>OX382263.1:19399499-24499333 GCA_947507595.1 Pyralis farinalis
TTCCTTAAGAAATATGATATTGGTTTTTAAGACATTCCTATTCTACTTTGTGATTTACTTTTCGAATCTGATATAAAAATTCAATTATTTTTTTCTTAAATTTGTGGGCCATTTTGTCCATGTACCTTAAGAGATAGGATAGGATAGGATAAGAGATAGGTTGGTTTTTCAGACATTCCTATTCTACTTTTTTATGCTGAATCCGAATGTGAAGTCAAATTCGAATATTCGAAAAAAAGCGACAGACACACAGACAAACGCACACACAGGCAAACATATAGATTTCATACAGGAACGGTGTTCCTGAATAGGTTTTATGTTAATTGGGCATGTTTTGAGGTCAATATTCCTAAGGTGCGTAAAGCGAATTATGAGGGGCGGACATCTTGTGGGTTAGCGTCACCGATGCGACATGCTAATGAGTGAAGGCGTTACCGACATGTTAACGTTAATAGGATATCTTTTTTTTTATACTACGTTGGGAGGTATACAAGCATACGGCCCACCTGATGTAAAGCGGGTAACGTAGCCTGTTAACGCTTGCGATATAATAAGTATCACTGGTGCGATGCCTCCTCTGCTGGTTACACAGCAACTCATTGGGAGCTTACTGGTGACCTCACTCACACGCAGGAACACAACAACCCTCTAGGGAAATGTTATTTGGCTGCGGTTTTCTGTGAGGTAGAGGTACTACCCCAGACGAAGTGCTTTGATGCGCCCTACCTCTCTTACAACATCCAGACTAAGACAAACTGTCAGTCAGGAGCCCCAGGAACCGGTAAGCGTACGTGAAAAAGAGCTATGAATGTTCAAGAAGCGAGTGAGGTGTGTAGCCTACCAGGCGTGAAGTAATATGTATGCAAAATTTATCGTTTAAGACAAGAGTTCCTACTGTAATACACATTTTCAATAAACAAATTAAACATCCCTATTTAAAATATATGTAGGCTTGGGGAAGATATAATCGGGCAATTTAGTATAAATTTTTGGTTCCGTACGTTGTATACTCTTATTATGTTCGATATTGCAGCGCGAATATTACTGATCAGCCTTTTATTGTCGTCATTTCATACTATTTCGTATCCATATTTATGTTCATTATTACTTCATTTTCTCACGTCGTAAAGGTACTACGGAAAAGCTAGAAGTATATAAACTTCTAGCTTTTTCCACGACTATACGTTTATTTTTAAAAATACTTTTTTTATATCAATGGGATGGGAAATAATTGAGTTTAAGCGCATTGAGCTGTTCTGTGCACCTCAGGATTACTACTCTAAAGTAACCTGCCTGTGCCCTTCAGGATTAGACTGTTGATAATTATCAACAGTCAGCTTTAAGTCAATCAGTCACCCTCATTGACTTAAGGATGCGCCGCTGATAATCCATAGCAAATTTTGTTGTGTATTTCAGAGTTATTTCTTTTTTGTATATTGTTACAGCCCTACGATGATATAAAGCGATTTTTATATTTTATACAACGTCGGGAGGCATACAAGCATACTGCCCACCTGACATAAAACGATTACTGTAGCTTACGAACGCTTGTAATACATTAAATATCACGCGCGTGATGCTACCTATGCAGCAAACGCAGCTGCACACAAATGTTTGTCCCGTGTGGGAATCGAATCCACGAGCAATAAGCGTTACTAACCACTATGCCACTGAGGTCATCTAACTTGGTTCTCTCTTGTGTGGTCAGTGTAAAAGCTCAACATTTCTGGTTTCTGAGATCTAAGAAATCGATTGAAAAGAAATTCTGTCATTTTTTTGAAGTGAAAACTTCTTTAGCGGCTTTGTGCACTTTTTGGGACGAGTAAAAAATGCTAAACTCGCGTCAGGCCGTCAGGACACGTGACCTCTAATTAAACAATTAAAACATGAAGCCCTAGATCGTTCATAGGGCATTATTTTCTCGCGACCAAAACGTTGTAAGCGTCATGAAATTGTTGGCGTTTACGCGTTTCGTTCAACGTAGTTTATCAACATCGCTGATAATTTAAGCGGCACAGGGCGCTTGCGCGAGTGAGCGTGTGTGTTTGAATTAAGTATCTCTCGCACGATGTCTCCTCTGCTGCTTACACAGCAACTCTTTGGGAGCTTACTGGTGACCTCACTCAGACGCAGGCACACAACAACCCTCTAGGCATTTGTTATTTGGCTGCGATTTTGTGTGAGGTGGAGTTACTTCACCAGATGGTTTGCTTTGATGCGCCCTACCTCTCTTAAAATATCCAGACCAAGACAAACAGACATGTTCCTGCACACAAATGTTTGTCTTGGGCGGGAATCGCGCCCACGAACGTCGACGTCAAAGTCGCGTCATTCACGACTGAGCCACCGAGCTAGTTAAAAAAATACCACATTGAATGTGTTCCTCTATTCTCAGTTAACGGGAAAAGGATACGTGGGTAATGCGTAACCAGTTTGGAGAAAAAGGGCGTCGTTTCCACAAACATAATCCATCGTAATGCAAAGAAACTCACACGAAAATTGTGGGAGGGGTACACTAATGGGCTTCCTCAAGGCTATAGGCGGAGCTCTGGTGAGGCAGGTCGCTGCGCAGGTAGATGGCCTGTGCTGTGTAATATTATGTCTAAGTGTAACACATAGGTCTTAGCTCAATAAATGTTATACCAATGAATAAATTAAGTTTTGCGTACCGTTCGTAGATATTTTCAGTTATTTAGATTTATGCAACTGTAGTTTTTCACCTCACTCTCGCGCAGGTAGCGTGTGAGTGAAGTCACCAGTAAACTCCTAAGGAGTAGCTGTGTTAGCAGCAGAGGAGGCATCGCGCATGTGATACTTAATACGAGTACAATTACAAGCGTTAATAGGCGAACTGTAACTGCTTTACATGAGGTGGGCCGTATGCATGTATGCCTCCCGACGTTGTATAAAAAAATAAAAATAGACCGATTCTTTATCCACTAAGGCTTCATCCCGCCAATTGTAATTGATTACGCAACAGGATAACACTAGGAACAATACCATACTTATCTTTGCCACATTGGTAGAATTAAAAAAAATATCGCTTCGGTGTATAAACTCTGACTACACATTTTCCCCTATGCCCTATTTCAACTATAATTTTATGCGGATGTAGTGAACACTTTGTATGGCTTCTACGCGCCTGAGTACAGCGGATTAACGTAGTGACTTAGTAGTAGGTTAGAGCCGAAATTGTTTTGTAATTTTGCATACAGACTTGAGCAACTTGACTGACATGAACTAAGACATTTTAAAATCAACAAGGCAGACAATCCTAGCAACATATAATCAGCTATCTATTTATAATCTGTATATAATTGAGAGCTCGATGGCGTGTCAGTGTTGTAAAGTAGAGTTATAGTATACTCTGTAAACTTGCATGTAATGTACTCGTAATAAAATAAATAAATAGTAAAATATTTCTGTCAAAATGAGATGAGTATGTGTGACTGCGTTAGAGAAGATTAGTTGTATTGTGTTGTCATCACATTTATTTATATTATGAAAAGAGCCATGAATGTTAAAGAAACGAGTGAGGTGTGTAAGGACCGAGTCTTACGGCGCTCGGTTCTCTCTGCCTACCCCGCAAGGGACCTGGCTCAAATATACACATACATAATAAAAAAAAATACGGGTTGCACTCCGGGAGAGCCGGCAGAAGTGAAAACTTAAACATTAACGTTGTGCATTTTTGAATATTTTGGAATGGTTAGGGAATAATTTCGCACGAATTGCTTTATTTATCAGTATAAAAGTATTATCATGTATGTGGTAAAATACAATATTCATTTATTGCGCTATCGTACACAAACATGACAAATTATATTACATTAAAAATTTAACACTTCAGAACTATTACAATTATTTGACATTAAAAAGTTTATCTCTAAGATACTTTCATCCATAACTTTCATCCATAATTTCAACGACTCTTTCACCATCATCATTACCAGCATCATCATCACGAATCTCTAAAACTCAAACACATACGCACACTCGCGCAAGCGCCCTGCGCCGCTAAAACCAAACAGCGATGTCGATAAACTACGTTGAACGAAACGCGTAAGCGCCAACTATTTCATGGCGCTTAGAACGTTTTGGTCGCGAGAAAATAATGCCCTATGAACGATCTAGCGCTTCATGTTTTAATTGTTTAATTAGAGGTAACTAATGTTTTAGCGCTGCAGCGAACTTAAGTTCTAATTCTCACCAAAATCTTACGGTCAGGGTCACGTATCCTGACGCGAGTTTAACATTTTTTACTCATCCCAAAAAGTGCACGCCGTATACGCCGCTAAATAAGTTTTCACTTCAAAAATGAATCTAACGTCCGATCCAAATCTGGCAAACTTGCAAAACATGTTTTGATTTCGATGGGTGGAGCCAGCCAGGGAAGGGAAAGAATGTGCCTGTAAATAATCCAAACAAAGAAAAGGATTCTGATGTTGACATGCATGTGAGTCTGATCATTTTTGTTTCTTTTTTGGAACGAGTAAATTAAATACTAAATACAATTACGCAATTAATGAACTTTATGCTTCCACTATATTATCGGACTTATTTGAGGGTTATTTTTTTAATATGTCGGGTTGTAAAAAGGTCTATGGTCTGTAAAGTTAAGTAAAGTTTTTTATTTGCACATAAATAGGGAAGATACATATGATGTTGGTGTTGAAATTTTTTAGGTGGCTTAACCTATTTAACCATATTAGATGGCACGCAAATATTATTTGATTTATGTCTATTAATACTGACGTAACGTTCAATACGGAAATTAATATACTAGTTAGTTAAATATATCAATTTTTTTATACAATTGACGAGCTCGGTGGCGCAGTGGTGAAACGCGTTGTTACGCTACTTTGACACCAACGCTCGTGGGTTCGATTCCCACACAGTACAAACATTTGTGTGCATGAACATGTCTGTTTGTATTGGTCTGGGTATTTTCTATGTATAATAAGTATGTATTTACAAAAAAAATAAAAAAAATGTATTTAGGTATGTTTATCAGTTATCTAGTACCCATAACACAAGCTTCGCTTACTTTGGGGCTAGGTGGCGCTGTGTAATTTGTCCGGCAATATTTATTTATAAAAAAAAAAAAAAATTAAATTGCTTACAGGACTTTCAAGTATTTATGGAAAATGTCACAACGCATTAAAGTCTGTGGTCATTATCAAAATAATTTTACACTGTCAAAATATGAAGTAAGTATGTCAATTGGAATCTTAGTATAATTATCCATGTATCATAACATAATATTAGAGTTTATGATTTAAATAGTCACTTGTAGATTATAAAAGATTGTGAAGAAGCCATCTACGGAATTTACTTTTGAACCTATTAAATGGCAATATTTTAATACGTTCTGGTACTTTGTTATATGTTTTGTTACACATTATAAAGCAGTTTTTTTGAAGTAAAACTTCTTTACGCACGCTTGACTTAGGGAATAAGCTGGTGAATGCGTGACGAGAGCGTTACGAAAAGTGTGATCGGGCGAGGCGAACTGAAGTTGAGAGGAAGTTATAAGTTAGTGAAGATAGAAAGAGAGAGAGAGTTCCGTTTCGTATATTACTACTACTATAGGGGCAAGAGAGAGACGTGAGAGCACACATTTTTTTTTCTCTCTTTCTCTCATAGCGAGTTAAGTTTCGTATATGTAAGACACAGCGCAGGCCTATTGTCTGTATCACACTATTAAGCTAAAGAAGTTTTACTTCAATCGTTTTTGTATAACGTTCACTTCTTGGAATGGTATCAAATATTAATTTATCTGGGTTTCTGTTATTTCTGTGTACTACATCTCTGGCTAGTGTAAACATGTCAATTCTTCTTTTGACAAACGTTAGTACCTCCAATATGTACAGGCAGAGTAGGGGTAATATCCGACTAATATTATAAATGCGACAGTTTGTATGTATGGATCGATGTTTGTTGCTCTTTCACGCTTAAACGGCTAAACGGTTTTGAATGAAATTTGGCAAGTAGATAGATTATGATCTGGATTAACACATAGGCTACGTTATTTAACGCCACGCGGGCGGAGCTGTGGGTAGCAGCTAGTGTTAAATGATTTAAAGTAAGGTTTGCATGATATATCTGGTGCTATATTGCATATCGCCCGTATACAACTCTTTTGAGCTCTGAAAAGTCTCAGAATATCTGTACCATTTCCCCAAATTACTATACCGTATCGTAACACCGATTCTACATAGGCAAAATAGGTCATTAGTGCTGTACTTTTATTTGCTTTACTAGATAGCGTATATAATGCAAACGCGAAAATATTTATTTTACTGCAAATCTTGTATATTTGAGTTGTCCAGTTTAATTTTCTTTTATTATTATTGGTTCTATTATTAAATCTTGAAAAGTGGCATTAGTTGTTGCCAGTAGAGCATGTCCATCATAATTTATTTTAATTGACTCGTTTATTAAATTATTAAAATCCATAACATTTGTTTTTGTTAGATTTATTTGAAGATTATTCTTATTTAACCAGTCTAGTACAATTGTACTTGTGTCCTTAATATCTAATTTATGCTGGTCTATCGTATCCTTATTATTTAGAGGTGGTGAATCACAGAAATGTCATCTGCAAATAGTATGGTTTTATGACTCATAATTTCAGGTAGGTTATAATATATAATAAGAATAACAACGGTCCGAGCACGCTTCCCTGCGGTACTCCGAATTCATTATGTTTTAGGTCAGATTTGTGTATTTGGGAGTAGTTTTTTGAATTCAATGTTCTTCTTCTACAAATTGCAACCGATTTTATAAATTAGATTCGATCCATTTTAAAGCTGGTCCTCTAATACCGTAGCCTTCAAATTGTGATAGCAGTTGATTATCGATTTCAGTAAAGTGAAATGAGTTAAGATTAGCATTTAAGAGAGACAGGGCACATCAAAGCAGCCCGCCTGGGGAAGTACTGGAGGTTCTCAAAACACACGCACAGAAAACCGTAACCAAATATCAACTCCCTAGAGGGATGTTGTGTTCCTGCGTGCGATTGAGGTTACCAGTAGTGTTTCTAAGGAGTTGCTGAGCTCCTAAGGGCAGGTGGGCCGTATGCTTGTATATCTCCCAACGACGTAAAAAAAAGGCAAAACTCTTTTTTTTATTGTATTGTTACATTCACTTGTTAAATATGTGTCAAGCGTACCATACATTTGCCACCAAAGTGACCAAAAGAAACCAAGACTAACCTACCATGACCAAATCGGTCGTGTTTCATCAGAAGGCGATGTCCGAACCCATAGGAACCGGGGAACACGTGCATTAAATAAAAATGAAAAATATTTATAGCGCTTAGTTAAAACTAGTAGTTTTAACAAACTAAATGTGTGTGGTTGGTATGGCGTGTGTAATGTGGTGTTATGCGCGTGTGAGTGTTGTAGAGTTATAGTAAAATATTTCTGTCCAAATGAGATCTGTGACTGCGTTAGAGAAGATTAGTTGTATTGTGTTGTCATCACATTGATTTATATTATGAAAAGAGCTATGAATGTTAAAGAAGCGAGTGAGGTGTCTAACCCGCAAGGGACTTGGCGTAAAGATGCATAATAAAAAAATTAATCTAACGTCCGATCCAAATCAGGCAAACTTGCAAAACAAGTTTTGATTTCGATGGGTGGAGCCAGTCAGGGAGGGGAATGAAGGTACCGATAAATAATCGAAAAAAAGAAAGATTCTGATGTCGAAATACATATGAGTCTGATTCTATTTGTTCCTTTTTCGCCCGAGTAAGTTAAATACTAAATTAATCACGCAATTAATGAACTTTATGAAGAATGCTCTTAAATTCTTATCTTCCACTATTATCCATTGAATTATTGTGCACTAGTGTATTAGAACCGACACCGCGAACCAAATGTTTGTACCATGCTTTGTTGCCGATCGGCAACAACTCATTGCTGTATATCGTTGAACTAAACGCGTAAGCGCCATGAAAATCATGGCACTTTTGACCTTTTGATCGCGAGAAAAATATCCCTTAGAAGCGATTTAGTGCTGTATCTTCGAACCTTGCGATAGAGATCTAAATTATTTCAGCGCTGCAGCGGATATTAGTTTTAATTATTACCAACATGGAGCAAGACTTTTACTTAAGATAGCTCCTCTAGTATATAATAACTATAATGGCCATAGCCCTTATTACAACCCGACATATTAAAAAAAATAACCCTCAAATAAGTCGGATAATATCATTGAGTTATTATGTACTAGAGGAGCTATCGTAAGTAAAAGTCTTGCTCCATTTTGGTGTAAACAGCAGAGGAGGCATCGCGCGAGTGATCCTATTATATAATATTATAAATGCGAAAGTTTGTATGTATGGATGTTTGTTACTCTTTCACGCTTAAACGGCTGAACGGATTTGAATGAAATTTGGCACGTAGATTATGATCTGGATTAACACATAGGCTATGTTATTTGATACCACGCGAGCGGAGCCGCGGGCAGCAGCTAGTACTTAATATACCGTACTTAATACCCGCTTTACAACAAATGGGCCGTATGCTTGTATGCCTCCCGACGTAGTATTAAAAAAGATAATTCTTAGGTAAGGTCACACATCTTTCGAAACATAATTTCTTGGACGTGCGGGTTTCCTCACGATGTTTTCCATCACATCAGATAATTACAAAATATATACATAATTCCGAAAACATGAATTTAGTGACACATGGCAGGATTCGAACCGGGGACCTGTTGTTCTATAGGCCGCCCTATAAAATACTACCATTAATTAATGTAATGGTGATATTTAATAATAATAATAATACTGAGTCATTCACACCGGTGTTGCCCCCGGTCGACTATCTCTGGCATTTCGGGGGTCCATCTAGTGAGTGGCGAGCCACCGCCTGCCAAAAGTAACAGTCAGATATGATAGTTATGGCAGGTGTCCGTCCCTCTTCTGCAATAACCCAGTATCAATACTCCCTCCAGACATCATTACAATAGACTAATAATTTCCTACACATTCGCAATAGTCCCAATACCTGCCGTGACCTGCTCATAGATATATGGATCTAACGATATTTTTAGGAGCGGGTCTCGATGGGTGTACTACATTACATGAATCTTCTCAAAAGGGCCTCTACGCGTTGGATCCATATCCCCGCGCACGCCTATCAAATGACCGGGATAATACCCGTGAATAAAAATAAAATAATAATAAATATTGTCGGACAAATTACACAGCGCCATCTAGCCCCAAAGTAAGCGAAGCTTGTGTTATGGGTACTAGACAACTGATAAACATACGTAAATACCTTTTTTTTTGTAATCACATACTTATTATACATAGAAAATACCCGGACCCAGACAAACAGACATGTTCATGCACACAAATGTTTGTACTGTGTGGGAATCGAACCCACGAGCGTTGGTGTCAAAGTAGCGTTACAACGCGTTTCACCACTGCGCCACCGAGCTCGTCAATATAATGATAATCCCAACAAAGTGTTAATTCCTGACCATTGATATGAATATACTGTCTGTGGCATTGCCTACCTTGTTTTGAGAGATTTTTAACATATTTTGTCAATCAATCAATCAATAATTTTTTGACGTGATAACGTCTTATAAATCGATAAACGCCGGCTGCACGCACGAAAAAGTGTCACGGTCCGCGTGAGCCGAGCGTGCAAGCGAGAGCGCGAAACAAGCGATAGAGAGGCACGATCGGCCTAAGCGTTCGGCTTGTAACGCATCTATCTCTCTTCCACTCCATCGGCCGATGCGTCCGAATAGAAGAGAGACAGCGGCAGCACACAACCTACACGTGAACTGTTTTGTCAACTGTTGAATGTTTTCTGATGACGTTATCACGTAAAATTATCGTCCGTAAACGGACTTTACAGGCAACCATTTTTTTTAACTTTTGTTCATGGATCAGTCAAATTGTGATAATAATGGAATTGAATTTGTAGTAAGTTATGTAAATGTGGCTTTTTATTAATCATGTGGATAGATTATAGCAGGCGAGCAACATCTCTCGGGTCTATCATTTAAATTATATGGCGTAAGGGATTATCATAATGTGCATGTAATGCTTAAGGTAACTAACGTATTTAAGTTGACAATGATACTGTATATCCGTATAATATCCGATGACAGCTCCCAGGCGGGTTACCTTTTTTTGACATTTTCAACAATTATCGTATATGTTAACCGATTTACACAATACTTTTAAATTTCACACCTAAACCTTCCTCAAGAATCACTCTGTATATTAGTTAAAACCGCACGAAAAACCGTTCAATAGTTTTGAGTTCATCGCGAACAGACACACACACGCGGCGTGGGACTTGGTTTTATAATATACTAGCTGCTGCCCGTGGCTCCGCCCGCGTGGAGTTAAATAAGCCCATGTGTTAATCCAGATCATAATCTATCTATGTGCCAAATTTCATTCAAATCCGTTCAGCCGTTTAAGCGTGAAAGACCAACAAACATCCATCCATACATACAAACTTTCGCATTTATAATATTAGTAGGATAGTGATGCTTTAAGTTACATTATCAATAGTACAGCTAAATGCAGCTCAAGCTTTACACTTTAGCCTTTATAACGTTCTTATGCCGTTCGTGATAGGAGTTACAATCGCACTTTTTAGGGTTTCGTACCCAAAGGGTAAAACGGAACCCAATTACTGAGACTTCGCTGTCCGTCCGTCCGTCTGTCACCAGGCTGTATCTCATGAACCGTGATAGTTAGACAGTTGAAATTTTCACTGATGATGTATTTTTGTTGCCGCTATAACAACAAATACTAAAATATAGAATAAAATTAATATTTTAGGGGGCTCCCATACAACAAACGTGATTTTTTTTTCTCGTTTTTGCTCGATGTTGATAACGGCTACAGGTAGACGCTTGAAATATTCACAGAATATGTAGTTATATATTTACTTTAAAAATAAATAATTAAATTAAAATAAAACAAATATTTAAGGGGGCTCCCATACAACAAACGTGATTTTTTTGCCGATTTTATAGATAATGGTACGGAACCCTTCGTACGCGAGGCCGACTCGCACTTGGCCGATTTTTAAACGTGATCTGCTTTTATCTATACCAACCTCTCCGAAAGTGTGTTGGTACCATTTGACGGCCGACTTTACCACCACGCGCGCTTGTTGGTCAAATCCAATGGCGCACGCTTCCTCAGCTCCTTGTTACATACTTCCGTCCTTTTTCACGAAATCACTTCCATATATTGCAGGAAAGCGAGAGGCTAGATGTTTCAAAAATATGTATATAGAGAATTTTATGATTGTGTTTTGTTTCAGATTGGATTACAGAAAATGGAGCACTCTGAATTTCGCGTTAAAGGTAAGAACATACATACATATCATCACGCCTGTTTCCCATTGGAAGTAGGCAGAGACTATAGAACGCCAGGTGCACCGATCCAAACATACCGCTCTCGTTTCTTCCACACTCATGAACCTCTTCATGCATGCTCTTCGGCTTTGGGTAGTTTTGTTTTGGCCCTTTTTCAACACATCACCAATTTGATCTATATGTGTGCGTCTAGGGCGGCCTCTACCGACATCACCATTCGCTCTTGCCTGAATACGCTTCTTTCGTAACTCTTTTGTCATTCATTCTTTCTAAATGACCAAACCATCTCAGTATACCTTTTTCAATTTTTGTCACTACATCAACTTTCATTAATTCAGGTAAAAACATTGAATTATTAGAGCGATCTGAGTATGGTCATGATCAAGTACAAACTAATAATCCACTTGACTGCGCATAAAGGCACTCCGCGCTCACCAAACCGTTGTGTTTTAGCGCCTTAGTTGTGTCTCAGCGATTCGAACCTAATGATCAATGGGGATAATATTTTATCAACCCTTACTCATCCCACTGCAGGGCCTCACTTCAACCAAAGGGGTTTTGAGCATACACCACCACGCTACTCAAATGCGGATTGGCGGCGACCAGCGATTTCAAGCCGCCGGAGGGCTACTGACTTAGCTTAACGACTGTCATCTATCGACAACAACCGGGACTAACGGCTTAACGTGCCCTCCGAAGTACGGAAAAACTCGAAATAGAAAACCCATCCATTGACAGGCTGCGGTCGACGTTGCTTAACCTGCGTGTTTGATTGAAATGACATGCGCAACAACGCCATCGAACTCTCAATATATTTACAGACATACGCAATATTCTCATCAAGATCTGACAAGTGTACTAAATTTTCAGGAACATCGTTCCTATATGGAATCTATATGTTTGTCTGTGCGTTTGTCTGTGCGTTTATCTGTGTGTTTAGCTGTCGCTTTTTTTTTCAAATATTCAAATTTTGACTTCAGATTCGTATTCAGCATAAAAAAGTAGAATAGGAATGTTCAACACCGTTCCTATCTCTTAAGGAACAAGGTCAAAACGGCAGCAAATTAAAAAAAAAATGAATTGTTATATAATTGACGAGCCAGGTCCTCTGGCAATGCAAGCTTGCTCATTCTGAACTGGTTATAAATAAAATTAATGTCATCGCCGTGATAAATAAAAAGTTGGGAAACGGACCCTAAATAACAAGACATTGTTTGAGTATCGAACAGATACCTCGCAAAAACCACGGCTAACAGTCAGTTGTCATTAAGTCCCTTTCAATGTTATAAAATTCTAGTTAGCACTTTTAAGTATTCACTTGATCCTCGGAATCGAATCCGATTACCATAGAGCATAAAACTCTAGTTTCAACGAAAAAAAAACATTCAATTAAGGTATTTTTAATACCCTGTTTGAATTACTTACGATAAGGAATGGAGAAAGAATTACGAAACATATACAACGCGAGAGTAGAAAAGATTTAGGAGCCGAGGAAAGTCAAAACCTATTCAATTAAGGTATTTTTAATATCCTGTTTGAATTACTTACGATTAGGAATGGAGAAAGAGTTACGAAACATATATAACGCGAAAGTAGAAAAGATTTAGGAGCCGAGGAAGGTCAAAACCTATTCAATTAAGGTATTTTTAATATCCTGTTTGAATTACTTACGATTAGGAATAGAGAAAGAGTTACGAAACATATATAACGCGAAAGTAGAAAAGATTTAGGAGCTGAGGAAGGTCAAAACCTATTCAATTAAGGTATTTTTAATATCCTGTTTGAATTACTTACGATTAGGAATGGAGAAAGAATTACGAAACATATATATCGCGAAAGTAGAAAAGATTTAGGAGCCGAGGAAGGTTAAAACCTACTTCTTAGCATTGCTAGGATTGGCGCAGTTCGCAGCTACCCACGACTTTGACACTAACGCTCGTGGGTTCGATTCCCACACAGTAACATTTGTGTGCATGAACATGTCTGTTTGTCTTGGTCTGAATGTTTTAAGAGAGGTAGGGCGCGTCAAGGCAGCCTGTCTGGGGAAGTACCTCCACCTCACAGAAAACCGCGGCTAAATAACAACTCCCTAGAGGGTTGTTGTGTTCCTGCGTGTGAGTGAGGTCACCAGTAAACTCCTAAGGAGTTGCTGTGTAAGCAGCAGAGGAGGCATCGCGCGAGTTAGTCGGATTCATCATAAAAAAGTAGAATAGGAATGTTCAGGAAGGTCAAAATGGCCAACAAATAAAAAAAAATTGAATTATTATATAATTGACGAGCCAGGTGCTCCTCTGGCAATGCAAGCTTGCGTATTCTCAACTGGTTTCTTTTTGAATTTGATCAATTAACCTATTTTATTAAATTTATTCCTAATTTGGATAATTGTCGTACATTATTGCGTAATATCGTGTTATCACAATTTTCTTTTTATTTCGTAGTTTATATGTAGATATACACACGTACATACATGTCATCACGCCTGTCTCCCATTGGGGTAGGCAGAGACTATAGAACGCCGGGTGCACCGATCCAAACACACCGCTCTCGCTTCTTCCACACTCATCAACCTCTTCATGCATGCTCTTCGGTTTTGGGTACTTTTGATTTGGCTCATTTCAACACATCACTAATTTGATCAATATGTGTGCGTCTAGCGCGGCCCCTCCCGACATCACCATTCACTCTGGCCTGAATACACTTCTTTCGTACCTCTTTTGTCATTCATTCTAAATGAACAAACCATCTCAGCATACCATTTAAAATTTTTGTTACTACATTAACTTTCATTCCACAAAGTCGTATCGTGCTAATTTAGAAGTAAAACTTCTTTACGCGCGCTTGACTTGGGGAGTAAGCTGGTGAATACATGACGAGAGCGTTATGAAAAGTATGAAGCTGAGAGGGAGATATAAATTAGCGAAGATAGAAAGAGAGAGAGTTACGTTTCGTATATGTAAGACACAGTGCAGGCCTAGTGTCTATATCACACTATGGAGCTACAACAGTTTTACTTCAGTCGTGTGGTCTAAAGCACACTCGTTTTTTTTTATTGTACGAGTATCAACCATTCTCACTCCACACATACTCCTCAACGCTCTCATTTCTACGGCGTTCATCCCATCTTGCTTTCATGTTTCTTCATGTAGATATAGTTATGTTTTCAGGAACACCGTTCCTATATGAAATCTATATGTTTTTACTGTGTGTGTGTCTGTGTGTGCGTGTGTCTGTCGCTTTTTTAGAATATTCGAATTTTGACTTCAGATTCGGATTCAGCATAAAAAAGTAGAATAGGAATGCTCAGGAACACCGTTCCTATCTCTTAAGGAACATGGTCATAATGGCCGACAAAATAAAAAAAAAATTTGAATTGTTATATAATTGACGAGTCAGGTGTTCCTCTGGCAATGCAAGTTCGCGCATTCTCAATTGGTTAAATATGTAATCTCTTCAATTATCGAGGTAGTTACAATCTGTAATGTACATGTGCTTTTACAACACTGTGAAATTCTATATCAATTAATGACTTTAAGGGTTGGCTGGTGGAATAAGTCTTTGATACTTGCTCTTTGTGCGATAAGTCCGGGTGTGTATCATTGTCTTTTTTAGTACTTATTATAATTGTATATTTAGTGATGTAAATTAAAGATATTACAAATAAACAAACAAATTAATATTCCAATCACGCATATTATGATTATTTCAATTACATTTGCTGTGTTGTACGATCGATTAATAACGTAATAATAGCTAGTTACAGAGCTACGTGAAGGCTATGCAAAACTAGTGTTACAATTATAGATATTGGCTGCTGAGGAGATGAATTGGCCCTTGGAGTATGTTTAGAGTTCCGCAACAAAATAAGAATATACACCTTTTGAGGAACCGTTCCTATATGAAATCTATATGTTTGTCTGTGTGGGCGTTTGGCAGTGTGTGCTTTTTTTGAATATTCGAATTTTGACTTCAGATTCGGATTCAGCATAAAAGTAGAATAGGAATGTTCAGAAACACCGTTCCTATCTCTTAAGGAACATGGTCGGCAGACAAATTAAAAAAATAAAATTGAATTGTTATAAATAATTGACGAGCCAGGTGTTTCTCTGGCAATGCAAGCTTGCGCATTCTCAACGGTTCTTGTTTCTAATCGCGTAATCCGCTGCGTAATCCGCTAGAATTGGCGTGGTTGTCAGGAATGTTAAGATACTCGTACTTATTTTAAAATGCGGCTATCGTCAGATCTCCACAACTCAGAGGGGAAACCAGACTAAAAGGGAAAATATAAAAAATCATGTTGGGCATCATCTATTCGTCTATATCGTCTCCCAATGCTCAAACAAACTAACGATAAAATTTTTGTATGTATGTATTCGGACGAGCTCGGTGGCTCAGTCGTGAATGGCGCGACTTTGACGCTAACGCTCTTTGGTTCGATTCCCACACGTGCATGTCATTTTGTCTTAGTCTGGATGTTTTAAAAGAGGTGGCATCGCCCGAATGATACTTTATATATTACAAGCGTTAATGGGCTACGGTAACTGCTTTACATCAGATGGGCCGTATGCCTCTTGACATTGTATAAGACGCAGTCCTTACACACCTCACTTCGCTTCTTTAACATTCATGGCTCTTTTCATGCACGTTCGCCGGTTCCTAGGGCTAGGATTTCACCTACATCTTTTTTCAAGATTCTTTTATTGAGAAAAAAATTTATTAATTTATTTATTTATCAATAACCATATGGCAAAGAAGAGTTACTACGGTTTGCCATCTTCCGCCAATAAATATTTTAACATTATTTTCGCTTTCCCTCCCTTTCTTTCAAAAACATTTTGAAAACGAACAGAGCGAAGAAAGAGCACGAAAGCAGAATAAACGCGGTCGAAAAGCTGATCTGAAATATTACAATACAATGCAATACAATATTCTTTATTGCACCACACGAAACAGTAAAATACATGAAATTAACTTATAATTAATGTACAAAAGGCGGTCTTATCGCATAGCAATCTCTTCCAGACAACCTTAGGGTAGAGGAAAACAAAAGAAAATTCAGGCAGATAGGTGGCGCAGTATAAAGTAGAAAACATAAAAGAGATTACTTGTTAATAATCAAAAACAATAATGACGATAGATACTTATATATTAATTCACTTAACAAAGTTATACAGCAGTTACAAACAGATTAACAAAAGAACGAAATTAAAACAGGATGAAGGAAAGATAGTGTGCACTAACTCGATCTTTAAAACTGAATAAAAATCTGAATATTAATAAACTGAATATTATCTTAAAAAAAAAAACACCTCGACCAAGACACACAGACATGTTCATGCACACAAATGTTTGTCTTATGTAGGAATCGAACTCGACTTTGTGGCAAACTAATATTTCTAACTACTCATTCACCGACCTAGTAGATATACAGTATGTTCATTGATTGTACAGTCTATATAGATTTACGAAAATATCTCGTACGGTAGTAATGTTCCTTCACGCCCCGTATTGCAGCAATAAAAAGGGAATCAATATGGCGATACTAGATCCGTTTCGCTGTTATTGAATCATTTGTTTAGATCTAACTCCGTTTATGGTGATCTGTCTTATTGGGATATATTGACAGAGCTTCTGTTGCTATGTTGCGAAGCGGTATTGTTACCCGACCGCGTGACAAAAGATGTAAGGTTATGTTTTTCGCAGGCATCGGATTCTTTACCGTCGAAGCATCACAATGGATACATATTATTCAGCGTCGGTCCATATGTAACGTAATGATAATTTAGAAACATTAGTATGTGGGCAACGAATCGCCATTCTTTATATATATTAGAGTGGTTCAAACGAGCATGTGGGTCACCTGATGGTAAGTGGTCACCACCCCTCATAGACATCAGTAACAACAAAGAGTCAGTATTCCGTTAAAAGATTAAAATTCTTTATTTGCCTTTCACGGGCACTTAGACACGTGTTACATTTTCAATATTATATCTTATTATTTTTTTAAGTTTTTCTCTTTTTAATCTACCAGCATTTCAAATCACCATTGGCGAAGAAGAAATGCCAAAATAAACTTGCCAATATAGGTCTTTTTTTCAAATCATCTTATATATATTACAATAAATATAATGATATGAGTGTACATATAGTAACATCAAGTGGTACAATTAAAGTTATATTAATTCATGTGCCGAATCATTTCCATACATCTCTGTCAAATAGATATTCATCGATTCTATAATAACCCTTCTTTCATAGAGTATTTTTGATGTGCCTTTTGAACATATTGTCAGGCAAGGACAGAACTGTTTCAGGTAATCTATTATATACTCGAATACAATTTACAACAAAAGATCTATTTATTAGTTAGCAAGCCGATGTATTGGCATACGCAATCTATTCCCGCTTTTAAGATTTTCACTACATTTTGAAAACGAATTTATATTTTTACGAGCATATATTATGTTCTCATTAATATTCTGAGAGGTAACCGTGAGGACATTTATTTCTTTGAATAGTTCTCTAAGTGATTCCCTGGTGACCATGTCATAAATAGAGCGGATGGCTCTCTTTGTAATATAAAAATAGTTTCAATATCAGCCGGTCTTCCCCACAACAGTATACCATATGGCATAATGCTGTGAAAGTAGCTGAAATAGACTAGCGAGCAGTAGCCAAGTCCGTCAATTGTCTAATTCTCCTAAAGGCAGTAATGATACTGTATTTCTTGGAATTACGATATTATTGTCAATGAAAACTTCTGCATTGAAAGAAGCCACATTTGGAATAGTAAATTTTATACATTTGGTTTTAGTTGAATTTAATAAAGATTATTGCATGTGAACCAATTTAGAATAGCAGATAGAACACTATTTACTCTACTCTACTTTTCTCCATATAATTCAAACATTTTGTTTCTACTTATCAATATACCTGTAGTTGCCCAATCATTAAACTTAAATTTATTTGTGGTATTAATCTTTTATATTTGAATATGTTTTGGTACTCACTGAAGATAACATGAAACAAATTGGTATAGAGCAAATCAGGATTGTCTACAGAGTAATCCAATAATGTCAACCTTTCCACCAGTACATTGCTGTATTTAATTTTATTAGTGGTCAGTGGTCTATACAACAGATCACTTTTTAAATCTACATTATTTGAACATTGGTATACTACCAACTGACTGTAATGATCTGAAGGCAAGTCGCCAATTATTGATTTATTGATATTTATTATGTATGTATGTATGTTACGAAGTCTCTTCTTATGGATGTATGATTAAAAAAAAATCACGATTGGAGAGCACTACAAGAAGCAAAATGACAAACTGTATGCGCACAGTTCTAAATAAGCCGTCCAAGTGGTCGAAAAGGTACAACGTGGTCATCATCCTGCGTCTGTAATGGTTTGGTGGGGGTATCTTATCAAGGAGTCACAAAGTTTCATTTTTGTGAAAAAGGAGTGAAAACTTCAGCCAAAGTGTATCAAGAGACTGTCTTGGATCGTGTTGTGAAACCTCTCATCAATACACTTTTTAAAAATGTACCGTGGACTTTCCAGCAGGACTCTGCACCTGGTCACAAGGCACGAACTACTCAAGCCTGGCTCGAAACCAACGTTCCGAACTTTACAAGAGCTGACGACTGGCCCTCGCTTAGTCCAGGTCTGAACCCCTTAGACTACAAATTATAGTCAGTTTTAGAGAACATGGCCTGCTCGAAACGACACACTGACATGGCAACTCTTAAGAAATATCTGCAACAAGTAGTGGCTAAATTCCCCATGGAAACAATGCGTAAATTGTTGTGCATAGTTTCGTGGCCAGATAGATTAAAGGCCTGTATCAAAGCTAAAGGTAGCCATTTGGAAGAGAATTATTTCTTATTTTTTGCTGAGATGTCCGTAATATGTACATATAAATTAAAAAGAAAGAAAAGATATATATATATATATATATATATATATACATAAATATATACAGGGTGACTGGAACTGAACCCGCCACAGCAAATTCGCATATACAGGAGGTCATTTGCTAATTGTCGAACCTACTTTCTAACTAAAGTTTTATAGTTTGGGTGATATGTCAATTTTTATACTTTTTTTTCCAATTTCCAATTATTTATAATAAATAAGGTTTTCATACATGCATGCATTTCATTCTATCTTCAATATATTGACAAAGCAGAATCGAGTGTTTGATATTGCAAATCTTATTTATTGAAGATGCAGAGATTAGACTTTATTCCCGGTCTAGAAAGTCGGTCAAAATAGATTGTCTTCAACAAGCTCCTTTGTCAAGAGCGAAGCTAACACCACAAAGACTTCAATTGAATCGAATGTAATAGAAAAAAATATAGGAGACAGTTGCAACTACATGGCAATGCTTGACGCAGACAACTGAGTCAAGTGCGTAAGATAAATTAAAAATAATTAACAATAAATTATGGTAAGTATTCTTACCGTTTTATACTTCCTTCTCAGCGTTATCTATTAGGATTGGAGGAGTTCACTTCCTTATACTAAGGATTTGGCGAAGTTACTGCTTTTTGACATTTTTTGAACTGCAGTCAGATCTTCACAACCCAGATGGAAACCCAGACCTTTCTTAGGCAAGGTCATACGTTTTTCGAAACATAATTCCTTTTTCTCACGATGTTATCCATCACCGCCGAACAAGTGATAATTATAAATGTGTACATAAATCCTAAAACACGAATGTAGTGGTACATGCCAGAATTCGAACCGGGGGCTTTTAATTACAAAAAAATAAGTTTTCGCTATTAAGATTGCAATAACTCAAGGTATCAAAAATTTGTCTGGAAAACTCATTATTTGCGCATCAAAGCTGCCCGCGTGGGGAAGTACCTCCACCTCACAGAATACCGCAGTCAAATAACAACTCCCTAGTGGGTTGTTGTGTTCCTGGGTGTGAGTGAGATCTCCCGTTTCTAACCTAGTGTGGGTACCAGAAGTAAACAAAAAATTATGTCATTTTTAAACGTCAAGTCTTATTTCTATTTATTTAGGAAGACCAAGACTTACCTACCATGATCAAATTGGTCGTGTTCTATCAAAAGGTGATGTCAGGAGCCCTAGAAACCGGCGAGCATGCCTGAGAAGAGCAATTAATGTTAAAGAAGCGAGTGAGGTATGTAAGGATCGAGTCAAGTGGCGCTCGGTTCTCTCTGCCGACCCCGCATGGGATTTGGCGTGAAGTTATAGAAAGAAGTCTTATTTCTTGTTTTAGTAAAAATTTACAAACGTATACAGAGGACAGAGGACACGAGTGTTAAAGATTTTATGCAGTTTGTTACATAATTATATGATGTTTTTTGACAAACAATAAACAATTAAACAGTAAACTCCTAAGGAGTTGCTGTGAGGTCCCTTGCGGGGTAGGCAGGGAGTATCGAGCGCCATAAGACGCGGTCATTACTTACTTCACTCGCTTCTCTAACGTTCATAGCTCATTTCATACACGCTCGCCTTTATTTACTATTACTTGTAATCCATATATATGATCTTAAATATATACTATAAGATGACATATATATGGATGACAAGTCAAAGTTAATTTATAAAACCGAAAAACCCGACTGACTGAAAAAAAGGATTAAAAAGATAGATATTGGCAGTTTAATGGTTTATTTATTTAGGTACACCCACAGGTTACATGTTTACATTCTCCATAACATTCTTAAAGGTACTTATTGTAGCATGAAACCCAATTAAATGTGAACACAACATTTTCGAACTCGGGTTACTTACCACTATGTGTGTTTTGTACTGACGTCGTATTAGCTATGCACTATGCTATGGGCATGAAGAGTATAATCGGCCATATTGATTTTTACTGATGTCACATAGCCAATGACAATCGGGGGAAGAATACGAATCTAATGACGCCTCACTCTTCAAAATCAGTTCAGCCATTGTGCCAGCCAGTGGGTCACAATGGAACGCACGTACATACTCATAACATGCGGTAAACATTACCGTTCTTTTGGGTCAGTCAGGTAAAAATAGCCTAGATCAATCAAAAACATTGTGAACTCTTGTTCCAGCAAAAGAGATGGTGGACTACATAGCTGACTACCTGGAGAACATACGAGAAAGGAGGGTGTATCCTAGTGTCCAGCCTGGCTACCTCCATAAACTGCTGCCAAGTGAAGCTCCGCAACAACCTGAGAAATGGGATGAAATCTTCAAGGATGTTGAAGAGCACATCATGCCAGGGGTATGTATATATTTCTGTATATTTGTATCACAGCAACTCCTTAATACCTCAGTCACACACATGTAACGGACCACAATGAAATAACATTGTTGCCGTCACAAATAAAAATAACCTTGCAATCATATGGATATATGTAGCCGAATTATGTATAAAATAACGCCTAGGAATGTAGGTACATCGTTCGCTACTTCATTTAATAGGTCATTGTCGTTCATACTTGGTTTGAAAGACGCTTCACATAGTGCTCGATTCTCGCTGCCTGCCTCGCGGGCGAGCGGGCGTGATAATATGTTATTGAAGGTATCACGGCTGTATGCTTAGGAAAAATGTTAACTTGTAAGAGGGTAGACATATACCAGACGAAGTGGCGTGATATTCTTGAACTACCAATCAGCGAGCGGTTACGAGGCTGAGATAAAAGGTGTGTGGTGATTCATAACCAGTATAAACTACTTAAATGGAATGAAATAGATTCGAATATTGAATGACGAGTTGCTATAGAACATTCTAGAATATTTTGGAAAGAGAGACAGAGATACGCAGAGAGGGGTGAAGAGGCTTGATGGTAGGCGTATGATATAAAAAACGGGTGGTTCGTTAGTTCATGGCTTTTTTAGTGTGAAATTTTAAGGTAATAAGACGTATCGATAATTGTTCGTGAAGGGCCTTTTTGTCGGTGTGAATCTCTGGGGTGATAGGCGTATCGCTGATAAATCGCGGAACGGTTCTTTTTATCATTAATTTTAATTTCTTTGTGTTAATATTGTGTTGAGAACGGCATTGAATCTGTGCCTTTGAGCTGCGTAGCGAGATATGGGACAATTAAGTTGTCTAATTGATCGTAACATTAGGCTTGGGCATGGAATCAATGTAATTGTAGTTAACTTAATATTGAATAACCCGGTGTTTAATATTTCGCTAAAATTCAGGTTGATTGTTCAAATTGTGTGCAGCGTGGCCGAACCTACGGTGCTTAAGCGCCGATGGTGGTAGCGTGGGGCATGTTGAGCAATCAAAATGGCGCGGTTTTGTGATATGCAAATTCTAGGAATTGAAACGTAGCATTATTTGTCCGCGAAGGGGGTTTCTTTTATGGAATTTAACTTCTCGTGTTAATTTTGTTTAAGTATAGCGTTGATTCTTTATCTTGAGCATTGTGCACGGAATTGGCGGTACATCTGCCGATTTTTGTGACGCTGCGCTGGGATGTTGATTCAATGTGATCGCGGTTAAGTAATTAGATCATAAATCGGGTTCTAATATTTCATCGGATTTAGTGTTGGTTATTTGACTGTGTTGTACGAAGTGGCCAGAATTCCAAGGGTCACAACTCTTGAGTATGGCGGCGGTACCTAGTTAACTAACCAACATTGTCAGGCGAGTTCTAACATCGACAAATTGGTTAAATAGGGATTGTGTTATTTCACACTGAAGAAATTTAGCTCTCTTAGGGACGTAAATTCGTGAAAGTACGAGGCAGTTAACCTAACGGAGCCGCCAAACCTCGTATCATGTAGGCGTAGGAAGCTGGTAAGCTGTGGGACGGGCCAGCGACTGATTTTGCCCTTAAAGGGATCAGTTACGTCTCCCAGGTGCTTGGGTTCGCGAGCTTTCAAAGTGGTAGGAGCTCGTCGAAGTGAATTCCGTCCAGCGTATGCGGGCCATGGAGTTTGATCGCAACCCAACCATACTGGTCTCATTTATTTATATATGTATATATACACACACATTTATTTCCTCTGTTAGGAGTCATGGTTCGTGTCCCAATTAGGTTAGGACCATGACGTACACACAGTTATAGACAATAGACAAAGTCGAGGCTAACTACCTTGCATACCCTAGTTTCAATTAGCAAATCAACATTGCACATCGTTGATTTGGGCTTAGCCACCTTATACATCACACTTTTAATGTAATACAAACTCAAGAAGTCATTTTACACGAGTATCTTAGATTAGATATTGTAGGTACACATTTTATTAAGATCTAGTTAGGAGTTAGGTAGGTAGTCGTGATGAATATACGCGTTAGTTAACATACAGCGTGGTAGGCGCGTCAGACGACATTTATAGGGACAGTAGGTACAATTACTGATTAGTTCTTAAGCTAATCGCGACGTGCGTGATAAGTAGCAAGAGGTTACGCTAAGCGGTTGAATCAAGGGGTCGTTCAGTAAAACGTCCGGGTGATTATACTATCCTACGGCGTGATGTTAGTACCTTTGCGGTGATAAATAAGGAGTACGAGGGTAGGCGCGTCGCGTGAATAGGCTAATATTTTAGTGGTTGTAGAGTCACGGTGGTGGGCAATAAATAATAGGCTGCATGTGTCTAGCTAAAGTGTAGTCTCGGGGCCTGCAACTTAATTATAACATAGATATGCAGGTAGCCTGATTCTATGTTCATTGCATACTTCAAATTATTATTTTACCTCCTGACTGTGGTTACGAGTCGAAAGACATTTGGATTAAAGATAAATAGTCGAATCTTTTTGAGGGTTACATGTTCAGAGCTCTAAGGGTGCTTTATTCTGGTCCGCCGATAGTTTATACGTGACTGCTAAATTAAAGTAGTATATTAGCCAGAATGTAACACTCTCCCTCATGTGTCGTTGACGAGCGGCGATGAGCTAACACGCCAGAGTCTCCAGGACTAGTTAACGCAACCAACGGTTTACATTAACGCTTTACCGTGAGACTATGTAGTTCCTTGAGGAAATGCGACGTCTGAGTTCGTTGGTGACCCCGGGTGTCTAAAGTACGCCTAGCGAAACAGCAAAGTCTGTCGTGTCGGGAGTCTACTGGACGGCGAGGACTTGTAGTTTCTGGGGAGCAATGCAATACCCGCGTTGAAGGGGGCGTTCGAGCGTCTGGTGATGCTGAGCGAAACAGGTTATGCTGTCGTGCCGGGTTCCTCAGTACGACAAGGGTTCCTCACCTGAAGCGTTATAAGCCTTGTAGAGACAACCTTGCAGTAGTTTAAGACGATCAAATGTTGGACGGTTCGGTCACAGTCAGAGTACCTATTTATTAATATACAAAACCAGCTTAATGCTTACCAATTAATAGTAAAGTAGTATAAACATTTAAGTGAATGTCATGTTTTATATAGCCCGACCTAAGTGAACACTTTGTAGATTTATAAATATTAATCTGCCCATTGGTGATTCATGCGAACTGGAAGACATTCGGGTTAGAGATTTTAGTCTAATCGTTTTGTGTGTTACATGTTCAGAGCTCAAAGAGTGCTTTATTCTGGTCAGCCGATAAGTTTTACTCGTGGTTGCTATTTATAACGTAGTATATTCGCCGGAATGTATCACTCTCCCTCATGTGTCGTTGTCGAGCGGCGATGAGTTAACACGCCTGAGTCTCCAGGACTATTTGACACAACCAGCGGTTTCTATTAACGCTTTACCGTGAACTATGTAGTTCCTTGAGGAAATGCGACGTCTTAGTTCGTTGGTGACCCCGGGTGTCTAAAGTACGCCTAGCGAAACAGCAAAGTCTGTCGTGTCGGGAGTCTACTGGACGGCGAGGACTTGTAGTTTCTGGGGAGAAATACAATACCCGCGTTGAAGGGGGCGTTCGAGCGTCTGGTGATGCTGAGCGAAACAGGTTATGCTGTCGTGCCGGGTTCCTCAGTACGACAAGGGTTCTTCACCTGAAGCGTTATAAGCCATGTAGAGTCAACCTCACGGTCGTTAAAGTCAACCGAATGTCGGACAGGACAATTGAACTGCCTTTAAGATTTAACCTAAATACTCATTATTGATTTCACTAGTCTGGCGGCTTTGCGTTCGGTCAGATTTAGCCTAAACAGTTAGAGCAATATCCCGAAGTAACACACTGCAAATACCGTTACCAAACTTACTAACGTCTCTCAAGTGAGGAGACTTCACTACTGCCGGAAGAGCAGAAAACTTTACTTGATTAATTGTTGTCTATATTATTTAGAAGTCTGGGCAATAGACCCCGTGTAACAGTGGTGACTGAGAAAAGCGCCTGGCTGCTACCTTACAAGACTGACGAATGTATAGATGACGCTCACAGTACATTTTATTATAAACAAATACGTTATCTGTGGACACAACTGAGGGATTTGCCTTATTTGTAATAACTGATAGCGGTGGCATAGTGGTGATTTGACCGATTGCAATTCAGTTAGATTGTGCTCAAATAACCTTATACAATCTTTGTGTTCAGCTAGCGGACGAGAAGTTTAATACTTGTATTATTGTAAATTGATGCTTGCTTTAAAATTGAAAAAATCAAACTAGTGATGGTTGAAATTGTAGAATTTGATATAGTGAATATTATCTAAAGTAGTTCGGAAAAGGAAAATCAGGAACATAGGTGGTTCTGGGGAAGGACCCATGTGATTATTCCTAAATTGCCTCAGATAAATTTAAAATTACAAAACAAATTTAATAAAAGACTGAGATGTCGTTAGTTAAATTGTAAGATCAATTTTCTCATACTCACATATGTTACATACTCGTAAGATCAACGAGATGAATTGGGAATGGTCAGATGGAGGGGTGTTGTAGGCGGTCCTTCTCTTTCTTGCTTCTCCTTTTCACATATAGTGGGAGTGTTCTCTATGTTATGGTTGCATTCAGAGTAGTACATAGGGCGAACACTAGCATTCTCCAGTTACATAAAATTAACCGTAGGTAATATGCCACTGCCCCGCGAGACTAGCGCGAGCCAGAGCGTTCTCTATCTTATATTTGAGCTCTAAATTGAATATAGGTTGCTTACTAACCTTCCTCTTTTATATCATTTAATATAGAATATATGCCACTGCCCGAGGGGCTAGCGCAAGCAAGAGTGTTCTCTGTCTTATAATTGATTTCTAAATAGAATCTTGGTGGTGGCAACTAACATTATCTCACTACCGAAAATAACTATAGCCTGCCTAGTCATCGCCTTACGGAACCGTTAACTTGAACTGAACATCGAGATAGTAACAACATTCATTCTCACTACAAAGTGACTCCATAGGTTATTTCGCCACGGCCTTGTGAGTCCGATAGGAGCTGCGGTGTAAACAATCTAATCTTATACTTAATTCTGATTCGAATGTTGATGAGGAGTATAAATGCCTACTACATCGATAGCTAAACTATAGCTAAATCTAGGAGACTTACGTTCTAATTCTGAGGGTTCTCTTAAGATTCTAACGTCCCTGCCTAGTGATAGGATATCATTAAATCAATTACAGTGTTATATGAATATGCATAGACATTAGTTATAATCCAATCAACGTCTAACTACGAGGGTCATCCGATTCTTCAGAATCTCCTTTGGTACGCGCGTCCACCTGTCAGAATGCTGGTCCTAAGCAATAAAAAACCAATCAAAATCCGATAGGGTGCGGTACAATTCTAACAGACCAATTGAGATAGAGTGGTAAAGAAAAGCACACATTAAATCTTTGATATTTTATAATTTCCCCAAGCTAAGTAACCTAAACGTGGAGCGGACGATTGGATCTTCACATATATAAACATATTGAGTAGAGACAGGAAGATAACCTTAGGGAATAGTTACTCTTTAAAGTACTGCGGTGCTACGTTATTTAGGAAGCTTAACTGGTAGGGTTCTCGAATTGCTCAGTCATCTCAGCCACGAAAAGGACTCTGGGTTGCTGCTCACAATGTAGTTGCCACTAAAACGATCACTGCCAATAATTTAACTTGAGGGTCGACGTGACACAGTCCGAGACACCTAATTAATAAGTTTAGTTAAGTAGATTGATTTTTAGGTCAAGAAATAGTTACAATTAAAATCAGGGATTCTAGTACATATTTCGTCAATACACGAGTGGTAGTTCAGGTAAAGATTAGATACAGGAGTAGTTATGTGCGGGGTAAGGAGGTAGATAAACAAATTACTATGTTCAATACATGAACAGTTCTCAGTAGATATATTTCTATAAGAGTGGGGTTCACATAGGTAGGACCATTATATATATAAGTTAATAAACAAATAAAATAAAACAGGAGGGGGAGACATATAAAGGTAGAGTATAATATTATATAGAGTAGCTCTGTACATAACATAAGTAGAGGCATAAAGTAGGTGGGGTGGTAACGAGGAAATGGGTTAAGTAGATGAAATCAGAAGGCGGGGTTTAGTTGTACACAGGTACCTAGTCAGTTATATATTCAAGCTATTCATATATATATGTAGTAATTAGAGTCTCCCCTCTGTAGCGCATAAATAAATAACTAAAAAAATACATAAAACAAAAATAATATAATAAAAAGAAAAACAGATAGGAAAGTGGGGGGGGAAGGTACAATGTGGAAGCCGTGACCAGGATATTCAAAATTACATTTTAACTTAGAATGAGAATAAATGAAAATTAGGTAAACTAGGTTATGAGAGTTGGTAGTTTAAATCGGTATTTATTCATCTAAATTAGGCTGTCTCGGGGGGTCATGTCGGCCACAATTTGTTGCCGCGAAAATGGATAGTGTCTTGAGTGACTAAGCATATGAGAAGTATTGATCTATAGAAAATTAGTGCGGGAGGTGTCTTGAGTAAGTGCTGTTAGGTTGCCGCGTAGTCTGTTGAATGATCAGCATCTTCCGTTGTCTCGTGTCTGCACGTGGATTATCTGCAAAAAGTTGAATTCATTGTATCAGGGTATGAAGGAAACATAGTGTAAAGAAATGATACAGGGAAATTGTGAAAACGTAGATAGTATTAAATTAAGTTATCCAAATAGAATCAAGTTAGTGGTAAAATCTCCGGATAACCATCAGGTGCATTTAGTATTACATTCAAAATATAATTGTTAAATAGTAACAAGAAATAAACATCAGGCTTGTGAAAAAAAAATGATTGAGACGAGGAAATTGAAATTTTGAATTAATTTAATACATAATAAGGCATACATAATAATTAATTAAAGAGGTTGTATTGTAATAGGCAGTTGAGCATACTTATTAACTTCCACATAACAGTTAGGTTAGGAGACATAAATTAGATAGCAAACAATAACAAGGAGAAAATTGTAATATTAGTAGCATATTGGTACAGTCTCAAATAGGTGTATTAAAGTAAATACATAGTTAAGGCTATCTATATAATAGTTATATCATCAGAGTATTAAATTAAAATTGCATACTTACTTCAGTAAAATGATGTTGATTGATGAGTTGCGTAGACTCCAGTAGGCATATGGTGATAGGCAGATAGAATATCAAGTGATCAGGTAGATTTCCAATATGGGAGTGAATTAGCGCTTGAATGGTCGATTAAATCTGAAAGAGTGAGTATTGCTGAGTGAGAGGTTTATATGAATATAAGGTAACATGCGTCTCAGGGCCAAGGTTATGGGGTCGTAGAGCTAACGGTTAAATAGTTGGTCGGTTGTTACATCCTTAGGTACATAAAACAACAATAATGTAATTTAAAATGCAACACATTAATAAATGTACAAAGGCGGACTTATTCCTATAAGGAAGCTGTTCCAGTCCACTGTTGAGTGTCTAATTGGAACTTAGTAGCGAGTAGTGCGGTGGTATAACATAAACAAACTAGATCAGTATAATAATAAACAAAGTAGTGAGGGTTCCATAAGGACATGTAAATGAATTGGGTAAATAGGTTAGAAGGTTAGGTCCAACCGTTGTTGTATAGATTATTAAACTCAAGAGAATATGGTTAAATGATACGAACTACAAGTCAAAACACATAAGTAGGGGTATAAATAAAACTTACTAATTGTGGTTGGCGCAGGAATCTAGTACGGAACTAAGTTGGAAAGCGATCCTCTGTAAGTTACAAGCACACGGAATGGCGTTTTGTTTCCTCTTAGCACCTCACGTTGTCTCCCTAGGTCGGCTAGGGGTTTGATTGTGCTTGAGAAGATTTGTCAGAAATCTCGGTCCACCACAACATAAATTAGCACATTTGTTCCGTGGTTAAATAGCCTGAAAATTATAAATATCAACTTTTAACTTTCACAACTTCATTAACATAAATTAAGTAGGATTACTATTAACGTGTAATTATGCAAAGTTATTAGTTGGGCTAGTCTGCTTTGCAACTATCGGTGGGCTACGGTGACTGCTTACTGTCGAGCAGGTCGTATGTTGATTTCCATCATAATGGTATAGTGGTAGGTAAATGTGATTAGATTCCTTAGGTCTTATTAGCAAAGAGCACTAGATGCGTATAAGGTTAGATAGTGTATGGGTATTAGTTAAAATTGAGTAATTGATTGAAACTTGATTCGACAATGTTAATTCCCAGGGGTTTCACTTTCATTGGATTCTTAGAGATTTTGTCGTATTCACTAGTGGGTGACTAGATTAATAGTTGCATTAGATAAGTAAAGAGTAGGTACTATTGAGTTCTCCACATACAAAATATCCGGAAGTTAATTTAAATACTACTGAAGTGAAATAATGTATAATACATAGAGATAACATGTTAACTGGTAGGAGTTGTTGTTAGAATCGGGTTTCGAGGTAGCGTCATTCTAACAAAATCACTTACTTACACTAGTACCAAAAGAACATTGTTTATAAACTAAGGTTATAATGTACGAATTTTGAGTTTTATAGATATACTATGTTAAATGGGTATACTTGAACGATATTATGCTAATATGATGTGATATGCACGTGAAAATTAAACAACTAGTCTCTAATGGTTATATTTAGTTACCTATATGAAATTAGTTCACTTCTAAAGAAAAAAACTAGTTGAGTACGTAATTGGAACCTTTAGCCGCTTTACATAAAACATTATAATAACACGTAACGTGTATAAAACTTTCACTTGTTAGCTTCATGATTCACAAACAAATTATCTGCGCGGTTTTAATTAACAAACAGTAATTCCATAGAGTCGTTCTTCTTCTTAGTTGTAGTTGTTGGCTTTCAGTTGTACATTAAATGATAGGGCTGGCTAGGATTTATTCGGAGAAGGATTATTTGTACATTAATTATTATTCATAGTTCATATACTAAGATAATTTATAAGATAGGAAAGGAAAGTGAGATGAACAAATGAAATAAACGGGTGAATGAATTTTATATCGATGAATGGTAGGTCAAGAATTTTCTCATACTCTCTCATACGATTTCATACTCGGGTTTGAAATAAAATAAGCAAGATGTGGGGTCGGGTTTTCGTTTATGGAATGTTATTGAAAAAATTTAATGCGAATTTTGTGATTAGGACTAGAGATTGTTCGAAGTACTTGAAATGTTTTGAAATAAAATAAGCCAGATGTGGGGACGGGTTCTCGAGTAGGAATTGGATAATGAAATGACTGAATGCGGATTTAGGGTTGAAATTAAATTTAGAAACTGCTCAAGGAACTTGAAATATTTCGAAATAAAATGTGCAAGATGGGGGGGTCGAGTCCTCGTGGTTTATTTAGGATAATCTGTTGTAGAAACAAACGTTCCAAACCTTACGTAGTGGAGACCCATGTTAACTAGAAATCAATAATTAGTGTCTAGCCAGGTTATAACACGGAATTAGCTCGGTTGATTTACTCCGGTTCATGGAATTCCTTAAGTATTTAAGTCGCTCGTTGTAGAAGTATGATCGAATTAGGATATTGTGTTGAGATATACAGAACCTCACTACCTTCGTGTCGTCAAGTAAAATAGTGAAGGTAGAGTGATTCTGTTTAAGGTAGAGAGTGAAACAGTGACGTGAGGACGACAGTGAAAATTTGAATATTAGAAGTTTTGTTGGAACAAGTGCGAATATACGATGGAGAGACAAAGTCGTAAGAGAAGAGCGCCGGTTAGATATAGTGGTGTAAATAGTAGTGAAGAACATTTTATAGATAATAGTGGGAATACCAATTCATCAACGGTATCGGAATTGGGAGAGATGCCTTTGCAGAATAATATTCAAGAGAATACACTAGAAACGCACGCCGTGCGAACGAAACGACGTAAAGTAATACCAAGAGAAATCGGTAGAACTAAGGAGGGATCTAGGGTGTTGTTAAATAAATTAAGTAAAACCCTAGGAGCTTTGGCTAGGAAGGTAAATTTATTAAGCGAAGATGTAAGGAAAGTTCGCAAGGTTAATGAGGAGATTAACACAAATCATGTAACTACTTTGGATAAGGCGTCGGAAATGCCGCATACGACTAGAGAGGGAGAAGGGAGCAACGGTCGGGATAATGGATTGATTAATAATGAAATGCTAGAAGTGTTGCCAACACAGAGTAAAGCTATAAATTATAATATCAGGAATATTAGTTTCGAAAAACCAAAATTTGAAGGTAAGAATGACACGCATCCAGTTACCTTCCTGGAAGATCTAGATACGTATTTAGGAAAAGTTGGACATGAAGGCAAGGAATTGGAATTAATATTGGAATGTTTGCACGGAGGAGTGAGAGACTGGGCTAGGATCTACAAGGGTCGTTGGAAGGCTTTGCAGGACTTCAAGTTGGACTTTTTGGCCACTTATTGGGGAGAAAAGGAACAAAATGAGTTGAGGCGCGAAATAGTACAGGGAACTTGGAATCGTGGAGAGTCTCCCACCATGTTAGGGCATTTTTTGAGACTGACAGGACGAGCTCAAATGTTAAGCTTTAAGATTCCGGAAAAGCAATTAATAGCGGATATAATTAGGCAATTTCCTAAATACATCCAACAAGGGTGGTATACTTCGAACCCGGGAAATTTAATCGAGACAGCGGAATTTTTGAGGAAAATGGATGATATAGGGCGTCAGGAAAATTCGACAACCCCTGGCCTAGGAAGGAATAAGAAATTAGGAAAAAGGGAAGGGAAAAATAAGCGCCATTACCGGAATTGGGAGACACCACTAGGGAATCATGAACCAGTGGGACAATTACGACCGGGGCCGAGTAATGCTGAGGTAGCTGTAAAAGAACCAGTAGGGTTAAAACTGAAGGAAGTTGAGAGGAGGGTCCCCGATTCAGCTTCAATTACAGAAAACGATGCGTTAAATACTATGATAAAGAAGGGGTGGTGGTTAGGTCGGAAAGGGTTTGTAAGGGTTTTAGAAATTTTGTTAGAGTCGCTTTTGGAAGAGAATAACCTAAGTACAGTTCAGAGTAAATTAGATGAGGAGATTAGCGAGGGGGTGAACTTGGGCGTATTGACCGAAAATAGACAGAAGGAACAGTTAATGGTATTAATTAATAAAAATAAAAGATTATACTCTTCTAAGCTAGGGAGGGCAAATTGTTATCAACATGAGATTATCCTAAACTCTCAGACGTCAGTTATAAGAAAAAATTATCCAGTGCCATATGCGTATAGGGGAAAGGTCGAGGGAAAGTTAAGAGAAATGGAAGCACAAGGAATCATCAGTAGGTCATCCACACCGTATAGTAATCCGTTAACCTTCACTTTAGAGCAGGATGGATCCGTAAGGGTATTATTAGATGTTAGGGAAATTAACAAGTATCTGATTGCCGAGACAGAGAAACCGCCATTGCAAATAGACGTTATGAACTCGTTTCACGGAGCTAATTACATTAGTACTTTAGATTTAAATAATGCCTACTTTCAAATACCACTTACGCAGAATAGCAAAAAGTATACGGGGTTCACATTTAATGGGAAATCCTATGTGTATAATGTATTACCACAGGGGTTGAAAACATCGGTGGGGAGTTTTAACAGAGCTATGGACTTAATATTGGGGCATGAAGTTAGAGACTTTTGTGTAAACTATTTAGACAATTTAGCCATTATTTCGACAGGAACTTTTGAACGTCATTTAGAACATTTAGATATAGTCATGGGTAAGCTGTTAGCGGCAGGGTTAACGTGTAATCTTGAGAAATGCAAATTTTTCTGCGATGAAGTGCAAATGTTGGGCTATAGCATTTCTATCCGGGGACTGAAAGCAGACTCAAACAAGGTTACCGCTATTCAAGAGTTCCCTATACCTAAAAAGGTAAAACAAGTAAGGGCTTTTCTAGGGTTGTGTAGATTCTATCGGGGATTTATACCGGATTATACTAAGCAGACAAAGCCATTAAATGATTTATTAAGAAAACGGCATTTTTGGACGTGGGGAAAAGGAGAGCAGCAGGCCTTTGAAAAAATAAAATCCTTATTAATAAGCCCTATACTAATGCCTCGTCCCGATTTTATTAAGCCATACTATTTACAAACAGACAGTTCGAGAGTAGGATTGGCAGGGGTGTTATATCAGATAGGCTGTAATGACGACATGAAGATTATAGGGTTTCATAGCAAGGCATTGAGGGGCTCGCAGTTGAATTGGTCAATAACAGAGCAGGAATTTTATTCGGTAATATGTTGTCTCGGAAAATTTGAAAGTTATTTAAGGGGGACTAAGGTTATAATTAGAACAAACTATGAGGCTTTAGCCTTCGGGAAATTCTGTAATTTGTATAACGCCAGGGTAACTAGATGGTTTAGTTATTTAGAGAATTTCGATTATGAAATATGTAGAACATATTAAAGGGAGGGAAAATGTAGTCCCATATATTTTGTCTGAATACCCACCAAAAGACGGTCGTTTACAGGACGAAGGTAGGCTGCTCGGAGTGTTTAGTGAGTCTCGTGCTAATAAAGCGTTGAAATTAAACGATCCGGGGACAAGAAAAATGCGAGGTAAATTCAATACAATACATTTGTCTAAATATTACCGTTAGATTGAAGCTGAATCGGGAACTAAAAAGGCGTAGTATAATTAAGAACCGTAGTTAAAGAGGTTATTAGAAGGTAAAAATTAAAATTGTTAGAGTATAGATTAAATGATTAATTGTATAGTAGATAATTAATTGTATATTAGATACAATGTAAGTAAACTGTAGGTTAGATTTGATTGATAAAAGTGTTGAGTAAATTGTGAATTAGAATTGATTGGTAAAATTATAACGGTTATCTTGTGTATAGATAAAGGTTGATTGTATAGCTAGTAGTAAGTAATTGTAGTCTTTAACATTAAAGTAATGTGGAAGAGAAAACAGGGAAATTAGGCGGTTCTGGGGAGAGGCCCATGTGATGGTTCCGAAATTGTCTCGAATAAATATAAAATTACAAAACCAAATCTAAGACGGAGAAACCGTCAAATAAATTGTACGAAAGTTTCTCATATATTTCACACTCGAAAAATCAACGAGATGAATTGGGAATTGTCAGATGGAGGGGAGTGTCGGCGGTCTCTCTCTTCCCTTTTTTCTCTTTTTTTTTTCATATATAGTCCTAAAAGGTAACCAATTGTCGTGGTGACGATGGTGAGTGGTTGCGTAAACGTTAGATTGAGAAACTAAAACGTTAAAATAAGCTATATCTATTCTATTCTATATCGTGCAGAGACGAGAGAATGGTGCTTGATGATTACGCGGATAATTAGACTAGATCATAGAGGGTTTAGGAGAATTTTAAAATAATGATGGACATTAAGCGGTAGGTGATTCTCTAAACTAAAGATCAAGCTCGGATACTTAGAAAGTTGGTAGTCAAAGTCGAAGGGTAGTGTTCAGTGAAGAGGGATAAAGACAGGTTAAACCATCGAGGTTGAGAGTTAAGTGGAATGAGGTGGAGTTATTTTTATTTGTACTGAAATGAAATTGAAGGGAAAACTTTGCTCCGGTTTAGTTTCACACACCTGTACAAAGTTTTGGGGTCGATTGTAACGGACCACAATGAAATAACATTGTTGCCGTCACAAATAAAAATAACCTTGCAATCATATGGATATATGTAGCCGAATTATGTATAAAATAACGCCTAGGAATGTAGGTACATCGTTCGCTACTTCATTTAATAGGTCATTGTCGTTCATACTTGGTTTGAAAGACGCTTCACATAGTGCTCGATTCTCGCTGCCTGCCTCGCGGGCGAGCGGGCGTGATAATATGTTATTGAAGGTATCACGGCTGTATGCTTAGGAAAAATGTTAACTTGTAAGAGGGTAGACATATACCAGACGAAGTGGCGTGATATTCTTGAACTACCAATCAGCGAGCGGTTACGAGGCTGAGATAAAAGGTGTGTGGTGATTCATAACCAGTATAAACTACTTAAATGGAATGAAATAGATTCGAATATTGAATGACGAGTTGCTATAGAACATTCTAGAATATTTTGGAAAGAGAGACAGAGATACGCAGAGAGGGGTGAAGAGGCTTGATGGTAGGCGTATGATATAAAAAACGGGTGGTTCGTTAGTTCATGGCTTTTTTAGTGTGAAATTTTAAGGTAATAAGACGTATCGATAATTGTTCGTGAAGGGCCTTTTTGTCGGTGTGAATCTCTGGGGTGATAGGCGTATCGCTGATAAATCGCGGAACGGTTCTTTTTATCATTAATTTTAATTTCTTTGTGTTAATATTGTGTTGAGAACGGCATTGAATCTGTGCCTTTGAGCTGCGTAGCGAGATATGGGACAATTAAGTTGTCTAATTGATCGTAACATTAGGCTTGGGCATGGAATCAATGTAATTGTAGTTAACTTAATATTGAATAACCCGGTGTTTAATATTTCGCTAAAATTCAGGTTGATTGTTCAAATTGTGTGCAGCGTGGCCGAACCTACGGTGCTTAAGCGCCGATGGTGGTAGCGTGGGGCATGTTGAGCAATCAAAATGGCGCGGTTTTGTGATATGCAAATTCTAGGAATTGAAACGTAGCATTATTTGTCCGCGAAGGGGGTTTCTTTTATGGAATTTAACTTCTCGTGTTAATTTTGTTTAAGTATAGCGTTGATTCTTTATCTTGAGCATTGTGCACGGAATTGGCGGTACATCTGCCGATTTTTGTGACGCTGCGCTGGGATGTTGATTCAATGTGATCGCGGTTAAGTAATTAGATCATAAATCGGGTTCTAATATTTCATCGGATTTAGTGTTGGTTATTTGACTGTGTTGTACGAAGTGGCCAGAATTCCAAGGGTCACAACTCTTGAGTATGGCGGCGGTACCTAGTTAACTAACCAACATTGTCAGGCGAGTTCTAACATCGACAAATTGGTTAAATAGGGATTGTGTTATTTCACACTGAAGAAATTTAGCTCTCTTAGGGACGTAAATTCGTGAAAGTACGAGGCAGTTAACCTAACGGAGCCGCCAAACCTCGTATCATGTAGGCGTAGGAAGCTGGTAAGCTGTGGGACGGGCCAGCGACTGATTTTGCCCTTAAAGGGATCAGTTACGTCTCCCAGGTGCTTGGGTTCGCGAGCTTTCAAAGTGGTAGGAGCTCGTCGAAGTGAATTCCGTCCAGCGTATGCGGGCCATGGAGTTTGATCGCAACCCAACCATACTGGTCTCATTTATTTATATATGTATATATACACACACATTTATTTCCTCTGTTAGGAGTCATGGTTCGTGTCCCAATTAGGTTAGGACCATGACGTACACACAGTTATAGACAATAGACAAAGTCGAGGCTAACTACCTTGCATACCCTAGTTTCAATTAGCAAATCAACATTGCACATCGTTGATTTGGGCTTAGCCACCTTATACATCACACTTTTAATGTAATACAAACTCAAGAAGTCATTTTACACGAGTATCTTAGATTAGATATTGTAGGTACACATTTTATTAAGATCTAGTTAGGAGTTAGGTAGGTAGTCGTGATGAATATACGCGTTAGTTAACATACAGCGTGGTAGGCGCGTCAGACGACATTTATAGGGACAGTAGGTACAATTACTGATTAGTTCTTAAGCTAATCGCGACGTGCGTGATAAGTAGCAAGAGGTTACGCTAAGCGGTTGAATCAAGGGGTCGTTCAGTAAAACGTCCGGGTGATTATACTATCCTACGGCGTGATGTTAGTACCTTTGCGGTGATAAATAAGGAGTACGAGGGTAGGCGCGTCGCGTGAATAGGCTAATATTTTAGTGGTTGTAGAGTCACGGTGGTGGGCAATAAATAATAGGCTGCATGTGTCTAGCTAAAGTGTAGTCTCGGGGCCTGCAACTTAATTATAACATAGATATGCAGGTAGCCTGATTCTATGTTCATTGCATACTTCAAATTATTATTTTACCTCCTGACTGTGGTTACGAGTCGAAAGACATTTGGATTAAAGATAAATAGTCGAATCTTTTTGAGGGTTACATGTTCAGAGCTCTAAGGGTGCTTTATTCTGGTCCGCCGATAGTTTATACGTGACTGCTAAATTAAAGTAGTATATTAGCCAGAATGTAACACTCTCCCTCATGTGTCGTTGACGAGCGGCGATGAGCTAACACGCCAGAGTCTCCAGGACTAGTTAACGCAACCAACGGTTTACATTAACGCTTTACCGTGAGACTATGTAGTTCCTTGAGGAAATGCGACGTCTGAGTTCGTTGGTGACCCCGGGTGTCTAAAGTACGCCTAGCGAAACAGCAAAGTCTGTCGTGTCGGGAGTCTACTGGACGGCGAGGACTTGTAGTTTCTGGGGAGCAATGCAATACCCGCGTTGAAGGGGGCGTTCGAGCGTCTGGTGATGCTGAGCGAAACAGGTTATGCTGTCGTGCCGGGTTCCTCAGTACGACAAGGGTTCCTCACCTGAAGCGTTATAAGCCTTGTAGAGACAACCTTGCAGTAGTTTAAGACGATCAAATGTTGGACGGTTCGGTCACAGTCAGAGTACCTATTTATTAATATACAAAACCAGCTTAATGCTTACCAATTAATAGTAAAGTAGTATAAACATTTAAGTGAATGTCATGTTTTATATAGCCCGACCTAAGTGAACACTTTGTAGATTTATAAATATTAATCTGCCCATTGGTGATTCATGCGAACTGGAAGACATTCGGGTTAGAGATTTTAGTCTAATCGTTTTGTGTGTTACATGTTCAGAGCTCAAAGAGTGCTTTATTCTGGTCAGCCGATAAGTTTTACTCGTGGTTGCTATTTATAACGTAGTATATTCGCCGGAATGTATCACTCTCCCTCATGTGTCGTTGTCGAGCGGCGATGAGTTAACACGCCTGAGTCTCCAGGACTATTTGACACAACCAGCGGTTTCTATTAACGCTTTACCGTGAACTATGTAGTTCCTTGAGGAAATGCGACGTCTTAGTTCGTTGGTGACCCCGGGTGTCTAAAGTACGCCTAGCGAAACAGCAAAGTCTGTCGTGTCGGGAGTCTACTGGACGGCGAGGACTTGTAGTTTCTGGGGAGCAATACAATACCCGCGTTGAAGGGGGCGTTCGAGCGTCTGGTGATGCTGAGCGAAACAGGTTATGCTGTCGTGCCGGGTTCCTCAGTACGACAAGGGTTCTTCACCTGAAGCGTTATAAGCCATGTAGAGTCAACCTCACGGTCGTTAAAGTCAACCGAATGTCGGACAGGACAATTGAACTGCCTTTAAGATTTAACCTAAATACTCATTATTGATTTCACTAGTCTGGCGGCTTTGCGTTCGGTCAGATTTAGCCTAAACAGTTAGAGCAATATCCCGAAGTAACACACTGCAAATACCGTTACCAAACTTACTAACGTCTCTCAAGTGAGGAGACTTCACTACTGCCGGAAGAGCAGAAAACTTTACTTGATTAATTGTTGTCTATATTATTTAGAAGTCTGGGCAATAGACCCCGTGTAACAGTGGTGACTGAGAAAAGCGCCTGGCTGCTACCTTACAAGACTGACGAATGTATAGATGACGCTCACAGTACATTTTATTATAAACAAATACGTTATCTGTGGACACAACTGAGGGATTTGCCTTATTTGTAATAACTGATAGCGGTGGCATAGTGGTGATTTGACCGATTGCAATTCAGTTAGATTGTGCTCAAATAACCTTATACAATCTTTGTGTTCAGCTAGCGGACGAGAAGTTTAATACTTGTATTATTGTAAATTGATGCTTGCTTTAAAATTGAAAAAATCAAACTAGTGATGGTTGAAATTGTAGAATTTGATATAGTGAATATTATCTAAAGTAGTTCGGAAAAGGAAAATCAGGAACATAGGTGGTTCTGGGGAAGGACCCATGTGATTATTCCTAAATTGCCTCAGATAAATTTAAAATTACAAAACAAATTTAATAAAAGACTGAGATGTCGTTAGTTAAATTGTAAGATCAATTTTCTCATACTCACATATGTTACATACTCGTAAGATCAACGAGATGAATTGGGAATGGTCAGATGGAGGGGTGTTGTAGGCGGTCCTTCTCTTTCTTGCTTCTCCTTTTCACATATAGTGGGAGTGTTCTCTATGTTATGGTTGCATTCAGAGTAGTACATAGGGCGAACACTAGCATTCTCCAGTTACATAAAATTAACCGTAGGTAATATGCCACTGCCCCGCGAGACTAGCGCGAGCCAGAGCGTTCTCTATCTTATATTTGAGCTCTAAATTGAATATAGGTTGCTTACTAACCTTCCTCTTTTATATCATTTAATATAGAATATATGCCACTGCCCGAGGGGCTAGCGCAAGCAAGAGTGTTCTCTGTCTTATAATTGATTTCTAAATAGAATCTTGGTGGTGGGAACTAACATTATCTCACTACCGAAAATAACTATAGCCTGCCTAGTCATCGCCTTACGGAACCGTTAACTTGAACTGAACATCGAGATAGTAACAACATTCATTCTCACTACAAAGTGACTCCATAGGTTATTTCGCCACGGCCTTGTGAGTCCGATAGGAGCTGCGGTGTAAACAATCTAATCTTATACTTAATTCTGATTCGAATGTTGATGAGGAGTATAAATGCCTACTACATCGATAGCTAAACTATAGCTAAATCTAGGAGACTTACGTTCTAATTCTGAGGGTTCTCTTAAGATTCTAACGTCCCTGCCTAGTGATAGGATATCATTAAATCAATTACAGTGTTATATGAATATGCATAGACATTAGTTATAATCCAATCAACGTCTAACTACGAGGGTCATCCGATTCTTCAGAATCTCCTTTGGTACGCGCGTCCACCTGTCAGAATGCTGGTCCTAAGCAATAAAAAACCAATCAAAATCCGATAGGGTGCGGTACAATTCTAACAGACCAATTGAGATAGAGTGGTAAAGAAAAGCACACATTAAATCTTTGATATTTTATAATTTCCCCAAGCTAAGTAACCTAAACGTGGAGCGGACGATTGGATCTTCACATATATAAACATATTGAGTAGAGACAGGAAGATAACCTTAGGGAATAGTTACTCTTTAAAGTACTGCGGTGCTACGTTATTTAGGAAGCTTAACTGGTAGGGTTCTCGAATTGCTCAGTCATCTCAGCCACGAAAAGGACTCTGGGTTGCTGCTCACAATGTAGTTGCCACTAAAACGATCACTGCCAATAATTTAACTTGAGGGTCGACGTGACACAGTCCGAGACACCTAATTAATAAGTTTAGTTAAGTAGATTGATTTTTAGGTCAAGAAATAGTTACAATTAAAATCAGGGATTCTAGTACATATTTCGTCAATACACGAGTGGTAGTTCAGGTAAAGATTAGATACAGGAGTAGTTATGTGCGGGGTAAGGAGGTAGATAAACAAATTACTATGTTCAATACATGAACAGTTCTCAGTAGATATATTTCTATAAGAGTGGGGTTCACATAGGTAGGACCATTATATATATAAGTTAATAAACAAATAAAATAAAACAGGAGGGGGAGACATATAAAGGTAGAGTATAATATTATATAGAGTAGCTCTGTACATAACATAAGTAGAGGCATAAAGTAGGTGGGGTGGTAACGAGGAAATGGGTTAAGTAGATGAAATCAGAAGGCGGGGTTTAGTTGTACACAGGTACCTAGTCAGTTATATATTCAAGCTATTCATATATATATGTAGTAATTAGAGTCTCCCCTCTGTAGCGCATAAATAAATAACTAAAAAAATACATAAAACAAAAATAATATAATAAAAAGAAAAACAGATAGGAAAGTGGGGGGGGAAGGTACACACAGGAACACAACTACCCTCCAAGGTTGTTATTTGCCTGCGGTTTTCTGTGAGGTACTTCCCCTGACGGGATGCAATGATGCGCCCTTACTCTCTTAAAAACACCCAGACCAACATAAATGGACATGTTCATGCACACAGATGTCTGTCCTGTGTGGGAATCCAACCCACGAGCATCGGTGAAGATTTGTGGTATTCAATTTACTCGTATTTACGCGTAAAAGAAAATTGCTATATATAGAAATAAAATAAATATATAAAATAATACATTTAAATGAAAATAAAAAAGCTGACCTACAAATTGTACATCTTCTAATGAGAAAATTGTATAAACGGAAGGGTGAACTTAAATCTAACAATTAATAATATGTATTATCTTTTTTTTATACAACGCCGGGAGGCATGGGTTCCACCTAATGTAAAGTGCTTACGCGTTACCAACCTTAGGAGCTTACTAGTGACCTCACTTATAGGCAGAAACACAGCAACCCTCTAGGGAGTTGTTATTTGGCTGCGATTTTTCTGTGAGGTGGAGGTACTTCCCCAGACGGGCTACTTTGATGCGCCCTAGCTCTCTTAAAACATCCAGACCAAGACAAACAGACATGTTCATGCACACAAATGTTTGCCTTGTGTGAGAATCTAACCCACGAGCGTTGGTGGCAAAGTCGCGTCATTCACGACTGAGCCACCGAGCTCGTCATTACGTAATGTTAATCATAACTATTGAACTAAATATCATCGTACGTATTAAATATAGTGAAATGTTGTAAACAAACTAATTTTATCATTAAAATCAATGTTTAGTGTACAAAAATTCCACAAACAACATGTGCCGTACAGCGAGAGTGAGTCATCGAAGACACTGATCGCCTTCATTACCTTATATGGTCACATTTAGTAATGCTGTAAATAATTCATAAAGTTACATCGCCCAAAAGAAACCAAACTGGAGTATTCCAAGCCCAGGGCGGCAAAAAAAGAAACACTTTTTTCTCTATTCAGTCTTTTTATTTTAATGATTCTTTTTTTGCCATTAATTTTCCAATTTTTAATATGGAATTTAATAACGTAACCACAAGTCTAAATTACAACAGACGATACTCAAATAAATCCATCTATAATAGATCTATTAATTCAATAAACTCAGACGTAGCTATCAGAAGTCTTCCAGACTTATCGACTTATGGCTTTGAATATTTGAAGCAAGAAAAATCAAGTTGATTCAGGCAACTTCGAAATTCTTTATCTTTTATCAGAGAAGTCTCGCAACATAGAAGCCAAATTAAGCATCTAAAAATAATTTGCTCTGATTCATCAACCATGAAAAAGTGAAGAGTTTCTCAGAGAAAGAAATCTTAAATAAGACAATCATCAATCTATATCGGGAATGAAAGCAGCATCGACCTGGGACTTCCAACTGAAACAGAGTCTCAAGATACTTTAGATAGATACCTTAATAGCAGCAGTCAAGTTAATCCAAAAGACAACAGTCAGTCAGATTCAGATCAAAATAACTTCACCCCCGATGCTTCTATAATCGATGGGAATAAAATTACTAATTCTTCTACGATTGATCAAATTTTAATTAATTCTCACACAGCACACAAACCAAAGCTCCTACGATTCTAATACCTGTGACGCATCAGTGCGTCGGCCTAGCTTCGCGTTGGATTGAATCTAGAATCGGAACTAAATTCACAAAATATAAAATCTTTTCATAGACCAGACCAAATGCATCATACGAAAAAGTACTAAAACAATGCTATGAAGTGGAAGATGCTGAAGAAAATTATATTGATTTATGTGCGGGCGATAATGACCTATGTAAAATGATAGCGTAAGCGTGCTTATTGAAAAACTTAAGTAAACTGAACATAATTGGTATAGGGATTCGTAATAACCATTATCTAATGAATTTATGCTAAATAACCAAATCAAAATTGTATGCGATCAATTTAGAAATTGTGAATATATTTTAGTTCGATCAAATTATGATATAAATGTATATCTTACAAATTTATGCTCGAAGTTGAATATAGTTATTGATTATAAATATTCCAAGGATAATTATCTTATATTATAGTTATAAAAAAAAAATAGAAATCACTTAGCCCTTAAATCTCAGCCTAGTCAAAATTTGGCCCAGATCCATACATCGAAACCGGGTACAATTCCATTCTACTTTCCAACATTAAAAAAAAACGTGAGAGGGGGGACTTTGATACGCCTGAGAATATAAATAAATCTGCTTCTATTTCGTTTTCTATTTTTCTTAAATAAAGATAAAAAGCCCAGCTTCAACTTCAACAAGGTTACAGTTTTGCATCAGAACATATCAGGGTTCCTAAATAAACTAAACGTACTGGAGGTGGTCATGGATGAGTTTAGTGCGAAGATGCAGCACATTGACATTTCGTGTTTATCTGAGACGTTTGTACGGAAGGATGACGAAAACAATATTAAACTCAAATATTTTAAACTGGCTAGTTCATTTTCGAGAACCAAAAAAAGGGATGTGTTTTGATACGTAAATCAATCTGACTGTGAAAAAAATTGAATTCTGCGATGAAATTACCACTGAGAAACATTTTGAATAGAATTGTGGAATTGAGATACCTTTATGGAAATGTGTCATTATTTGAGAATACCAAACAAGAACGTTTCACTATTTTTTTGAAAATTGCGAGAAACTTTTTCATAAATTTTCATACAGAAAGAATACTAGAATCACACTTTTGTTAACAACAATATTTCTTCATATTCATATTCATTTATTTACTTTTTCATGTTGTAACAAGATGGTGATTATACAAAATAGTTTCAAACATTTATTGGTCGTGTTTTATCAGAAGGTGATGTCAGAAGCCCCAGGAACCGGCGAGCGTGCACGAAAAGAGCTATGAATGTCACAGAAGCGAGTGAAGTATGCAAGGACCGCGTCTTATGGCGCTCGGTTCTCTCTGCCTACCCCGCAAGGGACTTGGCGTGAAGATATACATGTATTTCTTCCCAATCCCACTTAAGAACTAACTATAATTATTTTTTATTATAAAGAATTTGAGTCAACACATCCAACCCCCAACATGCCAGAACAAGTGCATAGACCACATCTTTAGTGATATTACGGAGGTCGACAGCATGGTACATGATCTTTTCCTATTAGACCACTATCTAAAATAAATCACTACGTACAAAAGAGCCTACAATAAAGATAATTTGCGTCAATTCAAACGAGCTCTTGAAAGTTTATTATGGAATGATTGTTATAATGAGTCGAACGTAAACAAAGTATTTAATTTACTTCATGACACATTTTCTTGTTTACATAATGCTTTACTTATACAAGGGTTGTTTCTCGAACGACTAAAAGGCTCAATTGTAAAGCCGCTTTATAAAAAAGGTGATAAACGGTATCTGAAGAACTACAGACCAATCACATTGAATTCGGTCTATTCAAAGGTATTCGAAAAAATCACGTATAATAAATGTTCTAAATTCATAACAAAATTCAATGTCATCAAAGACGAACAATATGGGTTTCAGAAAAATGCTCGTAAATCTACTACCCTTGCAGCATTTTCTCTTGTTCAGAATATTACTCAGCATATAGACAATAAAAAAACGGGTTGCGCTCCGGGAGTGCCGGCAGAAGTGAAAACTTGAACATGCGGACCAAACAGCGATGTTGATAAACTACGTTGAACGAAACGCGTAAGCGCCAAGAATTTCATGGTGCTTACAACGTTTTGGTCGCGAGAAAATAATGCCCTACGAACGATCTAGCGCTTCATGTTTTAATTGTTTAATTAGAGGTAACTAATGTTTTAGCGCTGCAGCGAACTTAAGTTCTATTTCTCACCAAAATCTTACGGTCAGGATCACGTGTCCTGACGCGAGTTTAACATTTTTACTCATCTCAAAAAGTGCACAACGCCGCTAAAGAAGTTTTCACTTCAAAAATACATAACCGGGATATTATTCGATATGACCAGCGTCTTTGATTTTTAAATTATAATATCTTACTAGCTAAATGTGAGCGCTACGGGATAAGAGGTCCTGCTATAAATTGGATACTGAGTGATCTGAACGACAGGAATAGATCAGGAGTTTCCCAAGGCACCATATTGGACCCTCTGCTATTTATCTTGTATTTTGATTTTTTTACATGTAATTATTAAAACGAATTAATTAAGTGTAAAATAAGTTTGTAATTATTGTTCCTTCTTTAATTATTTATATATTTATTTTTGTATTTGCATGTGAATTTACTCAATGACGAAGCATACAAGCACACGGCCCACCTGATATAAAGTAGTTAACGTAGCCTATTACCGCTTGTAACATATTGAGTACCACTCGCGCGATGCCTCCTCTGCTGCTGACAAAGCAACTCCTTAGGAGCTTACTGATGACCTCACTCACACGCAGGTACACAACAACTGTATGATGGAGGTACTTAAGGTCTGCTTTGATGCGCCCTACCTCTATTAAAAAATGTATGTATGTATGTACGAGTATATCTATACGCCAGATCCCTTGCGGGGTAGGCAGAGAGAACCGAGCGCCATAAGACGCGGTCCTTACACACTTCACTCGCTTCTTTCACATTCACAGCTCTTTTCATGCACGCTCGGTTCCTAAGGCTCCTGACATCACCTTCTGATAAAACACGACCAATTTGGTCATGGTAGGTTAGTCTTGCTCTTCCTCGGCTCCTACATCGTTCCATTAATCTCTTAAAATGTGATACGTTATATTCAGACCAGCAGACAAACCTTACGTTGCCGGCATCTATTGGTATACTATGTACATCTGCTATTTAAGTGCTTTGTTAAATATCTAATGTTTATTTGTATCTTTCTTTAACAGATTGTCCACTGGCAGAGTCCGCATATGCATGCTTACTTCCCTGCGCTGACCTCTTATCCCTCCATCATGGGAGACATGTTGTCCAGTGCTCTCAACGTACTTTGTTTCACTTGGGTAAGTAATTGTTAATACCACGTCTGCAATAACTAATCTACCGAGCGTTTAACCAAGCCCTAAAACACCCGCATCGACAGAGTCAACTACAGCGCCACAAAAGTCTTTTACAATGTAGGGAGAAGTAAACTTTTTAATCTTGAAAGAATATTCAGGACGTATTGATTAAATTGAAATTCAGGAGTTAGATGATATTTTTACATACAAGCATACGGCCCACCTGATGTAAAGCAGTCACCGTAGCCTATGAACGCTTGTATTTACACATTAAGTATCACCCGCGCGATGCCATCTCCGCTGCTAACACAGGAACTTACTGGTGACCTCACTCATATGCAGGAACACAACAATCCTCTACAGAGAGATTATTGGGCTGCAGTTTTCTGTGAGGTGAAGGTGCTTCCCCAGCCGGCTTGCTTTGGTGCGCCCTACATCTTTTAAAAACACCTAGACCAAGTTAACAGACATGTTCATGCACACAAATGTTTGTCATGTGTGGGAATCGAACCCACGAGCGTAGCTGTCAAAGTCGCGTCATTCACCACTGTGCTAGTCAAATGTCTATTGCGATCTTAACCATCTGGTTACCAATTTGTCTACTTGTCAAGCTAATTTGAAGAATGCATTTTAGATTGCTTAAGTCCCAGTATAACTTTACAGAAATTAGTCGCAATCTTTACTATGCTACTAGTTCAGATAACAATGTGGTCTTGGCAAGCATTTTAAAACAAAACGTTATGATTGATTTGATTGTGTATATAGTGTAGGGACTCAGATTTGAGTAGTAAAATGGGACTATCTATCAGATGAATCTACGGCCTTGTAACGATCATCCGAAAAAAAACAAGTTTTATGTTTTTTTAATTGCAATAAATTTCCATAAATTAAGAATTAACGATTTTGAGATGATTTTCATATTGTTTAGTTCATACAACATAACTTTATTCAGGCATCATCACCAGCTGGCACGGAATTGGAGACTATTGCTATGAACTGGCTAGGCAAGCTTCTGGGTCTGCCTGATAGCTTCCTCAATGAGAAGAATGATAGTGCAGGCGGCGGCGTAATACAGGTACTTTCAATTGCTTAAATTTTTTTCTTTTCCTTAGAAGTTTTTATCTACTTTTGGACATTTGCTAGTTGATAGCTTCAAATAGCCCCTCAAAATTTTTTTTTGAACAGCTAATTGAAGTTCACCATTATCACTTTTCCTAACGATAATCTCAAAAGTTCGGCAGCTCCTATCTTTGTCGTACCATTAAAAAGTGGAACGCCTTGCCTGCACATGTGTTTCCTCCTTCCAACAATATGGGATCCTTCAAACGAAGCGTGAAGAAGCATCTTGCGGGTCAGCATGGTAGCGTCAACTCACAGGAACTGTGTAATATTTTGCCAGTTGCAGTTGCGATTTGGGCTCAAACTTACCATCAGGCAAAGAGGAGCCACTATGGTGAACTAATATAAAAAAACCTGGTCACGTTGCATCATGGCTTGATTGGTTAAATTTGAAACAAGGTCGAATTTGGAATATTTGGATACGAGTAATTATAGTATAGTAAACGAAATACTAGAGTGCAAAAGAGAGTTCGACGGTGTCGTTGCGCGGGTCATTCTAACCAAACACGCAGGTTAAGTAGCGTCAACAGCAGCCTGTCTATGGATGGGTTTATCTATCTCCAGTTTTTCCATCGGAGGGCACGTTAAGCCGTTGGTCCCGGCTATTGTAGATTAATGACAGTCGTTAAGCTAAGTTGGTGGCCCTCGGGCGGCTTGAAAACGCTGGCCCCCGCCAATCCGCATTTGAGCAGCATATTAGGTTGAAGGTAGACCCGTATCCCTGCAGTGGGATGAGTAAGAGTTGATGTGGTGGAAACGAAAAATTACTCAATACTTTGACATAGTTATTGGATTGTCACAGGATTTGGGCTCTAAACAACAAATGCCTAATAATTTATCCTCTGTTTAGTAATTGTTACTTGTGTGTTGACTGCGTCAATGTGGTAATATATATTTGGGTAGCAGTAGAACCCACAGTTCCACCCACACAAGAAGTACAACAACAAATTAAATTTTAAGATAACATACATTCATATCATCACGCCTGTCTCCCATTGAAGTAGGCAGAGACTATAGAACGCCAGGTGCACCGATCCAAACCTCTTCATGCATGCTCTTCGGTTTTGGGTACTTTTGTTTTGGCACTTTTTCAACACATCACCAATTTGATCTATATGTGTGCGTCTAGGGCGGCCCCTTCCGACATCTCCATTCACTCTTGCTTGATACACTTCTTTCGTAACTCTTTTTAAGACAAATTAATTAAATTTTAATTACTACTACTATACTATAACTTCACGCCAAATCCCTTGCGGGGTAGATAGAGTGAACCGAGCGCCACGTGACTCGATCCTTACATATCTCACTTGCTTCTTTAACATTCAAAGCTCTTTTTATGCACGCTCGGTTTCTAGGGCTACTGACAATACCTTCAACACGATCAATTTGGTCATGGTAAGTAAGTCTTGGCCTTCCTCGGCTGCTACATCCTGCTACTTTCGTGTTGTAAATCTGTTTCATGATTCTTCCTTTCTACATCGTTTCTAGATGTCCGAACCAACGGAGCCTCTTCTTATTTTGACACCAATATTCTCTTTCAGACCAACTCTGTTTATAACATCGTCATTGCAAACGCGGTTTACAAACGTAATGTCACAAATTTGTCGCAGTGCTCGCATTTCAATTGCTTTTATCCTACTTTCATGCTCTCTCTACCATATCTAGCTCTCGCTTCTATAAATTAGCATGGGGGCAAGCATTTCGTTATGTATAGCGAGCTTTGCTTTCTGGCTCAAGCTTTTACTACCAAGATTTTTTTCCAACGCTCCAATCACATTATTCTCAGCACTTACTCATCTTTCCACATCAGCGGTGTATGTACTGTGTCACTCACGCTATGCCATATCTGCTGCTAATACAGCAATTCCATAGGAGCTTACTGGCAACCTCACTCACACGCAGGAACACAACAACCCTCTAAGGAGTTCTTATTTGGCTGCGGTTTTCTGTGAAGTGGAGGTACTACCTCAGATAGGCCGCTTTGATGCGCCCTTTCTCTCTTAAAATCACCCAGACAAAGACAAACAGGCTTGTTCATGCACACAAATGTTTATCCTGCGTGGGAATCGAACTCAAGAGCGTTGGAGTCAAAGTCGCGTCATTCACGACTGCGCCACCGAGCTCGCCTAGAAAAAGACAATCCATATCCTCAAGATACGTTTCCAAACAACGAGTTAAAACAGCTCTATTGAAGAAACAAAGGCCGAGTTAGTATGTATTTTGGTCGTACTTTGGTCGCTCTGATGATGATTGTCCTCTGGGTTGCTTGACTAAGATCCTTACTCTTTGAATGGGTATGGGTGACTTTGTATGCCTGTGACCTCGCTGAGTTTCAATGCTGGTTCTAATTATGTTAGTCTATTTTCATACTCATATCATACACTGTTTAACCCTTCGAAATCCGGATGGTCGTATACGACAGCGAAATGTATGGGAAAACGCATATAACGGGTTCTAACTGCTCAAAGCGTCGTTTGCTTGTTATTATGCATGTATATATATATATATATATATATACAATAATACATTGTACGTATATATATCTATATATACAATATAGTTTACACATACACCACACTTTTTAGATTTATTTTAGGTTATTATTATTATTTTAGATTTATTAAATTTTAGATGTAATTTACATATAGATACAGATACACTAGAAGATCACTAGTTGAGCGACCATGGCGAAAACCGTATTGACGGTCGCTGACCAAGTCGTGATCCTTAAGGTTCATTCAGTCGAAGGTCATTATATTATATATATCATTATGTTCTACAGTTACTATTAAGATTTTTGTTCATCTGTCTATATTTATTGTTGTGTGTCATGGAGATACAAATAAATGATATGACGACGAGCTCGGTGGCTCAGTCGTGAATAAAAAAACGCATAAAAAACAATGTAACTTTCTCTTTGCCCTGTTAGCGAATTAAAAAAACTGCCCTGAAGAGTTTTCAGGAACACCGTTCATAGGAACTCCTGAATTCCTGAATCCATATAGATGAAATCTATATGTTTGTCTGTGTATTTGTCTGTCGCTTTTTTTCGAATATTCGAATTTTGACTTCGGATTCAGCATAAAAAAGTAGAATAGGAATGTTCAGGAACGCCGTTCCTATCTCATAAGGAACATGGTCAAAATGGCCGACAAATTAAAAAAAAAATGAATTGTTATATAATTGACAAGACAGGTGTTCCTCTGGCAATGCAAGCTTGCGCATTCTCAACTGGTTTTTAATCAATTGCGTCCATTGTCTGCCAGTTAAACGCCATGATTTCTAACAATGGAGGCATCCCCTCATTACACATTGATTTATTTCAAATCTTTACAAAACATTTCAAATTATATCTACGAATCAAAAATGGTTATTGAAAACAGAATATCTTTGTTTTCGAAGAGAATTGTTATTATAAAATTTAAAATCGACCAGAGGAAGACTTTGTACAAAAGTCGTCTGCACGGGTACCTGTGTATCACCTATTTCTACCGCCAAGCAGCTATATTTATATAGCTGTGTTCCAGTTTGAAGGGTGAGATATGGTAGAGAAATTACTGGGTACTGTGACGAAACATGCTTAGGTCACATGATTGGCAGCGGGCAAGTAATATCCCCGTAGTGTTGCGAGCGTCAATAGGCTGCGGTGACCGCTTACCATCTGATGCTTGATTGCTAATCTCGTTGTATATAAAAAAAACGACTAGCGACTTAGTCCGCGTCGAGCTTGGCTTTTCGAGTTTTACACGGGAAGCCTGTATATTTTCTGTATAAAAGTAGCATTTATGTCAAACCAGACAAACTATTTATGTGGTTAAACTTCGTCCAAATCACTTCAGCCGTTTTTGGGTGATACAGCAACAAACATTATTAACATAAATAAATACAAAGAAAGCCGACATCGACGTGCGAGCGTTGCCCAAAATCTGTGGCTTAACCTATGTTAACCGAGTTCCCAATGAAGTATTAACTAAGATAAGAAAACGGATAAAGAATGCAAGACGAATGAACGATGAAACTGAAATATAACAGGATAGTAGAAGGTTTATATGTTTATCTATCTATCTATAACTTCACGCCAAATCCCTTGCGGGGTAGGCAGAGAGAATGTTTGTTTTCATGTTAAATCTATATATATATATATGGACTGTGGCATCTATATATATATATATATATTTTCATTTTACAGGAACACCGTTCCTATATGAAATCTATATGTTTGTCTGTCGCTTTTTTCGAATATTCGAATTTTGGACCGTTCAGGACTGTTCAGGAACACTGTTCGTATCTCTTAAGGACTATGGTCAAAATGGCTGACAAATTAAAAAAAAAAAATAGAATTGTTATATAATTGACGAGCCAGGTGTTCCTCTGGCTACAAACATACGGCCCACCGGTTGTAAGCGGTTACCGTAGCCTATTAATGCTTGTAACATACTAAGTATCACTCGCGCGATGCTTCCTCTGCTGCTTACACAGCAACTCCTTAGCTGCTTATTGGTGACCTCACTCACACGTAGGAACACAACAACTCTCCAGAGAGTTGTTATTTGGCTGCGGTTTTCTGCGAGGTGGAGGTACATCCCCCGACGGGCTGCTTTGACGCGCCATACCTCTCATGGAATCATCCGACCTTCACACCAAGTCCCACTAAACATCCGTATATTCTGATTATATTTCTCTTCTCTTCTGATCGAATAAGGAACTATTGAGCAACTGGTCCCCGGTTCGTATCCTGGCATGTTCCACTAAATTCTTGTTTTCGGATTTATGTACATATTTATCACTTACTTGGCGGTGAATGAAACATCGTGAGGAAACTCCAAGAAATTATATTTCGATAGACTTGTAACCAAGAAACGGGATTACGCTAGGTAGAAGAATATTAGTAGAACATTGAATTAAACAATTTTTAAAGAAGGTGGTCGCAGGAAGACCAGCCTTCCTGCGACCACGGACGCTGCAAAGCGTTCGAAACGTCAGGTTCAACAAAATAAATAAAACACGCGATACTTCCGTTAAAAGTTGTTTAATTCAATGTGTAACAATCGCGAAAACCTAAGACAATACTATATTAGTAGAAGTCAAAAGTCAGGTAAGCTTTAACGTGGCGGTGGCGGAATAGTTAACAACGCTACTTTAACACAAAGGCTAGTTTTTTTTTTGATATGATAACTTCTTATAAATCGATGAACGCCGGCTGCACGCACGAAAAAGTGTCACGTTCCGCCTGTGCAAGCGAGAGCGCGGAACAAGCGATAGAGAGGCACGATCGGCCTAAGCGTTCGGCTTGTGACGCATCTATCTCTCTTCCACTCCATCGACCGATGCGACCGAGTAGAAGAGAGAGCGGCAGCACACAACCTACACGTGAACTGTTTTGTCAACTGTTGAATGTTTTCTTATGACGTTATCACTTTAAATTATCTTCCGTAAACAGACTTTACAGGCAACCAATTTTTTTTTCTTGCTAACCTGCATGGGCAAGGCTCTTAGTACTACAATATTATTTACAACCTAAACACATTTTCATACATCGTATTCCCTTTCATTCCACACATCATTAATCTTCATTCATTAATCGAAGGCTAGTTTTAGAAGGGTAATGGGTTCGATTCCCACACAGAATAAACATGTGTTTTTCTTGGACTGAGTGTTATTGCATGCCTACATTTTTAAGGCAATATACAGTTGCCAAACAATATTCATCCTTGGCCTTATATTTAAAAAGAAAAATGACTGTATATGTGCAAATAAACGATTTCATTTCATTTCATTATTAAAACAGATAGTGCTCACAACCTGACAGGGGAAGTACTTCCATCTAACAGAAAACCGCAACCAAATGACAACTCCTGGATGTTGATTTCCTACGAGTGTATTAGGTCACCAGTAAGCTCCTAAGGATATATTGCTGTGAAGGCAGCAGAGAGGGCATCGCGCGAGTAATACCTCCTATATTAAAATCGTTCATAGTGTATAGAATCCACTTAACATCAGGTGGGCCCTATGCGTGTTTGCTTGCCGATAAAAATAATCCTATTGAAATAGTATCTAATATACTTTGACTCAAATATGCATTTGATGCTAAAATGTATATTTTCTTAGACAACAGCAAGCGAAGCAACCCTGGTGAGTCTTCTGGCAGCTCGAACCAGAGCTCTGGTGGAACTGGCCAAGCTGAATCCTGAGCTGCAGTTCTCAGATCTTTTGGGGCACCTGATTGGCTACTGCTCTGACCAGGCGCATTCATCGGTGGAGAAGGCCGGTTTGATTGGTAAGTTTTATTCTAAAGCGTGAGGAGCTTTATACCTTGGGCGTACTAGCTTAATCGAATACAGAAATTAAACAACGTCAACTATAGTCTGCATATGGATGATTTTGTTTTATTAAACTAAGGGTATAATAAATCGTCGCCCGACTGTTTATTATATGTATAGGTATGTCACTAAATAGGTTTTTTTATGCAATGTCGGGAAGCATAAAAGCATACGGTCCACCTTATGTAAAGCAGTTACCGTAGCTTATTAACGCTTGTAACTATAATATAACAAAAACCGATCTTACCATTGTCTCCCAGAAAATTCGTAGTATCTACTATAACTTTGATGATTTCATGGCAAATCTTAGTAACATGTCTTTTGAAATGGATATGATAATTTTGACAGAGTGTAGGCTAAATCCACAAAAACCTATCCCATACATACATAACTACAACTCATATTCTACTACCTGTCAACTAAACCAAAACGATGGAGTGGTCGTGTATATTAAAAAACCTTTAAAATCTAGTGTTGCAGAGATTAAACTAGATCAAGCCTCTTGTCTTCAAATACATATTGAAAACAATATTATTTTATGTATTTATCGTTCCCCTTCATTCAAAAATGCAGAAAACTTCACCAACTCTTTATGTACACATCTAGAAACTATAGAGCCACATAAAAATATTGTCATCGCTGGAGACATCAACATTAATATCATACCAAAAATAGTAGAACAAACCTATGAGTTTAAAAATAGATCCCAATACTTAAATATGCTTTCAGCACACGGTATTCTCCCGGGGCATACCTTACCTACACGGGAATTCAATTGTCTTGACCATTTCATGTTGAAAATTGATATAAAAAAAACTTCAGCATTCATTGCTATTCTAAAAACAACTACTACTGACCATTTTACTACATTCTTATCTCTTGCAAAGGTAAAATCTAAGCAAAGCGTACCTAAAACCACCAAATTAATAGATTACGAAAAAGCTCTTATTCAGCTTAGGGAAAATAACCTAGATGAGCTTCTATCATGTAAAGACCCTAACTTAATTACTGACTGCCTTATATCGAAAATTACTGATTCGCTTACACAAAATACTATAATTAAAAACATTCCCAAAACCAAACGAAACATGAAACCCTGGATAAGTGCAGGCATACTGCGATGTATTCGAAACAGAAATAAGCTTCAACAACAGTCACGTAACGATCCATTCAATGAAATTAAGAGGATAACATATATTAGATATAGAAATCATTGTAATAATTTAATAAAAAAACTAAAAAGGAAACACGATCGTGATCTTTTAGCTAACACAATTAATAATAATAAACTATTATGGAAAAATATTAAACACCTAACTTACACTCAAAATTCAAATCTGACCCACTCTGAAATAGACAATATAAAATCTACCCCATTCGAATCAGCAAATTACATCAATGATTTTTTCGGAAACATAGGAACGAAACTTACGAATGATATTCAGGTAAATATTTCACGTGAGGATCTAGATACTTACCTGGGCGGGTTGCCATCGCGTCCCCAATCTTTTGTGCTATTGGACACATATCCTGAAGAAATAAATAGAGTTATAATAAACCTCAAATCTAATAGTGCTCCAGGATGCGATAATATAACAACTAGCTATCTCAAACTTATCAGACATGACATTATTCCTATTTTAACACATTTATTTAATCTCTGTTTTAAAGAAGGGATATTTCCCACTGCCTTGAAAAAGTCGATAGTTACGCCAGTGTATAAAGGCGGTGTCAAATCTGATGTCAACAACTTTAGACCAATATCGGTGTTACCTGCTCTATCCAAAGTCCTAGAAAAGCTTTTAAATGTAAGATTACTAAATTATCTAACATCTCAAAACATATTATCTGCAGCACAATTTGGTTTTAGATCTGGCATATCTACTGCAGACGCAGTAACTTCTTTGACGTCACTGATAATAGATGAACTGGATAAGGGAGGAAAATGCTTGACCATCTTTTTGGATATAAAAAAGGCATTTGACACGGTCTCCACCAGTCCTTGTACAAAAACTGGATAAAATTGGGATCAGAGATAAACAATTGTCGATTTTTAGAGACTATCTTACGAACAGGAACAGAAGGTTAAGCTGAAACAGTGTTCTAGTGAGAACATTGACGTAAAGTGCGGTGTGCCTCAGGGGAGTGTTCTGGGTCCTACTTTGTTTCTGATATATATTAATGATATGTGTAGTATGAACCTCAAATATGCAAAGTTGTTTTCCTATGCAGACGATACGGCGATTGTATTTACTGGTCCATCATGGCAAAGTATCAAAGATAACGCAGAACAGGGAATGAAACAAGTAGCCCAATGGCTTAAATATAATTTACTAACGCTAAATACAAATAAAACAAATTATATCTGTCACTCAATATACAATAACACGCAACCAAATCAAGATTTTAGTATAAAAATACATGAATGCAATAGCAAAAATTATGTCAAATGTAAGTGTTCTGTTATAGGCAGGGTCAAAAGTACAAAATACCTGGGTATAATTTTGGACCAGAGACTTACCTGGTATCCCCATATTGAACATATGACTGCTAGAATAAGGAAATTTGTATGGATGTTCAAAACTTTAAGATTTATAACCCCAAAAAACAGTTTAGCATTTGCTGGGTCTCAGGGTAGAAATCTTCTTGATTACATTTATTTGGCATTAGTTCAATCAGTAATTACATATTGTCTTCCTATTTGGGGAGGAGCACTAAAAACTCGTTTTCTTGAGGTTGAAAGGGCTCAAAGAACCCTAATAAAAGTAATGTATTTTAAAAAAAAACGATTTTCTACAGATAAATTATATGAAATTAGTAATCTGCTATCAATTCGTAAATTATATATAGTAAATATCATACTTAAAAAACACAAAAGCATAAAATATAATCCGAGTCTTGAATCTAAGAGAAGAAAACATAATGTTGCACCTGCACCTAAAACAAGGACTATGTTTTGCAAGCATTCAATACAACAAACAATCGGCTAGTCTATATAATCAAATAAATAAGAAATTAGATATTTATATGGGAACCCACCATGAATGTAAACGTGCTGTAACTAATTGGATTAAAAAAATGAGCTATGATGAAACTGAATCACTTTGTAGAACAAAATAAAATTATAAGTACCTACTTTCAAGTAGCTGATATTGTGGTTAATTTCATGTGAAAGTTGAACACGACACAAACTATCACATACATGACACGCACTCTCGCACATAGAACAAGTTACACACAAACACGCAACACCCTTATGCACACACACACACACTCGCATGCACACACACACCCTCATGAGCATATATTCTATCGAAATGGGTGCATTTAGTAAAAACAATATACCTTATATACACATAAAATTGTAACATACTAACATGTAAGCTAAAGAGGAGCGGTGTCTCCTGGCACAGGCATTCGTATGCTTAAAAGGAGACTCCGGATACAGTTTAAGAAAAACTTGTATGTTAAAGCAAATAAATATTATTATTATTATTTTTTCTTTCATCACGGGTGTTAACCTATGTTTGTTATTATTATATTTTATTTATACACTTTAGATACATTTTTAAATATAAAGATTTTATATAAAAATAAATACATTTAAAAATATAAAAAAAGGGGGTACCCGCCGGTAGCGAAGCGAAGACCCAAGCTACCGGTGGTCAGGGCTCCAGAGTGAGGAACCTTCTCACAATACGGGCCGTGTCCAAAAGAACCGCCTTCTGAATCTGGTTCTTGACCCAACTGCCAAGCGAGAGCCTCTCAAGATATCGGTCGAGGCTCTTCGCTATAAGCCCGTTTACTGTCACGACTATTGGAACAATTATCGTCGAGTCCACACGCCACATGGCGGTAACCTCATGAGCCAAGTCCAAGTACTTAGAAAGTTTCTCTTTCTCAGCTTTCACGAGGTTTTCGTCATGAGGAATGGTAACGTCAACGAGAACTGCACGGCGTGTCTCCCGATCTATTATCACAATATCGGGCCTATTGGCGACAATAGTCCTGTCTGTGATAATTGACCGGTCCCAGTAGAGCGTGATACTACCGTTCTCGAGAACTGGCGCTGGTGCATATTTATAAAATGGAAGCTCGGTACTCACAAGGCCGTATTTAAGAGCAAGTTGCTGGTGAATGATCCTAGCTACTTGATTGTGTCTATGTAAGTACTCGCCGTTAGCAAGATGAGAACAACCGGAAACTATATGCCTGAGTGACTCACCAGGACGGTGGCATGCTCGACAAATGTCGACCGTACCGTCCTTCAGGAGATATTTCTGGTAGTCGTTCGTCTTGATAACTTCGTCCATAATTGCACAGACAAAACCTTCAGTTTCCCCAAAGAGGTCACCGAAACGTAGCCAGGCCACCGACGCGAGAGAGTCTACATCAGCCCCATTAAGAGCTCGGTAGAATCTCCCGTGTAACTCCTTGCTCTTCCATACTTCCTTGCGGTTTTGAGTAGTGAGCACCAGTGGTTTGCGCCAGTTCTCGTTCGCCAGGGATAGTGGCGTAAGGCCCTTGTCGACTGCAACAACGTCGCGGTGCATCCCACTTTCACAGTGCAGGAAATAGTCCCTGAGTTTGCACACCTCACGGTTATGTAAGGTCTTGACATTTAAAAAGCCACGACCCCCATCTTTCCGTGGGATGTACAGTCTCATCACCGACGATCGTGGGTGATGCATGCGATACGTTGTTAGCAATTTTCGGACCTTTCCATCCAGGGCATCTAACTCAGCCTGAGTCCACCTTAGTACGCCGAAAGTGTATATTAACAGTGGCATAACCCAACCGTTGAAGGCCCGAACCTTGTTTCCGCCTGACAAGAGACTTTTCAGTACTTTTGTCAGGCGACCAAAGAATCGTTCCGTCACCGATTGCTTTATGTCCCTGTCAGCTATACCTAAGGATTCCGACATACCAAGGTATTTATATGTTCCGACTTCAGAGAGAGATCTGAGGGACATGGTCTCTGAGAGTTGTAAACTATCGGAATTTACAACTCTACCCTGATTTACATGTACGACCGCACATTTGTCAACACCAAATTCCATACCTATGGAGTTGCTGAAAGTTTCCGTTACTTTTAGCAACTTCAATAAATCTGGTTTCTTTGGTGCGAACAACTTGAGGTCATCCATGTATAGCAGGTGAGAAATGACCTCACCCCCGCTGCGAAGTCGGAAACCCAGCCCTGAGTCCCTTAACAAAGTGCTAAGTGGGTTCAGAGCTAGGCAGAACCATACCGGGCTCAGACTGTCGCCCTGGAAGATGCCACGTTCAATCCTTATCGGATCCGCAGACCCAAGAGAACCCCCGCCCCCTGGCTGACAAAGTACTGTGGTCCACTGCCCCATGCATGAACTGAGAAAGGAGCGTAGAGTTGCATCTACTTTATACAACTCCAACACCCGTCTCAGCCATGAATGGGGCACCGAATCAAAGGCCTTCTTGTAATTAATCCAGGCAGCGGAAAGGCTTTTCCTGTTCCTACGGACCTGTTGGCAAACAGTAGTATCAATGAGGAGAAGCTCTTTCGTACCACGGGACCCCGCCTTGATCCATTCTGAGCAATGGCCAAAATATTTTGTGCATCAATGTGCTTAGTAATTTTAGTTTTCAGAATGGATGTAAGGAGTTTGTACATCGTTGGCAAACATGTGATGGGTCGGTAGTTCTTTGCTTCCGTGGTACTACCATCCTTATAGAGCAGGAAGGTTATACCGGTGGTCATGAAAGTAGGTAGAGATCCAGCGTTGAGGGCGTCCTGGAATTGCGATGCCAAAAGTGCATGTGAATGACGGAACCATTTAATCCAGAAGTTGTGCAATCCATCTGGTCCTGGAGTTTTCCAGTTATGTGCCTGACGGATTGCACAACTAATGTCCTGAGGACTAATATTTACAGCTTCCATGGTTCCTATCGATTCACATGCCCTCCCGACACCGTCCATCCATTCTCCCTCCATGTGGTTGGCAGGCACCGACCAAATGCTTCGCCAGAATTGTAATATGGCGTCAGCATTTGGCTGCTGCCTATCAACCACACAACAACTGGGTCTCTCCCAATTTCGGTATACCTTCCTTTGATCACATTGGAAGATACGATTCTGATGAAATCTGTCGATCCGTTCCCTGTACCGTCGAATACGGTTTGCCCATGCATAAACTTTCTGCTTCAGGAAGTGTATGCGCTCTGTGACCCACTGCATATAATCCTGAGTCCTAATATTAGTCCCAGAAAATGCTTGGTGCACAAAGCGCATAACTCTTGGGCGATTATTACCCGACCTGAAACAGATTAGCTTGCCGATAAGGGTCCTAGCTGCACTGATACGCCGCTCGATTCTCGCCTGCCATGCTGGTATATTGACAGCTGGTCGTGCAGCTCGATCACTATTCGGAAACTTGACTTGAGCTACACGACAAGCCGCTATGGCAGCGCAGTAGAGAATCGAGTGGGTATCAGCTAGATCTTGACTAGATCCCAAATAAGGTTCTAGTAAGCAATCTAGAGCCCCCATAAGCGCCATATTTCGTTTATGAATGGGTAAACGAGGTAGACGTGGCCTTAGGTTAATCGGGATAGACCTATATTCAAGAATCGCATCATTCAATGCTCTCCTCAATGGCTCATTATCCTGAGTTGTACTTACGTTTATGTTTACAAAATCGTCATGCATCGGCTCATTATTCCGTTATATTATGATATATAGCTCATCCAGTCGCGCTGCGCATGCGTTGCGTAAGGTCGTGTTGTGCGTGCGTACAGAGGAAATAAACAATGTCCTCTAACGTGGTTAAATGTGTAAACTGTAACGTTGTAATTAACGAGCTTCTTGCTTATGTGAATAATAAGATCTCGGTAATGGACGATGAAAGTATTATTAGAATATGCATTAGTGCTTTCTCAGAAAGTGATATTGTAAAGGCCAAGAATTTGTTATTTGATTCTTTGCCGACAAAGAAGCGCAAGATAATACGTAAAAAGGAGGGCAAATCACTTCGAGACATAGATGACATCGTATGCCTTCTACGAGATGCCGATTCTGAAGATTTACCTGTATTTGTCGCCCAGGATCTAGAAAAACTCCCTCCCGTTTTGTGGGACCACGTCGATACCACAAGAATACTTAAAGATATAGTTAAGATGCAGCAAGATATCTGCAAAATTAAGAAGGAGTATGCGACTGTAGAACATCTAGATATATTAAAATCTGAGGTGGAGACTCTGAAACTTACATCAGTAGTAAATAATTATGGGAGAAACGTGAATCAGAGACGCGGAGCGTGTTTGCTTGACAGTTTTGAGTGCCACAGTGGACCTATGGGATTGCCCCCCATACCTAATAATAGTGAACAACAAGATATATCTTTAAGAGAAACAACATATCGGGATATGGGGCAGAAGCTTTTTTCATCGGAGGGTAGTCATTCCTCACCGCAACTCGACAAACGTACCGAACAAGAGGCGGAGGCGGTTACGATGACTCACCCGACTCAGCTGACCGAACCGCCACCGCTAGCGACGTCAACTGTAAATCGGTCCGATAATAATGTGGGACACACGGTCGCTCCGGTCGGTGTCGATTGTGTCACCTTAAAAACAAAATCGATGGCACAGGTCGTTCGAGAAGGAGAGTGGAAACCGCATAAGCAGAGCGAGGAATGGGTTCGTGTGCAGAAAAAAAGAACTCGAAATCGCTTTGCTGGACATAGAGGAAAAGCTGTTATAGAGCCTGGAAACAATTTTAGAGCGGCGGAAATTAAAATTCCTGTTTATATTTATAATGTCGCAAAGGGAGTGACCGTATGTGACATTACAGAATATATCAAGAAAAAGACTGATCTTGATGTAAACGTAGAAAAGATGATTATGAAAATGTCAAAAGAATATGATTCCTACAAGATTTTTGTACCTAAATATAAATTAAAATTGTTTATGACAGAAGACTTCTGGCCAGAAGGAGTGGCGTACAGGCGTTTTATTGACTTCAGGTACCGTGAGAAAGGTCTTAATACCGCCGTCGTGAATCAAATAAACGCTTGATGATTAGTGACGTCAAATTAGTAAGCTTTAATTGCAAAAATATAATTAGATCTGTGGAGTGTGTGCGAAGGCTGTGTCATTCGGCCGATGTGGTCGCGCTGCAGGAGACTTGGCTACTGCCACATAACCTCACGTTCCTAGGTAGTATACACGACGACTTCGCGTTCACGGGCACCTCTGCTGTCGATACATCGGCTGGCGTGCTGCGAGGGAGGCCATATGGTGGAGTGGCCTTACTCTGGAGAAAATCTAAGTTTCGTACGGTAACAACAGTGATGTGTAACAGTGTACGGCTCGCAGCGATAAAGATTGAGCTTATCGATCGTTGTGTTATGGTGTTTTCGGTGTATATGCCAACCGATTCTAGTGAAAATTTAGTGGAATTTACGGAATGTCTTGGTGAAATGACTGCCATTATTGAGGGTCATAATGTGGACTCAGTATTTATGCTGGGGGACTATAATGCGCATCCTGGTGAGTCTTTTCACATAGAACTGTTGTCGTTTTGCTCTGAACAATTATGGTCGTGTATAGACATGGACTTATTGCCCCCGGATAGTCACACGTTTGTGAGTGATGCACATAAATGTTGTCGCTGGCTTGATCACTGCCTGGTAACTGGTGCCGCTCGGTCCACTGTTCGCTCTATATCTGTTCTGTACGACACATACTGGTCTGATCACTATCCTGTACTAATAGATTGTAATTTTGATATTTTAATAAGATCTAAGAAAATTGCACCAAACAACTGTATAAATAAAATCACGTGGGGGGAACGAGATAGTGATCAAGTATCAAAATATGGTAGCGAGTGTCACTCCGAGCTGAGGTCAATGGATTTTCCAGTGGAATTTACAAAATGTTGTGATGGTATGTGTGATAACAACTCTCACCGAGCAGTTATAGATGAAATGTATGACAATATCATACATATCCTTACTGAGGCCGCAGTTTGTAGTTACCGAGCTCGAAATCAGGGAAGACGTAAATATCTGTCTGGCTGGAATGAACACGTTCGCACCGCTCACGATAGGGCTCGACTTTGTTTTCAGATATGGGTAGAACATGGCAGGCCTGCATCTGGCAATTATTATAATGACATGTGTGAATCTAGACGCGTTTTTAAATCAAAATTGAAATGGTGTCAAAATAACCAGGACCAGATAAAAATGGATATCCTTGCTGAACATCATAAAAACAATAAATTCAGTCAGTTCTGGAAAAACACCAATAGATTGAATAAAGGATCGAGCCTTCCCGTGAGTGTGGCGAGAGTTCATGAGCCCAGTGACATCGCCAATTTATTTAGACGGCATTTTAAAGTAAAATCACCACTGGGACCGGCGCGGTCGGTGTCTGATGCTGAGATGTGTAGTCCTAAGCGTGCTGTGATTTTTACCGCCAAAGAGGTATCAAAAGTGATTAATAGAATGGTGAGGGGGAAATCCCCAGGACACGATAATCTCAGCATCGAACACCTGCAGCATGCGGGAGTTCACTTGCCTAGAGTTCTAGCTTTGTTGTTTAATTTTTGTATCGGACATGCTTACTTACCTGATAAAATGATGAGCACAATAGTGGTACCTATTATAAAGAATAAAACCGGTGACGCATCTAATGTGTCTAATTATAGACCGATATCCCTGGCTACAGTGATTGCGAAGGTGCTGGACAGTCTGCTTGGTAGGCATTTGGATGAGCACATCTCACTAAATGATGCACAATTTGGTTTTAAATCAGGTCTTTCCACCGAGACTGCTATCCTGTGCCTCAAGCAGACTGCTCAATACTATACTGCAAGGAAGACACCAGTGTATGCTTGTTTTTTAGATTTATCTAAGGCATATGACCTCGTATCCTATGATATTCTATGGGATAAAATGAAATCAGATACTGACTTACCTGAGGAAATCATATCTATTTTCATGTACTGGTATAGAAACCAGAAGAACAAGGTTAAATGGGCAGGCACTTTTTCGGAGGAGTATGGGTTGGATTGTGGTGTGAGACAGGGTGGTGTGACCTCTCCTACTCTATTCAACCTATACATGAACAGACTGATTGATGAGCTGAGCAGTACAGGTATCGGTTGCCACATAGACGGAGTATGTATGAATAATATTAGTTACGCAGATGATATGGTGCTGCTGAGCCCATCAAGTGGTGCTTTGAAGAGGCTTATTAATATCTGCGAATCTTATGTAATGGCTCAGGGACTTACATACAATGCTTTAAAAAGCGAATTCATGATATTCAGACCTGACCATAAACGCTACACTAATGTACCGCATATTGTGCTTTGTGGTACTCTCTTAAAAAAGGTAGAACGCTTTAAGTATTTAGGCCACTGGGTCACAGAGGATCTAAAAGATATGTTAGATATTGAGAGAGAGCGGAGGTCGCTGTCTGTTCGCTGTAATATGTTGGCCCGCAGATTTGCAAGATGTACGAAACAAGTCAAGGTCACGCTTTTCAAAGCGTTTTGCCAGTCCTTTTACACATGCAGTTTGTGGGTCGATTATACGCAGAGAGCATACAGCGACTTACGCGTGCAATATAATAACACGTTCCGGGTGCTGATGGGACTGCCACGTTACTGCAGCGCCTCCACCATGTTCGCGGAGGCACATGCAGATGGGTTCGCTGCCATCATGCGCAAGCGCTGCGCCTCTTTGCTTCGGCGGGTACGTGGTAGTCCCAACAGCATGCTATGTGCGTTAGCAGACCGGTGGGACTCACCGATGCTTGCTCGTTGGATACGGCTGCATGCAGTCAAGTAGCCGGCGTCGTTGGGTGCTACGAGTATAAATTAGGTCTAGGGACGTGTTACTTTACATAATTAAACCAACAAGAAAATAGAAACTATATATTAATACTAACACTAGTTTCTTAAGATACTTTGTTACTAACATTTTATGGGCGTAATGTCTGAAATAAAGGATATTATTATTATTATTATTATTATTATCCTCCTGCAACGGTGACGAAAGTGATGTTATATTCGGCATCGCGGCAGTAAAACCTTCACCTGCCTCGGCGATTGTGTAAACAGGTTGCGCTTGTCGACGTAGCCGCTCAAGTGTAGGCTCATCTAACATTTGACAACGTTGGATAGCCCTCACCTGATCCGATAGACGTTGAACTGATACGGTGACAGTTGGTTCAAGCACCTGAAACAAAGGAAGCATCCGAGCACGGTACGCACTAAGATTGGTTCCCCCCTCTGTTGCCCCAAAGTAGGCGCGCATGACGTTTTCATTTATTGTATTAGTCCACCTCATGCGTCGCACTACACCACCGGCAGCGGGAGCCCGTCGCGAGGCAGGGTGCCTCGAAGGCCCTAAGCTGGCCGGCAGTGGGGGCCGTCCTCTTCGTCGCGCAGGTCTTGGCGGCGACGGGGGCGGCGATGGTCCGTCCTCGACGCTCGACACATTAGAGGTCGGAGGTGTCGCATATTGCTCCTCCGACGATGTGGAGCTCGACGAGGCGGGTGGTGGTGGTGGGCGTGCGTTGATTCCTTGTCTTTTAGATCTCGTAATCATTTATTATTTGTTATTTTCATAACATTCGTCAAATCCATTTTATTTTCTTAGTGAATATTTGTGGTAAACATGTATTGTGACACATGTCATTACAGTTATTTATGATGGTCATTTTTAATATTTATTTTTGCTTCAAGTTTCAGTTTCGCTCAGCTTTTATTCAATAATTGGTGATACAAATAAACTTGCTATTGCTTGCTTGGATATTCAGCATAAATATTACAAAATAACAATTAAATAAAAATATTTACGAAATGTGTGTGACAACGACAAGTTTTTTTATTATTATTATTATTATTATTATATCGCTCGCGCGATGCCTCCTCTGCTGCTTACACAGCAACTCCTTAGGAGCTTACTGGTGACCTCACTCACACACAGGAACACAACAACGCTCTAGGGAGTTGTTATTTGGCTGTGGTTTTCTGTGAGGTGGAGATACTTCCCCAGACGGGCTGTTTTGATGCGCCCTACCATTTCACTTCACTTCTTCAATGGTTTGTTGTTTGATGAGCCACGATAGAGCCACAATGTAGTATTATTATTTCAATAACTAAAAAGAAATGCAAAAAAAAATCCAACTTTACACTCCAGTAACGTCTAGGCTGGGCTACCATATGGATAACTTTTATGAGAAATTAATGATTACAAAAAACGTTACGCATTTAAACATTTCCTATAAGTCTTATAAAGTCTCTCGCGACGCCCACGTCGGAACATATATCACTTAATATAACATGCTCGAGATAACCACGTATCTCTTCACTCATACTTCACACAAACGGCAAACTGCTTGGACTTAATTTTGTGTATACGGCTACTAACAAAGTTACTGTGATGGCCCAGTGGATAAAAAACTGGGCACCGGGAAGTCAATAGGCCGGCTATTGACCTATTCGAGTACTGGCATGTACGACAAAACTCGTGTTTTCTGTTTTATGTACATATTTGTATATATCACTTGCTCGACGGTGAAGGAAAACATCGCGAGGAAAACCAAGAAATTATATTTCGAAAGACTCGTGACCTAACCTGAGGAAGATCTGATTTTCTCTCTGGGTTGTGGAGGACTGACGGCAAACGCTCCATGTAAAATCCCGCATCAAAACAGGACAACGCTAAGAAACCTACTAAAAATCCACGAAATCGCTTTCTTATGTCGATAGTTTTTATTGAACTATAATGATTGTCAGATTCTGCATAAAATTATCTAGTTAAATTTATATTCTATATAGGAAATGAAGAGATTTGGCGAAGATACTGATTTGACATGGCGCGACTGCTATCAGACCTCTAAAACCCTGATGGATAACCAGACCTAAGTCTAAATCACTCGTGTTTCGAAATATAATTTCTTGTACATGCGGGTTTTTTATCACAATGATCATGGTGATGAATTTATTACAAATATGCGCATAAATCCGAAAACTCGAGTTAAGTGATACGTGCCAGGACTTGAACCGGGAAGCAGTTGGTCAATAGGAAATCAATCGTTACAAACTATGATGAGGAAATGGTCAAGCTTAATGAATTAATCACACTTGCAAGGACACAGTTCAAGACACAAAGTGTTCATTATTGAATTAAATTTCTCTTTACCCCTCGCGTCTCGATTTTGGCCACTTACATTCTATTTCTTTAAATTAATACGTCCTCTTATCCCCCCAGGTCTCGTCAGGATACGCTACATAGAGTCTGATGAAAACCAATGCATGCGTGGTGCCAAGCTAGAAGAAGCTATTATCAGCGACAAAGCTAAAGGGCTGGTACCTTTCTGGGTAAGTGTTATCAATTCTTGTGAGAAGTCTGGCGGCGTAGCATGGGCACTGGTGGAGCTCATTTAACTTCAGCTTCAGGATTCATCCTGAACTGATTTTTTTTTTTAGAGTTCCGTACCTCAAACAGAAAAACGGAACCCTTATAGGATAACTTTGTTGTCCGTCCGTCTGTCTGTACGTCTGTCAAGACCCCTTTTCTCAGGTACAGGAGCTATCAAGCTAAAATCAATATCAAATACTCAGGTCTGCAATCCCTTCGAGCAGTGAAAAAAATCAAACATCTATGTTAACGCAATCAAAAGATACGGCTGCTTATGCCCCATTTATGTGCATATTTTGACACTCGCAAGGGAATCAAAATATAGGATACTTCCTGTAGATCTGGAATCATGAAATTTGGTAAGAAGCAGTGTTATGTAGCATAAATAAAGGAAAAAGTCCGAAAACTGTAAATTTGTAGTCATATCATTAAAAATAATGCCAAATATTTTTTACGCAACCCTAAGCACGCGAGTAGTACTCGTACTTTTTTTATACAACGTCGAAAGGCATTGCGCCCTACCTCTCTTAAAAATATCCCGACACATTGTGCACACAAATGTTTGTCCTGTGTGGGAATCGAACCCACATGCGTTGATATCATAGTCGTCATTCACGGCTGCGTCACTAAGCTCGTCAGAACTGATCAGCAACGTACTTAGGTGATGAAGATTCGATTGATGTAAGAGGTTTGTAGTAAGGCTGTAAGCCCCTGGCTACATATAGCTATTTGAAATTCTTTATTTTTTCATTCAATGTCGTTAGGCACACAAGCATACAGCCCACTTGATGTAAAGTGGTTGCCATAGCTTATGAACGCCACCTCTGCTGCTAACACAGCAACTTAACCTTAGGAGCTTACTGGTGATCTCACTTACTCGCAGGAATACGACAACCCCCCAGGGAGTTGTTATTTGGCTGCAATTTCTTGTGAGATGGAGGCACTTCCCTTACACACTTCAGAGGACCGAGGCAGTTTCGGTTTAAGAGAGGGATCTGCTTTGAAGCTCTCTTAAAAGGACCCAGACCAAGTCAAAGAGAAAAGTCAGGACAAACACCGAGGTTATCAACATTTCTATTGTTATTTTGCGCTTAATTAACCGACTATGGTCTGCAAAAACCTCTTAGGTAGGAGCTTACGTCTCAGCAATAATGAGTTCCTATGAACATTTGATGAATAAAAACAGCCAGTCTTTAATAGGCAAAGGTATTTAATTAGAAAGCCTTTATACAATGAGTAGAAAATTAGGTATTTAATGAATGCTCTTCTATATTCTTGATATTATATCAGACCTCTATTATTTTACGTCGTAAGTAATCTCACTTATCATTAACACCAAACGAAAATATAAAAATATAAAGTCGTATTCAAATTTCAGTGAAAAACTTAGAGCAGAACTAAGTCGCGTATGCCGTGACATCGGTTTGCTAGGACTGGAAGAACTTTTCTTTTCAATTGTATTCGATTCTATGATAAATTGACCGAAACAGTTCTGTCCTTTCCTGATAATATGTTCAAGAAGCCAATCAAAAATAATTTGTGTAAAAAGGCTTATCACAATACAAATATTATTCATTGCACCAAATTAAAATTGTAAACAAATGATACTTATGAACTATGGCAGTCTTATCGCTAAGCAATCTTCCAAACAATCTTAAGCTAAGAGAAAACTATTATCTTGAAATAATATAGGTAGGTCTACCAGAGGGAGTCTTTGTACAAAAGACCTCTGTTCTCACCTATTTCTACCGCCAATCAGCTATATTTATATAGCTGTGTTCCGGTTCGAATGCTAAGATATAGCGGAGAAATTACTGGGCACTGTGACGAAACAGCCTTAGGTCACGTGATTGCCAGCGTGCGAGTAACATTCTCGTGGTGTTGCGAGCGTCAATAGGCTGCGGTGACCGCACTATCTAATGCGGACCGCACGCTTGTTTACCAATCTAGTTGTATAAAAAAATGCGGTGCAGAGAAACGATGCGAATTAAAACAAAGTTATCACATACATTGAAAAGCAACAGTTATTGTAGTTAAAATATTGTCAGCGATGATCGCGAAAGAGAGTGAGAGAGAACGATCATATAGAGTTATAGGAAAAGTAGTGTCCTTTGACAGGAGATTTAAAAGAGAGTTTGAGCACAACGAATATTAAGTGGTAGAGCATTCCACAGACGCATTGCTTGAACTGAAAACGGCTTATTATGGAATTAATGAACATGTAACCTACAAAGATGTCTGAACTAATTTAGCATAGACTATATTTTCTTAATAACAATTAATTTTACTATTTTGCATCCTTATTGCATCAATGTACCAACATGATTTTTTTGTAACTAGCGGTCATCCGGTGGTCGAAATTCGACCATAATTAATTATTTTTTTAAGGTTCATTTTTAATAACTAATATATATAGCACAAATATCTAATAGACAATCTACGACAATGACATTATCATAATTTTGATTATTTTTGACATTCAGTAAGACTATAGACAAATAATACTAAAGACCAATAATATTAATCTCTTCTCAGTCTGACCATAAACTTCAACCATAAACAAAAGTATTTTTGAATTCAGTAAGACTATAGACAAATAATATTATAGACCAATAATGTACTCTTCTCAGTTTGACCTCAGAATTTAACCATGAACAAAAGAGTAGGTATATATTTGGGTTGACATGTGTTTGTCTGTCCAAGCCTTGGTAATGTGTGTAATGTCTTATTTATTAAATTAAGGTATTTTCCAAGATTTTTTATAAAAAAAAAATTGCTTTCTGCACTTCTTCTCCATGTAACCTTTAACTGTGCCAAATTTCACACCGTCCGCGTAATTTTCGTAAAAAGGTGCACAAAGTTTCTGCTTCACGTCACGTCTAATTGACTATGTTTTAAGAGAGGTAGGGCGCATCAAAGCAGCCCGCCTGGGGAAGTACCTCCACCTCACAGAAAACCGCAGCCAAATAAGAACTCCCTAGAGGGAGGAGGCATCACGCGAGTGATAATTAATATATCGCAAGCGTTAATAGGCTACGATACCCGCTTTACATCAAGTGGGCCATATGCTTGTATGCCTCCTGACGTAGTATAAAAAAAATGACAATTTGGAAATATCGACTAGACTTTTTGCCCTTGACGAATACTCAAGGGTAAAAATAATATTGCCAACATAAATATCCCTCGCCAAGCATTAAAATAACAATATATTTAAAGCCACTCCAATTAGCAATGCAATATTTTCATTTTAAAAACGACGACTGAATCCATGGTCCCATAGAGACCAATTTGTACTAAAGATTAGGAATGTCGGGAAGTGGGCGGTGGTGCAAGTAAAAAGCGGATAGCTAATTTGAGTTCCTTACGTAATGACCGGCAATTATATTTCGTCTCCTATTTTTAAGTAAATTCTATATTTTTAATGGTGCCATTTACGTTGTACCGGCTTTTTGGAAGTGTACGGCATGCTGGTAAGCAATTACCGCAGCCTATGGACAGTTGCAACACTAGGAGCGTCACTCATGAGTTGCCTACCCCTAATTTTTTTTAAATTTAAAGTAAGACAATTTAAAATTAAAACATATATTCTATTCTGCATCTTGCTAATAAAAACATTAACAGAGTATAGGTAGGTAGTATAGGTAAATTTCTAAATAGCATCAAAATGTATTAAAATTTATACCTGTACATAATCTGAAAGTTATGTTGTTATAAGCAGTGACAGCCCAGCGGACAAAGACCCTACCTATTGACCAAGTGGTACCTGGTGCGAATCCTGGCGTGTACCATTAAATTTGTGTTTTCGAATTTATGTACAGATTTGTAATAATCACTTGCTCGAAGGTGAAGGAAAATATCGTGATGAAACCCGCACCTCCAAGAAATTATATTTCGAAAGACGTGTAAACCTTTCTGCTAACTGCTAACTAACTGCAGCTCGCGACTACGTCCGTATCCCGGTATCCCCTGGGAACCGCTTTTACTTACTTTATTTCTTTTTTCTCTATTTCTAAGGGCCTTATAGTGACTTCGAATAGCCTATAACCTTCCACAAGAATTGTGCTATCGAATGCATAAATATTTTTTTTCATATTTAGCTGATAATTCAAGAGATACAAACAAACTCTTCCTCATTATATATATTCCCTACTAGCTATACCACGCTTATTTCCCAGTATCCCGTGAGAACCGCTTTCTCCCACTTTTAATAATTTTCCTCGGCTTCTAAGGGTTGTATCGTGATGTTCAATAGGTTGCATATTAGAAAATCAAAACTTCATCGAGAAAATTTCAAAAGAACAAATCAACAAATTTTAAAATAACAATGGTCATTTGATCAAAAGTTCACCTGACCACAGTCTGGAATATCAACGTTTAAATTATCTATTACACTATTGGTCAAATCGTTCAAAGGTCAAAAGGATCGCCCTAAACTTGAGTTCGCTCGCTCGTGTTTTGTTCACAAGGTAACCTAACGAACCTAACCTACCCTCTGCGGCAGTTGTTTTTGTGTCTATGTTACTTTTGCCCTAAACTTGAGTTCGCTCGTTCGCTTCGCTCGCTCGCTCGTGTTTAGGTCGCAAGGTAACCTAACGAACGAGGAAGGTAAACAAAACACTGTAGAAGAAACCATTTGCGAATATGAAATGTGACTAGGAATGATTAATCACTTTAAATGTACATCTAGCAACTTTTAGTCAATCGTGCATTTGATGACACATACATTTGGATTATAAAATTTTGCTAAATAAAATATTTGGTCTTGTAAATTTTGTTATTACATTTGTTGTTCTTTTGAAATTTACTCGATTGTATTGTAAGTATTGATTCTCTAATACGCAACCGTTGAATAGCCTATAACCTTCCATAAGCATTGGACTATCAAATGCAAAAAAAAACTTTTCTAATGTGACTGAAAATTCAGAGATTAGCCAGTTCACACAAAGAAACATTTCCCTTTCATACATATTCATTATCAGCGAATATCCGCTTTCACTTGCGCCAAGCCCTATTGGTTTAGTAATCTCTTGTTGACTACAGTTAGTTTTAAAATTGATATCTGCCTTGTTTGTTAATGATGAGGTAGCTCATTGTTATTATGTTGCATTTTTCTACGATATTTTTTTATTAACAGAGCCTTTGTTAGAAGCGGAACAAGAAGGCAACGGTGAAATATTTATTTCCACTCCTTTTACATTTTTTACCTCATTGCTGTCTATATATCTATTACTCTACGCCAAATACCTTGCAACCTAGGCGATAGCACTGAGCGCCACATTTTTTTTTATGAAACAATATTGGCAAACAAGCATGGCAAGCAAGCAAACATGCATGCATTAGATAGTAATATTGATGCTCGCAACTCCACGGGAATGTTACTCGCGCGCTGTCAATCTAGTGACCTAAGGCTGTTTCGTCACAGTACCCAGTAATTTCCCTGCCATATCTCACACTTCAAACCGGAACATAACTATATACATGCTACCCTCCAGGGAATTATTGTTTGGTTGCGACTATCATTGAAATAAATATACTTACCCAGTTGGGGTGTTTACAGGCATCCAACCTCTCATAAAAACATCCGGATCAAGACAAACAGACATGTTCATGCACACAAATGTTTGTCTTGTGTAGGAATCGAACTCACGAGCATTGGTGTTAATGTATCCATTACTTGACCACCGTGATCATCGTGCTATAACTTTACGCCAAATCCCTTGCGTGGTAGGCAGAGAGACTCGATCCTTACAAACTTCACTCCCTTCAATAACATTCATTGCTCTTCTCATGCACGCTCGCCGATTGCTAAGGCCCCTAACATCACCTTCTAATAATTAAGTCATTTAATAAGTAATGCTTTCTTCTTGCATTCTTTCTGCATGTACGAACCAACGGAGTATGCCTATTCTTATTTTAAAAGAGACTGTCGTCTTTTAGACTAACTTTGTTTCTAACATCAGTATTGCGAATACGGTCTGCAACCGTTACGTCACAATTTTTGCGCAACGCTCTCATTTTTTTTATACTACGTCGGGAGGCATACAAGCATACGACCCACCTGATGTAAAGCGGGTACCGTAGCCTATTAACGATTGCGATATATTAAGTATCACTCGTGCGATGCCTCCTCTGCTGCGTACACAGCAACTCCTTGGGAGCTTACTGGTGACCTCACTCACGCGCAGGAACACAACAATCCTCTAGGGAGTTGTTATTTGGCTGCGGTTTTCTGTGAAGTAGAGGTACTTCTCCAGACGGGCTGCTTTGATGCGCCCTACCTCTCTTAAAGTAGGTGAAAACAAAACAAGCGCGAGCCTATCTTGGTCTTTTTCGCGTTATCCTGTTTTCTAATCCATTAGGTTTGGCGGGGTCCGCTACCGATGACTAAGGATTTAGTGCATATACTTATTTTTACACGGAGCAACTGCTGTCAGACCTCCACAACCAAGGGAAAACCAGATCTCTCTAACGTCACACGTCTTTTGAAATATAATTTCTTGTTCTTGCAAGTGATAAATATGTACGTGAATCCGAAAACACGGATTTAGTGGTACATGCAGGATTCGAACCGGGGACCAGGTGGTTACTAGGCCTATTCCTCATCCACTGATCTGTCACAGCTCTGTAAGCACGAGTCTATACAATATACTTATACAAAATTTATACGATAATGTATTATCGAAGCGTATCATATGATTACCTTCCATATACTTAATATAGTTGAACATAATTGTAGAGACAGTTCACAGAATTAGTGTTCCTTACTGGAAACGATTCTTCGCGTAAACTTATAAATGACGAGCTCGGCGGCTCACACCAACGCTCGTGGGCAAACATTTGTGTGCATGAACATGTCTGTTTGTCTTGGTCTGGATGTTTTAATAGAGGTAGAGCGCATCAAAGCAGCCCGTCTGGGGAAGTACCTCCACCTCACATAAAATCGTAGCCAAATAATAACTCCCTAGATGGTTGTTGTGTTCCTGCGTGTGAGTGAGGTCACCAGTAAACTCCCAAGGAGTTGCTGTGTAAGCAGCAGAGGAGGCATCGCGCGAGTGATACTTAATATATCGCAAGAGTTAATAGGCTACGGTACCCGCTTTATATTAGGTGGGCCGTACGCTTGGAAGCCTCCCGACGTAGTATAAAAAAAATGAATATCGAACATAAACGCTGTACAACATAGTTGACAAAAGGTCGCAGGACGCGGAATGTTTGACACAGAGAGTACCTTTATACCCTAGTAGTTAAGAGGGGCATAAAGTTAAGTGGCGCCCTCATTTATTTTTTCATTAATAACGCTGAATTCTAAATTCAATAGGGTGCGGTGACCGCTTGCCATCTAATGCGGACCGCATGCTTGTTTGCCAATCTAGTTGTATAAAAATAATTATTGAAATGACCATCCGCATTCATAAAAGTTTGTTTCCCGTTACATATCACGTAAGACTTCGACTGCGGTCTTTAGATGTTGTATCTACATATATATAGGGTATAAGATTATACAAGTATATGTATACAGTATATATACATATATATATTTGTAGGTATCTGCGGCAAAATTGAAAGTTATGGAGCAGTGAAAGAAAAGACCTAACAAATCTTTCACAAGTGATAAAAATAGATTCTTGGCATTTAAGAGCACGGATAGCCCAGTGGATAAAGAACCGGCCTATAGACCAACTGGTCCCCGGGTCGAATCTTGGCATGTATTTAACTTTGTACATATTTATCATTATCATTTGCTCGGCATTGAAGAAAAACATCGTGAGGAAACCCGCACATACAAGAAATTATATTTCAAAAGTCGTGTGTACTTACCTAAGAAATATCTTATTTCCTTTCTGGGTTGTGGAAGTCTGACCGCAGTCGTTCCATGTTAAAATTAGTATATTCGTCAAATCCTTAAGCTCACGTAGCGGACTCCGCCAATTCTAATGGATTAGGAAACGGGATAGCGCTAAGAAGAAGAAAAGTAGATTCTTCTTGGGAACCTGTTTTTTTTGGAACTGGAAACTTGTCAGATTTAGAATAACTTTAATTCTTTGTAAACTTTATAAGGTTACAACATCGTTGGAGATGAATTTAACAGCCTTTTAGTCACGCTTTTAATATGAACTAGGGATAATCCATATTTATACACGTAACATACAGAGTATTGATGGAGTAAACCATTTTCTTTTACAATATCGGGAAGCAAATAAGTATTCAACCCGCCCGCGCCCAGTCTAAAGTAGCTATCGTCTGCATAAAGCAGATAATTCTCCACTGCGCAGTTATTTTTATTTTAATACAAAATTCGCAGCCCTTAGATACATAATGACAATACTTGTACACCAAACATACGGGCAATAACGGATATACATTTTATAGTTAACAGATAACAAGCCAAAGAGCAAACAACTAGGTATTTATTTTATTTTATTTATTCTTCATTCGTAGACTTTATTCTCTGTAGACATATTTTAGTTGAATTTATTGTAGGTAATATGTTATTAATCAGACGGTTGAATTCCGCCATGCGCGTTATGGCAACAAGTATATAATGGGCCTCAATGAATTAAGGGAAGTTTGTAATTAGAATTGAGTTTAGTTATAAATTAACCTTTGTAATTCTGTTGATATTACATTGGTAGTTTATTATTGACCTCGTGAAATGATGGACCCTTAATAATAAGGATTATGTAATAAATATTAATATTGTCGGACAAATTACACAGCGCCATCTAACCCTAAAGTAAACGAAGCTTATGTTATGGGTGCTAGACAAGTGATAAACATACGTAAATACATTTTTTTTTTGTAAATACATACTTATTATACATAGAAAATACCCAGACCAAGACAAACAAACATGTTCATGCACACAAATGTTTGTACTGTGTGGGAATCGAACCCACGTTGATGCTAAAGTAGCGTAACAGCACGTTTCACCACTGCGCCACCGAGCTCTTCGATATATGAGATATGTATACTTCATCACAACCCTTACTCATCTCACTGCAGATATACGGGTCCCTTCAACCGAAGGGGTTTAGAGCATACTCTGCCACGCTGCAAAATGCGGATTGGCGGAGGCCAGTGTTTTCAAGCCGCCCGAGGGCCTGACATAGCTTAACGACTGTCATTTAACACGAATTTAGTAGTACTCGTACATGCAATTTAAGCGTTTCAATATAATGAAAAAAAACGTCAAATATGTTTTTTTATTTTTTTATTTTAGGTATGCGCAACTCTGGGCACGACTGGGTCGGTTGCCTTCGATAACCTTCGGGAGATCGGCCAAGTGTGTGAAAGTCATGCTGCGTGGTTACATGTTGATGCTGCCTACGCCGGAAGTGCATTCATATGCCCCGAATACAGGTTATCTATTTCAGATAAGATATATTTAGTAATATTTATAGTTTACTCTTCTTATGCCCAGTTGTATTTATTTTATTCCAATAAAGTGTAAAAATAAATAAATAGTTACCTTTATATTACGAAGGTAGGAAACAAGCGTGAAAAACAATGTACACTAAAAAGACGCATTAATTGTGACCTAACGTCCTAACGTTACCAACAAGTATATTACATATGATTATATTATTATATTTCTTAGACCCGCTCATTTGATAGGCGTGCGCGGGGATATGGGTCAAACGCGTAGAGGTTTCTTAGAGAAGATTAATATAATATTGTTTACCCGTCGCAACCTGCCCCTGAGGATATTAATCGAACAATATAAAATATAAACAAATAAATATTTCCATGAGCAGGTCTCGGCAGGACTATTGCGTATGAGAAATTATTGGGCTATTGTTACGAGATATGGAGGGATTATTAGCACGGGCCATTATAAAAGATGGACGGACGCCTGCCATAACCATCATATCTGATGTCACTTCCGGTAAACGGTGGCTCGCCACTCACTGGATTGACGCCCGAAACGCCAGAGAAAGTCGGCCGGAGGCAACACCCGTATGAGTGACTCAGGATTGTCGCGAGGTGTGCTGCGCTTTCTTCGAAGTTACTCGCGGCGTTACGCCCTTTAACACTCCCACCCCTAGAGCATATTGCTATGTCCTTCTTGAGTTTCCACTCCGACAGACGAAAACACGCCGAAGACGAAGGCACTGATAGACTCTCTGTAGCACTCGGGTACTCATGGTGTCGTTACGCTCCAACAGCTCGCAACAAGACGAACAGTGTGTTATTGTATTTATTAACATTTTTATGATATTTATCTTCTTCAATCATGGGTAATAATCCCGATGTGTGCGAGCAGCGTGCGCGGGGTTACGGATCCAACGCACATAGCCCCCTTCGAAAACATTAATTTAATGTAGTTATAATAAAAAAAAATACTATGTTATAGTTACTATATCACGGGTTTATCCCGGTCATTTGAAAGGCGTATGCAGGGATTTGGATCCGACGCATAGAGGCCCCCTTGAGAAGCTTGAAGTAATGTTGTATAGCCGCCGTGATCTTCTGCAGGGGATATCAATGTGACAATATACCCATGAACCAGGTCAGGGCAGGTATTGGGACTATTGCGAATGCGTTGGAAATTATTGGGCTATTAAAATAAGATCTGGAGGGATTATTAGTACTGGGCTATTACAGAGCCACTGTATATTACCTATAGACTATACAGTGGCTCGCCACTCACTGGATTGATCCCCGAAACGCCAGAGAAAGTCGGCCGGAGGCAACACCGGTATGAGCGACTCAGGGGTGTCGAGAGGTGTGCTGCGCTTTCCGAAGTTACTAACGGCGTTATGCCCTTTTAGTTATAATATTATTGTTATCCCTCCACAAATTGTTTTTCAAATTGGTACATAAATCTTATGAAATGAATATTGTTTTCAGACACTGGTTAGACGGTATCGAGCTGGCAGACTCCTTTGCCTTCAACCCTTCAAAATGGTTGATGGTCAACTTTGACTGCACTGCAATGTGGTAAGGATTGAAGAAATTAAAGTAAAGATGTTTCTTCTTAAATAACTAATTCTTTAAGTAATTTCTTTCGAAAAGCATTCTTTGATCTTGATCGCCCTTGCCTTAACTAACTATTATCATAGCGTTCCACTAAACACTGATTAAATAAATATAAAGACAAGATAAATAGTGGGATCGGTACCATAAGCGGGCACGCCGCGATCCTGCCAGTCCAACACTGTTGACTGCAATTCTGGACTCATACCTCGGAGGTGACCCGCTCCGTTCCGCCCTCGTTGGTGCGGGATTAAATGATGACGGCTGTGGGGGCCACCCACCACGCAGAGCCCAACCCGGCGGGTAGACGAGAGCTGAGTATCTTATAGGGGTATGGAATGTGAGAAGTGGATTACAAGATAAGATACAGAACCACCACTCATTCCTACCACTGTGTCTCCTGTGCAGCCACAATTAACAGTGGCGAACACCAAAAAGGCAAAGAACAGTGAAGTTCATTATTACCGGTTTACCAGTGTTACCGAGCCAATGTACTAACATACGCCATTTATTGATACTACTACTACAACATAAGATTTTATTGAATTTTGAAATGACTTTATACAAGACGTTTTCACTAATATAATATACTTTCCGTAATTACCAGTTCAAAGAAATAAATATTATTTGAACAGTCCAAATTGATTTCCTGAAACCCATGTTTTCAATAGATCGTGTGACTATCATTCATTAAATAAAAATATTTCACTTTTCCCCACATCAATATACCACATGACAAAATGCTGTAGAAATAACTGAAATAGAAACGAGCCGTAGCCACGGCCGTCAATTGTCTGATTCTTCTTACTGTATATGCGGTAAAGCTTACTGGCAAGTTAATTTATGAGGGGACTCCACCACAATTTGGAATCTTTTGTAATTCCAAGAAATACAGTAAGATTTATAAATTCTATTTTTTTTTATTAAAAACGTAGTTGATAATTTATAACAAATTAGGTCCCCACTGGCTCACTTAATACGCTTCTAAGTAATCGTACACTTGTGTTTTTGGTTTTATATTTTTGTCAGGTAACAATAAATATTAATATTCATTTTAATTTATTGCGCATCAATTAGAGAAATTGCCATTTTGGATATCAAAAGTAACGACTATCTACAGGAATGTACCCTACATGTTTCATATACAGTATTTGTAATGGTAGGAAATTCCCATTCGAATTTATTAATAACATTTTAAATTGAGATATATTTAATCTTTAATTAGACTTCGTATTTGAAATGAACTGCATTTCTATAATAGAAATATTGATGTACAAAAATAGTGGAGTACGCTGACGGTATATACGAATAGAGTGATAAAATAACTCTATAACTCTAGAGGGGATGTCGCATTTTATGAAATCAGGCGCGTTGATGTCTTTCTCGTGTATTTATTTGATTTAATTAATTGAATTACTGTCATTTTTTGTAACCCGATAAATCATCCGATCCCATCAGAGAAACCTCAAACAAATCGTATGAATAATCTAACTTTATCTACAGTACAATTTACTGAACATGATATAGCTAAAAAAATGAAATGTTTGAATATATCCAAGGGTTGCGGTCCTGATGGTATTCCTCCTATAATTTTCATGCGATGCATTTCAGTTATAACGTTGCCTCTTAAGCATATTTTTAATCGTAGTTTAGAATGCGGTGTTTATCCATCTGAATGGAAAAAGGCCAGAATTATACCAGTTCATAAGAAAGGAGTAACAGATGATGTGAAGAATTACCGGCCAATTTCTATTTGGTCTTGCATTTCTAAAATATTTGAATCCCTGTTGTGTCCTATTCTGGCTCGACATATTGATTGACATACGAGTATTAGCTCTAGTCAGCATGGTTTTCGTAAAAGTCGATCTGTGCAAACTAATCTCGTGTCCTTTGTTACCGATGTAATTGGTCAGCTTGATTCTGGTGGTGAAGTTGATACAATATATACCGACTTTAGCAGTGCTTTCGATAGAGTCAATCATCATATTCTTTTACGTAAACTTGAGGCACATGGCATTCATGGTTCATTATTAATATGGTTTTCTTCATACCTTAGCAACAGAAGTCAGACAGTAGCAATGACGGGATATGAATCGAATTGGTATTTTTCACTTGTGCAGGAGGACTTGGGTAGGATCGAGATATGGTGTGTTAATAATGCTATGGAGCTCAATGTCAGGAAATGTAAATTTATAAAATTTACTCGTCGAAAAAGGCCTTATCCTTCTATGTATAAACTGAACAATACGAACATATTCATGGTCGATGAAGTTCGTGATTTAGGAGTTATCATGGACAAGAAACTGAATTTTGTTTCACACATTGATGCTACTGTCAAAAAGTCGTCACAGTTATTGGGATTTATAAAGCGAAACACCATTGGCTTCAAAAGACGAAAATATTCCTGTTCAATGCTCTGGTACGTAGTCGTTTAGAATATGCCAGTCCAGTATGGAACCCATTTTACGCTATACACTCTCAACGCGTGGAAAGTCTGCAGAGAGCATTCACCAGGCACCTTGCTTTTATATCTCCTGGTATTTGTCATAGGATTCCTTACGAGCAGCGCCTGGCCTTTTTTGAAATGACTACATTGCGAAATCGTCGAATACTTCATGATATTATGTTTCTTTTTAAAATTATCAGGGGTCTCAGTCAATGTCCAGAGATTCTGCAACAGATAAATATTACAGTTCCTAATAGATTACCGCGATATCCTATTACCAAGGTCTTCTACCCTCCTTACTCACATAAAAATATAGGCAAAAATTCACCAATCACAAGAATTATTAATGAATTTAATACGGTTAGTCACTCAGTGCCCGATATTGATATTCATGTTGGTTCCATTCTCAAATTTCGTTTCATAATAATTGAAACATTCCATCCGAATTCTTAAGTTATTAAGTAAAAACAATAACAATTACAATTAACTTAAGAATTCGGATGTAATTCTATGCAGATTTATTGCTTTGTAAATTGTCGCTCATTACGAGTGGTTGACATTAATAATTTGTGTCATTATGTTAATTGATATTATATTGTAGTGATTTTAATATTATATTCAATTTGATATTTAAGTACTCATATTAAGCAATAAACTATTGTGCTATGGTGTAAATTGTACGTACCTATAATTGGTGTAGACATGAGAATGCAGCTGTATGTCCATTTTTATATGTAATTGTGATGTGTATGCTGTTGGTATGTCATAAATAAATAAATAAAGATAAAAAAACTAAATGTAATCTCATCTTTCAGGGTCAAGGATAGTACAGCTCTTCACAGGACCTTCAACGTCAATCCCATATACTTGAGACATGAAAATTCAGGTCAGTTCCTCTAGAAGTAGCTTTTTAATAAAATTAATTAAAATAACCATACAGATAACAATGCGAAAGTGGAAAGATGTAGGATATTCATAGCTCTTTTGATGCACGCTCGCCGCTTCCTAGGGCTCTTGACCCAACTTCTGATAAACCACGACCAATTTGGCCGTGGTAGGTTAGTCTTGGTCTTCCTTGGCTCCTACAACCTTTTGCCTGGTACATCTGTTTCATCATTCTTTCATACTGCATTATTCCTTTCTTAGAAGTTGCTATATCGATGAATTACAAGCGCATACGACCCACCTGATGTGAAGCGGTTACCGTATGCCTGCGGAAAAAATGTTAGGAGAAGGAGTATACGTCAGTAGACAGGCTGCTTTAATGTGCCTGACCTCTCTTAAAAACATCCAGACTAAGACACTTAGTACTTCCACCTCAAAGAAAACTGCAACCAAATAATAACTCCCTAGAGGGTTCTTGTGTTGCTGCGTATGAGTGAGGTATCCAGTAAGATTCTAAGGAGTTGCTGTGTTATCAGCAGAGGTGGTATCGCGCGAGTAATACTTAATGTATTGCAAGCGTTTAAAGGTTACGGAAACCACTTTACATCAGGTGGGCCATATAGTTGTATCCTCCCGACGTTTTATACTAAAAATTGCTCGCATGTCGCCGGTTATTGGCAACCTCAATTGCAAGAATACGACAAACAAGCTTCTGTCCCACCTTACCTATAAGCAATGCGAATGTAGGCTGTATGCATCATTTCGAGCAACTTCTGAATATAGTCAGTATTAATGTAAGATAAGGATTTAAAGTCTGAACACAATTTATTTACATAAGAATGACTTATATTCCATTTTTTTTTGTTACAGGAAAAGCAATCGACTACATGGTAAATATAATGCTTATTTTTTTTTATATAGCAGATGTCTCACTGATTTCATTTACATGATAAAATTAACAACTTCTTTACTATGGAACCAACTTCAAAATTGCAAATAAAAATACATTTCCAATTGGTTAAACAGCTGATGATTTTTGTATAGGAAACTCAGTTTTACATGGAGAATTCATTTTTGTATAGATAACTCACTTTTGTATGGGAAATTCATTTTTGTACATACTTTGTGGGGGAGGTACTGCCCCAGATGGACTGCTTTGATGCGCCTTGCCTCTCTTAAGAACACCTAGGCCAAGACAAACAGACATGTTCATGCACACAAATTTTTGCCCTGTGTGGGAATCAATCACAGGAGCGTCGGTGGCAAAGTCGCGTTATTGACCGCTGCGCCACCGAGCTCGTCACAGTTCCTAATTTTGTACAGTATTTATGATAATTATATTAATTTAAATGGCATAAATTGAAGTTCACTCGCCTATTTTAGTCGGGCACGTCGACTAGCTTTGATCTCGTACGAAGGTCATCATCAGAGCGAATGTCCTCATGTCGCCATCGCGTCTCGCCGAGCACTTCCGGTAGGCGGATATTGACCTTGATGATAATACGAGTATATGGCCGAGATCGAAACTAGACGGCTTTCCCTACCAAATTACGTGAGTGAGTCGCTAATTAATGTTACGTAATCTGTACGTCGTCTCAAATGAATTTGAATTATATAATATTTTTATCCAATGGTAACTTTGGATTGTTTTAGTGTACAATAAAATGTTCATTAATTTTTCGATGATTCCTTATTGCCTGAAATATTTCTGTCCTTTCCTGACAATGTGTTTAAAAATCACATCATAAATACTCTCTGTAAAAAGGCTTATTATAGAATTGATGAATATGTAACTGACAAAGATGTCTGGAAATAATTCAGTACAGAGAACTTATTTAAATAATGTTTATGTCAATCATTTGACATCATGATTTTACCAATATTGCTGATTTTTTTAAATATCTAACTGACAATTTAAAAGGAAACCTATATTGGCAAGTTTCTTTCTGCATTTCTTCTTCGCCAATGGTCATTTCCGAAATACTAGCAGATTAAAAAAGAAAAATACTAACAAAGAAAATTGAATAAGATACAATAAGATTATGTTTCAAGAAATGTAAGACGTACCTTAGTACCCGCGAGAGCCCCATGACACCACCACAACAATAACCAGTCTAACTGTGTATCTAAAACCAGTGGTGGAAACTACGCAAACATGTCTTTTTTATAAACGGCTTTATATTTCCTTTTATAAACAAATCTTTAAATTATATTTCTATCTATCTATAACTTCACGCCGAATCCATGCCGGGGTAGGAATAAATAATCTATGCGTATGGTCAAGAATATCCGCAGTAGAATTCAAGTCAGTTGCTTTAATTCTACTGCGGATATTCTTGTACAGCGCAAGCTAGCCCAAATTGTAGCTAGCCGAAATAACAATGATGAAGTGGCAATATGTTAGTAATATTGCTGGTAGAATCGATCACCGATGGGGAAAAAAGATTCTCGAATGACGCCCCGTACTGGTACAAGTAGTGTGGGGCGCCACCACACTAAATGGAGCGACGAGCGACGGAGGACGAAAGGTCTCGGGAAGGTCTATGTTCCAATATTGGACAAATGCAGGCTGCGACGATGGTGATGTTCTCATTAGCCTTCCCTAGTTCCAAATTAGGGCTCTGCGCTGTAAGTTTAGTTGTTCAATTCATCTCCTCATCAAATTCTTGACTTTCATTATTATACACTCTTATTGTAGTATACACAATCTATTTCTTCGGTTGGCCTTCTCCCTTCCATTTCTCCAATATTACTCATCATATTTCCATACTATGAGAAAGAGTTTCCTTTAATTCTTTGTCTCCATTTAAAGCATTAAAAAAATACGCATACTTGTAAATTTATAGATACTAATTACAAAATACGTTTTTAAAGTATATAAATGACATTAATAGTTGTCAAAGAGAGCGGTATTGTATATTTATTAAATTTCATCGCAATAAATAAAAACCAAATTAGAAACGATCTGCGCTGCAACTTTGCTTTACTGTCCAGTTAACTTGTAAAGTGAAACATATTATAATTATCTATCTTTACTAACTAATTTTAAATTGAATAGCTGACAAAACAGAAAAACATTGCAAAGAAGAAGCTGAATACAACTATCGATTTGAAAACGTACATTAATGATGAACCAACCTCTAATGGCTTTAGAAAAATGAATGATGATCAGCAATGTGATAATATGAAAAAAGAAAATGGAAATGTAAAATATGTTATGAACGGTGGAGATAAAATTGAAAACAACGAAGATGTTATAGATGACGATGATGAAGTAGCACGTAATAATAACTATGAAACTCCCAACGGAGATGATGGCTATGACGAAGAAAGCAAACTTCACGGATACAATAAGATATCTCCTGGATGTGGTGAAATGATACAATTGGAAGACCCTTGTAAAAAGGAATTACTTGTAAGATTTCAATTAGGTGATCGGTATTGGTTATGCTGGTGCCAGAATATACAATAAAATAAGTAAGCTTAGGTGAATTACCATAAAATAAATTAACAATATTGAAGTATTAAGTGTGTATATAAACATATATATTTATTTACTGGAACAATTTGTTTATATTATTTTATTTAAGGGTAAATGGTAAATTGTACGAATGAATTATTTACGTAATATATTTTGCTGTTGAACTAACACCTTAACCCACTGGTTGCAGAGCTTATGTTGAACATAACTTCTAAAGATATTCTAGCAGATATTTTCAAAACATTAAGTTTTTGTTATAATTATCATTTCTATTTTCATTCATTTTACTATTTTCAGCATTGGCAAATACCTCTGAGTCGTCGTTTTAGAGCTCTAAAACTTTGGTTTGTGTTGAGGAACTATGGAGTTTCCGGAATTCAAAAGCATATTCGAGAGGTTAGTACGTACTATTAACTTTAAATCAGACCACAAAAGGTTATACTTTCTATGGCCGCAGACAGATATTTATCGACAGAAAGCAAGTGGTTTTTACATCTATTCGTTGTAATTTATACATTATTTACACAGATAGTTAGACGAATTGAGTGTGATGGCAAATTATACCGAAGCATATTTTATGAGATAGCTTGTAATGTGATTTCAATTTGATAGTTTCATTCCATATGCTCAATAAAACTGCAAGAACAACTCAACCGTATTATTCTATACGTCATATACAATATAGTATATAGCCATACAAACGAAATTGTTACAACTATGTACAGACTTTGTTCATGAAGTTATTTGACTATACATCATACCTCGACATTGCGAGAAGACTAGTAGACACATAAATACTTACAGCTGCTTTATTATAAAACTAATCTTTACAATTTTAAACTTAGATATTCACAGAGAAATAAAATTTATATGCCAGTAGTTGACATTATTATTTATTGTTTTTTCTTTTCAGAGTGTTCGTTTAGCACAGAAGTTTGAAGCCTTGGTCCTTGCTGATCAACGATTTGAAATTCCTCAATCACGTAATTTAGGTTAGTATTCACTATTATCTTAATCTTTTCAATATTGTATAAGAAAACTTCTACAAATAAATGGAGATCTTCTCGCATTCAAGGTTGTGTATGAAAATTATTTAAATTCCACTAGTTTTATACACTATTTCAATAAAAGTTGTGATGATAAATAGATTGCATTTTCCTTATAGAAATTTCTTTCTGAACCTTTTCAATGAATTTGGGCACTAAATATATTATTTATACTTAAAGGGACTATATGAAAATATACCTAAAGTAAGTGCCTTTATTATTTTTTGGATATGTGTAAATGCACCAAAGTTATAACTTAAATCCTCCACAAGAGTCTTTTAGTTTACTATGAAATATATAGTACTAGTATACAAATATGGGAAGCAAACATTGGGGAAGACCTATATTATCCAACTGTTGGTAGATCCAGTTTCATGGTAATGATGCAAACATGACTTCATTATTTTTCTATACGTAACGATTTCATTTGATAAAAGTGTCAAAGTGATGATCGATATATCATAATCAAGTCGACAAAATATTTGCAATGTTATTTTTATGAAAATTGTTCCCATTAGAAGCTGCATATATATTTTAAAAATTTTGATTCTGTATATTGTAATTCAAAATTTTGATTCTGTGAATTGTAGTTCAAAATTTTGATTCTGTAAATTTCTCTTTATGGTGATTTAAAGCTAAAATCCACAAGAACGGTAAAGCGATTAAGATCTGGCGCGGTGCGATCGTTTTTTGTGTGCAGGTTGCATCCAAACACGAGTGTTACAAATAAAACCCATCCCAAGTCGCTACCGTTTTCCCGCTCTTCTCGCTCCTCTGAGTTTTCGCTTTTAGGTAGAGTCATTTAATTTATTCTGGACATTATACCCGCTTAATTTATTTCTATTAATAAAATTTCTTTACAAAACTGGACCCACTTGGCTATAGTTTTATTTTTTATATTACGTCGGGAGGCATACACGCATACGGTCCACCTGAAGTAAAGCGATTACCATAGTCTATGAACAGTTGTAATACAGCAACGTCTTAAAAGAAAGAAGCTAACCGGTGACCTCACTCACTGACACAACAACGAGAGAGATTTATTTGGCTGCGGTTTTTTGTGACGGGCTATTTTGATGTGCCATATTTAAAACTCCCAGACCAAGACAAACAGACATATTCATGGGCACAAATGTTTGTCCTGTGTGGGAGTCGCGTTATTAACCGCTGCGCCAACGTTTAGTCAAAATAGTAAGATTACAAGCTACGTTCTATACTGTGTTTCGTACACACAAGGATACAAAACGCTTGATGTGAAAGCTCACATGGGAACTATATTCGCTGCTGTGATAGCAACTCAGAAGCTTTTTGGGTAATGTATATGACGACAACCTTTATCTATTTCAGGCATGGTAGCATTCCGTCTCAAAGGCGATAACGCTCTCACGGAGCGACTCCTCAAGCGCCTGAATGCCAGGGGCTTCATTCACGCTGTCCCTGCTTGCTTCAAGGGTACCTACGTCATCAGGTTCACTGTAACTTCCCAGAGAACTACCAACCAAGATATTTTGGGTAAAATATATTTCTAAAACCATGATTAAAAAATACGTTGGATTAAACTTGAAAATAATTCGAATTTTTACAACCACATAATTTGCTATGAGTTTCGAGAATAGTTTTTTTGCAATGAAAACTTCTTTAGCGGCGTTGTGCATTTTTTGGGATGAGTAAAAAGTGCTAAACTCGCGAGGACACGTGACCCTGGCGTGTCCTGACGGCCTGACGGCTTAACGCGAGTTTAGCACCGTAAGATTTTAGTGAGAATTAGAACTTAAGTTTGCTGCAGTGCTATAACATTAGTTACCTCTAATTAAACAATTAAAACATGAAGCGCTAGATCCTTCATAGGGCATTATTTTCTCGCGACCAAAACGTTGTAAGCGAAATGAAATTGTTGGCGTTTACGCGTTTCGTTCAAGGTAGTTTATCAACATCGCAGTTTGGTTTATGCGGCGCAAGGCGCTTGCACGAGTGTGCGTGTGTGTTTGAGTTTTAGAGATTGGCGATAATGATGCTGGTAATGATGATGGTGAGTAGTTGAAATTATGGATGAAAGATGATTTTTCTGAGAGATAAACTTTGAATGTAAAATAATTGTAATAGTTCTGAAGTGTAATTTTTAATGTAATATAACTTGTTTGTGTACGATGGCGCAATAAATGAATATTGTATTTTACCACATACATGATAGTACTTTTATACTGATAAATAAAGCAATTCGTGCAAAATTATTCCCTAACTATTCCAAAATATTCAAAAATGCACAACGTTAATGTTCAAGTTTTCACTTCTGCCGGCACTCCCGGAGTGCAACCCGTTTTTTTTATACAACATCGTTAGGCATACAAACATATATCCCACCTGATATAAAGCGGTTACTGTAGCTTATGAACGCGTGCAATACATTAAGTATCTCTTACACAATTTCACATCTGCTGCTAACACAGCAATTAATTAGGAGCTTACTGGTGACCTCACCTCACCCTAGCAGTTGTTATATGGCTGCGGTTTTCTGTGAGGTGGTGGACTTCCCCAGATGGGCTGCTTTGATACGCCCTGCCTCTCTTAAAAACACCCAGATCAAGACAAACTGACATGTTCATGCACACAAATGTCTGTCCTGTGTGGGAATCGAATACACGTGCGTTTGTGTCAAAGTAACGTAACAGCGCGTTTCACCACTGCGCCACCGAGCTCGTCAAAATAAATGGAATGAACGACTAACGCTCCATAAACACAAAGTAGCATCTCCGAGGAAAACATCACTACAAGTCATTTCCGTACCAACTATATTTTAGTAGAGATTTGATCCAGAGAGAGAGGTAAGAGTAGAGGACAAAATCTGAAGATGGAAGAAAGATTTCATCCTCTACTTTTTCTTTTCCACATTCTCTGTTTTTCAACCTAAATGATTTTTAAAGACAGATAAAGATAAAAATTCTTTATTACCCTAGCGGGCACTTAGACACGTCTTATATTTTTGAAATATAATCTTATTGTATCTTATTTAATTCTCTTATATTACTTTTTTCTTTTTTTACTCTAATAGCATTTCGGAAATGACCATTGGCGAAGATGAAATGCCGATAGAAACTTGCCAATATATAGTCGATATATTTAAATAATGGTATATAAAAAAAGAAATGTATTAATACAGCCTTCGTGAAAGATATGTATGATTGAAACTTATAATCTATTATTTACAGAGGATTGGAATGAAATAAAAACAGCAGCCAAAGAGATTTTAGTTGACGTATTTGGATCTGAAAATGGAAATATTATCGTGTTGAAGAAACCAAGGATATCACTAAAAGGTAGTTTCTCGCAAACGGTTTTACATTATGCTTCACTACCATTTCACTACATATTATGAAACAAAGTCCCACGCGTATCTGCCTGTCTGTCTACTTGATAAACTCAAAAACTACTAAACGGATTTTCATGCGGTTTTCACCAATAGACGGAGTGATTCTTGAGGAAGGTTTAGGTGTATGTTTTGTTAAGATTTTGTGTAAATCGATTGAAATATGACGATAATTATTGAAAATATCGGAAAAGTCAAGGCGCCTGGGAGCTTTCATGGGATATTATACGGATATACAGTATTAATCTTTACTGCATGTATGTATGTATACATGTTATATGCTCTACTATCCGTGCAAAGCCGGGGCGAGTTCAGACACATTTAGCACAGATTCGGGCAGAGCTGTGATAGACCAGTGGATAAAGAACCGGCCTAATATCAGGCGGTCCGTGGTTCGAATCCCGGTGTACCATGTACCACTAAATTCGTGTTTTCGAATTTATGTGTATATTTGTAATCATCACTTGCTCAGCGTTGAAGGAAGACATCGTGAGGAAACCCAAATGTACAAAAATATATATTTCAAAAGACGTGTGGCATAACTTATGTAAGGTCTGTTCAATATCTTCTTGTCCGCTCAATATAAAATCAGTACTAAGCTTAGGTAGCGGACCCTGGCTATCTTAATATCTTTACTAATACCACTTTACTTTAGTAAGAAGATAAATGAGACATTTAGCGCAGATTCGCCAGTATTAAGAATAAGAATAAATTTATTTCACAGAGAGAACACTACATTTTACAGATTTACTGGCGGTATATACACTAGGTCAAGCCTGTCTCGTGGGGCCTCTGGACCAAATTAAACATTTAAAGTAGCCACGTTTGTGGGTATAAAACAAATAAACTTGGCTACAGTTACGAGGCCAGCTAGGAAAATTAATATTTTTTTGCCGATTATATTTATATTTTGACGATGATTCTTCTATCACTAGACAGAAAGAAATTAAAAGGGAAATGACCTGAGTTTAATCTTTGTACTTCATGCGCCGGTTACGCAATATTTTCCTTCATATAATACAATGATAGACTAATATATAAAGAGCCAGTCTCTTACCAGTGAATTCGTGATTTCTAATTTACGTAATATTTGTAATTGCTACTTTCTCGGTGAAGGAAAACATGATGAGGCAAACCGCGCGCCCAAGAAATTATTATGAAAGAAGTGTGACCTATTCTAATAAAGGATTGGTTTTCCTGGGTTGTGGAGGGCTGGCGGCAGTCGCACCCTGTCCATAATTAGTATCTTCGCCAAATCCTTAGGCTTACGTAGCGGATCCCGCCAATCCTAATTGATTAGACAACGGTATAACGCCAGGAAGTAGAACCTATTTTCGTTCATTCACATCCTAGTCTCATTATGTCACATACAGTCTTAAGTTCACGATTTTGGTATCCTGGAAAAGCACCTCTATGCAGAACAATTCAATATGATAATCCCATATTAATTACAGAAACTCGCGAAATGAATGCCACTTTTGGTACAAGTCTGCTATTGGCGAACAGTCCAATGAGTCCAAAGATCGTCAACGGAACTCATGCAGCTATTTGTGACTATGAACAGGTTTTGACCTCCTGCGCTCAGACTTTTGTTCAGCTGAAGATGGAGCCTAAAGATAGCCCTGGTAAGTCGATTATTTTAAGTTCATGCTGGCTTCCACATTAGTACAAACAAATTACTGATTATTCCAAGTAAAACCAAGGATTTTGTGTCGTATTGATGATACGACACGCAATCCTTTGTTTTTTCTTCAGAAAAAATATTGAGAGACCAAAGAGGTACTGGTTCTTTTCATTGCGATACCAACTTTTCATCTATATACAAAACAATATATTTTTTACACGACTAAAGTAGAAAACAATGATACGGCATGGCGTATGTTACCTTTTCATGCATGACTTTTAAAAATAACTAAAATACGTACCAAAGCTTTAAATTACCTTAATAATTTGCTTCTTTAAAGAGCTCAAAAATAGCTTAGCTTATTTATCATTGTTACTCAGAAGAAGTAACAATGATATAAAAGCAATTTTTAAGCTCTTTAAAGAAGCTGATCATCTTAAATTTAACTCGTATCATATATTAGTAGTCATCACCACCAATACGAGATAATCTGCTTTTTCTTCTGGAAAATCAGTTGAGAGACTTTATCCAAAGAGGTACTGGTACTTTCATTACGATACCAACTTTTCATCTATAGACCTAAAGTAGAAAACAATCGTAAGGCATGGCTTATATTACCTTTCCATGCATGACTTTTATAGATGACTAAAATACTAACCAAAGCTTTAAATCACCTTAATAAATTAGCTTCGATAAAAAGCTTTAAAATAGCGTGTATGACAGTATTACTTTTTCTGTCAGTCTCATCCATTTTCTCAACTACTATATAGGGATATATCTGGAGGGATCTATCTACTATATATCTGGGATATAACTTCCCTTTCTTCTATTGAAGTGCTTCTCCGCACTGCTGCACCGCGGATTAACATTATGTTTCCAAATTACTACGATTTGATAATAGAAGATGTTTTATAACAACAGGTTGAACAAACTGCTGCTTTGTTTCGAACAAGTTCTCTTGCATCTTACGTTATGAATAGTAAATCTATCCGCTTTAACATTTTAACAATTACTAACAATATCCAGAAATGCGACGCCGTATCCGGGGCATCAAGATGTGTGGTAAGAAGTTCTCCCTGGACTCTTGTATGGATATGGTTCAAGGCTTAATGATGGAGCAGTCTTTGCCACTTTGCACTGAGGATGAGAGGGAAGACGTTTCTAACGGTGGGTGGTGGTGACACATAAATATAATAATACTAGTATAAATATTTCGTTTTTATTACTATAAGTATTTCCGAGGATAATAGCGAGGTAGATTATATTTAAATATTAAAATTGATGTAACTTTTAGGACACTAACCTGAAGTAATTGGAGCTCAAAATTAGACGAGGTAATGACACCTATAATTTTTTTGGTAAAGGGTACCTCTAACACTATTTAGTATAATCTTGAACTAACTTCCAAGCTAAAGTAAACTAGGTAACATTACATATTTATGTGAAGAATTATTGTATAATTTATTTAAAAGTCTAACTATAAAAATCTGATACAATTTGATTCCACGCTGCCTACATTATACATTACCATGGCAAAATTACAGCTTGTTATATTACAATATCCCTGATTTATAATAAATTCATAAACCGTTTAAATTTTGTCATTTGCGAATAGGCAACTTTATTTTCAATTAAAGTTGTCAATAAATATTAAGTTGTAAAGTGAAGAAAATTGGATGTTAAATTCATTAAATTGAAATTAATAAGGCTAATGTTAATAAAACACTGTAACTGGTTTAATATCCTGATGCGATGTTAAAATCTGACGTTACATGTTCTTATAGATACCACGATTAAGTATGTAACTATAGTGCATATATATGACTAAATTACTTTTAATTATTACTCGCTGTAAAACAAATTTAATTTCATGTCGATATTGTATAACGCTTTACTAACACAAACAAAAGTCTGAAATATTTTTCCTCTAAGTGACATTTTAAATATCCAGGTTCCAGCCCCTGCGACAAATCATCCTTATCATCATCCCCAGTTACATCTAGCGGCACAATCAAACAGGACCTGACTGTAGAGTCAAATCAACTCCAAGTACCACCGGCGCCATCTCGGCAATACCGATCGAAATCCGTCGACGTTTCGCTTAGTGGATTGAAACTGGATGATGCGAAAATTACTATCGACATGAAAAATAGTGAAATAATTATAACTCCAACGGGTTCTAAAGATATACAAGAGTCAGTCGAAACACCAAAGACAGTACACTTCAGTGATATTGAAGAGAAGTTAAATATTGGAGATAAAATTACTCAAGCATTTGAAAATTTTCAAGATGGATTGCAGATGTTAAACGAATACCGACAGAGTACCGTCGAGGATAATATTGAAAATAAAGATGATTGTAATGCTAAGCTTACTATAAGAGGACCGGGCAGTTACATTAAAAAGTTGATACAACAGTTTAGTGAAGGTCCTTTTGAGAGTGAGGATGCTAAGCCAGAGTCCGATAGAGCTGTTGCGACACAATCGATTAGGGATAGAGCGGACGCAATTTGCAAAAAGTGTTTGCATTATAAGGGAAAAATATCGAAGTAAAACTGACAGTAGCTACATTCTCATGAGATATGCAATATCAAATTTAGGTCATACAATATAATAGTAGTAGTAATATAATAGTGTCATATAATGGTCATTAATTAAAGTGGCATTTAGTAGTCGCTCCAGCTTCTCTAGTAAATATATTCTCTATATCCTAATGTATAAAATCAAATAGCCGATTCATATAGTCAAAATTGACAACTTTTGCGACAGTAACTGTTGTCACCGTTAAATTTAATACGTGATCCTAAAGTACATTTATTGGACATTATTTAAAGTAGAATTTAGTAGTATATTCATGTTCTCTGGTATAAATCATATACTCTATATCCTAATGTATAAAATCAAATAGCCTGTTCATTCAGTCAATATAATCAACTTTGCCATTATATTTTTTAGCAGATTTATGTTTAGGCGACCAATCTACTACGTTTTCTTTGGAACCTTAAAAAAAATAAGATTTGCCAATCTATATACTACATTATAGATATTATTCTTCTCGTTAGTTTCGGTCGAGCAATACGTTAGACTGGGGCAGGATAATATTATACTTCATACTCTATTAAGATTGTATACGCTTTGATTTTTTACTTTTGACTTTGATTCTCTAATATTAAGGCAACGAATGATTAGCATGGTATTCTCTATTAAGTAATATGTGTATGTGGGCAATAATAAAAGTATATTTACTCTCATATATCTATGTATCTTTGACACTAATTAAATATTTTAATTACGTTATTATTTGTAAATATTTTATAGTTAACTAATTACTTAGTGTAAACTTCATCACTGTCTCATATTATGTAGTTGTTTTAAAAGCGGTATCCTTGTATAAATATTTCACTTTAAAATATTGAAATAATTACATTACGGTTATATTATTTTGCCACAAATTTAAAGATATTTGCACAAGCATTATTGTGTTACCTGTCCATATGTGTATCGTAGATAATAACATAATATTTTTTATTATTTGTATTAATATTTCTAGATGTCACTGCAAATAATTTGCTATCTTTAATAGATTAAAATGTTAAAACGTTATAGTAGAACCTGATTAAACCTGCTTATGACAGTAAATCGTAGATGCAAAGGCCTTCGATCGGGTGTTGGCACAAAGCACTTCTCTCGAAGCGTCCTTCTTTTGGTATCGTTTGCCTCCACGAACATAACAAAAATGTAAAATATCTTTACATATTTGCTTTATCTATTACGTGTATCTATGTGCATTATATGCACATAATATATACCAATATGATTTTATTATGCTTAACACTAAAATAGGTTAAAAGAATAAGTCGCATTTGTACTTGAAATAATACAGTACTTGCTATATACTATTTAGAAAAAACAATACTTGACGTCGTATATGGTCTAATTATGTGATTGACTACAAAAATCCAGTTTCGGTTTACTTATAGTTACGGTTTTAAAGTTATATTTTAAACTCAATTTATTAAGATTTGTGCAAGAGATCACTTCACCAATTATTATATTTAAATGCATTTAATCTTGGATATTTTAATGTTTAGAGTTACGTTTTAATCCCCATTAACATAACGTAAAGAAATGGTGAAGAATTATAATATACACCTGTATATTACAAGTGTAGAGTTCACTTTTTAGAAATTACAAGTATATATATGAAAATATATTAGAAAATACTGCTGTGCTACATCAATAAATTAAACAAACTAACGAGTTCATGTATATTACTTCTATAATTGAAAATATATCATCTTAGGTAGAATACATTATATAATCTTATTAGAAAAAAATGAATTTTAAGGAAATTAATATATAAATGCAAAAAAAAGAATATTATTCAACATTAAGCATCAATCTGTGTTAAAACGTAGTCTAGTGTTTAACTTCAGTATAATTAATTGCGTGGAAGATAATATATGAAAATGTTAAGAACACAAAGTAATCTTAGTAAATTTAGTTAGCTCTCTCGTTCAATATATATTGTGAAGCAAAGACAAAATGTGTTTCATTTATTATTATTCATTTTCACCTTATATTTTCTTACAATATGGCGCGTGTGTGTTTATTCGAGTATGTAGTTATATATGTATATCTTCACGCCAAGTCCCTTGCGGGGTAGGCAGAGAGAATATATATCTAGTTATCATTAGCGCTAATAAATATCTTCTACAATGGGCACTTTACGTTAATAATTTATTTAATTCATTCCCCCCCCCCCCCCATTCTTCGAAATTGGTCTATGGCTGTAGCACAATAAGCGTTTTGTTCAACAGGACAATTTGTTTTGTTGCTACTACGGCACACATATGATTTATTCCCCCTGCAGTGAACATGTTTATATTTGTAAGCATAATTGTAACAAATTGTTATGTGTGAGCTGGAGATACAAATAAAGAATATATCTATCTATCTAAAAGATCAGTCTTGTTATGAGTGTTTCACTGTACACATCCTACTTTGAGATAAACTGTTGGCGACGAGGATGGGATAAAAATTTAAAGTTAGCCCAAGGAGTTATTTTGAGGTACAGACACATTTGCATTGGATCAAACTCCATGCCAACTTATGTATTATTTATATTAGTACTAAGGAAAATTACTTTCAATTTTCTGGACTACTGTATGCAAATATGCTACAGTTATATAAACTCAATGCTAAATTGAGAGGTATTATTAACATTCTGAAAGAAAAGTACTAATGATAAAGAGTAGCTGCTATACGCGACTCCGTCTGCGCCAGGTGTGGAATTTTTACTTAATTGGAGAAACTCTAAACATTTCTGGTATAAAAAGTAACATAAATGTTGAACTGGAATGTAACCTATCGTAGTGTGATTATTTTTATTCAGCATCCGGAGTCATTCAAGCATACGAACCACCTAAATGTGAAGCGGTTACCACAGCCTTGTAATACACTAAATATCACTCGCGCCATGCCACTGCTGCTGCTAACACAGCAACTTCTTAGAAGCTTACTGGTGAACTCACTCACACGCAGAAATACGACAACCCTCTAGAAAGTTGTTATTTGGATGCGGTTTTCTGTGAGGTGGGAACAGACGGGCTGCTGTGATGCGCCCTACCTCTCTTAAAATACCCAGACCAAGATAAACAGACGTGTTCATGCACACAAATGCTTGTCCTGAGTGGGAATCGAACCCACGAGCGTTAGTATCAAAGTCGCATCATTTACTAATCCGTCACCGAGCTGGTCATTTAAATATCACGTCTATGAAAACAACAATGGATACACATCGATTACAATGAAGTTGATTTCATTACAGTCGATTGAGTTGGCATTCATGAATTTTAAAGTTTTCGAAGTCTCGCTTTACCCACGTCCCGCATTTTGATATACTTCCCAAGACGAGCTGCATTGATGCGCGCTACTTAAAAACATCCACATAAAGACAGACATGTTTGTCCCTGTGTGGGAATCGATCCCACGGGTGTTTCGTCAAAATTTCTACAAAATCCTTTCAGCGGATTTTGTCTGATGTGTGCACAGTGGAAAACAAACAAACATAAACATAAATGTATTAAAATAGAGAAGTGCACACAAGCGCAATACTGTCTGATATCGCGTTTAATAACAAATAATAATTGACTAATAAACAAATATAATTTTAATTGTAATGCAATAAAGAAATAGTATTGCTTAAATACCTACCTACGTATTAGGAACTACTACGAAAAATAATACAAATCATAACTGAAGTATAAGAAAGTGTACATATTGTAAATTTATATAATATTTTTTTTTAATCCGAGTCAGGATTTTTTTCACAAATACATTTTTTATTGAAAATTCGGTTTTATTTAGGTTAGTAATAAATATCTTCACGCCAGATCCCTTGCGTGGTAAGCAGAGGGAACTAAGACTGTATGATACGTCTTTATATACCTCTTTCTTTTCTTTAACATTCATAGTTCTTATCATGCATGCTAGCCGATTCCTAGGCTTCCTGATACTACCTTCTTATAAAACACGACCATTATTGCATTCATTCTTCATCTATGCAGTCTTTATACATGTCCGAACCAATAAAGCATGCCTTTTCTTGTTTTAACACCGACACTCTCAGATCAGCTCTCTTTCTTACCTCATCTATGTGAACGCAGTTAACAAGTACACTACAATAATTTTGCTTGCATTCTCGATCGCATTTACTTTACTTTCATGCTCTCTCTGCCATAGCAAGCTTTGACTTTCATAAGTTTGCATTGGGATTAGCACAGCATTGTATACAGCGATATGTGTCTTTCTTGTTCAGTTTTCGGTTGCCCAGAAGTTTGCCCAACGCTCCATTCACACTGCACTCATTCAACTCTTCTACGTCAGCGGCTTTACCATCTCTGTTAAAAGTGTTTCCAAGATATACGTGTTCCAATACTACATAATCATCGGTAATTCTCGTATTCATCCTGGTTTCTTGTGATTCGAATACTATCTTGCTTTCTTCGCATTCAATTGTAAACTTATCTTCATACTCATAACTTCTTCATAATCATCTTTCACTGTTGTAACTATTTTATGCGGTTCGGGTGGAGATTTAGCAAAAAAAATAATTTAAAATATTTAATATTTTTAAATTTAGTACACTTTCTCTACGTGTGTCATAACCGTAAGACACATATACATTGAGCGTATTTTAAAATTAGAAGAACATTCGCATCAGCAAATAGGATTATTCAAATAAGTGTAACAAACACACATAAATACTTATATTGTTTAATAAATGCGTAACAGTCATATTATTAACATTTTCCTATCTAACTTGAGCCGTTCATATTTTTCTAATTGCATATATTATCAAAAATGAAATAAATGTACAAAGATAAAGCCAGTTTGAAAGAATACTGTATTTACATGATACAGTAATACTACTCGTATATTATCAATTATGTTGGTATCACCGTAATATTGCTGTTATTATATAATAACAGTAATACCATCGTGTAATGAATACCATGAATATTTTTAACACCGATATTTAAATTTGAACACTAATAGAAATAATATAAATGCCAAACTACAACATATTCAGTTTGAGTTACCTAGAAACTTAACTTTCGCCCAAAAAATAACAGCAAAATAACAAAACATAATTACAATTAAGAATTTTTGTTTTTTTGCTTAATTTTTCTGTAAACTTCTTACTTAATTATCTATATATTTTCGATATGCCACTTCTAAAACTGACTTTATAAGAATTTAAGTCTATAATCATAACGAAATAAATTCATTAAGTAAATCATTTCAGACACAAGTTTTTTTTTTAACTAACAGACATACATTTTTTTAGAAATTGAACAATCATTGAATTTTAAATCGTATTTTAAAACTACATCTACTTTTCCCGATTCATATACTCGTATGATTCAAAACATATAACTCGTCTGAGGGAATTTTTTTTGATTATCCAATAAGCACGTGATACTTGTAAACCTCGCTAGAGTACGAATCATATTGATTCACGTAAGGTAGCTATTATGACGCTCTTGAAACTTGAAATCTGAACAAATAACAATAACTTAAATTTCAATTAAAATTTAAATAAATATGGAGATTTTTACATTTCAGTCTTAAAAACTACTAATTAAATTAAATGTTAATAAATAAATGCATTATATTTTTACAAACTTACTTCTGTATAATACTAGGAATATACAAGAGTATATTACAACGCTATTATATAAAAAATAACTATTTTTTTAAGCTCCAGTGTTGAGCTCAACGCAGCTTAGAGAGCCGTATTTTAATAAGAATTTCAATTATATTTTATAGATTACAAAAACAAATAGGTGGCCATATTTTTTTACCTTTAGAGCTCTTTCTTAAACTATAGATAAAAATTTCAGTATATAAAATCAAGATCCATAAATCGTTACAAAATGTAATAAGTAAGCACTCCTAATACATTCGATTATCCTTATGGATATTTTATTTTACGGCTGGCCAAACAAGACAGCACAAAAATCACAAATAAAACCGAATTTTGACAAACACACTCATTTTACAATCAATGTTTTAAAATGATGAGGAGCATAACATCGCCGTATAGCAAAATTCAGTTTTGAATAGCGCCATCTAGCGAGGGGCAGCGTAATCCTGCGAGCAAGAATTGCCGGCATTCTTGCGCAAGACGGCGCTGTCTAACTCTTTTAGTGCGTTTCTTTCTCATTAATGCCAATCATTGCGTATGTACTGTCTTGCAAATTTCAAATATTTTTACCATTCAGATTGCAAAAATTAAAAGTAATGTTACCATTTTTAATATGAAATTAAAGGTAATAATATTAAATTAATAGTAAAAATACTGATTTATTATGATAAACAAATATTATATAGATATAAAGGTGGGGGGATTCATTTTACATTGTACCGATTTGAAATGTAAAAGGAAGAAAATAAAAGGTTGATAAAACAATACCTATAACTAGGTATTAATAGATACATAAAAAAAGGATATTATGCGAAAAACTTTCTTTAAATTGCAATATATAAAAACGTATTTAGAAATATATTTTGATTTTTTAAAACCTAATGTTTTATGGGGTTTTTAAATGTAATACGTTGTTTCTAGATTCAACAGAATATTGTATATATTATAATGATAAACATGATGACACATTTTAGAATTTTAGCAATTTCATATTTTAAATTCCTAAGCTGCTATTTGTATTACAAAGAATTACGAATGCGTTGCTCTAGTATATGTATTTGTAATCAAAAACTTATTTCCAATATACATATACTTGTTCATTTTATCGTGAAGTTTTTTTTATTATTTCGAGTTCAGAGTACAATAAGATAGGTAGGTTTGTGTAGGTTTTTTGTGAATGAAATAAGGTTAAAATAAGTTAATACCGATGACCTACAAAAGCAAAACCATATAGTATTTTTACGACACTTACTCCAGTTTTAAAATGTTATATATAGATAATTTTAAACAACAGAAATAGACAGTAGTGTCAAAGACTGTCATTTATAGTAGCTACTATAAATGACACTTTCATCTAAAATTATATTATAGATGTAAATATTGGATTGGGTGGGTAAAGTGACGGAAAAATACTTTACTACTTTCCTGATGCGTATTCTGGTACATAAATTTATAATTTGTATTTGTAAAAAAAACGAAATTCCTACGATTATGCAATACTCACGCAAATATATGTAAGTTTGTTGATCGGTTCAATTCATTCTCAATGAAAAAAGGGCCCAAGATACTTCGATAAAAACATATTAGCTCTGGATCTCGCTACTAAAGCCAACCGTAACGTATATACGAGAATTATCTGCTTCCTATAAGTTGCTACAGAATTGCCTAGCATATCGTCCCAGTTGGGGTAACTCAGCCATGCACAGCCGTGACAGTCTTCAGCCAAGGTTTGTAGAACGTGGTCCTCATGTAAACTCCAGGCAGAAAGGGAGCAGCGCACCGTATACCATGGGATACTGTTCCCACAAGCTGCCATCGCCCATCTTCTCGTTGCAAAACTAACGGACCACCACTGTCACCCTGGAATTTGATAATCAACAATGTTTTAACCATAGTCCTAAGATATCTAGTAGCTTCAAACCGAATTAAGTAAGAAAAAGAGTTGGTATGAAAGAGTGTTGTGTTAAAAAGGCAAGGCATTCGAATAGGTAGAAAGAATGAATTGAGAGCATAGATAACAGAAACAACGGGAGATGTGACGAGGGGGCGTGGTTGGTGTCGCCGCAATATGCTCAAAACGAGAACATTGCCAAGAACAGTTAGTTAGTTGCAATCAAGTTCGATTGAGATACGTTGCTCCTTGTTTTAGCAAAATGCCAAGTTGTGCTGTTTTTTTTGCAAAAATAGAAGTGCAGTGGTTAACTTTAAATCAAATGGAATCACTTATCACCTATAAGTACAAATAATATTACGTTTTATAAGCATAAATACAGAATTAATTTCAAAAATTCTCTGACGCCATTTCTACCAGGGCCTTACCACGATACAAATTATAAATATCAAATTTCTCATTCTTAATCATACATTGCTTTTCTCCCATTACGCAGTCGCCACCGCTCGTTTACCAACACGCAATGTAAAGCGAGTAATATTATTCGTTCACTGTGTGTACAGTTTCGAGATACGGCCGCTTGTTTCTGCCGCTTTATAAATGTAGTAGTGCGTGCTTACTTGGGTGTTGTTTAAATAAACATCCAATGACAGTGTCTTAACAAATGTGTGTCGTTGTACTTGTGTGCGTAGAATGATATTTTTTATTTATTTAAGTGTGTGAGTGTTTTATGGTGGGGTGAAACTCGGCGACAACCGTCCCTGTGTAAACTCGCGTGGTATGTCACATCTCCCATTGTTTCTATTATCTATGATTGAGAGGAAGTGGAAGTGGCTCAAGAAAATCATTACTGATTTCCACATGGTATACCCTCCTAATTAACAAACAAGGTTCTAGCGAAAGACAAATAGGGCAATATATGCTATTGTTTCTCAGTACTTTGCTAGTACTTCCTTTGTCATTTGTCTGAGTGTCACAAGTGCGTACCACAACTGAGTACCACAAGTAGATGAGATGACATTTGTTTGGGCTCTAAGGCTCATGGGGGGCAACTTACACCACATTAAATTTTTTAGGTACTAACTTCACACGAATCCTTCTGCCCATTGGCGTATCCAGCACAAATGAAAGATTTCCTAATATTTTTCTGGTGGCCGGCAGTCAGGAACATCTCCTGGCACGCGCTGTTCTCTATCACAGGCACCTGGAAACATTCGTCAAAATATTTGTGTTAGGTTTGTTGAACTACTGTCATTGCTAGCTGTTCCCACTATGTTAACAATCCGTCGTCACATGGTAAGAATCTCGTGGTCATCAGTTAATCATGCAGCGCTGTATATGAACAACACCACTTATATGTTATTAGCCTATCTATTATCATATCAGAATGCCGGTAGATAAGGATAAACCCATCAATTAACCATTAAAATCTGTGCTTGTTGGCTGTTTCCGTTCTGTGAACAATCAGTTATCACAATGTAAGACTGTCGTGAATAGAACACCTTTTGTCATCACAATGCAGGTAGCTGTTCCCACTGTACCAACAATTTGCATCACATAGTAAGAATGTCGTGAAGGACACTTAATCATGAAGTGCTCTATGTGAACAACACCATTTCTATACAAATAGAACATCTACCTATTATAAAAGCGGGTCCATTCTTTCCTACCTGTATTTTTATACAGGTAGGAAAGAATGGACCCGCTCTCAGATGCGTCATGATCATGACGCTTCCTAATTATTGAGTAACTATCTTTGCTAGCTGTTCACCGTAGTATCTGTAATTTAGATGCTACGATGGAACACACGTAAATACAGAAATATATACATAAACTGCTAAAATCATAACTCTTCCTTTTGTATTTATAGTGCAAGAGTATATTTAGTAAATAAAATCCTGAAATTGTAATCGTGCCATCTAGAGGTGGTGCCGGAAACAATTTCGTTCCGTTGTAATAATATATCTTTCTTGCTTGCTTACTTCACTTATATGAGTTACGCTAATTTGTAGAGAGCGGCAATATTAATATTCTATGGCATCCTCCGCTGCTTTTTCAACGTATACACCCTTTTGTTCCCAACGTCACACTAAAAGTTCATAGTAAGTTCCGCCATCTAGTAGCGAGAAGTGTTGTCTATGTACTTTTAAAATGGCGGTTACATCTTTTGTGTCGTATATGTTGTGTTATTTTGTTTTTCTAACAACGCTGAATTTAAGACCTATTAAAAAATCGCTCAATACTGGCACCGTAGACCCATATTTATGTTGTTTTTTATACAAATTCTGTATTCATTATTTTTGTACAATTAATCATAATACATACATATAATCACGCCTCTATCCCGTAGGGGTAGGCAGAGACCACTTCTTTCCACTTGCTACGATCCTTACATACTTGTTTCGCTTCGTCCACTCTCATTATTCCCTTCATATGCTATAAGAGGCGACAATGAGCAATAATTAAAAGTTTGGTTTCTTTTACACAAGATATGTTTAAAAAACATGAATATGTTTCAACAGTGTCAGTATTGAGCGTTTTTTTTTGGAATTAGTCTTAAATTCAGCGTTGTTAATAAAAACAAAACGTGGGCGCCATGTAGCTTTATCGCCCTCTATTTTGTATTTTATTTATGTTCAAATTGTATAATTTTTACTATCTTTGTACTATGACATTTTATATTATCATTTTTTTATGTACTCTTCTGTATATTTCTTACTATGCTGTTTTCACTTTTCATGCACTACATTTCATTTAGCAGATATTTCGTATTATTTATACTTTATTCTACAATTTTATTATACAAGTAACGCTTTTAACCTGATTGATAGGACGTCATTCTATTTAAGGAAAATGTATTTATTCCCTTTACCGTAAAGAAAACGTTTACGTTTACTAGCAGCGTCCTCTATCTTATAAAAGATAAGGATAAAAATGTATCCTATGCATATATACTTGTATGCCTCCCGACGATGCATAAAAAAAAGAATACGAAAAAATTTTTACGTGACAACGTCTTAGAAATCGATGAACGCCGGCAGCACGCACGATAAAGTGTCACGTTCCGCCTAAGCCGAGCGTGCAAGCGAGAGTGCAGAACAAGCGATAGAGAGGCACGATCAGCCTAAACGTTCGGCTTGTGACGCATCAATCTCTCTTCCACTCCATCGGCCGATGCGTTCGAGTAGAAGAGAGACAGCGGCAGCACACAACATACAAGTGAACTGTTTTGTCAACTGTTGAATGTTTTCTAATGACGTTATCATGTAAAATTATCGTCCGTCAACGGACTCTACAGACATCCGTTTTTTTTTCTATGGAATCAACTTTAAACTTGAGAAAAAATTGGTCATCAGGTGTTCACTTTGAAGTATTTTTTTTCTATTTCAATATGGGTCCCAAAGTAAAAGATGTTTATATTAATAATAAAAATAACCCCCTTATATTTTGTCTTCACGGCCACACATTTTTACCTGAACCTCCTGCAACACAGCCGGCACTCCGCCACCGTACTTCAGTCGTCCCCAACCTGTCACGGTCGCCATCCGGCCCGTGAAGTCGGCTTCATCCGGCGGCATGCATATTGGCACTGGAAATGTTGAAACATATAGATAACATAACATCAGGATATTTTTTTCATCACCGAGAAATCAACAGTAAATTACCACTATCGATTATTTGCTAAGACTTTCGATTTTATAAGGCCCTCTTTTTATTTCCTCTTAAATGACTAAAACTACTGAAAAATTTGTCCTTAATAAATCTTCGATAACTTTGCGCGAACTGTAAAAAATATCTACTCAACAACTTTATCAGTTCGGAAAATATTGAGAACTAATCTTTATTTATTTACACACAGACTCATACACACACATATATACAACACAAGCATTTCCTAAAAATCTTATATGTGTTCTTATCTTTTAATTATTATAAATTGTGTATAAGGTTCTATAAAATCGAAACTCTTTACTGCTGAATGACTACTGAAAAATTTGACCTTAAATTAATATTTGGTAGTTTTGCACCAATATAGATGCACTGTAAAAAAAATATGTGTGCAGTTCACACGCGATAGAAGTGAAACCTTCAAAAATGTGAACTTCGTGCATTCGTTTCACATACTTTAATTTTTTTTTATTAATATTATGTAATATTTTACACCACGGTTGTTATGACGCCTCATCCCAAGCTTCATAATACGCTGGCACGCACACACACATACTAACACTACATAACACTGATAAACACTGTATAATGCCTTCTATCTCGCAGGATAAGTCCTAGAGATGTATGGTTATCAATTTTTCCTGTTGCTTTTTCGTTTCATCGACTTTCAAATCACAACGATGTTAAAAAAGTTTTCACTTCTAAAAGAGCTTAATTACTTCAGCAGTTTGGAAGAAAACTGTGAGCAAAATTTTATTTGTTGTCGCACAAAGTGTTTCATCGACTTACCTATATGAGCATCAAACTTGATAGGCGACTCTAGTTCAAGCAAAGCCAGGTCATTTTCGAAAGTAGCAGCGTCATATTGTCGATGTACTATAACTCGTCGTACGTTCCTCGAGACTGGTTTCCTCGGTTCCTTGTCGCCAGATATGTCGTTTTCTCCAAATACGGCCACTAACGATGCCAGGAATCTGAAATGTTACAAATTTAAACATGATAAAAAACTAACTGAAAACCGCGACTTTGCATGCGCATATTTTTTTATAACTGGTCTGGGGAAGTATCCACCTCGAAGAAAACCACAGCCAAATAACAACTTCCTGGAGGGTTGTTATGTTCCCGCGTGTGAGTGAGGTCACCGGTAAGCTCGTAAGGAGTTGCTGTGTTAGCAGCAGAGGTGGCATCGCGCGAGTGATACTTAATGCATTGCGAGCGATCATAGGCTACGATAGCCGCTTTCCATCAGGTGGACTCGACAATGTACAAAAAAAAATGTAAATGGATTGCTCTCAATCCATCATGCCAACCTTTACTCATCCCACTGTAGGAATACCGCTCTCTCTTCAATCGAAGAGCATACATACTTTGCCAAGCTGCTCAACTGTAGAATGGCAAGTATTTTCAAGCTGCCCGAAGGCCATCGACTTAGCTTCACTGTCATCTATCGAAAAGAGCCAGAACTGTCAACTTACGAGCCCTCGCGCCCACCGAGAAGTTCCTAATAGATAAACCCATTAACAGACTGACTGCGTTCGAGTTTGCTTAACCTGTGTGTCCGAGTAAAATGACACGCGCCTCAACGCCATAGAGTTCAGTAATGTAAGAGAAAAGACAACTAGCGGTTTCTATTTATATCATATATTTTTGGAATAGACTGTCTTATGCAATATGAAATAAACAAAATTTGCTAAAAATAATTAATTCAAAGCATCTGTGTATACGTTACATGTATCACATCCAGTGAAGAAAAAATTAATTAATGAAAACAAAGAATTATATTAATGAGAAGCGACTAGAGGGCGGCACTTAGCAATACTGAAAGCGATCGATTTATTGTATTTACGGGTCAACAGATGGCGCTGGTAGTACCGACATTTGCATTAACATGCAAGTCTACATTTGCACCGTAACAGGCTGTATGAGTATGAAAAGCGGATGATACAGAGTTCAGTCTGTGTGTCAGAGGAGCATTTAGTGGATTGTAAAAGTGATAAAGTTCGTACACTGAAACTGTGTTATTTCCACACACGTTTACTACAAATTAGACAATACCAAATTATTAGAGTTGACCAATATTCAATATAATTATAACTAACACGATTGTATTAAACCATGCGAGGTGAGGAGTGAGCACTCCGGAGGCGACCGGCTGGCGACTCCCACGCGCCCACTCTTCACGCCATCTTCAACAATATTCCAAAAACGGTGACACAATCATGTGTACTCGTGTTTCAAATTAAATTTTCTAACAAGCGTTATCCCGCTTCCTAATCCATTAGGATTGACGGAGTCCGCTAAGGATTTGGCGAAGATACTGAATTAGAAAACACGTATTTAGTAATACAAGCCCCCTCTAGGATTTGAGCCAGACGGCGTCGGTTACCACATTGGTTCTTTATCCAATGGTTTATCACTGCTTTTCCAGCTATAAGCGTAATTTGGTACTCACAAAAAAAAAATACTATATTGGGAGGCATACAAGCATACGGCCCACCTGATGTAAAACGGGTACCGTAGCCTTTTAACGCTTGAGATATATTCAGTATCACTCGCGCGATGCCTCCTCTGCTGCTTACACAGCAACTCCTTGAGAGGTTACTGGTGACCTCACTCACACGCAGGAACACAACAACCTTACAAACAAAGCTACAAAGTTATTATTTAGCTGCGATTTTCTGTGAGGTAGAGGTACTTCCCCAGGCGGGCTGCTTTGATGCGTCCTACCTCCTATAAAATATCCAGACTCTCTACGTCTAGATATTTTAAGAAAACAGACATGTTCATGCAAACAAATGTTTACCTTGTGTGAAGATCGAACCCACGAGCGTTGGTGTCAATGTAGTGTCATTCACGACTGAGCCACAGAGCTCGTCAAAATCTTTGTTGTGCTGTGAAACCTTGCTTCTTACTTTTCATGTTATTGCTCGAAGTAAAGTAAGCTATAGGTTTTGGTTTATTTATTTTTTAATTTAACGAAGGATGGCATACCCAGGCTGGCAATGTGCAGCAGTAGTCACAAATCGGTTGGTGATCAGCACACCGCCGCATTTGTTCTTGGTGAAGAGACCCAACCACGTAGACTCCCTGACTAAAACTTGCCAGGGCCATTCCCCGAACTCTGCATTCTTCCCTCCAACAATCCTCCCAGATTTCACTAGCGGTCTGACGCCGCACACTGGAAAAGTAACAAAAAATAAATGTGACAGGTACGATAGTGGACCTCTGGAGAAATCCGTTTTTTGACATTTCAATCTGTACCATTTCAAAATGTGTTTAAAATTGACAAAAATAATTGATCTTTGTCACCTTAAAAATATCATCTTAAATAAATAAACCTTTAAATGACCCCCAACTAATTAAATAATTTTAATAATAATAAAATAATTTTCAACTAAGTAATTAATTTGACCATAAATACATAGAAACTTTTCTTTTTTTCAACTCTTTAATTATTTTGAATTTGGAACGCGTTTATTTTGTTAAAAACTTCTTTCGATTTCCCGCAGTTTTACATGTTTTTTTTGTGTTTATTATCAAATTACTAAATGGAATGGGGTGTTAAAGATAAGATTACAGTGATTGTATTGCACAAAGTTCAGGAGCCATCGGTCATATTCAAGACAATTCAAAAGCTCTGTATCAGCCGTATATTTCGTACTATAGACAGATACACCAACACTTCCACTGTTGAAGACCATAAAACATCGGGGCGACCGCTGTTAAAGCCAGAATTGGCCGAAACCCCATTAGGAAACAAAAATACTTAACGCGAGAAATGAAGATTGCCGCTAGGACTCTGTCGCGTATAATAAAACAAACGCATATCGTCGATATACAGGACATGTCCTAAATTAATCCCTACAGTTGAAGAGTGTAGATCGATCAAAACCGCTTCTGTCCCGATACGTATGTGAAAGGTCCAGAAATATTCTCTTTACTGTTGAAAAATTTTTCACGACTGAAGAGCACTACAACAATCAAAATGACAAAGTGTACACACACAGTTCTAAAGGAAAGTTTCTAAAAGCTGAAGACTGTTCCTCGTCTAGCCCAGACCTGAACTCCTTAGACTTCAAATTATGGTTAGTGTTAGATGCCATAGCCTGCACGGACTGCATGGCGACACGCCGACATTGTGTCTCTTAAGAAATCTCTGGAGCAAGCAGTGGCTAAATTACCCATGAAAACAGTACATAAATACATAGATTCGTGGCCAGACAGATTAAAGGCCTGTATCAAAGCCAAGGGTGGGACTTCCATAACTATGGACATATAAGTTTTACTAAGATTATTACTTCATAAAAAATTAATGCATATTCATTTGTTGTACTTATGACCAGACTAGGTAAATAGATTATTTATTTAAAAATGACTCGTAAACATAAAAAAAGTCGTGATGTCACTTACATATATAATCAAACTACAATTTGTCAAAACTATTATTTCATGATAGAGCTATTTGAAAATTTGTAGCACTTAACAAACTTGTTGGTAATTTTTTTTTTTTGTTATTAGTCAATTAATTGTAATAATAGCTCATACGGCTGGTAGTTTGTTTACTTACAAATTACGTCACGCGTTCCAAGTTTTACATAAATAATAATAGTTTTGGGTCATTACAAGACTTATATATTTTAAAAGTATATTTGTCATCTTTTTTATGGTGTTAGATTATGATTCATATCGGTAAGTAATTTTGAATGTTGTCCGATCCCTTATTGAAACATCAGAATATGATAAATGTTTATAAAATTCGATACCCATATTTAAAAAAAAAATATTGAGCTTAATTGAATTACACTATTATCCAAAAAAGGGCAATAAATATTGACATAGAAATATTTTAATGCGTTTTATCATAATCACATATAATTTCGCCCCACTTAAATTTGTATGAATACTTATTTTTTATGGTTACTCTAGTATTAATATTAGATACCGGTGATCATTATCATGAAATTTGATCTGTTACCAATCCCGTAGGTTTCTATTATTGAACTTCAATTTGATTACAAACACAGATATACAGATCCGATTGAGCAGGTGCAGTGATTTTGAAATTTTGAAGTTTGAAGAGAGGTAGGGCGCATTAAAGCAGCCCGTCTAGGGAAATACCTCCACCTCACAGAAAACCGCAGCGAAATAACAACTCCCTAGAGGGTTGTTGTGTTCCAGTGTGTGAGTGAGGTCACTAGTAAGCTCCCAAGGAGTTGCTGTGTAAGCAGCAGAGGAGGCATCGCGCGAGTGATACTGAATATATCTCAAGCGTTAATATTATAAAAAAAGTACGACGTAGTATAAAAAAAAGTCTTTGCGTGCGCTCGTGTGCAACGGTAATGACTCTACATCAGGTGGGTCGTATGTTTGTAGACCTCCTGTCGTTGTACAAAAAATTACAAAAAGAATAATGATCTTCGATCACTCGACTAGTAACAAATCAATAAAACCTTACATCCCAGAATAGTTCCGAGTTTCTGCCCAATCTGCCCGACATAAAAAAAGTACTTACAATTTTTGTCATTGTAGTCAATAGTTGTATCGGTATAGCCTTCTGTAGTAATTTCGTCATTAGATGGCTCTGTGATGGTGGTTGTAGCTACTGTTGTCGTTGTCACCTTCTTTGTTGGCTTAGGTTTCTTGGTCGTTGTCACCTGGAGAAAATACAATCAAAGACCCGGCATACTTATACTACGTGGAATATGCAAGATTGAAGGCTAAGATCCCAGTGTTGAGTAACCTAACGTATCAGTAAAGACAGGTTCAATTAATTATGATAATTTTAACTTAGATCATAACGATATCAAAAGCATAAAGATTTCAAGAGGAATAATTCTCAGTACATACATATTTCAGATTTTGTGTATCATAGTTGAAAAACATTCAGCGGTGTATCCGCATTAAAAAAACAGTATGTTTAATGTGTGTGCTGTTATGATCACGTGAATATTGAGAGTCAATAGATGCAAGTGATTTTGATCCTGCTTAGTGGCGATCTAAGTGGCAGTATTAGACAGATACCTGTCGAAATAATATGCATTTAGCTAAAAGAAAGCGCTCCTAAAGGATTTTTTTGCACTGGATTTATTACCAATACAATATACTTACAACAATGACAATTTACTTTTCGACCTGCATTAGACCACAATTATTCTATAGAAATAAATATCTGTCAAAAAAAAATCTGTCAGTGTATTTTGTCTGTCGGAATTAGGTGGCAAATTAATTCAGCCATAATAACTTAACTGAGCCATAACTTTATATATCAGGATATGATTCAGTCGGATATTGCCAAATAATTCGAAAGAAAGAAGCCCGGACAAAGCGTAGTGATACTGTCTGATTCATCGCATTTCACTTTGACAGACTTTCTTATGTGAAGGCAATTTGCGCAATAACCTGGACTAAAGAACTTTACCTACTCAAGGAACTGTAGATAATAAGTTTACTGACAGCACAAGATAGTTTATCAGTATTCAGAAAGCTATTAATAAAGCAGTACCGCAGATAATTTTCATAAGCCATTTTTTTACAAAGCTTAGTGTCCGTTAAATGGTAAAAAATGACAGTCTTTGACACTATCACCTGAAACTTTCACTGTATAATATTTTGAATTTTGGGATTAGTGCCTGAAACTAGATATTTTATTGTCGTTGTGATAAATGTTCTGTTTAATGTATGCCAAATAGACAAATAGCCAATAAGATGAAGAGCACTTACTGCAACCTGTTCTAGGGCATCACTATCTATTTGCCGAAACTGTAAATCTTCCTTGTGCTCTTTTCCCCCCGTACAATTAAATTAGTGTTGTGGAAAAGAATCGATAGCATGTCACAAATAGGCAGTAAGCTAACATTTTGGGTACAATTTGCGAAAATAAAATCCCGGTTAATAAGTTTTATTTTATTATTAGTTTATAAACTACGTTTTATTTTGAAATACTGATACTGACTGCGGCTTTAGCATGCGATACAATAAATATCTGATTGATGACTGTGAAATAAGAAGCAAATAAGCTGATCTGGAGATGACGTTGGCACTTTGTTGCAAAAGTATGAAGGGAAAGATTGTTTTAATATTTTGAGATAGCTTAGAAACGTTAAACATAATGTATCTAAAAATTCGTGAAATATTATTGGATATCTTGTCTATTAGACACAATGAATTCAAATATAAACAGATCCATCTCTATTTAGTCCTAATTATAAATAAAAAAAAGTACATCTATCGTTATTAATACAAAATCATGATATAGGTTTCACTTACCTTACGCGACTAACAATTAATAAAATACTATCATGATATTATTTTCTAGCAGATTACATGGTTCTAATTTATATTTTCTCTAGGAACGATATTAGCATTAAATTTTATTTATCTTAGCAACATTATTTACCGATTAATTGTAATACTATTCGTTTACTTACCAATACGAAATAATAAATATATACTCTTGAATCTTAAATTCTTGAAACTGAAGGTTTCGTTGGTTTACGTAAACGCGTGGGTTTAGTACGTACCGGCTTTCTTGCAGTGGTCGTAACAGGTGGGACTGTCGTTGTAGGTCTCCTAAAAATGGTTGTCAACTTAACCGGCTTTTTTGTTGTCTTTACTGGTGTTCTTCTAGTAGTTGTCAACCTACTTGGTTTTTTAGTTGTAGTAAATATTGGTTTCTTCGTTGTAGCTGGAGTCTTTTTGATAGGTTTAGCAGTAGTAGTTATTTTCGTATTCGTATTGTTAGGTTTTTTATCTAATATGACTATGTCGTGTAGCTCCTGGAAGGTTCCTTGAAGACTGCCGACAATTTTATTTACAAATTGATTCATTTTTTCGTTTAATTTCTCATCCTCCTTCCAGGAAGGTGTAGTGAACTCCACATCATGCAATACTTCTAAATCATTGGACATAGTAATACTTGTATTGAAAATAGGATTTGATCCTGTTACATTGAGCATTGGGTTCCTTACGGGAGGGAAATTTATCAAATCATCTGGAGACGTCTGCATTTCTGGTTTGAAAGTTGTAGGAGAATAGTATTCGGTGTAAGACTCAATGCTAAGACTAGTTGAAGTTGTAACCGGCTTAGTAGAAGCCTTAAGTGGATATGGAGTTGTGTTTGGAGGTGGTTTTGGAGTAATAACAACTGTTGGTGACGACGGTCTCTCGTATGTGTGAGGTGGTTTTCCCATATAAATATTATTTGTAGATTCAATATGATTGTTGACTGTTATCTGACTGACAGGTTTTTTAAATGGTTCTTGAGATATTTCGACAAATTGGGGTTCTTTATCTTCATCTGATGCTGCAGCAGGTTTGGGCGTTTGGAAGTAGTTAAGTAATATTACCGTTGGTGTCACACTTGAGAACGTATCCAATGAATCGTAACTTGAAACTACACTAGATGCAGGAGTTACTGGTCTTCTAGCAGGAGTTGACCCAGTTACGTAACTAGTTGATGGAGGTCGCCTAGTAGTTGTAGATCGAAGTGGTTCGGGTGTAGTACTTGATGTGACATATGTAAATGTTGTCAGACTTGGTCCGAAGTTGTTAGGATCTGTTGGATATCTGTTGAAGGCATGAATTGCTTCGCTGCTTGATGGAATTGTTGATAAGGATGGTGATGAATATTGAGGTCTTGATGTAGATTTATCGGCGTGATATATACTATTAGATGTTGTGAAGTATGGTTTCTTAGTGTGATAAATAAATGTAGTAGAATAAGGAGTTGTTCCAGGTTTTACAGTGATTTGACCTGATGGATGAGGTTTAATCGTGTTTATCAGGCCAGGCTTTGTAATTTTTTCCTTAAGTACACTACTAGGAGTAGTAACATATGGTTTCTTGCTGTTATATGCAAGTGTAGTGGAGAATAAGCTGGTACCAGGTTTCACGGTGATGTAATGTCCTGGACCGACGTAATAGTCTTGATAGCTACCGCTTGACGAGGCGGGTGATAGAGTCGGCCCTAATGATGACTTATGTTCTAAGAAATCTGATGCTGGCGATGTCACGTCATCAGATATACTTGGTGTATTATTCAACATCTGTATTATGCTATCTATAGAAGATAATTCGGTTACTTTTTGACTTTCTTTCGTCACAGTTGATACCATAACATAGTTTTCTGTTGATGGAGTGATCTTGTTGACAGGTTTTGGTTTGAATACTGGTTTAGGATATACTGGTCGATGAGTGGATATAGTTTTAGGTGGTAATGTAGTCGAAGTGACAGGTGCTAATGTAGGTTTAGTTTGCATTGACGAAATTTGTATATTAAAATCTGAAGGTCTAGCTATATTATCAGCAAGCGACCCATTTTTGTTTAATAATATAGTGTCAGCTATATTATGATCTATTGTACTATGAGTATAAACACCGCCTTTATCTGGTTTGTAAATATAATTGTTATCTTTTGGTGGTGAATTCAATAATGTATTAGTTATTTGAGATAATCCATCAATAACAGACTGTTCAGTTTTGTCTTCTGGTGGTGTAGTAGATGAAGTAAAGCTAGGTTTATAACCCGGAGTAACAATAGGCTTGAAACTATGATGCCATGCATTAAGTTGCTCCGAGTCGTAATCATCTGTTTCTGTTTCTGCATCAGGATAATCCAGGTAACTTGTCATGACTACGCCAGGGCCTTTGGGTATATGAGATTGACTATCACTCTTAAGTTGGCAGCACGCTCCGAATAAGAATCCATCCATGCATGCCCCTACGACTTCACCTCCTCTTTGGATACATTCATGATTGAACATACATATAGTATTGCCTCTATTGTATTTAGCAGCTCTTGATGCTTTGCAGTATGCCGGTGTTATTCTGTAGCCTCCGAAGAGTTTTCTTGATTCTGGAAAGAGACAAAAATATCTGTATATCTGTACAACTATATATCGAGGCTTAATTGTCAATAAAAAAGGCATACGTAGACTCTTTTTCAAGTAAAATGTTTTCTGTATTTTATATAATATCGAAGAAAATTAATTATTATTAGAATAATACAATTACTTAACTAAAATTAAATAAATACACAATAAAACTAAAACTAAATTACATCTAAAATTTAATAAAACTAAAATAATAATAATAACCTAAAATACATCTAAAAACTGTGGCACCCGCGGCATTGTACCAATTTATTTATTATTATTTATATAACACGCAATAATAAAATACGTTAAATTAATTACCATTAATTATACATTAATTGAGAGGTAGGGCACATCAAACAGCCCGACTGGGGAATTACCTGCATCTCACTGTAAGCTATAGTCAAATAATAACTCCCTGAAAAGTTGTTATGTTCCTGCATGTGAGTGAGGTCACCAATAAGCATCTATGAAATTGCTGTGTTAGCAGCAGAGGTGGCATCATGTGAGTAATACTTAATGTATACAAGTGTATGCCTCCCGACGTTGTATATAAACAGGAATAGAAGCATATGGCCCACTCAATTAAAAGTGGTCACTGTAACCATATAACTCAACTAAAATCCGATCAGAATTTAATTTACAGGTTACTGATCAAACTATAATGTAATACGTAGTAAAGGGGTGACATTGAACGACTATACAAGTGTGAGCTGATATGATCATCCAACAAACCTAAAGAGAAATTGCGATCGAATTGGAAAGTCATACGTGATGTATATGTTGATGGTTTTCCAATAACTTTCCAATTATCTAGATTTCATCAATTTTGATGTCATTGAGTCAAAGAAAATGACTCTACAAACCATTTTGTGTAATTCGATAAATAAATTGTGATTTAAAATATACCTGATTAAATGCAAGTCTAGCCGAGCTTTCCTTTGGGTGGGAAATATTATTTTTGTTTTAGTTACTACAATACCTAGTAAATGAAAAAAGGTTTGTTTTAAATAGTTGTCATATAACTACTACTACACAACCCTAATTCATTCCACTGCTGAGATACGGGTCTCCATTCAACCGAAGGGGTTCGGACCCTAGATGACGGCTAACATAGCCTCCGAAGCATGGAGAAGCTAGAGATAGATAGACCCATCTGCAGGTAGACTGCGGTCGTGTGTGTTCGGTTAGAATGACAAGCTTATGTTATATTTGTTACTAGCTGTACCCGCGACTTCGTCCGCGCGGAATTTAACAAAAAGTCATTGTTCAGTTATAATTTTATTTATTTATTTGATTTGATTATAAGTACCTAAATAAGCAGAGTAAAATAGCGAACAGTAAAATAATAATAGATATGTATTATGTACTTCGTCCGCGCGGAATAGTTATTTTTTTATTATTTATTTATATTAATAAAAATAAATAAAATTTATCAAATAAAAGTAGCCTAAGTTATTCCTTATTACATTAGCTATCTCCCAGTGAAAGTCCCGTCAAAATCGGTCCAGCCGTTTCAGAGATTAGCCGGAATAAACAGACAGACGGACAAAAATTGTAAAAATATTCATTTTGGTATATGTACCATGTATACATCCATATACATTAAGTAAAAAGCGGTTATTTTAATATTACAAACAGGCATTCCAATTTTATTTATCTGTATAGATGTAGGCAGAGAGATGGTTGTCGCTCGGTTCTCTGTGCCTACCCCGCAAGGGACTTGGCGTGAAGATATACATACATACATACATACATGTATAGATGTAAGAGGGACAGAATTATAACACATAAAGTACATATATGTCTTTACACTTAATGTACTTACGTTTTTTTATACAATGTCGAGAAACGAATCGGCTAACGACATTTTAGATGAAAAGTAATTACATAGGGTATGAATGCATGTAATACAATGCCAAATATGATCGCTTTTTGTGTGACACGTTGCATACAAAGCCGAATGTTACCCGCTTTTCCCGCCTCTGTGGATTTTACCTTTTAGGTGTAGGTTAATATTACTTGAACTCAAAATTATCTCAGCTCATATGATATTCACTCGTATACCTGAACACTACCCAAATACATCGAAGCACCGTTTACAAATCTGATTTTTATGCTAAACTCTTGGTCAGTAACGGTGAACCAGTGTGCGAATATTGAATTTTAACCAATCGATGTTTGTTGCAACTCTCTAAACATATATTATCCTTTATTTTAACTGAGGACACAGTATGCATAATAGTACTTACTACGTATCAATAAAAAATACCCTTGCGGGTTAGGCAGAGAGAACCGAGCGCCACATGACTCGATCCTTGCACAAATCGCTCGCTTCTTTAACATCCATTGCTCTTCTCATGCATACTCGCCGGTTTCAATTGTTCCTGACATACCTTCTGATAGAACACCATTATTTTGGTCATTGTAGGTAAGTCTTGGCCTTCCTCGGCTCCTAAATCCTTCTACTTTCGGATTGTATATCTGTTTCGTCATTCTTTACTCCTACATTCTTTTTACATGTAGAAATGTCTTTTCTTATCTTAACATCGATAGTCTCTTTCAGACCAACTCTCTTCCTTACGTTATCATTACGAACGCGGTCAGCAAGCGTTACGTAAATAAAAAAACAGGTTGCACTCCGGGAGTACCGGCAGAAGCGAAAACTTGAACATTAACGTTGTGCATTTTATATCAAATTAAAAATTTTAACACTTCAGAACTATTATAATTATTTTACATTAAAAAGTTTATCTCTCAGAAAAATCAAATTTCATCCATAATTTCAACGACTCACCATCATCATTACCAGCATCATTATCACCAATCTCTAAAACTCAAACACACACGCACACTCGCGCAAGCGCCCTACGCCGCTTAAACCAAACAGCGATGTTGATAAACTACGTTGAATGAAACGCGTAAACGCCAACAATTTCATGGCGCTTACAACTTTTTGGTCGCGAGAAAATAATGCCCTATGAACGATCTAGCGCTTCATGTTTTAATTGTTTAATTAGAGGGAACTAATGTTTTAGCGCTGCAGCGAAGTTAATTCTCACCAAAAACTTACGGTCAGGGTCACGTGTCCTGACGGCCTGACGTCCTGACGCGAATTTAACATTTTTTACTCATCCCAAAAAGTGCACAACGCCGCTAAAGAAGTTTTCACTTCAAAATGTGAAGCTATAAATATTAATATTTATAGCATTTAAGTATGTAATAATTATAATTCCATTTGTATTGTTAACAGAACTGCACTCTATTGCCAAGTTTTACGACAAATCAATCATTTGATTCCTTAAATATCATCACATACAACCTACCGTAGACTACGAACGCTTATAATACATGTATCACTCGCACGATGCCTCTGCTGCTTACACTGCAACTCCTTGGGAGCTTACTGGTGACCTCATTCACACGCAGGAACACTACAACCCTCTAGGGAGTTGTTATTTGGCTGCGGTTTTCTGTGAGGTGGAGGTACTTCCCCAAACGGGCCGCTTTGATGCGCTCTACCTCTCTTAAAACATCCAGACCAAGACAGACATGTTCATGCACACAAATATTTACCTTGTGTGGGAATCGAACCCACAAGCGTTGATATCAAAGTCGCGTCATTCACGACTGAGTCACCGACCTCGTCTAAACTACTGTCGCTTTTTCGTTTCATCGAGTTTCAAATCATAACGATGCTAAAGAAATTCACTTCAAAGACACTGGTATCTAACACTAATGTACTAATGACACTAAACAAATTGAAGGTTGCATAGCAACCAACTTGCTACGCACTACACCACGCTTTGGCAAGTCTTAAATTTCACCAGAGTAGGTTACTAGGCCCAATCTCACTCAATTTGATTACTTATTCAGTGCGCAAATCGTCCCACATATAAACATCCTGTCCGTACCACTACCATCAACACGAATGGTCTAAATCTTTTGGGTTCCGTACCTGCAAACGGAATCCCTTGTTTTTATACAACGTCCCACCTGATGTAAAGCGGTTAGCGTAACCTATGGACGCTTGTAATACTAAGTATCACTCGCGCGATGCCAGCTCTGCTGCACACAGTAAGTCCTTGGGAGCTTACTGGTGACCTCACTCACACGAAGGAACACAACAACCCTCTTGTTATTATTTGGCTGGCTGGTTTTCTGTGAGTTGGAGGCACTTTCCCAGACGTGTTTTCTTTGATGCGCCCTATCTCTCTTAAATTCTTATAGTAATGGTAAGTGCTGATTCTTTAAACATTGCAATGATGATGTTATCTGTGAATAGTGTGGTATTGAAGTGATAACTTTTTATGGTAGGGTATACCGCTTCGTTACGTAACGCGTTACGGCGCCAGTCTGTCTGGCTTCCCTTTCTCTCACGCATACGGCAGCGGATTAGTTTAAGTTATCACTTCTGTCGGGCGTCCCGAAACGCACGCTACATGTTTTTTGAAGTGATAACAACGTACAAAGTATGAAATAGTTAATGAAAACAGATCTTGACATATCAATGATCATTAGAAATAAGGATTACCTAAGGTACTTTCACTAACTATTTAATGCTGTACCTAAAAATAAGAAGTAAAATAAAAATAAGTAAAACTGCCGAAATTCTAAAATCTACGCGGGTGAAGCCGCGGGCAAAAGCTAGTGTTATATAAATATGTAAAATAAGAATTCCTTAAATAATTGTACAATTAGTTTTATACTCCAAAAAATAACTAATAGTAGATTGTATGACAAGGGAGTAAAATAGTATTTTTACAGCGAGGGCGCAACTTTAAACCACGAGCGAAGCGAAGGATGCTAGAATAGAATCCCGAGCGTAGCGAGGTATTCAAAGTCCATCGCCGGAGGGAAAAATAATTTGCTCTCGAGTCATATACTTTACTTTTCCCCTTTCTATGAGAAAAGAAATAAGAGACGGTATTATGTAATTAATGAATATATTTAATTAAAAAAAGACATGTCAATATAAGTAAAAACAATTACAAATTTATATTTATATTTGATACACTAGCGCAATTTTCATAGGCACTTAAATATTTCTCCCGGAGTTTCGTGGGTAATAAGTTTTGTACGACGTTGTTAGCTTCTATGGTTATTGTTTCAGGAGTTAATGCATTGTCACTTTCATAACTCGACATAGAACTCATTGTTTTTGCAAAATACAATAATGTATGTACTGATTACAAGAACAGAGATGTAATTCGCGCGCTTTTGTTTTTTTTTCAGTTAGCGCGGGTCCCCGCGCCGAATAGCCAACACGTTCCAGCCAGCAATTCATGCAATTTGCGTTCGATTTCTATGAATAATGTAATGTTCCAAATTCAAATCTCAACCTCAAAAGTTCCTATCAGAAAAGAGCTATTTCGCTCCCACTTATAGAGGAACAAAGCGACACTTTTCGAATAGAAGGGATGAAAATAATATTAGGTGATACTATAGTTCAAGTATTACTGAATTATAATTCAAAAATTCTCCGAATGTTGTATGAAAAACTATCTTAGCTTTATATCTATAACTTCACGCCTTCGCTTGCAAGTTGCTTGCTGTCAATGTTGAATTACTTTTTTACTAGCAGTTATCCGCGGCTTAGTCCGCGTGGTCAAGGGGAAACACGGTGTGTTTTTCATGGAAGTGAGCTATTTTACCGCGATAGAAAGCGTGAGGAAAGCGACTAGTTCAAGAAATTAGATTTCGAACCTCAGTAAGGTTTATTGTAAGAGAGGTGGGGTGCATCAAAGCAGCCCGTCTGGGGAATTTCATCCACCTCACAGAAAACCGCAGCCATATACCTAACAACTCCCAAGAGAGTCGTTATGTTCCTGCGTGTGAGTGAGGTCACCAGTAAGCTCCTAAGAAGTTGCTGTGTTAACAGCAGAGGTGGCATCGCGTGAATGATACTCAATGTATTGCAAGCGTTCATAGGCTACGGTACCGCTTTACACCTGGTGGGCCGTATGTTTGTATGCCTCCCGACGTTCTATATAAAAACAAGGTCTGGCATTCTTGGGTTATGGAGGTCTGGCGGCAGTCGCTGCATGTCAAAATCAGTATCTTAGCCAAATCCTTAAGCTTAGGTAGCGGACCCCGCCAATACAAATGACTAAGGAGACGGAAAACGCTAGGAAGAAGAAGATCGCACTCTTCACAAACTACACTCTTTTTGAGGAGTCGTTTAAAAATGGACTTTATGTAGAAACGCATTAAAATAACTTTAAATGTCTCACGATTATTATACATACATACATATCATCACGCGTGCCTCCCATTGGGGTAGGCAGAGACTATGGAATGCCAAATGCACCGATCCAAACACATGCCTCTCTCGCTTTTTCTACACTCATCCACCTTTTGGTTCATGCTCTTCGCCTTTGGGTGCTTTTAATTTGACCCTTTTTCAGCACCACCACCACATCAACCCTACGCATGCCACTGCAGGGATACGGGTCTCCCTTCAACCGAAGGGGTTTAGAACATAATCCACCACACTGCTCAAATACGGATTGGCCTTTGGCCACTGACTTAGCTTAATGTCTGTCATCTATCGACAACAGCCGGGACCAACGGCTTAACATGCCCTCCGAAGCACGGAGAAACTCGAGATAGATAAACCCATCCATAGACAGGCTACGGTAGACGTTGCTTAACCTGCGTGTTAGGTTAGAATGACACGCGCAATGACGCCATCGAGCTCTTAATAAAATCAAGTTGGGATCCTTAAAGAACCCCATGCTGTAGCCGCTTACGAAAACCTCGGCTGGGAGCTCATTCCACTGAATTGTTTAGAGTGTGTGTAAGTGTGTTGTATGTGTTGTGTATTCATGTGTATATGTGTTTGAAACTGTAGAATGTAATGTGATTTGTCAAGCTTCAAAACACGAGATTATTCAATCATACGGTTATTCCGGAAGTTAAGTTATTAGCAATAATCGTAAACACGGATACAATAAAGGAAAAGAATTCACTTTCGCGTAAAATGAATCACTTTATTCGTAACTGTTCCTCGAAGCTCTATCCGCGTAGAGTTCACCGTTTTAAGTTTTACACAGAAAATCTAAATTATTTTTTATTTTTATATAGAATATTTTTACGTGACTGCCCCAAAATGTAAAAGTGGATTACTCTCGAAAACCCACCAATAGACAGGCTGCCATCAACGATGCCTAACTTGCGTGTTCAGACAATTCGCTTTCGACGTCCACATTACTTGACGTATACGGAACACCAATAAAAGTAATGACGCATCGCCTTAACAAGCCGTGTCAGAATGATGTCATTTTGCCACAAAAGAGAAAGTATTGTTAAAGAGAGACGCAATTTTTACAGTTAAATTGCGTCTAGACGTAAGTTAGCTCGTATGAAAGTTGCGTAAGTGAACTGTAATTAAATTTCAATTGCCTAGATCCAAAGCTATTTTTTATAACGTGAAGACGCATACAAGCATTCCCACCTGATGTACAATAGCTTATCAACGCTTTTAAGACATTAAGAGTCACATGCGTAAAACCACCATTGCTGCTAACACAGCAACTCCTTAGAAGCTTACTGGTGACCTCACTCAATCGCAGGGACACAACAACTTACCAGAGAGTTGTTATATGGTTGCAGTTTTCCGTGAAGTGGAGATACCTCCCGAGATATTTGCTTTGATGCGCCCTACCTCTCTTAAAACACCTAGACCAAGATAAACAGACATGTTCATGCAGACGAATATTTGTCCTGTGTGGGCGTTTCACCACTGAGCCACCGAGCTCGTCAAAATAATAATGAGTATTATAAATATGAGGTACGTTATCGTATGTATTATTACATACTATTGCAGGCAATTTTTTATACCTTGAGTTACATTATAGCAATTTTCGTAGAGATTTCAAATGTTTTGAAAATAAAATATAGCCTATGTTACTCTCTGATAACGTAGCTTTCAACATGCGAAAGAATTTTTAAAATCGTACGAAAAAAACATTTTTTACATTAATAAGGAAAATATATATAAAATAACTGTCATTTTTCCCATTTTAGTTAGCGGGCTTCGCAACGTGCACTTTTGTGATGGTACCGAGCTCGTGAAAATTGTGAATGATGTTGAATAGACTCAAGAATCAGGCTAACTCTACCTATCCCGCAATGGATTTGGCATGAAGTTATAGATAGATAGATAGTACTCGTACTTTACAAACAGAACATAACAACAATCCCTTATGAAACTATAGTTGATTATGGATTAAAATCGTAATTATAAATATTTTGACTCTACCCGTGATTCGATTAATTAATTTGAACAAAAAACGGTTATTGTTACTTAATTATAATTAGACTTAGATTTTTTTTTATATATACATCGTAGGTAGGCATACAACCATACAGCCCACGGTAAAGCGGTTACCTCTGCTGCTAACACAGCAACTCCTTAGGAGTTTACTGGTGATCTCACTCACACGCAGGAATATCCAGGCAGTTGTTATTTGGCTACGGTTTTCTGTTCGGTGGAGGTGCTTTCGCAGACGTGCTGCTACGATGCGCCCTTTTTATTTATACCCCGACCAAGACATGTTCGTGCACACAAATGTTTGTCCTGTGTGGGCGTTTCACCACTGAGCCACCGAGCTCGTCAAAATAATGATGAGTATTATAAACATGTGGTACGTTATCGTATGTATTATTACATACTATTACAGGCAATTTTTTATACCTTGAGTTACATTATAGCAATTTTCGTAGAGATTTCAAATGTTTTAAAATAAAATATAGCCTATGTTACTCTCTGGTAACGTAGCTTTCTGCATGCGAAAGAATTTTTAAAATCGCTTAAGTATCTTTTGAGTTTATCCCCTACAAACAAACGTAAAAAAAAAAAACACTTTTTTCCTATTTTTAATATTAGTTTAGATATGTACAAAAATTACTTGTATATTAATAAGGAAAATATATATAAAATAACTGTCATTTTTCCCATTTTAGTTAGCGGGCTTCGCAACGTGCACTTTTGTGATGGTATGAGAAAGACATGTACATACGGTGGGACAAATACGTACCTAATAATCATAATGCCGAATAAGAGGCCTTCTTTTTTTTTTAATATTGGCTCAACATAGTGGCTCATCTTCGCCTGTTGGTAAGCGAAAAGAGGAGCCCAAATTGCAGCGGCAACTGATAAAGGACTACAGTGTCCTGTCAGTCGACGCTACCATGCTCGCCCGCAAGGTGCTCCTTCACGCTTCGTTTGAAGGATCCCATGTTGTAGGAAGGAGGAAACACGTGTGCAGGCAAGGCGTTCCACTTTTTAATAGTTTGACAGAGATAGGAGTTGCCGAACTTGTTAATACGAGAATGTCCTCAACAGTGAAATGATGACATCGCAAGCCTGCACGTGTGGTCTATGACGGAATGGAGAGGGTGGGATAAGAGATATCCTACCTAGACTAGACCTACAAGACCTTATTCTTCATAGAGTTATCACGCGTTCGAAGGATTTGGTGAAGATACAGATTTTTACATGGAGCTACTGGCGTCAGACCTCCAAAACCCAGAGGGAAAATTATACCATTCTTAGGTCACACGACTTTCGAAATATAATTTCAGGGACGTGTGTGTTTCCCCGCGACGTTGTCCTTCACAGTCAAGCAAATAACGATTACAAATATGTGCATGCCAATATTCGAACCGGGGATCAGTTGGTCAATAGCCCGGTTCTTTATCCACTGGGCTATCACTGCTCAAATAGCTAGTGTTAGTGTTTAGTGTTTATCTTTATTGTGTAACATTGCGATTTTTTTTTTCTTGAAAGAAACCTAATAAACTGAAAAGGCAAATCTTATCTAAGTAAAAAACTTTATCTAAATCATTGGTCTTTTTTTCTTTTTCTACTACGTCGGGAGGCATACAAGCATACGGCCCACCTGATGTAAAGCGGGTGCCGTAGCGTATTAACGCTTGCGATATATTTAGTATCACTCGCGCGATGCCTCCTCTGCTGCTTACACAGCAACTCCTTGGAAGCTTACTGGTGACCTTGCTCACACGCAAGAACATAACAACCCTCTCGGGAGTTGTTATTTGGCTGCGGTTTTCTGTGAGGTGGAAGTACTTCCCCAGACTTGCTTTGATGCGCCTGAAAACAAGATACACGGAATATATATAAATATATTTCATGTATCTCGAAAATAGCTATAGAGAATCATACATTTATATAACTTTAAAAGAACCATTCTTGTACAATCTTATCAAAATACGAAATTTTAGCTGAAGCCCACGACTTCGTCCTTGCGTATCCCGGTATCCCGTAGTTACAGCTTTTTCTACTTTCTTCAACTTCTAAAGGTATTATCGTAATTTGGAATATCCTTTAATCTTCCTCAAGAATTCGTAATTCAAATGCTTATAGAATTTTTCAAATCCGACTGGTAGTTCCAGAGATTAGTGCGTCCAAACTCACAAACTCATATCTTTATATTAGCTATAAACCACGACATAAGATAACGCTTTCTGACCGCGTTCGTAAAGACGACGTAAAAGAGAGGGTTGGTCTGAAAGAGAGTGTCGGTGTTAAGATAAGTTAAGAAAAGGCATGCTCCATTGGTTGATATATGTAGAAAGAATGCAGGATGAAAGAATGACGAAACAGATATACAATGCGAAAGTGGAACAATGTAGGAGCCCAGGAAGATCGAGATTAACCATTACCTGACATCACCTTCTGTAAAACAGGAACTAATTAGTCCTGTTTTATCAGAAGGTGATGTCAGGAGCCCCAGGAACTGGCGAGCGTGCATAAAAAGAGCTATAAATGTTAGAAAAGCGAGTGAAGTATATAAGAACCGCGTCTTATGGCGCTCGGTTCTCTCTGCCTTCCCCGCAAGGGACCTGGCGTGAAGATAGAAGAATATACATACATATATACAACAATTCACCATTCCCGGACCAACACATCCATCACCCAAATATAGAGATATTTCGTGTATATACTTAAACCGTTAGTATAAAATCGTAGGATATCGTTACTATATATTGGTATATGTAGAATGATTCTCTACACCAAATTGTTAGATAATGGTGAGCAAATCTATCGGTACCTATAATGCAAGACGGAAATGCTACTTGACAATCAGAGCGTGGTAGAAACGCATGCCACTGTAGCTGCAGTCTCACGGGTAAAAAAACTGCATCGGGTCATTGGAACATATCAGTACAGGTTAGATATATACGCATACTGTATACCGTTTTATGTATACATGTATAATAGATAATCAACGCTAAAGTAGAAGGATACCAGAGGAAGACTTTGTACAAAAGTCGCCTGCGTGGGTACCTCTGTCTCATATATTTCTACCGCCAACCAGCTATATTTATATAGCTGTGTGACGAAACATCCTTAGGTCACAAGATTGGCAGCGCGCGAGTAACATCCGCGTGGTGTTGCGAGCGTCAATATCGCTTACGCGGTGACCGCTTACCATCTAATGCGGGCCCTATGCTTGTTTGCCAATCTAGTTGCATAAAACAAAATGTTTCGCAAAGTGGGTTCGATTCCCACATTAGACAAACATTTGTGTGCATGAACATGTCTGTTTGTCTTGCTCTGGATGTTTTAAGAGATGTAGGGCGTATCAAAGCAGTCTGTGGAACAGCCTCCACCTCACAGAAAACCGCAGCCAAGTAACAACCCCTTAGAGGATTGTTGTATTCCTGCGTGTGAGTGAGGTCACAAGTGAACTCCTAAGGAGTGACTGTGTAAGCAGCAGATGAGGCATCGCGGATGATACTCAATGTAGTACGAGCTTTCATAGGCCATGGTAACCACTTTACATGAGGTGGATCTTATGCTTCTATATCTTTCGACATTGTGCAATAACACAAATCAAATATATCATATTGTTATTGTGATGTATATAGGAGGCATCACGCGAGTGATACTTAATATATTACAAGCGTTAATAGGCTACGGCAACCACTTTACATCAGGTGGACCGTATGCTTGTACGCCTCCCGACGTTGTAAAAAAAAAAAGATTACAATACTGTGTTATAACCATCATCTCTAAGCCTTTGTATGAACAAATTTGGTTGTTCAGTAGCATACCTACATGCTCCTTTTACCAATTCTGGTAGCGAAAACTCACGAAGTAGCTTAGATCAAATTGCCTGTAAATTAATCATCAGCAAATAACGCCTGAATCTTTTAACTAGTTTTTATACATCGTTAGGAGACACATGGTTTTTTTTTAAATACAAAAAGTGGAACTGGTTTCATTGAAATCGACGCCAGCATATTTGAACAGGCGTCGACTTCAAAAACTTGGTTTCACTTTTTTATTTAAATCGTTTTATTTTATAACTGTTTAGTTTATCATTACATCCTTCAAACATCAAACAAAAGACAGATAGGGCACATCAAAGTAGCCCGTCTGGGGAAGTATCTCCACCTCACAGAAAACCGCAGCCAAATAACAACTCTCTGGTGTGTTTTTGTGTTCCTAAGTGTGCGAGAAGTCAACAATAAACTTCTAAGGAGCTGTGTTAGCAGTAGAAGTGGTAGAGTCTCCGACTTTTTATATAACATCGGAAGGCAAATACGTATAGAACTATTCCCGTGTGAAGAGTTTACACGAAGAATGCAGAATATTTGAACATTTTTGTATTGATTTATTCTGTTTTGTATGAAAACTTTGCGAACAAATGGACCATCTTATATGAAGTAATAATAAACTTACTGCTTTAAAATAACTATTCAACAACTTGGTTAAATCTAAACGAGAAAATAACCAAACCAAATTCACACATAGCTAAATTATCGCAAGATCATCGGTCAAGAAACATGTTTAAAATTTCCCTGGAGATGACGACAGACGAATAACAACTCCTTGGAAGAGGAGGCAGTTGATGGGAAGCATCAACAGCGTGACAACACGTGATAATTCTTATGTTGCAAGCATTCATATTTTCGACAACGTCAGGAGGCATACTAGCTCCCCTCCTCCAATTGGTGTAAAGTGCTCCTCCAGAGCTTAACCTCACTCACTCGCAGGAACATTCTCCAGGCAAATATTTGGCTACGATTTTCTGTGAAGCGGAGATACTCGTACTTCCCCAGTCGGTCTTCTTTGACGCACCCTACTTCTAAAACAACCAGACCAAGACAGACATGTTAATGCTTGTCAACAACACACAAAGTTCCTGTGTGGGAATCGCACCCACTAGCCCTGCCATTGAAACAGCATAGCTAAGCACTTCGCCACCAGGTTCGTCTAAAATCTTCATCCGATCTAGGATAGCCGCATTCACAATACCTGCTTGCCAAACGATGTCATTAACAAAACAATGTAAGACGGCCATTGCAAAGCTGCCTGCTAATAAAATGAAAGTAAGTGTAAACTCCAACGAAAGTGGAACTGATGACCTGATAGTCCGACAATTGGTCACAGCTCGTGAGAATACTTGGATTGATGTTAATCTTGAAAATAAATTGCCTTAGGGGGATTACATTGCTCAAGTGACAAAGTGGAGCTCGGTGGCGCAGTCGTGAATGACGCGACTTTGATGCCAAAGCTCGTGGGTTCGATTCCCACACAAGGCAAACATTTGTGTGCATGAACATGTCTGATTATCTAGGTCTGGATGTTTTAAGAGAGGTAGGGTGTATCAAAGCAGCCCGTCTGGGGAAGTACCTCTACCTCACAGAAAACCGTAGGAAAATAACAACTCCCTAGATGGTTGTTGTGTTCTGCGCGTGAGTGAGGTCACCAGTAAGCTCCCAAGGAGTTGCTGTGTAATAGCAGAGGAGGCATCGCGCGAGTGATACTTCGTATTATATCTCAAGCGTTAATAGTCTACGGTACCTGCTTTATATCAGATGGGCCGTATGCTAAATTACATTAAATGAACTATTACTGTATATAAATCTTTTTCTTCGTGTTATCCCGTTTTTTAATCCATTAGGATTGGTGGGATGCGCTCTGGGTTGTGATTTTTACATAGAGCGACTGGCGTTAATCCTCGAAAAACCAGAGCGGAAACCAGATATTTCTCTTAGGTCACACGACTTTCGAAATATAATTTCATGGACGTGTGAGTTTTCCTCACGAAGTTTTCCTTCACCGCCGAGCAAGTGACAAATATATACATAAATCCTAAAACACGAACTTAGTGATACACACCCTCGCCAGGAAACGAACCGGGGACCAGTAGGCAGATTCTACTAAAAAACTGCAACTTCACTGCAGCGCGATGTGCGCACATTTTGACGTTTCGTTAAACGTCGCTGCTGTCAGATCGCTTAACGAAGCGTCAAAATGTACGCATTTTGACACACGCCGCGCTGCAGTGCAGTTGCAGTTTTTTAGTAGAATCCGCCTACTGGTGGTCTATAGGCCGGTTTCCTATCCACTAAGCTATCGCTGCTCCTCAATTATTGTATGAAATGAAATGTTTTTTTTTTATACAACGTCGGGAGGCACACAGCCCACCTGATATAATAATAATAATAACCCCGCAGGGCAGCTTGTGGCGAGCTGTTGGTGCGTACCGACACCACGGGTACCCGAGTGCTCCAGAGAGTCGATCAGGGCCTTCGTCTCCGGCGTGTCTTCATCGGTCGGAGTGGAACGTGTTATATTACTTGTTGAGGAAAAGAGTGTACAAAAAGGGTTACAAATTTATTAGGGCTATTTATACAGTAAACTATATAAAAAAATAAAAGTGACATAAAGTTCAGCTAAAAAGGGTCTTTAAGAACTCGCGTTATCTTCGTCTAACCGGAATATCACTGTTGGTTTCACTGGAGTGTGCACTGAGTGGCCGCCGGCTATAGTGGCCGACGACTGTAGACAGCTGGTTAGCGTGCTAGCCAGCACGCAGATCCAGACGTAAAAGTTGTTCGTGAGACCGCCTTACGAACCAACACCGCAGCGGTAACTCCGTCAGCCGCCGTGGTCCACAACAGAGGCTGTAGGTTTTATAATTGGGATTAGTTAGACGTCCGGTGTTTAACGGGTTTGGAAAAGTGAGTAAATTCCCGACGGTTCACCACGTAGCCCACAGCAGGAGGCTGGAGGTCTCCGACGCGGTGCCCTCAATCTTTACTTCTTCAAAGCTAGTTGCAGACTGACTTGTTTTTCGTTTTTCGTCCTAAACCTCTGAGATTTCAAATTTGAATTTTATAAAATGAAAATAATTTGACAATTGTCATAGATATAACATAGACAATTATCTAATAAATTTTACAATGTATATTATTCAAAAAGGTTATTACATTAGATATTTTAAACATTACATATTTATAAATAGCCCTAATAAATTTGTAACCCTTTTTGTACACTCTTTTCCTCAACAAGTAATATAACAAACGTCAAGAAGGCCCACAGGACTCTCAGCTCTGGCTTGCCTTCATTGGCCGTCCAGATAGGAGTCGATAGAGCATATTGCTTTATCGGGTGATATGCTCCAGGGGTGGAAGTGTTAAAGGGCATAACGCCGCGAGTAACTTCGGAGAAAGCGCAGCACACCTCTCGACACCCCTGAGTCGCTCACACCGGTGCTGCCCCCGGCCGACTTTCTCTGGCATTTTGGGGGTCCATCCAGTGAGTGGCGAGCCACCGCCTACCAGGAGTAACATCAAATATGACAGTTATATCAGGCGTCCGTCCCTCTTCTGCAATAGCCCAGTACTAATAATCCCTACAGATCTCATTTTAATAGCCTACTTTTTTCCGACATATTTCCAATAGTTCCAATACCTGCTGTGACCTGTTCATGGGTATGTTATCCCATTAATATCCCCTGAAGCAGGTCACGGTGGGTATAATACATTACATCATTCTTTTCGAAGGGGCCTCTACGCGTTGGATTCATATCCCCATGCACGCCTATCAAATGACCGGGATTAAACCCGTGAAAAAAAAGATATAATAATAAAAGTCCGTCGTTTTTTTTTTTTTTTTTTTTTTTTTTGACCTTACTATGTAGTTAGCCCTGAGTGGGCTGTCACTACGTCACCGGACTAGAGGGCGGGCGTGAGGCGCCACAGCCTAATAAGTCCGTCTAAGTCCCTCTCTCTTTTGTAATAGCCCAGTACTAATAATCCCTCCAGATCTCATTTCAAAAGCTCAATTATTTCCGACACATTTGCAATAGTTCCAATAACTGCTGTGACCTGTTATTTGGTATATCCTCCCATTGATATCGCTCAGAGCAGGTAACAGGTGGTATAATACATTACATTATTCTTTTAGAAGGGGCCTCTACGCGTTGGATTCATATCCCCGCGCACGCCTATCAAATGACCGGGATTAAAACCCGTGAAATAAGAGAAATATTAATAAAATATTAACACTTATAACCTATTAAGTATCTGCTGCTTACACAGAAACTCTTTACTAGCTTACTGGTGACCTCACATACACGCAGGGACACAACAACCCTCTAGTCTTTGGCCGCGGTTTTCTGTGAGGTGGAGATTCTTCCCCAGACGGGTTGCTTTGATGCGCCCTACCTCTCAAAAATTCTACCCTAAGTTATTTTCCACCATTAGTTTACATAATGAGTAGCTTGTTACAAAGACCTCTGTAAATTGGGTGGACTGGAGTCTAATCTAGGAGAAAGTCTCTATTTCAGAACTCCAGGGATGTATATAGATAATATGTATTAATAGTCTATTTTAATAACAAGTAAAAGTGAATTTAAAATCGAAGAACCCCGACTGTAAAAATAACTAAAAAGTTCTAGATCCAAACTTATCGACAGTTTAATGGTTCCACTATATGTGTTTTGTGCTGACGTCATATTAGCTACGTACTCCCCGGGGACAAAGGTTTACGTACTCCATATTTTGCTGACGTCACATACCCTAAGACCCTTTATGCGAAGAATACGAGTTTAATGGCTGTCTTCAAAATTGGTCGAGCCTTTTAGCTCACAGGAGTATTTTTCGGAGACCCAGCGGTTAATATCGCGACAGTTTTTATTATTATTTATTATTAAGAAGAGTATACAAGAAAAGGATAGACCCCGCAGTTAATATCGCGACAGTTTTTATTATTACTTATTACTAAGATGAGTATACTACAAAAGTATAGACCCCGCAGTTAATATTGCGACAGTTTTTATTATTATTTATTATTAAGATGAGTATACAACAAAAGTATAGACCCCGCGGTTAATATTGCGACAGTTTTTATTATTATTTATTATTAAGAAGAGTATACAACAAAAGGATATACCCCGCGGTTAATATCGCGACAGTTTTTATTATTATTTATTATTAAGAAGAGTATACAACAAAAGGAGAAAGACATGTTCTGTATAAACGTAATTATAGTACTCGTATGTATCTTAACACCAGGTCCCTTGCGGGGTATGCAGAGAGAACCAAGCGCCATAAAACTCGGTCCTCGCATTATTTACTCGCTTCTGTAATATTCATAGCTCTTTTCATGCACGCTCGCCTGTTCCTGGGGCTCCTGACATCACCTTCTGATAAAACACGACCAATTTGGTCAAGCATTAATAGGCTACGGTAACTGCTTTACATCAGGTGGACCGTATGCTTGTATGCCTTCCGAAGTTGTATAAAAAAAACCATGTTACTAAGAATATCGATGGCTTGTTACCGAAATACTATTCCTTCTTCGCGTTATCTTGTTTCCAATCCATTAGGATCGGCGGGGTTCGCTACCTAAGCCTAAGGATTTGGCGAAAATGCTGGTTTTTGCATGGGGCGACTGCCGTCAGACCTCCGCAACTCAGAGGGTAAACCAGATGTTTCTTAGTCATACGTCTTTCGAACTATAATTTCTTGGATGTATGGGTTTCCTCACGATGTTTTGCCTTCACGCTGAGCAAGAGATAATTACAAATGTGTACATAAATCCGTTATTTAGTAGTATATGCCAGGATTCGAACAGGGGACCTGCTGGTCACAAGGCCGGTTCTTTATCCACTGGGCTATCACTGCTCCTATGGAAATACTAGTCATGAAATTTAATTTATTAGCCAAAATATTGACATCATTTTTATCGAAAGAAATGAAAATGAATGACACGAAATGAACACGTATGTTAAAGAAGCGAGTGAAGTATGTAAGGATCGCAAGGGATTTGGCGTGAAGTTAGAGATAGATAGATAGATATTTATCGAATATCATGAAATGAATAAATGAAATATCATCTATCTATCTATAACTTCACGCCAAATCCCTTGCGGGATAGGCAGAGAGGTTCGAGCGTCACGTGACTCGATCCTTACATATCTCACTCGCGTCTTTAATATTCATTGCTCTTTTCATGCACGCTCGTCGGTTTCTAGGACTCCTGACATCACTTTCTGATAGAACACGACCAATTTGATCATGGTAGGTAAGTCTTGGCCTTCCTCGGCTCCTACATCCTTCCACTTTTGCATTGTATATCTGTTTCGTCATTCTTTCATTCTGCACTGTTTCTACATGTCCGAACCAACGGAGCATGCCTCTTCTTATTTTAATACCGACGCTCTCTTTCAGACAATAATAATAATTTCATGAAATATCATGGTTACCGATTATCATTAAATTTCATTTCATGTTTTAATATATTGATAACTAGTAATAAAACGCCATCATGAAAGTAAAAATCATGTCAGCAAATATACAGAGTTACAAAATGTTAATCACATACATCGAATTGGATACTCATTAGATTTAATATCAATAGTAATGTTTAATAGTTTCCACAATCCAATATTGGAAAAACCCGACAAAGTACCGGACTGTCTGATAGATACTTTTTTCGGATTTCATTCATTAGTTTAAAGTATCACCAGAGTCCAAAAACAAATCAGTTAACTTTCTACAGAATGTCCGCAGCGTCGTGACTGCGCAGAACATTGTGCTTAATAAATGCGCACGTAATGATTTGCGGGCGAAAAATTGGGTGTTGGTATGTAGGTTATTGGTGTATGCATGCGAGTGAGGCACAATCTGGGCATCATTAACATACAGGAGTTTGGAATGCAGTGAAAAGAATGTATGTATCGTGAAACATTTGTGCAAACAGATTGTGAACTCAAAAGGGAGGCATTTTTGTCAATTTTCTATTAAAAAAATTTTGATACGTAACTTTTTGCGTGTCTTCAGATTTGATTCAGCCTACTAAAAGAATAATAAACCTGATTTTGCAAACGAAATTTCTTTGTTTTAAAATATAACGTACGCATATTTGATTTGCAAACTATAATAATTGCTTGTATATCTTCACGCCAGGTCCCTTGCGGGGTAAGCAGAGATAACCGCGCGCCATAAGACTCGGTCCATACTCACCTCTCTCACTTCTTTGATAATCACAACTCAATTCATGCACGCTCAGCGGGCCTAGGGCTCCTGACATCACCATCGGATACAACACAACCAATTTGGTCACAGCAGGTGAGTCTTGGTCTTCCAAGGTTCCTACATCCTTCCATTTTCGCATCGTATCGTCATTATTTCTCTATAATAACTATTATGCATTAAAATTGCATAAACAAACATTCACTGTTTTAAACGCCATGAGTATAAGTTTTCAACGGTTTATCATGCAAAATATTAGCCTATGATTATAAATAAATAAAATAAAATGTTCGTTTATTTTGGCAACGAGGGATTTGTTAGTAACAATTTGTGTTACAAGCTAATATTAGTGATCATTAAAAAAATGTGAAAACCTATGATTAGAAAGTCCGTGATTGACTTCCCCTTCACAGAAACAGGTAAGTAATAACCCTAAAGGCTTGTTGCGTTTCTACAAGTGAGCGTGGTTACCAACAAGTTGTTGAAAATTTGTTGTGCTAGCAGTAGCGGTGGTGGCAACGCGCGAATTATATTCTTTGTATTGAGGGATAATAATAGACTGTGGTAACTCTTTACATCGGGTGGTTCGTATGCTTGTTTGTCTCCAGATATTCACAGAAAACCGCAGCCAAATAACTACTACCTAGAATTGTTGTGTTCCTGCGTGTGAGTGAGGTCACCAGTAAGCTCCTAAAGAGTTGCTGTGTAAGCAGCAGAGGAGGCATTAATATATCGCGAGCGTTAATAGACTACGGTTTCCGCTTGACATCAGGTGGGCCGTACGCTTGTATGCCTCCCGATGTAGTATAAAAAAAACTATGAAAAGGATGTTTTGCTGGAATAACCGCTGAAAACTTATACTCATGGCAACGCAAGTCGGCAACGCATAAGTGACACCCCTGGTGTTGCAAATGTTCATAGGCTACGGTGACTGCTTACCATAAGGCAGGCCGTACGTTTGTTTGCCACCTTAGTAGTATATAAAAAATCAAAACCATAAATGATTGTTTTTTTGCACAACTTCATTGCATAGCAATTATTATGAAGAAAGAAAGACGAGACAAATATACAATGCGAAAGTAGAAGAATGTAGGAGCCGAGAAAGATCGAGACTCACCTACCATGACCAAATTGGTCAGGTTTTATCAGAACGTGATGTCAGAAGCCCTAGGAACTTGAGTGCGTGTATGAAAAGAACTACGAGTGTTAAATTAGCGAGTGAGATGTTTTTCTATACTTCTACGGGAGGTATACAAGCAAACCCTAGCCTATTAACGCTTGTAATATATTAAGTAACACTCGCACGATTCCTCCTCTGTTGCTTACACAGCAACTCCTTTGGAGCTAACTGGTGGACCTCACTCACACGCAGGAACAAAGCAATCCTCTAAAAAACGGTCAATTTGGTCATGGTAGGTAAGTCTTGGCCTTTCACAGTACCCATATCCTTCTACTTTCCATTGTATATCTATTTCGCAATTCTTTCTTCCAGCATTATTTCTACATGCCCGAACCAACGGAGCAGGTCTCTTCTTATTTTAACGGACACCCTCTTTCAGACCAACTCTGCTTCTAACATCATAATTACGAACGCGGTCTTCATGCGTTACGTCAGAAATTTTGAGCAACGCTCGCATATTGACTGTATTGCCTTCTCTACTACACCAAGTCCTTGTTTCCATAAGTTAACTTTAAGACCTGAAATGTCTTGTGTTCAGCGAGCAGTATCTCCTGGAGAAATAAATGGTAATTATAAATACCATGTTGCAAAGCATTAAGGAAATAACCTATGGAGGAACGATGAGACCGATTTTACGTAGTAACTCAATTCACCGCTACGGGTCGGGGGGTGAAGTAGAACGTGCGGCTCTTATTGGCTAGTTCACATCTGCTTATTGGTTAAAATATCCTGCCATTGGTCAGGCTCGAACCGCTGAGACATTTAGGCGCTAAAACATATTTTTTATAAGCGCGAGGTGCCTTGATGCGTAGTCAAGTAATTTATTGATTTGTATTGCAAAGCCCCTTTATATACGTCTTACTTCAATGCAAGGAATTTAAAAACCAAGTTCTTTTCACCCGAAGGGTTCCATACCATCAGATAGAAGAAATGTATGAATTCCTTCTTCTAGTTAAAGCCGCCTACAAGCTGCAATAACTACTCCAATCAGTCAATCATACAAGCTTACCACCGTACTGGTATAACAACATACCAAAATCATACAACAATCTGATCATTAAAAATGTATGACAGAACCTGCTTCACACAACATCTACAACACAACATACATTGTTATCACGGATGCGCAATCAAGTAATTTATTGATTTGTATTGCAAAGCCCCTTCATATACGTCTCACTTCATTACAAGGAATTTAAAAACCAACAAATTACAAGTTCCTCTCACCCGAAAGGTACCATACCATCAGATAGAAGAAATGTATGAATTCCTTCTTCAAGTTAAAGCCGCCTACAAGCTGCAATAACTACTCCAATCAGTCAATCATACAAGCTTACCACCGTACTGGTATAACAACATACCAAAATCATACAACAATCTGATCATTAACCCCATTAAAAATGTATGACAGAACCTGCTTCACACAACATCTACAACACAATATACATTGTTATCAGGGATGCGCAATCAAGTAATTTATTGATTTGTATTGCAAAGCCCCTTCATATACGTCTCACTTCATTACAAGGAATTTAAAAACCAACAAATTACAAGTTCCTCTCACCCGAAAGGTACCATACCATCAGATAGAAGAAATGTATGAATTCCTTCTTCAAGTTAAAGCCGCCTACAAGCTGCAATAACTACTCCAATCAGTCAATAATACAAGCTTACCACCGTACTGGTATAACAACATACCAAAATCATACAACAATCTGATCATTAACCCCATTAAAATGTATGACAGAACCTGCTTCACACAACATCTGCAACACAATATACATTGTTGTTACGGAAATGGACTCGCGGTTATACACAGTTGCTTTTTACTTTTATAAGGTTCCGCACCTAAGAGGTTTAGGAAATTGCGGTAGATTTTCTCGTCCATAATACCGCAACGTCTCAAGACGAAAGTCTTGGACCAGTGAGTTTTTTTTATTCTACGTTGGGAGACATACAAGCATGCGCCCCGCCTGATGTAAAACAGCAACCATAGCCTGTGAACGCTTGCAATACATTAAGTATTACTCGCGAGATGCCACCTCTGCTGCTAACACAGCAACTTCTTAGGAGCTTACTGACCTTTCTGATACACAGGAACACAACAACCCTTCATGGAGTTGCTATTTGTCTGCTGTTTTCTGTGAAATACTTCCCCAGACGCGCCCTACCTCTCTTAAAAAGGTCACGCGAAACGACATGTTCATGCAAAGAAATGTTTGTTCTGTGTGGGAATTGAACCCACGAACTTTGGTGTCAATGTAATGTAACAGCGCGTTTCGCCACTACGCCACCGATCTCTTCAACATTACACGTCAATTCCCGACCGTATGTTGTAATTTTCATGTTTTTCAAACACACAAAAGACTCAAACGCTATGTTGCAATAGCATTCACTCTATTCCAAACCCACTACCTATAATTTCACTTTCGTTGACCTCCACTGCCACTTTCTACCACTTACCATCGAGATAGTACATTGCTCGTTTTATGGTATTATTATTAACGTTTGACAGGTGTAGGCGGCAATGGATGATATTTATTAGAATGGATGTTGAAGGTCGCACGTGGGAGCTTTCATTGTAGTGACTAGGGTTTTCAATAAAGTATTTTGTTTTTCAAAAGAAAATTTCTTTAGCATCGTTGTGTTTTGAAACTCGATGAAACGAATAAGTGACAGTAGAAAGAGACAACTAAGTATTCCTATCTTTGTCGTACCATTAAAAAGTGGAACGCCTTTCTTGCACATGTGTTCCCTCCTGCCTACAAACGAAACGTGAAGAAGCATCTTGCTGGTCAGCATGGTAGCGTCAACTGACAGGATACAATGTAGTATTTTGTCAGTTGCAGTTGCGGTTTGGGCTCCTCTTTCGCTTACCATCAGGCAAAGACGAGCCACTATGCTGAAGTAATATAAAAAAAAACATGGGTAGGATTTAACGTGCGAGAGAATGAGATAGAAGGCATTATAGACTACGAGAACCGCTTTATATCGGGTGGGCGGTATGCTTGTATGCCTCCCGACGTAGTATAAAAAAAAGATGTCGATTCAGAAATCAGATTTACGGCACTCGGTTCTCTTCTACCCCCAAGAACCTGACATGTAGATATAGACAAATAGAATTTTAAGGGTACATATTTTAATTCTAATCATCTAATACTACGTCGACAGGCATACAAGCATACCGCCCACCCGATATAAAGCGATTCTCGTAGTCTATAAACGCTTGTAATTATACAGCATTAAGTATTACTCGACATACCTGCTGCTAACACAGCAACTCCTTAGGAGCTTACTGGTGACATCACTCACGCCCCCTATGGACTTGTTATTTAGCTGCGGTTTACTGTTCGGTGGAGGTACTTCCCCAGACGGGCTACTTTGATGCGACATACCTCTCGTAAAACACATGTTCATGCACACAAATATTTGTCTTGTGTGGAGATCGAACCCACGAGCGTTGGTGTCAAAGCCACCGTTGGCGCCACCGAGCTCGTCATGAAACGGAATAGTGCTAGTTAGAAGAGAAGAAACATTTTCATTCTAATACATGCTTTGGCTGCGGTGGAAAGAGTGATGCGTCGTGCTTCACCAACAAGAGCGTGACTCTTAAACTTAATTAATAATTAACATAGGGCCTTACTTACTCAAGTGCTCTCAACCACGACTTCACACCAGCGACTACTTTCCTATCTACTTACCAACTAGCACATAAAAATGAATTAAACAATTTGAAATGCTTTAAATATTTTCCAATTTAATGTATTTACTTATTGCCTTAGGTCTTGTTCACACAAGGGTCCGACAAGACGAGCTCTGTACTTATACTGTATCTAATGATATTGACGAGCTCGGTGGCGCAGTGGTGAAACGCGCTGTTACGCTACGTTAGCACCAACGCTCGTGGGTTCGATTCCCACACAGTACAAACATTTGGGTGCATGAACATGTCTGTTTGTCTTGGTCTGGGTATTTTCTATGTATAATAAGTATGTATTTATAAAAAAAAATATCTACGTATGTTTATCAGTTGTCTAGTACCCATAACACAAGCTTCGCTTACTTTGGGGCTAGGTGGCGCTGTGTAATTTGTCCGACAATATTTATATTTATAATATTTATATAAACATCATCATCATTATACAAAACATCTATTTTTTCATTAGGTCTAAAGAATTTATTTAATAATGGTAATTTACGTTTATTTTTACTATTTATTTACTTTTTTTTATACTACTCGTACATCGGGAGGTATACAAGCATACGGCTCACCTGATGTAAAGCGGCTACCGTAGCCTATTAACACTTGCGATATATTAAGTATCACTACGCGATGCCTTCCCCGCTGCTTACACAGCAACTCCTTGAGAGCTTACTGGTGACCTCACTCACACGCCGGAACACAACAAGTCTCTAGGGACTTGTTATTTGGCTGAGGATTTCTGTGAGGTGGAGGTACTTCCCCAGACGGGCTGCTTTGGTGCGCGCTGCCTCTCTTAAAACATCCAGACCAAGACAAACAGACATGTTCATGCACACAACTGTTTGTCTTGTGTGGGAATCGAACTTGAATGACGCGACTGGGCCACCGTTAAGAGAGCGTTAAGAGAGGTAGGGCGCATCATAGCAGCTCGTCTGGGGAAGCACCTTGTAACTTCCCCCCCCTTTCTTTGTTTTTTTTTTCCTTATTATATTATTTTTGTTTTATGTATTTTTTAGTTATTTATTTATGTACTACAGAGGGGAGACTCTAATTACTACAGATATATATGAATAGCTTGAATATATAACTGACTAGGTACCTGTGTACAACTAAACCCCGCCTTCTGATTTCATCTACTTAACCCATTTCCTCGTTACTACCTCACCTACTTTATGCCTCTACTTATGTTATGTACAGAGCTACTCTATATAATATTATACTCTACCTTTATATGTCTCCCCCTCCTGTTTTATTGGTTTATTAACTTAAATATATATATTGGTCCTACCTATGTGAACCCCACTCTTATAGAAATATATCTACTGAGAACTGTTCATGTATTGAACATAGTAATTTGTTTATCTACCTCCTTACCCCGCACCTAACTACTCCTGTACCTAATCTTTACCTGAACTACCACTCGTGTATTGACGATATATATATACTAGAATCCCTGATTTTAATTGTAACTATTTCTTGACCTAAAAATCAATCTACTTAACTAAACTTATTAATTAGGTGTCTCGGACTGTGTCACGTCGACCCTCAAGTTAAATTATTGGCAGTGATCGTTTTAGTGGCAACTACATTGTGAGCAGCAACCCAGAGTCCTTTTCGTGGCTGAGATGGCTAAGCAATTCGAGAACCCTACCAGTTAAGCTTCCTAAATAACGTAGCACCGCAGTACTTTAAAGAGTAACTATTCCCTAAGGCTATCTTCCTGTCTCTACTCAATATGTTTATATATGTGAAGATCCAATCGTCCGCTCCGCGTTTAGGTGACTTAGCTTGGGGAAATTATAAAATATCAAAGATTTAATGTGTGCTTTTCTTTACCCCTCTGTCTCAATCGGACTGTTAGAATTGTACCGTACCCTATCGGATTTTGATTGGTTCTTTATTGCTTAGGACCAGCATTCTGACAGATGGACGCGCGTACCAAAGGAGGTTCTGAAGCATCAGATGACCCTTGTAGTTAGACGTTGATTGGATTATAACTAATGTCTATGCATATTCATATAACACTGTAATTGATTTAATGATATCCTATTACTAGGCAGGGACTTTAGAATCTTAAGAGAACCCTCAGAATTAAAACGTAAGTCTCCTAGATTTAGCTATAGTTTAGCTATCGATCTAGTAGGCATTTATACTCCTCATTAACATTCGAAACAGAAATAAGTATAAGATTAGATTGTTTACACCACAGCTCCTATCGGACTCACAATGCCGTGGCGAAATAACCTATGGAGTCACTTTGTAGTGTGAATGAATGTTGTTACTATTTCGATGTTCAGTTCAAGTTAACGGTTCCGTAAAGCGATGACAAGGTAAGCTATAGTTATTTTCGGTAGTGAGATAATATTAGTTCCCACCGCCAGGATTCTATTTGGAAATCAATTATAAGATAGAGAATACTCTTGCTTGCGCTAGCCCCTCGGGCAGTGGCATATATTCTATATTAAATGATATGAAAGAGGAAGGTTAGTAAGCAACCTATATTCAATTTAGAGCTCAAATATAAGATAGAGAACGCTCTGGCTCGCGATAGCCTCGCGGGGCAGTGGCATATTACCTACGGTTAAATTTTAAGTAACTGGAGAATGCTAGTGTTCGCCCTATGTACTGCTCTGAATGCTAACATAACATAGAGAACACCCCCACTATGTGAAAAGGAGAATCAGGAAAGAGAGAGACCGCCGACAACACCCCTCCATCTGACCATTCCCAATTCATCTCGTTGATCTTACGAGTATGTAACATATGTGAGAATGAGAAAATTGTTCTTACAATTTATCTAACGACTTCTCAGTCTTCTATTAAATTTGTTTTGTATTTTTAAATTTACCTGAGGCAATTTAGGAATAATCACATGGGTCCCTCCCCAGAACCACCTAAGTTCCTGATTTTCGTTTTCCCACCACCTTAGATAATATACACTATACCAATTTCTACGCTTTCTACCACCACTAATTTGATTTTTCAGTTTTAAAGCAAGCATCATTTTACAAAAGCACAAGTATTAAACTTTTCGTCCGCTAACTGAACACAATGATTGTATAAGGTTATTTGAGCACAATCTAACTGAATTGCAATCGGTCAAATCGCCACTATGCCACCGCTATCAGTTATTACAAATAAGGCAAATCCCTCAGTTGCGTCCGCAGATAACGTATTTGTTTATAATAAATTGTACTGTGAGCGTCATCTATACATTCGTCAGTCTTGTAATGTAACAGCCAGGGCGCTTTTCTCAGTCACCACTGTCACACGGGGTCTATTGCCCAGACGTCCAAACAATATAGGCAACAATTAATCAAGTAAAGTTTTCTGCTCAACCGGCAGTAGAAAAGTCTCCTCACTTGAGAGACGTTAAGTTTGGTAACGGTATTTGCAGTGTACTACTTCGGGATATCGCCCTAAACATTTAGGCTAAATTCGACCGAACGCAAAACCGCCAGACTAGTGTAATCTATTATGAGTATTAAAGTTAAGTCTTGAAACAGCTCAATTGTTCTGTCTGACCTTTGGTTGTCTTAATGGACTTCAAAGTGGTCCCTACGAGGCTTATAACGTTTCTGATGTAGCAACTTGGATCGCATGTCAAGGTTCTAGAATGTCAGCCCATTCCTGTTACATTCAGCGCTCTTTAGAAACGCCTAGAAACCCTTCTTATCCGCGCAGTTATTGCAAATTCCAGAGGAACTACATAACACTACACAAAACCGTTAATAGAAGCCGCTGGGTGGTTACCAGTCCTGGAGACTCGGGTTGTGTTAACCCATCGCCGCTCGACAACGACGCATGGGTGAGAGTGTTAAATTCTGGCGAATAAATTACTTCAGATTAACAAACGCGAATAAAACTCGTCGGCTGACCAGAATAAAGCACCCTTTGAGCTCTGAACATGTAACGCACAAAACTATTCGACTATTTTCTTTACGCCAAACGTCCTTCAGTTCGCATGAGCTGCCAAGAAGCAAGATAATAGTTACATATCTACATTGTGTTCGATTAGGTAGGCTTGGTTGAATTATTGAATTCACTTAAATGTTTGCACTACTTTATTATTGAATGGTAAGCATTTAGCTGGTTTTGTGTATTAACAATTTAATACTCTGACCGTGCCCGAACCGTCCAACATTTGGTTGTCTTAAACGACTGCGAGGCTATCCCTACGAGGCTTATAAGGCTTCTAAGATGTGAAAATCCCTTGCCGTACCGCGGGAATCCGAAAGACAGCATTACCTGTTTCAATCGGCGCTCGTCCGAAGACAGAGACCCCCTTTCGGGCGCGGGGATGCAAATTCTCAAGGAACTACATAGATTCACTAGAGAAGCGTTAATGAAAACCCCTGGAAGAGTTTACTAATCCTGGAGACTCGGGGGAGTTAGATTCTGGCGAATGTACTACTTTAATTTAGCAGTCGCGTATAAATTATCGGCTGACCAGAATAAAGCACCCCTCGAGCTCTGAACATGTAACCCACAAAAGATTCATCTATTTATCTCTACGCCAAATGTTTTTCGACTCGTAACCACAGTCAAAAGGTAATTTAATAATTTTAAGTATGCAATGAGCATAGAATCAGGCTACCTGCATATCTATGTTATAATTAAGTTGCAGGCCCCAAGACTACGCTTTATCTAGACACCTGCAGCCTATTATTTATTGCCCACCACCGTGACTCTACAACCACTAAAATATTAGCCTATTCTCGCGACGCCCTACCCTCGTACTCCTTTATTCTCACCGCAAAGGTACTAACATCACGCCGTAGGATAATATGATCACCCGGACGTTTTACCGAACGAAACCCTTGATTCGACCGCTTAGCGTAACCGCTTGCTACCTATCACGCACGTCGCGATTAGCTTAAGAACTAATCAGTAATTGTACCTACTGTCCCTATAAATGTCGTCTGACGCGCCTACCACGCTGTATGTTAACTAACGCGTATATTCATCACGACTACCTACCTAACTCCTAACTAGATCTTAATAAAATGTGTACCTACAATATCTAATCTAAGATACTCGTGTAAAATGACTTCTTGAGTTTGTATTACGTTAAACGTGTGATGTATAAGGTGGCTAAGCCCAAATCAACGATGTGCAATGTTGATTTGCTAATTGAAACTAGGGTATGCAAGGTAGTTAGCCTCGACTTTGTCTATTGTCTATAACTGTGTATACGTCATGGTCCTAACCTAATTGGGACACGAACCATGACTCCTAACAGAGGAAATAAATGTGTGTGTATATATACATATATAAATAAATGAGACCAGTATGGTTGGGTTGCGATCAATCTCCATGGCCCGCATACGCTGGACGGAATTCACTTCGACGAGCTCCTACCACTTTGAAAGCTCGCGAACCCAAGCACCTGGGAGACGTAACTGATCCCTTTAAGGGCAAAATCAGTCGCTGGCCCGTCCCACAGCTTACCAGCTTCCTACGCCTACCAGATACGAGGTTTGGCGGCTCCGTTAGGTTAACTGCCTCGTACTTTCACGAATTTACGTCCCTAAGATAGCTAAATTTCTTCAGTGTGAAATAACCACAATCCCTATTTAACCAATTTGTCGATGTTAGAACTCGCCTGACAATGTTGGTTAGATAACTAGGTACCGCCGCCATACTCAAAAGTCTGTGACCCTTGGAATTCTGGCCACATCGTACAACACAGTTAAATAACCAACACTAAATCCGATGAAATATTAGAACCCGATTTATGACCTAATTACTTAACCGCGATCACCTTGAATCAACATCCCAGCGCAGCGTCACCAAAATCGGCAGATGTACCGCCAATTCCGTGCACAATGCTCAAGATAAAGAATCAACGCTATACTTAAACAAAATTAACACGAGAAGTTAAATTCCATAAAAGAAACCCCTTTCGCGGACAAATAATGCTACGTTTCAATTCCTAGAATTTGCATATCACAAAACCGCGCCATTTTGATTGCTCAACATGCCCCACGCTACCACCATCGGCGCCTGAGCACCGTAGGTTCGGCCACGCTGCACACAATTTGAACAATCAACCTGAATTTTAGCGAAATATTAAACACCGGGTTATTAAATATTAAGTTAACTACAATTACATTGATTCCATGCCCAAGCCTAACGTTACGATCAATTAGACAACTTAATTGTCCCATATCTCGCTACGCAGCTCAAAGGCACGGAATCAATGCCGTTCTCAACACAATATTAACACAAAGAAATTAAAATTAATAATAAAAAGAACCGTTCCGCGATTTATCAGCGATACGCCTATCACCCCAGAGATTCACACCGACAAAAAGGCCCTTCACGAACAATTATCGATACGTCTTATTACCTTAAAATTTCACACAGAAAAAAGCCATGAACTAACGAACCACCCGTTTTTATATCATTCGCCTACCATCAAGCCTCTTCACCCCTCTCTGCGTATCTCTGTCTCTCTTTCCAAAACATTCTAGAATGTTCTATAGCAACTCGTCATTCAATATTCGAATCTATTTCGTTCCATTTAAGTAGTTTATACTGGTTATGAATCACCACACACCTTTTATCTCAGCCTCGTAACCGCTCGCTGATTGGTAGTTCAAGAATATCACGCCACTTCGTCTGGTATATGTCTACCCTCTTACAAGTTAACATTTTTCCTAAGCATACAGCCGTGATACCTTCAATAACATATTATCACGCCCGCTCGCCCGCGAGGCAGGCAGCGAGAATCGAGCACTATGTGAAGCGTCTTTCAAACCAAGTATGAACGACAATGACCTATTAAATGAAGTAGCGAACGATGTACCTACATTCCTAGGCGTTATTTTATACATAATTCGGCTACATATATCCATATGATTGCAAGGTTATTTTTATTTGTGACGGCAACAATGTTATTTCATTGTGGTCCGTTACAACCTCCACCTCACAGACAACCGCAGCCAAATAACAACTCCCTAGAGGGTTGTTGTGTATTCCACCCGACGTAGTATAAAAAAAAACTCGTCAAATTCATCCCATACTTTCTATATGTCTAAACTAACGAAGAATGTCGAATAATTCATATTGGCAATGGCCATGTACTTCCCGGAACTATGCCAAAGTTTATGTATTGTTGTCTAATACTTTCTGAAAAAAATACAGAAATGCCAGTGACAAACTGATAGATAAACAGCGATCTTGCAAGTCAACAGTTTTTCATTAAAAATGACTTTTCGAAATTCTCCAATATATATGTAGATAGATAGAATAAGCTTTATTTACATAATATTGCTGAGAGCAATCTTCAAGGCAACCATAAGGTAACGAATCGGCGTACAGAAAGGTAGGGTTAGCAACGAAGGAAAATTTATTCTTATTCATTTAATTACTTATATAGGTGTAAATATATACATAGGTATACATGTGTGTACATATATATAAATTTGTTTACATTCAATTTCCCTATTCCTTTCGCCCAAATGCCAGTGACAAACTGACAGGTAAATAAATGATCTTATAAGGGATTCGTTTTCCCTAAAATAGCCTTATTAAAAATGACGTTTCCAAGATCTCTCGTCTTCGAGCCCCACTTTATATAATTTTAATATAATTTTGTTTACATTCAATTTCCCTACAACTTTCGCTCAAATGCCGGTGATGAACTGACAGACACATGAGTGATCTTGTAAGGGACTAATTTTCCCCAAAATCGCCTTATTAAAAATGACATTTCCAAGATCTTCGAGCCCCACTTTATATAATTTTAACATAATTTTGTTTACATTCAATTTCTCCGCAACTTTCGCTGAAAGTCAAGTGCGCGACGACCTCGACCGCTCCGCCCCGGTTGTAAACAACTTGTAATGCAAACAATGCTATTTGTACAACTAGTTTAATGACACTCGAGTGCTATAAGAGTGACAAGTAAGTGCAAGTCAACGAGCTATATACTCGTACGAGGTTCTTTTATAGTTCTGCAATAAATGGTTATCTCATTTGTTTAGTCTCTATGCTCATTATAGCGACTTAAAAATAACCGTACGGTACTTCAGTGCAGGCAAGAAGTTAGGCTGCATATAAGCAGTCCGTCTGGTGAAGTATCTCCACATCGCATAAAACCGCAGCCAAATAACAACTCCCTAGAGGGTTGTTGTGTTCCTGCGTGTGAGTGAAGTCAGCAGTAAGCTCCCAAGGAGTTGCTGTGTAAGCAGCAGAGGAGGCATCGCGTGAGTGATACTTACAAGCGTTAATAGGCTACGGTACCTGCTTTACATCAGGTGGACCATATGCTTGTATGCCTCCCGACGTAGTATATAAAAAAAAATGTATCAGGGATCGGTCTGTTAGTAATATGATTCCTTATCGTCTAGGCTTTCTTTTATCACGCTAAACAAGAACTATAACATATACGTGGTATGAAATAAATTCACACATTAGCAAATACGTGGTGTGAAATAAATTCACACATTCCCAAAGAAAGTGATGTGATGAAAATTATTATTGAGCTTATAGTTTGTACTCAAAATTGTTCGCCAGATCCAAGTGCATCATAACAGAACACCTCGCAACTTGCATAAATAGTAACGGCAAATAGCTGCATTATAATTTACAGTATTACAATGTGAGTGCATGCGATGCATTAACACATTTATTGCTCACTAGTTTCCCCCCTCCTCCTCTTTCTCCGCTCCGACTTCGTCCACGTGGAATTGGCATTTGTTCACAATTTATTTTATTTCCAAAAAATCTTTATATGCCATTAGAAACTAGCGAAACCTCTTACGTTTTTAAACGTAATCTTATTGTATCATATTCAATTGTCTTATGTCGCCATTCTTCTTTTTCTCTCTTTTTGGTCTCTTTCCAAATTGACAGTTTTCATAAATAGAAGTAACATTGAGGATATTATTTCTTTGAACAGTACACTGGGTGATTCTTCGGAGTCCATATTATGAATAGAGCAAGCGGCTCTTTTTGCAATATAAAATTGTCTCAAGTTCAGCCACCGTTCCCGACAACAGTATACCCTACCTCATAATGCTGTGAAAGTAGTTGAATTAGACTAAGCGTGTAGTAATTATTCCGAATACAAAGAGTTTTCATAAGTCTATAATTATTACTCTACAAATATATCCATTAACCACGGAGGTATACGTATTCGCATATAAAGTTCTATAAATGCTTACATACGGACACTTAGGCTTTAGCTAACAAACTACTCGTAGTTACACAGCTTGAAATAAGTAGGACAAATTCTGTTATGTGCATGAATATACACAAATAAATACATACAAATATATATAGCCAGTCAGGGAACTGATTCAACCCAATATTTGGACAATACAATTAATACAATTCTTATTACTGCTGTATTAGTGTTAACCAATTCCAGCTGAGGTAGGTCAATAGCTTATTAAACATGTTTGCCACACTGATGAAATCTATTTTTTCTAGGTAATTTGTAGAACAATGCACATTACAAACACTTTTATGTATCCTGGGTTTTTACACGATATTTATTTTTAGCCGCGGAACTTTAATTTCTTTTTCCAAAATAATTAAAAAAAAATGTAGCTGTGTCGGTGATCAACCGGAACAAATAAACAGATAGACATAATCATTAAAATAGTTTTTTTATATAAGTGCCGTATGTTCAATTAGTAAAAACTTAACAGTTGGTGTCTATTTCACCTACTTTAACAGAATTATATCGTTGGGTATACTGTTGTGGAGAATTTTGGCTGACATTGAGACATTTCTTATCTTGCAAAAAAGCGCCATTTGCTCTATTCATAACATGGTGCCCCTGCCCCTGAAATCACTTAGGGAACTGTTCAAAATCAAGTTAGGTCACACGTCTGTCGAAATGCAAACTCTTGGACATGCGGGGTTCCGTGAGGTTTTCCATCACCGCCGATCAAGTGATAATTACAAATGTGTACATAAATCCGAAAACACGAAACAAGTAGTACCGGCCTGGATTCGAACTGGGTACTTGTTGCTCAACAGTCCGGATCCTTATCTACTAGGCTATCACTGCTCATACAATATGTACTATCTATCTATAACTTCACGCCAAATCCCTTACGGAGTAGGCAAAGAGAACTGAGCGCCGCGTGACTCGATCCTTACATACCTCACTCGCTTCTTTAACATGCATTACTCTTTTTATGCACGCTCGCCGGTTTCTGGGGCTCCTGACATCACCTTCTGATAGAACACGACCAATTTGATCATGGTAGGTAAGTCTTGGCTATGTGTACTATTTATTGTCAATATGTACTATTTATTCAATTGTGTTATGGGTACAAGACAACTGATAAACATACGTAAATACATTTTTTTTTTGTAAATACATAATTATTATACATAGAAAATACCCAGACCAAGACAAACAGACATGTTCATGCACACAAATGTTTGTATTGTGTGGGAATCGAACCCACGAGCGTTGGTGTCAAAGTAGCGTAACAGCGTGATCCACCACTGCGCCACCGAGCTCGTCAAATGCTTGTAATATATTAAGTATCACTCGCACGTTGCCTCCTCTGCTGCTTACACAGCAACTCCTTAGGAGTTTACTGGTGACCGCACTCCCACACAGGAACACAACAATCCTCTAGGGAATTGTTACTTGACTGCGGTTTTCTGTGAGGCGGAGGTACTTCCCCATACTTCCGTTCCTTGCGGGGTAGGCAGAGAGAACCGAGCGTCATAAGACGCGTTGCTTACCTACTTCACTCGCTTCTGTGACATTCATTGCTATTTTCATGCACCCTCGCTGATTCCTGGGGCTCCTGATATCACCTTCTGATAAACACGACCAATTTGGTCATGGTAGGTTAGTCTCAATCTTCTTCCTCAGCTCCTACATCCTTCCATGTTTGCACTGTAATCTGTTTCGTCATTCTTTCATCCCGCATTCTTTCTACGTGTCCGAACCCACAGAGCATACCTTTTCTTAGTGCCCTACCTCTCTTAAAAAATTGTCTCTGCCACGCAAGAGGTACAATACGAAACAAAGGATAATTTAAAATACCTAGTTACCATTAAAGCGACTAAGTATTTATGAGTCCTTATCATTATGACGAGTGAGTCAATATTACGATAAGCTGGGTATTCTGATAAGTTGCATAATGGGCATTATGACGGAATTCTATTACCACGTTGGATGTACACGAAGAGGATATACATGTTAACCACGTGGGTCCATTCTAGTTTAACTCCTTAGGCTCGTACTGGAGACCTGACTTACATGCAGAAACACAGCAACCCTTAAGAGAGTTGTTATTGGGTTGCTGTTTTCTGTGAGGTGGAAGTACTTTCCCAGACGGTGAAACGCCCTACCTCTCTTAAAAACACAAGGCCAAAACAAACAGACATGTTCATGCACGCAAACGTTTGTTCTGTACGGGAATCGAACCCACGAGCGTGGGTCGAATCTGAATCTGAAGTCAAAATTCGATTATTCGAAAAAAACGCACACACAGACATACGCACAGATAAACATATAGATTTCATATAGGAACGGTGTTCCTGTAAACAAGGCCGAGCCATCTGCGAAACATATCTCATAAAAATAAACATCTTCTACCAAAAATAAATAATGTATATGGCGCTAGATCGTGTAATTATCTTACTGCGACATATCTAAATGAATTGCCAGACCAGTTGCAGAATGTATACTTACAAAATGTAAAATATAACTTATGTAAAGTTAAAGGGAAGTTTAAAAACTACTACATAAATCGTTTCGTTTGACGACCGACTCGCGTATACAGATAAACCCTGTGGGTTTTCGTGACGCAGCATTTGTAAACATTTTAAATAGGTACTTATGCTTTGAATAAACGCTTTAAATAAAAAATAAAATGTACTATCTGGTCTTCCCTTCCATCTACCAATTAAAAACAAGAGAAACCACATGAAGCGACTAGTCGTGACAGATCAATGTTGTTCTTAAGAACGCAACACATTATTACGGTATGGCGACCGGTTGCCAAAATACCCGTTCGTGGGGTCTGACCCGGTTTGGATCATGTAGGGTTGCGTAGGATTAAAAATTGAAGGTATTTTTTATTAACAAATTCTAACTTCAATTTTTTCAGAAAGTATGGCCCGTAAGGTGAAGAAACGTAGCCCGAAAACTGTAGTGACAGTATTTACTAAAGCATGACCTCATCAGAGTCTTTCTGTCTCAACTCAATGGTTCAACACAGAAACATAATTTCGGGGACTAGTGATTTGATTGCGATCGTCTGTAAGGTGGAGGTATAAATATAAGGTATAAGGCAGCAGTCGATCATATCATATTAGAATATCTAAACCGGAAATAATATATAGAGCGGGAGAGTTGTTTGTTTGAAAGCGCTAATCTCTGGAATTACCATTCGGATTTGAAATCTTCTTTTATTTGATAGCCCAATCGATACGACCCTTCGTAGCCGAGGATAAGGAAAGTAAAAAAAGCGGCTTCCACAGGACACTGAGATTGTATACTAATCGAATATAAGTATTATATTCGTACTCCTACATTAACGTAATAAATAAATAAAAAAATAAGTGTGCAGTTCACACGCAGTAGAAGTAAAACCATCAAAATTGTAAACTTAATAATTACGACAATATTCTGCATTCATTTTCGGCATACTAGAATAATGATTTTATTAAAATAGTGAAATATTTATGTAAAAAATACACGTGTACAATACACCACGGTTGTTATGACACCTTATCCCAAGCTTCGTAATACGCGGCGCGCGCATACACGTACAACGCTCGGACCCTTATAATGCTTTATATCTCATGCTGCGGCTATTTCTTTTTACTGTCGCTTTTTTGTTTCATCGAATTTCAAATCACATGTTGATGTTGTTAAAGAAGTTATCACCACAATAAAACCTAAAAAATTCAATACTGAGACAAGTTTGTACATGAAAAACATTGTAAAATGAAACTGAAAGCGATACAGTGGGATTTTACCAATTATATAGTATAGAGAGGCCAAAATAGTCATTTTAGGGTTCTGTGCCATAAAAGGAAAATTGGAACCCATGTAGGATCAATTTGTTGACCGTCTGTCTGTCCGTCTGTCAAGATCTTTTTTCCCAAAGACAGATGGAGCTATCAAACTGAAATTAACATCAAATACTTACCTACAATCCCTTCGAACAGTGAAAAAATCAACCTTCTAAGTGAGTCTAACAAACAAAAGATACGGCGCATTTTGACACACTGAATCAAAACCTATATGAGTACTTCCCGTTGACCTAGAATCATGAAACTTAGTATGAAGCAATGTCATGTAGCACAAGTATAGGAAAAAAAATCCGAAAACTGTAAATTTGCAGTTACATCACAAACATATTTTTTTTTTTGCGAACATACTTTTTGAAAATATTTATTTATGGAACTCTCGGTGCGCGAGTCAGACTCGCACTTGACAGCTTTTTTTAATTTTTGTCTTGCTGTCTGCACTTCTGTCCGCTTTGCACGCCTCACTAAATTATTACTGAGTGGATTTTAATTAAATTTTATACTGCGACAGCTTTCATTCTGGGTACACCTAAGGTACTTTTTTGTATCGAGAAAGTGTTTTGGTTTCTGAGTAAATCTTGAAAATAATCACTTGGAGATAACGGGAACATCAGCTAGGACAGACTACATTTCCTGTAAACTTTCACAAAATACATTGTGTTAATTTATTGCCAAATTTAATAAAATGTAATTTTGCGTAAAATGGCAACCCTGAGCAAAAATCGAGAAAAACATTTCTTTGCAGGAAAGGTCGTATATATGTTTGGATTTTCGGCGTAAGTAAGAGAGTTGAGTTTTCATAGTATTTCTCGCGACACGCGGGCTTAAAGCATGGTCCGCTTGATTGAAAGCGACTACCGACTTATTCTTCTGTAATAATTGTAGGAGTGACGGCCAAAACAGTAACTTCTCAGGAGCTTACTTGCATCCTCTCACTTCAATATCATGTGAAATCCATGTTTCGCCAGAACTTCGTTAACTATTCGACAGTATGCATCAAGTACAGAGGTGATAAAAAAGACGTGTAGCTTACACCCCAAAATTAATTATATCACATATTATACTTCCTACCGTTTCCTAATTCATTGCGATGGGCCGGGTTCGCTATCCAAGCCTAAGGATTTGACCGTCAGACCTCCACAAGCCAGAGTAAAACCAAACCTTTCTTAGGTCATGTCTTCCGAAATATAATTTCTTGGACATGCGGGTTCTCTCACGATGTTTTCTTTCACCGGCTAGCAAGTGATTAATTATCTTATGTACGTAAATACGAAAACTGTATTTAGTGGTACATACCCACACTGGGATTCGAACCCCGAGCTGATCCAGATCGGTTCTTTATCCACTTGGCTATTACTTACCCCAGACCACCAATAGATCTCACCAATAGATGTTATATAAAATTGAATTCCCATTTCTATTACTGTGTCGTTGATGTCTTTTGTAGGAGCAATTGTAGTTAGGAATTTATAATCGCAAATAAAATCATTTTTGGAGGGAAGTTGCGAGTATAATTTTAACGAGCTCGGTGGCGCAGTGGTGAAACGCGTTGTTACGTTACTTTGACATCAACACTCGTGGGTTCGATTACCACACAGGACAATGTATTTGTGTGCAGGTTGTCTGTTTGTCTTGGTCTGAGTATTTTTAAGAGAGGTTGGGAGCATCAAAGCAGTCCGTCTGGTGAAGTACCTCCACCTCATGGAAAATCGTAGCTAAATAAGAACTCCCTCGAAGGGTGTTGTGTTCCTGCGTGTGAGTGAGATCACCAGTAAGCTCCAATGGAGTTTCTGTGTTAGCAGCAGAAGTGGCATCGCGCGAGTATTACTTAATGTATTGCAAGCGTTTATAGGCTACGGTAACCGCTTTACATCAGGTGAACAAATGCTTGTATGCCTCCCGACGTTGTATAAAAGAAATATTAATATCAATAATACCTGCCCTGAAAGGGACTCAGCGTGAGGATATAGATAAATACGTTATTTCAAATACTCCTTACACGAACGATCCATCTCTATTATCTAAAACTGGGTCAAGAATGTTTGTTTGACTGCTTATAGTGATGTAATAGGTAGCTGTCTATTGTCGATATTTCTTATCAATTTTTTTCCGACCGAATCCGATACGCTAGGTTATGATTAAATAGCCGTAGGTTCCCGGGTTTAAAGAATGTTTTAATGGTGTAGGGTGATTAGTTAAAAATATTAGAACCATAAAAGAGGTCCGACTTGCTTGAGCGCTAGTCGGGTCTGTGTTTGGATTCGGTAATGTTATTTTTTTTAATTTTTAACTTACCCATGAAAAAAATATTTAGATACAAAATATATTCCGCATCTGCATTTTCAATAACTTTTGTTTAGTAAATAAAGTAGTTGATAAGATAGAAAATAACGAAAAACTGGTTACTGTGATTGATACTGGAAATAGAAATCTTTGATTACCAGATTACCAAAATCGAGGTACTGGTTCCTTTACATTATGTCTAGTACTTAAATTAGACTAAGTGTATATTATGAAACATGGTTTTCATCTGGCGTTTCCCACACTAGGTTACTGGATATCCCTTCTTTTTCTGACGAAACTAATTCATTGAAATTAGATTTAACTTCCAAACTTCCATTGTTACTTGATCTGTTATGTGCGTGGAATTAAATGAAATTAAATGTGCAATATGATTTTTAAAACCATGAACAAATATAGGTTCATTGTTTTAAAAATCATATTGCACATTTAATTTACCATGTCTTTTATATAAAATTGTAAAACAGCTATTTCTATGACTTTATATTTTAGCGCCATTAGACCCGATTTTTACACAACTCACTCGAATATTTAATACTTATAGCTCTTTTCATGCTCGCCCGCTGATTCCTAGGACTCCTGACATCATCTTCTGATAAAACACGTCCAGTTTGGTCATGGCAGTTGAGTCTGAGTTTGTCTTCCTCGGCTCCTACATCCTTCCACGTTCGCATTGTATATCTGATACGTTTCGTTCTTCTTCATTCTTTCACTCTGCATTGTACACGTTTTATCAACAATTTAAGTTTTAACTTGTTCCAGTTATATCTTTGCAAAAAATGTTTCTTTATCTGTTGTCCAGTACCTTTGTGTTTATTTGTATGTATAGTTCGGACCAGATAGCATTATGTACTTCCCAAAAAATATATTTTTGTAATACTTCGGGTGGCAATAACGCTTACGAACCACTTGATGTTAAGCGATTACGGTATCTTTATACAAGCTGTTCAAGTACAGATTATATTTTGCATACTGTACCCATAACCATACCGTCATTTTCATAGCTATGGATAATAATTGTCAAATCATCAATGATACAACATATAAGTTTCATAGCTAGGAAACTGATGTGCGATATTGTAAGAACAAATTTTTTTAATGTCTATTACACGGCAAATAAATTAAAGACTTAAATAAAAAGTGACCTTAATTGATGTTGTTGTTTGTAAAGATTAATACAGCGATTTGACTAGACATCGTCTGCAATGCAATTATTTTATTTAAAATATATTTGCATGTGTGAATATCTTCACGCCAGGTCCCTTGCGGGGTAGGCAGAGAGTACCAAGCGCCATATCACGCGATCCTTACATACTTCACTCGCTTCTCTAACGTTCATAACTCTTTTCGTGCATGCTCGCCGGTTTCTGGGACTCCTGACATCACCTTCTGATAAAACACGACCAATTTGGTAATGATAGTTTAGTCTCGGGCTCCTCTACCTTAAAATTTATTTACAGGACGGTATTTACATTGCCTCGGAAAGCCATATTCGAAAGTTATCTATCAAAACGTATGGAATCTGCATATGGCTTTCTGAGACAATGTCAATACCCCCACTGATCAAGTATACTATATTTAAAGACAACTGTCTTTGTAGTCGTGGTTTTTAGGGTTCCGTACCCAAAGGGTAAAACGGAACCCTATTACTGAGACTTCGCTGTCCGTCCGTCCGTCCGTCCGTCTGTCACCAGGCTGTATTTCACGAACCGTGATAGTTAGACAGTTGAAATTTTCACAGATGATGTATTTCTATTGCCGCTATAACAACAAATACTAAAAAATAGAATAACATAAATATTTAAGGGGGCTCCCATACAACAAACGTGATTTTTTTGCTCGTTTTTGCTCGATATTGATAACGACAACAGGTAGGACGCTTGAAATATTCACAGAATATTTAGTTATATATTCACTTTAAGAGTAAATAATTAAATTAAAATAAAGCAAATATTTAAGGGGGCTTCCATACAACAAACGTGATTTTTTTGCCGTTTTATAGATAATGGTACGGAACCCTTCATGCGCGAGTTCGACTCGCACTTGGCCGATTTTTATATTTAAAAATCTTGCTTCTATCATTCTCACCTCTACACACCAAAGACTGATTGTCCAATATCGATAACAACACAATTTAAAAAGATATGTATGACATCACTACTCGATAATTTTTCAATTTTTCCAAACGTCATGTTGACGGATTAATTCCCGTGTAATTTATATTAATATCTAAATTTCCAATTTAAGAAAACAATCTCTTCACCGCATACCACCCGTTTATCTCAACAAATATTTTACTCTACTTTCCTTACCCGCACCACATCGATGGTAAATGGTCAATTCATGTTAAAACACCTGGAGCGTTGTGGTTGCGGCAGTTTAAGCTTTATTGTTCGTAACCGCAGCAAAAGGAGATTTTTTTTTTGCACTGTTTGGGTGACATATGGGTAATAAAATCGGGGGATAAAGTTTGGCGTTGTAACTATATATCTATTATTTACATCCAAAATTCAATTATAACACTTGATAGCTGAAGAAGAATCAAAGAGTTCACTACGTTGAGTGAGGACTGTGACGCATCGCGTATATTTTGATGTAACATATATTTTCCTTATAGTATAACTTACTTCCATTTACCCGTTACTAGGACGTATTCACGTACAACTTACGGCCGTGTTCACGATAATAGTATCACTTCCCAAAATGAGCTATTATTATTAGAGAACGTGGGCAGAATTCTAGCTTTATGATGTATAGTGATAGGAATGCACTATAGATGTTTTCCAATATATATACATAGTCTTCAGTAACCTTAGTTACTTCTATCATGTCATATATTTATAGCATGTATGTATGTCTTCACGCCAGGTCCCTAACGCAGGCCACACCGCTGGCTAGCGAGCGAGCGAGCGAGCTGGCGGGCGAAGCGAGGCGATGGAAACTATACAAACTAAGCGAAGCTTTGGCGAGCTGAACTATGTGGGTTCACACCAAAAGCTATGGACAGGCGAGCGAGCGGGAGAGGGGAGCGTTCCAAAAGATCGCCAAAGCAGTAGCGGAAGAGCGGGCGCGCCGAGCGAGCATCGTTTCACCACTTTTCATACTTCGATTCACACCACAGACTAAAGAGCTAAGCTACACTAACGAGGTGAACAAATAGCATCTCTGGCATCATCGGGTATTTCGTTCGCATCGTTTGTATCGCTCATGTAGCTGTAGTTCGCGGTTTGAACAGAAATATGAAACAAGGTAAAACGATGCTCGCCTAACTCGCTCGCTTGCTAGCTGGCCGTGTGGCCTGCGCTCCTCGCGGGGTAGGCACAGAGAACCGAGGACCTTAAGACGCGATCCTTACATACCTTTAACATTCATAGTTCTTTTCATGCACGCTCGCCGGTTGCTAAGGCTACTTGTCAGTATGATATTTCACCTTTTGATTATTATATACATACATATCACGCCTGTCTCCCATTGGGGTAGGCAGTGACTATGGAACGCCAGGTGCACCGATCCATACATCCCTCTCTCGCCTCATCCACACTCATCAATCTCTTCTGGCATGCTCTTCGGTTTCGGGTGCTTTTGAAAATTATAATCGCACATTTGTTTGCCACATAAATAGTATGAAAAGGTTGCTTACTGATCATTTAAAATTAAAGTGACTTTTTAAGGTTGCTTATGTTTTATATAAGAATGGGTGATACGCAAGCATAGGTATCGCCAGTATGACTGGTACCAAAATTATGCAAATATAGTAGAATAGCTTGCCCATTACCACAACCACTCCTAATATTTAGTTTAAAAATAAGCTAACAAATATAAAAAACGAGAAGGAACATGTTATAATATAAAATGTAATAATACCTCTTTCAGTGCCGATAGGGGCCCAATGGAAAAATAATTTTGAATCGCTTCTTTTTTACTACGTGCGTCGGGATGCATACAAGCATACGACCGACTTGATATAAAGGGATACCATAGCCTATTAACGCTTGCGATAGATTAAGTAGCACTCGCGCGATGCCTCCTCTGCTTCTTACACAGCAACTGCTTGAGAGCTTACTGGTGACCTCACTCAAACGCAGGAACACAACAACCCTCTAGGGAGTTGTTTATTGGCTGTGGTTTTCTGTGAGGTGGAGGTACTTCCCCAGACTGTTTTGATGCGCCCTACCTCACTTAAAACATCCAGGCCAAGACAAACAGTCATGTTCATGCACACAAATGTTTGTCTTGTGTGGGAATCTAACCCACGAGCGTTGGTGTCAAAGTCGCGTCATTCACGACTGAGCCACCGAGCTCGTCAAAATCACTTCAAAATTTGACGACGCTGGTAGTTGAAGAGTTAGCATTGGCTACTTTAACGCTAAAGACATGAGTTCGATTCCCCGCATAAGAGATTTCGGAGTACGAACATGACTGTTTCTCTTAATCTTGGTGCTTCCTATATATTATAATGTGATTAGAAAAAAAAACTATTTATGAATGTTTATCGGTTATTTAGTACCCATAGTACAAACTTCGCTTGGACTAAATAGATAAATCAGTAATTAATTGCTATAAAAATAGTAAGAAACATAATTAGCTGACGTAGCATTAATTTTAACTTTCCCTTAAAATGCAGGGGTTTATTCATTTAAAAAAAAATCTTACCTCTATCATTTTCAGCTCTACACACCAAAGGCAGATTGTCCAATATCGATAACAGCACAATTAATAAAAAAAACTGTTTCACATCACTACTCGATAATTTTCCAAATTTGAACCACTCCCAAACTGTCATCTTGACGGTTTAATTCCCGCGTAATTTAAAATAATCTCTAAATTTCCAATTCGATTTAAAAATCGAATCTCACATTTTATTTTTTATAATTAAATCCTTTTTAGCATCGGCATCTGAACGGTTTCCTCGGCATTTTTAGTTTATAAATTTCGAATCGAGTTTCAAATGTTATTTAAACAATAGAGACGTGCGTTCTGTGTGACACCAAGGAACCCACTAGCCGACTGACCAACTTTACACTGTAAAATAAGAAACATACATATTGCAGGTAATACATTACTGCGATAAGGTTCCATCTTGCTTTCTCCATTATAACAACATTAGTTCTTAATCAAATACTGAGAAGGTCGAAAGTATACTTGCTATATTCGTCCTAAGAACTCGGTCAGCTTGAGCGGTAACTTGCTAAACAAGTGAACGGTGAAATGAGAAATTGTGAGAGACGGCTGTATGTCAGAAAAGGATGGGTAGACATTTCTTTTTATAGTACGACAACGAAAGCTACATCCTTCGACAATTTTCAAGTACATTTTGGAAAACGTATTTTTATTTTATTTGAATTTAATAATAAAATATGGGATATATTTACTTCGAATAAATAATTCATAACATATTTTAGTTATATAGTCTACAATTATTATTCAAATTGCAGATGTTAGTCAATGCCTATATATTTAAAGTCATATTAAATACAAACATCTATTCACATTCCTGTCCTAGACAGATGATCATTTTGTATGTACAAAGGCAAATGACCGCTATGTGTATATATCAACATGGGTATGTATTTATTGAAATTATTATAATCAAAGTAAAAGGCCTGCCCGTTTTGCGTGGTTCCTATTTCTGGTTTCAGATCGCAGGGGAATCCTACCGTATGACATATCATTTGTTTCATTACTTAAGCTCTCCTCCTTCTTAACGTCATCCCGTTTCCTAATCTACTAAGACTAAGGATTTGGCGAAGATACAGTTTTTTACATGGAGCGACTGCTGTCAGATCTCCGCAACCCAGGGGGAAAACCAGATCATTCTTAGGTAAGGTCACACGTCATTCGTAATATAATATTTCTTAGACGTGCGGGTTTCCTCGCGATGTTTTTCTTTACCACCGTCCGTGCAAGTGACAATCACAAATATGTACATAAATCCGAAAACACGAACTTCAGACATGCCGGGATTCGAACCGAGTACCTATTGGTCACAAGGCTGGCTCTTTATCCACTAGGCTATCACTGCTTTCGTTAATATTGTTAACTGAAATTAGTAAAATGATGAAGTGATGATTCTCAGAGTATTTCTTGCGATTATTTCAATATTTGGCACTAATGCATAATAATATTACAAACGCAATAGTAACGCTGTCTGTATGCCTGTCTGCTTCTTATTCTTCACGACTGAACTATTTATCGGTTCGTAATAAAATTTCGTACAGTGGTTCAGTACTCATAATCGGTTTAAAGTCAAATTATGATGATTTTTTTATAGGAATTGTCAATGAGAATGAAATAAAATTGACAAATATTAATATAATTCGAATCTTGTCAATAAATATCATTTCATTATATCAAAAGAAACGCCTCGATTTAGCAGAAGTTGGAGGATTGAAGAAAAAAATTTTTTTACGACTTATCAGTAATCTGGTACTTTAGTAAACTTATGTTTCACTAAATTTACAATGCTACGTCAATGCCATTGTACAGAGCTAAATTTTTGACGGCATTAAGTGGCTAAAATATAGAAATACGTTTATTTTAATAAGACCTTTCTCCGTAAAATTAAAGGACCAAACGCTATGCAGACATTGCTGCCAACAGTAATTAGTTAAATGATAAATGTAGTAAAATTGCTCTAACGCCAAGTCCACAGTTCCCGTGGTATCATTCCTAGATGCGTGTTAACGGAAGCATCCATCTCACTTTTTCCTAATAACGACATAAATGACATAATTTTATTTAAATTCCACATTTCTTCACCTCATTAAGATATTTCTCGGCTTCGTGGCAGTGAGGCCAAAAGTCTTTACTGCCACGAAGCCAAGAAATATATAGCAGTAGGTTTCAAGTTCAAAGGCGAATCAGGATAATAATTATAGTCAAGAGATTAATCAATCAATAGGTATTATTTATTAGAAGCACCCATCCACTACCGTGAGTAAATGTATACCATCGCTGCCACAGCCACTCTGGCCGTCTCTGTAGAGATTGCCAGCGGCACTAGTTCTCATGAACCAACTGGTGGTAAAAAAAATAAAGCAATTTAGATCAAAGTGCGCAAAAGGCATGTGCCGTTGGTTTAGACACGTAGAAAGTTATTTTTATACTACGTCGGGAGGCATACAAGCATACGGCCCACCTGATGTAAAGCGGGTACCGTAGCTTATTAACGCTTGCAATATATTAAGTATCACTCACGCGATGCCTCCTCTACTGCTTACACAGCAACTCCTTGGGAGCTTACTGGTGACCTCACTCACACGCGGGAACACAACAACCCTCTAGGGAACTGTTATTTGGCTCCGGTTTTCTGTGAGGTAAGGTCACACGTCATTCGTAATATAAGTAGTAGTAGTAGAGGTACTTCCCCAGACGGGCTGCTTTGATGCGCCCTACCTCTCTTAAATGCGGTATGAAAGAATGACGAAACAGATTTATAAGGCGAAAGCGGAAGCGTAGGAACCGAGGAATACCAAGACTTACCAACCATGACTAAATTGGTCTTTCATCAGATGATGATGTCAGGAGAATTAAGAACCGGCGAGAATGCATAAAAAGTTAATGCATTCACTCGTTATTTTGCGAAAGTCAAATTTGCAGGCAATTTGATCTAAACTACTTTGTATGCATCCGCTACCGATTAGTTCAAGCGAATTAGTGCCGGCCGGCTCCCACCCACTACAGTTAGTAGATGCATGTCGCCGCTGCCATGGCTGCTCCGGTCGTCTCTGCGAGTGTTCGCCATCGAAAATATGAACGGTATGCACCCGCTACCGTTGCTGTCTTGGCTGCTCTGGTCGTCTCTGCGACACGTGTTTCGCCTCTCCACGAGGCATCCTCAGACGCTGTAGATGTTAGTCGTTAGAATAACACGCTACGAATAACCATGGCAGCGGCGGTACGCATCTATTAACAGTAGTGGACACTAGTTCGCATGAACTATTCGGTAGCGGAAGCACACAAAGTAGTCTAGGTGAAATTGCCTGCATAAAAAGAGTTATTATTATTTATTTATTTCTCAGACATTTAAAAGTCCATCAATTTATTAGTAGAAAATCCTTAGGTCTATGTTAGCAATATTATCTAGTTATCATTATTATTATGAATTTCTCTACACCTATATAATAAATATAAAAATGTTTCAACGCTGTACTGGACCATGTAACGCTATCCAGTGCCTCAGAAACGGGCCATCCATTCTTTCAGCGATAACATTCAGGAGACTGCTGCCGCTAGCCAGCGTCCGCCTCGTCATCGAAGCCGCTCTCTTGCGCAAGGTGGCATGAAAACAATCCACACGCTCTTTAGCGAACATCTCCGACGCGCTGCAGAAACGAGGCAACCGCAACAACACCCTGAATGCGACGTTATACTGAAAGCGAAGCGAAGTATCGAGCGCACGTCGAGTATTATTTACCCACAGGTTACACGTGTAAAATATGGTGCAATATGCTCGGAAGAGTGTTAATTTAGCTTGTTTCGAGCAACGAGCAAATCTGAGTTATGAGTGTTAATGATGCGAGTGAGGTGTGTGAAACCATGGTAGATAAGGTTTTGGCTTTCCTCGGCTCTTCTACGTTCATATAGTATATCTGGATCGTAATAGTTTCTTCCTTCATTCTTTCTTCCTACATTCTTTCTACATGTTCGAACCAACGGAGCTACACATACTTATATATAGAAAATTCCCATACAATCAGACACACATATTTGACTTGAGCGGAAATCGAACCCACAAACCTCAATGTTAAAGACATCGCCGGTTATTCGACCACAAGGCTCTATTATTACTATAAAACCTATAAAATAACTGTGGCGCAGTGGTTAGAAACTAACATTAACCTCTTTGACATTAACGCTTGTAGGTTCGATTCCTACACAGGATAAACATTTGTGCGCATGAACGTGTCTGTTTGTATTGTTCTGGGTGTTTTAAGAGAGTAGTAGGCGCATTAAAGTAGGCCGTCTGGGAAAGTACCTCCCATGTCAAGAGTCCACGAACGTTGGTGTCAAAGTCGTGTCATTCACGGCTGAGCCAGTGCCAGCCAGTGAGCGAGCTCGTCGAATTAGATAGGTCAAGGAATTATCATGTAGAGCTAAGAGTTATGTGTCAATTTATCTGTTTAATATATAGCTCTTCTCATGCATGCTCGTAGGTCTCTAGCTGTCCTGACAATTTCTCATGTTAGGTAAGTTTTCGCCTTCGTCAGCTTCTTCCTTCCATTCACCTTGTATATCTGTTTCGTAATTGTTTCCTCCTGCATTCATTCTACATGTACGAACTAACGGAGCACGCCTCTTCTTATTTTAACACAGATAATCTCTTTAAAATCAACTCAATTTCTTACGTTTACGTTGTAATTTAATTTTTTTAATTCAATTTAATTTTTACCATTCTTCAATTGCGAACTACAAGCGCGTCTACATACGTAATATTCAGGACTGAAAAATTATGCTAATATTCAAAGCAGAAGAGTGTGTTCGTTTATTTGAATCTCCGGAACTACCTGTTGAATTTAAAAAAAAAATATGCATTTTACAGCCCAAATTTTGCGGAAGGTTGTTGTTGTTGTTGTAGAAAACTTTATTGTACAATAAATAACATAACAATATATTACATGATTTGGTTAAAAATAGTACTGTACAATGGCGAACTTATCCCATTTGGGATCTCTTCCAGTCAACCATAGAGAACCTGAAAGGAGATATCAGCTTGGCGAGGGTTAAAGAACAATGTAAATAGATACTAAGATCGACAAAATAGGTACATAGATAAAAATACTAATATATACAAGAGTGGATATAGAATGTCTAACACACAGGTTATCGGCTATTCAATATCAACAACATCACGACCCTTAGAGGCCGAGGAAACCACTAGAGACTTTTCACCAGAGAGAGACATTGTACAAAAGTCGTCTGCGTCTCTACCTCTGTCTCGCCTATTTCTACCGCCAAGCAGCTATATTTATATATCTGTGTTCCGGTTTGAAGGGTGAGATATGGCAGAGAAATTACTGGGTACTATGACGAAACATCCTTAGGTCACAAGATTAGCAGCGCGCGAGTAACTTCCCCATGGTGTTGCGAGCGTCAATTAGTTGCGGTGACCGCTTACCATCTGATCCGCATGCATGTTTGCCAATTTAGTTGTATAAAAAAAGAGGAGAAAGTAGAAGAAGCAGTTCCCACGGGATATGGCGACACGTGCGTACGAAGTGGCGGGTTGCAGCATGTACTATAAAAATCGGCCAAGTGCGAGTCGGACTCGCACTTGACCGATGTGCGAGTCCGACGACGAAGAGTTCCGTACCACTATCTATAAAAACGGCAAAAAAATCACGTTTGTTGTATGGAGAATATTTAGTTTTATATTCACTTTAAGAATAAATAATTAAATTAAAATAAAACAAATATTCAAGGGGAGCCCCCCTTAAATATTTGTTTTATTTTAATTTAATTTAATTAATTATTTATTCTTAAAGTGAATATAAAACTAAATATTCTGTGAATATTTCAAGCGTCTACCTGTTGCCGTTATCAATATCGAGCAAAAACGAGCAAAAAAGTCACGTTTGTTGTATGGGAGCCCCCTTAAATATTTATGTTATTCTATTTTTTAGTATTTGTTGTTATAGCGGCAGAATACATCATCTGTGAAAATTTCAACTGTCTAACTATTACAGTTCGTGAGATACAGCCTAGTGACAGACGGACGGACGGACAGCGAAGTCTCAGTAATAGGGTTCCGTTTTACCCTTTGGGTACGGAACCCTAATAAAAATCTAAGAAGAGAAATATTAGAATAACTGCCATTAAATCTTTATCTATACTACAATTTTTACACGTCGTAACAATTTGTAGGTAGTCAAGAAATGCCCACGGCACGGCAGAAAGCAGCAAGTGCCGTGCTGCATCTCCTGCGCTTCGGCACAAATGACCGCAAGGTCGGTGGAGCCATGGGCTGGTGGTGGGACATGTCGTAAAAATGCAAAAGTTTATTTTTTCTGCCAATTTATTTCACTCTTCATTTTTATGTACCTGTACGAATATAATTACACGTAAATGCTCTACTAACAGAATACATGCGAGTATCCAAATGATTATATATGTACATATTCTTCAGAGAAAAATGTGAACACAAATAATTTCATTGTCGACTCTGTCTATCTTTATCCAACGTTAATATGTTCAGTGATTGGAAAGAGATGACTATAGTTCTTATGTTTCGCCGCGTATGTAGGTTAAATCAACTCCGGCGCATCGTAAGTGAATATCGAGCGATAGTTAATTAAGCTAATGCTATGGCAACGGTAAATTAATTGTGTTCGTAGTTTATTTGATTAAGTGTTTAACGAGATAAATTCTTAAGGTTCAGCCCCTTAATGTTAAATGTGACCGTTCTAAATGTGTCCACAGTAACAACTCGTAGATTGCAGTAAGCCAAATGTATAAAGTTAACATATGGAAATGGAACAAAGAAACGTCAGTATTCAGTCCAATCAAATACATGCTTTTTTCCCTCTGGGTTGTGGAAATCGATGGCAGGCGCTCCATGTTAAAATCCTTAAACTCTTTGATTTATGTAGCGGACCCTGTCAATCCTAATTACTTATTATATCCTTTATTGCACACAACAAATTAATAAGTTACAATGGTTAAAGTACATAGTTCGCAAAGGCTAGCTTATCTATAAAAGAGATTTCTTCCAGCCAACCTCCAACAGTGGGTTATGTTGTTAGTAGGGGAATGGCTGTATATGCTTGAATAAGAATTAGACATAGGTACATACATACATACATAATATATATACGACATATATAAATATATACATACGTACATATACAGTCATTTCTAAATGGATATATAGTAATCATTCAATTTAGTTTTGAATGAGAAAACAGGTGGGCTTTATTATTATTTGAAATGACAGAACGCTAAGAAGAAGAAGAATTAGGTTTTACAAATATACTAGAATAAATTAGTAAACTTAGCGTTATTTTTTTTTTGCAAAATAACGTTTTCTCTGGAAATATCGGAAATATCAAAACCGTAAATGAAAACAAATATTTGACCCAAATTGTTACAGCCGTTTCCGAGATACACGAAATATATTTTTATATACACAAATATTGTATATGTATGTATGTATGTATATCTTCACACCAGGTCCCTTGCGGGGTAGGCAGAGAGAACCGAGCGCCATAAGAAGTCCTTACATACTTCACTCGCTTCTTTCACATTCATAGCTCTTTTCATGCACGCTCGCCGGTTCCTAAGGTATTAACAAGTATTACTCATTAAAATAATAAGTACATGCTACTGTCCGTCCGTGTTAATTGTTCAAGTATTCTTTTTATATTTCTCATAGATCATAGAGAAATATTCGGTGAATTCTCAATTCACACTTTATAAATTATGCCACTAGGGCACTTTCGATTTCTCACCGTGACAAAGGTCGGTGACCTCACACGGTAACTCCACTGCTGGGCAATGTCGGGTGTCTTGGGAGAAGCGGTGGACTTTCGCTGCAGGTCGTTGCGACAATGTTGGGCGAAGACAATATCGACAAAAAAATGTTTAATTAAAAAATTTTTTTTCCAAAATACATAAGTGATGCTCCTTTCTTCACAAGCAACTATAAACAGTTATGTTTTCTGTCAGATACTGCGTACGATTATTTTTGTAGTGTATTAATTTAGTTTATATTTGTCTCTTAATTTCCGTAATAATGTAATAAAACGTCTGCTTTGAATAATTTATTTTGAATAAAATGAGATTAAATTATAAATTATATACAGCAAAATAAAAAAAAATTGACATTGAATTCGAATTAAAAATACACAAAGAAATATATTAAATAAAGAAACAGATATGATATACAACGGGAAATGGAAGGATATCGGAGCCGGAAAAGGCCAAATATTACCTGTCACTACTAAGTTAGTCGTTTTTTTATGAGAAAGTGATATTGCCCTAGAAACCGGCTTACGTGTGTGACTAGATCTATAGATGTAGAAGAGACGAATGAGGTAAATAAAAGACTGTTATCTCTGCATACCTCACATGGGACTTGGCGTGAAAATACACGTGGAAAGAATTTAATTCATTTACATATTTTTCTACTACATGCCACATAACTAAGTTTATTTGTATGGAGTATGCGTTGGAAGGAAATTACATTATTTTAAATTACCTTCATGTTTTTAATCAGGCATAGTTTAGTGTGAATAAGGGTATATATTTAATCTATATTTCAACCGGATCGGCACAAATTTCGGGTAAATGATACCCAATGCGTGTCTAATTTTAAATACAATTGGATTACAAATGTCGTACACAAACAATCTTTTTTATACCGTTTATGGTATGTCCAACTAGTAATTGATTGAATTTGATTTAGTTCAAAAAGAATACCTATGTTGATATTCGATGAAATCATCGATTGTTATCACATCTCTATTTTCCCACGAGACGTTATCGATAAAGTATTCGACACGGCACCACACAATGGAAAGTTTATTTGTGTTTACGTGAATGTAGAGTCAACAAAAAAGAATAAGTTAGAATTTAAATAACTTATTACATCATTCCACTGTTTTTTACGATGGTTGCTGAACCTGACCATCATTATCTATCAACAAAAAATTACCCTGACATAGCCGATAGATTTCTGTATAAATCTTGCTAGGAAAATTCAATATCCTTCATTTTTTTATATATTTTACGTGACAATATTTATTTTGAAGTGAAAACTTTCTTCTTCTATAGGCTCATTGAACACTTTCGGGATGGGGAAAAAGTACTGTACTCGCGTGATCATAACGTTCTTTCTTAACAACCCAAAAATAATGTATACAAGGTGGTGAAGCTAAGAAATTTTCATTTTTAATGTGTACTCTTACGATTGACATGCCCTTATTATTATAACGATTACGTACGTATTATAAGAAAGAATGTGTTGGATTTTTTTATTTGTAATTTATTAAAATTACGTTGATTAAAACAAGTATTATACACGTATAATTTACGTGCAGTTTGATCTAACCCGCTTTGTGCGGTTCCGTCACAAATTAGTTCATGCGAACTAACGCCGGCCGGCACACGTCCACCGCCGTTAGTAAATGCAAGATGCTGGGTTATTCTAACAACTAACATCTACAGCACCTGAGGATGCCTCGTGGAGAGCCATGGCAGCAGCGGTGGCGTTTGCATGCCGTTCCTGTTCCAGATGGCGGGTAATCGCGGGAACGACCGCAGCAGCCGAGGCAGAGACTACCAGAGTAGCCATGGCGGCGATGTGTGCTTCCACACAAAGCAGGTTCGACGAGCTCGGTGGCGCATTCGTGAATGACTTTTACACCAACGCTCTTGCATTCGATTCCCACACAAGACAAACATTTGTGTGCATGAACATGTCTGTCTGTCTTGATCTGGCTGTTTTAAGAGACGTAGGGCACATCAAAACAGCCCATTTGGAGAAGTACCTCTACCTCACAGAAAACCGCAGCCGAAGAACTCCCTATATAGGGTTGTCGTATTCCTGCGTGTGAATGAGTTCACCAGTAAGCTCCTAAGCCTCATCTGCTGTTAACACATTAATGTTAACAGCAGATGAGGCATCGAGTAAGTGATACTTAATGTATTACAAAGCATTCATAGGCTACGGTAACCACTTTACATCAGCTGGGCCGTATGTTTGTATGCCTCTCGACGTTGTATAAAAAATAAAAAGTTTAATTGCATGTAAATTTGACTTTCGCAAAATAACGCCTGAATCTAAACATGTGTAATTGTAATTTTCACATAACTTTAAGCATTTTTTTTTTCAAAGTTACACGACTAAAAAGTTGCGTAGAAAGCGAATATATCTCGGTTAAAAATGTTTATGTTGTCTCTACATTAGAGTAAGTCTGTAACGGTTGGCAAGTACAAAAGACAATATTCGGATGCTTACATATCTTGAGTATAGTATACAATATAAGTAATTTTCTTTACTTTTTTTTATATTACTAAAGTGGCTTGCCTGATGGTAAACAGACTCCGCAGCCTACGGACATTTGCACTACCTGGGGTATCACTCATGCGATGCAGACCCTCTGAAAACCTATTCATGCGTTTGTTGAAGAACCCCATGCGGCACTTGGGAAAACCTCGGCTGGGAGTTCATTCCACAACTTGAGAGTTCAGAAGACTTCTCTGGAACAGCGAAGTATGGCCATTGCGTTTCCAGTTTGTGAGGGTGAGTTTATATTTAAATAAAAATAATATTTCTAAATCCATGTGGCATCATATTAAATAGTATACTTTTAACGATCAATGAAGTATATAGTAAGGAACCACGCTTCTGTGCCGTGAGTCATCGCTGGCAACCTACACTGGTCGAAGATTTTCGTCTTGAGACATTGAGATATTTTGGACGAGAAAATCTTTCGTAATTTATCAAATGCTAGTTTCTAATTTCAACTATGATAGCTAGCTAATATTATTTATTTTCAATTAACAGTTTAATAATATAATTAGCTTTTTGATAATTTATTAATTATAAAATATTTTATGCACTCTATATTATAATTTACAATAAGTTATATTTACTATCATTTATATTACATTTATTCCGCTTGCCGACGGCGAAGAGTTCCTCCTTTCACCCTGGAACCTCAGTGGTTGCGTACTGTGTGGTTCCAGAGAAGTTTTCTTCTTCTTATTTTTCTATTTGAGCATAAACTGGGCTAATTTTACTTTAGAAATATATTTAAGGTTCCACGAGAATAAAAATAAAACTAACTAAATTGTGAACAAATTCCATTCTCACGCGGACGAAGTCGCGGAGAGTTTATATATAATATTATTTTACCTTGATATCTTCATTCGATTCGAATCCTAACCTGCAGACAGACAGATGAACAACAGAGAGCAGTGATAGCCCGGTGGACAAGGAACCGGCCTAGTGATCAACTGGACGGCCGGTTCGAATCCTGGCGAGGGCATGTACCACTAAATTCGTATTTTTTGATTTATGTACATATTAATCAAGTGCTGGAAATTATATTTCGAAAGACGCGTGACCTAAGCTAAGAAAGATCTGGTTTTCCCTCTTGATTGTGGAAGTCTGAGGACAGTCGCTTCATGAAAAAATCAGTATCTTCGCCATCTACTTAGGCTTAGGGAGCGAACTCCACCAATCCTAAGGACATCGATCGACGAGCTCGGTGGCGCAGTGGTGGAACGCGCTGTTACGCTACTTTAACACCAACGCTTGTTGGTTCGATTCCCACACAGTACAAACATTTGTATGCATGAACATGTCTGTTTGTCTTGGTCTGGGTGTTTTCTATGTATAATAAGTATGTATTTACAAAAAAAAAATACATTTGTTTATCAGTTGTCTAGTACCCATAACACAAGCTTCGCTTACTTTGGGGCTAGGTGGCGCTGTGCAATTTGTCCGACCACATTTAAAAAAAAATCTAAAATACTCCGTGAAAAAGGGCTTATTACAGAATTGATGAATATGTAACTCACAAAAATGTCTGGAAATAATACAGCACAAATAAACTTCTCCTAATCATCTTTAATTCTACCATTTGACATCTACCAATTTATTGTAATATCTAATTGACAATTTGAAAAATTTCTTCTTCGCCAATGGTCATTCCAAAAATACCACGCAGTGAGCACGTACCTTTACAATAATATTAAATACTTGTTTATTTTCTCGTTGTCCATAGGAAGAACCCATTGAAACACAATAGACTTCATTTACACGTGCGTACACTGCGCAGAAATAATTGTGTCAAAGCCAATGACCTCTGATGACCCTCGCTAAAATCCTACATGGAAAGTGGGATGATGGGCTTTTGTCTGTTTCTCAATCTTTTTAATACCACTGGTGGCGTATGGCCTGCTTGACGGTAAACAATTACCATAGCCTATGCACACTTCTAACACCAAGGAATACTCATGATTGGCCGATCCTCTTCAAATATTTTCTGTTACAGTCTATAATAATTTAGGGTGGGTTGTTTCTAGGACCATTACTTAAAACATAATCTGAGAGCAGTGATCGATCAATGGAGAATGAACTGGCCTTAGCCGACTGCACCCCGGTTCCAATCCTGGAGTAGGCATGTGCTACTAAATTTGTGTTTTCGCATTAATGTAAATCAATCTAATTGTAACTCGTAGCGGTGAAGGAAAACATCGTGTGGAAATCCTCACGCGCACACATTTTATTTCGAAAGACGCGTGACCTAACCGATCTGAATTCCCTATGGATTGTGGAAGTCAGAGAGCAAGAGAGGTCGCTCTTTGTAAAAATCTTCGCGAAACCCTTAGACTTAAGTAGTAGACCGCGCGAATCCTAATGGATTAGAAAAAGGCGTAACGTTAGTAAGAAGGCTTAAAATATCTAACTATCTATCTATAACTTCACGCCAATTCCCGTACGGTGTATGCAGAGAGAACCGAGCGCCACGTGACTCGATCTTTACATACCTCACTCGCTTCTTTAACATTAATTGCTCTTTTCATGCACATTTCATGGAGCTTACGTGTGATCTCACTCACATACAGAAACATAACAACCGTCTGGAGAGTTATTATTTGGCTGTGGTTTTTAGTGAGGTGGAGTTACTTCTCCAGCCGGGCTGCTTTGATGAGTCCTACCTCTTAGCTATCGACAACAGCTGAGAACGACAGCTTAACGTACCTTCCATTGCACGAAGAAACTTTAAAACATTAGATTGGTACACCCATCCACAGATAGGCTGCGGTCCATGTTGCTAAAGATACCAGCTCTCAATACATAAAAGTAATTTTCATCTCTCTATTACGAACGAGTTTTATATCCCGTGTCAACTTTTATACTACTTTTTATCTTGGAAATATTTACTGCATTCTCAAAGGAGCAAACTCCAAGCGATTATAGCCATGGTCATTCAACATAGACATAGCAAAATGGTAAGGAACCCTCAGTTTGCAAGTACAATTCGCACTTGACTAGTTATTTAATACCACGTGGCTGACAAATTAATTATTAGCTGACGAGCTCGGTGGTGCAGTGGTGAAACGCGCTGTTATGCTACTTTGACACCAACGCGATTTCGATTGCCACGCAGGACAAATATTTGCGTACATGAACATGTCTGTTTGTCTTGGTCTGGATAGTTTCTATGTATCATAAGTATGTATTTACAAAATAAAAAGTATTTACGTCGTTTATCAGTAGTCTAGTAACCATAACACAAGCTTCGCTTACTTTGGAGCTAGATGGCACTGTTCAATTTGTCCTACAATATTTATTAATTATTTTATTTATTAACTTGAACCGCTAATTTGGGTGCGGTTACGATGCTTACCATTAATTTTTATCTTTAATATTTTTTTTATATGCAACATGCAAGTAAGAAGCATCGCTCGCAATCGGTCAAGTCTTCTGCTAACGTAACAATTCTTCATCACCTCCCTAGTGGCCTTATTCACTCGCAGAAATATAAAGATGGTTGTGTTCATGCGAGTGAGTGAGGAACCAATAAACCCCTAAAGAGCAACGTGCATGGCAACGCGCCAGCGATACTTCCTGTATTAAAAACGTTCTTAACAAGTATTGCCTAGCGGACAAATCACACCATGATTTTTCACTTATTTCATACAATTAAACTCATACTTGCTACGATTAAGGCCCATTCACACCTACTCGAGTGATTGTATCTAAGCACAATGTTTCCTTCGTGGGAAAAAAAGTTCCTGACGTGTCACTACAGACGAGTAATAAATTGTGTATTTATGTGCGTTGTATCTTAATAAGGCATTGTTTAAGTGAAAACGTGGAGTTCGAGCGATTTGACCTGAAAGTACGTATGTCGCCAGCATGTGATTTACATGGACCATAAATACGTAGACGAGTTGCTTGTTCGTACATTTGTAAAAAGAAAATCAACTTTGTAAAGTCACGAATTTGTCAGGAAAGCAATTTAATATATAGGTATTTTCAATACATACATATATATTTACAATCTTCACTCCGTTTCCTTGCGGTTTATAGTTATCTCTGCCTACCCGGCAGAGAAGACTCGTTTCTTGTACACTTTACTCGCTTCTTTAACATTCGTAGCTCATTTTATGCATGTTTGCCTGTTTCTAGGCCTCCTGACATCATGTTCTGATAACACACGACTTCTTCTCCCTTTCCAATTCCTAAGAATTAGGCGCTGATACTGACATTTGACATGAAGCAACTGTTGTCAGGCCTACACAATCAAGAGGCAAATTTAGATCTTTCTTATGTTAGGCGAAACGTCTTGCGAAATATATTTTCTTGGACGTGTAGGTTTTTCCATCACTGTCGAGCAAGGGAGAGATGAGATCCGTATGAATATTAATACGAAAACTAATTTAGCGTGCCCAAACCAGGATTAAAACCAGGACCAGTTAATAGGCTGATTCTTAATGCACGGGGCCCGATATCCCTGCTCCTGAGCAATCAATATGATGACCAATGTTTGCAGTAATTATAATAAAACACCAATATTAGTGCAATCAGTCTAAATTTGCAATGTTGTGTTGCAGGTCGCGAAATGTATTATTGTAGTTTGCTTCGCAATGTTGTGAAGCAAACTAGCATATGGCCAACCTAATCTGAAGCGGTTATCATAGTCTATGAACGCTCATAATATCGATTAACTTCTCAACAGCTTACTGATATGCTTTCTCACTAGCAGAAGTACAATTTTCGTCCAAGTAGTAACTATTTGCTTCTGTGAGGTAGAAGTACATTATCATACTTTTAAGATTGTATCTGGACTTATTGTCATAAAAATATAAAATTGTTTTCCTTACAAAACTGCATGAGAATTTACAAATTGTCATTTTGGTTCACGAACTGTATTTTTTTCAATTGTGCCACTGTGTCACCTATACATGTCTACAGTTGTACGTCATCCATTTCAATCATTTGCGACAATCTAGACTAATGTATGAAGCGGAAGAATTTGTTTTTTGAACGCGCTCTGTTTGCGCGCGTTTATTAAGAGGGGGCATAAAGATAAGTTGCGCCCTCATTTTGTTTTTATTAATAAGGATGAATTAAAATCCAATTCCATAAAACGCTAAATATGGGCACTGGCGAATCATATTTTTGTTTTTCGTCGGATTTGTAAAAAAATCTTTTAACATTTGATAGCTTAATTCTTCGGAAAGGGTATATTATAACATCATGATACGACATTTAGAAGCCGAGGAAAAAGAAAGAAACTAGAAAATGCGGTTCCTACGAGATACCGGGATATGCGCATACGAAGTCGTGGATTACAGCTAGTCCAATATAATAATAATAATCTTTATTTTCTCCACAATCTAAGTATACATTAATATAATATAGTGGTTGTGACAACCTGTGACTCAGAGCACCAGTACTCTCCCCGAGGGATATACACGGTAATAACAGAGCTTAAATCCTACTAACTAAATGTAGAGAAATGTGAGTTAGAATGTGTTAACAAAAGAATGGCATAAAAGGTTGCAACTGACTGTGTATGCGTGTGGTGTGTGTGCGTGTGTGTGTTTTTGTGATGTGTGTGAGTCTATGTGTTTTATGTGTGCGAAGTATACACATACACAATAATGTATGTAATGAAATAAATAATTAATATAATCAAATCGAAAATTACGGGGCGTTTCGATGATTGTGAATTGTGTTCATACACGGTCTATGTAAATAAGTGGTCTATGAAGAGTCTAAGCGGATACAAGGAGTGAAAATTATGACGCCTATTTAACTTCTTGTTTAACTAGTTTGCAAACGAGGGTTTGTTCGTAATCACATGTTTACTTCACACTGTTCCAATGAGTTACACCTAAAATGACTACTGTTATTTCGTTTGAACTACTACTCCACTTTCCACTCACTTATCTCAATAGCCATAAGGTTTAAATTACACTTGAAGAAATTAAGTAAGTAAAAATAATTCTTCACACATGCCTGAAGAACTTCATAGCAATAGTTATAAGAAGCGTACAGTGATACCCTGATGGAGAACCAGGCTGTTTACCGACCGGACAGTCGTCTAAATTGTCGGTCCTAATATTGATTTGTACATATATATCATAAAATTAGTATTTTCTGATTTATGTTCTTATTTCTATTGCCAGTTACTCGACGGGGAACCTCCGAAGTGGAGGTTCGCAAGAAATAATATTTAAAAAAATATTTTTTTTATACAACGTCGGAAGGCCTATAATCACACGGCCCACCTGATGTTAAGCAGTTACCATGGCCTATAAATGCGTGCAATACATTGAGTATCACTCGCGCTATGCCACCTCTGCTGCTTGCACAGCAATAGCAAGGAGCTCACTGTCACACAATAAACCGCTAGGGAGCTTTTATATGGCTGCGGTTTTCTGTGAGGTGGAAGTATTTCCCCAGACGCGCTGCTTTAATGCACCTTACCTCTCTTAAAAACACCCAGACCAAGATAAGCAGACATGTTCATGCACACAAGTGTTTGTCCTGTGTGGGAATCGAACCCACGTTAGTGTCAAACTCGCGTCATTCACGACTGCCCCACCGAGCTCGTCAAAACATGTTATAAAAATCTCGTCCCGGATCGCTCGTTAGGAGTTGCTATTTTAGCAGCAGAGGAGGCATTGCGCGAGTGATATTTAATCTATTACAAGTATTAATTGGCTACGGTAATCGCTTTACATCAGGTGGGCCGTATCCTTGTATGTCTTCCGACGTTGTATAAAAAAATGTGTTTATGCAAATTGTCAGACAAAGAGCGGGCGTGATCCGGTGCGGTGCGATCGCTTTTTATGTGACAGATTGCATGTAGATCTAAAATTTACAAAAAACCCCTGTCTTGCTACCGATGTCCCGCTATTCCCGCCCCTATGGGTTTTGGTTTTTACGTTTATCTGGCCCTTCATGCAGTGAAGGCCGTAAGGGAAAGCTCAAGGTTCAGCGTGCTACGGAAAGAGCTATCCTCGGGGTTTCTCTGCGTGATAGAATCAGAAATGAGGATATCCGCTGTACAACTAAGGTAATCGATATAGCCCACAGGATAAGCAAGCTGAAGTGGCAGCGGGCCGGCAACTTAGTTCGTAGAACCGGCAACCGCTGGGAAAGAAAGGTTCTCGAATGACGTCCCCGTACTGGTACACTCAGTGTGGACGACCCCCCACTAGATGGAGCGACGACCTCAAGAGGTTCATAGGAAGTCGATGGTTGCAGGTGGCACAGGATCGAGACGATTGGCACTCTAGGGGAGAGGCCTATGTTCACCAGGGGACGAATACGGCTGTGATGATAATGCTCATCATTATCATCATTTTGGTTTTTAAAGTTAGAAGTCAGGTTTTAATACATATCTTAATTTATATATTTATAGGTTTGACGAGCTAACTGATGGAATGGTTAGAATTGGTACTTTATCTCCAAGGCTTGTGGATTCGATTCCCAAGCAGGGCAAACGTTTGTGAGCATGAACATGTCTGTTTTATTGAGTATTTTTAAGAAAATTGGGACGCATCAAAGCAGGCCGACTTGGGAACTACCATGTCACAGAAAACCATCCAAATAAAACTCTCTAGAGCGATGTTAGTTTCTGCGAGTGAGGTTGCCAGTTAGGTCCTAATGAATTGCTAATGCTTCCTGTAATGCAAGCGTTCATTATAAATAAATAATAAATAAATAAATATTGTCGGACAAATTACACAGCGCCATCTAGCCCCAAAGTAAGCGAAGCTTGTGTTGTGGGTACTAGACAACTGATAAACATACGTAAATACATTTTTTTTTGTAAATACATACTTATTATACATAGAAAATACCCAGGCCAAGACAAACAGACATGTTCATGCACACAAATGTTTGTATTGTGTGGGAATCGAACCCACGAGCGTCGGTGTCAAAGTAGCGTAACAGCGTGTTCCACCACTGCGCCACCGAGCTCGTCAATAGCTACGATAACCACTTAACATCAGGTGGGTTGTATGTCAGTATGCCTTCCGACTTATATTCCGACCAATAAGAAAATATATCTATACTCTGAGCCCTTACTTGTGTTAAAAAAGCTTTAAGCTTTAAATAAGTTTACACGTGTCGCTCACTCTCAAGCTTTTACATGCTTCTGAGGCCACGTTGAGCCATTGGTCCAGGATGTTGTCGACAGATGACAGTCTTGAAACCTAGTCAGTGGCCTACGGGTGGCTTGGAAACACTGTCCCCCGCCAATCCGCAGTTGAGCAGCATGGCGCAGTATTCTTTAAATCCGCCTTCCGTTAAAGGGAGAGCCCGATCCTGTTGTGAAATAAGGGTAGGTGTAAACTTATGAGCCAGCGAGACGAGAGATAACTCCTCCCCAAACTATTAGAAGCACCTCTTATTCCTGAATAGCCTCAGTCAGTGCCCTCCCAAATTGGCTCAATCTATAGCTATTAATATATATACATATATTTTTAAACTTTAATATTTAATCATTTCGGAAAGGACCATTACCGACGAAGAAATACTAAAGTACAGTCCGTAGATAACAAAAGGGGCAAACTCTAGTTCACTTTCTATGGGGTATATATATGTATATTATATACATAATAATCTACACGAAATTAACACTAGCTTTAATCAACAATATTCGTATAAGACTTATATAATAAGACTAAATCTTAACCCCATAAATAAGAACTTACAGAAAGACTGACAGACATGTTTTTTGAAGTAAAACTTCTTTACGCATGCTTGACTTGGGGGGTAAGCTGGTGAAAGCGTGACGAGAGCGTTACGAAAAGTGTGATCGGGCGAGGCGAACAGAAGTTAAGAGGGAGATATAAGTTAGTTAAGAGAATTACGTTTCGTATATTACTGTAGGGGCAAGAGAGGGAGGTGCGAGCACACATTTTCTTTCTCTCTTTCTCTCATAGCGAGTTAAGTTTCGTATATGTTAGACACTGTGCAGGCCTATTGTCTGTATCACACTATGGAGATAAAGAAGTTTTACTTAAGTCGTGTGGTCTAAAGTACACTCGTTTTTTTACTCGAATAATCTATAGTACTCGTAATATATAAAGTGGAAGTGTTTGTTGTGAAAAATTCTTTATGCATTTGAGCCCAATTCTTGTGGAAGGTTATAGGCTATTCAACATCACGGAATGACTCGCAGAAGCCGAGGAAAGAGTAAGAAAGTTGAAAAAGCTGTTCCCTACGGGATATCGGGATACGTCCAGACGAAGTTGCGGGCTGCAGCTAGTTTTCCTTTATGTACTTAGCGGCCTGCTAAAATTAAAAACTAATCATTTTGACGAGCTCGTTGGCTCAGTCGTGAAAGATGCAACTTTGACACCAACCCTCGTGGGTTCGATTCCCACACAAGACAAATATTTGTGTGCATGAACATGTCTGTTTGTCTTGGTCTGGATGTTTTAGGAGAGGTAGGGCGCGATAAAGCAACCCGCCTCGGGAAGTACCTCACAGAAAACCGCAGTCAAATAACAACTCCCTAGAGAGTTGTTGTGTTCCTGTACGTGAGCGAGGTCACCAGTAAGGTCCTGAGGAGTTGCTGTGTTAGCAGCAGAGGAGGCATCGCGCGGGTGATGTTTAATATATTACAAGCATTCATACAGTGATCGCTTTAAATCCGAAAACACGAAGAGATTTTTTCGCATAACGCTGCTAAATGTGGGTCTAGTACCAGATGCTTCTTTACTATATAAGAGAGAAAAATTGATCCATTCATCCGTTCATTTCTGTGGCTTCCACCGCATTCCATTCGCTATCATTGTCCTCGCAATTATTTTTCCCGTAGCTGGCCATTTAACTGGCACATTTCATACGTAATTGCTCACTTTGTAGAGAGGTATGGTGACTCCAATCCATCGGCACCTTTTCGCTTCTCCAGCATAAAGTACATAGGAACCAGAAAGCGTCCTGGATGGAAGTGCCATCTAGTTTGATCATCTCCGATGCAACAATATCCAATTCAACTGACTTTATATTTTATATGTATGCGTATGTATGTATATCTTCACGCCAGGTGCCTGGTAACTGCTTTACATTAGGTGGGTCGTATGCATGTATGCATCCCAACGTTGTATAAAACAATAAATGTTAGACAAATTGTAATTTGTGTGAAGAAAACATAAAGATTTCTTATGGTAGTGAAATTTTTAAAAGTAGGTTTAATCATAAGTTATCGTATCACGGTATAATAACTTTATGGGCCTAATGTATTATGATAATCAGTTTTGAACATAAAAATGAGTGTTTAATATAGTTCAAAGCAAAGAAAAGATTTTAAAGTAGAATTAAACTAAATTTGATTGCGTCGTACGTAGCGCGTGGCATTCTAACCAAACATGCACGCTAAGTCACATCGACTTCAGCCTGTCTATGGATGGTTTTATCTATTTCCGTGCTTCAGAGGGCACGTTAGGCTATCGATCCCGGCTGTTGTCGATAGATGACAGTCGTGAAGCTAAGTCAGTGGCCTTCGGGCGACTTGAACACTGGCATTCACCAATTGACAGGAATCTATCGACAACAGACGGAACCGGCGGCTTAACGTACCCTCGGAATTCGAAGAAGCTCAACATAGATAAACCCATCCATACCTCTATGGAGTTGTTATTTTGGCTGTGATTTTCTATGAGGTGGAGGTACTTCCCTAGACGGGTAACTTCTCTTTTAACACATATTTGTAATTATCACTAGCTCAGCGGTTAGGGAAAACTTTCTGAGGAAACCCGTACGACTCATAAATATATAATTTATGAGTCGTACGTTCCAAAGACGCGTGAGCTTTCCTAAGAAAGGTCTGGTTTTCCCTCTGGAGTGTATAGGTCTGATGGCAGTCTTCATGTAAAAATCAATATTCTCGCCTAATTCTTAGGCTTAATTCTAATGAATTAGGAAATCGGATAACGCTAAGAAGAAGTAAATTAATAAAAAAAGGTCGAAAACTGCGAAAAATGGATGACAAATATATTTTCATTTAAAAAATGCAACACATAATAAATAACTTCATATTATGCCAAAAAAACAAACAAAGGAACAAATCATTGATTACTTATGGCTACGACAATAGACTGATAGTCCGATAGTCACAATTCTTTTTGCTTTTGTTCAGAACTCCATTGCGCATTGACTTTGAGTCTGACTTTAGTGTATAAAGTAAACACTGTAACAAAAAACCTCACCATGTCAAATTCGCAAATTTATCCGATTGCGAAGGGAAAGCAGCTTTCACTTAATCCGGACAAGTAAAAGTGCTATCCCCAGATGTTATTTCAAACTTTGAGATATTGAGACACGGCGATCTCTTGGGGCACGGCGCTTCACGGCTCGTTTGCAGGGTCATGCGAGAATCAACACAGGGTTATATGAACCCAACCTTGTACAGTTAACTGCACGTCTAGCTTAACACTTTAACCTTTCAGAACCGACCTCCAACTAAAACTGGAGTGGGTACAACATGTACATTCGACATATATATATATATAACTGAACTCCTGAATTTTTTCTATTTTCTTTTTCCTCGACTTTTAAGGGTCGTGTCGTGATGTTAAATAGCGTATAACCTTCCTCAAGATTTGGGCTCTCAAATGCAAATTAAGAGAGGTAGGGCGCATCAAAGCAGCCAGTCTGGGGAAGTACCTCCACCTCACACAAAATCGCAGTCAAATAACAACTCCCTAGAGGATTGTTTTGTTCCTGCATGTGAGTGAGGTCACCAGTAAGCTTCCAAGGAGTTGCTGTGTAAGTGGTAGCATCGGACGAGTGATACTTAATGTAGTGCAAACGTGTATAGGCTATGGTATCCGCTTTACATCAGGTGGACCGAGGCATTGTATAAAAAATAATCTTCGCCTAAGCCTTACACTTAGGAAGCGGACCCCATTCCTAATGGATTAGGAAACAGTATATAGCTAGGAAGGTGTGGATAGGGTACGGTAACCACAGGATTAAGATCGTGTGATAATTTGCCTTCGAAAGTTGTAGAAAAAAAATTATGATATTTGATGATGAGTTCTTGTAAACATACTAACAACTTCATACAAAGTCGATACTTGTTTAATAAATTGTGAGATTTTTTTTAATTGTTTTGATTGTGGCTACAAGAGAAAGTCACTTTCTTGATGCAATGTTATGTGACGATATGGTACCATTTAACGCCATTTTGTATTCATTATAACCGCAAACGTGAGCGTTTACGTAACTTATCCATTTGTTTTGAGGTAATAACTAAAGAAAGCTTTAACCTGGCTATTAACGAGCCTCGACAAATGGTTACTCCAGCACCGAGGCTCTTGGGTTCGATCCCCATTCATAACAAATATTTGTGTGCTTGAACATGTCTGTTCGTCTTGGTCTGGGTGTTTTATGAGAGGTATGGGACATCAAATCCAGGTCAACTAAGTAGGTACCTCCACCTCACAGAAAACTGCAGCCAAATGACAACTCCCTGTTGTGTTTCTGCAAGTGAGCGAAATTACCAGTATGCTCCTAAGGATGTACTGTGTCAGTAGCATTTACTTCCTACATTCTTCTTCTTCTTAGCGAGCTCGAGCTCGGTAACGCAGTGGTGGAACGCGCTGTTATGCTACTTTGACACCAACGCTCGTTTGTTCGATTCCCACACAGTACAAACATTTCTGTGCATGAACACGTCTGTTTGTCTGGGTATTTTCTATGTATAATAAGTATGTATTTACAAAAAAAAAATGTACGTATTTACGTATGTTTATCAGTTGTCTAGTACCCATAATACAAGCTTTGCTTACTTTGGGGCTAGATGGCGCTGTGTAATTTGTCCGACAATATTTATTTATTTTATTTATTAGCGTCATCCCGTTTCCTTATCCACTACAATTGGCGGTGTCTGCATGGAGCGACTGCCATCAGACCTCCTCAACCCAGAGGGTAAACCAGATCATTCTTAGGTAAGGTCACACGTCATTTGAAATACAATTTCTAGGACGTGCGGGTTCCTCGCGATGTTTTCCTTCACCGCTGAGTAAGTGATAATTACAAATATGTACATAAATCCGAAAATATGAATTTAGTGGTACATACCGGGATTCGAACCGGGGACCAGTTGGTCACTAGGCCGGTTCTTTAACCAATGCGTTATCACGGCTCTCCGATACTTTTTTTTTATACTACGTCGGGAGGCACACAAGCATACGGCCTACCTGATGTAAAGCGGGTACCGAGCGGCGGCTAGGTGGAGCTGTGAAGCTCGCTGACGCCGTGGCTGGACTGGTGCAGTATGGGGAGGGAAGTTGGAAACATATGAAGATATTTCACCGGCGTTCTAAAATGGGCAAATCAGAATTTTTTGGAAATAAAACTGAAAGATGATGAATGTAAGAATGATTTGTGGAATGAAACCGAGTGTGATATATGAATGTGTTTCTTTATATTGTATTGTGACGATTTAATAACAAAAATGTGTATAAAAATATTTATATTGTGTAAAAAGTGCCTTGCCCGCGGCAGGGGTGTAAGGATAGTAAGGATAAAAAAAAATATAAAAAAAAGCGCGTACCGTAGCCTATTAACGCTTGAGATATATTAAGTATCACTCGCGCGATGCCTCCTCTGCTGGTTACACAGCAACTCGTTGGGAGCTTACTGGTGACCTCACTTACACGCAGGAACACAACAACCCTCTAGGGAGTTGTTATTTGGCTGCGGTTTTCTGTGAGCTGCAGCCCAGACGGGCTGCTTTGATGCGCCCTACCTCTCTCAAAACACCCATACCAAGACAAACAGACATGTTCATGGACACAAATGTTTGCCTTGTGTGGGAATCGAACCCACGAGCGTTGGTGTCAAAGTCGCGTCATTCACGACTGAGCCACCGAGCTAGTCTACACGACAGAGCCACTGAGCTCGTCTACACGACTGAGCCACCAAGCTCCGAGCAGATACTTCCTAATTGGCAGAGCTGCGATAGCCAGCGGAGCCACATTACCCTCAAAATTGCCGTTTGGGGTAGACTGATGTCATCCAGCTAGCGTTTAGACGGTAATAGTGAGAAACTCCAAAATCGACACACTAATAGCTAACATATTGTAGTTTTGTATACTTTAATTTGAAATTTAAATGTTTGTTGGTGAGGAAGAACGGTTCCAATTAGAAAAAAAAACATATGGGAAAACGTATGGCCGGCCACTCTGCAGTGCAGAGTCTGCACTGCACTCCCATCAACAGAAAAAGTAACAGCACTCATCGCTAGATGTCATACAGGGTTCCATATATTTTTAAAAAATTAAAAAATTAAAAATAAAATATTTAAATATTTATTAAATTTAAAAAATATCAGCTCTGCCTACACAGCTTGCTGTTATTTACTAGTATAGGATTCATTTGTTACAATAACCACCGGGTGCATCTGGTGGACAGTATGCTTGTGTGACTCAAAATTGTAGGAAAATTATCAATGCAAAAGCCGCCAAGTGCTATATATTTTTAAGAAGTAAAAGGGAGGGAATGGTAAAATAGGAATCATTTTTTACTGCTCTTTTCTTGCACGCTCTCCGGTTCCTATGGCTCCTGAGATCACCGTCTGATAAAACACCACCAATTTGGTCATGGTACATTATTCCTCGGATCCTACATCCTTCCACTTTCGCACTGTATATCTGTGTAAAGGATGTCGTCTTTCATTCGTGCATAAAAGGAGCAATGAATGTTAAAGAAGCGAGTGAAGTGTGTAAGGACCGCGTCTTATGACGCTCGGCTCTCTCTGCCTACCCAGCAAGGGACCTGGCGTGAAGATATTAAATACATACACTTTTTATACAACATCGGGGCCAAAGTGGTCATCGCCTATGAACGCTTGTTGTCCTAGAAGTATCGTTCGCGCGTTACCACCACTGTTACTCACATTTATTACAGAAAGTTAACTACTAGACTAGACTAACTAGAGACTACCCAAGCAGCCATGGCAGCTACGGCATGTTGCGTCGGGGCGGGGGCGGGCCGACGCTAGTCCGCCTGAACTAATTGGTGGTGGAAGCGCACAAAGCACGTTAGATCAAGTTGTATGTAAATTTGACTTTCGTTAAATAATGCCTGAATCTATTAACTAATCTTGTTTATTTAGTTAAAAGCTTTTTATTTTTTACACACTACACGTGAACTGTTTTGTCAACTGTTGAATGTTTTCTTATGACGTTATCACGTAAAATTATCGTCCATAAACAGACTTTACAGACAACCAATTTAAAAAAAAAAACACATTGAGTTAACTTTCTGTGAACGCGATCCGTTTAACCACAAACCATGCGGTGTTGTTACTGCAAATAAAATTTCACGGCAATTTCGGTCAATTACGTAACAACTTTTACTATCATTTGACAAAGTAATAGCTTTTAGCAATGATTTGTTGGAAATCTCTGGCGGAAACCATCGGTATAAACGGCATAATAATTTGATAGAAATTGCCGATGGAGACAGACAAATGAAAAGCTTGCGTTGATGATCTAAGAAAAAGAGTTGATTTAATAGATGTATATTGTAGAGATGTATTACAAAACATTTTATTTCACACACATGTCTTACTATAACAGGTGCATAGATGAGTACAGTCAATCTGGCTAACTTTGGCCCAGTTTGCACATAAAAAGTTAGACCAATGTTTAAAATAATACGTTACTCAAAAAGATACACTTGTTATGGTGGCTTTATGTAGCCTACTTCCAAAAAATTTACTCATTTACCAATAATCTCTAGGAAAATAGTTTCAAAAAATCCATTTAACCACTGGGCCAATGTTAGATTGTGAGTTGGGCTTGGATTGGCCCAGATCCCAATTTTAGGTTGTTTTTGCTTATTTTATTTTATTTAAAGCATTTTGCTAACATTGGCCTGCATATTTACCATAAAAACTAGAGCTGAGGGCCATAGACAATAATTATGTATATATTCGTTTTCATTTATTAGTACTAAAATGGGTAAATAAATTATTGACATAGGAAAATCAACACAGTTTTTATTCAATCTTATTTTTTTGGTGAACAATGCGTTTTTAACTTATTTACTGACTTACCATATAGCTAAGACAATGAAAAAAGTATCAAAATAATTAAAATTTTATTTAATCCTACATCTACATCTACATCATGGGGTTAAACTTTGAAAAATTTCCATTCCATTCCATGGCCAGGAAGTCGTCTTATATGATAAAATACCTTTCTTTCTTTGAATATTAGTGTCATTCAGCATTCGTATGATATTTGTATCATTCATTATGCAAAACTGAACCACGGCCTTTATCACATTATCACTAATCATCTGAAGTTCCAGTCTACCGTCATGTACTTCGTATGTCTCTAAAGAAAAAAAATCCTCCTGTGCTATATCCAAACCACATTCTTCTTCATGTGTTATGTCTCCTTCCTCTGCCCTTTCTTCACACTTATCGAATATATTTCCTCCCAATATTTTGAGAATTTTGAACTTTGGCCCGGGCTCAAGTTACCCTTATTCACCAGTAATAATTTACCTGTTCAATATTTATGGCAATATCATGGGAATTAGCTAATTAACTCTCGTAATTTTTGAAAGAAATAATAGATAGACACATATGAGACACTTTAAAATAACACTTGCCTCCTTAAGTATTCAAATGACAACACAGCAGGCAACTTTTTGGCGCTTTCGTAACAAACCGCTCTATTCACACCACAGAAAAAAGCAACTGACGTCTCAACAATGATAGATGTCAATTATTTGGCAGAATCTGAGCATTTACGAAGATATATTAGAATCGATGTTTACAAATCTAGTTTGAAATACATAAAATCATAGCAAAAAAAAATCTATAATATGCATTTGAAATTTTGGGCCAATTTTATATTGAAGGCTTAAGTTACCCTGATCGACTGTACCTTAATTTAACATATATATGTCGTATTTGCATGATTTTTTGGTCTATCCGATATTATGCGGCGTATGGTTGGTAGTTGTGCAATGAGAAATACAATGCAATTCGTATCGCACTATAATTTTAAATCAACACTTGTAATCGATGTTCAGGAAAATACGAGACGAGAGGACAGTCCCAAGACGTCGTCACTTGCCGCCGTTTGTACTAACTCTCCGTTTCTCCCAGTGATTCCGCCATCCCTATTGATTCTGCCAAAGTGCGCCACCATTCACGCGCTTTCGTTTCGTTTTAAACATCCATACTCATGACCAGATGCGACACGGCCATCCTACTAGACGCACGTCCTCGTGTGTACTCTGCAACAAATTACCACACCACAGTATGTCATTCGGCTAATCCTGCGCCATGTACGTTCATTCGAATCTTTTTTTTTCTAATGAACAAGTCATAACACCTAGAGGGTTATTCTGTTCCTGCGTGTGAGTTAGGTCACCAGTAAGCTCCCAAGGAGTTGCTGTACAAGCAGCAGAGAAGGCATCGCGCGAGTGATACTTAATATATTACAAGCGTTAATAGACTGTACCCGCTTTACATCAGGTGGGCCGTATGCTTGTATGCCTACCGACGTTATACCATTGTTGTTGATACCAACGCTTGTGAGTTCGATTCCCACACAAGGCAAACATTTGTGTGCATGAACATGTCTGTTTGTCTTGGTCTGGATGTTTTAAGAGAGGTAGGGCGCATCAAAGCAGCCCGTCTAGGGAAGTACCTCCACCTCACAGAAAACCGTAGCCAAATAACAACTCCCTAGAGGGTTGTTGTGTTCCTGCGTGTGAGTGAGATCACCAGTAACCTCCCAAGGAGTTGCTGTGTAAGCAGCAGAGAAGGCATCGCGCCTATGATACTTAATATTTTACAAGCGTTAATGGGCTACGGTACCCGCTTTACATCAGTTGGGCCGTATGCTTGTATGCCTCCCGACGTTGTATCAAAAAAAATAGTGGTACATGCCCCCGCTTGCATTCGAACCGGGGACCAGTATGTCAATAGGCCGAATCCTTACCCACTGGGCTATCACTACTCAATAAAATGAACAATCAAGTATAATTAGTATTCTCTTGTAGTAGTGTGTTATATACTTTTATAGTCTTACATTGACTTTTACTAGTTTCGAATGCACTTTCGCAGGTGAAATGCAGCGTTAAGAGGCCGACAGAGACATAAATTATTAAGTAAAGATAAATAAGATTTTCTCCTCGCGTTTTATTGTTTAGTTTCCAATAAGATAACTGAAACTTTAATGGTAGTTTCACGTTTTACTGATAAATAATGCAAATAAACTTCGTTCAAGTGTAAGAAAATTCAATAGTTAGTAACATTTTTGCGATTCTACAGAATGATAGCTACAGTCTACTACAATGATAGAACGAATTGGTTGACGTCGATCGATAGTGTCTACTACAATTGTCATCGATACTGTCTTCAACAACAGTCGATCGATGATAGAATGGATTGGTGTCATCGATCGATACTGTCTATGTGATCTACGTTAGCAGTCGATCGATGATAGAATGTATTGGTGTCATCGATCGATACTGTCTATGTGGTCTACGACAGCAGTCGATCGATGATAGAATGTATTGATTGATATCGATCGATAGTGTCTACTACAATTGTCATTGATACTGTCTTCAACAACAGTCGATCGATGATAGAATGGATTGGTGTCATCGATCGATAATCTCTATGTGATCTACGTTAGCAGTCGATCGATTATAGAATGTATTGGTGTCATCGATCGATACTGTCTATGTGATCTACAACAGCAGTCGATCGATGATAGAATGTATTGACTGATATCGATCGATAGTGTCTACTACAATTGTCGTCGATACTGTCTTCAACAACAGTCGATCAATGATAGAATGGATGATTTTCTGTTATACAACGTCGGGATGCATACAAGCATACGACCCACATGATGCAAAGCAGTTACCAGCAACTCCTTAGGAGCTTACCTGTGACCCCACTCACACGCAGGAACACAACAATCCTCCAGCGAGTTATTTTACTGCGGTTTTCTGTGAGGTATACTTTACTTTCCCAGACCTCTCTTAAAACATTCAGACCAAAATAAGCAGACATGTTCATGCACACAAATGTTTGTCTTGGGTGCCGAATCGAACCCACGAGCGTTGATGTCAAAGTCGCGTCATTCACGACTGCGCCGCCGAGCTCGTCGAGATTAGTTGATGTCGATCAATAGTTTCCACTACAACAATCAATCAATCGATGGTGGAATTGATTAGTTACGGCGACCGAGCTACTCGATTATTCGCCCCGCCCCGCCGAAATCTCCCTGTTGACTTCAACGTTTTGTTGACCAGTACCCGTCGATCAGCTAAAGCTACCACACATTTTTACAATCACACCGCTCACCGTCGTCTGTGATTTCCTCGTCGTACACTTGAACCGCAATGGTCGCATACTCTGCGGTTCCAGTTCATCAAAATTGGTCTAGACATTTAGGAGGAGTTCAGTGAAATACACACGTACAGAAGAATTTTATGATACATATTTATTACTTGCTCGGCGGTGAAGGAAAACATCGCGGCGTAACCCACGCGTCCAAGAAATTATATTTCGGAAGACGTGTGACCTAACCTAAGAAAGATCTGGTTTTCTCTCCAGGTCGTGGAGATTTGACGGCAGTCACTCCAAGTAAAGTCAGTGTCCCCGCCAAATCCTTAGGCTTAAGTAGTAGAGCCCGTCTAATCCTATACATTAGGAAACGGTATAAGGCGAAGAAGAAGAATTATATGAAGGCATATAATTTTTCATATTTTTTGACAGTTGTTGGACGCAATCAAACTCTTAAAGCGCAAAGTGTTAACTCACACTAAATAAATTTACATACACCTAGGGGGTTATAGCGTTTCGCCTACAAATATTGCGACATTTCACTTTCTATAGTGCATTCTGTCATACTGCACGTATGTCTGTTTGTCATACTAGTTTTCGCATCGCAGAGAATGTCTTATATTGTTTTTATAGAATGTTGAGCGGCATACAAACATGCGGCTCACCTGATGTAAACTGGTTTTCGTAACCTATTAACGCTTGGAACATGAAGTATCACTCGCGCGATGCCATCTCTGATGCTAACACAGTCACTTCTTAGGAGCTTACTGGTGACCTCTCCTACACGCAGGGACACAACCGCAGATTCTCACGCAGGACAAACATTTGTGTGCATGAACATGTCTGTTTGGATTGGGTGTTTCTAATCGAGGTAGGGCGCATTAAAGCAGTCCATCTACCGAAGTACCTACACCTCAACTGCAGCCAAACACCAACTCCCTGAAGGATTGATTTATTCCTGCGTGTTACTGAGGTTCTGACAGAGCTCCTTTTGAGTTGCTGTGTTAGCAGCAGAGCTCGCATCGCGCAAGGGATACTTATTATATTGCAAGCGTTCATAGTCAAAGTCAAAATCTTTTTATTCCGTAAAAATGGCTACATTTGTTTGGAATCGTCACAATTTTTTTCCCTACCGTGCAGTTCATGACTAGGTGAGCACTGATAAAAATACTGCCAAAAAACTCAGGCATCCCTCTTTTGGTATCCAAACAAATTTACATAATTTATTAATTACATTATAATTGGATCGACTCACTCCCAGGCATTTTTATCATTAATATAGTCAGATACTTTATAATATGCCCTGCTACACAATTTGGCTTTAATGGTAGTTTTAAATTTGTTTATTGACAATTCTCTTATATTGCTGGGAAGTTTGTTATAGAACCGTATACATTGCCCCATAAAAGAATTACTTATTTTGTGGAGACGGCTTGGATGTAACACTAGATTATGCTTATATCTAGTATTTATGTTATGAGTATCACTCTTTTTACAAAATGAGTCATAGACTACGGTAACCGCTCAGGGCGGGTTGTATGCTTGCATGTCTTCCGATAAAATAAACAATAACTACATAAATAAAATATGGTTCAAGTAACGACATCTAGCTATTGACGAGCTCGCTGGCTCAGTCGTGAATGACGCGACTTTGACACCAACGCTCGTGGGTTCGATTCCCCACAAAGCAAACATTTCTGTGCATTAACATGTCTGTGTCTTGATCTGGATGTTTTAAGAGAGGTAGGGCGCATCAAAGCAGCCCGTCTGGGGCAGTACCTCCACCTCACAGAAAACCGCAGCCAAATAACAACTCCCTAGAGGATTCCTGCGTGTGAGTGAGGTCACCAGTAAGCTCCCAAGGAGTTGCTGTGTAAGCAGCAGAGGAGGCATCGCGCTAGTGATACTTAATTTATCGCAAGCATTAATAGTCTACGGTATTCGCTGTACATCAGGTGGGCCGTATGCTTGCATGCCTCCCGACGTAGTATAAATAAAGTCTAGTAATCTATAAGCAAAAAGATAAATATTGATAAGACTTGATTCATCACGTGCTGGTGATAGCTCTGGTTCTAAAGATGATGGCATTAAAATGTAAACGAGTTTCTCCAAAATGCTGTTTATTATTGATTATAATCCAAAAGAATATAATATTATAGCATAATAATTAATCTTAAAAGTACATTACAAAATATAAACTAATTAATACGTTTTTCGGTAACTATATTCATCACAATATAATTAATAATATTTTTCAATTCCTAACCACAAAGATTGAGACCAAAATAAACGGTAATATATTTTTTAATTAAATAAATAACTGTAGCGATGCTTTCCAATTTGGCGACAATCTTGAAAAAACTCCCCTAAGCTAATTCAAATAAGGACACTGCAGTAAGTGCTTTTGGAAAGATCCATCATTTATATTCAGAATATACGCCACGAATCTCTTAGGTTCCAAGATAAATAAAAAAATAATTTACAACATGTTGAGATATTATATTTACTCATGTTTTTAATACTCTTTGTTTACATTAAAAGAGAAAATATTCTACGTGCATATTTTATCAACCAGTTTGACAAGATTTTAATATGAAGCCTTTTTGACATGCAAACGTTTATTACGATTATTACAGCGGTAGCTTGTTGAACTTATTTCTTGCACACTTAAGAGTACTAATGTAACAAAACTATAATGCATTTTAGTGAAATGTGTATAACCGGTGATATTTTATTACATATTTTACTTTTAAAGAGCATTCTTCAAGTCCATGTTGACATTTTTAAAATAAACAAATAAAAAATCGACATGAAAAAAGATCCAAAAAATAAACAGAATTAATTTAAATGATATTCAATTTGAGCTTAAGATAATTACAAAAAGCCACGAAAATTCATTAATATTCAATTTGAATTGTGATAACAGATTTTTACGTAAAACAACGAACTAGAACAAAACGGATTCAAAAAATTATGACGGATTTTTTAAAAGTTAATTCTTCAAAGAAGTGTCAGATTATCACCCAATGTTAGCCTTTCCCTAACTTATAAGCGAGTATCGTCAACTCAACCCAAAATTATATACTTTTGCGGTCAAGCTGACAATTCAGTAATGCACCGAGCCGTACCATAAATTCTAACTTATACTAAAGGATATAATACGTTTTGAAGCCTAAGGATTTCACATAATGCTGGCATTTTTAAACTTAATCGTGGAAGAAATGCGTTTTTCGATATCCACAAGAAAGATACCACAAAATGTGACCCTTATAGATTACTACTACACTTAAATCACCATTCGCTTATATTTACTTATTGTGACACATAAAAAAGTACCTAAATAATATTGAGTAAATTATTGTATTAAATATGTATGTTCTAGTATACGTATGGAAAATCTGAAGAAAAGCCGCGGTCCTCACGCTCCGTTGAGATTTTTTTTTTATATAAGTGCAGCACAGTGGCTCCTCTTTGCCTGATGGTAAGTGAAAGAGGAGCCCAAATCGCAACTGAAACTGACAAAAGACTACACAGTGTCCTGTCAGTTGAAGCTACCATGCTGACCCACAAGATGCTTCTGTTGTTCATGCTGTTTTTATATCATTACCTCTTTGTTTGTATCATTTTTTTCACCATACACCTTTTAAGTAGTCCTTACTAAGTATGAAAACGCTTTTTCGCGTAACTTTAGTAACGTAGGACAAGCATACGTATTTTTCGAAAGGCTTGTATTTTATTAACAGCGCAAAATTCATGTATCTTATTAACAATTATGGAGTTCTCAAATTTTAATTATCCAGTGGAGCAGCAGAAAATTACCACAGTAAATAGGGCAAAGTAACATTTTCAAAGCAACTGTTGAACTTATTAGGATGTTGATGTGATGCAGGATCTCTTATCTTCTGTTATTGGAAATCTCTACAGCGTGAAAATAACCCCTATCCCTCCGAAATATATTCATGGGCATACCAATGTCTTAAAAACTTTTGTTGGTTGTACATGTTTTCATTATCCAAATTATGCATCTTTTCCTTAAACTCTATCAATTTTTAAATATGAAACAACACCGTTATTAGCGGCTTAAAAAAATGTGTCGAGACTTTACAGCATCACAAAGTTCGGGACACATGCCATTTTCTACATTACCTACATTGCCACATAAGTTGCCTCAATTTATGTTACTTTTGGTATTTTTTTACTTATATTATATAAACAGAAACGAATCTCAATAATTATTATTTCCGAATAAGACAGATTTTTTACACACTAATAGCCGTAAAGTCTGCCAAAATGACCGCTTTATATAACACTGCGGATCAACTATTGATCATCCGCAGTGTTATGTAAAGCGATCATTTTCTTATCAACAAACAGTAAGCTAGAACAATTGGGTAAGCTAGAAAAATATATAATTATTTACTAATTATACGTATATACTTATATTCACTATATACGGTATTTTTTTTTAAAATAATAGCGATTTGAAAAACTTTTTTAATAATAGGAAGATAAAATCCATCAGCGTTTGAAATACTTTCCACAATAGGATTTCGATAAAATTTCCACTGTATATCTAGTACGGTCTGTAATGCACGATTTTTGTATACTTGTACAAAAAATCGAGTAAAAATGTACAGTGATTCACATAGCATGTGGATTTTTATTCCTCCTGACGGATTTATTCGGAAGCACTTATAACCATGTTGATAAAAGTTTGCACTAACTAAAACATACGTTTCAAGGTACTCCATTGTATACTGGATTAATGTTATAAACAGAATCTATTAATTTAGGCTAATTTCTGTTCGGATTTTTGTCACTTTCTATATTAGTGTCCATCTTCATACTCCGCTCCCTTTGCAACAACCTCCGTCGCACTTCCTCTGGGTTATATCTCTTTCTATAAACCCGCCTTACTCTTCTAACTGGATTCACATTTCTCGCTTTTATTATTTTCTTTTTACCAAAAGTGCTATTAGTTATTATTGACGGCGCTCTTATGTCATCTAAATGTCTAAAAGATTTTGGTTTTCTTGTGGCATTTGAAAATATGTCCCTTTGTTCCCTTATAGTTGCATCATAAAATATTTTTCCGTTAACGATTGCTTTCCTTATATTTTCCGTTGTACTCAAAACTCTTGGAGGTCTAACGAATGTTGTTTCGCTCACTTCTAAACTTTTGTCAGCACTTCTCTCTTTTTCTATCTCATCTTTTGTCACTCTCTGTACAGTCCCTCTTCGCTCTGTAGTTGGAAATTTATTGCCAAAATTAAAATCAACTAGATCTTTGTCAACGGCTATATTTTTAGATTCTAAATCTTTATGTGAACGTTTTTCAATAACCAACTTAGTTCCTCTTCTCGAAGCTAGTAATCTACCTATAGCCTCTATCTGTCTCTCTTCTGCCTCTAAGGTTTTGAAATCAGATAACTTTTCAGCTTTTTTAGCATCTTCAATGTCTAACACTTCTATGGATGAAAAATCAACTAACTTATCATCTAATTTAAGGCCATCTATATCTTTATCGTCCTGCATGTTTTGGGGTTTAATAATTTCAACAACAGAATTATTGGTTTTGGTAATATCTTCTTTGACCGCAGGCTTGCTACGTTCATCTTCTTTCACTTCAATTTTAGCAGTAGTCGTAGTTGTTGTTAATTTATCTAAATCTATGTGAAACAAGTCATCATTTCCCGTACTATTGTCTAATTTTCTTGGCCTTTCATCTCTCTGACTTCTACCCTCTACTGGCAATGGCTTATCGTCTCTTATGACATTATTATTGTTAACTGACGGTGGTTGATCCCTTTGTGGGTTTGTTTCAGGTCGTTGGTTCTCGCGTGGATTATTTTGGGACCTCATATCATTTTGTGACTTTGGATCACTTTGAGGCCGTGGATCGCGTATTTCCGTCGAAGATATTGGTTGCGTTTCGTTGTATCTGAAATATGTAATGTTTGGCGGTGGGCCTTTGTGAAGATACGCAACGGGCCAGTATCTGAAAATAAAAATTGAAGTAATGTAAAATCTAAACTCAATAGCTGCCAAATCGAAAAAATAAATTACATAGTCTGCTAAAGATTTTTCCAGGCATCGCGCGAATACTGCATTATAATAATGCATGTTAATGTATTGCAACCGTTTATATGCTGCGGTAACCGCATTACATCAGGTGGCCCGTATGCTTGTACGCCTCACGATATTGTATACAAAAAAAAATGGAATACAAAATTGGACCTTGTACGTCCTACGTACCTTGGTGCACCGAAACCTCCAGGAACTGGAGGATCCAACTCCTGGTCGTATGGCGAGACTGGCACCCAGTGGCCACTAGGAGGACGAGGATAGCTATGCCTGTATTTTATATATGGACGATCTGCCGTTGGTACCCGGGTGTAGCCTGGAAAAAAACATACTGTATAATATATATTTATAAATGTGAGCTGTGATAGCCCAGTGGATAAAGAACCGGCCTAGAGAACAACAGGTCCCCGGTTCGAATCCTGGCATGTACCGCTAAATTCGTGTTCTCGGATTAATGTACATATTTGTAATTATCACTTACTCGGCGGTGAAGGAAAACATTGTGAGGAAACCCGCTCGTCCAAGAAATTATATTTCGAAAGACGTGTGACCTTACCTAAGAATAATCTGGTCTTCCCTCTGGGTCGTGGAGATCTGACAGCAGTCGCAGTCATGTAAAAATCTGTATCTTCGCCAAATCCTTAGGCTTAGACAGTGGACCCCGCCAATCCTAATGGACTGGGAAACAGGATAATACTAGAAAGAAGAATCTGTACGTCCTATCTTTCTCTGTGCACCAATTTATCACATTAAGAAGCTATGACGTTTTTTTATTTACCTGGTAAAGGATTTCCATATTTATCGTAATAAGCTTGCGGTCCATTTTTGTATAATTCATCCCAATATCTTCGGTCGCTCTCAGATATATACGGTCCTATGATTGGCCTATCTCTGTCTGCATCTTTATATGGTGCATCTTTCCAAGGTCTGCTGGGATGTCTTTGGGATTGATGTCCTAAAATGAATACTAAAAAGTAATAGGGGTTTGGGCAACAGTTTGACGAGGTCAGTGAGTTTGATTCCCACACAGGACATACATTTGTTTGCACGTGAACAAATCAAATCAAAATCAAATGTTTATTTTCTATCACATAGTCATTAAAATATAGTGTGACAATGTTTCCTGTACCTGTCTGTTTGTCTTAGTCTGGATGTTTTAAAACGGGTAGGGCGCATGAAAGCAGCCCGTCTGGGGATGTACCTCCACCTCATAGAATACCTCAGGCAAAAAACGACTCCCTAGAGGGTTGTTGTTTTCCTGCGTGTGAATGAGGTCACTAGAAAATTCCTAAGGAGTTGCTGTGTTATCAGCAGAGGAAGCATCACGCGAGTGATATACTTAATGTATAACAAGCGTTCATAGGCTACGTTAATTGCTTTACATCAGGTAGGCCGTATGCTTGTATGCGTCCCAACGACGTATAAAAAAACGTTGTTAACCAATTCTTACCTTTATGCCCCTGTTGTTGAGATGGGTGTGGGACGTTATGTTGATGATATGGATAGTACTTGTCGCTGCAGGGACGCCATTGGTCTTCCGTTGGGCCCACGTAACACCTGGAAGAATAGAGGGTAGACAGAAGAGTTCGTCTAAAATGCCTATGATGGAAAAATAATTAAAAAAAATCGGCCAAGTGCGAATGGGACTCGCGCACGAAGGGTTCCGTACCATTATCTATAAAAAATGCAAAAAAAATCACGTTTGTTGTATGGGAGCCCCCTTAAATATTTATTTTATTATATTTTTTAGTATTTGTTGTTATAGCGGCAATAGAAATACATCATCTGTGAAAATTTCAACTGTCTAACTATCACGGTTCATGAGATACAGCCTGGTGACAGACGGACGGACGGACAGCGGAGCCTCAGTAATAGGGTACGGAACCCTAAAAACGGGTTACACTCCGGGAGTGCCGGCAGAAGTGAAAACTTGAACATTAACGTTGTGCATTTTTGAATTTTTTTGGAATGGTTAGGGAATAATTTCGCACGAATTGCTTTATTTATCAGTATAAAAGTACTATCATGTATGTGGTAAACTACAATATTCATTGATTACACTATCGTACACAAACATGACAATTTATATTACATTAAAAATTTAACACATCAGAACTATTACAATTATTTTACATTAAAAAGTTTATCTCTCAGAAAAATCAACTTTCATCCATAATTTCAACGACTCTTTCACCATCATCATTACCAGCATCATCATCGCCAATCTCTAAAACACAAACACACACGCACAGTCGAGCAAACGCCCTGCGCCGCTTAAACCAAACAGCGATGTTGATAAACTACGTTGAACGAAACGCGTAAACGCCAACAATTTCATGGCGCTTACAACGTTTTGGTCGCGAGAAAATAATGCCCTATGAACGATCTAGCACTTCATGTTTTAATTGTTTAATTAGAGGGAACTAATGTTTTAGCGCTGCAGCGAACTTAAGTTCTGATTCTCACCAAAATCTTACAGTCAGGGTCACCAGTCCTGACGGCCTGACGCGAGTTTAGCATTTTTTACTCATCCCAAAAACAAAACGCCGCTAAAGAAGTTTTCACTTCAAAAACAACAATCAACCGTTGCTGTAGTTTGCAAAACGGTGAATAAGTTAGACAGAGGTAGCCTGCTAAATGTAAAAGGAAATACTTTTGCAATGCCTACTATTTTTGAAACTTCTTTAGCACTGTTGTGATTTGAAACTCGATGAAACGAAAAACCGACATTAAAAGGAGTCAACCACATACATCTATAGGATTTAACGTGCGAGAGAATGAGATAGAAGGCATTATACAGTGTATATTACAGGGTCTGAGCATTGTACGTGTGTTAGTACGTACACACAGCGCCTGCGTATTACGAAGCTCGGGCGTCATAAGGCGCCATAACAATCGTGGTGTATTGTACACGTGTATTGTTTACTTAATATTTCGTTATTTGGTATTGTAAATCAGTATCTTCGCCAAATCCTTAGTCTTAGGTAGCGGACCCCGCCATTCCTAATGGATTAGGAAACGGGACAACCCTAAGAAGATGGCCTTAGTGTAGGGTTGGTCTTATAAATGGTTGTCTTACCATGGTTTATGGAATCCCTCGCTGTAACCACATCTGTGAGTAGGTGAACAGCAGTAGTCCCATGATCCTGCAAAAGTAACGAGCATCAGCATCTTGAGCACGGTTCCAAGTCACAGTTGTAGAGTTCGATGGAGTCGTATTTTAAGCAATGTCGACTGCAGTTTATATGTGGATGGGTTTAACCATCTTGAGTTACTTTGTAGGGCAAGGTCCTGGATGTTTTTGAAAGGTGACAGTCTTTTTTTTATACTACGTCGGGAAGCATACAAGCATACAGCCCACCTGATGAAAAGCGGGCACCGTAGCCTATTAACGCTTGTAATATATTAAGTATCACTCGCGCGATGCCTCCTCTGCTGCTTACACAGCAACTCCTTGGGACCTTACTGGTGACCCCACTCACACGCAGGAATATAATAACCCTTGAGGGAGTTGTTATTTGGCTGCGGTTTTCTGTGAGGTGGAGGTACTTCCGCTAAGCTAAGGTAAGCTAAGTTAAAAGAGGTAATGCGCTCAGAAACAACTCGATTGGAGAAGTATACAGAGAAGCACAGCCAAATAGCAAATTTCTGGAGTGTTGTTGTGTTCCTGCGTGTGAATAAGGTTACTAGTAAATCCTGAGTAATTAGTAGCGTGGTGGAAACGTGCGAGAGCAGCCATTGCAGCGACGGTAACGGATCGAGGTTCCTGTTAAAGATGGCGGGCAATCGCAGAGACGACGGCATTTACTAACGGTAGTGGGTGATGCCGACCGACGCTAGTTCGCATGAACTAATTGGTGGCGGAAGCACAAAAAGTAGTTTGGATCAGATCGGCGTTTTAATCACTTACCAACTTCGCCACCTTCAGGTTCACAAGCCCAATGACCGGCCACTTGGTTCTGGGCACAAGTCGTACCACTCCGGCATGGAAACCCAGACACCGTGTAATGCCTCCAAGATACATTGACTGGAAATATAATTAACGTTAAAGTAATCAAAACTCGACTGAAATAAATATTAGAATAATAGATAATATAATAAACAAAAAACATCATAAACATATCAATATATGAGCCAAATAAGAATTGAAAAGGGCGCCATCTTATTTAATTTGAAGTGTTAATTATTTGTTTATTTTTTATTTAAAGCGTTTATTCAAAGCATAAGTACCTATTTAAAGTGTTTACAAATGCTGCATCACGAAAACCCATAGGGTTTATCTGTGTACAGCGAGTCGTTCATATAACGAAATGATTTTAGTTTTTAAACTTGGCATTTTATTACAAGAATTTGTCTCCCTTTTTCTCATATTAATCTTCTTCTTCTTAGCCCTTCTTATTAACTTCTTAACCCGTTTTCTTAAACCATTAGGATTGTTGGAGTTCACTACCTGAGCCTAAGAGTTCGGCAAAGATACTGATTTTTACATGGAGCCGGTCAGGCCTCCACAACCCGGAAGCTTTTTTAGAGAAATTTTATACCAGGAGGCGAACAATGTGTCAGTCAGTTAAGAGGCTGACTCTTTTTTTCATATACAACATCTGGAGGCATACAAGCATACGGCCTGGTGGAAAGCGGTTACCGTAGTCTATGAACGCATGTAATACATTTGGTATCACTCTGCTGCTAACATAGCAACTCCTCAGGACACTATGCTGGGACGAACGAACGACGACGACGAAATTTTTTTTATTCAACCGACTACAATATTTAATAATTATCATATTTTTTTTTATAATACGTCGGGAGGCATACAAGCATACGGCCCACCTGATGTCAAGCGGGTACCGTAGCCCCTTAGTGCTTGCGATCTATTAAGTATCACTCGCGCGATGCGTCCTCACAAAGCAACTACTTGGGAGCTTACTGGTGACCTGACTCACACGCAGGAACACAACAACCCTCTAGGGAGTTGTTATTTGGCTGCGGTTTTCTGTGAGGTGGAGGTACTTCGCTAGACGGGCTGCTTTGATGCGCCCTACCTCTCTTAAAACATCCAGACCAAGACAAAAAACATTTCATGCACATAAATGTTTGCCTTGAGTGGGAATCGAACCCACGAGCGTTGGTGTCAAAGTCGCGTCATTGACGACTAAGCCACCGGGATCGTCAAATTTTATATACAACGTCGGTAGGTATACAAGCATACGGCCTGGTGTAAAGCGGTTACCGTAGCCTATTAACGCTTACGATATATTAAGTATCACTCGAGCGATACCACTTCTGCTGCTAACATAGCAACTCCTCAGAACTACCACGATGAGACGAAATTTTTTTTATTCGACCGACTACAATATTTAATAATTATCATAAAAAAAATGGTATGGTTTTGGTTGATTCAGTTTTAGGTGTGACTCGATAGATTGAATTTAGATCTGTTTGTCCAACCTACTCACATCGTCATGCGATGTGGGATCTCACTAAGTTTACAGACACCGACAGATCATGTTATGTACCCATGCGTCTTGTGTCGTAGCAATAAAAGTTAAATTCGCATGATTTTACATAGCTTGTCGTTCGCTGTGTGTACTAAGAGTACTAAGACCAAGTGTTAAATATTTAGCCGACTAAATTTATGTATTATGCAAATAAACTGTTGTACCGGCTTAAATCTCTTCGTGCATAATATTGAATTCTATATACTTCACCATCTGAGTGTTAATCCCAGTGGATCCTAACCTTTAGCTTCAGAGGTTAGAGTCCATTATCTAAGTCTAAAGATTCGGCCGAGATACTGATTTGACAGCAAGCGACATGAAGCCGTCAGACTTCTACAACGTATGGGGAAAATCAGACCTTTCATAGATTCTGTCACATAATACAAACACGACTCTTTTGTAGTTGACGACATGACGAATTCCTTGAATAATTAGCTACCAAGTGGTGTAATTAAATTATATTTATATTGCAACACCAAATTGAATCCCATGTTTTTGTTATAGTCCGTTTTCTGAATTGCCTCACACTACAGAATCATGTTTAAAGGTGTATTCACGTCAAAAACCGTTTACATTTTTTTATAATACTCATCAATAGCTTAATTATCATCAATAGTTCAACAAACAACTTTATGCAATAAAGTTCTACAAACAAACAAACAATAGCTACTTAAAAAAATGTTAAGAAACAGGGAAGAATACCCGTTGGATTTGAAAAAAACTTCTTGCATTTGATATCCCAATTCTTGAGGAAGGTTATAAGCTATTTGAACATCAAGATACGACTCTTAAAAGTCGAGAAAAAGATTTTAGGGGTTACAGAAATACACTTGTCGCTAGCAGCTAGTTTATGTATAGACTAGATGACACGGCGCATTGTTGAATATTTTTTATTTTATTTATGTATGGTTAATGTCTTGTTTTCTTATATTCTATAACTTTCGCACAAGTGTGAACAGTAAATTGACAAAGTTTTATCGCAATCAGTTCAAACTTTTATATATAAGATTATCCCAGTGAAAAAAATCTTAAAAATCAGTTACATAGTTTTTGATAAAATCCAAGTCATACAAACATAACAAACAATCAGACAAATAAGCAGGACCCTACCTTCTGTATCATGGAATTTGATGATTTATTTCTATCACAATCTACATTCTAAAATCGTACATGAAATGACCTATTTTGATTTGACTACGTGCAGTGATGTTAGGGAATGAATGTATGGGGTTAAGACTTATGACTGCAATTAACTACATATTTTAAACTAAACTACTATAGTATTAACTAATAAGTTACACTTCATTTCCTGTACCTGTAGGAATGAAAAATACACATTAGTAAAAATAAATCGCGAAGATAAAGATACATTATTGAAATAAGGGTTATTAATTAAGGCTCTCAGTATGTAATCGCATTCATTACATAATACTGGAACTTTCATCTTATTTCATTGTTTTAGAAAAACACTATTATATTAAGAGTGCGTATAAAGCTAAGTGGCGCCCTCATTTTCTTTTTAGTAAATACGCAGAATTTAAGACCAATTCCAAAAAAAAATGCTCGATGCTGTCACTGTAGAACCATATCTTGTATTCATTATCTATGTAGAAGAATTTTAATTATCGCTTAAGTAAGTTTCTAAATTTTTACGTTGCATAATTACATAAATTTATATAATGCGGGATTTAACGTGAAATTTAGTTATAAATATTATCTTTTTATTTCCCGACGTTTCGGGTGAGTTGCGTCAGCCGTGGTCACGGGCGGGCTGGCGGTGCGCGGCGCGCCGGCTGCGCTCGGAGGTGTTTTCTTCAACTACCCTCTCTTGGTCTTTGTATTTGTCATAGTCACTACACAAGACACTATGTCTACGGGCGCATTCGACGATAAACCGCGAGATTTTAATTTTCCTATCACTGGCTGCCACACCGGCGACAGCTTATATCCATCCTCACGATATTTTTTTTTATATTTTTTTTTAATTTCAATCGCTTCGCGAACCATTCAGCAGTAATATTGGCGAACGGTGGATAAAACCTTTCGCCGGTAGAACTCAATACAGTGGTTGGTTTGGAGTCGAGAATGTTCGGCTGTAGGTGATTTTGTCGTCTGAAGATTGTTGAAACATCGAGGAATAAAAAGGTAATATTTATATGCGGTAAGTCCCGCATTATATAAATTTATGTTATTACGACTAATTGTACATAAATAGTAAATACAGAATATGTCTCAAAAAAAATTAAAATATGGGTCTACAGTGCCAGTATTGAGCGTTTTCTTTTTTAAATCGGTTTAAAATTCAGCGTTGTTAACAAAAACAAAATGAGAGCGCCACTTAACTTTATACACCCTCTTAAATAGGTTTTGAATTTTAATAGCAGCAGTGATAACCCAGTGGATAAAGAACCAGCCTATTGACCAACTGATCCCCGGTTCGATTCCTGACATGTACTCACTAAATCCGTGTTCTCGGATTTAAGTACACATTTGTAATTAACACCTGCTCTGCGGTGAAGGAAGACATCGTAAAACCCGCGCGATTTAGAAATTATATTTCAAAAGACGTGTGACTTAAAAAAGGTCTGGTTTTCTCTCTGGGTTATGGACTCTAACGGCAGTAAAATCAATAACTTCGCCAAATTCTTAGGCTTAAGTAGAAAACCCGGCTAATCCAAATGGATTGGAAAAACGAGATAACGCTAGGAAAAAGAGAAAATCGGGATTTTAACGTTCTTTAGTGTAGTATTGTGGACTAGTGTAGGTATGTAGTGGAGGGCAGTGTGGTATAGTAGTGGGGGCCAGTGTGGTATAGTAGTGGGGGGCAGTGTGGTATAGTAGTGGGGGCCAGTGTGGTATAGTAGTGGGGACCAGTGTGGTATAGTAGTGGGGACCAGTGTGGTAAAGTAGTGGAGATCAGTGTGGTATAGTAGTAGGGACCAGCTGAAAATTAGGCCGGTTCTTTGCCCACTGGGGTATCACTGCTGGTTATATACAATACAGTAAAATGTAGATAATGAAAGAAGAAGATGTGATGCGATTGGATTTGTGTTAAAGACATTTTATTCAAGAAATAGTTCCTCAAAAGTTACATTTTTTACAATAAATCTATTATTATAATATAACCAAAAAATAAACTCTTCATAAAATATTTTAATAATAAGATACATAAAAAGGTAAGGCAATAGATTATTCTCAGAATATTTTATTTTATTTCACATGACAGTCATGTTTCGTTTAAGTAAACATTAATAAATAAATATATTAATAAATATATTCTATGAAACACTTACTTGGGCCACCTTCCTCTCTGTCACCAGGATAACCTGGTTTATTTGGTCTACCTGGAGGTCCATACTCAGGTCTTGGTTCGAATGGTCTACCAGATTCCGGCGGATAACCCGGTTTATATCCCGAATCCGGTTGCGGAGGCGGATAACCGGGTCTGAAACCTGTATCTGCGGGATGATTTGGTTTATAACCAGGGCCGCTTGGCTCTGGTCGGAACTGGGGCTTATAACCTGGGACATATTCTGGTCTATTAGGGTAAGGTGCAATAGGTCTATAAATAGGTTTTTGATCAGATTCCGGTAAATAACCGGGTTTGTAACCAGGTCCAGTTTCCGGATATGTGGGTCTCAGGTCTGGGTAACTGGGTTTATAGGCGGGTCCGCTAGGTTCAGGATATGGTTTGGGTGAATCGGGTCCGGATGGATAACCTGGTTTATATCCTGGGCCGCTAGGTGGTCCTGAAGCGGGGACGTATGCAGGTTCTGTAAAAATATATACATTTGACTGATGGAAAACATTAACTGTCTTCATAGCCACATGAAGAGCCATTTACCTCCTGCGCTGGGTGGATATCCTGGTCTGCCGGGGCTGGAGATAGGATAGTGTGGGTCACTAGACGGTGGCAGAGGGCGCGGCAGTTCTGGAGATGGATGGCTGAAAAGAAAAATAGTTTTGTAGGATGCTAAAGGATTGCATAACTGATTGCTGGTGAGGACAACATTGTCCCCAGTACAATCCAGTTTTATACAACGTTGGGAGGCATACAAATACATACATGTCTGCATCAAAGCAGCCCGCCTGGGGAAGTACCTCCACATCACAGAAAACTGCAGCCAAATAACAACTCTCTAGAGGGTAGTTGTGTTCCTAAGGAGTTGCTGTGTTAGCACCAAAATGGCATCGCGCGAGTGATATTTAATGTATTACAAGCGTTCATAGGCTACGGTAACCGCCTTACATCAGATGTACCGTATGCTTATATGCCTTCTGATCAGATTTGCCGTATGCTCCTGATGCTGAATAAAGAAAAAAAAACCTTACTTACTCATATTCATTCTTTCCATGCACCTTCCTCCAGCACTGTCCGTTGAAGAGATCGAAGGCGAACAGCCAATCATCAGTGGAATGCTCATAGTCGACTCCTCTCTGAAGATCGAAGAGACGGATCTCTGACAAGAGACAGTTGTCCCTGCCAGGTGGAGAGTGATTGCTGGGAATGAGAAAAAATTGTTTGTTAGTATAAATGTAAAATCTGTAACTAGAACAGTCTCATACTGTGCGGTTCCAGATAACTTTTCTACTGAGAACCCTTAAGTTGTGGAATTAACTCTCAGCCGAGATTATCCCAAGGAACTATGAGCTATCAGTATGAGGTTTTTTAAGAAAGGTATGAAGAGGTTTTTACTTCCGGTAAGTGACACCCTTGGTATTGTAAATCTTCTTCTTCTAAGCTTATCCGGTTTCCTTATCCATTAGGATTAACGGGGTCCGCTACCTAAGCCTAAGGATTTGGTGAAGATACTGATTTTTATATGGAGCGACTGCCGTCAGACCTCCGCAACCCAGAGGGAAACCAGATCATTCTTAGGTTAGGTCACACGTCTTTCGAAATATAATTTCTTGGACGTGTGGGTTTCCTCACGATGTTCACCGCAGAAATACTGATAAATATATAAATTAGATATATACAAATTAGAAATATGAACATAAATTCGAAAACACAAATTTTGTGGTACATGCCGGGATTCGAACCGGGGAACTATTTGGTCACTAGGTGGGTTCTTTATCCACTAAGCTCTTTTTTCTTATCGTCGGAAGGCATACATGCATACGGACCACCTGATGTAAATCAGTTACCGTAGCATATCAACGCTTGTAATACATTAAGTATCTCTCGCGCGATTTCTCCTCTGCTGCTAACACAGCAACTCCTTAGGAGCTTACTGGTGACCTCACTCATACGCAGGAACACAACAACACTCTAGGGAGTTGTTATTTGGCTGCGGTTGTCTGGGAGGTGGAGGTACTTCCCTAGACGGGCTGCTTTCATGCGCCCTACCTCTCTCAAACTATCACTGCTCCATGCATACCACTGGTATTGCAAATGTTCATTATATTATCTAAATGTCCATATAGTTTTTAGGGTTCCGTATCTCGAAAGGAAATCCTTAACCCTCATAGGATCACTTGTCCGTGTGTCTGTCCATCTGTCAAGACCCTTTTTCTCGGGGACGGGTGAAGCTATCAAGCTAAAATTAATATCAAATACGTAAGTCTGCTATCCCTTCAAGCAGTAAAAAAATCAAACCTCTAACTCAACGCAATCAAAAGATACGGCTGTTTATGCCGCATGTTTTGACACTCGCTTAGAATTAAAAGCATAAAGGGTACTTCCCGTTGAGCTAGAATCTCGAAATTTGATAAGAAGCAATGTCATGTATCACAAGTAAAGGAACAAATCGGAAAACCGTAAATTTGTAGTTACATCACAATCACGCTTTTTTTATTAATTTACTAGATTGTAAGTTTGTAAATAAATTAGTATTTTATTAGTAGAAGTGATGGGAGGGTAAACCGCTTCGTTACGTAACGTGTTACGGCGCCAGTCTGTCTGGCTTCCCTTTCGCTCACGCATACGCCAGCTTTAATTATATGTGGTTTAAGTTATCACTTCTGTCGAGCGTCCCGAGACGCACACGTTTTTTCAGGAACACCGTTCCTATATGAAATCTATATGTTTGTATGTACGTTTGTCTGTGTGTGCGTTTTTTTCGAATATTCGAATTTTGACTTCAGATTCGGATTCAGAATAAAAAAGTAGAATAGGAATGTTCAGGAACACTGTTCCTATCTCAGGAACATGGTCAAAATTGATTTAAAAAAAAAATGAATTGTTATATAATTGACGAGCCAGGTGTTCCTCTAGCAATGCAAGCTTGCGCATTCTCAACTGGTTTTTTATTAAGTAACCTTTTTTCTGTAACCTGATAATGAAGGATGATTTTTTTATTTAAATATTTATTAAATAAAAATACTTGTAAGAAAAACTGAGGCATCTGAATGGGGCGTCAGTGCAGGTCTTGCCGCACGTCTCCTCATCACGAACCCTGGCTGAGCCGCGCACAGCTGACTCTTTAAGACGAGCAGCACTGTCGTATTGAAGATAGCATTCTGAAAACAATCAGGGGAATAATTAGAATATTAAGTCGATGTACATGTGTAGCAGATTTTTGAAGTGAAAACTTCTTTAGCGGCGTTGTGCACTTTTTGGGATGAGTAAAAAATGTTAAACTTGCGTCAGGACACGTGACCCTGACCATAAGATTTTGATGAGAATTAGAACTTAAGTTCGCTGCAGCGCACTTAACATTAGTTACCTCTAATTAAACAATTAAAACATGAAGCGCTAGATCGTTCATAGGGCACTATTTTCTCGCGACCAAAACGTTGTAAGCGCCATGAAATTGTTGGCGGTTTACGCGTTTCGTTCAACGTAGTTTATCAACATCGCTGTTTGGTTTAAGCGGCATAGGGCGCTTGCGCGAGTGTGCGTGTGTGTTTGAGTTTTAGAGATTGGCGATGATGACGCTGGTAATGATGATGGTGAGAGTCGTTGAAATTATGGATGAAAGTTGATTTTTCTCTGAGATAAACTTTTTAATGTAAAATAATTGTAATAGTTCTGAAGTGTTACATTTTTAATGTAATATAAATTATCAGGTTTATGTATACGATAGCGCAATAAATGAATATTATATTTTATCACATACATGATAGTACTTTTATACTGATAAATAAAGCAGTTCGTGCGAAATTATTCCCTAACCATTCCAAAATGTTCAAAAATGCACAACGTTAATGTCAAGTTTTCATTTCTGCCGGAACTCCCGGAGTTTTTGTTTTTTTGTATATATACAACGTCAGAAGGCGTACAAGGAAAAGGGGAAAAGCCTCTACCTCACAGAAAACCACAGCTAAATAACAACTATCTAGAGTAGAGGTTCCCAGACTACTTTCAAAATTTAGCTGGCTCCGGTGGACCCTCTACAGCTACATTTCTACCATATTCCCAAAACTCGACAAAAAATGTGAAGGTTAGATCTAACTATGGACTGGTTTGTCACGCCCACCAACGTAGACCCCCGTCGAGTCTCCTGTGGTCCACCTGGACCACTTTGGGAACTACTGATCTAGAGGGTCCTTGCGTTCCTGCGTGTGAGTGTCGTCACCAGTAAGCTCCTAAGGAGTAGCTCCTTAGCAGCAGGGTTGACAAGCAATATTTCATGAATTGCAAGTAGTCACAGGCTACGGTAGCCCCTTTACAACAGGTAGGCCGTATGCCTCCCGACGTCGTATAAAAAGGCTGTGTTTATAAAATGTACTTGAAAGATGTGGTAATCGCTTCAAATCCCGTGAACTATCGGCAAAGAATCCTGCAGTATATGATACATGTCCGAACCAACTAATACACTAAATTACCATCATATCTTGTTCCATAAAAACTCGTCACAATTTTTTTTTACCATATGCTTGGGCAAAGATTTCTACAGTATACGGACAAATTTTTTTTCCAAAAACCTTAAGTTATCTATGAATCAAATCTATGTAAGGAAAAATGTATCACTCTCCCAAACAAAACAGCAACTTACGAGCTTCTCTATGCTGTACATCATCGTACAGTAAATTAGCAGACAATGAACAGTGATAGCCCCGTGGACCCCGGTTCGAATCCTGGCATGTATCACTTCGTGTTTTGGGATTTATGTACATATTTGTAATTATCACTTGCTCGGCGGTGAAAAAAAACATCGTGAAGAAACCCGCACGTCCAAGAAAATTATATTTCGAAAGACGTGCGACCTTACCTAAGAATGATATGGTTTTCCCTTTGGGTTGACGAGTTCTGACGGCAATCGCTCCATGTCAAAATCAGTATCTTAGCCAAATCCTTAGGCTTACGTAGCGAACCCCACCAATCCTAATCCAAACAAAACAGCCACTTACGAGCTTCTCTATGCTGTACATCGTCGTACAGCGCTGGTTCACAACCCCTTCCGTAGTTTCCTCTGGAGTACAGCTCGTGCCCGGCCGTGGGACGCAGACCACGGTTGGCTTCAAGCGACGTTGGAGGGGACGAGGTCAGTATACAGTTCTCAAGCTCATCGCCGATGGTTGGTGCGTCGAATCTGTAATGAAAACGAAATATTCTCCAGTTTTGTCCACCTGATGGGCAAAACGGAAACCCTATTCTTAGTAAACAGGCTGTAACAGACGGCATTCGCTTGTTTTTCTCCCTCTTTATGTAATAGCTAGAGGAGCTCGGTGGCTCAGTCGTGAATGATGCGACTTTGACACCAACGCTCGTGGGTTCGGTTCCCACACAAGGCAAACATTTGTGTTTTAAGAGAGGTAGGGCGCATCAAAGCAGCCCGTCTGGGGAAGTACCTCCACCTCACAGAAAACCGCAGCCAAATAACAACTCCCTAGAGGGTTGTTGCGTTCCTGCGTGTGAGTGAGGTCACCAGTAAGCTCCCAAGGAGTTGCTGTGTAAACAGCAGAGGAGGCATCGCGCGAGTGATACTTAATATATCGCAAGCGTTAATAGGCTACGATATCCGCTTTACATCAGGCGGGCCGTATGCTTGTATGCCTCCCGACATAGTATAAAAAAAAAGCTACGGCCCGCGACTTTGTCTGCACGTATTCCGGTATCCCGCTATATCCGCCCCTTCTTATTTTCTTTCATTTTTCTCAGCTTTTAATGGTGGTATCGTGTTGTTGAATAGCCTATAACCTTCCTCAAGAATTGAGCTATCTAATGCAAAAAGATTTTTTAAGTCCGACAAATAGTTTCAGAGATTAATTAGCGCATTCAAAAACAAACTTTTTAGCTCTATATATTAGATAAGTTTTAGATTATAGATATATATACGACTAGTTGTAAATAATATTTTTATTTTATTTTCGTTTGTACATTTGTGAATAGGTACAGAAAATGATGTACAAATCAATGCGTGATCTGACCAAACCGTCCGCTACGATGGGTTAGTGGTCTGACGCGGTCACGCAAATACTGCGGCCTTGGCTATACGAAAACATATGCACGAGAAAATGCAGGCTTGCGTCGCCACGTTTCCCTGGAGCGATCGATTCCGATGAAGCCTTAAAAGCCTTCCCAGCTAAAGTCAACCCCTGGTGTGTTCAGTCAGTATGCGTCTGACTTAACTCGTTCGGCCGGTCGATAGGGTATCCGTGAGGATTCACCACCTCCCTCCCTCGATTAGCTTCTCAGAAGAATGACTAATGCACGATTTTAGTGGGTTAATCCTCCTTTTGTGGGTCGTCGTTTATGTCTGGCGTAAAAACAAAAATGTTGTCGCCAATCTCAGAGTGACGCTTCCGTCTTCCGGCATCTCCTGGGGTGATCACTACTGATGAAGCGTTTATAGCCTTCCCGGCTTGATGAAAATAAAATGACAGTAAATTAAAATAAAATAAAAACATATGATAATGCTTTGTATCTTTAAGTGTTAGATAAAAAGATAAACATAAAAATCTTTTATTTGCCATTAGGCACGGGCACTTAGACACGTCTCGCATTCTTTAAATCAGATCATTTTGTATCTTATTAATTTAGTGCCTCACTATCATCTTTAAAGTCAAACTCACTCGCACATGGTGCGACCTGCTAACTAACAAGGCTGTGACGAAAGGCATGTAGTGCACATTAAAATAGCCCGACCGGGAAAGTGCTTTTATCTCCTTACTGAGTTTTTTTTTTGTCAGACAAATCACTCACCGCTGCCTAACCCCAAAGTAAGCGAAGCTTGTTTTTTGGGTACTAGACAACTGATAAACATACGTAAATACATTTTTAGGGTTCCGTACCTCAAAATGAAATACGGAACCTTTATAGGATCAGTTTGTTGTCCGTCAGTCTGTCAGTCAAGGCCCTTTTTCTCAGGGACGGGTGGAGCTATCTAGCTGAAATTAATATCAAATACTCAGGTCAGCAAACCCTTAGAACAGAGAAAAAATCAAACTTCTGAGTCAACGCAATCAAAAGACACGGCTGTTTATTCCCCGTTTATGCGCATATTTTGACACTCGCAAGGGAATTCTATAGGGTACTTCCTATTGACGTAGAATCATGAAATTTGGTAAGAAGTAATGTTATGTAGCACAAGTAAAGGAAAAAGATCTGATAACCATAAATTTGTAGATCCATCACAAAAAAAAATGCGAAAATATTTTTTACGGAACCCGGTGCGCAAGTCGGACTCGCACTTGCCGTCTTTTTTTGTAAATAGATACTTATGATACATAGGTAACATACAGACTAAAACAAACAGACATGTTCATGCACAGGTTCGCCGTGTGTATGAATCGAACCCACTTACATTGGTATGAAAATAGCGTTACTAACCACTGCATCACCGAGTTCGTCAATAATGAAGTCGTCACCGAGACGCCAAGAGATGAAGGTACTTTCCCGTAAGGACTCCAGACTGGTAACAACTCCCTGGAGGGTTATTGATAAATGAAGATTACCTGAAACTAAATCCTCTGCAGAAGAATCCATGAGCTCTAATGCACTCCGCTTCACAAGCACCAAGGCCAGCTACTGTGATGGCGGCCCTGACAGCTGCACCGCTCACAGCAGCACCAGAACGAACATGCCAGAAGCATTCTAGAATACCAGACAATAACTTTAGTTAATAGTCTTTTTAAGAGAGGTAGGGCACATCAAAGCAGACCGTCTGGAGAAGTACCTCCACCTCCCAGAAAATTGCAGCCAAATGACAACTCCCTTGAGGGCTGTTGTGTTCTTGCGTGTGAGTGAGGTCACCAGTAAACTCCTAAGGAGTTGCTGCACTAGCAGCAGAGGTGGCATCGCGCGAGTAATAATGTATTGCGAGCGTTTATAGGTTACGCTTTACATCAGGTCGGCCGTATGCTTGTATGCCTCCCGACGTCGTATAAAAAAAATGTCTCAGTCAAATATACAGGCAGTTTGATCTAAACTACTTTGCGTGTTTCCGCTATGGATTAGTTCATGCTACATACTAGTGCCGGCCAGCACACTTTCACTTTTTCTTTTTAGAGTTCCGCACCTCAAAAGGAAAAACGGAAGCCTTATCGGATCACTTTGTTGTCCGTCTGTCTGCCCTCCTGTTAAGATCCTTTTTCTCGGGGACAGTTGGAGATATCAAGCTGAAATTAATATCAAATACTCAAGTCTGCAATCCCTTCGAGCAGTAAAAAAATCAAACTCCTATGTCAACGCAATGAAAAGATACGGCTGTTTATGTCTCGTTCATGCCACATATTTTGACGCTCTCAAGGGAATCAAAACCTATAGGGTACTTCCCGTTGACCTAGAATCATAAAATTTGGTAAGAAGCAATGTCGTATCACAAATAAAGGCAAAAATCCGAAAACCGTAAATATTTTTTTGCGAAAATATGCTCATCATACACCACTACCGTTAGTAGATACATGCCGCCACTGCCATTGCTGCTTTGGTCGTGTGTGCTGCTGCGGTCGTCTCTGCTAATGTCCGCCATCTGAAGCATCGTCTAGAACGTCTGAGGATGCCTCGTGGACAGGCGACACACGTGTCGCAGAGACAACCGGAGCAGCCAGGACAGCAAATGTGGCGGGTGCATGCGGTTCATGTTTGAAATGGCGGACGTTCACAGAGACGACCGGACCAGCCATGACAGCGGCCGCATGCATCTGCTAACGGTGGTAGATGCATGCCGACCGACGCTAACTTGCATGAACTAATCGACAGTGGAGCCACACAAAGTAGTTTAGATCAAATTAGCAGACAATAAACAGTGATAGGCCAGTGGTCCCCGGTTCAAATCCAGGCATGAATCACTTCGTGTTTTTGGATTTATATACATATTTGTAATTATCACTTGCTCGACAGTGAAGGAAAACATCGTGAAGAAACTCGCATGTCGAAGAAAATTATATTTCGAAAGACGTATGACCTTCTCTAAGAGTGATATGGTTTTTCCCTTTGGGTTGTGGAGGTCTGACGGCAATCATTTCAATTTCATGTCAAAATTAGTATCCTCACCAAATCCTTATCGCGTTTCCTAATTTATAAGATTTGGCGGGTCTACCTAAGCCTAAGGATTTGGCAAAGATACTGAATTTTACATGCAAAGAATGCCGTCAGACCTCCACAACCCAGACACGAAACCAGACCTTTCTTAGGTAAGGTCTTTCAAAATATAAATTCTTGGACGTGCGGATTTCCTCACGATTTTCCTTCACCACCTAGTAAGTGATAATACATAATATGTACACTATACAAATTCGAAAACACTAATTTAGTGGCAGAGTAGACTTACATGCTCACTCCAGGATTAGAACCGAAGACCCAATCGATCTATGGGCAATTTCTTTATCCACTGGGATATTATTGCATATATGTAAAAATATAATAACATCAATTATAAATATACCGTCTAATTATTTGCCAGTTAAGTTTGTATCTTACCACTTTCAACCCAAGGTTTATGACTAATGACTGAACAGCCCTGGTCTTGCGGCATTGCGTACACGTCTGAACCGCTATCAGCCGACAATTCCAGTCCTCGGTATGGTCTTTCGCTGAGGAAACAGTTATCTGTCCCCCGGGAACTCGAATATCTGAAAAAGAAATTGATTGTCTGTAAAGTCGGTTTACGGGCAATAATTTTACGTGATAACGTCATAAGAAAACATTCAACAGTTGACAAAACAGTTTACGTGTAGGTTGTGTGCTGCCGCTGTCTCTTTTCTACTCGGACGCATCGGCCGATGCAGTGGAAGAGATGCGTTACAAGCCAAGAACACAACACACACAAGAACATGTCACTTTTTCGTGCGTTCATCGATTTATAAGACGTTATTACGTCAAAAAGGAGAGTCAATAATAGTCGACTACCGTTAGATTCATGTTTTCCCCGCGACGATTACTGAGACGGTATATACGTTTGCGGTGAGTGTGTGCGTCTGTTATGGAAGTGTTTCCATGAAGAATGTTCGCAGAAACACTTCTATAAGTCATTGTTGGGATTAGCACCGCGTTGTGTGCCGCGAGCTGAGTCTTCTGACTTAGATTTTGACTGCCTAGAAATTTGTCCAACGCTCCATTCACGCTGTGCCCTGCACTCCACATTAGCGGTGTACCTTCCATCCCTGTCCCAAGCGCTTTCAAAATATACAATCTCATCCACATACTCCACATGTTCGCTCTGGTTGTGTCTCGTTCAAATACCATTATCTTGGTTTTCTTCGCATTCAATTGTAAGCCGTTTTTCATACAATCATCCGTCATTGTTGTAACTAGTGTTAGCAGTTCGTATGGTGATTCTGCTATTAGTACCGCATCGTCTGCATAAAGCAGGCAATTGGCCACTCTTAAACAAAGGTATATGGATATAAAAAGTCTGTTTACGTATTATGATTTTAGAGATGGGAGTACATTGGATTCAAAATGGCGGATAGACTCTGACCAATATATTTTTTTTATATACAACGTCGGGATACCACTAGCATACGGCCCACCTGATATATAGCGGATACCGTAGCCTATAAACGCATACAATACACTAAGTATCAGTCACGCGATGCCACCTCTGCTGCTAACACAGCAACTCCTTAGAAGCTCAGTGACCTCACTCGCGCGCAGGAACACAACAACTCTCTAGGGAGTTATTGTTTGTCTGCCATTTTCAATGAGGTGGAGGTACTTTCCCAGACGGGCTGCTTTGTTGCGCCCTACCTCTCTTAAAAACACCCAGACCAAAACAAACAAACATGTTCATGCACACAAATGTTTGCCCTGTGTGGGAATCGAACCCACGAGCGTTGGTGTCAAAGTAACATAACAGCACGTTTCGCCACTGCGCCACCGAATCGTCAAAATTTTTACCCGCAATGGCAACGGAGACGGTACATGCGTTTGGGGCAAAAGGTGTCTACGTGTGTTTCTATTACCATACTCGGAAAAGGCTTGGCCAATATTGAATTGGTTTTTATATAAGTCTTATTACTGAGCATATTCTTAGCTAAGTTTTAATGTCACTAACCGCCAGGGGGCGCTACAGTACACATGTTTTTTCAAAACGGTTAAACGTATTTTGTTATTTTATCATAAAACGGAATATGAACATAAACTTAAACGTATACAATGATTTTACTATTAAAATTAAAATTAAAAATTCCACAAATAAAACATAAATCAAAATTTTTCATTTGAAATTTTTTCATATCGCAATTTTCCGTCGCGATTTATAAAAAAAATAATTTATGTTTTATAATTTAATTTCTGACAATAAATCAGGATTCTTACTTGTAACTGTACGAAACACATTTAAACTCTCTTTCGCCGAAACAGGCCGCTTCGCACTCAACCACGTTATGGGCAATCAGGGACCTCCTTATAGCACCAGTGCCAAGAGACATGCCGGGGCGACGTCGAGATGAACAATCTAGAAAAAAAAAATGGCACCTAATTACAGCCGCTCGTGGTCTTTTCGGGTAGTGATTACTTTTAACTGATAAAGTTTTGTTTACATTAAAGTGAAATTGTCTTAATTGCATACATGTGATGTGTGTAGTGATTACTTTAACTGATAAAGTTTTGTTTACATTAAAGTGAAATTGTCTTAATTGCATACATGTGATGTGTGTAGTGATTACTTTTAACTGATCAAGTTTTGTTTATATTAAAGTGAAATTGTCATAATTACATACATGTGATGTGTATAGTTATTACTGTTTACTGATTACATTAATTGTTAAACCGTCGCATATCTATTTTTGGTACATTTTGATGATAATATAATTATAAAATATATATCTGTGAAAATAGTTTCAAAATTATAGAAGTTTATACTATGTTGTAAATGTGGATATATATTCTTATATATTAAAGTTTGTGACGATTCAAAATGGTCCCTACCTGCATTATAAATGGTGATAATTAACAGACTATATATTGAAAATCCCAACGTAATTATATATCAAAAGACGTGAGACAAAACCTTAGAAACTGTGATTTTTGAACTTGATAGCCTCTGGTCTTTGGAGGTTTTAAGGCAGTCGCTCCATGTAATCATCAGTTCCCTATCTATAATTGTCAAATCCTTGGGTAGGCGACCCCTTACAATCCTAATGGATATCGCTAGAAAGTAGCTCATTATAAACTCATAAGAATTATAACACGATGCATCAGCGATGAGGATGCAAGCAGCATAGAATCCACCACTGTGGAGGTTTAAAGAGGAGGTTTATGCTCAGCAATGGACATCCTACGCCTGAAATGATGAAGAATAAGAAATATACACCACCTTTCCCTCCGCCATCATCGTTTCGATCATCATAATACATCGGTGGTCGATTATAATAGTTCGACTCTTCATAATCCAAATTATTCCAGTTTGCCCCCGAACTGTTCCATCTGCCCCTCTTCCATGTTCCATACCTATGGTTCTCCCAAAGCCGGTCTTTACCCAAATTTTGATAGTCAAAATTGATGTTTTGATGTGGTTTCACGCCAGAAGGTCGGTGTAGATCTTCAGCTAGGCCCCAGTGGTTGATGGAGTTGAAATAGTCTTTTCTGTCTTTATAATATGTGTCATAGTTTCCATAGTAACCGCCATATTGGCCCCAGTTTTCTTGGTCATCATTGCTTCGAGCAATTCCTGTTCCTGAAAATTAAATATTTTTATTAAGTTGTACAATTCTAACTAGGAGTATACTACTCTGTGTAAAAAGTATCGGGAATATGTCAATAAAAAGACCCGCGTAAAAGAGGTCGTTCAAATTTTTTTACTGCATGTTGGTAGCACTGTACTGATTTAGCGCGCAAAATTTGAGCGGGATCTGTCATTTAATTTGTTTTAAACTACACTTTTTGTTGGTCATAGTTTTGAGTCCTCGGCGATTTTTACAATGGAAAATATTGTTGAACAAAGAGTGTGCCTTAAATTTTGTGTTTCAAATGATATTTCATGTGGTGAATCACTAAAAATGTTGCGAAATACCTACGGCGAATCGTGTATATCGAAAACAAGGGCTTATGAATGGTATAAGGCTTTTAAAGAAGGCCGAGAAGTAGTAGTAGACTTGCCTCGTTCTGGTAGACCTTCAACCGCTACGACCAGAGAAAACATCGACAGAATCAAGAAGCTAGTGCTCGAAAATCGACGTATGAGTCTGAGAGAGTTGGCTAGTGAGGTGAACATATCTTTTAAGTCCGTCCACAACATTCTCATTGACATTTTAGGCATGAAACGCGTCGCCGCTCGACTAGTTCCAAAAGAGCTCAATTTTGTTCAAAAAGCGCAGCGAAAGCATGTCGCTGAAGACATGGTTTCCCGAGCTTCTACGGATCCGACCTTTATGAAACGTATAATAACTGGCGACGAGACATGGGTTTATGAGTACGACATGCAAACAAGCCAACAGTCTTCAGAATGGCGTCTCGAAAACGAGCCGAAACCCAAAAAACCGCGGCAAAGTCGCTCCAAAATCAAGGTGATGCTGACAGTTTTTTTTGACTACCGTGGTGTGGTTCACTCCGAATTCCTTCCAGAGGGAGAAACAGTGAATAAAGAATATTATTTAGGCGTCATGAAGCGTTTGCGTGAGAGTATCCGCCGAAAACGTCCAGATTTGTGGCAACACAACTCATGGATGCTGCACCATGATAATGCACCATCACACACAGCCATTATAGTGAAAGAGTTTTTAGCGAAAAATTCAACAAAAGTTCTCGACCAAGCACCGTATTCACTTGATATGGCTCCGTCTGACTTTTTTTTATTTCCCAAGTTAAAATTACCACTTCGAGGAAAACGTTTTGAGTCGATAGAAGCCATAAAAGAAAATTCGCTGAATGAGCTAAAGGCCATACCGCAAATAGCCTATGAAAAATGTATGGAAGACTGGGTGAAGCGGTGGAGATGTTGTATTGCAAGCGATGGGGCCTACTTTGAAGGCGATAACATAAATTTAGATGAATAATTTGTATTTTTTGTTTTATTGACAAATTCCCGATACTTAGTACACAGAATGTATATTTATTATTTTACGTCTATGGCAGGCTCGGTGTAGGCGCCATGGTTATTAACGCTACTTCGACACCAAAGCTCGTGGGTTTGCTTCCCACACAAGACAAATATTTGTGTGCATGAACATGTCTGTTTGTATTGGTGTTTTTAATGGGTTTTTAATGAGAGGTAGGGTGCAACTCACAGAAAACCGCTGTCAAATAACAATTCTCTGTAGGGTTATTTTGTTCCTGCGAGTACGTGAGTTAGCCAGTAAGACCAGAGACGAATGATTAATGCATTGCAAGCGTTCATATGCTACGGTAGCCGCTTTACATCCGGTGGGCCGTATATTTGTATGCCTCCCGACGTAGTATAAAAAAAAACTGCAGCACCTGAGAGAGAGAAGACCAGTAAAACCATGACATTGACGGCTTGCATTAACACGCACATGGGTACAAGCTGATCCTTACTAGTTTATATGAACTAACTAGTGGAAGCATACAAAGTAGTACAGTAAATTAATAGATAAGTCTATTAATTATATAATAATAGATCTTACCAATCTGATATGGAATAAACTGTTCCTGGTTACCCCTTCTTCCATTTATTCTAATTCCCCTCCTGTCATACCTATCATAATCATTATACCTCTCGTGCCAGTCTCTCCTGTCCCAATCGTAATCTGGTATCCTATTTTTCGAGGATAAAAAACCAGAATGGAGGAACCCTGCGCCTTTGAGAGAGTCTGGGCAGTGAGGTTCTAGACTGTTCCGGTCTACTTCATAAAAGTCATAATCTTTGTCATCCACGAAATCTCTCTGGACGTTGAATGCTTCTATAGGTTTTGTCATTAGTTCACATAAGCCTTTGCCTCGGAAAGACGAATCCAGTCTGTAAAGAAAGAAAACAAAATAATGATAATTTGCTTTATGTTAAAACGTAAAGATAAATATATATAAAAAAATGCAGATATACAATGCAAAAGTGGAAGGATGTAGGCCAAGAATTACCTACCATGATCAAGTTGGTAGTGTTCTATCAGAAGGTGATGTCAGGAGCCCTAGAAACCGGCGAATGTGCATGAGAAGAGCAATGAATGTTAAAGAAGAAAGTGAGGTATGTAAGGATCGAGTCACGTGGCGTTCGATTCTCTCTGCCTACCCCGTAAGTGATTTGGCGTGAAGTTATAGTAGTAGTAATAGGTAGTAGTAAAGATAAATTATTTATTGTAAAGAATTGTTTATATCAGCGCGTATCCCGGTATACCGTAGGGACCGCATTTTCTACTTTATTTGTGTTTTTGAGTAAACCCAGAGAACTACTCAAAAACATTCGGACACCGTGAGCGATTTTTGTGTGAATCGGAACGTATATAATTAATCCACCCATGTCGGTAGATGTAATAAATGAATAACCAATGTAAGACAAATGTCACCTTAGTCTTCCTGTGACCACGGACGCTGCAAAGCATTCGAAACGTCAGGTTCAACAAAATAAACATATAAAATATACAAAACGCGATACTTCCGTTAAAAATTGTTTAATTCAATGGGTCTTATCATGATGTTGAATAGCCTGTCCCTCAAGATTTTTTTTTATACTTGTCGGGAGGCATACAAGCATACGGCCCACCTGATGTAAAGCGGGTACCGTAGCCTATTAACGCTTGCGATATATTAAGTATCACTCGCACGATGCCTCCTCTGCTGCTTACACAGCAACTCCCTGGGAGCTTACTGGTGACCTCACTCACACACAGGAACATAACAACAGTTTTCTGTGAGGTAGAGGTACTTCCCCAGACAAGCTGATTTGATGCGACCTACCTCTCTTAAAAAAATATTAAAGAATTAGGCAATCAAGTTTATAAATATTTTTTTCAAGCTCAGCGCGTTCAAACACAAACGGACAAACTCTTCCGATGTGTATATTAACATAGATTATACTTAGTCTGGCCATAAATACTGCTACAATTAAAAATAAACAAAATATTACATTTGAATTTAGAATCTGTCATTTTTATATGATTGTTCATTGAGTGGTCTCATTTTGGCACCAATACATTATACAATATTTTGCGATATTAAAATGGAGTAGGGTGATAAAGAGAACCGAATCGCTGTGATTGCATTACACAAAGTAGGTATGGAGCCAAATGCAATTTTTAAAACTCTCCATACGCTTGGTATTAGTAAAATGTTTGTGTACCGGGCTATTAATAGGTACAATGAGACCTCTTTTTGTGACAGAAAAAGATCTGGCCGTCCACGTAGTGTTCGTACGGAAAGGGTGGTCAAAGCAGTAAGGGAAAGAATTCGAAGAAATCCTGTCCGAAAGCAAAAGACTTTATCTCGGGAGATGAAGATAGCACCTAGAACCATGTCGCGTAATTTAAACGATGACTTAGGACTTGCAGCCTATAAGAGACGTACTGGTCATTTCTTAACTGATAATTTAAAAAAGAATAGGGTGGTAAAATCGAAACAACTACTGAAGCGGTACGCAAAGGACACACAGAAAATTTTCACAGAAAAAATTTGTTTACGGATGAGAAAATTTTTAAAATTGAGCAACATTTTAACAAACGAAATTACCGTATTTATGCTCAAAGCTCTAAGGAAGCTTCCCAATTAGTCGACAGAGTGCAACGTCGGCACTATCCGACTTCAGTGATGGTTTGGTGGGGTATTAGCCATGAAGGAGTGACTGAGCCATACTTTTGTGAAAAAGGTATCAAAACATCGGCTCAAGTGTATATATACACACATCAAAAGTGTCTAGGGATCAACATATATTTTTGCAATAACTTTTCTCCTGATTGATATTAATTAAAATTTTCTTTAAGGATTCATCAAATAAAGTGTTTTCGTTTGTCTACAGTAACGATAAACCAAGTCACCTTTGCATTAATAAAGAAATTTGCCATTTTCATAATAAAGGGATTTTTGACATTTGAACCACTAACATTAAAGTTCGAAAAAAAGACTGAAATAACAGTTTTCTTTAAAATTTTATTGGGTAACTTAAACAATTAATAATCCGTGTTTCTACCGCGAACACTAACAACACAAGAACATCGGTTTGGCATACTCAAAATGAGTTCATCCAAATCACGCTGTGGAATGGCCGCCCATGTTCGTTGCAACAACAAAAAAAGGTCTTCTTGCGACTGGATACCCTCCATATTCGGCAGAGCTCTTCTCTGTAGCATATCCCATGCATGCTCAATCGGGTTCAAGTCTGGCGACTGAGCAGGCCAGGGCATGACATTGATGTTAGCTGCGGCGAGAGTCTGTCTTACAACTCTTGCGGTGTGCGGTCGTGCATTATCATGCATTAACTGAAATAAGGGACCGATTTGCACTTGTAGAGGAACGATGACGTCTGATACAATCGTCTCAGCATAAATTTGAGCGTTGAGGTTGCCTCTGATCCAAATCAACTCAGTTCTTCCGCCGATCCAAATACCCGCCCATACCATGATGGTTCCACCACTATAAGGACGGACTTCCTGGCAGGATTTTAATCGCTGTTGGCGTCCAGGGGTTCTCCAGTGTCGTATACGTTTATATATTTTTTTATTACAAAGCCACATCTCAATCTCAAGAAATCCGCATAAAAATGCTTGATCCCTAGACACTTTTGATATGTGTAGATACCATTCTTGAGAAGATAGTGAAGCCCCTTAACAACACCATGTTCAATTACGAAGAGTTGTCCTTCCAGCAATACTCGGCGCCGGGTCATAAAGCTCGGTCTAAGCAGTCTTGGTTGGAAACGAACGTTTCGGACTTCATCAGAGCATCAATTTTAGAGAGTACGGCTTGCTCTAAACGCCATGATAATTTGGAGTCCCTAACACAATCCGTACGATTGGCAGTGAAGAATTTTCCCATGGAAAGAGTGCGTGCTTCTATTGATAACTGGCCTCAACGTTTAAAGGACTGTATGGCAGCCAATGGAGACCACTTCGAATAAGCATTTTATATTTTAAATTGTTTTATATATATATATGTATTTAACTAACACACTGTAAAATTATATACACATGTTATTTGCAATAGAATTTTTTTTTCTTTGTTTCAGTATTTATGGCAAGACTAGGTATGATTACAATTGAAAGCGAAGAATAGCAAATTGTGGGTATTTGAAAGAGAGACAACCAGTACGAACACTAGCAATACGGTTGATGACGTAGTGTTGAAATAAGTGGATAAGATTGGAAGATTGGAAGCGCCTTTAGCAGGGATTTTTTTTATATTGGCTCAGCATAGTGGCTCCGCTTCGCCTGTTGGTAACCGAAAAGAGGAGCCCAAATTGCAGCGGCAACTGACAAAGGACAACAGTGTCCTGTCAGTTGACGCTACCATGCTGGCCTGCAAGATGCTTCTTCACGCTTCGTTTGAAGGATCCCATGTTGTGCGAAGGAGGAAACACATGTGCAGGCAAAGCGTTACACTTTTCAATAGTTCGACAGAGATAGAAGTTGGCGAACTTATTAGTATGAGAAAAAATGTCCTCAACAGTGGAATGATGACATCACAAGCCTGCACGTGTGGTTCTATGAAGGATAATGAAAGGGAACGGTGAGTATGACAAAGACAAAATGAAAGTAGAATAAATGCAGTCGAGATGCGAGCATTGCGCAAAATTTGTTGCGTAACGCTTCCTGACCGCGTTCGCAATGATGATGTAAGAAAGAGAGTGTCGGTGTTAAGATAAGAAAAGGCATGCATTGTTGGTTCGGACATGTTGAAAATAAGACAAAAGAATGACGAAACCGATAACAATGCGAAAGTGGAAGGATGTAGGAGCCCAGGAAAACCAAGACTAACCTACCATAAACAAATTGGTCGTGTTTTATCAGACGGTGATGTTATGTTAGCCAATTCGTGTAATTTGTAACTACGTTAAAGAGCGGCGTAAGATAAATAAAGCAACAGATTTTAATGGAAATTGGAGATGACGTCGATACACGTAAATCTAAATGACAATACACAAGTAAATCAGTGTTGACCGCAGCCTGTCTGTGAAAGGATTTACTCGTCTCGAGTTCCTGCGTAATCGGAGTGCACTTTAAGCGGTCAGTCGTAGCTATTGTCGGTCAGTAAAGTGAGGTAGAATACCACAAGTTCGACTGGGGAAGTACCTCCACCTAACAAAAAAATTGCAGCCGAATAAGAACTTGCTGGAACGTTTTTTTTATACTACGTCGGGAGGTATACAAGCATACGGCCCACCTGATCTAAAGCGGGTACCATAGCTTATTAAGGCTTGCGATATATTAAGTATCACTCGCGCGATGCCTCCTTTGCTGCTTACACAACAACTCCTTGGGAGCTTACAGGTGACTTCACTCACACGCAGGAATACAACAATCTTTTAGGGAGTCGCTATTTGGCTGCGGTTTTCTGTGAGGTAGAGGTACTGCCCCAGACGGGCTGCTTTGATGCGCTCTACCTCTCTTGGAACATCCAGACCAAGACAAACAGACATGTTCATGCACACAAATGTTTGCCTTGTGTGGGAATCGAACCTACGAGCGTCGAGGTGTCAAAGTCGCGTCATGACTCAGACACGACCAGAAAACTCCTAAGGGTTCACTGTGTAAACAACGGGGCTACAATGCGCCAGTGAAACTTTGTATATTACAAGCATTTATAGACTACGGTGAGCACTTTACATCAAGTAGACACTATGCTTTATAAAAAAGTTTTATAAAAAGAAACAGATGTAAAAATTTTTACATCCATATTACTTGCACATCTAAGTGTAGATCTTCATTGATACATTATATGTGAATATAACTCTTATAACGTACGATATAAGAACGATATAACGGTTAAAGTATAAAGCTTGACGTACATATATCTATCCGGTAATAACAAAATCCTATGAGAATGCACAATCTGGCATAAACACATGATAGTAACCTTTGAATCGCTCCAATTTGCGCATTACTGATATTTAGGTCAGCTATTATTACACTGCATGATTCCCATCATCTTTTTATGTAAATTACTGTTTGGTTTCGAACAGGGTCGGATTTAGACTGTAGGAAATTCATTCCATTTATATTCTATCTAAGTCAATGATAAATAACGTTTCGTTAGAAATATAATGATTGACAAATATAATAACTGTCTCAAACCCCGAACTCACTAATAAACTAAACTCGAATTTTAGCCAAACACAAAGTATTTTTTACGGTGTTGTATCTTATTGTAAAGTAAAATTTTTAGTTATTTGGGAAACTTTGAGGGATGAAAGTATACACTTTTGAATACGATAAGGTTGATAGAAAGATATCCCTCTAGATAAGTGCACGTATGTATTTATACGTAACTTGCATGTATGTTTAATACAACAAAGTAATAATAAGGAACTGCATACGAATAATTTAGAAATAATAAAAGTTAATAAAATACTAAATTTATTATCCAACAGTTTATATGAAAAAACAGCACGCCGCTTTACCGAAGGCAAGTCAAGTCAAAGTTAAAACAAATGGGCCTGATGTTAACCATTCATAATTCCATATTCTACGTTAATAGATTCTGGCGTTAGTTTAACCTGTTTTGTGTTTAGTGACACACAAAACAGTAAATTCCCTATTCATCTTTTAGCGACATCAGATCTGTTCGATACTACAATTTCACTATAATGTCATCAGAACCACACTCAAGTACCAGGATTCACGATGATACAACAATAGAGTTGTCGTACTAAACAAACTAGTTTACAGCAAGCTTTAAAAAACCTCTTTTTTGTATTAAATCACAATCTATAGCGTTTATATGACGTATACTTTAGCTGTAATTAAAATAATAACAGCTAAATTGTTATACTCAATTAGAAAACGTAATTTGAACATTTTACCACCATGTGGGACATATTTACAAGGAACTATGAGTATTAAATTGTCGAATGAGGTGTGAACCGAGTCATAAAATTCTCAGTTCACTGTACCTACCTCATAACGGACTTGGTGTGATGTTGGCGGAAAATTGATAGAACATACTTTTTCTAAGTAAACGTTCGTGTGCATGAACACATCTACTATCTTGGTCTAGGTATTTTAAGAGAGGTAGAGCGATCAAAGCATACTTGCACCTCATAAATAACCGCAGCTAAATAACAACTTCCCGGGAGTTGTTGTTCGTGCGAGTGAGCAAGGTTATAAGCATTCACAGGCTCCGATAACCACTTTACACGAAGTTAGTCGCATATAATTATTACATGCCTCCCGAGTCCAGGTGTTGTAAAAAAAAAATATTATTTTTTAACAACTTTCCGGTATTTGTGAGTAAAATTCCGTACCTATTCCATTATTTTTATTCAATGATGAAAACGTGTTAAAAATATTTTCCCACTCAGAGTCCGGCCCTGCGTTATCACTGTAGGCAAGGTGATCGTAGTACATACGACATAACAATGCTGATGCAGCGACTGATATAAGCGAGGTTGCAGATCATAGATCATACCACGAGTTGGATGTTTACACCTCACTGTTTGGAAATTGTATGAATTTGCATGAGATCTATGACCTATACAATGTTCTTCCTATGCAGGATGCATTTGGCAAAGAAACTGGTTTTTACATGGAGCGACTGTCGACTGATCTCACAACTTAGAGGGTTCCTAGCTGCTGAAGAGTTAGCATGTTGCGTGCAGTAGGGTAGCAACGTCAAATGCGAATGGTACTCCTTATTTTGAAAGCGAGCATAGGCTATGGTAACCACTTGATATCAATTGAGTTCTTTACTTGATTGCCGTTCGTAGTCTTAGAAAAAAAATACTGAAATGTATGTCTTATGCGGGAATCGAACCACCTACCCTAATAAAGATAAAAAGAGATAATAATTCTTTATTTGCCATAGGACCCTCGCGGACACATTTTTTTTATATAATCTTATTGTATCTTTTTTTATACAACGTCGGATACAGCTGATGTAAAGTGATTACCGTAGCCTATAAACGCTTGCAATACATTAAATATCACTCGCGCGATGACACCACTGCTACTAACACAGCAACTCCATAGGAGCTTACTGATCCTCACTCACACGCAGGAACACAACAAGCCTCTAGGGAGTTGATATTTGGCTGTAATTTTCTGTGAGATGGAGGTACTTCCCCAAACGGACTGCTTCGATGCGCCCAACCTCTCTTAAAATATCTAGACCAACACAAACAGATATGTTCATGCACACAAATGTTTGTCACGTGTAGGAATCGAACCCACGAGCGTTGACGTCAAAGTAACGTAACAGCGCGTTTCGCCACCGCGCCACCAAGCTCTTCTATCTTATCTTATCTTATTACTTCATTTTTCTTTTTAAGCCTGGTCATATATGACCTATGTTGGTGCTCAAGGGGTTAATCGACGATTTCGGAAATTACCATTGACGATGAATGAATGCCAAAAGAAACTTGCCGATACAGGGCTCTTTCAAATGATCAATTAGATAATACAATAAATCCATGACAGCACATTAGTACAATGATAGTGACGTCAAATGGTAGAATTATAGATTATTAAGAAAAGGTTGCATGCGCTGAATTATTTCCAGACATCTTTGTCACTTACATATTCATTAATTCTCATCATCATCATCACATCAACCCTTAATCATCCCACTGCAGAAATACGGGTCTCCCCTTAAGGTGTTTAGAGCGTACTCCACCACGCTGCTCAAATGCGGATTGGCGGAGGCTAGTGTTTTCGAACTGCCCGAGGGCCACTGACTTAGCTTAACGACTGTCATCTATCGACAATGGCCGGGACCGACGGTTTAACATGTCCTCCGCAGCACGGAGAAACTTGAGATAGATAAACCCATCCATAGACAGGCTGCGGTCGACGTTGCTTAACCTGCGTGTTCGGTTAGAATGACGCGCGCAACGATGCCATCGAGCTCTTATCAATTCTATAATAAGCCTTTTTACAGAGAGTATTTTTAATGTGCTTTTGGAAAACATTATCTGGAAAGGAGAAAGGAGAAGTTCCAGGCAATTTATTATAGAATCGAATTCAAGTTACTAGAAAAGATCTATCAGTCCTAGCACACCGATGTACCGGCATACATTTCTACTTCTAATTTGAAAACGACTTCAAATTTTCAAAAAGTTATAGGTAATCAGATTTCATAACAGAGAGAGATCGGTGCAGCTAGTGCATTGTCTCTGCCTACCACAATGGGATACAGGCGTGATGATATGTATGTATGTATATCATAGCATCTACTGTTAGCCAAACGACCACCGGTTACCAAATTAATAGTTTGTTTACTTCCCGACGATAAAAAATGTATGGAAATGTGTCTTGTGCAAGAATCGAACAAACTACCCACTGTATCAACGCAGCCATTGTTAGCTATTCAATCACTAGTCTTATCACATTTGATAGTTTGACTCGAGATCCTCTCTTCTTCTTAGCCTTATCCCGTTTTCTAGTCCAATAGGATCGGCGGGGTCCGCTGCATAAGATTTGCGAAAATACTGATTTTTACATGGTTGTTTTTCTTCATTGCCGAGCAAGTGATAATTGCAAATAACTAATACGTACATATAAATCCGAAAACAATAATTTAGTGGTACATGCCAGGACTTGAACCGGGGACCTGTTGGTCATTAGGCCGGTTTTTTATCCGCTGGACTGTGTAAGACATAAAGTTACGTGAAAAAACATCGGTGTTAAGATAAGTAAAGGCATGCTTCGCTGGTTCGGACATTTTGAAGAATACAGTAGGGAAGAATGGCGAAACAGATATACAACACGAATGTAGAAGGATGTAAGAACCAAGGGAGGCAAAGCCTTGCCTACCATACATAAATGAATCATGTTTATCAGACGTTAGGAACCCTGGAAACCGAGAGTTGAGCATGAGAAGAGCTATGAGTGTTCAAGATGCGAGTGAGATGTGTAAGGACCGAGTTAAGTGAAATTGTACCTCTACCACAAGGGATTTAATGAGAATTGAATTAAACTAGACGTTTCGAATGCTTTGCACCATCCGTGGTCGCAGGAAGTCAGGTTCAACAAAATAAATAAAACACGCGATACTTCCGTTAAAAATTGTTTTTTTTTTTATACTACATCGGAAGGCATACAACCATATGGACCACCTGATGTAAAGCGGGTACCGTATCCTATTAACGCTTGCGATATATTAATTATCACTCACGTGAAGCCTCCTCTGCTGCTTACACAGCAACTCCTTGGGAGCTTACTGGTGACCTCACTCACACACAGGAACACAACAACCCTCTAGGGAGTTGCTATTTGGCTGCGGTTTTCTGTGAGGTGGAGATACTTTCCCAGACGGGCTGCTTTATTCCGCCCTACCTCTCTTAAAACATCCAGACCAATACAAACAGACATGTTCATGCACACAAATGTTTGCCTTGTGTGGGAATCGAACCCACGAGCGTTGGTGTCAAAGTCACGTCAGTCACGACTGAGCCACCAAGCTCGTCAAATCGTTTAATTCAATGTACAACAATCCTGAAAACCTAAGACGATTTAATGTGAAGTTATAGATATACATATATATACAATGCAAAAGTGGAAGGATGTAGGAGCCGGGGAAGGCCAAGACTTACCTACCATGACCAAATTGGTCGTGTTCTATCAGAAAGTGATGTCAGGAGCCCTAGAAACCGGCGAGCGTGCATGAGAAGAACAATGAATGTTAAAGAAGCGAGTGAGATATGTAAGGATCGAGTCACGTGGCACTCGGTTCTCTCTGCCTACCCCGCAAGGGATTTGGCGTGAAGTTATAGATATATAGATATACATTATTAACAATTTGTCATTCACACATTTCTAACTATCAAACAAACAAACACGCTAGGGAGTTGTACCTGCCCCTGCGTCTCATACAACCTAAATCACGCCTAAATACCAGTTTGTTTTAGTCTATGGTATAATGACGCCAACATAACCTACTTGTTCAAAGTGCGTGTAGAGAAGGGTCGGCCTTGAAGAACCTTTGGTCTTCACTGATGGACTATAAAGTGAATCAGTATTGATTAGACAACTCATTGCAATCAATTTTTTAGACGAGCTCGGTGGCTCAGTCGTGAATGACGCGACTTCGAACCCACGAGTGTTGGTGTCAACCAACGCTCGTGGGTTCGATTATCACACAAGGCAAACATTTGTGTGCATGAACTTGTCTGTTTGTCTTGGTATGGATGTTTTAAGAGAGGTATCTCTCGCATCAAAGCAGCCTGTCTGGGGAAGTACCTCACAGAAAACCGCAGCCAAAAAACAACTCCCTAGAGGGTTGTTGTGTTCCTGCGTGTGAGTGAGGTCACCAGTAAGCTCCCAAGGAGTTGCTGTGTAAGCAGGAGGGGAGGCTTCGCGCGAGTGATACTTAATATATTACAAGCGTTAATAGGCTACGGTACCCGCTTTACATCAGGTGGGCCGTATGCTTGTATGCCTCCCGACGTAGTATAAATATATATATATATTTACAGCCATTTTGAGTTTAATTTGGGTGCAAGTGGCTCAATGTCACCTTTAGAGCCAAAGCCAACCTCGCCTGCGCGTGGCGTACCCTGCTTATCAACAGAAGACTCTCTGGCTAAATAGAAGTAGGGCACGACGTTAGCCCGACTGGGGAAGTGCCGCCACCTCATAGAAGACTACAACCAAATAACAACTCCCGGGAGGGTTTTTGCGTTCCTGCGACTGCCACCAGAAAGTGAGGAGTTGCTGTGTTGACGGGGGTGGCAACGTGCTAGCGACATTCCTTTTGTTGCTAGCGTTCATAGGCTACGGTAACCGCTTCACATCTGGCGGACTGTATGTTTGTTTGCTATCCGTCGTAGTATAAAAAAACGGGTTGCACTCCGGGAATGCCGGCAGAAGTGAAAACTTGAAGATGCGGACCAAACAGCGATGTTGATAAACTACGTTGAACGAAACGCGTAACCGCCAAGAATTTCATGGCGCTTGCAACGTTTTGGTCGCGAGAAAATAATGCCCTATGAACGATCTAGCGCTTCATGTTTTAAATGTTTAATTAGAGGTAACTAATGTTTTAGCGCTGCAGCGAACTTAAGTTCTAATTCTCACCAAAATCTTACATCAGGGTCACGTGTCCTGATTCGAGTTTAACAGTTTTTACTCATCCCAAAAAGTGTACAACGCCGCTAAAGAAATTTCCACTTCAAAAATATATTTTTTGATGAACACCGGATGTACGCACGAAAGTCTTACGTTCCGCCTGAGCTGAGCGTGCAAGCGAGAGCACGGAACAAGCGATAGAGAAGCACTATCGGCCTAAGTGTTCGGCTTGTGACGCATCTATCTCTCTTCCACTCCGTCGGCCGATGCGTCCGAGTAGAAGAGAGACAGCCGCAGTACATCACCTACACGTGAACTGTTTTGTCAACTGTTGAATGTTTTCTTATGACATTATCACGTAAAATTATCGTCCGTGAACCGACTTTACAGACAAGCAATTATTTATACAACTTATCTATATTAATAAAAATGTAAATCCTGAATAATTCACTGACTCATCAACGCCCAGGCCAAACCCTGGAACCTAGAAAGCTGAAATTTTGCATAGAAGTTAAGTTTGTAATTCTCACGAGAGATATGAAAGGATTTTTTGAAATTCAACCCCTAAGGGGGTGAAAAGGGAATTGACAGTGTGTATGGAGCCGAAATATTATTTCAAGTCAGTGACTTGAAACTTTGAACAGATACTCTTTATTAGAATCCAAAAAAGTAATTTCAGCGATTTTCAAAATTCCACCCTTAGAGGGATGAAACGGCGGTTGACAGTTTGTATGGAGTAGAAATATTTTTAGAAGTTAGTGACTTGAAACTTTTATGTTTTTAAAATAGGCCATGTTGTCGTATAAACAGGTGCTTTGAGTGTATACAGCCAGTATCAAATAGTTCATGAAAACCGAACAGATCTTGGCATATCTTCATTACTACATAAATAAGGATATTTGGTACTTTTACTAACTATTTAATGCTGACTATGCTTGAAAAGAAGTAAAATAAAAATAAGTAAAACTGCCGAAATTCCATAATCTACGCGTGCGAAGCCGCGGGCAAAAGCTAGTAGCTATATATTTAATTACAGATTTTGAGAAAAATAGCGGTTTTTTAACTTTTTTGACAAGTTGTGGCTGATGGACAGTCCCTTATTTGTGGTGGCAGATTATTCCAGAGCAGCGCAGCACGAACAGACCTACAGTTGAAGAAATAATTAGTGTATGATATAGGATAATTTAAGGCATCATCTAGCATAGCTGCCACATTGTTACCTGGTGGGAAGACAGCTCACGCTATGTTTTAAATTCCGATACAGTCAGAAATATCTGAAACACCTGTGTGTGACATCTCTCGCAACAGCGATAAAGCACAGGTTTTGCAATGGTGTTCTCTAATTGTATGGGATGAGTGTACATGACGCACCGCAAGGCAATAGAGGCTGTAAACAGGACGGTGCAAGATATAAGGCGGGATGACAGGCCCATGTAAGGCATCACAATGCTGTTTTGTGGTGACTTCAGGCAAACACTGCCTGTAATCCCACGAGGCACAAGGGCAGATGAAGTCAACGCATGCTTGCAATCGTCAAGCCTGACCACATATAGTTCGACTTCATCTGACCACCAACATGCTAGCTCAAACTGCCAGCAACAGCAATGCTTGAAATGACACGTTTCCAAAAGAAGAAGGAAAGTTAGACTTCCGTCTAACTTACGATAAACTGTTCCTTCTTCTGAGGAACTAATCTCTGCTGTTATGGCGATATCGGACAACTAAGAGATCGTGAAAACTCTTAGCTTTGCTAACGTGCTCACGGCTCGAAATGACCCGACAGTCGCTATAAATAATAAGATACTTAGTAGCGTGCCTGGTCTAACCACAGAATATTGCTCTATCAATCGAGTGGTGGTGCAAGGTAAAACTACTACTTACTCAATTGAATTTTTAAATTCATTGCATTGCCCTCGCACACCATTCATTTAAAAATTGGAGTGCCAATTCTGTTGCTTAATTTAAGCCCGCCTAAGTTATACAACGGAACTCGGCTAAGAGTGGTCAGATTGCATCAAAATGCCATTGAAGTGGAAATTTTAACAAGATATGGTGCTGGGGAACATGTTTTTATTCCCCGGACACCACTTATGCCTAATAATTTCCCATTCCGCTTTAAACGCGTGCAGTTTCCAGTGAGCCTATGCTTTGCGATGACTGATTAACAAAGCGCAAGGCCAGACGTTCCGCACCGCAGGCGTAGACCTCACCACGAGCTGTTTCAGCCACGGACAACTCTATGTGGCTCGAGGGTGAGTGACGCTGCTAATATGTCTGTATATTGTTCCGACGGCTTTACACATAAGGTAGTATACATAGAAGCTCTGTAGATAAAGGTAACACCGTCACAATATTACATGGACATATTAGTGAAATTAGATGCTTATACATATATCATGAAAGAAAATACGAACAACTTTTACCATGAGGCCAACCCTGAAATCGCTAAAATGAAATCAACTGTTCCACACTAAGAATTCATTGACGCGCAGCGAAAGTATGGAACAACAGACTTTTTCGTTGATTACCTTTCGACTAAGCACACCCTTTCCTGATAGATAACTCTTTATTGACATTTTGTTGAAATCTTATTCAATATTATTTACAGTTTTAATTCACGGCATCTGCGAAAAAGCATGAAACTATTGTAGTACTTTGGGATTTATCCGCTAAAAATCTGCTAGAGAGTATGGATTAAAGGGAGAGACAACGCGATAAAGCTTTCCTTGCTAAGATAAAACTTTAAATCTAAAACCTGAACATCGCCGCAAATAGTCTGTCTTTGTCTTTTTTTTTTTTGAAGTGAAAACTTCTTTAGCGGCGTTGTGCACTTTTTGGGATGAGTAAAAAATGTTAAATTCGCGTCAGGACACGTGACCCTGACCGTAAGATTTAGCTGAGAATTAGAACTTAAGTTCGCTGCAGCGCTAAAACATTCGTTACCTCTAATTAAACAATTAAAACATGAAGCGCTAGATCGTTCATAGGGCATTATTTTCTCGCGACCAAAACATTGTAAGCGCCATGAAATTCTTGGCGTTTACGTGTTTCGTTCAACGTAGTTTATCAACATCGCTGTTTTGTCCGCATGTTCAAGTTTTCACTTCTGCCGGCACTCTCGGAGTGCAACCCGTTTTTTTTATATACAATGTCGGGAGTCATGCAACCATACATTCCACCTGATGTAAAGCAGTTACCGTAGCCTATTAACGCGTGTAATATATTGAGTATCACTCGCGCGATACCTCCTCTGCTGCTTACACAGCAACTCCTTAGGAGCTTACTGGTGACCTCACTCACACACAGGAACACAACAACCCTCCAGGGAGTTGTTATTTGGCTGCGGTTTTCTGTGAGGTAGAGGTACTTAGCCAGACGGGCTGCTTTGATGCGCCCTACTTCTCTTAAAACATCCAGACCAAGACAAACAGGCATGTTCATGCACACAAATGTTTGTCTTGTATGGGAATCGAACCCACGAGCGTCGGTGTCAAAGTCGCGTCTTTCACGACTAAGCCACCGAGCTCGTCGAAACTATCTGTCTAAACTATCTGGTTTTTTACACTACGGAGACTGTGCAATCTAATATCCCCATCTTTGTTACACCACCAAACCATGATAACCTCGGCCCAAATGCACGGTTTTATAGTTGAAATTCCAAAGACTCGCACGAAGCACAATGCTACATTTATTGTGCGAACAGCAAAGGAACTCTCTACCCGATTTACTGTCTCCTGATAAATACAACCTGGAAGTTTTCAAAGAAAGAATACAACCGTAAAAAGCTCCTTTCTTGATAAGAGTACTTCGCCGCAGACCACAACGTTGCTTAATATAGGACATACCAAACATCCTGTAGTCCACGCGAACGAAGTCACGGGCACAGCTAGTTACAAATATGTACATAAATCCGAAAACACGAATTTAGTGGTACATGCCAGGATTCGAATCAGAAGCCTATTGTTCACTAGGCTAATGAAATGAAAATGTACATCTGTCTCACCTATTTCTACCGCCAAGCAGCTATGTTTATATAAATATAACTGCTTGGCGGTAGAAATAGGAGCTATATAACTGTGTTTTATATTTCCGGTTTGAAGGGTGAGATATGGTAGAGAAATTACTGGGTACTGTGACAAAACAGCCTTAGGTCACAAGATTGGCAGCGCGCGAGTAACATCCCCATGGTGTGGCGAGCGTCAATATGCTGCTGTAACCGCTTACCATCTAATGCGGGCCGCATGCTTGTTTGCCAATCTAGTTGTATAAAATAAAGCCGCGCGGGGCACTAGTTTGATATTAAATTAACCTTGATATCTTCATCGTATTCGGACCATAACGTGCAGACAGACAAATTAACAACATACGTTTTAAAGGTGACCCCTAATAAAATCCGTCATTCAGATTATTGCTATATTCTTTTGAAATGAAAACTTCTTTAACAGCTTGTAATTTGAAACTCGATGAAATGAAAAATCGACAGTAAAAAGAGACAACCGCATACACCTACAGGATTTAACGTGGAAGAAAATGAGATAGAAGGCATTATACAGTGTTTATTAAAGGGTCCGAGCGGTGTACATGTGTGTGTGTGTGTACGCAGGCGTGCGTATTACGAAGCTTGGGATAAGGCGTCATAACAACCGTGGTGTATTGTTTACATAAACATTTTATTATTTTAATAAAGACATTTTTCAATATGAATTGAATGCTAAGTAAACCAAGATAATAGTATTTGAAAGTTGTAGTAGTAATTGTGAAAGAAAGTTGTAGTGAAAGTAGTAGTATTTGAAAGAAACGTGTTGGAGCAACTGGATCAGATTGTATATCTTGGGAGCGTTTTTAATGGAAGGTACATAGCTGATGTGGGGAGACGAGTGAGTGCAGGCAATGGAGTGAATGGAGCTAATGTTCGAAATGACGACGTGAGAGAACGGGTTGGTCTGAAAGAGAGTGTCGGTGTTAAGATAAGAAAAGGCATGCTCCGTTGGGTCGTACATGTAGAAAGAATGCAGGACGAGGGGAATGACGAAACAGATATACAATGCAAAAGTGGAAGCACGAATCAACATTGCTGCACTTATCGGATTATTGGTTAAAATGTTCCGCCATTGGTCGGTACACTCGAAAAATTTTTGTAAGCTCAGGGTGCCTTGATGCGTAATCAAGTGTTTTTGGCATTCTATAGAATGCCTAGGCCTAGGTATTGCGTGAAATACCGAATTATACAAATTGCCGATAACATTTTCGTCACCTAATACTTGAAGTAAGCTTAAAAGGCACACAGTTTGATCACAAACAATGACGATCTCGAAATAGCTTCCATCAAAACATTTTAAAGCATTTATTTCGAAGTGTGCTCAATTAAAAACATTTTAACAACATTAAGTCCGGCCTTAAGGCTGGTCTTATACAATAGTGCGAACTACACGTGAGAAAATTACGCGCCATGTTTATGTGGAAGCTAATAACTTTGTATGGTTTTAAGAAGATTCGTATGAGATTTATGCTCATGGAACTAGAATTTGGGCGAAAAATGTTAAATATGCATTTTTCGCCTAAATTCTATAATTTTGACATGAATAGGTCTTTAAATTTGCTCCCACAGTGGGAGGCAATTCAGAAAACCGATGGTCAAAATAGGCGAGATACAGTTTAGTGTACACTTGATAGCTAAAAGGTAGCTGCGTTTACATCCAAAATTTAATTGCACCACTTGATTGCTAAAGAATCAAAGAGTTCGTTAGCTTGAGTGAGGATGGTGACGCATCGCGTAGAAAATTATAATACGCGCAAAGAAACTATTACCCGTTACAAATACGTATTTACGTAAATACTCACAGTTGTCTCTACGACACAGACAGATTCCATTTAAGCTTTTTCTAAATTAACTTGTGGAGTGCACTCACTACTATTCTCGAGTTCTTTCTAATGCCTTTTCATTACATATGGAAAGGCATTAGAAAGAATGGTGTGTATGTGATGCGTGTGAATTCGAAAACGGCTGAACCCATTTTGATAAAATTTTCATGTAATCTTGACCTTAGCCCAGCGAACGATACTGTGAAAATTGATATCGATGTGATCACGTGTGCTCGATCGCTCTTGCGAAGCCGGGACGAGTCGCTGGTTTTCAATAAAAGTAACTCGCGCGTTGCTGCTTCCGCTGCTAATACAGCTACTGCTTAGGAGTTTATGGGAGTGATTTCTTTTATACTACGTCGGGTGTAGCATACGGCCCACGGATGTAAAGCGGTTACCGTAGTCTATGAACGCTTGCGATACATTAAGTATCACTCGCGCGATGTCACCTCCGCTAACACAGCAACTCCTTAGGAGCTTACTGGTGACCTCACTCACACGCAGGAACACAACAATCCTCCAAACAGTGGCTGCGGTTTTCTGTGAGGTGGAGGTACTTCCCCAGCCGAGCTGCTTTGATGCGCCGTACCAATTAAGATACTTTGCATCTTCCGCTGCTGACACAGCAACTTCTCAGGAGTTCACGGGTGTGATGTGACTTTGACTGACCTGTAGTTGAAGCTCTCGCAAGGGAACCGTCTCTCAATGGCGCACTCCCGCCGACAGTCCTCCAGCCTCTCGCAATTGATCACCTTCCGGACGAAGCTGCGAAGCGCCCGCCGGCCAGCCAGCACGCGGCGGAAGCATGCTGTAAGAACACGCATCGAGTGAGTAAAGATAAATATAAAAATTCTTTATTCGCCTTTATTCGCGGGCACTTAGACACGTCTTACATTCTCAATATTATATCTTATTAATTTTTTTTAGTTTTTCTCTTTTTAGAGTTCCGTACCCAAAGGGTAAAACGGAACCCTATTACTGAGACTCCGCTGTCCGTCCGTCCGTCCGTCCGTCCGTAAAATTTTCACAGATGATGTATTTCTGTTGCCGCTATAACAACAAATACTAAAAAATGAAATTAAATAAATATTTAAGGGGGCTCCCATACAACAAACGTGATTTTTTTGCTCGTTTTTGCTCGATATTGATAACGGCAACAGGTAGACGCTTGAAATATTCACAGAATATTTAGTTATATATTCACTTTAAGGATAAATAATTAAATTAAAATAAAACAAATATTTAAGGGGACTCCCATACAACAAACGTGATTTTATTGCCGTTTTTATAGATCATGGTACGGAACCCTTTGTGCGCGAGTCCGACTCGCACTGGGCCGATTTTTTAATAAAGCATTTCAAATGACCATTGGCGAAGAAGAAATGCCAAAAGAAACATGACAATATAGGTCTTTTTTTTTCAAATCATCTATACATATTACAAAATATATATATGAGTGTGCATATAGTGATATCAAGTGGTACAATTAAAGTTATATTAAATTTAGTTATGGAAGAGCGAAGCTTCCGAATACAGGCATTGTTATGCCTAATAGGAAACTTCAACAACAATTGTATACCTAGAAACTCTTACAGGAAACATTTTTTAATATTATTAAAAAAAAAGTCAACGCAATCGAAAGATACGGCTGTCTTATGTCTCGTTTACGCGCATATTTTGACACTCGCAATGGAATCAATACCTATAGGGTACTTCATGTTGACCTAGAATCATGAAATTTGGTAAGAAGCGATGTCATGTAGCACAAGTAAAGAAAAAAATCCTAAAACCGTAAATATGTAGTTCCATCATAAAAAAAACCTTTTTTGCGACAATTATTTGCGATGGTATTATTTTACGGAACCCTCAGCGCGCGAATCGGACTCGCACTTCACGGGTTTTCTTTTTATTTGCATAGACAGCGTGGTTGCCAAATAGCTTAAATAACTTACTTCCAGTATTACAAGCATTCACAGGCTTTACATTAATTAGGCCGTATACTTGTTTGTCTCCTGACTCCTTACGTTGTATAAAAAAAGAATCGCGAGTCAATGTAATCGAACATGGAAGTTAAGTTAAGTGTTAAAATAAGAAGAGGCATGCTCCGTTGGTTCGGACATGTATGAAAGAATAAAATATATCTGCTTCGTCATTCTTTCATCCTGCGAAAGAATGACGAAGCAGATATACAATGCAAAACTGGAAGGATGTAGGAGCCGAGGAAGGCCAAGATCAAATTGGTCGTGTTCTATCAGAAGGTGATGTCAGGAGCCCTAGAAACCGGCGAGCGTACATGAAAAGATCAATGAATGTTAAAAAAGCGAGTGAAGTATGTAAGGATCGAGTCACGTGGCGCTCGGTTCTCTCTGCCTACCCCGTAAGGGATTTGCCGTGAAGTTATAGAGAGATAGATAGATAGAAGTTAAGCAACATCGATCGCTCCCTGTATGTGCATGGATTTATCCATCTCAAGCTTCTCCGAGTTCGGAGGGCACGTTCAGCTGTCGGTCCCAGCTGTTCCCAGATAACAGTCGTTAAATTTCATCAGTGGTGCAGAACCCCTTTTGTTGATGCGAGACCCGTAACCTAGCAGTGGGATAAGTAAGAATTTGTGTGGTGATGGTGATGCAGAAAAGAAATATAACTACCGAAGGGTTTTTGTTTTATACATTGTCGGATGTTTTGTAGCCTATAAACGCCTACGATATAAGAACGTAGCTTGCGCTTTGCCATCGCCGCTGCTAATACTGCAACTGCCCAGGAGCTAACTGGCAGCAACACTATCTATACAATCTTTAAAAAATTGAAGTGGTTAATGATAATGCCAAAATAACAGCTTTTTATTATATGCATATGAAAGTACTCAAAATATACCAAAAAAAATTTTTTTTTTTGGTATGGTATGTATATCTGTTTGTTCTGGATTATCATCGAAACGGCTGGACAGATTTTGACAATACTTGGACTGACAGACAGCTAATGTTGTACAGGGTCACATAGGCTACTTTTATTTTAGAAAAATAATCAGGATTATGCGGAAAAAATAAAACGCAGGAAATTGTGAACAAAGTTTAATTCCACGCGGATGGAGTCGCGGCGAGCCGCTAGTAAATAATAAATGAAAAACCATTTGCAGGATAATTATACATCGCCATCTAGCCCCAGATTAAGCGAACTAGGGTGATCAATTAATGACTGCTCTTATGTATTATAAGCAGAGCAATATGCACAAAGGTATTCATGTACATTTATCAGTTTGTCTAGTACCACCAGTTCGCATAATTTGGGACTATCTACTTGGTCTTCATTTATGTATCTATTTGATAGTCCCTACTGGATTATCAAATAGATACATAAATGAAGACCAAGTAGATAGGCCAAAATTATACGCTGGTTCTTTATTATTATATAATTATAAAGAACTAGCGTATAAACCTAAGGTCCCTGGTTTGAATTCTGTACCACTAAATTCGTAATTTCGGATTTATGTACATATTTGTAATTTTCACTTGCTCGGCGGTGAAGGAAAACATCGCGAGAAAACCTGCACGGTCAAGAATAGTATATTTCATTACAAGTGCGGATAGCCTGTCATTGCAAAGAGTTCCGACAAATGTCTACCCGAGCCGAGGCGCAGCCGAAGGTGAGGGTTGACAGTCGGAACTCTTTGCAATGACGGTTCCGCACGTGCACTGAACAACTATTTTTAATACAGTTGCGAAAAAATGAAGCAATTTAATAAAATAATAAAAACACAATGAACTCAACTAACTAGGAAAATGGCGCCAACCGGAAAAGAATATAAGCAGAGATTTTCTTTTGTTTTCTTCACCCATTCTGGGTAGGCAAAGGGAACTATGCCCATACAGCCAAGTCTTCAGTAGAATTTTTTTATTGATATGAAATGAAAATGAAATTTAATGAGATGAAATGAAATGAAACCTAACCTAACTCATTGAATCAAATCATTAAATCCGATATTGAAACAAATTAGTAGCTTCTTTTTAGAAAATATACAAAATATTTGCATGAATCATAAAAACTTCTATGAATATTTTTTAGTAAAAACTTCGTGGTTGGTTTTTAGGGTTCCGTACCCAAAGGGTAAAACGAAACCCTATTACTGAGGCTCCGCTGTCCGTCCGTCCGTCCGTCCGTCCGTCCGTCTGTCACCAGGCTGTATCTCTTGAACCGTGATAGTTAGACAGTTGAAATTTTCACAGATGATGTATTTCTGTTGCCGCTATAACAACAAATACTAAAAAATAGAATAAAATAAATATTTAAGGGGGCTCCCATACAACAAACGTGATTTTTTTGTTGTTTTTATAGATAATGGTACGGAACCCTTCGTGCGCGAGTACGACTCGCACTTGGGCGATTTTTTTCTTTTTAATAGACATTATTTTGACAGTTGGGAAAGAGAACGCACAAGTTCGGAAAAGGTAAAGAAAAAGCTCAAGTATGTAATAACCCACATTAAATTCCCAAACGACGTGTGATATTACTATGTTTTGCATGGCATAGGCGGAGCATGCTTTCGCCATCAACACCGTCGCTGGCTTAATTTAACCAGGTGTTTGAGAGCAGAAATGGGAAAAATTGATTCTAAAGTGTAAAGTGCAAAAAAGTTGACTCTTATGTATGGGTATTAAAAGACGCGCATTTTAAGAGAGGTATGCAACAAAGCAGCCCGTCTGGGAAAATACCTCCACCTCACAAAAAACCGCAGTCAAATAAGAACTCCCTGTAGGGTTGTTGTGTTTTTGTGTGTGAGTGAGGTCACCAGTAAACTCCTTAGGCGTCGCTGTGTTAGCAGCAGAGGTGGCATCACGCGAGTAATACTTAATGTATTGCAAGCGTTAATAGGCTACGGTAACTGCTTTATATCAGGTGGGTCATATTCTTGTATGCCTTCCGACGTTGTATAAAAAACATAAAAAAAATCCCTAGCAACGACAAGTCTTTTCAGAAGTTATTTTTGTGTCGGTTGTTTTAAAAATTAGCAGTGATAAAGAAGCGACCAAGTGACCAACTGGTTCGCCGTTCGAATCTTGGCATGTAGCACTAAATTTGTGTTTTCGAATCTATATATTTGTAATCCAAGAAATTATATTTCGAAAGACGTGTGACCTTAACTAACACATGAACATGTCTGTTTGCCTTGGTTTGGATGTTTTAAGAGAGGTAGGGCGCATCAAAGCAGCCCGTCTGGAGAAGAAAACCGCAACCTCACAGAAAACCGCAGCCAAATAACAACTCCTTAGAGGGTTGTTGTGTTCCTGCGTGTGAGTGAGGTCACCAGTAAGCTCCCAAGGAGTTGTTGTGTAAGCAGCAGAGGAGGCGCCGCGCGAGTTATAATTAATATATCGCAAGCGTTAATAGGCTATGGTGACCGCTTCACATCAGGTGGGAAAAACAGATTTTTAACTCTGGGTCGAGACAGCGAACCCCGCCAATCTTAATGAATTAGGAACGGGACAACGCTAGAAAGCAGGCGTATGAGGTTGTTTTAAAATTTATGCTTTATTCTTTCTATGAAGAGTGATTTTTTCAATACTACTAAGATGGCAAACAAGGGTACGGCCTGCCTGATGGTAAGCAGTTACCGTAGCCTATGGACATTTGCAACAATATATATTAGTTATACAATGTCGGGAGGCATACACGCATACGTCCCACCAAATGTAAAGCGCTTACCATAGTCTATGAACGCTTACAACGCATTAAATATCACTCGCGCGATGCCACCTCCGCCGCTAACACAGCAACTCCTTAGAAGTTTACTGGTGACCTGGAATACGACTAACCTCAAGAAGGTTGTTATTCGGCTGTGGTTCTCTGTGAGCTGGAGATACTTCCCCGGACAGGCTGCTTTGATGCGCCCTACCACTCTTATAAAACACCCAGACCGAGACAAACAGACATGTTCATGCACACAAATGTTTGTCCTGCGTAGGAATCGAACCCACGAACGTTGGAACAAAGTCGCGTTATTAACCGAGGCGCTACCGAGCTCGTTAAACATTTTTAGCCAAATCTAAATTTTCGTGGGGCTACGGGGGTCATGTATTTTTTGCTGCCAGTAGTAAATGCAAATTGCCTCAGTAGGTCATAGTTATTTTTACTCTTAACGGATCTGCCTGATCCCACCTGTTACCTGTTGAGAATAACGAAGGCCATCTTTTTTGTCCGTCCATCCATTCGTCCGTCTGTCAGATTCATTGTCTATACAAACACTAACAACTCATTATTTTTTTTTTTGTAAGGAAATTACGGTTATGCAGTGATAATATACGAACGGATTCTATTGCTTGTCGACTATTAAATTATTGACATATATATATATATATATATATATATATATATATAACGTAGGGGTGCATACAAGCATACGGCCTACCTGATGTAAACCAAGCCTACGAACACTCGCTTTAAATATAATTCATGACTTATTCACCGTACAGTAGATGTCGCTTGATAAATAGTATGCATTACAGTTATTAATGTCACGGTCAGGGGGTGAAGAGCTGGTGTCTTGCAGTACAGGTTACAACCTATTTCAAGCGCCAGTGTTCACATTTAGAATACATAGTTATAGAAAATGTATTTAAAATAATTTGTAATTCGTGTGAAGTAAATAAAGAATTTTGAATTTTTTTTTTTAATTATTACTTCCAATACATTAAGTATCACTCGCGCGATGCCACCTCTGCTGCTAACAGTTTCTATTGCTTTACGACAACTATATTATTATTATTTAATTATGAGTATTTAATTAGTCAAATTTATAAAAAATATGGAATTTTAGAATCTTAAAAAAAACATGGCTATCTTAAATTTATATAAAAATATGTCTAATTAACTATGTTGGGCAGTCTTAAAATATTTTATACACGTAAGGTGAAATTAATTGTAAAGCCTGCCTGATGGTAAGCAGTTATCGCCTGTAAACATTGTAAAAATATACACTCCACGGAAGAACTCGTGTAATCAAGGTAGAGAGGTAGCCGTATCAAAGCATCCCGTCCTGAAGGGTTGTTGTGTTCCCGCGTGTGAGTGAGGTCAATCTTTTTTTTTATACCACTAAGGTGCAATCAAGCATACGGCCTGCCTGATGGTAAACAGTCACCGTAACCTATAGACATTTGCAATACCAGGGGTGTAACTCATGCGTTGCCGACCCTCTAAAAACCTCTTCACGCATTTCTTGAAGAACTCCATGCTGTATTCCCTTGGAAAAACCGCGGCTCATTCCACAGTTTGAGAGTTCTCGGAAGTAAACTTCTCTGGAACCGCACAGTACGCGACCAAAGCGGTTCCAGTGTGTGAGGCTAAACTCCCCGCCGTCGGCGAGCGGTGCGGTTATAAAAAGTAGCAGTCGGCATTATTTCGAACAACTCTTCAGAACACACCCCGTTGTACAATCGGTAGAACACACAAAGGGGGGACAAAATCTCACCTTAAATGTAAGGGTTCAATACCGTGTGTAAGCTTAGGATTGTCGACAATTCTCACAGCTCGTCTCTGAATCGAATCACACGGTCCAAGCTGGTATCCAGGTGCTCCCGCCCAAAGGTGACTGCAGTACTCCAAGTGCGGTCTGACTTGAGACTTATATAACATAAGTCTTTGCCCCGCACTGAAGTACTGCTTAGTCCTGTTGAGCACACCAAGTTTTTTAGACGCCAGCTTGACTTTCTCCTCCAGTTGATTTCGATATTGCTGGAGATCTCGACACCAAGCATCCTAATACTTTTGGTGACAGTAAGAGGTGTGTTCTGGAATTTAGGAACCACAGCAAATGGAGTTTTCTTAGCGGTGAACGCGCAAACTTGTATCTTCTTGGGGTTGAATTCGAACAAATTAAGCCGCCCCCAGTTAGATACTTTAGCCAAAGTATCATCCATTTCGGACACAAGTTTATATCACTTGAGCCATAAGATACTAGAACCACTAAGGTGGCTATTAAGCATATGCCCTGCCTGATGGTAACCAGTCACCGTAGCCTATGGACATTTGTAACACCAGGGGTGTCACTCGGTACACGGTGGAGGTAGAGGAGCAGTGGCGCAGTTTGGGTTCGATGTTTGTGTGGGACACGGGACAAACATTTTGTGTGCATGAACATCTCTGTTTGTGTTGGTCTGGATCTTTGTAAGAGAGATAGGGCGCGTCAATCCAGCCCGTCTAGGGAAATATTTCCGCCTTACAGAAAACCGCAGCCTAATAACTCCCTCGTCGCTTGTTAATTTCCTGCGTCAGGTGAGATCAGTAGTAAGCTCCTAAGGAGTTGCTTTATTAGCAGCAGGGGTTGCAATTCGCGAGTGATACTTAATGTAATGACTACGGTAACCGCTTTACATCTGTTGGGCGGTATGCTCCAGACGCTGTATAAAAAAAATATTGAGTTTAATACATCAATAATGTCATCAGGATGGCAGTAGTTTTATTTGCCATCGAAATATAACTTTTAGAACTATTTTTTTTATACAACTAGATTGGCAAATGGAATGCGGCCCGTATCAGATGCTAAGCGGTCACCGCAGCCTATTGACGCCCGCAACACCACGGGTATGTTACTCGCACGCTGCCAATCTTGTGCCTAAGGATGTTTTCTACACAGTACCCAGTAATTTCTCAGCCACATCTATATAAATATAGCTGCTTGGCGGTAGAAATAGGTGAGACAGAGGTACCTATGCAGACGACTTCCAAAGTCTCCCTCTGGTAAAACTAAAATTTATATTTATATATTTTATATAACTCTCATAATTATATTTATATTATGCCTACTCCGCAATAGACCTGGCGTGAAGATATTCATCACATATATACATACAATTATAATTATGACCTTTATTTTTTTCCCATAATTAAGATATAAGACATGACAAATGTAATGAACCTACATCTACTAAAAGTACTCTATATGTTATATTTTAACATATGACGAGCTCGGTGATGCTGTGGAACGCTACTTTGACACCAACGCTCGTGGGTTCGATTCCCACACAGGACAAACGTTGGTGTGTTTGTCTTGATCTGGGTGTTTTCAAGAGAGGTAGGGCGCATCAAAGCAGTCCGTCTGGGGAAGTACCACTACCTGACACCGAAGCGAACTAACAACTCCCTGGAGGGATTTTGTGCTGCTGCGTGTGAGTGAGATCACCAGAAAACTCCTAAGGAGTAGCTGTGTTAGCAGCAGTGGTGGGATCGCGCGATGCTTAATATTTTGTAAGAGTTCATAGGCTACAGTAACTGCTTTACATCAGGTGGACCGTATGCTTGTACACCTCCCAACCTTGTATAAAAATGTATATATAGATGAAAGATAAAAATTCTTTATTTGCCCTTTAGACCCTCACGGGCACTTAGACACGTCTTACATTTTCAATATTATCACTTATTATTTTTTTAAGTTTTTCTCTTTTTTAATCTACCAGCATTTCAAATGACCATTGGCGAAGAAGAAATGCTAAAAGAAACATGACGATATAGGTCTTTTTTTAAATCATATTAATTATATTACATTATTTATACATATTACAATAAATATGATACACTCAGTACATATAGTGATATCAAGTGGTACAATTAAAGTTATATTAATTCATGTGCTGAATCACTTCCATACATCTCTGTCAGTTAGATATTCATCGATTCTATAATAACCTTTCTTACATAGAGTATTTTTGATGTGCCTTATATAAACACATATAATAATAAAATACCAAGTTTTGGATTTTCCAGCACTGATGCTAAGGAACAGGAACTGTAATTTCCAAAAAGATTATAATTTCTTGAAAAACAGACAGATAAACTATCTATCTATCTATAACTTCACGCCAAATCCCTTGCGGGGTAGGCAGAGAGCACAGAGCGCCATAAGACGCGGACTTTACACATGTCACTCGCTTTTTATCATTCATAGCTCTTCTCAAGCAGAGCAAATGAATGCATGAGAAGAATTCATTATTTGCGTGCACGACAGACAGACATTACTACAAAATAGGAAACTATAATAAACAATAAATATGTATATATAGTTAAGTGATTATTATTCCACTTATGATTGGAATTCACTCAAATAATGAATTAATTCATAGGTATTTTTTATACTACGTCGGGAGGCATACAAGCATACGACCCACCTGTTGTAAAGCGGGTACCGTAGCCTATTAACGCTTGCGATATATTAAATATCACTCGCGTGATGCCTCCTCTGCTGCTTACACAGCAACTCCTTGGGACCTTACTGGTGATCTCACTCACACGCAGGAATACAACAACCCTCTAGAGAGTTGTTGCGATTTTCTGTTCATTTCTGTTCAATTCACTCAAATAAATAATTAATTCGTAGATTCATTGGAAGAGTTCCGTTAAGTAATAATACTCGCAAAATAAAAACCAGTTGAGAATGCGCAAGCTTGCATTGCCAGAGGAACACCTGGCTCGTCAATTAAATAACAATTCAAAATTTTTTTTTAATTTGTCAGCCATTTTGACCACGTTCCTTAAGAGATAGAAACGGTGTTCTTGAACATTCCTATTCTACTTTTTTAAGCTGAACCCGAATCTGAAGTCAAAATTCGAATATTCGAAAAAAAGCGACAGAGAAACGCACAGATAAACGAACGGACAAACGCACAGACAAACATATAGAATTCATACAGGAACGGTGTTCCTGAAAATAATAAAATAAAGATTACATACTCGGAGCGTTTTCCACCAGTATCACTCTCGATCCAAAAACAATGTGCACAAACAGACAGACCAGCAAAAACAAATGCACTTTCATTTTCACACAGTGTTAACATCATTCACTGAATCCAAAACCACTGTCACATAACAACATTGTAGCACTTTTTAATTTATAAAAAAGGAAACATCATAAAAACATTTATGAATATTAAAAATCCAATAAGTTTACAATAATAAATATATCTACAGCTTATTGCTGCGAATCGCATCCGAGTTTAAATTAAAATGTTCTGAATGTAGTTCGAATTTATGTTAAATAAATTTTGTTAAAATTTATTGTTCATAAATGGTAACTACTTTAGTTTGTTAGTAGTAATTTGAATTATTAGGCGTGTTTTATTGATATGTAGGTCAGAGAGGTCACGCGGCGCAGCATAGTGCGACTGAACAGTAGTATTGTCTGACATAAGCTTATATGTGAATGGAAAATTGGCAGAAGAATAGTGTGGATGTGACAATGCACTGACCGAAGGTGCAGTAGTTGTATGCAGGCCTAAAATAAACTTTATTACTTAAATGGAATTATACGTAAGAATAAAAAAAACTGGCGCGTGTCTGACTTACGCACCGAGGTTCTCATACAAGCTTGTAACGTAGATATTTCCTCGATCTCGGGAATCTAATATCCAAAAATTTTGCCCTTTATTTCCTGGTATATTTCCCCCCACAATCAATTCTTGAAATCAACTACAACGTTAGACTATACTATTAACAAATGTGTTATATGCTAACATAAATTTATTGTAAAAAAATTTATAGTATCAAAATGATATAGATGCATGAATAGCTCGTTATAATATAGATAATAGAAATAAGATAACTCTAGCGACCGACTTCTGTATACCACATATCAGATATAAATAATATATCTAAACCTTGATCAGAAATCAGAGATCATTCGTTTTGTGAAAACCTAATGTAAAATCCACAGCACTTATCTTGTAGACGATAGCACTCTGTTAACAAAACCTGATAGGTCTGTGCAATCTACATTAGTGAGCCATCAAAATAAGGTCCTGCAGAGGTGTTATTTTGGTGAAAATTCATTGTGTCGCATACTTTTCATAAGGTACGTGGACCATTTTAAATTAGGCAAGTTATATACTTAGTCTGGCCATAAATACTGTTACAGTTAAAAATACACAAAATATTACATTTGAATTTGGAATCTGTCATTTTTATATGATTGTTCATTAAGTTTTCTCATTTTTGCGCCAATACATTGTACAATATTTTGCGATATTTAAATAGAGTGTGGTTATAAAGAGAACCGAATCGCTGTGATTGCATTACACAAAGTAGGTATGGAGCCAAATGCAATTTTTAAAACTCTCCATACGCTTGGTATTAGTAAAATGTTTGTGTACCGGGCTATTTATAGGTACAATGAGACCTCCTCTGTTTGTGACAGAAAAAGATCTGGCCGTCCACGTAGTGTTCGTACGAAAAAGGTGGTCAAAGCAGTAAAGGAAAGAATTCGAAGTAACCCTGTCGAAAGCAAAAGATTTTATCTCGGGAGATGAAGATAGTACCTAGAACCATGTCGCGTATTTTAAAAGATGACTTAGGACTTGCAACCTATAAGAGACGTACTGGTCATTTCTTAACCGATAATTTCAAAAAGAATAGGGTGGTAAAATCGAAACAACTACTGAAGCGGTACGCAAAGGGAGGTCACAGAAAAAAATTGTTTACGGATGAGAAAATTTTTACAATTGAGCAACATTTTAACAAACAAAATTACTATATTTATGCTCAAAGCTCTAAGGAAGCTTCCCAATTAGTCGACAGAGTGCAACGTGGGCACTATCCGACTTCAGTGATGGTTTGGTGGGGTATTAGCTAGGAAGGAGTGACTGAGCCATACTTTTGTGAAAAAGGTATCAAAACATCGGCACAAGTGTATCAAGATACCATTCTTGAGAAGGTAGTGAAGCCCCTTACCAACACCATGTTCAATAACCAAGAATGGTCTTTCCAGCAAGACTCGGCGCCGGGTCATAAAGCTCGGTCTACGCAGTCTTGGTTGATAACGAACGTTTCGGACTTCCCGATCTTAATCCGATGGATTATGATTTATGGTCAGTTTTAGAGAGTACGGCTTGCTCTAAACGCCATGATAATTTAGAGTCCCTAAAACAATCCGTACGATTGGCAGTGAAGAATTTTCCCATAGAAAGAGTGCGTGCTTCTATTGATAACTGGCCTCAACGTTTAAAGGACTGTATGGCAGCCAATGGAGACCCACTTCAAATAAGCTTTTTATATTTTTAATTGTTTTATATTTATGTATTAAACAAACACACTGTAAAAGTAATAAATGTTATTTGCAATAGATTTTTCTTCTTTGTTTCAGTATTTATGGCAAGACAACAAGACACGAGGTTATTGTTGGTTTATTTTGTTTTGTCGTCTCTACTCTAGATTGCTTTTAGCAATAAGGCCGCCTTGTTGCATAATAAGTGTTCATGTTTTTTTTTATTTGTAAAAAAAATCTGTAATTATTATTATATAAATAAAGCTTATTCTATCTATCGATATATCTACCTATCTCCCAAGGAACTTGGTGTAAAGATACAATCGTAGTATTTTTCTAAATAACACATAATAAACTGTCAATAAAAGTCAAATGAACTAGAACTTGATTTAACTATAACTAAACCCACAAATTAATTGAAACTTGCCCGATAGCAAGCAGCTACCATGGCTTATGGGCACTTGCTACTCGTGCGCTTGCACATTTTACACGTTTTGCACCCTGACCACATTCAAGTCCTTCTCTAGTAATCCCATACTGTTTAGAGAACTGCTGCAGATTCATTCCACGACCTAAAGATTTACGAAAGAAAACCTCTCTGGAAGCCGACAGTACGCGATCATTGTGGTTCAAATGTGTGAATAGATTTAATAGTATGAATTTTGAACAAAACTGTGTTTGGAAATGATACACTATCAGGAATGTCCACAATAAGCTAACGTCCGTAGATTACATCTGATAACGTCGCCACACCGGCCTATTGTCTCACAAAAAAGAATTTAGCCGAAGCAAAAAGCCCAAATATATCCGACTATTGTGCGTTTGAGAATTTTAACTCAGTAACTAACTTATATTGAGCAACTGTCAGTATCATTATCTTTTTATGTTAGATTACAATACAACATGCATTTATAAGGGCACTGAGGTCAGTCTAACCAAACACGTAGGTTAAACAATGTCGACGGCAGCCTGTCTATGAATGGGTTTATCTATCTCGAGTTTCTCCGTGCTTCGGAGGGTACGGTTAAGCCGTCTATCCCGGCTGTTATCGATAGATGACAGTCGTTAAGCTAAGTCAGTGGACCTCGGGCGGCTTGAAATCACTGGCCTCCGCCAATACGCATTTGAGCAGCGTGGGTATGCTCTAAATCCCTTCGGTTGAAGGCAGACCTGTAGCCCTGCAGTGGGATGAGTAAGGGTTGATGTAGTGGTGGTGGTGGATATCAGTGATAGCCCAGACGATAAAGTACCGTCCTAGTGAATAATAGGTCCCCGTTTCGAATCCTGGCGTGTACCACTAAATTCGTATTTTCGGATTTACGTACATATGTTTTTGTAACAATCACTCGCTTGGCGGAAACATGATGAGGAAACCCGCACGTCCAAGAAATTATTAATTGTGACCTTACTTAAGAATGATCTGGTTTTCTCTCTGGATGCGTAGGTCTGACGGCAATCGCTCCATTTAAAAATCAATGTCTTCGCCAAATCTTTAGGCTTAGGTAGCGGACCTCGCCAATCATAGTGGAATAGGAAACGGTATACGTTAAAAAAAACTTACTTAGGCTACAAAAAGAATCTTACCGCCAAGCAGCTATGTTTATATAGCTGTGTTCCGGTTGAAGCGTGATATATGGCAGAGAAATTACGGGGTACTGTGACGAAACATCCGTAGCTCAAAAGATTGGGCGCGCGAGTAACATCCCCATGGTGTTGCGAGCGTCAATAGGCTGCGGTAACCGCTTACCATCAAATGCGGGCCGCATGCTTGTTTACCAATCTAGTTATATAAAAAAAACAGATTTATACCATTCACACTTTACGCAACATTCGCGGTTTTATTGCAACGCACGTCTTCATAATTTTCAGGCAGTTACTGAAAATCAGTGGTTTGCTTTTCGAGGAAATAATACATTTAACTTACTCTTTGTAACACATAATTTATTATACAGTTACTATTTCATTTTGTCTTAACTCATTGTTTACCTGCCAATTGACGAGCTCGGTGGCTCAGTGAATGACGTGACTTTGACACCAACGCTCGTGAGTTCGATTCCCACACAAGGCAAACATTTGTGCGCATGAACATGTCTGTTTGTCTTGATCTGGATGATTTAAGAGAGGTAGGGCGCATCAGAGCAGCCCGTCTGGGGAAGTACCTCCACCTCACTCTCCCAAGCACACAGCTCCCAAGGAGTTGCTGTGTATGCAGCAGAGGAGGCATCGCGCGAGTGATAATTAATATATCGCAAGCGTTAATAGGCTACGGTACCCGTTTTACATCAGGTGTGGGCCTTGTGCTTATATGCCTCCCGACGTAAGACAAAAAGAAAAACTCCCTGCAGCGCTGTCGTATTCCTGCGAGTGAGTGAGGTTACTATAGTAAGCTCCTAAGGTGTTGCAATATTAGCAACAGAGATGGCGCGTAAGTGATACTTCCTGTGTTACAAGCGTTCAAATGCTACGGTATCCACTTTATATCAGGTGGGTCGTACGGTTATATGGCTCCCGACGTCGTATAAAAAAGACAGATTTTAAAAGAGCGGTCGGTGCTGGGTGGCTGCGGAAATCGAAGATCGCTTGTAGTGGACAGCATAATGAAAATCCATATCTAGCAGTACATATAAGTTGATGATAATTTTGCCTAAGAGCAGCATAAGCCCAGTGGATAAGGAACTTGCCTAAGAGCAGCATAAGCCCAGTGGATAAGGAACTTGCCTAAGAGCAGCATAAGCCCAGTGGATAAGGAACTTGCCTAAGAGCAGCATAAGCCCAGTGGATAAGGAACTTGCCTAAGAGTAGCATAAGCCCAGTGGATAAAGAACTTGCCTAAGAGCAGCATAAGCCCAGTGGATAAAGAACTTGCCTAAGAGCAGCATAAGCCCAGTGGATAAGGAACTTGCCTAAGAGCAGCATAAGCCCAGTGGATAAGGAACTTGCCTAAGAGCAGCATAAGCCCAGTGGATAAAGAACTTGCCTACTGAGCAGCAGGCCCCCGGTTCGAATCCTGGCATGTGCCACTAAATTCGTGTTTTCGGATTTATAATTATCAGTTGCTCGACGATGAAAGATAACATCGTCAGGAAACCCGCACTTCCGAGAAATTATATTTCGATAGACGTGTGACCTAACCTAAGAGAGGTCTGGTTTCCCTCTGGGTTGTGGAAGTCTGACGGCAGTCGCTTCATGTCTAAACCGGTATTTTCGTCAAATCCCTAAGCTTAGGTAGCGGACCCCGCAAATTCTAATGGATTTCGAAACGGGATAACGCAAAGAAGAAGATAATTTTGCATATTATTTTTTTCCTGCTGCCTGTTAATGCGTATACAAATATATAGCACTAACTGCAGCACCTGGCATCGTCCACGCGTATCCCGGTATCCCGTGGGAACAGCTTCTTTATACATCAAGCATACAAACATACGGCCCAACTGATGTAAAGCTGTTACCGTAGCCTATGAACGTTTGTAATACATTCACTCGCGCGAGGCCACCTTTGCTACTAACACAGCAACTCTTTGGGTTATTTCGTTAAACTCACAAACTTTACATTACTACATTAAAGTAGAAGGTAGTGTGTTAGTGTTCGCGTTAAACTTAAAGATCCTAGATTACTACACTATATTAGACGTCCTGAACTTTTTGCACCACAACTGATTCACAAACTGAATCATATGCAAATTTCAATCAATTCTGACTCAGTAATGACGCCGTGAAGACTTCATCCTTTTTTTATTCTGACTTCATCGTGATATATCTTCGCGCTATTGTTCACGTAAAAACCTTGGTTTTGACATCACAATGTCAGGGAATCTTGACAAATGCGAAATGGATTTTTTTATTCGAATATTCTAAATTAAGCCGCGCCATTTTGCGAACTTAATTTGGATTCCGTAAAAAATGGTAAAATCGTACGTAAAACGAAAAGGCAAAATCTTCTACACCCGTAGATTATTTCAATATTGTGACAAGGATAATAACTATACAACAAAATAGATAGGTAAATGAAGCGTGGAGTGGTACATGGTCTCACTAGAGTATATATATATATATATATATAGGTACTAGCTCCTGCCCGCGGCTCCGCCCGCATGGAGTCAAATAACGTGTTATGTGTTAATCCAGATCATAATCTATCTACGTGCCAAATTTCATTCAAATCCGTTCAGCCGTTTAAGCGTGAAAGAGCAACAAACATCCATCTATACATACAAACTTTCGCATTTATAATATTAGTAGGATATATATCCCGCGACTTCGCTCACGTGTATCTCGGTATCCCGTGGGAACCACTTTTTTATACATCGTCGGAGAGCATACAAGCATACGGCCCACCTGATGTAAAGCGGTTATCGTAACCTATGAACACTTGCAATAAATTAAGTATCGTTGGCGCGATGCCACCTCTGATGCTAACACAGCAACTTCTTAGGAGCTAGCGAGTACTAGTCCTTATTCTTTTTTTTTATACAACATCGGGAGGCACACAAGCATACGGCCCACCTGATGTAAAGCGGATACGATATATTAAGTATCACTCGCGCGATGCCTCCTCTGCTACTTACACAGCAACTCGTTAGGAGCTTACTGGTGACCTCACTCACACGCAGGAATACAACAACTAGGGAGTTGTTATTTGGCTGCGGTTTTCTGTGAGGTGGGGGTACTTCCCCAGAAGGGCTGCTTTGATGCGCCGTACCTCACTTAAAAACATCCAGACCAAGACAAACAGACATGTTCGTTGTTAGTGTCAAAGTCGCGTCATTCACGACTGAGCCACCGAGCTCGTCAAATAATAACTCTTTATTTATGAAACATGTTGTATAATTTTTGCATTGGTTTCACTATGAGCTGCTGTTAAGCGTACAAAAAATTAATTGGTAATAAAAATTAAATGTATGTAATTTTTATTACTAATTAATTAGTAATAAAAATTACATTCATTTAATTTTCAGCAGGCAGGAATTTTAATTAACAGCAGGTCACAGTGAAATCAATACAAAAATTACACCACACAGTTTACCTATGTTTCATAAATACAACATTACAACAAAAGGGGCCTAATAATCGAACAAATCGATATCTCCTCTACATGTTTGTATCTTCTAGAAAATCCTGTATACAATAGTATGCTTTGTACGAGAGTAACTGTTACAGATTTGTTAAAAATTATCACTTTCCTAGGGTAACAATATAAAATTAATATTCGTTTCAAATTTCGCTTATTCAGTTATGTAGTTCAAGTCAAGGTAATTGTTGGCACTAAAATTGTGTGCATTTCTTGAACATCTTTAAGAGAGGTAGGGCGCATCAAAGCAGTCTGGGGAAGTACCTACCTCACAGAAAACCGCAGCCAGATAACAACTCCCTAGGGGGTTGTTGTGTTCCTGTGTGTGAGTGAGGTGACCAGTAAGCTCCTAAGGAGTTGCTGTGTAAGAGAGGCATTACGCGAGTGATACTCAATATATTACATACGTTAATAGACTACGGTAACTGCTTTACATCAGGTAGACCGTATGCTTGCATGACTCCCGACGTAGTATAAAAAAAACATCTACCTCCTCTTTTTTAGTTAAAAAATTACCGCTTACTAAGTTCTTCCGTATAAAGAAGCCAATTTATCGCTAACAAACAGAAGCCGTGATGTGTTTAAAAGTGAATTTGTGTTGTTTTATCAAAACCACAAACTATATAAAGCAGAGTCTCAATTTTAAAACAATCAATATCGAATTAACGTCCAGTTATGCAATTTGACGTGAGCTACTATAATTGCCTGGCACTTACTGGGATTAACGGATATTCCGTAGCTGCTGGACCAGGTATTAATTCTACTGAGATCTGCATTTATATGACTTATAGCAGTATTTGTTGTATCTACAGAGGTCTGAGTATAAATTTGCATATCGGCGTAAAAGTGGTAAGAGCAATTAAGCGAGAAGGATTATAAATTAAAAAAAATAAAGAACATCAAAGGAGACAGAATATTACGATGGGGAACGCCAGCTGAGAGATCATTCCAGTCCGAAAAATCGCGGCCTACGCTAGCTGTCGTCCCCGAAGATACGAACAGAACCAATCCAACCGAGGTTGAGAATTGCAGATGTTTCAGTATAGCAAGTAAGATGTCGTTGTTTAAAATATTAAAAGCATGCAATTTGATGTAACCTGCTTTGTGTGCTTTCGCCGCCAATTAGTTCATGCGGCCTAGCGCCGGCCGGCACCCACCCACTACTGTTAGTACGTGCAACATGCCGACGCTGCCATGGCTGCTCCGGTAGTCTCTGCCTCGGCTGCTGCGGTTGTCCGCCATCTGGAATAGAATCCGCATGCCCCCACCACCACCGTCGCTGCCACGATTGGCCTGGTCGTCGCTGCGACACGTGTTTCGCCTCTCCACGAGGCATCATCAGGCGTTGTAGACGTTAATCGCAAGAATAACACGCTACAAGTGACAAATCCATCGCAGTGCCGTCCCTTATATTGAATTGAGGGTAGGGGTGGATGGTGTGAGCGAAAAGATATTTAATAGTGGGGAATGGTTTACGTCAATCTGTTTGTTCATGAGAGTAATTTTAGAATTTTTATGTCTTTTAATTTCTAATTGTTCCCTAATATTTAGTTTTAAACCTGACCTTTCTGGGCGATACAAACGCCCAGAAAGGTCACACTTCGCCGAGCATCTCATAGACAAATGACATGACTTATGCCCCACTAATACATATCAAATTTTACACACCATAGACAAAGGTTTAAAACTAAATATTAGGGAACAATTAGAAATTAATAAACATAAAAATTCTAAAATTACTCTCATGAACAAACAGACTGACGCAAACCATTCCCCACTATTAAATATCTTTTCGCTCACACCATCCACCCCCGGATGTTACACATGCGGATTCCGTTCCAGATAGCGGACGACCGCAGCAGCCGAGGCAGAGACTACCGGAGCAGCCATGGCAGCGTCGGCATGTTGCACGTACTAACAGTAGTGGGTGGGTACCGGCCGGCGCTAGGCCGCCTGAACTAATTGGTGGCGGCAGCACACAAAGCAGGTTACATCAAATTGCATGTAAATTTGACTTTCGCAAAATAACGCCTAAATATTAAAAGCATTAGAGAAATCAATGAGAATGACAATGGTGACCAACTTATCTTCCATGCCCTTGCGTATATCCTCGATGACTTTAAGAAGAGTAGTAGTAGTACTGTGTCCGGCTCGAAGCCAGATTAAAATGGAAAGTAGGCAATTAGAGTATATAAATGTGGACACTTGTTTGTGTGTGACGGCCTCAAGAACTTTTGAAAGGAAATGTAAAATAGATATGGATCTATAGTTGTTTAACTGCAAAGGAATAGGAATTTTCGGAACGGGTATTACTAGTGCTTTGCCCCAGAGGTGTGGAAATGCGCCTGTCAAAAAGGAGAAGTTGATAAACTATACCATGATGGAAAGGATAGATTGCAAGAAACATGGTCAACCAACCGCATTCATACTTGGACAAAATTACAATTGATCGTCTGTTTAAAATATCTTTAGCTACTTTCCGTGTAAATTAAAGGCAAAACAAAAAGTCAGTGATTTTGTGTTCTAACCGATTCGGCCTTGCTGCATCCGCGCATCTTGTACGACTAGGAAGTAATTTGTTTCCCTTAGGGATAATTTTATAACATTTACGGTTGAAAAAAACATCGCAAATTTTTTAGGGTTCAGTATAGAAAAGGTGAATTTACATAATTAAAAATATGTCAATCGGATAATCTGCGGACAATTTGAAATTTCTGATTTCAATAGCTAGGCAAATCCTGAAACTGAAAAATCCTTTTAATATTAAGTTAGATGATCAATCTATCTATATCTTAATGTCAACTCAACATACACTCTCGGCACCTGGCACCTGGCACCTTCTAATTATATGCCACATTACTCGGCCCTTAGACCCCTCACTCACTTCTTTAACATTCATAACTGTTATCATGCACGCACGCTGGTTCCCACGGCTCCTGACACTACCTTCTGATAATACTCGACCATTTCAGTCGTGGTAGATGAGTCTTGGCCTTATTCGGATCCTACATTTACCACTTCCCCGTTGCATATACACAGAATACAGTAATATGATAAGCAAATAATTTGCCAAGAGGGGAAGCCAATTCGAAAACTTCCTACTCTTACAAATTTCTTCTGATTAAATTCGTTGTGAGTTCCAAGGCTGTAGTTTAACCACCGGGACAGCAATGAACTTCACTGTTCATTCTATTTTTGGTGGTCACCGCTGTTAATTCTCCCTACACAGGAGACACAGTGGTGGGAGTGAGTGGTGGGCCTGTTCCATTAAAAAAATAGTTTGTTTTTTTCTTGATCAATGTAGATCCTTTTTCTCAGGGTCGGATGGAGCTATCAAGCTGAAATTAATATCAAATACTCAGATCTGTAATTCCTTCGAGCAGTGAAAAAATCAAACTTCTTAGTCAACGCAATCAAAAGATACGGCTCGTTAATGCGCATATTTTGACACTGACAAGTGAATCAAAACCTATAGGGTACCTATAGGTTTTGACCTTGAATCATGAAATTTAGTAAGCAGCAATGTCATGTAGCACAAGTAAAGGAAAAAATCCAAAAACCGTAAATTTGCAGTTACACAAAAAAAAAATTTTTTGGTGAAAATAATTTGCGAAAACATTTTTTACCGAACCCTCGGTGCTCGAGTGGAACTCGCACTTAACGGCCTTTTTATTTTAAATGAAAGTTAATTTGTACTATTATACATAGCGGAAGAGTTTGTTTGTTTGTTTTGAAACTCTGAAACTACCAGTCGGATTTAAAAAACTCCTCACGATGTTTTCCTTCACCGCCGAGAAAGTGATAATTACAAATATGTACATCCGAAAACACGAATTTACGGGTGCACGGATTTGAACCGGGAACCAGTCGCTCAATAAGCCGGTTCTTTAAGCACTAGATTTCTTTAAGCGCTGCTACTTATTTTGAAGTTTTGTGTATGAGAATTATGAAATGTGTGCATATATTAAAATGTTTAATTGCAAATCCTCATAAATAACACGATATAATGGACAATGGCGAAGGTCTCCCATACATATGATATAACACTAACAATAAGTTTCGTTCACAATGATTCAAAGATTCATGATGTATTCGATCGCTATCTCGATTGTGGTCCAAGTTACAAGAGCACGCCGGGCCCTCCGGTCGACTTCCCTAGGAATAGAACGTGCACCCACCGGTGAGTTTTTAGTAGGTAAGTCTGTCCCAATTAGGTCCTAATAGTGTTAGAATTTTGATAAACAGTGGTGCATGGCAGTTGAGCGTCACTTGACTAGCCATCTCTTTGAGGTTTTTAAATGCCTTATTTGTCATATTGCTGTCTCTCACTTTGCCAAGAGGGGAAGTCAATTCCAAAACATCTTACTCCTACAAATTTCTTCTGATTAAATTCGTCGTGAGTTCCAAGGCAGCTGTAGTTTAAGCTTCACTGTTCATTGCCTTTTTGTGGTCGCTGCTGTTAATTCTGGCTACACAGGAGACACAGTGGTGGGTATGAGTGGTGTGATTGTCCCGTTAAAAAATAAAGGTAGGTCTGTCCAAAGGTACAGAAGGCGCGAGCGTGCATGTCGTTGCCCCAGAATGTGGAGAAAGCGAAACTAGAGACAACGGAACAGAATAAATAATTTGTGGGGAGCGAAGAATTGCCCGCGACACGAAGAGTCTTAGAGCAGCATGTCCCATGCGCATCTTCCATGATTCGGCTCAAACGACCGCGAGGTCTCAGCCATCAGAGTGACTAGTTCATCTTTTCTACTTTGATCTATGGTGCAGACATATGGATTTTCGAATTGAATGATCGAAGTCCTTAGTTTAAAAGTAACATAGCGAGCGATGAGAAAACTTGTAATCGGAATTTCCCTTAAGAATATTATACGGAACGAGGAAATTCGACAATCAAAGTCGTCGGCATAGACCTTAAAGTCGGCAAACTGGTACGGCACTAGGTCGGTCACATTGTCAAATCAGTGGTGGTACACGAGGTAGGAATATTATAGAGTGGGCATCCAGTAAGGGTCGGGCCATTAGGAGTTCCTACTCTAGGTGTAATGATAAACTCCAACGATTAGCTGAAAGTGACTGTACAAAAGTAGAATATCATAAAAGTGTTTTGACCACCTCGGTGGCGCAGTGGTTAATAAAGATACTTTAACACCAACGCTTGTGGTTTCGATTCATACATAAGACAACATATTTGTGTGCATAAACATGGGCTTCTTGTATTGGTCTGGGTGTTTTGAGAGTCATCATCATTAGTGCCATCACCACACAGAAAACCGCAGCCAAGTAACAACTCTCGGGAGGGTTTTTGTATTAATGCTAATGAATTAGATCACCAGTAAGCTCCTAAGGAGTTGCTGTGTTAGCAGCAGAGGTGGTATCTCGCAAGTGATACTTAATGTGTTGCAAGCATTCATAGGTTACCGATTCGAGTCCTGGCGTGTACCACTAAATTAGTGTTTTCGGATTTATGTACATATTTTAATTATAACTTGCTCGGCGGTGAAGGAAAACATCGTGTGGGTGTCAACAGCACGCAAGTCTAAGAAATTATATTTGGAAAGATGTGTGACGGCATCCGGGTTATGTAGGTCTGTCGGCAGTCGCTTCAAGTAAAACCCAGTTGAGAATGCGCAAGCTTGCATTGCTAGAGGAACACCTGGCTCGTCAAATATATAACAATTAAAATTTTTTTCAGGATTTTTTTATGCTGAATCCGAATCTGAAGTCAAAATTCGAATATTCGAAAAAAAGCGACAGACAAACACACAGACAAACGCACAGACAAACATATAGATTTCATATAGGAACGGTGTTCCTGATCAGTATCTTCGTCACATTCTTAAGCTTAGCGGACTCCGCCAATTCTAATACCGATAAGAAGACGATTATTATTTCTCACTCTTCGTCTTCCTAGCATTATCCTGTTTCCTAATCCATTAGGGTCGGCGGGGTCCGCTCCCTACGCCTTTTTTTTTTTTTTTTTGTGACGCGGGGAAAAATGCGTTACGCACACCACCGGCGCCTGGGTGGCCTCCGGTGGTAGTGTGGGACTCCCCGTCGGCTGCCCGACGGTATACCCACTAAACGACCCCGCGAAATGCCATCGGCCGCGTTGGTGTGGTGCCCCGGATCTGTCAGCAACAGGGCACCCGCTCCCTACGCCTAAAGATTTGGCGAAGATACTGATTTTGACATGTAGCGACTGTCGTCCGAACTCCACACCCCCCAGGGAAAACCAGACCTTTCTTAGGATAGATCACACGTATATCGAAATATAATTTCTTGGGCGTGCGGGTTACCTCTCGATAGGTTGCAGCGACAGGCTATCCGCATAATCGACGACGAAGAGGTCACAAAAAAACCTAGAACCTCTGCAACTTCGTAGGCACATAGGCTCGCTAAGTATATTTAACCGCCTGTACCATGGTGAGTGCTCTGAAGAACTATTTTCCCTTATCCCACCCTCTCCCTTCCGTCATAGAGTCACACGTGCAGGCTTACGATGTCATCATTCCACTGTTGATGACATTTCCTCTGTACTAAACAGTTCCAACCATACTTCACTCGTTTCTCATTCATAGCTTTTTTCATGCATGCACACATACACACGCTCGCCGGTTCTTGGGGCTCCTGAAGTATAATAGCTTATAGTGAAGTATGTTAGGACGACGTCTTATGGCGCTTGATCCTCTCTGCCTACCCCGCAAGGTACCTGGCGTGAAGATATACAGGACACTGTAGTACTTTGTCAGTTGCCGCTGCAATTTGGGCTCCTCTTTTCGCTTACCAACAGGCGAAGCGGAGCCACTATGCTGAGCCAATATAAAAAGAAACCTCACGCTGTTTTCCTTCACCGCCGAGCAAGTGATAATTACTAATTACAAATATGTGGATAAATCTGAAAACATGAATTTAGTGGTACATTAGTATTTCTCACTGTTTACCAATATTCTCTCATTACCTGAACCACACCACCAGTAAATGCTAAATTGCAAACAGTAGGTCCAAGCTAAATTGCTAAGACCTTACATTACGGCTATTAGGCTGCGTAAAAAATACATGTTCTTTTGGATAAAACACAGGGATATATGGCTATTGTAAACATTTGCATCCGCGTTTTTTATGCCACTCAAGTGGTAAAGAGTCATAAAGTACGCTAGACGGTAAGTAAATCTTTAGACTGAAAGATTTCAAGGGATATAAAACATTTCGTCTGAAAGAGAGTGTCGGTGTTAACATAAACAGTGGCATGCTCCGTTGGTTCGGACATGTGAAAAGAATGTAAGAGGTAAGAATGATGAAACAGATATACAACGCGATAGTGGTAGTATGTAGGTACGGAGGATGACCTAGACCTATCACAAACAAATAAGTTGTGTGTTATCAGAAAGTGGTGTCAGGAGTTCAAAGAAGCGAGCGTGAAAAGGGCTAGGAATGTTAAAGAGGCGAGTAAGATGTGTAAGAATCAAGTATAAGAGAGGTTGGGTATATCAAAGTAGCCCGTCTGGGAAAGCACCTCCAACTCACAGAAAACCGCAGTCAAAGAAAAACTTCCTAGAGGGTTGTTGTGTTCCTGCTTGTCAGTAAGGTGACCAGTAAGCTCCTAAGGAGTTGCTGTGTTAGCAGCAGAGGTGGCATCGCGCGATTGATACTTAATGTATTTCATAGGCTACGATAACCACTTTATATTAGGTGGGCCGTATGCTTGTGCCCCTCACGACGTAATATAAAAAATCCCTAACCCAGCTCGCTGCAGGGAGGCCAGTGTTTTCAAACCACTCGGAGGCTACAGTCTTAGTTTAACGACTATCATCTATCGACAACAGCCGGAATCGACGGCTTAACGTACCCTCCGGCCGGAGAAACTCGAGATAGATCAACCCATCCATAGACAAGCGGCTTACCCTGCGTGGTCGGTAAGAATAACACGCGCAACGACGCTATCGAGCTCTCCAGTACGCGCTCATAATCTCTTTACATCATAAGGGCCCCATGATTGTGTCCCAACGTATTTTTTTTTTATATTATCAGAAAAATTACACACCACCATCTAACCTCAAAGTAAGCAAAGCTTGTGTTATGGGTACTAGACAACTGATAAACATACGTAAGCACATGTTTCTTTGTTGTAAATACATACTTATTATACATAGAAAATACCCAGACCAAGACAAACAGACATGTAGATATTGAATTAAACAATTTTTAACGGAAGTATCGCGTGTTTTAATTATTTTGTTGAACCTGACGTTTGGAACGCTTTGCAGCGTCCGTGGTCGCAGGAAGACTAAGGTGACATTTGTCTTATATTAGTTATTCAATTATTACATCTACCGACATGGATGGTATAATTATATATGTTCCGATTCACACAAAAATCGCTCACAGTGTCCGAACATTTTTTAGTAGATCTTTGGGTTTGTGACTTGATTATTTTTAGGACTGGATCCCAAGCAGGTGGTACTTGCCAACCATCTTCTCTATTGAAATTGGGGTGTTTTCTTATTTCAATAGCCTCGCGCTATATCATTCATAGGGCAAACAAAGAGAAGCGTAGGTACTCGTGTGAAAGAACACATTGCTGACATGAAGAATAGGCGCGATAAAAACTCTGCAGTATGTGAACATACACTGGACCAACCAAACCATTACATCCGGTTCGATAAACCACAAATCCTCGCCAAGGAGAATCGCTACATGCCGAGAATGTTGCGCGAGGCTATTGAAATAAGAAAACTCCCCAATTTCAATAGAGAAGATGGTTGGCAAGTACCACCTGCTTGGGATCCAGTCCTAAAAATAATCAAGTCACAAACCCAAAGATCTACGAAAAAATGTTCGGACACTGTGAGCGATTTTTGTGTGAATCGGAACATATATAATTAATCCATCCATGTAAGTAGATAGATGTAATAATTGAATAACTAATGTAAGACAAATATCACCTTAGTCTTCCTGCGACCACGGACGCTGCAAAGCGTTCGAAACGTCAGGTTCAACAAAATAAATAAAACACGGGATACTTCCGATAAAAATTGTTTAATTCAATATGTAACAATCGCGAAAACCTAAGACAAGACATGTACATGCACACATAATGCTTGTACTATGTGGGAATCAAACCCACGAGCATTGGTGTCAAAGTAGCGTTACTAACCACTGCGTCACCGAGCTCGTCGTAGTTAAAAAAAATGCGGAAGCATAAAAACTGCAAACTCGGTAGTCTAAAATAAACCGTATCTAAGTAATCATACTATTACAAAATTATGTCATTCCACTCATGCCAGAAGCCAGCAAGCCAGGCGTGATGGCCGACACGAAGGTTGAGGCTTGTGGCCGAATCTAGCTAATGATGGCGGGATTTTGATGTGATATGAACTTGAAAATGAATTAAATATATCACAATGTAAACAGACCTTGAGATAGAAAATCTTTTCAATGGAATCAAACCAGGTCGTGTTTGTATGTTAAATGTTTTTTAAGGTTACCTCCATCATGAAGGATAAACGTTTTTTGCATGAGATCTATATGAACATGTACCGAAAACGTTCGGCCCTTTTTTTACCGACTTCAAAAAAGGACGAGGTTCTCAATTCGGATGTATTTTTTTTAATGTTTGTTACTTCTTAACTCCGTCAATTATAAACCAATTTGAAAAAAAACTTTTTTTATTTGAAAAAGTATATTTCCAGACTGGTCCATTTTTTTTATATCTAAAAATTCAGTTCTGATAGTGGGGTTCATGAAGATTTGAGAAAACTCCTCAAATATCATTGGCACACATATAACAATTTCGGTATTTATAGCAAACAAAAAAAATCTTGAGAATTCGCATTCAGAAGTATCATTTTTGTAGTTAAATAGAGCTGGTAAAGATGGCCATCGAAAAAAAAAAACTTTTCAATGTTGAGACGTAGACTTATCATTTCCACCAATGATCTGTCGTCATGTGGCCGATTCAATAATTTGTTGCCGTCTAAATCTGAAAAAACTAACTTTGGAGTCGGTTTTCTTTTTGTTAAAATTTTAGATTAATATTTTCCATATTTTCATTTAATCGAAAACACAATTCACAAATTGATGAATTTCCGATTGTTATTTTTTGCGAATACTCTATGTTTTGATGTGTAAGTCAACTTTTAACCGTATTTTAACTGCAGCTACGTGATATGTAATTCAAACGAAGATTAGCTTCGTTCACCCGGCTTAATTATATATTTTTTTAATGGTTACAAGTCTAACCTAACCTAACCTAGCAATGTTAGACTGCTACTAATTACTACTAATAAAACAATGTCAAAGGAAAATTACATGTTCTGATAATCGGACAATGGTTTTTTTTCTATAAAAAGAAATATATGTAAATTAAGTCTCTAGAAACACAAAATATAGCAATGTTAGACTGCTACTAATTACCTAGGTACCTAAATATATTTATATATTTTGGTACTACTAATAAAACACATGTCAAAGAAAAATTACATGTTTTGATAATCGGACAACGGTTTTTTTTCTATAAAAAGAAATATATGTAAATTAAGTTTCTAGAATGAGATAGAATAGAGTGAGATATGTAAGGATCGAGTCACGTGGCGCTCGGTTCTCTCTGCCTACCCCGCAAGGGATTTGGCGTGAAGTTATAGATAGATAGAAGTTTCTAGAAACACAAAATATATAAAAAACCAACTGGCATCTAAAACATCGTCATACCGTTTTCGAACAATTGGAATTCGAACAGAAAAGTTTCGAAAGTATTTTTTTTATACTACGTCGGGAGGCATACAAGCATACGGCCCACCTGATGTAAAGCGGGTACCGTAGCTTATTAACGCGTGCGATATATAAAGTATCACTCGCGCGATGACCCCTCTGCTGCTTACACAGCAACTCCTTGGGAGCTTACTGGTGACCTCACTCACACACAGGAACACAACAATCCTCTAGGGAGTTGTTATTTGGCTGCGGTTTTCTGTGAGGTGGAGGTACTTCCCCAGACGGACTGCTTTGATCTCTATCTCTCTCAAATGATAGGTATAATATAGATAGATAAGTATAATAGGTTATCGTTTTTTTGAGCAGTCAGAACCCGTTATATACGTTTTCCCATACATTTCGTGGTCATATATGACCACCCGGGTTTCGAAGGGTTTAATGAATGACAAAAGAGTTACGGAAGAAGTTTATCGGGCAAGGGTGAATGGTGATGTCGGGAGGGGCCGCCCTAGACGCACACATGTAGATCAAATTGGTGATGTGTTGAAAACAGGTCAAATCAAAAGCACCCAAACCCGGAGAGCCTGCATGAAGAGGTTAATGAGTGTGGAAGAAGCGAGAGAGGTGTGTTTAGATCGGTGCACCTGGTGTTCCATAGTCCCTGCCTACCCCAATAGGAGACAGGCGTGATGATATGTATGTATATTTTTGAAACCCAGGTCTCTTTCCAGGTCTCATATAGATATACAGTCACTGGCAAGAAAAAACGGGCATTAAAGATTTCCGGTTCCCTATACATTTGCATAAAATTTTAAGACAATATAACATGGTATAGTTTTGTTTATTCATAATGCATAATGATATTAAAACATACTTTTTATAGGCATACGCATAATAATAATGTACTTAGAGAAAAGGTATATTTTGTAAATTTGTTATCTATATATATTAATAAATAAGTAAATATTACACAGCGCCAAGCCAAGGTCTAGTCCCAAAGTAAGCGAAGCTTGTGTTATGGGTACTAGACAACTGATAAACATACTTAAATACATTTTTTTTTTGTAAATACATACTATTATACATAGACAACACCCCAGACTAAGACAAACAGACATGTTCATGCACACACATGATTGTACAGTGTGGGAATCGAACCGATGGTCCTTTGACACCAACGCCACGAGCGTTGGTGTCAAAGTAGCGTAACAGCGCGTTTCACCACTGCGCCGCCGAGCTCGTCAAATGTATGTACGAGTAAAACATATTGGCGGCTTAGGTCGGATCAACCTATTGATACACTACATTACAATAATATTAGGCTAATAGATATTATGACAACGTAAATGTATGCAATAAACAATTATGGCTAAGTATTATTATACAAAAAAATATTATGCCAAAGTATATTACGAAAAAAAAACATTATGCGGAAAGAAGGCATCCCATGATTTCCTCCATACACTTCCGGACTAATTGCAGATTACATATCTTTATTTTTCAAGCCACAAGTTCGATAATTGTATGCACAAATTAACGTACCACATGACACAGTGCATTCACAAAAATGCGTTTTAGCGCCTAAAGCTCAAGTCTGCTGACCAATGGGAGAATATTTTAACCAATAACTCGATAAGTGCAGCGATGTTGATCCGGGAACTAGCCAATAGCTGCACGTCCTACTTTAACTCTTAACGGTGACTTTAGTTTTTTTAGACGTGATAACGTCTTATAAATCGATGAACGCCGGCTGCACGCACGAAAAAGTGTCACGTTCCGCCTGTGAAAGCGAGAGCGCGGAACAAGCGATAGAGAGGCACGATCGGCCTAAGCGTTCGGCTTGTGACGCATCTATCTCTGTTCCATCGGCCGATGCGTCCGAGTAGAAGAGAGACAGTGGCAGCACACAACCTACACGTGAACTGTTTTGTCAACTGTTGAATGTTTTCTTATGACGTTATCACGTAACATTATCGTCCGTAAACCGACTTTACAGACAGCCAATTTTTTTACAACGTCGGGAGGGATATAAACATACGGCGCACCTTCAGATACTAGCGATCTCTGTAATAACCAGTCGGATTAGAAAAAAACATTTTGCATTTGATAGCCTTTCTTGAGGAAGGTTACAGTCTATTCAACATCACGATACGACCCTTAGAAGCTGAGGAAAAAAAAGAAGCGGTTGCTACGGGATACCGGGATACGCGCGGACGCGGACGACGGAAGTCGCGGGGTTCAGCTACGAGTATATATATATAGAGTATATATATATAATATATATATATATATGTATAACAATGAAAAACATTAAAATGCAACACAACAACAAAAGCACAAAGGTGAACTTATTCCTATTAAGAATATCTTCCTGCCACTGCTCAATATCTTCAATATTTACGCTTTTAATTTATAACCTATTTAAATATCTATCTATATCTTCACATCAAGTCACACACACGAATTCAGTGTTTTCCCCATCCCTAAAGTGTACAACGAACCTAAAGAAGTTTTCACTTCAAAATATGTTAAATTTAAACGTCCGACATATATTTTCACGCAGTTACGGTGTTAACTGCGAACAAGCGAGCACTCTAACCTCGAAACAGACGAACGGACAGCCATTGTCTCAATTATCTATATTGACATCGACAGACTGGTGTACTGACCTTACTATGTCATCACCATCACTTTTTTTTAACAAAGTAATGTATTTAGTAGCTTCTGCACGCGGTTTCGGCTACTTGGGAACCCTCCACACCAACCCTTACTCATCTAACTGCAAAGATACGGGTCTCCCTTCAACTGAAGGGGTTTAGAGCATACTCCACGCTACGCTGACGCTGGAGGCCAGTGTTTTCAAGCCGCCCGAATTCCACTGACTTAGCTTAACGACTGTCATCTATCGGCAACAGCCGGGACAGACGGCTTAACGTGCCCTCCTAAACCAGAGAAGCTCGAGATAGATAAGTCCATCAATAGACATGCTGTGGTCGACACTCAAACTCAAACACTACTGAATGGATGTTCATGCGGTTTTCACCAATAGACAGAGTGATTCTTGAGGAAGGCTTAGGTGTATAATTTGTTAAGGTTTTGTGTAAATCGGTTGAAATATGACGATAATTGTTGAAAATATCGGAAAAAGTCAAGCCGCCTGGGAGCTTTCATCAGATATACAGTACTAATCTGTACTGTATGTATGTATACATGTAATATACTCTACTACTTGCTCTATACTGGGGTGCCTTTTTGACGAGCCGGGTGTTCCTCTGGCAATGCAAGCTTGCGCATTCTCAACTGGTTGTTTATACAACGTCGGACAGCACACAAGCATACGGCCCACCTGATGTAAAGCAGTTACCGTAACCTATTAACGCTTGTAATATATTATATATCAATCGTGCGATGCATCCTCTGCTGCTAACACAACGACTCCTTAGAAGCTCACTGGAAGCTTCTCACTTATAAACTCTGCTAGTGCTTAAGAATATAAATTATTGGACAACCGTGAAGCTAACAAAACAAATGTCTTAATAGCTACAAAACACAAGCTTCCGCGGTACTAATTAATAGTATGAAATAAAAATAATTGGTCATTGTCTACATAATATATTGTTAACACGGCCTTCTCGATCGTGAAAATATGACTGTATGGGAACCTTAGGGCCGGGTACGAACCCACGACCCTCGGCGAGAGGCCAGTCTAATTATATGACCCGTGAACGGCTTCAAAAACGAAGGGGGACCTTACAAAAATGACGAAAACAAAATGAAGTCCGAAGCCCGGCAACTATTCCATATATACGACGAGCTCGGTGGCGCAGTGGTGGAACGCGCTGTTACGCTACTTTGACACCAACGCTCGTTAGTTCGATTCCCACACAATACAAACATTTGTGTGCATGGACATGTCTGTTTGTCTTGGTCTGGGTATTTTCTATGTATAATAAGTATGTATGTACTTCAACTGTTCACGAAACTCCGATACATGGTGGTACTTACGAAGACCAAATATAAAACATACCTATAGCTAGATTTTGTATTTTCCAGCTTGTTGAGTAGTTCCTCTGTTGCATCCAAGTAGCAGATGTCAGCGTAGTCGAGAATGGGAAGCAAGAGTGATCCAACATAACTTTAGTTTTAAAGGGTAAAAATTTTGAAGCCGCTTGAGAGAGTGAAATGTATAATGCATGCGCTTACTGATGTAATTTACATACGCAGTCCAGTATAGTGTTCCATCAATGATCAATCCGAGGTCTTTAGTTTAAGATTACATAAAAAGATTAAGATTACTTAAATAAATTGATACGAAGTGGTAACATTATAGATGTAGTTTTCACACATCTCCGACAATCTGTTATTCGTTTTTTTGACTTTTGACTTTTCAGAGACACCGTTACTATATGAAATCTATATGTTTGTTTGTGTGTTTGTCTGTCGCTTTTTTTCGAATATTCGAATTTTGACTTCAGATTCGGATTCAGCATAAAAAAGTAGAATAGGAATGTCTAAAAATCCAACCTCCTATCTCTTAAGGAACATGGTCAAAATGGCCGACAAATTTAAAAAAAAAATATTGTTATATAATTGACGAGCCAGGTATTCCTCTGGCAATGCAAGCATGCGCATTCTCAACTGGTTTTTTTTCACTTTCATTTTTCGACAATCTGTTATTATTCATTAGTTCTGTAATAAGCCTTTTACAAAGAGTATTTTTAATGTGCCCTTTAAACATATTGGCAGGAAAGTACAAAACTATTTCAGGGAATTTATTATAATTCTGAATGTTGCTGTGTCTGACTATTCGTAACCTTTTAAAATTAACATATATGGATCCTAATCGAATCGTCCTCGACGAGGCCTTTCACTGCGGGGCGTGTGGTGAAGCTCAAGGTCGTTCAGCGTGCTATAGAAAGGGCTTTGCTCGAAGTTTTGTTGCGTGATAGAATCAGAAATGAAAATATCCGCAATAGAACTAATGTAACTGAACCAAAGTATAAACAAGCGGCAGTGGGCCGGCCACAATGCTCGGAGAACGGACAACCGCTGGTGAAACAAGGTTGTTTTTAGTTTAGGACGACCCCCCACTAGATGGAGCGACGACCTGAAGAAATTCATTGGGAGTCGATAGATGCAGGTGGCTCAGAACAGAGGCGAGTTTTTTTTTGTATACAACGTCGGTAGGCATACAAGCATACGGCCAATAGGATCTAAAACAGTTACCGTAGCCTATGAACGCTTGCAATACATTCAGTATTACTCGCGTGATACCACCTCTGCTGTGTATGCTGTAATGTGCCTATTACTTATTTATATACTTATTATATAAAAGTCACTTACCTTTGTAAGAAACGGGTCTTCCTCCCCACTCCCTCTCGCCATAATCACCAATCGTAACAGGTCGAGACGTGATGATGTCACCGCTTGGCCTCACAATGTAACTTGGCACATTTGACGGCTTCTCCAACTCATATTCGTAAACAGGTTTGATATTAGGCTTGTCTTGATAACTACTCTCATTTGGCTTGGGTTTGTGGCCAGAGTTCTTGTAGCCAGTCTGAGGTTCTTCTGGACTGTCTGCGTATGGAGGATCTGGACGATTGCTATATGTTGGCCGATTACTATCTTGATTGTTGCCATAACCAGGTCGATTATCGTTGTAAGGTCTATTGTCGCTATAACTTGGTCGGTAAGGTCTATCGTTGAAATATGAAGGTTTGTTTCCATAAATTCCTTGACTATCATGGCTTCCACCATAGGATTGACTACTAGACCCATATGATTGACTGCTAGATCCATATGATTGACTGCTAGACCCATATGATTGACCAGTATGTGATTGTTGGTAAGTCGGACTGTCGAAACTGGGATTATTATTGTGAGAAGGTTTACTACCCCCATAAGATGAGCTAGTGCTATCGAGAAATGAGTTGCTAGAACCGTAAGATGAACTACTCCCATATGAAGCTTGGCTACTAGTGTGATCATGGCTACTGCCGTAAGATGGTCGGTCATTATAAGTAGGTTTATAGTGGCTTAAACTAGGTTTATTTGTAGGTTGAGAACCATACCCTGATTGACTTTCAGTATCGTGGTTGCTTCCATATGGTGGTCGGTTACTACTACTTCCATAACCTGGACTACTACTATAATCACTTTGAGTATTCCCATATCCTTGGTTAGTTCCATATGAAGGTTTAAGATCATTTGGTTTCTGCGATGTACCATAAGCAGATTGACCACCATAACCTTGATCGAAACTACTTAATCCATAACCTGGTTTTTGAGTATCATGTTCTGGTTTATTACTATCATAACTAGGCCTGTGAGTATCATGACTAGGTCTATTATTGCCATAACCTGGCTCATAATCTGGCCTGTGACTATCGAAACTAGGCTTATTATTGCCATAAACAGGTTTATCGGTATCATAACTAGGTCTACTACTATCATAATTAGGTTTTTGGTTATCATAGCTAGGTTTATTATTACCATAGCCAGTCTGTGTATCATATTCCGGTCTATTGCTATAAATGGGTCTGTTACTGTTAGGTTTATTACCATAACCAGATTGAGAATCAAAACTTGAACTATGACTATCATAATTAGGTTTTTGAGAATCGTATCCCGACTTGTTACCATTATAACTAGGTTCTTGACTATCATAACTAGGTTTCTGAATCCCATAACCTGTATCTTGTGTGGGTCGATGGTAGCTAGGTTTTTGAGGTATATGTCCAGAATCATGGCTGGGTCTATTATAATTATCTATTTCAGTTATTGTACCGGTGCCATAATTTTGTGACAGACTGCTTTGTGAATGTGAGTACGAATTTTGACTATGACTGCTTCCAAAACCGTAACTACTTTGACCGTAACCGAAATTTTGACCATAACCTCCCTGATTTTGCTCATAATCTGGTCTATTTAATGGTTTATTTGGTTTGTAAGGTCTCGGCGGATCGTATATTTCCAAATATATTGAATTATCGTTATAATTGGAATTTTGCCCATAAGAACTTTGACCATAATTACTGGCATATTGACTGTTGTACAAATAGCTTGGTCTATCGTATGGCCTAGATGGGTAGTCATATGGTCGGTTAGGTCTGTATGGGCGGTCTGGAGGCCCTATAGGACCAGATGAATGGCCACTATCGTTTTGGCCATATGGGTCAGGCCTGGTTGGATAATCTTGAGGTCGAAAATGTGTTATACCATAACCTGCATCAGCCTGTGGTCTTGGTTTTCTATTTGGTCGAATTATATAGTGATATTCAGGTTTTTCGAGTTGATGGATATCCTGAAGTGGTCGATTAGGACTAGGAGGTCTATGCCCGTATATGTCTGGGATATGGTCATTTGGATGTGGAGGGTGATGAGGATCTGGTCTATAGTAGCCCAGGTCATGAGGACGATTCGGTCTATGTGGGTCTTGAAACTGTAAAACATCGTGGTGGGTAGGTTTATTTGGTTTTTGATATGAATTTTCGGGGACATAAGGAATTTCTGGAGGCGTATGAGCTCCATAACTTGGTGGTCTATCGTAAGTGGGTTTAGAATTGAAATAGTCATCAGGTCTGTCATTATCGATGTAATTGTACCCTGGTTTGTTAGGTCTATTATCGCTTATAGGGTACTCATCGGCTAGAGGTCTTTTAGGTTCATCTTCATCAGGTCTGAAGACTGGCCTATGGATGGGTCCTCCTTCAGGGTCGTCGAATTGGGCCTGAATAGGAGTAGGGGGTGATTGTTCGCATTGAATGCGTCGTACGTATACATCGTAATCGGGATGACGTCGAAGCAAGCCTTTTTCTTTGATCTCTTTCTCTCCTAAGTTACTTAGATTACACGTTGCGTTGCCTTTTGCACCGACACTGAAACCAAAATTAAAAAGGTATATTTTTTCACTGGTATATTGTATAAACGCGCTTGTACACAAGGGTTTCACTCGTACGTTGCGACCTCTTTTGTTAACCTCCTTAGAAGTGTTGTACCTAGTAACTCTACCCACTCGTAGAGACGCTAGTAAGCTTTAAGATATTGAAATTGCGTTAACTTCTGTTAAGGTAAGACTATATTTTGTAATACATGCGTTCATAAGCTACTGTAGCCACTTTACATCTAAAGAATCATACGCTAGTTTGCCTCTGAACGTTGTATAAAACAAAAAAAAAGAACATTTTAATTTTAATTTTTTTTTAAGGTTTTTTTAATCGATCCGGTGAACGGTCTAATATATGCGGTAGTGGATAAACTAGATCGCCAACCCTATACAGGTATATCAGAAGGGGATCAAAAGAGAGCCATCCGCTCTATTTATAATATGGGCTCCAGAGACTCACTTAGAGAACTATTCACAGTAATAAATGTCTCACGGTTACCTCTTTTAGTGCATATAATGAGAACATAATGTATGCTCGTAAAAATATAGAGACGTTTTAAAAATTCAGTGAAAGTCTTAGAAGCAGAAATAGATTGCGAATGCCGATACATCGGCTTATTAGACTAGTAGATCTATTGTTGTTAATTGTATTCGATTCTGTAATAAATTACCCGAAACAGTCTTGTTATTGTCTGACAATATGTTCAAAAGGCACATAAAAAAAAGTAAGTGTTATGGAATCGATAAATATCTGACTGACAACGATGTTTGGAAGTGATGCAGCACATATAACAATATATCTTTAATTGAACCACTTGATATCACTATATGTACACTCTCTTACACATACACAGAAATAGACGATTTGAAAAAAGACCTTTCAGCATTTCTTATTCGCCAATGGTCATTTTCGAAATGCTAGTAGATTAAAATAGAGAGATTAAAGCTATGAAAAATTAATAAGATACAAAATGAACTGATCTAAAAAAATTTCAGACATGTCTAAGTGCCCGCAGTGCCCGTGCAAATAAATAATTTTTATCTTTAAAAATACATTTCTTATTAAAATTCTCTTGTGTGTCAAAATAAGTGCATAAACGACGCATAAACAGCCGTATCTTTTGATTGCGTTGACTTATTTTGTTTTTTCACTGCTCGAAGGGATTTCAGACTTGTGTTTGATATTAATTTCAGCTTGATGGCTCCACCCGTCCTTGAGTAAAAGGGGTCTTGGCCAGGCAGACAGACTGATAACAAAGTGATCCTATAAGGGTTGCGTTTTTTTTTTGAGGTCCAGAACCCTAAAAAGGATTATTCTTCAACTGTTCACAATTACGTATTTGTGTAACAATCATACAGTAGAGTTGAGAACTTCCTAAGAAATCGGTTAACAATATAATCGAGACACAGATTTAAAGCGACATCTAAACGTAATTTTTAAAATTAATTACAACGCCATCTATATTTCCCGTTCGTAAACTCACCCATAATCGTAAGTTTGGCACTGCTTGTCTTGTTTGCAGATCTGCTCGCACTCGCGCGTTGTTAGTTCAGAGACGTTTCGGTAGATGGCGTCATTAGGTAATTGTTCGCCGATAGATATTCTTTCAAAGCAATCTGAAACAATCGCCAACCAATGATATTTCTTAAATTTATTATAGCGATAACATTCTATATATATCATAGAAAAAACGTATTTGAGACAATGTTTCTAAGGAACTTATCAAAAATAATTATCGCGTAACTACGTTATATTACGTTGAATTTTCTTTCCCAAAGATAAGCGAATAGTCTGGAAATAGAAATAAGGGAAATAAACCTACTATTAGTAGAGGATCTGAATAAGAAACGACTTTCACCCATCCGTTTAATGAATGAAAAGTATTTTACATGAAATTCAATATGATAATAATTTAAAAATTTAGAAATCCCTAGAGGGTTGTTGAGTTCCTGCGGGCAAGTAGGGTTCCCAGTAAGCTCCTAAAGAGTTAATGTGTTAGCAGCAGAGGTATCATCTCGCGAGTGATATTTAATGTATTGCAAGCGTACATAAGCTATGGTACACTGAAAAAAATGTTAGTTGGATTTCCCAGATTCCTAATAGAATTCACCAAAGTCGTCGACGGTTGAACTGGGTCCTACCTTTGATTTAAGTTCATTGTACCAATCAAAAAAGGTTAATGAAGTAAAAATAATAAAATTTATTATTTAGTATGATAAACTGTACCATATTATATATACAATCCATTTATTAGCGGTAAATACATTTAATATACATTTAAAATAGTGATAGCTAGATAGATAGGTACTACACGTCCGGACGAGTATAAAATCTGGTGGATGCGCCTCGGCCTCCAGGATATTTTCGCGTAAGGCACTATATGTCAGCAGACTAAGATCAGACGACATTGATTCCTGTGCAACCGCAGTGGCTGCGGCGATATTGGATGGCATGAAATGCCACATTCCCATCGCCTAGTAGCTACTGCAGGAGTCAAAAAGCGACGTTGGTTTAATCGGCACTGTAAAGAAGCCAATCTTCTTATGCAGGCTGGCTGGTTTACAAAGCTTGAACCACGGCGCGTGCGAATAGGGATCCCGATGTCTCTGTTTTGAAGGCAGTGGTGCTGAAGCTGTGTTCCGCTGAGTTATGTTCTGTACTAACTCGTCCTTTCGTGCTTTCCTACTGCACTGGGCAAGTCCCGACGTCAGGGAAGACCGCCAATGTGCACCCGGTGCCCAAAAATAGCTATAAATCAAACCCATCGAATTACAAGCCTCTTACTATAACCTCCCTACTCTTCAAGGTGATGGAGCGTGTGATAAACACACGACTCTTGGCGTACTCAGAGGATCACGACTTGATCAGCAGCCGTCAATACGACTAACGTCACGGTCGCTCGACTGGTGATCTTCTAGTGTAGGCTTCGGCGATTCAGTCAAGGTGAAGCATTTGCAGTCAGCCTAGATTTGACGAAGGCGTTCGATCGGGTCTGGCATCGGGGTCTTCTATCGAAGTCATGCTGCTCCGATAGTATAGGTACCAATGCTGGCGTCCTACAGGGCTCGTACTGTCTCCGGCGCTATTTCTACTGTATATCAATGATATGTTGTCAATTGATTTGATGGCATTCATTGTTATACGGATGACAGCATTGGGGACACTTATTATACAGGCCGAGCCAACATCCCTCGTTCCCTTGTGGAGGAAAGCCGTGATAAACTTTTGTTGAACATTGACGGTATATTGACAAAAGTATCTGACTGAGGGCGACTGAATTTGGTACAATTCAACCCCATAAAGACACAAGTTTGCACGTTCGCCGATAAGAAAACTCTATTTGCCGTGGTTCCTCAATTCCTGAATACACCACTTACTATCGCCAATAGCATTGGGATTCTCGGTGTCGAGATCTCCAGTTATGTTCAATACTGGAATCACCTGGACGGGAAGGTCAAACTGACGTCCAAGAAACTTGGTGTGCTCAACAGGACAAAGCAGTACTTCAGTGCAGAACAAAGACTTATATTATACAAGTCTCAAGGCAGACCGCACATGGAGTACTGTAGTCACCTTTGGGCGGGCGCACCTGGATACCAGCTAGGTGATTCGGTTCAGAGACGAACTGTGAGAATTGTCGGCGATCCCAAGCTTACATACGGTATTGAGCCCTTAAGTTTAAGGCCCGATTTTGCCTCCATTTGTGCGTTCTACCGATGATTGTACAACGGGTTGTGTTCTGAAGAATTATTCTATATGATGCCGACAACTTCTTTTTCGTAAAAAATATATCTTTTCCTTTGTGCATAAAATACTTATTTAAGTTCAGAGTTAATTCTAGAAAGTGTTCAAAAGATTCCACTTCTGGCTCCTGTATATAATGTAATTAATTATATATATTCACAAAGAAATAATAATTGAGTATTGCTATTTTGTCCATCATTAAATTGTAAGAAAAAGCCCGATATAAGTTGGTTAGGCAAAGAGAACCCAACGCCACATGACTCGGGTCTTAAACACCTCACTCGGTTCTGCCTCTGCTTCATACTCGTATTTATAGCTCTTTTCATGCACGCTTGTCGGTTCCTAGGGCACCTGACATCAGTTACTGATAACACACTATCTACGAGTATTTGATCGTGATGGGTGGGTAAAGACCTCTGTATCTACATCCTTGCTGGATTCTGTATATTTCTGACGAGCTCGGTGGCGCAGTCGTGAATGACGCGACTTTGACACCAACGCTCGTGTGTTCGATGCCCACACAGGAAAAACATTTGTGTGCACGAACATGTCGGTTTGTCTTAGTCTGGATGATTTTAAGAGAGGTAGGGCGCATCAAAGCAGCCCGTCTGGGGAACTGCTTCCACCTGACAGGAAACCGCAGTCAAATAACTACTCCTTAAATCATTGTTGTTGTGTTCATGCGTGTGAGTGAGGTCACCAATAAGCTCCTAAGGAATCGCTGTATTGTTAATAGCAGAGGAGGCATCACGCGAGTGATACTTAAATGTATTACAAGCGTTCATGGACTCAAAGAAAGAAAGAAAAACGTTTATATGGCAACACATAAAAAAAAATACATAAATTTGAAGAAACTTAAGGCTAAATTACAGTGCGTGTACAAAATAGGTCTCCACTCAGACCACAGTAACCGCTTTACATCGGGTGGACCGTATGCTTGTATGACTTCCGACGTTGTATAAAAAAAAAAATACATTCTGTTTTACTCTTTTGACTTGACACCACCAAGCACAATGGATTAGGAAACGACATAACACTGGGAAGAAGAAGAGTATCATTATATTTTTTTTATGTTTCAAAATAATTGAAAATTCAAAAAAACTATTTTTTAATTATTTCAATAACAGCTTGAGTGTGAGGAGTAAACAGATCAAAGTGTATTAACTCCGTCCACCCAAATAATATAGTGAGACATGGATTGTTAATCTTATAAACCTTCTAACTCATGTCAACTTATGACGAATCAAACTGTTTTACTCTCTATTATATAATATAACAAAGAACCAAAAGTATATAATTTTCATACAATATTAAAATATTATGGATTACGCCTTCATCTCAATAGTTTCTGTCATCCGCGACAACATAAATATCTATAACTTTACGCCAAATGCGGGGTAGGCAGAGGGAACCAAGCACGACATGACTCTGTCCTTACACATCTCACTCGCTTCTTGGGCTCCTGACATCACCTTCTGATAAAACACGATCAATCTAGTGATTGAAGGTAAGCCTTACCCTTCCTTGGCTCCCATATCCTTCTACTTTCGAGTTGTATATTAGTTCGTATTTCTTTCTTCCTGCATTCTTTCTACGTGTCCGAACCAACGGAGCTCTCTTCTTATTTTAACAGAGACACTCTCTAAAGATGAATTAAAAATTTTAATTGCCTTTGCATCCTTACGGGTACATTTTTTTTATTAAATCTTATTGAATTTTATTAATTTCTCCCAGATTTCGTTTCCCAATTTTTTATTTGCTAGCATTCCGAAAATGACGAATTTTCGAATGATATTATCTGCAATAAATGTTAGTACGAGTATAATCATGATAATGTCAAATGATAAAATAAAAAAATATATATTAATTATATTATTCTAATGCATGTGCTGAATCATTTCCAGACGTCTTCGTCAGTCAGATATTCATCGATTCTAGAAAAATCCCTTATTGAAAGCGAATTTTTCAAGTGCCTTTTGAAATTATAGCCAGATAGATAGAAATATATTGACAAGTTTCTTTCGGCACTTCTTATTCGTCAATGATTATTTTCGAAATGCTGGCAAATTAAAAAAATAAAAACGAAAACTGTAATTAATTAATAAAATACAATAAGAGTTAATTAGAAAAAGTGGAAGGGCCCAACGGCAAATAATTTTTTACTTTATCTTTAAACGCGATGTGTGAAAGTGCGCTAACTCTCCTGAACCGTGCATGTGGCAACTATTTGGCAATCTAGGTTTAGCACCAGGAATAGAATCAGTGTCTAATAACCGTAACTGTCTCCGAACATACAGGATGTTGCTAAACAAAATTGCATTTAATTCTTCCGTAAATAACAAAACAAACGATGCGATTTCTTTGGCCAAGGTTTGATTTAAGCAGTTATGTCGATTAGATTGTTTTTTTTTTTTATCGAATGACAACCCAAGGCCCGATGCTGTTTTTTTTTTGAAGTTATACTACTTTTGGTGCGTGAAGGAAAAATGATGAGAGGGAAATTTTATGTCACTTATATCTTAAAAAATATCTTCGCGTGGTGTCGCGAAGTTGGTTTACTTTTATTTATTTTTTATACTACGTCGTGAGGTATACAAGCATACGGCCCACCTGATGTAAAGCGGGTACCATAGCCTATTAACGCTTGCGATATATTAAGTATCACTCGCGCGATGCCTCCTCTGCTGCTTACACAGCAACTCCTTGGGAGCTTACCGGTGACCTCACTCACACGCAGGAACACAACAACCCTCTAGGGATTTGTTATTTGGCTGCGGTTTTCTGTGAGGTGGAGGTACTACCCCAGACGGGCTGCTTTGATGCGCCCTACCTCTCTTAAAACATCCAGACCAAGACAAACAGACATGTTCATGCACCAAAAGTTTGCCTTGTGTGGGAATCGAACCCACGAGCGTTGGTGTCAAAGTCGCGTCATTCACGTCTGAGCCACGGAGCTCGTCAACTGGTTGGTAAATGTCTCTCAAGTTTTGTTAGTGACTATATTCAAGCTTATTCAAATAATAAAAATAAATTGGTATTGCCCCCGGCCTTTGTCTGGCATTTCGGGTGCCCAGTGAGTAGCGAGCCACACCTCCTGCCGAAAGTAACATCGAATATGGCAGTTATGGCAGGTGTCCGTCCCTCTTCTGTAATAGCCCAGTTCTAATAATTCCTCCATATCTCATTTCAACAGCCAAATAATTTCCGACACATTCGCAATAGAACCAATACCTGCCGTGACCTGTTCATGGGTATATTGTCCCATTGATGTCCCGTGGAGCAGGTCACAGCGGGTATAAATACATTACATCATTCGTTTCGAAGGGGCCTCTAGTAGTTGGATCTATATCCCCGCGCACGCCTATCAAATGACCGGGGTTAACACCCGTCGTTAAAGAAAGAAAGAAATAATAAATTTAATTAAACATATTAAGCATTTTTTTGCACTAATTAGTAATAGGGTTTTCCTTTTAAGTGTAAAACGCTTGTATTAGTAGAGATCACTCTGCCCGAAATAATATACAAGATATAGAATCATGCATGCAACACAATACATTTTTTTTTTATACAACTAGATTGGCAAACAAGCATGCGACCCGCATTAGATGGTAAGCGGTCACCGCAGTATATTGACGCTCGCAACACCACGGGGATGTTACTCGCGCGCTGCCAATCTTCTGACCTAAGGCTGTTTCGTCACAGTACCCAGTAATTTCTCTGCCATATCTCACCCATCAAACCGGAACACAGCTATATACATATAGCTGCTTGGCAGTAGAAATAGGTGAGACAGAGTTACCCACGCAGACGACTTTTGTACAAAGTCTCCCTCTTGTACATTTATTTCATATTTTTAACATTACACTAAATATCACTAACTATACAATTCAGCAATGCATTTTTATTTCACCAATATCCAAGCAGTTTAACTATATATTTATTTCAATACCAATATTTGATATGTACGAATATTTATACAGATATTTTTCAATACGTATTCATTTCTGTTTTTGTTTCATTAAATATATATGTTTTTATAATATAGTTATTCGAATGCTTATTCTTGAACCTACAACATGTGTTTTATATCAGTACAGATATATTATATATATATATATATATATATATACGTAAATACATATCAATGTGTGTGTCTTTAAATCATATACGGTGATGTACGATATTATGTAGGAGCCGAGGAAAGCGAAGACTTACCTACCATTATCAAATTGATCGTGTTTTATCAGAAGGTGATGTCAGGAGCCTTAGATACCGGCGTGCCGAGCGTGCATGAGAAGAGCAATGAATATTAAAGAAGCGAGTGAGGTGTGTAAGGACCGACATGTGGCGTTCGGTGCTCTCTACCTACCCCGCAAGGGACATTCCTGTTAAGTTATAGACAGATAGGTCAGTAGCAGCAGTTTTCCTATCGATCAGTGGTATCCAGTTCGAGTCCTGGCGTATACCACTAAATTCGTGTTTTCGGATCTATGTACGAATTTTTTTAAATCACTAGCTTGGCGGTGAAGGAAAACATCGTGAGGAAACCCGACGCCCAAGAAATTTTATTTCGAAAGACTTGTAACTTTACCCAAGAATGTTATTGTTGTATAAAGCTTTATTATACAATAATAAACATTACAATGATTAAGTAAATGGTTTGGTAGAAATTAATATTGTACAATGGCGGACTTATCCCATTAGGGATCTATTCCAGTCAACCATAGAGAAACTGAAAGGAGATATATATTTTTTTTATACAACGTCGGGAGGCATACAAGCATACGGCCCACATGATGTAAAGCGGGTACCGTAGCCTATTAACGCTTGCGAGATATTAAGTATCACTCGCGCGATGCCTCCTCTGCTGCATACACAGCAACTCCTTAGGAGCTTACCGGTGACCTCACTCACATGCAGGAACACAACAACCCTCCAGGGAGTTGTTATTTGGATGCGGTTTTCTGTGAGGTGGAGGTACTTCCCCAGACGGGCTTCCTCTCTTAAAACATCCAGACCAAGACAAACAGACATGTTCATGCACACATTGTGAGTAGACACAAAGACTGACAAAATACGTACGAAGGTTCGTACACACAAGAATATTTTAATATATGGTTTTCCCTACTTAATCAAATATTTCTTAAATATATTATATTCTTGGACGTGCGGAATTCATTTAGATGATTTACTTCAAATGAGAATAAGTGATCATTACTAATCTTCTCCTAATTAATTCATTAGAATTGGCGGGGTCCGCTACCTAAGCCTAAGGACTTGGCGAAGATTCTGGTTTTTACTTAAAGCGACTGCTGACAGATCTCCACCACCCAGAGGGAAAGTCAGACCTTTCTTAGTTTAGGTCACACGCCTTTTTGAAATATAATTTCTTGGACTTGTGGTGTCATTCACCGCCGAGCTAGTATTAATTACAAATAATCAATACAAATATGTGCATAAAATAATGGTACATGTCCACACAATGGAACCAAGCTTTAACTGCTAAAAGCGAACAGAATAAGTACTCCGAATATTCGTCGTAATTATTTATGCGCACTTATAACCATGTAATGCCCAGCAGCAATAAAACGATGCGTTTGTAATTCACACTCGGTCATAACGCTAGACAGTAAGTGATTGCATTGTTGCACTTCTAATTATTAAGTAATGAACTTTTTAGAGCATATTACCTTAATAATACGTAATTGTTCAAATTTTATTATGTAGTAGGTTGACCAGCGTTCCGCAAATTTTATATGTTCTAACCAAAACCACCTGCATCTACCAAATGTTAGGTTAGGTTAGGTTTAAGAGAGGTAGGGCGGATCAAACCATCTGGGGAAGTACCTCCACGTCACAGAAAACGGCAGCCAAATAATAACTCCCTAGAGGGTTGTTGTGTTCTTGCGCGCGAGTGAGGTCACCAGTAAGCTTCTAAGTTACTGTGTAAGCAGCAGATGAGGCACCGCGCGAGTGATGCTTAATATATTACAAGCGGTAATAGGTTACGGTAACTGCTTTATATCAGGTGGGCCGTATGCTTGTATGTCTTCCGACGTTGTATAAAAAAAAATTGGTGTACGCCGTAGGAAAATCTATCATCCTCTTCCTCTTCTTCCTAGCGTTACCCCGTTTCCTAATCATTTAGATAGCTAATCATTAGGATTGGCGGAGTCCGCTACTTAAGCCTAAAGATTCGGCCAAGATACTGATCTTGACTTGTAGCGACTGCTTTCAGTCACACGTCTATGGAAACATAATTTCTTGGACATGCGGGTTTCCTCACGATGTTTTCCATCACCGCCGAGCAAGTGATAATTACAAATATGTCATCTAGATTTATATGACATATTTGTAATTATCACTGTCATACATCCGAAAACACGAATTTACTGGTACATCCCAGGATTCGAACCGGGGACCTGTTGCTCAATAGGCCGGTTCCTTATCCACTGGGCTATCACCTTCATTTCACAAACAACCGTAGCTAAATAATGACACCCTGGAGGATTGTAGCCTTTTCTGCGAGTAAGTGAGAATAAAAAATCTCTTTGGGAGTTGATGTTTTAACAGCAGGATGGTAACGCGAACCATGCTCTTTGCATTGCAAGCGTTAATAGGGCACAGTCATCACTTTACATCATGTGTGCCTTATATTTGTGAATATTGCAGTGGTTACCGCTCTCCATACAATCAAGCACATTATATTTTTTATAATATTAGTGCAAATTTACCCAATCATTTCATCGTTTACTTTTCACATCTAAATATCACGTTCTACTACAAAGTAACGACAAATAACAGGATTTCTTCTTGATAATTTTTGGATTTGATAAAGAGGAATATCGTATGAGTATTAACTTGCAAATCACAAGTGCAAAACTAGAAAGATATTAATATTTTGAAATATAAAATTAAATTCAAACGCAATTTGATCTAACCTGCTTTGTATGCTTCCGCCACCAATTAGTTCATGCAGCCTAGCGCCAGCCGGCACCTACCCACTACCGTTAGTAGATGCAACATGCCGACGCTGCCGTGGCTGGTGGTGGGCTGCCATTGGTGGCGGAAGCACACAAAGCAGGTTAGATCAAATTGCATGTAAATTTTACTTTCGCAAAATAACGCCTGAATCTATTAACTACAATTTCAAATATTCTATGATAATGAACAAAGTATAAACAACGGTCTACCACATAGAGAGTATCAGAGGATTCGATGCTAATGTACATCAAACTTGTCTATTAGTAGTAGATCATTTTGAAACATGTTATTTCATCATCATCATCATTTCAGCCGAAGGACGTTCACTGCTGAACTTAGACGTTCCCTTAGACTTCCACAGCGATCGATCCTGTGCCGCGTCCATCCATCGGGTCTCTGCGATTTTCACAAGATCGTCTGTCCACCGTATGAGCGTCGTCCTACGCTGCATTTTCCGATTCGTGCTCGCTATTCGAGAACCTTTCTGCCCCAACAGCCATCGGTTCTACGAGTTATGTGTCCCAATAACACTTCAGCTTGCTAATCCTTAGTACCACGTCGGCAAGTCTAGTTCTGCTACGGGTGTGTTTATTTCTGAATCTATTATGCGAAAAAACTCCAAGTAATTTCTTATTTTCTAAAATGCTAGTCCTAAAACCCTTTCTAATTTCGTTATTATGTCATTTATTTGGAGTCCCTATCCTAACCGCTATTATTAATGCACCAAAAGTCATGTGACCGTCTTTATATGAGAGTCCATAGACGTCCTCTGCGATTCAGTGTGTCTTGAATGTTAGGTGAATGCATTCTTCTCTAAGGGTTTGGACTCAGGAAAATATTTCACTGCGTCAATTGCAGATCAGTCTGACTTTGGTTTTAAGATTATGATGATAAACCACCACTCCATAACTATATGACTTATCATAAATACTTATTGATTAATTTAAAAATAACTTACCTTCAATTGACGTGCCTAACTGCGAATCTATAGTTAACGTCTGCACAGCTACGAGCAAAACCGGATACAAAACTAGCAAACACAACATTTTTATTAACAAACAAACGACCATGCTTGTTTACACTTTCATATATATTTATTTGTTGCCATTTTTTATTAATAGTTAATATTTCAGACACAAAAACGGAACGCAAATATAACCACACGCTAAAATTCTAACTTTAATTTTCTCCCGCCATTTTCCCACACATCAATGACAATAACAATAACTTTTTAAACGGCAAAGGAAAACACGTCCATACAGTTAAATTTTTGCAAATAGTGTGACGCAAATGGCAAATTCTCTGGGTGTGCCGTTGATACGGTCCGGTGGTTAGTACACGCTTCCTTAGTCTCATGTGAACTTAAAAGTTGGTTAATCACTGAACCTCTTGAATGGGCAAATTCGCGGGTTTTTTGCTATTGCTTGGCAACTGAGTAGCATTAACATTTCAGCAACTACGACTAATTTAAATAATTTATTAAAAAACCATTCTGAGAATTCTCATAAGTCCAAATATTATGACCTGATCTGAACTTGTCTTAGTTGTCTAATGCTTGTAACCACTGCCAACTCAACGGAAGAATATTATTTGGCAGTAATCCTTTATAAAGTGGAGGTACTTCTCCTGAATATTGTTGTACATTACCGAACTTGTACCTGAGCGTTGTTTGCTAGTTGTCAAAATGCGAAACGTAAAGATAAAATTGGCTTTGGGAATAAAAATCATGCTAACTTGTTATATAAGATTACAATCTACCTTCCTCCCAGGAATATAACAAGCTTCCAGTGACGCATGACCCATCCTTCGACAAGCTGAGGTCAAAGTTACTTAACCTGCGTGTCCAATTAGACTACCATACGCAACGACACCACGAGCTCCTCCCAAGTCATAAACCATCAAAATTATACAGTATGAATGCTGACGTCATTCAATATTATAGGTTCAGCAGAGGTAACAACAATGAGATGGATAAAAGAGTTTTTTTTCTTTCCGCTACGATTGTTTTCGCGGTTCGAAGCAGTTATGAGATATGTAATTTCGGCGGTTACCACATAAACTTTGAAGTTGGGTAACAGTTAGCAAATATTCTGCAGAATAAAATGTAATGTTCACGTGTGAAATGATAATAAGTTTTTTTCTTCCTAGCGTTATTCTGTTTCCTAATCCATTGGGATTGGCAGGGTCCGCTACATGAGCCTAAGGATTTGACGAAGAAGAGTGACAGCAGACCTCTACCACCGGGATACTAAACCAGACCAGACCTTTCTTATGTTAGGTTGGTCACACGGTTTTCGAAATATAATTTCTTCGTGATAACTTTCACAGCCGAATTAGTGATAATCGCAAATATATATGTACATAAATACGAAAATACGAATTTAGTGGTACATGCCCACGATAATTGACGAGTTCGGTGGCGCCGTGGTGAAACGCGTTGTTACTCTACTTTGACACCAACGCTCATGGGTTCGATTCCCACACAGTACAAACATTTGTGTGCATGAATATGTCTGTTTGTCTTGGTCTGGGTATTTTCTATGTATAATAAGTATGTATTGACAAAAACAAAAATGTATTTACGTATGTTTATCAGTTGTCTAATACCCATAACACAAGCTTCACTTACTTTGGGGCTAGATGGCGCTGTGTAATTTGTCCGACAATATTTACTTCCACGGAAGCATGAACAGGCTCTGCAATGTCATTGCTTTAATATTTCAGGACATAAGTTACGTGCCCAGCATACGACACTACTGCCCTGGCAACAGCATGTCCGATTTGCGCAACTCAAGTAAAATGCTGATGCAGCTCCTGTGAGGCTACCGGGCTTACGTGACGTCGACGGCACCTCACTTAGCTCCTACACGCTATTAACCCTTTGAAACCCGGGTGGCCGTATACGACCGCGAAATGTATGGGAAAACGTATATAACGGGTTCTGACTGCTCAATTAGTTATTATTAAACCTATTTCTATAATTTTAGTTTTTTGTAGTATAGATACTGCCAAAAGTATAAGTCACGTCCCTGTTAATAGCGAGCTGTTCCACATACATGTATAAAAATTAAATAAAGACGTGCATAAAAACTACGCGCTTGTAGACAGGCCGAATACATATTTGGAAACTTAATGGTAATGAAAAAATAACATCATGAATACGTAAGCCATGTTATAAATTAACCATTTAAGTCTATCAATCAAATATCAGAGAGCTCGATGGCGTCGTTGCGCATGTCATTCTAATCGAACACGCAGGTTAAGCAATGTTGTCAGGCTGCGCTGTCTATGGATGGGTTTATCTGTCTCGAGTTTCTCCGTGCTTCGGAGGGCACGTTAAGCCGTCGGTCCCGGCTGTTGTCGATAGAAGACAGTCGTTAAGCTAAGTCAGTGGCCCTCTGGCGGCTTGAAAACACTGGCCTCCGCCAATCGGCATTTGAGCAGCATGGAGGAGTATGCTCTAAACGCCTTCAGTTGAAGAGAAACCCGTATCCCTGCAGTGGGATGAGTAAGGGTTGATGTGGTAATCAAATATTCGTAACAAATTTTGTGCCGAAGTCGAAAGTTTTCGTGGGGCTGTTACACGCAAATTCGTTACAATTATAATTGTGGATTATCAAGTTTCCATAAAAAGTTTATAGACCTCTGGCGCGGTGTCTTTTTTTATTGAAAAGTTGTGTGATTGCTATCAGATGATTACAGATACATTCGCTAATTTTATATCTTATAACTCGGAGACTACAGCCTGAACTTGTTATAACCGGCGTTTTTGGAAGTTTATGGACTGTGTTGAATATTAGGCTGAAATTATGCACGCGCTGCGAGTGTATTTGACAACGACATTCAGAGCCAAATCTACCCTCACGAGTTGCACCTTACCTTAGCAAACGAGGTTATTATACAGAGGTCATAGGCATAGTAGTAAACATGAACATACCGTACTGAGGATGTCTTCTTGTTCTTAGTGTTATCCCGTGTCCCAATCCATTAGGAATGACGGGATCCGCTACCTAAGCTAAAGATTTGGCGAAGATACTGATTTTTACATGGAGCAACTACCGTTAGATTTCTACATCCTACGTGGAAAACCAGACCTTCTTGTAGAGCAAGATTCCAGGGCCGCCAGACATCACTTATTTGACGAACAGAATATGTAAAGTAGAAGGAAGTAGGAGTCGAAGGTCAATACTTACCTACCGTGACCATGTTGATCGTGTTTTATCAGAAGGTGATGTCAGGAGCCTTACAGAACCGGCAAGCGTGCATGAAAAGAGCAATGAATGTTAAAAAAGCGAGTGAGGTATATAAGGATCGAGTCACGTGGCGCTCGGTTCTCTCTGCGTACCCCGCATGGGATTTGGCGTGAAGTTATAGATAGATAGATAGAAAGTACGTAAAAACGCTACTCACCTCGCTTAAATTCTGACAGGTACACTGGCCACATGACTCGAACCTTACATACCTCACTCGGTTCTTTAACATTCATTGCTCTTCTCATGCACGCTCGCCGGTTCTGTAAGGCTCCTGACATCACCTTCTGATAAAACACGATCAACATGGTCACGGTAGGTAAGTATTGACCTTCGACTCCTACTTCCTTCTATTTTCGTATAACATATAATTTCGTACAATATCGTTGAAAATCAGTCATCTATATTCAGTCATCTATGTTCTATATCAGGCAGTATTATCGGCCCTGGGACCTAGGACTTAAGTAGCATGTCTTTCGAAATATAATTACTTGGACGTACGAGTTTCCTCACGATTTTTACTCTCACAAGCAAGCCAGTGATAGCTATCATACCATATATATGTACATAAATTCGAAAACACATATTTAAAAGCATGACCACACCAGTCGAACAGTGGAAGTACCTCCACTTTACAGAAAACTGCAACCCGTAACAATATGCTGGAGAATTGTCGTGTAACTGTTTAGTAAGTTTACTAAGAAATTGAGCAGCTGCGTTACGCGTTAGCTGCGGGGAAACAAAATGGGTGGGAGTGGTAATTTGTTTTAAACTACTTTACCGATTAGTTCATGCTGGCCGGCCGGCCGGCGCCCACTACGTTTCCGGTCGTTTCTGCCTCGGCTGCTGAGGTCGTCCCTGCAAATATCCGCCATCTGGAACATGGACCGCATGCACCCGCCATCGTTGCTGTCCTGGTTGCTCCAGTATCAGCCTGTCCTCGTGCACGAGGTACATCCTGTCAGTAACTTATTTGCAAATCGTTTGATATAAAAATTTTAAACCTGTTTTCTACATAAGGATTTTCTAATTACCACAAACACAATAGTAATGGTAGAAATCTCTATCTTTCGCAAATACATGATCTAGACTAGATTACCAGTTTAGAATGACCGAACTTTCTCACGGGTTTTGGAAAGCCTGAGTTATTGCCGAAACATTGAAATTTAACAGGGTAATGAACCAATGATGAATATACGTTGCGAAAGAATTATGTGGATATTACAAAATACTTTTCGTCACAATGTAATACCTATATCTAACTGATGTCGTGGTAATTTGCAGGTTGGCGGGAAGCGAGGACACGTATGGTAAGTAGACTTGCTCAAAATGTATCAGAAACTTCCTTAGTAGCAGAAATATTTTGGTAGTAATAGAGGAGATAAATAAAGCGAACGATACTATGACTTCATATTGGTATAAAATGGTTCTGAAGGCTACTGGTCCACCAAAATGAAATGCATCTTTTTTAACGTTGCATTGGCTTGACAGAAAAAATACGCAGTTTTGCATAGACTGAGGAGCGCAATCAGTGGAAGCGATACTCAATAAACCAATATGAAGTCATAAACATATTCCCTGCAAACAGAACTCATGTAGAATAATTAGGAAACCACTGAGCTACTAAAAAAATAATTACATACATATGTCGTTCGCTTAGTCATCCTGTCTATACTACAATTACTACTTAAATATTCCTACATAAGCCAAAGCTACAAAAATCAATATGTTCGAGGGCCGATTCCGATATATTCTCCTTCCCAATATATTCTTGATATTATTCTGGAGTCGCAGCTGCTTCGGTGTGCCCTTTCTTTTATCAGTGTTATCAGAACCTCGTTTGTTAATTAGCAGAGTGTTCCACGAGACCATTGACTTTAAACTCCACCCGTCCTTGAGAAAGCGACCTTGTCGTTGTACGTACCTGACACGCAGGCTTTGCTTAATTTCTTACTTCCATCATTCTTGTTACACTTGTTACAAGACACAGCTACTCTCGACGTAGACGAATACGTCATTGCTGCAAATCTTACGGTAAAAATGTGTTTTATCCTAACATTTAGCTAAACAATCAACTGACCCAAAATTCGACTTTAACGACTAATTTACTTTCAGAGACAATATAAACATTATCCTGACGTAATAGAAGCGGAGAAGAGTCGTATCCATGCTAGGATATCGTGCTTTAAAACAAAGAATATTGCAATGAATGGGATAATTAGTGGTCCTGTACGAATACGTTTATCTACAATCTACAGACGGACGGCAGCGCGAAATTTATTATTTATTTAATAACAAGTAAAAATATAGTATAGTGATGTGAACACGTATCGATACCAAGGTGCCTACCTCAGTGTTATTAATATTAATAGGTACTACCTCTGGCTATCAATTTTTTTTAAACCACTAAGGTGGAAAACTAGTTTACGGCCTGCCCGATGACAAACAGTTGCCCTAGTCTGTGGCCACTTGCAAAACAAAGGGCATCATAAGCGCGTTGACGATCCTATTTTATTACTAAGGCTCTGCTGCCTGTCAGTCTGTTTTTTTAGGGTTCCGTAACCAAAGGTCCATTGTACGGACCCTATTACCGAGACTTCGCTGTCCGTCCGTCCGTCCGACTGTAACCAGGCTGTATCTTATGAACTGTGAGATAGTTAGACAGTTGAAAATTTCACAGGTGATGTATTTCTGTTACCGCTATAACAACAAATACTAAAAAATAGAATAAAATAAATATTTAAGGGAGCTCCCATACAGCAAACGTGACTTTTTTGATCTTTTTTGCTCGATATTGATAACGGCAACAGGTAGACGCTTGAAATATTCACAGAATATTTAATTATATATTAACTTTAAAAATAAATAAATTAAAATAAAACAAATATTTAAGGGGGGCTCCCATACAACAAACGTGATTTTTTTGCCGTTTTTATAGATAATGGTACGGAATCTTTCGTGCGCGAGTTCCGACTCGCACTTGGCTGGTTTTCATCATCGTTAGGGGACATACAAGCATACGGCCCACCAGATCTAAAGTAGTTACCCCCTGTACTGCCTCCTGCTGCTAACACAGCAACTCCTTAGGAGGAGTTCATTGGTAACCTCGCCGCAGAAACTCTTGCTGTAATCCATACGGAAAACCTCGATAGAGAGTTCATTCGACAACTCAAGAGCTCTCGGTAGAACCGCATATGAATTCCCAGCCGTCAGCGAGCGATGCGATTGTCAAGCGATGCTGTTGACATCAAATCGAACAATTCCTCGAAACACGACCTAGTACAATCATCAATATATCGACGAGTTCGGTGGTGCAGTGGCGAAACGCGTTATTACGCTTCTTTGACACCAACGCTCGTGGGTTCGATTTCCACACAGGGCAAACATTTGTGTGCATGAACATGTCTATTTTCAATTTTAAGAGGTAGGGCGCATCGAAGCAGCCCGTCTGTGGAAGTACCTCCGCCTCACAGAATACCGCAGCGAAATAACATGTTATGTTACCAGTAAGCTCCTATGGAGTTACTGTGTTAGCAGCAGAGGTGGCATCGCGCGAGTGATACTCAATGTATTGCAAGCGTTTATAGGCTACAGTAACCGCTTTACATCAGATGGGCCGTATGGTTGCATGCCTCTCGACGTTGTATAAAAAAATCAGTAGAAAACACAAAGGGAGGCAAAATCTTCTCTTAAACTCAAGGTCTCAATTTCTTTTCTCCAACCCTATCAAGACTTCCTGAACACGCCTCTTACCACCGCCAAGTTTTAGCAATTCTTAGTGTTAAGATCTCAAGCGAAGTCCTGTTCCGAAGTCACCTGGTGAAGAAGGTCAAGCCAAAAAGTCCAAGAAACTTGATGTACTGATTACAGCAAAACAATAAATAAATATTGTGGGATAAATTACACAGCCCAAACCTGCTCCAAAGTAAGCGAAGCCTGTGTTATTACCAGACAGCTGATATACATACGTAAATACATACTTATGATACATAGAAAACACTCAGACTAAGACAAACAGACATACAAATGTTTGTCCTATGTGAGAATCGGACCCACGAGCGTTGGTGTCAAAGTAGCGTGACTAATCACACCGCCATCGAGCTCGTAAAATAATAGTGGTTAAAGTACGAAATTGCCGTTTTATATTAATAGATACTTTGAATTGACATTAAACTTTCATGGTGCGACATTTTCGAGTGAAACTTTTTTCACATGATGCCTATGAGGTTTTTCTTTAAAACAATGTGCAACATTTGATTTTCGAATTTCAATTGTTTTTTTATTCAGCTTAGACGGGAAAAATGGATACTTCGAAAATCCGAGTAATTTTTGAACTCGTGTTCAACGCGACGAGGAACTAGCGCTGCAGAAACGGCTCGCAATATCAATGCTGCGTTTGGAGAAGAGACTGCTAATGAACGCATCGTGCGTTTTTCGTTCGTACGCTTTCGTAAAGGGAAACTTCGACTTGAAGAACGAACCACGTGGAAGACCGCCTACACATGTGAATACCGCTGAATTGAAGGTGATGGGAGCAGGATCAGAGTCAAACTACCCACGAATTAGCGGCATGGTTTAACGTTACGTTACCTACAATATTGACTCATTTGCATCAAATCAATAAGATAAAAGTCTCATGATTTGACTGATCTGCAGAAAGAAACGCGTGTTGAAACTTGTGTTGCCTTGTTGAATCGGTACAGAAATGAAGTAATATTGGATCGAATTGTGACATGTAACGAAAAGTGGATTCTTTAGGATAACCGTAAGCGAAAAATACAATGCAATGGCCAGGTGACACGCCGCAACAGGGCAGCGTTTAACCTGCAAAGCTTACCATTAAAAAGGTCATGGTAACTATTTGGTGGTGGGTCGAAAGCTACAGTGAATAACGTCTTCATAGCGTTATTCACTACAGCTTTCTCAGGTCTGGTCAAGCAATAACAGTAGGTATTTACTGTGCTTAACTTCGAACAATGATGGCAAAACTGGCAGTGAAACAGCCCCGACTCGTGAATCGATCTTCACCATTATTGCTCCGTGATAACGCAAGACCTCACACTGCACGAGAAACCTTTGTAACTCTTCAGGAGCTACAGTTCGAAACCATACGTCATCCTCCGTAGGTACTCGCCAGACCTTACTCCAACTGGCTACCATTTTTTTCGTGATATGGGCAATTTTCAACGTGGTAAAAAAATTTCTTCCCAGGAGGCAGTACAAAATGCTTTCACACAGTTTGTCGAATCTAGATCCCTCGCAAAGGAATAAATAAACTTCCGATTAGATGGCAGCAATGTATAGACAATGAGGGTAAATATTTTGATTGATAAATAAGTTACCTACATCTTAGAAAAAAACGAGTTTTAATTTTTCAGTACAAATTGGCAATTTCATACTTTAACCCCTAATATTAGTCAAGTAGTATTCTATCGAGAATTCTTAAGTTGAGAAATGAACTCCATGCCGAGGTTATCCATCGGGCCTACAGACTGATGTTCTTAAAAAAAAATTGTTTGTCTGTAAAGTCGGATAACGGACGATAATTTTACGTGATAACGTCATAAAAAAACATTCAACAGTTGACAAAACAGTTCACGTCACGTGTAGGTTGTGTGCTGCCGCTGTCTCTCTTCTACTCGGACGCGTCGGCTGATGGAGTGGAAGAGAGATACGAGTAGATGCGTCACAAGCTGATCACTTAGGCCGATGACGATGACGTGACCTTTTTCGTGCATGCAGCCGGCGTTCATCGATTTATAAGACGTTATCACGTCAAAAAAGTGGCGTGAAGAGTTCTCACTAAGTCAGCGACGCATGAGTAACACCCCCGGGGTTGCAAGTAAAATGACAAATAGTCTCTGAACTAGGCCGGAGCTTGCACTCCGTTTGCTTTTCAGCAATCTAATACACGCCTCTCTAGACGTCTGCTTATCAAGTAATGGAAACACAATTAATACAATATTACCTTACTATCACGACTACAAGCATACGGCTCACTTGACGGAAAATGGTTACCGAAGCTTATGAACACTTGTAATACATTAATAATCACTCGGGCGATGCCACCTCTGATGCTAACAGATCAACTCCTTACGCTCCTACGTTTTGATGACTTTACTCGCAGGAACACAACAACGCGCCAGTTATTGGTTAAAATATGATATTTAGACGCTAAAATACTACATTTTGGTACGTGAGGGATGCCTTTATGCGTCGTCAACAGATTTAATGATTACGTCTATGTAATTAGAACACTTTATCTACAGACAGCGACAAGTCATGTTTTTACATACAGTCGGAAGACATACAAGCGTACAGCCCACCTGGTGTAAAGTGGTTACCGTAGCCTACAAACGCTTACAATAAATTAAGTATCACTCTCGCGATGCCACCTCTGCTGCTAAACACAGCTACTTCATAGGAGCTTACTGGTGACCTCGCTCACACGCAGAAACACAACAATCCTCTAGCGAGTTGTCATTTGGCTGCGGATTTCTGTGAGGTTTTTTTTTATATACAACGTCGGAAGGCATACGGCCTACTAAAAGGTGGAGGTACTTCCCTAGGCGGGCTGCTTTGATGCGCTCTACCTCTCTTAAAAACCACCCATACCAAGACGAACAGACTTGTTCATGTACACGAATGTTTGTCCTGTGTGGGAATCGAACCCACGAGCCCAACGCTCGTAACACACAGGACAAACGTAACAACGTGTCAAAGTCACGTAACAACGCGATTCGCCACTGCGCCACCGAGCTTGCAAATATACCCTTGATCTTGAACTAACTACAATTTTCAAGGTGTATAATTATCTAGTTGTCGATTATAGTACAGACGTACTATCGACATCTCCCATCACTATTTAAGGTTACATCCTTACATTGACCCGTGAATGTTGACCGTTGCCAGATCTCTCCGGCGATACCCACCTCATACATGTTAATTCTTAAGGGTGGATGACCGGAATACTTGTATCTCGCTTATTGTTTTATTGTTTGGCCACAGTATAAAGTAGTAAGCAGTGAGTCTAGCCCATAAACGTATCTGACGAGACCGGACTAACACTGGTTGACAATAAGGGACAGGCCTACCACTCATTCCCACAACTGGGTCTCCTGTGTAGCCAGAATTAACAACGGCGATCACCAAAAAGGCAATGAATAGTGAAGTTCATTGCTGTCCCGAGGGTTAAACTACAGCTGCCTTGGAACTCACAACGAATTTAATCAGAAAAAATTGTAGGAGTAGGAAGTTTTGGAATTGACTTCTTTCGCCATCTGGAACGCCTGAATCTATAAAGTGTTTATTAATCGGTTTCATTATTAATTTCTTGCAAAATTAAGGCAGATGACACCAATATTACATAGTAACTCAATTTACTGCTACGGGTCTGGGGGGGAAATAGAACGCACACCTCCTATTGGCTAGTTCGTGGATCAACATCACGACATTTATCATCTTATTGGTTAAAATATTCTCCCATTGGTCAGTAGGATTGTATCGCTGAGATATTTAGGCACTAAAACACGTTTTGTGAGCGCGGCTGCCTTCATGCGCCATCGAGTGATTTATTGGTTTCTATCTATCTATATCTTCACACCAAGTCCCTTGCGGGGTAGGCAAAGAGAACTGAGCGCCACGTGACTCGATCCTTACATACCTCACTCGCTTCTTTAGCATTCATTGCTCTTTTCATGCACGCTCGCCGGTTTCTATGGCTCCTGACATCACCTTCTGATAGAACACGACCAATTTGGTCATGGTAGGTAAGTCTTGGCCTTCCTCGACTCCTACATCCTTCTACTTTACCGTTGTATATCTGTTTCGTATTTTTTCTTTCTGCATTATTTCTACATGTTCGAACCAACGGAGCATGCCCCTTCTTATTTGAACGCCGATGCTCTTTCAAACCAAATAATTTATTATAAGCAATTTGCTTTGTGTGCTTCCGCCACCAATTAGTTCATGCGGCCTAGCGCCGCCCTGCACTTACCCACTACCGTTACTAGATGCAACATCTGGAACAGAAACCGCATGCCCCCACCACCACCGTCGCTGCCACGACTGGCCTGGTCGTCGCTGCGGCACGTGTTTCGCCTTTCCACGAGGCATCATCAGGCATTGTAGACGTTAATCGTAAGAATAACATGCTACAAGTAACTTGTAGCATGTTATTCTTACGAGTAACGGCAGCCATGGCAACGTCGGCATGTTGGATCTGCTAACGGTAGTGGGTGGGTATCGGCCGGCGCTAGGCCGCATGAACTAATTGGTGCCGGAAGCACACAAAGCAGGTTAGATCAAATTGCATGTGAGATTAATAAACAGTTAAGCTTTTCAGGAACACCGTTCCTATATGAAATCTATACCTTTGTCTGTGTGTGCGTGTCTGTCGCTTTTTTTTTCGAATATTTGAATTTTGACTTCAGATTCGGATTCAGCATACAAAAAGTAGAATAGGAATGTTCAGGAACACCGTTCCTATCTCTTAAGGAACAGGGTCAAAATGGCCGACAAATAAAATAAAAATTGAATTGTTATATAATTGATGAATCAGGTGTTCCTCTGGCAATGCAAGCTAGCGCATTCTCAACTGGTTTCAATATGTTAAATAACCTACGGCCGATGAAACCCATTCTGTGTAGTATCCGTCACCGCTACGGGTCAGTTGACCGAGCAGTTCTTATTGGCTCGTTCACGGATCAACATCGCGGCACTTATCGGCTTATTGACTAAATGTTTTTTCAGGAACACCGTTCCTATATGAATTCTATATATTTGTCTGTGTTTGTCTGTCGCTTTTTTTCGAATATTCGAATTTGATTTCAGATTCGGATTCAGCATAAAAAAGTAGAATAGGTATAGTAGAAATATTCAGGATCACCGTTCCTATCTCTTAAGGAACATGGTCAAAATGGCCTATGGATCTTATCTTATCTCATCTCACCTTTCCTCACCTCTCCTCATCTTATCTTGAATTGTTATATAATTGACGAGTCAGGTGTTCCTCTGGCAATGCAAGCTTGCGCATTCTCAACTGGTTTTTTTTTTATTACTTCGGGAGGCATACAAGCATACGGTCCACCTGATGTAAAGCGGGTACCATAGCCTATTAACGCTTGTAACATATTGAGCAGTCAGAACCCGATATATACGTTTTCCCATACATTTCACGGTCATATACGACCACCCGGGTTTCGAAGGGTTAAGTATCACTCGCGCGATGCCTCCTCTGCTGCTTACACAGCAACTCCTTGGGAGCTTACTGGTGACCTCACTCACACGCAGGAACACAACAGCCCTCTAGGGAGTTGTTATTTAGCTGCGATTTTCTGTGAGGTGGCGGTACATCCCCAGAAGGGCTGCTTTGATGCGCCCTACCTCTCTTAAAATTCAACAGCATTCACCATTTCTTCGGTGGGATCCAAACGCTGAGTAATTAGGGCGCTAAAACACGTCAATTTTGTGAGCATAGAGTGCCTTCATGAGCAGTGGTATATTGGTTGGTGTCCGAGATGTAGTATAGTGCTGTTCTTGTCTGCCTTGTTGTCCATCCTGTTCTACTTTTGCCCGCATTCGCTTGCGTCAACTCGGCATTCTACTCTCGTATCTTAGTAACCGTATAGGTACAAATCGATCGAATGTCGTTACTGTTTAGTAACTTTACTATGCCCAACACAAATTTTAATGGATTTCATTGTACAGTTCATTCTTTGTTTTAACACAGGAGCTGTACTAATCGTAATTATGTAATTATAACGTTATCTAGATTTCTATTAATTTCGAAGTGCTTTATAAGCTATCTTCATGCCAAATGGGGTGGGGGGGGGGGGTCCTTACACATCTCACATCTCTCTCGTGCATAGCTCTTCGCATGCACGCTCGCCGGTATCTAAGGCTCCTGACATCTTCTGATAAAACACGATCAATTTGGTCATAGTAGGTAAGTCTTGGTTTTCCTCGACTCCTACATCCTTCTACTTTCCCGTTGTATATCTGTTTCGTATTTTTTCTTTCTGCGTTCTTTCTACATGTTCGAACCAACGGAGCATGCCACTTCTTATTTTAACGCCGATACTCTTTCAATTCAAACCAAATCATCCTATAATCTATACAGATAAACAAAATTGGAGTGTTTGTTTGTAATATTAAAATAACCGCTTTTTATTAAATGCATATGGATGTATACACGGTACATATACCAAAATATTTTTTTTACAATTTTTGTCTGTCTGTCTGTTTGTCTGTTCGTTCCGGGTAATCTCTGAAACGGCTGGACCGATTTTGACGGGACTTTCACTGGCAGATAGCTGATGTAATAAGGAGTAACTTAGGCTACTTTGATTTTAGAAATTGTATTTATTTATATTAGTATAAATAAATATTAAAAAATAATTATTCCGCGCGGGCTATTTATCTGTATAGATATATAAATACAGATAAATATTTTTTATTGTGTTTCCGTTTCTGAAAGCGTAAACTCGGTTAGAAGTTAAGGTACATAATAAGATAAAAACGGATCAAAAAACATTTATTTCTTATTAATTTTATCGCTCTTCTCTCTCTTTCTCTTATTAATAGGGTTCCTCGGGTCATATATGTCGAACCAATCGTCTCCTTTCGTAGATGCGTCCTTTGCTAAGACCGCCCCCTTTTCTTCAAAGCGTAGAGTGTGTCCAAGCCTGAAAGGTAAAGATTTTTATTCAGAATCGTCTTCTTCTTCGCATTATACCGTTTCCTAATCCATTAGGATTGGCGGGGTCCGTTACCTAAACCTATGGGTTTGGCGAAGACACTGATTTTCACATGGAGCGACTGCCGTCAGACCTCCCCAACCCATAGGGATAACCAGATTTTCTTTAGGTTAGGTCACACGTCTTTCGAAATATAATTTACAATATGGGATCCTTCAAACGAAGCGTGAAGAAGCATTTTGCGGGTCAGCATGGCAGCGTCAACTGACAGGATACGGGATGTAGTATGTTGTCAGTTGCAGTTGCGATTTGGGCTCCTCTTTCGCTTACCATCAGGCAAAGAGGGGCCACTATACTGAACTAATATAAAAAAAAAAATTAAAAAAATCTTGAACGTGTGAGTTTCCTAACGATGTTTTCCTTCACGCCGACCATGTGATAAATATATACATTTCACCAGAGGGAGACTTTGTACAAAAGTCATCTGCATGGGTACCTCTGTCTCACCTATTTCTACCGCCAAGCAGATATATTTACATAGCCGTGTTCCCGTTTGAAGGGTGAGATATGGCAGAGAAATTACTGGGTACCGTGACGAAACATCCGTAGGTCACAAGATTGGCAGCGCACGAGTAACATCCCCGTGGTGTTGCGAGCGTCAATAAGCTGCGATGACCGATTACCATCTGACACAGGCCGCATGCTTATTTGCCAATCTAGTTGTATAAAAAGAAACATAAATCCAGAAACACGCTTTTAGTGGTACATGGTCTCTCACTGAGCCTCCTTTTTATTCAGAATGTAGATGAAATTTGATCTAAGCTGCTTTGTGTGCTTCCGCCACCAAAACACACAAAAACAATCGCCCACAAAGGTCACACTTCGCCGAACATTTTATATATAAAGGGCATCATAAAGGGTAGGTACGAGGTAGGGCGCATCAAAGCAGCCCGTCTGGGAAAGCACCTTCGCCTCACAGAAAACCGCAGCCAAATAACAACTCCCTAGAGGGTTATTGTGCACTTGCATGTGATTGAGATCACCAGTAATCTCCTAAGGAGTTGCTGTGTAAGCAGCAGAGGAGGCATCGCGCGAGTGATACTTAATATATTGCAAGCGTTAATAGGCTACGGTAACTGCTTTACACCAGGTGGGCCGTATGCCCGACGTTGTATAAAAAAATTGAGTCAGTCTTGTCTCTTCCTTGGAACTTAAAAATAAATAACTAAGTCATATCTTACCATTCATCCGTGTTTATGGCATCCTCTTCCTTGGCTTCAGCTTTCTCCCCCTCAGTCTGCACTTTCTCCTTAATAGCGTGAAGTTTATTCTTGAATTTCGCCAGCAGTTCCAGTGTGAAACTCTCTCTGAAAGAAAAAAATATATGTGCAGTACACATGCGATAGAAGCGAAACCTTAAAAAATTTTAACTTAATAATCACGGTCATATTCTGTATTCATTTATTCATTTTTGGCATACATGAAAAATGATTTTCATTAAAATAATGAAATATTTATGTAAACAATACACGTGTACAATACACCACGGTTGTTATAACGCCTTATCCCAAACTTGTAATACGCAGGCGCGCACACACACGTACAACGCTCGGACCCTGTAATAAACACTATATAATGCCTTCTATCTCACTCTCCCGCACGTTAAATCTTATAGTGTGTAGTTGGCTCTTTTTACTGTCGCTTTTTTGTTTCATCGAGTTTCAAATCACAACGATGCTAAAGAAGTTTCACTTCAAAAAAGCTAAGCGCGCATACTTCCTATTATAAGGCGTGTACACATTTTACATTTAATTAACCTACCTACAGGCGTACATGTTTTATCCGTTGGTTCGGGCATGTAGAAAGTATACAGGATGAAAGAATAACGAAACAGATATACAATGCGAAAGTGGAAGTATGTAGGAGCCGAGGAAGACCAAGACTAAGCTACCATGACCAAATTGGTGGTGTTTTATTAGAAGGTGATGTCAGGCGCGCAAGGAACCGGCAAGCGTGCGAAAAAAGCTATGAATATTAAAGAAAGACCGCATCGTAAGGCGCTCGGTACTCGCTGCCTACCCCGCAAGGGACCTGGCGTGAAGATATACTTACATAAATATTCATGAATACTTTTATACAATATCGGGAGTACACACAATTATACAGCCCACCTGATGTTAAGTGGTTACCGTACCCTATGAACTCTTGCATCTGCTGCTAACACAGTAAATCCTTAGGAGTTTACTGGTATCCCCACTCACTTAGGAACACAGAAGCTCTGCAAGAGTTGTTATTCGGCAGCGGTTTTATGTGTGGTGGAAGTAATTCCCTTCGATGATGCTTCAATGCGCCTTACCTCTCTTAGAAATATGTATCTAACAACTACCGATTCGCTTATGCTGAAAACAACATAAATATTTCTAAACAGGACTGACTTACATCTAGATATCTACTGTGTCAGCCCAATAGCTTCAGGACCACAGACCTGGTTATTATGTAATTGGTAGGTAAGGAACTAAGTTTATGACAAATTGCCGGTAAAGTCTATTAACGTTTGTTTTTTATTTATTTATTTTTTTTATTTATTCTTTAAATAATATCATATATTGCGTGTGAGATTATAATTATTACTAATTTTCCTATATATTATAATTTATATATAATAATATGAAACTATATCATTATAAGATATACATTACAATACATTATACAGTGGAAGGATGTAGGAACCGAGGAAGCCAAGATTTACCTACCATGACCAAATTGATCGTGTTCTATCACAAGGCGATGTCAGGAGCCTTAGAAACCGGCGAGCGTGCATGTGAAGGGCAATGAATGTTAAAGAAGCGAGTGAAGTGTGTAACGATCGAATCATGTGGCCTACTCCGCAAGGAATTTTGCGTGTTCGGGCGTGGCAAAAAGCACTTCTCTCGGAACTTCCTTCTTTTGGGCTATCCGAAAAATTTTGTGCATGGGTTGCCAGTTTTCTCATTGGGCGGAGCGTCAAGGTCATAGTTGACGGTGCGTGCTCGGATCCGCTGCCCCTGTACGCCGGCATCCCACAAAGCCGTGTGTTGTCTTCCTTCTGCATATCAAGGACTTATTGCACGTGCGTAACATTCATTGCTATGCGGATGACAGTACGATGAACGCAAGATACACAGGTCAAGCCAATATCTCTCGGGATTGCGTCAATGAGTGCCGAACATAGCTTGTGTCTGAAATTGAAACATCCGTAGAACACGTCTCGGATTGGGGTTGACTGAATTTAGTTCAACTTAATCCCCTAAAAACACAGGTGTGCGCATTTACCGCGAAAAATCCCCATTTATCGTAGCTCCTTGATTATATCCCTCAACGTTACGTCTAGCATCGGTATCCTGGGTGTCGTCATATCGAGCGATGTACAGTTTCGCGGTCATCTGGAGAGCAAAGCTAAGTTGGCTTCCAAGAAGATTCGTGTGATCAATAGAGCTAGACAATACTTTACACCACAACATCGCCTTCAACTTTATAAGGCACAGGTCTGGCCGCCACAATATTTGCTTACTCCATTTGATCGCATACAACGTAGAGCAGTTAGAATCGTTGGCGACCCAGTGATCTCTGTTCGGTTGGACTCGCTTTGTTCACGAAGAGACGTTGCTTCTCTTTGTGTACTGTACAAATTGTATCATGGGGAGCGTTCTGAGGAGCTGTTCAACTTAATACCAACCGCCGAGTTCCACTATCGTACCACTCGCCACAAACTAAAATTTCACCATCACCATCTTGATGAGTGGCAATCCACTACAGTACGCTTTTTGAGGCATTTTCTACCACGTACGGTGAAATTGTGGTATCAACTACCCTCAGCGGTGTTCCCGAATGAATACGATATGGGTGCCTTCAAGAAAAGAGCCTATGTTTCCCTAAAAAGGATGGCAACGGATCAGTGACCCTTTGGTGTTCCTGATGTCTATGGGCAGTGGTGACCACTTACCATCAGGCAGGCCGTATGCTTGTTAAGCATCTTCGTGGCATAAAAAACGATCCAGCTATCGACACCATGAAAGAGAGAGAAGCGAATGACATTTTTGAAGTGAAAACTTCTTTAGCGGCGTTGTGCACTTTTTGGGATGAGTAAAAAATGCTAAACTCGCGTCAGGACGTCAGGTTTCGTGACCCTGACCGTAAGATGTTGGTGAGAATTAGAACTTAAGTTCGCTGCAGCGCTAAAACATTAGTTCCCTCTAATTAAACAATTAAAACATGAATCGCTAGATCATTCATAGGTAGAGATGGGCGGTCAGTAAATACTAAATAGTATTTACTGAGTAGGAAAGATAAATATTAGTATTTATCCATTTTTACTCATTTATACTGAGTATTTATCCAAATGCATGAGTAAAAAAAAATAAACACAAAAAGACTTGAAATTTTAGACTACCTTCAACAGAAGGGGTTTAGAGCATACTCCGCCACGCTGCTCGAATGCGGATTGGCGGAGGCCAGTGTTTTCAAGCCGCCCGAGGGCCACTGACTTAGCTTAACGACTGTCATCTATCGACAATAGCCGAGACCGACGGCTTAACGTGCCCTCGGAGCACGGAAAACCTTTGCTTTGCTTAACCTGCGGGTTCGGTTAGAATGACATGCGCAACGACCCCATCGAGCTCTTTTTTTTTTAAGATTTTTTATACCACTAAGGTGGCAAACAAGCTTACGGCCTGCCTGATGGTAAGCAGTTAGTCCCGTGGCTTATGGACATTTGCAACCACCAGGGGTGTCACTCTTGCGTTGCCGACCCTGTAAGAACCTATTCACGCCTTTCTTGAAGAACACCATACTGTAGTCCCTTGGGAAAACCTCGGCAGGGAGCTCATTCCAAAACTTAATAGTTCTCGGTAGAAAGTTTCTCAGGAACCGCACAGTACGCGACCATTGCGGTTCCAGTGTATGAGGGTGAACTCCCAGCCGTCGGCGAGCAGTGCGATGGTAAAACGAGGCTATTGGCATGATATCGAACAATTCCTCAGAACACAACCCATTGTACAATCAGTAGAACACACAAAGGGAGCCGAAATCTCTCCATAGACTCAAGGGCTTAATACCGTGTGTGAGTTTAGGATCATCGACGATTCTCACAGCTCGTTTTTGCACCGAGTCAGAAGGTCCTAGCTGGTAACCAGGTGCCCCCGCCCAGAGATGACTACAGTACTTCATATGCGGTCTGACTTGGGACTTATCTAAAATATAAGTCTTTGCCCCGCGCTGATGTACTGTATGACTCTGTTGAGCACACCAAGTTTCTTTGACACAAGCTTGACCTTCTCTTCCAAGTGGCTTCGGTACTGAACTTCGCTGGAGATCTCGACGCCGAGAATCCCAATACTCTTGCCAATGGTTAGTGGCGTGTTCTGGAATTGGGGGACTACAGCAAATGGGTTTTTTTAGCGGTGAACGCACAGACTTGTGTCTTTTTAGGGTTGAATTGAACCAAGTTCAACCGTCCCCAGTCGGACACCCTACCCAAAGCACACTCTATTTCAGACACAAGTCTAACGCGGCTTTCCTCCACAAGTGAACGAGGGGTACTAGCACGGCCTGTGTAATAAGTGACCCCAGTACTATCGTCCGCATAACAATGAATGCCGTCAATTGACAACATGTCATTGATATGCACCAGAAACCGCGTTCGGGACAATACAAAGCCCTGTGGGACACCAGCATTGATATCCATGCTATTGGAACAACCACCGTCAACTACGGCTTTGATGCATCTGCTGGATAAGAAGCTGGCCACCCATTTGCACAAACCATCGGGTAGCCCGTACGATGGTAACTTCGATAGAAGACCCCGATGCCAGACCCGATCGAACGCCTTTGTCATATTTAGGCTGACAGCCAATGCCTCCCCTTGACTCTCGATCGCCGAAGCCCAGCGGTGTGTAAGATACACTAGAAGATCACCAGTCGAACGACCGTGGCGAAAGCCGTATTGACGGTCGCTGATTAAATCGTGATCCTCTAGGTATGCCAGGAGTCGCGTGTGTATCATACGCTCCATCACATTGGAGAGAAGGGAGGTTTAGCAATAGGCCTGTAATTCGATGGGTCTGATCTATCGCCATTTTTGGGCACCGGGTGCGCATTGGCGGTCTTCGATGAAGACGGGACTTGCCCAGTGGAGTAGGAAAGCACGAAAAAGCTGCGCGTTAGCACAGAACACAGCTCAGGAGCACACTGCTTTAGCACCACTGCTAGTATGCCATCTGGCCCACTCGACTTATGAATGTCGAGGGAGAGCAACGCCCGCCGGACATCTTGTTGGGTATTTGAGACTTCCGGCATTGAGCTACTGCACCTCGGGATGGTAGGTGGCACACCTCCCCCGTCATTCAAAGTCGAGTTAGACGCAAAGAGATTACCCAGTAAATCGGCTTTCTCTTTAGCACTGTACGCCAGACTGCCATCCGGTTTTTGCAATGGTGAACTAGACAACTGACAGAAGTTTCCCTCGGCAGCTTTAGCCAGCGACCAGAAAGCACGGCTCCCAGACGGAAGGCTTGCAAGCCGCTCGCCAACTCTACCGACGAAATCAAACTTTGCTCTGGCGATTACCCTCTTACTGGACCTCAAGGCAGCGTTCAGTTTACGTCTCAATACAGAGACATCTGGATTTCCATTAGCACGCGCCGTGGTCCAAGTCTCGATAGCAGCCTGTTTGAGAAGTTTGGCTTCTTTACAAGGCCGATTAACAGTCACACAGTCGCTTTTTAGCTCCCGCTGTCGCCACAAAGCGATTGGGAATGTAGCATTCCATGCCATCTAATATCGCCGCAGCTACCGTAGTCGCACAGGATTCGACATCAACTGTTTTGAAATAAAGCTGCCTCCACGGGTACGACGCGTAGAATTCACGCAATCCGTCCCAGTCTGCCGACTTATAGTGCCATACGCGACGCCATCCGGTAGGCCGAGGTGGGTCACGCCTGCTACAGGGCACTTGGGTCCGGATGAGACAGTGGTCCGATGAGCCAAGCGGCGCATCCACAGAGATGTTTTTCTCATCCGGACTTGTGGTCAGCAGAAGGTCCAGTAAGAAGTTTGTATGGTCGTCTATCTGTCTGGTACTCTCGTCGCAGAATGTACCAGTTGGGAGAAACCATAGGCCAAAGCAAAGTCATGAGCAGATCTACCCGCGGAATCCAAGCCATTCGGTGTGGTGGGCATTAAAATCACCCAAAATCACTAACTCCGCGGAGGGATACTGCTCGATAACTTTGTCAGTTGCCATTTGCAGGTGCTCAAATAAACGGGATGTGTCTGTATCACCGCTATAGGACCTGTAAAGGCACGCGTAGATTCGAGTGTGGCCGCCATGATCCACGCGCACCCATAATAATGACAGGTCGCTGTCTTCCAGGCTATGAAGACGGCGACAACAAATATCCTCCCGAACGTACATACACACCCCGGCACGGCGTACAAATAGGTGTTCAAGTTTGTACCCGGGGTAACGTAAGTAAGATGTGGCCGGTGAGGATATTTGTGTCTCCGTGAGGAAAAGAAGGTCGGCCGAGCGATCTCGAGGTGATGAATATTGGAGCGTAGTCCCCTGATGTTGCAAAAATCCATATTTATTGTGGAAGGAGCAGCCGCTGTAATATTTCTTTTCCTATTCCTTTTCGGTGCCATTTATGTTGGGTTGAGGTTCAAAAGAGAAGTCGCTGAGCCGACAGAGTAGAGGACAAAAGCGCGGTATCTTCCATCACTGGACATTGCAGGTTATGTGATTTCTGGCACGGCGGGCGGAAGGGCCCCCGTCCCTCACTGCTGCAGCAGCCGGGTCCACTCCGGTCTCCTTCTAAGGCACGACCACTACAACGGGGATTTTTCGCGGGTTGGCGGTTCAGCCTCCCGGGCCAGAGTTTAAGTAATCCCCGGGTTCAGGAACCCTACTGACCCACGGGCCGCCAGCGGTCAGTCGTTTCACCGGATCTCCCTGACCGCCGAACCAGCCTTCCGCGCCCACACCGTCATTGGCGGTTTGATATCCGCCGGTCCTCCCGCTACCCACCTAAGGTGGAGGTCTTTCCCCAGACGGATACTTAGAGCAAGAGGTCTTGCCATGCTCCGCCGGTACAGAATGTCTGACTGGACGGAGCACGGCAAGATCCCATGCTGGGTCCTACCTCTCTTTAGATAACAAAAGTATATTTTTTATATACCACGTCGGGTGATTGTAAGCAGTTACCGTCGACAATGGATGCCTGCAACACAAGGAGCGTCGCTCGCGCATTACCATCCCCATCGCCAACGGAATAGCTCCTTATTGACCTACCTCTCTTTCGCCAAAACCTCGTTTGCTGATCGGTATGCGCTACGTGCAGGTGATTTCACATTCAAATACACAAATAGGACAAGTAAAAATGCTACAACATTAATTTTAAGTCCAAATACGACGAGCGCGTGCACTTCCTCCGACGGGTGAGACTTTACTGTCGTATGTAAAAAAAATGCTACGAGCACGCTGACGACAGTGACAGCGAAATAAAGGACCCTTGCCCCCGCCTACCCCACCTCAGGTGTGCCTCAGGCATATAGCTAAGTCGGAGGCCTTTAATAATACCAGTGTTTGTGGGTTAATAATAAATACCTTACATTGAATATTGGCACAGTACTTTTTTATTAGGTACTTACTATTAATAAAACACACAAATAACCTCTAATCCCTTGATATTTTAGTAAATCCATAGTTCCGAATCAATTTATAAGACTTAACTACAGAAAAAATATTTACTGCCGATTTTGGATAAAAACTCAGTAGAAACGGGTATTTATGAGTATTTACTCACCCTTGGATAAATACTCAGTCCTTAACCCATCTCTATTCATAGGGCATTCTTTTCTCGCGACCAAAACGTTGTAAGCGCCATGAAATTGTTGGCGTTTACGCGTTTCGTTCAACGTAGTTTATCAGCATCGCTGTTTGGTTTAAGCGACGCAGGGCGCTTGCGCGAGTGTGCGTGTGTGTTTGAGTATTAGAAATTGGCAATAATGATGCTGGTAATGATGATGGTGAGTCGTTGCAATTATGGATGAAAGTTGATTTTTCTGAGTGATAAACTTTTTAGTGTAAAATAATTGTAATAGTTCTAAGTGTTAAATTTTAATGTAATATAAATTGTCATGTTTGTGTACGATAGTGCAATAAATGAATATTGTATTTTACCACATACATGATAGTACTTTTATATTCCCTAACCATTCCAAAATATTCAAAAATGCACAACGTTAATGTTCAAGTTTTCACTTCTGCCGGCAATCCCGGAGCAACCCGTTTTTTTTTTATACAACTGCGGGAGGCATACAAACATACGGCCCCCCTGATGTAAAGCGGTTACCGTAGCCTATGAAAGCTTGTAATACATTAAGTGTCAATCGCGCGATGCCACCTCTGCTGCTAAAACAACAACTCATTAGGAGCATACTTGTGACCTCGCTCACACGCAGTAACACAACAACCCTCTTGGCTAGGAGGTTGTTATTCGGCTACGGTTTTCTGTGAGGTGGAGGTACTTCCCTAAATGGGCTGCTTTGATGTGTCCTACCTCTCTTAAATTTATCTCTGTGGTGTAGTGAAGAATTCAATTTACGCGTTCTCCGCTAAAAATCTCATTTTGCTGTAATTTTAATTCTACACAGCATTATAATTCTCGATGTAAGAATCTCCAACGAAATACAGTTTCGAAGTCACCAGGACGAGGTCAAACTGCGTCCAGAAAACTTGATGTGCTCAACGGAGCTGCTCAACAACGTAACGGTACTTCAGCTCGTAGCGAAGAATTAATCTATGCAAGTCTCCTCAAGTCAGACCGCATGTGGAGCATTGTCACCGTTGGGCGGAAGCACCTAGCAGGAAGCAAATGAATATACCTCCCCAGTAAGCTCCCAAGGAGTTGCTGTGTAAGCAGCAGAGGAGGCATCGCGTGAGTGATAATTAATATATCGCAAGCGTTAATAGCCTACGGTACCCGCTTTACATCTGGTTGGCCGTATGCTTGTATGCCTCCCGACGTAGTATAAAAAAAACCGATAATTTCGAAAACATGAATTTAGTGGTACATGCCAGGATTCGAACCGCGGACCACTTGGTCAATAAGCCACTTCTTTATCCACTAGGCTATGACTGCTAAATGAAACTCCTATTCTCAGCTATGGTGTTGACATGGGATCATCATTATATAAATAAAATGCATGTTCTGCTAGAAAATCTATTTTTACATAAAAAAAAACCTTAATAACAATTTCATAGGTACACCATCAGTATATAAAAATATAATAAATACTGATCAGTCTGAAAAACGAAAAGTATACATCATTATGAAATTTACACTTCTTACTAAGTTCTAAATAAAAATTTCACGTCCCTAGCGTGATTGTCATGACAACATTTTTAATACTACGAAATAAGAACAAATTCACATCCAATCTTGGTCTAGAGATAGTAATATTTTGCGTCGGCACGGAAACAGTATGTATGTATATCTACACGCCAGGTCCCTTGCGGGGTAGGCAGAGAGAACCGAACGCCATAAGACGCGATCCTTACATACTTCACTCGCTTCTCTAACATTAATAGCTCTTTTCATACACGCTCGCCGGTTCCTGGGGCTCCTGACATCACCTTGTGATAAAACACGACCAATTTGGTCATAGTAGTAGTAGGTTAGTCTCGGTCTCCCTCGGCTCCTACATCCTTCCACTTTCGCTTTGTATATACAGAAACAGTGTACACTCTATGTATCTAGGTCATAAGCATACATCTTGACTAGCTCGGTAATGCAGCGGTTAGTAACGCTACTTTGACGCCAAAGCCACTTCTTTATCCACTAGGCTATGACTGCTAAATGAAACTCCTATTCTCAGCTATGGTGTTGACATGGGATCATCATTATATAAATAAAATGCATGTTCTGCTAGAAAATCTATTTTTACATAAAAAAAAACCTTAATAACAATTTCATAGGTACACCATCAGTATATAAAAATATAATAAATACTGATCAGTCTGAAAAACGAAAAGTATACATCATTATGAAATTTACACTTCTTACTAAGTTCTAAATAAAAATTTCACGTCCCTAGCGTGATTGTCATGACAACATTTTTAATACTACGAAATAAGAATAAATTCACATCCAATCTTGGTCTAGAGATAGTAATATTTTGCGTCGGCACGGAAACAGTATGTATGTATATCTACACGCCAGGTCCCTTGCGGGGTAGGCAGAGAGAACCGAACGCCATAAGACGCGATCCTTACATACTTCACTCGCTTCTCTAACATTAATTGCTCTTTTCATACACGCTCGCCGGTTCCTGGGGCTCCTGACATCACCTTGTGATAAAACACGACCAATTTGGTCATAGTAGTAGTAGGTTAGTCTCGGTCTCCCTCGGCTCCTACATCCTTCCACTTTCGCTTTGTATATACAGAAACAGTGTACACTCTATGTATCTAGGTCATAAGCATACATCTTGACTAGCTCGGTAATGCAGCGGTTAGTAACGCTACTTTGACGCCAAAGCTCGCGGGTTCGATTCCCACACAAGACAAACATTTATGTGCATGAACATGTCTGTTTGTCTTGTTCTGGGTGTTTTCTAAGTGTCATAAGTAGGTATTTACAAAAAAAAACTGTATTTACGCATGTTTATCAATTACCTAGTACCCATAACACAAGCTTCGCTTACTTTGGGGCTAGATGGCGCTGTGTAATTTGTTCGATAATAAAAAATAAAAACAAATGTAAAGGTTGTCTGTCGTTACTCGTCTTGATAAAAAAAAGTCATGGCTACTACAATAACGTATACACTAGAGATTTCTTTATACGTCGTCGTATTTTTTGACGTGATAACGTCAAAAAATACGACGACGTATAAAATTGATGAACGCCGGCAGCACGCACGAAAAAGTGTCACGTTCCGCCTGAGCCGAGCGTGCAAGCGAGAGCGTGGAACAAGCGATAGAGAGGCACGATCGACCATGCGTTCGGCTTGTGACTCATCTATCTCTCTTCCACTGCATCGGCCGATGCGTCCGAGTAGAAGAGAGACAGCGGCAGCACACAACCTACACGTGAACTGTTTTGTCAACTGTTGAATGTTTTCTTATGACGTTATCACGTAAAATTATCGTCCGTAAACCGACTTTACAACCAACTTATTTTTATACCATTAAGGTGGCAAACATGCATACGGCCCGCCTGATTGTAAACAGTCACTGTAGTCCATGAACATTTGCAACACCGGGGGTGTCACTCAGGCGTTGCCGATCCTCAAATTTCATCTTTACTGTATCTAATAACAGCATATCTATAGAGAGCTAATAACATGAACAGAAAGGCGGACATATCCCTATGATGAATCTCTTTAAGGAGTATTTGAAAGAATTGGAAACTACTTGAAGGATACATAAAGAAATCAAACAACCTAAAGATATCAAAACAACTAAGAACCAAAGGAATGTATTATACTACACTAACGCTTACTTATGGAAACGAGAACTGGGTGTCGCAGAGAGAGCATGAAAATAGGATACACGCGGTCGAATGCGAGCGTCGCGCAAAATTAGTGACGTGACGTAACGCTTGTAAACCGTATTCGAAATGATGATGTTTAGAAACAGTTGAAAGAGTTGATCTGAATAAGAGTGTCGGTGTTAAAATAAGAGGCATGCTCCGTTGGTTCGGGCATGTAGAGAGAATGAAGCGGGAAAGAATTACGATAGATATACAACGCGAGAGTGGAGGGATGTAGGAGCCGAGGAAGACCGAGACTAAGCTACCATGACCAAATTGGTCGTGTTTTATCAGACGGTGATGTCAAGAGCCTTTAAACACGACGAGAGTGCATTTTGCTGAAGGGGGGTTACCCTCCAGATTATTCGAGGGAGTGAGGTGGTGAACTCTCATGAGTACCCTTATGATCAGCCGTACGGGTTATGTCAAACTCCTCTTCTTAGCATTTTCCTGTTTCCTAATCCATTAGGATTGGCAGGGACCGCTACCTAAGCCTAAGGATTTAACGAAGACACTGATTTTTACATGTAGCTGCCGTCAGACCTTCACAACCCAGAGGGAAGACTAGATTTATCTTATGGTTAAGTCACACGTCTTTCGAAATATAATTTCTTGTCTGGGTTTCCTCACGATGTTTTCCTTCAACGCCGAGCAAGTGATAAATATGTACATAAATCCGAATACACGAATTTAGTGGTACATGCCTCCGTCAGGATTCGAACCCCAGGGACCAGGTGGTCAATAGGCCGGTTGATTAACCACTGGGCTATCACTGCTTCCAAGGGTTAGACTCTTACTTACTAGATAGTAGCATCTTTACCTTGTACCTTTAAAGCCTTCCCGGCTGAAGGCAGTCCATAAGTAGTTAGGGACTGCCTTCAGCCGGGAAGGCTTTAAAGGTTTCATCGGAGGCGATCGCACCTGGTATATATTTTTTACACACAGTTTTGGGAAACATATTAGACGTTATCTCCTCAATTAATTGGCATCTGATTGATTAATCCTATATATAATTGCAATGAAGATGTAAGTACTATTTAGTTGGTTGAGCTTTTCTATTGAATTTTATTATAATTAGTTAGTGGTACAACTATCTAATGTATATCTCTGGTAGGAGCAGTTTAATACATGTATACACGCGCTGGTTTCTATTATTAAAAATATTGATATGACCAGTAAGCCGATTCTACTAAAAAACTGCATCTGCACTGCAGCGCGGCGTGTGTCAAAATGCGTACATTTTGACATTTCGTTAAACGTCGCTGCTGTCAGATCGCTTAACTAAACGTCAAAATGTACGCATTTTGACACACGCCGCGCTGCAGTGCAGTTGCAGTTTTTTAGTAGAATCGGCTTACTGGCAGGGCAGCCACACATGTCACGTATTTTTATTTGTTTTTTGTGTACGCCGGAATTTATACATTTGTTGTTTTTATGTTTATGCATGAGCAATTGTCTGTTGTCCGGAATCCGACGTCACTAAGGGCCCGACGAAAAACAGCGTTGGATTACACGCTCACCCGAGTACTCCGACAGGATGCTGAGAAGGCACCTTGTTGGCAGCCATTGGATTACACATGTTTTTATATGTATTTTCGCCCATTTTTCTTTGTGTATCATTTTTTTATTATGTGTATTGTATTAGTGGTTTCTGACAATAAATATCTCTTTCTTTCTTTTTATATAATAATTCTTCTATTCGATTCTGGTTATCTACTACCTTATCTACTCGTATTATTTTTGCATAACAAGCCATCCACTCTTTAGTTACATTGATATGACTATTATATTCTGTAGTAGGGCATCAGTCTAGTCCAGATTGCAGGTTATACTTTTCACTCGGATCGTAATCCATCATTCCTCTTTTAACGCGATTCATTTCAAATGACTCCAACTGTTCAGACACATTTTGAACCTTACTTCTTAGATAGTTAAAATGGAGTTCAAATAGTGAAGAAGTATTAACTTATAGATAGACGCCATTTTGCGTTATAACTTGTTATCAAGTTATAACACAAAATGGCGTGCACAAAGTTTGTTTATTGTATTGCGTTCATACGACGGAAAAAATATATGAAACTATTAAAGTAACTTATTGTAATTGAATTTACTATTTAAATGTATTTTTTGTTTATTATTGGCCTCATCGTAGTAATTAATGGCACACTATTAATAATAAATTTCAAAAAACAATCGACTTAAAAACTAATGAAAACATTAGACTTTTAAAAATACATAAAACTAAAATAGAACTAACGCATACTATCCTAAGGTTTGTTTGAACTAGATTTTCCACATTGTTTCTAAATAATAATTTAAAAAATGCATATTTAGTAACAATATGGAAAGTCTAGTTTCCATATTGTTACTAAATATGAATTTTGAACTAGGTTTTCCATATATTGTGACTAAGTAATACTAAATATTAATTTTGAATTAGTTTTCCATACTGTGACCAAGTAATACTAAATATGAATTTTGAATTAGTTTTCCATATTGTGACCAAGTAATACTAAATATGAATTTTGAATTAGTTTTCCATATTGTGACTAAATAATACTAAGTGTAGCCGACGACATTACTTTACCAACAACGACTTTACAGACTATGTGTCTGTTTGACACCCGATTAATATGTAGAAATCGGGATGGGCAGAAATCGGTCTACAGCTAACTTTTTCGTCATTCCGATATTTTGACTGCAAAATAATTGCGTGATCTCTCGAGAATATGTCTCGAGATTTCTTTTGGTTCATAAGGTCTAAATTAAAATATCAATAGTATTAAAAAGTCTATTAACCCTTCGAAACCCGGGTGGTCGAATACGACCGCGAAATGTATGGGAAAACATATATAACGGGTTCTGACTGCTCAATTCAAAATTGCATGTAATAAAAATAAATGTAAAGAAAATAATAAAAAAAATTATGTAAATCTTCGCGTTTTCCCGTTTCCTAATTCCATTAGGATTGACGGGGTAAGCTACCTAAACATAAGGATTTGGCGAAGACACTGAATTTTATATACAGCGACTGCCGTCAGACCTCCACAACCCAAAGGAAAAACCAGATCATTCTTAGATTAGATCATATGTCTTTCGAAATATAGTTTCTTGGACGTTTGGATTTCCTCGCAATATTTACCTTCACCGCAGAGCAAGTGATATAAAAAAAGTAAATACAAATTATCATAGTATTCAATTAACATTTTAGACGTAATGATTATATAGACATTATGAGAATAAGGACATATTGATACTTTAGGCCTTATGAACCGAAAGGCATTCAAGATGTACTTATTTGGGTCAAGCACACATGTTTTTAAAGGAGTAATAAATTTTAATTTTCAACTAATCTTACATAAAGTTGACTAATAATCCAGAATTGCCTTCTTCTTCTTCTAAGCATTATCCCGTTCCCTAATCCATTAGGATTAGCGGTAACCACTACCTAAGCCTAAGGATTTGGCGAAGCAGCTGATTTTAACATGGAGCGACTGCCGTCAGACCACAACCCAGAGGGGAAACCAGACCTCAATCCAAAATTTCATTTTATTAATTTGTGATTGTAGGCAATTCAGTATGGTCTACAATCACAAATTAACCGTGCAATATATTTTTTTATATACTACGTCGGGAGGCATACAAGCATACGGCCCACCTGATGTAAAGCGGGTACGGTAGCCTATTAACGCTTCAGGTATATTATGTATCACTGGAGCGATGCTTCCTCTGCTGCTTCCACAGCAACTCCTTGGGAGCTTACTGGTGACCTCACTCACACACAGGAACACAACAGTGAGGTGGAGATACTTCCCCAGACGGGCTGCTTTGACGCACCCTACTTCTCTTTAAGAACTTACTTGAGCAGTCAGAACCCGTTATATACGTTTTCCAATACATTTCGCGGTCGTATACAACCACCCGGGTTTCGAAGGGTTAATATACAATCTAACAACAATGTAATATATTTTTTTGTTCTTCTGCAGATTGAAAAGAAATTATAAATATATCATAAAATCAATAGGATAAGATGAAATCCCTACAACATTACGTAAAGCTTAATCAACAATTCTAGCATATATACCATTTGAATATCCTATTTGTTCATGTATCCTGATATTTAAAAAAAGCAGTGATAGACAGCCCAGTGGATAAAACGCGGCTTATGAACCAACTGGTCTCCGTTTCAAATCCTGGCATGTACCACTAAACTCGTATTTATGTACATAGTAGTAGTAGCCGCGGCTCCCCCCGCGTGGTCAAAGGGAAACAAAGCCGTTTTTTTCTGTGGGAGTAAGATCTTTTGCCGCGGTAAAAAGTAGCCTATGTCACTGTGGGGCCCTCCATAGATAAACACATCAAACCGTCGATCCGTTTTGATTTGAAAAAAACCGGCCAAGTGCGAGTAGGACTCGCGCACGAAGGGTTCCGTACCATTATCTATAAAAACGGCAAAAAAATCACGTTTGTTGTATGGGAGCCCCCCTTAAATATTTGTTTTATTTTAATTTTTTTTTTTTTTTAAAGTGAATATATAACTAAATATTCTGTGAATATTTCAAGCATCTACCTGTTGCCGTTATCAATATCGAGCAAAAACGAGCAAAAAATATAATATGTTATAGCGGCAACAGAAATACATCATCTGTGAAAATTTTAACTGTCTAACTATCACGATTCATGAGATACGGCCTGGTGACAGACGGACGGACGGACAGTGGAGTCTCAGTAATAGAGTTCATTTACGTACGGAACCCGAAAAAGGATAAACCGGCCAATAAATACCCTTTTACATTCATTACGTACCCCTCTTTTGGACTCTATGAATCTATGATTCTCTACGCTATAGATAGTATTCCACTCCTGTGAATTAAATCCACAGGAGTCGGGCATTTGCCCGGAATAAAAGTGGCACATGTATAACGTATTAATTTATGCTTCACATACACAACCTCTATACAAAAATAGCTATCCTACAGGACCATGCGAGAAGCATGAGGTGCCTAAAAGTATCCCTTTTAAGGTTTGCAGTATATGACCGAACTTTTTTGCTTTTGACACTAAGTAGTTGGCCCCTGTGGGCAGTTACTACGTCACAGGAAGGGGGTCTGCGTCCGTTAATGAGAATAAATATATTTCTTACAGGATAACGCAGCCCTAGCGCGAAGTCCAAACACGCCACCTATTGACAATTTGCTGTTAACAACTTCAAATCACCGGGATAGGGAAGTAACCTTTCTAACCCGGTAATTCGTTCCTTGGGATAGTAGTAGATGAAAAGCCGTTGATACGCGAAAGCGAAACTATCCCACAGGAACACATCACCGGCACAAAAAGTAGCCTTTTTATCCCGGTGACGTGTTCCAGTGGGATAACGTGGGACAGTAGTAGATGAAAAGCCGCTGAAACATGAAAGCTAAATAAAACGTCCATATTTAATAAGATTCAAACATCCAAATTATCCCACAGGAACATATCACCGGGTCAAAAAGCCTATGTGTTAATCCAGTACCTCATCTATTTACCTATCAAATTTCATGCAATCCGTTCAGCCGTTGGAGGCGTGAAAACGGAACAAAAATCCAAACATTTATAAATCCATACTTTCACATTTATAATATTAGTAGGATTTAAGTGCTTTCGGATTTATGTACATATTTATAATTATCACTAGCTCGGCGGTGAAGGAAAACATCGTGAGGAGATCCGCACATCCGAGAAATTATATTTCGAAAGACGTTAGACCTAACCTAACCAAGATCTGGTTTCCCCCTGGGTTGTGGAAGTCTAACGGCAGTCGCTTCATGTAGAAATCAATATCTTCGCAAAATCCTTAGGCACCCGCAAATCCTAATGGATTAGGCAACGAGATAACGTTAAGAAGAGGAAGAAGAAGAGATCCTGATCTTTTTATTTTGCTTGGTATTTTTTCGTGTGTAATCAGAAGATTGTGTCAGGAGACCTAGGGACCGAACGTACATGAAAAGAGCTACGAATGTTAAAGAAACGAGTGAAGTGTTTAAGGACAGAGTTATGTGGCGCTCGCTCCTTCCTGAGAAACCCGCAAGGTATTTGGCGTGAAGATATAAAATGACAGATAGAACCTGCGGAGTTTGCGGTTTTTGTTTCTACACAAACCAAAAAACCACTTGACTACGCAGTCCCCGTAGCCTATGGACATTTGCAACACCAGGGGTGTCACCCATGCGTTGCCGACCCTAAAATCTCAGCGATTCAAGCCTAGTAATTAATGAAAGGATATTTTAACCAATAGAAATAAATGACGCGATGTTCATCCGTAAACTAGCCAATGAGAGCTCTGCGCCTACTTTACCCCAACCCGTAGCGGTGAATTCAGTTACTATTGCAAAATAGTCTCATCGGTTCTCCATGGGCTCTTTCCGTCGTGTTGTTTCTACGACCCCGCATGTAATGAACATGAACCAGACAACAATAAATTGACGGAAATGCGTAATAGCAGTTATTCTTTTACCAATGTTTTAAAATGTATCTGTTATGAAGCCGGTTCAATGTAAAGGAGACAGATTCGACGAGCTCGGTGGCTCAGTCGTGAAAGACGCGACATTGATACCAACGCTCGTGGGTTCGATTCCCACACAAGAAAAACATTTGTGTGCATGAACATGTCTGTTTGCCCTAGTCTGGATGTTTTAAGAGAGGTAACTCCCTAGACGGTTGTTGTGTTCCTGCGTGTCACTCACACGCAGGAACACAACAACCCTCTAGGGAGTTGTTATTTGGCTGCGGTTTTCTGTGAGGTGGAGGTACTTCCACAGACGTGATACTGACGAGCTTGGTGGCGCAATGGCAAATAACGCTACACTGACGCTAACGTTCATGGGTTCGATTCGCACACGTACAAACATTTGTGTGCGTGAAATGTCTGTTTCTCTTGATCTAGGTCACCAGTAAGCTCCTAAGGAGTTGCTGTGTAAGCAGCATAGGAGGCATCGCGCGAGTGATATATATTACAAGGCTACGGTAACTGCTTCACATTAGGTGGACCGTATGCTTGAATGCCTCCCGACGTTGTATAAAAAAAAAGATTCTCAATTGAAATTTAACGTGCAGTTTTCGTCACGATGTTTTCCTTCACCACCGAGCAACTGACAATTACAAATATGTACGTAAATGCAACATAGGATTCGAAACGGGCGGCAGTCAGATAAATTGCTTCCGTATCCACTAAGTTATCACTGCTCTCATTAAAAAATATTTCTGTCAATACTTTCTTACTATAAAACTCCTACCTCCCCTATAATAAGTATTAGTGTACTATTTTATTATAAACTTACATCATTTACTAAGTCTTCCAAGTCATCTGAATCATTAATGATGGCCTCATCCCACGGCCCATAGATATTATCTTTATATTTCTGCCACCTCACAAACTGATACGGCAAGAACAAACTCAATATCACAACAACGAGTATAAAATAACAGAATAGAGTAACAGATACGCTATACAAACTGAACAACGTTACTAGTAGAGTTACAAAAAATATATGCGAAAACAAATTGGTATGCAGAAATACTTTGAACAATTGTGGACTTAATACGAATAGAATCACAGATAGCGTTAATAATACGAACGCATCGAACGGATTCGATAATCTTGATACAAGACACACTGAAGCGAATAAAGCAGCGTTTACCGACAATGATTTAGATACTAGGGCGACTGGAACGTCGTAATCGAAAAATATCAAGTGAATTAACATCATTATTACAGCCCAAGCATATATGGTATCCGTGCTTACAGTATCTGTTAAAGTATGCAAAATAGGTGACAATAAATAACCTATTACTACATACACTAATACAGTTTTAATATGCACATACGTAATAGTTCTTTCGACCCATATATATAGAAAGTGACATATAGTTGCGACGATCACTGATAAATATATAATTGTATATGTTTGTGTATAATTATTATACATATATACATAGATCACTGCGTATAATACGCAGAGGCATAAGCGTAGCACAACACGATATGAACCTTCTATGGCTTCGGATAAGGTAACTTTTTGTATGTATACGTTCTTTCGTAACTGTTCTAGGAACTTTGAGTCTGTATAATTATCGGGATACTCTCGATTTTCATACAAGTTCTTCACCCACGGCTTCTTCCTCAGTTTCCTTGTGAATTTCGTTCGTCGGCTTCTGAAAACACGTCCATGTTGAATACAGTACTTGCCAAATAAAATAACAGCTTAATACGGAATAATAACAGGGTACAAGCGCACGTACGCACGTAACGTAGTAACTAATAAATGTGTATTAAATTACATGAAAAATTCAATGACAAACCAGCCCGATGGACCGTAAATTTATGTCAAAAGGAGGATTTAGGAGAAAATCATAAACAAACAAAAAATATTTGGCTAGTATTGTAGTTCTTTTAAATGTGCACACTGCGTCAAGCGATGTTAGGTCTTTTACTACAGTATAATAATTACTAATGGTGAGGCAACTCAGCTGTCTAGATAGGGCAACTGTGCGGTGCGATGCGAGGCAGAGCGACGTCCCCCTATCCGCCCGACCTCCAGTGTGCATCGGTACGGTTCCTTTTGTGTGGCTATCGATAGTTTAAATTATTACTGCAATGAAATATTGTATATCTTCACGCGAGGTCCCTTGCGGAATAAACAGAGAGTAACAAGCGCCATAAGATGCGGTCCTTACATATTTCACTCGCTTCTTTAATATTCATAGTTCTTTTCGTGCACGCTCGCCGGTTCCTAAAGCTCCTGACATCACTTTCTGATAAAACACGATCAATTTGATCACATTCTTCCTCTTTCGCATTGTACATTTGTTTCGTCATTCTTTCAGCTTGCATTCATTCTAATGTCCGAACTAACGGAGCATGCCTTTTCTTATCTTAACACCGATACTCTCTTTCAGACTAATATAAGATAATATACTCTTACTTAACCAAGATACTCGTAATATACTAAAATTAATATATTTTTATACTACGTATGATGACAAACAACCATACGGACCGCATGATATAAACGGCTATTCTAAATAAAAGACAATATGGTCATCAAACTTCCGTAGGTACTATTGATGCTATTAATACATTTATTGACGACATTATAAAAAAAAGAAAGACGTTGGAATATTCCTAGATTTAAGTTCCGTATTTGATATGGTTGATTACGACATTTTAGTAGGTAAATTAGAGCATTATAGTAATAAAGAAAAACCATTACTATTGTTGAAATCATATTTGACAAATAGAAGACAGTATGTAGAAATTAGATATGTAGAGAATAATTATGAGAATGTTGTTAAATCTAAAGGTATATTACTACGACAAGAGGAGTACCGTAAGGTTCTATTTTAGGCCAAAAATTGTTTATTATATATGTAAATGACATTATAAATTATGTGACGAATAATAATAAGATGACAAATATATTGTGTTTCGCTGATGACACAAATGCAACTTTAGCCGATGAAGACACATTGTATACTAAAGTAAATGAAACGCTAGATACATTTATTAAGTTGTTTAGTTACAATAATTTAAAAGTAAATGCTCGAAAAACTAATGTAATTTTGTTTAAAACCAATGTAAGGAATAATGAAAAACAGACAATTGATTTCAATGGAGAAATGATAGATGATGTAGAAACAACGAAATTTCTCGGTGTACATATAGATACCTATTTAAACTGGAAAACAGAGCTAAGAAGCATAGAAAAAGCACTGTCATCAGCTTGTTATGCAATAAGGACTTTGCGTGATGAAGTAGATATACAACAACTAAAGACAATATATTACGCACTGGTAGAATCTAAACTTAGGTACAGTATAATGCTATGGGGTCAAAGCTATAATTATAACATTCAAAGAGCATTCACGTCACAGAAAAGAGCAATTAGAATCATGATGAGAATCTCACAAAGAGCATCATGTAAAAAACATTTTATAAACTTGAGGATTCTAACTGCACCAAGCCTGTATATCTTGTTAACATTAACTCACTTTGCTAAGCATTTAATCGAAATAGAATCGATTGAAGAAAGATATGAGAGAATCTTAACAAGAAGGAAACAAGTAAAATGTCGGATCTGTCCAAAATTAAATATTACTAAACATGGGAACATATATAAAGATATATCTTCCCATCTAGTGCTGAAATTTTAATTGATAAAGCTTATTATTCTGTAGAAGAATTTATGATGGATGACATAAAATGATAAATATAATGAGGTCAATATATTAATGAAATTGACAAATGTAAAAAACTATCATTAGTGTAATCAATAGTGTCTTCTGTTCATGATCAATTTTAATTAACACATTGTATACTTATTGTTAATGCAAAAATCAAACACAATGTATATTATTATTGATTAAACGAAATGAAACTCGCACGTTGCTACCCCCGCTGTAGCCAAAAGCCAGTTTTAAAAGACGTTTTAATTTCGCTTTTAACATATTTATGTTTGCATCTACGCCATTTTTTTGAAGCCATGCGACGTTGTCAGTTTTCTTTTGGGATTGGGCAGGTGGTTTTTAGAACCTTCGACAAACCCGTTGATGGTTCCGGCGTGACAAATTATAAGTCGCGATCCTTTTCCAACATGAACTTTGGACGTAGATGCTGCAGTGTCATCATCACGATATCAAATCTTTCCATCAATATTTTGCGTTTTTTACATTGTTTGTATCGAAATCCAACGGTCTTCAAAATCTTCGTTAAAGAACTTTCCCCACCGAAGAATAATCCAGCTCCGATCAGTGATTGCACTAACTTTTTTCTTGTTGGATACTCCTTCCGTAAATAGTAGCCGTACACATGTCTTCGGATGGCATCGGCATCAAAGCTATCGATGCCTACGACTGGTTTTGCTCGTTTTCTCTTTTTTGGTGTGTGAAGATTATTTTATTCTGTGCCAGTCTCGCCATATTTTTCTTTAGTTATTCGTCTAACAGTTCGTTGTCCAATATTAAGCGCATCAGCTCCGCGTTCAACCACTGACGTTATAGGTAAAATTGGCCCCCCATTTTGAGATTCACGATCGAAATAGTTACTAAGGCGTATAACGAACTCACGTGTCTGACTGCTTAGAACAGTTCTTTGCATACGTTCGGCTACATCGACGAAATCCACAACATAAGGCGTAAACAGAATCCAAATTAACGAGCAAGGGTCAACAGTAATGCAGTATTAATATCCGAAATCCAAAGCCAGATCAAAACTATATCACAATCGCAGTGCGCTCACAGTTTGTACTTTTCGAAGCAACGTCAAGTCGAAACTGCTTTGTTTTGCATTGAGCATTGACGCGAGTTTGCCGGAGGTAGTAGTTGTGCTGGCCAGCGATCCAATGTGACGATCGTATAAAATTTCATTATAAATATTTTAAATTTCGAAAAACTAATGCCGAATTGTATGGTAAATAAGTAGACCAATAATTATAATCTTATAAAAATAAAAAATAAATGTTCGCGGGACCCTCATATATATAGTTTAGAAATCAATGTAATAAATAAATTTTGTGTCCTAAAATTATACATTCGATCAATTTTATGCTAACTGCACGTCACTATTGTCAATAAAGAACAGCAATTTGCTCCTTCAAATGTAATTAATTAATACGAAACTTCATGATTGGACAAACGTCATAACGGCCATCATAGCGTGCCGCTACTTTAGTGCGATAAGTTGTCGATTGCAATTAGGGTTGCCACCCGTACTCTAAAATCGAGTATATATACTCTTTTTCAAGTAGGCGTACTTTATAATCTACGACACCAATAGAGTACGCTAAAATACTCTATTTATGTGAAATCTTCGTGAAACTGACTGTTACTAAATATAGTAAATTAGTAACAATCAGTTTCACGACGATTTTACGTAAATACATTACATCAGCAAAGACAGACATTCCAGATTTAATAAAAGGAAATTGCCATGCACACATAATGCATGAGAAAATCCTGAAAATTTATAGTCATTTCTCACATTCAGCTGTCAGAAGAGAAAATCTAAAAGTTTTTGTTAAAAGTGTTGAGGGTGAATTCCATGAGCTTAAACGCCATGTTGGAACTAGATGGTTAAGTCTTTTACCTTGTATAGATACTATTCTTTTAAACTGGAAACCAATAAAAGATTACTTTTTGAGTTTAGGAGAAGATATGGATATGGATATGGTTTTGCAAAATTTACTTTTATTAAACAGTGATGTGAATTATGATTTGATTGAGATTTATTATGCATTTCTGCAGTCATGTATTAAATTTATTTAACAAAACTGTCAAATGTCTAGAAGGTAACAGTGTAACAATAGTAGATGTTTACAACATTATGAGTATGCTCAAAAAAGAACTAACAAAAAAAAAAGGAAGATTGCTTCTTTGGATCTGAAACAAGGAAACTACTAAGACAGGTTGAAGAATCTTCACTTGAATTAAAAGACAGGATTTGTAACAATTTTAAATATTTTTTTGACAAAGCTTTATACTATTTAGAGAAGTGGTTTAATTTTTCAAATGAAAATATTTTGTTTTCATTGAGTAACTTAGATAGATAGATAGGTAATCGTTTATTAGCTGCTACGGTCACACACATACAAACATAATATAACAGTACAAGAAGGAGTAAACAGGCATTGCTCAAAACATTTCCAGTAATAGGTGCATGTGTGTGCTTCAGCAAGCGAATAGGCCATAGCTCAGTGTGACTATTGCACAATGCGCAAAAAACACCGATTTTCAGCTACTGCCTGAGGGGCGGGCGCGCTCAAAGTCATTATATAGACATAAATGTGTGTTTGTGGTGTGAGTCAGGGGTATTATACTAAGTGGAAACTTCAATTTAAAGTCACCTATTTCATTTGAGAAATTTGAAGATGTTATTGGTGCATTAAATATTCAAGAAAAAATTGGTATAGTTATGGACGATTTGTATTCAGAGACAATAATTCTAAATGAAGTATATGAAAAAGTGATGCAAAATAATAAAGACTTTTGTGAATTAGCAACGGCACAAAAGTGGCAACACTTTTTTTTAATATTTTTATAAATTAATTTCATATATTTTATCCGTCCCGGCCACTTCTGCATTTACGGAGAGAGTCTTCTCCGTTATGAATGTAAAGTGGAGGTACGAGAGAAACAAAGCGGCTTTAAATTTAATAAAACAAGAATTAATAATATATTTTAATTTGAAATTTGATTGTAAAGAGGCTATTAACATTTTTAAAAAAGACAAATATTTGCTAAATGTTGCAAAAAGTAACAAAAAATATGTTTTTAAATTAAATAAATAAATACTCTTTTATTTATTTACAAAAAATATTTAATTTTATTATAACAAAAAATAAAGTACACAGGATAAACCTGTGTACTTTATTTTTTGTTCTAATAAAATTAAAAATACTCTATTCGCCCTAAAAAAAGGTGGCAACCCTAATTGCAATCGACAACATCGCACGAGTTGCAGATACTATTTTTTATTACGAATGCGGAACTATTCCGTCGTCCTAAATTAGGATCCAGGGGCGTTATAAAATTTTTTTTCTCGTCAATTTGCGTGCGCCAAGTTTACTTGTCGCACTCAAATGGAGTGTGGTTTACTCAAAACTCATGTTGTAATTTTAAAATGGGCGAATAGCGACTTATCACCCGTAACAACGGGCGCAAAGATATTACTTATCCCACATGAGTAATAAAATGCTCGGATACTCCTTTTGAGCAAACAAATGCTTGTGTTAGGAGTAAACGCTCTACCACAGTGCATTACGAATATATGACAATTCAGTAAGGTATAGATAACAATGAAATAAGCATGATTAAAAATAATATTAAAAACAAAAGAAACATAGAAAAAGTAATGGTCGGGTGTATGCATGTACGCAAGTTAGCGCTAATGAGCGTATTTAAGTTGGGCGTGTTCAAGTGTGAAAGCGTGTGGTTTTTTTTAAATTATACTTCTTTAGGCGCGATATGATAAAATAATGAGAGTGAAATATTAGAATCGCGCGCGCATCACTGTAGCACAAAAGTAACAGGTTGAAGCTGCTAAATATTTCAAGGTATTACCGGTAGATGGCGCTATAGTTAAAAATGTATAACATTTGTACTTGACATTTGACTTGTACGTAATACATTCCATAAACATCGCCGCTACTACAGTCGATCTGGGTAACTTAAACCTTCAATATAAAATTGGCCCAAAATTTCAAAAGCATATTATAGATTTTTTTTGCTATGATTTTATTTATTTCAAACTAGCTTTGTAAACATCGATTCAAATATATCCTCGTAAATGCTCAGATCCTGCCAAATAATTGACATCTATCATTGTTGAGACGTCAGTTGCTTTTTTCTGTGGTGTGAATAGAGCGGTTTGTTACGAAAGCGCCAAAAAGTTGTCTGCTGTGTTGTCATTTGAATATTTAAGGAGGCAAGTGTTATTTTAAAGTGTCTCATATGTGTCTATCTATCATTGCTTTCAAAATTACGAGAGTTAATTAACTAATTCCCATGCTATTGCCATAAATATTGAACAGGTAAATTATTACCGGTGAATAAGGGTAACTTGAGCCCGGGCCAAAGTTCAAAATTCTCAAAATGTTGGTAATATATTGGGAGGAGATATATTCTATGAGTGTGAAGAAAGGGCAGAGGAAGCAGACATAACACATGAAGAAGAATGTGGTTTGGATATAGCACAGGAGGAAATTTTTCTATAGAGACATATGAGGTACATGACGGTAGACTGGAACTTCAGATGATTGACGATAATGTGATAAAGGCCGTGGATCGGTTTTGTATAAAGAATGATACAAATATCATACGAATGCTTAATGACACTAATATTCATGGAATGGGGGTGACAAATTTTTCAAAGTTTAACCTCATGATGTGTAGGATTAGGTAAAATTTTAATTATTTTGATACTTTTTTCATTATCTTAGCTATATGGTAAGTCAGTAAATAAGTTAAAAACGCAAGTTCCTAATTGTTGACCAAAAAATAAGATTTAATAAAAACTGTGTTGATTTTCCTATGGCAACAATTTATTTACCTAAAACTAATGTATCCACAATTATTGTATATGGCTCTCAGCTGTAGTTTTTATGGTAAATATGCAGGTCAATGTTAGCAAAATGCTTTAAATATAATAAAATAAGCAAAAACAACCTACAATTGGGACCTGGGCCAATCCAAGCCCAACTCACAATCTAACATTGACCCAGTGGTTAAATGGATTTTTTGAAACTATTTTCCTAGAGATTATTGCTAAATGAGTAATTTTTTAGGAAGTAGGCTACATAAAGCCACCGTAATAAGTATATCTTTTTGAGTAAAGTATTATTTTAAACATTGGCCTAACTTTTTATGTGCAAACTGGGCCAAAGATAGCCAGATTGACTGTACTTAAAAGACGTTTTTTTAATTTTACTCCAATAGCCCTTCTTATAAAATAAAATATTATTATTTAATATAATTATTACTAAATATTATTAAATTATTAATGTTAAATATTTATTTAATGATGCCAAAGAAGTAAAACTTCTCATGTCATACACACGTCTTTTTTTAATATAACTGTTTTACAATGAACTTCATCCCAGAAAGTAATAAATTACTTGACGTATAAAGGCGCCCTCTAACTGGTCAAAATGTAGTGTTTTAGCGCGTAAACACCTCAGCGATTCAAACCTACTGACCAATGGGAAGATATCTTAATAAGTCGATAAGCGACGCGATGTTGATCCGTGTACTAGCCAGTAAGAGCTGCGCGTTCTATTTACCCCCCGTGAGTTTATTTACTACGCAAAATGGTGTCGGTTCTCCATAGATTTTTCTGCATTTGTACTTCTTGATAGGCAAACAAGTATGCGGCCCGCATCAGATGGTAAGCGGTCACCACAGTCTATTGACGCTCGCAACACCACGGGGACTGCCAATCTAGTGACCTAAGGATGTTTCGTCACAGTACCCAGTAATTTCTCTGCCATATCTAACTCTTCAAATCGGAACACAGCTATATAAATATAGCTGTTCGGCGGTAGAAATAGGTGAGACAGAGGTAATCACGCAGACGACTTTTGAACAAATTTTAATTCTGGTAACATCTCTACCTATACGTATCTTCACACCAGATAACTAAATCATACATCTAAAATGTTTATTTGCTTTAAAACATGGTATACGATGGTGTTATAAACATAAATTGTTAGCAAAACATGTATATTCAACATGTTTTGCTAACGGAAATATTTCATTCAAATATTAGTTAAGCAACAGTTCTATCCTTCCTTGCAATGCCTTCAACAGGCACATCGAAAATACTGCCTATTAAAAAGGTTTATTATAGAATTGATGAATATGTAACGGACAAAGATGGTTGAAAGTAATTAAGCACAGACAACCGTATTTATTATACCTCTTGATATCATTAATATGCTGATATTAAAAAGCTGTTGGTCTTCCAAATAATAAATAAATAAATATCAGCGACGTATCAAAAGGTAGACACGTTATACACCAACATTATTGTACTTTAAAATGGCGCAAGTAGTACTATATCTACGTACAGTTATTTATTGTGACACTTTACTCTAGCAAAGAGACAAATGATAGGGCATACCTGTCGTTAGACAGAGATGAATATATATCTTAAGACACTTAAGCTTTGTGGCGAAACACGTATGGACGCGACGCGAGAGACGTATCGAGAGAGTATTGGAGGCCGGCAGGCGTGTGTCTGGGGTGGGTGTGAGTGTTGACGGGGCCGATGGGTGTGCGGGGATCGGGCTGTGTGCTGTGCTGTGCTGTGTGTGGAGCTGGGTCCTCTCTGCCTACCCCGCTGGGGACGTGGCGTAACGTTGTGTATGTAGACTATATATTTTTTCAACCTAATTGTTGCTTTAAACACACTAAATTGTAAACATGTTGTAATTAAGATTATGTGATTATATTACAAATGGGCAATGGGCTGTGTGTAGGTATACTGAAATATGTTATATTAAGCCAGATGAGAAGGAATCCCGATTCTCAAGATACAGGTCAGACCTAGTTTGAGAATCGGGGCCCATAAAACTACAAATGTAAATTAGGTGAAATTAACTAACTGATTGGATGTAACATGTAGTATTGGTGAATAAATCATTATTATTATTTTTATTATTATTATATATAACTATAAAAACATCTTAGGCTGACATAAATTAATTGTAATATACAATAGATGATTTGAAAACACATCTATATTGGCAAATTTATTTCCGCATTTCTCCTTTAATAATAGTCATTTCTGAAAGGCTAGTAGATTAAAAAAAAACTAAGAGGATTGAATAATCTCAATAAGATTATATATAAGACGTGTCTAAGTGCCCGCTAGGGCCCAATGGCAAATAGAGAATTGTTATCTGTTACCTTTAACGTAATATTGAACATTTTAAATGAAGTAGGGCGCGTCAAAGCAGCCCGACTGGGTAAATAACTCCGCGTCACAGAAAACCGCAGTCAAATAACAACTCCCTGGAGGGTTGTTGTGTTCCTGCATGTGAGTGAGGTTTATTTTTTCTATTCAACGTCGGGAAGCATACAGCCCTGATGTAAAGCGGCTACTGTAGCCTACGAACGCTTGTAATACATAAAGTATCACTCGCTGCTAACACAGCGACTCATCAGGAGCTTATTGGTGACCTCACTCACACGCAGGAACACAACAATCCTGTATCGAAATGTTATTTGGCTGCGGTTTTCTGTGAGGTGGAGGTACTTCCTCAGAAGGGCTACTTTGATGCGCCCTACCTCTCTTAAAATGACCCTTTGCGGTAATCCAGCCAACATCACAGCCAAGAGTTCTTTCAACCGTTTCAGCACGACGGTTACGACACTTTTCAGTTGGTGGATCGAACACACAAGGCAAGTATAGACGAGCTCGGTAGCTAAGTTGTGAAACACGCGACTTTGACACTAACGCTCGTGGGTTCGATTCCCGCACAGGACAAACATTTGTGTGCAAGCACATGTCTCTTTGTCTTGGTCTGGGTGTTTTTAAGTGAGATAGGGTGCATCAAAGCAGCCCTTCACAGAAAACCACAGCAAAATGACAATATCCTAGAGAGTTATTGTGTTCCCGCGTGTGAGTGAGGTCATCAGTAAGCTCCTAAGGAGTTAGCAGCAGAGGAGGTATCGCGCGAATGATAGATAAATGTATACATTGCAAGAGTTTATATGCTATGGTAGCCGTTTTACATCAGATGGGCCGTATGCTTGTATGCCTCTCGACGTTGTATAAAAAAAAACGGCAATTCACGAATAATACGTCTACACGGCGCAGTAAATGTCTACCATCAGGCTGTATGCATATTCACTACTTGAATTGCATACAAATAATTGTATAAGATCTCTTACCTAGCAGCTCCCTTCTTGGGTATCTTCTCCTTCATCTTTCTATACTTGTCCTGCTCTTCCACATACTGTTTGTACATCTCGTTGTCCTCTTCTAACTTCTTCGGTTCTCTGTCATCTCTCTCCTCTTGTGACGTGTCTTCTTTTGGTGCATTCATCTCTTTCTTCAGTTGTTTTATTTCGTTTCTTATTCTCTCCCTGAAACAACAAGAGGAAAGTCCAAAAATATAGAGTACTCAACTGCTTCTCCCAAACCCTAAAGATTGGCAGGGTCCGCTGTCTAAGCCTAAGGATCTGGCGAAGACACTGATATTGAGCGACAGTGGAGAGCAGTGATAGCCCAGCGGATAAAGAACCGGTCTAGAGATGAACAGGTCGCCGGTTCGGGGCCGTCCATTAATCACGTGATGTATTTTTAGCATTTTTTAACTCCCCCCTCCCCCTTGCTGATACGTGGTGAGGTTTAAGACTACCCCCCCCCCCCCCATTCACGTGTACTTTTAGTACCTAAAAAGAATTTTACAATTTTTAGAATATTATCTTTAAATACAGGTATAAAGTATAATCTAATTTTATTCCAGAAAATTAAGGACCATGATAAAAATATCTAGACAGAAAGGTTGCAGGTTGTTTTTGACTGGCATAAAAATAATATTAAAGGAATGGTGTAATCATGCGAAAAACATATATTGTACTAGTACATGAACATATTTAATGTACATTGTCCTCGGACCACGGATTAGCAAGATTTTCTTCAACACTAACAACTGAACAAGCATCTTGCAAGTCAGTTGTTGGCACTGTGCTTTGTTAAAGATCAACGTCGGTTTCATCAACCACTCGGCGTCATCATTTTCGCCCACTACGCAGAGAATCTCTCTCGATCTGCCGATCGATCGTCGCGTGAGGATGCGTGTGGGACGAACATTGTGCATCTCTAGACTATTATTGCTCGGATTAGGTTATAAAAAATAAATACACGTGATATCTTACTACACCCTCCTCCCTCCTAGTGATATTTCGTGATGTTTGCCGAACCCCTCCTCCCCCTTTCGAGCCTCACGTGATTAGTGGACGGCCACATCGAATCCTGGCACGTACCACTAAATTCGTGTTTATAGGTTTATGTACATAGTTGGAGATCCGCACGTCCGAGAAGTTATATTTCGGTAGACGGGTGACATAACCTAAGAAAGGTGTGGTGTTTCCTCTGGGTTGTGGTGTTCTGACGGCAGACGCTCCATGTAAAAAGTCAATATAATCGCCGAATCGAAATGAATGATAATTAATAATTAAATTAATTAAATAAATATAATTTAATGATCACAAATAATTAATTTTATCTTCAATTAGCATAATGCTATTATTTTTGTAGTCAAATTAGAGTACATTTCTCTTTTTTTTTTTAATTATAACTGTGTTGAAAACATTATTAAATAAATTTATTATTATTGAATCCCCAGGCAAAGGTAGCACACCTCGCGAATCCTAATGGATTAGAAAACGGGATAATAGTAGAAGAAGACAGATGTTGAGCGACTGCCGTCAGACCTTCTCTAACAAGAGGGAAACCTTAATAGGTAAAGTCACCCGCCTCGCACTCGCTAGTGCCTCCGCTTCTTGAAAAAGCCCACAAACCGACTTGCCACCAGCTAACTTTAACGAGCTGGGTAGTGCAGTGGCGAATGACGCGACTTTGACACCGATGCTCGTGGGGTCGATTCCGACACAAGACAAAGATATAATAAATAATAAATATAATAAATATTGTCGGACAAATTACACAGCGCCATCTAGCCCCAAAGTAAGCGAAGCTTGTGTTATGGGTACTAGACAACTGATAAACATACGTAAATACATTTTTTTTTGTAAATACATACTTATTATACATAGTAAATACCCAGACCAAGACAAACAGACATGTTCATGCACACAAATGTTTGTACTGTGTGGGAATCGAACCCACGAGCGTTGGTGTCAAAGTAGCGTAACAACGCGTTTCACCACTGCGCCACCGAGCTCGTCAAATATATGTGCATAAACATGCCTTCAGAGGTCCCACTCTTGATAATAATAATAATCCTTTATTATCATCACACAATGCGAAAAATTAGTGGCATAACGCTGCTGACCGCGTTCGAAATGATGACGTACGAAAGAGAGTTGGACTGAAAGAGAGTGTCGGTGTCAAGATAAGAAAGGGCATGCTCCGTTGATTCGGACATGTAGAAAGAATGCAAAATGAAAGAATGACGAAACAGATATACAATGCGAAAGTGTAAGGATGTAGGAGCCGAGGAAGACCGAGACTAACCTACCATGACCAAATAAGTCGTGTTTTATCAGAAGGTGATGTCAGGAGCCTTAGGAACCGGCGAGCGTTCATGAAAGGGCTATGAATGTGAAATAAGCGAGTGAAGTGTGTAAGGACCGCGTCTTATGGCGCTCGGTTCTCTCTGTCTACCCCGCAAGGGACCTGGCGTGAAGATGTACATACATATACATCATCACACAATCTTAAATTCCAATATATTTGTTTCTTAAAATTATACATTTAAAGAAAAGTAGGTTTCGCGTTACTTAAAATTGTGTGAGATTGATGTCCAAACTAGGTTTAGGGCCTGTATCTTGGATCACCAGTTCTCACCTCTCAAATATTGGTCCTTGGGTACATAAAAATAATGTGGTGGGGTATATATACAATAATTGCCGTACAATTATGTGAGAGTAGGTATGCAGGGTAGGTATGTTGTGTGTGGAACGGAACCACTAGCTTTTTGAAGTGTAGCGGCGTTGTGCACTTTTTGGGATGAGTAAAATATGTTAAACTCGCGTCAGGACACGTGACCCTGAACGTAAGATTTTGGTGAGAATTAGAACTTAAGTTCGCTGCAGCGCTAAAACATTAGTTACCTCTAATTAAACGATTAAAACATGAAGCGCTAGATCGTTCATGGGCATTTTTTTCTCGCGACCAAAACGTTGTAAGCACCATGAAATTCATGGCGCTTACGCGTTTCGTTCAACGTAGTTTATCAACATCTCTGTTTGGTCCGCATGTTCAAGTTTTCACTTCTGCCGGCACTCCCGGAGTGCAACCCGTTTTTTTTATACCACTTAGGAAGGCATACAAGCATACGGCCCACCTGATCTAAAGCGACTACTGCCTATGAACACTTGTAATACATTAAATATCACTCGCGTGATACCTTCTCTGCGGCTTACACAGCAACTCCTTAGGAGCTTATTGGTGACCTCACTCACACGCAAGAACACAACAACCCTCTAGGGAGTTGTTATTGGGCTGCGGTTTTTGTGTGAGGGGGAGGTACTTCCCCAGAGGGGCTGCTTTGATGCGCCCTACCTCTATTAATAAACACCTAGATCAAGAGAAACAGATATTTCACGCACACAAATGTTTGTACGTGTGCGAATCGAACCCATGAACGTTAGCGTCAGCGTAGCGTTATTAACCATTGCGCCACCAAGCTCGTCAGTATCACGTCAGTGGAAGTACCTCCACCTCACAGAAAACCGCAGCCAAATAACAACTCCCTAGAGGGTTGTTGTGGTCCTGCGTGTGAGTGCGGTCACCAGAAAGCTCCTATGGAGTTGCTGTGTTAGCAGCAGAGGTGGCATCCCGCCAGTGATACATAATGTATTGCAATATATAGGCTACGGTAACCGTTTTACATCAGGTGGGCCGTATGCTTGTATGCCTTGTTGTACAAAAAAAAAGTAAAATTACCTCTGTTTCTTTCTCTCCATATCCCTCTCCTTTCCTAGATAATAATACTCTTCTTCGGAACTCTCCTCTGAATCTTCCTTTATCTTCTTCCGACTACCGCCGTCGGGGCTCCGTACTCTCTTTCCATCCGGGCTCTCCCTTTTTGTGAGTTTATCTCTTATACTGCTGACTGCCGCCGCTGTCTTCTGCCTCCGTTCTTCCGTTTCAGCCGGGGTTTCGTCTTTCTGTTCTTCATTTTCTAATTCTGTAAGTTATTTGTGTATTACTAACAGTGTGAGAACCGGCCTCATGACCAACGGGTCAAGGTTCGAATCCATGTACCACTAGACTCGGCTTTTCGGTTTTATGTACTCATATTAGTAATTATCACTTGCTCGGCGGTGAAGGAAAACATCGTGAGAAAACCGGCACGTCCGAGAAATTACATTTCGAAAAACGTGTGACCTAACATAAGAAAGGTCTGATTTACCCTCAGGGGTGTGGAGGTCGACGGCAGTCGTTTCATGTAAAGAAACTAGTCTATTTATCTATCTATAATGTATGTATGTATATCTTCACGCCAAGTCCCTTGCGGGGTAGGCAGAGAGAACCGAGCGCCACGTGACTCGATCCTTACATACCTCACTCGCTTCTTTAACATTCGTTGCTCTCTTCATGCACGCTCGCCGGTTCCTAGGGCTCCTGACATCACCTTCTGACAGAACACGACCAATTTGACCATGGTAGGTAAGTCTTGGCCCTCCACGGCTCCTACATTCTTCCACTTTAGCATTGTATATCTGCTTATTAAAAAACTAGTATTTTCGCGAAATCCTTAGGCTTAAGTAGCGGACCCGCCCATACAATTAGATTAGGAAACGGAACAACGCTAAGAAAAAGCAGTATTCCATGTGCACCCAATTGCGTTCGACATATTTTCAGGCCGCCCGAGGGCCACCGACTTAGCTTAACGACTGTCATCTATCGACAACAGCCGGGACCGACGGCTTAACGCGTACTCCGAAGCACGGAGAATCTCAATATAAGACAGAAACCCATCCAAAGACAGGCTGCGGTCGACGTTGCTTAACGTACGTGTTCAGTTAGAATGACACGCGCAACGACGCCATCGAGCTCTCTATTCATATACAATTAGCTCAAAACAACAAACGTACCTGCGGCAGTCTTTTTGCTAAGTTTGGGGTCCTCCAGCAGGTCGTGTGTGGACTTCGGCTTCCCTCTGTACTCCTGAGCTTCACCCTCATCTTCCTCCGCCTCTTCGCCGAATGACAAGAGGCCGAAGTTCCTAAAAAAAAAAGAATTAATCTTTTTTTTGGTCATAGGGTGAAAACATAAACAACTCCCCTCTATTAAGTATCTTTATATTCACACCATCACCCCCACCCTCAATTCAATATAAGGGACGGCACTGCGATGGATTTGTCACTTCTAGCATGTTATTCTTACGATTAACATCTACAGCGCTTGATGATGCCTCGTGGAGAGGCGAAACACGTGTCGCAGCGACGGCGGTGGTGGGGGCATGCGGTTTCTGTTCCAGATGTCAGACGATCGCAGCAGCCAAGGCGGAGACTACCGGAGCAGCCATGGCAGCGTCGGCATGTTGCATCTACTAACGGTAGTGGGTGCGTGCCGACTGGCGCTAGGCCTAACTGATTGGTGGCGGAAGCACAGAAAGCAGGTTAGATCAAATTGCATGTAAATTTGACTTTCGCAAAATAACGCCTGAATATTGACTATAAATCAATAAACCACTTGACTGCGCGTGAAAACACCCCCTCTCATAAAACGTTGTGTTTTAGCGCTTAAATTTTTAACCAATAAGCCGAGACGTGACACGATGTTGATCCGCGAACTAGGCAATAAGAGCTCCGCGTTCTACTTTAGCCCCGATCCGTAGCGGAAAATTGAATTACTACGTCATATCGGTCTTGTTGGTTCTCCATTTACGTTATGTGTCTTACGTCTTCTGTTTATATGAGATTTGCGGTCGACAACGCAAGAGTGACACCCCTGGTGTTGCAAATGTCCATAGGCTACGGTAACTGCTTACCATCAGGCAGGCCGTACGCTTGTTTGCCACCTTAGTGGTATAAAAAGAGATTAATAAGCGTACGACCAACCTGATAGAAAGTGGTAACAGTACATTATGAACGCTTGCGTTGCAAAAAAATATCGCACTTCACTCACTCACTTCTTAGGAACTTACTGGCAACCTCACTCTCAGAAAGAACACATCCCTCCAGGGAGTAGTTATTTGACTGAGAATTTCCGGGCGAAGGAGGTACTTCTCCAGTCGGGCTGTTTTGTTACCCCCTACATTTCACAATAAAGAGATTGCAACAAAAACTATATATAAACAGATGTAGGGTGTAACAAAACAGCCTATAACAAGCATATAACAGTAATATTAAGAGCTATGAATGTTAAAGAAGCGAGTGAGGTATGTAAGGATTGAGTCATGTGGCCCTCTGATCTCACTGCCTACCACCATAGGAAAATCAAATAAGTAGGCCGACTCGAGCCCCGAGCGAACGATAATAGCCTAAACACGTAGGGCTGTCGCTTATAGTTTATACAATCGTCAAAAATGCATAGTCTATCTATATACAAAACAATTTTCCCCTGTATATGATTCCCCATCAGGGATCTATAATACAAAGTTTTTCTTAATTATTTTTTGTACATAGAACACAACCTATATATGATGCCGACAGCTGCTTTTTATAATCACAGCTCGCCAACGGCGGGGAGTTCACCCTCACACGCTGGAACCGCAATGGTCTAGTACTGTCGAAGTTTTCTTCCGAGAACTCTCAACTTGTGGAATGAGCTCCCAGCCGAGGTTTTTCTAAGGGACTACAGCATGGGGTTCTTCAAGAAATACGCGAAGAGGTATTTAGTGGGTCGGCAACGCATGAGTGACACCCCTGGTGTAGCAAATGTCCATAGGCTACAGTGACTGTTTAGTATCAGGCAGGCCGTATGCTTGAGTACCACCTTATAAAAAAAAAACACAAATGTTTTGCCTTGCGTGGGATTCGAACCCACTACTTCTTGTATGGCAAATTTATAAACTATACCGGTATGCTCGCGACCTCGCGCGTGAGTCTAGAATACTAACTTGATGCCCTGTCGTTCCTTCTTCTTCTTCTTCGGCACTTCCTCTGATGTGATCTCTTTGAGCCTGGGCACTATATCAGTGAACGGGTTGATAAGGACCGAAGAGCCGGTGATCTTGTGGGGGTGTTCTGGGCGGTCGTCGGCTCCTATCAGGCCCTCAGTTAACTTCAGTGCGTTGTATATGGTTTCTCCTGCAACGGTATAAAGCTAAATTAAAAATGTATAGAATCAACAATTAGTCCAGTCAATAAAGCGGAGAAATAAAAAAGTTTCTTATAGGAAGATGGATCAAAAAAAAATTTTTTTGCATTACCTTCTATGAGTCCTCTAGGTCATTCGTGACTAGCAAGCGAAGTGACTAGCCCCCCCTAACACCCCCAAAACTCAAAATTAACCCCTTTCTAACCCCAATTATTAAAAAAATTGCGCGTAAGGGGTTAATTTTTACTTTACTTAACTTTCTTACCCCCAATTTAAAAAAAAAATTGAGAGAAAGGGGTTAATTTTGAGTTTTGTGGGTGTTGGGGGTGGGGGCTAGTCACTTCGCTTGCTAGTCACGAATGACCTAAAGGACTCATAGAAGGTAATGCAAAAAAATTTTTTTTTGATCCATCTTCCTATAAGAAACTTTTTTATTTCCCGCTTTATTGACTGGACTAAATATCTATTCACCCGATTGAGGTTCGTGAACTACTCGAATACACCTTTTACCAGAGGGTGACTTTGTACAGTCATCGTCTACGTGGGTTATAGCTGTGTGCCGGTTTGAAGGGTGAGATATGGCAGAGAAATTACTGGGTACTATGACGTAACAACCTTAGGTCACAAGATTGGCAGCGCGCGAGTAACATCCCCGTGATGTTGCTAGCGTCAATAGGCTGCGGTGACCGCTTACCATCTGATGCCGCATTCTTGTTTGTCAATCTAGTTATATAAAAAAATACAACTAACCCTCAATCACTCTGATGCTGCTTGCAAATGAAAGCATCTAACGTCTGGAGCACATTATGTGCCTAATTATTAGTATACGACAGTGTACTATTGAATGCGAAGATGACAAAGATAATTGTATTTGAAAGTGAAGAAACCAGAACCAATGTAAGGATTACGGTTGATGTTGAAGTGTTGGAACAAGTGGATGAGATTGTATATCTTGCATGCGCTTTCAGCGGGGATGGAAGGTACAGCAGTACACAGTGGTGTAGCAGCTTACACTTGCGTTTTATTGTTTCGTGGATAATAACAAAAAATAACGATTTCCTAAATTAAATTCAATACTTTTAAGAGAGGTAGGACGCATCAAAGCTGTACATCTGGGGAAGTACCTCCACCTCACAAAAACCCGCAGCCAAATAACAACTCCCTAGAGGGTTGTTGTGCTCCCTCGTTTGTGTCACCAGTCCAGCTCCTGTGTAAGCAGCAGAGAAGGCATCGCGCGATTAATACTTAATGTGCTGCAAGCGTTCATATGCTACGGTAACCGCTTTACATCAGGTGAACAGTATGCTTGTACGTCTCCCGGCAATGTGTAAAAGTAATGTCTATCTATCTATAACTTCACGCCATGTCCCTTACGGGGTAAGCAGAGAGAACCGAGCGCCACGTGACTCGATCCTTACACACCTCACTCGCTTTTTTAACATTCATTGCTAATTTCATACACGCTCGCCAGTTTCTAGGGGTCCTGATATCACCTTCTGATAGAACACAACCAATTTGATCATGGTAGGTAAGTCTTGGCCTTCCTCGGCTCTTACATCCTTCCACTTTTGCATTGTATATCTGCTTCGTCATTCTTTCATCCTGCATTCTTTTTACATGTCCGAACCAACGGAGCATGCCTCTTCTTATTTTAACACCGACGCTCTCTTTCATACCAACTCTGCTTCTAACCTCATCATTGCAAATACGGTCTACAAGCGTTACGCCACAAATTTTGCGCAACGCTCGCATTTCAACCGCGTTTATTCTACTTTCATGATCTCTCTGCCATACCCAGCTCTCGCTTCCATAAGTAAGCGTTGGGACCAGCACTGCAATGTGTAAGCCAGCTGCGCCTTCTGGCTCAGGTTTTTACTGCCAAGAAGTAAAAGTAATACGAGTACTAACCTGTAATCTTCCCAAATATGGTATGTTTATTTTGCAGCTCCGGAGTAGCAGCGAGGGTGAAGAAGAATTGTGATCCGTTGTCATCCTTGCCAGCATTGGCCATAGCCACCAGGCCACGCCGGTTGAAGCGAAGACGGGAGTGGAACTCATCCTGGAGAGAGAATTTTTAAAAGTGATTAAAAAATAAATAAAAACGTGTGCGTCTCGGGACGCCCGACAGAAGTGATAACTTGAACTAATCTACATATAATTAAAGCTGCCGTATGCGTGAGAGAAAGGGAAGCCAGACAGACTGGCGCAGTAACGCGTTACGTAACGAAGCGGTTTACCCTCCTATAAGAAGTTATCACTTTAAAAAGTTAAATAAATAAAGAGTCTATACACTTACGAGTACAGCTAATTTCTAAAACATCTAAAGGGTATTTTAAACCATCCGAACAGGCACATTTTTTATACAATGGCGGGAGGCATACAATCATACCCCCTGATGGAAAGTGGTTACCATAGCCTATGAACGTTTGCAATACTCTTTTTTTAAACCACTTGGTGGCAAACAAGCGTACGGGCCTGCCTGATGGTAAACAGTCACCATAGCCTACGGTGACTGTTTAACACCAGGGATGTCACTCATGCGTTGCCGGCTCTAAAGTGTATATTACACTATGTGTCAATACACAATGTATTAACAACTGAAGTATGGCTCTCGCGATGGCACCTCTACTGCTAGTACAGTAACTCCTTAGGAGCGCATTGGTGACCACACTCACACACAGGAATACAACAACCCTCTAGGGAGTTGTTATTTGGCTGCGGTTTTCTGTGAGGTAGAGATACTTACCCAGACGAGCTGCTTTGATACGCCCTACCTCTTTGAAAAACACCCAGACCAAGACAAACAGACAAGTTTATACACACAAATGTTTGTCGTGTGTGGGAATTGAACCCACGAGCGTTGGTGTCAAAGTAGCGTTCCAAACCATTGCTCCACCGAGCTCATCAAGAGACATAGACTATAAAACTACCTATTATATAACTATGGAATAAAAATTAAATAAAAAAACATTACGTTAAATACAGTTTCTTAGCAGAACGAATCTTGCATGAGAAAATAATTGAACAATACCTTAAAAGGAGCTCCATATATAGATTCACCTCCCGTCCCATCTCCATTTGGATCACCACCCTGCACTATGAACCCTGACACCACTCGGTGGAAAATTGTTCCTAGGGAATAAAAATTACAATAAAAAAAACTAATACATAACTTATAATTCTAAGAGAGGTAGGGCGCAATAAATGCAGCGCTTCGGGGGAAGTGCCTCCACCTCACAGAAAATCGCAGCCAAATAACAACTCCCTAGAGGGTTATTGTGTTCCTACTTGTGAGTTAGGACACCAGTAAACTCCTATGGAGTTGCTGTGTTATGAGCCTAGGTGGCATCACGCGAGTGATAAAATATTGCAATCGTTTTTAGGCTACAGTAGCCGTATAACATCATGCGGGACGTATGCTTGCATATCCAACATCGCATAAAAAAATCTAGCTTTTTCCATGTAATATGATACGAGTCTGTCATTATTACATAGTACTTTTTCTTACTCATTATCCCGTTTTGCAATCCATTAGGATTGGCAGCGTCTGATATCCAAGCCTAAAGATTTGGTGAAGATACTAATCTTGACATGGAGCAATTGTCGTCAGACCTCCACAGCCCAGAAGGATAACCATTAGGGCGAATCTACTAAAAAAACTGCAACTGCACTGCAGTGCGGCCTGTCATTAAGCGATCTGACAGCAGCGACCTTTTTACGAAACGTCAAAATACACGCTTTTTGAGACACGCCGCGCTCCAGTGCAGTTGCAGATTTTTAGTGGAATCGGCCTACAGATATTTTTTAGGGTTCCGTACCCAAAGGGTAAAACGGACCCTATTACTGAGACTCCGCTGTCCGTCCGTCCGTCTGTCAGCAGTGTATCTCATGAACCGTGATAGACAGTTGAAATTTTTACAGATGATGTATTTCTGTTGCCGCTATAACAACAAATACTAAAAAACAGAATAAATAAATATTTAAGTGGGGGTACGTTATTATAGATAAGGGTACGGAACCCTTAATGCGCGAGTCCGACTCGCACTTGCCAGGTTTTTTTAGGTTAGGTCACACTAGGAACACATAATTTCCTAGATGTGCAGGTTATCTCTTGATGTTTTCCTGCACCGTAAAACAAATGATAATCACAAATAATTACATAAATACGGAAACACGAATTTAGTGGTACCTACATGCTAATTTGGTACCAACTTAGTGTGGCCAAAAAAGTTTTAAATAAATAAATACCTAACACCTGAATATCAAATTGAAATATGCATTCAAAGTCAAAGTCAAATCAAAATCTTTTTATTCCGTAAAAATGGCTACATTTGTTTGGAATCGTCACAATTTTTTTCCCTACCGTGCAGTTTATGACTAGGTGACCACTGATAAAAATACTGCCAAAAAACTCAGGCATCCCTCTTTTGGTATCCAAACAAATTTACATATTTTATTAATTACATTATAATTGGATCGACTCACTCCCAGGCATTTTTATCATTAATATAGTCAGATACTTTATAATATGCCCTGCTACACAATTTGGCTTTAATAGTAGTTTTAAATTTGTTTATTGACAATTCTCTTATATTGCTGGGAAGTTTGTTATAGAACCGTATACATTATAATAAAAGAATTACTTGTTTTGTGGTGACGGCTTGCATGTAACACAAGATTATGCTTATATCTAGTATTTATGCTATGAGTATCACTCTTTTTACAAAATGAGTCTGTTTTTATGGACATTCATATCTGATCTTCAATGAAGACTCACCATTATAATAGCCTTCCATACACAACTGTATGAAATTTCGGCAAGCCTTTGGTGCTTCCTTTGTCCATAATTCAATATCAATTTCTCCAGCGGTTGTTTTTAATAACACCTGAAAACAATTAATTAAATTATCCAGATATTAGAGCATTATAAATGTTAATTAAATATAACACACATAAATACGAAAATAATTCTAACTTTTTTTGATGCAAAAAATCTATAGGCGCGCCATGACAGTAAAATCGAACCGTAAGCCGTGACGGCAAATGGCATGACGCTCTATCATGACGTCATGCTAACTCTCTTTCGCCAGAGCCTTATTACTTGACAGAGTGCACCATAAGCAGGTTTGGCTTTAACAACGAAGATGAAGTTAACCTCTTACACCGACTATATACCTGTTTGTTATCTTTTTGTCAACTGTCTGTCTATAATAAATACATACATATATATTTTCACGCCTGTCTCCCATTGGGGTAGGCAGAGACTATGGAACGCCAGGTGCACCGATCCAAACATAGCCCTCTCGCTTCTTTCAAACTCATCAACTTCTTCAACTTTTCTTTTATCTATCTATAACTGCATGCCAAATCCATTGCATGGTAAGCTAAGAGAGCTGAGGCCACTTTATTTTTTTAAATTACGTCGGGAGGCATACAAGCATACGGTCCACCAAATGTAAAGCAGTTACCATAGCCTATTAACACTTGTAATATATTAAGTATCGCTCAGATAATGCCTCCTCTGCTGCTTGCACAGCAACTACTTACGAGCTTACTGGTGACCTCACCCACACGATCACAACAACCCTCTATGGAGTTGTTATTTGTTTGCGGTTTTCTGGAGGTACTTCCCCAGGCGGGCTGCTTAATGCAAATGAGCCACCGAGCTTGAACACATGACTCAGTACTGACACATGTCACTGAAAGAGTGAGTGTGATAGCTAGCTAGTCAGGAACACCGTTCCTATATGAAATCTATATGTTTGTCTGTGTGCTTGTCTGTCGATTTCTTTTTCGAATTTTGACTTCAGATTCGGATTCAGCATATAAAAAGAAGAACGGTGTTCCTGAAAATAGGAATGTTCAGGAACACCGTTCCTATCGCTTACATGGTCAAAATGGTCGACAAACAAAAAAAAATTGAATTGTTATACAATTGATGAGCCAAGTGTTCCTCTGGCAATGCAAGCTTGCGCATTCGCAACTGGTTTTTTAATGTTTTTCAAAATCGCTTTAAAACACCCTTGCTAGAGTTTTGAACTGTAATCACGAAAAGTCAAACAAGCAGAATAAGCAAAGCTCCTTTAGCCCTTTGGTTACCACAAATAGTTCTAATTTTTGAGTAATTTTAGTATAACTTCAATATTTATTATTATTTATTATATATTTTTTCTTTGGAGGGGAAAGTAGGAGGAACCCGCTCCCTCCCTTTACACCCCATTCCTTAATTTAATGACAAATAATTGAAATCCCTACCTTTAAATATGGGTGGTTAGGTTTGATTTGAACTGTGATCACAAAAAGCCAAGCGAGCGGAGCGAACAAGGATCCTCTAGTCCTTGGGTCAATTTTACCACAAATAGTTTTGATTTTTGAGTATATAGTCTGAATCCGAATTTTTTCCTTTTGTGGAGAGAATGGGTGCAACCCCTCTCCCTATGACCTACCCCCATCCCTTAATTTAATGACAAATAATTAAAATTCCTACCGTTATATATACTTAAATGTTACAAAATTCAAACAAACCTCGAAAACGCCTATTACACAAAGTACTATGATTACTTAGAGATAATCATGATAAACAATAAATAACTTGCTGACCCCTACGAGACACTCAATAAATTTGTGGTATCAAGTATCTGATGGTCTTTTATAATGGATACTTATTAAATGAGGTTAGAGATAAGTGTAATGCATTTAATATGTATTATACGTAGTATTTGGTTGTTATAGTACGCTTGCCTTTTTGGTGGAAGTTTAGTACTTACATAAAAAACATTATTTTTAAATGTATAACATACCTAGGTGAGACTACGCGATAACACTTTATAGATACAAGATAAACATTACCTTCCCTAAAGCAGGTGGTTCTTGAATGTAAATGTTACTCATTTTGTATTACAAGACAATACTGACACCGCACACGATTAGCAAATTTCTAGTTCTTCTAAATTATAACATTTTTACTAGTTATTTATAATAAATTCATAATGAATATATGTGAAAAAAAATTAACAAGAGTTATTTACACTTACAACAAATGTCATTGTCAAAGTTAGTCAAGAATTCGGCTTCTTCTTTTTAGTTACGTGAAGCAGCCTTCTCACTCCAACATTGATTTTTGCCATTACAATTCCTTAGAAATCAATACGAGAATTAATGCTTTTTTATAATGCATTGCGAGGCAAACAAGTGCGCCTGATGTAAAGTTCCTAAGTTAAACCCTAGAAAACAACAACGCTCCACGAACTGTCATGGAGTGGTAGGGTCATGGATGGTACTTGACTGCGGTCTTCTGTAAAGTAAAACATGTAGTTTCACCACAATCGGGTAGCTTAATGTCTAAACTGCCAGAGCCTTGTGTACCATGACCGAGGTGCCAGGATACAGGTGTGATTGACTTTAGTTCTAAATACGATTAAAATTAAAACTTATCAACTCCCAATAAAATGAAGTGGGCAAGTGAAGTGGGTCAATTATTAGGTATATTCGATAGTTTTCCGTATTGCTTCATTGTATACTCCAAATTATCAATAAAACTGCATTACCCATCGACATTACTGTTAGCTTCTGTCCGTGTAGGGGCAAAGTTATCTGGATGATACTCGTAGGAAAGAAACAAAATTACTAAAAATCATATTTGACGAATAGTGTGATTCGAATATTTCTTTTATTTGTAAAGGGATTTCGATTTTTTCATTCATGAAAAAAATATAGACTAACTGATGGCTATTGATGGCGAAAAATAGATATTCATTCCCAAATTACAAAAATTTGTTCTAGTGAAAACAATGCCAGTTGATCAATCAAAAATGTTACGTTATTACCACACGCAGAAAATTGATGAGCTACCGCATGTGATCAAACAGCCTCTCCATCATTCAAATTCTAGTTAGAGGCAAAGAGATTAACCCAGTAAATCGGCTTTCTCTTTACTACTATAGGCCAAATTGTCAACCTGTTATCCCAGTAGTGGCATGAATGGTTGTAAAAAAACGGTTGACAACGGATATTTATCCAAAGTAGACGTTGATAACCTATAAACAACGGTTGAAAACCGGTTGTTTATCCGACTACGACCTATAAAAAGGAAATTACGTTTTTAGTTTTTGTTCCGTAATTCATTTCATAATTTTGAATTTTGCTCTATTTATTAGCCGCCCTGAATTTGAGTTCTTGTTCACTTTCCATTTGATATTAGAAAAACCAGGACACCAATTATAACACGCATCGTGTGGATCAAGCCTCGTAATTATATTTCTCGTACTCGTAAAAATAGTGACGACTGTCAAACGTCTGTTGTTTACGCTCCCAGTGTTAATTTTAATATCGTCGTTAAAATGGAGAAGAAAGTGTCAGATATGGTAGTAAAAGCTATCCAGGCAATTATACTTCCATTAGAGTTAAAAATGAATTCAGTGTTGGAGCTGGTTCGATCTTTGGAGGCCAAAATAGATGGCTTAGAAACTCGCCAACAAGTGCAAGTTGGGGGTAAGTCTACATCAACACCTGCGCCGGCATCCATAAGTTACTCATCGATAGCATCGCACCCCTCTACCCGACCCCCGCAGGCTCCTGCAAGTGTGTTGACTCGCCGCCGACGAGCGGCTATGGACGCCGCCCCGCCACCGGCACCGGCGTGTTCGGCTGACGTCGTCTTGACGTCTACGCATCTACCTCCCTCTGCGCCCGCGACTCCCACCAGCGACGGCAACGCGGCGCACGGTTCGTCATCGGAGGACGCGGTCGCGCTCAGAGTAATGCACGAACCGTGGAGCACTGTGCGTCAAAAGAAGCATCGAAGGCCGGTTATTCGTGGCGCCGGAGATACGGATGATCAACTATGCACCGTAGAAAAATATAGACATGTACACCTTTGGTCTTTGAAAAGTGATACGACTATAGAGAAGGTGCAAGCTTATATGGCTAAAAAGAACTCGGCCCATGCACCTTACTCGGTCGAGAAACTGAAGCTGAAACATGAGTATTATGCGTCTTTTGTTGCAAGGGTTCCTGAAAGTGCATTCGAGTTTTTTATGACAGCGTCTAATTGGCCACCTAATACTGAGCTCAATGAGTGGTTTCGCAAAAGAAACTTTAGTGCAAACAAGGACTGATATTGCGGAGAACTCGGTAAATGTTCATGTTGGTGGTAGGTCAATAAATATCTACTACCAAAATGTTCGCGGTCTCCGAACTAAACTCGACCAATTTTGTAATGCCATTGCCACATCTTCAGCGCAATTATTTTTTATAACAGAGACCTGGCTACAACCTGGAATCAATGATTCAGAGCTTATACCACCGGGTTATTCGCTTATTCGGTCCGATCGTTCCTGCAGTAAGCGAGGAGGCGGCGTAATCATTGCAGCCGCAGCCGTATACGACTTGCGCACGATAGACGTGCCGCTCAACATAAGCACGGGTTGTGAAATAGCGTGCGGCGGTGTTTACCACAATAACAAATTATTATTTGTCGCTTTATGTGTTTATATCCCACCGTCTGCGCCTGAGCCCAGTTACTTGGATGTGTTTGATGCGATTGAGCGTGTCGGTGGAAAATATGACAATGTTTTAGTATGCGGTGACTTTAACTTAAACTCGGCGCCTTTGTCTGTCACTGTACGTTTTGAATATCTGTTGTCATTCTGTGATCTTCGCCAGGTGAATACCGTGGATAATTTTAGTGGGTCAAAGTTGGATCTCGTGTTAGTTAGTGCGTCGTTAGAGCAAGTATCAGTGCAACGAGAGATCGACAGTTTGGTTCCTGTAGATAATTATCATCCACCGCTTAGTATAGTGTTAAATAATTATATCCAGCGCACTAATTTACATACGAGTAATAGATTAATTAAGTCTGAAACGGAATGGAATTTTAATAAGGCAGATTTCTTAAAACTATACTCTAGCCTGGGGTCTATAGATTGGGAGCCTTTGTTACGTATTAAAGATCCTAGTACAGCTGTTAATTTTTTCTATAATTTGTTACGTGCGGCGGTTGATAAATGCGTCCCTAAAAAGCAGCGTCGGGCGGGGCCACCTCGGTACGTTTACCCTGTGTGGTACTCTGCTGATACGAGACGCAACATTAGATTAAAATCGTATTATCACTCGCGTTTTAAAAAAACGAATTGTACAACAGATCGTCACATGTTTTCTCGTTTTAGGGCGCTTGTTAAACTCGGAATCAAAAATGATTTTCATAATTACAAATTGCGTGTAGAACATAATTTAAAAAAAGATCCATCGTCTTTTTGGAAGTACACTACCTCGAAGCGTAACACAAAAAATTTTGTCGGGAAGGTCATTGAGAACGGTCAACTTATACAGAGAGATGAGTGTGCTCAAAGGTTTGCGAATTATTTTAGCTCTGTGTATGCACAACAACCGCCGAAGCTCAATGCAGCAGAGGCGGCGGCGGCAGCCAGTATGGATAGTAATTATGTGCATGTATCATCGATATCGCCTGAAGATGTCGAGCTCGCACTTAGGCGTCTGAAACCAAAAACATCAGCCGGACCGGACGGCATTCCGCCGTATGTTGTTAAAGACTGCAGATCGGTGTTTAAGTTACCACTGTGGCATTTATTTAACCTATGTCTGAAGCATAACTTTTACCCTGACGTTTGGAAGACTACCAAAGTGGTGCCTGTACCTAAGACAAAGCGTGGGTCTAATATTAACGATTTCAGACCAATAGCTGTGTTGTCCGTGTTTGGCAAGTTATTTGAGTCGATTTTATATCGCCTGATTAGTAGTCAAATAGAGTGTAGGTTGTCTAGCGCCCAGCATGGGTTCAGAGTGGGTCACTCTACCAGCAGCAATCTTTTGTCATTTTTGACATACGCGAATAGTGTGGTCGACGCGGGTGGTCAAGTAGACACTGTGTACTTCGACTTCCGGAGGGCGTTCGATGTTGTCGATAATGACATACTTCTTAAAAAGTTTGCTGCAATTGGATTCACTCCTTCATTGTTGCAGTTTTTCTGTTCTTATTTTCGCGACAGAAAGCAGTACGTGCACTATCAGGGGCGAGATTCGGACCTATTCTGCACCCACTCTGGCGTCGGTCAGGGCTCCAATCTTGGCCCTTTAGAATTTTTAATATTCATTAATGACTTGCCTGACGCGGTCAGCGCGGCACGGTGTCTGTTGTTCGCTGATGACTTGAAATTGTTTTTAAGAATAGGTGCAGAATCTGATTGCGAGCTACTTCAGCGGGATATTGATGGTGTGTTGCGATGGAGTGAGAATAATAAATTATTGTTCAATGTTGACAAGTGCTTTATGATGACATTTACTCTTGCAAAAAATCCAATTACGACCACTTACCATCTAGGCGATACCGTCGTTCCGAGAGTTTGTGTCATTCGAGATTTGGGCGTGCAGATGTGTGACGATCTGTCCTTCGGTAGGCATATTATTAACATTTGTACAAGCACATTCAGGACTTTGGGGTTTTTATTGCGGCAAGCGCAACATTTTGAAAGTGTGACAGCCATTAAAATCCTTTATAATGCGCTTGTTCGTAGTCAATTAGAAAATAACGCAATAGTTTGGAATCCATATGAGGCCAAATATATACTTATGGTTGAGAAATTACAGCAAAAATTTGTGCGCTGGCTCTATCGTAAACAATATGGATATAGTGTAGGTTATCCTAATATATATCCTAGTGCTTTTTTACTTGGCATGGTTGGATACAACAGTCTTGAAGTAAGACGTGATGTCCGACTTCTTGAGGTTGTGTTCGGCTTGCTCAGGGGAATAAGGGAAAATGCAATTCTCTTAGAGCTAATTACTTTGAACGTCCCGGATAACTTCTACAGATCTCGTTCACATAGATTGTTTGCGCTGCCCTTTTGTAGAACGCAAATGGGTATCCATGCGCCGATATCTCGGGCACTGCGCTTGCTCAACGAATTAACCTCGCAGTATGACGCGCTGGATTTGTTTGGTTGTTCGCCTGCCGAGTTCCGTAGGGTGGCAACCGAATTTATAGAATGTATGAAAATTTAATTGAATTGTTTTTATTATCATGATTATGTTTTCAATTGTAATTAAATATTAATAACATATTGTAATAATTGGTCTCTGACAGGCGAATTGGTTAGTACTGTAATGCTTGTTAAAGATAAGTTATCAAAATAAATAAATAAATAAATAAATAAATAAAATAAATTTCTTGAGAAGATTAGATTCTCTACACTACTTCTACAAAAAATTTCAAGATTTCACATTTGTAACAATGTAACGCAATGCAATGTAAATTTGTAAATATGCAGTTGTTTCGCATTGCGAATATGTCGGCTAATAAATGGCATACAAATATATACATTTTAAAATACAAGTACAAATTCATATTAAAATTATAGGAAAAAGAATGATCTATCTATCTATCTATAACTTCACGCCAAATCCCTTGCGGGGTAGGCAGAGAGAACCGAGCGCCACGTGACTCGATCCTTACATATCTCACTCGCTTCTTTAACATTCATTGCTCTTCTCATGCACGCTCGCCGGTTTCTAGGGCTCCTGACATCACCTTCTGATAGAACACGACCAATTTGGTCATGGTAGTTAAGTCTTGGCCTTCCCCGGCTCCTACATCCTTCCACTTTTGCATTGTATATCTGCTTCGTCATTCTTTCATCTTGCATTGTTTCTACATGCCCGAACCATCGGAGCATGCCTCTTCTTATTTTAACACCGACGCTCTCTTTCAGACCAACTCTATTTCTAACATCATCATTGCGAATACGGTCTACAAGCCTTACGCCACAAATTTTGCGCAGCGCTCGCATTTCAACCGCGTTTATTCTACTTTCATGCTCTTTCTGCCATACCCAGCTCTCGCTTCCATAAGTTAGCGTTGGGACCAATACTGCATTGTGTATAGCGAGTTGTGCCTTCTGGCTCAGGTTTTTACTGCCAAGAAGTTTTCCCAACGCTCCATTCACACTATTCCCAGCACTCACTCGTCTTTCCACATCTGCGGTGTACCTTCCATCCCTGCTGAAAGCGCATCCAAGATATACAAACTCATCCACTTGCTTGAAAAAGAATGATAATTATATTATTGGCCCTTATTGACACTTCTTTGTGTCCCTCCGCCTATGTGTCACACCTATGCGCCCTTCCCATGTAACTAAGTTTGTTTGTAAATGGTTTCCTTCAAACAAACTCAGTTTTACAGTTGCTATAAAGTTTGAGTTGGGTTTGATTCTTATTTCGGTCAGGTTCAAACCAAATTTAGCCTAGATAAAGAAAAATATACGGATCAAGAAAAATTTGATATTTCAAAGTACTCGTAGCAAATTTTCAGTAACAATCTAAGTAAGAGCGGTGATAGCCCAATGGATGTAGAACCGGCCGGCTACTGCTCAACTAGCCCCCTGTTAGAATCCTTCAATGTACCACTAAATTCGTGTTTTCTGATTTATGTATTTATTTGTAATTATCACTTGCTCGGCTGTGAAGGAAAACATCGTGAAGAGGGTTTCCTCACGATGTTTTCCTGATGCATGTCCAAGAAATTATATTTTAAGTAAGATCTGGCTTTCCATCTGGTTTGTGAAGGTCTGACGGCAGTCGTTCCATGTTTTCACATATCATCAGTATCTTCACCAAATCCTTTAGCTTCGGTAGCGAACCCCGCCAACCTCTAATGGATTAGGAAACGGTACAACGCTAAGAAAAAGAAGAAGATGTTATGTGAATCTCGGAAACGGGTATAAAAATTTGAATCAAGTCATTGAATTATTATGTACTAGAACCGACACCGCGAACCAAATGTTTGCGCCACGATTTGTTGCCGATCGGCAACAACTCATTTCTGTACTACGTTGAACGAAACGCGTAAGCGCTATGAAAATTAGGGCGATTTTGACCTTTTGATCGCGAGAAAAATGCCCCTTAGAAGCGATTTAGTGTACGAATAAAAAATTATTTATTCGTAGCATCAAAATTATTTTAGCGCTGTAGCGGACATTAGTTTTAATTATTACCGAAATGGAGCAAGACTATTACTTAGTATAGCTCCTCTAGTACATAATAAATCAATGATCAAGTTTTGTATTTAGATAACATTTTAATTTTTAATTATTTATATAATAATTAAAAACTGCGACTACCAGTCTGCTGCCAGGTTCGACAGTATAATGACAAAGAAGAAGATAGCGTGGTGTTTAAGGACGTCTTATGTCGATCGGCCCTCTTTATTTACCCCACTAAGAAGCTGGCGTGAAGATATGCATACTATCTATCTATAATATCTATAACTTCTCGCCAAATCCCTTGCGGCGCAGGCTGAGAGAACCGAGCACAACATGACTCGATTCTTACACACCTCACTCACTTCTTTAACATTCATTGCTCTTCTCATGCACGCTTGCCGCTTTGAGAGACACCTGATATCATCTTCTGATATAAAACGATCAATTTGATCATGGGGGGTAAATAAGATATACATACATACAACAAAAAACACAAAATAAAATTACGTTTAGGTACTTCGCTTTTTAATATTTCAACAATAATTTCCTTTTAACAAAATTATTAATAAACTAAAATACTTTTAAAAGGTTAGTAAATTAAAGGAACATTGCCATAGCCATATCCAGGACCAGGCAATCCAGGGCCAAACCCTGGACCAAAACCGGGGCCGAAACCGGGACCGAAACCAGGACCGAAACCGGGGCCGATACCGGCGCCGAAATCGGGGCCGATACCAGGACCAAAACCAGGACCGAAACCAGGACCGAAACCAGGACCGAAACCGGGACCGAAACCAGGACCGAAACCGGGGCCGATACCGGCACCGAAATCGGGGCCGATACCAGGACCAAAACCAGGACCGAAACCAGGACCAAAACCGGGACCGAAACCAGGACCGAAACCGGGTCCATAACCTGGTCCAAATCCTGGACCTGGGTAAGCTACAGGGAGTGGTGCAAGACCGGCACTAACTCCAGCAAAAGCATCAACTTCTACACCACCACCATAGAAACCTGGGTATCCAGGTCCGGCGATACCGTTAAAACGACCATATCCTGGTCCAAAACCTGGGCCAAATCCTGAACCAACACCATTAACAGCCAACGCCGCAAGTTCAGAATTTGCAACGCCTGGACCGAATCCTCCAGTTAACCCAGCACCAAGTAATCCCGCCCCAAGACCTGGTGCAACAAGACTCAGAGCTGCAATCTCTGCTGCTGATAACCCGGATCCAAAACCATTGCCGAATGCCGAAGCGGTTATTTCAGCGCCAAGAAGGTTGCCAGCGGCATTTGGACCTCCGTATCCTCGATTTCCATATCCAAACCCTGGGCCAGCACCTAAGCTGGCTGCTTCTGCGGCAACTAAACTTCCACCGACGGGACCTTTATTTCCGAAGAATCTTTCAGAGATATCCACTCCAATCAGTCCTTCCATGCAAGGGCAGAGGCCGATCACATCCTGGAAATATTTTGTAAAATTAGCTTTTCTTCCTTTTTATTATATGATCTATACATTGAGAAGTGATAACCAAGTCGATAAAAGACTGGCCTAGTGCCTAACAAATCCCCGGTTCGAATACTGGCATACTACATCAACGAGAAAAGTCCATACAGAACGAACGGAAGAAATCCTCTGTACACGCTGGTGGCGGGTTGGCACGCACACACTTGCATAAATAACAAAAGAATTATTCATTATATTACGTTACACGTTACCGAGAAATTAATTACGAGTAATAAGATACAGTGCCGACAGAGATAGTTATATTCTATCTTTACAGCAACGAATGAATAACATCTATAATTTCACATTTAGTTACCGACATATTAGTCAATCGGCAAATAACCAACTCAAACTTATCGCCACGCTCGGGAGTCCGTGGTTCAAATCTCAGCTTAGCAGTCAAGTTTTATTATAAGATTTGGTTGTTTTCTATTTTATAAAATCGTTGAATCAATGATCAAAAGGCTGTGTGCTTCTGAGTTGGGTTCTGTTCTAACGCGTCTTTTCGTGCTTTCGTACTCCACTGGGAAAGTCGCGTCTGCATGGAAGACCGCCAATGTGCATCCAGTGCCCAAAAGGGGGTGATGGATCAGATCCATCCAATTACAGGCCTATTGCCATAACCTCCCTTCTCTTCAAAGTGATGAAGCGTGTAATAAACACACGACTCCTGTCATACCTAGAAGATCACGATTTGATCAGCGACCGTCAATATGGCTTCCGTCACGGTCGTTCGACTGGTGATCTTCTAGTGTATCTAACACACTTTTGGGCTTCGGCGATTGAGAGTCAAGGTGAGGCATTGGCTGTCAGCCTAGCGAATGCGTTCGATCGGGTCTGCCATCGGGATCTTCTATCGAAGTTACCGACATACGGACAGCCCGAGGGTCATTGCGAATGTGTTGCCAGTTTCTTATCCAGCAGATACATAGTAGCCGTGGTAGACGGCAGTTGCTCCGATAACATGGGTATCTATGTTGGCGTCCCACTGGGCTCTGTACTGTCCCCGACTCTGTTTTTGCTGCATATCAATGATATGTTGTTAATTGATGGCATTCATTGTTATGCGGATGACAGCACCGGGGATACTTATTATACAGGCCGTGCAAACATTCCTCGTTCCCTTGTGATGGAAGCCGCGATTAACTTGTGTCTGAAATGGAGGGTACTTTGACTACAGTATCTGACTGGGGGCGGCTTAACTTGGTCGTATTCAACCCCATGAAGACACAAGTTTGCGCGTTCACCACTAAGAAAACCCCATTTACTGTAGTTCCTAAATTGCAGAACACACCTCTTACTGTCACCAACAGCATTAGGATGCTTGGTGTCGATAGCTCCAGTGACGTTCAATATAGAAGTCGAAGTCGAAGTGAGGAATAGATCGAGCTGGCGTCCAAAAAACTTAGTGTGCTCAACAGAGCAAAGCAGTACTTCAATGCGGGGCAAAGACTTAAGTTATATAAGTCTCAAGTCAGACCGCACATGGAGTACTGAGTCACTTTTGGGCGGGAGCACCTGGGTACCAGCTTGGACCGTGTGACTCCGTTCAGACACATGCTGTGAAAATTGTACACCATCTGTACAAATGTACAAGCTTACGCACGGTATTGAACACTTAAGTTAAAGGAGAGATTTTGCCTGCCTTTGTGTGTTCTACCGATTGTACAACGGGTTGTGTTCTGAAGAATTGTTTGATATGATGCCGACAGCTACTTTCACCGCTCGCCAAATGGCGGGAAGTTCACCCTCACATGCTGGAACCGCAATGGTACTGCGCGCTTCCAGAGAAGTTTTCTTTGGAGATCTCTCAAGTTGTGGAATGAACTTCCAGCCGAGGTTCTCCCAAGAGTCTATAGCATGGGGCTATTCAAAAAAGGCACGGAGAGGTTTTTAGAGGGTCGGCAACGCATGAGTGACACCGCTGGTGTTGCAAATGTCCATTGGCTACGGTGACTGTTTACCATCAGGCAAGCCACCTTAGTGGTATAAAGAAAATCGCTAATAATTTATATAATAATTCCTGTAACCTGATCGCGACTCCACCTGCCGGTTCGAATTGTGAATCGAAACCATTCTCGAATTCACACAGAAAATTTCATCAAAATCGGTCCAGCTTTTTAGGAGGACTACATTGATATACACACGTACAGAAGAATTATAAATATATAAACATATAGGTATTTAGTATATAACTAACGCCAGCTTTAGGGCACGATGTTAGTCCAACTAGGGAAGTACCTCCACCTCACAGAAGATGCCAGCCAAATAACAACACCCTGGAGGATTGTTGTGTCCATGCGAGTGAGTGAGGTCACCAGAAGATGAGTTGGTGGGTTGACAGTGGCGGTGGCAACGCGCTAGCGACATTCTTTTTGTTGCTAGCGTTCATAGGCTACGGTAACCGCTTTTCATCAGGCGGACCGTATGCTTGTTTGCAATCCGTCGTGGTATAAAAAAACAGTAAGTATCACAATTTCATGTTTTACAGATTTATGTACATATTTGTAATCAGCTTACGCGGCGGTGAAAGAGAACATCGTAAGGAAAATCGCATGTCAAAGGGATTTTCTAAGAAATTTTCTTAGAAAGGTCTGGTTTTGCCCTTGGGATGTGATGTGAAGGTCTATTCCCACACAGGACAAACATTTGTGTGCATGAGCATGTCTGTTTGTCTTGGTCTGGACGTTTTTAAGAGAGGTAGGGCGCGTCATGTAAATGCCAAAGCGGGCTGCTTTGATGGTCTGGAGAAGCACCTCCACCTCACAGAAAGCAGCAGCCAAATAACAACTCCCTAGAGGGTTGTTGGGTTCCTGCGTGTAAGCGAGGTCACCATTAAGTTCCTAAGGAGTTACTATATTACATCTGGCAGGCCGTATGCTTGTATACCTTCTAACGCTGTATGAAAAAGTTACTAAAGTTAATGATATTAAAACAAATCGAATCAGCAAATCATTGAATAATTATAAAAATGATACATACTTGAACAACAAAGAAGCACAACAAAAGCGTGAAACGAAACATGGTTGAATCGATTGAATATATAAAAACAATTCGAATTTTCCCCTTTTATATTATTAAATTTATTACATACGTAATACTATCAACATGAATTAAATAATTTCTTGTCATAATCAAATAAAATTATGTAAAATTATTGCGTTTTGATAAGATAAAGTTACCTATTCGCAATCTCTGAAGAAATTTTTTCTAAGTATAAATACGTGACTTCATAAAGATTATGATCAAACGGAATTTCATTCTAGACATTAAAGTAGAGATAAATAATAAATATGGATTTTAAAATAGTATTTTTATGCGCTACACCATTCATTGTACAGGTAACTTCTATCTATATATCTATAACTTCACGCCAAATCCATTGCGGGTTAGGCAGAGAGAACCGAGCACCATATGAATCGGTCTTTACACACGTCACTCGCTTTGTTAACATTCATAGCTTTTCTCATGTACGCTCGCCGGTTTCTATGGATCTAACGATCAATTTGATCATAGTAGGCCGCCCGACTCTCTTTTTAACGGACTCCAAAAAAGGAGATCCTCAATTGGGCTGTATTTTTTTATGTTTGTACTTCATAACTCCGTCATTTATAAATCGATTTGAAATAAACTTTTTTATTTGAAAGATTAGTCCAGATTAGTCCCATTTTTTTTTCATATATAAAATTCAGTTCTGATAGTGGGGTTCATAAAGATTTGAGAAAACTCAAATATCATAGGCACATATTTCGGTATTTATAGCAAACAAAAAAAAATATCGAGAATTCGCATTCAGAAGTATCATTTTTTTGTTAAATACAGCTGATAAAGATGGCCATCGAAACTTTTCAATGTTGAGCCGAAGACAGATTGCGTAGCTTTATCATCCTACCAATGATCTGTCGTCGTGTGGCCGATTCAATAATTTGTTGCCGTCTAATTCTGACAAAACTATCGTTGGACTCGGTTATTTTTTTGTTAAAATTTATGTAACTTAATACCAGCAATCCATCCAGCACTCACATCAGTCGGAACGCCTTATACGCCCGGAATCGAAACCTTTTCGGAACGAAATGATTTGACGGCTTCATTCGAAATATTCTCGAGAGTTTGTAGTTTTCTCGCCGAACATATTTATTAACGGTAAATTGCAAACATTAAGTAATAAACAAAAAATTCGGTGAAAATTGTTCGATAGCACTTTCATTTGTGGGTTCGAATGAGTGTTTATTTCGTTTCGCTCGAAAAAGATTCCGATTCCGTGTGAAAACTTAACGAGAATTTACCGTGTCAGTGTGAATACTCTACAGATCCCTTGTTCATAGTATTTTGTGGCCGTAGACTATAATATTAATATTATAGTCTACGGCCCCAATACTTGCTGGGACTTGGTCTTACAATGGGTATTTTGTTTCATTGACATCCTCTGGTATGGATCCTCCGGGTGTATTATGCTATGTTAATCTTCTCGGCCTCTACGCGTTGGATATCTTTGCCCACGTCATTACATAAGATAACATTACCCATGCTGCACCTATTCTCTGGAGGATTATTGTAAACCTGTAAATGAGTAAGGTTACCAGCATGCTTAGTTTTCGGGGTTGCAGCGGGGTGACAACATTAAAAATAGCTATTAATTAACATCCTTTAAAACTTTCTTTACAGATTACATCAGGTCAAAACTATGGAAATTTAGCCTCTACTGGATTCAATGCTAAAAATTTAGCTTCAAACGTATTTACAGGAAATGGTCTACGTTCAAATATCGTTCCACGAAACAGTATACCCAACATGTATGCTAATAATCTGGCTACGAATAGATTTGCAGGAAGTAATCTGGTTGCGAATAAATTTGCAGGAAGTAATCTGGCTTCGAAGGCAAAAAATAGCCTTTCTTCAGAATTTGCGGGCAATAATTTAGCGTCTGTTAGTAATTTAGCTTCAAATAGATTTGCTGTAAAAAATCAGGCTTCAAACATTGCCACAAATATCGTTAATAATTTAGGTGTAAACTCATCACCAGTGAATAATTTAGGAAACTTAGGAGTAAATACTTTAGCAACATCAAACGGAGGTATTTTTGAAAGCTTCGCTGCAAATGGCGGCAGATTCCCAGTTTCCAGCTTGTCATCAATGCCTTCGGCAGGTTTATCTATTTTTTCTGACAATTTAGTGATAGAAGGACCAGTTACTGTTTCTGGCCACTTACCATTCTTGGGTACCGTGATGATTGAAGGCTCTTTGCCTACAAGCGGTCAAGGTGCAGTTGGTTACGGTTGTGGAGATGGTAATGTTGGTATTATTAATGAGATAACCAACCCTCGAAGATCGTCCAGTGGATTGGGATATAATTTTGGATTAAATGGAATAGTTGGATGAATGAGTGATGAATTATTTAATAGTTATTAAAATAAATAATAGAAACAATATAAGCATTTCATTTAACACTCATACTTGGTTTGGTGGGAGTGACTTGGGGTCATCTGAGTCAACTCCACACTGAGTAATCCTTGTCGAGCTCCGTGCCACCACGGTTAATAACGCGACTTTGACACCAACGTTTGTGGGTTCGATTCCCACACAAGACGAACATTTGTGGGCATGAACATGTCTGTTTGTCTTCGTCTGAGTGCTTTAAGAGAGGTACGGCGCATCAAAGCAGAAAATTACATCAAAGATTGGGGAAGTACGTCACAGAAAACCGCAGCCAAATAAACACTTCCTGGATAGATGTCGTGTTCCTACGTATGAGGGAGGTCACCAGTAAGCTCCCAAGGAGTTCCTGTGTTGGCAGCAAAAGTGGTAGATGCACGCGAGCGATGCTTAATGTAATACCACCGTTCATAGGCTACGGTAACCAATTTACATCAGGTGGGCCGTATGCTTGTACCTATGTCTCCCGACGTTGTATAAAAAAAATCTGTCAAAAGGCAAACAGACAAGCTAGTCTGTAATAAACGAAGACATTTTGAAGTGATAACTTCTTATGGGAGGGTAAACCGCTTCGTTACGTAACGCGTTACGGCGTAAGTCTATCTGGCTTCCCTTTCTCTCACGCATACGGGAGCTTTAATTATATGTAGATTAGTTTAAGTTATCACTTGCGTCGGGCGTCCCGAGACGCAAACGTTTTTTTGTTAAAAACCACGTGCACGCTAACGCTAATAACCATTAACAAAATATTTGGAATACCTTCGATAAAACAAAGGAAGGATTTGTCATCCCTTGTCCTGAAATGAATTGAAATGTTGCGGTTTTATGATATCCTGAGTAATTTAAGTTACTTTAGCTGCGTACGTACTACGTGGTATAATAAAATAAACGGATTGCACTCCGGGAGTGCCGGCAGAAGTGAAAACTTGAACATTAACGTTGTGCATTTTTTAATATTTTGGAATGGTAAGGGAATAATTTCGCACGAATTGCTTTATTTATCAGCATAAAAGTACTATAATGTATGTGGTAAAATCTCTAAAACTCAAACACACATGCACACTCGCGCAAGCGCCCTGCGCCTCTTAAACCAAACAACGATGTTGATAAACTACGTTGAACGAAACGCGTAAACGCCAAGAATTTCATGGCGCTTACAACGTTTTGGTCGCGAGAAAATAATGCCTATGAACTATGAACGATCTAGCGCTTCATGTTTTAATTGTTTAATTAGAGGTAACGAATGTTTTAGCGCTGCAGTGAACTTAAGTTCTAATTCTCACCAAAATCTCACGGTCAGGGTCACGTGTCCTGACGCGAGTTTCATTTTTTACTCATCCCAAAAAGTGCATAACGCCGCTAAAGAAGTTTTCACTTCAAAAACGTAAATGAATGAAGTCCTCAATCTGTCTTCTTCTTTCTACCGTTATCCCATTTCCTAATTCATTAGGATTGGCGGAATCTGACTAAGCTTAAGGATTTGGCGAAGATACTGATTTATACATAGACTGCCGTGACGGAAAAAAAGCCGTTCTTAGGTTAGATTAGAAAAACATCCGCAGGATGTCTTCCGTAACCGCCGTCCAAGTGACAATTACAAATAGACGAGCTCGGTGGCGCAGTGGTGAAACGCGCTGTTACGCTACTTTGACACCAACGCTCGTGGGTTCGATTCCCACACAGTACAAACATTTGTGTGCATCAACATAAGAAAGCATATAAATCAATCACACAAAATGTGATCGCATCGCGCCCGTTTTTTGTGCGACACGTTGCATACAAACATGAATGCTACAAAATACCTCGTCCCGGATCGCTGCCCCTCTCTAACTTTTCCCTCCCCTGTGGATTTTGGCTTTTTCTTCTCTATTTGTCAACGGAATTTCTATATCTTTGTTTGTTTTTAGAACTATAGTGGAGGCAGTGATAATCCCTGTTGAAATTAATGTAAATGTACCAATCAATTCGTGTTTTAGGATTTATGTACATAACGTAATTATCACTTGCTCGGCGGTGAAGGAAAACATCGCGAGGAAACCCGTACGACCAAGAAACTATATTTTGAAAGTCGTATGACCTAACCATTAGAATTCTCTCTATATGTGTATTCTCTCTAGGTTGTGAATGTCTGACAGCATGGGCCCCATGTCGAAATCAGTATCGTCGCATAAATCCTTAGGCTTAGCGGACCCCGCCAATTCTGATGGATTGGAAAACAAGATAACGCTAATACGAAGGAATGTTGTCAATAAAAACAATGGATGGAGTAGAAAAAGAGTGGGAAATATATGAATTCGTGAATGTTGTCCTCAAATTATGGTCGAATTTCGAGTATTGAAGAAAATACTACGAGTAGCCTTTGTTGATATTCTACGAGATACGTATTACATGAATTTATTTGATGAATAAACGTTTATAAATATAATACAGTTTATTATTTATTATTTAAAATTTATTAAATTTTAGATGTAATTTAGTTTTATTATGTATTTATTTAATTTTAGTTAAGTAATTATCTGTTATTATTTTGTAAATAACAAAAAAATATAAATATATATATACAGTAAAAATACAACTACGAACTAAAATCACCTAAACTTAAATTAATGAAAGATATATATTATATATTAAAAAATGGGTCCTTTTGGTATAACGCAGGCAGCGTTCCCGCTTTGGATTGCTAAGGAAAGTCTGGAAGAGAAAGCTACTCTGGCTCAGTCGTGAATGACGCGACTTTGATACCAACGCTTGTGGATTCCATTCCCATACAAGGCAAACATTTGTGTGCACGGACATGTCTGTTTGTATTGGTCTGGATGTTTTAAGAGAGGCAGGGCACATCAACACAGCCCGTCTGAGGAAGTACCACCACCTCACAGAAAACCGCAACTCCTTGGAAGATTAACCGGTGACCTCACTCACACGCAGGAACACAACAACCCTCTAGGGAGTTGTTATTCGATTGTGGTTTTCTGTGAGGTGGGGGCACTTCCCTAGAATGGCTGCTTTGATGCACCGTATCCCTCTTTAAACATCCAGACTAAGACAAACAGACATGTTCATGCACACAAATGTTTTGCCTTGTGTGGGAATCGAACCCACGAGCGTTGGTGTCAAAGTCGCGTCATTATCGACTGAGCCGCCGAGCTTGTCGAAATTCAGGATTCTTATGGGTTTGTAATTATATTCAAAGGTAGGTCCATCTATCCAGACGCCAAATCTCACGCGGGGTAAACAGCGAGAACCGAGTGTCACATGACACGATCCTTACACACCTCACTTTACACACTTTACCATTCATAGCTCCTTTCATGCACGCTCGCCGGTATCACGGGGTTCCTGATTTTTTTAATGAAACTAGGTTGGCAAAAAAGCATGTGGCCCACATTAGATATTAAGCGGTCACCGCAGCATATTGACGCTCGCAACACCACGGGGATGGTGCCAATCTTGTGACCTAAGGATGTTTCGTCACAGTACCTAACCAGTAATTTCTCTGCCATATCTCACCCTTCAAACCGAAACACAGCTATATAAATATAGCTGCTTGGCGGTAGAAATAGGTGAGAGAGAGGTACTCATGCAGACGACTTTTGTACTAAGTCTCCCTCTGGTAAGTCCTTCATATCATGATATGGGGTGTAATTGGCTCAATGTCACCTTTAGAGCCAAAGCCAACCTCGCCTGCACGTTAGTCTAACAGAAAACCGCTGCCGAATAACAACTCCCTCAAGGGATGTTGTGTTCCTGGAAGGTTGGTTACCAGGTTGAGTGTGGTTACAATTACTAGGGAGTTGCTGACTGAGCAGCAGTTGAAAACGCATGATCATAACTTTCTGTATTGCAAGCGTTCATAGACTACAGTAAGCACTTTCCATCAGGTAGGCTGTATGCTTGTATGTCTCTCGACGTTGTACGCTGACTGGATCCCAAGATGCTTCCTTCCGCGGAAATTGATTGTATAATGCATTCTACAACCAATTCTTCAATTTTGCTCCATGCCAAAGCAGTCTCAGAAAACTACTGCGTAGCATTCAATTTATGAAATCTATCTATCTATAACTTCACGCCAAATCCCTTGCGGGGCAGAGAGAACGGGGCCGCCACCTGACTCTATCCTTACGTATATCACTCGTTGCTCTTCTTATGCACGCTCGCCGGTTTCTAAGGCTCCTGACATCACCTTCTGATAGAACACGATCAATTTGGTTATGGTAGGTAAATCTTGACCTTCCTCCTACATCCTTTCACTTTTACTTTCTATATCTGTTTCGTCATTCTTTCATTTATGAAATGCTGTAAATCTTACACGTTTAATGTTATCTATAAAGCGGAAAAGTTTTTTGATCGCGCTAATCTGTAGATCTAGATATATAGAACGATCGCTTTTGAAAAATTCCCATTGCATTAGATAGCCCAATTTTTGAAGAAGGTTATAGGATATTCAATATCACGATACGGTTCTTAAAAGCCAAGAAAAAAGAAAGAAAGTAAGAAAAAGCGGTTCTCAATTCACGCCATACTCACGAACGAAGTTAAGTAATGAGAGGTTAGTTAGATTCTACATTTCTCATTACCTAACCATAGCATTATGTTATGAAATAATTATCAGAATTACACTTACGGACAATTCAAATATTGACAAATATTTAATACTAACGCAATATGTATTATATATATAAGGAAAATTATACTTTGAAAATAAATCATTAGTGAGAAAATATAGCAAAATGACTTGCATCGGTTTGATTTTCTTGTGCTTCCAGTGTTTTTTGTTGCAAGTGAGTTTATAATAGAAGTTACGTCAGGAAATTCTGACATATTGGAACGGAAACTGTCTCGTACTGTACGGTTTCCGAGGGTTTCTTATTGATTTTAGTGTTGTAAGTGACGAGCTCGGTGGCGTAGTGGTTAATAACGCTGCTTTGACGCCGACGCTCGTGGGTTCGATTCACACACAGGATAAACATTTGTGTGCACGAACGTGTCTGTTTGTCTCGGTCTGGATGCTTTTAAGAGAGGTAGGGTGCATCACAGCAAAGTCTTTGGACAATTCCCTGGAGGGTCATTGTGTTTCTGCGAGGGAGTGAGGTTACCCAGTAAAGCCCTAAGAAGTTGTTGTGTTAGGAGTAGAGGTTAGGCGTTTGCAATCTTTAATGTATTGCAAGCGTTCATATGCCCCGGTAACCGCTTTACATCAGGTGGGCGTATGCTTGTATACCACCCGACGAAATTTGTAAACTTAAAGGCTCAACAAACTTAAGATTCAAAGAGGTGAAAAGTTAAAACAAATCATTTATTTCCATTAGATTCTCACACACACACTCTCTGCACAGATACTCTTGGGGCCTGCAGGACAAAAAATATTGGACATCTCTGGTGTACAGGATAATATAAAACGCTAGCAATTTTTTTTTTCAGGATGCCTTCACCTTTCCAATCTCAGGCGCTTTCCCGAACAAGCAACTGGGACTTGGACCTATCACCATGAACCCTGGAATACCTGTACTTGGCGGAAACACCGTAGCACCTATAGGGACTTTAGCTAACTCCAATCTAGGTACAACTGTGACCAGCCCAGGAACAGTACTATCGGGAAGCATAGCGTCGAGCGTTTCTCCAACTTTCAACCCAAATTGGCAGATAAACGCTCAATCTTCACCTTTAGTGACGGAAATAGTTCCAACTCTTCAATTCGGTGATATTTCTCTTGAAGGAGACCTGCCTATCACTGGTGCCATCAAGATAAGTGGTACGTTCCCTGTTTATGGATACATTGGTGTGGATGGTAGTGTACCATCTCATGGTACAGCTTACATAGATACCGGAAACGGTTTGATTGACATATGTAACTGTGGTTTAACGCTTTAAATTTGTTAATAAAGTTACGTTCCTTTGTTACAATATATATTTTATTTGTCTCTCTCCAATATAATGACAAAGAGTTTCCTCTTCTTTGCATTATACCGCTTCCTCATCTATTAGCATGTGGATGATGGCGGGGTGCGTTACCTAAGCTAAAGGGTTTGACGAAGATACTGACTTTTACATGGAGCGACTGCTGTCAGACCATCACAACACAGAAAGAAAATTGGACCTTTCTTAGGTTAGGTATTTCGAAATACAATATCTTGGAGGTGCGAGTTTCCTCACGATGTTTTTCTTCACCGCCGAACAAGTGACAATTACAAATATGTACATATATCTGAAAATACGAATTTATTACATGCCGATTTGAGCCGGCGACCCGTTGGTCAATAAGTCGGTTCTCTATCCACTAGGCTATCGCTGCTACTGTCAAATAAAGTCGTACGAGTGAACATAACATTTTTATTCGACGTCAGGAGATATACAAGCTTACGGCCCACCATACTACACCACAGCTTAGCGGTTACGTTGCGATACTTAATATCGCTTGAGCAATGCTAACACAGCAACTCTTTAGGAGCCTACTAGTAACCTCACTCACACGTAGGAACATAACAACCCTCCAGGGAGTAGTTATTTTGCTGCGTTTTCTGTGAGGTATTTTCCCAGACGGGATACTTTGATGAGCCCTACCTCACTCAAGCCCAAATAAACAAACATGTTTTATGCACACAAATGTTTGTCCTATCGTCCTACTCTCTTTTTTGCACAGTTTTGTCTCATCATCTCAGCCTGCACACGTCCACTGCTGAACATAGGCCTCCTCTTTAGAGCGCCATTCGTCTCGATCCTGTGCCACCTGCATCCATCGACTCCCTGCAATCCTCTTGAGGTCGTCGCTCCATCTAGTGGGGGGTCGTCCCATACTGCGTGTACCAGTATGGGGACGCCATTTGAGAATCTTTCTTTCCCGGCGGTTGTCGGTGCTACGAACTATATGGCCGGCCCATTGCCACTTCAGCTTGCCTATCCTGTGGGCTATGTCGGTTATCTTAGTTCTACTGCGGAAATCCTCATTTCTGATTCACGCAGAGAAACCCCGAGCATAGCTCTTTCCATAGCACGCTGACGACACGACCTTGACATACGGCTCGCAGTGAAGGGCCTCGTCTCAGAGGCGTTGAGGTATTTTGGACGAAGTTTTGTCTATTATGTAATAATAAAGCTTTATTTAGATTCCACACAATATCATTACAAACATGCGCGTGTCACATAAGTGTTACATACATTTGAATAATGTATATGTATATGTAAAGATAAATTTTGTAAGTTGTTTTAAAGCAGTTATACGATTTTTTTAATAACAACCGATCAGGCTGAAACAGGATGCATTCGATGGGGAAAAATATGTAGACAAAAAAAATGCAAATAAAGTTCTAAGTAATCTAAACAGAACCCAAAATTATTTTTGTCCACAACGTTTTTGGGTTTTGGGGTCGCTGATTACGATCATCGTAATCAGCGACCCCAAAACCCCTAATTCTTATGGATTGATGATTCTAGGTCAACGGGAAGTACCCTATAAGTTTTGATTCCCTTGCGAGTGTCAAAAAAATATGTGCATAAACGAAGCATAAACAGCCGTATCTTTTGATTGCGTTGACCTTTGAATGTTTGATTTTTTTCACTGCTCGAAGGGATTGCAGACCTGAGTATGTGATATTAATTTCAACCTGGACAAAGGGTCTTGACAAACAGATCGACAACAAAGTGATCCTATAATGGTTCCGTTTTGCCTTTTAAGGTACGGACTCTAATTAATAATCCTACTTAATATTATAAATGCGAAAATTTGTATGTATGAATGGATGTTTGTTGCTCTTTCACGCTTAAACGGCTGAACGGATTTAATGAAATTTGGCACGTAGATTATGATCTGGATTAACACAAGGGCTACGTAATTTGACTCCACGCGGAGTCGCGGGCAGCAGCTAGTAATAATATATATAAATGATTATAATTACATAAAAAAATACAAATTATTCGTATTGTGACTTTAGAATTAATTGTATGGAACCCTTTTGGGTAAAAGCCTCCTCCAAAGAAAGCCACTTTTCTTTATTAACAGCTATGGTTAGCTATTTCTGTCGCAACTACCTCATCTAACCATCAAATACATGGTCGACCACTCGCTTTGGTACCTCGCGGACCAGTCCATTTTACTAACCTGTTTTTTGAAGTGAAAACTTCTTTAGCGGCGTTGTGCACTTTTTGGGATGACTACAAAATTAAACTCGCGTCAGAACACGTGACCCTGATCGTAAGATTTTGGTGAGAATTAGAACTTAAGTTAGCTGCAGCGCTAAAACATTAGTTACCTCTAATTAAACAATTAAAACATGAAGCGCTAGAAGGTTCATACGGCATTATTTTCCCGCGACCAAAACCTTGTAAGCGTCATGAAATTCTTGGCGCTTACGCGTTTCGTTCAACGTAGTCTATCAACATCGCTGTTTGGTCCGGATGTTCAAGTTTTCACTTCTGCCGGCATTCCCGGAGTGCAACCCGTTTTTTTTATACAACTAGATTAACAAACAAGCATGCGCATATGGTAAGCGGTCACCGCAGGCTATTGACGCTCGCAACACCACGGTAATGTTACTCGCGCGCTGCCAATCTTGTACCCTAAGGATGTTTCGTCACAGTACCCAGTAATTTCTCTTCCACATCTCACTCTTCAAACCGGAACACAGCTATATAAATATAGCTGCTTGGCGGTACAAATAGGTGAGACAGAGGTACCCACGCAGACGACTTTTGTACAAAGTCTCTCTGATGGTATATCGGTCGTTGTTTTACCTGACCACGTGACCTGCCCACGTCCATTTTCTTTGTAGTGGAAAAGTTAAGGCATCAGCTACTTTGGTTTCCTTGCAAATGTCCACATTTTTTACTATGTGTTTTAGTCTAATACCTAAATTACTTCTCTCCATTCTATTTTGGGTCTGAAGTTTGTGCCTTGTTTTAAAGTCCATAATTTATTTGGTAACCGTAATTAAGAGATGGTAGTTTAAGTGAATCCATGACTATCTTCTTAGCCTGCAGTGGGAATTGCGATTTAAATATTCTATTCTATTGTATATACTACTGTGCAAAAAAAATCTTTTAACATGTTATCGGACATAGGTAGTTACTCGTACATACATACGGTGGGATCAAATACGTTAAGCGAGATAGGGCGCATTGAAGCAGCCCCCCGAAGAAAACCGGTGTTCCTGCGTGTGAGTGAGGCCACCGGTAAAGCTCCCAAAGAGTTGCTGTATAAGCAGCAGCGGAGGCATCGCGCGAGTGATACTTAATATATCGCAAGCGTTAATACGCTACGGTACCCGCTTTATATCGTGGGCCGTATGCTTGTATGCCTCCCGACGTAGTATAAGAAAAATACGTTGTTGAAGGTTTCTACCGAGAACTCCTAAGTATATAAATAAATATTGTTAAAAAGCAAAGTAAGCGAAGCTTGTGTTATGGGTACTAGACAACTGATAAACATACGTAAATACATTTTTTTTTGTAAATACATACTTATTATACATAGAAAATATCCAGACCAAGACAAACAGACATGTTCATGCACACAAATGTTTGTCCCATGTGGGAATCGAACCCACGAGCGCTGGTGTCAAAGAAGCGTAACAGGCGGGTTTCACCACTGCGCCACCGAGAAGTGGTGGAATGAGATCCCTTTCGAGGTTTTTCATAGGAACTACCGCATGGGGTTCTTCAAGAAAGGCGTGTGGATGTTTTTACGGGGTCGGCAACGCAAGAGTAGCAACCCTGGTGTTGCAAATGCCCATAGTCGACGAGCTCGGTGGCGCAGTGGTGAAACGCGCAGTTACGCTACTTTGGCACCAACACTCGTGGGTTCGATTCCCACACAATACAAACATTTGTGTGCATGAACATGTCTGTTTGTCTTGGTCTGGGTATTTTCTATGTTATAATAAGTATGTATTTATAAAAGAAAATATATTTACGTATGTTTATCAGTTGTCTAGTACCCATAACACAAGCTTCGCTTACTTTGGGGCTAGGTGGCGCTGTGTAATTTGTCCGACAATATTTATTTATTTATTATAGTCTATGGTAACTGTTTACCAACAGGCAGGCCGTACGCTTGCTTAGTGGTATAAACATATATATGTATATATGGGTTCCGCTTTTCCTTCTAAGGTATGGAACCTCAAAAATGGATGTGTGTTTGTATATTCCGATATTCCGTATTGACTAGATAATGGCTGGATCGATTAAGATGAAATTTTCAGGCAATCAGCACTAGCCCTGCAGGTAATCCTGTGAAGTAGCAATCGGATCACCAAGTCGAGTCGAGAGCGAGTCACTAGTTTTAATTATTTGACAAATCTTGTACCACGGCATAATAATATAAACTATATTTTAATTGACTACTCAAATAATATACAATACTCACTCAATTTCTAGCGAGGTATGTAAGGACTGAGTCATTTGCCGCTCGGGTCTCTCTGCCTACCCTCGAAGCGACTTGGCAAGAAGATGTACGAGTAGTACTCATATAAAAATATGAAATACTAGCTGCTGCCCGCGGCTCCGCCCGCGTGGAGTCAAATAACGTAGCCTATGTGTTAATCCAGGTCCTAATCTATCTACGTGCCAAATTTCATTCAAATCCGTTCAGCCGTTTAAGCGTGAAAGACAACAAACATCCATACATACAAACTTTCGCATTTATAATATTAAGTAGGATGTTGCCAATATTCACAAGCCCTTTTTTATATACAATGTCAGGAGTCATAAGTAAAGCCCACCTAATGTAAAGCGGTTACCGTAGCCTATAAACGTTTGCAATACATTAAGTATCACTCGCGCGATGCCTACTTTGCTGCTAACAAAGCAACTTCATAGGAGCTTACTGGTGACCTCACTCACACGCGGGAACACAACAACCCTCTAAGTAATTTAGCTGTTTTCTGTGATATGGGTGTACTTTCCCATACTTACTTTGATGTTTTGATGCGCCCTACCACTCTCAGCTCATAATACTTTTGCTGCTAAAGAAGTTCAGATCTAATTTATTTTATTTTATTAGGTCTACCAACAGTTATACATATATATAGGTATACATTTGCAACATTACTAGCTTAAATGTACAACCAATTATAGGCAAACACAACTTGCGTAAAATTTAAATAACAATACTTAAAAATAGGTACAAATATCAAAATCTCTTGTTTTCATATATAGCAAGTGGGAAGTAAAAAAATGCAAAGGTCATTATAATTTAAAATTAAAAAAAAAACATTATCATTTCACTACTTAACTCACAACTCTCGTCTTAAACAACATCTTCCATTGCACTGACAAGTCTTGTGCGGAACTGACATTGTGACAGATGATTGATATCCAGTACGGAGCTGTAGCAGTTCACCAGCCTGCACAATCGCGGTATGGGTGAATGAGAGCCTAAAACAGTTTTTCGCAATGGGACAGTAAAAGGTTTTATGGCACAACGCGGACGCCTGCGTGGAACGCTAAAGCGAATCTTATTAATTAGCTGGGGACAATCAATTTTATTGTGCAAAAGTTTGTACATAAATTGCACGTCTAGTATATCCCTACGTTTGGTCAGTGATACAATTTTGAAATATTTAAGTCTAGCGTTGTACGAGACATCTTTTTTTGCTAGTTTGGTGCCACGTGCTAGATGCCACAAAAATCTCTTCTGCAACCGCTCAATTCTAAGGCAATGAGTGGAAATGTAGAGTCCTTATCTCAAAAACGGCTAACTCTACAAGCCTCTCTCTCTCTCTTTAATTTAGAGAAAATGTTCACCAGTCGTTATGTATGACGTAGCCAATTCATCAAACTATTTCATAACACGACGTCAGATCAGTAATCTGAATTATTTCATAACGCGATATCAGTTCAGGGATCTGATATCACGTTATGAAATATCTTAATATAAAGGTATAATACAGATAGGCTCACGCTTGCCTAGATCTTTTCTCATTTTCTCTCAAAATTAGACATTATACTTGGTTACTAAAGAATAATTATCTTGTAGACAGAAAATAACCAATTATTGTATTGTATTGTATAATGACATAAATACATACTGCTGCTACGCTACGATATTTATAGAATATATATATTTAAATATTACATATTTATAGATATTGGCTAATATTCTGAGGCGACTGGAAAGAATCTTACCTTCAAAGCCTAAAAACCAATATATCGGAGCTACGAGTATGTCAACTGATTACAACTGAGTGACTCATGTAAACCCGTGACTTAAAAAAAGTGTGCTTTAGACCACACGACTGAAGTAAAACTTCTTTAGCTCCATAGTGTAAACACAATAGGCCTTTTTTTTGCACTGTGTCTTACATATAAGAAACTTAACTCACTATGAGAGAAAGAGAGAAAGAAAATGTGTGCTCGCACCTCTCTCTCTTGCCCCTGCAGTAATATACAAAACATAATTCTCTCTCTCTTTCTATCTTCACTAACTTATATCTCCCTCTCAACTTCCGTTCACCTCACCTGTTCACACTTTTCATAACGCTCTCGTCACGCATTCACCAGCTTACTTCCCAAGTCAAGCGTAAAGAAGTTTTACTTCAAAAATGTATATCTATTTATATCTTCACGCCAAATCCCTAGCGGGGTAAGCAGAGAGAACCGAGCGCCACGTGACTCGATCCTTACATACCTCACTCACTAACTTTACTCGCTCGCTGATTTCTGAGGCTCCGGATATCACCGTCTGATAGAACACGATCAATTTGGTCATGGTAGGTGAGTCTTGGCCTTCCTCGGCTCCTACATCCTTCCACTTTTACATTGTAAAATATGTTGCCGGTATTCAAATAAGGAAAGTATTCAAATAAGAAAAACTCATAATACTTTTAGTGTCAAAGTTGTCAGATCTAATGTAGAGGAGTAGAGGAGTCCTCTCAAAAAGGGCTAACTCTACAAGCCTCTCTCAAATAAGAAGTCAATTCGAAAACTTCCTCAACTCTTACAAACTTCTTCAGATTAAATTCATTGTGAGTTCCAAGGCAGCTGCAGTTTAGTTTTTTACCCCCGGGACAGCAATGGACTTCACTGTTCATTACCTTTTTGGTGGTCGGTGCTGTTAATTCTGGCTACACAGGAGACACAGTGGTGAGAATGAGTGGTGGGCCTGTCCCAAGCCTCTCTCTATATATAAATCTACAATATGTTCTCCAGTCATAATATATGACTTAGCCAATTCATCAAATAATTTCATAACACGATATCTTAGACCGTGACCGAATTGATCGTGTTTTATCAGGCGATGTCAGGAGTTCTAGAACCGGCGAGCATCCATTCAAAGAGCTATGAATGTTATGAGTGAGGTTCGTAAAGATCGTGTCTTATCACGCTCGGTCTCTCAGCGTACTCCGCAGGGGAAGTGGCGAGAAGATATATACATACTTAGTATAACTAAGTACGTACGTACTAAAGATTAATTATCTTGTAGAGAGAAAATAAACGATTTTTGTATTGTATTGTATTATATAATGATATAAACACATACTGTTGCTCCTACATAAGTTTTTGGGCTGTCGTGTTATGAGGAAAGGTTGGTACTAAGAAAACATGTACTAAAATTATATAAAAATATATTTCGAGAATATTAATATAATAAAGTACATAACTATAGAATTTTTATTTTTTACCAAAAATCATAGACAAAACTAAACATATACCGAAACATAATATATAATAAGTATAAAACAGTTTTATGTATAGTATCGCTAAACTACAAAAAAAAATACAATGATGTCTCATGGCGATTATTATTTCTGACAATGGAATGAAAAAAATTGCGTAAATTTCATTTCTGTTTATAATTTTACTCTCATGATGAACTTTTTCAATACAATTCAGAACGCAGAAAGCTTCATATTTTAACGTCTTTACCGTTCGTTCGGAACCGTTGTATCAAGATTGATGTAATCTTAGATGTACATATAGCTTCTCAATCAATTTTAATTTGACCGACAGAGAAAATTGAAACTAGCGTAAATAATTTTCGATTTCACATTTTAAATGGTGACATGACAGTTTATGCACTTAATAGGATACACTTGTCTAATTTAAAAAATAATAATATATTTGATAAATAAATAAATTTTAAAACTCTGAAAACTGACTTCACTAAAATCGCAACTTCACTATCAGATTTTGTTTAAAATTACCGTATATAGGCTACATAATGTAGACAAAACCTAAATACAATTGAAATGATAACATTAATCAATTTTGAAGTCGGTAAAAATATTGACTGATTGCTGACTGAAGCTTTTGATTGATTGAATTTTGAATAAAATAAAATAATTAGGTGCAAGTAAAAGTATTTTTTAAATTGACCAAATTTATAGAAAAACTAAGTTATTTACTATTAATTCGCGATACTGTTACTCGATTTCTTGAAATAATTGAAAACTAATTCTAATAATTGAAAAATAATTTCAAGAAAAATATTTTTGAATTATGAATTTTACAATGTTAAACTAATATAGAAATTATTTTATTCCAGCAAAAAAAAATACTTATATACATTTTGCAAAACATCCAGTATTTTTGTATTATCTCAAAATATGATTTTTTTTTAATATTCTTTGTAAAACTCAACACGAAAAAACAATATTTAATAATTCGAAAACATTTTTAAAATAACTTTGAATGTATTTTTTTAAGTCAATGTTTAAAATTACACAACGTAAGTGTAATGTCCACAACCGCATCCAGAGCCGCAGGATCCACAGCCGCACCCTCCGATGACGGGATAGTTCAGAGGCAAGGTGTCAGCAAGTAAGCTGCTAACTGTCAGCAGAGATAGAGTGTCAGCGAGGTTGTTAGCCACATTTGGGACTACGACGGGCGCGGGCATAACAGGTGATGTCACAAAGGGGGCGGAGACGACTGCTGGAGCTGAACAGCTGCATGGAGGGATAATGGGGTGCGAGCAGGGGGTTGGGAGGATAGCCGGGGCTACAATAGGGGATACCACTCTTGAAGATCGCAAATATTGAGAGTAAGCGCTCTGGAAAAAGAAGAAACAGGTACATATTATAATATTAATCAATAATACATGTATTATATGCGTTCAAGAGAGGTAGGGCGCATCAAAGCAGCCCGTCTGGGGAAGTACCTCCACCTCACAGAAAACCGCAGCCAAATAACTACTCCCTAGAGGGTTGTTGTGTTTTTGCGTGTGATCCCAAGGAGTTGCTATAGGAGAAGGATAGTTAATATAGTAAACCAATAAACCACTTGACTGCGCATGAAGGCACAAGAACGGACTCACAAAAACGACGTGTTTTAGCGCCTAAATATCTCAATGATTCAAGTCTACTGACTAATGGGAGAATATTTTAACCAATAAGCCGATAAGTTGATCCAATAAGAGCTACACATTCTACTTTACGTAATCGAACTCTTCATAACGTTCACTGAATAATGATTCAGTAATTTTTAGGAACTGATGCCAAGGGTAAATAAATAAATAAATATTGTCGGACAAATTACACAGCGCCATCTAGCCCCAAAGTAAGCGAAGCTTGTGTTATGGGTACTAGACAACTGATAAACATACGTAAATACATTTTTTTTTTGTAAATACATACTTATTATACATAGAAAATACCCAGACCAAGACAAACAGACATGTTCATGCACACAAATGTTTATATTGTGTGGGAATCGAACCCACGAGCGTTAGTGTCAAAGTAGCGTAACACCGCGTTTCACCACTGCTCCACCGAGCTCGTCAAAAGGGTTAGTAGTGGTATCAGATACAGAGTTGTAACAAGTATTCAAAATGAGAATAAAAAATAGACTTGAATAAAATTACAATAATGATAGATACAATGACAAGCCATGTCATGAAATAGACTACCTATGGCTACTTTAGCACCAAGGCAAGGGTTCGAATCCCCGACAAAGCAATATTTGTGTGCATGGACATATGTGTTTGTCTTGGTCTGGGTGTCCGCTATGTATATATTTAAATAACAAAACATCCATGTTTATAGTAGGTTTATAGTTGCTTAGTTAACTATAGCACACACTCTACTTCGACGCAGATGGCGTTGTGTAGTTTCTCCGAGAATATTTATTTTATATGTATATGTTTGCGCTGTACTCGATGAACTGTACACAGTGACACCCACATGCCAAGGTAAAAAAAACAGCTCGTTTCATGATTGAGACTATATACACCCGAAAATAGTTTTATTAATTTTACTTTAGTTAGTTCCTTTTATCACCGAAGGAAAGCAAAGGAAGCTAGCTCATACTGCTGACTTCAGTTTGGAACTGATTCAAAATCATTCATGTTTAAATACCATCCGTAAATCGAGAGCAAGTTATACAGAGCCATTTTTTTTCACGTCTTCCAATAAAGAGCATAAATGTGTTATATTTTAGATTTTACTTTACCTACTGTATTAGATTACTAGAGCTTATGTTACAAAATACAATCAAATATATCACTTACAACTAATTTTATACTCATATTATATATATATATTGTAATAATAACGATGTACCTAATGCAAAAGCGCGGGAAGAAGTCTTATTTTTATTGAATTTCGAACTAAATATTTGAATTAGTTTTCTCATATTACCTATATTGTACTTCTAGGCTGTAACTCGTTTAACGTGTTAGAAACCCATAGACAAACAGAATGACATAAAAATCTCTGACTAAAATTATATACTACCACTATACAAAAATAAGTGTACTTACATTGAAAAATACGGCTTGGGCGATGATAACGACAAAAGCGAAAGATTTCATTTTTGTTTTTTTTTTATTGATTCAAAGAACAATTTTCAATGAAGTCGAGATTTCGAATGTATGTTCATGGATCATATTTTCACCTATTTATATGTGTAGGTGTGTGGTAATAACATATTTCATGTAATATCGTACTACGTAGAGTCTAGGAAATAATCGTTAAAAAAACAGTCATTTTAATTCTTATTTCAAAGGAATATAAATCGAAATCAAATGTAACAAAAAGAAATAATAGATTTCGTAAAGAAAGTATTTATTGATTGTTTCTTTCAGGGTTCCGTACCACAATTAATATAGTTCATATTACTAAGACTCCTTTGTCTGTCCATCTATATGTGCATCCGTGTGTCACAAGGATGAATGTTTTCAACCGTAATGCGACTTCAATTTTTCACAAAGTGTTTGTTACAATGACCGCTGTAACAAAAATATTAAAAATAAAACGAAGTTAAAAATTAATTCGAAAAGTACATTAACTCTCTTCTTCTGCTTCCCGTTATCCTGTTACGTAATCCATTAGGACTGGCGGGGTCTGCTACATAAATCTAAGGATTTGGCAAAGATACCGATCTCCTTAGGCTTAGATATTATAGGTATTTATGTATGTATATTTAGGTGTATGCTCGACCAACCTGATGTAAAGGGGGTACCGTAGCCTATTAACGCTTGCGATATATATCACTCGCGCGAACCCTCCTCTGCTGCTTACACAGCAACTCCTTAGGAGCTTACTGGTGACCTCACTCATACGCAGGAACACAACAACCCTCTAGGGAGTTGTTATTTGGCTGCGGTTTCAAGACATCAAGACAAACCCATGTTCATGCACACAAATGTTTGCCTTGTGTGGGAATCGAACCCACGAGCGTTGGTGTCAAAGTCGCGTCATTCACGACTGAGCCACCAAGCTCGTCGAAATTAATATTCCCTCGTTATTGTAACGGTTGAGAAATGTAACGCAGCACTCAATGCCTATTTGTTGGTGTGTCTCACTCAATTCATGCGGTACCCGTTTCTCGAGCTTTTTCACTTTATCAAGTAAATTAAAACTGAGTGAAAAAACTTATCACTCATACCGAAGCCCGCCGCTAACTCTGACGCGGTTTGCGATGGATCTACTTCCACGATCACCTTTAATTCTTCGTTGTTAACCAGGGTCTCCGGCCGCCCACGGGGTTTGTTCTGTAGATCAAAATTTCCAGAACGAAAACGTTGGTACCAATAACGTACCGTGTTTTCTTTTACAGTAGCTACGGTACCCCCTTTACATCGGGTTGGCCGTATGCTTGTATGCCTCCCGACGTAGTATATAAAAAAAGGGAATCGTATTGTTACCTGTGATGAAAAATGGATCCTGCACGACAATCGGGAAACGCTCATCACAGCGGTTGTACCCAGGAGAACCAACTAAATCCCGGTAAAAAAAACGACTCAGACAAAAGTACTGGCGATGTTTGGTGGACCAGTGCTGGTGTCATACACACAGCTTTTTTTTTATCGGGACAGGCCCACCACTCATTCCCACCACTGTGTCTCCTGTGTAGCCAGAATTAACAGCGGCGACCACAAAAAAGGCAATGAACAGTGAAGTTCATTGCCGTCCCGGGGGTTAAACTACAGCTGCCTTGGAACTCACAACGAATTTAATCAGAAGAAATTTGTAGGAGTAGGAAGTTTTGGAACTGACTTCCCCTCCTGGCAAAGTGAGAGACAGCAATATGACAAATAAGGCATTTAAAACCTCAAAGAGATGGCTAGTCAAGTGAAGCTCAACTGCCGTGCACCACGGATTATCAAATATCTAACGCTATTGGGACCTAAACTGTGAGTTGTTACCTAACACATCGATTCCAATAATATAGATTGCAAAACCGCCTAAACGTCTGGTAGTTCTCCCTTGTTGCCACCAAATCAGAATAGTATACTACCCCGGATGTGACACGCAAGGAATTTAACATATCGTCCCGCTCCCGTTGCCAGAGATCGCACTCCCAGAGAACATGATTTGATGCTTGCTCGAATTCATGATTTGTCGTAGAACACTCACATAAAGGCGATGACACAAGTCTAAATGAAAAGAGCTTCGCCCTAAAGTTTCCATGCCCTGTTAAAAATTGCGCAACAGGATGATCGACTTCTAACCACTTCAGTCTCGCACTGATTGAAAGAACAGATACAAGTGGCGTCCTTTAGTAGAAGTTTCCCATCTTTCTTGCCATTCTGACAGTCAAGATTCAAATACCTCGTCAATTGGTTTGTACAATCTAAGTATTTTGTCAATATCGCGGAGTTTTAGAAAGTCAGGGTGTATGTTTTTAGAGGTGTATACACACAGCTTCTTAAGATCCGGTCAGACGATTACGGCAGGTCTGTATTGTCAACAATTGCAAACCATAAACTATAGTAAAGCTCGCTATTCAACAACCGAGAATGTTTGACTAGCCATCTCTTTGAGGTTTTAAATGCCTTATTTGTCATATTGCTGTCTCTCACTTTGCCAAGAGGGGAAATCAATTCCAAAACTTCCTATTCCTACAAATTTCTTCTGATTAAATTCGTTTGTGAGTTCCAAAGCAGCTGTAGTTTAACCCCCGGGACGGCAATGGACTTCACTGTTCATTGCCTTTTTTGTGGTCGCCGTTGTTAATTCTGGCTACACAGGAGACACAGTGGCGGGTATGAGTGGTGGGCCTGTCCCGATAAAAAAAAACCGAGAATGTTTCCGACACCCACAATACTCCCCAGGCCTAGCTCCAACAGATTACCACTCATTTCGCAATTGGGACAACTATATGCAAGGAAAAAATTCAATTCCTTCAATGATTTTATTGATGCTCGCTCCCACATTTTAAGTGTGTAAGGGGCTTATATTTAATATTAAATAAAAACCGCAATCTAAGTCCGCCATTTATACTTATTGGTTGTGATCAATAATAAATAAACGTAACGCTGTGCAACAAATAACCAGTGAGGGCATTGTGTTCCTGCGAATGAATGATCTTACCAGGAAGCTTTTGAGGAGTAAGATACTCCTTTCATAACATTAATACGACATACAAGCGTACGGCCCACTTGATTCATAGTGTCGTAAGCGCCCTTGCTACTAACACAGCAGATCCTTAAGATCCGTAGGAACACAACAACACTCCAGGGAGTTGTTATTTGACTGCGGTTCTCTGTCAGGTGGTGCTAATTCCACAGATCGGCTGCTTCTATGTGCGCTACCTCTAGACCCCAGGGTAAAATAACAATCAAGTTAACAAGCTGCTTACCATCAGGCTTATGCTTGTTTTCTACTTCAGTGGTACAAAGAAGAAAAGTTCACACAAATTTTAGTCGTATGTGGAAATCGAACGGATGATCCTCGATTTTTGTACAACGTCGGGGGGCATAGAAGCATACAACCTACCTGATGTAAAGCGGTTACGGTAGTCTATGAACACTTGCAATGAATATGTATTGCCATGCCACATCAGGTGCTAACACAGCAGTTTCTTAGGAGCTTACTGACCTCACTCACACGCAGGAACACAAGAACCCTTCAGGGAGTTCTTATTTGCCAGCGGTTTTCTGTGAGGTGGAGGTACTTATTAAAATAGCCATTGTTAACCACTCAGCCACCGGGCTAGTCAAAATATTAGTGTGGATATTTTTTTATACCACTTAGGTGACAAACAAGAATAAGGCCTGCCTGATAAGAAGCAGCTACCGTAGCCTATGAACCCTTGCAACACCAGGGGAGTCACTGGTTGCCGTAAAAGCCATTTTTGAAGAACGTCATGCTGTAGTGCATAGGGTACCTAAATGTCGATACCCCTATGAATATAACAACTTCTCTGAAACCACCAGTAAGCGAACATCGCGGTTCCAGTTCCGGACAATCTCGATGGCATAGTGGTTAGTAACGCTACTTTGACACAGACGCTCGTAGGTTCGATTTCCACACAGGACAAACGATTAAGAGCATGAGCGTGTCTATCCGTTGCATTGTCTCGGTCTGGGTGTTTTAAAGATAGGTAGGGCGCATCAAAGCAGCCCGTCTGGGGAAGTCCTCGACAACCGCAGCCAAATAACAGCTCCCTAGAGGGTTGTTTTGTACCTGCGTGTGAGTGAGATCATCAGTAAGCTCCTAAGCAGCAGAGCTGCTAACACAGCGTGGCATCGTGTGAGTGACACTTAATGCATTGCAATCGTTCATAGGCTACGGTAACCGCTTTACATGAGGTGGACCGTATGACTTGTATGCCTCCCGACGTAGTATAAATAAGAAAGTGTGTTTGGTATAAAATAAGGTGTCTAAATCACAAACCAATAAAACTAAACTGCGCATGCATTAGCGCATAAATATCTTTGTGATTCGAGCCTACTGACCAATGGGAGGATATTTTAACCAACTAGCTGTGCCGGCGACTTCGTCCGCGCGTAATTTAACAAAAAAGTTATTGTTCAGTTATCATTTTATTTATTTGATTTAAGTACCTAAATAAGCAGAGTAAAATAACGAACAGCAAAATAACAATAGATATGTATTACGTACTTCGTCCGCGCGGAATAGTTATTTTTTTTAAATAAATAAAATAAAAGTAACCTAAGTTACTCCTTATTACATCAGCTATCTGCCAGTGAAAGTCCCGTCGAAATCGGTCCAGCCGTTTCAGAGATTAGCCGTAACAAACGGGCAGACAGACAGATTAAAATTGTAAAAAAAATCATTTTGGTATATGTACCGTGTATACATCCATATATACATTTAATAAAAAGCGGTTATTTAAATATTACAAACAGACACTCCAATTTTATTTATCTGTATAGATGTATAGATAAGCCGTAAGTGTCGCCATGTTGATCCAAGAACAAGCTAATAGGAGCTCCACTTCCTACTTTAGCCCCGACCCGTAGCAGTGAATTGAGTTACTACGTATATCGGGCCCATCGGTTCTTCACGGTATAAATAAATATTGTCGGACAAATTACGCTGGGCCATCTAGCCTCAAAGTAAGCGAAGCTTGTGTTATGGGTACTAGACAACTGATAAACATACGTTTATAAGACTCAAGTTCGGGCCTGTGTGGAGTATTGCTCGCATCTCTGGGACGGCTCCGCACAGTATCTTCTCGAGGCTCTCGATAGGTTGCAGCGACGGGCTGTCCCCATAATCGGCGATGAAGAGGTCTCAAAATACCTAGAACCTCTGCAACTTCGTAGGGACTTAGGCTCCCTAAGTACATTTTACCGCCTGTACCATGGTGAGTGCTCTGAAGAACTGTTTTCCCTTATCCCACCCTCTGCCTTCCGTCATAGAACCACACATGCTGGATTGCGATGTCATCATTGCACTGTTGAGGACATTTGTTATTTACATTTGTTGTGAGGACACTAAAAAGTTCGGCAACTCCTGTCTCTGTCGAACTATTAAAAAGTGGAACGCCTTGCCTGCACATGTGTTTCCTCCTTCCTACAACATGGGATCCTTTAAGCGAAGCGTGAAGAAGCACCTTGCGGGCCAGCATGGTAGCGTCAACTGACAGGACACTGTAGTCCTTTGTCAGTTGCCACTGCAATTTGGGTTCCTCTTTTCGCTTACCAATAGGCGAAGCGGAGCCACTATGCTGAGCCAATATAAAAAAAAAAAAGTAATTATATATATATTTTTTGAAAATACATACATAAGATGCATAGATAACACCCACACCGACAGACATGTTCATGCACACAAATGTGTGTCCTGTGTGGGAATCGAAGCCACGAGCGTTGATGTCAAAGCAATGTTGCTAACCACTGCGCCATCGAGCTTGACATATATATCGTACTAGCGATCCTATCTAGCTTTGCACGGATAGTAACTATTATGCCCATCGATTTGGATGAAAATTTGTATTTCATTCTAACCGAACACGCAGGTTAAGCAACGTCGACCGCAGCCTGTCTATGGATGGGTTTATCTATATCGAGTTTCTCCGTGCTTCGGAGGGCATGTTAAGCCGTCGGTCCCGGCTGTTGTCCATAGATAACAGTCGTTAAGCTAAGTCAGTGGCCCTCGGGTGGCTTGAAAACACTCGCCTCCGCCAATCCGCATTTGAGCAGCGTGGTGGAGTATGTCTAAACCCCTTCGGTTGAAGGGAGACCCGTATCCCTGCAGTGGGATGAGTAAGGGTTGATGTGGTGGTGGTATAATTGGGTCACTGGGTGGTTTAGATTCACAATTAGACCCAGTAGGTGGAGCTGCAATCGCGTTCTAGAAAAAAAAATTGCCGGCAAGCCAAAGGCAATGTTCAAGCAGGACTACGTCTGTCGGATCAATCATTTAAATTATATCGCGTAAAGGATTATCATAATGTGCATGAAATGCATAAGGTAACTAACGTATTTACGTTGATAATGATTAATACTGTATATCCGTATAATATTCGATGAAATATCGCAGGCGGCTTGACTTTTTCAGACATTGTCAACAATTATCGTCATATTTCAACCGATTTACACAAAATCTTAACAAATTATACACATAAATCTTCCTCAAGAATTACTGTCTATTAGTGAAAACGGCATGAAAATCGGTTCAGTAGCTTTAAAGTTTTTTTTTATAGAACGTTGGGAGGAATACTAGCATACGGTCCACCTGATGTAAATCCGTTACCGTAGCCTATTAACACTTGTAACATATATCTCTCACGCGATGCCTCCTCTGCTGCTTACACAGCAACTCCTTAGGAGCTTACTGGTGACCTCACTCACACGCAGGAACACAACAACGCTCTTAGGGAGTTGTTATTTGGCCGCGGTTTTCTGTGAGGTGGAGGTACTTCCCCAGACTGCTTTGATGCGCCCTACCTCTCTTACAACATCCAGACCAAGACAAACAGACGTGTTCATGCGCACAAATATTTGTCTTGTATGGAAATCGAACCCACGAGCGTTGGTGTCAAAGTCGCGACTTTCACAACTGAACCACCGAGCTCGTCAAAAGTTTATCGCGATTTTTTTTTTTTAATATTGTCGGACAAATTACACAGCGCCATCTAGCCCCAAAGTAAGCGAAGCTTGTGTTATGGGTACTAGACAACTGATAAACATACGTAAATACATTTTTTTTTTTTTGTAAATACATACTTATCATACATAGAAAATACCCAGACCAAGACAAACAGACATGTTCATGCACACAAATGTTTGTAATGTGTGGGAATCGAACCCACGAGCGTTGGTGTCAAAGTAGTGTAACAACGCGTTTCACCACTGCGCCACCGAGCTCGTCTTTATCGAATTAACACACAGACGCGGCGTATAAAATAATGTACGGAATCTTAAAGTTATATAGATTCACACTTCACTGTCATATTATTCGTATCTAGACTTTCATACATTGTGACACAATGTATGAAAATTAGAAATGTAATGTACTTTGAAGTACGTGATGGTATGTGGCCATACAATCGCTAAGGTATGTTGTATGTCCACATACTATCGTAATTGTAAGTTTTTTTTTATCGTCATGTGAAATTTAATAACATTTACCAATTCTGAGCATAGATAAGGAATATTACCTAATTATGTGTTTTTTTTTTCAGAGCAGTGATAGCCCAGTGGATAAAGTAACCCGCCTATTGACAACACTGGTCCCCGGTTCGAATCCTGGCATGTACTAAGTTCGTGTTTTCGGATTTGTGTACATATTTGTCATTATCACTTGCTCGTGATGGAAACCATCGTGGGGAAAGCCGCCCGTCCAAGATATTGTATTTCGATAGACGTGTGGCCTTATCTAAGATAGGTCTGGTTTCCATCTGGATTGTTGAGGTCTGAGGGCAGACGCTCCATGTAAAAAGTCAGTATCTTTGCTAAATCCTTAGTCTTAGGTAGTGGACACCGCCAATCCTAATGGATTAGGAAACGGGATAAAGCGTAGAAGAAGAAGATGTATTTTTTAATGTATTTCGTTGGGATATCTGTTAAAAATAGTACCATTCACATATTTTTGATGTATGTATGTCTGTTTGTTATCTCCTGTAGTCTAAACAGCATGACCAATTTTGAAATGTGAGGTGTCGTAGGTCTCTTTAATTACACCACTAAGGTGACAAAACTGAGAGGTAGGGCGCATCAAAGCAGTCCGCCTGGGTAAGTACCTCCACCTCAGAGAAAAGCGCAGCCAAATAACAAATCCCTAGAGGGTTGTTGTGTACACTGCGTGTGAGTGTGATCATCAGTAAGCTCCTAAGGAGTTGCTGTGTAGGCAGCAGAGGAGGCATCACGCAAGTGATATATGTTACAATCGTTAATAGGATACGGTAACTGATTTACACCAGGTGGACCGTATGCTTGTATGGCTCCGGACGTTGTATAAAAAAAAACCAAGCGTGTTGCCTACATGATACTAAGCATTTAGCGTAGCCTATGAAAACTTGCAACAGCAGGGGTGTCACTCGTGCGTTGCCGAAGCTTTAAAAAATCTTGTCGCCTCTTTGCTTAAGAACCTCATGGCGTATTCTCTTGGGAAAAGTAGGGAGTACATTGTACAACTTAAGTGTTCTCGAAAGAAAACTTCTCTGGAACCGCACAGTGCGCGACCATTGACGTTCCAGTATATAAGGATGAATTCTAAGGTAGTAGACATAGAGAAAGAACACAAGATGTAGTCCACACACAACACGCTCGCTTCTTTAAAATTCATATCTCTTTGCAGGCACACTCGCCGGGTAGGGTTCCTTACATCCTTCTGATAGAACTGGATAATCTTCGTCTTGGTTTTCGTATTTTTTTATACAACGTCTGGAGGCATACAAGAATACAGCCCACCTGATGTAAAGTTACCTCAGGTGGGCCGTATTGGTGGCCTAAGACCGCTAATTATCCCACCACCTCTGCTGCTAACACAGCAACTGCTTAGGAGCTTACTATCAACCTCACTCACACGCAAGAACACAACAACCCTCTAGGAAGTTGTTATTTGGCTGCAGTTTTCTGTGAGGTGGAGGTACTTCCCCAAACGGGCTGCTTTGATGCGCCCTACCTCTCTTAAAACATCCAGACCAAGACAAACAGACCTGTTCATGCATACAAATGTTTGTCTTGTGTGGGAATCGAAGCCACGAGCGTCGTATATTTAATATGTAGGTAGTACATATTCAGAATTATTTACCCTACCTACATGAGAAAAATATATTTTTAATTTCTGCTTGTATGGAAGTCCTATTAATATTGGATTTGGAGAATTCAAATGGTCAAAAATAAGTTATTCTGCCTACAAAGATATATTATTTTTTCGCGACTTTGACACCATCGCTCGTGGGTTCGATTTCCACAGTTCGATGCACAAACATGTCTGTAACTCTTGGCTAGGGTATTTTAGGAGAGATAGAAAACCGCGGCCAAATAACAATTCGCTAGAGGGTTATTGTCTTTCTGCATGATAGTGAGGTCACCAGTAAGCTCCTAACGAGTTACTGTGTTAGCTGTAGAGGAGGCATCGCGCGAGAGATACTTAACATTATGCAAGCGTTTATGAGCTACGTTAAGCGCGTTACATCAGGTGGGTCGTATATTGTATGCCCCCCGACATTATATAAAAAACCGTAGTCGCGCGATGCTAGCTTAACATAAAATAGTGCGCTCCTGGAATTAATAATCAATAGTCAAGGCTCTTACAACAATCGATAAATCAAAATCGATTCATGCAATCATTTATGCAATCGTTTTATGGTTGCATACTTATAGTTTGAGATTATAAAGGACTGTTTTAATCGATAAAACTATACTGTATCGATAGATTGTGCGAGGTGGGCGGAATAATGAAACCAATTATTCTGATTTTATCTCTTTTTACAATAATACACGTGAGTACTTATCATTCTTAATCTTAATTTTTATTTTATATAAACATAAAATAAAGATCTATCTATAACTTCACGCCAAATCCCTTGCGGGGTAGGCAGGGAGAACCGAGCGCCACGTGACTCGATCCTTACATATCTCACTCGCTTCTTTAACATTCATTGCTCTTCTCATGCACGCTCGCCTGTTTCTAGGGCTCCTGACATCACCGTCTGATAGAACACGACCAATTTGGTCATGGTAGGTAAGTCTTGGCCTTCCCCGGCTCCTACATCCTTTCACTTTTGCATTTTATATCTGTTTCGTCATTCTTTCATCTTGCATTCTTTCTACATGTCCGAACCAACGGAGCATGCCTCTTCTTATTTTAACACCGACGCTCTCTTTCAACTCTGTTTCTAACATCATCATTGCGAATACAGTCTACAAGCCTTACGCCACAAGTTTTGCGCAGCGCTCGCATTTCGACCGATTTATTCTACTTTCATGCTCTTTCTGCCATACCCAGCTCTAAAATAAAGATTCTCAACCAATTTGGTTGTGGCAGGTGAATCTTGGCTTTACCCGCATCCTTCTACTTTCGTATTTTATATCCGTGTTGCCATTGATTCATCCTGCATTCCATCCACCTAAATATTACATAGTCATTAATAGATATATTGTATTAAATATATTTTGTATACAATTCGTGAGACATAGAATCATACAGCCCACCTAATGTATAGCGGTTACCATTCGCGCGAATCGTATTCCACCTCTGCTGCTAACAGAGCAACTACATAGGAGCTTACTAGTGACCTCACCCATACGCAGGAACACAGCAACCCTCTAGGGAATAGTTATTTGGCTGCGGTTTTCTGCGACGCGGAGGTACTTCCCCAGACGGGCTGCTTTGATTCGCCCTACCTCACTTAAAAATACCCAGAGACAAACAGACATGTTAATACATACAAATGTTTGTCCTGTGTGAGAAACGAACCCAAGAGCGTTGGTGTCAAAGTAACATAACAGTGCGTTTCGCCATTGCGCCACCGAGCTCGTCAAAAACTGATTTTGGCCAGTGACGTGGTCTTCAGACGGCTTCAAATGATTTACTGGTTGATGACCACGTGCTTTGTTTGTTTGTAATATCTTTAATGTACATTATAAAATATACGACAGTAATTAGTACTAAAAAAGACAACGGTACATAGGCGGACTTATCATACAAAGAGATCTTTAGCTGCCAACATTAGAGACATAGACGGAAAAACACATGTACAATACAGGCTGTACTTTTTTTTTTATATATTGGCTCAGCATAGTGGCTCCTCTTCACTTGTTGGTAAGCGAAAAGAGGAGCCATATGTAGCTATATATATATAGCCATGTACATCAATTAATGAGTAGAATACTATAATATTAATAATATATACAACCTTTTTTAGGGTTCCGTACCCAAAGGGTAAAACGGAACCCTATTACTGAGGCTCCGCTGTCCGTCCGTCCGTACGTCCGTCTGTCACCAGGCTGTATCTCATGAACCGTGATAGTTAGACAGTTGAAATTTTCACAGATGATGTATTTCTATTGCCGTTATAACAACAAATACTAAAAAATATAATAAAATAAATATTTAAGGGGGCTCCCATACAACAAACGTGATTTTTTTTAGCATTTTTTATAGATAATGGTACGGAACCCTTCGTGCGCGAGTCCCACTGGCACTTGGCCGATTTTTTAGGGTTCCGTACCCAAAGGGTAAAACGGAACCCTATTACTGAGGCTCCGCTGTCCGTCCGTCCGTCCGTCCGTCTGTCACCAGGCTGTATCTCTTGAACCGTAATAGTTAGACAGTTGAAATTTTCACAGATGATGTATTTCTGTTGCCGCTATAACAACAAATACTAAAAAATAGAATCAAATAAATATTTAAGGGGGGCTCCCATACAACAAACGTGATTTGTTTTGCTCATTTTTGCTTGATGTTGATAACGGCAACAGGTAGACGCTTGAAATATTCACAGAATATTTAGTTATATATTCACTTTAAGAATAAAACAAATATTTAAGGGGGGCTCCCATACAACAAACGTGATTTTTTTGCTGTTTTTATAGATAATGATACGGAACCCTTCGTGCGCGAGTCCGACTCGCACTTGGCCGATTTTTTATTGTCTTTGAACATATCGATAAAAAAAGGTTGTATCGATATGTTTAAAGACAATAAAAAAGGTTGTACATATATTATATTATAATACGTAAATAACTTGTGCACAAGGCAACTTTACATAAACTATGCTGTAAAAGAAAATTGTGATAACACGAATAATAAAACAATATTGCACAATAATATACGCTTGTTTGCCTCCAAACGTTGTAAAAAAAATATGTATTTAGGAACCGGCCTGTTGATCAACTGGTCCCCGGTTCGAATCCTGGCGGAGGCGTGTACCACTAAATTCGTATTTTATATTTATCACTTGCTCGGCGGTGAAAGCAAACAACGTGAGGAAACCCACACGGCCAGGAAATTATATTTCGAAAGGTGTGTGACCGAACCTATGAAAGATCTGGTTTTCCCTCTGGGCTGTGGAGGTCTGCCATGCAATTCTCTAAGCGACTCGTAATGGCTGTGTGCGTCGCTGTGATCACAGATGTCACAGCTTTGATATTGTCTACTGCGATCACGGCTAAATTATTTGATATTCTATAAGGCTGTAAGCGTACGCGAGGCTGTTTGCCTTGTAGAATTCCAATTCCAAACGCAGCCTTGCGGCGCTAGTGTCGCACAACCATGAAAAGTGACACCAAAGAATTGCAATTTTGTGTTCAAGGCTGTAACAGCCGATGTTTCCGAGGATGTAAGGACGTTTGCTCTTACAGAATTGCATGGCTGACCGCAGTCGCTCCGAGTAAAAATCAGTATCTTCGCCAGATCCCTAGGTTTAGGTATCGAACCCCGCCAATCGTACCTAATCGATTAGGAAACGGGATGATGCAAAGAGTTGTATAAAAAAATACGGCTTTCGCCAAGATTCGCAGGTGATTTTCTAAATTTATCTTTCCCACATCTATTGAGCCCTTAGGTTTAAGCAGAGACGTTGCTTCTATGTGTGTTACCATTGTACAATGGATTGTGTTTCAAGGAGTTGTTCAATTGCACGCTTACAGCTTCCTTCTACAATCGCGCCGTTCGCCCTCAGCGGAGAATTCATCCTCACAGCTTAAAATCATAAACAACGCGTACTGTGCGGTTTGAGAGAAGTTTCCTTCCGGAAACCGACAGGCTGTGAATTGAACTCCCTGTCGAAGTTTCCCAAGAGACAGGAGATGTTCTCAAAGAAGAGTCTGTTGAGGTTTTGAGAAGGTCAGAAAGAATCCATAGGTCATGATAACTTACCATCATGCAGGACGTGCTTTTGATGTCAACTTAGTAGCGTAAAAATATCTTGTTGTATATTGTATACATTTATTTTTCAGATCGTAACTGCTCCATCGCCAAATGCGAATCTTCCAAATGTTAAAACAAACTATCCATCACAAGCGCCAAACTTACCTAGAAGATATGATTTTACATCAAAAATTAATGATATCAAAAAACCTGCGAAAGAATCTAATCTTGTAAATTTGATAAAAGGAAACGCATTTCCTAAAAGAAATGATATTAACACAGATGTAAAAAAACAAGAAGTCAATGTGACAAATGAGCTGGGAGATACGAACACGAACAAAATACTATATGCTGATGAAATAGAAAGAGAAATTGAAAAAACAGATATAGAACCAGCTGAAAAGGTACCTGAAGTTGAAACAAAAGAAGAAACTAAAAGTAATAATACTGATTTCCCAAAGAAGTTTTTAAGAAATGAAGAAAAGAATAAAATTGGTCCAATAGCGAAATCTAAAGTAAATGACGGCACTCATATAAAACCTTCGGAACTACCTCCATCTATGATTCCTATTTTTAAACCCAATCCTTATTTAGCTAGAAGTACAGTTCAAAACGAGAATATTTTAAGATCCAATGTTCCGATTCAAGAAACTTTTACTAATACCCCAAAGAACAATTTTCCACATCAAGACATTATTCCTAACGTAGCACGACCTACATTGCCACTACAAGAGCCTATTTCTGATACTGCAAGACCTTGTTCACCAAATCAGCAGTTACCAGCCCCTGCACATAAACATACAGCAGGAAATATAAATGGTGAATTAAATCCTATGTACAACGGGATAAAATTCAATATACCATGCCAAAAAGCATCCGATGTTTTAGAGGAGATACCAGCAAAGTCAGAATTATATATGAAACCAAATTTAGAACCTAAAGTAAGAGAACTAAATGCCGGTTTGCATGAACAGGGAAACGTCGACGAAACAGGAAAGGTTAAAACAGATGATTCGGTAGCCATAATTTTCAAGCCAAAAAATATATCCCTGTTCAATGTTTATGGTGATTTGTTGAAGAAAGTTACGTTGACTGTTTTAGTACCTTATCACATATCAAAATTAAACACGTAGATGGAATATAAATAACCATAGAATTGGGATCAAATAAAGTATGGTATTAATACGTAGTGTGACGTATACATGTGATAATTTATTTATTTATTGTTGAATTAATTAAAAGAGATAACTGTAAAATTATGACTTTTCTTTCCTTTTGTCCTCTCTGATGTAAGTACAAAAAATATGCTTATTAATTAATTCAGGTGCTTGCTATGAGCATTGTCTAAAAATCCTCAATTCCTCCTTAGAAAGTAAATCCATCCTCCATCCATCCTGGCGAGACATATGACGACTGAGAAGACTTTGCATGTCTCAAAATGGCTTTCGTGTCACGTGTCGCAGAGACGACCGGAGCAGCCAGTGCAGCAACGGTGGCGGGTGCATGCGGTTCATGTTTCCGATGGCGAACATTCGCAGAGACCACAGCAGTCGAAGCAGAGACGACCGGAACAGCCACGGCAGTGACAGTATGCATCTACTTACGGACAGTGGGTGGGTGCCAGCCAGCACTAGTTCATATGAACTAATCGGTAGGGGAAGCACACAAAGTAGTTTAGGGCAAATTGCCCAAAATATTAATAAAATTAATTAATTTGACATACCAACCACCAACCAACAAGTCCGCCGAAACAGGAAAAATCTCTCCGCCGCCACCTGGATTGACTTCAAAAAGGCATATGATTAGGTGCCTCATTCATGGCTAATACAGGTGCTGGAGTTATATAGGAGTAGATGCAACTCTATGCTCCTTTCTTGTTTCATGTATGGAGCAGTGGAGTACAGTCCTTTGTCAACCAGGGCATTGAGCTTCCCCTGGATTGGTAGACCAAATAAGGATTCAACACGGTATCTTCTAGGATGAGAGTCTGGCTCCACTGTGGTTTTGTCTGGCTCTGAACCCGTTTAGCACTCTGTTTAGAGATTCAGGGCTAGGTTTTCGATTTCGCAGAGGAGGTGAGATTATTTCTCACCTGCTGTACATGGATGACCTCAAGCTGTTTGCACCAAAGAAAACCGAGCTGATGGAGTTGTTGAAAATTACTGAAACTTTCAGCTTTCAGCGCAAATATATGTAGCATACATGAGTGTTTAAAATTTTTGGTCACGCATATGTATATTTGTAAGTAAAGTAAATATACCTATTTTACGTTTAATATCCCTACCGCAGCTAACAAAAGAAATTTCCAATAAACATGTCTAAGTACCACCGCTAGAAAACCTGCTTCCAAATAAAAATACCGCATCCAAATCGGTTCACACGTTTAGGAGCTGCGGTGACACAGAAAGACCTACAGACACACATAGCGGTCAAACTTATAACACCTATTTTTGCATCGGAGGTTAAAAATATTCATGAGCTGAATCATTACCCGACATCTTTGTCAGTCAGATAATCATCTATTCTATTATAAACACTTACAAAGAGTATTTCAATGTGCCTTTTGACTTAGGTAATTATTTAGGAACTTAGGTAATATTATATGAGAGGGCTCTTCTTCAAGTGGAATGTCAAAGTTAGACACGTTATACACCAACATTATTGTATTTTTAAATGGAGCAAGTAGTATATCTACCTACAGTTATTTATTATGACACTTTGCTCTAACAGACAAATGATAGGGCATACCTGTCGTTAAATATATATCTTAAGACATTTATGTTTTGTGGCGAAATACGTATAGCCGCGACGCGAGAGCGTGGCCAACTGAATGCGAGTTGGGCAATTACCTTATTTTCGTATTGCCATCCTAGAGCGTGTACGAAGTATCGATAACTAAAAAACACCTTAGTTTCGCCCCACCTCTTTTTGCACCAAGGCTCGTGGATTCTGGATTCGATTCCCACGCCAGGCAAATATTTGTGTGTATGAGCATGTCTGTTTGTCTTAGTATGGGTGTTTTCTTTGTAAAAAAAAATGTATTTACATATGTCTATCAGTCGTCTAGTATTCATTCTCTCATTGGTCAGTAGGCTCGAATTGTTGAGATATTCAAACCTCTCAAAGTAAGATATCGAACTCTACTACTCATCTTCTTCTTTCTTGCGTTATCCCGTTTCCTAATCCATTAGAATTGCGGGGTTGCGGAAATTGCGGGGTAAGATTAACGATTTGGCGAAGATATTGACTTTGACATGAAGCGACTGCCGTCAGACCTTCACAACCCATAAGCAAAATCAGATCTTTCTTAGGTTAGCTCACACGCCTTTCGAAATGTAATTTCTTGGACGTGCGGAAATCATCGTGAGGGATCACGATGATTTCCTTCACCGAAAAGCAAGTGATAATTACAAATAGATGTGTGGCAATTTGATCTAAACTTTTTTGTGTGCTTCCGCTCCCGATTAGTTCATGCGAACTACTGCCGGTCGGCAGCCATCCACCACCGTTAGTAGACGCATGCCGCCGCTGCCTTGACTGCTCCGGTCGTCTCTGCCTCGGCTGCTGCGGTCGTCTATGCGAGTGTTTGCTATCTGAAATGTGAACCGCATGCACTCGCTACCGTTGCACTGGGTAAATTAGACAGTGTCCGGCCTTGTCCGGCTTTTGTTATGCTTTTTACATTTGGCCGTAGCATCCCTAACGAGCACTTTGGCGGCGTGCCTCGGCCGAGCCGAAGGGTACCGCCCGTTTGTAAGTAATGAAGGATTAAATATTCTCCCAATTGGCACCAAAATTTCGCTCGTACAGTCCTTGCTCCTTCCTATCCTTGACTATGCTGACTCTTGTTACCTAGCCTCACTGAAGACCAATTAAACAAACTTGAGCGCCTTCAAAATCTCTGTATTCGATATATATTTGGACTTCGTAAATATGATCATGTTTCCGAGTTTCGCTCTCAGCTCAAGTGGCTCCCTATAAAGTTACGTCGCAACTTGCACATTCTCTCTCTTCTTTATTCTATTCTTTTCTTTTCTATCCTACTTCTCCTGGCTACGAAAGAAGGAACGTTTTATTTATCTCAGTGAGGTACGGGATCGTCGCGATTGCGGTACACGTAGTACTCTTTCCCTTCGCCTATTAACACCATCTCACTCTTCGCAATATTACGCTAAGTCGTTCTCGGTACGAGCTGTGCAATTATGGAATGCTTTGCCTATTTCTATTCGCTGTGCACAATCTTTAGACTCCTTTAAAAATCTTGTGAAATCACACTTTCGTTACAATTATAGAATGTATTTCGTTAGAATTTAAAAAATGGTAAACGAAAAACGAGGTTTTACATAAAAAATATTCAGTCGTAAGTGTGCTAATACAATAAATTCTTCATAGTCAAGGGTGTCCGGCCATTTTTACCCAAACCCGGCCAAACAGGGTCGGTCTGTCCGGCTATTCGGTACGCTAACTTGGACCGTAGAATAATAGGTTGGTTTATCCACTGAGCGATCACTGCTCAAGAACTCTTTCTATATACATCCATTCTCATGTTTATCCGTTCCACATGAATATGGGCGTGGGTGATTCTAAATCTTTGTACCTTTCTCTTCTCTCGTATCATAGTTAACTTCTGATTATATCCTTTATACCCTATTGTATGCATTATTATATACAATATGGTGTAACATTGGTTGTAGTTCAAGGATTTCTTAAAAAAATCACATAAATAGGAGCACTCCAACATTGTTAGAGGGTAAACAATGTGACGTCATAGCGCCGTTACTGCGCAGATGCGAGAAATGTGTGAACATACGGGTTGAAAATTTGTCTTATTTTTGTATTAAAACAAATGACTACATTGAATCAACATAGTTATTACATGGATGTACATTTTACTTTTTTTTTGACGAGCTCGGTGACTCCATCGTGAATAACGCGACTTTGATACCAACGCTCATGGGTTCGATTCCCACACAAGGTAAACATTTGTGTGCATGAACATGTATGTTTGTCTTGGACTGGATGTTTTAAGAGAGGTAGGGTACATCAAAGCAGCCCATCTGGGGAAAAGAAGTACCTTCACCTCACAGAAAACCGCAGCCAAATAACAACTCCCTAGGGGGTTGTTATGTTCCTGCATGTGAGTGAGGTCACAAGTTTGTTTTACTGCATTACCAGCAGAGGTGGCATCGCGGGAGTGATGCTTAATGTATGCAAGCGTGTATAAGCTACAGTAACTGATTTACATCAGATGCGCCATATGCTTGTATGCCTCCCGACGTTGTATATAAAAAAAGTGAAAAAATTTCATACACCCGTCTGGGGAAGTTCCTCCACCTCACAGAAAACCGCAGCAAAATAACAACTCCCTAGAGGTTTGTTGTGTTCTCGTGTGTGAGTGAGGTCACCAGCTCACCAGTAAGCTCCCAAGGAGTTGATGTGTAAGTAGCAGAGGAGGCATCGCGCGAGTGACACTTAATATATCGCAAGCATTAATAAACTATGGACCCCCTTTACATCAGGTGGTCCGTATGCTTATATGCCTCCCGACGTAGTATAAAAAAATATATAAAAAACTTATGGAAGTAACAACTGCGAACAGAAGCGATTACATAAAAATAGAATAATATAAAATAAGAGCGTCAGTGTTATAGATAAGAAAAGGCATGCCTTGTTGGTTCGAGCATATAGAAAGAATGCCGGATGAAAAATTGACGCAATAAAGATAGTAATGAAAGTTAAATAAACAAAGGAGATCTAAGGACCACGTCTTCGGCGCTCGGTTTTAATTTGATGCGTCCTAATTCTCTTAAAAACACTTAGACCAAGACAAACAGATATGTTCTTGAACACAAATGTTTGTCCTGTGTATGAATGGAACCCACGAGCGTTGGTGTCAAAGTAGTATTATTAAATACTGCGCCACCGTGCTCGTCAAGATTCTTCTAGTTTGTAAGGCAATAAACAAACTTTCATATGATGTGAAGCGGTTACTTTCTACGAACACTTGTAATATAAATCGCTAATGTGTCGCCATCCTCAACCTCCCTTACTTGGGGTGGCAGCGGTTCGCTATTACCTTTAGACACAAATGCAACCTCAACTACGCGTATTGCGCTCTGCTGTTTAACCTGTTGAGGCCCGCGTGGCTGAAATCCGCCATGCGCGTTTCGGCGTCAAGTATATAACGGCCCCAAGGCGTCAACAAACAATACTATGGTGAAAGAGAGCTAAGGATCAAATCAACTCTACTGGAAAAGTGCCTCTTCCTTACCGAAAACCAGCTAAAAAATAACAACTCCTTCCCACAAGTGAGTAACGTTACATTTGTGCTACTCAGAAGTTGCTGTGTCAACGAATATGTCATTTCGCATAGGAAATATGCACGTGATTCAAATAAGAGTAATTTGAATCACGTGCATATTTCCTATGCGAAATGACATATTCGTAGTATTTAATAAATTTTATTACTTCAGAAATTTCCGTTTTTCAATATTTTTGACTATAATGCCTTTTGAGAAAGAAATTATTTTTAAAAAGTGCAAAAAAACTGTCATGTTGCGAACTTTTGCGTCACATCCGATCTGTATTCGCATTGCCTCGAAAAGTTATATTTGAAACGGATTCGAAAAGTTATCCGTCAAAATGCGTACATTTTGACAGATAACTTTTCGATTCCGATATGACGATACTCAGGATATCGATGCTAAGCGTAAAATCTAGGGGTATTCTAAATAAATGGGGACTTTTTCGCGGTCAATGCGCACACTTCTGTCTTTAGGGGATTAAATTGAACTCAATTCAGTCTACCCCAATCCGAGACTTGTTCTAGTGATGTTTCAATTTCAGACACAAGCTGTGATCGGCACTTTGTGCGTTTATGCGGTCACCGTACGGTCATCCGCAAAGCAATTAATGTTACGCACATGCAACAAGTCATTGATATGCCGAAGGAACAGAGTGGGAGACAATACACAACATTGTGGGAATCCAGCGTTCAGGGGTTCAACTACGACCTTGATAATCCGCCCAATGAGAAAACTGGCAAACTATGCACAAAATTTTTCTGGTAGCCCAAAAGAAGGAAACTTCGAAAGAAGTGCCTTGTGCAAGCTAACAGCTAAAGCCTCGGATTTGCTTTCTACTGACTTCGCCCATCGGTGGGTCAAGTATACCAGAAGATCGCCAGCCGAGCGGCCATGCCGGAAGCCGTATTGGCGATCACTTATCTGCGGGCGATTCTCTAAGTAGTCTAAGAGGTGCTGGTTGATGATATTTTCCATGATAATTATGGGAGTTATTGCTATAGGTCTATAGTTGGACGGATCCGAACAATCACCGTTTTTAGGGATCAGGTGTACCAAAGCCTTCTTCCATGAGCTGGGGAAAACGCTCAAGCTCATGGAAGGAGGCGTTGGCAACGCCCGAGAATCGGAACTAACTCCGGCGCACACATCTTCAACACAATAAGTGGAATTTCATTCGGCCCGCTCGACTTATGAATATCCAGGGAGATGAAGGCTCTACGGACAGCTTTTTACGAGAAATCAATTTCAGGCATAGAGCTCTCACATCGCGGTATAGTCGGCTATGTTCCTCCCTGGTCGCCAAGGGTCGAATTAGTTAAAAAAACAGAGCCCGGGCGATCGGCTTTCTCCTTTGCAGTATGGACCAGCGATTCGTCTAATTTGCGTAACGGAGGAAACGACGACTGACAAAAGTTACCCTCAACAGCTTTGGCGAGAGACCACAACGCACGGCAAACGTACGAGTGTCTCGCCAATTTTGCTAACAAATTCTGACTTTGCCCTTGTGATGAAAAACCTGGAAACAGCGTTTTTAGCTTTTTTTAAGTGAACTCGTGTTTGTAATGTAATGTAATGTTGTAATGCGACAGCGTCGGCATTGTATGCATCGGTAGAGTATTGAATAAAAATATACATACATATTCCCTATTAGATAGGTAATTTTCTCGCGTAATTTCAACCCGTATATTTCAATCAAAAAGTCACCCCAAAGAGAGGGCGAGGTATACCAATACTGTTATACCTAATACAGTACATTGAATGCGGACCAGTTGTGAACGTGCCTTGGAGTCTGAATGTCGTTACTCAAGCATCGAGATCATACTATATTCCTGAGTGAAAACCTGTTTAATGTGCGACCAAGTAAAAAAACTAAATCCTTGAGTGTTAGAAGTGGAGTGTGAGCTCAAAGTGAAGTAATGACGTTACATGCTTTACATTACATGATACAAGAACAGCAGTTTAAAAGATTGAGTATTGATTCGAGTATAATGCCTTCTTTATTATTTCGTAATCGGTAAGTGTATTTTTTATTGTTAAATCGATAAATCGTTACGCATTGGCGATGTTTGTAATCGATAGTACAGTCGCTAACTTCAGAGCGTTTGAAGATTTGACTAATGTTTTGTTTTGGTTGTGATAATAAAATTCGCAACGCAATATAGCAAATCGTAAATCCCTTGAATTCGGCAATTGACTTAGTATGAAATAATCGAATTTCTTTAGCGCCTTCGCCCGCTTCTTGAGTAAGTACGAGTAAATAGCCATGCTATGACGTAGTGACTAATATACCGCAGGCAGCCATAGTTTTTTTTGCTAAATCAAAACTAAATATGTCACAATTATAAATATTTTCAATAAAACAATTCAGTGTACTTGTTCGTATTTAAAAATGTAACATTGTCAATTAATATCTTGGAAACGTGTAGGTATTTATATAAAGATACTATACCCGCTTGTCCTTATGTATTCATGATTTCAAAATCGATACTATTTTACAGGAATTATATTTTATGTACATAAATTATTTCGTATAATGGAACGCATTCACAACGTCACATTTCCGGCGGCCATTACAGAAAAATGGCATTACGCGACTAAATTCAGGTGATAACAAGCCACGTGTACTTTGTATGCAAACAAGTGCATATTTTTTTTATCATTATTATCAGTCCGTGCAAGGTTCAAACTGTTGACTAATCATTCCACCATCCATTCGCGAATTTTCGACTGTGTTCATTGTCGTGTGCTCGTGCTTTTACTTTTCTTTGTATCCGTCTACGGTTTTGACCGTATTTTTCGTTTAAAAGTTATTACAAGGCGCAATTACGACTAACCAAGATGACGAAGTTAATACAACAGTTAAATTTTAGTAGTAGTATTAGTAACTATTACGATGGATCTGCGATTGAAACCGAACCCAGCCGCAAGAAGTCTTATCAGTGAGTACCTTCTTATTTTGTTTACGCAATCGTTTTGTTTTTATTATCATGATTGTGAAAAGTTTAAAATTGTTACAAATGTTCCAAATTCTTCCATTGTACGGAATAGTTCGTCCTTGATACGTCATCTTTGGCAGATTATCTGTTACACTCTACCTCAAAGAGTAAAACATACCGAAAGGAATTCTACCTTCACTTCGTAGTAAAAGTTATATAGTTTATGAAATATGTTACGACCCTGTCTTTAATCCTTGTTGGCATATTTTTGTACTTAATTACAATAAATTGTGATATCATATTCTTGATATTGTAAATTAAAACTTTAAACGATAGGCAATACAATAACGACGGTGTAAGTATTACTATATAATAAAGAGAAGTCTATTGAGTCACTCAATATTTTTTTATTTACCAATAAGGAGGCAATCAAGCATACAGCCTGCCTGATGGTAAACAGCCTCCGTAGCCTATGGACATTTGCAACACCAGGAGTGTCACCCATGCGACCCATGCCGACCATAAAAAAATGTTGTAGGTGAACAGTGTTCGTATTCATATTTCCTCGGAAAGCCGTTCATAGATTTGAAAAATTTTGACCTGTTTTCATTTTGACACATAACTTTACAATTCTGATTCGAATATTGTCTTTTGAGACAATGTGCAGATTAATGCACAATAGTGGGCTATGACATACTATTGTTTGGGTAAAAGGTGAAGTTGGAGTCGCAAACTCATCCTTATATTTACCAAAAAAATAAAATTAAAAATGACCTCAATTTTAAAATTTCTATTCTGTTTTATTTATAGTAAAGTTGCTTCATTGCTGTTAATTTAACAACGATTTTGCAAATGTTTTAATTTTTAAAATTTTAAATGTCCACAATCGGGCATACAGTGAGAACTGTTAAATATTTTTGTTCATTGGCAGTATGCTTATGTATTTTTTTATACCACTAAGGTGGCAAGCATTTTGACAGGCTCGGTGGCTCAGTCGTGAATAACGCGACTTTGATGCCAACGCTCGTGGGTTCCATTCCCATACAACACAAACATTTGTGTGCATTAACATTTCTGTTTGTCTTGGTCTGGATATTTTAAGAGGTAGGGCACATCAAAGCAACGCGTCTGGGGAAGTACCTCCACCTCACAGAATACCGAAGCCAAACAACTCCTTTGAGGGTTGAGTTCCTGCATGTGAGTGAGGTCACTAGTAAATTCCTAAGGAGTTGCTGTGTAGGCAGCAGAGGAGGTACCGCACGAGTAATACTTAATATATTATAAGCGCTAGTAGCCTATGGTAACTAACTGCTTTACATCAGGTGGGCCGTATGCTTGTATGCCTTCTGATGCTGTATAAAAAAATATATGGCCTGCCTATGGACATTTGCAACACCCATTATGACCCCTCGTAATACAGATGAGGAGCATAAAGGATAAGGTGTGATGATTGCTCGCTTCAGTCGCTTAGCTCTTGATAATTAAAACAAACATTTTTGTATGAATAAAATGTATTGACGCCTTGAGGCCCGTTATATACTAGGCGCCGTAACGCGCATGGCGGAATTCAGCCAAGCGGGCCTCAACGGATTAATATTGTAAAGACTCTTGTTGTTCTACCTAGTGTTATCTTATTTCGTAATCCATCAAGATTGGCATAGATACTGACTTTTACATGGAGTGGCTGGCATCAAACAACAAGCCAGAGGGACAACCATATCTTTCTTAGATACATGTCTTTCAAAATATAATTCCTTAGACCTATATAGGTTTCTTCACAATGTCTTTCACCGCTAAGCTAATTACAAATATGTACATAAATCCGAAAATAAGAATTTAGTGGTACATACCAGCATTGTATGAGTGGATCATGTGCAATTTTGTATTTGATATCCTGCTATTTTGTGGAAATTAGAAATAACCTGGCCTAATATCGGATCAGATACAACCTTACATTGTATATGCCTTTAACATTACAATGGCAACCTCTGTACAGAGTTTCTGTTATCTATGTACTCTTCATTTCAATATATTGGAGCTCTATGTGGGAGGCAGAGTGCAATGTTTTGAGTTTTTAGCTCACTTTTGATTTTGAATTTTATTTCTAATTTGTTAAACCAGTTAAATGTGACTATTGTAATGAGTATTTTTCTCTTCATATGGAATTCCCGGGTCCATATTCAATTTTCATTTTCTGTTCAAGCCACGACCAGAAAGTGAGAACGGAAGTCCAAGTGTCATCCATGGAAATCTTTTTTTTTTTTCAAAATCAAGTGTCTTAGTTCATACAGCCTAATCGTCTCGAAACTTCATGAGATGGAAAAATTACTCGTCACACTATGAATGACCTAATCTGAGAAACGTTTACTCGGTTGTGGAGATCTGACAGTAGTCACACTATGCAAAATCGGTGACTTCACCGGTACAGTAAGGTAGCGGACCCCGCCAATCCTAATAGATTAGGAAATAGGATAATGCTAGGAAGAAGAGGTGTAAATGCAATTTTGGGCAAAGAAATAAACCAGTGTGCTTTAGACCACACAACTGAAGTAAAACTTCTTTAGCTCCATAGTGCCATAGGTTGTACAGACAATAGACCTGCATTGTGTCTTAGATATACGAAACTTAACTCGCTATGAGAGAAAGAAAATGTGCACTCGCACCTCTCTCTCTTGCCCCTACAGTAATTATACGAAACGTAACTCTCTCTTTCTATCTTCACTAAATTATATCTCTCTCTCAACTTCCATTCGCCTCGCCCGATCACACTTTTCGTAACACTCTCGTCACGCATTCACCAGCTTACTCCCCAAGTCAAGCGTGCGTAAAGAAGTTTTACTAATAAATAACGTCCAAGGAAGTTCTGTCTCCCTGTTACAATTGTTACTAATACATATAGTCTATATTATCCAGTGTTCCAACAGTACATATATACAAAGACCAAGGCCAATTGCTGCCAATTAATACTAATGGTACCCAATGAAATCTGTTTGTCACAGTTGACATAGTGTCATCTAAACAATGTTGTTGCAGTTCAACATTGTTTTTTAAAAGTTAATAGATTTGAATGTTATTTTACAAAAGAGAAATTTACAGGCAATTTCATACAAACCAATAACCCAACATACACACACATGACTGCACATGAAGGCATCATACACACACGAAAACATTGATTTATATATTATTGATTCTATAATGTGTGTGCTTAAATATCTCAGCGATTAGAATGTTAAAGAAGCAAGTGAGGTATGTAAGGATCAAGTCACGTGGCGCTCGGTCCTCACTGCCTACCCCGCAAGGGATCTGGCGTGAAGTTATAGATATATAAATATATTTTATATCGCGTGGAAACCGCTTTTTCTACTTTCTTCCTTTTTCCTCGGCTTTTCCTCAAAAATTTGTCTATCAAATGCAAAAAAAAAAGAATTTTGTCAAATCCTACTGGATAGTTCAGAGATCTGAGAGTTTTACATATGATTTTTTTATACCACTAAGGTGGCAATCAAGCATTCGTCCTGCCTGATGGTAAACGGTCACCGTAGCCTATGGACATTTGCAACACCGAGGGTGTCACTCATGCGTTGCCGACCCTCTAAAAACCACTTCACGCATTTCTTGAAGAACTCCATGCTGTAGTCCCTTGGAAAAACCTCGGCTGGGAGCTCATTCCTCGGCTTGAGAGTTGTCGGAAGAAAACTTCTTATTATATAATTATGTGTAAAATCATCTATTGAACATTGCTCTCTCCGTAATAGGATTGAAGCCATACACTGCCTGCATAACGTACGTATTCAATTACGTTGCGCATATTGGCAATGGCTATAGAATTTTGTATGTATTCACCACACCAATACCCCTGAATGTAAGACGAAAAACCGAGTTCCAGATTTTTTCTATGCTACGTCGTGAGACATACAAGCATACAGCCCTAGCCTGTGAACGCTCGTAATACGTTAAATAACACTCGCACTAACACGACAACTCCTTAGGAGCTTACTGGTGACCTCACTCATAGGAACACGACAACCTTCTTGTGAGTTGTTATCTTGCTGCGGTTTTCTGTAAGGTGGAGCTTCCCCAGATTGGCTGCTTTGACGCGCCCTACCTCTTTTAAAACACACACAGACCAAGACAAACAGACATGTTCATGCACACAAATTTTTGTTCCATTCGGGAGTTGAACCCACGAGCGTTGGTGTCTATGTCGCATAATTTACCATTGCGCCACCGAGCTCGTCGAGATTCTATTGTTACCCACATAACAATTATAAAGGGCGATAGGTACCTCTCAATACAGGTATTCACATACATAAAATGAGGTATCAGCAATTATTTGTAACATATTATGGTACCCCGTAAGGAATTTGGCGTGAAGTTATAGATAAATAGACAGATATTATGGTAATAATAAAGATAATTGTATTTATTATGTTCGTATAAATCATAGAAAATATTTTTTTTACAAAACTTTCGCCTTATAATGTAATTGGTGCCCGATATCTTCGACATCAGTGCTGGCGTACCGCAGGGCTCTATATTGTGACCAACGCTATTTATAAGATATATAATCAATTTGATGGCAGTAATTGCTATGCGGATTACAACACCGGGAACACTTTTTTAAAGACCGTTCTCGTTTTCTTGTGGAGGAAAGCCGCGTACAACTTACATCGTAAATTGAGGGTAACTTGACTAAATGCGGTCGTGATGCGAGCACTGCGAAAAAATTGTGGCATAACGCTTGCTGACCGCATTCAAAATGATGACGTACGAAAAGTCTAAAAGAGTGTCGGTGTTAAGAAAGAAAGGGCATGCTCCGTTGGTTCAGACATGTAGAAAGAATGACGAAACAGATATACAATACGAAAGTGGAAGGATGTAGGAGCCGAGCAAGAACAAGACTAACCACCCATGACCAAATTGGTCGTGTTTTATCAGAAGGTGATGTCAGGAGCCTTAGGAACCGGCGAGCGTGTATAAAAAGAGCTATGAATGTGAAAGAAGCGAGTGAAATGAATAAGGACCGCGTCTTATGGCGCTCGGTTCTCTCTGCCTACCCCGCAAGGGTCCTGGCATGAAGATACATACATACCTAAAGTGTCTAATTGAGGGCGGCTAAATTTGGTACAATTCAACCCTATCAAGACACAAGTACGTACATTCACCGCTAAAAAAACCGCATTTGCTGTAGGCTCTCTCTTCCGAAACACGCTTTTTACCATCGCCAATCTGAGTTTGATCAAAGTCTGATCGCACATAGAGTTGTAATCACCAGGATACCAGCTAGGACCTTATGATTTGATGCTTATACGATCTGTGAGACTAGGTGATGATAAGAAGCTCACACACGATATTGAACCCTTGAGTTTGAGGAGGAATTTTGACCTTACAATGGGTTGTGTTTCGATATTATGCCAACAGTCTGTTTTTAATCGCCTTTGCTGACCGTTGGGTTTGTAGACTCACCCTCACATACTGGAACCGTAATGGTCGCGTGCAGTGCCGTTCCAGAGAAGCTTTCTATCCCTAACTCTTCAACTTGTGGAGCAGTGATGGCCCAGAGTATAAAGAACCGGACTATTGACCAACTGGCCTGTTTAGGATTCAAACTAGTCCATAGTTCGAATCCTAAATACCACTAAATTCGTATTTTCGAATGTTTGACGAGCTCGGTGGCTCAGTCGTGAAAGACTTTGACTCCAACGCTCGTGGGTTCGATTTCCATACAAGACAAATATTTGTGTGTATGAACATGTCTGTTTGTCTTGGTCTGGATATTTTATGAGAGGTAGGTAGGGCGCATCAAAGCAGCCCGCCTGGGGAAGTGCCTACACCTCATAGAAAACCGCAGCCAAATAACAACTCCAGGGTTGTTGTGTTCCTGCGTGTGAGTGAGGTCACCAGTAAGCTCCTAAGGAGTTGTTGTGTAAGCAGCAGAGGGGGCATCGCGCGAGTGATATATGTTACAAGCGTTAATAGGTTACGGTAACTGCTTTACATCGTATGCTTGTATGCCTCCCAAAGTAGTATAAAAAAAAATGTACATATTTATAATTATCACTTGCTCGGCGGTGAAGAAAAACGTCATGAGGAAACCCGCACATCTTAGAAATTATATTTCGAAAGACGTGTGACCATGTGAAAATCAGTATCTTCGCCGAATCCTTAGGCTTAGGCAGCGAACCCCACCAATACAAATGGATTATGAAGCGAAATAACGATAAGAAGAAGAACGCTTTTATGTTGTTCTAATGAACCCATGGCGAGGTTTCCCGGAGTAACAGCACCACCACACTATTTATGCTTGTTTGCACCTTATAACCAGTTGAGAATGCGCAAGCTTGCATTGCCAGAGGAACACCTGGCTCGTCAATTATGCAACATTTTTTTTTTATTTGTCGGCCATTTTGACCATGTTCCTTATGAGATAGGAACGGTGTTCCTGAATATTCCTAATCTATTTTTTTATGCTGAATCCGAATCTGAAGTCAAAATTCGAATATTCGAAAAAAACGCACACACAGACACATAGATTTCATATAGGAACGGTGTTCCTGTAAAGTACTTTATTTATGTTTGTTTAATTCACTTGAAAATATATTTTATAACAAAACTTTCCGCATATATAAACTAGCATAAATATTTATTTTCTTTTATTATATTTATTTAAATAGATACAATAAGAAGATATATGCTGATAAGTGCAGACGGTGCCTTATCTTAAACTGCTGAGAGTAGGATTACATATTTTATAAGATTGTCAAGATTTGATAACAATGTTTTTAGTGTACCTACCTGTGCTAACTAAGTAGAGAATTATATATATATATAACAAGGTTGGGAGGCATACAAGCACACGGCCCACCTGATGAAAAGCGCTTACCGTAGCCTATGAACGCTTGTAATACATTAAGTGTCACACGCGCGACGCGACCTTTGCTGCTAACTCAGCAATTCCTTGGGAGCTGCTGAAGAAGCATCTTGCGGGTCAGCATGGCAGCGTCAACTAGCAGGATACGGTGTAGTTTTTGTCAGTTGCAGTTGCGATTTGGGTTCCTCTTTCGCTTACCATCAGGAAAGAGGAGCCACTATGCTGAACTAATATAAAAAAAGCTTCCTGGTGACCTCAATTACACGCAGGATCACAACAACCCTCCAGAGAGTTGTTATTTGGCTGTGGTTTTCTATGGGGTGGAGGTGTTTCCCCAGGCTGGTTTGTTTTGATGCACCCTGCCTCTCTTAAACTTTACAACCAAATTGATCGTGCTTTGCCAGCCCCGCTGCTAACACGAGCTCGGTGGCGCAGTGGCGAAACGCGCCGTTATGTTACTTTGACACCAACGCTCGTGTGTTCGATTCCCACACGGCAAACATTTATGTGCATGAACATGTCTGTTTGTCTTGGCCTGCGTATTTTTTAGATAGGTTGGGTGCATCAAGCAAATCTGGGAAAGTACCTCTACCTAACAAAAACCCGCAGTCAAATAACAACTCCATTGTTGTGTTTCTACGTGTGAGTGAGGTCATCAGTAATCTCCTATGTAGTTGCTGTGTTAGCAGCAGAGGTGGCATCGCGCGAAATATACTTAATGTATCTTATATGTACTTAAAGTGCCTTTATAGGCTACGGAACCGCTTTACATTAGGTGGGCCGTATGCTTGTAGGTCTGCCGACGTTGTATATAAAAAAAGAAATAACACAGCTATCGTCCTAGATGCTTATTGATAACCTCACTCGCAGGAACACAATAACCTACCAGGTAGTTATTTGGGTGCGGTCTTCTATGAGGCGATGTTACTTCCCCTTTGACACGCCATACTTTAAATTCGCTGGATGCACCATAAGCAATAACCCAATTCTACTAAAAAACTGCAACTGCACTGCTGTGCGGCGTGTGTCAAAATGCGTACATTTTGACGTTTCGTTATTCTGTTAAGCGATCTGACAGCAGCGATGCTGCAGTAAATAAGTCGCTTTTCTGTTAAAAACCCTACATTGCAGCTGCACGTTTCCTGCAATACAATCGTATTCTGATAAATTGTTTTGATATTTGTATAGCGGCGGTGATAGAAATTTTACGAACTTTATTTGCAGTTTTGTTAACACTAGCCTTAGGCAACCTTTGCGAAGTTAAATTAATATTCTGAAGAGGTGATTTATATTTCAAAATATTTATTTTGTTTTGGGAGATTGGGAGAAAGGTTCCTCTTTTCTATTTGAAATACCCTCACGCCGGCAACCAAGGGCAAATAGACCTTGAAACTTCAGAAGTCAATATTTAAAGTACAAGTCCAATTTGCTCGATTGCAATATGGTAACATGACATCTGTTAAGTTATATACCGCATACATTTGCAGGTTATGTACAGTTGTAGTGCCGTTGCAGTGCAGTAAATTTTTATAGAAAACATATATTTACACTGCACTACTCTTTTGCGACTCAAATGACAAGCGTAAACGTGCAGCTGCAGGTTTTTAGTAGAATTTTATGCATTTTAACTCCAAGCAATTTGTAAAATTTCCTACTGACAACGCCTTCTATTTGTAGATCGAAATGCGACTGAAATACTTAGGTGAAAAAAAATGCAAAAAATAAAATATTACTTTTTTTATTCCTCTTTTTACCGAGGGGAAAGGCAAGTGGATCTTAGCCCATACAGCACATATCTTCAGTTTAGAACCATTTCAAAATCTTAATTCTATGTAGAAGTTCCAGCTTCAGGAAGTCTGCTAAAACACAGGAAGGGTTCCTAGACTCAATCCTGTAGTCTAAATATCACCTATAAAATGATAGTGAATATTACAAGGTTCTCCTTATAAAAGTCTTCCAAAAAGTGCATAAACAGTTTATATTTGAGTTTTTTCAATACTCTATAGCTCACTAGCACTTGCGTTACAAAATACTATCAAAACTGTCATATAAAACTAATTTTATACGGGAACAACAATGTCATCCGTCAAAAGCGGGGGAAGAAGTGCTAAATAATATTACATTTGAATTTCGAACCTGTCATTCTCATTAGGAACATTAACGATGCGTTCCGAGAGACAATATCGCCAATATTGATCAATGTATGTTGAAATTGAATTCCTATTCCGATTAGGTGTAAGCGCGTCTACGATAGCAGTCTTCAAGCCACGTTTGACGTCACGCTCTGCTCGCACCATCTTGTGATAATAGCCACACCGCTTTCCCGGTGTTGTTTTCATTGTTACCGCTGTGAAATATGACGTCAGACACAAAGGCTTTAGTTGATGTCATGATAATGTTTATGTCGAAGGAAATCAAAGAATAAAGTTTGAGATTTAGATTTTTCTTTATACAACATTGGCAAGGCATGCACGCGTACGGCATCACATAAGTGTCACTCGCGCGATGTCACCTCTGCACACAGCGGAGTAGTCCTTAGGAACTACGGTCCTAACTTCACTCACTTGCAGGAACACAACATCCCTCCGTGGAGTTGTTATTCGCCTGCGATATTCTGTGAGTTGGATGTACTTCCGCAGATGTGATGCTTTGATGCGCCCTACCTCTCTTAGAACTATACCTTTCATATATCTACCGAGAACGACTTCGACGTTGCGTAACAGCAATAATAGCAAATTGTAGCATCGTACCACAGTGGAAATGCATAATCGACAACATGTGCGCCCCGCTACCACGTAATGACGCAAAGGTCAAGGCGCATTGAGGCCACTGTCGAATCAGCTACATGCGTGCTAAAAACAGATATATACAGGGAATAACGACTTCGGTACACACTTCGTTCGGAATTAGCTATTCTAGCTCATAGCCATTCAGTGCGGTCATAGCAATATCATATGAATTCAAACGACAGGGCGACAGCGACGAGCGTCCACTCGCTTTCATGAAAATCTATGCATTTGATTATGTCGCACTCGGGCTGCCGCTGCCGAAGTCCTGCTGCCTGACTGACTTTGTGAAATTACATTATGCATCAAAGTCCAGTTTCGGCATTTTCTTGATTTCGCATTCCGGAATTCTTATTCCTAGCATTATCCCGTTTCTTAATTCATTAGGATTGGTGGGTCCCTGAGCCTAAGGATTCGGCGAATATACTGATTTTTACATGGAGCGACTGCCGTCAGACCTCCACAACCCAAAGGGAAAACCAGACCTTAGGTTAGGTCATATATCTTTTGAAATATAACATGATACCGTAAAAAGAGTGACAAAAGGAAGAAGTAAAGGAAAGGATACGCTCGAAGGTCGTGATAATTATAAATGTGCTCATGTATCACTGAATCAGAGAACACGAATTTAGTATTACATGTTCGCACAGGATTTGAAACCAAGAACGAGTCTCCAGACTAGACTTCTCCAGAGATCATTGTCTAGTGATTGTACAAACGGCAAACGACAACTGTCAAACGTCTTCAGTATTCATTTGTCGTTCCGAAATGATATCGATTTAGCAGTGCTGTCAGCTCGATTATCAAAATGGAACGTCTTCTAGTGCTCGCTGCGTCAACAGTAATTTTGTATCGTTAATTTAATTTAATTGTAAATTTGTATGTTCGTATCTCGGAACGCAGTGTCATTGTGTTTTCTTATTTTCGCGCCAATCTTGGTTTATTATTGTGATATCAAAATGGCGTTGGTTGATAAAGAGAAACGAACAGCTGTGATAACGTTACTTAAAGTAGATATGATTCCAAATGCAATTTCAACTCGTCGAAGTGGCATTTTGTCTGCTGTATACAACTATGCTCTATGCTGTTACTGTATAACAAAGACTTTCCATTTCTAGGAATTATTTATTTTTTAATTACGTATTAGCTAATTAAGATTAAGATGAAAATTATGTTAAGTTTAAAATATGTATGTTCTATTAAGCGGAAAATCTAATCAACATCAAAACAAAACAAAAAATAAAAACATCTTTATCAAAGACAATTTTGAAGAAGAAAATAAATCATATCTAATGAATACATTTGAAGAAATTACAATAACTTATAAAATGGGAAGTAATCTGATTGGTATTAAAAAAGTAGTAGTAGTTTGCGTACCGGGCTATTAGGCACAATCTCTTCCGTTTGTGACAGAAAAAGATTAGGTTGTCCATGTGGTATTCCTACTAAATTTGATAAAAACAGCTAAGGAAGGAGTCCGTACAAATTCTGTCCAGATGCAATATTTATTTTGCATAATGAATATATCACCCAAATGGATATTTTAAATTATAATCATCAACTGACAACATATTGATAGCAATGAGACAGACATGAGTGTCGGTGAAAGTACAGAGCATTGCGGGATGCCAGCAATTATGTTTATCTAATTGGAACAGCTGCCATCGTCAACGCTTTTATGCATCTGTTGGATAGGAAGCAAGCAAATTATTTATACAAACTCACGATGCAACCCAAACGATAGCAGCAACTTCGATAGAAGACTCCGATGCTAGATCTAATCGAACGCCTTCGCCAAATACAACTAACAATTAATGCTTCACATTAACTCTATTTCGATAGCCCAACTATGTGTAAGAAACATTATAACATCACCAGTAGAACGATATAGGCATATTGCTAGATGACTAAAGTCCTCATCTTTCACCGTGTACTCTAAGAGTCGTTTTTGGATGTTTTCTTTTGACAATATTTAGGATAACACTGATTTTCTCAGATTTACCAAAGCCTATACGTTTATTTAATATGTACTCGCAGATTTAACAGCTGCTGACGTCACAGTCAAGCATTATCATGCAGTAGATATACGTTTCTATTTCAATCAATATTATTTAGCATTACATCACTATTGCTTTCATGTAGTATTTCATGCAGACGACATCCAGTTGCAGGAAACGACACCTGTAAGAAGATATTACAGTTAATTGGAAGTTTTCATTTGGCTTGCAATATAATTGCATTTGGATTTCTATGTCGATATTGTGTGTTACTTAAAATGTACTATTGGCGAGACTGCATGCATTATTTCTTTTCCGCCTCAATGTAACATCCCCCTTAAAGAGCTAGGGTTGTCGATTTTCAAGATGAGACTGAGCACTACAGACATAATAGTCGTTTTGACGTTCCATCAGCGACTGCATTTGCATACTTTGTTTACAACAAATAAGTACAATTTTAAATTGCTTATTGTGAACATAGATGAGAACGTTATAGTCGCTATATACATGTATGAGCCACCTATGTATAATTTTGTCTGTTCCCTCACCCATTGCAGCACCCATCAGGGACCTTAATTGTCACTTTGTATTTAAAACAAAGAGATATGTACACAATAAGGATGCAATAAACGATTGAGTATAAGGTGAAGCCAATTCAGATGGAATATTTTGAAGACCATAATCAAAATTCGACTTCCGTTAATGGCGATGGTGCAGTGTAGTTTCAGGCGTATGTGTTTGCGTCGATTTCCGACGTTTCTTGAAAGCTATTCTATTACTATATTACCCTGTATACGTAATATAGGGTAATATAGTAGACACATTGCGACGTATTTGAATATGAAGTATTGCCATTGCCGATGCTGCTGTTTACTCATTATTCGAAGTCATTCAGGAAATAATCGAATAGAGAATCTATAGAACGATTTTGCTTTTGTACTCGCCTACCGCTACGGATCGGGGGATGAAGTAGAACCAGTAGCTATAAAAGGCTAGGTCGCGGATCTCGCGTCACTTCAACTTATTGGTTATAATATCCCCGCAGTGGACGTAAGCTAAACTCGGTGATTTGTTTAAAACACTAAGTTTTGGTGAGTAAAGTGTTGTGAAGTGGTTTATTAATTTGTATTCGAACCAGTACGTCATCTACTGATAAAGTAGCAAAGCCTGAACTCTCATCACCTCTCATGATGTTATCAACATGGTTCGTACAAAGGAATTTAATCACTAATTAATGATTTAATGTATTATTGACTAAGTATGTAACATATTTAATTATCTTTCGACGTTTGAAATGTTGGAGAAATATTTATTTACAGCTGAACAGTATATAAACCTTCTTCTTTTTCCTAGCATTTTCTTTCTAATCCATTAGGAATGGTGGTATCTGCTACTTGAACCGCTTAGGCACTGAACCCCATAAGTAATCATGAAATGATTTATTTTCGGTTTAAGAGCAGTATGAAGTATGTATGAAGGGAATAATGAAAGTGGACGAAACGAAACAAGTATGTAAAGATCGTAGCAAGTGGAAAGAAGTGGTTTCTGCCTACCCCTACGGGATAAAGGCGTGTATATGTATGTATGTATTAAGAGCAGTGATAGCTCAGTGGATAAAGAACCTACCTGTTATCCCAAGGTACTCGGTTCGGCGTTACGAGCATGTAACACTAAATTTGTGTTTTCGGATGTATATACATATTTGTAACTGGCTGTGCCCGCGACTTCGTCCAAGCGGAATAGTTATAATTTTATTATTTATTTATATAAAAAAATCTAAAATCTAAAGTAGCCTAAGTTACTCCTTATTTCATCAGCTATCTGCCAGTAAAAGTCCCGTCAAAATCGGTCCAACCGTTTCACAGATTAGCCGGAACAAACAGACAGACAGACAAAAATAGTAAAAAAAAAAATTTTGGTATATGTACCGTGTATATCCATATGCATTTAGTAAAAAGCGGTTATTTTAATATTACAAACAGACACTCCAATTTTATGTATCTGTATAGATTATCACTTGCACGGCGGTGATGGAAAACAATGTGTTGAAACCCGCACGCCCTAGAAATTATAATTCAAAGACGTGTAACCTAACTTCTAGGTCTGGTCAGTATTTTCGCCATATCCTTCCTACAATCTTTGGCGAAAATATTGATTTTTACATGGAGTGACTGCCGGTCAGACTTCCACAAACCAAACACAAAAACAGCAGACCTTTCTTAAGTAAGGTTACGCGTTTCGAAATATAATTTCTTAAGACACACGCACGTCTAAGAAATTACGATGTTTTCCTTCACCGCCGAGCAAGTGATAATTACAAATATATACATAAATTCCAAAACACGAATTTAATACTAAATAAAGTACCTACAGTTACTTTTTCTAAAATGCTGTTTATTTTAATTCTCCAGTCGTAATATACTTTTACTTCTTGTAAAAAAATGCAACCCTAGCTATGATCACCAACGCTCAATAGGGACATGATATTTAAAGATCCCAATGAACGACGCGACGTGTCAAAATACGAACATTTCGACGTTTCGTTAAACGTCGCTGCTGTCAAATCGCATAACGAAACGTCAAAATGTACGCATTTTGACACACGGCGCGCTGCTATGCAGTTGTAGTTTTTTAGTAGAATCGGCCTACAGCAACGAGCAGACACAGTAGTTACATAAAGTGACCCGTTTTTCCGAATGTTGTTTCGCGATGGATTGGGCCTACGCTGTGGCTTCGCTTAGAATCATATAGCGGCCTGCGTTATGTATTCACTCTACTGTGGAGATATGACATGCTCACTAATAAAATATATATTTATATATTAACAGCTCTATTTTGAGACCATAAACTGTATAAGTACATAATAAATACACCCGATGTCCCGAATCTTTTGTGTGGCATAGATTGATGTCTGATATCTTTGTGCAAACAAGATTCCCACCTCCCGCCAAAACGTGACAGCTGTCAAAAGTTGGAAGATTCCATTCAAAGACTATAAATAATTTTCCCTATGAATAGGTAAAGGTAATTTTCTTAGATCTATACTGCTTGATGAACGATAAAACGTTTTTGTTCGTATTAAAATTTATGTATACATAGATGTTTTTATAAAACAGGGGTAGGGGGGTGGTAAAAAGAGATTTTATGGCAAACTTTGTGCTGCATATGAAGTTACCCGATTACCAGCTGTTCCCGTACTGGTAAAAGAAGATATCCCAGACATTAGCTTGGGTCAGATGAGGATGGTATTCGAACAGCCAAAACATAGAAAGCTTCTTGTGAAAATGGAATTATAACAGAATTATTGAAAGATAGAAGAAATCCATTTTCACAAGAAGCTACAAAATTTTGTAGCTTCTTGTGAAAATGGATTTATGACAGAATTAATAAAAGAATATTTTCGGCGATAAGGAACTATACCCATTTGTTTAATTCCGTGGCGGGATTATATCGGACTCATAGAAAAAGAGTTTGGGCGTTTCGTTTTTCAAAAAGGCGTTCTTTCTTAAAAGATGTTTGATAGAAGTTTCTACGAAAAGTCTTTTTCTCGAAACGCAGTTTAAAGTGAGCCTCCAGACAGAAAATGAAAACGAGCATCGTATCTGTACATTTATTTTTCGGATAACATTTTTGAATTTCAGTTATAATTTTTTAACATTATTTCATTGTATTTGACGTGTTATTGCGATGGGATATATAAAATCAATTCAGGAAAAATGCACTTATAATATATATAATATATATATATATAATACTTCTGTCGTCGATATCACTAGATACGCAGTGTCAGAATTAAATCTTATGTTATATGGTCGTGGTTACGACAGGATCGGAGAGTTTATTTTCATCAAAATATGAGGTCAACATCTATATAATCATATATAATCTTCTAGGTCCCTTGTGGGATAGCCACGTGAATAAATTTGCGTGATTGTTAGTTTTTAATAAAGATTAAAATCGCTATCATAAGAAAACTTTCACCAACAAGCCCAAAAAATGGCAATTTCTTTGACGTTTCATTTCACGGTCGCACCGTGACTAACTGACACAATCGAAAACTCAAAACCAACCAGTGACGGTACGTTCCTGAAATAGTAGTCAGGCATAATAATTTCTACGACCACGCCCGGTCTCGTTTTTAAAAATAAACGTAAACAATTTGCGCGCCAATTCCATTGCTGTGACGTTTGTTTGTTTTGGTTTTGTTTTTGCTTGTTATTCGAAAATCGAATGCCTCGTTGCAAATAAGCTCATTACTAAAATATCATAGGGGTGTCACTAAATAGTTCAGAGTGTTTGTGTATGTTATCGAATTCGTCATAATCAATTAAAAATTATGTTATTTTCGCGTAGTATTCGGACTTTTCAATACTACATAGGTACTACTCATCATAAAAATATGGTACAAATAGTATAAATTATACTACGAAATCCAACCCTGGTCATGCTACACTACTCTGCTCACTTCAGTTGCATCTGGACGTCGTCGTAAGCGCATGTTCTCTTATTTTTCGTTTAGTATTAAACACACACGTAGTTATAATATGCGAGTGTGCACATTGCAACAGTAGCTTCCACTTGAACGACATTCATGTTGTACAGCGTGCTGGCGCGAGACGACTGAGCTGCTCGCGAGGTTGCACAAGTGTATTGTCACCTACTTCCAACTTCGGGCAATTTCGACAAGTACTTCATCGAAACAACTTCGCGAGTAGTGTAGTGGTAGCTTTAATTTTTTTATACAACGTCATACGGCCCACCTGATGTAAAGCCGTTACGGTAGTCTATGAACTCTTACGACACACTAAGTATCATCCTCATGTTACATGATCATTCATACATCCTCACAAACTTTCACATTTTTATTATTAGTAGGATTCTGTTGAGTGTAATACTCTACTAAAATTAATTGTGTAATGATCTATAGAACGCATTATTTAACTTTTTTTTTTATTTAAATTTAGGCGTACTGCATAGTGTCAGCCAAGTTCGGAGAAGATATTTTTTTTTTTACAAAATTTAACACCGACTTTAAAAAAATGTTATAGACTATAAACAAATGTTATAGTGTTTATTTGTACTTAAGGCGACACCTCGATCGTGAAGCTTTAAAATGGCTCCGCCCAATCACCCCGCGCCCCTCAATTGACACTCGACGCTCGATTTGTAAAATTTGAAATTAGCGCCTAATAGGTAACCTGGGGTCAACGTATAGTCAATGCAAACGAACAGAAAAGCTACAGAGTCGCGTCACACTTAAATAAAATTTATAATATCAATATTTAATAAAAATTATTGATTTAATTATTATTTAGCTTTATACATACTGAACCAAACATATTTATTTAAGCTAGACGGAAAACAATAGTAATAATAGTAATAAAAAACTACAGAAACGTATTCACTTTTAAAAGTTTATTGAAAGAGAAATCAATGACATCGTTTTATATTTATATCTCTACAAGTTAACATGTCTTGGTATCTATGTTGTTCTTACTTAGGTCTCGTCCAGTGGCGCCCTCATTGAATAAAAAAACATATTATAGCATAGAAGATAAACATTATGAAATCTTATGTTGCATTTATTACGAAGATAGTAAAGTATTTTTACGTCATTAAACCAACACTCAAAATATTCCACTATCGTTGTTATAAGCAAAAGTGCTAAAAGAGGCCGTTTTTTGGCAATTATGCCTATAACAACGAAAGCAAAACATTTCAATTGTTGGTTTAATGACGTAAAAGTACGTTATTGTATTTGTAACACACGCAACACATGACTTTATAATGTTTATCTTCCACGTCCACGCTAAGATACGATATTTTATTCCTTGAGGCGCCACTGGACGGCTTGTATCCCCCTTAAGAAGAATGAAACACCAGCTACATAATACAACATTGTTTATCGAGAGGCTAAAGCGGGCCATTTGTTGATTCGGACACATATGTTTAGTTAGCAGATACACCATCTAAACTGCAAACACTGGTCACAGCGATGAAAGACGACTGTATGGAGAAAGGCTTACTACTGAATGCGAAGAAAACAAAGATAATGGTATTTGAAAGAGAAGAATCCAGAACTAATGTAAGGATTACGATTGATGATGAAGTGTTGGAACAAGTGGATGAGTTTGTATATCTTGGATGCGCTTTCAGCAGGGATGGAAGGTACACCGCAGATGTGGAAAGAGGAGTGAGTGCTGGGAATAGTGTGAATGGAGCGTTGGGAAAACTTCTTGGCAGTAAAATCCTGAGCCAGAAGGCACAACTCGCTATACACAATGCAGTGTTGGTCCCAACGCTAACTTATGGAAGCGAGAGTTGGGTATGGCAGAAAGAGCATGAAAGTAGAATAAACGGGGTTGAAATGCGAGCGCTGCGCAAAATTTGTGGCGTAAGGCTTGTAGACCGTATTCGTAATGATGATGTTAGAAATAGAGTTGGTCTGAAAGAGAGCGTCGGTGTTAAAATAAGAAGAGGCATGCTCCGATGGTTCGGGCATGTAGAAAGAATGCAAGATGAAAGAATGACGAAGCAGATATACAATGCAAAAGTGGAAGGATGTAGGAGCCGGGGAAGGCCAAGACTTACCTACCATGACCAAATTGGTCATGTTCTATCAGAAGGTGATGTCAGGAGCCCTAGAAACCGGCGTGCGTGCATGAGAAGAGCAATGAATGTTAAAGAAGCGAGTGAGATATGTAAGGATCGAGTCACGTGGCGCTCGGCTCTCTCTGCCTACCCCGCAAGGGATTTGGCTTGAAGTTATAGATGTTCGAGTGTCATAATGGCTGATAGCGCCGAGTAAACACAGGATTTTTTTATTTCGAATAAATAAGAGAAATAAAATTATCAGATTGAATTAGATTGAAATTGAAATAGAAAATTGGAATTTTTTTGCAACTCCCTCCTGGTGAAGATTCACAAGTTATTTTACACAGTTAGGTATAGCTCTGGTAGGGATCCTAGCTTTTTCCCTAAATATAATACACTCTCGAATGACTAGGTATGCGCTTTCACTAACAGTCAATTTAACTTCGCGAATTTTATAAAAAAGTACAGGAAGAACTTGACGGTTAGACGGTAATTTTGCGCCTATTATTTGATAATTTACGTCTCCAACTAAGAAAATACTTGATTTATTGCTTCTCAATTCCACTGCCATCTTATAAAAGTTAAAACATTACGTATTAATCACGAGAATAACTGACATTCAAAATTAATAGACGGTTAGGTAATTATGACGAAGTTAACGATGCTCTCTCTAAAGTTATTCATTGGTTTAGTGTTAATAATCTGCTTTTAAATGATAAAAAGACTAAAGTAATTAAGTTCTCAACACCTAATGTAAGGCAGGTGGCTACCAATGTACATGTTAATGGAACTAATTTAGCCTCTGTGGTGACAACTGTGTTCTTGGGTATAACAATTGACTCCAGACTACAAAGGGGCCCACAAATTGAAAAATTATCAGGAAAACTAAGTTCTGCAGCCTATGCAGTGAAAACTATTAGACGGCTCACTGATATTGATACGGCTAGAATAGTTTATTTCAGCTACTTTCATAGTATTATGTCATATGGAATTCTTCTTTGGGGTAACTCCGCGGATATTAACACCATCTTTTTATTGCAAAAGAGAGCCATAAGAGCTATCTACAAACTTGGTCCCCGGGAGAGCCTTAGAGAAAAATTCAAAGAAATAAATATTTTAACAGTCGCATCGCAATATATCTATGAAAATCTTTTGTATGTCCATAAAAACATAGACTCATTTTGTAAAAAGAGTGATACTCATAGCATAAATACTAGATATAAGCATAATCTTGTGTTATATGCAAGCCGTCTCCACAAAACAAGTAATTATTTTAAGGGGCAATGTATACGGTTCTATAACAAACTTCCCAGCAATATAAGAGATTTGTCAATAAACAAATTTAAAACTACTATTAAAGCCAAATTGTGTAGCAGGGCATATTATAAAGTATCTGACTATATTAATGATAAAAATGCCTGGGAGTGAGTCGATCCAATTATAATGTAATTAACAAAATATGTAAATTTGTTTGGATACCAAAAGAGGGATGCCTGAGTTTTTTGGCAGTATTTTTATCAGTGCTCACCTAGTCATAAACTGCACGGTAGGGAAAAAAAATGTGACGATTCCAAACAAATGTAGCCATTTTTACGGAATAAAAAGATTTTGACTTTGAATTTGAACAAATGAATACTTGAACATGTTTCGATGTAATTCGGCAAGGATTATCGTAATCTAAATAAGTTAAAAATTAATTTCCGAGTGTTTTAAAAGCAAATGAACAAAACTAAGACATATGCGTTAGAAAATAAAAACTTTGAAAAATAAGGGACACCCTAATATACATATATACAAATAGATTTTATAATCTATTCATATTAAAAAAAAACATGTGACAAATGATTTTCTTGCTGTTTCATAACTTTAACTTCAGTATAATGACATTTATTGTATTTTACTTATGTATACTCTGTGTTTTGTATTGTTGTACGTTTCCTTGTTATTTATTAAACTCTCAAGAAGAAAGAACCAGGACCATCTCTGATGTTGCAAAATAAATCTAATCCGTACAATAGTTCAATACTAACCACAATGTATAGAATAGATGATTTTTTTGTGTTTTCAGTGTTGGTTCATAGTAAATATTATTTGTTTTCACGAGTACCATGGGTATAAATATACTATCTATCTATATCTTCACGCTAAATCCCTCGTGAGCGCCACATGACTCGGTACTTACACACCTCGCTCGCTTCTTTAACATGAAACATACCGAGTTTTTTTAAAAACTATCAAAATATACTATTTTACTAGTAATTATTTTAATACAAAAAAAAAAAAAAAACCTCCACTGGTTTTCTATCTTCTGATTGGACTAATTTCCAACGTAAACTAACCTTCACCTACGTACAATGTCTAAGTCGGAGTTCGGTGAGCTTATAATGGTTACTATGAGTTTGTCGTCCCGTATGACACTTACGTTAAAGTAGCATATTAATCGAGTAGTGATTCTTCTAGTGGAATATGTTTATTTAGTAAGTTTCTCCTAAAAAACAAAACAGCAAAAATATTCTATTTTATAAGTTTTTATTTTAATACAAAGAAATAAAGAGTCTCCACTGGTTGCTATGTGCTGAGAGCGCGAACCTTATTGGTATAAATTTCCAACGTAACCTGACCTCCACCGACGTACAACTTCTAAGTCGGAGTTCGGTCAGATTATAATGGATATAATAGGAGTTTGACGTCCTATATAGGTACGCGGTCAGCCTGTGGATAATGTATACCAATTATCAAATGTTACTGTTTATTCCTGCAAAAAATAACTCTTATTTAATTAATGCAGTTTTATATAGAGTTATTAAGTAAGCAAAATTAAAAAAAAGTTTGAAGAGGAATTAAATAGCTTGGGCCAACCATACCTAGGAACTGTTCTAAAAACTAGAAATATGTCTACACAATGTTATTATAATATGTTTAATGAATATAATAATTAAAAAAAAAAATACCTTGTCTTGTTCGCCTCCGCCATTCTACGAACATTTTCTTTGTATTTTTATTCTATATATTTTCTTTTTAGTGTTCCCCATTATTACAACAGTATAATAAATATATATAAACCTATAATATTATTTCCTACTTATATCTAATAATAATACACTTACGCTAAATACTATAATATTGAATATTTACAACTATTAATTATAAAAACTTCGGTGTCGCGATGTAAATGGAGCGAGCTCGAGCAGACAGTCGACATAGGTCTCACCTCGAAGCGGGCTGCAGCCGGACTGGCTGGATGTAGTTAGTCAACGCGTTTATAATCCTCATTACCGCACAATAAGGTCGAAAACACGTAGCACCCAAGACGAATGTGATCGCTTAGAAATTGTCAGAAACTTAAAATATTTTTAAAAAATTTCATGTTTCACTTATCAAAATATGCAGCAACCATATTATAAACATAGATATTACTAATAGATTTAAGTAATTTTGAAGCGTATAAACAGAACAACTTCGTTGTAATTTCAAAAATAATGAATTTCAGGAGGTGTTTTCGAAAGTAATTATTATCGAATCAATTTTACACAATCGCGTATTTGAGCAAGCAAATTCAAGATAAAGAAATGAAGTTATTTATATTAAAATCTTAGATCCGTCAGTTTAGTCATTAGCCTATACTATTCGATGAAAGTTGGTCTAATTTTTCGATGTGTCGCCTTAAACAGAAATCCTGCTTAATATTATAAATGTGAAAGTATGGAAAATTGTTCCGTTTTCACGTCTCAACGGCCGAACGGATTTGGATGAAATTTGGTAGGGTAGATAGAAGAGGTATTGGATTAACACAAAGGCTATATATTTTATCCCGGTGATATGTTCTTGTGGGATGATCTCTTTGCGAAGACTTTGTTTTACCCAGAGATTCCTCGCTATTATACGTGGAATGCTTCAAGAAAGAAGTGGAAGCGACGTGTTCAAGGGACTTCTGTGGAGATCTGACCAGGTGTAAGGGCAGGCGACTCACTTGGACGCAGATATACAGTGCTTGCAAATCATTTCGAATCTGAACTGATTGCCTATGTTGCTCAACCAAGTGCGAGCTCGATCAGCTTCAGCGTCCTGAAAACAGTGAACAGGTTCGAACAGGAAACATTTAGGGCTGCGTGCGAGGCACTAGGGCTGCTGAATGATAGAAATCATTGGGATGCAACGATTACGATTTATTTTTGTATAGAGATTGTTTATGTGATGCATAAATTGACAAGTTAAAACATGTGTCCTTTTATTCCGGGCGAATACGCGGCTGCTGTGGAATAAATCTACAGCGTAGAGAATCATACAATTCATAAAGTCCAAATATCTTAGAGGGGTTCGTACTATTATGAATGTAAAAGTGTATTTAAATGTCGGTTTGTCCTTTATTCAAATGAAAACGGAGCGACGAATTGATGTGTCTTTTTTGTATGGAGATTTATTTTGTATACTAATTTTTACCGCGTCAAAATATCTTACTCTAACAGGAAAACACGCTTTGTTCCCCTTTGACCACGCGGGCGAAACCGTAACAGCTAGTTAGAAATATATTTATAAACTATTTAGAATAAAATCAATGTATTAGGACAATAATATACAATTATAATATTTTTGGAGTTGGTGCAGCCAAGTTTTTAATTATTTTTGATAATTTTCGTAATTGAATTAAACAATTTTTAACGGAAATATCGCGTATTTTATTTATTTTGTTGAACCTGACGTTTCGAACGCTTTGCAGCGTCCGTGGTCGCAGGAAAGACTAAGGTGGTATTTGTCTTACATTAGTTATTCAATTATTACATCTACCGACATGGATGGATTAATTATATATGTTCCGATTCACACAAAAATCGCTCACAGTGTCCGAACATTTTTTAGATCTTTGGGTTTGGGATTTGATTATTTTTAGGACTGGATCCCAAGCAGGTGGTACTTGCCAACCATCTTCTCTATTGAAATTGGGGTGTTTTCTTATTTCAATAGCCTCGCGCAACATTCTCGGCATGTAGCGATTCTCCTTGGCGAGGATTTGTGGTTTATCAAACCGGATGTAATGGTTTGGCTGGTCCAGTGTATGTTCACAAACTGCAGAGTTTTTATCGCGCCTATTCTTCATGTCAGCAATGTGTTCTTTCACACGAGTACCTACGCTTCTCTTTGTTTGCCCTATGTATGATAAACCACATTCGCAGTCTAATTTGTATACTCCTGCATCTTGTAAGGGGATATTAGACTTGATAGGTCTTAGAAATTGACTGATCTTCTTATGGGGCTTGAAATAAGTTTTAATTGAAGCTACAGTTGAACGTCAACCTGCCATCTTACCATACTTAAAGGGAGTCACAGACAAAATTGGCAACATCTTACGGCGAGCTTCAATTAAAACTTATTTCAAGCCCCATAAGAAGATCAGTCAATTTCTAAGACCTATCAAGTCTAATATCCCCTTACAAGATGCAGGAGTATACAAATTAGACTGCGAATGTGGTTTATCATACATAGGGCAAACAAAGAGAAGCGTAGGTACTCGTGTGAAAGAACACATTGCTGACATGAAGAATAGGCGCGATAAAAACTCTGCAGTTTGTGAACATACACTGGACCAGCCAAACCATTACATCCGGTTTGATAAACCACAAATCCTCGCCAAGGAGAATCGCTACATGCCGAGAATGTTGCGCGAGGCTATTGAAATAAGAAAACACCCCAATTTCAATAGAGAAGATGGTTGGCAAGTACCACCTGCTTGGGATCCAGTCCTAAAAATAATCAAATCCCAAACCCAAAGATCTAAAAAATGTTCGGACACTGTGAGCGATTTTTGTGTGAATCGGAACATATATAATTAATCCATCCATGTCGGTAGATGTAATAATTGAATAACTAATGTAAGACAAATACCACCTTAGTCTTTCCTGCGACCACGGACGCTGCAAAGCGTTCGAAACGTCAGGTTCAACAAAATAAATAAAATACGCGATATTTCCGTTAAAAATTGTTTAATTCAATGTGTAACAATCGCGAAAACCTAAGACAATTTTCGTAATATTTACAAAATATATTTAACTAGTTTGGCCATAAATACTGTTACATAAAAACTTTTTTTCGATTCTTAATTATTTTGAATTTGGAACACGTTTATTATGTTAAAAACTTCTTTCGATTTCCCGCCGTTTTACATATGTTTTCGTGTAAGTATCAAACCCCATTACCAAACAATTAAGTTATCGCATGAAATGAAGATTCCCGCTAGTACTATATCGCGTAGAATAAAACAACACCTGAAGCTCGGCGCTTATTTGTCGATATACAGGACATGCCCTAAATCAATCCCTACAGTTGAAGAGAGTGGATCGATCAAAACACCTTCAGTCCCGATACGCAGGTGAAAGGCACAGAAACATGCTTTTATTATACTGATGAAAAAAAATCCCGATTGAAGAGCACTACAACAAGCAAATAGACAAAGTGTACACACACAGTTCTAAAGTAGTCGCCCAAGTGGTCGGAAGGGTACAGCATGGTCATCGTCCTGCGTCTGCAATGGTTTGGTGGGGGGTGTCTTATACAGGAGTCTCGCTTCAGTTTTGTGAAAAAGGAGTGAAGACTTCATTCAAAGTATATCAAGAGACTGTCTTGGATCGTATTGTGAAACCTCTCAGCAATACACTTGTACCGTGTACCAAAAAAATGTACCGTGGACTTTCAGCAAAATTTTCAAAATTTTCCACGGAAACAGTACGTAAATCTATAGATTCGTGGCCAGACGGATTAAAGCCATAGGTGGGTATTTTTTTGCAGAGACTTCCATAAATATGTTACATATGAGTTTTATTAAGATTACGTTATTTCATAAAAAATAAATGCATATTCATTTGTAACAGAACTTATGGCCGGACTAGGTACATTATGCAGCAATGCCTAATTCAACCTATTTATTACAAATGAACACAACAAATGTGCTAGCTCCTACTAGGTACTAGTAGAAATAAGACACGCAGAAAAGAAATAAAGATATATTTTTTGCTCAGAATACAGAATAAACCAGAAGGAGCCTACAGCCGATAATACATGCGGTCCGCTGTGTCCAGAAACATTTTGCAATCCCCCGCACTCCTCATACTTCCCACCCGTACAGTATTGCTAGCTTAGTGAGAGTTCGCCTCTTTTAAGGTAAATTAAAAGTGTTATATTAATATTAAAGATGTTATATTAATATATATATAATGCATAAATAAATGCTTTAGTAAAATAAAACACAAGTAATTTACAAAAAATATGTCTTTACTTAGGTACATTTTATTGTACTAATAATATTGCCGTTTTGATTCTGAGGTAATCAATACATTTTTACGTTTCGACAAATGAAGAAGTCTTGCTCTTTGCTTTTATAATTTTATCAGTGGAGAACTGAAATTCCATATATAATAATTAGAATAGTTTTACACAAAACATTTTTGTAAAAAAACGACTATTTACGTAATTTCACATATGCAGACTATATACCAAAAACATTAGTATTTCAATCATTATTATTAAGTCAATAATTATTATTTATTTCAGGCAATATTTATATTAAAAGATCTCAAATAATGTAAACATAGGCTCATATCGTAAATACCTTAAAATTACGTAAATGTATTTACATATTTTATATTAATCAAACTATTTTTTAATTACTTAACATGCATTTATTATTTATTTCATCAATGTCAACTTTATAAAAAAGTAGGGAAAAGAAACCAGTAAAACTGGCAACATGAACAAAATGGACTTGCCCAAATTGTTTACCACTATCAACGAGTAAAAGAAATTCATTATTTAAATAAAATGAGATGTAAATGCGCTAGTTACACATGAAATGTGATCCCATCTTGTTTTTTCATGCTTCTAACTGCATTCTCGCAGGTGAGAACCGCACAAGACTGCATTATTTAATAAAAACTATCGAGAAATTTTTACGCGTAAGAGACACGGTGGCCAAATATATACTAGTCGTCCAAATGTCAAACTACTCTCATTGAGAGTAGTTTGTATGGCTTCAGTTTTGGGCGTGTTTGCGGTTTCTGGTTTATTCTGTATTCTGAGATTTTTTGTAGACCAAACTATTCGACCTGCATACTTGCAATTTTGTATATCTAAAAAAACTACCTTCAACATCGAGAAACCCAAATTTCAGTGTACTTCTTACAGTTATAGATTCATTGTTCTCTTAAAAGAGTCATTTTATTATGCCGTGCCTCATAATGAAAACCAAAACCCTTATACTATCACTTCGTTAAACGTCTCTCGAGATCTTTTTTTTTCGGGAAAGAGTTGAGGTATCAAGTTGGAATTAATATCAAATACTAAATGTCAGTTTCTTAGAGCAGTGAAAGAATCAAACCTCTTAAGTCAACGCAATAAAAAGATACGGCCGTTTATGGTCTGTTTATGACGCATATTTTGACACTCGCAAAGTAATCTTAAGCTACACGTTATTTTCCGTTGCCATACGATCATGAAATTTGGCAAGAAGCAATGTCATGTAGACAAGTAAAGAAAAAATTCGAAAACCGAAAATTTGTAGTTACATCTCAAAAAAAAAAATGCAATTACAAATTTGATTCTAAAATCCCCTTTTGACTTTAACTACCGATTGATACTGACGAAAGGAAGTTCTCCGGATGTGTCGAATTTTTTGCCAAGCACTGTGTATTGCCAGAGATAGCAACAATTTCAGACGATGCGTCAAAAGCAAGCTATTTTTGTTCGCAATAATACCACCACAGCACAGATAATACTCTCATTATGGCACTGCATCAAAACTGCCTGACGTAATTTATGTGTATAATAAACAAGTGGATTATATATATATCTGTGTATATTATATATATATACAAAATTTGTGAGGTGCTATCGAAGCGGTGATAGCTCAGTGGATAAAGAATCAGCCTATTGACGGTCGCTGTTTCGAATCCTGATATGTACCACTAAATTTAAATGTACCTACATATTTGTAATTGTCACTTGCTCTTCGGTTATATGAGTGTACGTTTTTTATACAACGTCAGAAGGCTTTCAAGCATACGGCCCAGCTGACAGAGATTGTCTGTCACTATCACTCTTCTTAGTTTCCTCGCGTGTAAGAGAGACAGAGAGACCTTTTATGATGCGCTAGCAGTGTGACATCACGGACACTACACACGCGCATGTTTGTTTTGGTACGTGCCAACTTTCGATAACCTATCTGTAATTGTTGTGTTATTTTTTTATACAACGTCGGAAGCCATGCAAGCATACGGCCCACCTGATAGAAAGCGGTTACCGTAGCCTATTAACGCTAGCAATACATTATCACTCGCGATGCCACCTCTGCTGCTAACATAGTTTCTCCTTAGGAGCTTACTGGTGACCTCACTCGCACGCAGGAATACAAGAACCTTCTAAAGAGTTATTTGACTGCGATTTTCCGTGAGGTAAGAGTGGTATCGTGCATCAAAGTAGTCTGACTGGGGAAGTACGTCTACCTAACAGAAAACCGCAGCCAAATATCAACTACCTAGAGGGTTGTTGTGTTCCTGCGTGTGATTGAGCTCACTAGTAACCTCCCAAGGAGTTGCTGTGTTACCACGATGTATTGAAAGCGTTTATAGGCTACGGTAACTGCTTAACACAAGAAGGGACGTATGTCTCCTAATATTGTATAAAAAAATATTAGGCTCCTGCAGTACCATTATTACTTTACGTGCTCCAATAGAACGGTACTGACGGTACGAAGGTAGCTTGATGTGTCGCTGTGTGTACATAATGTAATCACGCTACCACCATATCAACCCTTACTCATCCCACTGCATACGGGTTTCCCTTCAACCGAGGGAGTGTAGAGCATACTCCACCACGCTGCTCAAATGCGGATTGGCGGAGGCCAGTGTTTTCAAGCCGCCCGAGGGCCACTGACTTAGCTTAACGACTGTCATGTATCGACAATAGCCGGGACCGACGAGCTTAACGTGCCCTCCGAAGCACAGAGAAACACGAGATAGTTTTTTTTATGTAGTATAAAAAAAATCTATTGTCACAAGCATACGGCCAACCTGATGCAAAGCGGGCACAGTAGCCCATTAACGCTGGTAATATATTAAGTATCACTCGCGCGATGCCTCCTCTGCTGCTTACATAGCAACTCCTTGGGCGCTTACTGGGTGACCTCACTCGCACGCATGAACACAACAACCCTCTAGGGAGTTGTTATTTGGCTGCGGTTTTCTGTGAGGTTGACGTACGTCCCTAGACGGGCTGCTTTGATGCGCCCTACCTCTTAAAATCCATCCATAGACAGGCTGCGGTCGACGTTGCTTAACCTGCGTGTTCGGTTAGAATGACACGCGCAACGACGCCATTGACCTCTCATAATCACGCTAAAGAGATAACAATATGAATGTTTAACTCAACAGAGTAGTATGGTTAAGATTACTAGTTATTTAGTTACGTAAATTGAACTATTGCATTAATTAATTAATATGGTTCAACAAACATGTGATGACATAATCCAGTATTACATTGTGTTAACGGCAGATCTCCGATAAAATATAAAAAAACAGAGTCGTACTCGCGCTCTAAGGGTTCTGTACCATTATCTATAAAAACGGCAATAAAATCACACTAAAATGCTTTAGTAATAACGTACGTCACATTGATGAGTAAAATTACTCCTATTCGCTTGTATAATCCCTTTTCAGGGTTCCGTACCTAAAAGGGTAAAACGGACCCTATTACTGAGACTCCGCTGTCTGTCCGTCCGTCACCAGGCTGTATCTCATGAACCGTGATAGTTAGACAGTTGAAATTTTCACAGATGATGTATTTTTGTTGTCGCTATAACAACAAATACTAAAAAACAATAAAATAAATGTTTAAGGGGGTTCTCATACAACAAACGTGATTTTTTTGCTCGTTTAAATGCCAAATTTTATCGTAATTAGGTCAGTAGTCTTTGAACTATCGTCAACCAAACAAGTCAATCGGAAAGAAATTGTGAAATATGGAGAAAATGGAGTACCGCGCTGTTATAAAGTTCCGTACCAAGCAATGAAAATCAGTTCAAACCATACTGGAAGAGATGTCATCCGTTTACGGGGACTCTTGTCCCGGTAAAACTATGGTTTACAAATGGCATATCCTTTTTAAGCAAGAGTCTCGCTTAAAGACGACCCACGGCCAGTACGGCCGATCGAGGGGACCACTACGGAAATCATTCAAAAAATCGAAAAAATAGTATTGGAAGATACCCGACTAAATAAAAAATCGGCCAAGTGCGAGTCGGACTCGCACACTAAGGGTTCCGTACCATTATGTATAAAAACGGCAAAAAAAATCACGTTTGTTGTATGGGAGCCCCCCTTAAATATTTATTTTATTCTATTTTTTAGTATTTGTTGTTATAGCGGCAACAGAAATACATCATCTGTGAAAATTTCAACTGTCTAACTATCACGGTTTAATGAGATACAGTCTGGTGACAGACGAACGGACAGCGGAGCTCAGTAATAGGGTTCCGTTTTACCCTTTGGGTACGGAACCCTAAAAATAGCTCGCAGAAATGGTTAGAGTATCAGGTACAACAATTTTTAAAATTCTTCGTTGACATGACTAAAGTCAGTGCAAGATGGGTGCCGAGAATGCTCACGCCGCCTCAAAAAAAACAGCGCGTGGAGTGTTCTCGCGAGTTTTTGGACCTCTGTCGTGAAGACAAGGATGGAGTATTGGCTCGAATTGTTACTGGGGACGAAACTTGGGTTCATCATTATGAACCTGAGTCTAAACAGGACTATGCAGTGACACAAAAAAGGCACACCACCGCCTAAGAAGTCGCCTTCAGAAAGTGACCTTCGAAATTTTGGCGGACCCACCTTACAGTCCTGACCTGGCTCCCAGTGATTATTATCTATTCCCAAATTTGAAAAAAGAACTTCGTGGGAAGAAATTTAAGTGATGAAGAAGGGATGCAATTTCAGCTTTTATTAAGGATAAAAAAAAATTTTTTTGAAGGTTATTGTAGATATTTAAGTTAATTGAAGGATCAGAAAAATGTATTAGGGTAGCAGGTGAATATATTGAAAAGGAAAAATAAATTTGTATTTTTATTTCCAACTAGCTGTGCCCGCGACTTCGTCCGCGTGGAATAATATTTATTTATATTAATAAAAATAAATAAAATTTCTAAAATAAAAGTAGTCTTTGTTACTCCTTATTACATCAGCTATCTGCCAGTGAAAGTGCCGTCGAAATCTAGCCGTTTCAGAGATTAGCCGGAACAAACAGACAGACAGACAAAAATTGTAATTTTATTTATCTGTATAGATTCTTACCCCCCATTCCGCGAACTGTTAAAAACGTCCCTTCGTACATCTCCCGGCGAGCTACTTCGATGCATCTTATCTCTCTCGAAAAATACAGACCAAGAAAAGCAGACATGTCCATGCACGCAAATATTTGTCCCGTGTGGGAATCGAACCCACGAGCCATTGTGTTAAAGTACCTTTGTTATTACTACGCCACCGGGCTCATCAAAAATGTTTACTTGGGATACTCCTTTACAATCTATCGGAGTATTCTTGGCCCAGTGGTCACCGGTTCGTATCCTGGCGGCGACATTACCACTAAAATCGTATTTTCGGATTAATGTACATATTTATCACTTGCTCGGCGATGAAGGAAAACATCGTGAGGAAACCCACACGTACAGGAAATTATATTTCGACTTATGTGTGACTTAACCTAAGGAAGGTCTGGTTTTCCCTCTGGGTTGTGGAGGTCTGATATACAATTCGTATCTTAAATCCTCAGGCTTAGGTAGCGGACCCCGCTAATCCTAATGGATTAGAAAACGGTATAACACAAAGAAGAAGAAGACTCATTTACAATCTATTTGAGTACAAATGAGAATTTAGACCTATTTTTGTAATTAACATGTATATGCATATTTAAAAAGTAAAATTTTCGCGACCTCGTCTCCTGGGGACTTGCCAAATTTTTATTACACTTTTTTTTTGTTATTGTGCCGAAGTCACGCACACATCCTGCATTGACTTATATGCTCTATTCCTCGATCTATTTTTGTATTTGGCAAGGCCCCTCTTAATTTGGCTCCAGATATGTTTATCTGCTCAGTAGCCGCTAGAAACCTATGCAAATCGGACGTCAACTAAACAAAAAAAAAAACAATCTTTTTTCTCAAAAAATAATATGCTGTATTTAGAATACAGCATAAAAATCTTCTTCAGAAAGATACCATCGAAGAATCGACTGAAAAAACTTTTTTAGCATTTTTTTTATACGCAAATTGAAGTGAAACATTCCATGTGTTGTGATATATTTATTGTTAGGAATATTGATATTTGAGTTTTATTTTGTTTTTTCGTATAGATTGTATATTTTTTAATGAAAGATGGTCGTTCAAGTATTGAGGTAAGAATTTGGCATGCTCTCTTTTTGGCGACATTTTTTTTTTATACGTCGGGAGGGATACAAGCGTACGACCCATCTGATGTAAAGCGGTTACCGTAGCCTGTGAACGCTTGTAATATTTTAAGCATCAATCGCGCGGTGCCACATCTACTGCTAACACTGCATCTCCTTAGAAGCTTACTGGTGGGTTCTCTTACACGCAGAAACACGAACCTCAAGGGAATTTTTATTTGGCTGCGGTTTCCTGTGACGTGGAGGTACTCCCGCAGACGGGCTTATTTACTTGGGCTTAGACCCGTACAAACATTGACATGTTCATGCCAAAATTGTTTGTCCTGTGTGGAAATCGAATCCACAAGCAAATTTAATGTATCGCAAGCGTACAATGTTTACCCTGTGTTCACAGCGCCAGCGAGCTTGTCACTTGTGCGTTGCCAACCCTGTAAAAACTTTTACGCCTTAAGTTTTTTTTAATACTACGTCGGGAGCCATACAGGCATATGACCCACCTGATGTAAAGCTGTTACCGTAGCCTGTGAACGCTTGTAAAACATTAAGTATCAATCGCGTGATGCCACCTCTGCGGCTAACACAGCAACTCCTTAGAAGCTTACTGGTGGGTTCACTCACACACAGAAACACGAACCTCAAGGGAGTTTTTATTTGGCTCCTTACCTGTGATGTGGAGGTACTTCCGCAGACGGGCTGATTTGATACGCCGTACCTCTCTTATCACCCAGACCCGTACCAAACAGACATGTTGATGCACAAAATTGTTTGCCCTGTGTGGAAATCGAACCCACGTGCAAATTTTAATGTATTACAAGCGTTCAATGTTTACCCTGTGTTCACAGCGCCAGCGAGCTTGTCACTTGCGAGTTGCCAACCCTGTAAAAACTTTTACATCATATTTTTTTTAAATACTACGTTGAGGGCATACAAGCCCACCTGTTGGAAAGTGGTTACCGTAGCCTATGATCGTTCGCAATTCAAGTGACACATATGCGATGCCACCTCTGCTGCTAGCAGCAGCAGCAACTTTACGAGCTTACTGGTGACCACACACACAGGAAGGAACACGACAACCATCCAGGGAGTTGTTATTTGGCTGCGGTTGTCTGTGAGGTGGACGTACTTCCACAGACGGGCTGCTGTGATGCACCCCACCTTCGTTTCTACAAACAGACATGTTCATGCACACAAATGTTTGCCCTGTGTGGGAATCAAACCCACGAGCGTTGGTGTCAAAGCTGCCACAGCGCTACCGAACTCCTCGAAACTAGATAGATTTATACACTGCATATCTTTCAAGTTGTTTAAAAAAAAAGATAACTGTCGTACATTGTAGTTGTCAAGGTCCTCACTCACTCGTAATCACGTGCAGAACGCAAGTATTATTGGTTACGTCACAGCACCAGATGTTAGGTTTAATGTGATCATTACTGTTATATTGTTTGGAACAACGAACACAAAGACATATACAAATAAAATTGGAGTGTCTGTTTGTAATATTAAAATAACCGCTTTTTACTAAATGCATATGGATGTATACACGGTACATATAACGAAATGAATATTTTGACATTTTTGTCTGTCTGTTTGTTCCGGCTAATCTCTGAAACGGCTGGGCCGATTTTGACGGGACTTTCACTGGCAGATAGCTGATGTAATGGGTAACTTAGGCTACTTTTATTTTAGAAATTTTATTTATTTTTATTAATATAAATAAATAATAAAAAAAATACTTTTCCGCGTGGACGAAGTCGCGGGCACAGCTAGTATTACATATATTGATATAATTTTTAGCGATAAAGCCCAGTGGATGAAGAACCGGCTGGTCCCCGGTTCAAATCCTGGCATGTACCACTAAATTCGATTATAATTATTATATAATTCGAAATAAAGATTTAAGTACTATATTTTTATAATTATCACTTGCTCGGCGGTGAAAGTAAACCCGTACGTCCATTACATTATATTTCGAAAGAAGTGTTAAGTGGTAAGAAAGGTCTGATTTATCTTGTGGCTTGTGGAGTTCTGTCAGCAGTCGTTTCATGTTTTAGTTTAAGAGAGGTAGGGCGCATCAAAGCAGCCCGTCTGGGGAAGTATCTCCACCTAACAGAAAACCGCAACCAAATAACAACTCCCTAGAAGGTTGTTGTGTTCCTGCGTGTGAGTGAGGTCACCAGTAAGCTCCCAAGGAGTTGCTGTGTAAGCAGCAGAGGAGGCATCGCGCGATTGATAATAAATATATCGCAAGCGTTATTAGGCTACGGTACCCGCTTTACATCAGGTGGGCTGTATGCTTGCACGCCTCCCGACGTAGTATATATATAAAAAAAAATTATAATATCAATATCTTCGCTGAATCCGTTGGCTTAGGTAGTGAACAGTAAAGGGCCAATCGTAAGCGATTAGGAAATTTGATACCGCTAGGATGAAGAAAATTAGCATTAACGACTCCTCTCTGGACAGCCAATGAATGCAAGACAGTATTGAAGTCCTGCAGGCCTTCTTGGTTTACTCTTCGAGTCTGTACTCTGACGAAAGCCCTGTTAAACTCTAGCCGTAGTGTCTACACATTACTAACCACTACAAGCTGACCTGTGCTCTTAATGCAATTAACGTTATTGTTTCAGGGGCGATGGTGCGTCCCTGAGCACCGCTGCGGTCGGCAGCAAACGCTCGGCTTTGTCGGCTTCCGACGCCGAGTGTTTTTCGCTGTGCCTGGGCGCCGGGCCTCTGTGGTAAGTACAAGGCAACCGATGACAGCGCCAGTTCCAATGCCATATTCACAATACGAGACAGTACAGCACACAATGCGGGAGTCCATGCCGTCTGCGACCCAGGATCTGTTATAACGTACCGGAAACCTGGTGTGCACTCAGCTTTCGCTGTCCAAGTCATTTCATTCATTCGACATACTCCGGGAATTTGGTGTGATCGGATAAACCGTTACATCAGACCTCGATCCGGAGTCGCACAACTCGGTCTATACGTAACGTCAAATAAGTTTGGGGTATCTTCAGAGTCTAGAACGGGCACTGCGGTACAGATTCTTCCCACATTAGACAGTAGACACATGCAATCTGTCTCTCACATCTCTACTCCCCCAAACGCCGTCATCTGAGAAAAATCGTAGAGGAAAACCGTTAGAATTCCGCAACGAGTTAAGCTGCCCGTCCATTGACGCTGAACCTGAAGAACCGGAGCGGAATGACAGAGTTTGCGATGGAGTATGAGGAAGCACTGGGTAGACCACATCAGCGCCCTACTTCCCTCATGGCCTAAACAAACAAACATTCGCTAAAACATAGAAATGACATGCATTGTACACTTCATCAGCGTTAATTTGATATATGGAGAAACTCTTATTTTTGAAATAGTTTCTATTTTTTTTCTTCTGGGCACCAACTGCATAAGTGGGCCACGAAATAAAATACTCCAGTAGCCACGCGGTGCATTAGGTAAAACTGACGATGAACTTCACTCTCTATTACCAATCCAAAATACAGGATTATAAAAAAATCGGAAATCAATGAACGAGTCTTTAGACTGAGCCCGAATATGGGACGCTGTAAGCACATTTCTTAATCTCCAGGCTCAGTCTATGAGACGCGTGACGAGTTAATTTATATTGGCACAATTGGCGCTCCTCTTTTAGCAGCTTCAGTGGACAGGCAGCCTTGTTCCCTGCAGTCTTTCTCTATTTTTAGTGATTTATTGTTTCCGTGTGTGTGTTGCAGGTGGTCCTGATGTCCCTGCAGATGGCTCAGCACCGCCCGGAGGGGTGAATAGCGGGGCTTCGAGCCCCGCAACACCGTCCACCCCCACACACGACGACAACAACCGTGAGTATACCACTATACCAAACAAATATACCGCAATCTATAAACATGAATTCCGAAAACAGGGAGTATTTCGAAATAGAAGAGGCGAAGTACGGATCAAGTTGTCTTGTTTAAAAAAAAAACTGGAGATAAGATTTTTAAAGTAATTTGCCTAAGGGAGTCTGAGGTATCAGTTCATTTTGGAGAAGGGGTCTCTTGCCCAAAATAGTTTGGGAATCCCTGATCTATAAGATTTGACGTGCGAGAGAATGAGATAGAAGGCATAGAGAACGACGAATATTTATAATTTGTGCTGTGTGACAAAATAGATGGTAGGTGGCGCTACCGCCTGTTTTGTCCTTTTTTCCCTCTACCCTAAAGTTGTCTGGAAGAGATCGCTACGCGATAAGACCGCCTGTTCTACTTAAATTTTTAGTTGTCATTTCACTATGTATTCTGTTCTATGTGGTACAATAAAGAGTATTGTATTGAAGACATTATACAGGGTCCGAGCATTCCACGTGTGTGTGCGCGCGCCAGTGTTTTACGAAGCTTGGGATAAGGCGTCATCACAAGCGTGGTGTATTGTACACGTATATTTACATAGATATTTCATTATTTTTATATAAACGTTTTTCAAGTATGCCGAAAACGAATGCAGAATATTCATATTTTTGAAAGTTTAACTTCTATCGCGTGTGAATTGCACACATATATTTATTTTAGGCTGCTTCTTTACGTATTAGGCTATCATCACTGATTACTGTGTTTTTGTTGTCCAGGTGACTTGTTGAGCACCCTACTATGGGCAAGTGCAAGCTCACTCGCAAGCAGCTCGGAGAGCTTGGTGACCGAGGGTGGATCACCCACCGGCGCGCACCCCGCCCTCCAGTTGCAGAATCGCGAAGCGGTAAGTGAATTGTTGACCAACACGCTCGCCAACATGTGTTAGAGCACATTTTTTACCACATCTGTTGGAAAATACGCAGCATTCCTCCGCCACTGCGATTACTCAATAGTAAATAAAGCTGACGCCTCTATCCTCAGGGTGCATTCAAAATATGGTACACTACTATAGTTCATTACCTATAGCGTGAGACAAAGTGTAAGAGGTAGGGCTGGGGAAGTACATCCACCTCACAGAAAACCACAGTAACAACTCTCTAGAGGGTTGTGTTCCTGCGTGCGACTGAGGTCACCAGTAAGCTCCTAAGGAGTTGCTGTGTTAGCAACAGAAGAGGCATCGCGCGAGTGATACTTAATGTATTACAAGCGTTCATAGGCTACGGTAATCGCTTTACATCAGGTGGGCCTTATGCTTGTATGCCTCCCGACGTTGTGTAAAACAAGTCTGTTCGGAGAATGCATAGGAGTATGCTTGAAACTCTTTTTGTTCGACGAAAATGAAAATGATTCAGATTCACTCATTTTCACCGAGAACACATTTTAATAACATAAACTCAACAATAACAGAATATGAAAACTGAACACAATTATAAAACTTGACAAAAAAATAAATGAAAAATAGCAGAAATATTCAGCGACAGAAAACACTCCCAGAACTGTTTTCCCTTGTCCCACCCTCTCTCTTCCGACATAGAACCACACGTGCTGGCTTGCGATGTCATCATTCCACTCTTAAGAACATCTCTTCACGTAAACTCCTATCTCTGCCGTACCATATAAATGTGGGACACCTTGCCTGCACATGTGTTCCCTCCTTCCTACAACATGGGATCCTTCAAACGAAGCGTGAAGAAGCACCTTGCGGGCCAGCATGGTAGCGTCAACTGACAGGACACTGTAGTCCTTTGTCAGTTGCCGTTGCAATTTGGGCTCCTTTTTTTGCTGTCCATTAGGCGAAGCGGCGCCACTTTGCTGAGCTAAAATAAAAAAATAAAAACACTCGCCGTTTCTATCTTGTCAAAAGTAAGAATGGCAGATATAATACGGATAAATGCAGAATAACAATGTCTTCTTCATACATCGTATATGTTAAGGGTTCGTGTTTATTGGGAATTTTAACAATGCGGTTCCTAGTTCGTGAATTCCTAAATTTTCAGGTTTTTAAACCAAATTATGAAACGTTCATAAAAAAATATTTTAGTATGTATGTATATCTTCATGCCAGGCCCCTTGCGGGGTAGGCAGAGAGAACCAAGCGCCATAAGACGTGGTCCTTACACACTTCACTCGCTTCTGTAACATTCATAGCTCTTTTCATGTACGCTCGGCGGTTCCTGGGGCTCCCGACATCACCTTCTGATAAAATACGACCAATTTGGTCATGGTAGGTTAGTCTCGGTCTTCCTCGGCTCCTACATCCTTCCACTTCGTCATTCTTTCATCCTGCATTCTTTTTACATGTCCGTACCAACGGAACATGCCTCTTCTTATTTTAACACCAACGCTCTCTTTCAGACCAACTCTGCTTCTAACCTCATCTCTCTATTGCGAATACGGTCTACAAGCGTTACGCCACAAATTTTGCGCAACGCTCGCATTCCAACCGCGTTTATCCTACTTTCATGCTCTCTGCCATACCCAGCTCTCGCTTCCATAAGTAAGCGTTGGGACCAGCACTGCATTGTGTATAACCTGTGTGTGTATAAGCTGTGCCTTCTGGTTCAGGTTTTTAACTGCCAGAAGAAGTTTTCCCAACGCTCCATTCACACTATTCCCAGCATTCACTCTAAAATATTTTGTTTTGTAAAAATAACGAAAATTATTATCCCTATTCTACATGCTGGTAGCTTTGTAATGTTTACTAGCTGTTGTCCGCGGCTTCGCCCGCGTGCTCGATGGGAATCAACGCGTGTTTTCCTATGCGAGTAAGATATTTTGCCGCGGTAAACAGTAGCCAATGTCAAAGGGGTTTAGAGCATACTCCACCACCCTGTTCAACTGCGGATTGGTAGAGGCCAGTGTTTTCAAGCCTTATTGATTTAGCTTACTGACTGTCATCTATCGACAACAGCGGGTACCGACGGCTTAACGTGCCCTCCGAAAAACGGGGAAGCTCGAGATCGTTAAACCCATTCATAGATAGACTGCGGTAGACGTTGCTTACCCTGCGTGTTCGGTTAGAATAACACGCCCAATGATGCGAACGAGCTCTCGTTTTTGAAGTATAGCAGAAACAAATTTTTTTTTGTTAATATTCCTTTTGTTGTGTATTGTGTCGTCAACATTCCACACAACATGCAAATTCAAAATCTGTAATTAACTTCGTTGACATATAACTATGTGATATACTCGTACTGACGGACGTACAGACAGCATAATCATAGCAATAGTGCTCAATTTGGCTTTTGTCCGATTGTTTTATATATAAATATAAAATTATAATAATATGTGATGATTGGTATTTATATACGTCTTATGGCGCTCGGTTCTCTCTGCCTACCCCGCAAGGGACTTGGCGTGAAGATATACATACATACATTATAATAATAAAATTAAGAGAGGTAGGGCGCATCAAGGCAGCCCGTCTGGGGAAGTTACAGAAAACTGCAGTCAAATAACAACTCTCTAGATGGTTGTGTACCTGCGTGTGAGTGTGGTCACTAGTAAGCTCCCAAGGAGTTGCTGTGTAAGCAGCAGAGGAGGCATCTCGTTAGTGTTACTTAATATATCGCAAACGTTAATAGGCTACGGTATACGCTTTACATCAGGTGGGGCGTATGCTTGTATGCCTCCCGACGTAGTATAAAGAAATATATACATCCAGTATGTAACAATATCAAATGTGATGTTTGCAGACCATCCGCAAGATCTTGGACCGCAAGGAGAAATATCCCGTGAAGATTGACTTCAAGATATACCTCACAGAGAACACCGTCACCCGCTGGGACACTGTAAGTGCTACCACTTTACTATTAAATAAATAAATATTGTCGGACAAATTACACAACGACATCTAGCCCCAAAGTAAGCGAAGCTTGTGTTATGGGTACTAGAGAACTGATAAACATACGTAAATACATTTTTTTTTGTAAATGCATACTTATTATACATAGAAAATACCCAGACCAAGACAAATAGACATGTTCACGCACACAAATGTTTGTACTGTGTGGGAATCGAATCTACGAGCGTTGGTGTCAAAGTCGCGTCATTCACGACTGAGCCACCGAGCTCGTCAAACTATTAACGTACAACTATTGTGATGAGCTCGATGGCGGAGTAGTCCACAGTGCTACTTGCACTAAGGCAAATGTCCAATTCCCACACAGGACAAACATTTGTTTGCATGAACATGTCTATTTATTCTGGCTATTATTAAAGAGAAGTTAGGGCGCATGAAAGCAGCTTGTCAGGGAAGTAACTCCACATCACATAAAACCACAGGCAAATAACAACTCCCTGGAAGTGTTGGTGTGTTCCTACGAGTGATTGAGGATATCAGTAAGCACCTAATGTTTTTTTTAGGTCAATGTATGTATATATAGTTGTTTGCCTCATTAAAAGCAGCACATAAATCCAAGTGGCATACCTTATCACAGGCCATTGCCCTGCTGGTATTTGTATCATATGCGTGTTATATTATACTGTACTTGTAACAGTAAACTAAATAAAGATTGTTTACAATGATAATTATTGTGAAATACACTAGGAAATTTGAGATTTAAAATATAAATAAAGATGTTGTTTGTTGTTGCCATGTCTGGATGAACACTGCTGCGTCTAAAACAAAAATATTGTTAGCATGTCTGGATGAACATCAATGTGTCTGAAACAAAGATGTTGTTACCATGTCTGAACGAACATCAATGTGTCTGAAACAAAGATGTTGTTACCATGTCTGGATGAACATCAATGTGTCTGAAACAAAGATGTTGTTACCATGTCTAGATGAACATCAATGTGTCTGAAACAAAGATGTTGTAAAAGTGTGCAGTGGTGAAACGCGCTGTTACGCTACTTTGACACCGACGCTCGTGGGTTCGATTCCCACACAGTACAAACATTTGTGTGCATGAACATGTCTGTTTGTCTTGGTCTGGATATTTTCTATGTATAATAAGTATGTATTTAAAAAATATATATATATTTACGTATGTTTATCAGTTTTCTAGTACCCATAACACAAGCTTCGCTTACTTTGGGGCTAGATGACGCTGTGTAATTTGTCCGACAATATTTATTTATTATTATTTATATTATGTTGTTACCATGTCTGGATGAATTTGATTTCTTCTTCAATCAAACATAAACTACAAAGTTTTCCCGTATACTGCACATTCGTTGGTAGTTCGCAAAAATAGACAATATTAATTTCAACATTCATATCATTATGACTGTCTCCCATTGGGGTAGGCAGAGACTGTAGAACGCCAGGTGGACCAATCCAAACATACCTCTCTCGCCACGCCATTGGTTCGTCGGTTTGGTTGATTTTTCTTTATTAAGATGATTTATCAGATATGATATAATCCTGTTTTATTTACCATGTAATGCCACTTTCGGTTTGCCTCCATTATATTATATACCACATCAACCCTTACTCATCCCACAGCAGGGACACGGGTCTACCTTCAACCGTAAGGGTTTATGAGAGCATACTCCACCACGCTGCTCAAATGCGGATTGGCGGAGGCCAGCGTTTACAAGCCGGCTGAGGGCATAGCATAACGACTGTCATCTGTCGACAACAGCCGGGACCGACGGCTTAACGTGCCGTCCGTACCACGGAGATACTCGAGATAGATAAACCCATCCATAGACAGGCTGCGGTCGACGTTACTTAACCTGCGTGTTTGAATAGAATGACACGCGCAACGGCGCAATCGAGTGCTCATTACATTATATAAAAAATAAATAATATAGAAATATTTCGTATTATTTGCAGGTAGTGGGTAATAACACCATATACTTGCGCGTGCCGAGTGTACTGCAGGCTGGCAGCAAGGAGAGCTTCATGCTGCTCCTGGACTTTGCTGAGGAACGGCTCGGATGCAACAAGTAAGCGGACATGACTTCAATAGATACTTACCAGTGATTGGATAATTGGTTGCATATTTTCTTAAAATTTGTGTATGAGAGTTATATGCAGCTTAATTCTCTGCTCATTCTGCAAGGAACGTGGCGTTAACATTAGGATATTACCTTAAACTTTTGAGTTTTCCTCATATGACTGTAAAAGTTTTTTTTATACAACGTCGGTAGCATGCAAACACGGCCCACCTGATGGAAAGCGGTTACCGTAGCCTATAATCGCTCGCAATACATTAAGTATTACTCGCGCGGTGGGGACCTCACACCCACGCAGTAACACAAAAACCTTTAAGGAAATTGTTATTTGGCTGCGGTTTTCTGTGAGGTGTAGATATTTCGCCAGACGGGGGGCTTTGGTGCCACCTACTTCTCTTAAAAACATCCAGACCAAGACAAACAGACCTGTTCATGCACACAAATGTTTGCCCTGTGTGGGAATCGAATCAAGTCATGTATCGAAACCTATCCATCTATAAGTTCACGCCAAATCTCTTGTGGGGTAGGCAGAGAGAACCGAACGCCACATGACTCCATCCTTACAAACCTCACTCGCTTCTCTAACATTCATTGCTCTTCTTATGCACGCTCGCCGGTTTCTAATGATCCTAACATCACATCGCATCACGTCATGACCTAAGTATGGAAACAGCAGGCTCCTAAAAATAATTTAATGCATTCAAAAATCACTTTATTATATACACTGAGACGGGTACTCATAGGGCTTTTGAAGCTAAACGCTTTCCACATTATCCGACAACATCTGACCTTTAGGTAAATATGCTTCCCAATCTCTACAGTTAGACGTCGCATCATTCGTTGTGTATTCTTCATCGGTGGTGATTTGCATTCACCTCCTGGGATGATGAGTATTCTCCATTTGCGTTGGCATATGTTTACACATAGGTTTTTTGAAGCTAAATGCTTTCCACATTATCCAACAACACCTGACCTTTAGGTAAATATGCTTCCCAATCTCTATAGTTAGACGACGCATCATTCGTTGTGTATTCTTCATCTGTGGTGACGTGTATTCTCTACCTGGGATGATTAATATTCTCCATTTGCGTTGACATGTTTTTCATATCTGATCATATGTACTCTCCATCTAAAATGATGAGTATTCTCCATCTGTAGTAGTGATGTATTCTCAATCTGTGATGATGTGTATTCTCCATATGTGGTGATGTGTGTTACGATTATGTATATTCTCTATTCCAGCTGCATCATCTGCGTACACAAGGAACGCCCCGACCGCTCCACTCTGTTCAGGACCTTCATGTTCATGGGATTCCAGATCGTGCCGCCGAACACACCGCTGCTGGCCGAAATAGAACATCCCGAATACGTGTTCCTGCACTACAACATGCAATAAGTTCTAACGACAGTTGATGCTTTATATTTTAACATTCATAACATTTTGAGTAGTTCTCGTCAATCAATTTCATTCACAAATTTTTCTCAAAAACTTTAATAATTTGATTATATATCACATTTAAAAGTAGCAATTTAAATACAATAAATATGTAACAGTGGACAATAATTTGATCGAATCAATTTAATTTATACATCAATTAATATTGGAAAATCAAATTGTTTCACATTTAGTTTGAATACGGCTTAATAGATATTGCTTAAAAATCTTTTTGAAAACAGTAGTTGTAACTTTCGAGCTAAGTAAAATATTGAGCATTGATTGACGATATTAGAACCGATTAAAGCGCTTTATTGTACACTTAATATGGCAACCACTATTGGCGATTAGTAGATCATAGTAGAATATTCCTTCAGAGATCTCCCTAACTGGTTTTATTTTAGTTGACATGGGGTAAGCCTCTGATTTTAGATCATCACTATCATTTTTGAAGTAAGCTAGTGGTGCCAATATACAGGAAAAATATTTTCCTGGTTTTAGGAACTGGTGTATCATCAACAAAAATGTTTGCCATTTGGAAAACTATACTTAAAATGTAAACGAAATAAACTTAAAATTGTTTGACAGTCATTAAAGCGCTTAAATCATCAGTTAGGCGCTATTTTCGTGACATAGTAGAAAATAGTATTGCTGCTTTTTCAACTGTATCTTTGGTTGACTTTTTTGTTTTAACAAAAAAAAAAGAAGGATTTCTAGAGTTTAGATGTTCTGGTGTCACGAATAGCTAGTTGGAAACTGCACTTTTATCTAATGTATTATCACGGGGCTTGCATAGTAAGGAGTCAACAAGTCTAGTATTTAGGTGTTTAGTATACCTTATTATTCTTACCTTATGTATAAAAAATATGCATTTGTTTAGGTTTTTTAAGCAAAAAAAATAACATCTATTTTTCATTGTAATTTCGAATCTATTTGAAATCTGATTCGAAACGAAAAAATTTTTTTTTTGTTTAAATGCCTAATCAAATGCATTTATTAAGTAATTTGTTTCTACGATTTCAGCTTTGAATATACGCGTTAATGTCATGTTATATCTTAACAAAAAAATATTTTTCTTTTCTTCAAAACTGATATAGTAGAAATGTTTATTTCTTTATTATTACTATTATTATATGAGTATGTATGTCGTCGTGTATCGTAATCAATATTCACCCATTCCGGGGTAGAGCGAAATTAAGAAATAAAAACAAAAAAAAATACAAAAAAAAAAAAAATTAAAAAAAAATGGTTTGTAAAAATATTTCCGAGTTCCACTTATATTCACAGTTTTGTACACATTCGATTTTATTTCTCTAACCACCGATACAAATATGTTTATTGCCATATTTGAGCTATATATATATATTACATGTAGAATTCTAATATTTGAAATAAATATACCAACATACACTCGCTAAAATTTGGTTAAATTTTAAACATTGAAGCCATTTTTTTTTATATTAGAATAATACGTGTAAATTATTTAAAAAGATCAAAAGAGTTTGTTTCTATCGAATCACTTCACTAAAATCTATTCAATAGTGACATAGTGTGCATCTATTATAAGTACCTACCTATATAAATTGTAGTATAAGTGGTTTTTTTTAATTAATTAAAATCATTATTTGCTTCGTGTTCGCCAACACGATAGCGAGCACGCTGTCGAGCTTGTTGGCGCACATGTTTGCGGTTTAGGTTAAGTTAAAGCGGTCCCAAGTTATTTTTTCAGTATTTCATTCAAAAGTATTAATTTACTTCGTTGGAAAGCGGGACGCGCTTTTATTAATATAATTATAAGTTTAATGTATTAATTGACAAACAAATAAAGTTAATCATAAATAATATTCTGTGGTTTTTATACTCGCGTAATGCATTTCATAGTTCTTTTTAGGGTTCCGTACCCAAAGGGTAAAACGGACTCTATTACTGAGACTGCTGTCCGTCCGTCCGTCTGTCACCAGGCTGTAGCTCATGAACCGTGATAGTTAGTCAGTTGAAATTTTCACAGATGATGTATTTCTGTTGCCGCTATAACAACAAATACTAAAAAACAATAAAATAAATATTTAAGGGGGCTCCCATACAACAAACGTGATTTTTTTTGCTCGATATTGATAACGGCAACGGGTACGACGCTTGAAATATTTAAGTTATATATTTACTTTAAAAATAAATAATTAAATTAAAATAAAACAAATACTTAAGGGGGGCTCCCCTCCCATACAACAAACGTGTTTTTTTTTTTTTTTGCTGTTTTTATAGGTCATGGTATAGAACCCTTCATGAGCGAGTCCGACTCGCATTTGGCCAGTTTTTTTACGTCTGTAGGCATACAAGCATACGACCCACTTGATGTAAAGAGTTACCGAAACCTAAGAAAGCTTGAAATATATTAAGTAATACTCGTCCAATGTCTCTGCTGCTAACACAGCAACTCTGCTTACTGGTGATCTCATTCACTCGCAGAAACACAACACCCTCTAGGGAGTTGCTTGGTGCGGTTGTCTGTACTTCTCCAGACGGGCTACTTTTACGAAGATAAACAGACATGTTTATGAACACGAAATTTTGTCCTCTGTGTCAAACGATTCCACGAGCGTTGGTGTAAAATATGCCTTTATGCGCCGTCAAGTGATTTATGGATACAACTCATTATTTTCGAATCTTCCTCTGGTCTATCTGAGAGATTTGTACGTGTACTGCCAGATTTCTTTCCTTTTAGAGAATCAAAGACTCGGTTGAGAGTATTTGCTCTGACATGTTGGTGTACCATTATTTCCCAACATTCATTGAAATGCCAACACAAATACCGGTCAAGCTATTATACGCTGACGCGTCGAGGTGTACTGAACAAGTGTGAGATTGAGACGTCCCTTGGACTGATCGGTGGTAAAATTAGTGCTAACTTCAGCGAAGCGAAAACATAGTACGTGTGGCATTGCAGTAATTAATAAATACTCCCATATTACATACACATTGTGATGGTGGTGTCTCAACGTCATCATTACGCACCCAAATAAAACACGAATAGCGATATACATGTTCACAGGGAAGGACACTTCTCTGGAACGTCACTCGAACAAGGAGTCACGACTCGAAGCTCGTAACGCAGCGTATACGGCATGACTCGACGTCAGTGCGTTGAAATGACCAGTCTAGGCGAAAATAATGTCATATCAACTAGTCATTCCCAGTTTAGAACAATTAAATATGGTGTTCCCCAGGGAAGCGTATTGGGTCCCTTTTCTTCTCTACATAAATTACTTGCCAACAGTTAACAAACATAAATGCATTATATTTGCTGATGATGTCTCTATAATTGTTAAGAATAATAATAATAATTTAAATAAATATGGAAATTACATAAATTACACTATAAAAATATTATTGATTGGCTTTTATCTATTAATTTAAATATCAATATATAAAATTCATAAATAAATTGTTTGCTCATTATCATTACCTTGTTGATTTTAGATGTTTATTACGTACAAAGAAAACAGTTTTTGTCTGTGTGAAAACAGGCACTTGTCTTTTGATGCGTCATTTTAGCAAACACATTGACATGCATCACATGACTATTGGGGGTGGGGAGGAGTGTCCATACGAAATCACTCGTTGCTAAACAAAATAATGTTTATACTTAGTTATCTGCACTTGTTACTTTTTATTCACTGCTATCAGTTTCATTTCAGTAATTTTCACTCAGTATGTTATTTGTAAACGTTTGCATTAAATAAGAGTGGCGCAAAAGTCGTCACCCGATGTTCCTTGTCTGTATTTTTTTTTATTAATGACCGTGATAAACTTTATTCGGATTTCTGGTTTCGGATTGTGTTAATGTAATATCTTAATATTTTTTTCAAGTCGAGAAAATGATATCGGCCAAGTGGCCGCCGGTAGAATTGAATGACCATACGGGCCTGATTTATAGCATTTTTCATCACTCTTGTCAGATCTTCCGGTGATGAGTTCACCCGTTCTTAACGGATATTCTCTTAGAGAGTTTCAACAGTCTGCGGCTTGTTGATATAGACTAGTGACTTCAAGAAACCCCACAAAATGAAGTCCGAAACGTATAAATCGAGCGAACTGGACTACCAGTGCAAATCATCAAAACGAGTGATTAGACGACCCGGAAATGCAACACTGAGAATTCCGTTGTGGCTCTTGCAGTATGCGTCGTTACTATATCCTGTTGGAACCTCATATTCTCCAGTCACTTGACTGGACTCGTTCAATTGAAGTAGGAAAAAGTAGTTAAAAATGGCTCTGTATCGATCGCCGTCTACAGAAACGAAGTGGCGCGCGGCATTTTCGAAAAAATAAGGTTCGATGACGCCTTAACATAAACAGCACACCATGCAATAACTTTGAGCGGGTGTAAGGGTTCTTCGAGAGATGTACGCAGATTTACCAAGATTAAGAAGCGATAATTCTGCTTATTCACATAACCACAGAAATAGAAATGAGCCTCGTTACTCTTGGTGATTTTCGATGAAAAGTTGTCTTTTTCTCGGTCGCGATTCAGGATGGCTTGAGCGTAGGTTACATGCGCTTGGCGGTCAACAGTTGATGCACTGTCTGCGCTTTAGGAGAACATTTTCAAGGATTTTATGATGCCAAATTGCATGGCACGTACACCAGCACTGGCCTGATCGTCCCAGTCTACCCCAGACCATAGGGCCATCACTCCAGTGACCAGATCATCGGTGTCGCTCCCCTTGCGCTTAGTCTCTGTCACACACAAAGCATCTAAACGTCTCTCAGTTCGTTCATCTTAGTTTAAAACGTGATAAAAAAAAATCTATGAACAGTCAATCAATATATTGTTATATATAAAACATACAAAAACAAGACTTATATTCGAGGCATTAATGATATGTTTCACGTATTTCTTTTATAACCTTAAGGCATTCTTTGAAAACACAATATTCCATTCATTCAATATTATATTATACAAAATATTATATATAATATTTTGTATTAAACATTCATTTTTATTTAAAGAAGAAGATTGTGTGATTTAAAACGAAAAATAAATTTCATGCATATTACATATTCAGAGATCGCAGCGATTTCCGCAGTGCATAGATACAGTTTGACTAACAAGAGAATGTGTTTCAGACAGCTGTTCATGGAATAGATGAGTGATACGGAATGTGAACAGCCGTGAAAAACTATTTAACGAAATGACAGCTATTTCGAACGCTTTCTCTCGGCGATCCAACTATATATAAGCTTGGTTTACATACTCATAAACATAATAAATGCATTATAATTCTTCTCTAATTTTAGTGTGACAATAGCTAAATATGTCGCAAGGGAAGGGCGGGGAAGATTGATAATGAATATAATGTAAGATTCCATTCCGCACATAATAATGTTATCCGAAAATATTTTTGTAATACAATAAGTTATTATCAAAAATACAGTTTGTAAACAGGCTTATTATAGAATTGACGCATATCTGAGTGGAAATGATTCAGCAAATACATTAATATTTCTTTTTTTTACAACCTGAACATTGCAGGAATAATGAACAAGTTGTAATAATTACGATGAACATACAAACTTAGTAAATAAACTTGTCGCTAAAGGTCAATGACCATGGCATGGCTGACGCTCAGCAAACTTACAGTTAATCCCCTGGATTCGAACTTGACATATTTCGTTGGTCGAATCACGAAAGGGTATGGTGTATCTAACAAATCATCTATTTTTATTTGAGGTTCGTAATCACAATGCTCAGAGCATATTTTACTGTATCACGGGGAGGCGTAACTAAAATCTTAGATAAAGATGGTAAATTATGTATGTATGTATACCTTCACTTCAGGTCTCTTCCGGCAGAGGCAGAGAGAACCGAGCGTATAAAAAAAATATTACAATGTTCATTAAAGATTTTTTTTAAGAAAGTTCATCAACACCAAAAGATCGGACAACATTTGAAAAGGTGATTCAATTTAATTATAATTGATATTTATCACCAAGAAAAATATACATTTAAATACTATGTTTAAAGATGATTTGTTTAACAAAAACCGCATAAACGATCTCAAAGCGTGCCGTGATTTGTGTGTAAACGAAATACCAGTCATAATACGTATTTCTGATATTAAAGCTTTTTGTAAATGTAGCAATTAACTATATAGTTTTTCAATTAGTTTGTAATATACAATTGCAATAATAGCTTTTACAGCTGGTGGTTTGTTTACAGACAAATGACGTCATACGATCTGAGATAAATGCACCGCTTACATACGCGCCATATTTAAATAAATAATTTATAGACATAGTATTGGGTCTTTTAAAAGGTATTGTTTATTAACCCCCGACGCAAAGAGGGTTGTTATATGTTGGACCGCTATGTGTGTGTGTGTGTGTGTGTGTGTGTGTGTGTGAGTGCGTGCGTGCGTGTCTGTGTGGCACCATAACTCAAGCGGGCGAACATATTTTGATGCGCGTTTTTTTTTATTTGAATGGAGGTTTTCTAGCCGTGGTTCTTAGACATGTTTTGTCAAAATCTATTCAGCCGTTTCAAGATCTTTTTGCTCTTTTGTTAGCTGCGATCGGGATCTTAAACGCATAATGGGTATTTAACTTACTTTCAAACATATGTGTGACCTAAAATTTGAAACAACCATATTATATGCTACATACTATGCAAGATTATGAAATTGCTGATGCTGCAGCCAGGATATCCAGTACGCTATTGAAAATAATTGGATTTGTTTTTGATCAGTATATTAATATTAAGTTTTTATTATTAGTAATTAATAGTCACTCATGGTTTTTAATTTAAATAAAACCAGTTGAAAATGCGCAAGCTTGCATTGCCAGAGGAACACCTGGCTCGTTAATTATATAACAATTCAATTTTTTTTTAATTTGTTTGAGATAGGAACGGTGTTCCTGTACAGTTCTATTTTACTTTTTATGCTGAATCCGAATCTGAAGTCAAAATTCGAATATTCGAAAAAAGCGACAGACAAACACTCAGACAAACATATAGATTTCATATAGGAACGGTGTTCCTGAAAACAATTTCTATATTGTTGAATTGCATAGGTTTATTTGTGTAGGGGGTTTATTAAAATTACAAGTTATCTTGATTGCTATGTTATTTTAAATATTCTATTTATGGTGATAATGTTCATTATGATGATTTGATATACTTTTTGACACATTGTCCAGCCCCCTATTGGTTTAGTGTAAAGCTATTTAATATCTGATATTATACACGAGACTCGATCCTCGATTTGTTTATAAAAAGTTTAGGTTTTCGTAATGGTTACAACATATTTTTTATCCACCAAGGTGGCAAATGGTAGCAGCCTATGGACATTTTTATGGACATATATACCATATTCATTCCTTTGTTGGTTTATTTGTTGAAGAATAAATTTTGAGCTGTGTAAGAGCAGCGTCATGTGGCACTCTGTTCTCTCTGCCTACACTGCAAGAGACTTGGAGTGAAGATGTACGTACATATATGGAGAAATTTACAGCTTTTTATATACTCTGTAATAGTAACTGATATCGCCTTCCATTTGCCTCTCTCCGGGGACCTCCTCTTCATCCACTAGGTGAAATTGCTGTTTGTCGAAGTTCGGGAAGTACGTATCGCAGTCGAAGGTCTTCTGTATCTCCGTCAGGTAGATTTTACCGCAGTTTTCGTGTTCAATCGCTGCCTGTAAATAGGCAGATAAATATTTGATTATGCGAAGCGGTTAGGTATTCTAGTAATGATTGCAACACATGGAGTATCGAGATCAAGCGATGCCATCTCTGCTGCTAACAGAGCCACTCCTTAGGAGCTTACAGATGACCTCACTCACTGCCATGAACGCAACAAACTTCTAAATAACAACTTATTTGGTTGCGGTTTTATGCGAGACGGTGGTACTTCCCCAGTCGAGCCTCTTTGATGCGCACTAGCTCTTAAAAACACCTAGACCAAGACAGACATGTACATGCGCACAAATGTTTGTGCTGTCTGAGAATCGAACCCACGAGCGTTGGTGTCAAAGTAGCGTTACTAACCATTGCGCCATCGAGCTCGTCATAATCACGGTGTCACTATCGGCTTGTTCTCCGATGACATGTTGACCTTTGGGCGTAGACTGCCTTTAATATCAGCTTACCCCATATATTCATTTCTGGTTATCAGTTCGTGTGATAAAATTAAATTTAATTAAATCTGCCATATTTGGAAGCTAAAAACGCAGTTAAGCAGCATAGACCGCGGCCTGTATATGGATGGGTCCAGTCGTCCGTCCTCCCCTCAGAAGAATGACTAACGCACGATTTAAGTGGATTAGTTCTTCTTTTGTGGGTCGTTATTTACGTCTGGCGTAAAATAAAAAAACCCTACCTTGTAAATTGATGATCCTCCTATGACCCATGTGGCTTCAATGTCGTCCCTGGACTCTATGTAAGTGATAGCTTCATCCAGCCCCGGCACCACAATCACTCCTTCGGGAACCTGTTGGGAATTGATTTTTATACAAATTCAATGTCCATTCCTCTGGGTTGATGAGGTCTGACGGCAGTAGCTCCATGTCATAATCGGTATCTTCACTAATTGTGTAAGAATGAATTCTCAGCCATTGGTGTTGCGGCGCAATTAGCCATTTTTAAATGGTTGATTTATTAATGATGAAATGACCGAAACAGAGAGAGTGAAAATAGAAAGATTGTCAGAAGAAGATGTACGTGATGAGTATATTGAATGAATTAATGAATGAAAGATTTGAAAAGATGATTAATGAAGTGTGGTCTGATATAGAAGAATTTTGGAAGGAGTTTACACATGGTGTGAACGGAACTGCGTCAAAAATATGAGGAGTTAGTAAGAAAAGTTATGGTAGAAAGATGAGGAAGGGATGTTACGAAGAAATGAATGTAAAGAAGGAAGCGTGGTATGATCTGTTAACTACGAGGGCTAATAGAAGAGTTCAAGGTGATGTAAGCGACAGTACTGAAAGGGGAGTGAAAGAACAGTGTGATATTTAAAAAAGAAGAGTTAAGCAGATAGTAAAAGAAAAGAAAAAGTACATAGCCAAGGAGCTGTTAGATGTTTTATTCTTATAGGTCTTATCGAAGAGTGAGTATCATTAAGAGAAGATACAATAGAGTTGAAAATGTTAATTTTATCATCAATAGAAGTGGCTGCGTAAAGCTCAGTCCAATCAAGATTACAAAAGTCATCCGTCAAGCGACACACATCAATATCTCTGAAGTTACGCTGAAAAATTGTTTTGTTAATATGCTTGGGAGGATGCACCCTAAAGAATAGCATGAAAGAAATAGCAAGTTGTGATAGGAGAATGGTGCTGTAAGTTGTCCATGAGAAACCACCGAGTCAGCATCAGAGACAAGCATTAGGTCAATCAGAGAAGGCCTACAATTCGGGGCATGATGTGTTGCAGAGTGGAAGGACATTTAGGTACAATACTCTTGATCTAATTTGACCTACTATCATCTCTTTAAAAGGCAGTTGTTAAGATCGCCCATTATAATAATATGGCTATAAGAAGGGCGAAGTTGTTCTTATACCGACTCAATGGTCTGGAAGGTGTCTGTGTTGTCATTGGGGCGGTAAACTACTGCTAGTAAGACTTTTAGAGTGGGGCAGTGAAATTTCCAGAAATAAATATTCTAGAGATGCAGAATATTCATTAGGGGATTGTGCAATAACAATGCTAGAAATATGGTCACAACGATAAATACATTCACCATCCGAACCAGCTCCGATTCTATCATTACAAAGAAGCCGGAAGCTGGGGAGGGGACAGTGAAGAAAGCTATGCTCTGTGCATTGATGTGCACAATGTTTAGGTTGTGGGAGTTGTAGTTAAGCAAAGACAGCAATTTCCTCTCAACAACTTCAGTATCAGATGATGATAAGGTCACTGAGAGCACTTTCAAACTTTTTTATTATATATGGATGTCGTACTCTAAAAAGATGATGGAAACATACGGTAGGCTTAATATCATTAACATGATGTGTGAGCACGATGTTGATTCTGTTGGTCAGTGGGCGAAACTTTGGCGGGATGCAGTCCCAAGTCCGTCGTCCCATAATGACAGCATTCATATTCGCGGAGTTCTTCACTTTGCATGTCATTGTGGTGAAATAAGCCATTTCTTGTCTGAAAAAGGAAATTATCTTCTATGATCTAATGCCGGTACCTCATCCCTCCTACCTAAAGGAGCTACTTCCATTGGTCATCCATTCATATAAATGCTTGCAATATAGGGAGCATCATATATATGACCTCGATGGTGGAATGCCTACTTGCCAATGGTTGTGGGTTTGATTTCCACACAAGGCAATTATTTGTGTGCATGAACATGTCTGTTTATCTTGGTCTAGGTGTTTTCTTTGTATTGTATGTATTTTATAAAAAAAAAGTATTTACATATCTGTTCTCTATTATTCACCTGTTGTCTAGTATTCATAGCACAAGCTTTGCTTAGCTTGGGACTAGATGGTACTGTGTAATTTGTTCCACAATATTAAAATATTAAAGTAACACATCAAAGCACAAAAAAATTTTTTTTAAAAGCTAGGTGTCGGAATGGCTGGCTATGGCTACATTAACATCAAGGCTCATGGGTTAAAGTTCCACACAAGGCAAGCATGTCTGTGGTTTCCTATCCATTTGCATAAAAATTTAAGACATAATATAACATAGATAAACAAAACTATGCCAGTTTTGTTTATCCCAATGATATTTACGCAAACATAGGCATAACAGCTTATGCACTTTGTTAAGCACAAGAATTTAAAACATAAATATATTTACGAATAATGATATTAAAACATATTATTTATTAGGCATAATAATAATGTACTTAGGGAAAAGGTAAGTTCTGTAAATTTGTTATATACCTATATGTAAAATATATTAGCGGCGCCGCACCTTAACCTATTGTTTTTTTTTATACTTCGTCGGGAGGCATACAAGCATACGGCCCACCTGATGTAAAGCATGTACCGTAGCCTATTAACTTTTGCGATATATTAATTATTACTCGCGCGATGCCTCCTCTGCTGCTTACACAGCAACTCCTTGGGAGCTTACTGCTACACTAAATTACATAAATAATATTAGGCTAATAGTCATTATGCCTAGTAACATTATGCAAATTAAAATTATATACCAAAACAAATTAGCCTAAAAGATAATTATGTCAACATAAATGTATGCCATAAAACAATTATGGCTAAGTATTATTATACCAAAAAAAAATGTCATAATATATATGCCAAAGTATATTACGAATAAAAACATTATGCGCAAAGTAGGGGATCCCTGTTTGTCCTCATTCAAGAATTTGTGTATCAGTGTTGTCTAGTAACACCATTTTTAGTTTGGGACTCGATGGTGCTGTATAATTTGTCTAAGAATATTTTATTTATTTTTGTCACGTAACAAACAATCATGCATGCAAATTGATTACATGGTCAAATAATGACCGAGAAAACTCTTTATACCACTAGGATGCAATGAAGCATATGGTCCGCTGTTTTATAAGCTAGGAGGCATAGAACTACAAACACATTACGACCCACATGACATATAGAGGTTACTGTATCATAAAAATGCTTACGATAAAAGGAGTAAGTATCACACGTTGCTATATCTTCTGTTAACATAGCAACTCCTCAGGGGCTTATTCGTAACTTCACTCCCAGTTATTTGGGTGCTGGCTTCTGCGGGGTAGAGGTACTTCCCATCCTCCTAGGAGACACTTGTATGGCCATCCATCTATACTAATTTTTGCAATATAAGGAACATCATTTGTGTTGCTGGTGCTGACGACAGTTTTAAGTGAAAACTATCAAACAATTTAGATATTCAAAGCTCAAATGTGATTCTTCAATGGGAATGTAAGCTTGCCTTAAGAGAGCCAATGATAAGCTTCCGATGCTACACAGGAGTCTCGTTGATCATTTGCAAACCTTCACAGTACACCTTTTCAGTGGTTGTGCTAGGTGCTGGAAGTAGAAGAGTTGCTGTGATGACAGCGGGTGTGACAATGCGCTAGCAACATTATTTATAGGCATACACACATACATACAGTAACCACTTTACATCAGGCAGACCGTATGCTTGTTTGCTATCTGTCACAGTATAATAAAAAAAAATAAGACTTGGGAGATGAACAATGTCAGGATAAGTCCATCATACACATTATGTATCATGAAACTTAAGTTCAACTACATCTCCTGAGTTTTTAATATTGGTAGGGCGCATCAAAGCCTGTTTGGGGAAGTACCTCCACCTCACAGAAAACTGCAAAAAATAACAATTCGCTCTATGGTTGTTGGGTTATTGCGAGTATGTGAGGTCTCCAGTAAGTTGCTAAGGAGTTGATGTGTTAACAGCAGAGGCATCACATGAGTGATACTTAATGCATTGCATAAATTCATAGGATACAGTACCAGCTTGACATTAGGTGGGTTGTATGCTTCTATGCTTCAAGACTCTTCTATAGAAGACTCTGGCGGTCAAAAGGTTAAAGGGAAACTTTGATGCGTTGTTGTTATTGTAGTTTAAGACAATTCATCCAAACGCTTGGAAAGTAGGTACTATCTATACACGTTTAGATTTCAGAGCTTTTTATTTCGTATAAACAAATCACTGTAATTTTTACATACATTCTGGTTAGTACGTGGGTGGGCTGGGCTTATGAGTGACATAAAAATTTCCTGAATGAGATTGATGAAAGTAAAAAGTATTTTCACTGTCAGTGCCTATTGTGGTCTATTGTGAAGTCTGTGCTGTGTGTTAAGATAAGAAAGGGTATGCTCTGTTGGTTCGGACATGCAGAAAAAATGCAAGATGAGAGAACGACGAAACAGATATACAATGCGAAAGTGGAAGGATGTAGGAGCCGAGGAAGACCAAGACTAACCTACCATGACCAAATTGATCATGTTTTATCAGAAGGTGATGTCAGAGCCTTAGGAACCGGCGAGCGTACATGAAAAGAGCTATGAATGTGAAAGAACCGAGTGAAGTATGTAAGGACCGCGTCTTATGGCGCTCGGTTCACTCTGCCTAACCCGCAAGGGACCTGGAGTGAAGATATACATACATACTTGAACTGGGAAAACAAATGAACAATAACCAACCAAACCAACCACTGGGCCTGAACGGGTTAAACAGTTAATTCATTGAGGCCCATTATATACTTGTTGCCATAACGCGCATGGCGGAATTCAACCGTCTGGGCCTCAACAGGTTAATAGACATATCACAGCTACAATATTAAAAATTCACTAGCTACACCTCGCAACTTCATCTCACTTCATCCACGTGTTTGCCCGGAATCCCGTAGGAACCACTTTTGCTACTTTCATTCTTTTTTCTTGGCTTCTAAGTCGAATCACCACATCAACTGATCCCACTGTAGGGATACGGGTCTCCCTTCAACCGAAGGGGTATAGAGCATACTCCACCACGCTGCTCAAATGCAGATTGGCAGAGACCAGTGTTAACAAGCCGCCCAAGGGCCACTGACTTACCTTAACGACTGTCATATATCGACAGCAGCCGGAACTGGCTTAACGTGCCTTACTTAAACATCTGAAGCACAGTCGTATCTCTATTGTATCTAAGTCGTATAGTGATGTTAAATAGCCTATAACCATCCTCAAGAGTTGGGCTATCAAATGAAAAGTTTTTTTTTCAAATCCAACTGGTAGTTCCAGAGATTAGCGTGTTCAAACATACAAACACTTCAACTTTATATATGTATACATTCGAAACACAAAAGTACCTACCATGAAAGATATGAATCTTTACACTAATATATTTTTTTTAATATTATTTTAACATTTTTTTGAAGCATGAACTTAATGCACAAAAGAAAAGAACAATTGAGTCTGACTGTGTCAATAACAGCTGGGCTTATCATCCGCAACCTCAATATCCAAAATCTACAGACTCATTTGTTTTCTTATATCTCCAGACTAAACAAGACAGTAACTATGAATACATCATGGAAAAGTAAACAATGACTGAGAAATCTCTTATAACTATAGACATTTTCAACCCCAAATACGTGTTAAAAACCCCTAAACGTTCTTCGCAAACATGTGAGGTTTTCCTCATTTCTTATTTAGGGCTCGAGCGAGTATATACAAAATCTGATGAAAGCAGAAGTCCGTAGAATGCATAACATGTTAATAAAACTTACTTTAATCTCCATGGTAGGTTTCCTTTCAATCCAATACCCATGTTTTCGCAAGCAGCGGCAATCAGGTTTAATTTTGTTTTACACATTTTAACGCGACACTGGATTACGAAATTGTATGGTGTATGAATATACAGACTAAACAAATATTGTTATTATGCTATTGCTATGGGAATCTATTCTATTCTAATTTAAAATTGGGGCTGCTACAAATAAAAGTTACAAAAAGGAAATGGAAATGGCGCCAAATAACTAGATAATGAATGAGATTGATTGAAAGATTGAGATTTTGATTGAAATAAGACTTTGACTGGAATGGGATCAGTGTTACCAATAGCTGAAAATCAAATTTGAACTAAACTTTGTGTGCTTCCGCTCCCGATTAGTTCATGAGAACTACTGCCGCCTGGCACCCACCCACTACCGTTAGTAGATGCATGCCGCCGTTGCCATGGCTGCTCAGAATATACATGTTTTTAACGGCAATACGGTGGAATTTTGTCAGTTTTATATATACCTTCACCTGATCAGCTATACTTGCTGCAATTAAGCAGATTATTCGTAGCATGTGCAAAGATAGTGAGCGCGTTTCAGCGCCACTGTAGTGTCGCCGCGTGGGCCACCGCGCTGACTCCTTGTGTGACGAAGATGCTTGGTGCTGAGAAACTGAATATTAGGTTCTCTACTGAGCAGGTTGACTCTGTTATAAAGAATGTGGTGAGAGGGAAGTCACCTGGACACGATAGCCTCAGTATCGAGCATCTGCAGCACGCTGGTGTGCACGTGTCGCGCATCCTGGCGGGCCAGTTCAACGTTTGTCTCAGTCACTCGTTCCTACCTGACGACCTTATGTATACCATAGTAGTACCTATTTTAAAAAATAAAACCGGCGATGTTTCGGACTTGTCTAACTATAGACCTTTATCTTTGGCGACGATAGTAGCAAAAGTATTGGATAGTATGCTTGATAAACACTTAAATTAATCTCTAAAGATACACGATGCACAATTTACGAGAACTATTTATCGATGTATGAAGCGTATGCGGTCGCCCATGGGCTTAGATACAACGTTAAGAAAACGGAATTAATGGTTTTTAAGGCGGTAAGTAAGAGCTACTCACACGTGCCGGTAGTAACACTTAACGGTATGCCACTTAGTAGAGTGACAAAATTTAAGTATCTGGGTCACTGGGTGACCGAGGATCGCACAGACAACGTCAACATTGAGAAGGAACGTAGGAAGCTGTCTGTCCGCTGTAATATGTTGGCTCGGAGATTCGCGCACTGCACCAACCATGTCAAAGCAACGCTATTTAAAGCATATTGCCAGACGTTTAACACTTGCGGTCTCTAGGTTAACTACACGCAGAAGACATACAGCGCCTTACGTGTCCAGTATAATAAAGCGTTCAGAGCGCTGATGGGGCTGCCGAGGCACTGCACCGCGTCCGGCATGTTGATGGCTTCCACGCTATTATAAGGAAGCGTTGCGACTCGCTCATGAGTCGTGTGCGCGGCAGTCTCAACGGTGTCCTAAACATGTGGGCTGACAGGTGGGACTCTCCATTACTGCGGCGCTGGATACACCTGCATGCTGTCGGATAGCCAGTGCGGGAGTATTAGACAAATATTGTCAAAGTTTATTTTATTGTTATTATATGATATTTTTATAATCTACTAATATATTTAATAAGTACCATTGTAACTAACAATTATGGATGTGGATGTGAATCTGAAATAAATACATTATTATTATTATTAATAATGAAATAGCGGCAATAGTAACCCAAAATATTGTTAAAGAAACGTACTGGCAACACTGCCGATGACAGAGAACGAAGGGAATTCTTCCCGCGCTTTTGACGAGTGACATTGTTGTTTTACTTGAAATTTTTACAATTCAGTATAAAATTAGCTTTGTGTGACAAATTTGATAGTATTTTGTAACATAATTGCTAGTGAAATTATACAGTAATGAAAAAACTCAAATATGACACGATTATGCACTTTTTGGAAGACGTGAATAAGTTCATCAAGAAAACCTTGTAAAATCACTATCGTTTTGTGAGTGGTATTTAAACTGGGTTGATTGGGTCTAGGTACCCTTCCCAAGTATTTTTTCAGCATAGTTCCTGAAGCTGGAACATAGAATTAAGATTTTCAAATGGTTCTAAACTGATGTCTTGGCTGTATGGGCTAGATCCCTTTGCCTTTCCCCTCGGGGATAAAAAGAACCAACCAGAGAACGAAGGACTTCTTCCCGCGCTTTTGACGAGTTACATTGTTCGTATAAGTACTTGAAATTTTTACAATTCAGTGTAAAAGTAGTTTTATGTGACAATTTCGATAGTGTTTTGTAACATAAGTGCTAGTGCAGTTATACAATAATGAAAAAACTCAAATATAACACGTTTATGCACTTTTTGGAAGATGTGAATAAGTTCATCAAGAAAACCTTGTAAAAATCACTATCGTTTTACGGGTGGTATTTAAATTGGGTTGATTGGGTGTAGGTACCCTTCCCAAGTTTTTTTTCAGCACAGTTCCTGAAGCTGGAACATAGACTTAAGATTTTCAAATGGTTCTAAACTGATGACTTGGCTGTATGGGCTAGATCCCTTTGCCTATCCCCTCGGGGATAAAAAGAACCAAAAAAGGACTTCTTCCCGCGCTTTTGACGAGTGACATTGTTCTTATACTTGAATTTTTTACAATTCAGTATAAAATTAGTTTTATGTGACAATTTCGATAGTATTTTGTAAGACAAGCGCTAGTGAAATTATACAGAAATGAAAAAGCTCAAATATAATACGTTTATGCACTTTTTGGAAGACGCGAATAAGTTAATCAAGAAAACCTTGTAAAAATCACTATCGTTTTACGGGTGGTATTTAAACTGGGTTGATTGGGTCGAGGTTACCCTTCCCAAGTATTTTTTCAGCACAGTTCCTGAAGCTGGAACGTAGAATTAAGATTTTCAAATGGTTCTAAACTGATGACTTGGCTATATGGGCTAGATCCCTTTGCGTTTCCCCTCGCGGATAAAAGGAAAAAAGAACAGAGTGAACAGAACGAAGTGGTGAATTGTTTCGTAAGACTTCTTCCCGCGCTTTTGAGTAGAGATATTGAAGTTTTACTTGAAATTGGTTATTTAAAAAAAATGAGATAATTTTGATAGTATTTTGTAACATAAGTGCTAGTGAACTTATACAGTAATGAAAATACTCAACTATAACAGGTTCATGCACTTTTCGGAAGACGTCAATAAGAAAACCTTGTAAAAATCACTGTCGTTTTACGGGTAGTATTTAAACTACATGATAAGGTCTAGGGACCTTTCCTGAGTCATTTTTCAGCAGGGTTCCTGAAGCTGGGACATATAGAATAAAGAAGACTTAAGTCGATGCTGATGCCTGCATGGCTCTGCCTTTGCCCTACCCAACGCATGGGAAGAACTTAATTAAAGAAAATGAATTGTTTTGTATTTGTATGATTGGCACACAGATTGGCATAGTGATCAAAGAATAGAACGTCATTTCAATGTTGACATTTAAATTTTGTTTTCATGTTCCATACCCAAAGGGTAAAACGGAACCATATTACTGAGACTCCGCTGTCCGTCTGTCCGTGTTCCGTCCGTCCGTCCGTCCGTCCGTCTGTCACCAGCCAGTATCTCATGAACCGTGATAGTTAGTTGAAATTTTCACAGATGATGTATTTCTGTTGCCGCTATAACAACAAATACTAAAAAATAGAATAAAATAAATATTTAAGGGGGCTCCCATACAACAAACGTGATTTTTTTGCTCGTTTTTGCTCGATATTGATAACGGTAACAGGTAAACGCTTGCAATATTCACAGAATATTTAGTTACATATTTACTTTAAAAACAAATAACTAAATTAAAATAAAACAAATATTTAATTTTATTTTATTTTCTTGCCGTTTTTATAGATAATGGTACGGAACCCTTCGTGCGCGAGTCCGACTCGCACTTGGCCGATTTTTTTATTTCTTCAGCAGCTTCCATTATTTTTTATAGTAATTCTTCTCGCGTATTTGGTAGGTAATAGTTCAGGGGTGTTAAGTCTGGCGAACGCGCAGGCCATGCGACCGTCCCACTACGACAAATCCAAAGAGAATAATTTTCATCTAAATAATCCCGGACTGCGCGAGCGAAGTGAATCGGAGCTCCATCTAATTGTAGCGTCATTTGTAGTCGCTGAGCCAATGGTAATTCATAATTTTTTTCTTGGAAGTACGTACAAATTCCAAGAACCTTTGGCCGTTCATAGCATCAGGCAGCACAATGGGGCCTATGATCGTGTCATCAATCATACCAGCCCACATATTTATGGAAAATTAATGTTGGAATGAACTGGGCCGGACGGCATGCGAATTCTCGTCGAGCCATAAATGATTGTTCGCCAGACTTAACACTCCTGGACTATTTTTATTGCACTTTGAAACAAAAAGTTTATGCTGAAGTTCCAAATACGCGAGAAGAATTACTACAAAAAATAATAGAAGCTGCTGAAGAAATAAAAAAAGACCGGGCCATGGTCAAACGCGCCACCCAGCAATTGTCAGCTAGAGCTACTCTTTGTCTGCAAAATCACGGTAACCATTTCGAACAGTTACTGTAGTGTTTAAGTTATACTTACACCAAAACCAAAATACATAATGTAAAAAAAAAAGTTGTTTTATTTTATTAATAATGTGCTATATCCCAAAATTTGACAGCTAAATCTAAAGTGTTACTAGGAGATCATGGTATCATTTTGTAGCTTAGGCCGTGATCTAATAATTAAATTTATAAAAAAAGCAAGTTAAGAGGCTTGTTTCAGAAAAAAATTCAATAGACCTAAAAAAAAGAAAAATAAATTCGAATTTTCACTTTTAAAATAAAAGTTATTACACTAAAATTGATTAATTTTTATCAATATCGATACCGAAAGATGTAGAATTCTATTGAGCTTGAAAAAATATATTTTTTGTCATGATGGGATGAGTCAATCAGAAATAGTATTTTTTTTTATAACTCAGTCCATTTTCGTTATTTTTTTTCAAATGGCTGCCATTTCAAAACGTGGGGACATAGACCCACTATTGGAGGGTTTTTGTCGATGAAATGGTCTAAATACTGCACCTGTAAAATGTCAAAAGTCGGTAAATTAACACATTGTTTAAGTTCATTTCTGTATGGCGCGTGTTTGTGCTTTGTGCGTCGATATATTATGTATCACGCGCGTGGTGCCTCCTCTGCTGATAGATTATACACTTTCCTGGATTGTAAGCATTTTTGTTGAGTAACATTCACATATACTCAGTAATATAGTTCATTATGATACTTTTACAATACATTAATGTATGTTACAATACTGTGAGTGTCGATGGTATTAGTGATAATATTCGTATTGCAGAAATGTTTAAGGAACACTTCTCTGTTAAATCGCCGCTGGGGCCATCACAGTCGGTGTGCGGTGTGGGTCCGCGTGGACAGGAGATGTGCACTCGATTTACAGCTCGTGACGTCAGTAAGGTTATCAATGCGATGACGAGAGGTAAGTCTCCTGGCCACGACGGTCTCGGCATTGAGCACCTTCAACATGCAGGTCCTCACATGCCGAGAACGTTGGCTATGTTCTATTCCTTGTGTATCGGGCACTCATACTTACCTGCTGAAATGATGAGGACTGTGGTGGTGCCGGTCGTGAAAAACAAGACTGGTGATATTAGTGATAAAACTAATTACAGGCCTATTTCACTGGCCACCGTGTTTTCAAAGATACTTGATAGTCTACTCAACTCACAACTAGACAAATACTTGAATTTGCATGACAATCAGTTTGGTTTCAGGCCTGGTCTGTCTACTGAAACAGCAATTTTGTGTTTGAAGCAGACTGTCAGGTACTATACTGACCGAAAAACCCCCGTTTTTGGGTGTTTTTTGGACCTTTCAAAAGCATTCGACTTGGTTTGTTACGACATATTATGGCGAAAGCTAGGTAGTATCAATGTACCTACAGAACTAAGCAACGTCTTTAAATTCTGGTACTTAAACCAGGTCAACGTTGTGAAATGGTCTAACACTTTCTCGGAACCATACAGGTTGGAATGTGGGGTGAGGCAAGGGGGTCTGTCCTCGCCTAAGCTCTTCAACCTCTATGTAAACGCGTTGATAGAGGAGCTCAGCGGTGCACATGTCGGCTGCCGCATTGATGATATATGTGTAAATAATATTAGTTACGCGGACGATATGGTGCTGCTGAGTGCCTCTGTTTGTGGCATAAATAAACTAATAAGTATATGCCAGCGGTATGCCGAAAACCACGGGCTAAAATATAACGTACATAAGAGTGAATATATTGTCTTTCATCCCGGCAGAAAATATACGCGCAGTGTTCCAGCTATTCGATTAAATGGAACCCCGCTCAAGAGAGTAGACCAATTCAAGTATCTGGGACATTGGGTGACTTCCGGGATGAGAGACAATATAGACATAGAAAGAGAGCGTAGGGCGCTGTCTGTGCGAGCGAATATGATAGCCTGCAGGTTTGCTCGATGTTCTACAGCAGTTAAAATTATACTATTCCGAGCTTATTGTACATCGTTTTACACGAGCAGCCTGTGGGTTGATTACACGCACAAGCAGTTCAGCGCTCTACGCGTTCAATATAACAACGCGTTCAGGAGGCTGATGGGGATGCCCCGATATTGTAGCGCGTCGGGAATGTTCGCCGAAGCTAGAGTAGACTGCTTTTTTGCAACTATGCGAAAACGGTGTGCATCCCTGGCGCTCAGGGTCCGGGCCAGCTCCAACAGCATCCTGAGCATGTTTGCTAAAAGATATGATCTTCGGTATGTGAACCATTGCTCAATGGTTCACATACTGAGGAACAAGGAAATGTAACCCTAATCTACTATACAAACGATAAGATAATCTAAGGTGTTTTAATATCTCTAACTAACATACTGTATGATCTAAGTTGGTCGAAATAAAATCATTTTATTTATTTTATTTTATTTATTAATAATTAAGATTTTAAGAGAGGTAGGGCGCATCAAAGCAGACCGTCTGGGAAAGTACCTCCACCTAACAGAAAACCGCAGCCAAATAACAACTCCCTAGAGGGTTGTTGTGTTTCTGCGTGTGAGGGAGTTCGCCAGTAAGATCCCAAGGAGTTGCTGTAAAAGCAGCAGAGGAGGCATCGCGCGAGTGATACTTAATATATCGCAAGCGTTAGGCTACGGTAACTGCTTTACATCAGGTGAGCCGTATGCTTGTATACCTCCCATCCGACGTAGTATAAAAAAAGATTCTTAATTATGATAGATCAATGACAAAAAGCGTTAAAGTGAGTCAATGAACACTGTTATATAGCTGTAAGTGTTAAAGACTGCCTAAAGTTCGTTTTAAGTATATTGACTTGCCACTACTACTTCTCAAACTCATTAGGCTATTATGCGCTGTACATTACAGTTTTAGTACAACCTTTAATAAAGAAACTATTTTTTAACACTTAAAACGTTTTTGGCTAATATTAAAACCCTTGAAAGTACCTATACAAACCAACTTAAAGTTGTAAAAATGTTAGTTGGGATTCAGTAAAAAATATATAGATCGTTTTCGGCAGTAGTGTACAGTGCGAAAGCAAAAGGACGCCATACCATGGTTGAATTGATCGTACTTTATCAGGAACTCTAGAAACCAGCGAGCGTGCACGAGAACAGCTATGAATGTTAAAGAGATCTGTGTACCCCCAAGTGACCTGTAGGCCGATTCTACTAAAAAACTGCAACTGCACTGCAGCGCGGCGTGTGTCAAAATGCGTACATTTGACGTTTCGTTAAACGTCGCTGCTGTCACATCACTTAACGAAACGTCAAAATGTTCGCATTTTGACACACGCCGCGCTGCAGTGCAGTTGCAGTTTTTTACCTACTGGCGTACATACATACCATTGGATTCATTATTAACGCAGTAATATAATGATCGGCAAATCAATGGTTTTGGACGACATGATCTCAAAGTAAGATATTAAAAGTGTGAACGCTTCTTGGCACTGTTTTTAATCAAAAAACAGTGGCCAGTCTCAAGAGACTGTTTGTTGATTAAAGCCGTGGGTCAGTCTCGTTCGCCATATGGTTCGTTTTATGGGTTAATAGGGCATTAAAAATGGCTAGCGGAGTTTCCCGGACATTATGCCCATTTACGATCGCCATTGTGTTATAGGTCGGCATAGGGTTGGCACTTATAACTTTAGAATTTATTTCATGTAAGATAAAGATAAGAATTCTTTATTTGCCATTGGGCCTTCGCGGGCACTTAGGCACGTCTTACATTTTTTTTAAATATAATCTTATTGTATCTTATTCAATTATCTCATGTTACTATTTTGACTTTTTAATCTGCTATCATTTCGGAAATTACCATTGGCGGATAAGATATGTCGAAAGCATTTGAAGGTTCTACCCATGAATACCTTCCAGAGGGCATTGTATAAGCTACTTAGTAGGAACAGCATCTATGACATTAATGAATTCGTAAAAATTTAATTTTGAAGATATCAACCCCATTTATGGTAATTTACTCGATAATGTTAATTTGTGTACAATTTAGACTAATTTATTTTATTACAATCTACTCAATGACATTGTTACATTATTGTTTTTTACGAATTTTAACTAATACATTTTTATTTTATTTTTTACATGCCAATTGTTGGCGCAACATGCTCGATCAATATTACATAAGATCTGTATATGCAATGTATACTACCGTGTTTGCCTGCAAATAAAATGATTTGATTTGATTTGAAAGAAACAGGGCACCTTTTCGACAACTTGGGCGGCTTCTTTAGAACTGTGTGCGTATACTTTGTCTATTTGCTTATTATTAACAGAACTTAAGGCAGGACTAAGTATATATATATTACTGTAAAAGCCCTAACTATGGTAAATCCTATGATTTACCGGTAAACCTTATGATTTACCGACATGAGTTAGTAAATGTAAGTTTTAATAAAATCAATTTTTTGGCGTTATACCATTAGAAACTGGTACATGCTAGATTTTACCAGAGATGCTTGGTAAATGTTGGTTTTGGGAATAAAACAATAAGTACTTTTTCTTTATTCATTTCAATTAACTATCAATAGGTAATCAACAAAGTAACTAATTAGTCAAATCCTTTACCTATATCAAAATATTTTTATTTGGTATTTTTATTTCTTAATTATTAGTAACTTCTAAATTGAAATTAATTATAAAATTCTTTTTAAAAAATAACACTAATTAAATAGTATTCTTAAAAAACATTTATCTAAAATTCTTAAAAAATAACACAAATTGACTTGGTTACAATTAACTGAATCATTGCTTTTCTTATTATTTAGTATTTAACAAACGAAAATAAAGACAATTTATCTATTGTCACTAACTAGTATGTAGTAAATAAAAATTACTTGTTACAACAAGGAGCGCTATTGTGGCATTTATAATTGCAAAATAATCCTGATGACTTGCAAGCGCATTTCTTCGACAGGCATTTTTTGAGACAGTTACATTTTTTGAATCCTTGTCCTCCAGTCCACGACCACTTCCGACAACTTCTCGAAGACTCACTTCTTTATCTCTAACAACGAATTCTCTCTTTATAAAATCTTCAGAGCATGAAGTAAATTGGTTCCGAGTGGTACCAAGTTGGAAAAAGTTGTTTGCCTTTACATCTATCATAATTGCAATAATGCGATTCGGGTCAGCTTTAGCTCTGTCGAGGTACTCTCAGTCTTACATTTTGACCAATTTGAGCACCATTTAAGGACCATTTAAACCCCTCGTGATATGCTCTATTTTTCATGGCCTGGATGAATTTCAAGCTCTCTGACCACTTTGATGACTGATTGGTTTCTAAGGATATTCTCTATGTCTTGATTAGCACGCTCCATTGATCCTGACTCTGGCTATATTTTGGCTTTCTGAAGGTCGGTACTGGTAAACCTGGATGTCTTATCTGGAGGCACAGGGACGGGACGAGTATTATATAAATTAAGTTTTATTTAATAAATTAAAACAACTGGATAATTGCATCGTGAGAGTGCACAATTAGTCACGACTCACAGTTACTATGACATAGTAGCGATTAGTAAAACTTCGTAAAGGTCACATGGTGTGGCCGGACTCCCGCAAACGCTTTGACGCGGTTCCGCGTATAACTGATATTGTATTAATTACAATATATCACAATCACATTATGAACCTTATTAACGATTATTTGCTTACTGATTTACCAAACTGGTTTACGAACTGAATAACTTTGAATAATAACACGGCTACATGTCGCTCTGCACTGCTTAAAAGAGAAGAGTTCCGGCGATGGGAGGTAAACTTATTGTTGCTCGCTGTTTGCAATCTGTTATGTCTTTTTACCTTGTACCTTTTTACCTTCTAACGTGCCCTCATTGATTTGTCCTGCTGAATGTTCTGGTTTTTGATATTTCTCACTATTTTTTTTGTACTACATCGGAAGGAAAACAGGCTTGTGGCCCATCTGATGTTAAGTGTTAAGTAATAATCGCGTGATGCCACCTCTGCTACTAACACAGCTACTTCTTATGAGCTTATTGGTGACTTTACTCACTTGCAGAGATACAACGACCCTCCAGGGAATTGGTAATTGGCTGCGGTTTTCTGTGAGGTCGAGCTTTCCCAAACGGGCTGAAAATGGAATTTTTATATTAGCGGCTCCAACAGTTTCTATTTTGAGTACGTTCCAAATTTTACCCGAACTCACGAACCAAAATCTACAATTTCTGGGGCGTACATTCATAACGTTGTACCTAAATTAATTATACAAAGTGTCGTTTCAATCGACTTCGGGTATATTTATTTATGGTAGCATTGCGTAAAGTATACTCTTGGTATTACTCCATGGATAAAGTATGCAGCATCTGCTGAGTGGCACCAGCAGCGGTGGAAAAAAAATTCATAGATCAATTCTATATCTAAGTGTGACAACCCTAAGATCTTACATCATTTGCGTCCAATGCGGACGATATGCACGTTACCCTTTCTTATTTTCATGGTGATAAGGCCTATACCAAAATTAATTGACCGCATAAAATGTGTTTGCGGCTGTGTATGGGATTTTTATTACCGCGATGCGGACGACTTAATAAAATCGTTTTTATTCCTACCTATCTCAAGATATCTGGTGGATGCTGCGGTGGATGTACGTAAATAACAATTGAATTGAACTAATTATATTATAATCTTTATTTGGTAACATAAAGTTTAGATAGTTTATTTATAGCATATTTTAATTACCTCTTGAAGCTGATTATTTGATTAGCCCGTGGTAGGGGCCACCGTTCTCCTATAACAAATAAGTTACAGATTAAATATAAGTAATCTACGGGTAGGTAAGGTACAGGTACTATCTGTATCTGTAATATTGCGCATTTGCATGGGTGTGTATGTGTGTGGGAGAGAGAGTGTTTGTTTTTTTTTGTGTGTGATGTGGTGTGTGTGCGTATTTTTTTCGTATTCGTATGTATGTTACTGAGAGTGTTGTATATGAACATTTTATTAGAATGTGTAAGCTATTGTGATTGATGGTGCTTTATGTACAGATGTGTAATCAGATACATATACGGGATATGTTTACTTGTATATGTTTGGGATATATGCGAGTGTGGGACACTTATGAGACAGCCCTACGACGAAGTCTTGGGATCGGAATATTATTTATATTTAAATTAGATTATGTGCCATCTTAAATTAATTGTTTATCGTATTATTGTGTACGATAGCGCGTAAAGACTGTTTAATTAATAGGATTGTTACGGCAGATGTTGTGGAGCACCTTAGCGATTTTAGAAGGTCTTCATTTCTGTTTGTTTGTGTACCTCCGCATTCGATTGGACATAGTGTGTGTCAAAGAGCATATAATACTACCGTAGTATATATACAACAATGCGGGGGATGTAAATATATGTCGTTGCTTTTATACGCAGAAAACAAATTATAAACATGAGTACCTAGGTACCAGGCATTTGTTGTCTTTTTGTGTAAACTGCGTTTATTCTGGACAGACAAATTTTATCCTTTTTTTTTCACATAACTAGATTGGCAAACAAGCATGCGGTTTGGGTATTTTTAAGAGAAGTATTTATTTATAGTATTTATTTTTAAGCATGAAAGCAGCCCATCTGGGGAAGTACCTCTACCTCATAGAAAACCGCAGCTAAATAACAACTCCCGAGAGGTTTATTGTGTTCCTGTGTGTGAGTGAACTCACCAGTAAGCTCCTAAGGAGTGGCTGTGTTAGCAGCAGAGGTGGCATCGTGCGAGTGATACTTGGCGATCATAGGCTACGGTAACCACTTTACATTAGATGGGCCGTATTTTTGTATGTCTCCCGAAGATGTATAAAAAAAATGTTAGTCTCTTATTTGCTTAATCTTTAGTAAATTTCGATTATTTAGATATTAGGTGGCGCAAAAGTAGTGGCACTATAGAAACTACTTGTATTTTTTTTTAAATAGCAAGTCCTGTCATCCTGATATTGAAAATTGTGCAGTAAATAAATGTAAAATACACCAAAAATAAACATGGACCGTTCAAGAACGTGGAATAATCGTGTTAATGTTTTTGAGAGCCACTTTTTCAGGCCGTGTTACCTCATGTGCCTCAACTCTTGAGGTCACCATTTAAGAGACATTACCTTCAAAACCTAATGGAACGAAATTTCATGGCCCAAGTTTATATGTAGAAAAAACTGATCATAATTCTTTTAGAAACGAAGTTGTAGCGGCACCTTACCAAAAGTAGTACCTTTACAAAAGTAAAGCGATGCAAAAGCGCCATCTTATAAGTTCTTCTGGATATCTCAAAACAGATACGAGCTTATGAATTATGAATCGTTTGCATAAGAGTCGATTTCATTCTTAAACCAATATAGTTAGTTTAGGACAAAACAAGAGAGTCTACAAGTTGAATGCATAATTCTATAAGAAGGTGATCACCTATTTTATTTAGTACTTTAAGTATGTAGAATCACTTACGTACCAGATCAGTTATGCGCTTTTTAATGTATTTCTTCCTCCACTAAACCCAGATTTCGGGCTTTACGTGTGCGCTCTATGAGTATGTCTCAAGTGAGATTTGGGGTTACCAGTTACTAATTTTAGGAATCTGAGACTTCGTCCCTAACACTATAAATTTAGGTTTGGTTGCAATAAGTGCCTATGAATATAATACAAACTTACGTTATATATACATCGGACAAATAGTTGCAATAAAATTTCTTTGGTTATACATTTTGTATCTGGCTGATTTTGATTCCATTAAATATATGACATTTTAAAAAAGAAAAATAAAAAGTAGAAGCGGCATCCCGCCATTTTTTTATTTTCCCGCCAAAATGAGGAAATCTAACGAAGAAATTCGATAGGTATATTTAAAGGTTTTTTTTATAGATTTGTCGCAGTGTCAGTAAGACTAGCATAAAATTGGTTCAAAAATAAAATAAAAAAATCAAACATTTTATTTGCAGAGGATATGGGTAATATACAGGCTATTTATAAGATTTTAGATCCAACACATTCTACTGTTTCAATACAGCGTGCAAAAATTAATTAATATTCAATTTCTTAATAAATTAATAAGTGCAAAAAAAAAGTTAACAATAGGTATGCATAGAGAAAATAATATAACGTCAGTCATTGATTCTATTTTTATCATTTTCGGATTCTCTACTGAAACTAAACTGAAATAAACAATAGAGAAAAAACGAAATTGATCAATGGAAAGGGAGTGGTTTTTCATCGTGATAACGCCAAACCACACACATATTAAGTCACTCAGCAAATATTGATAGAGCTTAGTTGGGAAGAGTTAATGCATCTATCACATAGCCCTGACATTGCATTCTTAGATTTTCACCTGGTCTTAACAATTCATTAAAATTAACTATTTTTAACGGAAGTATCGCGTGTTTTATTTATTTTGTTGAAACCTGACGTTTCGAACGCTTTGCAGCGTCCGTGGTCGCAGGAAAGACTAAGGTCGTATTTGTCTTACATTAGTTATTCAATTATTACATCTACCGACATGGATGGATTAATTATATATGTTCCGATTCACACAAAAATCGCTCACAGTGTCCGAACATTTTTTAGTAGATCTTTGGATTTGTGACTTGATTATTTTTAGGACTGGATCCCAAGCAGGTGGTACTTGCCAACCATCTTCTCTATTGAAATTGGGGTGTTTTCTTATTTCAATAGCCTCGCGCAACATTCTCGGCATGTAGCGATTTTCCTTGGCGAGGATTTGTGGTTTATCGAACCGGATGTAATGGTTTGGCTGGTCCAGTGTATGTTCACATACTGCAGAGTTTTTCAGAAAAAAAAAAAACTCTGCAGTATGTGAACATACACTGGACCAGCCAAGTGAACATACACTGGACCAGCCAAGCCAAACACGCGATACTTCCGTTAAAAATAGTTAATTTCAATGTGTAACAATCGCGAAAACCTAAGACAATACTATCTTAACAATTCTTTAGGTAGTGTTAGGTTAACATCAAGAGAGGACTGTCAAAACTACTTGCCGCCATTGAGTTATTATGTACTAGAGGAGCTATCCTAAGTAAAAGTCTTGCTCCATTTTGGTAATAATTAAAACTAATGTCCGCTGCAGCGCTGAAATAATTTAGATGTCTATCCCAAAGATTCAAAGATACAGCACTAAATCGCTGCTAAGGCGCACTTTTCTCGCGACCTAAAGGTCAAAAGCGCCGTGATTTTCATGGCGCTAACGCGTTTCGTTCAACGTTGTCCAGCAAAGAGTTGTTGCCGATCGGCAAAAAAGCATAGCGCAAACATCAATCAAACAACATAATAATTCAATGCTTGCCGCAGTTTTTGATCAATGTTAGTATTCACATTCGGAAAACCATATTAGAATTGGAATCGAAAAGTTATCCAAAAAGAAATCAAAAATAAAATGTATAGAATTTGAGTGAAAACTTCTCGAATCCGTTTGAAAATGGCTTTCCACTACAATGTGAAAACGCACCCCCAATTCCCAAAATGTCTACAACATTGGGATTATGTAACTACCTGTAAGATATAATATATATATAAATAAATATCTTATTTGTGAAAAATGTTATGTTGAAATTGTTATGCTTATGTTCAGCAGTGGATGAATACGGGTTGAATTGAAGTGATGATGATGGCATAATGTAATAAGTGTAGTTTAACAATTTGTCACGTTGTATTGTATACAGCCTACTCTATTAATATTCATGTTACAACACTCAATTCATTGCTGTTATTCAATGGAGAGCAATGCCTTCATAATTACATGTATTGTCATCCTTAACAGGAGGTACAAATTATGTGCACTCAACTGTAACAATAAATAAAAATGTATTATGTAGGCAGACAGAACCGAGCGTCACAAGACGCGGTCCTTAGGCATTTCACTCGCTTCTTTAACATTCGTAGCTGTGAATGATCTGTGAATATCATATTACTTTTATTTTTATTATGCCTCTATAAGATTGTAGTTTAATCCTGGCCATTTGATAGGTGGGCACGGGGATATGGTCGATTTAGGTCTCGTAACCGTAAGTATTTGCTCTACAGGTTTAGACAAATAACACCTCATATTATTAACCCCATCGTTAGGATGTGTCGCCAATATAATAAAATTCTTATCTCCAATAGAGATATATACTTCTCTCTGAATAAGTTCCGGCGGTAAATAATGACTCATTAAAAAAAAAACATATTTATGACTCTATCCAACTTCTTAACTGTTTATTGATTTGCCGTTCATTATTATGTACGTCTCAAAACTGCATGCACGTTATGTAATTCTAGCGTATTTTACATACGTTTTGTTTGGATTATAATCCAGATCAACACTATAATTTATCAGTTAATATGTATTTCCATGATTGTTATCTGTTATGTATGAAAGTAATAAATAAATGTGTAGAGAAGATTGATGTAATGTTGTACACCCGCCGTGACCCGCTGCGGGGGATATCAATGGATAACAATACACCCATGAGCAGGTCTCGGCAGGTATTTGGGAATCTATCAGAAGTTATTGGGAGATCTGGAGGGGTTATTGGCACTGGGCTATTACAGAAGCCGGATGGACGCCGAACATTACTGTCATATCTGATGACTACTTTCGGCAAGCAGTGGCTTGCCACTCACTGGATGGATCTCCGAAATGCTAGGGAAAGTAGGCCACGGGCAACACCTCTAGAGCATTGCTCTATGTACTCCTCTCTGAGAGGCCAATGATGGAAAGCCAGAATCGAGCGGGCCTCCTTGAATTTCTACTCCGACCGACGAAGACGCGCCGGAGACTATGGCCCTGATTGACTCTGAAGCACCACTTGGGTCCTGTGGTGTTGTTACATACTAACAGCTCGCCATAAGCTTCCCGTCGGCGAATAATAATTATTATCTTGAATGTTTGTTTGTTTGAGTGCATTTATCTATGGAAATACGAATAAGATTTGAAAAATATTTTTGTATTTGATAGCCCAATTCCTGAGGAAGGTTACAGGCTGCTCAATATCAAGATACGACCCTTACGAGCAGAGGAAAAAAAATCAAAGTAGAAAAAAAGAAAGAAACTATATTATATATCCTACTAATATTATAAATGCGAAAGTTTGTATGTATCGATGTTTGTTGCTCTTTCACGCTTAAACGGCTGAACGGATTTGAATGAAATTTGGCACGTAGATAGATTATGATCTGGATTAACACATAGGCTACGTTATTTGACTCCACGCGGGCGGAGCCGCGGGCAGCAGCTAGTTATTCATATATATATAAACAAAAATAAATTATAAATATAAATATGTATATAAATAAATACATTATAAAAATAGAGGTAGGGCGCATCAAAGCGGACCGTCTAGCGTCTGGGGAAATGCCTCCATCTCACAGAAAACCACAGTCAAAAAATAACTCGCTGGAGGGCTGTTCGTTCCTGTGTATGATTGAGGTCACCAGTATGCTACTAAGGAATTCCTGTGTTATCTGCAGAGGTGGCATCGCACGAATGATACTTGATGTATTGCAAGCGTTTATAGGCTATGGTAACCGCTTTACAGCAGGTGGGTGCTTTTAACCCTTCTCTTGTATGTAGTATATTAAAAGATCCTTATACTACATAAAAAATCTGTATTCGTAGCAGAGAGTGGCAACTTCCTGTGTTGCAAGCGTCCATAGGCTTTACATAAGGTTGTCCGTACGCTCGTATGGCTCTCGACCTTGTAAAAAAATGCGTAATTATGCGACCGAAGCATTCGCTAACCTTAAAAACGATGCCTTGGTCTGAACCTAATAAGTTACACTTACTTAAAATTAAAAAAAAAGTACTGCCAAATAACATGTAGGCCTTGCTCAGAGGAAGTAAGCCTTGCGTGTATTGCGTGATTGTACTGTCATATATAAATACGCTCCATTTTACGCGCAATTAGCCCCATATTTATTTTTTGTCTGCTGATTTTCGTAAGTGGGCAGGATAATAAACGAGAGGGAATATAATCAGAACTCCTGGAAGTAAGAAAGAGATAGCTGCATTGTGTACTTTCACGTATAGATTTGTTGAAAGCTGTATGGCTCCGCATGTTCAGTCAGTTTTCAGTGGCAGCCGATTAACCGTTGAGTGCGCACGTACTGCATTCCGTTTCGCGCCATTTTCGCAATTATTTGAAGGGATTTTTTTGTACCTCATACGATGTACTTCACAAGTATTTTTAGGACGAATGAGTGACCTTTTCGGTGTTTTATTTATATAGAGTGGCGATTATTTATCTAATAATAAATCATAAAATTTGTCGAACGCTTGATTCGCTTTACATTGATGAGTGTTTGTTTCATTCCTATGTTCGATTCTAATCGTTTTCCTTGGAGTGAAGTGGTTGTAGGTAGGTACTGTGAGCTATGATGTTTTGACAGTTTTTTGAGTTTGGAAGCTCGGGAATCAGGTAAGACATTTTTTTACCAAACCAGTTTATGAAATATTCTATTTATTTTTCATTTTAAATTGACAATGCATCTTGCCTTTACATATTATCTACAGGAATAATATAGGAATCTACATAAAAAATGCTGTTTTGTTAACTTTATTTACTATTAATTATTACTTAAAATACTATTGAAAATAATAATAATAAAAGAGATTTTCGCTTAAATACGTCAGTAAATACAGAGAACTTATTAACTATGATTTTACTAATAAAATTTGTAATTGATTTCAGTAATAAATTTTCCATTCTTTATTTGGAGAATTTCCACCAAGTGGTGGCACAAACATTTATAAAAATATACATATATTTTTCAGTAATTTTCACATATATAGAAATGAATGTGTGTATATCTACATGTATGTTCCGAATGAAATTGAAATCGGCTGGACCGATTATGAGGAAATTTTGGGGGGAGAGTCTTCTCATCTTTCGACCCAGCCAGGTGATCCTGTCTTCACCCGTGCGAAGCCGGGACGATTCGCTAGTAGTTTATATAATACAAATACTATTAAAAATATAATTTGATTATATATAATAAGGTATTATTATGCCCATTGTACTACGTTTATATATATATTAATCTATTATTAATTATTCATATTTCTCATTGGTTTTGCCCTCGCCACTCTGCACTAAAATATCTAATCACTCAAAGGTTGGCTGGTAGAGATCTCTTATAGAGATAAGTCCGCCTTTGTACATTTATAATTCGATTTTTATCATTCGATTCAGGCGGGCCGTATGCTTGTATGCCTCCCGACGTTGCATATAAAAATTGGCTCGACTAGAGAATCACCTCTACCTCTTTATTTTATACGTCGGGAGGCATACAAACATACAATCCAACTGATGTAAAGCGGTTACCGTAGCCTATGAAAGATTGTTATATATTAAGTATCACTCGCGCGATTCCACCTCTACTGTTAACAAAGCAATTCCTTAGGAGCTTACATGTGACCCCACTCACATGCAGGAAGACAAAAACCCTCCAGAGAGTTGTTATTTGCATGTGGTTTTCTGTAAGATGAAGGTACTTCCCCAGGCGAGCTGTTTTGATGCGCCCTATTTCTGTTAAAACGTCACAGAAAACTGCAGTTAAATAACAACACCTTGGAGATTTGTTGTGTTCCTGTAAGTGAATGAGGTTAACAGGAAGCTCCTGAGGAGTTTCCGTGTCAGCAGTGAGCTTCGTCGTCTCTGGTAAAAAGATAAAAGATAAAAAGATACGAGTAAAAAGATGTGTCCTTCTCGACATGGTATAAAAAAAAAACTCACGTATTTTCCAGCCAGCTCTTAATAAAAAACAACAAAAACCTTTTTACTGAATACACTTATTTCCCTGACGAAAGAGTCATCAAAACAATGACGGGTTGTTATTGTAATGTTGGCATGCCTGCACTGCAGGTCCATGGTCTATTATCTATCGTTTTGTTGAATCACTTTGGGTTTTATGTATTTCCTAAATGTTTCAGCACCATTTGTAAGCTATAGGAACGTGTGCGTTGAGATTTTACAGAGATTTTTACTGCTCGATTTATTGCTTGCGTATAAATCGAAGTCATTTTTTTGTCTCTGGTTTATTTATGGGTCTATCCGTCCTTTCTTATATTGTTAAGGCATTTGTACACAGTCGAAAATGTCTATAAAACTTGTACGTGAGTTGTCATATTTTTGTACGCTGTGCAAGGAGCGCTCCATTGGTTCGGGCACGTACAAACAATGCAAAAGGAAATGATGACGAAACAGATAGATATAGATATCGAAGTAGAACGATCCAGGAGCCAATGCTAATATTCAAGGGATATATTTCGACCAAATTTAAAATTTGATTTAGCCTTAGAAGCGGTACTTCTAAGATAAATAAAAAATGGTGGCCGTCACGAGAGGCCCGGCAGATGTGAAATATCTTAGTGAATATTGAATTTTTTAATAAATAAAATCAAAAACCATCAGATAGATATAGTAAACAGCTCACGCAGAGAAGCAACGGAGTGTTATGCGCACGCACACACGCAGGGGAGTCGAGAGTGGCGGCGTAGAGGGGGCGTGACGGCATGAGAGAGCGTCGTGCCATCGTGGCATACGATACATACTTACAAACTTTAGCACATCAAAGCAACCCGTCTGGGAAAGTGCCTCTACCTTACAGAAAACCGCAGCTAAATAACAACTCCCTAGAGTGAGTGAGGTTACCAGTAAGCTCTCAAGGAGTTGCTGTATAAGCAGCAGAGGAGACATCGCGCGAGTGATACTTAATATATTACAAGCGTTAATAGGCTACGGTAACCACTTTACATAAGGTTGGCCGTATGCTTGTATCTCGTATGCCTCCCGACATAGAATAAAAAAAATACGGTTCGATTTTACTGCCAAGGCCAATAGATGTTTCACATCTAAGAGAGGTAGGTAGGGCGCAGCATTTAAACAGTAAACCTGGGAAAATACATCACCTTACAGACGATCGCTGCCAAATGAGAGCTCCCTATGTGGTTATAGTGTAAAAAATGCCATTTTTTAGGGTTCCGTACTCAAAAGCTAAAACGGGGCCCTATTACTGAGACTCCGCTCTCCGTCCGTCTGTCATCAGGTTGTATCCCATGAACCGTGATAGTTACTGACAGTTGAAATTTTCACAAATGATGTATTTCTGTTGCCGCTATAACAACAAATACTAAAAACAGAATAAAATAAATATTTAAGGGGGCTCCCATACAACAAACGTATTTTTTTGCTCGATATTCCAAAAACGAGCAACGGTAGACGCTTGAAATATTCACAGAATATTTAGTTATATATTCACTTTAAAATAAATAATTAAATTAAAATAAAACAAATATTTAAGGGGGCTCCCATACAACAAACGTGATTTTTTTGCCGTTTTTATAGATAATGGTACGGAACCCTTCGTGCGCGAGTCCGACTCGCACTTGGCCGGTTTTTTTTCTACTACGACGGGAGGCATAGAAGCATACGGCCCACCTGATGTAAAGGGGGTACTGTAGCCTATTAACGCTTGTAATATATTAAGTATCACTCGTGCGATGCCTCCACTGCTGCTTACACAGCAACGTCTTGGGTGCTTACTGGTGACCTCACTCACACGCGGGAACACAACAACCCTGTAGGTAGTTGCTATTTGGCTGCGATTTTCTGTGCGGTGGAGGTACTTCCCCAGACGGGCTGATTTGATGGGCCCTACCTCTCTTAAAAATGTTGGACAATCGCTGTAATTATTTGTATTAGTACTATAAAGCGTATACTTAATCTCGCATAACAATATACATCAAAATAAAAAACACGCAATATTTCTGCTGGCAGTGATAGCGCAGTGGATAAAGAACTGACCTATTATCTGACGGTCCAGTGTATGTTCACATACTGCAGAATTTTTATCGCGCCTATTCTTCATGTCAGCAATGTGTTCTTTCACACGAGTACCTATGCTTCTCTTTGTTTGCCCTATGTATGATAAACCACATTCGCAGTCTAATTTGTATACTTACTCCTGCATCTTGTAAGGGGATATTACACCTATCAAGGTCTTAGAAATTGACTGATCTTCTTATGGGGCTTGAAATAAGTTTTAATTGAAGCTCGCCGTAAGATGTTGCCAATTTTGTCTGTGACTCCCTTTAAGTATGGTAAGATGGCAGGTTGACGTTCAACTGTAGGTGGCTTCGGGCGGCTTCTGTGACGCATGCGAGGGAGTTTGTGACTATTGCTCCGCAGTACTTTATTGACATGTTGGAGTTCCTCCTCTAGATGCTCAGCGTCGCAGATGCCGTGTGCTCTCTGAGACAAAGATTTGCCTACGGTAGCTAACTGACATGGATGGTGGTGTGAGTTACCATTGGGTATTTGTCTGTATGGGTGGGTTTCCTATACACTGTGTGAGTAAGTGAGTTGTCAAGTTTCCTGGTAATTAATATATCAAGGAATGCTAGTGAATTATTTGCCTCTAATTCCATGTTGAATTTGATTTTATTGTTCATGGAATTAAGTAGGTGTAGGAATATAGACACTTTATCTTTGGGTATGACAACAAAAGTATCATCTACGTACCGTTTGTACATCTTCGGCACAGCAGGTGCCATCGACAGCGCTCTCTCCTCAAGGTCTTCCATGAAAATATCGGCGACAACAGGAGAAACGGAAGAGCCCATAGCTACGCCATCGATTTGGGTGTAAAATTCGTCATTCCAAAGAAAATAGCCAGATGTTAGGCAAAGTTCTAGAAGTTCTCCATATTCCTCAGGCATGTCCTTTTCACGAAGCTTCCTTTTCACAATTTCTATGGAGTCTTGTACAGGTAGGCAGGTGAATAGTGACTGTACATCAAAACTGACCATAGTTTCATCACTAGTCAATTTTAGGTCTTTTATTTGGCTAATGAAATGGTAGGAATCCTTAACATATGCACTTGTATGTCCACGACGTTGTGAGAATGCCTTCGATAGATGTTGAGCAGTTTGTAGGTTGGTGTGTCAATCTGGCTAACTATAGGTCGTAAAGGAATGCTGTTTTTATGTATTTTAGGTAATCTATACAGTTTTGGACAAATATCACCTTAGTCTTCCTGCGACCACGGACGCTGCAAAGCGTTCGAAACGTCAGGATCAACAAAATAAAAAAAACACGCGATACTTCCGTTAAAAATTGTTTAATTCAACATAACGACGATACGATAATTGACGAGCTCGGTGGCGCAGTGGTGAAACGCGTTGTTACACTACTTTGACACCAACGCTCGTGGGTTCGATTCCCACACAGTACAAACATTTGAGTGCATGAACATGTCTGTTTGTCTTGGTCTGGGTATTTTCTATGTATGATATGTATGTATTTACAAAAAAAAAATGTATTTACGTATGTTTATCAGTTGTCTAGTACCCATAACACAAGCTTCGCTTACTTTGGGGCTAGGTGGCGCTGTGTAATTTGTCCGACAATATTTATTTTATTTATTTATAGCCTGTATGATGGTAAAAACTTGTTTAAAACCCAACACGAGAATTGCTTTGAGTTTGGCTTGTCGATATCAATATTCTACATTTTAAGAGAGGTAGGGCGCATCAAAGCCGCCCGTCTGGTGAAGTACCTTTACCACACAGGAAACCACAGCCAAATAACAACTTCCTAGAGGGTTGTTGTGTACCTGCGTGTAAGTGAGTCCTATATGCGCAGTAAGCGCAGTAACTTCCAGTAAGCTGCTGAGTAATTGCTGTGTTAGCAGCAGTGGAGGCATCGCGCGAGTGATACTTAATTTATTACAAGCGTTCATAGGCTACGGTAACCGATTTACATCTGCCATCTTTTACATTTGCCGTGTACTTGAATGTCTTCCGACTCATAAACAAAAACCTCTAATTTTGGGTCGTCCATAACATTTTTTTTTGTGACATACAAACAGCAATGGCATTAATTCTGGTACGGTATCTCAAAAAGTTTTACATATAAAATACTTGTGCAAAGGAAGTTGGAGCTATCCATTACTTATATTGTATGGGAACATGTGATAACAAGATCTTAAGTGCTCGGCATTGTATACTTAAGTGCCTAACAAAATCGATACATGCTCCAGAGTGCCTTTAATCCATATTATGTGGGCTACAAGAACCATTGAAATCATAGTGACAATCTTAAAATGTTTTATCTGCAATTTTTTTATACCACTAACGTGGCAATCAAGCATACGGCGTAAATATTTGGAGAAATTTGTCGTCAGATATCGACAACCTAGAGGGAAAACCAAACCTTTCTTAGGTTAAGTCACACGTTTCGGAATATAATTTCTTGAACGTGCGGGTTTCCTCACGATGTTTCCCCTCACTACCGAGCATGTGATAATTACTAATATGTACATAATTCCGAAAGTATGAATTTAGTGGTACATGCCAGTACCAGGATTCCAACTCACCTCCACCTTAGAGAAAACCGCAGCCAAATAACAACACTCTAAAGGGTTGTTGTGTTCCTGCGTATGAATGAGGTCACCAGTAAGCTCTTAAGGCGTAGCTGTGTTAGCAGTAGACGTTGCATAGTGCGAGTGATACTTAATACTTTTACTTGTACTTTATACTTCGGGTGAGCTGTTTGATTGCCTCCCGACTTTCGGATTATTTATTTTACTTGTGCTACATGACATTGCTTTTTACCAAATTTCATGATTCTAGGTCAACGGAAAGTACGTACTCTATAGGTTTTGATTCCCTACAGAGTGTCAAAATATGCGCGTAAACGAGGCATAAACAGCCTTGTCTTTTGATTGCGTTGACTTAGAAGTTAGATTTTTTCACTGCTCGAAGGTATTGCAGATCTGAGTATTTGATATTAATTTCAGCTTGATAGCTCCACCCGTCTCTGAGAAAAAAGGGTCTTCACAGACGGACAGGCAGACGGACAACGATGTGATCCTATAAGGGTTACGCTTTTCCTTTTGAGTTACCGAACCCTAAAACAGTGCAATAAAAAAGATACCACAACAATGAAAATTTTAGCTTAATGTTTACATTGTCATGCCATGGATATTTGAGTGACCGAATATCCAGTATCCATTCGCAGTTACTGTCACTTGATATTTCATAGTAACGTGATACCCATTACAGCGTAATGCTGCTATTTGCTAAAGGCTAATATATAGATGATAGGGAAAACAAACAAATATGTAGTCGGCTACGTAAATTGCGTTACAAAATTATTCTGTGAAAAAAACATTAGAAAAGTAGGTCGCTTTAGATTTGTGATTCGTTATGTTTTGACTCCAGCGTGATAACGAAGGCGTATACATTATTTTCAGAATACCTATTAAGATTGCTTATGTACCACTAAATTAATGTTTTCGGATTTACGTACATATTTGTAATTATCGCTAGCTCGGCGGTGAAGGAAAAGATTGGAACGATACCCGGTTGGCGAGCTCGGTGGCTCAGTCGTGAATGACGCGACTTTGACACCAACGCTCGTGGGTTCGATTCCCACACAAGGCAAACATTTGTGTACATGAACATGTCTGTTTGTCTTGGTCTGGATGTTTTAAGAGAGGTGGGACGCATCAAAGCAGCCCGTCTGGGGAAGTACCTCCACCTCATAGGAAACCGCCAGCCAAATAACAAACAACTCCCTAGAGGGTTGTTGTGTTCCTAAGTGTGAGTGAGGTCACCAGTAAGCTCCCAAGGAGTTGCTGTGTAAGCAGAAGCAGCAGAGGAGGCATCGCGCGAGTAATACTTAATATATCGCAAGCTATAGCTAATCTACTGTACCCGCTTTACATCTGGTGGGCCGTATACTTGGATACCTCCCGACGTAGTATAAAAAAAAACATGTTAAGCCTGTTTTCATTCTGCTGGAAATGGCGTCCGCCTAAGTAGTGTTAAATTATTTTTAAACAGTTTGACGTTTGTTCATTGCATTGATAAAGTAATATGAAGTTAACATCGTACAATATGGATACTGGAGGCGGAGGTATTTCTATGTCCCATCACAATGAGAAAAACCTAAGGGGGTGGAGCACAGTGTGACATCACGCTGGGTCCTACCTAGCTAGAAACTTGAAAATCTCTTTTTCTACGTGATGTACGCTCAACAGTTTGGCAAAGGCATTACATGATTTAAACTACTTTGTGTACTCCTGCTACCGATTAGTTCATGCGAACTAGCGCAGGCCGATACTCACATACCGATACTAAATGCATACCATCGCTACCATAGGCGGTCCGGTTACCTGCGCTCGGCTGCTGCTGTCGTCTCTGCGAATGCCCGCCGTCTGAAACATGAACCGTATGCACCCACCATCGATGTGACCCTCGCTGCTCCGGTCGTCTCTGTGATACGTGTTTCGTCTTTGCCACACGAGGCATTCTCTGGCGCTGTAGTCCTTAGATGTAAGGATCACTTGTCTTATAAGTTGGAATTGAATGGAAGAGCGGTTGAGGTGAGCGAAATATTAAATAGAGGGGAGTTGTTGCGCCAGTCTGTTTGTTCATCCGCGCACTGTTCCAATAAAAAAATCCAATAAAAATTAAGAAATTGCCAAATGTTTAGTCTTAGGCAGCGAAACGAGGCAATCTTAATGCATTAGGAAACTGGGTAACGCTGGGAAGAAGAATTATGAAGCCTCAGCTGGACTGTTTGGTTTAGGAAAACGGCAGTTAATGCTAGGATTTTGCCTTACAATGTTTTTTAATAAAACATGACAAACGAAAGGATAAGGTTTAAGCAACAACTTAACCCTTAAAAAGAAATGGCTGTGTTGCTTAACCTGCGTACTATAACATTTAAATCTACAAACTTGGTCCCCGGGAGAGCCTTAGAGAAAAATTCAAAGAAATAAATATTTTAACAGTCGCATTGCAATATATCTATGAAAATCTTTTGTATGCCCATAAAAACATAGACTCATTTTGTAAAAAGAGTGATACTCATAGCATAAATACTAGACATAAGCATAATCTTGTGTTACATGCAAGCCGTCTCCACAAAATAAGTAATTCTTTTATGGGGCAATGTATACGGTTCTATAACAAACTTCCCAGCAATATAAGAGAATTGTCAATAAACAAATTTAAAACTACTATTAAAGCCAAATTCTGTAGCAGGGCATATTATAAAGTATCTGACTATATTAATGATAAAAATGCCTGGGAGTGAGTCGATCCAATTATAATGTAATTAATAAAATATGTAAATTTGTTTGGATACCAAAAGAGGGATGCCTGAGTTTTTTGGCAGTATTTTTATCAGTGCTCACCTAGTCAGTCTAGTGGCAGAGAGAGCATGAAAGTAGAATAAATGCGGTCGAGATGCGAGCACTGCGAAAAATTTGTGGCATAACGCTTGCTGACCGCGTTCGAAATGATGACGTACGAAAGAGAGTTGGACTGAAAGAGAGTGTCGGTGTTAAGATAAGAAAGGGCATGCTCCGTTGGTTTGGACATGTAGAAAGAATGCAAGATGTAAGAATGACGAAACAGATATACAATGCGAAAGTGGAAGGATGTAGGAGCCGAGGAAGACCAAGACTAACCTACCATGACCAAATTGGTCGTGTTTTATCAGAAGGTGATGTCAGGAGCCTTAGGAACCGGCGAGCGTGCATGAAAAGAGCTATGAATGTGAAAGAAGCGAGTGAAGTGTGTAAGGACCGCGTCTTATGGCGCTCGGTTCTCTCTGCCTACCCCGCAAGGGACCTGGCGTGAAGATATACATACATGCTCACCTAGTCATAAACTGCATGGTAGGGAAAAAAATTGTGACGATTCCAAACAAATGTAGCCATTTTTACGGAATAAAAAGATTTTGACTTTGACTTTGACTTTTAACATACACATACATATTATCACGCCTGTCTCCCATCGAGGTAGGTAGAGACTATGGAACGCCAGGTGCACCGATATAAATAGACCCCTTTCGCTTCTTCCACACTCATCAACCTCTTCATGCAAGGGTGCTTTTGATTTGGCCCTTTTTCAACACATCACCGATTTGATCTATATGTGTACATACGTCTAGGGCTCTACCGATATCTCCATTCACCTTTACCTTATACACTTCTTTCGTAACTCTTGTGTCATTCATTAATTATAAATATATTTTGTGTGCTAAATGGTTTATGTATAATCAGTTTAGCATTCACGCTTGTAATCCAATTTAACACATCCTGTATACGTCACAAAACAATAAACACGTTATAACTCCATGCAAACAATAGTATTTTAAAACTAGCATATGATGAAAATAAATAAAGTCTAATTCCATGCAGAACTAAAATAAATAACAGCACTGGTACTGAAAACTGTTTGTTTTACGATATCGTTTAACCTTCGGCAATTTGGAACAATGTAACTGTTACGAGTATATTGGTAGACGGAAAATATCAAGTGACTGTAGCTGTGATTTTTAATGTTCATTTTGGGGTTGCGACTCGTCAAAAGTGCGTCAAACCAACCACATCTGGAGCGCGTCTGCCTCTCAACTACCAACCAATAAACTAAACTAAAATAAAATAAACCCCGTACATAGTGTTTTAGAGCCTAAATATCTCAACGATTCAGGGCGTACTAGTTATGCTACTGTTAGCCCGTTGAACTAGCCAATAAGAGCTCCGCGTACTTTTCGGTGGTGGCTACGATGACAATATGAGCCAATTTTTTTTTATATTGGCTCAACATAGTGGCTCCCCTTCGCCTGTTGGTAAGCGAAAAGAGGAGCCCAAATTGCAGCGGTACCTGACAAAAGACTACTGTGTCCTGTCAGTTGACGCTACCATGCTGCCCGCAAGGTGCTTCTTCACGCCTTGTTTGAACGATCCCATGTTGTAGGAAGAAGGAAATACATGAGCAGGCAAGGCGTTCCCCTTAATAGTTCGACAGAGATAGGAGTTGCCGAACTTTTTAGTATGAGAAAAAATGTCCTCAACAGTGGAATGATGACATCACAAGCCTGCACGTGTGGTTCTATGACGGAAAGGAGAGGGTGGGATAAGGGAAAATAGTTCTTCAGAGCACTCACTATGGTACAGGCGGTAAAATATACTTAGTGAGCCTATGTTTGCCTATGGTTGCAGAGGTTCTAGATTTTTGTGAACTCTTCGTCGTCGATTATGCGGATAGCCTGTCGCTGCAACCTATCGAGAGCCTCGAGAAGATACCGTGCGGAGCATTCCCAGAGATGCGAGCAATACTCCACGCAGGCCCGAACTTGAGTCTTATAAAGAAGACAAAGTTGGTCCGGCGTGAAGAACCGGCGCACCCTGTTCAGGACTCCGAGTTCTTTTGAAGCTGTTAAGATGAGGCTCTCGATGTAATTTCGTTGCTTAAGGTCGCAACAAATATCCATGCCTAGCATATTCAGGCTATCTCGCATATTGAGGGTAGCGCCCTGAAGACTGGGAGTGGGGTGAAATGGGGACATTTTTGTTGTGAACGGGCACACCTGAGTTTTCTTGGCATTAAATTCAACCAGGTTATTGGAAGCCCTTTTATTAATGAGATCCAAAACTTGATTCAGCTCAAAAGCTCAAAGCACTAGGCCGCCCGAAATATCGCCCATGAACTGCACTGTCATCTGCATAGCAATGAATATTACCAAGTGGCAGCATGTATATAATTTCTCGGATGTGCGGGTTTCCTCACAATGATTTCCATCACCGGCGAGCCAGTGATAATCACAAATATGTACATAAACCCGAATGACTCGCTATGACATTTGTTTAATCAACAGTCTGACATAATCGTAGATTCTCCTTTAGATGCCAGCGACGTCAATGTCGTCATTATCTGACATTGAGTGACGCATGGCGACCTGTGAACCTATATTTATATCGCTATAACCTTATTTATTTTGTATATGAAGCATCATCTGCGATAAGTATCACGATACATTAAGTATCACTCGCGTGATGCCACTTCTACTACTAGCTCAACATAAGTACTAGGAGTTATGTTCATACTGTTGATTGTAGGCGCTTGGTGGAATTTTGAAGATATCTCGTTAATGTTTATTCTTGCACTTGTACAAATTCCACTTCATTTTATTTATTAATTTAATTTCTTAATGTAAGGCTCACATTTGGCGGTTGATTATATATATTTTGGTATCCACCACATCAACCCTTACTCATCCCACTGTAGGGATACGGGTCTCCCTTCAATCGAAGAGGTTTAGAGCGTACTTCGCCACGCTGCTCAAATGCGGATTGCCGGAGGCCAGTGTTTTCAAGCCGCCCGAGGGCCACTGACTTAGCTTAACGACTGTCATGTATCGACAACAGCCGGGGCCGACCGAAGACACGGAGAAACTCGAGATAGATAAACGCATCCATAGACAGGCTGCGGTAGATGTTGTTTAACCTGCGTGTTTGGTTAGAATGACACGCCCAACGATAATACAAGGATATACATGGAGGATACAAGCTTGGAGCGTGTGATTCCGTCCAGGGACGACAGGGATTGTCGACAATCCTAAGCTTACACACGGTATTGAACCCTTAAGTTTAAGGAGTGATTTTGCCTCCCTTTGTGTGTTCTACCGATTGTATAACGGGTTGTGTTCTGAAGAATTGTTCGATATGATGCCGACAGCTACTTTTTATAACCACATCGCCCGCCGACGATTGGGAGTTCACCCTCACACGTTGAAACCGCAATGGTTGCGTACTGTGCGGTTCCAGAGAAGTTTTATTCCGAGAACTCTCAAGTTGTGGAATGAGCTCATAGCCAAGGATTTATCAGGGGACTACAGCATGGGGTTCTTCAAGAAATCCGTGAAGAGGTTTATAGAGTGTCGGCCACGTATGAGTGACACCCCTGGTGTTGCAATTGTCCGTAGGCCGCGGTGACTGTTTACCATCAGGTAGGCCGTATGCTTCTTGCCATATTAGTGGTATGAAAAAAAAACAGCACACACAGCCTCAAGAATTTAAATGAAGTTCCTGCAAAAGTAAAACGGGTAAAAGGCGACAATTAAGTTTTCTTGTTACGAGGATAAGCGAGAAATTTCCTTTGACGAAAAAATACTTTGGGTGCTGTTTTTAAGGTTCCGTCTTAGGGTTTATTGTAGGGTTCTTTTCTTTATGTTAGGTCGGGAGACATCCGAGCATACTGCCCGTAAAGGGTAACCGCTTTAAGGACAGTATATATTTAGCCTATGAATGCGATACATTAGGTATAACTCGAAAGATGCCACCTCTGTTGCTAACACAACAACTCCTTAGGAGCTTACTGGTAACCTCACTCACACACAGAAACACAACCCTCTAGGAAGTTGTTATTTGGCTGCGGTTTTCTGTGAGGTAAAGGTACTTCCTCAGACGGCTGCTTAGATGCGCCCTACCTCTCTTAAAACATCCAGGCCATGTCAAACAGACATGTTCATGTACACAAATGTTTGTCTTGTGTGGGAATCGATCCCACGAGCGTTGGTGTCAAAGTCGCGTCTTTCACGACTGATCCAGCGAGCTCGTCAAACAATCAAAATTATTAAGAAAAGTTTTCAGGAACACCGTTTCTATATGAATTCTATATGTTGTGTTGTGTACGAATAAACGTTTTTCTTTCTTTCTTTCTATGTGTGTCCGTACGTTTGTCTGTCGTTTTTTTTTATTATTCGAATTTTGACTTCAGATTCGGATTCAGCATAAAAAAGTAGAATAGGAATGTTCAGGAACACTGTTCCTATCTCTTAAGGAACATGGTCAAAATGGCCGACAAATTAAAAAAAAGAAAATTTTGAAATGTCTTCTAATTGACGAGCCAGGTGTTCCTCTGGCAATGCAAGCTTGCGCATTCTCAACTGGTTTTAAATTAATTTATTGAGCAGTCAGAACCCGTTATATACGTTTTCCCATATATTTCGCGGTCGTATACGACCACCCGCGTTTCGAAGGGTTAATTGACCCATGAAGGGTGTAATTGCCAACTTTTGTCGAATACATTTTGTTACTTCCTATATACGAGTATTAGTATAGATTTCTCTCCACACACTGGGGTAAAATACAACTTTTAGTACAACTTTTTCTTCTTTATTATCTCGAATTCTAAGGGTCTTATCGTGATTTTGGCCCATAACCTTTCTCAAAAATTGGGCTATCAAATGCAAAGATAATTTTTAAATCCGAATAGTTCCAAAGATTAACTGAATTATGTATTCAAAAAGCACATTAAATATAGAGTATATTTAATATGCTTTTTGATGTGCTTTTTGTAGAAGGGCTCATTATAGAATTGATGAATATGCAACTGTCAAAGCAAAGATGTCTGGAAATAATTCGGCACAGACTACCTATCCTTAATAAGCTTTAATTTAATCATTTGATATCATTATTGTACCAATATGCTTATGTAATTGTTTTTGTAATATCTAATTGTCAATTTTAAAAGAGACCTATATTGGCAAGTTTCTTTCGACATTTTCTTCTTCTCCAATGGTCATTTCCGAAATGCTAGTAGATTAAAAAAAAGTAAAGTATGGGAATTAAATAAGTGCTTACGAGGGCCCAATGGCTTATAAAGAATTTTTGTCTCTTTATAACATTCAAACAAACAACACTTCCGCTTATTATATTTGTGTAGAAATATATACCAATCAACAAATTAGTGTTAGCTCTTACAGGGATTAAACATTATACAAATATACCCGCTATTGCTTCCTATCATACACGTGTTCAATCTATATTACGTTATGAACTGATTATGTGGGGCACAGCACTGATAAAAATAGAACGTTTGTTGATGAAAATAATGCATTAAAGCATTACTCGGTGTTCCTCCCTAGATAATATTGTATGCTTATTAAAAAAAAGCCGTCAAGTGCGAGTCTAGCGCACCGAAAGTACCGTAAACATATTCTTTTCGCAAATTATTTTGAAGTTAGTTTACCCTCCCATAAGAAGTTACGAGTATCACTTCAAAAAACTTATTAAATTTTTTGTAGTGATAACTTCGTATGGGAGGGTAAACCTCTTCGTTACGTAACGCGTTACGGCGCCAGTCTGTCTGGCTTCCCTTTCTCTGACGCATACGGCAGCGGATTAGTTTAAGTTATCACTTCTGTCGGGCGTCCCGAGACGCACACGTTTTTCTGGGATGTAACTACGAATTTACGGTTTTCTGATTTTTTTCCTTTATTTGTGCTACATGACATTACTTCTTACCAAATGTAGTATCAACGGGTAGTATCCTATAGGTTTTGGTTCCCTTGCGAGTGTCAAAGTATGCGCATAAACGAGGCATAAACAGCCCTGTCTTTTGATTGCGTTGACTTAGAAGTTAGATTTTTTCACTGCTCGAAGGTATTGCAGATCTGAGTATTTGATATTAATTTCAGCTTGATAGCTCCACCCGTCCCTGAGAAAAAAAGGGTCTTCACAGACGGACAGGCAGACGGACAACGATGTGATCCTATAAGGGTTACGCTTTTCCTTTTGAGTTACCGAACCCTAAAACAGTGCAATAAAAAAGATACCACAACAATGAAAATTTTAGCTTAATGTTTACATTTTTACTGCTCGAAGGTATTGCAGACCTGAGTATTTGATATTAATTTCAGCTTGATGCAGCTCCACCCGTCTCTGGGAAAAAGGGGCTTGACTGACGGACAACAAAGTGATCTTATAACAAATTATTCCGTTTTTAGGGTTCCGTACCCAAAGGGTAAAACGGAACCCTATTACTGAGGCTCCGCTGTCGGTCCGTCCGTCCGTCCGTCTGTCAGGCTGTATCTCTTGAACCGTGATAGTTAGACAGTTGACAGGCCTCATAGGAAGCCGCAGCCAAATAACAACTCCCTAGAGGGTTGTTGTGTTCCTGCGTGTGAGTGAGGTCTATTGATGACCTCACTCCTAAAGATTTGCTGTGTTAGCAGCAGAGGAGGCATCGCGCGAGTGGTACTAAATGTATTAGAAGCGTTCATAGCCTACGGTAACAGCTTTACATCAGGTGGATCGTATGCTTAAATACGTTCCAACGTTGTATAAAAAAACCACGCCAAAAGCAAGTCGTATATGTGCTATGCCGGTGTTTCTACTAGTTGCTTCCCGTAATATATTGCCCAATACTTTTACGCATCCTACCTCTCTAACCATTATCTACATAGAATCATTAACTTACTAAAACCAAAGATGCTAATATAATAGATATATAATACAACAGTGTAAAACAAATATTCACTTGTGAACAAATATGAACATAAAGAGATGAGAGTTGTAAGAAACCCACTTTTTAGGGTTTCGTACCCACCTCAAAATGAAAAATCGGCCAAGTGCTAGTCGGACTCGCGCATGAAGGGTTCCGTACCATTATCTATAAAAACAGCAAAAAAAAAATCACGTTTGTTGTATGGGAGCCCCCCTTAAATATTTGTTTTATTTTAAGGTAATTATTTATACTTAAAGTGAATATATAACTAAATATTCTGTGAATATTTCAAGCGTCTACCTGTTGCCGTTATCAATATCAAGCAAAAATGAGCAAAAAAATTACGTTTGTTGTATGGGAGCCCCCTTAAATATTTATTTTATTCTATTTTTTAGTATTTGTTGTTATAGCGGCAACAGAAATACATCATCTGTGAAAATTTCAACTGTCTAATCTAACTAATACGGTTCATGAGATACAGCTTGGTGACAGACGGACGGACGGACGGACGCACAGCGGAGTCTCAGTAATAGGGTCCGTTTTACCATTTGGGTACGGCACCCTAAAAACCACTGTTTAAGAAGCACACAAACTATTTTAGATTAAATTGCCAGCCCTATAACCGTTATCGGTTCCGTACAAGTGCAGGACCCTAAAAGAGTTGGGTTTCCACAAATACACGTGAATACCAACTGGGCAACCTGTTGCTTCTCAAAGGAATTACGAAGCTTTCATTGAATCACAGCACTCTGGCGCGTGTAACAAAACACAATAATTAAGTTATACGTACTTGACTCGAGTTTGTCTTTGTTCCGACATAAATCAGACTGTTGCCGTATTCTATCTATCTATAACTTCACGCCGAATCCCATGCCCGTATTTTAGTATATATCTCGGTATAGCAAATATTTATAAGATTCTTTATTGCACATTGATATACAGATTATTGTTACATAAATAGTGTACACGCGGTGAGCTTATCTCAATCAGAGATCTCTTCCAGATAACCTCATCGATGGTTAAAGAAATTGTCAATGGTCGGGTGACAAGTAACAGCTACAGGTGAAAAAACAGTGTTAAGAATCAACAATGATAACAATATTATACTTAATATTTACAAATTTGACTCATAAACATTTATATTCAATGTTTATGAGTCAAATTTGTTCTTTCTACTAACAAATCTTTATCAATAAATAAATATACATATATACAGATACATACATCTTATTTATTCGCCAAACCGTAATAGCAGGGATTTGAAAATTTTGGGTTTATAAATTATCCGCCATTTTGATTACCTATCTTCACAAAATGGCTTCTTCGGCTACGGGTTTGGCGAAGATATGGATTTTTAAATGGGGCGACTGCTAATCAGCTGTCAGACCTCGACAACCCAGAGGGAAAACCAGACCTTTCTTGGGTTATTTTTTTACAAGCGTGCGTACCGCAATCTTCGAACGTTTGTAATAATACATTAAGTATTACTCGCGCGATGCCACCTCTGCTGCTGACACAGCAACTCCTTAGGAGCTTACTGGTGACCTCACTCACACGCAGGAACACAACAACCGTCTAGGAAGTTGTTATTTGGCTGTGGTTTTCTGTGAGGTGAAGGTACTTCCCCAGACGGACAGCTTTGATGCACCCTACCTCTCTAACACCCGGACCAAGATGAACGGACATGTTCATGTACACAAATGTTTGTCCTGCATGGAAATCGAACCCACGAGCGTTGATATCAAGTAACGTAACAGCGCATTTCACCACTGCACCACCGAGTTCGTCAAAACTCATATGTATTGCAGATATTTGTGGCGTAACGCTTATAGACCGTATTCGCAATGGTGATGTTAGAAACAGAGTTGTTCTGAAAGAGAGTCGGTGTTAAAATAAGAAAAATCCGTTGGTTCGGACATGTAGAAAGAATGGACGATGAAAGAATGACGAAACGGATATACAATGTGAAAGTGGATGGATGTAGGAGCCGAGGAAACCTAAGACTAACCTACCATGGCCAAATTGGTCGTGGTTTATCAGAAGGTGATGTCGGTGACGAGTATGCGTGATAAGAGCTATGAATATTAAAGAAGTGAGTGAAGTGCGTAAGGACCGCGTCATATGGCGCTCGGTTCTCTCTATCTACACCGCAAGGGACCTGGCGTGAAGTACACATACATACACAAAAGTTTATAATGTGTGGGAATCGAAATCACGAGGGTTGGTATTAAAGTGGCATTACTGACCACTCCACCACTTCACTCATCAAATGTGATCTTATAAGAATGATCTTATAAATTATCCGCCATTTTGATTACCTATCTGTACAAAATGGTGTCCGCTGATAATTCGTACCAAAACCGATAGATAGTATTAATGCAAACAAGATTTTGTCGAGCTCGGTGGCTCAGTCGTGAATGACGCGACTTTGCGTCTCCCACACAAGAAAGGTATGGTTTTACTTCTGTAGACGTTAATCGTAAGAATAACATGCTACAAGTGACAAATCCATCGCCGTGCCGTGCCGTCCCTTATTTTTGCCGCATGAACTAATTGGTGGCGGAAGCACGCAAAGCAGGTTGGATCAAATTGCATATAGATTTGACTTTCGCAAAATAACGCCTGAATCTATTAACTATAAATTACTAGTTGCACCCTGTGACTTTGTCCGCACGTATCCCGGTATCCCGAGGGAACCGCTTTTTCTTGCTTTCTTTCTTTTTTCTCGGCTTCGAGGGGCCTTAAGGCGATGTTGAATAACCTATAACCTTCCTGAAGAATTGGCCTATCAAATGCGAAAAGAATGTTTTAAATCCGACTATTAGTTTCAGAGATTAGCGCGTTCGAACAAACATACAAACTCTTGCGCTTTATGTATTAGTATAGTTCCGTATTCATCAACTGCTGAATATAGAAATCTCCCACAGAGAACCATTTGTTTCGATTCTGAATCGCATGCATTTTGTTGCGTCCCCTTTAACAACGGAACTGTTAAAGCTAAAAATTAAAACGAAAGCTGAAGACGGGCGCAAAAGTTAGCTATTTATAATAAAAATATGAGTATCACCCCGAGTATCATATTTAAATAACAATTTCGTGTAAATATCACTTCATTTAATGGAAACCGAAGGGAAAAAATATATTGCTAATATTTGTTTTCATCCTTGAAACGTCCTCAAGAAATAAATGAAATCTTTCTCGAAGTCGAAGGTAAATTCTATTTTAGGTATAAGGCAACACAAGTGAGGGACGATTCAATTTATGTTGTTACTAGTTTCTACCTGCGGATTTACTCGCATGGAAGTCATTTTATCTCTATAACCGGCTGTACGCCGAGATTTTGTCTGCGCGTATGCCCTATATCCCCTTGGAACCGCTCATTCTACTTCTTTCTTTTTCCTCGGCTTCTAAGAGTGAGATCATAATTTTGAATAGCCTACAACTTTCCTCAAGGATTGCGGTACCAATTACAAAAAGATTTTTTTTAAATCCGACTTGTAGTTTTTTTTATTTTTTTATTAATTTTAATTTCTAACGCGTTTATTAAAACGGCGAGAAATCGAAAGGAGTTTTTAATATAAAAAACTTCTTTCGATTTCTCGCCGTTTTACATATTTTTTCGTGTTTATTATCAAATTATAATATGGAATGGAGTGTTAAACAAAATAGGATTGCAGTGATTGCCTTACCCAAATTGGGTATGGAGCCGTTGGTCATATTGAAGACACTTCAAGAGGTTGGTATCAGCCGTATGTTCGTATATCGACAGATATACCAACGCTTCCTTTGTTGAAGACCATAAAAGACCAGGGCGACCGCGTGTTGTTAAAACTACGAAGACTGTTAATGCTATTAAAGCCAGAATTCGCCGAAATCTCATTAGGAAACGAAAAATCTTATCGCGACAAATGAAGATTCCCGCTAGAACTCTGTCGCGTCTAATAAAACAAGACCTGAAGCTCGTCTATATATAGGACATGCCCGAAATCAATCCTTACAGTTGAAGAGAGTGCATCGATCAAAACGCATTCTGTCCCAACACGCAGGTGAAAGGCACAGAAATATCCTCTTTACTGATGAAAGAAAAAGAATTCACGATTGAAGAGCACTGCAACAAGCAAAATGACAAAGTGTACGCGGACAGTTCTAAAGAAGCCGCCCAAGTGGTCGGAAAGGTGCAACTTGGTCATTATCCTGTGTCTGTAATGGTTTGGTGGAGGGTGTCTTATCACGGAGTCACAAAGCTTCATTTTTGCGAAAAAGTAGTGAAGACTTCAGCCAAAGTGTATCAAGAGACTGTCTTGGATCGTGTTGTGAAACCTCTAATCAATATACTTAATATACCGTACACTTTCCAGCAGGACTCTGCATCTGATCATAAGGCACGAATTACCCAAGCCTGGCTCGAAACCAACGTTCCGGACTTCATAAGAGCTGAAGACTGGACCTCGTCTAACCCAGATCTGAATTCCTTAGACTACAACTTATGGTCAGTTTTAGAGGGCATGGCTTGCTCGAAACAACAAAGTCAAAGTCAAAATCTTTTTATTCCGTAAAAATGGCTACATTTGTTTGGAATCGTCATAATTTTTTTCCCTACTGTGCAGTTTATGACTAGGTGAGCACTGATAAAAATACTGCAAAAAAACTCAGGCATCCCTCTTTTGGTATCCAAACAAATTTACATATTTTATTAATTACATTATAATTGGATCGACTCACTCCCAGGCATTTTTATCATTAATATAGTCAGATACTTTATAATATGCCCTGCTACACAATTTGGCTTTAATAGTAGTTTTAAATTTGTTTATTGACAATTCTCTTATATTGCTGGGAAGTTTGTTATAGAACCGTATACATTGCCCCATAAAAGAATTACTTATTTTGTGGAGACGGCTTGCATGTAACACAAGATTATGCTTATATCTAGTATTTATGCTATGAGTATCACTCTTTTTACAAAATGAGTCTATGTTTTTATGGACATACAAAAGATTTTTATAGATATATTGCGATGCGACTGTTAAAATATTTATTTCTTTGAATTTTTCTCTAAGGCTCTCCCGGGGACCAAGTTTGTAGATAGCTCTTATGGCTCTCTTCTGCAATAAAAGCCCGCCGACATTGTATCTCTTAAGAAATCTCTGGAGCAAGCAGTGGCTAAATTTCTCATGGAAACAATCCACAGATTCGTGGCCAAACAGATTAAAGGCCTGTATCAAAGCCAAAGGTGGCCATTTCGATTATATATTTTTTTTTATTTTTTGTTGAGACTTCCATAAATATGTATAAGTTTTATTAAGATTACATTACTTCTTAAAAAAATTTATGCAAATTCATTTGTAACAGAACTCCTGCCGCCTGACGGTGTTTAATAGAGCGACTTTGATACCAACGCTAGTGGGTTCCATTCCCACACAAGACATACATTTGTGTGCATGAACATGTCTGTTTGTCATGTTCTGGATGTTTTTAAGAGAGGTAGGGCAGCCCGGTTGGTCATGTACCTCCACCTTACAGAAAACCGCAGCAAAATAACAACTCCCTGGAGGGTTGTTGTGCTTCTGCGTGTGAATAAGGTCACCAGTAAACTCTCAAGGAGTTGCTGTGACAGCAGCAGAGGTGGCATCACGCTAGTGATACTTAATGAATTACCAGCGTTCATAGGCTACGGTAACCTCTGTACATCAGTTAGACCGTGTGCTTGTATGCTGCCCGACGTTGTATAAACACTCAGTAGGTATTAGTTAATTCGTGGCCGTTTTTTTTTGTAATAGGATATAAAGTCCTTTGTTCATCTCTTATTTAGAGGCTCAGTCGTGAAAAGGTATCCAATACATAGGCAGCCAGTGTTGCTTATCATCATCCGAGTGTCAATCCCAGTTGGATCCTAAGCCTACGCTTCAAGGCACGTGTTATTACTTTTACTTCGCACGGTCTTCAGCATCCTTCATAGAGAGATCATTGCCACGCATGTCGTCCCTTAGGATGTCCAGCCAGCAGTATTTTATACTACGACGGATAGCACACACTCTTGCAATTTGTCTGCTATGTCACGGACATAAAAGCTACCACGAATGCGGGAGTTCCTTATGTGAAGTACAGGCAAATGCATCATCCACCACCTTCCCATGACTCCACCGACTTTGCGGCTATTTGAGCCTAGTCGCTGGTGTTGCGCACGGCACTTGCTGCTTTGAGTCTCTGTTCCATGCCGTGGGTACTCCTTATTTATATTTAATTCCCTAACCTTTGTCTCTAATTTACGCTCTCTCCCATTTCTGGGGTAGCGACGTCCACTGAAACGCCTTCACTGCTGTTCATTGGTGCTCTTTCTCCTGTCTTTTCTAGCCATTCCTGAGCGCTCCTACATGTGTGCCATCAGTGTACGAAGCTGGGTAAAGCTCCGAAGTTCGCCGCCGATACTAGGTTCCTGAAATACTTCGGACCCGGTTGGTAACCGCTGCGCCGAATCCTGTCCATCATTACATATAGCAGATTATTGTACTTAGGTCAGGACCACAGTATGTCATCTCTATCGTGCGTTTAGTCTCTTTTTAAAGATGCTGTAACCACCGAGGATTTCAGAGGTCTGATAATCCAGCTTGTGCTGTAAAGTACAGGCATGTCCCGTCCCATGTCTTTTGGTACCTTGCGGTAATTTGAGCCAGTACGTGGGAGATGCAGCGCGGCACTTGCTGCTCTCAGGCTTTCTTTTGTGCCGTGGACATTTCTGGACTCCCTACAAATTATTTATGTCTTTGCCTCATGTCTTCTCCGCATTCTGGGTCGGAAACGCCTTCCCTGTTGTCTGAAGGTGTTTCATTCTATGCGCTCTTCCTCTCCCGCTGCCGAATCCACTCTTCGATCTCCTCTGCGATCTTCCTCTGCAATCCACGCGTGGGCGAACCCACGGAAGGCTGCAAAGTTCTCCGCCTTTTCTGTCTTCCTCACTCTCACCACATGCTGCTCTCACAATATCTCGATCAGACGCTTCCTGAAACATTCATGGTCCCCAAGGAGCTAGCTGTGAATTACAGGCAATGTTACTATCATATATAAACTTCTATCTATGTGTTTATATCTACACGCCAAGTGATGGGGGCAACCGAGCGCTATACGACGCGGTCCTTAGACACTTCGCTTTTTTAACATACATGGCTCTTTTCGTGCACGCCCGCCGGTTCCTAGGGCTCCTGACATCTTCTGATAAACATGACCGATTTGGCCCTGGTAGATTAGTGTTAACCTTTGGGGATTCCTTCATTATTTTACATTTGTATTGTACATATACCTATCTGTTTCGTTATTTTTTCTTTCTATATTCATTTTTTTATACAACGTCGGGGGCATACAAGAATACAGCTCATCTGATGTAAAACTGCTACCGCAGCCTTCGAGCGCCGGCAATACATTAAGTATCGTTCGCGCGATGCCACCTCTGCTGCTAACACAGCAACTCGTTAGGAATTTACTGGTGATATCGCTCATACGCAGAAACACAACAGCGCTCCAGGGATTTATTATTAGGCTACGGTTTTCTGTGAGATGGATACCATTCATCAGATGGAATGCTTTGAAGCGCCCTACCTCACTTAGGAAAACCCAGACCAAGACAAACAGATATGTTCATGCACACAAATTTTTGTCATGTGTGGGAATCGAACTCACGCGCGTTATTAACTACTGCGCCACCGAGCTTGTCATTATTATGTTGTCGTTAATACTCGCTGGTAATTATTTTATACACCCAACAACTAAAGTTGGGATAGTATCATTAATTTCAATATATCAATCATACCAGAGACAAGGGGAGTTACATGAAAGCTTCATTTATGATAATCCGTATGCTTTTGTGTTGTGTGATGTATTAGTAACACGCCCTTATCTGTGATACTAAGTTACATAGAAATAAAGTACAATATGAGTTGGACAAATTGAACTTGAACGAAGCTCTTGGCTATAAAAATCGTAATGATATTTTAAATTGTATAATAAATAAAATTGAGGAAATAAATTGTAAATATAGATATATTTATACTAAGAAAACAGATGTAAAAAGTAATACTTGTAAAATATATATATATATATATATATGAGAAAAAAAAATCGAGCTATTTAAAATATGGAAAGCTAATAAAAATAATGCCGAAAATAGGTTATTGTATAATAATTTCCAAACTAATAAATATGTTAATAATGTAGTGAACGACTACATATTATATAAACAAATTAGTATCAATTTTAAAAACCCAAAAAATGTGGGACATTGTAGATTTCCTATGTGGGAAAGTGTGTAAATTTGTTGATGAGCAATTGATTAAGTACTTCAAAAGTGCTCGTAAAATTGCATTGAATGTCGCCTACTCATTTAAAGATAATCTAAATAAAATATCCATATAACAGAATCCGCGACGGTGGTGGTGGGGGCGGATTCTGTTCCAGATGGCGGACGACCGCAGCAGCCGAGGCAGAGACTGCCATGGCAGCGTCGGCATGTTGCACTTACTAACAGTAGTGGGTGGGTGCCGGCCGGCGCTAGGCCGCATGAACTAATTGGTGGCGGAAGCACACAAAGCAGGTTAGATCAAATTGCATGGATTCGAATAACTTTCCAAAAGCTGAAAGAACGGCAATAGATCTGTAGTTGTGAATTTGGGACTTAGAGCCTTCCTTATGTCTCGGTGTTACTTTTAACTCATTCCATAGAACTGGGTAGATAGCTGTTTGTAGTAACAAATTCATGATATAGAGAATAGAGAAGAGGCTTTTGAAATACAGTTATACAGTCTTTAATAATATAAGATGGGATGCCATCTGGACTTATGGCAGGCGTATCTTTAAGACGCTTTACGGCATGTAATAGATCTGCTGGGCTAATGTGATATAATGCAATACGGTAGTTATTACTCTTACCTACTAGCCGCTTCCCCCTCTGCACGTGCTGCTGACAGGGTTGGTTTAACAATCAAAAATACAGATTTAAAATACTCAGCAAAAGCATCAACAGCTCCTGGGCCTGATACTGTCTTCCCGTTGAAATCAAATTAGTCACATGTATATCTAGACGACCGCTGGTCCTTCATAAATGAAAAGAAACTCTTTGAATCCTTTCTTATATTCGTCTCGGTTCGTTCTATAAAATTATTATAAGCTACTTTTATTAAGTTTTTAGTGTGTTGTCTATAGTATTTAAACATTTGTCCGTTAAAATTGTTGTTAATTTTTTTTACTGTTTAAAAGGAAAATATTTACTTTTTATGTTGTCAATAATTTTTTTCGTGTGCCATGTCGGATAATTGTATTTTGAGTCATGCTTATTCTTTTTTATGGGAACATTACGTTTTAAAAAACAATGCTTTAATCTATACATCAATACTCTATACAGATAAATAAAATTGGAGTGTCTGTTTGTTATATTAAAATAACCGCTTTTTACTAAATGCATATGGATATATACACGGTACATATACCAAAATAAACATTTTTACAATTTTTGTCTGTCTGTCTGTTTGTTCCGGCTAATCTCCGAAACGGCTGGACCGATTTTGACGGGACTTTCACTGGTAGGTAGACGACTGTTCAGAGCACAATATAGGGTACTTTTTATCCCGTAAATATTTAGGGTTCCTGCGTAAAATACGAAAAACTGTTAAAATTAGGGGGAAATATCTTCCCCTTCGGGGGTGCGATTCACAAAATAGAAGAATTTTATTAAAATTAGCATAGGTATTTCTATACGCGAAATGCAGAATTAATAAGTTATAGTAAACTCTGAGAACTGAACAAAAACTTTTTTGTTAAATTCTACGCGGACGAAGTCGCGGGCACAGCTAGTTTAGAATAAAATATTTCTAACGCTTTATTAACATTTGATACAATTCGGACCATGTTATATCAGCAATGGATTCATATAGTACCTAAGTACTAGTCAAAAAAATATTGTCACTATGTATCAGCTGTTGATTCTCGAATAGCACAGGCGAGTTTTCATAAGACCGCTGCGTCAGCCCCTAAAGATGCTACAGACATTAAAATTCATAAATATAAAATCTTAGGTTCAAGATACAAATTAACAATCTGTCGGCATAAATAAGAAAAGTCGTACACATTATGCGTAATTTGCGAAATTCAGCGTGCAAAGGTATTAGAGATTTATTATGCATTATGCCAGTCACTGATAGTATATTGTACGAGTATTAGGTGTTGGGGTCGTGCTGCTAAATGTCACATGCTGCAGGCCGAAATAGCTCGAGAGATCTGTTCTGAAGGTAATGCTTCGAAGACTCTTTTTGCATCCTACCGAATGCGTATATGAAGAGGCTGGAGTACTAAATGTGCGCCAACTTATCATTCTAAAAATTGCGCTGAAAGTACATAAACAAGTGCTATCTTGCCCTAACTATCAAGCGATCGCTAGTCGTCGAGTGTACAGAGTCCCGATGCCAGCCACAAAAACTAGTTGTGCACAACTCTTCGGAGATTTTGTTATTAAGAACATTTATGGCAAAGTAAAAAAAATATGTAAGATTAAAAACAGGACAGTAACTGCGCAACATATTATACAGAAATGGTTGAAAACGTTAACGTACGAAAATATAGAGGACATTTTAAAGCATGTACAGTGAGTTTGTGTTCGGATGAGAGGGTGGGAGAGGGAGACTACAATGAATATAGCTATTAATATATTAGCTATATTTGGACACGGTTTCGAGCCTTCCCATTTGAGTGCAGAGTCGTTGTATATTCTATATTTATAATGTATATGGATTTTTATATACTATGTTCAGTCACTTTATACATAACATTATTTAATCGGTTTGTAAAATAGTTTTTCTATCTGAGGCAAACGTTCGTTGCTTCGGTACAGGCGTGCCTCGTTAGGCAACCAATAGATATTACTATAACTTCACGCCAAATCACTTGCGGGGTAGGCAGAGAGAACCGAGCGCCAGGTGACTCGATCCTTTCACGCTTCACTCGCTTCTTTAACGTTCAATGCTCTTCTCGTGCACTTTTGCTCCTAGTAGATAAGTCTTGACCTTCCTCGGCTCCTACGTCCTTCTACTATATTGGTATGATATTCGTTAATCAGTTGTTCATACATTTTCCCGCCGTTTGACTTTTCTCTGTCATTACGTATCAATCAAGTATCACAGATGGCACGCATTATCAACGACAGGCAATTACATCAAAGGAGTTACGACTGCAAAGGCTCCGTCATTATTGTACTTACCAGATCCTGCCCCAACAGACAAAATAATAGAAAGATATTTTAGTACAGAAATAAACAAATATTTAGAAATTAATGAAATAATAAATAAGTATCTATATAGTTAAAAAAAAATACCTACCAACTCTTCGCTAAGTTCACAAATAATGTGTTCAATCATCTTAAAGCTAAAAACATGTACTGGCCTAAGATATTTTTATAGTTATAGATACGTCGTACACGCTCTAGAACGGCAATACGAAAGTAAGGTAATTACCCAACTCGCATTCAGTTGGCCACGCTCTCGCGTCGCGTCTATACGTGTTTCGCCACAAAGCATAAATGTCTTAAGATATATATTCATCTCTTTCTAACGACATGTGTGCTCTATCATTTGTCTCTTTGAGCAAAGTGTCATAATAAATAACTGTACGTAGATATAGTACTACCTGCGCCATTTTAAAATACAATATTGGTGTATAACGTGTCTACCTTTTGATACGTCTCTAGTACTGGCCATTTTCATAGACTTGAGTAAACCTTTTGAAGTTATAAAGTACGATAAATTATATGAGAAATTGTATCAAAGTGGAACGCAAGGACCAACTTTGGAATGGCTCAAGAGTTATCATGCGAATCGATACACGACCGTTGAATTTGCTAATGATTTTGTAATCATTTATGTACGGAACAAGGATCTGCGCAATGTTCTATTTTAGGAACGACGGAGTATTTATAAATGAAATGGCTAATTTGTTTGAGGAATTATCAGTGTATCAATTATCTAGACGATACATGTTTAGTAGCGGCTCATGAAGATATAATGTTAGCTCAAGAATAACTACAAACAAATTATGATTCACTGTATAAGTGGGCTCATGATGTAGGGTTGATCATAAATACTAATGAAACGAAATCGGTGCATATATGTTCACTTCACAATGAATATGATATAACACAGTCAATCGTAGCATACCCATACAACTGTTTGTACAGGTAATGATTCGCATAAACACTATGCAGAGCTAATATAAAAAAATACCACTAAATTCGTGTTTTCGGATTTATGTATACATTTGTACTCGTAATTATTATCGCGTTAATGTTAATACTTGCACTTGTACAAGTATTCCACTTCACAGTTTTATTTAATAATTATTTTTACCGACCGGTTTCGCCTTTACGGCATTATCCTGTATGTATCTGTATATAATCTGTACAAGTGCAAGTATTAACATTAACGCGATGTCTTCAAAATTCCACCAAGTGCCTACAATCAACAGTATCAACATCGTAATTATTACTCGATCGGTGGTGAAGAAAACGTTGTGAGATAATCTCCGTCAATCCCAAGAGATTAGAAAATGGGATAAGGCTAAGAAGCAGAAGATTTGATTTTGACATGAAGCCTTCAGACCTCCACAGCTCAGATGGAAAACCAGACTTTTCTTACTTAAGGTCTATCGAAAAATAATACCTTGGACGTGTAGGTTTCCTCGCGATGACATACGATATCGTTGATCATCATCTTTTACTTCAGAGTAGGTTTGATGATTATTTCGGTCGAGCTCGGTATCGCAGTGGATATAAAGGCTACTTTGACACTTCTGGATTCGATTAGAGCAGGAGTTCCCAACCAGGGGGGCACGCCCCCCTAGGGAGGCGTAGAGAGATGTCAAGGGGAGCGGAATACGTTTGTATTTTTGACAGAAAAAAATATTTTCAACTTCAATTTAACATCATAATATTACATTAATTAATTCAGCCGGGCACTGTTTAAAAATAATAAATTGGTCCAAGATTTGAAAGCTGACATAGAATGGCTGATTAGAACATAAAAGGTGACTTCCATCTCTTGACATTGGAGAATGGATCAAACGACTTCTTGTTAATTCGAATGTTGCCTCTCTTGTTTTGCGAATACTTGGCCCTTTTTCTTCAACTTACTTATGTAAGATAGGTTTCAGGTCTGGTTTTTCATTAAATCTAAGCAGCGAAATCGTCTTTCTGATAATAGCTCTGGCAAAAACTGAACCTAGAATCCACCAACAGATATAGTGCATGCAAGCTCAAGTATCTCATTAGTACTATAATTACAATTAATAATATCATATAAAGTATCCGTAAGTTACATTACATAAGTAAGTACATACCATTTAATTCTAGTGCGTAAAAATGTTAGGGGTGAGAATAAGAATATTATTAAGAACTAGTATCGACGAGCTCGGTGGCTCAGTCGTGAATGACGCGACTTTAACACCAACGCTCGTGGCTTCGCAACAAGGCAAACATTTGTGTGCATGAACATGTCTGTTTGCCTTGGTCTGGATGTTTTAAGAGAGGTAGGGCGTATCAAAGCAGCCCGTCTGGGGAAGCACCTCCACCTCACAGAAAACCGCAGCCAAATAACAATTCCCTAGAGGGTTGTTGTGTTCCTGCGTGTGAGTGAGGTCACCAGTAAGCTCCCAAGGAGTTTCTGTGTAAGCAGCAGAGGAGGCATCGCGCGAGTGATACTGAATATATCGCAAGCGTTAATAGGTAACTGCGTTATGTCAGGTGGGCCGTATGCTTGTTGCCTCCCGACGTTGTATAAAAAAAAATATAGTCTGTTGACAGTTGCGCAACATTTGTGGCGTAACGCTTGCAGACAGCTTCCCCAATGACGATTTTGGAAATAGTGCTAATCTGAAAGAGAGGGTGTTACAGACGAGGCATGCACCGTTTGATTCGGACATGTGGAAAGAATACAAGATGAAAAAATGACGAAACAGATATACAACGCGGAATTGGAAGAATGTAGGAGCCGATGAAGGCCAAAACTTACCTACCATGACTAAATTGATCGTACAATTTGATCTAACCTAATGAATATTAGGTATCACTTGCGCGATGCCTCCGCTGCTGCTTACACAGCAACTCCTTAGGAGCTTACTGGTGACCTCACTCACAGGCGGGACACAACAACCCTCTAGGGAGTTGTTATTAGGCTGCGGTTTTCTGTGAGGTGGAGGTACTTCTCCGACGGGCTGCTTTGATGCGCCCTACCTCTCTTAAAATAAGTCCCACCACGTTACCCTTATCCAAGCCAAGTGGTGTGATGTTGATATTGTACACAGACTGTACCCAATTTAGGATGCTCTTAGAAGTCGTTTTTTATACTACGTCGGGAGGCATACAAGCATGACCCACTTGATTTAAAGCGGTTACCGTAGCCTATAAACGCTTGCAATACAATAGGTATCACTCGCGCTGACTGCCTATTCTGTTCACTATAGTGCGTGACTGTATATTCCTGCTTTCAAGCGAGAGACAAACACCTTTTACATTAAAAATGTATGTAGATACTTAACCTACAATTTAACATGCGGAGATTAACAATACAACCCTTACGTCCGTATACAACAAAAGGGCTGTTCACTGTCGTCAGCTTAAGAGTACTGGCACATTGCACACGGCGGGGCGGGCGGGAGCGGGATGGCGGAGTAACAAGGCAACGGAACGGAAGCGCATCGTGTGAAAAAAATTCAACCAAACTTACAACATTATAAATTAAAAAATAATAAACGTTTATTAACCTCTAAGACGTACATAAATAAAGACAAAATAATAGTCGAACATTTTGATGAACTCGATGGCGCAGTATTTAGTAATGCTACTTGACTCGTGAGTTCGATTCCTACACAGGACAAACATTTGTATGTATGAACAGCACAAGTTCAGGACAACTTGTATTACGAGTACTTCGATAAAAAATAGGCTATCGTAGAACTTACAGTATCTAAAGTTCTACGATAGCCTATTTCTTATACAACGTCGGGTAGCATGTAAGCATAAGGCCTACCTGATGTAAAGCAGCTACCGGGGACTATGAACGCTTGCAATACATGAAGTATCACTGCCGCATTCCCCACTTGGTGACACACCAACTCCTCAGGAGCTTACTGATAACCCACTCACTCGCAGGAACACAACAATCCTACGTTGAGTTCTTATTTGGCTGCCGTGCTACTTTGATGCGTCCTACCTCTCTTTTAAGATATGGGAATATATTTATATGCATGTGAAAATTGTATTTAAATACGCCTATAATACAATATGCAAATGACACAATTATGGGTAAATATTATTTACCCATAATACATGCCAGGGTCAATACCAATTCGAACCGGGGACCTGTTGGTCACTAGGTCATGTACCACTAAATGTATATTTTCGGATTTATATACATATTTGTAATTATCACTTGCTCGGCGGTGAAGGAAAAACATAGTGAGAAAACTCGCACGTTCAAGAAATTATATTTCGTAAGGCCACTAAAAATGATCTGGTTTTTCCTCTTATTTGTGGAGGTCTGACGACATTCGCTCCAGGTAAAGATCAGTGTCTTCGCCAAATCCTTAGTCTTAAGTAACGGACCCCGCCAAGCCAAATGGATTAGGATACGGCATAACGCTAAGAAGATGAAGATTATTTACCCGTATAACACACACTGAAGTCAAAATTCGAATATTCGACAAAAAAGCGACAGACGCATGTACACACAGTACACACACAGACAAACACATAAATTTCATATAGGAACGGTGTTCCTGAAAATGTCTTACTCTGTTACATCGGCGGCATCGCGCCCGCCACCAATGTGGCCAGAGCTTAAGACTCGTATTCTCTTTGCTGTTAATATTTCATGAAAGCTCGCGGAACCCTGTGGGTAGGGAGGCGTTAAATCCGAAGAGAGGATGGGAAATTACTAAGGATGATTATATCATATCACAGTGTGTTGTTGTAGCTACAAGCATTTGGATAATCAATGGAAACTGCCGTTAGTTTCTTTGAAATTGTGATTGAATTATTATTTGGATTGAAAATTGAATTTATCTATTTAATTCGCCATAATGCGAAATGAGCTTGACAGTTGCCCAATTTGCTCACTTAGGCATATAATACACATTTAACAATTATCAACATTACATAATAAAACGAACACAAGCAATATAACAATGGCTTAATTGTAACCATTTTACTGCGATTCTTAAACTCATGCAATGTGCAATGGAAAATGTCCAACTCTGGACACGGGTAAGTGACGCTTTTTGTATAGACTTTAGTATAGAAAATTTAGCGCCAAGGATAACGGGCTTGCTTAAAAAGCTCTGATCGGAATTAATACATTATATTACCAATATATATTGTTTTTTTCAATTGGTCACAATTACTTACGATTTTTGGAGTCGGTGGCAGCCGCATAATATCAATTGACAATATCAGTATAACGGCATCGACTCCAAAAAACGTAAGTAATTGTGACCAATTATTTTTCGCTTTTTAGTTCCTGGGTGTTTTTTGAAGTGAAAACTTCTTTAGCGGCGTTGTGCACTTTTTGGGATGAGTTAAAAATGTTAAACTCGCGTCGGGACACGTGACCCTGATCGAAAATTCGTAAGATTTTTGTGAGAATTAGAACTTAAGTTCGCTGCAGCGCTAAAACATTAGTTACCTCTAATTAAACAATTAAACATGAAGCGCTAGATCGTTCATAGAGCATTATTTTCTCGCGACCAAAACGTTGTAAGGGCCATGAAATTCTTACGCGTTTCGTTGAACGTAGTTTATCAACATCGAACCATTTCAATATATTCAAAAATGCACAACGTTAATGTTCATGTTTTCACTTCTGCCGGCACTCCCGGAGTGCAACCCGTTTTTTTTTGTTTTATATTCGGACAGGTCAATGTCTCACAGGTCTGCTAGTGTAATTATATATTTTACAAACTGACTGGCTATTTTTTACAATTGTTACTTTTTTCGTAACGGCGATATTACTGTGCCATTATTGCTGTGGCAAATAGAACCGTAACATAACATTATTACTGTAGAAATATTATTCAAATTAAAATTCGCAATGAACTCAAATAGTGATTTACTACCATAAACAAAGATTATCTAGCTAGGCTAATATACTCGTATATAGCGGAAGAGTTTGTTTGTTTGAACTATCAATCAGATTTGAAAAAATATTTTTGCATTTGATAGCCTAATTCTTGATATTGTAGGTTTTAGACTATTAATAGATTCAGGTGTTATTTTGCGAAAGTCAAATTTACATACAATTTGATCTAATCTGTTTGTGTGGCGTGTTTCTTTATTGTGTTCCGCCACCAATTAGTTCATGCGAACTGATGCCGTAGTGCCGTCCTTTTAAAGTATGGTTCGTTTAAAGGATGGCGAAAGCACACAAAACAAATTGCAGGTTTTAGGTTGTGTCACGATCTAACCCTTAAAAGTCGAGCAAAAAGAAAGAAAGTAAGAAAAAGAGACCGCTTTTTCTTACTTTCTTTCTTTTTGCCACGGGATACCGGGATACGCAGGGGCAAAGTCACGGGCAGCAGCTAGTTTATTTATATACGTGGAAGGTACAGAGTTTTAAGAGAGGTAGGGCGCGTCAAAGCAGCTTACTGGTGACCTCGCTCAACGCAGGAACACAACAACCCTCTAGAGAGTTGTTATTTGGCCGCGATTTTCTGTGAGGTGAAGGTACTTCCCTGACGGACTGCTTTGATGCATCTTACCTACATTAAAACACCCAGACCAAGTCAAACAGATATGTTCATGCACACAAATGTATGTCCTGTGTGGGAATCGAACCCACGAGCGTTGGTGTCAAAGTAACGTAACAGCGCGTTTCACCATTGCGCCGTCCATGCTAAATACACATCAATGCGTACATAAAGATAGAATGAGTTATGTAAGGACCGAATAGTGTGGTGCTCGGTTCTCTCCGCCTACACCACAAGGGACACGGCGTGAAGCTATAGACAGATAGATACAATTAAGTAATATATTTTAACGTTTCTATAAACACCATACATTAGAAACCGGGAAATTAGTATTGAATTCGGAGATTTTAATTGGATTACGGCGGTCCCACCAAAAATAATCGTCGCTTCTAAACGGTTTTGGACTCTATTTCGCTTCGATTCGAGGCTATTATTAAATGACGAGGGTATTTCTAACAATAGGAATGCTTGTAACCACAAAAGCGACTCGTATTAAAAAGGATGCATAAATATAATTATTTTCGGTATATACTTGGACCAGAACCGGTTTAAATTAAAATGTACTTATGTACTTTTTATATTACGCTACTTTGACACCAACGCTCGTGGATTCGATTCCCACACAGGACAAACATTTGTGTGTATGAATATGTCTGTTTGTCTTGGTCTGGGATTATTTTTATACAACGTCGGAAGATATACAAGGACTGTTGTAATATATTAAGTATTATCTCTTCTACTCCTCTGCTGCTTACCCCTTAGGAGCTTACTAGTGACCACACTCACAAGCACACAACGGCCCTCTAGCGAGGTGTTATTTGGCTGTAGTTTTCTGTGAGGTGGAGGTACTTCCCCAGACTTGCTTTGATGATATTGATATAGTCTATGCTCAGCAGTGGACGAATACAGGGCTGAGATGTTCATGATGATGATAACGCGCAAAATCGGGTTTTTGCGTTTTCGTGATTCCAACTGCTCGACCGCTTCAAGGTAAAGTTGATTTTACAGAGGGTATTTTTGTTGTGCCAAATGGTCTTCATTTTATTGTCAATTATCAGGATAGGACAGAACTGTTTCAGGAAATTTATTATACAATCGAATACAATTTACGTCAAAAGATCTACGAGTGTTAGCATGTCGGTGTACCGGCATACGAAACTTATTTCTATTTTATAGGTAGCGCCAATGTATTGATTACTTTGTAGGCAAAGAGCTAGTATCTATTTTATTAACATACCTACAAATCTTATCATCACGTGTTTATTGTGCTAACTCATGGAAGTGAGAGCTGGGTATGGCAGAGAGAGCATGAAAGTAGAATAAATGCGGTCGAGATGCGAGCACTGCGAAAAATGTGTGGCATAACGCTTGCTGACCGCGTTCGAAATGATGACGTACGAAAGAGAGTCTGAAAGAGAGTGTCGGTGTTAAGATATGAAAGGGCATGCTCCGTTGGATCGGCTATGTAGAAAGAACGCAAGATGAAGGAATGACGAAACAGATAGACAATGCGAAAATGGAAGGATGTAGGAGCCGAGGAAGACCAAGACTAACCTACCATGACCAAATTGGTCGTGTTTTATCAGGTGATGTGTGGTGAGGAGCCTTAGGAACCGGCGAGCGTGCATGAAAAGAGCTATGAATGTGAAAGAAGCGAGTGAAGTGTGTAAAGACCGCGTCTTATGGCGCTCGGTTCTCTCTGCCTACCCCGCAAGGGACCTGGCGTGAAGATATACATACATACATACGTGTCTATTGTTTTAATTAAATAAAACAAATTAAATTTCTTTCATGCACATCAGCTGAAGTCGGGCGGCCATTACATGACGTCATATTCCAATGTGCTCCACTTATTTCGCTATACACTCCCGGCTGTCAATTGATGTTGTGGACGTAAAATGTACGATAACGCGCGACGGACACGAATGTTCGAACATGAAGTAAGTATATCTCGCAAAGTAATTAATATTGAAATATTTTATCGGCTGTAGACTGTTGTTACTAGATGAAGAAAAGAGGGAGTACTAAAAGGGTTACAAATTTATTTAGGGCTATTATTTACATTAAATTATATATATCCAGTTGAGAATGCGCAAGCTTGCATTGCCAGAGTAACACCTGGCTCGTCAATTATATAACAATTCCATTTTTTTTAATTGTCGGCCATTTTGACCATGTTCCTTAAAAGATAGGAACGGTGTTCCTGAACATTCCTATTCTACTTTTTTATGCTGAATCCGAATCTGAAGTCAAAATTCGAATATTCGAAAAAAAGCGACAGACACACGCACACACAGACAAACATACATTTCATATAGAAACGGTGTTCCTGAAAATAAAGGTTAATTAAAAGTTCGGCTAATGAAGGTCTTTAAGAACTCGCGTTTTAAATTGTCTAACCCGTAGATCACTGTTTGAATCACTGGTGAATGCACTAAGTGGCCGCCGGCTATAGTGGGCCGACGACTGAAGATGGCACGCCAATGTACCAGCCAGCACGCAGAACCCGATGTAGAACTTGGAGAAATCGGTGGTGATCGCTTTGCGGCCCAACACCGCAGCGGTATTGTTGTCAGCCGCTGTAGTCCACAGCAGGGGCTGAAGGTATTTAGATATATTTGGTTAATTGTCCGGAGATTCACGGGTTCGGAAAAGAGAGAAATTTGTCGGTTGTTCACCACGTAGCCAACACAGCAGCACCAGGGGCTGGTGGTCTCAGACGCGGTGCACAGTATGTTTTCTTATCAAAATCTTCCTTCAGACTGACTCCTTTTTTGGATGTACCACTAAAATCTATGATTTAAAAAAAATAAATTTACAAATAAATTAATTTTGACAAATGAAATGACCTACCATAGAGTTAACAGAGACAACCAAAGAAAATAATTTAACATATTATTCAAAAAAGGTTCTTACAATACTCGTATGTATCGACGTTGTATATAAAAACACGAAATTTATACAATTGTGTTTTACATAAGGCCGTTAGTCTTGAGCTGGCTGAGTGTGGCTGACTGGTACCTATAGATGGGCGCGTACTGAATGTAGTCTGCAGCGTTTCGCTTGCCATCTCATGCTCACTGCTGATACTCACTTTTTTTATGTAAACATATATTGGCGCAACTTGGCAGTAAAGGGGATCCGAATGATGTGACGGCAAATGGCATGACGCTCACTTATGTCGTCATCTCCCTTTACACCGCCACTCTCGACTCCTTTGCGTGTGTGCATGCGCATACTAGACACTCCGTCCGATGGTTTTTGATTTTTATATATTATAAATTTGAATACTCACTAAGGTTTTACATATGCCGGACGTCCCGTGACGGCCACCATTCGTTTTTTTTACAATGACGGGAGGCATACAAGCGTACGGTCTACCTAATGTAAAGCGTAGCCTATGAACGTTTGTATACATTGAGTATCACCTATACCCCTGCTGCTAACACAGCAACTCCGTAGGAGCTTACTGGTGACCTCGCTCACACACGTAACACAACAAAATGTTCATGCACACAAATATTTGTCCTGTGTGGGAATTGAACAACACGAGAACACGAGAGTCAAAGTAAGGTAACAGCGCGTTTCGCCACTGCGCCGCGGAGCTTGTCAACCTCGTCAATTGTGAAACAACAGCCCTTTAGGGAGCTACTAATCGTATTTCATTTTGTTATACCTACAACCAATTAGTTTGTAGGTAGTTCATACCACACCAATAATGCTCCTCAACAATCCTAGACTCCATTGTGCTTTTGTGACCCATAAAAAAGCTATAAGTAGAAACCCTAGCTGTAAACAAAACAAAAAATAGTATCTGTTTTAGATCGATGGCACATCGGTAAATCTGTTTAAATAAACACTGTTAGATTGGGCCATAGAGTTGGAATTCGTAGAATGGTCATTTTACAATTTGAAAAAGAAGAAACCAGAACCGATGTAAGGATTACGGTTGATGTTGAAGTGTTGGAACAAGTGGATGAGATTGTATATCTTGTATGCGTTTTCAGCAGGGATGTAAGGTACACCGCAGATGTGGAAAGACGACTGAATGCTGAGGCAAGTGTGAAAGAAGCGTTAGGAAAATTTCTTGGCAGTAAAAACTTGAGTCAGAAGGCATAGCTCGCTATACACAATGCTGTGTTGGTCCAAACGTTTACTTATGGAAGCGAGAGCTGTAGGCCAATTCTACTAAAATCCTGCAGTTGCACGTTTACGCTTGTCATTCGAGTCGTGCAGGAGTAGTGCAGTGCCAATACTCACTCATTTACTGCAGCTTTGCTTCAACATCGCTGCTGTTAACACAACAGAATGACGAAACGTCAAAATGTACACATTTTGTCGTGCACCGCTTGTAATTTTTTAGTAGAATCTGCCTACTGGGTATGGCAGAGAGAGCATGAAAGTAGAATAAACGCGGTCGAAATGCGTTGCGGAAAACGTGAAAAATTGTGACGAAATGCTTGTAGACGGTATTCACAATGATGATGTTAGAAACAGAGTTGGGTTAAAAGAGACTGTCGGTGTTAAAATAAGAAGCGGCATGCTCCGTTGGTTCCGACATGTAGAAAAAACGGATGATGAAAGAATTACGAAACAGATATACAACACGAAAGTAGTTAGACATAGTAGTTAGACGAGGAAGGTGAAGACTTCCATACCATGACCAAATTGATCGTGTTTTATCAGAGGGTAATGTCAGGAGCCTTAGAAACCATCGAGCGTGCACGAGAAGAGCAATGAATGCTAAAGAAGCGAGTTAGGTGTGTAAGGATCGAGTCATGTGGCGCTCCGTTCTTTCTGCCTACCTTGCAAGGGATATGGCGTGACGTTTTAGATAGATAGAGAGTTGTTATTGATACTTGATATAGAGTAGTCCTCTGCTGGAATCGTGGATTGGGCATGTACCACTGAATTCATGTGTTCGAATTTATGTACATATTTATAATTGTCAAATACCGATTAAGCTGATAGGATAGGTTTATAAATGTATTACATTAGATCTGTCCTTTTATATGGAGCGAAGCATGGCCGGTACTTGAGCGGCACAAGCAGCTGCGTTTCACGGGGATGAATTTTGCGCTGGATGTGCGGAGTGACGAGAAAGGATCGCGTAAGGAACTTCCGTTCCGCAATAGCCTTCGTGTTCGTGACATAGTAGAGAAACTGTATGAGTGTCGTCTACGGTGGTATGGCCACGTCTTACGAAAACCGGCAAGTTACGTGGGAAACAAATGTCTAGCCATGCAACCTCCGCCGGGTCCTAGCGGAAGAGGTAGACTCAAGAAGTGCTAACTGAGGGATGACATGGGTGCCAATGGTCTCACTATAAGAGATTCTTATTAATAAAAGTTCATTCTAGGTCAGGTATAGACTAGCCAGTACTTGCATTGGCTAGATTTCAGACTGGGGTTATCGCAACCGTCTCGATTTCGCGCCCCACGAAACATATTAGCTCTTAGTATTGGTCTTAGGTTTTCGCGATTGTTACACATTGAACAATTTTTAATGGAAGTATCGCGTGTTTTATTTATTTTGTTGAACCTGACGTTTCGAACGCTTTGCAGCGTCCGTGGTCGCAGGAAAAACTAAGGTGATATTTGTCATACATTAGTTATTCAATTATTACATCTACCGACATGGATGGATTAATTATATATGTTCCGGTTCACACAAAAATCGCTCACAATGTCCGAACATTTTTTAGTAGATCTCTGGGTTTGTGACTTGATTATTTTTAGGACTGGATCCCAAGTAGGTGGTACTTGCCAACCATCTTCTCTATTGAAATTGGGGTGTTTTCTTATTTCAATAGCCTCGCGTAACATTCTCGGCATGTAGCGATTCTCCTTGGCGAGGATTTGTGGTTTATCAAACCGTATGTAATGGTTTGGCTGGTCCAGTGTGTTGCAAAATTGGCAACATCTTACGGCGAGCTTCAATTAAAACTTATTTCAAGCTCCATAAGAAGATCAGTCAATTTCTAAGACCTATCAAGTGTAATATCCCCTTACAAGATACAGGAGTATACAAATTAGACTGCGAATGTGGTTTATCATACATAGAGCAAACAAAGAGAAGCATAGGTACTCGTGTGAAAGAACACATTGCTGACATGAAGAATAGGCGCGATAAAAACTCTGCAGTATGTGAACATACACTGGACCAGCCAAACCATTACATACGTACGCCTGCTCCGGGTGTATGCTCTGCGCGCCCCGTTGCAGGCGTCCCGGAGGTCGGCTATCTCCGCCGACCACCAGTAGACCGCCCGCCTTGGGGGCGGACGCGCAACATTGGGCATGGCCGCCTTTTTTTTTTGTGACGCGGGGAAAAATGCGTTACGCACACCACCAGTGCCTGGGTGGCCTCCGGTGGTAGTGTGGGACTCCCTGTCGGCTGTCCGACGGTATACCCACTAAACGACCCCGCGAAATGCCATCGGCCGCGTTGGTGTGGTGCCCCGGATCTGTTAGCAACAGGGCACAAAGGGCATGGCCACCCTGTACACCGTACGCCGCCTGTACGCCGTAAAGGCGTCACAGAGATGACTAGCCCCCTGCTCCGCCCCCAAATTCTCCATTGGCGGGAGGCCCCAGCGGCCGACAATGGCTGCCTCCTCTGCCAGTTCCTGGTCGAGCCTGGTGAGTGCCCAGCACGGGAACCGAATCCGCCACCGGGACGAAATCGCCGGACTCCCGGGGGCTCGGTGACACCTCGAACCTGATGTACCGATGGTTCGAGAGTGTCTCTACCCCGTCTCCACCCTCCAATCTTCCACTCGGCGTGCGGTGGACGCGGTGGCGAAGGACAGATCCACCACCGACCCTCCATTCCACCGCACGCACGTGTGGACTGTCCCCCTATTTAAGAGAGACAGTCTGGCGGCCAGCACCCACTCCACCTTCCGCCCTTTGGCTTACGTAACCGGGTTGCCCCACGCCGTGGACTTGGCGTTGGAGTCCCCGACCACGATAACCTAGGCGGGCGCTAACCGCCTCACTGTCGAGAGCGTCGAGCAGCCGCTCCAAGGCCGGCAGGTCGCGATTCGGGGAGAAGTACACACCGATTATTGCGTACTCTCCCCGAACCGCCGCCACGTATCCTGCCCCCCTCCCACTCACCACGAGTGGGGTGGGTGGGGGGGGGGGGGCTGGCGCTAGGCCTCGTGACGATGGCCACGGATCCGTCCTGTTCCCCGACCCAGTTAGGCCGTGAGGGCACGGAGTATGGTTCCGCAACCACCGCCACGTCCCACTGCGCCATGGTCTGCAGGAGAAGGTCCTGAGCCCCGGCGCAGTGGTTGACGTTGGCCTGTAGGAAGCGAGGATGTCCGGCCATTACTCGGACATCCCAGCCTCCGGTGCCTCCTGACGCCCACTCCCGCGAGAGGTGGGGGGCGTTCTCCCGCGGATGGATGGGGGGTTGCAGAGACGGCCCCCCATCACGTGGCTCGCCTTCCGTCCGGCGTCGGCGCACACGGCACAGCGGGCCTGTGCCGAGCAGCCCGAGGCGATGTGCCCCGGCTGCCCGCACCTGTAACACAGGCGGCTGCGGTCTGCCTTGGAGGGGCACAACTCCGCTGTGTGCCCCTTCCCCATGCACTTAAAGCAGTGCATCGGGCGCGCCTTCAGCAGGTGGAACTGCACCCGGCTCCAGCCCACCCCAATACTGCCCAGTTCGAGCAGCTTCTTCGCTGCCGTCACCGGGCAGCGCATCAGGGCGGACTGGAGTTCCGCCAGTCCAGGCGGATTTCACCCACCCGGAGCTGCTTGGAGGCACCGCCCCCCTCGCGAGCGACCGCAACCTGTACTCGCTGTACTGTGACGGCGTCATCCAGCCCGGTGATCCGGAACTCCGTGCACTTCACCGGTCTGGATACCTCCACGACGCCGGACAAGGCAGTCGTCAACTTGGCTGCCAGGGCGTCTGCCTTTAATGGCTGGAGGAGCCGGGGAACTCAATGAGCCTCTCGCAGATTTGCGAATCCGGAGCGAGCCGATCCCCAGCTCCCCCAGATTGACCTCGTGCTCGGCCTTTAGCAGGGCCGAGGCATACGTTGCCCCCCTAGTGGCTGCCTCCGGCCGTAACTTTAAAATTATGGCCGTGGAGCCGGCGAGCACCACTTTAGCCTTACGGCCCTCCTCCCTGCCTGCGGGAGCAGGAGGTGCTGACGCCCTGGCAGGCGGCGCGGGTGCCGCGGTTTCCGCGGCCTGCGACGGACCACATCGGTCCACGACGGCTCCTTATGGACCTCAGTGGTCCCTGCCGCTGCCGACGGGGTCACCGCGGCCGGTTTCCTCTTTGAAGTGGACGGGCCGAAGCACGTCCACATCTCCTCCCGGGCACCACTTCTGCGGTTTAGGTGCCGGTCGTCGCGCGCCCTCAATGGCCGCCCTCGCCGCCTTAGCCAGCGCCTTAGGAGCTGTCGCCCGTTAATGGCGGACGGGCGACAGCCGAGACTGCTGTCAGACCTCCATAGCCCAGAGGGAAAACCAGACATTTCTCCTAAGAAAGGTCTGGTCTAACCTAACCTATTAGGTCACACGTCTATCGAAATATAATTTCTTGGACGTGCGGGTTTCATAATGATGTTTTCCATCACCGTCGAACAAGTGATAATTAAAAATGTGTACGTGTAATGTAACGTGTAATAAAGTCGAAAGCCAGAATTTGAACTAGGGACCTGTTGGTTGATAGACCGGTAACTTATCAATTGGGCTATCACTGCTACAATGACCATATAATATTTAGGTAGTTTTAGAATTCACCCTCTCGCACTGAAACCGCAAAGCTCGCGAACTGTGTTGTCCCAGAAAAAACCTTCAGAGAACTTTTAAGTTGTGGAACACTGTTACATTATACCTTTTTATACTCTAAGATGTTTTTATATTTATAGATACGTCGTACAGACTCTAAAATGACAACACGAAAGTAAGGTAATTGCCCAACTCGTATTCATTTGGGCGCGCTCTCGCGTCGCGGCTATACGTACTTCGCCACAGAGCGTAAATATTTTAAGATGAATATTCATGACTTTCTAACGACAGGTATGCCCTATTATTTGTTAGAGCAAAGTGTTATAATAAATAACTGTACGTAGATATAGTACTGCTTGTGCCATTTTAAAATACAATACTGTTGGTGTATAACGTGTCTACCTTTTGATACGTCGCTGTTTATACTAACTTATATTTCAAGTTTATTGTCAAAATCTGGAGTCCCAAACAGTTTTACTATTTAATAACTCTGTATTTGAAATAGACCAGAACCAATGTACGGATTACGGTTGATGACGAAGTGTTGGAACAAGTGGATGAGATTGTATGTTTTGGATGCGTTTTCAGCAGGGATGGAAGGTACACCGCTGATGTAGAAACACGAGTGAGTGCTGGGAATAGTGTGAATGGAGCGTTAGGAATTTTTTTTTTTTTTTGATGATTTACAGATCTAATAACAGTGATATGCTAAAGAACAATGTAGTACTTCAATGCTAATTACAAATTTCCACATATAAACAATCATGTAACAGAATTTGATTAAGGTATACAACTCTATAAATATTATATAATTTTTAACTAATTCAGAGTATCCCAAAATAAACATTAGCTAATTGTTGTCTTAGCAAAGGAATACTGGTGGAAAACAGGTCGACACCAAATGGTATGCTGTTAAAACTACGACAACTGCGAGTAAGATAGCTTTCTGTCTATAATTAGTAGTCGCAAAGGTTACATTTAGTACAGGACGCGGTCTGAGTTTAAGTTGATGAGTACTGAATGTTAATTTGGAAAGGAGCCCAGGACTGTTTACCTTCCCTGAGGCAATTTGCATCAACAAACGACGAGCTCGGTGGCGCAGTGGTGGAACGCGCTGTTACGCTTCTTTGACACGCTCGTGGGTTCGATTCCCACACAGGATAAAAATTTGTGTGCATGAACATGTCTGTTTGTCTTGGTTTGGGTATTTTCTATGTATAATAAGTATGTATTACAAAAAAAAAAATACGTATGGTTATTAGTTGTCTAGTGCCCATAACACAAGCTTCGCTTACTTTGGGGCTAGGTGGCGCTGTGTAATTTGTCCGACAATATTTATTATTTATTATATTTTATTTATTATTAAACAAATATAGCTTATGTTCCGTCGTATTTCAAGATGCAAGAAGTGATAACGTTTACACCGTTGTTGATAATCAATACTTTGCTTTAAAGTCTAAGTAACGCATAAATCGTTTATGTATACATTCTATCCAGTTCTTATAAGATTCATACTGAGGATTCCATATTTGGGATGCATATTTTAAATGGCTGCGGACGAATGTACAATACAAAATTTTTACTGTCTTTAGAGAACGAAAATCTGTAGAAGTTCTAATTATAAATCCAAGCACTTTTGAAGCTTTCTGTACTATGTTATTAATATATTGATCAAAAATGAGCTTGCTGTCATGAATGACATCCAAGTTCTTTCATTCAACAATTTATAACATAAGTCAATAATGGGTGTTTTGCGAGTAAATGTTACATAAAGACATTTAGAAACATTTAGGACTAGCTTATTAATTACACAATAGGATTGAAATTTTAACAGATCCTCTTGCAAGTCTAGGAAGTCAGATGGTGTGCGAATGACTTTGAGTACTTTTATGTCATCAGCAAACAACAGAATTTTTGAATGATAGAAACAATGGGCTATGTCCAGCGAACTTAGAAAGCAGCTATGTCCATTATAAACAGAATAAATAGTAGAGGACCCAATATGGATCCTTGGGGCACTCCAGAGTGTATATGGTATCCAGTTAGAGGAGTATCCCTGGATTACCACTGGCAGTAAAAAATTCAGCCAGAAGGCACAGCTTGCAATATACAATGCAGTGCTGGTCCCAACGCTTACTTATGGAAGCGAGAGCTGTAGGAGCTGAAGAAGGCCAAGACTTACCTACCATGACCAAATTGATCGTGTTCTATCAGGGGGTGATGTCAGGAGCCTTAGAAACCGGTGAGCGTGCATAAGAAGAACAACGAATGTCAAAGAAGCGAGTGAGGTATGTAAGGATAGAGTCATGCGATGCTCAGTTCTCTCTGCAAGGGATTTGACGTGAAGTTATTAAACAGAATAACTTTGTAAATTAAACTCTTTAGTCCTTAAAACTGTTTCTGGCAGTAGATAGATTTCCTTCATTTCCCGAGGCACTACTGCGTGGAATCAGTAGAGCCATGGGAGATTTTACTTTTCCGTGACTCCACTGGTATTGTCGTGAGTAAAACTGTATTTCCCGTGTGCGCATGTCTCCAATGTTTTGTATGCTAAAGCCCTACAGTATGTACTAAACAACACAAAAAGATTGTTTGATGAACAGGAGAAACTTCTGTTTTTGCCTAAATATGTATATATATATAAACACTGCGGGCCGTATGGGAAAGCTCAAGGTCGCTCAGCGTGCTATGGAAAGAGCTATACTCGGGGTTTCTCTGCGTGATAGAATCCTAAATGAGGATATCCCCAGTAGACCTAAGGTAACCGACATAGCCCACATGATAAGCATGCTGAAGTGCCAGTGGGCCAATTCCAAGAACTGACTACCGCTGGGGAAGAAAGGTTCTCGAATGGGATCCAAGTACTGGTACACTTAGTGTGGGGCAACCCCCCACTAGATGGAGCGACGACCTCAAGAGGTTGATAGAGAATCGATGGATGCAGGTAATCAGACAGCGACGGGGACAGAATCAAGACGAATGACACTCTAGAAGGGACGCCTATGTTCAGCTGTGGACAGGTTGAAATGCTGATATAAATAAATAACAATAAAATCTTTATTTCTTTAACAAACTTATACCTTCTATTACTAATGCTAGAGTTGACGAGCTCGGTGGCGCAGTGGTGAAACGCGCTGTTACGCTACTTTGATACCAACACTCGTGGGTTCGATTCCCACAGTGACCTCCACACTAGCCGTGTTTATTAACGTCCGGACCTACTGCTGTGTCTGCGAGCGCTGTTGTAGACAGAGAAAGAGTAGAGGTCGCCCAGCGACTGCGTTACGGGCCGTAGTAAGGCAGGTCTCCATTGAGACCCACCACTGCAAGGTACTCAGGCGCTCAAGAACACAGCAGGAGGTTCGGGCGCTGTTGTACCATGTAGAATGGAGGTCGCCCTGCGACCCGTTACTGCAGGATACAGAAGAACGCCAAAGTAGGACCCTTAACACAGAAACAGAACCACACGGAGATGTATACCGTGTGTCACTTATTAATTCCCAACATAGACCGAGCGTTTCCTATCTTGAAGCCCGTATTCTATCAATTGAAATTTTTAATTTTAATATATATAGACAATCAATTTTTTTTCATTTATTACCTGCCAGAAACATTTTTAAAGACTAGAGTTTAATTTTCTGAGTTGTTGTATAGTAAAATAGTTTGTAACGATAAAATAGTTAATAGATTTTAGCGTTATTTTGTGAAAGTAAAATTTACATGCAGTTTGATCTGACCTGGTTTGTATACTTCCGCTACCAATTAGTTCATGAAAACTATCGCCGGCCGGTACCCACCCACTACCTTTAGTAGATGCAACATGCCTTCGCTGCTCCGGTAGTCTTCTGCTGCTGTCTCGGCTGCTGCGGTCGTTCTCGCGATAGCCCGCCATCTGGAACAGCAACCGCTTGCACCCTGCCATGACTGTCCTGTTCATCGCTGCGACACCTGTGCTTCGCTTCTCCGCGAGGCATCCTCAGGAGCTGTAGTACACTAGATTTTGATAATAAACTTGAAAGAAAAGGAAGTGTAAGAACTCCAACAACTCCCTGCCTTTCCCAAGGGACTACTGCATGAGGTTCTTTAAAAAAAAAAACGATTTGCACTCCGGGAGTGCCGGCAGAAGTGAAAACTAGAACATTAAAATTGTGCATTTTTGAATATTTTGGAATGGTTGAATTTCGCACGAATTGCATTATTTATCAGTATAAAAGTACTATCATGTATGTGGTAAAATACAATATTCATTTATTGCGCTATCGTACACAAACATGACAATTTATATTACATAAATAATTTAACAGACTTAACTTCAGAACTATTACATTTATTTTATATTAAAAAGTTTATCTCTCAGAAAAATCAACTTTCATCCATAATTTGAACGACTCTTTCACCATCACCAGCATCATCATCGCCAATCTCTAAAACTTAAACACACACGCACACTCTCGCAAGCGCCCTGCGCCGCTTAAACCAAACGGCGATGTTGATATACTACGTTGAACGAAACGCGTAAGCGCCAAGAATTTCATGGCGCTTACAACGTTTTGGTCGTGAGAAAATAATGCCCTATAAACGATCTAGCGCTTCATGTTTTAATTGTTTAATTATAGAGGTAGCTAATGTTTTAGCGCTGCAGTGAACTTAAGTTCTAATTCTCTCCAAAATCTTACGATCAGGGTCACGTGTCCTGACGCGAGTTTAACATTTTTTATTCATCCCAAAAAGTGAACAACGCCGCTAAAGAAGTTTTCACTTCAAAAAGAACAAAGTTGGTTATATTATACGGAATACGGATGATCGAATACGATACACACTTGACCGGTTTTATTTATATCGGGCCTTTGCCGGAGTGAGTCAGCCCTTTCAGTTAGTCCAAAATAATCAGCCGATATTTATAGGTGTTCCGTGCTATAATTGACCATACGGAAGTCGCTGCACGTGCAAACGTCAGTTAAGCAACTTCTGAAGAGCCCGGTGGTTGATTAGCACTACTAACTGACACCAACACTCGCGGATTCGATTTCCACACAGGAAAAACATTTGTCTACATGATCATGTCTGTTCAAGTACGACAATTGTTTATTCTTAACACTGTTTTAAAACAAAATTCTCTTCTAAAATATGACCCCAGCAACAATAAAAAGCGTAACAAAAAAGTATGTAAAACTATGAAACTTAAACTCTTTTTCACTAATAACTTTTTTTGTTTTCTTGGTCCATTCCTTTAAAACAAAATCAATAAACAATTACAGATCTATCACACCAACAAACACCACTGTAAGAAAATTATATTTGACTGGCTTCTTAAACAGAATTACGATCAAACAGAGGGAATCATGAAACCAATATTGTAATCGATGCTGTGTTCTCTACTAACTAATGTATGTTTTGAGACACATGCAAACAATTAACTCTTCCTCTCTCACACACACACAATCATAGGCACATTTTCACACACCGAGAGGTACACCTACACTATTGTTGACTTTCCTATTAGGTTATTGAAGGATCCTTAGTCACATAAATGTAAAATAATACTTTCAGTATTATGTATTTAGAACACTTTGGACGAGGAGCACTGTTGCCCGAGATACAGGTATCTTACCTAGTTCAGGCACAGATGCAATACATTATAAGCTTGTATCAAAATTTTTTTGCTCAATAAAGTTATTATTATGTTTGTTTGCCTGGATGTTTCTAAAACAGGTCAACATCATAATCATCTCAGCCCTTAATCGTCCAGTGCTGAGCATAGGCCTCCCTGTAGAGTGTCATTCGTCTCTTTATATTACGTCGGGAGGCATACAAGCATACGGCCCACCTGATGTAAAGCGGGTACCGTAGCCTATTAACGCTTGCGATATATTAATTATCACTCGTGCGATGCCTCCTCTGCTGCTTACACAGCAACTCCTTGGGAGCTTACTGGTGACGTCACTCACACGCAGGAACACAACAACCCGCTAGGGAGTTGTTATTTGGCTGCGGTTTTCTGTGAGGTGGAGGCGGACGGGCCAGACGGGCTGCTTTGATGCGCCCTACCTCTCTTATTCGTCTCGATCCTGTGCCATCTGCATCCATCGACTAAAAACTCTTTAAGTCGTCATTCCATCTGGGGGGGTGGTCATCCCACACTGCGTGTACCAGTACGGGGACGCTATCCGAGAACCTTTCTTCCCCAGCGGTTGTCGGTTCTACGAGCTACGAGTATGTTGCCGGCCCACTGCCATTTCAGCTTGCTAATCCTATGGGCTATGTCGGTTACCTTAGTTCTACTGCGTATATCCTCATTTTTGATTCTATCACGCAGAGAAAACCCGAGCATAGCCCTTTCCATAGCACGCTGAGCGTCCTTGAGCTTCCCCATACGTATATCTTTTTTCTAAAATTTTGAAATTCAGAGGATATTATATTAAAGAGAATTAGTTTCGGGATTTAATGTAGAGTTTAGAAGAGGAGGATTGGCTATGATTCGTTTTGCAGAATATTCAAGTATTTTATTTAAAAGATTAATATTTGTGTACAACATATTGTTATGTTTTTGCGAGTGAGTAAGGTGATAGTGGAGCCGGATAGGTTCCTGTTATTAGGCCTTTTTACTTTACTTTACCCTTTAACTTTGTTTCAGGTATGTTATATTCTACACATCATAAGACGCCATGTTTTCTACAGTGATCCATTGTAACCGGCTTAAAAGAACGAGTAACAATTAGTCAGGCAAGTTTTAGTTTTTGTATATACAAAACAGAAGGGTCTGAATTTGTGTATATAGTTTACGAGAGATGGGCAATATGAGAGAAATAATGAAAGAAGAGTGAAAACAGGAAACCGTATCAACGGTGCGTTGTACTCGGTTTTGACGAGCGAAAATGTACAGTCAATCTCGCCTTCAGGGTTTATTAACGCCAACATTGATGTCCGGTCGCATTTCAACAGCGTTGATTCTACTAATCAACGCTGTTGTAATGAGAATGTTGAGGATTATGTGTGGAGTAAGAATGATTGATAGAGTAAGAAATAGCAAGATACGAGAACAATGTTTTTTTTTTTTATATTAGTTCAGCATAGTGGCCCCTCTTTGCCTGATGGTAAGCGAAAGAGGAGCCCAAATCGCAACTGCAACTGACAACATACTACATCCCGTATCCTGTCAGTTGACGCTGCCATTCTGACCCGCAAAATGCTTCTTCACGCTTCGTTTGAAGGATCCCATATTGTAGGAAGGAGGGAACACATGTGCAGGCAAGGCGTTCCACTTTTTAATGGTACGACAAAGATAGGAGTTGCCGAACTTTTTGGTACGCGAAGAGATATTCTCAACCGTGGAACGATGACATCGCAAGCCCGCACGTGTGGTTCTATGACGGAAGGGTGAGGATGGGATAAGGGAAAACAGTTCTTCACTCGCCATGGTAAAGGCGGTAAAATACGTTTAGAGAGCCTATGTCCCTACGGAGTTGAAGAGGTTCTAGGTTTTTGGTAACCTCTTCGTCGTCAATTATGCGGATAGCCCGTCATAATAATAATGTGGAAGGAAAGACGATGTAGTGATAAAAATTGAAAAAGGTATGCTGAGATGGTTTGGTCATTTAGAAAGAATGAATGACAAAAGAGTTACGAAAGAAGTGTATCAATCAAGCATGTGGATCAAATACGACTCGGTGGCGCAGTCGTGAATGACGCGACTTTATCACCAACGCTCGTGGGTTCGATTCCCACACATGGCAAACATTTGCATGAACATGTCTGTTTGTATTGGTCTGGATGTTTTAAGAGAGATAGGCATCAAAGCAGGTCGTCTGAGGAAGTACCTTCACCTCACAGAAAACCGCAGTCAAATAACAACTCCCTAGAGGGTTGTTGTATTCCTGCGTATGAGTGAGTTCACCAGTAAGCTCCCAAGGAGTTGCTGTGTTAGCAGCAGAGGAGGCATCGTGCGAGTGATATTTAATATATCAAAAGCGTTAATAGGCTACGGTACCCGCTTTACATTAGGTGGGCCGTATGCATGTATGCCTCCCGACGTAATATGAAAAAAAATCGGCCAAGTGCGAGTCGGACTCGCGCACGAAGGGTTCCGTACCATTATCTATAAAAACAGCAAAAAAATCACGTTTGTTGTATGGGAGCCCCCCTTAAATATTTGTTTTATTTTAATTTAATTATTTATTCTTAAAGGGAATATATAACTAAATATTCTGTGAATATTTCAAGCGTCTACCTGTTGCCGTTATCAATATCAAGCAAAAATGAGCAAAAAATTCACGTTTGTTGTATGGGAGCCCCCTTAAATATTTATTTTATTCTATATTTTAGTACTTGTTGTTATAGCGGCAACAGAAATACGTCATCTGTGAAAATTTCAACTGTCTAACTATTACGGTTCAAGAGATACAGCCTGGTGACAGACGGACGGACGGACCGTTTAACCCTTTGGGTACGGAACCTTAAAAAGAGACGAATGACACTCTACAGGGGAGGCCTATGCTCAGCAATGTTCTGTGGAGGGGCCAATCGAAAACACTCAAAACTGAAGAACAAGCGAGAAGAGGTTGATGAGTGTGGAAGTAGCGAGAGAGGTATGTTTGGATCGATCCACCTGGCGTTCTATGGTGTCTGCTTACCAGAATGGGAGAAAAGCGTGATAATATGTATGTTGAAATTGAAAAATAAAATAAAAGTGCACGCCATACATTTACAGACATTTTGACGAGCTCGGTGGCTGTCGTGAATGACCGCGACTTTGACACCAACGCTCGTGGGTTCGTTTTCCACACAAAGCGAACATTTGTGTGCATGAACATGTTTGTTTGTCTTAGTCTGGATGTTTTAATTTTCGATAGGGTAGGTTCGATTTGAAATAAGACAAACATTTTGTGTGCCTAAACATATCTGTTATGGTGGTTGTAATCTGTGGGCACATCAAAGCATCCCGTCTGGGGAAGTACCTCCACCTCACATTAAACCTTAAAAAAAACACATATGTTTGTCCTGTTTTTTTTCCTGTATAGTAATCGAACCCCCGACCCTTGGTGTTAAACTAGCATTGTAATCCACTCCACTACTGGACTGTGTATAATCTATCGGATTATACACAGTGAAGCAGGTTAGGCGTCCAGAACATTTGGGTATGGTAGAATGACGTGCGCGGTACACATGATGGACAGCTTGGCTCGGTGCCGAATTTTAATGAAATGATTTGCAAGCGTTGTGATTTGTGGAGGCGCGTAATCACAAAATATACTGTGCCATGTCAAGATAGATACGTTTTTTTTTATACTACGTCGAGAGGCATACAAGCATACGGTCCACCTGATGTAAAGCGGGTACCGTAGCCTATTAACGCTTGCGATATATTAAGTATCACTCGCGCGATGCCTCCTCTGCTGCTTACTGGTGACCTCACTAACACGCAATAACACAACAACCCTCTAGGGAGTTGTTATTTGGCTGCGGTGTTTCTGTGAGGTGGAGGTACTTCCCCAGACGGGCTGCTTTGATGCGCTCTACCTCTCTTAAAAAGCGTTATAATCTCTCTAACAATGTATATAACTTCGACGAGCGCGCTGGTTCGTATATCGTACTGTCGACAGATATACCAACACTTTCTCCGTTGAAGACCATAAAAGATCTGAGCGACGGCGTGCTGTTAAAACTACAAAAGCTGTTAATGCTGTTAAAACTAAAATTTGGATTTATTACCCATTAATACCCCATTACGAAACAAAAAAAAAATGTTAATAGATTTAGGCGTTATTTTGCGAAAGTCAAATTTACATGCAATTTGACCTAACCTGCTTTGTGTGCTTAAAAAAAATTATCGCGAGAAATGAAGGTTCCCGCCAGGACAATAAAACAAGACCTGAAGTTCGGCGCTTATCGTCGATATACAGGATATGCCCTAAATCGACCCATACAGTTGAAGAAATTGAATCGATCAAAACGCCTTCTGTTCCGATACGCGGGTGAAAGACACAGAAGTATCCTCTTTACTGATGAAAAAAATTCACTATTAACCCTTCAGACCCGATAGGCGTTACGGCCATAAATCACGAAACCCCGGGTGGTCTCAAGGCCACTTGAAATATGAGCCGGCGGCCCGTCATACAGCATTGTTTAAATAACGACAGACAGTTGTTTACACTTAGAAGCATTTGCGGCACTTATTTCGATTGTTGAATAGTGTATGTTTGATAATAAAACTTCAAATTACTAATTTGAATGTTTGTATAATTTGTTATAGGCATTTCAAACAGAGCCGATGAAATACTCCTACTTATTTCAGATAAATGAATATAAGTTCAGATCGTGTTATAATTTTTGATTAGCGTCTTTGTATATTTATACGACAATGTACATAGTTTACATAAATCGAAAAATAATAGTACATATTATATATAGAAAATAAACATTCGCATTTGAAAATTGAGTTTGAAAATCGGATTACGAACGACGCGCCGTACTAATTTTTCAAACTTTTCCTACAAAATAGTACATAGGAGCTATATATTTGATTTTTACCTCATTTTATAGATAATCTATTCAGCTACAATACGATATTTATTTATTTTTCGACAATAATAAAATTTTAGACAATTAGACGAAATATTCACGAAGGAAATATGCAATTTGAAAGTACCTACCCGTTACGTAATATATTTTTTTTCTCGTATATAAACTCACTAAACCACATTATTGTTGGCATTTCCTATCATAAAACAATATAAACTAACATAAAAAAAATACACAAACATACCTGTTTATACACCGAAAAACATAAAAACACGAAAAACACTCCACAAAAAACTTTTTCGTCAAGGCCCGGCGACGCCGCCGTTAGTACTGACGCTTTGAATTTACAAATTTTTGTTTTAGCCACTAGAGTATCGTGGATTTTTGTTGGCATTACTGGAATGACACGCTACATTATAAAATCAAGTAACAAGCCATTCTAGTCACACAATCGTCACCAATAAAGTTTAAAACTACCTAAAAACCATTGATTTATGACGTTTTGACAGGTGGTCATATATGACCAGTGGGGTTTTACGGTACTAATTTTACTGGTCATATATGACCTGTGGGTCTCTAAGGGTTAAAGAGCCTACAAGAATCAAAATGACAAAGTGTACGCACACAGTTCTAAAGTTGCCGCCCAAGTGGTCGGAAAGGTACGACGCAGTCATCATCCTGCGTCTGCAATGGTTTGGTGGGGGGTGTCTTATCAAGGATCAACTTCAGCCAAAGGGTATCAAGAGACTGTCTTGGATCGTGTAGAGAAACCAAACAAAATATCGCGGATTCTGCAACTGGTCACAAGGCACAAACTACCCAAGCCTGGCTAGAAACTAACGTGCCGGACTTTATAAGAGCTGAAGACTGACCCTTGTCTAGCCCAGATCTAAACCTCTTAGACTACAAATAATGGTCAGTTTTAGAGGATATGGCCTGCTCGAAATGACATGCCGACATTGTGTCTCTTAAGAAATCTCTGGAGCTAGCAGTGGCTAAATTTCCTATAAAAGAAAAATTAATATTTTGTCATATGTCAAATAAACACTATCGAACTGTTTAACTGAGAATTTAAAAATCGGCCCTCAATCAGCGACGTAGCAAAAGGTAGACACGTTATCACCAGCATTATTGTATTTTAAAATGGCGTAAGCAGTACTATATCTACGTACAGTTATTTATTATGACATTTTGCTTTAACAAAGAGACAATTGATATACCTGTCGTCAGAAAGAGATGAATATATATCTTAAGACATTTATGCTTTGCGGCGAAGTATACGTATAGCCACGACGCGCGAGCGCGTCTAACTGAATGCGAGTTGGGCAATTACCTTACTTTCGTATTGCCATTCTAAAGCGTGTATGACGTATCTATAACTATAAAAACATCTTAGCCCTCAATTACACTTTTAACTTGTCAAGAAATCCGATATTGAAGAAAACAACCCATGATCCAAGGAACACCTACGAAACTTGATACCCGTTACATGCCCACTCTTCCATTGGTGACATCGACTATCCTGAATGTCGTTTCCACTGAACTTGGCCCCGTCTTCACATTTACGTTTTTACTGGGATAACTTTTAATACAGTTACTCGTCGGTAGACCCTCTTGAATCTGTTTACCAAGTAACTCTGACACCGCACTTGGTTGTTTTCGAAATGAGATGATGTTTTCCTATATCACTTGTAACCGTGACACGGTATCGTAACCGTGACACGGTATCTTGGCAGTTGTCTGATTTAATTATAGATGCCTTTACCTACTTGAATCTATTTTAGAATATGGTCTAAGCTCCTATGGACTTATGCCACGCATTAAAGAATGAACACTAAAAGAGTTACGAAAGATGTGTATCAGGCAAGAGTGAACGGAGAATTCGGGAGGGGCCGCCCTAGACGCACACATGTTGATCAAATTGGTTATGTGTTGAATAAGGGCCAAATCAAAAGCACCCGAAACCGAGGAGCATGCATGAAGAGGTTGATTAGTGCGGAAGAAGCAAGGGGTGTGTTTGGATCGGCGCACTTAGCGTTCTATAGTCTCTTCCTACCCCAATGGGAGACAGGTGTGATGATATGTATGTATATTTCTACTACAGCTATAGTCTGTAATCCAAAGTTCCATACAGAATTATTATTTTTATTTTTTTATATTGGCTCAGCATAGTAGCTCCGCTTCGCCTGTTGGTAAGCGAAAAGAGGAGCCCAAATTGCAGCGGCAACTGACAAAGGACTACAGTGTCCTGTCAGTCGACGCTACTATGCTGGCAAGGTGCTTCTTTACGCTTCGTTTGAAGGATCCCATGTTGTAGGAAGGAGGAAACACATATGCAGACAAGGCGTTCCACTTTTTAATAGTTCGACGGAGATAGGAGTTGCCGAACTTTTTAGTGCGAGAAAAAATGTCCTCAAAGCCTGCACGTGTGGTTCTATGATGGAAGGGAGAGGGTGGGATAAGGGAAAATAGTTCTTTAGAGCACTCACCATGGTGCAGGCGGTAAAATGTACTTAGGGAGCCTATGTCCCTACGAAGTTGCAGAGGTTCTAGGTATTTTGTGACCTCTTCGTCGTCGATTATGCGGATAGCCCGTCGCTGAAATTGAAATTTAGTATATTAGAGAACAGTTTCTTTTTAATAAAGACATCCAACATATTGTATGCATGTATATCTTTACGAAAGGTCCTTTGCGGGGTACCGATTGACTCTGGACTCGCTAAGATGTTTAGGCGCTACGTTTTAGGGACTGTGGGGTGCCTTTATGCGCCGGTGAAATTGTTTATTGGTTTGTGAACCCATATGTATGTATGTACTCGTATATCTTCACGTCAAGTTTTTTTTTATACAACGTCGGGAGGCATGCTAGCATACGGTCCACCTGATGTAAAGCAGTTACCGTAGCCTAGTCTTGTAACATATATCACTCGCGCGATGCCTCCTCTGCTGTTTACACAGCAACTCCTTGGGAGTTTACTGGTGAACTCACTCACACGCAGGAACACAACAACCCTCTAGGGAGTTGTTATTTGGCTGCAGTTTCTGTGAGGTGGAGGTACTTCCCCAGACGGGCTGCTTTGATGAGCCCTACCTTTCTTAAAACACCCAGGCCAAGACAAACAGATATATTCATGCACACAAATGTTTGTCTTCTGTGGGAATTGAACCCACGAGCGTTGGTGTCAAAGTCGCGTCTTCCTCGACTGAGCTACCGAGCTCGTCCCTTGCGGGGTAGGCAGAGAGATCACTCGCTTCTGTAACATTCATAGCTTTTTTCATGCACGTTCGCCGGTTCCTGGGGCTCCTGACATCACCTTCTGATAAAACACGACCCATATATTACCAGTATATAGTCCATAGCACCTGATCTACTTTCAATCACTTCAAAGACGGGCAGACAAGTAAACACAGACGTGTTACGGCTGTTATGAGTTCTACTAAACTATTGTTACAGTTCGAGGAACAAAGGGAGTGAATGCAGTTAATCAAAGTGATTTCATGTATCGTAAAATGTGTCCCGAGATTTGTCTATGCTTCTGAATACGTCCGTCTTCTTTTATACAACGTTAGGAGTCATACAAGCATACGACCCACCTGATGTAACGCGGTTATCGTAGCCTATGAACGCTTGTAATACATTAAGTATCACCACCTCCACCTCTGTTGCTAATATTGTAACTCCTTAGCAGCTTACTGGTGATTTGACTCCAGGGGGTTGTTATTTGGCTGCGGTTTTCTGTGAGGTGAAGGTACTTCTCCAGAGGGGCTGCTTTGATGCGCCCTACCTCTCTTTAAGCATGGCTCGTATTTTATTCTCGACGAGTTAGGTGGCACTGTGGTGAAACGCGCTGTTACGTTATTTCGACACCAACGCTCGTGGGTTCGATTCCCAGACAGGACAAACATTTGTGTGCATGAACATATCTGTTTGGCTTGAGTGTTTTAAGAGAGGTATGGCGCATCAAAGCAGCTAGTCTGGGGAAGTATCTCCACCTCAAAGAAAATGCAGCCAAATAACAAGCCCGTAGAGGGTTGTTTTGTTCTTGCATGTGAGTGAGGTCACCAGTAAGCTTCTAAGTAGTTGCTTAATGTATTACGAGCGTTCATAGGCTACGGTCACCGCTTTACATCATGTGGGCTTGTATGCCTCCTGACGTCGTGTATAAAAAAACAATAGTAAACAAACGTATTACGGAAGGTCAATGGCCACATCTCAGCTGACTCATCAGCCATCAGCCAGTGAAGTCTCGTGATACATTTGTTTACAAAAATCTGTATATTTTCGTAATGGGTACGCCATAAACATTATTTACCCCGCGAAGTTTGTCGAATAAAATTTGAATATATGTATATGTAGCAGGGAAATGACTCGGTGGCTCAGTCGTGAAAGACGCTACTTAGACACCAACGCTCGTGGTTTCGATTCTCATACAAGACAAACATTTGTGTGCATGAACATGTCTGTTTGTATTGGTCTCGATGTTTTAAGAGAGGTAGGGCGCATTAAAGCTGAGACAGACAGAAAACTGCAGCCAACTCACAATCAGAAACAGAATAATCCTCTAGAGAGTTGTTATTTGGAGTTGTTGTTCGGTTTTCTGTGAAATGCAGTTACTTCCCCTGACGGGCTGCCAACACAGCCAAACTGACATGTTCATTTAGACAATAGTTTGTCCTGCATGGGGATCGAGCCCACGAGCGTTGGTGTCAAAGTAGCGGAACAGCGCGTTTCACCACTGCGCCACCGAGCTCGTCAGAACCACTAGCTGCACTCCGCTACGTCGCGGCGTCGCCCGCGCGTATCCCGTAGGCACCGTTTCTCTTTTCTCTTATTTTCTTTTTTCTCCCTCAGTTTCTAAAAGTCGCCTATATATGAATAGTCTACAACCTTACTTTAGAAATGGGCTTTAAGCAAAAATAATTTGTCTGGTCTGGTAACTCCGACTGGTAGTTCCGGAGACACATATTCACATAAACAATCAAACACCTCTCTTAAAATGTACTATATGTAATGTGACGAGCTCGGTGGCGCAGTGGTGAAACGCACCGTTACGCTACTTTGATACCAACGTTCGTGTGTTCAATTCACCACACAATACAAACATTTGTGTGCATGAATGTCTATTTGTCTTGGTCTGGGTGTTTTTAAATGAGGTAGGACGCATCGAAGCATCCCGTCGGAGGAAGTTCCTCCATCTCACAGGAAACTGCAGCCAAATAACAAATCCCTAGATGATTGTTGTGTTGCTGCGTTGGGTGAGGTTACCAGTAAGCTTAGAAGTTGCTGTGTCAGCAGCAGAGTTGGCATCGCGCTAGTGATACTTAATGTATTCAAGCGTTCATAGGTGAAGGCAACCGCTTTACATCATGTAAAAAAATTCGTCATTATTGATTTTTAGGGTTCCGTACCCAAAGGCTAAAACGGACCCTATTACTGAGACTCCGCTGTCCGTCCGTCCGTCCTTCTGTCACCAGGCTGTATCACAAGAACCGTGATAGTTACACAGTTGAAATTTTCACAGATGATGTTTCTTTTGCCGCTATAACAACAAATACTAAAAAACAGAATAAAATAAATATTTAAGGGGGCTCCCATACAACAAACGTAATTTTTTGCTCGTTTTTGCTCGATTTGCTCGGCAACAGGTAGACGCTTGAAATATTCACAGAATATTTAGTTATATATTCACTTTAAAAATAAATAATTAAATTAAAATAAAACATATATTTAAGGGAGGCTCCCATACAACAAACGTGATTTTTTTTTTGCTGTTTTTATAGATAATGGTACGGAACCCTTAGTGCGCTAGTCCGACTCGCACTTGGCCGGTTTTTATATATATGCTTATATTAATTAATTTTCATCATCGCAACTTTCCGCTGCCGCTTCTGCTTTCCGCCACGTAATTATCACTTTTCTTCCTCGTCGGTTATTTATTATGAAGATCAAAGAAGCTTCTGTCGTTAATCTTCGTTCTCATATTATCTTTTCTGTAATGTAAATAAAATGTTATGTTTTTAGAGTTCCGTACTTTAAAAGGAAAATCGGAACCCTTATAGGATCACTTTGTTGTCCGTCAGTCTGTCTGTAGTCCGTCTGTCAAGACCCTGTTTCTTTTTCTAAGCTTTTTTGACGAGCTCGGTGGCTCAGTCGTGAATGACGCGACTTTGACACCAACGCTCGTGGGTTCGATTGCCACACAAAGCCAACATTTGTGTGCATGAACATGTCTGTTTATCTTGGTCTGGATGTTTTAAGAGAGGTAGGCCGCATCAAAGAAGCCCGTCTGGGGAAGTACCTCCACCTTACAGAAAAACGCAGCCAAATAACAACTCCCTAGAGGGTTGTTGTGTTCCTGTGTGTTAGTGAGGTCACCAGTAAGCTCCTAAGGAGTTGCTGTGTAAGCAGCAGAGGAGGCATCGCGCGTGTGATACTTAATATATTACAAGTATTAATATGCTACTGTAACTGCTTTACATCAGGTGGCCTGTATGCTTGAATGCCTCCCGACGTTGTATATATAAAAAAAAGCTATCAAAACCTTATAGGGTACTTTACTACCCGTTGACCTAGAATCATGAAATTTGGTAAGAAAGCAATGACATGTAGAACAAGTAATGGAAATAATCCTAAAGCCGAAAATTTGTAGTTCCATCACAAAAAAAAAAACTTTTTTTGCATTATTTAGGAAAATATTTTTTCACGGAACCCTTAGAGCGCAAGTCGGACGCGCACTCGACGGCATTTTTTATATAATGATAAACATTTGTATGCGTTAGTGTATAAAATTGCGACTTTTTATTATTTTAAACAAAATGCGTGTTTTCATTGTAATGAATGAGGCGATATATGTTTGCGAAAACAAAAACAAGGAAAAATGTAACAGGATGTATCATGTATGTAATATCTACTTCACAATAAACTATTTGTGTGTACGTCAGATATTTTGAGCCAGTGATATTTTAAATTATATTCGCAACTTATTGTGAAACATAACGATAATTGTGTTTAATTGCATTTTCCCTTAATTTATATCATTCTCAAATATTATTATTCTATTTCTTTATTTATCTCTATTTTTTTACATTTTTTAAACATAAATTGATTACAAAAGAAATACATTTAAAAACCAGTTGAAAAAACACCTGGCTCGTCAATTATATAACAATGTTTTTTTTGTCGGCCATTTTGACCATGTTTCTTAAGAGATAGGAACGGTGTTCCTGAACATTCCTATTCTACTTTTTTATGCTGAAACTGAATCTGAAGTCAAAATTCGAATATTCGAAAAAAAGCGACAGACAAACGCACAGACAAACGCACGGACAAATGCACAGACAAACATAGAATTCATATAGGAACGGTGTTCCTGAATATAAAATAAGATGGCACCCGTCGGCAATGTAGTGAAGACTCAAGCTACCGGTGGTCAGGGCTCTAGAGTGAGAAACCGCCTCACAATGCGGGCCGTGTCTAGAAGAACCGCCTTCTGTATCTGGTTCTTGACCCAACTACCGAGCGAGAGCCCAAGTTACCGAGCGAGAGCCTCTCAAGATAACGGTCGAGGCTCTTCGCTATAAGGCCGTTTGCTGTTACGAGTATCGGAACAATACTCGTTGAGTCCACATGCCCCATGGCGGTAACTTCGTATTTTATTATTATTTTATTTTTTTTGCTTAACCTCATTTATAATAAATGTCATTGTTGAGGATAGCAAAGGAAAATGAGGAAAATAATTATGAATACGTGTTGTTGGTACGATTTATTTGAGAGACTGTTAGTTTGACAATGATTTGGAATATAAAAAAGAATAAGAACTGAGAATTTAAAATTGATGGCCGAAAAGGTTTACTTACACTAGTGGTTGCCAACAGACATAGTTAATCTTGTATCAATATTGTTAAGTAATGTATGTAGTAAGTAAGACTATAATAGTCTATTCGGAAGGAGCCTTACATCCATAACACAGGGAAACCTACCGTGGGTGTCAGCGGAACAAATTTTTTTTGTAACATTTACTTACAAGTAAATAAATTTCATTTCAATTAAAATTATCAGAGATAAAAGCCGGTTCCTTATTTAGTAGCCCAGTGGATAAGGCCTACTGGCCAACTGGTCCCCGGATATGAATGCTGGCATGAAGCGGTGAAGGAAAACATCGTTAGGGAACCCGCACATGCAAGAAATTACAAGTATTTCGAAAGACGCGTGACCTTACCCAAGAGAGGTCTGATTTTGCCTCTGGGTTGTGAAGGTCTGATTGTAGTCGCTCCATGTAAAAATCAGTATCTTCGCGAAATCCTTAGGCTTAGGTAGCGGACCCCGCCAATCCTAACGGAAAAGGAAACGGGATGACGCTAAGAAGAACATAATAATCTATCTATCTATAACTTCACGCCAAATCCCTTGCGGGGTAGGCAGGGAGAACCGAGCGCCACGTGACTAGATCCTTACATACCTCATTCGCTTCTTTAACATTCATATTACACAACCAATTTGATATTCATAGAACACGACTAATTTGATTATCGTAGGTAAGTCTTGGCCTCCCTCGGCTCCAACATCCTTCCACTATACAGAATATAATAAATTATCAATAAATGTCATTCACCAATGTATATAATTTAAAGACACACACACACATACATAAATAATATATAAAACATAAATAAAATAATTACCTTGAATACAGTCACGAACGAAACCTGAGAGACATTTACAAACCAACTCCGTGGTGTCGGTTTTAGATTTCGGTGTCGTAAAAAAATCACTCTCATCATTTTATCTCGAAAACGCCAAAAGTATCTAGTATAACTTAAAAAAAGTTTTTTTTCGCAGTCTCGATGTCTGTCTGTCGAAAAGTAATTCATGGCGTCGTTGCGTGTGTCACCCTAGCCCCTCAGTTCCCAAAGTGGTCCAGTGGACCCCCAGGGGTCCACGGGAGACTCGATGGGGGTCGACGTTGGCGTGACAAAAAAATCAAATCATCACATTTTTTGTCGAGTTTTGGGAATATGGTAGAAATGTAGCTGCAAGGGGTCCACCGGAACCAGATAAATTTGAAAGTGGTCTATGACAAAAAAGTCTGGGAACCTCTGTAGCCGAACACTCAGGTTAAGTATCTCGACGGCAGTCTGTCCGTGAATGGTTATACATGTATCTATCTTAAACTTTCCGTTTTCGAAGAGTACGTTTTTTAAAATAGGTAGGACGCATCAAAGTAGCTTGTCTGGGGAAGTACTTCCCACCTCACAGAAAACCGCAGTCAAATAACAACTCCCTAGAATGTTTCCGAGTGCGAGTGAGGCCTCTAGTGAGCTCCTAATGAGTTGCTGTGTTAGCAGCAGAGGTGGCATCACGCAAGTAATACTTAATGTATTGCAAGCGTTCATAGGCAACGGTAACCGCTTTACATCCGTGGGCCGTATGCTTATATGCCTCACGACGCTGTATATATATATATATATATGATCTAAACCCTTTGGTTGAAGGGAGACCTGTATCCCTTCTGTGGGATGAGTTAGGCTTAGTGCAGTATATTAAGGAGCTGACTTTTTTTTTATACTACGCCGTTCAAATTTAAGCGATGCTTTAAAAATTATTTTAATAAATAATTTGAACTTTGCCAACAGTATTTATATTTTTCGCTATGCTATATAAATGTTCATAATTAAAAATATTAATTAATTATGTACATATTCGCCTATTACAGAGGCGAAATGAAAAACTCCTTGTCAAAACCCGTTAAAAGTGTTCCATAAACGAAAAGGGACGCGATAATTTTTTAATAGTTTCAGGAGTTATTTTGCAAAAGGCAAATTTATATGCATTTTGATCTAACCTGCTTTGTGTGCTTCTGGTGCGTGCTGCCGAGTCGGAGACTACTGGAGCAGCCGTGGCATTAATGTCATGTTACATCCAACAACGGTAGTGGGTGTGTGCCGGCCGGCGCTAGTTCGCGTGAACTAATCGGCGGCGGAAGCACACGAGCAGGTTGGATCAATCAATTTAGTATAAATATTCAAATTTACGAGTTTGCAGACATTCTGACAGCAGGAACATAAAACATTGATTGATTGCTCGCAAATGTCTCAGTGAGCAGATCTACAAACATTGATCTGTATTTGAAAACGATGCACATGGCAGATAATGAGATAAACTTTGAAATAACCAAAGTAAATACACGGTGTATCAAATCAAATAGAGTCATTCAGTAGGGCGCATCAAAGCAGCCCGTCTGGGCAAGTACCTCCACGTCACAGAAAACTGCAGCCAAATAACAACTCCCCAGAGGGTTGTTATGTTCCTGCTTGTGAGTGAGGTCACCGGCAAGCTCCCAAGGAGTTGCTGTGTAAGCAGTAGAGGAGGCATCGCGCGAGTGATACTTAATATATCGCAAGCGTTAATACCCGCTTTACATCAGGTGGGCCGTATGCTAGTATGCCTCCCGACGTAGTATAACAAAACAAAAAAACACACAATACAAGTACAATGGCTCCCTTCCAGTAAACCATAGATATGAAATATTAATGGTAAGTAACACTCAATGGGGACACTTTACACTTTGCATTAATTTACATTATTAAAGAATTTATTGTGTAAGCTCGCGCCGCGCTGTTTCGCAGTTGGTATTGAAGAAGCCTAATGTATAATTTTAAACTTTCATGGTTGTTTATATTTTGTAAGTACGGAACTTACCGAGACTTGTTTATTTCCGATATTACGGCGACGTTTCAGACGCCATGGTCACGGGACTGGAGTCATTCATGACGTTTGCAACGTCGCCGAAATATCGGGGAAATATAAAAACAAATCTTTTTTGTTTTTATACAACGTCGAGAGGCATACAAGCATACGGCCCACCTGATGTAAATCAGTTACAGTAGACTATTAACGCTTGTAATATATTAAGTATCACTCGCGCGATGACTCATCTGCTGTTTACACAGCAACTCCTTAGGAGCTTACTGGTGACCTCTCTCACATGCAGGAACACAACAACCCTCCAGGGAGTTGTTATTTGGCTGCGGTTTTCTGTGAGGTGGAGGTACTTCATCAAGGCGGCCGCTTTGATGCGCCCTGCCTCTCTTAAAACATGCGGACCAAGACAAACAGACATGTTCATGCACACAAATGTTTGCCTTTTGTGTGGGAATCGAACTCATGAGCGTTGGTGTCAAAGTCGCTGAGCCATCGAGCTCGCCAACACGCGGTCATATCGCGGTAAGTTCTGTACCTACAATAATAAAGAATAAGTCTAAGTCTAAATTGTTTGAAGTTTTGTTAAAAGTTGTACCCACATGCATCAGAATTTGTCTGTAGTTGACAATATAGGATGCTCATATTGGCATGTTGTCTGGGCGATCTGGAGTAAACTTGGATGAACATAAGGGAAAGTAATTCGGGTCAGTCTACGGAGCCAGATGTTATTTTTAACAGAAACAATTGGTCATTAATTTCTCGTCTTTGATCCAGTGGTAGTAAATGGTGGTAATGGTATGCGTTCAGTAGAGCCTATCTTACCTGTTCTTCCGAGATTATTTATCTAAATCGGTATCTATTTCTTCATCAAACATTTATGTTTTCTCTAAAAATCACGAAAAATTAATTGAAACATAAAAAAACGAGTGTATAATTACTTCTAAATTATTTCAAGATCACACGACTGAAGTAAAACTTCTTTAGCTCCATAGCGTGATACAGACAATAGGCCTGCACTGTGTCTTAGTTATACGAAACTTAACTCGCTACGAGAGAAAGAAAATGTGTACTCGCACCTGTCTCTCTTGCCCCTACAATATACGAAACGTAACTCTCTCTCTCTTTCTATCTTCACTAACTTATATCTCCCTCTCAACTTGCGTTCACCTCGCCCGATCACACTTTTCGTAACGCTCTCGTCAGGCATGCACCAGCTTACTCCCTAAGTCAAGCGTGCCTAAAGAAGTTTTACTTCAATAAACTTAAGTGAATGTTTATAACATTGCATATAATTACTTCTAAATTATTATAATACAGACAGTACAACGGTAGCTATGATGTCTAAAGATTATTTATAGGTTATGTTATTATTTACAGGTTTATAAAAACCTATGTAATAGATTCCTATTTATATCATGTATTCGAACAATTACCTTGCAACATTCATTTATTTGGTTCGTATGTAAAGTCCCGATTTGATGCAAATTATGCTGTTGTGATGACATAATGCATAAAATGTTAATTAATTTTATGCAATTAACAACAAACTATAAGGAAATAGTGGTTTAAGTACAATGTCAGGAGAATAAAGGTTCGCCATTAGAGTCGCGAATTTTAATGTCGCTCGCGTATTTTGCACGTTTTAATTAACATTTTATATAATGAAAAACAAACTAAATGAGGAAATAATGGTTTAAGTGTAATGTCAGAACAATAAACATACGGGGGGGTCTAGTTAATTTAAAGCTATTTTAAACTAGTTCACATGGAATAATCCTTTGTTAAACTCAGCTAAAACCAAATGCATCACATTTAGTATTCCAAATTTGACTTTTGCAAATAAAGAAGTTGTCATTGGGATAATAAATTAGAATTTGTTAATAATACTGTGTTTCTTGGAATTACAGTAGACTCCAAATTACATAAAGTTGCCGGTAAGCTCAGCTCCGCTGCAGTTAGGACAGCCAGGCAAATGACGGATGTGGCTACTGCGCGTTTAGTCTATTTCAGCTACTTTCACAGCATTATGTCGTTTGGTATATTGTTGGGCGAAACGGCGGCTCACGTTGAGACAATTTTTATCTTACTGAAAGAGCCATTCGCTCTATTTATAACATGGGTTCCAGAGAATCCCTCAGGGAACTGTTCAAAGAAATAAATATACTCACTCTTACTTCTCAATATATATATATATGAAAACATAATGTATGTCTGTAAAAATTTTAAGTCGTTTTCAAGCTTCAGCGAAAAATTTAGAAGTAGAAATAAGTTGTGTATGCCGGTACATCGGCTTGCTAGGACTGGTAGACTGCTTTTCTTGTAAATTGTATTCTATTTTATAATAGGTAAGTTGCCTATAACAGTTCTGTCCTTTCCTGGCAATGTAGTAAAAAGCACATTCAAAATACTTTCTGTAAAAGGGCTTATTATAGAATTGATGACTATGTAACTGACAAAGATGTCTGGAAATAATTCAGCACAGACGACCTGTCCTTAATAATCTTTAATTCTATTTGATATTGTAGCAATATTCCGATGTAAATTTATTGTAACATCTAATTGACAATTACCTATATTGGCAAGTTTCTTTCGGCATTTCTTCTTCGCCAATGGTCAATTCCGAAATGCTAGCATATTAAAAAAAGTAAAATAAGGGAATTGATTATAAGATACAATAAGACTATATTTCAAAAACTGTAAAATGTATCTAAGTATCCACGAGGGCCCAATGGCAAATAAAGAAATTTTATATATTTTTTTAATAGAAGAGCAGAATGCTTATTTAGAAAACATCTAGTGTGTCTTCAAAATTTAAGCAAGTGATGTGCCGGTGGAACCAGTCTATTGAGCAACTGCTCCCCAGGTCAAGTTCCGGCATGTACCGCTAAATTCGTGTTTGCGGATTTATGTATATATTTATAATTATCATTTGCTTAGCGGTGAAGGAAAACATCGTGGGGAAACGTGCACGTCCCAGAAATTATATTACAATAGACGAGCGACCTAACCTAAGAAAGAAATGGTTTTCCCTCTAGGTTGTGGAGGTCCGACGACAGTCGCGCCATATAAAAACCAGTATCTTCGCCAAATCCTTAGGCTTATATAGCGGACCCCGCCAATCTAGGAAACGGGAACGCGTTATAGAAGAAGAATAAAATGACTTGCCAATATCACGATCAAATAACAAATAAAATGTTAATTGACATGATATTAAATGTCTCATAGTATTGCCAAATAAAAATGTGTAATATTTGTACTTGACATCTGTCACGACGTCTATAGTATTTGTCGTATCCGGTAATGATTATGGATGTTGCCGGGATTCAAACCGGAGACCTTTTGTTCACTAGGCCGGTTCATTATACACACTGGGATATCTCTGCTCCTAAAAGGAGTTATTTTGTTTCATATTATAGACTTATACTTGATTATTAATTTTATATAAGACAATAGAGCTAGACGATACTTTACACCTGAACATCGCCTTCAACTCTATAAGGCCCAGGTCCGGCCTCACATGGGATACTGTTCACATCTTTGGACCGACGCGCCACAATATTTGCTTACTGCATTTGAACGCAAACAACGTAGAGCAGTTCGAATCGTCGGTGACCCAGTGATCTCCGCTCGGCTGGACTCGCTTTCTACACGAAGAGACGTTGCTTCTCTTTGTGTACTGTATAAATTGTATCATGAGAAGTATTCGGAGGAGCTGTTCAACTTAATACTAACCGCTGAGTTGCACTATCGTACCACTCGCCACAAAATTAAATTTCACCCTCAGCATCTTGTGCAGCAGCATCGTGACATTCCACTACGGTGCGCTTTTTGAGGCATTTTCTACCACGTACGGTGCAATTGTGGAATCAAATACCCTCAGCGGTGTTCCCGAACAAATACGATATGGGTGCCTTCAAGATTAGAGCCTATGTTTCCCTAAAAAGGCTGGCAGCGAATCGGTGACCCTTTGGTGTTGCTGATGTCTATGGGCGGTTGTGACCCACATGCTTTTTTGGCCTCTTCTAATATATATAAAAAAATTCCTTTCCCAAAACTGTATAATAAATATTTGCCGTTTACCAGGGCAGTCTGCAAGTAGCGTTATCCTGATTTTACTATCAACAGTTATGTATTTAATGTAATAAAAAGTTCAATATGAAGCATAAAGAACGAAGGCTGAAGATATTTTGCCTCGGATACGAGCACAAATAATTTATATACCTAATCCTAAAGACCCACCAACTGTACTACATGGACGCGATGTTGTTATTGTTGGACAGTGGTGGAAAGGCTAACGTGACCAATGAGGCCCAATTGATCAAATTGAAGAACCAGCCCAATTGATGAATTGAAGAAAAAGAAATCTACACAACAATGACTAGCCTTCATATATTAGCTAATTGCATGGCAAGTAGTTATTTTTGATCGCCATTACTACTACGAGTATTATACACTCGCGTCCATACATATATCTATGTATTCATCATATTTATGTTATATAAGTCTCAAGTCAGACCGCACCTGGAGTACTGCAGTTACCTTTGGGCGGGAGCACCTGGATACCAGCTGGGACCGCGTGGTTCAGTTCAGAGACGAGTTGTGCGAATTGTCGACGATCCTAAGCTTGCATACGGTATTGAACTCTTAAGGTTGCCTTACTTTGTGTGTTCTACCGATTGTACAAGGGTTTGTGTTCTGAAGAATCCCTCTGATACCGACAACATTTTTTACAACCGCACTGCTCGCTGACGGCGGAGAGTTCACCCCTCACACGCTGGAATCGCAATGGTCGCGTACTGTGCGATTCCAGAGAAGTGTTCTGCAAAGAACTCTCAAATTGTCGAATGAACTCCCAGCCGAAGTTTCCCAAGGGACTACAGCATGTGATTCTTCAAGAAAGGCATGAAGAGGTTTTTAGAGGGTCAGTAACGCATAAGTGTCACAGACAGGCCGTATGCTTGTTTCCCACCTTAGCGGTACAAAAAAAAACATTCATTACATTTAGTATACAACCGAAGTATTTCCAAACATGTGAATTCCATGGTCTCGCTTTAAGTGCCATTAAGAAACTGCATACAAACACATAATGACGGCTCCACCTACACACAGAATTCGCCAGTGGGTCATATACAAACAATACTAATATTGCACAATCTCCCCCTCCAGCCAATAAAGTTTCAAGTTAATTTCATTTGCATATTGTATGAGAATCATAATTAAATTTCTTTAGGTATTGTTAATAAAAAAAAATACTGCTACTACTCTCAAAGTACTTTTGTTATGAAGAGCGGTGTCTCCTAATACAAGTGTAATATTCTTAAAAGGGGTTCCCAACAAAGTGTTATTATTTCATTTAATACAGTTACTGAATAAAAAAATTTTTTTTTTTTATATTATGTTTTATGACTGATACTGAATCTCTAGTAGATCTCCAACACATTCCATGCAAACGTTGATACTGTGCCCCGAATCTCCGGTAAGCTATATTATGTCAAATATAACACAACACAAAAACAAGGGCAATAATTCTTTTACCACGACCAAAATTTGTAGAGTTTCATCAGAAGGTTGTACAGAGCTCTAAGAACCGAGAATGTTAAAGAAGCGAACGAGGTATATAAGGACCGTGACTTGAGGTGCTCGATTCTCTTTGCCTACCCCGTAAAGAACCTGGGGTGAATAGACAGATAATAAAAACAATATGCATCACTATGTGCTCCATATTGTAGCCTGCTTTTAGTTTAGACATTTTTATAATTAATAGATTCAGGCATTACTTATCGAAACTCAAATTTACAGACAATTTGATCTGCACTACTCTGTGTGCTTCCGCTCGCGATTAGTTCATGCGAATTACTGCCGGCCGGCACCCACTCACTACCGTTAGTAGACGCATGGTGATGCCGCCGCTGCTTGCCATGGCTGCGAGTGTTCGTCATCTGAAATGTGAACCGCGTGCGCCCGCCACCGTTGCTGCCCTGGCCGCTCCGGTCGTCTCTGCGAGACGTGTTTCGCCTCTCCACGATGCATCCTCAGGCGCTCTATATCTTAGTAGTTAGAATAACATGCTACGAATAACCTTTTTATTTTTTCTTGATTTACCGTCAAAACGTCGTCTGTTTGTAAAACGTCGTTGATCATTCGTGTTGTTTTGTATTGTGACAATTTGGTTTTAGTCCAGAAAAGTCCACTTTAGATGTGGATATGATCTCACACAAATCATGTTGACAAAATCCTCAAGTGTCAATCTCTTTCAATCTTCCTAAAGCTTTTGATACGATATAGAATATTATACTGCTATTGATGCTAGAATCTTTCGAAGTCAGTGTCACTGTATCACTTTTCAAGACTTTTTATTCTGAGTGTACACGTTCTGAATGCAATTTAATTTTGCCACTAGCAATCTAGTACGGAATCCCCCAAGGAAGTACTTTAGCCCCCATCTTCAATTATTTTATTTCAAAGACCAACGTTTACTTGAAATACTGAAATGTAAAATTATTTCGTATGCCGATAATGCAGCCTATTTTATTACATTACCGCTGTCAACTACAGTCCGGTTTTGAATATATCCCATAGTGACTTCGATCCAACCCCCAAACCATAAACATTTCAAAAACTAATACCTCCCATCCTTGCTAGGAGTATATCCAAGATTAATAATAATACTGACTTATTTGATAGATTTTAGTAACCATATTATTCTTACAAATATTCTCAAAGCGGAACACACGCTGTGATTTATCAAACATTCTCCAAGGTGCTTCCTAATATTAAATGATAAACTAAGACGTCCAATAATAATTTTCTTTTATGCTACGTTTATGTATCTCCGAGCTTAACCCCGTCGTTTATGACCACAGTAATAGTAATTATTATTTCATATATTTAATACCTAGTACAGGGATTCACAAACTTTTTCAGTTTGCGGCGCACTTACAAGTTTAATATTTTGTCTCGGCGCCCCGTAGTCATTAGTACTTGAAGGAAGGTACAAGGATACTAGGTAGATAGGCATAAAAATTAAGACATCCGCAATATGAAGCTGAGTTTCTACATATTCATTGACACGCAAGAAACATTTATAATTTAAGAAAAACAGGGTATAGAATACAACGACAACTTAATCAATGTGACGCGTGAGCTTGGTGATCACCACACATCTTTTCAAAGCGCGGCACAAGGTTTGATACCGCTACTCTCATTTCTTGCTCCACATTTATCTTTGACCGATATTTGCTTTTTATTATAGTTAAATGAAACGTTGCAAAGGGAATGAGAATTATTAATGCTTTTTAACATAAATTTGGGTATTCATTTTGAACCGATATCCAAAACTCCAACAAATCGGAACACGTGAATCTTGTTTTTAGGCTGCTGTCCCAAGAGAATCGAACGAGTTCTTCTCTCGAGTGTCCTCTTACTAGTTCAAGAGAACTCTCTAGTGGAGCTTGTGCATGGAAAGGATCTTGGACCCACGCATATTTTTCTTGTTTGATTTGATTCGAATTATTTATTTTGTAGGCGCAAATATCTAAATTTCATTCCCAGGTAATGATCATACACATGATCGTCTCACTGCGCCCCTCTGTACTCTTTACGGCGCACCAGGGTGCCGCGGCGCACACTTTGGGAACCCCTGACCTAGTACTTTTTTTTCAACGTCGTCGGGAGGCATATAAGCATACGGCCCACCAGATGTAAAGCTGTTACCGTAGCCTATAAACGCTTGCCATACATTAAACATATATATATATATATTTATATCCTTAATTACATAACAAACATATACAAAGTAGGTTATACAGAAAATGGTGTGCAAAGTTGAGCTTATCTCTTTAAGAGATATCTTCCAGCTAACCCTAACGTATGTGAAGTAATTTTATTTTGGCTGGGAGTTAAAAGTTATGCAGAATTATATTTTCCATATTTATACGTAATCTATAGTTATACATACATAGCATTGAATACATATATACTATACATATAATATTACTTATCATGTGTAGGATAGTGCTCACTTACCCTCTTCTTGAAGGAAGATACAGAGCCGCTGTCTCGTATTTGCAGTGGTAATTTGTTCCACAGCCAAGCACCACTCGCGCGATGTCACCTCTGCTGCTAACGCAGCTACTCCTAAGTAACATACTGGTGACCTTACTCACACGCACACAACTACCCTCAAGGGAGTCGTTATTTGGCTGCAATTAGTGAAGTGGAGGTACTTCTCAAAATGGGCTGCTTTGATGCACCCTACATCTTTTAAACACCCAGACCAAGATTAACAGACATGTTCATGCACACCAATGTTTGTTCTGTGTGGGAATCGAACCCACGAGCTGTGGTGCCAAAGTAGCTTTATTAACCACTGCGCCAATGAGATATACAATTAGATAAATATTTACTTTAAAAATTACCTGAATGGCTGAAGTATTTTTACAATAAATTGAGGAAAAGTGATACCCACTAACGTTAGTAGATGCAACATGTCGACGCTTCCTTGGCTGCTCCGGTAGTCTCTGTCCGCACGACCGCAGCAGCCGAGGCTATTTTAAGAGAGGTAGGGCACATCAAAGCAGCCCGTCTGGGCAAATACCTCCACCTCACAGAAAACCGCAACCAAATAACAACTCCCTAGAGAGATGTTGTGTTCCTGTGTGTGAGTGAGGTCACCAGTGCGCTCCTAAGATGTTACTGTGTTAGCAGCGGAGGTGGCATCGCGTGAGCGATACTTATTGTATTACAAGCGTTCACAGGCTACGGTAACCGCTTTACACATGGTGGGCCGTATGCTTGTATACCTCATAATAATATTAAAATACATATCAATTTTATAAAATTAAATAACAACAAGGCGATTTTCACACACATCTCTATCTGTATCTGAGCGTAATGGTCATGCAAGTTCAGTGCTTTTACCCCATCCCAAAAGTGGCCAACGTCACTAAAGAAGTTTTCACTTCAACAATGGGTAGTATTATAAAAGGTGATGTCAGGAGCCCTAGGAACCGGCGAGCGTGCATGAAAAGGACTATGAATGTTAATCTTACGGCTCTCGGTTCTCTCTGCCTACTCCGCAAGGGACCTGGCGTAAAGATATACATACATACTGACGTCGGTAGAGACTATGAAACGCCAGGTGCACCGATTCAAACATACCTCTCTCGCTTCTTCCACACTCATCAACTTCTTCATGCATGAATGCTCTTCGGTTTCGGGTACTTTTGATTTGGCCCTTTTTCAACACATCACCAATTTGATCTACATGTGTGCGTCTAGGGCGGTCCCGAATTCTCCGTTCACTCTTGCCTGATACACTTCTTTCGTAACTCTTTTGTCATCCATTCTTTCTAAATGACCAAACCATCTTGGCATACCCTTTTAAATTTTTGTCAGTACATCATCTTTCATTCCACATAGTTCCCGTATTGTGGTATTTTTTACATACATACATACAATATCATTATGCCGTGTAGAATTCCCATCTCAACGATGCAACGCGGTGAGGTTATCACAGCCGCGGTATTACCATATCTTTCATAAAGAACAGGCTATAATAAAATGATAGAGATTTTCGTTCCATCGATAAAATTTCGTCATACCACCAAATATCCAAACATCAACCGATGAAAAATAATGGCATGGAATACATACAGTACTTATGAGTACATTTCCTGGACTTATCTAAGCAATCTAGTTTAATGGGGGCCTTGGGGAGATATGAAATTCTATGGGCAACGGTATAAAGAATAAGCGGAAGCGGTTATACACAAGCGATGGCATATGCCGAGTGGAGACCTGTTTGGGACACTTTACCATTGAGTATGTGTAATTATTTTAAGTTTAATGTCTCTTCAGAAAAAAATATCTTCTGTCTTTATTTTCGTTTCTTTAACACCAACACTCGTGGGTTCGATTCCTACACAGAACAAACATTTGTGTGCATGAACATGTCTGATTGTCTTGGTCTTTATGTTATTTTATTCAACGTCAGTACACATAAAGGCATACGACCCACCTATGAAGTGGTAACCGTAACCTAGGCACGCTTGTGATACTAAACTTATCTCTCTCGCGAAGCCACACTATTTGGCTAGTAGCTGTTATTTTCTGTAAGGTACAGGTGTTCCCCAGTCAGACTACTTCGACGCGCTCTACATTTCTTTCGCTTAAGTTTTATTTTTACTTTAAGATGATACTTAAGTAGTCATTTATATTATAGTTTTTTATTTACTTACGGGTTATACTATGAACAGATCGAGTCATGGGTCACTCGGTACTCTGTGCCTACCCGGCAAGGGATTTAGCATGAAGTTATGGATACATAGATAGAATCGTCCCTTAAAAGTAAAAATCGCCTCAGCGCGTTCATTAAGCCATCGTAACTCGATTCATCTTTGGTCGCGCATTAAGTACGCACAGGCATGTTTATAGGGATCCTCTCGGAGACGACCAAATGTCCTATTAATCTGCGTCACAGCAGAAATAGGCGAGACTCTTCGGTATATTTTTAGATAAGGACGGTTAGTTAAATAGTTAGACTTTGGGTGTGGCACAAAGCACTTCTCTCTAAGCTTCCTTCTTTTGGGCTACCAGAAAAAAAATGTGCATGGGTTGTCAGTTGTCTCATTGGGCGGAGCATCAAGATCGTAGTTGACGGTGCATGCTCGGATCTACTGTCGCTGAAGGCTGGCGTCCCACAAGGCATGTACGTTGTCTCGCACTCTGTTCCTTCTGCATATCAATGACTTGTTGCACGTTTGTAACATTCGTTGATACACTGGCCAAGCCAATATCTTTCGGGATTGCGTCAATGAGTGCCGATCACAGCTTGTGTCTGAAATTGTGACATCACTAGAATAGGTCTCGGATAGGAGTAGACTGATATTAAGTTCAGCTTAATCCCCTAAAGATACAAGTGTGCGCATTTATCGCGAAAAACTCCCTATTTATCGTACCTGCTCGATTAGAAGTTATACCCCTAAGCGTTACGCCTAGCATCGGTATCCTGGGTATCTCGTCATATCGAGCGATGTACAGTTTTGCGGTCATCTGGAAAGCAAGGCTAAGTTGGCGTCCAAGAAGATTTGTGTGATCAATTGTTGTGGGTAGGTTATATATTATTGTAACTGTCGGTATATATATAATAAACCAGTTGTTGTCGAGCAGCCGAGGTGTTTAATTCATACAACATAACATGGTGACAGCGGTGAAAAAATATATGTAATTAAGTGTGAAAAATAAAAATAATTGATTTTTGTTAGTAAGAAAATAGATTAACACAAAAACTTCAAGTGGACTAGCAATTTTAGTGGTATATTTGGATTATACGACAATGGAGCACGCTCGCCCACCGGCGGAATTCAACATGGACCGCCGTCCGCCCCGTTAGCCGGGCTAACGCGTGGAGAAAATGGAGGCAACAATTCATACTTTTTCTGAAGGCATCAGGAGCGCAAACAGAGGCCTCCGGTGTTCAAGCTAGTCTTCTTATTAATCTCATAGGACCAAAGGGATTTGATATTTATCAGACGTTCGCATTTGTGTTGGAGAAAGAAAAAGACGATATTCAAATTATTTTGACAAAATTTGATGCCTATTTTGGCACGAAAGTGAATGTAACACTCGTGCGGTATAAGTTTTTTACAAGAAATCAAGAGGAGGGAGAATCAATTCAACAATATGTTACAGCCTTGCGATTACTTAGCAAAGATTGTGGATTTTCTAATCTCGAAGAAGAAGAATTTTGCGTAACGGTCGTATTTCGGCCGAGATTAACCTACTTTCATGCACTCTCATCCATAAGTTAGCTTTGGGACCAGCACTGTATATATATAATATATGTATACATATATGTTTGTGTACGGTATTGTGTATATATGTATATATATATATATATATATATATGTTTATGTAGTATTTATGTATGTTGATTTATGAATGTTAGAGAAGCGAGTGAGGTTTGTAAGGATCGAGTCATATGGCACTAAGTTCTCTCTGCCTACCCTGCAAGGGATATGGTGTGAAGTTATAGTTAGTTAAGTTAGTTCTTCTTCTTATCTTGTTTCCTTATCCATTGGTATCGACGGGGCCCGCTACCTAATCTTAAGGATTTGGCGAAGATACTGTTTTTCACATGGAGTGACTGCCACCAGGCCTCCACAACACAGAGGGAAAGCCAGACCTTTTTCAGGTTATGTCACACATCTTTCGAAATATAATTTCTTAGATGGCTTTGTCTTCCTTACGTTACGCTGTTCTTGCATTGTTTCTTTTGAGTTCCTGCGAGTGAGTGAGGTTACTAGTAAGGTAAAGGATTTAACGCAGCCGGGAGTAGAAGGAAACATGTTTATGAATGCAAAAGTTTTGTTTTGTGTGGGAACAGAACCCAGCCATAGCGTCTAAATAGCTACAGCCAACTATTCGACCATCGGACACGCCAGCCGTTTTCCAAGAATGATCCCATTGACGAGGATAATCCAATTATCCTATCTACATACAAACGCAAGTTCCACGCGGCAAATGTTTCAGTTCTAAGTTTGGTCACGTAGTGGGCTTATCTTACTGCAGGCTTGCGGCACGACGGCGGAGGCAATCCGTTCCAGTGGAGAGCTGTGTACATGAACAGTTCAGACACGTCATTACACCGAAGGGTAAATAGTGAGCGACGAGTGAGAACGTTGGGAGGCATACGACATACGACCCATCTGATGTAAAGACTGTGAAAGCTTGCAATACCTGAAGTTTTGCTCGTGCAGCAACTCCTCAGGAGCTTACTGGTGACCTCATTCACTCGCAGGAACACAACACCAACTGCAACTGCAACCGCAACCGAATAACAACTCCCTGGAGGGTCCAGGGAGTTGTTATTCGGCTGCGGTATTCTGTGACGTGAAGCTATTTCCGCAAATGCGCCATACCTCACTTAAAACACCCCAGACAAGTCAAACAGAAATGTTCATGCCCACAAATGTTTGTCGTGTGTAGGAATCGAACCAACAAGCGTTGGTGTCAAAGTAGCGTCACTAACCACTGCGGCACCGAGCTCGTTCAATTCGGTACAGTGACATGTCGAGTTAGCTAACCTCCTATATCTGTATCAGCTTTGGATATATCTAAGTATGAAGTAAGGCTTATATAAATTTTAGTAATGGAGGGAGGCGGGGGTGTATAGGGCAGGGGAGGCGGGGGCGGTCTAGCTATTTCCGGATATACTCAACTGTGCGTATCCCTCAATGCGCAAGTCCACATCTCAATTGGTCGATTTTTTTTTACTGATCCATAAAAAGATAAAACCCGTCCCGAAGAGTAAATTCCTGTCAATTACATTGGAAAGGGATCCTCTGGTATTTCCCTTTATTGGATACTCCGCGTTGAATGTCCGAATTTTACTTAAGTGAGGAACTTAAATAAAATACGGCAGTTAGGGAAGGGGGGTTAGTTTATTAGATATCGATAATTAATACACGAGATTCTTTAATTCATTTAATTATTTTAAAAGAAAGAATTAAGTAAAATTTTGTTGTTAAAAATTATTATAAATAAAAATCTAAAACTTCGTGCCAGTGAATGCGAAGAAAACAAAGATAATGGTATTTGAAAGAGAAGAATCCAGAACTAATGTAAGGATTACGGTTGATGATGAAGTGTTGGAATAAGTGGATAAGTTTGTATAATATGGATGCGCTTTTAGCAGGGATGGAAGGTACACCGTAGATGTGGAAAGACGAGTGAGTGCTGGGAATAGTGTGAATGAAGCGTTGGGATAACTTTTTGGCAGTAAAAACCTGAGCCAGAAGGCACAACTCGCTATACACAATGCAGTGTTGGTCCCAACGCTAACTTGTGGAAGCGAAAGCTGGGTATGGCAGAAAGAGCATGAAAGTAGAATAAATGCGTTCGAAATGCGAGCGCTGCGCAAAATTTGTGGCGTAAGGCTTGTAGACCGTATTCGCAATGATGATGTTAGAAACAGAGTTGGTCTGAAAGAGAGCGTCGGTGTTAAATTAAGAAGAGGCATGCTCCGTTGGTTCGGACATGTAGAAAGAATGCAAGATGAAAAAATTACGAATCAGATATACAATGCAATAGTGGAAGGATGTAGGAGCCGGGGAAGGCCAAGACTTACCTACCATGACCAAATTGGTCGTGTTCTATCAGAAGGTGATGTCAGGAGCCCTAGAAACTGGCGAGCGTGCATGAGAAGAGCAATGAATGTTAAGGAAGCGAGTGAGATATGTAAGGATCGAATCACGTAGCGCTCGGTTCTCTCTGCCTACCCCGCAAGGGATTTGGCGTGAAGTTATAGATAGATAGATAGATAGAACTTCGTGGCATGTTCTAGAGTCGTGAAAAGACCATGGGCGGGAATGTCCCCCAAACCAACAAAGTAGTAATATACTCGTATGTCAGTTGATACATGTTGGCAAGTCGATCATATTTTATTACGACGACATCCACCAAATATATGGGGCTTAGATGCAAATCGCAAGTTTATTTAAATATTAAAAATGTTTTTGTAGTTGTATGGGTTATTTTCAGCGTATTTTTATTTGTATTGTAAGTATTTATACCACGAAAATGGTAAACATGCATGCGACCCGCTTTATGATAAGCAGTTACCTCAGCTATGAGCTTTTTAAAGACCCCCACGCTATAGCCAGGAAAGTATCGACAGGAAGCGTGATGCACTGTGATATCCTCCATTCTTTGGAAGGCACATTAACCCGGTTGTTGATAAGGTACTGGTCTGCACTTACGTACGTAACTGTACGATGTGTACCTACTGTTTTTAAACTGTTATATTTTGTGATAATAACATATTTTTTTGTTACTGGTGTGTTTTTATTGAAAAAAAAAGGAATTGCCAAGAAACAAGATTTAATAACACACCCACAAGAAAAAAACGCGATTGTTATTATACATTGAATTAAACTATTTTTAACGTGTTTTATTTATTTTTGTTGAACCTGACGTTTCGAATGCTTTGCAGCGTCCGTGGTCGCAGAAGACTCTTCTTCTTTCTTCAGGAGTCTTTAATTCAAGGAGATTTATATTTTTATTTTTCTTTGACCTACCTTGGTCTAATATATGGAATACATAAGAGCCAGATGAAATAAAATCATAATTAAAAAAAATTGCTATGACGGGAAAAATATATTACTATGTTGTTTTTTTTCCAACATTGCGAAAATGGGGTGCTGAAATAAAAAAAAACATGTACAGGGTATTTCTTTTTATTTCTTCATATGAAAATCGTAAAAACAGTTTCAATTTAGGTCAATTTAATACAAAACACATCATCGAAGGCCGTAGATTTTTCGAAAGTAGCTGTTGTCAAAAAGAAACAAAATCAAATTAAGGGAGAACTCTTGGGTTTTGAAAGCTTTCGTGAAACATTCAAATTAGGGTCAAATTAGTATCTACCATGACAGAATCGAAATCGTTGACACACACACATAATGACAAATACTTACATAAAATTTAGATTTACAATGCAATGCACATAGAACTTTTTCTTCTTTGCTTTATCCCGTTTCCTAATCCAATAGGATTGGTGACAAAACAGACTTTTCTTTGGTTAGGTCACACGCCTTTGGAAATATAATTTCTTGAACGTGTGAGTTTCCTCACGATGTTTTCCATCACCAGCTAGTGATAATTACAAATATGTACATAAATCCGAAAACAGGAATTTAGTGGTACATGTCGCCGCCAGGATTCGAACCGGGGACCAGTGGTCAATAGGCCGGTTCCTTATCCACGGGTCTATCACTGCTAGCACTACAATGCACATAGAACCTCCACCATAAGATATGGAATATCAGTATATTCTATCAATTCACAACATATTTTAATATTTATGTCTCTATGATTAAAAATCAACATTTAACAGTCATTAACCTCTAATTTTTATTTTAATAGACTTCGAGTCTAGAAAAACGGACGGATAGATAGGGCTCTAATTGCGTACACAACCCTAATAACAATATAATTCGACATCAATGATGTCGGAAATTCACTAAATACAAATGTGGTGACGTGAATGTCTGAAGAAATCTTTTTGTTCATCAATGTCAGACACATGGATCTTCTTAATAAGCATACAGCAGAATTGAGGTTTTCCTCCTGTTTCAAGTCGGTTATAAATGACGTATAACAAAAGTATCCACATCAGCACTTTTTATGTTTTATATCATGTTTATATTGGCGGAATTTGTACTTACAAAGTAATTTGTACTAAGAAAGTATTTTTACCTTCACTTTGTAATTTTTCATTTTTTTTTTCATTTATTTTACTTATGATAGGTTTGTTGGCATGGTATGCGCTCTTAACATTAGTTTATTTATACCTACCTAGCATTTACAAAATGTTTTTGGGTGGGCACAACAACGCCGGTGTTGCGGGCACCGTTGTAGAAACATATACCTGCAACACCCGCACTGTCTCGCCAGAAGCGCACTGTCGTCCAGCTTACTTGTACAATTTTTACTTATCACTATAGCGTAATAAAATATGTTTATGTGTATAATCCTTGGTGCGTGAGATGATTTTTATGTTATCGATATATCGATAATAAACACATCTCTAACAATACGTTCGTTACGTCAGCCGTTCCACAATTAACGGCTTCAGATGCTAAATTACACCGTAATGCACCGTTTTAGGGATCATCCCGCTTTGTGACGAGTATTTTTATAAGAAAGTCGTTCGGAACTGCTGTGTTGTTATCTCACAGTATATGGATACAAGCAGTTAAAAAAAAACATGTGTGTCTCGGGACAGAAGTGATAACTTAAACTAATCCGGTGCCGTATGCGTGAGAGAAAGGGAAGCCAGACAGACTGGCACCGTGACGCGTTACGTAACGAAGCCGTTTACCCTACCATAAGAAGTTATCACTTCAAAATTCCAATAAACCACTTAACTGCGTACGAAGACAATCCACGTTCATAATAACGTTGTGTTTTAGCTCCTAAATGTCCCAGCGTATCGAACCTACTGCCCAATGGGAGGTTATTTTGACCAAGAGTCAATACGAGCTGCGTGTTCTGCCTCAATTTGTGGTATGAACTCCCAGTCGAGGTTTTCCCAAGGGATTACAGCATGGGGTTCTTCACGAAAGGCGTGAAGAGGTTTTTAGATGGTCGGAGGAGTGACACACCTGGTGTTACAAATGTCCGTAGGCTACGGTCAAGCTTTAGAGAGGTAGGGCGCATCAAAGCAGCCCGTCTGGGGAAGTACCTCCACGTCACAGAAAACCGCAGCCAAATAACAACTCCCTAGAGGGTTGTTGTGTTGTTGCGTGTGAGTGAGGTCACCAGTAACCTCTCAAGGAGTTGCTGTGGAAGCAGCAGAGTGATACTTAATGTATTGCAAGCTTTCATAGGCTACGGTAACCGCTTTATATCATGTGGGCAGTATGCATTTATGCCTTTTTTATACATCTAGATTGGCAAACATGCGGCCCGCATTAGATGGTAAGCGGTCACCGCAGCCTACTGACGTTCGCAACACCACGGGGATATTACTCGCGCGCTGCCAATCTTGTGACCTTAGGCTGTTTCGTCACAGTACCCAGCAATTTCACTGCCATATATCACCTTTCAAACCGGAACACAGCTATATAAATATCTCTGCTTGGCGGTAGAAATAGGTGAGACAGAGGTACCCACGCTGATGACTTCTGTACAAAGTCTCCCTCTGGTAAAACCCTCCCTCCCGTCGTTGCATAAAAGAACATAATTTATTGGGAAACGGGATAATGCAAAGAAAAGGAAGTACTAATTATCTTTGTGTGTGTATGTGTATATCAGCCATGTTGCCCGAAAATAGAAGGTTTCTATTTCAATTACCTAAAAACATAATTTATTGGGAAACGGGATAATGCAAAGAAAAGGAAGTACTAATTATGTTTGTGTGTATGTGTATATCAGCCATGTTGCCCGAAAATAGAAGGGTTCTATTTTAATTACCTAAAAAGCATAACTTATTGGGAAACGGGATAATGCAAAGAAAAGTAAGTACTAATTATGTTAGTGTGTGTGTATGTGTATATCAGCCATGTTGCCCGAAAATAGAAGGGTTGTATTTTAATTACCTGAAAAACATAATTTATTGGGAAATGGTATAATGCAAAGAAAAGGAAGTACTAATTATATTTGTGTATGTGTGTGTATATCAGCCATGTTGCCCGAAAATAGGTTTCTATTTTAATTACCTAAAAACATAATTTATTAGGAAACGGGATAATGCAAAGAAAAGGAAGTACTAATTATCTTTGTGTGTGTGTGTATCAGCCATGTTGCCCGAAAATAGAAGGTTTCTATTTTAATTACCTAAAAAAACATAATTTATTGGGAAACGGGATAATGCAAAGAAAAGGAAGTACTAATTATGTTTGTGTGTGTATGTGTATATTAGCCATGTTGCCCGAGAAGGTTTCTATTTTAATTACCTAAAAAGCATAACTTATTGGGAAACGGGATAATGCAAAGAAAAGGAAGTACTAATTATGTTTGTGTGTGTATGTGTATGTCATATCAGCCATGTTGCCCGAAAATAGAAGGTTTCTATTTTAATTACCTAAAATACATAATTTATTGGAAAACGGGATAATGCAAAGAAAAGGAACTAATTATCTTTGTGTGTGTGTATACGAGTATCAGACATGTTGCCCGAAAATAGAAGGTTTCAATTTTTAATTACCTATTTTGTTCTTCAATCAATCCAATATTGAAATGTTGAAGTTACGTTTTGGTTTGTGAACGATTGAAATTACTTTTAAAGAACAATAATTTCAATTAGTACATTTGCTCGTGCAAAATTGGCTTCTTCAGACGAAGGCTTCCTAAATCTGAAGGCACTTTGTGGAGTGGTTGTTAACGGTCCCTTGCTGGAGTTAATTAATTAGTCATGATAAAGGAGCGTTAATTATTTTGCAATTTGAAGTCATTCTGGTTAGATGAAGAAGTATGTACAATCTATATAGATAAATAAAATTGGAATGTCTGTTTGTAATATTAAAATAACCGCTTTTTATTAAATGCATATGTATGTATACACGGTACATATACCAAAATATTTTTTTTAAATATTTTGGTCTGTCTGTTTGTTCCGGCTAATCTCTGAAACGGCTGGTCCGATGTTGACGGGACTTTCACTGGCAGATAGACGATGTAATAAGGAGTAACTTAGGCTACTTTTATGTAAAAATATTATTTATTTTTATTAATATAAATAAATAATAAAAAAATAACTATTCCGCGCGGACGAAGTGGCGGGCACAGCTAGTACTATACAAAATATATAAATATAACGGCGCGTGACATCGATTGATGATTACAATCAAATTACGTTGTCATTTTTAGAACAATTTATTTTGTGATTGTTCGGAGTGTATTTTGTTATTATTCTGCCCCGAAGTATTTTGTATTCGATTAGTCGTAATTTTAATTGAGAGCGGGTAACACCGAATGGAGTTGCATGTGACATGGCGGGCGGCGAACGAAAATACGTCATTCGTTTGGCGGGAGTCGCACGGTGTGTTCGTGTGCAAACCCATTGGCTCTTTAAATCTTTCCATATCATTGTAATCACTAATTATTTACGTAATTTCTAATCTCGTGTGATTAAAGTAGTGACAGACCGACATTGCAGTATATTTATTTCAACGCTTCCTGAGATTTAACGCCCATCATGGCTACCCGTGCGGACGAGATCTCGGACCAGCAAACAGAGATAACAGCCCGGCTTCCAGACGTCCCGTTATCAGAGGTGGGATTACCAGGGACTTCTCAGGAACATCAAACAGGTCAGAGCATTGAGAGTAACCTTAATAGTGAAGCGGAACGTTGGAAAATATTAATTAAAATTTAATTTAAAATAATAACGTAGTATGATGGAATTAATTCGTGCCATTAAGGAACCGAACACGGTTGATACTAAGCTAGCATTTCCCGAATTCAATCCTGATTCTCAAGACGCCGATGCACGATCATGGTGCAATACTGTAGACCTGTGCATGCAAGATAGACAATTATCAAGTGGTAATTTGATTGTTGCCATGAGTAAAGCACTAAAGGGCACAGCGGCATCGTGGTTAGCTCAATGCAGTTTTGCCGGCATAACCTGGCCTCAGTTAAAGGATTTATTTCTTGCTCGATTTGATTACGTGGAGACTCCATCGGCCACGTTGTGTAGACTTTTCAACGAAAGCCCAAAAGAGGGAGAGTGCATGTCATCCTATGCAAATCGTTTCCTGAGTACATTAATGAACCATTGGCATTCTCTGTCAATCGAACAAATCGCCATCGCTGTAACTCTTGCTCATACAGTTAAAATTGAACCAAGGCTGCAAAGACTGGCATACACGGAAAAAATCGATACGCGTGTGAAATTGCAACAAGAATTAATGGCGTATGCCTACCGAAAGAGAGGGCCTCCGGTGCAAGAAAAATCGAATATCCCAGAATGACCCTAAGAGACCGCGATTTGAACAACCGAGGAAGTGTTACAATTGTGGCAAATTAGGCCACATGGCAAGTGAATGCCTAACCAAAGACTCTCGCAATACTAGCACTAATTCGAAACCTCAGTTTTCAGCGACCAACAAACCACAGCAGAAGCAGGACGGCAGTGTACCAATCAAAACGTCACCGCCTACGTGTTACTACTGCCACGAACCAGGTCACATCGCTACTCGCTGCCCGAAAAAGGACACCAGCACGAGCAACGGCAACGTGGAGCACCGAGTAAATACCTGTACTATGAAGCCAGCCATGGACTATTTAGCAATTGAATCCGGTGAGAAATTTTCATTTTGTTTCGATTCCGGTGCCGAATGCTCCCTTATAAAAGAAAGTTTAGCAGATAGATTTCCCGGTAAGCGACATCATAGCTTAGTGACCTTGATAGGTATAGGCGAATCGAACGTTAAATGTAATGTTCAAATATTAACAACAGTATCTATACAGGGGTACTCATTGCAATTGTTATTGCATGTTGTGCCGGACTATTGTATTTCTGATGCAATAATGATTGGAAGAGATTTACTCTCAATGGGATTTTCGGTTGAAGTCTGTGAAAATCAACTTGTATTGAGAAAAACTCGAACCGTTTTAGCTTGTGATGTAGGTAAGAAAATTAGTAATTTTAACGATATTAATACCGATATTCCTACTGAGTATAAACCACAATTAATATCGCTACTTGAGGGTAATTCAGATTATTTTGTAGAGGGTACCCCAACTGGGAGAGTAGGCACAGGACAATTAGAAATTAGACTAGCTGACCCAAACCGCACAGTGCAACGGCGGCCGTATCGTTTAAGCCCTGAAGAGAGAGAAGCTGTGCGCACTAAAATTAAGGAACTTCTAAAAGCAGGCATTATTCGGGAGAGTTGCTCACCGTTTGCGTCTCCAATATTATTGGTTAAAAAAAAAGATGGGAGTGATCGTCTTTGCGTGGATTATCGAGAGTTAAATAGCAATACAGTACCCGACCGCTACCCATTGCCACTAATTTCTGATCAGATAGGACGTTTGGTCGGGTCAAAATACTTTACCTCGCTTGATATGGCGAGTGGGTATCACCAAATACCCATTAAGGAAGACTCCGTGGAGCGCACAGCTTTCGTAACGCCGGATGGTCAGTTCGAATACTTGACCATGCCGTTTGGTCTCCGAAATGCACCTTCGGTATATCAGCGGGCAATAAACAAAGCTCTTGGGCCTTTGACAGAGTCATTTGCTGTGGTCTATATTGATGACGTCATTATTCCATCTCGCACTGTTGCTGAAGGCCTAGAGCGCTTGTCTATGGTTTTGGAATCATTAACAAGTGCCGGGTTTTCGCTTAACCTTAATAAATGTGCTTTCATGAAAAGGGAAATAGAATTTCTAGGGTACCACGTGTCCGCCGGTGAAATAAAACCAAATTCACGTAAAATTAGAGCGTTGACAGACCTTTCCCCACCGGAAACAGTAACACAGTTGCGGCAATTTATATAACCCTATAAATTGCCGCAACTGTGTTACTTCTTATTTCTTCTTTTAGACAGTTTATACCAGGGTTTTCACAGAAAACTGCTCCCCTTTACCGACTTACATCTGGGAAGGGAAAAATCAATTGGACGCCAACTTTTGAGGCCATTAGACAGGAAATTATTCACGTACTGACAGATACACCGGTATTGACCATTTTTGACCCTACTAAGCAAATAGAGTTGCATACTGATGCCAGCGCTGAGGGTTATGGCGCTATATTAATGCAGAAAATTGAAAGTAAACTGCACGTAGTTGAATACTATAGTCGTCGGACTTCCAGCGCTGAGTCCAGGTATCACTCTTACGAGTTAGAGACACTCGCAGTGGTTAATGCCATCAAACACTTCCGACATTATTTGCATGGGAGAAAATTCACCGTAGTAACTGACTGCAACGCCGTTAAAGCGGCTAAGTCGAAGGTAGATCTAACTGCACGTGTGCACAGATGGTGGTGTTTCTTACAAACTTTTGAATTTGACATCGAACACCGTGTCGGGAAAAACATGGGGCATGTTGATTTCTTCTCGCGTAATCCTTTACCCTTGACTAATTCTCAAAAACCAGTTCCAAAAATAGAGCAAAAACGTGTCAATTTGACTGAAATCTCAGATACCTGGTTGCAAGCTGAGCAGAAAAAGGATAACGAAATAAGTTCTGTCATGACTAATCTTCAGAATAATGACCTTGACCATGACCTTACTAGAACTTATGAAATCCGACGAGGTGTTCTACATAGAAAAATAGAACGTAACAACCGAACTGTCTGGTTGCCAATAGTGCCAAAAGCGTTTCAGTGGTCAATTATAAACCACATTCACGAAAGTATAATGCATTTAGGGTGGGAGAAAACCTTGGAAAAAGCGTATTGTCATTACTGGTTTCCTCACATGAACAAATATGTCAGGAAATTTGTCGAAAATTGCATCACGTGTAGAGTATCCAAATCTCATTCGGGGAAAGTTCAAGCAGAATTACACCCAATACCAAAGGTAACCGTACCTTGGCATACCATTCACATGGATGCAACAGGAAAGCTAAGTGGGAAGCGAGATTCTAAGGAGTACGTGTTTGTGTCCATAGATGCTTTTACAAAATACGTACTTTTACATCATACCATGAACATTGACGCTAATAGTGCCATAAAAGCGCTGCAGTCAAGTGTGTCATTGTTTGGACCCCCTATGCGTGTGATTGCGGACCAAGGAAGATGTTTTGCTGGGAAGGAGTTTAGGGACTTTTGCGCCGCACATAATATTAGTTTACATCTTATCGCTACAGGCTCTAGTCGCGCTAACGGTCAAGTGGAGCGAGTAATGTCCACACTAAAAAATATGCTTACGGCAGTTGAGACGGGCAACCATAAGTCATGGCAAGCTGCATTACCCGAAGTGCAGCTTGCTATTAATTGCACAATGAGCCGCATAACTAAAGCAAGTCCCCTTGAGCTTTTAATAGGTAAGCTTGCTAGACCCTTACAACTCATGACATTAGATACGGACGACATGAATATAGATTTAGACATAGTTAGAGAGCATGCGGCACAGGAAATAGAGGCAAACGCTATTACAGAAAAAGCTAGATTCGATAAGAACAAAGCGAAAGTAAGACATTTTAAAGTAGGTGACTATGTATTGTTAGAAAATCACGAGCGTAATAAAACAAAACTAGAACCTAAATTCAAAGGACCCTACGAGGTGGCTGAGGTGCTTGATGGTGACAGGTATTTACTAAAAGCGTTGAACTCTAATCGAACGTACAAGTATGCACACGACCGCATACGTCTTATGCCGGAGTGCTACGTTCCATCAGAGTTGAATGTATCTCTAGAGACCCCAACAAACAACGTAGAGACAGAATGTGCCGATAACGGCATAGGTGAGTTATAGTGAACTCGTGTTTAGTGTTAAGTCTCTACTCGGCCTGTGTGGCATCGGCCTGTGTGTCAGCGGCGTGTGTGACATCGGTCTGCGTGGCGTCGGCCTGTGTGGCAACAGCCTGTGTGGCAACAGACTGTGTGGCAACACCCTGTGTGGCATCAGCCTGTGTGGCAATAGCCTGTGTGGCAATAATCTGTGTGGCATCAGTCTGTGTGGCATCAGCTTGTGTGGCAATAGCCTGTGTGGCAATAGCCTGTGTGGCAATAGCCTGTGTGGCAATAGCCTGTGTGGCAATAGCCTGTGTGGCAATAGCCTGTGTGGCAATAGCCTGTGTGGCAATAGCCTGTGTGGCAATAGCCTGTGTGGTATCAGCCTGTGTGGCATTGGCCTGTATGGTGGCACTGGCCTGTGTGGCACTTGCCTATGTGGTGTCCGTATGCGTATGTGTGGTTGTAACTTATGTGACAATAGTCTATGTGATAATCTAGCTATGATTATGTGTTATCTGGTAATTAAAAGCTTTATCCATGATAATACTGTATTCGATTTAGAATGACGGTCAGAATGACCGAGCGTGTAGTTGTTTATTTTAGAACTTTTGTGGTTGTTCACAGATGACGAAGTAGTCCATTCACACGAGGACGTGTGAAGATGCAGGACGGCCGTAACGGCGCGTGACATCGATTGATGATTACAATCAAATTACGTTGTCATTTTTAGAACAATTTATTTTGTGATTGTTCGGAGTGTATTTTGTTATTATTCTGCCCCGAAGTATTTTGTATTCGATTAGTCGTAATTTTAATTGAGAGCGGGTAACACCGAATGGAGTTGCATGTGACATGGCGGGCGGCGAACGAAAACACGTCATTCGTTTGGCGGGAGTCGCACGGTGTGTTCGTGTGCAAACCCATTGGCTCTTTAAATCTTTCCATATCATTGTAATCACTAATTATTTACGTAATTTCTAATCTCGTGTGATTAAAGTAGTGACAGACCGACATTGCAGTATATTTATTTCAACGCTTCCTGAGATTTAACGCCCATCATGGCTACCCGTGCGGACGAGATCTCGGACCAGCAAACAGAGATAACAGCCCGGCTTCCAGACGTCCCGTTAAATATAATTTGCAGCATAGTAAGCAAAACTTGTGTTATGGATACTAGAACTGATGGACATACTGATTATACATAGAAAACACCCAGACCAAGACAAAGAGATATATCCATGCACACAAAGGTTTGTCCTGTGTAGGAATCGAATTCACGAGCGTTCGTGTCAAAGTAGCTTAACACCGCGTTTCGCCACTGCGCCACCGAGCTCGTCATACTAGCTATTGCGTGCTGTTTCGCTCGCCCCGTAGTGGGATGTTAAGTAGCTTATATTATTTCTTCGAAAATTGGGCTATCAAATGCAATTTTTTGACGACAGTACAAACATTTGTGTGAATGAACATGTCCGTTTGTCTTGTTGTGAGTATTTTTAAGAGAGATAGGGAAATAAATACCTCTACCTCACAGAATAACGCAGCCAAATAACAACTCTCTAGAGGGTTGTTGTGTTCCTTCGTGTGAGTGATGTCTCCGGTAACCTCGTAAGGAGTCGCTGTATTAGCGGTAGAGGTGGCATAGCACGAGTAATCCTACTAATATTATAAATGTGAAAGTTTGTATGTATGGATGGATGTTTGTTGCTCTTTCACGCTTAAACGGCTGAACGGATTTGAATGAAATTTGGCACATAGATAGATTATGATCTGGATTAATACATAGGCTACGTTATTTGACGCTACGGAGCCGCGGGCAGCAGCTAGTACTTCATATTTTGCAAGCATTTATAGGCTACGGTAATCGCTTTACAAAAAAAAGTCCGACTCGTATAACTCTTCCGCTTTATATATTTAGCAGTAGCTGCAACCAGCGTTGGCGCATATCCCGGTATCCTGTGGGAACCACCTACTTTTTTCTTTTTTCTCGTCTTCTAAAGGTCGTATCTCGATGCTGAATAGCCTATACTACATATATATGATCAACGTAGTAACTGAGACTATGGTATATTTTCAAAAAATTTAGAGTCCTACGATAGTTCCAATAATGTAACTCAAGGTATCAAAACTTTGCCTTTACAAGTTAAGATGTTTTTATAGTTATAGATACATCGTACACGCTCTAGAATGGCAATACGAAAGTAAGGTAATTGCCAAACTCGCTATATCTCTCTATACGTATTCGCCACAAAGCGTAAATCTTTTAAGATGTATATTCATCTCTGTCTAACGACAGGTATGCCCTATCATTTGTCTCTTTGTTAGAGTAAAGTCATAATAAATAACCGTACGTAGATATAGTACTACTGGCGCCACTTTAAAATACAATAATGTTGGTGTATAACGTGTCTACCTTTTGATACGTCGCTGGGGCACGCCAAATAATGATTTGTAAACAGCGACGTATCAAAAGGTAGACACGTTATACACATTATTGTACTCGTATTTTAAAATAGCGCAAGTAGTACTATATCTACAAAGAGACAAACGATAGGGCATACCTGTCGCTACAGATAGAGAAAAATGTATATCTTGAGACATTTCTGCTTTATGAATGCACATATAGCCGCGACGCGAGAGCGCGCCCAACTGAATGAGAGTAGGGCAATTACCTTACTTTCGAATTGCCATTCTAAAGCCAGTACGACGTATCTATAACTATAAAAACATCTTAGGCGTACCCAGTGAAAACTATTGATGATACATATACTACATGCTTATAGGACTTTGAATACACACGTAAAGACTAGGAAGCTATATATCTAACTATTGTAGTTAAGTCACAATAACCGTTTTTTTTTTAATTAATTAATATACAGGTAGACTCAAGAATTGAAGACAAGATCCTGAAGAAGATATAGATCCTTAGCCAACTAAATAGTTTATAGGGAATTGTTGTTATGTCTCGTTATTATCTACCTTCTCTTGCAAAGCCGGGCGGCGTCACTTGTATATTTTTTTTTATACAATATCGGGAGGCATACAAGCATACGGTCCACCTGATGTTAAGCAGTTACCGTAGCCTATTCACGCTTGTAATATATTAAATATCACTCGAGCGATGCCTCATCTGTTGCTTAGACAGCAACTCCATAGGAGCTTATTCTGGTGACATCACTCGCACGCAGGAACATGACAACCCTCTAGGGAATTGTTATTTAGCTGCGGTTTTCTGTGAGGTGGACGTACTTCCCCATACAGGCTGCTTTGATGGGCCCTTCCTCTCATAAATCATCTAGACCATGACAAACAGACATGTTCATGCACACAAATGTTAGTCTTGTGTGGGAAGTCGAACCCACGAGCGTTGGCGTCAAAGTCGCGTCATTCACGACTGAGCCACCGAGCTCGTCAACATATATATAGATATTTATAAGCGCTTATTGTGTACACACAAAAAATTAAGCTATGCAAACCCATGCAACTCTCACCTTTACTGTGCCTGAAATAAGATGCTTGATCTGTCGTATTTTTATTACACGACGAAATGGTGAACATCATTTCGTCATCATGTAATAAAAATAAAGGCATAAATATAAGGTACCGTAATAAAATCGATTTCCTATTGGCTAATCGACTAAAAGATTCCCCAGCGTTTCGGCAATATTCATTACTCATTTATCAGCAATCCCTTCCGTTCTCGACTAACTGTATTATAGGTAGGCATCAATCACACCGAAGCGTATCAATGGTAAAACAAATTTATATACATAACACGTGTTTATTTTAATAAACACGTGTTATGTATATAAATTTGTTTGGGATATCAGAATTATATTAATTGTAACTGTTATCCCATCAAAAACATAAATGTGAAATAAATATAAATAAATAAATATTGTGGGACAAATTACACAGTGCCACCTAGCCCCAAAGTAAGCGAAGCTTGTGTTATGGGTACTAGATAACTGATAAACATACGTAAATACATTTTTTTTTGTAAATACATACTTATTATACATAGAAAATACCCAGACCCATACAAACAGACATGTTCATGCACACAAATGTTTGTACAGTGTGGGAATCGAACCCACGAGTGTTGGTGTCCAAGTAGCGTAACAGCGCGTTTCACCACTGCGCCACCGAGCTCGTCTGAAATGAGAGCCAAGTTCAATATTATGATATATGCCTTGGTTGTTGACTTCAACGACAAAAGAAGTGAGATCTAAATGGGTGCCAAGTTCAATGGTCAGTCCTGAAATTTATTTATAACAACATAAAATGTAATTTCTTCTTATAACTTGGATAATATATTGTAGCCTAAGGTCTGACTTGGCTAGTTCTCATATACGAATTATTATGTACGATGGCTAGTTTCTACCAGCACGCCAAATTTTCGGAGTAATAAAATATGAACCGACAAGTAACAGGTTTAGAACTTGCGAAGGCTAGTTCCCCTCTGGGCAAGTTCCTCCACCTCACAGAAAACAGCAGCCAAATAACAACTCCCTAGAGGGTTGTTGTGTTCCTGCGTGTGAGCGAGGGCGACAGTAAGCTCCCAAGGAGTTGCTGTGTAAGCGGCAGAGGAAGCATCGTGCGAGTGATACTTAATATATCGCAAGCGTTAATAGGACGCCGGCATGCAAAAATTGCACCCGGGATACAAATCGGGAACGACAACTTCGACAACGAAGATGTTCTTCCCGAGTGCGGCGGCGGCGTACGGCATCGTGGGTAAAATGGTGCCGTCGAGCTATCACTACGCAGGTCCTCTCGGGCCATGGTGGGTTCTACGCGTACTTGCACAGATTCAAGTGCGCGGATGACCCATCGTGCTTCTGCGAGCCCGGCGTGGACCAGACAGTGCAGCACATATTGTTTCGGTGTCCCGCATTCTCCAAACAGAGGTACGATTTGGAGCAGGAGTTGGGAATGCGGGTCACCGAAACCACAGTCTCCGAATTAGTGGTGGGCAAAACCCGAACAAAATTTTTAAAATACTGCGTCTGTCTAGCCGTGGTTGTCATTGACCGTAACAAGCAGAGCGGCTCCACCTAGGACTAATGCTGTATACCTCGGCTATACTCTGTATAGCCGATGGGATCGCGGTTGCTAGGTGGAGCTGTGAAGCTCTCTGTCGCCCGTGGCTGGACTGACACAGTATGGGGAGGGAAGTTCGTTCGTTTGAATTGAAAACAGACATAATAGTTTCACCGGCGTTCAAAAAAATGGGCAAAATTAAAAATTTTAGATAATCAAACTGTAAGATCATGTATGAAAGAATGAACTGAGGAATAAAAGAGTATGATGTATGAATGTCTGTATTTAAATTTTATTGTAAATTTGTTTTTTAAAAAATTGAGTGAAAATTCTCAATTGGTGTAAACAGTGCCTTGCCCACAGAGGCAGGGGTGTACGCTTTTAACAAAAAAAAAAATCAGCTGCTGTGTTAGCAGTAGATGTGACATCGCACGAGCGATACTTAAGCAGTCAGAACCAGTTATATACGTTTTCCCATACATTTTGTGGTCATATACGACCCGGGTTTCGAAGGGTTAATGTATTGCAAGCATTAATACGCTACGGTAAACACTTACATCAGGTAGGTTGTATGCTTGGATGACTACCGATCTTGGATTACAAAAAAAATATTACCTTCACCAACCAATTGCAGGGATCCCATTGCAAGGATAAAGGTCTTCTTTTAAAAGCAACTCCTGCGAAGTTTATTGGTGACTATACTCACAGGAACTCAACAATCCTCCAGGGAGATGTTATTTGGCTGCGGTTATTTGTGAGGTGGAGGTAGTTCCCAGATGGGCTGGTTTGATGCGCCCCATCTCTCTTTGCTTCAAAATCGTCCATCATGCCAACCCCTACTCATCCGATTACAGGGTTACAGGTCTCCCTTCAAACGAGGAGATTTGGAGCATACTCTACTGTGGATTGGTGGAAGCCTGTTTTCAAGCTGCCCGAAGGATCACTGACTTAACTACTCTCATCTATCTAACCACAACCTTAACCTTAAACTTAACCTGCCCTCGAAAGATCGGTGTAGAAAAATCTATCCATAGACAGGCTACGGCCGACGTTGCTTAACCTACGTGTTCGATTAGAATAACAAGCGCATGCCATGGCATCGAGCTCTCAAACAAAACTTGAAACTTTTATATTGTTGATTCGTATTAACAAACACTGCGGCAATAAATGCAGATATATATACAAAGGAAACTAAGTTTACATTTATATTAAAAAACTTTCGCTTTGTTTACATAAGACCTTTGTTTTGTTATACTAAGTTCACGATCAATGCTTAGCTTTCATCACGAATTTAGCAACAAAACAAATGAGAAATACTTCAAAACTATTTCTTCACTGAAAAAAAATTGTCGGAGTGCAAACACTAACAACGTGAATCGGACATCGCACTATTCGTTGAAATCAAATCAAATATTTTTATATGTAAATTAAATCAAATATGTTTATTTGCAGTAACACATTCATATTAATCAACAAGTAAAAGAAAACCAATTGAGAATGCGCAAGCTTGCATTGCCAGAGGAACACCTGGCTCGTCAATTATATAACAATTCAATTTTTTTTTAATTTTTAATTTGTCGGTAATTTGACATTTCTATTCTACTTTTTATGCTGAATCCGAATCTGAAGTAAAAATTCGAATATTCGAAAAAAACGCACACGCAAAAGTCGTCTGTGTGGGTACCTCTGTCTCACCTATTCCTACCACCAAGCAGATATATTTATATAGCTGTGTTCCGGTTTGACGGGTGATATATGGCAGAGAAATTACTGGGTACTGTGACGAAACAGCCTTAGGTCACAAGATCGGCAGCGCGCATCCCCGTGGTGTTGCGAGCGTCAATAGGCTGCGGTGACCGCTTACCATCTAATGCGGGCTGCATGCTTGTGTGCCAATATAGTTGTATAAAAAAACAATAGTATTATTAAAGTAACATATATTTCACTGTGTATATTTATACCTACTATAGAAGTGAAATTCTAAAGAATTATTTTGCGAACAATTGTCATGAAAATTATTTAATCCCATATTTGCAGAGATCTCGGATGTCAGCTTGACGGGTTATAATTCGGTGTGATGTTCACCCAGGTTAATCTCATCAATTTTAATAAGGATTAATGCAAGTCTAGCGATAGATTCTAGATAAGGTTGGCAATTTCATGAATCATTTAATACGATTAACTATGGCGAGGGCATTCGACCGCGGTGATGAAGTTATAGCCCTGATTAGAAATATTGATGGATGAAAGATAACCGACATTATTGGGATAACGAAACAGTCGTGTTATTCAGATTGGCTCGGAAAGCCGTGATCGAATTGGAATCAAAAATGTATCTATCGAAATGTATAGAATCTGAGTGAAAACTTTTCGAATCTATCTATCTATAACTTCACGCCAAATCCCTTGCGGGGTAGGCAGAGAGAACCGAGCGCCACGCGACTCGATTCTTACATATCACACTCGCTTCACATTCATTGCTCTTCTCATGCACGCTCGCCTGTTTCTAGGGCTCCTGACATCACCTTCTGATAGAACACGACCAATTTGGTCATGGTAGGTAAGTCTTGGCCTTCCTCGGCTTCCATCCTTCCACTTTTGCATTGTATGTCTGCTTCGTCATTCTTTCATCCTGCATGTCCGAACCAAAAGAGCATACCTCTTCTTATTTTAATCATCATTGCGAATACGGTCTACAAGCGTTACGCCACAAATTTTGCGCAGCGCTCGACCTTCGACCGCGTTTATCCTACTTTCATACTCTCTCTGCCATACCCAGCTCTCGCTTCCATAACTTTTCGTATCCGTTTCGAATATGCGTTTCCGAGCCAATGTGACTACCCTCACAGATACACAACGCGAAAGCGAAAGGCTGTAACAACCGACGAGGCCAAGACTCACCTACCACGACATTTTTTTTATACAACTTCGAATACATTTATATGATACACTGATGTCATAAGCCATAAATAATGTCAGATTTTAATAAATTTAATTACGTAGTACCACGTACGGTGAAATTGTGGAATAAATTACCCTCAGCGGTGTTCCCGAACAAATACGATATGGGTGCCTTCATGAAAACAGCCTATGTTTCCCTAAAAAGGCTGGCAACGGACCAGTGACCCTTTGGTGTTGCTGATGTCTTAGGGCGGTGGAGACCACTTACCATCAGTTGACCCACATGCTCGTTTGCCCCCCTCTAATATAAAAAAGATATTTGATAAACTTCGACAATAAAAATACTCTTATATTTAAAAAACAAAATTAAATAATGATTTTAAAAGAGGTACTGCGCATCATTAAGAGACGTAGGACGCATCAAATCAGCCCGTCTAGGGAACTACCTCCATCTCACAGAAACTACATCCAAATAACAACTCCTTTGAGGGTTGTTGTTTTCCTGTAAAGTGAGGGAGGTAGTAAGGCCCTAAGGTGTTGCTGTGTTAGCAGCAGAAATCTAATGTAATCTAAGCGTTCATAGGCTACGGTAACTGCTTTACATCATGTGCGTCATATACTCGTTTACCGACGTTGTATAAAAATCCACGAGATAATAAAGCTACTATAATCCACTATTCTAACTCAAAGTAACTTAAAACAAAACTGGGGTTTTCTTTACACCAGTTTTTTTAAGAGTGGAGAAGTTTTTTTCTTAATAGGGCAGTTGATAAGGAACCAGCCTATTAAGCAACAGGTCTCCGGTTCGACTCCTGGCATGTACCACTAAATTCGTGTTTACGGATTTATGTACATATTTGTAATTATCACTAGCTCGTCGGTGAGATGGACGTGGTGAGGTTGGTGAGCGTGGAAGAAGCGAGAGATGTATCTTTGGATCCGTGCACCTGGCGTTCTAAAGTGTCTGCCTATCCCAATAGGAGACAGTTGCTGTAGTACCCACTTGTTTTGATATGCAGATTGTTTACTACTAATTACAGTGCCCGGTGCTTTAAGTCTGTTATTTACACTGATAATATTATATTTACATTTGATAAAAAAAAATAGTAGGTACATTTTTTTATGTAAGGTACATAAGTATAAATAAATAAATATTGTCGGACAAATTACACAGCGCTATCTAGCCCCAAAGTAAGCGAAGCTTGTGTTATGGGTACTAGACAACTGATAAACATACGTAAATACTTTTTTTTTTTGTAAATACATACTTATTATACATAGAAAACACCCAGACCACGACAAACAGACATGTTCATGCACACAAATGTTTGTACTGTGTGGGAATCGAACCCACGAGCGTTGGTGTCAAAGTAGCGTAACATCGCGTTTCACCACTGCGCCACCGAGCTCGTCAGTATATAATGTATATCAGAGAAAGCAGGCGAATAAAAGCAGCTCATCTGGATACAACTCTCTAGAGGGTTGTTGTGTTCCTGAGTGTGAATGAAGTCACCAGTAAGCTCCCAAGGATTTGCTATGTTAGCAACAAAGGTGGCATCACGCGAGAAGATGAGAGAGAATGATAACTAATGTATTTCAAGCGTTCATAAACTATGCTGACCACTTTACATTAGATGGACCTCTCGACAATATATATATATATATGTCACAACGTCAGGTGGCTCGTTGTTCATGGCGAATAAAGCGAAATACCAGCGTAGTTAATCTTCTCAATATTTCATCAGCCAATTACAAAAGTAACTTTAACAAAAGTTATGCTCAGATCGTTGATTACAACGGATTCAAAATGCGGTGGACGCGACACTTGCGATTGGCTCCATTGCTCGATTCGTAATCCCGCTTCCAATGACGCTTCCAATCATCTTCACGTTTTTGACAACTGACAACAATCGACATTTCGAGCAAATCATAACAAACACAACCGGTGTTGCCAATCCAACAATGTCGATTCCACCCAAGCGCCGACTTGACATTTTGATCCGTTATTATTAAAACTAGCATCACGGGGATTGATTTCTTCCGGGCTTCTCAATATATATATATATATATATATATATTCGTTTATAAGTCACTAGCTTTTACCCGCGGCTTCGCTCGCATTGATTTTTTTTTTTTTTTATATATACATAAAGTATCCTATTTTACTTCTGATACCTCCAAGAATATGTGTACAAAGTTTCATGATAATCGGTTCAGTAGTTTTCGCGTGAAAGCGTAACAAACAAATGGACATTCACATTTATAATATTAGTAGGATAAGTAAGTCATTTAATCCATGAACAAAATATACATACTGTCGGAAAATAAAATATAAAATCATACTTATATTAATAACTAGCATCCGCCCCGGCTTCGCACGTGTAATCTGATCGCTACCAAACTTTAAAGGATCTCTCGCCGGGCTAATCTGAAGATTCTCTGAAAATTTTATTAAAATCACTCCAGCCGTTTTTTGGTCTATAGAGGACGAACATAATAATAGTCATAACATAACATAACAATATAATAGTGCCAATACCTGCCGTGAAGCAGGTCACGGCGGGTATAATACTTTACATCATTTTTTTCGAAGGGGCCTCTACGCGCTGGATTCATATCCCTGCGCACGCCTATCAATGTATGTATATCTTCACGCCAAGTCCCTTGCGGGGTAGGCAGAGAGAACCGAGCGCCATAAGACGCGGTCCTTGCATACTTCACTCGCTTCTGTGACATTCATAGCTCTTTTCATGCACGCTCGCCGGTTCCTGGGGATGTCAGACATCACCTTCTGATAAAACACGACCAATTTGGTCATGGTAGGTTAGTCTCGGCCTTCCTCGGCTCCTACATCCTTCCACTTTTGCATTGTATATCTGTTTCGTCATTCTTTCGTCCCGCATTCTTTCTACATGTCCGAACCAACGGAGCATGCCCTTTCTTATCTTAACACCGACACTCTCTTTTAGACCAACTCTTTCTCTCACGTCTTCATTACGAACGCGGTCAGCAAGCGTTATGCCACAAATTTTGCGCAATGCTCGCATCTCGACCGCATTTATTCTACTTTCATGCTCTCTCTGCCATACCCAGCTCTCACTTCCATAAGTTAGCGTTGGTATGAGCACCGCGTTGTGTACAGCGAGCTGTGCCTTCTGGCTTAGATATCGGCTGCCTAGAAGTTTACCCAACGCTCCATTCACCCTATTCCCGGCACTCACTCGTCTCTCCACATCAGCGGTGTACCTTCCATTGCTGCTAAAAGCACTTCCAAGATATACAATCTCATTCACTTGCTCCAACACTACATCATCAACCATAATCCTAGTGTTCGTTCTGGTTGTCTCTCTTTCAAATACCATTATCTTGGTTTTCTTCGCATTCAATTGTAAGCCTTTCTTCATACAATCATCTTTCATTGTTGTAACTAGTGTTTGCAGTTCGGATGGTGATTCTGCTATTAATGCCGCATCGTCTGCATAAAGCAGGCAGTTGACCACTGAGTCACCCATTCGCATTCCCACATTCATATTTCTTATTCTCTGAAGACAACTGTCCAGATACAGGATGAACAGCCGAGCCGACAGCACGCATCCCTGTCTGACACCAATGTTGACATCAAACCAGGGCGACAAGCTGCCGTCCACCCGCACACATGCTGTACAATCCTCATAAGTGGATTGCACAGCACGGAGTAGGTCACCGTCAACCCCATATCCGGGCAAAATGTTCCAGAGATTCTTTCGCACGACTCTATCAAATGCTTTCTCAAAGTCCACAAAACCGCAGAAAACCTTCTGGTCCAAAGCCAGATGCTTCTCTACGATGTTGCGGAGTGAAAAAACTTGATCCGTACATCCTCTGCCGCTTCGAAATCCACCCTGTGCTTCCCAAAGCATTCCATCGGATTTCACCCTCATTCTCCTTTCAATGATTTTTCCATACACTTTAGCTGCTAAGCTGATCAAACTGATGGCCCTATAGTTGGCGCAGTCCATACGTGAGCCCTTGCCTTTATACAAGGGCACGATGACCGCGCGTCTCCAATCGCTCGGAACCCTTCCGGTTCTCCAGCATAATTTGCTCAAAAACCAGAAGGCGTCCCTAACGCAGGTACCACCTAGCTTGATCATCTCAGCTGTTACCATATCGATTCCCGCTGACTTTCCATCTTTCAAACTTCGTATCGACCATTCAATCTCATCCATAGTAATGTCTTCATGGTACGCTGGCACTGCCGAGTCAATCACAGACTCATTCACAATGCCAGCGTCATGGACATAATCATACATTTCTCTAAAATATTCACTCCACCGTTCTAACACTTCCTGAGTGTTAGCAAGAATGCCACCAGCTTTACATCTTATCTTGTCCATTCTGGATGCTGACGAACCACTTCGAGACTTCTTTACCTCTCTCCAGAAGAGTTTGGTATTTGCCTCGAAGTTCTTCGTCAGCTTCTCTTCCTCAAACCTACCTAACAACTAACGCCTATCAAATGAGCGGGATATAAATAACCGTGAAATAAGAAAAAAAAAAAATAATAATATATATTTATTCAAGTAACTAGGACTCACATTTTGTTAGTAGAAGATACGTACAGAAAATAAGTATTAGTAAAATGAAATAACTTTACATTAATTTGTGATCCATTTTTGCACATTGCGACCCGATATGTTACGGTTCACGTATGAGCAGTCAAGTCTGCTGGCGATCATGTTTAAGATGCTGTTGGTGCTTCCCCGCACCCTGCGTACGAGGGACGCACACCTCTAAATAAACATACATACATTGATTTTTATTTATATATAGAAAAGAAAATAATCTAAAAACAGTTCAGCTTTGAGTACATATTCATGTCAATCAAGTGCGTCGATACGTAATCATACCGTGATTCTATAATTGTAGTATGAAGTTAATGTATTCACCCATAGTATAGTATCACTTCTCTACTAAAAAGAACCTCAACCGGTTTTTGAAAATATGTGCCTTACTTAAAGTTTACAGTCTTTGGGTAATGTATAAGTAGCTTGGTATCGCACGCCATGTTCGGCTGTCTTTAGTTTCGATACCATCAAATTGGGAACATCCCTCCTTCTGGTATCATAGCGTCTTACTCTTTCGTCTTCTGTTTCGCATGATACTACTAAAAAAACTGCAACTGCACTGTAGCGCGGCGTGTGTCAAAAAGCGATCTGACAGCAGCGACGTTTAACGAAACGTCAAAATGTACGCATTTTGACACACGTCGCGCTGTAGTGCAGTTGATGAGCTCGGTGGCTCAGTCGTGAATGACGCGACTTTGACACCAACGCTCGTGGGTTCGATTCCCACATAAGACAAACATTTGTGTGCATGAACATGTCTGTTTGTCTTGGTCCGGATGTTTTAAGAGAGGTAAGGCGCATCAAAGCAGCCCGTCTGGGGAAGTACCTCCACCTCGCAGAAAACCGCAGCCAAATAACATCTCCCTAGAGGGCTGTTGTCTTCCTACGTGTGAGTGAGGTCACCAGTAAGTTCCTAAGGAGTTGCTGTGTAAGCAGCAGAGGAGGCATCGCGCGAGTGATACTTAATATATAGCAAGCGTTAATAGGCTACGGTACTCGCTTTACATCAGATAGGCCATATGCTTATATGCCCGACGTAGTATAAAAAAAAGTTGCAGTTTTTTAGTAAAATCGGCTTACTGGACGTTTGACCAGCGGCGTTATTCACATTGACACGGAAAATTCGAATTCGAATTGAAAAGTTATCAGAGTTGTTTCCAGTGAAATATATTTCAATTTCATTCGCATAGAATTTTCAATGTAATTGGAGTCCATGCAAATTACTAAAATTACGCCATTTTGACTCGAAATATTCTCGAGATTTTACAGGCTCGAGAAAATATTCCGACATATATATCATTATATTGTCAACATTGAATAATTATAACGATTATAGGTTCTGAAGTGTGTGTATTTAATTTAAAATTAAAAATAATAAAATTCGTGAAGATAAAATTGAAAAATTTACTGTCGTTTCACGGGTTATGTTTAAACTGAAGAATTTGCCTGAAAACAGAATTTCTGAAGCTAGAAATCTAGAATTAGGAAATTTTTTAAAGGACTCCGAAGTAGAGAATTGTGCTGTATGGACATAGACCCTTTTGCATACCCCTCTGGACTAAAAATAGGAAAAGAAATACATATTTTGCTTCACTTGGTGACAACTTTTCGATTCGAATGAGAAGTTTCCGTGCCAATGTGCATATCCCCGCATGTGCATATAAAAATAGTTTCTTTGAAACCATAAATCTGCTAAAGTTTGACTAATTATTTTGAAATTTTGTCACTTAGTCGCATCATAAGATGTTTTTATATCAAATCACTTCTGTCGGGCATCCCGCGACGCACATGTTTTTTTTATTACTGGCTATGATCTCCCTTCTAAGGAGAACACCATATTTTTTTTTTATTACTGGCTATGATCTCCCTTCTAAGGAGAAGGGAGATCACAGCCAGTAATAAAAAAAACATGTGCGTCTCGGGATGCCCGACAGAAGTGATAACTTAAACTAATCTACATATAATTAAAGCTGTCGTATGCGTGAGAGAAAGGGAAGCCAGACAGACTGGCGCCGTAACGCGTTACATAACGAAGCGGTAACCCTCCCATAAGAAGTTATCGCTTCAAAAGAAAATTTGTTGTTAATGAAAAGAGGAAGTAATAGATGTCCTATTTTGTTTGCCAAGGCACACTTGTTTCACATGTAATAACTATACAGCAATCAGAAATTCCTGAAATCTGGCTGTCTGAAAAATTTCCCAATAAGTCCGCTATTCAGTTCTAGAAAATCCTATTCAGATTATAACATGCAAATTAATTTATAGATAACTAGCTTTTATCCGCGGCTTCGCTCGCATTGATAAAAAATATATTTTTTTTTTTAATAAAAAGTATCCTTTTATATATCCTTTTATACTTCTGATACCTCTAAGAATATGTGTACAAAGTTTCATGATGATCGGTTGTGTAGTTTTCGCGTGAAAGCGTAACAAAGAAACGGACATTCACATTTATAATATTAGTAGGATTATAGTAGGATAGTAGGATTAGTAGGACTAGCTGACCCGCCGAACTTCGTACCGCCTCAGAATCAATAAATGTTGTGTTAACTTATTAGGTGGTATAAATTCTTTTAATACTTATTATCCTATTTCGGACGAAGGCAAATCTTTGTTTTATATATACAGATATGCCAATTCGTTCTTGAGATATCATAAAAAAATATTTTCATATAAAATGTATGAGAAATGGAATTTACTTATAATTTGTTTTTTGTTATTTTTTTCCATGTTTTAATACTTATTATCCTATTCTGGACGAAGACAAAACCAAAAACACAAAAATCATAAAAATCTGTCCAGCCGTTCTTGAGTTATAAATGGTTATAAAACTATAAAATAAAGTTGTGTTAGTTATAACACGACTTTGTTTTATATATATAGATTAGAACACAATAATATTTTATATGAGAAGATTTCTTTTATATAAAATTTTATATTAAAAGTAGATTTTATAAGAAATTATTTCCAATATAAACATGTTGTATTTGAAATCTAAGACATTTCCATCAAGCGTTCATAGAACCCACGCCTGCGCCGCGGGGAGTGCAACAAGTGTTTGTTAAAACTAACAAAGTCTTGTGAAAGTAGTCGCGACGAAGGAAAACATAGTTGGATGATTATTTTTATTAGAATATTTTTAGAGTTGATAGATTTCGTGGCGCAGTGATTAGTAACCTTGACACCGATGCTTGTGGGTTCGATTCCCACACATATATATATATATATATATATATATATATACCTAGTCAGGTGTGAAAACCAGGGCCGTGGTTTACCAAAATACCGTCCTAACACACGTAGTAGAACCTCTTTCTCAAACAATGTTCAAAAACAGACACTGGATATTCGAACATGACTCCGCACCAGCTCATAAGGCACGAAGCACTCAAAACTGGTTGACCGCCCGTGGAATTGACTTCATCAAGCATGAATACTGGCCCTCTTTTAGTCCAGATTTATGACCCGACATGATAAAATATATATATGTATTGGAGCGTGATGGTCACGCAAGTTCAGTGCTTTCCCATTCCGAAAGTGCCCACGTACTCACTTCAAAAATTCGTTCACAAATAACAAACATTATGAACTAGTTTAAACAATGCCGATCGATTGAAAACGTTACGTAATCACCCCACTGATCGAAATCGTCTGGATTATTCTGTCGGAATATGGCGGACATAAACCCGGATAGAACCGGATATCAGATAGGCAGCGATGACAAGGCCGTTTGGATGATATCATTGTGTTGAATTATTGTTGCGTTGGAAGACTTAAACTGTAATCATAAACGATTTGTGTGTCAAATAATAATAATAAAAAATAATAATATATAAGCTAAGAGCAGGGCAGCTTCTGGCGAGCTGTTGGTGCGTAACGACACCACGGATACCCGAGTGCTCCAGAGACTCGATCAGGGCCTTCGCCTCCGGCGTGTCTTCGTCGATCGGAGTGGAAAATCAAGAAGGCCCGCAGGACTCTCAGCTCTGGCTTGCCTTCATTGGCTGTCTAGAGAGGAGTCGAGAGAGTATATTGCTCTAGCAGGTGATATGCTCCAGGGGTGGAAGTGTTAAAGGTGCAACGCCACGAGAAACTTCGGGGAAAGCGCAGCACACCTCTCAACACACCTGAGTTACTCACATCGGTGTTGCCCCCGGCCGACTTTCTCGACATTTCGGGGGTCCATCTAGTGAGTGGCGAGCCACCGCCTGCCGAAAGTAACATCAGATATGATAGTTATAGCAGGCGTGCGTCCCTCTTCTGCAATAGCCCGGTTGTAATAATACCCCCAAATCTCATTTTAATAGCCCACTTTTTTCCGACATATTTCCAATAGTCCCAATACCTGTGTGACCTGTTCATTGGTATATTCTCCCATTGATATCCCTGGGGCGGGTCACGGCGGGAGTACAACATTACATACAGTCTTTTCGAAGGGGCCTCTACGCGTTGGATCCTTATCCCCGCGCACGCTTATCAAATAACCGGGATTAATACCCGTGAGTGGAAAGGTATAAAGAGAAAGAGTTTGTTCGTTTAAACGCGCTAATCCTTGGAAGTACCAGTCGGATTACAAAAAAATCGTAGTTATGTATATATTTATAATTATCAGAGAGCTAAGAAAAGAATTCAAGGTGACAGTACTGAAAGGACAGTGGAAGAACAGTATGATATTTTAAAAAGAAGAGTTAAGCAGATAGTGAAAGAAAAAAAAAGGATTGGAGGGACCAGTATGACAGAAAAATCTCTAGTAATTTTCGGGCCAATGTCAAGTTATTCTGGTCAGAACAGCAAACCAAGGCTAACCTGGAGATTCGAGAGCAGGTATGATAAGGAATTCAAATGGAGATATAATTAAGGATACTGTAGAAAGTTTGAAGGAACGGCAGGGATATTTTGAAAGTCTATTTGAACGAGGCTGAAATGAAAGAAATAGAAACGAAGATGTCGAAGAGAATTTTAACTGTGAAAATAAAACTAGCATGAAAGAGATAATGAATGCAATAAAGAGAATGAAAATGGGTAAAGCTGGAGGATATGATAGAATATCTGCCGAAATTCTGAAAGCGGATGGAGGAATCATAGCAGGCCTGCTGTACCTTTTATTCAACCTATGCTGGCGTTCCGGCCGTGTACCAGGCGACTGGCTTAAGGCAGTGATTGTGCCGCTGTACAAAGGTAAAGGTTCACAGCAGGAATGTGGTATAAGCCTCCTGAGTGTAGTAGACAAATTTTATGCAAAGGTTCTGATTGAAAGAGGGATGTCTGTAACGGAATCGAAAATTTGGGATGTGCAAGCGGGGTTTCGAAAGGGGATGGGATGTGTGGATCGAGTCTTTTCCTTAAGGTGTATAACGGAGAAAGCCGTAGCAAAATACAAAAAGGTTTTCTGCGCGTTCATGGACTTGGAAAAGGCATATGTCTGACTTATCGAGCAAAGCTCGCCTTGCTATCATTCAGGGTGTATTAACTCCAACATTGATATACGGTAGTGAAACATGGGTATGACAGAAAAAGCATGAAAACAGGGTGAACGCCGTAGAAATGAGAGCGCTGAGGAGTATGCGTGAGAATGGTTGATAGAATAAAAAATAGCACAATATGAGAACTTTGCGGAATGAAAGTTGATGTAGTGACTAAAATTGTAAAGGGTATGCTGAGATGGTTTGGTCATTTAGAAAAAATGAATGATAAAAGAACTACTAAAAGAAGTGTATCAGATAAGAATGAATGGTGATGTCGGGCGGGGCCGCCCTAGACGCACACATATAGATCAAACTGGTGATGTGTTTAAAAAGGGCCAAATCAAAAGTGAAAACCAAAACCGAAGAGCATGCATGAAGAGGTTGATGAGTGTGGAAGAAGCGAGAGGGGTATGTTTGGATAGGTGCACCTGACATTCTGTAGTCTCTACCTACCCAAATGTGCGACAGGCGTGATGATATATATGTTTGTATTATAATTAATTATCACTGCTTCGACGGTGAACATCTTGAGGAAACCCGCACGTTCGAGAAATAATATTTTGAAAGACGCTAATTTTTTTCTATTCTATCCTAAGAACGGTCTGTTTTTCCTCTGAAGATCTTTTTTTTATACTAGAGGGGGCAAACGAGCATGTGGGTCACCTGATGGTAAGTGGTCACCACCGCACCATAGACATCAGCAACACCAAAGGATCCGTTGCCAGCCTTTTTAGGTAAATATATGTTCTTTTCTTGAAGGCGCCCATGTCGTATTTGGTCGGGGTTTCGCTGAGGGCAGTTGATTCCACAATTTCAGCGTACGTGGTAGAACATGACTCAAGAAGCGTACTGTAGTGGATTGCCACTTATCAATATGGTGAGGGTGAAATTTAGGTTTGTGGCGAGTGATAGTCTTTTGTGGTGGAACTCAGCGGCTGGTTTTAAATTGAGCAACTCCTCCGAACACTCCCCATGATACAATTTGTACATTACGCAAAGAGAAGTAACATCTCTTCGTGTCTAAGCGAGTCCAGCCAAACAGAGATCACTGGGTCGCCGACCACTTGAACTACTCTACGTTGCATGCGATCAAATGGAGTAAGCAAATATTGTGGCGAGCCGGTCTTAAAATGTGAACAGTATTCCATGTGAGGCCGGACCTGGGCCTTATAAAGTTGAAGGAATCTGAGTACAGTGGCCCCAAAATCAGTATCTTTTAATTCATTCGTTCGTTCAGTAACGCTAAGAAGAAGAGATAGATCTTATCTAATTAAATGAGGAATTCCAGTATGGAACTTTCGGAGCAAGGTTCGATTTCGCCGGTTTTTCTCTTTGAGACATTTTTGCCACGTACGGCGTTCCGAATCGACTTTCCTCAATGATGTTCCGACCTAATACGACATGGGGCCGTACAATAAAAGGGTCTAATCTTCCATTAAAGTTGCTTGAATAGATTCTTGTGTTCTACTTTTTATTGGGGCTGTGTAGCTGAGGTAATCGGAAAAGTTTTGTTGAACTTTTCTCTAATATTTTTTGACGTGATAACGTCCTATAAATCGAAGAACGCCGGCAGCACGCACGAAAACGTGTCACGTTCCGCCTGAGTCGAAGCGAGAGCGCTGAACAAGCGATAGAGAGGCACGATCGGCCTAAGCGTTCGGCTTGTGACGCATCTATCTCTCTTCCACTCCATCGGCCGATGCGTCCGAGTAGAAGAGAGACAGCGGCGGCTCACAACCTGCACGTGAACTGTTTTGTCAACTGTTGAATGTTTTCTTATGACGTTATCATTTAAAATTATCATCCGTAAACCGACTTTACAGACAACCATTTTTTTTATACACACTGGGAGACAAGCATACGACCCACAATACAAGGCGTATATTTCACGCGTTGCCAGCGCCGCTGTTAACAAAAAAATCTCCTATGGAGCTTTCTGGAATACTCCTGCGAGTGAGTGAAGTTAGCAACGCTACTTTTACATTATCGTTCGTGGTTTCTACACATGACAAATATTTGTGAGCATGGATATGTCTGATTCTGGTCTGGGTGTTTTTAAGAGAAGTACCTCAATCTTACAGAAAACCGCAACCAAATAACAACTCCCTATGGTTGTTGTGTTCCTGCGAGAGAGTGACGTCACGAGAAAGTCCTCTTAGTGATATTTAATGTATTGCTGGCGTTCATACGCTACGGTAACCGCTTTACACCAGGTGGGCCGTAAGCTTGTATGACTAGAGATGTTGCAAAATAAACCTGTATACCTGATATAAAACGTTATGTAACCTTGTCTATTATTACAGCGGAGATATAGAAAGTAGGATAACTTCGAAGAAACTGAAGAAATCATCGCACTCACACATATGCGCATAGGGTAAGGTTAAATGGTGGTACATTTAACACACACATATCACAAACCAAAAACCATGAAGTGCGCACGAAGGCATCCCGCGCTCACAAAAACATTGTGTATTAGCCAGCGACATATCAAAAGGTAGACACGCTATACACCAACATTATTGTACTTTAAAATGGCACGAGTAGTACTATCTACGTACTGTTATTTATACTGACATTTTGCTATAACAAAGAGACAAATGATAGGGCATACCAGTCGTTAGAAAGAGATGAATATATATCTTAAGACATGTATGCTTTGTGCCGAACTCAGAATACAGAATAAACCAGAAACCGCATACGCGCCCAAAACTGAAGCCATAAAAACTACTCTCAATGAGAGTAGTTTGACATTTGGACGACTAGTATATATTTGGCCACCGTGTCTATTACGCGTAAAAATTTCTCGATAGTTTTTATTAAATAATGCCGTCTTGTGCGGTTCTCACCTGTAAGAATGCAGTTAGAAGCATAAAAAAACAAGATGGGATCACATTTCATGTGTAACTAGCGCATTTACATCTCATTTTATTTAAATAATGAATTTCTTTTACTCGTTGATAGTGGTAAACAATTTGGGCGAGTCCATTTTGTTCATGTTACCAGTTTTACTGGTTTCATTTCCCTACTTTTTTATAAAGTTGACATTGATGAAATAAATAATAAATGCATGTTAAGTAATTAAAAAATAGTTTGATTAATATAAAATATGTAAATACATTTATTTAATTTTAAGGTATTTACGATATGATAATGTAAACATAGGCTTACATTATTTGAGATGTTTTAATATAAATATCACCTGAAATAAATAATAATTATTGACTTAATAATAATGATTGAAATACTAAACTAATGTTTTTGGTATATAGTCTGCATATGTGAAATTGGGTAAATAGTAGTTTTTTTACAAAAATATTTGTTTAACTATCTATATCTATATATAAATATTTGTTTATTTGTAAAACTATTCTAATTATTATATATGGAATTTCAGTTCCCCACTGATGAAATTATAAAAGCAAAGAGCAAGACTTCTTCATTTGTCGAAACGTAAAAATGTAATGATTACCTCAGAATCAAAACGGCAATATTATTACTACAACAAAATGTACCTAAGTAAAGACATATTTTTTTTAAATGACTTGTGTTTTATTTTACTATAGCATTTTTTTATGCATAACAGTATATTAATATAACATCTTTTAATTATTATAGCACTTTTAATTTACCCTAAAAGAGGCGAACTCTCACTAAGCTAGCAATACTGTACGGGTGGGAAGTATGAGGAGTGCGGGGGATTGCGAAATGTTTCTGGACACAGCGGACCGCGTGTATTATCGGCTGTAGGCTCCTTCTGGTTTATTCTGTATTCTGAGGTGCCGAAGTACGTATAGGTGGGTGCGACGCGAGAGTGTGGCCAACTGAGTGCGAATTGGACAATTACCTTACTGTCGTATTGCCATTCTAGACCGTGTACGACGTATCTATAACTATAAAAACATCTTAGGTATTAGCGCCTAAATATCACAGTGATTCTAACTTCCTGACCAGTGGGAGTATATTTTAACCAATAAGCCGATAAGTGCCGCAATGATAATCCGTCAGCGTTTTATTTCACTTCCTGCCTGACCTGTATCGGTGAACAGAGTTACTATGCAATATCGATCTCATTGATTCTCCATACGTTATTTCCTTCTTAGCCGCAATGTACAGCGTCACGCTCGAAACAAATGCTCGCCAGCGTATTGCTCACACTTTGCAACACTGAAGACACTAACGCATATGTTACACCAAATAGATAAAGGATTAAAATTGAATATTAGGGGGTTTGACGAGCTCAGTGGCGCAGTGGTGAAACGCGCTGTTACGGTACTTTGACACCAACGCTCGTGGGCTCGATTCCCATACAATACAAATATTTGTGTACATGAACATGTCTGTTTGTCTTGGTCTGGGTATTTTCTATGTATAATAAGTATGTATTTCCAAAAAAAAAATGTATTACACATGTTTATCAGTTGTCTAGTACCCATAATACAAGCTTCGCTTACTTTGGGGTTAGAGGGCGCTGTGTAATTTGTCCGTAAATATTAATTTATTTATAATTAGAGTATTATTAAATATAAAAAAGCTACATTAATTCTGCAGCCAAGAGCTATAGCAATCTGCGAACGAGAATGAGAACAGCTATGAAATGAATCGCAAACCGACTTAAATTGAAAAAAATCTAAAATTTCTCTTGGGAACCCATGGAGATCTAAGCAACGCCCCTTTAACTCAATATAAGGGACGGCACTGCGATCGATTTGTTTTGCGTTGTCCTGTTTACCCCTGGGACGATTGCTTCAGATGAAGCCTTATAGCCTTCCCGGCTCGTTCGGCCGGCCGAAAGAGATTTCTCCACGTCCCTCCCTCAGAAGAAAGAACCAAGGCAATATTTTAGTGAATTGGTCCTTATTTTGGGGGTCTTCGTTTACGTTGGGCCTAAAAGTAAAAAATGTATTTGTCATTCGTAGCACATTATTCTAACGGCTAACAGCGCCTGAAGATGTCTTGTGGAAAGGCCAAAACGGCCAGGGTAGCATTGGGTAGCGGATGCGTGCGGTTTCTGTTCCAGATGGCGGGCAATCGCAAAGATAACTGCAGCAGCCGAGGCAGCGACGGCATATATCTTCGTTAGTGGCTGCATACTGGCGTTAGTTAGCATGACCTAATTTGTGACTGAAGCACACAAAACATGTAAATTTGACCTGAAACTGAATTCTAAACGCCTGAATCTATTAACTATTTATTATTTTAAAGAGTGTCGACGGCGATCTTTGATATTTATATCCAAAAGGGCATTAGTGCCTTAGGTGTTATACTTCTTTTATACATTTACGGTCGTGTTATTCCATGTTATGCTCGTGTATATTATTGTTTATACACCGAAAATAACGACGCAATTGCTTTTTATATTAACAATAAAACCACAAACTCAATTACTCACTGACGATTTCCCGGTTTCATTATAAGGGCCCTTTCATAAAATCAACATAAAAACCGGATATAATTCATTCTCGCCCGGTTACGAAATATAATTCACCGGATATTTAGGTAAAACTGGGTAGAAATATGGTATAAGTGGGGTCACGTTTGAATTTTATGTAGCAAAAGATATTTATGGAACTCACTTTTGTCAGTCAGAGAAAACATACGTATGTGTACGTATATCTTCACGCCAGCTTCCTTGCGGAGTAAGCAGTCCTTACATACTTCACTCACTTCTTTAGCATTCACAGCTCTTTTCATGCATGCTGGCCATTTTCCAGGGCTCCTGATATCACCTTCTGATAAAACACAACCAATTTGGTCATGATGGGCGAACCTAGGTCTTCTTTGGCTCCTACATCGACAAGCTCGGTGGCTCAATCGTGAATGACGCGACTTTGACTCCAACGCTCGTGGGTTCGATTCCCACACAAGACAAACATTTGTGTGCATGAACATGTCTGTTTCTCTTTTTCTGGATGTTTTAAGAGAGGTAGGGCTGGGGAAATACCTCCACCTCACAGAAAACCGCAGCCAAATAACAACTCCCTAGAGGTTTGTTGTGTTCCTGCGTGTGAGTGAGCTCACCAGTAAGCTCCCAAGAGTTGCTGTGTTAGCAGCAGAGGAGGCATTGCTCGAGTGATAATTAATAAAGCATTGAGCAGTCAGAACCCGTTATATACGTTTTCCCATACATTTTGCGGTCGTATTCGACCACCCGGGTTTCGAAGGGTTAATAGGCTACGGTACCCGCTTTACATCAGGTGGGCCGTATGCTTGTATGAAGTAGAATAAAAAAGCTCCCGAAGTAGTATAATAAAATATATATTTTAAACTATGTAAAAAATATTTATGACAATAATATTTAATTTTAAATATTTTTAGTATTTTCGAGTATGTAGGAGAGTATGAGGTCACTCGACGTAACAAAATCCTCATTAGTCCATATGGGTTAAAATAACTTTACAAAGACATTCATCTTTAGTGTCTAAAAGCTTTCCTCGTTATCCATGTCAAACATTGAACAAGTGCGTTCACTATATCGTCGCAATATCCGGCCGGTGATGGATGCCTCGATAATATGATAGGGATTTATAACGTGATATACTGCCGGGTGAAAATAGCACATAGGATACTTTTCACAACGCCATCTAGCCCCAAAGTAAGCGAAGCTTGTGTTATGGGTACTACACAACTGATAAACATACGTAAATACATTTTTTTTGTAAATACATACTTATTATACATAGAAATTACCTAGACCAAGACAAACAGACATGTTCATGCACACAAATGTTTGCCTTGTGTGGGAATCGAACCCACGAGCGTTGGTGTCAAAGTCGCGTCATCCACGACTGAGCCACCGAGCTCGTCACCACATAGGATAAACATTAGTGTGCATGAACATGTCTGTTTGTCTTTTCTGGGTGGTTTTAAGAGAAGTGGGGATCTTCAAAGCACGTCTGGTCGATTACGTCCACCTCACAGCTAAATAACAACTTCCGGTGGGTTGTTGTGTTCCTGCCTACCTTTTTAAGGTTCTGTACCCAAAGGGTAAAACGGACCCTATTACTGAGACTCCGCTGTCCGTCCGTCCGTCTGTCACCATATCACGGTTCATGAGATACTGCTATTTCATAAACCGTGATAGTAAGACAGTTGAAATTTTCACAGATGATGTATTTCTTTTGCCGCTATAATAATAAATACTAAAAAACACAATAAAATAAATATTTCAGGGGGCTCCCATACTATAAACGTGATTTTATTGCTCGTTTTTGCTCGATATTGATAACGGCAACAGGTAGACGCTTGAAATATTCACAGAATATTTAGTTATATATTCACTTTAAAAATAAATAATTAAATTCAAATAAAACAAATATTTAAGGGGGGCTCCCATACATCAAATGTGGTTCTTTGCCGTTTCCTTCGTGCGCGAGTCCGACTCACACTTGGCCGGTTTTTATTTCGCTCTCTTATGCAAAAGATGGTATAAGTGGTACTTTTGTAAATTGTTACAAATGAAACTAAATATTGTTAATTACAGAGTTCTTTATTTGTTGTAATACTTCCGGTAAGCGCTATTGCAATCGATACTTCCGGTATTCAAGCGTACATAGACCACAGTAACTACTTTATACATCGGGTGGGTCGTATGCTGGTATGCCTCCTGACGAATAAAATCAATTTCATAAATCCCGACTACATCGCCATCTGCCGGTTCCAGTTGTAAACACACACAAAAGAAACAACAACAAAACCCTACCCTAACCCTAAACAGTTGAATAATAATGAAATAATCTTGAGCTATGTACATACGGATTTAACTTGTATGTTTGCTTGTTTCAGCGGGATATGCCGAACCCCCCAGCGACCGGATTCCAGTGGGACAAGCTTTCTCCGGCCGAGTTTCAGCAGCTCCAAGAACTAGCGTCGTGTAAGTTCACGCTTTTCTTTACTACTACTTACTACTTCAGCTTCCCTAGTACTCAAGGTCCTATATGTCCTGCATGATATGAAGCGTTTATCTCAGCCTATGCTCGCGCATTGCCACCGCCGCAGTAAAGTCAACAACTCCCCGTGAGCTTACTGGCTTAGCGACTAACCTAACTGGCAAAAACACAATAATCCTCTAAGCTGTTATTTGGTTGCTATGATGCGCCCTGTCTCTCTTAACTGGGTTTAATATGCCCTCCGATGGACGAATTAAAGTAACTAAACCCATCCAACGGCTGACGTCGACGCTGCTGTTAACTTGCTTCTCAAAATATTATACGTATGGAAAAATATGTTTTCTCCACGTACCTATTCTTCTGTTTATGGTGGAGTCCCACGTCATTCGAAATATAATTCCTTGGACGTGCGGGTTTCCTCACGATGTTTTCCTTCACCACCGCGCAAGTGATAATTAGTAGATACAGGCGACAGCAATGCAAAGCAGGTTATATCAAATTGCTAGTGATAATCTATACATCTATACATATAAATAAAATTGAAGTGTCTGTCTGTGATTTCAAAATAAAGCTTTTATCTTAAGCTTATATTATTATTTTCACGTTACCAAAGCCTAAATACGCATTTTTAACTTTTTTGTCTGTCCGTCTGTCTGTCTGTCTAATCTAATCTTCGAAATGGCTGAACCAATTTTAGCGGGACTTTCACTGGTAGGTAGAGGACTGTTCAGAGCAGAATATAGGGTACTTTTTATCCCGTAAATATTTAGGGTTCCTGCGTAAAAAATGAGACTGTTAAAATTAGGGGGAAAACTCTTTCCCTTCGGGGGACTTTGCAATTTTATTTTTATTATTTTCAAAGAATACGTATTTTTTGTAAAATAACTACGCATTTTTTATGAAATATAAATAAAATACATATACGTTGCCTCCTGTAAAGGCGCTGTACTAAAATTGAATCGCTCTTTTCTTTATTTCATGTCTACAGAGAAATAAAAGCTACTAAAAGTCCAAATCTCATGCGTGCGAAGCCGCGGGCTTCTGCTAGTTACAAATATGTACTTAAATTCGAAAGCTTGAATCTAGTACTAACTGTAAGACGTGTCTAAGTGCCCGCGAGGGCCCAATGGCAAATAAAGAATTTTTTTTTTATCTTTTTTTATCTTATCTAGTGGTACACGCCAGGATTCGAACCAGAGGCCTGTTGGTCACTAGGGCGCTTCTCTATCCACTAGTCTATCACTGCTCAATGGGTCCTTTATCCATTCTATCGCTGTATGTTTGATTCCATTCCATTGAAGATTGCTATTAAAAATGCAAACAATAACAGTCCTAAAGGCAATCCACAATACAAACAATTCCATTAAAAGTTAACCGAGTTCGAAAGGTAAATTTGGTTTGACATTTACCCGTCCCTTTGCAGCGGATGTTGACGTCACTGTTTCTATATTTAGTGGTGCGGTCTCAGAGGGATAATTTAATTTGCGGATATTTATTGTTAGGGGTTGATACGTGTTGGTTTCAATTTTTTGAAAGTTTTTTTTAATAAAAATTTAAAACATTTCATTTGTCAATATGGATCTAATTGCTTTGACGAGCTCGGTGGCGCAGTGGTTAGTAGCGGCATTTTGGTGTTAACGCTCGTACGAGGTCGATTCGAAGCGAAAGGCGCATGTTTGAATCGCACTTGGCATTCCATAGTCTCTGCCTACCCAAGTTAATCTTAACATCTTCTTGATTTGAATAGAATGCTCTATTGAATAAAAAACCTGCATGCAACTCTCCAACAACGCAAATTGGCATTTAAAGTTTAATTTTCTCATTTGCATTCGCGCCGATCCCTGATACGGTCGTGTTTGTATTCCATCTGGTCCAGTTTGTTTATTTTTGATTACGATTTAACAGCTTTTTATTTGTGTATTGTGTTTATTTTGTGCATTGTTATTTGATTTCTACTCAAAGATTGTATTAAAACTTACTGCTACTACTATTTGATTTCTACTCAAAGATTTTATTAAAACTGTAATACGATAAGTTTCACTCGCGTGATGCCACCTCTGCTGTTAACACAGCAACTCCTTAGCAGTTTACTGGTAACCTCACCCACAAACAAGCCTTCAGGGAGTTGTTATTTGGCTGCAATCTTCTGTGAATTGGAGGTACAACGAGCTCGGTGGCTCAGTCATGAATGACGCGGTCCTCGGTTCGAATCCTGGGATGTACCACTAAATTCTTGTTTTCAAATTTGTATATCTAGTCTTGCCATAAATACTGAAACAAAGAAAAAAAAATTTCTATTGCAAATAACATTTATTACTTTTACAGTGTGTTAGTTTAATACATAAATATATAACAATTTAAAATACAAAAAGCTTATTCGAAGTGGTCTCCATTGGCTGCCAAACAGTTCTTTAAACGTTGAGGCCAGTTATCAATAGAAGCACGCACTCTTTCCAAGGGAAAATTCTTCACTGCCAATCGTACGGATTGTTTTAGGGACTCCAAATTATCATGGCGTTTAGAGCAAGCCGTACTCTCTAAAACTGACCATAAATCATAATCCAGCGGATTAAGATCGGGACTAGACGACGATCAGTCTTCAGCTCTGATGAAGTCCGAAACGTTCGTTTCCAACCAAGACCGCGTAGACCGAGCTTTATGACCCGGCGCCGAGTCTTGCTGGAAGGAGTATTCTTGGTTATTGAACATGGTGTTGTTAAGGGGCTTCACTACCTTCTCAAGAATGGTATCTTGATACACTTGTGCCGATGTTTTGATACCTTTTTCACAAAAGTAGCTCATTTACTCCTTCATAGCTAATACCCCACCAAAACATCACGGAAGTCGGATAGTGCCCACGTTGCACTCTGTCGACTAATAGGGAAGCTTCCTTAGAGCTTTGAGCATAAATACAGTCATTTTGTTTGTTAAAGTTCAGTAGTTGTTTCGATTTTACCACCCTATTCTTTTTTAAATTATCAGTTAAGAAATGACAAGTACGTCTCTTATAGGCTGGAAGTACTAAGTCATCTTTTAAAATACGCGACATAGTTCTAGGTGCTATCTTCATCTCCCGAGATAAAATCTTTTGCTTTCGGACAGGATTACTTCGCATTCTTTCAAACGCCAGATCTTTTTCTGTCACAAACTGAGGAGGTCTCATTGTACCTATAGCCCGGTACACAAACATTTTACTAATACCAAGCGTATGGAGAGTTTTAAAAATTGCATTTGGCTCCATACCTACTTTGTGTAATGCAATCACAGCGATTCGGTTCTCTTTATCACCCCACTCCATTTCTATATTGCAAAATATTGCACAATGTATTGGCGCTAAAATGAGAAAACTCAATGACCAATCATATAAAAGTGACAGATTCCAAATTCAAATGTAATATTTTATTTATTTTTAATAGTAACAGTATTTATGGCCAGACTAAGTACATATTTGTAATTATTACTTGCTCGGCGGTGAAGGATAACATAGTAAGGAAACCCTCACGTCACGTCCAAGACATTATATTTCGAAAGACGTGTGACCTTACCTAAGAATGATCTGGTTTTCTCTCTGGGTTGTGGAGATATAGCAGCAGTCGTCAACCTTCGCTAAATTCTTAGGCGTTGGTAGCAGACTCCGCTATTCCTAATGAATTAGGAAACTGGATAGCGCTGAGAAGATAAAGACCCCAACGCTAACTCATAAAATGTATATTACGCTAAACTGAGAGCTGGATATTGCAGGGAGGGCATGAGTCATCATCTTTATCATCTCAGCCCTTATTCGTCCACTGCTGAAGATAGGCCTCCCCTCTAGAGAGCCATTCGACTTGATCCTGTACCACCTGCAAACATCGACTTTCTACAAACCTCTTGTGGTCGTCGCTCCATCTAGGGGTCATCCCACAATACGTCCACCAGTACGGGGACGCCATTGGAGAATCTTTCTTCCCCAGCGGAAGTCGGTCCTACGAACTATGTGGCCAACTGACACTTCAGTTTTGCTTATCTTGTGGGCAATGTCGGTTACCTTAGTTCTACTGTGGATATCCTCATTTCTGATTCTATCACGCAGAGAAACCCCGAGCATAGCTCTTTCCATAGCACTCTGAGCGTCCTTGAACTTCCCCTTAAGACCTGCAGTGAAGGATCACGTCTAAGTTCCGTATGTCATCACTGGCAACACACACTGTTCGAAGACCTTGCTCTTCAGGCGTTGAGGTATTTTGGACGAGAAGATGTGTCGAAGTTTCTCGAACGCTGCCCAACCAAGTTGGATCCGTCTGTTGACATCTCGATCGAAGTTGGACTTACTTACTGGATAACCTGCCCTAGGTAGACATATTCGTCGACAATTTCGAGCTTAGTGCTTCCAATCGTGACCGGCATAGGCGTCACATGCACATTCGACATGATCTTAGTCTTGTTCATGTTCATCTTGAGACCTACCTGGTTGGTAACACTATTAAATAAATAAATACTGTCGGACAAACTACACAGCGCCATCTAGCCCCAAAGTAAGCGAAGCTTGTGTTATGGGTACTAGACAACTGATAAACATACGTAAATACATTTTGTTTTGTAAATACATACTTATTATAGATAGAAAATATCCAGACCAAGACAAACAGACATGTTCATGCACACAAATGTTTGTACTGTGTGGGAATCGAACCCACGAGCGTTGGTGTCAAAGTAGCGTAACAACGCGTTTCACCACTGCGCCACCGAGCTCGTCATTTGATATTGATGTCATTGAGCATAGCGCTAAGTTCCTCCAGCGACTTCGGCATGGGAACTATATCGTCGGCAAATGTCGAAGGTGAGTGATGTATTCGCCAATGATGTTTATACCGTATCCTTTTCAGTCCAAGAGCTTGAAGACATCGTCCAATGCTGCGGTGAAGAGTTTCGGGGATATAAGGGCGTGATAGAGTACAATGAACGCGGTCGAGATGCGAGATGCTTAAAATGGACGGAACGCCTGGTGCACCGATCCAAATATACTCTCTCGACTCTTCCACACCCATCAACCTCTTGTCGCACGCTCTTCAGTTTCGGATACTTTTGATTTAGCCCCTTTTCAACTATATCTATCTATCTATAACTTCATGTCAAATCCCTTGCGGGGTAGGAAGAGAAAACCGGGGGCCACGTGACTCGATCTTTACACACCTTACTCGCTTCTTTAACATTAATTGCTTTTCTCATGCTCGCACGCTCGCCGGTTTCTAGGGCTCCTGATATCACCTTCTGATAGAACACGACCAATTTGATCATGGTAGGCAGGCCTTGGCCTTCCTTGGGTCCTACATCCTTCCACTTTTTCGTTGTATATCTGCTTCGTCATAATTTCATCTCGCATTCTTTCTTCATGTACGAACCAACGGAGCATGCCTCTTCTTATTTATTTTATATTTTATATTATTTGGGAGTCTTACAGCAAAATAATTTAATATATGTTAACAATAAATAACTATATGCCAATAACAAGACTCCACCTATACATAAAAATATAAGAACGCGACACAACAAAACGGAACAAGAAGTATAAAGGATACTAAATCGCTATTATAAAAATAAGAAATAATAAGTAGTGACTGCATCATTTATGCTGCTGCAAAAAAGCTTTTGGCTGTGTTGTACTTTATACATTTGCTGCTGGTGCAAAATAGGTCAATATTCAGGATTGAGTTGTTAATCGCAGTGGATGTTCGAAGAATAAACGAATTACGCCTGTAATTTGAATGTCCTGGAGGCACGAAAACTGGCGCACGTTGTCTCAAGCGAGGCTTCGCTACAACGTAAGCCGACCTTAGATAATAATTCAGGACTATCTACGGACCCATTGGCAATATTGAGGTAATAGCAGATGTCGCTGACCTGACGCCGCAATTCCAGTGGAAGGAAGTGGTAACGCTTAACGCATCGCTGGTTATAGTCGGTAGATCTTTGATGTGCTTTAAAGTCAAGGTAACGTAAAAATCGTTTTTGAATGCCTTCAATACGAGATTTGTATATCATGTACTGAGGATTCCATATCTGGGATGCATATTCAAGGTGACTACGCACGAAGGCACAATACAATATTTTAATAGGCTTAATTGATCGGAATTCTGATGTAATTCTCATAATAAAACCTAGAGCTTTTGATGACTTTTTTACAATGTGATCTATATGTTTGTCAAATATTAGCTTACTGTCATGGACTACCCCAAGGTCTCTAATTTCTGGACATTTCGCAATCTTAATGTTTTTCAATGTGTAACCTTTATCAATAACCGTAAGCTTCCGCGTATAAGACACATAGAAACACTTACTAACATTGAGATCAAGCCCGTTAACAGAACAGTATACCTGAAATTTCAATAAATCCGATTGAAGATCATCAATGTCACAAGTATCCCGAATGGTCTTCATAATCTTCATGTCATCTGCAAACATAATTATTTTTGAGGAAGAAAAACACATATGAACGTCATTTATAAATATTGTGAAGAGCAATGGCCCTAAGAGTGAACCTTGAGGAACTCCAGATGGTATTTGCGACCAAGAGGACATGTAACCATTTAGTACCACTGCTTGAGTACGGTTATCGACGTACGAGCAGAACCATCTATACAAATCACCGTGAATACCTGCCACTGCCATTTTGAACAATAGTATACTACTGTTCAAAATGGCAGTGGCTGGTATTCACACTTATTTCAACACATCAGCTATTTGATCCTTATGTGTTCATCTAAGGCGGCGCCTGTCGATATTTCCACTCACTCAAGAGCATTCGAGCTGCTTTGATCTCCCGTGTCTCCCACCAGAGCCACGTTTCATAATTAGCAAGGTGCACCACGAGCAGGCCTTGACTTTAAACATTACAGTGGGTCACGTAATAATCTTCAGTATACAAAATTTATTACTTTAATATGCCAACCCTAGCTCAGTTTAATTTTGCTAATAGATTGTTCCCCCTCCCTCTCATGACGTCATGCCTGCCTACCCCCACTTTCATAAGCTTAATTGCTTACAAATTACAAGTTTCACTGTTCACGTATTTCTAATTTACAGTTTATTTGAGACTACATTAGCATATAATGAAAAAGAGGGGTTGTTACGTTGCTTTTACGTACTAAATACGGAATATTTATTTATATATGAGCCATGATCTTATATATGATACACATAATATTGAGCTTCACCTTCACTGCAGGCCCGATGGGGAAGGTCAAAGTCGCTCAGCTTGCTATGGAAAGAGCTATGCTCAGGGTTTCTCTACGTGATGGAATAAGAAATGACGAGCTCAGTGGCGCAGTCGTGAATGACGCGACTTTAACACCAACGCTTGTGGGTTCGATTACCACACAGGTCAAAGTTTTTGTGCATGAACATGTCTGTGCAATTTGATCTAACCTGCTTTGTGTGCTTCCGCCACCAATTAGTTCATGCGGCCTAGCGCCGGCCGGTACCCGCCTACTACTGTTAGTACGTGCTACATGCCGACGCTGCCATGGCTGCTCCGGTAGTCTCTGCCTCGGCTGCTGCGGTCGTCCGCCATCTGGAACAGAATCCGCATGCCTCCACCACCACCGTCGCTGCCACGATTGGCCTGGTCGTCGCTGCGACACGTGTTTCGCCTCTCCACGAGGCATCATCAGGCGATGTAGACGTTAATCGCAAGAATAACATGCTACAAGTGACAAATCCATCGCAGTGCCGTCCCTTATATTGAATTGAGGGTGGGGGTGGATGGTGTGGGCGAAAAGATATTTAATAGTGGGGAATGGTTTACGTCAGTCTGTTTGTTCATGAGAGTAATTTTTGAATTTTTATGTTTATTAATTTCTAATTGTTCATGTCTGTTTGTCTTGGTCTGGATGTTTCAAGAGAGGTAAAACCCGTCAATGCAACCCGTACGAGTACCTCCCTCTCACAGAAAACCGTAAAAAAATAACAACTCCGTACAGGGATTTTGTGTTCCTACGTGTGAGTGAGGTCACCAGTAAGCTCCTTAGGCATCGCGCGAGTGATACTTAATGTATTACAAGTGTTCATAGGCTATGATAACCGCATTGCATCAGGTGGCTCGTATGCTTGTATGCCTTCCGACGTAATAAAAAAAGTGAGGATATCCGCAGTAGAACTAATGTAAGCGACATAACTCAAAGGATAAGCAAGCTGAAGTGCAGTGGGCCGGCCACATAACTCGTAGAACCGACAACCGTTGTATAAAGGCATAAAGGTATTCTTGAATGGCGTCCCGTACTGGTACAGTGTGGGACGACCCCTCCACTAGATGGAGCGACGACCTCAAGAGGTTTGTAGGGAGTCGATGGATGGAGGTGGCACAGGATGGAGACGAATGGCTCTCTAGAGGGGAGGCCTATGTTCACCAGTGGACGAATACAGCACTGAAATGATTATGTTATGTCGAGCACACGAAGCTGCCATCTTATAAATAAGACTAATTGCTTACAGATTCTTTCTGTATAATATTCTATTTTTGTATAATAGCACCAAATATATATATATATATATATATATATATATATTTAGCGGCTAAAAGGGAACTGGAGACCCAACTTGCATTTGACAGCTTTATTAATTCCACTGGTCAACAGAAAAAAATTCGTTTTGAATGTAACAAGAAAGTTTTAACCAATTTTTTTATAGAACTGCGTTTATATTTATATAATTGATATTAGTATTTCGAATACAAAAGGTTTTATTATAATCAGCTTCATTTCATTTTTGGTTTTCTGAAATAATTTTTTTTAGAGGGGAGGAGGACAAACGAAGATGTAGTTCACCTAATGGTAAGTAGTTACCACCGCCCATAGACATCACCAACACCAAAGGGTCACTGATTCATTGTCAGCCTTTTTAAGGAAACATAGACTCTTTTCTTGAAGGCATCCATGTCGTATTTGTTCGGGAACACCGCTGAGGGTAATTTATTCCACGATTTCACCGTATGTGGTATAAAAGGCCTCAAAAAGTAGTGGATTGCCTCTCATCTCTCATCGCATCAAGATGGTGAGAGTGAAATTTAAGTTTTTGGCGAGTGGTTATCTTGAGCAATTCCTCCAAACTCCTCTCTCTCCCTCTCCTCCCCATTATACAATTTGTACAGTGCACAAAGAGAAGCAACGTCTCTTCATGTAGAAAGCGAGTCCAGCTGAGCGGAGATCACTGGGTCGCCGACGATTCGAACTGATCTAAAGTTGTATGCCATCAAATGGAGTAAGCAAATATTTTGACGCGCCGCCGCCGGTCCGAAGATGTGAACAGTATTCCATGTGAGTCCGGACCTGGGCCTTATAAAGTTGAAGGCGATGTTGAGGTGTAACGTATTGTTTAGCTCTATTGATCACACTAATCTTCAAATTTGATTGTAATCTTATGAACTATACTGATGTAATATATTATAATGTTGACATAAAGTTTCCTTATGATTTTCATGTACGTTTTGCTTCAGGGAGTTCTCGTTGTAACGTTCAATAGTAATCCACTATACCAGATTTTGTGCTTTGAACAATTATTTGAGAATTTCTTAACTCAGAACCACCGAAACAATAAAGCGGCGCATTAAAATTACTTGTGACGAATACATTAAAATAGCATGGAATATGAAAGGTATATTTAATAAGATGTTTTTTTTTATACAACTAGATTGACAAACAAGCATGCGGCCCGCATTAGATGGTAAGTAGTCACCGCAGCTTATTGACGCTCGCAACACCACGGGGATGTTACTCGTGCTGCCAATCTTGTGACCTGACGATGTTTGATCACAGTACCTAGTAATTCCTCTGAAATATCTTACCCTTCAAACTGGAACACAGCTATATAAATATAGCTGCTTAGGGGTAGAAATAGGTGAGACAGAGGTACCTACGCAGATAACAGCATTTCTTGGAATTACAGTAGACTCCTAATTGCAATGGCCCCCCACATAAATTTACTGGCTGGTAGGCAAGCTCAGGACCGACGCATATAGTCGCGTGTTGAGTCTATTTCAGTTACTACCACAGCATAATATTGTATGGTATACTGATTTGGGGAAAAGCGGCTGATATTGAAACATTTTATATCCTACAAACATTTTATATCCTACAAAAGATAGCCGTCCGCTCTATTCATAACATGGGCTCCAGGGAATCAATTAGGGAGTTGTTCAAATAAAAATGTATCGTCACTGTTACTTCGCAGTATAATTATCAGATCATGTTCTAAAGTTGTTTTCAAAATTCAGTGAATATTTTAGAGGCAGAAATAAGTTGCAGATGTACATCGGTTAGCTAATACTGGCAAATTTTATTGTAAGTTGTATTTGATTCTATAATAAATTGTCTGAAATAGCCCTGTCCTAACCTGACAATATCTTCAAATTTCTATCTAGAATTTTACAAAGAGTGCCTCTTTGTAAAATTCTAGATAGAGCTTATTATAGAGTCAAAGAATGACTGAGAAAGATGTCTGAAAATTATTGAGCACATGCATTAACATTTTTTTTCATTCGATCATTTTTATTGTATTGTTATATTGACATAGATTTTTTTTACTGATACTTACCAGTTTTTGGTTTTCTAGTTGGCACATATAATTTGTTATAACCCTTGTACAATTTGTGTCCACATTGATTACGGTTCACGCCAGGCCCCTTGCGGGGTAGGCAGAGAGAACCGACCGCCATAAGACGCGGTCCTTACATATTTCACTCGCTTCTGTGACATTCATAGCTCTTTTCATGCACGCTCGCCGGTTCCTGGGGCTCCTGACATTACCTTCTGATAAAACACGACCAATTCGGTCATGGTAGGTTAGTCTCGGTCTTCCCGGCTCCTACATCCTTCCACTTTTGCATTGTATATCTGTTTCGTCATTCTTTCGTCCCGCATTCTTTCTACATGTCCGAGCTAACGGAGCATACCTTTTCTTATCTTAACACCGACACTCTCTTTCAGACAAACTCTTTCTCTCACGTCTTCATTACGAACGCGGTCAGCAAGCGTTATGCCACAAATTTTGCGCAATGCTCTCATCTCGACCGCATTTATTCTACTTTCATGCTCTCTCTGCTATACCCAGCTCTCATTTTCATAAGTTAGCGTTGGGATTAGCACCGCGCTGTATACAGCGAGCTGTGCCTTCTGGCTTAGATTTTGGCTGCCAAAAATAGATATCTAAATAATAGTTTAATGGAACAGTTTGCCACTATTGACAAACTATTCCCCGGTTCACTAAATTCATGTTTTCGGATTTACGTACATATTTGTAACTAGCTGTGCCCGCGACTTCGTCCGCGCGGAAAAGTTGTTTTTTTATTATTGATTTATATTAATAAAAATAAATAATATTTCTAAAATAAAAGTAGCCTAAGTTACTCCTTATTACATCAGCTATCTGCCAGTGAAAGTGCCGTCAAAATCGGTCCAGCCGTTTCAGAGATTAGCCGTAATAAATAGACGGACAAAAATTGTAAAAAAATATTCATTTTCGTATATGTACCGTGTATACATCCATGTGCATTTAGTAAGAAGCGGTTATTTTATTATTACAAACAGACACTCCAATTTAATTTATCTGTATAGATTATCACTAGCTCGGCGGTGAAGGTGAAGTGATATTTCGAAAGACGTGTGACCTAAGCAAGGTCTGGGTCTCCCTCTGGGTTGTGGAGGTGTGACGGCAGTCGCTCCATGTAGCAATCACTCATCATCATCATTTCAACCAGCATTAGTCCACTCATGTAGGGCTTCTCTCTTGAGAGCCACTCGCCTCGATCCTGAACAACCTGCATCAATCAACTCCCTGCGACGAGCTCGGTGGCGCAGTGGTGAAACGCGTTGTTACGCTACTTTGACACCAACGCTCGTGGCTTCGATTCCCACACAGTACAATTTGTGTTTTTTCTATGTATAATAAGTATGTATTTACAAAAAAAAATGTATTTACGTATGTTTATCAGTTGTCTAGTACCCATATCACAAGCTTCGCTTACTTTGGGGCTAGATGGCGCTGTGTAATTTGTCCGACAATATTTATATTTATTTATATTTATTATCTTTTGAGGTCGTCGCTGCATCTAGTGGGAGGTCGCCCCACACTGCATGTGCCAGTTCGGGGACGCCTATTAGGAACGTTTTTTTCCCAGGGGATATCGATTCTACGAGCAATGTAGCCGGCCCACTACCACTTCAGCTTGTTTATCCTTTGGGCTATGACAGTTTTATTACTTTAAACTGCGGATATCCTCACTTCTAATTCTATCCCCCAGCAAACCCCGAGCTTTCCTTAGCACGCTGAACGACCTTGGCTTCCCCATACGACAGTGTGATACCACACGATACCGCAGTGAAATACCACGTCTAATAAAAATCTGTATCTTCGCCAAATCCTTAGACTTATGTCGCGGATCCCCACCAATTCTAATGGGTTAGGAAATGGAAAACACTAAGAAAAAGAAGCTAAATAATAGTTTTGTTTCCTGTTACAGACTCCACACGAAAACTTCAAGATGTGCTCAAAGAGTTTTGCGAAGTCAAGAAACAAAGCCCTGATGGGGTAAGTAACATTGCTTTAATAGTGTCATTAAACTGTGTCCAAGATTGCAGTATAATCTAATGATGGTATCCGGGTGAGCGAACTTCGCTTGGCTTTTACTAAATAGTATTTTTTTTTACGTTGTCTCCGTCAGTTAGATATCAGACTTTTCAATCGATAATGTAGCCGGATAAGCGAGCGTTCAAGGGATCGAAGTCTCGTTTTCGCTTGCAGAGGATTTTCACTCGACATGCGACAAGAGTGACTTTTCTCTCTTATAGAGGTTTAAAAGATAAAATAAAAAAAACGTGTGCGTCTCGGGACGCCCGACAGAAGTGATAACTTAAACTAATATACTCGAACATATAATTAAAGCTGCCGTATGCGTGAGAGAAAGGGAAGCCAGACAGACTGGCGTTGTAACGCGTTACGTAACGAAGCGGTTTACCCTCCCATAAGAAGTTATCTTTTCAAAAATACCAAAATGTGTTTATTGTGAACTGGTAAATTTGCTACAAGTTTTGCTGTTCATGCTACTTTCCACCATATAGGCATACAATATTACAGTCTATAATAGTGTAAATTAATTTATGCAACTATACACTGTCCATCTTATAATTAAACTGTAGACAGGTAGGGATCCATAGGGACATTGCACGCTAAGCGTTTTTACCGCCTTTACCATGGCGAGTGCTCTGAAGAACTGTTTTGCCTTATCCCACCCTCTCCCTTTTGTCATAGAACCACACGTGCAGGCTTGCGATGTCGATTGTTACAAAGGAATTAAACAATTTTTAACGGAAGTATCGCGTGTTTTATTTATTTTGTTGAACCTGACGTTTTGAATTTTGCAGCGTCCGTGGTCGCAGGAAGACTAAGGTGACATTTGTCTTACATTGGTTATTCAATTATTAAATCTATGTACCGACATGGATAGATTAATTATATACGTTGCGGATCACATAAAAATCGCTCACGGCGTCCGAATGTTTTTGAGCGATTTTTGTGTGAATCGGAACGTATATAATTAAACCATCCATGTCGGTAGATGTAATAATTGAACTCCTTAGAAGCTTATTTGTGACCTCACACACGCGCAAGGACACAACAACCCTCTAGGGAGTCGTTATTTGGGCGGCTGCCCCAGACGGGCTGTATTGATGCACCCTACCTCTCTTAAAAAATCATTTTCTTACTAGCTTTAGATATTACGTCGCCTTTAGCTCATTATGTACAAGTACTTGTGTAAAATCGTGTTTTTTCAGGAAATACACCCGATAGACAGATAAACTTGAAAAGCAATATCATCTATTCTATATATATATATATAACAAAGTCGTGTTAGTTACACCATTTATAACTCAAGAACGGCTGGACCGATTTTTATGATTTTTGTGTTTTTGGATTTGCCTTCGTCCGGAATAGGATAATAAGTATTAAAAGAATTTATACCATCTAATAAGTTAACACACCATTTATTGGTCCTGAGGCGGTACGAAGTTCGCCGGGTCAGCAAGTATTTAAATATAAAATTGATCCAAATTGTTAGAGCCATTTCCGAGGTGCATGAATTTTGTGTTTTTTTATACAATATACAATGGTTATCATAGTAATACGTGAAGTATCACTCGCGCGTTGGGCCACCCCTGATGGTAACACAGCAACTCCTTTGGAGCTATCTGGTAACCTCAGACATAACAACCTTCGAGAGAGTTGTTGTGTTCCTGTGAGTGAGTGAGGTTACATCTTGCGGGTCAGTACGGCAGCGTTCAGTAACAGGACAGTGTGTAGTCTTTTGTCAGTTGCAGTTGCGATTTCGGCTCCTCTTTCGCTTTCCACCAAGTAAAGCGGAGCCACTATGCTGAACTTATATATATATATATATATATATATATATATAAAGAAAAAAGGTACTCATTTGAACGAGTCAGAAAGAGATAGGTAACTGTGTTGCGTATCTCTCAAATACGAAAGAGATATATTGATCTGTCAAAAGGTAAATAAAATGTACGCAGAATAACTTACAAATCTTTGTCATTTAAATAGTCTTTTATTTCATACTAGCATAGGGTTTTTATGCAACGTCAGGAGACATACAAGCATCTACCTACCTAAAGCAAAGCGGCTACCGTAGCCTATGAACGCTTCCAACACATTATGTATCACTCATGCGAGCACTAGCGTAACTTCTTACTCTACCGTCGACCTCGTCAAAATCTTTATACGTGAGACACTCGGAAAGATTTGCGAAAATAAAGAAAAGTGTTCTATATGTAAATATTTTTTATCTTAGGTTTTCGCGATTGTTACACATTGAATTAAACATTTTTTAACGGAAGTATCGCGTGTTTTATTTATTTTATTGATCCTGAGGTTTTGAATGCTTTGCAGCGTCCGTGGTCGCAGGAAGACTAAGGTGACATTTGTCTTACATTGGTTATTCAATTATTACATCTGCCGACATGGATGGATTAATTATATACGTTGTGATTTACACAAAAATCGCTCACGGTGTCCGAATTTTATGAGTAGTTCTCTGGGTTTGTGACTTGATTATTTTTAGAACTGGATCCACCACCACCTGCTTGGGATCCAGTTCTAAGCAGTGTAGGGCAGGGATAGCCCAGTGGACGAAGAATCGGCCGGCCTACTCGGCCTAATCGGTGACCAACTGGTCACCGGTTCGAATCCTGGCATGTACCACTAAATTCGCGATTCCGTATATTGCTCGGCGGTGAAAGATAACATCGTGAGGAAACCCGTACGTCCAAGAAATTACATTTGGAAAGACGTGTGACCTAACCTTAGTGAGATCTGGTTTTCCAAATGGGTTGTGGTCTGGTCTGGCGGCAGATTTTTAGCGTCAACTGACAGGACACCGTAGTCCTTTGTCAGTTGCCGCTGCAATTAGGGCTCCCCTTTTCGCTTACCAACAGGCGAAGAGGAGCCACTATGCTGAGCCAATAAAAAAAAAAAAGTCGTTCCATGTTAAAAGCAGCATCGTCGGCTAATCCTTAGGCTTATGTACCGGACCCCACCGATCCTAATGGATTAGAAAAAAAATTTTAAGGGTGAGATATGGCAGAGAAATTACTGGGTACTGTGACGAAACAGCCTTAGGTCACAAGATTGGCAGCGCGCGAGTAACATCCCCCTGGTGTTGCGAGCGTCAATAGGTTGTGGTGACCGTTTACGATCTGATGCGGGCCGCATGTCTGTTTGCCAATCTAGTTGTATAAAAAGAAATGGAATTTGTAGTAAAGCGCAAATTCATCACTATCACTTTATCCCAAACTCCACAATGATCGTCCTATAGCCTTTTACCATAACCATAGCCAAATTAAGAGTTTTCTCATCGAAATCCATACCTTCTACTTCTTCTTCTTCTTTGAGTTTTCCCGTTTCCTAATCCATTAAAATAGAGGGATCCGCTACCTACGCTTAAGGATTTGGCGAAGACGCCCATTTTTACATGGAGCAGCTGCCGTGAGACCTCCACAACCGCAACGTAGAGAGAAAACCAGATCTTTCTTAGGTTAGGTCACTCGTCTTTCGGAATATAATTTCTTGGACGCATGTTATCATTCACCGCCGAACAATTGATAAACATCTACATAAATCCAAAAACGCGAATTTAGTCGTACATGCCCCGGCAGGATTCGAACTGGGGACGAATCACCGCTGAGCAAGTGATAAATATCTACACTAGTAAATAACAGCAAGCTGTGTAGGCAGAGCTGATATTTTTTAAATTTAAAAAATATTGAAATATTTTATTTTTAATTTTTTAATTTTTAAAACATATATGGAACCCTGTACGACATCTAGCGACGAGTTCTGTTACTTTTTCTGTTGATGGGAGTGCAGTGCAGACTCTGCACTGCAGAGTGGCCGGTCATACGTTTTCCCATATGTTTTTTTTTCTAATTGGAACGATTTTGGACCGTTCTACCTCACCAACGAACATTTAAATTTCAAATTAAAGGATACAAAACTACAATATGTTAGCTATTAGTGTGTCGATTTTGGAGTTTCTCACTATTACCGTCTAAACGCTAGCTGGATGACATCAGTCTACCCCAAACGACAATTTTGAGGGTAATGTGGCTCCGCTGGCTATCGCAGCTCTGCCAATAAATCCAAAAAAGCGAATTTAGTCGTACATGCCCCGGCAGGATTCGAACTGGGGACCAATCACCGCTGAGCAAGTGATAAATATCTACATAAATCCAAAAACGCGAATTTAGTCGTACATGCCCCGGCAGGATTCGAACTGGGGACGAAGTGGTCAATAGGTGGTTTCTTATCCACTGGGCTATCACTGCGCATATCCATACCAGAAACATACAATAGGCGCTTGGCATCTGCAATGCGTTGTCGTGACGTCTGCGCTGCGTACACGCTCGGCAAACGCCTACGCTGGTGGAATGCTAGTGTTTAAAAACTCTAAAGATGGCAGTAAGCCAAAAAAGGTCTCTCATATATTTTAACGATATGTCTAGTCGTATAAAGGTAATGTGAACGTTTTTAAGATGCGAAAAGAGCCCACGATAAAAGTCGTTTAATGGTCATGTAAAGGTTTGTACTACCTCCATTCATGAGCCATAATTCGTTCTAAATAGCTGCTCGAATAAGCGTTCATGCTTTTAACTCTATTATTGTTTCGGAGTTTTTTTTATGTTTTATTAGGGTTCCGTACCTCAAAAGGAAAACCGGAACTCCTATAGGATCCCTTTGTTGTCCGTCTGTCTGTCAAGACCTTTTTCTCAGGAACGGGTGGAGCTATCAAGATGAAATTAGTATCAAATACTCAGGTCTGTAATCCCTTCGAGCAGTGAAAAAACCAAACTTCTAAGTCAACGCAATATTGATCCGGCTGTTTATGCCTCGTTTATGCGCATATTTTGACACTCGCAAGTGAATCAAAACCTATAGAATACTTCCCGTTGACCTAGACTCATGAAATTTGGTAAAAAGCAATGTCATGTGGAAGAAGTATATGAAAAAATCTGAAAACGGTAAATTTGTATTTACATTATAAAAAGAAATACTTTTTTTTGCGTAAATATTTTTACGGTGCGCGAATCGGACTCACGTTTGACGGCTTTTTTTTTATAAATAAATCGGACTTTTTAGCCATGCAATTCTGTAAGAGCAAACATCCTTACATCCTCGGAAACATCGGCTGAAACATGGTTGTGCGACACTAGCGCCGCAAGGCTGCGTTTGGAATTGGAATTCTACAAGGCAAGCAGCCTCGCGTACGCTTACAGCCTTATAGAATACCAAATAAAAAGCCGTGATCGCAGTAGACGATGTCAAAGCTGTGACATCTGTGATTACAGCGACGCACACAGCCATTACGAGTCGCTTAGAGAATTGCATGGCAGGAAAGATACATACGTACATAAACTGAAAATCCAAAACTTTATCTAAACACAAAATTTGGATGGATAAATTGCTGTTTTTTTTCACATCGTCGGGAGGCATGCTTGTAGCATTCGACCCACCTGATGTAAAGCGGTTACCGTAGCCTATGAACGCTTGCAGTACATTAAGTATCACTCGCGCGATATCACCTCTGGTACTAACACTGCTACTCCTAAAAAGCTTACTGGTCCCACGCAGGAATACAACAACCGTCTAGGGAATAGTTACTTGGCTGCGGTTTTCTGTGAAGTGAAGGTACTTTTGGAAAGAAAAGAGAATTGCTTATTTAAAGATCTAGGTGACTGATATAGCCTCTAAAAGTAATTATTTATAAGGTAGAAGATTATTTAATTAATATTGTGCCCAAACGGAGCGCTTAGTGTTGGAAGGGACTTTTTGAAGTGATAACCTCTTATGGGAGGGTAAACCGCTTCGTTACGTAACGTGGCAGTCTGTCCGGCTTCCCTTTCTCTCACGCATACGGCAGCTTTAATTATATGTAGATTAGTTTAAGTTATCACTTCTGTCGGGCGTCCCGAGACGCACACGTTTTTGTTTGTAGATCTTTTTTTTTATACAACGTCGAGAGGCATACAAGCATACAGTCCACCTGATGTAAAACAGTTACTGAAGCCTATTAATGCTTGTAATATATTATGTATCACTAGCGCGATGCCTCCTCTGCTGCTTACACAGAGTAGGCTATAGACAGGTTCGGTGGAACACTGGGTTTCGCACTTCTTCTTCGACGTAACGTAACGTGCGTCGTATTTTAGTACTTGAGGTCTACAGTGCATCGGCTACTAACCGTATTTTGATACCAACGATCGTGGGTTCGATTCCCACACAGAAAAAACATGTCTCCGCACGTCGTATAAAAAAGCATTTATTTAATTTTTACCTAAATACCTTGACGAGCTCAGTGGCGCACACTGGTTGGTAATGCTACCTTGACACCGACGCTCGTGGGTTCGATTCCCACACAGGACAATCATTTGTGTGCATGAAAATGTCTGTTTGTCTTTGTCTGGGTGTTTTTTTTGCTAGGCTAATATTATAAAGAGGATAGGCATGTATTTTTGTATGTTAGTAATGAATAAACTCAAAACTACTGGACCGCTTTCAAAAAATCTTTCACCATAAGAATGCTACATTATCCATGAGTAACATAGGATAGTTTTTATCCTAGAAATCATCCTTTAAGGGGGTTAAAAGAGGAGTGGAAGTTTGTATGGGGAATCAATAATCGCTGAACCGATTTAGATAAAATTTGGTATAGAGATAGTTTTAGTTGTGGGGAGGGATGTAGCATAGTTTTAATCCCCAAAATCATATCTTAACCCGTCAGATCCCGCAGTTACGTTATTCAGTATATATGTCGTAAGCGAATCAGTCGGATCTCGCCGGGTTAAAGGGGTAAAAACGGGAGTGGAACTAAGCTACCCAAATTACTAATTCCACGGGGACGAAGTCGTGGGCAAAAGCTAATAATTATTCTTTATTGCATATAATTTCACATACCATGGTTACATTAAAGGTGTACAAAGGTGAGCTTATCTCTAAAAGAGATCTCTTCCAGCCAACACCACAGGCAGTAAAAGAAAGCATTGTTGGCCGGGTAACAAAAACAAAAAATATTGGTAGGTAAAAATAGCACTATGAATAAAGAAAAGAACCTATACTTATTATACGTAATATTTCATTCATAGTCTATAAATACAATAGATAGATATTTCAATATATATATATATATTTATACAAATATACATATTTGTATATACTTATATACAAATAAATAAATACATATAACGTTGTATAAAAAAAATCTCAGGTCGTCTAAACAAGTATTGTAAATATTACATTTTGTGCGGATGACATGATGCTTGTTACGCTTTCGCGCAAATACGCATGGAGGACCCCAACCAAGCAACCCAACTATGCAATAAAGTCAGGCGCATCAAAGTAACCCAACTAGGAAACTATCTCCACCTCACAGAAAACAAAATGTAAAAAAGCTCCGACACAAAAAACTTACAAAAAGTAAAAAAAAAAATCCATAATCTTGCATATATATGAAGCATAATACATGAGTGTTTGAAATTTCAGGTCACACATATGTTTGAAAGTAAAGTAAATAGCCATTATGCGTCTAAGATCCCTATCGCAGATAACAAACGAGCTGATGGCCATGAAACGGCTGAACCGATTTTGATAAAACATGTCTAAGAGCCACCGCTAGAAAACCTGCTTTCTAATAAATAGAACCGTCTCCAAATCGGTTCATACTACAGACAGACATACACATCCATAGCGATCAAACTTATAACACCCCTCTTTTTTTGCATCGGGGGTTAAAAAGCGACTGAATCGCCGACCGTTTTACTAATAGTCGTGCGTGTGCCACGGGCCTAATTTAAATCTAATCTTTGCTTATTATCGTCGATAACTGTAGAGTGCAGTTTTATTAGTCTATATGCATCTCGTCCACAGATAAATGATAAATATGGTATTTATCGTAAAGTAGATAGCTTTAATAATATAGAGGTTTAATTAACCACTTCAGGTTAATCAGGTTTACAATTTTTCATAACACTGGAGTGGGAAATAAACTCTTGGTCAACTATGATCCATCGAACAGATACTATCATGTATTTTTGAAGTGAAAACTTCTTTAGCAGCGTTGTGCACTTTTTGGGATGAGTAAAAAATGTTAAACTCGCGTCAGGACACGTGCCCTGATGTAAGATTTTGGTGAGAATTAGAAATTAAGTTCGCTGCAGCGCTAAAACATTAGTTACCTCTAATTAAACAATTAAAACATGAAGCACTAGATCGTGCATAGGGCATTATTTTCTCGCGACCAAAACGTTGTAAGAGCCATGAAATAGTTGGCGTTTACGGGTTTTGTTCAACGTAATTTATCAACATGTTTGGTTTAAGCGGCGCAGGGCGCTTCCGCGAGTGTGCGTGTGTGTTTGAGTTTTAGAGATTGGCGATAATGATGCCGGTAATGATGATGGTGAGTCGTTGAAATTATGGATGAAAGTTGATTTTTCTGAGAGATAAACTTTTTAATGTAAAATAAGTGTCATAGTTCTGAAGTGTTAAATTTTTAATGTAATATAAATTGTCATGTTTGTGTACGATAGCGCAATAAATGAATATTGTATTTTACCACATACATGATAGTAGCGAAATTATTCCCAAACCATTCCAAAATATTTAAAAATGCACAACGTTAATGTTCAAGTTTTCACTTCTGCCGGCACTCCCGGAGTGCAACCCGTTTTTTTTTATAACACAAGCATACTTGGTAGGCACTCAAGCATACGACACACCTGATGTAAAGCGGTTATCGTAATCTATGAACGCTCGTAATACTTTGAATATCACTCGCGCGATGCCACCTCTGCTGCTAACGCAGGAACCATTTAGGAGCTTACCGGTGACCTCACACACAGGAACACAACAACCCTCTAGGGAGTTGTTATTTGGATGCGGTTTTCTGTGAGGTGGAGGTGCTTCCCAAGACGGGTGGCTTCGATGCGTCCTACCTCTCTTAAAAACATCCAGACCAAGACACAACAGACACGTTCATGCACACAATTTTTTGTCCTGTGTGGGAATCGAACCCACGAGAGTTAGTGTCAAAGTTATGTAACAGTACGTTTCACCACCAGCCCCACTTATCTCGTCATTGTAACCTTCAAATACACAGACTTCATACATTTCAGTTTACGAAATGTTCCGAAACGGACATCTTATATCTATAAAAGAAAGTCGTGTTAGTTACACCATTTATAACTCAAGAACGGCTGGGCCGATTTTTATGATTTTTATGTCTTTGGATTTGTCTTCGTCCGGAATAGGATAAAAAGTATTAAAACATGGAAAAAATAACAAAAAAAATATAAAGTAAATTCCATTTCTCATACATTTTATATGAAACTTTTTTTTATGATATCTCAAGAACGAATTAGTATATATCTATATTATATATATAATTCTACTGTACGTGTGTATGTGACTGAACTCCTCCTAAACGACTGGACCGATTTTGATGAAATTTTTTGTGTGTGTTCAAGGGGATTCGAGAATGGTTTAGATTCACAATTGGACCCAATAGGTGGCACTGCAGTCGGGTTCTGGGAAACTTTATATTATGGGACAGGACAACGTCTGTCGGGTCCGCTAGTATATAATAATAAACAATTCGCTAAGTTAATTTGTTCCGAACGTTCGTATAATACTATGTATAATATCATTTATTATACATAGTTTTCAGGCCTTGCGAATCAACTCGATCAAGTTTTCATAATTTCATGAATTTGGTAATAGGGAATATGAATGAAAAAATTTTAGGACATATTTTAAAAGAGGAGATAAAGACAGGAAGATATCTCAACGTAAAACTTTTCTAAGACAATTAGTTTGCGAGATAATGCTGTTTGAAAGTGGCATTTTATCACATGACTTGAAAACGCTTCATACTAAAAGGCCGTGGCAGATGACGTCACAAGCCGTGTGGCTATGAACAAATGTATGGATTTCATCTAAATATTAGTTGTATTTCCGCAATTCAACCGTTCATAATGATGCTGTCATAGTGAAACATGTTCAAAATATGACAATCATTCAAATTATGAAGTTTTTTTTGTTACAGAAACTGTTTGATTTTTTTACGACTTTCATACACATAAACTAAACAAAAACTTCAGAAAATAAACTACAAAAAAATGTTTTTTGTTTTAATTTTGATATGATAATTGTGTGATTTAAAACACAAATAAATTTCATGCATATTCCCTCGCATTATATATTTTTTTACTACGTCGAGAGGAATACAACAAGCATACGGTCTACCTGATGTGAAGTGGTTGTCGTATGAACGCTGGTAATACATTAAGTATCACTCACGCGATGCCTTCTCTGCTGCGAACACAGGAACTCTTTAGGAGCTTACTGGTGAGCTGACTCACAAGCAGGACAACAACGACCCTGCAGGGAGTTTAGTACTTTACTGCGGTTTTCTGCGAGGTGGAGGTACTTCCCCAGACGGGCTACTTTGATGCGCCTTACCTCTCTTAAAAACTCCCATGGATCAACGGACATGTTCATGCACACAAATGTTTGTTCTATATGGGAATCGAACCCAAAAGTTAAATTATCATTGCTAGCTACTCCACCACCTAGTCAATATTTTTGTTTCAAATGTCTGTTTGTCTTGGTATTGGTGTTTTTAAGTGTGGTAGGACGCATCAAATCAGCCCGACTGAGTAAGTACCTCTACCTCACAAAAAGCCCCAGCCAAAAAACAACTCCCTGGAGGGTTGTTGTGTTCCTGCGAGTGAGAGAAGACACCAGTAAGCTCCTAAAGAGTAGCTATGTTAGAGTTAGCATCACACGAGTTAATGTGTTGCAAGTGTTTACAAGCTACGGTAACCGATTTACACGAGATGGCCCATATGCTTTGTATACACCGGGCTTTGTATAAAAAAAACGAGTGTGCTTTAGACCACACGATTGAAGTAAAACTTCTTTAGCTCCATAGTGTGATACAGACAATAGGCCTGCACTGTGTCTTACATATACGAAAGTTAACTCGCTATGAGAGATAGAGAGAAAGAAAATGTGTGCTCGCACCTCTCTCTCTTGCCCCTACAGTAATATACGAAACGTAACTCTCTCTCTTTCTATCTTCACTAACTTATATCTCCCTCACAACATCCGTTCGCCTCGCCCGATCACACTTTTCGTAACGCGCTCGTCACGCATTCACCGGCTTACTCCCCAAGTCAAGCGTGCGTAAAGAAGTTTTACTTCAAAATTGTATTATTTCCTTCGTAAACAAAAGCTCTGTGTTCAATTTTCTGCCGCACAATATGTTCCTTTCCACAAGATTAGAAATCTCAACCAAAAAATATATAATTAACTAGCTGTGCCCGCGACTTCGTCCGCTCGGAATTTAACAAAAAAGTTATTGTTCAATTATAATTTTATTTATTTGATATGATTATAAGTACCTAAATAAGCAGAGTAAAATAGCGAACAGCAAAATAATAATAGATATGTATTATGTAACTCGTCCGCGCGGAATAGCTATTTTTTTGTTTATTTATATTAATAAAAAATTCTAAAATAAAAGTAGCCTAAGTTACTCCTTATTTCGTCAGCTATCTGCCAGTGAAAGTCCCGTCAAAATAGATAGATAGATAGATAAATGATTTATTTGTACTCACACTAACACACATGCTACAAAGAAACACACAAAAAAAAAAAAAAAACCACGTACAAAGAAGTAAAAAATGAACATTACACACACAGATAAGACGGTAGACATGCACGCGTGTCGCAGTGGTACAAATAGGCTGCAGCTCAGTGAATTAATTGCTCATAGAGCAAGTCACTGGTTTTCAGCTACGGCCTGAGATGGATACACGCGGGGCGAGTGCAATAATACTGTAGGCATATCAGACTATAAGTCATCATTAAAACACCGAGGATTTGTCTTCAGCGTTATTATAAATAAATAAATATAAATGCGTACTAATTAATGAAAAAGGATTAAGAGTGATAAAGATAAATTAGTGATAGGAATATAATCACAATATATATAATACAAATAATGTAAACAAATAATAATAATGCATAGAGAGGGACTATGAGCGCACAAGATATCGAATACCAAGGCGACCTGTACCCAGTTTCTGTTCTTCCAATAATACAGATTTCAGTTGCTTTTCAAATGTGTACCTTGAAGTTGCGCGTCTTATTGGTGGAGGTATATTATTCCAGCACTTGGTCGCCTGGTAACGGAAACAACCATTGAAAGCCACAGTTCTGTGCATTTGAGTTGACAAGGGAACTCGCACCGATCTAAGATATCCGGACCCATATTGGTTTTGAAAAGTGGGAAATCTCAGCTTAGTATACAAATACTCTGGATTCTTATATTTCATGAGATCGAACATGAGTGTTGCGAGATGCAACTGTCTACGTGACTCCATATTCAACATAGATGCTGCATTAATGAAGGGTGACACGTGGGTACATGAAGGAACGTCAAAACAGAAACGATAACATGCATTTTGAATTCGCTGTATCACTCTTTTGGTCTTGTACAGTAGTCGCGGCCCATACACAATGTCTCCGTAATTAAGCCTTGAAAGAATCAGAGATTCACAAACGATAATGCGTGCTTTTTCAGAAAGATAGTAACGTATTTGATAGAGCAATTTTAACCTGTAGAAACAGTTTCTTACTAGATTCAGCACATGGCTTTCGAAACGTAACTGGCTATCAAACACGACACCAAGATTCCTTGCCTCACCGACACGCTCAATACTCTCGCCCGAAATTTTTAGAACAGGATCCAAAGTCAAAATTTTTTCAACCTGTCTTTTATTGCCTAGGACCATAAACTTAGACTTAGACGGGTTGAGTACTAGACCATTATCAGTGGCCCAAGCAGCAATCCCGGATAAGTCCTCGTCCATGGCGCGCAAGGCTTGAGAGGTACTTTTTGGGTTAACAGCAATATACAATTGAACATCATCAGCGTAACAATGAAACCTGCAGTGCCCAATCACGCTAGGAAGATCTGCACTGTACAATACATACAGAAGCGGCCCGAGTATAGAGCCTTGAGGAACTCCGCGTGTGACCGGTTTGGGCGTTGAGATCATGTACGATCCGTCGTCTCTTTTGATTTTAACGCACTGAAATCTGTGCCCTAAATAACTATGAAACCATTTTATCGAATGGCTATCGAAACCGTAATATGCCAGCTTGGAGAGAAGTAGTGGGATATTGAGACAGTCAAATGCACGTGAAAAGTCTAGCAGTGCTAATAAAGTTCCTTTTCCATCATCTTGGTCAGCGAGTATGTTATCTGTAACATCCAGTAAGGCTGTTACAGTACCGCGTCCTCTCCGAAAACCTGATTGTAAACTTGGCAAGATACCATATGTTTCCAGATACTTTACTACCTGTTCATATACAGCCCTCTCTAAGATCTTAGATAAGAACGGTAGTATGCTTATAGGCCTCAGGTCTTTAAGATCGGTAAGGTTATTAATTTTGGGCAAGGGAGTAACCAACGCCGTTTCCCATTGAGGGGGGAATTCTCCAGTGATGATTGACCTATTGACTATATCAGTAATAACAGGTAATGTATGTGGAAGTATGAGCAGGACCATATCTCGGCTTATACCATCATTCCCAATGGCGTTCGACTTTATAGACATGATGTACCTAGAAATATCGCTTTCACTAACTGGTTGCAACTTAAACTGCGGTATGTCTTGGTTAAAACGATGATACTCAAAATAGGTCAATCGTGACATGGGAACCGTATCTGGTCCAGGGACTTTAACGAAGTGGTCATTAATTATGTTGGGGTTATTAAAACTGTCAGGCAGTGTTTCGCAGTTACTTGGATCAATTAGTATTTTTTCCTTCAAGTTCTTCCAGAAAAGTTTTCCATTATTTATATTTGAGTTTACGTAATGGTTGTAATAAGCTCGCTTTTCATTTTTTATGCTAGTCACTACTAACTTTTTAAGTTCTGTATAATATTGGTTATGAACAAAATCGGTTCTGCCGTTTCAGAGATTAGCCGGAACAAACAGACAGAAAAAAATTGGAAAAATATTCATTTTGGCATATGTACCGTGTATCGTACCGTGTACATCCATATGCATTTAGTAAAAAACGGTTATTTTAATATTACAAACAGACACTCCAATTTTATTTATCTGTATAGATATACAATTTTTCAACATTAAAGAAATAAACCATTGGAGATAATGAGACGCCGAAAGAGTTCTCATTAAGTTATTTAAAAAGAAAAAATACAAGTGGACTGTCGCCGGAAGTGAAAACATAAATCTCCCACTCATAAAAAAGATAAAGTTAAAAAGATTAAAATGATTTATTTGCGAATAGGCTCTCACGGGCACTTACACTCGTCTTACGTTCTTATTATTGTATCTTACTAATTTTTCATAAGTTGATTTCTCTTTTTGAATTGAAAACTTTTTCAATATCGTCGTGATTTTAAACTCGATGAAACCAAAAAGAGACAACTACATACATCTATAGTATTTAACGTGCGAGAGAATGAGACAAAAGGCATTGTGCAGTGTTTATGACAGGGTCCGAGCGTTGTACGTGTGTTAGTACGCGTGTGTGCGCGCCTACGTTACGAAGCTTGGGATAAGGCGTCATAACAATCGTGGAGTATTGTACACGTGTATTGTTTACATAAATATTTCAATAAAAACGTTTTCAAGTATGATCAACATCATCATAAATAAACAAGTATCCTACTCCTGGAATTCTACATTCGTCTCATTATCTTGAAGTTCACATTTTTGAAGGTGAACTTCTGTCACGTGTGAACTGCACACATATCTTTTTTAGGGTTCCGTACCCAAAGGGTAAAACGGAACCCTATTACTGAGGCTCCGCTGTCCGTCCGTCCGTCCGTCCGTCCGTCTGTCACCAGGCTGTATCTCATGAACCGTGATAGCTAGACAGTTGAAATTTTCACAGATTATGTATTTCTGTTGCCTCTATAACAACAAATACTAAAAAATAGAATAAAATAAATATTTAAGGGGCTCCCATACAACAAACGTGATTTTTTTGCCTTTTTTATAGATAATGGTACGGAACCCTTCGTGCGCGAGTCCGACTCGCACTTTGCCGATTTTTTAATCTACATTGGCGAAGAAAAAATACGAAAAGAAATTTTCCAATATAGGTCTCTTTGCAAATCGTCAATTTTTAGGGTTCCGTACCCAAAGGGTAAAACGGAACCCTATTACTGAGGCTCCGCTGTCCGTCCGTCCGTCCGTCCGTCCGTCCGTCTGTCACCAGGCTGTATCTCTTGAACCGTGATAGTTAGACAGTTGAAATTTTCACAGATGTATTTCTGTTGCCGCTATAACAACAAATACTAAAAAATTGAATAAAATAAATATTAAAGGGGGCTCCCATACAACAAACGTGATTTTTTTTGCTGTTTTTATAGATAATGGTACGGAACCCTTCGTGCGCGAGTCCGACTCGCACTTGGCCGATTTTTTATTATATTTGAAGGTGATGAGCCCCAGGAACCGGCGGGCGTGCATGAAAAGAGCTCAGAATATAGAATAAACCAGAAACCGCAAACACGCCCAAAACTGAAGCCATACAAACTACTCTCAATGAGAGTAGTTTGCCATTTGGACGACTAGTATATATTTGGCCACCGTGTCTATTACGCGTAAAAATTTCTCGATAGTTTTTATTAAATAATGCCGTCTTGTGCGGTTCTCACCTGCAAAAATGCAGTTAGAAGCATAAAAAAGCAAGATGGGATCACATTTCATGTGTAACTAGCGCATTTACATCTCATTTTATTTAAATAATGAATTTCTTTTACTCGTTGATAGTAGGTAGTAAACAATTTGGGCGAGTACATTTTGTTCATGTTGCCAGTTTTACTGGTTTCTTTTCCCTACTTTTTTATAAAGTTGACATTGATGAAATAAATAATAAATGCGTGTTAAGTAATTAAAAAATTGTTTGATTTATATAAAATATGTAAATACATTTATTTAATTTTAAGGTATTTACGATATGATAATGTAAACATAGGCTTACATTATTTGAGATCTTTTAATATAAATATTGCCTGAAATAAATAATAATTATTGACTTATTAATAATGATTGAAATACTAAACTAATGTTTTTGGTATATAGTCTGCATATTTGAAATTGTGTAAATAGTAGTTTTCTTACAAAAATGTTTTGTGTAAGACTATTCTAATTATTATCTATGGAATTTCAGTTCCCCACTGATGAAATTATAAAAGCAAAGAGCAAGACTTCTTCATTTGTCGAAACGTAAAAATGTATTGATTACCTCAGAATCAAAACGGCAATATTATTAGTACAACAAAATATACCTAAGTAAAGACATATTTTTTGTAAATTACTTTTGTTTTATTTTACTAAAAATTTTTTATGCATAACAGTATATTAATATAATATCTTTTATATTAATATAACACTTTTAAGTTACCCTAAAAGAGGCGAACTCTCACTAAGCTAGCAATACTGTACGGGTGGGAAGTATGAGGAGTGCGGGGGATTGCGAAATGTTTCTGGACACAGCGGACCGCATGTATTATCGGCTGTAGGCTCCTTCTGGTTTATTCTGTATTCTGAGGAAAAGAGCTATGAATGATAGTGAAGCGAGTGAAGTATGTAAGAACCGCGTCTTATGGATCTCGTTTCTCTCTGCCTACACCGCAAGGGGCCTGGCGTGAAAATATACATACATACATACAGATTTATGTCAACGTACATATGGTGTCAAGTGGTACAAATAAAGATAATATTCAAATAATTATATTAATATATAGTATTTTTGATATTTACTTTGTAACATAGCTACAAATATGCTGTTTAAGATTATATATTAAGAACATACATATTTGTAATTATCACTTGAAAAAATCCATGAAGTTATGTTTCGATAGACGTGTGACCTAACCTAAAAAAGGTCTGGTTTTCCTCCTGGCCTGTGGAGATCTGACGACAGTCACTCCATGTCAAAATCAGTATCTTCGCCAAAGCTCTTAGGTACTTAGCGGACCTCTCTAGTCTTAATAGATTACCTAGGAAACGGGATAACGCTAAAGTCGCCTAAAAATTTTTCACTATGAAAATAGGATTTGACGATGAAGAATAATTTAGGGAATGTTGGTGTTAAGAAAAGGTATGCTCGGTTCGGGCATGTAATGCAAGATGAAAGAATGACGAAACCGATGTGTAATGCGAAAGTAGAAGGATGTAGGAGCCGATGAAGTTCAAGACTCACCAACCCTTACTCATACAGGGATACGGGTCTCCTTTCAATCGAAGGGGTTTAGAGCACACTCCACCACGCTCACGCTCAACAGCGGTTGGCGAAGGCCACTTAGCTTAACGACTGTCATCTATCGACAGCAACCGAGACCGACGGCTTAACGTGCCCTCCGAATATCGGAGAAGCTCGACATTGATAAAAACCCATCCATGGACAAGTTACGATCGACGCTGCTTAACCTTCGGTTGGAATAGACACGCGTAATGACGTTATCGAGCTCACACCTACCACTAGTAAATTAGTTGGGTTTTATGAGAATATCTCAGGAGCTTTGACCAACTGGTCCCCGGTTCGAATCCTAGCAAGGGCATGCACCACTAAATTCGTGTTTTCGGATTTATATACATATTTACCACTTGCTCGGCGGTGAAGGAAAACATCGTGAGAAAACCCACTCGTGTGACTTAACTTAAGATAGATCTGGTTTTCCCCCTGGGTTGTGGAGGTCCGACGGTAGTCGCTGCATATAAAATCCTTAGTCATAGTGGCTCCTCTTTGCCTGATGGTAAGCGAAAGAGGAGTCGAAATCGCAACTACAACTGGCAAAAGACTACACAGTGTACTGACAGTTGACGCTGCCATGCTGACCCGCAAGCGTGAAGACGCCTTCATGCTTCGTTTGAAGGATCCCATATTGTAAGAAAGAGGGAACACATTTGAATGATGAGCTCGGTGGCTCAGTCGTGAAAGACGCGACTTTGACACCAACGCTCGTGGGTTCGATTCCCACATAAGGCAAACGTTTGTGTGCATGAACATGTCTGTTTGTCTTGGTCTGGACGTTTTAAAGAGAGGTAGGGCGCACCAAAGCAGCCCATCGGGGGAAGAACCTCCACCTCACAGAAAACCGCAGCCAAATAACAATTCCCTAGAGGGCTATTGTGTTCCTGCGTGTGAGCGAAGTCACCAGTAAGCTCTCAAGGAGTTGCTGTGTAAGCAGCAGAGGAAGCATCGCGCGAGTGATGTATGTTATAAGCATTAATAGGCTACGGTAACTGCTTTACATCAGGTGGATCGTATGCTTGTATGCCTCCCGACGTTGTAAAAAAAAAACATGTGCAGGCAAGGCGTTCCTTTAATAGTACGGCAAAGAAAGGAGTTGCTGAACTTTTTGGTACGCGAAGAAATGTTCTCAACAGTGGAATGATGACATCGCAAGCCAGCACGTGTGGTTCTATAACGGAAGGGAGAGGTTGGGATAAGGGAAAACAGTTCTACAGAGCACTCGCTATGGTAAAGGCGGTAAAATACGCGAACATATTCTATAATGACTTTCATTGACCTCAATACACTCCTTTAAACTTTGTGGTTAGTTATCGACTGACACGCGCACTTTCCCCACGGGGATATCGTCCACTCTCATTTGTGAACCGTTTCAGGAATATTAGCATAGCCTAGGTTTTCCCTACGGACTTCAGCATTGAATATCATATATCATACATAGGCATATATCATAGTAAATAGGGGGCTGACCATGCGGCTTACAATACATTAAGTATCACTCGCGCAACACCACCTCTGCTTGTAGCAGAGAAAACGGGATAACGGTAAAGTCGCCTAAAAAATTTTTACTATGAAAATAGGATTTGCATTAAGAATAATTTAGGGAGTGTTGGTGTTAAGAAAAGTCATGCTTCGTTGGTTCGGGCATGTACTGTCGGTCACTGCTCGTAGCACGTCTAAGCTCCTAAGGAGTTGCTGTGTAAGCAGCTGAGGGGGCATCGCGCGCGAGTAGAGTAATATATTACAAGCGTTAATAGGCCACGGTAGTTGATTCACATCAGGTGGGCCGTATAATTGTATGCCTCCCGCCGTTGTATGGAAAAAAGTATCGATCGCGCGATGCGACCTCTGCTCGTAGCACATCTTAGCCCGTCTGAAGAAGTACCTCCACCTCACAGAAAACCGCAGCCAAGTAACAACTCTCTGGAGGGATGTTGTGTTCCCGCATGTGAGTGAGGTCACCGGTAAGCTCCTAATGAGTTGCTGTGTAAACAGCTGATGAGGCACCGCGTAAGTAATACTTAATATATTACGAGTACAAGCGTTAATAGGCTACGGTACCCGCTTTACATCCGGTGGGCCGTATGCCTGTATGCCTCCCGACGTAGTATATAGAAAAAAATCTATCTATCTATAACTTCACGCCAAATCCCTTGCGGGGTAGGCAGAGAGAACCGAGCGCCACGTGACTCGATCCTTACATATCTCACTCGCTTCTTTAACATTCTTTGCTCGTCTCATGCGCGCTCGCCGGTTAAACAAAAAACTCTTAGTTTAAAATGAAATATTGTGTATATAAATATTACATTACTGTAGCATGATGTTGTGTCTGCTTAAATTAAGCAGCCTTAGGATCGAGTCCACCACCCACTCTACCACCTACTCCATCACCCATGGTTCAGTTCTGCATTTTTATGGTAAGCATCACTTGAACAGACATCCAGGATTAGCTGCTAATAAAGGAACCCTACAACTGTTTATTTTATTAACTGTATCCAAGGGTTCGCTTGATTGGACGTTTTCGTATGTCAGCCCCGGCTGAAATATTTCGTTGGAAAAATATTTTCACAAAGCTGGAAGCCTTGTATTTTACAGCCGGAAATACGCGTCGTATTTTCAAGATGTCATTTTTTTTCTTCCTGTAGATTGTGTTCTGGTTTTCATTCCCGCACAGGACAAACATTTGTGTGCGTGAACATGTCTGTTTGTATTGGTCTGGGTGTTTGTTGTTGTGTTATAATACGAGATTACATACCGCCTGATAGTTTCTTGTACCACTAAGGAGGCAAACAACCATATGGCCTGCCGAATTATAAACAATCACCGTAGCCTACGGAGATTTGCAACATCAGGGGGTTCACTCATGCGTTACCGACCGATATGGAAAGTACCTCTAACACATTACCAAACAACAGCCCCCCCCCCCCCCCCCCCCAACAATATACAATTAAATAATAAGGATAAACTTGTGCAATCTTGACATTTTAGAGAGATAGAGCACAAAAATAGAAAATATCGGACTAAATTGAAGCATACATATTCTTTTTTTTATATTAGCTCAGCATAGTGGCTCCGCTTCTCCTGATGGTAAGCGAAAAGAGGAGCCCAAATTACAACGGCAACTGACCAAGGACTACAGTGTCCTGTCAGTTGACGCTACCATGCTTGCCCGCAAGTCTTCGCACCTTGACCTTGATTGACGGATCCTAATCTAAGATGCTTTTTCACGCTTCGTTTGAAGGATCCCATATTGTAGGAAGGAGGAAACACATGTGCTGGCAAGGTGTTCCACTTTTTAATAGTACGACAGAGATAGGAATTGCCGAACTTTTTGGTACGCGAAGAAATGTTCTCCACAGTGGAACAATGACATTGCAAGCCTCCACGTGTGCTTCTATGACGGAAGGGAGAGAGTAAGACGACGAGGCTTACAAGTATAAGGGAAAACAGTTCTTCAGAGCACTTGCTATGCACATGTTTGCATTCATTCTTTATCAATGATAAGCAGTGTAATACGCAACTTCGTTCGCGTTTTTGGCTCGTCAATTAAATAACAATTTAATTATTTTTTTTAAACTTTGTCAGCCATTTTGACCACGTTCCTTAAGAAATATGATATTGGTTTTTAAGACATTTCTATTCTACTTTTTAATTTACTTTTCGAGTCTGAAATAAAAATTCATTTTTTTTTATTTGTCGGCCATTTTTACCATGTTTCTTAAGAGATAGGAGGTTGGTTTTTCAGACATTCATATTCTACTTTTTTATGCTGAATCGAATCTGAAATTAAAATTCGAATATTCGAAAGAAAGCGACAGACACACACACAGACAAACATATAGATTTCATATAGGAACGGTGTTCCTGAATATATTTAAGTCGGCTGAATCATTTTCGGGGTTTTCCGAAAATATCTCACGGCAATTTAGATCAATTTCGGCAATTGGGGCGACCGCTATATATAACATATTTATGTCTGCAAAATACTGTATGACATTATATACAATATTAATATCGTAAAGTCGTTAAAACGAACGATGTCTGTCTGTGCTGAATCATTTCCAGGCATCTTTGTCGGCTAAATAATTTCAAATGTTCATCAACCCTATAATAAACCTTCACAATAAGTATTTCGAGCACTATAACGCTTGCTGACCGCGTTCGTAATGATGACGTACGAAACAGAGTTGATCTGAAAGAGAGTGTCGGTGTTAACATAAAAAAAAAATCGTGAATGACGCGACTTTGACACCGACGCTCGTGGGTTCGATTCCCACACAAGGCAAATATTTGTGTGCATGAACATGTCTGTTCGTCTTGGTCTGGGTATTTTCTATGTAAAATAAGTATGTATTTACAAAAAAAAAAGTATTTACGTATGTTTATCAGTTGTCTAGTACCCATAACACAAGCTTCGCTTACCTTGGGGCTACATGGCGCTGTGTAATTTGTCTGACAATATTTATTTATTTATTTATATATAATATTATAAATGTGAATGTCCGTTTGTTTGTTACGCTTTCACGCGAAAACTTCTTAACCGATCATCATGAAACTTTGTACACATATTCTTGGAGGTATAAGAAGTAACATAGGATACTTTTTATTAAAAAAAAAAATATTTTTTATCAATGCGAGCGAAGCCGCGGGTAAAAGGTAGTTTTATAATAAAAGGAAAGGTACTGAAAGAAATAGGAAGTCTGCTTATGACATGAGTAACATCACAAACAAAATATATCCCACTCGCGGCCGACTCATCATAAATAACAGATGAAGTTGGGGAAACGAAACGTACTTGGTAAGTAGACATATTCGAATTACAAAAACTAAACGTATAGGTAAAGATAGAATACCGTTATTGGCTTATTTTTATTTTCGTTTTGACGGACACAGCATTAAAGTCGGTTAAAGAACAACCCTATTAATCAATTCGATTTCCTGCGAGGGCGCGTATGTATTTACAAAAAACAACAGTTGAGAATGTGCAAACTTGCATTGCCAGAGGAACACCTGGCTCGTCAATTATATAACAATTTAATTATTTTTTTTAAACTTTGTAGGCCATTTTGACCATGTTCCTGAAATATGATATTGGTTTTTAAGACATTCCAATTCTACTTTTTAATTTACTTTTCGAATCTGAAATAAAAATTCAACATTTTTTTTTATTTGTCGGCCATTTAGACAATGTTCCGTAAGAGAACGGTGTACCTGAATATTCCTATTCTACTTTTTTATGCTGAATCCGAATCTGAAGTCAAAATTCGAATATTCGAAAAAATAGCGACAGACACACGCACACACAGACGCACACACAGATACACACAGAGACAAACATATAGACTTCATATAGGAACGGTGTTCCTGAATATATTTACATATATACGAGTATATCAGTCTAGTACCCATAATAAAGCAATCTTCGTATACATTGGGGCTAGGATGGGGCTGTGCATTTTTTTTTATACAACGTCGGACATACAAGCATACGGTCCACCTGATGTAAAGCAGTTACCGTAGCCTATTAACGCTTGTAACATATATCACTCGCGCGATACCTCCTCTGCTGCTTACACAGCAACTCTTTAGGAGCTTACTGGTGATCTCACTCACACGCAGGAACACAACAACCCTCTAGGAAGTTGTTATTTGGGTGAGCTTTTATATGAGGTGGAGGTACTTCCCCAGACGGGCTGCTTTAATGCGCCCTACCTCTCTTAGAGGAGTAATTTGTCCGTCAATGTTTATTAAGGGCGAGGTTGCAAACACCATGGTCACGGAATGACTTGAGACGGAGAGAAGATATCAGTCTGGTGAAGACAGACATATCTTCTGTGAATATTTGATTTTTCGACCGTGTACATCACTGGGTTGATAATTAAGTCACCTCCCTAACATCGCAAACCAAAGACAATTGGTTCATTCTATTCGCCGTGGTGGCGAGCGATTCCTAGTTGTTTGTCCGCCTCCCGCCGTATAACTATTAGCGAGTGTTATGAACCAAATTAATTATCTATTTTACAGAAGTTTGAACACTACTTGTACCTCAAACTATAAATTGTGCTGTGTCTGTGTTTTGCACGATTTAACTTAGGAACTGTATCACTCAAGACTACAAATCAGCTGGCCGGCCGGCCACCGGGTTTCCCGCCAATTGCCTAAGTGGTTTAGTTATCAAAACCGGTGACACGGGGAATTATCACAATATTCAACCCCTTAATTGTCAACTTTCTGAAATTTAAACTGTGCAATAATAATTTGACCCAAACTAGCCATACAGACCAAAATTGTGGTTACGTCCATACCCTCTTTATGCGTCATTTATTACACGGCGCCTCACACATTACACTCACGTTGTCCTCCATGCAATTCTCCATAGATAACAGAAACAACGGGAGATGTGACGAGGGGGCGTGGTTGGTGTCGCCGCAATATGCTCAAAACGAGAACATTGCCAAGAACAGTTAGTTAGTTGCAATCAAGTTCGATTGAGATACGTTGCTCCTTGTTTTAGCAAAATGCCAAGTTGTGCTGTTGCCTTTTTGCAAAAATAGAAGTGCAGTGCTTAACTTTCAATCAAATGGAATTACTTATCACCTATAAGTACAAATAATATTACGTTTTATAAGCATAAATACAGAATTAATTTCAAAAATTCTCTGACGCCATTTCTACCAGGGCCTTACCATACAAATTATAAATATCAAATTTCTCATTCTTAATCATACATTGCTTTTCTACCATTACGCAGTCCCTACCGCTCGTTTACTAACACGCAATGTAAAGCGAGTAATATTATTCGTTCACTGTGTGTACAGTTTCGAGATACGGCCGCTTGTTTCTGCCGCTTTATAAATGTAGTAGTGCGTGCTTACTTGGGTGTTGTTTAAATAACCATCCAATGACAGCGTCTTAACAAAAGTGTGTCGTTGTACTTGTGTGCGTAGAATGATATTTTTTATTTATTTAAGTGTGTTAGTGTTTTATGGTGGAGTGAAACTCGGCGACAACCGTCCCGGTGTAAACTCGCGTGGTATGTCACATCTCCCATTGTTTCTGTTATCTATGCAATTCTCTAAGCGACTCGTAATGGCTGTGTGCGTCGCTGTGATCACAGATGTCACAGCTTTGACATCGTCTACTGCGATCACGGCTAAATTATTTGGTATTCTATAAGGCTGTAAGCGTACGCAAGGCAAACACCTTGTAGAATTCCAATTCCAAACGCAGCCTTGCGGCGCTAGTGTCGCACAACCATGAAAAGCGACACCAAAGAATTGCAATTTTGTGTTCAAGGCTGTAACAGCCGATGTTTCCGAGGATGTAAGCATGTTTGCTCTTACAGAATTGCATGGCTGTTGTAGATGCTATTCGAACATAACATTTGCATTATCGATCACTGGATTCCACGTTCCCGACAACTTTTTAACAGAGGTAGGGCGCATCAAAGCAGCCCGTCTGGGGAGATACCTTCACCTCACAGATAACCGCAGCCAAATAACAAATCTCTAGAGGGTTGTTGTGTTCCTGCATGTGAGTGAGGTCACCAGTAAGAGGGTTGTTCCTCTAGGGAGTTGTTATTTGGCTGCGGTTTTCTGTGAGGTAGAGGTACTTCCCCAGACGAGCTACTTTGATGCGCCCTACCTCTATTAAAATCGTTCCAATTTTACGTTGCATATGTTTCGCCCTTCTTTCCCCTTGCATTCTTTCTACATGTCCGTAGCGGAGCCATGCCTTTTCCTGTTTTAACAATGAAACTGTATTTCAGATCAACTCTCTTTCTTACATCTTCATTGCGAACTGTACCTAAAAGCGTTACGCTTTCAGATTTTGTACAACGTTCGCACCTTGACAGCGTTTATTGTACTTTAAATACCTTTGCTTCTATACATTATACTATAGCATCAATACTGCGTAAAGTACAGTCAGCTGTGCCTTCTGGCTCAAGTTTTTGCTGCGAAAATAGTTTTCCTAGTTTTCGAGCTAATCACACCTATCTAATTGAAAAGACATTTCTTGTTTGTGCCGTGTCATATATGCCGTATTTTTACGGCAACTACAACATCTAAAACCACAGTGGTGCTTTGTTTCCCCCGTCCTACTTCAGTGGAAACATAAAAAATCGCTTACATTATCTTATTTTTAGAATACAAGTCATATTAAACCTTACCCGAAACGCAATAACGCAGAGTTTACCTTTCCGGCACATCTCTACAAAACCTATCCTCATCATTGTATTGACACCCCTTTCCCGTGACGTCACGGTTGAGTGCAAATTCAATTTGGATCTTATTTCCAATGTAATAGAGCGGAAAATTCATTGCGAAGGATTAATGTCATGATCGATTCCCGACGCATCGTGACGTAACTCGTGTTAGATAGAGACGGGGGATATGACGTCATATATTTTGTCTCGCTCTATTATTTCTTTGTTCTAGTTCATACTTCCCTTAATACATTAACGGAGCTTTATAAGCTAACAGGCAAGTCTATGACTACGACGTAATACGAGTAACATTTTTGTATAACAAGCGCCTGTTTTCCAGTCATTTTTTATACAAAATCATGCCTACGGCCCACCTGATATAAAGCGGTTACCCTAGCCTATGAACGTCAGCCATACATAGGCGATAGGGCGCATCAAAGCATGGGGAAGTACCTCCACCTAACTGACAAACCGCGGCCAAATAACAATGCCGCCTCTGCTGATAAAACAGCAACTCCTTAGGAGCTTATTGGTGACCTCACTCACTTGCAGGAACACAACAACCCTCCCGAGAGATGTAATTTGACGGCGGTTTTCTCTGAGGTGAAGGTTGTGTCTGGAGAAGTAATTATCCAGACGGGCTGCTTTGATGCGCCCTACCTGTATTTGCTTTAAATGGTCCATCAGGCCAATCCTTACTTTTAATTAATCCTTAATTACTACAGGGAGACAGACGAGGTCGGTGGCGTAGTGGTTGGTTACCGACTTTGTCACCGACGACCGACCGAACGGGTTCAATTCCCACAGGACAAAATTTGTGTGCATGAACATGTCTATTTGTGTTGGTCTGAGTGTTTTTAAGAGAGGTAGGGCGCATCAAAGCAGCCCGTCTGTGCAAGTACCTCCACCTCACATAAAACCGCGGCCAAATAACAACTCTCTGGAGGGTTGTTGTGTTCCGGCGTGTGAGCGAGGTCACCAGTAAGCTCCTGAGGAGTTGCTGTGTTAACAGCAGAAGTAGCATCGCGTGAGTGACACTTAATGTATTCCAGGCGTTCGTAAGCTACGGTAATCGCTTTACATCAGTTGGGCCGTATGCTTGTATGCCTCCTGACGTTTTATAAAAAAAGGGATACCGGTCTCCCTTTCTCCCTTCCCTTCTTCGTGTTAGAATATGAGAGGTAGGAAGCATCATAAGCGTCCGGTGCAGTACTTCCACAACAAATAAAAATCTCTGAAGGTTTGTTGTGTTCTTGTAAGTGAGATTACCAGTAAGCTCCTAAGAAGTTGATGTGTTATCAACAGTGGTGGCAACGCACTAACGAAAGTTCCTGTATTACAAGAGTTCTTTGTCTACAGTAAGTACTTAACATCAGGTGGATCTTATTTAGACGAGCTCGGTGGCTCAGTCGTGAATGACGCGACTTTGACACCAACGCTCGTGGGTTCGATTCCCACACAAGACAAACATTTGTGTGCATGAACATGTCTGTTGATCTTGGTCTGGATGTTTAAAGAGAGGTAGGGCGCATCAAAGAAGCCCGTCTGGGGAAGTACCTCCACCTCACAGAAAACCGCAGCCAAATAACTCCCTAGAGGGTTATTGTGTTGCTGTGTGTGAGTGAGGTCACCAGTAAGCTTCTAAGAAATTGCTGTGTAAGCAGCAGAGGAGGCATTGCGCGAGTGATTCTTGATATAGTACAAGTGTTAATAGGCTACGGTAACTGCTTTACATCAGGTGGGCTATATGCTTGAATGCCTTCCGACGTTGTATAAAATAAAAAGCTTATTTGCCTCCCGACGTTCCTATGCAATAACATAAATTTGACCTTTTCATTTTACCTGAAAATTCTGAACGCCGCTGTAAAACCGATATTAACACCTCATTAACCAACTCACTGTACTGCGAACGACGAGATTACGCGGATATAAATGCTGTCGTAAGCAAGCTCATTACGATTATATTAGAACACAAACTCATCTCTGTAATGTTACGATCATTATCTTAGTTATGGCAGAGAGAGCATGAAAGTAGAATAAATGCGGTCGAGATGCGAGCATTGCGAAAAATTTGTGGCGTAACACTTGCTAACCGCGTTCGTAATGATGACGTAAGAAAGAGAGTTTACCTGAAAGACAGTGTCGTTGTTAACATAAGAAAAGGCATGCTCCGTTGGTTCTGACATATAGAAAGTAGTCAGGATGAAAGAATGGCGGAACAGATGTAGTACAATGCGAAAATGGAAGGATGTAGGAGCCGAGGAAGATCGAGACTTACTTGCCGTGACCAAATTGGTCATGTTTTAACAGAAGATGAAGTCAGGATTCCTAGGAACCGGCAAGCGTGCATGAAAAGAGCTATGAATGTTAAAGTAGCGAGTGAAGTGTGTAACGACCACGTCTTATGGCGTTCCGTTCCCTCTGTCTATCCCGCAAGGGACCTGGCGTGAAGGTATACATACATACGTCATCATCATCATCTCAGCCGAAGTCCATCCACTGCTGAACACAGCCTTTTTACGTCCACAGTAATTGTCCTACGCTGGGTATTTCGATTTGTGGACGCCATTCAAAGATCTTTTTCTTTTTAATATTTTAAAACATTTTAATTCTCATTAAAATGTTTTTGTTATTAATAAATTAAAATGCCTTGATGAGCATTTTTTATACAACGTCGGGTGGCTTACAAGCGTACGGCCCACCTGATATAAAGCTATTACCGTAGCCTATGAACGCTTGTAATATATTAAGTATCACTTGCGCGATGCCTCCTCTGCTACTAACACAGCAGCTCCTTAGGAGCTTAGTGATGACCTAACTCACATGCACAACAAGAGTACAGGGAGTTGTTATTTCGCTGCATAAACTGCTAACTGCTGTATAAACTAAGTGTAGTAATAGACAATAAGTAGTGACATATTATAATTGACGTTTGGGATACACGGTATGCGTTCAATGATTATGTTACGAAAGTAAAATAGAAAACTTATAAAAACTAACTGATATAATTAAAGAAGTGTTATAGAATAAACTTTAAATGTTGTTTATTTGGTTACAGGTGAGATACAAATGTAATTAAGCGTTTTAATATAATAATTGTTGTGATATATATAAATGAAACTTTCTTTGGTTACAGAGAAACAATTTCTAGTTTATTTTGAAAATCCTTAATAAGTATCTTATATATATATATATATATGTATATATATATATATATATATATAAGAACACGTCAATGAATTTAAAAAATATTCATTGACGTCAACCCTGTTCCAGTTCAACCCTCAAAATTCACAATCAAAGCTTTTTCAATAAGGTTTCACAACAAACTTTCTCAATTTAGCTTTTGACCAGTGAAACGTGTCACAGCGTTCAATAGACATTGTTCCATGATTTTCAGCGTTCGTTGAATTTCAGATCAGGGTTATATTGAATTGTTGTTTATACAAGTGTTAAATAGTCAAACTATGACCTTCCTAGCCTCATTCCATTTCCTAATTCAATAGGATTAGCGGAGCCCAAGTCGAGCGGAGCCTAAGGATTTGGCAAAGATACTGATTTTTCCATGAAGCGACTGACGTCAGATCTTCACAACCCAGAGGGAAAAGCAGTCATTTCCTAGGTTAGGTCACATGTCTTTAGAAGGATATAGGAGCCGAGAAAGGTCAAGATTCACCTACCATGATCAAATTGGTTGTGTTTTATCAAAAGATGATATCGGTCGCGTTAGAAAACGACGAGCCTGTATAAGAATAAATAAATTAAAAAAAAGAAAAGAAATCTATGAATTTTAAAGAAACGAGCGCGGTGTGTATAGACCGCGTCTTACTGCGCTCTCGGTTCTCTTTGCTTACCCCGCTAGGGACTTGGTTTTAAGATATACATACATGTACATTTCGCAATTTGAATAAGATTGGATATATTGAACAGCAATTCCAATTTATGGTCAGAGTCTCCAAAGATCGGACTATTTCGTGTTGCCTCCTAAAGCCATTTATTCTCCAGATTTTTTCGTTATTATTTTTCTCGGGGCTTTGTGACTCCTACGGGAGTCATTTGTATGTTCAAATACACATGGAACAACCTTGTTTATCTATATATTCACGGCAGGGCTCTTGCGGGTAGACATACTCAATTCTTACGTACATCACTTGTTTCATTAATATTCATAACTCTTGTCATGCTCGCCGGTTTTTAAGGCTCCTGATAAATAGCGATTAATTTCGTTCGGTCGTGGTAGGTGAATCTAGGCCTTTCTCGCCTTCTAGATCCTTCTACTTTGGCATTGTATATCTGTTTCGTCATTATCTAGACCTTTCTCGCCTTCTAGATCCTTCTACTATGGCATTGTATATCTGTTTCGTCATTATCTTGACCTATCTCGCCTTCTAGATCTTTCTACAATGGCATTGTATATCTGTTTCGTCATTATCTAGACCTTTCTCGCCTTCTAGATCCTTCTACTATGGCATTGTATATCTGTTTCGTCATTATCTTGACCTATCTCGCCTTCTAGATCTTTCTACAATGGCATTGTATATCTGTTTCGTAATTATCTAGACCTTTCTCGCCTTCTAGATCCTTCTACTATGGCATTGTATATCTGTTTCGTCAATATCTTGAACTTTCTCGCCTTCTAGATCCTTCTACTTTGGCATTATATATCTGTTTCGTCATTATCTTGAACTTTCTCGCCTTCTAGATCCTTCTACTATGGCATTGTATAACAGAAGGGCTCTTTGATGTGCTCTATTGAAAACACCCAGACCAAGTCAATCAAACATGCTCATGCACAGAAATGTATGTCCTGTGTGGGAATCGGACCCACGAGCATTCGTGTCAAATCGTTACCAACCACTGCACCAGAGCACCACTGAATTCGTCATATCTGCACTTGGTAGCCCATTTCTCGAAGAAACATATAGGCTATTATTTTACCTTACCGGCTTACCTTATTCTTACCTTTTTTCTTCCAGTGTTACCAGAATATGCTATTCAACATTATGATATAACTTTTAGAAGCTGAGGGAAAAGAAAGAAAGCATAAAAGCGGTTCCCACGGGATACGCCGATGAAGTCAGCAGTTACTTGTTTATGTGGGATAAGAAAGGAATAGCGGGTAGTAGTTAGTGTTATTTTTATTTTAAACAACGTAGGGAGGCATACAAGCATACGGCCCACCTGATGAGACGCGGCTACCGTAGCCTATAAACGCTTGCAATAGATTAATTACCACTCGTGCCACCTCTGCTGCTAACACAGCGACTCCTTAGGAGCTTACAGGTGACATCACTCACACCCAGGAACACAACAACTCTCTAGGGAGTTGTTATTTGGCTACGGTTACTTTGTAAGGTGGAGGTACTTCTCCAGACGGGCTGCATTGATGTACCCTACCTCTCTTAAAAACACCCAGACCAATACAAACAGACATGTTCACGCACACAAATGTTTGCCCTGTGTGGGAATGAAAACCAGAACACAATCTACAGGAAGAAAAAAATTTCATCTTGAAAATACGTCGGGTATTTCTGGCTGTAAAATACAAGGCTAGGAAGTTATTATTTGGCCGCGGTTTTCTAAAAGGTGGAAGTACTTCTCCAGATGGGCTGCTTTGATATTCTTACCTTTTTTCTTCCAGTGTTACCAGAATATGCTAATTATATTATCAATTAATTTGTTATTCGTCCCTAAAACAACTGAAACCAGTAGAACATTTCTTTTGAAGTTTATTTACCTTACATTTAACTTCCAACAGCAAAAATGATGTTCAGGAACACGAAATGGAACGAGAAGCTATCTAAGTGCTTGATTAAAATGAAATTGGTTGCTTTCGTTGCCTAATGATTTGCTCGTTTAACCTGTATATCTATTACTTTGAGGAGCTTGGCCGCGCAGTGGTTTGTAACCCTTCTTTGACTACGCCCGTGGGTTCGATTCCCACACAGGACAAACATTTGCCTGCGTGACCATGTCTGTTTGTATTGGTCTGGGTGTTTTTAAGAGAGGTAGGCCGTGGTAGGTAGGTAAAGCAGCCCGTCTGGGGAAGCTCCTCACAGGAAAGCACAGTCAAATAACAACTACTTGGAGGGCTGTTGTCATCCTACGTGTAAGTGAGGTCACCAGTAAGCTCCTAAGGAGTTGCTGTGTTAGCGGCATCGCGCTAGTGATACTTAATGTATTGCAAGCGTTCGTAGGCTACAGTAACCGTTTACATCAGATTTTTAGGGTTCCGTACCCAAAGGGTAAAACGGACCCTCCGTCCGTCCGTCTGTCACCAGGCTGTATCTTATGAACCGTGATAGTTAGACAATTGAAATTTTCACAGATGATGTATTTCTGTTACCACTATAACAACAAATACTAAAAAACAGAATAAAATAAATATTTAAGGGGGGCTCCCATACAACAAACGTGATTTTATTGCTCGTTTTTGCTCGATATTGATAACGGCAACAAGTAGACGCTTGAAATTTTCACAGAATATTTAGTTATATATTCACTTTAAGAATAAATAAATAAATTAAAATAAAACAAATATTTAAGGGGGGCTCCCATACAACAAACGTGATTTTTTGCCGTTTTTATAGATAGTGGTACGGAACCCTTGATGCGCGAGTCCGAGTCGAGTATTTGTTGTTATAGCGGCAACAGCAATACATCATCTGTGAAAATTTCAACTGTCTAACTATCACGGTTCGTGAGATACAGCCTGGTGACAGACGGACGGACGGACGGACGGACGGACAGCGAAGTCTCAGTAATAGGGTTCCGTTTTACCCTTTAGGTACGGAACCCTAAAAAACGAGTGTGCTTTTGACCACACGACTGAAGTAAAACTTCTTTAGCTCCATAGTGTGATTCAGAAAATAAGCCTGCACTGTGTCTTACATATACGAAACTTAACTCGCTATGACAGAAAGAGAGAAAGAAAATATGTGCTCGTACCTCTCTCTCTTGCCCCTACAGTAATATACGAAACGTAACTCTTTTTCTATCTTCACTAACTTATATCTCCCTCTCAACTTCCGTTCGCCTCGCTCGATCACACTTTTCGTAACGCTCTCGTCACGTATTCACCAGCTTACTCCCCAGGTCAAGCGTGCGTTTTACTAAGAAGTTTTACTTAAAAAAAAAAGTTAAAATTAATTAATTAAAATAAAGTATTAATAATTAGTAAGAATTAGTAGAATTAAGGCTTATTGACATCACGTCAGCTCTCCCCAAATTTTAATTAGGATATTGAAGAACGGCGATGGATTTGGGTCAAGGATTTTATCTGGTCGGGATATCGCCTTCATTGTGATGATAATCGGATTCCGGATTCGAGAGCCTTTGATTTATCGAGATTTTATACCACTCGGGTGAGAAACGAGCGTACGCGTCTGATGTAAAGCCGATACCGTAGATAACAAACGCTTGCAATAATTAATTGTTTAAGCTTTGTTTTTAGTTAATTAATACTCTGGCATTATTGTGTATAATATACAATAATGTAGTACCATATATACTCGTACCTAATGTATGTATGTATATCTTCACGCCAGGTCCCTTGCGAGGTAGGCAGAGAGGACCGAGCACCATAAGACGCACTCCTTACTCACTTCACTCTCTCATTTAGCATTCACAGCTCTTTTCATGCACCCTGGCCATTTCCTAAAACACGACCAATTTGGACATGATGGGTGAGCCTTGGTCTTCCTTGACTCCTACATCCTTCGACTTCGCATTGTATATCTGTTTCGTCATTCATTCATCCGGCATTCTTTCTACATGCCCGAACCAACGGAGCATGCCTTTTCTTATCTTAACACCGACACTCTCTTTCAGACCAACTCTCTTTCCTTACAGACTTCACTCGTTCCTTTAACATTCATGGCTTTATTGATGCTCGCCGGTTCCTAGGACTCCTGACATCACCTTCTGATAAACTATACCTTCTGATAATATACAATAAATAAATAAATAATAAATATAATGAATATTGCTGGACAAATTACACAGCGGCATCTAGCCCCAAAGTAAGCGAAGCTTGTGTTATGGGTACCAGACAACTGATAAACATACGTAAATACATACTTATTATACATAGAAAATACCCAGATCAAGACAAACAGACATGTTCATGCACACAAATGTTTGTACCGTGTGGGAATCGAACCCACGAGCGTCGGTGTCAATGTAGCGTAAGAACACGTTTCACCACTGCGCCACCGAGCTCGTCAATGCCAGAATATTGACTATTTGTTTGTTATTGTGTATGTTTTTTTTTATATAAAGGTGCATTTAATTATGTGGAGACTTACTATAGATAAACTTAAAATTTAAAACCTAATTAAAATACATTTTTTTATCAATTCAAATAGTTAAGCCGTTTCCGAGATACACGTATATATACCAAGTCAACCCTTGTTCATCCCACTGCAGGGATACGGGCATCCCTTCAACCGAAGGGGTTTTGTTTTTTGTTTTTTTATTACTTGCACCCCTGCCATGGGCAAGGTTATTATAATGCCATTTCATTAGCGAACTAATTATTAAAAATAAAACACATTCATACACAATACTCCCTTTCATTCCATAACTCATTCATACATTCATCAACTTTCAGTTTTATGCCCATTTTGGAACGCCGGTGAAACGATTTTAACTGTTTTAACTTCCCTCCCCATACTGTGTCAGTCCAGCCATGGGCGACAGAGAGCTTCACAGCTCCACCTAGCCACCACGATACCATCGGCTATACAGAGTATAGCCGAGGCATACAGCATTAAACCGAAGGGGTTTAGAGCATACTCCGCCATGCTGCTCAAATGCGAATTGGCGGAGGCCAGTGTTTTCAAGCCGCCCGAGAGCCACTGACTTTAGCTTAACGATTGTCATCCATCGACAACAGCCGGGTCCGACGGCTTAACGTGCCCTCCGAAGCACGGAAAAACTCGAGATAGATAAACCCATCTATAAACCGGCTTTTGCTTTTGCCTAACCTGCGTGTTCGGTTAGAATCACACGCGCAACGACGCCATCAAGCTCTTACACGTATATATTATATACTAGCGGCTGCCCGCGGCTCCGCTCGCGTGGAGTCAAATAACGTAGCCTATGTGTTAATCCAGATCATAATCTATCTACGTGCCAAATTTCATTCAAATCCGTTCAGCCGTTTAAGCGTGAAAGAGAACGTGCCAAATTTCATTCAAATCCGTTCAGCCGTTTAAGCGTGAAAGAGAACGTGCCAAATTTCATTCAAATCCGTTCAGCCGTTTAAGCGTGAAAGAGAAACAAACATCCATACATACAATCTTTCGCATTTATAATATTAGTAGGATATATATACCTTATTATTTTGATTTTGGAATACTGGCCAGAAATACTTTGACTAATTTTAAAAATAGAACGTTCCCGCTTGCCGAAAACAAAAAATAAATTCATTTTCATTAATTTTCAAATATGGAGTGGTCAAAGAAGGATGATAGAGTCGCGGTTATCGCGTTGCACCGCTGTGGTTACGCGCCAAAAGAGATTTTCAACACAAAAGAGAGTTTTGAAGTGATAATTTCTTATGGGAGGGTAAACCACCTTGTTACTTGTAACGCGTTACGGCGCCAATCTGTCTGGCTTCCTTTTCTCTCACGCATACGGCAGCGGATTAGTTTAAGTTATCACTTCTGTCAAGCGTCCCGTGACGCACATGTTTTTTTAAATAAAGAATGTCAGTATCAACAGTCGTTCAACATAGCGAATTCATCCGGACACATTGGAAATAAAAATATCATCAAATGCGAGTTCGACTCGCGCACCGAGAGTTCCGTAAAAAAATGTTTTCGAAAAGTATTTTTTGTGATGTGACTACAAAACGATTTTCGGATTTTTTCCTTCACTTGTGCTACATGACATTGCTTCTTACCAAATTTCGTGATTCTAGGTCAACGGAAAGTACCCTATATTTGATTCCCTTGAGTGTGTTAAAATATGCGCATAGACGAGGCATAAATAGCCGTATCTTTTGATTGCGTTTACTTAGAAGTTTGATTTTTTCACTGCTCGAAGGAATTGCAGAGCTGAGCATTTTATATTAATTTCAGCTTGATAGACCGTCCCTGAGAAAAAGGGTCTTGACAGACAGACAACAAAGTGATCCTATAAGAATTCCGTTTTTCCTTGTGAGGTACAGAACCCTAAAAATACCGTACGTTGCCTGGGAGTTTTTCTCACTCGAATTATTCCGTGAAATGAACTCTACGTACACGTTTTCCCCGGGGATCACACCAGCGACCCCTTCGAGCGCGAAGTGACAATTACCTGTCCATTTTTCTGGATGCATTCGTGTGAAAATATATCGTTTCGCTACGGTGGGAAAAAGAGGCCAAATGCCGAGTTACCATTTTTTTTTGTCTCCAACTATTTTTAATCTGACTTTTTTATTTTATATACAACGTCTGCAGGCATACAAGCATACGGCCCACCTGACGTAAAACGATTACGGTAGCCTATCAACGTTTGTAATACATTAAGTATCACTCGTACCACCTCTGCTGCTAACTCAGCAACTCCTTTACTGGTGACCTCACTCACACGCTGGAACACATCAACTTAGGGAGTTATTATTTGGCCGCGGTTTTCTGTGAGGTGGAAGTACTTCCCCAGATGGGCTACTTTGATGCCCTACGTCTCTTAATCGACTGACCGTTTTTTAATTTAATTTCGATTACATACTAGCAGCAGACCGCGACTTTGTCTCGGTATCCCGTGGGAACTGCTTTTTCTAACTTTATTCCTTCTTTCTCCGCTTCTAAGGGTCATATCGTGATGTTAAATAGCTTATATCCTTCGTTAAGTATTGGGCAATTAAACGCAAAAATATTAAATCTCAATGGCTGTTCAGGAGATTAGTGTGTTCAAACAAACGGCCAAACTCTTCCGTTTTGTATATTAGTATAGATACTTCGTTGTAAACTCCTGAAGTCATAGTATAATACGTTAATGTTTCTAGAAAAGAAATGTACCTAGCCCTAAAAACCGGCGAGTGTGCATGAAAAGAGCAATGAATGTTTAAGAAGCGAGTGAGATATGTAAGGATCGAGTCACGTGGCGCTCGGTTCTCTCTGCCTACCCCGCAAGGGATTTGACGTGTAGTTATAGATATATAGATAGAAAGAAATAAGAATGACTAACGCATACCCGGGTGTGGGTTAGTCCTTCTTGTGTGGGTCTTCATTTTCATGGGCGAAAAACAAAAAATAAAAGTTCCTAATATTCAAAGCAGTGATATCCTATTGGATAAAGAACCGCCCTTGTGACCAACAGGTCCCCGGTTCGAATCCTGGCATATACCACTAAGTCCGCGTTTTCGGATTTATGTACGTATTTGCAATTTGTAATTATGATTCGCTCGGCGTTGAAGGAAAAACATCGTGAGGAACCCCACACATCCAAGAAATTGAAGAAAGACGTGTGTCCTAAAGAAAGATCTGGTTAACCCTCTCGGCTGCGGAGTTCTGACGGGAGTCGTTCCATGTAAAAATCAGCGTCTTCGCCAAATTTCGCTTCGCCTTCGCCTTAGGCTTTTAGGTAGCGGATCCCACTAGTCCTAATGGATTAGGAAACAGGATACCGCTAAGAAGAAGATTGTTCCTAATGTTAAGTCATTTTACACTCATAAGCCTCCCGACGTTGTATAAAAAAAAACAATATGTGACGCGATGTCAATCCCTGAACTAGCTAATGAGAGCTGCGCTTTACTTCTACTTTACCCCCCGACCGGGACCCTAGCGATCAGTCGAGTTACTACCCAAAATCGCCTGATCGGATCTCCATAGGTTATTTCTTTCGTTTGTAAATGTTTAACTTCTTCGAAAAGTGGATATTTTTAACATTGTACAAAGTCTTTCTAATTAATGCCGCCGTAAGTATCAATATTTGTTATAAATTACACATCAAAGTGTTTGTCATTAATCAGACTTCTATTTTGAGTGAACTGTCAGCCATTTTGATTGAGTGTTTACTGTGAACCTTGATCGGCGTAACTGTATACAACGGCCGAGCCGGCAATGGCGTATATTATTTCAGCCAATTTACATAATTCTAAATATTACTGAAGTTTTATGGACCAGTAGTTTCAAACCCAGTTTAATGTTCTATCAATAACTTCACGCCAAATCCCTTGCGTGGGAGGCAGAGAGAACCGAGCGCCACGTGACTCGATCCTTACATAACTCACTCCCTTCTTTAATTTAATATTTCTTCCCGTGGTATTCAGAATGGCAATAGGTTATGTTACTAACAGGAGAGGTCTTCTCTGGGAGATGCTGTGGTGTGGTGAGGAGTCGGAGTGTTTCTCTTTCTATGACTGGGTGTTTTCTTATCTTATTATATTTTTATATAGCTGTTGCTGGTGACTTCTTCCGCTTGTACTTTAGTTTATAAACACAGTCTTTTAATTCTTAGGAGCAGGTATTTAGTTTTTTTTATACTACGTCCGGAGGCATACAAGCATACGGCCCACCTGGTGTAAAGCGGGTACCATAGCCTACTAACGCTTGCGGTATATTTAGTATCACTCGCGCAATGCCTCCTCAGCTGCTTACACAGCAACTCCTTGGGAGATTACTGGTGACCTCACTTACACGCAGGAACAGAACAACTAGGAAGTTGTTATAGTTGTTATTTGGCTGCAGTTTTCCGTGAGGTGGAGGTATTTCCCCAAACGGGCTACTTTGATGCGCCCTACCTCTCTTAAAAACTTTGCACTTGCCACTCTTTACACTGCAAAGCTCTTAAATAGCTTGGCTATTTAAATTAAGATGTTTGTTTAATTGTAGTGATTATTAAGTTCACATTTTTGATGGTTTCACCTCTATCACGCGTGAACTGCATACATTTTTTTTGACGTGACGTCTTATAAATCGATGAACGCCGGCTGCACGCACGAAAAAGCATGACTCATTATCACGTTCTGCCTGAGCGGCCATGCAATTCTGTAAGAGCAAACGTCCTTACATCCTCGGAAACATCGGCTGTTACAGCCTTGAACACAAAATTGCAATTCTTTGGTGTCGCTTTTCATGGTTGTGCGACACTAGCGCCCAAGGCTGCGTTTGGAATTGGAATTCTACAAGGCAAACAGCCTCGCGTACGCTTACAGCCTTATAGAATACCAAATAATTTAGCCGTGATCGCAGTAGACGATGTCAAAGCTGTGACATCTGTGATCACAGCGACGTACACAGCCATTACGAGTCGCTTAGAGAATTGCATGGCTGAGCGTGCAAACGAGAGCTCGGAACAAGCGATAGAGAGGCACGATCGGCCTAAGCGTTCGGCTTGTGACGCATCTATCTCTCTTCCACTCCATCGGCCGATGCGTCCGAGTAGAAGAGAGACAGCGGCAGCACACAACCTACACGTGAACTGTTTTGTCAATTGTTGAATGTTTTCTTATGACGTTATCACGTAAAATTATCGCCCGTATTCCGACTTTACAGACAACCAATTTTTTTTTTATTAATAATATATTACGCCACTTTGCCAAGAGGGGAAGTCAATTCCAAAACTTCCCACTCTTACAAATTTCTTCCGATTAAATTCGTTGTGAGTTCCAAGGCAGCTGTAGTTTAACTCCCGGGACAGCAGTGGAGAAGTTCACTGTTAATTGCCTTTTTGGTGGGCGCTGCTGTTAATTCTGGCTACACAGGAGACACAGTGGTGGAAATGTGCGGCGGGCCTGTATTAGTAAATTGTTTAGTTTCTTTTTCAGTTCAGTTGACCGTAGGTGAACAACAATCTTGGCTCTTTTGCGAATTTAAACTACGCATAGCTAAATAAATACTTGATTTCCTTTAATAAGCCGTAAGAATAAAAACAGTTGAGAATGCGCAAGCTTGCATTGCCAGGGGAACACCTGGCTCGTCAATTATATAACAATTTAATTATTATTTTTTAAACTTTGTAGGCCATTTTGACCATGTTCCTGAAATATGATATTGGTTTTTAAGACATTCCTATTCTACTTTTTAATTTACTTTTCGAATCTGAAATAAAAATTCAATTTTTGTTTTAATTTGTCGGCCATTTTGACCATGTTCCTTAAGAGATAGGAGGTTGGTTTTTCAGACATTCCTATTCTACTTTTTATGCTGAACCCGAATCTGAAGTCAAAATTTGAATATTCAAAAGAAAGCGACTGACACACACATAGCCAAACATATAGATTTCATATAGGAACGGTATTCCTGAAAATAACACAATGTTTAATGTATTTTGATACGTCTGTAATTCTTTTAGAGCGTTGATTAGTAATAAAATCTAGCGTAAGGATAGCCGTAGTAATGAGGGTAAGCACCAGGCGCGTAGCGAGGGATGGGGTTGTGGGCACTGAAATAAAAGAAATAAATAAATTATAAAGAAATTACGTAAAAAGTAAACAAAAACCAGAGCATAATCGATCAGACCGCTTCGACTCGAAAAGTTACGAAGTTTTCAAAGCGTCTCATCTTATTGTTATATTTTTTATACGACATCAGGAGGCATACAAGCATACGGCCCACCTGATGTAAAGTTGTTACCGTAGCCTATGAATGCTTGCAATACAACAATTATCATTCGTGCATTCTGCTTTTAATACAGCCACTCTTCCGGAGCTTTCTGGTGACTTTACTCAGACGCTGGAACACAACAACTCAATACGGAGTTGTTATTTGGCTGCAGTTTTCTGTGGGCGAAGATACTTCCACAGATGGGCTGCTTTGATGCGCCCTACCTTTCTAACATCCAGACCAAGATGAACGGACATGTTCATGGACACAAATGTTTGTCATGTGTGGGAATCGAATCCACGTGCGTTGGTGTCAAAGTACGGCGCCGCCGAGCTCGTCAAAGTCGTCGTGATGAAGATTAGGGTAAGTATTTTATAATAGGAGATAGGTAGACACCACAGCAGTCCGACTTGAGAAGTACCTTCACCTCATAGAAAACCACAGTCAAGGAAAAAATTCCTCAAGTAATCCTTGAGAGATTTCTTGTACCGTAGTAAGAGTTAGGTTGCAAATAACCTACCAATAACCTTCTGAGGAGTTGTTGTATGATGGCAGAAGTGTCTGTGGAGTTTTTATTTTTCTACGGCTTACTGTCAGGTGGAGGTATTTCCCCAGTCGGTCTGCGTTGATGTGACCTACCTCTCTTGCACGTAATTCTTGTTTGTAAAGCTGCAGGACACACAATATACAGGTTGGCTTTGACTCTTCTTCTGTTTTTTTTAATACTACGTCGGGTGGCATACAATCATACGGCCCACCTGATGTAAAGCGGGTACCGTAGCCTATTAATGCTTGCGATATGTTCAGTAGTACTCGCGCGATGCCTCCTCCGCTGCTTACACAGCAACTCCTTGGGAACTTACTGGTGACCTCACTCACACGCTGGAATACAAAAACCCTCTTGGGAGTTGTTATTTGGCTGCGATTTTCTGTGAGGTGGAGTTACTTTCCTAGACGGGCTGCTTTGATGCGCCCTACCTCTCTTAAAACATCCAGGCTAAGACAAACAGACATGTTCATGCAATCAAATGTTTGCCGTGTGTGGGAATCGAACCCACGAGCGTTGGTGTCACGACTGAGCCACCGAGCTCGTCTAGTCTTTTCTTAGCGTTATTCCGTTACCTAATCCAGTAGAATTGGCGGGGTCCGTTACCTAAGCCTAACCGTCCGTCCGTTACTAAAGCCTTTTGCGAAGATACTGATTGTTATATGAAGCGTCTGACCTCCACAGCCGTGATGGTAAACCAGACCTTTCTTAGGTTAGGTCACACATCTTTCTAAATACATTTTCTTGGACGTGTAGTTTTCCTTCACCACCTAGCTAGTGATAATTACAAATCCTACTAATATTATAAATGCGAAAGTTTGTATGTATGGATGGATGTTTGTTGCTCATTCACGCTTAAACGGCTGAACTGATTTGAATGAAATTTGGCACGTAGATAGAATATGATCTGGATTAACACGTAGGCTACGTTATTTGACTCCACGCGGGCGGAGCCGCGGGCAGCAGCTAGTGTGTTCATAAATCCGAAAACACGAGTTTAGTGGTGCATGCCTGGATTCGACCCGCGGACCTGTTGTTGACTAGGCCGATTTATTATCCACTAGGCTATTACTGCTCTTAGCTGTGACTCTAAAGATGTTTAATCAGTCACTAACACACAAAGTTGCCTATTGACCTAACAAAAACGTATTATTGAATTCATTTGATACTTACTCTACAGGGGGGTACCGGCAAGATGCTTGGGTTGTAGTACCACTCAGGGATAGGAGTGCCGTCAAGGGTATGTGTGGCGAGAGCGGCAGCATCACAGTAGGGGTAGTCGGGGCATACCGCGGGGCTTACGCCTGGAGGGTACTCCTTGCCAAGAGCCACCGCTGCCAAAGCCAAGATGGTGTACTGAAAATGTAATTTAGCATATTAAAGCATGTTATAAACATAATATTTTTTACAAAAAAAATCTCTTACGTAGAGTAATTCCATTTCTTAATCCAATGGGATTGGTGTGATCCGCTATATAAGCTCTAGGATTTGGCGAAGGTACCTACTGGTTTCGATATTGAAATAAACAAAGTATGTTATATGAATACGGAAGACTTTTATTAGTATAGATAACTTAGACGGTAACTCCTTCGGTGTGTTTAATGACATCCTAGCTTGTTCCTAGCGTTAGCCCGTTTCCAAATCCATTAGGATTGACGGGGTCCGCTACTTGACACTAAGGATTTAGCGAAGATACTGATTTTGACATGCACCGACCGCTGTCAGTCCTCCACAATCCACCAAGAAAACCAGACCTTTCTCACGTCTTTAGAAATATAATTTCTTTTGGTTTCCTCACGATGTTTTCCTTCACCGCCGAGCGAGTGATAATTACAAATATGTATAAAAATATGAAAACACGTATTTAATGCTACATTTCCACACAAGGATACGAACCAATCGGTTGATTAATATGTTATTTATCCACCAGGCTTGTAATATTTGTTACCAAAATAGTTTTGATAATAATTTTAAAGGCGTTTATGTAAAATGTAACAATAGCATCACTATTTGTTACCAAAATAGTTTAATACTGGCGTTTATGTAAAATGTAACAATAGTGATGATATTGTTACATTTTCAAGTATTACCGTCTTAAAATCGTAAATCCTGAAATCTTTGAATATTTTTATTGTCTGACAAATCATACACCGCTATCTAGCTCCAAAGTAAGCGAAACTTGTATTGTGGTATTAGATAACCGATAGACATACGTAAATATTTTTTTTTGTAAATACATATTTATGAGACATGCGCACAAATGCTTGTTCTGTGTGGGAATCAAACTCACGAGCGTCGGTGTCAAAGTGGCGTTACCAACCACTGCGCCACCGGACTCGTCACATATAGAATATAATAATTATAATTATTGTCTGTTACAACTATAGTCACCTGATTTAGTGTCCCTTTTAATACTTTACATCAAAAATGTTACAGTGAACTTGTTTATGAGATATATCACCAATGATTATAAGTAATGATTATGTGACTTATTTGTAACACTTATTCGTTGCAAATGCAAAAGTGAAAATGTAGTCAAAAACAAATAGCAAATTGGGGCTGATACGTAGGGGGAGATAAATTGTAGGCACATATACAAAATGTAAATTGAAAAAATATATGATTTATACTGTTACATTTTTTTTAGCAATTTCATAATTATCAGCAGCTTTTTAATAAATGGGAAAATAAACAACAATTTATTAGATTTGTACAGTCGTCGTCTGCGTGGGTACCTCTGTCTCGCCTATTTCTACCGCTAAGCAGCTATATTTATATACTCGTAGCTGTGTTCCGGTGTGAAGGGTGAGATATGGCAGAGAAATTACTGGGTACTGTGACGATACATCCTTAGATCACGAGATTGGCAGCGCGCGAGTATCACCCCCGTGGTGTTGCGAGCGGCACTAGCATGCGGTGACCGCTTACCATGATTGTTTGCCAATCTAGTTGTATAATAAAAAAAATATATAATTACCAATTTCGTAAACATGTTTCTTTCTTCTCGACCGACTTGAGACTGTTGCCTGATTGACGACGCCAATCATATTTATATAATTCAAGCGAGTTTGTTAATGGCAGTTAATTGCATTTTAATTTTAATATATGTTGAAAATTAATTAACGCCTGGTAAGTAAACAATTATTTTATTGTTTACAGATGACATTTTCACAACAATACCTAATCGTAAACTAGATATTTGAAAAATCAAGTTACTTACAAATGATTACCTGTACAACTTGCACTTTCTTACTAGGAGAATCGCTACATGCCGAGAATGTTACGCGAGGCTATTGAAATAAGAAAACACCCCAATTTCAATAGAGAAGATGGTTGGCAAGCTGCTTGGGATCTAGTTCTAAAAATAATCAAGTCACAAACCCAGAGATCTACTCAAAAACATTCGGACACCGTGAGCGATTTTTGTGTGAATCAGAACATATATAATTAACTCATCCATGACGATAGATGTAATAATTGAATAACCAGTGTAAGACAAATGTCACCTTGGTCTTCCTGTGACCAAGGACGCTGCAAAGCATTCGAAACGTCAGGCTCAACAAAATAAATAAAACTTAACTTATCCCGTTTTCTCGGGGTCCGCCACCTAAGTCTGAAGATTTGGCAAAGATCTTGACGTGGAGCGACTGCCGTCAGATAACAACCCACATGGAAAACCAGACCTTTCTTAGGTTAGGTCTATCGAAATACTTGGAGGACGTGCGGGTTTCCTCACGATGTTTTCCATCATCGGCGAACAGGTGATAAATCAAGTATTGGATAGTCAAATGCATAATTTTTTCAAATCAGACCGATAGTTCCCGGTACAAGAGTGTTCAACAAACACACGCATTTCCGCTTCATATGTTAACATAACCATAGATATCAAATAGTTATTTGAGCATTGAGTGATGCAGCCCGCCTTATCATAGACAAGACGTGGGCAAACTTTTGCCATACACATTTATTGTCTATGGGTAGAGCGTAAAACTAGCGTGAAGTTTTCCTCATGAAATAATGCACGTAGTTTCTTCCCCACATAAAAACACCCCACGATATTACTGGAAATATCACTCACGGGGACGAACGTAAAAACCCTCCGGGGAGTTGTTATTTGGCCGCGGTGTGGCAACTTTTTCAATATACATCAATTGCACTTTCTTCTTACCTGAGTCTTGTTGCAGTTTATTTTACGTATTAAGGCCCTTATTGAAAGTGGGGTGTAAGTGGATCAATGCCACCTTTAGTGGGCCGGGCAAGTACCTCCATCTCGCAGAAGACGGCAGCCAAATAACAACTCCCTGGAGGGTTGTTGCGTTCCTGCAAGTGAGTGAGGTCACTAGACGACGAGGAGTTGCTGTGTTGACAGTGGAGGTGTCAACGCGCTAGCAACATTATTTTTGTTGCTAGCGTTCATACGCTACGGTAGCCGCTTTACATCAGGCTGACCGTATGCTTGCTTGCTATCCGTGGTACCGTTATCTACGACAACTAGCAACACAAGGACTGTAGCTGGCACGTTGTCACATACTGTTTCATATGTATGTTTTTTATACTACGTCGGGAGGCATACAAGCATACGGCCCACCTGATGTAAAGCGGGTACCGTAGCCTATTAACGCTTGCGATATATTAAGTATCACTCGGGCGATGCCTCCTCTGCTGCTAACATAGCAACTCCTTAGGAGTTTAAACGTCTTAAACCTCCCTCTTTTTCTTCTTAGCGTTATTCCGTTTCCTAACCCATTAGGATCGGCGGGGTCCGCTACCTAAGACTAAGGATTTGGCGAAGTATACTGATTTTTACATGGAACGGCTACCGTCAGACCTCCACAAACTAGACAGTAAACCAGATCATTCTTAGTTAAGGTCGTTTTTTTTATATACAACGTCGGGAGGCATGCAAGCATATGGCCCACCTGAGGTAAAGCGGTTACCGTAGCCTATAAACGCTTGCAATACATTGAGTATCACTCGCCCGATGCCACCTCTGCTGCTAACACAGCAAATCCATACGAGCTTGCTGCTGACCTCACTCACACGCAGGTACACAACAACCCTCTAGGGAGTTGTTATTTGGCTGCGGTTTTGTGTGATGTATTAAAAATGTACACTACAAAACACGATGTTTCCGGACGCGAAAAATTAAAAAAAACGTGTGCATCTCGGGACGCCCGACAGAAGCGATAACATAAACTAATCTAAGTTGAACTATTTGATATTGAAATTGTTTAACTTGAGAAAAGCTTAGGTTATTACTTAAATTTTATGTATATTAATATGATAATGTAAGGAAAGGTTATTTATTAATAAAGTCTTTTATTGATTATAAAATATTTTTTATTCTTAGTTACAAATCTTGAATATGTACATTAGAATTTAGTGTATGTACATCATTAGTATCATTATTTAATCCTTTAAAAGTAACAATTGGCTTATGGTAGCTATAATACGCAACGAAATTTTTACATTATGTCATCAACGGGTTAGAGTGCGAGAGGAGGAGCCTGCCTACCGCTGCCGTATGCGTGAGAGAAAGGGAAGCCAGACAGACTGGCGCCGTAACGCGTTACGTAACGAAGCGGTTTACCCTCCCATAAGAAGTTATCACTTCAGTAACAAGAGAAAAAGATTCGTAACTCATTGGTTTCGAGGGCTATAAGAAAACATGTGGGACATAAATTCTTACAACGATTCGAAACGTGATGGGAATCGAATATTATATACCTACGGTATCCTTAATGATAAATAATAGCCTGAAATACTGCTTGCCAAGAAACATAGATAGTATACACAAACCTAAATGGAGTTCAGGAATACAAATGAAAGGATGAGATAACATTTAAATGGCAAAAAACAACAAACCATTTGCTTAGTTTTTAGGGTTCCGTACCCAAAGGGTAAAACGGACCTATTACTGAGACTCCGTTGTCCATCTGTCCGTCTGTCACCAGGCTGTATCTCATGAACCGTGATAGTTAGACAGTTGAAATTTTCACAGATGATGTATTTCTGTTGCCGCTATAACAACAAATACTAAGTATCTGTGATATACATTGAATTATTATGTTACTAGAACCGACTTTACGAGATTAATACCGGTTTGTGATGCTTTTGTTGTACTAAAATAAAAACATTATGTGCGCATTAAAATACGATTAAAAAAGTTAATTGCATCGAAAAAGTATTAATATAAAAATATTTCAGTGTGCTAAAAGCTCCAGATTAAACCGTATAACTAGTGTACTAGAACCGACACCGTGAACCAAATGTTTGCGCCATGCTTTGTTGCCGATCGGCAACAACTCATTGCTGAACTACGTTGAACGAAACGCGTAAGCGCCATGCAAATCACGGCGCTTTTGACCTTTTTGTCGCAAGTAAAATACCCCTTAGAAGCGATTTAGTGTTGTATCTTCGAATCTTTAGAATATACATCTAAATTATTTCAGCGCTGCAGCGGACATTAGTTAAAAGTAATGTCCATTGCAGCGCTTATTAATACCAAAATGGAGCAACACTTTTACTTAGGATAGCTCTCTAGTACATAATAACTCAATATGTGATATAAACAATCTTTTACAACGAGAGGTAGGGCGCAACAAAACAACGGGGAAGTACTTCAACCTCACAGAAAATTGCAGCTAAATAACAACCCTAGAAGGTTGTTGGGTGAGTAAGTGAGTCTGGAACAACTGTCTGGAAGGTTTTTGTATTCCTGCGTATGATTTAGGTCACCAGTGAGCTCTTAGGGAGTTGCTGTGTTACCAGCGGAGGTGGCATCGTGTGAATGATAACCGATGTATTACAAGCGTTCATAAGCTACTTTACATCGGGTGGGCGATGTGCCTATATGCCTATATGTGCTGTGTGAATACCAGGTGGTATTCGAGCAATGTGAGTAAGGTCACTAGTAAGCTCCTAAGGAGTTGCTGTGCTAACAGCAGAGGTGGCATCGCGCAAGTGATACTTAATGTATTACGAGCGTTCATAGGCTACGGTAACCGCTTTCCATCGGGTGGGCCGTATGCTTGCCCTGCGACGTGGTATTAAAAAAAAATTGGCCAAGTGCGAGTCGGACTCGCGCACGAAGGGTTCCGTACCATATCTATAAAAACGGCAAAAAAATCACGTTTGTTGTATGGGAGCCCCTTAAATATTTATTTTATTCTATTTTTTAGTATTTGTTGTTATAGCGGCAACAGAAATGCATCATCTGTGAAAATTTCAACTGTCTAACTATCACGGTTCATGAGATACAGCCTGGTGACAGACGGACGGATGGACGGACGGACGGACAGCGGAGCCTCAGTAATAGGGTTCCGTTTTACCCTTTGGGTACGGAACCCTAAAAACGGGTTGCACTCCGGAAGTGCCAGCAGAAGTGAAAACTTAAACATTAACGGTGTGCATTTTTGAATATTTTGGAATAGTTAGGGAATAATTTCGCACGCATTGCTTTATTTATCAGTATAAAAGTACTATCATGTATGTGGTAAAATACAATATTCATTTATTGCGCTATCGTACATAAACATGACAATTTATATTACATTAAAAATTTAACACTTCAGAACTATTACAATTATTTTACATTAAAAAGTTTATCTCTCAGAAAAATCAACTTTCACCCATAATTTCAACGACTCACCATCATCATTACCAGCATCATTATCGCCAATCTCTAAAACTCAAACATACACGCACGCTCGCGCAACGGCCCTGCGCCGCTTAAACCAAACAGTGATGTTGATAAACTACGTTGAGCGAAACGCGTAAACGCCAACAATTTCATGGCGCTTACAACGTTTCGGTCGCAAGAAAATAATGCCCTATGAACGATCTAGCGCTTCATGTTTTAATTGTTTAATTAGAGGGAACTAATGTTTTAGCGCTGCAGCAAACTTAGGTTCTAATTCTCACCAAAATCTTAGGGTTAGGGTCACGTGTCCTGACGGCCTGACGGCCTGACACGAGTTTAGCATTTTTTACTCATCCCAAAAAGTGCACAACGCCGCTAAAGAAGTTTTCACTTCAAAAATCTTTACATTACATATCGTGATTAAATAGATTGAAATTACCTCAGTAAATTAAAATTATGTTTTATTCTTAAACCGTGATATTAATTACGCGTATTAATGATACCCAATAAACTTCCAATAATGAAGTATGTGTTCAACATGCCTCGTTAACGGCGCGGCGACGTGTCACCCGAGTAAATTGACGGCAATATTTCATCGCGGCGATATCGACTAATGAGCCGGTCATATGATGCTGAAACTGTACCATCCGGACAAGGATCAGCGGGATTATTCACATTGCCTTGAAAAGCCATGTTCGATTAGGAAAAATGGAATTCGATTGAAAACTTTTCGAATTCGTTTCGAATATGGCTGTCTAAACTGATCAGTTTTGAGCTGAAGCTGATGGATTAAAAATAAAGATTTTTTGCAACAAAAATTTACCTGGTCTCTAGAATAGGTAACATGCATGTTTTGTTTTACTCTTAGGTATATATTTTTATCAATACTTAAAGTATTGACCAAAACGTAAGCGCCATGAAATTGTTGGCGTTTACGCTTTTCGTTCAACGTAGTTTATCAACATCGTTGTTTGGTTTAAGCGGCGCAGGGCGCTTGCGCGAGTGTGCGTGTGTGTTTGTACTAGAGCCTACTACGCGTATCCACGGAACGGACCACGGACCGTCTGTATACTTGTAAAATTCGTGTATATAAAGTGTTTAAAATATGGAAATTGAGTGTTTGAGTTTTAGAGATAATGATGCTGGTATTGATGATGGTGAGTCGTTGAAATTATGGATGAAAGTTGATTTTTCTGAGATAAATTTTTAATGTAAAATAATTGTAATAGTTCTGAAGTGTTAAATTTTTAATGTAATATAAATTGTCATGTTTGTGTACGATAGCGCAATAAATGAATATTGTATTTTACCACATACATGATAGTACTTTTATACTGATAAATAAAGCAATTCGTGCGAAATTATTCCCTAACCATTCCAAAATATTCAAAAATGCACAACGTTAATGTACAAGCTTTCACTTCTGCCGCCACTCCCGGAGTGCAATCCATTTTTATTTTTAAATTTATTCGTTGCTCAAATAAATAAATAAATATTGTCGGACAAATTACACAGCGCCATCTAGCCCCAAAGTAAGCGAAGCTTGTGTTATGGGTACTAGACAACTGATAAACATACGTAAATACATTTTTTTTTTTGTAAATACATACTTATCATACATAGAAAATACCCAGACCAAGACAAACAGACATGTTCATGCACACAAATGTTTGTACTGTGTGGGAATCGAACCCACGAGCGTTGGTGTCAAAGTAGTGTAACAACGCGTTTCACCACTGCGCCACCGAGCTCGTCAAAAAAAATATATAATAAAAAATAATGATAAACGCATAATTCTATAGTAATAAAGATTATTAAAAATATATTTCTCTCTTATTTGAATCAAAATATATTTCTCTCTTATTTGGGGGTCATGTGCCAGAAGTGTGCTCGCTCACGACCCCTGCCAATCAATCAGATTGCAATTTTGGACCAAGAGCGCACCGATGTGTGGATTAGGGTGTCCCCCGGAGGCGTGAGGTTGGTGCGAATGTAGCTGCATGCGGCGGTGGACTGGAGTTGGCGCTGCGTGGTACTGGCGGTCACGCACCATGCAGCGCCAATTCAGGCAGACCGAGGAGAGTCGATTGCTGCATAGACACGTGGAATGTGAAAGGTGGATTGAGTGATAAGATGAAGGAACTGATAGATGTAATGAGTGAGAGACGTTTAGATGGTTTGTGTATGACAAAAACTAAGCACAAGGGGAGCGACGCCGATTGCAGCATACGCTTCGGTAAGCTCAGCGTCTGCTCAAGAACTAAATAAGTTATGGGAGTCTGTCAGGGATGTTCTGGATTTAGCTGAAGGGAATGAAAGAGTGATTATGTGTGGAGATTTGAATGGATGTGTGGATCGGACCAAGTGAGTCAGCTATGAAGCTGTTCTTGACCCCTATGAAGATAAGAGATTGAACGAAGCAGGTAAGTCAATTCCAGATTTGTGTATGGTACGAAACGTCCTCGTGTCGAATACTTTATTTCATCATAAGGGTATTCACACGTATACATGGAGACGGAATTACCAAAAAAGTGTGATTGCGCAGAGCAGGCATTGCGCGAGTGATACTTAATATATCGCAAGCGTTAATAGGCTACGGTACCCGCTTTACATCAGGTGGGCCGTATGTTTGTATGCCTCTCAACGTAGTATAAAAAAAATATTAGCGACGGTCTTGATTCTGTTTCGACTAGGGGCATAAGTAAATACTTATTTTACGTTAGCCTTATTAACGTATAACGATAAGGACAACAACTAAAACACGTAATTCAACATTTTGAAAATATTTTTATTTTTTTTACATTTTTTATTGACCCAATAGTATTTACAATATTACACTTAGTAATAAAATCTAGCGTAAGGATAGCCGTAGTAATGAGGGTAAGCACCAGGCGCGTAGCGAGGGATGGGGTTGTGGGCACTGAAATAAAAGAAATACATTTTCACAAATGGATTATGTAAATAAATTACTTAAAAACTGAACAAACAAAAACCAGAACGCTGTATCAGACCAAAGACTACTTGGACTGGAGTCGATGTTTAAAAGTTACCTATAGTTATGAGCACTTTCAAAGCGTCTCCTAATATTTTAATATATTGGAATAAGTATTTTTCTCATTGAATTAAACAATTTGTAACGGAAGTATCGCGTGTTTTATTTATTTTGTTGAACCTGACTTTTCGAATGCTTTGCAGCGTCCGTGGTCGCAGGAAGACTAAGGTGACATTTGTCTTACATTGGTTATTCAATTATTACATCTACCGACATGGATGGATTAATTATATATGTTCCGATTCACACAAAAATCGCTCACGGTGTCCGAACGTTGTTGAGTAGATCTCTGGGTTTGTGACTTGATTATTTTTAGAACTGGATCCCAAGGTGGTACTTGCCAACCATCTTCTCTATTGAAATTGGGGTGTTTTTTTATTTCAATAGCCTCGCGCTTTTCTCATTTAAGACAGGTAGGTGTGTCAGGGCAGTCCGTCTTAGGAAGTACCACCTCACAGAAAACCGCATTCTAGGAACAAATCCCTGAAAGATTCCTGTGCTCCTGAGTGTGAATGATGTTACCATAACCTTCTGAAGAGTTATTGTGTGAGAAGGTAACTCTCCATGTAGATTTTATTTTGCTACGACTTACTGTGAGACGGAGGTATTTCCTCGGTCAGGCTACCTTTATGTGACCTACCTCTCTTTAGCGAAACCCTTGTTAAAGTGCAGGATACACAATGTGCAGGCGGCTTTAACTCTTCTTTTTCTTTTTAGCGATATTCCGTTTTATCCAATAGGATTAGCGGGGTCCGTTACCTAAGGATTTGGCGAAGATACTGATTTTTAGATGGAGCGACTGCCGTCAGTTCTCCAGACAACCCAGGTCGTTCTTAAGTCACACGTCTTTCGGAATATATTTTCTGGACCGTGTTTGTTTCCTCACGATGTTTTCCTTCACCGCCTAACTAGTGATAATTGCAAATATGTACGTACGTACGTATGTAATGTATGTGTGTATTTTTTTTTATACTACGTCGGGAGGCATACGAGCATACGGCCCACCTGATGTAAAGCGGATACCGTAGCCTATTAACGCTTGCGATATATTAAGTATCGCTCGCGCGATGCCTCCTCTGCTGCTTGCACAGCAATTCCTTAGGAGTGTACTGGTGACCTCACTCGCACGCAGGTATACAACAACCCTCTAGGGAGTTGTTATTTGACTGCGGTTTTCTGTGAGGTGGAGGTACTTCCCCAGACGGGCTGCTTTGATGCGCCCTACCTCTCTTAAAACATCCAAACCAAGATATACAGACATGTTCATGCACACAAATGTTTGCCTTATGTGGGAATCGAACCCACGAGCGTTGGTGTTAAAGTCGCGTCATTCACGACTGAGCCGCCGAGCTAGTCAAAATCCGAATATACAAATGTAGTGGTACACCTCAGGATTCGAACTGGGGACCAATTAATCAATATACCGATTTTTTTTCCACTTGTTTAACAACTTAAAGCTCGTATATCCAGACCGACTTAACAAAAGCTTATTAATAAATTCGTTAGATACTCACTCTACAGGCGGTATCGGCAAGATGCTTGGGTTGTAGTACCACTCAGGGATAGGAGTGCCGTCAAGGGTATGTGTGGCTAGAGTGGCAGCATCGCAGTAGGGGTAGTCGGGGCATACCGCGGGGTTTACGCCTGGAGGGTACTCCTTGCCAAGAGCCACCGCTGCCAAAGCCAAGATGATGTACTGAAAATTTAAGTTAGCATATTGAGGCACGCAATAGACAATATTTGTTACAAAGTAATTCTCTTACGTAGAGTAATTCCATTTCTTAATCCAATGGGATTGGTGTGATCCGCTACATAAGCTTAAGGATTTGACGAAGATACCTACTGGTTTTGATATTGAAATAAACGAAGTATGTGATATTAATAATATTGTTTTAATTTTACTAAAGTATTTTACATTTTGCATAAACGCCAATATTATAAAAATATAATGGTATATTCTGAAATGCTTGCACCGAAAATTAAATTCTGAAAATTACACGATAGGCACATGTTTTATTGTGAGCAGTGATAGTCCAGTGGACAAGCAACCGGCCTATGACCACCTGCTCCCTGGTTCGTATCCCGGCGGAGACGTGTACCACTAAATTCGTGTTTTCGGATTTATCTTCATATTTATCACTTGCTGGGCGGTGAAAGAAACCACTGTGAGAAAACCCATACGTCCAAGAAATTATATTTCGAAAGACCTAACCTAAGAAAGATCTGGTTCTCCCTCTAGGTTGTAGAGGTCTGACGGTAGTCGCTCCATGTAAAAATCAGTGTCTTAGCCAAATCCTTAAGCTTAGGTAGCGGACTCCGCCAGGGATAATCCGAAGAAGAAGAAGAATAGTAATAAGTCATTTAGTATCTCGTTCAACACTTCACATATTTTTTTTATAGTAAACTTGTTTATGAGATGTATGTATGTATATCTTCACGCCAGGTCCTTTGCGGGGTAGGCAGAGAGGACCGAGCGCCATAAGACGCGGTCCTTACACACTTCACTCGCTTCTGTGACATTCATAGCTCTTTTCATGCACGCTCGCCAGGTCCTGGGGGACTACTGTCAGACCTCCACAATCCAGAGGGAAAACCTGATCTTTATTAGGTTAGGTAACACGTCTTTCGTAATATAATTTCCTGGACGAGTCGGTTTCCGTTTAAATACGAATTTAGTGGTACATGCCCTCGCCAGGATTCGAAGGTGCTTATGCAATATGTAACCAAATTAAAATATATTATGGTTATACATTACTTTCTTCTTATTAATTTTATAATTTATTATTTACTAGCTGTGCCCGCGACTTCGTCCGCGTGGAATATTATTTATTTATATTAAAAAAAATAAATCAAATTTCTAAAATAAAAGTAGCCTAAGTTACTCCTTATTACAACAGCTATCTACCAGTGAAAGTCACGTCAAAATCGGTCCAGCCGTTTCAGAGATTAGCCGGAACAAACAGACAAAAATTGTAAAAATATTCATTTTGGTATATGTGCCGTGTACCTATACATCCATATGCATTTAGGAAAAAGCGGTAATTATAATATTACATACAGACACTCCAATTTTATTTATCTATATAGATATATGAAAAATTAATAAACCGAGTGACAATTTTTATATAATAAAATAAACTTACCAATTTTGCAAACATGTTTTTTACTTCTCGGCTCTCGTGAAACTGTTGCCTGATTGATGATGTAAATTGTATTTATATTATTTAAGCGACTTTCTTAATGGCTGTTAATTATATTTTAATTTTAATGTATGTTCGAAATTAAAAATTAATTAACTGCCTGGACTGTAAACACCTATTTCTCGTTTAGAGACGACATTTTATTATAACAGTACCTAATTGCAATGTAGATTATCCAATAATCAAGTTAGTTACAATTAATATTAATAGTAACGTAATTATATATTAATATTAACGTTGCAATCTTGATTTTTATCAGAGGTTTTGTTGCAGTTTATCACTCCACACAACTACACTCATACTCCACGTACTTGAATGCGTCGAAATCATATTGTAGTGACTTTGAACCATGATAGTTAGACAGTTGAAATTTTCCCAGATGATGTATTTCTCTTGCCGCTATAATAACAAATATTAAAAAACAGAATAAAATAAATATTTAAGGGGGCTCCCATACAATAAACGTGATTTTCTTGCTCGTTTTTGCTCGATATTGATAACGGCAACAGGTAGACGCTTGAAATGTTCCCAGAATATTTAGGTATATATTCACTTTAAAAATAAATAATTAAATTAAAATAACACAAATATTTAAGGGCGAGTTCCCATACAATAAACATGATTTTTTTCTGCCGTTTTTATAGATAATTGTACGGAACCTTTCGTCCGCGAGTCCGACTCGCACTTGGCCGGTTTTTTTTTGTTGTTACACCATGTAACTATAACTTCAAGAAAAAGCGGTGCCTCCAATTGCAAGCCTAATTCTGCTTAAATGGAGAATCCGGCCACGACAAATGTAAATAGTTTGAGTTACTGAGTAAAGATTCATTATTATTATTATTATTTCTTTTTATATCACGGGTTTATCCCGGTCATTTGATAGGCATGTTCGGGAATTTGGATTCAACGCGTAGAGACCCCTTTGAGAAGCTTGATATAATGTTGCATATCAAACTTCTCAAAGGCCAGGCCAGGGGATATCAATGTGACAATATATCCATATACCAGGTCACGGCAAGTATTGGGACTACTGCGAATGTGTTGGAAATTATTGGGCTATTAAAATTAGATCTGGAGGGATTATTACATAAGAGGGACGGACGTGTTAAATTATAGTGCGACGTCTTGAGGTCCAGCTGATTTGAAGTGTTTACCGTAGTCTATAATAGCTGACAACACAGAGACTATCGCTTTTTTTTATACAACGTCGGGAGGCATACAAGCATATGCCCACCTGATGTAAAGCGGCTACCGCAGCAACGCTTCCAATACTTTGAGTATGGCACGCACGATACCACCTCTCTTGTTAACGCAACAACTCCTTAGGAGCTTACTGGCGACCTTACTCACACAACAACCCTCTAGGGTTGTTATTTGGCTGCAATTTTCTGTGAGGTGGAGGTACTTCCCCAAACGGGCTGTTTTAATAAATATAAATAAATTTTAATTTTAAATATACCTCTCTTAAAAAACCAAGACAAACAGGCATGTAAACAGACCATAATGGCGCGTGTCTCCACTGCGCCACCGAGCTCAACAATATCGCTTTGCCATCCACTGTTCAGCAAACACTCAGTTACCAGTGAACAAAATGCTTAACGAGGTAATAAGCATGTAAGTTTTACTTTCATTCAAAAATATACATGTGACGCCCAGAGCCTGACATCTGGAGTCCACGAATAGAAGGGTCCCAATATACTCAAAATGATACCTCGTCGTATCCTGTATGCACGTCCGAAGATGCCTCTTCGCGGCCACTTTCACAGAAGTACTTGCCATCCTACTAATATTATAAATGCGAAAGTTTGTATGTATGGATGGATGTTTGTTGCTCTTTCACGCTTAAACGGCTGAACGGATTTGAATGAAATTTGGCACGTAGATAGATTATGATCTGGATTAACACATAGGCTACGTTATTTGAATCCACGCGGGCGGAGCCGCGGGCAGCAGCTAGTTAAAAATATATTTTTCCTAGCTTTATCCCGATTCCTAACATATTAGAATTGGCGCAGTCCGGATTTCGTCATGGAGCAGCTGCCGCCTCCACAGTCCGGAAATAAGACCAGACCTTAGGTTTTATATAGGAGGAGTGCAAATTTGTCATTACCACTTGTTCGGCGGCAAAGGAAAACATCGTGAGGAAACCCGTAGTCCTAGAAATTATATTTCAAAAGACGTTTGACCTAACCTAAGAAAGGTCTGGATTTCCCAGGTCAGATGGCAATCGCTGCATTAGCATTGATATATTTAAATGAAGCGACTGCACAAACCTTCCCAACCCATACAGAATATCAGACCTTTTCTTGATAAGGTGAGCGATGCCGTATTGCTCGGAGAGATGAATGAAGTTTTGTTAGATTAAAATTAAAACATTGTTCGCATTGGAGGTGCCATATTTATTGAAATGTAATTACAGACAAAGACAAATACAATGCGATAAGTCTCTTTTGGCTTTTGAGTGATATTGACAGAAGTATACCCCTCTCTTGCATACTTAGGTAATCTTCAGGAGATGGACGCATTATTCAGATTTCGGCCACGCGCCTAAAAGGTCTTGTCGCACTGTACTATAGACATCGTGATAGATGTCAAATACAAGTATTATACACTTTATTTTGGCAATGCCATGAGACATTTAACATCTAACATCAAAGTCCAAAGTAGGCAGAGAACGTTGAAGTGCTGATTTTATTCATAAGGTTTATTCAAACATAATTTTTGAAGTAAAACTTCTTTACACACGCTTGACTTTGGAGAGTAAGCTGGTGAATGCGTGACGAGAGCGTTACGAAAAGTGTGATCGGGCGAGGCGAACGGAAGTTGAGAGGGAGATATAAGTTAGTGAAGATAGAAAGAGAGAGAGTTACGTTTCGTATATTACTGTAGGGGCAAGAGAGAGAGGTGCGAGCACACATTTTCTTTCTCCTTTTCTCTAATAGCGAGTTTCGTATGTCTAAGTCACAGTGCAGGCCTATTGTCTGTATCACACTATGGAGCTAAAGAAGTTTTACTTCAGTCGTGTGGTCTAAAGCACACAAATTTTTTTGGAAGTGCAGATTTTTTCGTGATATTTTCTTCATCCAAGCAAGATTACGACATACATAGGTACATATATCATCACGCCTAGCGCCTGTCTCACATTGTGGTAGGCAGAGACTATGGAACGCCAGGTGCACCGATCCAAACACACCTCTCTCGCCTCTGCCACACTCATCGACCTCTCCTTGCATGCTCTTTTTCGGGGGGAGTTTTCTGCGCATCAGCTATTTGATTTATATACTTACAAATATGTACATAGATAAATGCGAGAACACGAATTTAGTGGTACATGCGTACACCAGGATTCGAATCAAGGATCAGTGGTTAATCAACAGATTTCTTATCCACTTATCTATTCTAGATCAAATTGCATGTAAATTTGACTATCGCAAAATAATGCCTGAATCTATTAATTACATCAAATTTAGTCGTCATTATTAATCTGGTTTGTTTGCAGACGCAAGTTGTTTACGTCAATATAGTAATTATTTGCCAATAATTACTAGCGTTTACTAAATTTAATAAAAATGAGAGCTCGATGGTGTCGTTCTAACCAAACACGCAGGTTAAGATGACAGGCTGGGTGGCTTGAAAACACCAGCTTCCGCCAATTCGCAGTTGAGCAGCGTGGTGGAGTATGCTCTAAACCCCTTCGGTTGAAAGGAGGCCTGGACTGGGCCAGAAGGATGAGGGTTGACGTGGTATGGTTGATGTGGTTTACTAAATATACATGCATTCAGTGATAGCCTAGTGGATAAGAAACCGATTGATTAACCACTGATCCCTGATTCGTATCCTGGTGTACGCATGTACCACTTAAAAAAACTAAAAACGCCTGTCTAAATCTATTAACTATTTTTTTTTATTATTTAATTATTAAGAGAGAGAGGGCGCAACAAAGGACGATAAATAAACGTGGAAAGTACGTCTGGAAAGTACCTCCACCTCACAGAAAACCGCAACCAAATAACAACTCCCTAGAGGGTTGTAGTGTTCCTGCATGTGAGTGAGGTCACCAGTAAGCTCCCAAGGAGTTGCTGTGTAAGCAGCAGAGGTGGCATAGCGCGAGTGATACTTGGTATATTACAGGCGTTAATAAGCTACGGTACCGCTTTACATCAGGTGGGCCGTATGCTTGTATGCTCCCGACGCAGTATAAAAAAAAGGACTTAGTGGACTGGCATTTGGCTGCGGTTTTCTGTGAGGTGGAGGTACTTCCCCAGACGGGCAGCTTTGATGCACTCTACCTCTCTTAAAAGTGTCGCGCTACTCCGGGTACCAGGAACTACGATTCTGCTGACTATGCATGGAGATTGGAGATGCAGATCGTGGTATTATTACCTGTAGTTTTAGGATACGAGTATATCAGTACGGTATACTGACGATACGTTTCCTGTTAAGCACGTCGGTATACCATTTTTACCAAACCCCCTGGAGGGACGAGTGAGGTCACTGATAAGCTCCTAAGGATTTGCTGTAGCAGCCGAGGTAGGATCACGCGAGTGATACTTAACCCTTCGAAACCCGTGTGGTCATATATGACCGCGAAATGTATGGGAAAAGGTATATAACGGGTTCTGAAGGCTGGATTACCAGCGTATATAGCCTACGGCAGTGAGCGAAAAAACAAAAATGTCGCGTCGCAACACGAGTCACGACACGTCAGATAAATAAATGAGCTGTGGCTGTGACTGTTTGCATTATAGTTGTGACAACATTAAAGTTAATGCCACATTAAGTCTATAGCTATCTCTATTGTTCTTCCTTAATTAGACAAGGGCAGCATGAGATTTCATGTCTCATTAATTAAAATGTTGTTTGTGCATCTGGCCGTTAATGTGGTGGTAGTGACCCTGCCTGCCACGTCAGCGGTCGTGGGTTCGAATCCCGCTAGGGGCAAATAAATATAAATATAGTTTGTATGATGAATATGGATAGGTACCTATTTTATACTCGAGTTATGGGTGTTTATTTACTTACTTTCACTTAGGTACCTACCAGATTGTGTGTGAACAATATTTTTATCGTCGCAGCAACCCTGGCATTATTAAGATGGCCGCCACGCCGCACGGCTGCGAATCGATAACAATTCTATAGTCGAGCGCATTAGGCACAATTTAGCACGCAGCGGTCGCCGACGCTTCGCGGCAAGTTGCAGTAGGTATCTAACGCGGCAAGTATAGGAATTTTTGTATGGAGTGATGTATCTGTTACGAAGTAACTATTAAGTAATCTGTGGTTAAGTGGCCCTCGGGCGGCTTGAAAACACTGGCCTCCGCCAATCCGCATTTGAGCAGCGTGGTGGAGTATGCTCTAAACCACCTCAGTTGAAGGGAGACCCGTATCCCTGCAGTGGGAAGAGTAAGGGTTAATGTGGGTTGGTTGGATTTTATCACGGTAATTTTAGTGCCATAATTGTTTTACCGTCAAGCAAGTACGCGTCAGTGTGACGTAGACTTGATGTGATTAAATTAAACATAATATTTAATTGACAGTTTGGAATATATTTATATCATTTTGTTCAGCCTTCAATATGTAATGGCAATTTACAAAAAAGATGTCGAAATATTTAATTAAATACATACTTAAACACAAATACAGTCAACGTTGAGTTCATGCACAGGATATATGGTATCGATATATCTTTTTCTGAAAATGATGTTATCCAAAACATTTATATACATTGGATTGCAGCCGCTTTTTGTCAAATAAACATAATAATAATACTATACAATTAGAATAAATACACTATAAATTTTTTTACATACGTTTATAATTGCATACTTCAGAGGTGTAAGTGAAAGTGTAAATATTCGAAAATTGCTGTAACTTTTTGTTTTTAATTTTTTTGGAATGTTTACACAAAAGTATACTCCTCTTTGTTTAAAACTATTTTGCCTTCATCAAAGATACTCGTAGATATATTCATAAAATTGTTATATTTGCATTTTCACCTTCTATAATCAATTGCGTATTTTTTTTTTCTAATAAGGATCCTGGCGTAAATATATAGTAAAGTAGTATAAATCAGCATTGTAACATAATGTGGCAAGTTTGCATATCAAAAAGCTAAGGTTGTGGAAACTGCGACTCGCAGCTATGTAGATGGTTTCCAGAACCAGTGATTTTTTTTTCTAGGTACAGTAATAAAAGGGCCGGAACAAAATAATAGGGGTAGTATAGACGTAGTAGGGTAGTATCATCTTAGGGGTAGTATAGACGTCCGTAGGGGTAGTACCGAGGGTAGACGCCGGCCGGATAGCGAGGAATAGGGTTGTTGGGGCTGAAAAAAAACACGTATGAATGAAAATAACTTACGATCCAAACGAATATATACACTACAGTACGAGTTTATATAACTCTCTTCTTCTTCTTAGCGTTATACCGTTTCCTAATCCATTAGGATTGACGAGGTCCGCTACCTAAGCTTAAGGATTTTGCGAAGACACAGATTTGCAGCGACTGCCGTCAGATCTCCGCAACGAGATTTTGGCTTCACGGCATTATCAAGGTATTCTATTCGACATCACGATACGAGTCTTAGAAGCCGAGAAGAAAGGTAAGAAAGTAGATAATGCTGTTTCTAGTGGATATCGGAGTACGGACGGACGGAATTCAGCTAGTAATATATCAAATGTTTTTTGTTTGTTTGGACGCACTAATCTGTGGAACTACTTGTGTGAAAAAAATCTTTCGCATTTGATAGCCCTATTCTCGACGGTGATTATAGGATACTACATTAGAATACAACCCTTAGAAGCCTAAGGAAAAGAAAGATAGAAGCTCGGTGGGTCAGTCGTGAATGACGCGTATTTGACACCAACGCTCGTGGGTTCGATTCCCACACAAGACAAACATTTGTGTGCATGAACATGTCTGTTTGTCTTGGTCTGGATGTTTTAAGTCAGGTAGGGCGCATCAAAGCAGCCCGTCTGGGGAAGTACCTCCACCTCACAGAAAACCACAGTTAAATAACAACACCCTAGGGGGTTGTTGTGTTCCTGTGTGTGAGTGAGGTCACCAGTGAGCTACTAAGGAGTTGCTGTGTAAGCAGCAGAGGAGGCATCGTGCGAGTGATACTTAATATATTACAAGCATTAATAGGCTACGGTAATTGCTTTACATCTTGTAGGCCGTATGCTTGTATGCCTCCCGACGTTGTATATAAATCGACGTTGTGTATATCTTTTTTTTATATAACGATGGAAGGCTTACAAGCATACAGCCCACCTGTAAAGCGATTACCGTAGCCTATCAACGCTTGTAATATATTAAGTATCACTCGCTCGATGCCTCCTCTGCTGTTAACACAGCAACTCCGTAGGAACTTACTGGTGACCTCACTCACACGCACAACAACCCTCTAGGGAGTTGTTATTTGGCTACGGTTTTCTGTAAGGTGGAAGTACTACCCCAGACGGGCTGCTTTATTTCGCCCTACCTCTCTTAAAACATCCAGACCAAGACAAACAGCTATGTTCATGCACACAAATGTTTGCCTTGTGTGGGAATCGAACCCACGTGCGTCAATATCAAAGTCATGTCATTCACGACTGAGCCACCGAGCTCGTCGATGTTGATGTTGTTTAGCCTGTAACCTTCAAGAATTGGGTTATCAAAAGCAAAAATATTTTCAGAGACTAGTGTGTTCAACAAACAAAACACTTTTCCGCTTTAGATAGCGACTTTAGGTATACATGTTCAAGCACACAAATGATTATCTTGCATGGGGATCGAACCCACTACCTTTGGTGATAAAGGAGCCATTGTTAATTCGTGAGTAAACTACTGCCCACCGGGGTCATCAAACTTGCTTAAGTACGGCTGATATATAGATTTTTGAATTAGTATCGGGACAGGCCCACCACTCATATCCACCACTGTGTCTCCTGTGTAGCCAGAATTAACAGCAGCGGCCACCAAAAAGGCAATGAACAGTGAAGTTCATTGCTGTTCCGGGGGTTAAACTACACCTGCCTTGGAACTCACAACGAATTTAATCAGAAGAAATTTGTAGGAGTAGGAAGTTTTGGAATTGAGTTCCCCTCTTGGCAAAGTGAGAGACAGCAATATGACAAATAAGGCATTTAAAACCTCAAAAAGATGGCTAGTCAAGTGAAGGTCAACTACAGTGCACCACAGTTTATCAAATATCTAACACTATTGGGACCTAAACTGTGAGTTGTTACCTTTTGAATTAGTAATGTAAAAATGACATTGGTGTAGATATTAAAGCACTCTCAATACTTACTCCAGGGGTGGTACAGGTAACACGCTTGGGTTGTAGTACCACTCAGGAATAGGAGTTCCGTCAAGGGTGTGAGTGGTAAGAGCAATAGGATCGCAGATGGGGTAGTCGGGGCATACCGCTGCGCTTACGCCTGGAGGGTACTCCTTGCCAAGAGCCACCGCTACCAATGCGAAGATGATGTACTGAAAATGTAATTGTGAGTGTTAAAGACGCTTTAAGGTTATGAAAGAAAAATAATGATCATGTATTTTGAAGTGAACACTTCCTTAACATCTTTGAGATTTGAAGCCTGATGAAACGAAAAAGCGACAGTAAAAAGAGGCAACCACATACATCTACAGGGTTTAACTTGCGAGAAAATGAAATAGAAGGCGTTATACAGTGTTTATTACAGGGTCCGAGCGTTGTACGTGTGTGCGCGCGCCTGCTTGTTACAAAGATTGGGATAAGGCGTCATAACAACCGTGGTGTATTGTACACGTGTATTGTTTACATAAATATTTCATTATTTTAATAAAAACATTATTCAAGTATGCCGAAAACGAATGCAGAATATTGTCGTGATTATTGAGCAGTCAGAACCCGTTTTATACGTTTACGTATACGTTTTCCCATACATTTCGCGGTCGTATTCGACCACCCGGGTTTCGAAGGGTTAAGTTCACATTTTTTAAAGGTTTTACTTCTATCACGTGTGAACTGCATACATCATTCTTTTATACAACGTCGGGAGGCGTACTAACTTACGATCCACCTGTTGTAAAGCAATTACCGCAGCCTATGAATATTTGCACACCTCCGCTGCTAACACAAGAACTCCGTAAGGGCTTATTGCGTATTAACCGCGCCAAACATCCTCAAATAGATATTCAGGAACACCGTTCCTATATGAAATCTATATGTTTGTCTGTGCGTTTTTCTGTGTGTGCGTTTTTTTCGAATATTTGAATTTTGACTTCAGATTCGGATTCAGCATAAAAAAGTAGAATACGAATGTTCAGGAACATCGTTCCTATCTCTTAAGGAACATGGTCAAAATGGCCGACAAATAAAATAAAATAAAAATTGAATTGTTATATAATTGACGAGCCAGGTGTTCCTCTGGCAATGCAAGCTTGCGCATTCTCAACTGGTTTGATATTGAATTAAATAATTTTTAATGGAAGTATCGCGTGTTTTTTTATTTTTGTTGAACGTGATGCTTCGAATGCTTTGCAGCGTCCGTGGTCGGAGTCTTCCTGCTACTCCGTTAAAAATTGTTTAATTCAATGTATTACACTCGCGAAAACCTAAGACAATAAGATATTTAGATAATTTCTACTTACCAGTTTGAACATGTTGTTTTCTTCTCGACTCTCGTAAGACTGACGATTGTGACCCAAACAATTGTATTTATACAATTTGTAGGCTTAATAGCAGTCAATTATAAACTAATTTAAGATATGAAACACATATTTCTTGTTTACAAGTGACTTTTTAACTAATATTAGAGTTTAAATTGATGGACAGGTTGCATAGTGAAGAGCCAGTGATATCACAGTGTATATAGAACCATTCTATTAACCTCTAAGATGTTTTTATTGTTATAGATACGTCGTACACGCTCTAGAATGGCAATACAAAAGTAAGGTAATTGCCCAACTCGCATTCTTTTGGCCGCGCTCTCGCGTCGTGACTCGTATTTCGCCACAAAGCATAAATCTTAAGATATATATTCATCTCTTTCTAACGACAGGTATCATTTGTCTCTTTGTTAGAGCAAAGTGTCATAATAAATAACTGTACGTAGATATAGTTCTACTTGCGCCATTTTAAAATACTAAAATGTTGTACGTGTCTACCTTTTGATACGGCGCTGATTAACCTACGATCCCTGGTTCGAATCTTGGCATGTATCACTAAATTCGTCTTTTTGGATTTATGTACATATTTGTAATTATCACTTGCTCTTCGATGAAGGAAAACATTGTGAGGGAACCCGCACGTTCATGAAATTATATTTCAAAAGACGTGTGATCTTAAGAAAGAGCTGCTTTTCATTCTGAGTCGTGGAGATCTGACGGCAGTCGTTCCATCTAAAAGTCAATATCTTCGCCAAATCTTTAGGTCTCGGTAGCAGACCCTACTAGATTAGGAAACGGGTTATCGCTAGCAAGAAGAAGTCATTTGTCCAAGCTGTACCTATTCTATTAATGTAGTTCGGGTGGTAGTCCTAATGGTGAAAGAAAGTTACAGAAAATAGGGAAATATTTTCTACCTTCTTATTAACTTTCCGGTATGATAAATCTGAAAGCATAAATGTATATTCGAGTACCCGAGGTTCTATTTTGGATCCCTTTTTATTTTTAGTTCATTTAACTGATCAGCCCTACATGGGACAGAAAATAAATATAATTTGCAAATACTATTTGCTGATGATATGTGATTAATATTAAATTGTAACGTTTAACAGCGATATTGCGGAGTGGAAAACCGTGGTCCTTTACCATTTCAAAATGTACCTTGTGTTTCCCAAAGCATTCCATCGAATTTCGCCCTTATTCTCCTCTCGATAATTGTTCCGTACATGTCATCTGCTAAACTGATCAAACTGATGGTCCTACAGTTGGCACGGGTCTTGCGGCACTTGCCTTTGTACAGGGTCACGATGACTGAACGTCTCCAATCTGTTGAGATTGGAGACGCGACATTTTCTATAAAATATAACAGCATATAAACAAAAAATATCATTAAAAAAATTGGGGGAAATGTATTACAAAAGAAGAGTGAAAGCAGGAAACCGTATCAATGGTGCGTTATCCGTGCGAAAATATATCGAGCAAAGCTAGCTATGTATTAACGCCAACATTGACGTACGGTAATGATTCATGGGTGTGGTAGAAGAAGTCTGAAAGTAGGGTCAGCGAACCATGGTGTGGAAATGGGAGCGCTAAGGAGTATGTATAGAGGTAGAATGATTAAAAAAGTAAGAAGTAGCACAATATGAGAACAATGTGGAATGAAAGACGATGCAGTGACAAAAATTAAAAAGGGTATGCTGAGATGATTTGGGAAGAATGGATGACAGAAGACTTACGAATGAAGTATATCAAGCAAGAGTGAGTGGAGATACCCTAGACGCAGAAATATGGATGAAAAAGCGGATGTGCTGATAAAAGCCGCAAAGTCGCGTCATTCACGACGAGCTCGGCGGCTCAGTCGTGAATGACGCGACTTTGACCCAACGCTCGTGGGTTCGATTCCCACACAAGGCAAACATTTGTGTGCATGAACATGTCTGTTTGTCTTGGTCTGGATGTTTTAAGAGAGATAGGGCGCAAAGCAGCCCGTCTAGGGAAGTACCTCCACCTCACAGAAAACCGCGACCAAATAACAACTCCCTAGAGGGTTATTGTGTTCCTGCGTGTGAGTGAGGTCACCAGTAAGCACCCAAGGAGTTGCTGTGTAAGCAGCAGAGGAGGCATCACGCAGGTGATACTTAATATATCGCAAAAGTTAATAGGCTGCGGTACGAGAAATCATTTACCAATGGTATACCTACGACTCGAGCTGAGGTAACGCCTATGCAGATACGTCTCAAGGATCCTAGTAAGACTGTATACTGGTGTTCTTATCGACTTAGTCCTGAAAAACAAAACGTTGTACGAAGTAGGATCGATGAGTTACTTCGGGCTGGCAATATACGTCCAAGTTCATCCCCAAATGCAAGCCCCATTCTTCTAGTTAAAAAGAAAGATGGTGATGCCCGAATGTGTACAGATTATCGCGAGGTTAATGAAAACACGATCTCGATAGATTTCCAATTTCACTTATATCGGACCAGATAGCTAGGTTAATTAGGTTAGGCCGTATGCTTCTGTTTGCGCCTACTAGCATCATCTATCGGCCTTTGAGTGCAAACTTATTCCTTTCCACCTTACATCCATTTTTTTCCTTCTACCTACATATTGTGAGACAAACCAATATTCGCGTTGGGCATCGAAACAAGGCAGTAAGAGTCTGCCCGCCGCTCGCATCAAAGACGCTCGCTACGCACCGCATTATTACCATCCTATAGTTTAGTGCACATAGTGCACCCCGCTTAATTCATAGAAGATAATCGCATTATTAACTTAGTTATAGTGTTAATTACGTGTATGTACTTTATGTGAAGTGAAGTATTTGTGAACGCCACGTGTCGCCGGAGCTCTGGACATTTGCCACAACTGCAGTTAACGAGACGGCGGAACATCCATCAGGTGAGTCTCACAATCCTCCTTCTCATCGCAAATATCCGCAACCTTTCATATTTTATTCCTTCCTTTCTTTCCCTTCTTTTCTTCCAATAAAAAATACAGTCCACTAAAATAGTACAAGGTTCACTCGCATCGCGCGCAAACATCTTTTTGGTCCTTGACGAACCGGATTGTTCTAGAAAGTTCTAGAAGAATTCCTTTGTTAAACGTCAAATCGGTTGCAACTATCAAACATTGCAAACCAATTTCATCGCATCTATATATATTAGCATATTTTGTGCATTGTTGTTCCATTTTGTAGCATTGTCGTTTGTGTTGTTAGATATTACTCCACGTCGCATCGTCGTTTTAACCGTTTTCAACCGCTCGCAATTATTTATCGGTGTACATCCGCTACCCGCGTTAAGTTACTGTCGTTGATTATTTCGTAGCTTCTTTTGTTCAAAATGCCGGACGATGAATCCGCGAAGGCAATTATGAAAGACACGAAATTAGAATTAAATAATTTGTTGTCAAGACGTGACGCATATTTTGAACGAGTGCAAAACATTTACAAGTCATCACAAGACTTAAATGATGAAACTTCTATTGAGTTATTTTTAGCAAAAGTTGAAACTTTGGATTCTATTAGGGATAATTATCTTATGACTGTAGAATCTATTAATACGTTAGAATCCAAGTTAAATCCTAAATACAAGTATAGTCACCAAACATGGTTAGCATTTGAAGACTTGTATTGTCTCATAAAAAGACAGGTTACAAAGATCAATTTGCCGCGTGAATCTAAGCTTTATAACACTGATATTAAGCCCGCTAGACCGAAATTACCCGCTTTAGAAATCCAAGACTTCTTTGGAGACTCCCAAAGCTGGCCTTTGTTTTATGCTAGTTTTAAGTCCGCTATACATGAAAACAGTTCACTTACGGATGCAGAACGATTGCACTACCTCTTGAGTAAGCTCAAAGGGCAAGCTAAGTCGATCTGTGCTGGTTTAACTCCTGTCGCTTCTAATTATAGTATTATATACACCACATTGGTAAATAAGTATGAAGATGTACGGTTTCAGGCTACCACGTATTTAGACAATATTTTCAACTTGAAACCTATGTCTAACACAACCGCAGAAAACCTAGAAGGTTTTGTTGATAAGTTAGCGTCATCTGTTGCCGCCTTAAAGAACCTTAAGCTAGATAACCTATCAGAATTTGTATTCTTGTATATCGCATTAAAACGCCTGGACCCCGATATTACGCGCGCATTTGAAATGGACTGCCGGGGTACAGACATACCTACATTCGATAGCTTGATTTCATTCTTACGTGAGCAAGTAAAAATATTATACAGAATTCCCATGTCAAAACCGCATCAAATCAAGAATACACAGCGCAATAGCGAAAAATCGAATAAACAAACGCTTGTTTCTTTTAATATTACACAACCGCAGTCGACTACAAGCCGACCAGCTAGTCCATGTAAGGTTTGTAGTCTATGTAACGCTTCGCACGAACATATGTATAAATGTACCGCTTTTCGTAATCTATCACAGCAAGATAGATATAACTTTGTTAAGTCGCATAATTATTGTTTTAATTGTTTAAGTAGTCAACACAGAATAAATAATTGCAATTCTACCGCACGTTGTAAAATATGCAATAATAAACACCATACGATGTTGCATTTTGAAAAGAATACGGAGCGCTGTCTGCAGCCACCGCCCGCATGCCCCGCGTCGCCGCCGCGTGCGCACCGCACTCCGCCCGCCGATACCTCCGCCGGGCCTGCCGCGTTATCAGCTGTGACCGCGAACTGTGCGCAGCTCCCCGCTACTCGAAACACAATACTATTGGGTACAGCCCGCGTCGTTGTTTACGACTCGCACGGCAGGGAGCACTTGCTACGTTGTTTATTAGATAGCGGATCGCAAAGTAACTTCATCACGAGCAGTGCTTGTGATCAATTAGGTTTGAAAGGGAATCAGCGCGCTGCGAATATCTTAGTTAGAGGTATAGGTGGAAATAAAGCTGTCTCCACACTGTTGAATATAAAAATATTTTCCCGCTTTAATAAAATTATTTCGTATTGTTTGGATACTTTGGTGGTAGATAAAATCACTGACAAGCTGCCGAGTGTTAATGTTGACAGGTCCATGCTGTCAAATTTCGATTCGTTACCCTTAGCGGACGATACTTATTGTGCACCTGGAGAAATTGACATTTTGATAGGTGCATCATTATTTTCGCATTTATGGCTACCGCATAAGGTAGAATGCCGCTTAGGCTCACCGCACGCTATACAGAGCACCCTAGGTTATGTTGTATTTGGCTCTGCACCTACCGCTTTCGTTAACAACACCACTGTTTCGTGTTGTTGTGTAGTCCCGGATTCGCTTGATGTTACAATGAAACGCTTTTGGGAATTAGAGGAGATTGACGTCCCCCCGCCTAAAAGCCCCGCAGATCATGAGTGTGAGAATTATTATCGTGGCACTACAACCCGCAACCCGCAAGATGGTAGATATACGGTCGCCTTACCATTCGCTAAGGATCCGTCCACATTAGGCGATTCTTATAAAACCGCTGAAAAACGTTTTTTGTGTTTGGAGCGTAAGCTCATCGCATCGCCCGAGTTAAGGTTGGCATATGATCAAGTTATACTCGACTATATTGAAAAGGGTTATCTCTCACCCGCACCCGCAGATATAGATAGTTGCTCATCATCATACGTGATACCTCATCACGGTGTGCTACGTAACGATAAAACGACCACGCAATTAAGAATTGTTTTGGATGCTAGTATGAAAACTACGTCATCCGTTTCGCTCAACGATATTTTGCATAGTGGAGAGAATTTACAAGGTAATTTATTTTTGATTTTAATTAATTTTAGACTATTTTCAATTGCACTGTCGGCCGATATACGACAGATGTTTTTATGTATTGGAGTTTGTGAAAACGATCGCAAGTATCAACGAATACTATATCGCTTCGCACCTACTGATCCCATTGTAACTTATCAATATAATCGCGTTTGTTTCGGATTAAAATCCAGTCCATTTCACGCATTACGCACCATCAAACAATTAGCTGAAGATGAAGGCGCCGCATTTCCAAACGCTATGAAGGTCTTAGAAGCCGGTCTGTACATGGACGACGTTGTCCACTCTGTAAGCACAGAGGAAGAAGGTGCAGCCATTTCTAACGAATTAATTGCGTTATTAAAAGCCGGTCAATTCGATCTTGTAAAATGGACAAGTAACTCGCAAAAGGTACTTGATTCTCTTCCAGCATCTCACTGCCTCTCATCTGTCAAGCAATTTGATGAAGCTCAAACGCATAAAGTTTTAGGTTTGTGTTGGTCGCCCGCCACTGACTTGTTTCACATGCAGGTCAAGCTGCCCAACGAATTATGTACGAAACGCGCTATACTTTCATGCGTCGCTAGATTTTGGGATTTAATGGGATTTTTAGGACCCGTCATTTTGTACGCCAAACTGCTCATCAAAGAGTTATGGTTGTGCAAGTGTGATTGGGATGAGTCACCGCCAGAATTTATAGTAAAACTTTGGAATCAATACCGCATCGAGCTACCCTTGCTCAATCAAATTAGCTTACCGCGTCATGTTGATATAAACAAGCACAGTGTCGTTACGATTGTAGGCTTCGCAGATGCCAGTGTAAGGGCGTATGGAGCAGTTGTTTATATCCACGTTGAGAACAATGGAGTACACAGTGTTCACTTACTGTGCTCGAAATCAAGAATTTCACCCGCAAAGGTTGTTTCGTTGGCTAGACTCGAGTTATGCGCCGCGCTTGTACTAGCTAAACTCATACGCACGGTACATGATAGATGTAGCAATCGCATCGCAATTAATGATATTTTCGCATTTTCCGATTCAACAGTAGCACTATGTTGGATTCATTCGTCACCCCACCGCTGGGGTACATTTGTCGCAAACCGCGTAACACAACTTCAGTCGCTCTTATCCCCGGAGCATTTCTACCATGTAGCTGGAGTCGACAATCCCGCTGATTGTTTGTCTCGTGGGCTAACTCCCGCTCAAATCATTGATCATCCGCTGTGGTTCCATGGCCCGCCGTGGGTCTCGTCGGACTCCAGTGAATGGCTAGTCGCGCCCTTCGACCCTTCTGGCGTATCGAAGCCTCCGGAGGAGAAGACGCACGCATTGGTAGCTTCTGAAGCTCCAAGTAGGCCTATGCTATTACAGTTAGCTGATCGATTCTCATCATGGTCTAAGTTGTTGAGATGTGTTGTTTATATTTGCCGCTTTCTTAGATTACTCCCGCATCGTGTATTCATCTCAGCATCTGACTTACGATTTGCTGAATGTAAAGTTATTAAAGGATTGCAAGGTTTCTACTTCGCTAATGAGTTCAAAGCATTGCAAGCTAACTCGCTTCGCAACCCCGCATTTTTAAGGTTAAAACCATTTATCGCAGATGGTATTTTGCGTGTTGGTGGTCGGCTTCAAAATTCCGACTTGAGCTACCAACAACAGCATCCCATCGTATTACCGCGCAGAGACCACGTAGTAGATTTGCTTATCGATTATTATCACAAAATTCATTGTCACGCCGGTCCTGATTTATTAATGTCATTACTTAGAGAAAAATATTGGATATTTTCCGCTCGCAGCATAATTCGCAGTAGAATACACAAGTGTAATACTTGCTTTAGATTACGCCCGCGTCAAATCTTTCCTGAGATGTCAAATCATCCCGCATGTCGCGTTACGCCAGCGGCTAAAGCTTTCGTCCACGTAGGCCTAGATTTTGCGGGGCCCATGAAAGTTACATCGCGCCGAGGCCGTGGTGTACACGCTCATAAGGCTTACATCTGCTTGTTTGTATGCTTGACCACTAGGGCGGTACACATTGAGCTCGCTTCAGAATTAAGTTGTGCTTGCTTTCTATTAGCTTTCAAACGTTTCTTATCGCGTCGCGGACCTGTATCCCACATATATTCCGACAACGGAACCAACTTTGTAGGGGCTAAAGGTTATTTAGACAATTTGCATAAATTTTTAGTATCACAGCGCTTTAGTTCTGAATTTGCAAACGTTGTAGCAGAAAATCGCATAGAATGGCATTTCAACCCACCCGCATCTCCGCATTTTGGAGGGAATTGGGAGTCGAACGTTAAGAGTGTCAAGTCTCATTTATTCAAGGTTATAGGAGAACAAGTTCTCACATTTGAGGAGTTGTCTACCGTTCTCGCACAGGTAGAAGCAGTACTGAATAGTAGACCTCTGTGTCGCACGTTATCGTCTGATCCATCGGAACCGCTCGCTCTAACGCCCGCGCATTTCTTGACATTAACGCCGTTAAGGTATTTACCTGCACCAGTTATTGGTGAAAATGAAGTGGATCTCAATCAACGACACTCACTAGTAGCTGGGTTGGTTCAATCTTTCTGGTCGCGATGGAGAAATTCTTACTTACACACTCTAACGACTCGGCAAAAATGGAACACTCCAACTAATCCCATTTCTGTTGGCACTGTCGTAATTGTCGTCACTGACAATGCACCTCCTCTTCATTGGCCATTAGGTGTTATTGAAGAAGTGTATCCAGCCAAGGATGGCATCATTAGAGTTGCCCGTGTTAAGACTTCAACTGGTTCGTACCTACGCCCGGTTGTCCATCTATGTCCACTGCCTAGCCAGTGATTCTCGTAAGTGTACCCACATTAGTTAACCCGCATTTTTATCACCCGCATTGTTTTCCCGCATTTTAGTATTTTCGCAAATTCCGCATTTTTGAATTAGAATCTTTCGCATCGCTTTCGTGCGATTTGTCTCGCAAATTATTTCTCTTTATTTTGAAGGGATCCTTCAAGTGGGGGGGGATGTTTGCGCCTACTAGCATCATCTATCGGCCTTTGAGTGCAAACTTATTCCTTTCCACCTTACATCCATTTTTTTCCTTCTACCTACATATTGTGAGACAAACCAATATTCGCGTTGGGCATCGAAACAAGGCAGTAAGAGTCTGCCCGCCGCTCGCATCAAAGACGCTCGCTACGCACCGCATTATTACCATCCTATAGTTTAGTGCACATAGTGCACCCCGCTTAATTCATAGAAGATAATCGCATTATTAACTTAGTTATAGTGTTAATTACGTGTATGTACTTTATGTGAAGTGAAGTATTTGTGAACGCCACGTGTCGCCGGAGCTCTGGACATTTGCCACAACTGCAGTTAACGAGACGGCGGAACATCCATCAGGTGAGTCTCACAATCCTCCTTCTCATCGCAAATATCCGCAACCTTTCATATTTTATTCCTTCCTTTCTTTCCCTTCTTTTCTTCCAATAAAAAATACAGTCCACTAAAATAGTACAAGGTTCACTCGCATCGCGCGCAAACAGCTTCTATGACTGTTTTATTACCTGAAACAGTTTTTATTTCAAAGGTTTCTATCTATAACTTCACACCAAATCTCTTGCAGAGAAGATAGAGAATCGGGCGCCCACTAGGCACACACTTCTCTCGTTTGTTATTCGTTACACTTTTTTCTTTATGTTAAAGACAAAGAAAAAAAACCGTCAAGTGTGAGTCCGACTCGCTCTTCGAGGGTTCCGTAAAGAAATATTTTCACAATAAAAATAATTTTCTTTTGTGATGTGACTACAAATTTACGGTAATTCCCTTGCGAGTGTTAAAATATGCGCATAAACGAAGCATAAACAGCCGTATTTTTTGATTGCGTTGACTTAAAAGTTTGACTTTTTCACTGCTCGAAGGGATTGCAGACCTGAGTATATGATATTAATGTCAGCTTGATAGCTCCATCCACCCATGAGAAAAATGGTCTTGACAGATGGACAGACAGACAGACGGACAACAAAGTGATCCTGTAAGATTCCGTTATTACTTTTGAGGTACGGAATCCTAAAATAGTGTAATTAATAATTTTGAAAATTGAACAAAATCAGTAATCAATACTTTACAGCGCACATGGAATAGACCGTTTTCATAATAGTTAGCTCGGTGGCTCAGTCGTGAATGACGCGACTTTGACACCAACGCTCGTGGGTCCGATTCCCACACCAGGGAAACTTTTTTTTCTCGTAAGCAGCAGAGGAGGCATCGCGCGAGTGATGTATGTTACAAGCATTAATAGGCTACGGTAACTGCTTTACATCAGGCGGACCGTATGCTTGTGTGCCTCCCGACGTATAAAAAAAAAATAGTCTGACAATTTGTACAAAATGTTCAAATTTCAAAACAGTTTTGTTTTATACAACGTCAGGAGGCATACAAGCATACTGCCCACCTGAACTAAAGCGGTTACCGTGGCCTATAAACGCTTGCAATACATTAAATATCACTCGCGCGATGCCACGTCCGCTGCTAGCAACTCCTTAGGAGCTTACTGGTGACCTCACTCACACGCAGGAACACAACAACCCTCTAGGGAGTTGTTATTTGGCTGCGGTTTTCTGTGAGGTGGAGGTACTTCCCCAGACGGACTGCTTTGATGCGCCCTACCTCTCTTAATACTTAATACATATTTACATATAGATGGAATACTTTATGCATGTACACACATCACTCTCACATATTGTACACGATTCATTCGTTTGCTTGCAATCTCACTCAATTGTTTTGTTAATTAGAATTGTATAAATTGCTAAGTGTTTTATTTTACAAACCTAATGGCATGTTGTCATAACAATCTTCCATAGAAGAGCAACTCTTTCTGGCACAGGTGTTCTGCCATGCAATTCTCTAAGCGACTCGTAATGGCTGTGTGCGTCGCTGTGATCACAGATGTCACAGCTTTGACATCGTCTACTGCGATCACGGCTTTTTATTTGGTATTCTATAAGGCTGTAAGCGTACGCGAGGCTGTTTGCCTTGTAGAATTCCAATTCCAAACGCAGCCTTGCGGCGCTAGTGTCGCACAACCATGAAAAGCGACACTAAGGAATTGCAATTTTGTGTTCAAGGCTGTAACAGCCGATGTTTCCGAGGATGTAAGGATGTTTGCTCGAAAGAGTCAGCCATTTTGCTTTTGTAAAACTGATGGTTAAGGAATAAAAATTTTTTCAGTTTTTCATATTCCCACGAGCAACGCCGCGGGTAAAATACAATTGAACATTTTGATCAATTAATTAAATCGTAAAAAATATGTTGTTGTTATTTGATATCATTATTAATCAATTAGTTTATCACAGAATTTAATTAATTTCGAAATTATGAAGCCATCAAAGTGATGTTGGAATAATCATTTGAAAATGTAACTGATATTTTAAGGCAAGGTAGCAAATTACCCTTTTATGTACAGATTTATTACATTGAGCCTCTGAACCGGCGCGAGCGTGCATGAAAAGAGCTATGAATGTTACAGAAGCGAGTGAAGTATACAAGGACCGCGTCTTATGGCGCTAGGTTCTCTCTGCCTACCCCGCAAAGGACTTGGCGTGAAGATATACATACATACATTTATTACATTTTTGTTTGTTTTTATACCATCAAGGTGGAAAACGAGCGTACGGCCTGCCTGATGGTAAACAGTCACGGTAGCCTATGGACATTTGCAACACCAGGGGTGTCACTCGTGAATTGCCGACCAAGAAATGTTTGTACATGTTTATATTTGGTGTGTCTAGGGTTCGGTAATTGAAACCGTAGACACAAAGCTATTATAAGGTCACTTATAAGGGCGCGTATGTCTGTTTGTCTGTTCACAGGCATTTATCTCAAAAAGCGTTAGACGTTGCGGCAGCGGTGAAGTTACCATGCCACAGATAAAAGATAGAGTTTATCTTCAGGGATAGGTCCATAAATAGACACTATGTGGATTCAATCCGTATATTTCGCTATACTTAACTATTCGTTAACCGCTTTTTTTATACCATGTTGGAATGCGCCGTATAAAAAAGCGGTTGTTTTAAGAGAGGTAGGGCGCATCAAAGCAGCCCACCTGGGGAAGTACCTCCACCTCACAGAAAACCGCAGTCAAATAACAACTCCCTGAACAGTTGTTGTGTTTCTGCGTGTGAGTGAGATCACCAGTAAGCTCCTAAGGAGTTGCTGTGTAAGCAGCAGAGGAGGCATCGCGCGAGTGATACTTAATATATTACAAGCGTTAATAGGCTACGGTACCCGCTTTACATCAGGTGGGCTGTAGGCTTGTATGCCTCCCGACGTAGTATAAAAAAAAACGGGTTGCACTCCGGGAGTGGCGGCAGAAGTGAAAACTTGAACATTAACGTTGTGCATTTTTTAATATCTTGGAATGGTTAGGGAATAATTTCACACGAATTGCTTTATTTATCAGTATAAAAGTACTATCATGTATGTGGTAAAATAAAATATTCATTTATTGCGCTATCGTACACAAACATGACAATTTATATTACATTAAAAATTTAACACTTCAGAACTATTACATTAAAAAGTTTATCTCTCAGAAAAATCAACTTTCATCCATAATTTCACCATCATCATTACCAGCATCATCATCGCCAATCTCGAAAACTCAAACACACCACAGCGATATTGATAAACTACGTTTAACGAAACGCGTAAACGCCAACAATTTCATGGCGCTTACAACGTTTTAGTAGCGAGAAAATAATGCCCTATGAACGATCTAGCGCTTCATGTCTTAATTGTTTAGTTAGAGGTAAGTAATGTTTTAGCGCTGCAGCGAACTTAAGTTCTAATTCTCACCAAAATCTTACGGTCTGGGTCACGTGTCCTGACGCGAGTTTAGCATTTTTTACTCATCCCAAAAAGTGCACAACGCCGCTAAAGAAGTTTTCACTTCAAAAACCTGGCATGTACTAAATTCGTATTTTCAGATTTCTGTACATATGTATTTGTAATTACCGCTGGCTTGGCGGTGAAGGAAAACATCGTAGGGAACCGCACGTCCAGAAAATTATATTTCGGAGACCTTACCTAAGAACAATCAGGTTTTCCCTCTGGATTGCGGAGGTCTGACTGCAGTCGCTCCATGTAAAAATCTATATCTAAATAATATCTTCGCCAAATCCTTACGCTTAGGTGGCGGACCCTGCCCATTCACATGGACCATAAGGAAACAGGATAACCCTATGAAGATACATGTACATACATTTCAATTACTCTATCAAACACTGACTGTAAAAATTTGGATGAAGTGTAGCATACAAATAGGGTATGTTCTAGATTGACGCATAATAATAATTTTTTAATAATAATAATAATGATTGCTATGCGATAAGACCGCCTTTGTACTTTAATTATAAGGTCATTTCGTGTTATTTTATTGTTTTATGTGGAGAAATAAAGAATATTTTACTGTATGTTACAATATAATATTATATAAGCGACTTTTCAAGCTATGAATGTTAGAGAAGCGAGTGAAGTATGTAGTGTTATGGCGCACGGTTCACTCTGCCTACCCCGCAAGGGACATGACGTGAAGATTACATTTTTACACCGAAAATATTGCCGCTTGTAAAACTAGAAATGATGGACTTCACGCGAGTGAATCCGGGGGGGAGGAGTGGCTAGCGTTCCATAATTCAGTAAAAATGGTTTACTCCTTAATATAAAGAGGATTTTCCCGTCAAACTTATCACGGCAATCTAAAACGATAAAAGCAAAAGTCTACCTTATCGTTTACGCGTTAAGTACATTTTGCCATAGCCAGGTCACGACCTAGTGATATTTATTTGACCTACTTCATTAAGTTATCAGTACACCTAGGAGCACATCATCCTTGGCTTTCGCTGTTCGATTGTAGTTCTTATTACGTATGGCATAAGAGCAAAGGTTAAGTTTCACGTGCCCTCAAATGTACCGTGATGGATGATAATGATAGCTTATTTTAGTTTTATTGTCCTTCCATGATGTCCATAGTTTTAAGGTTTGTAGGGTGCGTCGAAGTACTCTACATGTCTTGGTCTGGGAAAGTACCTTACAGAAATCCGCAGCCAAACGACAATTCACTGGAGGCTTGTTGTGTTCTTGCGAGTGAGGGAACTTAATGTGTTGCAGGCGTTCACGGTCTACGGTAACAACTTTACATCAGTTGCACCGACATTGTATTAAAAAAATTAAGGTTAATATTTCTTTCTTTATATACAGTTTGAGATTAAAATTTTTAAATGCGGGCATCTAAATTGTATTACAATCTCCTTGGAAAAAATATATTCTATTTACTTATTGTAAATAAATATATAAATGATAACATATTCCACATCAACCAACATGGAATGAATAACATCCCACTGCAGGGATACGGGTCTCTCTTCAACCGAAGCGGTTAAGAGCATACTCCACCACGCTGCTCAAATGCCGTTTGGCGGAGGCGAGTGTTTTCAACCCGCCCGAGGGCCTGTCATCTATCGACAACAACCGGGCCCGACGGCTTTACGTGCCCTCCGAACCACGGAGAAACTCGAGATTTTTCTTTATTATGACGAGCTCGGTGGCGCAGTGGTCGAACGCGCTGTTACGCTACTTTGACACCAACGCTTCGTGGGTTCGATTCCCACACAATACAAACATTTGTGTGCATTAACATATCTGTTTGTCTTGGTCTGGGTATTTTCTATGTATAATAAGTATGTATTTACAAAAAAAAAATGTATTTACGTATATTTATCAGTTGTCTAGTACCCATAACACAAGCTTCGCCTACTTTGGGGCTTGATGTCGCTGTGTAATTTGTCCGACAATATTTATATTTACTTATATATATTATTATATATTTATAATTTATTAAGATTATTTATCAGTGTTATGGAAGAGTCGCTTCTCCTGACACCGTCGTGTACTTGAAATACAAAGTGAAACTCTGTTTTGACGTAAATACGTTTTTAAATTAGCTTTCGTAGTGGGTGGCGCATCAGAAAATAAATGATAACAAAATCGGGGATACAGTTTAGTGTTATAACTTCATATCTGTATTGAAAAGTCTACCAGAGGGAGACTTTGTACAAAAGTCGTCTGCATGGGGTACCTCTGTCTCACCTATTTCTACCGTCAAGCAGCTATATTTATATAGCTGTCTCGCGGTTTGAAGGCTGAGATATGGCAGAGAAATTACGGTACTGTGGCAAAACATGCTTAGGTCACAAGATTGGCAGCGCGCGAGTAACATCCCCGTAGTGTTGCGAGCGTTAATAGGCTGGCAATCTAGTTGTATAAAAAATATGTCTCACATTTACATCCAAAATTTAATTATACCACTTGATAGCAAAAGGATCAGAGAATTATTTACGTTGAGTGAGGACTGTGACGCATCGCGTGCTATCGCCTTTTTAAGTTCATTTCGCTGCATCATATAATTTCCTCTAGTGTAACTTACTTCCGTTTACCCGTTATTAAGATGTATTCAGGTAAACCTCAAGGCCGTGTCCGCGACACGATCATACTACTTTACTCGTATAGCCTGTTTAATGACGTACCTTAAAAGGAAAAACGGAACCCTTATAGGATCACTTTGTCGTTCGTCTGTCTGTCTATATTTTTCTCGGGAACGGGTAGAGCTATCAAGCTGAAATTAATATCAAATACTCAGGTCTGTAATCCCTTCGAGCAGTGAAATAGTCAAACTTCTAAGTCAACGCAATCGAAAGATACGGCTGTTTACATGCAATTTGATCTAACCTGCTTTGTGTGCTTCCGCCACCACGGAAGCACACAAAGCAGGTTAGATCAAATTGCATATAAATTTGACTTTCGCAAAATAACGCCTGAATCTATTAACTATTTACGGTTATGCTTCTTTGATGCGCATATTTTGACACTCGCAAGGGAATCAAAACCTATAGGGTACTTCCCGTTGACCTTGAATCATGAAATTTGGTAAGAAGTAATGTCATGTAGCACAAGTAAAGGAAAAAGTCTGAAAATTGTAAATTTGTAGTTACACGCGAAAATAATTTTCGGACTTTTTTTTGCGGAATCCTCGGTACGCATGTCAGACTCGCACTTGACGGTTTTTTTTAAATATATGTACGTATATATAAAATTTGTTTCTGAGCAGTGATAGCCCAGCGAGTAAAGAACCGGCCCAACTGGTCCTCGGTTCTAAATTCGCGTTTTTGGTACATCTGTAATTATCTAGCTCGGCGGTGAAGGAAAACATCATGAACTTCAAGAAAATTATATTTGCCTAATAACGTACGACCTAATCTAAGAAAGATATGGGGTTTCCTCTGACTTGTAGAGATCTGACGACAGTCGCTCCATGTCATCAGTGTCTTCGCCTAATCCTTAGGTTAAGGTAGCGGACTCCACCAATTCTAATGGATTAGGAAATAGGGTAATGCTAAAACGAAGTGAAAATACCAGCAATGTATCAAATCAAATCATCATAAAACTGACATTCAAACCAGTTTCTGGTTGTTCTGGCTATAAAACTTCATATTCACTTACTCCGTCGCCCCAGGAGCACGGCTTGCGGTCGTGAACATCTATTTGAGAGTAATAGAAACAAATGCGTAGCCGGCGTTCATGAAACACGTAACGCACCAATCTTTGTTAGCGACAAAAATATACAGCAGTATCTCACATTTTTGTGTACTGGCAATATTTAGAAACGTAAATGTGTATGCTGGAACCGCAACGGTCGCGTACTGTGCGGTTCCAGAGAAGTTTTCTTCCGAGAACTCTTAAGTTGTAGAATGAACTCCCAACCGAGGTTTTCCCAAGGTACTATAGCGTAGGGCTATTCAAGAAAGGCGTGAAGAAGTTTGTAGTGGGTCGGCAACGCACTAATGATACACACGTAGGCTACGGTGACTGTTTACCATCAGGCTGTGTGCTAGTTTGCAACCTTAGTGGTATAAAAACACGAGTGTGCTTTATACCACACGACTGAAGTAAAACTTACGGGCAATTAACTCTTAAAGAAATTAAATCTTAAAGACAACAATTGAATATCCTCCGCGCTCGCGACGAACGGACCGACGCACGCACGCACGCACGGAGAGTGTTGACTGGGAATTTCACATGGTTCTTCTTTTTCCTCTTCGTCTTCTTCTTCATAAACTTTATTGAACGTTAGCGCTTAGAAGCACTTTTTTCGCATTCACATTATTAAGTGGTTGTCAATAACTTATATCTCTCTCTCAACTTCCGTTCGCCTCCCACCCTCGTGCTCGCAACTCTCTCTCTTGCCCCTACAGTAATATACGAAACGTAGTGCTCTCTCTCTTACTATCTTTCTAATCTCTTACTATCGGTCCAATCCTGGCATGTACCACTAAATTCGTGTTTTCGGATTTATGTACTCGTACATATACAAATATGTAAATGTACCTATATTATCACTTGCTCGGCGGTGAAGAAAAAATATCGCGAGGAAACCCACACGTCCAAGAAATTGTATTTCGAAATAAATAAATAAATAAATAAGACATAAATCCGAAAAGACGAACTTAGTGTGCTTAGGGACCGTAGTTTAATAGTCTGGTTATTTCCACTGAGCTATCACTGCTGTTACTACTATTGTACTATTAGTGTATTTTTAACTATTTATGGTATTTGAGAGCTATTGTACTCACATACTACATATTTCATTCGGTCATTTAATCATTCCACGGCTTTAGGATTTTTGCAAGAAAACCTTTCGGAAAACATTCATGATTATTTTGGTACCAATGTATAAGGAAGAATGTACATATTTATCACTTGTTCGGCGGTGAAGGTAAACGAGGAAACACACACGTCCTATAGATTATATTTCAAAGAACGTGTGACCTAACCTAAGAAAGATCTGATTTTGTCTCTGCGATGTGGAGGTCTGACGGCAGTCGCTCCATATAAAAATCAGTGTCTTCGCCAAATCCTTAGCTTAGGTAGAGGACCTCGCCAATCCTAATGGATTAGGAAACGGGATAACTCTAAGAAGAGATTGTGTAAAAGATGAAAAAAATAATGTGTAGGATCCGTTTAAGTGTCCACAAGTACTCAATGACCAGAGATAATAGAGGATTTCAATTCATTTCTTTTCGTTATATTAGGAAAAATGTGTCTTCTAAGTCAAACCAAACACATTTCTGTCCACCAAACGTTAATCAACATTAGTACCATTATTGTTCACTGAACGATATATTTGGCCGTGAACGAAGACCCCCCGTCGTACTACCCTAATGGCTTGTTTACTTTACTAGGGCTATCTATTTTTAGAACGTGTTTTTTCTTAAGTATCAAGGCCTCTTCGACTTAACTCGAACTTTCTGTATCACATAAGTATGCTATATGATACAGAAGTTTCTACTGAAGTCTAAGCCATGAGGTTATATGAAACTTCGACTTCGTCCGCGCGTATCCTGGTAACACGTTTTTTTTATACTACGTTGGGAGGCATACAAGCTTATGGCCCACCTGATGTAAAGCGGGTACTGTAACCTATTAACGCTTGCAATATATTAAGTATCATTCGGCGATGCCTCCTCTGCTGCTTCCACAGCAACTCCTTGGGAGCTTACTGGTGACCTCACTTACACGCAGGAACACAACAACCCTCTAGGGAGTTGTTATTTGGCTGCGGTTTTCTGTGAGGTGGAGGTACTACCCCAGACGGGCTGCTTTGATGCGCCCTACCTCTCAAAGACTCTCTTTTTCTACTGTCTTTATTTTTCCTAAGCTTTTAAGAGGTGTAATGTGATGCTGAATGGCCTATAATCATCCTCAAGAATTGGGCTATCAAATGCAATAAGGCCTTTTCTAGTCCGATAGCTACTTTCAGAGATTAGGGGCGTTCAAAGAAACTCTCCCGTTTTATGAGTTAGTACAGATATCTAAACTAATATTATTACAAGAAAAGGTTTGATTTTTTGTATTGGAGTAATAAGTGTTTGTTTGTATTGGATAAATTCAAAAAATACTTAACCAATTTTATTAATTATTTCACCTATAGATGGCTACATTATCAGTGAGTAACATATGCTTTTTTTTAATGTTTTTTTTTATATTGGCTCAGCATAGTGGCTCCGCTTCGCTTGTTGGTAAGCGAAAAGAGGAACCCAAATTACAGCGGCAACTGACAAAGGACTACCCTACTGCCCTGTCAGTTGACGCTAAATGCTGGCCCGCAAGGTGCTTCTTCACGCTTCGTTTGAAGGATGCTATATTTTATTTTCAAAACATTAGAGATGTATATATGTATGTAGGTATATCTTCACGCTAGGACCATTGCGGGGGAGACAGGGGATACCGAGCGCCATAAGACGCGGTCCTTACACACCACACTTACTTCTTTAACATTCATAGTCTTTTTCATACACGCTCTCGGGTTCCTAAGGATTCTGACATCACCTTCTGATACCTATAACAGTGTCAATTTGGTTATGGTAGGTGTCTTTGTCTTTCCCGGCTCCTATATCCTTCCTTCTTTGCATTGCATGTGTGTTTTTAGAATCAAAATAAAATTAGAGATTCTTACGAACATTGATACAATGTAACTGAAGGTATCGTAAAATAGATATAATTATATACTTAAAGTACCCATCAATACTCATAAAAAAGTCCGTGAGCCTATCTAACTGTTATAGTCTAGTCACAATAACTGTTCTTTGTTCATCATCGTCAATCAAGGCTCGGTTCCAAAGACGAAGACAATCATATGAATTAATCCTTATCCAAGTATAGTTTCATAAGGAATTGCTGTTATGTTTTATTTGTAAAGGGCAAATTCGTTTTTCTAGGGCAATTTGATCTAAACTACTTTGTGTGCTTCCGCTCCCGATTAGTTCGTGCGAACTACTGCCGGCCGGCACCCACCCGCTACCGCTTGTAGATGTAGGCTGCTCCGGTCGTCTCTGCCTCGGCTGCTGCGGTTGTTTCTGCGAGTGTTCCCCATCAATGTGAACCGCCGTCACTGTTGCTGCCCTGGCTGCTCCGGTCGTCTCTGCGACACGTGTTTCGCCTTTCCACGAGACATCCTCAGGCGCTGTAGATATTAGTCATTAGAAAAACATGCTACGCATAATAATAAGGTTCATTAACATTAGCTACTCCATACAAATTAGATATATATATCTTCTGACGGCAGTGGCTCCATGTAAAAATCAGTATCTTCGCCAAATCTTTAAACTTAGGTAGCAGACCTATCCTAATGGATTAGGAAACGGGATAACGTTAAGAAGTAGGATTGTGCGAAGGATGATATGAATGAAAAGGGAGTGAATGATTACAAATGAACTGGAACTGGCGGTGATAATAAAAATAATGTGTAGGATGCGTTTAAGTGTCCACAAGTACTCAATGACAAGAGATAATAGAGGGTTTCAATTCATTTCTTTTCGTTGTGAGAAACAGAATAAATGAACACTTTAAGCGAGTCCATTTATTACGTCTTTGTGTGGCGGCAAAACGGGACCGAATGAAATTATATGGCAACTTTTTGAATTCCTGTTTCAAATTAGTTTGGGTTTTTCTTTGTGTAGTGTAGAGATGAGATGTATATCGATAACATTATAAGTAAACATTGGCAATAGAATGTCTATATTCATGTACCTGCATCTGATTCTATCACGCAGAGAAATCCTGAGCATAGCTCTTATACCGTATCACGCTGAGCGACCTTGAGCTTCCTCATACGGCCCGCAGGTGGTTAAAAGCATTGCCGTAAAGTTTATTTACCGATGTCACTGTGACGACATAACACAGCGGTTATAACAGTGTTGTCACATCCAAAATTGCTTCTATAAAATTTGGTTATATTGAAACGACTAAAGAGAGGTAGGGCGCAACAATGTAGCCCGTTTGGGGAAGTACCTCCATCTCACAGAAATCGCAGCCAACTTCCTGGAGGTTTGTTAGGTTCCTGTTTATAAGTGAGGTCACCAGTAAGCTCCTAAGGAGTTGATGTGTTAGCAGCAGAGGAGTCATCACGTGAGTGATTCTTAATGTACTACAAGCATTCATAGGCTACGGTAACCTCAGGTGGGCCGTATGCTTGTATGCCTTGCAACGTCGTATAAAAGACCAATTAAAACGTTACTGCCGTCAGACCTCCATAGCCCCGAGGAAAAACCAGACCTTTCTTATGTTAGGTCACTCGACTTTGAAAATGAAATTTCTTAGAGTGCGTCGTGATGTTTTCCTTCACCGAGCAAGTGATAATTACAAATATCTGCATAAATCCGAAAACAAGTGATGCATGCCCACTCTAGGATTCGAACCGGGACCTGTTAGTAAAAACTGACTCCTGAGTGGTCACTGTTATTTATACGTTGAAATTTATTAATAAGAAATCGAAAACATCCTGCCATAGTTTAAAACAACGATGTCAATCAACTTCAATGAAGTCAGTTTCACTGTTATGTTAACAAGTTTTATTACTTATCGACATATTATTCATCGACACATTGCCCAACGCTGGACTCCCTCTCCTTTACACAAAGTTAATGTCGGCAGATACTGAATATGGCTATTTATTACTTGGAACTTTATTATGAAACTTAATGTGGAAACTTTTGGGAGAGCTTTTATATTAGGGTATAATCACACGTGAGAGATATTCAGTTGCGACTACTAATACAATTACCTATAAACAAAAGTGTATGTGTGTCAGCTCCGACGCACGACTGTAGTTTACCCCTTACGAATGATAATTATGATATACTATATATCGAAAATCTTCTAAAATAATAAGAATAAAAATTATATTATTCATAAATTTGAACTTATGCCGAGCCGAAAACTAGCATACAAAGAAATTTTCTACCAAGAAACTCTCAAGTTGTGGAATGCATTCACTGCCGAGGTTTTCCCAAGGAACTACAGCATGGGGTTCTTCAACAAAAACGTAAAGAGGCTTTTACAAGATCGACAACACACGAGTTACACCTCTGGTGTTGCAAAAGTCTGTGGACTTCGATAACTGTTTATAATCAGATAGGTCACCTTAGCAACATAAAAAAATACAGCTCGTCTGCCTATGATCCCTTGCAGTATAAGGAGTATCGCGCACTTCGCTGTTGCTTTTAGTTTTACGTGTGACGTCAGTACCATTACGTTACAGTATCTGCACTTCACAGAAAACCACAGCGAAATAACAACTACCTGGAGGGTTGTTCTGTTCCTGCGAGTGAGTAAGGTCACCTTAGCTTAGCTAGTAAGGAATAACTCCGTTAGCAGCGGAAGTGGCATCGCGCGAGCGATACTTAATGTGCTGCAAGCGTTCATTCGCCACGGAAAGCGCTTTATATCAGGCTTTACACAAGCATACTTATATGCCTCCCGAGATTATATTTGTATAATATAAAAATCACTCCTGCAATGTGGGGTGTAACCCTAAAGAACCGACTTTCTACTGACGTCATTGGAGATGATAATATCTTTCTGAATGATAGCGAGAAAATGGAAAAAGTGAGGAAATGAATGCTTAAAAATAATTCTGTTTTGTTTGTTAAGTAGTTGCGAGAAGGTTGCGGTAATAATAAAAACAATTTTCACCGACCCCGAAAATGGAGGAAGTTATATGTTTCATACCTATGTTTAATGAATGCCGAACTAAGGCTGCACTGCCTATCCGTTTGTCAATTCGTCCGTCTGTCACAGGACTGTAGCTGAGCAAGGTAAAGAGTTTGATCTAACCTTCTTTTTGTACTTCAGCCACCAATTAGTAGTACGAACTAGCGCCGGTTGGCGCCGACCCACTATCGTTATATACACTATAGATGCAACATGCCGTCGCTGCCATGGCTGCTCCGGTAGCCTCTGCCTCGGCTGCTGCGGTCGTTCTCGCGATTGCCCGCCATCTGGAACAGAAACCGCATACCCCTCCACCGTTGCTGCCATGACTGCCCTTGTCGTCACTGGGAGACATGTTTCGCTTCTTCACGAGATAGCTACAAGATACTATCTTCAGCGCCTGAGGATGCCTCGTGGAGACCCATAGCAGCGACGGCATGTTGCATCTACCAACGATAGTGGGTGGGTGCCGGCCGGCGTTAGTTAGCATGAACGAATTGTTGTCAGAAGCATACAAAGCAGAGTATATCAAATTCCACGTAAATTTAGCTTTCGCAAATTAACGCCTGAATATATTAACAAGCCACAGAGCGCACATCAAATAGTTCATAGAATTTTTGCGAACTCGGTGGCTCAGTGATGAATGACGCGTCTTTGACACCAACGCTTGTGGGTTCGATTTCAGGACAAGCATTTGTGTTCCTGCGTGTCAGTGAGGTCACTAGTAGATGCTGTGTTAGCAACAGAGGAGGCTTCGCGCTAGTGATACTTAACGCACTGCAAGCGTTCATAGGCTACGGTAACCACTTTACATCAGGTGGACCGTATGCTTGTATGCCCCCGACGTTATATATTAAAAAAAATGTATCTATGGTGTAGAAATTTCTAGACTTTCGATACTTCGTTACAGATATTCGTACAAGCCTCATTCTCAAAAACACTGTTCTCTGATAGAAGCACATTTTACTACTGACCAACAGTGACGTTTCAGCAGAGGGAGACTTTGCACAAAAGTCATCTGCATGGGTACCTCTGTCTCACCTATTTCTACCGCCAAGCAAATATATTTATATAGCAGTTCCGGTTTGAAGGGTGTGATATCGCAGAGAAATTACTGGGTACTGTGACGAAACAGCGTTAGCTCACAAGATTGCCAGCGCGCAAGTAACATTCCTGTGGTGTTGCGAGCGTCAATAGGCTGCGGTCACCGCTTACCATGTGATCGGCCGCATGCTTGTTTGCCAATCTAGTTGTATAAAAAAGCTGTATATTCATTGTCTCGATACAAATTAATAAAGGCAACCCCTTAGTATCTGAGTGGCTAGAAGTACCACTCAATCACGAACATGACAGCGCAGCACCTCTTCAAGACGGTGTCAATTAGTGAGGTCAAATTATTCCTATGAGGTCTTGCAATTTAGTCTGGCACTGATAGTGCACTCCGAAAGAGGTCACACTGAAAATTATAGATTTTAGAGAGGTACGGCGCATCAAAGCAGCCCGTCTGGGTACCTCCACCTCACAGAAAAACGCAGCCAAAATAACAACTTCCTAGAGGGTTGTTGTGTTCCTAAGTATGAGTGAGGTCGCCAGTAAGCTCCTAAGGAATTGGTGTTAGCAGCAGCAGAGGTCGCATCGCGCGTTTGATACTTAATGTATTACAAGCGGTAATAGGCTACGGTGTCCGCTTTACACCAGGTGGGCCGTATGCTTGTATGCCTCCCGACGTTGTATAAAAAAAAAGCTTAATATTCACTCATTGCCGTGTTTATGTATAAGAGACATTTGTGTATTTTTTGGAGTCACTGAGGCGGAATGGTGATGGAGGAATTTTGGCGCAAAAGAGGTGAGCTCAACCCGAGACAAACACGAGCTAAAATCATGAACAGATTGTATCAACCAACATGCCAGAAGGATATCTATAAAAGAAATGTACACAATATGTGCATATACGTGAGACAATTAGAAAGTTTTGTGAAAATAAAAAAAAGTGCTCTATAGGTAAATATTTTTAAAGTACTGTCCACCAGCCTCTATAAAAAGTTTCATGCGTCTGAACCACCTTTCAAAACACTTTTTTCAGTCCGCTGCAGACACTTCACTTACAGCCTGCTCGAACGCTGACAGCGCAACTTCCTGCGACGAGAATTGTATCCTATTGAGCTGATTTTTTATTTTCGGTAATAAAAAGACATCACACGGTGCTAGGTCAGGGCTGTAAGAAGGGTGATCCAGGAGTTTGACCGGCGTGCTGTCCAGGAAGTCCCTCGTTTAGAGCGCGGTGTGCGCGGGCGCGTTGTCGTGGTGGAGCCCTGTGTTTGGTCGCTTGTTGCTCACATCAGAGAAAACTTCTGCCAAGCATTTGGTAGTATACCATTAGGCGTTGATGCTTCTTTGGTTCTGTAAAGGAATTGACCAATCAAATTGAAAAAGCTCGCGATCAAAATCTTCCCTCCGCTTCTAGATCGCTTCACTTTGGTAGGTGTTGATTCGTTTTAAAACACGCCGAGACGAGCCTGCTTCAAACTTGTTTATCACATCACTAAATAAAACCTACAATGAAAATACTCACTAAATGGAAATTTATCAATTATCATATAACCAAAATGGATAAATATCGGATATTTATCCATTTTGGTTATTATCAGGATAAATATCAATCGGGTATTTATCCCCGTCCCATCTCTATCCACGACTGAGCCACCGAGCTCGTCAAATCACTCGTCGTCTCTCGTCAGTTACTTCCCTGTAAATAAATAAAAAATGTTGCAGTTCTTTATTTTGACTCATTCTAGGACATAAAATGAATTTGATTAAGTACGTACCCCACTTTACAATTATTAGCTTTTTGCCGCCTCCTTAACGTACGCGCTGGTATGTTATGTCATACAGGCGTGAAATTTGGTCTGCAATTTTGCGGGCATTTTAATGCTGAAACAATTAAAAAGAAAATATTAATTTACCATTTTTTAATAAGGGATAGACGCCACGATCAAGGTATAGACGCCCCAAGGAGCAACTATCCCGTCCAAAACCGAGGCACCTATCCTTTTAGTAGAGTAATTGTGGATTTCATAATAATATTAATAAAAGTAAAAAAAAAAACACATTCAAACATATTTCTATATTCCTTGCCTTATGATCAATACATAAAAAATGAATCCACTCACCAAGTAAAAAGTGTTGCGCCTTTAAAATCATAAATTATTTTACGAAATTTTTCCGCGCTTAAATTTTGTTTAGAGCATTCTCGCACACAGAGCTGCTTCACTGGGCATTCCGCGGCAAACTTTTTGAACTCGGGGGGAGTTCTATCTAATAAGGTTCAATTTGGACTCAAGGTCGTTTCCCTAGAAACCCTTCCCTGGCAACTATCCGTGACTTACCCTACATTATAAGCACAGGAAAACTCAGATAAAATCTATAAATTACCAACCTAAGAAACGTCTGGTTTTTCCTCTGGGTTATGGACGTTTGACGATAATCGTAGTTAAGGAACCATGAGAGATACATAGACTTAGATTAAGTATCTATCTATAACTTCACGCTAAATCCCTTGCGGGGTAGGCAGAGAGAACCGAGCGCCACGTGACTCGATCCTTACATATCTCACTCGCTTCTTTAACATTCATTGCTCTTCTCATGCACGCTCGCCGGTTTCTAGGGCTCCTGACATCACCTTCTAATAGAACATGACCAATTTGGTCATGGTCGGTAAGTCTTGGCCTTCCCCGGCTCCTACATCCTTCCACTTTTGCATTGTATATCTGCTTCGTCATTCTTTCATCTTGCATTCTTTCTACATGTCCGAACCATCGGAGCATGCCTCTTCTTATTTTAACACCGACGCTCTCTTTCAGACCAACTCTGTTTCTAACATCATCATTGCGAATACGGTCTACAAGCCTTACGCTACAAATTTTGCGCAGCGCTCGCATTTCAACCGCGCTTATTCTACTTTCATGCTCTTTCTGCCATACCCAGCTCTCGCTTCCATAAGTTAGCGTTGGATCCAGCACTACATTGTGTATAGCGAGTTGTGCCTTCTGGCTCAGGTTTTTACTGCCAAGAAGTTTTCCCAACGTTCCATTCACACTATTCCCAGCACTCACTCGTCTTTCCACATCTGCGGTGTACCTTCCATCCCTGCTGAAAGCGCATCCAAGATATACAAACTCATCCACTTGTTCCAACACTTCATCATCAACCGTAATCCTTACATTAGTTCTGGATTTTTCTCATCTCATTTTTACCATCAGGCAGGCCGTATGCTTGATTGCCACCTTAGTGGTATAAAAAAAAAGCATGGCGTCGTCTACATACAGCAGACAGTTCACCACTACATCACCCATGCGTAATCCCACATTCGTTGACCTTATTCTCTGCAGACAACTATCGAGATACAGGATAAACAGCCTAGCAGATAGCATGCAACCCTGTTTAACACCAATTTTGACATCAAACCAGGGTGACATGCCACCATCTATCCGCACACATGCTGAGCTATCCTTGTAAGTGGACTGCACAGCACGGAGCAGTGAACCGTCAATCCCATATCTCGGCAATATGCCCCACAGTTCCTTTCGCACAACCCTATCAAATGCTTTCCCAAGATCCACAAAACCGCAGAAAACCTTCTGGTCTATGGCCAAATGCTTCTCCACGATATTCCGGAGCGACAAAACTTGATCCGTACATCCCCTTCCATTTCGGAAACCTCCTTGTGCCTCCCACAGCATTTTATCGGGTTTCACCCCCATTCTCCTTTCAATCACCTTTCCATATACTTTTGCTGCTAAGCTTATCAAACTGATAGCTGGCGCAGATTAAGTATAACATACGATATCAGTTATTTTAAACAACGTCGGAAGGCGTACAATCATACGGCCCACCTGATGTAAAGGGGTTACCGTAGCCTATAAATGCTTGCATGCATTATAGGAGCTTAGTGGTGAACAACGCTCCAGAGAGTTGTTATTTGCTGCGGTTTTCTGTGAGGTGGAGGTACTTTCCCAAATGGGCTGCTTTGATGCGCCCCACCCCTCTTAAAACATCTAGACCAATACAAATAGACATGTTTAAGCACACAAATTTTTGTCTTTTATGGGAATTGAATCCACAAATGTTTGTGTCAAAGTCGCGTCATTCACGACTGCGCCACCGAGCACACTAATTTAGAAGTGACTATATCATTATAATTAAATAAAATTTGAATGTTGCTTTGATAGTGTTTTGATTATCATATAATTTACCAACTATTAATACTAGGATGTAATTAAATCTAAATTAACTTCTATAGGTATGTAATTAATGAAAATAGTGGATGATATCAATTATATTAGTAAAAAATCAACTTCTTCCAAAACATGCCTATATATATTTTACATATAATATATATATATATATATATATATATATATATATATATATATATATATATTTTACACCTCTTACCGTCACCAAAAGTATTACGTTGCTTGGCATCGAGATCTCCAGTGATGTGCAATATCGAAATCACCTGGAGGAAAAGGTCAAGCTGGCGTCCAAAAAACTTGGTGTGCTTAACAGAGCAAAGCAGTGCTTCAGTGCGGGGCAAAGACTTATGTTATATAAGTCTCAAGTCAAACCGCACTTGGAGTACTGCAGTCACCTTTGGGCGGGAGCACCTGGATTCAAGCCTGGACCGTGTGATTCGATTCAGAGACGAGCCGTGAGACTTGTCGACAATCCTAAGCTTACACACGGCATTGAACCCTTAAGTTTAAGGAAACATTTTGCCTAACTTTGTGTGTTCTACCGATTGTACAACGGGTTGTGTTCTGAAGAATTGTTCGAAATGATGCCGACAGCTACTTTTTATAACCGCACCGCTCGGGCGGTGTAGCATGTTATTTTAACGACTAACAACGGTTCATGTTTCAGATGGCGGACATTCACAGAGACGACCGCAGCAGCATCAAACTGAGCAACATTCTATATAGCATGTTGTATTGTCTTAGTTTTACGCGATTGTTACACATTGAATTAAACAAATTTTAACGGAAGTATCTCGTGTTATATTTATTTTGTTGAATCTGCTTTGCAGCGTCCGTGGTCGCAAAAATACTAAGGTGACATTTGTCTTACATTGGTTATTCAATTATTACATCTTCCGACATGGATGGATTAATTATATATGTTCTGATTCACACAAAAATTGCTCACGATGTCCGAATGTTTTTGAGTAGCTCTCTGGGTTTGTGACTTGATTATTTTTAGAACTGGATCCCAAACAGGTGGTACTTGCCAACCATCTTGTCTATTGAAATTGGGGTGTTTTCTTGTTATATACACGCGATACTTCCGTTAATAATTGTTTAATTCAATATATAGCATGTTATTTTAACGACTAACATCTACAGCGCCGTGGAGAGAAACACGCGTCGCAAAGACGACCGTAGCAGTCAGGGCGGCAACGGTGGCGGGTGCATGCGGTTCATGTTTCAGATGGCGGACACTCGCGGAGACGACCGCAGCAACCACGGTAGCGGCGATATGCATCTACTAACGGTAATGGGTAGGTGCCGGCCGGCACTAGTTCGCATCGACTAATCGATAGCGGAAGCACACCAAGTGGTTTAGATCAAATTGCCTGTAAATTTGACTTTTGCAAAATAACGCCTGAATCTATTAACTATTTCGAGTATATGATCAACCTCTCTTAAAACCTTATCTAATGAGGATTTCTTGGTTATGTATAGCTTGATCGCTTTCGTATCACAGTGCGTACCTACTTAAAATAAATGAATAAAATCCTTTATTATTTCTTTAGTTACGGGTGTTTACCCCGGTCATTTGTAAAACGTGCGCGGGGATATGGATCCAACGCGTAGAGGCCCCTTTGAGAAGATTCACGTTATGTAGTACACCCACCGAGAGCCGCTGAGAATATAGTTGCCGCTGCAATTTGGGCTCCTTTTTTCGCTTACCAACAGGCGAAGAGGAGCCACTATGCTGAACCAATATAAATATATATATATATTGATGGAACAATATATCCATGAGCAGGTCACGGCAGGTGTCGGGACTATTGCAACTGTACTTTAAAAAGGCAATAGAATATTATATACATTCAAGTTACGCGCTTACATCTAAGCTTAATTCAGTCGATCAATCTAAATAAAAATCGAAAAAGTGCTTCATTTAGTAAATTATACAATGTACCTAATAATACAACAAAATTGCTTCCATTTCGCCTTTGTTGTTTACAATATAAATAAAAGGGCGTATTTAGCTAATGGCGTTCTTTTAGCATTCATTACAACGTAATGGATTCAGAGAAAAACATCTTCAAAGTAAAATATTGTAGCAATTGTAGAACATAATATATCTCTGCCTCTGATATCAGCTACCTCTAGGAAATGGTACTTTTTTTTTACGCCCGTCTTGAACAATTGACCCACAAAAGAGGACACAATCTTTGCAAATTAAATTCCAATATTTTAAGAATGTAAACATTAATACAGCAATAAAGTTCTACAAACAAACAATCATTCACAAAAATCGTGCTTTAGCCATTCTTCTGAGGAGGTCACACACGCAAACGAGGACTAACTTACTAAAATCGTGCATTATTAGTTATTCGGGGGGGAGGTTCACCCTCCGGACAATAATGGGAGGTAGGCAGTGAATCCTCATGGATACTCTTACGGAAGGCCACACGAGTATTAATTCGTCTCTTACTGACTAAACACCACCTGGGGATTGCCTTTAGCCGAGTACGCTTTGAACGCTTTATCGAAAAAAATTGACGAGCCCGGTGGCTCAGTCGTAAATGACGCGACTTTGACGCCAACGCTCGTGGGTTCGAATCCCACACAAGTTAAACATTTGTGTGCATGAACATGTCTGTTTGGCTTGGTCTGGATGTTTTAAGAGAGGTAGGGTGCATCAAAGCAGACCGTCTGGGGAAGTATCTCCACCTCACAGAAAACCGCAGCCAAATAACAACTCCCTAGAGGGTTGTGTTCCTGCGTGTGAGTGAGGTCGCCAGTAAGCTTCAAAGGAGTTGCTGTGGAAGCAGCAGAGGAGGCATTGTGCGAGTGATAGATATATATTACAAGCGTTGAGCAGTCAGAACCCGTTATATACGTTTTCCCATAGATTTCGCGGTCGTATACGACCACCCGGGTTTCGAAGGGTTAATAGGCTACGGTAACTAACTGCTTTACATGCCTCCAGACGATGTATAAAAAAAATGGTAGATAAACTGCTGGAGTGTCGCCTATACTGGTACGACAACGTTCGGAATTAACATGAACGAAATTACCTACAGGGCACCGTTGAGAACGATATTACGTAGCAACTCTATTCACCGTTACGGGTGGGGGAGAACAGTAGAACGCGCAGCTCTTATTGGCTAGTTCGTGGAAAAGAAAACACGGACACGGCATTATATATCGGCTTATTTCTTATAATATATAGGTATAATAGGTCGTAAGTACTCGTATATTTCACAAAAAAAAACTATTTGAGAATGCGCAAGCTTGTATTGCCAGAGGAACACCTGGCTCGTCAATTATATAGCAATTCAATTGTTTTTTTTTTTTTATTTTGTCGGCCAATTTGACCATGTTCCTTAAGAGATAGGAACGGTGTTCCTGAACATTCCTATTCTACTTTTTTATGCTGAATCCGAATCTGAAGCCAAAATTCGAATATTCGAAAAAAACGCACACACAGACAAACATATAGATTTCATATAGGAACGGTGTTCCTGAATATTAGAAAAGAAAAGAAATAATTTATATGGCAGAACAATTTTTGTCGGATCAGCTAGTATTTTTTTTTATACAACTAGATTGGCAAACAAGCATGCGGCCCGCATCAGATGGTTAAGCGATCATCGCAGCCTATTGACGCTCGCAACACCACGGGGATGTTACTCGCGCGCTGCCAACCTTGTGACCTAAGGCTGTTTCGTCACAGTGCCCAGTAATTCCTCTGCCATATTTTACCCTTCAAACCGGAACACAGCTATATAAATATAGCTGCTTGGCGGTAGAAAAAGGAGAGACAGAGGTACCCACGCAGACGACTTTTGTACAAAGTCTCTCTCTGGTAAAGTAGTACTACTTACTTTAATAACTGCTACAGTAGCATTTAGCTTTTCCTAAAGTCAGTTCTGAGTTAAGTACACTTAAGGGAAATACTCAGCCATTCTGTTTCACACGTATGTACAACCTTATTAATATATCCACTTCGACTTAGCTCGTGCATTAGTGAGTGGAGCTGCGACTCTAAGATTCTGTAAGCCCGGGATTAGGGCCGGGATTCTCGACCTTAATCCCGGATTATAAGCGATCACTATAACGGAGAAACTGGCGCTTAACGTATGCTAGACGTGGATAGATACATGAATTGTTTTACCAAACATGTTCAGATATGTAAACATTATTTAATCGGCTTCAAAATGGCGGGTGATTATATATTCGAGTCGTGTATTCATTGTGTATATGTTACGCGATATGTTAACAATTAATTAGTTAATAGATTCAGGCGTTATTTTGCGAAAGTCAAATTTACATGCAAGTCGGTCTAACCTGCTTTGTGTGCTTCCGCTGCCAGTTAGTTCATGCGAGCTACCGCCGCCGGCCGGACCCACTTACTACCGTTAGTAGATGCAATATGCCGTGGCTCGCAGTATGGGGAGGGAAGTTTGGAAATAGTTATAATCGTTCACCGGCATTCTAAAATGTGCAAAATCAGAATTAAAAATCAGATTTTTATAAAATTAAACTAAAAGATGATGAATGCAAGAATGAGTTGTGGAATGAAAGAGAGTATGATGTATGAATGTAATTATTTATATGTATTGTAATGATTTTTAAATGTGTTGTAGTGATTTTAAAAATGTATATTGTTGTAACAAAGTGCCTTGCCCACGGCAGGGGTGTACGTAATAAATAATAAAAAAAAAAACATGCCGTGGCAGCTCCGCCATCTCGAACAGAAACCACATGCACCCGCCATCTTTGTGGGGTTGCCCTTTATGCTAATTCCAATGTCGTAGTTTTGAGTAATATATTGTAATTCCGACTGTAATTTTGTAAATATGATATTAAATCTCAATAATAGAGTCAAACTATATAATCGACAACCTAGATCAAAGTAATTTGGTATTTCTGTCGCGATTTAAGAGCAACCCAACTTGTCTCTGCGACACGCGTTTCATCTCTCCGCGAGCAAATTGCCTGTAAATTTGACTTTCGCAAAGTAACGCTTAAATTTAATAACCAGCAAGCTCCTGAAGAGATGCTCTGTTAGCGACAGAGAGGGCGGGGCACACGTTAATAATCCTCCTATTGCGAGCCTTCATAGTCTATGGTAATAATCAACATTCAGGTAAGACACATACTTGCTTCAAAGTAGCCCGCCTGGGGAAGTAAAATGGCAGCCAAATAACATCTCCCTAGTCGATTGTCGTGAGTGAGTGAGGTCACCAGTAAGCTCCTATAGAGTTGCTCTCTTATGCATCTCTGTCGCCCGACGTTGTACAAGAAAAAACAACTTTGAGATTAATGCAAGTTCCTATACTTAATATTTATAATAGTTAGAAGTTATGCTGAGGTTTGGCTCTTCATCATCAGTCAAAACAAATCCACGTAGCGATGCTGTTTCAACAAGTTTTGGGGCAAGTCAGTTGATGCTGTCATAGCATGACAGTCGTTAAGCTAAGTTGGTGGCCCTCGGGCGGCTTAAAAACTCTGGCCTCCGCCAATCCGCGGAAAACCACTTTTGACGAAAATTTATAGATTTTTTTTATAAATATGAGTGTTAAGGCATTTTTTAATCTTATAAAAAAATGTTATAAATAGTGCAAATGGCTCCTTTTTATAAGATAAAAATTGTCTCTAAGTGAGTTGCCGTTCCCCTCAACAGTATAGCCCTTTGAGCTGTATACTGCATATATATACCATATATAGTATAATATAGTTATCTTTGGGCGGAGGCACCTGGATACTAGCTAGAACCTGTGGCTCGGTGCTAAGACGAGCTGTGAGGATCGTAGATAATCCTAAACTCACACACGGTATGGAGCCCTTGAGTTTATGGAGAGATTTTGCATCCCTTTGCGTGTTTTTACCAATTGTACAATGGCTTGTGTTCCGAATGAGTTGTTCGACATGATGGCAACCGCCTCGTTTTACAATCGCTTCTCTCGCCGACGGCTGGGAATTCATCCTCATACACTGAAGTCACTATGATTACGTACTGTGCGGTTCCAAAGAAGAAAACTTCTCTGGAACCGCACAGTACCGAGAACTCTAAAGTTCTGTAATGAGCTCCCTGCCAAAGCTTTTCCTAGGGACTACAGCTTAGGGCTCTTCAAGAAAGGCTTGAGGAGATTTTTACTGAGCCGGCAACACAAGAGTGATACCTCTGGTGTTGCAAATGTCCATAAGCTATGATAACTGCTTGTCACTACGCAGGCCGTACGTTTTTTGCTATCTTAGTGGTATATAAAAACCAAGTCCTAAAATTGTAATTTTTATGGCAATAAAGAATTATTATAATTATAAAAAAAAAATACCGTACATCATAATGCTGTGAAACTAGCTGAAACAGCTAAGCGCGCGGTAGCCAAGTACATCAAATTTCTGATTCTCCTAACTGCATATACGATGGAGCTGAACATACCGGCAAGTTTATTTATACGGGGCCCCATTGTAATTTGAAATCTACTGTAATTTCAAGAAACACAGTATTATTACAGAAATTCATTTTACCAGAGGGAGAACACACAAACTTTTATACAAAAGTCGTCTGCGTGGGTACCTCTGTCTCACCTATTTCTACCGTCAAGCAGCGATATTTATATAGTTGTGTTCCGGTTTGAAAGGTACGATATGGCAGAGAAATTACTGGGTACTGTGACGAAACATTCTTAGGTGACAAGATTGGTAGCACGCTAGCAAAATCCCCGTAGTAATTTTGATCTACAGAACAAATCCCCCAGACGGCCGGTGACCCTAGTTGACAACGAAGAATTAGGTGATCGTGGAAGTAGCTCCATCGCAAACCACGTTAACTTCTTAGGAGCTTACAACAAATCTCACTCGCACGCAGAAACACATCAAGCCTGTAGAGAGTTGTTATTTGGCTGCGGTGTTTCGGTGAGGTGGAGGTACTTCCCCAGACGAAGTTACATCGGTCTCATCGGGTCTCCATATGTTATTTCTCTAGTTTAATCCCGGTACTAAGACTTACTTTCCCATCACTATGCTCTAACGCGAGGATAAATCCCCAAAGCGGGTGCAATATTAATAGCTCGCACCGGAAGCAAACCTAAATCAACAAACGATCTCGGTAGATATTTGTTCTGTTCCATTGACATAGAACTTAGCGTTGGAGGAAAATTCAATATTTATTTTATGTTTGACAAATAACAATCTTAACATCATCTTCTTCTTAACTCTCTGGCGTTATTATACATTAGGTAGGATAAGAGAGGTAGGGCATATCAAAGCAACCCGTCTGGGGAAGTACCTCCACTTCACAGAAAACCGCAGCTAAACAACAACTCCCTAGAGGGTTGTTGTGTTCCTGCGTGTGAGTGAGGTCACCAGTAAGCTCCTAAAGAGTTGCTGTATTAGCAGCAGAGGCAGCGGGAGTGATACTTAATGTATTGCAAGCGTTCATAGGCTACGGTAACCGCTTCACATCATGTGGGCCGTACGCTTGTATGCCTCCCGACGTTGTATAAAGAAAACACTGATCTAGATAGAATTTAATAGCGTCGATAGATGCCTTACCTGTTCACAGATGTACCTGTATTGCTAGGCAACGGTAATAACTACGAGTAGCACCCTCGAACAGATAGGTATTTCTGATATCCATTTTCAAGGATGTTTCGTTTGTCTACGTTGTTATTTACCTTGGTAACGCCTACCAATTGGAATTCTTCTAGTAACTTACACGGAACCCTTATATTAGGAGTTAAATTATGAAATTGACGATTTGTACTGAAAAATTAGAACTCCTTTTCAGGAACACCGTTCCTATATGAAATCTATATGTGCTGTGCGTTTGTCTGTGTGTTTGTCTGTCACTTTTTTCGAATATTCGAATTTTGACTTCAGATTCGGATTCAGCATAAAAAAGTAGAATAGGAATGTTCAGGAACACCGTTCCTATCTCTTAAGGAACATGGTCAAGATGACCGACAAATTAAAAAGAAAATTGAATTGTTATATAATTGACGAGCCAGGTGTTCCTCTGGCAATGCAAGCTTGCGCATTCTCAACTGGTTTTAGTGGTAACATATTTATTTAATTGCAATTTGATCTAACCTGCTTTGTGTGCTTCCGCCACCAATTAATTCATGCGGCCTAGCGCCGGCCGGCACCCATCCACTACTGTTAGTTGATGCAATATGCCGACGCTGTTGCCGACAAAATAGTTCAATATTTAGAAAAAATAACATACACGTAGCTCTCAAATCCCGTAATTCACTCAAGACACCTACGCTCGTGGGTTCAATTCCCACACAAGGCAAACATTTGTGTGCATGAACATGCCTGTTTGTCTTGGTCTGGATGTTTTAAGAGAGGTATGGCGCATCAAAGCAGTCCGTCTGGGGAAGTACCTCCACCTCACAGAAAACCGTAGCCAAATAACAACTCCCTTGAGTGTTGTTGTGTTCCTGCGTGTGAGTGAGGTCACCAGTAAGCTCCCAAGGAGTTGCTGTGTAAGCAGCAGAGGAGGCATCGCGCGAGTGATACTTATATATAAATCTCAAGCGTTAATAGGCTACGGTACCCGCTTTACATCAGGTAGGCTGTATGTCAAAGTCAAAGTCAAGTCAAAATCTTTTTATTCCGTAAAAATGGCTACATTTGTTTGGAATCGTCACAATTTTTTTCCCTACCGTGCAGTTCATGACTAGGTGAGCACTGATAAAAATACTGCCAAAAAACTCAGGCATCCTTCTTTTGGTATCCAAACAAATTTACATAATTTATTAATTACATTATAATTGGATCGACTCACTCCCAGGCATTTTTATCATTAATATAGTCAGATACTTTATAATATGCCCTGCTAATTTGGTTGCTAATTAATGGTAGTTTTAAATTTGTTTATTGATATTATTTTGTGGAGACGGCTTGGATGTAACACTAGATTATGCTTATATCTAGTATTTATGTTATGAGTATCACTCTTTTTACAAAATGAGTCTATGTTTTTATGGACATACAAAAGATTTTCATAGATATATTGCGATGCGACTGTTAGAATACTTATGATTGTATGCCACCCGACGTTGTATAAAAAAAATATTGTAATTTGATAATAAACACGAAAAAAATATGTAAAACGGCGGGAAATCGAAAGAAGTTTTTAACATAATAAATGAGTCCCAAAAAAAAGAAATGTGTCTATGTAACAGTATTTATGGCCAGACAAGTTAAATATCCTTGATATGGACTTCATTTAAGTTGATGTCAGCAAAGGTAAACCGGCGATGTGAATAAATATCGTTCGTTTTACATTTCTTTAAAAGAGTTTATCTTTCTTGAGGATGCAGAGATACCTAAATATTTCAGCGCAAAGAATAAGAGCATGCCATAACAATAAAATGTAATGTCCGGAGATTTGCGGTAGTAAAGAACACTTTTAACCTCAGAACTACCTTCATTCCTTGTTTTATTGCTTCCCAGGGGAAAGGTTAAAGCGTCCTTTAAGGCTCTTATACACGACGCGGGTAACATGCACGTTTTGAGGTAGGTACGGGTTAAGACTGCATTAGTCGGTTTCTTTTCATATAAAAGTTGGGAGAAATTAACACGCTATTTTACTTCATAGTTAATTAGATATACTAAATTTAAAGTTCTATCTATCTATAACTTCACGCCAAATCCCTTACGGGGTAGGCAGGGAGAACCGAGCGCCACGTGACTCGATCCTTACATACCGCACTCGCGTCTTTAACATTCATTACTCTTTTCATGCACGCTCGCCGGTTTCTAGGGCTCCTGACACCTTCTGATAGAACACGACCAATTTGATCATGGTAGGTAAGTCTTGGCCTTCCTCGGCTCCTGCATCCTTCCACTTTTGCATTGTATATCTGCTTCGTCATTCTTTCATCCCGCATTCTTTCTACATGTCCGAAGCAACGGAGCATGCCTCTTCTTATTTTAACACCGACGCTCTCTTTCAGACCAACTCTGCTTCTAACCTCAAAGTTCAACCTTAAATTCAAAGTTAAGGTAGATATTTGACACTGACATAGGCTTACTGTAATATCAATTGAAAAAAGACCTTCTTTCAGCATTTCTTCTTCGCCAATGGGCATTTTCGGGATGCTGGTGTTGGGGTTTGTAAATTAGTTTTTTTTTATTTGTACAACGTCGGGAGACACACAAACATACGGCCCACCTTATGTAAAGCGGTACCGTAGCGTATAAACGCTTGCAATCAGTTACAGAGGAACTGCTCAAATAGAGCTTATTTTTATTAATATGTTAATTCTTAAATATAGGTTCTGTTTCAAATGAATATGCATTATTTTTTTTATCAAGTAATGTAATCTTAATTCAACTTGCCTATATGTACATATTTATGGAAGTCTCAGCAAAAAATAAAAAATATAATTCTATTCCTAATGACCACCTTTGGCTTTGATACAGGCCTTTAATCTGTCTAGCCACGAATCTACGGATTTACACACTGATTCCATGGGAAATTTAACCACTGCTTGTTCCAGAATTTTTTTAAGATAAAGGCTTTATTTTGAAATCACAGACAGACACTTCAATTTTATTTATACGTATAGATGTATAGACAGGGCGCATCAAAGCAGCCCGTCTGGGGAAGTAACTCCAACTCACAGATAACCGCAGCCTAATAACAAATGCCTAGAGGGTTGTTGTGTTCCTGCGTGTGAGTGAGGTCACCAGTAAGCGCCCAAGGAGTTGCTGCAGCAGAGGAAGCATCGCGCGAGTGATACCTAATATATCGCAAGTGTTAATAGGCTACGGTACCCGCTTTACAATAGGTAGGCCGTATGCTTGTATACCTCCCGACGTAGTATAAAAAAAAAACTTTGGCCGTAAAGATAACAGTGAAACCTAAAACTCATTCTCTATTTCATCCCCAGGTTTTAACCACTGATTGTATTTTTCCTTGTTCTAGGACATCGACTATGAGGGCTTCCGTTGGTTCCTCGACACATTCCTGGAGGTATCCACACCTGACGAGCTCACCAGGTAAATATGTTCACTACATTTCAGATCTAAGAATATTTTTCTTTTAAATCTTTCTTTTTTATTTTTATAAGGTTGCAACTCTTGGTGACTAAATCAAACATTACATTTGCTTTCTGTTCTTAACCCTAGAAAGATAATCATATTTCAGATGACGTTAAAGATAATCATATGTCTCTGAGATGTACCTAATTTTAGTGTTGTTTGTAAAATTGTTTATAGCTTTTTTATATTTTTATGGTTTTATATATTAGTTCAACTATAATTTTATGAAATGAAAATTTTTTTATTATTATAATTATTTATTAATAACTTAGACATCAAATTTGAAAATCTTTAAAAATATCAACAAAAATAATCTTCTCTTTATAACCGAAAAATTAAATCAATTTTAATTATTTCTTAGTTTTTAATAATAATAATTCTAGTCTAGTAATAACTAGTCATTTTAGGAAACTTAGTTCCAAATTATTAGGAATTAGGCACATTTGGATGGAACACATCTTTTTTTGTGATTTCTACAACAGGTTTTTTTGCAGAGAGCACATCCCATTTCCGACATTCTTCGTATTTTAGATAGACAATATATTTTCTTTTTTTACTGCAGGTTCTTCTGATCCTTCTTCATTCTCAATCTCACGGCATTTTGGAAGTACTCGTAAATCATTATATATTTTATTACATTGTCGCTTTCTTGTGGTGAATCATCTTCATTTTCCTCCAAAAACCTTTCAATATCTAATAAATGTTCTTCTATTTGTCATTTTATAATAATATAATTCGTACTTTAAATTAAAAAAATATATAAATCAAAAAACATTTAATCACAAAACAAAACCAGTTGAGAATGCGCAAGCTTGCATTGCCAGAGGAACACCTGGCTTGTCAATTATATAACAATTACAATTTTTTTTTTAATTTGACGGCCATTTTGACCATGTTCCTTAAGAGATAGGAACGGTGTTCCTGAACATTCCTATTCTACTTTTTTATGCTGAATCCGAATCTGAAGTCAAAATTCTAATATTAAAAAAAAAACGCACACACAGACAAACGCACACAGAGACAAACATATTGATTTCATATAGGAACGGTGTACCTGAAAATACTCGTTTACTTGTAAAAGTTTCACAAGAGATAATCATACGTCTGTCAGACGTACACCATAGCTATATCTAGGTATAGAGTGGACTTACTGTCGCGCTGTGATACAGCTATAAACCGCAAGCTCTGGCCGAGTACTGAGTTGGCTGAGGGCTAATTTATGTAGCGCGCTGTCTGCGCTACATAAATTAGGTATTAAGAAAATAGCAATTTTTCGAACTCGCGTACGTCTTGCGGCCGACGTAGATTATCTTTCTAGGGCTTTGATTATTGAGAAAATTACGAAGTGTCGGTGCAAATATATGTTTTTTATACAAAGTCAGGAGACATACAAGCATACGGCCCACCTGATGCAAAGCAGTTACCGTATCCTATTAACGCTTGTAATATATTAAGTATCACTCGCGCGATGCCTCCTCTGCTGCTTACACAGCAACTCCTTAGGAGCTTGAACTGGTGACCTCACTCACACACAACAACCCTCCAGGGAGCTGTTATTTGGTTGCGGGTTTAGTAAGGTGGAGGTACTTCCCCAGACGGGCTGCTTTGATGCGGTCTAACTCTCTTAAAACATCATGTATACAATGTCCTGGTAATTCTTGTTACAGACATCTATACCTGTCGTTTGTACGACGGGACCGCCGACCAGCCCTTCGAGAGATGGCGGCAGCGAGCTCAGCGGCCGCCTGCGCAGCGGTCACAGCGCACGCTGATCATCAGGTATATAAACATTTTTTGATGTGAAACCGGCAGTATAATCGAACCGTATGCCGTGACGATAAATGGCATGACGCTCTTTCATGCCGTCACGCCCCTCTTCATCTACACCGCCATTCTCGGCGTCTTTGCGTGTGTGCCTGCAAATAAAAAATTACATAAATATGTTGATTTTGTTAATGAAACTACTCTTTTTCATTATTTTATTCCATATTTTTATTGGTTTTTGATTTTTTATTTATTAAAAACTAGCTACTCGACCCGGCTTCGCACGGGTGGTCCAATCGTTACCAAACTTCACAAGATCGCCTGCTGGGCTAACCTGAAGATTCACTGAAAATTTCATCAAAATCTGCTCAGCCGTTTTTGAGTCCATAGAGGACATACAGACAAACATTAATTTTTATATATATAGATTTGAATATTCAATAAGATGTTTCACATCTGCCGGGCGTCCCGTGACGGCCATCTTTTTTACACAACGTCGGAAGGCGTATAAGCATTCGGTCCATTGATGTAAACTGGTAGCCTATGAATGCTGCATCTGCTGCTAACACAGTAACTCAAGAGTTTACTGGTAATTTCACTTACTCGCAGGAACGTATCAATTCTCCAGGGAGTAGTTATATTCCTACCTACTAGGTAGGGCGCATCATAGCAGCCCGTCTGGGGAAGTACCTCCACCTCACAGAAAACCGCAGGCAAATAACAAGCTCCCTAGAGGGTCGTTGTGTTCCTGCGTGCGAGTGAGGTTGCCAGTAAGCTCCCAAGGAGTTGTTGTGTAAGCAGCAGAGGAGGCATCGCGCGAGTGATACTTAATATATCCCTAGCGTCAATAGGCTACGGTACCCGCTTTATATCAGGTGGGCCGTATGCTTGTATGCCTCCCGACGTAGTATAAAAAACCCTCTCTTATAAACTCCCAGACCAAGACATACAGACATGTTCATGCACACAACTGTTTGTTCTCTGTGGGAATCGAACCCACGACCGTTGGCGCCAAAGTAGCCATTGCTGCCACTAGATCAAAAACTGTAATCGTCATAAAAAAAATTAAGTCACTTCATCTCTTTTTTAGTTCAATTTATATACTTTTCAGGGCAAGTTAAGTCTGGCATCGAAGATCCATGGGCTGGCAGAACGTCTTCAGCAGCTTGGTAGAAGCTCTGGAGACTCCGTCGACGGCAGTGACAAAGGATCCAGGAGTCGAACAGGTGAGGGAATTATGGACAGATAGATCCTTCCGAGGTAGTGAAGGTATTTTTACATGATCGGTATCGCACGACTGACACCTGGTGTTGCAGGCTCCGGCAGACCATACGCTTATTTGTCACCTTAGTGGTAAAAAAAAACGTGTACTTATGTACGCGCGTGAGAAGTTATACTTCTTTGGCATCATTAAATAAAGATGTTTCACTCTCATCATTTTTTTTAAGTTACCTCTTATAAATTTTAATTTTATACCAAGCATTTCCAACTTACTCCAAGGGTTTACATGTGTAGCGCGTAAATAAAGCGCCATCTGTTACAAAATTGTTCAACTACTTAACGATCACATCTGCTACCTACAAACTTAAAGCACAACAATACAAAAGCATGCTTCGCTATAGTGCTTGAAGAGCGGTTTAGCGGGTAGCTTCAACCTGTTACTTTTGCGTTACAGTAATGCGCGCGCATCTCATAATTTCACTCTTGTCATTTTTTCATAACGCGCCTCAAGAAGTATAATTTCAAAAAATATTTTCCTTACTGTATTCGACTTCGTTCGAATGGCCATTTTTACAAGTTTTCACTGACCTTGCCCTGTTAATTTATTTATTTATAACAAAAATATACAGCATTGCGCAGTACATTTTAAATAATTCATAATATTTCTAAATTGGTGTTTTCGGATTTATGAACAAATCACTTGCTCGGCGGTAAGGGAAAACATCGCGAGGAACCTACAAGTCCAAGAAATTATATTTCGGAAGACGTGTGATCTAACCTAAGAAAGGTCTGGTTTTCCCTCAGAGTTGTGGAAGTCTGACGGCGGTCGCTCCATGTAAAATGTGCTTAGAAATCGACGAGCGTGCTCGTCGATTTCTAAGCCCCCTGATAAAACACGATCAATTCGGCCTTCCTCGGCTCCTACATCCTTCTACTTTCGCGTTGTATACCTGTTTCGTAATTCTTTCCTCCTGCATTCTATTTACATGTCCGAACCAACTGAGCATGCCTCTTTCTATTATAAAATCGACACTCTCTTTCAAACCAAATCCTTTTTTTTAAATAATCATTGCGAATATGTATTTTTGCGAATTGCGAATATATTTCTATCACATAATGTTACTAATAATTACAAATTTATTATCTATATAACAATTACAAATTTATTATTTTTCTAACAATTACAAATTTATTAATCTGACTAACAATTACAAATGTATTGTCTATCTAACAATTATACATTTATTATCTATCTAACAATTACAAATTTATTGTCTATCTAACAAAATACAAATTTATTATCTATTTAACAGTTATAAATTTATTATCTTTCTAACAATTACAAATGTATAATCTATACTAACAATTACCAATTTATTATCTATCTTACAGTTCGTGTATAGTAAGTGTATAGTATAGTTTAGTGGTATATGCCAGCATTAGGACCAGTTGATCTATAAGCTGGTTGTAGATATATCCTCAGGGCTATGAATGCTTTTTATTAATCTATCTGTTTATATATAACTTATATAACTCCGGTCGTCGCTGCGATACGTGTTCCGCCTCTCCACGAGGCATCCTCAGGCGCTGTAGATGTTAGTCGTTAAAGTAACATGCTATATAGCATATAATTTTAACGACTAACAAAAATGCTTGTAAATTTCACTTTCGTAAACGGACGCCTAAATTTATTAACTATTCATTTGTTTGTTTATAATATCATTATTGTTGGTACATAAAATAACAATGAAAAATGTAAATTAAAATGCAACACATTAATAAAACATACAAATGCGGTACAAATACGGAATTCGTATAAAGAATCTCTTTCAGTCAACCTTGGAGTGTCTAATTGGATCTTGGTAGGCGAGTGGCGCGGTAGTACAACATAAACGAAACAGATCATTATAGTAATAAACATAATGCTCTAGCAGGTGATATGGTCCAGGGGTGGAAGTGTTAAAGAGCATAACGCCGCGCGTAACTTCGGAGAAAGCGCAGCACACCTCTCGACACCCCTGAGTCACTCACATCGGTGTTGCCCCCGGCCGACTTTCTCAGGCATTTCGGGGGTCCATCTAGTGAGTGGCGAGCCACCACCTGCCGAAAGTAACATCAAATATGATAGTTATGGCAGGCGTCCGTCCCTCTTCTGCAAAAGCCCGGTTCTAATAATACCTCCAAATCTCATTTTAATAGCCCACTTTTTTCCGACATATTTCCAATAGTCCCAATACCTGCTGTGACCTGTTCATTGGTATATCAGCCCATTGATATCCCCTGGAGCACGTCATGGCGGGTGTACAACTTACATACAGTCTTTTCGAAGGGGCCTCTGCGCGTTGGATCCTTATCCCCGCGCACGCCTATCAAATGACCGAGATTAATACTCGTGAGTAGAAAAAAAAACAAATATGTATGTATATCTTCACGTCAGGTCCCTTGCGGGGTACGCAGAGAGTACCGAGCGCCATAAAAACAAATATAAAAGTATAAAATGTGAAAATAAATAATAATACTATTTTATGTTATTTTCCAGGCAGTGTTCATCCAATGTTCACGGTGACGACCCATCCCTCTTATTCGTCCCACGAGCTGTGCCTTGACCGCCGTAACGAGACCAGCCCCAGTCACAGCCAAATGTCCAGAAACTCCAGCCGGAAGAGCAGCAATTCTTTAAGGGTCAATCAGTCTACCAAAATTGAAGGTACATAGGAATTACGTTAATTAATTAAAATTATTGTCGCAATAAAAGTATTATTTTTTTTGTGATGGAACTACAAAGTTACTTCTACGGTTTTCTTTTTTTTCCTTCACTTGTGCTACATGACATTGCTTCATACCAAATTTCATGATTCTAGGTCAACGGGAAGTACCCTATAGGTTTTGATTCCCTTGCGAGTGTCAAAATATGCGCATAAACGAGACATAAACAGCCGTATGTTTGATTGCGTTGACTTAGAATTTTAATTTTTTCACTGCTCGAAGGGATTACAGACCTGACCAGAGTATTTGATATTAATTTCACCTTGATAGCTCTCTACCTATCCCTGAGAAAAAGGGTATTTACAGACAGACAGACGGACAACAAAGTGATCCTACAAGGGTTCCGTTTCCCGTCTCTACGTATTGGATCCATATTTTCACGCACCCATGTCAAATGACAGGGATTTATACCCGTAAGCTAAGCGAGATACTACTGGATATGTGAATGTATATAATAATGTCTATTTAAACAAAACTAATGCTACACCAACGCGACGAACTCGTTGGCGCAATGGTGAAACGCGCTGTTACGCTACTTTGACACCAACGCTCGTGGGTTTGATTTCCACACAGGACAAACATTTGTGTGCATGAACATATTTGTTTGCGTTGGTTGGTTGGTCTGGGTGTTTTTAAGAGAGTTACGGTGCATTTGTTATTGTTGTGTTCTTGCGTATGAGTGAGGAGATTAAGAGAGGTAGGGCGCATCAAAGCAGCCTGTCTGGGGAAGTACCTCCACCTCACAGAAAACCACAGCCATATAACAACTCCCTAGAGGGTTGTTGTGTTCCTGCGTGTGAGTGAGGTCACCAGTAAGCTCCCAAGGAGTTGCTGTGTAAGCAGCAGAGGAGGCATCGCGAGAGTGATACTGAATATATCGCAAGCATTATTAGGCTATGGTACCCGCTTTACATCAGGTGGGCCGTATGCTTGTATGCCTCCCGACGTAGTATAAAAAAAGAGGTCACTAGCAAGCTCCTAAGGAGTAGCTGTGCTAGCAGCAGAGGTGGCATCGCAGAGTGATACTTAAGGTATTGCGAGCTTTCATAGGCTACGGTAACCGATTTCCGACAGGTGGGCCGTATGTTTGTATGTCTCTCGGCGTTATATAAAAAAAAATAACTCATCCCACTGCAGGGATCCGGTCTCCCTTCAACTGAAAGGGTATAGAGCATACTCCACCACACGGTCGCTAGTGTTGTCAAGCTGCCCAAAGGTCACTGACTGAGCTTTCCAACTATCATCTATAGGCAACAACCGAGATCGACGGCTTAAGAGGAGGCATAAAGCTAAGAGGCGCCCTCATTTTGTTTTTATTAATAACGCTGAATTTAAGAACAATTCAGAAAAATGCCCAATACAGGCACTGTAGAACCATATTTATGTTTTTTGAAACGTATCTTGAATTTATTATCTATGTACAAGTAACCAAAATTTTAATTATTGCTTATTGTGGCCATTTATAGCAGTAATAAAAATTTTGACTAATTGTACATAAATAATAAATACAGAATATGTCTCAATAAAACATAAATATGGTTCTACAGTGCCAGTATTGAGCGTGTTTTGGAATTGATCTTAAATTCAGGGTTACTAATAAAAACAAAATGAGGGTGCCACTTAGCTTTATGCCCCCTCTTAAGCTGTCGATCTCGGTTGTTGCCTATAGATGATAGTTGGAAAGCCCAGTCAGTGGCCTTCGGGCGGCTTGCCAACACTAGCGAAGTTTTTTTTTTATACAACGCCGAGAGGCATATAAACATACGGCCCGCCTGACGGAAATCGGTCACCGTAGCCTATGAACGGTCCCAATACATTAAGTATCACCTCAGCTGTTAGCACAGCTCGAAATAGATAAACTCACCCATAGGCAGGATGCGATCGACGCTACTTAACCTGTTAGGTTATAATAACACGCACAACGACGCCGTCGAGCTCCATAGTTATTATTAATTTATATGTGAATTGTTGATTTCAGACTTCAAGCATTTAATGACCCGCCGGCCTTCCACGTTGGAAGTTCATACAGCTCGGGTATCGCTCAAAGATATAGTATGTTACCTATCACTGTTGGAAGCTGGAAGACCCGAAGACAAGCTGGAATGTGAGTACCTTTAATATGATCTCACCTTCTTTGTGTGCTTCCGCCACCAATCATGTTAAATGTGAATATATTTAATGTGAACATGGTTGTTCAAACATTTTAACAAAATAAAATCGACTCCAAATATTTTTGTCAGATTTAGACGACAAGAAATTATTGAATCGGCCACACGACGACAGATGATTGGTGGAAATGATAAAGCTACGCAATCTGTCTTCGGCTCAACGTTGAAAAGTTTCGATGACCATCTTTACCAGCTCTATTTAACTAAAAATTATACTTCTGAATGCGAATTCTAGAGATTTTTTTTTTGTTCGCTATAAAAGCAGTCCGGGGTAATATGTTGATTCGAAGGTTTGCAAAGTGTACAAATAGTGTGAAAATTACTTTGTTTAGAGCATATTGTCAGACCTTCTACACTTGCAGCCTGTGGGTCAACTTTACTCAGAGGGCGCGTGGCGTCCTGCGTGTACAATATAACAATATGTTCAGGGCGCTGTTGGGGCTGCCACGACATTGCAGTGCGTCAGGGATGTTTGCTGAAAATCGGGTAGATGACTTTTATTGCATTATGCGTAAAAGGGTCGCCTCCCTGATAAGGCGGGTGCTTGGCAGTTCCAACAGCCTCCTGAAGACGGTAGCTGACAGATTGCACGGACCGATGTTTCAATGTTACAGTGACATGCATGCATTGCCCCCTAGTGGAATAGGTAGATGTCAATAATGATGATATATAACTTTATTCGTATTATTTTTGTCATATAATGACTATCTGTTATCATAATTTTTGACATCTGAAATATTAATCAATTTATAATAATAATGTTAATTATATGGATAATTTGTTCTGAAATAAATGACATTTAATTTAATTATTTTAATAAATACCGAAATCGTTACATGTGTACCTATAATTTTTGAGGAGTTTTGATATCTTCATGAACCCCACTATCAGAACTGAATTTTATGATATGAAAAAAAAATGGGACCAATCTGGAAGTAGACTCTTTCAAATAAAAAAAGGTTTTTTTCAAATCCGTTTATAAATGACGGAGTTATGAAGCAACAACATTAAAAAAAAAATACAGCCGAATTGAGAACCTCCTCCTTTTTAGGAGTCCGTTAAAAACTATTTCATGAACACGTATCGGCATATAGATAGTATAGCGAAGCGTGGCTCAGAAAGACTCCACACTCCGCACTCCGCCGAACATCTCATAGATGAAGGACACAATAAATAAAACTTAAACACACAATAGATAAAGGCTTAAAACTAAAAATTAGGGAAGAATTAAAAATTATCACTTATATGTACAAACAGACTGACATAAGCAACTCCACTCTATTACATATCTTTTCACTCACCCCATCCACCCCCGCCCTCAATTCAATATAAGGGACGGCACTATGATGGATTTGTCACTTGTAGCATGTTATTCTAACGAGTAACGTCTACAGCGCCTGAGGTTGCCTCGTGGAGAGGCGAAACACAAAAAATGGGTGGTGGAAGCACACAAAGCAGGTTAGTTAGAGGCAGTTCCTCAGAAGGATTGCTTTGATGGGAACTTTAATGGTGTACTGTGACAATAGTGCCCATGGGCTTAAGTCACGAATATGCTTATTTCACAATGATTAATGTTTCCAAATTTAAGGCAAGACCCCTAAATATTGCGGGAATAAACGTGGCCATTTGTCTTTTCTTAAAACAGTGATAGCCCAGTGGATAATGTACCGGCCTATTGACCACCTGGTCCGTGGTTCGAATCCTAGCGAGGGTATGTACCACTAAATTCGTGTTTTCGGATTAATGTACATACTCATCATAAACGCATAATGATATTAAATCACAATATTCAAGTGTAGTTAACTTATCAAGTAACAATAATTATGAAACAGCAGAACCGATTTGGCGGGACTTTTATTTGTTTAAAACTGTATTGGCCACAACATTTTGGTACAAAAGGCGGACTTAATGCTAATTGCATTCTCTGCCAGTCGACCTTTGGGCGTGGAGAGATCACGACTGTCGTTTTAAATATTAACTCATCAATACATTAGGTAACTAATACGAAAACATTCAACATAGGTACATCTAATACACATTCAAATTCAATATAATACAGACAGACACATTAGATGTGAACATTACAACATATATAAATGAACACATCTTTTTTTATACCAACACCACTGTCACTCTTGCGTTGCCGACCCTGAATCTACATAATGATCATACACTTTCAGAAAATACTTTTTTTTTCTTCGCACTATCCCATTTACAAGTCCATTAGGATCGGTGGGGTCCGTTATTTAAACCCAAGGACAAATCTATGGGTTGACGAAGACACTAATTTTTATATAGAGGGACAGCCGTCAGACCCCAACCCAAACGGAAAATCAGACGTTTTCTAGGTTAGGTTAGGTTAGGTTAGGCCACACGTCTTTCGAAATATAATTTCTTAGACTTGCGGATTTACTCACGATGTTTTACTTCACCGCCGAGCAAGTGACAATTACAAATATATACATAAATCAGAAACACGCATTTAGTGGTACATCCCCTCGCCAGGATTCCAACCGGGGACCAGTGGTCAATACGCCGGTTCCTTATCCATTGGACTAGCACTGCTCATTTGAATTAACCAATATCTTGTATATTTACAAAGCATGTTTGTCTTTCAGTTATGTTCCGGTTATACGACACAGATGGTAACGGTGTGCTGGACACCAATGAGATGGACTGCATCGTCAATCAGATGATGACCGTCGCCGAATATCTTGGATGGGAGACGTCGGAGCTGAGGCCTGTGGGTTTCTTACACCAGAATTGTGGTTAAAAGACCGCACATTTTTTTTATACAACGTCGGACAGCATACGACCCACCTGATGTAAAGCGGATACCGTAGCCTATAAACACTTACAATTCAGGAATCGCTCAAGCGTTATCTATCACCTCAAGGTTTCTGGTAACTTAACTCACTAGCAGGAACTTTACCAGAGGGAGACTTTGAAAAGTCGTCTGCGTGGGTACCTCTGTCTCATCTATTTCTACCGCCAAGCATCTATATTTATAGTTTTCCGGTTTGAAGGCAGAGAAATTACTGGGTACTGTGTCGAAACATCCTTAGGTCACAAAATGGGCAGCGAGCGAGTAACATCCCCGTGATATTACGAGCGTCAATAGGCTGCGGTGACCGCTTACCATCTGATGCGGGCCGCATGCTTTGTTAATCTAGTTGTAAAAAAAAAGAACACAACAACCATCCAGGCAGTTGTTATTTAGCTGCGGTTTTCAGTGAGGTGGAGGTAGTTGCTGCGGGTGAATGTGGTCTCCCAAGTTCCTAAGGAGTTGCTATGTTAGCAGCAGAGGTGGCGTCGCGGGAATGATACTTAATGTATTGCAAGCGTTCAAAGGCTGCGGTATCCGCTTTTCATCAAGTGGGTCTCATGCTTGTATGCCTCTCGACGTTGTATATAAAGAAATGTCTCCCACATATACCCCACGCTATCCCCACTTTATGTTTGCAGTGTGTCATACGAAAATATTTTCTTCAGGGACAGTGGGAGGTTCAATGAAAAAGGGGTGAAGAGGTCTCTACATGGTCTGCATCTCACATGTGACACCCCTGATGTTATAGCCAAATAATAACACCCTAGAGGGTTGTTGTGTTCGTGCGTGTGAGTGAGGTCACCAGTAAACTCCCAAGGAGTTGCTGAGTAAGCAACAGAGGAGGCATCGCGCGAGTGATACTTAATATATTGCAAGCGTTATTATGCCGCGGTACTCTCTTTACATCGGGTGGGCCGTATGCTTGTATACCTCCCGACGTTGCATAAAAAAAATAGGGGTCAATAGGATTTTTTTTATACTACGTCGGGAGACATACAAGCATACAGCCCACCTGATATAAAGCGGTTACCGTACCCTGTGAATGCTTGCAATACACAAGTATCACTCGCGCTATGCGTTGTTACTTGCCTGCAATTTTCTGTGAAGTGTAGGTAGTTGCCCAGACGAGCTGCTTTGATGCGCCATGCCTCTCTTGAACAGTTCCAAACCAAGACCAACAGACATGTTCATGCATGTTAATTTTGGTCCTGTGTGGGAATCGAACTTACGGAGAGGACGGCACATGGATGGTAAATGATTAGCATCAGGTAGGTCGTATGTTTGTTTGGCACCTCAGTGGTAATTTTTTTTCAGATATTGCAAGACATGATGGTGGAAATTGATTATGATGCAGATGGAACGGTCTCGTTAGATGAATGGAATAGGGGGGGGTAAGTACTTTCATTTATTTATACAACTGCAATGCTTCATGCAAACATACAGCCCGCATGTAAAGCGGTTACCGTAGCCTTTGAACGCTTGTAACACATTTAGTATCACTTGCGCTTTGCCACCTCTGCTGTTAACACAGCAACTCCTTAGGAGCTTACTGGTAACCTAACTCACACGCAGGAACACAACAACCATCTAGGGAGTTGTTATTTAGCTGCAGTTTCCTGTGAGTCTCTCTTAAAACATCCAGGCCAAGACAAACAGATATGTTCATGCACACAAATGTTTGTCCTGTGTGGGAATCGAACCCACGAGTGTTGGTGTCAAAGTCGCGTCATTCACGACTGCGCCACCGAGCTCGTCGAATCTACGTTAATAACGCTACTTAGACACCAACGCTCGTGGGTTCGATTCAAACACAAGACAAACATTTGTGTGTATGAACATGTCTATTTGTCTTGATCCGGGTGTTTTTGAGAGGGGTATGACTGATCAAAACAACCCGTCAGGGAAGTACCTCCTCTTCACATAAAACCTCAGTCAAATTAATAGTCCCTGGAGGGTTGTGTTCCTGTGTATGAGTGAGGTCACCAATAAGCTCTTAAGGAGTAGCCCAGTAGCCTAGTAGTCTGTTGCTACAGAGGTGGCATTGCGCAATCTTTACATCAGGTGGGCCGCATGATTGTATGGATCTTGTCGTTGTATAGTATAGTATGTCTTTATACCAGGTCCCTTGCGGGGTCCCAGAGAGAACCGAGCGCCATAAGATGCGGTCCATACATACTTCATTCGCTTCTTTAACATTCATAGCTCTTTTCATGCGCGCTCCTGTTGTATAAAACATAAAAGAAACTTTCAAATATTTTTTATTTATTTTGTTTAAATAATGCCGTCCAGATGCAAGCGTTGTATCTGCGGCTTTACGCCTACAAATCTACTTCCCACTGAAGATATGAGAAAGAGACTGGATCTGATGAAGAGTACGGTGATGACGAAACAGATTTTTTTTATACAACGTCGGGAGGCATACAAGCATACGGCTCACCTGATGTAAAGTAGTTACCGTAGCCTATTAATGCATGTAATACATCAAGTATCAGTCGCACGATGCCTCCACTGCTGCTTACACAGCAACTCCTTAGGAGCTTACTGGTGACCTCACTCACACACAGGAATACAAAAACCGTCTTGGGAGTTGTTATTTGGCCGCGGTTTTCTGTGAGGTAGAGGTACTTCCCCAGACGGGCTGCTTTGATGCGCCCTACCTAACTTGAAACACCCAGACCAAGACACACAGACATGTTTATGCACACAAATGTTTGTCTTGTGTGGGAATCGAACCCACAAGCGTTGGTGTCACTGCGCTGAGCCACCGAGCTCGTAAAATAGATTTTTTTTATACCACTAAGGCGACAAACAAGCGTACGGCCTGCCTGATGGTACGCAGTTACCGTAGCCTATTTGCAACACCAGGGGTGTCACTCTTGCGTTGCCGACCCTGTAAGAACCACGCCTTTCTTTAAGAACCCCATGCTGCAGTCGCTTGGAAAAACCTCCGCAGGGAACTCATTCCACAACTTAATAGGGGAAATACCTCCACCTCACAGAATAGCAACCAGAAACGACTCCCTAGAGAATTGTCATGTTTCTACGTATGAGTGAGGTCTCCAGTAAGCTCCTTAGAAGTTGCTGTGTTAGTTTATAGGCTACGGTAACCGCTTTACACCAGGTGGGCCGTATGCTTGCATGCCTCCTGACGTTGCATAAAAAAAAATAACCTCTGTATTTCTTTTCCAGAATGACTACGATACCCCTCTTAGTACTGCTAGGTCTGGATACAAACGTGAAAGAAGATGGCGAGCATGCTTGGAGGCTGAAGCACTTCAGCAGACCAGCCTACTGCAATCTGTGTCTTAATATGCTCGTTGGACTCGGCAAGAAGGGACTCTGTTGTATATGTAAGTTACATTTACTTTGAAATTCAATTCATCTGAGAATAATACAATATATCATCACGCCTGCCTCCTTTAAAAAGAGAGAATTACCGGGCGTTTAGGCGGTTCTGCAATCTATGTTATTGGAATCGATGTGATAGGTAACAACTCACAATTTAGGTCCCAATAGTGTTAGATATTTGATAATCCGTGGTGCACGGCAGTTGAGCTTCACTTGACTAGCCATCTCTTTGAGGTTTTTTAATGCCTTATTTGTCATATTGCTGTCTCTCACTTTGCCAAGAGGGGAAGTCAATTCGAAAACTTCCTACTCTTACAAATTTCTTCTGATTAAATTCGTTGTGAGTTCCAATGCAGTCGTAGTTTAACCCCCGGGACAGCAACGGACTTCACTGTTCATTGCCTTTTTGGTAGTCGCCGCTGCTAATTCTGGCTACACAGTAGACACAATGGTGGGAATGAGTAGTGGGCCTGTCCCTGCCTCCTTTAAAATATGGTAAAATCTTACTATCTCACTATGTAACTATAGTACTACATAATTATATATATTTGTCATTACTTATATCTAAATTTATTATTGTATGTTCTGTCATACTTTTACTACCTTTATTTCTGTTTTTTTATTCATTCGAATGTGTAATTCGTTGTATATAAGCATTTAATACATAAAAGTGAAAATTGTACTGTCATAAATACGCACTTACCTACTTTTTACATAATTATGATTGTTTTTTCGTGTCGTATGGTCGTCTGAAAGAGATCGCTTTAGCGATAAGACCGCCTATTGTACATTTATTTTCTTTTTAAAGGTGTTCTGTATGCATTTGTTATTGGTGCAATAAAGAATTATTATATTCTATTGTCTCCCATTGAGGTAGGTACAATAGGAGACAATGGCACGCCAGATGCACCGATCCAAACATACCCCTCTCGCTTCTTCCACACTCATCAACTCTTTACGCATGCTCTTCGGCTTAGGGTACTTTTGATTTGGCCCTTTTTCAACACAACACCAATTTGATCTATATGTGTGCATCTAGGGCGGCCCCTCCCGACATCACCTTTCACTATTGCTTGATACACTTTTTTCGTAACTCTTTCGTCTTTCACTCTTTCTAAATGACCAGAGTAATTATATTAGAAATCTAGTATTTGCTCCTCTTTTTCATATTAGTGTTATTCCGTTTCCTTTTCCGTTAGGATTGACATGGTTTGCTAACTAAGCTAATGGACTTTGCTAAGACACTGATTTTGACACAAAGCGACCGACGTCAGACGGTAAACCAGACCTTTCTTAGGTTACGAGTAGGTTACACTATTGAAATGTAATTTCTTGGATATTCACGATGTTTTCCTTCACCGTCGAGTAAGGATAAATAAGATGAAGATTAAAATTCTTTATTTGCCATTGGACCCTCGCGGCCACTTAGACACGTCTTACATTTTGAAGTTATACTTCTTTAGGCGCGTTATGAAAAGATTATGAGAGTGAAATTTCAAGATGCGCGCGCATCACTGTAACACAAAAGTAACAGGTTGAAGCTGCTAAATGTTTCACGGTGTGTTCAATAACTTTGGTATGTTACTAATACACACATCAAAAGTGTCTAGGGATCAACATATATTTTTGCAATAACTTTTCTCCTGATTGATATTAATTAAAATTTTCTTTAAGGATTCATCAAATAAAGTGTTTTCGTTTGTCTACAGTAACGATAAACCAAGTCACCTTTGCATAATAAAGAAATTTGCCATTTTCATAATAAAGGGATTTTTGACATTTGAACCACTAACATTAAAGTTCGAAAAAAAGACTGAAATAACAGTTTTCTTTAAAATTTTATTGGGTAACTTAAACAATTAATAATCCGTGTTTCTACCGCGAACACTAACAACACAAGAACATCGGTTTGGCATACTCAAAATGAGTTCATCCAAATCACGCTGTGGAATGGCCGCCCATGTTCGTTGCAACAACAAAAAAAGGTCTTCTTGCGACTGGATACCCTCCATATTCGGCAGAGCTCTTCTCTGTAGCATATCCCATGCATGCTCAATCGGGTTCAAGTCTGGCGACTGAGCAGGCCAGGGCATGACATTGATGTTAGCTGCGGCGAGAGTCTGTCTTACAACTCTTGCGGTGTGCGGTCGTGCATTATCATGCATTAACTGAAATAAGGGACCGATTTGCACTTGTAGAGGAACGATGACGTCTGATACAATCGTCTCAGCATAAATTTGAGCGTTGAGGTTGCCTCTGATCCAAATCAACTCAGTTCTTCCGCCGATCCAAATACCCGCCCATACCATGATGGTTCCACCACTATAAGGATGGACTTCCTGGCAGGATTTTAATCGCTGTTGACGTCCAAGGGTTCTCCAGTGTCGTATACGTCTTGTATCCGGTCTCATACCAAAACGAGACTCATCAGAAAAGAAATCAAGAAATCCGCATAAAAATGCTTGATCCCTAGACACTTTTGATGTGTGTATTTGTCCGTTTGCACCATTAACCCACCCATAAATAGGCAATAATACATGTTTTATGATCAAAGTGTAGGACTGAAATAAAAAAAACAGATGATGTTATAGCTTTGAGCGTACACTTCGACGAGTTTCATGAAAAAGTTATCGGAATGTGTCCTAAAGTGTTTAGTGAAAAACTTCTTTAGATAACAAGTACTGACTACTTTATTTATTGGTTTATTTGCCTGACAATGTTGACAATAATCGGTCGTTGTTTAGGTTCTGACATTTAATAATTGGCATGTCATGACATGTCGTCATATGGCTAAACAATTCAAATACCACTCGTGATACATTCTAAAACCATCTTCAATACATCACAAAATCATTCTCAATACATATTAAAACCATAAAACCATTCAATACATACTAAAACCACTCTCAATACATACTACAAGTATTCTCAATACACACCAATAGCATTATCCATATATACCAAAACTATTCTCAATACAACCCAAAATCACTCACAATACATACTAAAACCATTCTCAATACATGCCAAAACTATTCTCAATACATACTAAAACCATTCTCAATAAATGCCAATACTATTCTCAATACATACTAAAACCATTCTCAATAAATGCCAAAACTATTCTCAATACATACTAAAACCATTCTCAATAAATGCCAAAACTATTCTCACTATATACTAAAACCATTCTCAATACATGCCAAAACCATTCTCCATAGATAGCCAAAACCATTCCAACCTAATGTTATTCTCACTGAAAAGTATGGCAAGAAAAACAGGGGAAAGGAAGTGTATTGATAGTACTCGTACAAATCATACATAACAGTATCGTTTGCACCATCGATGGTGCTAGCTAATGGTGCATATTGTACGAGGGGGTTAACGCTACTTCAACACCAACGCTCGTGGGTTCGATTTTCACACAGGACAAACATTTGTGTGCATGAACATGTCTGTTTGGTCTAGGTCTGGGTGTTTTTAGGAGAGGTAGGGCGCAGCAAAGCAGCCCATCTGGTAAAGTACCTCTACCTCACAGGAAACGGCAGCCAAATAACAACTCCTGTTGGGCTGTTGTGTTGCAAAATGACCTACTCACATATCATAATTGTTTCTGTTATCTATGAGGCAGACAGAGACCGATCTAAATATACCTCTCTCGCTTCTTCCACACTCATCAAACTCTTTGTGCTTACTCTTTGGTTTTGAATGCTTTGCGAAATAACTCCTGAATTACTTTTACTACTATTACTACAACATGTATTTCAATTATTTTTCCAGTCTGCAAGTTCACGGTCCACGAGCGATGCGTTCAACGGGCCCCGGCCTCCTGTATAGCAACCTACTCCAAGTCTCGAAGAGCGACCACCACCCTGACACATCACTGGGTCGAAGGTATGTTCTAGCCGAAGAAGGAATACTTGCATGCATGTACATCACATAGGGCCATAGCCCCAAAGTTTTGACGTGAATAAGTCTTTAAAATTACTTCCATAATGGGAGGCAATTCAAACATCTAATAATAAAATTGGGAGGTATCTTTTGGTGTCAAAACTATATTTATTATATCTATTGTTTCATCCAAAATTTGATTACACCACTTGATAGCTAAAGAATTCGTTACGTCTAGTGTGACTGTGACGAATCGCTTGCGGCGGAGGGCCGATAATCTACCAAGAAATCTACCAAGTCAACTCTAATCCAGCTCCCTGGAGTGTTATTGTATTCCAGTTGTTGTGGGTCAAGTTACCAGTAGGCTCCTAAGGAGTTGGTGTATTGTCAACAAGGGTGGCAACGTGCGAGTGTGTTGGAAGCTTTCATAAACTACGATTTCTGCTTTTCATCACTTGGCCGTATGCATGACTCCCGATAGAAAGCAAAGAAAAGATATGGGCAAAGCCTGCAAAGGGAGTTAAATTACTAATAATGAAAAAATACTTATTCGCTTACTTTCACAGAAGTGAGATATAGGCCAGAAGTGGGATTTTTATTACATTTTTCCATATTGCAAAGAAGATTCGCTTATTTAGATGTCTTTAAATAATCTTCATGAAATGATTTCAGGTAACTGCCACGGGAAATGCGCAAGGTGTCGGAAAAAGATCAAAGGTTACAATGGGATCACCGGTCTTCACTGCCGCTGGTGTCATGTAACTGTAAGTGATAGTGATCGCATGTTAAAGAGAAAGACCAAAAGTTACAATGGGATCACCGGTTTTCACTGTCGCTTGTGCCATGTTACTGTATATGATAGTAATCGCATGTTAAAGAAAAAGATCAAAGGTTACAATGGGATCGCCAGTCTTCACTGTCGCTGGTGTCATGTAACTGTAAGTGATAGTTATCGCATGTTAAAGAGAAAGACCAAAAGTTACAATGGGATCACCGGTCTTCACTGTCGCTTCGTCCATGTAACTGTAAGTGATAGTGATCACATGTTAAAGAGAAAGATCAAAGCTTACAATGGGATCACCGGTCTTCACTGTCGCTGGTGCCATGTTACTGTAAGTGATAGTGATCGTACGTTAAAGAGAACGACCAAAAGTTACAATGGGATCACCGGTCTTTACTGATGCTTGTGCCATGTAACTGTAAGTAATAGTGATCGCATGTTAAAGAGAAATATCAAAGTTTACAATGGGATCACCGGTTTTCACTGTCGCTGGTGCCATGTTACTATATATGATAGTAATCGCAAATGAATGTAAAAGACCAAAAGTTACAATGCTATCACCGGACTTTACTGATGCTGGTGCCATGGAACTGTAAGTGATGGTGATCGCATGTTAAAGAAAAAGATCAAAGGTTACAAGAGGATCACCGATCTTCACAATCATTAGTGCCATGTTACTGTATATGATAGTGATCGCAAGTTAATGAAAAAGACCAAAAGTTACAATAGTGATAGTGATCGCATATTAAAGAAAAAGATCAAAGGTTACACTGAGACCACCGGTCTCTATTATCGCTGATGCCACGTAACTTTAACGTTAAAGAAAAGGTCAAAGGTTGCAATGGGATCGCTAATCTTTATAGTCGCTAGTAAAAATAATTTAATACTTTGAAATACAAAAATGAAGAATTATAAATTTCACATTAACAAATCGTTAATTGTTCAACGAATCACGGTTGCAAAAGTTACATTTCGACTAAAAAGAAATATTTGTATAGTCAGTTAAGTTTCATTTAAAATTTAAGGGGTGCCCTACGACCAGAGCTACTCGAGTAAAAAAATCGGTAAATACACAATTAAATAAAAAAATAATTAGAGTTTTTAATAAGCACTATAATTTAATAAGGAAATGGATTACCGCAAAGTTATTGAAAAAAGAAGTGTCAGAAACCGCCCTTTATAGTTTTTTATTTTTAAAAACTACACTTTAAACGATATATTACATGGGTTATCAAACTATAGTTTAGGTAATTATTTTTTAATTTTAGATCTTATTTGATTTTTTTTTATACCACTAAGGTGGCAATCAAGCATACGGCCAGCCTGATAGTAAGCAGCCTATGGACATTTGCAACACCAGGGGTGTCACTCATGCATTGCCGACCTTCTAAAAACCTCTTCACGCATTTCTTGAAAAACTCCATGCTGTAGTCCCTTGGAAAAACCTGGGAGCTCATTCCACAGCTTGAGAGTTCTCGGAAGAAAACTTTTCTGGAACCGCACAGTACTTTAAAACTCAATACAAATGTAACAACTAAAATATCCAGAATCTTAAAAAAGATTATATGATGAATTAACTTTTTTAGAAGATTAAGGCCTTTATTGTTAACAAGGCAAGGTTTAATTTGCTTAGCGATCATCGTCATCATCTCAGCCCGTATTCGTGTACCGATGAACATGGGCCTCCCCTCTAGAGTGACACTCGTCTCGATCCTGTGCCACCTGCGTCCATCGACTCCCTGTAAACCTCTTGAGGTCGTCGCTCCATCTAGTGGGAAGTCGTCCCACCATGCGTGTACCAATACGGGGACGCCATTAGAGAACCTTTCTTCCCCAGCGAGTGTTGGTTCTAAGAACTATGTGACCGGTCCACTGCTACTTCAGCTTGCTTATCCTGTAGGATATGCCGATTACCTTAGTTCTACTGCGGATATCCTCATTTCTGATTCTATCACTCAGAGAAACCCCGAGCATAGCTCTTTCCATAGCACGCTGAGCGACCTTGAGCTTACGGCCCGCAAGAATCTTGCTTAGCGATAAGGTCGCCTATTGTACTATAGTTTAAAAGTATCACTTGTTTTAAATTTTAATTTGGTGCAATAAAGAATATTTGTATTCTGTTGTTTTAATATATGTTTTTCAAATATTTCCAGTTGCACAATCGATGCGTAAACAGCGCCGGGGGAAATTGCACGCTTGGCCGACACGCAAAACACATACTCCCGCCTACGGCCATAAGACCACTGGTTCTGGACCGGCAGAGGTCGCTGCCTCATCGTCCACAGCATGAACAAGTTAGTATGTTTAAGTCGAGTCTGACCAGTAAATATGAACCTTGATTTAACCTGTGATGCATCTGTATCGAGGACCAGCTTCGATTGTGAGTTCAGACACAAAATTTAACATCTATACTAATATATAAAGCAGTATTATTTAATCGTGCTTATCTCTGGAACTGGCGGTCGGATTTGAAAAAATATTTTTGCTTTTGATAGCTCAATTTTAGAGGAAGTTGAAAGGCTATTCACATTGAATTATTATGTACTAGTGTACTGTGAACCGACACCGCGAACCAAATGTTTGCGCTATGCTTTGTTGCCGATCGGCAACAACTCATTGCTGCACAACGTTGAACGAAACGCGTAAGCGCCATGAAAATCACGGCGCTTTTGACCTTTTGGTCGCGAGAAAAGAGCACCTTAGAAGCGATTTAGTGCTGTATATTTGAATCTTAGGGATATACAAAATTATTTCATAGTTATTCTACAAAAAGATTAGCTAAAAGAAGCCAATGGAAAATAAAGAGTGAGCAGTGTTCTGAAACGCTACAGCAACGCGCTAAAGATGTCTTCCTTCTAACATCATCCAGTTTCCTAACCCGTTAGGATTGGCGGTCAATATCTCCACGGGATCCTTAAACTTAGGTAGTGGACCTAAGTTTAAGTGGAATTTGTGGTTGTATATTTCACACTACCAATACTATGAATTCAGCCGCAAAACATATAGAAATTGGCAAAATACTCGGTTGAGATAAGTTTAGGTAATCAGGTTACTTGTATCTGCCACAATTGTATTCGTTGATTTGTCTTGCCTTATGTCACACGGCACAGTTAATTATGTTCTAGTGAACGTAAAATTGTCTCGTATGTGTTTATAAATCTTATGGTAGCTTATTCTTAAAATTACAAAAGATTTTTGTATGATGTAGGAATTATTGTAATTTTTAACTTATAACTACAGACAGTGCTACTTGGACGCTGTTTCATTTTCCTAGTCGCCTCATCACTGTAGCCAAGTTTGTTTGTTTTATACCCACAAATGTGACTACTTTTAATGTTAACTTGGTCCAGAAGCCCCCACGAGATAGGCTTGACCTAGTGTGGGAACCACCAGTAAATCTGCAAAATGTAGTGTTCTTTCTGTGAAATAAATTTATTCCTAGTTATTTTATCTAAAACGAAAGTTATTTCTATTATAATGTATGGTACAAATGTATCTTATTATTATAGTACTTATCTACATATGCGATGCAATACGTCATTTCTTGGCACCATAACTGCCTGAAGGAATTTCCAAGTCTGTGTATCATCTGGCAGGTCAGGGTTGACAGGCATCGCGCAATTGATACATAATGTATTGCAAGCGTTCGTAGTCTACGGTATCCGTATGACATCAGGAGAGCCGTATGCTTGCATGCCTCCCGACGTTGTATAAAAATAAGGACACCTTTTCTTTTTTCATAGCTCTGTATCAAAAGTTGCAATCGAACGCATCTCTCATCTTCAGCCATAATTGAACTGTTATCTTCTTTTCCAGCAATCCCTTCCAACCTCAATATCACTGCCAATCTCTATCGCAGCACCTCCAGAAGAAAAAAGAGAAGAGAGGAGAGAACACAGGGCACCTCCCATCTCATTCCAAATATCTCCTCCAGAAGGAACTTGCCCTTTACTTGTGTTCATCAATCCTAAGTCCGGGGGGAGGCAAGGATCTCGAGTACTAAGAAAACTGCAGTATATATTGAATCCGAGGCAAGTCCACGATATTGCAAAGGGCGGACCTATTCAAGGTAAGCATAAGTAGTCGGTTTCTTGTACAGTAATATGTACAAGAAACAGACAGGTCATCATCTCTTCTTCTTTTTTCCATTATCCCAATGGACCTAGTCCATTAGGATTCCTTTACCTAAAACTATAGATTTGGCGATGATACTGATTTTTTACATGAACCGACTGGCGTCAGACCTCCACAGCCCAGAGAAAGAGCCAGACTTTTCTTAGGTTAGGTCACACCTGTTTCGAAATATGATTTCTTGGACATGCAGGTACCTTAACTTAAGGATTTGGCGAAGATACTGATTTTTACATGAACCGACTGGCTTCAGACCTCCACAGCCCAGAGGAATAGCCAGACCTTTCTTAGGTTAGGTCACACGTGTTTCGAAATATAATTTCTTGGACATGCAGGTACCTAACTTAAGGATTTGGCGAAGATACTGATTTTTACATGAACCGACTGGCGTCAGTCCTCCACAGCCCAGAGAAAGAGCCAGACTTTTCTTAGGTTAGGTCACACGTGTTTCGAAATATAATTTCTTGGGCGTGCAGGTATCTAAGCTTAAGGATTTGGAGAAGATACTGATTTTTACATGAACCGACTGGCGTCAGACCTCCACAACCCAGAGAAAGAGCCAGACTTTTCTTAGGTTAGGTCACACGTGTTTCGAAATATAATTTCTTGGGCGTGCAGGTATCTAAGCTTAAGGATTTGGAGAAGATACTGATTTTTACATGAACCGACTGGCGTCAGACCTCCACAACCCAGAGGAATAGCCAGACCTTTCTTAGGTTAGGTCACACGTGTTTCGAAATATAGTTTCTTGGACGTGCGGGTTTCCTCGCGATGTTTTCCTTCACCGCCAAGCAAGTCATAATTACAAACATGTACATCATACAAAAAACCTTATCTCACCCTTAAAAAAAATATCTCACCCTTCTAACCGGAACAAAGCTATAAAGATATAGATGCTAGGCGGTAGAAATATGTGAGACAGAGGTACCCACGCAGACGACTTCTGTACAAAGTCTCCCTCTGATAAAACGACTCCCGAATCTGCCTCCCTACGTTTTATGAGAAAAAAAGAATATGGAAATCAAGTGAGCGATTATGAAAAGGGTGAGATGTTCAGTGTGAGTGTGTGTGATATACACGCAGAGCTTATTTGGTGACACTGAACTTCAACAACAATTCATTATGTGTAAAAAACAGTAGTTTTATGAGAGGTAGGGCGTATCAAAGCAGTGGGAAGTACCCCGTCTCACAGGAAACCGCAGCCAAGTAACAAACTCTCTGGGCTGTTGTGTACCTGCGAGTGAGTGAGGTCGCCAGTAAGCTCCCAAGGAGATGCTGTGTGACAGCAGAGGTGACATCGCGCGACACTTAATGTATTACCATCGCTCATGGGCTACGGTAACAACTTGACATCAGTTAGACAGTATGATTATATACTTCCCGACATGGATAAAAAATATGGGTATGGCAAAAAAAGCATGAAAGTATTATGAATGCTGTAGAAATAGAGTGCGTCGGGCTACGAGTGGAGATGTCGGCAGGGGCCGAAAAAGGGCCAAATCAAAGTCACTCGAAACCGATGAGCACGCACGGAGACGTCGATGAATGTAGTAGAAACGAGAGAGATATGTTTGGATCGGTGCACCTGGCGTTCCACAGTCTCTGCCTGACCCAAAGGGAGATTGAGACGGTATGATGGCATTTTCATACTGTAAAAGCATACAATAAATTGCCTAATGATTTGATACAAATTAGAAGCATTGACCTCATTAGTTATTAAACAGATTCTTTTACAGTTTAGAAAAATCGTATATATAAAAATCTCGTGTCACGGTGTTTGTGTTCGCACTCCTACGAAACGGCTCGACCTATTTTTTATGGATATTTGGTAGGTATGGTAAATAGGTCGTAAAGTGTATTTCATAAAAACAAAAATCATAAAAAAAATTAGAAAAAAGATTGTAATAAATTTGCGGAACAGCTTGTATTTTAATAATAATATAATATAATGCATCGATTCAAACACAACTCTCTCTCTTTTTCCACACTCATCTACCTCTTCATAAATACTCTTCGGTTTTGGATGGTTTTGATTTGGCCCTTTTTCAACACATGACCAATTTGATCTACATGTGTGCGTCTAGGGTAGCCCCTACCGATATCTCCATTCACTCTTGCCTGATAAACTTCTTTCGTAACTCATGTCTTTCATTCTTTCTAAATATCCGAACCATCTCAGCATACCCTTTTCATTATTTGTCACTACATAATTTTTCATTCCATATTGTTCTCGTATCGTGCTATTTCTTACTAACTATCATTCTAACTCCACACATACTCCTCAGCGCTCTCATTTCTACGGCGTTCATCCTACTTTCATGCTTCTTATGCCATACCCATGTTTACCGTTTCATACTTTTATTTTTTTTATTTTAATATGGCTTAAGGCGTTTACTGTTACTGTTGCATATTATTTTATAGCGGGATTCAAAAAGAATTGTATTTTTTTTTATGAATAAAAATTTATTGGATAATTGCTCGGAGAGATGGCTGAAATTTTGTTGTTTTTTTTTTCTCTCTCTCTATTATGGCAATATGTTACTTTGTCAACGTCAAGTATATAATTTTGTTGTTTATTGGAATGTAATTACCTACAGACAAAGAGAACTGTCAAACACAAAATACCATTGACTTTTGTTCTTTTTATCCCCGAGGGGAAAGGCAAAGGGATCTAACCCATACAGCCATATCTTCAGTTTAGAACCATTTGAAAATCTTAATTCTATGTTCTAGCTTCAGGAACTGTGCTGAAAAAATACTTGGGAAGGGTACCTCGTCCCAATCAACCTAGTTTAAATACCAACCGTAAAACGACAGTGATTTTTACAAGATTTCTTTCTTGATGAACTTATTGACGTCTTCCAAAAAGTGCATAAACGTGTTATATTTGAGTATTTTCATTACTGTATAATTTCACTAGCACTTATGTTAAAAAATACTATCGAAATTGTCACATAAAACTAATTTTATACTAAATTGTAAAAATTTCAAGTATAACAACAATGTCATTCGTCTAATTCTAATTTCTTCTTTGTGGTGTTCTTGCTGTTCTCGCCAATCAAAAGCGCGGGAAGAAGTCCAACACCATAGACTTCGCGACAGTTGTCAATACAAGTATTATATACTTTGTTTTGGCAATGCCGTGAGACTTAACATCTAAGTCGGTACCAGAAGCGTGCACGTCGCGACCCTGCCAGTCCAACACTTGGACTGCAATTCTGGACCCAAACCGCACAGACGCGCGGATTAGGGCGTCCCCCGGAGGCGACGCGCACCGATCCGCTCCCGTCGGTGCGAAATCTAGGGCATGCGGCGGTGGGGGCCGCCACCCACCACGCAACGCCCATCCCGGCGGGTCGAGGGGAGCTGAGTGTCGTATAGGCACATGGAATGTGAGAGGTGGTCTAAAAGATAAGATGAATGAGTTGATAGATATAATGAACGTGAGATGCCTAGATGCTTTGTGTGTGTCAGAGACCAAGCGAAAGGGAAGCGACACCGAAGATCTGCCCGGTGGCATGATGGCCCTGTGGTCCGGGGTGGACCAGGACGTTCATGCCAGCGCTGGCGTAGGTGTCGTGCTTTCATCTCGCTTGGCCGCGGGTGTGAAAGATTACGATTTAGTAGGTCCAAGACTTCTCTGGGTTAAGATAAAACTGGGGATTACGCGAGTGTTTTTAGTTGCAGCATATGCTCCTGTGAGCTCTGCTGATCCCCAGGAGCTCGAGAAGTTTTGGGAGACTGTAAGAAGTATTCTGGATTTGGCCGAAGCGAATGAACGGATAATTATGTGTGGTGATCTGAATGGATGGGTTGGGACCAAGCGAAGCAGTTATGAGGCTGTGCTTGGTCCATACGGAGATAAGAGAGTGAACGATGCTGGTAAGTTACTTTTAGACGTATGTATGGAACGAAACCTCCTTGTGTCGAACACGCTCTTCCATCAAAGTGTGATTGATTTGATTTTGATAGATGGACGTCTCCGAAAGTCGTTAATGGATACAAGAGCCTTCAGAGGTCCCACTCTTGAAACGGACCACTATCTGGTGATAAGCCGATTTGTGGGGCTTTTCAAGAAGTGGAGGCACTGGCGAGTGCGTATTCCTTTCGGAGACCATGAAAGAATAAGAAGTGAAAAATTGGAAGATGAAAGTGTGAGGAGTACGTATGTACGTCTAGTCAGTGAAAGACTTGCGAACGCGAGTCTTTCCGACTCAGATGTAGACGAATGTTGGAAAGTTCTGAAAGAAAGTATGGTGGACAGTGCGAAAGAAGCATGTGGATGCGCAAAGAGACGTAGAACACTAAGAGGAGATGCCTGGTGGGATGCGGAGGTTCAATCCTCCGTGGAAAAAAAGAGGAAAGCGTGGCTGGATTACGTATCATCTTTGCACCAGAGTGATGGTATGAAAGAAATGAAGAAAGAAATATACCGTCGATGCAAGAATGACTCCAAAGCTTTAGTGAAAGAGAAGCGTGAAAGACTACATATGATTGAGGAAGAGAAGCTGACGAAGAACTTCGAGGCAAATACCAAACTCTTCTGGAGAGAGGTAAAGAAGTCTCGAAGTGGTTCGTCAGCATCCAGAATGGACAAGATAAGATGTAAAGCTGGTGGCATTCTTGCTAACACTCAGGAAGTGTTAGAACGGTGGAGTGAATATTTTAGAGAAATGTATGATTATGTCCATGACGCTGGCATTGTGAATGAGTCTGTGATAGACTCGGCAGTGCCAGCGTACCATGAAGACATTACTATGGATGAGATTGAATGGTCGATACGAAGTTTGAAAGATGGAAAGTCAGCGGGAATCGATATGGTAACAGCTGAGATGATCAAGCTAGGTGGTACCTGCGTTAGGGACGCCTTCTGGTTTTTGAGCAAATTATGCTGGAGAACCGGAAGGGTCCCGAGCGATTGGAGACGCGCAGTCATCGTGCCCTTGTATAAAGGCAAGGGCTCACGTATGGACTGCGCCAACTATAGGGCCATCAGTTTGATCAGCTTAGCAGCTAAAGTGTATGGAAAAATCATTGAAAGGAGAATGAGGGTGAAATCCGATGGAATGCTTTGGGAAGCACAGGGTGGATTTCGAAGCGGCAGAGGATGTACGGATCAAGTTTTTTCACTCCGCAACATCGTAGAGAAGCATCTGGCTTTGGATCAGAAGGTTTTCTGCGGTTTTGTGGACTTTGAGAAAGCATTTGATAGAGTCGTGCGAAAGAATCTCTGGAACATTTTGCCCGGATATGGGGTTGACGGTGACCTACTCCGTGCTGTGCAATCCACTTATGAGGATTGTACAGCATGTGTGCGGGTGGACGGCAGCTTGTCGCCCTGGTTTGATGTCAATATTGGTGTCAGACAGGGATGCGTGCTGTCGGCTCGGCTGTTCATCCTGTATCTGGACAGTTGTCTTCAGAGAATAAGAAATATGAATGTGGGAATGCGAATGGGTGACTCAGTGGTCAACTGCCTGCTTTATGCAGACGATGCGGCATTAATAGCAGAATCACCATCCGAACTGCAAACACTAGTTACAACAATGAAAGATGATTGTATGAAGAAAGGCTTACAATTGAATGCGAAGAAAACCAAGATAATGGTATTTGAAAGAGAGACAACCAGAACAAACGCTAGGATTATGGTTGATGATGTAGTGTTGGAGCAAGTGAATGAGATTGTATATCTTGGAAGTGCTTTTAGCAGCAATGGAAGGTACACCGCTGATGTGGAGAGACGAGTGAGTGCCGGGAATAGGGTGAATGGAGCGTTGGGTAAACTTCTAGGCAGCCGAAATCTAAGCCAGAAGGCACAGCTCGCTGTACACAACGCGGTGCTAATTCCAACGCTAACTTATGGAAGTGAGAGCTGGGTATGGCAGAGAGAGCATGAAAGTAGAATAAATGCGGTCGAGATGCGAGCATTGCGCAAAATTTGTGGCATAACGCTTGCTGACCGCGTTCGTAATGAAGACGTGAGAGAAAGAGTTGGTCTAAAAGAGAGTGTCGGTGTTAAGATAAGAAAGGGCATGCTCCGTTGGTTCGGACATGTAGAAAGAATGCGGGACGAAAGAATGACGAAACAGATATACAATGCAAAAGTGGAAGGATGTAGGAGCCGAGGAAGGCCGAGACTAACCTACCATGACCAAATTGGTCGTGTTTTATCAGAAGGTGATGTCAGAAGCCCCAGGAACCGGCGAGCGTGCATGAAAAGAGCTATGAATGTCACAGAAGCGAGTGAAGTATGCAAGGACCGTGTCTTATGGCGCTCGGTTCTCTCTGCCTACCCCGCAAGGGACTTGGCGTGAAGATATACATACATACATACATACATACTTAACATCTAACATCAAAGTGTAAAGTAGGCAGTTGGTTAAAACGTTACAAATTACACAAAACAGTAATCGAAGCATGTGGATTTTCTCCAGATTGATCGAATGGGAGATTTGATAATGAAATATTCCATTCGTGCACTTGTCATAGTAAGAGATTGGGGAAGAAGTTTACCTCCTGCGTTTTTTCAGGATTGCAGATGTTTAAGGACGTGAAGAACTATCGGGTGATTTGCTGTGGAGGAGACGGCACAGTCGGTTGGGTGCTCGAAACCATGGGTAAGTGTAAACTATTTATTCTCCACAATAGGTGCTTCATCTTGCCTTTTTTTGTTTTCTTTTTTATTATACAATGACGGGAGGCTTTCAAGCATACGGTCCACCTGATGAAAGGTAGTTACCGTAGCCAATGAACGTTAGTATCACATTAAGTATAACTCGCGCGATACCACTTCTTCTGCTAACACAGCAACTCCTTAGGAGCTTACTGGTGACCATACTCACAGGCAGGAACACAGCACCCCTCTAGGGAGTTTTTATTTGACTGGGATTTTCTATAAGGTGAAGGTATTTCCCTATGCGAGATACTTTGATGCGCCCTACCTCTCTTATATCTTTCATACATACCACTTTCATAGCACACACACAGCATAAGGCTTTATGTAAACGGGTGGAATGAAGAAATTTTAACTACTCTTTCTAAATCTGAATCTGTTTATTACATGAACTCCAAAAAATCATTTAGGGAACTGTTCAAAGAAAAAAATATCATCACTATTGCTTCTCAGTTTATTTATGAAAACATAATGTGCGCTTATAAAAATATAAAATCCATAGTAAAATACTTTGGCTTGCTCGGTAGGATAGGTCTTTTCTAGTAAATTGTATTTGATTCTGTAATAAATTTACTGAAACAGTTCTGTACTTTCCTGTTCTGTAATATCTTTAAAAATCACATCAAAAATACTCTGTATAAAGACACTTATTATAGAATTGATGAATATGTAACTGATAAAGATGTCCGGAAATAATTCAGCACACGCAATCATATATCTTTCATAACGTCACTGGACACCATTATTATTGTACTAATATGCTGATATAAGTTTATTATAATATTTCATTATAATATCATATGTATATTATATTATTATGTTTTATTACGAGTATAAGCGGGGTTTCGAAAGGGAATGAAATGTGTAGTGCATTGCGGAGAAAGCTTTAGCAACACATAAAAAGGTTTTCTGTGCCTTCATTGTCTTGGAAAGGGATTACAGGACAGAGTGGCAAGGGACGAACTTTGGTCTTCGCTATCCATGTATGGGGTAGATATTTTGATACGGGCACTGCAGACCTTGTTCAACAATTCGAATGCCTGCGTCAGGGCAAATGGGATCTTTACAGACGGCATCGAATGTGGTGTTAGACAGGGTTGTGTAGCATCTAGCGCTTGGCTGTTCAACTTATTCATGGACAGATGTTTGACAGACTTGAGAGTGTGACTTTGGAATAAGAATGAATGAATGAATATTTAAACCTTGTTGTACGCCGATGACCAGGTCCTCCTGGCATCTTCGGCGGAAGAACTGCAACAAATTGTTACTATAATAAATGAGGTCTTTATAAGGAAAGATATGAAAGTGAATGTAATGAAAATGAAAGTGTTGGTGATTGAACGGAATGAAGCTGTTACAGAGTGTCAGATAATGGAGATAAAAATGTGAAACAAATGAATGAATTTGTGTATCCAGGTTCCGGATTACGAGAGATGGGAAATGTGAGGAAGACACTGAAAGAAGGGTGAAAGCAGGAAATCGTATGGTGTGTTATACTCGGTTTTGACGAGCGAAATTATATCGAGTAAAGCTTGCCTTGCTTTTATTCAGGGTATATTAACGCCAAAATTGACGTACGGTAGTGAATCATGGGTATGGCATAAGAAGCATGAAAGTAGGGTCAATGCTGTTGAAATTAGAGCACCAAGGAATATGCGTGGAGTTAGAATATTTGACGGAGTAAGAAATAGCACGATACGAGAACAATGTGGAATGAAATGTGATGTAGTGACAAAAATTGAAAAGGGTATGCCGAGATAGTTCGGACATTTGGAAAGAATGGATGACAAAAGAGTTATGAAAGAAGTATATCGAGTAAGAGTGAGTGGAGATATCGGCAGGGGCCGCACACATTTATATCAAATAGTTGATGTGCTGAAAAAGGGCCAAATCAAAGCACCCGAAACCGAAGAGCATGCCAGAAGAGGTTGATGAGTGTGAAAGACGTGAGAAAGGTATGTTTGGATCGGTGCACCTGGCGTTCCATAGTCCCTGTCTACCCCAATGGGAGACAGGCGTGATGATATGTATGCATGTAGAATAATATCAAATGGATGATTTGAAGAGATTGGCGAGTTTCTTTCGACATTTCTTCTTCGCCAATGGTCATTTCCGAAATGGTAGTAATAAGGCACATCGATAGCCAGTACAATCCGAAAAACCGAACCGGTTTCCAGTGTTGATTTGATAGATAGATAAATAAATCATTTATTTACGTACATTATGCACACACATCAATGCAATGTACTCGTACATTGACATAAGAACACTGTTAACTTAAAACACAGTTTCGCTATACTATTGAGAACGTTTTTAATTCTGGTGTTTGTTCGTGTGCGTGTGTGTGCCGCAGTAACGCAAATGGGCTATAGCTCAGTGTATAGCATTGCTCAAATGAAACAACCACTGATTTTCAGCTATCACCCATAAGAATGACGAGGACGAGTGTAGTCAGACAAAAGACAAACAGCTACATACAACTTGCTGGCTCCGATTAATAAAAAATACATGAAACCCATTACCTGGAAAATACTAGCGTTGCTGCGGTGTCACCGGTTGACGAGCTCGGTGGCGCAGTGGCGAAACGCGCTGTTACGTTACTTTAACACCAACGCTCGTGGGTTCGATTCCCACACAGTACAAACATTTGTGTGCATGAACATGTCTGTTTGTATTGGTCTGAGTATTTTCTATGTATAATAAGTATGTATTTACAAAAAAAAATGTATTTACGTATGTTTATCAGTTGTCTAGTACCCATAACGCAAGCTTCGCTTACTTTGGGGCTAGGTGGCGCTGTGTAATTTGTCTGGCAATATTTATTTATTATTTATTATTCCACCGCGTTACTCGGGTCGTAATTGTCTGACTACGCGCCGGCCATCAATTGACATTTGTCACTTGGATGAATGTCATGTAAAAATATACAATTTAGTATAAAATCTTTCTATCTATCTATAACTTCACGCCAAATCCCTTGCGGGGTAGGCAGAGAGAACCGAGCGCCACGTGACTCGATCCTTACATATCTCACTCGCTTCTTTAACATTCTTTGCTCTTCTCATGCACGCTCGCCGGTTTCTAGGGCTCCTGACATCACCTTCTGATAGAACACGACCAATTTGGTCATGGTAGGTAAGTCTTGGCCTTCCTCGGCTCCTACATCCTTCCACTTTTGCATTGTATATCTGCTTCGTCATTCTTTCATCCTGCATTCTTTCTACATGTCCGAACCAACGGAGCATGCCTCTTGCTATTTTAACACCGACGCTCTCTTTCAGACCAACTCTGTTTCTAACATCATTATTGCGAATACGGTCTACAAGTCTTACGTCACAAATTTTACGTCGCGCTCGCATTTCGACCGCGTTTATCCTACTTTCATGCTTTCTCTGCCATACCTAGCTCTCGCTTCCATAAGTTAGCGTTGGGACCAGCACTGCATTGTGTATAGCAAACTGTGCCTTCTGGCTCAGGTTTTTACTGCCAAGAAGTTTTCCCAACGCTCCATTCACACTATTCCCAGCACTCACTCGTCTTTCCACATCTGCGGTATACCTTCCATCCCTGCTATACAATCTCATCCACTTGTTCCAATACTTCATCATCAACCGTAATCCGTACATTAGTTCTGGATTCTTCTTTTTCAAATACCATTATCTTTGTTTTCTTCACATAAAAATTGGTATAAAATATAGAGAGTTAATGTTTCTTTTCAGATAAGGTTCCAATGGATCATCAACCAGCAGTGGGCGTCATACCCCTCGGTACTGGCAACGACCTGGCCCGATGTCTGCGATGGGGAGGCGGGTAAATATCAACAGAATCATCGACAGAAACTAGCCCCACTGGTGGGATCAGATATATTCTCTACATTGTAATAAACAAAGTTGCTTCCCCGACGTTTGTACGCGTAGATCTTTTAAAATACGCATATTTCATAAATAGACAGAGTGATTCAAGAGGAATGTTTATAAGTATAATACATGTGCACGGCAGTTGAGCTTCACTTGACTAGCCATCTCTTAGAGGTTTTTAAATGCCTTATTTGTCAATTTGCTGTCTCTCACTTTGACAAGAGGGGAAGTCAATTCCAAAACTTCTTACTCCTACAAATTTCTTCTGATTAAATTCGTCGAGTTCCAAGGTAGCTGTAGTTTAACCCCCGGGACAGCAATGAACTTGACTGTTCATTACCTTTTTGGTGGTCGCCGCTATTATTATATTTTAGTTATATTCTGGCTACACAGGAGACACAGTGGTGGGTATGAGTGGAGGGCCTGTACCGTTAAAAAAAAGTATAATACATGCATATTATAGTAGAGAAAAGTCGACAATTCAAAAGATTTGTAATGTGATATCGTAAAAAACATATTTTTGTGCGCTTACATTGAAAATGCAGGCTAAACCTTACGAGATAGATCATAATAAAATACCACGGAATTGTATATCTACACAATGGAGGACTACACAGTGTCCTGACAGTTGACGTTATCATGCTGATGCTAAGATGCTTTTTCACGCTTCGTTTGAAGGATCCCATATTGTAGGAAGGAGGGAACACATGTACAGGCAAGACGTTCCACTTTTTAATGGTAAGACAAATTAAATAAGAGATGCCGAACTTTTTGGTACGCGAGGAAATGTTCTCAACAATGGGAACAATGATATCGCAAGCCTGCACATGTGGTTCTATGACGGACGGTCGCTAGTATGTACTGTAAGTTGAAAAAAACCGTACCACGTGCCTGATGGTAAGCAATTAACATAATCTTCGCCTGCTACACTATAGGCATCATTCACGCATTGCCGATACTGATTGCTATAAGCATTATTGGGCTATATCCAAAAAAGCTAAGCATAATGGAAAAAACAACAGAGAATTAAAATGATTTTGCTTTAAGATCGCGCTGTTCTAATTGGCTAGTTCACAGGTTAACATTTAATTATTTATTGGCTTATTGGTTAAAATATTCTCGTATTGGACTGTATGGTCCAATCAGTGAGACATTTAGATTTTTGTGAGTAACGGTGCCTTTATGCGCCGTCAATTTGTTTCTGGAGCAAGGGAAACTAACGAAAAAAGAAGTTTTTCTATACAACCTCGGGAGGCATACAAGCATATGACCCAGATGTAAAGCAGTTACCGTAGCCTATGAACGGTTCAATACACAAGTATTATTCGCGCGATGCCACCTCTGCTGCTAACAGCAACTTCCTTAGGAGTTTACTAGTGGCCTCACTCACACACTGAATACAACAATCCTCCAGGGAGTTGTTATTTGGCTGTGGTTTTCTGTGAGGTGGTGGTACTTTCCCAGACGGACTGCACACCCTGATGAAGATAAACCAACATGCTCATGCACATAAATTTCTCCTGCGTAGGAATCGAACCCGTGACCATTGGTGTCAAAGTGGTGTTATAAACCATTGCGCCCTAAGTTCGTCAAAAAGAAACGACAACAATGGGAGAAAAATGTATTGACCAATAATCCTACCTACCTACTTCCTTGAAACTCATTTTATGTAATGTTGTAGATACGAGGGTGAATCCATCCACAAGCTGTTAGACAAGATCACTCGCGCCAGTACGGTCATGATGGACCGCTGGCAAATACACGTGGAGAACTCCGCCGGAGAGGTAAACACATGTCAGCATTTCATTAGATTTCTCCCTCATTCTCCTTTCAATTACTTTCCGTATACTTTTGCTGCTAAGCTGATCCAACTAATGGCCCTATAGCTGGCGCAGTCCATACGTGATCCCTTGCCTTTATACAAGGGCACGATGACTGTGCATCTCCAATCCACCGGGACCCTTCCAGTTCTCCAGCATAGATTGCATAAGTACCAGAAGGCGTCCCGGAGGTAAGTGCCACCTAGTTTGAACATCTCAGCTTTGATTATATTAATACTGCGGGAATTAATATAATTTTTAATTTTTCAAGCTTCGTATCGACCATTCAATCGCATCCATAGTTATACCTTCATCGGACGCCAGCAATCATCATCAGACTCACTCTCGTTGCCAGCGTCCGAAGCATATTTATACATTTCTTCAAAATATTCACTCCACCGGTCGAACACTTGCTGAGTGTTAGCAAGAATGGCACCAGCTTTAGTTTTTATTTTGTCCATTCTGGATGTCGACAAACCACCCCGAGACTACTTTACCTCTCTCCAAAAGAGTTTGGTATTTGCCTTGAAGTTTTTCGTCAGCCTCTATTCCTCATTAATAATTTGTATTTCACGCTTCTCTTTCTCTAAAGCCTTGGTTTCATTCTTCCATAAACGATACGTTTCTTTCTTCTTCTGTCTCACACTTTCATTTAAGGGCAAAGATAGTACATATCCCAGCCACGCTTTCCTCTTTCTTGCTACGGAGGATTCAAACACCGCATCTCAATGTTTTATACCTCTTTGCGCGCATCCACATGCTTCTTTTGCACTATCCACCATACTTTCTTTCAGAACTTTCCAGCAATTATCCACATCTGAGTCGGAAAGACGTGCATTCGCAAGTCTTTCGCTTACCAGATGTACATACGTTCTCCTTACGCTGAAATTAAATTAACACTAAATGGAATTTATGATACATCAGCCCTTACATCTCATTATGTATTACTAGTTACTACATTTGTTTACCGGTTACTGTAATTTATTACCAGTTATTATAATTTATTACCAATTTAAATTGAAAATGTATATAATGTGTAGTTTTATTTATTTTAGTAAATTAAATTGTATAAACATATTTATAATGAAATTAAACAATTTTTAACGGAAGTATCGCGTGTTTTATTTATTTTGTTGAACCTGACGTTTGGAACGCTTTTTTCAGTCTTCCTGCGACCACGGACGCTGCAAAGCGTTCGAAACGTCAGGTTCAACAAAATAAATAAAACACGCGATACTTCCGTTAAAAATTGTTTAATTTCAATATGTAACAATCGCGAAAACCTAAGACAATACTATATTTATAATGAGTTGCGTAGTTAGATCATGTGTTAAATGTTTGTTGCAGTGCGAGCAGTTCCAGATGCCGGACTCGGCCCCCCACCCCACCTCCGTCCCTTATAATATTATCAACAACTACTTTTCTATAGGCGTTGTAAGTATATCTTATTTTAGTAGTATCTTTGTAGTCTTAATTAGGAACAACCACGATTTCCGTGATTTCGTGGGATGACGAGTTGTTAGCATGACGGCTGATAGAGTATACGATGACTAGCTTTATTTTTGTATATACAACATCAGAAGGCATACAAGTATACGGCCTACAAAGCGATTGCCGTGGCCTATGGACGCTTATAATACATTAAGTATCACTCGCGCAATGCCTCCTCTGCTGCTAACACAGCAACTCCTTAGGAGTTTACTGGAGACTTAACTAACACGCAAGAACACGACAATCCTCTAGGGAGTTGTTATTTGACTGCTGTATTCTCTGAGGTGGAGGTATTTCCCCGGATGGGCTGTAGCTTCATATACAACTGAAGTTCATTTTTGGTTATGAAACAGGAATCCCTTACATATTCGTTTATTTTCTACCTCAAACTACGAAAGAAAAACAAAATAAGAATAATAGTTCTGATATTATGTTAATAAATCATTGCGTGACATCTTTTAAACAGTATAATAAAGCCTAATTTCCGGTTACTAAACAAGAATTAGTAAAGTCGAATTTTACCTCTTAGTAAACAAAGATAATGGTATATAAAAGAGAAGAAACTATAACCAATGTACGGATTACGGTTGATGATGAGGTGTTGGAACAAATGAATGAGATTGTATATCTTGGATGCGCTTTCAGCAGGGATAGAAGGTGGTACACCGCAGATATGGAAAGACCAGTGAGTGGTAACACGGCAGGTGTTAAGTAGTTCATTTGCAGGATACGCACAGTGAAATTTTAATAGAATGCACGTATTGGCACTGCACTATTCCTGCACGACTCAAATGACGTGCAAGCGTGCAGCTGCAGGTTTGCAGCAGGCAGGCTGCTTAGTAGAATTGGCCTACATGTTTACGCTGTGTACGTTATATAATGCACAGAAAGTTTGAGAACCGCAGGGAATTAGAAAAATGTGTTAGAGTAATTATGAGACAATCGCTCACGACGACGTTCGCAATGTCATTTAGGTTTCAATTAGGTTCCAAAGGAAACGGGATGTCCCTAAGAAAAAGCACACTAGTGTAACGTTGTATCAAAAACTCAAAGGATTTGGATAGTGAAGTTGTAGATTGATAGATTTAATAAAGTAACTCTCTCTTTCTATCTTCACTAACTTATATCTCCCTCTCAACTTCCGTTCGCCTCCCCCGATCACACTTTTCGTAACGCTGTTCGTTCGCCTCCCCCGATCACACTTTTCGTAACGTTCTTCGTTCGCCTCGTCCGATTACACTTTTCGTAACGCTCTCATCACGCATTCACCAGTTTCCCAAGTCAAACGTGCGTATAGAAGTTTTACTTCAAAGTATTAAATTGTCCATAGGCCGCCGTAACAGTTTCACATCAGGCGGTCTGAACACTTGTTTGTCATCCGACTGAGTACTAAGAAGTGTCCATGTGCTGGGTAACAGTTTCACATTAGGCGGGCTGAACACTTGTTTGTCACCCGAATGAGAACTAAGAAGTGTCTAAGTGTTCGCCTCGCCGATCACACTTTTCGTAACGCTCTCCGTTCGCCTCGCCCGATCACCTTTTCGTAACGCTCTCGTCACGTATTCACCAGCTTACTCCCCAAGTCGCACGCTTGACTTATGTGTAAAGAAGTTTTACTTCAATAATTAGAAATTACAAATATGGCCAACAGGTTCTTTATTCTACTAAGCTATCACTGATATGCCTCCTGAAGCTCCTGAAAAACGCTGTAAAACTAAAACAACGACCCGCAGACATTAACTGTGAATCATTTTACAGGATGCGGCGATTTGCGTGAAGTTTCACACAGAAAGAGAACGCAATCCTGACAAATTTAGTTCGCGAATGAAGAACAAGCTGTGGTATTTTGAGTTCGCGACATCCGAGCAGTTCGCGGCGAGTTGCAAGAACCTCCACGAGCACATCGATATTGTGGTAAGCTGTGTAAACTCCCATAATTTTCATAAGTTTTACACTTTTTTTAAGAGAGGTAGGGCGCATCAAAGCAGCCCGTCCGGGGAAGTACCTCCACCACACATAAAACCGCAGCCAAATAACAACTCCCTAGAGGGTTGTTGTGTTCCTGCGTGTGAGTGAGGTCACCAGTAAGCTCCCAAGGAGATGCTGTGTAAGCAGCAGAGGAGGCATCGCGCGAGTGGTACTATCGCAAGCGTTAATAGGCTACGGTGTCCGCTTTACATCAGGTGGGTCGTATGCTTGTATGCCTCCTGACGTAGTATAAAAAAAAATTCGTCCATGCAGTTTTCTCCTTAATGTTCAGTCGTCCAATTATTGGACAACATCTTATTTACAGTGCGATGGGGTGTCTTTGGAACTGAACAAAGGGCCGGCGTTACAAGGCGTTGCCTTGCTGAACATCCCGTACGCGCACGGGGGATCCAACCTGTGGGGCGCCAGCGGCGCGCACCGCAGGGGACGGTTCCCAAATGCACAACAAGGTTAGTTACTTGGAGACATGGTTGGTTTATATTCTTATAGGTTAGAGGTTCCCAGACTTTTTTCTGCTTCAGACCACTTTCAAAATTTAGCTGGTTCCGGTGGACTCTACCATATTCCCAAAACTGGACAAAAATATGTGAAGATTAGATTTTTTTATCACGCTAACGTATACCCCCGTTGAGTGGACCCCTGGGGGTCAAACTGGACCACTTTGGGAACTACCTTAGTTCCCAAAGTGATAAAATATCGATTCAATTATGATATTAGAAAAATTCTATGAGCTCGGTGGCGCTACTTTGGACACCAACGCTCGTGGGTTTAATCCCCCACACAGGACAAACAATTATTTGACAGAAAAACAGCCCGTCTGGGGAAGTACCTCTACATGGCAGTAAGCCGCAAGCTAAATAAACAACTCCCCGGATTGTTGTTGTGTTCCTGCGAATGAAGTCACCAGTAACCCCCTAAATTGTCGCTGTATTGGCAACTGAGGTGGCAACGCGTGAGCGATACTTAATGGTTTGCAAGCGTTCATAGACTACGGTAACGGCTTAACATCGGGTCGGCTGTATATATATATATATATATATATAGTAATCATATACTATGTAATTAAATTATATATATAATTGATACATTATACATCCATTTCATTTATGTATCCAGTGGATACTATGTATATCTTGAATGGAAAGACGAGTGGGTGTTGGGAATAGTGTGAATGGAGCATTGGTAAAACTTCTTGGCAGTAAAAGCTTGAGCCAGAACGCACAGCTCGCTATACACAACACAGTTCTGCCATGCAATTCTCTAAGCGACTCGTAATGGCTGTGTGCGTCGCTGTGATCACAGATGTCACAGCTTTGACATTGTCTACTGCGATCACGGCTAAATTATTTGATATTCTATAAGGCTGTATGCGTCCGCGAGGCTGTTTGCCTTGTAGAATTCCAATTCCAAACGCAGCCTTGCGGCGCTAGTGTCGCACAACCATGAAAAGCGACACCAAAGAATTGCAATTTTGTGTTCAAGGCTGTAACAGCCGATGTTTCCGAGGATGTAAGGACGTTTGCTCTTACAGAATTGCATGTCTGGTCCTAACGCTAAGCGAAGCGGAAGCGAGATCTGGGTATGGCAGAGAGCGCGTAAAAGTAGGATAAATGCGGTCGAAATGCGAGCATTGCGTAACGCCTATAGACCGCGTTCGCAAAGACAATGTAAAATACAGAGTTAGTCTGAAAGAGAGGGTAGATGTTAAAGTAATAAGAGGCATGCTCTGTTGGTTCGAGCACGTCGAAAAAATGCAGGAAGGAAGAATTACGAAACAGATATACAACACGAAAGCAGAAGGATGTAGGAGCCGAGGAAGGTCAAGACTCGCTTACCATAACCAAATCGATCGTGTTTTATCAGAAGGTGATGTCAGAAGCCTTAGAAACTGGCGAACGTGCGTGAGAAGAGCTATGAACGTTAATGAAGCGAGTGAGGTGTGTAAGGATCGAGTCATGTGGCGCTCGGTTCTCACAAATTACTGCTAATGTTTTTGAAACATTTAATTACCTGTGTTGGAATTTGTGTGAAGATTCTAATCTAATAACAAATTATATTAAAGTATTACAAATCATCAAATAATAATAAATTCGGTTCGATTCCCACACAGTACAAACATTTGTGAGCATGAACATGTCTGTTTGTATTGGTCTGGGTATTTTCTATGTATAATAAGTATGTATTTACAAAAAAAAAAAATGTATTTACGTATGTTTATCAGTTGTCTAGTACCCATAACACAAGCTTCGCTTACTTTGGGGCTAGGTGGCGCTGTGTAATTTGTCCGACAATATTTATTTAATATTTATTTATTTAATCATATGTACTTCCATTCATCGTATACTGTCGTATGGTAAACTGTTGTGGGGAATGGCGACTGACATTGAGACAATTTTTATCTTATAAGAAAGAGCCATTCGCTCTATTTATAACATGGGCTCCAGAGAATTCCTCAGGGAACTGTTCCAAGAAATAAATATCCTCACTGTTACTACTCAATATATTTATGAAAACATAATGTATGCCCGTAAAAATTTAAAGTCGTTTTCAAACTTCAGTGAAAAACTTAGAAGTAGAAATAACTTGTGTATGCCGGTACATCGGCTTGCTAGGACTGGTAGATCTTTTCTTGTAAATTGTATTCGATTTTATAATAAGTTGCCTGAAACAGTTCTGTCCTTTCCTGACAATGTATTCAAAAAGCACATTAAAAATACTCTCTGTAGGAGGGCTTATTATAGAATTGATGACTATGTAACTGACAAAGATGTCTGGAAATAATTCAGCACAGACTACCTGTTCTTAATAATCTTTAATTTTACCATTGGATATCATTATTGTACCAATATTCTTATGTATTTTTTGTTTTTGTAATATCTAATTGATAATTTTAAAAGAGACCTATATTGGCAAGTTTCTTTCGGCATTTCTTCTTAGCCAATGGTCATTTCCGAAATGCTAGTAAATAAAAAAAAGGAAAAAGTAAAAAGACAATTAAATAAGATACAATAAGATTATATTTCAAAAACTGTAAGACGTGTCTAAGTGCCCGCGAGGGCCCAATAGCAAATAAAGAATTTTTATCTTTTTTTTATCTTTTCAATTGTTTTGCAGATATTGGTGACAGACTGATAGAAGTAATAGGTTTAGAAAACTGTCTGCATATGGGACAAGTTCGGACAGGTGAGTAATCATGATATACTGTGATATAAATACCTATATATTTTGTACATAGATTCAAATCAGTACAATCGCAGTGTACCTGTGTATTCAATGTACACAACACTGGTAAACCTAACCTAAGAATGATCTGATTTTCTCTGTAGGTTGTGAAGATCTGACGGCAGTTGCTCCATGTAAAAATCAGTATCTTCGCCAAATCCTTAGACTTAGGTAGCGGGCCCCGAGAAAACGAAAGAAAAACACTGATATATTTGTTACATACAAAACACATTAAAAAACAAACGGCAACAATGTAGTTTGATATACATAAATGAAAAAAGTGGACAATGTTGATATTCATAAATAAAATTAATTATTTTTTGTGTTTTTTTTATATATTAGGGGGGGGGGGGGCAAACGGCCGCCCATAGACATCAACAACACCAAAGGCTAACTGATCCGCCTTTTTAGGGAAACATAAGCTCTTTTCTTGAAGGCACCCATATAGTATTTGTTCGGAAACACCGCTGAGGGTATTTGATTTCACAATTTCACCGTACGTGGTAGAAAAGGCCTCAGAAAGCGTACTGTAGTGGATTGCCTCTCATCAAGATGGTCAGGGCGAAATTTAAGTTTATGGCGAGTGGTACGATAGTGGAACTCAGCGGCTGGTATTAAGTGAACCGCTCCTCCGAACACTTCTCATGATACAATTTGTACAGTACACAAAGAGAACCCATATGAATAGACTGACCAGTAAGCTCAGCTCCGCTGCATATGCAGTTACTAGGATTAGACAATTGACGGACGTGGCTGCTTGCTATCTTTATCATTATTGTCAACTTAAACAATTAATTAAGTATTTTTCATTAAACTTCTATAAACCGTTGGCGTAATAACATTTACTTCAACTGCAAAATTAAATTCTCGGGCTAAGACAAAACTTGATTATTTATCACGTTAAGCTGTCGATCACGGATGTCATCGACAGTGACCTTTGTGCGGCTTAAATATGCTCTATACGCCTCTTCAGTTGAAAGGGGGCCCGTATCCCAGCTATGGAATGAGTATGTTAGTGATGATATCGTTATTTTGTCCACATTGCCCACCCTGATCGGGGATATTATTCTTAGCCTAAACAATTCAAATCTTTTTATCCTTAATCTCAATAGATTTATAAATATAATATTCAAACCTAATCCATACAATGACCATGGCTCCTGTTTTACAGGTCTCCGTGCATCAGGCAGGCGATTGGCACAGTGCAGTTCTATTACTATTACAACTAAGAAAACATTCCCTATGCAGATAGATGGAGAGCCGTGGATGCAGACAGCTAGTAAGGTCAGTATCCCATATCCAATTCATCCATCCATCCATAATTGTTCATCTTTAGGCATTCTCTAATGCTTTCCTTTGTTCTATGTCATGCCACCTTAAGCCACCGTTATTCGCATGTTACCGAATTTCTTTGAGTTATCACTTGGGCGTCCGACCTGCCTCTCTTCCGTTGCGCTGTCATGCAATATGTTCGGTGCACACTATTTTCAACTTTGTTGATCAATGTATTCGCGATTTTAATGTTTGTTACCTTTGTGCGATTCTAATCTTTTTGGCAAGCTTCTAAATGGGAGACATCATTCTGTATGTTAACATTGGCAGATCACGCTATTTGAATACTCAAATTTAGATCTATTGAAATATTTTTGATAGCAAAATATGGTCGTTCACTTTGCTTGGTTAATATCAATTCAAAAATGTTATACTTTTATGGAATATATGTTTATAGCTGAATATAACTTTCTCGCTGTAACTTTTTCTTTTATGCTCTACGTTCCTACTGGTTGCGTATTCGTCACACCGCTCCTCATTTACCAAGAACCTTATCGTTACCTTTGTTGCATGACGTACCGCTGTGCAGAATTTCATTTCCGAAATAACTTTTCTATGTAGTAGCATCAAAAGCATGTCAATGTCATAAGTCAATACTCAAAGATTCGCTACACTTCTATAAGGCACATAGCCCTAGGTCTGTCTGTTTATTTTCAATAATTTTGTCTCACATTATATATTGCCAACACAGCGACCACCAAATTCTAGTTGAGTCAGTAATTCAAAATATTCGATATCTATAAAACCAAAACTTTTGGAAGTGTTTCTTAGTCGACATATATCACTATTTTGTATGTCAGTATTTTAACAGACTAACATAATTTCATTACTTTGAGAAAAATATGTAATGTACTTACCAATTGTTCAACAGATTACTATAATCCACAAGAACCAAGTTCCAATGCTGATGGGACCAGTCCCCGAGAAGGGAAGAGGATTTTTTAAATTATTCACACACTGTTAATCTTCCAAATATTTTGATTGAAGAGGAAAAAGTTGTCTGGATTATATTCATGCAAGCTTTTTCATCAAATGGATCAATTGTTAATAAGTAGCCGGTACACAACGCAAAATTAAAAAGAAATGCGGCAGAAATTAGTTCATGTATGGATTTAAGAATAGACATATGATAAATGTCACATTAAAAAATTAAACGTATTACTATTTTCTCTTCATCAAAAAATAAATCTTTACTGGTTATTTAGGAAGAACGAAAATCCTCGTAGATAACCATTTGTAAAATTATATAGTTACCTACAAGGAATAGTAGAAAAATATATTTGTATGGAGTTGGATCGTTATTTAACGGTATTACGAAATACATCATCTAATTATAGATAATTATTTATAGATATTATAATACGAAGTACTGTTATCGGAAGATTTATTTATATAGCATAATAATTCATTAGCAAAAATACAATTGATTTCGCATTATGCTCTTATTTTCGATTTTTTAGATAATTGGATTCAAGAACATACTGCCATATAAACTGTAAGGACTATCGAAAACGCATTTTTTACATTTTAGTTACATGTAAAAGTTACAAATGGTTCGTGATACATCCATGCTACCCCGTGAGGGTCATCACAACAGCAGTGGCAGTGGGATATGTGGTGTGCCGCTCAAAGCTTACTATATATATTTTAAGAGTTAAAAATACAAGCGTTCAAACATATTTATTCCTTAAAATCCATCCAGTAGCTTAGAAAGTAGACAAAATTCTAGTCAAATAAATAAGCTCTAATCAAATCAATGCAATGTTAACCCAAATTTATTGAAAAGTCGCGTTAATAAGTCGGAATTCCAAAAATATTTAATTTTTGCGTATTAAGATATCATGCTTCCAACTCTAAAACAGAAGAGAATGATATTTTTAAATAAATTTCAATTTTATTCACATTAATTATAATAATTTTAGTTTTGACTAAGTATAGTAAATTACCAAAGTAAAGTAGTAAACAAAAAAAAAAGAGTGACCTTGATTCTATTCATTTTAATTATAAACATATATCTTATCAGAGGGAAACTTTGTACAAAAGTCGTCTGCATGGGTACCTCTGTCTCACCTATTTCTACCGTCAAAGCAGCTATATTTATATAGCTGTGTTCTGATTTGAAAGGTGAGATATAGCAGAGAAATTATCGGGTACTGTGACGAAACATCCTTAGGTCACAAGATTGGCGCGCGAGTAACATCCCCGTGGTGTTGCGAGCGTCAATAGGCTGCAATGACCGCTTACCATCTGACGCGGGTCGCATATCCAATCTAGTTGTTTAAAAAAATGATTCATTTGCTCATTACACTATTAACTTAATGCACTAAATAAACGTTTTAGCAAAATTGGTTCGTACGTAAAATTAGAGATAAATAAATTTTATAACAAGGAGTTGTTTTTTCTTTTTAACAATGTAATAAGAATGATAAATGCATTATTGTCAATAAATATTACTGTAACATTCATTATAGACTAATTATCGATAAACATGCATGTGTCTATTGTAATTTATGTTTTCTATACATTTTGTATAGAAACGAGAAGATGCGTTGATTTAATTAGAGCTTTACGCTTAAGTACGAAGCTTAACGTCCATTTTTGCAAAATTAGCTTATATTTTGTATACGTAGATATTTTTTAGAAATCTTCATTTAGTATATTTACGAAATACATTTACGAAATACATTTACGAAATACATTTACGAGTATAAATAGACAAAATGCAATGTTAATTATAAGAAACAAATTAGTCTACTAACATCTCATTGGAGCAATCGTCGTAAAACTGTATGAAAATATAGTTTTCTTTACAAAAGTAAAGAAAAAAATAGTTTGATACAAATCGTTGTCCAAAGTCAAATACTTTTATGGTATACATAGAAGTTTTTGCCTAAAATAGCGACGTGTACGGCGATATTTACCAGCTCATACACACAAAATATTTTTTTTATCTAGAAATATAAAAACCGTCTGAAGTTTTGTCCATATTGTGTTGCAAAATATGTAATTAATTTATACAACACACTTTTTACTAGAAATATACATATAATGAAAATAAATAATTATGATCTAGTCAGACACATTTATGTTTATATCACTATTAATTAATAAATCGTTAAAATAGGTAGTATCCGTAACATTATGACATATCTGGCTTCAATAGAATATAGACATATTTTTAATACTTAGTAATTGAAATACCTTCAAATTTTAAATATTTACATACCTTTTATTCTTTTTATTTATTTCACAAATATTGCGTTTTAGGAATATAATGAAATAGAAGTCTGCTTTGGATTTATTATTAGACATTTATTTTAATCGTAAGTAGGAGAGCTAATAATACGAATTATTAATTTATGTAAATTATGATTAAGCATTATTTATTAGAAATATAAAATGTTTCAAATGTATTTAAGATATTATATGTCTAATACCCTTATAGTTAATTTGAAAATAATTGTCAGTATGTATCTATTTACCTATTAATCAAATGTAAAAGTGTGCCACACTATTTATTGTCTTAAATTTCGTTACATATTTATATAAATCATTATGATATAAATTTAATGTTTAAAATATTAATTTATTGGCAATTAAATGTATACAATTTTGTCGTGAAATATAACAAAATAATGGCCCAAAAACCACAAACAAACTTGGATTCAAATAAATTAATATTAGTATAGATATATCGATATATTAGATATTTAAAATCAGAGAACTTAAAAGAAAATATCAATATTGTGCCAAGAACATAAAACGTCCTAGAATTCCTTCGCCCGCCATTTTTGTAAATATATTTCTATAGGATTTTTAATCCAATTTTAGATGAATTATTAAATTATATAAAATTATCGCACGGATAATTTGCATTCTGAATTTTAATTTGTATTTTGTTACTACAGTTTAATGTTTAAAAATTTTAAAATACCTAAAGGTATATAATTATGTTAATGGGATATATATTTTACTTTCATATGATAAGTGTTGGTGCTTAAATATAATGATTGTTTGTGACGAATTCTTCATAGCAATGGTAAAGGTTACTTTTTAGGAATCTCTTTTCAAAATTTTTCGACCTTGTGAATCAACCTAACATAAAATCTTGAAAAAAAAATGTGTTTGTTGTAAATTTATCCTTACTTACCCATCTCCATTCTACCAATAATTATGTAATTATCTTTTTATCATTGAGTGATAGGTATAAAGCAATTTAACTTACAAAACTTACTACCATGTTTATAATTCTAAATGTGTCTACTTAACAATATTTTATACAAATTTAGACATTGTTATAAATTGACTAATAGTTCGAGATATTTAACTATTCATGCTTCATTTTATTTATTTAACAAACTACCTAAACTTTTTTTATAGTCTTTAATAACATAATATTGTTTAACGATATATGTCATTATATCATATGCGAAACAACGACATACCTCTAAAATATTGTGACAAAGGTATCTACAAATTACAAAAAATATGTACTCGCCTTGTATGCCAGTATATATATTTTTACCTACCTATATGGTTTATTAACATAGGCATCGCCTCATCATCATCTCGACCAATCTAGCAACCATATTTGAGGGGACTTTTGCCCTAGTCGCCACGTTTGGCATAAGCTGGTTGATAACTGCAGTAAGTTATTGAAGTAAGTACCTACACAGGGGATGCTGCTGCCCATCCCCTGGATATTTCCCTTCCTCGCCTTTTATGACACCCACGGGTTGAGATGAGGTGGCCTATTCTTACACAGAGGGCACACGGCCATATCATTGACAGCAACATCAAAAGAATGTTGTAATATATACCTTCTTGCCGCATTATTTCCGAGATACCCTTTGCATGTAACAAACAATGAAAACATTTGATATTCTTATTTAAAAATGTTACACAAGAACGTGTAGATACTAGTGTCATATGCAACTGATTTAGTTTTTATTCTTATTGATTTTATCATTAGATTACTTACGTTGTACATTGGAAAATCAAATTTTGACGTATTTATATTACGTCCATATCTATGGTAAAATGATTATTATTGTAAATGTCACATTGACATATTGCTGTCTTTTTTAAACTGTCTCCAAATGTGAAGTGTGTCTTTAATTTATTTGTATATAAGTAGCTACACTTTTTTTTATTCACGTAAAATAATTATAAACCGAGAAATTGTGCAACCTTTTTCAATATAGACAATTTATATTTTTCTAGGTTAGTTAAATAGATAATTAGATCATTAATTATTTATGTTACCTACACGTAATTGGCGTATCTTAATGGCGACAGAATGAGGGTCCATAATTATATTTTGACGCCAATTATGAACCGCCATTCTGTCGCCAATTATGTCGCCACAAAGATACGTCAATTGTGTGTAGGTAAGTCTGTGACGATGGTGACAAGGATTTGATGTCAAAGGGAATTATGTTGTATTATTAACCATCTATTATCATTGTTTACCCATTCTTTTTTATTTTCTAATATAAGTTGATCATAGTTTGGGACTTTTTTAATATATCTACATCGTCGGAATACATACAAGCATACGGCCCGCCTGATGTAAGTAACGCTCGTGTGTTGCCTCCCCTGCTACTCACACAGCATTTCCTTAGGAGCTTATTGGTTACCTCGCTGACTCGCCGAAACTCAACGACCCTGGATGGAGTTGTTTTTGGCTGTGATATTCTTATTCTGAAGCGTCCTAACTCCCTTAAAACACCCAGCAAAACCAAGATAAACAAACATCTTTATGCACATAAATGTTTATTCTGTGTGGGAATCGAACCCTGGGTGTTGTAGTAGCCATTTCTATCCGCTCAACCATCGGGCTCGTGAAAATATGTCATTGTGTTTCCGGTGTATAATCTGTCAGATTCCTTTTATAAAAGTTTTTTAACATTTAATACTTATTATAAATACAGAATACTTATTTTAATTTTCTTTGTCCGCATAAAAAATCAAGCACTGAAGAGGGAACAGAATTTTGAAATTCGCACTATTATGATTATTTTAAGCATGTAAAAATTATGTTACCTAAAATAACCACACATACGAAAAAATAACACGTTATAAATACATGCTTAATATATCCACGCAGTGTGTTTTCTGTGTACTTAGGTCAATAAAATATGTGTATTTATGTTTAAAGAGTATTTATGTTATTATAGTGTTGTAATAATTTACTGTTTATTAAATTAATAATGTGAATTTAGCGTTGTTGCGATGAAACAAAATCTATGTCAGCTTTAATAGTGTAAGGAATGATTATATGACATTATTGAATATTATTGTAACGAATATATGTGCATTTGAAACTGTCACGTTTTTCATTCTGTCAATTTTTTATATTGACAGTTAAGGCATGTGCCGAAACGATTGAAAAGGAACCCTGGTGGTGGTTAGAAGTCTTCATAATGATAATATGCCCATCCCCAGTCCAGCTACTATTTTAATCATGTAGCGATGCGTGTATGTGACTATCTAGAACGTTTCTTAGCAGTTATCCTACTGCTTAGTTCCTCTACTGTGGCGCTTAGGCATGGCATAAGTCTTGTGTTGCGAAAACTTATCCAAACTTGGTCTAAGTCGGAAGTATTATAGTACCCAGCACGCGCCCGATCGTCAATTAAATCAACAATGCTATTGTATTCTAATTGAGTTACATATCTTCTCGTAGTACAAGGGACTGTGTATGTTTGTAAATCCTGTTGTAGAGCAACTGCGATTATGGACGTAACGTAGGGCAGGGAAGCTACCTCCACCTCATTGAAAACTACAGTCAATTTGTTAATTGACTGTGGTTTTCAATGAGGTGGAGTTGTTACTCCCCGGAAGTTTGTTTGTGCGTGTGAGTGAGGTTACCAGTAAGCTCCTAAGGAGTTACTGCGACAGCAGCAGAGGTGGCATCACGCAAGTGATACTTAATATATAACAAGCGTTCATAAGATATGCCTACCTACCTTTTTAAGGAAAAACAATCTCTGTTGCTTGTGATACACAGCCAATCCGCGAGAAAGGCTCCGACGAACGAAAAAGAGTACTCAATTAGTAATTCTGGCTATAAAATGAGGTAACTAAAATGTACTGCAGGCTCTTAGACTCAAATTATACGCATCCCGTTGAATGTATCCTTGCATTGTTCTTAACATTATAGTCTGGGCGTTGACATTGTACTATTTACTGTGAGAGCTTTAATGAAATAAACATTGCTCGTAACAAAAAATTAGCGCCATTAGGGCGGATTTAAACTTTGAACCTACATGCATTTTCGACAAGTTTTATTAAACTTTCGAGTTGTCGTGGCCCTTCACAGCGGGTATGGAGAGCTCAAGGTTGCTTAGCGAGCTATAGACAGAGATATGCTCAGGGTTACAATAACAAAATTTTAACGAGCTCCGTAGCGCTATATTTGCGCATCAACGCTCGTGGGTTCGATTCCCACACAACACAAATATTTGTGTGCTAGAACATGTCTGTTTGTCTTAATATGTTTTTAAGAGAGAGAGGATTCATAAAAGTAGCCCGTCTAAGTATGTATTTCAACCTCACAGGAAACCGCACTAAAATGACAACCCTCTGGAGGGTTGTTGTGTTCCTGCATGTGAATCAGGTCACCGGTAAGCTCCTAATGAGTTGCTATAATAGCAGTTAAGGTGCCAGCGCCCTAGTGACGTATTTCAAGCGTTTATACGTTATGGTAACGACTTTAGATAAGCTGTCTTGTATGCTTCCGGAAGTAGTATAAAAAAATTCAATGTGTATATCCGCAATACATTAAGTATGTGACATAGCACAATGGATAAGCAAGCTGAAGTGGTGGTAGGCCAGCCATATTGCTCGTGGAGGCGACACTGAGGGAAATGATCCTCGAATGGCGTCCATGTGCTGGTAAAGGCAGTGTAGGACTACCCCCCCACTAACACTACCATAAGCGGTGATAAGCAATCTGACGATCCGAAGTCTTATCGCCCTATTACCCTACTGCCATCGTTGGGTAAACTACTTGAACGTGTGATTGTACCGCGTTTGTTGCCCGGTGGTCCTCAATTTCATAAAAATCAATAAGGTTTTACAATCGGCAAGTCTACTGTCGATGCGGCATTCGCAGTGCGTAAAATTGTGGAATTCTCGGATAGTAAATACGTTGATTGAAATTTACAGGTTCCGCCGCGATTGCATTTCAATGGAGTATCCGTTGCAAATAAAAGCTCGGTTTGTTATTTGGGATTACTGTTAGACAAAGGTTTTAATTACATTGAACACATAAAGCAGGTTGGAGAAAAAGCCAAAAAGAACTTTTATGCGTTAACTCGAATTTCCACTTCGACCTGGGGCTTAACTTTTAAAACGTTAAAAATTATTTACGCAGATACATATTTAGGATGTATTACGTACGGTTCTCCTGCATGGCCTGATAGGGCTACCATAATTAGGTGCTGCGCGTCGTAAGTTACTGCAAAGTCAGCGTCTCGCTTTAATATTTTTATGTAAATCTTATAGAACTGTCAGTACCGAGGCACTACCAGTGCTGGCAGGCGTGTTACCAGTTGACCTGGCAATACAACGACGCGCTTCAATGTATACACCTCTAAATACATGCACCCTGCTTTTCTAAAACATTGCGATCATAAGAAAATACTTAGACTGTTCAAACCAATTGACGAGGTACTTGAAACTTTGCTGTCTGAATGGCAAGAAAGATGGGAAACTTCTACTAAAGGACGCCACTTAAGTAAAGAGTGGATAGAAGTGGATCATCCTGTTGCGCAATTTTTAACAGGGCATGGAAGAAACTTTAGGGCGAATCTCTTTTCGTTTAGACTTGTGTCATCGCCTTTATGTGAGTGTTCTACGACAAATCATGCATTCGAAGAAACAGCACATCATGTTCTCTGGGAGTGCGATCTCTGGCGTCGGGAGATAATGTTAAATTCCTTGCGTGTCACATCCGGGGTAGTATACTATTCTGATCTGGGTATTCTGCTCGGGGTAGTATACTATTCGGATCTAACGTTTAGGCGGTTCGGCAATCTATATTATTGGAATCGATGTGTTAGGTAACAACTCACAGTTTAGATCCCAATAGTGTTAGATATTTGATAAACCGTGGTGCACGGCAGTTGAGCTTCACTTGACTAGCCATCTCTTTGAGGTTTTTAAATGCCTTATTTGTCATATTGCTGTCGCTCACTTTGCCAAGAGGGGAAGTCAATTTCAAAACTTCCTACTCCTACAAATTTCTTCTGATTAAATTCGTTGTGAGTTCCAAGGCAGCTGCAGTTTAACCCCCGGGACGGCAGTGAATTTCACTGTTCATTGCCTTTTTGTTGCTCGCTGCTGTTAATTCTGGCTACACAAGAGACACAGTGGTGGGTATGAGTGCTGGGCCTGTGCCATTACTCCCCATTAGATGGAGCGACGACCTCAAAAGATTTGTGTCTATGGATGCAATTCACTCAGGATCAGCCTGTCAGCATAGCAGCCTCAACTGACAGGACAGTGTCGTCTTTTGTAAGTTGCAGTTGCGATTTGGGCTCATCTTTCGCTTATCATCAGGCAAAGCGGTGCCACTATGCTGAACTTATATAAACTTTTACCCGCGGCTTCGCTCGCATTGATAAAAAATATGTATATATTTTTTAATAAAAAGGATCCTATTTTACTTCTGATACCTCCAAGAATATGTGTACAAAGTTTTATGATGATCAGTTCAGTAGTTTTCGCGTGAAAGCGTAACAAACAAACGGACATTCACATTTATAATATTAGTAGGATAGTAGGATACGAGGAAGCAATGATATTGTTTATTTGAAATGATCTTGGAGTGACGTGGAGTGCCGCGTCACTCCATGTTCAATACACCGTTGAGTTAGATCTTTTTTATATACCACTAAGGTGGCATACAATCTTGCGATCTGGCTGATGTAAAGCAGTTACTTTAGCATATGGACAGTTGCAATACCAGGGGTGCCATTCATGCGTTGCCGACTTTTTTTTTTTATACGGTCCACTTGATGGAAAGCAGTTACCGTAGCCTATTAACGCGTGTAATATATTGAGTATCACTCGCGCGATACCTCCTCTGCTGCTTACACAGCAACTCTTCTTTCAGAAAGGCGTAAAGACCCGACTCTTATAGCCTTTCTTGAAGAACCCCATGCTGTAGTCACTCGGAACCTCGACTGGGAGTTTATTACACAACCTGAGAGTCCTCGGAGAACTCCCCGCCGTCGGCGAGCGATGCGGTTGTAAAAAGATGTTGGCGTCATATCGAACATTTCCTCAGAACACAATCCGTTGTACAGTGGGTAGAATACACAAAGGGAGGCAAAATCTCTCCTTAAACTTAAGGGTTCAATACCGTGTGTAAGCTTAGGATCGTCGACAATTCTCAAAGTTCCTACCTGGTATCCAGGTGCTCCCACCCAAAGATGACTATAGTACTCCATGCGCGGTCTGACTTGAGAATTGTATAACATCAAGTACTGCTTTGCTCTGTTGACTACACCAAGTATCTTGGACGCCAGTTTGACCTTCTCGTCAAGTGACTTCGGTATTGAACATATAATGTATTGGTCTCAAAATCTAAGAAAATATGAGGAAGCAATGATATTGTTTATTCGAAATGATCTTGGAGTGGCGTGGAGTGCCGCGCCACTCCATGTTCAATACACTGTTGAGTGATCTTTATTATATACCACTAAGGTGGCAAACAATCTTGCGACCTGCCTGATGGTAAGCAGTTAGCATATGGACAGTATTCTCGTGAGACATACTATCTATAACTTCACGCAAAATCCTTTGCGGGGTATTTAGGCGCTAATACACAATGTTTTTGTAAGCCCGAGGTGCCTTCATGCGCAGTCCAATGTTTTTGGTTTGTGTTATACAACCATTTAAGTCAAGGACATGAGTAAACAGCCGGGGTTGTCACAAAATTATAGTGTCAACAACCCTTTTGGTGCCAAAATAATCGTATGATCAAACGTGCTCTTTTTTTTATAATACGTCGGGAGGCATACAAGCATACGATCCACCTGATGTAAAGCGGGTACCGTAGCCTGTTAACGCTTGCGATATAAATATCGCTCGCGCGATGCCTCCTCTGCTGCTTACACAGCAAATCCTTGGGAGCTTACTGGTGACCTCACTACACACAGGAACACAACAAGCCTCTAGGGATTGTTATTTGGCTGCGGCTTTCTGTGAGGTGGTGGTACTTCTCCAGACGGGCTGCTTTGATGCGCCCTACCTCTCTTAAAGACCCTTCTTAGCGTTATCACATTTCCTAATCTATTACGGTAGGCGGGGTCCGCTACCTGAGCCTAAGGTTTCGGCGAAGGTACTGATTTTCACATGGAACGACTGCCGTCAGACCTCCACAACCCAGAGGGAAACCAGACCTTTCTTAGGTAAGGTCTTTCGAAATATAATTTCTTTTACTTGCTGGTTTTCTCACGATGTTCTCCCTCACCGCCGAGCAAGTGACAATTACAAACGTGTACATATATCCGAACACACGAATTTAGAACATGCCAGGTTTTGAACTACAACCAGTTATAAAAAATTATGTAAATTCGCATTTATGCTTCATCAGCTGGGTAAAGTAGTAAACACTGAAGCCATGTTGTCGGCGTATCATGGATACGTAGCCTCAAATCTCCGATATGGAATAATATTTGGGGGAAATAACACAGACAGAGAACTTATTCTGAAGGGCCAAAAAAGATGCATACGTGCCATTTGTAATTTAAAACAATCCGACAGTTGTAAACCACACTTCAGAGCCTTAAAGTTGCTTACCTTGCCCTCGCTATATATATACGAGTTAGCTATATTTGTAAAACAAAATATGCAGCTTTTCGCGAAGCCATCTCGCGATCGCAGTAGAAGAGATAAACACCGATAATGCTTTACAGGGTGCAAAACAGTTACTATTAAAATGTTTAATTAATATGGGACCTAGGATTGAACAAATTACCAAACAAATTAAAAAATCTACCCTTAAATATATTTGAACACAAATTATATAGAATCTTAGTTGATAAATCTTATTATGACATATGCGAATTCCTTGACGACAAATTCATTCCGTAGACAAATAATAATTAATGCAATTTATTGATTTTTTAACTTAAATTATGCATACATATTGATTTAATCTTTAATTGGTAATAACAAAATATTAAATATTGTACGCCTTTGCCTAAACATGATGTTCTAAAAGTTAAATGCAACACCTACTTATGTAACCCACACATGTTTACAATAATAAATTTGATTTGGTTTGATTTGATTTGGTCAATAGGCAGTTTTTTGTCCACTGCTCTGAACGCGCTCACGACTGAACGAAAGTATATCTGAAGGTAAAAATAAATGTCAAACAAGTACATTTCATTCCATTAAGTACATTATTTTAAATTGTAAACAACATTTATTTGAGGTCAATCAAAGCAGTTATATCTTAATAGCGCGGGTTGAAAGAACATTCCTGTAAATAAATATAATAAGTAATGTTTTTATTACTTGCGCCATTTTTCGTGAGATATTGCGTTGTATGCGGCGAAATGTCATTTATTGTGTTGATAGGGATGTGAAAGTATCGATTCCTGTTTGTTCGCGGATCAACATCGAGATACTTGTCGGCTTGTCGGTTAAAATATTCTCCCATTGGTCAGTAGACGCTAATCACTTTGGTATTTAGGCGCTAAAACACAACGTTTTTGTGAGGGGTGTCTTAAAGCACAGTCAAGTGGTTTATTGATTTACGCTTATGATGAACGCAATAATAGTAAAAATTGTGCTGTAAGTGTCTAACATGACTTGCCGCTGTTTGTACAGTGGCTAACCTCTATGACGTTTTACTAAATAGTGAATAGATTCAGGCGTTAATATGCAGAAGTCAAATTTACATGCAATTTGATCTAACCTGCTTTGTGTGATTCCGCCACCAATTAGTTTATACGGCCTAGCGCCGGCGGCACCCACCCACTACCGTTAGTAGATGCAACATGTTGACGCTGCCATGGCTGCTCCGGTACTCTGCTTCAGCTGCTTACGTGTCGCAGTGGCGACCAGGCCAGTCGTGGCAGCGACGGTGGTGGAGGCATGCGGTTTCTGTTCCAGCAGCAGCCGAGGCACAGAGTACTAGAGCAGCCATGGCAGCGTCGGCATGTTGCATCTACTAAAGGTAGTGGGTAGGTGCCGGCCGGCGCTAGGCCGCATGAACTAATTGGTGGCGGAAGCACACAAAGCACGTTAGATCAAATTGCACCTTTTACTAATTTACTTCTTACTTTTTTCTTTTACCTTTTTTTTTTGCTACGCGCCGCTACGTCCGCGGCGGCTAGCAAGCAACGTCTTCTTATAAACATTTTTTATTTAAAAAACATGGTGGACGTCATGAGATGCCCGGCAAATGTGAAACATCTTAGTGAATATTCAAATTTTTAATAAAATTTAAATTTAAAACCATCGGATAGAAGTAAACAACTCATGCAGAGAAGCAACGGAGTATCTGGTATGCGCACGCACACACGCAAGGAAGTCGAGCGTGGTGGCCTATAAGGGGCGTGACAGCATGAGAGAGTGTCATGCCATTTGCCGCCTTGGTAGTAAAACGGTTCAATTTTACTGCTAAGGCGCGCCAATAGATGTTTGATATCAAAAACCATCGACATTTTAATTCATCACCCATCCCTATCACATATTATCACTGTACATCATCTGCACAAATGAATCGGGACGTACGAAGTTCGTACGTTTCGGCCGTGACATTCAAAAGTATGCGGTCCCACGCGTCCAAGTAGAATCGGACTGGTTTCATTTATTGAACGGTGGTATTCAGTAAGGAGCCAAGCAATAATGATTGTATAATTATTATATACTTCTAATACGTAATATGACGAGCTCGGTGGCGCAATGGTGAAACGCACTATTACGTTACCTTGGCAACCACGTTCGTGGGTTCGATTCCTACACAGGACAACCATTTTTGTGTGTGAAAATGTCTATGTCTTGGTCTGGGTATGTTCTATGTGTAATAAGTATGTATTACAAATATATATATATTTACGTATATTTATCAGTTGTCTCGTACCAAATACAAGCTTCGCTTACTCTGGGGCTAGATGGCGCTGTGTAATTTATCCGACAATAAAAACCAGTAGAGAATGCGCAAGCTTGCATTGCCAGAGGAACACCTGGCTCGTCAATTATATAACAATTCAATTTTTTCTTTTTATATTTGTCGGCCATTTTGACCATGTTCCTTAAGAGATAAGAACGGTGTTCCTGAACATTCCTATTCTACTTTTTTATGCTGAATCCGAATCTGAAGTCAAAATTCGAATATTCAAAAAAAAGCGACAGACACACGCACACACAGACACACAGCCAGATAAACATATAGATTTCATATTTATTTATTTATTAATTATAATATTATTAATAATAATAATTCCTACATCCGGTATCATGAAAATTATTCTAAATGACAGGAATAACAGAACTCTTAAGACAGGTAGGGCGCATCAAAGCAGCCCGTTTGGGGAAGTACCTCCACCTCGCAGAAAACCACAGCCAACTAACAACTCCCTAGAGGGTTGTTGTGTTTCTGCGTGTGAGTGAGGTCACCAGTAAGCTCCTAAGGAGTTGCTGTGTAAGCAGCAGAGGAGGCATCGCACGAGTGATACTTAACATATCGCAAGCGTCAATAGACCGAACCGCTTTACATCAGAAGGGCCGTATGCTTGAATGCCTCCCGACGTAGTATATAAAAAAAACGGGTTGCACTCCGGGAGTGCCGGCAGAAGTGAAAACTTGAACATGAATATTTTGGAATGATTAAGGAATAATTTTGCACGAATTGCTTTATTTATCAGTATAAAAGTACTATCATGTATGTGGTAAAACACAATATTCATTCACATCGTACACAAACTATTACGTTTATTTTACATTAAAAAGTTTATCTCTCAGAAATATCAACTTTCTTCCATAATTTCAACGACTCTTTCACCATCATCATTACCAGCATCATCATCGCCAATCTCTAAAACTCAAACACACACGCACACTCGCGCAAGCGCTCTGCGCCGTTGATGCGATCCGTTGACGCGATGTTGATAAACTACTTTCATGGCGCTTACAACGTTCTGGTCGCGAGAAAATAATACCCTAAGAACGATCTAGCGTTTCATGTTTTAATTGTTTAATTAGAGGTGACTAATGTTTTAGCGCTGCCGCGAACTTAAGTTCTAATTCTTATCAAAATCTTACGGCCAGGGTCACGTGTCCTAACGCGAGTTTTAACATTTTTGCTCATCCCAAAAAATGCACAACGCCACTAAAGAAGTTTTTACTTCAAAAAGAAAATACATAAAACAAAAATGATGATAAGAGACAAATTGAAAAACAAATAACCAGACTACATTTGCAAGTGTTTTGAAACCATACAAATTCAAAGAAACTAATTTAATATTTATTTAAAACTTACGGCATAATGCGGTTCATATCAGTACTTGTCGGCTTGCAATTAAACGTACGTCAACTATGCACTTGCTATGGTAGGACGACTTCCAATAGACCAGCGGCCAATGTACCAAATTCTTTGTGTATGTAGGTGCTATAAACCAAAGTGTAGTAATTATCAAAATGTAGGTAAATGCAGAAGCCTGAATGTTATTTTACAATGTTATTTTAAAGATATTCGTGGAAATGTAACTATAATCTTGATCGTATGTAGCTGAGTAACTTAAATAACGTTTGTAACGTGCATACTTTTTAGATTTAGGAAATTTCTCTTGTGATGGAGCAAACAACATAGTAAATTCATCAAAAGCCCTATATGTATATAGATAATATTACTTAATTTAGAATAGATTCATAAAAAATACTTTACGTAACCATACACCAGGCAGCCATAGCGCAAATACGCGGAAAAATCTCTTCTCTTGAAAAAGAAAGGTTACGAAATGTCGCCTTAAATTACATATAGATTTCAAAGAGTATTGCAGTAGAGCCGACCGATCTGCAATGACTACATATGACCTAACCTAAGAAAGATCTAGTCTTTCACCTGTGTTTTGGAAGTCTGGCGGCAGTCACTCAATGTCAAAATCTGCGTTTTCGCCAAATCCTTAGTCTTAAGTAACGAACCCCGCCAATCCTAATGGTTTAGGGAACGGGATAACGCTAGAAAGAAGAAGAAATGGGTCGACAAAAGAGAAAACTGAAAACTAGTACTCCTAGGTATAAATGTACTGCTAACATAAGCATATTGGTGACGAGAACCTAATAAGACTTTACTGTACCAAAAACCGCTCAAATAAATTTTTCCTACAAAAATTCACTACATTTTTGTATATAGTGAGAAAGGATCGAAGTTAGTAATCACGTTCATTTTTTCAAACAACGAGAAAACTTCATGTCTCCTGACCTATAACGATGTCCACCGCCCAACTTCCTGTATTGAAAACCAGACGAGATTCCGTGTATTTTAGATAACAAATTATTTAAATGAATGCATTTTTTATAGCTACCGTAATTGTGGAGGTGTTTACAAGTACTTTAAAGTAGGTAGTTATAATGTAATTAGTTATTATCTAGTTTACGCTCAAGGATAAGTGTCAAGTAAGCTAATAGACAGTTTTAAAATGTCACTTAGTTCTTTAATTAACTAAACTTTTTTGATTGATTAAGTTGTGTGAAGCAAGTGGAAATAACTTTCCTGGTGATATTTCCTGTTCCACATTTTTGTAATACAACCTATTTCTTTTATTTCGTTATTAAATTCCCCTTTTTAGGGTTCCATACCTCAAAAGGACAAACGGTACCCTTAAAGGATCACTTTGTTGTCCGTCTGTCTGTTTGTCCGTTTGTTTAGACCCTTTTTCTCAAGGACGGTATCGGATGGCGATATTCCCGATATCACCTTCCGATACAACACGACCAATTTTGCCCTAGGAACCGGCGAGCGTGCATGAAAAGTGCTATGAAAGAAGCGAGTGAAGTGTGTAAGAACGGCATCTTATAGCGCTCGATTCTCTCTGCCTACCCCGCAAGGGACCTGGTGTGAAGATATATATAGATGTACATAGATACATTCCAAATGAAATGTCAATATCACCTCAAATTTCCTCTTTAAATGACATAACCTAAAAATGTATGAAAATAAAGAAACTTATTTGTTTTTCACGATTTTTTTGACTCTGAAGAAACAAATTTCGTAAATGTGTTCTTAATTACAAGTTCTTTGACCAAAAAAAGAAGCAAAACCGAAACTCGATGACAAATAAATGTAATCCACGCCATTAAACTTCACGTATGTACAAACTCGAACTTGATACAATTTAATTAGCTGCATCTTTTTTGGCGTATTTCATTTGCAAATCGGCAAGATGTACCACGTGCCTTGTTTTTGTATGCTTGTTACAACTCAACGTATGTATTAAGTCAGTATGTTATGTTATAGGAAACATAACATATGTCCTAAAACATACATACATGTAATAGGAAAACAACAGTGATAGGCAAGTGGATAAAGTACCGGCCTAGTGAACAATAGGTCACCGGTTCGAATTCTGGCGTGTACCACTAAATTCGTATTTTCGGATTTATGTACATATTTGCAATTTGTAGTTATCACTAGGGATGTAACGGAGGTAGTTTTATCGGAACCGAAGGCGGAATCGGAGTTTTTAAAATTGCTTTATCGGAATCGGAATCGGAGTCGGAGGCAGAATCAGAAGTGGTGGCATGAGAGAGAATTTTTATTTAAGGACAAATAAAACATTATTTAGTCAAATTTTTTTCATTTCAATTTTCAATTATAAAATAAAACAAACAATGAAAAAAATTGGCATATTTCCAAATAAACAAGAAATTAAAATAAATAAATTTAAACCCAAAGTAGCATATTAAGTACATTATATTAAATGAACAAAAGCTTTAAAACAAATTAAATCATATGAATTCACTCCAAAAGTAGTGTATTATACTTTACGAACAAAACGTCTCAAAAAACATAAATATGGTTCTTTAGTGCCCTATAGAGCGATTTTTTTGGAATTGGTCTTAAATACAGCGTTATTAATAAAAACAAAATGAGGGCGCCACTTAGCTTTGTGCACCTTCATAAGCCGCAAAAATCAAAACAAATATCTATGAACGTGTCGTGTGCGTAACAAATTAACAAGTGAAAAAATAATTGACGATAGAGTGCACGTAGTGGGAGTCGGGGGGATTCCCCGCGCGACATGTATGAACCTGTTCATAACAGTCGACACAGGCCGCCGCCGCTATGTTATGCTTCGGCCTCCGATTAAAACCTTCGATTTAAAAGTGTCGGAGCCGAAGTCGGAACCGAAAGTGTAATAATAATCGAAAGTTCCGACTTAACGGAACCGGAGTCGAAGCTCCGTAACATCCCTGGTTATCACAAGCCCGGCGGTGAAGGAAAACATCGCAACGAAACCCGCACGTCCAAGAAATTCTATTTCGAAAGACGTGTGACTTTACCAAAATATGATCTGGTTTTCCGTCTGGGATATGGAGGTATGACGGCAGTCGCTTCATGTAAAAATCAGTATCTTTACCAAATCCTTAGGCTTAGGTAGCGGACCACACCAATCCTAATGGATCAGTAAACGGGATACCGCCAATAAGAAGTTATGTTATAGGAAAGTCATTCTATCTCTTTTATACCTCATTTATCGCTCTGTATAATTACTTGAGTATAAATCTCGCATAAGTTTAGAATCGAACCCACACTACGCTGGCTATCGACACGCGGAAACAAATGTCATTAAATCAAAGGTGATGATTGAGTCATTAATCATTACAGATGTAAACAAGTTGAGGTAGCAATCATTATACGAAATTATAATGCGAAATATTTTTTTTCATTGCACGAAATTATAGTGTGGAAACTTTTTTAAGGTTCCGTGCTGAAAGAGCGAAACTGTTATTTACTATTGACGCAATCCTGTCGTTCTGTACACCGCATGTTTATATTCTTATATGAAAATGAATGAGTGTATGTACCTTCCGTACGGATTTCGATGTAATTTTAGGCTATCTTCAGATTATCCCGGCTAGTTCCAGTCATAAAGCACTGACTATGAGAAGATGTCGAGCTCTTCATGGTCCTGCCTGAGCTAGTGAAATAATCCGCTGTTCCGCGGCATTGGGGGGAAAAAATTGATTTGTCAATGAGTCAGCACTTACATTATTATCGGCGTGTGCTTCTTTGTTCGAGTACGCTTTGTTTTTGTCGTGCTCTATTACTCTTTTTTTTTTTTTTTAATATCACAGCGCCATCTATCCCCAAAGTAAACGACGCTTGTGTTATGGGCACTAGACAACTGATAAACATACGTAAATACATTTTTTTTTTGTAAATACATACTTATTATACATAGAAAATATCCAGACCAAGACAAACAGACATGTTCATGCACACAAATGTTTGTACTGTGTGGGAATCGAACTCACGAGCGTCGGTGTCAAAGTAGCGTAACAACGCGTTTCACCACTGCGCCACCGAGCTCGTCAAACTCTTCTCACTCTTTCTCTCTTTTCCTCTTCTTCTTTTAGGCTGGCAACGCAGAATGAAGCTAAGCCGTCCGGGGTTTTGCGACCGGTCTACCTGGCGCCCCTTCTTACACAGCAGATTTTATTCTTGCTAATAAAATTCGTGAGACGCAACCGAAGTCAGCATCAATCCTTGTGGTTATGTTCCTGGCGAACCGAGCGCCAGCCCTCAAACTGCAGGTGTCCACCCAGCCTCATCAGCGGTGATCCTGTAAAGTTTGGTAGCGATCAAACAACCCGTGCGAAGCCGCGGCGGGGCTAGTAGTCCAAAAACGAAATAAGTTTACAGGTTTGAAATTTGAATATACATATTAGGTCCTGAAGTACGAAATTGCCGTTATACAGACAACTACAGATCAAGCTATATAGGTACCCTTGCATCTTATGTTGCAGCAGTAAAGGTGAAATTTGCATGGATTTGTATAGCTTGAGTGTACATTGTGCTCGTGTGTACATCAAGGAAATTAAGCAATTATGTTCGTTGTCACCGACGCTCCCTCTTACCTATCACACCCCGTTGCCAGTGTTCTCCGATCGGCAGAAGACGAAAAGAAAAGAAAATACTTAGATCTATGTGAGACTCGACATGCCACATTCACTCCACTCGTAATTTCTGTTGATGGAGTCTTTGCCCCCCAAATGTCATCTTTCATGAAAAATCTTGCAGAAACTTTAGCTGACCCGTGGCACCGACATTATAATGTTGTGACAGGTTGGTTACGAACTCGTATCATCATTTCCACTATAAGAGCTACCAGCATGTGTATCCGTGGTACTCGCCGCAAATGAAACACCACATCCAAACTCCTCGGATTTGAAGATGGATCCGGGATTCAATAATTCTTATTAGGTATTCTTTAAATTGTAAATTTTCTTAATATTGTACTTCTACTTGGACTCAATATTATCATTTATTTCTCTTATCTTAATATATAAAATTCAAAGTCCTGACTGACTCATCAACGCCCAGCCCAAACCCTTGGACCTAGGAAGCTGAAATTTTGCACAGATATTGTCTTTATGACGTAGGCAAGGAATAAGACGGGATTTTTCGAAATTCCCACGGGAACGGGAATAATAAGGATTTATATTTTCGCTATAAAAGTTGCCCTATCTCCGTTATTATATTTATTAGAGACTTGAAATTTGGCATATAAATATGTGATTGCAATCACTAAAAACCGTTTTTAGGATTTTTCGAAATTCCCTCGGGAACAGGAATAAAAAGGATTTATTTATATTTTGTCGCTTTAAATTTACCCTATCTCCGTAACCATATGTATTATATTATATGAAACTTAAAATTTGGCATATAAGTAGGTGATTATGAAAACAAAAAACAATTTTCAGGATATTTCGAAATTCCCACAGGAACGGGAATAAAAAAAGATTTATTGGTATAAGCTCAAAAAATAGCCTTACCCCTTTACAATGGTTTTAGAATTTTGGTGTCTTTCAATCTGTATGTTATGGCATAACACAAAAACCACTGAATGGATTTCGATACAATTTTCACAATTTTGGTAGTTTGGGGGTCCATCTTAAAATCTAAGCCACGTATCATTTAATTTCGTTAAAAAAACAGAAGATATGGTGCATAGGGTGATTTATTCTGTAGTCTACGCGGACGAAGTCGCGGGCAAAAGCTAGTACATTTATAAAGATTGTTATCTTTTGTTGAATGAAGTTTTTGTGAATAAAAAAAAATATAAGGAAATTAAGGAAGTTTTGTTTTTCATTCTCATCAAGCTATTTTTGGAAAAGAGAAATTAGCGGCACGGTTTAATGTTACCTTACCTATAATACGAGTATTATAGCATGATTGAACGTTACATTAACGGCATGATTTAACGCTACCTTACAGGTATCGTTAAATCATGCAGTTAATGTAACGTAAAATATATGTGAAAATAATTTTACTCGACAATCTCAGACCATGAAGGTTTAATGTCAATTCAAAGTATCTATTACTATAAAACGGCAATTTCATACTTTAACCCCTATTATATATAGATTATGAAATTACATGCAGCAGCAAAACTGGCACCGCTTAAAATGGTAGATTTATTTAGATATTTTTATATAAAGTCGGTAGGCATACAAGCATACGGCCCACCTGATGTAAAGCGGTTACGAGCTTGCATCACATTAAGTATATCACACGCGCGATGCCACCTCTGCTGCTGACACAGCAACTCCTTAGGAGCTTACTAGTGACCTCACTCGCACGCAGGAACACAACCCCCTAGGGAGTTGTTATTTGGCTCCCAAGGAATTGCTGTGAGAGGTGGCATCGCGCAAATGGCGCTTAATATTTTTACAATCTTCGCTTTAAATCAGGTGGGTCGTAAACTTGTATGCCTTCCGACGTTGTATATAAAAAAGCCGTCAAGCACCGAGGTTTCCGCAAAAAAACATTTTCGAAAATTATTTTCGCGTTTTTTTTTTGTGATGTTAATACAAATATTTTTTACTAGCTGCTGCCCGCGGCTCCGCCCGCGTGGAGTCAAATAACGTAGCCTATGTGTTAATCCAGATCATAATCTATCTACGTGCCAAATTTCATGCAAATCCGTTCAGCCGTTTAAGCGTGAAAGAGCAACAAACATCCATACATACAAACTTTCGCATTTATAATATTAGTAGGATTGGACTTTTCCTCTATTTGTGCTACGTGACATTGCTTCTTACCAAATTTCATGATTCTAAGTCAACGGGAAGTACCCTATAGGTTTTGATTCCTATGCGAGTGTCAAAATATGCGCATAAACGAGATATAAACAGCCGTATCTTTAGGTTACGTTACGTTACGTTGACTTAGAAGTTTGATTTCTTCACTGCTCGAAGGGATTGCAGACCTGAGTCTGCTTCGTCTTAGCGTTATCCCGTTTCCTAATCCATTAGGACTGGCGGGGTTCGCTACCTAAGCCTAAGGATTTGGCGAAGACACTGATTTTTTCCCCTTCACAGCTGAGTAAGTGATAAATATGTACATACATCCGAAAAACACGAATTTTGTAGAACATGCCCCTTCTGGATTCGAACTGGAGACCATTTGCTCAACAGGCCGGAGGATTGCAGACCTGAGTGTTTGATATTAATTTCATCTTGATAACTCCACCCGTCCCTGAGAAAAAGGGTGTTGACAGACGGACAGATAGACAGACAAACGGACAGCAAAGTGATCCTATAAAGTTTCCGTTTTTCCTTTTGAGGTACGGAACCCCAAAAAGAAGAAGACTCAGGAATACAACAACCATCCAGGAAGGCTGATATTGACTGCGCTTTTCCAAAAGGCCAATGACAGTCCTACGCATCATGGAAACTACCTCCAGGAATTTCCCCAGACGGGCTTCTTTGATGAGCATTACGCCTTTTAAAATTACCTTTACCGTATCTTCACCGATGATCGCTTGCAACACATAAAAAAATATTTTTCAAGTGTATCATTAAATACGAGTACGTTGCGATATTAATTGGTCCAATTAGTTGCGCGTACAAATTCTTTTCGACCCGATTTCGCATGGTAAACATCCGAGGGTGTTGTCAATCCGGATATGGTAGATTATTATTGCCAAATGTAAAATATTTAAAAATGAATTAGACAGTGCCTTGTTAACAAATTATATTATAATATAGATACGTATCTCTATTATAATATATATGTTGAATGTACACGTGGGGGGTTAATTAGAGAAGGGGGAATAGGAATTTGGGAAATCTGACGACGGGATTGTGATCAGCGAACATGAAAACCTCTGAGTTGACATTTTCAGGCCTATTCGGCAGTATTATTCTATTATTTTCTCAATTTAAATTTATTGGTGGGGGGTGGGGGGATAAGTTGTGGACAAAAATAATTTGGGGTCTTTTGTCTACAAATTTTTCCCCATCGAATGCATCCTGTTTCAGCCTGATCGGTTGTTATTAAAAAAAAATTAAGTAAAAAATACCGTATCCACTAAATGGCGTCCACACACAATCAGTTTTAACTGTCACTTTTGACTGAACAGTTTAAACTGACAGTGACAACTGAGAGTGTGTAGGATGAAACTGACCGGTTTTTTTTATTAACAGTTAAAACTGATGATATATCCTGGCCACATATTTTTTCACTGACAGAACTGTTCAGGTAAAAATGTGCGTGGGTAGGGGGTGCTTCTTCAGTTTTCTTACGATCACGAGGATCTGATCTATGCATATGCGCATACCCAACTGGTCTAATAGCTGTATCATTTCTTCTATTGAGTGGAGACACTAGAGAGAGTAAATTGAGATATATTTATTTCTCATTCTGAGATAGTTGTGCCAACCCTTTGGAACAAATTTAATTATTATTTTTTATACTACGTCGGGATTCATACAAGCATGCAGCCCACCTGATGTAAAGCGAGTACCGTAGCCTATTAACGCTTGCGATATATTAAGTATCACTCGCGCGATGCTTCCGCCACTGCTTACAAAGCAACTCCTTGGGAGCTTATTGGTGACCTCACTCACACACAGGAACACAACAACCCTCTAGGGAGTTGTTATTTGGCTGCGGTTTTCTGTGCGGTGGAGGTACTTTCCCAGACAGGCTGCGTTGATGCGTCGTACCTCTCTTAAAACATCCAGGTCAAGACAAAGAGATATTCATGCACACAAATGTATGCCTTGTGTGGGAATCGAACCCACGAGCGTTGGTGTCAAAGTCGCGTCATTCACGACTGAGCCACCGATTTAATTCGGTTAATCAATTTACATGAGAATAAACTTTCGTGTCTGATGTCATCTTGAGAAGGAAATGTTCTTTGTCTTCAGTCAGTGTGTGTGTGTGTGTGTGTGTGTGTGTATGTGGGCACAAGGGACGTCAGTTTTGACTGTTAGTTAAAACTGACAGTTGAAACTGATCGTGTGTAGCCGCTATAAGACGAATTTATCTCGACGAGCTCGGTGGCGCAGTCGTGAATGACGCGACTTTGACACCAATGCTCGTGGGTTCGATTCCCACATAAGACAAATATTTGTGTGCATGAACATATCTGTATCTGATCTGAAAATCGCAGCCAAATAACAACTCCTTAGAGGGTTGTTGTGTTCCTGCGTGTGAGTGAGATCACCAGTAAGCTCCTAAAGAGTTGCTGTGTTAGCAGCAGAGGAGGCATCGCGCAAGTGATATTTAATGTATTACAAGCGTTCATAGGCTACGGTAATAGCTTTACATCAGGTGTATGTATGACTCCCGACATTGTATAAAAAAAATAAGTCTTAAAATTTGGCGAAGATGCTTATTTTAACACGGGGCGACTGCCGTCAGACCTATACGGCCCTGAGTAAAAACCAAATCTTTCGTGTCGGTTTTCCTTCACCGTAGGGCAAGTGATAATTGTGCCCTGTTGCTGACAGATCCGGGGCACCACACCAACGCGGCCGATGGCATTTCGCGGGGTTGTTTAGTGGGTATACCGTCGGACAGCCGACGGGGAGTCCCACACTACCACCGGAGGCCACCCAGGCACCGGTGGTGTGCGTAACGCATTTTTCCCCGCGTCACAAAAAAAAAAAAAAAAAGGGCAAGTGATAATTGTGAATATGTACATAAATCCGAAATCACGAAGTTAGTGGTACATGCTCGCGGGCATTTAGACACGTCTTGCATTTTTGAAATATAATCTTATTGTATCTTATTCACTTCTCCTACTTTACTTTTCTTATTTTTTCTTTTTGTTAATCTACTAGCATTTCGGAAATGACCATTGGCGAAGACTTGCCAACGTAGGTTTCTTTTAAAAGTGTCAATTAACTATCACAAAAAAATCACATTAGCATATTGGTACAATATTGATATCAAATGGTAAAATTATAGATTATTAAGGATAGGTCATCTGTGCTGAGTTATTTCCAGACATCTTTGTCAGTTACATATTCATCAATTCTATAATAAGTCCTTTTACAGAGGGTATTTTTAATGTGATTAATATAAATAAACTAATATTATAAAAAAAATATGTAAAGAGAAGATATGTAAGGATCGAGTCACGTGACGCTCGGTTCTCTCTGCCTACCCCGCAAGGGATTTGGCGTGAAGTTATAGATAGATAGATTTTTAATGTGCTTTTTGAATACATTGTCAGAAAAGGACAGAACTGTTTCAGGCAACTTATTATAGAATCGAATACAATTTACAAGAAAAGATCTACCAGTCCTAGCAAGCCGATGTACCGGCATACACAGCACTTCTAAGTTTTTTGCTGAAGTTTGATAACGATTTTAAATTTTTACGGACGTACATCATGTTTTCATAAATATATTGAGAAGTAACAGTGAGGATATTTATTTCTTTGAACAGTTCCCCAAGAAATTCTCAATGGTGGTGAATCACATATATATCAAAAGTTAATAGATTCATGCATTATTTTGCGAAAGTCAAATTTATATGCAATTTGATGACTTGATTTGAATTAACCAGATTTGTGTGCTGCCGGCCGGCACCCATCCGCTACCGTTAGTAGATGCAACATGCCGTCGCTGCCATGGCTGTTCCGGTAGTCACTGCCTTGGGCTGCTGTGGTGGAACAGAAGCTGCATTGCGGCCGTGGTTGCTCCGGTCGTCGCTGCGACGCGTCTTTCACTCCACGAGGCATCTTCAGGCGCTGCTGTTAGTCGTTAGAATAACATGCTACAAGTGACAAATACATCGTAGTGCCGTTCCTTATATTGAACTGCGGGTGTGGATAGTGTGAGTGAAAAGAAGTTTAATAGAGAGGAGTTGCTTAGGTCTTTCTGTTTGTTCGCCTCGTGGAGAGACGAAACACGTGTCACAGGGACGATCAGGGCAGTCGTGGCTGCAACGGTGGCGAGTGCATGCGATTTCTGTTCCAGATGGCGAGGACGACCGCAGTAACCGCGGCAGCGACTACCGGAGCAGCCATGGCAGCGATGGCAGCCAACGCTAGTTCGCATTAACTAATTGTTGACAGAAGCACGCAAAGCAGATTAGATTGCGCATACTGATGCCGGCGTCATAGTGAAAGACGCTCATACCGCGTAGATTCTACATTATTTATGCAAGCGAGATAACTGAATATGGCAGATGAGAGAGAGCATAACTGTCCGAACAAACGTCAAAATTGTGTGTTTGTATGTATATGCATTATATAATTAGTACATAAGTAACTGGTGTGTTAAATTACTCTATGCCCAATTCTACTTCCTAAACTGTATTTCACCTTGAGTCTTGTTGTACAGGAATGTGCACCGTGATGCACGGTAGTGTCCTTATTCCCATCAGGTATCTACGGAAGACCAGCCTCGTACCGTCTCACGTTGCGACATATGCTGAGTGGATGCTGATTCGGTGTCATAGTGTTAATAAGAGCTAGTAATTTTTTTCAATCTGTAACTAATTATGTCATCGAATAAATAATTTTCTTTCTTTCTTTCAAAATGCGAGAATTACGCAAGATAGATTGTGTAACGCATGTACACCGCGATCGCACTGACAATGTATGAAACAGAATTCGCCTGAAAGAGAGTATTGTTGTTCAGATAAGAAGAGGCATGCTCCGCTGGTTCGGACATTTAGAATTCAGGAGAAAACAATGACGATACATTGGAAAAGAAATTGGAAACGTCAGGCAATGGATGGTAATGTGCATACGACCTTCATAAGAGGCTTACATATTCTAGAATTGTTAATGTTAATTAGAACGATTACAGACCAGAGCGAATCAATTACTTATGTTAAGCAACGGGGTCGCGGCGTTCGTGGTATAGGGTTGGCAGGGCTTAAGTATCTGAGTTAATTTTGAGTAGCTTAATGGCTTGCTTGATACATTTCAGTATAAGTAGTCGATTTTTGACGAGCTCGGTGGCACAGTGGTAACGTTACTTTGACATCAACACTCGTAGGTTCGATTTCCACGCAGAATAAACATTTGTGCTTATTGCCGCCTATTTGTCTAGGTATTTTTACTCTTAAAAACTAGGTAGGGCGCATCAAACCAGCCCGTCGGGAGAAGTACCTCAAATTCACAGAAAACCGCAGCCAAATGACAACTCCTTTGAGGGTTGTTGTATTCCTGCGTGAGAATGAGGTCACCAGTAAGCTCCCAAGCAGTTGCTATGTTAACAGCAGAGGTAACTTTCCGGGAGTGATACACAATTGTGTTGCATGTTAATAGTCTGCAGTAACCGCTTTTCATTAGGTGAGCCGATTACTTGTATACCTCCCGACGTTGTATAAAAGAAAAAAGAATCGAATACACTAGATAAACAGCGTCAACTATAACCTGTCTATGGATTGGTCTATTTGCCACGAGATTCTCTTTGTTAAGATAACACGTTAAACCATCGGTTCTGACTATTTCCCATAGATGACAGTCATTATGGGGGGTAGGAACAGTCAAAGTTTCCCAACTGGAAAACTACCTAATCTAACTAACCAGATGTATGTATATCTCACTCCAGGTCCCTTGCGGGGTAGGAATAGAGAAGCGAACTTCACTCGCTTCTGTAACAACCGTAGCTCTTTTCATGCACGCCCGCCGGTTTCTAGGAATCTTGACATCACCTTCTAATAAAACACGACCTATTTGGTCATGGTAGGTTAGTCTTGGTTACTAACCAGTTGTCACAAATATATGCCTGAAGCAGTTCTCGAAAATGACCATTCCATAGTGGGATAGATATCTCACAGGGAAATGAAAATCTCAGCGATTTCATGAAATCCCTAGGGATCTGAAAAATACTAACATACTGTGTGATACGTCGTTTCACTAAAGAGAATTCAGTAAATTAAAAAAAACCGGACATCATATTACCGTGATTTCGTGGTATCCCTAAAGATTTCGCGAAAACCAGGAATTTCACGAAATCCCTAGGGATATGACGAAATACTAACATACTGTCAGTGATACGTCGTTTCACTAAAGAGAATTCAGTAAATTAAAAAAAAAACGAACATCATATTACCGTTATTTCGTGGTGTGGTATCCCTAAAAATTTTTAGAAAACCGAAAATTTCACGAAATTCCTAGAGATACCATCGTCGTTTCCCTACGACATCCATGTATATTATCATTGCCACGACATTTGTGGCCAATAAGCCCGATATTGCGTTAAGAGACCGATCAACACGCCAAGCAATTGTTTATATCGCCCTTTCATATGACAATAATCCGAGCTGTGCAATTATGGAATGCTCTGCCTATTTCTATTCACTGTGCACAATCTTTAGACTCCTTTAAAAATCTTGTGAAGTCTCTCTCTCTGTCTGCTTATATTATATGCTTATGTGTATTTATGATAATATATATGTGATATATGACGAGCTCGGTGGCGCAGTGATGAAACGCGCTGTTACGCTACTTCGACACCATCGCTCGTAGGTTCGATTCCCACACAGTACAAACATTTGTGTGCATGAACATGTCTGTTTGTTTTGGGCTGGGTATTTTCTATGTATAATAAGTATGTATTTACAAAAAAAAATGTATTTACGTATGTTTATCAGTTGTCTAGTACCTATAACACAAGCGTCGCTTACTTTGGAGCTAGGTGGCGCTGTGTAATTTGTCCGACAATATTTATTTATATATGTGTATATTTGCTACCTGTTGCTGACCATTATGTCAATGTGAAAGAAACATCAAACTCATTAACATAATTTATTCGAGTGTAAATGTAATTGGTTAGGATGTATGTTGTATGTGTGTATATGTGCATATCCGTGTGTATATATATTAAGTTTATTATCATAAATGCGCCACCTACCTACTTGTATTTAACGATTATTTCTCTTCATTGTAAGGTTGTCTGAGAGATCGCTTTAGCGATAAGACCGCCTTTTGTACTCTTCTTATGTCGTATCTGTTACATGTATTTATTTTGGTGCAATAAAGTGTAAAAATAAATTAAATAGTCCAGTGAAAGCTGTAAACTATAAATCTGTACAGATAAATAAAATTGGAGTATCTGTTTGTAATATTAAAATAACCGCTTTTTACTAAATTCATATGGATGTATACACGGTACATATACCAAAATTAATATTTTTACAATTTTTGTCTGTCTGCCTGCTCGACTGTTTGTTCCGGCTAATCTCTGAAACGGCTGGATCGATTTTGACGGGACTTTCACTGGCAGATAGCTGATGTAATAAGGAGTAACTTAGGCTACTTTTATTTTAGAAATTTTATGTATTTTTATTAATGTAAATAAATAATAAAAAAAAATAACTATTCCGCGCGGACGAAGTACATAGTATATGTCTATTATTATTTTGCTGTTTTACTTTGCTTATTAATAAGTTATCGTAAACTCTGCGAACTGAACAATATTTTTTTTGTTAATTTCCACGCGGACGAAGTCGCGGGCACGGCTAGTATACAATATATCCTGATGCTAAGTCAGGATAATGAATCACGAAATTACCGACCTGTGGGACGTCGATTCAACAATCATGGTTCCATTCGTTGTAGCAGTCAATTGTTTATAGCAAAAAAGGTCAGATATACAGGCCAAAGCCGAAGAAGATATATTGCATGTTGTTTTATTAATACAACGTCGGGAGGCACACAAGCATACGGCCCACCTGATGTAAAACAGTTACCGTAGCCTTCGAACGCTTGAAATACATTAAGATAATTAGTGCATTATTTACTCGCGCGATGCCACCTCTGCTGCTACAACAGCAACTCCTCAGTTAGAAGCTTACTGGTAACCTCACTTACTCGCAGGAACACAACAACCCTCCAGGAAGTATTTGGCTGCGGTTTTCTGCGAGATGGATGTCCCCAGGGGGGCTGCTTTGATGACTCTTAAAACGACCCAGACCGAGATAAATAAACATGTTCATATACAAATATCTGTTTTGCGTAGGAATCGAACCCACAAGCCCTGATGTCAAAACAGTGTTATTAACCACTGCGTCACAGACTCCATCACAACTGTACTATTTTTTTGTCGTTTAAAAGAAAGAAGAATGTGTCAACCCTATTTTAGTATACATTACGGTATCCATTGGTATCAATACAAAACTGTGTTTTTATCCGTCCTTATCAACCTAATCAGAACAGCACGCTTAATCTTATCTGATTAAGTAACGTACATTCTTATTATGATAAAGCCTTCAAGGTACAGTCGGCAGCACCTTATAATAATAATAATCCGTCCCTCTTCTGTAATACTCCAGTACTAATAATCCCTCCAGATCTCATTTCAATAGCCCAATAATTTCCAATACATTCGCAATAGTCCCAATACCTGTCGTGACCTGTCCATGGGTATATTTTATTTTTTATAATTTATTATTGTATGTTCTGATCCTATGTCATGTTTTTTTATTCGTTAGAATGTGTAATTTGTTGTAAATAAGCATTTAATATATAAAAATGAAAATTGTACTGTCATAAATGCGCCACCTACCTACTTTTTACATTATGATTGTTTCTATTCGTGTCGTATGGTTGTCTGGAAGAGATCGCTTTAGCGATAAGACCGCCTATTGTACATTTATTTTCTTTTTACGTGTGTTCTGTATGCATTTGTTATTGGTGCAATAAAGAGTATTCTATTCTATTATATTCTATATTGTCCCATTGATATCCCCTGGAGAAGGTCCCGGCGGCTATACAACATTACGTCAAGCTTCTCAAAGGGGCCTCTACGCGTTGGATCCAAATCTCCGCGCACGCCTATCAAACGACCGGGATAAACCCGTGATATAAGAACTATAAATAATAATAAAAAGCGTTTATTTTCTCATCACAAATAGGATAACAGTCACTGAAGGGACATATACCGAGTTACTATGTATTTTTACTACTTTGTGAGAGACTGGTGTCTGAAGTAGGCTTTCGAAAAAGTCTGAGACCCGGGTCACCAGCAACACTTATCATTAAAAATTAACACCTTACCCTTATCATTTTTAGGGTTCCGTACCCAAAGGGTAAAACGGAACCCTATACGGAACCCTATTACTGAGGCTCCGCTGTCCGTCCGTCCGTCCGTCCGTCTGTCACCAGGCTGTATCTCATGAACCGTGATAGTTAGACAGTTGAAATTTTCACAGATGATGTATTTCTGTTGCCGATATAACAACAAATACTAAAAAAATCGGCCAAGTGCGAGTGGGACTCGCGCACGAAGGGTTCCGTACCATTATCTATAAAAACGGCAAAAAAAACACGTTTGTTGTATGGGAGCCCCCCTTAAATATTTGTTTTATTTTAATTTAGTTATTTATTCTTAAAGTGAATATATAACTAAATATTCTGTGAATATTTCAAGCGTCTACCTGTTGTCGTTATCAATATCGAGCAAAAACTAGCAAAAAAATCACGTTTGTTGTATGGGAGTCCCCTTAAATATTTATGTTATTCTATTTTTTAGTATTTGTTGTTATAGCGGCAACAGAAATACATCATCTGTGAAAATTTCAACTATCTAACTATCAAGGTTCATGAGATACAGCCTGGTGACAGACGGACGGACGGACAGCGGAGCCTCAGTAATAGGGTTCCGTTTTACCCTTTGGGTACGGAACCCTAAAAATAGAATAAAATAAATATTTAAGGGGGCTCCCATACAACAAACGTGATTTTATTGCCTTTTTTATAGATAATGGTACGGAACCCTTCGTGCGCGAGTCCCACTCGCACTTGGCCGATTTTTTGTAAAAAGGCGCTTGCCACGTTGTAAATCGCGCGTGTGTGTTGTAAATCCTGCAGATGTAGGTAGCGGAATCCGCCAATCTTTAGGATTAGGATCCACCAATGGATTAGGAAAGCGGGCCAACGCTCGTGGGTTCGATTTCCACGCAGAACAAACATTTGTGCTTATCGCGGTCTATTTGTCTTAGTCTAGGTATTTTTACTCTTAAAAACACTAGGTAGGTAGGGTGCATCGAACCAGTCCGTCTGGGGAAGTACCTCAAATTCATAGTAAACCGCAGCCAAATGACAACTCCTTTGAGGATTGATGTATTTCTGCGTGAGAATAAGGTCACCAGTAAGCTCCTGAGGAGTTGCTGTGTTAACAGTAGAGGTAGCTTTTCATTTTTTTGTAAAAAGGCGCTTGCCACGTCATAAATCGCGTGTGCGTGTTATAGATCCTGCAGATGTAGATAGCGGATCCCGTCTTTAGGATTAGGATCCACCAATGGATTAGGAAAGCGAGCCAACGCTAAAAAGAAGGAGGCTGACCAGTTTGTTTGTTTCATCGCGCTAACCTCCGGAACTAACTGTCGTATTTGAAAAATTCCTTTTGCGTTTGAATGCCCAATTCTTGAGGTTGGTTATAGGTTATATAAAACACCATAGCGGGTGAAAGGTAGCGGGTCAAGCTTTTAAGGCGACGGTGCATTGACAAAAGAATGAAAAAATATGTATGTATATATATATATATATCTTCAAGCCAGGTCCCTTACGGGGTAAGCAGAGAGATCCGAGCGATAAAGACAAGGTATAAGACGAGCGATATAAGAAAGGGCTATGAATGTTGAAGACCAATTTGATCATGTTAGGTAAGTCTGGTCTTCCTCGGCTCCTACATCCTTTCACTTTCGCGTTGTAAATATATCTGTTTCGTCATTCTTTCATCCTGAATTCTACATATCCAAACCAACGGAGCATGCCTTTTCTTATCTTAACACCAATACTCTCTTTCAGACCAATCCCCTTTTGTTCATCATAATTGCGGACACGGCCAGCAAACGTTGCGCCACAAATTTTGCGCAATGCTTGCATCCCGACCGCATTCATTCTACTTTCATTCTCTCTCTGACAAATATAATACTGATTAGTTCAGTACATTCTGATGATATTTTACTTCCGACACCATTTACTTCATGAAGACTTTTGACGAGCTCGGTGGCTCAGTCGTGAATGACGCAACTTTGACACCAACGCTCGTGGATTCGATTCCCACACAACACAAACAATTGTGTGCATGAACATGTCTGTTTGTCTTGGTCTGGATGTTTTAAGAGGGGTAAGGCGCATCAAAGCAGCCCGTCTGGGGAAGTACCTCCACCTCACGGAAAACGCCAGCCAAATAACAACTCCCTAGAGGGTTGTTGTGTTCCTGCGTGAGAGTGAGGTCGCCAGTAAGCTCTTAAGGAGTTGCTGTGTTAGCAGCAGAGGAGGCATCGCTCGAGTGATACTCAATTTATTACAAGCGTTAATAGGCTACGGCAACTGGTTTGCATCAGGTGGGCCGTATGCTTGAATGTGTCCCGACGTTGTATAAAAAAAAAAGACTAGCGCCAGCAGGAAACTACCATCAGTAAATGAACAACCGCAAAGGGCGAGGCAGAGATGATCAAAGCAGCCATAGCATTACAGTACATAGTATCAGTGGTGGCTGCGCGTCCGCCGGCGCTAGTACGCATGAATTAACACTTATACTTTACTGATATACCGTAACTACAGGAATTATTGATGAGCTCGTTGGCGTTGCACGATTGCAACACATTATGTATCACTCGCGCTTTCACTCGCGCACTTTAAACAATGTCGGAAGGCATACAAGCATTCGGCCCACCTGATGTCTATAAACACTTACAACATATTTAGTACCACTCGCGCGTTGCCACCTCTGCTGCTAACACAGCAACTACTTAGAAGTTTACTGGTGATCTCACTAACTCGCAGGAACACAATAGCTCTCCAGGAGGTTGTAATTTGGCTGCAAGGTGGAGGTCCTACATCGTGGAACGATACTTATTGAAATGCAAGCGTTCATAGGCTACGATAACCGCTTTACATCAAAGTTGGATTTCCCTAGGGATTACATATATAAGTTTCTTCAAAAATAAGCATGCAGATTTTTTTATAGGGCTGGCAATGCACGAGTGACACCCCTTTTGTCGTAAGTGTCCATAATCTAAGGTAAATACTTACGATCAGGTAAACGGTATACCTACTTATTGTCCATCTCAGTAGTATAAAATAAGAATCTTTCGACAACAACCGGATCCGAAGGGTTAACATACTACTCGTGTTACAAGTATTTACAAGTAACGATAATTTCTATGCTGCTGGCCATATGCTTGCCACCCGAAATAAATAAAAAAAAGGTAGAATATAGTCCGTGGCATCGTCGCACTGATACCGTATTCAAAAAAAATACTATTAAAATTGTCACCCTTCCTCTAAATCACTTTAAGACAGTCACTTAACCCACATTATCATCATGTATGGGAGGACGTAAATTATGTCGTCCGATAGCTGAAGTAATCGATATATCGAATTTTTATCGGACTTTTTCATATGAATCGTCGCCCTTTAAATACGGAAATCCATATTTGGTACATTTAATTGAGTTTTATTTTGTTTTTGCAAAATAAACTTTATGACTTACGTTTAAAGTTGTAATCACTTTGTATATTGCTTGTCATGTATTTTGTGGGACAAAATGCTATAGTCCAATATCTCGCCATACGAATACCCACCCTCATCTTTAAATGATGAAATGCAAACTTGTTTTCGCGTCTCGACATAAAATTCGCTGATGCAGCATCTGCAAACAGTTTTTTGGTGATTTTGCCATCGCAAATAAAACAGAATGCGAATTATATTTATTATTTGACTGTGATGATATATAGAAATGCATGCTGAAAGAATGACGAAACACATAAACAATGTGAAAGTAGAAAGATGTTGGAGCCGAGGAAGACCAAGACTCGCCTGACCAAATTGATCATGTTTTATCAGGAGGTGATATCAGAGTAGAAATCAGCAAGCGTGCAGGAAAAGAGCTATAAGTGTTGAAGAAGCTAGTGAGGTGTGTTTATGGACCGCGTCTCCACTTGGTTCTCTCTGCCTACCCCGCAAGGGACCTGGCGTGAACATATACATACGTATATGATATATAGTATGGCATATTTTCTGTACAGCCTGAAATTTACGAAGAAGTATTAAATATTTTTTACCTAGTTTTCTTTATCCTACATTTGCTTTAACCTAATATTTTTTTACTATTATCATCGATAGTAGTACGTAAAATCGTTACTGCTAAAAAGTATGGGCATTTAAATAACACTACGACAGGCGAACTAAATGTTTATTCTTTCTCGCAACATTGGGTGGTAAATAAGATAATAAAAAAGAAAAAGTTACAAAGCTTGCCAAATTGTATTTTTTTTATACAACGTCGGGAGTCATGTAAGCATACGGTCCACCTGATGTAAAGCAGTTACCGTAGCCTATTAAAACGTGTAAACTATTGAATCGTATATCGTATTGCACGCGTTTATAGGTTACGGTAACCGCCTTACACTAGGTGGGTCGTATGCTTGTACGCCTCCCAACGTTGTATAAAAAAACGGACATTCCACAGGACCCGACGAGATGATTACGTCGAAGGAAGTCGTGTTCAATGGAATATTTACAAAAGTATGAAAATCTCTGATCGTGATTAAGTGATTGCCTATTCAGATACCAAGAACTAACAGTAATTCAATGAATGACGTTCTCTCATTCAATTTATAGATGAGGTCACATTAATACATCACGAACACAGATCATTTGGCGGTAACTCGATATACGATATTGTCATATGGATATCATTATGGTTCATCAGTGCATTAAGATTGTTCTTTAAACTTTTACGTTGTTGTAGGTTAAGCAGTGCTAATACTTGTTTATTCTGAGGTGGACGACGTATAGATTCTTAAACAAGACGAGCCATTCTTTTAACTAAGTATCATGATCGTAGGCATATATACACCACTCGCATACTGGTGACCTCACTCACACGCAGGAACGCAACAACCCCCTAGGGAGTTGTTATTTAGCTACGGTTTTCTGTGAGGTGGAGGGTACTTCTCCAGACGGGCTGCTTTGATGCACCCTACCTCTCTTAAAACATCCAGACCAAGACAAACAGACATGTTCATGCACACAAATGTTTGCCTTGTGTGGGAATCCAACCCACGAGCGTTGGTGTCACAGTCACGTCATTCACCACTAAGCCACCGAGCAAAGTTATGTGTGTGCTGGGATACAAATAAACAACTTATCTATCAAATAAAAAAATGATTTTCCTGCGATGTACATCGTACAACAAAATATGTTGATTATATATGATATGTATACCTTGAACGCTAAGAGCTTAAGACTTGGTAGTCTACCCTAGGTGATTCTTCTTTGGATAGCTTAGATTTATAAGCATAGTTGTTACTTCTAACAAATTGTTGTGTGTGTGTGTGTGCTGGAGATAAAAATAAACAATTCATCAAATAAAATTTAATTTTTCTACGATGTGCACCAAAATATGTTTGAATTGTATCTCTGTCTCATCTCGTGGGGAGAGAGTTGGTGTTCTGGGACACAGGTTTCGGCTTAGTTTAGACACCAGTCTCTCACAGCCTTTACTAATTATTATGTAATTAATGTACTAGAATGTAAGAGACAAAATAAATAAATATTATTATTATGTTGATTTGATATGTGTACCTTGAACACTGCCCTAGGTGATTCTTCTTTGTATAGCTTAAATTTCTTAGCATAGCTGTTACTCGTAACAAATTATTATGTGTGTATGGAGATACAAATAAACAATCTATCTATCTACTAAAAGAAGTATTCACCTTCGATGTACAACTAAAATATGTTGATTTCGTATGTGCACCTTGAACACTGCCCTAGGTACTTCCCTATAGCCCATTTTGTATTTTTTATGCCACTAGAATGCCAACAAGCATACGGCCTGCCTCATGGTAAACAGTTACCGTAGCCAACGGACATTTGCGACACCAGGAGTCACTGTCACTCATGCATTGCCGATCCTCTAAAAACCTCTTTACACCTTTCTTAAAGGACCCCATGCTGTAGTCCCTTGGTAAAACTTCGGCTGGGAGTTCATTGCACAACTTGAGAGTTCTGAGAAGAAAACTTCTTTGGAACCGCACAGTACGCGACCATAAATAGCAGTAATCCTTACATAGCATCCATCAGACGACGATAAATAGTCGCACACAATGCAGATAGTGTATTTGTTTAACACTCGACGCAGCATAAAAAAATACATAAAAAATTCATTGACTAAACGAACATATCAACTGGCTTACCTTTGCTTCACACCTATCAATCAACTTGTACAATACCTATTATTATGTTTTTTACCGTGCGATTTTGATTGATAAGCAATTAGCATAAAAGTGCATTCCTTCGTGAGGTGTGACAGCCGACCACGTGACAGATGATGATGATTATAGGTTTAAAGGTATTTACATACAGTCGTTATCAAAAAAGAGGAAGTCATTTCGAGAACGCGTAAGTTTAACACGCAATAATTAGGTTTTCTGAGCTCTGTAAGTTTTTACAGAGATTAATGTTGCATTCACGATTCGTTTATGTCTTTTGTATTAACGTAAAATCTGTAGAGAGAGTTGTCTTATTTAGAAGATTAATATTTGCGAAATATAAAATTAATATAAATTATTATTTTTTATACTACGTGAGGAGACATGCAAGAATACGGCCCACCTGATGTAAAGCAGATACCGTAGCCTATTAATGCTTGCGATATATTAAGTATCACTCGTACGATGCCTCCTCTATATATTCACGCCAGGTCCTGAATTATCAAGAAGCATGTCCCGTGAGTTAGACATTTAGAAATATTACCTACAGGAAGAAGGAATTAAGAAACGGATATACAACACGTAGAAGGATCTAGGAGCCAAGGAAGGCCAATACATGCCTACCATGATCAAATTGATTTTATCAGAAGGTGATTTCAGGAGCGCTAGAAACCGACGAGCATGCACGAGAAGAGCTAGGAATGTTATTGAAGCGAGTGATGTGGCGCTCGGTTCTCTCTGCCTACCCCGCAAGGGATTTAGTGAATGTAATTTACAATAAAAGACCAACAGTCTTAGTCAACCGATGTACCGGCATACGCAACTAGTTCCATGTTTCTAAGATTTTCACTGGATTTTCGATTTATTACAGGTTTGTAATCCCTGTATTTTTTTATACAACATGGGAAGACATACAAGCATACAGCCCACCTGATCTAAAGTAGTTACCGTAGCCTGTGAAAGCCTCGCGCGATGCCACTTCTGCTGCTAACACAGTAAAATTTAGAACTAATATTTATTTATTTATTTATATATTATAGACACAATTAGATAGCACATTTTTTACAATACATATGTAATTTAAAAAATCGAAAAATTTAGGAATACTGGATAATAGTCTATATTTTACATTTCACATTCGTAAAATAGATATATTTTGTTAAACAATGCCTAGCTTTAATGGGGTTTTTTCACATGTTTATTTATGCAACTGGATTGGCAAACAAGCATGCGGCCTGCATTCGATGGTAAGCGGTCACCGCAGCCTATTGACGCTCGCAACACCACTCGAGCGCTGCCAATCTTGTGACCTAAGGCTGTTTCGTCACAGTACCCAGTAATTTCTCTGCCATATCTCACCCTTCAAACCGGAACACAGCTATATAAATATAGCTGCTTGGCGGTAGAAATAGGTGAGACAGAGGAGAAGCAGACGATTTTTCAAAGTCTCCCTCTAGTATGGTGTCTGTTTGAATATATTGTCTTTGTCAAAACTATTCATGACATTCTATAAAAGATAGATCATTCTTTCTACCTATATTGTTTTGCATACGGGTGTTTCAAATATTAGTATAAGGAACCGGCCTAATGACCACAAGGTCCCCGGTTCGAATCTCGGCGGGGGCGTGAACGACTAAATTCATATTTTCACTGTTATGTATTTATCACTTACTCGGCGGTGAAGGAAGCCGTAAGTTCAGCGTTGTTGATCCGCGAAATAGCCAATAAGACCAGCGCGTTCCACTTTACCTCCCGACCCGTAGCGGCGAATTGAATTACTAAACAAAACGATCTAATTGGTTCGGCATAGGTTGTTTCCTTAATATCTGTATATAAAGAAAAATCAATGTATATATATATATATATATATATATATATATATATATATATATATATATATATATATATATATATATATATATATATATATATATATATATATTATTTAATACACGAAGTTTTGGAATCAATGTATATGTATATATATATATACGTGGCGTCGTCACCGGGCGCACCTACTGGCAGTGGCTCGCGGGCGGACCAACCTACAAAAAAAAGTCCCGCTGACACGCGCTCTGATCACCCTCAATAAAATAGCAGAGAAAATTGACTTATTCACGAGTTCTCCGAGTGAATTTACAAAGGTGGCAATATTATTATATATACCTAGTCTTGCCATAAATACTGAAACAAAGAAAAAAATTTTCTATTGCAAATAACATTTATTACTTTTAGAGTGTGTTAGTTGTGTTAGCCCGATACACAAACATTTTACTAATACCAAGCGTATGGAGAGTTTTAAAAATTGCATTTGCCTCCATACCTACTTTGTGTAATGCAATCACAGCGATTCGGTCTCCTTATCATCTCCATTTTAATATCGCAAAATATTGTACAATGTATTGGCGCCAAAATGAGAAAACTCAATGAACAATCATATAAAAATGACAGATTCCAAATTCAAATGTAATATTTTGTTTATTTTTAATTGTAACAGTATTTATGGCCAGACTAAGTAATTTGTTATACGTAGACGTTAAAAGGGTGTTGCTCTATTGCTTTGGCTTTGTAACCCGTAATAATAGATGTAAGTGTTGATAAATAAATGTATGTTTGTCCTCTATGGACTCTAGAACAAGTGAACCGATGAAAATTTCAGAAAATCTTCAGTTTAGCCCGGAGGGTGACCTGTGAAGTTTTGGTAATGATTGGATAACCCGTGCTACGTCATCAGTGCGAAGCCGGATCGGGTGGCTAGTTATAAATATTTCTCACATTCCGAGACAACTATAGCATCAACTGACAGTTGTCAGGAAAGCATTCTTCGGAAGCTACGTTGTAATTAAGTTAATTGCAATATATAAATACATTAAATATTACTTGCACAACCCGTTTGCGAACAGTAAAATAATATTGCTTAAAATAATTTTCGAAAAGTTAAATAAACTTGAAAAAAATTCTTTATTTAATTTTTATTTCACTTGATAACGTGTTATAAATCGATGAACGCCGACTGCACGCCCGAGAAAGTGTCACGTTCCGCCTGAGCCGAGCGTGAGCTCGGAACAAGCGATAGAGAGGCACTCTCGGCATAAGCGTTCGGCTTGTGAGGCATATATCTCTCTTCCACTCCATCGGCCGATGCGTCCGAGTACAAGAGAGTCAGCAGCAGCACACAACCTACACATGAACTGTTTTTTCAACTGTTGAACGTTTTCTTGTGACGTTATCACGTAAAATTATCGTCCGTAAACCGACTTTACAGACAACCAATTTTTTATTATTATTATTATTATATTTACAAAACGTATTACACAGGTAATAATTACTCTACTACAGTCTTCGTAACGGGCAAACGGACGTAAATTATACCACCACATCAGAAATCCTTATAGAGACAATCTATCCCGACATCGAACATCTTACAGAAAGAAATTTCGATTGGCTCTATTCGAGGGCGATCGTCTCACCGAAAAACAGCTCAGTAAATGAGATAAACAAAATGATCATTGAAAAAGTACTAGGTGATTTTAAATGTTACAAATCTATTGATAACGTGTGCAACATCGAAGATACAGTGCACTATCTACAAGAATTTTTAAATTCTCTCTATCCCGCCGGCTCGCCACCACACAAACTGAAATTAAAAGTAGGTACTCCAATTATGCTGTTGAGAAATTTAAGCCCTCCCAATATGTGTAATGGCACAAGGCTTTTGATAAAGGAATTACGAGACAATCTGATTATACTCGTAGCAACAATCATCACCGGTCCCACGGCCGGACAGCTAGCTCACATTCCGCGGATCCCGATGATACCAACAGATTTGCCCATGTCTTTTAAAAGGTTACAGTTTCCTGTAAAGGTATCGTTTGCCCTTACAATAAATAAATCCCAGGGACAAACTTTCTCGATCTTTGGCATCGACCTAAGAGAAGAATGCTTTTCTCATAGCCAATTATATGTTGCACTTTCTCGAGTAGGATTCCTAAAAATCTATATATTTTGTTGCCATCTACGAATACCACAGCCAATATAGTATACAGCCTTAAGGTAGACATATTGGAAACTAAAAAAGTAAAACCTATTAAATTAAATTAATATAAAGTCTCGAAATATATGTTATATATATTAAAATAAATGTAAAAAAGAAATGTAAAAATAAAACTAAAAACAATATAAATAAATAAAAAATAAACTTTCCGATTGTAATTAGGGTTATGGATAAAAACTAATAAAAAATTAAATACCAGAAAGTACGTACCACTTAAAGTAATTTGTCTGAAAAAAAAGCTACTTAAGTAAAACTATTTAAAAAACTCTCTAAAGATACATTTACTCTTCGTTTATCCCAAAATGTTTAAAAAATAAATGTCCACCCGTGCGAAGCCGGGGCGGGCCGCTAGTATATTATAAAGAAAGTATACTTAAATGATTAAATCATTTAAGTATACTTTCTTATAGGTATGATGCACCAAAATGATGTCAAAATGGAGTACTTTCCTTATCGCTTTGCGCGATGAGGCGCAAAGCGATGGGGAAAGTATTCCATTTTTACAGTCCTCACTCAAGGTAACGAATTCTTTAGCTATCAAGTGGTGTAATTATATTTTAGATGTAAACGATAGATATATAGATACAACACTAAACTGTATCCCCCGATTTTGTTATCATAAGTAATTTTCTATCCTTTACTACCTATCGATATGGTACCTACCTATGGTATTTTGTTGAAATGGTACATCAACAAAATCAAAATCGTGTCCATACTTGCACTAACCTGTTGAATAGGAACACAAATAAAGGAATTCACGGAGTCACGTGGCGCTCGGTACTCTCTGCCTACCCCACAAGGGATTTGGCATGAAGTTATAGATTATTTATTAACAACGTCAATGTACCAGTATTTGAAGCAAATAAATTTTATTTCATTATTCAGGCGAAAAATTTCAATTTCGGTAAGACAATGAAAAACCATAAGGGCTCCTAGATTCTCGTACTTCTGTAGTAATCTACAGCAGAAGCATCAATGATCTTCGATTAAAAATACCAAAGTGCATTGTTAATTTACAATGGATAATATTTCAATTAATTAACCAACGCATTATTAAGTGTCAGCGATACTTCCTGTATTACGAGTGAGTAGTTTTAGCCCAGTGGATAAGAGACCGGCCTATTGAGCAAAAGGTCCTCGGTTTGAATCCTGGCATGTACAACTAAATTCGTGTTTTTGGATTTATGTACATATTTGTAATTATTACTTGCTCGGCGGTGATGGAAAAAAAGGAGGAATCTAATCTACGAAAGGTCTTTTTTTTAATACAACTAAATTGGCAAACAAGATTGCGTCCCGGATTAGATGGCAAGCGGTCACCGCAGCCTATTGACGCTCGCAATACCACGGGGATGTTACTCGCGCGCTGCCAATCATTCTCAGCCATATCTCACCCTTCAAACTGGAACACAGCTATATAAATATAGCTGCTTGGCGGTAGAAATAGGTGAGACAGAGGTACCCACGCACACGACTTGTGTACAAAGTCTCCCTCTGGTAATGGTAATGGTCTGGTTTTCCCTCTACGTTGTGGAGGCCTGACGGAAGTCGCAAAAAATCAGTGTCTTCGCCGAATCTTCACCTTTTGCTACCTAAACGTGAAGGTTCAGAGAAGACACTGATTTTGACTAAGTACTGACCTACTGCTGACCACGCCAATCATAATGGATTAGGAAAGCTGATAACGCTAGAACGAATACTTCCTGTATTACAAGCATTTGTAGTTCATAACCACTTTCCATCAGGTATTCTGCATACTTGCCACTCGACGTTGCATATAAAAAATCTACAACATCAGTGTGTAATGTGGCTATCGTAGGATATAAAGTTCGCAATACATGAAGCATCGCTTGAGACACTTGCGGCTAATACAACAGCTACTTAGGAACTTTTTGGCAACCTCTCTCATTCTCAGGAACCCAACAACCCTCCAGGAAGTTGGTAGTTGGCTGCAGTTTTCTGTGAAGTAGAGGGATTCGCTCAGTCAGACTGATTTGAAATTGAAATTTGACTGACAGTGGGACCATAATCTATTGAAACAATATTCCCACTATCTCCATGGATCATGACAATGGGGACAGTGGGATGTACCGGATTTGATACGCCCTTAAAGACATATTCATGCACACAAAGGTTTGTCATGTGTGTGTGGGAATCGAACCCACGAGCCTACGCCACGTGTTAAGGTAGCATTGCTAATGCTGAAAACTGCTTGAAAGGTCTGGTTTTTTCTCTGAGCTGTGGAGGTCTGACGGCAGTACCTTCGCCAAATTCTAAGACTTATGTAGCGGATCCCATCAATTCTAGTAGACGGGATGATGCTCGGAAGTAAAATGGAATGGTAATTGAAATGTTTGGTTGGTGATCGTACCAAAGGGAGAAAACGACGAGCTCGGTGGCGCAGTCGTGAATGACGCGACTTTGACACCAACGCTCGTGGGTTCGATTCCCACACGGGATAAACATTCGTGTGCATGCACATATCTGTTTGTCTTGGTCTGGATGTTTTTAAGAGAAGTATGGCAAATTAAAGCAGCCCGTCTGGGGAAGTACCTCCAGCTCACAGAAAACTAGAGGGTTGTTGTGTTCCTGCGTGTGAGTGAGGTCACCAGTAAGCTCCCAAGGAGTTGCTGTGTAAGCAGCAGAGGAGGCATCGCGCGAGTGATACTTAATATCGCCAGCGTTAATAGGCTACGGTACCCACTTTACATCAGGTGGGCCGTATGCTTGTATACCTCCCGAGTATTATAAAAAAAAAAACATTTCGAATATGTTCTACAAGCGTTTCGCCACAAATTGTATGAAATATAATTATGTTTATGAATGCGAATTTAGTGGTACATGCCCACACTAGGATTCAAACTGGGGGCCAATCGATTAATAAACCGGTTCTTAATGCTATGCTATCACAAACTGCAATTGCATTTTTCGCATATTTTTACAACGTAATGAAATTAGAAAAAGCTGAATCATATTGAAACAAGTTTTAACGCTGTAACAGTAAAAATTGGCGCCGCTTTGATGACCTTCTCTTAACAACATTGTTACTCATCGCAATTAATAATTAATTAGGTAACCCTTAGTAATTACTAATTAATTACTGGATCTGTTATTGCCGATATCTTCCGGTATATGGTAGATTTTTTTAAGAAATAATGTCACCGGAAATTGAAAGGAGCTGGTGGATTAGCAGCGGAGGTGGCGACGAGCCCGGGCTCCATTGTTTCAAGCTTCCGCTACGAAAACGGTTTCACATCATGCATGCCGATCTATCTTTCTCTTCACGCAGTCGCACGTAGTTTGTCTGTGCGTTTGTCTGTGTGTGCGTTTTTTTTCGAATATTCGAATATTGACTATCCGAATCTGGATTCAGCATAAAAAAGTAGAATAGGAATGTTCAGGAACACAGTTCCTATCTCTTAAGGAACATGGTCAAAATGGCAGACAACTTAAAAAAAATTGAATTGTTATATAGTTGACGAGCCAGGTGTTCCTCTGGCATCCTCAACTGGTTATTTATTCAAACATTGAATATAAAAAATTCGCTGAAGTATAATGGGATTATGTCAGAATTAAGAGAGGTATGGCGCATCAAAGCAGCCCGTCTGGGGAAGCGGCCCGTATTCCTGCGAGTGAGCGAAATCACTAGAAAGCTCCTGAGGAGTAGCTGTGTTAGTAGTAAAGGTGGTATCGCGCGAGTAACAATTAATATGTTGCAAGCGTTCATACGCTACGGTAACCGCTATACATCAAGTGTGTCGCATGCTTGTATACCGCCCGACGTTGTACAAAAAAAGGAAAAAAAATGAAGAAATATCTAGACTAGACCCCCTACCAACCGATGATAGTGCACGAAAATAGTTATGATTGTTAAAGAAGCGAGTGAGGTATATAAGGACCGCGTACCGTGGCGCTCGGTACTCTCTGCCTACCCAAAAAAACAACTTGCAAACACCACAAATTGTAAACACGGCGAGCGTGCATGAGAAGATCAATGCATGTTAAAGAAGCGAGTGGGATGTGCAAGTCACGTGGCGCTCGGTTCTCCCTGCCTACCACGCTAGAGACTTGGCGTGACGTTATAGATAGATAAGCTACAGTATCCAGTTTACATGAACATATTTGTTTGTCTTAGTCTGGGTGTTTTTAAGAGAGGTAGACTGTATCAAAACAATATCGTCTGTGGAAGAATCTCTCAGAAAACCGTTGCATCACGATACAAAATGATTTTGCAAGCTTAATCACATTACATCAGGTGGGCCGTATGCCTGTATGTTTCCCTACGTTGTACACATGTTCCCCTTACGGAGCCCACCGACGTCGTACTGTACTTTGTATCCAATCAAATGCAGTTGAAAATGTATATCGCGGATCAATTTCCGAGTGAGCGCGTTTGGCCGCCAAACAATTGTATTCACGAGGTGTCTGTTACCCTGTTTATTGGGACTTAACGAATGACATAGGTAAACGAATACCGGTCTAGTATCTGTATTTTTGTTGTATACTTATCGGGAGGTATACAAGCATACAACCCACCTCATGTGTTGTCAATACCTTACGCTTACGTTTAGTGTCTCGCGCGATGCAACAGTTTTCTGTGAGGAGATTCTTCACCCGACGGGCTGCTTTAATGCACCCTACCTGTCTTAAAAAGGCCAAGGCCAAGACAAACAGACATGTTCATGCACACAAATGTTGGTCGTGTGTGAAAATCGAACCCACGAGCGTGGTGTCAAAGTTAAGTTACTACCCACTGCATCACCGAGCTCGTCATGATGTTCGTATAAATTCGATGTGTGTATATATGTTCCCTATGTACTACAAAATCGCTGGCTCGATTCTGGTGGATTTTTCGGGGAATCATAAGATTAGCCAAGCGGGTGATAATGTGAAGTTTGGTAGCGAACAAATCACCCGAGTGAAGCCGGCGCGTGTAAGTTTTTCTATAAATATAAAATCTACGTATTTAAAAGCACTGAACTCGCGTGAGCGTCACGTTCTGGATCATATCATATATATATATATATCATTAACATAATATTTCTTAACGTATGATTTTAAACTTTCACGGTTGTTTACACTATTAATGTAGGTACGGGAATTACCGCGATTTGCTTTAATATTTGCCTGATATTTCGGCGACAGCCACCATGAACGACTCAGTCATTCTGTGAGCATGGGATCTGCAATGTCGCGGTAATATCAAAACAATGTAATAGCGTTTGGGGAAGTACACAGAAAACCGAAGCCAAATAACAACTTTGGAGGGTTGTTGGGTTCCTGCGTGTGAGTGAATTCACCAGTAAGCTCCTAAGGAGTTACTGCGTTAGTAGCAGAGGTGGCATTGCGCGCGTTCATAAGCTACGGTAACCACTTTAGATCAGGTAGGCCGTATGCTTGTATGCCTCCCGACGTTGTATAAAAAAACATATAGCTTTAGATGCACTGAGAGTATAACAATGGCTTCCGAATTTGTCCGCGGTACCCCGGTTCTGTGACGCGTCTGACATACGTTTTACCGAAAGACGAATAGTCGACTTCTATACGAAAGAAAACAGCCTCATTTCTGCAAATATTCCGGGATTACCCTAACAATATTCTTAGAACTCTAGCAAATAAACCTGACTGTATTATGTTTAAGCATCTTACGAATGTACTTGTTGGTCAGTAGAAAGCTGGTATTTAAAAAATCTTTCTAATGGTCTCTTTTTTTATGTCACTAACAAATTTTGTAGCTTTTACTAACAAGTTTGTTGTCAAATAAATATATATATTATTATTATATTATATTAATAATTTTTGACCAGCTCGTGGGTACGATTTCCACACATGACAAACATTTGTGTGCATGAACATGTCTGTTTGTCTTGGTTTGGATGTTTTAAGAGAGGTAGGGCGCATCAAAGCAGCCCGTCTGGGGAAGTACCTCCACCTCAAAGAAAACCGCAGCCAAATAACAACTCCTTTTTTGTGTTCCTGCGTATAAGTGAGGCATCGCGCGAGTGATACTTAATTTATTACATGCGTTAATAGGCTACGGTAACTGCTTTACATCAGGTGGGCCGTATGATTGAATGCCTCCCGACGTTGTAAAAAAAATGCAAAAAATAATATTTAGGATGTAGGAGCCGAGGAAGGCCAAGACTTACCTACTATGGGTCATGGTAGGTAAGTCTTGGCCTTCCTCGGCTCCTTTTGATCTTGATTTTGAATTGATCGTGTTTTATCAGAAGGTGATGTCAGGAGCCGAGAACTCTCAAGCTGTGGAATGAGCTCCCAGCCGAGGTTTTTCCAAGGGACTACAGCATGGAGTTCTTCAAGAAATGCGTGAAGAGGTTTTTAGAGGGTCGGCAACGCATGAGTGACGCCCCTGGTGTTGCAAATGTCCATAGGCTACGGTAGTTGTTTAACATCAGGCATGCCGTATGCTTGATTGCCACCTTAGTGGTATTAAAAAAAGGAGCCTTAGAAGCCGGCGACCGTGCGTAAGAAAAGCAATGAATGTTAAAGAAGCAAGTGAGGTTTGTAAGGATCGAGGCATGTGGCGCTCGGTTCATTCACATTTGTAATACTATATATATATATATATATATATAATATAAATGTGAATATAATAATAATAAATAATAAATATGTACACATATTCTTGGAGGTATGAGAAATAAAATAAGATAATTTTTATTAAAAAAAATATATATATTTTTAGATATATATTATTAAAATAATATTTAATATTTAATATTTAAATATATATTGCGAGCGAAGCCGCGGGTAAAAGCTAGTAATATTATAAATGTGAATGTCCATTTGTTTGTTACGCTTTCACGCGAAAACTGCTGAACCGATCATCATGAAACTTTGTACACATATTCTTGGAGGTATCAGAAGTAAGATAGGATACTTTTTATTAAAAAATTTTTTTTTTGTTTATCAATGGGAGCGAAGCCGCGGGTAAAAGCTAGTATGGATATAAAATTAAAAAAGGAACCGTACCAGCGTGCCCTAGAGTCAATGTTATTTTCTTTATTTTTTTTATACCACTATATTGGTAAGCAAACATTCGGCCCGCATTAGATGGTAAGCGGTCACCGCAGCCTATTGACGCTCGCAACACCACGGGGATGTTACTCGCGCGCTGTCAATCTTGTGACCCAAGGCTGTTTGTCACAGTACCCCGTAATTTCTCTGCCATATCTCACCCTTCAAATCGGAACACAGCTATATATAGCTGCTTGGCGGTAGAAATAGGTGAGACAGAGGTACCCACGCAGACGACTTTAATACAAGACTTTGTATTAAAGTCTGGTAACACTACTAGTAGATTCTTTATCACGGGTTCACATTCTGAATATTTTGGCAAGAGTACACAGCCCTAGTTTTAGGAACCCCGCATACGTAGAGTTCCCGAGCTTATTGTTTAACAGTACTTACTGGATTACAATGCTATCGCATAGCCGGCATAGGCGTTACCAGTTCTGTCACCGCCATATAAATACGGTCGAGAGCTGGCATTTGGCATCAGTCTCAGTTCACTTACTCGAGAGGATACAGACATGTACGCCAAACTGGTGAGTGAGACCATTCATTATTCACTTATACGTGACGTTTGTTGAGGCGTTTTGAAGAAATTGTGTCAAAAATATTTTTATTTTTTGGCGAATAATTTTTATTAAAAAAATATCTGTCAACATATATTTTGGTATGTTTTGGAATATCATCATATTGGAATGTTTATTTGGAATATCATTTTATAAAAATATGTATTATGTAGTATAATACATATTTTTATAAGACGATATTCCCTATATTAGAAATTTACCTAAATAATAATAAATAAATAAAAATAAAAAATTAAATGAAAGACTTTGGTTAATGTTAAAACTACAATAAGTACCTATACCTTAGATATTTTGTTCCATGGGCTTTAATAATATATATATATATATATATTTATAGACATAATGGCGATATTTATAATTTAACTAAATAAGTAATAAAAACTAAATAATAAAGAAGAGAGAACACAGTACCTAGTTCATATTACATACATATAAGAACAAGTCTAGTGGTTAATGAACTGACTGTGGTTATGATCACCTGGTCCCAGGTTCGAATCCTAAATTTTAAAGGAAACTAAATTTTACTAAATTTTAAAAGATTAATGTACATATTCGTAATTATCACTTGCTCGGCGGTGTAATCATTTCAATAAAAATATTAAAAACGTTTTCATTGAAATAATTTACACTATTTTAATATATAATCTTTCACCGAGCGCCTGTCGATTATATAAAATCATGTATATCTTAATTATATAAGAAAATGTTTATATACTTTGTACATACTTTTATTACAGAGGATATTATAATAATATACAATTATAAAGTGTATACTCTTAGTTAAAAAACACTATTATCTAAACTATAAAAAGGATAACTTTTATTTTATGACAGACATAATATATTTTAACTTACAAACTGTTTATCTATTGTCACCAGCCTAATTAATATAAGTACCTTTATTATATAATACATACTATATAAGTATTATATTCTTATATTTAGGTAAGTATATTAAGCTTCCACTAATTATCACGCCAAAATATACTCATATACCATTGTATATTGCTATTTGTTATTATTATATATTCTTATTACACATTAAAGATATTATAAACAAATAAAATAATATATACTTGTATAATACCCAAATTTTTATGGCCGAACTGTTTCGCACTTTTCCAAGAAATGAAATTTAGATGACATAATATATTTAGATGATAAAACATATATTTCTTTGAAAAAACAATGAATTCTCTTGTTTACCGCCGATGTAATAAAAGGTATAAGTATAAGCACTGAATTCAAAATACTGTATGTAAATAATACCTATACAAGCTCGTAACTATATCAAATTCCAAACTCAGTCATTAAATTAACATACACCATTAATACATGCATAATTAGATTTAATGTACATGTATATATAATTGAAGTTTATTATGCCTAAACCATACGCAGTGGGCGCAAGGCTGACAATTATGACAGACAGACAGAGTACGACAATGACAGGTGTGAATTTACATGTGTATACGTAATTATATTATGTACAGCCCACTGTTGGGATACGGTATTAGCATACTCAACTATGAACTACTTAGTGAGAGCAATGGAAGCTTAGTCAATAGAGAATCAGCATTTATCCAAGCTCGTCAAATAAAAATTGTTAAAGAAAAATACGACTTCTTCGCGCTTTTGATGTGACATTGTTGTTAGACTTGGAATTTTTACAATTCAGTATACGCGTAAAATTAGTTTTATGTCACAATTGTGATATTATTTACAGTAATGAAAAAACTCAAACATAAAAGACGTGAATAAGGCCATGAAGAAAACATTGTAAAAATCCCTATGGTTTTACGGGTGGTATTTAAACTTGAGGATAAGGTCTAGAAACTCTTCCTGAGTAATTTTTCAGCAGCGTTCCTGATGCTGGGACATTTTGAATAAAGAAGACTCAAGACGATGGCAGTGTCAGGGCAGTGTGGCTTTGCCTTTGCTTTCCCAACGCATGAGAATAACTTCATTAAAAAATAAAGTATAAAAATATCTATGTAATCTCAATTGATTAGCAAAAGATATTAGGTAATCTAAATAGGCCGGCTATAACAAGAACAAGCAAGAATTGCTACAAGAAATAGTGCATAACTCACCTACGCCTTTGCCGGTATTCGCACCTGATAGAATGCAGGCAAGTTGCAAAACAATGTACCAACCGGCGAATTCATTAATTGCTTGCTATCACAGCATTTCCTAAGTCTGCTATAATGACCATTGTCACGAAAGACAACCGCGATGTGTTCAGAAATTTTTTATCGAAGTTTGAGAGCAGTGATAGCCCAGTTAATAAGTAGACATATTGACATAAGGAAGGCATATTGATCAACTGGTCCCCAAAAACTGGTAAAACGCAGAAAACTACAGCCAAATAACAACTTCCCAGACGGTTAATGTAGCGTTCATATGCTTTCCGACAAAGATAAAGATAAGAAAAAAAATCTTTATTTGCCATTAGGCCCTCGCGGGCACTTAGACACGTCTTTGAAATATAATCTTATTGTATCTTATTTAATTTTTTTAATCTACTAGCATTTCGGAAATGACCATTGGCGAAGAAGAAATGTCGAAAGAAACTTGCCAATTTAGGTCTGTTATGTTAATATATAGATTTATTGACTACTCTGTTATTATATATAATAGATTATACTTACTTATATATAATAGATTTATTGACTACTCTGATATTTCAGTTCATCGTATTTGCCCTGGCCGTGGTAGCGCTCGCCCGCGAGTACCCGGCCGGCGTCCACCCCGCCGTCTGCCCCAACTACCCCTACTGCGACTCCGGCGCACTCGCCAGGCACACCCCTGACGGCCAGCCCATCCCCGAATGGATCTACAACCCTAGCATCTTGCCGGTTGCGCCTGTGGAGTAAGTTAAACATGCATTCATAAATATCATCACGCCTGTCTCCCATCGAGGCAGACAGAGACAATGGAACGCCAGGTGCACCGATCTAAACATATCTCTCTCGCTTCTTCCACACTCATCAACCCCTTCATGCATGCTCTTCGGTTTTGGGTACTTTTGATTGGCCCTTTTTCACCATCACATCACCAATTTGATCTATATGTGTGCGTCTAGGGCGGCTCCTCCCGACATCACCATTCACTCTCGCTTGATACACTTCTTTCGTAACTCTTTTGTCATTCATTCTTTCTAAATGACCGAACCATCTCAGCATACCCTTTTCAATTTTTATCACTACATCATCTTTCATTTGGAAATAAGTTAAATTTCCTTCTTATTCGTAATCTGCGTCACAGCGGGATGGTAAATAAGCATATTGCCTGTCTATACTCCATTCTAATTAGAAAGTCCCATAACGACTTCCTTTTGAAAAGCTTGATGGCTTCGTTACATATGCACATGGCATACAGATTAAGCCACGGTTATGACAGCCATTTTGACGAGCTCGGTGGCTCAGCCGTGAAAGACGCGACTTTGACACCAACGTTTGTGGGTTCGATTCCCACACAAGACAAACATTTGTGTGCATGAACATGTCTGTTTGTCTTGATCTGGATGTTATAAGAGAGGTAGAGAGCATCAAAGCAGCCCGTCTGGGGAAGGTACCTCCACCTCACAGAAAACCGCAGCCAAATAACAACTCCCTAGAGGGTTGTTGTGTTCCTGTGTGTGAGTGAGGTCACCAGTAAGCTCCTAAGGAGTTGTTGTGCTAGCAGCAGAGGTGGCATCGCATTACTAATACTTAAAATATTTCAAGTGTTTGTATGCTATGGTAACCTCTTTCCGCTTGTATGGGAGGCATACAAGCGTTGTACAAAAAAAAAATTGTCTATCTCGAGTTTCTCCGCGTTTCGAAGGGCAAGTGAAGACGCTGGTCTCCGCTGTTTAGATAGGTCACTCTTACAGGCTTAGTCAGTGACTTTCAGGCAGGGTAGAGAACACTACGCCAACTTGACGCCAATCGGCAATGACCTGAACACCTTCGGTTGAAGGGAGATCCGAATCCCTGCAGTGGGATGAGAAAGAGTTGGAAGGGTGTGGTGGACTCTCTACGGGACTCTGTACATTTTTTTTTATACCACTAAGGTGGCAAACAAGCGTACGGCCTGCCTGATGGTAAGCAGTTACCGTAGCCTATGGGCATTTGCAACACCAGGGGTGTCACTCTTGCGTTGCCGACCCTGTAAGAACCTCTTCACGCCTTTCTTGAAGAACCCCATACTGTAGTCCCTTGGGAAAATCTCGGCAGGGAGCTCATTCCACAACATAACATTTTACATAGTCAGATCTTTCTTAGGTTAGGTCACACGTCTTTCGAAATATAATCTCTTGGATGTGTTGGTTTCCTCACGATGTTTTCCTTCACCGCCGAGCAGTGATAAATATGGACACAGATCCGAAAACATGAATGTTGTGGTACATGCTTCCGCCAGGATTCGAACCGGGGACCAGTTGGTCCATGGGCCGGCTCCTTATCCACTGGGCTGTCACTGTTCAGCTAATTAATACACATGTAATTATAATAATATATCAAATAAATAAACAAAGGCTGTTTGATGTGACCTAAGAAGTTGCTGTGTTAGCAGCAGAGGCGGCGTCAGGCGAGTGATACTTAATGTATTGCAAACGTTCATAGGCTACGGTAACCGCTTTACATCAGGTAGGCCGTGTGCTTGCATGCCTACCGACGCCGTGTGCTTGTATGTATCATATGCCTCCCGACGTTATATAAAAAAAAACTACTTTTTTAAACCATGTGGAATTTCTTCTCTATAAAACATTAATTATTTTTACAGCCCCGCCCACAACGCTGCGCCCCGCTACCCCGCCGATTTCAACGCCGCTCTCTGCCCCAACTACCCTTACTGCTGGTGAATAGTGAAATAAAATCTCAAGCACATCTGTGGATTTGACTAAACCGTTGGCTAATTCCATGATTTCGAACGAACTTGACTTAAACTTTTATACGACGAAATTTCTTACAAGCGTACATGTCTTCTTTAAACTCTTCTTCTCTAAAAAAATATTGGCTTCGTGGAAAATCTGGTGTTAGTTTATTGTCCATCAAATCTGCGAAATATGTTCGACAGGTACTATCTCTTTCGGTTATATGCAATACGCAACATTTGACAGTTGTCTGTCCCTTTCTAACTTCATAGAAATATTACCTGTCAAAAAGTACTTATAACATTTCGTGGATTGTATAGTTTTCGTGAATCTCATTACATTGCCATACCTTGTAAAAAACTATTTGTAAATAGTTATATCCTGTTGTATTGTAAATTTTGTAAATAAATTACAATTTTGTAATTATTTCCTGTGTTTTTCTTTTTTACTAAGCAGAATAGCCGAACGAGCGACTTTTTTTAACACGCAACGTTGGTAGGCATTCAAGCATACTATCCATCTGATGAAAAGAGATTACCGTAGCCTACGAACGCTTACATACGAGTACATTAAGTATCACTCGCCACCTCTGCTGCTAATTACTGATCAAATGAAAATTTGACTTCTTCCCGCGTTTTTTTGACTTGTGACATTGTTGTAGTTACGGGAATTTTTACGTTGTTTCGTCCGTTTTCTCTGACAATTTTGATAGTATTTACAAATATAAGTGCTAGTGAACTTATACAATAATGAAAACCCCAAATAATAATAATAATAAATATTGTCGGACAAATACACAGCGCCATCTAGCCCCAAAGTAAGCGAAGCTTGTGTTATGGGTACTATATAACTGATAAACATACGTAAATACATTTTTTTTTGTAAATACATACTTATTATACATAGAAAATACCCAGACCAAGACAAACAGACATGTTCATGCACACAAATGTTTGTATTGTGCGGGTATCGAACCCACGAGCGTTGGTGTCAAAGTAGCGTAACAGCGCGTTTCACCACTGCGCCACCGAGCTCGTCGTAAATGTAACACGTATTTTGGAAACACTTTTTGGAAGACTTGAAAAATTCCATAAAGATAATCTTAAATATAAAATTCACTATCAATGGCGATGGCGTGCGCTTCGAAATGTACCCCCACAATTTGATTCTTAACGATTATTGATGAAACATGTGATTTTGTAAATTTGTGACGACTACTTGTGACTACCTTCCATCATATCACAATTAAGTTCCCAGAACCAATGATGATTTTCTTTTATCCACCTGAAGTAAAACAGTTACCGTATCCTAAAACGCTGGTAATACTTTAAGTATCACTCGCACGATGCCACCTCTGCTGCTAACACAGCAAGTCCTTACTGGAAACCCCACTCACACGCTTCCTGCGTGTGAGTGGGGTTGCACAACAACTCTCCTGAGAGTTGGTATTTGGTTGCAATTTTCTGTGAGGTGGAGGTACTTCCCCAGACGGGCTGCTTTGATGCACCCTACCTCTCTTTTAAAAACCATATTTAAACTTCAGTATTGTGCCTGCGTCTGTCGGGAACTCGGGTTCCCGAGTAATTTTGCAACGGAGTACTTAAACTTTACTTTCGAGCCAGGCTTGGGTAGTTTGTGCCTAGTGACCAGGTGCAGAGCCCTGCTGGAAAGTTCACGGTAAATTTATAAAAAGTATATTGCTGAGAGGTTTCACAACACGATCCAAGACAGTCTCTTGATACACTTTGCCTAAAATCTTCACTCCTTTTTCACAAAAATGCTTTGTGACTCCTTGATTAGACCCCCCCCCCTCACCACCACCACCACCAAATCATTACAGACGTAGGAGGTCATCATGCATTGTACGCAACACTTTGCCATTCTGCTTGTTGTAGTGCACTTCAATTGTGTTTTTTTTTTCATCAATATGGAGGATATTTCTGTGTCTTTCACCTGGGTATAGGCGTTTTGATCGATTCATTCTCTTTAACTGTAGGGATTGATTTAGGCCTAGGATTATGTCCTGTATATCGACGATTAGCGCCGAGCTCCAGGTCTTGTTTTATTATACGCGACAGAGTTCTAGCGGGAATCTTAATTTTTTGTATCCTAATCTAGTTTCGGCGAATTTTGGCTTTAACAGCGCTAACACCCTTTGTAGTTCTAACAGCACGCGGTCGACCCGATCTTTTATGGTCTTCAACAAAGAAAGTGTTTGTATATCTGTCGATATACGAACATACGGCTGCTAATACCAAGCTCTTGAAGTGTCTTGAATATGACCGACGACGCTGCCATGGCTGCTCCGGTAGTAGTACTTGTAGTATGTTATTCTACTCGTAACAACAAGTACTTCTAGCATGTTATTCTAACGATTAACGTCTACAGCGTCTCGTGGAGAGGCGAAACACGTGTCGCAGCGATGACCAGGCCAGTCGTGGTAGCGACGGTGGTGGTGGCATGCGGTTTCTGTTCCAGATGGCGGACGACCGCAGCAGCCGAGGCAGAGACTATCGGAGCATCCATGGCAGCGACGGCATGTTGAATCTACTAATATTTATATAGCTGTGTTCTGGTTTGAAGGGTGAGATATGGCAGATAAATTACTGGGTAATGTGACGAAACAGCCTTAGGTCACAAGATTGGCAGCGCGCGAGTAACATCGCCGTGGTGTTGCGAGCGTCAATAGGCTGCAGTGACCGCTTACCATCTAATACTGGCCGCATGCTTGTTTGCCAATCTAGTTGTATATAAAAAAAAACATATTTTGTGAACAAAAGATACGATCCTCTATGTAAAAATTTCATCAAATTTCGTGTCATCATGAACAGACATTTTTTTAAGATATTGTTTCAACCCCTTTATGGATATTAGAGTCTTGCTGCATTATTATTTAAAAATATTCATGTACAAACTCAACTCTGCTACAACTTTATTACAGGTATATACAAGATCCCTGGATCGAAGATCTCCTCTCGAGGCCTCTAAGACATTGCTATTTGGCTGTGGTCTTTTCCTTTCTCACTCGCAGGAACACGACACGTCTCAAAAATAACAATACCACACAATATGCGGATAAAGGAAAAGTAAATATTAGGGAACAAATTAAGTCAATTTCAAAACTTCCTACTCCTACAAATTTCTTCTGATTTTATCGTTTTTACGAATCGTTTTAACGAATTTATCGTTGCGAGTACCAAAGCAGCTGTATTTTAACCGCCGGGACAGCAATGAACTTCACTGTTCATTGCCTTTTTGGTAGTCGCCGCTGTTAATTCTGGCTACACAGAAGACACAGTGGTGGGCCTGTCCCGTTAAAATTAGGGAACAAATAGAAATGATTAAACTTAAAAAAACATTAAATTCGCCTATTATCAAATTTAAATAATTATTTTATATGTACCTACTTGTTAAATATCTTTTTTTTTTCATTCTATCTACCAACTCCTTTAATCTATACCAATGTATAAAGCGGGAGAGTTTGTCTGTTTATTTGTACACGCTAATCTCTGCAACTACCAGTTGAATTTAAAAAAAATATTTTTGCATTTGATGACCCAATTCTTGAGGAAGGTTATAGGCTATGCACCATCACGATACGACTCTTAGGAGACGAGGAAAGGAAGTAATGTATAAAAAGCCGTTTCTACGGGATACTAGGGATATTTTTTAAGAGAGGTAGGGCACATCAAAGCAGCCCGTCTGGGGAAGTTCCTCCTCACAAAAAACCACAGCCAAATAACAACTCCCTAGAGGGTTGTTGTTTCCCTGCGTGTGAGTGAGGTCACCAGTAAGCTCCTAAGGAGTTGCTGTGTAAGCAGCAGAGGATGTATCGTGCGAGTGATTCTTGATATATAGCAAGCGTTAATAGGCTACGGTACCCGATTTACATCAGGTCGGCCGTATGTTTGTTTGCCTCCCGAGTCCCGACGTAGTATAAAAAAAATAATAGGCGCGAACGATGTCACGGGTACAGCTAGTTCAATATAAGGGATGGCTCTGCGATGAAGTCATTCGTAGCATGCTATAATAACGACTAACATCTACAGCGCCTGAGGATGCCTCGTGGAAAGGCGAAACACGTCTCGCAGAGATGACCAAGGCAGCTGTGCCTTCGGTTCATGTTTCAGATGGCGGGCTCACAGAGTCGACCAAGCAGCCGAGACAGAGACGACCGGCGACTGCATGTATTAACGGTAGGGAATGGGTGCAGGCCGGCGCTATTTCACATGAACTAAATGGTGACGGAAGCAGACAATGCTGGTCAGATCAAATTGTATGCAAATAACAATTTCATAGAGGCTGATCGTGTTCCTGCGAGTGACGAAGGTTACAAGGAAGCTAATAACAATTTACCTATTAGCAGAGCGGGTGACAATCTTTATATGGCTGATTGACGTAAACTAGTTACCATAATCTATGGACCCTGGCTCCATAGCATACACTAACACTGCGCTGTTGACGTGCTTAAATGAGTTACCATAAACTGAACATAAAATAGTACAATTATGTAAATCAGTGATCATAAATTAATTTACGTCAGCCGGGTATACTCCATTCAAAGTGCTATGTAATGTAAATTGTTTTTGAAGTGAATACGCCTTTAAATTTGCTTTCTAAGTGGGAGGCAATTCAGAAAACTGATTACAACAAAATCGGGGGATACAGTTCGGTGTTGTAGCTATCGTTTACATACAAAATTTAATTGCACCACTTGATAGTTAAATAAAACCGGCCAAGTGCGAGTCGAAAGGTTCCGTACCATAACTATAAAACATAACTATAAAAACGGCAAAAAATCCCGTTTGTTGTATGGGAGCCCCCCTTAAATATTTGTTTTATTTTATTTTATTTATTTATTTTTAAAGTAAATATGTAACTAAATATTCTGTGAATATTTCAAGCGTCTACCTGTTGCCGATATCAATATCGAGCAAAATTATCACGTTTGTTGTATGGGAGCCCCCTTAAATATTTATTTTTTTCTATTTTTTAGTAATTGTTGCTATAGCGGCAACAGTGACATCATCTGTCTGAAATTTTCAACTGTCTAACTATCACAGTTCATGAAATACAGCCTGGTGACAGACGAACGGACGGACAGCGGAATCTCAGTAATAGGGTCCCGTTTTACCCTAAATATCAAAGAATTCATTAAAGTGCCGCCATTTTGAGATCATATCACTGCATAATATAATTTCCTTTCCGTATAACTTACTTCCGTTTACTCGTGACGAAGACGTATTTACGTAAAACTCACGGCTAAGTCTACGAAACAGTTACATTCTGTTTCTTTTTTATAAAGTAATTAGTATAACATAATTAAAGCAACGCGGAATAACAGACAAACAGATTTCCATATTCATTATATTGACATCTATCATTGTCCGCAGATATCATTCGTCCAAGCCTACTAGAACCGGTAACATTGGTCAACAGATCAGAAATGTACCTGGTTCAAATCCGGGAGATAAAGTTAATTACTTATGAAATATTCATGAATGTTATGTAACTGACATTATTATGGTTAAGTACATATTCTACTTTACAAGGGATCAACATACATTATGTACTTATATATCTATTACAATTGACTATTCATAGCTATAAATATTTATTTGCTCACATATGTACAATGTTGGTGTAATAAATGCTGATAGAGTCTAACTAGTTTGACCATAAACACTGTTACATATAAACTTTTCTTTTTTTCGACTCTTTAATTATTTTGAATTTGAAGCGCGTTTATTATGGTAAAAACTACTTTCGATTTCCCGCCGTTTTACATATTTTTTTTCGTGTTTATTATTAAATTACAATATAATAATAATAAATAATAAATATTGCCGGACAAATTACACAGCGCCACCTAGCCCCAAAGTAAGCGAAGCTTGTGTTATGGGTACTAGACAACTGATAAACATACGTAAATACATTTTTTTTTTGTAAATACATACTTATTATACGTAGAAAATACCCAGACCAATACAAACAGACATGTTCATGCACACAAATGTTTGTACTGTGTGGGAATCGAACCCACGAGCGTTGGGGTCAAAGTAGCGTAACAACGCGTTTCACCACTGAACCACCGAGCTCGTCGATATGGAATGGAATGTTAAAAAAATAAGATTGCAGTGATTGCTCTGCACAAAGTGGGTATGCAGCCGTCGTCGGCATGTTGCATCTACTAACGGTAGTGGGTGGGTGCCGGCTGGCGCTAGTCCACATGAACTAATTGGTGGCGGGAGCACACAAAGCAGCTTACATCAAATTGCATGTAAATTTGACTTTCACAAAATAACGCCTGAATCTATTAACTATTAACAAAGGTTAATTTTCAGACATACTTATATTCTTCTCTCCCCTCTTTGTTTATCGCACGTTTGACGAGCTCGGTGGCGCAGTTGTGAAACGTGTTGTTACATTACTTTGACACCAACATTCGTAGGTTTGATCCCACACAGGACAAACATTTGTGTGCATGAACATGTCTATTTATCTTGGTCTGGATGTTTTTATGAGAGGTAGGGCTCATCAAAGCAGCCCGTCTGGAGTAGAACCTCTAACTCACAGAAAAACGCACCCAAATAACAACTCTCTGGAGGGATGTTGTGTACCTGCGTGCGAATGAGGTCACCAGCAAGCTCCTAAGGTATTTCTCTGTTAGCAGCAGAGGTGGCATCGCGCGAGTGATACTTAATGTACTAATTGCAAGCGTTCATAGGCTACGGTAACCGCTTTACATCAGTTGGGTTAACGATTATTGATGAAGCCTTTTGTAAAGGAGAATGCCCATTGTTGTATGGAGTTTGGTCTCAATATTGTTTTTGTTGTGCAGAAATGAAACCTACTGCAATCTGTAGAGCTTCAACTATCTATCTATAACTTCACGCCAAATCCCTTACGGGGTAGGCAGAGAGAACCGAGCGCCACGTGACTCTAATCTTATATATCTCACACGTTTCTTTAACATTCAAGCTTCAACTATGTATTCGAATAAATGTAACATTCTTTATAAATAGCTCCGGAATTGCAAGAAAAACGATAATAAAATTCTTTATCTTAGGTTATTTTTAACCGGTAATATTACCTATATTTTTCGGTTGGATTACAGGTAGCTGCTATTGTATAATGTATTTGATGCATAAATAAGCAAATAATTTAACTCTTAGGTTACGCACGGGTAGCAGAGCATGTACGTAGCTCCCAATCAGCATGATTTTTCGAAATCTTCAACAAGCATCGTCTTAATTCAGCCTTATCATAAATATATGTATATAGTTATTATATTTGACGAGCTCGGTGGCGCAGTGGTGAAACTCGCTGTTACGCTACTTTGACACCGACGCTCGTGGGTTCGATTCCCACACAGTACAAACATTTGTGTGCATGAACATGTCTTGGTCTGGGTATTTTCTATGTATAATAAGTATGTATTTACAAATATATAATATACATATATATTACGTATGTTTATCAATTGTCTAGTACCCATAACACAAGCTTCGCTTACTTTGGGGCTAGGTGGCGCTGTGTAATTTATCCGACAATATTTATTTATATTATTATTTGATATATTGTTATATTTCGAGAAGTTCAACTCGACGTATTGTGATAAGATTGATAAGAAACATGAAATGATTTGAGCATTAAAACACGGGCGAAACGAACTATAGGTGCCTATACTTTATAGAACATAGAGCATAGAACAGAACAAAAGCGGAAACATCATACACACTTATTTTACATTTATCAATTCAACACTCCCATCAATATTGCCGTATATTAATTCAAACGAGTTTCTCGGTTTTTAACTCCTTTTAAATAAACGTAAGTAGGGAAAATATACACGGAGAGTTATCAATTGTCATAGAAATATAAGTAACATGTATAAGTTTTGCGCAATAAATGGTAGAGTATGTTATATTTATTTTCAATTGATTGTTCAGTCGAGTAAATGTAGCATTTACCTTTGAATACTGGCAATCATTTTCATTTAAATGGCGAAGCGGAACTTGAGAGTTACGTTATGACATTAACGTATTCTTAATTTAGTATTGTCTTAGGTTTTCGCGATTGTTACACATTGAAATTAAACTATTTTTAACGGAAGTATCGCGTGTTTTATTTATTTTGTTGAAACCTGACGTTTCGAACGCTTTGCAGCGTCCGTGGTCGCAGGAAAGACTGTTTCTTTCTTATTCTTATTCTTAATTTCATGTAATTTATTCTCCGGAGAAATTATGGCTTAATTTTTTGCGAGGCGTATTGAAAAATAATTATTTGATTTTTAATGTTAATCTTAACTGTGCACAAATTGAAACCATGAATGGATCTCCTTTGTGACGTAGTCGTGACTCCCTTCCGGTGACGTAGTAAAAGAAAAAAAACAAAACATTCAAAATTTGTTGTGTGTTCATTTCCGGTTACATGAGCCAAATACTCGTACGTAGTCAGTGTCAAAAAACAAACAAAAAAATGTATTGTTTACTTCTTAACTTCATAACACTTGCTGACCGCGTTGGTAATGAAGGCGTGAGAGAAAGAGTTGGTCTAAAAGAGAGTGTCAGTGTTAAGAAAAGAAAAGGCATGCTCCGTTGGTTCGAATATGTAGAAAAAATGCGGGACGAAAGAATGACAAAACAGATATACAATGTAAAAGTGGAAAGATGTAGGAGCCGAGGAAGACCGAGACTAACCTACCATGACCAAATTGGTCGTGTTTTATCAGAACGTGATGTCAGGAGCCCCAGGAGCCGGCGAGCGTGCCTAAAAAAGCTATGAATGTCACAGCGCCATGAGACTCGGTCCTTACACACTTCACTCGCTAGTGAAGTATGTAAGGACCGAGTCTTATGACAATCAGTTCTCTCTGCCTACCGCGCAAGGGACCTGGCATGAAGATATATATATACATACATACGTGTTTCTTTCCGATGACGTAGTAACGGTCCACATGGGCCAACTACTTAGTTAATGTCAAAAAAAAATCTTGTTTCGCTTTCTATACCCAATACACATTTATATTTGTACAACGTCGGGAGGCGTATAAGGACAAGGCCCACCAGATGGAAAGCGGTTACCGTATGCCACCTTTGCTGCAAACACAGCAACTGTTTAGGAGCTTACTGGTGACCTAACTCACACGCAGGAACACAACAACCTTCCAGGAAGTTGTTATTGGCTACGGTTCTTCTGTGAGGTGGAGGTACTTGCCCGACGAGCTGCTTTGATACGCTCTACCTCTCTAAGCACCCAGACCAGGACAAACAGACATGTTCATGCATACATATGTTTGTCTTGTGTGGGAATCGAACCATGAGCGTTGGTGTCAAAGCAGTGTGGCTGGCCACAGCGCTACCGAGTCTAAATAGTTTCAAATGATAGTTATACATTGGAATAAGTAAGTACTATATTGAAGTCTACTTTTCATACCGAATTATTTAGCTCATTGCCACTTTTTTTACTATATGTACTTATAGATGCGATTAAAGTTAACACATTAAACATGTTCGCATCATTAATGATATCGATCTGGCAACATTGTTGGCGCGGCTTGTTGCACAAAATGGGTAAATCGATTTATAACCGCAGTATGTTTGTAATTTACATCGATTATAGCAATATTATAGCCCATTTCCTGTATAATCGATTACTTCCAATCCGAATTTAACCTGCTCGAATTTTTTTTATACGACATCGAGTGGTGGTGGCAAGCCCAATTGCTAAATGGTTGACGTAATCTACCAACTGGTTCTTTTTTAATCTGCTAGCATTTCGGGAATGATCATTGGCGAAGAAGAAATGCCGAAAGTACTTGCCAGTATCTCTTTTAAAATTGTCAATTAGATATTACTATAAACTAGTAAATAACAGCAAGCTATGTAGGCAGAGCTGATATTTTTTAAATTTAAAAAATATTTAAATATTTTATTTTTAATTTTTTTATTTTTTTTAAATATATGGAACCCTGTACGACATCTAGCGATGAGTGCTGTTACTTTTTCTGTTGATGGGAGTGCAGTGCAGACTCTGCACTGCAGAGTGGCCGGCCATACGTTTTCCCATATGTTTTTTTTTTTCTAATTGGAACGATTTTGGACCGTTCTTCCTCACCAACGAACATTTAAATTTCAAATTAAAGGATACAAAACTACAATATGTTAGCTATTAGTGTGTCGATTTTGGAGTTTCTCACTATTACCGTCTAAACGCTAGCTGGATGACATCAGTCTACCCCAAACGACAATTTTGAGGGTAATGTTACGCTCTTTCCGCTGGCTATCGCAGCTCTGCCAATTAACATCATTATTGGTGCAATAATGATATCAAATGATAGAATTAATGATTATTAAGGAAAGGTCTTTGCTGTTACAGGACATCTTTGCCAATTACATATTCATCAATTCTATAATAAGCCCTTTTACAGAGAGTATTTTCAGGAACACCGTTCCTATATGAAATCTATAAGATTGTCTGTGTGTTAGTCTATCGTTTTTTTTTCGAATATTCGAATTTTGACTTCAGATTCGGATTCAGCATAAAAAAGTAGAATAGGAATGGTCAAAATTGCCGACAAATAAAAAAAAAAATTGAATTTTTATATAATTGACGAGCCAGGTGTTCCTCTGGCAATGCAAGCTTGCGCATTCTCAACTGGTTAATGTTCTTTTTGAATACATTGTCAGGAAATGACAGAACCGTTTCAGGCAATTTATTATAAAATCGAATACAATTTACAAGAAAAGATCTACCAGTCCTAGCAAGCCGATGTACCGGCATACACAACTTATTTCTCCTTCTAAGTGTATCGCTGAAGTTTGAAAACGCACCACCTGAGGTGTTTCTTGGTAACTTCACTCATTCGCAGAAACGCAACAATCTTCCACAAACCTTTTTTGACGCTACTTTGACAAAGGGTCGGCAACGCATGAGTGACACCCCTGGAGTTGCAAATGTCCATAGGCTACGGTGACTGTTTACCATGCATCAGGCAGGCCGTATGCTTGATTGCCACCTTAGTGGTATAAAAAAAAATAACCAACGCTCGTGGGTTCGACTCCTTGAATTGGGAAGTACCTCCACTTCGCAGAATACCGTAGTCAAATAACAACTCCTTAGACGATTGTTGTGTTCCTGCGTGTGATTGAGGTCCTAAGGAGTTGCAGTGTTAGCAGCAGAGGTGACATCGCGCGAGTTATACTTAATGTATTGCGAGCGTCCATAGGCTACGGTAACCGCTTCGCATCAGGTGGGCCGTATCGTACCGTACCGTACTTGCAAGCCATATCGTAATCCAGGCGTTGTATAAAAAAAATCGGCCAAGTGCGAGTCGAACTCGCGCACGAAGGGTTCCGTATCAATATCGATAAAAACGGCAAAAAAATCACGTTTGTTGAATGGGAGCCCCCCTTAAATATTTGTTTTATTTTAATTTAATTGTTTATTCTTAAGGTGAATATATAAATAAATATTCTGTGAATATTTCAAGCACCTACCTGTTGCCGTTATCAATATCGAGCAAAAATGAGCAAAAAAATCGGCCAAGTGCGAGTCAGACTCGCGCACGAAGTGTTCCGTACCATTATCTATAAAAACAGCAAAAAAAATCACGTTTGTTGTATGGGAGCCCCCTTAAATATTTATTTTATTCTATTTTTTAGTATTTGTTGTTATAGCGGCAACAGAAATACATCATCTGTAAAAATTTCAACTGTCTAACTATCACGGTTCAAGAGATACAGCCTGGTGACAGACGGACGGACGGACGGACGGACGGACGGACAGCGGAGCCTCAGTAATAGGGTTCCGTTTTACCCTTTGGGTACGGAACCCTAAAAATCACGTTTGTTGTATGGAAGCCCCCTTAAATATTAATTTTATTCTATTTTTTAGTATTTGTTGTTATAGCGGCAACAGAAATACATCATCTGCGAAAATTTCAACTGTCTAACTATCACGGTTCATGAGATACAGCCTGGTGACAGACGGACGGACGGACGGACGGACAGCGGAGCCTCAGTAATAGGGATCCGTTTTACCCTTTGGGTACGGAACCCTAAAAAATGATGTTTATTTAGCTTTGGTTGTATAGAGGTACCTTTATTGAGGTGTAATAGCCCAGTGGGTAAGGAACTGACCAATGTACCACAATTTTGCGTGTTTTCAGATTTATGTACATACTAGCCCGCGACTTCGTCCGCGTGGAATATTATTTATTTATATTAATAATTAATAAAATAAATAAAATTTCTAAAATAAAAATAGCCTACGTTACTCCTTATTACATCTGCTCATCTGCCAGTGACAGTCCGTCAAAATCGGTCCAGCCGTTTAAGAGATTAGCCAGAACAAACAGACAGACATTGTAAAATATCATTTTGGTATATTTACCGTGTATACATCCATATGCATTTAGTAAAAAGCTAGTTATTTTAATATTACAAACAAACACTCCAATTTTATTTATCTGTATAGACGTATAGATTTTTAATTATCACTTGCCCGGCGGTGATGGAAAAGCTACCTAAGAAAGGTCTGATTTCCCTTTCGATTGTGGAGGTCTGACGCAATAGCTCCATATCAAAATCAGTATCTTCGCCAAATCCATAGGCTTAGGTAGCGGACCCCGACAATCATAATGGATAAGGAAACGGGATAATGCTAGGAAGATGTATAGAGTTACTTTCCCAGGCGGGCTTTCTTAATGCGATACCTTTCTCTTTCGCATCGTTTTTTAGGGTTCCGTACCATAATAGGAAATACAGTTCCACATAGGACCATTTTGATGTCCGTCTGTCTGTCTGTCCGTCTATCAAGACCCTTTTTCTACGGTTTTTTTTTTTACGGAACCCTCAGAGCGCCGCTCGGACTCGGACCTGACGGCTTTTTTATATAGGATATTACAGTGAGTAATAAAAGTCGCATTAGAACGCCAAATGACATGCACAATCTGTACTGTCTTTGTAATTTGTCTTCTAACTATACTTTACTCAACAAAATGTTGAAAAACCTTATGCTGAAGTTTATGAAAAAAGGCTTAAAGTATAGACAAGTCACCTGGAGGAAAAGGTCAAGCTGGTGTCCAAAAAACTTGGTGTGCAAAGCAGTACTTCAGCGCGATGCAAAGACTTATATTATGTAAGTCTCACGTAAAACCACAGGACTTGGAGTACTGCAGACACCATTGGGCAGGAGCTCGTGGGTACCAGCTTGGACCATGTGATTCGATTCAGAGCCAAGCTGTGAGAATTGTCGACGATCCTAAGCTTACACAAGGTATTGAACCCTTAAGTTTAAGGAGAGATTTTGTCTCCGTTTGTGTATTCTACCGATTGTACAACGAGTTGTGTTCTGAAGAATTGTTTGATATGATGCCGACAGCATTATTTTATAAACGCACCGCTCGCCGAAGGCGGGGATTTCACCCTCACATGCTGGAACCGCAATGAGCGCGTACTGTGCAGTTTTCTTCCGAGAACCCTCAAATTGTGGAATGAACTCCCAGCTGAGGTTTTCCCAGGGGACTACAGCATAGGGTTCCTCAGGAAAGGTGTGAAGAGGCGCGTTTCCAACGCATGAGTGACACCCCTGTAGTTGGAAATGTCCGTAGGCTACGGTGACTGTTTTCCATCTGGCAGGGCGTATGCTTGTTTGGCACCTTAGTTGTATTAAAAAAAGCAACGCGACCCTGGTCCATATGCTACGGCAACTGCGCACCATCAAGTCTTATGCGTTATTTATCTTCGTGCTAACAAAAAAATCTTTATATTAAAGGAGTACTTATCACGGAGTTGGGCCAAGGTGTAAACTTCAAGGAAGCAACGCCATTTTAAGAAGTTTCTCATTTATGTGCATGATCTGTCAGTCTATCTGTCAAGGGATTTTGGCAGGCCGACATCGTCTCACGCTGAATACTGGTTTTTTGGAGTTTACTCCTTAAGTAACGATTTTGACTTATAAGGCCCGGTACGAAAATTTTGTTAGGAGTAAAATCAAGTGTTATCTAAAAGTGTTGGTGTACGCTCGTCTACATCTGGATTTAACGTGCGAGAGAATGAGATAGAAGGCATTGTACAGTGTTTATGACAGGGTCCGAGCGTTGTACGTGCGTTAGTACGTGTGTGTGCGCGCCGGAGTATTACGAAGCTTGGTATAATTTACGGATATTTTGGAAAATATGGAAGATTATGAATTGAATGGTAGGTTAAGAAAAAGAAAAACACGTGGATGCGGTTTATTAGTAAGCTTATATTCACATTTATGATTAATATAAATTTTATTCTTAGTATTTTAGAAGATGCATTCATTTATTTTCTTTTTAAATTCAATATATAACATAATTATTGAAAGGAAACTCCAGTCGTGCGGCGGAGCTGACACACACACAAACACTCCTTTTTATTATGAACTTACTAGCTTTTGCCCGCGGCTTCGCACGCGTAGATTTTGGAAGTTCGTCAGTTTTACTTATTTTTATTTTACTTCTTATTATTTGGTACAGTCAACATTATATAGTTAGTAAAACTACCAAATATCCTTATTTGTGTAGTCATGAAGATATGTCACGATCTGTTCGGTTTTCATTAACTATTTGATATTGACTGAATACACTCTAAGGACTTCTTTATTAAAGACACAACATTGCCTATTTTAAAAGTCACTAACTTCAAAAGATATTTCTACTCCATACAGAGTGTCAACCCCCTTTTCAGCCCTCTAAAAGTGGAATTTAAAAACGCAGAAATTACTTTTTTGATGTCTTGATTGAAAGTATATTTACGAAGTCTAAAGTAAACTTTAAAAACACTACAAGTAAGTACACTTTAAAAAAACAATTTCTTAACAGTTCAACTTTTAATTCAAGAAATAATTTTGACCCCTATTACACACTTTAAGGGGTGGAATTTTTGAGAACCACAAACCATTATTTTTTAATTCTAATAGAGAGTATCTGTACAAAGTTTCAAGTTACTAACTTCAAGAAATATTTATTTTTACTTATTTTTATTTATACAAAGCGGTAACCCCCTTTTCAGTCCCTTAAGGAAGGAATTTTGAAAAACGCTGAAATTACTTTTTTGTCGTCTTGATTGATAGTAGGCTCAAGCAGCATACTTTAAAAAATATATATTAATTACTTAACAATTCAACTTTTAGTTCACGAAATACTTTTGACCCCCATTTGTGCGTTTTCAAAAATTCCTCCCCATAAATTCCCTATGGGGAGGAATTTTTGAAAACGCACAATTTTTTTTTTTATTCTAATAGAGAGTATGTACAAAGTTTCAAGTCACTAACTTCAAAAAATATCTCTGCTCCATACAAACTGTCAATCCCCTTTTCACCACCTTAGGGGTTGAATTTCAAAAAATCCTTTCTCATCTCTCGTGAGAATTACAAAAGTACTGTCTTTGCAAAGTTTCAGCGTTCTGAAGCGTTGATGAGTCAGTGAATTAGTCAGGAACTCCATTTTTATATATATAGTAAAAATAAATAAAATATAATAAATATAATAAAAAAGTAGTCAATAAATTGCATGTTTATTTTCTATCATATAAAATAAAGTATTACTGCGTTTTTATATTGTTTTGTGTAAATTCACATTTTAAGTAAGATATCTCTTTTCTTCCTAGCACTATCTCGTTTCCTACTCCATTAGAATTGCCAGGGTCCGCTATTTATTTGTTTCCGCTTATGTTTTGACGAGCTGGTGAATGATGCGAAGTTGACACCAACGCTCGTGGGTTCAATTCCCACATAAGACAAACTTTTGTGCGCATGAACATGTCTGTTTGTCTTGGTCTGGATGTTTTAATAGAGGTAGGGTGCATCAAAGCCCGTGTGAGGAAGTGCCTCCACCTCACAGAAAACCGCAGCCAAACAACAACTCCCTGGAGGGTTGTTGTGTTCCTGCGTGTGAGTGAGGTCACCAGTAAGCTCCTAAGGAGTTGCTGTGTAAGCAGCGGAGTACGATATTGCTGTGTAACCGCATCACGCGAGTGACACTTAACATATTATAAGCGTTAATAGGCTACGGTAACTGCTTTCATCAGGTGGGCCGTATGCCTTTATGCCTTCTGACATAGTATAAAAAAAACATAAGACTAAGGATTTGCCGAATTTTTTACATGGAGCGGCTGCTATCAGCAACCCTCAACCAAAAACCAAAAACCAGACTGCTTGTTTTAGGACTCGCGTCTTTCGAAATATAATTTCTTGAACGTGCAATTTTCGCACAATGTATTCCTTTACCCCCGAGCAAGTGATAATTACAAATACGAGTATAATAAATCCGAAAACATGAATTTAGTGGTACACGCCAGTATTCTAACCGGGGACCTGTTGGTCACTAGGCCAGTTCATTATCCACTGGACTACCACTGCTCTTTGTTACTAATCTCACAATTATTGTTTTATAAAAGAAGTGATTGCAGATGCGTTTACGGACAAACATAATTTCAGAGTTGGCTATAGATGTTTTGATTACAACAAAAATAAAAACTAAGTGCTTATTTTACGAACTCTTTTTTTAGGAGAGGTAGAGTCAAAGCAGCCCTTCTGGAGACTTCCCCTGACGGGCTGCTTTAATGTCCCTCCACCTCACAGAAAACCGCAGCAAAACGACAACTCTCTGGAGAGGGTTGTTGCATTCCAGCGTGTGAGTGAAGTCACCAATAAGCTCTTAAGAAGTAGCTGTATTAGCAGACGAGGTGGCATCGCACGAGTTATACTATATATGTTATCAGCGTTCATAGGCTACGTTAATCGCTTTACATCAGGTGGGCCGTATGCTTGTAGGCGTCCCGACGTAGTATAAAAAAACACATATAGATCAAATTGATGATATTTTGAAATAGGGCCAAATCAATAGTACCCAAAACTGAAGAGCGTGCATGATGTTGATGAGTGTGGAAGAAGCGAGAGAGGTATGTTTGGATCGCATCTGGCGTTCTATAGTCTCTGCCTACCCCAATGGGAGACAGAAAAGGAGACAGGTGTGATGATATGTATGTATATTTTAATATTTCATAATAACTGTATTCACGAAGCGGTCGTTGGATCGAGAACCTAGACGTAACTGAAGTATTAACTGTATTAGACAAGGCTAGGTCGCCGTCGGTGGCGCGGTGGATTTAACGGCCGTGGAACCTGACGACGCTGAACATCTCCAAGGCGTGGTGCGTGCGTGTAGACGACGGGCTGTATGCGGTGGGCGGGTACGTTGATATCGTCCGAGCATGAACCACTACTCGCTCACCGCATAGAGCGCGTCGCCCATCACGCTCTGAAAGGTTGTGCCTCCCCGCAGTACCAACTTGTGCCGTCGAAACTCCCACTGAGGTCACTCGTTAAGCTATTGACAGGGTGTACTTGCTGGGCCATGCAATATTTTTAATACTACCACCACCACATCAACCCTTACTCATCCCACTGCAGGGATACGGGTCTCTCTTCATCCGAAGGGCTTTAGAGCATTCTCTACCACACTGCTCAAATGCAGATCAACGGAGGTCAGTATTTTCAAGCCGCCCGAGGGCCACTGACTCAGCTTAACGACTGTCATCTATCGACAACAGCCGGGACCGACGGCTTAACGTACCCTCCGAAGCACGGTTATATACGGCATATTTACATACGCATGCATTAAATGGCATGGGCCTTGCGTGTCCAATATGACAATGCTTTCAGGGTGCTGATGGAACTGGCTAGATATTGCAGTACGTCGACAATGTTCGCAAACGCGGGCGTAAATTGTTTCTACGCGATCATGTGACATAAAACGGTATCCCTGATGCGCCGGGTTAGGTGTAGTCGCAACAGCATCCTGCGAGCCATTGCGGACAAACTGGAGAGTCCGGTGTGGAGACATTGGATACAATAACATGTCTCCACACACATAAGCTATGGAAAATAAAATCTTTACTAACATATTTTTGGGCAATTATATATATATAATTATGTATATGCTAACAATTTGTGGATCATGATCTAAAAATAAACTTATTATTATTATTAAATTATTATACATTCTTTTCAGTCAAAGTCAAATATTAATCCCGGTCATTTGATAGGCGTGCGCGGGGATAAGGATCCAACGCGTAGAGGCCCCTTAGGAAAGACTGTATGTAATGTTGTGCACCCGCCGTGACGCGCTCCAGGGTATATCAATGGGGGAATATACCAATGAACACGTCACGGCAGGTATTGGGACTATTGGAAATATGGCGGAAAAAGTGGGCTATTAAAATGAGATCTGGAGGGATTATTAGTACTGGGCTATTTATATATAATATTAACATATCACATAAACAGTAGTGTGAAAACGGGAGCTGAACGGTGCCGGCGAGGTAGTACTCCACAGCGCGGCGTGTGTGTGTGTGTGTGTAGACGACGGGCTGTATGCGGTGGGCGGGTAGACACCACTACTCGCTCACCGCATACAGCGTATCGCCCACCACGTTTACTATCACATCCTCTTGCAGCTTTATTGAAAAACACGGTAATTCTAGGAAAATGTAATAAAACACGTGTCGGCGTGGTAACTCCCCGCTGCGCGGCGTACGTGCGGAAACAAGGCCTGTATGCGGTGGGCGGGTAGACACCACTACTCGCTCACCGCATACAGCGTATCGCCCACCACGTTTACACTCACATCCTCTTGCAGCTTCAGTGAACACACGGTGATACACACTTAAGGAACGAAGGGAAACAGAACGGTGCCAAAATGGTAACACTCCATTACGCGACGTGACGTATGTGTCGCTGGTTCGGGCACGTAGAAAGAATGGAAGAGGATCGAGCATAAAAAGGGCGTATTTGGAATAACCAAGCAGTTACCGACCGGTCGTCCGCTTAAGTATCGCTGGAGTGAAAGAAGGTGCTAAAGAAGAGGTGCCCGCAGCGGGTATAAAAGCGTAAAAAATGGCGTCATCAGGTGCAGGGCAGGCATCACTGCTCGCTCACCACGACTGCTCTCACGCTCTTGCAGCTTTAGTGAATAACACGGTAATACATATTTACTCACGGTATAGTCGCTACTACAGCTAAGTCCAGCAATGCTGTGGCGGAAATTGACCGCTGCCGGCGTGTGTGTGGACAAAATGGCTATGTGCGGTGGGAGAGTACGCGTCACTACTCGCTCACTACTTACAGCATATCACTACGCTGCGCTTACCTGCGATATCCTCTTGCTGCTTCAGAGAAAAACATAGTAACACTACAGGAATAGCTAAAAAAAAATATAACCATGTACCGAACCACTTGAAAACCATAGAAAATAACAAACATTTTCTATGGTTTTCAAGTTTCTTAGGAACCGGCGAGCGTGCATGAAAAAAGCTATGAATGTGAAAGAAGCGAGTGAAGTGTGTAAAGACCGCGTCTTATGGCCGAGCGCCATAAAGGTCTTTACACACTTCACTGAAGATATACATACATACTACGGTTTTAGCAAGTTTTTTGGCGACAGAGAAATAACTATAAAATATGATTACATAGCCTTACGCACAACAATTTAATAAACATTAATTTACCCATAGAACGCTTCAACCGCTCTGTATTATCTATCTATCTATAACTTCACGCCAAATCCCTTGCGGGCTAGGCAGAGAGAACCGAGCGCCACGTCACTCGATCCTTACATACCTCACTCGCTTCTTTAACATTCATTGCTCTTAACAAGCAAGCTCGCCGGTTTCTAGTGCTCCTGACATCACCTTCTGAACACGACCAATTTGATCATGGTAGGTAAGTATTGGCCTTCCTCTGTATTATCTTATCGTAAAATAAATTAATTACATAAAGCTGATATAAATAAAGTGTAAATAATTATAACTTTCGGATTATAGTTCATACATAGTCCACTTAACAAAGGAGTTGTAGAGTGCTTGAGCTGGGACCTAAACATACCAAGTAAACATACTAAAATGTCAGATATGACTGAACTGAAATTGGTCGATTATTAGTATCTATTTATTTACAAAAAAAAAGTATTTAGGTATGTCTAGTACCCATAGCAAAACTTTGCTTAGTTTGGAACTAGATGGCGCGGTGAAATTTGTCCAAGAATATTTAATTATTTATATTTCAAATTATATCGTAGCCAGCCAAACTACCCACACGACTATAATCGGGTATATACCCGTTTGACCCATACCCGTTTTGCCGGTGCTGAGACAGGAACAGAACTGTGTCCACGCCGTATAATTTTATCAGGCAGTGCATGTGTGTAGACGACGGGCTGTATGCGGTGGGCGGGTAGAAACCACTACTCGCTCACCGCATACAGCGTATCGCCCACCACGTTTACAATCACCTCGTCTTGCAGCTTCAGTGAACACACGGTAATACTAAAAAAATGAAAGAAAACAGAACTGTATCGGCGTGGTAATACTCCATTGCGCGGCGTATGTGCGGAGGCAAAGCCTGTATGCGGTGGGCGGGTATATGCCACTACTCGCTCACCGCATACAGTATGTCGCTCACCACGCTTATTCTCACATCCTCTTGTGGCTACAGTGTCACACAGTCAGCTACAGTGGAAAACGCGTAATACATACTAAAAGAATGGTCGCTACCATAGCTAACTCCATCAGTGTCGTAACGGGAACAGGTGCTGGCGTGGTAGCTCCACAGCGCGACGTATGCGCGCCGTCAATGGCTGTATGCAATGGGTACGTTTACACTTTCATTGAAGCACGTTTGCAGCTTCAATGAAAAATACGGTGATACACTAAGGAATGAGCGGAAACGGAACGGTGCCGATTTGGTAACATTCCATTGCGCGGCGTATGCGAGAAGTAAATACCTGTATATAAATCCCTGTATAAAAAATGAAATACGTCGTAGGTTACAGTCACCGGCTGCTTATCATCAATCAATAATACACAGCACCTTATCAGCCCAACGGTCTTACCCTCTTATCGAAATACCATATATTATATGCTGATATTATTAGTTGAAGGTGCCCTACATTTTAACGTTGAATTTGAAAGATTTGTGATATAAATGGTTATCTCTCTTCACGCCAAATAACCGAATAACCGATAGAACGATTTTGCTTTGAAATTTAACTAACATTTTTACACAAATATACCAAGTCCGGCAATAAGTTCAGTTACAAATGAATATGCATTTATTTTTTTATGAAGTAATGTAATCTTGATAAAACTTATATGTACATATTTATGGAAGTCTCAGCAAAAAATAAAAAGAATGATTCTATTTCAAATGGCGACCTTTGACTTTGATACGTTTAATCTGCCTGGCCACGAATCTGTTGATTTACGCACTGTTTCTATGGGAAATTTAGCCACTGCTTGCTCCAGAGAACTGTTTGCGTACACTTTGTCATTTTGCTTATTGTAGTGCTCTTCAATCGTGCAATTTTTTTCATCAGTAAAGAAGATATTTCTGTGCCTTACACCTGCGTATCAGGAGAGAATGCGTTTTATACGATCCACTCTCTTCAACTGTAGGGATTGATTTAGGACATGTCCTGTATATCGACGATAACCAAGCTTCAGGTCTTCTTTTATTATACGCGAAAGAGTCTTAGCGGGAATCTTCGTTTTTCGAAAATAAGATTTTTGTTTCCTAATGGGATTTCGGCGAATTCTGGCTTTACCAGCATTAACAGCCTTTGTAGTTCTAACAGCACTCGATCTTTTATGGTTTTCAACAGAAGAAGTGTTGGTATAAGTATCTGTCGATAGTACGATATATCTGTCGATAGTATGAATATGACCGACGGCTCTATACACACTTTGTGCAAGGCAAGCACTGCAATACTATTATATTTAACAGCCCTTTCTTGATTGTAATTTGATAACACGAAAAAAATATGTATTACGACGGGAAATCGAAAGAAGTTTTTAACATAATAAATGCATTCCAAATTCGAAATAATTAAAGAGCTGAAAAAAGAAAAGTTTTATGAAACAGTATTTATGGCCGACGCGCGTATCCCGGTATCCACTTTTTTATTTTATTTTTGTTCCTCGGCCTCTAACGGTTGAATAGCCTTATAACCTTCCTTAATAATTGGACTATCATATGCAAAAAAAATTTTCAAATCCCACTGATAGTTCTAGAGGTATGCGCATTCAGACAAACTCTTCCGCTTTGTGTATTAGTTTAGGTAGATGAAGGGCATATCAAAGACCACTCTTCTCGGCATGTACCGCTAAATTCGGGTTTCGGATTTATGTACATACTTGTAATTATCACTTGCTCGACGGTGAAGGAAAACTTTTTTTTATTTTTTATAGTGGCAACACGTGACTCCTTGTGTTATATGCTTCCATAGGTAGGCTGCGTTGACCGTGTGTCGAGTGACTTCACATATGTCGGCATTCGATGTCTTTTTCTTCTTAGCGTTCTCCCGTTTCCTAATCCATTAGGATTGCCAGGGTCCACTGCCACTACCAAATCCTAAAGATTTAGCGACAATACTGATTTTGACATGAAGCGACTGCCGTCAGACCTCCACAATCCAGAAGGATTGAAAGAAGGAATACCTTTCTTTGGTTACGTCACACGTCTTTCGAAATATAATTTCTTGATACCTCACTACGTTTTCCTTCACAACCGAGCAAGGGATAATTACAAATGTGTACATAAATTCGCAAACATGTGAGTGGTGCATGCCAGGACCGAACCTTGAACCGGGGACCGGTTGATCAATAGGTCGATTGTTTATCCACTCGGCTTCACTACTCTACTACTACTACTAAATGTCGTCATTCGATGTAGTAGATACGTTGAAAAGAAATATAAATCAAATTCCTTACCTATATTCGCTTCAAGCCGTGCACTGTAGACAACTTACTCGTCATCAGTTTAAAAAGCAAATTCAAACCACGTGTATGACATTCATGATTATTACTGTTACAAATGGCGTTTGGAAAGTTATTTTGTAATAGTTTTCAAGATCTAGAGGTCCATTCGCAAACCGAGTGATGCAATCTCACTTTTTACTTCATAAAAAGCTATCAGACCTAACTGAATACGTGAGATTCAAACAAATCGGTGTAGGAATTAAATCACAAATATATTTATTACTGTATGAGCACAAACAAAATAGATATTCTTCGTAGAGCGCGCGCACAGGAAAGACTTTATCAGTTCACACATACTTACTTATATTCACAGTTAGATAAGAAATCAGACAGATTAGATTATTACCGAGTGCACGGACACCGTTATTGGTGTCTATATATCTTATATTTATATTATACTAGCGACCCGCCCCGGCTTCACACGGGTAGTTGGATAACACGCAGGAAATAACCTATAGGTAATAGATTCAGATGTTATTTGCGAAAGTCAAATTTACAATTTCATCTAACCTGCTTTGTGTGCTTCCGCAAATTAGTATTATTATACCAATTAGTTGATGCGCCTTATGGCGCCGCGTCTTATGGCGCTCGGTTCTCTCTGCCTACCCCGCAAAGGATTTGGCATGAAGATATAGATAGATACCGTTAGTAGATGCACCACGCCGTCGCTGTCATGGCTGCTCCGGTAGCTCGGCTACTGCGGTTGTCCTAGCGATTGCCCGCCATGCAATTTAATCTAACTTGCATTGTGTGCGGTGTTTCATTTTCGGCGTTTGGGTGGCGCATTATGGCGGAATTGGTGGCAGAAACACATTAAGCGGGTTAAATCAAATTGTATGTAAACAGTAGTAATTCTAAATTCTAACTTAATAAAAATATACCTGTAATTTACTATATTTTATTATAATCGCAACACTTTTAATAAAGATTCTATTTCCACCTTATCGTAGTTAAATTTCTGACGATCTCGATGGCACAGTGGTTAGTACTTTAACACCAACGCTCGTGGGTTCGATATTTCTGACGAACCCTCAAAATTTTGGAATATGTGAAAGACAATAAAATGAACATACAACCTGTCGATATATATGAGTATGGCGGCGAAGCAGTGTGAGGCCAGGCGTCTTAAATCACAATCGAGGTCTGTTTGTCTTCGACTGGGTGTCTTTAAGAGAGGTAGGGCGCATCAAACCAGCCCGTCTGGGAAAATATAAAAATATATATAAATCGGAAGCTAGTATCACGAACCTCAGGATCTGGCAAATGCGCATGTTAAAGAAACGCGTGAAGTGTTTAAGGACCGGATAAAATGGCGTCCAGTTCACTCTTCCTATCCCACAACGTTTATACAACCTGATGCTCGCCTGATGAAGTTAAAAGAAATTAAATGTATAATCTTAGCGGTTGCCAAATCACCGCAAGGAGTGATCTTCAACAAAAATAAAAGCTCGTAAAAATTCTCCATGTCTCACGACGAAAGTCTTCGACCAGTGTGTGTTGCCAGTGATGACTTACGGCACAGAGACGTGGTCACTTACTATAGACCTTGTACGTTACATGTATCACCCGTAGTTTTTTTTTTATTTTGACCTGACGATGTATCTACTTGGCCCCTGTGGGCCGTTACAACGTCACCTGAAGGGAGAGGTGGGCGTGAGGCGCCACAGCCTGAAAAAGCTCGAACCTCGGCTTAGGACGTCGTGGAGCTAAACAATCAAACACGCGGGTTCATGCCTGAAGGACCTATGAGGAGAGGCGCTCAGGTACCTGGGCTACTCTGTACCTGGTGTATCGCGCAGAAGACCTAACTCTCCGCACTTGGATCCGCCGAGTGCGGTGTATATGTGGAGTGTTGAGTGCGGGGCTGGAGAGGCAGGGGGCATTCGCAACCGTAATGCGATCATCAGGATCAAAGAGTGAATTTCGCGGTCTGCGCCGGAATCCCCGGGCGTCGATCCGCGGGGTGTAATTGGCTCACCCCTAGTGTGCTGTATGAGTATAACTAGTGGACAACACAGCGTTCAGTCTGTGTGTCAGAGGTACGTTTAGTGGATTGTGAAAGTTAGTACACTAAAACTGAGTTTATTTCCACATACGTTTACTACAATATAGACAATACCAAATTGTTACAGTTGACTAATATTCAATATAACAATAACCAACACGAATGTAAAGCATGCGAGGTGACGAATGAGCACTCCGGATGCGACCGGCTGGCGACTCCCGCACGCTCTCTCTTCACACCACAATCAGCAATATTCCAAAAACGCTGACACAATCATATGTGGCCATACAACCTCGTATGGAAGCTTAAGGTTGCGCAGTGCGCTATGAGAGCTCCATATCACCATGCTCGGAGTTGCCCTGCGATATAGATTTAGGATTGAGCACATCTACACTGATATACAAAGCGGAAGAGTTTAATTGGTTGAACGCGTTAATCTCAGAAAATACCAGTCGGATTTGAAGAAATATTTTTGCATTTGATAGCCCAATTCTTGAGGAAGGTTTGTAGGCTATACATCATCGCGATACGACCCTTAGAAGCCGAAGAAAGTAGAAAATGCTGTTCTTACGGGATACCAGGGTACGAGCGGACGAAGTTGCGGGGTTCAGTTAGTCGGTAATAAAACTAGAGCTACTGATCCCAAGCTGAAGTCACAGCATGCAAGCCACATAGCTCGAAAAACCGATGGCCGTTGGCGCAGCAAAGTTTTTCCAAAGGGGCCGAAAAATACAGCGTGCCTCCTATGAACCGACGGTCTGAAGAAGATTGCAGGGAGTCAATGGATGCAAGCAGTACTGAACCAATCATAAAGGAAATCGGATATCACAAGTCTAAGGATCTTTGTTCAGCAGTGATGAATGACGGTGAACATACACAAGGAGACTTTTTTTATATACAGCGTCGGAAGGCATACCAGCATACGGCCCATCTGATGCAAAGCGGTTACCGTAGCCTACTAACACTTGCAATTCATTAAGTATTACTCGCGCGATGCCAACTCTGCTGATAACACAGCAACTCCTTAGGAGCTTACTGAAGACCTCATACACACGCAGACACTCAACAGCCCTCCAGGGAGTTGTTTTTTGGCTGCGGTTTTCTATGCGGTGGAGGTACTTCCCCAGACCGGCTACTTTGATGGGCCCTACCTCTCTCAAAAACACCCAGACGAAGATAAACAGACATGTTCATGCACACAAATGTTTGTCGTGTGTGGCGATCGAACCCACGAGCGTTCGTGTCAAAGTAGTGTAACAGCGCGTTTCACTACTGCGCCACCGAGCTCTTCGACGATTGATCACCGTTAAGCATCACGACACTCCTAGACAGCTCACAGAGTTACCGATGATGTTCCTTACGATGGTATGAGTCATTATCTGGTTCCTAGTCGTGAAGGCGTGCGGCGAAGATGTGTTTTTCTATCTGTCTATAACTTCACGCCAATTCCATTGCGGGGTAGACAAAGAGAACGCTTATTTAATATTCATTGTTCTTCATATCTCGCACGCTCGCCAGTTTCTAGGGCTCCTGACATATAAGCAGGATAAACGCGGCCGAAATGCGAGCATCGCGCAAAATTTGTGGCTTAACGCTTGTATACCTTATTCGCAATGATGATGTTAGAAACAGAGTTGGTCTGAAGAGAGCGTTGGTGTTAAAAAACAACTCCCTAGAGGATTGTTGTGTTCCTGCGTGTGAGTGAGGTCACCAGTAAGCTCCCAAGGAGTTGCTGTGTAAGCAGCAGAGGAGACATTGCGCGAGTGATAATTAATATATCGCAAGCGTTAATAGGCTGCGGTACCCGCTTTACATCAGGTGGGTCGTATACTTGTATGACTACCGACGTAGTATAAAAAAAAACCGCACCGTTCGAAATATTGATCCATGAAAGAGAGTTAGTCTGAAAGAGAGTGCCAGTGTTAAGATAAGAATGGGCATGCTCCGTTGGTTCGTACATGTGGAATGTAGGATGCAAGAATGACGAATCCGATATACAATGCGAAAGCGGAAGGAAGTAGGAGCCGAGTATATCTTACTATATATACACTAAGACCAGGCATGACCAAATTGGGGTCGTGTTTTATCAGAAGGTGATGTCGGTAGCCCTAGGAAACGGCGAGCGGGCACGAAAAGAGCTATGAATGTTAAAGAAGCGAGAGAGGTGTGTAAGAACCGCGTTTTATCTTCTCTTTATTTACTCCGCAAGGACCTGGCGAGAAGACATACACTTATGTGACACTTTATATGACACTAGCTGCTGCCCGCGGCTCCGCCCGCGTAGAGTCAAATAACGTAGCCTATGTATTAATCCAGATCATGATCTATCTACGTGCCAAATTTCATTCAAATCCGTTCAGCCGTTTAAGCGTGAAAGAGCAACAAACATCTATACATACAAACTTTCGCATTTATAATATTAGTAGGATTTATAATTGCATCCAACACAGTTCTCCTCACACTTACAATATGTCAGTTTGGCACAGATAAACAAATATATGTGGATAATAATAATGAGGTTAATTGACTATCCACCAGCAGCTTGCTCTTAGATATGGTCTTGGGAGCTCTGAAGTGCCTTATTATAAGTATGTACCTGTGCCACTACTTGAAAACGGCCATGCGAAGCTCTGGGACTGGGGCCGGTCTATCATCTCATCACATCAGCTAGTAGACCGGTTGGAACGAAGGGTATTTCTTGTTGATATCACCGTCCCTTGTGATGAGAACCTCGTCAAGACTGAGAATGATAACTTACCAAAATACTTGGACTTGGTTCACGAGGTTACCGTCATGTGGGACGTTTGTTGATTCAACGGAAATTGTTCCAATAGTTGTGTCATTGAATCGTCTAATAGCGAAAAGTCTCGACCGATACCTTCAGAGACTTTGACTATGTCATTGGATCAAAAGCCGGATACAGAAGGTGGCAATTTTGGGAACTGCACGTATTGTGCGGAGGTTCCACAGTATGTAGTTCTGATCACCGACGTCATAGATATGACTCGCGTCGGCGGTTATTCTTTTTATATGTGTTTATATTTGAAATAATGTATTTATATATATATACATATATTAGGCATACAAGCATACGGCCCACATGATGTAAAGCGGGTACCGTAGCTTATTAACGCTTGCGATATATTAAGTATCACTCGCGCGATGCCTCCACTGCTGCTTACACAGCTACTCCTTTGGGAGCGTACTGGTGATCTCACTCACACGCAGGAACACAACAACCCTCTAAGGGGTTGTTATTTGGCTGCTGTTTTCTGTGAGGTGGAGGTACTTCCCCAGACGGGCTGCTTTGATGCGCCCTACCTGTCTTAAAACATCCAGACAAACAGACATGTTCGTGCACACAAATGTTTGTCCTGTGTGGGAATCGAACCCACGAGCGTTGGTGTCAAAGTCGCGTCATTCACGACTGACCCACCGAGCTCGTCAAATATATATTGTAAATATAAGGATATACAACGAAGATAAATAAATGAATAAGAGGTAATGAAACCAGGTATCATTTGTGAAATCAGTTTAAAATAAAGGAGACGGTGGCTTGTCTCCCGGGCGGCAGCAACTCGGGATGCACCTTGTTCTGCCTGTTCTTGCTTCCATTTCGGCCCGCTTTCGCATGCCTAACATTATCCCCCATCAGCTGTATGCTGTACTGCTGTTCTAGAATAATCTTAAATGCTGCCAATATTTCCGTAGCAGTCTTTGACTCCTCTACCAGCGTTTCGAGCTTCACAGCGATGGCTGCGCAGTTCTCTGATGTCAACTGTCAACATGAATTATAATTTAATAAATGTATTTGTTAAGTTTAAAATGAAATATGTCTGTCTTTCACTGTTTTAAAATAGCTAGTACGAAGCGTGCGTGCTACGAAGTGCTTCCGCTACCGATTAGTTCATGAGAACTAGTGCCGGCCGGCACCCACCCCTACTGTTAGTAGATGCATGCTGCTGCCGCTATGGCTGCTGCGGTCGTCTCTTTTGCCTTCGTTCGACGGGATGGACAATATTTTGATACACGCTCTGGTGTCCTTGTACAAGGATTTGAGTGTTTGTGTCAGGGTAAATGGAATTTGTACAAACTGGTTTAGCATCGAACGTGGTGTTAGACAGGGCTGTGTAGCATCCCCTTAGCTGTTCAATTTATTCGTGGACAGTTGTTTGACAGACTTGAAAGAATATGACTGTGGAATAAAAATGATTTAATTAATATTTAAAACCTTGTTGGACGCCGATAACCAGGTCCTCCTGGCATATTCGGCGGAAGAACTGCAACAAAGACAACAATACTATATGATTGAGGCCTTTAAAAGGAAAGGTATGAAAGTGATTGTAATGAAGACGAAAGTGTTGGTGATTGAACGGAATGAAACTGTTACAGAGTGTTAGATAATGATTGGAGATAAAAAAGTGGAACAACTGAATGAATTTGTGTATTTAGGTCCCATGTTTACGAGAGATGAGAAATGTGAGGGAGATATTGAAAGAAGAGTGAACGCAGGAAACCGTATCAACAGTGCGTTGTACTCGGTTTTGACGAGCGAAATTATATCAAGCAAAGCTTTGCTTTATTCAGTTTAACATTGGCATACGGTAGTGAATCATGGGTATGGCAGAAGAATCATGAAAGTAGGGTCAATGCTGTTAAAATGAGAGCGCTAAGGAATATGTGTGGAGTTAGAATGATTGACTGAGTAAGAAATAGCGCGATACGAGAACAATGTGGAATTAAAGATGATGTAGTGACAAAAATTAAAAAGGGTATGCTGAGATGGTTATGGTTAGAACGGATAACAAAAGAATTACGAAAGAAGCATATCGAGCAAGAGTGAGTGGAGATATCGGCAAGGGCCGCCTTAGACGCACACATTTGGATTAAATACCTGATGTCCTGAAAAAGCGCCAAATCAAAAGCACCCGAAACCGAACAACATGCGAGAAGAGGTTGGTGAGTGTGGAAGAGGCGAGAGAGGTATGTTTGGATCGGTCCACCTGACGTTTCATAGTCTCTGCCTACCCCAATGGGGGACAAGCGTGATGATACGTATATATGTATGTTGTAATTTGTATTTATCACATGCACATCCAAGTAATTATATTTCGAAAGACGTATGATCTAATCTAAGAAATATTTTCCCTCTGGGTTGTGGAGATCTGACGGCAGTCGCTCCATGTAAAACTCAGATCTTCGCCAAATCCTTAGGCTTAGCTAGCGGATCCTGCCAATCCTAATAAATTAGTAGGTAATGGAAACGGAAGCAGAAGAAGACTTCACAGTGACAAATAGCTTACCTTATGCGCAATAGGTTTAAATTCATCCAAATCGTTTTCAGCCGAATCGTAGCTTATATCCCTCGATGTGAGCCAGCTATAGTTAGACTTGTACAAACTTCTCCTCTCCAATAGTTTTGAGTTTCTAACCATTGATTCTACCTTCAAAGAAAATGAAAAGATCCACGAATGATATGAGACGAAGGAGATATGTAAGTATAGTTTTTTTTATACAACGTCGGAAGGTATACAAGCATACGGCCCACCTGATGTAAATCGGTTACCGTAGCCTATCCACGCTTGTAATACATTAAATATCACTCGCGCGATGCCACCTCTGCTGCTAACTCTCCTTAGGAGTTTATCGGTGACCTCACTCGTAGGAACACAAGAGCCTGCTAAGGAGCTGTTATTTGGCAGCGGTTTTCTATGAGATGGAGGTACTGCCCTAGACGGGCTGCTTTGATGCGCCCTACTTCTCTTATAATACTTAAGGCCGTTCGCTCCGCCTAAAAATAAAAGTCTGATATTTCCTCTGGGTTGTGGAGGTCTAATGGCAGTCTCTGCATGTAATAATCTGTATTTTAGCCAAATCCTTAGTCTTAGGCAGCGGACCCCGCCAATCGTAATAGATTAGGAAACGTGATAACGCTAGGAAGATGCTCCACTGCCGCCGGGTACCCCTATATACTTTAAAATGTTTTTTTTTATATAAACTGTATATTTATAAATGTAATATAAAGTGTAGACATAAAAAGTGTAAATTATAATAAGTGTGAATTATAATAATATTCATTCAATTCAAATAATTTATTTTCAGACAACAGGTATTTAGGCAAACTGAATATTTAAGGTTTGGAAGCTTTATACTGTGGACGATTTTTTGAAATATAAATAACTACTCAGATTTTTTTATATACGATGTCCGGAGATATACAAGCATACGGCTCACCTGATGTAAAGCGGTTCGCGTAGCCTATTAACGCTTGCGATATATTAAATTATCACTCGCGCGATGCCTCGTTTGCTGCTTACACAGCAACTCCTTAGAATCTTACTGGTGACCTCACTCACACGTAGGAAATTAACAACCCTCCAGAGAGTTGTTATTTGGCTACGTTTAACCGTGAGTTAAAGGTACTTTCCCAGACGGGCTGCTTTGATGAGCCCTACTTCTCTTAAAACATCAGACCACGACAAACAGACATGTTTATTGCACTCAAATGTTTGTCCTGTGTGGGAATCAAACCCACGACCGTCAGTGATAACCTCGCGTTATTAACCGCTGCGCCACCGAGCTCGTCAAAATTTATTGCGTAAATTTGAATGACAGATGCATTAGTAATAGTTTTCTCGACATATTTACTAATATTATCAAATTTGACAACCAAATAACGAGCTGAAGAACAAGGACGCACCAAGCAGCCCGGGACAACTCCACCTCACAGAAAACCGCAGCCAAAAAACAAATTCCGTCTTGTGGGTTGTAGTGTTCCTGAGTGTGAGGTCACCAGTAAGCTCCTAAAGAGTTGCCGCTGTGTTAGCATCAGAGGAGGCATCGCGCGAGTGATGCTTATTGTATAACGAGCGTTGATAGGTAACCGCATCACATCAGGTGGGTTGTATACGTGTATGCCTTCTGACGTTGTATAAAAAAATAAATAAAAAATGTGTGGCTAAACAGGCTTAAAAAACTAATCTTCTACTTTCTGGCGTTATCCCGATTCCATTATGATTGGCGGGGCCCGCTACCCAAGCCTATTTTTGACGTTAAGGTTTTGACGAAGACAAGTGATAAATAAAGATAAAAATTCTATATTTGCCATTGGGCCCTCGCGGGCACTTAGACATTTTTTTGAAATATAATCTTATTGTATCTTATTTCTCTTATTTTTTTTTTTTTTATCTACTAGCATTTTGGAAATGACCATTGGCGAAGAAGAAATGCCGAAAGAAACTTGCCAATATATAATTATACAAATAGATATCTTTTAAAATTATCAATTAGATAATACAAAAAAAAATTACATAAGCATATTGGTACAATAATGATATCAAATGGTAAAATTAAAGATTATTAAGGACAGGTAGTCTGTGCTGAATTATTTCCAGACATCTTTGTCAGTTACATATTTATCAATTCTATAATAAGCCCATCTACAGAGAGTATTTTTAATTGTAGAGTATTTTTAATAAATATGTACATAAATCCGAATGTGAAATCCGATGCAGTAATACATGCCGCCACCAGGATTCAAACCTGAGATCAGGTAGCCAATAGGCCGGTTGCTTATCCACTGGGCTATCAGTGCTTCCATGTTAAAATGAGTATCCTTGCCAAATCCTTAGTCTTAGGTAGCGGGCCCCACCAATGGTAAAGTCGTAATGGATTAGTAAACAAGATAAGGTTAATAAGAACAGTCTCAAGAAACACAATCAGTAAGTTAAATATACTTACAAATTTCAATAAATCCGATGGAGAAAAGTTTTTCTCAGAACCAACTGTACATTTTTCCCCGAACATTATTGTATAGAGTTATATTTATTAAAGTAAATTATTTATTTATTATTCTAATTGGAATAAATCGTCACCGACTCATTGCTATGATAGAAATAATAAAAGCTATGTGTCCCTTATCTACTTTGACATGCTAAGGTAATAATTAAAAAGGTCGTAGATAAAAAAGAAATCTGTATTCAATATTGATAAAGGAATTGGACAGTCTGTGTAATTTTGATTTTTAGGTTTCGGCTGTAGTTTTCTTTTTGTACAACGTCAGAGGGCATGCAAGCATACGACCCATCTGATGTAATTTAGCCTATGAACGCTTACAATACAGGACGTGCCGCTAACGCAGCAACTCCTTAGGAGGTTAGGATAACCTTACTCGCTCGCAGGAACACAATAACCCTTCAGAGAATTGTTACTTGGCTTCCCTAGTCGGACTTCTTTGTGACCTATCTCTCTTAAAAGTGGCTCATTATTGTCTTTAGAACCATAAGTAACCTGCACGTGTGGCACCCAGCCTACTAGTGAATGAGGCTCTGACAAGAGAGACAAAACGATATCTAATAATTTTATTATATATAACATCAGGAGCATAAGACCCATCCGGTGTAAAGCGATCACAGTAGTCTATGAATGCTATACAAGGAGAGTGAAAGAATACCTAGCGCATTGCAAGTCGAGCCGCTAACACAATAACTCCTCAAGGGTTTATTGGTAACCTCACTAACTCGCAGGTACATAACTAAGTTATTCATTGACTGCGGTTTTCCGTGAGGTGGAGGTACTTCCCTAGTCGGCCTACATATATGTGCCCTGGCTCTCCCGTGGATTTATTCAAGGCTATTTCAAATAATAATCTCCTTGATATTTGGGCATATGGCTCGCCTTTTTTTTTATACTACGTCGGGAGGCATATAAGCATACGGCCCACCTAGAGATGGGTTAAGGACTGAGTATTTATCCAAGGATGAGTAAATACTCATAAATACCCGTTTCTACTGAGTTTTTATCCAAAATCGGCAGTAAATATTTTTTCTTTATTTAAGTCTTATAAATCGATTCGGAATTTTGGATTTACTAAAATATCAAGGGATTAGAGGTTATTTGTGTGTTTTATTAATAGTAAGTACCTAATAAAAAAGTACCGTGCCAATATTCAATATAAGGTATTTATTATTAACCCACAAACACTGGTATTATTAAAGGCCTCCGAGTTAGCTATACGCCTGAGACACACCTGAGGTGGGATAGGCGGGGGCAAGGGTCCTTTATTTCGCTGTCACTGTCGTCAGCGTGCTCGTAGCATTTTTTTTTACATACGACAGTAAAGTCTCACCCGTCGGAGGAAGTGCACGCGCTCGTCGTATTTGGACTTAAAATTAATGTTGTAGCATTTTTACTTGTCCTATTTGTGTATTTGAATGTGAAATCACCTGCACGTAGCGCATACCGATCAGCAAACGAGGTTCTGGCGAAAGAGAGGCAGGTCAATAAGAAGCTATTGCGTTGGCAACGGGGATGGTAATGCGCGAGCGACACTCCTTGTGTTGCAGGCGACGGTAACTGCTTACAATCACGTCGGCCGTATACTTATTTATCACCCGATGTGGTATATAAAAAATATACTTTAGTTATCTAAAGAGAGGTAGGACTATAGTTGTAAAGCAACGGTTAACAACGGATATTTATCCAAAGTAGACGTTAATAACGTATAAAAAACGGTTGAAAACCGGTTGTTTATCCGACTGCGAGCTAAAAAAGAGATTACGTTATTAAAGTCAAAGTCAAAATCTTTTTATTCCGTAAAAATGGCTACATTTGTTTGGAATCGTCACAATTTTTTTCCCTACCGTGCAGTTCATGATTAGGTGAGCACTGATAAAAATACTGCCAAAATACTCAGGCATCCCTCTTTTGGTATCCAAACAAATTTACATAATTTATTAATTACATTATAATTGGATCAACTCAATCCCAGGCATTTTTATCATTAATATAGTCAGATACTTTATAATATGCCCTGCTACACAATTTGGCTTTAATAGTAGTTTTAAATTTGTTTATTGTATTACAGTTTTGTTCCATAATTTATATCATAATTCAATTCCGTTGTACTGTATTTTGATATATCTCGTAAGTTTAGCCAGCGTTTGCAATGTACGCGTACAAAAGAATATTTTTTACAACATCACATTAAAATCTTTGAAATTCTCGTCTTATCTCTACTATAATATGAATGTACCTGTTATACATATAAATCTCCCTATTGAATTACTCTGCCTATTGATAAAAACCCCTTTATAATCCGTTGCGTAGTTTAAAAAATCTAAAAGCGTACGGGCGGCGGTGAGCAACTTTGTTTTATACTATGTAGAGATAATTGTAATTACTAAATACATTCGTTAAAATACGAAACTTGGTAATAATTATTATTGCGCACGGGTCGTCGTGTGTGCAATACGTTGCCACTTCGTGCATTATGTCATGCATGCTCATGCATGCCGTGCGCGGGTGAGATGGGTATACGTATACTTAGTTTTTACTTCAATAATAAATTGAAGTGATTATTTCAAAATAAAGGGACTTTTACCTACACTGAAGTATCTCATGAAAGTTACATTACATATAAATTATCTTTAATTAATTTATTTAAAAAGAAAGCGATTAAGTACTTACATAATATTGGCCTATTCTATCAATTAGCTAGGAGGAAAAACTGATACCATTTAAAAAAACATGTTCTTACCCGTTTCAAGCCATTTACAACCGTTGACAACGGTTAAAAACAATCGTTTTCACCCGCTCGGTTGAAATCGTTAACAACCAGCTTTGCATCTATAGGTAGGACCCAGCAAGGGGTCGTGCCGTGCTCCATCCAGTCAGACATTCTGTAGCCGCGGGGCATGGCAAGACCTCGTGCTCTAAGTATCCGTCTGGGGAAGCACCTCCACCTTACAGAAGACCGCAGCTAAATAGCAATTCCGGGAGGATTGTTGTGTTCCTGTGTGTGAGTAAGGTCGCCAGTTAGTTGAGAAGTCGTTGTGTGGGTAGTGGGAGGACCGGCGGATATCAAACCGCCAATGACGGTGTGCGCGCGTAAGGCTGGCTCGGCGGTCAGGGAGATCCGGTGAAACGGCTGACCGCTGGCCGCCCGTAGGTCAGTAGGGTTCCTGAACCCGGGGATTTCTTAAACTCCGGCCCGGGAGGCTGAACCGCGAACCCCCGAAAAATCCCTGTTGTAGTTGGCGTGCCGGAGAAGGAGACCGGTGTGGACCCGGCTGCTGCAGCAGGGGGGACGGGGGCTCTTCCGCCCGCCGTGCCAGTGCCAAATCGCATAACCTGCATTATCCAGTGATAGAAGATACCGGGCTTTTGTCCTCTACTCTGTCGGCTCAGCGACTTCTCTTTTGAACCTCAACACAACATAAATGGCACCGAAAAGGAATAGGAAAAGAAATATTACAGCGGCTGCTCCTTCCACAATAAATGTGGATTTTTGAAACATCAGGGGACTACACTCCAATATTAATGCGGTTCACTATCATTTCGAGACCGCTCGGCCGACCCTTCTTTTCCTCACGGAGACACAAATATCCTCACCGGCCGACACATCTTACTTACGTTACCCCGGGTACAAACTTGAACACCTATTAGTACGTCGTGCCGGGGTATGTTTGTACGTTCGGGAGGATATTTGTTGTCGCCGTCTTCATAGCCTGGAAGACAGGGACCTGTTATTATTATGGGTGCGCGTGGATCATGGCGGCCACACCCGAATCTACACGTGCCTTTACAGGTCCTATAGCGGTGATACAGACACAGCCCGTTTATTTGAGCACCTGCAAATGGCAACTGACAAAGTTATCAAGCAGTATCCCTCCGCGGAGTTAGGAGGAGGAGGAGATTTTGAGAGATTTTAATGCCCACCACACCGAATGGCTTGGCTCTCGGTGCACTGATTCCGCGGGGAGATCTGCTCATGACTTTGCTTTAGTCTATGGTTTCTCCCAACTGGTACATTCTGCGACGAGAGTACCAGACAGATAGAGGACCATACAAGCTTCTTACTGGACCTTCTGCTGGACCACACGTCCGGATGAGTATAACATCTCGGTGGATGCGCCGTTTGGCTCATCGGAGCACTGTCTCATCCGGACCCAAGTGCCCTGTGCCAGGCGTGATCCACCTCGGCCTACCGGATGGCACTATAAGTCGGCAGACTAGGACGGATTGCGTGAATTCTACGCGTCGTACCCGTGGAGGCCGCTTTGTTTCAAAACAGATGATGTCGAATCCTGTGCGACTACGGTAGCTGCGGCGATATTAGATGGCATGGAATGCTACATTCCCAATCGCTTTGTGGCTACAGCGGTAGCTAAAAATCGACCGAGGTTTAATCGGCCTTGCAAAGAAGCTAAACTTCTCAAATAGGCTGCTTTCGAGGCTTGGACCACGGCGCGTGCTAATGGAAATCCAGATGTCTCAGTATTGAAACATAAACTGAACGCTGCCTCGAGGTCCAGTAAGAGGGTAATCGCCAGAGCTAAGTTTGATTTCGTCGGTAGAGTTGGTGAGCGGCTTGCAAGCCTTCCGTTTGGGATCCGTGCTTTCTGGTCGCTGGCTAAAGCTACCGAGGGAAACTTTTGTCAGTTGTCTAGTCCACCATTGCAAAAACCGGATAGCAGTCTGGCATACAGTGCTAAAGAGAAAGCTGATTTACTGGGTAATCTCTTTGCCTCTAACTCGACTTTGAATGACGGGGGAGCTGTGCCACCTACCATCCCGAGGTGCAGTAGCTCAATGCCGGAAATCTCAATTACCCAACGAGATATCCGGCGGGCGTTGCTCTCCCTCGACATTCATAAGTCAAGTGGGCCAGATGGCATTCCAGCAGTGGTGCTAAAGCAGTGTGCTCCTGAGCTGTGTTCTGTGCTAACGCGCATTTTCGTGCTTTCCTACTCCTTTGGGCTTCGTCGAAGACCGCCAATGTGCACCCGTTGCCCAAAAAGGGCGGTAGATCAGACCCTTCGAATTACAGGCCTATTGCCATAACCTCCCTTCTCTCCAAGGTGATGGAGCGTGTGATAAACACACGACTCCTAGCATATCTAGAGGATCACGATTTAATCAGCGACCGTCAATACGGCTTTCGCCACGGTCGTTCGACTGGTGATCTTCTAGTGTATCTTACACACCGCTGGGCTTCGGCGATCGAGAGTCAAGGTGAGGTATTGGCTGTCAGCCTAGATATGGCAAAGGCGTTCGATCGGGTCTGGCTGTGGTTGACGATGGTTGCTCCAATAGCATGGATATCAATGTTGGTGTCCCACAGGGCTCTGTATTGTCCCCAACGCTGTTTCTGCTGCATATCAATGACATGTTGTCAATTGACGGCATTCATTGTTATGCGGATGATAGTACTGGGGTCACTTATTACACAGGCCGTGCTAGTACCCCTCGTTCACTTCTGGAGGAAAGCCGCGTTAGACTTGTGTCTGGAATAGAGTGTGCTTTGGGTAGGGTCTCCGACTGGGGACGGTTGAACTTTGTTCAATTCAACCCTACCAAGACACAAGTCAGCGCGTTCACCGCTAAAAAAACCTATTTGATGTAGTCCCCCAATTCCAGAACACGCCACTAACCATTGCCAAGAGTATTGAGATTCTCGGCGTCGAGATCTCCAGCGAAGTTCAGTGCCGAAGCCACTTGGAAGAAAAGGTCAAGCTGGCGTCAAAGAAACTTGGTGTGCTCAATAGAGCCAAACAGTACTTCAGCGCGGGGCAAAGACTTATATTTTAGATAAGTCCCAAGTCAGACCGCATATGAAGTACTGTAGTCATCTCTGGGCGGGGGCACCTGGTTACCAGCTAGGACCTTGTGACTCGGTGCAAAGGCGAGCTGTCAGAATCGTGGATGATCCTAAACTCACACACGGTATTGAGCCCTTGAGTCTAAGGAGAGATTTCGCCTCCCTTTGCGTGTTCTACCGATTGTACAATGGGTTGTGTTCTGAGAAATTGTTCGTTATCATGCCAATAGCCTCGTTTTACCATCGCACTGCTCGCCGACGGCTGAGAGTTTACCCTCATACACTGGAACCGCAATGGTCGCGTACTGTGCGGTTCCTGAGAAGCTTTCTACCAAGAACTATTAAGTTGTGGAATGAGCTCCCTACTGAGGTTTTCCAAGGGACTACAGTATGGGGTTCTTCAAGAAAGGCGTGAAGAGGTTCTTAAAGGGTCGGCAACGCAAGAGTGACACCCCTGATGGTTGCAAATGTCCATAGGCTACGGTAACTGCTTATCATCAGGCAGGCCGTAAGCTTGTTTGCCACCTTAGTGGTATAAAAATCTTAAAAAAAAAAAGAGTTAGATGGGGTCGTTGCGCATGTCATTCTAACCGAACACGTAGGTCTACCGCAGTCTGTCTATGGATGGGTTTATCTATCTTGAGTTTTCCATGCTCCGAGGGCACGTTAAGCCGTCGGTCCCGGCTATTGTCGATAGATGACAGTCGTTAAGCTAAGTCAGTGGCCCTCGGGCGGCTGAAAACACTGGCCTCCGCCAATCCGCATTCGAGCAGCGTGGCAGAGGAAGCTCTAAACCCCTTCCGTTGAAGGGAGACTAAAATTTCAAGTCTTTTTGTGTTTATTTTTTTTTACTCATGCATTTGGATAAATACTCAGTATAAATGAGTAAAAATGGATAAATACTAATATTTATCTTTCCATCTCAGTAAATACTATTTAGTATTTACTGACCGCCCATCTCTAGGCCCACCTGATGTAAAGCAGGTACCGTAGCCTATTAACGCTTGCGATATATTAAGTATCACTCGCGCGATGCCTCCTCTGCTGCTTACACAACTCCTTGGGAGCTTACTGGTGACCTCACTCACACGCAGGAATACAACAACCCTCTAGGGAGTTGTTATTTGGCTGCGGTTTTCTGTGAGGTGGAAGTACTTCCCCAGACGGGCTGCTTTGATGCGCCCTACCTCTCTTAAAACATCCAGATCGCGACAGACATGTTCATGCACACAAATGTTTGTCTTGTATGGGAATCGAACCCACGAGCGTTGGTGTCAAAGTCGCGTCATTCACGACTGAATATCCTATGTACAATTATTTTTCTCACTTAACAGTTTCATTATATGTATAAATTTTACTAATATAATCTTATAATAATCGGGCTTAAAATGGGACGCAAAATAAATCATTATACACATAATACATTGTTTATTAAACAAAATATTGTTAGAAAATTATAGAATTGAAAAAAATGTCCAACGCTGAATTCGGTAGTGATTAATTTCATTTATGGATAGACAACGGTCGATATTGCTTGACTTGAGTTTTCATTTTTTTTTATTATTAGTTCAGCATAGTGGTTCCTCTTTGCCTGATGGTAAGCGAAAGAAGAGCCCAAATCGCAACTGCAACTGACAAAATACTACACAGTATCCTGTCAGTTAACGCTGCCATGCTGACGGGCAAGTTGCTTCTTCACGCTTCGTTTGAAGGATCCCATATTGTAGGAAGGAGGGAACACATGTGCAGGCAAGGCGTTCCACATTTTAATCGTACGACAAAGATAGGAGTTGCCGAACTTTATGGTACGCGAGATTTTTAGATTGAAGCGCATAATGCACACCACATCAACCCTTACTCGTCCCACTGCTGGGATACGGGTTTAGAGCATATTCCACCACGCTGCTCAAAAGCGGATTGGCGGAGCCCAGTGTTTTCAAGCCGCCCGAGGACCACTGACTTACGTTAACGACTGTCATCTATGGATAACAGCCGGGACCGACGGCTTAACGTGCCCTCCGAGCACGGAGAAACTCGAGATAGAGAAACCCATTCATAGACAGGCTGCGGTAGACGTTGCTTAGCCTGCGTGTTTGGTTAGAATGCCACGCGCAACGAAGTCATCGGGCTCCCTCCTGCATAATGCATATGTTCTACTATTTTATTTAATAGGACTAGTGAGAAAAAAATGACCGTTAGGTACCTACCACGGAACTGTTCAATAGAACAGGTGGGAACAAAGGGGTTCTTCCTTCCTTTATCCACTAGGTATCACTGCTTTTATGTATATTCTTTATTGCATAACATTACACACAGAGTTAGTTACATTGAAAATAGTGTACATTGGTGAGCTTATCTCTTTAAGAGATTTCTCCCAGCTAGTCGTAGCGTGTGTGCAGTAATTTTATTTTGGCCGGAAGTTAAAAAGTTATGCGAAAGTAAATATACCTATATATATATATATTGTTCATGAATTTTATACACTATTTTACATGCAAAAATACGTACATACATACATAGTCTTTAATAATATCAATACATATAAATAACTACACATAGAAATATATAAGTACTATACATATAATATCACTTATTGTGAGCAACTGTCCGTTATTTGTAGCGGTAATTTGTTCCACAGCTGTGCGGCATTAACAGTGAAAGAACGAAGGTAAAAGATAGTGTTGGATGATGGATAATTCAAAGTTTTGGTTAGACAAGGACGTTTGGAACGGATAGATTGTCTGCTACATTAGCGGTACAAAAAAGGTTGATTGTAATAATATGCAGACAATTCCGGGTAAGTTTACTAGTTTACCAGTTCACATAATCAAATTTCGCCGGAAAATCAAAGGTATCTATTGAAGAGGCAGTATATTAAATTCCCTTTAATCTACGTTCATTGATTTACCCTATAAGTTGATTAGATTTTGCCTACGTCGAGTGGTAATTAAGCCTACGGCCCGTCTGATGTGAAGGGGATTATTATACGATTCACATACCGAGGGTAACGCCACAAAAATACAGAAACAAACTGGTAACTACACTCACTCGCAGGGATAGATACTGTGGAGATAGGCGTGTACCGAAGTAAATGCAAGGGTTACTTTTATTTTTATACTACGTCGGGAGGCATACAATTCACCTGATGAAAAGCGGGTACCGTAGCCTATTAACGCTTGCGATAAAGTGTCACTCGCGCGATGCCTCCTCTGCTGTTTACACAGCAACTTCTTGGGAGCTTACTGGTGACCTCACTCACACGCAGGAACACAACCTTATAGGGAGTTGTTTTCTGTGAGGTGGAGGTACTTCCCCAGACGGGCTGCTTTGATGCGCCCTACCTCTCTTAAAACATCCAGACCGAGACAAACAGGCATGTTCAAGGACACAAATGTTTGCCTAGTTTGGAAATCGAACCCACGAGCGTTGGTGTCAATGTTGCGTCATTCACGACTGAGCCACCGAGCTCATCGCAGGAGTCCTCAGTAAAATACGGAGTATTTGTATCGCGGTTTCTTGATCTCCACTTGTTACACTTCTCGTCAACACTGGTACTATTTGGGCGTGCTTGCTCTTATACAGATGTCGCCAAACAAAGGAGTTCCATATTATAGTCACGTATGTACATACACCTACGATACTATTACCCTCCAGGGAGTTGTCATTTGGCTACGGTTGTCTGTATGGTGCAGGTACTTACCCAGTCGATGAAACGCCACCAAACCCTTACATAATCTCACTGCAAGAGTTCTCTCTTTAACTGAAGATGCTTATGGCGTATCTAGAAGGCCAGCGACTACAATTAACAACTGACAGCTATCGACAACAACAATGGTCGATAGCTTAACGTGCCCTCCGAAGCATAGAAAAGCTCGTAATGGATAAACCTATCCGTAGACAGACTACATTGCTTAACCTGAATTTTCGATTTAAAGTGTTTTCGAGCTCCTCGGGGTAAGTTATTCCGTTCCATTTTCTTTAATACAACGTTTGAAGGCAAAAATCGTATTGTAGTGGATTGCCTCTCATCATGATGGTGAGGGTGAAATTTAAGTTTGTGGCGAGTAGTATAGAGTAGATAGTGGAACTCGGCGGCTGGTAGTTAGTTGAACAACTCCTCCGAACGCTCCCCATGATACAATTTGTACAGTACACAAAGAGAAGCAACGTCTCTTCGTGAACAAAGCGAGTCCAGCCGAGCGAAGATCACTGGGTCGCCGACCATTCGAACTGCTCTACGTTGTTTGCGTTCAAATGGAGTAAGTAAATATTGTGGCGCGCCGGCCCAAAGATGTGAACAGTATTCCATGTGAGGCCGGACCTGGGCCTTATAGAGTTGAGGGCAGGTTGAGGCGTAAAGTATCGTCTAACTAAGAACAAGATGACAAAACCTTCTTCTTCCTTCTACCGTTATCCCGTTTCCTAATCCATTAGGATTGGCGGAGTCCGCTACCCAAGCCAAAAGATTTGGTAATAATACTGATTTTGCCATGATGAACTAGATGACAAAAACCGTCGATGGAAAAAGCCTCAAGTCCAACTAGAATACTGCATGAAGTTTTAATAAAAATTCGGTCTGAAAGGAATGTTACAGCTTTTCTTCAACTGCGACCGAAGATCCAGGACACTATAAACTTTGACGTGCTCGGTAACGCAGTGGTTGGTAACGCTATTTTAACACCAACGCTCGTGGGTTCGATTCCCACACAGGACAAACATTTGTGTGCATGAACATGTCTTTTGTCTTGGTCTGGGTGTTTTAATAGAGGTAGGACGCATGAAAGCAGCCCGTCTGGGGAAGTACCTTATCACAGAAAAGTTTTCTGAGAAAACCGCATCCACTATTGGAGGTTTGCATTGTTCCTCGAACGAGTGTGGTCAACAGTAAGCTCCTACACGACACAACGTGTTGCAACGGTTTATACATCTAATGGGCCGTAAGCTTGTATGTCTTCCGACGTTGAATGACTCATGGGAGAAATAAAATGCAAGTAAGTTTCCTTTTTTTTATTAAAATGAATATCAGATTCCAATTGTATATTACTAATATTTGGCATGTGCGCATTTTATACATTAAATAATATTATTTTAAACCAAAACCTACAGGAGCGGAAAACACAGGAAAACAACAGCTATCCGGAACGGGACATTCGTGTTTGTACGCAACCCATTACACAAAAAGTGTGTTACAACAAAAATCCCGTCTCACTTTCCCGCTTTTCCTACCCCTATGGGTATTGCTTTTTAATAATTAAAATAAACATCACAGAATTTAACCATAAACATAATGAACAACCGCAAATGAACAACACGTAAACAAAAATAATTTATTTTCATAAATAAGGCGTTTGTACACTAGCGCATTTGCCCAAGATTTTTCTAGCAATTCAAATTGAACGAAGCACAGTGGACGCCCCATAATCCGACATACCATTGTATAAGATTTGAAGACATACATTGTAAATAAAATGTATTTCTTCAATTCACTTGTGCACAATTGAGCAGGTTGTAACTTGCACGTACCCTATTGTTCTCGACGCATGCTGTCTCAGTTTTAATTTGACTATGATTGGAATCTTATCAATTTGAATTGTAATTTGCCGGATTACAGTGTACTCTTATAGATGTGAAACATCTATTGGCGCGCCTTGCCGTGACGGCAAATGGCATGACGCTCTCTCAAGTCGTTACGCCCCTTCTACGCCGCCACTCTCGACTCCCCTGCGTGTGTGCGTGCGCATACTAGACACTTCGTTGCTTCTCTGCATAAGCTGTTTAGGTACTAAAAATCAAAAAACATCGGTTAGATATCTCTAACCGATGGTTTTTGATTTTTATTTATTAAAAAATTGAATATTTCATAGATGTTCCACCATTTTTTTTTAAATTCTATCAGTCTGTGGCAGTACTGTATAATCCCGACAAATTCGATAGTCCGACACCACCCTGCAAAACGTTTTGTCAGATTACCTAATCTTGGGCAAAAATGAGAAATCGTATAACGTGACTTATTCACTAGACTTTGAGATTTGTAAACAAAAAGGTTTATATAGTAAGATGCGTGTAATATGTAGTGCAAAAGCACCCGAAGCAATGTAACCCATCTAATGGCAAGTGTCTATAAGGCTACACTACGACTATTTTGCCGCATAACATTTAATTCCTCGTCCTAGCGTTATCCCGCTTCCTAATTAGGATTGGCGGGGACCGCAATGCGTAGACTAAGGATTTGAAGATACTGATTTTTACATGTAGCAACTGTCGTCAGACCTCCACAACCCAGAAGGATAATTCAAACCTTTCTTAGGTTAGGTCTCACATCATCTGAAATAGAATTATTTGGCCGTGCAGTTTTCATTGCGATGTTTTCCTTCACCGCCGTGCAAATGATAATTACACAATGTATATAAATCAGAAAACACGAATTTAGTGGTACATAGCCACAACAATATTCGTACCCGGGACCGTTGGTTAAATAGCCGTATTCTTAATTCACTAGGCTACACTACTCCGTAACAACTTATTCAATATAAATCAAACATATACAAATAAACAGTGCATTCCAATGTATAAATAATCCAAAATTGTAACAAAAAATCCGACTCTTTCGGATGACGGAGTTATGAAGTAACAAACATTAAAACGTCCTTTTTTGGTGTCGGTTCAAAACCGGTTTATTGACCAACTAGTCCGTGGTTCGAATCCTGGCATGTACCACTAAATTCCTGTTTGCGGATATGTACATATATTTGTAATTATGATTTGGTCGGCGCTGAAGGAAAACATCGTGAGGAAACTCACAAATCCAAGAAATTATATTCTTCTATCTGATTTTCCCTCTGGGTTTTGGAGGTCTGGCGGCAGTCGCTCCATACCAAAATCAGTGTCTTCGCCAAATCCTTAGACTTAGGTAGCGGATCATAGAAAGGGATACCGTCAAGAAGAGTGCATGGCAATATACACAACTTTCCCTAACTTTCATAGTATACCAATTCTGTGGTCTGCATTATGTACAGCTAAGTGCATGTCAATCTTTAAACTTTCACCTTTGTATCATTCGTATCGGGTTGACGGTGGCCTGCTCCGTGCTGTGCAAACCACTTATGAGGATTGTACAGCATGTGTGCGGGTGGAAAGAATAAAGGAAAAAGAGTTTCTTACGGAATACGCGCGGTAGAAGTCGCGGTTTGCAGCTGGTATGTTACATAAATACGACTCCAAGCGAAGTTCACAGCCACCAATTTCAATTACAACCTTCTTATCTATATAATGAACATCATTCCTTCGTTCAACGATCAATCGGTTTAGGTCATATTATAAAATGTCATGGTCATATTACGAGTTGGTCATTTCATGAAATGACCGGGCATATACTGATGATTTCCGCTCGGTAACGCTCAACGTGCGGACGCGTGTCATCGAAAAATTACAATGGTTCAATGCAAAAAGTGTAAGCTGTTCGTGTCTGTTGCGAAAGACGATACTGTTAAGTGTAAGGGGCCTTGTGAGGCAGTGTTTCATAAGAAATGTGTGCCAAAAAAACAAGAAATATGCGAAGATTGTAGAACCAAACCAGCCAATATCATTGAGGGCGATCCCGGTAAGATGACGGTGGAATTCTTACTTTCGGAAGTAAACAAAAAGTTAGAAATTATATTTAAAATGGAAAAGAAGCTTGAAGAAATAACAGATACAGTGGACTTCTATGCGGAGCAGTTTCAAAAAATGACAGAATTTAAAGAGACGGCTGAACGAAAAATGCTATCTCTAGAACAACGAAATACTTATCTGGAAAAATGTAATAAAGCTTTAGAAGAAAGATTACACGATGTGGAACAGAAACAACGAGAAAAGAAGGTGGAACTGACTGGACTCGAGAAGCAGCAGAACGAAGACATAAGAAAAGTTGTTATAAAAATGTCAGAAAAGCTAAACTTAAACTCGAGTGAAATCGAAGATGTAGTGCGGGTAGGCCGAGAGCGAAAGGATGATAAGCGACCGCAAGCCGTTATCGTTACCTTAAGTACGAAGTCGGCTAGGGATAGGTGGCTGCAGGGTAAGAGGAAACTTGCTAACAAAGACATATATAATAACAACAATAACTACTTCATTTACATTAACGAGGAACTGTCCCCAGCCAAGAAACATTTGCTATGGGAGGCAAAAACCCAGTTGAAACCTACCTATAAGTACGTATGGGTTAAGGACGCTTGTATCCTGGTGAGAAAATCGGAAGAAGATAGAAAGGTAATACAAATTAGATCTGAGGGCGATATCGAAAGGCTTCTTCGAATGAATAAACAATGAACGTTTTGTACAAATGTGTGAGCACACTAGGTGGTATTTTTTATGTAAACAAAATTCAACGATCCACATAGTATGAGGATAGATATAGTTTTTAAGAAATTTCAAGAGATAAAAGAGTGGAATACATATATCAAAAATTCAAGAGAAAAATTAAATATAATACATTTGAATATCAGATCTTTACGAAAACACTTTAACGAATTTCAAGTGCTCATAGAAAATTGCATTTGCAAAATCGATATCATTATATTAAGTGAGATAAATATAAAAAGAGACGAATTATCATTATACACTATACAAGGATATACTACTCATGCTAATACAAGAGAAAATGAAAGAGGTGGGGGAATATTGATGTATGCAAAGGATGATTTAAACATTACAGCGGAAATACATGAAACCACTTCTCTAGAAACCCTACATGGAAAAATTCAAATGGAAAATACAATTATTAATATTATAGCAACATATAGGCCACCTAAAAATAATAAAATACGTTTTATAGAGGAATTAAAAAGTATACTGAAGAAAGTAAATACGACGGAGGACATTATATTAATAGGCGATAATAATATAGATTTGCATGCAAGAAATCTAAATTCTACCACTGAGAGATATAAAAGCACGTTGTGTGAGCAGGGCTTCGATTGCGCTATTCCGAGCTCGGAGATAACCCGAACAGCTGTCGTAAACGATCGGGTGAATTCATCATGCATCGATCATATTTGGATGCGTGCGCGTCGTCGCATAGACAACTCGTGCGCACATATACTTACCTGTACGATCTCTGATCATTTTCTAGTGGGGATGAGTATACCTTATTGCTCTCAAAATAAGGACCAAAATAGTGTTAAGTTATGTAGGAATATATTAAACAATAGTCTCGTTAGGCAAAGACTTGCAGAAATAAAGTGGTCGGATTTATTAGCAATTAACTGTCCCGAAGAACTATATAGAAATTTGTGTTCAGTGTTTCACAGTGTATATGATAGCAGTAAAGTGCAAATAAAATGTAGTAGTAAAAGACATAGCCAACCGTGGATCTCTAAAGATTTACGTGTAAAATTAGATCGTAGAGATGAACTATTTCGGACGTGGAAGGCATCTCCTAATAGTATGTGTAGAAGGCTCGTTTATACACGTTATAGAAATAAAGTAAATAAGTTAGTTAACACAGCAAAAAATGTATACAGGCAAAGCGAGATAAAAAAATGTAATGGTGATTTTCGCAAGATATGGTCATTGATCAACTGTTGGATTGGACGAACAAAACATAACGTCGATGAAATTATATTGAAGTACATAGGTAAGTCAGATACCTTATATAACGTATGTAGTAAGTTTTCAAAAACGTTTACCCAAGAAATTGAGCAAATAAAGCATAAGTGTACCGTAAAATTTTTAAAAAGACATGAATATGTACAGGAGGCCAATGTATCTTTTAGATTTAAAAAAATAAATTCAAATGATGTTAAAAAAATCATTGACTCAATGTCTTGCGAAAAGTCACCTGGATTAGATCAAATAAGAGCTCAAGATTTAAAATATGTCAAGAATCATATCAGTGAAATATTAGCTAAATTTATAAACATGTGTATCGATAAAGGTGTTTATCCTAACGAACTTAAAAAATCCATTATTAGACCTATATACAAACAAGGTAGCCATTATGAATACACAAACTATAGACCTATTGCTATTTTATCAGTTGTAAACAAAATAATGGAAAAGGCTGTTATGAAACAACTCAATGACTTCTTGGAATGTAATAACATAATATCAGATGCCCAGCACGGTTTCAGGAGTGGCCGCAGTACTGACACGGCATTACAGGGTTTCACAGAGTATGTGAACAGTAAATTAGGGGAGGGAAAACAGGTTTTGGCTTTATTCATTAATTTCAAAAAAGCGTTCGATACTCTGGACCACTGTGTGCTGATGCAGGCCATGAGCGAATGTGGAATACGAGGTCCGGTGAACGAGTGGCTCCGCCAGTACCTGAACCAGCGGCAAATGCAAACGCGGATTGCGGGCGAGGATGGGGCCGCCGCAGGCGTAACGATGGGCGTGCCAACTGGTTCTGTCTACGGTCCAGTCGGGTACATCATGCACGTTAACAGCGTGTCCAGGGTAATCGAACATAGTCAGCTGTACATGTATGCCGATGACATGTGTCTGTTATATGCTTCACGAGACATGCAAAAAATGCGTGACTGTATACAGGCCGATTTCGACAACATTACGAAATGGGCGCATGACAACGGCATTCTACTTAATATAAATAAAACTAAATGCTTACACATATACTCACCATATAATAAAAAGGCAAAATGTACAAAATTAATGGGTATAACTGGTCACTCGTATACATGTTTACACAATAATAATCTAAATTGTTCCTGTCCAACAATTGAATATGTAGATCATTTCAAATATTTAGGGCTTTATATAGACTGTCACATGAATTGGAAGAAACACATCGTAGATTTGTGCTCGCGATTGAGATCCGTGTTGGGTAGATTTTATCATTTAAAAAGATCACTGAATCAAAAAACACTTTATCTGGTATACTTTGCTTTAGTTGATTCGCTGATTGGTTATGGACTTTCATGTTATGGGATTACCTTTAAGACGTACTTAAACAACGTCAAAAAAATTCAGTTGAGATTTTTAAAACAGCTAGTTAGTAAAAATATTAAAAAACAATGTAAGAAAAATAATAATTATGAAGAAATGTTTAAAATATGTAAAATCATGCCTGTAGAAGCAAAGGTAAATTACTTGATAGCTTTGCAACAATTTAGGAAAAAAAGTAATAAACAAATAAGGAATTTTCACTATAATGTAAGAAAATCAAAAACACAAAACTACGTCGAGCCAATAGCTACCAACTACTATGGTCAAAGAACAAGAAGTTATGTAACACCTAGAATTTTTAATAAATTAACAATTGCCCCGGATACCTTAACGACGCATCGATCGATTAAGCAGTACCTAAAAAATACATTTCTAAATGCATTGTAGCCTTTGAAGTTGTAATAGTGTGGACGTCTGCATAGCCCAGGGCGAGCAGGTGTCCGCGCTACATTAGTTGCTAGTGTATAATATGATGTACTTGCACACTAAACATACTGAGCGGTGATTTTCTTCGCCAACAAATTGCTTAGCAGTTTGGCGAATTTCATAAAGTGTAACTGCCTATGTATTATTCCATTAAGAGAAATAAATAAAAAAAAAAAAAAAAATATATATAAAGCTGAAAAGTTTTGTCGCTTATCACTGAAACTGACGAGCTCGGTGGCTCAGTCGTGAATGACGCGACTTTGACACCAACGCTCGTGGGTTCAATTCCCACATAAGGCAAACATTTGTGTGCATGAACATGTCTGTTTGCCTTGGTTTGGATGTTTTAAGAGAGGTAGGGCGCATCAAAGCAGCCCGTCTATGGAAGTGCCTCACAGAAAACCGCAGCCAAATAACATCTCCCTAGAGGGTTGTTGTGTTCCTACATGTGAGTGCGGTCACCAGTAATATATCGCAAGCGTTAATAGCCAAAATGCCCAAAACTATGACTAAAGATCATTTACAATAGCGGGTAAAAATCACGTGACGTCATTTGTTTGTAACCAAACCACAAGCAGTATCTAAAAACTATTATTATTTTATTCCTGGTATAAAAGCTATATGAAAATTTATAGCACTTAACTAGCTTGATTGCAACTTATTTTGTTTGTTATTTGTCGATCAATTGCTATAATTGCTTTTACGGCTGGTTATTTATACACAAATGACGTCACGCGTTCCGTGAACAATGCGCCATTGGCAAGGCATTTTTAAATAAACAACCTTTAAACATAGTTTTGGATCATTTAAAGGTTTAATTATTTAAAACCAGTTGAGAATGTGCAAGCTTGCATTGCCAGAGGAACACCTGTCTCGTCAATTATATAACAATTTTTTTTTTCGGCCATTTTGACCATGTTCCTTGAGATAGGAACGGTGTTCCTGAACATTCCTATTCTACTTTTTTATGCTGAATCCGAATCTGAAGTCAAAAATCGAATATTCGAAAAAAACGCACACACAGACAAACGCACAGACAAACATACAGATTTCATATAAAAACGGTGTTCCTGAGAACACTTGTCACTATTGTTTATGATTATAAATAGTCATTGTATTAAATTTGATTCGCTTTTTGAAATATTGTCAAAACCTCTGTTAAAATTTATTATTATACTAGCACTCCGCCCCGACTTCGCACGGGTAGTTGAGTATATCCCCCCACAGTCCCACGCCGCGTCTGTCGGGTTCATCAATTAAATTATACGGCGTAAAGGATTATCATAATGTGCATGAAATGCTTAAGATAACTAACGTATTTAAGTTGATAATGATTAATACTGTACATCCGTTATAATATCTGATGAAAGCTCGCAGGCAGGCTTGACTTTTTCCGACATTGTCAACAATTATCGTCATATTTCAACCGATTTACACAAAACCCTAACAAATTATACACATAAACCTTCCTCAAGAATTACTGTGTCTATTTGTGAAAACGGCATGAAAATCCGTTCAGTAGTTTTTGAGTTTACCGCAAACAGACAGACAGACGCGGCGTGGAGCTTAGTTTTATAATATGTAGTTATAGTAGGAAATGAGATTTGGTATATTTTCTTCGGTGGTACAATATGGCCGACTCACCCCTATACATGTACTGGCTTATACTTTAATAGAGGTAAGGCGCATCAAAGCAAGATCATCATATATATATCATCAGCATCAAAGACTGGAGAAGTTTTTTGAAGTGATAACTTCTTATGAGAGCGTAAACCGCTTCGTTACGTAACGCGTTACGGCGCCAGTCCGGCTTCCTTTCTCTCACGCATAGTTTAAGTTATCACTTCTGTCGGGCGTCCCGAGACGCACTAGTTTTTTTTTTTTATAATACGTCGGGAGCAATGAACGAAGTCGGGAGGCATACAAGCGGAAAGTGGTTAGCGTAGCCTATGACCGCGCGAAAAACATTAAGAATCACTCGCGCGATGCCACCTCTGCTGCTAACACAGCAACTACTTTTAGGGGCTTACTGGTGACCTCACTAACACGCAGGAACACAACAACCCTCCAGGGAGTTGTTATTTGGCTGCGGTTTTCTGTGACGTGCGAGTACTTCCAACTTACACAAAACAGCAGACAAATAACAACTCCCTGGAGGGTAGTTGTGTTCCTGCGTGCGAGTAACTAGTAAGCTCCTGAGGAGTTGCTGTGGTAGTAGCTAGGTGGCAACGCTTGAGGGATACTTCTTATATTGCAACCTAAGTGCGCTAGTTAATCTACTGATATTTCTCTTTGTAGGGTTCCGTACCCAAAGGGTAAAACGGAACCCTATTACTGAGGCTCCGCTGTCCGTCCGTCCGTCCGTCCGTCCGTCCGTCCGTCCGTCCGTCCGTCCGTCCGTCCGTCCGTCTGTCACCAGGCTGTATCTCATGAACCGTGATAGTTAGATAGTTGAAATTTTCACAGATGATGCATTTCTGTTGCCGCTATAACAACAAATACTAAAAAATAGAATAAAATAAATATTTAAGGGGGCTCCCATACAACAAACGTGATTTTTTTGCCGTTTTTATAGATAATGGTACGGAACCCTTCGTGCGCGAGTCCGACTCGCACTTGGCCGATTTTTTTTATACGACGTCGGGAGGTATACAAGCAAGCCTGCAAGAAGGCCACCTGATGCAAAGCGGGTACCGTAGCCTACTAACGCTTGCGATATATTAAATATCACTCGCGCGATGCCTCATCTGCTGCTTACACAGCAACTCCTTAAGAGCTTACTGGTGACCTCACTCACACGCAGGAATCCAACAACCCTCTTGGGAGTTGTTGGGAAGTACCTCCACCGCAGCCAGCGGTGGAGGTACTTCCTCAGACGGGTTGCTTTGATGCGCCCTACTTAACACTGTTTATACACCGTCGGGAGACTTACAGTTAACAGATCGGATGATGTGAAGCGGTTACCACAACGTACGAATGCGTCGGAGTAACGTTGGGAGGCGAGCTTGGTGGCGCAGTGGTGAAACGCGCTGTTTCATTATGTTTGACACCAACGCACGTGGGCTCGATTCGCACATGGAACAAACATGTCTGTTTGTCTCGGTCTGGATGTTTTTAAGCGAGGTAGGGCGCATCAAAGCAGCCGGTCTTGGGAAATACCTCTACCTCACTGAAAACACTCCCTAGACGGTGGCTGTGTCTCTGCGGGGGAGTTGTTTGTAAATTAAATATGTACCACGTGTAGGTGTAATTCGGCTTTATAGAAATTGAGTGAGTTACACCCCAAAGGCTTACACATAATAAACATCCGTAGGTCATCTTAGGAGGACTTTACTCAGCTTTCTGCTTGCCACTATACGGCCAAGTGGCAGAAAACGGTGCTAATCGCAGAAATAATGCTGGTTTTTTTATTATACTACTTTGAGAGGCATACAACCATACGGCCCACAAGTAAAGCGGTCACCGTAGCCTATAAACGCTTGCAATACTCGCGCAATGCTACCTCTATTGCTATCACAGCAACTCCTTTGGAGCTTACAGGAGACCTCACTCGCACGCAGGAACACAACAACCTTCTAGGGAGTTGTTATTTGGCTTCGGTTTTCTGTGAGGTGGAGGCACTTTCGAGATGAGCTGCTTTGATTCGACCTACCTCTCTTAAAAACACCAAGGCCAAGACAAACAAATACGTTCATGCACACAAATGTTTGTCCAGTGTGGGAATCGAAACCACGAGCGTCGGTGTCAAAGTAGCGTAACAGCGTGTTTCACCACTGCGCCACCGAGCTCGTCAGGCATAACAGACATTAAAGCAAACTGCATCGCATAGTATCTCCAAGCATTTGATTTGTTATATTATCTAGTAGATAGTTTTTAAAGTACACTATATGTGCTGATGCACCACGTGTAGGTGAGATTCGGCTCTATAGATATTGAATGAGTTACACCCAGAGGGCCACTTACACATAATAAACAAAATATCCGTAGGTCATCTTAGCAGACCTTTATTCAGCTTTCTCCTTGCCACTATACGGCCAAGTGGCTGCAAACGGTGCTAATCGCAGGAATAAGGCCGGTTTAACAGCCGTTATAGCGAACTGCATCGCGTAATATCTCCATGCATTTGATTTGCTCACGTTATCTTGTATGTAGTTTATAATGTACACCATAAGTGCCGTCGTACACGCAGATATAATGAGGGATCGATTTTTGGTGTAATGTCGGTACCTGAAAAAAAAAGACAATATACAGCAATCTGTTCACACGTTACTACAGTCCTGTTGATTCCTTAAAATTAAAAAAAAAACGGGTTGCACTCCGGGAGTGCCGTCAGAAGTGAAAACTTGAACATGCGGACCAAACAGCGATGTTGATAAACTACGTTGAACGAAACGCGTAAACGCCAACAATTTCATGGCGCTTACAACGTTTTGGTCGCGAGAAAATAATGCCCTATGAACGATCTAGCGCTTCATGTTTTAATTGTTTAATTAGAGGCAACTAATGTTTTAGCGCTGCAGCGAACTTAAATTCTAATTCTCACCAAAATCTTATGGTCAGGGTCACGTGTCCTGACGCGAGTTTAACATTTTTTACTCATCCCAAAAAGTGCACAGAGCCGCTAAAGAAGTTTTCACTTCAAAAAAAAACAATTTAAGCTAAATTGTTTTTTTTTATCGTGTGAAAGAGCACATTGCTGACATGAAGAATAGGCGCGATAAAAACTCTGCAGTTTGTGAACATACACTGGACCAGCCAAACCATTACATCCGGTTTGATAAACCACAAATCCTCGCCAAGGAGAATCGCTACATGCCGAGAATGTTGCGCGAGGCTATTGAAATAAGAAAACACCCCAATTTCAATAGAGAAGATGGTTGGCAAGTACCACCTGCTTGGGATCCAGTCCTAAAAATAATCAAATCCCAAACCCAAAGATCTAAAAAATGTTCGGACACTGTGAGCGATTTTTGTGTGAATCGGAACATATATAATTAATCTATCCATGTCGGTAGATGTAATAATTGAATAACTAATGTAAGACAAATACCACCTTAGTCTTCCTGCGACCACGGACGCTGCAAAGCGTTCGAAACGTCAGGTTCAACAAAATAAATAAAATACGCGATACTTCCGTTAAAAATTGTTTTAATTCAATGTGTAACAATCGCGAAAACCTAAGACAATACTAATTTAAGCTAAAATATAGGAGGTATTGGCACTTCATTGATGGTATGCGAAAATGGTTCGGACATTTAGAAATTATCACCAATTATTTTCACCAGAGGGAGACTTTGTACAGTATTGTTATAGATTTAATGGTTAACATACACAGGTTGAGAGAGGTAAAGCGCTTCAAAGCTACCTGTCTGGGGAAGTATCTCCACCTCACAGAAAACTGCAGCCAAATAACAAACTCCCTGCAGGGTTAGACTTTGTACAGGAGGAAGACTTTGTACAGTCGTCGTCTGCGTGGGTACCTCTGTCTCACCTATTTCTACCGCCAAGCAGCTATATTTATATAGCTGTGTTCCGGTTTGAAGGGTGAGATATTGCAGAGAAATTACTGGGCACTGTGACGAAACAGCCTTAGGTCACAAGATTGGCAGCGCGCGAGTAACATCCCCGTGGTGTTGCGAGCGTCAATAGGCAGCGGTGACCGCTTACCATCTAATGCGGACCGCATGCTTGTTTGCCAATCTAGTTATATAAAAAAGACACATAGATCAATTTCATGTCTCCGTTACATAGTCTCTGCCTACCCCAAAGGGAGACAGGCGTGATTTTATGTATGAATGTATATCTTCACGCCAGGTCCTTTTTAAGAGAGGTAGGACGCATCAAAGCAGCCCGTCTGGGGAGGTACCTCCACCTCACAGAAAACCGCAGCCAAATAACAACTCCCTAGAGGGTTGTTGTTGTTCCTGCGTGTGAGTGAGGTCACCAGTAAGCTCCCAACGAGTTGCTGTGTAAGCAGCAGAGGAGGCATTGCGCGAGTGATAATTAAACAAAAAGGTCCCTTGCGGGGTAGGCATTTTATTTTCACTAGAATATCAAAACAGGGAGAATGTTCTCATCTATATATATGAATGTTTGTCTCTATGTCCTCTATGGACTCAAAAACGGCTGGGCAAATTTTGATGAAATTTTCAGTGAATCTTCGGTGTCCTGTGAAGATCCTGTGAAGTTTGGTAGCGATCAGATCACCCGTGCGAAGCCGGGGTGGGTAGCTAGTAGTGTTATATAGTTGGGCTCACTTTGCGACCGCGGGGGTGACGGCAAGCGCCCAACCGAGCAGGCTGGCCGTGGACTGCACCAGCGCGAAGATCGGAGTTGTCGACACGTGGATGTCGTGAGGGTTCTCGCACCAACGGAACGCCTGCCCACCACGGAGCCCATTAATATACATACCAGGTGCTAAAAATAGCTATTTTTTTTATACTACGTCGGGAGGCATACAAACATACAGCCCACCTGATGTAAAGCGGGTACCGTAGCCTATTAACGCTTGTAATAGTATCTCTCGCGCGATGCCTCCTCTGCTGCTTACACAGCAACTCCTTGGGAGCTTTCTGGTGGCCTCACTCACACGCAGGAACACAACCCTCTAGGGAATTGTTATTTGGCTGCGGTTTTCTGTGAGGTGGATGTACATCCCCAGACGGGCTGCTTTGATGCACCCTACCTCTCTTAAAATATCCAGACCAAGACAAACAAACATATTCATGCACACAAATGTTTGACTTGTGTGGGAATCAAACCCACGAGCGTTGGTGTCAAAGTCGCGTCATTCACGACTGAGCCACCGAGCTCGTCAAATTCTCATGAGCTTAAGCTGTAGATCGTAGTAGCCCTACCGGGGAAGTACCTCCACCTCACAGAAAAGAGCAAGTGATAATAACAAATATGTACTAGAATAGGAATACTCAAATTTAGTGGTACACGCCAGGATTCGAACCGGAGATATACGTCAATAGGCCGGTTCCTTACGCACTGGGCTATCACCGCTGGCCAAAAATTTTAACTATTTATTTAGACTAAAGAGAGGTAGAGCGCATCAAAGCAGCCCATCTGGGGAAGTACCTCCACCTCACAGAAAACCGCACCTCTGCTGCTAACACAGCAACTTCTTAGGAGCTTACTCGTGACCTCACTCACACGCAGGAACACAACAACCCTCCAGAGAGTTGTTATTTGCCAACGATTTTTCTGTGAGGTTTAGGTACTTCCCCAGACCGGCTGCTTTGATTCGCCCTACCTCTCTTAAAAAACTTACTCATTGTATTGCAAGCGTTAATAGTCTACGGTAACCGCTTTACATCAGGTGGGCCGTATGCATGTATGTAGGATGTAGACTCACCAATTTAACAGTGGACTGGGGATCGAACCCGCACAGCGTCAGGCTGGCGTACGTGACGGCCGCTATGGCGATGGTGAGGGCGGCGAGGAACACGTGCCAGCACACCATGCGGCTGACGGGGTGCCGCGAGTGGAGCCCGTACTGCCAGACGAAGGGATCCGACACGTATATACACAGCGCGGGGGCTACAAACGAACCTGCCGCGGAAAATAAAGCATTTTTAATACATACCACTGATGTGGGAAGACGAGTGCTGGGAATAGTGCTTTCTTTTTATACTACGTCGGGAGGCATACAAGCATACAGCCCACCTGATGTAAAGCGGGTCCCTTATAGCCTATTAACGCTTGCTATATATTAATTATCACTCGCGCGATGCCTCCTCTGCTGCTTACACAGCAAATGAGTGAGGTCACCAGTAAGCTCCTAAGGAGTTGCTGTGTAAGCAGCACAGGTGGCATCGCGCGAGTGCTACTCTTTTTTTTATACAACGTCGGGAGGCATACGGCCCACCTGATGGAAAGTGGTTACCGTAGCCAATAAACGATTGCAATACATTACATGCTACCTTTGCTGCTAACATGGCAACTTCTTAGAAGCTTACTGGTGACCTTACTCACACGCAGGAACACAACAACCCTCTAGGGAGTTGTTATTTGGCTGCGGTTTTCTGTGAGGCACTTCTCCACCTATGCCACGTTCAGGCCCGTGTTGAAGACAGTAATCGCTTACGATCAGGCTGACCGTATGCTTGTTTAATAGTTTAGTATAAAGAAAACATTGTTAACCGACTAATGCGCCCGCCAAACACTGGTGCGGGAAATGGGTACCGACGAACATTCGCGCGAGCATCACAACGCCGAGCGCGAACGCGAACAGCGGGTATACGATATACTTCCAACACCATATGTAGAATTTTCTGAAAAAAAAAAAAAACAAGGCATGATGCAGAAATTACCAAGGTGCCTTAACTTATGTTAATACAGCGTTAGGAGGCATACAAGCATACGGCTTACCTGATTTAAAGTGGTTATCGTAGCCTAAGAACGCTTGTGACACGGGACCCGTGCATAGCAACCCCCCTTACTAGAACAGCAACTCCTTAGGAGCTTACTGGTGACACCGCTCACTCGTAGAACATAACAGCAACCCCGAAAGTTGTCATTGGCTATGGTTTCCTGTGAGCTGGAGGTACTTAACCAGACGGGCTGCTTTGATGCGCCCTATATTATATAAAAAGTGCTAAATCAGATAACCGAAATAATCACAGGGATATAAGTATATGTAGATAGATTCAGGTGTTATTTAGAGATAGTTAAACCCATCCATAGATAGGCTGCGGTCGACGTTGCTTAACATGCGTGTTCGGTTAGAATAGCACGCGCAACGACGCCATCCAACTCTCAGGAACCAATACAACTATTTTAGTTAGGAAATAAAATAATTATTAAACATTAAGATATGTACACAGCAAAAAAGTCCTTTGTTTGTACCTCTGTATTTGTACCATTGTACCTCTCTTAAAAACATCCATACAAAGACAAATAGACATGTTCATGCACACAAATGTTGCGTGGGAATCGAACAAGCAATGCAGCAGAGGTGGCATCGTGTAAGTGAGTGATAACGTATTGCAAGCGTTCAAAGGCTACGGTAACCGATTTACATCAGGTGGGCCGTATGCTTGTATGTATCCCGACGAGCCCTAGATATCAGCGAGCGTGCATTGAGAGAGCTATGAATTAGAAAAGTGACTTGATATGCAGCCGTTCCTGTCCCTCACATCTATTTGAACTATTTAAGGGGGAATAGATACAGGCTTCCGACGAGCTCGGTGGCTCAGTCGTGAATGACGTGACTTTGACACCAACGCTCGTGGGTTCGATTCCCACACATAGTAAATATTTGTGTGCATGAACATATCTGTTTGTCTTGGTCTGGTTGTTTTTAAGAGAGGTAGGGCGCATCAAAGCAGCCCGTCTGGGGAAGTACCTCCACCTCACAGAAAACCGCAGCCATATAACAACTCCCTAGAGGGTTGTTGTGTTCCTTGAGTGTGAGTGAGGTCACCAGTAAGCTCCCAAGGAGTTGCTGTGTAAGCAGCAGAGGAGGCATCGCGCGAGTTAATAGGCTACGGTACCGGCGTTACGTCAGGTGCGCCGTATGCTTGTATGCCCCTCGACGTAGCATAAAAAAACGAGTTGCACTCCGGGAGTGCCGGCAGAAGTAAAAACTTGAACATGAACGTTGTGCATTTTTGAATATTTTGGAATGGTTAGGGAATAATTTCGCACGAATTGCTTAATTTATCAGTATAAAAGTACTATCATGTGGTAAAATACAATATTCATTTATTGCGCTATCGTACACAAATTTATATTACATTAAAAATTTAACACTTCAGTGTGACCTAACCTAAGAAGGATCTGGTTTTCCCTTTTGAGTCACGGAGGTGTGACGGTGGTCGCTCCGTATAAAAATCAGTATCTACGCCAAATCCTTAGGCTTAAGTAGCGGACCCCGCCAATCCTAGTGGATTAGAAAACGGGATAACACTAAGAAGTGGAGATATAGTGTGATGGAGTGGTCTCACCTGTCGTTCATGACATGAGATATCCACATAATAAAGAGGAGTAGCAGCATGGCGGTGGTGGAGGAGTGGCCTGAGGGGCAGCCGGGGCCGGTCTCGCACGTCTGCCTGAACTGCCTTAATTGCGGCCGGCCGTGAGGGTAGAAGTTTGTCTCGCGGATCCACCAGTACGGGCGGTCTTCTAGCAGCCACCTGGAAATACGACAGCATATCGTTTTGCAACTTCAGTGAATAATGGTTGATACTGTTGATTGTAGGCGCTTGGTGGAATTTTGAAGACATCTCGTTAATGTTAATACTTGCATTTGTACAGATTCCACTTCACAATTTTATTTAATAACTAGCTGTGCCCGCGACTTCGTCCGCGCGGAATAGTAATATTTTTATTATTTATTTATATAAATAAAAATAAATAAAATTTTAAAAATAAAAGTAGTCTAATTTACTCCTTGTTACATCAGCTATCTGCCACTGAAAGTCCCGTCAAAATTGGTCCAGCCGTTTCAGAGATTAGCCGGAACAAACAGACAGACAAACAGACACTCCAATTTTATTTATCTGTATGTATAGATGTATAAATATCCTCTCATATGCCGGTATACGCTCATATCGCTGGGATATTCAGGCGTTAAAACCCAACGTTTTATGTGTGCCTTAATGCGCAATAAAGTGGTTGTTGGTTAGTGCGAACCGCTTTACAACAGGTGGGCCGTATGCTTGTATGCCTCACGACGTTGTATAAAATATCGATATCAACGATTGTCCGTAAGTTATTTCCATGGATAACACCCTACAGGGCGTGATATAAAAATAAACTAACCATTTCATGACGGAGTTCAACCAGCTTCCGAACGCCATGCACAGGAGAAGCTGAGCACCGAAAACGGAGTCGAAAACAGACGTGAGAGGGAACAGGATTTCAAAGACGTTGTGAGGGTTGGAGAAATCATTGACCCATTCAAAGAAGTTCTCGTAATCTGAAAACCTGTGGAATAAAGATAATTAGATATTATATTTATAAGAGCTCAGTGGCGCAGTGGTGAAATATATATATTTAATGTAGTTAGAAGCGCTGTTACGTTACTTTGACACCAATGCTTGTGGGTTTGATTCCTGTACCGGACTAATATTTGTGTGCATGAACATAACTGTTTGTCTTGATCTGGGTGTTATTAAGAGGTACGGCCTCACCACCTCACCTCACAGAAAACCGCAGCCAAATAACAACTCCCTAGAGGATTGTTGTGTTCCTGCATGTGAGTGAGGTCACCAGTAAGCTCCTACGGAGTTGCTGTGTTAGCAGCACAGGTGGCATTGTGCGAGTGATACTTAATGTATTGCAAGAGTTTACAGGCTACGGTAATCGCTTTACATCAAGTTAGCCGTATTCTAGTACCCCCATAGTGTAGTTAGTGCAGTCTTGCTGCAGCTAAATACAAACACCCGGGAGGGTGGTTATATTCCTGTAGGTGAGTGAGGTCAGCAGTATCTTCCTGGGAAGTTGCCGAGTTGGCAGTGGATGTGGCAATGTGTGAGTGATAGCTTGTGTATTGCTAACATTCTATCCTAAGCATATGGATAGAGATTTTCATTATTCCTCATTAAGTTAAGGGATAAGAGAGGTGGTTCCTCTCTTTATTCCCTCAAAAAGTAAAAACTCAATAGGTGTAGATTTTAAGGAGAAAACAATAAAAAATTGATACTCAAAAATCACAACTATTTGTGGAAAAGTAAGCAACAGGCAAAACAAGGTATGTTTGCTTCCCATGCTCAGCTTTTCGTGATCACAGTTCTGACCTAACTTACACTATACACTCATGCCGAGTGAGTTTTAACTTCGATAAACATTAATAACTAATTATTACTATTATTAAGCAAGCTAGCACTGACCATTCAAACTGAAATGTCAATCTTCTAAGAAGATTGACGATGAAGATTCTTCTTAATGTTACTAGCATTATCCCGTCCTAATTCATTAGGATTGGCAGGGTCCTCTACCTAAGACTAATGATTTAGCTAAGATACTGATTTTGACATGAAGCAACCGCTGTCAGACCTCCATAACCCAGAGGGAAATCTAGACCTTTCTTTGGTAAGGTCACACTATAGGTGTACCAAATTATAATTTCTTGGTTGTGCTGGTTTCCGATTCACGATGTTTTACATCACTGCCAAGCAAATGATAATTACAAATATGTACATAAATCCAAAAACACAAATTTTTTGGTTCATGCAAGGATTCGAACGAGGGAACTGGTACTCCATTGGCCAGTTCCTTATCCACTGGGCTATCACTGATATATTACTCATAAATCTTCAAGAGTAACCTAAGGGCAAGAATAGACTTGTTCGCTTCACTTGCTCATCTTTTCGGGCATTTCGATAAACCTTAATGAATATCTATCTATTTATTACTTCACGCCAAATCCCTTGTACGGTAGGCGCAGAGAACCATACAAATCAATCCCTACATACCTCACTCTCTTCTTTACCATTCATTGATCTTCTCATGCACGATCGCCAGTTTCTAGAGCTCCTGATGTAACCTTCTGATAGAACACAATCAATTTGGTCATAGTAGGTAAGTCTTGGCCTTTGTTGGCTCCTACTTTCCGTTTTCACTTTTACATTGTATGTCTGTTTTGTAGTTGTAAGTTAATAAACTGTCTGTATGCATGAAATCTTCGACATTTTATGCATGGAATATGAAAATTAAATTCCTTCTAATTAGAGTCGACAAAAGAAAATCGATAAATATTACCAATCTTGTATAAATTCTATACAAGTCACTCCCAAAGCGTACAGTCGATCCATCTTGTAATTTCACAAACAATAACTCACTAAATCTTTGTAGATGTGTCAAATAATAACTAATAATTTGTGTGTGTGAAAAGTGAAGAAAACAATTTTCGGACGGAACGGAAATAGGGAAGTTTTTCAATAGTTTTCTTTCCTATCTCTTCTTTTCGTTTTGGCCATCAGTTCTCACTTTAAGATATTTTCACTGACATGAGTTATGAAATGTAGTAATAAAACTTCAATAGTACGGAATGATGAAATTTAAATAAATAATGACATCATTCTAACACTATATGGATAATTACCTATAGTATTATATTATAATATTTATATTATAGTATACTGTTTTTTGTAGTTTATTATTTGTTTAAACACTGCATTCAATCCATGCCAAAATGAACCCTGTGACATCTACCAAAATAAAACTACCTACTCCAAAAGAGATCGTAGTAGCGCCATCTATCAGGAAATAGCAAACATTTTTTTCTTCTGTTGATGCTTTACATTAAAGCTATTGAATAACAGGAGACGCTGCTGGTTATGCCATGACGCTAGTTATTGGTAATATGCAACCGATTTATCTCTTCATGTGTAGAAATGGCAAACTAACTAAATACGATTTAATGTCGCTGAAATTGCAACTCGCAATGCATGAAAGCGACTTCGCAGTTTGATTAAATATGTCAGTCGCCATCATTGAACTACTATGTACTAACGTACTAGAACGGACACCGCAAGTAAAAATTTTGCCATCCCAACTGCGGCGCCGGGCGCCGCAGTGGCCGCATTCGCTTGTCATACTCGGACCGACACGGAGTTGCGTACGCTAAACAAAAAAAGAATTAAACATCTTGGAAATGCCTACTTGTGAGCTTATAGCGTGTTTAAATTATTCCAAAAACAAAAAAAGCTTCCCCATCGGTAAATAACACAACAATTCACTATTAAAATAATTTTGTTCAATATTTTCAATTAACAAAACAGTAATGTCACAATGTGTCATCGACCGCCATTTTCTATGCAAATCATAGATTATGAAATTCTGTAAGCACAGATGTGACAGAACGATTATAGAAGTATCTACTTAAGTCCATTTTTATTATAAGTTTGACGTGTGATATGCATGTGCCTGTGTTTCTGATTGTGTATTTGTGTCTCCATGTATCTGTGTGTCCGATTAATGAATTGATTTTGAATTCGATTGTTTTGTTTGGAAAGAGATTTGATAGAGAGTGTTCTTAGCATAATCTTCATTATCATAAGCCCTTTTCTAGTGTATCGGGATCTTAGAGAACTATTTAAAGGAATAAGTACTCTCACGGTTACCTCTCAGTATATTTATGAGAACATAATATATGCTCGTAAAAATATAGTCATTTTCTAAATTTACTGAAAATCTTAGTAGCAGGAATAGATTGTGTATACCAGTACTTGCACGGCTTGCTAAGACTAGTATATCTTTTATTGTAAATTGTATTTGATTCTATAATAAATTACCTGTATATAATAAAAGTTCTATCCTTGCCTGACAATATGTTCAAAAGGTACATCAAAAATACTCTGTGCAAGAAAGGTTATTACACAATCGATGAATATCTAACTGACAGAGATGTTTGGAAATGATTCAGCACATGTATTAATATATCTTTAATTGTACAACTTGATTTCACTATATGTACACTCACATATATTTATTGTAATATATATTACCGATGAAAAAAAGACCCATATTGGCAAGTTTTTTTTGGCACTTCTTCTTCGCCAATGGTCATTTTCGAAATGCTGGTAAATTAAAAGATATAGTCATAATATATTACAAGCGTTAATAGGCTACGGTAACCACTTTAAATCAGGTGGGCCGTATGCTTGTATATGTCCCGACACAGTATACTATAAAAATAAAATTGCACAATGATGGTCCGATTCGAGAAGTACAACCACCTCACAGAATACTGCAGTCAAATTAGAATTCTCTGGAGTTTTGTTGTGTTCCTGCGAATGAGTACGGTCACAAGAAGGAGCAGAAGTTGCTGTGTTGGCAACGGGTTCTTCTATAAGCGACGACAACTTCACATCAGGCAGGCCGTATGCTTGTTTGGCATCCGACGTGGTATATAAAAAAAAGAATCCGTTAACAACAACAGAAAAGCTCCCACATCATAAACGAATAACTATCAAAGACATTGTTGAGTTGTCATATTCGTCAGAAGATTTATATAAAATATGTATGATCACAGAAACTATTATACGAAAACTTATAAAGCAAAGTGGCGAGATTAGCCTCTCCACGAAATACTATTTTAGTTATATTAGGTACTGCGTTAGAATATTTTACGCAGACGGAGGTATTTAGGTCTTTAGTTCAACATTCTTTTTGTCAACCAGACACATTAAATCACGGGAGTCATTTGATTCGGGCGATAATTAATAACTATACGACTATTCTAATAAAGAATGAAGCAAATCATCAAAAAGGCAAAAGATGACTAAACTAATATTGTTTAAAGGAAATTAATTAAAAATTTTCAATAATAAATATTAAAAAAAAAGTTTGTTTATTAAAACTGAACCGCATAGGTACAAAACCAACATCGTCCGTTCTGTGTCATAGTCTATGGGAAAGAAATGTTGCACCTTCGTAGCAAATCAAGCGCTGCGGTACTTGAATGAAGTAATTATTTTTTCTGCGCTACAGCGAACTATAGCTGTAAATTACCAAATGGAACAAGGCGATTGTTCCCGGTGGCTTCTCTAGTACGTAGTACATATTACCTCAATGGTCGCCATACACAGTGTTGTTATCTGTCGATAGTTATATAGAAGGTTATATAGTTGCACAATTATCGATAATTTCACTAACTATAAATACTGAAAAATTGATAAAAGTAGTCGTCGATAGGCTCTCTCGATAATAATATCTCCTGTCATAGGAACGTAGGAAACAGAAACTCGGGACGCAGAAAACTCTTCATCGGCCGATCCAAGTGCGGATAGTTAGGACTGCGCGATACACCAAGTACCGAAAAGCCCAGGTACCTTGGCACCTCTTTCCACCGGCCCTTCAGGCACAAACGCACGTGTTCGACTATTTAGTCCACGCGACGCCCTAAGCCGAGGTTGGACTCTCGGAGGCTACTAGGTACTTCATCAGACATTCTTTAGTGTTGCTATATTAGTAGGTAAAGTAGGTAGCAAATGGCGAGATGATAATTACCTTTATGATCCCATCTCCGACGTAGAAAAGAAGACTTTATGTAGAAGTCACTGTTCCCCATACTTCACGCTCCATACGTCTATAACATTCAATACTAGTATACCTCGCGACTTCATCCGTCCTTTCTGCTTTCTATTTTATCTTAGATTCTAATCTTAGGTCGTAGGTACCGTGATTTTGAATGGCCTTATAAAATTCCTCAAGAATTGGGCTATCAAATGCATAATTAATTTTTCAAATCCGAAGAACAGTTCTAGGGATCAACAACAAACTATTCCGCTTTATGTATATTAGTATAAATTACGAACATAACATGTTTTATCCAGAAATGAGAATCGCATGGTAACGTTAACCAAAAATTAGGAAACAAAAAATCTTATCGCGAGAAATGAAGATTCCTGTTAGAATTCTGTCGCGTATAATAAAACAAAGCTTGAAGCTCGGCGCATATTGTCAATATACAGGACAAGCCAGGCCAATCAACCCCTACCTACAGTTGGAGAGAGTGGATCGATCAAAACGCCTTCTTTCCTTTTTTTTTTTTTTTTTGTGACGCGGGGAAAAATGCGTTACGCACACCACCGGTGCCTGGGTGGGACTCCCCGTCGGCTGTCCGACGGTATACCCACTAAACAACCCCGCGAAATGCCATCGGCCGCGTTGGTGTGGTGCCCCGGATCTGTCAGCAACAGTGCACAAAACGCCTTCTTTCCTGTTCCGCAGGTGAAAGACACAGAAATATCTTCTTTACTGATGAAAAAAAATTCAGCACTACAACAAGCAAAATGACAAAGTGTACGCATACTGTTCTAAAGAAGCCCGCTATGTGGTTGGAAAAGAACAACGTGGTCATCATCCTTCGTCAAAAATATCACAATCAATTCAATCAAATAAACCAGCACTCAAACTGAATAAATTGTTTTTAAATTTAGAAAATTAAGTAAGAAAACATGACTTTTTGGTTTAAAAAATAGATAATTTTGACATAATGCAACTAACTATACCTACTTGAATTATGTAAATATTGCTGTAAAATGTTAAGAAAAATTCTTGAGTAAAGAACTCCTTTTTACCCGTCCATGTAATGCTACAACTATGCAAGATTATAGATTTTTTTACTTTTTATAGTTTATTGTGTCGAGGTTTTACATTTTTCATTATAAATTATTATATATTCACGTCACTCAAATCATTAATGGAATACTAACATTATTACGTCAATCAAAAACAATTTCATCTTATTCCTACAATGCTATATAATCTGCTACATTTTATTTATATACATTTGTGAACATTGTTGAAACTTGAAAAGAGGTTTTATTGTTTTATTTTGCAAGTTGAAGAGTCCCGGCGCGCAGTTAACCGCGCTAACCATCCGCTAGGTGGCGCTGCGTCCCCGAGGACGTTGGGGGTGGATTATTATTTTAATAATTGAGTATTATACAATGGTGGGGAAACAGAGATCACCGCAAGTTTCGTTTTGATAAAATTGGAACGTGTAAATTTGACATTTAATATTCCTAGTATAGAAACAACAGACGAGTGAAAGCAGGAAACCGTATCAAAGGTGCGTTATATACCAACTCGGTTTTTTCGAGGAAGATTATATGGCGCAAAGGCCGCCAACATTGACGTACGGTAGTGAATCATGGGTATGGCAGAAGAAGCATGAAAGTAGGGAGAGCGCTAAGGAGTATGTGTGGAGCTAGATTGATTGATAGAGTAAGAAATAGCATGATACGAGAACAATGTGGAATGAAAGATGATATAGTGACAAAAAATGAAAAGGGTATGCTGAGATGGTTCGGACATTTGAAAAGATAGGATGACAAAAGAGTTACGAAAGACGTATATTGAGCAAGAATAAATAAATATAAATAAATAAATAAATAAATGCTGCTTATCCCAATGGGAGACAGGCGTGATGATATGTATGTAAGTATATATGTAGAAACAGCTTGTTAATTATCCCGCGGTTCTGCCTGCCTGGAGTTCAGTTAATCAAGTACTTTTATATAAATTCGGGAGGCATACAAGCATAAGTCCTACCTCATGGGAAGTGATTACTGTAGTCTATAACGCTTGCTTAGAAGTTTAGTAGTACGCCCTTTTGTTTAAGTTAGTTCAAATTGCCTTAACTTAAGTACTTATTTAACATGTATATTTATAATTTGTGCTGCGTCACCTATTTTGTTCTTTTTCCTCTACCATAAGGTTGTCTGGAAGAGATCGCTATGCGATAAGACCGCCTTTTGTACTTTAATTTTTAGTTGTCATTTTAATATCTATAGGTACTGTTCTATGTAGCGCAATAAAGAGTACCTATTGTATTGTACACCCCTGCTGCCAGCAACCTCTTTTGAAGTTGACTGGTAACCTCACTGTACTAGGGGTAGCAGTAACACGACAACCATCCAGGGAATTGTTATTTTCTGCTGCTTCTGCTTTGGCTGCAGTTTTCTATGAGATGGAGGTATTTCCCAGTTAACAACTGAATCACCCATTCGCATTCCCACATTCATATTTCTTAGTCTCTGAAGACAACTGTCCAGATACAGGATGAATAGCCGAGACGACAGCACGCATCCCTGTCTGACACCAATGTTGGTATCAAACCAGGCCGGGCCGCTAATATGCAGTACCTTTCTTCAAAACACCCAAAAAAATACAAACATACATATTTCTGCACATAAGTGTTTATCCTGTATGGAATCGAACTTACGAGCCATAATGCTGTATACCTCGGCTATACTTGGTATAGCCGACGGGATCGCGGTGGCTAGGTGGAGCTGTGAAGCTCGCTGACGCCCGTAACGTGGCTGGACTGACGCAGTATGCGGAGGGAAGTTCGTAAACAACTGTAGTAATTTCATCGGCGTTCAAAAATGGGCATAAAACTGAAAGACTGATGAATGAAAGGATGAAGTGAGGAATGAAAGGGACTACGATGTATGAATGTGTTAATTGGTATTTAATGATAAATAAGTTACAAAAGCCTTGCCCATGGCAAGGGTGCAAGATTAAAAAAAAAACTTACGAGCCATGATCTTAAAGTTACATTGCTAAGCATTGCTCCACCGGGATCGACGTCATGGCTTTTCAAGTACAAATTTCAAACACTAATCTCAAGTCAGATCGAAATGGAGTACCGTAGTCACTTTTGGACGAGGACACCTGGATACCAGCTAGAACCAGCGTGCACCATGACACTCTTGTCAGAAAATTACACCACTACGGTATCAGGAACAAGGCTCTCGAACTTCTGTCTTCTTATCTAGGCAATAGGATACAGAAGGTCGATGTTAATGGTAAAAATCTTCGGGGTCCCCTGTAGTTATGGGAGTCCGACAGGGGTCAATTCTAGGTCCATTCTTATTTTTAGTATCTATATATTAAAGACTTGCCTTATTATGTAAGGGATAAACATAAGATTGTATTATTTGCGGATGACACCTCTTTGACATTCATAATTAATAGACGGTTAGGTAATTATGACGAAGTTAACGATGCTCTCTCTAAAGTTATTCATTGGTTTAGTGTTAATAATCTGCTTTTAAATGATAAAAAGACTAAAGTAAATAAGTTCTCAGCACCTAATGTAAGACAGGTGGCTACCAATGTAGATATTAATGGAATTAATATAGCCCCTGTGGAGACAACTGTGTTCTTGGGTATACCAATTGACTCCAAACTACAATACAAATTGAAAAATTATCAGGAAAACTAAGTTCGACTGCAGAGCTTATTACTATGCAATGAAAACTATTAGACGGCTCACTGATGTTGATACAGCTAGAATAGTTTATTTCAGCTACTTTCATAGTATTATGTCATATTATGTCAATAGGAATTCTTCTTTGGGGTAACTCCGCGGACATTAACACCATCTTTTCATTGCAAAAGAGAGCCATAAGAGCTATCTACAAACTTGGTCCCCGGGACATCCTTAGAGAAAAATTCAAAGGAATAAATATTTTAACAGTCACATCGCAATATATCTATGAAAATCTTTTGTATGTCCATAAAAACATAGACTCATTTTGTAAAAAGAGTGATACTCATAGCATACATACTATAGGTATATAAGCATAATCTTGTGTTGCATGCAAGCCGTCTCCACAAAATAAGTAATTCTTTATGGGGTAATGTATACGGTTCTATAACAAACTTCCCAGCAATATAAGAGAATTGTCAATAAATAAATTTAAAACTACTATTAAAGCCAAATTGTGTAGCAGGGCATATTATAAAGTATCTGACTATATTAATGATAAAAATGCCTGGGAGTGAGTCGATCCAATTATAATGTAAATTTAATTAAATTAATAAAATTATGTAAATTTGTTTGGATACCAAAAGAGGGATGCCTGAGTTTATTGGCAGTATTTTTATCAGTGCTCACCTAGTCATAAAGTGCACGGTAGGGAAAAAATTGTGACGATTCCAAACAAATGTAGCCATTTTTACAGAATAAAAAGATTTTGGCTTGACTTTGACTTAACCTTGTATTTTGGTACTTGGTCTGCCTCGGCTCCTACATTACTTACAATGGGATGCCTCTTTATAGCGCCAGTATGTTTCAGCTACTGCAAAGTCGGATAAAACTAGGACGTAGGCAAAAGCTGTTTTCGCGACTGTACGCCGGATATAAAGCGAAGTCAGGTTTGGCCAAATTTAATCTTTGCAACGTCGAGGCGAGGTTACGTGTCTACACGTGCATTGATTTGTGGCATAAGTCTCGAGATTTGTTTTATTTTTAATATATACTTTTTAACTTTATTTGCTTATTGGCATGTCACGTTGAAAACTTTATAGAGCAGCGATAGATAGTCTAGTGAAAAAGGAACTGTGAATCGACACGGCCGCTGGTTCGATTTCTGGCGTGCGTATGGACTACTAAATTCGTGTTTTCAAATTTATATACATATTTGTGCCAGCTTACTATTGAATGCGAAGAAGATGTTATTTGAGAGAGAAGAATCAAAAACCAATATAAGGATTACGGTTGATGACGAAGTGTGAAGCAAGTGAATGAGATTGTATATCTTGGATGCGCTTTCAGCAGGGATGTTATAATAACAATAACAGGGGTGTTAAAATAAGAAAAGAAATACTCCGTTGGTTCGGGCATGTAGAAAGAAGGGATGTAGGAGCCGAGGTAGGGCAATACTTAGGTACCTACCATGACCAATTGATCGTGTTTTATCAAAATGTGATGTCAGGAGCCTTAAAAACCGGCGTGCATAAGAAGAGCAATTAATGTTAGAGAAGCGAGTGAGGTTTGTAAGGAGCGAGTCATGTGGTGCTCGGTTCTCTCTGCCTACTCGGCAAGGGATTTGGCGTGAAGTTATAGATAGATAAATTTGTGCCCGCATGTCAACGAAATTATATTTCAAAAGACATGGGATCAACCTAAGAAAGCTCTGATTTTCCTTCTGGGTTGTGGAGACCTAACGGCAGTCGCTCCATGTTAAAATCAATATCTTCGTCATATACTTTAGTTAGTAGTTAGGTTTAGGTAGCGGACTCTGCCAATCCTAACGAATTAGGAAACGAATTAACGCTAAGAAGAACGAAGAGTATTTTGGAACGATTCGAGTGTAAGTAAATTGCTATCACCGCTGATCCCGAAGCCAGCCTTACTTGCATGTGATGTGTCAACTACGAAACTGGCAAAGGAGAGGTACCGTACAGCGATACTTCATAATTAGGTCGACTTTGAAAGTACAGAGCATGCCAGGTCAAGCTATGCACCCATACATATTAATCGTTGCATTAAAGGTGAGATGAAAGAATAAATAAAGAAAATAGAAATAGATAAAGAGAATGGTCTATATAGCTTCTGTCGCCGTATATATATCCAAAACGTAGCCAAATAAGAACTACCTGGTGGACCGGGTGTGGCAATGCTCTTGTGGTATTCATCGTTCACAGATTGCGTAACCGAGTTTCATGTAGGTAATATAAATAAACGCAATTCTAATGTCACGCAATTTGATCTAACCTGCTTTGTGTGACCCTGCTACCAAAGTACAATAAGTATACATATATAATACGGTTGTGTTCTGAAGAGTTGTTCTAGCTAGTTCTGAGCTACTTTTTATAACCGCACCACTCGCCGACGGCGGGCAGTTCACCCTCACACAGTGGAACCGCAATGGTCGCGTGCTGTGCGGTTCCAGAGAAGTTTTCTTCCGAGAACTCTCAAGCCGTTGAATGAGCTCCCAGCCTAGGTTTTTCCAAGGGACTACAGTATGGAGTTCTTCAAGAAATGCGTGAAGAGGTTTTTAGTGTTGCAAATGTCCCTAAGCTACGGTGACTGTTTAGCATCAGGCAGGCCGTATGCTTGAACGCCACCTTAGTGGTATATAATAAAAAAAGTTAATAGCCACTTTCCTACTCAAAAAACATCTTGAGATCTATCTCTGAAATTTTTACCTCTTAGTTAATACACTGAGCACTCGTAAACGCTGTATGATCACGTAGAATTATTGCATTAAAATATAATCTGGCCCCACCCGCCCGCAGGGGTGGGGAGTGTTTTGAAAATGGGGGGAATTCAATGGTGGCGCGGTAAATATATTGAACAGCAAGTAAATGTAATGTTACTAGATCAAGATCAAAGAATATGTGCAATGTAGATAAGAGCTAAAATCGTGAAGAAATTAAACGAATGGAGAACAGATGGAACGATTTTGTTATGGAACTCAACTCATCGCTACGGGGTGGGCGGTGAACGTAGACAAGCAGTTCTAATAGGCTAGTTCACGAATCAATATCGTGTCTCTTCTAGTTGGTTAAAACATCGCATTGGACCGTAGCAGGCTTGAATTGGTGGGTTATTTAGGCTCTAAAACACTAAGGTTCACTGAGTAAAGTGTGGATTTATACACCGTCAATATGTTTATTTGTTTGGGGCCCAAACCGAACTCACATGGTACGTAATCTATATCTATACATATAAATAAAATTGGAGTGTCTGTTTGTAATATTAAAATAACCGCTTTTTATTAAATGCATATGGATGTATACACTTTACATATACCAAAATAATAGGGGGTCATGTGCCAGAAGCGTGCTCGTTCGCGACCCCTGCCAATCGATTAGATTGCAATTCTGGCCCGAAAACGCACCGATGTGCGGATTAGGGCGTCCCCCGGAGGCGACGCGCACCGATCCGCCCCCGTCGGTGCGAACATAGGTGCATGCGGCGGTGGGGGCCGCCACCCACCACGCAGCGCCAATTCCGGCGGGTCGAAGAGAGCCGAGTGCTGCATAGGCACGTGGAATGTGACTGAGGTGGACTGAGGTGGACTGAGTGATAAGATGAATGAGCTGATGGAGCTAATGAATGAGAGAAGCTTAGATGCTTTGTGTGTGACAGAGACTAAGCGCAAGGGGAGCGACACCGATGATCTGCCCGATGGGATGATGGCCCTATGATCTGGTGTAGACCGGGACGATCATGCCAGTGCTGGTGTAGGTGTCATACTCTCCTCTCGCTTAGCCCCTGGTGTGAAAGATTACTGTTTGGTAGGGCCTAGACTTCTCTGGGTTCGTATAAAACTGGGCATCACGCGAGTATTTCTGGTTGCAGCATACGCTCCCGTAAGCTCAGCGTGTGCCCAAGAACTAGAGAAGTTTTGGGAGTCTGTGAGGGATGTTCTGGATTTGGCTGAAGGGAATGAAAGAGTGATTATGTGTGGAGATTTGAATGGATGGGTTGGGACCAAACGAGACGGCTATGAAGCTGCTCTTGGTCCCTATGGAGATAAGAGAGTGAACGAAGCAGGTAAGTCGATTCTAGATTTATGTATGGAACGAAACCTCCTCGTGTCGAATACTTTATTTCGTCACAAGGATATTCACACGTATGCATGGAGACGGAATGACCAAAAAAGTGTGATTGATTTGATTATAATTGATAGACGTCTCCGAAATACTATAATGGATACAAGAGCCTTTAGAGGTCCCACTCTTGAAACGGACCATTACCTGGTGGTAAGCCGGTTTGTGGGACTTTTCAAGAAGTGGAGGCATTGGCGAGTGCGTATCCCTTTCGGAGATCATGAAAGGATAAGGAGTGAAAAATTGCAAGATGAAAGTGTAAGGAGAATGTATGTACATCTGGTAAGCGAAAGACTTGCAAATGCAAGTCTTTCCGGCACAGATGTGGATGATTGCTGGAAAGTTCTGAAAGAAAGTATGGTGGATAGTGCAAAAGAAGCATGTGGATGCGCAAAGAGGCATAAAACATTGAAAGGGGATGCCTGGTGGGATGCGGAGGTTGAATCCTCCGTAGCAAGAAAGAGGAAAGCGTGGCTGGATTATGTATCATCTTTGCCCTTAAATTAAAGTATGAGAGAGAAGAAGAAAGAAATGTACCGTCAATGCAAGAATGAAACCAAGGCTTTAGTGAAAGAGAAGCGTGAAAGACAAATTATGAATGAGGAAGAGAGGCTGACGAGAAACTTCGAGGCAAATACCAAACTCTTTTGGAGAGAGGTAAAGAAGTCTCGGGGTGGTTCGTCGGCATCCAGTATGAACAAGATTAAGTCTAAAGCTGGTATCATTCTTGCAAACACTCAGGAAGTGTTAGAACGGTGGAGTGAATATTTTGAAGAAATGTACGAATATGCCTCGGACGCTGACAATGAGAGTGAGTCTGATGCTCACTCCACGTTGACGGCGTCCGATGAAGGTATAACTATGGATGAGATAGAATGGTCGATACGAAGTTTGAAAAATGGAAAGTCTGCGGGAATTGATATGATTACAGCTGAGATGATCAAACTAGGTGGCACTTACGTCCGGGACGCCTTCTGGTACTTATGCAACCTATGCTGGAGAACTGGAAGGGTCCCAATGGACTGGGGACGCGCAGTCATCGTACCCTTGTATAAAGGCAAGGGATCACGCATGGACTGCGCCAACTATAGGGCCATCAGTTTGATCAGTTTAGCAGCGAAAGTATATGGAAAGATAATTGAAAGGAGAATGAGGGTGAAATCTGACGAAATGCTGTGGGAGGCACAAGGAGGATTCCGAAATGGAAGGGGATGTACGGATCAAGTTTTCTCGCTCCGCAATATCGTAGAGAAGCATCTGGCCACAGACCAGAAGGTTTTCTGCGGTTTTGTGGATCTTGAGAAGGCATTTGATAGGGTTGTGCGAAAGGAACTGTGGTGCATATTGCCGAGATATGGGATTGACGGCTCACTGCTGCGTGCTGTGCAGTCCACCTACAAGGATTACTCAGCATGTGTGCGAATAGATGGCAACATGTCACCCTGGTTTGATGTCAAAATTGGTGTCAAACAGGGTTGCATGTTGTCTGCTAGGCTGTTTATTCTGTATCTCGATAGTTGTCTACAGAGAATAAGATCGACGAATGTAGGATTACGCATGGGTGACCTAGTGGTGAACTGTCTGCTGTATGCAGATGATGCCGTCCTGTTAGCAGAAACACCATCTGAGCTGCAAACACTAGTCACAATGATGAAAGACGAATTTCATACATTCGGAAGGCTTACTATTGAATGCGAAGAAAACAAAGATTATGGTATTTGAAAGAGAAGAAACCAGAACCAATATAAGAATTACGGTAGATGATGAAGTGTTGGAACAAGTGAATGAGTTTGTATATCTTGGATGCGCTTTCAGCAGGGATGGAAGGTACACCGCAGATGTGGAAAGGCGAGTGAGTGCTGGGAATAGTGTGAATGGAGCGTTGGGAAAACTTCTTGGCAGTAAAAATCTGAGCCAGAAGGCGCAGCTGGCTATACACAATGCAGTGCTGGTCCCAACGCTTACTTATGGAAGCGAGAGCTGGGTATGGCAGAGAGAGCATGAAAGTAGGATAAACGCGGTTGAAATGCGAGCGTTGCGCAAAATCTGTGGTGTAACGCTTGCAGACCGTATCCGCAATGATGAGGTTAGAAGCAGAGTTGGTCTGAAAGAGGGCGTCGGTGTTAAAATAAGAAGAGGCATGCTCCGTTGGTTCGGACATGTAGAAAGAATGCAGGATGAAAGAATGACGAAGCAGATATACAATGCAAAAGTGGAAGGATGTAGGAGCCGAGGAAGGCCAAGACTTGCCTATCATGATCAGATTGGTCGTGTTCTATCAGAGGGTGATGTCAGGAGCCCTAGAAACCGGCGAGCGTGCATGAGAAGAGCAATGAATGTGAAAGAGGCGAGTGAGGTATGTAAGGATCGGGTCGCGTGGCGCTCGGTTCTCTCTGCCTACCCCGTAAGGGATTTGGCGTGAAGTTATAGATAGATAGATAGACCAAAATAATATTATTTTTCAATTTTTGTCTATCTGTCTGTCTGTTTGTTCGGGCTTATCTCTGAAACGTCTCGACCGATTTTGACGGGACTTTCACTGGCAGATAGCTGATGTAACTTAGACTACTTTTATTTTAGTAATGTTTATTTATTTTTATTAATATAAATAAATAATAAACAAAAATAACTATTCCGCGCGGACGAAGTCGCGGGCACAGCTAGTAGACAATAAATATTTTACCGCCTTTACCATGGCGAGTGCTCTGAGGAACTGTTTTCCCTTATCCCACCCTCTCCCTTCCGTCATAGAACCACACGCGCGGGCTTGCGATGTCATCGTTCCACTGTTGAGAATATCTCTTCGCGTACCAAAAAGTTCGGCAACTCCTATCTTTGACGTACCATTAAAAAGTGGAACGCCTTGTCTGTACATGTGTTCCCTCCTTCCTACAATATGGGATCCTTCAAACGAAGCGTGAAGAAGCATCTTGCAGGTCAGCGTCAACTGACAGGATACGGTGTAGAATTTTGCCAGTTGCAGTTGCGAATTGGGCTCCTCTTTCGCTTACCATCAGGCAACTAGGAGCCACTATGCTGAACTAATATAAAAAAAAATGGTTAGTACCTGCCTACCTTAATTCCGAACACCACTCGGACTCTAAAAGGAGTAGGTACCTACAATGAAGCGTTCTGTTACAGGTAGTGTAGCTCTTCGAAGTGGACTGTACGTTTTGATGAGCCGAGTGCTTGTTGGGTGGTTTCGATGAGCGCCGGGGTATAAATAAAATCCTCGGTACCAGATTATGATTGATTGTATATTTCAAGTAAGAACTTATTTTTTCTATAATACAAGGTACCGACCCCGACGTTGAAGCGCGCCGACTGCGGTCCGCGCGCGCTTAAGTGGGATCGGTCATAGCCGAGTCAGTTACTAGCCCGCGCCAGATCACGGGCCGCTCGTAGCGCGCGATTTGGCCGGGCAGGAAATGACTCACCGACATATTTGCACGTGGTCTTAAATCGTTTCTATCGTATAATTCTACATGTCTCTATACAAATATATCTTACATATAACATAATTCTAAATGATTCTATACAAACATATCTCACATATAACATAATTCTAAATGATCCTATACAAACATATCTCACATATATCTCAACTTTACAAACTATAGCTAAATAATAGTAAATGGCTACGTTAGCGAATGCCGTCCTTAGTAATAGCTAAATAATAGTAAATGGCTACGTTAGCGAATGCCGTCCTTAATAGTCTCCCCCCGGCGTAGGATTCACACTCCGAGCCCTCTTATCATGGGTCAACTGGGAGGACGGCGAGCCGTGTCACAGGACGCTTGAACGTGCCCGCTCTAGTTTGTAAGTCCACATTTCTTATTAAGCCGTCTCGGCCGGGGTATGTCTTAGTGATTATACCCCGCGGCCACATGTTCCTCGGTAGGTTAGGGTCGACGACTACTGCTAGACTGCCCTCCGTCATTAGTGGATTCGGCTTATCTGTAGTCCCTCCTCGTGGTATCAATGTCGGGAGATATTCCTTGACCCATCTCCTCCAAAATTCGTCAGCTAAGGCTTGTGCTACGCGCCACGTCTTTCTGTCTGCCTCTTCACATGGGCCGGTGGTTGGTAGTGCTATCGGGCCTCCTAGTAAGAAGTGGTTAGGTGTCAACGCCTCTGTGTCCGTTTCGCTAACTGCTACATGTGTTAGCGGTCGTGCGTTTATCGTGAACTCGGCCTCAGTGAGCAGCGTCGATAATACCTCTTCCTTAGGTGCCTTTTCGTGTAGCGTCGTCCTCAGAGCGGTCTTGACCGAGCGAATAAGTCTTTCCCACGCTCCTCCTTGGTGCGGAGCTCCGGGCGAAATATACCTCCAGTCCATTCTATTCGTAAGCGCGGCTTCTTTGAGGGCCGGTTCCCATTCAATTGCAGCTGTTCTGAGTTCGTGGTCGGCCCCTTTAAAATTTGTAGCGTTATCGGTGTACATAACCCGCGGCCATCCTCGTCGAGCCGCCATTCGTCGTAGGCTCATAATTGCCGAGTCTGTCGATAATCCCGCCACGAGTTCTATGTGGATAGCTCTTGTCGTCAGGCACGTAAATAGAGCCCCCCACCTCTTCTCGCGCCGCCGTCCTATTTTCACCATCATCGGACCGAAGAAATCAAGTCCGCAATATGAAAATGGGCGTGTGAAAGGTTGCATGCGTGCTTTCGGTAGGTCTCCTAGGACGGGCGTCACTGGCGTGGCTTTCCTTATCTTGCACGTCGCACATTTGCTTGCTACTAGTCGTACAGTCGGCCTCAGCTTTAGTACCCAGAACCGTTGTCTTATGTCGTTAACAACGCGCTCATTGTACGAGTGGTGTGCGCGCCGATGTTCTCGGTCGATTAACAGACGGGTGAAATGGTGTCGACCGTCCAGTACTATCGGGTTAGGGTCGATAGTAGTGACTGTACTTGCTGCGATTCGGCCTTTAGCTCTTAGTGTGCCGTTCTCGTCGATGTAGGGATCCAGCTTTCGTAGCCTGCTGTCTCTCCCTATAGGTCGGCCTTCTTGTATACGTGCAATGTCGTCCGAAAAGCTCTCTCGTTGTGCGATGTGTATAAGTGCGCGTTCGGCCTCTTCTATAAGTGCCAGATTCTGCGTAGTAGCACGGCTGCGGCATCGACGGGGGAAGAGTAGGACATTCGCAATAACTCGTACCAAGCGCTCGTATTGAGAAAAGCGCTCGATACTTAGTACACTACGCTCCCTCGGCCTTATCGTGTGCACTTCGGCACTCTCACTCTCCGTGCTACGCTCATCCGACTGTGGCCAATTTTCCTCTTCATTTTGCAAAAATTCAGGACCACTGAACCATCTATCGCTGCTTTTCTTACTATCATTGTTTGCTCGGGTTGCTTCGTCTGCAACATTTAGGTCCGTCGGGACCCATCTCCATTGTGTCGGTTCGGTTAATTCCTTTATCTCCGTAACCCTGTGGGCTACATACGGTGTGTGACGCACTTTATCCTCATGTATCCAGTGTAACACCGTTTGTGAGTCCGACCAGTATGTCACTTGTACTGGTTGTCGCTCGTGTTCCTTGATGACCATTTTTGCCAGCCTAGCTCCGATCAACGCCGCTTGTAGTTCCAGTCGCGGAATGCTTTGAGTCTTCATAGGCGTTACTCTTGCCTTTGCCATAGCGAGGCTCACTCGCACCGTGCCATCTTGGCTTATTGTTCTCCAATAAACGGCTGCTGCGTACGCATCAGCGCTCGCATCGCAGAATACGTGAAGTTGCCAGCTTGCCACTCCCCCCGTCGGGTGATACAGACGGGGTAGGCGTAGTTCCTTTATCACCTTTAGACCGTTCAACCACTCGCGAAAATCGTCACATTCCCTCTCGGGTAATTTATCGTCCCAATCTATTTTTAGACGCCACACGTTTTGTAGTAATATTTTCGCGGTTATGGTAAAGTAACTAAGTAATCCTAACGGGTCGAAAATCGACATCACCGTACTTAACATCTCCCGCTTGGTAGGCGCGCGGCGCATTTCTTTTACGTCGTCGGGTACGCGTGCCAAATTCGTATTGAACGCTAGCTCGTCGGTGCTAGCGTCCCATATTAGGCCTAACGTGCGTCCGTACTGCTCCTCCGTAGTACCGAGTGACGTTAACGTGGAAGTAGCGCGTTCCCTACTCGGAATATTTTCTAATATACGCGGGTCGCTTGCGTTCCATCCCGCCAATTGAAATCCTGCTTGTGCATGCACGCGCGTCACTTGTTCGACCGCGACTTTCGCTTCGTCTACACTGTCGTAACTCCCTACCCAATCGTCCATGTAGTGATCTCGTGTGATTGCAACGAGCGCGTGTGGGTATTCCGCGGCGTGGTTTCTCGCGTTCAAGTTCCGTACGCTGTGCGCTAAAAACGGTGAACTTTTAGCTCCGAATATCAATGAGGTCATCTTGTATTGCGTTGGCGGTCCTTTTCTATCATCGCCTCTCCACAAAAACATCTGAGCCGGTTGATCCTCTGGGCAGACTTTAATCTGTAAAAACATCTCTCTAATGTCTGCGGTGACGGCTACGCTTCGTTCGCGGAATCTGCATAACAACCCCGGTAGGTTTTGCAATAAGTCGGGTCCTTCAAGCAGCGTATCGTTCAAGCAGACTCCGTTGACTTTTGCGGCCGCGTCGTGAACGACTCGTATTTTCCCGGGTTTGTTTGGATTCGTTACCGCGAAGTACGGTAGGTACCATTGTCGTGGGTGAAGTCGTTCATCTCCGGTGGCTATTGTGGCGTACCCCTTCGTGAGCATATTTTCGATCTGGGTTGTATATTTTTCCTTGAATTCGGGTGAACGGTCCATTCTTCTCTCTATTACACGCAATCTTTTTAATGCGTTTTCGTAGCTCGGTGGCATCGTCCTGCCGCTTTCCTTCCACGGTAATCTTATTTCGTATCGTCCGTTCACTAATCGCGTGGAGCTGTTGAAGAGGTTCACGGCTTGTTCGTCCGCTGCACTGAGTCGCTCTTTTGTCGTGATACCTAGTGAGTCGATCTCGAAATGCTTTCTCACCGCGTCGTATAACTCGTCCGTCTCGTGTGTCGAGTCTCGTCTATCTACGGCCGCGATGTGTAGGATTCTGTCGTCTTGTATCGTAGTGCGTGGGACGCATCCGTGAATCGTCCATCCCAGCCGGCTGAGCGATGCTGCGGGTTCGTTCCGTTTGCCTGTCAGCAGCTTGCGTGTCACTATTAGATGCCAGTTATCCGTTCCTATCAGCAGTCGAGGCTTAGCGTTGTCATAGCATACGTCCCTCGGCTTGATTCCGCGTAGGTGCGTGTAATTTAAACATTGGCGGTCGACCCTCTGTCCGCCGAGCGAGAGATTTTTCATCGTCCTTGCTTTGACTACGTGTCTCCCTTTATTCGCTATCAGTTGCAGTGAAACCTGTTTGCTATCAGGTAGGCATTGTCTAGCGCTTATGCTGTTGATACACAAATCGCTCGGTGGGCCTTCCGCTCCAATTTCGCTTGCTAAGTCTTCGTCGATTAGTGTAAGTGTCGAACCTTCATCTAGCAGGGCGTACACGCGCACAGACTTCTTCGGTCCTCGTACTACAACTGGGCAGACTTTAAGCAGTATTTGCGGCGCGGCTATATCTTGTCTCATGTTGGCCACTGTCTCTGAGTGTCTGTCTTTGTGTAGTAGAGCGTGATGTGCGTACTCGCATCCGTGCACCCCACACGGCCTTTCTTTACACTCATTTCGTCTATGTTTCCCGCTTAGACACTTGAAACAAATACCGGTTCCTTTAATCCATTCCCATCGTTGTTCCAGTGCTAGCGCTTTAAATTTGTCACATGTCGCTATCTTATGGCTTCCTCCGCAACACAAGCATTGATTCTTGCCTTTCTCGGTGTGCTCGTTGGATTTCGCGGCTTCTTTCGATGTGTTCAGCACGGTGGCGGCGGCTCGCCTGGGCGTCCCGCGTCTGGCGGAGGGCCCTTCCGTGCGCTTTGCCGTGAATTCCCTCGGCTCTACTTTTTCATAGGCGTGTCGGATGGCTCGGTTTGCTTGTTGCATCAGGAATTTCGACATCATAACGATAGGTGGCTCGGCGTAGTGATCGCTTTCTTCGGCGAAGTCGCACCATTTAGACTTGAGATGTTCTCCTAATTTCCTTATAACTTCTTTTATCAGCATGGGATTATTCAAATATCCTCTATCGTCTAAGTTTTCAAGCACTTGTACGATGTTTTGCAGCTTCGTGGCGAACGTGTTCAATTCATAGGCTGTCTTGCCGGGTCCTGGTAAGTTCTTGATGCCTTCCAACGTTCGATCGATAATCGCTTCCGGTCGTCCATATACTTGCTCGAGCGTTCCCATAATTTTCATCGGGTCCGTGGCGGTGTATAGTAACGCGGACACGGTCTCCTTTGCCTCTCCCGTGAGGCATATGCGCAGTCGAGCCAAGTTTTCTGCCGGCGTGATGCGAAACATCTTCGTTGATTCTCTCATGGCTGCCTTGAAGGGTAACCATTCATTTGCTTCGCCGCTGAACGTAGGTAGATCTTGCGCCTGTCGTGGCACGGGCCTCGCCATTCCTTGGAGCGCTCCCGCTATCTCAGCTACCTTTTCGTGTTGCGGCGTTAAATCTCTCAACGGTCTGTAGTCTAGGTCGGCGGGCTCAGCATCTCTCTTATTTCGTGGTGAGGGTGCTCTCCGTCGGTCCCTGTCTCCGTCTAACGATCGTTCATCTAATCTTCGTTGTCTCGGATGTGCAAACCGTTGTTGTTCCTTGTCGCGTCTGTCTCTCTCGCCCATATTGCCGTCTCGCTCCCCCCGTGGCGCACCTGGTAGCTTTGGAGGATCGCGGCTTCTTATGAGCTCGGTTGTGGATGGTAGTTCTTGACTAATTTGATGTTTTCTTATCCACTCATCTACCCTTTCTCGTATGTCTTCGGCGGGCAGGCTTTCTCTGTCGGTTTCTTCTCTAATCGTGGCTATGTCGAGCGCTAATCTCTTCCTGATTAGTTCCGCCTCTAGCCGTAATTCTCGCCGTTTAATCTCTGCGAGTTTTTCTTCAGCTTGAAGTTCCGCTTGACGAATACGCGCTGCAGTAGACGTGGTGGAACGTACGGATTCGGCGCGGTCCCTAACACGCGGCGGTTCTACGTTGCACTGAGTTTCGTCGTCGGTTGTACGCGGTTCCCTATCCCCGGGATTGTGACGGTCTCCGGCGTGTGGTATCGCGGTCAATCGGTCGGTCGCAGGCATATTCTGGCCTGACGGTGAAGCTGGCGAGTCGTAGACAATCCTCTTCGGCTCTTCTTCCGTCCTCCCATGTTCTTCCTTCTGGCTTCTTGTGATCGGCATTCTTCCGGTTCCTAACAGTCCCTACCACTCCCTATCAGTCCCTATCAGACCCACTCAGGCACACTACCGTGGGGAGCCCGAGTGAGGATGGATGTCGTAGCAGGATCGGAAAGGTAGGAACCCCCTGTAGAGGGAAGTGTACAGTAGTGAGGTGCTAAACTGCCAGTGGGAATTGTCTGGCAGCAGTCAGCTGTGCCTACAGTCCGGCCCTCACACCGTATCACCTCCGTACAGGCGCAGGTCGAGCGATTTTCGGCAACCTCGAAAAAGGCTATACCGGCAGCTGTGCTCGTTCAGCTGCACCGCCTTGATACGGCGTTGACCTGTATGGTTTCAGTTGTCACCGTAGGGTTTCCCCCACCAGGCCCGCGGTCCACCCGCGTAATCTCGAACAACAGGAACCGGCGCTGAAGTGCAGCCCTCTTTGGCTGCGGTCCCGGTGTTCGATGGCACGTTCTTTCTTCGTTTTTCTTATCCCAACAGGCACCGGCGACTACAGGAGCAGGATTTCGCCTCTTCAGTTGGCAGTCTTCCTATTGTCCTCCTGGTTGGTGTGATGCGCTGGAACTCTTCTTTCCCGATCCGGCTCCGAATGGACCAAGAAACTGTAGCTCTTCGAAGTGGACTGTACGTTTTGATGAGCCGAGTGCTTGTTGGGTGGTTTCGATGAGCGCCGGGGTATAAATAAAATCCTCGGTACCAGATTATGATTGATTGTATATTTCAAGTAAGAACTTATTTTTTCTATAATACAAGGTACCGACCCCGACGTTGAAGCGCGCCGACTGCGGTCCGCGCGCGCTTAAGTGGGATCGGTCATAGCCGAGTCAGTTACTAGCCCGCGCCAGATCACGGGCCGCTCGTAGCGCGCGATTTGGCCGGGCAGGAAATGACTCACCGACATATTTGCACGTGGTCTTAAATCGTTTCTATCGTATAATTCTACATGTCTCTATACAAATATATCTTACATATAACATAATTCTAAATGATTCTATACAAACATATCTCACATATAACATAATTCTAAATGATCCTATACAAACATATCTCACATATATCTCAACTTTACAAACTATAGCTAAATAATAGTAAATGGCTACGTTAGCGAATGCCGTCCTTAGTAATAGCTAAATAATAGTAAATGGCTACGTTAGCGAATGCCGTCCTTAATAGGTAGTAAACACTAAAGGTAAAACTCGTTATTTATATAATACCAAATGTTTATTATTATTTATTTATATAATTATTTATTTATATAATTATCAAATGTTTGCATGTTCAAGTAAATAACATTTCTAGACATTAAAAGTATCGTTTTTTAGGGTTCCGTACCCAAAGGGTAAAACGGAACCCTATTACTGAGGCTCCGCTGTCCGTCCGTCCGTCTGTCACCAGGCTGTATCTCATGAACCGTGATAGTTAGACAGTTGAAATTTTCACAGATGATGTATTTCTGTTGCCGCTATAACAACAAATACTAAAAAATAGAATAAAATAAATATTTAAGGGGGCTCCCATACAACAAACGTGATTTTTTTGCTCATTTTTGCTCGGTATTGATAACGGCAATAGGTAGACGCTTGAAATATTCACGGAATATTTAGTTATATATTCACTTTAAGAATAAATAATTAAATTAAAATAAAATAAATATTTAAGGGGGGCTCCCATACAACAAACGTGATTTTTTTGCCGTTTTTATAGATAATGGTACGGAACCCTACGTGCGCGAGTCCGACTCGCACTTAGCCGATTTTTTTATACAACATCGGAAGGCATAGCAGCATACGACTCACCTAATTGATGTAAAGCGGTTACAGTAACCTGTGAACGCTTGTTATAATTTAAATATCACTCGCGCGATGCCTCCTCTGCTGCTAACACAGCAACTCCTTACGAGCTTACTGGTAACCTCACACACAGGAACACAGCAACCCTCTAAAGAGTTGTTATTTGGCTACGGTTGTCTGTGAGGTGAAGGTACTTCCCCAGACGGGCTGCTTTGATGCACTCTACATCTCTTAAAACATCCAGACCACGACAAACAGACATGTTCATGCACACAAATGTTTGTCTTGAGTGGGAATCCACGAGCTTCGGTGTCTAATTCGCGTTATGTAAGTATTACTCATTTAAAGTAATAGGGGGTAAAGTATGAAATTGTCGTTTTATAGTAATATAGATACTTTGAATTGACATTAAACCTTCATGGTGTGAGATTATCTAGTGACACTTTTTTCACATGATACCAATTTGGTTTTTCTTTCAATAAATGTCCAACATTTGATATTCGAATATCAATTGTTTTTTTTTATTCAACTTAGACGAGAAACTTTTTCGAAAATCCGAGAAATTATTGAATACGAGTTATCTAGAACTATCGAAACAGAAACAGAAACACAACAGAAATTATTGAATACAAGTTATCTAGAACTATCGAAACAGAGGCAGAAACGGCTCGCAATATCAATCAATGCTGCGTTTGGAGAGGAAACTGCTAATGAACGCACCGTACGTTTTTGGTTTAAAAGCTTTGGTAATGGAAACTTCGACTCGAAGAACGAACCTTGTCCAATACCGCCATGTGGAACGCTGGAGAATAATGCTGAATTAAAGGAGATAGTGGAAGCCGATCCCAGTCAAACTACCCAAGAATTAGCGGCATGGTTTAACGTTATCTTACCTACAATATTGACTCATTTGCATAGCTTTCTCAGGTCTGGTCAAGGAACAACAGTAGATATTTACTGTGCCGAACTTCGAATAATGATGCCGAAACTGGCAGTGAAACAGCCCGACTTGTGATTGCACGAGAAACCGTTGTAACTCTACAGGAGCTGCAGTTAGAAACCATACGTCATCCTCCGTAGTCGCCAGACCTTACTCCAACTGACTACCATTTTTTTCGTGATTTGGAATTTTTACAAAATGCTTTCACACAGTTTGTCGAATCTAGATCCCCAGAGTTCCATCGCAAAGGCATAAATAAACTTTCGATTAGATGGCAGCAATGTATAGATAATGAGGGTAAATTATAAAAAATATTTTTATTTTTTCGGTACAAATCGGCAAATTCATACTTTAACCCTTCAGACCAAGACACACAGACATGTTCATGCACACAAATGTTTGCCTTGTGTGGGAATCGAACCCACGAGCGTCGGAGTCAAATTCGCGTTATTCACGACAGAGCCACCGAGCTCTAATATTAAGATGGGGTTGCACCTTAACTCATTTATGACAGTTTTGAAGTCGATCATCTTTATCAGTTTAACTCTCTGTTGAATATTATTTACCATCATTGGCAGTCTGGCAAACTCGGCAACCAGTACTAACGGCCGCTTATACATATAAGCGTTGGGGAATATACCATTTCAAATTTTCCGATTTAATTTTACATTATTGACAAAGCGAATTATCAAACTGACATTATTATATAGGCACTAGTTAACTACTACACCTATAACTCTTCCCACTGCAGGGATTCTCAGAGGTCTCCATTCAACTGAAGGGAATTAGAGCATACTCCACCGTGCTGCTGCGGATTGACGGAGGCCAGTGTTTTCAAGCCGCCCGAAGGCTACTGACTTAAGAGGGCGTATAAAGCTAAGTGGCGCCCTCATTTTGTTTTTATTAACAACGCTGAATTTAAGACCAATTAAATAAAACTCCAACACTGGCACTGTAGAACCATATTTATGTAAGTACGTTTGAAGCATATCTTGTATTTATTACATATGAGTACAAGTAGCCAAAATTTTAATTTATGCTTATTGTGGCCACTTAAAAAAATTCAAAAAATTAAAAATTCGGTTCTCTCTGCCTCCCCGTACGGGATTTGGCGTGAAGTTATAGATTGATAGATAGCTGCTACATATAACAATAATTTATATTATGACTTATTGACCTTATTGTACACAATTAATATATTTTACTGTGTGAAAGTATTTTTGTTCCTGGGAAGAAAATTTTTTACCACGTAGAAATTGTCCAAATCACGATAAAAATGGCTGGTGAGTACGGAGTATGATGTAAGGTATCTAACTGCAGCTCCTGTAGAACTACAATGGTTTCTCGTGCAGTACGAGGTCTTGCGTTATCATGGAGCAATAATGGTGAAGATCGATTCACGAGTCGGGACTGTTTCACTGTCAGTTTCGCCTTCATTGTTCGAAGTTCGTCACAATAAACATCTGCTGTTATTGCTTGACCAGACCTGAGAAAGCTATAGCGAATAACGCCATGAAGAGACCACCAAACGGTTACCATTGCCTTTTTATTGGTAAGCTTTGCTTTAGGGCACTGTTGCGACGTTTGACTTGGGATCAGCCATTGCATTTTTCGCTTACGGTTATCGTAAAGAATCCACTTTTCGTCACATGTCACGATTCGATCCAATCAATATTGTAGGTAAGGTAACATTAAATCATGCCGCTAATTCTTGGGTAGTTTGATTCAGATCGGCTTCCACCATCTTCTTCAATTCAGCGTTATTCACCTGTGTGGGCGGTCTTCCACGTGGTTCATTCTTCAAGTCGAAATTTCCATTACGAAAGCGTTTAAAGCAAAAACTATTCACCAGTGTGTTCACTCACAGAAAACCGCAGCTAAATAACATCACCATAGAGGATTTATTGTGTTCCTGCGTGTGAGTGAGGACACCAGTAAGCTCCTAAGGAGTTGCTGTGTTAGAAGCAGAGTCAAGTGCTGACACAGCAACTCAGCAATCAGGTGGGCCGTATGCTTGTATGCCTCCCGGCGTAGTATAAAAAAAATATTGGAAACCATAAATGAAGAAGTCATGACTGATATTGGAACATTTAATAAGTACTTACTTAAAATTTTTATGTGTTTCTAACCATTCCTAGTTATTTTTTTTATTATTACATTTTGTGAGTGATCATAGTATTGGTTTCTTATAGCAAAGTTTTTACTGGTACTGTACCAGTAATGTCTAGAAACAACATTTTAAAACGGTTTAGGACTGTATGGACTAGTGATGTAACATCCACAACCTCAGGATGTTTTCTACCAATTCAATAAAATGACAGCTTATTGAATTCCTAATTCTGTATAAATATGTTACGTTTATGAATCACAAGTTTCACAGCATAAAAACAATGACGAGCTCGGTGGCGCTGTTACGCTACTTGACTCCAACGCTCGTGGGTTCGATTCAAACACAATACAAACATTTGTGTGCATCACGGAATAGGTGGTGTGCATGAACATGTCTGTTTGTCTTGGTCTGGATATTTTCTATGTATAATAAGTATGTATTTACAAAAAAAAAATATTTACGTATGTTTATCAGTTGTCTAGTACCCATAACACAACCTTCGCTTACTTTGGGGCTAGATGGCGCTGTGTAATTTGTCCGACAATAAAAAAATAATTGAAGTCTTATTGCATACTTGGCAGTGAACACGATTCCCATGATGTTGTTAAGAAGATGCTTTCCGGCCGGACCGGACCGGCGCCCATAGAATACATCAACAGCTTCATATCTGGTGGGGTGTATATCTCAACAACTGACATAATATAAAAAAAACATGCGGCAGATTTTTTATATTATGTCAGTTACTCACGCTACAGCAGTGATAACTAATCCACTGCCGTAGCGTGAGAGAAAGGGAAGCCAGACAGACTGGCGCCGTAACGCGTTACGTAACGAAGCGGTTTACCCTCCCATAAGAAGGTATCGCTTCAAAAACGGATGCATCTCGGGACGCCCGATAGAAGTGATAACTTAAACTAATCAAAGTTGAACTATTTACCTAATATTGAAATTGTTTTACTTGAGAAAAGCTTGGGTTATTAATTACTTAAAGTTTATGTATATCAATATGATAATGTAAGGAAAGGTTATTTATTAATAAAACTTGGTGTGCTCAGCAGAGTAAATTAGTACTTCAGCGCGGGGCAAAGACTTATGTATAAGTCTCAAGTCAGCCCGCACTTTGGGTACTGCAGTCACCTTTGGGCGGGAGCACCTGGATACCAGCTTGTACCATGTTATTCCATTCAGAAACGAGCTGTGAGAATTGTCGACGATCCTAAGCTTACACACGGTATTGAACCCTTAAGTTTAAGGAGAGATTTTGCCTCCCTTTGTGTGTTCTACCGATTGTACAACGGGTTGTGTTCTGAAGAGTGGTTCGATATGATGCCGACAGATACTTTTTATAACCGCACCGCTCGCCGGCGACGGCGGGGAGTTCACCCTCACACGCTGGAACCACAATGGTCGCGTACTATGCGGTTTCAGAGAAGTTTTCTTTCGAGAACTCTCAAGCTGTGGAATGAGCTCCTATCCGATCCGTTTTTCCAAGGGACTAAAAATGGGGTTCTTCAAGAGATGCGTGCGGGGTTTTTAGAGGGTCGGCAACGCACGAGTGACACCCCTGGTGTTGCAATTGTCCATAGGCTAGGGTATATTAAAAAAAAAAGTTTTTAGGATCTAGGGTATGATTGGTCAAGCCTGAAAATTGTTTCGATTCGTCAAGTGGTTTTTAATCACCCGTTGTTGTTTAAATTCATCAAATACTAATTAGGTTACGTTTCGCCAAAGCATGTTGATAAGTACCTACCTATAGGTTCTGATTGGATAGGTAAGTCTAAGAAAAGTACCTACTAACTTGTCAAGTCTATTGGTAGTTATAATTTGTCAAAGCCTATTATTGTGTTTCTCAAAATCTTTGTACATTGCCAAAATGTTAGTGTCCCATAACTTTAAGAAAACTTTTATCATAGAACTTCTTAACAACCAAGAAAATTTATTTTTAATATGTGCTTAATATCTCTTTCTTAAATTTAATCAACATCAAAATATGGTTATGCATTATTAAAATTAATTATAAAAAATAAATGCCAAATGCTGACTTAAACTTCAGTATGAAAAATGACTTGTCCCAATTGCGAAAGTTGATATTGAAACGTCGATTCTAAAAACACGCATTTTTCGATACTGGGAGTTTACACATATTTAAAATGTCCTTAGATTCAGTTTTAAATAGATTGAAAAACCAAATTGGAAGTCTTCTTTTGTTACCGTCATATACGAGTTTCGCATAATTCATAGAGAACATACTTATTGTACCAATACAACAGCAATACCAAATCAGTATGGCGTTCTTTCTAATTGAGCGTTCGACAGTCGACGTTAGTTTAAAACTTGCGTGATAGTAGACTACCCGTTTTGGTCATCTTTTGTTTATCATTTTGTTACTGCGAAAAATCTGGTAAGATTTTATGAATACATTGTTATTTTAATGAATATACAAAATCAATTATTAAGAAACTAGTAGATGATATAATTTTATTACAATTTTAAGCCATTTCTTTGTATCATAGCCTTTTTCGTTATTCGTCTCATTCGTTACTTCCAATTTTGAAACTTCTAAATGATAACTTATAAGGGGAATGGGTAGTAACAAAATAGGAATTCATAAAGGAGTATTCGCACTTGTAAAAGTGGACCTATTTTTTGTTAAACTAGGTACCTTTACAATTACTTTTACTGTTTTATCTAATATTTTAAAACAGTTTTTAACATATACTTTAATAGACATAAAAGGAATAGTGTGGGAAATAATATTTTTTGTTGTTAATAATTATATTTGTTGTTACTTTAAAAAGTTTCTTTGATAGTTCCTTAAATTATTTGCACTCGATTTAGAAGCTAAACAACCTAACATGTAGATTTCATGTTCATGTTTGTAAAATTTGATATTATCAATTCTTTATAAATTATTCAAATTTGCGATAGCTCATCGAACTTAACAAAAGTGATAACAAAGAAATTTGATTTTATTATTTCGCATTTGGTACTTTGCAACAGGTAAAATGCCCTTGACTCCAGCGGAAAAATGCGACGATATCGCGTAAAATTAAAACAAAATCCGGAGAAGTTGGAAGAACAAAGAATCAAGAATTTAGATAGAATAAAAGTCAAATATGCTTACAAAAAAGTAGCCGACATAACCGAAAAAGAAAAGAAAGAACAAAGAAAAAAATGGAGAGATAAAAAAAGAAACAATAAAGGACGAACTGACAGAGGCGAAGTACATAATATGGCTTTTATTTTTAATAGCATAATTATGAATTTTATGTTAATAATAGCTTCCCTTAATAATATTCTTTTTCTAATAATAGGTGATTCTTTAGTACTTTACGTCTCTCGTCAAATCAAACGTTACTATTGGGCTAACTGTAAAATCCGAGTAAGTAATGAGGTATTATGTTTTGTGTGAAATTGTTAGCTGCAAGTAAAAATCGTTTACCTTTCGACGAGTGCAACTAACATTTAAAAAAATAATTATGTGCCTTCTATAGATTAAAGTTACGTCTTGTAGGTACTAATGGTTGATTATTTCTTGTAAGAATTGTTATGATTAACCAAAGTGTAAACGGATCTTTATAGTTCCTAAATTGTTACTTCTGTTCCTAAGATATGTTATTGTCCCATTAAATATATACGAAAGAATTTAATTATTTTTATGTTTCTGATATTAAAATAATATTCTTTGGTTAACAAATAATTAGTCTATTTCTAGATTACATTATTAAAATTAAATTACGTAGAAATAAAGCCCGAATAATTAACAATTTAAACTTTCAACGAACATTTGGTTCAATTGGTAACGTAACTGAGAAAAATCTTATTATTTCAGTTTCAATTTTTAGTTTTATAACCCATTTTAAGTTAATTTCACATTTGTTGTATTTTGTATTGTATAAAATTAAAATGGTTCGATGTGCCTAAGATTTTCTTTTCAATTCTTAATTTCGGTAACAAAATAGGATCTTTTTGTGGACCTTAAATGAATTAAATAAATAAAAATACCCAAAATTCTCTGCTAAAATCTGAACATTTAATAAATTTTGATTTTAGAAGGATACATCTCATATTTGCAGTCATTTGGCAATTAAGAATCAAATAAATTTATTTCATCTCATTAAAAAAAAAATGTACAAACTTTTTGAGAAATGCTCATTATTAGTTCTGATTTAGTTTGTCCTAAAGGAGACCTAGAGACCGGCGGCGTGCATGCATGAGGGAGCTGGTGTGAAGATATACCTAAATACAAATCTTTGCAGAGGTCCGTGTTTATGAAGTCACTGAATTGCCAACAACATTAAAAACTTTAACACATCGGAGGAGATAAAACCACCCAATTACGGCCAATTAATGACAAACTAAACTCGGCGTTGCTGGACTTGCTTGATTGACGAGGTTAACTAACAAATGAGGTAATCGACTTTCATCAATGAATTCTGTTAATCCATATACAATGTTAGGATTTATAATTCTATGTAAGTAATTATACCTATTGCAATGAGCATATAGCTACATATGTAGGCAGATATTTAGGACTCATAAAATCGAGAGCTGCCGTACATAACTTGTTACTTTTTTTTATCTTCATGTAGCAAAATAATAAGTCATAAATATTATATTCGAGATTAAAATTAACGTAGAATTATCATTCAAAAATATTTTTAGAAAACAATTAAAAGAAAAAAGTAACGAAATGTTTTCACCAAAAATAAACCTCTTTTAGTAGCCGTTATTTTTATTATTACACAAAATGTTTTTACGGTTGTAAATAATTTTTGGACACAAATCTTTTAAGCTGACCGCAATTTGTGTAACCACATTGTTAAGATTTCTTTTAAATTTTCACCATTCAAGCAACCTTAAGGCCCTATGTATAGTACTTATGAAAAAATGTTCTATCTATCATTGCATATGGTGCAGAATACGATGTACCGTTGTTAGTTAACTTTACCTTTGTTGCGCTGATAACCAAAAAGAAAACTTATTCCCCATAGCAGTAAGGCTTATACTAGGTAGTCAAGCGGTATTACAGAATCGTTAACTCCTCCTTATACGAGAGGCGTGGCGCAGAACATCCGAACTAGGACGGCACAATTCTTCTCACAGAACTCACATACGGACGTTCCAACTTCAAATTCGAATAAGATTCCAATCACGAATCATCGCGAGTTTGTGGCCAGTGACTGACAATTAGTGTAGTGACATTAATGAAATAAGTGATAGTGATGGATTCAGAAATCGGAAAGATGACTAAGATTCCACCAAAAAATTTCTCAATTGAATCGATTGTTGGCATAAATGAGCGTCGTTCGCCTGACATAGATATAGAGACTAATATATCACAAGATTATTCGGGAAATAACGACCACTCCGAAGATGAAGAAGTCAAAGTTAGGGATGGGAAGATGGGGTACTTTTTTCAACAAAATCGTGTTCCGAATTTCCCATTTTTTATGTCCTACGAGAAAAGAATGATAAATGGATTTCAGAACGATCAAAGGCAGGATGATTTAAAGAGAGCAAGTCCTGGTAGCGTCAGAAGCGAAGTAGATAGCGACGGGATCGATGACAGGCCACACGGTAAGTAAACACGCCCAGTTCTGTAATCTCTTAAGATGTTTTTCAGATTTCAAGTTTTGACAAATGACTATTTGAACTAAACAGGTAGCTAGCAAAGTTCAAATGGTTACGCTATTTTATTTCAAATTTGAATAAATTTCGTGGGAGTCTATCGTTTTTTTTTTACCTATAAGTGGTTTTTTTAATATTTTTTTATTAAATCTTCACCAAACTTATCAGATTTTTTTTATACAATGTCGGGAGGCATGCAAGCATACGGCCCATCTGATGTAAAGTAGTTACCGTAGTCTATAAACGCTTGCAATACATTCAGTATCACTCGCGCGATGCCACCTCTGCTGCTAACGCAGCAACTCCATAGGAGCTTATTGGTGACCTCACTCACACGCAGGAACACAACAACACCTCTAGTGAATTGTTATTTGGCTGCAATTTTCTGTGCGGTGGAGCAACTTCCCCGGGCGAGGTGCTTCGATGCGCTCTACCTCTCTTAATATACCCAGACCAAGACAAACAGACATGTTCATGCACACAAATGTTTGTTCTGTGTGGGAATCGAACCCACGAGCGTTGATCTCGTATTGCAGGTATAGGTATATATACCTATACGGCATTAGTTCCAGTATTCTAACAGAATAATGTTATAGTAAATAATCCAAATAAGCTTAATTGTTTCTGACAAAATGATAAACATACCGATTGCATAATGCGATGTGTCTTTTAATTCATTATTTTTATACCAAAATAGCCAAATACCTTTTCTAAATAACAATTAATGAGGTTATTAGGCACATTTCATTCAGGTATTTCATTAAAACTAATCGCACGACATTTCGGTTTTTTTAAATATTTATATATTAGTTCTATTTTCAAATCAAATCTACACGGTAGATTGCTAAAGCGTACCGTGCAATGTAAAAGGACTTGCGCAACATCCGTTAGCATGTAAAACATAAGTTTCTGAGGTCAATAGGGAGAAATAAAGAATAGTTATAACAATAATCATTTTATTGTTCTTCTTGCCTTTCTGTAGCTTATATTATATTATTTGCCAACAGATAAGTTAGTAGGTATGTTTGTACAAGTACTTACACTGCAATATAGTGATCTCAGACACTCAATTTGACCTTTTTTGTTGTATTTTTTTTCAACATCGGGTGGCAGACAAGTAACATCGTAATACTTAACGTGGATAGGTACTTAACATACTTAACGTGCCCTCCGAAGCACGGAAAAACTTGAGATAGAGAATCCATTCATAGACAGGCTGCGGCCAACGTTGCTTAACCTGTGTGTTCGGTTAGAATAACAGAAGCAACGACGCCATCGAGCTCTGGATATATAAATATGTACCTATGTATATATAGGTACCTACCTTGAGTAATTTATTTTCATTTATTTTATATATTCGAAAAATTGTTGTTTCCGGTATCAAGGGTCGAGGAGATATTGACATTAGAATTATCAGGAGGTAGATTAATTGATAGAAAATAAAAATTGGTAGCAAACAAGTTGCTGAACTCGCCAGTGTCGGCGGCAATATTATTATCATGCATGACCGGCGGGAATCAGCTATTCACACCTTTGGTAGACTTTATATATGCCCAGAATAAGTTTGGATGTTTATGTATATTATTTTATATTCTACTTAAATAGACTACATAATATTCCTTTTCCATAACTTTAACCCTAGATCGCAATAATAAGTACGTTCTATGATCCTCTAAATTACCTACCATATGCTTTTATGTTTGTTTGTTTGCAAAATTTCCATTTCTTTAATTATTGTTATAAGGGGCTTAGTAAACCAGGGAGGGTATTTATTTCTACCTGATATCATTACATATGGAATGTCTTTTTCCTGTAATTCATATACGGTGTTGTAAAATAATTAATGGCAGATTCTAGAGGGCAGTTTTGGAGGTGGACTAACCACATGATATCATCGAGTCTATTACATATGGAATCATGATCGCTTTTCCAAAAAGATATTTCCGTCTCTCGTATACTTGGAGCGGCGTGTAAGTCATCTGGGACTGAAGGATCACCACTGTGCATGACTTCAACATCCTCCGTGGAAGAAACAAGATTTAATAACCTATCATTTATATTTGACACATGATTACATATATTGATTTAAACTACATTGCTAATAATATAGAAAAAATGTCGTTCTCTCCTTCAATACTCGAAGTGGTTGGTATTAAATAAGAATGAGGATCCCGTGTCCACCATATGCTACCCACTTAGGTTAGATACCCTAATTAGGTATATAGTTTTCGGTTGGATGTGACATAAAGATATCGTATAATTTATTTTGTATTTATACCTATAATTTATTTTACACGGTATTGAGCTCTTGAGACTTTGCTTACTTTGTGTTTTCTACCGATTGTATAATGGGTTGTGTTCCGTGGAGGTGCTTTCTATGATAACGACAGCTATCTTATACAACAACACTGCTCGCCGTCGGGAAAGAAATTATTCTCACGCGCTGAAATTCAATGCGTCATACATGCGTTTCCAATTCCGATTATCTTCCTAGAATAATTATTTTGTGGTAAAAACTCCCTGCCGAGGTTTTCAACTTCTGTTTTGCCTTGGAAACATTGTCAATCGCTTAAAAATAGCAAAGTGACGTATATATTAAGTGTAGGTACTATATACTACAGATATACAATGCAAAAGTGGAAGGATGTAGGAGCCGTGGAAGGCCATGACTTACCTACCATGATCAAATTGGTCGTGTTCTATTAGAAGGTGCTGTCAGGAGCCTTAGAAACCGGCGAGCGTGCATGAAAAGAGCAATGAATGTTAAAGAAGCGAGTGAGGTATGTAAGGATCGAGTCACGTGGCGCTCGCTTCTCTCTGCCTCCCCGTAAGGGATTTGGCGTGGAGTTATAGATAGATAGGTAGGTACTAACTACCAATATTTTTGGACTCCTGGATTAATAATCGATTAACAAGCAAAGGCAAACCCGAAACCGAACCGAGAAACAATCACAGAGACGAGACGACAAAGGAAATTTATACGAATAGTTAAGTTTGTTACAAACGATGATTCACCCATAGTCCTACACAATAGCTATACCTACGGAATTATTTTAATTTGCTATTCATTGATCCCTTTGTGACCATTGTCAGCACTTTGTGTTAACAATGATCACTGATAATGATGATTGTATTAACAACAATGAATACAAAAAAAAAGTACCTACCTCTAATACTGTTAAGTTAAAATTTATTTATCTGTAGGTATAGATAGAAAGTATGAGGAAGATGAGTAGGTATTTTAGAAAAAGCAACACGTAACAAGAAACTAGGTTATTATAATACTTAGGTATATTGTAATGAGCGGAACAATACCTATTACTTATGTGAAACTAAACTGAGATATAGGCTAGGTGCCTAATCACTACATATTATAAAACAAAGTCCTCCGCCGCGGCTGTCTGTCTGTCTGATCGCGATAAACTCAAACTCAAAAACTACTGCACTGATTTACATGCTGTTGTCACCAATGGATAGAGGGTTCTCGAGGAAGGTTTTAGTATATAATTTGTTAAGTTTTTGTATACATTAACGATATTTGTTGGAGGTGTCGGAAAAAAATAAGCTGTCTGGGAGCTTTTAACAAAAACGATGCCTAAACCCTTTGAGATATAACAAAATAATGTATGGTGGAATTATGATCTTATATCTACAGAAAAGTCCGCGATGGCATTAGTCTATCTCTTAAGTATAACATACTACTCGTAGGTATATCCATTTTAATAAGTACTTTAAAAAATGGGCAATTATAAAGCGGTGATTGGAAAACTATTTACACAAATACGGAATTAATCCTTATCAATTTAAATACGTTAGTTAGCTTGAGCATTTCATGAAGATTATTTTTTCCCTGTACAGCATGCAAATAAAATCAATAGATACCTACCTTAGGAGATATAGCAAAATCAAATTAATGCGCAACGAAATTAATTTCGTGTCGCCGTGATTCGAGCGGGCCGCGCGGGCGGCGACCCGTGACCCGCGCCCCGCGTACGAGCCGGTGGGCTCCGAAAATTTATGTAGGTAGTGTTTCAATGTATGGTCGAATTGTGTATCTTATAATTATATGCCTACAGAATAGTCCGCGATGACATATGTCTATATGTTAAAGATAACATACCACCTATATCCATTTAATATCTGCTTAGTCTATTTCGGCTACTTTCACAGCATTATGTCGTATGGTATACTGTTGTGGGGAACGGCGGCTGACATTGAGACAATTTTTATCTTACAAAACAGAGCCATTCACTCTATTTATAACATGGGCTCCAGAGAATTCCTCAGGGAACTGTTCAAAGAAATAAATATCCTCACTGTTACTTCTCAATATATTTACCTATGAAAACATAATGTATGCCCGTAAAAATTTAAAGTCGTTTTCAAACTTCAGTGAAAAACTTAGAAATAGAAATAAGTTGTGAATGCCGGTACATCGGCTTGCTAGGACTGGTAGATCTTTTCTTGTAAATTGTATTCGATTTTATAATAGGTTGCCTGAAACAGTTCTGTCCTTTCCTGACTATGTAGGTATTCAAAAAGCACATTAAAAATACTCTCTGTAGAAGGGCTTAATATAGAATTGATGAATATATAACTGACAAAGATGTCTGGAAATAATTCAGCACAGACTACCTGTTCTTAATCATCTTTAATTTTACCATTTGATATCATTATTGTACCTACCAATATGCTTATGTATTTTTTATTTTTGTAATATCTAATTGACAATTTTAAAAGAGACCTAGGTATATTGGCAAGTTTCTTTCGGCATTTCTTCTTAGCCAATGGTCATTTCCGAAATGCTAGTAGATAATAAAAATGGAAAAAAGTAAAAAAAGAATTGAGCAGTCAGAACCCGTTATATACGTTTTCCCATACATTTCGCGGTCGTATACAACCACCCGGGTTTCGAAGGGTTAAATAAGATACAATATTTCAAAAACTGTAAGACGTGTCTAAGTGCCCACGAGAGCCCAATGGCAAATAAAGATTTTTTATCTTTATCTTTAATACTTTAAAAAATTGTCAATTAGGTATAAAGTGGTAATGTAAAAGCTATTTGAATGATGTTTTGTTTGTTAGATTTAAGTCAAAAACTACTCAATCAATTTTACCGAATTAGGTACATCTCCTCGGAGTAACATAGACTGTTTTATATTTTCTGTAAATAACCCGTGCGAAGCCGGGGCGGGTTGCTAGTTACTAAATAAAAATAACTTGCGTCCCTTATTCTGCCTAACACACTTTTTACGACATTATGTTATTCTTATTAAGTGAGTAAGATAAAAAATGCCATGTGATGAATACCTACCTCAGTAATAAGTGAGTAATAACGATAACGATAAATCTGGTGCAAATATTCGCCTTACCACAACCAATCAGCCCTGCGTAAGAAATGTATTAGAAATAACCGGTAGCTTCCCGGACTATTTTTTCTCAATGCCTACCTACTTAAGAATTCGTACAAAAAATATAAGAAATACTGTTCAACGTGCAACTATTAATAAAAATTAAAGTCTTTTACGCTTTAATTTTGACAAATCGTTCGAAACAGTAGCAATTTATTCATCAATAGTATTGCAGTAGGGTAGACTGGGTACAGTTGAAACAAAGGACGGTTGAAACAGAACGAATATCTCGGAAACCACTACGCGGGGAGTGAGGGACCCAAGGAGAGAACGAAGCGTATGACATGTCCGAACACGAATACCAGTGTCGCGCAGCTCTCCGCATGGTATTGTTGTTGTGAGGGTGCTGTATTGTGTTTTGGTACCTAAAAGTAAGTATTTTCATTTTTTTATTTTTGCTAATACTGTGAGTTGCATCCAAGTTAAAGTTTTGAGTATCCGTATGTGATTTTAATGAAGCTTTTAGAATACGGAACAACAACTAGGTTTAATGTGCTATTATTACTATCATTTCTATAAACTGTTTTTTATAAAAAGCGGGGTTGGGGACGTTTGAAACAATTTTTGTGGGTACAGTTGAAACAGTAAATATATATTTTTTCTTGTTTTCTAGATGCCGAGAGTTCGCATAAGAAAGACTTCCAGAGGGCAGATAGACTTGTCGAGGTATAAAGATGCATTTGAAGAGGTTAAAGCTGGAGATTCTGGACTACGAAAAGCGGCGGACAAGCATGGAATAAATCACGAAAGTTATGGGGTATAGAGTACATAACAGAGTTTTTGAAGAAGAGCTTTTTGCTCTTCTTTAAACAAACTTTTTGCTCTTTAAACAAGAAATATTTTTGTTTAAGTACTTCGTTTGTTTTAAACAATACCGTTAAACTTTTTTATTTTAGTTGATTGCGTTAATTATTGACTCATCAAAGGCTGATTAGAGATATAATTATTAGTATAAAACCTTGAAGACTGATTATTGTTGTCATACGGTGCCATAATTATTATTATAATTAGAATTAATAATAAAGAAAACTTGTAACAATATTATATTTTGAATTATTTTCATGTGTTTCAATTGACCACCATCACTGTTTCAACCGCCCCTGGTATGGGGACGATTGAAACAAATTTACTTTTTTTTTAAATATTCGTATACTTCTAAAACCATACCCCAGAAACTAAAATGATAAAACCTTTTTTGTAGATAGACCCACGCTCTTAAATTTGGCATACCACCATCCTCGCAGGGTATAAAACCACTATAATTATGAATGATGAAAGTCAAATTGTTTCAACCGTACCCAGTCTACCCTACCAGTCATGTTTACTACTGTCTTCCTCGTACTATTGTCAATACGCCATATTGTCTCAGCGTGACATTTCTACGCTTTGCCGCTGAAACAAATGCACGCAAAAACTCCATATATGACAATGGTGCTTAGTAGGTACAATAAGTCTGTTTTCTTTGTACTCAGTTTTGTAAACAGAGTTTTGTCTTTGCTCAATTATGGAGTGGGTCTTTGTGGCCACCGATTTTGTTGAAATTTCTCTTTTATTGTTATTTGTTTAAATGTACGGTTTTATTGCTTCCACATTTTTGGTGAATACGTAATAATTCTAAGAAATCTTCTGTTTTAAAACATGTTAGTTTGACACTATATACAGGTGATTGAAAGAAACAATCAAATATGGCTCCATAATCGAGTCATTTACTTCGACGTTTGTGTTCAATGTTCAAAACATTTAGCATTGGTTCACATTATAAATAAATACGTGCTTAATTAATAAACTTGCGAGTGAACTTGCATGTTACGAAATATTTGATTTAGTAACCTTTAATTTAGTAGATACCTGCCTATTATAAATAAATCGGTTAGGTTAGGGATAATGTCTTAAATGATTTAAAATAAGTATCTAAATAATGCATGATAGGGACTGGCTCTATAATACCTGTAAGTATGCACCTACATATATAACTGTGTCGATTTACTACACTTTGAAATTATGAACTGTCGGTCTACGACCGTCGAGATCGATCGAGATTTTATCTGTCGGAATTAAGTTACGTGGTAGAGTAGAATCTACATTATATATTTATACGTGAACACGTATAAATATTTTTTTTGAACTTTCGTACCTACTTATCTTAGGTGCCTACGTATCGTAAAATAAATTTAAATGATGTGTAGGTACAGCTAAGTGCACTTCAAGCTTACACGTTGAGCTTTGTACAGCTTTGTACCGTGCTTGTGCCGTAAGAGTAAGAGTTACAATTTCGAGCATCAATTGTGATCTGCTCTGGCCAGTAGGTAAGTAGTACCATCATATGTGCGTTACCTGACTTCGAGACCCACACGGTATCCATAAATTATATCAAAAATAATGTTCAAACCTCATCTGTTGAACGACTCATCTATAAGCAATCATACCTACCTATATAGGTACATATAATAGGTTACAACCTACAACACCAAAGTGAAAGAACGTATGTGTCGTGAAAGGCCAAGCCTCACTTACCACTACCAATTTGATCCTATATTATCAGTAGATGAGCTTAGAAGCCTAACAGCCGCCGAGCATGCAAGAGAAGCTAGTACCTACCTAATGATATAAAAGCGAATGTGAGGTATGTAAGAACCGTGTCCTGTAGAGCTTGACACTCTCTGGTGTGGGGTTATAGATCGTCCATTAGTTGTGAACATGTTTATCAATTTATCGACTTAATAGTTTAACTAGCTGCAGCCCACAACTTCGTTCCCGTGGGCACCGCTTTTTTTCATTTCTTTCTTTTTATTCGGCTTCTTAGGGTTGTATAGCGATGTTGAATAGTCTATAGGTAACCTTCCCCTCCACCATCCGAGTCCCGTACTATGCATTGTGTCATCGCGGCACAATACTTTTGTTTAGAATTGCGATTTTAATGGTACTTCAATTAATATATAGCTTAATAGCTACAAAATTACCTACCTATTCTGCCTAGTACCTACATGAACTAAAGACCATTATTTGTTTTTCCATTTCTACCGAACGGATCAGAGAGATCCACAAAAGGCATATGAAAACGAGCCTAATTTATGTCATAGCTCTGGAGACACGAACGATAAAACAAAATAAATTTCTGTCTATGGTAGTATTTTCTCTTTAGTCTATAGCAAGCGCATGCAAACCTTTTGGCACTATGTTAAATATCCATAAACTGAGATAAATCACTTCATCAACTCGCACACACGTCCAGTTATAGAGTATTAATAACTTGTGCCGAGTAATAAAGGTCCATGATGTGAACGGCGTGGCTGCTGTATTAAAACGAAATGAGCGGGCGTGATTAAAATTTAACGCGGGTGGCACACTGGGTGGGAACATTGGAATTAAATTCGTTCTCATTTGGGCGTTAGGCCTTATGTTAGAACTTAGATACAGTCTTTCATATTGTTGTATTGTCATAATCTTTTCACTACCGTTTATATTATTAATTCTACAATCAGCTACCATTGGCGAAGAATTATCGAAAGAATGTCTTCATAGGTATTTTTTCAGATAGTGTATTAGGCAGTTCAACAGCTGCATGTCCATATAATATTTTAAACTATTTTATAAACCAGTAGACGTTCAATTCGACGCGTGGGTAGGTGTTATTTTTAACAGAGGCACCATTGATATTGTATATAGTGATATTGTATATAGTGGGGCAGGTTACCACTTCAGCCCCTCAGGGGAAGTATTTCAAATAGAAACCCCCAGCTAACTAATAACTCACTGGAGAGTTGATATGTTTCTACGAGTGAAGTTACCGGTAAGCTTCTAAGTTGTTGAAGAATTGTTGTTTTAGCGCTCTAGCAATACTTCTTGTATTAAGAGGCTTTATAAATCATGATATTTTACACCTAATGGGTCGTAAACTATATCTATACCTCTCGATGTTGTATAAAAAAATGTCGTTATTATCAACGACAATAAACTGCATACAGAGCAGCTTGTCACCATCGTACATGAAACAATAACAATATATTATTGGTTTCAAAAATATGGTTATATTAGATATTGTCAATGATACCGTATATATTTTTATGGGTCTATCACCGTTTATAATGGGTACCATTATAAAATATTAATTATATAATCAAATAGGCTTATTAATCTATGTGTTAAATTAATAATTAAATTACCACGACGAATATTCGCATTTGCAGAATAATAATATTCGTACCTAATTAAAGTTTGAATGAACATTAACAACTTCAGTTAAGTAATGAGTCCTAGATTTTTTTTGGCTTATATCTAATATTAGTGTAAATAATCTTAATTCTGCTATTATATTTTCAATAAGTGAAAGGGTAATAATATATAAGAGTCAAAATGAGCCTTGTGGTAACCACATCAAATCCTACTAATAGACAACGAAACCTCAGAACAAGAGTGTGAATATCTAATCTTTTTCCTGGTGCTAACCCTAATCCATTAGAATTGGCGGAATTCCCTACCTAACTTAAGTATTTGGCGAAGATATTGATTTTACCTGACCTTTCTTTGGTTAGATCACACGTGTATCAAAATATAATATCTTGACTATGCGAGCTTTCCCATCACAAATATGTTAAATCCGAAAACATGAGTTTAGTAGTCATGCCCAAGCCAGGAATTAGTTGCTTGATAGGCTGGTTCCTTGTCCCCTAGGCCAGTGTTCCGCAAAGTGTGTGCCGCAAATAAAATGGTCAGTTTTGTACGATAGGTCAGACGATTGGTGAGAGTTATGCGAGCATATTACGATTACTTCACAATGCTCAGTAAGCAGGTTCCCATTTGTTATTAAACGCCTTTTCATATATTATACTGAGTTCGATAATAAATGAATAGTAAATAAATATTTCATTTTCCTATAATATACACCTTAAATTTGTTGATTTGGTAAGTGTGCCTTGAACACAAGTTTGTGAAAAACTGCACTGGCATATCAATGTTCAGTATGAATATTTAATACGAGAGACGATAGACAAATCACGAGACTTGATATATACCTGTTACATACAGATGTAGTTAGTTCTGGGTTAACACACATTAAAATGTGAATAAAAAAATATTATTGAAATTTGTCTAGGTATGGTAAACACAGAACATTTTTTTTTTGGTTTACTACATTTGTTGATTTATTTATATATAACGCTCACGAATCACAAATTCTGAGTTGTTATAATTATCATTCATGCGATGGATAAAAATATAAAAAATACTATTAATTATCATGTGTAGTGTTTGTTCTAAAGTGGACGAAATCCATACCGTTTCGCTTACGATTTAATAAGAGAGCTTAGATTTAACATAAAAAAAGTTCCTTAAAAGTATACGGCAAAGGGATATAGTTATTTCTATGTGTAACGCAAACCTAAGTCATTATCCAAACAACACAAGCTCTTAACAGAAACGCTCATGAGTGAAAGAGACGGCAGATTATCGGGCCCCGCCTTAATGATGGTGGGGATGACAACGGGCGAGCGTTATTGGCCAATGTATTATGGATTTTTAGTAAAGGAGGTCCGGGCCTCAGATGTTTAAAAAAAAAACAAAGTGAAGCATACTGAGTTCATTCTTTCGTTAGTCTGTATTTTATCGGGCAAAGGTGTCGACGGTTATGTCAGTGATTTTTAAGTTGATGGTAGTTTTTTGTATTAAAAATGAAGTATTATAATCAATACAATATGGATAGCGGACTCTTTTCATCAGTAGATTTAGTTACGCATAAATATTGTGATATAGACGTGCAGAATACACCGCCGGAATCTCCGCTTAAAGGTCAGTTCTTTTTGGTTTTTCTTCTAATTTGTCCATTTTATAATGGTTATAGTGTGGGTACAAAAGAATCCAAGTACGTGGGTACATAGAAAACATACCTAAAACGTGTATCAATTTGTCTATGCTTTGATTATCGACCCTAGGTTATCGACATTTTTTCTTCAGTTTTTTTTATACGACGTCAGGAGGCAACAAGCACACAGTTCGCCTGATGTAAAGCGATTACCGGAGCCTGCAAACACTTGTAATACATTAAGTACCACTCTCGCGATGCCACCTCAGCTGCTAACACAGCAACTCCTAAGGAGCTTACTGGAGACCTCACTCACACGCAGGAACACAATAACCCTCTAGACTAGAGAGTTATTTATTGTCTGTGTTATTCTGTGAGGTAGAGGTAGCACTTCCTCATACGAGCTACTTTGATGCGCCCTACCTCTTAAAGGTGGAGGTATCTGCTGTCTGAAGTGCCCTTTCTACCTACTTACTGAGTATTACACACAAGTACCTATCTAATATTATTAGCAGTAATTAATATATTAGTAAGCTCGTAGGTAAAAAATAGCTACGAGTATATTATGCCCATTAGGTAGGTACTTATATTCCTAAGTAGCTAACTACAAAAAAACCTTTAGGTATTTATCGATTGTCCCCAAGATCTATGGCAGCATTTACTTCACTTAAAAACACTCACATCAAGACAAACAAACATGAACATGCACATTTGTTCTCGAACCCTACGAACCTCGTGGGCATGATAAGGGCTGGGAATATTAAAGCAGCGAGTGAGGTGTGTAAGGACTAAGTCGTGCGACACTCTATTGTCTCTGCCTACCCTGTAAGCATAAAGAAAATACCCATGGAGATCCGATGAGGTTGATAATACGTAGTAACTTTATTCACCGCTACGGATCGATGGATTATAATTAACGCACTGCGCTTATTGGTTCGCGGATCAATATCACTTACAAGCTCGATGACACCTCTGCTGCTAACACAACAACTCATTAGAAGCTTAGGTACTAGTAACCTCACATACACGCAGACACACATCAACCATCCAGGGATTTATTATTTGGCAGTTTTCTGTGAATATTGAGAGTGCACACACTTCCCCAGACGGGTTGCTTTGACGCGCCCTATGGTGGGCCTTTTACTATAAACAAACTTATCAACCTCGTAAAGTGTTTAGGGGTAGTGTAGAAAGTTTTGGCAACAAAACATTGCTTAGTCCACTAGGACCTTGAGTCATTCGATTTTGGCCCTACTGACTGATCACTTTTAAAATACTTTCACGGCCTACAAATTACCATTATTATCAAGATAGCAACACAGTTATCTATACCGACTCAGGTACCATGTTTTCCAACGACAATGAATTCTACCATTACGGCAGTAAGAATAAACATTTTACAACAATTTATAATAACTAATTATTAACTAATAAAAAATTTCTAATGTTAAAAGCTATTACGACCTTTTTACAACTCGTTTGAAATGCTGCGCCGCTCCTTTTGTTCCGGGGAGGTGGGTACTAAAACTGTAAAAGGGATCGGTACCTTTAAACTTTTTTTGGTTAAAATGTGTTTGAAATTGCATCCGACATTGTATTACCGTTAGACGCTTGCACGGTGTTATTAAATGTAATAACTGCAATTAAACGAACACTACAAAATAGAAGACCCTGGTCATTTCAACGTGATTTCATTTTTTTTGGATACAAAAATCATCTTGTCATGAAGACCACAGACTTATTGTTGAGACATAGACTTACCTATTGGTTTGATTTTTCGCCGTGGTACCCCTGGTGTTGCAAATGCTTACCGTCAGCTTGGCTGTCCGTTTATTTGCCACCTTAGTGGTATAAAAAAATATAATAAAATTTTTAATAACAACTCCCTAGAGGGTTGTTGTGTTCCTGCATGTGAGTGAGGTCACCAGTAAGCTCCGAAGGAGTTGCTGTGTAAGCAGAGGAGGCATCACGCGAGTGATAATTAATATATCGCAAGCGGTAATAGGCTACGGTACCCGCTTTACATCAAGTGGGCCGTATGCTTGTATGCCTCCCGACGTAGTATAAAAAAGAAATAAGACAAGTCTACAAAAATAACGATTTTAAAAATAAAAAAATCACATTATAAATCTAGTGAAAACTTTTCCAATCCGTTTCGAATACAACTTTCCGAGGTATTGTGAATACCTATACTGGTCAGGATCGGGATTATCGAACAAAACCAGTTGGAATGCGCAAGCTTGCATTGCCAGAATAACACCTGGCTCGTCAATTACCTATATAACAATTTTTTTTTTTTTTTAATTTCGTCGGCCATTTTGGCCATGTTCCTTAAGAAATATGATATTGGTTTTTAAGACATTCCTATTCTACTTTTTAATTTACTTTTCGAATCTGAAATAAAAATCATTTTTTTTTTATTGTCGCCCATTTTGTCCTTGTTCCTGAGATAGGAGGTTGGTTTTTCAAACATTCCCATTCTACTTTTTTATGCTGAATCCGAATCTGAAGTCAAAATTCGAATATTCAAAAAAAACGACAGGCACATACACAGAGACAAACATATAGATTTCATATAGGAACGGTGTTCTTGAAAATGTCTAACCACTTCCGCGTACAGCTGAGCAACAGAAGATGTTGCTACGATTACGATACGGTACATAGGTACGTCGCCACTACTACGCTACGCTACGTTCAGCTGCCACGATGTTTCTCAGGTAGATAGGTTATAGCTGCAAACAAAAGGCGGACCCTTCGGTTAGTGTCTGTTTTTCTTTATCAATACTAGTATATCTATACAGTTTTCCGATTAACCTTAATAGACAGTTACGATCGTAAAGAACATACTAGGTGACCTAGCCAATAGCTCTGATACGAGGCTATAACGCTACGGCCTATGGCCGCTGCTAGCATGAACATAATCAAAACCATTCTCGTGAGGTACCGTTTTTAAGAGAGGTAGTAGGGCGCATCAAAGCAGCGTCTGAGGAAGTACCTCCACCTCACAGAAAACCGCAGCTAAATAACAACTCCCTAGCTAGAGGGTTGTTGTGTTCCTGCGTGTGAGGTCACCAGTAGGTAAGCTTCCGAGGAGTTGCTGTGTAGTGCAGCAGAGGAGGCATCGCGCGAGTGATACTTAATATATTACAAGCGTTAATAGGCTACGGTAACCACTTTACGTTGTATAAAAAAAAGGTACGACTGGAGTACGAGATATGTTTTATGCCTATTGTATTTCACTATGATATGATTATAAGGATAAACATAATTTAAAAGATCCGGATGGTTATGTTTTTTATTGGCATGCAAAATCATGTTTTCCGATTTCTGCACATATTTGTAATTATCACTTGCACCGCGATGAAGGAAGCCCGTAGACGTCCAAGAAATTATATTTCGGAAGACGTGTGACCTTACCTAAGAAAGGTCTGCTTTTCCCTCTGGGTTGTGGAGGTCTAATGGCAGTCTCTCCGTGTAAAAGTCAGTATCTTTGCCAAATCCTTGGTCTTAGGTAGCGGACCCCGCCTATCCTAACGCATTTGGAAACGGGATAATGCTAAGAAGAAGAAGGTTATCTTCATTATTATAGGCTAGAATAATTGCTCTCTGTCAAGCAGGCTGTAGGTAACGCATGTTGATACTAAGTCCGCATCGTGTGATAATTTTAGGGTTATTGTACCTTAAAAAGAAAAACGGAACCCTTACAGGATCACTTTATTGTACGTTTGTCTGTCTGTAATCCCTTCGAGCAGTGAAAAATCAAACTTCTAAGTCAACGCAATCAAAAGATACAGCTATTTATGCCGTTTATGCGAATTTTTGACACTCGCAAAGGAATCAAAACCTATAGGCAGGGTACTTCCCGTTGACCTAGAATCCTGAAATTTGGTATGAAGCAATGTCATGTAGCAAAAGTAAAGGAAAAATATCAAAACCGTTATATTGTAGTTCCATCACAAAAAAAATGCTTTTTTAACGACAAGAATTTGCGAAAATATTTTGTTTACGGAACCCTCGAGCGCAAGTCGGAATCGCATTTGACGGCTTTTTATTTTTAAAATCGTTATCTTTTGCCGTCTTGTCTTATTTTAAAAATATCGCGTGAGAGTCGTGTAGTGGTAGTCGTATCGTGAAACTACAAAAGCGTGTGGTAGCCACAACTTTAGCACTCCGGTTACGTTATATACCTACATATAACATTGTATGCAGAGTAATTAATAGACAAATTGACTCAATAGTTACGCTAAATGAGAGGCAATTAACAATTCTAAGCAGATGTCCTAAAAGTTCAATGGTGCGCGAGATTGTCTATGTTTAGAAAAAGTTGAATGTCAACGCGTGGGTGTATTTCTCGCCACAATTTGACAGCCCGGCCATTTTTATTCGTGCAAACAATTGGCCGTGGGGTCGGGGTAATAGGTTAAGTCTTGTCAATTGGGCTTAAACTGATTCTGTTTTTATTGCCGTTGACTCCCCATCGAGATATTTATCTTCATTACTTTGTTGCTGACTACTAGATACGGATTTTATTATGAAAATTGTATAGGGGAGCGTGTCGAGGGATGACACCGTATAATTGGCTTTGTATTGAATAATTGTTCAGCAAATGTTGCTCGCAGATTGTTTAATTCCTTTGAGATGGGGTTGTTGTGATGTTATAGATAACCCTAAGCTTGCTTCGTAAGATTTCGATTCATCTAAAATAATATTATTATTAGTATAATAAGTCAAATAAAATAATACTTACTACAAAAAAAATAGTCTCTTAAGGGAGCAGATCAGGTGTTTAGTGAAGTCTGGATTGTGCTATAGGAAAAGTTGTGCAAATTTAAAAGGCAGCGCGGCCGTTGTATAAAGTCACTTTACGCATTTTTATTTTTTGGTAAATAATCTTGGCATGCCATTTTACAGGCATAAAAGTAGCTAACAAAAAGAAAATAATTACTTATTATTGTGTATAGTTTAGGTATATTAAATACCTACGTTTTCGTTAAACACAGGTAATGATACTTTTAATGCTTGTTAGACTGGAGAAAAATCTCTCAATAAGTATATATAAAACGATAACAATGCTTCCTTCTCATTTACAATACAAATGTTTTATCTTTACCTCTATCTATCAATACGACATAAACCAATTACAAACCGTTTAATTAATCGATGCTGGACAGGCAGCGTGCCAAATCGCCCTTGTTAGCCGATTGCCATTACCATTGATTATCGAGAATACCCACCCCACGGCACGCGCCAGTAATTGTATCGTGTGTGGACGCTTTATAGATGTTATTATGCATTAATTGTCTATGACAAGTTACCGGCTGAACTAGAACTTTTGGTTATAAATGAAAGATTTAGGTAGATTTATTTTGTACATGTGGTTAGAAAGTAGCGGTCTTATATTTGATTATCTACATAATTTACAGTTATTAATTTGACAGATTACATTAGAAAATATATGAGAGATTTATAACAACCTCACTGCTCCGTATCGCAGTATGTAGGTATACCTACATATGATGCGTATGATTTGAAATATGTGAAATACGTAGTTATATATATAATAACAAGGTTTTTTTTATTATATTACTTACGCCGTAGAAATGTTTAACTATTTTAACTAGGTAATTGTTTAACTTTTTAATAGCAACACACTTGCCAACACACGGTAGAAATTAAGAAATGCAGTAAGACCCGATGCAATATTTAGTCGGATCGTCTTGTGCGACCTAATATTGCGTAGCAAATCTGCGTTATTTATTACTTAATTTATGATTATGACCTACCTAATAGAGCGGACTTGTTAAGGTATATCAGTTTTGCGTCCATAATATTTACAAGTCTACATACATATGGGCATGCGATAATAATATTCGATTTCCTCATTCATAGTTGGCGAATACTGATAATGATCATAATGTTTTTGGTTTTGTTAGCGTCTTGATTATAAACTGTACCTATAGTGAACGCAACTACTTGAAACGGTACATATACCTATATTCAAAAACAGTATTTCAGTGATATTTTTTTTTAAACTTCGGATATAAAAATGTGATGAATATTACACGATATTTACATTAATATAAAATTCAATTATCTACCAGTCATCTCATCACATAAAAAAATGTGTCGTGATTTTTTTTTTTTATTTCGACTCGTTTTATCTCTAGCTAATAGGTATTTTTCTCTCTTCGCACGCAAAAAGAGTGCAAGGCACTACTGTAAAAGGTATGTGCTGTATCATAGACGCTAAAATATGTCATAGACAAGACAGTTGCATATAATACCTACTTGTATATGACATTTCCACAAATTACAACAAACGATAACACATCTCAAAAGTTATAATTGCCATTAAATTCACGTTCGATATGACTGCTTTTACGCATCATGAGTGCTCAAGTACTGTTTGCAGTACAAATTAGCGTTACATTTTGAAACAAAGACGTCGGTGATGTTACGAAATGTCTTTGAAAGGGAATGAAGCAATCGTCCGTGTGTCATAAAGTTATTTGTCAGTCGTGGCCACTTTGTTATTTTTTTACAATTATTAGCCATCAATTTGTACCTATTATTAACGGTGTACTCGTGGTTGTGCACTTGTCACTCACAGCTTACTGAATAAGGTTGTCGGGATTTTTGTGAAGGTTAGATATGAGTGCGTTTCCCACCTCAGGTATAAACATCGAATCAAAGCTGAATCTAACTATTGTTCGAAATTAAATTAATTTTCGTAAAATTTGAATTGTATTTTACTACTTACATACCTAAGTAGTCTAACGTCCTGTACCCAGTGATTCACAAAGTAAAAGAATTAGACTTTGGAATACCTACCTGAAGTTAAAGGTTAAGTTTTTTCTTACGTAATATATTGACGTCCAATTATTTACAAAGGATATTTCTGTAAGAAGTAGGTAGGTACTTCATGCGGTTATGAATTAAACAGCGAAACCAAATATCCTAAACGTTTTAACATAAAAAATCTACATGAAAATCACATTATATTGACAATCGAAATTCAAATTTCGGAAGCGGAAGCTTTTTCCTTTCGCGACAACAGCACACGCCAAGCGCAGCTGGTGGCGGTATAAGAGAGTTTGTTATACAACAAATTTGAAAGGGCATACACTAAAAAAATAAAGGAAGACTGACTAGACGATTGCAAATTGATTTCTAAGTGTTCCGTCGCCACCCAGCATGGGAACAACTCAAGTGGTCCAGACGCCACGGATCTATAAGAAAAAGTATAGAAGCACTTATGCAATAATATTTTCGTAACGACCTCTCAATGATATACTGAAATGAGTTTTGCGAGATTGTTAATGTGTAACATGTTTGTTTTCTTTTATGTCAGCTTATTATGGTTTTAAGTATGTTCTTATTTACAAAAGGTGTTTCTACGAAAAAACTTGTATCAGTATGATACTGAGAACTGCAGCATACTGTGTAGAAGTTAACTACATTATCGTCGGGAGGCATACAAACGTATGGCCCACCTGATGCAAAGCGTTACCGTAGCCTATGAAAGTTTGTAATATCTACATTAAGTATCACTAGCGCTATGCCACCTCTGATGCAAACACAGCAACTCCTTAGGAGCTTATCGGTTGGTGACTCACTCACACGCGGGGTTATACCAATCCTCCAGGGAACTGTTAATTTGCTGCAGTTTTGTGTCAGATGGAGATACTTCCCAAGATGTCCCGCTTTCAGGCGCCCTATCATCCAGATCAAGATATACAGACATGTTGATGCACGCAAATGTTTGTCCTGTGTGAGAATCGTACCTACGAACGTTAGTACAATGTAGCGTTACAAACCACTGCGCCACCGAGTTCGTCATCTATTTGCCGTAATTGATCTGATTTAGGACTCTGATTTAAGTATTTTCGTATATAAATGTCTCACCATCTTATTTAAAGCTAGAGCCAGACCTATAAGGTATCAGACCCATCCAAATACCATCGATTAACTCAGAATAATGACTTCAATTGTCTGCTAGCGAAAGCATGCTACTTTAAAGCGTGGGTGTACACAGTAAAAATAAACAACTGAACCATCCGTATGACTTTTATGTTTGTTCAAACATGTATCTCTTCTACTGTTAATATAGCCATAAAATCTTAGTTCGTGAGTATTCAATCAACTTTATTAGACTATAATTATCACGTATCATTCCGTATGAAGATATTGATAACAGACAGCCGTATTCGCGTCTGTTTCGTACCTATTAGTTGAAATTAACATACCATAGACAGACTCATCAAATGAAGTATTTAGTCTATGAAAGAGCTTAGGTCAATAATTATCTCGTTGCCGATAGGAAGTATAAACATGATCGATGAATCATTTTCCTAGATTATCAAGTGGGTATAGCAAAAAAAATTACATGCGTTAAAAAATTAACTAAGACCTGAAATGTATCGTCACCGTAATTTCAATGTTACTATAATCAATTTTACTGTGCACTACATTAACATGGCATTTTAAAATGGCGGCCGTAGGTGTTCCTATTTACGCTGCTTTTCTGATTACTTACTTACACTTATACTCGTAGTTTACATTAAATGGATTGGTTCTTCCAAAACAGTGTATTAAATTTTATTATGCGGATATTTGACAAACCGCGAAAAAAAATCTACGGCATTTGTGAAAATGTTTCATTTTATTTGGAACCTGTTCAAAATATTTTGTACGCTATTTGCGATAGATGTCAAGGCTAGCTTTATAATAATAAAAAAAAAACTATTTTACCTGCTTGGATATTTAATAGGTAATTTGAGTCATGCTCTCACCGAATGTCTGGGTTTCTTACAATACCTAGTGATCCCGCAGGAACTTAAACACTTACTCCATCCATCCTTTTGACACAAAGAAATTAATATTGACCTAAAAGTAGACAAAATATTTTTCATAAAAAAATGTTCTTACCTTGTTTTTACTGCTATGTTTTCTGTTTATTCTTATTAAATACTTACAGATTCTATTTTGTCCAAGTAATTGTTTTAATCAGTTAACAGAGATTTAGTTTTTATGTTACGACATACCTTCGGAAACACTACCGGCGCAGTACGAGTAATTGTTCTATTAATAATATGAAATAACGATCTAGATATTCAATTTGACATTATGTAACTGAAATTCTGTATATGCTCTAAACAGGAAATTGAATGTCTTAATCACGCCATAGACAATACATCTTAAAAGTACATTTTTAACTGCCAGTGTCAATAACTGCCTTTTAAAAGCACTTCATCTAATAAGATGAGTAAAGTCGGCGGTTTGTGTCAGCTTTTTTTTCAAATTGGTCGGCGATTTACTAAAATGCGGCTTTCTTTGTAGAACGAAAACACACACGCATGGGAAAATATTTAATTAGACAATAGGTTATTTGTGTTTGTTTTGTGTTAATGTATTCTTTTTGAAGCGTTTCGTTCGGTCAATTAGCACCTCAAGGCTACTGGTTCCCGGCGTTTCGTTTTTCACTTTTTATGATAAGTCAATCTTGGATTCACGAAATAATTAGTCGTTACGATTGAGGTGTTTGGTGGCTTTTTCATTTGTTACGTAAAAATAAATTAACTCCTAGACACGGCATAGGTAGGTGTGTAGTACGTAATTAATCTACTTCTTATTCTTAGCATTATCCGATATCCTAATCTATTAGGATTGGTGGTGTCCGCCGCCCTAAGCCGAAGGATTTAGCGAAGATACCTACTTACTTTTACATGGAGCGACGCAACCCACACGGAAAACCAGATCTTTCTTAGGTAAGGTCGTTCGACACGTCTTTCGACATAATAATTTCTTGGACGTGCAGGTTTCCTCGCGATGATTTCCTTTACCGCCGACCAAGTGATAACTACATCTACATATACTCTATACATCTATACAGATAAATAAAATTAGAGTGTCTGTTTGTAATATTAAAATAACCGCTTTTTACTAAATGCATATTAAAATTAGGGGGAAATATCTTCCCTTCGGGGGACTTTGCACTTTTATTTTTATTATTTTCACAGAATACGTATTTTTTTGCTTGACGAGCTCGGTGGCGCAGTGGTGGAACACGCTGTTACGCTACTTTGACACCAATGCTCGTGGGTTCGATTCCCACATAGTACAAACATTTGTGTGCATGAACATGTCTGTTTGTCTTGGTCTGGGTATATTCTATGTATAATAAGTATGTATTTACAAAAAAAAAATGTATTTACGTATGTTTATCAGTTGTCTAGTACCCGTGTATAACACAAGCTTCGCTTACATTGGGGCTGGATGGCGCTGTGTAATTTGTCCGACAATATTTATTTATTTATATTTTTGTGACATAAAATAACTACGAATTTTTATATATATATATAATACCATAATATGTAATAATATAATAATAATCTTCTATGCAGATAAATAAAATTGGAGTGTCTGTTTGTAATATTAAAATAACCGCTTTTTTCTAAATGCATATGGATATACACGGTACATATACCAAAATGAATATTTTTACAATTATTGTCTGTCTGTCCGTTTGTCTGTTTGTTCCGGCTAATCTCTGAAACGGCTGGAATGATTTTGACGGGACTTTCACTGGCAGATAGCTGATGTAATAAGGAGTAACTTAGGCTACTTACCTTTTTTTTAGAAATTTTATTTATTTTTATTAATATAAATAAATAATAAAAAAAAACTATTCCGCGCGGACGAAGTCACGGGCACAGCTAGTATATATATATATAGTTTTTAGTTTTTTATATATATATATATATATTAATTAATAATAATTAATAAGATATACTCATAAATCCGAAAACATGAATTTAGTGGTACCTATACCTACATGGCAGGATTCCAGCCGGGGACCAATTGTTGTTGACCAGGCCGGTTCTTTATCCGCCGATCTACATATTGCAAGTAAATAGATTTAGCGACTGCAGTCGACAACAACCGAGGGCAATGTCTTAACGTGACTTCTGAAGCAGGAGGAGATCGAGATAAATAAAACCCGGCCGCCGGCCACACTCGCCGTTGAAAGAAACAGACCACAGCAATCGTTTATTAGAGCACCTAGTAGCACTCCATAAGTGTCTAGACATAACGGTCATTTAGATAATACGTCTAAAATTAAAAGCCACCGCCTCAAGTAGGTACTACTCACAACCCTTTAAAATGCTTTTATGTTTAGATAAGTGATAATCGGTCCTTACAAAGACCCTAATTTTAGGTAAGATGTTATACTACTCTTGTTTTTTTTTCATTTTCGGGAAAAGAGTGAATCTTATATGAAATGCTCTATCGGCTGGGCAACCTCATTAAATCGATTCTGAATGAGGTAAGACGGTTGTCGAGATCTAGTTTACGTTCAGTATTAGATTATAGACAATTGTTTTTGTCACATTATCAATTAGGTTAATAATTCAATTAAATTGATAATCATAATTTTCGAGACGTACTAGAATATGTCAGAATTCCCTGCAACTTCAGCGTTACTGCCGCTATACCATCCGGCTCATTGGACTTATGAATAACAAAGGAGAGTAGCACCCGCAGAACATCTCGATGTGTTATCTCTGATATGGAATTAACGTACAACAGGATGGTAGGCTGCATGACCGCATTTAGGTTCAATGCCAAATTCAACACAAAGAAATCCAGTAAATCGGCTTTCTCTTTAGTGGTTTAGGGCAGACTGCCATCCGGTTATAAACAGTAGCAAGTACAGCAAACTAAACATTCCATAGTCAGCTTCAGCGAGCGACCAGAAAGCAAGATTCCCAGAAAGATAGCTTGCAAGTCGCTTAACTATTGTACCGAGAATAAATACTCTGGATATCGCCCTCTCACTGAACCACGATGCAGCAATGACAGTTTCAGCAGCCGATCGGGTACATTAGGATCACCGATAACTCATGCAGTGGTACGAGGATTGTACCTAAGCTTACATCATCAAGGCCTAGATACTAAATAGTTCCGAAAGCTCAATCTAGTGGTGACTAAGATATTGGTGATATTTTTTCACGCATTGGGATAATTCCAAACTAATTTATCATATTTTTCTTAAACATAGTAACATTTCTTTAATTTATTCATGTCGTATCAGAAATTTCTTAGCTCTACGAAATTAACGGTAAACTGACGAATTAAGACACATTGGTTTCCAAATCTCGTATTAATATTTAATATATTCCTTGATTTGAATATGATTCTATGTCAATCAAACGCAATGACAGAGTTTGATTGACATTGAATAAAATTAAATCTATCAACGTTTGAATATATGTCATTCATGAAAAGATACGTTTATTAGATATCTATTTAAATTAAATGTGATGAAAACAGAAAGAAATCTTCATTTGACATCGTTTGTTCGATTTCTTTAAAATATAAAATGAAATGTCATGTAGTGTTATAGAATTTTATTGGGTAATAAAAAGTAAAATTATACATATGTATTAATTTTTTTATTACATGTCATAAATTGAACTTGACATTGCACTATAAATGCCTAGCCTGCAGTGGTTTCTTCAACTTTTTAAATGTCTGAGTTATTTTTTTAATACTTCTATAAAATTTATTATGCGAAATATATAATATACCTAATCATACGTATTAATTGGCACTAAAGACGTTTGACTGGTAAATGTCATATATAACCTAGCTAGCATATGCTTTTCAATTTTTGGCTTTCATATGTGTACCTATATCTATTGTCATGTGTGTGTAGGTACCTATCTAATCAAAAATGGGAGAGGGCAGTGGAAGGATAAATGGTAATTGGTAAATGACAATGAACTTATCTTTACCATTGAACGGATACTAGGTACTAAACGATTGTTATTTTACTAAACGATTCTATTCTATTTATCAATATTTTACGAATTACACTCGCTTATAAAAGGAAGACAAAACGTAAAGGGCCCTGCTTAATACTTTCTCTTTTTTACACGCGTTTTTTTTCGAAAGTAAAGGAGAGATAAGGCTATTGTTGCCTGAGAAATTTAAAATGGAAAATATCAAATATACAAATATCTTTATTTATTACATAAAATTTAAACATAAAATTTTACATATAAATAATTTTTTTTTTTGCCCACAGAATCACTGAGTCCGCAGTCTGAACAGATAACAAATCCAGGATCTGCTCCTGACCCAAACATTAGGTAACTATTACAGGCTGTACTATTCTTCACTACTTTAAAAACAAATTTCATTAAGAATAATTTTAAATATATTTAAAAATGTGTATGCGTTAGGTAACTAAACTTCCTATTCATACTAATATTATAATTGCAACATTAACCTGTCTTTCTGTTGCTTTTTCATGACCAACCTGCTGAATAGATCATTATGAAATGTCAAAAAGATCTAGGCTTGGACCTGGAGAAAGATATAGATTGTTAAGGACTTTTGTGTACGCAAATTGTCGCAATTCCGGGTTCCTATTACTATGCGGGGAATGTTGCCTGCGTACCTAAGCTACTTGTTAACCAATCGTTACATTAAGTGCCACCCCCACTGCTAACACAGCAATTCCTCTTATTTCTCCCTTTTTATATGTACTTAACAGAATTTTTGACACTTTCTCTTCTGCTCAGGAGATACCGGACTGCGTTCACACGAGAACAACTGGCGAGGCTTGAGAAAGAATTTATGAAAGAAAACTATGTCTCTCGACCGAGGAGGTGTGAGCTGGCCGCTCAACTACAACTACCGGAATCCACGATAAAGGTAAGAAAAGCTTTATATTTATACATTATGGTACCTACTCATTAGTTTATACTCTTCTATCACATTGTAAAATGCGAAACAGAAGTACAAGCAACTACAAATTGAAGTAGTCCTAATGAAAAAATGATATAATCATTCTCTTCTGGGGGTCCTGAAGAGAATGAAGAAATATATATATATATATATACATATAATGATGAAACTAGATTTTTACAAAATTATATAACTAGTAGAGGTAAAGTTGTGACGTCGTATAAAACAACCAAGAATACTATCGCTGTAATAACATTATTCGGACAAGAAGTGACCTCTAAAGCAACGAATTTAGAAAATTTCCAGAAACTAAAATTTTGCAATCGAATTTTCATGCTCATATTTGCATTCCTTGAGTAATAACACTTACCGTGAAATAGGTACTTCGTTAAAATCAGCCTACACGCGACAACAAACTGTCAACTATTTAGCGAAGCCTGTAAAGTCTTCAGTTTCTTCATTAATAAACACCCGCCTACACTGCGACCCAAATATATCGACCTCCGTGCCTCCGTGCAAGTTTGATGTCGTTTCATAATCTTTTCTTAACATAATATGTCCATCGTTCGAAAGACTAAATTATTATTATTTTTATAATTGTTGTGTTCAGTATCATTATGTTCATTGCTTGGGAATTTTTAACAAATATAAATGTCACATTATTGTCTATGGTAGGTGTCCATGTTGTTTGAAAAACAACTGTCATGCTCACTTTACCTATTTATTCGTTTACCAAATTACTTACATGATGGATATTGGTTCCAGATACGTATTGTTTAATACGTGTTTGTGTAAAATACTTACACGACTTGATTTTCATTTCATCAAGTAATAGGTTGACATAATTATTAATATGTGCATTGTGTATATATATAAATAAATTTTGGCAATTTTTATATTTTTAATGTCTAAGTATCAAACTCAATGAGATTAACCTGATAGTAGGTATGCTGAATAGTGGTGTCATACAGTAGACATAATTAAAATGGGTTTTTAGTTATTGTCATGTGTTAATTTAGTAATATTTGTCTTGTCTTTTTAATTATCAATGTCTACCTATACCGTAGATTCCCAGGTATGTAAACCCAATATTCCCCATGTTATAGCACTTATCTCCTGGCCCCGCCCCGATCGAGTTGACTTTATACCTCTTTGTAAACATTTTATCACACATTGTCATACTGTCATTACTTTAAAATGTTTACACAATTGTAGTACGTACGTAAATGTCGAGAATTGAAAAAAGAGACACAAAATACAATAATGAATAAATTAAAGCGAGATAAACAACCTCTATGTAGGTCGACGATGAGTCGCTAAATCGATATTGCTTCAAACTACATACTCGTAGAAGGTCTGATAGTGTTTGTGTTGGATTTTAATGCCTACTAGCCGTAGCTTTAATATATATACACATTAGCTTTAGTATATGCTGTTAACCGCCTTGAGTCGGGACGGTTAATTAAGACGGTATATTCTATTCTAGGTTAATATCATAATGCGGCTCTAGTGTCAGGTCTCCTTAGCAGCATGTTAAAGATATTTAGTATACTAAGTGGCACCCTATACTACGGATAAAAAGACAATTGTTCATGATCATCTAATTGGTTACATAAATGTACATATTACGGTTGCTGGCTAAACAATTATAGCAATTTCATATCAAACAACATAGAAATCAGTGATTGTGTCTCGTACAATTCATAATAAACAGAACCACCGCGTTAATGATGTTGGTTATTGTCATAAAATGATCAGAATTAGTTTAAGGAACAGTTATTTTAGCTTTCAAATATCTATAACTCACTTTCGTAAATTTTCTTTCTTTTACTTATTGGACTGCTAATAGGCAATAAAGTGGCAGGTAGATATGTGATTGCGCGTTTGATATGAATTGATCATTCTGTGAATATTTGCTCTGTGCCCATATTACGGCATGGGGTATGATGCTTCAATTAGATACATCATAATTTCCATCACGAATGTTTTATGGATGGCCGCTAATTCGCAGAATCATGGACAAATGTGTGAAGGCAACAAAGAGGTTGTTTAAACTGTAAATTGGTAAAAATAGAGACTATTTGAATATTTTGCTGTTATTGGGGAGTTCATGTCGTAAGACATTACGATGTACTAACTTTTCCTGTAACTTTCATAATACTCTGATATAAAGCGAATTTGCGCATATGCACGCGCATGTTATATACATAAAGTCATAAGACGCTGTTCTCTCTGTCCATTCCTGGAAGCTCTTGTCATAAAGATATTGATTCTGAATACACATAAGTACATACATATGGGTATAATTAGGGTTACTTAATGTTAACTAAGGATGGGAGTGTTTAAGATTAAGCAATTTTTAGTGACGATTCAATTTCAACACACGCTAGGATCGGCACTCATTGACGCAATCCCGAGAGATATTGGCTTGACCAGTGTATCGTGCGTCCACCGTATTGTCATTTGCATAGCAATGAATGTTGAGCACGTGCAACAGGTCATTGATATACACAAGGAACAGAGTGGGAGACAACACAAGCCTTGTGGTACGCCAGCGTTCAGGGGCAGTGGATCCGAGCACGCACCTTTAACTACGTCCTTGATGCTCCGGCCCATAGAATACTGGCAACCCGTGCACATAATTTTTCGGGTAGCCCAGAACAAGGAAGCTTCGAAAGAAGTGCTTTATGCCGCACCCGCGATCCAAGGCCTTTGCAATGTCCAAACTAATAGCTAAAGCTTCGTCTTTGCTTTGTACTGACTCCGCCCAGCGGTGGGTCAAGTATACCAGAAGATCGCCAGCCAGCAGAGCTGGCGATCCTCTGATTACTCTGAGAGTTCCAGGTTGATGATATTTTCCATGATTTTAGAAAATATGGGAGTTATTGCTATAGGGCTATAGTTGGATGGATCCGAGCAAGCATCTTTTTTAAGGATCGGATGTACCAAAGCCTCTTTCCATGAGCTGGGGACTTGTATCATATCATGGGGAGTGTTCGGAGGAGCTGTTCAACCTTAGGTAATACCAGCCGCCGAGTTCCACTATCGTACCACTCGCCACAAACTAAAATTTCACCCTCACCATCTTGATGAGTGGCAATCCACTACAGTACGCTTTTTGAGGCATTTTCTACCACGTACGGTGAAATTGTGGTATCAACTACCCTCAGCGGTGTTCCCAAAAAAATGCGATGCCTTCAAGAAAAGAGTCTATGTTTCCCTAAAAAGTCTGGCAACGGATTATGTGACCCTTTGGTGTTGCTGATGTTTATTAAATTGCGGACAGGGCTATTATGTGGGTAGGAATCATAGACAAGCATAGGCAAAAGTATATTTCTGAACCTATGGGTTAAGATAGGTATTAGCCATAAGATGTAGGTATGATTTTCTGTTGGCAAACAAGCGTATGTTTATGTGAATATAATCAAATGTAACGTGAAGAGATTTACTCGAATCAAAAGAAAAACGAAACGCAGTTGTTTACATGTTATGTGCATTCCAAAGCTAATGGAATTCGAACGGTAATTTAAATTCTCGATTCGCGCGCTGCGATGTCTGGTCATAATCTCAATTATCACTTTTATTAAGGCAAAGCAACAATCAATAAAGGGTTCTGTATACATGCAGATATTTCACCAAATAAAATACGTATGTTCATAAATTTATTTGTACATATTAATGAATCGACTTCAAAATCAAAAAATACGATGATAAGTTTAATTTGGACATTGCTTTTAATTATAGTCTGTAAATTAAATAAAAGAATTGAATTTAAACCGAAAGAGATGCAAGCGTATGTTTATGTGATGAATGCCTATTGGAATGTATGCAGTTGATAAAGGTACAGCTACATTTTTGTTAGGTAGGTACTTATTATTTTTGCTGTACAATAATGTAGTTTTTCCAAATGATTATAAGTGTCTGTTAGTGAATCAGTCACGCATTTTTGTTAACATTGTGCAGCATTATAAAATAATAGTGCACTACTCACCGTTTAGTAAATTTAAAAATATTGATTAATTCTAATGGTGGCAATAGAGTCGAAGGGATGGGGTACCCCCAATTTTTTTTTCATTTGCACGATATCTACCGCAAAAATTAGGCATTCATCGATTTATGCAAGTAGGTACTAACCATAAAAACTTGAGCATTGTAAAGAAGAGAAAATATTAAATTCCGTCTAATTTGTGTCGCTTTCTTTTTGGGGTTACACATAGAACCCTAAAAAGAAAACCAACGGCACAAATAAAAAAAAACGACACGTATTTTTATTGCCCATTCGAGTTTTACATTCACGCTAATTTGTCGATGTATTAATAAAGGCACCGGCCGAATTATCCAGTAGCTGTAGAACGCTAATGAACATTGATAGAGAACTTCGGCGGCCATCATTAGTGAGGGGAGTGCATGAAAACACTTCATCGGGCTGTATTGAGCATAGGGCTGTCGCTTGCGACTGTGTTGATAACGTTTTTTTTTTTAAGTTTTATTAAATAAGGATATTAGTCATGCGAAACACACGTCGTCGTAAAAACTCATAGGATGTGAGTAAAAATAAAATTTGAAGCCAATGTTATATACAAACTTATGTCACTCATGAACCATTTAAATGTTATGCAAATTGTAGGTGGAATAACAAAACACAGTCGTCTTATGGACTTTGTTTTTAATATTTATTTTAAGTGGATATATTTTTTCTTGGCATCTATGAAAATATGGGAGAGAAATTAATGGGAATTTATATTAGCAAAGTAAATAATACAGGGAAAATATTTATTTCTATTCATTTGTCTCTGTATAGTATAATGAAAATATAGTTGATAACTGCAGCCCGTCTTGCATGCGACATTTTTATAGATACTTAAGGGAAGTAGGACGTTCGTATATTCTCGTGCGAAGGATTTCCAAATATTTTTATTTAAACATATTTTAAGGTTTTCTCCACTAGTTGACGCATTCTATTTAATATATATAATAAAAGGCTAATACATAATTTATAAATTCTACAACTGAATAATTCCATGCCAAAATATTTGTACCTTTTTAACAGATTAGTAGCAACCCTATTAGCCAAGGCATCTGTTTTATGGTGCGATTATACCAATTAAAACTATTAAACCGCCGCTACCATTTGATAAGCAATAAAACTGAGAATTTTTTCCGTATGTTTGTTTATTGTGATGGACCTTTATAACATCAATAAACAGCGATAACATATCAATAAAAATTTTGAATTCATTGTGACATACCACGCTCTTTCGCAGTTCATTTAAATTTTATCAATAGTTATAATATAACGTCAACAGATATTACTATGTTCTATAATAATAAAACTCTTTTAACTGTGAGAGCACAATATTAATTTTCTTGGGCTAAAAATGAAGTGATATTATTGAATGTGTACAAACAATCAGACTTTACAGCTTTCGCTTTATTAGGATATTCAAATATGTATAGTTTACAGCAAGCGAAAATGCATAGGTACATAACATATACTGGGGGCATATCTGGAAAAACGGGATCGGTGCAATGTCAATTTGACATATCGTAACGATCTAAATTTTATTTGCTTCAAATACTGGTAGGTAATTGACGTTGTTAATATAAACTAATTTCACAATATTTCGCCCAATCAGACATGTAAATGAATTTACACCTATCATATTAAATTACTATATTGAATTTAATTAATATGCTAAAACAAAAACCAGCACATCAATAATTATAATTTATCATTTAAAAATTCAGATACTGTATGTAGGTAGTAACATTTGTTTCCAAGTAGAATTCTTAAGCGTGATTTAAATATTAACAAGGACAACTATGTTCTTTGATAAATTGTTAAATATTTGAATGAAACATGGAATCGGATAACAACTACTATAGTTTAATGTTGAGATATATCTTAACCATCGATGTACATCGATGATCTCAACAAATAAACTAATATTGCCCAATATATTTAGCAATATTAGTTTATTTGGGAATCTCGGTAGCAACTAAGGATACTCTTTATAATTTTAAACTTTCACGTATGTTTACATTATTATTATAGGTAAGTAGCTACGGGACTTACCGCCATTTATTTTTATATTTCCCCGATATTTCCTTCGTCTGCTTGGCGCGGCGTCTGCAACGAAGTTGTATAAAACCAAATCGCTGTAAGTCCCCCATACCTACAATAATAAGAATACTTTGTTTTTATCGGAAATACCACCCTCTTTGTCTTATGCTAAACCTTATATTAAATTGACATCAAATTAGAACGCTCCCGATAGGATAATTTTGTCTTTGCTACGGTAAATTTTGTTTTGCGGTGTAGGACGAGGTACAAAAATCTTGCAAGGGATTTCCAAGGATAATTCTAGTGTACCGAAAAAACGACAAAAATCCTGGTTCTATCATTCCTTTGTTACAAAATTGGCTGCAAAAGCAATTTCCACTGCTTAAAAACAATGGATTCTTACTCTTTGGTCGTGAAAGGAAGTTCAGCGTTTTCCTTGCAGAATTCCCGCCAATTAACACGTCATTCGCAGACAATGGCGGGTTTTAAAGCGTTTTGTTTATTCACTTTGTTGCGCTTCGTTCCATTATGCCGTTAACGATTTCAGATGGGTTTAAACGCTTCATACCGACTATGTACTGAATATTTTACGAGGGCCCGCAGTTATATTCGAAAAGATGCAATAAATTAGCGATGGAGTGCGAACGAAGCTTGAAACTCTATGATCTAGTGACCACCCGCGACCGCGAGATTATAGGGTTCCAAGATGTATAATAGCATTTCTTAACATCATATGGAAAATACAAAAGATAGGAAATAACGACTACTAACCTTTTTCCAAACATTTTCGGAAATGTTCGCATTAGTTCGCGTGCATAATTTATGGCTATTTTTTTATACCACTCAGGTGTAAACAAGCGTACGGCCTGTCTGACGGTAAACTGTTACCGTAGCCTATGGGCATTTGCAACACCTGGGGTGTCAAGTGTGTGTTGCGATGCCGACCTTGTAAAAACCTTAAAATTTTCTTGAAGAACCCCATGCTGTACCGTTTTTCCTAGGGACTACAGCAGCTGTAGTAAAAACCTCGGCAAGGAGCTCATACCACAACTTTACGAGTTCTCGGTATCTTATAATCATATTATTATTTTCACGTTACTAAAGCCTAAATACGCATTTTTAACTTTTTTGTCTGTCTGTCTGTTTAATTGTCCGGGCTAATCTTCGAAATGGCTGAACCGATTTTGACGGGACTTTCACTGGTAGGTAGAGGACTGTTCAGAGCAGAATATAAGGTACTTTTTATCCCGTAAATATGTAGGGATCCTGGGTAAAAAAATGAAAAACTCTTAAAATTAGAGGGAAATAAATATCTTCCCCTTCGGGGGACTTTGCAACTTTATTTTTATTATATTCATAGAATACGTACGTTGTCTCCCGTAAAGGTCAATAGATGACGCTGTATGAAAATTGAATAGCTCTATGGTTGCATCTACGACCCTGAACTTTGTTTTTTTTTAAACAGAAAGAATTTGAGTTTTATAGAGAAATAAAGGCTACTAAAAGCCCAAATATCATGCGTGCGAAGCCGCGGGCTTCAGCTAGTTTTAAATATTATGTCAATATCAATCTCATAATGACCTCATAATGAGAATGGCATGACTCAGTCCTTACACACCTCGCTCGCTCCTTTAACATTCATAGCTCATCTCATGCAATCGCCGGTTTGTAGGGCTCCTGATATCACCTGACCTTACCAATTTTAACACGATCGCGGTGGCTAGGTGGAACTGTGAAGCTCGCTGTCGCCCGTGGCCGTGGTTGGACTGACGCATTATGAGGCGGGAAGTTTGGAAAGAATTGTAGTAATTTCACCGGCGTTCAAAAATGGGCAAAATTTAAAGACCATGAATGAATGAAGGAATCACGGAATGAACGGGAATATTATGTACGAATGTGTACGTGATTTTTTAATTAGTACACTGAACTGGCATAAAAAAGAGCCTTGCCTATGGCAGGGTGCACGAAAAAAAAATCAATTTTAACAAAAGCCTTTCCTTTTCCATCAGGTATGGTTTCAAAACCGAAGAATGAAAGACAAACGTCAGCGCATAGCTGTAGCCTGGCCTTACGCAGCGGTGTACAGCGATCCAGCGTTCGCAGCGTCTATCCTCCAAGCAGCTGCGTCATCGGTGGGCCTGCCCTACGGTTACCCATCTCCGGCCCTCATGCCCCCGTTCCACAACCCGCAATTATTACCAACAGGTTACCCCTACCCTTACCCCCCATACCCTCGCTATCCCTACATGTCTCCAACACCCCCATCGCCTGTCAACCCCGAAGCGTCATCCTTAAGGCCAACATATCCCAGTTTTAACATAAACGTAGAGAAATAATTGTATTTTAGTGTTAGAGTTTTGTATTTTTAGTATCTACTTACTTAAATAATCAGCTGCTCTTAAGATTTCCTTACTCTTGATTTTGCAAATTATAGGGGTGTCAGCGGCTTACTGTCATCGGTAGAGCCAAAGCCAACCTCACCTGCACGTGGTGCACCCTGCTATTTAACAAACGAGGCTCTGGCGAAACAGGTAGGGCTCATCAAAGCAGCCCGACTGGGGAAGCACCTCCACTTACAGAAGTTCGCAGTATTATAACAACCTGGAGGGTTATGTTCCTGCGAGTGAGTGAGATTACCAGTGAGCTCACAAGGAGTTGGTGTGGTTGCAGCAGATGTGTCAACGCGCGAGTGATGCTCTTTGTATTACAAGCGTTTATAGGTAACGGTAACCATTTTATGAACGGTATCCGTTTTCTGTCTATGACTATGTAGAAAAATCTCGATTCGAGATAAGAAGATTGATTTCGTAGGAAGTTAAGTCGCGGCAAAGCTGGCCTTGTCGCCGATTTACTACTCAACTCACTTGTTATATTTTTAATTTAGTTGTTATATAATAATTGTATTTGTAATTTCATTTTCCCTGTAATATATTACATAGATTTAATTGAAAGCGTCAATATAATTTCTACGAAGCTTCTTCTTCTTTGTGATAGAAAACCCGCCATTTCTGTTGTCATCTCCTTTCCATAATTAAAAACCTCCCAGCAACTCCTGTATCAATCTGCATAGTCCCGACAATGTAAACAGCAGATAGAAAAATAAAATAGTTTTGAAAACCTTTAGAAGAGGCCTTAATTTCACATGTTGAGGACCTCATTAAAGATATTACACACCATATTGAAACTAGACGCAAAACAGACCGAAATTATGCGATTTGGGTTAAGTGCTTATTAAGTTTTACTCTCTGTCCTTACGTATTTTTTTTGGATTGCCATATCAGATGAAGAAGAAGATAGAAGTGCGATCCATTTGCAATTTTTTCTATTTGGCGGTAATTGAACAGTAGTTGAAGACTACTTCAGACTTACTCAATCGGGCTCGACATTTGACCTGTGCATAGTTCGATTAAGGTGATCCTAAAACGGTCATAGCCAATTGGCTATGGTCTATAGTCACTTTAAAATAACATTGTATTATTAAATCATCCATGTACCATATATTATAGTATATCCCAGAGAAATTACATTTTAAACTATTAGCAATAGAAAGTATTAATTTATCTATCTTAAAAACTGTGTTTTTTACGCCAATGTTGGACTTTTTTTTCTCTTTTTTTCCAAAAAAAATGTGATTTATTTTTAAACTAAATTATTGTATATAGGTAATAGGTATGCATAGCATTAGATGAATATTCCATTGTAAATTAAGAAGTGTTCGTGTTATATATAGTTCAATAAACATAAGCGTGTGTTTAACAGTTTGCACCAAATTCATGTTCAATCATGTATATTACTTTACAAATAATTATATATTAATTCAGTACATTTCATAGTTATTATTGTACAGAAGGCATGTGTGAAACAAGTATGGTTCGCTAAAAATGGAGAAAAGCTACAGACCCACAAATTTTATGATTGGTTTTTTTATCTCAGTACTGTCAAATAATTTATATATTAATACGTGAAGACATTTGGACCCCTTTAAGCACATTGCACGCGTGGAAAAGTGTGAGATTTGTCGTAGTAAAAGTTCATATTGAGAAGGAGTGCAGAAAGATGAAATTTAGTACGTGAGATTATTTATAACTTTCTATCTTAACAATTTAATGAATTGAAGTCGACTACTAGCTTCATTAACTGTGCGCACCGTATGATTTTACTAAGTACAGTCAAGAGCAGATGACGTTTTACTCACGATTAGCACGTTCAAACAAACAAACGCCTCCGATTTATATAGTGTTGATAGATTCAGGCGTTATTTTGCAGAGATCATATTTGCAGGCAATTAGATTACTACTTTGAAAACTTAGATAGTTTACGTGCTTTAAGATGATAGAAAAAGTAGTTAAGATCTAATTGCCTGTATTATATGTATGAAATTGACTGTACTCACACATTTAGTGCGTGGCATGAAGAGGAGGCGTCAGTTGCGTGTCGCTGACTGTATTCTTACGTGCCTGCGTCGCTTCTGATTTCGTAGTCGTCGCGCGCTCAGAATTCAATCGTAGGGTATTATTACCTGTAGCATTAAATAAAAATATATTTCGTGAATAATGAGCATCTGTTTACTTTTGTGTACAAATAGTGTGGTCGATTGACCTACAAATATGATTATTTTGTTGTGTATGGTATTTTTATTGTATAAGGTTGTATGAATATTGTTTATAGTACTGATGTTAAAGATTGTATATTTAAATATAATAAGACACTTGTAAAAATACATTTTAAATATAAAAGATGGTAAATAAAAGAGAATTATTATGTACATTTATTTTGTTGTTTTATTTTAGAAGTGGAGGCTAAATTACAATTGATATTGTTCTAAAACCCCCACATGGGTCGTACTTAGCATTTATCCAAAGCGTCATATATATCGTATTTAAATAGAGCGGTGATAGCCCAGTTGATAAGCCGGCCTATTTTTTTTGGATTTATGTAACATATTTATCACTTGCTCGGCGGTGAAGGAAAACATCGTGAGGAAACCCCCACGTCCAATAATATATATTTCGAAATACGTGTGACCTAATCTAAGAAAGGTCTGGTTTTTCCTCTGAGGTTGTGGAGATCTGATGGCAGTTGCTTCATGTAAAAATCAAATCCTTAGGCTTAGGTAACGGACCACGCCAATCGTAATGAATTAGGAAACGGGATAACGCGAAAAAGAAGATATCGTATATCTAACTATAATATACTAGAAGATCGTAGAGACGTTATCCGGTCAAAAAAAAATTCTGGAACCTGGGATCCTGGTTCAATCGTGAACCTAAACCAATCATCAACACAAACACGTGACATACACACGTACATAAGAATTATATACCTATATGTAGCAGGGAAATGCAAATTCCGGGTATTTCACGAAATCCCTAGGATTACCATAAAATCACGGTAGAAGTCGAATATTCTTTTCTTTTACGGTTTCTTACTAAACATGTTTAGTGATGGGACAAAATACTAGCATACCTACTTCCAGTGAACTGAATCTAGTGAAATGACAATAATATGTAGCAAAAATTTCTACAGAAAATTTCCAATAAAATAAAGAAATGAAGTTATTAAAATTATATATAGTAATAGAAAGAAAGAATGAATTTTACAAAGTTTGGATTTCAACAGTTATTTGAAAGATTGATTGCGCCGAAACTCTGTTATGAAAGTAGATACGACATTCACAGATTCTGTGCCACAAATTGAATTGCGAGAGTTGGCTTGAAGAGTTTTTATATTTGGCGGACAAGTGTTTAGGAAACGTAATTGTGAAAAACTTAAGATCCACTGCAAAACAACAAAATGTATTTGCAACCAAGCCGGCGAGCGTGCGTGAAAAGAGCAATGAATGTTAAAGAAGCGAGTGAGATTGGTAAGGATCGAGTCATGTGGCGCTCGGTTCCCTCTGCCTACCCCGCAAGGGATATGGCGTAAAGTTATATAGACAGATATATAGTATTTGCAAAAAATGCAATCTAGTAATTCAAAGTGCCATACATCGCTGGCTTGTTCAAATAAATAAAAAGATTCCATTTTAATTTGTTTTAGTTACGAATTTACATAATGGAAAAATTTTAATCTCATGTCTAGATTATATTTATTCAGTTAAAACTGTTTGAATCTTTAATTTCTAATTAAAAAAAACTTACCAGTGAGACTGTGCAAATGTCGTCTGCGTGGCTCTGTCTCGCCTATTTCTACCAGCAGCTATATTTACATAGCCGTGTTCCGGTTTAAAGGGTGAGATATGGCAGAGAAATTACTGGGTACTGTGATAAAACAGCCTTATGTCAAAAGGATGGCAGCGCGCGAGAAACACCCTCGTCGTGTTGCCAGCGTCAATAGGCTGCGGTAAACTAGTTGTATAAAAATAAAAATAATAAAAGTGTATCACTGCATTTGTAATTATATTTTACTTTATGAGAAATAGTTTTCACATTTTACTATGTTCGGTTTTGTGAAATGACGTAGGTATCACTAAAAGTATCTATGTCAGTGCTTTGTCGTATCACTTGATATTTTTAGCCAGAAGACGCAATAGAAAGGAATATTCGACGTCTACAGTGATTTCGTGGTATCCCTAGGGAATTCAAGAAATCTCTGGTATTCTCATTTTCCTATGAAATATATAAAGATAAACAAAAACCAGGTGCAAGTTTGACTCGCGTACTAAGCGTTCCGTAGAATATTGTAGACTATAAATATATAGTCTACAATATTAACGCTTAAAAAAAAGGAACGCTTAGTACGAAAATATTTTTTAATACCTAATATATAGGTAGGTACAATGCGAAAGTAGAAGGATGTAGGAGCCGAGGAAGACCAAGACTGACCTACCATGACCAAATTGGACGTATTTTATCAGAAGGTGATGTGAGGAGCCCTAGGAACCGGCGTGAGTGCATGAAAAGAGCTATGAATGTTAAAGAAGCGAGTGAGGTGTATTAGGACCGCGTTTTATGGCACTCGGTTTTCTCTGCTGCGAAGGACCTGACGTGAAGATATATAGATACACTAAATAGTAACAAATATACTATCTGCATTATTACTATTTTTTAAGAAATATTTAAGAAAAGAATACTAATAGATAATGCAGAAATACCTAAATTACAAATTCATGAATATAGTTTTGAGATAGACTCCGTAACGATAATGGTCACAAAATGACAACATTGATATCCTATTTTATTTTTCTTTTTTGACAGTGAACGTATTACGTCAACGTTGACGACGTTGCTTCTTGCCAAATTTCATGATGCTAGATCAACGGGAAGTACCATATAGGTTTTAATTCCTTTGCGAGTGTAAAAATATGCGCAAAAACGAAGCATAAACAGCCGTATCTTATGATTGCATTCCCTGCTCCAATGGATTACAGACCTGAGTATTTGATATTAATTTCAGCTTGATAGCTCCACCCGTTCCTGAGAAAAAAGGTCTTTACAGGCAGACAGACAGACGGATGGACAACCAAGTGATCCTATAAGGGTTCCGTTTTCCATTTAAGGTACGGAACCATAAAAATTCCAAATATAATCCGGATAAATGTAAAAGTTGTAAATTCTTCATACTTTGTATGTTCTTCACCTTCATGAAGTCTTATTACTAATAAGACGTTCGAGCTTTGAAATTCACTACGATTTTAGGTCTTTTATAATGCCCACACCTATTAAATATTCTTTATACAAATTGACCACGTGTATTAGTTTAAAAAACAACGGAATTTGTTATCGCAATTCTAGTACTAACTTTATATGCAATAATATCTATAATTTATTTACATGCAAGTAACATTACGTGTTAATAATTGTAATAAATTCAAATTCTTTATTTTTGGGACTAGGCCCTCGCAGGCGCTGTCTCAAGTCAAGTACAATATAAGAATATGTAACACACTTGCATTAACCCCAATTTACATAATTATACATATAAATATTTATCTTCATGGTATATAACATTGACTGTAGATTTTTGTGTTTAATACTACGAATAAATAGACTTATTATTTATTCGTAGGTTTAATACTAATTCTGTCAATTTTTATTCACACGAGGGCTAGGCGAATTTTCCGTTCAAATATTCATTGACAGTGTAATAACCTTTACCTACTTAAAAACATTTTGAGATAATTTCTAAATTTTTTAAGTTTATCAGGAACACCGTTCCTATATGAATTCAATATGTTTGTCTGTGCGTTTGTCTGTCGCTTTTTTTTCTAATATTCGAATTTTGACTTCAGATTCGGATTCAGCATAAAAAAGTAGAATGGGAATGTTCAGGAACACCGTTCCTATCTCTTAAGGAACATGGTCAAAATGGCCGACAAATTAAAAATAAAAATTGAATTGTTATATAATTGACGAGCCAGGTGTTCCTCTGGCAATGCAAGCTTGCGCATTCTCAACTGGTTTTTTATGAAAGCGACTTTTTTAACCCCCGAAAAAATAATAGCAGATATGTCATGTTTGCATTTGTTTTTGATCAGTATTTTTGATCCTAAATACAATGCAATGGTGGTGATACGATGAGCTGATGATGCAGTCAGGATGTCCACCACACTCAAAAACGGCTGGGCAGACTTTGATGAAATTTTCAGGAAATGTTCAGATTAGCCCAGCGGGTGATCCTGTGAAGTTTGTTAGCGATCACATCACCCGTGCGAAGCCGGGGCGGATAGCTAGTATAAAATATTATAAAAAAATTAAATAAAATACCAATTTCTATATTGTTAAATTGCCTAGAATTTTTAATGTCGGGGGTTTTCTAAATTTTCACGACGTTAGCCCGACTGGGGTAGTTAGTACCTAGGTACACTTCACGGAAAACAACAGCCAAATAATAACTCCCTGGAGGATTGTTATTTGGGTGCCGTCTTTTGTTGCTAGCGTTCATAGTCTGCGATAACTGCTTTACCTACACCAGGCGGCCGTACCTATGCATGTTAGCTATCCGTTGTAGTATAAAAAAAAATGTCTCAAGTCCAAGTGAATACGGTGAGTACTTTCACTAGGTACCGAGTTTCCGTTGGTGAGGAGTCACTGCTTTGCAGTTATCCTACTGCTAATATCACTCAACTGCGGTCACGTCCCGACCAAGACGTATATTATCATCTACGTAGTATATAGACACAACACATTCGTCACTAAGCCGCCGTAAATTACTTAATAAGACGTCAACGCCCTTTACTGCGGCACAACGCGGCTTATTAAAGCCGGCGGGCATTATTGGTCGCCCCCTGAACGCGCGTGATTGACGGATTTGGGGATTTTTCCTTTATTTACTAGGAGGTTGTTACAAACACGGTACGATCATAGGATCACAGTATGGCCCGCCTTAGTATATTATGTTTGGTATACGAATGACAATACAATACAGTATACTCATACTACTACATGGAGAAAAGCGCCGCATTTTATTTCAGTGCGAAACGCAAACATCCATACAATACTCCCCGCCTGCGTATGCTAAGTCAGTCCCTGATCATCGCACAGTGAAGTATCTCGGAGACACTCTTAACTCAAGATGAGAACATTGCGCAAAATTTGTGGCATAACACTTGCTGACCGCGTTCGTAATGAAGACGTGAGAGAAAGAGTGGGTCTGAAAGAGAGATAAGATAAGATGCTGTTAAGATAAGAAAAGGCATGCTCCGTTGGTTCGGACATGTAGAAAGAATGCGGGACCAAAGATAGACGAAACTGATATACAATGCAAAAGTGAAAGGATGTAGTAGCCGAGGACTAACCTACCATGACCAAATTGGTCGTGTTTTATCAGAAAGTGATGTCAGGAGCCGCAGGAACCGGCGAGCGTGCATGAAAAGAGCTATGAATGTCACAGAAGCGACTGAAGTATGTGAAGACCGCGTCTTATGGCGCTCGGTTCTCTCTGCCTACTCAGCAAGGGACCTGGTGTCAAGATAAAAAAAAACTCTTAACTCAATACTCACCTTTGTTCCTCATATAAAGAAGGTCGTTACGTACCGCCAGATTTTATCTGTGCCGACTCAACGCTATAGTGGGAAGTAAAATTTCCCTCAGAAATAAGCGAACCCTGTATAGGGTTTGCGTCAGTCCTAAAGCCACCCAAAGACTTCAAACTATCCAAAACCTTTTCTGCCGAACAGCAACTAACACACAATGGTTTTAGCGCACTGCTAAATTACACTGTTACTTTACACTAGCGCGCCGAGTCTGAACCGGGACCGGTGTAGGTTTGTGGACTTTGTGGACGCCTGGCAGGCACGTAGAGGCGCGGAGGAGCTAGCCGAGCGGGCAGAAGAGCGCATGAGGAGGAGAATGTCGACCAATAGTCGGCAGTGAAGGCGTTAGTGTGAATGTCGCTGCCCCAGAAGGGGTAGAAAGCGTAACGAGACATTGTGGATAAGAACTAAAAAACTTGTAGGGTGCCAAGCGTTGCCCACGGCACGGAACAGAGCCTCGGAGCAGCAAGTGCCGTGCGCGACTCCCGCGATTCGGCTCATATGACCGAGGGGTCGGTGGAGCCATGGGATGGTGGTGGGACAATGTGTCTTTACACTTCCTTCTATCCAACAACACTTCCTAGAACTTTCCAAGCGGTTCTTCGAAACCGCTGAAAGTCATCCTAATCCACTTATCCAGCGGGCTTCACACAGCTTCCTCTTTCCCGTCACTAAAATAGCAGGCCGCGCAGCGTCCTTTAACTCAACCTAACAAACTTTTTTTTGGACCGCTATGCAGCGGCCGAAGCCTCCTTAAGGCAAAGTCCTCCACGTGAGCTTCCCGCTGCAGCTCTACGCCCACGTAGATAGCAATGAATGCGGCTTCTTGAAGGCACGCCGTCAATGTCTAAGTTCAGAGTGACTTTTGCATCGCCTGTATATCCCTGGTACGACCGCTTCAAATGAAGACTTTTAAGCCTTCCCGGCTAAAGTTAACCCCTAGGTGGTGTTTAGTCAATAAGTATCTGACATAACCCGTTCGGCCGGCCGAAAGGTTACTCATGAGAGTTCACCACCTCCCTCCATGGACTATACTCGGAGGGTGACCCCCTCAGAATAATGACCAACGCACGATTTTAGTGAGTCGGTACTTCTTTTGTGGTCTTCTTTTACGTTGGGGGTAAAAAAATCTTGCCACACTTTATATTTACAGGTAATTTAATCTAAACTATTTTGTGTGTTTCTACTACCGATTAAGTCATGCGACCTAGTGCCGGCCGACACCCACCTGCATTTTTTTTTTACACGTCGAGAGACCCACCTGGTGTAAAGGAGTTACCGTAGGCTATTAACGCTTGTAATAAATTAAGTATCACTCGCGCTATGCCTCCTCTGCGTATACACACCAATTCCTTGGGAACTTACTGGTGACCTCACTCACACGCAGGAACACAACAACCCTCGAGGGAGTTGTTATTTGGCTGCGGTTTTCTGTGAAGTGGAGGTACTTCCCCAGACGGGCTGCTTTGATGCGCCCTACCTCTCTTCAAGCTACCGTTAATAATAACATACTACGAATCTAATCTATGAATTCTAACATCTACAGCGTCTGAGGATGCCTCGCGAGGCGAAACACATGTCGCAGAGACGACCGGAGCAGCCAGGGAGGCAACGGTGGCGGGTGCATGCGGTTCATATTTCAGAAGGCGGACTCTAGCAGCAGCCAAGACAAAGACGACCGGGGCAGGCAGCAGCGGCATACATCTACTAACGGCAGTGGAAACACACAAAACAGGTTAGATCAAGTTGCATGTCAATTTTACTTTAATAAATAACTCCATTATGTGTATATCTTCACGCCAAATTCCTTGCGGGGTAGGCAGAGAGAACCGAGTGCCATAAGACGCGGTCCTTTCACACCTCACTCGCTTATATACCTACGGTTTTAACGAGCTCGGTAGGACTTTGACACCAACGCGCGTGGGTTCAATCCCCACACAGGACAAACATTTGTGTGCATGAACATGTCTGTTTGTCTTGGTCGGGTTGTTTCTAAGAGAAGTAGGGCGCATCAAAGCAGCGCATTTGGGGAAGTAGCTACTTCCACCTCTCAGAAAACCGCAGTCAAATAACAACTCGAGGGTTGTTATTATTCCTGCGTGTGTGTGAGGTCACCAGTAACCTTCTAAGGAGTCGCTGTGTTAGCAGCAGAGGTGGCATCGCGCGAGTGATACTTAATGTATTGCAAGCGTTCATAGGCAACGGTAACAACTTTACATCAGATGGCCCGTATACTTGTAGGTATGCCACCCGACCCGACGTATAAAAAAATATATATATTAGTCACAAATGCTGAAAACATGTAGGATCAAATACTATACAAATATATTGCCAACATAACCATAGCATACCAGTCGTAAAACAACAAACTGGGCTGAATATTATAATAATATGGCTATCACAGGAATACCGTCCATATTCCCCGCCGGCAGTCATAAATGATAACTGGCAACACTGACTAAGATATATGGCGGACTAATGTTACCATCATTTCGTATTTTTTTTGCACAACTACTGGACTTATACAAACATACGGCCCACCCGGAAAGGACGTAGTGTATTAACGTTCACTAGAAATAACCAATGGAGAACCGATGAATTGATTTTTCTTTGCAACTCAATTCACCGTTGCTGGTCGGGAGGTAAATTAAGAGAGGTAAAGCGCATCAAAGCAGCCCGTCTAGGGAAGTACCTCTACCTCACAGAAAACCGCAGCCAAATAACAACTCCCTATAGGGTTTTGTTCCTGCGTGTGAGTGAGGTCACCAGTAAGCTCCTAAGGAGTTGCTGTGTAAACAGCAGAGGAGGCATGCGTGACGACAGCGTTACGAAAATTGTGATCGGGCTAGGGGAACGGAAGTTGAGACGGACATATAAGTCAGTGAAAATAGAAAGAGAGAGAGTTACGTTTCGTACAAATTTTCTTTCTCTCTTTCTCTCATAGCGAATTAAGTTTCGTATATCTAAGACACAGTGCAGGCCTATGGTCTGTATCACACTATGGAGCTAAAGAAGTTTTATTCAGTGGTCTAAGCACACTCTTTTTTTATACTACGTCGGGAGGCATACAAACATACGGCCCACCTGATATAAAGTGGGTACCGTAGCCTATTAACGCTAGCGATATATTGAGTACGCAGCAAATCCTTGGAAGCTTACTGGTGATCTCATTCACAAGCAGGAGCACAACAACCCTCTAGCGAGTTCGGTGCGGTTTTCTGTGAGGCGGAGGTACTTCCCCAGACAGACCGTCTTGATGCGCACTACCTCTGTTTACATATTATTGTATATATCTTTCCTAAAGTTACGGGCATTTACTCCGGGCATTTGATAGGCGTGTCCGGGGATGGAGACCCCTTCGAAAAGAATGATGCAATGTGAATTCGTGTTTTCGGATTTATATACACATTTTTAATTATCATTTGCTCAGCGGTGAAGGAAAACATCGTGAGGAAACCCACATGTCTAAGAAATTATATTTCGAAAGACGTGTGACTACACCTAAGAAAGATCTTCCTCTTGGATATGGAGGTCTGACCGCAGTCGTTCCATATCAAAATCAGTATGCTCGCCAACTCCTTAGACTTAGGCTGGAGGTCTCGCGAAGAAAATGAGATGAACTGCATAATTCCGTTGCAAGTCGATTGACGAGTTCGTTGGTGAAACGCGCTGTTACAACATTTGTGCGCATGAACATTTCTGTTTGTCCTGGTCTGTATGAGAGTAAGTATCTTCTATTTAAGAGGAGGTAGGGCGCATCGAAGCAGCCTGTCTTTCCAGACATTTCTTGATGCGCCCTACCTACTCTTACCTCCATGTCACAGAAAAATTGTGTACGTGCGTGTGAGGGAGGTAACCAGTAAGCTCCGAAGGAGGAAGGAGCAGCAGAGGTGGCATCGCGCGAGTGACGCTTCATAGGCAACGTTAATCGCTTTACTTCAGGTGGTCCGTATGCTTGTATGTCACCCGACGTTGTGACATGTCTAACATGCGTTTCGTTTTCTCCATTTCATACGGGACGCTAATAAGAAACGAGCATAATACTTATTAACGAAAACGAAAATAAGTTTATGTCCAAAAAAGCGGGATAAGCGATCACAAGAATGATAATGTTACGGTTAATGTATTACATTCTGGCATTCTGTATAATGTCTATGAAGAAGGAAAGAAACATATTATTTGGACAACATAACACTATGTACATAATAACGTTAAGGACATGTACAAACTATACCGCACGGTGTCACAAATAGGTCTGATCTCAGCGTATTACCAGGGTATGTACGAGACCTGGCACCGATTTTCAGACCAGTCTTGCTTATACTGTTAATTAATTTTACTTTGAATATCGATGAGCCTCTAAACTTACATCGGATCGCCAGTGTAGTAAGTTTAGGGCTGTGCTAAAGTGGCCTATTTCGGCCCCATGGAGTCGATTGCAACAAGTAAGGGGACCATCAGATTCAAACATTAGTTATACAGGGAGCCTACAGAGAGCAGATAATATATATGCAAGGGGTCTACGGGACAAAAATGATTGGAAATCGCTGGTTTAGAGGCTGGCTCTCTTCTCTAAATTGGTGCCAAAGACTGACGTTTGGTTTTCAATTCATTTGGTTTTGTTTCCTAGAACGATAAACGTTTTACGAGAACTATTTCCTATTCCTAGACATTGTATGGAAAAGCTGAATTACCTATACTGACAGTAGCATACATAAATACGTCAATGTTGTTGTAACGCAGAGAATATCTCTGTTAATAATATGCCATGACAAATATATCTGTAATAGAGTAGGAGTTAGATAAAACCGTTATAAATGATAAGGGAATAAGGGCGCAGAAAATTGTCTATGGGCGTAGGGCGACCATGGTGTGGAAAAAAATATTTTTGACGAAATTACGTCTTATTGCTTCATAGTGGGAGGCAATTCAGAAAATGATAACAGAAGTGGGGCATACAGTTCGATGTTGTAGCTACATATCAATCGTTTACCTCCAAAATTTTATTACACCATTTGAGCGAGGATTTCGACGCATAGCGCACGGCTGGGGGGAAATAGCCGCCATTTTGAGATCATTTCGCTGTATCATATAATTTCCTTTTAGTATAAATTATTTCCGTTTCCGTTACGAAGACGTATTCATGTAAATCTCACGGCCGTGTCCACGACACAACCACATCCCGGTTTTTTCTATATTTTTTTTTCATTAGATTAATCCTACAGTATATATGCTATTAAATAATAGTACCTAGCTACTGCTATCAGTTTGTGGAAATCAGGCTTTCCAACGCCTAGTATCAAATGCATGACATGTCCCTTACTCCCTTAACTACTGCCATCGGAGGCATGCATTAGTCAACCAGTCTCATTAGTGAGTCATTCAGCCAATTAAGTAGTCTTCATTCCGTCATAGCTTGAAGACGCTGATATCCGCCAGTCAGGAGTATGGCTGCGTGGTGCAATATGCTATGAAGTCCTTCTGCTGAGGAGAGACTTGTATTCCAGGACCCTGAGATCCCGGGACCCCGGAAATTAAACTACTAATATCACTACATATTATAAAACCAAGTCCCACGCCGCGTCTATCTATTCGCGATAAACTCAAAAACTACTGAAAAGATGCGTTTTTCACCAATAGACAGAGTGATTGTTGAGGAAGGTTTACCTATGTATATAATCTGTTAAACTTTTGTGTAAATCGTTTGAAATATAATGATAATCGTTGAAAATGTTGGAAAAAGGCTGCGGTCGAGATTGCTTAACCTGCGTCTTCGGTTAGAATGACACACGCAACAACGCCCTGAGCTCTTCTATTCCTTTTAAGCATTTCATGCACACTATGATAATCCTTTACGCCGTATAATTTAATTGATGGACCCGACAGACTCGGCATGGGACTGTGGGGGGATAATATGCTCTACTGCTCGTGCGAAGCCGGGGTGGGGCGCTAGTATAATTAACCCCAGGATTTACGGAATGTATAAAATAATAAAAATAAACATTCTACACAAGTTAACGATTGCCAATCAGTTGCTTCGCTCGTGGATTCGATTCCCGCACAGGACAAACATTTGTGTTCATGAACATGTCTGTTTGTCTTGGTCCGGTTGTTTTTAAGAGAGGTAGGAAGCATCAAAGCAGCCCGTCTGGGCAGGTACCGCCACCGCAACGAAATCCGCAGCCAAATATTAATTTCTTGGAGTGTTGTTGTGTTCCTCTTTGTGTGAGGTCACCAGTAAGCTCCCAAAGAGTTGCTGTGTAAGCAGCAGAGAAGGCATCGCGTGAGGGAAAAATATTTTGCCAGTGGTAATAGGCTACGGTACCCGCTTTACATCAGATGGGCCGTAGGCTTGCATGCTTCCCGACGTAGTAAAAAAAAACAAAAGGATCTCCAAACCAGAGAAGCCACGAACAAAAGCTAGTCATCCTGTAAAAGACGTCGAACTACGCGGCTGAATGTAAAGACAACCATAAACTAAATCCTGCTGCTAAAGAAAATCGGTTGCAACCAGAAAAATCCTAAATAAGCATACAATATTCGTTCACCAATTATAGCGACTGAGCGTCGACTAATGAAAAATAAACTTCATGAATATATAACGATGGTCTATTATTTAGCGTAGATGGAGATAGGATCGTGAAAAATTGCTGTTCAGTCTGCCACCGCCATTTATATTAGGGGCGAGTTGTGTAGACTACAGAACATGTCTAGAGGCGACGCTTAAAGTAATGGAACTCTACGCAAGTTCTATCTGCTGTTCAACCGCTTGCATCTTGAGTGATACAGACGGGATACCTACACTAGTACTAAAGTTATGTGCTCCGAGTTGTCTTGATGCTTTCGTAATCACTGATTTATACATCAGTATATATTATACTTAGTCCGGCAAGTTCACTTACAAATGAATATGCATTTATTTTTTATGAAGTAATGTAATCTTAATAACTTATAATTACATATTTATGGAAGTCTTAGCAAAATATAAACAAAACGATTCTATTCGAAATGGCCACCTTTGGCATCGATATATGCCTTTAATGTGTCTGGCCACGAATCTATGGATTTACGCACTGTTTCCATGGGGAATTTAGCCACTGCTTGCTCCAGAGATTTCTTAAGAGACACAATTTCGGCGTGTCGTTTCGAGCTGGCCATGTCCTCTAAAACTGACCAAAATTTGTAGTCTAAGGAGTTTAGATCTGGGCTAGACGAGGGCCAGTCTTCAGCTCTTAAAATAATAATATTTTACTTCAGACAACAGGTTTTACAACACGAACACGGGTCCATAGATACATACCTTAAATTAAAATATATATGACAAATATAAACTATGTAATTACTAATTCCACGTTGAGTCGGCGACATGTAGCGCGTGTCGTTAGGCAACCGTCCTCGGAACTTCCGAAACACGATTCCCTCCGGCCAGAATTCTTCCTTCATGAAGGTCGGCAGATGATGAGTTGGTACCTTCACCACAAAGGAACTAAAGTTCACCTTGTGGCGAGATTCCAGTCGCTCGACTCTCAAGGTGGTTTTCTTCTTCACATAGTCTACAACCTCCTCGACTTTTGTAGACCAGAAACGTACAACGGCGTCGCTGGTATTTCCACGCGCAGTTGTGACGATTCGGACTGTGCGGTGCCGCAGTAGTTGCAGTTGGAGGGCTTCTTCTTCTTCTTCCTGTCCACTTGTATGAAGCCCATTGCACTGGTTCTTGCGAGAACCCGGGTGCAAAACCTTGCGAGCGGGCTCGCAACGACTTGACTTCTCCCGGTGAGACGGCAGGTGAGTCGGTGGTAATGCAGTAACATTTGTGTAATCACGTCCCGGGGTTTGTAGTCGGCTTCGCTGGTGAGCAGGCGGCATGGGACGGTACGTTGCTCATAGCGACAGTAGTCGGTGACACCAATAAACTGCATACGGATGAATTCTGTGCACCACGACGCGTGTTAATGTTGCCGACCTCAGGTGACCTACTTATGGAAACATTACATTTTAGTGATAATATTTTCGTACGTAGCCCACTAATTGTTGTTTCAGATATCGCTAATCGTGACTGGACATCAGCAAGACTGGCTTTTAGGCTTCTGATGTCCTTTAGCAGCATACTAACGTAACGTAACGTAACTGGAACGACATGTTCCAGGGTCACAGATGGTAACTTGTGTACGTCTTTCTACGAAGGAAGGTACATCGTCTGGATCGGTCACCTTCAAAAGACTGAGGACGTCTTGTATACTTTTGTCACCTCCATCCCTCCTGCATGACTGCATCTCTGTGGTCTTATCCAACGTCTTGAACAGTAGCATCTGGCCACTGCAAATCCCATCTTCACTAAAGGTAGACTTACAGATGTGCATGATGCTGACTTCGTCCAAAGTGTCGATGGCGTGTTGTATGAACGCCAAGAACTTGTTGGCTATGAGTTGTTCGGAACCCATAACGACAGTAGCGTACGGCGGCTAGGCCACGGCCGCTCAATTCGCGAATTAATATTCGTGACTGTGACGTTGGCGGGAAGCTACCGTATTCGTTCACACATCGCACTGCGCTCATTTATAAAGAACGCAACGTTGGTTTCGAGCGAGGCTTGGGTAGTGGTGCCTTGTGATCAGGTGCAAAGTTCTGTTCGCTCCTACTGGAAAGTCGGTATATTTTTAAAAAGTGTATTGCTGAGAGGTTTCACAACACGATTCAAGACAGTCTCTTGATACACTTTGGCTGAATTCTTCACTCCTTTTTCACAAAACTGTAGCTTTGTGTCTCCTTGATAAGCCACCCCCACCAAACAATTACAGACGCAGGATGATGAACACGTTTTATCTTTATCATTTTGCTTGTTATCTGCTCTTCAATCGTGAATTTTTTTTCATCAGTAAAGACAATATTTCTGTGCCTTTCACCTGCGTGCAAGAACAGAAAGCGTGTTGATCGATTCACTCTCTTCAACTGTAGATATTGGTTTAGGGCATGTCCTGTATATAGACGATAAGCTTCAGATCTTATTTTAATAGACGCGACAGAGTCCTAGCGGGAATCTTCATTTCTCGCGATAAGATTTTTTGTTTCCTAATAGAGTTTCGGCGAAATCTAGCTTAAACAGCATTAACAGCTTTAGTAGTTCTCAGTGGTTTAAATAGCATTAACAGCTCGCCATCGCCACGATCTTGGTCTTCAACGGAGGAAGTGTTGGTATATCTGTCGATAGTACGATATACGAATATACAGCTGATACCACTTTGTGCAAGGCAATCACTGCAATCCTATTCTCTTTAACACTTTTTTTATATAACAGTGTTGCTACTTCATGCCAGTGTCAAAGTCTTTAGTTTAGAACCATTTGAAAATCTTAATTCTATGTTCCAGCTTCAGGAACTGTGCTGAAAAAATACTTGGGAAGGGTACCTAGACCCAATCAAACCAGTTTAAATACCACCCGTAAAACGATAGTGATTTTTACAAGGTTTTCTTGATGAACTTATTCACGTCTTCCAAAAAGTGCATAAACGTGTTATATTTGAGTCTTTCCATTAGTGTATAATTTCACTAACACTTACGTTACAAAATACTATCGAAATTGTCAAATAATGTAAAATTCTGAATTGTAAAAATTTCAAGTATAACAACCATGTCACTCGTCAAAAGCGCGGGAAGAAGTCCCTTTAACACTTTATTCCATATTGTAATTTGGCAATAAACACGAAAAAAATATGTAAAACGGCGGAAAATCGAAAGAAAATTTAACATACTCGTAATAAACTCGTTCCAAATTCAAAATAATTAATGAGCAGACTAGTTATATTGCTGTCTATAGGTACATACATTACTGTGCATAATTCAAATTGTTTGTTTTTTTTTGTTTTATACAACGTCGGGACGCACACAAGCATACGGTCCACCTGATGTAAAGCGGTTATCGTAGTCTATGAATGCTTGCAAAACATTAAGTATTACTATTATATTATATACTATTCGCGCGATGCCGCCTCTGCTGCAACTCCTTAGGAGATTACTGATGACCAAACTCACTCGCAGACACCTAACAACCCTCCAAGGAGTCATTATTTGGCTGCGGTTTTCTGTGAAGTAGTAGGACAATCATATACAATCATGCGAAATCGCCCCACATCGTTGGTCTTCAATAGAAGAAGTTCTATTCTGTTTCTTCGGTAGGTACGGAGAAAAAAAAAGAAGCAGAAATGGATATGTACTCTCCACATCACAGAAAACTGCAACTAAATAATAACTCACTAGCTAGAGGGTTGTTGTGTTTGTGCGTGTGAGTGAGGTCTACAGTAAGTATCCTAAGGAGTTGCTGTGTTAGCAGAAGAGACGGCATCGCGCGAGTAATACTTAATGTAATGTAAGCGTTCATAGGCAACGGTAACCGCTTTACATCAGGTGGGCCGTATGCTTGTATGCCTCTCGACGCTGTATAAAAAAATGTACACAATAACTCTCTAGGGAGTTGTTATTTGGCTGTGGTTTTCAGTGAGGTGGAGGTACTTCCCTAGACGGGCAGATTTGATGCGCCCTACCTCTCATAAAAAATTCTTTCTTCTATTTCTAATGTAGCGTGATCTAGGTACTGTAAAATATTGCAGCAAGTAAAAATGCTGCCAAGGCGCACTGTTCGCGATAGAACGGCATTGTTTTAACCCGCTAATCCATATTCTTGTTAATTGTGAACAAATTACTAATATTACGGTGTTATTTATTTTGATTTGCAGCTTAACTACTCTAATATGATACTATAATATAAAGTGGAATTATAGTAGTGGAAAGTAGAACTACGAGTAGGACTTAAAATAATTCTTTTGCATTTCATAGCCTATTCTTGAGGAAGATTATACCTATGCTATTCAACGTCACGATACACCTCTTAGAAGCCGAGAAAAAAGGAAAGTAGTAAAAGCGGCCCCTAAAGGATACCGGGATACGCGCGGACGAAAACTCTAGCTAGTTTATCTGTGAAAATAAACGGAATAATAAAAATAAAAGAATGCGGGATGAGAAAATGACGAAACAGATATACAATGCAAAAGTGGAAGGATGTAGGAGCCGAGGAAGACCGAGTCTAACCTATCATGACCAAATTGGTCGTGTTTTATCAGAAGGTGATGTCAGGAGCCCCAGGTACCGGCGAGCGTGCATGAAAAGAGCTATAAATGTCACAGAAGCGAGTGAAGTGTGTAAGGACCGCGTCTTATGGTGCTCGATTCTCTCTGCCTACCCCGCAAGGGACTTGGCGTGAAGATATACATACATACAATAAACGGAAATTCAATCAAAGTTATGTACTATAGGTGAGATAACAAAATATCAATCCATCAAAAACGGTAGTATCCTAACATTAGTCTGCTACCTTACTGGATAGGGTCGTGCGAAAGAATCTCTGGAACATTTTGCCCAGATATGGGGTTGACGGTGACCTGCTCTGTGCTTTGCAAACTTATGAGGATTGTACAGCATGTGTGTGGGTGGACGGCAGCTTGTTTGATGTCAACATTGGTGTCAGACAGGGATGCGTGCTATCGCCTCGGCTATTCATCCTGTATCTAGACAGCTGTCTTCAGGGAATAAGAAATATGAATGTGGGAATGCGAATGGGTGACTTAGTGGTCAACTGACTGTTTTATGCAGACGACGCGGTAATAATACCAGATTCACCACCCGAACTGTAAACACTAGTTACAACAATGAAAGATGATTGTATCAAGAATGACTTATGATTGAATGTGAAGAAAACCAGTATTTGAAAGAGAGACAACCAGAACGACCACTAGGAGTAGGTACAGTTGAAGATGTAGTGTTGGAGTAAGTGAATGAGATTGTATATCTTGGAAGCGCTTTTAGGAGCGATGGAATGTACACAGCTGATGTGGAGAGACGAGTGAGTGCAGGGAATAGCGTGAATGGAGCGTTGGTTAAACTTCTAGGCAGCCGAAATCTACCTAAGCCAGAAGGCACAGCTCGCTGTTCAGAACGCTGTGCTTATCCCAACGTTAACTTAAAGAAGTGAAAGCTGAGTATAGTAGAGAGAGCATGAAAGTAGAATAAATGCGGTCGAGATGAGAGCATTGCGCAAAATTTGTGGCGTAAAGCTTAATTGCTGACCGCGTTCGTAATGATAACGTAAGAAAGAGAATTGATCTGAAAGAGAGTATCGGTGTTAAGATATGTCGGCGTTTGACGAGCTCTGCGGGTCAGTCGTAAATGACGCGACTTTGATACTAACGATCGTGGGTTCGATTCCCACACAAGGCAAACATTTGAGTGCATGAACTTGTCTGTTTGTCTTGGTCTACATGTTTTAAGAGAGGTAGGGCGCATCAAAGCAGCCCGTGTGGGGAAGTACCTCCACCTCACAGAAAACCACAGCCATATAACAACTTCCTAGAGGGTTGTATTCCTGCGTGTGAGTGAGGTCACCAGTAAGCCCCCAAGTAGTTGCTGTGAAGCAGCAGAGGAGGCATCGCGCGAGTGATACTTATGGCAAGCGTTAATAGGCTACAGTACCCGCTATACATCAAGTGGGCCGTATGCTTGTATGCCTCCCGACGTAGTAAAAAAATAATAAGGAAAGGCATGCTCCGTTGGTTCAGACATGTAGAAAGAATGCAGGATGAAAGAATGACGAAACAGATATACAATGCGAATATGGTAGGATGTAGGAGCGGAGGAAGACCAAGGTTAACCAACCATACCATGAAATTGGTCGTGTTTTATCAGAAGGTGATGTCAGGAGTCCAAGGAACAGACGAGCGTGCATGAAAAGATGTTAGAGAAGCGAGTGAAGTGTGTAAGGACTGCGTCTTATGGCGCTCGGTTCTCTCTACCTACCCCGCAAGGGACCTGTCGTGAACATATACATAGGTACATTCATACATACCTTATTGGAAACGGGATATCGCTAGCAAAAAGAAGATTGGAATTTTATACGCCGATGTTTATTTCGCATTTTTGAAGTAGGTCCTAAAGTAGGTAAAGCTTAAATTATTGCGGGTATTAATATTGTTTGTTTGTTTGTATAATCTTTATTGTACTACAAGGAAAAACAAAATACAGATAAAGAATATATATATTGTTTGTACAATTGTTTTTTTTATATAGAACGTCGGAAGTCGTACTTCTATACTCACCTGATGTAAAGTGGTTACCGGAACCTATTGCTTGTGATACAAAGAGTATAGTATCATTTCCAGCTCCGTTAACACAGCAACTCCTTAAGAGCTTAGTAACCTACTTCGCAGAATCAAAATATTCCTCCATGAAGTTGTTATTTGGCTGCGGCTCTCTGTGAGGTGGAGTTGCTTCCTCAGTTGGGCTGCTTTGATGTGCCCCAATTCTTTTAAAAACTGATTTTTAAAAGTATACAAAGAGAGATGTACACAAGAGTTTGTAATGTGTTGAAATCGAACCCACACTCCTTGGTGTTACTTTAACAGCAATGTTGTCCACCCCGCTACAATGCTCATCGAACTAAACAGTGTAGCAAGATAAGTAAGAGCAATTCCACAAAAGGTCATTATGTTTCAGCAAACTTTAAAAAAAAAACAGTGTAAATCCTAAATGACGGCTCTAACTATTCAAAACTCACTGAAAAAAAAGAAAAACTCGTATAATTGTTCTAATATTGCAATTTCATTCGGGTGTTAAGCGTCCACGTATAAACACAAACAATTCAAAACGATATAGGCGTAACTTCAACAGAAACCCAACGAGTTGCGACGTTTTCATTCCGAATCGTATTGGCACATACGACGTTCTACATTATCCGTCAATAAAGAACACAGCGCGAGCAATTTGTTTTAGCCAATCACAAGCTGCGTAGTTTTTTTGAAACAGCCAATGGCGGAACAGAGATAAAGGCCCCGTTTCGCTCCGGGATTCCGCGCCGGAAGTCCGTTACCATTTTCATACGTTAACCCCTCGAAAAACGTTCATGGTATTTTGGCACGTATTGTATTGTATAATCAGCCATCATGGAAGCCGAGGGCGATTCATAAATGGAAATCGGCTTCGAAAAAGCTGAGCTCGCTCAGTTTTCCTCTATAGGAGGAACAAGGACGAGTTTATAAGGTTTCCTGTGAAAGAAAAGGATGTAGATAAATGGTAGTTAGGCTATTTTACGTTACGGTTGGCAAGTAATTTTCCCGCGTTTATTCTGTGTAACAGCAAGCAGTAAGTAAGGGTACGTTGTAACAGTACTATGTTTTATTTGTGAATTAAAATGCAGTGCAAGCCTTTGGGGTAGTGCATTTAACATTGTCATGTAGGTAATACCTTCATTTCTAGGGTTCCGTACCCAAAGGGTAAAACGGAACCCTATTATTGAGACTCCGCTGTCCGTCCGTCGTCCGTCCGTCGACCGTTTGTCCGTCCGTCCGTCTGTCACCAGGCTGTATCTCACGAACCGTGATAGTTAGACAGTTGAAACTTTCACAGATGATGTATTTCCGTTGCCGCTATAACAACAAATACTAAAAAATAGAATGACATAAATATTTAAGGGGCTCCCATACAACAAACGTGATTTTTTTTGCTCGTTTTGCTCGATATTGATAACGGCAACAGGTAGATGCTTGAAATATTCACAGAATATTTAGTTATATATCCACTTTAAAAATAAATAATTAAATTAAAATAAAATAAATATTTAAGGGGGCTCCCATACAACAAACGTAATTTTTTTTGCCGTTTTTATAGATAATGGTACGGAACCCTTCGTGCGCGAGTCCGACTCGCACTTGGCCGGTTATTTTTTATTGAATACGCGGAACAGCCTACAACTGGTTTGAAACATATCTTATGAATAGAAAACAACTAGTCCAAATCGAACACTACAACAAACAAAAAGGAGAAATTGAAATAGTAAGGTCTAAACAGCGAAACATAACCCGTTCAATACCTCAGGGAAGTGTGTTAGGCTGTGTGCTCTTCCTTGTCTACATCAATGATCTTCCGAAAGTCTTTAAAAATGAAACAACAGTGCCCATTCAATTTGCAGATGATGTTTCAATCTTAATAAAATGTAAAAAAGATATAAACATTAGAAAATGTTTCAGTTTGGCTTCGAGAACACATTTTGGAAATAAACTATAAAAAAAAATTATTCAATTCCTGCCAATCGATATGAGACCTATATACTTGAATATAAATTTTGAAAACACACAAATTGAAATGGTCAATACCTTTTTAATCTTTTAGGCTTGAATATGGATACTCACATAAGCTGGAAAAGCCACGTAGAACAAATTAAATCAAAATTGTCTAAGTTCACATACGCTCTCTTTCAGATCAAATGATGCATTGATATAAAAACCGTACTCTCAGCCTACTATGCATATGCGTACTCGTGGCTTAGATATGGGATAATGTTGTGGGGAAATAGCGTAGACGCAAATCCATTGTTTATTTTGCAGAAAAAATGCATTAGAATAATAGTACAGATAAATAATAGACAAAGTTGTAGACCGCACTTCATACACTTCATAAACTAAATTTAATAACCTTGACATCTATTTACATTCTTGAATTATCTACGTTCATTTATAAAAATATTAATGTATTCAAAAAAGTTACGGACATGCATAATACAAATACCCGTCATAAAGAGAGACTGTACTTGCCACCGTCTAGAATAAAGATGCTCAACTGCAGTCCGCACTACATGGCAGTAAAAATATATAATAAATTACCACAAAACATAAAAACCAAGCGACATACAAGTTATTTAAAAAAAAATCAAACAATATTTTGTACAAAAATGCTTTTATACGTTAGATGAATATCTTGACAAACAATACCCTTAAACTGCCTAATAATCTATATTAATTTAACTCGATGTATAAATTTGTTTACTTCCCATTCTAAATTGACATAATGTAATCAGATATTTAGATTTGTATAGATTCTCCATATAATTTATTTTGTGAATTAGAATTATTTTAAAATGTTTACGCTTTGATTATATTGTATTATACTGTTGCAATGCCCTCGCAGGGCTCATGTTATGGAATAAATACTTAGCTTAAGACCAAATGTATCACCACATGAATGCAATTAATAAATATGAATATTTTAATTCGCTTATTCCAAAACAAAGAATATGGTAGCTACCACTATTAATTACCTACATTTTCTGAAATCGTTGACTACGCTCCACAAAAACATACAAAAAAACTTTTTCCGTTCACCACAATAGTTATACATATAATAATATATTTACTTCTTCTTCTTAGCGTTACCCCGTTTCCTAATCCATTAGGATTGGTGGGGGCCGTTACCTAAGCTTAAGTATTTACTGATTTTGACATGCAGCGACTACCGTCATAACTCTACAACCCAGAGGGAAGACGTTTCATAGATTATGTCACACGTCTCTCGAAATATAATTTCTTGGACATGCAGCTTTCCTCACTATTTATGTTAGATGTTTTCCTTCACCACAGAGCAATTGATTACATATATATACCAATCGAACGCAAAAAAACGCATTTGACAGCCCAATTCTTGAGGAAGGATATATATAGGCTATTCAACATCACGACACGACCCTTAGAATCCGAGGAATTAGAAAAAAAAGTAGCGAAACGGTTCACGCGCAACATCGTAATACGTGTGGACGAAATAGCGGGCTGCAGTGCAGTTAGTAATTAAAATCGGCCAAGTGCGAGTGGGACTCGCGCACGAAGGGTTCCGTACCATTATCTATAAAAAATGCAAAAAATCACGTTTGTTGTATGGGAGCCCCCTTAAATATTTAATTTATTCTATTTTTTAGTATTTGTTGTTATAGCGGCAACAGAAATACATCATCTGTTAAAATTTCAACTCTCTAACTATCACGGTTCATGAGATACAGCCTGGTGACAGACGGACGGACGGACGGACGGACGGACGGACGGACGGACGGACGGACGGACGGACAGCGGAGCCTCAGTAATAGGGTTCCGTTTTACCCTTTGGGTACGGAACCCTAATAAACATATCGATTTGACTTTTAACTAATTTAAGTACGCATTGAATATGCCTCGAAAAGGTGATGTGTGACCCCCTGTCGCAAATGTCCGTAGGCTACGGTGACTGTTTACCACATCAGACGTGAAACATCTATGTATCCATCTATAACTTTACGCGAAATCCCTTGCGGGGTAGGCAGAGAGAACCGAGCGCCATAAGACGCGGTCCTTACACACTTCACTCACTTCTTTAACATTAATAACACCGACGCTCTCTTACAGCCCAACTCTCTTTTTTACGTCATCATTACGAACACGGTCAGCAAGCGTTACAGCCAAAAATTTTGCGCAATGCTCTCATCTTGACCACATTTATTCTACTTTCATGCTCTCTCTGCCAGACCCAGCTTTCATAAAATAGCGATGTGAAAAATATTAGTGAATATTCAAATTTTTAATAAATAAAAAATATAAACCATCGGACAGATAGGCTATTATAGTAAACAGCTCATGCAGAGAAGCAACGGAGTGTCTAGTATGCGCACGCACACACGCAGGGGAGTCGAGAGTGGCAGCGTAGAGGGGGCGTAACGACATGAGAGAGCGTCATGCCATTTGCCGTCACGGTATCGGCATACGGTTCGACTTTATTGCCAAGACGCGCCAATAAATATTTCACATCAAAAACTCCATAGATTTGGATAACAGCTACTAGATACTGTGTGTAGCCACTACTTAATTACGCATTTATGGAACAAATAATATCCTCTAGGTGCTTAGATTGCAGAATAAGTAGACTTACTTTTTTTGATAAATAATTTCAGGATTAGTAATTTTTAGGTAACAGTGTAAACTGTCCTACATTTTAATGCAACGTCGTAAAACAACCCAAGCTGCTTACCTCCACTCGCCGCCTATTTTCGCAATGATAGCCGTTTATTCGAGCGAGCACAGCGCTAAAGCCATTTTGACGTTAATATCGGCGGAAAACAGTGTGCAGGTCTAAAATTGACGGGAATATTTGTCGTTTCAATGAACGATTACATTCAGTATGATACAAGTAGGCTGAGAGCCAGCGATCGCCATCCAAAGGAACCATCGCCGGGGATAGTGAATCCTCATTTAACAGCAAGTCTAATAGTAACAATGTGCAGTTTGCTAAAATATCATATGTCTGCCGATCGCTGGCTCTTAGACTAAACTATTAGTTTAAAGCTTAGAAAACATCGTTGCGCAGAATGCGTGAGTGCCTGCGGTATAAGAGGACATAGACTGGAGTAACTACCTAATTGTTTGCCGTCTAAAAGATAATAAAAATATGTGATAAATTAGCAATTTTTGTAATTCGCGAAGTTAAAGGCAAAGAATCTACAGTAAAAGTCTTCACTTTGTAACCATTTCAAAATCTCCTTAATTCTAGATGTCTCAATTTCAAGAACCCTGCTGAAAAATTATGCGGGAAGGGTTCCCAGACCCTGTCCTGAAGTTTAAATACCACCCGTGAAACGAAAGTGAATTTTAGAAAGTTGAGTTTTTTCATTAGGTATTGTACTCGTATGAATCCACTAGCACCTATGTATGTATCTATCTATAACTGCACGCCAAATCCCTTACGGAATGGGCAGAGAGAGCCGAGCGCCACGTGACTCGATCCTTACTTACCCCACTTCTCATGCACGCTCGCCGGTTTCTAGGGCTCCTGACATCACCTTCTGATAGAATAGAACACGACCAATTTGGTCATGGTAAGTAAGTCTTGGCCCTCCTCGGCTCCTACATCCTTCCACTTTTGAATTGTATATCTGCTTCGTCATTCTTTCATCCTGCATTGGTTCTACATGTCCGAACCAACGGAGCATGCCTCTTCTTATTTTAACACCGACGCTCTCTTTCAGACCAACTGTTTCTAACGTCATTATTGCGAATACGGTCTACAAGCGTTAAACCACAAATTTTGCGCAACGTTTGCATTTCGACCGCGTTTATCCTACTTTCTTTTCTTATCATAAGTAAGCGTTGGGGCAAGCACTGCATTGTGTATAGCGAGCTGTGCCTTCTGGCTCAAGCTTTTACTGCCTAGAAGTTTTCCCAACGCTCCATTCACACTATTCCCAGCACTCTCTCGTCTTTCCACATCTGCGGTGTACCTTCCATCCCTGCTGAAAGCGCATCCAAGATATACAATCTCATCCACTTGTTCCAACACTTCATCATCAACCGTGATCCTTACATTGGTTCTGGTTTCTTCTCTTTCAAATCTTTGTTTTCTTCGCATTCACCTAAGTTACAAAATACTATCAAAATTATCTCATAACACTAATCTAATACTGAAACATAAAAAGCGGGAGAAAAAGTCCATAAAGCTTAAAGTATTTATGATTAAGACTTTAAAAAAAGAAGTAAGTAATCATGTTTAATGTCTATGGTTATCGGTAGAACTAAAGTCGTTATTTAGTTTTATGATATGAACCTGAAAAAAAATTAGATTTCCAGGTTTCTTTTAAAAATAAATATCTATTTTCCGGACTTTTACCTAAATTTCTATAATTGTAATATTAATCTATTGTGGTAGCGTGCATTTATTTGTAATCTGTTTTATTTTTTGTCATATAGGTAATACACAAAGTAGTAGCTATCGTGAAAGCACAATGGAAAACCCTGCTCTCAAATGATTTAGTAATTATTAACACACAAGAGAAACTTCTACAAACAAACACTTTTGCCCACTGACAATTTTATAACGCACTAAATAAAATTGCTACAATTTCTCTATAATAATTTGAGTTTCGGTTGACATCATAAAGTTTACAACCTTTGGTATAATGAATCTTAAACAAAGCCACGTACCTACATAATATAAAAAAGTAAACAAAGAGGCGGGCGGGAAACATTTTGACGTTTCATTTTTTCCATAGATAATATCTATGCAGGGAAGGGATCTTTTATGATTGCGTTAGCTTCGGTCCGCAATTGTTCAAAAAAGGTTTTATTTTGTAAATAATAGCGGAATCCTGCTGAGATGATGTTGTTTATTCAGCGACCAGTAGCAAATGATTAGTTTCGGTTGGCATTTCAAAATGTAAATAATCTTGTCTCGCTTTGTATGTTTGTTTATGGCGTAGGTGACGATGACTAAACTACTTAGTTATGCTTCAAAAGAAAAGTTTTCGTAGTATATTGTAATATCTTTTGTATTTCGATTTGCTGAGGTATTGCTTAAATGTAGACCTGTTTATAAAGTCATGCTCCCTTGTTGTCACGGTGGCATTAAATTATTGGAAGGAAGTAAGTAGATAAATGTTGTACAGTTTAGAACAAAATCTATGTCTTACCTACAAAAGTGCATACTTTAGAAATACCGTGAAGTAGTATTTTTTTTATACCAAGTCGCGTCGGGAGGCATACAAGCTTACGGCTCACCTGATGTAAGGAGGGGGAGAACCTCCACCTCACAGTAAACCGCGGCCAAATAACAACTTCTTGGAGGGTTGGTTTGTTCCTGCGAGTGCGTGAAGTAATCAGTAAGCTCTGAAGGAGTAGCTGTGATAGCAGCAAAGGTGGCTTCGCGCTAGTGATAGGTTCTTAATGTAATTTAAGCTTTTATAGACTACGGAAACCGCCTTCCATCAGTTGGGCCGTATGCTTGTATGCGTCCCGTCGTAGCAAACCCAAAGAATTTCTACTTAGGTACATCTACGCTTCTTTAAGTTTTACCCGCGGTCCAGTTTTAACAATGCTAGGAGCCTATATATTTTTTTCGATAGTGAGGTAACTACGCTAGGTATGTTGTTTTATGTTATCGATTTAGATAACTAAGCTTATCGAAAAATATCTAGTGACTCATGTAATACCTATATCTATTTATATAGGTATATGAAACAGATAAGAAAATGCGAAGGGAATGAATGAAAAACGATTGCATGAGGCAGGGATGAAAATGTTAAGGTGGATGTGGGGAATGTCACAATCGGACAGACAAGATACGGAATACGAAGGAACACGTTACCGTTTATATTGGTATGAGCAATATGAAGGGATGAAAGGTATACCTACTTATAAAGAAAAGAGTGTTTAGTATCTATATATATACGATGGGAGGGAGTGAGAGGAAAGGCACCAACGTTGAAAAGATGAAGATTTATATTGAAAATGAGTGAATTCGATAAAAATTAACCGAGATGAATGGAAGAGAAAATGAACAGGACCACGGCAGGTGAATGGTGATGTATGAAACAAATAGTTTGTAATAATAAAACAAAATTTGTTAAGTCTAATAGTGCAATAATAAATTCCAAAGCAAAAAAAAGAAAGTCAACACGAACCCTTTAGAAATAAAACATATATTAAGGTACCATCCCTCGGGGATAGCGCAACATTTTTACAGGAAAAAATAGTGTAGATAGCGGGATGATTGGCCGGTATATCCGTGATGCCTCCGCCCGGCCCGGGTCTTTACGATCGGCCCGGATTAAAAAATAACCGGCACCCGGATTATTGTGGAGCTAGTTTTGGGTAAGGGATGTTCTGGTTAGTAAGGTTTTATTGAAAAGAAGGAAGAACATTTACTCTTTTTATGTACGTAGTATCTATATGTATGTCTAATAAGGTCAAACTGCCAAATTATCTCCTTTTTAATTAGATAGGTACACAGTACATGTTTATTTCGTATTAAAACAAATTTTTATCAAAGTTAAATTATAAAGTATCAAATTGCTTTTCTTTTAATTTCTAGTTAAAATAAAGCCACAGTTCCAAACTAGCTAATGTTCCATTTTTTAAATTTTATGTTTAAAAACATTCAATTTTGAATAGGTAGGCATTTTAATTTATATTTCTTTCACCGGAGAACTGAGTGTTAACGATTACATTATTCATTCAAATAGCGTGACTCCAACAATAATTAACTAATTAGATTATTTCATTTCATATGCGAATGTAATCAAAAGTTACAATATAATTTTGCGTCATCCCCAAATAATAAACTATCCATCCCGAAAACAATAACGAAAACATTATCCCTCGCTTATCAACACAATATTATAACAAGATTTCATCTCATTTATTATTAAAAATGTTTCGACACTGGCAACCCTTGTCGACGTGCGTGAGCTCCCAGGGCACTCATGAAAATAAAATCATGGCGGGCCGGCCCGCGCAGATTGAATTCAAAATTGGAATCAAAAGACAATCCTTTTTTTCTTTTTTCTTTATTGCGACAAATGGCGATCGCGAGAGGTGACGGCCGGGTCGCCAGTGCTAAATTTTATATGTACGGGTTTCAGTTGTCAGGGGTTCAGTTGGGTCTTTTTCTCATCAATATATTAAAGGTATTATCCTAATCTTGCCCTCGGGTTCGCCTGAAATTAAAATTTATGTCCAATCAATGTCTCTCTCTATTTGCGTTATATTTTGAATAAGTAGCTCATACATAAGTCTCATAACATGTATTTCACTTAAAATAAACACAGAGAGGAGAACTGCTACACATACATGTGGTGATTTGCTAGAATGAGATATCAAACTTCGGTGCCATCTTATCTCTCCTTTTTTGTTTTCTCCTATTATGTCAAGGCTGCATTGGCGGATTCACACATTTGCCGCCAGCAGGCTATTCAAATTTTGCCACCCCAACCGACACTCTATAGGGTTATTGTGTTCCTGCGTGTGAGTGAGGTCACCAGTAAGCTCCTAAGGAGTTGCTGTGTTAGCAGCAGAGAAGGCATCGCACGTGTGATACTTTACTTTCATATGCCACGGTAACCGCTTTACATCAGGTGGGCCGTAAGCTTGTATTCCTTCCAACGTTGAATCTGATTTGAAAGGTATACCTACTTATAAAGAACTGAAATATTGGGAAACAAAAGGTGCGAGTTCTAGGCTGTACGACATACCTTAGCGGAATGTGTGGATGCGTTATCGTGGTGAGAAGACACTGTTTCGAGGACGCTTTTCACGAACTTTTTATAAGACTCTAAACCAGTAAGTGTTGACTCATAGATAACATTTCTGTTATCTATGTGCTGACTACACTTACTGGTCCAGAGTTTCACTGTTCTTGGTCTTCAAGCGACTGTTTAAGGTTACATTACTAATTTAATTTAAACATAAGTTATCTATAATTTACGCTAAATTCCTCGCGGAGTACACAAAGAGAACCGAACGCCACATGACTCGATCCTTACACACGTCACTCGGTTCTTTAACATTCATAGCTCTTAGCATGCACGCTCGCCGGTCTCTAGGACTCCTGTCATCACCTTTAAAAATCTAAAAATGAGTAACACTATACAGACAATAAGTAACAATAAATTAATATACTTTATATATTATAAGCACATCATGATAGTATGATATATATATATATATATATATATAACTATAACTAGCTACTCGCCCCGGCTTCGCACGAGTGATCTAATCGCTACCAAACTTGACAGGATCACCCGCTGGACTGATCTGAAGATTCCATGAAAATTTCATCAAAATCTGCCTAGCCGTTTTTGAGTCCATAGAGGACATACAGACAAACATTAATTTTTATATATATAGATATATTGTTTACAAAAATATCCATTCTGTACAAAACATAACCTAGAGATATATAATAGGGGTTAAAGTATGTAATTACCGTTTTATAGTAATAGATACTTTGAATTGGCATTAAACCGTCATGGTGTGATATTTTCGAGTGAAACTTTTTACACATGACAGGTAAGTAGGTACCTATGAGGTTTTTCTTTTAAAAAATGTGCAACATTTGATTTTCGAATATCAATTATTTTTTTTTTTAGCTTAGACGGGAAAGATGGATACTTCGAAAATCCGAGTAATTTTTGAATACGAGTTCCGAGTAGTGTTCCGACGCGGAACTAACGCGGTGGAAACGGCTCGCAATATCAATGCTGCGTTTGGAGTGGAGCCTGCTAATCAACGCACTGTGCCTTTTTGGTTTAAACGCTTTCGTAATGGAAACTTCGACTTGAAGAACAAACCACGTGGAAGACCGCCCACACAGGTGAATAACGCTGAATTGAAGGAGATGGTTGAAGCCGATGCGAGTCAAACTACCCAGGAAATAGCGGCATGGTTGAACGTTACCTTACCTACAATATTGACTCATTTGTATCAAATCAATAAGATAAAATAATATGAAAAATGGGTTATGATTTGACTGATCTGCAGAAAGAAACGCGTGTTGAAACTTGTTTTGTCTTGTTGAATCAGTACAGAAATGAAGGAATATTGAATCGAATTGTGACATGTGTCGAAAAGGAGATTCTTTACAATAGCCGTAAGCGAAAAATGCAATGGCTGACCAAGGTCAAACGCTGCAACAGTGCCCTAAAGCTAAGCTTACCATTAAAAAGGTGATGGTAACTGTTTCGTGGTCTCTTCATGGCGCTATTCACTATAGCTTTCTCATGTCTGGTCAAGCAATAACAACAGATGTTTACTGTGTCGATCTTCACCATTATTGCTCCATGATAACGCAAGACCTTATACTGCACGAGAAACCATTGTAACTCTATAGGAGCTGCAGTTAGAAACCATACATCATCCTCCGTACCTACCTACTCGCCAGACCTAGCTCCAACTGACTACCATTTTTTCGTGACCTGGAGAATTTTCTACATGGTAAAAAAATGATCTTCTCTCCTGGCAGTACTATGCTTTCACATAGTTTGTCGAATCTAGAACCCCAGAGTTCTATCGCAAAGGCATAAATAAACTTTCGATTGATCGATCCGAGCAATCTATAGATAATGAAAAAAAAAATGTTTTGATTTATTTTTATTATTATTATTTTAGATTTATTAAATTTTAGATGTAATTTAGTTTTAGTTTTATTGTGTATTTATTAAATTTAGTTATGTACCTTACTAAGTAATAAACATGTTTTGATTACATAAATACCTAGTCTTGCCATAAATACTGAAACAAAGAAAAAAAAATTCTATTGCAAGTAACATTTATTACTTTTACAGTGTGTTAGTTTAATATATAAATATAAAACTATTTAAAATATAAAAAGCTTATTCGAAGTGGTCTCCATTGGCTGCCATAGGTACAGTCCTTTAAACGTTGAGGCCAGTTATCAATAGAAGCACGCACTCTTTCCATGGGAAAATTGTTCACTGCCAATCGTACCGATTGTTTTAGGGACTCCAAATTATCACGGCGTTTAGAGCAAGCCGTACTCTCTAAAACTGACCATAAATCATAATCCACCGGATTAAGATCGGGACTAGACGACGGCCAGTCTTAAGCTCTGATGAAGTCCGAAACGTTCGTTTCTAACCAAGACTGCGTAGACCGAGCATTATGACCCGGCGCCGAGTCTTGCTGGACTCTGGCTGAAGAATGGTCCATTCTTGGTTATTGAACATGGTGTTGTTAAGGGGCTTCACTACCTTCTCAAGAATGGTATCTTGATAGGTACACTTGTGCCGATGTTTTGATACTTTTTTCACAAAAGTATGGCTCAGTCACTCCTTCATAGCCATAGATAACAGAAACAACAACAACCGTTGTTTCTGTTATCTATGTTCATAGCTAATACCCCACCAAACCATCACTGAAGTCGGATAGTGCCCACGTTGCACTCTGTCGACTAATTGGGAAGCTTCCTTAGAGCTTTGAGCATAGATACCTACGGTCATTTTGTTTGTTAAAATGTTGCTCAATTGTAAAAAAATTCTCATCCGTAAACAAAATTTTTCTGTGACTTCCCTTTGCGTACCGCTTCAGTAGTTGTTTCGATTTTACCACCCTATTCTATTGTAAATGATCAGTTAAGAAATGACCAGTACGTCTCTTATAGGCTGCAAGTCCTAAGTCATCTTTTAAAATACGCGACATGGTTCTAGGTGCTATCATCATCTCCCGAGATAAAATCTTTTGCTTTCGGACAGGATTTCTTCGATTTCTTTCCCTTACTGCTTTGACCACCTTTTTCGTACGAACACTACATGGACGGCCAAATCTTTTTCTGTCACAAACAGAGGAGGTCTCATTGTACCTACTAGCCCGGTACACAAACATTTTACTAATACCAAGCGTTTTAAAAATTGCATTTGGCTCCATACCTAAGTACTTTGTGTAATGCAATCACAGCGATTCGGTTCTCTTTATCACCCCACTCCATTTTAATATCGCAATATATTGTACAATGTATAGGCGCCAAAATGAGAAAACTCAATGAACAATCATATAAAAATGACAGATTCCAAATTCAAATGTAATATTTTGTTTATTTTTAATTGTAACAGTGTTTATGGCCAGACTAAGTACGAGTACATATGTTCCATCTTAAAAAAAAAGAACTTTTAATTTTTCAGTACATATGTACAAAGCGGCAATTTTATACTTTAACCCCTAATACATGTGATTTTTTTACACGACTCATTCCTATGTCTAATAATGTACGAATTTGCTGACAAGTGTTTTTTGTCAGTCTCAAATAAAAGACTTACGGTATCAATAATACATCCCGTAATCGCAGTCGCTAGTCGACCTTCACGTGTGCGTTGTAAAGAAGATGATGACGTCCACGTCAAAAGTCACTGACCCACGCATAGACACAGCTACAAGATCAGGCTTCATCACCAAATTCAGATTGAAGTCTCTAACAACTCTCTTCTTTTTATACAACTAGATTGGCAAACAAGTATGCGGCACGCATCAGATGGTAAGCGGTCACCGCAGCCTATTGACGCTCGCAACACAACGATGTTACTGGCGAGCTGCCAATCTTGCGACCTAAGGATGTTTCGTCACAGTAGGTACCCCGTAATTTCTCTGCCATATCTCACTGTTCAAACCGGAACACAGCTATATAAATATAGCTGCTTGGCGGTAGAAATAGGTGAGACACAGGTACCCATGCAGACGATATTTTTACAAAGTCTTCCTCTGGTAGAATCTCTCTCACATTGACTTAAGCCGCACGTTGAGTTATACACCTGAATAAGCTGTTTCCTTTATTAAAGTATTCACGAGCTCAAGTTTGGCTACTTATATTATTAATGTTGAATTTCCATTATTTATATGTCTTAATTAATAAAGATTTTAGATAAATATTGTATACATAGCTAGTTATTTATCTTACTATTAGCACGTAGGTACTAAAATATTAAACTCTATATAGACATAACATAACATATACAAACTCTACACGTAGAATCTGAGAGATTATATATGATTTTAGATTTTCGACTTTTTTGGATGAACCTGAAACTTTTTGGGGATGAAAAAAGTTTTAATATTTTGTCTAAAAGAAAGTGTAAAAATTCTTTACAAGTTTATTATATGTTAGGCGTGTGTTACCACCAGTGATCGCTATCGGATCACAGAAACGTTCATTGCTTCAACGTTCATCATTGATCTAGAGGGCACACAGCTCGAAAAGTCGATGTTGGGACGAATAGTTCTCGATTGGTGATTACGAACCGTATGATGATCTGGTTAATCGATCGTCGATGGATGCAATCAGCACAGGACCAATTATTATGGAAATCAAAGTAGAACTCGTATGTTCGGCAGTATCAGTTCGGCGAATTAATAACGATGATGATAATGATAAAATAGGAACTAACTACTACGTTAGTACGTAGGTACTTGCATTTTACCATATTTTTGTCAGATTATCTTATTTAGAACTGGTTAAAGAAACCTTTTGATAACTAAATTTTACATTTTAAAAACTTACCGTACCCGTACCCATCCCATCCCTTAAACTTATGATGTAACAAACTTGCCGCCCTTAGAATAAAATTTTCAAAGACAATATTCTCGAAAATTGCAGTAGTACTTTAATAATGTTATGGTCCTAAATAAACCATTAAAACTACTGTAAAAAAATCGTAAAGCAATTTCTCCAACGCCATTACAATCGAATATAACAAAGAATCATGTAAACCATGCCTTTAAACGTTCACGCTTGTTAATGTGACAAAATAATTTGTTGTCAATGGTCTATTCCTGTAAAACGTCCTTGTATATGGCGGCATTACTAAAAGGGCGGGAACATTTTTCAATATTTTTTTATGAGAAAATATTATTTGAAATGAACAAAAATACGCAATGGTTACTTGGAATAATGGACATATTCAACTTGATTGCGGTTGTGGGACACCACATTTTTTTGCTTTTACGACATACCTAATTTTGCGGGCGCGTTCATAAAATAATATTTAACGTATTATAGTGCTAAGTTTGGTATTTAGTATTTTCGAAAAATAAGTTGTTGCTTTTTACAATGTAATTAACATTCTAAACAGCAACAACTTTTTGAAATTAACGTTCGTGTACCCGCGTCAAAGTCGTAGTCGTTTCCATTATCATAGTTGGAATGGAATCAGAATCACCTTCTTCCAATCCTTCCTATGAGTTACTCGTCTATTTTCAAGTTATAAAATGTACCTTAGAAATTGTAAATACAATATAATAAAATAAACATAGGAAATAAATGAAATGTTATTTATCTGAAATTGTGACACCTAAACCCGTGTCGATCTAATGGACCAATCAATGTCATATAAACACGCATTACGCATTGTATTGCATGCACGATCGCTCATGCTACACCAAATTGAAGTTGGCTATAAATCATGCGGCTAGCACTAGTGAACACGTAGTAATGACACCTTTCATTAAAAAAATAAATAAAGCAAACGTAATCCGAATTTTAATTCTCCATTTGCAATACGAATAGATTTACTTTTTTTTATATTAGCTCAGCATAGTGGCTCCGCTTCGCTTGATGTTAAACAAGAAGAGGAGCCCAAATCGCACGTACAGTGTCCTGTCAGTTGACGCTGCCATGCTAGCCCGCAAGGTGCTTCTTCACGCTGCGTTTGAAGGATGCCATATTGTAGAAAAGAGGAAACACAAGTGCAGGCAAGGCGTTCCACTTTTTAATGGTACGACTGAGATATGAGTTGCCGAATATGTTCTCAATACGTGTGCACGTGTCACGACAAAACAGTTCTTAAGAGCACTCACTAAAAGATGTTATATCACAAATATATAAGTAGGTAAAAAGAGGTGGCACATAAAGTATTGAGGGACACGCTCAAACCAACTAACTAAACAACAGGTTTTTTGGATGGCTTGAGGATATACCGATATCCCATGGGAGCGTACTCACCCACTCAACTCACGATGAGTTGCATCAGCTCAAAATATAGGTTTTGTGAATTTTCTTCCTATTATTTCTATTAGTAAGAATTGTGGGAAATTTATACTTCATATAACGTTACATAGGCCCAAAACGTCATTCCGTTGTAATTTCTTAGCGGATACCTAGGTATTCACTCCCAATGAAAGCTCCATGTAAGATGTTACATTCTGATGCAGAGTTTTGTTTATATGCCAGTCAGACAGTCATTTCTTTTTTATGTAAAGGTAAATTCTCCCTAATACACTGAAAGTGATAACTACAGTTAACAAACACAGCACACTGTTAAACTACTTAGAGCGGGATAAATCCACCCTAATCCGGTTAAAACTGGCTAAATCCGGATTAATAGTCTGTCAAATTACCGCCAGGGGGAGCCGCGCGGCACCTGTGACTCGGGCCATTGTGTTCACAGCCCTATTGTGTTTTTTTTTATAAATCAAGAGGATTTATGGCGAGAAAATGGTGGATTATTTTTTATTTATTTGTTTAATGTGATAATAATTTGTTATTTATTTAATATTTATATCATCTTCTTACTATTTTAGAGGGGCATGTATCGTTTTCCGTAATCAAATCGTAAAGATATTATGACGACAACGCTTTTTTTTTATCTGAGGCATTTAACCTTGCTCGTTTTCGTATTCCTATCCGTCGATCAAACATATACGGCACCGGCTAGGCTCCAGAGTCGTTGAATTTACGATTGATTTCAATTATATGTCGAATAACTACTGCATTAAGATGTACTCGTATCTATACCTAAATCCTATTATATATTCAATTTCCACGTTCTCTCTGGCATATCCATACCTATCTACATGGATAACAGTTTTATATAGAATTGCATTGCAGGCATACAAGCATACGGCCCACCTGATGTAGAGCGGGTACCGTAGCCCATTAACGCTTGCGATATTGCGCTTAATATAAGTATCACTCGCGCGACGCCTCCCCTGTTGTTTACACAGCAACTCCTTGGGAGGTTACTGGTAACCTCACTCACACGCAGGAACACATAGATAACAGAAACAATGGCAGATGTGACATACCACGCGAGTGACACCGGGACGGTTGTCGCCGAGTTTCACCCCACCATAAAACACTCACACACTTAAATAAATAAAAAATATCATTCTACACCACACAAGTACAACGACACACATTTGTTAAGACGCTGTCATTGGATGTTTATTTAAACAACACCCAAGTAAGCACGCACTACTACATTTATAAAGCGGCAGAAACAAGCGGCCGTATCTCGAAACTGTACACACAGTGAACGAATAATATTACTCGCTTTACATTGCGTGTTGGTAAACGAGCGGTGGAGACTGCGTAATGGTAGAAAAGCAATGTATGATTAAGAATGAGAAATTTGATATTTATAATTTGTATCGTGGTAAGGCCCTGGTAGAAATGGCGTCAGAGAATTTTTGAAATTAATTCTGTATTTATGCTTATAAAACGTAATACTATTTGTACTTATAGGTGATAAGTGATTCCATTTGATTTAAAGTTAACCACTGCACTTCTATTTTTGCAAAAAGGCAACAGCACAACTTGGCATTTTGATAAAACAAGGAGCAACGTATCTCAATCGAACTTGATTGCAACTAACTAACTGTTCTTGGCAATGTTCTCGTTTTGAGCATATTGCGGCGACACCAACCACGCCCCCTCGTCACATCTCCCGTTGTTTCTGTTATCTATGCAGGAACACAACAATCCTCTAGGGAGTTGTTATTAGACTACGGTTTTCTGTGAAGTGGAGGTACTTCCCCAGACGGGCTGCTTTGATGCGCCCTACCTCAGATAACTGATGATAACAAAATCGGCAGATACGACCGAGTAGGTACTGGGCCTGTAACACCATATATCCTACATCCATCTGCTTGCTGCTGCTGCGAAGTCACGGTCGAACGCACGGACTAATGCGATGCAGGCACTTGGGAACTGTCTTCAACGCGTCCATTGATAGCGACGTCAAGGCACGTATTCTAGTGACTCGGACCAAGTGGCATGAGATGGCTAGTGTCTTCAATTCTTGTATTACAAAAGACAGCCGTCCGTTTGTCTGTTTACTACACGGGCTCCAGGGAACAACAAATAAATATCCTCACTGTTACCTCTCAGTATATTTATGAAGACATAATGTATGTCGTAAAAATATAAAATTGTTTTCAAAATTCAGTGATAATAAAAATCTTAGAAGCAGAAATAAGTTGCGCATAACATCGGCTTGCTAAGATTAGTAAATCTTTTGCTGTAAATTGTATTAGTTTCTATAATAAATTGCCTGAAACAGTTCTTGTCCTATTCTGATAATATCTCCCAACGGCACATCAAGAATGGATTATTGTAGAGTCGATGAATATCTAATCATAATCGTTCTTTATTGTGGTATACATAGGTATAAATAAATGTGTTACATATATACAATGGGATAAACTATGCCCTGTCACATGGCTTACAATATTTCATAATTGTCAGTACAATAGTAATGAACTATTGTACTGACATAGACTTATTACAATATCACATATTGAGAAAAGACCTGCATTGGCAAGTTTCTTTAGGCATTTCTTCTTGGGCATTGGTCATTTTCGAAGTGGTGGCAATTCAAAAAGAAAAATTGGAGCTATGGAAATTTAATATATAACAAGATTTAATTTTAAATATGTAAGACCTGCGCAAGAGCCCAATAGCAAATAACGAATTTTCATCTTTATCATTTATCTTTATTCTGACAATCTTTTTCAGATCAAAACTCTTTCTTTAATCGTTGCGAATGATCTACAATCGTTGTGCCACAGATTAGTTAGAAGTGCTTCATATGGCCGTCTGAAACCTTCTTTGCATCTAAATAGTAGAAAAAGATCAAAATGTCAAACTTGACTTTTAACAACTTTTTTGGTTTGAATAACTAAAAAGCATAAGATAACTTCTTTTATTTTTTTATAATAACATATAACTTCCTCTCATAACTTCCTATTTCCGTTAGTGTAACATCACAAAATCAGCTATAAAAACATACCACTAAACTAAACTATCTTCATAAACACGCTCCTTTATAATTGAGTGGTCTCATTTTAAAAAGCGAACAAGCATATCGCATTATGCTTCCCCTATTCTATTTGCGTTTAAAAAACGAACGCTAATTGCCGCTTTATAGGCCGATACTTTTAGCTGTGACATATTAGGACTGTTTATAAGGATTGCTTTAGTTCTTAAGTGGTGTATTTAAAAGGTTTGATGTGGAATGATGTGGGGTTGTTGTTTGGTGATTGGCGTGCATATTAACATTTTAATGGAAGATTTCTTTTTATACCATTACAGTACTAAACAGCGAAGCACATAATCGACACGATATGTAGATTCTAGGTAGGTGTATAGCGATTATCGCGCTTGCAATACAAAGAATGTCGCTCTCGTGTTGCCATCTCAGAGAGCTGGATGGCGCCGTTGCGCGTGTCATTCTAACCGAACACGCAGGTTAAGCAACTTCGACCGCAGTTGGTGTATGGATGAGTTTATCTATGGCTTCACATGACAGTCGTTAAGCTAAGTCAGTAGCCTTCGGGTGGCTTAAAAAAATTGTGGCGCTCGAATATGCTCTAACCCCCGTAGGTAGAAACGAATTAACGAAGCTCGATAAATGAAAGGTAAGTACTCCTACGTAGGAGCATCTTCTTCTTCGCATCAGTTTCCTAGTTCCTTCCATTAGGACTGGTTAGGTCCGCTACATAAGTGAAATTTTTACATAGTGCGATTGCCGTCAGACTTCCACAACCCAGAGCGAAACCAGATCGTCTTAGGTTAGACATCTATCTAAATATAATTTCTCGGACGTATAGGTTTTTGACGAGCTCGGTGGCGCAGTGGTGAAACGCGCTGTTACGCTACTTTGACACCAACGCTCGTGGGTTCGATTCCCACACAGTACAAACATTTTTGTGTGCATGAACATGTCTGTTTGTATTGGTCTGGGTATTTTCTATGTATAATAAGTATGTATTTACAAAAAAAATGTATTTACGTATGTTTATCAGTTGTCTAGTACCCATAACACAAGCTTCGCTTACTTTGGGGCTAGGTGGCGCTGTGTAATTTGTCCGGCAATATTATGTCCGGCAATATAGGTTTTAAAAAACTGGGAGTCCTGAACAGGGTGAGACGGTTCTTCACGCCTGAGCAGCGCTGCCTTTTATACAAAACGCAAGTTCGTCCATGCGTGGAGTATTGTTCTCACCTCTGGGACAGGTCTGCCAAATATCTAATTGACGCTCTCGATAGTATGCAGCGCCGCGCTATACGCATCATAGATAGCGTTGAGGTCACTAACTCCCTTGAACCTCAGCTGCGTAGGGATAATGGTAGCTTGAGTGTTCTCTACCGTATCTATCATGGGGAATGTTCTGAGGAGCCTCGCCCCTCCTTCTCCTTTCCTCCTCCGGAACACTCGCGCTGGACTGGTTCTGAATGACGCTTTCCAACAGGCCGGATGGGGACACTTTGACCGGCCACATTAAAAAAAAGTTTCCTAACGACGTTTTCCCTTCACCGCCGAGTAAGTGATAAATATGCACATAAATCCGAAAACACGAATTTAGTGGTACCACTAGTAGGTGCTCATGTCCCCGCCTGGATTCGAACCGGGGACCAGGTGGTCAATGAGCCGGTTCCTTATCCACTGGACTATCACTGCTTTGAAAGTACCGCCTTAGGCATAATATAAAAAAAAATCGCCCAAGTGCGAGTCGGACTCGCGCACGAAGGGTTCCGTACCACTATCTATAAAAACGGCAAAAAAATTACGTTTGTTGTATGGGAGCCCCTTAAATATTTATTTTATTCCATTTTTTAGTACTTGTTGTTATAGCGGCAACAGAAATACATCATCTGTGAAAATTTCAACTGTCTAACTATCACGGTTCGTGAGATACAGCCTGGTGACAGACGGACGGACGGACGGACGGACAGCCAAGTCTCAGTAATAGGGTTCCGTTTTACCCTTTGGGTACGGAACCCTAATAAAATCACGGTCAATACGAATTTAATTAAATAAAAAAACAGAGTTACTCTGCACAGACTCCTCCGAGGGTCCATATTAATACCGGGCTTAGTAGCCAAAACACAATGACAACAATTTTAATTATGTACTTATTATATTTTTTGTTAAATCAGAAATTGTGCTCATAGAGTTCACTATGAACTATATTTCCTTCCTTTTTAACCTTAGACATTGAAACAGTCTGTGTTTGCATACATGCGTTGCATGCAAGTACAGCACAGTCTGTACAGAGCTCTTTAAAACTCGGAAATAAATATCGAATATCGATATTTCGAGATTTAATGTGTCGACGATATAAATCGATTGTTATTTAAAAAAATATCGATAAATTGATATAGGTATCGATATTTTTTATCGAGCCTAGTCGGAGATGCTAAGGCAACGCTCATGAAACAACTACCATTGCAGAGAGCTCGATAGCGTCGTTGCGCGTGTCATTCTAACCGAACACGCAGGTTAAGCAACTTAACCGCAGTCTGTCTATGGATTGATTTATCTATGGCTTCACATGACAGTCATTAAGCTACTTAAGTCAGTGGCCTTCGGTTGGCTTGAAAACACTGGCCACCGCCAATCCGCATTTGAGCAGTGTGGTGGAGTATGCTCTACCCCCGTCGGTAGAAGGGAGACTCATATCCCTCCAGTGAGATGAGTTAGAGTTGTTGTAGTAATAGTAGTAGTTGTCATTTTGCTGAACACAGCAACTCACGAACAGCGTTCTGGCAACGTTACTCACTCGCAGGACGACCACAACGCTCCAGAGAAAAGAACGGTTATTAAATAGTCGATAATCTCTCTCAATAAATTATCGATTGTTATTTAAAAAAATATCGATACTTTGACATATCAATATTTTTTATCGAGTCTAGACGGAGATGCTAAGGCAACGCTCATGATACAACTACCATTGCAAGAGCTTACAATCTGCGACCTGTTATAACCTGTTATAAGTGCGGTAGGTAACCGCCTTCCATTAGTAATCTTAACGTACACCTCAGAATACAGAATAAACCAGAAGGAGCCTACAGCCGATAATACATGCGGTCCGCTGTGTCCAGAAACATTTCGCAATCCCCCGCACTCCTCATACTTCCCACCCGTACAGTATTGCTAGCTTAGTGAGAGTTCGCCTCTTTTAGGGTAAATTAAAAGTGTTATATTAATATAAAAGATGTTATATTAATATACTGTTATGCATAAAAAATGCTTTAGTAAAATAAAACACAAGTAATTTACAAAAAATATGTCTTTACTTAGGTACATTTTGTTGTACTAATAATATTGCCGTTTTGATTCTGAGGTAATCAATACATTTTTACGATTCGACAAATGAAGAAGTCTTGCTCTATGCTTTTATAATTTCATCAGTGGGGAACTGAAATTCCATATATAATAATTAGAATAGTTATACACAAAACATTTTTGTAAAAAAACTACTATTGACACAATTTCACATATGCAGACTATATACCAAAAACATTAGTTTAGTATTTCAATCATTATTATTAAGTCAATAATTATTATTTATTTCAGGTAATATTTATATTAAAAGATCTCAAATAATGTAAGCCTGTGTTTACATTATCATATCGTAAATACCTTAAAATTAAATTAATGTATTTACATATTTTATATTAATCAAACTATTTTTTAATTACTTAACATGCATTTATTATTTATTTCATCAATGTCAACTTTATAAAAAAGTAGGGAAAAGAAACCGGTAAAACTGGCAACATGAACAAAATGGACTCGCCCAAATTGTTTACCACTATCAACGAGTAAAAGAAATTCATTATTTAAATAAAATGAGATGTAAATGCGCTAGTTACACATGAAATGTGATCCCATTTTGTTTTTTTATGCTTCTAACTGCATTCTTGCAGGTGAGAACCGCACAAGACGGCATTATTTAATAAAAACTATCGAGAAATTTTTACGCGTAATAGACACGGTGGCCAAATATATACTAGTCGTCCAAATGTCAAACTACTCTCATTGAGAGTAGTTTGTATGGCTTCAGTTTTGGGCGTATTTGCGGTTTCTGGTTTATTCTGTATTCTGAGACGTACACATCATTTCATAATCAACAGTAAGTACTTATGCTGTTGTTCAATAATGTAAAATGAAAACTCGCATTAAAAGGGAAATGATAAAAAAACAATTAAAATATGATCATTCCACTTCACATTGAAATTTTGTTAACATGTCGTTCCATATCACAAAACTGTACCAACTATTAGAGTTTCAATTATTAGTAGAAAAAATGTAATATAGAATATATACTGATTTATTGAATATGATAATGTGTTCGTACTGAACCAACTTCTACAATATTCATAATCGTGAAAGACGTAATATAATAATACTTTCACAAACTTACCTTACCTATATAGAACCAGTTGAGAATGCGCAAGCTTGCATTGCCAGAGGAACACCTGGCTCGGCAATTATATAAAAAAAATATTTTTTTAAACTTTGTCGGCCATTTTCACCGTGTTCCTTAAGAAATATGATATTGGTTTTTAAGACTATTTTACTTTTTAATTTACTTTTAGAATCTGAAATAAAAATTCAAATTTTCTTTTTTTTTTATTTGTCGGCCATTTTGACCATGTTCCATAAGAGATAGGAGGTTGGTTTTTCAGACATTCCTATTCTACTTTTTTATGCTGAATCCGAATCTGAAGTCAATATTAAAAAAAAAGCGACTGACACACACAGAGACAAACGCACACACAGTAAAACATATAGATTTCATATAGGAAAGGTGTTCCTGAAAATCTTCATGATTGTAGATACATTGAAATTATGAACTGAAACGTAGGTACTGCCATCAAACAGTGTCACAATATATTGTACCTATCGGTGTGTTCAAAACCTAAGATTATAATTCATTTTTTAGAAAAGGTATTGAATAAATAATGTTATTATTGCCGCCTTGTCTAGAATTAACAATTCGATGTCCAATAATAATAAAATTGTATATTTTTTCATAAATGCCTCTTCTAAACCTACTGCACAAAAGTATAAAGGATTGTCATATTAAAACTTTTAAGTCTTTGTTGACCAATGTTCTTTATTCGCCAATGACATCTACTGTGCAGTAGGTTCATGTTTAAGTAGCGACATCTATTGTCTGGTAGCATTACGTCGTATAATATACGGAATGCTTTCGTTGTTGTTATAACTACAACTGTAATAACTAGATGGCGCTACATCTTTTTAAGTTTTAATTTGTAGTTTAACCCACCGGTGTTCCTTATCGACGCACGCCCTGTGGTGGAGTTTCGGATACGGTATCACCTCCGAAAGAACCGGGAACACTCACCACTACTAAATGCATGAAATAATCTATGAATGTTAAAGAAGCAAGTGAAGAGTGTAAGGGCCGCATCTTGTGGCGCTCGATTCTCTCTGCCTACACCGCAAGAAACCTGCCGTGAAGCTAAAGATAGATTGTGGATAATTATATCGTGACCAAATAATTACTCATTGCACAAGATAGTATATATTATACAAACAATTTCCTTACGATATTTTACGATGTACGTATAGGATATGAACAGTAAATAGTAACAAGCAATAGTCACGGCGAAGGTCGCACGTTTTTAGGGTTGCTTTATTGGTAAAGGTAAAATGGAACCCTTATAGAATTACTTCAAGCTTATATATAGGTCTGACGAGATCGTATACGGTTCAACAGATACAGCCCCGTCACAAACGGATGCACAGACCGACAGACAAACATCGAAGTCATACCAATATTGTTTCGTAGGCCCCCTTTAGGTACGGAACCCAAATACACGTATACGAGTTAACTTATTACGTCGACATAGATATATGCACTCATAAATTGACATCTTTAAAAAATAATTTAGATAAAAAAGTCCCACCAAAAACATTTTCATGTAAAATGTCGCCAAGACGAGATCATATGGCTCGCATTGTCAAAAAGTTCAGATCTCATCAATTTAAATTGTATATGTTTAATAAGTCTATATTGACATTATATCCCGAGAATTTTGTTTATCTGGTATAATCCAAACCCAAGTTATAAGGCTTTAAAAAAACGACGTAGCGATTCGAGAAAGGTAGGTAGTGCCCTTTCTTCTTCGCTTCGCTTGGTTCGTCTTGGCGGGGGCACTCCCGTGCCCCCAGATATTAATTTGAATGTCGTATTGCTGTGCACGTGTTTGATGGATTCAGTGAACATGGAGTCACCAAGGAACATCTCCAAAATAAATGGATACGGCAAAATGAGATACCAATGAAATAGGTATCCAATTCATTTTTTCCACCAAAGTGAGGGTTACACTGTCGTATCTACGCAATCACACAGCTCGCCGACGGCTGGGAGTTCATCCGCATACACTGGAACCGCAATGGTTCTACTACACTACACTACGCGGTTCACGAGAAGTTTTCTACCGAGAACTATTAAGTTGTGGAATGAGCTCCCTGCCGAGGTTTTCTCAAGGGACTACAGTATGAGGTTCTTCAAGAAAGGCGTGAAGAGGTTCTTACAGGGTCGGCAACGCAAGAGTGAATCCCCTGGTGTTGCAAATGCCCATGACAAGGTCATGGTGAGCCAGGACAAGGTGAGCTTGTATGGCTGTCGACGTTGTATAAAAAAAATATTCAGCGATACACATTGGGTTTTTTCAAAGGTAGAATTTAAATTATCTAATAGTTCAGTGCATCGTCTGATATCTTCGTACTCGTACCAATTAGGAATTCTGCGAACTGCCTATAAAGCGAAAATGCTACCCTAGCATTACAATGTAATTATGTCCGTATCAAATGTAGAATTAATCAAAAACATATTATTTTAATAAAATACTCTGAGATACACGTTGGGGTTTTCAAAAGTAGAATTTAATTTAGCTTCTGATATCTTCGTACCATACCAATGAGAAATTTCACGAACAGCCCAAAAATGGAAAAATTACAATACAATTAATAAAAAATTGAAACAATTTGCGCATATAAACATACATATCTTACCAATATCTAAAATATTTTATAGCAATTTACATTTCAAAGCAGAAAAGAAAATACCTTTGCCACTAAATGTAAGCTGCTCTGTCTGTTATAGCAATAGCGATATAAGCTTTTGAAAATTATATACAAGTACAATAATTATATATTACAATAGCTGAGCAGTGATAGGCCAATGATTAAATTGACCAACTTGTCCTCAGTTCGAATCCCAATATGCACCAATAAATTCGTATTTTCGGATTTATATACTAGGGTTTAAAGTATGAAATTGCCGATTTGTACTGAAAAATTGAAATTCGTTTTTTTCTAAGATGTAAAGTATTTTTTTAATCAAAATATTTACCCTCGTTATCTATATATTCCTGCCATCTAATTGGAAGTTTATTTGCGATAGAACTCTGGAAACTCTGGGGAAACTGTGTGTATTTTGTACTGCCTCCTGGGAAGAAAATATTTTACCACGTAGAAAATTGTCCAAATCACGAAAAAAATAGTAGTCAGTTGGAGTAAGGTCTGGCGAGTAAGGAGGATGACGTATGGTTTATAACTGCAGCTCCTGTAGAGTTACAACAGTTTCTAGTGCAGTGTGAGGTCTTGGGTTATCATGGAGCAATAAAGATCGATTAACGAGACAGGGCTGGTTTAGTGCCAGTTTCGCCATCATTGTTCGAAGTTTGGCATAGTAAAGATCTGCTATTATTGCTTGACCAGACCTGAGAAAGCTATAGTGAATAACGCCATGAAGAGACCACCAAACAGTTACCGTTGCCTTTTTATTGGTAAGCTTTGCTTTAGGGCTATTGCGGCGTTTGACCTGGGATCAGCCATTGCATTTTTCGCTTACGGTTGTCGTAAAGAATCCACTTTTCCTCCCATGTCACAAATCGATCCAATATTCCTTCATTTCTCTACCGATTCAACAAGGCAACACAAGTTTCAACACGCGTTTTATCTTCAGATCAGTCAAATCTCGAGGCACCCATTTTTCATATTTTTTTATCTTATTGGTTTAATGCAAATGAGTCATTGTAGACAACATTAAACCATGCCGCTAATTCCTGGGTAGTTTAACTCGGATCGGCTTCCAACATCTCCTTCAATTCAGCGTTATTTCCGTATGCGAATGGTTTTCCAAGTGGTTCGTTCTTCCAGTCGAAGTTTCCATTACGAAAGCGTTTAAACCAGAAACGCATGGTGCATTCATTATGAGTCTCCTGTCCAAACGCTGCATTGATATTGCAAGCCGTTTCTGCCGCGTTAGTTCCGCATCGGAACTCGTATTCAAAAACTACTCGGATTTTCGAAGTGTACATCTTTCCCATCTAAGCCGAATAAAAAAAAACAGTTGAAATTCAAAAACGATGCACATTGTTTAAAATAAAAACGTCTTAAGTATTATTTGAAAAAGTTTCACTTAAATATCTCACACCATGAAGGTTTAATATCAATTCAAAGTATTTATTGCTACAAAACAGCAATTTCATACTTTAACCCCTATTACATCTAAGAAATTATATTTCGAAAGACGTGTGACCTTACCTAATAAAGGTCTGATGGCAGTCCCTCCATGTAAAAATCAGCATCTTCGTCAAATCCTTAGGCTTAGGTCGCGGACCCCGCCACTGCTAATAGATTAAGAAACGGGAAACAAATGCCTACGATAGTAGTCGCCAGCCCAATTACCTCTATGTGTGAGAGACGCTTACTCTTTATATTTAGCAGTGCGAAAGACAAGTCATACTTATTTCCTGTTCGACATACTTTTATACGCTCATACATACGCTCGCCGGTTCTTGTGGCCCGGTGGCCCTTGGGCTCCTCACATCACCCTTCTGAAAACACGACTAATTTGGTCGTGGTACTCTTAGTCTTCCTCGGCTCCTGCATCCTACCACTTCTGCCATGTATATCTGTTTCGTCATTCTTTTATCCAGCATTCTTTCTACATATCGAAGCTTGCCTTGCCAACACTCTTTTTGTTACATCGTCATTGAGACGCGATCAGCAAGCGTTACGCCGTATTTTTTGCGCAATGCTCGCATCTCGACCGCGTTTATTTGACTACTTGTGCCATACCCATACCCATACTAATTGAGTAGGTACAGTTAATTTAATACATATATAAATCAGTTACATCACATGACCCAATATCTATTAGTATCTATAGATTCGGGCATAATTAAAATGAACAACACATTTTAGACCACAAAACATACCTACTACTGTTCTTTGTGTTTTTTTTATACCAAAACTATTTTATTGTCTTATTGATTATACAAACGACAGAGATAAAAGATTTAGATTATTAGTCACTTCGATCAGATGATTAATAATTTCAATGACCGTTTTGTTTATACATATGTTTTGATATCATTCTTACAAACGCTTCAAATGCCGCATCCATTTTTATTTTTATGTACTCCATAACACTGATGTCACGCGCTGAGATGCATCGTATATAAGTTATGAAAACGAATTTATATGTTTCATTTCTAGAAGTTTTTTATAGAAGCGAAGACTTTTTCTTTATAAAAATATTTTTGTCTAAAATATGTAAACATGTATTCATATTAAAAAAAAAATACAAAACACTTTAGTTTCCGTAAAATATATTTCTAACGAATTGTTTTTTTTATTAATTTCACTATATATCGTATGGTATTATAGTATATATGTACATTAATATTGTTAGCATTTTTTAGAGTAGAGCAAAATGGAAAATCATGTAATGATTATATATTATTTACAATTCATAAATTGTAAGCTATAAGTTAAACAGTGAAAATTTTTAATACTAACTTTTGAACACATTTTTTAAATACAATTAATCGTCAAATTTCAAGAACTTGATTTTATAATTAATTATCAAAAATAAAAAACCTAAAATGGAATCAAACGACAACGACACTATGCCGTTTTCTATTGGTGATGTGAACTCCACAAACTCTTCGGTGACGCTGCAGCCTGGCTTCTACATCAAGTCTATGGATTCCACCATGATCCTGATTTGCACTTTTGTCATCTTCACGATGCAGACTGGTGAGTGATTTTACCGTATTTTACAAATGTTTTTTTTATACCACTAAGGTGGCAAACAAGCGTACGCTCTGCCTGATGGTAAGCAGTTACCGTAGCCTTTTGGGCATTTTCAACACCAGGGATGACCCTGTAAGAACCTCTTCACGCCTTTCTTGAAGAACCCCATATTGTAGTCTCTTGGGAAAACCTCGACTGGCAGCTCATTCCACAACTTAATAGTTCTCGGTAGAAAACTTCTCAGGAACTGCACAGTACGCGACCATTACCATAAATTAATTAAACCATAAATAACCATTGATGAACCATTTTGAAGTTATACTTCTGTTGGCGCGTTAGGAAAAAAATGTGAGAGTGAATTTTAAACGACACCGGCACTTAAAATCGACACCACGAAGATGGTTTGTAAATGTCTCTAAAGTTTTGTTCGTGACTGTATTCAAGGTAGTCATGCGAATACTTCTGATAAAACACGACGAATTTGGTCATGGTGGTAGGTTAGTCTTGACCTTCCTCGGCTCCTACATCCTTCCACTTTTGCATTGTATATCTGTTTCGTCATTCTTTCGTCCCGCATTCTTTCTACATGTCCGAAACAACGGAGCATGCCTTTTCTTATCTTAACACCGACACTCTCTTTCAGACCAACCTTTCTCTCACGTCTTCATTACGAACGCGGTCAGCAAGCGTTGTGCTGTGCCACAAATTTTGCGCAATGCTCTCATCTCGACCGATCGAACATTTATTCTACTTTCATGCTCTCTCTGCCATACCCAGCTCATAAGTTAGCATTGGGATTAGTATCGCGTTGTGTACAGGAGCCCCAGGAACCGGCGAGCGTGCATGAAAAGAGCTATGAATGTTACAGAAACGAGTGAAGTATGCAAGGACCGCGTCTCATGGCGCTCGGTTCTCTCCCTACCCCGCAAGGGACATGGCGTGAAGATATATATATATACATACATTCGAATACTTATTTATGAATGTACAACATGTGTTTCCCTTGCGTCACCCCGCAGCCCCTGGGGCGATCGCCTCCGGTGGAGCCTTTAAAGCCTTCTCGGCTAAAAGCAGTCCCTAGGCGGTCTTTAGCCAGTAGGAATCTGACTTAACTCGTTCGGCCGTCTGACTCGTGAGAGTACACCCTCCGGGACCGGACGGCGCCCCTCACGGAAGAATGACTAACGCACACCCGGGTGTGGGTTAGTCCTTCTTTTGTGGGTCTACATTTTCATGGGCGAAAACCAAACCCGATCACACTTTTCGTACCGCTCTCGTCACGCATTCAGCAGCTTACTCCCCACTCCCCAAGTCAAGCGTGTGCAAAGAAGTTTTACTTCAAAAAACGAGTGTGCGCGAGCGTGATAGCTGATGTATTGCAAGCGTTCATAGGCTACGGTAACCGCTTCACATAAGGTGAATATACCGTATGCTTGTATGCCTTTGGTCGTTGTATAAAACAATACATGACAGTCGTTAATCTAAGTGATCCAGGCTGTTGTCAATACATACAACAGCCTGGATCGACAGCTTAACTTAGCAGCGAATCTCAAAGACACTCAAATATGTATGTACTTATGTATATCTTCACGCCAGGTCCTTGCGGGGTAGGCAGAGAGAACCGAGCGCCATAAGACGCGCTCCTTACACACTTCACTCGCTTCTTTCACATTCAAAGCTCATTTCATGCACGCTCGCCAGTTCCTAAGGATCCTGACATCACCTTCTGATAAAGCACGACCAATTTGGTCATGGTAGATTAGTCTTGGTCTTCCTTGGCTCCTACATGCTTCCACTTTCGCATTGCATATCTGTTTCGTAATTCTTTCATCTTGCATTCTTTCTACATGTCCGAACCAACACTCAAATAAACCCATCTATAGACAAGTAGCTTAACATGTTCGATCGAGAGTGGCATACGCAAAGAGATCTAGCTCCACAAAGTCTCTTACTCCACTAAGATCCATCGAAAAGGTGCATTCATGGATCTTTGTGGATTTTATATCTACCTTAATTAATTGATGTTCGTAATGATGACGTACGAAAGAGAGTTGGTCTGAAAGAGAGTGCCGGTGTTAAGATAAGAAAAGGCATGCTCCTTTGGTTCGTACATGTAAAAGGAATGCAGGATGAAAATGACGAAACAGATACAATGCGAAATTGGAAGGATGTAGGAGCCGAGGAAGACCAAGACTAACCTACCATGACTTAATTGGTCGTGTTTTATCAGAAGGTGATGGCAGGAGCTTTAGGAACCGTCGAACGTGCATGAAAAGAGCAATGAATGTTAAAGAAGCGAGTGAGGTATGTAAGGATCGAGTCACGTGGCGCTCGGTTCTCTGCCTACCTATAGATTTGGCGTGAAGTTATAGATAGATAGAGAGAAAGTGGATAAAAAAATCTATAAAGGTATGTTTTCAATGGACCTTAGTGAACTAAGGGCATAAATGTTAGCACTTAATTTGGTAAGTACTAGGAAAGAAAGGGGCTATATGTAGGTGAGTATCCTTTGTACTAATTTATACCCGATTTCGAGAACAAACCTTTGACACAAATTTGAATTAAACCGAAAAACGTGGTATTGTTTTATAAATAAAAATAAATATTCCCGGAGAAATTACACAGCGCCATCTAGTCTCCAACTAAGCAAACCTTGAGCCATGGTTACTGATAAATATACTTAAATATAGATATAGTACGTAGAAAACTCCCAGACCTAGACAAAGAGACATGTTCATGCACACAAATATTTGCCTTGCGTGGAAATCGAACCTACGAGCCTTGGTGCAAAAGTAGTCATCACTAGCCAATCCACCACTTCCCGGCTCGTGATCTCACTTTTGTGTTCTAGTGAATATGCGGCTTTACCTTCATGCATAATTGATCAATGATTATCCTAATTAGAGTGTAATTGCATTAGTCGACGGTAAATGCATGTTGTTCATAAATATTTGAAACTAAAAGATACTTGTGCTTGAACTTGAAGCTTTCACTTTTCTTTCGTTTTTCAAAGTTATACGCTGTTTCCCTGATGTATAACTTAATGTATTCATTTCAAAAACTTGTTAGTTAACAAGTCAAAAGGGTAACGGAAAAAATATTCATTTTGTTTGCACCCTTGTGTAATACGTGTAGATTTAGTGTATATTTTAATATTATGCATCTTTTTTAGAGTACCTTTAAGATAAATATTATTATATTTCGAGAAACTATAGCATAGGTAACAAATATCCCAAGTATATATACTAGATCATATGCAATAGTCTATAGTGGGCACAGCGTAAAAATATATTCTGTGACAGATTTTTAAATAATACAACGAAATGGAATACAATGTGACATTGCCCAACGCTACGGTCAATTCTCGCGAGGACTTTACAATAGACCTGGAAGACACTAACTGGATCTTAACATCATCTTTTATCATTTTTACTATGCAAACAGGTAAGGGTTGAACATGCCATTTGATTTGTAAAAATGGCCAAAATTTACCAACGGGCAAATTACTACCAACGCAACTTATATGAGAAATGAGAGAGTTATGAATGCTAAAGAAGCGAGCTAGGTGCGTTAAGACCGCGTCTTATGGCGCTCGATCTCTATACCCACCCCGCACGGGACCTGGCTTTTAACGCACGCTTGACTTGCGGAGTAAGCTGGTGAATGCGTGACGAGATCGTTACGAACAGTGTGATCGGGCGAGAAGAACGGAAGTTGAGAGGGAGATATAAGATAGTGAAGATAGAAAGAGAGAGAAAGACGTTTCGTATGTTACTGTTGGGGCAAGAGAGAGGTGCGAGCACACATTTTCTTTCTCTCTTTCTCTCATAGCGAGTTAAATTTCGTATATGTAAGACACAGTGCAGGCCTATTGTCTGTATCACACTAAGGAGCTAAAGAAGTTTTACTTCAGACGTGTGGTCTAAAGCAAACTCGTTTTTTTTTGTCAGTGGTCATTTTTTTATGCTACGAGTATAAGCATCGCGCGATGCCATCTCTGCTGCTAACACAAGTGCTCATGAGTTTACTAGTGGTGCACTCACTCGCAGGAACACAACAACCCTCCACAGAGTTGTTATTTGGCTGCGGTTTTCTGTAAGGTGGAGGTACTTTACTGAGCTGGCTGCTGATGCGCCCCAACTCTCTTAAAAAACACCCAGACCGAGAATAAAAGGCATGTTCATGCACACAAATATTTGTACTGTGTGGGGATCGAACCCACGAGCGTCGGTGACAAAGTTACGTTAACAAACGCTGTGCCACCGAGCTCTTTAAAATTTATATGAAAAGAAAGTTTTAGAAAAATATATCATTAACTCTTTGCATCGTACTATGTATTAATTTGTTTTCGTGTTTTAGGTTTCGGCATGCTGGAGTCAGGGTGTGTGTCAATAAAGAACGAAGCCAACATAATGATGAAGAATTTCGCTGACATCTCACTAGGTGGTAAGTGTAACTCCTCGACAAATATATCAAACTCTTCAGCAAAAATGAGTAAATATTTAGGATCATAGATAATTATTGAATTTAATGGATGTAGGGCTGGGTGCCGTGGTAGAAAAGAGCTTTTTTGTTGGTTTTCTTTTTTCATGGTTGTGCGATACTAGCGCCGCAAGGCTGCGTTTGGAATTGGAATTCTACAAGGCAAACAGCCTCGCGTACGCTTGCAGCCTTATAGAATACCAAATAATTTAGCCGTGATCGCAGTAAACGATGTCAAAGCTGTGACATCTGTGATCACAGCGACGCACACAGCCATTACGAGTCGCTTAGAGAATTGCATGGCTGGACGTGAAATACAAAAACTGCTAACGACGCATCGCAGCCATCACCTACGCTCATCGGTGATGCGATTGTACATTCTAAGGAAGTGAGACGGTCGTGGCTTTTTCAATTTCAAGAACCTATACAACAAACAAAAACAAAAGTTAGTAAACAGTCTTTTTTTTAGGGTTCCGTACCCAAAGGGTAAAACGGAACCCTATTACTGAGGCTCCGCTGTCCGTCCGTCCGTCCGTCCGTCTGTCACCAGGCTGTATCTCATGAACCGTGATAGTTAGAAAGTTGAAATTTTCACAGATGATGTATTTCTGTTGCCGCTATAACAACAAATACTAAAAAATAGAATAAAATAAATATTTAAGGGGGCTCCCATACAACAAACGTGATTTTTTCGCCGTTTTTATAGATAATGGTACGGAACCCTTCGTGCGCGAGTCCGACTCGCACTTGGCCGATTTTTTTATACTACGTCGGGAGGCATACAAGCATACGGCCCACCTGATGTAAAGCGGGTATCGTAGCCTATTAACGGTTGCGATATGTTAATTATCACTCGCGCGATGCCTCCTCTGCTGCTTACACAGCAACTCCTTGGTAGCTTACTGGTGACCTCACTCACACGCAGGAACACTAAAACCCTCTAATCTAGGGAGTTGTTATTTGGCTACGGTTTTCTGAGAGCTGGAGGTACTTCCCCAGACGGGCTGTTTTGATGCGCCATACCTCTCTTATAACATCCAGACAAAGACAAACAGACATGTTCATGCACACAATTTTTTGCCTTGTATGGAAATCGAACCCGCGAGCGTTGGTGTCAAAGTCGCGTCATTCACGACTGAGCCACCGAGCTCGTCAAAAGTCTACAGTATTTCTCCCTTTTCATAAGAAAATTTTTAAAAGGCAGGTTTTTTAAAGGAACGTTATCGCAACTTTTTGAAATTGTCATTTGGTAACCCAACACGTTTGTGATTTCTAGAAAAGGGTTTGTTGTGAAATTTCAAGAATTAAAAAAAAATCGTATTTACCAGCGGAAATAAACAGGTAAAGAAACATCGCGTGCCACCTGCCGCCATAAATTAGATAATAATAATAATGATGATTTCATTCATGCGTCGTATCATTCTGTCTATCATTATCGTTAGCGTATCGAGAGTGACGACATAACAAATTAATTGTCTATTAAATGGTCGTTACACCTGTGTGATTGTTTATTGGTTACTATCATTTTTACTACTGTTGATTTGTCCCCCGAAGAAGAAGATTTCCCCCTAATTTTAATAGTTTTTAATTTTTTACGCAAGAACCCTAAATACTTACGGGATAAAAAGTACCCTATATTCTGTTCTGAATAGTCTTCTACCTACCAGAGAAAGTTCCGTCAAAATCGGTTCAGCCATTTCGAAGATTAGCCCGGACATGGACATGAGCTTAAGATAAAGGCATTATTTTAAAATCGCAGACAGACACTTCAATTTTATTTATATGTATAGATGAAAGGTTTTTTGTAAATACATGCTTATTGAAGTTATACTTCTTTAGGCGCGTTATGAAAAAATGATGAGAGTGAAATTTTAAGATGCGCGCGCATCACTGTAACAAAAAGTAACAGGTTGAAGCTGCTAAATATTTCACGGTTACCGGTAGATGGCGCTATAGTTAAAAATGTATAACATTTGTACTTGCCATTTGACTTGGTATGTAATACATTCCATAAACATCGCCGCTACTATGTACTTGAAAGACGTTTTTTAATTTTACTCCAATAACCCTTCTTATAAATTAAAATTGTATTATTTAATATAATTAATACTAAATTATTAATGTTAAATATTTATTTAATGATGCCAAAGAAGTATAACTTCACACGCACACATAAATACACGCACCAATTTTTTATGCATAGAAAATACCCAGACCAGACTCCTGATACCTACCACCTTCAGATAAAACACGACCAATTTGGTCATGGTAGGTTAGTCTTGGTCTTCCTCGGCTCCTACATCCGTTCACTTTCGCATTGTATATCTGTTTCGTTTTCATTTCATCCTGCATCCTCATCCTCTTTGTTACATCATCATTATGAACATGGTAAGTACGCATTATGCCAATAATTTAGCTCTTCTATATAAAATCTATATGTTTGTCTGTGTGTGCGTTTTAATAGGAATGTTCAGGAACACCGTTCCTATTTCTTAAGGAACATGGTCAAATGGGCCGACAAATTAAAAAAAAAATGTTATATAGTGGACGAGCCAGGTGTTCCTCTGGCAATGGAAGCTTGCGCATTCTCAACTGGTTCTTCATGCTTTCTCTGCCGTACCCAGCTTTCCCTTCCATAAGTTAGCGTTATATTATTTCATGCAATTAAATAACTGCCGCTATAAAATACAATTGGGGGTTTCTCCACAAAAAAACCCTTTAACTTGTTTCGAAAGTTTTTTTTATATTACGTCGTGAGGCATACAAACATATGGACCACCTGATGTAAAGCGGCTACCGTAGCCTATTAACACTTGTAATATATTAGGTATCACTCGCGCGATGCCTCCTCTGCTGCTTATACACAGCAACTCCTTGGGAGCGTACTGGTGACCTCACTCACACGCAGGAACACAACAACCCTCTAGGGAATTGTTAATTGGCTGCAGTTTTCTGTGAGGTGGAGGTACTTCCCCAGATAGGCTGCTTTGATACGCCCTTTACCTTTCTTTAGGCGTTTATAGAAGCAGAAATAGTAACTTTCTTTACGTTAACTAGGGTAATCTATGTTATATTATCGAAGTCGGGTGAATTAAGATCTTTTAAGTAATCACTCTTCCCAGGTTTAACCTATTGGATCTTCGGCTACGGGATGTCCTTTGGCGAAGGGCCGTATTCCAACCCATTCATTGGAGTGGGTGATTTCCTGATAGACCCACCGGTGGGCGACGAACTCATGGGACCCGTGTTCGCTTCGTTCCTCTTCCAACTATCATTTGCTACCACCGCCACTACAATAGTCAGTGGAGCCATGGCTGAAAGGTAAGCTTAGAATGTAAGACTGGTCCTCATTAGGCGAACTGTGAGCGACTAACTATTTGCCTGTAGTTCGCTTTCCTATGTATTTTAAGTGTGGAGTGTCCATACAGCGTACTGAATGCAGTTTGCGGCGTTTTGCTCGCTGTCTTTTTCGGTTATAACAGAAAAAAGCTACCCGTATACAGGCTGTGGTCATCATTCTTTAACTTGCGTGTTCGATTATTTTTTAAACGTTATGGTGCATACGAGCTTACGACAAATTTGACATAAGGTGCTTACCGTAGCCTATGAACGCTGTAATGCAATACAGGAAATGTCCCTCGCGCATAGTCACCCCTGCTGCTGCAACTTCGTAAGAGCTCATGACAACCCTACTCACTCTCAGGGATATAATAACCCCTCTGATAGTTGTTATTTGGCTGCGGTTTTCTGTGAGGTGGAGGTACTTCCCCAGTCAGGCTACTTTAATTCGCCCTACCTCTTTTAAAAACACCCAGCCCAAGACAAACAGACATGCACACAAATGTTTGTCCTGTGTGGAAATCAAAAGTAAGTAGTAGTAAGGCTACTTTGACACCAACGGTCGTGCCGTTGGTGTCAATGTAGCCTTACTAAACACTGACCGCCACCGAGCTCGTCAAATATATATATATATATACTAATATAAATCGCGAGAGTTTGTTTGTAATTTTTTTGTTTGAAGTTTGTGTTTGTTTGAAGAGCTAGTCTTTGGAACTACCAGTCGGATATGAATTTTTTTTTTGCATTTATTTGATAGGCCGAAGTGGATGGTTACACGCTATTCAACAACAACCGAGAAAAGAGAATAAAACTAGAACTTCGCCGGCCGCTGCCGCGGCACGCTCGCTTCGCTCGCTCGGCTCGCGCGCTGTATGATCTCAGTGCTACCTAACAATCCTCCTCGCTTCGCTCGCCGTCGTACCTATTATTTTAACTACTACCTTTTATTTTTTTCCGTTCCAATCCAATGCGGATAAATAACACTTATGATTAAGAAATATATGAAAACAAATAGTAGTATAAATCAGGTGTATTATATTATTAGCGATATTAAGAATTCTGATGATTATGAGTTTCGATCATTAGTATCATATATTTTTATGAAGAGTGACCATTATGATGTAAAATGATATGAGAAATATTTTCGCACTTCCGATAATAACTAGGAGTTAAAAAGTTACGTAAAATAATGCGTAGTACCCATTTTTTCGTGTTGGTTATCAAATTACACTATGAAATGGAATGTTAAAGAAAATAGGATTGCAGTGATTGTCTTGCACAAAGTGGGTATGGAGCCGTCGGTCATATTCAAGACACTTCAAAAGTTTGGTATCAGCCGTATAGTCGTATATCGTACTATCGACAGTGATATACTAACACTTCCTCTGTTGAAGACCATTAAAGATCTGGACGACCGCGTGTTGTTAGGGCTACAAAGGCCGTTAATGCTGTTAAAGTCAGAATTAGCCGAAACCCCATTAGGAAACAAAAAATCTTATCGCGAGAAATTAACATTCCCGCAAGGCTCTGTCGCGTCTAATAAAACAAGACCTGAAACTCGGCGCTTATCGTCGATATGCTGGACATGCCCTAAATAAATTCCGTTACAGTTAAAGAGAGTGGATCGATCAAAATGCCTTCTCTCTCGATACGCAGGTGAAAGGAACAGAAATATCGTCTTTACTGATGAAAAAATTCACGATTGAAGAGCACTACAATAAACAAAACGTACGTCCACAGTTCTAAGGAAGCCGCCCAAGTGATCGGAAAGGTAGAATGTGGTCATCATCCTGCGTCTGTAATGCTTTGGTGGGAGGTGTTTTATCAAAGAGTTACAAAGCTTCGTTTTTGTAAAAAAAGGAGTGAACACAGCCAAAGTGTTTGAAGAGACTGTCTTGGAACGTGTTGTGAAACATCTCTCTTTAAGAATGTACCGTGGACTTTCCAGCAGGAATCTGTACCTGGTCACAAGGCACGAACTACCCAAGCCTGGATCGAAACCAACGTACCGGACTTTATAAGAGCTGAAGACTGGCCCAGATCTGAACCCCTTAGACTACAAATTATGGTCAGTTTTAGAAGACATGGCCTGTTCGAAACGACACGCCGACTTTGTATCTTAAGTAATCTCTGGAGCAAGCAGTGACTAAATTTCCCATGGAAACAATGCGTAAATCCATAGATTCGTGGACAGATTAAAGCCCTGTATCAAAGTCAAAGGTGGCCATTTCGAATAGAATCATTTTTTTCTATTTTTTGCTGAGACTTCCATAAATATGTACATATAAGTTTTATTAAAATTATATTAGGTACTTCATAAAAAAATAAATGCATATTCATTTGTAACAGAACTTATGGCCGGACTAGGTATATATCCTTAAACTAATCATATACTTATCGTCTCATCCATTTACAGATGCAACTTCAAGGCTTACTGCCTGTTCTCGTTCCTGAACACGATAGTGTACTGCGTGCCGGCCGGGTGGGTGTGGGGCTCCCACGGCTTTCTCAACAAGCTAGGAGCTGTCGACATCGCCGGCTCGGGGCCTGTTCATCTCATTGGTGAGTTTACATTCACTAAACGGCATTACGTGTAAGAGAGGTAGGGAGTATCAAAGCAGCCCCTCAGGGAAGTACCGCAAAATAACAACTACCTCAATAACAACCACTCAACTGTGTTACTGCGTGAGGCATCGCGCGAGTGATACTTAATGTATAAGAATTCATAGGTAATGGTAACCTCTTTATATCAGGTGGGACGTATGCTTGTATGCCTCCCGACGTTATACTAAAAAAAAGAAGAATAATGGCCGAGCCGTGAGCAATTAATAAATCAAATGGCGTTCGACTCTCTCTGCCTACATTTGGCGTGATGTTATAGATGGATAGTATAAGACTTTTTTGAAGTGAAAACTTTAGCGGCGTTGTGAAATTTTTGGGATGAGTAATAAATGCTAAACTCGCGTCAGGCCTCAGAGGAAGTATATACCTAAGTATATACCGGTGTCCTTCCTCTGAGCGTCAGGCCGTCAGGACACGTGACGCTGACCCTCCCAGACCGTAACATTTTGGTGAGAATTAGAACTTAAGTTCGCTGCAACGCTAAAACATTAGTTCGCTCTAATTAAACAATTAAAATATGAAGCGCTGGATCGTTCGTAGGGCATTATTTTCTCGCGACCGAAAACGTTGTAAGCGCCATGAAATTGTTGGGGTAGTATACAAGCATACGGCCCACCTGATGTAAAGCGGGTACCGTAGCCTATTAACGCTTGCGAATATTAAGTATCTCTCGCGCTATGCTTCCTCTGCTGCTTACACAGCAACTCCTTAGGAGCTTACTGATGACCTCACTCACACGCAGAAACACAACAACCCTCTAGGGTTATTAGGCTGTGGTTTTCTGTTAGGTAGAGGTACTTCCCCAGACGTATTGCTTTGATGCGCCCTACCTCTCATAAAACATCCAGACCAAGACAAATAGTCATGTTCATGCACATAATGTTTGCCTTGAACTAGCGATTCGCCCCGCGGCGCGGGTGATTCATCCATAGAGAACAAACATACTTACATTATTGTTTGTTTATATATATATTTTATTTTGATTTCATTATAAGTACCTAAATAAGCAGAGTAAAATAGCGAACAGCAAAATAATAATAGATATGTATTATGTACTTCGTCCGCGCGGAATAGTTATTTTTTTATTATTTATTTATATTCATAAAAATAAATAATATCTGAAATAAAATATCAAAAATAAAAGTAGCCTAAGTTACTCTTTATTACATCCGCTATCTGCCAATGAAAGTCCCGACAAAATCGGTCCAGCCGTTTCAGAGATTAGCCGCAACAAACAGACAGATAAAAATTGTAAAAATATTCATTTTGGTATATACGAGTATACCGTGTCTACATCCATATGCATTTAATATAAAAAGCGGTTATTTTAATATTACAAACAAACACTCCAATTATATTTATCTGTATAGAAGATATTTGTACTCTTTTTTTTTAAATGATATCCTTTAGCATAACGCATGCTGACCGCGTTCGTAATGATGACGTAAGAAGGAGAGTTGGTCTGAAAGAGAATATCGGTGTTAAGATAAGAAAAGGCATGCTACGTTGGTTCGTACATGTAGAAAGAATGCAGGATGAAAGAATGACGAAACAGATATACAATGCGAAAGTGGAAGGATGTAGGAGCCGAGGAAGACCACATATAACCTACCATGACCAAATTGGTCGTGTTTTATCAGAAGGTGAAGTCAGTCGAACTCGGAACCGGCAAGCGTGCATGTAAAAGAGCTATGCATGTTAAAGAAGCGAGTGAAATGTGTAAGGACCGAATATTACGGCGCTCGGTTCTCTCTGACTACCCTGCAATGGACCTGGCGTGATGATATACATACATACATCAAAGGGTCGGCAACGCAAGATTGACACCCCTGGTGTTGCAAATGTCCATAGGCTGCGGTAACTGCTTACCATCAGCCAGGCCGTATCCTTGTTTACCCCCTTAGCGGTATAAAAAAAATAAGTAGCAAGAATTATATTTGTTCTCAGGAGGATCATCAGCGTTCGGCTCAGCCCTGATGCTGGGCCCACGGCTGGGCCGGTATGCTAAAGGTAACGCGCCATTGCCACTGGGGAATCCGGTCAACGCCGTGATGGGCACATTCGTGCTGTGGTGGGGCTGGCTGGCATTCAACTCCGGAAGTACTTATGGTGTAAGGAACCTTTTACCGCTTTTTTTTTCTATACAACGTCGGGAGGCATGCAAGCATATCGCTTACCTGATGTAAAGGGGCTACCGTAGCACATGAATACATGAACTCGCGTCTTTCAACCCCTGTTGATTACACAGCAACACTATGTTGATCTACCCAATAAGAGTTGCGAGCTCTACTTTACCCCCGACCGGTACAAGCGAGTTTATTTACTACGCAAAACCGTGTCATCGGGTCTCCATAGTTTATTTCATTCATGTAAATGTGTGTGTGTCTTTAAATTATATACGGTGGTGGTATTTACTGATATTTTTTTATACCGTTTTTACGAACGTAGAGTTCTATATATTAAAATAATATTCATTCAAGAAGATCAACTTTTATTTTTGTGTCTATATTTTTCTTTAATTTATTTAATACTAGCTGCTGCCCACGGCTCCGCCCGCCTGGAGTCAAATAACGTAGCCTATGTGTTAATCCAGATCATAATCTATCTACGTGCCAAATTTCATTAAAATCCGTTCCGCCGTTTAAGCATGAAAGAGCAACAAACATCCATCCATACATACAAACTTTGGTATTTATAATATTACTAGGATTTTTTTAGGATTAGTCCATATATTTTAACTTATCAAATAAAAAAAAAGTAAAAAGAGAATTAAATAAGATACAATAAGATTATATTCCAAAAAATGTAAGACGTGTCTAAGTGCCCGCGAGGGCCCAATGGCAAATAAAGATTTTTTTTCTTTTATCTTTTTTATCAATAACCTTTAAAAAATATTCGACGAGCCCGGTGACGCAGTGGTTAGTAATGCTACCTTGACACTAACGCTCGTGGGTTCGATTCCCATACAACACAACAACAAACAAACAAACGACAAACATGTGTATGCATGAACATGTCTGTTTGCCTTAATCTGGGTGTTTTTAAGAGAGGTAGGGCACATCAAACCTATGGGTATGTACCTCCCCCCCTCCCCACAGAATACCGCAGCCAAATGACAGCTCCTTGAACGGTTATGTACCTGCGAGCAGGTATCACTCATGCGTTGCCGACCTTATGGCAATGTTTACGTGTGATTATTTGCCTGTACGTTGCCGTGGATGCGCCCTCATTAAACTGATTGAATTTAATCGGCCATTTTGTTAAATCGGCCATTTTTAAATTACACCGGTTAAAGAAAATAGGGGTTATTAGTCGCACGCTAGTGTCGTTAAAATGTTTTTACAAACCAATGGCTTGTTGACTTTGAAAGTGTATTTATCTATAACTTCACGCCAATTTTTTTGCGGTGTATGCAGACTTGAGTTGAGCAGCGTGGTGGAGTATGTCCTAAACCCCTTCTGTTGAAGGGAGACCCGTATCCCAGCAGCGGGATGAGTTACGATTGGTGTAGTTAGTAATTCAGGAAGATCACCACACCTTAGAAAATGACGCGCAGTAGAAATATCCGTCAATTGTCTGATTCTCGAGACTGCATATACGTATGTAGGGTTAGTGTTTGTTTGTTTGTTATATCTTTATTGTATATAAAACATTAAAAACCAACACATTAATAAACGTACAAAGACGGACTTATTCCTATAAGGAATCTCTTCCAGTCAACTTTTGAGTGTCTAATCGGAACTTGGTAGGCGAGTGGCGACTAAGATCATTATAATAATAAACAAATAAAAATAATAGCAATTGACAAAAGAAATAAAAGAATCGAAAGTAACTAGTTAAAATAGAAAATAACATTTAGTAACATACATACATATGTTTACATAATTATGTTGAGAAGATAGAAAGAGAAGAAATGGAAGAAAAGAATATTAACTAACTATACTCGTAAATAACTAATAAAATCAGCCTGAAGCACCAAGATCATCGTGGAAGTTTCTCAGAGCCAGTTTAAAGATTCTTGATTACCAGTTAACGATTTAGTGGGAGACAAATTAATGCGCAGAGAGAGAGAGCATTCCACAATTTTGCAGCATGGACCGAGAAAGATTTGGTATATGTGCTACTAATGTGCATAGGAATGTCCTACTATTCTTACAATTCTCTCCATATCCCTCTTTTCCGCTCAGGCTTCGTGACCACCTCCTTCACTCGGCAATCTATTCAACTCTGCAATGCGTTACCAGTATCTACGTGTAATAAGAAATCGTGCAGCAAATTTGTCTTTAAAAAGAAGGTACACCAATATCGTTTTGAAAGCTCGACAAGGCAGTAAGACCGTCATCTTTATTTATATATTTCTATTTATTTTAAATATTTGTATGTCTAATACGTGTGTATTTATCGTATAATTTATATGTATGCATATATTTGTAAGTATATATGTATTTTTACTGTATATGGATGTATAGCCGCGATCGTGAGTCTCTGCACTCCCAAAGGTCGACTGGTAGAGAATGCAACTAGCGTTAAGTCCGCCTTATGTACCAAAATGTAAAGTGGTCAATAAAGTTTTAAATAAATAAATAAATGTTCATAGTGATTTAGTTCCTGAATATCTGGACATATTACGTTTTCCTGGTAGTAATCTTTAATTATCGATCTTTTTGGCAGGTGAGCGGAGCAAAATGGCAGTATGCTGCGCGCGCAGCTGTCATGACCATGATGGGCTCGTTCGGAGGCGGATGTTTTGGACTCATGTTAGTATGATCATATTGGTATATAATTGACGAGCCCAGCGGTTAATAACGCGACTTTGTCAACCTACACTCGTGGGTTCGATTCACACACAGGATAGACATTTGTGCGTATGAACATGTCTGTTTGTCTTGATCTGGGTGTTTTTAAGAGAGGTAGGGCGCATCAAAGCAGGTCCATCTTGGCTTCCGCAGACGCCCAGTACTTCCACCTTACAGAAAACCGCAGCCAAATAACAACTCCTAGATATGGTTGTTGTGTTCCTGCGTATGAGTGAGGTCACCAGTAAGCTCCTAAGTAAGGAGTAGTGCTGTATTAGCCGAAGAGGTGGCATCGCGCTTGCACCGGTCGTCTCTGCCTCGGCTGGTGACTTCCGTCATCGTTCATTCCAATATCACCCCACATCGGTATACGTTCAAAAAACTTTATCCTCCTCCTTTAAGTCAGGTGACAATTAGGAAGACATCAATATGCAACATACATACATAAATATGATCACGCTTGTCTCCCATTGAGGTAGGCAGAGACTATGGAACGCCAGGTGCACCGATCCAAACATACCTCTCTCGCCTCTTCCACACTCATCAACCTCTTCTGGCATGCTCTTCGGTTTCGGGCTTTTGATTTGGCACTTTTCAGCACATCACCTATTTGACCCTTTGACCCGATATCTCCATTCACTCTGGCTCGATATAATTCTTTCGTAACTCTCTTGTCATTCATTCTTTCATTCAATTTTCGCCACTACATACATCATCTTTCATTCCACATTGTTCTCGTATCGTGGCTATTTCTTACTATATCAATCTTTAGAACTCCACACAACTTATGAAACTATTGAAAAAGCCGGACAATTTCATTTCTGTCTCAAATTACCACTGCTGGGATCTCGCTTCAAATACGAATTGACAGAGGCCAGTATTTTCAAGCCCGAAGGCCACATAGTTTAACGAGTCTCATTCTGCTTCCTACCATTAATCCATTTCCTAATCCAATAGGATTAGCGGGGTCCGATACCTAACCCTAAGGATTTGACGGGGACACTGATTTTGATATGGAGCGACTGCAACCAGAACCACAACGCAGAAGGAAAACCGGACATTTCTAGAGACTACTGCGTGGGGTTCTTCAAGAGAGGCGTAAAGAGGTTTTTACGGGGTCGGCAACGCATGAGTGATACCCCTGGTGTTGCAAATGTACATAGGCTACAGTGACTGCTTACCATCAGGCAGGACGTATGCTTGTTTACCAATTTAGTGGTACAAAAAAATCTCAGATTAGGTCACCCGTCTTTTGAAATATAATTTCTTGGAAGTTTTGGTTTCCTCGCGATGTTTTCCTTTCGTGCCCTGTAAATAATTACAGTACATATTTGTACTAGTCCAGTCAATAAAGCGGGGAAATCGACCGAATAAAAAAGTTTCTTATAGGAAGATGGATCAAAAAAATTCTTTTTGAATTAAACAATTTTTAACGGAAGTATCGCGTATTTTATTTATTTTGTTGAACCTGACGTTTCGAACGCTTTGCAGCGTCCGTGGTCGCAGGAAAGACTAAGGTGGTAATTGTCTTACATTAGTTATTCAATTATTACATCTACCGACATGGATGGATTAATTATATATGTTCCGATTCACACAAAAATCGCTCACAGTGTCTCCGAACATTTTACTGATAATAAAGTGCTCCAAATTAATGTTCAGTGTTACGAACGAGTTAAACGAAATAAGATTATTATTTCGCTTGCTAGTCACGAATGACCTAGAGGACTCATAGAAGGTAATGCCAAAAGAATTTTTTTGATCCATCTTCCTATAAGAAACTTTTTTATTTCTCCGCTTTATTGACTGGACTATACATCAGGAACACGATTTTAGTGGTATCTCGCTCTTTGGTAAATTAAAAGGCTCTGCAAATACCTTACCTACTTACACGAATTTTTTTTTCACGACTGTCGGCATCCTAATGTGTTTTATTTGTTTTTAGATATACGATGATAAAGAATAAAGGCAAGGCGGATGTAATGGATCTCATCAACGGAGTGTTAGGCTCTCTTGTTTCTATCACAGGTAAGTTAATACCTTCCATAAACTTTTCTTTTTTCTTAAATCCTTCACAAAAACAGTGGCTAAAATTTTCCCTTGGAAACAGTGCGTAAATTCATTGATTCGTGTCCAGGTTAATGGCCTGTATCAAAACCAAAGGTGGCCATTTCGAATAGAATTATTATTTTATGCAATACCTACATTAAGATACAATACTTACATAACATTAAGCATCAACCTGCCAACTCAGCTGCTGACACAGCTACTTAGGAGCTTACTGGTTACCTCACACACGTAGGAACACAACTCTCTAGGGAGTTTTTTGGCTATGGTTTTCTGTAAGGTGGAGTACTTTCCCGTAAGAGTAAGAAATCCCGTAAGAGTAAGTATCCGATAGTAAGAAAGTATTGTATCCGGTAATAAGAAAGTATTGTATTTATTTCATTTATTTCAATTCAACATTGCATTACACATGATTTAATTTAATTAAATTAGATACATATGCACAATGCACCTTGTCAGGCATCGCAATGGTCGAGAGGGAGGTTGACACTAGGAATTGAGGTATTTTGCGACGGAGTAGCAGGGTTTTTTCAATAAACGTTTTTTAAGGGAATCATAAAAAGAAATATCATTTCCTTAGCCTTTTATATTTCGGGCAATTTGTTATACACTCGTACAGACATTGGGTAAGGTCCGGAACTATGGAGTTTTAGTTTAGATGTCATTTGTATTAAATTATTATGTTTCCGTGATTGGTAACGGTCAATGTCAATACTTTAAGATTAGAAAAGTGCTGCCTACAGCTCTAAATCGTTGTATCAGATAGTAAAAAAGTATTGTATCCGGTATTAAGAAAAATATTGTATCCGGTATTAAAAAAGTATCGTCGACGTTTCAGCGGGGTGCTTCCTGTACCGCGCGTGGGAGGCGCTCCTCATCGGTCTGATCGGAGCCGTGATAACCTCGGTGACAACTCCGCTCTTCGACAAGATGAGAGTGGATGACCCGGTCGGGGCCTCCGCTGTCCACGGCGCGTGCGGGTTTTGGGGTAAGACTATAAGAGCGACCAATTTAAGAAAGAGAGTTGGTCTGAAAGAGAGTATGGGTAAATTTTTTATTTAATATTTATTTAATAATCAATATAATATGAAATTATTTATGAGTAAGAAATGTAAAAAATAAAATAAAATCTGTTTAAAATAATAAGCGATTAAAATTTAGAACAATTGTTAATAAATTTCTTCGTTAATAAGTAAGTAATCGTTTTAATTTGTTTAGTTTTTTTTTACACCACGTCTGGAGGCATACCTACGAGCTTACGGCCCACCTGATGTAAAGTGGTTAACGTAGCTTATGAACACTAAGTATCACTCGAGCGATGCCACGTCTGCTGCTAACACCTTTGGAATTTACTCGTGACATTACTCACACGCAGGAACACAACAACCCTCTAAGTAGTTGTTATTTGGCTGCGGCTTTCTGTGAGGTGGAGGTACTTCCCCAGTACTTCCACTTTACTTGCTTTGATGCGCCGTACCTCTCTTAAAAAATTGTATCATTGTGACCTCCTGCAGCCGTTTACGGCTGGACCTATTTTGAAGTAAACTGTCATTAGATTCGTATTCTTCCCCCGAGTGTCAAACGCTATGTGACGTCATCGAACAATCAATATGGCGGACGTAAACCTTCATCCCGGAGTGTGCACAGCTAAAATGACGTCATACAACACACATACAGTGGACGGAAACTATTAAACTATCGATAACCGTCGATTAAGAGAGGTAAAGCAGCCCACAGCCCGTCTGGGGAGGTACCTCCACCTCACAGAAAACCGCAGCCAAATAACAATTCCCTAGAGGGTTGTTGTGTTCCTGCGTGTGAGTGAGGTCACCAATAAGCCCCCAAGGAGTTGCTGTGTAAGCAGCAGAGGAGCCATCGCGCGAGTGATACTTAATATATCTCAAGCGTTAACAGGCTACGGTACCCGCTTTACATCAGGTGGGCTGTGTGCTTGTATGCCTCCCGACGTAGTATTAAAAAAAACTGGGGATCTATATCTTTTTAGTTATTTTTTAGTCTTATCCCAACCAAATTATCAAATTAATTTTGACCGTTACAAAGTAATATAGGCCCCTGCAAGCGTTAACGTCGCGCGATGGCTGACACAAAGCTGTGAAACACGTTCAGTTGGGCACACTGTTCCTCTTTCCCTTTGCAGCCTACCCGGTATTCCTTACACTTTCGCTGATATGACGACTGTCACAACCGTACCCTGGCACAACCGTACCCAGTCTACCCTACTGTCAGCTGCAATATAGCATTTTTAGGGACTTAAACTAAGCTATATTCTGAATTTATATATAACTAAAATCCCATACAGGGTAGGCAGACAGGACGGAGCGCCACGTGACTTGATCCTTACACACCTCACTCGCTTTTTTAGCATTCATTGCTCTTCTCATGCACGCTCGACGGTTTCTAAGGCTCCTGACATCACTGATATTTATTCTGATAGAACACGACCAATTTGGTCATGCAAGTGTTTGCCTTCCTCGGCTCCTACATCCTTCCACTGTTGCATTGTATATCTGTTTCGTAATTCTTTGCAGTCAGTCAGGATTTTTAATTTTTTCAATTAATTTTCACTTGTATATCTCAGGTGTGGTAGCTGTGGGCCTGTTCGCAGACAACCCTATACCAATGGACACCACCAACGGAAGGTCGGGACTCTTCAAAGGTAACTCTTCAATCTCGATTTAGATACCGTCTTCATACCTCCAATCTGGGGAAGCACCTACATCCCACAGAAAACCGTAGCCAAATAACAACTTCCTGGAATATTGTTGCGTTCTCGCGAGTGAGTGAGGTCACCAGTAATTTTCTTAGGAGTAGCTTGTTAGCAGCAAAGGTGGCATCGCGCTAGAGATATTTAATGTCTTACAAGTGTTCATAGGCTACGGTAACCGCTTTACATCAGGTGGGCCGTATACTTGTATGCCTCCCGACGTAGCATAAAAAAAAGCAATTACGTAACAAACTTACTCCTATGTAATGTAACTTTTTTTTATACAACGTCGAGTGAATTACAAGCAGACGGCCCACCTGATGTAGGTAAAGCGGTTACATTGAGTATCACTTGCGCCATGCTACCTCTGCTGCTAAGCATACTTCATCATCATACATAGCAACTACTTAGGAGCTTACTGGTGGTCTCCCTCGCACGTAGGAACACAACAACCCTTCGGAGAGTTGTTATTTGGCTGCGATTTTCTGTGAGGTGGAGGTACTTCCCCAGATTGCTTTGATGCGTTCAACCTCTCTTAAAAACACCCAGACCAAGACAAACAGACATGTTCGTGCACTCAAACGTTTGCCCTATGTGGGAATCGAACCCAAGGCCGTTGGTATCAAAGTCGCGTTATTAGCCGCTGCGCTACCGAGCTTGTCAAAACTAAATATTATGAGAGGAATAAAGCATATTTTAATAAATGGGCTTGTAAAAGTACTGACATTACCTTCTAATCCACGATCAATTTAGTTATGGTAAGCGAGTCTTGCCTACGTCCATCTACTTTCGTGTTGTATATCTGTTATTTTCTATCTGGGTATTTTTATCTACGTTTATAAAACAGGGGGCACATAGCGAGCCCAGATCTGGTTTGAATGTCGTGCCCACCTTTTGCCAATATATGAGAGGTAGGGCGCATCAAAGCAGCGTCTGGGGAAGTACCTCCACCTCACAGAAAATCGCAGCCAAATAACTCCCCAGAGGTTTATTGTGTTCCTGCGTGTGAGTGAGGAGGTAAGGGGTTGCTGTGTTAGCAGCAGAGGTGGCATCGCGAGAGTAATATTAATTAAACTATTGCAAGCGTTTATAGGCACATAAACCGCTCTACATCAGGTGGGTCGTAAGCTTGTATGCCTCCCGATGTTGTACAAAAAAAATATTTTCCATTCAGGTGGCGGTTGGTACCTCCTGGGCGTGCAGACCCTGACAGCCATATGCCTAATGCTGTGGGGTGCACTGGTCACCATGGCGCTGCTGTGGCTTATCGATAAAGTGCTGCCCATCAGGATGGATCCATACGAGGAGTTGCTTGGCGCAGACCTCACCGAACATAAGATTCGCCATGGACAAGTATGTACAAGTTAAGAAATAGAAGAACACTCCTGGGTACCAGACGCAACACATTTTGGCGAGCTCGGTGGCCAGTGGTGAAACGAGCCGTTTCGTCACTTTGTCGCCAACGCTCGTGGGTTCGATTATTAGTCATACCTCTCTTAAAAACACCGAGACCAAGACTAACCATGTCTGTTAGTCCATGCACACAAATCTTAATCCTGTGTGGGAATCGAACCCATGAGCGTTGGTCAAAGTAGCATAACAGCACGTTACACTACTGCGCCGCCGAGATCGTCAAGGGGTTTTTTATACAACTAAGGTGGCAATAAAGCATACAGCCTGCCTGATGGTAAACAGTCACCGTAGCCTATGGACATTTGCAACACCAGGGGTGTCATTGTCACAGGGATGCGTTTATGGTGTATCCATTATTTACGTTGTATATGATAGGAATGTTCACGTGCAGGTGGGGGTATCACGGGCAGTGTCAGCTCTCCGCCCGTACCACCGATCGAGCAGCATAGAGGAGGTCGGGGGCATCGGAGTCAATACTGGACACAGTTTAATCGTGGATAAACTGAAAGAGGTACAGTATAAAGCACGAGAATTTAATTCTATTTATTTATTGTTTGATATCATTATTGTACCAATATGCTGACATGAATTTCTCGTCTTGACGAAGATTTTCACGCCAGGTCCCTTGCGGGGTAGGCAGAGAGAACCGACCACCATAAGACGTAGTCCTTACACAATTAACTCGCTTTTTTAACAATCATAGCTCTTTTCAAACACGATCACGGGTTTCTAAGAGTCCTGACATCACCTTCTGATAAAACACGACCAATTTCGTCATGGTAGGTTAGTTTTGGTCTTCCTTCACATTTTTTTATTTTTTTTTTATACTACGCCGGGAGACATACAAGCATACGGCCCCCCTTATGTAAAGCGGGTACCGTAGTCTCTACGCTTGCGATATACTAAGTATCACTCGCGCGATGCCTCTCATCGCGCGAGTGATACTTAATATATCGCAGGCGTAAAGAGGCTACGGTACCCGCTTTACATCAGGTGGGCCGTATGCCTCCCGACGTACTATAAAAATCATAAACACTATGTGAGAACCGACGGACAAAGCGGATGGCGAAAGGTGACTGAAGAGTTAGACGCTTGCGAGTCCACCATGTGCTCCGCTGTGTCAGCGATGGGCGAGATGCCCGTACAATGTAATGGAAAACATAATATCCAAAATGTACAGTACAGATATTACAATCTCGAGTAAGGCCTACGATATTTAGCCTTCGGTCTTCTAATTAGCCTCACGTTTGTGAATCCCTCAATACTGCCCTTAATACATTTTTTAGTCTTATCTATCTATGTATTAACTTCACGCCAAATCCCTTACGGGGTAGGCAGAGAGAACCGAGCGCCACGTGACTCGATCCTTACATACCTCACTCGCTTCTTTAACATTCATTGCTCTTTTCATGCACGCTCGCCGGTTTCTAGGACTCCTGACATCACCTTCTGATAGAACACGACCAATTTGATCACGGTAGGTAAGTCTTGGCCTTCCTCGGCTCCTACATCCTTCCACTTTTGCGTTGTATATCTGCTTCGTCATTCTTTCATCCTGCATTCTTTCTTCATGTCCGAACCAACGGAGCATGCCTCTTCTTATTTTAACACCGACGCTCTCTTTCAGACCAACTCTGCTCCTAACCTCATCATTGCGAATACGGTCTACAAGCGTTACGCCACAAATTATGCGCAACGCTCGCATTTAAACCGCGTTTATCCTACTTTCATGCTCTCTCTACCATACCCAGCTTATTAATTATTAATATACTATTTTGTTCACTTGCACCTTCCCTGCGCCGCCGTTGAAAACTTAACCTGATTATTTATACATTTAACACTTTTACAGATACAAAATAAAATGAAGAAGAACAAAGATGGCAACCTTCAAACATTCACAAACAACGCTTTCGTCAACGACGCACAGGAACCTACAATAAAAAATGGAATCTTAAATAAACGTGGTAATCCTAACAACGCTCTCCACAGAGCTATAGACTCTATGGCAGTTGAAATAAGCGGCGTGAAATTCAAAAATGGAAGCGACAGACACAGCGCGGGCTCATCGAAAGTTGTGCCAGAAGAAATTAAGGGGAAAAAATTGAGCGAGTTGACCATCACTGAGTTAGAAGAGGTGGAGGAAATACAAGCGAACGAAGACAGGTTCCGACATAGGTTCGGCGACGAGGATTATAAACAAGATGTAAACAATGCCAGGATGTACAACAATACTGGTGTTAGATGGATTGATTAGATACTGTTAAGACGCTGAAAACAGCTAAAAGAAAGTGCGTGCAAAGTAAAATACAACTTATTGTCATGTATTTTGTATGTAACTCCAATTAGATGTTGTAAAACGGGCTGTTTTGTGATTTTCCCTAATTACAATATGTTGCCAGTTTTCAATGCTTAATTAAAAATATTTTTATAATGTTATTAAAAAAATGTGGACTCTAAAATTAAGCACTGAAAATTCGCAACCTATGATAATTGGAGACAATTTTAAAATAATGCGTTTTATAATATTTTTTCAGAAATACAGATAAAATACACGATTTATTTTTATTAAAATGCTATATATTATAAATATGTATATATATATATTATATTTAAACACCCAATCGATTAAAAAAAAAGTATGATAAAATTCGCACACAAAATATTTTTAGCTCTGTCAATGTACTGAATCCCTTGCTTTTCTGAAGAATATACTAGAAACTGATCCTTACGTTCTGTACTTGGTCGACTATTAAAGGAATAACAATGTATACACAGTAAAAATATTACTTTGCTCCCTTCCACACCATTATTAGTTATATTCAATACGGTAAATAATAAATCATTTGAGAAACAAAATTATTTTATTAAATTACAAAAATACCGTTTACATTTCATACAGCATTAAACCTATTTTACTGAACACAATTGTAGGCAATTTTTATTCAGTATTGCCATTCCAAAAAGAAACATAAATAAATTATATATTCCATTTTTTTTTTCAGATACAAGCTTGAATGTTCATTCATAAATCGTAGATTACTGTGACGTAGCGCTTCAAAACCTTCCAAAAATACTGCAAGTTATAAAATTTTCTCAAAATAGTAGAAATATAAATTCAACCAATAGAATTGTTGTACCAATGGCTAATTTCCGTGGGCAGAGCTTTAAATGTCTTCACGGCTTCGCTGATATCTTCAAGGGGGACCGCCAGAGAAAATAGTTTGTACTCCTTCTGCACTCTACCGGCGGTGGTTTCTCCTGTGTTGTATATAGAGTCTACCGTACGCACCGGTAGTACTATTTCTAACGCTTGGAGATGCTCAAATGCTTTCAATACGACTGGCCTGGGTACTGATTGAGTTGAAGAGTTTGCGTTGGCGAATTTAGTATACCTGTAAAAAAAAAATCAGAAACGATTTTCACCATTATTTGTGTATATTTTTGAAGTAAAACTTTTTTACGCACGTTTGACTTGGGGAGTAAGCCGGGTGAATGCGTGACGAGAGCGTTACGAAAAGTGTGATCGGGCGAGGCGTACAGAAGTTGAGAGGGAGATATAAGTTAGTGAAGATAGAAAGAGAGAAAGTTACGTTTCGTATATTACTGTAGGGGCAAGAGAGAGAGGTGCGAGCACACATTTTATTTCTCTCATAGCGAGTTAAGTTTCGTATATGTAAGACACAGGGCAGGCCTATTGTCTGTATCACACTATGGAGCTAAAGAAGTTTTACTTCAATCATGTGGTCTGAAGCACACTCGTTTTTTTTATAATGTCGGGAGGCATGCTATGCGCATACCAACCTACTGAGCTTTGACAACTTATATGAAGTGAATACACCTTTAAATTTGCTTCCAATGTTCATAAAACAGATGATAACGAAATCGGGGGAATCAGTTTGGTTTTGTAGCTACATAGCGCCACCATTTTGAGATCATTTCGTTACATCGTATAGTTTCCTTTAGTACTTACATTACTGTGGAGGCATACAAACATACGGCCCACCTAATGTAAAGCGTTTACCGCAGCCTATGAATAAATAAATAATAAATAAATAGAATGCCTGCAATACTTGCAATATTTGAGGTCGGTGGCGCAGTGGTGTAACGCACTGTTACGTTACTTTGACGCGAAAGTTCGATTCTTACGCAGCATATATATTTTGTGTACATAAACATGTAACCGCAGCTCACAGAAAACCGCAGTCAAATAACAACTCCCTAGATGGCTGTTGCGTTCCTGTGTGTGAGTGAGGTCACCAGTAAGCTCCTAAGGAGTTGCTGTGTTAGCAGCAGAGGTGGCAAGAGTTTATAGGCCAAGGTAACCGCTTTACATCAGGTGTGCCGTATGCATGTATGGCTCCCGACGTAGTAGATTGGATTATAACACTTACCTATGCAACACCATTTCAAAATTCATCGGTTGCCCGTCAAATATCTCCATGGAGTGTTTCATCGCTATGACCAGAGACAACTCGAGTATAGACAATGATTGCAAGAGTTTCACTCTATGCTCCGGTGCTACAGTTTTGTCTATGGCCGCTGAAATGTCTGTGGCTTCTATATATGGTTTGTTTGGCGATAGTTGAGACACTAGCTGAAACTGATTGAAAATAAAATATATATGTAGAAATTTTCATAGGTAATATTAAAGATGTAATAATGAATAATTAATTTATATATTTACGATCAAATCAGATCAGAGAAGTGGAGTATCCTGGCACAGGCATTTATATGTCTAAAAGGAGACTGACCATTTATGTTATAAATATGTTAATATCTATAAAGAAAATTTTGGATAGAGGCACGTGGCGCTCGGTTCTCTCTGTCTACCCCGCAAGGGATTTGGCGTGAAGATATAGATAGATAGAAGAAAATTATGTTTGTTTGTAGATATAGAGCCCCGTGGCGGAGTGGTTAGCAAAGCTACTATAACACCAAGGCTCGTGGATAACAATTCTATAACATAAATTGACGAGCTCGGTGGCACAGTGGTGAAACGCGTTGTTACACTACTTTGACACCAACGCTCGTGGGTTCGATTCCCACACAGTACAAACATTTGTGTGCATGAACATGTCTGTTTGTCTTGGTCTGGGTATTTTCTATGTATGATAAGTATGTTATTTACAAAAAAAAATGTATTTACATATGTTTCTCAGTTGTCTATAACACATAACACAAGCTTCGCTTACTTTGGGGCTAGATGGCGCTGTGTAATTTGTCCGACAATATTTATTATTATTATTTATTATTATAAAACACAACAACATTGCAGGTAGATGTTATTTGGCTGCGGTTTTCTGTGAAGTGGCGGTACTCATCCCTAGACGGGTTGTTTTTATACGTCCTACCTCTCTTAAATACATCCAGACCAAGATAAACAAACATATTCATGCATGCAAAGGTTTGTCCTGTATGGGAATCGAACCCACAAGCGTTGGTGTCTAAGTAGCGTTTTTTATACAACGTCATACAAGCACACAGCCCGGCTGATGTAAAGCTGTTACCGTAGCCTATGAACGCTTTGCATTACATTAAGTATCACTCGCGCGATGTTACCTCTTCTACTAACACAGCAACTCCATAGGGGCTTACTGGTGGCCTCACTCATACGCAGGAACACAACAACCCTCTAGAGAGTTATTTGGCTGCGGTTTTCTGTGAGATGGAGGTACTTCCCCAGACGGACTGCTTTGATGCGCCCTACCTCTTTTAAAACCGTTAAAACATAATGCCTTATTTTATTGCATGGCTTTTTAGCATATTTAACAAAATGTTCAATTTTTTTTACTTACTAAGACATTCCTAAATATCTGCTCATTGACTATATAATAACAGAACTTCTCTATACAGTCCACGACTCTCTGGTCCTCCGCCACACTCCTCACGTGAGCGTTCCAGTCCTCCATGAACGCAGGGTCCAACTCAGAGTACTGGCCGATGTCGATCTTACACCGTGCTAGCACCTCCTCGGGGATAGAGTATTGATCTGTATTGTCTATGTCCATTGATTCCTCTATGTTTACTGGAAAAAGCACAAAACAAAATTCATCTATCCCGGCGGGGCGAGGAGAGCCGAGTGCTGCATAGGCACTCGGCTCTCCTCGCATAGGTGAGAGGTGAATTGAGTGATAAGATGAACGAGCTGATGGATATAATGAAATTGAGATATTTAGAGAAAAATGAGAAACGCTTAGATGTTTTGTGTGTGACAGAGACTAAGCGCAAGGGGAGCGACACCGATGATCTGCCCGGTGGGATGATGGCCCTATGGTCTGGTGTAGACCGGGACGATCATGCTGGTGTAGGAGTAATACTCTCCTCTCGCCTAGCCACTGGCGTAAGAGTTTACTGTTTTTTTTTTTTACAATATCCGGAGGCATACAAGCATACGGCCCACCTGATGTAAAGCGGTTACCGTAGCCTATGAACTACGCTATGCCACCTCTGCTGCTACACAACAACTTCTTAGGAGCTTACTGGTGACCTCACAACACTCTAAGGAGTTGTTATCTGGCTGCTTCAATGCGGTCTGGGTGTCTTAAGCTCTCTTAAAACAGGTCTGGCGTCTGGGTGTTTTAAGAGAGCTTAAAACACCCAGACCAAGACAAACAGCCGTGTTCATGCACACAAATGTTTGTCTTGTGTGGGAATCGAACCCACGAGCGTTGTGGTCAAAGTTGCGTCATTCACGACTGCGCCACCGGGCTCGTCAAAAATGGTCTATATCGACCCCATGGAGTCGATTGCAACACCCCTTGTTGTCCAACAGATTTAAACATTAGACAAGGGGTCATAAATGATTGGGAGTCTCTGGTTTAAACCCAAATAGCGGTCAGGCGCGTGTTGTGACTAGCGGACCGAGGGTTCCATACAGTCCTTGGACATCTTTTTGTCGTCGGGTGGCCTACAAGCAGATGGCCGACCTCATGTACAGTGGTCGTCGTAGCACACAACTATACAACCTGATGTAAAGTGGTTACCGCAACCTATGAAAGCATGTATTCCTTTACTCGCATAACTTCCGGAACGTAATAATCGGAAAACGTTATCGGAAAGTAAATAATGATTTATAAAACTAAATAAAAATAATTTGATTATAAGTAGTAATAAGAAGCGTGGCGGTCTCATTGCGCGTGAATACAACACGCAAGTTAAGCAACGTCGACCGCAGCCTAATAATAAATAAAGTACAGTAAAGAACTCGTCCTCCTCTCTGTATTGCGGCACCCGACAGGGTCTTTAATACCACTGTAATTATATTTATAAGACATTAATGTACACATTATAGATGCAATAAGAAAAATGTTTTTATTAAAATAATGAAATATTTATGTTAACAATACACGTGTACAATGCACCACGGTTGTTATGACGCCTAATCAAAAACTTCTTAATACGCAAGCGCTATCTATGCACACAGGTACTAATCCTAAAGATAAAACTATATCATTCTCTCGCACGTTAAATCTTTTAGATTTATGTAGTTGTCTCTTTTTAATACTTCTATCTCATTCCCTCGCACGTTAAATTCTACAGAAGTATGTGTTTGTCTGTTTTTAATACTTTTATCTCATTCTGTCGCACGTTAAATTCTACAGAAGTAGGTGTTTCTCTGTATTTAATACTTCTATATCATTATCTCGCACGTTAAATTCCACATAAGTATGTATATGTTTGTTGTTAATACTTCTATATCATTCTCTCGCACGTTAAATTCTACAGAAGTATGTGTTTGTCTGTTTTTAATACATCTATCTCATTCCCTCGCACGTTAAATTCTACAGAAGTATGTGTTTGTCTGTTTTTAATACTTCTATCTCATTCTGTCGCACGTTAAATTCTACAGAAGTAGGTGTTTCTCTGTATTTAATACTTCTATATCATTATCTCGCACGTTAAATTCTACATAAGTATGTATATGTTTGTTGTTAATACTTCTATATCATTCTCTCGCTCGTTAAATTCTACAGAAGTATGTGTTTGTCTGTTTTTAATAATTCTATATTATTCTCTCGCACGTTAAATTCTACAGAAGTATGTGTGTGTCTGTTTTTAATACTTCTATCTCATACTCTCGCACGTTAAATTCTACAGAAGTATGTGTTTGTCTGTTTTTAATACTTCTATATCATTCTCTCGTACGTTAAATTTTACAGAAGTATGTGTTTGTCTGTTTTTAATACTTCTATCTCATTCTGTCGCACGTTAAATCCTACAGATGTATGTAATTGTCTCTTTTTACTGTCGCTTTTTAGTTTCATCCAGTTTCAAATTACAACGATGCCAAAGAAGTTTTCACTTCAAAAACAGTCCTTCACTTTAAAAAACTTACCAGATTTCTTTTTCACCCGTTTCCTCTTCTTATCAACATTTTTCTTCCCTACACAGAGAGGCATACATAGTAACCCCACCATCACCTCCTTGTAATGCTCCAGCGGGGACCGGACTGTGTCTCCGGAGTCATCTGTGGGGAAGAGGAAGATGTGCCTGTGGGAGAAACGGGACTTGACACGCTTCTCCAGTAGCTCCATCACGTCGAGACGGTTTGTTATACCTGAAAACATGTTCATCAAAAAGTAAACCTTATTATAAATACAAAAAAAAAATCGGTTCAGTGCGAGTCGGTCTCGCGCACGAAGGGTTCCGTACCGTTATCTATAAAAACGGCAAAAAAAAAACACGTTTGTTGTGTGGGAGCCCCCCTTAAATATTTGTTTTATTTTAATTTAATTATTTATTCTTAAAGTTAATATATAATTAAATATTCTGTGAATATTTCAAGCGTCTACCTGTTGCTGTTATCAATATCGAGCAAAAATGAGCAAAAAAATCACGTTTGTTGTATGGGAGCCCCCTTAAATATTTATTTTATTCTATTTTTTAGTATTTGTTGTTATAGCGGCAACAGAAATAAATAAATTAAATAAATAAATATTGTCGGACAAATTACACAGCGCCATCTAGCCCCAAAGTAAGCGAAGCTTGTGTTATGGGTACTAGAAAACTGATAAACATACGTAAATATTTTTTTTTTGTAAATACATACTTATTATACATAGAAAATACCCAGACCAAGACAAACAGACATGCTCATGCACACAAATGTTTGTACTGTGTGGGAATCGAACCCACGAGCTTTGGTGTCAAAGTAGTGTAACAACGCGTTTCACCACTGCGCCACCGAGCTCGTCCTCGTCCCGTCCGAGAAATACATCATCTGTGAAAATTTTAACTATCTAACTATCACGGTTCATGAGATACAGCCTGGTGACAGACGGACGGACGGACGGACAGCGGAGCCTCAGTAATAGGGTTCCGTTTTACCCTTTGGGTACGGAACCCTAACAACTACCAGCGCAGTAGTCAGTAACGCTACTTTGACACCAACGCTCGTGGGTTAGATTCTCACACAGGACAAACAATTGTGTGCATGAACATGTCTGGTCTGGGTGTTCTATGTATCATAAGTATATATTTATTTTAAAAAAATGTAGTGAGTTGTCTAATACCCATATCACAAGCTTCGCTTACTTTGGTGCTGGACAGCGCTGTGTAATTTGCTAAGAGCAATGATAGCCCAGTGGGTAAAGAAGCCTTTAAGAAAAAAAGTCAAGGACATTCTGCTAAATAAAGCTTATTATACTATTCTTGAATATTTCGATGATAATATTAATATCGTTTGACATTTTATTTAATTTAATTCAATAATTAATAATAAACCAGTTTAGAATGCGCAAGCTTGCATTGCCAGAGGAACACCTGGCTCGTCAATTATATAATAATGAATTTTTTTTTTTAAGTAATAGGAACGGTTTTCCTGAACATTCCTATTCTACTTTTTTATGCTGATACCGAATCTGAAGTCAAAATTCGAATATTCGAAATAAACGCACACACAGACAAACATATAGATTTCATATAGGAACGGTGTTCCTGAATATATGTATATGATTTATTAAAGGACGAAATGCATAATTTTGTACCCTGTAACGGTAGAATACGGTATAGAACCTAACATTTCTTGTAATATCCTTGATGTAACCTGTATGCATGCAAAATAAACGATTTGATTTGAAAGAACCAACCTTGTTCCCAGCGGGTCCGTGGTTAGAATCCTCCATGTAGAAGTCAGTACCTTCACCAAAAACTTAGGCTTAGGTAGCGGACCCGGCCAATACTAATGGATTAGGAAATGGAATAATGCTAAGAAGAAGAGAGACCAAGCTATTTTCCTTTATTAAACAACTTTTCACTCATCCCTTCCACCCCCTCCTCTAACTCAATATAAGAAAATGCACTGCAATGTATTTGTTTGCGTCACCGCCGTTCCCTGGGGTGATCGCTTCAGAAGAAAGCCTTTGACGCCTTCCCGGCTAAAGGCAGTCCCAGGGGGTGTTTTAGTCAGTAGCAATCTGGCATCACCAGTTCGTTCGCACGAAATGGTATCTTATGCAAGATCTCTCACCTCCACCCTCCCATTTTCCGGAGGGTGCCCCTCACGGAAGAATGACTAATGCACACCCGCGTGTGTGGGTTAGTCCTTATGTGGGTCTACAATTTTCTTGGGCGAAAAACAAACAAAAACATGTATTTGCTATTAGCAGCATGTAATTCTAACGAGTAACATCTACAGCGCCTGAAGATGCCTCGTGGAGAGACGAAACACGTGTCGCACAGGCTATCTGTGCAGCCATGGCATGTATCTACTAATTGTAGCGAGTACCGGCCGGCGATAGTCCGCATGAACTAAGAATTAACCTAGTGCACATAAAGTAAGTAAGAGTTTTGACGAGCTCGGTGGCTCAGTCGTTAATGACGCGACTTTGGCACCAACGCTCGTGGGTTCGATTCCCACACAAGGCAAACATTTGTGTGCATGAACATATCTGTATGTCTTGGTCTGGATGTTTTAAGAGATATAGGGCGCATCAAAGCAGCCCGTTTGGGGAAGTACCTCCACCTCACAGAAAACCGCAACCAAATAACTGCCAGTGAGTGAGGTCACCAGTAAGCTCCTAAGAAGTTGCTGTGTAAGCAGCAGAGGAGGCATCGCGCGAGTGATACTTAATATATCGCAAGCGGTAATAGGCTACGGTACCCGCTTTACATCAGGTGGGCCGTATGCTTGCATGCCTCCCGACGTAGTATAATAAAAAAAATAAAAAAAGTACCGTAGATCAAATTGCCCGACTTACCCAACACACACATAGGCGACTGGTTGCTGTGAGTGATATCAAACAAGTTGTACAACAGCGTCTGAGTCCTGCCACTGTGACAGAACATGTCGAACTCCTCCAGTATGAACACCATGCTCTTGCAACGTCTGTCAGCTCCGCTCTGAAGACAGCCTAGTAGGAACGAGAGGTTCTCGGCGAAAGTGCCGAACACTCGATCACCTACGGCGTTTTCTAGTTGCATCTGAAATAACAGACAATTGCACCATAAACACGTTTTTGTGAGCGTAATAAGAGTTAATAGATTCAGGCGTTATTTTGCGAAAGTCAAATTTACATGCGATTTGATCTAACCTGCTTTGTGTGCTTCCGCCACCAATTAATTCATGCGGCCTAGCGTCGGCCGACACCCACCCACGTTAATCGTAAGAATAACAGGCTACAAGACTTGTAGCATGTTTTTCTTAAGATTAACGTCTACAATGCCTGATGATGCCGCAACACGTGTCGCAGCGACGACCAGGCCAGTCGTGGCAGCGACGGTGGTGGTGGGGGCATGCGGATTCTGTTCCAGATGGCGGACGACCGCAGCAGCCGAGGCAAAGACTACCGGAGCAGCCATGGCAGCGTCAGCATGTTGTATTTACTAACAGTAGTGGGTGGGTGCCGGCCGGCGCTAGGCCGCATGAACTAATTGGTGGCGGAAGCACACAAAGCAGTTTATATGAAATTGCACATAATAAGAATCAGTGAGACACCTAATGAATGAACTTTTGAAAACTAATTCTAAGGAATATCATAGACAAAATCTAATCTATTATTCTCGCTGAGAAGTTCTGTATTGACAGAAGTTACATAAACCGATTTAAAATGACAGACAATTGTACATTTCCTCTCTCAAAATCCCACTGGCAAGACGAGCTCGGTGAGCGGACGAGCAGTGGTGATACGCGCTGTTACGCTACTTTGACACCAACGCTCGTGGGTTCGATTCCCACACAGTACAAATATTTGTGTGCATGAACATGTCTGTTTGTCTTGGTCTGGGTATTTTCTATGTATAATAAGTAAGTATTTACAAAAAAAATGTATTTACGTAAGTTAGTCAGTTGTCTAGTACCCATAACACGAGCTTCGCTTACTTTGGGACTGGGTGGCGCTGCGTAATTTGTCCGACAATATACAAAAATTAAAAAGTCCCTATCTATCTATAACTTCACGCCAAATCCCTTGCGGGGTAGGCATAGGCAACCAAGCGCCCATGACGCGATACTTACACGCGTCACTCGCTTCTTTAACATTCATTGCTCTTCTTATGCGCACTTAAAATAACTTGTACATGTTAATTAGAAGTGAGATTATACTGTATTGTTCAACAAGGTTTCCTGACCTTTTGGAAGAAGGGTACAACTGGTCTTTTGGACAATTTGTCCCAAAGCTCATTGCTCATCTCATGCACGCTCGCCGGTTTCTAAGGCTCCTGACATCACCATTAAATAAATCATCAGAGGTTCCTACTATAACCAGTTGGGAATGCGCAAGCTTGCATTGCCAGAGGAACACTTGGCTCTAACTCTAGCTCTAATAAACATTCCTATTCTAGTTTTTTATGTATATCTTCACGCCAAGTCCCTTGCCGGGTAGGCAGAGAGAACCGAGCGCCATAAGACGCGGTCCTTGCATACTTCACTCGCTTCTGTGACATTCATAGCTCTTTTCATGCACGCTCGCCGGTTCCTGGGGCTTCTGACATCACCTTCTGATAAAACACGACCAATTTGGTCATGGTAGGTTAGTCTCGGCCTTCCTCGGCTCCTACATCCTTCCACTTTCGCATTGTATATCTGTTTCGTCATTCTTTCGTCCCGCATTCTTTCTACATGTCCGAACCATCGGAGCATGCCCTTTCTTATCTTAACACCGACACTCTCTTTTAGACCAACTCTTTCTCTCACGTCTTCATTACGAACGCGGTCAGCAAGCGTTATGCCACAAATTTTGCGCAATGCTCGCATCTCGACCGCATTTATTCTACTTTCATGCTCTCTCTGCCATACCCAGCTCTCACTTCCATAAGTTAGCGTTGGAATTAGCACCGCGTTGTGTACAGCGAGCTGTGCCTTCTGGCTTAGATTTCGGCTGCCTAGAAGTTTACCCAACGCTACATTCACCCTATTCCCGGCACTCACTCGTCTCTCCACATCAGCGGTGTACCTTCCATTGTTATAGTTTTTTATGCTGAATCCGAATCTGAAGTCAAAATTCGAATATTCGAAAAAAAGCGACAGACACACGCAGAGACAAACGCACACACAGTCAAACATATAGATTTCATATAGGAACGGTGTTCCTGAAAAGTCAAAATTCTATTACCTGGGCAGTGATGGATTTCAGAGCCACTTTATCATCATGATGCATCAGACCATTCAGTTTTACTATGATTGCGTCATTCTCTAAATCCACTTCTTTGGATAGTTGGTACAGGACTGCATTGATGAGCTGTAATATCAACCATTACGACAATTAGGTGAACTGCCTTGGTACAGTATTAGTGTTTTATATAACCATACAACCCATTCAATGTAAAGTGGTTACCGTATCCTATGAAATTCGGGGCGTTGCTTCACATACACCGATATTTGCTTTATGTACATGCCAGTCAGTGTCTGAATTTCCTGAAGAGTGGATTGCAGGAGGAGAATAATGTACAACTTGAAAGCTCTAATGGACCTTTTCTGAACTAGAAACGCGCTTTGAATTTTTTTTTCTGCTACGCCTGAAGGCATAAAAGCATACACCCCACCTGATGTAAAGCGGATACCATAGCCTATGAACACTTGTAATACATTAAGGATCACTCGCGCGATGCCTTATCTGCTGCTAACACAGTAACTCCTTAGGAGTTTACAGGTGACCTCGCTCACATGCAGGAACACAACAACTCTCTAGGGCAGTGGTTCTCAAAGTTGTCTGCGCTACGACTCATCTAATACAAGTTCCCAAACTCGGGACCCACCTATAGAAAATTTAACGTTACCAATATACCTAAAAAAAGGACTTTTCAAATAACAAACAAAATTTAAGTTTTTTTTTAAGCGCCGCCCGCGTTTACTATCTGTCCGGGCGGTTGACAGTCGCCCGCTGCCCAGCGATTGGATCGGTAGGGTGTGTGCCGTTCTGCAGGCAGGGCCCACTTAATGTTCGCTCCCACTGGTGGGTCACGACCCATAGTTTGAGAAGCCCTGCTCTAGGGAATTGTTATTTGTTTTGGTTTTTGGTTTTCTGTGAGGTGGATATACTTACATAGCCCCAGACAGACTGCTTTAATGCGCCCTACCTCTCTTAAAAACACCCAGACTAAGACAAACCGACATGTTCATGCACACAAATATTTGTCCTGCGTGGGTATCGAACCCACGAGCCTTGATGTCAAGGTCACAGCATTCACAACTACACCACCGAGCTCATCAAAACTTTGACATGTATAATATACTACAATTAGGTATACTTGTAAAAGAACTGTCCTAGCTTTTGGTGTGTCGACATGACAGCTATAAATGTTTTCACCTAATTTGTTACAGCGACGACGACGGCATTTTTCCTTTGTTGGAATGTTTTTCCGTTGGTTCATGAAAACTCGCTCGGCGATGGTATGCCGACGAATTGAGGTTATAGGCGTCGTGTTTGGAGCGATGCGCGCGAGAAAGAGCATGGCTGGCGCCCTGTATAAACTATGCTTTTTAAACTCTATCTTTAATTAGTGTCATGCCTTTTCATTGTTGAGGTCGCCTAGAAAAGGTCCACCATTTTAATAATTTAAGAGAGAAAAAAACATTCAACAAGTACTGGACTTCTTTAAAATCATTGGACCATTTAGAGAGACACCCAACATATTCCACGATTGGTAGTCCTTTAGTCTTTGGCCAAGACAGTTCATTATAATGATACCTATCTATATCTTAATGCCAAGTCAGCAGCAGTACAATAGCCAGGGGGAAATGGACTCGGTCCTAACACTATAATGACAACACTTTAAAATAACTTTTATCTATCTCTAAGTTCATGCCAAATCCCTTGCAGAGTAGACAGACAACCAAGCACCATGTGACTCAATCCTTACACACCTTACTCGCTTCAATAACAATCATTGCTCTTCTTATGCACTCAATAACTTGTACATATTATTCAGCAGTGAGAATCAACTGATTCTTCAACAAGGTATCCAAACTTTTCGAAAGAAAGAAACAACCAGACTTTTGGTCCATGTGACCACTGTGGTCCGGCAATAAATAGTGGAATTAAAAAGATGCTGTAATTGCACTCCTGCTTCTGAATTGCTCTGGCTTGTAAAATTATAATCATCAATCATCTGTCACACATCTCTTCAAATACAAGTTATTGAATGTGTAGGTTTCCTCGGAATGTTTTCCTTCACCATCGAGCAAGTGACTTTTATAAACATGTACATAAATCCAAAAATGTGTAATATAAAAAATATATATACATGGATGAACCGCAAGAAACTAACTTAAAAAAATTGGAGGTTAGCTCTGTTGTATACAGTCTTACCGTAGTTTTACCACTGCCTCGAGGACCCAGCATTAACGCTGAATGAGATTCTCCGTGAGAAATTGTACGTTTCATCAAATCGTAGACATGATTTCTTCCTTGGATATGATTTTTAAAAGAAATGTTATCTTCCATTATTTTCAACTTCAAATACTTTCTCACAAGTTTTATTTGGTGCACAGTACCTTTATCAGTTATTAATCCGCACATTTTTTTGTTCAACTATTTATGTCTAAGTCATATAAAAAACAAATTAATTTGAAAATGAATTCACGAACGAATTATAAACAAATACAGTTCGCGCCTCTTTATGAAAATGTTGACGTTGACATGTTGACAAGCATGATTGACATTAGAAATGTCATTGCGACCGAATGCCAATGAATGAACAATAGGACTTCTTCCCGCGCTTTTGACCAGTGACATTGTAGTTTTACTTGAAATTTTCACAATTCAGTATAAAATTAGTTTTGTGTGACAATTTCGATAGTATTTTGTAACATAAGTGCTAGTGAAATTATACAGTAATGAAAATACCCAAATATAACACGTTTATGCACTTTTTGGAAGACGTGAATAAGTTCATAAAGAAAACCTCGTAAAATCACTATCGTTTTACGGGTGGTATTTAAGCTGGGTTGATTGGGTCGAAGTACCCTTCCCAAGTATTTTTTGAGCACAGTTCCTGAAGCTGGAACATAGAATTAAGATTTTCAAATGGTTCTAAACTGATGACGTGGCTGTATGGGCTAGATCCCTTTGCCTTTCCCCTCGGGGATAAACAGAACCAAAAAAATAATTAATGAACAATAGTGTTGTACCAACGAAAAATTCCATTGAACTACAGAACATTTGGTGAAAAGGATTTTTATTCACAAATCAAGGTATAAAACAGTTTTAAACCCGGTACTACCATAATTAACATGTTTTATTGCGGATCAACGGTACTGTCATTTGTCAATTTCAATCATAAGCGTAAATTAAAACGCGCATGTGCGCAATGTTGAGACATGCGCTCAATGGGTTCTTGGACGATCAATATCTTCAACGACATACAGGGTAACAGAATCTCGAGATATGTTAGACAACATTGTTCAAAATGAGAAGATTGTTTCATTATTTTATCCTTAATTTTATTATCATATGTTATATGCCATTTAACAAGAATTGTAAAGACAACATTTGTAATTAAATTATTAATCAAATTAATTTATAGATTTTCTTTAGTTCAATTTTGATATAGACATTACATTTACAATTTGGGGAAATACCTCCACCTAACAGAAAACCGCAGCCAAATAACAACTCCCTAGAGAGTTGTTGTATTCCTAGGTGTGGGTGAGGTCATCGGTAAGGTCCTAAGGAGTTACTGTGTTAGCAGCTGAGGTGGCATTGCGCGAGTAATACTTAATATATTGCAAGCGTTCATAGGCTGCAGTAACCGCTTCACATCAGGTGGGCCGTATGGCCGGTGGGCTTGAATACCTCCCGACGTAATATAAAATAAAACATGATATGGTTTGCTTTTTACTTAATATAAATTGCTAAACCTATTGAACTGTAATACATTTACATTTGACACATAAAAAAATTAATATAAGAAAGTCTAGACATAGAATAGTATAGTGTTTAATGGGATCTAAGTAACGTCTTGATACGAAATATGGGTTCTATAAAGAATCAAATAGATGCTTATTTTGTTTTGACGAAGCAACATTTGGAATCGACGTTGAAATAATGACACAGAAAGCATTGCCATTTCTCCTTTTTTTATGTCAAAGTAAAACGATGAATTGTAGTTTGGTGAATGACACGATCCAATTCAAATTTCATTTCTACGCTAGCAAGCCTGTCATAAATAGTCTATAAATACTACAAGGAAAGATAAAAAAAATTAACTATCGATCCTCGACATGTAACACCATTTATATTACCTTGATCTGAATTTTATATCTCTGTCTAACACGCGGAAAACGTTATATCCTATCTCTTTTCTGACCTTAAACTTTGCAGATTTCAGGCAACAGAACATGAGATAGTTTCAATGTAAGATCTATTTCCTTTTTTTCAAACAAAGAGGATATCACATAATAGGTATCTGTAGGACGAAATGTTTTATAGTGCATATATTTAAAAGATGTAATAACCAAATATAAAATGCGTAAATCGTGTTAAAATAACAAAAATAAGTGTTCCTAATAAAAATACAGTTTATAGAGTTCAACGAATCTGATCTGACCAATCCCGGTTTTCTAGTGTGTGTAAAGCAGACTCATCACTTATACAATATTCACTTGTGCAAAATTTTGTGAATGTGTTAGGTTAGGCGTCATCCGAAATGCGTGCTCAGGATATCCAATTCCCGGATAAGTGACAGTGAAATTAATATTCAGTGATGTTAAAAATACTAGTGGCAATGAGTCTCTATAAACGGTGCACCAGGTTCTAAACAGTTCAATTATTATTCCAAATTTGCACTCGACACGAGCAATAAATACTCACAATGTAATTTGTACAATATTTTAATACTAGCCAGCAGCAGTGTAGCACCGCTTTATGTGTCTATAATCTTAATTGCAAAACCCAAATATAAATGCTTAATGCTTCTAAACTAAGCTATGTGTTCTTGTAGTGGGTGATTGTATATACGAATATATAGTAAATGTCACTTCATGTTAATTAGAATGTTCTTAAATAAACGCAATTTGTGACATTATTAGTGCTGCAAATGAATGTCCAATTTTGTTGTCATGTCGCTAATTACGCGTTTGCGTTTTTAAATACTGAAAAGAGCAGTGAAAGAAAACCTCTGAAAATTTTACGGTATTAAATGCAGGATGAACTAAGTCGACATTATAAGTAGACATTCGTTTTCGAGATCAAGGTTTTGCTCCAATAAGATAGAAATGAGGGCCTCATTAATTCTATTGTATCACCCCAAAGCATTATTTCATTTAATCGCATTTAAATAGTTACTTTATTTAAATTAGAAACAGAAAGGTTTCTATTACTTAGTGTTAAACATACGATTTCAAAGTTACGCTTTGCATTTTAAATGACCGTCGATATTATTTATCTAATGATTGTATTTTAATAATATTCGTTACACAACTGTACAACCATAATTATTTAATGTATGAATGTTATCCCGCGACTTCAAGCAGTATTCATTAAAATATAATATTGGTATTCGTTGAATAATAAACTATTTAACAAACCTGAAAATACAATACAAATCCGTCATCGGCTTGTGGGTTCGATTCCCACAGAAGACAAACATTTGTGTGCATGAACATGTCTGTTTGGTTGGTTTGGATGTTTTAATTTTGCATTAAAGCAACCCATCTGGGGAACTGCCTTCACCTCATAGAAAACCGTAGCCAAATAATAACTCCCTGGTTGTGGTGGAGTGAGGTGCGTATGTGTGAAATCACCAGTAAGGAGTTGCTGTGTAAGCATCAGTGGAGGGACAACACGCGAGTGATACTTAATATATTACAGGCGTTTATACGCAACGGTAACTACTTTACGTCAGATGGGCCGTATGCTTAAGTGCCTCCCGACGTTATATATAAAAAAAGTCATCATATCATATAATAGCGTAAAAAACAACGGGATTCTTTAAACTGAATTGTAATTTTTTTCGTGCATCTTACGTTAACGCGTAATTCATATAATATGTTTTTTAATTTTACCTGTGACGGGAACGCCTTGTTCGCAACTATGTAGACGTCACACGCAAGTAAACAGGGATTTCTTAACTGATTTTAATTCGAGTTTTATCTTTCCTGGATGTTATATTAGATTTATAAGCTATTTCTGAAGTAGTTCTCTGAAATAAAAAAATAATAATCTCGTAACTCATAACGTAGTTGAAAGCATTCATATATTTATACATAAAAATTAAGAATGACTTATAAAATAAAACATTAATGTAAACAAAACATAATTATTATTTTTACATCCATAAAACATCTGAATTTTCTTTGGTCTCCTCGAAATAATTTTAACCAGACTTGTTATTTTGAGGATTCTTTAGAACAAAAACAAATAGTTATGGACCATTAATTATAGATTATTAAGACCCATATGTTATTAACTTGTAAGTTGATGTTATCAGCTCATGCAAAATTTTACTCCATTTTAATATTCGAAACGAATATTGAATTCGAACTCGAAAACGAGCATGTTACGTTAAGTGAGAGATTTTTTTATATCAGAGAACTGCTTCAGATATAGCATATAAATCTAACATCCAGTAAAAACAAAACTCGAATTAAAATCTGTCGACAAAACCCTGTTTACTTGGGTATGACGTCACACGTATCATATGAACAGAAACAGAGTTTTGGGTACATATGGTCTATAAATTTAATATGTATAAACTATTAAGAATTCTTATCTCATTACTAATACTAATTGAGGTTAAAGTAGGGATGACGGTAAGGGCTTGATTAGGGGGATGGTTGTTCAAAACAAATACTTATAATTTTCTTCAAGCATAACTAACTCGTAACAGTTTTGGTATATTGGAGAAGGTTAGGCGAAAGTATATAAATCTATATAATCAAAAAAGTAATTTATTGGAAATAATTTAACGTAATTTCGGACTTTTATTGCAGAAAGGTGTTCTTTACAGACAGCCTTTATTTTTAGTTCATGTTAGAAAAAAACCTAAAATGTTAGAAACAATATGTCAATTATGAAACAGACATTCTTGCCATATCGCTTCGAATATCAAACCCATTTTCATTCGTTTGATAAAATTCTGCTTCACACATACCATTCATTCAATCTTCATCAATCAATCATTTATAACCCTACTAAATTGGATTGATATTAACAAAATATCTTCGTCTTTTTCTTTCCACCGAAGAGAACTTCGGGCAGTGAGAAAGTTAGCTGTAAACACTGCTTGTCTATACACATTTGTGTTGTATAATATTTTTATTATTATTTTTACTCCATCGCACAGTTTATTGTTCTGGTTATGCCTAATCCTAAAGTTATACTTTGAATTACAATTTTACGTAATATTTTGGCAAGAAACAAGTAAAATGAAAAATTAATACTGTTGTTTTAAATGTTCAATTGTTTTAATTGTGTATTGTTACTGATTGGAGCCAAACCGTAAGTTATTGTAATAATATGTTCTAGTTTGATAACCCCGTGTTAATTAATTATTTCGTTGGTCCTATCGCAAATGGTCCAGATTGTAAAAATAACAATATGGGTTATTAATAGCTACCTTTATCTACCAGATACTGTGCTCCGATGATGTATTTTTCGGGTATATAAGTTGTATATTAAAAGTACCTCGTATTAGCGAGACCTCCCCCGCAGGATTAAATTGGTCTAAATTGGTTAGTGTTTACCTTTAAGCATAATTTAGTCATAGAGCGTGTTATTCTCCATACCCCCATCTACGAAAAACTGCCAAAACTATTGTACTTGTTAAATGAAATTTGTTCTGATGATCCATCTGCCGCCGCCCGGCTGAAGATACCTTCAAGTCAGTCTACTCAGTAGGCAATTGTTAAGAGAAAAGGCTACTATTTACTCTATGCAGATCTTCATCTCAGTTGGGAAGTAAATCCTTTATTAAAATGTTTTAAGACATAATTTATTTTAAAACTAGCTATGCCCGCGACTTCGTCCGCGCGGAATTTAACAATAAAGTTATTGTTCAAAAATAGCCTAAGTTACTCCTTATTACATCAGCTATCTGCCAGTGAAAGTCCCGTCAAAATTGTTCCAGCCATTTCAGAGATTAACCGGAACAATCAGACAGACAAAAATTGAAAAAATATTCTTTTTGGTATATGTACCGTGTATACATCCATATGCAATTGGTTAAAAAGCGGTTATTTTAATATTACAGACACTCCAATTTTATTTATCTGTCTCCAATTTTGTTTATCTGTATAGATATACAATAATAAAATTAACAGTATTCCTCATTAGTAATTATTATTTCTGTATTAATGTTCATGCTAAAATATTATTACCATTTAACCCTTCAAACAATATCTATCTATCTGTCACTTCACGCCAAATCCCTTGCGGGGTTGGCAGAGACAACAACACGAGCTCCGTAAATGTCCAAAGATAATATTCTTATGAATATAAAACAATGAATTATACATTGCTATAATTTGTATTTAATGAAATGTAACATAGATCTAACAAGCTTATAAATATGTGTTGTAAGTTTTATCAACGATGACTCTAAGCTTTAACACTGTATTGAACCCTTAACTTTAAGGAGAGTGTTTGTCTCCCTTTATTTGTGTTTTCTACCGATTGTACAATTCGGTTGTGTTCTGAAGAATTGTTTGATTTAATGGCAACAGCTACTTTTTATAACTGTACCACTCGCCGACAGCAGGGAGAGCGCCATCACTGGGACCGCTATAGTTGCGCACTGTGCGGTTTCAAAGAAGTTTTCTTCAGAGAACTCTCAACCTGTGTAATGAGCACCCAGCCGAGGCTTTTCCAAGGGACTACAGCATGGAATTCTTCAAGAAAAGCGTGAAGAGGTTTTTAGAGGGTCGGCAACACATGAGTAACACCCATGGTGTTGCAAATGTCCATAGGGTACAGTGACTGTTAACCATCAGGCAGTAACATGCAGTGTAAGTACATGGTATGCAAAGGCTACTATTTGTACTTATGAAGTGATAGGACATTAGTTCTGTATGCTGGTTTTTTAGCTACAGCGTGTTTAAAACTTTCTTGACAACATGCATAGCCTCACAGTAGCTAGTTGGCAGATGCACCATGTGCAGGAGACATTCGCTTTGGCTGTAAATGTAAAAGTTACGCTAATTAATTGATTAAAGTGTTATTTTGCAAAAGTTAAATTTACGTGCAATTTGTTCTAACTTATTTCATGGGAACTAGCTCCTGCCGGCATCCATCCACTACCGTTAATTCATAGCCATTGTTGACATGGCTGCTTTGGTTGTTTATGTCTCAGTTGCTGTGGTCGTCTCCACAATTATCCACCATCTAGAACAGTAATGCACCCACCACTGTTGCTACCCTGTCTACTTAGATCGTTTCTATATTTCACCTCACCACAAACACCTACAGCGCGAAGAATTCCCTCATGGAGAGGTGAGACATATGTCACAGAGATGACCAGGGCAGCAGTGGCAATGGGTGCATGCGCTTCAAAGTAGCAATTAAGGTAAAGATAAAAAGTACGGCCATGATAGTGATCATCTACTAACGGTAGTGGTTGGGTGCCAGCCAGTGCTAGTTCTCACTAATAGGTCACGGAAGCATACAAAGGAGGTTAGATCAAATTGCAAGTGAGTTAGTTACATTTATGTATACAACTTATATGACATGTATGTACGTTTGCAGATGTATCGAGTAAATCTCAGTAGCCAGAGCGTAGAGCGAGTATTGAAGCATGGCGGAGGAGCAGGCGTGCCTCGTGCGGGCGCGGTCTGATTCTGAAAACTCATCCAAACTGGGCAGCTTCGGTTCTATAACACACACCATGACGTACACTGACGATAGACTTGGTGAGTAGCATATTTTCTTTAGATAATGATAGGAGATAAACAAGCATATGGCCCTCCTGATGTAAAGAATTACTGACGCAGTTTACGCAATACACAGTGTATCACTGATGAGGCTCTGATGAAAAGAAGGTAGGCCGCAGTTCATTCCATCCACCGCTGAACATAGGACTCCCCTCTAGAGTGCCATTTGTCTCGATCCAGTGCCACTTGCATCCATATCTGCCTTTAAACCTCTTGAGGTTGTTGCTCCTTCTAGTGAGGGGTCGACCCACTCAGCACATGCTTAACATATGTTATAATTATAGCACTTTACAGCATTATTGTTTTTACTATACTGATATAAATTTATTTATAATATATTGGCTAGTTTCTTTCGGGATTTCTTTGCGAATAGGCATTTTGAAATTGTTGGCAAATTAAAGGAAAATGAAAACTATGAGAAATGAGTAAAATACAGTACGATTTCATATAGAAAATATAAGACACTGCCCATAATTTTTATCTTTTAAAGTTTTAACATGAATATGTTTTTAAAATTGCTTCCATAGTCACAAGATGATTCGGGGTTAAATATCCCACTTGATAGCTAAATTATCAAAGAATTCTTTACGTGAGAACTGTGACGGATCGAGCGCGGTTGGGGGCGAAGTGCACAGTCTTTTGAGACCCAATATCACCAGTCTTAGTAATGATTTATTTGTTTATTTATTATTAGGAAGGCCAACAGCTACAAATATGGATGGTAACAACGGTAGTCATTTTTACGACAATACACTGAGTCCAGACCATTTTGTTACATCGCACAACACTGTTTGCTGTGTTTATATTTGTTATGTTATGCTTAGTTTTGTATATATGTTTTGCTGTGTATATATTGTTGTTCAGTGTTATGTTGTGTAGGAATAAATGTTTTTCTTTCTTTCAATATAATTTTATTAGCCAATTACACCTATCCCTGTGTTTTAATTTGATAATAAACTAATAAAAATGTAGAAATGTCAGTAATAGAACATGAAGTGAATAAAATTCCCCTTACATAATAACTTAATAATACCTCTGCCATATATATGGTCATAGGTCCTTTCGTAAACAAACAATTAATATGTGTGTAAATGATGATGTAGACATTTACATGTAAATTATACAGCTTCAAATTAGTGAAATATGATGTTAATTGCAATAAAATTAGTGCAATTTGCATGTAAAATGTGAATAGCATCAACAAAAGAGAACCTATCGAATTGTATTTGTTACCGAGTTGTCAGGTAGGTCACACATTTCCTATATCTAACGTTAGACTTATTTATCAGTCTTAGTAATGATTTATTAGGTTATTTATTATTAGGAAGGCCAACAGCTACAAATACGGTAACAACGGTACGGTCATTTTTGGCAACGGCAAGGCGCTGTGCGCCGCTGCTCCTTCAGTGCCATTTGACCCTTAAACAGAAGAGCATACTCCGCTAAACTGCTCAAACGTGGATTGGTGGAAGCTAAAGTTCTCAAACCGCTCCAAGGCCAGTGACAAAGCTGTTGACTGTCAACTGTCGACAATAGTCAGTATCAACAAATTGCCATGCCCTCCAAAGCTTATTTGAGATTGACCTGGCGGTACCTATTCCTCTCTAGTGACGTCTTCTGTAATAAAACAAACCTTTTTGATAGTCGAATAAAATAATGAAAGTGGAAAGATGTAGGAGCCGAGGAAGACCAAAACTTGACTTGTGTGCTTGAAAAAAACTATGAATGTTAAAGAAGCAGGTGTGTATTGATCGCGGTTTTCTGTAGCTCGGTTCACTCTGCCTACTCCGCAAGGACTTGGTGTGAAGATATAAATAAATAGGATTTATTCAAATATATTTATTAAATTTACAATTTACTTTCTCTAGGTTCAGAGGGTGCAGGCGAACCCAACAACACAGTGAACATGGCTACCAGCCCGCCTGAACACAGCGGCGACGGCAACGAGAGCGGCGAACTCCTCGACTATAACGACGCGAGCGTACTCGAACAGTTTCACGAGGATGCCCTCAGACAGGTACGGAAACGAGGATATGGAGAAGGGCAGATAACAGTTATATTTTAATTGTGGATGCCTTTTTTATACTACGTCGGAAGGCATACAAACATACGGTCCACCTGATGTAAAGTTGTTACTGTAGCCTATAAACGCTTGTAATACATTAAGTATCACCCGCGTGGTGGCCTCTAACACAGCAACTCCTTAGGAGCTTACTGGTGACCTCACTCACACACGAAGGAACAAACAACCCTTTAGGGAATTGTTATTTGGCTCGTGGGTTCGATTCCCACACAGGACAAACATTTGTGTGTAGGAACATGTTTGTTTGTCTTGGTCTGGATTTTTTAAGAGAGGTAGATCGCATCTGGGTAAGTACTTCCACCCAAAATCGCAGTCACTCCTCTCACTAGGGGTTGTTGTGTTTGTGTGTGTGAGTGTGGTCACCAGTAAGCTCCTAAGAAGTTGCTGTGTTAGGAGCAGAGGTGCATCGCGCGAGTGATACATAATGTATTACAAGCGTTCATAAGCTACGATAACCGCTTTACATCAGGTGTTCCATTTGCATGCCTTCCGACGTTGTATAAAAAAAATGCTGTATGACATCATATTGAACTAATCGTGAACTAAGTAGTGGTGGTTGTTGGTGGTAACTAGTATAGATTCACAAACTGATAAACCATTTGACTGTGCATGGCAACTCACGCTCACAAAACAGCGTTATTTTATAACCGCACCGCTCGCCGACGGCGGAGAGTTCACCCTTACACGCTTCCGAGAACTCTCAAGTTGTGGAATGAGCTCTCAGCCGAGGTTTTCCCAAGTGACTGTACTGCTTAGAGTTCCGTGACTACAGTGACTGTTTACATCAGGCACCTCAGTGGTATAAAAAAAAATCCTGGTAATGGCACATCACTAGTTAACAAAGTATGCAGCATCTCGGAACATCGTTATACAGTTTGTAGAGTTTAATAAAAGCCACTATTGTCGAATGCATCAAATGACGTAAGCAGAGAGTTAAGCAAAGATTCGCCTACTATTTACACTATTCATTACTGTAATCTAAGTACAGCTAAGTGCAGCTCAAGCTTTAGACTTTGACCTTTGTACCGTTCTTATGTCGTTCGTAGTAAGGTTTACAATCGCAATTCGACTGTTAAGCATGATCTGCTCTTAGCTGTACAATTTAAAGAGAGGTAGGGCGCATCATCAGCCTGTCTGGGGAAGTACCATCCACCTCACAGAAAACCGCAGCCAAATAACAACTCCCTAGAGTGTTGTTGTGTTCCTGCGTGTGAGTGAGGTCACCAGTAAGCCCCCAAGGAGTTGCTGTGTGCAGCAGAGTAGGCATCGCGTGAGTGATACTTAATATATCTCGACCGTTTATACGCTACGGTGCTGTACATCAGGTGGGCCGTATGCTTGTATGCCTCCCAACGTAGTATAAAAAAAAATTGAGAGGGTTACGTGAGTTCCGCCGTGCGTGCGTTTACAGGCGGGGTGTGGGCTATCGCAAGTGCGCGTGGTCGTCGCCAGTGGTTTAGCAGTGGCCGGGGCTGCGCTGGAAATAGCTGCCATCCCGTTTATACTCCCGTCGGCAGAAATGGAGCTTTGCATACTGCCCCACGAGAAGAACTGGCTCGGTGAGTATACATATAACAATTTTGACGAGCTCGGTGGGCGCGGCTTCTTTGGCACCAACGCTCGTGGGTTCGATTCCCACACATGACAAATGTAATCTTATAGCTTCGCATAGAGTACTTACCTTTTGTTATATACGTATATTACTTCAGCATAGTGGCTCCTCTTTGACTGATGGTAAGCGAAAGAGGAGCCCAAATCGCAACTGCAACTGACAAATACTACACAGTATCCTGTCAGTTGACGTTGGCATGCTGGCCCGCAAGATGCTTGTTCACGCTTCGTTTGAAGGATCCCATATTGTAGGAAGGAGGGAACACCTTACCTTTTTAACAACGAGTTATTCAAAATTTAAAGACATTTTCATCATCAGCAATTTTCCATACTGACCAATAACGGCTAAGTGACGAACTCGGTGGCGCAATGGTGAAGCGCGTTGTTACGTTACTTTGACACCAACGCTCCTGGGCTCAATTCCCACACAGCACAAACATTTGTGTGCATGAACATGTCTGTTTGTATTGATCTAGGTGTTTTTAAAAAAAGGTAGGGCGCATCAATACAGCCTGTCTGGGGAAGTACCTCCATCTCAACGAAAACCGCAGCCAAATAACAACTCCCTAGGGTTGTTGTGTTCCTGCGTGTGAGTGAGGTCACCAGTAAGCTCCTAAGGAGTTGCTGTGTTGGCAGCAGAGGTGGCATCGTGCGGGCGATACCTAATGTATATTGCAAGTGTTCATAGGCTACGGTAAACGCTTTACATCAGGTGGACCGTATGCTAGCCTGCCTCTCGACGTTGTGTAAAAAAGAGAAAACAAACAATAAATGCTCGTCACTAGTTAAGGAGACAAGGGCGTTGTGGGATGTTAAGATTGCGTTAGACTGTAATACTTACTTTGGACTTCATTTGTGATGTGAAACATTTATTGGCACGCGTCGGCAGTAAAATCGAACAGCATACCGTAACGGCAAATGGCATGACGCTCTCTTATGCCGTCACGCCCCCTCTACGCCGCCACTCTCGACTCCCCCGCGTGTGTGCGCATACTAGACACTCCGTTGTTTCTCTTCATTGGCTGTTTACTATATCAATCCGTGGGTATTTGATTTTTATTTATTAAAAATTTGAATATTCACTAAGATGTTTCACATCTGCCGGGCGTCCCGTGACGGCCACCATTTTGTTTATTATATCATATTTTAATTACAAAAAACAAAATGTGCTATTAGTTAGCTATTAGTGATTATTATGGAAATGCTGCAATGATAATTTTTTTACTGTTTATTTGATTTGACAAACAATCAGTGTAATCAATTGCAAAATTTAGACACCTTCAGAAGCCAAAACGGCGTGTTGAGCAAGTTGCGGAATGAGCGAGAGGGTATGTTTGGATCGGTGTACCTGGCGAGCCATAGTCTCTGCCTACCATAATGAGAGACAGGCGTTATAATATGTATAAAAAATAATAATTACGGAGAAATTAACCGCGGAGCGGGTCTATATTTTAATTTCTGTGTTAAGAGGGCCGTGTCATGAAAGTGGTTCAAAAACACCTATCGCTATACACAATATTATTTAATTTTACCGTATATTCTGCTTTCATGCTCTCTCTGCCATACCCAGCTTTCATTTCCATAGATTAGCGTTGGGATTAGCACTGCGTTGTGTACAGCGAGCTGTGCCTTCTGGCTTCGATTTCGGCTGCCTAGAAGTTTACCCAACGCTCCATTCATACTGTTCCTTGCACTCTCTCGTCTCTCCACATCAGCGGTGTACATTCTATCGCTGCTAAAAGCGCTTCCAAGATATACAATCTCATCCACTTGCTCCAACACTACATCATCAACCGTAATCTTAGTGCTTGTTCTGGTTGTCTCTTTTTCAAATACCATTGTCTTGGTTTTCTTCGCACTCAATTGTATGCCTTTCTTCATACAATCATCTTTCATTGCTGTAACTAGTATTAACCAGTATCGCTATACACAATATTATTAAATTCAATATGTTATTTTTTCAGTGCTCATCAGTTTGGTGGGGTGTTCCCTGGGCGCGGTGGGGTGGGGCGTGCTGGCTGAGCGGCTAGGGCGGCGCCGCACGCTACTGTCCTGCCTCGCTGTTAACGCGGTCTTCGCCGCTATAGCCGCCTTCATGCCCACATACGGCACATTCATGATGGCCCGGTGAGTTATAGTCCCATAATACGTGGGTACATATTATAATGCCGAAGTTCAAAATACCGAATATCGTAAGGCCTATGATATTAATTTCTATTATAAGACTCTCTGTAAAAGGGCTTATAATAGAATTGATGAATATGTAACTGACAAAGATGTATGGAAATAATTCAGCACAGACGACTGTCCTTAATAATCTTTAATTCTAAATTTGATATCATTATTGTACCAATATGCCGATGCAATATGCCTTAGTACAGCGGCACAATCACAGCATTTGTTCTGTCGCCTGGTACACGGCTGGAAGGCCAGCATTAGTTAAATACTCTATAATCAGTATGATTGATCTTAATCATCATTTATTTGCAATGAGTACATCTATACATGTAGCGATCTTAAGAGGGCGCACAAAGCTAAGTGGCGCCCTCATTTTCTATATCTTGTATTTATTATCTATGACAAGTAACCAACATTTTAATTATTGCTTATTGTGGCCACTTATAGCAATAATCAAAAATATGACTAATTCTACATAAATAATAAAAACAGAATATGTCTCAAAAAACATAAATATGGTTCTTCAGTGCCCTATAGAGCGTTTTTTTTTGGAATTTGTCTTAAATACAGCGTTATTAATAAAAACAAAATGAGGGTGCCACTTAGCTTTGTGCACTCTCTTAACAATGTAATTAATGTTCAGCCTGCTCGCAGGCGTACAGATCCCGTCACGTAAAATGGCCGCTGGCGATGTATTATTATTATTGATATAGTTAGTTCAATATAGGAAATAATGATATCAAATAATTGTAATATAATGTTATAGATACCAATTTTTTTTATATGTAAGCTCAGCATAGAGGCTCCGCTTCGCCTAATGGTAAGCAAAAGAGGAGCCCAAATCGCAACGGCAACTGACAAGAGACTACACAGTATCCTGTCTGTTGCCGTTGGCATGCTGGCCCGCAAGATGCCTCTTCACGCTTCGTTTGAAGGATCCCATATTGTAGGAAGGAGGGAACACCTTACCTTTTTAATAACGAGTTATTCAAAATTTAAAGACATTTTTCATCAGCAATTTTCCATACTGACCAATAACGGCTAAGTGACGAGCTCGGTGGCGCAATGGTGAAGCGCGTTGTTACGTTTCTTTGACACCAACGCTCGTGGGCTCAATTCCCATACAGCACAAGCATTTGTGTGCATGAACATGTCTGTTTGTATTTATCTAGGTGTTTTTAAAACCACGTTTGCTGCCACGCTGGAATTTAATGCAGTAAATATAATCATTCATGTTTACTGTCCATGAATTATTTGACGCTGTAGAAACATTTATGATTTAACTATTGTTGATTGTAATTGAGAGCTCGATGTCGTCGTTGCGCGTGTCATATTAATCGAACACGCAGGTTAAGCAACGTCGACCGCAGCCTGTCTATGGATGGGTTTATCTATCTCGAGTTTCTCCGTGCCTCGGAGGGCACGTTAAGCCGTCGGTCCCGGCTGTTGTCGATGGATGACAGTCGTTAAGCAGTGGTGGAGTATGCTCTAAACCCCTTCGGTTGAAGGGAGACCCGTATCCCTGCAGTGGGATGAGTCAGGGTTGATGTGGTTGGTTGGTTGGTTGGATTGTAATTTCAGTCTTTTATTCCAGATTCTGTTCGGCCATTGGTTCAGGCGGTATCGTGCCCACGTGCTACACGTACACGGGCGAGATGTGTACTCGTTCTCGACGGTCCCTCCTCCTTTGTGGGGTGGCGGCGGCAGGAGGAGGCGGCTCCCTACTGGCTTCCTCTATCGCTGGAGCAGTATTGCCGCTCACCGGTGCTACTACCCTCATCGAGAACAAGGAGCACTTCAGCGCTTGGCACAGGTGTCAACTCATTAGTTTCTGCTTATGACTTCGCGTGGGGCTGTGTAACTGCATAAAAAAAATAACTTTCCTTCTAAAAAACCTCTAGATAGATCTATCTATAACTTTACGGCAAATCCCTTGCGAGGTAGACAGAAAAAATAGACTTAGATTGAACTATGTTTTCAGATATTTGTTGCTGTGCACGCTGCCCATCCTCGCTTCGCTGATAAGCCTCATATGGACGCAGGAGTCGCCGCGGTATCTGCTCGACGTGGGCAGGGAAGTGGACGCCATGATGGTTTATCAGGTGAGATACCATGTAATCTCATAGTGAATAGATTCAGGCGTTATTTTGCGGCAATCAAATTCACATGCAATTTAATCTAACCTGCTTGTGCTTCCGCCACCAATTAGTTCATAAGAACTAGCGCCGGCCGGCACCTACCTACTAACGTTAGTATGTATTTATATCTTCACGCTAGGTCCCTTGCAGGGTAGGCAGAGAGAACCGAGCGCCATACGTCGCGGTCCTTACATACTTCACTCGATACTGTAAAATTCATAGCTCTTTTCATGCACGCTTGCCGGTACCTGGGGCTCCTGACATCACCTTCTGATAAAACACGACCAATTTGGTCATGGTACGTTAGTCTCAGTCTTCCTCTGCTCCTAAATCAGTAGTTGCAACATATCCTTTCTGCCTCGGCTGCCGCGGTCTTCTTCGCGTTTGCCCGCCATCTGGAACAGAAACCGCATGCACCCGCCACCGTTGCTGCCATGACTGTCCTGGTCGTCTCTGCGACACGTGCTTCGGCTCCACTAGCCATCTTCAGACGCTGTAGATGTTAGCCATTAGAATAACATACTACATGTCACAAATACATCATAGTGCCGCCGTCCCCTTATATTGAATAGTAAAGGTTTTTTTTTTATTCAACGTCGGGAGGCATTTAAGCATACGGCCCACTTGATGTAAAGCAGTTACCGTTGCCTATTAATACTTGCAATATATTAAGGCGACACCTCGATCGTGAAGCTTTAAAATGGCTCCGCCCAATCACCCCGCGCCCCTCAATTGACACTCGACGCTCGATTTGTAAAATTTGAAATTAGCGCCTAATAGGTAACCTGGGGTCAACGTATAGTCAATGCAAACGAACAGAAAAGCTACAGAGTCGCGTCACACTTAAATAAAATTTATAATATCAATATTTAATAAAAATTATTGATTTAATTATTATTTAGCTTTATACATACTGAACCAAACATATTTATTTAAGCTAGACGGAAAACAATAGTAATAATAGTAATAAAAAACTACAGAAACGTATTCACTTTTAAAAGTTTATTGAAAGAGAAATCAATGACATCGTTTTATGTTTATATCTCTATAAGTTAACATGTCTTGGTATCTATGTTGTTCTTACTTAGGTCTCGTCCAGTGGCGCCCTCATTGAATAAAAAAACATATTATAGCATAGAAGATAAACATTATGAAATCTTATGTTGCATTTATTACGAAGATAGTAAAGTATTTTTACGTCATTAAACCAACATTCAAAATATTCCACTATCGTTGTTATAAGCAAAAGTGCTAAAAGAGGCCGTTTTTTGGCAACTATGCCTATAACAACGAAAGCAAAACATTTCAATTGTTGGTTTAATGACGTAAAAGTACGTTATTGTATTTGTAACACACGCAACACATGACTTTATAATGTTTATCTTCCACGCTAAGATACGATATTTTATTCCTTGAGGCGCCACTGGACGGCATGTATCCCCCTTAAGAAGAATGAAACACTAGCTACATAATACAACATTGTTTATCGAGAGGCTAAAGCGGGCCATTTGTTGATTCGGACACATATGTTTAGTTAGCAGATACACCATCTAAACTGCAAACACTGGTCACAGCGATGAAAGACGACTGTATGGAGAAAGGCTTACTACTGAATGCGAAGAAAACAAAGATAATGGTATTTGAAAGAGAAGAATCCAGAACTAATGTAAGGATTACGATTGATGATGAAGTGTTGGAACAAGTGGATGAGTTTGTATATCTTGGATGCGCTTTCAGCAGGGATGGAAGGTACACCGCAGATGTGGAAAGACGAGTGAGTGCTGGGAATAGTGTGAATGGAGCGTTGGGAAAACTTCTTGGCAGTAAAATCCTGAGCCAGAAGGCACAACTCGCTATACACAATGCAGTGTTGGTCCCAACGCTAACTTATGGAAGCGAGAGTTGGGTATGGCAGAAAGAGCATGAAAGTAGAATAAACGCGGTTGAAATGCGAGCGCTGCGCAAAATTTGTGGCGTAAGGCTTGTAGACCGTATTCGTAATGATGATGTTAGAAATAGAGTTGGTCTGAAAGAGAGCGTCAGTGTTAAAATAAGAAGAGGCATGCTCCGATGGTTCGGGCATGTAGAAAGAATGCAAGATGAAAGAATGACGAAGCAGATATACAATGCAAAAGTGGAAGGATGTAGGAGCCGGGGAAGGCCAAGACTTACCTACCATGACCAAATTGGTCATGTTCTATCAGAAGGTGATGTCAGGAGCCCTAGAAACCGGCGTGCGTGCATGAGAAGAGCAATGAATGTTAAAGAAGCGAGTGAGATATGTAAGGATCGAGTCACGTGGCGCTCGGCTCTCTCTGCCTACCCCGCAAGGGATTTGGCTTGAAGTTATAGATGTTCGAGTGTCATAATGGCTGATAGCGCCGAGTAAACATAGGATTTTTTTTATTTCGAATAAATAAGAGAAATAAAATTATCAGATTGAATTAGATTGAAATTGAAATAGAAAATTGGAATTTTTTTGCAACTCCCTCCTGGTGAAGAGTCACAAGTTATTTTACACAGTTAGGTATAGCTCTGGTAGGGATCCTAGCTTTTTCCCTAAATATAATACACTCTCGAATGACTAGGTATGCGCTTTCACTAACAGTCAATTTAACTTCGCGAATTTTATAAAAAAGTACAGGAAGAACTTGACGGTTAGACGGTATTTTTGCGCCTATTATTTGATAATTTACGTCTCCAACTAAGAAAATACTTGATTTATTGCTTCTCAATTCCACTGCCATCTTATAAAAGTTAAAACATTACGTATTAATCACGAGAATAACTGACATTCAAAATTAATAGACGGTTAGGTAATTATGACGAAGTTAACGATGCTCTCTCTAAAGTTATTCATTGGTTTAGTGTTAATAATCTGCTTTTAAATGATAAAAAGACTAAAGTAATTAAGTTCTCAACACCAAATGTAAGGCAGGTGGCTACCAATGTACATGTTAATGGAACTAATTTAGCCTCTGTGGAGACAACTGTGTTCTTGGGTATAACAATTGACTCCAGACTACAAAGGGGCCCACAAATTGAAAAATTATCAGGAAAACTAAGTTCTGCAGCTTATGCAGTGAAAACTATTAGACGGCTCACTGATATTGATACGGCTAGAATAGTTTATTTCAGCTACTTTCATAGTATTATGTCATATGGAATTCTTCTTTGGGGTAACTCCGCGGATATTAACACCATCTTTTTATTGCAAAAGAGAGCCATAAGAGCTATCTACAAACTTGGTCCCCGTGAGAGCCTTAGAGAAAAATTCAAAGAAATAAATATTTTAACAGTCGCATCGCAATATATCTATGAAAATCTTTTGTATGTCCATAAAAACATACTCATTTTGTAAAAAGAGTGATATTCATAGCATAAATACTAGATATAAGCATAATCTTGTGTTATATGCAAGCCGTGTCCACAAAACAAGTAATTATTTTATGGGGCAATGTATACGGTTCTATAACAAACTTCCCAGCAATATAAGAGATTTGTCAATAAACAAATTTAAAACTACTATTAAAGCCAAATTGTGTAGCAGGGCATATTATAAAGTATCTGACTATATTAATGATAAAAATGCCTGGGAGTGAGTCGATCCAATTATAATGTAATTAACAAAATATGTAAATTTGTTTGGATACCAAAAGAGGGATGCCTGAGTTTTTTGGCAGTATTTTTATCAGTGCTCACCTAGTCATAAACTGCACGGTAGGGAAAAAAAATGTGACGATTCCAAACAAATGTGGCCATTTTTACGGAATAAAAAGATTTTGACTTTGAATTTGAACAAATGAATACCGCGAGTACGTGCGGCACTGCCGCGCAACTTGTATGAACATGTTTCGATGTAATTCGGCACGGATTATCGTAATCCAAATAAGTTAAAAATTAATTTCCGAGTGTTTTAAAAGCAAATGAACAAAACTAAGACATATGCGTTAGAAAATAAAAAACTTTGAAAAATAAGGGACACCCTAATATACATATATACAAATAGATTTTATAATCTATTCATATTTAAAAAAAACATGTGACAAATGATTTTCTTGCTGTTTCATAACTTTAACTTCAGTATAATGACATTTATTGTATTTTACTTATGTATACTCTGTGTTTTGTATTGTTGTACGTTTCCTTGTTATTTATTAAACTCTCAAGAAGAAAGAACCAGGACCATCTCTGATGTTGCAAAATAAATCTAATCCGTACAATAGTTCAATACTAACCACAATGTATAGAATAGATGATTTTTTTGTGTTTTCAGTGTTGGTTCATAGTAAATATTATTTGTTTTCACGAGTACCATGGGTATAAGTATACTATCTATCTATATCTTCACGCTAAATCCCTCGTGAGCGCCACATGACTCGGTACTTACACACCTCGCTCGCTTCTTTAACATGAAACATACCGAGTTTTTTTAAAAACTATCAAAATATACTATTTTACTAGTAATTATTTTAATACAAAAAAAAAAAAAAAACCTCCACTGGTTTTCTATATTCTGATTGGATAAATTTCCAACGTAAACTAACCTTCACCTACGTACAATGTCTAAGTCGGAGTTCGGTGAGCTTATAATGGTTACTATGAGTTTGTCGTCCCGTATGACACTTACGTTAAAGTAGCATATAAATCGAGTAGTGATTCTTCTAGTGGAATATGTTTATTTAGTAAGTTTCTCCTAAAAAACAAAACAGCAAAAATATTCTATTTTATAAGTTTTTATTTTAATACAAAGAAATAAAGAGTCTCCACTGGTTGCTATGTGCTGAGAACGCGAACCTTATTGGTATAAATTTCCAACGTAACCTGACCTCCACCGACGTACAACTTCTAAGTCGGAGTTCGGTCAGATTATAATGGACATAATAGGAGTTTGACGTCCTATATAGGTACGCGGTCAGCCTGGGGATAATGTATACCAATTATCAAATGTTACTGTTTATTCCTGCAAAAAATAACTCTTATTTAATTAATGCAGTTTTATATAGAGTTATTAAGTAAGCAAAATTAAAAAAAAGTTTGAAGAGGAATTAAATAGCTTGGGCCAACCATACCTAGGAACTGTTCTAAAAACTAGAAATATGTCTACACAATGTTATTATAATATGTTTAATGAATATAATAATTAAAAAAAATAAATACCTTGTCTTGTTCGCCTCCCCCATTCTACGAACATTTTCTTTGTATTTTTATTCTATATATTTTCTTTTTAGTGTTCCCCATTATTACAACAGTATAATAAATATATATAAACCTATAATATTATTTACTACTTATATCTAATAATAATACACTTACGCTAAATACTATAATATTGAATATTTACAACTATTAATTATAAAAACTTCGGTGTCGCGATGTAAATGGAGCGAGCTCGAGCAGACAATGGACATAGGTCTTACCTCGAAGCGGGCTGCAGCCGGACTGGCTGGATGTAGTTAGTCAACGCGTTTATAATCCTCATTACCGCACAATAAGGTCGAAAACACGTAGCACCCAAGACGAATGTGATCGCTTAGAAATTGTCAGAAACTTAAAATATTTTTAAAAAATTTCATGTTTCACTTATCAAAATATGCAGCAAGCATATTATAAACATAGATATTACTAATAGATTTAAGTAATTTTGAAGCGTATAAACAGAACAACTTCGTTGTAATTTCAAAAATAATGAATTTCAGGAGGTGTTTTCGAAAGTAATTATTATCGAATCAATTTTACACAATCGCGTATTTGAGCAAGCAAATTCAAGATAAAGAAATGAAGTTATTTATATTAAAATCTTAGATCCGTCAGTTTAGTCATTAGCCTATACTATTCGATGAAAGTTGGTCTAATTTTTCGATGTGTCGCCTTAAGTATCATTCGCGCGATGCCTCCTCTGCTGCTTATACAGCAACTCCTTAGGAGCTTACTGGTGACCTCACTCACACACAGGAACACAAAAACCCTGTAGGGAGTTGTTATTTGGCTGTGGTTTTCTGTGAGGTGGAGGTACTTCTCCATACGAGCTGCTTTTGTGCGCCCTACCTCTCTTTAAACATCCAGACCAAGATAAACAGACATGTTCATGCACACAAATATTTGTCTTGTGTGGGAATCGAACCCACGTGCGTTGGTGTCAAAGTCACGTCATTCACGACTGAGCCACCGAGCTCTTCATAAACGTGTATATGTTGCGGTATTTTGTAATGTTTTTAAAATTAATTTGAAGTCTTTTTGAAGTGAAAGCTTCTTTAGCATCGTTGTGATTTGAAACTCGATGAAACGAAAAAGCGACAGTTAAAGAGACAACCGCATATCTATTGGATTTAACGAGCGAGAGAGTGAGATAGAAGGCATTACATAGTGTCTATTATTGAGTCCGAGCGTTGTACGTGTACGTGTACGTTGAACGTGTGTGTGCGCGCCTATTACGATACTATTATTATCCCAAGATAAGGCGTCATAACAACCGTGGTATATTGTACACGTGTATTGTTTAAATAGATATTTCATTATTTTAATAAAAACATTTCTCAAGTATGCCGAAAACGAATGCAGAATATTGTCGTGATTATTAAGTTCACATTTTGAAGGTTTCACTTCTATCGCCTGTAGTTCACAGGCGATAGAAGTGAAACCTTCAACGTTCACGTTTTTTTTCTGCAGAGCATTCACAGCGGTAACCAGATCCGGATATGCGGTAAAGGAGGGACCACTGGCGAGCCGTACAGGGCTTCGGAATTGACCCTGCCCGGGAAAAGGCGCCCGCCTGCCCTGCATCACGTGAGACATAGCGTTAAAATGGTAAGTGTATTTTTTTTTCTTTATACTACGACGGATAACAAACAAGCATACACGCCGCCTGATGTAAAGCTGTTCCCGTAGCCTACGAACGCTAGTAACAAAAATAATGTCACTAGCGTGTTGCCACGCCCCACTGTCCACACAGCAGCTCCTTTTCCTCTCCTCCTCCAATTTCTTCTCTCTTCACGACAGCTGTGGTTTTGCTTGCACATTGAGGACAGTTTGAACGTACAACACCAGGTGCACCACAACCATATCACGAAAATCTTAAGTCGCAATGAAGACGGACCCTGAGTCTGTTTCTGGTCGAGTGCACTGGTTGATGTTAATGCTGGATTCTGGTCTTGTTCTGCTTTTATTTTTTTCTACAAACATCTATCGTATGTCCAGGGCTTATGCATAAATTACATTTCACCCTTCATGTACGCTGAGTACCTTGATTCGAAGTCGCAATGTTGGAGACCTCATTTCTTTCCTTAATAATGTTTTCTACCCCACGAGCTGAATCGATGAGCCCACCGAACGAGTCCATTGAGTTTCGTGGAATTTTATCCCTTACTTCCAATCAGAGCAGTCAGTTAACCATGTCTATTTGTTGCGACTCTTCGTGCTTCGGCCCAGCAAGAAGGCAGAACAGGTCCACCTGATGTGCAGTTGTTACCGAAGCCTGCGACCGCTGGTGACCTCACTCACACGCAGGAACTCAACAACACTTATTTGGCGGTGAGATGGAGGTGCCCCAGTGGGGCTGCTTTGAGGCCCCTACCTCTATCAATAATTATTGTTAAGTTGTTTCTCAAATACACTTGAACTAGTAACTTGACTTCACTGCGGGCCGTATGGGGAAGCTCAAGGTCGCTCAGCGTGCTATGGAGAGCAAGAGCTATGCTCGGGGTTTCTCTGCGTGATAGAATCAGAAATGAGGATATCCGCAGTAGAACTAAGGTAACAGCCATAGTCCAAATGATAAGTAAGCTGAAGTGGCAGTATGCGGACTACATAGTCCGTAGAACCGACAACCGCTGGGGAAGAAAGGTTCTCGAATGGCGTCCCCGTACTGGTACACGCAGTGTGGGACGACCCCCCACTAGATGGAGCGACGACCTCAAGAGGTTTGTATGGAGTCGTTGGATGCAGGTGGCACAGGATCAAGACGAAAGGGATCTCTAGAGGAGATGCTCATGTTTAGCAGTGGGCGAATACTGAGATGATGATCATAGATGAAATGACCATCTACTCCCTGGTTCGAATCCTGACGGGGTCATGTACCACAAAATTCGTATTTTCGGATTTATGTACATATTTATCACTTGTGAAGTTAAGGAAAACATCGTGAGGAAACCCACACGTCCAAGAAATTATATTACTAAAGACGTGTGACCTAATCTAAAAAGATCTAATTTTCCCTCTGGGTAGTGGAAGTCTGACGGCGGTCGCTTTATGTAAACAAATCTCCGCCAAATCCTTAGTCTTAGGTAGCGGACCCCGTCAAACCTAATGGCTTAGAAATCGGGATACCGCGAAGAAACAGAAGATGATAGTAATGACTTCAGAGAAGTTGAGTTTCATAGGTTTGAAGTGTTAGTTAATGTGTTGTTGTCGGCAGTTCTGGCAGTCATTCTTCCAGCTGTTCTCAAGCGCGTACAGAAACACTACGTTGACATTGGGCGGGATCATGCTGTTCACGGTTGCCATACAGGTATGCTTTTATAATGATCTTCCTGCGAAAGTCTTTTCGATGTGAAACATCTACTGGGGCGCGTTGGCAGTAAAATCGAACCGTATGCCGTGACGGCAAATGGCATGACGCTTTCTTATGCCGTCACGCCGCCACTCTCGACTCCCCTGCGTGTGTGATATACAATCCGTTGCTTCTCTTCATGAGCTGTACTATATCTAACCGATGATTTTTGATTTTATTTATTAAAAATTTGAATATTTACTAAGATGTTTCACACCTGTCGGGCGTCCCGTGATCCCACCTGATGTAAAGCGGTTACCGTAGTCTATAAACGCTTGCTATACATTATGTATTACTCGCGCGATGCACTTCATGCACACTAACACAGCAATTCCTTAGGAGATTAATGGAGACCTCACTCACACGCAGGAACATAACAACCCTCTAAAGAATAGGGAATATGCATAAAAAATTTTTAGGACTCGATTTAAAAGAGCAGATTGAGACAGGAAGATATCTCAAAGTATTTTTTTCTACGATAATTAGTTTGCGAGATAATGCTGTTTGAAATTGGCATTTCATCACGTGACTTGAAAACGCTTCATACTAAGAAACCGCGGTAGATGACGTCACAACTATGAAAACTATGAAGAAATGTATGGATTTCATCTAAATATTAGTTTTATTTCTGCAATGCATTTCACATTTAAGCTGTCATATAAAATATGACAATGATTTAAATTATGAAGTTTTTTTTGTTATAAAAACTGTTTGTTTTTTTACGATTTTTAAAACTTACTTGGCGGTAGAAATAGGTGAGACAGAGGTACCCATGCAGACGACTTTTGCACAAAGTCTCCCTCTGGTGAAAAACTTAAACATAAATATCTATAATAGTTTCGAGGGTGGGGACCTGGTGATCTGTAATACAGGATCTATTCTACTTCAGACATCAGCTCCTCCACCTACACTAGGTTAACGATCATGGCTAGATTTAAGATTTTTTTATACAACGACGGGAGGCATACAAGCATACGGCCCGTCTGATGTAAAGCATTTACTACATTTTATGAACTCGCACACAGCTTTTTTTTTTTTTTGTTTTATACTACTAAGGTGGCAATCAAGCATACGGCCTGCCTGATGTTAAACAGTCACCGTAGCCTATGGACATTTGCAACACCAGGGGCGTCACTCATGCGTTGCCGACCCTCTAAAAACCTCTTCACACATTTCTTGAAGAACTCCATGCTGTAGTTCCTTGGAAAAACCTCGGCTGGGAGCTCATTCCACAGCTTGAGTGTTCTCGGAAGAAAACTTCTCTGGAACCGCACCGTACGCGACCATAGCGGTTCAAGCGTGTGAGGGTGAACTCCCCGCCGTCGGCGAGCGGTGCGGTTATACAGCTACTCCTTTGAAATGTTCCGGTGACTTCATTAACACGCAAGAGCACAACAACCCCCCATTGAGATGTTATTCGGCTACGGTTTTCTGTGACGTGGAAGTTTTCCACACGGGCCTCTTCGATGCGCTCTTATCCTCGTAAACCCTGCGTCGCCTTTGAAAGTCCCCGAACTTTTGAAAATAGAAGTAGGAAGTAAAACCTTAGGTCCCTCTCAAGGACCCTAAACTTTGCCGTACATTTGGGTTTTAAATTTCGCGCCAAATGATAAAAAAACTTTGGTTATCTATGGCTCTCGATTCTTAGGTGTGTATCCGAATGCCTTCGTGAGTTCTGAACGAAGTGACAGATGTCCATAAATCTTCTCTATGGGGTCTATACATAGAGCTCCAATTAGAATGACACGAGTCTGATAACTAACACATTAAAATGTTCATTTGAAGTGCTAGAATTGACACGGTTTAAATAGTTTTAAGAGAGGTAAAGGTGGAGGTACTTCCCCAGACGGGCGTCTGGGGAAGTACCTCCACCTCACAGAAAACCGCAGCCAAATAACAACTCCCTAGAGGGTTGTTGTGTTCCTGCGTGGGAGTGAGGTCATGGATGGGAGCTTACTCCCAAGGAGTTGCTGTGTAAGCAGCAGAGGGGGCATCGCGCGTGTGATAATTAATATATCGCAAGGGTTATTAGGTTACGGTACCCGCTTTACATCAAGTGGGCCGTATGCTTGTATGCCTCCCGACGTAGTATAAAAAAAAATTGGTTAGGTCCCTCTCAAGGACCCTAAACTTTGCCGTACATTTGGGTTTTAAATTTCGCGCCAAATGATAAAAAAACTTTGGTTATCTATGGCTCTCGATTCTTAGGTGTGTATCCGAATGCCTTCGTGAGTTCTGAACGAAGTGACAGATGTCCATAAATCTTCTCTATGGGGTCTATACATAGAGCTCCAATTAGAATGACACGAGTCTGATAACTAACACATTAAAATGTTCATTTGAAGTGCTAGAATTGACACGGTTTAAATAGTTTTAAGAGAGGTAAAGGTGGAGGTACTTCCCCAGACGGGTGTCTGGGGAAGTACCTCCACCTCACAGAAAACCGCAGCCAAATAACAACTCCCTAGAGGGTTGTTGTGTTCCTGCGTGGGAGTGAGGTCATGGATGGGAGCTTACTCCCAAGGAGTTGCTGTGTAAGCAGCAGAGGGGGCATCGCGCGTGTGATAATTAATATATCGCAAGGGTTATTAGGTTACGGTACCCGCTTTACATCAAGTGGGCCGTATGCTTGTATGCCTCCCGACGTAGTATAAAAAAAAATTGGTTGTCTGTAAAGTCGGTTTACAGACGATAATTTTACGTAATAACGTCATAAGAAAACATTCAACGGTTGACAGAACAGTTCACTGCTGTGCTGCCGCTGTCTCTCTTCTACTCGGGCGCATCGGCCGATGGAGTGGAAGAGAGATAGATGCGTCACAAGCCGAACGCTTAGGTCGACCGTGCCTCTCTATCACTTGTTCCGCGCTCTCGCTTGCACGCTCGGCTCAGGCGGAACGTGTCACTTTTTCGTGCGTGCAGCCGGCGTTCATCGATTTATAAGACGTTATCACGTCAAAAAAAAGTTAGTGCTTTTCAAAGGGCCTTCGGTTTTACCGTGAACATGTCAAATCGAATCTCCCGGGTTTACGAGGATATAGATTCCTTTCTTTGTCACGTTGGCTTTATTAAAACATTTCATTTTCCAGTTCTATCTGTCGTCGTACATCCCATCGACGGTTCTCAAAATGGAGAACGAACAATTCGAAGCGGCGAAGACGATAGTGCACAACACAACGTTCTCAGACGAACATTACAATAGAACATTGGAAAACATTGAGTTCGCGAACGTGACGTTCGTGCGGTGTTCGTTCAAGGACTTGTTGATGTCGCACGTCACGTTCATGAACTGCTCCTTCGATAATGTTGCGTTCTCGAACGTCAAGACTTCGTACACGGCGTTCGCTGGATCATTTTTTCTTAACAGCACGTAAGTGAATTTTTAAATTTTATAATTATAATTAAGCCTCTGGCACTATTTGCCTGTGGTTTAAATTTTTGGTTGTTGGTTTTAGGCAGGCAGATAGCAAAAAAGTGATAGAAAAGCGGCTAAAAACCCGCCTATTAATGGTACCGGGTTCAAATCCTGAAAATGTACCACTAAATTCGTATTTCCGGATTTATGTACATATTTGTATTTATAAATAGCTCGGCGATGAAGGAACACATCGTGAGGAAACCCACACGTCCAGGAAATTATATTTTAAAAGACGTGTGGTTTTAGGCAGGCAGATAAAAATTTAGGGTCGGCAATGCATGGGTGATACCCCTGGTGTTGCAAATGTCCGTAGGCTCGGGTTAAAGTACCAGCAAAAGTTCCTAAGGAGTTTCTTGAATTGCAGGGGTGACAGCACGCGAGTGATACTTCATGTATTGCAAGCGTTCGTAGTCTATGCGCAAATGTCCGTAGGCTCGGGTTAAAGTACCAGCAAAAGTTCCTAAGGAGTTGCTTGAATTGCAGGGGTGACAGCACGCGAGTGATACTTCATGTATTGCAAGCGTTCGTAGTCTACGCTAACCGTATTACTTTAGGTGGGCCGTATGCTTGCATGCCTCCCGAAAAAAAAACGCTAAACTGTCAATTGTGTTTTATCAGAAGGTGATTTGAGAGGTGCTAAAACCGTAAGAGTGAGCTATGAATGTTAAACAAACATGACGACATGTGTAAGTGACACCCTGCTTACTCCGCAAGGTATCTGGTGTGAAGCTAGAAATAAATAAGACTAAGTAGGTTATGCTTAAAATACAGTTTTATAAAAGGCTTATTGGTACAATCATCATTTTTGTAAGATCACAGTTCTAACTTAAACCAGACTTATAAATACTTTGTTTTTGGTATAGTCCCTGTTCTAACTAAACTTACAAATAATTTGTTTTTGGTATAATCACTGTTCTAACCTAACCTAAACTTACAAATAATTTGTTTTTGGTATAGTTACTGGTCTAACCTAAGTTAAACTTGCAAATAATTTGTTTTAGGTATTTTCACTGTTCTAACCTAACCTTACAAATAATTTGTTTTTGGTATAGTCACTGTTCTAACCTAAGTTAAACTTGCAAACTTGCAACTTGCTTGGTATTTTAACTGTTGTAACCTAACCTAAACTTGCAAATAAATTGTTTTTGGTATAGTCACTGTTCTAACCTAAACTTGCAAATAATTTGTTTTTGGCATTTTCACTGTTCTAACCTAACCTAAACTTGCAAATAATTTGTTTTTGGTATAGTCACTGTTCTAACCTACCTTAGACTGATTATAATTTGTTTTTGGTATAGTCACTGTTCTAACCTACCTTAGACTGATTATAATTTGATTTTAATATATGACATTGTTTCTTACCAAATTTTTTGACTAGGTCAACGGGAAGTAACCCTATAGGTTTTGGTTCCCTTGTGTGTGTTAAAATGTGCACATAAACGAGGCATAAATAGCCGTATCTTCTGATTGCTTTGACTTAGAAATTTGATTTTTTCACTGCTCGAAGGGATTGCAGACCTGAGCTCCACCCGTTCCTGACAAAAAGGTTTTGACAGACGGACAACAAAGTGATCCTATAAGGGTTCCGTTTTTCCTTTTAAGGAATCCCTAAAAACGGAATGTGGCTATGGCGTGGACATGGCTGTGAGTTTAAAGGTACAAAGTACAAAAAAATTTTGGTTATTTTTTTTTATTGTCGGACAAATTACACAGCGCCATGTGTTAGTCGAAATGATCCTCGCAGCCCCCCATGCAATAAATCGCGCAGTCACAGTCCACACTCTACGTAACAAATTGATTTTTAGCTATCAAGTGGTGTAATTCTATTTTGGATGCAAACAATAGATATGTAACTACAACACAAATGTGCTGCTAGAGGCAGGCCCTTTCAATGAACTTAGGGCGACAAGAAATCTTGAATCAGTGCCCTAATATTGTCATTTGTTGGGTAAATATGTAAGAAATATAAATTTTACATGATGATGATGACTTTGGCGGTTTTTGTTAATCTATCTCTTTTACGTATTTTTTTATTTCTCGTTCCTAGTTGCCACAGGGGATGATGTAACTTCGAGTTTTTCTTTCATCAGAATAATCGACACGGACATGGAGGTGGGCCGCGAATTAGACGAATGGTGTGTCCTCAACGCGACTGTAGTCCGCGGTGTGAAAGGCGGATGTGCCCGTCGCGCTGACTTGACCTCGCAGCTCGGAGGACTGTTACACGAACAGAGCTACAGGGGCAAGGCTGCGTTGTTTGGAGCGGCGCTGGCGCTGCTACCGCAGAAACTGCGACCTTATGGTGAGTGAATTATGGTGCAGTTTTGGGTGAAGGGCGGATGCACGCACCCACGCGCGGTTTGGACGTCGCAGATCGAAGGACTGTTACACAAACAGAGCTATAGGGACAAGGCTGCGGAGCGGCGCTGGCGCTGCTGCCGAAAAAACTACAACCTTTTGGGTAAGTGAATTATTTTGCAGTTTTGGGCGAAGAGCGGATGTACCCACGCGCGGATTGGACCTCGCAGCTTGAAGGACTGTTACACGAACAAAACTACGGGTCAAGTCTGCGTTGTTTGGAGCGGCGCTGGCGCTGCTGCCGCATACACTGCTGCCTTATAGTGAGTGAATTATCGTGCAGTTTTCTGTGAAGGGCGGATGTACCCACGCGCGGATTGGACCTCTCAGATCGAAGGACTGTTACACGAATAGAGCTACAGGGGCAAGGCTGCGTTGTTTGGAGCGGCGCTGGCGCTGCTGCCGCAGAAACTGCGACCTTATGGTGAGTGTTTTATCGTGCAGTGTTGTGTAAAGGGCGGATGTACCCACGCGCGAATTGGACCTCGTAGATCAAAGGACTGTTACACGAACAGAGGCACCGGGGCAAGGCTGCGTTGTTTGGAGCGCCGCTGCTGCCGCAGTAACTGCGACCTTGTGGTGAGTGAATTAGGATACAGTTTTGAGTGAAGGATGAATGTACCCACGCGTGTACTTTACCCCGCAGTCCGGAGGACGGTTACACGAACGGACTACGAGGACATTATGGCTGCATTGTTTGGAGCGGCGGACAGGCTCCTGTCGACGTTGCTTAACCTGCGTGTTCGGTTAGAGTGACACGCGCAACGACGACATCACTATATATATATATATACTATGTATATATATGTATAAATGTACACGCGTGTATATATCTATATATGTATATAAAGCTGTCAAGTATGCTTGTTTGCCTCTCGACGTTATATAAAAAACCTTTTTAAAATTGTGTTTTTATTTATTTGACAGTGATATTGTGCGGCGCGTGTGTGCTGCTAACGCCGGGTCTGTACCTGGCGCATACTGAGACCATGCTGTACATAGTAGAAGCACTCTACAGGGTGTTCATAACACTAATTTTCTTCACATTGGGCGTCAACGTAGTAGACGCATATCCTGCGAATTTGAGGTACCTAGATTTTTTTATACCACTAATACGCAAATAAGCGAATGACCTGCCTGATGATAAGCAGTTATCGAAGCCTATGATTTCTAGCATATTCTAGGGGCATCACTGTATGCCGAGGAAGACCAAGACTAACCTACCATGACCAAATTTGTCGTGTTTTATCATAAGGTGATGTCAGGAGCCCTAGGAACCGGCGAGCGTGCATAATGGCGCTCGGTTCTCACTGCCTACCCTGCAAGGGACCTGGCTTGAATAATACACAACACTGTATAATTATCTTGTATAATCTCTTCATATATTTTTTGAAGATCACTTGTCTCTAGGCAAAACCTCGGCAGGGAATTCCTTTCACTAACTCTCATTTTTTTATACAACCATCCTGATGTAAAACTGTTACCGTAGCCTATGAATGCTTAAGTAATACATTAGGTATCACTCGTCTTCTCGTCGATACCTTCTCTGCTGCGAACTCAGTAACTGTAACGGTGTATATTCAGCGTGAAAGGATAGTTAAGTAGAAATAATAATATCAAATAGGACTTGCGTATTATTATGTGTGTTTGACATTTACTCCTTATGGATCGAGACACCAAAACCAGACAACTCAAGAAAATACGTTGCCGTAGCAACCCTCACAATTTCAAATATAGTATTACTCTCTTTTTAACGTTACTTTAGGGGCCAGATATCACATAGATATAAATTATATCAAAAAGTTTTAATATCTCACAGTAAATACTCTCGTTAATGTCAATACTTGTACAGATTCTACTCACAATTATATTTATTACTTATTTTTATTGATCGGTTTCGCCTTTACGACATTATCAAGGTATTCATTATAAATAGGCAGTACCGTGCAATCAGTGATAGTCAATATCCAATATTGTGAGTAATCCACCACTTGGTTGAATAATAATAATATTCTATCTGTGGGAACCTTTTATTGCTTTCTATGGTCTATTGCTTCTTGTATATTATTTTTTGTAAGCTGTTGGTTTTCCTTAAAAATAAATAAATAATAATTAGAAATTAAATTAATTTATGTAATGTTAACAAAAATAATATACGGAGTGTTCATTGTCTGCAGATAAGGTAATGTATGTAATGAATGTTTTCAAAATTCCACCAATCGCCAACAATCAACAGCGACTGCTCCTTAGAAGCTTACTGGTGACCTCACTCACACGGAACACAACAGCCATTCGGCTGCGGTTTTCTGTGTTGGTGGAGGTTACTAGAAATCATAGGTGGAGGTTTACTTCCGCAGACGGGCTGCTTTGTTTGATGCGCCCTACCTCTCTTAAAACATCCAGACCGAGACAAACAGACATGTTCATGCACACAAATGTTTCTCTTGTGTGGGAATCGAACCCATGAGCGTTGGTGTCAAAGCCAATATCAAAATTCACGACTGCGCCACCGAGCTTCACTCAATAAATAAACATATTTAATTTAGGTAAGGAACATTTTGAGGCACATAAAAATACACAGGAAAGTACTGTGAATACTGTAAGTTAATATTGAAAATTTAACAAGGGAAAATAGTTATAGAGAATTCTACTAAAAAACTGCAACTGTACTACTGCAGCGCGGCGTGTGTCATAATGTGTACATTTTGTATGTAATTTGATCTAACCTGCTTTGTGTGCTTCCGCCACCAATTAGTTTATGCGGCCTAGCGCCGGCACCCACCCACTACCGTTAGTAGATGCAACATGCCGACGCTGCTATGGTTGCTCCGGTAGTCTCTGCCTCGGCTGTTGTGGTCGTCCGCCATCTGGAATGGAAACCGAATGCCCCCACCACCGTCGTTGCCACGACTGACCTGGTCGTCGCTTTTCGTCGTACATTTTGACGTTTCGTTAAGCGATCTAACAGCAGCGACGTTTAACGAAACATCAAAATGTACGCATTTTGACACACGCTGCAGTGCAGTTGCAGTTTTATAGTAGAATCGGCCTACAGGTTTGAGAGGTGAAGGTGGTGAGGTACCACTCACTCTCTCAATGCACTGAACTGAATTGAGTACTTGATAGACATTAAACCGAGTAATACTCGGTAAATTGTGTACTCGGCGCATCTCTCCTTAATTAGACGAGCTCGGTGGCGCAGTGGTAAAACGCGCTGTTACGCTACTTTGACACCAACGCTCGTGGGTTCGATTCTCACACAGGACAAACATTTGTGTGCATGAACATGTCTGTTTATCTTGGTCTGAGTATTTTCTGTGTATAATAAGTATGTATTTACAAAAAAAATGTATTTACGTATGTTTATCAGTTGTCTAGTATCCATAACACAAGCTTCGCTTACTTTGGGGCTAGATGGCGCTGTGTAATTTGTCTGACAATATTTATATTTATTATTATTATTATTAATACCCATGTATGTTCCACTAATAAATGTATTTACTCTGTATGTTCTTACATTATTTGTTGTCCAGGTGTACAGCCCATGGGCTCATTTTATCCGTGGCGTACATGGGCGCGGCGGTAGTTCGCGGTATAGGCAACGTGGGTACCATCGCGAGCTCCGCGCTCTGCGCCATCCTAGCTCTAGCCGCGACGACGTTAGCCACGCGCATGCGGTAGACCGACATCACGCGGTAGACTGAGAGGTATGTATCATACAAATGTACTTTTCAGGAACACCGTTCCTGTATGAAATCTATATGTTCGTCTCTGTGTGCGAGCGTTTTATTTCGAATATTCGAATTTTGACTTCAGATTCGGATTCAGCATAAAAAAATAGAATATAAATGTTCAGGAACACCGACCATATCTCAAGGAACACGGTCAAAATGGCCGACAAATTAAAAAAAAAAATGTTAAAATGTTATATAATTGACGAGCCAGGTGTTCCTCTGGCAATGCAAGCTTGCGCATTCTCAACTGGTTTGAAATGAAAAATTCTTTGGGCACGTTTTGGGAAAAGAATAATATTTGAATGTTCTTTATCTCTTTTGCAGGTTTCGGAGAAAATTACATCACAATAATACAACAGTGAACTTGCCAATATACCAAAGTTTATGACTGACTTCAATTGATACTCATTCGACATATAGAAAGACATATCAAAATAGCTACGAATGTTAAAATAGCGAGTGAACTATGTAAGAAGTGGTTCATGTGGCGCTCGGTTCTTTAACGAACTATGCGTGAATATATAGGTAGAGAGATATATATATCAAAATTGTGACGTCACTAATTGCGATGGCGTCATTGCAGTGCAATTAGACATTATTAATGGAAAATGAGGTAACCTAAACTCCATTGCAATTAGACATGAAAAATGTAAAAACTCATCTGTAATGCATAGATTAGAATGATTCCTCAATCTTATAAATTGTATATACACACATTATTCAATATTATCCCCAAATATATATTTTTTTCTCTAGTAATTCTTCTGTGGATAATTTTTAGGTCGGTAACGCAAGAGTGACACCCCTGGTGTTGCAATTGTCAATAGACTATGGTAATTGCTTACCATCAATCAGGCCGTACGCTTGTATGCCACATTTGTGGTATAAAAAAATTAAAAATTGAATACTTTTATGTACATATATACACCCATACGTTTGGGTTCAGTAAAGCTGAAGTCTTGAAATTAATATGACTTATAAAGGTATCAAAGCAGCCCGATTTTGGAAGTACCTCCATCTCATAGAAAACAACAGCCAATTAACTCTAGACGGTTGTTGTGTTCCTGCGGGTGAGTGAGATTACCATTGAGCAGGGATGGCAACAGAGAGTTTTTACTTGGTTGTTGTTTTCTGTGGCCTTTTCAGGAACACCGTTCCTATATGAAATCTATATGTGTGTCTGTGCGTTTGTCTCTGTATGCGTTTTTTTTCGAATATTCTAATTTTGACTTCAGATTCGGATTCAGCATAAACAGTAGAATAGAAATGTTAATGAACATTCCACCGTTCCTATCTCTTACGGAATATGGTCAAAATTGCCGTCAAAGTTTAAAAAAAAAATGGTTTGTTATATAATTGACAAACCAGGTGTTCCTCTGGCAATGAAAGTTTGCGCATTCTCAACTGGTTTTTTTTAAATACAACGTTGTGAATTAAGTTGCCATCTCCACTATGCTCCTAAGGAGTTGCTGTGTTACCAGCAGTGGTAACACAGCAACTCCTTAACAAATTGCAAGCGAGATACTTCCTATATTGCAAATTTCATACTTGCTTAGCAGGAGCTAATAGAATCAGTCAATTTCGATACAATGATTTTAGCAACTTTTTTCCGAGGAAAGTTAGAATCTTTACATTTGCATATGTTTGGAGGATCGGTGACATAAGTAACTCATTTTAATTCAAGACTTAATCTTTAATTCAGCAATATTATGGGGGTGCGTAGAAAGAACACGATTTTTTATGGAAGTATCCAGAAACATATGTATCTTTTAGAGTAATACCTTTGATTTCCGAAGAAAGTTTCAAACAGTAACTTTGTTTATATTCAAATATGATCAAATCAAATTTAAAATCATTCATTACAGCTCATCGAAATCATTCAAAATTCATTCAATAAACCTAATTGCACTGGACTGTAAAGATAAAAATTCGAATTGTCATCGATATATCTTTGCATTTTGAATATAAAGAAGAAATTATAAATAATTAATTTCAATGTGATTTTCAAATGGCGGTAGTTTGATAATTGTTTATACTGATATATCTTTCTAAATGAAGTTACTAACCAATTTACGACTGATTAATAAACATAGACAGCTTATTTTTATAGACTGCACAATGGTTAACAACTCATTATAAGATCATCCATTTTATTTGGTCTTGGATGAAGAATGCTGGCTATATCGACATAAATTATCATATACATATTCAATTTACGTAAACATTACGTACGTAAAAAAGGGTATAAAAGTTAGTGGTAATAGTAACTACTATGCAGTTTTCGATCTTTAAACGTGTACATTTGTCGTATCCCGAATTGGAGGTTAAACAAGACTACCTAAATTTCAATACCATCATTCGTTTAAAAAAATTAATACGTCTAAGTACAAATTATTATGTATTCATCATCATCATCTTTGATTCACTGGTGGAAAACTCCCAGGATGTAGGTTAGTTTATAAAACCGAACAATTTTTCCAAAAACAAAATTGCCCAATACAAGCCAATAAGCAGAACTGATTAGACATACATAGAGGATTCTATTTTTGTTTATCTGTTTAACGTGCCGAGTGAGTACATCTACATTAACGTAACGTAACGACATTTGCGCCTATACAATAAAAACTGTAAAATAAATTTATTTATTGTATATTGTCCTAAACAGCAAAATATTTATCAATTATGTCAACGACTTTAAGTGTAAACTTTAACAATTGTCGAAAACGCGCTTGCAAAAGTGCCCTTTAAACTTACAAATTTTGATTGTTATTATTCCGATCTTTGTCTATAGTGGTTGTTAATGTGACGGTGTGAAATTTTTCACTGTTTATTTATGACTTTTTAATGGCCGAATTAGTATTTTTTCTATTTTTCATTATTATTATACAAATATGGATTGAAAATAAAACATTTACCATAACCTACAACGGCTGTTGCAATAATGTAACCAGATTTATAAAATACTATCAATTGTTATTAAGACCGAAACTACCAACCCTGCTGGGTTCAATACATTTCACATTTAATATGCAATTATTGCAAACGATATCGCGATCAAAATTCAGCTTCCCTATCATAGTATTAAGACAATATTATGAACCAAGTTTCTGGATCAATGTACTGTATTCGGTTCCAAAAACATTAACCGACTTTAAAAAAAGCAATAGAAAAATAGATGTTGTTTACGGTAACAATACGCTGTCATTTTAACTATATCCATGTACAGATCCAAGAATGTTGAAAGAAAGTAATGTCTATGGTGTAAGTTGTCTATGTTCTAATATTAACAAGCAATAATGATTATTTGTATAGCAATGGTAAAGACAATTACGTTCTGATATTAGTGTGGCAATGAATTCATATAAAATGACAAAAGTAATAATTTTTCATTTTATAATTAAATATAATATAGTATGTAAAAAAAATTAACATCATATATTTATATTATATCGAATATTGCTGTGGCATATATATATAAAATAAATATCACTTTCTTACAGCTGACCGCCGTGAGTCACAATTCTTTAATCATTATTGTGTTCATGCAAGTTAGTGAGAGTAGCATCTTGAGAATTTGCGGTGATATCTAGAAACACCCCAGCGATACTCCTTGCATGGATTCATAGTTGACTGTAATCACTTCAAATCCGTTGAGCTGCAAGCTTGTTTGCCTCCCGATTTTGTTTATTATAAATTCAATGTCACACTAACTCCAGAACAGAAAATATATTGAAATGTAATATATTGTACGCACGACGACGGCTCAAGCTTATGCAAAATCATACAAATCTCACCTTTACTGCTACGACATAAGATACATGAGTGTATACCTTGATCTGTCGTTGACTGGTACATAATCTTTTAGCTTTAATTATATACCGTATATGTGTCTATATCTAAAACCTATTACACTTACACTATAGTATATATATTTTTTATAGATTCAGTTCTATCAGTAGTTCATGTAACAGGCAATTATGTTCATGTATATATATATTTATAGTACTTGAGCGAAAGAGTTTCGCTCTTCGTTTTTGACGTGAATACGTCTTTAAACTTGCTTCCATAGTGGGAGGCAGTAAAACAAATGTTAATAAAATCGAGGGCTGCAGTTTGGCGTTGCAGCTACACGTCTATCGAGTACATTTAAAATTTCATTACACCACTTGATAGCTAAAGAATTCCTTACGTTGAGTGAGGACTTTGACACATAGCTTGCGGCGTGGGAGAAAGCGCCGCTATTTTGGTATCATTTCGATTCATAATATAATTTCGTTTTAGAATAGCTTACTTCCGTTTAATCGTTACGAAGACGTTTTCACGTAAAACTCACGGTTGTGTCCACGACACAATCATACCTTATATGTATATAGTATATATATATATACTATATCTATATATATATACTATAGGTAAAAAGCAAGATCTTATATATAAAAAGAAAATGTAATGCAAATCGTTAGGACCGTTCCTAAGCTATAAAAACATACATTTTTTCTTTTAAGGTTAGGCAATGATAAAATATAACGGCCAGATGTATGAAAGCGGTCTTTCGCGGACTTATACGGCCGAAGCGAAAAATTAGTTTACAGAATTGTAACATATTGGAAGAGCTTTAAACTAACTGTATGCAATAATAACATATTATACTATAATTGGTGTAATTTTGTTTTATCTAATTACCTGATATGTTACAGAAATAAGTAGAAATTGTGGAATTCCAGCGTTTTTAAGAGAGGTAGGGCGCAACAAAGCAGCCCGTCTGGGGAAGTACCTCCACCTCACAGAACAGCGCAGCCAAATAACAATTCCCTAGAGGGTTGTTGTGTTCCTGCGTGTGAGTGAGGTCTCCAGTAAGCTCCTACGGAGTTGCTGCGCAAACAATACTTAAAGTGTTCCAAACGCTTGTATAAAAAAAAAAATTGCCCCTTGCTATCTAGACAATGAAAGCTTAAACCAATAGGAAAAAAAATGCACGATCAGATCGCAAACACCAACTGACATAGTCCCTATGTTATATGAAATGCCATAGTACGGAAGGTTCAAATAGTTCCCGGACATCTATTGAATGTAGCTAAATGAAACTTTTCCAAATATCTCAGTCAATTAAAAGATTTGAGCGCTCGTCGTATGTAAGTCGGCCCATTAAACTGGATAATTGCCCAAAAAAAAAAATTATCTAAAATGAAAACTTCAAAAAAGTAATTGCCCCAAAGGAATGGTCATTTTAGTTAATCAGTTTATACGGTGCGTCGAATGATATTGTTTCCTGCATTGCACAGTTGTTTAATATTATGAAAAAAAGTTACATACTCAGATGAGAGAAATGTTAAGTAGAAATGACTTAAGTATTCTTTTCACACCGTTTTCTCGTTGACCTCTCATTTCAAGTGGAATTCCTATCGAATCACACCCATTGTGAAAATTCCCATTTTCCCAATGGGTGTGTATCCGCTAACATTGTTACTAGATAGGAACCGATTGTCACTTTTACTATATTGAAAAATTTTGTTTTCACTGTGTATCGAACAGAATAATGGCTCATTACCACTCATCCGTGATTCTGTACACGGCGACTGATCAAGCTATACAAAACCATACAAAAGTCACCTTTAGTACAACGACATAAGACACATAAGTGTATGCATTGATGTGTCGTTATGTGTACATATTTAAAAATTGATCGGAAATTGCTTTTTTTATTGATTTCTATAAAAACAATATTACGGAGAGAGCACAAACGTCAGAATGAGGTACATATCTATGAAAAGACACGACATGGTTGTAATATTATATATATATATCATAGTAGGTAGTTAATTTCAAAATGGTGTAATTATTACGTGAATATATTTTACACGTTGTCATTCCACAATTGACAATGTTAGAACCACACTGATCCATGTCATATGTGCGTCTTTCAGAGAAAATGAGTCTAACATAATACATTGAGTAAATTACATGACTTACAGTGGACAAAATGGGGCAAGATGTATAGGCAAAGTGGGTGTCAGTGTGGGTCACATAATCGCGAGTCCCGGGAATATAGAAAAAAAACTAATTAAAATAGATATTTTTGTTTACGCTAAAGACGTATGCAAATGAAAGAGAAATTTATATTTCCAAAGTGGAATGTAGGATGATTTTTTTATCAAATATTTTTTTTGCTCCCATCAATTTTAACAAAAAAAAAAAACGGTTTGGTTTACGATCTCAATATTTCACAAGCGCATCGAAATTTGACCAATATGTTTGACTTGAAAACAAAATTAATGACTTCTCTGTTGTTAATCCTGAGAAATGATGGTTACACTGTATTAAGGAAAACTGTACTAAAGAGACTTGAATCAGTGACATTGTATTATGTTTTGTCATGCTCACGTGTAAAAATCTTTACTCGAAAAAATATCACTTGGATCAGCGGTTCTAACGTCGGTAATAAATTCATTTAAATATCAGACATGTTGGAAATGTTTTAGATAATTGTCGAAATCGGAGATTCACGTGTTAAAAGCGATACAGATGTTTTTATCTTTGTAACACGCAATATGAATACAAAAAGGAAAATTATGTGAATAAATTGCAGGGCATTTTCTTATATGTATGTATGTATTCACGCCGGGCTCCCGTGCGAGGTAGGTCTATTATTCAATTTGTAAAAAATAGAGTGGGTTAAAGAATCTGGAGTATCTAAATATAAAAAAAAAATATTTCTTTATTTATAACATCATGGCCGATTGCTTCGATTTCGACAATTTCCCAACCACCATAACAAATATTACCATCGTAAAATATAGTAGTCTATTTTTACTACTTACAACGTTTAAATCTACAGTTTTAAAGTCTGTAATAGAACGTATTAATACTATTTTAAAGTCTGTAATAGAAAAGACAATGACAGAATTCGTTCTGACTGTAAATAAATACTTCGAAGACGTAAGAGCGCCTGACTTTTTAACTTATAATAATAGAACATATGATTTTGTAGTGTTGCCATATTTTTAAGTGATATTAGCATAGATACTGTTTATTTTGTAATAGAATTGAAAAAAATAAGCGCTGTCATCTAAAACCGTTACGTGTAGGGTGGAAATAAAATACGGGAGTCGCGCAACATGGTATTTGTCAATGTAAACCACGTATTAATACTAGAGATGGGCCAATTTACGTAATTTTTCCCACCATTTGAATATTTCTTAACTTGGGAAATTGTGAAAAAATCTTGGGAAATATTTCAATGGTGAGAAAATGACCAACCAATTTCTGGTAGGTCAACTTCTTGCATTGTTAATCTTCGTTTGTGAATGTTTTATTTTCCAATGGCAGTGCTAGTCGCGACAGATTACATACGGGTTGACAGTTCTATTACAATATAATTATACAAATCATTTGACATTAGAGAGACTGCTTTTATTTTCCTAGTTAAAAAAAAGACATTTTTCAATGTATCCTTAAAATTATAATGTATATAGAGATAGTATTGCCATATGAAATATTTTTTTTTAATAGAAACCAGTTATAATTTTTTTAAATAATCGTCACTAACGCAAAATATCAACACAAATTTGTGTTACTTTAATTACTATAAACACCTTATATGCCGTTGGCCTATGTAAGCAACGGAAAGCGTTAATTCACGCGACAAGGTACGATACAATCCGATGTATAAACGTGGTATTTGTCGATGTAAACCACGTGTCAATACTAGAGATGGGTCAATTTACGTAACTTTTCCCACCATTTGAATATTTCTTAACTTAGGAAATTGTGAAAAAATCTTGGGAAATATTTCAATGGTGGGAAAATAACCAAGCGATTTTTTGCTAGGGACAATCTGCGAAGCAATACAGATTTCAATCTTATCCGATTTTATAAAGGTTGCAAGGTCAATATATATTTCAATGGAAATATGTATGATAATATCGACTCATAGTTCAACAATTAACAATGGTAATTAATTGACGAAGTCTGAATCGACATTCACACGGCGTCGCATTGTATCGCGTTGTTTGTGTTAAAGCTCACCTAGGACATTGTTTTTTTTATTGTGTGAACTTTTAAATCATTTTTATCGCAACAGCCATTCGATCACTAGTCACGAAATCGTCAGCTCATATTCAATGCTTTAATTGTAGTTTTTGTGTAAATGAAACTCCTTCGTACATATCTTGAGATTTATTTCATTAGACTGATAAAATATTTTAGAATATTTAATTTAAAAATATTTATAATGAGATGCATTATTTTTTATTTTAGCTAATTTTATTTATCGAAATTATATTGTAATAATGTCATTGTCATACGAATTTATGTAAAATAATTGAGTAATCAACGTTTACTTCTCATAAGAAATTAGTTTTATTTTTCAAAGAATATTAAAGGATCTTGTTAGTGTGTAAACGTAATTTCATTCTATTTTAAATTATAAAACTACAATCAATCTGAGTATCTTTCTCTAGTACAGGAAAAGGGTGCGAAGTCTACAAAATCTACAAGCTTTGGAAAACATATCGGCATTTGATCATCACAAAACGAGAAGGTCTAAATCTGTGCACAGCAAATATTATATTATTCCTAATAAATGTTAGAAAAAAAAGAATATAAGAAGAAAGAAGGTATTTAGGGGCTGAATTAAGTGGTGTCCTCAGCCGATTCCACAAGGGGTTGGCGCAAAAATATAATATATAGATACTTAAATATTCTGCAATATAGTCCCAAACTAAAAAAGTTACTTTTACAATAGAATGAAACAACGTTTGCATGCTACTAAGAACATCTTTATGTATATAATGGTATGATTTATGAAATAAATACAATGAAAGATGTAATAAATATACAAATAAACACGCGAACGTTATGTAGGTACTCGTAATTAATTATGTTGATACTGTTGATTGTAGGCGCTTGGTGGAATTTTGAAGACATCTCCTTAATGTTAATACTTGCACTTGTACAGATTCCACTTCACAATTTTATTTAATAATTATTTTTACCGACCGGTTTCGCCTTTACGGCATTATCAAGGTATTTTATACAACATATCAATATAATAGATCTATGTATCTGTATAAAATACCTTGATAATGCCGTAAAGGCGAAACCGGTCGGTAAAAATAATTATTAAATAAAATTGTGAAGTGAAATCTGTACAAGTGCAAGTATTAACATTAGCGAGACTCGTAATTAACTTTTTTAACAACTAGTAAGTTTTGACCATTTGTCACAATTATTGTTGCATTGACATAAAACAAATACAAAAGTTACATAATTTAATAAGGCAATACACACACGGAGCGGTGACAGACCGTCTACAGGGGCCGAGCGGATCAAACATACTATAACTACTTTTGTAGGTAATCCTCGGTGTTCCCGTATGATACAGAGTTGCTGCCGTTTTTATACGGCGATGATGAAATAAACGTTAAAAGTAATACAGGACTCAATTTTCCGCTGAAATGATTACCTAATCGGATGTAAAGTTATTTGATAGCAAATAGTTGTTTCATAAATATATATTTTTAACATCTTAATTATTAAACTTCATGAAAAAGTAAATGACTAGGCAAGCAACGCAGCAATAATAAGGAAAGCCTTGTATTATTGTCGTGTTGCCTGTCTAGTAATTTAATTTTTCATGTATACAGAAATGTTCAATCACTTGTTGGGAACATTGCTCTTGGAATATAGTGTTGATTTCATTTATAACTCATTGCCTCAAAACATACTCAATGATGAAAGGGTTAAAAACTGTATTTTTAAGTTGACAACCGTTATTTTTCTATTGTTCATAATGAATTTAAGCGTTCATCATTTCATAAGGGAGAATTACCGAAAAGAGAGTGAAAGGCGGCGCTGCGAAGTCTAGTGGTGCGTTTTGTTCTCCGCTCGACCGCGTCAGGCGCGTTCAGACCGCTCCGTGTATTAATAACCTTATTGTTTTATATATCCACAGCCGGGAACACAACCAGGCACTTGAAATCTTAATTGTTCGTAACTGTGTCTAATAGTTTCTTGCATTGGTCTTTGCTTGTTAGAATTAAATACCTGTTTTCAATGTAATATCAAATGAAAATTGTCAGTATGATTACTGTTGTATAAGGAGGCATTAAGCTGTTAGAATGCATAGACTGAGCTGTATTAACATCGGACGTGTAAATATAGTAACTATGGAGTAATAAATATATTGACATTTACAATATTCATAGTGTTTTATTTATTTTAGAGGTCGTTGGTCACAATGTTAGTAGACCATTGTCCCGGGCGGTAGATGTTTGCGAAAGGCCCTTGTTATTTGTGGAACTTATGTAAATTGAAAGTAATAGGCCCTCATTTCTGCAGCATTCAAAATACTGCATCTTCTGCCTAACCTAAGTTTCACTACCATACTCTTCCCTGAATGATAACAAGGCCAATTTTGTTCGACATGTTTTTGTTTTGCCAAGATAAGAGTGTAACTGGGGATTATTGTGTTCTTGCGTGTGAGTGAGGTCACCAGTGAGCTCCTAAGGAGTTGCTGTGTTAACACCATTGATATGATTTTTTGCTTTCATTATTCCTTCGATATCTCCCTCACAATTTCCATCTTTCATCCCCGATTATTATTTGAGATAGAGCAGAAAACGTTTTGACGTTTCCTAAAGCTTTCTCCACTATACACCTTAGCCCTTTAACCGCCGTGCCCGTAATATTACGGGATATGAAAAATATGCTCCACGCGCCGCAGACGTAATTTCACGTCAAGTTTTATAAATTGTTTATTGGTGCATTTATATTAAAGATTAAGTTGCAATAAACATTGTACATTACAATCCAGGATGTATTCTTAATAATTAACAAATTTTGCTGCGTTTCATTATGATATTTATAAAAAAAATCGTTGGAAGGTGTTACTTAGTACCAACACGAATCGCCAATAACGTGATATTACGTGTACTAGGGATGGGCAGGTTCCTTATTTAGGATAAATAAAAGAACACTTCGTTTTGTAGTAATAGCAGTATTTTTATTACACCGTTTACATTTTTTATGAAAGTTCGAAATTTCACAATTTAATCTAGACGCTTATGGAACTACTGTACTATTGGGCGTTTTCTATTAACCAGCCGAGAACAAGTCGCACAACATTGTACCCATTACACTATTACTAGTAGATTATGTTAGAGTAGGTGGGCTGCATATCAGTGCTTTAGTGAGAATGTTATGCGAGCTGTGCTGGCACGGCGTCCGCGGCAAGACAGGAAAAATACTGTATCATTTTGCATTACTGCCACACAGAGAACAAAACACATTTATAAATTTTTGCTTTAAGGTGATACATAGAAAGCGTCGCCATAAAAATAAACCATAGCTGTCGATAATGAAAATGAATGTATATAAAACTGGTAATACGTCATCAATACAACAAAGTTCTTTTACAGGACTTGGATAACTATTCGAATAGCTTGCCATCACGAATTAGCTGTTTAATATCTCCCAGCCAGCACAGCGGCTGCATAAGGTTTTATACAGGCTGTACAGTAGTGGCAGTAGTGAAGCTGCTAAGCAGAGAGAGCGTACTTCTTGCGTGTTAATTAGGGCTATCATTTTACAGCCGTAGCTATTGGCATACTAGTGCCGAGCCAGCCGATTTCTAGCACGGAAAGCCTATTTGGATCTTTCCAGTGTCCATTTGACATTTGGAACGGCAGTTATGCACTATATCGTGAGCCATTAAGCTCAAAATGTGTTCAAAATTATAAATTCGTTCATCAATCCAAATATACCCCTAATGCCAGTTAAGGATGACAGCTGGCAAAGGAACGACATTTTAATAAGGTCTGTATGAAATTATGTATATTTAAGAAACTATAGTCAATTTAATGAATTAACAATACATATTTATGATGCCGCAACTGCCAGAAGTCACCCAAAAATAATTATTAGAAAGGGTCAATTCACTTTTCCGAGGAATGCAGGCTTCTCGTATCGAAACAAGTGGTGTCTAACAAGGCTGAAGCGGCAGTCCAAATAAATTTGCTTTGTACTAGTGTGTGCTTCCAGTCTTTACTAACCGTTACAGGGTCGATAATGTCATTATATGACGCAATTACGACTTGTTGAATTCACACAGACCTTTGCTTTGGATAATATAAGAGTTAATGCTTTCTGCCTCAAATGTATCGTTTAGAAATATGCACGATAAACCCACGCTATGATCCGTTTAGAATGAATGATTTTAGATGCTATTAGACAGCTGAAAGTTTAAACACATTTTGCTTTAACAAATATATGACCCATTGTAATTAAACAATAAATTACTCATTGAGGATCAAGTCGTAGCGAAAGTTGTTTCAAAGGTTTTTAAAATAACTTTTAAACAGGCTACAAGCCTGCGTAGATATATACTCTGTACAAAGCAGCAATATAATATAATAAGAGCATTTATTGATTCTAGCAAGCAAACAATGTTTAAAAAATTTTGGGAGTAAATTTACCACATTAAAACTCCATGTGTGCTAGTTTTCTTTTGCGTCCAATCGTGGATATTAAATGACAATTTTACTTTTCTATGAAAATTATAATTATGTCAGATTATATCTATTATAAGAGGTTAGCTATTAGTGCATGACCTACGCAAATTTATCATGCAGTTTGTTGACCTGTGCACAGAACGTGCGCTGGAGCCGATTGAGAACTTCATGTTGTTTGTTTTACCGAATTAATACGTAATCTGTCGAATTAGATGTTTTGTAATGTTTACACTTTATTCAAAGCCATGAGACGCATTAAATGTGTGACTTGAATATTTCTCAAGTAAATACATCAAGTAACAGCAAGTAATTTAGAGGCCCGATACTTCAATAAAATATGCTTGGAACCGGTGTAGCTCATATCGAAATCAATTCCGTATTAAGAAATTCTACGACTAAGAAATACAATTTCGTATTAGAAAATCCCTTTCCCTTGTTATCAAACCCTGGGCCCGCTATAAAATAAAGGCATTTCGTTTCAAACAAAACTCATGAAGCAGCGAAATTTGATTCACTCTGTTAGCAAATGTAGATGCTTTATGAAACACTCGCAGTCTAAAGCAAATTGGTTTGGAGGTTTGCAGCTGGCAGCCTTCGTGTATGGATAGAGATGCTTTAAGCAAATACTTTGTAGCTAAGTGAACGTCTAAAAGCATTAGACTTGAAGAATTCTGAAAAAGTTCTGCGGCGTTATAAATTTAGTTAACTCAGACTTAGCTACGATCCGTTTGCTTAGAGCGTTCGCACTTAAGTTCCCTTTAAGGTAAATTACCGAACTTAATTCAACTACATTTAACAGACTTTTTATAATAGTGTACGCATACTCATTTTCATCTAATTCTGCGAAATAGTTTGTTTTTATTTGTAAATGAAGTGAAAGTAACGATATTACACGCTAATATGATGATAACAAAAAATATGTTACACGATAAAAAGCATGCCACGTTTTTTTGTTACAAAAGGATTTACTCTCGAAGCTAAATTCAAATACAAGAAATTCCAATGATAAAATATTTATAATTATCCAACATGAGACAATATCACATTGTGCGTTTAGTTTGACAATCGGTCGCCATGCTAACAAACATGTCGCTACTGTCGCCGTTAAGAATTTAACTCCGATAAATCGATTTTAATTTCGAGAGTATTGATATTGTAATAACCAAAAGCAGTCACAAATCATGTGTAATAAAAATTAAAATTAATGGCATTATAATAGGCCACTTTTGACAGCTTACTTCGTTATTTACAAGATGTAACGTAACTAAGTCAAAATATTCTAGGAACAAATTCTTGAAAACAAGAAGCCTTACCTATTTAGAACAAACAATTAATAAATCCCGAAAAAGCAGCTACTTCGTAGAAAGTTTACTAAAATTTAATATTTTTCCGCGATTTCATAAAATAGGATCACTGTAATTTATTACTATCTTGTATTGAACTAGATCCTGAATAAAACATGTCGATTTATGTTTCAACTAATATTTACAACGTACTAAATGTTCAAGTAGATGTCGGTTAGTATATAAAAATCAATATTTGCTTGTTCATATTTTAACGTTTTATCACAACAGGAACGACGTGGCTGCCGCATCGTCCCTATATATCCCTATATATAAAAAGTTGAAAACTTAGTGGTCGCTCTTGTGTGAAGGTTATAGAACGAAAAAAATATAATAAATAAAAAATATACATAAAAATGTACACAAAAAATATATAAGTAAAATACTTATTTTGTACAACATAATTTATGATGAAATTAGAAATCAACAAAAGCAAAACAGATATGTCTACGAACATAAATACGATATTAACTCCCGCATCTCCTAGTATAGCAACTGCTAAAAGTCCGGTGACATATATATTACATATGGACCCCCAGAAATTCTAACAATATTAATTGATTAACATTATTAATATACCATAATTACCATATTAAGCTCCCAATTACTTATATTAACATTTCATAAATTAAGAAACTGATAAGTTGATGAAAGCTACATGCGTTTTCCCGCCAGACTTACAAAAAAGAGTGATATTCTCTGCGTTTCGTTAGCGAAGTGTACTTATAGGCAAAATTTGTACGAGTATATAATAATATCATGCAAGAATTTTGGAGTGTCGCAGATAGTGAAAGTTGGTCTATTCTACACTACTGACTCTATTTATATAATGGACATATGTAAGCACTTCTTCTGTTAAGGGTTTGATACGAAGCGTTCCCGGATACTATATACCGGTTATGACGTGTATTGTATGCGTGTGTGTATATATGCAATGCATAACATATTTATGTGATATATTGCATATTGTATATATATATATATTTATTTATTCGCGTCCGATTACTTAATTTTCCAAATATATTTCTATACTTGCGAAAACTTATAATTGGTCTTCGGAGACCAACAGACTAGTACTATTTGTATAATTGGCTGTTTTCCTTTGAAAAATAAAAAGAAATTAAGATCATGCCACATCGAAGTTATATTTTTTATCTCAGTCACAACAAAATTTTTTCATCATTGTGAGCTGTCAAAAGCGGCATCTTAGAATACATTTATTATATAATTTTTGATGTAAGTTTTTATTATATATAAAACTAGCACTAAAATACAATAACTTCTTAAATTAGTATACAAATACATTTACACAGACCAATAAGTCTTAGACGCCATAAACACTAATATAAAAGATGACACCATGACATGTCAAGTAGAATGGATCAATCAGATTTCGTTATTAGCCAACAAATCAAACCCATTTAAGCCAACAGCTAAAAGCAAATGCATAATAGCGGATCGGACCATAAAGTATGACATTTTGAATAAAAAAATTGGTTGTCTGGAAAGTCGGTACACGGACGATAATGTTACGTGATAACGTCATGAGAAAACATTCAACAGTTGACAAAACAGTTCACATGTAGGTTGTGTCCAGCCGCTGTCTCTCTTCTACTCGGACGCATCGGCCGATGGAGTGGAAGAGAGATAGATGCGTCACAAGCCGAACGCTTAGGCCGATCGTGCCTTTCTATCGCTTGTACCGCGCTCTTGCTTGCACGCTCGGCTCAGGCGGAACGTGACACTTTTTCGTGCGTGCAGCCGGCGTTCATCGATTTATAAGACGTTATCACGTCAAAAAAATTAACCCAAAACTATGCCTAATGATTATTTGTTTAAAAATGCCGCGTAATAACACGTAACGTCATATTATATGTCAATCAAACTACAAGTCATAAAATATTAAAACCGATATTATAACAATTTGAAAGTTTGTAGCACATAACTAGCTTGTGACTTATTTTATTTGTTACTAGCTATCCGCCCCGGCTTCGCACGGGTGATATGATCGCTACCAAACTTCACAGGATCACCTGCTGGGCTAACCTGAAGATTCACTGAAAATTTCATCAAAATCTGCCCAGCCGTTTTTGAGTCCATAGAGGACATACAAACAAACAAACATTCATTTTTATATATATAGATTAGTCAATCAATTGCATTAACTTTTACCGCTGGCAGTTTGTTCACTTACAAATGACGTCACACGTTCTAAGATCAATGGGTCATTTAATTTTAAACATAGTTTTGGGTCATTTGAGGTTTATTTATTAAAAAATATATATTTATCACTATTTTTATGATAATTTGAATCACTATTTGAAATGTTGTCCGATCACCCATTGCATTCAATTTTAGACCTTGCTGACTTAAGAATTGTATTAATTTACTACTGAATGTACCGCCTTTTTAGAATTATTGGTCTGTAATAATTAATAGATTCAACATTCCCAACATGACGTGAAATTCATCTTATGGATACATTTTGAGCGCAAACCACAGTTACTGTACGCGAAAATGTGCACGTTCCATGCAACATCTATCTAGTTCACGCGCCTATCTTTTGACGAGCTCAGTGGCGCAGTGGTTAGCACTAATGCTCGTGGGTACGATTCCCACACAATACAAACATTTGCGTACATGAACATGTCTGTTTGTCTTGATTTGGTAGTTTTTAAGAGCATCGAAGCAGTCTGTCTGGGGAAGTCCTTCCACCTCACAGAAAATCACAGCCAAATAACGACTCTCCGGAGGGGTGTTGTGATCCTGCGAGTGAGTGAGTTCACCAGTAAGCTCCTATGGAGATTGCTGTGTTACTGCAGTGGAGGTATCGTGCCTGTGATACTTAAAAAAACGTCCTTTGCGAAGTAGGCAGAAAACCGAGCGCCACATGACTCGGTCCTTACACACCTCACTCGCTACATTCATAACTTTTATCATGCATCATGTTCGCCGGTTCCTAGGCCTCCTGACCTTCTGATAAAACTGAACCAATTTAGTCGTGGCAGGTGAGTCTTGGCCTTTCTCGGCTCATCCTTCCACCTTTGGACTTTCACACTTTTTGCACGTTTCGTCATTATTTCATATTGCATTCTTTCTACATGTCAGAACCAACGTAGCATGCCTTTCCATATCTGACAATGACACTCTTTCAGACCAATTCTCATTCTTACATCTTTGCGAACACGGTCAGTACGCGTTACGCCACAAATTTTGCGCGATTCTCGCATCTCGACCGCATTTATTGTACTTACTTATTTATATGTATACCTACGTATAATACATACACCCGTAATGTTAAAGTCGCCAATGCCCGCCATTCGCCTTACGTGCTTTTTATCCATCTCTACAATAATATATATATATTTTTATACAACGTCGGGAGGCACACAAGCATACGGCCCGACTGATGTAAATGGTTACCGTAGCCCATGGACGCTTGCAACATATTAAGTATCAGTTGCGCGATGCCTACTCTGCTGCTAACACAGAAAATCCTTTGGAGCTTACAGATTAACTCGGTTGCTTGCAGGAACACAGGGAGTTGAATTTTGCTGCGGTTTTCTGTGAGGGAGAGGTACTTCCCCAGAGGAGCTGCTTTGATGCGCCCTACCTCTCTTAAATACATCGAGATCAAGACAAACAGGCACATAAATATTAAAGTACCATTACTAACCAGTGCACCAGATTTGACAAACTCAAATCTGTCTACAGTGATAGAAGAGTCGGGATGCACCTTGCAATCGCGAAATGGTCTGCGCCTAAAATGTCCGACAAATGACGACAAATAAAAACAGGTCCAGCCTATTTAAATTACAATACCAGACATTTACAAGTGGACAGTGGAATTACATATGTTATTCACAAATGATAGCACGAAAAAACAAGAAAACAAGGCGGATTGTTGCAACCTCCATAAAACTATAGCTTGTGTACAAGTTGCCACACCCCGCTGCCAGCCCCCTCTAACCCCGGTTAGATGCAATTAAATTATAGGATTGTTTTTTATTTTTTTGCCAGGACAACGTCTATTGGGTACGGAAGTCTAATAAATGATGCAATTCTCATTTATGGCGATCCTGATGTGGATCACGCCAATGACAGTTCTTTCTATGTAAAAGCCAGTGTTTATCTAAGTACGTGGCTATGCTAAGCAGGTGTAATAAATTATTTGTATCTGACGCAAGCAAAATGACAGTCTTGTCATTTAATCATCACCAAACACTTGCATGCATGCACAGGTGTTATGACCATTCAGCCCAGTTTTAGTTCCTTTTTATGTGCTGGATATTCATTTATATGTGTTTCAGCTCAATTTGTAGTTGTTACATTGCATTTTTCTTGTGCACTAATAAAGTTAATAAAATTTACGTATTTTTCGATTCATATTGTCACCCTGGACTCCCACTATCAGGGTATAATCACTTGTACGCCCTTACAGTGTAGAACACTGAGTATATGGCAATTCTGGCTTCACTGCATCAATATGTGTATTTATGAATATCAAATTATCATGTGAAGTCTGAATAAAAGCTTTCCGATTTCATTTATAGTACAGTAAACTCCCGTTTATCCGAAATGATCGGACGGCGGCCGGTTAAACCGGATAAACCAAGTCCCGCGTGAAACACCCCGAATGGCGATAATACCGCGAAATGTGATCGTAAAGCATACGCAGAATGCTATTGATATGGTTGTGAATAAGCCTGCACGCTTTGACTGAACAATTTGTGTTGACGTGTTAAGAAGGCGCCAATGTATGGTTGCAAACTCAACGTTTTTAAATGATGAATAACAGAGCCCGTTTATTTTGCATTCTTATAGAAAAAATCAGCATTATTTGGCAGCGGCATTCGCAAAAGTTCGGATAAACGGGAGTTTACTGTGACGTTAAACAAAAAATTGTTAAACAAAAAAAGAATTAGTTACTGGGAGGGGGTGAAGGTTGAACCGTGCAGCGGGGGGTAAACATACTACGAGTACTGTTAAATATAATGTTGATAGGCTGTTCTCAAATAAAAACTAGTTATTTACAATAGAATTTCTGCAAGACGCGATTTAAATAATCGTTTTACTAATATACTTATGTTATTAAATAAATTAATATAAATTTACACATTCATTTTAATATAATATATCCATTTGGTTCCCGTGTCTACTTCCGATGGTGTTAGGCGTAATACAGGCTGTGTAAATAGGGTATATTCATCTGAAATTGGGTGATTGGTAACCATCGACAATTTCACTAATTTAAGCCCCAAAATGGCATCTTCTCCGTTATTAAAAATTTGAAGACACTAATTTTGATAATCTATATATTTCTATATATTTCCATATATATATATATATATATAATATACAACATATACAATAAAAAACATGGAAAAATATATGAAATTTTTGGAGAGCTCGATGGCGTTGGCGTTGCACGTGTCTTGCTAACCGAACACCCAGGTTGAGAAACGTCGATCGTAGCCTGTCTTTTGTTGGGTTTATCTATCTTTAGCTTCTCCGTGCTTCGGAGGGCACGTTAAGCCGTCGGTCCAGACTGTTGTCGATAGATGACAGTCGGTAAGCAAAGTCAGTGGCATTCGGGCGGCTGAAAACACTGGCCTCCGCCAATCCGCAGACGAGCAGCGTGGTGGAGTATGCTCTAAACCCTTTCGGTTGAAGGGAGCTCCGTATACCTGCAGTGGGATGAGTAAGGGTTGATGTGTGTGTATATGAAATATTAATAATTAATATCCATGCTTGGTGACAGGCCCTTATTAATATGGGTACGTTTTACATGGGACTGTGCATATACTAAAGGTTTTAACGTCGCCATACATGTTACAGATACTATGAGACAATCATACAAAACTTTCCGTACAAACGACAAGTATGGCCGTCTCTTTCTTAGACTACACGATCTCTTTTGTACGAGGAAATCGGAATTCGCCATGAAGATCATTAAATAAGTTAATGACTTTTGTATAAGAATTGAGAGTTTATTTTTGTGTGTTAGCCGTTTTATTCCTTCGCATTATTTATTAATAAAAACTATAATTCACGACTTTTCAAATCGATAAACCCTTTCAATGTATTCATAAGTAAATTGCAGGATCTTACTGCGACAGCGGAACTGATCAACTTTGCAAAAAGAAAATACAATAAACAGATACAGTAATTAAATTCACCCTATAAGCTAGACGAAGCGATGTTTTTTTCGAGCATATTTATTACTATTGTAATATTAATGTACTATCTATCTATATATATCTTGAACAAATTGAAGATAGATAGGTAGAATATTCATCTTCTTTCGTATTGTGAATCATTAAAACGTGTAAAATAAATCACCACCACATCAACCCTTACTCATCCCACTGCAGGGATACGGGTCTCCCTTCAACCGAAGGGGTTTAGAGTATACTCCACCACGCTGCTCAAATGCGGATTGGTGGATGGCAGCGTATTCAAGCCGCCCGACGGCCACTGACTTAGCTTAACGACTGTCATCTATCGACAATAGCCGGGACCGACGGCTTAACGTGCCCTCCGACGCACGGAGAAACTCGAGATAGATAAACGCATCCATAGACCGGCTGCGCTTGATGTTGCTTAACATGCGTATTTGGTTAGAATGACACGAGCAACGATGCCATCGAGCTCTCGTAAAATAAATAATAAAATAAAATACAATAGAAGCAAATTCCATACACGAAAACAAAACAAACTTATTGTTGTATTGGCACTATAGTCAAATCACAAAAAACATATTATATGGCAATTATTTATTAGTATTTTATCTACTAATGTAAAATTATTAGCAAAACAATTACTAATAAATAATAGTCATTAACATGTAACCAGAAATTATGACGAATGTCAAGACTTCTGTCCATGTCTTATATATGTACTATGGTTTTTCATCTTGCTAACGTAACCTCGTTTCCAAATTCATTAGGATTGGTGGGGTCCGCTACCTAAGCCTTGACCCTTTCCTAGGTTAGGTCACTTGACCCTTTCCTAGGTTAGGTCTTTCGAAATATAATTTCTTGGACGTGCGGGTTTCCTCGCGATGTTTTCCTTCACCGCCGAGCAAGTGACAATTACAAATGTGTACATAAATCTAAAACATGCATTTAGTGGTACATGTTCACGCCCATTCGAACCAGCCACCAGTGGTGGCAAGCTTTTTCGTAATCCACTGGGCTATCAGTGCCCTGTATGACGACTGATATGAAAAATAATTTGATGATTTTCATACAAATTAGAACACTGATAACCCAGTGGATAAAGAACCGACCTAGTGACCCACAGTCCACGTGACACACAGGTCCACGGTTCGAATCCTGGCATGTACCACTAAATTCGTGTTTTCGGATTTATGTACATATTTGTATAATTATCACTTGCTCGGCGGTGACGGAAAACATCGTGGGGAAACCCGCACGACTACCGACGACCTAAAAATTATATTTATTTTTTATTATTATTATATAAGGAAAGTCTGGTGTACCCTCTGGGTTGTGGAGATCAGACGGCAGTCGCTCCAAACTAAATATCAGTATCTGCGCCAAATCCTTAGGCTTAGGTAGCGTACCCCGCCAATCATAATGGATTAGGAAACGGGATAACGCTAAGAAGAAGAAGACTTTCATACAATTTTTTCATACATAATGTACTTATAAGTAGTAAAGTGTAGTAAAAATGCTTTCATGTACTGAACTTACTCCTATTATGAGTTATATCCTCGAGTACATAATATTTCGGAATTATCGTACAATGTTGCATTGGGCTAATAAAATAATATACATACAAATAATGAGAAACCCGCTCAAAAGCGAGTGGACTTATTTTTTCGAATTCCATCAAAACACATTGGACTATTATTTTTTCTGTCTTTTATTAAGTTTTGTAATATAGAAGGGCGTCCAAATTTAATTATCTATACAGATAAATAAAATTGGAGTGTCTGTTTGTAATATTAAAATAACCGCTTTTTACTAAATGCATATGGATGTATACACGGTACATATACCAAAACGAGTACTAGAGTTTTTGTCTATCTGTCTGTCTGTCTATTTGTTCCGGCTAATCTCTGAAACGGCTGGACCGATTTTAGACGAGACTTTCACTGGCAGATAGCTGATGTAATAAGGAGTAACTTTGGCTACTTTTATTTTAGAAATTGTATTTATTTTTATTAATATAAATAAATAATAAAAAAATAACTATTACGCGCGGACGAAGTCGCGGGCACAGCTAGTACTATATATATAATTCAAAAAGTAAGTGGCGTGTCTTCTATATATAAATTAGGAATTGTTTGTTCATATTTTATGCGCTGCCATACCGATCAATCTCACTGCGCATGCTTATAAACTATTTGCTGTGTCAAATTCTTGCTCGCACTTGCGCGAAGTTATAAGATATATCAAAAAATAGATAGATATTAAAAATGGCAGCAAGACAGTGTTCTCTTGTTCGCATATTCTTTTTAGTCTTAATTTCTATAGCATAAACGTTTTCCTTCAAATCTTTTTCGCATAATTACTTATTGCCATAAATTATTTTCATGTATAATGATTTCATTGACATAACTTACGCGAAATGATGTTTATTATTGAAAAAGTTATGCTATCTAAAATTATGAGTTTTAATTTGATGCGACTCAATATCATAAACGTTTAAAACTTTTTCGCATAACTACATATTGGCATAATTATTTCAATGCCTAATGATTTCATTGAATATGCGAAATGATGATAATGCCTGAAAACGTTACGCTATATAAAATTGACTTTTAATTTTATGCGATTCAATATGGGTACACAACAATGCGCTGGACACCAGCTAGATTTAAATAAAATAATTGTTTCTAAATGTCCTCATTAAGTTCATTCATAATTATACCCCATACGACATATATACAAATGTTTTTTTTTATTTGAACTGTACTTATATACTCACATATGTTACACAAGATTACTACTGGTTTATGTAATAGTCAGCAACGTACGCGATCAAATTTCACGTTTGTATGCCCATCATTTTTTGAGATAATCTTATATGGATGATACGAAATTCCGAAAATATTAACGATACGTATAACATTTTACTAAAAATAAAATCGGTTGAGAATGCGCAAGCTTGCATTGCCAGAGGAACACCTGGCTCGTCAATTCAATTTTTTTTTTTATTTGTCGGCCATTTTACCATGTTCCTTAAGAGATAGGAACGGTGTTCCTGAACATTCCTATTCCACTTTTTATGCTGAATCCTAATCTGAAGTCAAAATTCGAATATTCAAAAAAAGCGTCAGACAAACACACAGACAAACGCACAGACAAACATATAGATTTCATATAGGAACGGTGTTCCTGAAAAAGCAGATTTAACGTAGACGCATATGCACAGGCTAAAAAGGCCAAAGATTCGAAGCATATACGTCCACGAAACCAAACAAAAAGCTAGAACGAATAATAATGTACTAAATGTACACAGTCGCGGTGACGTGTGTATTTTCATAGCACTTTAGCACTTTGGTTGCCATAAAGTGACATTAGTTTCTACGCATGATCATGGCAACGATAAAGATATGTATAAATATTATACGGTATTTGATAGAAATCTCCTCAGATATCATTTGAATGAATGGATATGTGACAAGATTGTAACATATACACATATCTTTTATGTTCTATATGCACACAACCGCACCGCTTTGTGTCGCGAAGTGAACCTATGGGAACCAAATGAAAAAAAATTATCTATACACCTCAGATAAAAAAATGAAAGCGAACAAACTATTGCAGACCAGAAACCTTGTATTTCCGGGCACCGGAAACCACTTACTTTTAAAAAGGTATTCCATCTGGTATTTCATAGACTTCTTATCACAAATCCTATCAATTCGGTAAGCATATCATTGACTTACACTGACGAAAGGCTAATCAAATTGATACACTTGATTCGTATAAGTTTCCGTCCCTGGAGTTTCTACCTACTTCACGATATTTTTTAATACCAACTTTTTTTTTATACTACGTCGGGAGGCATACAAGCATAAGGCCCAGTTGATGTAAAGCGGGTACCGTAGCCCATTAACGCTTGCGATATATTAAGTATCACTCGCGCGATGCCTCCTCTGCTGCTTACACAGCAACACCTTGGGTGCTTACAGGTGACCTCACTTACACGCAGGAACACAACAACCTTCTAGGGAGTTGTTATGTGGCTGCGGTTTTCTGTGAGGTACTTCCCCAGACGGGCTGCTTTGATGCGCCCTACCTCTCTTGAGACCAACTGCAAAAGTATTCACATTGACACGGAAAATTCTCATTCAAATCGACAAGTAGTTACACTGAATTGGAGTTGTTTCCAGTGAAATGTATTTCAACTTCATTCACGGAACACAATGTACGTCACGAAATAGAAAACATTTCAATGCAATTTGAATCCAAGCAAATTACTATTTGGGCTTAAAATGATAATTTGCAAACATTAAGTAATTATGTTGATACTGTTGATGATGATGATTGTAGGCGCTTGGTGGAATTTTGAAGACATCTCGTTAATACTTGCACAATTTTATTTAATATTTTTACCGACCGATTTCGCCTTTACGGCATTATCGAGGTATTTTATTTAACATTAAGTAATTTTAACGATTGTGGTTTTGAAGTACATGTATTTAATTTAAATAATGAAAAACATGAATGTGAAATTGAAAAATTAACTATGGTTTTACGGGTTGTATTGTAACTTCAGGATCTTATATGAAATCTCCTTCCGATGTGTTAATCAGCAGAATTTCTGAAGTTAAAATACAGAATTAAGAACATTTTGAAACGATTCTAAATTTAAAACTTGTGCTGTATGGACATAGACCGTTTGCCAGTACCCCTCAGAAATAAAAATAAGAAAAGAAATATGTATTATAGTATTTTGCTTCAATTTGTGTGAGGAAGTTGCCGTGCAAATGTGAATACACCTGCTAGTTAGAAAAAGATTTCTTCAACACTTCAGAGATCATTGCCCACTGATAGCTAGATCAAGTCTCTGTTTTTTTTATACGACGCACAGTATACGATTTGACCAATCTAGCGAGACAAAAGTCTCAAATCATTATGTCGAAAATGAGCAATTTCTTAATATCATTACACATTTGAATGAACCCTAAACTTGACACTGAATTCAAAAGCAGTTTTTGCGCCGCGATCACCTCAATAATTTTGGAGCGAAGTTATAGTATTGAATTCAGGTAGTCGCCCGCTTGCTCAGTGCGACCGTAAACGTTGGCGATTGTATATGAGTTTCTTTATTTTGTGTTATTTCAAGTACGTTTTAGTGATGGATTCTTCAACTGGAGGTAACTATCTATACCTAAACTTATTTTGATTCATCAAAATACGTTTTAAGGCTTAGTTATATAGTGTTAAAGTAGACCTTCCATAAAACAACAAAAACCTCATAAAAGATAAATTCACAAAGTCTTAAAGTAGGTAGTCAAGTTGAGTCAAGTCACGGCTATGCGCTTAAAATATTCTTTTATAATTTAAGTATTTTTACAAGATAATTTGGTTATGCGATTTATTGCGATTCTAAATATATCTAATTTATTTCTTTATAGGTGCCCGAATCCGACGAAAATCGCTGTTTGACTTTTGGCGTTCTACCCCGCCTAAAAACCGATTAAACCGAGTTTTATTGTTTGTCAAGTCAAGATTTGTTGATTTTATCCTCCTACAAGACTAGCAAAAGCTCCTAAAGGTCTTTTTTAAAAAGGAGTGTAAGAAAATTCGTCTTAGATGGATTCGCAAACAGAGACGGTTGGATTTATTTTTGAATTCTAACGAAGCATGGTTAAATGACGAATTGATGCTTACGATGTTCCAGAAATGGTCAAACAACGCTGCTAGTACAATTCAGGAAGTTTCCACAGCTTCACCGAAACGAGCTACTGGATATAAAAAAGCTAGGAGATTATATTCCAAAAACGAACAACGGTCTTATCTGAATGGAAAAAGCTTTGGCTTTGTTTATTTCTAATAATTTCACTGTGGAGACGTATAAGAATATACAACAAGAGTCAAAAGAAAGAGGTTTCCCCCTTTATCCATGCTATGATCAAGTAGCAAAAATAAAGAAACAGAGTTACCCTCCTGTAGAAAAATTCACACTGACAGATACGCACGCTGAGGTTGAGCTTCAAGCTCTTTTGAACCATACTGCAAGCAGAATATGCAAAAACATTCTTGGAGAAGTATTGAGACCTGACGTAAATTGCTGGAGGTACACAATGATTTACAAGTGGGGATGTGACGGATCTTCAGGCCACAGTTTATACAAGCAGCCATTTGAAAATTTCAATGATACAGATGAATACATGTTTGTCGTATCGTTGGTCCCACTAAGACTTGTGAGAAATGATGATGATGCCAGTAAAACTATCATATTAGAAAATCCACGCCCATCATCACCAAGATTTTGCAGAACTATAAAATTTATATATAAAAAAGAAACTGAGTCGTTGATAAGACAAGAATGTGAAGCTGTCGAGAAACAAATTCGGGAATTGGTTTTTTGATTTAAAACATTTTTGATTTAAAAGTCCTTTTAAAATTGGAATAAATTTTAAATAATAAATTTTGTTATTGACATAAATGTATATTATTTACTACCACTTCATCGCATAACGTGTTAATTATCAATTTAAGTCATTTGTAATCCTTTAAGTTTGAAACTGAATTTTGTCTCGCTAGATTGGTCAAATCGTATACTGTGCGACGTCGGGAAACATATAAGCATACGGGCCGCCTGATGCACAGTAGTTACCGTAGCCTATGAACGCTTGCAATATGTTAAGTATCGCTCGCGCGATGCCACATCTGCTGCTAGCACAGCGACTTCTCAGGATATCTGGTACTGGTAACTACACTCACACGCAGGAACACAATAACCCTCTAGGGTGTTGTTGTTTAGTTGAGGTTTTCTGTGAAGTGAAGGTATTTCCCCAGACGGGCCGCTTTGATATGATCTACCTCTCTTAAAACACCTAGACCAAAACAAATAGACATGTTCACGCACTAAAATGTTTATCCTGGTATTCGAACCCACGAGCTGTTGGTGTCAGAGTAACGTAACAGCGCATTTTATCAATGCGCCACCGAGCCCGTTAATTCGTCTTAAAATTACCAAAAAGACATACCTTTTTAGATTATTATTTGAGTTACAATTTGTCATTGAAATGTATATAGAGAATTTTGAATTTGTGCATATTTTGTGCAAAAAACACCAAATGAGCAAGGTTTTCGGTCTGAAAGATTTTGGTACCTCCCATTTTTAAATGTTTGAGGCGTAAAACACCTTTCCTCACGACAGTATATTTATAATTTACCCTAAAACCCGGTCCCCAAAAGTGGGGAGGAGGGGCGAAAATAACAAGTTACACACATGTACAATATATTATAAAGTAGATACCAAATGTATGAAGACATTGTTTAAGTCTGCAGGCATTTCTCTATTTTGTGGACGCTGGAAATAAAAAAAAAGGATATTAAGTTTTTTTTAAACAATTTATTTGAGATGGGGACCTCGCGGGACACCCAGACGTGTCTTACATAAAAAAATATTATTCATTAACTAATACGAGTACAATAGAACACAAATGTACAGAAGTTGTTTTTTATACAACATCGGGAGGCATACAAGCATACGGCTCACCTGATGTGAAGTGGTTACCGTAGCACATGAATGCTTGCAATAGACACAGGGAGTATCGGTCGCGCGTAGCTACCTAGTAAGCTCCTAAGGAGTTACTACTAACACACTAAATCCTTAGGAGCTTACTGATAACCTCACTCGCTCACAGGAACACAACAACCCTGCCGGGAATTGTTACTCTTCAGCCGGTTTACTGTGAGGTAGTCAGAAGTACTTGATCAGTCTAACCACCAAGGCCAAGACAAAAAGATTTGTTTGTGCACATTTAAATGTCTGTCTTATGTGAGAATCGAACCCACGAGCCTTGGTGTTACAGTAGGACACAACGCCACCGGGCTCCTCAAAGTTGCACTTTTTTGACGGTCTCACACCCATTGCCAAGTTATATCTCGTCCCTCATAGCATATACGGATGCTCGTCGCTGAAGTTACAGAAATAAATTTTAAGAAAGGTAGAGTGGGGAAGTGTCTGTACTTCCCCAGATGGGCTGGTTTAATGCACTCTACCTCTTAAAAACACCCCTGATCATGACAAACAGACATGTTCATGCACACAAACATTTGTCCTGTCTGGGAATCGAACACCCGAATTGGTGTCAAAGGGGCACCCTGGCTTAATGTAAAAAAATTAAATAGTAATACTTACACACTACTTCCGTTACAATTGTCAATAACTTCATATCGGTACTTCTCGCTCTGAAACACATTCAGGAATGGCTCACTCCTGTCGACCACAACGTGGTTGATGCACCGTTCAATATCACCAAGCAGCCGGCTGATACAAACGTTCTCCTCATTGTTGAAAGGTCCAAGAAACCGGAGCTCAGTAAACTCCTCTTGATCGGCGAATTCATAGAAATAGTCAAGCAATTTCGCATCTATAGGATCATCGTTATCCTCGTCGTCTTCTTCAAATTTTGCAGGCGTCGCTGGAATTTCTTCAACGGTCTTCCCATTCTCCTTCACTGCATTAGCTTTCTCAGATTTCAGATTTCTTGTTATGCTTTTGAGGAAAGGATTCTCGTCTTCCTTCAAATCGGATTCATCTTGCTTGGAATCATTGTCCGTTTCCTTATCGGAGTCTGTTAGATCTATTACTTCCTTTGTTTTGTCCTTTGGTTCTATTACTTTTTTGTTTGCGTCTGTTTTCGTGTTTGATTTTGTGTCTGGTTCAATTTCATCAGGATCGTCTTTTAAATCATCCGGTGTTATTAGATATACATGATCTGGAGCCAGTTTGTACAAGCAGAGTTGTCTGAGAAATAATTGACAGAATATAAATTAATTTATAATTATCACTTGCTAAGCGGTGAAGGAAAACATCGTGAGGAAACCAGCACGTCAAAAAAATTGTATTTTGAAAGACGTGCGTCCTTACTTAAGACATTTAATGTTTGGTTTTCTCTTTGAGTTGTGGAGGTCTGTCAGTCGCTCCATGTAAAAATCAGTATCTTCGCCAAATCCCTTAGGCTTAGGTAGCGGACACTGCAAGTCCTAATGAATTAAAAAACGGAATAACGCTAAGAAGAAGCAGTATAAGCAGTTGTCCGAGAAATAATTGACAGAATACAATTTACAACAAAAAATATGTATGTATATCTTCATGCCAGGTCCATTGCAGGTAGGCAGAGAGAACAGAGATTCATAAGGCGCGTTCCTTACACACCTCACTCGCTTCTTAACATTCATAGCTCTTTTCATGCACGCCCGTCGGTGCCTAGGGCTCCTGACATCACATTTTGATAAAACACAACCAATTCGGTCATGGTAGGTCATGGTTTAAAAATAATAATACAATATACCGTTTAATAAATATTGAAAACAATTAGAAATGATTTTGAAAAGCCACTATCTCCTGTAAAATCGAAGTTCGTAGATCGATACCTACACTTCCCTTGCAGAATATCGCAGCCAGATAACAACTCTCTGGAGAATTGTTGTGTTCTTGCGAGTGAGTGGGGTCACCAGTAAGCTACTAAGGAGTATCTGTGTTAACAGAGGCAGAGGTGGAATCGCGCGAGTGATACTTAATGTGTTGCAAGCGTTAATAGGATACGGTAATCGCTATACATCAGCGGAACGTATACTAAAATGCCATCCAACGTTATAAAAAAGGGAAGTGTAGGAATCGAACCTACGAACTTCGGTGTTACAGGAGATAGTGGCTTTCAAAATCATTTCCTCCAGGATGTTGTTATTTGGTTACGGTTTTCTATTATCAAAGCAACCCGTCTGAAGAAGGACCTGCACCTCACAGAAAACCGCAGCCAAATAACAACTCGTTCGAGGGTTGTTGTGTTCACGTGTTTGAGTGTGGTAACCAGTAAGCTAATAAGGAGTACCTGTGTTAACACCAGAGGTGGCATCGCGCGAGTGATACTTATTGTGTTGCAAGCGTTCACAGGCTACGGTAACCGCTATACATCAGATGGGCCGAGTGCTTGTATTCCTCAAACAAAAAACACATTACCTTTCAGATCTCGCTCCGGAACTCTCCGTGCATAATATAAACTGATTGTACACTTGTATTTGATCCAACAAGTTCTGCTGCGCTGGCAACTTAATATTTATGTCAATATTATCATCAATTTCATCGTAGTCGTTGTTTATGAACCCATTCACCACTTGGTGTATGATCTTCCGTTCTTTGGATGTACATTTCTTATCAAACAGCAATTGCACCTCCCAGTCGTTCTTCACAAACTCCAGTATGTGAAGCAGGGAGTTCGTTATGAAGTCATCTCTGACATCCTCTTTGGTTTTCGGTGGGATGGCTTTTGATCTGGCGTACTTCTGTTGTTGGTTTTGGGGTGATTTTTGTCCGTTCGTTTCTGCTATTTGGCCAAAGCCTAGGGTTTTTGTTGCCTGAAAATATTAAGACTAAAGTTGAACAGCTTCATAGCGAACATGCTTAGCAATGTCAACAATATCATCTCAATAGATGGGTTTAATAAATTGCAACTCTTCCGTAGTCGGAAGGTATATAAAACCGTTGATCCTGGCTGTTGTCAATAGATATAGTTCACGTTGCAAACACCGGTTCTCGTTCGACTATCGAAGTTAAGCAGCGTCGGGCGGAGTCAGTAATCAGTCAATCCAATTTACAGTAATATTTAAACAGACAATGTTTCAAGTACAGATTTACGTCAATACTTACATAAGCGATATTAGGGGCTATTGGCTCCACGATCCCGTTTCCTGCCTTGCCAAGAGCACCGCCTTCCCATCCCATCTTCTGCATCATACTGGAACAGTTTTATTTATTGTTAATAGATTCAAGCGTTATTTTGATGTTAGTCGTTTGATATTGTAACGACTAACATCTACAGCGCATGAAATCGGCAGGAGCCGACCTAGACGCGCACATATGGATCAAATCAAAGCTGATGCTGATAAAGGGCCAAATCAAAAGTATCCGAAACCGAAGAACATTCGAGAAGAGGTTGATCGGTGTAGAAGAGGCGATTGTACCAATGCACCTAGCGTTCAATAGTCTTTGCCTACGCCAATAGGAGACAGGCGTGGTGATAGATATAATAATAAATATTTATTTCTCCCATAAATTGTACAAGAAACAGAATATTACAGATTGCTTTGTTCATAGTTATGGGAGACTGGTGCCTAGGCTAGGCAAGCCTGTATTTCAGGACACCAGCCTTCCACCCTAGGTTATTGGCTTAGTGAAACAATATTCCAATTTCAGTAACATTAATTAAATGAACACATAAAAAAAATATGTATCATTTCCATCCACATTTGTCCAATTTTTTTTTTATACTACGTCGGGAAGCATACAAGCATACGGCCCACCTGATGTAAAGCGGATACCGTAGTCTATTAACGCTTGCGATATATTAAGTATCACTCGCGCGATGCCTCCTCTGCTGCTTACACAGCAACTCCTTGGGAGCTTACTGGTGACCTCACTCACACGCAGTTACACAATAACCCTCTAGGGAGCTGTTATTTGGCTGCGGTTTTCTGTGAGGTGGATGTACTTCCCCAGACGGGCTGCTTGGATGCGCCCTACCTCTCTTACAACACTGCTGAACATAGGCCTCCCCTCCCTCTCGAGAGCCACCCACCTGCATCCATCGACTCGCTACTAATCTCTCGAGGTTGACGAATCAATCACGGGGGTACAGCTTACACTGTGAAGCCGGTATCGAGTTAGTGTTCTTCACCTGGGCCAGGCTCCAAGGAGTTCACATCCTTGTGTAATTTGAACCGCATGACAAGCTCGGTGGCGCTTCGGTTAATAACGCGACTTTGACACCGACGCTCGTCGGTTCCCACGAATGACAAACATTCGTGTGCATGAACATGTCTGTTTGTCTTGGTTTGGGTGCTTTAAGAGAGGTAGGGCGAGTCAAAGCAGCCCCTCTGTGAACGTACCTCCACCTCACAGAAAACCACAGCTAAATAACAACTCTCTGGATGGTTGTTGTGTTCCTGTGTGAGTGAGGTCGCCAGTAAGCTCCTAAGGAGTTGCTGTGCTAGCAGCAGAGTTGGCATCGCGTGAGTGATACTTAAGGTACTACAAGCGTCCATAGGCTACCGCAACCGTTTTACATCAGGTGCTTGTACGCCTCCCTAAGTTGTATAAAAAAAGCAGCTATAATTCACGCCGCTTAGACGCACGTAGAGGTGGGTTGCTGTACCTAGTCAATTTAAGATCTATTGTATGTAAAATAAGTAAAGTTTAATATTTTTCCTAGCGTTATCCCGTTTCCTAATTCATTAGGACTAGCGTCGACGATACTGATTTTGATATGGAGCGACTGCCGTCAGACCTCCACAACCTAGAGGGAAAACCAGACCTTTCTTAGGTTATGTACACGTCTTTCGGAATAAATGTATATATGTCCGATACTCACGATGTTTTCCTTCACCGCCGAGCAATTGATAATTACAAATATGTACATGGATTCAAAAACATGAATTTAGTGTTACATAGCAGGATTCGAACTAGGGTTAACCAGTTGATCAATGGGCTGGTTATTAATATACTGGGCTATTTTTCTTTTCATCAAATTGAAAAGAGAATACAGTAAAATTAGATGAAAATAAACATGTTATATAAAATCTCACCTCTCAGCTTTGCTCAATTTAACGGGTTTAGACAGCTTGTCAAGAAGTATTTTCTCAAACTTATTCTGCTTTCCTTTCCGGATGCTGCTGTCTCGTTGATCTTTATCGTTGTAGCCATGAGACTGGCCCGCCTTCAGCCAGAAATGCGTTGTGTATCCTGGGGTTTCACCAGTTTCAGCATTTGTGTGGAGCAAGTCAGATGAGATTTCAGGTTCACTGCAAAAATAATAAGATTTTATTGGAATAGTTGGCAACATACCAGTGACAATGCACAACGGACCAGTACCGTAGCTACGGTAACTGTTTACCATCAGGCGGGCCGTTCGCTTGTTAGATACCTTAGTACTATAAATATATAAGGTCTAATGCGACTCAGACTCGTGCATTGAAGGTTCATAACTCCAGGTGTTCCTGAAAAAAAAAAAAAGGTATTGACAGACGGACAACGAAATGACCCTATAAGTGTTCTGTATTTCCTGTTTAGGTACGGAACCCTAAAAGAACTTAAAAATCATGATCAAACATATTGTTATAGATTTAGTAGCATTATTTGTCTCCTATTTATTTACTATGTCAAATGGTAACAGCATATAACCTCCTTGATTTAGAGTGGTTAATGTACATATGAGTATATATTTTGTTACAAATTTCGCCATAAGCAATCGAGATTCATTTAAACTTGTCCCGGATTCCGGTCTCCGGATTAAAGGAGACCGGCTTCGTTCTCATCCCTACTCCGTTTTGTTTACGGGGTGAGAAGTGACACCGGTAGACGCCTGGCGGGAAATAACTGATCGAGTGGTAACTGATCAATTATCGACAGCCGAGAGCAAAAAAATATTAAAGCACTAATATCGCTATTAATTAATAGGGGTTGCTGGTAGAAGAGTAAAAATTTAAGGTTGTATGTATTTTTTAATGCCACATAAAAAAAAAAATTGTCCAAAAAAAAAAAAAATGTTAGGGTTGGACAATCCTTATCACTTGGGGGTATGAAAAATAGATAGTAGCCGATTCTCAGACCTACTGAATATGCATATAAAATTTCATAAAAATCGGTCAAGCCGTTTCGGAGGAGTATGGTAACTAACATTGTGACACAACAATTTTATATATAAGATAATACATTATTGCCATTCAAAATTACAATGTCATTGCATAGGTTGAATCCTTCTTTTAGGTAATTGAATAGCATTGCCAGGAACACCCGCTCTTCCATAACATACTTTCAATATGAGAAAAACCATAAGTTTCGTAGAATTATACCGGTTGACTTCGAATCCATACTTGAGAATAACATGGCTTACTATGTAAGTGTAGTAGAATCGAAAATCATAGAATTCAAATTTTCACATATTAATGATATTGAAATTCAGTTCTCTACGCGTACGGGATTTGGCGTGAAGTTATAGATAGATAGATAGAAATGATATTGAATAAAATAAAAAATAATTTATTATTTTATTTTTATTTCGAATATTATAAAATAATTAAGAAAGTCTGACATTTTGTTTAGTCATATGGTACTTGCATACACGTGTCGCGTGTCGGCTTTTACTTTGACGGTGCCGCAAAGCGCAGAAAATTAAAACATAATACGCCGCCCTTTTGTTAGAATGTCAGGGAATAATCAAATAATGGATATGATTAGATTTTGCATTCTTGCAGGAGAGAACTTGAAGGAAGCCAGAAGAATGTAATAGCCGATCACATGCAGGGGTTGCACATACAAATTTGTTTTTAAATACATATCATAGGCTTTTAGACCATTACCAGTTTAGGATCCCCACCCATTCCCGCGGCAGAGCTAACTTGGCTATTCGCATTGAGGAGGAAATTGTGGAATGCATACTTTAAACACCACCGACATAGAAGCAGGAAACAAAAAGCCGATTCGGAGTCAACTGATATTTTGTGTGAAAGCTAATAAGCTTCATTACAATGCGCCCCTATCATTACAACCGAGTACAAGGTCTCCATGTTCCTGATTGTCAACCTCGACAATATGATTTAATTTAAAGAATGTAAGACGTGTCTAAGTGCCCGTAAGGGTCTAATGCAAATAAATGATTTTTATCTTATCTTTATCTATCTTTATATCTTTGCATACAATTTGCCTTTTACACACTCGAGAGGCTTAAAGCGAAATTTATGTATTCCTGTTGTGAACCTTTACCTTTGCATAGCATCAAAAACACAGGCTTTACCCAGTCGCCTAATTCACAGCTGTGTCGCCAGCATAGGTTAAATAAAAGGTATAGCAAGCCTGCTATGATTCATCCTCCTCCTTGGCGTATTTTGGCAGATATCCTATCATATCCTACAGCTTATGCATTTTCATTATCTTTATTGCATTCATTATCTCCCCCATGCTAATGTCATTTTCACAGATAAATATCTCATTCAAATCTCATATCTATTCCTTTAATTTCTACTTCAATCAAATAGACTTTCAAAATTCCCTAATTAATTCTCCATTTATTGATTGGAGAAGTAATTAGGGAATGACATATTGTATTATTATGACTACTTTCAATACTCTAGATTTGCCTCAGGCTTAAGCCAGAATAACTTCACATTAGCCCGAAACTTACCTAATTAACTAACTTTCTTAACCAATCATACCTTTTTTTACTGCCCTTTCAATACAGCACTCACATACATCTCCTTGAACTCAACTATTAACTTTAGGTCACATGCTAACAAATCATTCCACGCTATCTTCTTTATGTCTTTGTATTTCACTTCACCATCACATCATTTATTTCTAATCTTCTTAACATTTGTTCCCTTACTTACACCATATACATATATGTCCGCCTTTTGAACCAACTGGCTTAGGACGCAGACATACGACCAAACGGAAGATTTGCTTACTGTATTAAAATAAAATAACACAAATAGCTCAATAACAATATAAAAATTATAACATGTAACATCATTTAACACATAAATTTAATTACTTATATTTGTTTTAATTGCTCACTCTTTTTTTTCTTCTTAAAAATAATTATGTAAAACACATTAATTATAACCATATATTACACACAATTTATGAAGTTGCAGTACTTGATAGGACCAAATTTTTTGCATGAATAGGTATTCAACTTTTTATTCCTATCTCGATTTGGCATTGCATCTCACAAACTCATTTTTTTTACTCCATTTCAAAAGTACTTGACAAACTGTGTAAACCGGGAGAGAGCCTGGAGCTCTGTAATACAGGCTTCATGCCTAGCATGGACTCCAGACTCTCGCAAGGTGAGTTTCAAAATAAAAAATGTAACTGTTACTTAAGAAATTTGAACCTTTGTGAGAAGTGAATAAAAATTATTATTAATTATTATAACTGTATTGTGGTCAATAAAGTATTAAACAAATTATGCGGTCGAGATGAGCATTGCGCAGAATTTATGGTATAATGCTTGCTGACCGTATAAGAAAAGGTATGCTCTGTTGGTTCAGAAATGTAGAAAGAACGTAGGATGAAAGAATGACGAAACAGATAAACAATGCAAAAGTGGAAGGATGTAGGCGCCGAGGAAGACCGAGACTAACCTACCATGACCAAATTGGTTGTGTTTTATCAGAAGATGAAGTCACGAGCCCTAGGAACCAGCGAGTGTGCATGAGAAAGCAATGAATGTTAGAGAAGTGAGTGAAGCATGTAAGGACTGCGTCTTGTGGCGCTCTGTTCTCTCTGTCTACCCCACAAGGGACCTGGCAAGAAGATATACATAATCACACCATTTTTGAACTACATCTGAAATCTATATTGGTACATTTTTTATTGAACAGCTTCTCAAGTCTTTCATTCAATAATTTTTGATACTTATCACAGACATTTTCTTCTAACAATCTTTAGACTTTCACTTTAAACATTTTTTTTTTAAATCAAATCTGCAATCAGTAGACAACCATAAGCAGATAATATATAAGATCAGTGTCTGGTCGAGCTCTATCTCCATTGAGAACAGATACTCTTATTCATGGAGTGGGGTTCCACTACATTATGTATTTTCTCTTTAGACGTTTGTGATAGCCGAGTCTGACTCAGCAATCACAAACGTCTACGTTGTTGGTTCCATGTCAGACGACAATCAAGATATTGCCTTCAAGATGTACAGGGGGGCAGTTTCCTCTTCGCAGTGTGAATTTGACTTGCACTGATTTTGACATCGGAAATTTATTTTTAAACAAACTGGCTATCCTTGTGAAAGAAGTTTGTTAACTAACTGGATGTAACATTCAACGACGACTTTGACTCCGAAGAGGATAAAGGGCCACTTACACCCCAGTGTGTCCTCGCAACTCTAAAATAAAACATTGTACACGAAATATGTTCACATAGACTATAATTAGCTAAGTTTACTGAAGATTTGATAATCAGTGGCTAACAACGAGTTGTCTTTATACAATAACGGAAGCACTTTAGATTAAGTAACACCCTCAAAAGGGATGGGAGGAGGAGGGGGGTGAGGGTGAGGGGATGGGTACCCCCAGAGGGGGTAACTATAACACGAAACGCATAGTTTTAAAGTTATTAACATTTAATTTTCTGAGGTTATGTCACCTACAATCTTTCAAATTCAAGCAATCACTTTGAATAATCATTTGCCAACTTTTCGTATAATTTTGTTTTATTTCCCAACCTCACTGTTGCCAACTATATGTTTGGTCTACTTTTTATAATGACTCTTTTCAAAATGGCAACGATTCGCTTCTGGCACTTCGCCGGCCGCTGCCGCGGCACGCTCGCTTCGCTCGCTCGGCTCGTGCGTTGTTTGTCATACTCTAACCTAACCTAACCAACTGAGATTTCTGTTGCTATACTTATTACAAAATTTTGATTTGTTTGAAAGATTTGGCAAATGATAAATGCCCAAACGTTTTGTATCGGATGAGCAACATTGACTTGACAAATACGATGTCGTTCCATTTCACTGTTTATTCTTGCATTTTTAGTTACAAATGCACTTGACATCTACATTGTTACGTTGAGTTTGACGTTTCTAATGCTTATAATGAAACGTTTTGATAATTTATATCAAACATGGCGATTTTATTACAATTCTTTAAAAAACATTGTAAAGTTCAAAAAATTCCAGCGTAAAAACTATGCATCTCCGTGCCTTAAAATTTTAGTGATTTAATCTTCTTTAGTAAAGCTATTCATAAAAAAAAATATGGTGCTGATATCAGGTGTTACTTAATCTAAAGCTGAACCTACATTTGTTTTCTTTTATGTGTGTTTTGTATGTATTTGTTATTGGTGCAGTTTTCTATTCTATACAAAATAAAAGGTCTACTCACTTCCATGTGCCAATTTTGAAATCAGGCTCTTCAAACAACATGAGCCTAGTCACTGTCCTGGTAATGGGCACATCCCTTTCTGCTTCGCGCTTCGAGCATTGTCTACTTCCCGCAGAATCAGCATCAGAATCGGGCGTCTTCTCTGGAGGCCCAGCATCCCTTCTATAGTTACGAAAATAGTTCCTAGGGCTCAACTCATTCGTGTTGTAATATTGTGAACTATTCCACAAACTATAGTACTGTGTATACTCTGGATGGTACTGTTGCGAACCCTCCCCGTAGTTATTAACGTTCGAATAATAGGAATAATCCATTTTATCATGAAAACGAATAACACCAACTTCAATTCAACGGTCCTATTGCGTATTTTATCACGTTTAAAACAAATATTATGTATCAGATATTATGTATAAATTGTAAATAATTAATTAAATAATAAAAATTACATTGATGTTTTAACTTAAATTGTATAATTGAGAAAGAATTACAATTTTACGTTTTTATATCGCACCACAACCAAGAAAAAATATGTCAACAAATGTCAAATCGTTCATTTTTTTCTCATTCTCCTTGGCTTTAACACAATGCGCATTTAGCCAATAACTTCTAAAAACGGGGGAAAAGAAAAGCTATTCGGGAATTTAAATAAGGGGGACCTTGTGTTAAATTGTTATATAAAATTTTCAATTCATCGGAATTATTTTAACTACTTCACGGAATTTGAGCCCTTATTATTAACTCGTCTAGGTAGTAACTAGGTATTCAGAGTAGTCAAAAATATATAATTAGCTCTGTCTTAGGTTTTCGCGATTGTTACACATCGAATTAAAAAAATTTTACAGAAGTATCGCGTATTTTATTTATTTTGTTGAACCTGACGTTTCGAACGCTTTGCAGCGTCCGTGGTAACAACTCTGCAGTATGTGAACATACACTGGACCAGCCAAACCATTACATCCGGTTCGATAAACCACAAATCCTCGCCAAGGAGAATCACTGCATGCCGAGAATGTTGCGCGAGGCTATTGAAATAAGAAAACACCCCAATTTCAATAGAGAAGATGGTTGGCAAGTACCACCTGCTTGGGATCCAGTCCTAAAAATAATCAAGTCCCAAACCCAAAGATCTAAAAAATGTTCGGACACTGTGAGCGATTTTTGTGTGAATCGGAACATATGTAATTAATCCATCCATGTCGGTAGATGTAATAATTGAATAACTAATGTAAGACAAATACCACCTTAGTCTTCCTGCGACCACGGACGCTGCAAAGCGTTCGAAACGTCAGGTTCAACAAAATAAATAAAATACGCGATACTTCCGTTAAAAATTGTTTAATTCAATATATAATTAGCTCGTTGTAGATCATGACGTACAGGTCAGCGGATGCTGATTTTACCAAATTCCAATCTAACTTATCAGAAAAACTAAATGCATAAAAACTTTTTATATAATTTGTATCCCTTTCCTTTTAACCTAGAAAAAATACTTGAATCATGTTGGGATTTGAAATATAAAAGTTAGGCGAATTAATAGAAGTTCATTGATGTAGTATGTAAGTATATTATGTTTAGTTTAAATGAAACTGTAAAAATGGCGCGCATTGTCGGTAAATGTTAATCACGCGTTGTAAGGAAAATCGAAACTTAAATCATCGACTTGTACGTACAAGTAACGTCTCAACTTTGTACGTCTAATTAGCAAATAAATCTACCTTTAAAGCTGTTAAAATATTCGCGCTATCTAAACAAGAAATACATATTTAAAAAAAATATATGGTATTGCCATATATAGATTATTATATTATATATAGAAATTATTGCGTTTAATGTTATCAATAAATCTGTACATAACCTGTCATAATAATAATTTTACAAGATTAATGGATTGCTTCTGTATCTTGCGATTTGACTGGGCTACAAGTAAAAACTATCGAGTCAGTTCCAAATATTTTAAATAGTTGATATATGCAGGCGCATTTGTCGAAAGTCATATAACATTGAATTTGACTCTTTTCTTCGTTTTCCTTCTTCAACTCAAATCTGTTCCAAGTACTTAGGTGATTTAATTTTAATATTTAAAGTCAAATTCCTAATAAATATTGCAAGTTTTATACTTTATAATTATGGATAATGCAATAAAGTTATACAATCAAATATTTATTTTAACAAATCTATTAAAAAAAAAAACAATAAATGCATCTTTGCATACAACATACCTATAAGTGTGAAAAATAAAACCCTTTTCCTATATATGTACATGATAAGACCATTTATATAACTCATGTTATGGTCGAAGAGAATATAATAATTCAGATTGTTAGAAGAATAGTGTCGTAGAATACGTGATTAAAATAAAATAAAAGTGCGTGCGAATTCGCGCAGTTATAAAAAGAATATTTTCAAACCTGTGTTGTCAAAATAAAAAGGGGTTTTATATTTATAGCATCAACTTATACAATTTATTGCAAGAGTTGACATAAATGGAGTTAAATTAGGGTGCACCAGGGTAATATTTTGGGAACCTTTTTATTGTTAGTATAAGCGAATGATCTGCCCTACATGATCCAGAAAATGGCGGATATTCTACCTCTCTAATTTTTAATGAGGCCCGCCGCGCCGGCCGGCGCCGGTGTGAAAATATTGAGAAGGTAAATGCTGTTGTGTCTGCTATTTTAAACTGGTTCACATGTAATAATCAAATGCATCATCATCATTTCAGTTGAAGGACGTCTACTGCTGAACATAGGCCTTCCCTTTAGAGTTCCACAGCGACGGGCAGCTTGCGTCCATCAGCGCCCTGTGATCGTCACAGGTCTTCTTACGAAGAAGACCTGTGACGGTCCATCGTGTGGGACGCTGTCCTATGCAGCGTTTTCCGGTTCGTGGCCGCCATTAGAGTACCTTTCTGCCCTAACGGCCATCGGTGCTCCGGGCTATGTGGCCTGCCCACTGCCACTTCAGTTTGCTGATACATTTCTGCATAATTACCTCAATGTGAAAGATAGATGCGAAATATAATAAAGAAGTATAGTTTTTTAAACTCATGTGTACGTTGTTCTTAGCATACCTATGTAAAACATTTGTATATACATAGAGAGATAGATAAAATGTTTATTTTGCAACTTCCAACACATACATGCTATTGCAGTCCACAGTGTACATACAGTAATCAAACAAATTTGATGCCACAGCCATTATACGTGTTGGGTAGGCAGTGATAGCCAAATAGATAAGGCACCGGCCTATTGACCAACTGGTCCCCGGTTCGAATCCTGTCGTGTAACACTATTAATGAACTAGAAAACGGTATAAAAAGGCGGCGAAAAATGGTGTGAACTCAGCTGGCAATTAAATAAATAAAAAAAGTTAAATCCAACATTTTATTAATCTACAATCATTAAATACTTATAATTATATAAAGTAACAAAGTAGATAGAAAGACATGATTTCACGGGAAAAATTAAACATACAAAATGTTAAACTTACAGACATTAGACTTAAAACAGTCAATCGATTTTCAACTCTATTCCGTTACTTTAAATAACATGTTCGTTTATGGACGACGTGGGGTTTTCTAGTTGCATTTAATAAATATACAGAGAATATTTAATAATTTTGGAAACGTAAATCTAAGTAGCGCGATACACCTACTGGCATGGCGTGAAAGTTCTTTACGCTACCACTACGGAACGTAATATCGGCAGGTGCAGCGCTACAGTTAGCGTCTTCCTACTTTTTTTTTTGAAGTTATACTTCTAATATAACTTGCAAAAAGGTTGCATTAAACGTTTAACGCTACCATGGAGGGGGAATAGAAAGAGACAGAGCGAGAGCGAAGCTGCTAAATGTTTCACGATATTACCGGTAGATGGCGCTATAGTAAAACATGTGCAATAGATTGAAACTGCTAAATGTTTCACGGTATTACCGGTAGATGGCGATATAGTTAAAAATGTATAACATTTGTATTTTACATTTGACTTGTATGTTTTATGTTAAATATTTATTTAATGATGCCAGAGAAGTATAACTTCTCACGCGCGTACATAAGTACACGCACCCATTTTATATATATGTATATATATGGCAATAGTGTTGATACTTTATGCCAGTGTCAAAGTTAGGAAAACTAGACCCAATCAACCCAGTTTAAATACCACCCGTAAAACGATTTTTTTCATTACTGTATAATTTCACTAGTACTTATGTTACAAAATACTATTAAAATTGTCACACAAACCTAATTTTATACTGAATTGTAAAAATTTCAAGTATAACAACAATGTTACTCGTCAAAAGCGCGGGAAGAAGTCGTCTTCCTACTTAAGATCAGTCAGGTTGCTCATTAGCCTGGCACAGTATTGACGGATTATCGATAGTTGATCTTCCGATCATATCGAGAATTCTCATTTAAGATAAACTATTGTGTAATTAAATTTAGAATCTTTTCGCAACAGGTTATGCAAATTAAACTAGGATAGGTTGCCTGCCTAACCCCATTTATTATGTGGTATACACACAAAACTCCATTCAAAATATCAATAAATATCATTTAATTACTTGAATGCTTTGCGATTCAGTTAGCAATGATCATTGGCTATCCGAATGATGAAATCTGATGTACCTCACGTCACTACAGCTGTAGTATAAGTCCCTTTTGGACTATATATCATTGATATTTGATCAACTCTACGATCGCATTTATAAAATTTAATTGTATCTCATTCCTATGTACACACATATTAGTATATACTTACTTGTATGTACGTAAACTTCACGCCAGGTCCCTTGCGGGGTAGGCAGAGAGAAACTAGCGCCATAAGACGCGCTCCTTACACACTTCACTCGCTCCTCTAACATTCATAGCTCTTTTCATGCACGCTCGCCGTATAGTATATACTTCACTGATAATATATCGATATGTTCACATTCATAACTCGGATAGTGTATAATCATTCGTTCATTCTTACAAATGATTCAATTGTTGCTGAAACTCCATAGAAATTGACATTTTCTTTCAATCGATGCAAATCATTCGAATATGTTTTACATTTGAATGTTTTCCCATCTCTACGGTATTTTTCAATATAACACCACTAAGAGTACAATTATAATAATTTTTCTGAATATATAAAAAAATGCCATCCCACATCATCCATTTTATCTACATTATCATGGCAGTCGTTAGCCTTACAACGTCGTATGTATTCCTAAATATTCCAGGGATTATTTGCCAAAAACGTACACAATACTCGAAAGTACGACAATGAAACCACTCAAGTTAATACGTCCAACTGCAGCCGAGTCCCTAGGTAAGATGGTTAGCACGGTGGTGATACATCACCATGTAAATACGTAACCGAAGTCAACCGAAACGTTCGTCAATCGCGGTAATTACGTATCCGTTCCCTTGGAGTGACATGTACCTGTGAAGCTAACGACTACCATGTGATTTCTAGCCTGTGTCGTCAGGCTTATTCTGTCATCCAGTAGAAACGTGATCCGAACCGGGCCGGTTTCTTTTCGGCGTCCTCCGGTAGGGCCGGCGTCGCATCCGGGTAGACCGCTTTCGGCTCCGGCAGGGGTTTTGGTCTGAAAAGTTGTAAATTGTTAGTACATCCACAAGAGCACACCCACGCGGGCTCCTGAAAGGCAAGTTTATAATTATCCAGGGATACGTATAAAAAAACGGAGCTCTTGTATTAATTTAGTTTAAAAATGTTTTAGCAAATGTCATTTTTTTATTACATTTTTTAGTGTAAAATATATTTTACACTAAGGGCAAATGAAATCAGAATATCTATATTTTTAATACAAAAATAAATTTTATTAAGTTAATTTATCGTTCTATTATCGAAAATTGTTCCAAAACAAAACCTGCTTGCAGCGACATTCTGAATAAATTAAATCCATATTAGCATGTGTAAGGCTGCCTCACTCGCTATATTCTCACAAACAGCGTATACATAGAAAAGATCCAATGGCGATACAAATAAACAAGCGATTTAACATTTATTGGACCTTCTGCTGACTACACGTTCGGATGAGTATAACATCACAGTGGATGGGCTGTTTAGCTCATCGGACCACTGTCTCATCCGGATCTCACTTAGATCACTGCACCAGACGCAGCCTACCTCGGCCTTCCGGACGGTGTCGCGAATGGCATTATAAGTGGCCAGACTGGGACAGATTGCGTGATTTCTGCGCATTGTACCTGTGGAGGCGGAGCTTTGTTTGAAAGCAAACAACATTGATCCCTGAGCGACTGCAGTAGCTGCGGCGATATTGGGTGGCGTGGATTGCTATATTCCCAGTCGCTTAGTCGGTGTTAAAAAAAGAAGAAGCATGCTCCGATGGTTCGGACATGTAGAAATAATGCAGGCAGAAAGAATTACGAAAGAGATATACAACGTGAAAGCAGAAGGATGTAGGAGCCGAGGAAGACCGAGACTTACCTACCATGACCGAATTGATCGTGTTATATCAGAAAGTAATATCAGGAGTCTTAAAACCGGTGAGCGTGCATGAGAAGAGCAATGAATGGTAAAGAGGAGGAGGAGCGAGTGAGGTGTATAAGGATCGAGTCATGTGGCGCTCGGTTCCCTCCGGGATTTGGCATGAAGTTATAGACAGATAGAATTCTAAGTAGAATTAAAAATATCGATCATCACATTAGCAAGAATTAAAAAATGGCAATTTCATAAAATAAAATAAAAAATGGTTGTCTCTAAATCGGTTTACAGATGATAATTTTACGTGATAACATCATAAGAAAATATTTTACAGTTGACAAAACAGTTCACGTGTAGGTTGTGTGCTGCCGCTGACTCTCTTCGACTCGGACGCGTCGGCCGATGGAGTGGAAGGGAGATAGATGCGTCACAAGCCGAACGCTTAGGGCGATCGTGCCTCTCTATCGCTTAATCCGCGCTCTCGCTTGCACGCTCGGCTCAGGCGGAACGTGACACTTTTTCGTGCGTGCAGCCGGCGTTCATCGATTTATAAGACGTTATCACGTCTAAAAATATGTAAAATATATAAATAAATACCTTTTACTATCATGGACGCGCACTTCCGTAAAGTACCCGAAGCCTGGCCGCGGTAAGTTCATCTTGTCCAGCATGCACTGATCATACACACTCTGGGTTTTGCGGCAGCTGAAAATCACAACATTTTGTTAGTGTATCGTTGGTATACGATACATGTTGAAAAGGAGTATACGATATTTAAAAAGGAAATAGTTTTACAGCTCTATATAGTTCACGCGGAAAACAAAACAACAATAAATTACTTAGTTCTAAATTCAAATTCTGATAAAATATAAATCTAATAATTGATGGACATGGAAATTAGCATTCGTTTGTATTCGGAGATGCGATGATTGATGAAGTGGAATATATACCGCCGGGCACTGTAATAATACATAGACATAATATATATCTATACTAATATACAAAGCGGAAGAATTTGTTTGTTTGAACCATCGATATATACATACATACATCGATGGTTTGAACGCGCTAATCGCTGGAACTACCAGTCGCATTCGAAAAATATTAATAACTAGCTACCCGCTTTTGACGAGCTCGGTGGCTCAGTCGTGAGTGACGCGACTTTGACACCAACGCTCGTGGGTTTGATTACCACACAAGGCAAACATTTGTGTGCATGAACATGTCTGTTTGTCTTGGTCTGGATGTTTTGAGAGAGGTAGGGCGCATCAAATCAGCCCGTCTGGGGAAGTACCTCACAGAAAACCGCAGCCAAATAACAACTCCCTAGAGGGTTGTTGTGTTCCTGCGTGTGAGTGAGGTCACCAGTAAGCTCCCAAGGAGTTGCTGTGTAAGCAGCAGAGGCATCGCGCGAGTGAGACTTAATATATCGCAAGCGTTAATAGGCTACGGTACTCGCTTTACATCAGGTGGGCCGTATGCTTGTATGCCTCCCGACGTAGTATAAAAAAAAACCCGCCCCGGTTTCGCAGCGATCCGCTACCAAACTTCGCAGGATCACTCGCTGAGCTAATCTGAAGATTCTTTGAAATTTTTATCAAAATCGCTCCAGCCTTTTTCGACTCTATAGAGGACAAACATACATACATGGATTTTTATTTATATATATTATATAGGTATAAATATTATATAGGTTTCCCCATTGGACTACACTACAGCATGGAGTTCATCAAAAATGGCGTAAAGAGGTTTTTACAGTGCTTGCGAAATAACCATAGGCTACCATAATTGCTTACATCAGGTAAGCCGCGCGCTTGTTTCCCACCTTAGTGGTATAAAAAAGTGCATGTGATAGCTCAGATGATAAAGAACCGGCCTATTTCTACGGTAACTGCTTTACATCAGGTGGGTTGTATGCTTGAATGACTCCCGACGTTGTATAAAAAGAAATTAACAGACTAGTCCTGGCCCTGACATGCAGTGGCGGCGCTAGGCGTAGGCGACGTGGACGACCGCCTACGGCCTCGCGCCTGTGAGGGCCTCGCAAAAAGGTTTTTCAAATAATGGCATAAATTTCAAAACAATAGCAGTAATACTTGTAAAATAAATTTTGTATACAATTTAGCTGATTTAATTTAACATTTTCATTCTGATTAGAAAATGAGAGGGGCCTCGCAAAGCTGATGTCGCCGACTTCCAGGTTTCGGTCTAGCGCCGCCATTGCTGACATGTACCAAGAAATTCGTATTTTCGGAGTATGAGCTCGGTGGCGCAGCAGTTAATAACGCAATGTTGTCACCGACGATCGTAGTTTTGATTCCCACACAGGACAAACATTTTTGTGCATGAACATGTCTGTTTGTCTTGGTCTGGGAGTCTTTAAGGGAGGTAGAGCCCGTCTAGCACCTCCACCTCATAGAAAACCACAGCCAAATAACAAATCTCTGTATGTTTGTTGTGCTTTCCTTTGAAAACTGTAGTGATGACACTCAGTCACAATTAGTTTGGGATTTTTCCGATGAGGTGCGATGCGGTTACATACGTCGGTGTCAAGATACTCATACCACGAGGCACTATCGCCTTCCAGGCTTCGATGGGGGATTGCCTTTACATTCTTCATGCGATGAAGAGTCCATTGGACTTCTTCAGACGTTATAAATGGTACTAGTCCCTGATTAGGAGGGAGCGCTAATGGCTGCACCTCTTTATGTTGCTTGTTCAGCAGCTCGTGAAAATATGAGCGCCATCTCTCCTTCACCATGAGGATAACCTCGCATAATAGATTGCCGCGGAAGTCTCTTACACAGCGGCATTTGGATACATCCTGTGCCACTTTGAATCTGGAACGTGCCAACTTATATATGAGCTTCTGCCCCTCAGACGATTCCAACTTATGGTACATAAGTTGTAAGTAGTCTCGTCTGGCCCTGGCTATAGCTCTTTTAGTGGCACGTTTCGCCGTCCTAAAGGCGTCATGGTCTTCAGAAGATCTGGACGCTTGCTACTTTTTAAAGAGGGCTCTTCACCCGAATCTCCCTCTGAACTGTGTAGATTCATCACCAAGTCTCCTTGTTACACCTGCGCCACCCCTTGGTTTTTCCGACGGCCGCCTGAATCCTATCCAAGTGGTGATCGACTGGTGCGCCGCCGATACCTATCCACATATCGCCAGTAGCCGAGGCGTTTGCAGTGCTTAAAGCGACTGTCCTTGGCCTTTGTGCAGAGGTCGATGACAATAAGACGATATTGTGCAGTGAGACTGTCGCCGGGTATGACCTTGCAGTTGGTTCTTTGCTGATATGGTGTTTCCTGGTGAGTAAGAAATCTACTTGGGTAATATGCTTTCCGCTCCAGTAGGTGATTAAATGTTCGGATTTATTTTTGAAGTACGTATTCACGATGACCAAAGCAGATGCCGCACAAATCCGGAGGATATCCTCCCCTCCGCGTTACGGCTACCGTATCCAAAGCCACCGTGAATACGCTCACACTCCTCAACCAAGTGACTGTTAAGATCACCAACCAAAACGATCCTCTGTGACAACGGGAAACCACAAAGCACTGTACTAAGTTGATTCCAGAACGTCATCATATCAGCTCCGCTACAACCGGCCTACGACGCGTAAACACTTATCAAGTGTGCCACAATTCCATCAATAAGCACCTTTACAGTCACAAGACGGTCTCTGAAACGATTCATCTCCAAGATGACGTCCTGAAACTCCACGAAAACTGCTATGGCTACTCCGTTGTCCCCACCAGATGCACCGGTGTAGATCATCTTGTAACCACGGAGTCCCCTGCAAAAACGCTATGGCCAATTTTGCGCCTGGATAGTACATCGCGCCAGCTCCCTCGCGCGTCCAGTCATCGTGCCAATGTTCCAGGTCGTTAAACGAATTTTCCTGTTGGCTCACGTCTTTAGCCGTGCTCGCACAGTAGCCCTTGTCCACTTAGCAAAGAGGACGTGCGAGGCCCCTGTGCGCCGTAAGATCTTTTCCTACTTTCCATTATAGTTATGACTTTTACAGGAGCAACAGTCCGACCTCCTAACCCCGAAGGGAAAGCCCGCGCCAGAGCCTCGTCTGTCGATCCGCAGGTGCACCAACTTGCAGGTGAGGTTGACTTGGAGCCCGAACATGTTGGTGAGGCCCCATGCACCCAATTATAACCCAAAGTAAATATAATTAAAAGTAAATACTCACTGACTCAATCCAAAATCACCTGAACTCTTATCAATACAGTTGGCATATTGATTGAACTCACTCAGGCATGAATTCTTAACCTTACGGAAGAACTCCATAGTACAAGCGGTTACTGCTTTGCCCTCATTCATGCATTTACGAGGGTCTTTTTCCTCGACGCGGCAGAGCATGAACTCCTGCATTGTCAAAAAAAAATTCTTTGTAGTTAATTAGCATTATTGCAAATGATGCTTCGGTATAAAAAAAAGGAGAACTGGCAGATCTTTTGTTGTAAATTGTATTTAGTTCTATAATAAATTGCCTAAAACAATTCTGTCCTTTCCAATATGACAAAAATACTCTGCAAGATGGCTTATTACAGAAATTATAAATATCTACTACTAATGCCTATCCCACTAGAGACCTAGTATGAAAATATATATTATATGAATATCTTAACTGATAGAGATGTCTGAAAATAATTCAGCACATGTATTAACATATCTTTATTTTTACCCTTGACATCATTATATATACCTATATTATAATTAATATTTTATATATTAAATAGATATTATTATTACAACAATAAGTTTCTCACTTTACCACATTTAGCATGCAAATGCCATGCATGAGACACAAATATGTAATAATTATTAGGTACATTCATGTAGATAAATAAATTTTGAGATTTCTAATTTTATCATTACATTACCTCATACTAATTAATTTTTACCATTGACATTACCTTAGTAGTAGTTTACGTTTAAATAATACATTATCACAAAATTTAATTTCACTGAATATAAGAAGAATTATACATCTTTAAACACATAAAATCACACTGTTTCAGATAATGAATAAGTTTTGTATTCATGTCATATGCTAATTTATTTAAATCGCTTACACTTACTCTGTAGAATGGGAGAGTGGTACACTTTTTAAAAAGATGAATATTGCTTTTAACAAAATTAGCCGCTTTCAATATATACATATGTGAGAGAGGTAAAATACCCAATACTTTACACAATGGCTCACGAGACTCAGGTGGGTATATTATGCTCATTGCTCATCTACATTTTTTCTGTGCAAATAGTGTTTGTGGAATAACCCCGAACTAAAACCCCATATCTGAGTATGGAAGCCACACAATTTCTATTTTGACATTATAATGTCAAAATAAAAGAAGACTTGCGAGGAGTATTTTGCAGTATTTTTAAAACATACACGTAACAATGTATTTCACCTCTTTTTATTTCTAAATGACGCTTCCAATTCAACGTTCATGTTACAACACTTAAAAATTTACTTTGAGTAACTTCTTTTTTATGGTCTTGATCTGTATGAGATATGAGAGAATGAAAGAAATGTGATCATTGCATAAAATTTGTGGCATAATGCTTGTTGACTGCACTCGCAAAGATTATGTAAGACAGAGAGTTGGTCTACAAGACAATTTCAGTGTTAAGATTAGAAAAGGCATGTTCCATTGGTTCGAACATGTACTAAGAATGTAGAATGAATGAATGATGAAACAGATATACAATGTAGGCTTCGAGGAAGACCAAGACTCAACTACCATGAACAAATTGATCTTGTTTTATCAGAAGGTGATGTCAGTGGCTCTAGGAATGGTGAAGTGTGGATGCATGAAGGGTACATGAAGGTGCAAGAGAAGAGCTATGAATGTAAAAGTTAGCGAGGTGTGTATGGACTGCCTCCTATGGCACTTGGTACTCTCTGCTTACCCTGCAGGGAACTGGCACTGGGAGATTTATCTACTCTTAGGTTTTCCCAACAGACAGACAGCATGAGGCTCATGAAAAGTGCCATGGCGAATTTAATATAGAGTTGGGAACATATTTGTGTTGCAATTGGTGTAGAAAATGTTTTGTCATGAAGCAATCGAACATATGGCCCATCTGATGTGAAATGATTACCATAGCCTATTACTTTCATTTGCAATCCAAGGGCACTAATGCACTGTTAACTCACTTACTCCATACTTACCACCAGACAAGCCATAAAAGGCTTGTTTGCCACCTTCGTGGTTAATTCACATATTAAATTTAAGATCACATTCAATTAATAGTTGAAAGTAACATTTTTTTTTATATAATGTTGGGAGGAATTCAAGCATACGGTCCACCCTATTTAAATTGGTAACCATAGCCTATGAATGCGGGTAATACATTAAGTACCACACACACCGTGCCACTTCTGCTGCTAAACAGCAACTCTTTAGGAGCTCACTGGTGACCTCACTCACACGCAGAAACACAACACTCCAGGTAGTTGTTATTTGGCTGCAGGTTTCTGTGAGGTGTAGGTAATTCCAGATGGGCTGCTTTCATGGGCCTTAAATCTTTAAAAACACCAAGACAAACAGACATGTTCATCTACATAAATATTTGTCCTGTGTGGGAATAGAACCCACAAGAGTTGGTGTCAAAGTCACATTATTAACCTCTGCACTGCCATGATGCACAATATTTTGGTATTTGGATTTTATGTGTTTCGAAATTCATTGCCTTTCTTAACAACTATAACCAACATGTTTTCGCGCATTTATTGAGAAGACTATCATTTCCAAAAACATAATTTTGAATACTAAGCGAGGCTAGCTAGCATAGTATTGTTGTGTATTGTAGTGATTGAAGTGTATTGTGACATGAAACTGGTTTTGCCCGTGACTTTTAATAATAATAAAATGTATGTGCCTATACCACAAACATCAAGCTATGTCCATGGACAAAATTTCATCAACGTCGGTTCAGGGATTCAGCAACAGTTTTATCAATGAAATATACACCTAATTATTTATAAGTCCATATTAATTGTGCTCTTGAAAAAGAATCTAAGAAATGAAAATATTTTCTTTACATATTCTACATCAAAACATAACCTATTAGTGATTATGCAATCAATAGTACATACATTGCAGACTAAACAAAATTAATTGTATAAAACTTTCACGATATAAATACAATAAAAATAACTGACGATTACTTACATTATTCGCATGCTCACAATATTTTCCTAGATGAAACGAGCCCGCTATCAAAGTTGCTCCAGATAAATTAACCTCAGGCACGGTCAATTCGGATTCTTCTGGTAAATGAACATCCGCTGTTAGCACCATTTTAAATAGATTATATTTCACAAGAATTTATTTAGTTATTTCCAAAAAATAATAGTTTGTCTCCTAGTCTACGACAAAAAAACTAAGGAATTAAAGTTATTTTGAAGTACAGATATACAAAAGGAATAAATTAAAAATAGATGGCGAATACGACGTAAACGAAAAGCAAGTAGAAGTATTCTAGGCGATAGAAAGAGAAAACACATGCTACCGCATCACTTTTCTATTTAGTCGGATTGGCAATCATTTGATTGACGTTAACATTGTGGCTGATCTTGTTTTAATTGTGGCAACTATCGAATATTTATTTTATGAAGTGTATTTAGCAATTCAACTATTTATTCGACTTCTACGACGATAGTTCGTAACTTTTAAAACTGAAAGTCGTTTAAACTTTGTATTGGGTTTGGGTACCTTTCAGAGTGATTTTCTGCAGAATTGCTGAAGCTGGGATGGCATCTAGAATGAAAAAGATTTTGTCTGGTTACCAGATTTTGGAAAGTACTTATTCCCATTTTTCATTTTATAAGAGGCAAGGAAATAGTATGTAAGTTATCGTGGATCACCCCAGCCTATATACATCAGCAACACCAAACGGTCAACAATTGAATTGAATTGATACTAGTCTTCTAAAGGAAATATGACTCTTTTCTTAAAGCTCCCCTTCATTTATTTGGGTTGATGTTAATCAATAACAGAAGTTGATGTTAGATTCTAATTAAATTTTCATCAACTATCAATATTATAAAATATGTTTCCGTGACTAGGTGTGCACTATGACAGTGTTGTCCAACCTTTTTCATGATACGACACTCTTAACACCGAAAAAAATTTGGGGCCCCCTCCGTGTTTGATAATTAATACTTTAAACCACGACCCCTTTAAATAGGCTCCGCGACATCCCGGATGGTCGCGATACACACTTGAAAAACACTGCAGTACGAATTACACAGTGATAAATCCAAATATCTTTGCGTAGGTAGCTACATAAAAAATACTTAGAAGTCCTAAAAGCGAGCTACTTCAGAGTTGGCGTCATCAAACAGTTCTATTCAGAAACAGACACTAGCGGCCTATAGGGTCATTTTTTTAAGCCCATCTAGTGACTAATCAGAGGTCATCGTATGTGTACTAAGTAATTGATACACATACTTTGCCTTTATTTGTAGATACCTACATACATATTGTACCTTTAATGTATAAAAAACCTACTCATACAGCCACATGTTTATTCTTATTAGGTGGAAACCGAAGCCGCGGCTATTCAACAATTATTTAGCTTGTCCAAGATATGAAGGTGAGAATATCGTGTGATCTACCTATAACTCTACGCCAACTCCCTTGCGGGGTAGGCGGGGAGAACCGAGCGTCACATAACTCGATCTTACAAACCTCACTCGTTTCATTAACATTCATTGCTCTTCTTATGCACGCTCGCCGATTTCTTTGGCTCTTGACGTCACCGTCTGATAAAACACGATCAGTTTGGTCATGGTGGGTGAGTTTTTGCCTTTCTTGGCTCCTACATCCTTCTACTTTTGCGTTGTCTACCTGTTTCGTAATTCTATGAGCATGCCTCTTCTTATTTTAACACCGACACTCTCTTTCAGACCAACTCCGTATCTAACATCATCATTGCGAATACAGTCTACAAACGTTACGCCACATATTTTGTGCAACGCTCGCATTTGGACCGAATCATGACGTGTAATCATTAATAGTAAAAAATTTGATGGTGAAACAGGGCACAAGATCATGAACCCAGCGGCCAGAATAAAAAAGCATTACGCAGTTCTTCAAAGTTACAATTGTTTGTGAAATTGTCAAAGTCAAAATCTTTTTATTCCGTAAAAATGGCTACATTTGTTTGGAATCGTCACAATTTTTTTCCCTACCGTGCAGTTCATGACTAGGTGAGCACTGATAAAAATACTGCCAAAAAACTCAGGCATCCCTCTTTTGGTATCCAAACAAATTTACATAATTTATTAATTACATTATAATTGGATCGACTCAATCCCAGGCATTTTTATCATTAATATAGTCAGATACTTTATAATATGCCCTGCTACACAATTTGGCTTTAATGGTAGTTTTAAATTTGTTTATTGACAATTCACTTATATTGCTAGGAAGTTTGTTATAGAACCGTATACATTGCCCCATAAAAGAATTACTTATTTTGTGGAGACGGCTTGGATGTAACACAAGATTATGCTTATATCTAGTATTTATGTTATGAGTATCACTCTTTTTACAAAATGAGTCTATGTTTTTATGGACATACAAAAGATTTTCATAGATATATTGCGATGCGATTGTTAGAATATTTATTTCTTTGAATTTTTCTCTAAGGCTCTCCCGTGGACCAAGTTTGTAGATAGCTCTTATGGCTCTCTTTTGCAATAAAAAGATGGTGTTAATGTCCGCGGAGTTACCCCAAAGAAGAATTCCGTATGACATAATACTGTGAAAGTAGCTGAAATAAACTATTCTAGCCGTATCAACATCAGTGAGCCGTCTAATAGTTTTCACTGCATAGGCTGTAGAACTTAGTTTTCCTGATATTTTTTCAATTTGTGGGCCCCATTGTAGTTTGGGAGTCGATTGTTACACCCAAGAACACAGTTGTCTCTACAGGGGTTAAATTAGTTCCATTAACATGTACATTGGTAGTCACCTGTCTTACATTAGGTGTTGAGAACTTAATTACTTTAGTCTTTTTATCATTTAAAAGCAGATTATTAACATTAAACCAATGCATAACTTTAGAGAGAGCATCGTTAACTTCGTCATAATTACCTGTCTATTATTTTGAATGTCAAAGAGGTGTCATCCGCAAACAATACAATCTCATGTTTATCCTTTACATAATAAGGTAAGTCATTTATATATACTAAGAATAAGAATGGACCTAGAATTGACCCCTGTGGGACTCCCATAACTACAGGGGACCCCGAAGATCTTTTACCATTAATATCGACCTTCTGTATCCTATTGCCCAGATAAGAAGACAGAAGTTCGAGAGCCTTGTTACAATATCATTTTAGACAAATCACCAACGTGACTACTACTACGGGCTTATTACACCGTAGATAACAGTATTTTTATATTATACTACAGAAAGAAATTAATGAAGTAAAAAGAAAGAAGGCAGGATGAAAGAATGACGAAACAGATGTAACAATCCTAAAATGGATGGATGAGCATGAGCTGAGGAAGACCAAAACTCACCTACCACGACTAAATTGGTACTATTTTAATAGAAAGTGATGTCAGGAGCCCTAGGAACTGGAGAACGTGCATGAAAAGCCTACATGTTAAAGAAGCGAGTGAGGTGTGTAAGGACTGCGTCTTATGGCGCTCGGTTCTCTCTATCTGAACCTGACCTGGCGTGAAGATGTAAATACATTATATGTACTATTTGGCGAATTCGGTGGCGTAGTGGTTAGCGACGCTACTTTGACACCAACGCTCGTGGGTGCGATTCCCACACAAGACAAACATTTGTACGCATGAACATGTCTGTTTGTCATGCTCTTAGTATTTTTAAGAATAGGTAGGGTGCATCAAAGCGGCCCGTCTGGGAAGTATTCCCATCTCACAGAAAACCGTGGCCAAATAACAACTCCTAGGAGGATTGTTTTGTTATAGCATGTGGGTGAGGTCACTAGGACGTTCTTAAGGAATTACTGTGTAACCACTTTACATCAGACGGGTCGAATGCTTGTATGCCTCTCCGTTGTATAAAAATCATATACTTACAAAGTGTGTCTTTTTCGCGACGAACTACACCATAACAAATAATTGTCCTAATTGTGACGCACCTAGTTTACATTATTGTTTTTTTGTAATAATTGATTCAGTGTTCAATAATAAGTCGATACAACACGCCTTCTGTATTTTACTCACCTCTAATTTAACTGCATATCGACGGAACCCTCACGTTGACATATTTACATCTTCATATACTTATTAGATTTACAATTGCATTACATTATATAGCTTTATATTTACATATGCTTACAATATATGCTATGGAATAGAAGCACTGTTGCAACATAAGTTCAGTTCTAATTATGGAGCTAAAGTTTTACTTAAGTCGCGTGGTCTAAAGCACACTCGTTTTTTTATACAACGTCTGGAGGCATACAAGCATACGATTCACCTGATGTAAAGTAGTTACCGTAGCCTATGAATGCAAAGTATCACTCGCGCGATGTCACTTCTGCTGCTAACACAGCAACTTTTTAGTAGCTTACTGGTGACCTCACTTACACTCAGGAACACAACAATCCTCTAAGGAGTTGTTATTTGGCTATGGTTTTCTGTGAGGAGACTTTCCCTCACTTTGTGTGTTCTACCCATACTACAGCGGGTTTAACGTTTGAAATTCATTCTTACATATGGTATGGCAAAGGGTGCGTAATGTGCGATTCCAGATAAGCTTTCTTCTAAGAATACGCTAGCTTTGACGAGCTCGGTGGCGCAGTGGTTATTAACGCTACATTAACACTAACACTCGTGAGTTTGATTTCCATACACGACAAACTTTGTGTGCATGAACATTTCTGTTTGTGTTGGTCTCGGTGTTTTTATGAGAGGTAGGGCGCATCAAAGCTAAATACCTTCTCCTCACAGAAAATTGCAGTCAGATAACATCTCCCTGGAATTTTGTTATGTTTTTGCGAGTGAGTGGGTCACCAATAACTCCTAAGCAGTCGCTGTGTTTGCAGCTGTGGTGGCATCGCGGAAGTGATACTTAATGTACTGCAATCGTTCATAGGCTATGGGAACCGTAGTGTTAAAAAAAAAGCAAAAAAAATTACTTCTACCCAGGGTTTTCCTAATAGACTACAGCATGATCAAAAAAGGTGTGATGTTCTAAGTGTTCATAAGTTACGGCAACTGCTTTAAGCTGAGCATGCGCATATTGTAATTAGCCACCTTAGCGACATAAAATAGAAAACCTTGCTTAGAATGAGGAAACTATAAAAAAACGGGTTGCACTCCGGGAGTGCCGGCAGAAGTGAAAACTTGAACATTAACGTTGTGCATTTTTGAATATTTTGGAATCGTTAGGGAATAATTTCGCATGAATTGCTTTATTTATTAGTACGAAAGTACTATCATGTATATGGTAAAATACAATGTTCATTTATTACGCTATCGTACACAAACATGACAATTTATATTACATTAAAAATTTAACACTTTAGAACTATTTCAATTTATTTTACATTAAAAAGTTTATCTCTCAAAAAAAAATAACTTTCATCCATAATTTCAACGACTCTTTCACCATCATCATTACCAGCATCATCATTGCTAATCTCTAAAACTCAAACACACACGCACACTCGCGCAAGCGCCCTGCGCCGCTGAAACCAACCAGCGATGTTGATAAAGTACGTTAAACGAAACGTGTAAACGCCAACAATTTCATGGCGCTTACAACGTTTTGGTCGCGAGAAAACAATGCCCTATGGACGATCAAGCGCTTCATGTTTTAATTGTATAATTAGAGAGGTAACTAATGTTTTAGCGCTGCAGCGAACTTAAGTTCTAATTCTCACCAAAACCAAAGTCAGGGTCACGTGACCCTGATGCGAGTTTAGCATTTTTTACTCATCCCAAAAAGTGCACAACGCCGATAAAGAAGTTTTCACTTCAAAAATGTCTTTGTTTTATTTAATACCTAATAATTTGTTTATTTTATAGGGTCAAGTCAGCAATAATCTTTCAATTTATCCTCTAACTCCTATTATCCCGATATCAACATAGATAGAGTAGGTACTAGTTATAGTGGTTCCTCGTTATGAAAGATTAGGTTAAAACTTAGGGTTCAAATGAAAAATACCATAGACAAAAAATACTTCATGAACGTGTTTAATACAAGTATCTACCTATTTTGTTACTAAAATGACTAGAAAAATATTCAATTCCATAGTTTTATTCGTGACAATATGAGTAGGAAGCCTACTGATATGTCCACGGTTTCAATAAATTGATCGGTATTTCAATTATTTTTTCATGATTCTCATTTTATTTCCATAATATGGCTCAATTTGCTCTTGTTCATCTGAAAAAGGTAATGCATATTAAATAGGTATAATCTTTTCTTGAATTTAGATATAGAATTGGGAAAAATAAAAACATGGCTGAAGCACTTACCTTGACCAAAGGTGGCAGCAGGTAATTGATAATACTTTGGAATATCATAACGAGCTTCCTGAAAAAACAATGCAACTTAACGTGGTACTAAGTACTTATTGAAAACCCATCTTTAAACCATAAACTAATTCTAGTATATATGTTTATGATTTAAACAAAATAAAATGTCAAGTAAGGGTCGGTACCAAAAGCATGCACGCCGCGACCCCTGCAAGTTCAACAAACAGATTTAAACCGCATTGACATGCGGATTAGGGTGTCCTCAGCAGGCGATGTGCACCGATCCGCCCACGTCAGTGAGAGATTAAACGCATGCGGCGGTGGGGGGCGCCACCTACCACGCAACACTTAACTCGAGAACGAGGAGACCTAAATGGCGTATATGCACATGGAATGTGAGAGATGAATTGCAAGATGCCTAGATGATTTGTGTGTGTCGGAGGCCAAGCGATAGCGAAGATCTGCCTGGTGGCATGATGGCCCTGTAGTCCGGGATGAACCAGGATGATCGTACCAGCGTTGGCGTATGTGTTATGCTTTCATCTCGCTTGGTCTCTGGTGTGAAAGATTTTGGTTTAGTAGGTCTAAGACTTCTCTGGGTTAGAATAAAACTGGGCAATACGCGATTTTTTTGGTTGGTAGCATATATTCCCGTGAGACTGTGAGTGAATTAATCCTCAGGAACTCGAGAAGTTTTGGGAAACCCAAAGGGGTATTCAAGTTGTAGCTGAAGCGATTGAACGGATAGTTATATTTAGAGATCGGAATGGATGAATTGGGACCAAGCGAAGCAATTATGAGGCTGTGCTTGGTCCATACGGAGATAAGAGTGTGAACGATGCTTGTAAGTTACTTTAAGATGTATGTATGGAACGAAACCTCCTTGTGTCGAACACGTTCTTTCCATCACAAGGACATCCACACTTACACATGGAGACGGAATGAACGGAAAAGTGTGATTGATTTGATATTGATAGATGGACGTCTCTGAAAGTCGTTAATATAATTAGTATACAAGAGACTTCAGGGATCCCACTCTTGAAACGAACCACTATCTGTGTCATCAGTGATAAGCCGGTTGGTGGACCTTTTCAAGAAGTGGAGGCACTGTGCGTATTCCTTTCGAAATCATAAAAGAATAAGAAGTAAAAAGTTGGAAGATGAAACTGTGATGAGTACGTATGAACGTCTAGTCAGTAAAAGACTTGCAAACTCGAGTCTTTCCGACACAGATTTAGACGAATGTTGATGCGCAAAGATACGTAGAACGCTGAAAGGAGATGCCTGTTTGGATGCGAAGGACCAGCCACCGTTGCTGCCCTGGTTGCTCCGGTCGTCTCTGCGACATGTGTTTCTCCTTTCCAAGAGGCATCCTCAGGTGCTGTAGCATGCTATAAGATGTTATTCTAACGGTTAACTAACATGCTACAGCATGTTATTCTAACAACTAAGATCTACAAGGCAGCAACGGTGGCGGGTGCATGCGGTACATATTTTAGATAGCGAACACTCGCAAAGACGATCCTAGTAGTCATGGCAGCGGCGGCGTACATCTATTAACGGTAGTGTTTGGGTGCCGCCGGTCGGCACTAGTTCACATGAATTAATCGGTAGCGGAAGTTAGTTTAGATCAAATCGCCTGTAAATTTGACTTTGGTGAAATAACGCGTGAATCTATTATCTACAAGATAAAATGTTGACATTCCTGCTAATACGCAGAAAGTGGTAAAACGGTGGATTGAATATTCTAGAGAAATGTACGATTATCTGATACATATGTCCAGGACGCTGGCATTGTGAATGGGTCTGTGACTGACTCAGCGGCCAGCGCCCAATGTATTATGAAGATTACACATGGAAAAGATTGAATGGTTGATACAATTTTTGAGAAATGCGGGTACGATGGTTAAATCTTGTTCGCAGTAACACGCATGAGAAAGGTGGAGGTCTACTTCCCAATCTGCTACGTTCGTCTCGCTTGCAAGCTGTCGGAGCGTACCGCCTGCTCACAAAGTTCATTACGTTGGTATAATTTGAAATGGTTTAGGTATAATAAAATAATACTCACCGAATCATAGTTCCTCCTTCCCATTCTAGGTATATTTTTATTAGTCTTTATTACATATCCAGCCAAATCCTGGTCGAAGGGATCATCTTCATTGCTCCTGCCTACTCTCGGAACATTGTTAGCTTTTATAAATGAACAATCTATTTCAATCAACAAATATAAGAAGCAGAATGCAGCTAAAGCGTATGCCAACTTTGCGGCCATTTTAAAACGTTGAATTTTGGGCGGGAGTTGTCGATGAAAGACGGTGGAATGGCGTGTTTAGAAAATTGGCGGGTATTTTATACAAGGTAGTTTCGATTCGATCTGCCCGTATTGATGATTGATAAGAAACTATCACGGTAAATAAATGTTTACAAAGTTAATTTGAATACTAATCGGTTAAAAAACTATCTGAATTCGTGAGATGTGATGTGGGTGATTTGATATGTATCATTTTTCCTTTTTGTAACTAACTGCATAGTATATCGTTACAGAAATTATGTTGGGCATGTACAGGTACTACACATTGTACGATACGAGCAGCACTAAAATTGCGTAATGAGTTACGGTCACTACGACCTCAACTTATATTCGATATGTTGATTATTGCGAGAGAGCAAAATAAACGAAAAAAGCGCACATTTTTATTTTGTAGGCTGGGTTTTTACTATTTATATTTTTACGCTGTTTACTTTGGGTAAGTTAGTAATTTATTTCTTACTAGCTGTATTCTACTACGAGTCTACGATTGCGTCCGCGCGTATCTCGGTATCCTGTGGGAACCGCTCTTTCTTCCTTGTCCTCAGCTTCTTCAAGAATTGGGCTATCAAATGCAAAATATTTTTTTCTTTTCCGACTACCAGTCAAGAAAGACACAACAAAAGCCCATGCTAATTATTTTCTCTTATACAACGTCGGGAGGCATACAAGCATACCGTCCACCTAATGGAAAGCAGTTACAGTAGCCTATTAACGCTTGCAACATATATGACTCGCGCGGTGCCTACACTGCTGCTTACACAGCAACTCCTTAGGAGCTTACTGGTGACCTCACTCACACGCAGGAACACAACAACCCTCTAGGGAGTTGTTATTTGGCTGCGGTTTTCTGTGAGGTGGAGGTACTTCGTCAGACGGGCTGCTTTGATGTGCCCTACCTCTAACATCCAGACCAAGACAAACAGACATGTTCATGCACACAAATGTTTGTCTTGTGTGGGAATCGAACCCACGAGCGTTGGTGTCAAGGTAGAGTCTTTCACGACTGAGCCATCGAGCTCATCTAAGCCAATCCAAAATCTAAAAGGAACAATATCTCAATGTCTTTGACATATAAAAACCAAAACTGTCGTTCTGTGACTCAGAGGTTCTAATATGTCTCTCCAGCAGCCCGCAATCTTATTGTCTACATTTACTGACTACTTGAAGAGAAATACAGTAAGCAAGAAAATGTTAAGTTAAAAAAAAATTAGGATTGAAAACTTTGTATCCAATTTTTATTGGATACAAAGTTTTCAATCCTAAATTTTTTTGTAATCAAATTGACAATTGGATGGCTGTCACAATTGGAGACAGCCGACAAAATAACAAAATATATTATTTTGAAATTAACTTTTACTTTTGGAAATTTCATTTATTTAATTCCTGTGTAAATATATTAAATTCCAGTGATAATTAAACAAACCTACACAAAAATAAATTCCTTTTTGAGAAATAAATATGTGAAATAAAAAAATGGATGTCAACAACTCCCAGAACATCTCATGACTTGCTTTCAAAATTTAATACAGTGTTCAATATGCCAAAAACTATTTAAAAGAAATGGAATAAAACGTCACATACATGCTGCTCACCAGAATACTTCCAGGTCAGCCCCAATAGACTCTGTACATAACCCTCAAACAAGTTCACTAGAAAATGCTTTTGGCTATCCATTTCAAAATGCGCCAGGGTCAAAATCAAACATCTGGCAAAAGTGTTGGTACCAAATGTGCTTACTTCATGGTAAACTATATGATCTGCCCTCTGGTACAGTTGGCAAGAAGTTTGTATATACACTTACGGATGAAATAAAACTACTCATAAAATCTGAATTTCCTTCTGAACATATGCTCATATTCGTTGCCATTATTTTACAAAGAAGCGAAAACATTAACAAAGTGAAAGATATTCGCAGACTAATAGATCGTCGCCTCACTTTATGGACTCATCAACAATATGACATATTGATAACTGAATAAATTAGAGCAGATAAATCGCTTCATAAAAAATATAAAAAACATGGAAATACAAATGATGCCAAGATATTCACACCACTAATTCACCAAGGAAAATTACGAGAATCTGTAAATTGGTTACTGACGAAGGATACAAGCTAAATTCTCTGCGCAGATGATGTAATTGATTCCACAGGTAAAACAATTTTTGAATCATTATTGGATAAACACCCACCACCAAGTAACCCCGACCCTGCACTATTCACTGTACCAATTGACTTGGATGGATTGCCTCCATTACTTGACGTTGATATTACCAATGAACATGTTGAAATAGTTGCTAGAAAACTCCATGGAATAGGTGGCCCTTCTGGAGTTACATCTGAACACTGGAAAGACTACTTGTTACGTTTTGGTAATGCAAGCGAGCTATTACGGGATGCCGTAGCACAACTTGCTATGAAACTTAACAATAAATTTGTTCCATGGGAGGAAATACAAGCGTTAATGTCAAGTCGCCTTGTAGCCTTAGATAAATGCCCGGGAGTCAGACCAATTGGAGTTGGCGAATGCCTAAGAAGAATTCTATCTAAATGTATGATCGAAGTTTCTGGCTTCGAAGTAACCGAAGCCTGTGGACATCTCCAACTCTGCAGTGGCATTGAAGGTGCAGTACATGCCATGCATCAACTCTTTCAAGAAAAATGTAAACTGAAATCGAACTGGGGAATGTTACTAGTGGATGCTAATAATGCATTTAACACTATTAATAGACAACTAGACCTATGGTAAGCAAGAATACACTGGCCATATTGCGCCCGTTTTTTATACAATACATAATAGAGGCCATGCCGAATTTGTTATTCGTGATTCAAAAAATAGATTATATAGCAAAGAAGGTGTAACACAAGGAGATCCATTAGCTATGCCGCTTTATGCCCTTGCTACCTTACCATTAATAAAACTTCTCAACACATGTAAAGACACAATTCAATGTTGGTATGCTGATAACTCTTCCGTTCAAGGCACAATTCCTCAAGGACAAAAATCATTTTTAATAGTTGCAAAAGAAGAAATGAACAGTGCAGAACATTTATTTAAACAAACAGGTCTGTCAATCATTACTGGTGCCCGATTTCTCGGCGGCTACATTGGCGAAAAAAACGGATGAATTTGTAAAAAACAAAGTCGCTCAATGGGTAAAAACTATAGAAACACTTACATGAATCTGCAAAGAATCACCGCAAGCTACATATGCAGCCCTAACCAAGCCTATACATATTATATTGTCGGACAAATTACACAGCGCCACCTAGCCCCAAAGTGAAGCTTGTGTTATGGGTACTAGACAACTGATAAACATACGTAAATACTTTTTTTTTTGTAAATACATACTTATTATACATAGACAATACCCAGACCAATACAAACAGACATGTTCATGCACACAAATGTTACTGTGTGGGAATCTAACCCACGAGCGTTGGTGTCAAAGAAGCGTAACAGCGCGTTTCACCACTGCGCCACCGAGCTCGTCAGTACAGTTATAATACAGTTTCAATGGATATACCTACTAAGAGTTTGCGAGAATTGAAATCCACTTCGGGGATTTGACAAAACAATCCAAACTATCTTTCTTCCAACATTATTCGGAAGCGACGTTTCAGCAGCTGAAGCCGACCTCTTCTCACTACCGGTATATAAAGTTGGATTATCAATCTCTGATCCGTATAATACAAAAAATCTACATTTTATGACCTCCAAAATTGAAAACAAAATACTTATTGACTCGTTATTGAACGGCTCACAAATTGATCTAGACCGACATCATTTATCTATTTAGAATCGAAAAGGGAAGGACTGAAACTGAAAGATAAATACGAGAATGACACATACAACCTTAACTAAATTTCCACCAGCCACCAGGAGAGCAATTGAGAGATCAATTATGCAAAATTAAAAATTCAACTTGGTTATCCACCATACCAACAAAGAAAGACCACCACTTCGACCTACTTGAATTCAGAGATGCACTCACAATTCGATATAACCGAAAGCCTATCTCCATGCCACATTCATGTGATGGATGTGGAAACAGAAATTTCGATATTGACCATGCTCTCTGCTGCAAAACTGGTGGCCACATAACGAGACGACATAATGCAATAAGCGACCTGTTCTGCGAACTATGCGAACGAGCCTGGGGTAATGTAGTCAAAGAGCCCATCATTTCGGAAAGAGACTGCGGACTGCGTGCAGACCTGACCTGTCGTGGGATGTGGGATACGCAGAGGGAGGCGTTGTTTGATATACGTGTCGTTGACACCGACGCTCCCTCTTACCTATCACGCCCCGCCCCGTCACCAGTGTTCTCCGATGCCCTCAGGCTGAGAACGACAACTTCCTAAAACGTCAAGTGCAAAATAGACAATTACCGAAAATGACAACTTCCTAAAACGACATATTCCGAAAATGACAACTTCCTAAAACGACAACTTACTAAGGGGGCCAAAGACAATGACAATTTACTAAGGACTTAAAATCCTCTTGGCCACACAGTAGAGCGTAGCAGTGGGGGTGGTGGAAGGCAAATTTATACGTATTAGTCTGTAACTTCACGCCAAATCCCTTACGGGGTAGGCAGAGAGAACCGAGCGCCACGCGACTCGATCCGTACATACCTCACTCGCTTCTTTAACATTCATTGCTCTTTTCATGCACGCTCGCCGGTTTCTAGGGCTCCTGACGTCACCTTCTGATAGAACACGACCAATTTGATCATGGTAGGTAAGTCTTGGCCTTCCACTTTTGCATTGTATATCTGCTTCGTCATTCTTTCATCCTGCATTCTTTCTACATGTCCGAACCAACGGCGCATGCCTCTTCTTATTTTAACCATGATGCCCAGTTTTATTCGAACCCAGAGAAGTCTAGGCTCTACCAAACAGTAATCTTTCACACCAGAGGCTAAGCGAGAGGAGAGTATGACACCTACACCAGCACTGGCATGATCGTCCCGGCCTACACCAGACCATAGACTATGGGGCCATCATCCCACCGGGCAGATCATCGGTGTCGCTCCCCTTGCGCTTAGTCTCTGTCACACACAAAGCATCTAAGCGTCTCTCATTCATTACGTCCATCAGCTCATTCATCTTATCACTTAATCCACCTCTCACATTCCACGTGCCTATGCAGCACTCGGCTCCCTTCGATCCGCCGGAATTGGCGCTGCGTGGTGGGTGGCGGTAACTAAAACGTGGCTTAATACAAAGTATCCACTTAACAACTAATAGAACTTAATAACTAATATAACTTCATAATTAAAACTTGGCTTATGGATAGTGACGTCGTCGAGATCGTTGTTTAATTTTTGTTGTTGTTTTTAACTTTAAATATATAATTTTCTTCAAAAATGTTATGCTGTTAAGTGTTGTTTTCAAGTTGCTGCAATAAAATTTTGTATTTTATATTAAAAACGATGTCACTTTTTTTTCTGTTCTTTTTAAACTTATTAAAATAGCTCCTTTTAATTTTTAAGTCAAAATGTTTAGCTTCTTTGTTCAATTTTTTGAAAATGAAAAAAATGTTTGGCTTATGAGGAACTTTAGCATTTAGGCGTCTATGCCAACCCTCAACCGGATTATTGGTTCTGTGTTTGGAATACGCAACACTTAGAAATTTCTTATTTTTTTCTAACCATTGTCCTTCAAAGTAACGTATAATTTTTTTAAATTTAGTCGTTAGGCATCATATTTTTTAACTGTAACCAGGCATTGCTTATATAGGTAGAGGGTACTAAGGCTATTATAGCACTTAATCTTGATAGATTTCTGCCTTCTTTTGTAGTTTGTAATTTTAAGGCCTTCGATTGCTTGAAGACTGCCTTATTGAAGTACTGATAACAACCTATTAAATTTACACTGGGAAATACACGAAGGACAGCATTTATTTGCGCTTGTTCATAGTCGCATTTATATTGTGTAATGTTAATACCCAATATTTCTTTTATTAAGTTAAAAAACCTAAGGTATGTTTCTTCGGTTTTATTGGGCAGTAGACCGTAGACTATTGGTATAACATTTACTGTCTTCAAATTTGAGTAATAATCAACATGTACTGTAAATATCTGATAGAATGATCGGGATACACTGTTAAACGTGCCATCACCAAAGTACATTTAACATTTAACACTCTTCGCAAAGTTTTTGATTATTTGTCTTGATGTAACGGATGAAAATATTAAAATTCTTTCCGTATCTCCATCATCGGCTATAAGAAATTTTTTTGAAAAAGCATTTGGCACCTTTACGTCTTCCAAATGTTTGTATTGCAAAACGTCACTCCCTAAAAAATCTTTACGACACTTGTATAGTGTACTTTTAACATTTTGAAATGTTGGTATATCAGGTATGATATTTTTATGTTTCTTAATTATTTTTTCAACATTGTCTTTAAAAATTTGCTGAATGGGATCAAAATTTTCGCAAACTTCTTTTTTACAACTATTTATCAATTGTGAAACAATATTATTGGAAACATCAGGTAAGCACACATGAACACCATCTCGTAAAATCTTGGCTCTCATACTATCTAAAGTTATAGTTGCACTACACAAATTTCTGTTAGTACATCTCCATACACACAACACAACGTGTGTTATTTATTATTATTCAATTTCATGAAATTGTATTTATACCCATTACTTAATAGACAGTCTTTTCCTTTTTGTGATTTTATAAATTGCATCTTTATTTCATGAAAAAACAATACTTTGAATTTTAGGATTATCAAACTGACAAATACTATTTTTATGTCTAAAAAGAAAACTTTTTATAAATACTTTTTAATTATGCCAGTGGTAAGAAGTGGCCAAGTGCGAGTCCGACTCAACCATGAAGGATTCCGTAGTAGCAAGTTAATAATGGACTCCAATGTTTGTGTTGCAAATTTGAATTAGTGTTTTTGTTTGTGTGAATAACAAAGTTGTCGTTTTAGGAAGTTGTCATTTTCGGAATTTGTCGTTTTAGGAAGTTGTCATTTTAGGAATTTGTCGTTTTAGGAAGTTGTCGTTCTCAGCCTGAGGGCTCCGATGGGCAGAAGACGAAAAGAAAATACTTAGATCTATGTGAGACTCGACATGCCACATTCACTCCACTCGTAATTTCTGTTGATGGAGTCTTTGCCCCCCAAATGTATCTTTCATGAAAAGCCTTGCAGAAACTTTAGCTGACCGGTGGCACCGACATTATAGCGTTGTGACAGGTTGGTTACGAACTCGTATCAGCATTTCCACCATAAGAGCTACCAGCATGTGTATCCGTGGTACTTGCCACAAATGGAACACCACATCAATACTCCTCGGATTTGAAGATGGATCCGGGATTCAATAATTATTATTAGGTACTCTTTAAATTGAAAATTTTCTTGATGTTGTATTTCTACTTGGACTCGATATAATCATTTATTGCTCTTATACATTTAATGTCAATAAATATTGTCGTAGACCGTAATCGCAATGATGTCGTTAGAAACAGAGTTGGTCTGAAAGAGAGCGTCGGTGTTAAAATAAGAAGAGGCATGCTCCGATGGTTCGGACATGTAGAAAGAATGCAAGATGAAAGAATGACAAGCAGATATACAATGCAAAAGTGGAAGGATGTAGGAGCCGGGGAAGGCCAAGACTTACCTACCATGACCAAATTGGTCGTGTTTTATCTGAAGGTGATGTCAATAACACTCCCTAGAAACCGGCGAGCGTGCATGAGAAGAGCTATGAATGTTAAAGAAGCGAGTGAGATATGTAAGGATCGAGTCACGTGGCGCTCGGTTCTCTCTGCCTACCCCGTAAGGGATTTGGCGTGAAGTTATAGATATATAGATAGAAATATTGTCGTAAAAATTGACACGTTCGAATGAATTACGCAATTTTTTTTATATTATTTGATAAGCGTAATTCATTCGAACGTGTCAATTTGATTACAAAAATATATTAATAACTAGCAGAAGCCCGCGGTTTCGCACGCATGAGATTTGGGCTTTTAGTAGTAGCCTTTATTTCTCTGTAAACATGAAATTGTTACTGTTTAAAAAAAAAAAAACAAAGTCCTGGGTCGTAGATGCAACCATAGAGCGATTCAATTTTCGTACAACGCCATCTATTGACCATTACAGAAGGCAACGTATATGTTATTTTATTTATATTACATAAAAATGCGTAGTTATTTTATGTTACAAAAAATACGTATTCTATGAAAATAATAAAAATAAAATTGCAAAGTCCCCTGAAGGGGAAGATATTTCCCCCTAATTTTAACAGTTTTTCATTCTTTACGCAGGAACCCTAATATTTACGGGATAAAAAGTACCGTATATTCTGCTCTGAACAGTCCTCTACCTACCAGTGAAAGTCCCGTTAAAATCGGTTCAGCCATTTCGAAGATTAGCCCGGACAAACAACAGACAGACAGACAAAAAAGTTAAAAATGCGTATTTAGGCTTTGGTAACGTGAAAATAATAATATGAGCTTAAGATAAAGGTTTATTTTGAAATCACAGACAGACATTTCAATTTTATTTATATGTATAGATGAATCCTTTCGAATGTGTAAGAAATTCAATGGCAAACTCAAAGTTATATTCAATATTCATTTAATATATATAAGTTTAATTTACTATCCTTACGGAATACCTTAGCGAGTGATCATTAGAAAATTATTATTTTTACATTTTAATTAAAAATATTACATTTATCATTTAATGCCTTCATTTTGTACAGTAAAGTAAATTTACGCCCTAACTTAAGTAAACATGATGAAAGTTTTAAGGATGCGAAGGTATTTTATTCTTTTTTATATGCGAATATCATTAATTGATGAGGTTTCACAGTTTTATTGACTATAATTTTTACTCACTTGCAAAAAAATAGGCACTAATGTTTTCCTCCATACATTTTCGTACTAATTTCGGATTACAGTTCTTTATTGAACCTGACCATACTTGCGATACTTCCGTTAAAAATTGTTTAATTCAATGTGTAACAATCGTGAAAACCTAAGACAATACTACAGTTCTTTATTTTTCTTACAAGCCCCTGATAAATCGGATTATTGTATGATTTGATTTGTAGACACTATCATGAAATTAGATTATTTATATTTATACATATTCGATTTATATGTAGCCAGGAACGTCAAAGTTTTATACTCGTTCACAAAATGGGACTTGTGTATTTTAAATTTCAAATCATGTTTGGTTAAATTTGAAAATGTGGCGAGGATATAGAAAAATGTAATGATAATATTCGAATGCATAACTTAAAAGTAAACTTGAATCAGCAACTTCTCAGTGAGAATCGGTTAATACCTCCCCTTTTTTACAAGCTTTTATTTAACTTGCAATGTAAGTATGTAAGTATGTTCGGGTGAAATCTTGCAACTCAATTTTGAAGCAGATATCTTTAACCGATTGAGCTGAAATTTTGTATACACGTTCAGTTTTGATGACAATGCATGACTAAATGTGTGACGTCATTCTAAATCCAATATGGCGGCATACCCAAGATGGCGGACCAACTATTTTTAATGCACTCCTACAATATGGGTATCAAATAAAAGGGCTTGATAAAAATAACTCGAAAAATAATGTGACGTCACTCTTAATCCAATATGGCGGACTTCTAAAGCTTGAAAATCAATTTTGAAGCAGATATCTTCAATCGATTGAGCTGAAATTTTGTATACACGTTCAGTTTGGATGACAATGCATGGTTAACTGTGTGACGTCATTCTAAATCCTACATGGCGAAACACCCAAGTTGGCGAATATTTTTAAGCTATTGCATAGCTTTTATCGCGGGCTTTGAGCGCGGCGACCGAATCAAGAAATTCCGTAACGAAAATAAAACCTAACACCCCCCCACTCCGCCTACCATGTAGCTCGTTTTTTTTTCATAATCATTCATAATCATGAGATGATGATGATGATCCGTTGGGTGGCAAATAAGTATTCAGCCCGCCTGATGTGAAACTGTTACACAGCCTATGGACACTTGTAGACTCCGTCGGGTGGGAAACGAGAAAAATGGTAGAAGAAATTTTTTTTTTTCATAATCATCAGATGATGATGATGATCCGTTGGGTGGAAAATAAGTATTCAGCCCGCCTGATGTGAAACTGTTACACAGCCTATGGACACTTTTAGACTCCGTCGGGTGGCAAACAAGTAAGAAAATTGGTAAAAGAATTTTTTTTTTTCATAATGATCAGATGATGATGATGATTTACTTTTGTGTCCTGTCATCAGACATCATAATCATCAGATGATGATGATGATCCGTCGGGTGACAAACAAGTAAGAAAATTGGTAGAAGATTTTTTTTTTTCATAATCATCAGATGATGATGATGATGATCCGTCGGGTGGCAAACAAGTGTTCAGCCCGCCTGATGTGAAACTGTTACACAGCCTATGGACACTTTTAGACTCCGTCGGGTGGCAAATAAGTGTTCAGCCCGCCTGATGTGAAACTGTTACACAGCCTATAGGGTGTTGTGGAAGGACTCGACCATGGGGTGTCCGCAGGGATCCGTGCTCGGGCCGACGCTATGGAATGTCCTCATGGACGATCTGTTGCGTTTGCCCTTACCGAAAGGAGTAAAGATGGTTGCCTACGCCGATGACGTGACGCTCATCATTGAGGCCAATTCACGATCGGCCATTGAATCAGCCGCGAAAGCGGCTCTGAGCCTAATTGGTGACTGGGGCGCCCGTAACTGACTGTGTTTCTCCCCCACAAAGTCGCTATCTATGTCTGTGAAGGGAAAACTACAGAGGCCACCTTTAATCAAGTTCGGCCAGTACTCAGTGAGGAGCGTCACGTCTGCGACGGTCCTCGGCGTGAAGTTGGACTCAAGCCTGTTGTTTGTGCAACACGCCACCCGGATAGGACAACGAGCCGCTGCATGTTTGGGCAAGATGTCGAGGGTTACGGCATCATCTTGGGGAATTAAATACCAAGCCTTAAAGGTCCTGTACAAGGGAACGTATGTGGCTACGCTGCCATATGGTGCCACCGATTGACAGCGTATGTTCTTCGTAGTGTCGTACTAAGAAGTCAGCGACAGGCACTCATACTACTGACCAAAGCATATAGGTTCCATCAGTACCGTTGCCCTGCCCGTACTGGCTGGAGTACTCCCCTCAGACCTGGAGGTGACTCGTGCTGGACGAATGGAGGGAGCGCGTAGATCCGTGACCGGTAGGGAGTTGAGCCAGCGAAAGCGCGATATTTGGGACGCTACGATGCGCGAGTGGCAGGATCGCTGGACAGCGGATACGAAGGGGAGGGAACTCCATCGGTTCTTCCCGGAGGTGGCTGGCCGACTGAGCGCAAGCTGGGTCGAGCCGGATTATCAGACCTCCCAGATCCTTGGAGGACATGGCATATGCAGGAATAGACTGAATGCGTTGGGACAACATGAAAGTAGCATGTGCGAGTGTGGAGAGAGCGAGGAGGACAGAGACCACATACTGTGGTCCTGTCCTATGTATGATGACCTACGTTGTATAATGATGGCTGGAATACAGCGCTCCAAGGACCAACTGGGTCCGGTGTACTTCACCGATCTCGTATCGTCGGCGGCGAACTTCGCTGCTTTGCGCAGGTTCGCCCACGGATGGCACGCACGGAGAAGCGCAGCGGAATGCCTCGAGAAGACCGGAGGAAGAGCGCCTATGGACGACAGCGAAGGCGTTAATGTGGATGTCGCTGCCCCAGAAGGGGGAGAGAGCGTACAAATAGAGACAAGGACATTGAATCAAAGAGCCTTAGAGCAGCAAGTGCCGTGCTGCATCTCCCGCGATTCGGCTCAAATGACCGCAAGGTCGGTGGGGCCATGGGCGGTGGTGGGTTGTTACACAGCCTATGGGCACTTTTACTTATTGCATAGCTTTTATCGCGGGCTTTGAGCGCGGCGACCGAATCAAGAAATTTCGTAACGAAAATAAAACCTGACACCCCCCACTCCGCCTATATAATGTGTATGTATATGGTACGACAGTACGAAGCTCGCACGGATCGAGACGAGCTGCTCCAAAATCGGACGAATACGTAAGCAGCTGTTTGTGAAAAAGTATATAGGTGTATAGGTATCTGGTATATCTTTATAATGCCACACTCACCGCATGTGCGCCCCGTAAGTATAAATGTAGGTATATATGTATACATAGGTGTAGCTATGTACAACAGTGAATAGCAGTAGCTGGTGAATAGCTATACGCGTAAAATTTGTGTATAAACTGTTTTAAATATGAATAAACAAAGTCATTTATTAATGAAGAAAGTGATGAAAAAATAATTATAATTGCATAAGTTGATAAAAAAATGCTATGCAATAGCTTTACCGCGGCAGTCCCCGAGTGCCACACGTTTTTTCAATTCATTCCTACAATATGAGTATCAATAGAAAGGACTTGCTGAGAATAAGTCAAAAAATAAAGTGACGTCACTCTAAACCAATATAGTGGAGTAAGTTTTTAGTGCTTGCTTATAATATGGGTATCAAGTGAAAGGACTTACTGAGAATATGAATGCGAGTTTAAAAAAAAAGATGCTGAATATCAACTCCATTGCTCCAATCCGTCTGGAATTTTGATGTATTGGGGTTTTTGGAGTCGTCGATTATGATATTGAGATCGAATTGTTACTCCAAAATCAAACCCGGAACTGTGTTTCGTAAGACACAAGTAAACTTCAAGCTGAAATAAGTGGCACATTTCTCTAAACACCCAAGTCAAGGTGAAGCTGTGCCGAGGACTGAGTGGCATCAGGGTGTAATATGATGTCGCAAACGTACCACCTCAGGGCACCGGGGCGAACCCTGTTGTATATTAGCTCTTACCCTTCTAAACGAAGCTCACGACCATGCAACAATGATGCGTTGAATGAGATGAACAGACTGAGAAACGTGTCCAGCGATAACTAAAAAGTAAAAAATAAATTAAAAGTAAAAAACCTTTTTAAAATCAAGCTTTTATTTAAATGCTCTAAAAAGAAAAAAATAAAATTTTTAACTAAAACTTTTACTGTTTGTTAACTTATAAGGTCATTTCACATTTGCCACAATTTATAGGATATAAAAGCTTGTCGCGAGATTTACTTGTGTAGATTAACAAGTAAATTAAATAATTTGATGTGAATAATATCTATTAAACTTTTCAAACTAAGTAAATACGAGTACTTAAATCTCGCGACAAGCTTTTATATCCTATAAATTGTGGCAAATGTGAAATGACCTTATAAGTTAACAGTAAAAGTTTTAGTTAAAAATTTTATTTTTTTCTTTTTAGAGCATTTAAATAAAAGCTTGATTTTAAAAAGGTTTTTTACTTTTAATTTATTACAACATAGTTCATCGTAGTTGACACAGTCTTCGTTTTCCGAGTACAGTCGACGTTATAAGCGTTGTGTGTGTAATTATCAATTGTTCATCATCTACTTCTGCTGAGAGAACTTGGTATAAAGACTTGGTACTTGGACGTGTTTCCGCCTTTTTCTATAACAGCCAGCACTAGTGAGAATGGATTAAGTTTCTTTTTGACCACGAGGAATCTGTTAACAAAAAAACAAATGTTATAATAGGAAACAAAAAAGATACAAGAAAAGAAAAGGCATACTCCGCTTGTTTGGACATGTAGAAAGAATGAAAGAATGACGAAACAGATATACATTGCGAAAGTGGAAGGATGTACGAGTCGAGGAAGACCGAGACTAACCTACAAAGACCGAATTGGTCGTTTTTATCAGAGAGTCATCCTTATATGCAGGGTCTGACTCGTATCTCTTAAGAGAGGTAGGGCGCATCAAAGCAGCCCGTCTGGGGAAGTGCCTCCCCTCACATAAAACCACAAACGAATAACAACTTCCTAGAGAGTTGTCGTGTTCCTGCGTGTAAGTGAGGTCACCAGTAAGCTCCTGAGGGGTTGCTGTGTTGGAGGCAGGGGTGGCATCGCGGGAATGATACTTGATGTATTGCAAGCATTCATAGGATACGGTAAACGCTTTACATAAGGTGAGTCCTATGAAAATTAAAATGTCGCGATTTATCCGCCCGTGGACATTATTAGTGTCGTGTGTAGTGACTATGACAAATACAAAGACCAAGAGTTCCAGAAAAGTTCCTAGTTCAAGAAAACACCGCCACAGCTGACCACGGCTGATGCAACTCAGCCGAAACGTCGGGAAATACAAAGGTAATATTTTTACCTAAATTGCGCGGTAAGTCCCGTATTATATTATAAACTAGCTGTGCCCGCGACTTCGTCCGCGCGTAATAGTTATTTTTTTTATTATTTATTTATATTAATAAAAATACAGGGTGGCGCAATAGGACGTGCATATTGCATCATCTTTTTTCGCGGGGTAGAGAGCGCGCGGTTGGGGGACCCTACATCGTTTGGTAGGGCTCATGGAGTTTTAGTCGCTATGAGTCACTTCGAAGGGAAGCGTCGCGCATTTTGCGTACGCGCATTTTACGAGAACTCTCGTTCATACATCGTTACTAGGCGATTATATTGTTCCGAATATGGACCACAGCGAATTTGTGAAGCTCCGAGTGCTAATTTGATTAAAATATGGGTGAAGCACTTCGAAGAAACCGGTTTAACGTTTAAACCAGAAGCAAAAGGTCGTCCAAGAACATCTAGGACCGAAGCCAATATTGAGAGAGTTATGCAGTCGGTACAAGAAAATCCACAAATGTCAACTCGCAAGAGATCGTCGGTCTTACAAGTATCGCAACGAAGTTTGCAACGAATTTTAAACTTGGATCTTAAACTACAAGCACACAAGCTGCAATTAACACAAGAATTGAAAGAATCTGACTACATAGCAAGGCTCGCATTTGCTAATGAAATGCTTAAGCAATTTTCCAATTTTGACAACATCCTTTTCTCTGATGAGGCCCATTTTCATATCAATGGTTTCGTAAACCGTCAAAATTGTCGTTACTGGCACAGTGAGAATCCCAAACTTAAACACCAGAAACCACTGCATAATCCTAAAGTGACAGTATGGGCCGTAATACAGAACGCTATGTTGGAGGGTTTTTTGACTCCAGAACTTGAATATTCAAGAATAGTGAATTCAAAAACTTGGTTTCAGCAAGACGGAGCTACCTGTCACACTTCAAATGACTCCAAGGCGGTTGTGAAACAGATGTTCCCTGGTAGACTGATTTCGAAAAGAGGTGATATCTCATGGCCCCCACGTAGTCCAGACTTATCGCCTCCTGACTTTTTTTTGTGGGGATACCTCAAACACAAAGTCTATAGCAATAATCCGAAGAACATCGATCAGCTCAAAGAGAATATCCGTGGTGAAATAGCAGCAATTATACCAACATTATTGAAGAAAGTTTTCAATAATTTCCGTTTGCGGTTAGAGGAGTGCCGTCGTAGAGAGTTTCATCATTTGGATGATGTAATTTTTAAAAAATAAAGTTCAATTATAACATTACAATGCCTCATTTTTATTTTAACTATACCTTTTGTATTTTTTTTTTTATTTTTTTTTTAAATATGCACGTTCTATTGCGCCACCTTGTAAATAAAATTTCTAAAATAAAAGTAGCCTAAGTTAGCTATCTGCCAGTGTAAGTCCCGTCGGAATCGGTCCAGCCGTTTCGGAGATTGGCCGGAACAAACAGACAAAAATTGTAAAAATATGCATTTTGGTATATGTACCGCATTTAGTAAAAAGCGGTTATTTTAATATTACAAACAGACACTCCAATTTTATTTGTCTGTATAAATAAATAAATAAATATTGCCGGACAAATTACACAGCGCCAACTAGCCCCAAAGTAAGCGAAGCTTGTGTTATGGGTACTAGACAACTGATAAACATACGTAAATACATTTTTTTTTTGTAAATACATACTTATTATACATAGAAAATACCCAGACCAATACAAACAGACATGTTCATGCACACAAATGTTTGTACTGTGTGGGAATCGAACCCACGAGCGTTGGTGTCAAAGTAGCGTAACAGCGCGTTTCACCACTGCGCCACCGAGCTCGTCAAATAGATATATGTAATATCTAGATTAGATTAGATATAGATAGATAGATTTATGTAATCATCACAGCTGTCGTTTTTAACCAACATGTTCAATTTAATTGTGCCCAGCTTGAACCAAATTCATATCAAGATCAAGTTCAATCTCGTCTGTCTCTGTCATCACGATTCCTGCACGGTTGAGGTCAATCCCTTTGTCTTTATCAACAACTCCTGGATTTGACTACTCACGATGTCAAAATTATATGATCTCAAGGTATTATAAACGTCAAAATCATCCTCACCTATCCTTATCACCGTAACTCCTTGACGCGAGACCAGCTCTCTGAGCTATCTGGTGTAGTTGAGCTCGTTCCTCCTTACTGAAGTCGCTGCTGAACACAAGGTCAAGGTCGATGGTGTCCGATGCGAGGTAACGTTGCATGAGGTCCTGCGCTGCCCGCCGGAGTTGACGAATGTCCGTGCCCGTGCTGCCTAGTCCGGCGCGGTTCACCTGAACAAACAAAAATAATAATTATTATTAACTTTTTTATTATATACTACGTCGGGAGGCATACAAGCATACGGCCCACCTGATGTAAAGCGGGTACCGTAGCCTATTAACGTTAGCAATATATTCAGTAGCACTTGCGCGATGCCTCCTCTGCTGCTTACACAGCAACTCTAGGAATTTAATGGTGACCTCACTCCCACGCAGGAACACCACAATCCTCTAGACGCATGTTATTTGGCTGCGGTTTTCTGCGAGGTGGGGATACTTCCCCAGACTCGGTGTTATTATTCTAGGTTATTATCATTAATACAGCAATGACCAATACCTAATATAATTTAACTTATACCGTTAAAAACGTTTCTTAGAGCGTTAATAGGCGTTAACCGCTTTTCATCAGGTTGGTTGTATGCTTTTCAAAAAAATTAAAATGCATACATCCATTGGCATCTCTTACTTTTTACTAAATTTACGCCTGGTCGCTTCTCACGCTTCCTTCTTCGTCAGTCGTCCCCCTACATAGATATCTTCTCGTGCTTTGATACGTTTTTGATTTTGTCTAGTAGTAGTGGAGGGACTTGTCTAGCAATACACATAGAAATGTTTCTGAGAAGGACCTGTGCTAGCCCAGTGGATAAGGGGGGTATGTACTACTAAACTCGTATTTTCGCATTTATGTACATATTTATCAGTTGCTCGGCGGTGATGGAAAACATCGTGAGGAAACCCACACACCATCCATTTAATTATATTTCGAAACCTAAGAAAGATATGGTTTTTCCTCCGAGATGCGGTGGTCTGACGACAGTCGCTCCATATAAAAATTAGTATCTTCGTTAAATCCTTAGGTTTAGGTAGCGGACCCCGCAAATCCTAATTGACTAGAAAACGGGATAACGCGAAGAAAAGAGGACACTCAGAAATGTTTCATGAATACATGTGACGTCATGTTGAAAAACGGTGCCAGTTGCCACATACCATTTGCAAGTTAGGCTTAATAGGTTCTGCAATGCCCTGCGCGTCAGCCCCCAGCCCACCGCCCTTCCATCCCATAAGCTTCATCATTCTGAAATAGAAGCAGTGTGATTTTACATATTACAAAAAATGTTCGCATAAATTTAAAAAAATGAAGAAGATGGTAATTGGTTGTTGAGACATTTACTTCCTGGTCATCAAAAGAAGGCTCGTGGAAAAATAGTAAAAATTATAGTAGGTATATTAGTTTTTATTACTCATGCGGGATAAGTAATATCTTTGCGCCCGTTGTTACGGGTGATAACTCGCTATTTGCCCATTTTAAAATTACAACATGAGTTTTGAGTAAATCACACTTCATTTGAGTGCGACAAATAAACTTGGCGCACGTATAACGACGAGAAAAAAAAATGAATAACGCCCCTGGACCCCAATTTTGGACGACGGAATAGTTCCGCATTCGTAATAAAAAATAAGTATCTGCGACTCGTGTGATGTTAACTTATCGCACTAGTTGCACAATATACTCGTACTATTAACTAAATGACGCAGTTCAAGTATAAACAAAAACTGAATAGCTCTGTTAAGTGTAGTAAATAAATAGACAGGAAGTCTTCCTGCGACCACGGACGCTGCAAAGCTTTCGAAACGTCAGGTCAACAAAATAAATAAAATACGCGATACTTCCGTTCAAAATTGTTTAATTCAATGTGTAACAATCGCGAAAACCTAAGACAATACTAGACATATTATCTATTGCTTTTTTTTTACAACGTCAGGATTCGTAGTGTAGATAAAAGTGTCACTCGCGCGTTGCCTCCCCTGCTGTGAACAGAGCAGCTCCTTAGGAGTTTAATGGTAACATCATATATGTCGGTGTACATAATAAAAAAACTGTACAACTTTACATGATGTCAGGAGCCCCAGGAACATGAAAAGAGCTATGAATGTTAAAGAAGCAAGTGAGGTGGGTAAAGACCACGTTACACATACACAATCCTAAACTCACGTACCGTGGGTTTCTTGGACCAGGCGGGCTATGTAACTCACAATCACTCAGTATTTACTCCTTATCTATAGCACAATTATAGTTTTCTGTCGCTTGTGACAGATGGACAGAACATGATGGGTTCCATTTTTTTTTTTACTCCTAGGTCTGAAATCTTATTATGCTCAATGGGGTAACTTATGGACTCACTTAGTTGCGACACTGGTTTCTACGGGCGTTCCAAAGGCATCCGCGCTACGTCCTGACACAGCGCTGACTGAGATCCGTTCCTCACCCTGCGCTATCCATTGCTCCTTCACCACAATGCTGACTACTTCTTCGCGTAATCTCTGAAAACATGGATCGTAAACACCATTACCATCACATGTATGTCTTTCTTATCTTTACGTCAGGTCCCTTGCGGGGTAGGCAGAGAGAACAGAGGGCCATAAGATGCGATCCTTACACATCATACTCGTTTCTTTAACATTCATAGCACTTCTCATGCACGCATTCTGACGAGCTCGGTGGCTCAGTCGTGTAGGCGCGACTTTGACACCAACGCTCGAGGGTTCGTTTCCCACACAAGACAAACATTTGTGTGCATGAACATATCTGTTTGTCTTGGTCTGGATGTTTTAAGAGAGGTAGGGCGCATCAAAGCAGCCCCACCCCAAAGTACCTCCATTTCACAGAAAATCGCAGCCAAATAACAACTCCCTAGAGGATACATGATATATTAAAAGTGTTAATAGGCTACGGTAACTGCTTTACATCAAGTGGGCCGTATGCTTGAATGCTTCCCGACGTTGTATAAAAAAAAAGTAGTAGCAGCCATACTTTTGGAAAACAGAAGTCAAATGTCAAGTACAAACACTATACATTTTTAACAATAGAGACATCTACCGGAAATAACGTGACACATATAATGTCAATGTGCAACTAACACATGACGAGCTCGGTGGCGCAGTGGCGAAACACGCTGTTACGTTACTTTGACACCAACTCTCGTGGGTTCGATTCCCACACGGGACAAACATTTGTGTGCATGAACATGTGTGTTTGTCTTGGTCTGGGTATTTTTAAGACAGGTAGGGCGCATCAATGCAGCCAGTCTGGGGAAGTACTTCGACGGCACAGAAAACTGCAGCTAAATAACAACTCCCTAGAGGATTGTTGTGTTCCTGCGTGTGAGGTAGGTCACCAGTACCAACTCCTTTGGAGTTGCTGTGTTAGCATTAGAGGTGGCATAGCGCAAGTCATACTTAATGTATTGCAATCGTTTATAGGCCACGGTAACCGCTTGACATCAGGTGAGCCATGTGCTTGTATGCCTTCCGACGTTGTATAAAAAAACCATTTTATTTGGTTACAAATTGTAAAGACAGAGAGCGCTAATGAATTTTGACAACTATAGATATAGAAGGAAATCATAGACACACTTACGTTCCAAGCCATCACTTCAACAGCACTCTTCGCCTCCTGCCTGCTACTGCCTGTGGCCTTAGCCAGCAGTTTCCCATTGATAATGAGAGAGAAGCAGTTATCCTCAAATTTATTTTGTAGATTCACACCGCACACTTGGCAGCTGGCTGAAAATGATAAAATATTTTTAATTTATCTTCTTCACTATCCTCTGGACTGTCACAACCGTACGTGTGTACTTAGCGCATATGTCAAATTACTCTGAGGTGGCCTCTCGCAATACCGCCGCGTCACATTAAAATGATGATATCTCCAAAAAAATATATGAAATACGTTTACGTTACGTACTACGTACGTATATATATATATATATATATATATATATATATACGTTTTATATATATATATATATAAAACGTATGTTGTTGAAATTAGTATGGTACACGCTAACAGAATAAATATAATTTGCCACTATTTTACTTTGTAATATATTTGGTGTGTTTAACGGATCCAAGCAGCACTTCAGTGCGGGGCAATGGCTTATGTTATACAAATCTCAAGTCAGATCGCACATGGAGTACTGCAGTCACCTTTGGGCGGAAGCACCTGGATACCAGCTTGGCTTGGACCATGTGATTCGGTTCAGAGACGAGCTATGAGAATTGTCGACGATACACATGGCACACACACGACGGGACTTATACACGGTATTGAACCCTTAAGGTTAAGGACAGCTTTTGCCTCCCTTTGTGTGTTCTACTGTTTGTACAACAAGTTGTGTTCTAAAGAATTGTTCGATATGATGCCAACAGCATTTTTTTTTTATAATCGCACCGTTTGCCGACGGCGGGGAGACCATCACACGCTGAAACCGCAATGGTCGCGTACTGTACGGATCCTTTAAGAAGTTTTCTTCCCAGAACTCTCAAGTTGTGGAATGAACTCCCAGCTGAGATTTTCCCACAGGACTCTTCACAGGGTTCTTCGAGAAAGACGCGAAGACGTTTTCAGAGGGTCGGCAACGCACGAGTGCCACTGCTGTTGTTGCAAATGTCCATAGGCTACGGTGCCTGTTTACCATCAGGCAGGTCATATGCTTGTTTGTCACTTCAGTAGTAAGTAAAAAAAAGGCGAACTGACATAACTCGGTCCTTACTGAATATTATTATTTTATAGTGTGATTAATTATATGCGTAAATATCTTTCTGACAATGATAATTAAAAAATAAATCCAAATAAGCGCAGTTGAACTCGGCCAAGAAAGGGTTCTGCGGTCAAATAGGTAATATGAAACACAATATTTTTTTAATGTTCCAGTTGGATAGAATTTCTATGAAACTTGTGAGGAGAGGGCCCAAACTCTGTAATTAATATAACATACATTACATTACAAAGATGATTTTTAACTGTACTGGTACAGTACAAATCTACTACTTGGTACCTACTAAAATGCTTGGAGTTGGTCAACTATTCTAACTAACAAACTAGAAAGCCGAAAAAATTCAAATAAACTAAATGAAACAATGTTCCTTTTAAATTTGTTTTAACTACTTACCAATATTGTGAATGAAAATGGAAAAGGAAAAAAATATATTCATTTCCACCATAAACATATCAAAACAGTAACAGTGGATTTTAAATCTTATATAACAGTGGCCAAACAATATACTACTGGTAATAATTTGTAGTACATTTCTAATTAGAACAATATTAGAGAAGCATATGGAGCGAACTGGAGTCTATGCTAGGAAAGAACCTGTATTTCAGGACTCCAGGGCACTAAAAAAATATAAATACATGGGGGACACTAAAAGTTTTGCACTTCTAGCTAATCGGAACTATTTGAATTTCGAATGTTATATTTTTTGAAACGTTGCAACCTACTTAGTAATAAAAAAAAACAATTGGCGGGAAATCATTTGTCAATTGTTTTTTATCACGCATCAATGTTCTACGTACGCAACGAAAATGGAATTGAGTCGAAAAGATTTTACAGCGATGATTTTTTATGATTTTAAAAGTTCTCTCTCTCCGCAAGACTGTGCTGCTCGTCTTCAAAATGCTTTTGGGAGAAAAGCACCTTCTTTGAGCACCGTGAGGTGATGGTTTGCTGAATTTGAGAGAGGTCGAGTTTCTTTACATGACGAATTTCGTGAAGGGCGGCCTTCAACTGCCATTAATTTTCCCGCGACTGCATTGGTAACTACAGACCCATTTCAATACTGCCACCACTATCAAAAATATTAGAAAAAATAATTAATAGTCGTCTGATTAACTATTTGGATAAGTACAGGATACTTTCAGATAGGCAGTATGGTTTCAGACATGACAGATCAACTGCTGACGCTGTACATTCACTGACTGATTTCATCTCCAAAAATTTGGACGTGGGAAGCAAATGTCTCGCGGTATTCCTTGATATTTCCAAAGCTTTCGACACGGTTTCAATCCCTATTCTTTTGAGGAAATTGGAATCGATTGGAATAAGGGACAGACAGTTACTGCTTTTTAAGAGTTATCTGACGGGTCGGTTACAAAGGGTTTCTGTGGGTTCATTTGTTAGTGGAGATCTTGCCCTCACACATGGTGTTCCCCAGGGAAGTATACTGGGCCCAACTCTCTTCCTTTTGTATATTAATGACCTCTGTGGCATCTCGCTCACACGAGGACAACTAATCTGCTATGCTGATGATACCGCTTTGATTTTCTCTGCTGATTCTTGGAAAGAGGTGTACGAAGTAGCTCAGAATGGTCTAAACGCAGTGACTGTCTACCTCGGTTTAAACCGGCTGTCCCTAAATGTTCAAAAAAGCAAATTCATTACTTTCACCATCCGTGGCAAGGAACCCACAAATTCTTTTAAGTTAACTGCTCATAGCTGTGTGACCGTGGACACCTGTAGCTGCCTGCCAATTGAACAAACATCCTGCATAAAGTATCTTGGAGTGATCATTGACAAAAATCTGGGATTTAAACAGCATATAATAGGGCTAAGTAAAAAAGTTCGAAGACTCACAGCGGTTTTCAAAATGCTTCGACATGCTGCAAATCCCACTATATTAAAATCAATTTACCTTGCATTGTGTCAATCAATTTGCACGTATTGTATTACTGTTTGGGGGGGAGCTGCTGGATCCACTCTCAAATTCCTGGAAGTTGCACAAAGAGCTTTACTGAAGATATCAACATTTCGACCCTTCCTGTACCCAACTGCACTTTTATACCAAAACTGTGGAGTGTTGACTATCCGCCAACTGTACATCCTTAACACTATCGCTAAGCAACATGGTGATATGTCATTTGACTCAAATATAACGTCAAAACGGAAGTCGCATAACGTTTGTATACAAAAAACAATTTTCAATACAGCTTTTGCACATAGGTTCTTTCCCTTTGCGGGCCCCTATCTCTATAACAAAGTAAACAAAAAAATATCCATATATCATCTGACCAAATTTCAATGCAAAAAAACACTCACAGATTGGCTGGCAATGTTGTCGTATGAAGAAACTGAAAAGTTGCTTATTACAGTGAAATAATGTTCTCATTTCCGGTTATGTATGAGTACATCTATGTGTATGAGTACATATGTGTCTGTGTTGCACGTATGTGTTGTTTACGTGTTTATTAACATTTGTATGTTTATTTAATAATTATTTTTTAAGAACATTACCTAACCCTGATATACCCTTTTCAAACTTGTAGTTTAATTACTTACTTACTTGCATCTTTATATGTATCTCACAAACAGATGTCACGCTAACTTAAGTTGAAATATTTCTATTAATAAGGCACAAACCGGGAGAGAGCCTGGAGATCTGTAATACAGGTTCCAAACCTAGTACGGACTCCAGACTCTCACAAGGTTTTCTTTAAATTTCCTTGTGTATTTAGTACTTCTGTAATTTGTTAAAACCTTTGTGAGAAGAATAAACGTTATTATTATTATTATTAAGGCGACACCTCGATCGTGAAGCTTTAAAATGGCTCCGCCCAATCACCCCGCGCCCCTCAATTGACACTCGACGCTCGATTTGTAAAATTTGAAATTAGCGCCTAATAGGTAACCTGGGGTCAACGTATAGTCAATGCAAACGAACAGAAAAGCTACAGAGTCGCGTCACACTTAAATAAAATTTATAATATCAATATTTAATAAAAAATATTGATTTAATTATTATTTAGCTTTATACATACTGAACCAAACATATTTATTTAAGCTAGACGGAAAACAATAGTAATAATAGTAATAAAAAACGACAGAAACGTATTCACTTTTAAAAGTTTATTGAAAGAGAAATCAATGACATCGTTTTATGTTTATATCTCTACAAGTTAACATGTCTTGGTATCTATGTTGTTCTTACTTAGGTACTTTTTATCCGTGCGGTGACGGAGAAAGAATATTAAAAATCACCGCCCCCTCTCTTCCCCTGGGTGTCGTAAGAGGCGACTATGGGATTTCCTGACGTTCCAGCATCTCAGCCGGTGGTAGGGTAAATACCCGCCTGGTTGGCTACCACCGTACACACGGCGAAACACCCGTGAAGTGGCGTACCTATGAGTACGTCGCGTTTCGGGGTCAGCTGGTGTATAACCAGTGCTCGGGGGATTGTTGACGCGATATTGCGGGAACAGTGGTGGATTCTGTCCATCCATTGTCAGAAGGACTGAGCTGACCCGTCGGCCAGGGAGACCCGTTGAAACGGTTGTTCCGCTGGCCGCCCGCGGTATAGTACAGGGGCCCAATCAAGACTAACCACCTTGAGAGGCTGCCCTTTCATACCGCGCATAATCTCGGGGTAGATCGTCGTGCCGATTGGTGACCGGATGGTGGGGGCCCGGCGACTACTTCCGGGGGGGTTCGGGGGCCCTTCCGTCCGACGGATCAGCACAGCTCCTTTGTCGACAAACTAATGGAGAAACAGTCCACCGCGTTTCTTCCCCAATGTCGTGGCAATTCTCTCCCGCTTCACGCTTCCGTTCTTTACATTACTCATGACAGCGCAAATAGGAAAAGATGGTCTAACAGCGGTGCACTCCCCCACCACCCTGTTCAAGGTTGAGTTCGCTAACATCCGCGGACTCCACTCTAACCTTAATGCCGTCCACCAACACCTAGAGACGGCACGGCCCGCCATGCTCTTCCTGACGGAGACACAGATTCAGCGTCCAGCGGACACGTCCTACCTCCAGTATCCCGGTTATGTGCTTGAGGAGAATTTCCTCGCGAAAGCCGGGGTCTGTTTGTTTGTCCGCTCGGATGTATGTTGTCGCCGTCTGCGCTGCCTAGAGGATTCCTCCTTTCCTGTCCTCTGGGTGCATGTAAACCTGGGCCTTCAGAGCCGTATTTACATGTGCCTATACCGACCCCATACTAAGGACACGGAGACAACTCGGCTCTTTGAGTACATGAGTCGGGCGGCAGATGAAGCGCAGGAGCGGTACCCTACTGCAGAGATGGTATGTTTGGGGGACTTTAACTCTCACCACGACTCCTGGTTGGGATCCTCCACAACTAACCATGCAGGAAGGACTGCCCACGCGTTCGCTCTTTCGCACAGCCTGACGCAACTGGTGCACCAACCCACCAGAATACCTGATGTTGCTGGTCAGGAGCCCTCTCTGCTAGATCTACTGCTGACCACCCACCCTGCTGGCTACCGGGTTGAGGTCGGGGCGCCCCTGGGCACATCTGACCACTGCCTAGTATCCAGCACAGTGCCAAGCGCGATTCCGCCACAACCCACAGAGGTTAGGCGTCGTGTCTGGCACTACTCGTCAGCAGATTGGGACGGTATGCGCGACTACTTTGCTTCCGTCCCATGGGGGCAGCGCTGTTTCAGTGAGAAGAATCTAACGACGAGTGCTGCGGCCATTGTTGATGAGATCGGCGTTGGCATGGAATACTACATTCCCCACTCCGATGTCGTCATCAAAAGCCGGAGACGCCCTTGGTTTAATCGCGAATGCGCTGAAGCTGTTAGTAACAAACAGGCGGCGTATCGCGCTTGGATCAGGGGTCGCGCCCTTAAAGATCCGAATACTGACTCACTGAAATCAGCCTACAACACTGCCACCAAGATCTGCAAGAGAGCATACATAAGAGCGGACGCCCAGCGCGTTACACGTGTCGGCACGGAACTAGTGGCGCACCCTACTGGATCGCGTAGCTACTGGCGACTGGCCAAAGCCGTGCAGGCCAACTTCTGCCAGCCCTCGCTGCCACCGCTGCGATGCCCTGATGGCTCACTGGCTCATCAGCCGCAGGAGAAAACCGATCTTATGGCCAGCCTCTTTGCGGCTAACTCCCGGATCGATGACTGTAGCACGCAACCACCAACTATACCCTCCAGTGGATCCGTTATGCCTGATATCCACATCAGGCAGCGCGATGTGCGTTTTGAACTACAGTCACTCGATGTCCGAAAAGCCATGGGTCCTGACGGTATCCCAGCGATTGTTCTTAAAAAATGTGCAGCGGAGTTGTCTCCGGTGCTGACGCGCCTCTTCCGCCTCTCGTACTCGACCGGTTCTGTTCCGGATGCTTGGAGAGAGGCCAATGTGCAGCCGGTCCCCAAAAAGGGAGACCGTTCTGACCCATCGAATTACCGCCCCATTGCCGTAACTTCAGTGTTGTGCAAAGTCATGGAACGGATCCTTAACAATCAATTGATCCGTTACCTAGAAGATCACTCCATAATCAATGATCGTCAGTATGGTTTTAGACCGAAACGATCAACGGGTGATCTTCTAGCGTATGTGACGCACCTCTGGGGGGAGGCAATCGATAAATATGGCGAATCCATGGCAGTCAGCCTAGATATCGCCAAGGCGTTCGATCGGGTCTGGCACAAAGCACTTCTCTCCAAACTTCCGGCATACGGTCTGCCCCTCCAGCTATGTAATTGGATTGCTGGCTTCCTGCATGAGCGTAGAATCCGCGTCCTTGCAGATGGATGCGCTTCGCGGTTCATGTCAGTGAATGCCGGTGTCCCACAGGGCTCCGTTCTATCGCCCACCCTCTTTCTTCTGCATATCAATGACATGCTGCCACTTGGTAATATTCATTGCTATGCAGATGACAGTACGGTCCATGGGCGATATTTCGGTCGGCCTGGTGCTGGTCGGACAGAAATCGGTGAGAGGCGTGAGAGTCTTGTCGTTGAACTGAATCGGGTTTTGGATCTCATTAGTAAATGGGGTTCCAATAACCTGGTTGAGTTTAATGCCGAGAAAACTCAGGTTTGCGCGTTTACAACAAAAATGTCCCCCTTCCTTCCCACTCCCAGTCTTCAGGGTGCTTCCCTCAGTATGCGTGATAGCCTGAATATGCTGGGTATGGGTATTCGTTGCGACCTTAACCAGCGTTATTACATCGAGAGCCTCATCTCAACAGCCTCAAGAAAGCTCGGAGTCCTGAACAGGGTGCGCCGGTTCTTCACGCCGGACCAACTTTGTCTGCTTTATAAGACACAAGTTCGGGCCTGCGTGGAGTATTGCTCGCATCTCTGGGACGGCTCCGCACAGTATCTTCTTGAGGCTCTCGATAGGTTGCAGCGACGGGCTATCCGCATAATTGACGACGAAGAGGTCACCAAAAACCTAGAACCTCTTCAACTCCGTAGGGACATAGGCTCTCTAAGCGTATTTTACCGCCTTTACCATGGCGAGTGCTCTGAAGAACTGTTTTCCCTTATCCCACCCTCACCCTTCCGTCATAGAACCACACGTACGGGCTTGCGATGTCATAGTTCCACGGTTGAGGAGATCTCTTCGCGTACCAAAAAGTTCGGCAACTCCTATCTTTGTCGTACCATTAAAAAGTGGAACGCCTTGCCTGCACATGTGTTCCCTCCTTCCTACAATATGGGATCCTTCAAACGAAGCGTGAAGAAGCATTTTGCGGGTCAGCATGGCAGCGTCAACTGACAGGATACGGGATGTAGTATATTGTCAGTTGCAGTTGCGATTTGGGCTCCTCTTTCGCTTACCATCAGGCAAAGAGGGGCCACTATGCTGAACTACTATATAAAAAAAAAAAAAAAGGTCTCGTCCAGTGGCACCCTCATTGAATAAAAAAACATATTATAGCATAGAAGATAAACATTATGAAATGTTATGTTGCATTTATTACGAAGATAGTAAAGTATTTTTACGTCATTAAACCAACACTCAAAATATTCCACTATCGTTGTTATAAGCAAAAGTGCTAAAAGAGGCCGTTTTTTGGCAATTATGCCTATAACAACGAAAGCAAAACATTTCAATTGTTGGTTTAATGACGTAAAAGTACGTTATTGTATTTGTAACACACGCAACACATGACTTTACAATGTTTATCTTCCACGCTAAGATACGATATTTTATTCCTTGAGGCGCCACTGGACGGCATGTATCCCCCTTAAGAAGAATGAAACACCAGCTACATAATACAACATTGTTTATCGAGAGGCTAAAGCGGGCCATTTGTTGATTCGGACACATATGTTTAGTTAGCAGATACACCATCTAAACTGCAAACACTGGTCACAGCGATGAAAGACGACTGTATGGAGAAAGGCTTACTACTGAATGCGAAGAAAACAAAGATAATGGTATTTGAAAGAGAAGAATCCAGAACTAATGTAAGGATTACGATTGATGATGAAGTGTTGGAACAAGTGGATGAGTTTGTATATCTTGGATGCGCTTTCAGCAGGGATGGAAGGTACACCGCAGATGTGGAAAGACGAGTGAGTGCTGGGAATAGTGTGAATGGAGCGTTGGGAAAACTTCTTGGCAGTAAAATCCTGAGCCAGAAGGCACAACTCGCTATACACAATGCAGTGTTGGTCCCAACGCTAACTTATGGAAGCGAGAGTTGGGTATGGCAGAAAGAGCATGAAAGTAGAATAAACGCGGTTGAAATGCGAGCGCTGCGCAAAATTTGTGGCGTAAGGCTTGTAGACCGTATTCGTAATGATGATGTTAGAAATAGAGTTGGTCTGAAAGAGAGCGTCGGTGTTAAAATAAGAAGAGGCATGCTCCGATGGTTCGGGCATGTAGAAAGAATGCAAGATGAAAGAATGACGAAGCAGATATACAATGCAAAAGTGGAAGGATGTAGGAGCCGGGGAAGGCCAAGACTTACCTACCATGACCAAATTGGTCATGTTCTATCAGAAGGTGATGTCAGGAGCCCTAGAAACCGGCGTGCGTGCATGAGAAGAGCAATGAATGTTAAAGAAGCGAGTGAGATATGTAAGGATCGAGTCACGTGGCGCTCGGCTCTCTCTGCCTACCCCGCAAGGGATTTGGCTTGAAGTTATAGATGTTCGAGTGTCATAATGGCTGATGGCGCCGAGTAAACACAGGATTTTTTTATTTCGAATAAATAAGAGAAATAAAATTATCAGATTGAATTAGATTGAAATTGAAATAGAAAATTGGAATTTTTTTGCAACTCCCTCCTGGTGAAGATTCACAAGTTATTTTACACAGTTAGGTATAGCTCTGGTAGGGATCCTAGCTTTTTCCCTAAATATAATACACTCTCGAATGACTAGGTATGCGCTTTCACTAACAGTCAATTTAACTTCGCGAATTTTATAAAAAAGTACAGGAAGAACTTGACGGTTAGACGGTAATTTTGCGCCTATTATTTGATAATTTACGTCTCCAACTAAGAAAATACTTGATTTATTGCTTCTCAATTCCACTGCCATCTTATAAAAGTTAAAACATTACGTATTAATCACGAGAATAACTGACATTCAAAATTAATAGACGGTTAGGTAATTATGACGAAGTTAACGATGCTCTCTCTAAAGTTATTCATTGGTTTAGTGTTAATAATCTGCTTTTAAATGATAAAAAGACTAAAGTAATTAAGTTCTCAACACCTAATGTAAGGCAGGTGGCTACCAATGTACATGTTAATGGAACTAATTTAGCCTCTGTGGAGACAACTGCGTTCTTGGGTATAACAATTGACTCCAGACTACAAAGGGGCCCACAAATTGAAAAATTATCAGGAAAACTAAGTTCTACAGCTTATGCAGTGAAAACTATTAGACGGCTCACTGATATTGATACGGCTAGAATAGTTTATTTCAGCTACTTTCATAGTATTATGTCATATGGAATTCTTCTTTGGGGTAACTCCGCGGATATTAACACCATCTTTTTATTGCAAAAGAGAGCCATAAGAGCTATCTACAAACTTGGTCCCCGGGAGAGCCTTAGAGAAAAATTCAAAGAAATAAATATTTTAACAGTCGCATCGCAATATATCAATGAAAATCTTTTGTATGTCCATAAAAACAGACTCATTTTGTAAAAAGAGTGATACTCATAGCATAAATACTAGATATAAGCATAATCTTGTGTTATATGCAAGCCGTCTCCACAAAACAAGTAATTATTTTATGGGGCAATGTATACGGTTCTATAACAAACTTCCCAGCAATATAAGAGATTTGTCAATAAACAAATTTAAAACTACTATTAAAGCCAAATTGTGTAGCAGGGCATATTATAAAGTATCTGACTATGTTAATGATAAAAATGCCTGGGAGTGAGTCGATCCAATTATAAAGTAATTAACAAAATATGTAAATTTGTTTGGATACCAAAAGAGGGTTGCCTGAGTTTTTTGGCAGTATTTTTATCAGTGCTCACCTAGTCATAAACTGCACGGTAGGGAAAAAAAATGTGACGATTCCAAACAAATGTAGCCATTTTTACGGAATAAAAAGATTTTGACTTTGAATTTGAACAAATGAATACCGCGAGTACGTGCGGCACTGCCGCGCAACTTGTATGAACATGTTTCGATGTAATTCGGCACGGATTATCGTAATCCAAATAAGTTAAAAATTAATTTCCGAGCGTTTTAAAAGCAAATGAACAAAACTAAGACATATGCGTTAGAAAATAAAAAGTTTGAAAAATAAGGGACACCCTAATATACATATATACAAATAGATTTTATAATCTATTCATATTTAAAAAAAACATGTGACAAATGATTTTCTTGCTGTTTCATAACTTTAACTTCAGTATAATGACATTTATTGTATTTTACTTATGTATACTCTGTGTTTTGTATTGTTGTACGTTTCCTTGTTATTTATTAAACTCTCAAGAAGAAAGAACCAGGACCATCTCTGATGTTGCAAAATAAATCTAATCCGTACAATAGTTCAATACTAACCACAATGTATAGAATAGATGATTTTTTTGTGTTTTCAGTGTTGGTTCATAGTAAATATTATTTGTTTTCACGAGTACCATGGGTATAAGTATACTATCTATCTATATCTTCACGCTAAATCCCTCGTGAGCGCCACATGACTCGGTACTTACACACCTCGCTCGCTTCTTTAACATGAAACATACCGAGTTTTTTTAAAAACTATCAAAATATACTATTTTACTAGTAATTATTTTAATACAAAAAAAAAAAAAACCTCCACTGGTTTTCTATCTTCTGATTGGATAAATTTCCAACGTAAACTAACCTTCACCTATGTACAATGTCTAAGTCGGAGTTCGGTGAGCTTTTTTTTTTTTTTATGTATGTAATATATTTATTCATATAAAGTTACACTTTCATTTAAACCATGCCCCGCAAAACTGCTTACGCAGTTTGACTGCAGGTAACTCGCTTTATATAAACATAGCTTATAAATTATAAAATTAGGTTATATTAATACAATAATTTACGTAAATGGTTACATCGTATCTAACAAGTGTTTTTTTAATAAACTTTTAAATTTAGCAAGTGTAGGCTCACGTCTTATGTCCTCGGGTAAACTATTGAGTAAGTATGGAATTTGTTTTTTTAAAGTTCTATCTCCATAGTAATTTTGTACCATGGGTATTTCAAATTTACCTTTGGACATTGACCTTGTGCCAGTTTTATGTTGCACCAATTTAGTGAATCGATCCTGTCTACTATGATTGTTTACAAGTAGAAGATATTTATGTTTCAGGCTAGCCGGTAAAATTTTACATATTTTATATAGTTTAGAGTATTCTCCATTACATTGATTCTTTGTCTTTTTATTTACGAGTAATTTTAAAAATCTTGTTTGCAATGATTCTATTTTATCTATGTATGTTTTAAATGTTAAACCATAGCAATCAAGAGCGTAACTTATTATGGAATCCACTAGTGCAAAATATAAACATTTTAGTATTGGCAATGGTACTTTAATACTTAAATGATAAAACTTTTCCAGTAATATTCTTAATTTTCTACATACATATTCTATGTGGGAATCCCAGGAAAAAGAGGTATCTATTTTTACTCCTAGGTAATTTACACAATTTACTTTTTCGATAGGATTACACGTGCAGTTAATTTTCTTATTATGGAAGCAATCAAAGCCGTGCGCAATCAGAGGAGGCGGATTATCGATAGAACGTAAATACGGGGAGTGAATAATTATCATCTTTGTTTTGTCAGCGTTTAATATGATGCCGTTATCATGTGACCATTTAACTACCGCATCCACATCCTCTTGAATCCGGCGACACATTTCCGCGAGGTCGGTACTAGCGCTAAGCGTACAAAGGTCATCGGCAAACATGTGGGCGGAGCAGTGACGTAATACTCCACAGAGGCTATTTACGTGCATCAGGTAGCACACGGGCCCACACCCGGAACCCTGGGGGACGCCGCAGTTTACTTGTTTCTCCTCGCTGAACGTGTCGCCGACTTTCACACGGTAAGAGCGCGACCTGAGATAGTCGCTGAACCAAGGGTTCAGCGGCTGCCCCAGGCCGCACTCCTCCATTCCCTTTAAGAGGGTCTCAGTCTGTAGGGTATCAAAAGCCCTTCTAAAATCATAAAAAATAGCTACAATAATTTTTTTATTTTCCAAATGTGTATTAATTTCGTCTGTAAAATTTGATAATAAGGTGTTGGTGCTTTTATTTTTCTGGAAGCCATGTTGACATTCCGTTAAGATATTATTTTTTTGTAAAAAAGTTCCTATTTGATTGACAACACATTTTTCCATAATTTTATCAATACTTGATAGTATAGCTACCGGTCTATAATTCGAAAAGACTTTCTTATAATGGTTACTATGAGTTTGTCGTTCCGTATGACACTTACGTTAAAGTAGCATATAAATCGAGTAGTGATTCTTCTAGTGGAATATGTTTATTTAGTAAGTTTCTCCTAAAACACAAAACAGCAAAAATATTCTATTTTATAGGTTTTTATTTTAATACAAAGAAATAAAGAGTCTCCACTGGTTGCTATGTGCTGAGAGCGCGAACCTTATTGGTATAAATTTCCAACGTAACCTGACCTCCACCGACGTACAACTTCTAAGTCGGAGTTCGGTCAGATTATAATGGACATAATAGGAGTTTGACGTCCTATATAGGTACGCGGTCAGCCTGTGGATAATGTATACCAATTATCAAATGTTACTGTTTATTCCTGCAAAAAATAAGTCTTATTTAATTAATGCAGTTTTATATAGAGTTATTAAGTAAGCAAAATTAAAAAAAAGTTTGAAGAGGAATTAAATAGCTTGGGCCAACCATACCTAGGAACTGTTCTAAAAACTAGAAATATGTCTACACAATGTTATTATAATATGTTTAATGAATATAATAATTAAAAAAAATAAATACCTTGTCTTGTTCGCCTCCGCCATTCTATGAACATTTTCTTTGTATTTTTATTCTATATATTTTCTTTTTAGTGTTCCCCATTATTACAACAGTATAATAAATATATATAAACCTATAATATTATTTACTACTTATATCTAATAATAATACACTTACGCTAAATACTATAATATTGAATATTTACAACTATTAATTATAAAAACTTCGGTGTCGCGATGTAAATGGAGCGAGCTCGAGCAGACAGTCGACATAGGTCTCACCTCGAAGCGGGCTGCAGCCGGACTGGCTGGATGTAGTTAGTCAACGCGTTTATAATCCTCATTACAGTATACCCACCGCCGCATGCACCTATGTTCGCACCGACGGGGGCGGATCGGTGCGCGTCGCCTCCGGGGGACGCCCTAATCCGCACATCGGTGCGTTTTCGGTCCAGAATTGCAATCTACTCGATTGGCAGGGGTCGCGAACGAGCACGCTTCTGGCACATGACCCCCACAAAAAAATAAACCCCCACAATAAAAAAGTAAGTTAATTAAATAATTAGGGCATTAGGAGCAGGAATCCCTCTAATAACTAAATGGCTCCATTGTGATACTTGATTTATTGTTTTAAGTATATTAAAGGATTAAGTAAATCCACAACATTATGCAATACAAGGTTGTAGCATCAGCCACCTTGATGTTCCATACAAATGTATACATGTTTTTGAATCACATTCAAAGCATGGCTCTATCAAAATGTAATGCTAAAAACTTGCTAAATAATTCAATCCACCTTCATAGAATTTAACAAATAAAATATAGTTTCGGAGAATTTAATAATTAAAATAATGTAGATCCAACCCTACTGAATGCGAGGCAATATAACATGTCCCAAGCTGTATGAAATTTATGTTAGCATACTCACTCTGCATATTCCACAATTTGCCTGCCCAAGGCCGTATCAGCAGCACCATTCTACCAAAAGATGAGTGAAACATAGATTCATTGAACAATCGTACATCCAAACAGTTCACTTTCATCATTTCCTTGAGATATTCATTCACATCAATGGTTTGTGAGGATTTTTTCTCATTTTTATTGTCCTCTGCATCATCGTCATCATCATGTATTACTATGGTTCCGTTGTCAGCATTGTCAGTATTTTTGGTGTCAAGGTCGTGTCCTTGAGGTATGAATGCAATTTTTGGAGGTGGTCCACCAAGGACAATGCCTCCTTCTCGTTTGACTCCTTTTGCTCTGTCTTCTGCAGCATCGGATGCTGATACAAATGTTCGTTTTAATTTGTCCTTCCTGGATTGTCTGTACGTCTGTGCTACCTGAATTTTATTTCAAAACTTACATGAGGATAAAAGTGCAACAGATCAAAAAGCAGATGAGTCAGTAGTAAGACAATGCTATGAGGTTTATTTTGTTTGTTTGTTTATTTTGACATTTTATATACGTATTATATGAGAGTGCTTGATTCTCTGAAGATGTCATATGATCCTAAATCACGATTTATCAGATGGCCTAACCATCTAATAAATCGTGATTTAACCAACATTAGCTTAAAATGTGTATAACAGTCTTAATAATCAGAAGTGATATACATATGGTAGTATTAGCAATATTCATCAATATTTATTACATTAATTTAGCATCATCACGCCTCTAACGTAACATGCTATGTTCAGGGCTGTGTAAATATTATATATATATTATATCTGTATACAAGTTGTTGTCGACAAGGCTGTATATTTACAATTTATAACAATCATAAGCCATTAATTTATGTTTTCAACAAGAAACTAGGTATTGACGACACTTCGAGATGAAGATACTTGGATTACATATCACAATTTTGTACTGACATACGTCAAATAAGCAGACACGATAATATTGTTGCCTTGTCCAGAGTTATGGAAATTATTTCACTTACAACAATTATTGATTTTTCAGATTTAAGAAAAGCACACGATAATGACTTTGAGCTTCAACAATTAAAGAAAAACAAGTCATTACGTATGTTGCATGTTCGAATACAAAACACAAACAGTGAAGTATATTGCGATATTTTGACTACAGTTGCACGCCCATATCTACCACAACAATTTAGTAATAACATTTTTGACAGTTACCACAACCTAAGTCACCCTGGAAAAATGGCCTGGAGTAAATTTATTGGAAAAAAATATATTTGAACAAACATGAATGATATTCAAATGGACTGAATCATGCTTACAATGTCAGCATGCTAAAATGCACAGACAAACAATCTCACCTATCACATATCAACATAGTTGGCAAATTACCTTACATCACAAAATAAACAATATTCAATTACAATGATCGATCTATGTATGTCAAGGCCAGAAGCTTTTCCAGTATCCGATATCACAGCAGAGACGGTGACAAGGATTGTATACAAAGGATGGATAGTACGCTTCGGATATCCAGATTAACTTACTTCTGACTAGGGAAGACAATTCCAGTCTGCATTTTTCCAGAGCTTGTTAAAATTATGGGAGTAGAGAAGCTCCGTAACATCTCTGTATCATCCCCAATCAAACTCAAAAGTGACAACAAAAATGTCATATCCTGAATTCATTCATTTGTCGTCGGTCGTAGGTCACAGGTTGTGTGGTGGTATTACGACCACCACACAACCTGTGACCTACGACCCCATATGTGCATAAACTTGTTGATAATTATTTGTTAGCATTTATATTTTATGCCAAAAATGTATATGATATTTTAGGTTATAAAGTTATGGTGGGAGCGTGTATGCTAGAAAGTTCTTTGTGACCCAAAAACTAGTGAAAATCTCAAACTTCAAATAATATCTGAGAAACTATACACAACAGCAGTACGAGGTCCCTCTTGTCTCTCCCATGCACGCCCTAAAATGACAGTCCTTCTTGTACATTTATAATCTAATTATGTACAATTTTAAACTTTCACCATTGTTTACACTATTATTGTAGGTATAGGAATTACGGAGATTTGTTTTTATATTTTTTCAATATTTCTAACAGTTGTTAAATATAGCTGTACCTCACACTAATTTGCTAGTCCAGGAGCGGCTGGCTTTAACTTTAAAGATGAAAATGAGTCGCCTACACTCAAAAATCATGTGTTACTGATGACCAAAAGTTAGATCGGCTGTGGCTGTAAGAGAATCATGTGATAATGATGACCAAAAGTCAGATCGACTATAACTATAAGGGAAACTTGTGATAATGATCCCGATAATAAACATAATCAAGTTTCTTTAGTTGACGTTAAAATCACTTGTGTAACAGAATTAAACATACAATTGATTTACAAATAATTACAACGAAACTACGTCATATCTACCTCATGTGAAAGTTTCGCAACCTCCTGCATGACTTCTGTGGGGTACCTGCACCCCATAAACTCTATATTAGCGAAAACCCTGGCCAAACAGACGAGTCTCTCTTCAGAATAATCATTCTTCCAACGCTCCATAAACATGCGTCTTAATGACCAATGTTCATCACATTCGTGATCTTCTTTGTATTTATCGATATCCCAATTCACGTCGAATGACATTTTTACTAGAAAAATACTTCTTATGTGTTATTTTACACTAAAAATCAGTTTTATAGGTTGCAATTTTAAAATGTAATCAAAAATGAAAACAAAAGCAATGTTGCCATGCCAACGGTAAAAAATATTTCCTGCTAAATCTGCTCCCAAAGGGTACAGTCGATCAGGGTAACTTAAGCCTTCAATATAAAATTGGTTAACATAACATCGATTCTAATATATCTTCGTAAATGCTCAGATTCTGCCAAATAATTGACATCTACCATTGTTGAGACGTCAGTTGCTTTTTTCTGTGGTGTGAATAGAGCGGTTTGTTACGAAAGCGCCAAAAAGTTGTCTGCTGTGTTGTCATTTGAATACTTAAGGAGGCAAGTGTTATTTTAAAGTGTCTCATATGTGTCTATCTATCATTTCATTCAAAAATTACGAGAGTTAATTAGCTAATTCCCATGATATTGCCATAAATATTGAACAGGTAAATTATTACCGGTGAATAAGGGTAACTTGAGCCCGGGCCAAAGTTCAAAATTCTCAAAATATTGGAAGGAGATATATTCGATAAGTGTGAAGAAAGGGCAGAGGAAGGAGATGAAAACACATGAAGAAGAATGTGGTTTGGATATAGCACAGGAAGATTTTTTTTCTATAGAGACATACGAAGTACATGACGGTATACTGGACCTTCAGATGATTGGCTATAATGTGGTAAAGGCCGTGGCTCAGTTTTGTATAATGAATGATACAAATATCATACGAATGCTGAATGACACTAATATTCAAAGAAAGAAAGGTATTTTATCATATAAGACGACTTCCTGGCCATGGAATGGAATGGAAATTTTTCAAAGTTTAATCCCATGATATGTAGGATTAAATATAATTTTAATTATTTTGATACTTTTTTCATTATCTTAGCTATATGGTAAGTCAGTAAATAAGTTAAAAACGCATTGTTGACCAAAAAAATAAGATTGAATAAAAATTGTGTTGATTTTCCTATGGCAACAATTTATTTACCCATTTTAGTACTAATAAATGAAAACGAATGTATACATTATTATTGTCTATGGCTCTCAGCTGTAGTTTTTATGGTAAATATGCAGGCCAATGTTAGCAAAATGCTTTAAATAAAATAAAATAAGCAAAAACAACCTACAATTGGGACCTGGGCCAATCCAAGCCCAACTCACAATCTAACATTGGCCCAGTGGTTAAATGGAATTTTGAAACTATTTTCCTAGAGATTATTGGTAAATGAGTAAATTTTTTGGAAGTAGGCTACATAAAGCCACCATAATAAGTGTATCTTTTTGAGTAACGTATTATTTTAAACATTGGTCTAACTTTTTATGTGCAAACTGGGCCAAAGATAGCCTGATTGACTTGTCTTATTTCATACGCCATAATTACGAACTGTATCTAGAGTGCTAATAAACTAAGTTTAGTATCTATAAGTAATATAAGACATAACAACAACAAAAAAAACCAGTTGAGAATGCGCAAGCTTGCATTGCCAGAGGAACACCTGGCTCGTCAATTATATAACAATTCATTTTTTTTTTCTTTTAATTTGTCAGCATTTTGACCATGTTCCTGAAGAGATAGGAACGGTGTTCCCGAACTAAAAATTCCTATTCTTCTTTTTAGGGTTCCGTACCCAAAGGGTAAAACGGAACCCTATTACTGAGGCTCCGCTGTCCGTCCGTCCGTCCGTCCGTCCGTCCGTCTGTCACCAGGCTGTATCTCATGAACGGTGATAGTTGAAATTTTCACAGATGATGTATTTCTGTTGCCGCTATAACAACAAATACTAAAATATAGAATAAAATAAATATTTAAGGGGGCTCCCATACAACAAACGTGATTTTTTTGCCGTTTTTATAGATAATGGTACGGAACCCTTCGCGCGCGAGTCCGACTCGCACTTGGCCGATTTTTTATGCTGAATCCAGAGACATGTTACTAAAGGACTCGCCATACGCGTGATTCTGTTAGTAAATTATTCTGTTATTTTTGACGGGGGACGAGGTAACTACTACATAGAAACGAAAATAATGTTTTAAGGAAATGTCAACCTTATTTCGAGACAGTTCAAAGTTATTTTCTTACCGGCTTTGGAATAGCAGTTTGTGGAATAGCTGAACTTCTTCGTAAATCGAAGCTGGTAGATTCAAAATTACGAAACGTCTTATATACTTTTTTTTTGTCTTTAGCTAAATGAACTATTATACAGCTTGAAAGTGTAAGGGTTAATTTAATTGGGTAAATCTAATAAGTTGCCTTCTGATTTATTAATTTTAATTGTAATAAATTTTAATAATTAACTTTTGATTTATCATTCTTAATTGTAATCAATATTAATAAGTTGCGAATTTGATAACTCGTAGTCGCGCCGGTGGGAAAAAGAAAAAATGGCGGGAGGTAACGCGGTCGGTTGGAGCATTGGGACGTGCAGTGCGCGACGAGTCGTGAAGAGGGACGTTAATTGAACGCAAAGAAAACCAGTGTACGCATTAGATAACTAAGGCTGTTAGTTTGTGTAAGTAAGTTACGGAGAACAATATATATGAATCAAACAAATTAAAGTCTATTATTTGGAGAAGTACTACAAATCAGTAAGTGGGATTTACAACGCCCGAATAAATAGTAAGTACAATCTTTTTACATGATTATTTATTTTTCTCTGGTTTTTGTATTCATAAAGAGATAAAGTGAAACCACTTTTAAGACCCCGAGTTGTAGTTTGGCGTGCGATATTTAATAAATAATTATAATTAGTCTGGAAGAGTTAGGCAGCACATAGACAGCTTACTTTAAACAGAAGTAAGCAGGGTTTAACCAGGTAACATGTGCTGCATTCGGAATCCATTGAAAGTTATTCAGGTATTAACTGTGACTATATAAAAGTGCTAGATACTAATGAACAGCAGTCTTCATAACGCAGTGTGAATTTTTGTACCACCCTACATTTAATGTACTATTATACATTTCTAAATCATGAAGCTTTTACGAGTAGAAACGAACAACAGTCAATTTATTATATTTTCATAATAGCTTATCCAATTATTGATACTGCAAATACTTTTATAATATTTTACAATTCACATACTTACATAAAATATACGTGTTAAATTTATGTGCAAGACAATGTATGGGTGTTGCTAAAACAAATGTACATGAATAAAAAAATACAATATATAAAATAATCATAAATACTATAAATACAATATATCATATGGTATGTAATATTTATCGGTTTGTATTTCTCTGTACGAGTTTCCAGGTGATGGACAGGTCGATCGACCTTGGTAGAGGTGATGACCATCGCCTATTGGAAACCCCTCTTCGGGGCCTATCAACCAACCGCCTGAGCGTCACCCGGCGCAGCCGCAGCCGTAGCCGTAGCCGTGGTCGACATGTGAGAGATCGAGAGTACGAGCAGCGTAGCAATCGACAAGAGCGAGGGCGGCGCAGCGAACGGCGTAGCGAGCGGCGCAGCGAGCAGCGCAGCCAGCGGCTCAGCGAGCAGCGTAGCCAGCGGCTCAGCGAGCAGCGCAGCCAGCGGCGCAGCGAGCAGCGCAGCCAGCGGCGCAGCGAGCAGCGTAGCCAGCGGCGCAGCGAGCAGCGCAGCGAGCAGCGCAGCGAACATCATAGCGAGCGCGAGCAACAGGGCTCGGGACATCGCGGGCAGAGGTCATGTAGCCCTTTATTTTCTACTGCAGATGTTTTTAAACTTATACAGACTCTAAAGTATAGTGGTGGTCCAACACCCCAGCCAGAGAATCAGAACACACACTCGATTAATATTCGAAATTTAGATTTCAAAAATATATTGCCGGAATTCAATCCTTCCACAAAATCGCAACGAATGGACGTATGGCTCAAAAAGGTTAATGAATGCGCATCTGTTTATGGCTGGGATGAGAGAACCACAATTCACTTCGCTATGCCGAAACTCCAAGGTCTGGCCAAGACCTGGTACGAAAGCCAAAATTCAATTCTATTTACATGGGCGGAATGGCAAGAAAAGTTAATGTCTGCTTTTCCATTCGAACAGAACTATGGCCAGATCTTGGAAGAAATGTTGAAAAGAAGAAGTAAATTCAACGAACCTATCGAATTGTACTATTATGAAAAACTTGCCCTACTGAATCAATGCGACATAACAGGTAGACGCGCTGTAGACTGCATCATTCACGGAATCAGTGATAAAACCATGAAATCAAGCGCTTTAGCTTTGCGTTGCTCCATGCCAGATCAGCTTTTACAGTTTTTAATAAGCAATAAAGAAAGCCTCCCTAATATGCCGTTCAAAACTAGAAACGCTAATGTAATTGACGGTCAAAATAATAGATCTAGTTTTAAACCACTCCCTAATGCAGAATCATGTTGTTTCAACTGCAAGGCTAAAGGTCATTCGTTTGCACAATGTCCCAAACCTTTAAAGAAATGTAACCGATGTCATAAAATAGGTCATACAACTGATAATTGTTTTAGTAATAGATCTGATGGTCAAGGGTCGATAGGGGCTAATGTGGTACAGAAAACTATGTGCATATCAAGCACAAATACGAATTCGAAATACATCAAAGATGTAATTGTTAACGGTGTACTACATGAAGCTTTTGTCGACTTCGGCAGTGAGGTCACGTTGATTAGAGAAACTACCCTCTCAGGTCTGGGCACTTTGCACGACGGGTCACCTTCTATCTTAAAAGGTTTTGGCGAAGGAGTAGTAAATTCGTTAGGATCAGTTCTTTTGAATTTATCTATCGATGATGTTTCTGCTACAGTCTCTTGTAGGGTCGTAAATGACCATTTAATTGAAAAACCTCTTTTGGTGGGCCAAACTTATTCTGAACAACCACATATAATTGTATATAAAGACTTTACTAAATTGCAGTTTATTAACATCGGATCTGAGCTCCCTATCTTTGAATCAAATATTAACATTAAAAATAATTTAACAGTCAGAGTTGCAAAGTCTACAATACTTTATGGCGCTGCAAGTATAATGGCAACTACTGAGCCAGTAGTTACTGCGAACATCTTATTAGAGTCCAAAGTTATCGGGAAACCGAATGAGCAGATCTTTGTATACGGCGGAATTCATAAGGTCGCCGATGGTGCGTTACGTGTCTCAATAGCACCATATAAAGCTCCTTGCATAATACCAGAAGGTTTAATATTCTCACGATCGGAAAAGGTAGAAGTTGTTAATAGGGTAGCAGCTATGTGTGTCGGTGTAGGCGGGAACTCTAACTTTCAGGAAGATTTGGTGAAACTAGGTGACTCAGTAGCTGACGAAGATAAGACAAGACTACTGCAATTGTTACAACATTTTAAACATTGTTTTGCATATGAGCTGTCTGAATTGGGTTGTACTGACGTCACGGAAATGAAAATAGAACTTAATAATCAGCAGCCCGTCGTATATAGACCCTACAGGTTGTCACACCACGAACGAGACAAAGTTCGCGAGATGGTAGGAGAAATGATAGACGCAGGGATAGTTAGGGAATCGGTTTCTAGTTACGCTAGTCCTATTATTTTGGTAAGGAAGAAGGAGGGAAGCATTCGCATGTGTATTGACTATAGGAAGCTGAACTCCATTACCCTAAAAGAAAGATATCCCATGCCAATCATAGAGGATGAAATAGCACGCTTAGCTGGCCAGGCATGGTTCATTACTCTTGATTTAATGTCAGGGTATTATCAAGTCCCGATTGCAGAAGAATCAAAACATCTAACAGCGTTTGTCACACCGGATGGCCAATATGAATTTAACCGAATGCCGTTTGGTTTGGCAAATGCTCCGGCAGTTTTCCAGAGGATGATGAATCATGTACTTGGGGGAGCACGGTTCAACAAAGCGACAGTCTATATAGACGATTTACTTATTTACGCTAAAAATGCGTCTGAATGCTTAGATAGATTAGAAGAAGTGCTTAAACTATTGGACAATGCTAAATTAAAACTAAATTTGTCAAAATGTAGATTTTTACAGAATAAGATCGAATATTTGGGGTACGAAGTCAGTTCAGCAGGTATAAGGCCAAGCGAGGTTAAGATTAAAAGCGTAATAGATTTTCCTCGTCCTCTAAATGTACATGGTATCAGACAATTTTTAGGGCTCGTAAGCTATTTCCGCAAGTTTATTCATGGTTTTGCTCAAATAGCCCATCCTCTGACCAACTTGCTTAAAAAGGATACTTGTTGGGAGTGGACGAGTGATCAGGAAGAGTCGTTTAATAATCTGAAATCCAGATTAGTCGATAGGCCTATTTTGGCTTTATACGATCCTACTGCTGAGACGGAACTCCACACGGATGCAAGCCGGATCGGTATTAGTGGTATTTTATTACAACGTCGTCATACGAGCGACCCTTTTCAAGCTGTGGCCTATTATAGTCGACAGACGACGCCCGAAGAAAAGAACTTTCACTCGTACGAACTAGAGACGTTAGCTGTCGTCTGCTCCCTAAAGAAGTTTAGAGTTTATTTAATAGGCAAAGAATTTACAATAATTACGGATTGTAGTGCGCTCCGTTCTACGTTTCTAAAGCGTGATTTGATTCCTCGAATTGCTCGATGGTGGCTCGCGCTTCAGGAGTTTCATTGCTCGGTAGAGTACAGAGCTGGTGCGAAAATGTCTCATGTAGATGCATTATCAAGGAACCCAGTAGAGGACGCGTCGAATACAGAAGAATTTTCTATGGTTATGTCTATTAGCAATGATGACTGGTTGCTCACCCTTCAGCTTGGAGACTCAGAGCTGCATAGAATCCGTAATATTCTTAACTGCGGTATAGACGAGAAGGGACTTGACTATATTAAGAAGAATTATGTTCTAAGAAATAACAAACTGTTTCGATGTTTAGACGGTGACAAAAATAACGTTCGCTGGGTGGTTCCGAAGGGCGCGAGGTGGCAATTGTGCAAAATGAATCATGATGACATTGGGCACATCGGTATAGATAAAACGCTGGAAAGGATAAAGAAATACTACTGGTTTTCGAAAATGTCGCGTTTCGTAAAAAAATATGTTGGGGCTTGCATAGAGTGCGCATATGCCAAGAAAGCTCAAAATACTAACGAGGGATTGCTGCACCCTATCGAGAAGATCGATGTGCCATTCCATACCTTGCACATTGACCACCTTGGACCATTTGTGAAGTCGAAGCGAGGTAATAGTCACATATTGGCCGTTATCGACTCCTTTACAAAATTTGTTTTTATCAAATCTGTGAGAAACACAAAAACGTGTAACGTTATTAAGGTTTTGACGGATATATTTGATACATTTCGGGCGCCAGATCGTCTAATAAGCGATCGTGGCAGTTGCTTCACTTCTCATGCTTTTCGCAAGTTTTGCCTTGATAGAGGAGTCAAGCACGTTCTAAACGCTGTGGCAAGCCCTAGATCTAATGGACAGATCGAACGGTACAATCGGACAATTTTAGATGCACTAACTGCTCAAAATCTGAAGGATGATGAGAAAAATTGGGATAATAAATTAGGTAGAATACAATGGGGTCTCAATAATACTGTCCAAAAGACCATAGGACGGGCACCTGCTGAAGTTTTATTCGGCGTCGCAATGAATAGCGAGTCCAACCCTATTTTGAACGAAATTACTAGGGAGTCACATGAATCGGACAGTTTATCATCTATCCGCGATGAGGTTAAAGAGAGAATAACTAGAGAACAACTAAAGCAGAAGTCGTATTACGATAAGGGTAGGCGGCCTGCAAGAGAATATAAAAATGGTGATTTAGTAAAAATTACTAAGACTGTTTTTAATAATGATGGAAAAAGCAAAAAACTTATGCCATCATATGAAGGTCCTTATCGCATTGTAAAAACATTGGGAAATGATCGTTATAAAGTGGCACCTATAGCGGGATTTGAAGGCATGAAAAGCAGACGCGAGACTACTGTGGCCGCAGATCGTATGAGGCCTTGGATACACTTAGCAGCATTGGAGGTGAATGACGATATCGGGGAAGACTCTGATGTAGGAAATGATGATAGTGATTATATCATGTCGGAATAATTAATTATAATCCTTATTTGTTTAGGTTTTCTGATTTATTCAATGAACCACATAGAGATTGTGCATTGTTTCAGATCAGGAGCGAAAACTGTTGGGTTCGCGACCTGATAACCGAATAGTACTATGAATAGCCCACGGAATAAACTACATGAATATACTACCTGAATAGTTCACTGAATAGCCCACGGAATCGACTACATGAATATACTACCTGAATGGTTCACTGAATAGCCCACGGAATCGACTACATGAATAGACTACCTGAATAGCTTACTGAATAGACTACCAGAATAGTTTACTGAATAGGCTACACTATGCTAAGAAGTTATGAGTAAATGTAATTTGGAAATGAATCGTTTCAGAATAGATATATTTACAACAATACATAGAATAAAAGAATTGTATATTAAGATAAGAATAAAAGGATATATAGAATATAAGATTTTGATGATTTTGAATTGAAGATTTGAGAGGTTTATTTACTATACACCTAGAATAGAAGAGTGTGCGTAAATAGATGGTTAAGTTTAATACATTTTCTGTAGAGATAAATATCATAACTACTTTTTTTTTATTAAGTGTACTATTATTATGTTAGACTGCACATTGTTATTTTAAGTAACTAAGAGGTTAAGTAACGAGCAGTAATAACATATTTTTCTTTTCTTTTATGCGAAAGATAGAGTAAAGTTACAAGATAGTCGTACATATCATTTGCTTGAGTATATTTCTGGTTAGTGTAGTTTACCGAAAATATGCGTATGTACCGATGCCCTATCCGACCAAGTGTAAGGGTTCACCTGAGGCGTGTATGGGGGCATACACGTTATCAGGATGGGCGAGTGTAAGGGTTAATTTAATGGGGTAAATCTAATAAGTTGCCTTCTGATTTATTAATTTTAATTGTAATAAATTTTAATAATTAACTTTTGATTTATCATTCTTAATTGTAATCAATATTAATAAGTTGCGAATTTGATAACTCGTAGTCGCGCCGGTGGGAAAAAGAAAAAATGGCGGGAGGTAACGCGGTCGGTTGGAGCATTGGGACGTGCAGTGCGCGACGAGTCGTGAAGAGGGACGTTAATTGAACGCAAAGAAAACCAGTGTACGCATTAGATAACTAAGGCTGTTAGTTTGTGTAAGTAAGTTACGGAGAACAATATATATGAATCAAACAAATTAAAGTCTATTATTTGGAAAAGTACTACAAAAGACTGTTTTGTTTTGCAGTTTGTATAATTTACGCTAATTTGGGATAGGAGATATGCGACCAAAGTCGCGGAATATGATTCAATTGCATCAGTACTCGATTACTGAATCGATTTCTCATGTATTAATCGTTATCACACCATTTTTTTTTTTATATGAAAGCAAATAAAATAATACTTGCATGTGCTCAATATTTTTGCAAACTAGAAGTGTTCGACTTTTTTTTGCATGACGTAACTGCACAGTTTGGCATTTTTAGTGCAACACTTTATGATGTTACCTGAGCGATAACGATTACAAGACTGTTAGAGAATCGATTACGCACGAAGTATATATGCGCGCAATGGATCACAATATCTTGTACCATGACAGAGGGGAATGATCCTACGAGGCTGGTCCTTTAGTAACATGTCTCTGGATAGACAAGAAGTAGAGATAAAAATATGTATGTCCAGGAACTTGAATTATTGACGAGTATTATATCTATATTATTAGATTTTAATAAATTCGTCAAATTTTGTATTCTTATAATTTCGCGCCCTAAATTAGAACTTTTTAGGGTATTTTTGGGACAATTTCTTAAGAAATTAGGGTAAAATCTGAATTGTGAGTGTAAACACTGGCTTGTTGCTACTTTGTTTATTATTACTTACTACCTACCTACTTTATTTCCTTCAATCAAGCAAGTACATATCAATCAATCTCAATCACATGAAACACAGAAATTACGAAACCTTTTCTGTGTCTGCTTTAGAAATTCCGTAATGAGAATTGTTTTTTTTTGTAGATATTAAAATATATACATAAGGTACGTTTATACTATTTTGTCTGATAAAATTAGTTTACTTAGCTTAGACAGTTATTAGGTATACACACTATTTTGTTTTTAAAGAGATTTATGTGTTCACAAGTTGCTGCCCATTATCATAGATTACTATAAGTACTAACGTACCCATTATCTTATGTGCTTCGATCAATAGGATTTGAATGTCACAGAATTATCTTCCATTCCATTCAATGAGGGGTTAATAAAAGTACCTGAGATGCAATACGTGTAGTGCTGTACTTTATTGTTCTAGGCGCAGTCATTTATAAATAAATAATTATTTGACATATTTTTCGGCTAGATATAAAAAAAAACTAACTCCGAAAGTTATGCTGCTACTACCAAACTTTAATACATAAAAATCTTGTGTCGATCAGAATGGATATTCCTGCTTGGTGAATTTTTTTATCTACATCTTCATATTACTTATAATTTGAAGCAATAACAGTGAAAAGTCTCTTAATAGCAATTATATGTTAAAAATTACGTGGTTAATAGATTCAAGATGAAAATTTAGTATTTATATAAACTGGGCAACATACACATGATCACCTTACAATATTGAGTTTTGTTTGCAAAAGAATGTCATTAGTGAGGTTAGGATGATAAAATAAACTCGAAATAAATTAAAATGATAGTCGTTACTTATTACCGATATCCAATAGAGAAAATACTTAATTGACAATAGGGAGTGGACACTGCTAATTTATTAGGGAATCGGGATAACACTAGAAAGGTGTTAGGAACGTTTATTGCTGTGATAACTTAACAGGGGAGCAAAATATTTTTTTTTTAATACATCAGATGGGAACCAGCTTACGGCTTGCCTGATCTATGTGGGTATTCATAATGCCTCAAAAAATCATATTCAAAAAGATTTCTCTCGGTTTTCATACATTTTGACACATTCAACGTTTCAATTCCAATTTGAATACCTTGTTCCGAGGCAATGTGATTACGCCTACTGAAGTAGACTACAGCATATGGATGGCTATAAAACAAGAAATATTGATTGCATGTTGTCTTGCATCACCCCATTCCCCTGGGGTGATCGCTTCAAATGAAGCCTTTATAGCCTTCCCGGCTAAAGGCAGTCTCCCAGGGGGTGTTTTAGTCAGTAGAAATCTGACATAACCAGTTTGTTCGCACGAAATGGTATCTTTGAAAAATTTCACCTCCTCCCTCCCTTTTTCCGGAGGGTGCCCCTCACGAAAGAATGACCAATGCACACCCGGGTGTGGGTTGGTCCTTCTTGTGTGGGTTTTCAAATTTCTTGGGCGAAAAACAAAAAAAAAATTGCAAGTTGTCATATCAGAATCTTCCTCATGACTCACTCACTCGCCGGAATGGAAGTATTTTCCAAAATCAGATCTGTGTACCACTAGGGTGGCAAACAATTCTATTAAAATGGCACATAAAAGCTGTAATGACTTAAAAAATGATTCTTTTCATTACAGTGCATTTGTTGCAGGCAGTCAAATATTCCAGATAAAATGACTGGAAAGAAAAGGTAATATAATTTTTTTAAACAATGATTTATGTTATATTGTGGGTAATTGAATAAAAATTGTTTATTGCGGAGGAGTTATTGCATAAAATAATTTATTTTTTCCAGTATACATATATTTGTGCCATTTGAGACCCAGTATTATTCTAATACTAGTTCAGATGGTATACACCAAATTCAATAAGTAGATAGTATTTGGTGTATCCCATCATAAAAAAAATGGATTTGTGAATTTTATACCCATTTTAATCCATTTTTTTATACAACATCGGGAGGCATTCAAGCATACGGCTCACTTGATGTAAAGTAGTTACCGTAGCCTACACTTGTAATATATTAAGTATCACTCGTGTGAAGCCTCCTATGCTGCTTACACAGCAACTCCTTAGGGGCTTACTGGTGAACTTACTCACACGGGAACACCTGTAGGTAGTTGTTATTTGGCTGCATTGCTCTGTGAGGTGGAGGTACTTCCCCAGACAGGTTGCTTTGATGCCCCCTACCTCTCTTTAAACATCCAGACCAAGATAAACAGACATGTTTATGCACACAAATGATTGTCTTGTGTGGGAATTGAACTCATGAGTGTTGGTGTCAAAGTCGCGTCATTCACGACTGAGCCACCAAGGTCGTCAATCGTCGTAGTTTTAAGATGTGGTTAGGATTCATTTAAGGGATATTAGAAATGATTTTGGACAGGTTCTAGGAAAAAAAAATATGAAAAAATATACCCATATACACTTTTTATTATTTTTTTATATGCCAGGAGGGATACAAGCATACAATCGACCTAATGTAAAGTGTTTACCAAACCCTATGAACACTGATAATACATTAAGTATCACTCGCGTGATGCCACCTCTGCTGCTAACACAACAACTCCTTGGGAGCTTATTGATGACCTCATTCTCACATAGGTACAACCCTCCCAGGAGTAGTTAACCTATGCTGCTAACACAGCAACTCCTTGGGAGCTTACTGGTGACCTCTCTCACTCACAGAAACACATCAACCCTCCAGGGAATTGTTATTTGGCTGGAGTTTTCTGTAAGGTGGAGGTACTTCACCAGTTTGACTGCTTTGTTGTGCATTACCTATTGTAAACATCCAGACCTCAGACCAAATAAAAAAGTTTACTTTTTTAAGTTAAACTTTTTTAATTGGTCTGAGATCCAGACTAAGAAAAACAGACGTGTTCATGCACATAAAAGTTTGTTCTGTGTGGGAATCAAACCAACAAGCTTTGGTGTTAAAACTGAATGTACTGTTGCTAACCACTGCCACCGGGCTTGTCGATAATCCTTATCATCATTTGTACTTTCAGAGCTGCAACCACACCTACGGCAGAGGAGAAAACCAGCCTTACAGACGGTTTCAAATTACACTGGTTTCAAGCCACATTGAGCTTTGTAAAAGATGATAATAGGCAAAATTTAAAATATCCCACAATATCACACGCTCAGGCCGAATACATATGCTCTTTAATTCGGCCGGATAGTGTTAAGAAGATGGCTGATACAAACCCTCAATATGTAGCATTGTACGAAGCATTAACAATATTTGGTTTAAAGTTTGAGTTTAAACTTCATTTGTTGGGTAAAAAAAATGGCAGATGGTAAGTTATAATGGATTTTTTTATGCAACACTTGCGTCACGCACAAGTGGTTAAATCGCTATCACATTTTTTTTATACAACGTCGGGAGGCATACATGCATACAACCCACCTAATGTAAAGCGGTTACTGTAGCTTATTAACGCTTACAATACATTAATTATCAACAACCCTACTAGTAGCTAACTAGTAACTACCTAGTAATTGTTATTTGGCTGCGTTTTTCAGTTAGATCGAGGTACTTTCCTAGACAGGCTGCTTTGATGCGACCTATCTCTCTTATATGACTTATTGTACCATAAATAATTATTTTCTAGTCTCATAGTTGTATAAGGAATTCTTATTTACCTTTTTCTATATAATAATTTGAGAAATTAAAGTATGTGATACTCACGAATAAATTTTATATTACAGTTTATTACTCACGAAGATATGTAAGAAAGACCAGAAAGCTGAAGACCAACCGCTGTAAGTGATTTATAAAATACCTTTTATAGTGTTAACATATCAATACGTGAATGTGTATACAGATCCCCAAACCAGTTTCCGTTTGTTAAGAGTGAAGCGAGACAAGCGTAATGGGGAATATGCATGTATTTTTTTATTCAATAATTATCATATATCAAAAATTAAATACGTAATTTAAAGTATTATATTTTAAAGTTAAAATGTCAAACGCCCGCCATTTTGGCGCGCTTGATATGACGTCATTGTCTATCAATCAAACAAGTGGAGAGATTATGTTGATAAACGATTGTGTTGTGCTGCAATTTTACAGTGTTTTATATTTTTAACTAACACATCATATGAACAAAGTCTTCCTCTATGAAACAATTTAGGAACAAGTTTCCATTTACATTTTTTGTCGTCGACTTTTGCGTCACATCCGATATGACCTTTTTCAAATATTTGACTGTGCTACAATTTCTTTGCACTTTTTAAAAAATAATTTCTTGTTCTCTGAAAGGCGAATGTATGGAGAAAGGCTTACTACTGAATGCGAAGAAAATAAAGATAATGGTATTTGAAAAAGAAGAATAGTAAGGATTACGGTTGATGATGAAGTGTTGGAACAAGTGGATGAGTTTGTATATCTTGGATGCGCTTTCAGCAGGGATGGAAAATCCACCGCAGATATGGAAATACGAGTGAGTGCTGGGAATAGTGTGAATGGAGCGTTGGGAAAACCTGAGCTAGAAGGCACAACTCGCTATACACAATGCAGTGCTGGTCCCAACGCTAACTTATGGAAGCGAGAGTTGAGTATGGCAGAAAGAGCATGAAAGTAGAATAAACGCGGTCGAATTGCGTTGTTCGGACATGTAGAAAGAATGCAGGATGACTACTTTGACACTAACGCTCGTGGGTTCGATTCCCACACAGTACAAACATTTGTTGGCATGAACATGTCTGTTTGTCTTGGTCTGGGTATTTTCTATGTATAATAAGTATGTATTACAAAAAAAAAAATGTATTTACGTATGTTTATCAGTTGTTTAGTACCCATAACACAAGCTTCGCTTACTTTGGGGCTAGATGGCGCTGTGTAATTTGTCCGACAATATTTATTTATTTATAAAAAGTGTAAGTATGTAGGAGCCGAGGAAGGTCAAGACTTACCTACCGTAACCAAATTGGTCGTGTTCTGTCAGAAGGTGATGTCAGGATCCCTAGAAGCCGGCGAGCGTGCATGGGAAGAGCAATAAATGTTAAAGAAGCGAGTGAATTATGTAAAGTCACGTGGCGCTCGGTTCTCTCTGCCTACCCCGCAAGGGATTTGGCGTGAAGTTATAGATAGATAGAATTTCTTGTTCAAATATAAATTATAATCAAAAATATTGATGAACGCATAATTCTAAAGTGATAAACTGTTGACGCCAAGTCATCGTTCAAAACATCCATTCATAATTCAATTTATAAATCATACTCGTTCACCGCGAGGCATTCGCAAATCCGCACCCCGCCCAATCATTCGCAAATCTACACCCCGCGCAATTCACCTGCCTATCCGCACCCCGCGCAATAGATCTTAGAGTTATTAAGATTTATTATGTTTAATATATTAGTGCCTCAAAGCCATCCTTAATCCTTAATAATATTTCCTTATCAAAATATTGTGTCACCGCGAGTGTTACTGTGGAAACAAGAATAAATCAACGCTGCTAAAGCCGGGCCCGTGAAGAACAGCAGCCATCTTGAAGACGCCTCAAACCACCATTAGATCAGTCCTTTGTTCCTTTAAATATATATTTTTTTCCCTGTAACCCTTCCCCTTTTATTTTAACCCCCAAATACAGTCCACTATATTCGTTTAGGACATTTGTCTAATAATTACAGACGGTCCGTAACGCGCCCCACCATAAAGTTTAAAATATAAAATATTTCACATTTATTTGAAACACATTTGCATATTCCCTATTGTGCGATTTTTAGGATCTATTATATATAGAGAGAGACGTATTTGCACTATACATCACCTGCAAACGTGCAGTTTGAATAATGTTGATAAAACTGCATCGAAACTGGCAACTGACTACGTAGACCGCTTGAGTCGTAAAGTTAGTCCAACTGCATTAGGACTGCGTTACATACGTATGTAACCAAGTAACTGGAAACGGGCTGTGAAGTCAGCTGGCAGTTTCAATGCAGCTGTATTATCATTGTTTCACCACTAAGGAGGCAATTGAGTATATGGCTGCCTGATGGTATGCAATTGCCGTAGCCTATGGACATAAGCAACACCGGGGGTGTCCCTCGAGCGTTATCGACTCTGTGAAAGCCTCTTCACACCTTTTTAAAGATTTCTCGGTAGAAAACTTCTCTGGAACTGCACAGTACGCGACCATTGTATCTATTGTATGTGCTCTAGTATGTGAGAATGGATTCCCAACTGATTGGTTAACTGCACAGAAACAGTAGTTAGCTACAGAAAGGTAGATAGGTAGTAGGTAGAGGTAGGGCGTATCGAAGTCTTGGTAAGTATACCTCACGGAAAACCGCAGCCAATTAACAACTTTGGTGTGTACCTGCGTGTGTGTGAGGTCACCAGTACGCTCCTAAGAGTTGCTGTTCTAGCAGCAGAGGTGCATCTCGCTAGTGATACATAATGTAGTGCGAGCGTTAATAGGCTACGGTAATCGCTTTACATCAGGTGGGCCGTATGCTTATATGCCTCCCGACGTTGTATAAAAAAAAGTTCTAATGCTGGGTCTGTATAAACCCTAACTGAGCAATTTATCGACATAAAATTGCAGATCGATTTATAGTGCATAGCACAATGAGTTCTTTCATATAAAACTGAGTGCGATGTAAACTTACAAAGTTGCGCTCATTTGGTCGCACCCTAAAGACTCTCTAAGGCTTGTTTCACACGTACCACCACCACGCTACATCGTCACGACAAAAAAATGGCCAAGCAGTGGTTACGTTACGTGTGAATAGTGTCGCTGCAGCTTTTTACAGTTGCGTTGTGGTTTCTACAAAATGTGGACGTGGTTGAGTTGTCGTAGTTGCGATGTGGTTACGTAGTGTGCAGACAGACAGTTCACTCCGGCTTCAGGAAACGCAATGTCGTTGCGTCGACGCAACGTTGTGTCTGCGATGTGGCCGGTCGCTAGTTTGCGGCGTCGCTGGTGATTGCGCTGTGGTCGGTTTCATCCACGCGGTCGATAATGACGACAAAATAAATAAATAATAAATGTAATTGGTTGTGGTACGTGTGAAACAAGCCTTAGGGCAGAAAACAAACTTCACTCGGGCCCCCTTTTTACAAGGTGCTGATTATGAAATCTACTGTAAGGGCTATCTGACATAGTGAGTAGGAAACTGCTACAGACAGAGCGACTATCGCTGTCATGTCAGTGGGAATTAAATCTTAGCTGGTAGAATCCCAGGAGCTTGTATGCCTTCCGACTTTGTATAAAAACATGTACTAATGCGCTCGTCCAATTCACTAGTATTTTTGTGTCCGAATGCTAAGCGTACTCACCTCGTTAATTATAATATATAAAGATATATACTTGTAATAAAAAAAATACTATTCGACAATATGTTGTAAGTAATTGTAATTCTATACAGTTGTAATCAATTTCATGAGGAAATTACGAGTACAAACCTCAATGGTTAATAAAATGTATCATTAAGCTTATTTGTAATCGATTTCGTAAATTGGTAAATAAATACATTAAAATCTGTAATTTGCCTCCTAATGAATCCAAGGCTTAATTCGTAGGTATTTTTTACATTGCTTTGTCTTATTTTAGGGCGACACCTACAATAGAATCCACAGTTAATGTGTTCAGAAGACCTAAAAAATTAGACAAACTAACAAATACTTACATGTTAGCAACTACTCGTTTGATTATGGATTTTATCTGCGACAAAACAAGGGCTACATTGGAAATAAGAAACGCCAAACCACTAGAATGTTTATTCTCGCAATTGGTTTCGACTTCTACTCGACCACTTTTTCCAGAACATTCGATTCTTTTGTCACACTTACGTGGTCAGGATTTTTATTTGAAAGTTAATATTGATAAAACGAAAAATAATAAAAAATCTGCACTAAGGTATGTTGCTTTTTGGTGAAGGGCGAGTCCATTTAAAAAGCTTTATTCTTCTTATGTCAATTAAAATACATTTTCATCGTACAACAAAACTAACTTTTTCCTCCTAACTAATCCAAAGAGAATTTCGAATTTATAAATTCTGACAGCTTTCATGCCTTCTACAACCTTTAACTTTAGCAATTTCAAGGGCTTAATCTCCATTTACCATACGCCACTGTTACCTCTATATAGTCCTCTGTTTATCGGCATAAACTACCTATCTAGATCTTCACACATGACTCGGTTCTTACACATCTAACTCGCTTATTTAACATTGATGGCCATTTCATGTACGCTCATGGGTTTCTAACGCTTCTGACGTCATCAGTAATTAATTACGTCATGGTGTGTGAGTAAAAACACAAACAAGGGCGTGTAACGTAAATAAGAATTTTGAAACGGTACACCCAAATGCCAAACTTGGGGATTATATAATTTAATAAAGAAAATTTCCAAGCTGTACCGTGTACAAGTCTACGGTCTTAAAATTACATGGTAAAGCTATCAATATTGTATGTACAAACCTACGTTTGCACTTTGAATGTATTGTAGATCGGATCTTTCTGCAATGTTCAGTTTATGTTTTGATTAAAATATTTTTGTTACCGTAAACAAATTTGAGACAGATTAAAAAAAAAGATAGTCCCGTAAAATGAATATATTATCTGTACAGTGTGAGTCTTCATAATGTGCACATATTGAAATGAGGGAGACTATACCTAAAATCGACCACGAATACCATATCTATAAAAAAAAATGCACTTTTAAAATTATGGGTGGCTACTGTGACCCCCGTGCAACCAAAAAGGTGCAACTTTTAAACCAAATAGTCTATCACGATGAAACAAACACAATAATGTTTGGAAGTAGTTGGGGTGCTCTATAAAAGCAAAATTGAGGACTAAACTTCGCTCAATTGAAAATTAAGATGTTTTTTACCAAAAATTTGTTCTTCCAACAATTTTTATAATAATTGTTAAATTTCTCGCCCTTTACCTACTTTTTTTATTACATTAAGATGTTCTTTTTTTATACCACTAAGGTGGCAATCAAGCATACGGCCTGCCTGATGGTATTCCACAGCTTGAGAGTTCTCGGAAGAAAACTTCTCTGGAACCGCAATGGTCGCGTACTGTGCGGTTCCAGCGTGTGAGGGTGAACTCCCCGCCGTCGGCGATTGACACTTCCAATAATTCTTCAGAAGAATACAACCCGTTGTACAATCTGTAGAACACATGTGTACATATTTAAATGAGGGAATAATTCGAATATGTGTACATTATGAAGACTCACACTGTACATTCATTGTACGGGACTCTCATCACAAGAATCCAATGCAAATTTATCTGTTTTTTTATTCGTTTTAAGCGATATGGAAAACCCATATTTCAGTTTTCATGTCATTGCGGTGGTTGTCATCATTTATATGTATGGTTACACACGTAAAACTGTAGGAATACCACGTAACGTATATACTGATTCTTGCTTTTATGATTTCAGAAATGTAACATTCACAAAAGTACCAAAGTTTGACACTGAGCCCAAAATTGCGACGACGTAAGTTAGCGCAGACATAAACAGAATTTTGCTTGTGCATGTTAGCTTGTGGCATATACTCGTCCAACGAAAGTAGTAAAAAAAGGAACGGCTAGTGTTCCCCTAATAGTGTTCCTATGGATTGGAAGGGTGTGGGTAATACCTATCGATAGTGCTTTCATCCAAATTAACAAAACCATCCTTTAACCACATAACTGATATTATTTGTATCCTCTGCATACCTTCCATTCAACATTACATTTAATATAAATGCTATAGTTTCCACCTAAAATCCAATAGTATTATATCGATGTAGTGGGACCTCTTAATGTGGAGAGTAACCTATTGGTGCATACATTTCAAATGTCAGTTCCAGATTTAGAATTTATTCAAGTTTCATAATTGTCTTCTGCAAATTCAATGTATTCACGCCAGGTACCTTGCGGGGTAGGCAGAGAGCACCGAGCGCCATAAGACGCTGTCCTTACACAGTTCACTAGCTTCTTTAACATTCATTCCACTTTTCATGCATGCTCGCCGGTTCCTAGGGCTGCTGACATCACCTTCTGGTAAAACGCGACCAATTTGATCATGGTAGGTTAGTTTTCTTCTTCGACCTCGATTACATCCTTACGCTTTCGCATTGTATATCTGTTTCGTCATTCTTTCATCCTGCTTTCTTTCTACATGTCCGAACCAATGCAGTATGCCTTTTCTTATTTTAACACCGACACTCTCTTTCATACCAACTCTCGTTCTAAGTAAAATTGAAAGTAATTCAAATTCAAAATATAACGAAAAAATATGGACGCATTCATATAGGACATTGGTTGAATAAAAATCTCCCGACATAATCTTTTCAACATTATTCTCTAAGAAGACGTCATCCACACCTTGCCACCTTCCTGTGTACATTTTAAAGGTCACTCCAACCTTCGGAAATTGTTCCCGTTTCATAATAGACATCTGCTGATTCCAAATACATCATAAATATGAAAAATTTATGATCGCATCATTTGATTTACGTACGTTGGTTGAAAAAATGACCCAACATAACCTCTTCAACAATTTTCACTGAGATATCATCCATATCGTCTAACTCGTCTAACTCGTGTACTATCTTCCAGTGTACGTTTCAAAAGTCTACAAGCAACTAACTTGTCCCCAACGTGATAAGCGTGATAAGATAATAAATATTGTGTTTCAAATAAAAATCCTGGAATCCATTTTGTTATTATAATCGCATGTATTTTATATAAATACACAAGCTATTCTTGTTTTAATAATATTTGTAATTCAATGACTCGTTGTCTTCATTATAAGCTAATTGTCCATAGGCGCAGAAATCGCTTCTTATTGTTTGCTTTGTATTTGCGGCTTTGTAATTTAACTGCTTAAGTATAATTTCGTAAAGTGAGAAATCATTCCAACATGTATGTATGTTTCAGTTCAGGAAAAAGTGCTTCAAAGATAGATAGGTTGTCAAAAAATGAGGAATCACAACCTAATGTGTCTAAAACAACGAAATCCCTGGATACAACTTCGACTTTGGAAAAAAAAAATTCATATAACAGTTCTAACAAACTTGTCGTAAAAACCGTTGACGCCGATAGTTCTAATACGGCAGAAGTGAAATCTGTAACAAAAACGTCACAAACAGCGGTTCCAACTCAAATGTGCTTATCTGATACTTCGAGCTCCTCTGCTAGTGGTGATTTATCAATACCAAAAAGTGATCTGCCGTATATATACAAAGCTGTAGAAGATTTGATATATATCTGCAGAATTCTTGCTCGCCCGAAGAAAAAAATATCCAACCAAGTAACATTGAATAAAGTTAATGTTTCCACTTCTTCGAGCTCCAAGTCAGCTCTCAATGATGTTCCGAAAAGTATGCAATCTAATTGCTATTCTTCTGTTGCGTCAAGAACATTGTTTTCTCACTCCAGTTGCACTTTATTAGACATCGCTTCTGTTAGTAATTCAGAAATTTCGAAAGTTTTAACTAATGCAGTAAATTCTGAGAATGTTGACTCCGTTCCTATTGATTTGGCTGAATCACAAAATGTTACACCAAATTTAAAATCACTTAAAGGAAAGTATTCGATATCTACACAAAATTTAAAGCCCGTCAGTAATATTGACTTTGGTTGTAGTAATTCTGTTTCTACTACAACTAACTTAGAGCCAAATAGCTCTGCATCTTTTACCGAAAATTTGAAATCAGTTTTCTCCGAAACGGACTCCTCTATTACTGAAAACCCACAAACTAACAATTCGACAGCTGTTAATAACTTTATCAATAATAGATTATATTTTTCACGAAATTTAGTATCACCCAAAAGCAGCTCTTGTCCTGATTTGGAGTCCATTTTCAAATCTACAGTTGATACAGAGATAGCTCCAGAAAGAACTACGCGAAAGTCTAATTTGAGCAGAAGGTTGGTACATTTTATTAGTCTTATTTTGCAAATAATTAAAAGCTATGCATGGTGTTTCTTAGCGATATTTTGCCGTTCGTTGGGATAAAGTTTTGCTTTCGAGGCTGTTTACCGCATTCTTCATTTGCGTTTCTCTAAAATATGGAACACAATAGAATTGAGTCATTTGGTGTGACGGGTTAACAAAGAGCAGTATCATTAAATTTATATTGTAATGTTTTAAGAAAACGATATGCATGTGGTGTTTGCAATTCGAGCAGAACTACTTTGAAATATTGTATATTAGTGTCATTAAACATATTGAGTTTCTTTAATAAAAAACTCGATAAATGTGAGAGTTGAAAAATGAAAGTCTCACCGGCGAAACGAGAATTGAAATTGTCCTTGCTTACCTTTTCTTTCAGCAAACATGGCGTCTTTTTTATTATTAAAAAGCAACATACGCTTTTCCTTGTCTATACTTCAATGTATATTTGATGGCAGCTGTGTGCGTGCATGTATCTATCCATTATGATAGTTTATTTTGTATTATGTGATAAACTTTATATAATTTTGACGTGACTACGTTTAAATACGGCTAATACGTTTCCAAAGTTGGAGGCAATTAAGAAAACCGATGATAACAAAATCGGTGGATACAGTTTGGTGTTGTAGCTACATATCTGTCGTTTGCATCCGAAATTACACACACCACGTGTTACACCACATGATAGCTAAAAAATTAAAGCATGTTACATTGAGTGAGGACTGTGATGCATCGCACGCGGCTCTTGAAAAAGCGTCGCCATTTTGAGATCATTTCAATCTATCATATAATTTCGTTAATTTGTAGAAAGAAGAAAGAAAGATATGTTTATTGGCATAGACCACTGATAACACACACACAATAAAGAGGAAACAAATAATAATTGGTGAAAGTATACAAAAATATGAAAAAATATAACTTACTTCCGTTTACGTGAAATTCACGGCCGTGTTCACGACACAGGCGTATCCCGTTTTTAGGGTTCCGTACCCAAAGGGTAAAACGGAACCCTATTACTGAGGCTCCGCTGTCCGTCCGTCCGTCCGTCCGTCCGTCCGTCCGTCCGTCTGTCACCAGGCTGTATCTCATGAACCGTGATAGTTAGTCAGTTGAAATTTTCACAGATGATGTATTTCTGTTGCCGCTATAACAACAAATACTAAAAAATAGAATAAAATAAATATTTAAGGGGGCTCCCATACAACAAACGTGATTTTTTTGCCGTATTTATATATAATGGTACGGAACCCTTCGTGCGCGAGTCCGACTCGCACTTGGCCGATTTTTTTTTTACCGCGAGTCTTATTCGAACCTAGTGTATGAAAATTTTAATGGTCTAATATGAATTTTAATCTCAACATTTTTTTATACGTTGTCGGGAGGCATCCAAGTACTTACATACATTAGGTATGACATGCTTGTATGCAAGTACTTACATACATTAGGTATGAATCGCGCGATGCCACCACTGCTGCTAACACAGCAACTCCATTGGAGCTTACTCGTGATCTCACTCACCTGACTGCGGTTTTCTGTGAGGCGGAGGTACTTCCCCAGACGGGTTGCTTTGGCCCTACCTTTCTTAAAATGTGTCTATATATATACATATATAATTCTTCTCTACTTGTGTATATCACTGAACTCCTTAACGGCTGAATATTTTGTGCGTGTGTTTTATTAGACCCGGTAGGTGGCGTTGCTATTAAGTTCTAGATACCCTTTTCGGCCCGGACAGCGTCTGCCTCGTCCGCTAGTGTTATTTATGTAGGGTAAAGTACGGTATGGTAGGGCTTTCAACCTAGAACCTCTGCAACTTCGTAGGTACATAGGCTCACTAAGTACATTTTACCGCCTGTACCATAGTGAGTGCTCTGAAGAACTGTTTTCCCTCATCCCACCCTCTCCCTTCCGTCATAGAACCACACGTGCAGGCTTCCGGTGTTATCATTCCACTGTTGAGAACATTTTTTCTCGTATTAAAAAGTTCGACAGTATTAAAAAGTGGAACGCCTTGCCTGCACATGTGTTACCTCCTTCCTACAACATGGGATCCTTCAAACGAAGCGTGAAGAAGCACCTTGCGGGCCAGCATGGTAGCGTGGTCCTTTGTCAGTTGCCGCTGCAATGTAGGCTCCTCTTTTCACTTACCAACAGGCGAAGCGGTACCACTATACTGAGCCAATATATAAACCAGTTGAGAATGCGCAAGCTTGCATTGCCAGAGGAACACCTGGCTCGTAAATTATATAACAATTAATTTTTTTTTATTTGTCGGGAATTTTGACCATGTTCCTAAGAGAAAGTAACGGTGTTCCTGAACATTCCTATTCTACTTTTTTTGCTGATTCCGAATCTGAAGTCAAAATTCGAATATTCGAAAAAAAAGCGACAGATAAACGCACAGGCGAACATATAGAATTCATATACGATCGGTGTTCCTGAAAAAAGTGTTCGTGCAAAGCTGTTATAATGAATGTGCAACTAGCCAGCGAGTTTAATGGCGCTCCCCGCATCATTGCAATGCAAATACAGATGATTCACTGTAACTTATCTCTCTGCTGTTATATTGGCATCAATACATCTTCTTCTTAATGTCATTTCATAATCCATTAAGGTTGGCGAAGTCTGCTACCTTATCTTGAGGATTTGGTGAAGATACTGATTTTAGGGTTCCGTACCCAAAGGGTAAAACGGTACCCTATTAATGAGGCTCCGCTGTCCGTCCGTCCGTCTGTCACCAGGCTGTATCTCATGAACCGTGATAGTTAGACAGTTGAAATTTTCACATATGATGTACTTCTGTTGCCGCTATAACAACAAATACTAAAAAATAGAATAAAGTAAATATTTAAGGGGGCTCCCATACAACAAACGTGATTTTTTTGCTCGTTTATGCTCGATATTGATAACGGCAACAGGTAGACGCTTGAAATATTCACAGAGTATTTAGTTCTATATTCACTTTAAGAATTTATAATTAAATTAAAATAAAACAAATATTTAAGGGGGGCTCCCATACAACAAACGTGATTTTATGCCGTTCTATAGATAATGGTACGGAACCCTTCGTGCGCGAGTCCGACTCGCACTTGGCCGATTTTTACATCGACTGCCATCAGACCTCTACCAAGCACTCTACAACTAAGAGGGTAAATCAGATCGTTCTTATGTGAGATCACACGTCTTTAGAAATGTAATTTCTGACGAGCTCGGTGGCGCAGTGGTGGAACGCGCTGTTACGCTACTTTGACACCAACGCTCGTGGGTTCGATTCCCACACAGTACAAACATTTGTGTGTTTACACATACACATTGTGTGTACACATTACAAATATGTACATAAATCCGAAAACACGAATTTAGTGTTACACGACAGGATTCGAACCGGGAACCTGTTGGTCACTAGGCGGTTCCTTTATCCACTGGGCTATCACTGCTTCTGCATCTGCTGCTATCTGCTATCTCACATATCTCACAAAGTCATGGCCATTGTTAAGCTTTGGTCTCTTTATCATAACGCACAACGCTGCGGTATGCTGTGTCGGACACAATCATATGACTAACGTCTAGAACAGTCTTTTGTTCTGTCGCAGTATACGACAGTTGTGAAGGGCAACCGCGGTGAAGTAGGAAGCGGGTACTCCGCGCAGCGCGGCGTCCTGCTGCTCATTCGCTGCGGTGTGCGTCACCAGTTGTCAATGGATTTGTTCGAAGAAAAGACAAAACACATAAAAGCATGATTCCGTTTTCTGGTTCTAGGCTGTGTGTCCGTAATATCATGTTTTGTGGCCATTAAGATCTTGTTAAAGATCTCCCTTGAAACCCAAAAATAACCTATGAACTTTTCGTCACAATCAATTCAATTCCTTTTTATAAAATGTTCGTAACAATCATCACTTTTCCGCTGTAAAAACATGGTAGTAGGACTGCTTCTATGTCTTTTCAAAAGTACTTCTGTCTCCTCCTTGTGCAAAGCATAAATTTCAAAAATATTGTTCATGTTAACACGTTTATTGGTAGCTGCGGCAAAATCAACTAGCCACTTCTCTGCGCAGACAACAACGCTGCGTCGTGACGCTGTGTCAGAGCCGCTTATCGCGGCGTTGTGCGTTAATATCAGGAGATGAAAGTTTTAGTATCACTATAAAATAAAAGAAAATCTGGAAGTTTTTCATGCGAAACATCTATTGACGCGCGTTCGCAGTAAAATCGGTATGCCGTTATTACGGCAAATGGCATGGACGCTCTATCATGTCGGCACGCCCCCTCAACCCCGCCACTCTCGACTCCCCGTGGTACGTGCGCATACTAGACACTCCCGTTGCTTCTCTGCATGAGCTTTTTACTATATCTATCCGATGGATTTTTATTTATTAAAAACTGAATATTCACTAAGGTGTTTCACATCTGCCGGGCGTCCCTTGACGAGCACCATTTTTAAAGTAAAACTTCTTTACGCACGCTTGACTTGGAGAGTAAGCTGGCGAATGCGTGACGAGAGCGTTACGAAAAGTGTAATCGGTCGAGGCGAACGGAAGTTGAGAGGGAGATATATCTATCTATCTATAACTTCACGCCAAATCCCTTACGGGGTAGGCAGAGAGAACCGAGCGCCACGCGACTCGATCCTTACATACCTCACTCGCTTCTTTCACATTCATTGCTCTTTTCATGCACGCTCGCCGGTTTCTAGGGCTCCTGACATCACCTTCTGATAGAACACGACCAATCTGATCATGATAGGTAAGTCTTGGCCTTCCTCGGCTCCTACATCCTTCCACTTTTGCATTGTATATCTGCTTCGTCATTCTTTCATCCTGCATTCTTTCTACATGTCCGAACCAACGGAGCATGCCTCTTCTTATTTTAACACCGACGCTCTCTTTCAGACCAACTCTGCTTCTAACCTCATCATTGCGAATACGGTCTGCAAGCGCTCGCATTTCAACCGCGTTTATCCTACTTTCATGCTCTCTCTGCCATACCCAGCTCTCGCTTCCATAAGTAAGCGTTGGGACCAGCACTGCATTGTGTATAGCCAGCTGCGCATTCTGGCTCAGGTTTTTACTGCCAAGAAGTTTTCCCAACGCTCCATTCACACTATTCCCAGCACTCACTCGCCTTTCCACATCTGCGGTGTACCTTCCATCCCTGCTGAAAGCGCATCCAAGATATACAAACTCATTCACTTGTTCCAACACTTCATCATCTACCGTAATTCTTACATTGGTTCTGGTTTCTTCTCTTTCAAATACCATAATCTTTGTTTTCTTCGCATTCAATAGTAAGCCTTCCTTCATACATTCGTCTTTCATCATTGTGACCAGTGTTTGCAGCTCAGATGGTGTTTCTGCTAACAGGACGGCATCATCTGCATACAGCAGACAGTTCACCACTAGGTCACCCATGCGTAATCCTACATTCGTCGATCTTATTCTCTGTAGACAACTATCGAGATACAGAATAAACAGCCTAGCCGACAACATGCAACCCTGTTTGACACCAATTTTGACATCAAACCAGGGTGACATGTTGCCATCTATTCGCACACATGCTGAGCAATCCTTGTAGGTGGACTGCACAGCACGCAGCAGTGAGCCGTCAATCCCATATCTCGGCAATATGCACCACAGTTTCTTTCGCACAACCCTATCAAATGCCTTCTCAAGATCCACAAAACCGCAGAAAACCTTCTGGTCTGTGGCCAGATGCTTCTCTACGATATTGCGGAGCGAGAAAACTTGATCCGTACATCCCCTTCCATTTCGGAATCCTCCTTGTGCCTCCCACAGCATTTCGTCAGATTTCACCCTCATTCTCCTTTCAATTATCTTTCCATATACTTTTGCTGCTAAGCTGATCAAACTGATGGCCCTATAGTTGGCGCAGTCCATGCGTGATCCCTTGCCTTTATACAAGGGTACGATGACTGCGCGTCCCCAGTCCATTGGGACCCTTCCAGTTCTCCAGCAAAGGTTGCATAAGTACCAGAAGGCGTCCCGGACGTAAGTGCCACCTAGTTTGATCATCTCAGCTGTAATCATATCAATTCCCGCAGACTTTCCATTTTTCAAACTTCGTATCGACCATTCTATCTCATCCATAGTTATACCTTCATCGGACGCCGTCAACGCGGAGTGAGCGTCAGACTCACTCTCATTGTCAGCGTCCGAGGCATATTCGTACATTTCTTCAAAATATTCACTCCACCGTTCTAACACTTCCTGAGTGTTTGCAAGAATGATACCAGCTTTAGACTTAATCTTGTTCATACTGGATGCCGACGAACCACCCCGAGACTTCTTTACCTCTCTCCAAAAGAGTTTGGTATTTGCCTCGAAGTTTCTCGTCAGCCTTTCTTCCTCATTCATAATTTGTCTTTCACGCTTCTCTTTCACTAAAGCCTTGGTTTCATTCTTGCATTGACGGTACATTTCTTTCTTCTCCTCTCTCATACTTTCATTTAAGGGCAAAGATGATACATAATCCAGCCACGCTTTCCTCTTTCTTGCTACGGAGGATTCAACCTCCGCATCCCACCAGGCATCCCCTTTCAATGTTTTATGCCTCTTTGCGCATCCACATGCTTCTTTTGCACTATCCACCATACTTTCTTTCAGAACTTTCCAGCAATCATCCACGTCTGTGCCGGAAAGACTTGCATTTGCAAGTCTTTCGCTTACCAGATGTACATACATTCTCCTTACACTTGCATCTTGCAATTTTTCACTCCTTATCCTTTCATGATCTCCAAAAGGGATACGCACTCGCCAATGCCTCCACTTCTTGAAAAGTCCCATAAACCGGCTTACCACCAGGTAGTGGTCCGTTTCAAGAGTGGGACCTCTAAAGGCTCTTGTATCCATTATAGTATTTCGGAGACGTCTATCAATTATAATCAAATCAATCACACTTTTTTGGTCATTCCGTCTCCATGTATACGTGTGAATATCCTTGTGACGAAATAAAGTATTCGACACGAGGAGGTTTCGTTCCATACATAAATCTAGAATCGACTTACCTGCTTCGTTCACTCTCTTATCTCCATAGGGACCAAGAGCAGCTTCATAGCCGTCTCGTTTGGTCCCAACCCATCCATTCAAATCTCCACACATAATCACTCTTTCATTCCCTTCAGCTAAATCCAGAACATCCCTCACAGACTCCCAAAACTTCTCTAGTTCTTGGGCACACGCTGAGCTTACGGGAGCGTATGCTGCAACCAGAAATACTCGCGTGATACCCAGTTTTATACGAACCCAGAGAAGTCTAGGCCCTACCAAACAGTAATCTTTCACACCAGGGGCTAAGCGAGAGGAGAGTATGACACCTACACCAGCACTAGCATGATCGTCCCGGTCTACACCAGACCATAGGGCCATCATCCCATCGGGCAGATCATCGGTATCGCTCCCCTTGCGCTTAGTCTCTGTCACACACAAAGCATCTAAGCGTCTCTCATTCATTACGTCAATCAGCTCATTCATCTTATCACTCAGTCCACCTCTCACATTCCACGTGCCTATGCAGCACTCGGCTCTCTTCGACCCGCCGGAATTGGCGCTGCGTGGTGGGTGGCGGCCCCCACCGCCGCATACACCTATGTTCGCACCGACGGGGGCGGATCGGTGCGCGTCGCCTCCGGGGGACGCCCTAATCCGCACATGGGTGCGTTTTCGGTCCAGAATTGCAATCTAATCGATTGGCAGGGGTCGAGAACGAGCACGCTTCTGGCACATGACCCCCTTATTATTAGGGAGATATAAGTTAGTGAAGATAGAAAGAGAGAGAGAGAGTTACGTTTCGTATGTTACTGTAGGGGTAAGAGATAGAGGTGCGAACACACATTTTCTTTCTCTCATAGCGAGTTTTTTTTTATTTATTTATTTATTTAGTTCCAAATATTGTATCACAGAGTTTAAAATGTTTGTGACTACAAAGCCACATAATGGCTTATACGCAGCCAATAGTTCGACTCAATTAATTCATTTAAGGTGCATGCATGCAAAATGCTACATTGTAGTTAATTTACGTATCATAACGCGTAATCAAAATTCTCACTGCAAATGAAATATTTTTTTATTCTTTTAATTGTCTTAGGGCTGGTAAGGTATAATTCTTGTATGTCTTTTGGGAGGCTGTTAATAATTTTTTTAAGTTAAGTTTCGTATATCTAATACACAGTGCAGGCCTATTTTCTGTATCACACTATGGAGCTAAATAAGTTTTACTTCAGTCGTGTGGTCTAAATCACACTCGTTTTTTTTTATTTTCCGGTCATGATTTTAAATTATTTTTCTTGTACAACAACATGAAAACTTTTTTAAACTATATAAAAGGAACTTTTGAATCTCTTTTAGTGAGTCCTATTTGTTTCGCTGCATAGTGTTATTAAATGTTTTCAGTTTATCGGATCTGCGCCTGAAGATACAAAACAGGGGAGTAGCCCGCACGACATCCAACCTCGATAACGAATTGGCTTGTGAAGACATACTTGAGAATGTAAACCAGGCTTGTGACGTCAGTACTCCGTGCTCTATGGAGTTACGTCACACTCTGTCACACACTTCACTACTGGAATCATGCAAAGGAAGTAATTTACCCAGAACTATGTCAGTTCCGACTTTAACGTCATTGAGAAAGAAATATATGTGTAAGTCAAAAAATGTTACGCCTCGTAGGACAGTTAAAATGTTGGGGTCAAATAAAATGGGGACAGTTACTTTCACTGCATCTAATATCCCCCAAAGTACTATAACAACTTCGACTTCCCAGAAGACAATAGCCGATTCTAGTTTGCATAACGGACGTACGTCTCGTGTTTCGATGTCGAAAGAATCAGATCGTAGTAGCATGGAGTCCAATTTGAAGTCTTCTTTGACATCTAGTCGGAGTGCTTCCGTTTTGGAGGGAACAAGGGAGGTGTCGCCAAGTTTGGAGACCAGGTATGTATTTTTTTAATTATCTTGCATTTTAGTGTCTTTTTTTATATACTACGACGGGAGTCATACAAGCATACGGCCCACCTGATGTAAAGCGGGTACCATAGCCTATTAACGCTTCGAATACATTAAATAACACTTGAGCGATGTCGCCGCTGCTGCTAAGACAGCAACACCTTAGGACCTCTCTCACGCGCTGGAACTCTACAACTACAACACATTTCGCAATATATTAATTATCACACGCGCGATGCCTCCTCTGCTGCTTACACAGCAATCCCTTTTGAGGCATGCAAGCATACGGCCCACTCGATGGAAGTAGTTACTATGAATGCTAGCAACAAAAAAAGATCGCTAGCATGTTGCCACCCCCGTCAACACAGCAACTTATCTTCTGGTGACCTCTAGGGTGTTGTTATTTGGCTGCGGTTTTCTGTGAGGTGGAAATACTTCCCCAGACGGGCTGCTTTGATGCGCCCTATCTCTACTTACTACTTAGTCTTAGGCCAGGCCAGGGCTTAACTACCACAACAAAAAAAGTCGTGTATTATCAGAAGGTGGTGTAAGTGGCTGAATGTGACCTTTAGAGCCAAAGCCAACCTCGCCTGCACGTGGTGCACACTGCTTATCAACTTACGTAGCTCTGGCGAAAGAGATGAAGGGCACGACGTTGGCGCGACTGGGAAAGTACCTCCACCTCACAGATGTTGGCAGCCAAATATCAATTCCCTGGAGGGTTGTTGTGTTCCTACGTGTGAATGAGGTACTGCTGACTTCACTCACATGCAATCCGAAGCTCCTTAACCGCTTCACATGAAGTGGGCCGTATGCTTGTGTGCCTCCCGACGTTGTATAAAAAAAAATGGGTGCGTGTATTTATGTACGCGCGTGAGAAGTTATACTTCTCTGGCATCATTAAATAAATATTTAACATTAATAACTTAAATTAAAAAACGTCTATCAAGTAGTAGCGGCGATGTTTATGGAATGTATTACATACAAGTCAAATGTAAAATACAAATGTTATACATTTTTAACTATAGGGCTATCTACCGGTAATACCGTGAAACATTTAGCAGCTTCAACCTGTACTTTTGTGTTCGAGTGCCACGCATTCTCTCTCGCTCTGTCTCTTTCTATTCCCCCTCCATGGTAGCGTTAAACGTTTAACGCAACCTTTTTGCAAGTCGCATTAGAAGTATAACTGCAAAAGTCTGTCTTGATCTGAGTATTTTTAAGAGAGGTAGGGCGCATTAAAGCAGCCTGCCTGCCTGAGGAAGTACTTCCTCCTCACAGAAAACCACAGCCAAATAATAACTCCCTGGAGAGTTGTTGTATTTCTTCCTGGGAGCGATATCATCAGTAATGACGAGCTCGGTGGCTCAGTCGTGAATGACGCGACTTGGACACGTGGGTTCGATTCCCACACAAGGCAAACATTTGTGTGCATGACATGTCTGTTTGTCTTGGTCTGGATGTTTTAAGAGAGATAGGGCGCATCAAAGCAGCTCTTCTGTGGAAGTACCTCCACCTCAGATAAAATCGCAGCCAAATAACAACTCCCTAGAGGGTTGTTGTGTTCCTGCGTGTGAGTGAGGTCACCAGTAAGCTCCCAAGGAGTCGCTGTGTAAGCAGCAGAGGAGGCATCGCGCGAGTGATACTTAATATATAGCAAGCGTTAATTGGCTACGGTACCCGCTTTACATCAGGTGGGTCGCATGCTAGTAAGACTCTCAATTTTGTATATAAAAAAAAGTGTAAGCTCCTAAGGAGTTGCCGTATTTGCAGCAGAGATTTCATCACGTGAGTGATACTTAATGTATTACAAGCGTTTATGAGGTACTTAACCGCTTTACATCAGGTGGGCCGTGTGTTTTTATGTCTCTTGCTGTTGTATAAAACAATTGTCGTAATAATCCGGCAGTGCCCACACAATGGAACCGCAATGGTCGCGTACTGTGCAGTTCCAGAGAAGTCTTCTTCCGAGAAGTTTTCAGTTGTGGAATAAACTCCCTGCCGAGGTTTTCGGAAGGATCACGAGTGACGCCTCGATGTTGCAATGCTACGGTAACTGCTTACTTTCAGGCAGGCTGTATGCTTGTTTTATTTCTACAATGTCGGGAGGCATACAAGCATGCGGCCCACCTTATGTAAAGTGGTTACCGTCGCCTATAAACGCTCGAAATACAAGTCGCTTGCAAATTGTCTCACCTGCTGCTAACAAAGCAACTCCTTAGGAGTTAAATGTAACCTTACTCACTCTCAGGAATATATCCCTCCAAAGAGTTGTTATTTGGCTGCGGATTTCTATAAAACGCCCAGACTAAGACATAGTTCATGCACACAAATGTTTGTCGTGTTTAGCAATCGAACCCACAACCCGTCGTATTAAAGTATCCATTGCTAACCACTGGCCACGTTTGCCATATTAGTGGTATAAAAACTTATTCTTCTTTGCGTTATCCGTTTCCTAATCCATTAGGATTGGCGGGGTCCGCTACTAAGTCTAAGGATTTGGTGAACATGTAGATTTTTATATAGAGCGCCTGTCGTCAGACCTCCACAACCCAGAGGGAATACCAGATCTTCCTTAGGTTAGGTCACACGTCATTCGAAATATAATTTCCTGCGCGTGTGGGTTCCCTCACGATGTTTTTCCTTCACCGTCGAGCAAGTGATAAATGTGTACATAAATTCGAAAAAATATTTAGTGGTACTTTTTTTTTTCTTTATAATACGTCGGGATACATACAAGCATACGGCCTACCTGATGCAAAGCGGTTACCGTAGCCTATTAATGCTTGCGATATATTTTATATTATATATAATTAAGTATCAGCCGCGCGATGCATCGTCTGCTGCTTACACAGCAACTCCTTGGGAGCTTACTGGTGACCTCATTCATTCGCAGGAACATAACAACCCCCAAGAGAGTTGTTATTTGGCTGCGGTTTTCTGTGAGGTGGAGGTACTTCCCCAGACGGGCTGCTTTGATGCGTCCTACCTCTCTTAAAAACATCCAGACCAAGACAAACAGACATGTTCATGCACACAAATGGTTGCCTTGTGTGGGAATCGAATCCACGAGCGTTGGTGTCAAAGTCGCGTCATCACGACTGAGCCACCGAGCTCGTCAAAACGAAACTTATTCAGTATTAGTGGTATAAAAACATTAATAATCATTACAAAGGGATATTGTGCATGCAATGTAAATTAAATTTGTTCTACCCTCAGATCGCAATTCGCCGAGAAATTTGGGATGTTTCAAAAGCAGTCGAGAATTGACAATAAATCCAAAGTGAGACGCAAAGGAAGGGCTTCCTCTTCGGTGGCAATTCCGAGGAAGACACAGCTGATGGAAGCTATGTCGGTGCCCATCCACAATGAGAAGTCTGCTAGGTAAGAATCAAGCGGTAACCGGTATACTAGAGGGAGACTTTGTACAAACGTTGTCTCCGTGGGTACCTCTGTCTCACATATTTCTACCGCTAAGCAGCTATATTTATATAGCTGTGTTCCAGTTTGAAGGGTGAGATATGGCAGAGACATTACTGGGCACTGTGACGAAACAGCATTAAGTCACAAGATTGGCAGCGCACGAGTGGTGTTGCGAGCGTCAATAGGCTACGGCGACCGTTTACCATTTAATACGGGCCGCATGCTTGTATGTCAATCTAGATGTATATAGAACTATATAAAAACGTAAGTATAGTAGAAGTTGTAATAGAATAACTTAACGAAAACGTAACGAAAGAAACGTATAGTTCGCACTCACATAGATGCGCGGCGCTACACATTTCTGAGATAAGTCTGCAGACACAATTCTAAGCGAAGTCTGCATGCAAGATTCTAAGCTAAATCTGCAGACACAATTGTAACTCTGCAGACTTAATGCTAAGCAAAGTCTGGAGATGCGTTACGTTAAGTGGCTCTTTATGTACTATGTAGACGACTTTTCTGTCCGCGTTCTTGAAAAGTTAAGATCCCCACGGCTCTACCGCAAGCTTTGTAACGATATATTAAATTCCTTGCGTGTCACGTCCGGGGTAGTATACTATTCTGATTTGGTGGCAACAAGGGAGAATTACTAGGCGTTTAGGCGGTTCTGCAGTCTACATTATTGGAATCGATGTGTTAGGTAACAACTCACAGTTTAGGTCCCAATAGTGTTAGATATCTGATAAACCGTGGTGCACGGCAGTTGAGCTTCACTTGACTAGTCATCTCTTTGAGGTTTTTCAATGCCTTTGTTGACATATTGCTGTCTCTCACTTTGCCAAGAGGGAAAGTCAATTCTAAAACTTCCTACTCCTACAAATTTCTTCCGATTAAATTCGTTGTGAGTTCCAAGGCATCTGTAGTTTAACCCCCGGGACAGCAATGAACTTCACTGTTCATTGCCTTTTTGGTGGTCGCCGCTGTTAATTCTGGCTACACAGGAGACAGTGGTGGGAATGAGTGGTGGGCCTGTCCCCTCAAGCCTTGTAACATTTATGTGTGTGGGGCGGCATAGGAGACTCTAGGCAAGGTGATAAGCGGCTATTCTGCGTGCAAGGCATAGGTTTGTCTAGTTTTGCAGGCCAAAAACCAGGAAATTCAATAGTTAGTCTGTTTCAAAGACAACAGATAAAAGAAAGAAGAGCGCCACCTGATTTAACCTAAACGTATCAGGAAGGTAAGACAAAGTAATGCACAAACGTATATAAAGAGAATGTATTTATTCTTATACAGTCGCTTTCAGACACAATTAATAGGAAACATAAATTAATTTTCATATGTCCATATATGTATATGTATATTCATCTAGTTTAGATTAAATTCCGAAACATTTAAACGATTCATCTGATTGTAAGCGGGGCATCGGATATGATGACAAGAATACCAGCATTGCTCCTTTCATCCAAAACTGCTCACAGAGACACAAGCCGTGGGCCTCCGGTGAGCAATCAGACGACCAGGAACCACGCACTACGGGTTGCGGTCTGCTAATACAGGATTGCAGCCTGAGTTAGCATGCGGCTGCGAACTGCGATTGTAACCGAACCTTGGTCGTCAATGAAAAAAGTAACCATTGGATCCCTGATATCAAATCATCGGGAATGAAAACAGCCTCTGCTTCACAAATCAAACTGTTCAAACTTACTTAATATAGAGGGTTCAAAGTCAGATCAGCCTTAGTAATTATATCAGAAATGTCATAAGTACGGTAGTTAACCTACTGTGTGTATATCTCTACTGGGTAATATAATAAGGAGAGGGGTAAGGACGATCTCGGTGGCACAGTGGTGAATAACGCGACTTTGACACCAACGCTCATGGGTTCGATTCCCACGCAATACAAATATTTGTGTGCTTGAACATGTCTGTCTTGGTCTGGGTGTTTTTAAGAGAGGGCGCATCAAAACAACCCGTCTGGGAAAGTACCTCCATCTCACAGCAAACCGCAGCCAAGTAACAACTCCCTAGAGTGTTGTTCTTTTCCTGCGTGTGAGTGAGGTCACCAGTAAACTCCTAATGAGTTTCTGTGTTAGCAGCAGAGGTGGCATTGCACGAGTGATAGTTAATGTATTGCAAGCGTGGATAGACTACGGTAACCGCTTTACATCAGGTGAGCGCTGCTTGTATGCCTCCCAACGTTGTACATTAAAAAGGAGATGTGGTAACATTCCGTTTTTGTTCAGGATCATGAAGATGATGGGCTACCAGGGCGGTCCCCTTGGGGTACGAGGTGACGGCATCACTGAGCCTATTATGCCCACACTGGATCTTGTAAGTAATACAACACAACACATACAGTCATCCAATACAATATCCAAATATATATATATTTTATACTACGTCCAGAGGCATACAAGCATACGGCCCACCTGATGTAAAGCGGGTACAGTAGCCTATTAACGCTTGGGATATATTAAGTATCACTCGCGGGATGCCTCCTCTGCCGCTTACACAGCAACTCCTTGGGAGCTTACTGGTGACCTCACTCACACGCAGGAACACAACAATCCTCTAGGGAGTTGTTATTTAATAAATAAATAAATAAATATTAAATAAATATTGGCGGACAAATTACACAGCGCCATTTAGCCCCAAAGTAAGCGAAGCTTGTGTTATGGGTACTAGACTACTGATAAACATACGTAAATATTTTTTTTTTTTTTTTGTAAATACATACTTATTATACATAGAAAATACCCAGACCAAGACAAACAGACATGTTCATGCACACAAATGTTTGTACTGTGTGGGAATCGAACCCACGAGCGTTGGTGTCAAAGTAGCGTAACAACGCGTTTCACCACTGCGCCACCGAGCTCGTCAAAATTTGGCTGCGGTTTTCTGTGAGGTGGAGGTACTTCCCCAGACGGGCTGCTGTGATGCGCCCTACCTCTCTTAAAACATCCAGACCAAGACAAACCGACATGTTCATACACACAAATGTTTGTTTTGTGTGGGAATCGAACCCACGAGCGTTGATGTCAAAGTCGCGTCATTCACGACTGAGCCACCGAGCTCGTCTAATATATATAGACCTACAGATGCTCGAGTCGAGAGCAAGGACCGGTGTAGGTATTTGGGATCTATTCTCCACGCGTCCGGGGTCATCGATTACGACGTCAAGGCAATATCAGCGGCTCAGGCCAAGTGGAGTGAAATAGCTGGTGTCGTTTGTGACCCTTGAATGCCGGTTAAGCTGAAAAAACAGGTTTATAAATCCATCAGACCTATCCTTATAGACATATCCTTTTATAACTAGTCTAGCCATAAATTCTGTTACATTACGTTTTTTTCAACTCTTTACTTACCTTGAAATAAAATTATTATTATAGTGTTTCATGTTAAAAACAAGATTGTACATTAAAATTATATAAACCGCCATATAAAAATCAGTATCTTCGCCAAAACATTAGGCGTAGGAAACTGACTCTGCCAATCCTAATGGATTAAGAAACGAGATAAGGCTAGGAAAAAGGTTTATCTCAGCCAATATAAATGGATATGTTGGGTTTCTGTCTCTGGTGAACTTTCATGTATGTGTGTACCGTGGGTTCGTCCCACGACGCACACATAATCAAATTCTCTGCAATGTCAAACGATATCTGACTACGAAGTGATATAAGTACATTTGGCGACAGAGAAGCACGCTGGATACATTTGAACAGTCGTTCCAACTATCCGTGTGTTTCGTGGACTGTACCCTACAATATTGTTCGACAGGTTAATGGCGCCGGTTTCGGATACGGAAAGTCAACAACGAAAAAGGACACAAATAAGTCGACACAGACGAGCACAACCAACAAAAGTGGAGTCAATGATATACCAAGTCAAGTGAGTCATTCCTTATCTTCTTAACCCCCGACGCAATAAAGAGGGGTGTATAAGTTTGACTGCTATGTGTGTGTGCTGCTATGTGTGGCACCATTGAACCAATTTGGAAGCGTTTTTTTTTGTTGAAAGCAGGATTTCTAGCAGTGGTTCTTCGACATGTTTTATCAAAATCGGTTCAGCCGTTACAAGGTCGTCAGCTCTTTTGTTAGCTCTTTGGTAGGGATCTTAGACGCATAATGGGTGTTTACTTTACTTTCAAATGTGACCTAAAATTTGAAACACTCATGTATATACATAACTATGCAAGATTATGGTTTTTTTTTTACTTTTAATAGGTATTTTTTGGTGTCGGGGGTTTTTAATTTTTGTTGTACATTTTTTTCATATATTTTAAAAAATCGGCCAAGTGCGAGTCGGACTCGCGCACGAAGGGTTCCGTACCATTATCTATAAAAACAGCAAAAAAAATCACGTTTGTTGTATGGGAGCCCCCCTTAAATATTTGTTTTATTTTATTTTAATTATTTATTCTTAAAGTGAATATATAACTAAATATTCTGTGAATATTTCAAGCGTCTACCTGTTGCCGTTATCAATATCAAGCAAAAATGAGCAAAAAAATCACGTTTATTGTATGGGAGCCCCCTTAAATATTTATTTTATTCTATTTTTTAGTATTTGTTGTTATAGCGGCAACAGAAATACATAATCTGTGAAAATTTCAACTGTCTAACTATCACGGTTCAAGAGATACAGCCTGGTGACAGACGGACGGACGGACAGCGGAGCCTCAGTAATAGGGTTCCGTTTTACCCTTTGGGTACGGAACCCTAAAAAGCAGTCGGGCAATCTCGTCGGACAAATATTTTTTTAATGGAACTCTTCCATTAAAAAATATTTGTCCGGCGAGATTGCCCGACTGCTTTTTAAATACCATACTATTTGAATTTCAATAGACGTGGGTTACAATGATGTTACAATTAGCAAGGCCTTTGCGAGGCTGTCGGAAATGATTGAAATGAGAATTATTGGTATATGCCAGCCAGTGGTACCTTATCCACTGGGCTATCTCTACTCTGGCTACTCTTCTACTCCTTTTCAAAGCCTTCGCTAAATCCTTAGGGTCAGTCGCTGACCTCACCAACCCTAATGGATTAGGAAACGGGATATGGATAGAAAAAAACGAGTGTGCTTTAGACCACACGACTGAAGTAAAACTTCTTTAGCTCCATAGTGTGATACAGACAATAGGCCTGCACTGTGTCATACATATACGAAACTTAACTCGCTATGAGAGAAAGAGAAAGAAAATGTATGCTCGCACCTCTCTCTCTTGCCCCTACAGTAATATACGAAACGTACCTCTCTCTCTTTCTATCTTCAATAACTTATATCTCCATTTCAACTTCCGTTCGCCTCGCCCGATCACACGTTTCGTAACGCTCTCGACACACACCTGAAATTCTCTGCAATGTCCCTGCGGGGTTATTATATATTATTATATTTACGTATTACAATAAAGTATACTGCATTTTTGACAAAGTTTATCATATCTACTGATTACAGTAAAACAGGTTCTAACTAAGAGAGGTAGGGCGCATCAAAGCAACCCGTCTGTGGAAGTACCTCCACCCCAAAGCGTAGCCAAATAAAACTCCCTAGAGGGTTGTTGTGTTCCTGTGTGTGAGTGAGGTCACCAGTAAGCTCCCAAGGAGTTGCTGTGGAAGCAGCAGAGGAGGCATCGCACGAGTTATACTTAATGTATTACAAGCGTTCATAGGCTACGGTACCCGCTTTACATCAGGTGGCCGTATGCTTGAATGCCGTATAAAATTGATTGCTTGCTTTGCTTTGATTTGCTTGATGTAGTATAAAAAAAAAGTGCGATTTCAGTACCTTCCAGCGTCGACTTTAATGAAATTTGTTTCAGCTGTATATTCACCGCTTTGTTTTTCTTACAGTTTCCAGTAAACGCAATGAATCCAAAACCAAAGTACAAATATACCAAGTCTGACTTCAGAGAACAGCTGCTGAAGTCGGCTGTCCAGTTGATGACGACGGAAGTAACCTCCGTCAAAGTACCATTTCATAACGGACCCAAGAAAATAAGGTCGTTTATGAAATTTCTTTTGAGGAATCTCAATGAAGGGTAAGATTTTTACAAGCTGTTATTTATTTTATATTTCATATACTAGCTGTGCCCGTGACTTCGTCCGCGCGGAATAGTTATTTTTTTTATTATTTATTTATATTAATAAAAATAAATAAAATTTTCAAAATAAAAGTAGCCTAAGTTACTCCTTATTACATCAGCTAACTGCCAGTGAAAGTCCCGTCAAAATCTGTCCAGCCGTTTCAGAGATTATCCGGAACAAACAGACAGACACACAAAAAGAGGTTATTTTAAAATTACAAACAGACACTCTTAATTTTATTTATCTGTTTATTGTATATATATATATGTTCTTTAATGCATGTCACATGTGAAGTACATCACAGGTTCAAATTCTTACAGTAGGCACTTACAGTTATCTGACACTCTGCAGTGATGTAGCAAAAACATTACAATTTATTATTTGTCCCACGATCTGAAGAGATTTGTCTGAGGAGTCGATATATGGAGTGGAGCTCATAGAGCGGGTGGCTCCCTAGAGGGGAGACCTATGTCCAGCAGTAGACAAATACGGGCTGGAATGATGATGATGAATTTCTTTTCGTTCTAGGTCTAGAATCGAGCTGGGACAACCGGAGGAAGTCAAATTGCTGGAGGTATTGAGTGCGGCGATGAAAGAATCGCCGTGGAAGATAGATGCAACAGTGTCTTCTGATCGAATGTAAGTTGTATTTCCCCGGTGGCGGAGTGGTTAACAATTGACGAGCTCGGTGGCTCAGTCGTGAATGACGCGACTTTGACACCTACGCTCGAGGGTTCGATTCCCACAAGGCAAACATTTGTGTGCATGAACATGTCTGTTTGTCTTGGACTGGATGTTCTAAGAGAAGTAGGACGCATCAAAGCAATCCGTCTGGTGAAGTACCTCCACCTCACAGAAAACCGCAGCCAAATAACAACTCCCTACAGGGTTGTTGTGTTCCTGCGTGTGAGTGAGGTCACCAGTAAGCTCCCAAGGAATTGCTGTATAAGCAGCAGAAGAGGCATTGCGCGAGTAATACTTAATATATCGCAAGCGTTAATAGGCTACAGTACCCGCTTAACATCAGGTGGGCCGTATGCTTGTATGCCTCCCCACGTAGTATTTTTAAGATATGTTCTCTCTGCCTACCCGGCAAGGGACCTGGCGTGAAATATACATATATAATAAGATATTGTGTTAAGCAGAGATGGTATCGTGTGAGCGATACTAAATGTATTCCCAGCGTCCATAGTCTACAGTAACAGCTGTACATCAAGTGGGTCGTATAATAAAAAATCGCAGAAAACCGCAGCCAATAACTCCATTGAGGGTTGTTGTGTTCCTGCATTTGAGTGAGGTCACCAATAACCTCAAAAGATGTTGTGTTAGCAGCAGAGGTGGCATCGCGCGAGTAACACTTAATGGTGCAAGGGTTACAGTGACCGCTTTACATCAAGTGAGCCGTATGTTGTATAAAAAAAAAGAATCTAGGGAGTATAAAAATGATCCCAAATGACGTCACAAAAGTGTCGTATCATAATTTCTATAGTTACTTATGAAACCAACAAGTCAATCTAAATAAATGCTTATAAATGACAATAAATGTCCCATATCAGTATTTTTTTTATACTACGTCGGGAGGCATACAAGCATACGGCTCACCTGATGTAAAGCGGGTACCGTAATCTATTAACGCTTGCGATATATTAATTATCACTCGCGCGATGCCTCCTCTGCTGCTTACACAGCAACTCCTCAGGAGCTTACTGGTGACCTCACTCACATATAGGAACACAACAACCCTCTAGGGAGTCGTTATTTGGCTGCGGTTTTTCTATGGGTAAGTAACACTTATGAAACTAACAAGTCAATCTAAAAAAATACTTATAAATGACAATAAATGTCCCACATCAGTATGTATTCTTTGGCTGCGGTTTTCTCAGAATGTAACTAAATATATTTCTACTTATGTTCCTTTTGTTTTTCAGATACACGATATTAAAAAAAATCCCAGAGAGCACATACGAATTCATGAAAGTTCAAAAGAAACCAAAGGAAACCAAAATAGTACCCAAATACATCAGTGTTAAAGCGGAATCTAAGAATAATTATGTTAATGAAAACAATATGTACATACTCACTATTACAGATCATCGATTGCAGCTATGCGAAAATAGTGTATCTCATCTAAAATTGATGGATTATCCTCTGCCAGTCACCGATGTAGCCTTCCGTCTGATTGTCTTTGAAGAGATCCGGAACTTTTCTAAGATGGGTAACCCATCGATGACCATACATTTTCAAGTGTTTCTCGAAGACAGTTATAGGGAGTTTTTATATAATCTCTCTTCAATAAAACCTCATTTTGATACTGAGATAGAGAAAGATGCATATGAGAACATATTGAATACACTGTCCCAACAAAATTTGTTTCTAGAGATGGTGTATATTAAGTAAGTAGCATTTTTTCTTATATGTTTAAATGAAATATTATATCTTGGGTGTTGCCGCTTACACACTGGTCACCTTTAGAGTCAAAGCTAACCTCATCTGCACGTGGTGTATCCTGCTTATCATAAAACTAGGCTCCGGCGAAAGAGATTGTGTCACGAAGTTAGCTCGACTGGGGAAGTACCTCCACCTCACAGAAGACGGCAGCCAAATAACAACTCCCTGGAGGGTTGTTGTGTTCCTGCGAGTGTGCGAGGTCACCAGAAGATGAGGAGTTGCTGTGTTGACAGCGGGGTTGGCAACACGCTAGCAACATTGTTTTTGTTACTAGCATTCATAATCGTAATTGCTTTACATCAGATGGGCCGTATGCTTGCATGCCTTCCGACGTTGTATAAAAAAAATAACTTTTAGTATGGTACCGTTCTTGTACGCGCGACATTGAAACGTGTTCGTATTTTAATTATTGTGACTTACCTACCATGACCAAATTGGTCGTGTTCTATCAAAGGTGGGGTCAGGAGCCGGGAATGTTAAAGAAGCGAGTGAGTGTGTAAGGATCGAGTCACGTGGCGCTCGGTACTCTCTGCCTACACCGCAAGGGATTTGGCGTGAACATATAGATAGATTAATTATTCTGAGATCAAAGAGCCAAATCACAAGCACCCAAAACCGAAGAGCGTGCATGAAGAGGTTGATGACTGCGGAAGAAGCGAGAGAGGTGTGTTTGGATCGGTGCACCTGGCGTTTCATAGTCTCTGCCTACACCAATGGGAGACAGACGTGATGATATGTATGTGTGTATCAAAGTGGTAATAATACAGAGCATCGCTCATATGTATATCAACCTTTAAACTCTCTATGAATGAAATGATCGGTGGCGCAGTGGTGAAACGCGTTGTTACGCTATTTTGACACCAACGCTCGTGGGTTCGATTCCCACACAGGACAAACGTTAGTGTGCATGAATATGTCTGTTTGTGTTGGTCTAACTGTTTTTAAGAGAGGTAGGGCTCGTCAAAGCGGCCCGTTTGTGAATGCACCTCCACCTCACAGAAAACCGCGGCCACTTAAAACACCCTAGATTGTTGTTGTGTTACTGCGTGTGAGTAAGGTCACCAGTGAGCTCCAAAGGAGTTGCTGTGTTAGCAGTACTCGTATATATATGCTCGTATGCCTCTCGACGTTGTATAAAATAAAAAGAAATTGTACTCGGGAGGTAACAATTAAACGCTTTTAAATTAAACTTCTGGAATGTTTTTTTTTTCAGGAAGTTAATAGTACACAAATTAACGGATACTCCAGAAAATAGAACAATGGTCAGAAATCGATACGAAGGAAGACTTCGCAAAAAGAAAAATAATTCCAATAATTATAAAGATATTGCTAGTAATAATAGCGAAAATATTAAAAAATATATCTCTCTGTGTAATACTAATACCGCTCGTAATTACACAGTTGACCATAATGATAATTTGCAAACTCAAATCACTAACGATGTTAAATGTATAAATATCAACCAGACCACTGACAAGAAAGAAGATAACGTCGCTAATGTAATTGTAACCACAGAGAGTACCGCAATAATATCTAAAACTAACGTTATAAATAGTGATTCTCTTCAAAAAATTGATATTGTTAAAGATAATGTAATTAAAAATTGCAATGGTACTGACAAAGAAGATGAGAGCTTAAAAACTGAGGACGATGATGATTTAATTGATAAAGCTGAGATAGTTCTCTTACCTGATGAAGAATCTGTCACATCAGGAAACCCTAGTACAGGTGACAATGAAATAAAATCTATTGCAAGTGACGAAAAAGTGGTAATAAAGGAAGAACTAAAGACTGACCAAGAACATGTAGAGATAACTAAAAACACTGTTAATACATATTCGAATACAAAAAATAGTAACCCTCTTTACTCAGATTTGGAATTTGTAAAGGATCTGAACGACATGGAGCGTGTTATTAATGACCATGACGACAAAACCGAAGTATTTATTGAACAAGAAGCTAACACAGATACATCAATAACAAGAAAAAGGTCTAGAACATATTCAGAGCCTATTAATGATTCTAAAAAACCTAAAGCCAATACTTGTGACTTTAAAACTGTTACTGTTGTGTCAAAATCGAATGAAGAGAATACTATAAACCAAGAATTAGTTTTAAAAATACAAACAATAATTTTAGATGCCATAGACAATAGCAACGAGTTGCCTTTATTAAAATGTCACGGCATAATAGATGGTGGACTTGTCTACAGTTGCCATGATGAAAACAGCTATTTGTTTATGGAAAAGTGTTTAGGCGTCAGTGATTTTAAAATTGTACATAGGGTTGCCGTAGAAGATAAGTTTTATAGACTGAGAATAAGGTTGAATAGTTTATTGGAAAATGTTACTAGACTATTTAAGAACTTAGAACTGTACAATGTTGGTATAAATACTGAAGACTGGCGTGTGACTGATGTACTGAAGGGCAGTGATCATACTGATATATTAATTGAAATAGACGGCGATTCCTTTAAGTATATAAGAGAAAGTGACTTTTCACTTTACGCTGGCGTGGATATGGCGAGATTTAGTGTCAATTGGGATTAAGTGCAAGTATCCTTCTTAGTCAATTGTTATCCCATACTTAGAGCTCTAAATACCTTTTTAAATCATCCATATGTTTATCGTATCGATAAACGTAAGCGTTTAGTATTGAGGACTCATTTTGGAGGGAATTTTATGTATCCAACCTACTTCAGGTTGAACAATAGGAATGTAATTTCCGAATATTTTTTGTTCCTATTACATTTACATCTATTTGCAGAGCTGCAAATGTGTATGGATAGTGAGATAGGTTTTTCTACGAGCAGTGACCTTATGGTTCATAAGGTCTAAAGGATTGAACTGTCCATAGTATCAAAATGTCTATTTATTCATAAGGTCTAAAGTGTAAAGGATTGAAATGTCCATAGTATCAAAATGTCTATTTATTCATAAGGTCGAAAGTATTAAAATGTCCATAGTATCAAAATGTCTTTTATTCATTAGGTCTACAGTATTAAAATGCGCAGAACCTAAATGCGATGCTATCAAAGAGAATATAATTATCAAATGATAAGGAACCGGCCCATTGACCAACTGGTCCAAGGTTCGAATCCTGGCGTGTACCACTAAATTCAAACAAACTTATAAAATGAGAGATAATATTGAAGAAGTTTTGTGTTCTGCTGGTATTTTACAGTGTTTTCTATTTTCGCCTAATACGTCATATGAACAACCTTCTCTCGAACTCCCTCTGTGGAACAAGAAACGGACGTAAGTATACATTGACGTTTCTTGTCGTGTCATTTTGCGTCACAACCTTACTTCAAATATTTGAATTTCCCACTGTTTCTTTGCACTTTTTAAAAATAATTTCTTGCTCAAATAGAAATTGCAATCAAAAATGTTGACGAACGCAAAATTCTAGGGTAATAACGTTTATTTATTTTAAAGAGGGTGAGGTATGTAAGGATGGAGTCACGTGGCGCTCGGTTCTATCTGCCTACCACGCAAGGGATTTGGCGTAAAGTGATAGATAAAGTTTATAAAAAGCATTTATCAGCGTCTTTAGTCTAAACATCTACGATTGTACAATGTGACGTCAACAAGGTCGTATCTACGACTAGTGATGTGATTTTACTCAGTAAATTCCCGGTAAAATATCCGATTGAGTAAAAACAGGATAAATATCCAAAACATGAGTAAAAACGATTTTTTTATCTAGTTTGTTATTTTTATTCCTATTTAATGTTGAATAAAATGAGAATGAAGATTTGGAAGCATTGCAATTTATAAGTGAAATGGACGATTCTCTACAAACGGGCCGCTTTGTTACGCCCTACCTCTTATAATCACCGAGACCAAAACAAACAGACATGTATTTAAGAGAGGTAGGACGCATCATGTGTGTGTATGTTGATGAAATCGCGAAACCAAAAAACTGAACATTGTCTTCTTAGTAATTACATTTTTAATAAAAAAAAAATGATCACTGACCGTTATATAGGTAACAGTTCTGAAAAAAAAACATGAGTTTAAAGTATTAACCACGTTCATACTCGTAACTATCAAAAATTTACAAAAGTGGAAAAATAATTCTTTCAGAACTAGTTACTAAACAGCGAAAGAAAGATCTCTTGTAACTGGTTACGTACTGTTATAGGGATTTTGAATTCAGAGTTTTTAAAAAAAATGTTTTTTATGATATCACTTTTTATTTGAAATTCACAGGTTTAACTTATAATAAAAGGAACATAGTAATAATTTGTGGCAAGTGTTACCGCTTTGAATGTTGGGATTGAACTGAACTGTAACTATATGGATGTCATAATGCTGACGAGGTTAATCTAGCATACTCAGGTATATTGTATACAGGGTGTATATATAACAGCCCCCGGGGTTGAGACTAAACTTCCACCTGAAGGGTGAAGTTTATGACAAGGATGTTCGGAATTTAGCTGCTGGAGGTTTGGGAGATTCAGAAGCAACTTCTGATAGCTCTGTTACCTCTTGAACATCTGTCTCGTTTTTGAATAGTCTTTTATTAAGACGGTGACACATGCCGAGCTTAGAATATTTGTATACAAGGAATATAATTATCATTAAGACAATTATTGATATAATTATTGTGGTATATGAATGGTATTCGCTATCTATGTATAAATGTGGTCTGGAGCTTATAGAGTCTAAGGTTTTTACTATGTCATTGGTCGCCTTCTTATGTTCTGATAAGAGAGAGTCTAAATTAGAGTTCCGCAAATTCAAAATTGGAACCTTTTGTTTAATAGTTTGGAATTTCTCGAAATTGCAACAAGTATCATTTATTATATTTATTTTAAAATTAACAGGCTGTATTTCAATCATTTTAGTTTGTTTAGGAATTAAGGTTAAATCTTTAAAATAGGCTATACAAATAACAGGGAGGCTTAATATGCCGGATCCGAAAATATTAATTTCAGTAATATTAGAACTATGACAATCTATAGATAACTTCGACTTATTGCTAATTACATACAACCACTTGTTATTGGACAGTGCTTGCCAGATCTCAACATGACCTTGGAAAAATTTCGTGTTGCATATTTCTGGTACAGAATTTATAGCCTTAACCATGATCTCCGATTCGCAGATCGGTGTTGCAGAGCTCGAGTGGATGTCGACGGTTTCACATATAAAAAATTGTTTATATAAAATCTTACAACTACTTAATGTATTAAAATTACAGTATGAAGACTTATCTCTAGTTATAGCTATGTACTTAGTTGAGGGCATTATCGTAACATAAGTACTATTTTCTGTACGAAGTATGGCTGGAAATGAGATACTGTGATATAAATTATATTCTTTGGGTGACACAAGTGGAATTTTAAGAACGAAGACAATTTTATTATCATTATAATAACTAGATGTTTCAGATATATTTAGTAGTAGGTAAATATTTTCTAAAGACAAGGCTATAGGAAACTGTTGGAAACTAGGTAGAAATCGATAATTTTTTACCAATTCATCAAATAGCTGTGCCGGGGTGATAATTGAGGTATATAAAATATTTGTTTTGCTGAACATAACTGCATTTACAATGACTTCTAACTTAAACGATAACGTCAATAACTTACTCTCTAAAACATTAAACAGTTCACTTAGCTTAGACCTTATCCATAAATTATCCGCAACACTGGTTAAATTCTGCATACTACTTGACAAATTATCTATTGCATTATTTAATAGCTGTTCGTTTACATAACTTTTATTTATGGTTTCTTTAAATGATGACAGTGTTGAGGTTGTTATTAAAATATTTTCTTTGACCAATTTCGACAACTTATTTTGGTCGTCTTCTACAACTTGAATGGCTTTGCTATATCTAATAGCATCGTCCTCGTTCATTGTACCAAAAGATGTTTAAACACGGTGCCCACTCCACCAAACCATGCAGACCTTCGTGAACGGGTTTCTATTAGGTGAGAAACCGAATCAAAATCGCGTAGCATGTCATTATATCGAATTGACAAAGGTTGAATCATATTATGACACTCAACATCATTTAATATGTTACTTTGTTCGCATAAAGATCGGGCGGTGCCTATCACACCGTTCAGACTCAATGTTCGGTTTGATAAATGATATATCGTTCGGAATTACTACGCTAAGGTGACTGTCTATTATTTTTAGGGATCCAATGGAGTCAAAATAAATTCCTGGACTAGTTGTTGTAGGTTGGACGAATTGATTTTGTGCCGCTGTCATTGAGCTGCAATGAAACCATACGAAGTCTAAATTATTATATTACTAATTATACCTAGTTTATTAGTACTTAACATTTTGCTATCGTTTCGATATACTTTTAGAACTTATATTATTACACGAGTTTTATTTGATAGTTAAACTAATAAGTTACATATTACGTTACGTCGCGACGTCGCGCGAGCTTGACCTCATCATAATGATGAATGACATGACGTCTGTTTATTAACAGCGTAAGAGTATTTCTTCCATTTATCTTTAGGATTTTATAAGGGCCTTTCCAGATTGGTGAAAGGGCCTTACGCAGTCGGAGGTGGTTTTTTAGGAAGACGTAGTCACCAGTTTGATATTTAACTGGACGCGAATGTGAATCATAATATATTTTAGACGATTCTTTGGATTTTGTTATATTTTCCCGGGCTTTCTCTCTGGTATATTTGAGGCGGTGTTGTAACATCTTAACGTAGTCGGGATAGGTAGCATCAGGAGCTGGCTCATATACAGAATTTGGTATATGAGGTTTATGGCCAAATATTAATTCAAATGGTGAGTAGTTCGTTGTAGTATGAATAGAAGTATTATATGCTAATATTGCTGTATAAACGTATCTTGGCCAATTGTCTTGGTTTTCACAGACGTAAGACTTTAGGTATTCCTTTAATGTAGAATGGCTGCGCTCTAATGCGCCTTGAGTTTGTGGATGGTAGGGAGAGGACCAAAGCTGCTTTATTTTCAGGAAGTTACATGTTTGTTTGAATAGTTCGGAAGTGAAGTTTGTACCTTGATCTGTGAGGATAGTTTTAGGGATACCGAACAGAGATATGAAGTGAACCAAACACTCACTCGTTTCTTCGGCGGTGGTGTTTCTGACAGGGTAAGCAATTGTATATTTTGTAAGGTCATCTTGAAGGGTAAGAATATATTTTAATTTCGCAGGGCCGGATTCAGGTAGAGGACCAACTATGTCTAGCGAGAGTCTTTCGAATGGATTGGTTGAGGTGGTGGTGATCTGCATCGGTGCTCTGTTAATCTTACGTAAAGCCTTGTTGGTTTGACAGGACGTGCAGTCCTTTACGTACTTCTCAATGTCACTACGCATATTCTTCCAATAATATTGTTCACGGACTTTGTTGTACATTTTATTAGAACCAAGATGTCCTGCTACGGGTATGTCGTGGTTTTCTTTGAGGATTTTTTGAATTTCGCTTGGACTTGGGTAATATATTTTGTTTCGGTAAATGTGGATTTCTATTTTCGTTTTGTGAAATAAGTATGCTAACATGTTATATATTTTGATATAAGAGTGCTTGTCGAAGGGATTTCGAAAATCAGATATACTTATTTTACCTATAGGTTCGGCGCTGGAAATCAAGTAGTTTCTAAGAGATTTCAAAGATTCGAATATATCGTTATAACTACAGTTATCAAAATGGTGTACCTTTGGGAACAGGAAATAATACAATTTTCCATTGTTTGCGATGTTTTGGAATGAAAGTAGAGTCTTTTCCGATTGGATGAACGATTGAGACTCAGAATAGTTAGACAGGACTTCTTCAACATATGGCATAGATTCGTCGAGGTCAAGAGATGAAGGAATCACGATGATTTTATGTGGGCTCTTAAGTAGACTATCGTTGTGCTCAATGATAGCTGTATCGTAGGATGCTGTCGCAGAATTCTTTAGGAACTTAGAGTACGAGTCGGTCAGCTCGTCAGGTTCAGGATTATGTTCAAGGTCTTGTATTGGAGGAAGTGTTTCTTGGGAAATTGAAGGTAACTGAGGTTCGTTTTGGGGTTCCGTACTTGCAGGTATTGGATTTAGATTATTACCTGGTGGTTGAAGTTCGGCGGAGCTTGGTGATGGTAGGTTGAAAGGGCTAAAATCAATACCTTGGTTATCAAATGGGCTAAAGTCAAGGTCAGCTAGTTCAATTAAGTCATTCTCAGGGTTATCAGGACTATCTGGGATTATAGGATAAAGATGGTTTGTAGGATTTATACTTTCTTTGGGCATGATTGCATATCGAGAAAGTGCATCAGCTGCTGAATTTAATTTTCCTTTTCGGTATACGATTTCATACTCGTATTCCTCGAGTTGGAGTCGCCAACGCTGAAGTTTACTGCTAGGGTCAGTGTGATTAAACAGCCACTTTAAAGGTCGATGATCTGTGACAATCACAAATTTTCGTCCGAATAAATATGGTCGGAAAGTTTTACAACCGAACACTATTGCCAAAAGTTCCTTTTCAGTTGTACTGTAATTAGTTTCATTTTTATTTAGAGTTCTGGATGCATAAGCAATAGGGTGATCTTTTCCGATGGGACCTTGAGAAAGAATAGCGGAGATAGCGTAGTTGGATGCGTCACAGGAAAGCGTAAAAGGCTTTGTGAAGTCAGGATAAGCGAGGACAGGTGCGGTAATGAGTTTATTTTTTAGGCTTTCAAAAGCAAGTTGTTGTTCATTAGACCATGAAAATGGAGTATCTTTTTTCAAGAGAGATGTGAGAGACTTAGATAGTTTCGAAAATTCTGGAATGAAACGCCGGTAATAAGATATTAGGCCAAGGAAGGATTTAATGTCTTTAGGACATTTTGGAAGTGGGAATTCTTGAACAGACTTTACTTTATTTGGATCTGGTTTTACACCATTTTCGGTTATTACGTGACCCAAATAACCGACTTCTTTCCTTAGGAACTCACACTTGTCAGGTTGCAATTTGAGTCTGAAAAGACGAAGTTTCTCGAATATTTTGGATAAATTTTGGATGTGAGACTCGAGATTATGAGAATAAATGACGATGTCATCAAGATAGACGAAGCAACGTTCTCCTTGGAGACCGGTGAGGACATTATTCATCAATCTCTGAAAAGTCGATGGAGCATTCTTTAAGCCAAAAGGCATTCTCTTGAATTCGAAGTGCCCCTGTGGAACGCTGAAGGCTGTTTTAGGGCAGTCTAGAGAGGACATCTTAATCTGATGAAAACCGGATGCTAAGTCAAGAGTTGAGAAATATTTTGATTTACCTAACTGGTCAAGAATTTCTGTGATGTTAGGAATTGGGTATGTTTCGCCAATTGTGATATCGTTCAGTTTGCGATAGTCTATGACTATTCGCCATTTTCTTTGACCTGTAGCATCGACTTTTTTTGGAACTATCCATATAGGAGAAGACCAGGGTGATATGGAAGGTTGGATGATATCTTGGTCTAACATATTTTCGATTTGGCGCTGGACTTCTTGCTTATGGATTTCAGGAAATCGATAGGATTTGACATTTATTGGTTGGTCAGATGTAGTACGTATTTCATGTTGAAGAGCGTCGGTAAATGTGAGTTGTTCACTAGGTAAGTGAAAGACATCGGAATATTTTGCGCAGACCTCATGCAAAACTTTTGTTTCTTCTGAATTTAAATGGGAATCACGAAGAACAGATAGGACCTTTTGAGTTCTATTTAAGCATGATTGATTAGATTGAACCCTTTGGGTTTCATTTAAGTGAACTGGATGTAGAGTAAGTTTTAGATTGGAATTTAATGGGACTGAATCCTCTGAGATATGCAAGACGGTAAGATTGATCCTATTATTATTTTTTACTTTAACTAGACAGTTTGCTATTAATAAATTCTCACTGATGTGCTGATCAAGAATGAGCCCTTCTTTCAGCTCTGGGTTTTTAACTGAGCACTCTATTGTTATTTCTGAACATGCAGGGATATTGTAGATCGGGTCAGTGAAATGAAGTTTTAAATTATTTTGAAATATGTTGAGACAATTACGATTATAGTCGACGGTGTAATTATAATGGGTAAGTAAGTCATTTCCAATTATGCCATCATAATTGAGGTTAATTTTGTCTACAACGTGGAATTTAAAGGGAATGGATTCTCTGCCAATAAGAAGGTTCATGTCATAATTTCCGCGGGTTTGTACTGCATCTTTATTATTGTCTATACCCTTTATTTTAATAGTGTTCTTATTTAGTTTGAGTTTCAGGGATGATTGTACAGAAGATTTTTTGACGAGGCAGATAGATGAGCCTGTATCGACGAGTAAAGTTAAAGGTTTATCGGAAATGGAAGTTCTTATTACTACGTGAGGTAAGGATTTCTTGTTAGGGTCACTCGTTATCTCGTATATTTTCTGGTCTTTCAATATCGGTGTTGAAATTTCATCAGTCAGTTGCTTATTATGTTGAATTGTGCTTTTTGACGGGGGTACTAATCTTTTCATATTAGTTTGATTTATTGACGTAGGAGAGTAGTTATTAGGAGCAGAAGGACTGACCTTAGATGTCGAATCGTGGACTCTTATTTGGGGCTGGATACCCGTGTGGTCCTTGGATTTAGAAGAATGGACTCTTGCTTGGGGCTGGATACCCGTGTGGTCCTTGGATTTAGAAGAATGGACTCTTGCTTGGGGCTGGATACCCGTGTGGTCCTTGGATTTAGAAGAATGGACTCTTGCTTGGGGCTGGATACCCGTGTGGTCCTTGGATTTAGAAGAATGGACGCTTACTTGGGGCTGGATACCCGTGTGGTCCTTGGATTTAGAAGAATGGACGCTTACTTGGGGCTGGATACCCGTGTGGTCCTTGGATTTAGAAGAATGGACGCTTACTTGGGGCTGTATACCCGTGTGGTCCTTGGATTTAGAATTGGTGTCATTATAGTGTGAACGTTGTGAGAAGTGTGAAGTGAGGAGTTTGGGTCTCGCGAGACACCTTCGTGAGACCATTATTCGTTTAAATGTTCGTTATTAGAAATGGGTTTCTCGTCACAGTAATTGGTTTCGTAGTTTTCATTGTAGTTATTAAAGTTGGTGTCGCCATATGAAGAAAAAGATTGTGGTTCGTGGTCGTTTACAAAATGGACATGAGCTGGCTGAGGCCGTGGAAATCTTTGATTATAATTATTATGATGGTGTGGTCGATGCTGAACCTGAGGAGATTGCTGCGTTTGAAAGAAAGGTTGTGTTGTATTAGAGCGACGGTTATTGTATTCGCGTTTTCTACATATATCTATTGTATGTCCTTGGTTCTTACAATATCGGCAGAAAGAAACATTTGGGTTAGACGATTGGACTCTAGCGTTCACATTATGTATTGCCGGTCGAAAAGTGTGTTCTGGTTTTTGTGTATGACGCGGTGACATTGAGGAGTGACTTCTCAATTCTGTTTTCTTTCTATTTGATAATGTGACCTCCATAAGCAATTTTGACAGACAAGTTTCTAATCGTAATGCATATTGATTCACGGGTTCGCTTGATAACTGACGACATTCTTGAAGATCGGTCAATAAGTGTGCATAATGCTTTTTTTCACCGAATTGAGTTTGGAGAAATTCGCTAAGTTGATGCCAAGTGTCGTACTCTTTAATGGCTACAGCTGATTCAGCTTTTCCTTCTAATTGAGAAAGTAAGTATTTGAATAAAATTGGTTTTTGGGATTCGGAAGCTAAGCTAATCGCGTTGTCACAATTTGTCATAAAAGAATTTAATTTTTCGCGAGCGCCATCATACGGCTTTATAAATTTGAATAATACACCAATCTGAATAGATTCTCCTTTGTCGGATTTAACTGAACCATCTTTATTTGCCATATTAAAATCACGAAATAAATTGCGTTAATAAAATAAAATAATGAACAGTAATACGTTTCGGTGTAATGGGCGGCCGATGAAGTAACTTAATACGCACCGTTGTGTGGTGCAGATAAGCGCAGGTGCAATGATCGAGGAACTTACTTCTTAGAAATTAATGCACAATAGATTAGTATAAACAATGAATGAACTTTACAATGAATCGAAACATTAATTGCAATTAGTTGATGTCTGCAATAAAGTATTTACTTTTTATGTTTAATATTTTCACGAACACTTCTTTTATATATATTCTTTTTTTATTTTGACACTTTTGTTATGGCCTTGCACTTGCACTATCACTGTAGTTTAAGTATAGTTTGGTAACTTACAGAATTGTGAAGAGGTAGAAACACGGAGACATTTTCAGGATCTTTCAGCTTGACTAACACACAAAGATGAGTTATGTGTTTAACACGATGTTTTTCAGGAACGACGACGTATGGATTGGGCGAGTATGTGGTGACGACTTGAACAATATTAATTTGCTTTTTCAGAGATATATACACTTCTTCAGGAATTTTCAGGCTTTTCAGGAACTTGATGGCGACGAATGTAGAAAAATAGAAGTTCTTGGACTGGCACTGAGTTCAATTTTGGATAGAGACGAATAGTTCAGTAACACTTGCACTAGATTTTCACAGTTTTTCACAGTTTTCGTAACTCACGAGACGGAGACGGACCGAGGATACCTTTTTGTATCCCTTACGCGCTGCCACCAAATTTGTTATACGGATTTTGAATTCAGAGTTTTAAAAAAAAATGTTTTTTATGATATCACTTTTTATTTGAAATTCACAGGTTTAACTTATAATAAAAGGAACATAGTAATAATTTGTGGCAAGTGTTACCGCTTTGAATGTTGGGATTGAACTGAACTGTAACTATATGGATGTCATAATGCTGACGAGGTTAATCTAGCATGGGGCAGGCCCCAAGTGTTTTCTAGTGCTTCCACGTAGTCTGCCCTGGACCCATCTCACCTGGTGCGCGGTAACGCAGTGGCCGGTGAGTGGTGACTAAAGCTAGAAAACAATACTTGTGGGCGAGGTGGTTGAGTAGAGTAGGAGTATTTGGCGTTTTCGTTGATTGTTTTGGTGGTGTGAGCGTGTCCCGTGGAAATTTTGATTTCCCACGGGAACCATTCTTAATTTTTGTTGGTATCTTGTGTGTTTGTCGTTGTGTGTGTTGTCTAGGGTTCGGGAACGAATATGAACAGCCGAGTCCCGGGGTTTCCGGGTGTGGGGATGATGTCGGGGCCTGAGGGGTCCGGGGAGAGTGACCTCCCGGAGGAGCCACAGGCGGTGGCATTGCAGCAGGGGCGTGACGGAGGAGAGGAGACCGATATGTCGGTCCCCACCCTTTCGGAGTCGGAGCTGGGGCGGAAGCGCCTTTTCTCTGGCTCGGAGACGGAGACGCCCGACGAGCGGGCGAAGGTATCCACGGCCAGACGCGGGAAGCGGGGCGGCATCGCTCCGAGTCTGGCCAGAGCCCGTCGGCTGCTCAAGGAGCGCACTGAGGAGTCAAAGGAGGCGGCCTTTCAGGCGCTCCTGGAGAAGCGGGCGGCGGGAAAAAAGGACGCGGTAGTGGCGGCCGGAAGCGTCGAGGGGAGAAGCCCCGAGACGGGGAAAAAGAAGAGCCCCGAAGGGAAATGCCCTGAGGGGAATGCGGGGTACCCAACTGAGAGGGGAGCCGATGAGCTCATGGTGAGGGGCGAGGAGATGCTGGGCGTCATCCTCGACCTGACTGGCAAGTCAGCGAGCCTCAAGGGGGGGTACGCCGCTAAAATAGCGAAGGCTGCGGGCGGGATCAGAGAGATCCTCGAGACCCTGGTGGTGCGCACGGAGGCGGAGGAGACCCACCGCCTCCGCGCCGATAACGCACGGCTGCAGAGGCAGGTCGCCTCCCTCAGGGAAGAGGTGCATGCACACCGCCGGGAGTTCGAGGAGCTCCGGAAGGAGAGGAGGGCGCAGGGGCCGACGGGCCCGGTCGATCTCGAGGCTCTGGAGAGCAATATCGCCCGGCTCGTCGGCAACCTAGTTGACGGACGTCTCGCGGAGCTGGAGTCTCGGTTGCCTCCCCCCGCCGTCACCCGTCCGCCATTGGCGGGTGACAAGTCGGGGGTGGCCAAGGCCGCAAGAGCGGCCATCGAGAGAGCGGGACGACCGGCTCCAGCTCCGCAGAAGGCGAGCTCGCCGGCCGAGCTGGATGTGCGCCCTCGGGCGAGGCGGGCCGCAAAAATGGGTCCCGCCCGCCGTACTGGTGCCAGCGAGGAGTCGTGGACGAGCTTCGGGCCGTCCACATCTAGGGTCGCGGCGACGCCCTCGGCAGCGGCAGGGACCGCCGAGGTCCCGAAGGTGGCATCGTGGACCGAGGTGGTCCGCCGCAAGCCGCGGAAAACCGCGGCCCTCGCGACTCCTGCGGGGCAAGCGCCCGCCAAGGCGTCAGCCTCTACCCCCGCGGGCAAGGAGGAGGGCCGCAAGGCCAAGGTGGTGCTCCCCGGCTCCACGGCCGTAATATTAAAGTTACGGCCGGAGGCAGCCCAAGGGGGGGCATCATATGCCTCGGCCCTGTTAAAAGCCGAGCGGGAGGTGAATCTGGGGGAGCTCGGAATCGCCTCGCTTCGGATCCGGAAATCTGCGACCGGAGCGAGGCTCATAGAGGTACCAGGCTCCTCCAGTCACGAAAAGGCTGACGCCCTGGCGGCCAAGTTAACGGCCGCCTTGTCCGGCGTCGTGGAGGTGTCCAGGCCCGTGAAGTGTGCGGAGTTCCGCCTCACGGGTCTGGACGACGCCGCTACGGCACAGCGGGTCCAGGCTGCAGTCGCGCGGGAGGGGGGCTGCACCCCTGAGCAGGTCCGGGTGGGCGAAATCCGCCCGGACTGGCGGAACTCTAGTTCCGCCCTGATGCGCTGCCCGCTCACGGCAGCGAAGAAGCTGCTTGAGCTGGGCAGTATCGGGGTGGGCTGGAGCAGGGCGCAGCTCCACTTGCTGGAGGCGCGCCCCATGCACTGTTTCAAGTGCATGGGGAAGGGGCACACCGCTGAGCTGTGCCCCTCCAAGGAGGACCGCAGCCGGTTATGTTATAGGTGCGGGCAGCCGGGGCACATCGCCTCGGGCTGCTCGGCCCAGGCCCGCTGTGCCGTGTGCGCAGACGCCGGCCGGAAGGCCAGCCATGTGATGGGGGGCCGTCTCTGCAACCCCCCATCCATCCGCGGGAGAACGCCCCCCATCTCCCGCGGAAGTGGGCGGCAGAAGGCGCCTGAGGCTGGGATGTCCGAGTAATGGCCGGACATCCCCGCTTCCTGCAGGCCAACGTCAACCACTCCGCTGGGGCACAGGACCTTTTCCTGCAGACCATGGCGGAGTGGGACGTGGACGTGGCGGTGGTTGCGGAACCATATTCCGTGCCCTCCCGGCCTAACTGGGCCGGGGATCTGGACGGTTCCGTGGCCATCGTCACGAGGCCTGGCGCCAGCCCCCCACTCGTGGTGAGTGGGAGGGGGGCGGGATACGTGGCGGCGGTTCGGGGAGAGTACGCAATCATCGGTGTGTACTTTTCCCCGAACCGCGACCTGCCGGCCTTGGAGCGGCTGCTCGACGCTCTGGGGTCGGCAGTGAGGCGGCTAGCGCCCGCCCAGGTTGTCGTGGCCGGGGACTTCAACGCCAAGTCCACGGCGTGGGGGAACCCGGCCACGGGAGCCAAAGGGCGGAAGGTGGAGGAGTGGGCGCTGGCCGCGGGACTGTCTCTCTTGAATAGGGGGACAGTCCACACGTGCGTGCGGTGGAACGGAGGGTCGGTGGTGGATCTGTCCTTCGCCACCGCGTCCACCGCGCGCCGAGTGGAGGATTGGAGGGTAGAAACGGGGGTAGAGACACTCTCGGACCATAGGTACATCAGGTTCGGGGTGTCTCGAGCCCCCGGGAGTTCGGCGATTTCGTCCCGGTGGCGGAGCCGGTTCCCGCGTTGGGCACTCACAAAGCTCGACCGGGAACTGGCAGAGGAGGCGGCCATAGTCGGCCGCTGGGGCCTCCCGCCGATGGAGGATTTGGGGGTGGAGCAAGGGGCTGGCCGTCTCTGCGACGCCTTCACGGCGGTGTGCAGGGCGGCCATGCCCAGTGTTGGGCGTCCGCCCCCAAGGCGGGCGGTCTACTGGTGGTCGGCGGAGATAGCCGACCTTCGGGACGCCTGCAACGGGGCGCGTAGAGCGTACACCCGGAGCAGGCGTCGCCGCCCCCGGGACGAAGGACGAGATGGCCATCTGCACGGCATCTACGTGGAGAAGAAGAGGGCCTTGCAGATGGCCATAAGTAGGGCCAAGGAGGGAGCGTGGCAGGAGCTGCTGGAGGGCCTAGACAGGGACCCGTGGGGCCGACCGTACAGAGGAGCGCGGAACAAGATCCGCGCTCAGTCGGCCCCACTGACGGAGACTCTCCAGCCAGCCCTGTTGGAGAGGGTTGTCGGGGAACTCTTCCCCGACACCCCACGGGGGTACGCTCCCCCGAGAATGGCCCGATCGTCGGACTCCAGAGGAGAGGAGGAGGGCGCTCCGCCGCCCGTCACCGACCAGGAGATGGAGGCGGTCGTGGACCGCCTCCGAGGCAAGAAGAGGGCGCCGGGTCCGGACGGGGTGCACGGGAAGGTGCTTGCGTTGGCTCTCGTGCACCTCGGAGACAGGTTCCGGGAGCTCCTCGACTGCTGCTTGCGGTCGGGGGGCTGCCCGGGACCCTTCAGGGTGGGCCGGCTCTGCCTTCTGTTGAAGGGAGACCGGCCCCCGGACTCGGGGTCGGCGGTTCGACCGGTCGTTCTGCTGAACGAGGCGGGGAAAGCCCTAGAAAGGGTTGTCGCTTCCCGCCTCGCTCAGCATTTGGAGGATGGCCCGGGACCGGGCCTATCGGATGCCCAGTTTGGGTTCCGGGCCAGGCGGTCGACCGTCGACGCCATTAGGCGCCTAAGGTCGGTGACGGAGGATGCGGAGCGCGAGGGTAAGGTGGTGGTGGCGGTGTCGCTTGACATCGCCAATGCCTTCAACAGCCTCCCCCACAGTACCATACTGGAGGCCCTCAAGTACTTTGAGGTGCCTCCGTACTTGGGGAGACTGTTGAAGGCATACTTGGAGGACAGGGAGGTGTGCTTCGAGGATGCGAGGGGCCGTATGGTCAGGAGGTCTGTCGGGTGCGGGGTCCCGCAGGGGTCCGTTCTGGGCCCCATTCTATGGGACCTCGCATACGACTGGGTCCTGCGGGGCCGTCTCCTCCCCGGGATGAGTGTCATCTGCTATGCAGATGACACCCTTGTCGCGTCCCGGGGTAATACCTTTGTGGAGGCGGCGCGGCTGGCCGAAGTCGGAGTAGGACTGGTGGTCAGCCGTATAGAGAGGCTTGGGCTTCGGGTCCGTTTGGACAAGACCGAGGCCCTCCTCTTCCGCGGGACCGGCAGACGGGGCCCTCCCCCCGGAGCACACCTCCAAATAGGAGGAGAGAGGATAAGGGTGAGTGCCCAGATGAGCTACCTGGGCCTCACCCTTGACGGACGATGGACCTTCGGCCCCCACTTCGAGCGGTTGGGACCGAAGGTCATCAGAGCTGCGGCGGCGCTGGGTCGCCTCCTGCCCAATTTGGGCGGGCCCAGCGCCGCGTGCAGGCGGCTGTACTCCGGCATCTGCCGGAGTATGGCCACGTACGGTGCCCCCATATGGGCGGACGCCCTCTGCGCTCGGAACAGGACTCAGCTGCGCAGAGCGCAGCGGGTCATAGCGCAGAGGGCAATAAGGGGGTACCGTACGGTGGCTTGGACGGCCGCGACCGCCCTCGCTGGCGACCCGCCCTGGGAGTTGGTGGCGGAGGTGCTCGCCGAGGTGTACAGCTTCGTTGCTGAAAGGAGGAGTCTCGGCGAGCGCCCCACGTCGGTGGAGGTGGGGCGGTATCGCCAGCGAGGGCATGTGGAGATGATGCGGAGGTGGGCGGAGGACCTGGCGCAGCCGCGGTATGGAGTCCGCGTTGCGGATGCGCTGCGCCCGGTCCTGGAGGCGTGGATGCGCCGAAGGCGCAAACCCCTCACCTTCCGCATGGTGCAGGTGCTCACCGGGCATGGGTGCTTCGGTGAGTACTTGCACCGGGTCGCGAGGCGGGAGGAGCGGCCAGGCTGCCACGATTGTGGCGCGGCCGAGGACACTGCTCAACACACGTTGGAGCAGTGTCCCAGATGGTCTCAGCAGCGCCATGATCTGGTGTCCGCGCTAGGAAGCGCGGACCTCTCGCTCCCGAGCGTGGTCCGCTTCATGCTCGGGAGTGACAGTGCCTGGCAGGCGATGGCCTCCTTCTGTGAGACGGTCATGTCCCAGAAGGAGGCCGCGGAGCGGGACAGGGAGGATGATCCCTTGGCTGTCCCGCTCCGGAGACGGCGGACGGGAGTGCGGCGTAGGCGCTACGCGCACCTACTGCCGCCTCCCTAATCGTTGGGACTAGGGGTCAGGATGGGAACCTGGCCCCATAATTGTCCCGCCGCCGGAGGGGCTGTCCCAATTTGCCGGGACGGCCCCTAGAGAGAAGAAGTCCGGCCCCTTCTGAGGGGCTGGCCAGTCGCAGTGGTGCCCTGTTGCTGACAGATCCGGGGCACCACACCAACGCGGCTGATGGCATTTCGCGGGGTCGTTTAGTGGGTATACCGTCGGACAGCCGACGGGGAGTCCCACACTACCACCGGAGGCCACCCAGGTACCGGTGGTGTGCGTAACGCATTTTTCCCCGCGTCACAAAAAAAAAAAAAAAAAAAAAAAAAGGTTAATCTAGCATACTCAGGTATATTGTATACAGGTGTATATATAACAGTACGTAAGTTTAGTTACCAAAGTGGACGAAGCCGTTGCGTCAGGGCCGGATTAACCCATAAGCAAACTAAGCAGCTGCTTAGGGCCCTCGAAAAATTGGGGCCCACAAGATCAGGCGTGTAATTTTTTTTTAAGTTTTAATAAAAAAATTTCAAACAAAACAACATCTTAATTTCCATGAAATGAGTCTTTCTTTGTCAATCAGAAGAAGTTGGGAAAATAACTTTACAAAAAAATGAAATTAGTTTAATTATTGCTTTTTTAATAAATGTACAACATAAAACAAAATTTTCTGTGTCACTCATACATGAACAAAAAAAATTATTAACAAAAAGATTAAGTAACAAAAAACATAGGGGGCCCCCATACCGTTCACTGCTTAGAGCCCCACAGACTGTTAATCCGGTCCTGCGTTGCGTAGACAAATCTTGAAAACCATTTGACGGTGCATAAATACATCCTTTACTGACCAACACTACATACTACAGGATGTTAGCGCCTTAAGAGCAGTGATAGGTCAGTGGATAAGGAACCGGCGTAATGACCAACTGGGCCCCGGATTGAATCCAGGCGCGGTGCATGTTTTTTTTTATACACTACGTCGGGAGGATTACAAGCATACGGCCCACCTGCTGTAAAGCGGGTACCGTAGCCTATTAACGCTTGCGATATATTAAGTATCACTCACGCGATGCCTCTGCTGCTTACACAGCAACTCCTTGGGAGCTTACTAGTGACCTCACTCACACGCAGGAACACAACAACCCTCTAGGGAGTCGTTATTTGGCTGCGGTTTTTCTGTGAGTTACTTATACGCGCGAGGCGGCAACTGTTAAACGTGTGTTATTGACGCTCCGTGAGTTATTTTTATTATCATCGTCAAGATGGAGAAGAAAGTGGCAGATATGGTAGTCAAAGCCATGCAAGCACTTATACTTCCGTTGGAGCTGAAAATGAACTCGGTCTTGGAGCTGGTTCATTCTTTGGAAGCCAAGATAGATGGCTTCCAGGTTCGCTCACATATCCAAGAAGAGGGTAAGTCGACATCAACAGCCGACGCAACAGCCGCAAGTTACTCATCGGTATTACTCATTGTATTACGAGAACTCGATAGTTTAGCGCGTCTTTCTAAACACACGCAGATTAAGATAATAAAATAATTATAAGACTTTCCACGAGCTCGGTGGCGCAGTCGTGAATGATGCAACTTTGACTCGGACGCTCGTGGGTTCGAGTCCCACACAGGACAAACATTTGTGAGCATGAACATGTCTATTTGTCTTGGTGTGGATGTTTTTAGAGGTAGGGCCCAACAAAGCAGCACCTGGGGAAGTACCTCCACAGAAAACCGACCGAAAAACTCCCTACAGGGTTGTTGTGTTCCTGCGTGTGAGTGAGGTCACCAATAAGCAGCTCCTAAGGAGTTACTGTGTTAGCAGCAGAGGTGGCATCGCGCGAGTGATATTTTTAATATATTACAAGCGTTCATAAGCTACGGTAACCGCTTTTCATCAGGTGGACCATATGCTTGAACGACTGCCGAGGTTGTACAAAAAAAATCTCATCATATACTCATCATAAAAATATTTAAAATTTATTTTGTTAGATTTTCCTTAACTACTGTCCCTTTTAGTAACTTCTGCCTCTTTAAGCAAAATAGAAATGGTTTTAGTCATATATGTAGAAAGAATGCAGGATGAAAGAATGACGAAACAGATGTACAATGCAAAAGTAGAGGGATGTTGGAGCCTCTTACCTACCATGACCAAATTGGTCGTGTTCTATCAGAAGGTGATGTCAGGAGCCCTAGAAACCGGCGAGCGTGCATGAAAAGAGCAATGAATGTTATAGAAGCGAGTGAGGTATGTAAGGATCGAGTCACATGGCGCTCGGCTCTCTCAGCCTACCCCGTAAGGGATTTGGCGTGAAGTTATAAATAGTCATTGTCATATATTACCTATATACTTACATTTGTACCAACATATAAAGCGGAAGAATTTGTTTGAAGCACTAATCTCTGGAACTTCCCCTCCGATTTGAATAATTATTTTTGCATTTGATAGGTATTCACATCATGACACGACCCTTAAAAGCCGAGAAAAAAATTTACGAAAAATAGTACCCACAGGATACGCGCAAATGAAGACATGGAGTGCAGCAAGTTTCGCTTCTAAAAACCTTTGCGGCAGGGAGGTTGATACATTAACCTTGATACCTTTGATCTAATTGGGAATATTACGGGAAATTGGAAGGACGTAGCAGCCGACGAAGGCCAAGAATCGCCTACCGCGCCCAAAATAGTCGTGTGTTATCTGAAGGTGATATTTAAAATCAGCAAGCGAGCATGAAGATGGCTTTGAATGTGGCGCTCGGTTCCCTCTATCTACTCCGCAAGGGACTTGGCGCGATTGATGTATTTTTTTTTATACAACGTCGGGAGTTATGCAAGCATACTGTCCACCTGATGTGAAGCAGTTATCGTAGCCTATTAACGCGTGTAATATATTCAGTATCACTCGCGCGATGCCCCTTCTGCTGCTTACACAGCAACTCCTTAAAAGCTTACTGGTGACCTCACTCACACACAGAAACACAACGACTCTATAGTGAGTTGTTATTTGGCTGCGGTTTTCTGTGAGATGGAGGTACTTCCCCAGACGGGATGCTTCGATGCGCCCTACCTCTCTTAAAACATCCCGACCAAGATAAACAGACATGTTCATGCGCACAAATGTTTGTCTTGTGTGGGAATCGAACCCACGAGCGTTGGTGTCAAATTCGCGTCTTTCACGACTGAGCCTGCGTGTGAGTGAGGTCACCAAAGAAACTCCGAAGGAGTTGCTGTGTAAGCAGCAGAGGAGGCATCGCGCGAGTGATACTTATTATATCGCAAGCGTTAATAGGCTACGGTACCCGCTTTACATCAGGTGGGCCGTACGCTTGTATGCCCCCGACGTAGTACAAAACGTTTGCAGGTGAGAGAGCGAAATGGCATTGGTTGATTTTTCTTTGCAATCGTCAATTTCAACCCGTCTTAGCGTAATCCCGTTTCCTAATCCATTAGGGTCATCGGGGTCCGCTACCAAAGCCTAAGGATTTTGCAAAGATACTACTGTTTTTACATAGAGCGACGACTGCCGTCAGACCTCGACAATCCAGAGAGTAAACTAAACCTTTCTTGAGTAAGCTCTATACTATACGATAATTTCTTGGACGTACGCGTTTCCTCACGATGTTTTCTTTCTCCGCCTAGATAGCGATAATTACAAATATGTACATAAATCCGAAAACACACAATTTAATTATACATGGCTGAATTCGAAGCGGAAACCAGTTGGTCAATAGGGCGTTTCGATACTGACCAGCTTAAAGTATATGACTAGGATAAATCTTTTAGTGACTACGGTCGAACTTTCTTAAACTGTGTGTTCGATTGAGGAGACGCGCGTAATACCATCGGTTTCCTACAACGTAGGTAGCTATAAAATCTGCATTGGTTTGCACTTTCGGTTTTTGGAGTGCTAAGATAATTTTTAGAATTTGACTGTTTTTATTTATTTCGTTTTCGTGTCGTATTTAAATCGCTAAATGCAAGTTGAAGTATTAACTAAAGTAAAAAAAATTAGTTCGTTGTAATAAAATAAACTGTTTAATCTGCTGACATGGCCGATTCCAAATCCACTAGAATTGGCGGGGTCTGCTACCTATACCTAAGGATTTGGCGAGATTCTGATCAATCAATAAAAATCTGTGTTAATATTTATTGGCAAGCGAGATGTCTTATGGCACTCGGTTATCTCTGTATATGCCGTAAGGTACCTGGTGTGAAGATGTAGGTACATACAATTTTTTACATTTAGCGACTGCCGTCAGATCTCCACAACAAAGAGAGTAATGCAGACCTTTCCTATGTGGGGGTTTCCTTACGTTTTTTGGCTTTACCGTTAAGTAACAAACTTACAAATTTATAATGGTATTAGTATACTTATTTGACATTATTTAAAATATATATTTTCAAATATTAGTATATTGTGAAGGTTTGGGGGAAAATGCACATTGCTTTCTGCAACACTGCATGCACCATAATCAGCATGACAGGACACATGACAGTGACAGTTGTAACTTTGACATTACGTGCGTATATTACACACAACACAACCTCAGACAGTAAATTATATATTGTAGAACTACCTGAAATTGTTTCGTTCTTTTTGCTTTTGTTTTGCAGTATTCTGTCTGGATATACAGGAAATAAATACCATGACATCTTTAGAAAACTTCAATGTGTCTATTAACTCAGAAAATGAAACCTCTCCACGTAACGAGTCAGTCGATATTCAGGAGACACTGGGTTCTACAATTGTCAATACAAATGTGGATCCTTTGAGTTCCCAACATTTAAATTCACTTAGTACAGAGCCTATTTCAGGTCCGTTAAGTGATATTTCATGTCAAATTGTGCAAATTGCTGCAGATTGCAGTACGACTAATTCGGAGCCCTCTGCAGTTTTGATGTCGACCCACAATGCGTCCGTTTCTGAGGGAACAATACAGGAGTCTGCTAATTTAGATCATGTGTAGGTACAATAATTTTTATACTGAAAATCAAGCACGTTTTATACTGGAAATCAAGCACGTTGTTTTAGGAAAACAATCTGGTGCTACTATAGCCCGCGAGCCGTGTACCGCGTACTCGGTTCTCCCCTTCCCGAAAGAGATTCGTCTCCAATTGCAGGAACACAATAATTCTCCACGCCATGGTTGTCTGACTAAAGTGAAAGATGATCAATTAACATTAATGCCACGCTTAGATAGAACTCTCCGATCCTAATGACAATGTATAATGAAAGTGTGTATAGAGCAGGGAATACTACCACTTGGTTTGAGACTTGTCTGCCTGCACCTTTGTACAACTTCCTTGTATATTGTAAATGTGTGTACCCTTAGGTACAAATAAAAGTTTATCTATCTATCTATGGTTATATTTATTTGGTATAATTATAGAAATGGGATAAAGCTAAGAAAAAATTGACTTATTTATTTAAATCAGTGGTTCTAAACCGGTGATCCCTGGAACCATCCAAAGTGGTCCGTGAAGCCATTATTAGAATATGCAGGCACAAAAATTGCTGTAAAATAATTCTTATAATGTAAACTTTTCATAAAAAAACCGTCAGCTTTGATATTTTTTATGTCCGTTTTATATATAGCACGACCCTTTTTCCCTTATAGTTATTGGGCATTGAGCAGTCAGAACCCGTTATATGTTTTCCGATACATTTCGCGGTCGTATATGACCACCAGGGTTTCGAAGGGTTAAACCGAATTTAGTGGTCCACGATAAGACAGTATTTTTGTCAAATGGTCCCTCATCACTGAAAGTTTAAGAACCACTGATTTAAATAGTGAAGATGCATTTTCTATGAAATTCAGGATGTCGGGCCGAGTGTAAGCACCTGATGCATTGTTGTCAGGGTTTATTTATGTTGAAATGTTAATTAATCATTTTTTTCCATGGTGGCAAACAAGGACAATACCTGCCCGATAGTAAGCAGTTTCAGGGATGTCACACACGCATTGGATTGGATCATTTTAAAATAATATACAATTAAATTTTTTTTTATAACTGCCATACATTTGCGTTATCATCCTTAGCTGATTTTTTTTATTGATTGGCTAACGTATTTGGAAAACTTAATTTACTTTCATTTCAGTTCACAACTTGATGAGAAATTTGAGAATAATGACAAAAAGGAGCTGGTAACTGCCAATACTAAAGGTAGTCTCCTAAAGTCAGTGAGAAAGCCAAGGAAAACACGAATGATGGAAGCTCTATCAGTGCCTCTGCACTTAGAGAAGTCTGTTCGGTAAGGGTTGTCTTTAGTAATGATCGGAATTACCTACCTCAATCCTTATTGTTGACTTTATTTTCTACTTGATTTGAAGGGTGGCTATTTTAATATGTCACCAAGCATATTGATGTAAAGTAGTTACCTTTGCCTATGAACTTGTAATACCATAATTATTGGTGTACTTTTATATAACGTCAGGAGGCATACAAGCATCAGTCCACCTTATGTAAAGCAGTTACCGTAGCCTATTAACGCTTGTAACATATATCACTCATGCGATGCCTCCTCTGCTGCTTACACAGCAACAACTTAGGAGCTGACTGGTGACCACAGGAACACAACAACCTTCTAGGGAGTTATTTGGCTGCGGTTTTCTGTGAGGTGGAGGTATTTCCCCAGATGGGCTGCTTTGATACACCCTACCTCTCTTAAAACATCCAGACCAAGACAAACAGACATGTTCATGGACACAAATGTTTATCTTGTGTGGGAATCAAACCCACGAGCGTTGGTATCAAAGTCGCATCTTTCACAACTGAGCCTCCGAGCTTGTCAAACCCCACCTGTGCTGCTAATACAACAACTCCTTAGAAGCTTAGTGGTAATTCACTCACTTAGATGACCGGAGCAGGCATGGCAGCGATGGCATGCATTTACTAACGGTAGTGGGTGCGAACCGGCCGGCAGTAGTTCGCACGAACAAATCGGGAGCGGAAGCACACAAAGTAGTTTAGATCAAATTGTCTTAAGTATTACCCGCGCAATGCCACCTCTGCTGCTAACATAGCAACTCCTAAGGAGCTTAGTGAAGACCTCACTCACACCCAGGACCACAACAACACTCTAGGGAGTTGTTATTTGGCTGTGGCTTTCTGTGAGATGGAGGTATTCCCCAGAAGGGCTTCTTTAATGTGCTCTACCTCTCTTATCATATGCTTGTATGCCTCAACAAGTCAAACTAGTCAAGTCAGTAGAATCAAAGGGAAATTAAGGTGCTGCTTTACAGTCTTCATTTGTATTTATCCCAGGATGATGAAGATGATGGGGTACCAGGGCGGTCCCCTCGGAGTACGTGGGGAAGGTATTACGGAGCCCATCAAGCCCGCACTGGATCGAGTAAGAATAATTAGCAATGAATAATAGACTAGTAGTAAAAGCAACTTTTGTCCGCAGTTAATAACACGACTTTGTGGGTTCGATTCTCACACAGGACAAATATTTGTGTGCATGAACATGTCTGTTTGTCTAGCTCTAGGTGTTTTTGATAGAGGTAGGGCGCATCAAAGCAGCCTGTCTGGGGAAGTAGTTTTACCTCACAGAAAACCGCGGCCAAATAACAACTCTGTTAGAGTTAGGTCACCAGTAAGCTCCTAAGGAGTTGCTATATTAGCAGCAGAGGTGGCATCGCGCGAGTAATACTTAATGTATTACCAGTGTTCATAGGTTTCGGTAACCGCTTTAGATCAAGTAGGCCATATGCTAGTACGACTCCCGACGTTGTTATAAAAAAACACAAGCTGCAGCAGTCTAGTGGATAAGGAAAGCCTATTAATCTACTGGTCAGACTTCGAATCCTGGCACCATGTACCACTAAGTTCGTGTTTTTGTACTTACGGACGAAGAAATTATATTTTGATAGACATGTAACCTAACCTTAGATCAGGTTTTCCCAATGAATTGTGGAGATGTGACGGCAGTCGCTCTCTGTTATAATCAGTATCTTGCCCAAATCCTAAAGCTTCAGTTTTGGATCCGACAATCCTGCTGTGTTAGCAGCAGGGGTGGCACCTCGCGAGTGATGCCTAATGTATTGCAAGCGTTCACAGGCTACGGCAATCGCTTCACATCAGGTGGGCCGTAAGCTTGTGTTCCTCCCGGCGTTGTATAAGAAAAAAAACATACTACTTATATCAATTTCACAGATGAACGGCGCTGGTCTGGGATACGAAAGGGGTGCAAGGATACCAAACCAGAGGGGCAAAAACATAGGCAGTGGAGTTCGCCCATCACATTCGAATCCCCCACATACTGGCGTAAGTAATCTATATCTATACTAATGGGGGCGTAGTGGTAGGTATTCTTAAATCCCTACTAGTTCTATTCGAAAACTTCCTGCTCTTACAAATTTCTTCTGATTAAATTCGTTGTGAGTCCCAAGGCAGCTGTAATTTAACCCCCGGGACAGCAATGTACTTCACTGTTCATTGCCATTTTGTGGTCGCCGCTGTTAATTCTGGCTACACAGGAAACACAGTGGTGGGAATGAGTGGTGGGCCTGTCCCACAAACCCCTACTAATATCGTACTCAACAAAAGTAGCTTTATATTAAGGATTTCTAACTTATTAACGACTAATTTAAAATTCCAATGATGTTAGCTGATATTTATTAAGTTGAACAGACGAGTACAATGTATCGCGGCGGTCGGTAGAATGAAGTTACATAAATGAAGAGACATTGTGACAATTATTGGATGAAGAATTATTAATTATCAATGAAGTCTCCCACTGTCATTTCTTGCGTACGCGCAAGGGGTGTGGCCACAAGCTCGGTAACGGACGAAACATGGCCGACTGTGCAGCCATGTTTCGTCCGTCGCAGTGACTGCAGACAATAGATGCACACCTGTTGCACTATGATGAGTGGCGAGGGCACATCTCATGAATGACCATCGCGCCATGTCTAGATATTATAAACTTATCTCTAAAAACTTATATCTAGATATTAAGACCTAATTTTTAGTTAACTTAGACTTCTCTGTATTTAATAACTAGCTGCCGCCCGCACCTCCGCCCGCGTGGAGCCAATTAACGTAGCCTATGTGTTAATCCAGATCATAACCTATCTACGTGCCAAATTGCATTCAAATCCGTTCAGCTGTAGAGCCCACCCGAACTAAAGTGACTAACCGCTTGCAATACAGGAAGCATCACGCATATATTGTTACATCTAACACAGCAACTCCTCAGTTTACTGATCACCTCACCCACTCGCAGGAACACAACAAAGAGGTTGTTATTTGTCACACAAATATTTGTTTTGTGTGGCAATCGAACCCACAAGCCTTGGTATTGAAGTAGCATTTCTAACTACTCCACCACTGAGCTCGTCAAAATATTTATCTATAACTTCACATCAATTCCCTTGGGGGGTAGACAGAGAACACCATGCGCCTCACACGCTTCTTTAACATTCGTAGCTCTTCTCATGCACGCTCGCCGGTTTCTAACGCTTCTTACAACACCTTATAAAACGCGATCAGTTTTGTCATGGTTGGTAAGTCTTAGTTTTCCTCGGCTCCTACATCCTTCAACTTTCCCATTGTATATCTGTTTCGTGATTCATTTCTCCTGTATTCTTTCTACATGCCCATCACTTGCTCGGCGGTGAAGGAAAACATCGTGTGGAATCCCGCACGTCCAAAAAAATATACTTCTAAAGTCGTGTGACTTAAGGTAAATCTGGTTTTCCCTTTGGGTTATGGAGGTCTGACGGCAGTCGCTCCATATGAAAATCAGTGTCTCGTCAAATCCTTAGTCTTAGATAGCGGACCTCGCCAATCTTCATGGATTAGGAAACGAGATACCGCTAAAAAGAAGAAGACATGGCAAAACATAGCGATTTTTTAAGAGAGGTAGGACGCATCAAAGCCGTTCGTCTGGGGAAGTACCTCCACCTCACAGAAAACCGCAGCCAAATAACAACTCCCTAGAGGGTTGTTGTGTTCCTGCGTGTGAGTGAGGTCACCAGTAAGCTCTCAAGGAGTTGTTGTGTAAGTAGCAGGGGAGGCATCACGCGAGTGATACTTAATATATCACAAGCGTTAATAGGCTACCGAATAGGAAGTTGAAAGGTGTGTTTTTTACAGAATGCTAGAAATGGAACGAGTAAAGGGTATAGATTCATGCTCGTTCTTCTAAGATCGGCCATTACGCTGATGACTTCAGAAGTTGATAAAGTTCGTGTACCATATAATCAAAAACATAAGAGGAAGAAGTATTTTGTGAAAACATTCTTTGAGACCGTCAACGATGGGTGAGTTCTTTCTATTTGTCTTTACGCCAAGACGTAGGCAGGGAGGGACGTAGGGCGCATCAAAGCAGCCCGCCTGGGGAAGTACCTCCACCTCACAGAAAACCGTAGCCAAAAACAACTCCCTGTAGGGTTGCTAGGTTTGTGATACTTAATACTACTTAGTGATACTTAATGTATTACAAGTGTTAAGGCTTTGTCTAACAGCGAGCTCGGCGTTAGCGTGGCGCTGCTGGCGCGACGCGAGGCTGGCGGGTCGCAAGCGCGGCGCGATAGTAGTATTTCGCGAATATGAATGATTCATTCGAATGGGCATGTATTCGAACTATTCGATTGTAGGAAAGAGCCATTCGAACTATTCGAAAAAAAACATTCAATGAATTTGCGTCATTCGCATGAATTTGAATCATACTCTTTTTTGTCGCACTGTAAAAAATTTTAATTAAATGAAATTACACAAATAAAGTTATATATAATCAATGGAACGTTTCTCTAATTAGGCACCACAACTGTAAGTTGTTTTATGCACAACTGCTACCATTGCAATAAACTTTAATTAAATAAACCATATTACAAAATAAGTCTGTAAGCAAAGAAAAACAGGTAACAAACACTAAATATAAAATTAAAACATGTTGAATAGTGTTGGACTAAGAAAGAAGCATTCAATATTTTCATTCGAATGAATTATTTAGGTTAAAATAATTCGAATATTGAATTATCATTCGAATGATTATCTTTCATTGGGATGACGATTGATCTTTCGAATACCACGAATCAAATCATTCGAATAATTCGATTGTTAATTTTTGGAACACGATGGTCACACTGCAGGCAACACGCTACGCTGCGCTAGCGCCCCGCCAGCATACCGTCGCGCCAACCAGGAAAGCGTTACTTTTTATCTAATAATAATACAGTGCAACCTCGATATAACAAATCTGAAGGGAACAAGTAAATATTCGTTATATCAAGTAATTCGTTAAACTGTCTAAAATTTGTTACGGAAAAAAATACTTTTATTCACCTCAACATTACGTACTCATCGTTTCTGAGCCACTGACACATGAATGTTTAACAATAGTGATGAGCAGTAGTGTTTACATTACTTTCCATCAAACAAAACAACAATGATTGTTTTACGAAAAAATGCGTGCCGAAACCTGTCGCGACATGAATCACATACTATGGGATTAAGAGTCATACATTCAAAGACTTCTATGTATATTACTAGAGAGGCTGAGTAACATAAATATTGTGTCGTAGTTCGGGAGCGCGCCGGCTGAGGTGCGGGGTAGCGGGAGAGGGTTGCCAATGCAGTGAACAGGCTGCTCACGCAGACGCGACAATCGGTTGAACTTTACCTATTACCAATTTGACTTCGACTGTTACTAATACCATTTCAATATAATGGTAAATTAAAGTATATTATACATAATACTATATGTATACACTAATAATACATGATCCAGAGAAATCTACGATAGTAACAATTGTGTAATTATATAGTACATACAGTAAAATATTAAAACTTACTTATGAAAAGTTATTCCTTCAGAAAACTTTTTTGTTCTTTGAGAATAATTTTTGCAGTATCTAAGTATGCAATTCGGCATTATTGTGAATATATTGCGATTCAATGGGTACCTAAAATACAAAATCACAGAATTATCTATTTGCAAATAAAATTAAGTTTCTACCTATTTCCATATCTGTTTGAGCACCTGTTACATAGATCTATGATGTGATCGTCGGTAGCGCTACTTACGCTACTAGAGAGTAAACGAGATGGCAATAGTGTCATGGCTATTATTCATGTTAGGTACAGTTTCATAGTAAAATACAAAAAAAAAAGAAGTTACTTACCAAAAATAGCAGTTGAATCACTTGAACAAAGTATTCACGTAAATATAATAATGATTAATTGTTATTTCGTGGCATTTAAAACAAAAAAAGAAACTTATTTGTCGACCGCAACGTTCTCGGTTAATTACGAAACAAAGGAGTGATTGTCTCGCTTGCTCGCAACCGACTAAAGGAGTTGCGGAGAATTGACCGTAACTTGATGCGCAAAATCCGAGTTCCGCTCAGCCTGTCTAGAGTAGTATACATAGAAGTCTTTGCATACATTGGTGGGAACGTTATATATAGGTTTTGTGCTAACAAAATCCGTTAATTAGAGGTAATTACACTTTTTCTTGATAGTTGAAAAATCGTTATAAAGAGGTTGTTCGCAATGTAAAGGTATATTTTACATTGACTCTTATGGACAATTCAAGGGGATTACGAAGAACTTGTTAAATCAAGGAAGTCGTTATATTGAGGTACGTTATATTAAGGTTGTTCTGTAATAAAAAAAAAACATTTCGCACTTACGACTTTGTTTCAGGTCGTTTGCAATACTTTCCCAAATCAGCGCTTATAAAGTGATGTTGTTGTAATCTTTATTACTCGCAAAATTATTGGACCAGCTAACCAGGCATAGAGAATTTGAAATTTTTCGAGTACTCAAGCCACCATACCTTATTGGTAAAGAGGCTTGGGTCCATGCCTGCTTGTTGAGACGAATATTAATAATGGATTCAATTTGTAATTTTAAAATATTTTTGATAGGTTGAACCAAATTGGGAAATTTCCAAATGGAGCAACAGCGGAACAGCTAAGTAAATTTAGGTACGAGTTAACAAAATTTGAGAACGAACAAAGTGTAGTGACTACTAATTTTGATGAGACGATCCGAATGTCTATTAAATTTTGAAATTGAATTACTTAAATCGTAAAGAATTGAATTTGGCCGTACACAATTGATAATTTTTTTTTGTTTTGTGTGACTGCTTTCATATATTTTCACAGCAAGTTAGCACGTCAAGGACACGCCACGTTAGCGTCAGGCCCAGCCACGCTCGCTGTTTGACAAAGCCTTTAATATGCTACGGTATCCGCTTTACATCAGATGGGCCGTATGCTTGTATGTTTCCCGACGTAGTATAAAAAAAAATCGCAAAATTTGCGGCGTAACGTTTATAGACGGTATTCGCAATGATGATATTAGACTCAGAGTTGAAAGAATCTGATAGAGTAGGAGTTAAAATAAGAGGCATGCTCCGTTAGTGCGTGCATGTAGAAAGAATGCACGATGAAAGAATGACGAAGCACCTACAACGCAAAAGTAGAAAGATGTAAGAGCCGAGGAAGGCCAAGACTTACCTACTATGACCAAATTGATCGTGTTCTATCAGAAGGTGATGTCAGGAGCCCTAGAAACCGGCGAGAGTGCATTTGAAGAGTAATAAATGTTATAGAAGCGAGTGAGGTGTGTAAGGATCGAGTCCCGTGAAGGATTTCTCATGAAGGTATAGATAGATGGATAGATTGATTCTTTCGTTTGTTTTCAGTTGTAATTTTGATTTCAAATTGCAAGAGGCTGCAGACTTGGCGCACACGTTAAAAACGGCGATGGAGAACTCGCCGTGGATGATACACGGATCGGAAACTAGTGACAGGCAGTACGATTTATATATACATATTTTATACCACTCTTTCTTTTTCACACCATTTTTTTTAATAATAGTAATAACTACTAGGACCAGTTCTACTGAGACCGGTCTATCATCAGATCATCACAGACAGGACTTTTGTCGCCACTCGGTTTATAGGCCAATTCTGCTAAATAACTGCAACTGCACTGCAACGCAGCGTTTGTCAAAATGCGTACATTTTGACGTTTCGGTATTCTGTTAAGCGAAATGCAGGAACGCTGCAGTAAATGTAAATCCTGCACTGTACCTGCACGTTTCCTACAATATAATCGTATTCTGTTAAATTGTTTTGACATTTGTATAGCGATGACAGAAGTTTTGAAGTTTATCTGCAGTTTTGCTAACGTTAGTCTCGAGCAACTTTTGCGAAGTGAAATTAACATTCTGAAGCGGTGATTTATATTGCAAAATATTTGTTTTGTTTTGGGAAATGTTTGTAGGAATATATGATTAAGTAAAGCTTCTTTTTAGTTAGAAATACCTCCACGCCGCTGGCAGCGAAGGGCAATCGGGTGTGAAACTTTAAACTATAATAGTCAACAATAAGTAAAAATCCCATTTATTAGTTTGAAATATGGTAACATTACAGGAGTTAAGTAGTTCATTTGCAGGATACGAACAGTTCCAGCGTAGTTGCAGTGCAGGAAACTTTAATAGAATACACGTATTGACACTGCAATATTCTTGCACGACTCAAGTGACAGGCGTAAACGTGCAGTTGCAGTTATTTAGCAGAATTGGCCTACAGATATCGTGCTGATAGACCGAGGGGCGCGCCGCACAATTCTCGTTGACATCACCATTCCCCATGACGAGAACCTCGTGGCTTGGCTCACGAGGTTACCGCCATGTGGCGTGTGGACTCAACGATTGTTGTTCCGATAGTTGTGACAGTGAACAGACTTATAGCGAAGAGTCTCGACCGCTACCTTGAGAGGCTCTCGCTCGACAGTTGGATTGCGCGAGTGATACTTAATATACTACAAGCGTCAATAGGCCACTTAACATCAGGTGGGCCGTATGTCTTACGACGTAGTATAAAAAAATGTAGTTCTTGTGAGAGTTTGGAGTGTGAACACCAGGGGTGTCACTCGTCTGTTGCCGACCCTAACACTGTGGACATTTTCGCCAATTTATTATATGTTGCGTTCCTGCGAGTCAGTGAGGTTACCAGTAAACTCCTGAGTAGTTATTGTGGATAACAGCGGAGGTGGAATAGCTCGAGTGATACTTAATGTATGCAAACGTTCATAGGCTATGGTAACCGCTTTACATCTGGTGGGCCGTATGCCTTCCGACCTTGTATAAAACAATAAAAGTAATATACAATGTGATTACCTAATACAAGTTCAAAAGCCACAGCCCTGTGCTCCTAAGGAGTCGATACTTCCTGTATTGCAAGCATTTATAGGCTATGGTAGCCAATTTACTACATGGACCATATATTTGCATGTTTCCCTATGTAAACCTTTCTCGAATACATTTAAACGCATAAAAACTTCATCTAAATTGGGGTAACCGTTTAGGATATATATATATATATACTACACCACATCAACCCTTACTCATCCCACTGCAGGGTACGGGCCTCCTTTCAACCGAAGGGGTTTAGTCAACTGATTGGCGGAGGCCAGTGTTTTTAAGCAGCTCGTTAGCCTTAGCTCAAGGACTGTCATCTGTAGACGACAGCCGGGACCGACGGCTTAACGTGCCCTCCGAAGCTCGAGATAGATAAAGTCATTCAAAGACGGGCGGAGGTCAACGTTGCTTAACCTGCGTGTTCAGTTAGAATGACTGGGCTCTCGATATCGCTGTAGCGGCATGACAACATAGTTGGATATTGCAGAAGCAGCGTTTTCGATGCGTGGAATTAATCCAACCAGTCGCCCAGCTTGGCCGGTCGCGTTTAGACGACCGACGTTCAGGTTCTTCAGGTGTTTAATAAATGTATTTGGTAAATTTTGAAGAATAAATAATTCAGTACACAGTGACTTTATTTAATGCTTAAAGATTTAGATTGATTTTTTTTTCAGAATGATATTAAAAAAGGTGCCCTCAGATCATGAAAGCAAGCCAAAGAAAAGCAATTTAGCGCCGAGACATGCAATCACATCCCAAGACGAACCTAACACCGAACAAGACAACGTCTGCGATAATAATATGGCCACAGTATTCATAACAGATAAAAGATTGAATTATTATGTAAATAATGTATCATTTCCGAACGTAGACGGTTATCCACAGAGCTGCACTTTCAGTCTAGCTTTCCGCCTCATACTTCTCGACGATATTCTAGAATTTTCCAAAAGCGACAAAACATCGATCGCCATAGATTTAGGCGCAATGGTTGATAAGAACGAATTCCATTTTGTATTTAACTTATGTCGTGGGAGTCATCCTTTTGAGACTAAAATGGAAAACGATACATATGCAGACATATCCTTTGTAATGTTCAATCGAAATTTATACCTGGACATTGAATATGGCAGCCAAAGGTAAGTCCTGGGATTATTCTGAAATTCTGGAGAAAAATCTTCTAAAAACAAAAGAAAGCAAAGAGAAATTAATAACATACATATACATAATTCATTTAGAAATAGCAGCGGCGCGCAGCGACTTTTCGGTGTCAAAAATGATCGTTTTTTTTATACTACTAGATTGGCAAACGAGCATGCGGCCCGCAGCAGATGGTAAGCCGTCACCGCAGCCTATTGCCGCTCTCTACACCACGGGGATGTTCCTCGCGCGTTGCCAATCTTGTGATCTAAGTATGTTTCGTCACAGTACCCAGTAATTTCTCTGCCATATCTCACCCTTCAAACGGGAACATATCTATATAAATATAGCTGCTTGGCGGTAGAAATAGGTGAGACAGAGGTACCCATGCAGACGACTTTTGTACAAAGTCTCCCTCTGGTGAAATATATTCAATTTTATTTACTAAAGCTAAAGTTCAATTTTATTTGATGAGAAAACGAAGCGTGAAGGGGCACCTTGCGGGCCAGCATGGCATCGTCAACTGACAGGACACTGTAGTGTTTTGTCAGTTGCCGCTGCGATTTGGGCTCCTCTTTCGCTTACCATCAGGCGAAGCGGAGTCACTATGCTGACTTAAAGAGGTATCGCGGTGCAAGAACGACGACGAGCTCGGTGGCTGCCACCGCTCGTGGGTTCGATTCCCACACAAGACAAACATTTGTGTGCATGAACATGTCTGTTTGTCTTCGTCTGGGCGATTTAAGAGAGGCAGGGCGCATCAAAGCAGCACGTCTGGGGAAGTACCTCCACCTCACAAAAACCGCAGCCAAATAACAGCTTCTTACTTCCTCAGACGGACTGCTTTGATGCGCTTACCTCTCCTAATGGTGTCTGAACACTTATACAACAGGCCATGCTAATGCGAGCCTGTGGACATTTGCAACACCAGGGGTGTCACCCATGCGTTGCCGACCCTGTAAGTACCTCTTCACGCCTTTCTTGAAGAAACCCATGCCGTAGTCCCTTGCGAAATCCTCATTCCACAACTTGAGAGTTCTCGGAAGAAAACTTTTTTTGGAACCGCACAGTACGCGACCATTGCTGTTCCGGTGTGTGCTTGAATACGTTACTGTTTCTTTTCAGAAGTCTGGTTGTACAAAAATTACCAGATACTCCAGAAAACAGAAGAAAGTCCAGAAAACGGCTCAGAGCTTGGTACAGCAAGAATAATGATTCTGATCCTGAACATGTTACTACACCTGACGAAGACATGGAATCTATTACCTCTGAAGTAAACATACATCTGAAATTACCATATCAATACCAGTGGCGCAGTGGTGAATGACTTTGACACCAGCGGTCGTGGGTTCGATTCCCACACATGACAATCATTTGTGTGCATTAACTTTTCTGTTTGTCTTGGTCTGGGTGTTTTTAAGAGAGGTAGGGTGCATCGAAGCGTCCCATACCTCACAGAAAACCGCAGCAAAATAACTCTCGGGAGCGTTGTTGCGTTCCTCCGTGTGAGTGAAATCACCAGTTAGCTCCTAAGGAGTTGCTGTGTTAGCAGATGGGTGGCATCGCACGAATCATATTCAATGTATTACAAACGTTCATAGGCTTCGGTAACCGATTTACATCAAGTGGGCCATATGCTAGTGCGCCTCCCGACGATGACTATAAAAAAAACGCAACCTGTAGCAGTCTAGTGGATAAGGAAAGTCTATTAATCTACTGGTTACTTCTAATCCTGGCGCCATGTACCACTAAGTTCGTGTTTTTGTACTTACGGACTAAAAAATTATATTTTGATAGATGAAAATTATATTTGACATGTAACCTAACCTTAGATTAGGTTTTCCTCGATTAGGTCGCTCTCTGTTACAATCAGTATCTTGCCCAAATCCTTAAGCTTCAGTTGCGGATCCGCTAATCCTAATGGATTAGGAAATGGCAAAACCCTGGAAGGAAGAATAGGAAAAGCGAGCATAGCACATATTCAAGCCTATCTTAAATGCAAACAAAATCGTTATATTGGTTCTCCATTAATTACTCCCTTCTTGCTCGTAATAGTCATACACATCACCATCCACCTTGACGAGCTCGGTGGCGCACTAGTTAGTAACGTTACACTGACATCGCTCGTGGGTTCGATTCCCACACAGGACAGACATTTGTGCATGAACATGTGTGCTAGGTTGTTCATTCTGTATCTCGATAGTTGTCTGCAGAGAATTAGGTATTGAATGTGGGATTGCGCATGGTGAACTGTCTGCTGTATACAGACATTGACGTGATATTAGCAGATACACCATCAGAACTGCAAACACTGGTCACAACGATAAAAGACGATTGTATGGAGAAAGCTTACTACTGAATGCGAAGAAGATAAAGATAATGGTATTTGAAACAGACGAAACCAAAACCATTGCAAGAAGATGATGATGAAGTGTTGGAACAAGTGGAGAAGATTGTATATCTTGGATGCGCTTTCAGCAGGGATGGAAGGTACACCGCAGATGTGGAAAGGCGAGTGAGCGCTGGGAATAGTGTGAATGGAGCGTTGGGAAAACTTCTTGGCATTAAAAACTTGGGTCAGAAGGCACAGCTCGCTATACACAATTTAGTGCTGGTCCAACATTTATTTATGGAAGCGTGAGCTGGTTATGTCAGAGAGAGTATGAAAGTAGGATAACCGCTGTCGAAAGCGAGCGTTGCGCAAAATTTGTGGTAACGTTGTAGACCGCATTCGCAATATGATGTTAGAAACAGAGTTGGTTTGAAAGAGAGCGTCGGTGGTAAAATAAGAAGAGGCGTGCTCCGTTGGTTCGGACAGAAAGAAGGCACGATGAAAGAATGACGAAGCAGATATACAATGCAAAAGTAGAAAGATTTAGGAGCTGAGGAAGGCCAAGACTTACCTGCTATGACCAAATTGGCCGTGATCTATCAGAAGATGATGTCAGGAGCCCTGGAAACCGGCGAGCGTGCATGAGAAGAGCAAAGAATGTTACAGAAGCAAGTGAGGCGTGTAAGGATCGAGTCACGTGGCGCTCGGTTGCCTCTGCCTATCCCGCAAGGGATTTGGCGTGAAGTGAAAGATAGATAAGTATGAACTTACAAAAAAAATCGGCCAAGTGCGAGTCGGACTCGCGCACGAAGGGTTCCGTACCATTATCTATAAAAACAGCAAAAAAATCACGTTTGTTGTATTGGAGCCCCCTTAAATATTTATTTTATTCTATTTTTTAGTATTTGTTGTTATAGCGGCAATAGAAATACATCATCTGTGAAAATTTCAACTGTCTAGCTATCACGGTTCAAGAGATACAGCCTGGTGACAGACGGACGGACGGACGGACGGACGGACGGACGGACGGACGGACGGACAGCGGAGCCTCAGCAATAGGGTTCCGTTTTACCCTTTGGGTACGGAACCCTAAAAATGGGGCTAGATGGCGCTCTGTTATTTGTCATAGCCTATTTATTATATACTTCTTTATTTTGAAGTCGAAACGAAGTTGAAAGGGGTGATTTTTTACAGAATGCTAGAAATGGAACGAGTAAAGGATATAGATTCAAGCTCGTTCTTCTAAGATCGGCCATTACGCTGATGACTTCAGAAGTTGATGAAGTTCGTGTACCATATAATCAAAAACATAAGAGGAAGAAGTATTTTGTGAAAACATTCTTTGATACCGTCAACGATGGGTGAGTTCTTTCTATTTGTCTTTACGCCAAGTCATAAGCAGATAATTTTTAAGGGAGGTAGGGCGCATCAAAGCAGCCCGCCTGGGGAAGTACCTCCACCTCACAGAAAACCGCAGCCAATAACAACTTCCAGGAGGGTTGCTAGGTTCCAGCGTGAGTTCATCGGTAAGCTCCTAAGAAGTAGCTGTGGTAGCAGCAGGTACGGCATCGCGCGAGTGATATTTCATGTATTGCAAGCGTTTATAGACTACGGTAACTGCTTTACGTCAAGTGGGCCGTATGGTTGTTTGGCTCCCATCAAGATTGCTGACTTATGTTGTTGTTTTTACTTTTATTTAATTAATTATTAAAATAAATTTTATTTAATTAATTAATAAAGAGCTGGGTGTGGCAGAGAGAGCATGAAAGTAAGATAAACGCGACCGAAATGGGACACAAGAAAGAAACAGAGTTGGTCTGAAAGAGAGCGTCGGTGGTAAAATAAGAAGAGGCATGCTCCGTTGATTCGGACATGTAGAAAGAATGCACGATGAAAGAATGACGAAGCAGATATACAACGCAAAAGTGGAAAGATGTAGGAGCCGAGGAAGGCCAAGACTTACTTACTATGACCAAATTGATCGTGTTCTATCAGAAGGTGATGTCAGGAACCCTAGAAACCGGCGAGCGTGCATGTGAAGAGCAATGAATGTTATAGAAGCGAGTGAGGTGTGTAAGGATCGAGTCACGTGACGCTCGGTTCTCTCTAACTACCCCGCAAATGATTTTGCGTGAAGTTATAGATAGATAGATTAATTCTTTCGTTTGTTTTCAGTTGTAATTTTGATTTTAAATTGCAAGAGGCTGCAGACTTGGCTCACACGTTAAAAACGGCGATGGAGAACTCGCCGTGGATGATACACGGATCGGAAACTACTGACAGGCAGTACGATTTATATATACATATTTTATACCACTCTTTCTTTTTCACACCATTAAGTTTTTTTTAATAATAGTAATAACTGCTAGGACCTGTAGGGTAAGCACGAACATATTAGAAACTCGTATCGTAATCGTAACGAGTACTCGATAGTATTACTTTACAATTAGTAGGATGAAATATAAACTATATATTTAATATATAAATTTACTATTTACAAATTTTTATTTCATCCTACTAATCATTGAAAAAATAGGTTTATTTTTATATATTATTATATAGGTTTCTCTTTGTTCATTTACTGGGTGTTCAATAAGTATTGTAGTAAGATAATAAAATAACACAATAAACTACGTTAAACTCTAGGTAAATCTTGCATTTTATGTAACATATTAGTCTACTATTGTTTTCAAGCGAAATACTACCAAAACACTGAAAATAATGGTCAAATACTATGTTTACACAATTACGCAAGTCGTTTCATCCACAATTTTTACGTGAATAAATATTCGTAAGTTTCGATAGCCAGCCTTCGAGATTCTCGATACCGTCCGTCAAAACAAAGTTCGTGCTCCCAAATTTAATACAAATATGTCAAGATACGTACACGTTACGATACGAACTCGATACGAAAGTGTTTGTGCTTTAAAATGTAGTTACTTTTACGTCCGATAGAGGCGCTGCTCAATTTTCATACAAATTGTATACGATGACGATACGAATGTTTTTTCGCAAAGGATTCGTGCTTGCCCTACTGGTCTACTGAGACCGGTCTATCATCGGATCATCACAGACAGGACTATTGTCGCCACTCGGCCTGATATCGTGCCGATAGACCGGGGGGCGCGCCACGCAGTTCTCGTTGACATCTCCATTCCCCATGGCGAGAACCTCGTGAAAGCTGAGTAGGAGGAATTTATAAAGCACTAGGGCTTGGCTCACGAGGTTCCGCCATGTGGCGTGTAGACTCGACCATTGTTATTCCGATAGTTGTGACCGTGAACAGATTTATAGCGAAGAGTCTCGACCGCTACCTTGAGAGGCTCTCGCTCGACAGTTGGGTTAAGAACCCGATTCAAAAAGCGGTTCTTTTGGACACGGCCCGCATTGTGAGGAAATACCTCATTTTGGAGCCCTAACCACCGGTAGCTTGAGTCTTCGCTCCGCTACCGGCGGGTGCCCATTTTTTTTTATTTATAAATGTATTTTTTTTAATTTTATATTTAAAACTGTAAAAAAGTTATGATGTATAAAATATAATAATAATATTTATTCACTACAGAGACTTATAAATGTAACGGATTCTAGTGGTATTTATAAGTTACATGTCTGTTTGTCTTGGTCTGGATGTTTTAAGAACCTCACAGAAAACCGCCCACAAATAACAACTTCCTAGAGAGTTGTGTTCCTGCGTGCGATTGAGGTCACTAGTAAGCTCCTAAGGAGTTGCTGTGTAAGCAGCAGAGAAGGCGTCGCGCAAGTGATACTTAATATATTACAAGCGTTAATAGGTTAATGTCCAGGCTCTCTTCGGGTAATAGGAATTATACTTACAATTAGTTTGACAAACAAGCGTACGGTCTGCCTGATGGTAAGCAGTTACCGTAACCTATGGACATTTGTAACACTCATGCATTGCCGACCCTAACACTGTGGACATTTACGCCAATTTATTATATGTTGCGTTCCTGCGAGTCAGTGAGGTTACCAGAAAACTCCTGAGTAGTTACTGTGGTTAACAGCGGAGGTGGAATAGCTCGAGTGATACTTAATGTATGCAAACGTTCATAGGCTACGGTAACCGCTTTACATCTGGTGGGCCGTAGACGACAGCTCGGACCGACGGCTTACGTGCTCGCCGAAGCTCGAGATGATAAACCCTTCCAAAGACAGACGGAGGTCGACGTTGCTTAACCTGCGTGTTCGGTTAGAATGATGAAATGTATGTACAATTGTTATTTTTTTTCAGAATGATATTAAAAAAGGTGCCCTCAGATCATGAAAGCAAGCCAAAGAAAAGCAATTTAGCGCCCAGACATGCAATCACATCCCAAGACGAAACTAAAACCGAGCAAAACAGCGTCTGCGATAATAATACTAGTTAATTAATTACGACTTATTTAAGTATGTATGAAACAATGCGTTGAAAACTCAAGACGGGGACAGAAAGAGGGTTTTAATGTGTTGCCCATCTCGAGATTTAAAATTATCAACTTGTGATCTTTTTTTTTTGGTTCTTTTTATCCCCGAGGGGAAAGGCAAAGAAATCTAGCCCATACAACAAGTCATCAGTTTAGAACCATTTGAAAATCTTTATTCTATGTTCCAGCTTCAGGAACTGTGCTGAAAAAATACTTGGGAAGGGTACCTAGACCCAATCAACCCAATTTAAATACCACCCGTAAAACCCGATAACACCCGATAGTGATTTTTACAAGGTTTTCTTGATGAACTTATTCACGTCTTCCAAAAAGTGCATAAACGTGTTATATTTGAGTTTTTTCATTACTGTATAATTTCACTAGCATTTATGTTACAAAATACTATCGAAATTGTCACACAAAACTAATTTTATACTGAATTGTAAACATTTCAAGTAAAACAACAATGTCACTCGTCAAAAGCGCGGGAAGAAGTCCCACTTGTGATCTAAAACTATAATGTTGCAAGGTATACTTCTCCCACATACACTAAATTTTATAAAATTATACATTTTTCAGCTATAGTTGACTTCAGAAAAATGTTCAGAAGTGTACAATTTGTATTAAAAGTTTACTTGTTACTATTTTACTTATTATTCTAAAGAGTTTAATTAGTTACCTAAATTATTCTCTCTTTGTTCACGGGTTTTAATCCCGGTCATTTGATAGGCGTGCGCGGGGATATGAATCCAAAGCGTAAAGGCCCCTTCGAAAAGAATGATGTAATGTATTATTATTTTTACATTAATGATTTTATAGTGCATGTATATTTTTTTTATACAACGTAGGGATACATACAAGCATACGGTCCACCTGATGTAAAGCAGTTACCGTAGCCTATTAACGCTTGTAACATATATCACTCGCGCGATGCCTTCTCTGCTGCTTACACAGCAACTCCTTGGGAGCTTACTGGTGACCTCACTTACACGCAGGAACACAACAACCCTCTGGGGAGTTGTTATTTGGCTGCGGTTTTCTGTGAGGTGGAGGTACTTCCCCAGACGGGCTGCTTTGATGCGCCCTACCTCTCTTAATTGATTTGCATGCCTTTTCCATACATTCCCTTCTACCTCCACTAAGTAAGTCACCCCTGGAATTACTACTTTTTTATACACCTCTTGGTCCATTCTCTTTATCTTTCCTAAAATCTATTACCATTACTTGACTTCCGATTTCCAAATGTGTAATGTTCCAACTTCCCTTAGCATATTTTAACTGTTTTGACTGAGATTCAACTAAGTTTTGATAAATTGGCGCTGGTCTCCATAAAGATATACGTGTTCTTAATTCTGTCCCCGTTAGTAGTTTAGCTGGTATGCACAGCGGTTCTATAAAATATGACGAGTGTATATTGTAGTGATTTACCACTTCCAACTATTTTCAGGAACACCGTTCCTATATGAAATCTATATGTTTGTCTGTGCGTTTGTCTGTGTGTTTGTCTGTCGCTTTTTTTCGAAGTAGAAACTCGATTATCTGGCCCTCAGTTATACGGATTCGTGATTATCTGGACTACCAACCGCGACCAATTTATATGTACAAGTCGAATTTATGCAAGCATGAACGTGTCGTAACTGGCATATCCCGCCTGCGCCCCGTGGGATCGCTGCCCCACGCTTTATTGTTTTAGTTAGTTTGCAATTGTGACTCCGCTGGTACGTGCGTGTCACGTCTACATATTTAAAAATGCCAAAGCGTAAGAGAGTGGTGTTATCGCTAAAGACAAAATAAATATTATTGATTCATTAAAAAAAGGAGAAACCGGTCGTAAGTTAGCTGACAAGTATGGTGTAGGTACATCCACGATAAGTGATATTAAGAAGAATACCGATTCAATTTTGTTGTACACCTGCAAATTAGACAGTGAAGACGGGAGTAAACATCGGGAAATAATGAAGAAACAGAAAAATGAACTTTTAGAAGAAGCTCTGTATTGTTGGTTTTTACAAAAACGATCAACAGAGCAACCGATATCTGGTCCTTTGTTCTGTGAAAAAGCATTACAGTTGAATAAAAAATTAGGTGGCGATGAATCGTTTGTGGCAAGTAACGGATGGTTGTACAGATTTAAATCACGTCATGGAATTCGTAAATTGGAAATACTTTTCTTCATGCATTCGATTAGCCGGATTTTCGATTATCCGAATGCTTATCGACAACAATTAGTCCGGTTAATCGAGTTTCTACTGTATTCGAATTTTGACTTCAAATTCGGATTCAGCATAAAAAAGTAGAATAGGAATGTTCAGGAACACCGTTCCTATCTCTTATGGAACATGGTCAAAGTGGCCGACAAATTAAAAAAAAAAATGAATTGTTACATATATAATTGACGAGCCAGGTGTTCCTCTGGCAATGCCAGCTTGCGCATTCTCAACTGGTTTTTTATATGACTTTTAAAAGTTTCCACAAATCGTTCCGCAGCACCATTAGTGGCGGGGAAATGTGGGGAAGTGAATGTAAGTGGTCACTCCTGTGACTTTGTAAAGTTCACGGAATTCGTGACTCGTGAAGTACCGTTGTCGGTGACTAAATGAAATGAAAATCCAAATCTAATATAAAGTTCTTTAAATTTAGCTATTGTTAGGTTAGAGCCGATATTTTACATCTGAAAAGCCTCTGGCCATTTAGAATCTATCCACCACAATTTCACAAACACCATTGTTTGGTAAAATGTATTTACATTTTACCAAACAATGGTAACCAAGACCAAGGTAATCCGCGTGTATTCTGGATCATGGTCCAGGGGGGAATGGGCCAACACCTTGGTACTGCTCTGGAAGGATTATGTATGTTTGTGAAACATAAATTTTCTATCGCCTCATTTAATTTTGGCCACCAAAAGTAAGCTTTGGCCATGTCAATCATTCTAGAGCATCGTTTCTCAACCATTTTTATGTCGCGACCTACGAAAAAGTTGAATAAAATGTCTTGCGATCCCGTCACAATAAAATTATAATAATATTTGCATAGCGCGCTACATTTATCAGCTATACGTTATATTAGCCTTCACTCGTTTTGACCTGCGGTGTACTTGCACGAACTTGTCAAATAAGCCGCTTGCGCATCCCGTGGCACATACGCTAGGACAGGTTCGTACATGTTAATTAGTTATAAAAACAAAGGGACGCGAGGCCGAGCTTCATTGTGTATAGGGATACATACCTTTTTAGGGAAGTAGTATAGGGAAGCAAGTACATACCACAACTATCTTATCTCACTATATTTAATTTTTATAAATAGAAAACAGTAAAAAGTGGGTTACAAAGTTAAATTAAAATTGACAAATATGTGACAAAACGAAATGTTCCTTCTACGTCTGGTGAAATGATGAAGAAAAGAACAGGTACCAACCAACAACAACGACACATATTTGAAATATGGATTTATTGCATTGGATGACAAGCCACAATGTGTTGTTTGTTTTCAAGTCCTATCTGCGGAAAGCATGAAGCCTTCAAAATTACTCGGGCATCTAGAAACCAGACACCCGTCTTTACAAGGCAAATCGTTAGAATTCTTCGAGCGTAAGTCCCTTGCTTTGAAAAATCAACAAATTGCTATAAAAAAATCCAGCCGTAATGAGACTGCAGCACTTCATGCATCCTACTTAGTAGCACTGCGAGTCGCGAGGGAATCTAAGCCCCATACTATTGCGGAAAGACTCATTTTACCTGCTGCCATTAATATGGTCAATATTATGATAAGTTCGAAAGAAGCTAAAAAAATAAAAACTATACCCCTTTCAAATGATACAATATCGAGGCGTATTAATGAAATGGCTGTCTACATTCTATATAACTTCACGCCAAATCCCTTACGGGGTAGGCAGAGAGAACCGAGCGCCACGCGACTCGATCCTTACATACCTCACTCGCTTCTTTCACATTAATTGCTCTTTTCATGCACGCTCGCCGGTTTCTCTCTCCTGACATCACCTTCTGATAGAACACGACCAATCTGATTATGATAGGTAAGTCTTGGCCTTCCTCGGCTCCTACATCCTTCCACTTTTGCATTGTATATCTGCTTCGTCATTCTTTCATCCTGCATTCTTTCTACATGTCCGAACCAACGGAGCATGCCTCTTCTTATTTTAACACCGACGCTCTCTTTCAGATCAACTCTGCTTCTAACCTCATCATTGCAGATACGGTCTGCAAGCGTTACACCACAGATTTTGCGCAACGCTCGCATTTCAACCGCGTTTATCCTACTTTCATGCTCTCTCTGCCATACCCAGCTCTCGCTTCCATAAGTAAGCGTTGGGACCAGCACTGTGTATAGCCAGCTGCGCCTTCTGGCTCAGGCTGTCGACATTCACAACCAAATAATTGAAAAAGTTAAATTAAGTGATTTTTTTGCTATTCAGTTTGACGAATCAACAGACATATCGAACTCTGCAGTATGTGAACATACACTGGACCAACCAAACCATTACATCCGGTTCGATAAACCACAAATCCTCGCCAAGGAAAATCGCTACATGCCGAGAATGTTGCGCGAGGCTATTGAAATAAGAAAACACCCCAATTTCAATAGAGAAGATGGTTGGCAAGTACCACCTGCTTGGGATCCAGTCCTAAAAATAATCAAGTCACAGATCCAAAGATCTACTAAAAAATGTTCGGACACTGTGAGCGATTTTTGTGTGAATCGGAACATATATAATTAATCCATCCATGTCGGTAGATGTAATATTTGAATAACTAATGTAAGACAAATACCACCTTAGTCTTTCCTGCGACCACGGACGCTGCAAAGCGTTCGAAACGTCAGGTTTCAACAAAATAAATAAAACACGCGATACTTCCGTTAAAAATAGTTTAATTTCAACAAGACATATCGAACTTGGCGCAATTTTTATGTTTTGTTCGATATGAATGTGAGGAGTCTAGAAAATATGCTTTTTTGCAAATCAATTCACATTTTGACAATCAACACGACTTTTTAACGCATTTATTGATGCAACACAAAACGAAAGCTTGGACTAGAATAAATCATCGATGTGTGAATAAATGCATTGCGGTATGTACTGATGGCGCGAAAGCGATAACGGGGAAGAACAGTGGTGTGATAGGAAAATTAAAAGATATTATGCCGCATGTGGAATGGACGCATTGCTTTCTTCACAGAATGCGCTTACCACAAAAAAAAAGATGCCGAACAATTTACAAAATGTTTTATCACAACCTGTTAAAGTCGCGTGGAAAAGTTCTTACAAGGCTTTTTGAATTTCGAGATGAATTAAAAATCTTTTTTACAGATATAAATAGTTCATTTTTAGAATTTTTACAAGACAAAGAATCTTTATTACTATTGGCTTACTTGAGTGACATATTTTCACATTTGAATGACTTAAATACGAGTTTACAAGGCCGTAACAAAAAATATTTTACTTATGACAGATAAAGTCAATGCCTTTATCAAAAAGCTTAGTATTTGGATTATACGCCTTGAAAAACGAAATTTTGATGCATTTACTGCAACTTCTGATTATATTAACAAACATTCGAATATAGAAAATTCAGTTATTGACCGCCTGTTGGAGAGCATGAAAACTCATTTAGGTGAATTGAAGATTCAGTCAGTAGAATATTTTCCAAATGACAATAATGATTTATCCAGTTCGCTGGATTTATCGAAAAGATGGGTTCTCAATCCGTTTGATGACAACATTGTTGCAGCTGCCGAGTTACCAAATTACACTCACAATCACTCCTTGAACTTTCGGCTGATAAAACTTTACAACTGGAATTTTTATCTCAAGATTTAGATAAATTTTGGCTTGAACGACGACGTGAGTACGGAAGCCTAGTAACGGAAGCTTTGAAAACATTGATACCTTTTGCTACTTGTTACTTATGCGAAAAAGGTTTCTCGTCTATGGTGGTTTTGAAACCTAAATACAGAAATCGTCTGTTATCACTCGAAAATAATTTACTTATGAGTGTTTGCAAAGATGATCCACGTATAGAAATACTTTTAAGTGAGTAACAATGCCAAATATCGCATTAATTAATTAATGTTCATGATTAATCATTTTATTGAAATAAAGTAAGCTATAAGTTTACTTTTCATGTTATTTATTACATCCAAATATATATTTTTATAACACTATACTAAAATTCATTCAAACGAATCTTTTGTACCTATATGTAGTTTGTATTTATTATTTTTCAACAGACTGCGACTCCCTTTAAAAACAAACTCTACAGCAACAGCGCGTTTCACCACTGCGCCATCGAGCTCGTCTATGTGACTACTACATGCGCCGAAGGCCGCTCTACTTCCAAAAATGTTGGTTTTGTTGCACCACGGTTGGTTGGTTGTTAATACGAATTCGGCTAATGACTCATATATTTGATTTAGAAGCGGTTTTTGCGCATAAATCCTACTAATATTATAAATGCGAAAGTTTGTATGTATGGATGGATGTTTGTTTTCTTTCACGCTTAAACGGCTGAACGGATTTGAATGAAATTTGGCACTTAGATAGATTATGATCTGGATTAACACATAGGCTACGTTATTTTACTCCACGAGGGCGGAGCCGCGGGCAGCAGCTAGTCTATATATATAAAAATGGAGTTCCTGACTAATTCACTGACTCATCAACTCCGAGGTCAAACACTTGAACCTAGAAAGCAAAAATTTTGTAATTCTCACGAGAGATAAGAAAGGATTTTTTGAAATTCCACCCCTAACGGGGTGAAAAGGAGGTTGACAATTTGTATAGAGCAGAAATATTTTTTCATGTTAGTGACTTGAAACTTTGTGCAGATACTCTCTATTAGAATCCAAAAAAAGTGATTTTAGCGTTTTCAAAAATCCCACCCTTTAAACGGTGTAATGGGGGTCAAAATTATTTCTTGAACTTACGAGTTAACAATTAAGAATAAAGTTAAGAATTGTTAACATTTTTTTAAAAAAGTAGCTGCTTAATACTTTGTAAATATACTCTCAATCAAGACGTCAAAGTAATTTCAGCGTTTTTCAATATTCCACCTTTAGGGGGCTGAAAAGGGGGTTGACAGTTTGTATGGAGCAGAAATAATTTCTGAAGTTAGTGACTTGAAACTTTGCACACATACTCTCTATTAGAATCCATAAAAAGTAGTTTCAGCGTTTTCAAAAATTCCACCCCTTAAAGTGTGTAACGGGGGTCAAAAGTATTTCTTGAATTAAAAATTTATAACGTTTTGTAATATGTCACCTGGCACCATTGAACTACTATGTATTAACGTACATAATACCTCAATGCCTGGCACAGCTTTTTAGTCTAAAGCTTATACTATTTTCTATGTAACTTACTTTTTAGAGCACTTCTATATCTACACGACAGCACGCATCCCTGTCTGACACCAATATTGGTATCCAGGGTGATAAGCTGCTGTTCACTCTCACACATGCTGTGCAATCCTCATAGGTGGATTGCACAGCACGTAGAAGGTCACCGTCAATCCCATATCTGGGCAAGATGTTCCAGAGATTCTTTCGCACGACCCTATGCTGCAAATGCTTTTTCAAGGTCCACAAAACCGCAGAAAACCTTCTGGTCCGTAGCCAGATGCTTTTCCACGATATTGCGGAGCGAAAAAACTTGATCCGTACATCCTCTGCCGCTTCGAAATCCCCCCTGTGCTTCCCAAAGCATTCCATCGGATTTCACCCTCATTCTCCTTTCAATGATTTTTCCATACACTTTAGCTGCTAGGCTGATCAAACTGATGGCCCTATAGTTGGCGCAGTCCATACGTGAGCCTTTGCCTTTATACAAGGGCACGATGACTACGCGTCTCCAATCGCTCGGGACTCTTCCGGTTCTCCAGCATAATTTGCTCAAAAACCAGAAAGCGTCCCTAACGTAGGTGCCACCCAGTTTGATCATCTCAGCTGTTACCATATCGATTCCCGCTGACTTTCCATTTTTCAAACCTCGTATCGACCATTCAGTCTCATCCATGCTAATGTCTTCATGGTACGTTGGCACTGCCGAATCAGTCACAGACTCATTCACAGTGCCGGCGCCCTGGACATAATCATACATTTCTCTAAAATATTCGCTCCACCGTTCTAACACCTCCTGAGTGTTAGCAAGAATGCTACCAGCTTTACCTTTTATCTTGTCCATTCCGGATGCCGACGAACCACTCCGAGACTTCTTTACCTCTTTCCAGAAGAGTTTGGTATTAGCCTCGAAGTTCTTCGTCAGCCTCTCTTCCTCATTCATAAGTAGTCTTTCACGCCTCTCTTTCACTAAAGCTTTGGTTTCATTCTTGCATCGACGGTATATTTCTTTCTTCTTCTCTTTCATACTATCACTCTGGTGCAAAGATGATACGTAATCCAGCCACGCTCTCCTCTTTTTATCCACGGAGGATTGAACCTCCGCATCCCACCAGGCATCTCCTTTCAGTGTTCTACGTCTCTTTGCGCATCCACATGCTTCTTTCGCACTGTCCACCATACTTTCTTTCAGAACTTTCCAACATTCGTCTACATCTGAGTCGGAAAGACTCGCGTTCGCAAGTCTTTCACTGACTAGACGTACATACGTATTCCTCACACTTTCATCTTCCAATTTTTCACTTCTTATTCTTTCATGGTCTCCGAAAGGAATACGCACTCGCCAATGCCTCCACTTCTTGAAAAGGCCCACAAATCGGCTTATCACCAGATAGTGGTCCGTTTTGTTTGTGACAATAAATGATAAATTAGGTGCTTCCATGATTGGAATGTTTTCTTTTTCTATACCGGTATTTCTTTTTAGCACGTTTCGAAAAATTTGGAATAATGTGTCATTTTTTGAGCGAAGATTTAGTATGAAATATCTTTTAGCAATGGCCACACTGTTGCGCTTTTTCTTATATTAGCATAGTTGTCATTGAAAACATTATTTGTTTTTACAATAAACAACCAAATCAAGCAATAAAATGAGTGCTAAAAATATAGAAGAAATATTTACTAAGTTTCAAAATGATTTGGATGCCGAACAAGAATTACGTGAGGTAAACATCTTGAATATTCAATTTATGTCTGTGTCTATTCATATTGAAACGATGAAAAAAATGTTATGCAGTACACTTGAATGTCTGTGTCTTACCTATCATTTTCTAGCACATAAACAGGCTTGTAACAGAATTGTGTGGTAATGATAATATGAAGTTTATATATATATATTTTTTTAGGTTATCCGCAGTGTATGCAAGGAAGCGGACCAAATATCTCGCGAAGTAATGTCTGTTTTGCAAATTATACATCACGACAGTGCCGGCAGTAAGTACTATTATTATTACCATAAAGGCTTCACGTTGAGTAGCTGCGTGTATCTACCAACCTACAAAGTTCACGACCGAGAGTTTGGTTAACCAGGCTGCGCACCTAAGGGTTTGGGCGATAGTCGATTTGCCACAAATTACAATAGCTACATATCTCTGGTATACAAGTTTACTTTCAAATATACTTCAGTGTTAAATATAGCACTTTGAAATGTGACTTCACAATTGTCTTAATGTCTGGTGTCTGGTGCTACCTTGCTTAGAGTGTACCAAATAGTACACAGTGTGTACCATTCGGTTTTAGAAGTTGTGTGTAAGTACACACAACTACTTCTGCAAATTTGACTGAATTGTTTACTATGGATAATTGCTTAATTGAAGTGAAGAAGTGTATCAAGCAAGAGCGAATGGAATTTCGCGATGGGCCACCCTATACACACATATATAGATTAAATTGGTGATGTGTTAAAAAAGGGCCAAACCAAAAGCACCCAAAGCCTAAGAGCATGCATGAAGAGGTTGATGAGTATGGAAAAAGCGAGGTATGTTTGGATCGGTGCACCTGGCATTCCATAGTCTCTGCCTACCCCAATGGGAGATAACCGTGATGATATGTATAATTGCTTAATTTCTGATACTGATAAGTTGACTGATTTTCATGGTTATTTTTATATAAGGTGAATTGCAGCCATTTGTACTTCATATTTCACATTCAATGTGTTCTATTTTCTAGTTGGCAAAGCGTGCCTTAAGGCCCGAGAGCTATTTGACAAGGCCCGTGTCAAGTACCAGGCTCTAAAAGAGGCAGTACCGACCAGTGATTATTACAAGTAAGTGCAAAACAAGATAAACAAATCTGTAGCATAATTTAGCGCTGTAACAAGCAGCTAATCAGGCAGATTTCGGTCTCTTTGCTATGTGTCTCTTCAATACAAAAAATATTGAAGAGACGATTAAGCAGAATTAAGGCTCCAAAGTGTTCGCAAGGAATCTGTCTGTTGATTAAAGCCAGTTAACGCAACTGAAGACCAAGTATAGCGTATTGTCTCATCCAAACCAGATGTCTTGAGGGAGATTGACATTTTCTATTTTTATATATACGGACATCAAGTCACCAGTACTTCTGCTTAGACATCAGACTCAAGAGCCAAATGGACCCGACACTACACCGAGGATATCCCGGACATCAACCTGTACGAGATCATAATGGCTCTTAAACAGCTTAAGAACAACAAAGCTCCGGGCGATGACGGAATCACATCAGAACTTCTGGAAGCAAATGGAAAACCAGTACCTACATAGGGTCCTTCAGATGCTATTCAATTCCGTCATCATCGAGGGCAAGGCGCCACAGGCATAGGGCAGAATGGTGGTGGTGTTGTTTTTCAAGAAGAGTGATAATAAGTGATAAAACCTTATTGAAAAACTATAGACCCATCTCTCTTCTGAGCGATGTCTAAGTAGTTTTCAAGGGTTTCAGTCTCCTAAACAAACCTGTTTATTCTCATTGAATTGCAATCTCATTAAATTTGTATTATCACCATGTAAATTAAGTGTGGATTTGATAAAGATAAAACATCAAACTGTATTTGCTATTGGGCCACAGCGGGCACATGCATTTTCTTGTATTTTAATAATCTCATAGTTTAGATTTTTAATTGATTTTGAAAAGGACTGTTGGTGAAGAAACTTGCCTATTTTGTTCAATTGACATTACAAAATAGTAAAATCTATATACAATGTGTTTGTGCTCGCACCCGACAAACTTTAAGTGCGTGTTCTACACTCAATGTACTCCAAAAAAACACTATATAGTAGGGGCTAAACTCAACCCCCTCAGAGCCATTTTCATTTTTTAATGATATTTTTTTACGTGTGTGTACTAAAAATACAATATTACAAGAAGTTGGAGTCGTATTAACTTGAAACAAATTTTAATTAAAAGGTATAAGTAGTGGCAAATGAATAGGATTCAATAAAGTATCCAAAAAGTTGTGAAACACTAGAAAAAAAATTAAAATATCGTTTTACAACATAAAAATTTTCCAAAAAATTTATGTTTACCTAATTTACTCCAAAAATCTTTCCATTATAATACTTTTTTTATGCATTCATTCAAAACGTACCAAAATCATAATCGTATCTATTCGCGTTTAAGCGTTATTGTTGCTTGAACATAGCATCTGCACTAGTGAAAATGGTCATCTTATCAGTTAATGAATTCCGAGGAGAAGGAGATCGGCAATACTCTTGCTACGCGGTTGCTACGTAATTTGTAAGTGCGAAAGGAACAAAAATAAAGGAACAAGTGCGGTCCAGGCAGAGAAAAAATACAATGGGTCCTTTTAATTCACGTAAACAAACTAATTGCCAATGCGACTATTGCCACTTGCCAGTCAGTTGTTCCTCATTACTGAGACTACACGCATACCGTGCCGTCGAATTAGAATTTATTTTTGCAATGGGGAATCGAAATATTGCAGATATCTATTTTATTTATGGATTTTGCAATGGCAACGCAAGGGCTACAGCGCGTGAATACCGAAGGCGATTCCCAAATCGACCTACACCGCATCACACGACATTTACCGGTATTCATGCCAGATTGGCTGCAAATGGTATCCATAGACCACCAGTGCACCGTGTTCGCAAAATACCCATCCACGAAGAAGAAGCAGTCTTAAATCTGATATTCAGAAACCCGCGATTGAGCACTAGACGAATTGCTACGCGCTCCACTTTCGTTCGTCACATCGATCCGGACTGCCGCGCATTCAGTGTTTAGTGCCTGGATCATTTAAATAAAAAGCGATTACTTTTAATTAAGCCTTAATTTTTTTTCACCCTGATCGAGCCAGGAAAGATTAAATGTGCTACCTGCGCTCAAGCAGACGTTATGTTCAAGGAACAATAACGCTTAGACGTGAATAGATACGGTTTTAATTTTGATACCGTTATTTAGAATAGCTCAAAACGTCTATCTATCTATCTATAACTTCACGCCAAATCCCTTGCGGGGTAGGCAGAGAGAACCGAGCGCCACGTGACTCGATCCTTACATATCTTACTCGCTTCTTTAACATTCATTGCTCATCTCATGCACGCTCGCCGGTTTCTAGGGCTCCTGACATCACCTTCTGATAGAACACGACCAATTTGGCCTTCCCCGGCTCCTACATCCTTCCACTTTTGCATTGTATATCTGCTTCGTCATTCTTTCATCTTGCATTCTTTCTACATGCCCGAACCATCGGAGCATGCCTCTTCTTATTTTAACACCGACGCTCTCTTTCAGACCAACTCTATTTCTAACATCATCATTGCGAATACGGTCTACAAGCCTTACGCCACAAATTTTGCGCAGCGCTCGCAGTTCAACCGCGTTTATTCTACTTTCATGCTCTTTCTGCCATACCCAGCTCTCGCTTCCATAAGTTAGCGTTGGGACCAACACTGCATTGTGTATAGCGAGTTGTGCCTTCTGGCTCAGGTTTTTACTGCCAAGAAGTTTTCCCAACGCTCCATTCACACTATTCCCAGCACTCACTCGTCTTTCCACATCTGCGGTGTACCTTCCATCCCTGCTGAAAGCGCATCTAAGATATACAAACTCATCCACTTGTTCCAACACTTTATCATCAATCGTAATCCTTACATTAGTTCTGGATTCTTCTCTTTCAAATACCATTATCTTTGTTTTCTTCGCATTCAGTAGTAAGCCTTTCTCCATACATTCGTCTCTCATCGTTGTGACCAGTGTTTGCAGTTTCGATGGTGTATCTGCTAATAGCACGGCATCGTCTGCATACAGCAGACAGTTCACCACTAGGTCACCCATGTGCAATCCCACATTCGTTGATCTTATTCTCTGCAGACAACTATCGAGATACAGGATAAACAGCCTAGCAGATAGCATGCAACCCTGTTTGACACCAATTTTGACATCAAACCAGGGTGACATGCCACCATCTATCCGCACACATGCTGAGCAATCCTTGTAAGTGGACTGCACAGCACGTAGCAGTGAACCGTCAATCCCATATCTCGGCAATATGTCCCACAGTTCCAGCTCAAAACGTATCGAACAAGTACATAAAGTAAGAGCTCCCCCGCACACTTACAATTTCAAGCTGGCCGACTAAATCGCAGCATATACCAATAGGCATAATAGTATACGATAGCTCGCAATCCTATACAACTAAATTGCCCAACTAACTAATTGGACTCCGATCGTATCAAAATCGCGATTCCTTTCCGATTCGCACAAATTAAAAAGTTGTCCAACTGTCGGCCGACTGCTTATTATCACGGATACAATATGGAAGCTCGCAAACTATCCAACCTAGTTGGTCAGTCGCACGGCGAGATGGCAGAGGACAGCACGCGTGCGCATGATTTCCCCACGTACCGGTCACTTCTTTCGAACGAAAAAGTCGAGCCAAAGAACCAACAGATAAAGTGTAACAAAGGCCGGTGCTATCCAAAAATGACTTAAGGCATTTAATCTTAGGGAACTTAATAAGTAATTTGGAACTCATTTTCTTTTTAGGGTTCCGTACCCAAAGGGTAAAACGGAACCCGCTGTCCGTCCGTCCGTCTGTCACCAGGCTGTATTTCTTGAACCGTAATAGTTAGACAGTTGAAATTTTCACAGATGATGTATTTCTGTTGCCGCTATAATACAACAACAAACGTGAATTTTTTGCTCATTTTTGCTTGATATTGATAACGGCAACAGGTAGACGCTTGAAATATTCACAGAATATTTAGTTATATATTCACTTTAAGAATAAATAATTAAATTAAAATAAAACAAATATTTAAAGGGGGCTCCTATACAATGACGTGATTTATTTTTTTGCTGTTTTTATAGATAATGGTACGGAACCCTTCGTGCGCGAGTCCGACTCGCACTGGGCCGATTTTTTTAACTACCATTGATGTACTTGGAACTCAGTTTCTTTTTTAACTACCATTGATGTACTTATTATACGGTACTAAATTCCTTTAGAATACTTAATAAAAATATAATTAATATTTTTTTATATTAAAAAAACTACGGGTTAGATTGGAAATAGAATTTAAAGAATTTGGTGTTAAGTACCTATATCATTTTTTTTATTATATTAGGATTATTAACAGATACAACCTATATTATAACCAACAAAGCAATAGCAATGAAAATAGGAATAAATAATTATTAATACGGAATAAATATATTGTAAAGATAGATAACGAAACCTAGCCCATTAAGTCATTCTATATTAAAATTCAATGATTTTTGTAGACACATGGCATGTTCGGGTGTTTGACAGGTGAACCTGTTAAGTTCTTTATTTTAATAATGTATTTTGAATTTTATTACCTACCAATAATCAAACCTATTTTGTATTTATTTCTTATTTTTCACTTGAAACAATAAATGAGAAAAGTATTTGCATTTTGTATTTGAATACTTTTTGTACCCCATTCTACATTTTTGATTTTTAAGTACCTAGTTCTACACTTTATCCTGTTGAAATGGAACAGATCCATGAGGTTGAATAATATAAGATGTCAGATACTGCCGAACATTTACACCATTTGTAATGTTGCTTCCCCTATTGTTTTCTGCGTTACGATATTCGTCCAAAGGACATTCGTACAACGTAGGATACATTGTACGAAAATATAAAAGTTATTCCGTCTTTTGAGCGAACGTAGTTGTGTAAAATACATTCTGCCTTTATAATCTTTACAGCAAAATTTATATGGACGTTTATAGGGCGATGAAATATACGCCATTTGTTAGCTAAAATGCCAAACGCCCATTCTACCAATCGACGTGCTGGGGTATGTCTGTAATTAAACATACGTTTTGCGTAGTTTAAATTTTTCTTTGAGGAAGGACGTAATATATGACTTGAAAGCCTTATACTTATTGCTGGCCTGATTGCATATACCAGCTCGCCAAAAGAAGAAATACTCATTCTGTAGAATGAAAAAATATATCTGGGTAACATCTCACTTTATAATGCAAGGTATGATATTTCCCATATTGTAATCTGTTACTTAGCAAAGGATACACCCAAAATGTTCTCATTTGTTTTCTTCTTCTTTTTATGAATAGAGAAATTAGAGCATTCCTTTACCACATTTTCAGGCATACGTCACCTATTTAGCAACACTATTACCGACTAAATCAATTAGATCAGCGGCTGGCAACCAACACAATAAAATTGGCCGATTAAATTGTGAGAGTACGCAATTTAGTTGTTCGATAGTCTGCCAACTTCAAATTGTAAGTCCGCGGGGTCTCTAAGTACGAGTATTATAATGGAAAGATTTTTGGAGTAAATTAGGTAAACATAATTTTTTTTTTGGATAATTTTAGTTTTTTAATTTAATTTTCTAATGTTTCACAACTTTTTGGATACTTTATTGAATCATATTCATACGCGCTGTTACGTTACTTTGACACCAGCGCTGCCAACACCAGCGAAATGTTTGCCCTGTGTGGGTTTGATTCCCACACAGTGCAAACATTTGTGTGCATGAACATTTCCCTTTGTCTTGGTCTGGGTATTTTAAGAGAGGTAGGGTGCATTAAAGCAGCCGGTCTGGGCAATTACCTCCACCTCACAGAATACCGCAGCCAAATAACAACTCCCTGGAAGGATTGAGGCTGCAGTCAGCAGAGGTGGCATCACGTGAGTAATACTTAATGTATTACAAGTGTTCATAGGCTGCTATGACCACTTTACATCAGGTGGGCCATATGCTTGTATGCCTTCGGACGTTGTATAAAACCAATATGTGATTAGTTCAACATAAAAGTTTTGCATTGAAGACTAACCGAATGAAGGATGTGAATTCAATGACGTCCATTTCACTATTGATAATTAGTTACTTAAAAAAAGTAAAGTAAAACAGCAAAAGAAAAAAGAAGCTAAGCTTGAAGTTTGTTTTGTACTCAGGTACCACGACCACTGGCGCGGCATGACCCAGCGGTACTGCTACCTCATCTCGCTCACCATCTGGCTGGAGGTGGGCATCATGGCCACTCACGAGACTGTAGCAAGCATCCTCGGCAGTGAGTCACTGTTTACTTAAACATTTGCTACATATTTTAGGTTTCCAAAGCTCCGTCTGTATATCATCTTCCTAGCCCTAGTGCCTGTATCAATACAGGACAGATACTGAAACGTTCAAGCGTTTTTTGAAATTGGTCTTAAATTCTGCGTTATTAATAAAAACGAAATGATGGCGCCACTTAGCTTTATGCCCCCTCGGATTTTGTGAAGAGTCTCTGAGAGAAGGTCTAACGGCAGTCGCTCCATATAAAATTACTGATTTTATATGGAGCGACTGCCGTTAGACCTTCGCAACCCAGAGGGAAAATCAAATCATCCTTAGGTAAGGTGACACGTCTGCGTTTTTCGCAGCGTGCACGTTTTGCGGACGTGCGCGTTTTTCTCACGATGTTTTCATTCAAATTATAAAAACATATGTGTACATGAAGGAAGAATTCTGTCGGAGGAATCGTGTTTCGGAAGTTCCGAGGACGGTTGCCTAACGACACGCGCTGCACGTCGCCGACTCTACGTGGTATTACTAATTAGTTTATATTTATTTATTTATTTAATTTCTCCACAACTACGAGTATAACGACAATTTACAATGTCATACCTAAATACACAAACAAATATAGCATGGTGATGTAACCATATACAAGTATCAACACAATTAAAAATAACAGCCACGTTGCGGAGAACTTTGTGCCCGAACTAGGTATCTGAGGAACCTGTATCACAGATCACCAGGACTCCAACCGGTGTTGTTAACCAAATATATTGTCATATATATTTTACTTTAAGGTATTCATCTATGGACCCGTGTTGTAAAACCTGTTGTCTGAAATAAATGATTAATATTATTTATTATAAATCTGCAAACACGAAATTAGCGAACAAACACGAACGCAGCGCCAATTCCGGCGGGACGAGGGGAACCGAGTGCCGCATAGGCACGTGGAATGTGAGAGGTGGAATGAATGATAAAACGAACGAACTGATAGACGTAATGAATGATAGACGTTTGGATGCTTTGTATGTGACAGAGACTAAGCGCAAGGGGAGCGACGGAGCCGAGATATGGGATTGACGGTTCACTGGTCTACTTACAAGGATTGCTCATCATGTGTGCGGATAGATGGTGGCATGTCACCCTGGTTTGATGTCAAAATTGGTGTCAAACAGGGTTGCATGCTATCTGCTAGGCTGTTTATCCTGTATCTCGATAGTTGTCTGCAGAGAATAAGGTCAACGAATGTGGGATTGCGCATGTTTGACCTAGTGGTGAACTATCTGCTGTATGTAGACGATGCCGTGCTATTAGCAGATACACCATCTGAACTGCAAACACTGGTCACAACGATGAAAGACGAATGTATGGTGAAAGGCTTACTACTGAATGCGAAGAAAACAAAGATAATGGTATTTTAAAGAGAAGAATCCAGAACTAATGAAAGGATTACGGTAGATGATGAAGTGTTGGAACAAGTTGATGAGTTTGTATATTTTGGATGCGCTTTTCAGGGGTGGAAGGTAAACCGCAGATGTGGAAAGACGAGTGAGTGCTGGAAATAGTGTGAATGGAGCGTTGGGAAAACTTCTTGGCAGTAAAAACCTGAGCCAGATGCCACAACTCGCTATACACAATGCAGTGTTGGTCCCAACGCTAACTTATGGAAGCGAGACCTGGGTATGGCAGAAAGAGCATGAAAGTAGAATAAACGCGGTCGAAATACGAGCGCTGCGCAAAATTTGTGGCGTAACGTTTGTAGACCGTATTTGCAATGATGATGTTAGAAACAGAGTTGATCTGAAAGAGAGCGTCGGTGTTAAAATAAGAAGAGGCATGCTCCGTTGGTTCGGACATGTAGAAATAATGCAAGATGAAAGAATGACGAAGCAGATATACAATGCAAAAGCGGAAGGATGTAGGAGCCGGGGAAGGCCAAGACTTACCTACCATGACCAAATTGGTCGTGTTTTATCAGAAGGTGATGTCAGGAGCCCTAGAAACCGGCGAGCGTGCATGAGAAGAGCAATGAATGTTAAAGAAGCGAGTGAGATATGTAAGGATCTAGTCACGTGGCGCTCTGTACTCTTTGCCTACCCCGCAAGGGATTTGGCGTGAAGTTATAAATAGACGAATTTAGTGGTAAACACGAATTGTATGTTTAAACTTTGTAAGACTATTTGTATAACACATTTCGTTTAGATATAGCTGGCAGGGTGCATCACAAGCAGGTGAGGATGTCTATGTCCCTAAAGATACTGGTGAGCCGCTCACAGCCCAAAATGTTGTATGTAAATGTTATATTTATTACCGCACAGGTATTTAGTGCTGTAATCCGTTCCTTTGGCAGTAAGCGCGGTGGAGCAGAGGGAGGGCTTCCATCTTGACATCGAAGACTACCTCGTGGGACTCCTCAACTTGTGCTCAGAACTGGTAAGTTCCAATGCGGTTGTTTCAAAACATTCATAAAGAAACTCATACGAATTGAATTAAACAATTTTTAACGGAAGTATCGCGTATTTTATTTATTTTGTTGAACCTGACGTTTCGAACGCTTTGCAGCGTAATAATTGAATAACTAATGTAAGACAAATACCACCTTAGTCTTCCTGCGACCACGGACGCTGCAAAGCGTTCGAAACGTCAGGTTCAACAAAATAAATAAAATACGCGATACTTCCGTTAAAAATTGTTTAATTCAATGTGTAACAATCGCGAAAACCTAAGACAATACAAACTCATACGAATTTAAAGGACTCTGTGATGGTCCAATCACCACCAAAAAGTAAGTTGAATCGAAGAGGTTCCTTATAGAAATAAGAGTACCTCGTTCTGAGCACAAGTTAAAGAGTCCCATCTTTAACTTGTGCTCAGAACTGGACTGCCTTTGTACAAAACAATACGATACACTTTATTGCACCAATAAAAGTACTTCCTAGCGTTACCTTTTTTCCTATTCCATTAGGATTGGCGGAGTCCGTTACATAAGATGAAGGATTTGGCAAAGATATTGATTTTGACATGATGATCAATCAATCACTCACAGTTAAGCAGCTTGATGGAGTATGCTCTAAACTCCTTCGGTTGAAGGGAGGTCCGTATGAATTTTTGTTTCTTGACCCCTTGCCTATGTACTTTCTGGTCTCCGTAGACCTGCCTAACTAATGTTCGAATCTTATGGACCCCTTACTCGTTGCAATCGATATAGACCACTTTGTAAAGCTTGGGTGTAAACACATAAGTATACGGCCTATAATATAAAGTGTAAACTTAAAACTGTTTGCCCAGTGGGTCTTTTAACGAGGGACCCTTTTTTATACAACGTTGGGAGGCATACAAGCACGTGGCCCACCTGATGCAAAGTAGCTACCGTAGCCTTTGAACGCATGCATTATGTTACGATCAAATAAAAATCGCGAATGTGATACTTAATTATCACTCGCGCAATTTTCACTTGATTACGTCTGCTGACTAACACAGTCAGGAACGTTTTTTTTAATACTACACATAGTAAACAAGCATACGGTCTCTAAGCCTGATGTAGAGCGGTTACCGTAGCCTATGAACGCTAGCAACAAAAGGGATGTCGTTGGCGCGTTGCCACCCCCGCTGTCAAAACAGCAACTCCTCATCTTCTGGTGACCTTACTCCCTCGCAGGAACACAATAACCCTCCAGTGAGTTGTTATTTGGCTGCCGTCTTCTGTTAGGTGGAGGTACTTCCCCAGTCGGACTAACGTCGTGCCCTAACCTCTATTAATGTTAACTCCTAAGGAGATTACTGGTTTGGGGTGCACAGGGTTAGAGTGATGAAGGTACTTCTCCAGTCCGCAGCTTCGAATCCTCGTACCTCGTATCTCGGTAGAGTCTCACCAGTGAACTAGCAGACAGACTCTCACAACATGGTGTGATGTGTGTTCCAGTCGCGGCTGGCAGTGAACGCGGTGACGCAGCGCGACTACAGCAAGCCGCTGCAGATCTCGAGGTTCGTGATGGAGCTCAACGCTGGCTTCAGGTATTTTGTCATTTTTTTACCACCCTGATTTTTTTTATACAACGTCACGAGGCATGCAAGCATGCCGTACGACATGATATAAAGCGGTTACCGTAGCCTATGAACGTTTGCAACAAGTATCACTTAACAAGTTACTGCTTTACATCAGGTGGGCCATGTTTGTATGCCTTCCGACGTTTTATAAATATTATAAAATTCCAATTTCTTTTCAGATTACTAAATCTCAAAAACGATCACCTGCGCAAGCGCTTCGACGCTCTGAAATACGACGTGAAGAAAATAGAGGAGGTAGTGTACGACCTCAGCGTGAGGGGGCTCACTCCCAGGGCCGCGGGGGAAGAGGCGCCCGTAGCTTAAACTAGTCTAAATTAGTGTTATATGTAAAATTCAAAAGAATCCTGCGAATTTGTTAACGTACACCGCTGTCTGACATTACCACTAGTTTGTCTATGACATTATATTCACATCACCATCGCATATGTATCGCATGGGCAAATATATCTTGGTTGTTCCCATTGTAGGAAAAAAAATTGGTTGTCTGTAAAGTCGGTTTACGGACGATAATTTTACGTGATAACGTCATAAGAAAACATTCAACAGTTGACAAAACAGTTCACGTGTAGGTTGTGTGCTGCCGCTGTCTCTCTTCTACTCGGACGCATCGGTCGATGGAGTGGAAGAGAGATAGATGCGTCACAAGCCGAACGCTTAGGACGATCGTGCCTCTCTATTGCTTGTTCCGCGCTCTCGCTTGCACGCTCGGCTCAGGCGGAACGTGACCATTTCGTGCGTGCAGCCGGCGTTCATCGATTTATAAGACGTTATCATGTCAAAAAAGACTAAGAGAGATAGGATGCGTCAAAGCAACCCGACTGGGGTAGTAACTGCATCTCCCAGAAAACCGCAGTCAACAACTCCTGTATGGTTGTGTTCCTGTGAGTCACAGTGGGGTTACCAGTAGTAAAATGCTGTGTTACAGAGGCCCAAGCCTCATTTTGTAATTAGTGTATCAAGAGTAATTTGGCTCTGTCTCTAAGGATTTTTTTATACGACGTCGGAGACATTCAAGTATACGGCCCACCTGGTGTAAAGCGGTTACCGTAGCCTATAAACGCTCGTAATACATTATTACTCGCGCGTTGCCACCTCTGCTGTTAACACAGCAAAAACTTAAGGATTTATTAGTGACCTCACTCACACTCGGGTACACAACAACCCCTTAGGGAGTTGTTATTTGGCTGCGGTTTTCTGTGAGGTGTACTTCCCCTGACGGGCTGCTTTGATGTGTCCTACCTCTATTAAAAACATCCAGACTGAGACAAACAGACATGTTCATGCACACAAATGTTTGCCCTGTGTGAGAATCGAACCCACGAGCCACCGAGATCGTCAAATGCTTTTATGCAAGCTTAATGTCACTCAACGATATTTGTGTACAAGGTTGTCGGGTTCTAGTGAAAAATAAATAAAAGCACATTAAATAAGGTACTATTTTATATTTTGATATTTCAAGCCGCGGCACAGCGGATACTTGTGTTGGCAATTCATGATGTTTATCATTCCTACAATAGCATGCGATATGCGAGTGAAACCTGAATCGGAGCGATCGGTATGAAATATGAATCTTCCATACGTACGGTCCGCCTGATGGTAAGCGTTTACCGTGGTCTATGCACATTTCAAGAACCCCATGGTCCTTTGGGAAAGCCTCGGTAGGGAGTTCATTTCGCGAGTTCTCAGTAGAAAAATTTCTCTGGAACCGCACAGTACGCGATTATTGCAATTTCAGTGTGCGAGGATTAGTTCCCCGCCGACGGTAAACGATGTAATTATTGAAGGAAGGTGTACTGCGGTTGTAAACTGTCCATTTTAGTATTAAATATCATTTTAACAGCTCATTCTCTCTCTCGTTCGTGAGAAACGCACAGTTACCTGTCCCTTTTTAACTCATTAGAAATATAACCTGTCAAGAGTTCAATAATAAATGAATAGAGTACAAAAGTATGTTCAGGGCACATTCATCGACGGCTTTCAACGGTTTGTCCATACAAATAGAGTATAAAGAATGTAACGCCGTATGCATCCTTTCACATGGACACGACGCGCTTCAGAGGCCGAGCGACGGCAGTAGAACGCGACGATCAGGAAGCAACAACATCTGTGTGGCGCCTTACGGCTGCGTACCGAGCTGTACGGCTCCTTACGGCTGCGTACCGAGGTGTATGTCTCCTTACGGCTGCGTACTGAGGTGTATGTCTCCTTACGGCTGCGTACCGAGCTGTACCGAGCTGTACGGCTCCTTACGCCTGCGTACCGAGGTGTATGTCTCCTTACACCTGCGTTTCTTGTATATTATAATATTTACAAAAAAATTGCCCAACAAAATTTGATAGCCTTAATTGTCCTAATTATTGTTATAATTATCGATTGGCATAAAAAGAAATGATATGTTACAAAAAATCTAATATCTGCATATCCTAAATCCGTCCCAGTGTGCGGCGGCGTACCGAGCTGCCATGCAATTCTCTAAGCGATTCGTAATGGCTGTGTGCGTCGCTGTGATCACAGATGTCACAGCTTTGACATCGTCTACTGCGATCACGGCTAAATTATTTGGTATTCTATAAGGCTGTGAGCGTACGCGAGGCTGTTTGCCTTGTACAATTCCAATCGCAGCCTTGCGGCGCTAGTGTCGCACAACCATGAAAAGCGACACCAAAGAATTGCAATTTTGTGTTCAAGGCTGTAACAGCCGATGTTTCCGAGGATGTAAGAATGTTTGCTCTTACAGAATTGCATGGCTGTACGGCTTCTTACGACTGCAAAAGTATGCGAACGCGTACGTACGGAGCCGTAAGCGGCGGATTTCAATAAGCAATGTGCGAAAGGCTGTCGATCAATGTGACTTAAGTTGACCCTTCGTGTATTCGATTCGTCGTTTTGAATAAGTATTAGAATGGTTTAAATTCAGAAAACGTTTTGCAATTGGAAAATATTAATGAGCAGTACGTATAAACGTGTACTTGATTGTACAGCTAAGTGCAAGTCAACCTTTGACCTTCGTAATAAGTGTTACAATGATACTTATTAAATGTGATCTGATCTTAGCAGTACATGCAGCGGTTTCATTTGAAGCCCTGTCCTTGTTAAGTTACGAATACTAGAACGCTAGAGTTAATGTTTTTTCTTTTGTGTAGTGGAGGCACTGTGTAGTATGTACAATGGTCAATGCTGTTTTATAAATCAAATACTGCTACTTTACGTTCGTTTTATTTCACCGATATATTCTAAAATTACCAAGGATACCAACCTTCCTAAGGATGGCTATGGTCTAACAGACTTGAACGAAGGCTTTGTACGTATTCGTTTTTTAGTTCCTGACATCACTTCCTAACGTTGATTGACTAGGTCCGCTACCTAAGACTAAGGATTTGGCGAAACTGATGTTTTACATGGGAGACTGTCGCCAGACCACAACCCAGAGAGAAAACCAGACCTTTCTCAGGCTAGGTCACACGTTTTTCCAAAATATAATATCTTGGGCGCGGGTTTGCTCACGATGTTTTCCTTCACCGCCGAGCACGTGATTATTACAAATATCTACATAAATCCGAAAACACGATTTTAGGGATACATGCCAGTATTCAAACTGGGGACCATTTTGGTCACTAGGCCGGTGTTTTATCCACTGGGCTATCACAGCTCCCCTGTAGACATGAGCAACACTGAGCTGCGCCGCGTAATTGCGCTAACTCCGTACACTGTGTCGAATGTGTAAACCCACTTCGTCCAAATGTATTAGCGGACCACGCAATGCCGGAAGTAGTAAAAGTTAAAAAGTAAGTAATGTGCTAGTGAAAATAAAATGCAATGTTTTCTGAACACTTGTGGTAGATAAATAAGTTCACGTAACTCACCATCAACAAAGTTCACGATTTAGTATGAAGCAGCGTCCCTGCGCCGCGTCGTAAGTCAACACAGCACTTGCATGAGAGAGAATCATTCTCTCTCTCACTCATTAAGCCAACAAGGCGATCACAGACGCGTAGGTACAGCTTTAGCCACATCATGAGCGCGCGTAACACTCTTTGGGTTTTACTACGGCTATAGAGCGATTATGAGTTAACTACTCCCCTGATATCAAATAATATAAAGAATAAAGAGCTATACTGATGGCTGGAATCAAATTGGATTTTGCCCAGTTCTATACATTGTAAGTCTTCAGTCTAGATTTAGTACCCGATCTGTACCTCCAAATAATAGACATGACGAGCTCGGTAGACGAGTGGTTGGCAACAGTTACTATAAAAACTCTCTGAAGGCTTGCTGTGTTTCCGCGATTGAGGTTACCAATAAGCTTAATATAGAAGAATGAAAGATTTCCGGAACTGGCAAGTTAATTACGTCCAAATTTTTAAGTGAAAACTTCTTTAGCATCGTTGTGATTTGATGTAATAAACAGAGACAATCCCATACATCTATATGATTTAACTTACGAGAGAATGAGATAGAAGGCATTATACAGTGTTTATTACAAGGTCCGAGCGCTATACGTGTGTTAGTACTGCGTATTACGAAGAGTCACTTATCAAACTCGTGAAATTCTACCCGTCTCATTATCTTGTTTGAAGGTTTCATTTCTATCGCGTGTGAACTGCACGCATATATTTTTTAAGAGGTAGGCCCATCATTGCGCTTTGTTCGGGGAAAATACCTTCACCTCGCAGAAAACCACAGCTAAATAACTCCCTGGAGGGATGTTGTGTTCCTGCATGTAAGTGAGGTCACCAGTAAGCCTAAGGAATTGCTGTGTTAACTAATACTTAATATATTGCAACATTGCACACGTGACTCGATCCTTACACACCTCAGTTGCTTTTTAGGGTTCCGTACCCAAAGGGTAAAACGGAACCCTATTACTGAGGCTCCGCTGTCCGTCCGTCCGTCTGTCACCAGGCTGTATCTCATAAACCGTGATAGTTAGACAGTTGAAATTGACACAAATTGACACAGATGATGTATTTCTGTTGCCGCTATAACAACAAATACTAAAAAATAGAATAAAATAAATATTTAAGGGGGCTCCCATACAACAAACGTGATATTTTTGCTCATTTTTGCTGGATATTGATAACGGCAACAGGTAGACGCTTGAAATATTCACAGAATATTTAGTTATATATTTACTTTAAGAATAAATAATTAAATTAAAATAAAACAAATATTTAAGGGGGGCTCCCATACAACAAACGTGTTTTTTTGCCGTTTTTATAGATAATGGTACGGAACCCTTCGTGCGCGAGTCCGACTCGCACTTGGCCGATTTTTTTAACATTCATAGCTCTTCTCAGGCACGACTCTTGACAAATTTCTCATAAAACACAATCAATTTGGTCATGGTAGGTAAGTCTTGTATACCCTGCAAGGTATAGAATGAACAGCCGGGTAGACAGAGCGAGCGTGCGTGTGTATTGATTATTTTTCCAATCCATGAATCAAAATAAGGTGTAAACTTTTTGTGCCATAGTTAAACAAATTGTGAAACCCATTGTGAGAAAGTTATAGTTGATTAACTGACAAAATATGGTGCCATTGATTTGACCTACTAATATTCACCAAACTTCAAAGAAAAAATACATGTAAAAACATAGTAAAATAGATGTTAATTACCAAGGTATTAAAATTAATACTTAGACCTTATGAACCAAAAGACCAATAAGGAATGTCAAAACAAAATAAAAGAAAACCATTTTAATTTATTAAACATTTTCACTTATTACCAATATTAACCAGGTGGCCAGCTCATCTGGCGGCCACCAATAACGTGCACATGCAAGTGATACACACTTTGTGCCCCGTCGCGTCCGTCATTGATGACGAGCCGGAAGCCATTCTTGTCCAGACCTTCTTGAATCGCAATCTTCTTAGCTACTATTAGAAGGTGCCCTGAAGAAGACATTGAGTGTTAAGATTAAAGTACACATTGTATCGGACAGCCATATTCGAAACGGATACGAAAAGCTTTCACTCAGATTCCATATATTTTGACAGAAAACTTTTCGATTCTGATTTGAATACAGTGTTACGCAATGGAAATTCACCTATGGCTCTTAAGCTGTAAACATTTCAATGTTTTCATGCACTGTGCATATACTATTAATATAAATTATATATTTTATATATATACTAATTATTATTAATGGAAGGGGTACATACATACAGGTCGCAATCATCAAGTGGAAAGACACTGAATGCACTGTGCACAATTAACATTGAATGTTTTTAAATGCTACACTCCGTTTTTTAGATCTTAGATACAACATCAAAGTGTGCATTTTAAACTACCAATAATAAATGGGTAAAATAACTCGCCATAGAAGGTATATATGACTAACTATATGCAGTATACATACTCACAATCAGCATGCATGCTTTGGCCTACATAAAACTAATAACATATATTATACACATCTTCACATCACACACTACACAATTCACCATCTCACACACATTATCATTATGAATAGGTATAATTGATTTCGTAAATAAATATATATTTTTTTTATATTGTAATAATTACTACTAAGAAAATGTTGATATCATATTTTTTGTATATTTTCTTTTATATTGTATTAATTAATTGTTAAATTTATTCAAATCATAACTTGTACCATACACCAATTATCTGAACATAAACAAAGACGCTTGTAATTGTAAATGTAATAGCCTACCCTACAAATTTGTGATAATTTAACAATATCATTAGAATTTAAAGCAAAACTCACTTTCTACAACTAAAAGAGTGCCTTATACTAGATATAAGACCATTCTGTGGGGTGGAGGGTTGACAACCTGAGATACAGGATTTATCCTAGTTCAGGTGCCAACCCACCATAGTATTATACTGTATCACAATCCATGTATATATTTAGTCATCCTGATTTATGGTGAGAAATAAACGATTATTATTATTATTATTATTATTATATTATGCTGGTATTGTCATAATTAATTTCTTTGTATATGTCTTCGAAGAGGAAGATCAAGTGGACCTCATCAATCCTAATCCATAAAGATTAGCGAGGTCCTAAGCCTAAGGATTTGGTGAAAATACTGATGTTGATGTAGAGCGATAGCCATCAGACCTTTACAAGCCAGAGGGAACTTAGAATATCAGAATAAAATATAAATTCACAATGCAATGCACTTAAATATAACACTGCAGTTAAATAACAATTCCGTTTTATGTTTCTGGGAGTGGATCAAGTTACCAGTAAACTCCTGCGGAGTTGTTGCTGTAGCAGTGGGTGTGGCAATGCACATAAGTTACAGTAAAAGATAGAGAGTTCCGGTAAGATGGAGATACTAATCCCAGATATACTTATTCAATATCACTAGGCACTACTTATCGTCCACCAGAGCATCATTTGTTGGTTGACAGGGTCCACATGCAATTGAGGCTAATTTTGGCTCTAAAGATGATAATACAGTACTTACATTGATACTTACTAATATACATTACAATCAACAATTAAGTAATGTACAACATTAAGTAAGTAGCAAGCAATTAACATTTAATTGTTTCCCTTTAATTCTAGGAACAAATAAAATTTGCATACATCTGAAGTAAATTTTGTTAACAAAAAACATTGTCTATCTCAGGTTTTAGTAATGAATCCGACATTAGTAAACAAATTGTATGTTAATGCTTACCGAGCAGTTGTTCATCTTCTTCATCAGCCTTTGACAGCTGCGGTATTGGTTTTCGAGGAATAACCAAAATATGCTTAGGTGCTTGAGGATTTACATCGTTAAATGCCACACACTAAGACAAAAAGTAGTAAAAATAAATATCAATCGAGATGATTATGAAACTTACAGCTACCTATCTATGTATATCTTGATACCAACTCCCTTGCATGGTAAGCAGAGAGAACCAAGCTCTTGATGGTGTTTATTCTACTTTCATGCTCTCTGCCAAAGTCAGTTCTTGCTTCGATATGTCAGCATTGGGATTAGCACCATGTTGTATATAATGAACTATCCTTCTGGCTCAAGATTTTACTGCCAAGAAGTTTTCCCAATGCTCCATTCATGCTATTCCCTGCAATCACTGGCCTCCCCACATTAGTACCGTACCTTCTATCCCTGCTAAAGCTAAAAGGTGTCCAAGATATACAATCTCATTCACTGGTTCCAAGATTACATAATCAATATAATTCTTGCATTATTTCTCTCTTTTAAATACTATTGTTTCCTTAACATAAATTTTTAAGACTTATATACATACATGTCATCACGTTTGTCCGCCATTGGTGTAGGCAGAGACTGGAACATCCGTTGCACCAATCCAAACATACCTCTCTCACCTCTTCCACACTCATCAACCTATTCTGGCATGCTCTTTGGTTTCAAGTGCTTTTAATTTGGCCCTATTGCAGCACATCAGCTATTTGACCTAAATGTGCGCATCTAGGGCGGCCCCTGCAAATATCTACACTCACTTGAGACACCACTTTCATAACTCTTTTGTCATCCATTCTTTCCATATGTCTGAAACATCTCAGCATACCTTTTACAATTTTTGTCACTACATCATCTATACAGATAAATAAAATTGAGTGTCTGTTTGTAATATTAAAATAACCGCTTTTTATTACTAAATGCATATGGATGTATACATGGTACATATACCAAAACGAATATTTTTAAAATTTTTGTCTGTCTGTTTGTTCGGGATAATCTCTGAAACGGCTGGACCGATTTTGATGGGATTTTCACTGGCAGATAGGTGATGTAATAAGGAGTAACTTAGGCTACTTTAATTTTATTTATTTTTATTATTATAAATAAATAATATTCCACGCGGACGATGTTGCGGGCACAGCTAGTCTTTCATTATTAAGACTTATAGCTAATATTTATATTACAATTGATATAGTCTCAAAACGAACACTAATAATTAAGTAAACATATAGTAAATATCCAGATCAAGACAAACGGCAATGCACATTAAGGACATAAAAATGAGTATGGTGTCAGAATTAAATCAGCTAGTTTAAACATTGCGAGTAACTGTTAACCTCTCAACCACAGGAGCAAAATAAAATTAATAATTTAATCAGACTTTTTAGTGCAAATAAACAACATTATAGAGGTAATTCCATAATCTAAGTATATAGATTGGCTTTGCCACTTATACCGATTTTTTTATACCACTAAGGTGGCAAACAAGCGTACCGCCTGCCTGATGGTAAGCAGTTCCGTAGACTATAGGCATTTGCAACACCAGGGGTGTCACTCTTGCGATCGATACGCTCCTTCTATTAATAATAATAGTACATAATTATATAAAATATATAATCCATATTAACAGTATTTTAAAGAAAACGAAACCGAATAGAGCTAAATTGCTGCTAGCCAAATAAAAAATATGTTGATAAAAATAGTGGATGCAGAACGAATGAAATGTCCAAAAAAAAAATAACCTAAAACTGTTAAATTGCATCAGTCTGATCTGATAATTAGAATACAGGATAATATTTTATAAAAATGTGCAAAAATTTTGCTGTTTCTTGATAGTTTGTTAGATTTTATAAAGATTTATGTTACCTACCTGATCATCTTCGTAGACGAATTCCGCCGGTATCTCTTTTCTTAATATCTTTCCAAAGATCGTATCGCCGCCTGCAGTAGCGGATTGTGCTTTTTTTACCTCTTCAGCCATCGTTTCGCATGAAACGAGAGTGAACTTTAATAAAAGTCAATTCAATTATGAAATAATCTCACAGAAATTATATACCTAGAGTTGACAAACGCGTACACCCTCACCTCAGCGTACCGTAAGGGACGGCAACAAAAGTACATTCAATAACAAGGTTACCAGACTGGAAAATTTACCCCACTACATAATGCGTTTCGGCAATTTGAAATTTACCAAGATAACTGTTTACCAGAAACTTGCATAGAATGTGTATTGTGTGCTATAATAATATACTCATAATATAATATTAGCAATGTAAAAAAATCGAATAAGTCGATACAGCCATTTCTACACACAAAGTAATAAAAGTTAATGTTTACATACGTATGAAAACTACAGTATCTGAATAGATCAACAAACATATTTGCACTTTAATATTATTAGAATAGTTTATTTTTTTCGCAAATCGAGTTACTGTATAGATCTATTAATTAATAGAAAGCCTGAGTTAGTTTCAGTAAGATCTGTGAAATCATTGGAATAAGGATAGGAGATTGGTCAAACCTAGCAGAGTTATATAAATTAAACAATATATTTTTCTGTTTTAGACATATATTTTAAAATACAAGCGATGACATGATACTAAATATAGGCATAGATATGAGATAAAAGTATATATGAGATAAAAAAAATAAAAAACACTTTATAGACAATTTGTAAATAAAAATATTCGTGCCTTACAAACATATTAATGTTTATTTTTTCATAGATTTTTATTCTTGAAATCAATGTTATTAGATCGATTTTTCTACATCATGTATTTATATAAATATCGTGCGAATGAAACAGCCGCGAATATTCATGGCCACATTTACATACACGGTTTTTAGTTAAATCTTCTTTACACAATAAATGCGGATTATTCCTTCTTAAAATTAAACATATTGCATAAAATTTTTCAATAATTGTAATGTATAAAAGAATTAGTGCCAGGGATGATTTAAGTGTAAATGTTAAACAAAGGTAAACAATCTTTGTCTTTAAACATTTTGTATAGCGCATCATGGTTTTCATTAGACTTAAGCTAAAGCTACAATTGATCCAGGATTATCCTTTCACATATTGTACTCAAAAGGTGGTAAACTGCTACGGTTCCTTAATTCCCTAGTTCACTATTTTCCTCTAACTTGTATAATGATATCTATCATCTATACATCGATTACATTAAAATTTTGTATAACGACAGATAGTTCAGCATTTTTATTTCAAGTCGTTTAGTTTTCGACGTAAATATAGCTAATTTCTTCTTGCGTGACTCAGCCAGTAATGTTTTCAGTCTCAATTCAAAAGTAAGCTTTAATTTTCATGGTGTTAATGTAGTGTCCGTCGCTATTGGAAGCCCTGGATAATCGGTCTGGAAAATAAGACAATTTTAATTTTGTAACGCATTATTAGCATGTAATATCGACAGCCTAGTACCAACTACTGTCAATACTATAATTTAATTGAGCTTTACATATTTAAAAGTTTACAAATTCAGACAATACAAAATGCTTGATTAACATTTATGTGTTGACACAAAAGCATGTGTGTGTGCGTGATTAACTTGATTAACGTGGTATAAATAATTGGTATAGAATAATATACACGACTACCCTCCGTATCTTTCACAATTACCTGTATAAATATAATCAACCCATCAACATCATATCAACCCATACTCACTTCATTACTGGAGTACGGGTTAGAAGATATGTCCCGAAACTACTCAATTACGGATTGTCGGAGTCGTTGGAATATTTTCATATGTTTTTGTACTTCAATTATACGCTTCTACGACTAAAACGTAACTATGTAAAATTTCAAGTCTGTACGTGAAACTTTCTAAGACAGACTAGCAGATGAACAGGCAGACATGTAAATAATCTAATTTAGTTCCTTATTTTTTAAAATACCTATCATAATATATACTCGCCAACAAACTGTTATAACAGTTTGGCGAACATAATAATTTGTACTATGTAACTGTATCGTGTAAATAAATAAATAAAAACAATATAAATCAGTTGAGAATGCGCAAGCTTGCATTGCCAGAGGAACACCTCGTTCGTCAACAAATCCAATGTTGACGAACCAGGTTAATAAATGTTAACTTACGTGTATGGTGGATGTTGAAACTGACGACTTATCCAAATAAACTTCTTCCTAAAGCAGTGGTCTTTAAAATGTTTGGAACATATGCGACTTTACTCAGCTCCCAATTCTGTCGTCCAGTAGCAAAAATCCATGCATTACGCACACTAACGACTTTAGGAAATCTAAAAAATAAACATACATCTAAGATTAAACATGTTAACATTTTTAATTTAAAAATAAATAAGACATTTTGACGAAAAATTATAAACAAAGAAGTATATACAAAAAGTAAGAAGTTAAAAAAAAAGGTGTCTGTACCCATATAATTTACCCATAATTTCGGGGTGTTTTCTCATACTACATACTGGTAACCCTAAAACGCTCATTATACCGATAAATTGAAAATAGTGATGTGCCAACTCGGAAAAAACAAAACTCGATTTAACCCGAGCTAAAATTCACGTAACTCGGGTTGAACTCGAGTTACATAACTCATAAAGATAACTGGATGAAACAGCTAATGATTTTAAAAATATACTAACTTATTCAGTAATAGTTTATATTATTATTATGTATAGCATTAATAATTAAAAAAAATTGGAAGAGACAAATGATATTTCTATCTGTTTCAATTGTTTATTTTTTCTATTATTTATTTATAATGTATTGGGAGAGTTATACTAACTAAAGTAAAAAAGAGAACATAAAACACGAAAATCTACAACAATAACGGGCACTTTAAAGTTAATCCTCAAATCTACATAAATGTGACACTTGTTTGTTACGAATGAATATAGTTTCAAATGATCGGCAAACTTCGCTCCATGTCAGTTTCATTCGGTTCTCGAACTCGAGTCGGAAAGAATTTTACTCGAGTAGGTTCGAGTTAAGCCCAACTCGAGTTGACTCGAGTTAGTTACTCGAGTCGACATCACTAATTGAAAATACAACAGAAAATGGCTGACGCATTACCCACAGACAACCTTCAAGATTTAGGCGGTTTCTACTAGAAATACTTTTTGTAAATTAAAGCGATATTTTCATTGTTTTTACGTTATTATACAAACAATTTATTTAAAAACTACATGTGTATCTAATTTTCGCAAAATATTTGATAACAACTATTAAAACTATTAAAACTTTATACTTACGTATGAAAGGTTATGTTTTCGTATTTTTGCTAACTGAGGCGTTTGCAGCCTTTTACACAGCAACGTACCATTGTTAAAGTAAAAAGACAATCCCAAACAAGCAAAAGAACACAAATATGCACTAATATTTCGCTTATATTTAGTAATTTATGCAAACAATTTGTTGTACTACAAGGAACGAAATGATTGTTTGCCACGAATTTGTTTTTGTGGCAAACACAAAATAGTGATACTAAGACAGGGACAAAAAATATTTTATCTGTCTCTTTCCTTCTTACCTCATAAGTTACTCAAACTGTATACATCTATCACGTTCTGTCTTGGTATTATTATTTGCTTGTCACCTCTAGGTATATTGGTGACAGATGAAGTCTTTGGTCTAACTGACGTGTGCGTGAAATGAAACGTAGAGTGCGCGCCAGATAAGTCTGCGCGCGACTGGTGGCGTAGTTAATGTTGCCATATTAAGAAAAGCTAACCTTACCTATTCAAAGGGTAAAATTATACTTGTGAGTGACTAAGATTATGCTTTTTGTAATAGTTTTAGTTACGTATTATTTTTTGCTGCATAAATAATGAATATTTTTTAACTATAACATGAATTACAGCTGTTTATGTTATAGTTAAATAATATTAATTATTTTCTAAACTGAATTTCATTTAAATACATATTATAATCACTCTTATATACCTCAAGAGAGTGTGCAGAAGTTTACTCTATTTTTAATTTAATTTACACTTGTTAACATTTTATTCGTCATCATTCGGCATTATATCTCGGATGAGCCCTAGACGCTTTCGAGCTAGGGTCGGGTCACCCATCTACTTCTCTCCATAGTTTGATTGTTTTGGTGGCTTTATAGGAGCGACTGGCGTCTGAACTCCCGAAAGCCAGCGCCAAAGCCTCGTTTGTTAATCAGGATGATGTTTTGAGAGACGTAAGGCGCATCAAAGCAGCCCGTCTGGGGAAGTACCTCCACCTAACAAAAACCGCAGCTAAATAACAACTCCCTAGAGGATTGTTGTGTTCCTGCGTGTGAGTGAGGTCACCAGTAAGCTCCCAAGGAGTTGCTGCATAAGCAGCAGAGGAGGCATCGCGCGAGTGATAATATATCGCTAGCGTTAATAGGCTACGGTACTCGTTTTAGATCAAGTAGGCCGTATGCTTGTATGCCTCCCGACTTAGTATAAAAAAAAAAAACCAACTTGCATGCAAGGTATAGTGGGCTAATGTAATACCCCTGTTATTAACATTTAATTAATAGCTGTTAATTTTTTGTACTCAATAAAACAATATAATATATAGACAATATTTATTTATTTATAAAAATTTTGAATGGCTATGGTCCTGCAAAGGATCAATTCCATCAATTTTCGATCGATAGATCACTCCCTAATCGGTTCCTCTTCTTTTCCGGAGTTTCAATTTTAGAAGATGAAGAGACAGCTTCGTTTCCTTCCTTCGTTATTTGCGTAACTGTGCGTTCAGAAACACCTGAAATAAATTCCCATTACCAAATTAAATTATTGGATAAATTAAAAAAAAAAGGCTTTTACTATATTAAGACTGTACAATATTTAATCAAATACTTTTTTTTTCAATTGACTGCTTGCTAAGAAATATTGGGCCAAATATATATAAAGTACACCAATAATATTGGCAAAATCAAAGTTATACGAAATTATAATACTAAATATTAGACTTTCATTCGAGTCGAATTGATACCTTTTGAAGTAAGTTAAAAAGTAGGAAAATTACTAATTCTTGCCGAATCTTAATGTTAATAATATTATTATGAAATAAATTCAGTCAAATAGAAATCTGCAAAGTATATACAAAATAAGTGGGTAAACTGGTCACCCTAAAAATTACCTGTCATAAAAGCAACACGCGCCCGCCCTTTTGAAAATGTTATTAAAAGTCCATTATTGTCGCGTTCTTTTCCACAAGACCGTTTCACACTCAAGATAAGGTCTCTAGCACCACTTTTAATCACTTTCGGCATGATAATAATAGATTTGAAACTCAAATACAAATTAATAACACGGAGCAATAACAACAAACAATACCTTGACGTTTACCACAATATGGCGGACGACGATTAGTTCCGATTTCGTCCGCGCGCAGAGTTATCTGGCGCGCACTCTACTCGTACATTAAAATTATAAACACGTTCCATTTCACAGTTTCGTTCGGTTTGCTACCATTGAGAATTGATATAGTAAATATTTTGGAGTTGCCATAATTTCTTTTCTTTCGTACAAAATAAATTATTTTTTTGATTTTGCTGTTGAGGAAGCATTGTACCCACTCTATCTATAACTTCACGCCAAATCCCTTGCGGGGTAGACAGATAGAACCGAGCGCCACGTGACTCGATCCTTACATATCTCACTCGCTTCTTTAACATTCATTGCTCTTCTCATGCACGCTCGCCGGTTTCTAGGGCTCCTGACATCACCTTCTGATAAAACACGACCAATTTGGTCATGGTAGGTAAGTCTTGGCCTTCCCCGGCTCCTACATCCTTCCACTTTTGCATTGTATATCTGCTTCGTCATTCTTTCATCTTGCATTCTTTCTACATGCCCGAACCATCGGAGCATGCCTCTTCTTATTTTAACACCGACGCTCTCTTTCAGACCAACTCTATTTCTAACATCGTCATTGCGAATACGGTCTACAAGCCTTACGCCACAAATTTTGCGCAGCGCTCGCATTTCAACCGCGTTTATTCTACTTTCATGCTCTTTCTGCCATACCCAGCTCTCGCTTCCATAAGTTAGCGTTGGGACCAACACTGCATTGTGTATAGCGAGTTGTGCCTTCTGGCTCAGGTTTTTACTGCCAAGAAGTTTTCCCAACGCTCCATTCACACTATTCCCAGCACTCACTCGTCTTTCCACATCTGTGGTGTACCTTCCATCCCTGCTGAAAGCGCATCCAAGATATACAAACTCATCCACTTGTTCCAACACTTCATCGTCAATTGTAATCCTTACATTAGTTCTGGATTCTTCTCTTTCAAATACCATTATCTTTGTTTTCTTCGCATTCAGTAGTAAGCCTTTCTCCATACATTCGTCTTTCATCGTTGTGACCAGTGTTTGCAGTTTAGATGGTGTATATATGACTGGGAAAAATTGTTATCATTTGCATATCTCACAGTGTATGCTTCTACAGAGATAGGTACCTATTTTTTTTTTTTTTTTTTTTTTTTTTTTATATTGGCTCAGCATAGTGGCTCCTCAGTGTCCTGTCAGTTGACGCTACCATGCTGGCCCGCAAGGTGCTTCTTCACGCTTCGTTTGAAGGATCCCATGTTGTAGAAAGGAGGAAACACATGTGCAGGCAAGGCGTTCCACTTTTTAATAGTTCGACAGAGATAGGAGTTGCCGAACTTTTTAGTACGAGAACAAATGTCCTCAACAGTGGAATGATGACATCGCAAGCCTGCACGTGTGGTTCTATGACGGAAGGGAGAGGGTGGGATAAGGGAAAATAGTTCTTCAGAGCACTCACCATGGTACAGGCGGTAAAATGTACTTAGGGAGCCTATGTCCCTACGAAGTTGCAGAGGTTCTAGGTATTTTGTGACCTCTTCGTCGTCGATTATGCGGATAGCCCGTCGCTGCAACCTGTCGAGAGCCTCGAGAAGATACTGTGCGGAGCCGTCCCAGAGATGCGAGCAATACTCCACGCAGGCCCGAACTTGAGTCTTATAGAGAAGACAAAGTTGGTCCGGCGTGAAGAACCGGCGCACCCTGTTCAGGACTCCGAGTTTCTTTGAAGCTGTTAAAATGAGGCTCTCGATGTAATTTCGTTGGTTTAGGTCGCAACGAATATCCATGCCTAGCATATTCAGGCTATCGCGCATATTGAGGGTAGCGCCCTGAAGACTGGGAGTGGGATGAAATGGGGACATTTTTGTTGTGAACGCGCACACCTGAGTTTTCTTGGCATTGAACTCAACCAGGTTATTGGAACCCCATTTACTAACGAGGTCCAAAACCCGATTAAGCTCAACGACAAGACTCTCACGCCTCTCACCGATTTTTGCCCGACTAGCACTAGGCCGCCCGAAATATCGCCCATGGACCGTACTGTCATCTGCATAGCAATGAATATTACCAAGTGGCAGCATGTCATTGATATGCAGAAGAAAGAGGGTAGGCGATAGGACGGAGCCCTGTGGGACACCGGCATTCACTGACATGAACCGCGAAGCGCGTCCATTTGCAAGGACGCGGATTCTACGCTCATGCAGGAAGCCAGCAATCCACTTACAAAGCTGGAGGGGCAGACCGTATGCCGGAAGTTTGGAGAGAAGTGCTTTATGCCAAACCCGATCAAATGCCTTGGCGATATCTAGGCTGACTGCCATAGATTCACCATGTTTGTCAATTGCCTCCCCCCAGAGGTGCGTCACATACGCTAGAAGATCACCCGTCGATCGTTTCGGTCTAAAGCCATATTGACGATCGTTAATTAAGGAGTGATCTTCTAGGTAACGGATCAACTGATTGTTAAGGATCCGTTCCATGACTTTGCACAACACTGAAGTTACGGCAATGGGGCGGTAATTTGATGGGTCCGAACGGTCTCCCTTTTTGGGTACCGGCTGCACATTAGCCTCTCTCCAAGCCTCCGGAACACAACCGGTCGAGTACGAGAGACGAAAGAGGCGCGTCAACACCGGGGACAACTCCGCTGCACATTTTTTCAGAACAATCGCTGGGATACCATCAGGACCACTGGCTTTACGGACATCGAGTGACTGTAACTCAAAACGGACATCACGCTGTCTGATGTGAATTTCTGGCATAACGGAACCACAGGAGGGTATCGATGGTGGTTGCGTGCTACAGTCATCGATCCGGGAGTTAGCCGCAAAGAGACTGGCCATAAGATCGGCTTTCTCCTGCGGCTGATGTGCCAGTGAGCCATCAGGGCATCTCAGCGGGGGCAGCGAGGGCTGGCAGAAGTTGGCCTGCACGGCTTTAGCTAGTCGCCAGTAATTACGCGATCCAGTAGGGTGCGTCACTAGCTCCGTGCCGACTTGTGTAACGCGCTGGGCGTCCGCTCTTATGTATGCCCTCTTACAGACCTTGGTGGCAGTATTATAGGCTGATTTCAGCAAGTTAATATTCGGGTCTTTTAGGGCGCGACCCCTGGTCCAAGCGCGATACGCTGCCTGTTTGTTACTAACAGCTTCAGCGCACTCGCGATTAAACCAAGGGCGTCTCCGGCTTTTGATGACGACATCGGAGTGAGGAATGTAGTATTCCATTTCAACTTCGATCTCGATCTAACCTAACCTAACTACTATATGCAAATTTTAAACTACTGTTTACTTATTGTTACCACTACTCTTACTATAACTATCTCTCTTAAAAAATACCCAGACCAAGACAAACAGACATATTCATGCACACAAACACCGAGCTCGTCAAACATATTTTGAAAACAACGATACCTATCATTCATTTTCCTACCAAATATTTTCATTTTGTTCGTCCCTTTATTCATTGATTGCATTTATTGAACCTATTTAAATTAGGTATCTTGTGTGTGTGGCACCATGTTCGAGTCATCAATAAATTAGATAAAAGTTGAAAATTTGAAAAAATGTAAATTGTGCCACGTTTGGAGAGCCTGTGTTATGTGGTGAAGCTGCAGTTGTGGGGAGCCTTTATTTTACAAAGAATCAGCTGTTTTCCGTCAGTGAAATGATAATTTTCACGGCCGAATGGGACGCCATTTTCACGTATGCGTTTCCAGGGAGACGCGAAAACCGGTAGCGCTGATTGGTAGTATTTTAGCCGTCGCCCTGGTTACTATCAACAAAGCGTGCGCTAAGGAGCGATCTCAGAATACCAATGACCTTCTATACAGTGATAGCAGTGATCTGGATGTAACCAGCGGGGCGTTTTTTTATTTGAGGTTTGTTGGGTCGTAGTTACCCGTGTATTTTTATTAATTTTTTTAACACTTGTAGATGGCGTGTCGAGCTCGGCTTGTTCGCGAGACTGAGCGATAGCCAAAATCTGGTTAAAAGTTACCTCCTGTGTCTCTCCTTCATATGTTTCTCTTAAATCGGGCCATTTCTGTTTTAGATAAGTTTCTAGCTCGGTGTGATTTAATCCAGTCGCGAAACGATCACGTATTTGACGTTCCAACAAGCTATCATCGTATCCGCAATCTTTGCTTATCTCTTTTAAGCGGTTAGCGTAATGTTCCATTGACTCGTTGTTATCTCTCATACATTTCCAAAACTCAGTAAGAGCTCGATATCTAGTTCTTTTAATACGATAGAGATCTAAAAGTTTTCTGCTTATATCTGCGTATGTGCTCAATTCAAAGTTAGGTGTCAAGCCTATTTTTACCTCTCTGAGTATGTCCGGGGTGAAGCAATTTAAGAGTATGTCTTTTTTAAGGCTATTGTCGGTAATGTTTAGTATAGCACATTTTGTTTCGAAGAAATTTATGTAATCTTCAGCTCTACAGCTGTCAGGGTTAAATTTATCCATATTAAAATTTTTGATTATACCTAGCTTGTTCGTTGGTTGTGTTGAAGATGTGGCTGCGCTCGTCACGCTGCTCATCATAGGTAACGTATCGAATGTTGTTGTAAGCGATGTCGTAGTTGATGTCGACACCAACATTGTAAGTATTTTCGTGATTTGTTCTTGCAGCGCCTGTTGAACGCTAAGAAATTGTGCAAATTGTTCGGCGTCCATCCTCGTCGCCAATAAAGAATATTTACGTATTGAGGAAAGTTATAAATATATACACATATTTAGTAGTACGTAAGAAAAATTTTAATAATGACAGACATATATAGTGACAAGTCAGAATCTATGAAATTTGATTTACAAAGAGTTTACAGTACATTTTGTTGTACTAATAATATTGCCGTTTTGATTCTAAGGTAATCAATACATTTTAACGTTTCGACAAATGAAGAAGTCTTGCTCTTTGCTTTTATAATTTCATCAGTGGGGAACTGAAATTCCACATATAATAATTAGAATAGTTTTACACAAAAATTTTTTTTAAAAAAACTGCTATTTACACAATTTCACATATGCAGACTATATACCAAAAACATTAGTTAATAATATTTCAATCATTATTATTAAGTCAATAATTATTATTTATTTCAGGCAATATTTATATTAAAGCTCATATCGTAAATACCTTAAAATTAAATAAATGTATTTACATATTTTATATTACACAAACTATTTTTTAATTACTTAACATGCATTTAGATATTATTTATTTCATCAATGTCAACTTAATAAAAAAAGTAGGGAAAAGAAACCAGTAAAACTGGCAACATGAACAAAATGGACTCGCCCAAATTGTTTACCACTATCAACGAGTAAAAGAAATTCATTATTTAATTAAAATGAGATGTAAATGCGCTAGTTACACATGAAATGTGATCCCATATTGTTTTTCTATGCTTCTAACTGCGTTCTTGCAGGTGGGAACCGCACAAGACGGCATTATTTAATAAAAACTATCGAGAAATTTTTACGCGTAAGAGACACGGTGGCCAAATATATACTAGTCGTCCAAATATCAAACTACTCTCATTGAGAGTAGTTTGTATGGCTTCAGTTTTGGGCGTGTTTGCGGTTTCTGGTTTATTCTGTATTCTGAGGGAGCGATGTAATACGCCTTCACAAAGCATGTCTGCGTGAAAAAATACACAATAATTACAGCGAACTTAAAAAGCATAGAAAAAGATAAAAGCAGCAATAACGTTTTAAAAATCGGCCAAGTGCGAGTCGGACTCGCGCACGATGGGTTCCGTACCATTATCTATAAAAAAGGCAAAAAAATCACGTTTGTTGTATGGGAGCCCCCCTTAAATATTTGTTTTATTCTATTTTTTAGTATTTGTTGTTATAGCGGCAACAGAAATACATCATCTGTGAAAATTTCAACTGTCTAACTATCACGGTTCATGAGATATAGCCTGGTGACAGACGGACGGACGGACGGACGGACAGCGGAGCCTCAGTAATAGGGTTCCGTTTTACCCTTTGGGTACGGAACCCTAAAAATGACCCAACGAAAAAGAGGCCGGGCTAGGCGGGGCTCAGAAATGAGGTCGCGCGCCTTGACAGTCGGTGGTAGTCAGTCGGCTTGAAACAACGACGTGTCAGTCTATCTTAATTTGTGTATTTTCAAGTTTTTTCGTAATAATGCCTTCTTGTGTCGTTAAATGGTGTGTAAATAACACTACCAGTAATCATAAATGCTCAGGAATCACATTTCATAGGTAAGTGTAGTTCAGTTTGTATTTTATTAAATTCGATCTTTTTTATAAAATGGCCTTACTTTCATGGCGCGTACATGTCGCCACATCGAGTGAACTCCTATCTCGATCGTGCGAGATCGCATGCAGCCAATCATCGACAAAAAAATTTTGTTTACATTTCTATGACTCCTTTGTACCATAAACAATTATCGTAAAGTGCGGCTTATGATTTGGTGGTAAGGCATATTTTTCGCTAACTGCATTTTCGAGAAATGATGTTTTGGTTTCAAATACGAGCGCGTGATTGTTTTGGTGTCGATTATGCACTATGAATTTGTTCTAAATTATCACTCTATGCTTTTTAAGTTCGCTGAATAATTATATATTACTGGAAAGCAAATCATTAAATACTTATACTTCTAACAGTGTAAAAATTAGTGTTCAAACAAAATGTTGTGATAGTTTATTTTGAATACGTAGTGTTTTTGTTATAAGTAACATAGTAAGTGATCTCAGAATACAGAATAAACCAGAAGGAGCCTACAGCCGATAATACATGCCGTCCGCTGTGTCCAGAAACAATTCGCAATTCCCCGCACTCCTCATACTTCCCACCCGTACAGTGTTGCTAGGTTAGTGAGAGTTCGCCTCTTTTAGGGTAAATTAAAAGTGTAATATTAATATTAAAGATGTTATATTAATATACTGTTATGCATAAATAAATGTTTTAGTAAAATAAAACACAAGTAATTTACAAAAATATGTCTTTACTTAGGTACATTTTGTTGTACTATTGTAATAATATTGCCGTTTTGATTCTGAGGTAATCAATACATTTTTATGTTTCGACAAATGAAGAAGTCTTGCTCTTTGCTTTTATAATTTCATCAGTGGGGAACTGAAATTCCACATATAATAATTAGAATAGTTTTACACAAAACATTTTTGTAAAAAAACTACTATTTACACAATTTCACATATGCGGACTATATACTAAAAACATTAGTACTACTAATATTACGTAGGTCACACTATAAGTTTTGCGTAACTTAAAAAAACAACATGTTATAACCAAAATGCTTTTCAAAATACTCTCCTTTACATTTTAAATATTTTTTTCATGCGATCGAACTAGTTTTTAAAACAGGAAGACCACAGATTTGAAGGCATGTTTCACTATCATCACTGCTATCAGACTATCACTGCTATCAGACTATCACTGCCCCTTCGGAGTTGGTAAAAGTGAAACCTCTCATCAAATCTTTGATTTTGGGGAAAATACAGAAATCACAGGGTGCTAGGTCGGGGCTATGCGCAGGATGGGTAACGAGTTGTACTTTTTCGGAAGTTAAAAATGACTTTGTTTTGTTGGCCGTGTGTGAAGAAGCATTATCATGATGTAGGAGAACGCGGCTTTTTGGTCGTCTTTCGCGAACTTTTTCTAACACCCTGGGTAAACAAATGGTAGAATACCACTCGGCATTAACACTCTTTTGATCTTCAAGTGGAATTGTGCAGATGGGACCCGTAGCTGAGAAAAAAAAACGCGATCATTTTTTTACCAAAGTTTCTCGCCTGCCGCACTTTTGTTGGCCTGTTCTCATTTTCAAACACCCATTCACAAGATTGCTGTTCTTTTTCGGGTTCAAAACAATAAATCCACGTTTCATCTCCTATGACAATGTCATAAACAGCATTAGAATGTCCGTGGTCGTACTTCAGTAGCATCTGTGAGCACCATTCCACGCGAGTCCGCTTCTGCTCCGCTGTCAGTTCATGAGGGATCCAACGACAACAAAGTTTCCGAACTTTCAATTCTTCGTGTAAAATTTTCAGAATTTGGCTCATACCAATCCCCAATAGTTCTCAAATTGTCTCATAGGTAATCCGCGGGTTTCCTTCAATTAGCCGCTTAACAGTAGCCACATTATTTACGTTGACGGCAGTTGAAGGCCGCCCTTCACGAAATTCGTCATGTAAAGAAACTCGACCTCTCTCAAATTCAGCAAACCATCGCCTCACGGTGCTCAAAGAAGGTGCTTCTCTCCCAAAAGCATTTTGAAGGCGAGCAGCACAGTCTTGCGGAGAGAGAGAACTTTTAAAATCATCGCTCTAAAATCTTTTCGACTCAATTCCATTTTCGTTACGCACGTAGAACTTTGATGTGTGATAAAAAACAATTGACATTGATTGATTTCCCGCCAATTGTTTTTTTTTATTACTAAGTAGGTTGCAACGTTTCAAAAAATATAACATTCGATTCAAATTCAAATAGTTCCGATTAGCTAGAAGTGCAAAACTTTTAGTGTGCCCCATGTATAAATGCGAAAGTTTGTATGTATGGATGTTTGTTTCTCTTTCACGCTTAAACGGCTGAACGGATTTGAATGAAATTTGGCACGTAGATAGATTATGATCTGGATTAACACATAGACTACGTTATTTGATTAATAATATTTCAATCATTTATTTCAGGCCATATTTATATTAAAAGACCTCAAATAATGTAAGCATAGGCTCATATCGTAAATACCTTAAAATTAAATAAATGTATTTACATATTTTATATTAATCAAACTATTTTTTAATTACTTAACATGCATTTATTATTTATTTCATCAATGTCAACTTTATAAAAAAAGTAGGGAAAAGAAACCAGTAAAACTGGCAACATGAACAAAATGGACTCGCCCAAATTGTTTACCACTATCAACGAGTAAAAGAAATTCATTATTTAAATAAAATGAGATGTAAATGCGCTAGTTACACATGAAATGTGATCCCATCTTGTTTTTTTATGCTTCTAACTGCATTCTTGCAGGTGGGAACCGCACAAGACAGCATTATTTAATAAAAACTATCGAGAATTTTTTACGTGTAATACACACGGTGGTCAAATATATACTAGTCGTCCAAATATCAAACTACTCTCATTGAGAGTAGTTTGTATGGCTTCAGTTTTGGGCGTGTTTGCGGTTTCTGGTTTTTTCTGTATTCTGAGTAAGTGATATTTTTTATGTTGCGTTTGTAAGTAAGTACTTTATTTATTAAATCTTGTGTGGATGCACTAACCGGTTTCTGTACCTGATAATGAAGCTACTGGTGCCTCATCTGGTTGAATATGCAATTTATGCCAAAAATCATTTTGTTCTAGGCGTGGACTTAAAATTCATTTTGGTAAATCACATAAAAATTATTGTTCGCAAAATTCAATAACCTCTAGCTATTTCATTACCAAGAACACTTGTAACACATCTATTACTCCCCAATCGAACCGTTTTATGAAAAACTTGCTCATTTTAAACAGAATATTGCATAGTCAAGAGTATACCTCGAGGTGCGAGGATCTCCGTTGCTAACTCTTTGTCTTGTTTTGATGTTTTATCAAACTGCACTGAAAATAATACTACAGACACAGTGGATTAGCTTATAAGTCTACTCTGCTATAGATGGCTGGGGAAAAATGTTATTATTTGCATATCGCACCCTGTGTACCTAACTAGTATATTTATTTATTGCTTAGAAACTAGGCTGTTGCGGCCACCAATCTAATTGGTGACCTCACTCACTCGCAGGTACACTACAATACGACCCTCAAGGTAGTTGTTATTCGGCTACTGTTTTCTATGAGGTGGAGATACTTTCCCAGTAGGGCTGCTTTGATATGTAGGTACTATCTCTTTAGAAAAATTTGGAGACTTCATGCAGAAGAATTTCGTCTATGGTGTATTCGTTGCTATAGAGTTGTTATTGTCAAATGTAAAAATATATTTTCCTTATAAATAAAATATAGAATATTTCTATGCTCGTTTTTAATCGGCCTACTAGCCTGACAAATTGGTAGCAGAGCGTGGTTGACTGAAATGGTAGATATGGCTACATATCGTATCGAGCCACTGGCAAAAAATAATTACGATACATGTTGTGTTCAAGCTCAAGCCATACTAGTCAAGAACAAACTATGGGGATACGTAAGTGGTACTCTTGCAATGCCGTCAGACGACGCCGGTGAGGCAAAAATTAAAGCGTTCAACAAACAAGACATGAAGGCACGTGCTGAGATATTACTACTGATGAGCCCCTCACAATTAAAGGACGTACGTGGCTGTAAGACATCAAAACAAGTATGGGACAAGCTAAACTCTTTACATGAATGTACCGGGCCTGCAGGTAAAGCTATGTTATTAAAGCAGCTCGTTTTGAAGAAAATGTTAGAGCGAGATGATGTGCAGGATCACTTGAGCAACTTGATGGATGTGGTTGACAAACTCGCAGCTATGCGCGTAGATATCCATCCAGAATTGTTCACCATAATGATGTTGTGTAGTTTGGCAAATAATTTTGAAAATTTCAGAAGTGCTATTGAATCCAGAGACACTTTACCAAGTCCAGATGATTTAAAAAATAAAATTATTGAAGAGAGTGGGGTTAGAAAGAATAACAACTCTAGAGAGAATTAGGATAGGGGCATTATTTCGGTATCAATGGAAGACAAGGCAGATTTAACGAAACATTTAAATTTAGATGTAATAAATGCAAAAAGAGAGGCCATAACGCTTCACAAGGTGAGTCGAAAGCTAAATTTACAAGCGGAGAAAAGTCGGGAATGTCAAGCCATGACATTTTTTATATCGAGCTAGTGTGCCTGAAGTCTGTAAACAATTGAAACAAAGAAAGATGGTAACAAAAACAAATTCATGAATTTAATCGATGAAACCGGAGCGCTGAAATAAGCTTCTGAACAACATGTCACTCAAGTTAAAGGTGAAGGATTCCTTACTGTAAGAGTGGGGAATGAGCATTACAGTCTGAATGATACGCTGTACGTTCCTGAATTATCGACAAACTTAATGTCTGTTGGAAAGATTACTGATCATGGATATACTGTTATATTCCAGAAAGACGAAGCTTTAATAAAAAAATAAATATAAAGTTCTCTAGGCATGAAGGCAAAATTAATTAGATATATTATTTGAAAGTAGATGAAGTAGAAAAAGCTAACGCAGCAGTAAGAATTAATGATAATATAATAATATGTCACAAGAAACTTGGCCCTTTAAATGAAGCAGACCTGAAAGCAGCATCCAAAAAAGAATTAGTAAAATGAATGAACATTGAAGGTTCAGAAAAATCGGCTGATTGCGAGACATGCTTGAAAGGTAAGATGACAAGATTACCATTTAATTCTTCAGATGGAATAAATAGTAAGGAGCAACTAGAAATTATACATACTGACGTTTTAGGCCACATGCAGACTGAAACATTTGGAGGTTCTAAGTACTTCGTTACATTCATCGACATTATACAAGGTATATGTGTATATTTTATTAAAAGTAAAAGCGACGTATTTCAGATGCACAAGGAATATAAAACACGATGGAAAAGTAGTTCTACAATCACATAACGGCACAGAGTACGTAAACAAAAAAAAAAAAATGATTAGTTAAAGCAGCCTGGAATACAACACAGGCTATCAGCACCGTAGAGCAATGTACTTGCAAAGCGCAAAAATAGAATATTAGTTGAGAATGCAAGATGTCTAATGCTTGAGTCACATGTTCCAGAAGAGTTATGGGCAGAGGCAGTCAATACTGCAAACTATTTGATCAATAGATGTCCAAGTAAAGTTTTAAATGAATGTACATCTTTCAAAAAATGGATTGGTCATGAACCATCTGTAAGACACCTGCATTCGTTTTGAATAAACGGCCTAAGCGAGGTGGAAAATTTGATCCTCGCGCCATCGAATGTGTATTCATGGGATACACAAATGTGCCAGAGGGTACAGGATATTAATTCCTAGTAAGAAGGATGTCATAATAAGCAGAGACGTGAAAGATATAGACAAAATGTTTTTTATGTGAAGGAAGAAAATTATTCCAATCCAAAGATTAAAGAGAAGGGGGATAATGAGTACAAAATAGTAGAAGCAATAACTGGAACTTCGGCGTAACACGACGTAGCTCAACTATCTGTTAGTCGGAATGACAATTTCACCGATGCAGTTGGCAACTTCGACATATATAAATAATAAAAAAAAAAAAAAAATTGTCGGACAAATTACACAGCGCCATCTAGCCCTAAAGTAAGCGAAGCTTGTGTTATGGGTACTAGACAACTGATAAATATACGTAAGTACATTTTTTTTTTGTAAATACATACTTATATACATAGAAAATACCCAGACCAAGACAAACAGACATGTTCATGCACACAAATGTTTGTGTTGTGTGGGAATCGAACCCACGAGCGTTGGTGTCAAAGTAGCGTAACAGCGTGTTCCACCACTGCGCCACCGAACTCATCAAATGACGAAGATATAGCTGTTGAAAGTGATGAAGAAATACAGAGTGAAGTAGAAGATATTCATGATGATACAAATAATACTGGACGTCCTCAGAGAACGAGGAAATTGCCAGTATGGGCTAAAGATTACGAAATTAAAGGAAGGAAGAGATAAAGCTGAAACGATTAATGTGTAATAATGCGAGATGATTCATTTCTGTGTGAATAAGAAGAAGAAGAATACGGGTACGGGTACCATGATGCAATAAAGGCAGAAATTAGAGCGCACGTAATAAATGGTACTTGGAAGATAGTCAAACGAGATAATGATATGAAAACCATAGATTTCAAAATGATATTGAAGAAGAAAATAGGCTCTAGTAATACACAAATAAGAAAAGCCAACATGGAAGCCGATCTACTGACCATGATGAAAGCATGAGCTGGACTTAAGCTTGGAAAATTCAGATCCTCATTAGGATTACTTTAATGAATTTCTTCTGATGAGGAGGAGATTGTTGGAGACTTCACGTAGAAGAATTTCGTCAATGGTGTATTCGTTGCTATGGGGTTGTTATTGCCAAATGTAAAATATATATTTTCCTTATAAATAAAACATAGAATATTTCATATTATGTTCGTGTTTAATCGGCCTACTAGCCTGACAGAAGAAAACAGCCAGACCAAGACAAACAGACACGTTCATGCGCACAAATGTATGTCCTGTGTGGGAACCGAATCCACCAGCCTTGGTGCTAAAGTCGAACCGAACTCGTCAAAGTCATTAAGAATTAGTCATATGTCAAGAAATGCTTGGTTGATTGCCTGCCCGGGTTAAAAATTTCCATCCGATCCCAACTCCCAAAGGAGCTGGGACGATGCCATCTGAAATATTCAATATAATGATTTATTCCACAGAGCTTCAGACTTTGAACAAGCGATACTGAGGGCGGCAGAGTGTAAGTATGCTGACCACTGGCTACAAGCCTATACGGTCGCCTAATACGGGCACGAGCCTATACCCTGACACCCTCAGGCTAGCTGTCTGTCTGCGGCTGGGAGTCCCGATATGTGCTCCACACAAGTGCCCCTGCGGCAGTGATGTCGATCAGTTTGGACACCACGGACTTTCTTGTCAAAAAAGTGCAGGTAGTTTCTCCCGTCATGCCGCACTTAACGACATTATCCGTCGGGCCCTCGCCTCTGTCAACGTTCCAGCTATTGTGGTACTCACCGGACTAGCCAGGGACGATGGTAAGCGACCCGACGGGATGTCGTTGATTCCATGGAAGATGAGGAGGGTTTTAGTGTGGGACGCAACTTGCGTTGACACACAGGCCTCTTCTCATCTTCATCGCACTACCATCAAGGCGCGTCTGAGGCGGCTGAACATTTAAAAATAAATAAACACAGGGGTCTTGGCTCCGACTACAAATTTGTTCTTTCGGAGTAGAGACCCTTGGTCCGTGGGGTCCAGGCGTGCAGTCGCTTTTTCAAGAACTAGCGAGACGTCTGACATTCTGAAATATCGTAGATAATTATGCTAATTTGGAATTTAATTTAATTAATAATAATAATTTAATTAATAACTTTGACGAGTTCGGTTCGATTTTAGCGGATTCGATTCCCACACAGGACATACATTTGTGCGCATGAATGTGTCTGTTAATTTAATAAATAATTTGTTCTCTCTGCCTACCCCGCAAGGGACTTGGCGTGAAGATATACATACATACATACACACAATTATGCTAACTTTATTTAAATAATTTAATTTATAATATTGTTTGGATCCAAAGCTCTTTACTGCATCATGCTTCTTTACACAGCTTTTATATTATTATTCAGGTGTGAAATCGTTTACTGCGTCTTGTTCCAATTTCTCACGTGAAGCAGCGTGTAGCAGAAATTGAGCATTGAGAATGATACACAAATCACTGATGTTCCTGCTCTTGTCCCTTCACAGTCTACCAGTTCATTTACTGAACTTTCAAAAGAGGAAAGATGCCACACGTCAAAGGTATATTTGAACTAATTAAATTCATTTTATTTATTTCATTTTTATCGTAATTGTCATTGGTATTTATAATAAACAAATTTTAAATTAATTTCAGATGTACATAATTTATGAATAACTTCTAAGTGAACAAATTGTCACCTAAATGTAAACTTTCATATAATCAATTCAAAAATCCAAAAATCAGCTCAATTTTAATTCCAGGGTTAAAAGAGTCTTAAAAAGTTGACTAGGAATATGTCTGAATGTTTCAAAAAATATTTTGGATGCAAATTAAAATGAGCATGAAGGACAAGAAGGCCAGGCGATATACCTTTGAAGAGAAAATACTACCTTCACGTACAACATTGAAAAAACTGGTTTCACAACTGAATGTCGATCCAGGAGTAAATCCTCCGATTTTTGAATCAATCGAACAAGACGTAAGTTTTTTGCATTGTTTGTCAGATATTGAAATCTTGTATCAGTTAAGTGTATTTGGTTTTCCAAAAAGTAAATGAATATTGAAAATTGACTGATGAAAATTAAAACACCTAGAACAAAATATAATCTATATAAAGTATAAAACAATGTTTCTTACCGCCGTCTGTATGCATAGAACTTTTAAACTACGCAATGGATTTTTATGCTGTTTTCATCCATAGAGTGATTCAAAAGGAAGGTTTGTATGTCATAATACATGCATATTATAGTAGAGAAAAGTTTGAGAATTTAAAAGATTTATAATGCGATGTGGTAAAAAACATACTTATTGTGTGCTTACTTTGCAAACGCTGGCAAATCCTTTTGAGATGATACATCATAATAATGTACTGCGGATTTATATATCTTAAAAAGATCTACAGAAAAGTCCATCATCGTATATGATGGTATCTCCCAAGGATAACCCACAGTAACCAATTTTAACTTTCACATGTTACAAAATATTCTTTATTTACGAAGCTATTTAATCAATACTACAATACAGTATTATTCCTTAGCCAATTAAATACGTTAGATACGTTGTGCATTTGAAATCGCTCCACATTGAATATAAGCGTGCGAAACCGGAGCGGTATGCCTGTAATCAGTAAATCAAAGTGGTTCATTTCTTATTATATTATTATTATAAGAGATAAACAACTTTATTTCAACCCTTATTTCAATATTATATTTTGTTTATATCATTTCCAGGTAAAGACTTGGAAAGAGGAGAAACGGTACTGCGCCATATTTTTTGATGAAATGGCTCTTGAACCTGGCTTGACATATGCACCAAATAAAGATCGAATTTCTGGACGTGTCGAGTTAAATGAAAGGAAACCAAAACTTGCTGACCATGCATTAGTCTTCCTTGTCAAAGGTGCAATTTTTAAATGGCAACAACCAATTGAATATTATTTCTGTGCGGATACTACAAGTGGAATCGAATTAAAATCCATTTAAAAAAAAAATATCAAAGCTGTTGGGAGACAGGATTAATGCCAAATGCTTTCTTATGTAATCAAGGTTCAGCCTTCCAATCAGCTATGAAGAGTTTTCAGCAAGACACAAAACGGGAGCAAATTCTTGCCAATGAAAATACTGGTTTGATTGTTTATAAAACTTTATTGTATAATTTAACATTCAAACTACCGAACAAAAAAAATACAAAATAAGAAACTTAATCTAAATTATACAATGGCGGACTTATCCCAATAGAGATCTCTTCCAGTCAACCATGAAATGCTTGAAAAGGAATTCATCTAATAGGTTTGGTGCAATTTACGCACAATACACACTTCTCGCTCAACACAAAATACCCAAACTCACAGTACATATACGCGTTAAAAAGTAAAGGCTAATTTAAATATCAGAAATAGAGTCGTAATGCTTCTTCACCTGTGATTTAAAGGAGTTATAAGATTGGGATAACTTCACACTTATTGGGAGTGCGTTCCAGAGACGTACGGCTTGAACCGTAAGGGATTTGGAAAAACATTGGGAATTATTGGCAGGGATTTATAAGAATAGATCGTTTCTAGGTCGAAGTCGGGTATCCATTACACGAAACTTGAAACACTCGTGGAGATATTTTGGAGCCGTAGTACTGAAGAGTATATAGAAAATGAAAAGACAGGGTATGAAGATTTCTACTGGGTATGATTTTCTAATGGGTTAAACAGATTAAGCTTTTTGCGATATTCAGAAATATGATCAAATTTCCGTAGACCAAAAACATATCTCCAGAAGATCTTCCGTAGGATCCAAATACACCACATCTCCATAATCTAGTAGAGGGAGAAGGAGGGAATTTACCAATAAATACTTATACTGCTGGGTGGGTGGGTCATCAGAAAATTACTAGTAAAATTAGAGTGCAAAGAATGCAAAAATAAATTAACTAGCGAGACAAGAATAGATGTTCACAGGTGGATTACCCACAAGGAATATAAAAAATCGGCCAAGTGCGAGTCGGACTCGCGCACGAAGGGTTCCGTACCATTATCTATAAAAAAGGCAAAAAAATCACGTTTGTTGTATGGGAGCCCCTTTAAATATTTGTTTTATTCTATTTTTTAGTATTTGTTGTTATAGCGGCAACAGAAATACATCATCTGTGAAAATTTCAACTGTCTAACTATCACGGTTCATGAGATATAGCCTGGTGACAGACGGACGGACGGACGGACGGACAGCGGAGCCTCAGTAATAGGGTTCCGTTTTAAAAAAATGAAAGTAAGTTGACCTACCCATCAGAGGATGCAGTGAGATATTTTAGTGTGTTTTAGAAAAAAATGGTCATTTTTTTTTTCAAATTTGTCTAAAGTTATTAAAGAAAATATTATGGTCAGTTATAACTTAGAAAACATTGCTTGTCAATCACACCAAAATATTGCTATTCAGCTCTTTTTGCAGGTTACTTTGAAAAACACTTGTGAAAAACGGTCAATTCGTGTGTGTCAATATAAAACTATATGAAATATATTAATACCTAATGTACACAGTATTGTGCTGGTTGTGCGAGTAACATTCAAGTTTCATATGCATTGTATCATACCTTTGCTTATTATTGAATTGGTGCAACATAATTAATAAAATTTTGAGAGGAACTGACATTATCAGATTACAGAAAATAAATTTGCCTATGATGCAAAAAAAAGCCCTATTAATATTTACTACAAAGTTAAAGAAAAATAAACAAATTACAATAATTTACACATGTTTTTTATAGCGATTTTATCACATATACCTTTATATTACGGTGGTGATGAAATCGTTGAATCTCATCACTCGTATATACGTCCGTCATTGCGAAAGTGGAAGGATGTAGGAGCCGAGGAAGACCAAGACTAACCGACCATGACCAAATACCTTAGGAACCGGCGAGCGTGTACGAAAAGAACTATGAATGTGGAAGAAGCGAGTGAAGTGTGTAACGACCGCGTCTTGAGGCGCTCGGTTCTCTCTGCCTACCCCGCAAGGGACCTGGCTTGAAGATATTCATACATACATACGATGTTACAAGTTTTCTTGTTTGTTTCAGCATATTCGGTGTTCCACTGCACCATACATTAATACCTTTAAAAGTACATGTTAGTTAATCATAAAATCGCTATCTCTAAAAGTACAGGTTGAAGCTGCTAATTGTTTCACGATACTACCGGTAGATGGCGCTATAGTTAAAAATGTGCAATGGGTTAAAACCGCTAAATGGTTCACGGTATTACCGGTAGATGGCGCTGTAGTTAAAAAATGTATAACATTTGTATTTTACATTTGACTTGTATGTAATACATTCTATAAACATCGCCGCTTCTACTTGTTAAACGTTTTTTAATTTAAGTTATTAATTATAAATATTTATTTAATGATGCCAGAGAACATAAGTACACGCACCTATTTTTTTTTTATAAAACGTCGGAAGGCATACGAGCATACGGCCTATCTGATATAAAGTGGTCACGGTAACCTATGAACAAAGTGAGAAAGCACTATGAAATTTGGCCAGTCCTGAAAGCATTACCTTTTAGCGACCGCTTTATTTATGGTCGAAATTAACAATACGTTACCTTTTTCATATAACATCATAAAAATTTACACACTTAAATATCAAGAGACAATGAAGTATACGCATAGAAAACAGTTTTAATTTTACAACTTACTGATAACTATTTCGCTAATCTGAGGTAGGTACCTAACTACTATATTTATTTATTGCTTACAATGTATGCGGCCACTAATCTGAATATGTGCACAAAGCGCACATATTAGGCCGCAGACAGTTTGCGCCTACGTAACTACAACTTATAAACTATAGCGTATTATAATATTGAATGACCACTAGCGTCGGTGTTAAAGTAACGTAACAGCGCGTTTCGCCACTGCGCCACCGAGCTCGTCAAACATATTTTTAAAACAACGATATCATTCATTTTCCCAACAAATATTTTCATTTTGTTTTCCCTTTTATTCGTTGATTGCATTTATTGAACCTATTTATATTAGGTATCTTGTCTGTGTGGCACCATGTTCGAGTTATCAACAAATTAAATACAAGTTGAAAATTGGAAAATGTGATGATTGTAAGATTGAATTGAAAGCAGGCTCTATAAAATTATTTACATAAAATATTTTCCGTATTTTCTATCGAAAATATCGAGTGGCAAAAATTGTTATCATTTGCATATCATTGCACAGTGTATGCTTTTAATGTCCTAACTACTATATGCAACTTATAAACTACAATTAAAGCTTATGTACTATATATCATTAATTTGCTACTTATACCTACATTTAAACTTATTAAATACTGTTTACTTATTATTACCACTACTTTACCACTACTCTTACTATAACTACCTCTCTTAAAAATACCCAGACCAAGACAAACAGACATGTTCATGCACACAAATATTTGTCCCGTGTGGGAATCGAACCCACTAGCGTCGGTGTCAAAGTAACGTAACAGCGCGTTTCGCCACTGCGCCACCGAGCTCGTCAAACATATTTTGAAAACATCGATACCTTTCATTCATTTTCCTACCAAATATTTTCATTTTGTTCGTCCCTTTATTCATTGATTGCATTTATTGAACCTATTTAAATTAGGTATCTTGTGTGTGTGGCACCATGTTCGAGTCATCAATAAATTAAATACAAGTTGAAAATTTGAAAAAATGTAAATTGTGCCACGTTTGGAGAGCCTGTGTTATGTGGTGAAGCTGCAGTTGTGGGGAGCCTTTATTTTACAAAGAATCAGCTGTTTTCCGTCAGTCAAATGATAATTTTCACGGCCGAATGGGACGCCATTTTCACGTATGCGTTTCCAGGGAGACGCGAAAACCGGTAGCGCTGATTGGTAGTATTTTAGCCGTCGCCCTGGTTACTATCAACAAAGCGTGCGCTAAGGAGCGATGTAATACGCCTTCCCAAAGCCTGTCTGCGTGAAAAAATACATAATAATTATATATTACTGGAAAGCAAATCATTAAATACTTATACTTCTAACAGTGAAAAAAATCAGTGTTCAAACAAAATGTTGTGATAGTTTATTTTGAATAGTGTTTTTGTTATACATAGTAAGTAATATTTTTTCATGTTGCGTTTGTAAGTACTTTATTTAATAAATCTTGTGGGGATGCACTCACCGGTGTCTGTACCTGATAATGAAGCTACTGGCGCCTCATCTGGTTGAATATGCAATTTATGCCAGAAATTATTTTGTTCTAGGCGTGGACTTAAAATTCATTTTGGTAAATCACATAAAAATTCTTGTTCGCAAAATTCAATAATCTCTAGCATTTTCATTACCAAGAACACTTGTAACACATCTATTACTCCCTAATCGAACCGTTTCATGAAAAACTAGCTCACTTTAAACAGAATACTGCAGTAGTCAAGAGTATACCTCGAGGTGCGAGGATCTCCGTTGCTAACGCTTCGTCTCATCTTTTATCAAACTGCACCGAAAATATCACTATATATGACTGGGAAAAATTGTTATCATTTGCATATCGCACAGTGTATGCTTCTACAGAGGTAGGTACCTAACTACTATATGCAAATTTTAAACTACTGTTTACTTATTGTTACCACTACTCTTACTATAACTATCTCTCTTAAAAAATACCCAGACCAAGACAAACAGACATATTCATGCACACAAATGTTTGTCCCGTGTGGGAATCAACCCACTAGCGTCGGTGTCAAAGTAACGTAACAGCGCGTTTCGCCACTGCGCCACCGAGCTCGTCAAACATATATTGTTTTTCCCTTTTATTCATTGATTGCATTTATTTAACCTATTTAGATTAGGTATCTTGTCTGTGTGGCACCATGTTTGAGTTATCAACAAATTAAATACAAGTTGAAAATTGGAAAATGTGATGATTGTAAAATTGAATTGAAAGCAGGCTCTATAAAGTTATTTATATATAATATATTCCGTATTTTCTATCGAAAATATCGAGTGGCAAAAATTGTTATCATTTGCATATCATTGCACAGTGTATGCTTCTAATGACCTAACTACTATATGCAACTTATGAACTACAATTGAAGCTTATCATTAAGTTACTACTTATACCTACATTTAAACTTATTAAATACTGTTTACTTATTATTACCACTACTTTACCACTACTCTTACTATAACTACCTCTCTTAAAAATACCCAGACCAAGACAAACAGACATGTTCATGCACACAAATATTTGTCCCGTGTGGGAATCGAACCCACTAGCGTCGGTGTCAAAGTAACGTAACAGCGCGTTTCGCCACTGCGCCACCGAGCTCGTCAAACATATTTTGAAAACATCGATACCTTTCATTCATTTTCCTACCAAATATTTTCATTTTGTTCGTCCTTTTATTCATTGATTGCATTTATTGAACCTATTTAAATTAGGTATCTTGTGTGTGTGGCACCATGTTCGAGTCATCAATAAATTAAATACAAGTTGAAAATTTGAAAAAATGTAAATTGTGCCACGTTTGGAGAGCCTGTGTTATGTGGTGAAGCTGCAGTTGTGGGGAGCCTTTATTTTACAAAGAATCAGCTGTTTTCCGTCAGTGAAATGATAATTTTCACGGCCGAATGGGACGCCATTTTCACGTATGCGTTTCCAGGGAGACGCGAAAACCGGTAGCGCTGATTGGTAGTATTTTAGCCGTCGCCCTGGTTACTATCAACAAAGCGTGCGCTAAGGAGCGATGTAATACGCCTTCCCAAAGCCTGTCTGCGTGAAAAAATACATAATAATTATATATTACTGGAAAGCAAATCATTAAATACTTATACTTCTAACAGTGAAAAAAATCAGTGTTCAAACAAAATGTTGTGATAGTTTATTTTGAATAGTGTTTTTGTTATACATAGTAAGTGATATTTTTTCATGTTGCGTTTGTAAGTACTTTATTTAATAAATCTTGTGGGGATGCACTCACCGGTGTCTGTACCTGATAATGAAGCTACTGGTGCCTCATCTGGTTGAATATGCAATTTATGCCAGAAATTATTTTGTTCTAGGCGTGGACTTAAAATTCATTTTGGTAAATCACATAAAAATTCTTGTTCGCAAAATTCAATAATCTCTAGCATTTTCATTACCAAGAACACTTGTAACACATCTATTACTCCCTAATCGAACCGTTTCATGAAAAACTAGCTCACTTTAAACAGAATACTGCAGTAGTCAAGAGTATACCTCGAGGTGCGAGGATCTCCGTTGCTAACGCTTCGTCTCATCTTTTATCAAACTGCACCGAAAATATCACTATATATGACTGGGAAAAATTGTTATCATTTGCATATCGCACAGTGTATGCTTCTACAGAGGTAGGTACCTAACTACTATATGCAAATTTTAAACTACTGTTTACTTATTATTACCACTACTCTTACTATAACTATCTCTCTTAAAAAATACCCAGACCAAGACAAACAGACATATTCATGCACACAAATGTTTGTCCCGTGTGGGAATCAACCCACTAGCGTCGGTGTCAAAGTAACGTAACAGCGCGTTTCGCCACTGCGCCACCGAGCTCGTCAAACATATATTGTTTTTCCCTTTTATTCATTGATTGCATTTATTTAACCTATTTAGATTAGGTATCTTGTCTGTGTGGCACCATGTTTGAGTTATCAACAAATTAAATACAAGTTGAAAATTGGAAAATGTGATGATTGTAAAATTGAATTGAAAGCAGGCTCTATAAAATTATTTATATATAATAAATTCCGTATTTTCTATCGAAAATATCGAGTGGCAAAAATTGTTATCATTTGCATATCATTGCACAGTGTATGCTTCTAATGACCTAACTACTATATGCAACTTATGAACTACAATTGAAGCTTATCATTAAGTTACTACTTATACCTACATTTAAACTTATTAAATACTGTTTACTTATTATTACCACTACTTTACCACTACTCTTACTATAACTACCTCTCTTAAAAATACCCAGACCAAGACAAACAGACATGTTCATGCACACAAATATTTGTCCCGTGTGGGAATCGAACCCACTAGCGTCGGTGTCAAAGTAACGTAACAGCGCGTTTCGCCACTGCGCCACCGAGCTCGTCAAACATATTTTGAAAACATCGATACCTTTCATTCATTTTCCTACCAAATATTTTCATTTTGTTCGTCCCTTTATTCATTGATTGCATTTATTGAACCTATTTAAATTAGGTATCTTGTGTGTGTGGCACCATGTTCGAGTCATCAATAAATTAAATACAAGTTGAAAATTTGAAAAAATGTAAATTGTGCCACGTTTGGAGAGCCTGTGTTATGTGGTGAAGCTGCAGTTGTGGGGAGCCTTTATTTTACAAAGAATCAGCTGTTTTCCGTCAGTGAAATGATAATTTTCACGGCCGAATGGGACGCCATTTTCACGTATGCGTTTCCAGGGAGACGCGAAAACCGGTAGCGCTGATTGGTAGTATTTTAGCCGTCGCCCTGGTTACTATCAACAAAGCGTGCGCTAAGGAGCGATGTAATACGCCTTCCCAAAGCCTGTCTGCGTGAAAAAATACATAATAATTATATATTACTGGAAAGCAAATCATTAAATACTTATACTTCTAACAGTGAAAAAAATCAGTGTTCAAACAAAATGTTGTGATAGTTTATTTTGAATAGTGTTTTTGTTATACATAGTAAGTGATATTTTTTCATGTTGCGTTTGTAAGTACTTTATTTAATAAATCTTGTGGGGATGCACTCACCGGTGTCTGTACCTGATAATGAAGCTACTGGCGCCTCATCTGGTTGAATATGCAATTTATGCCAGAAATTATTTTGTTCTAGGCGTGGACTTAAAATTCATTTTGGTAAATCACATAAAAATTCTTGTTCGCAAAATTCAATAATCTCTAGCATTTTCATTACCAAGAACACTTGTAACACATCTATTACTCCCTAATCGAACCGTTTCATGAAAAACTAGCTCACTTTAAACAGAATACTGCAGTAGTCAAGAGTATACCTCGAGGTGCGAGGATCTCCGTTGCTAACGCTTCGTCTCATCTTTTATCAAACTGCACCGAAAATATCACTATATATGACTGGGAAAAATTGTTATCATTTGCATATCGCACAGTGTATGCTTCTACAGAGGTAGGTACCTAACTACTATATGCAAATTTTAAACTACTGTTTACTTATTATTACCACTACTCTTACTATAACTATCTCTCTTAAAAAATACCCAGACCAAGACAAACAGACATATTCATGCACACAAATGTTTGTCCCGTGTGGGAATCAACCCACTAGCGTCGGTGTCAAAGTAACGTAACAGCGCGTTTCGCCACTGCGCCACCGAGCTCGTCAAACATATATTGTTTTTCCCTTTTATTCATTGATTGCATTTATTTAACCTATTTAGATTAGGTATCTTGTCTGTGTGGCACCATGTTTGAGTTATCAACAAATTAAATACAAGTTGAAAATTGGAAAATGTGATGATTGTAAAATTGAATTGAAAGCAGGCTCTATAAAATTATTTATATATAATAAATTCCGTATTTTCTATCGAAAATATCGAGTGGCAAAAATTGTTATCATTTGCATATCATTGCACAGTGTATGCTTCTAATGACCTAACTACTATATGCAACTTATGAACTACAATTGAAGCTTATCATTAAGTTACTACTTATACCTACATTTAAACTTATTAAATACTGTTTACTTATTATTACCACTACTTTACCACTACTCTTACTATAACTACCTCTCTTAAAAATACCCAGACCAAGACAAACAGACATGTTCATGCACACAAATATTTGTCCCGTGTGGGAATCGAACCCACTAGCGTCGGTGTCAAAGTAACGTAACAGCGCGTTTCGCCACTGCGCCACCGAGCTCGTCAAACATATTTTGAAAACATCGATACCTTTCATTCATTTTCCTACCAAATATTTTCATTTTGTTCGTCCCTTTATTCATTGATTGCATTTATTGAACCTATTTAAATTAGGTATCTTGTGTGTGTGGCACCATGTTCGAGTCATCAATAAATTAAATACAAGTTGAAAATTTGAAAAAATGTAAATTGTGCCACGTTTGGAGAGCCTGTGTTATGTGGTGAAGCTGCAGTTGTGGGGAGCCTTTATTTTACAAAGAATCAGCTGTTTTCCGTCAGTGAAATGATAATTTTCACGGCCGAATGGGACGCCATTTTCACGTATGCGTTTCCAGGGAGACGCGAAAACCGGTAGCGCTGATTGGTAGTATTTTAGCCGTCGCCCTGGTTACTATCAACAAAGCGTGCGCTAAGGAGCGATGTAATACGCCTTCACAAAGCATGTCTGCGTGAAAAAATACACAATAATTATATATTACTGGAAAGCAAATCATTAAATACTTATACTTCTAACAGTGTAAAAATTAGTGTTCAAACAAAATGTTGTGATAGTTTATTTTGAATACGTAGTGTTTTTGTTATAAGTAACATAGTAAGTGATATTTTTTATGTTGCGTTTGTAAGTACTTTATTTATTAAATCTTGTGTGGATGCACTAACCGGTTTCTGTACCTGATAATGAAGCTACTGGTGCCTCATCTGGTTGAATATGCAATTTATGCCAAAAATCATTTTGTTCTAGGCGTGGACTTAAAATTCATTTTGGTAAATCACATAAAAATTATTGTTCGCAAAATTCAATAACCTCTAGCTATTTCATTACCAAGGACACTTGTAACACATCTATTACTCCCCAATCGAACCGTTTTATGAAAAACTTGCTCATTTTAAACAGAATATTGCATAGTCAAGAGTATACCTCGAGGTGCGAGGATCTCCGTTGCTAACTCTTTGTCTTGTTTTGTTGTTTTATCAAACTGCACTGAAAATAATACTACAGACACAGTGGATTAGCTTATAAGTCTACTCTGCTATAGATGGCTGGGAAAAAATGTTATTATTTGCATATCGCACCCTGTGTACCTAACTAGTATATTTATTTATTGCTTAGAAACTAGGCTGTTGCGGCCACCAATCTAATTGGTGACCTCACTCACTCGCAGGTACACTACAATACGACCCTCAAGGTAGTTGTTATTCGGCTACTGTTTTCTATGAGGTGGAGATACTTTCCCAGTAGGGTTGCTTTGATATGTAGGTACTATCTCTTTAGAAAAATTTGGAGACTTCATGCAGAAGAATTTCGTCTATGGTGTATTCGTTGCTATGGAGTTGTTGTGGAGGAGTGGAGTTGCAAAAAGAGAGGCCATAACGCTTCACAAGGTGAGTCGAAAGCTAAATTTACAAGCGGAGAAAAGTCGGGAATGTCAAGCCATGACATTTTTTATATCGAGCTAGTGTGCCTGAAGTCTGTAAACTATTGAAACAAAGAAAGATGGTAACAAAAACAAATTCATGAATTTAATCGATGAAACCGGAGCGCTGAAATAAGCTTCTGAACAACATGTCACTCAAGTTAAAGGTGAAGGATTCCTTACTGTAAGAGTGGGGAATGAGCATTACAGTCTGAATGATACGCTGTACGTTCCTGAATTATCGACAAACTTAATGTCTGTTGGAAAGATTACTGATCATGGATATACTGTTATATTCCAGAAAGACGAAGCTTTAATAAAAAAATAAATATAAAGTTCTCTAGGCATGAAGGCAAAATTAATTAGATATATTATTTGAAAGTTGATGAAGTAGAAAAAGCTAACGCAGCAGTAAGAATTAATGATAATATAATAATATGTCACAAGAAACATGGCCCTTTAAATGAAGCAGACCTGAAAGCAGCATCCAAAAAAGAATTAGTAAAATGAATGAACATTGAAGGTTCAGAAAAATCGGCTGATTGCGAGACATGCTTGAAAGGTAAGATGACAAGATTACCATTTAATTCTTCAGATGGAATAAATAGTAAGGAGCAACTAGAAATTATACATACTGACGTTTTAGGCCACATGCAGACTGAAACATTTGGAGGTTCTAAGTACTTCGTTACATTCATCGACATTATACAAGGTATATGTGTATATTTTATTAAAAGTAAAAGCGACGTATTTCAGATGCACAAGGAATATAAAACACGATGGAAAAGTAGTTCTACAATCACATAACGGCACAGAGTACGTAAACAAAAAAAAAATGATTAGTTAAAGCAGCCTGGAATACAACACAGGCTATCAGCACCGTAGAGCAATGTACTTGCAAAGCGCAAAAATAGAATATTAGTTGAGAATGCAAGATGTCTAATGCTTGAGTCACATGTTCCAGAAGAGTTATGGGCAGAGGCAGTCAATACTGCAAACTATTTGATCAATAGATGTCCAAGTAAAGTTTTAAATGAATGTACATCTTTCAAAAAATGGATTGGTCATGAACCATCTGTAAGACACCTGCATTCGTTTTGAATAAACGGCCTAAGCGAGGTGGAAAATTTGATCCTCGCGCCATCGAATGTGTATTCATGGGATACACAAATTTGCCAGAAGGTACAGGATATTAATTCCTAGTAAGAAGGATGTCATAATAAGCAGAGACGTGAAAGATATAGACAAAATGTTTTTTATGTGATGGAAGAAAATTATTCCAATCCAAAGATTAAAGAGAAGGGGGATAATGAGTACAAAATAGTAGAAGCAATAACTGGAACTTCGGCGTAACACGACGTAGCTCAACTATCTGTTAGTCGGAATGACAATTTCACCGATGCAGTTGGCAACTTCGACATATATAAATAATAAAAAAAAAAAAAATTGTCGGACAAATTACACAGCGCCATCTAGCCCCAAAGTAAGCGAAGCTTGTGTTATGGGTACTAGACAACTGATAAATATACGTAAGTACATTTTTTTTTTGTAAATACATACTTATATACATAGAAAATACCCAGACCAAGACAAACAGACATGTTCATGCACACAAATGTTTGTGTTGTGTGGGAATCGAACCCACGAGCGTTGGTGTCAAAGTAGCGTAACAGCGTGTTCCACCACTGCGCCACCGAACTCATCAAATGACGAAGATATAGCTGTTGAAAGTGATGAAGAAATACAGAGTGAAGTAGAAGATATTCATGATGATACAAATAATACTGGACGTCCTCAGAGAACGAGGAAATTGCCAGTATGGGCTAAAGATTACGAAATTAAAGGAAGGAAGAGATAAAGCTGAAACGATTAATGTGTAATAATGCGAGATGATTCATTTCTGTGTGAATAAGAAGAAGAAGAATACGGGTACGGGTACCATGATGCAATAAAGGCAGAAATTAGAGCGCACGTAATAAATGGTACTTGGAAGATAGTCAAACGAGATAATGATATGAAAACCATAGATTTCAAAATGATATTGAAGAAGAAAATAGGCTCTAGTAATACACAAATAAGAAAAGCCAACATGGAAGCCGATCTACTGACCACGATGAAAGCATGAGCTGGACTTAAGCTTGGAAAATTCAGATCCTCATTAGGATTACTTTAATGAATTTCTTCTGATGAGGAGGAGATTGTTGGAGACTTCACGTAGAAGAATTTCGTCAATGGTGTATTCGTTGCTATGGGGTTGTTATTGCCAAATGTAAAATATATATTTTCCTTATAAATAAAACATACAATATTTCATATTATGTTCGTGTTTAATCGGCCTACTAGCCTGACAGAAGAAAACAGCCAGACCAAGACAAACAGACACGTTCATGCGCACAAATGTATGTCCTGTGTGGGAACCGAATCCACCAGCCTTGGTGCTAAAGTCGAACCGAACTCGTCAAAGTCATTAATTAAGAATTAGTCATATGTCAAGAAATGCTTGGTTGATTGCCTGCCCGGGTTAAAAATTTCCATCCGATCCCAACTCCCAAAGGAGCTGGGACGATGCCATCTGAAATATTCAATATAATGATTTATTCCACAGAGCTTCAGACTTTGAACAAGCGATACTGAGGGCGGCAGAGTGTAAGTATGCTGACCACTGGCTACAAGCCTATACGGTCGCCTAATACGGGCACGAGCCTATACCCTGACACCCTCAGGCTAGCTGTCTGTCTGCGGCTGGGAGTCCCGATATGTGCTCCACACAAGTGCCCCTGCGGCAGTGATGTCGATCAGTTTGGACACCACGGACTTTCTTGTCAAAAAAGTGCAGGTAGTTTCTCCCGTCATGCCGCACTTAACGACATTATCCGTCGGGCCCTTGCCTCTGTCAACGTTCCAGCTATTGTGGTACTCACCGGACTAGCCAGGGACGATGGTAAGCGATCCGACGGGATGTCGTTGATTCCATGGAAGATGAGGAGGGTTTTAGTGTGGGACGCAACTTGCGTTGACACACAGGCCTCTTCTCATCTTCATCGCACTACCATCAAGGCGCGTCTGAGGCGGCTGAACATTTAAAAATAAATAAACACAGGGGTCTTGGCTCCGACTACAAATTTGTTCTTTCGGAGTAGAGACCCTTGGTCCGTGGGGTCCAGGCGTGCAGTCGCTTTTTCAAGAACTAGCGAGACGTCTGACATTCTGAAATATCGTAGATAATTATGCTAATTTGGAATTTAATTTAATTAATAATAATAATTTAATTAATAACTTTGACGAGTTCGGTTCGATTTTAGCGGATTCGATTCCCACACAGGGCATACATTTGTGCGCATGAATGTGTCTGTTAATTTAATAAATAATTTGTTCTCTCTGCCTACCCCGCAAGGGACTTGGCGTGAAGATATACATACATACATACACACAATTATGCTAACTTTATTTAAATAATTTAATTTAAAATATTGTTTGGATCCAAAGCTCTTTACTGCATCATGCTTCTTTACACAGCTTTTATATTATTATTCAGGTGTGAAATCGTTTACTGCGTCTTGTTCCAATTTCTCACGTGAAGCAGCGTGTAGCAGAAATTGAGCATTGAGAATGATACACAAATCACTGATGTTCCTGCTCTTGTCCCTTCACAGTCTACCAGTTCATTTACTGAACTTTCAAAAGAGGAAAGATGTCACACGTCAAAGGTATATTTGAACTAATTAAATTCATTTTATTTATTTCATTTTTATCGTAATTGTCATTGGTATTTATAATAAACAAATTTTAAATTAATTTCAGATGTACATAATTTATGAATAACTTCTAAGTGAACAAATTGTCACCTAAATGTAAACTTTCATATAATCAATTCAAAAATCCAAAAATCAGCTCAATTTTAATTCCAGGGTTAAAAGAGTCTTAAAAAGTTGACTAGGAATATGTCTGAATGTTTCAAAAAATATTTTGGATGCAAATTAAAATGAGCATGAAGGACAAGAAGGCCAGGCGATATACCTTTGAAGAGATAATACTACCTTCACGTACAACATTGAAAAAACTGGTTTCACAACTGAATGTCGATCCAGGAGTAAATCCTCCGATTTTTGAATCAATCGAACAAGACGTAAGTTTTTTGCATTGTTTGTCAGATATTGAAATCTTGTATCAGTTAAGTGTATTTGGTTTTCCAAAAAGTAAATGAATATTGAAAATTGACTGATGAAAATTAAAACACCTAGAACAAAATATAATCTATATAAAGTATAAAAAATGTTTCTTACCGCCGTCTGTATGCATAGAACTTTTAAACTACGCAATGGATTTTTATGCTGTTTTCATCCATAGAGTGATTCAAAAGGAAGGTTTGTATGTCATAATACATGCATATTATAGTAGAGAAAAGTTTGAGAATTTAAAAGATTTATAATGCGATGTGGTAAAAAACATACTTATTGTGTGCTTACTTTGCAAACGCTGGCAAATCCTTTTGAGATGATACATCATAATAATGTACTGCGGATTTATATATCTTAAAAAGATCTACAAAAAAGTCCATCATCGTATATGATGGTATCTCCCAAGGATAACCCACAGTAACCAATTTTAACTTTCACATGTTACAAAATATTCTTTATTTACGAAGCTATTTAATCAATACTACAATACAGTATTATTCCTTAGCCAATTAAATACGTTAGATACGTTGTGCATTTGAAATCGCTCCACATTGAATATAAGCGTGCGAAACCGGAGCGGTATGCCTGTAATCAGTAAATCAAAGTGGTTCATTTCTTATTATATTATTATTATAAGAGATAAACAACTTTATTTCAACCCTTATTTCAATATTATATTTTGTTTATATCATTTCCAGGTAAAGACTTGGAAAGAGGAGAAACGGTACTGCGCCATATTTTTTGATGAAATGGCTCTTGAACCTGGCTTGACATATGCACCAAATAAAGATCGAATTTCTGGACGTGTCGAGTTAAATGAAAGGAAACCAAAACTTGCTGACCATGCATTAGTCTTCCTTGTCAAAGGTGCAATTTTTAAATGGCAACAACCAATTGAATATTATTTCTGTGCGGATACTACAAGTGGAATCGAATTAAAATCCATTTAAAAAAAAATATCAAAGCTGTTGGGAGACAGGATTAATGCCTAATGCTTTCTTATGTAATCAAGGTTCAGCCTTCCAATCAGCTATGAAGAGTTTTCAGCAAGACACAAAACGGGAGCAAATTCTTGCCAATGAAAATACTGGTTTGATTGTTTATAAAACTTTATTGTATAATTTAACATTCAAACTACCGAACAAAAAAAATACAAAATAAGAAACTTAATCTAAATTATACAATGGCGGACTTATCCCAATAGAGATCTCTTCCAGTCAACCATGAAATGCTTGAAAAGGAATTCATCTAATAGGTTTGGTGCAATTTACGCACAATACACACTTCTCGCTCAACACAAAATACCCAAACTCACAGTACATATACGCGTTAAAAAGTAAAGGCTAATTTAAATATCAGAAATAGAGTCGTAATGCTTCTTCACCTGTGATTTAAAGGAGTTATAAGATTGGGATAACTTCACACTTATTGGGAGTGCGTTCCAGAGACGTACGGCTTGAACCGTAAGGGATTTGGAAAAACATTGGGAATTATTGGCAGGGATTTATAAGAATAGATCGTTTCTAGGTCGAAGTCGGGTATCCATTACTCGAAACTTGAAACACTCGTGGAGATATTTTGGAGCCGTAGTACTGAAGAGTATATAGAAAATGAAAAGACAGGGTATGAAGATTTCTACTGGGTATGATTTTCTAATGGGTTAAACAGATTAAGCTTTTTGCGATATTCAGAAATATGATCAAATTTCCGTAGACCAAAAACATATCTCCAGAAGATCTTCCGTAGGATCCAAATACACCACATCTCCATAATCTAGTAGAGGGAGAAGGAGGGAATTTACCAATAAATACTTATACTGCTGGGTGGGTGGGTCATCAGAAAATTACTAGTAAAATTAGAGTGCAAAGAATGCAAAAATAAATTAACTAGTGAGACAAGAATAGATGTTCACAGGTGGATTACCCACAAGGAATATAAAAAATCGGCCAAGTGCGAGTCGGACTCGCGCACGAAGGGTTCCGTACCATTATCTATAAAAAAGGCAAAAAAATCACGTTTGTTGTATGGGAGCCCCTTTAAATATTTGTTTTATTCTATTTTTTAGTATTTGTTGTTATAGCGGCAACAGAAATACATCATCTGTGAAAATTTCAACTGTCTAACTATCACGGTTCATGAGATATAGCCTGGTGACAGACGGACGGACGGACGGACGGACAGCGGAGCCTCAGTAATAGGGTTCCGTTTTAAAAAAATGAAAGTAAGTTGACCTACCCATCAGAGGATGCAGTGAGATATTTTAGTGTGTTTTAGAAAAAAATGGTCATTTTTTTTTTCAAATTTGTCTAAAGTTATTAAAGAAAATATTATGGTCAATTATAACTTAGAAAACATTGCTTGTCAATCACACCAAAATATTGCTATTCAGCTCTTTTTGCAGGTTACTTTGAAAAACACTTGTGAAAAACGGTCAATTCGTGTGTGTCAATATAAAACTATATGAAATATATTAATACCTAATGTACACAGTATTGTGCTGGTTGTGCGAGTAACATTCAAGTTTCATATGCATTGTATCATACCTTTGCTTATTATTTAATTGGTGCAACATAATTAATAAAATTTTGAGAGGAACTGACATTATCAGATTACAGAAAATAAATTTGCCTATGATGCAAAAAAAAGCCCTATTAATATTTACTACAAAGTTAAAGAAAAATAAACAAATTACAATAATTTACACATGTTTTTTATAGCGATTTTATCACATATACCTTTATATTACGGTGGTGATGAAATCGTTGAATCTCATCACTCATATATACGTCCGTCATTGCGAAAGTGGAAGGATGTAGGAGCCGATGAAGACCAAGACTAACCGACCATGACCAAATACCTTAGGAACCGGCGAGCGTGTACGAAAAGAACTATGAATGTGGAAGAAGCGAGTGAAGTGTGTAACGACCGCGTCTTGAGGCGCTCGGTTCTCTCTGCCTACCCCGCAAGGGACCTGGCTTGAAGATATTCATACATACATACGATGTTACAAGTTTTCTTGTTTGTTTCAGCATATTCGGTGTTCCACTGCACCATACATTAATACCTTTAAAAGTACATGTTAGTTAATCATAAAATCGCTATCTCAAAAAGTACAGGTTGAAGCTGCTAATTGTTTCACGATACTACCGGTAGATGGCGCTATAGTTAAAAATGTGCAATGGGTTAAAACCGCTAAATGGTTCACGGTATTACCGGTAGATGGCGCTGTAGTTAAAAAATGTATAACATTTGTATTTTACATTTGACTTGTATGTAATACATTCTATAAACATCGCCGCTTCTACTTGTTAAACGTTTTTTAATTTAAGTTATTAATTATAAATATTTATTTAATGATGCCAGAGAACATAAGTACACGCACCCATTTTTTTTTTATAAAACGTCGGAAGGCATACGAGCATACGGCCTATCTGATATAAAGTGGTCACGGTAACCTATGAACAAAGTGAGAAAGCACTATGAAATTTGGCCAGTCCTGAAAGCATTACCTTTTAGCGACCGCTTTATTTATGGTCGAAATTAACAATACGTTACCTTTTTCATATAACATCATAAAAATTTACACACTTAAATCTCAAGAGACAATGAAGTATACGCATAGAAAACAGTTTTAATTTTACAACTTACTGATAACTATTTCGCTAATCTGAGGTAGGTACCTAACTACTATATTTATTTATTGCTTACAATGTATGCGGCCACTAATCTGAATATGTGCACAAAGCGCACATATTAGGCCGCAGACAGTTTGCGCCTACGTAACTACAACTTATAAACTATAGCGTATTATAATATTGAATGACCACTAGCGTCGGTGTTAATGTAACGTAACAGCGCGTTTCGCCACTGCGCCACCGAGCTCGTCAAACATATTTTGAAAACAACGATATCATTCATTTTCCCAACAAATATTTTCATTTTGTTTTCCCTTTTATTCGTTGATTGCATTTATTGAACCTATTTATATTAGGTATCTTGTCTGTGTGGCACCATGTTCGAGTTATCAACAAATTAAATACAAGTTGAAAATTGGAAAATGTGATGATTGTAAGATTGAATTGAAAGCAGGCTCTATAAAATTATTTACATAAAATATTTTCCGTATTTTCTATCGAAAATATCGAGTGGCAAAAATTGTTATCATTTGCATATCATTTGCACAGTGTATGCTTCTAATGTCCTAACTACTATATGCAACTTATAAACTACAATTAAAGCTTATGTACTATATATCATTAATTTGCTACTTATACCTACATTTAAACTTATTAAATACTGTTTACTTATTATTACCACTACTTTACCACTACTCTTACTATAACTACCTCTCTTAAAAATACCCAGACCAAGACAAACAGACATGTTCATGCACACAAATATTTGTCCCGTGTGGGAATCGAACCCACTAGCGTCGGTGTCAAAGTAACGTAACAGCGCGTTTCGCCACTGCGCCACCGAGCTCGTCAAACATATTTTGAAAACATCGATACCTTTCATTCATTTTCCTACCAAATATTTTCATTTCGTTCGTCCCTTTATTCATTGATTGCATTTATTGAACCTATTTAAATTAGGTATCTTGTGTGTGTGGCACCATGTTCGAGTCATCAATAAATTAAATACAAGTTGAAAATTTGAAAAAATGTAAATTGTGCCACGTTTGGAGAGCCTGTGTTATGTGGTGAAGCTGCAGTTGTGGGGAGCCTTTATTTTACAAAGAATCAGCTGTTTTCCGTCAGTGAAATGATAATTTTCACGGCCGAATGGGACGCCATTTTCACGTATGCGTTTCCAGGGAGACGCGAAAACCGGTAGCGCTGATTGGTAGTATTTTAGCCGTCGCCCTGGTTACTATCAACAAAGCGTGCACTAAGGAGCGATGTAATACGCCTTCCCAAAGCCTGTCTGCGTGAAAAAATACATAATAATTATATATTACTGGAAAGCAAATCATTAAATACTTATACTTCTAACAGTGAAAAAAATCAGTGTTCAAACAAAATGTTGTGATAGTTTATTTTGAATAGTGTTTTTGTTATACATAGTAAGTGATATTTTTTCATGTTGCGTTTGTAAGTACTTTATTTATTAAATCTTGTGTGGATGCACTAACCGGTTTCTGTACCTGATAATGAAGCTACTGGTGCCTCATCTGGTTGAATATGCAATTTATGCCAAAAATCATTTTGTTCTAGGCGTGGACTTAAAATTCATTTTGGTAAATCACATAAAAATTATTGTTCGCAAAATTCAATAACCTCTAGCTATTTCATTACCAAGAACACTTGTAACACATCTATTACTCCCCAATCGAACCGTTTTATGAAAAACTTGCTCATTTTAAACAGAATATTGCATAGTCAAGAGTATACCTCGAGGTGCGAGGATCTCCGTTGCTAACTCTTTGTCTTGTTTTGTTGTTTTATCAAACTGCACTGAAAATAATACTACAGACACAGTGGATTAGCTTATAAGTCTACTCTGCTATAGATGGCTGGGAAAAAATGTTATTATTTGCATATCGCACCCTGTGTACCTAACTAGTATATTTATTTATTGCTTAGAAACTAGGCTGTTGCGGCCACCAATCTAATTGGTGACCTCACTCACTCGCAGGTACACTACAATACGACCCTCAAGGTAGTTGTTATTCGGCTACTGTTTTCTATGAGGTGGAGATACTTTCCCAGTAGGGTTGCTTTGATATGTAGGTACTATCTCTTTAGAAAAATTTGGAGACTTCATGCAGAAGAATTTCGTCTATGGTGTATTCGTTGCTATGGAGTTGTTATTGTCAAATGTAAAAATATATTTTCCTTATAAATAAAATATAGAATATTTCTATGCTCTTTTTTAATCGGTCTACTAGCCTGACAAATCGGTAGCAGAGCGTGGTTGACTGAAATGGTAGATATGGCTACATATCGTATTGAGCCACTGGCAAAAAATAATTACGATACATGTTGTGTTCAAGCTCAAGCCATACTAGTCAAGAACAAACTATGGGGATACGTAAGTGGTACTCTTGCAATGCCGTCAGACGACGCCGGTGAGGCAAAAATTAAAGCGTTCAACAAACAAGACATGAAGGCACGTGCTGAGATATTACTACTGATGAGCCCCTCACAATTAAAGGACGTACGTGGCTGTAAGACATCAAAACAAGTGTGGGACAAGCTAAACTCTTTACATGAATGTACCGGGCCTGCAGGTAAAGCTATGTTATTAAAGCAGCTCGTTTTGAAGAAAATGTTAGAGCGAGATGATGTGCAGGATCACTTGAGCAACTTGATGGATGTGGTTGACAAACTCGCAGCTATGCGCGTAGATATCCATCCAGAATTGTTCACCATAATGATGTTGTGTAGTTTGGCAAATAATTTTGAAAATTTCAGAAGTGCTATTGAATCCAGAGACACTTTACCAAGTCCAGATGATTTAAAAAATAAAATTATTGAAGAGAGTGGGGTTAGAAAGAATAACAACTCTAGAGAGAATTAGGATAGGGGCATTATTTCGGTATCAATGGAAGACAAGGCAGATTTAACGAAACATTTAAATTTAGATGTAATAAATGCAAAAAGAGAGGCCATAACGCTTCACAAGGTGAGTCGAAAGCTAAATTTACAAGCGGAGAAAAGTCGGGAATGTCAAGCCATGACATTTTTTATATCGAGCTAGTGTGCCTGAAGTCTGTAAACTATTGAAACAAAGAAAGATGGTAACAAAAACAAATTCATGAATTTAATCGATGAAACCGGAGCGCTGAAATAAGCTTCTGAACAACATGTCACTCAAGTTAAAGGTGAAGGATTCCTTACTGTAAGAGTGGGGAATGAGCATTACAGTCTGAATGATACGCTGTACGTTCCTGAATTATCGACAAACTTAATGTCTGTTGGAAAGATTACTGATCATGGATATACTGTTATATTCCAGAAAGACGAAGCTTTAATAAAAAAATAAATATAAAGTTCTCTAGGCATGAAGGCAAAATTAATTAGATATATTATTTGAAAGTAGATGAAGTAGAAAAAGCTAACGCAGCAGTAAGAATTAATGATAATATAATAATATGTCACAAGAAACTTGGCCCTTTAAATGAAGCAGACCTGAAAGCAGCATCCAAAAAAGAATTAGTAAAATGAATGAACATTGAAGGTTCAGAAAAATCGGCTGATTGCGAGACATGCTTGAAAGGTAAGATGACAAGATTACCATTTAATTCTTCAGATGGAATAAATAGTAAGGAGCAACTAGAAATTATACATACTGACGTTTTAGGCCACATGCAGACTGAAACATTTGGAGGTTCTAAGTACTTCGTTACATTCATCGACATTATACAAGGTATATGTGTATATTTTATTAAAAGTAAAAGCGACGTATTTCAGATGCACAAGGAATATAAAACACGATGCAAAAGTAGTTCTACAATCACATAACGGCACAGAGTACGTAAACAAAAAAAAAATGATTAGTTAAAGCAGCCTGGAATACAACACAGGCTATCAGCACCGTAGAGCAATGTACTTGCAAAGCGCAAAAATAGAATATTAGTTGAGAATGCAAGATGTCTAATGCTTGAGTCACATGTTCCAGAAGAGTTATGGGCAGAGGCAGTCAATACTGCAAACTATTTGATCAATAGATGTCCAAGTAAAGTTTTAAATGAATGTACATCTTTCAAAAAATGGATTGGTCATGAACCATCTGTAAGACACCTGCATTCGTTTTGAATAAACGGCCTAAGCGAGGTGGAAAATTTGATCCTCGCGCCATCGAATGTGTATTCATGGGATACACAAATGTGCCAGAGGGTACAGGATATTAATTCCTAGTAAGAAGGATGTCATAATAAGCAGAGACGTGAAAGATATAGACAAAATGTTTTTTATGTGAAGGAAGAAAATTATTCCAATCCAAAGATTAAAGAGAAGGGGGATAATGAGTACAAAATAGTAGAAGCAATAACTGGAACTTCGGCGTAACACGACGTAGCTCAACTATCTGTTAGTCGGAATGACAATTTCACCGATGCAGTTGGCAACTTCGACATATATAAATAATAAAAAAAAAAAAAAAATTGTCGGACAAATTACACAGCGCCATCTAGCCCCAAAGTAAGCGAAGCTTGTGTTATGGGTACTAGACAACTGATAAATATACGTAAGTACATTTTTTTTTTGTAAATACATACTTATGTACATAGAAAATACCCAGACCAAGACAAACAGACATGTTCATGCACACAAATGTTTGTGTTGTGTGGGAATCGAACCCACGAGCGTTGGTGTCAAAGTAGCGTAACAGCGTGTTCCACCACTGCGCCACCGAACTCATCAAATGACGAAGATATAGCTGTTGAAAGTGATGAAGAAATACAGAGTGAAGTAGAAGATATTCATGATGATACAAATAATACTGGACGTCCTCAGAGAACGAGGAAATTGCCAGTATGGGCTAAAGATTACGAAATTAAAGGAAGGAAGAGATAAAGCTGAAACGATTAATGTGTAATAATGCGAGATGATTCATTTCTGTGTGAATAAGAAGAAGAAGAATACGGGTACGGGTACCATGATGCAATAAAGGCAGAAATTAGAGCGCACGTAATAAATGGTACTTGGAAGATAGTCAAACGAGATAATGATATGAAAACCATAGATTTCAAAATGATATTGAAGAAGAAAATAGGCTCTAGTAATACACAAATAAGAAAAGCCAACATGGAAGCCGATCTACTGACCATGATGAAAGCATGAGCTGGACTTAAGCTTGGAAAATTCAGATCCTCATTAGGATTACTTTAATGAATTTCTTCTGATGAGGAGGAGATTGTTGGAGACTTCACGTAGAAGAATTTCGTCAATGGTGTATTCGTTGCTATGGGGTTGTTATTGCCAAATGTAAAATATATATTTTCCTTATAAATAAAACATAGAATATTTCATATTATGTTCGTGTTTAATCGGCCTACTAGCCTGACAGAAGAAAACAGCCAGACCAAGACAAACAGACACGTTCATGCGCACAAATGTATGTCCTGTGTGGGAACCGAATCCACCAGCCTTGGTGCTAAAGTCGAACCGAACTCGTCAAAGTCATTAATTAAGAATTAGTCATATGTCAAGAAATGCTTGGTTGATTGCCTGCCCGGGTTAAAAATTTCCATCCGATCCCAACTCCCAAAGGAGCTGGGACGATGCCATCTGAAATATTCAATATAATGATTTATTCCACAGAGCTTCAGACTTTGAACAAGCGATACTGAGGGCGGCAGAGTGTAAGTATGCTGACCACTGGCTACAAGCCTATACGGTCGCCTAATACGGGCACGAGCCTATACCCTGACACCCTCAGGCTAGCTGTCTGTCTGCGGCTGGGAGTCCCGATATGTGCTCCACACAAGTGCCCCTGCGGCAGTGATGTCGATCAGTTTGGACACCACGGACTTTCTTGTCAAAAAAGTGCAGGTAGTTTCTCTCGTCATGCCGCACTTAACGACATTATCCGTCGGGCCCGCGCCTCTGTCAACGTTCCAGCTATTGTGGTACTCACCGGACTAGCCAGGGACGATGGTAAGCGACCCGACGGGATGTCGTTGATTCCATGGAAGATGAGGAGGGTTTTAGTGTGGGACGCAACTTGCGTTGACACACAGGCCTCTTCTCATCTTCATCGCACTACCATCAAGGCGCGTCTGAGGCGGCTGAACATTTAAAAATAAATAAACACAGGGGTCTTGGCTCCGACTACAAATTTGTTCTTTCGGAGTAGAGACCCTTGGTCCGTGGGGTCCAGGCGTGCAGTCGCTTTTTCAAGAACTAGCGAGACGTCTGACATTCTGAAATATCGTAGATAATTATGCTAATTTGGAATTTAATTTAATTAATAATAATAATTTAATTAATAACTTTGACGAGTTCGGTTCGATTTTAGCGGATTCGATTCCCACACAGGACATACATTTGTGCGCATGAATGTGTCTGTTAATTTAATAAATAATTTGTTCTCTCTGCCTACCCCGCAAGGGACTTGGCGTTAAGATATACATACATACATACACACAATTATGCTAACTTTATTTAAATAATTTAATTTATAATATTGTTTGGATCCAAAGCTCTTTACTGCATCATGCTTCTTTACACAGCTTTTATATTATTATTCAGGTGTGAAATCGTTTACTGCGTCTTGTTCCAATTTCTCACGTGAAGCAGCGTGTAGCAGAAATTGAGCATTGAGAATGATACACAAATCACTGATGTTCCTGCTCTTGTCCCTTCACAGTCTACCAGTTCATTTACTGAACTTTCAAAAGAGGAAAGATGTCACACGTCAAAGGTATATTTGAACTAATTAAATTCATTTTATTTATTTCATTTTTATCGTAATTGTCATTGGTATTTATAATAAACAAATTTTAAATTAATTTCAGATGTACATAATTTATGAATAACTTCTAAGTGAACAAATTGTCACCTAAATGTAAACTTTCATATAATCAATTCAAAAATCCAAAAATCAGCTCAATTTTAATTCCAGGGTTAAAAGAGTCTTAAAAAGTTGACTAGGAATATGTCTGAATGTTTCAAAAAATTTATTTTGGATGCAAATTAAAATGAGCATGAAGGACAAGAAGGCCAGGCGATATACCTTTGAAGAGATAATACTACCTTCACGTACAACATTGAAAAAACTGGTTTCACAACTGAATGTCGATCCAGGAGTAAATCCTCCGATTTTTGAATCAATCGAACAAGACGTAAGTTTTTTGCATTGTTTGTCAGATATTGAAATCTTGTATCAGTTAAGTGTATTTGGTTTTCCAAAAAGTAAATGAATATTGAAAATTGACTGATGAAAATTAAAACACCTAGAACAAAATATAATCTATATAAAGTATAAAAAATGTTTCTTACCGCCGTCTGTATGCATAGAACTTTTAAACTACGCAATGGATTTTTATGCTGTTTTCATCCATAGAGTGATTCAATAGGAAGGTTTGTATGTCATAATACATGCATATTATAGTAGAGAAAAGTTTGAGAATTTAAAAGATTTATAATGCGATGTGGTAAAAAACATACTTATTGTGTGCTTACTTTGCAAACGCTGGCAAATCCTTTTGAGATGATACATCATAATAATGTACTGCGGATTTATATATCTTAAAAAGATCTACAGAAAAGTCCATCATCGTATATGATGGTATCTCCCAAGGATAACCCACAGTAACCAATTTTAACTTTCACATGTTACAAAATATTCTTTATTTACGAAGCTATTTAATCAATACTACAATACAGTATTATTCCTTAGCCAATTAAATACGTTAGATACGTTGTGCATTTGAAATCGCTCCACATTGAATATAAGCGTGCGAAACCGGAGCGGTATGCCTGTAATCAGTAAATCAAAGTGGTTCATTTCTTATTATATTATTATTATAAGAGATAAACAACTTTATTTCAACCCTTATTTCAATATTATATTTTGTTTATATCATTTCCAGGTAAAGACTTGGAAAGAGGAGAAACGGTACTGCGCCATATTTTTTGATGAAATGGCTCTTGAACCTGGCTTGACATATGCACCAAATAAAGATCGAATTTCTGGACGTGTCGAGTTAAATGAAAGGAAACCAAAACTTGCTGACCATGCATTAGTCTTCCTTGTCAAAGGTGCAATTTTTAAATGGCAACAACCAATTGAATATTATTTCTGTGCGGATACTACAAGTGGAATCGAATTAAAATCCATTTAAAAAAAAATATCAAAGCTGTTGGGAGACAGGATTAATGCCAAATGCTTTCTTATGTAATCAAGGTTCAGCCTTCCAATCAGCTATGAAGAGTTTTCAGCAAGACACAAAACGGGAGCAAATTCTTGCCAATGAAAATACTGGTTTGATTGTTTATAAAACTTTATTGTATAATTTAACATTCAAACTACCGAACAAAAAAAATACAAAATAAGAAACTTAATCTAAATTATACAATGGCGGACTTATCCCAATAGAGATCTCTTCCAGTCAACCATGAAATGCTTGAAAAGGAATTCATCTAATAGGTTTGGTGCAATTTACGCACAATACACACTTCTCGCTCAACACAAAATACCCAAACTCACAGTACATATACGCGTTAAAAAGTAAAGGCTAATTTAAATATCAGAAATAGAGTCGTAATGCTTCTTCACCTGTGATTTAAAGGAGTTATAAGATTGGGATAACTTCACACTTATTGGGAGTGCGTTCCAGAGACGTACGGCTTGAACCGTAAGGGATTTGGAAAAACATTGGGAATTATTGGCAGGGATTTATAAGAATAGATCGTTTCTAGGTCGAAGTCGGGTATCCATTACTCGAAACTTGAAACACTCGTGGAGATATTTTGGAGCCGTAGTACTGAAGAGTATATAGAAAATGAAAAGACAGGGTATGAAGATTTCTACTGGGTATGATTTTCTAATGGGTTAAACAGATTAAGCTTTTTGCGATATTCAGAAATATGATCAAATTTCCGTAGACCAAAAACATATCTCCAGAAGATCTTCCGTAGGATCCAAATACACCACATCTCCATAATCTAGTAGAGGGAGAAGGAGGGAATTTACCAATAAATACTTATACTGCTGGGTGGGTGGGTCATCAGAAAATTACTAGTAAAATTAGAGTGCAAAGAATGCAAAAATAAATTAACTAGTGAGACAAGAATAGATGTTCACAGGTGGATTACCCACAAGGAATATAAAAAATCGGCCAAGTGCGAGTCGGACTCGCGCACGAAGGGTTCCGTACCATTATCTATAAAAAAGGCAAAAAAATCACGTTTGTTGTATGGGAGCCCCTTTAAATATTTGTTTTATTCTATTTTTTAGTATTTGTTGTTATAGCGGCAACAGAAATACATCATCTGTGAAAATTTCAACTGTCTAACTATCACGGTTCATGAGATATAGCCTGGTGACAGACGGACGGACGGACGGACGGACAGCGGAGCCTCAGTAATAGGGTTCCGTTTTAAAAAAATGAAAGTAAGTTGACCTACCCATCAGAGGATGCAGTGAGATATTTTAGTGTGTTTTAGAAAAAAATGGTCATTTTTTTTTTCAAATTTGTCTAAAGTTATTAAAGAAAATATTATGGTCAATTATAACTTAGAAAATATTGCTTGTCAATCACACCAAAATATTGCTATTCAGCTCTTTTTGCAGGTTACTTTGAAAAACACTTGTGAAAAACGGTCAATTCGTGTGTGTCAATATAAAACTATATGAAATATATTAATACCTAATGTACACAGTATTGTGCTGGTTGTGCGAGTAACATTCAAGTTTCATATGCATTGTATCATACCTTTGCTTATTATTTAATTGGTGCAACATAATTAATAAAATTTTGAGAGGAACTGACATTATCAGATTACAGAAAATAAATTTGCCTATGATGCAAAAAAAAGCCCTATTAATATTTACTACAAAGTTAAAGAAAAATAAACAAATTACAATAATTTACACATGTTTTTTATAGCGATTTTATCACATATACCTTTATATTACGGTGGTGATGAAATCGTTGAATCTCATCACTCATATATACGTCCGTCATTGCGAAAGTGGAAGGATGTAGGAGCCGAGGAAGACCAAGACTAACCGACCATGACCAAATACCTTAGGAACCGGCGAGCGTGTACGAAAAGAACTATGAATGTGGAAGAAGCGAGTGAAGTGTGTAACGACCGCGTCTTGAGGCGCTCGGTTCTCTCTGCCTACCCCGCAAGGGACCTGGCTTGAAGATATTCATACGTACATACGATGTTACAAGTTTTCTTGTTTGTTTCAGCATATTCGGTGTTCCACTGCACCATACATTAATACCTTTAAAAGTACATGTTAGTTAATCATAAAATCGCTATCTCTAAAAGTACAGGTTGAAGCTGCTAATTGTTTCACGATACTACCGGTAGATGGCGCTATAGTTAAAAATGTGCAATGGGTTAAAACCGCTAAATGGTTCACGGTATTACCGGTAGATGGCGCTGTAGTTAAAAAATGTATAACATTTGTATTTTACATTTGACTTGTATGTAATACATTCTATAAACATCGCCGCTTCTACTTGTTAAACGTTTTTTAATTTAAGTTATTAATTATAAATATTTATTTAATGATGCCAGAGAACATAAGTACACGCACCCATTTTTTTTTTATAAAACGTCGGAAGGCATACGAGCATACGGCCTATCTGATATAAAGTGGTCACGGTAACCTATGAACAAAGTGAGAAAGCACTATGAAATTTGGCCAGTCCTGAAAGCATTACCTTTTAGCGACCGCTTTATTTATGGTCGAAATTAACAATACGTTACCTTTTTCATATAACATCATAAAAATTTACACACTTAAATCTCAAGAGACAATGAAGTATACGCATAGAAAACAGTTTTAATTTTACAACTTACTGATAACTATTTCGCTAATCTGAGGTAGGTACCTAACTACTATATTTATTTATTGCTTACAATGTATGCGGCCACTAATCTGAATATGTGCACAAAGCGCACATATTAGGCCGCAGACAGTTTGCGCCTACGTAACTACAACTTATAAACTATAGCGTATTATAATATTGAATGACCACTAGCGTCGGTGTTAAAGTAACGTAACAGCGCGTTTCGCCACTGCGCCACCGAGCTCGTCAAACATATTTTGAAAACAACGATATCATTCATTTTCCCAACAAATATTTTCATTTTGTTTTCCCTTTTATTCGTTGATTGCATTTATTGAACCTATTTATATTAGGTATCTTGTCTGTGTGGCACCATGTTCGAGTTATCAACAAATTAAATACAAGTTGAAAATTGGAAAATGTGATGATTGTAACATTGAATTGAAAGCAGGCTCTATAAAATTATTTACATAAAATATTTTCCGTATTTTCTATCGAAAATATCGAGTGGCAAAAATTGTTATCATTTGCATATCATTGCACAGTGTATGCTTCTAATGTCCTAACTACTATATGCAACTTATAAACTACAATTAAAGCTTATGTACTATATATCATTAATTTGCTACTTATACCTACATTTAAACTTATTAAATACTGTTTACTTATTATTACCACTACTTTACCACTACTCTTACTATAACTACCTCTCTTAAAAATACCCAGACCAAGACAAACAGACATGTTCATGCACACAAATATTTGTCCCGTGTGGGAATCGAACCCACTAGCGTCGGTGTCAAAGTAACGTAACAGCGCGTTTCGCCACTGCGCCACCGAGCTCGTCAAACATATTTTGAAAACATCGATACCTTTCATTCATTTTCCTACCAAATATTTTCATTTTGTTCGTCCCTTTATTCATTGATTGCATTTATTGAACCTATTTAAATTAGGTATCTTGTGTGTGTGGCACCATGTTCGAGTCATCAATAAATTAAATACAAGTTGAAAATTTGAAAAAATGTAAATTGTGCCACGTTTGGAGAGCCTGTGTTATGTGGTGAAGCTGCAGTTGTGGGGAGCCTTTATTTTACAAAGAATCAGCTGTTTTCCGTCAGTCAAATGATAATTTTCACGGCCGAATGGGACGCCATTTTCACGTATGCGTTTCCAGGGAGACGCGAAAACCGGTAGCGCTGATTGGTAGTATTTTAGTCGTCGCCCTGGTTACTATCAACAAAGCGTGCGCTAAGGAGCGATGTAATACGCCTTCCCAAAGCCTGTCTGCGTGAAAAAATACATAATAATTATATATTATATATTATACTTCTAACAGTGAAAAAAATCAGTGTTCAAACAAAATGTTGTGATAGTTTATTTTGAATAGTGTTTTTGTTATACATAGTAAGTGATATTTTTTCATGTTGCGTTTGTAAGTACTTTATTTAATAAATCTTGTGGGGATGCACTCACCGGTGTCTGTACCTGATAATGAAGCTACTGGCGCCTCATCTGGTTGAATATGCAATTTATGCCAGAAATTATTTTGTTCTAGGCGTGGACTTAAAATTCATTTTGGTAAATCACATAAAAATTCTTGTTCGCAAAATTCAATAATCTCTAGCATTTTCATTACCAAGAACACTTGTAACACATCTATTACTCCCTAATCGAACCGTTCCATGAAAAACTAGCTCACTTTAAACAGAATACTGCAGTAGTCAAGAGTATACCTCGAGGTGCGAGGATCTCCGTTGCTAACGCTTCGTCTCATCTTTTATCAAACTGCACCGAAAATATCACTATATATGACTGGGAAAAATTGTTATCATTTGCATATCGCACAGTGTATGCTTCTACAGAGGTAGGTACCTAACTACTATATGCAAATTTTAAACTACTGTTTACTTATTGTTACCACTACTCTTACTATAACTATCTCTCTTAAAAAATACCCAGACCAAGACAAACAGACATATTCATGCACACAAATGTTTGTCCCGTGTGGGAATCAACCCACTAGCGTCGGTGTCAAAGTAACGTGACAGCGCGTTTCGCCACTGCGCCACCGAGCTCGTCAAACATATATTGTTTTTCCCTTTTATTCATTGATTGCATTTATTTAACCTATTTAGATTAGGTATCTTGTCTGTGTGGCACCATGTTTGAGTTATCAACAAATTAAATAAAAGTTGAAAATTGGAAAATGTGATGATTGTAAAATTGAATTGAAAGCAGGCTCTATAAAATTATTTATATATAATAAATTCCGTATTTTCTATCGAAAATATCGAGTGGCAAAAATTGTTATCATTTGCATATCATTGCACAGTGTATGCTTCTAATGACCTAACTACTATATGCAACTTATGAACTACAATTGAAGTTTATCATTAAGTTACTACTTATACCTACATTTAAACTTATTAAATACTGTTTACTTATTATTACCACTACTTTACCACTACTCTTACTATAACTACCTCTCTTAAAAATACCCAGACCAAGACAAACAGACATGACATGCACACAAATATTTGTCCCGTGTGGGAATCGAACCCACTAGCGTCGGTGTCAATGTAACGTAACAGCGCGTTTCGCCACTGCGCCACCGAGCTCGTCAAACATATTTTGAAAACATCGATACCTTTCATTCATTTTCCTACCAAATATTTTCATTTTGTTCGTCCCTTTATTCATTGATTGCATTTATTGAACCTATTTAAATTAGGTATCTTGTGTGTGTGGCACCATGTTCGAGTCATCAATAAATTAAATACAAGTTGAAAATTTGAAAAAATGTAAATTGTGCCACGTTTGGAGAGCCTGTGTTATGTGGTGAAGCTGCAGTTGTGGGGAGCCTTTATTTTACAAAGAATCAGCTGTTTTCCGTCAGTGAAATGATAATTTTCACGGCCGAATGGGACGCCATTTTCACGTATGCGTTTCCAGGGAGACGCGAAAACCGGTAGCGCTGATTGGTAGTATTTTAGCCGTCGCCCTGGTTACTATCAACAAAGCGTGCGCTAAGGAGCGATGTAATACGCCTTCCCAAAGCCTGTCTGCGTGAAAAAATACATAATAATTATATATTACTGGAAAGCAAATCATTAAATACTTATACTTCTAACAGTGAAAAAAATCAGTGTTCAAACAAAATGTTGTGATAGTTTATTTTGAATAGTGTTTTTGTTATACATAGTAAGTGATATTTTTTCATGTTGCGTTTGTAAGTACTTTATTTAATAAATCTTGTGGGTATGCACTCACCGGTGTCTGTACCTGATAATGAAGCTACTGGCGCCTCATCTGGTTGAATATGCAATTTATGCCAGAAATTATTTTGTTCTAGGCGTGGACTTAAAATTCATTTTGGTAAATCACATAAAAATTCTCTCTGCCTACCCCGCAAGGGACTTGGCGTGAAGATATACATACATACATATACATACATAAAAATTCTTGTTCGCAAAATTCAATAATCTCTAGCATTTTCATTACCAAGAACACTTGTAACACATCTATTACTCCCTAATCGAACCGTTTCATGAAAAACTAGCTCACTTTAAACAGAATACTGCAGTAGTCAAGAGTATACCTCGAGGTGCGAGGATCTCCGTTGCTAACGCTTCGTCTCATCTTTTATCAAACTGCACCGAAAATATCACTATATATGACTGGGAAAAATTGTTATCATTTGCATATCGCACAGTGTATGCTTCTACAGAGGTAGGTACCTAACTACTATATGCAAATTTTAAACTACTGTTTACTTATTGTTACCACTACTCTTACTATAACTATCTCTCTTAAAAAATACCCAGACCAAGACAAACAGACATATTCATGCACACAAATGTTTGTCCCGTGTGGGAATCAACCCACTAGCGTCGGTGTCAAAGTAACGTAACAGCGCGTTTCGCCACTGCGCCACCGAGCTCGTCAAACATATATTGTTTTTCCCTTTTATTCATTGATTGCATTTATTTAACCTATTTAGATTAGGTATCTTGTCTGTGTGGCACCATGTTTGAGTTATCAACAAATTAAATACAAGTTGAAAATTGGAAAATGTGATGATTGTATAATTGAATTGAAAGCAGGCTCTATAAAATTATTTATATATAATAAATTCCGTATTTTCTATCGAAAATATCGAGTGGCAAAAATTGTTATCATTTGCATATCATTGCACAGTGTATGCTTCTAATGACCTAACTACTATATGCAACTTATGAACTACAATTGAAGCTTATCATTAAGTTACTACTTATACCTACATTTAAACTTATTAAATACTGTTTACTTATTATTACCACTACTTTACCACTACTCTTACTATAACTACCTCTCTTAAAAATACCCAGACCAAGACAAACAGACATGTTCATGCACACAAATATTTGTCCCGTGTGGGAATCGAACCCACTAGCGTCGGTGTCAAAGTAACGTAACAGCGCGTTTCGCCACTGCGCCACCGAGCTCGTCAAACATATTTTGAAAACATCGATACCTTTCATTCATTTTCCTACCAAATATTTTCATTTTGTTCGTCCCTTTATTCATTGATTGCATTTATTGAACCTATTTAAATTAGGTATCTTGTGTGTGTGGCACCATGTTCGAGTCATCAATAAATTAAATACAAGTTGAAAATTTGAAAAAATGTAAATTGTGCCACGTTTGGAGAGCCTGTGTTATGTGGTGAAGCTGCAGTTGTGGGGAGCCTTTATTTTACAAAGAATCAGCTGTTTTCCGTCAGTGAAATGATAATTTTCACGGCCGAATGGGACGCCATTTTCACGTATGCGTTTCCAGGGAGACGCGAAAACCGGTAGCGCTGATTGGTAGTATTTTAGCCGTCGCCCTGGTTACTATCAACAAAGCGTGCGCTAAGGAGCGATGTAATACGCCTTCACAAAGCATGTCTGCGTGAAAAAATACACAATAATTATATATTACTGGAAAGCAAATCATTAAATACTTATACTTCTAACAGTGTAAAAATTAGTGTTCAAACAAAATGTTGTGATAGTTTATTTTGAATACGTAGTGTTTTTGTTATAAGTAACATAGTAAGTGATATTTTTTATGTTGCGTTTGTAAGTAAGTACTTTATTTATTAAATCTTGTGTGGATGCACTAACCGGTTTCTGTACCTGATAATGAAGCTACTGGTGCCTCATCTGGTTGAATATGCAATTTATGCCAAAAATCATTTTGTTCTAGGCGTGGACTTAAAATTCATTTTGGTAAATCACATAAAAATTATTGTTCGCGAAATTCAATAACCTCTAGCTATTTCATTACCAAGAACACTTGTAACACATCTATTACTCACCAATCGAACCGTTTTATGAAAAACTTGCTCATTTTAAACAGAATATTGCATAGTCAAGAGTATACCTCGAGGTGCGAGGATCTCCGTTGCTAACTCTTTGTCTTGTTTTGTTGTTTTATCAAACTGCACTGAAAATAATACTACAGACACAGTGGATTAGCTTATAAGTCTACTCTGCTATAGATGGCTGGGAAAAAATGTTATTATTTGCATATCGCACCCTGTGTACCTAACTAGTATATTTATTTATTGCTTAGAAACTAGGCTGTTGCGGCCACCAATCTAATTGGTGACCTCACTCACTCGCAGGTACACTACAATACGACCCTCAAGGTAGTTGTTATTCGGCTACTGTTTTCTATGAGGTGGAGATACTTTCCCAGTAGGGTTGCTTTGATATGTAGGTACTATCTCTTTAGAAAAATTTGGAGACTTCATGCAGAAGAATTTCGTCTATGGTGTATTCGTTGCTATGGAGTTGTTATTGTCAAATGTAAAAATATATTTTCCTTATAAATAAAATATAGAATATTTCTATGCTCGTTTTTAATCGGCCTACTAGCCTGACAAATTGGTAGCAGAGCGTGGTTGACTGAAATGGTAGATATGGCTACATATCGTATTGAGCCACTGGCAAAAAATAATTACGATACATGTTGTGTTCAAGCTCAAGCCATACTAGTCAAAAACAAACTATGGGGATACGTAAGTGGTACTCTTGCAATGCCGTCAGACGACGCCGGTGAGGCAAAAATTAAAGCGTTCAACAAACAAGACATGAAGGCACGTGCTGAGATATTACTACTGATGAGCCCCTCACAATTAAAGGACGTACGTGGCTGTAAGACATCAAAACAAGTATGGGACAAGCTAAACTCTTTACATGAATGTACCGGGCCTGCAGGTAAAGCTATGTTATTAAAGCAGCTCGTTTTGAAGAAAATGTTAGAGCGAGATGATGTGCAGGATCACTTGAGCAACTTGATGGATGTGGTTGACAAACTCGCAGCTATGCGCGTAGATATCCATCCAGAATTGTTCACCATAATGATGTTGTGTAGTTTGGCAAATAATTTTGAAAATTTCAGAAGTGCTATTGAATCCAGAGACACTTTACCAAGTCCAGATGATTTAAAAAATAAAATTATTGAAGAGAGTGGGGTTAGAAAGAATAACAACTCTAGAGAGAATTAGGATAGGTGCATTATTTCGGTATCAATGGAAGACAAGGCAGATTTAACGAAACATTTAAATTTAGATGTAATAAATGCAAAAAGAGAGGCCATAACGCTTCACAAGGTGAGTCGAAAGCTAAATTTACAAGCGGAGAAAAGTCGGGAATGTCAAGCCATGACATTTTTTATATCGAGCTAGTGTGCCTGAAGTCTGTAAACTATTGAAACAAAGAAAGATGGTAACAAAAACAAATTCATGAATTTAATCGATGAAACCGGAGCGCTGAAATAAGCTTCTGAACAACATGTCACTCAAGTTAAAGGTGAAGGATTCCTTACTGTAAGAGTGGGGAATGAGCATTACAGTCTGAATGATACGCTGTACGTTCCTGAATTATCGACAAACTTAATGTCTGTTGGAAAGATTACTGATCATGGATATACTGTTATATTCCAGAAAGACGAAGCTTTAATAAAAAAATAAATATAAAGTTCTCTAGGCATGAAGGCAAAATTAATTAGATATATTATTTGAAAGTAGATGAAGTAGAAAAAGCTAACGCAGCAGTAAGAATTAATGATAATATAATAATATGTCACAAGAAACTTGGCCCTTTAAATGAAGCAGACCTGAAAGCAGCATCCAAAAAAGAATTAGTAAAATGAATGAACATTGAAGGTTCAGAAAAATCGGCTGATTGCGAGACATGCTTGAAAGGTAAGATGACAAGATTACCATTTAATTCTTCAGATGGAATAAATAGTAAGGAGCAACTAGAAATTATACATACTGACGTTTTAGGCCACATGCAGACTGAAACATTTGGAGGTTCTAAGTACTTCGTTACATTCATCGACATTATACAAGGTATATGTGTATATTTTATTAAAAGTAAAAGCGACGTATTTCAGATGCACAAGGAATATAAAACACGATGGAAAAGTAGTTCTACAATCACATAACGGCACAGAGTACGTAAACAAAAAAAAAAAAATGATTAGTTAAAGCAGCCTGGAATACAACACAGGCTATCAGCACCGTAGAGCAATGTACTTGCAAAGCGCAAAAATAGAATATTAGTTGAGAATGCAAGATGTCTAATGCTTGAGTCACATGTTCCAGAAGAGTTATGGGCAGAGGCAGTCAATACTGCAAACTATTTGATCAATAGATGTCCAAGTAAAGTTTTAAATGAATGTACATCTTTCAAAAAATGGATTGGTCATGAACCATCTGTAAGACACCTGCATTCGTTTTGAATAAACGGCCTAAGCGAGGTGGAAAATTTGATCCTCGCGCCATCGAATGTGTATTCATGGGATACACAAATGTGCCAGAGGGTACAGGATATTAATTCCTAGTAAGAAGGATGTCATAATAAGCAGAGACGTGAAAGATATAGACAAAATGTTTTTTATGTGAAGGAAGAAAATTATTCCAATCCAAAGATTAAAGAGAAGGGGGATAATGAGTACAAAATAGTAGAAGCAATAACTGGAACTTCGGCGTAACACGACGTAGCTCAACTATCTGTTAGTCGGAATGACAATTTCACCGATGCAGTTGGCAACTTCGACATATATAAATAATAAAAAAAAAAAAAAAATTGTCGGACAAATTACACAGCGCCATCTAGCCCTAAAGTAAGCGAAGCTTGTGTTATGGGTACTAGACAACTGATAAATATACGTAAGTACATTTTTTTTTTGTAAATACATACTTATATACATAGAAAATACCCAGACCAAGACAAACAGACATGTTCATGCACACAAATGTTTGTGTTGTGTGGGAATCGAACCCACGAGCGTTGGTGTCAAAGTAGCGTAACAGCGTGTTCCACCACTGCGCCACCGAACTCATCAAATGACGAAGATATAGCTGTTGAAAGTGATGAAGAAATACAGAGTGAAGTAGAAGATATTCATGATGATACAAATAATACTGGACGTCCTCAGAGAACGAGGAAATTGCCAGTATGGGCTAAAGATTACGAAATTAAAGGAAGGAAGAGATAAAGCTGAAACGATTAATGTGTAATAATGCGAGATGATTCATTTCTGTGTGAATAAGAAGAAGAAGAATACGGGTACGGGTACCATGATGCAATAAAGGCAGAAATTAGAGCGCACGTAATAAATGGTACTTGGAAGATAGTCAAACGAGATAATGATATGAAAACCATAGATTTCAAAATGATATTGAAGAAGAAAATAGGCTCTAGTAATACACAAATAAGAAAAGCCAACATGGAAGCCGATCTACTGACCATGATGAAAGCATGAGCTGGACTTAAGCTTGGAAAATTCAGATCCTCATTAGGATTACTTTAATGAATTTCTTCTGATGAGGAGGAGATTGTTGGAGACTTCACGTAGAAGAATTTCGTCAATGGTGTATTCGTTGCTATGGGGTTGTTATTGCCAAATGTAAAATATATATTTTCCTTATAAATAAAACATAGAATATTTCATATTATGTTCGTGTTTAATCGGCCTACTAGCCTGACAGAAGAAAACAGCCAGACCAAGACAAACAGACACGTTCATGCGCACAAATGTATGTCCTGTGTGGGAACCGAATCCACCAGCCTTGGTGCTAAAGTCGAACCGAACTCGTCAAAGTCATTAAGAATTAGTCATATGTCAAGAAATGCTTGGTTGATTGCCTGCCCGGGTTAAAAATTTCCATCCGATCCCAACTCCCAAAGGAGCTGGGACGATGCCATCTGAAATATTCAATATAATGATTTATTCCACAGAGCTTCAGACTTTGAACAAGCGATACTGAGGGCGGCAGAGTGTAAGTATGCTGACCACTGGCTACAAGCCTATACGGTCGCCTAATACGGGCACGAGCCTATACCCTGACACCCTCAGGCTAGCTGTCTGTCTGCGGCTGGGAGTCCCGATATGTGCTCCACACAAGTGCCCCTGCGGCAGTGATGTCGATCAGTTTGGACACCACGGACTTTCTTGTCAAAAAAGTGCAGGTAGTTTCTCCCGTCATGCCGCACTTAACGACATTATCCGTCGGGCCCTCGCCTCTGTCAACGTTCCAGCTATTGTGGTACTCACCGGACTAGCCAGGGACGATGGTAAGCGACCCGACGGGATGTCGTTGATTCCATGGAAGATGAGGAGGGTTTTAGTGTGGGACGCAACTTGCGTTGACACACAGGCCTCTTCTCATCTTCATCGCACTACCATCAAGGCGCGTCTGAGGCGGCTGAACATTTAAAAATAAATAAACACAGGGGTCTTGGCTCCGACTACAAATTTGTTCTTTCGGAGTAGAGACCCTTGGTCCGTGGGGTCCAGGCGTGCAGTCGCTTTTTCAAGAACTAGCGAGACGTCTGACATTCTGAAATATCGTAGATAATTATGCTAATTTGGAATTTAATTTAATTAATAATAATAATTTAATTAATAACTTTGACGAGTTCGGTTCGATTTTAGCGGATTCGATTCCCACACAGGACATACATTTGTGCGCATGAATGTGTCTGTTAATTTAATAAATAATTTGTTCTCTCTGCCTACCCCGCAAGGGACTTGGCGTGAAGATATACATACATACATACACACAATTATGCTAACTTTATTTAAATAATTTAATTTATAATATTGTTTGGATCCAAAGCTCTTTACTGCATCATGCTTCTTTACACAGCTTTTATATTATTATTCAGGTGTGAAATCGTTTACTGCGTCTTGTTCCAATTTCTCACGTGAAGCAGCGTGTAGCAGAAATTGAGCATTGAGAATGATACACAAATCACTGATGTTCCTGCTCTTGTCCCTTCACAGTCTACCAGTTCATTTACTGAACTTTCAAAAGAGGAAAGATGCCACACGTCAAAGGTATATTTGAACTAATTAAATTCATTTTATTTATTTCATTTTTATCGTAATTGTCATTGGTATTTATAATAAACAAATTTTAAATTAATTTCAGATGTACATAATTTATGAATAACTTCTAAGTGAACAAATTGTCACCTAAATGTAAACTTTCATATAATCAATTCAAAAATCCAAAAATCAGCTCAATTTTAATTCCAGGGTTAAAAGAGTCTTAAAAAGTTGACTAGGAATATGTCTGAATGTTTCAAAAAATATTTTGGATGCAAATTAAAATGAGCATGAAGGACAAGAAGGCCAGGCGATATACCTTTGAAGAGAAAATACTACCTTCACGTACAACATTGAAAAAACTGGTTTCACAACTGAATGTCGATCCAGGAGTAAATCCTCCGATTTTTGAATCAATCGAACAAGACGTAAGTTTTTTGCATTGTTTGTCAGATATTGAAATCTTGTATCAGTTAAGTGTATTTGGTTTTCCAAAAAGTAAATGAATATTGAAAATTGACTGATGAAAATTAAAACACCTAGAACAAAATATAATCTATATAAAGTATAAAACAATGTTTCTTACCGCCGTCTGTATGCATAGAACTTTTAAACTACGCAATGGATTTTTATGCTGTTTTCATCCATAGAGTGATTCAAAAGGAAGGTTTGTATGTCATAATACATGCATATTATAGTAGAGAAAAGTTTGAGAATTTAAAAGATTTATAATGCGATGTGGTAAAAAACATACTTATTGTGTGCTTACTTTGCAAACGCTGGCAAATCCTTTTGAGATGATACATCATAATAATGTACTGCGGATTTATATATCTTAAAAAGATCTACAGAAAAGTCCATCATCGTATATGATGGTATCTCCCAAGGATAACCCACAGTAACCAATTTTAACTTTCACATGTTACAAAATATTCTTTATTTACGAAGCTATTTAATCAATACTACAATACAGTATTATTCCTTAGCCAATTAAATACGTTAGATACGTTGTGCATTTGAAATCGCTCCACATTGAATATAAGCGTGCGAAACCGGAGCGGTATGCCTGTAATCAGTAAATCAAAGTGGTTCATTTCTTATTATATTATTATTATAAGAGATAAACAACTTTATTTCAACCCTTATTTCAATATTATATTTTGTTTATATCATTTCCAGGTAAAGACTTGGAAAGAGGAGAAACGGTACTGCGCCATATTTTTTGATGAAATGGCTCTTGAACCTGGCTTGACATATGCACCAAATAAAGATCGAATTTCTGGACGTGTCGAGTTAAATGAAAGGAAACCAAAACTTGCTGACCATGCATTAGTCTTCCTTGTCAAAGGTGCAATTTTTAAATGGCAACAACCAATTGAATATTATTTCTGTGCGGATACTACAAGTGGAATCGAATTAAAATCCATTTAAAAAAAAAATATCAAAGCTGTTGGGAGACAGGATTAATGCCAAATGCTTTCTTATGTAATCAAGGTTCAGCCTTCCAATCAGCTATGAAGAGTTTTCAGCAAGACACAAAACGGGAGCAAATTCTTGCCAATGAAAATACTGGTTTGATTGTTTATTTCATTGTTTATTTAACATTCAAACTACCGAACAAAAAAAATACAAAATAAGAAACTTAATCTAAATTATACAATGGCGGACTTATCCCAATAGAGATCTCTTCCAGTCAACCATGAAATGCTTGAAAAGGAATTCATCTAATAGGTTTGGTGCAATTTACGCACAATACACACTTCTCGCTCAACACAAAATACCCAAACTCACAGTACATATACGCGTTAAAAAGTAAAGGCTAATTTAAATATCAGAAATAGAGTCGTAATGCTTCTTCACCTGTGATTTAAAGGAGTTATAAGATTGGGATAACTTCACACTTATTGGGAGTGCGTTCCAGAGACGTACGGCTTGAACCGTAAGGGATTTGGAAAAACATTGGGAATTATTGGCAGGGATTTATAAGAATAGATCGTTTCTAGGTCGAAGTCGGGTATCCATTACACGAAACTTGAAACACTCGTGGAGATATTTTGGAGCCGTAGTACTGAAGAGTATATAGAAAATGAAAAGACAGGGTATGAAGATTTCTACTGGGTATGATTTTCTAATGGGTTAAACAGATTAAGCTTTTTGCGATATTCAGAAATATGATCAAATTTCCGTAGACCAAAAACATATCTCCAGAAGATCTTCCGTAGGATCCAAATTCACCACATCTCCATAATCTAGTAGAGGGAGAAGGAGGGAATTTACCAATAAATACTTATACTGCTGGGTGGGTGGGTCATCAGAAAATTACTAGTAAAATTAGAGTGCAAAGAATGCAAAAATAAATTAACTAGCGAGACAAGAATAGATGTTCACAGGTGGATTACCCACAAGGAATATAAAAAATCGGCCAAGTGCGAGTCGGACTCGCGCACGAAGGGTTCCGTACCATTATCTATAAAAAAGGCAAAATAATCACGTTTGTTGTATGGGAGCCCCTTTAAATATTTGTTTTATTCTATTTTTTAGTATTTGTTGTTATAGCGGCAACAGAAATACATCATCTGTGAAAATTTCAACTGTCTAACTATCACGGTTCATGAGATATAGCCTGGTGACAGACGGACGGACGGACGGACGGACAGCGGAGCCTCAGTAATAGGGTTCCGTTTTAAAAAAATGAAAGTAAGTTGACCTACCCATCAGAGGATGCAGTGAGATATTTTAGTGTGTTTTAGAAAAAAATGGTCATTTTTTTTTTCAAATTTGTCTAAAGTTATTAAAGAAAATATTATGGTCAGTTATAACTTAGAAAACATTGCTTGTCAATCACACCAAAATATTGCTATTCAGCTCTTTTTGCAGGTTACTTTGAAAAACACTTGTGAAAAACGGTCAATTCGTGTGTGTCAATATAAAACTATATGAAATATATTAATACCTAATGTACACAGTATTGTGCTGGTTGTGCGAGTAACATTCAAGTTTCATATGCATTGTATCATACCTTTGCTTATTATTGAATTGGTGCAACATAATTAATAAAATTTTGAGAGGAACTGACATTATCAGATTACAGAAAATAAATTTGCCTATGATGCAAAAAAAAGCCCTATTAATATTTACTACAAAGTTAAAGAAAAATAAACAAATTACAATAATTTACACATGTTTTTTATAGCGATTTTATCACATATACCTTTATATTACGGTGGTGATGAAATCGTTGAATCTCATCACTCATATATACGTCCGTCATTGCGAAAGTGGAAGGATGTAGGAGCCGAGGAAGACCAAGACTAACCGACCATGACCAAATACCTTAGGAACCGGCGAGCGTGTACGAAAAGAACTATGAATGTGGAAGAAGCGAGTGAAGTGTGTAACGACCGCGTCTTGAGGCGCTCGGTTCTCTCTGCCTACCCCGCAAGGGACCTGGCTTGAAGATATTCATACATACATACGATGTTACAAGTTTTCTTGTTTGTTTCAGCATATTCGGTGTTCCACTGCACCATACATTAATACCTTTAAAAGTACATGTTAGTTAATCATAAAATCGCTATCTCTAAAAGTACAGGTTGAAGCTGCTAATTGTTTCACGATACTACCGGTAGATGGCGCTATAGTTAAAAATGTGCAATGGGTTAAAACCGCTAAATGGTTCACGGTATTACCGGTAGATGGCGCTGTAGTTAAAAAATGTATAACATTTGTATTTTACATTTGACTTGTATGTAATACATTCTATAAACATCGCCGCTTCTACTTGTTAAACGTTTTTTAATTTAAGTTATTAATTATAAATATTTATTTAATGATGCCAGAGAACATAAGTACACGCACCCATTTTTTTTTTATAAAACGTCGGAAGGCATACGAGCATACGGCCTATCTGATATAAAGTGGTCACGGTAACCTATGAACAAAGTGAGAAAGCACTATGAAATTTGGCCAGTCCTGAAAGCATTACCTTTTAGCGACCGCTTTATTTATGGTCGAAATTAACAATACGTTACCTTTTTCATATAACATCATAAAAATTTACACACTTAAATCTCAAGAGACAATGAAGTATACGCATAGAAAACAGTTTTAATTTTACAACTTACTGATAACTATTTCGCTAATCTGAGGTAGGTACCTAACTACTATATTTATTTATTGCTTACAATGTATGCGGCCACTAATCTGAATATGTGCACAAAGCGCACATATTAGGCCGCAGACAGTTTGCGCCTACGTAACTACAACTTATAAACTATAGCGTATTATAATATTGAATGACCACTAGCGTCGGTGTTAAAGTAACGTAACAGCGCGTTTCGCCACTGCGCCACCGAGCTCGTCAAACATATTTTTAAAACAACGATATCATTCATTTTCCCAACAAATATTTTCATTTTGTTTTCCCTTTTATTCGTTGATTGCATTTATTGAACCTATTTATATTAGGTATCTTGTCTGTGTGGCACCATGTTCGAGTTATCAACAAATTAAATACAAGTTGAAAATTGGAAAATGTGATGATTGTAAGATTGAATTGAAAGCAGGCTCTATAAAATTATTTACATAAAATATTTTCCGTATTTTCTATCGAAAATATCGAGTGGCAAAAGTTGTTATCATTTGCATATCATTGCACAGTGTATGCTTTTAATGTCCTAACTACTATATGCAACTTATAAACTACAATTAAAGCTTATGTACTATATATCATTAATTTGCTACTTATACCTACATTTAAACTTATTAAATACTGTTTACTTATTATTACCACTACTTTACCACTACTCTTACTATAACTACCTCTCTTAAAAATACCCAGACCAAGACAAACAGACATGTTCATGCACACAAATATTTGTCCCGTGTGGGAATCGAACCCACTAGCGTCGGTGTCAAAGTAACGTAACAGCGCGTTTCGCCACTGCGCCACCGAGCTCGTCAAACATATTTTGAAAACATCGATACCTTTCATTCATTTTCCTACCAAATATTTTCATTTTGTTCGTCCCTTTATTCATTGATTGCATTTATTGAACCTATTTAAATTAGGTATCTTGTGTGTGTGGCACCATGTTCGAGTCATCAATAAATTAAATACAAGTTGAAAATTTGAAAAAATGTAAATTGTGCCACGTTTGGAGAGCCTGTGTTATGTGGTGAAGCTGCAGTTGTGGGGAGCCTTTATTTTACAAAGAATCAGCTGTTTTCCGTCAGTCAAATGATAATTTTCACGGCCGAATGGGACGCCATTTTCACGTATGCGTTTCCAGGGAGACGCGAAAACCGGTAGCGCTGATTGGTAGTATTTTAGCCGTCGCCCTGGTTACTATCAACAAAGCGTGCGCTAAGGAGCGATGTAATACGCCTTCCCAAAGCCTGTCTGCGTGAAAAAATACATAATAATTATATATTACTGGAAAGCAAATCATTAAATACTTATACTTCTAACAGTGAAAAAAATCAGTGTTCAAACAAAATGTTGTGATAGTTTATTTTGAATAGTGTTTTTGTTATACATAGTAAGTAATATTTTTTCATGTTGCGTTTGTAAGTACTTTATTTAATAAATCTTGTGGGGATGCACTCACCGGTGTCTGTACCTGATAATGAAGCTACTGGCGCCTCATCTGGTTGAATATGCAATTTATGCCAGAAATTATTTTGTTCTAGGCGTGGACTTAAAATTCATTTTGGTAAATCACATAAAAATTCTTGTTCGCAAAATTCAATAATCTCTAGCATTTTCATTACCAAGAACACTTGTAACACATCTATTACTCCCTAATCGAACCGTTTCATGAAAAACTAGCTCACTTTAAACAGAATACTGCAGTAGTCAAGAGTATACCTCGAGGTGCGAGGATCTCCGTTGCTAACGCTTCGTCTCATCTTTTATCAAACTGCACCGAAAATATCACTATATATGACTGGGAAAAATTGTTATCATTTGCATATCGCACAGTGTATGCTTCTACAGAGGTAGGTACCTAACTACTATATGCAAATTTTAAACTACTGTTTACTTATTGTTACCACTACTCTTACTATAACTATCTCTCTTAAAAAATACCCAGACCAAGACAAACGGACATATTCATGCACACAAATGTTTGTCCCGTGTGGGAATCAACCCACTAGCGTCGGTGTCAAAGTAACGTAACAGCGCGTTTCGCCACTGCGCCACCGAGCTCGTCAAACATATATTGTTTTTCCCTTTTATTCATTGATTGCATTTATTTAACCTATTTAGATTAGGTATCTTGTCTGTGTGGCACCATGTTTGAGTTATCAACAAATTAAATACAAGTTGAAAATTGGAAAATGTCATGATTGTAAAATTGAATTGAAAGCAGGCTCTATAAAGTTATTTATATATAATATATTCCGTATTTTCTATCGAAAATATCGAGTGGCAAAAATTGTTATCATTTGCATATCATTGCACAGTGTATGCTTCTAATGACCTAACTACTATATGCAACTTATGAACTACAATTGAAGCTTATCATTAAGTTACTACTTATACCTACATTTAAACTTATTAAATACTGTTTACTTATTATTACCACTACTTTACCACTACTCTTACTATAACTACCTCTCTTAAAAATACCCAGACCAAGACAAACAGACATGTTCATGCACACAAATATTTGTCCCGTGTGGGAATCGAACCCACTAGCGTCGGTGTCAAAGTAACGTAACAGCGCGTTTCGCCACTGCGCCACCGAGCTCGTCAAACATATTTTGAAAACATCGATACCTTTCATTCATTTTCCTACCAAATATTTTCATTTTGTTCGTCCTTTTATTCATTGATTGCATTTATTGAACCTATTTAAATTAGGTATCTTGTGTGTGTGGCACCATGTTCGAGTCATCAATAAATTAAATACAAGTTGAAAATTTGAAAAAATGTAAATTGTGCCACGTTTGGAGAGCCTGTGTTATGTGGTGAAGCTGCAGTTGTGGGGAGCCTTTATTTTACAAAGAATCAGCTGTTTTCCGTCAGTGAAATGATAATTTTCACGGCCGAATGGGACGCCATTTTCACGTATGCGTTTCCAGGGAGACGCGAAAACCGGTAGCGCTGATTGGTAGTATTTTAGCCGTCGCCCTGGTTACTATCAACAAAGCGTGCGCTAAGGAGCGATGTAATACGCCTTCCCAAAGCCTGTCTGCGTGAAAAAATACATAATAATTATATATTACTGGAAAGCAAATCATTAAATACTTATACTTCTAACAGTGAAAAAAATCAGTGTTCAAACAAAATGTTGTGATAGTTTATTTTGAATAGTGTTTTTGTTATACATAGTAAGTGATATTTTTTCATGTTGCGTTTGTAAGTACTTTATTTAATAAATCTTGTGGGGATGCACTCACCGGTGTCTGTACCTGATAATGAAGCTACTGGTGCCTCATCTGGTTGAATATGCAATTTATGCCAGAAATTATTTTGTTCTAGGCGTGGACTTAAAATTCATTTTGGTAAATCACATAAAAATTCTTGTTCGCAAAATTCAATAATCTCTAGCATTTTCATTACCAAGAACACTTGTAACACATCTATTACTCCCTAATCGAACCGTTTCATGAAAAACTAGCTCACTTTAAACAGAATACTGCAGTAGTCAAGAGTATACCTCGAGGTGCGAGGATCTCCGTTGCTAACGCTTCGTCTCATCTTTTATCAAACTGCACCGAAAATATCACTATATATGACTGGGAAAAATTGTTATCATTTGCATATCGCACAGTGTATGCTTCTACAGAGGTAGGTACCTAACTACTATATGCAAATTTTAAACTACTGTTTACTTATTATTACCACTACTCTTACTATAACTATCTCTCTTAAAAAATACTCAGACCAAGACAAACAGACATATTCATGCACACAAATGTTTGTCCCGTGTGGGAATCAACCCACTAGCGTCGGTGTCAAAGTAACGTAACAGCGCGTTTCGCCACTGCGCCACCGAGCTCATCAAACATATATTGTTTTTCCCTTTTATTCATTGATTGCATTTATTTAACCTATTTAGATTAGGTATCTTGTCTGTGTGGCACCATGTTTGAGTTATCAACAAATTAAATACAAGTTGAAAATTGGAAAATGTGATGATTGTAAAATTGAATTGAAAGCAGGCTCTATAAAATTATTTATATATAATAAATTCCGTATTTTCTATCGAAAATATCGAGTGGCAAAAATTGTTATCATTTGCATATCATTGCACAGTGTATGCTTCTAATGACCTAACTACTATATGCAACTTATGAACTACAATTGAAGCTTATCATTAAGTTACTACTTATACCTACATTTAAACTTATTAAATACTGTTTACTTATTATTACCACTACTTTACCACTACTCTTACTATAACTACCTCTCTTAAAAATACCCAGACCAAGACAAACAGACATGTTCATGCACACAAATATTTGTCCCGTGTGGGAATCGAACCCACTAGCGTCGGTGTCAAAGTAACGTAACAGCGCGTTTCGCCACTGCGCCACCGAGCTCGTCAAACATATTTTGAAAACATCGATACCTTTCATTCATTTTCCTACCAAATATTTTCATTTTGTTCGTCCCTTTATTCATTGATTGCATTTATTGAACCTATTTAAATTAGGTATCTTGTGTGTGTGGCACCATGTTCGAGTCATCAATAAATTAAATACAAGTTGAAAATTTGAAAAAATGTAAATTGTGCCACGTTTGGAGACCCTGTGTTATGTGGTGAAGCTGCAGTTGTGGGGAGCCTTTATTTTACAAAGAATCAGCTGTTTTCCGTCAGTGAAATGATAATTTTCACGGCCGAATGGGACGCCATTTTCACGTATGCGTTTCCAGGGAGACGCGAAAACCGGTAGCGCTGATTGGTAGTATTTTAGCCGTCGCCCTGGTTACTATCAACAAAGCGTGCGCTAAGGAGCGATGTAATACGCCTTCACAAAGCATGTCTGCGTGAAAAAATACACAATAATTATATATTACTGGAAAGCAAATCATTAAATACTTATACTTCTAACAGTGTAAAAATTAGTGTTCAAACAAAATGTTGTGATAGTTTATTTTGAATACGTAGTGTTTTTGTTATAAGTAACATAGTAAGTGATATTTTTTATGTTGCGTTTGTAAGTAAGTACTTTATTTATTAAATCTTGTGTGGATGCACTAACCGGTTTCTGTACCTGATAATGAAGCTACTGGTGCCTCATCTGGTTGAATATGCAATTTATGCCAAAAATCATTTTGTTCTAGGCGTGGACTTAAAATTCATTTTGGTAAATCACATAAAAATTATTGTTCGCAAAATTCAATAACCTCTAGCTATTTCATTACCAAGAACACTTGTAACACATCTATTACTCCCAAATCGAACCGTTTTATGAAAAACTTGCTCATTTTAAACAGAATATTGCATAGTCAAGAGTATACCTCGAGGTGCGAGGATCTCCGTTGCTAACTCTTTGTCTTGTTTTGTTGTTTTATCAAACTGCACTGAAAATAATACTACAGACACAGTGGATTAGCTTATAAGTCTACTCTGCTATAGATGGCTGGGAAAAAATGTTATTATTTGCATATCGCACCCTGTGTACCTAACTAGTATATTTATTTATTGCTTAGAAACTAGGCTGTTGCGGCAACCAATCTAATTGGTGACCTCACTCACTCGCAGGTACACTACAATACGACCCTCAAGGTAGTTGTTATTCGGCTACTGTTTTCTATGAGGTGGAGATACTTTCCCAGTAGGGTTGCTTTGATATGTAGGTACTATCTCTTTAGAAAAATTTGGAGACTTTGTAACTTCCCCCCCGTTTTCTTTTTTCTTTTTTCCTTATTATATTATTTTTGTTTTATGTATTTTTTTAGTTATTTATTTATGTATGCGCTACAGAGGGGAGACTCTAATTACTACATATATATATGAATAGCTTGAATATATAACTGACTAGGTACCTGTGTACAACTAAACCCCGCCTTCTGATTTCATCTACTTAACCCATTTCCTCGTTACCACCTCACCTACTTTATGCCTCTACTTATGTTATGTACAGAGCTACTCTATATAATATTATACTCTACCTTTATATGTCTCCCCCTCCTGTTTTATTGGTTTATTAACTTAGATATATATAATGGTCCTACCTATGTGAACCCCACTCTTATAGAAATATATCTACTGAGAACTGTTCATGTATTGAACATAGTAATTTGTTTATCTACCTCCTTACCCCGCACCTAACTACTCCTGTACCTAATCTTTACCTGAACTACCACTCGTGTATTGACGATATATATATACTAGAATCCCTGATTTTAATTGTAACTATTTCTTGACCTAAAAATCAATCTACTTAACTAAACTTATTAATTAGGTGTCTCGGACTGTGTCACGTCGACCCTCAAGTTAAATTATTGGCAGTGATCGTTTTAGTGGCAACTACATTGTGAGCAGCAACCCAGAGTCCTTTTCGTGGCTGAGATGGCTAAGCAATTCGAGAACCCTACCAGTTAAGCTTCCTAAATAACGTAGCACCGCAGTACTTTAAAGAGTAACTATTCCCTAAGGCTATCTTCCTGTCTCTACTCAATATGTTTATATATGTGAAGATCCAATCGTCCGCTCCGCGTTTAGGTGACTTAGCTTGGGGAAATTATAAAATATCAAAGATTTAATGTGTGCTTTTCTTTACCCCTCTGTCTCAATCGGACTGTTAGAATTGTACCGTACCCTATCGGATTTTGATTGGTTCTTTATTGCTTAGGACCAGCATTCTGACAGATGGACGCGCGTACCAAAGGAGGTTCTGAAGCATCAGATGACCCTTGTAGTTAGACGTTGATTGGATTATAACTAATGTCTATGCATATTCATATAACACTGTAATTGATTTAATGATATCCTATTACTAGGCAGGGACTTTAGAATCTTAAGAGAACCCTCAGAATTAGAACGTAAGTCTCCTAGATTTAGCTATAGTTTAGCTATCGATGTAGTAGGCATTTATACTCCTCATTAACATTCGAATCAGAATTAAGTATAAGATTAGATTGTTTACACCACAGCTCCTATCGGACTCACAATGCCGTGGCGAAATAACCTATGGAGTCACTTTGTAGTGTGAATGAATGTTGTTACTATTTCGATGTTCAGTTCAAGTTAACGGTTCCGTAAAGCGATGACAAGGTAAGCTATAGTTATTTTCGGTAGTGAGATAATATTAGTTCCCACCACCAGGATTCTATTTGGAAATCAATTATAAGATAGAGAATACTCTTGCTTGCGCTAGCCCCTCGGGCAGTGGCATATATTCTATATTAAATGATATGAAAGAGGAAGGTTAGTAAGCAACCTATATTCAATTTAGAGCTCAAATATAAGATAGAGAACGCTCTGGCTCGCGCTAGCCTCGCGGGGCAGTGGCATATATTCTATATTAAATGATATGAAAGAGGAAGGTTAGTAAGCAACCTATATTCAATTTAGAGCTCAAATATAAGATAGAGAACGCTCTGGCTCGCGCTAGCCTCGCGGGGCAGTGGCATATATTCTATATTAAATGATATGAAAGAGGAAGGTTAGTAAGCAACCTATATTCAATTTAGAGCTCAAATATAAGATAGAGAACGCTCTGGCTCGCGCTAGCCTCGCGGGGCAGTGGCATACGCCCCATCCAAACGCGAAAGCAGTAGCGATCATCCACTTTACATCGCTTCCTCCTCGCGAGACAAGCTACCAAGCCAAAGACGTCTCCTTGCGAGGCTGAATGGCCAATTGAAGATTAGCCACCCTCGTTTAAGTTTACAATATATTAATGACTGGCGTGATAACGGCTCTTTTGAATGCCTACACACGCTTTACATATTTCAATAAGTTTACTATACTTTATTCATATGTTGCAAGTTATAAACCTCATAGTATGAAATTTTAAATTTACGTTTGATTACAATTTACAAGTATTTCACAATTCATCACTAGCATTAACGGAGCTTTGAAGGAAGCTCCCAATTTAGGTTTACTATCAAGTAATCGACTCTTATGTTGGCAAAGTTACCATTTACTTTAGACAATAATCACTAAGTCAAATTTTGGCATTTCGCCTATTTCTAATTTGAATTCTCAATTTCAAGGTAAGTATCAGTTATAAGAGCACAAATCCCATAATTCTCGCCCGATAACCGAACCCAACGATTGTATAAGGTTATTTGAGCACAATCTAACTGAATTGCAATCGGTCAAATCGCCACTATGCCACCGCTATCAATTATTATAAATAAGGCAAATCCCTCAGTTGCGCCCGCAGATAACGTATTTGTTTATAATAAAATGTACTCTGAGCGTCATCTATACATTTGTCAGTCTTGTAATGTAACAGCTAGGGCGCTTTTCTCAGTCACCACTGTCACACGGGGTCTATTGCCCAGACGTCCAAACAATATAGGCAACAATTAATCAAGTAAAGTTTTCTGCTCAACCGGCAGTAGAAAAGTCTCCTCACTTGAGAGACGTTAAGTTTGGTAACGGTATTTGCAGTGTACTACTTCGGGATATCGCCCTAAACATTTAGGCTAAATTCGACCGAACGCAAAACCGCCAGACTAGTGTAATCTATTATGAGTATTAAGGTTAAGTCTTGAAACAGCTCAATTGTTCTGTCTGACCTTTGGTTGTCTTAATGGACTTCAAAGTGGTCCCTACGAGGCTTATAACGTTTCTGATGTAGAAACTTGGATCGCATGTCAAGGTTCTAGAATGTCAGCCCATTCCTGTTACATTCAGCGCTCTTTAGAAACGCCTAGAAACCCTTCTTATCCGCGCAGTTATTGCAAATTCCAGAGGAACTACATAACACTACACAAAACCGTTAATAGAAGCCGCTGGGTGGTTACCAGTCCTGGAGACTCGGGTTGTGTTAACCCATCGCCGCTCGACAACGACGCATGGGTGAGAGTGTTAAATTCTGGCGAATAAATTACTTCAGATTAACAAACGCGAATAAAACTCGTCGGCTGACCAGAATAAAGCACCCTTTGAGCTCTGAACATGTAACGCACAAAACTATTCGACTATTTTCTTTACGCCAAACGTCCTTCAGTTCGCATGAGCTGCCAAGAAGCAAGTTAATAGTTACATATCTACATTGTGTTCGATTAGGTAGGCTTGGTTGAATTATTGAATTCACTTAAATGTTTGCACTACTTTATTATTGAATGGTAAGCATTTAGCTGGTTTTGTATATTAACAATTAAATACTCTGACCGTGCCCGAACCGTCCAACATTTGGTTGTCTTAAACGACTGCGAGGCTATCCCTACGAGGCTTATAAGGCTTCTAAGATGTGAAAATCCCTTGCCGTACCGCGGGAATCCGAAAGACAGCATTACCTGTTTCAATCGGCGCTCGTCCGAAGACAGAGACCCCCTTTCGGGCGCGGGGATGCAAATTCTCAAGGAACTACATAGATTCACTAGAGAAGCGTTAATGAAAACCGCTGGAAGAGTTTACTAATCCTGGAGACTCGGGTGAGTTAGATTCCGGCAAATGTACTACTTTAATTTAGTAGTCACGTATAGATTATCGGTTGACCAGAATAAAGCTCCCCTCGAGCTCTGAACATGTAACCCACAAAAAGATTCAACTATTTATCTCTAAGCCAAATGTTTTTCGACTCGTAACCACAGTCAAAAGGTAATTTAATAATTTTAAGTATGCAATGAGCATAGAATCAGGCTACCTGCATATCTATGTTATAATTAAGTTGCAGGCCCCAAGACTACGCTTTATCTAGACACATGCAGCCTATTATTTATTGCCCACCACCGTGACTCTACAACCACTAAAATATTAGCCTATTCTCGCGACGCGCCTACCCTCGTACTCCTTTATTCTCACCGCGAAGGTACTAACATCACGCCGTAGGATAATATGATCACCCGGACGTTTTACCGAACGAAACCCTTGATTCGACCGCTTAGCGTAACCGCTTGCTACCTATCACGCACGTCGCGATTAGCTTAAGAACTAATCAGTAATTGTACCTACTGTCCCTATAAATGTCGTCTGACGCGCCTACCACGCTGTATGTTAACTAACGCGTATATTCATCGCGACTACCTACCTATCTCCTAACTAGATCTTAATAAAATGTGTACCTACAATATCTAATCTAAGATACTCGTGTAAAATAACTTCTTGAGTTTGTATTACGTTAACCGTGTGATGTGTAAGGTGGCTAAGCCCAAATCAACGATGTACAACGTTGATTTGCTAATTGAAACTAGGGTATGCAAGGTAGTTAGCCTCGACTTTGTCTATTGCCTATAACTGTGTGTACGTCATGGTCCTAACCTAATTGGGACACGAACCATGACTCCTAACAGAGGAAATAAATGTGTGTGTATATATACATATATAAATAAATGAGACCAGTATGGTTGGGTTGCGATCAATCTCCATGGCCCGCATACGCTGGACGGAATTCACTTCGACGAGCTCCTACCACTTTGAAAGCTCGCGAACCCAAGCACCTGGGAGACGTAACTGATCCCTTTAAGGGCAAAATCAGTCGCTGGCCCGTCCCACAGCTTACCAGCTTCCTACGCCTACTCTATACGAGACTTCGTAGGCTCCGTGAGGTATCAATCTCGTATTTTTACGAAGTTACGTCCCTAAGAGAGCTAAATTTCTTCAGTGTGAAATAACACAATCCCTATTTAACCAAATTGTCGATGTTAGAACTCGCCTGACAATGTTGGTTAGTTAACTAGGTACCGCCGCCATACTCAAAGGTCTGTGACCCTTGGAATTCTGGCCACTTCGTACAACACAGTCAAATAACCAACACTAAATCCGATGAAATATTAGAACCCGATTTATGACCTAATTACTTAACCGCGATCACATTGAATCAACATCCCAGCGCAGCGTCACAAAAATCGGCAGATGTACCGCCAATTCCGTGCACAATGCTCAAGATAAAGAATCAACGCTATACTTAAACAAAATTAACACGAGAAGTTAAATTCCATAAAAGAAACCCCCTTCGCGGACAAATAATGCTACGTTTCAATTCCTAGAATTTGCATATCACAAAACCGCGCCATTTTGATTGCTCAACATGCCCCACGCTACCACCATCGGAGCCTGAGCACCGTAGGTTCGGCCACGCTGCACACAATTTGAACAATCAACCTGAATTTTAGCGAAATATTAAACACCGGGTTATTCAATATTAAGTTAACTACAATTACATTGATTCCATGCCCAAGCCTAACGTTACGATCAATTAGACAACTTAATTGTCCCATATCTCGCTACGCAGCTCAAAGGCACAGATTCAATGCCGTTCTCAACACAATATTAACACAAAGAAATTAAAATTAATGATAAAAAGAACCGTTCCGCGATTTATCAGCGATACGCCTATCACCCCAGAGATTCACACCGACAAAAAGGCCCTTCACGAACAATTATCGATACGTCTTATTACCTTAAAATTTCACACTAAAAAAGCCATGAACTAACGAACCACCCGTTTTTATATCATTCGCCTACCATCAAGCCTCTTCACCCCTCTCTGCGTATCTCTGTCTCTCTTTCCAAAATATTCTAGAATGTTCTATAGCAACTCGTCATTCAATATTCGAATCTATTTCATTCCATTTAAGTAGTTTATACTGGTTATGAATCACCACACACCTTTTATCTCAGCCTCGTAACCGCTCGCTGATTGGTAGTTCAAGAATATCACGCCACTTCGTCTGGTATATGTCTACCCTCTTACAAGTTAACATTTTTCCTAAGCATACAGCCGTGATACCTTCAATAACATATTATCACGCCCGCTCGCCCGCGAGGCAGGCAGCGAGAATCGAGCACTATGTGAAGCGTCTTTCAAACCAAGTATGAACGACAATGACCTATTAAATGAAGTAGCGAACGATGTACCTACATTCCTAGGCGTTATTTTATACATAATTCGGCTACATATATCCATATGATTGCAAGGTTATTTTTATTTGTGACGGCAACAATGTTATTTCATTGTGGTCCGTTACAACTTCATGCAGAAGAATTTCGTCTATGGTGTATTCGTTGCTATGGAGTTGTTATTGTCAAATGTAAAAATATATTTTCCTTATAAATAAAATATAGAATATTTCTATGCTCGTTTTTAATCGGCCTACTAGCCTGACAAATTGGTAGCAGAGCGTGGTTGACTGAAATGGTAGATATGGCTACATATCGTATTGAGCCACTGGCAAAAAATAATTACGATACATGTTGTGTTCAAGCTCAAGCCATACTAGTCAAGAACAAACTATGGGGATACGTAAGTGGTACTCTTGCAATGCCGTCAGACGACGCCGGTGAGGCAAAAATTAAAGCGTTCAACAAACAAGACATGAAGGCACGTGCTGAGATATTACTACTGATGAGCCCCTCACAATTAAAGGACGTACGTGGCTGTAAGACATCAAAACAAGTATGGGACAAGCTAAACTCTTTACATGAATGTACCGGGCCTGCAGGTAAAGCTATGTTATTAAAGCAGCTCGTTTTGAAGAAAATGTTAGAGCGAGATGATGTGCAGGATCACTTGAGCAACTTGATGGATGTGGTTGACAAACTCGCAGCTATGCGCGTAGATATCCATCCAGAATTGTTCACCATAATGATGTTGTGTAGTTTGGCAAATAATTTTGAAAATTTCAGAAGTGCTATTGAATCCAGAGACACTTTACCAAGTCCAGATGATTTAAAAAATAAAATTATTGAAGAGAGTGGGGTTAGAAAGAATAACAACTCTAGAGAGAATTAGGATAGGTGCATTATTTCGGTATCAATGGAAGACAAGGCAGATTTAACGAAACATTTAAATTTAGATGTAATAAATGCAAAAAGAGAGGCCATAACGCTTCACAAGGTGAGTCGAAAGCTAAATTTACAAGCGGAGAAAAGTCGGGAATGTCAAGCCATGACATTTTTTATATCGAGCTAGTGTGCCTGAAGTCTGTAAACTATTGAAACAAAGAAAGATGGTAACAAAAACAAATTCATGAATTTAATCGATGAAACCGGAGCGCTGAAATAAGCTTCTGAACAACATGTCACTCAAGTTAAAGGTGAAGGATTCCTTACTGTAAGAGTGGGGAATGAGCATTACAGTCTGAATGATACGCTGTACGTTCCTGAATTATCGACAAACTTAATGTCTGTTGGAAAGATTACTGATCATGGATATACTGTTATATTCCAGAAAGACGAAGCTTTAATAAAAAAATAAATATAAAGTTCTCTAGGCATGAAGGCAAAATTAATTAGATATATTATTTGAAAGTAGATGAAGTAGAAAAAGCTAACGCAGCAGTAAGAATTAATGATAATATAATAATATGTCACAAGAAACTTGGCCCTTTAAATGAAGCAGACCTGAAAGCAGCATCCAAAAAAGAATTAGTAAAATGAATGAACATTGAAGGTTCAGAAAAATCGGCTGATTGCGAGACATGCTTGAAAGGTAAGATGACAAGATTACCATTTAATTCTTCAGATGGAATAAATAGTAAGGAGCAACTAGAAATTATACATACTGACGTTTTAGGCCACATGCAGACTGAAACATTTGGAGGTTCTAAGTACTTCGTTACATTCATCGACATTATACAAGGTATATGTGTATATTTTATTAAAAGTAAAAGCGACGTATTTCAGATGCACAAGGAATATAAAACACGATGGAAAAGTAGTTCTACAATCACATAACGGCACAGAGTACGTAAACAAAAAAAAAAAATGATTAGTTAAAGCAGCCTGGAATACAACACAGGCTATCAGCACCGTAGAGCAATGTACTTGCAAAGCGCAAAAATAGAATATTAGTTGAGAATGCAAGATGTCTAATGCTTGAGTCACATGTTCCAGAAGAGTTATGGGCAGAGGCAGTCAATACTGCAAACTATTTGATCAATAGATGTCCAAGTAAAGTTTTAAATGAATGTACATCTTTCAAAAAATGGATTGGTCATGAACCATCTGTAAGACACCTGCATTCGTTTTGAATAAACGGCCTAAGCGAGGTGGAAAATTTGATCCTCGCGCCATCGAATGTGTATTCATGGGATACACAAATGTGCCAGAGGGTACAGGATATTAATTCCTAGTAAGAAGGATGTCATAATAAGCAGAGACGTGAAAGATATAGACAAAATGTTTTTTATGTGAAGGAAGAAAATTATTCCAATCCAAAGATTAAAGAGAAGGGGGATAATGAGTACAAAATAGTAGAAGCAATAACTGGAACTTCGGCGTAACACGACGTAGCTCAACTATCTGTTAGTCGGAATGACAATTTCACCGATGCAGTTGGCAACTTCGACATATATAAATAATAAAAAAAAAAAAAAAATTGTCGGACAAATTACACAGCGCCATCTAGCCCTAAAGTAAGCGAAGCTTGTGTTATGGGTACTAGACAACTGATAAATATACGTAAGTACATTTTTTTTTTGTAAATACATACTTATATACATAGAAAATACCCAGACCAAGACAAACAGACATGTTCATGCACACAAATGTTTGTGTTGTGTGGGAATCGAACCCACGAGCGTTGGTGTCAAAGTAGCGTAACAGCGTGTTCCACCACTGCGCCACCGAACTCATCAAATGACGAAGATATAGCTGTTGAAAGTGATGAAGAAATACAGAGTGAAGTAGAAGATATTCATGATGATACAAATAATACTGGACGTCCTCAGAGAACGAGGAAATTGCCAGTATGGGCTAAAGATTACGAAATTAAAGGAAGGAAGAGATAAAGCTGAAACGATTAATGTGTAATAATGCGAGATGATTCATTTCTGTGTGAATAAGAAGAAGAAGAATACGGGTACGGGTACCATGATGCAATAAAGGCAGAAATTAGAGCGCACGTAATAAATGGTACTTGGAAGATAGTCAAACGAGATAATGATATGAAAACCATAGATTTCAAAATGATATTGAAGAAGAAAATAGGCTCTAGTAATACACAAATAAGAAAAGCCAACATGGAAGCCGATCTACTGACCATGATGAAAGCATGAGCTGGACTTAAGCTTGGAAAATTCAGATCCTCATTAGGATTACTTTAATGAATTTCTTCTGATGAGGAGGAGATTGTTGGAGACTTCACGTAGAAGAATTTCGTCAATGGTGTATTCGTTGCTATGGGGTTGTTATTGCCAAATGTAAAATATATATTTTCCTTATAAATAAAACATAGAATATTTCATATTATGTTCGTGTTTAATCGGCCTACTAGCCTGACAGAAGAAAACAGCCAGACCAAGACAAACAGACACGTTCATGCGCACAAATGTATGTCCTGTGTGGGAACCGAATCCACCAGCCTTGGTGCTAAAGTCGAACCGAACTCGTCAAAGTCATTAATTAAGAATTAGTCATATGTCAAGAAATGCTTGGTTGATTGCCTGCCCGGGTTAAAAATTTCCATCCGATCCCAACTCCCAAAGGAGCTGGGACGATGCCATCTGAAATATTCAATATAATGATTTATTCCACAGAGCTTCAGACTTTGAACAAGCGATACTGAGGGCGGCAGAGTGTAAGTATGCTGACCACTGGCTACAAGCCTATACGGTCGCCTAATACGGGCACGAGCCTATACCCTGACACCCTCAGGCTAGCTGTCTGTCTGCGGCTGGGAGTCCCGATATGTGCTCCACACAAGTGCCCCTGCGGCAGTGATGTCGATCAGTTTGGACACCACGGACTTTCTTGTCAAAAAAGTGCAGGTAGTTTCTCCCGTCATGCCGCACTTAACGACATTATCCGTCGGGCCCTCGCCTCTGTCAACGTTCCAGCTATTGTGGTACTCACCGGACTAGCCAGGGACGATGGTAAGCGACCCGACGGGATGTCGTTGATTCCATGGAAGATGAGGAGGGTTTTAGTGTGGGACGCAACTTGCGTTGACACACAGGCCTCTTCTCATCTTCATCGCACTACCATCAAGGCGCGTCTGAGGCGGCTGAACATTTAAAAATAAATAAACACAGGGGTCTTGGCTCCGACTACAAATTTGTTCTTTCGGAGTAGAGACCCTTGGTCCGTGGGGTCCAGGCGTGCAGTCGCTTTTTCAAGAACTAGCGAGACGTCTGACATTCTGAAATATCGTAGATAATTATGCTAATTTGGAATTTAATTTAATTAATAATAATAATTTAATTAATAACTTTGACGAGTTCGGTTCGATTTTAGCGGATTCGATTCCCACACAGGACATACATTTGTGCGCATGAATGTGTCTGTTAATTTAATAAATAATTTGTTCTCTCTGCCTACCCCGCAAGGGACTTGGCGTGAAGATATACATACATACATACACACAATTATGCTAACTTTATTTAAATAATTTAATTTATAATATTGTTTGGATCCAAAGCTCTTTACTGCATCATGCTTCTTTACACAGCTTTTATATTATTATTCAGGTGTGAAATCGTTTACTGCGTCTTGTTCCAATTTCTCACGTGAAGCAGCGTGTAGCAGAAATTGAGCATTGAGAATGATACACAAATCACTGATGTTCCTGCTCTTGTCCCTTCACAGTCTACCAGTTCATTTACTGAACTTTCAAAAGAGGAAAGATGCCACACGTCAAAGGTATATTTGAACTAATTAAATTCATTTTATTTATTTCATTTTTATCGTAATTGTCATTGGTATTTATAATAAACAAATTTTAAATTAATTTCAGATGTACATAATTTATGAATAACTTCTAAGTGAACAAATTGTCACCTAAATGTAAACTTTCATATAATCAATTCAAAAATCCAAAAATCAGCTCAATTTTAATTCCAGGGTTAAAAGAGTCTTAAAAAGTTGACTAGGAATATGTCTGAATGTTTCAAAAAATATTTTGGATGCAAATTAAAATGAGCATGAAGGACAAGAAGGCCAGGCGATATACCTTTGAAGAGAAAATACTACCTTCACGTACAACATTGAAAAAACTGGTTTCACAACTGAATGTCGATCCAGGAGTAAATCCTCCGATTTTTGAATCAATCGAACAAGACGTAAGTTTTTTGCATTGTTTGTCAGATATTGAAATCTTGTATCAGTTAAGTGTATTTGGTTTTCCAAAAAGTAAATGAATATTGAAAATTGACTGATGAAAATTAAAACACCTAGAACAAAATATAATCTATATAAAGTATAAAACAATGTTTCTTACCGCCGTCTGTATGCATAGAACTTTTAAACTACGCAATGGATTTTTATGCTGTTTTCATCCATAGAGTGATTCAAAAGGAAGGTTTGTATGTCATAATACATGCATATTATAGTAGAGAAAAGTTTGAGAATTTAAAAGATTTATAATGCGATGTGGTAAAAAACATACTTATTGTGTGCTTACTTTGCAAACGCTGGCAAATCCTTTTGAGATGATACATCATAATAATGTACTGCGGATTTATATATCTTAAAAAGATCTACAGAAAAGTCCATCATCGTATATGATGGTATCTCCCAAGGATAACCCACAGTAACCAATTTTAACTTTCACATGTTACAAAATATTCTTTATTTACGAAGCTATTTAATCAATACTACAATACAGTATTATTCCTTAGCCAATTAAATACGTTAGATACGTTGTGCATTTGAAATCGCTCCACATTGAATATAAGCGTGCGAAACCGGAGCGGTATGCCTGTAATCAGTAAATCAAAGTGGTTCATTTCTTATTATATTATTATTATAAGAGATAAACAACTTTATTTCAACCCTTATTTCAATATTATATTTTGTTTATATCATTTCCAGGTAAAGACTTGGAAAGAGGAGAAACGGTACTGCGCCATATTTTTTGATGAAATGGCTCTTGAACCTGGCTTGACATATGCACCAAATAAAGATCGAATTTCTGGACGTGTCGAGTTAAATGAAAGGAAACCAAAACTTGCTGACCATGCATTAGTCTTCCTTGTCAAAGGTGCAATTTTTAAATGGCAACAACCAATTGAATATTATTTCTGTGCGGATACTACAAGTGGAATCGAATTAAAATCCATTTAAAAAAAAAATATCAAAGCTGTTGGGAGACAGGATTAATGCCAAATGCTTTCTTATGTAATCAAGGTTCAGCCTTCCAATCAGCTATGAAGAGTTTTCAGCAAGACACAAAACGGGAGCAAATTCTTGCCAATGAAAATACTGGTTTGATTGTTTATTTCATTGTTTATTTAACATTCAAACTACCGAACAAAAAAAATACAAAATAAGAAACTTAATCTAAATTATACAATGGCGGACTTATCCCAATAGAGATCTCTTCCAGTCAACCATGAAATGCTTGAAAAGGAATTCATCTAATAGGTTTGGTGCAATTTACGCACAATACACACTTCTCGCTCAACACAAAATACCCAAACTCACAGTACATATACGCGTTAAAAAGTAAAGGCTAATTTAAATATCAGAAATAGAGTCGTAATGCTTCTTCACCTGTGATTTAAAGGAGTTATAAGATTGGGATAACTTCACACTTATTGGGAGTGCGTTCCAGAGACGTACGGCTTGAACCGTAAGGGATTTGGAAAAACATTGGGAATTATTGGCAGGGATTTATAAGAATAGATCGTTTCTAGGTCGAAGTCGGGTATCCATTACACGAAACTTGAAACACTCGTGGAGATATTTTGGAGCCGTAGTACTGAAGAGTATATAGAAAATGAAAAGACAGGGTATGAAGATTTCTACTGGGTATGATTTTCTAATGGGTTAAACAGATTAAGCTTTTTGCGATATTCAGAAATATGATCAAATTTCCGTAGACCAAAAACATATCTCCAGAAGATCTTCCGTAGGATCCAAATACACCACATCTCCATAATCTAGTAGAGGGAGAAGGAGGGAATTTACCAATAAATACTTATACTGCTGGGTGGGTGGGTCATCAGAAAATTACTAGTAAAATTAGAGTGCAAAGAATGCAAAAATAAATTAACTAGCGAGACAAGAATAGATGTTCACAGGTGGATTACCCACAAGGAATATAAAAAATCGGCCAAGTGCGAGTCGGACTCGCGCACGAAGGGTTCCGTACCATTATCTATAAAAAAGGCAAAAAAATCACGTTTGTTGTATGGGAGCCCCTTTAAATATTTGTTTTATTCTATTTTTTAGTATTTGTTGTTATAGCGGCAACAGAAATACATCATCTGTGAAAATTTCAACTGTCTAACTATCACGGTTCATGAGATATAGCCTGGTGACAGACGGACGGACGGACGGACGGACAGCGGAGCCTCAGTAATAGGGTTCCGTTTTAAAAAAATGAAAGTAAGTTGACCTACCCATCAGAGGATGCAGTGAGATATTTTAGTGTGTTTTAGAAAAAAATGGTCATTTTTTTTTTCAAATTTGTCTAAAGTTATTAAAGAAAATATTATGGTCAGTTATAACTTAGAAAACATTGCTTGTCAATCACACCAAAATATTGCTATTCAGCTCTTTTTGCAGGTTACTTTGAAAAACACTTGTGAAAAACGGTCAATTCGTGTGTGTCAATATAAAACTATATGAAATATATTAATACCTAATGTACACAGTATTGTGCTGGTTGTGCGAGTAACATTCAAGTTTCATATGCATTGTATCATACCTTTGCTTATTATTGAATTGGTGCAACATAATTAATAAAATTTTGAGAGGAACTGACATTATCAGATTACAGAAAATAAATTTGCCTATGATGCAAAAAAAAGCCCTATTAATATTTACTACAAAGTTAAAGAAAAATAAACAAATTACAATAATTTACACATGTTTTTTATAGCGATTTTATCACATATACCTTTATATTACGGTGGTGATGAAATCGTTGAATCTCATCACTCGTATATACGTCCGTCATTGCGAAAGTGGAAGGATGTAGGAGCCGAGGAAGACCAAGACTAACCGACCATGACCAAATACCTTAGGAACCGGCGAGCGTGTACGAAAAGAACTATGAATGTGGAAGAAGCGAGTGAAGTGTGTAACGACCGCGTCTTGAGGCGCTCGGTTCTCTCTGCCTACCCCGCAAGGGACCTGGCTTGAAGATATTCATACATACATACGATGTTACAAGTTTTCTTGTTTGTTTCAGCATATTCGGTGTTCCACTGCACCATACATTAATACCTTTAAAAGTACATGTTAGTTAATCATAAAATCGCTATCTCTAAAAGTACAGGTTGAAGCTGCTAATTGTTTCACGATACTACCGGTAGATGGCGCTATAGTTAAAAATGTGCAATGGGTTAAAACCGCTAAATGGTTCACGGTATTACCGGTAGATGGCGCTGTAGTTAAAAAATGTATAACATTTGTATTTTACATTTGACTTGTATGTAATACATTCTATAAACATCGCCGCTTCTACTTGTTAAACGTTTTTTAATTTAAGTTATTAATTATAAATATTTATTTAATGATGCCAGAGAACATAAGTACACGCACCTATTTTTTTTTTATAAAACGTCGGAAGGCATACGAGCATACGGCCTATCTGATATAAAGTGGTCACGGTAACCTATGAACAAAGTGAGAAAGCACTATGAAATTTGGCCAGTCCTGAAAGCATTACCTTTTAGCGACCGCTTTATTTATGGTCGAAATTAACAATACGTTACCTTTTTCATATAACATCATAAAAATTTACACACTTAAATATCAAGAGACAATGAAGTATACGCATAGAAAACAGTTTTAATTTTACAACTTACTGATAACTATTTCGCTAATCTGAGGTAGGTACCTAACTACTATATTTATTTATTGCTTACAATGTATGCGGCCACTAATCTGAATATGTGCACAAAGCGCACATATTAGGCCGCAGACAGTTTGCGCCTACGTAACTACAACTTATAAACTATAGCGTATTATAATATTGAATGACCACTAGCGTCGGTGTTAAAGTAACGTAACAGCGCGTTTCGCCACTGCGCCACCGAGCTCGTCAAACATATTTTTAAAACAACGATATCATTCATTTTCCCAACAAATATTTTCATTTTGTTTTCCCTTTTATTCGTTGATTGCATTTATTGAACCTATTTATATTAGGTATCTTGTCTGTGTGGCACCATGTTCGAGTTATCAACAAATTAAATACAAGTTGAAAATTGGAAAATGTGATGATTGTAAGATTGAATTGAAAGCAGGCTCTATAAAATTATTTACATAAAATATTTTCCGTATTTTCTATCGAAAATATCGAGTGGCAAAAATTGTTATCATTTGCATATCATTGCACAGTGTATGCTTTTAATGTCCTAACTACTATATGCAACTTATAAACTACAATTAAAGCTTATGTACTATATATCATTAATTTGCTACTTATACCTACATTTAAACTTATTAAATACTGTTTACTTATTATTACCACTACTTTACCACTACTCTTACTATAACTACCTCTCTTAAAAATACCCAGACCAAGACAAACAGACATGTTCATGCACACAAATATTTGTCCCGTGTGGGAATCGAACCCACTAGCGTCGGTGTCAAAGTAACGTAACAGCGCGTTTCGCCACTGCGCCACCGAGCTCGTCAAACATATTTTGAAAACATCGATACCTTTCATTCATTTTCCTACCAAATATTTTCATTTTGTTCGTCCCTTTATTCATTGATTGCATTTATTGAACCTATTTAAATTAGGTATCTTGTGTGTGTGGCACCATGTTCGAGTCATCAATAAATTAAATACAAGTTGAAAATTTGAAAAAATGTAAATTGTGCCACGTTTGGAGAGCCTGTGTTATGTGGTGAAGCTGCAGTTGTGGGGAGCCTTTATTTTACAAAGAATCAGCTGTTTTCCGTCAGTCAAATGATAATTTTCACGGCCGAATGGGACGCCATTTTCACGTATGCGTTTCCAGGGAGACGCGAAAACCGGTAGCGCTGATTGGTAGTATTTTAGCCGTCGCCCTGGTTACTATCAACAAAGCGTGCGCTAAGGAGCGATGTAATACGCCTTCCCAAAGCCTGTCTGCGTGAAAAAATACATAATAATTATATATTACTGGAAAGCAAATCATTAAATACTTATACTTCTAACAGTGAAAAAAATCAGTGTTCAAACAAAATGTTGTGATAGTTTATTTTGAATAGTGTTTTTGTTATACATAGTAAGTAATATTTTTTCATGTTGCGTTTGTAAGTACTTTATTTAATAAATCTTGTGGGGATGCACTCACCGGTGTCTGTACCTGATAATGAAGCTACTGGCGCCTCATCTGGTTGAATATGCAATTTATGCCAGAAATTATTTTGTTCTAGGCGTGGACTTAAAATTCATTTTGGTAAATCACATAAAAATTCTTGTTCGCAAAATTCAATAATCTCTAGCATTTTCATTACCAAGAACACTTGTAACACATCTATTACTCCCTAATCGAACCGTTTCATGAAAAACTAGCTCACTTTAAACAGAATACTGCAGTAGTCAAGAGTATACCTCGAGGTGCGAGGATCTCCGTTGCTAACGCTTCGTCTCATCTTTTATCAAACTGCACCGAAAATATCACTATATATGACTGGGAAAAATTGTTATCATTTGCATATCGCACAGTGTATGCTTCTACAGAGGTAGGTACCTAACTACTATATGCAAATTTTAAACTACTGTTTACTTATTGTTACCACTACTCTTACTATAACTATCTCTCTTAAAAAATACCCAGACCAAGACAAACAGACATATTCATGCACACAAATGTTTGTCCCGTGTGGGAATCAACCCACTAGCGTCGGTGTCAAAGTAACGTAACAGCGCGTTTCGCCACTGCGCCACCGAGCTCGTCAAACATATATTGTTTTTCCCTTTTATTCATTGATTGCATTTATTTAACCTATTTAGATTAGGTATCTTGTCTGTGTGGCACCATGTTTGAGTTATCAACAAATTAAATACAAGTTGAAAATTGGAAAATGTGATGATTGTAAAATTGAATTGAAAGCAGGCTCTATAAAGTTATTTATATATAATATATTCCGTATTTTCTATCGAAAATATCGAGTGGCAAAAATTGTTATCATTTGCATATCATTGCACAGTGTATGCTTCTAATGACCTAACTACTATATGCAACTTATGAACTACAATTGAAGCTTATCATTAAGTTACTACTTATACCTACATTTAAACTTATTAAATACTGTTTACTTATTATTACCACTACTTTACCACTACTCTCACTATAACTACCTCTCTTAAAAATACCCAGACCAAGACAAACAGACATGTTCATGCACACAAATATTTGTCCCGTGTGGGAATCGAACCCACTAGCGTCGGTGTCAAAGTAACGTAACAGCGCGTTTCGCCACTGCGCCACCGAGCTCGTCAAACATATTTTGAAAACATCGATACCTTTCATTCATTTTCCTACCAAATATTTTCATTTTGTTCGTCCTTTTATTCATTGATTGCATTTATTGAACCTATTTAAATTAGGTATCTTGTGTGTGTGGCACCATGTTCGAGTCATCAATAAATTAAATACAAGTTGAAAATTTGAAAAAATGTAAATTGTGCCACGTTTGGAGAGCCTGTGTTATGTGGTGAAGCTGCAGTTGTGGGGAGCCTTTATTTTACAAAGAATCAGCTGTTTTCCGTCAGTGAAATGATAATTTTCACGGCCGAATGGGACGCCATTTTCACGTATGCGTTTCCAGGGAGACGCGAAAACCGGTAGCGCTGATTGGTAGTATTTTAGCCGTCGCCCTGGTTACTATCAACAAAGCGTGCGCTAAGGAGCGATGTAATACGCCTTCCCAAAGCCTGTCTGCGTGAAAAAATACATAATAATTATATATTACTGGAAAGCAAATCATTAAATACTTATACTTCTAACAGTGAAAAAAATCAGTGTTCAAACAAAATGTTGTGATAGTTTATTTTGAATAGTGTTTTTGTTATACATAGTAAGTGATATTTTTTCATGTTGCGTTTGTAAGTACTTTATTTAATAAATCTTGTGGGGATGCACTCACCGGTGTCTACCTGATAATGAAGCTACTGGTGCCTCATCTGGTTGAATATGCAATTTATGCCAGAAATTATTTTGTTCTAGGCGTGGACTTAAAATTCATTTTGGTAAATCACATAAAAAATCTTGTTCGCAAAATTCAATAATCTCTAGCATTTTCATTACCAAGAACACTTGTAACACATCTATTACTCCCTAATCGAACCGTTTCATGAAAAACTAGCTCACTTTAAACAGAATACTGCAGTAGTCAAGAGTATACCTCGAGGTGCGAGGATCTCCGTTGCTAACGCTTCGTCTCATCTTTTATCAAACTGCACCGAAAATATCACTATATATGACTGGGAAAAATTGTTATCATTTGCATATCGCACAGTGTATGCTTCTACAGAGGTAGGTACCTAACTACTATATGCAAATTTTAAACTACTGTTTACTTATTATTACCACTACTCTTACTATAACTATCTCTCTTAAAAAATACCCAGACCAAGACAAACAGACATATTCATGCACACAAATGTTTGTCCCGTGTGGGAATCAACCCACTAGCGTCGGTGTCAAAGTAACGTAACAGCGCGTTTCGCCACTGCGCCACCGAGCTCGTCAAACATATATTGTTTTTCCCTTTTATTCATTGATTGCATTTATTTAACCTATTTAGATTAGGTATCTTGTCTGTGTGGCACCATGTTTGAGTTATCAACAAATTAAATACAAGTTGAAAATTGGAAAATGTGATGATTGTAAAATTGAATTGAAAGCAGGCTCTATAAAATTATTTATATATAATAAATTCCGTATTTTCTATCGAAAATATCGAGTGGCAAAAATTGTTATCATTTGCATATCATTGCACAGTGTATGCTTCTAATGACCTAACTACTATATGCAACTTATGAACTACAATTGAAGCTTATCATTAAGTTACTACTTATACCTACATTTAAACTTATTAAATACTGTTTACTTATTATTACCACTACTTTACCACTACTCTTACTATAACTACCTCTCTTAAAAATACCCAGACCAAGACAAACAGACATGTTCATGCACACAAATATTTGTCCCGTGTGGGAATCGAACCCACTAGCGTCGGTGTCAAAGTAACGTAACAGCGCGTTTCGCCACTGCGCCACCGAGCTCGTCAAACATATTTTGAAAACATCGATACCTTTCATTCATTTTCCTACCAAATATTTTCATTTTGTTCGTCCCTTTATTCATTGATTGCATTTATTGAACCTATTTAAATTAGGTATCTTGTGTGTGTGGCACCATGTTCGAGTCATCAATAAATTAAATACAAGTTGAAAATTTGAAAAAATGTAAATTGTGCCACGTTTGGAGACCCTGTGTTATGTGGTGAAGCTGCAGTTGTGGGGAGCCTTTATTTTACAAAGAATCAGCTGTTTTCCGTCAGTGAAATGATAATTTTCACGGCCGAATGGGACGCCATTTTCACGTATGCGTTTCCAGGGAGACGCGAAAACCGGTAGCGCTGATTGGTAGTATTTTAGCCGTCGCCCTGGTTACTATCAACAAAGCGTGCGCTAAGGAGCGATGTAATACGCCTTCACAAAGCATGTCTGCGTGAAAAAATACACAATAATTATATATTACTGGAAAGCAAATCATTAAATACTTATACTTCTAACAGTGTAAAAATTAGTGTTCAAACAAAATGTTGTGATAGTTTATTTTGAATACGTAGTGTTTTTGTTATAAGTAACATAGTAAGTGATATTTTTTATGTTGCGTTTGTAAGTAAGTACTTTATTTATTAAATCTTGTGTGGATGCACTAACCGGTTTCTGTACCTGATAATGAAGCTACTGGTGCCTCATCTGGTTGAATATGCAATTTATGCCAAAAATCATTTTGTTCTAGGCGTGGACTTAAAATTCATTTTGGTAAATCACATAAAAATTATTGTTCGCAAAATTCAATAACCTCTAGCTATTTCATTACCAAGAACACTTGTAACACATCTATTACTCCCAAATCGAACCGTTTTATGAAAAACTTGCTCATTTTAAACAGAATATTGCATAGTCAAGAGTATACCTCGAGGTGCGAGGATCTCCGTTGCTAACTCTTTGTCTTCTTTTGTTGTTTTATCAAACTGCACTGAAAATAATACTACAGACACAGTGGATTAGCTTATAAGTCTACTCTGCTATAGATGGCTGGGAAAAAATGTTATTATTTGCATATCGCACCCTGTGTACCTAACTAGTATATTTATTTATTGCTTAGAAACTAGGCTGTTGCGGCCACCAATCTAATTGGTGACCTCACTCACTCGCAGGTACACTACAATACGACCCTCAAGGTAGTTGTTATTCGGCTACTGTTTTCTATGAGGTGGAGATACTTTCCCAGTAGGGTTGCTTTGATATGTAGGTACTATCTCTTTAGAAAAATTTGGAGACTTCATGCAGAAGAATTTCGTCTATGGTGTATTCGTTGCTATGGAGTTGTTATTGTCAAATGTAAAAATATATTTTCCTTATAAATAAAATATAGAATATTTCTATGCTCGTTTTTAATCGGCCTACTAGCCTGACAAATTGGTAGCAGAGCGTGGTTGACTGAAATGGTAGATATGGCTACATATCGTATTGAGCCACTGGCAAAAAATAATTACGATACATGTTGTGTTCAAGCTCAAGCCATACTAGTCAAGAACAAACTATGGGGATACGTAAGTGGTACTCTTGCAATGCCGTCAGACGACGCCGGTGAGGCAAAAATTAAAGCGTTCAACAAACAAGACATGAAGGCACGTGCTGAGATATTACTACTGATGAGCCCCTCACAATTAAAGGACGTACGTGGCTGTAAGACATCAAAACAAGTATGGGACAAGCTAAACTCTTTACATGAATGTACCGGGCCTGCAGGTAAAGCTATGTTATTAAAGCAGCTCGTTTTGAAGAAAATGTTAGAGCGAGATGATGTGCAGGATCACTTGAGCAACTTGATGGATGTGGTTGACAAACTCGCAGCTATGCGCGTAGATATCCATCCAGAATTGTTCACCATAATGATGTTGTGTAGTTTGGCAAATAATTTTGAAAATTTCAGAAGTGCTATTGAATCCAGAGACACTTTACCAAGTCCAGATGATTTAAAAAATAAAATTATTGAAGAGAGTGGGGTTAGAAAGAATAACAACTCTAGAGAGAATTAGGATAGGTGCATTATTTCGGTATCAATGGAAGACAAGGCAGATTTAACGAAACATTTAAATTTAGATGTAATAAATGCAAAAAGAGAGGCCATAACGCTTCACAAGGTGAGTCGAAAGCTAAATTTACAAGCGGAGAAAAGTCGGGAATGTCAAGCCATGACATTTTTTATATCGAGCTAGTGTGCCTGAAGTCTGTAAACTATTGAAACAAAGAAAGATGGTAACAAAAACAAATTCATGAATTTAATCGATGAAACCGGAGCGCTGAAATAAGCTTCTGAACATCATGTCACTCAAGTTAAAGGTGAAGGATTCCTTACTGTAAGAGTGGGGAATGAGCATTACAGTCTGAATGATACGCTGTACGTTCCTGAATTATCGACAAACTTAATGTCTGTTGGAAAGATTACTGATCATGGATATACTGTTATATTCCAGAAAGACGAAGCTTTAATAAAAAAATAAATATAAAGTTCTCTAGGCATGAAGGCAAAATTAATTAGATATATTATTTGAAAGTAGATGAAGTAGAAAAAGCTAACGCAGCAGTAAGAATTAATGATAATATAATAATATGTCACAAGAAACTTGGCCCTTTTAATGAAGCAGACCTGAAAGCAGCATCCAAAAAAGAATTAGTAAAATGAATGAACATTGAAGGTTCAGAAAAATCGGCTGATTGCGAGACATGCTTGAAAGGTAAGATGACAAGATTACCATTTAATTCTTCAGATGGAATAAATAGTAAGGAGCAACTAGAAATTATACATACTGACGTTTTAGGCCACATGCAGACTGAAACATTTGGAGGTTCTAAGTACTTCGTTACATTCATCGACATTATACAAGGTATATGTGTATATTTTATTAAAAGTAAAAGCGACGTATTTCAGATGCACAAGGAATATAAAACACGATGGAAAAGTAGTTCTACAATCACATAACGGCACAGAGTACGTAAACAAAAAAAAAAAATGATTAGTTAAAGCAGCCTGGAATACAACACAGGCTATCAGCACCGTAGAGCAATGTACTTGCAAAGCGCAAAAATAGAATATTAGTTGAGAATGCAAGATGTCTAATGCTTGAGTCACATGTTCCAGAAGAGTTATGGGCAGAGGCAGTCAATACTGCAAACTATTTGATCAATAGATGTCCAAGTAAAGTTTTAAATGAATGTACATCTTTCAAAAAATGGATTGGTCATGAACCATCTGTAAGACACCTGCATTCGTTTTGAATAAACGGCCTAAGCGAGGTGGAAAATTTGATCCTCGCGCCATCGAATGTGTATTCATGGGATACACAAATGTGCCAGAGGGTACAGGATATTAATTCCTAGTAAGAAGGATGTCATAATAAGCAGAGACGTGAAAGATATAGACAAAATGTTTTTTATGTGAAGGAAGAAAATTATTCCAATCCAAAGATTAAAGAGAAGCGGGATAATGAGTACAAAATAGTAGAAGCAATAACTGGAACTTCGGCGTAACACGACGTAGCTCAACTATCTGTTAGTCGGAATGACAATTTCACCGATGCAGTTGGCAACTTCGACATATATAAATAATAAAAAAAAAAAAAAAATTGTCGGACAAATTACACAGCGCCATCTAGCCCTAAAGTAAGCGAAGCTTGTGTTATGGGTACTAGACAACTGATAAATATACGTAAGTACATTTTTTTTTTGTAAATACATACTTATATACATAGAAAATACCCAGACCAAGACAAACAGACATGTTCATGCACACAAATGTTTGTGTTGTGTGGGAATCGAACCCACGAGCGTTGGTGTCAAAGTAGCGTAACAGCGTGTTCCACCACTGCGCCACCGAACTCATCAAATGACGAAGATATAGCTGTTGAAAGTGATGAAGAAATACAGAGTGAAGTAGAAGATATTCATGATGATACAAATAATACTGGACGTCCTCAGAGAACGAGGAAATTGCCAGTATGGGCTAAAGATTACGAAATTAAAGGAAGGAAGAGATAAAGCTGAAACGATTAATGTGTAATAATGCGAGATGATTCATTTCTGTGTGAATAAGAAGAAGAAGAATACGGGTACGGGTACCATGATGCAATAAAGGCAGAAATTAGAGCGCACGTAATAAATGGTACTTGGAAGATAGTCAAACGAGATAATGATATGAAAACCATAGATTTCAAAATGATATTGAAGAAGAAAATAGGCTCTAGTAATACACAAATAAGAAAAGCCAACATGGAAGCCTATCTACTGACCATGATGAAAGCATGAGCTGGACTTAAGCTTGGAAAATTCAGATCCTCATTAGGATTACTTTAATGAATTTCTTCTGATGAGGAGGAGATTGTTGGAGACTTCACGTAGAAGAATTTCGTCAATGGTGTATTCGTTGCTATGGGGTTGTTATTGCCAAATGTAAAATATATATTTTCCTTATAAATAAAACATAGAATATTTCATATTATGTTCGTGTTTAATCGGCCTACTAGCCTGACAGAAGAAAACAGCCAGACCAAGACAAACAGACACGTTCATGCGCACAAATGTATGTCCTGTGTGGGAACCGAATCCACCAGCCTTGGTGCTAAAGTCGAACCGAACTCGTCAAAGTCATTAATTAAGAATTAGTCATATGTCAAGAAATGCTTGGTTGATTGCCTGCCCGGGTTAAAAATTTCCATCCGATCCCAACTCCCAAAGGAGCTGGGACGATGCCATCTGAAATATTCAATATAATGATTTATTCCACAGAGCTTCAGACTTTGAACAAGCGATACTGAGGGCGGCAGAGTGTAAGTATGCTGACCACTGGCTACAAGCCTATACGGTCGCCTAATACGGGCACGAGCCTATACCCTGACACCCTCAGGCTAGCTGTCTGTCTGCGGCTGGGAGTCCCGATATGTGCTCCACACAAGTGCCCCTGCGGCAGTGATGTCGATCAGTTTGGACACCACGGACTTTCTTGTCAAAAAAGTGCAGGTAGTTTCTCCCGTCATGCCGCACTTAACGACATTATCCGTCGGGCCCTCGCCTCTGTCAACGTTCCAGCTATTGTGGTACTCACCGGACTAGCCAGGGACGATGGTAAGCGACCCGACGGGATGTCGTTGATTCCATGGAAGATGAGGAGGGTTTTAGTGTGGGACGCAACTTGCGTTGACACACAGGCCTCTTCTCATCTTCATCGCACTACCATCAAGGCGCGTCTGAGGCGGCTGAACATTTAAAAATAAATAAACACAGGGGTCTTGGCTCCGACTACAAATTTGTTCTTTCGGAGTAGAGACCCTTGGTCCGTGGGGTCCAGGCGTGCAGTCGCTTTTTCAAGAACTAGCGAGACGTCTGACATTCTGAAATATCGTAGATAATTATGCTAATTTGGAATTTAATTTAATTAATAATAATAATATAATTAATAACTTTGACGAGTTCGGTTCGATTTTAGCGGATTCGATTCCCACACAGGACATACATTTGTGCGCATGAATGTGTCTGTTAATTTAATAAATAATTTGTTCTCTCTGCCTACCCCGCAAGGGACTTGGCGTGAAGATATACATACATACATACACACAATTATGCTAACTTTATTTAAATAATTTAATTTATAATATTGTTTGGATCCAAAGCTCTTTACTGCATCATGCTTCTTTACACAGCTTTTATATTATTATTCAGGTGTGAAATCGTTTACTGCGTCTTGTTCCAATTTCTCACGTGAAGCAGCGTGTAGCAGAAATTGAGCATTGAGAATGATACACAAATCACTGATGTTCCTGCTCTTGTCCCTTCACAGTCTACCAGTTCATTTACTGAACTTTCAAAAGAGGAAAGATGCCACACGTCAAAGGTATATTTGAACTAATTAAATTCATTTTATTTATTTCATTTTTATCGTAATTGTCATTGGTATTTATAATAAACAAATTTTAAATTAATTTCAGATGTACATAATTTATGAATAACTTCTAAGTGAACAAATTGTCACCTAAATGTAAACTTTCATATAATCAATTCAAAAATCCAAAAATCAGCTCAATTTTAATTCCAGGGTTAAAAGAGTCTTAAAAAGTTGACTAGGAATATGTCTGAATGTTTCAAAAAATATTTTGGATGCAAATTAAAATGAGCATGAAGGACAAGAAGGCCAGGCGATATACCTTTGAAGAGAAAATACTACCTTCACGTACAACATTGAAAAAACTGGTTTCACAACTGAATGTCGATCCAGGAGTAAATCCTCCGATTTTTGAATCAATCGAACAAGACGTAAGTTTTTTGCATTGTTTGTCAGATATTGAAATCTTGTATCAGTTAAGTGTATTTGGTTTTCCAAAAAGTAAATGAATATTGAAAATTGACTGATGAAAATTAAAACACCTAGAACAAAATATAATCTATATAAAGTATAAAACAATGTTTCTTACCGCCGTCTGTATGCATAGAACTTTTAAACTACGCAATGGATTTTTATGCTGTTTTCATCCATAGAGTGATTCAAAAGGAAGGTTTGTATGTCATAATACATGCATATTATAGTAGAGAAAAGTTTGAGAATTTAAAAGATTTATAATGCGATGTGGTAAAAAACATACTTATTGTGTGCTTACTTTGCAAACGCTGGCAAATCCTTTTGAGATGATACATCATAATAATGTACTGCGGATTTATATATCTTAAAAAGATCTACAGAAAAGTCCATCATCGTATATGATGGTATCTCCCAAGGATAACCCACAGTAACCAATTTTAACTTTCACATGTTACAAAATATTCTTTATTTACGAAGCTATTTAATCAATACTACAATACAGTATTATTCCTTAGCCAATTAAATACGTTAGATACGTTGTGCATTTGAAATCGCTCCACATTGAATATAAGCGTGCGAAACCGGAGCGGTATGCCTGTAATCAGTAAATCAAAGTGGTTCATTTCTTATTATATTATTATTATAAGAGATAAACAACTTTATTTCAACCCTTATTTTAATATTATATTTTGTTTATATCATTTCCAGGTAAAGACTTGGAAAGAGGAGAAACGGTACTGCGCCATATTTTTTGATGAAATGGCTCTTGAACCTGGCTTGACATATGCACCAAATAAAGATCGAATTTCTGGACGTGTCGAGTTAAATGAAAGGAAACCAAAACTTGCTGACCATGCATTAGTCTTCCTTGTCAAAGGTGCAATTTTTAAATGGCAACAACCAATTGAATATTATTTCTGTGCGGATACTACAAGTGGAATCGAATTAAAATCCATTTAAAAAAAAAATATCAAAGCTGTTGGGAGACAGGATTAATGCCAAATGCTTTCTTATGTAATCAAGGTTCAGCCTTCCAATCAGCTATGAAGAGTTTTCAGCAAGACACAAAACGGGAGCAAATTCTTGCCAATGAAAATACTGGTTTGATTGTTTATAAAACTTTATTGTATAATTTAACATTCAAACTACCGAACAAAAAAAATACAAAATAAGAAACTTAATCTAAATTATACAATGGCGGACTTATCCCAATAGAGATCTCTTCCAGTCAACCATGAAATGCTTGAAAAGGAATTCATCTAATAGGTTTGGTGCAATTTACGCACAATACACACTTCTCGCTCAACACAAAATACCCAAACTCACAGTACATATACGCGTTAAAAAGTAAAGGCTAATTTAAATATCAGAAATAGAGTCGTAATGCTTCTTCACCTGTGATTTAAAGGAGTTATAAGATTGGGATAACTTCACACTTATTGGGAGTGCGTTCCAGAGACGTACGGCTTGAACCGTAAGGGATTTGGAAAAACATTGGGAATTATTGGCAGGGATTTATAAGAATAGATCGTTTCTAGGTCGAAGTCGGGTATCCATTACACGAAACTTGAAACACTCGTGGAGATATTTTGGAGCCGTAGTACTGAAGAGTATATAGAAAATGAAAAGACAGGGTATGAAGATTTCTACTGGGTATGATTTTCTAATGGGTTAAACAGATTAAGCTTTTTGCGATATTCAGAAATATGATCAAATTTCCGTAGACCAAAAACATATCTCCAGAAGATCTTCCGTAGGATCCAAATACACCACATCTCCATAATCTAGTAGAGGGAGAAGGAGGGAATTTACCAATAAATACTTATACTGCTGGGTGGGTGGGTCATCAGAAAATTACTAGTAAAATTAGAGTGCAAAGAATGCAAAAATAAATTAACTAGCGAGACAAGAATAGATGTTCACAGGTGGATTACCCACAAGGAATATAAAAAATCGACCAAGTGCGAGTCGGACTCGCGCACGAAGGGTTCCGTACCATTATCTATAAAAAAGGCAAAAAAATCACGTTTGTTGTATGGGAGCCCCTTTAAATATTTGTTTTATTCTATTTTTTAGTATTTGTTGTTATAGCGGCAACAGAAATACATCATCTGTGAAAATTTCAACTGTCTAACTATCACGGTTCATGAGATATAGCCTGGTGACAGACGGACGGACGGACGGACGGACAGCGGAGCCTCAGTAATAGGGTTCCGTTTTAAAAAAATGAAAGTAAGTTGACCTACCCATCAGAGGATGCAGTGAGATATTTTAGTGTGTTTTAGAAAAAAATGGTCATTTTTTTTTTCAAATTTGTCTAAAGTTATTAAAGAAAATATTATGGTCAGTTATAACTTAGAAAACATTGCTTGTCAATCACACCAAAATATTGCTATTCAGCTCTTTTTGCAGGTTACTTTGAAAAACACTTGTGAAAAACGGTCAATTCGTGTGTGTCAATATAAAACTATATGAAATATATTAATACCTAATGTACACAGTATTGTGCTGGTTGTGCGAGTAACATTCAAGTTTCATATGCATTGTATCATACCTTTGCTTATTATTGAATTGGTGCAACATAATTAATAAAATTTTGAGAGGAACTGACATTATCAGATTACAGAAAATAAATTTGCCTATGATGCAAAAAAAAGCCCTATTAATATTTACTACAAAGTTAAAGAAAAATAAACAAATTACAATAATTTACACATGTTTTTTATAGCGATTTTATCACATATACCTTTATATTACGGTGGTGATGAAATCGTTGAATCTCATCACTCATATATACGTCCGTCATTGCGAAAGTGGAAGGATGTAGGAGCCGAGGAAGACCAAGACTAACCGACCATGACCAAATACCTTAGGAACCGGCGAGCGTGTACGAAAAGAACTATGAATGTGGAAGAAGCGAGTGAAGTGTGTAACGACCGCGTCTTGAGGCGCTCGGTTCTCTCTGCCTACCCCGCAAGGGACCTGGCTTGAAGATATTCATACATACATACGATGTTACAAGTTTTCTTGTTTGTTTCAGCATATTCGGTGTTCCACTGCACCATACATTAATACCTTTAAAAGTACATGTTAGTTAATCATAAAATCGCTATCTCTAAAAGTACAGGTTGAAGCTGCTAATTGTTTCACGATACTACCGGTAGATGGCGCTATAGTTAAAAATGTGCAATGGGTTAAAACCGCTAAATGGTTCACGGTATTACCGGTAGATGGCGCTGTAGTTAAAAAATGTATAACATTTGTATTTTACATTTGACTTGCATGTAATACATTCTATAAACATCGCCGCTTCTACTTGTTAAACGTTTTTTAATTTAAGTTATTAATTATAAATATTTATTTAATGATGCCAGAGAACATAAGTACACGCACCCATTTTTTTTTTATAAAACGTCGGAAGGCATACGAGCATACGGCCTATCTGATATAAAGTGGTCACGGTAACCTATGAACAAAGTGAGAAAGCACTATGAAATTTGGCCAGTCCTGAAAGCATTACCTTTTAGCGACCGCTTTATTTATGGTCGAAATTAACAATACGTTACCTTTTTCATATAACATCATAAAAATTTACACACTTAAATCTCAAGAGACAATGAAGTATACGCATAGAAAACAGTTTTAATTTTACAACTTACTGATAACTATTTCGCTAATCTGAGGTAGGTACCTAACTACTATATTTATTTATTGCTTACAATGTATGCGGCCACTAATCTGAATATGTGCACAAAGCGCACATATTAGGCCGCAGACAGTTTGCGCCTACGTAACTACAACTTATAAACTATAGCGTATTATAATATTGAATGACCACTAGCGTCGGTGTTAAAGTAACGTAACAGCGCGTTTCGCCACTGCGCCACCGAGCTCGTCAAACATATTTTTAAAACAACGATATCATTCATTTTCCCAACAAATATTTTCATTTTGTTTTCCCTTTTATTCGTTGATTGCATTTATTGAACCTATTTATATTAGGTATCTTGTCTGTGTGGCACCATGTTCGAGTTATCAACAAATTAAATACAAGTTGAAAATTGGAAAATGTGATGATTGTAAGATTGAATTGAAAGCAGGCTCTATAAAATTATTTACATAAAATATTTTCCGTATTTTCTATCGAAAATATCGAGTGGCAAAAATTGTTATCATTTGCATATCATTGCACAGTGTATGCTTTTAATGTCCTAACTACTATATGCAACTTATAAACTACAATTAAAGCTTATGTACTATATATCATTAATTTGCTACTTATACCTACATTTAAACTTATTAAATACTGTTTACTTATTATTACCACTACTTTACCACTACTCTTACTATAACTACCTCTCTTAAAAATACCCAGACCAAGACAAACAGACATGTTCATGCACACAAATATTTGTCCCGTGTGGGAATCGAACCCACTAGCGTCGGTGTCAAAGTAACGTAACAGCGCGTTTCGCCACTGCGCCACCGAGCTCGTCAAACATATTTTGAAAACATCGATACCTTTCATTCATTTTCCTACCAAATATTTTCATTTTGTTCGTCCCTTTATTCATTGATTGCATTTATTGAACCTATTTAAATTAGGTATCTTGTGTGTGTGGCACCATGTTCGAGTCATCAATAAATTAAATACAAGTTGAAAATTTGAAAAAATGTAAATTGTGCCACGTTTGGAGAGCCTGTGTTATGTGGTGAAGCTGCAGTTGTGGGGAGCCTTTATTTTACAAAGAATCAGCTGTTTTCCGTCAGTCAAATGATAATTTTCACGGCCGAATGGGACGCCATTTTCACGTATGCGTTTCCAGGGAGACGCGAAAACCGGTAGCGCTGATTGGTAGTATTTTAGCCGTCGCCCTGGTTACTATCAACAAAGCGTGCGCTAAGGAGCGATGTAATACGCCTTCCCAAAGCCTGTCTGCGTGAAAAAATACATAATAATTATATATTACTGGAAAGCAAATCATTAAATACTTATACTTCTAACAGTGAAAAAAATCAGTGTTCAAACAAAATGTTGTGATAGTTTATTTTGAATAGTGTTTTTGTTATACATAGTAAGTAATATTTTTTCATGTTGCGTTTGTAAGTACTTTAATTAATAAATCTTGTGGGGATGCACTCACCGGTGTCTGTACCTGATAATGAAGCTACTGGCGCCTCATCTGGTTGAATATGCAATTTATGCCAGAAATTATTTTGTTCTAGGCGTGGACTTAAAATTCATTTTGGTAAATCACATAAAAATTCTTGTTCGCAAAATTCAATAATCTCTAGCATTTTCATTACCAAGAACACTTGTAACACATCTATTACTCCCTAATCGAACCGTTTCATGAAAAACTAGCTCACTTTAAACAGAATACTGCAGTAGTCAAGAGTATACCTCGAGGTGCGAGGATCTCCGTTGCTAACGCTTCGTCTCATCTTTTATCAAACTGCACCGAAAATATCACTATATATGACTGGGAAAAATTGTTATCATTTGCATATCGCACAGTGTATGCTTCTACAGAGGTAGGTACCTAACTACTATATGCAAATTTTAAACTACTGTTTACTTATTGTTACCACTACTCTTACTATAACTATCTCTCTTAAAAAATACCCAGACCAAGACAAACAGACATATTCATGCACACAAATGTTTGTCCCGTGTGGGAATCAACCCACTAGCGTCGGTGTCAAAGTAACGTAACAGCGCGTTTCGCCACTGCGCCACCGAGCTCGTCAAACATATATTGTTTTTCCCTTTTATTCATTGATTGCATTTATTTAACCTATTTAGATTAGGTATCTTGTCTGTGTGGCACCATGTTTGAGTTATCAACAAATTAAATACAAGTTGAAAATTGGAAAATGTCATGATTGTAAAATTGAATTGAAAGCAGGCTCTATAAAGTTATTTATATATAATATATTCCGTATTTTCTATCGAAAATATCGAGTGGCAAAAATTGTTATCATTTGCATATCATTGCACAGTGTATGCTTCTAATGACCTAACTACTATATGCAACTTATGAACTACAATTGAAGCTTATCATTAAGTTACTACTTATACCTACATTTAAACTTATTAAATACTGTTTACTTATTATTACCACTACTTTACCACTACTCTTACTATAACTACCTCTCTTAAAAATACCCAGACCAAGACAAACAGACATGTTCATGCACACAAATATTTGTCCCGTGTGGGAATCGAACCCACTAGCGTCGGTGTCAAAGTAACGTAACAGCGCGTTTCGCCACTGCGCCACCGAGCTCGTCAAACATATTTTGAAAACATCGATACCTTTCATTCATTTTCCTACCAAATATTTTCATTTTGTTCGTCCTTTTATTCATTGATTGCATTTATTGAACCTATTTAAATTAGGTATCTTGTGTGTGTGGCACCATGTTCGAGTCATCAATAAATTAAATACAAGTTGAAAATTTGAAAAAATATAAATTGTGCCACGTTTGGAGAGCCTGTGTTATGTGGTGAAGCTGCAGTTGTGGGGAGCCTTTATTTTACAAAGAATCAGCTGTTTTCCGTCAGTGAAATGATAATTTTCACGGCCGAATGGGACGCCATTTTCACGTATGCGTTTCCAGGGAGACGCGAAAACCGGTAGCGCTGATTGGTAGTATTTTAGCCGTCGCCCTGGTTACTATCAACAAAGCGTGCGCTAAGGAGCGATGTAATACGCCTTCCCAAAGCCTGTCTGCGTGAAAAAATACATAATAATTATATATTACTGGAAAGCAAATCATTAAATACTTATACTTCTAACAGTGAAAAAAATCGGTGTTCAAACAAAATGTTGTGATAGTTTATTTTGAATAGTGTTTTTGTTATACATAGTAAGTGATATTTTTTCATGTTGCGTTTGTAAGTACTTTATTTAATAAATCTTGTGGGGATGCACTCACCGGTGTCTGTACCTGATAATGAAGCTACTGGTGCCTCATCTGGTTGAATATGCAATTTATGCCAGAAATTATTTTGTTCTAGGCGTGGACTTAAAATTCATTTTGGTAAATCACATAAAAATTCTTGTTCGCAAAATTCAATAATCTCTAGCATTTTCATTACCAAGAACACTTGTAACACATCTATTACTCCCTAATCGAACCGTTTCATGAAAAACTAGCTCACTTTAAACAGAATACTGCAGTAGTCAAGAGTATACCTCGAGGTGCGAGGATCTCCGTTGCTAACGCTTCGTCTCATCTTTTATCAAACTGCACCGAAAATATCACTATATATGACTGGGAAAAATTGTTATCATTTGCATATCGCACAGTGTATGCTTCTACAGAGGTAGGTACCTAACTACTATATGCAAATTTTAAACTACTGTTTACTTATTATTACCACTACTCTTACTATAACTATCTCTCTTAAAAAATACCCAGACCAAGACAAACAGACATATTCATGCACACAAATGTTTGTCCCGTGTGGGAATCAACCCACTAGCGTCGGTGTCAAAGTAACGTAACAGCGCGTTTCGCCACTGCGCCACCGAGCTCGTCAAACATATATTGTTTTTCCCTTTTATTCATTGATTGCATTTATTTAACCTATTTAGATTAGGTATCTTGTCTGTGTGGCACCATGTTTGAGTTATCAACAAATTAAATACAAGTTGAAAATTGGAAAATGTGATGATTGTAAAATTGAATTGAAAGCAGGCTCTATAAAATTATTTATATATAATAAATTCCGTATTTTCTATCGAAAATATCGAGTGGCAAAAATTGTTATCATTTGCATATCATTGCACAGTGTATGCTTCTAATGACCTAACTACTATATGCAACTTATGAACTACAATTGAAGCTTATCATTAAGTTACTACTTATACCTACATTTAAACTTATTAAATACTGTTTACTTATTATTACCACTACTTTACCACTACTCTTACTATAACTACCTCTCTTAAAAATACCCAGACCAAGACAAACAGACATGTTCATGCACACAAATATTTGTCCCGTGTGGGAATCGAACCCACTAGCGTCGGTGTCAAAGTAACGTAACAGCGCGTTTCGCCACTGCGCCACCGAGCTCGTCAAACATATTTTGAAAACATCGATACCTTTCATTCATTTTCCTACCAAATATTTTCATTTTGTTCGTCCCTTTATTCATTGATTGCATTTATTGAACCTATTTAAATTAGGTATCTTGTGTGTGTGGCACCATGTTCGAGTCATCAATAAATTAAATACAAGTTGAAAATTTGAAAAAATGTAAATTGTGCCACGTTTGGAGACCCTGTGTTATGTGGTGAAGCTGCAGTTGTGGGGAGCCTTTATTTTACAAAGAATCAGCTGTTTTCCGTCAGTGAAATGATAATTTTCACGGCCGAATGGGACGCCATTTTCACGTATGCGTTTCCAGGGAGACGCGAAAACCGGTAGCGCTGATTGGTAGTATTTTAGCCGTCGCCCTGGTTACTATCAACAAAGCGTGCGCTAAGGAGCGATGTAATACGCCTTCACAAAGCATGTCTGCGTGAAAAAATACACAATAATTATATATTACTGGAAAGCAAATCATTAAATACTTATACTTCTAACAGTGTAAAAATTAGTGTTCAAACAAAATGTTGTGATAGTTTATTTTGAATACGTAGTGTTTTTGTTATAAGTAACATAGTAAGTGATATTTTTTATGTTGCGTTTGTAAGTAAGTACTTTATTTATTAAATCTTGTGTGGATGCACTAACCGGTTTCTGTACCTGATAATGAAGCTACTGGTGCCTCATCTGGTTGAATATGCAATTTATGCCAAAAATCATTTTGTTCTAGGCGTGGACTTAAAATTCATTTTGGTAAATCACATAAAAATTATTGTTCGCAAAATTCAATAACCTCTAGCTATTTCATTACCAAGAACACTTGTAACACATCTATTACTCCCCAATCGAACCGTTTTATGAAAAACTTGCTCATTTTAAACAGAATATTGCATAGTCAAGAGTATACCTCGAGGTGCGAGGATCTCCGTTGCTAACTCTTTGTCTTGTTTTGTTGTTTTATCAAACTGCACTGAAAATAATACTACAGACACAGTGGATTAGCTTATAAGTCTACTCTGCTATAGATGGCTGGGAAAAAATGTTATTATTTGCATATCGCACCCTGTGTACCTAACTAGTATATTTATTTATTGCTTAGAAACTAGGCTGTTGCGGCCACCAATCTAATTGGTGACCTCACTCACTCGCAGGTACACTACAATACGACCCTCAAGGTAGTTGTTATTCGGCTACTGTTTTCTATGAGGTGGAGATACTTTCCCAGCAGGGTTGCTTTGATATGTAGGTACTATCTCTTTAGAAAAATTTGGAGACTTCATGCAGAAGAATTTCGTCTATGGTGTATTCGTTGCTATGGAGTTGTTATTGTCAAATGTAAAAATATATTTTCCTTATAAATAAAATATAGAATATTTCTATGCTCGTTTTTAATCGGCCTACTAGCCTGACAAATTGGTAGCAGAGCGTGGTTGACTGAAATGGTAGATATGGCTACATATCGTATTGAGCCACTGGCAAAAAATAATTACGATACATGTTGTGTTCAAGCTCAAGCCATACTAGTCAAGAACAAACTATGGGGATACGTAAGTGGTACTCTTGCAATGCCGTCAGACGACGCCGGTGAGGCAAAAATTAAAGCGTTCAACAAACAAGACATGAAGGCACGTGCTGAGATATTACTACTGATGAGCCCCTCACAATTAAAGGACGTACGTGGCTGTAAGACATCAAAACAAGTATGGGACAAGCTAAACTCTTTACATGAATGTACCGGGCCTGCAGGTAAAGCTATGTTATTAAAGCAGCTCGTTTTGAAGAAAATGTTAGAGCGAGATGATGTGCAGGATCACTTGAGCAACTTGATGGATGTGGTTGACAAACTCGCAGCTATGCGCGTAGATATCCATCCAGAATTGTTCACCATAATGATGTTGTGTAGTTTGGCAAATAATTTTGAAAATTTCAGAAGTGCTATTGAATCCAGAGACACTTTACCAAGTCCAGATGATTTAAAAAATAAAATTATTGAAGAGAGTGGGGTTAGAAAGAATAACAACTCTAGAGAGAATTAGGATAGGTGCATTATTTCGGTATCAATGGAAGACAAGGCAGATTTAACGAAACATTTAAATTTAGATGTAATAAATGCAAAAAGAGAGGCCATAACGCTTCACAAGGTGAGTCGAAAGCTAAATTTACAAGCGGAGAAAAGTCGGGAATGTCAAGCCATGACATTTTTTATATCGAGCTAGTGTGCCTGAAGTCTGTAAACTATTGAAACAAAGAAAGATGGTAACAAAAACAAATTCATGAATTTAATCGATGAAACCGGAGCGCTGAAATAAGCTTCTGAACAACATGTCACTCAAGTTAAAGGTGAAGGATTCCTTACTGTAAGAGTGGGGAATGAGCATTACAGTCTGAATGATACGCTGTACGTTCCTGAATTATCGACAAACTTAATGTCTGTTGGAAAGATTACTGATCATGGATATACTGTTATATTCCAGAAAGACGAAGCTTTAATAAAAAAATAAATATAAAGTTCTCTAGGCATGAAGGCAAAATTAATTAGATATATTATTTGAAAGTAGATGAAGTAGAAAAAGCTAACGCAGCAGTAAGAATTAATGATAATATAATAATATGTCACAAGAAACTTGGCCCTTTAAATGAAACAGACCTGAAAGCAGCATCCAAAAAAGAATTAGTAAAATGAATGAACATTGAAGGTTCAGAAAAATCGGCTGATTGCGAGACATGCTTGAAAGGTAAGATGACAAGATTACCATTTAATTCTTCAGATGGAATAAATAGTAAGGAGCAACTAGAAATTATACATACTGACGTTTTAGGCCACATGCAGACTGAAACATTTGGAGGTTCTAAGTACTTCGTTACATTCATCGACATTATACAAGGTATATGTGTATATTTTATTAAAAGTAAAAGCGACGTATTTCAGATGCACAAGGAATATAAAACACGATGGAAAAGTAGTTCTACAATCACATAACGGCACAGAGTACGTAAACAAAAAAAAAAAATGATTAGTTAAAGCAGCCTGGAATACAACACAGGCTATCAGCACCGTAGAGCAATGTACTTGCAAAGCGCAAAAATAGAATATTAGTTGAGAATGCAAGATGTCTAATGCTTGAGTCACATGTTCCAGAAGAGTTATGGGCAGAGGCAGTCAATACTGCAAACTATTTGATCAATAGATGTCCAAGTAAAGTTTTAAATGAATGTACATCTTTCAAAAAATGGATTGGTCATGAACCATCTGTAAGACACCTGCATTCGTTTTGAATAAACGGCCTAAGCGAGGTGGAAAATTTGATCCTCGCGCCATCGAATGTGTATTCATGGGATACACAAATGTGCCAGAGGGTACAGGATATTAATTCCTAGTAAGAAGGATGTCATAATAAGCAGAGACGTGAAAGATATAGACAAAATGTTTTTTATGTGAAGGAAGAAAATTATTCCAATCCAAAGATTAAAGAGAAGGGGGATAATGAGTACAAAATAGTAGAAGCAATAACTGGAACTTCGGCGTACGTACGACGTAGCTCAACTATCTGTTAGTCGGAATGACAATTTCACCGATGCAGTTGGCAACTTCGACATATATAAATAATAAAAAAAATAAAAAAATTGTCGGACAAATTACACAGCGCCATCTAGCCCTAAAGTAAGCGAAGCTTGTGTTATGGGTACTAGACAACTGATAAATATACGTAAGTACATTTTTTTTTGTAAATACATACTTATATACATAGAAAATACCCAGACCAAGACAAACAGACATGTTCATGCACACAAATGTTTGTGTTGTGTGGGAATCGAACCCACGAGCGTTGGTGTCAAAGTAGCGTAACAGCGTGTTCCACCACTGCGCCACCGAACTCATCAAATGACGAAGATATAGCTGTTGAAAGTGATGAAGAAATACAGAGTGAAGTAGAAGATATTCATGATGATACAAATAATACTGGACGTCCTCAGAGAACGAGGAAATTGCCAGTATGGGCTAAAGATTACGAAATTAAAGGAAGGAAGAGATAAAGCTGAAACGATTAATGTGTAATAATGCGAGATGATTCATTTCTGTGTGAATAAGAAGAAGAAGAATACGGGTACGGGTACCATGATGCAATAAAGGCAGAAATTAGAGCGCACGTAATAAATGGTACTTGGAAGATAGTCAAACGAGATAATGATATGAAAACCATAGATTTCAAAATGATATTGAAGAAGAAAATAGGCTCTAGTAATACACAAATAAGAAAAGCCAACATGGAAGCCGATCTACTGACCATGATGAAAGCATGAGCTGGACTTAAGCTTGGAAAATTCAGATCCTCATTAGGATTACTTTAATGAATTTCTTCTGATGAGGAGGAGATTGTTGGAGACTTCACGTAGAAGAATTTCGTCAATGGTGTATTCGTTGCTATGGGGTTGTTATTGCCAAATGTAAAATATATATTTTCCTTATAAATAAAACATAGAATATTTCATATTATGTTCGTGTTTAATCGGCCTACTAGCCTGACAGAAGAAAACAGCCAGACCAAGACAAACAGACACGTTCATGCGCACAAATGTATGTCCTGTGTGGGAACCGAATCCACCAGCCTTGGTGCTAAAGTCGAACCGAACTCGTCAAAGTCATTAATTAAGAATTAGTCATATGTCAAGAAATGCTTGGTTGATTGCCTGCCCGGGTTAAAAATTTCCATCCGATCCCAACTCCCAAAGGAGCTGGGACGATGCCATCTGAAATATTCAATATAATGATTTATTCCACAGAGCTTCAGACTTTGAACAAGCGATACTGAGGGCGGCAGAGTGTAAGTATGCTGACCACTGGCTACAAGCCTATACGGTCGCCTAATACGGGCACGAGCCTATACCCTGACACCCTCAGGCTAGCTGTCTGTCTGCGGCTGGGAGTCCCGATATGTGCTCCACACAAGTGCCCCTGCGGCAGTGATGTCGATCAGTTTGGACACCACGGACTTTCTTGTCAAAAAAGTGCAGGTAGTTTCTCCCGTCATGCCGCACTTAACGACATTATCCGTCGGGCCCTCGCCTCTGTCAACGTTCCAGCTATTGTGGTACTCACCGGACTAGCCAGGGACGATGGTAAGCGACCCGACGGGATGTCGTTGATTCCATGGAAGATGAGGAGGGTTTTAGTGTGGGACGCAACTTGCGTTGACACACAGGCCTCTTCTCATCTTCATCGCACTACCATCAAGGCGCGTCTGAGGCGGCTGAACATTTAAAAATAAATAAACACAGGGGTCTTGGCTCCGACTACAAATTTGTTCTTTCGGAGTAGAGACCCTTGGTCCGTGGGGTCCAGGCGTGCAGTCGCTTTTTCAAGAACTAGCGAGACGTCTGACATTCTGAAATATCGTAGATAATTATGCTAATTTGGAATTTAATTTAATTAATAATAATAATTTAATTAATAACTTTGACGAGTTCGGTTCGATTTTAGCGGATTCGATTCCCACACAGGACATACATTTGTGCGCATGAATGTGTCTGTTAATTTAATAAATAATTTGTTCTCTCTGCCTACCCCGCAAGGGACTTGGCGTGAAGATATACATACACACAATTATGCTAACTTTATTTAAATAATTTAATTTATAATATTGTTTGGATCCAAAGCTCTTTACTGCATCATGCTTCTTTACACAGCTTTTATATTATTATTCAGGTGTGAAATCGTTTACTGCGTCTTGTTCCAATTTCTCACGTGAAGCAGCGTGTAGCAGAAATTGAGCATTGAGAATGATACACAAATCACTGATGTTCCTGCTCTTGTCCCTTCACAGTCTACCAGTTCATTTACTGAACTTTCAAAAGAGGAAAGATGCCACACGTCAAAGGTATATTTGAACTAATTAAATTCATTTTATTTATTTCATTTTTATCGTAATTGTCATTGGTATTTATAATAAACAAATTTTAAATTAATTTCAGATGTACATAATTTATGAATAACTTCTAAGTGAACAAATTGTCACCTAAATGTAAACTTTCATATAATCAATTCAAAAATCCAAAAATCAGCTCAATTTTAATTCCAGGGTTAAAAGAGTCTTAAAAAGTTGACTAGGAATATGTCTGAATGTTTCAAAAAATATTTTGGATGCAAATTAAAATGAGCATGAAGGACAAGAAGGCCAGGCGATATACCTTTGAAGAGAAAATACTACCTTCACGTACAACATTGAAAAAACTGGTTTCACAACTGAATGTCGATCCAGGAGTAAATCCTCCGATTTTTGAATCAATCGAACAAGACGTAAGTTTTTTGCATTGTTTGTCAGATATTGAAATCTTGTATCAGTTAAGTGTATTTGGTTTTCCAAAAAGTAAATGAATATTGAAAATTGACTGATGAAAATTAAAACACCTAGAACAAAATATAATCTATATAAAGTATAAAACAATGTTTCTTACCGCCGTCTGTATGCATAGAACTTTTAAACTACGCAATGGATTTTTATGCTGTTTTCATCCATAGAGTGATTCAAAAGGAAGGTTTGTATGTCATAATACATGCATATTATAGTAGAGAAAAGTTTGAGAATTTAAAAGATTTATAATGCGATGTGGTAAAAAACATACTTATTGTGTGCTTACTTTGCAAACGCTGGCAAATCCTTTTGAGATGATACATCATAATAATGTACTGCGGATTTATATATCTTAAAAAGATCTACAGAAAAGTCCATCATCGTATATGATGGTATCTCCCAAGGATAACCCACAGTAACCAATTTTAACTTTCACATGTTACAAAATATTCTTTATTTACGAAGCTATTTAATCAATACTACAATACAGTATTATTCCTTAGCCAATTAAATACGTTAGATACGTTGTGCATTTGAAATCGCTCCACATTGAATATAAGCGTGCGAAACCGGAGCGGTATGCCTGTAATCAGTAAATCAAAGTGGTTCATTTCTTATTATATTATTATTATAAGAGATAAACAACTTTATTTCAACCCTTATTTCAATATTATATTTTGTTTATATCATTTCCAGGTAAAGACTTGGAAAGAGGAGAAACGGTACTGCGCCATATTTTTTGATGAAATGGCTCTTGAACCTGGCTTGACATATGCACCAAATAAAGATCGAATTTCTGGACGTGTCGAGTTAAATGAAAGGAAACCAAAACTTGCTGACCATGCATTAGTCTTCCTTGTCAAAGGTGCAATTTTTAAATGGCAACAACCAATTGAATATTATTTCTGTGCGGATACTACAAGTGGAATCGAATTAAAATCCATTTAAAAAAAAAATATCAAAGCTGTTGGGAGACAGGATTAATGCCAAATGCTTTCTTATGTAATCAAGGTTCAGCCTTCCAATCAGCTATGAAGAGTTTTCAGCAAGACACAAAACGGGAGCAAATTCTTGCCAATGAAAATACTGGTTTGATTGTTTATAAAACTTTATTGTATAATTTAACATTCAAACTACCGAACAAAAAAAATACAAAATAAGAAACTTAATCTAAATTATACAATGGCGGACTTATCCCAATAGAGATCTCTTCCAGTCAACCATGAAATGCTTGAAAAGGAATTCATCTAATAGGTTTGGTGCAATTTACGCACAATACACACTTCTCGCTCAACACAAAATACCCAAACTCACAGTACATATACGCGTTAAAAAGTAAAGGCTAATTTAAATATCAGAAATAGAGTCGTAATGCTTCTTCACCTGTGATTTAAAGGAGTTATAAGATTGGGATAACTTCACACTTATTGGGAGTGCGTTCCAGAGACGTACGGCTTGAACCGTAAGGGATTTGGAAAAACATTGGGAATTATTGGCAGGGATTTATAAGAATAGATCGTTTCTAGGTCGAAGTCGGGTATCCATTACACGAAACTTGAAACACTCGTGGAGATATTTTGGAGCCGTAGTACTGAAGAGTATATAGAAAATGAAAAGACAGGGTATGAAGATTTCTACTGGGTATGATTTTCTAATGGGTTAAACAGATTAAGCTTTTTGCGATATTTATTTATTTATTTATTTATTTATTTATTAGTTACATCAACAAAGCGAACACTAACACTTACAATTAAAAATTATACATTTTTATAATAGATACATTATAAAGTGCCACCTCAATTATAGATGTAAACAACATGTCAGAAATGCACAGTAGAAATGAATAAAATTAACAATAACACAACATATGGTAGCTAAGATAAATATTGCAATTCTTTGGGATATATATAGTTGATAAAATAGACATAAAATTAAATTACAATATTAGAAAAGAGAATGGAATTACATGATTGAATGTCAACTTGAGAATAATTTATTTACCTACGCATAAATTATAAGCTTAAGATTTCTTTTAAAACGACAAGTGCCACGCGAGAAAATATCGATCTCACGTTGCTCCCTCGCACCGCGCTCGCCGACCACTTCCACCTTAACATCATGAACAACATTGTAATTTTTAGACATTCTGTTTAGAGGGGAGTAATGGCCTAGGTTTGTTCTGGCGCCATTTGCTATAAAGGGATTATACCTTTTACACTGTCTAGGCCGACTTCTCGGGACGCTTATGTTTAATTGTGATAAAAGATAAGGAGCATCAGACACACCATTCAACAATTTAAAAAGAAACAGGCTGTCCAGCAACTCTCGCCTATTCTGAAGCGAATCCAAACGAAAATGTCGAAGACGATCGGTATAAGACGGTAGCTTTTTTGCTAAGTTACAGCTGTAAGATAAGTGCCAGAGAAATCGTTTTTGAACTCTTTCTAAGCGCTTTTTGTAAATATCATAAAACGGATTCCACACGACGCTGCAGTATTCCAAGGAGCTGCGAACGAGAGCGTTGTAAATTGCGATCTTAGTATTAGGGTTCTTGAAATCTTTGCAGTTGCGCAACACGAAACCCAAAGTCTTGAAGCTTTTCTTAGCGACATGATCAATGTGCAAGTTGAATCGCAATTTGCTGTCAAGGATAACCCCCAGATCGCGGATGTGGTATACTTCGGCTAAAGGCACTGAATTTATTCGATAGGACCTAGTGAGTGTTAACTTTTTTCTTGTGAAACGAATCACGTGACATTTTTCCGAATTAAGTATCATGCCATTGAGTTGACACCATGACACCAAGTTATCCAAGTCGTTTTGAAGCAAGCAAGTATCATCGTCTGAATCAACTTTTCTGAAAAACTTTAAATCGTCTGCGAACATGTAAAACTTAGAATTAGCAAAACATTTGCCTATGTCGTTAATGAAAAGGTTGAAGAATAAAGGCCCCAGATGAGATCCCTGAGGGACTCCAGAAAGAGTAGTAAAAGGATTGGAGGAATATTCAGAAATATGATCAAATTTCCGTAGACCAAAAACATATCTCCAGAAGATCTTCCGTAGGATCCAAATACACCACATCTCCATAATCTAGTAGAGGGAGAAGGAGGGAATTTACCAATAAATACTTATACTGCTGGGTGGGTGGGTCATCAGAAAATTACTAGTAAAATTAGAGTGCAAAGAATGCAAAAATAAATTAACTAGCGAGACAAGAATAGATGTTCACAGGTGGATTACCCACAAGGAATATAAAAAATCGGCCAAGTGCGAGTCGGACTCGCGCACGAAGGGTTCCGTACCATTATCTATAAAAAAGGCAAAAAAATCACGTTTGTTGTATGGGAGCCCCTTTAAATATTTGTTTTATTCTATTTTTTAGTATTTGTTGTTATAGCGGCAACAGAAATACATCATCTGTGAAAATTTCAACTGTCTAACTATCACGGTTCATGAGATATAGCCTGGTGACAGACGGACGGACGGACGGACGGACAGCGGAGCCTCAGTAATAGGGTTCCGTTTTAAAAAAATGAAAGTAAGTTGACCTACCCATCAGAGGATGCAGTGAGATATTTTAGTGTGTTTTAGAAAAAAATGGTCATTTTTTTTTCAAATTTGTCTAAAGTTATTAAAGAAAATATTATGGTCAGTTATAACTTAGAAAACATTGCTTGTCAATCACACCAAAATATTGCTATTCAGCTCTTTTTGCAGGTTACTTTGAAAAACACTTGTGAAAAACGGTCAATTCGTGTGTGTCAATATAAAACTATATGAAATATATTAATACCTAATGTACACAGTATTGTGCTGGTTGTGCGAGTAACATTCAAGTTTCATATGCATTGTATCATACCTTTGCTTATTATTGAATTGGTGCAACATAATTAATAAAATTTTGAGAGGAACTGACATTATCAGATTACAGAAAATAAATTTGCCTATGATGCAAAAAAAAGCCCTATTAATATTTACTACAAAGTTAAAGAAAAATAAACAAATTACAATAATTTACACATGTTTTTTATAGCGATTTTATCACATATACCTTTATATTACGGTGGTGATGAAATCGTTGAATCTCATCACTCATATATACGTCCGTCATTGCGAAAGTGGAAGGATGTAGGAGCCGAGGAAGACCAAGACTAACCGACCATGACCAAATACCTTAGGAACCGGCGAGCGTGTACGAAAAGAACTATGAATGTGGAAGAAGCGAGTGAAGTGTGTAACGACCGCGTCTTGAGGCGCTCGGTTCTCTCTGCCTACCCCGCAAGGGACCTGGCTTGAAGATATTCATACATACATACGATGTTACAAGTTTTCTTGTTTGTTTCAGCATATTCGGTGTTCCACTGCACCATACATTAATACCTTTAAAAGTACATGTTAGTTAATCATAAAATCGCTATCTCTAAAAGTACAGGTTGAAGCTGCTAATTGTTTCACGATACTACCGGTAGATGGCGCTATAGTTAAAAATGTGCAATGGGTTAAAACCGCTAAATGGTTCACGGTATTACCGGTAGATGGCGCTGTAGTTAAAAAATGTATAACATTTGTATTTTACATTTGACTTGTATGTAATACATTCTATAAACATCGCCGCTTCTACTTGTTAAACGTTTTTTAATTTAAGTTATTAATTATAAATATTTATTTAATGATGCCAGAGAACATAAGTACACGCACCCATTTTTTTTTTATAAAACGTCGGAAGGCATACGAGCATACGGCCTATCTGATATAAAGTGGTCACGGTAACCTATGAACAAAGTGAGAAAGCACTATGAAATTTGGCCAGTCCTGAAAGCATTACCTTTTAGCGACCGCTTTATTTATGGTCGAAATTAACAATACGTTACCTTTTTCATATAACATCATAAAAATTTACACACTTAAATCTCAAGAGACAATGAAGTATACGCATAGAAAACAGTTTTAATTTTACAACTTACTGATAACTATTTCGCTAATCTGAGGTAGGTACCTAACTACTATATTTATTTATTGCTTACAATGTATGCGGCCACTAATCTGAATATGTGCACAAAGCGCACATATTAGGCCGCAGACAGTTTGCGCCTACGTAACTACAACTTATAAACTATAGCGTATTATAATATTGAATGACCACTAGCGTCGGTGTTAAAGTAACGTAACAGCGCGTTTCGCCACTGCGCCACCGAGCTCGTCAAACATATTTTTAAAACAACGATATCATTCATTTTCCCAACAAATATTTTCATTTTGTTTTCCCTTTTATTCGTTGATTGCATTTATTGAACCTATTTATATTAGGTATCTTGTCTGTGTGGCACCATGTTCGAGTTATCAACAAATTAAATACAAGTTGAAAATTGGAAAATGTGATGATTGTAAGATTGAATTGAAAGCAGGCTCTATAAAATTATTTACATAAAATATTTTCCGTATTTTCTATCGAAAATATCGAGTGGCAAAAATTGATATCATTTGCATATCATTGCACAGTGTATGCTTTTAATGTCCTAACTACTATATGCAACTTATAAACTACAATTAAAGCTTATGTACTATATATCATTAATTTGCTACTTATACCTACATTTAAACTTATTAAATACTGTTTACTTATTATTACCACTACTTTACCACTACTCTTACTATAACTACCTCTCTTAAAAATACCCAGACCAAGACAAACAGACATGTTCATGCACACAAATATTTGTCCCGTGTGGGAATCGAACCCACTAGCGTCGGTGTCAAAGTAACGTAACAGCGCGTTTCGCCACTGCGCCACCGAGCTCGTCAAACATATTTTGAAAACATCGATACCTTTCATTCATTTTCCTACCAAATATTTTCATTTTGTTCGTCCCTTTATTCATTGATTGCATTTATTGAACCTATTTAAATTAGGTATCTTGTGTGTGTGGCACCATGTTCGAGTCATCAATAAATTAAATACAAGTTGAAAATTTGAAAAAATGTAAATTGTGCCACGTTTGGAGAGCCTGTGTTATGTGGTGAAGCTGCAGTTGTGGGGAGCCTTTATTTTACAAAGAATCAGCTGTTTTCCGTCAGTCAAATGATAATTTTCACGGCCGAATGGGACGCCATTTTCACGTATGCGTTTCCAGGGAGACGCGAAAACCGGTAGCGCTGATTGGTAGTATTTTAGCCGTCGCCCTGGTTACTATCAACAAAGCGTGCGCTAAGGAGCGATGTAATACGCCTTCCCAAAGCCTGTCTGCGTGAAAAAATACATAATAATTATATATTACTGGAAAGCAAATCATTAAATACTTATACTTCTAACAGTGAAAAAAATCAGTGTTCAAACAAAATGTTGTGATAGTTTATTTTGAATAGTGTTTTTGTTATACATAGTAAGTAATATTTTTTCATGTTGCGTTTGTAAGTACTTTATTTAATAAATCTTGTGGGGATGCACTCACCGGTGTCTGTACCTGATAATGAAGCTACTGGCGCCTCATCTGGTTGAATATGCAATTTATGCCAGAAATTATTTTGTTCTAGGCGTGGACTTAAAATTCATTTTGGTAAATCACATAAAAATTCTTGTTCGCAAAATTCAATAATCTCTAGCATTTTCATTACCAAGAACACTTGTAACACATCTATTACTCCCTAATCGAACCGTTTCATGAAAAACTAGCTCACTTTAAACAGAATACTGCAGTAGTCAAGAGTATACCTCGAGGTGCGAGGATCTCCGTTGCTAACGCTTCGTCTCATCTTTTATCAAACTGCACCGAAAATATCACTATATATGACTGGGAAAAATTGTTATCATTTGCATATCGCACAGTGTATGCTTCTACAGAGGTAGGTACCTAACTACTATATGCAAATTTTAAACTACTGTTTACTTATTGTTACCACTACTCTTACTATAACTATCTCTCTTAAAAAATACCCAGACCAAGACAAACAGACATATTCATGCACACAAATGTTTGTCCCGTGTGGGAATCAACCCACTAGCGTCGGTGTCAAAGTAACGTAACAGCGCGTTTCGCCACTGCGCCACCGAGCTCGTCAAACATATATTGTTTTTCCCTTTTATTCATTGATTGCATTTATTTAACCTATTTAGATTAGGTATCTTGTCTGTGTGGCACCATGTTTGAGTTATCAACAAATTAAATACAAGTTGAAAATTGGAAAATGTGATGATTGTAAAATTGAATTGAAAGCAGGCTCTATAAAGTTATTTATATATAATATATTCCGTATTTTCTATCGAAAATATCGAGTGGCAAAAATTGTTATCATTTGCATATCATTGCACAGTGTATGCTTCTAATGACCTAACTACTATATGCAACTTATGAACTACAATTGAAGCTTATCATTAAGTTACTACTTATACCTACATTTAAACTTATTAAATACTGTTTACTTATTATTACCACTACTTTACCACTACTCTTACTATAACTACCTCTCTTAAAAATACCCAGACCAAGACAAACAGACATGTTCATGCACACAAATATTTGTCCCGTGTGGGAATCGAACCCACTAGCGTCGGTGTCAAAGTAACGTAACAGCGCGTTTCGCCACTGCGCCACCGAGCTCGTCAAACATATTTTGAAAACATCGATACCTTTCATTCATTTTCCTACCAAATATTTTCATTTTGTTCGTCCTTTTATTCATTGATTGCATTTATTGAACCTATTTAAATTAGGTATCTTGTGTGTGTGGCACCATGTTCGAGTCATCAATAAATTAAATACAAGTTGAAAATTTGAAAAAATGTAAATTGTGCCACGTTTGGAGAGCCTGTGTTATGTGGTGAAGCTGCAGTTGTGGGGAGCCTTTATTTTACAAAGAATCAGCTGTTTTCCGTCAGTGAAATGATAATTTTCACGGCCGAATGGGACGCCATTTTCACGTATGCGTTTCCAGGGAGACGCGAAAACCGGTAGCGCTGATTGGTAGTATTTTAGCCGTCGCCCTGGTTACTATCAACAAAGCGTGCGCTAAGGAGCGATGTAATACGCCTTCCCAAAGCCTGTCTGCGTGAAAAAATACATAATAATTATATATTACTGGAAAGCAAATCATTAAATACTTATACTTCTAACAGTGAAAAAAATCAGTGTTCAAACAAAATGTTGTGATAGTTTATTTTGAATAGTGTTTTTGTTATACATAGTAAGTGATATTTTTTATGTTGCGTTTGTAAGTAAGTACTTTATTTATTAAATCTTGTGTGGATGCACTAACCGGTTTCTGTACCTGATAATGAAGCTACTGGTGCCTCATCTGGTTGAATATGCAATTTATGCCAAAAATCATTTTGTTCTAGGCGTGGACTTAAAATTCATTTTGGTAAATCACATAAAAATTATTGTTCGCAAAATTCAATAACCTCTAGCTATTTCATTACCAAGAACACTTGTAACACATCTATTACTCCCCAATCGAACCGTTTTATGAAAAACTTGCTCATTTTAAACAGAATATTGCATAGTCAAGAGTATACCTCGAGGTGCGAGGATCTCCGTTGCTAACTCTTTGTCTTGTTTTGTTGTTTTATCAAACTGCACTGAAAATAATACTACAGACACAGTGGATTAGCTTATAAGTCTACTCTGCTATAGATGGCTGGGAAAAAATGTTATTATTTGCATATCGCACCCTGTGTACCTAACTAGTATATTTATTTATTGCTTAGAAACTAGGCTGTTGCGGCCACCAATCTAATTGGTGACCTCACTCACTCGCAGGTACACTACAATACGACCCTCAAGGTAGTTGTTATTCGGCTACTGTTTTCTATGAGGTGGAGATACTTTCCCAGTAGGGTTGCTTTGATATGTAGGTACTATCTCTTTAGAAAAATTTGGAGACTTCATGCAGAAGAATTTCGTCTATGGTGTATTCGTTGCTATGGAGTTGTTATTGTCAAATGTAAAAATATATTTTCCTTATAAATAAAATATAGAATATTTCTATGCTCGTTTTTAATCGGCCTACTAGCCTGACAAATTGGTAGCAGAGCGTGGTTGACTGAAATGGTAGATATGGCTACATATCGTATTGAGCCACTGGCAAAAAATAATTACGATACATGTTGTGTTCAAGCTCAAGCCATACTAGTCAAGAACAAACTATGGGGATACGTAAGTGGTACTCTTGCAATGCCGTCAGACGACGCCGGTGAGGCAAAAATTAAAGCGTTCAACAAACAAGACATGAAGGCACGTGCTGAGATATTACTACTGATGAGCCCCTCACAATTAAAGGACGTACGTGGCTGTAAGACATCAAAACAAGTATGGGACAAGCTAAACTCTTTACATGAATGTACCGGGCCTGCAGGTAAAGCTATGTTATTAAAGCAGCTCGTTTTGAAGAAAATGTTAGAGCGAGATGATGTGCAGGATCACTTGAGCAACTTGATGGATGTGGTTGACAAACTCGCAGCTATGCGCGTAGATATCCATCCAGAATTGTTCACCATAATGATGTTGTGTAGTTTGGCAAATAATTTTGAAAATTTCAGAAGTGCTATTGAATCCAGAGACACTTTACCAAGTCCAGATGATTTAAAAAATAAAATTATTGAAGAGAGTGGGGTTAGAAAGAATAACAACTCTAGAGAGAATTAGGATAGGTGCATTATTTCGGTATCAATGGAAGACAAGGCAGATTTAACGAAACATTTAAATTTAGATGTAATAAATGCAAAAAGAGAGGCCATAACGCTTCACAAGGTGAGTCGAAAGCTAAATTTACAAGCGGAGAAAAGTCGGGAATGTCAAGCCATGACATTTTTTATATCGAGCTAGTGTGCCTGAAGTCTGTAAACTATTGAAACAAAGAAAGATGGTAACAAAAACAAATTCATGAATTTAATCGATGAAACCGGAGCGCTGAAATAAGCTTCTGAACAACATGTCACTCAAGTTAAAGGTGAAGGATTCCTTACTGTAAGAGTGGGGAATGAGCATTACAGTCTGAATGATACGCTGTACGTTCCTGAATTATCGACAAACTTAATGTCTGTTGGAAAGATTACTGATCATGGATATACTGTTATATTCAAGAAAGACGAAGCTTTAATAAAAAAATAAATATAAAGTTCTCTAGGCATGAAGGCAAAATTAATTAGATATATTATTTGAAAGTAGATGAAGTAGAAAAAGCTAACGCAGCAGTAAGAATTAATGATAATATAATAATATGTCACAAGAAACTTGGCCCTTTAAATGAAGCAGACCTGAAAGCAGCATCCAAAAAAGAATTAATAAAATGAATGAACATTGAAGGTTCAGAAAAATCGGCTGATTGCGAGACATGCTTGAAAGGTAAGATGACAAGATTACCATTTAATTCTTCAGATGGAATAAATAGTAAGGAGCAACTAGAAATTATACATACTGACGTTTTAGGCCACATGCAGACTGAAACATTTGGAGGTTCTAAGTACTTCGTTACATTCATCGACATTATACAAGGTATATGTGTATATTTTATTAAAAGTAAAAGCGACGTATTTCAGATGCACAAGGAATATAAAACACGATGGAAAAGTAGTTCTACAATCACATAACGGCACAGAGTACGTAAACAAAAAAAAAAAATGATTAGTTAAAGCAGCCTGGAATACAACACAGGCTATCAGCACCGTAGAGCAATGTACTTGCAAAGCGCAAAAATAGAATATTAGTTGAGAATGCAAGATGTCTAATGCTTGAGTCACATGTTCCAGAAGAGTTATGGGCAGAGGCAGTCAATACTGCAAACTATTTGATCAATAGATGTCCAAGTAAAGTTTTAAATGAATGTACATCTTTCAAAAAATGGATTGATCATGAACCATCTGTAAGACACCTGCATTCGTTTTGAATAAACGGCCTAAGCGAGGTGGAAAATTTGATCCTCGCGCCATCGAATGTGTATTCATGGGATACACAAATGTGCCAGAGGGTACAGGATATTAATTCCTAGTAAGAAGGATGTCATAATAAGCAGAGACGTGAAAGATATAGACAAAATGTTTTTTATGTGAAGGAAGAAAATTATTCCAATCCAAAGATTAAAGAGAAGGGGGATAATGAGTACAAAATAGTAGAAGCAATAACTGGAACTTCGGCGTAACACGACGTAGCTCAACTATCTGTTAGTCGGAATGACAATTTCACCGATGCAGTTGGCAACTTCGACATATATAAATAATAAAAAAAAAAAAAATTGTCGGACAAATTACACAGCGCCATCTAGCCCTAAAGTAAGCGAAGCTTGTGTTATGGGTACTAGACAACTGATAAATATACGTAAGTACATTTTTTTTTTGTAAATACATACTTATATACATAGAAAATACCCAGACCAAGACAAACAGACATGTTCATGCACACAAATGTTTGTGTTGTGTGGGAATCGAACCCACGAGCGTTGGTGTCAAAGTAGCGTAACAGCGTGTTCCACCACTGCGCCACCGAACTCATCAAATGACGAAGATATAGCTGTTGAAAGTGATGAAGAAATACAGAGTGAAGTAGAAGATATTCATGATGATACAAATAATACTGGACGTCCTCAGAGAACGAGGAAATTGCCAGTATGGGCTAAAGATTACGAAATTAAAGGAAGGAAGAGATAAAGCTGAAACGATTAATGTGTAATAATGCGAGATGATTCATTTCTGTGTGAATAAGAAGAAGAAGAATACGGGTACGGGTACCATGATGCAATAAAGGCAGAAATTAGAGCGCACGTAATAAATGGTACTTGGAAGATAGTCAAACGAGATAATGATATGAAAACCATAGATTTCAAAATGATATTGAAGAAGAAAATAGGCTCTAGTAATACACAAATAAGAAAAGCCAACATGGAAGCCGATCTACTGACCATGATGAAAGCATGAGCTGGACTTAAGCTTGGAAAATTCAGATCCTCATTAGGATTACTTTAATGAATTTCTTCTGATGAGGAGGAGATTGTTGGAGACTTCACGTAGAAGAATTTCGTCAATGGTGTATTCGTTGCTATGGGGTTGTTATTGCCAAATGTAAAATATATATTTTCCTTATAAATAAAACATAGAATATTTCATATTATGTTCGTGTTTAATCGGCCTACTAGCCTGACAGAAGAAAACAGCCAGACCAAGACAAACAGACACGTTCATGCGCACAAATGTATGTCCTGTGTGGGAACCGAATCCACCAGCCTTGGTGCTAAAGTCGAACCGAACTCGTCAAAGTCATTAATTAAGAATTAGTCATATGTCAAGAAATGCTTGGTTGATTGCCTGCCCGGGTTAAAAATTTCCATCCGATCCCAACTCCCAAAGGAGCTGGGACGATGCCATCTGAAATATTCAATATAATGATTTATTCCACAGAGCTTCAGACTTTGAACAAGCGATACTGAGGGCGGCAGAGTGTAAGTATGCTGACCACTGGCTACAAGCCTATACGGTCGCCTAATACGGGCACGAGCCTATACCCTGACACCCTCAGGCTAGCTGTCTGTCTGCGGCTGGGAGTCCCGATATGTGCTCCACACAAGTGCCCCTGCGGCAGTGATGTCGATCAGTTTGGACACCACGGACTTTCTTGTCAAAAAAGTGCAGGTAGTTTCTCCCGTCATGCCGCACTTAACGACATTATCCGTCGGGCCCTCGCCTCTGTCAACGTTCCAGCTATTGTGGTACTCACCGGACTAGCCAGGGACGATGGTAAGCGACCCGACGGGATGTCGTTGATTCCATGGAAGATGAGGAGGGTTTTAGTGTGGGACGCAACTTGCGTTGACACACAGGCCTCTTCTCATCTTCATCGCACTACCATCAAGGCGCGTCTGAGGCGGCTGAACATTTAAAAATAAATAAACACAGGGGTCTTGGCTCCGACTACAAATTTGTTCTTTCGGAGTAGAGACCCTTGGTCCGTGGGGTCCAGGCGTGCAGTCGCTTTTTCAAGAACTAGCGAGACGTCTGACATTCTGAAATATCGTAGATAATTATGCTAATTTGGAATTTAATTTAATTAATAATAATAATTTAATTAATAACTTTGACGAGTTCGGTTCGATTTTAGCGGATTCGATTCCCACACAGGACATACATTTGTGCGCATGAATGTGTCTGTTAATTTAATAAATAATTTGTTCTCTCTGCCTACCCCGCAAGGGACTTGGCGTGAAGATATACATACACACAATTATGCTAACTTTATTTAAATAATTTAATTTATAATATTGTTTGGATCCAAAGCTCTTTACTGCATCATGCTTCTTTACACAGCTTTTATATTATTATTCAGGTGTGAAATCGTTTACTGCGTCTTGTTCCAATTTCTCACGTGAAGCAGCGTGTAGCAGAAATTGAGCATTGAGAATGATACACAAATCACTGATGTTCCTGCTCTTGTCCCTTCACAGTCTACCAGTTCATTTACTGAACTTTCAAAAGAGGAAAGATGCCACACGTCAAAGGTATATTTGAACTAATTAAATTCATTTTATTTATTTCATTTTTATCGTAATTGTCATTGGTATTTATAATAAACAAATTTTAAATTAATTTCAGATGTACATAATTTATGAATAACTTCTAAGTGAACAAATTGTCACCTAAATGTAAACTTTCATATAATCAATTCAAAAATCCAAAAATCAGCTCAATTTTAATTCCAGGGTTAAAAGAGTCTTAAAAAGTTGACTAGGAATATGTCTGAATGTTTCAAAAAATATTTTGGATGCAAATTAAAATGAGCATGAAGGACAAGAAGGCCAGGCGATATACCTTTGAAGAGAAAATACTACCTTCACGTACAACATTGAAAAAACTGGTTTCACAACTGAATGTCGATCCAGGAGTAAATCCTCCGATTTTTGAATCAATCGAACAAGACGTAAGTTTTTTGCATTGTTTGTCAGATATTGAAATCTTGTATCAGTTAAGTGTATTTGGTTTTCCAAAAAGTAAATGAATATTGAAAATTGACTGATGAAAATTAAAACACCTAGAACAAAATATAATCTATATAAAGTATAAAACAATGTTTCTTACCGCCGTCTGTATGCATAGAACTTTTAAACTACGCAATGGATTTTTATGCTGTTTTCATCCATAGAGTGATTCAAAAGGAAGGTTTGTATGTCATAATACATGCATATTATAGTAGAGAAAAGTTTGAGAATTTAAAAGATTTATAATGCGATGTGGTAAAAAACATACTTATTGTGTGCTTACTTTGCAAACGCTGGCAAATCCTTTTGAGATGATACATCATAATAATGTACTGCGGATTTATATATCTTAAAAAGATCTACAGAAAAGTCCATCATCGTATATGATGGTATCTCCCAAGGATAACCCACAGTAACCAATTTTAACTTTCACATGTTACAAAATATTCTTTATTTACGAAGCTATTTAATCAATACTACAATACAGTATTATTCCTTAGCTAATTAAATACGTTAGATACGTTGTGCATTTGAAATCGCTCCACATTGAATATAAGCGTGCGAAACCGGAGCGGTATGCCTGTAATCAGTAAATCAAAGTGGTTCATTTCTTATTATATTATTATTATAAGAGATAAACAACTTTATTTCAACCCTTATTTCAATATTATATTTTGTTTATATCATTTCCAGGTAAAGACTTGGAAAGAGGAGAAACGGTACTGCGCCATATTTTTTGATGAAATGGCTCTTGAACCTGGCTTGACATATGCACCAAATAAAGATCGAATTTCTGGACGTGTCGAGTTAAATGAAAGGAAACCAAAACTTGCTGACCATGCATTAGTCTTCCTTGTCAAAGGTGCAATTTTTAAATGGCAACAACCAATTGAATATTATTTCTGTGCGGATACTACAAGTGGAATCGAATTAAAATCCATTTAAAAAAAAAATATCAAAGCTGTTGGGAGACAGGATTAATGCCAAATGCTTTCTTATGTAATCAAGGTTCAGCCTTCCAATCAGCTATGAAGAGTTTTCAGCAAGACACAAAACGGGAGCAAATTCTTGCCAATGAAAATACTGGTTTGATTGTTTATAAAACTTTATTGTATAATTTAACATTCAAACTACCGAACAAAAAAAATACAAAATAAGAAACTTAATCTAAATTATACAATGGCGGACTTATCCCAATAGAGATCTCTTCCAGTCAACCATGAAATGCTTGAAAAGGAATTCATCTAATAGGTTTGGTGCAATTTACGCACAATACACACTTCTCGCTCAACACAAAATACCCAAACTCACAGTACATATACGCGTTAAAAAGTAAAGGCTAATTTAAATATCAGAAATAGAGTCGTAATGCTTCTTCACCTGTGATTTAAAGGAGTTATAAGATTGGGATAACTTCACACTTATTGGGAGTGCGTTCCAGAGACGTACGGCTTGAACCGTAAGGGATTTGGAAAAACATTGGGAATTATTGGCAGGGATTTATAAGAATAGATCGTTTCTAGGTCGAAGTCGGGTATCCATTACACGAAACTTGAAACACTCGTGGAGATATTTTGGAGCCGTAGTACTGAAGAGTATATAGAAAATGAAAAGACAGGGTATGAAGATTTCTACTGGGTATGATTTTCTAATGGGTTAAACAGATTAAGCTTTTTGCGATATTCAGAAATATGATCAAATTTCCGTAGACCAAAAACATATCTCCAGAAGATCTTCCGTAGGATCCAAATACACCACATCTCCATAATCTAGTAGAGGGAGAAGGAGGGAATTTACCAATAAATACTTATACTGCTGGGTGGGTGGGTCATCAGAAAATTACTAGTAAAATTAGAGTGCAAAGAATGCAAAAATAAATTAACTAGCGAGACAAGAATAGATGTTCACAGGTGGATTACCCACAAGGAATATAAAAAATCGGCCAAGTGCGAGTCGGACTCGCGCACGAAGGGTTCCGTACCATTATCTATAAAAAAGGCAAAAAAATCACGTTTGTTGTATGGGAGCCCCTTTAAATATTTGTTTTATTCTATTTTTTAGTATTTGTTGTTATAGCGGCAACAGAAATACATCATCTGTGAAAATTTCAACTGTCTAACTATCACGGTTCATGAGATATAGCCTGGTGACAGACGGACGGACGGACGGACGGACAGCGGAGCCTCAGTAATAGGGTTCCGTTTTAAAAAAATGAAAGTAAGTTGACCTACCCATCAGAGGATGCAGTGAGATATTTTAGTGTGTTTTAGAAAAAAATGGTCATTTTTTTTTTCAAATTTGTCTAAAGTTATTAAAGAAAATATTATGGTCAGTTATAACTTAGAAAACATTGCTTGTCAATCACACCAAAATATTGCTATTCAGCTCTTTTTGCAGGTTACTTTGAAAAACACTTGTGAAAAACGGTCAATTCGTGTGTGTCAATATAAAACTATATGAAATATATTAATACCTAATGTACACAGTATTGTGCTGGTTGTGCGAGTAACATTCAAGTTTCATATGCATTGTATCATACCTTTGCTTATTATTGAATTGGTGCAACATAATTAATAAAATTTTGAGAGGAACTGACATTATCAGATTACAGAAAATAAATTTGCCTATGATGCAAAAAAAAGCCCTATTAATATTTACTACAAAGTTAAAGAAAAATAAACAAATTACAATAATTTACACATGTTTTTTATAGCGATTTTATCACATATACCTTTATATTACGGTGGTGATGAAATCGTTGAATCTCATCACTCATATATACGTCCGTCATTGCGAAAGTGGAACGATGTAGGAGCCGAGGAAGACCAAGACTAACCGACCATGACCAAATACCTTAGGAACCGGCGAGCGTGTACGAAAAGAACTATGAATGTGGAAGAAGCGAGTGAAGTGTGTAACGACCGCGTCTTGAGGCGCTCGGTTCTCTCTGCCTACCCCGCAAGGGACCTGGCTTGAAGATATTCATACATACATACGATGTTACAAGTTTTCTTGTTTGTTTCAGCATATTCGGTGTTCCACTGCACCATACATTAATACCTTTAAAAGTACATGTTAGTTAATCATAAAATCGCTATCTCTAAAAGTACAGGTTGAAGCTGCTAATTGTTTCACGATACTACCGGTAGATGGCGCTATAGTTAAAAATGTGCAATGGGTTAAAACCGCTAAATGGTTCACGGTATTACCGGTAGATGGCGCTGTAGTTAAAAAATGTATAACATTTGTATTTTACATTTGACTTGTATGTAATACATTCTATAAACATCGCCGCTTCTACTTGTTAAACGTTTTTTAATTTAAGTTATTAATTATAAATATTTATTTAATGATGCCAGAGAACATAAGTACACGCACCCATTTTTTTTTTATAAAACGTCGGAAGGCATACGAGCATACGGCCTATCTGATATAAAGTGGTCACGGTAACCTATGAACAAAGTGAGAAAGCACTATGAAATTTGGCCAGTCCTGAAAGCATTACCTTTTAGCGACCGCTTTATTTATGGTCGAAATTAACAATACGTTACCTTTTTCATATAACATCATAAAAATTTACACACTTAAATCTCAAGAGACAATGAAGTATACGCATAGAAAACAGTTTTAATTTTACAACTTACTGATAACTATTTCGCTAATCTGAGGTAGGTACCTAACTACTATATTTATTTATTGCTTACAATGTATGCGGCCACTAATCTGAATATGTGCACAAAGCGCACATATTAGGCCGCAGACAGTTTGCGCCTACGTAACTACAACTTATAAACTATAGCGTATTATAATATTGAATGACCACTAGCGTCGGTGTTAAAGTAACGTAACAGCGCGTTTCGCCACTGCGCCACCGAGCTCGTCAAACATATTTTTAAAACAACGATATCATTCATTTTCCCAACAAATATTTTCATTTTGTTTTCCCTTTTATTCGTTGATTGCATTTATTGAACCTATTTAAATTAGGTATCTTGTGTGTGTGGCACCATGTTCGAGTCATCAATAAATTAAATACAAGTTGAAAATTTGAAAAAATGTAAATTGTGCCACGTTTGGAGAGCCTGTGTTATGTGGTGAAGCTGCAGTTGTGGGGAGCCTTTATTTTACAAAGAATCAGCTGTTTTCCGTCAGTCAAATGATAATTTTCACGGCCGAATGGGACGCCATTTTCACGTATGCGTTTCCAGGGAGACGCGAAAACCGGTAGCGCTGATTGGTAGTATTTTAGCCGTCGCCCTGGTTACTATCAACAAAGCGTGCGCTAAGGAGCGATGTAATACGCCTTCCCAAAGCCTGTCTGCGTGAAAAAATACATAATAATTATATATTACTGGAAAGCAAATCATTAAATACTTATACTTCTAACAGTGAAAAAAATCAGTGTTCAAACAAAATGTTGTGATAGTTTATTTTGAATAGTGTTTTTGTTATACATAGTAAGTAATATTTTTTCATGTTGCGTTTGTAAGTACTTTATTTAATAAATCTTGTGGGGATGCACTCACCGGTGTCTGTACCTGATAATGAAGCTACTGGCGCCTCATCTGGTTGAATATGCAATTTATGCCAGAAATTATTTTGTTCTAGGCGTGGACTTAAAATTCATTTTGGTAAATCACATAAAAATTCTTGTTCGCAAAATTCAATAATCTCTAGCATTTTCATTACCAAGAACACTTGTAACACATCTATTACTCCCTAATCGAACCGTTTCATGAAAAACTAGCTCACTTTAAACAGAATACTGCAGTAGTCAAGAGTATACCTCGAGGTGCGAGGATCTCCGTTGCTAACGCTTCGTCTCATCTTTTATCAAACTGCACCGAAAATATCACTATATATGACTGGGAAAAATTGTTATCATTTGCATATCGCACAGTGTATGCTTCTACAGAGGTAGGTACCTAACTACTATATGCAAATTTTAAACTACTGTTTACTTATTATTACCACTACTCTTACTATAACTATCTCTCTTAAAAAATACCCAGACCAAGACAAACAGACATATTCATGCACACAAATGTTTGTCCCGTGTGGGAATCAACCCACTAGCGTCGGTGTCAAAGTAACGTAACAGCGCGTTTCGCCACTGCGCCACCGAGCTCGTCAAACATATATTGTTTTTCCCTTTTATTCATTGATTGCATTTATTTAACCTATTTAGATTAGGTATCTTGTCTGTGTGGCACCATGTTTGAGTTATCAACAAATTAAATACAAGTTGAAAATTGGAAAATGTGATGATTGTAAAATTGAATTGAAAGCAGGCTCTATAAAATTATTTATATATAATAAATTCCGTATTTTCTATCGAAAATATCGAGTGGCAAAAATTGTTATCATTTGCATATCATTGCACAGTGTATGCTTCTAATGACCTAACTACTATATGCAACTTATGAACTACAATTGAAGCTTATCATTAAGTTACTACTTATACCTACATTTAAACTTATTAAATACTGTTTACTTATTATTACCACTACTCTTACTATAACTACCTCTCTTAAAAATACCCAGACCAAGACAAACAGACATGTTCATGCACACAAATATTTGTCCCGTGTGGGAATCGAACCCACTAGCGTCGGTGTCAAAGTAACGTAACAGCGCGTTTCGCCACTGCGCCACCGAGCTCGTCAAACATATTTTGAAAACATCGATACCTTTCATTCATTTTCCTACCAAATATTTTCATTTTGTTCGTCCCTTTATTCATTGATTGCATTTATTGAACCTATTTAAATTAGGTATCTTGTGTGTGTGGCACCATGTTCGAGTCATCAATAAATTAAATACAAGTTGAAAATTTGAAAAAATGTAAATTGTGCCACGTTTGGAGACCCTGTGTTATGTGGTGAAGCTGCAGTTGTGGGGAGCCTTTATTTTACAAAGAATCAGCTGTTTTCCGTCAGTGAAATGATAATTTTCACGGCCGAATGGGACGCCATTTTCACGTATGCGTTTCCAGGGAGACGCGAAAACCGGTAGCGCTGATTGGTAGTATTTTAGCCGTCGCCCTGGTTACTATCAACAAAGCGTGCGCTAAGGAGCGATGTAATACGCCTTCACAAAGCATGTCTGCGTGAAAAAATACACAATAATTATATATTACTGGAAAGCAAATCATTAAATACTTATACTTCTAACAGTGTAAAAATTAGTGTTCAAACAAAATGTTGTGATAGTTTATTTTGAATACGTAGTGTTTTTGTTATAAGTAACATAGTAAGTGATATTTTTTATGTTGCGTTTGTAAGTAAGTACTTTATTTATTAAATCTTGTGTGGATGCACTAACCGGTTTCTGTACCTGATAATGAAGCTACTGGTGCCTCATCTGGTTGAATATGCAATTTATGCCAAAAATCATTTTGTTCTAGGCGTGGACTTAAAATTCATTTTGGTAAATCACATAAAAATTATTGTTCGCAAAATTCAATAACCTCTAGCTATTTCATTACCAAGAACACTTGTAACACATCTATTACTCCCCAATCGAACCGTTTTATGAAAAACTTGCTCATTTTAAACAGAATATTGCATAGTCAAGAGTATACCTCGAGGTGCGAGGATCTCCGTTGCTAACTCTTTGTCTTGTTTTGTTGTTTTATCAAACTGCACTGAAAATAATACTACAGACACAGTGGATTAGCTTATAAGTCTACTCTGCTATAGATGGCTGGGAAAAAATGTTATTATTTGCATATCGCACCCTGTGTACCTAACTAGTATATTTATTTATTGCTTAGAAACTAGGCTGTTGCGGCCACCAATCTAATTGGTGACCTCACTCACTCGCAGGTACACTACAATACGACCCTCAAGGTAGTTGTTATTCGGCTACTGTTTTCTATGAGGTGGAGATACTTTCCCAGTAGGGTTGCTTTGATATGTAGGTACTATCTCTTTAGAAAAATTTGGAGACTTCATGCAGAAGAATTTCGTCTATGGTGTATTCGTTGCTATGGAGTTGTTATTGTCAAATGTAAAAATATATTTTCCTTATAAATAAAATATAGAATATTTCTATGCTCGTTTTTAATCGGCCTACTAGCCTGACAAATTGGTAGCAGAGCGTGGTTGACTGAAATGGTAGATATGGCTACATATCGTATTGAGCCACTGGCAAAAAATAATTACGATACATGTTGTGTTCAAGCTCAAGCCATACTAGTCAAGAACAAACTATGGGGATACGTAAGTGGTACTCTTGCAATGCCGTCAGACGACGCCGGTGAGGCAAAAATTAAAGCGTTCAACAAACAAGACATGAAGGCACGTGCTGAGATATTACTACTGATGAGCCCCTCACAATTAAAGGACGTACGTGGCTGTAAGACATCAAAACAAGTATGGGACAAGCTAAACTCTTTACATGAATGTACCGGGCCTGCAGGTAAAGCTATGTTATTAAAGCAGCTCGTTTTGAAGAAAATGTTAGAGCGAGATGATGTGCAGGATCACTTGAGCAACTTGATGGATGTGGTTGACAAACTCGCAGCTATGCGCGTAGATATCCATCCAGAATTGTTCACCATAATGATGTTGTGTAGTTTGGCAAATAATTTTGAAAATTTCAGAAGTGCTATTGAATCCAGAGACACTTTACCAAGTCCAGATGATTTAAAAAATAAAATTATTGAAGAGAGTGGGGTTAGAAAGAATAACAACTCTAGAGAGAATTAGGATAGGTGCATTATTTCGGTATCAATGGAAGACAAGGCAGATTTAACGAAACATTTAAATTTAGATGTAATAAATGCAAAAAGAGAGGCCATAACGCTTCACAAGGTGAGTCGAAAGCTAAATTTACAAGCGGAGAAAAGTCGGGAATGTCAAGCCATGACATTTTTTATATCGAGCTAGTGTGCCTGAAGTCTGTAAACTATTGAAACAAAGAAAGATGGTAACAAAAACAAATTCATGAATTTAATCGATGAAACCGGAGCGCTGAAATAAGCTTCTGAACAACATGTCACTCAAGTTAAAGGTGAAGGATTCCTTACTGTAAGAGTGGGGAATGAGCATTACAGTCTGAATGATACGCTGTACGTTCCTGAATTATCGACAAACTTAATGTCTGTTGGAAAGATTACTGATCATGGATATACTGTTATATTCCAGAAAGACGAAGCTTTAATAAAAAAATAAATATAAAGTTCTCTAGGCATGAAGGCAAAATTAATTAGATATATTATTTGAAAGTAGATGAAGTAGAAAAAGCTAACGCAGCAGTAAGAATTAATGATAATATAATAATATGTCACAAGAAACTTGGCCCTTTAAATGAAGCAGACCTGAAAGCAGCATCCAAAAAAGAATTAGTAAAATGAATGAACATTGAAGGTTCAGAAAAATCGGCTGATTGCGAGACATGCTTGAAAGGTAAGATGACAAGATTACCATTTAATTCTTCAGATGGAATAAATAGTAAGGAGCAACTAGAAATTATACATACTGACGTTTTAGGCCACATGCAGACTGAAACATTTGGAGGTTCTAAGTACTTCGTTACATTCATCGACATTATACAAGGTATATGTGTATATTTTATTAAAAGTAAAAGCGACGTATTTCAGATGCACAAGGAATATAAAACACGATGGAAAAGTAGTTCTACAATCACATAACGGCACAGAGTACGTAAACAAAAAAAAAAAAATGATTAGTTAAAGCAGCCTGGAATACAACACAGGCTATCAGCACCGTAGAGCAATGTACTTGCAAAGCGCAAAAATAGAATATTAGTTGAGAATGCAAGATGTCTAATGCTTGAGTCACATGTTCCAGAAGAGTTATGGGCAGAGGCAGTCAATACTGCAAACTATTTGATCAATAGATGTCCAAGTAAAGTTTTAAATGAATGTACATCTTTCAAAAAATGGATTGGTCATGAACCATCTGTAAGACACCTGCATTCGTTTTGAATAAACGGCCTAAGCGAGGTGGAAAATTTGATCCTCGCGCCATCGAATGTGTATTCATGGGATACACAAATGTGCCAGAGGGTACAGGATATTAATTCCTAGTAAGAAGGATGTCATAATAAGCAGAGACGTGAAAGATATAGACAAAATGTTTTTTATGTGAAGGAAGAAAATTATTCCAATCCAAAGATTAAAGAGAAGGGGGATAATGAGTACAAAATAGTAGAAGCAATAACTGGAACTTCGGCGTAACACGACGTAGCTCAACTATCTGTTAGTCGGAATGACAATTTCACCGATGCAGTTGGCAACTTCGACATATATAAATAATAAAAAAAAAAAAAAAATTGTCGGACAAATTACACAGCGCCATCTAGCCCTAAAGTAAGCGAAGCTTGTGTTATGGGTACTAGACAACTGATAAATATACGTAAGTACATTTTTTTTTTGTAAATACATACTTATATACATAGAAAATACCCAGACCAAGACAAACAGACATGTTCATGCACACAAATGTTTGTGTTGTGTGGGAATCGAACCCACGAGCGTTGGTGTCAAAGTAGCGTAACAGCGTGTTCCACCACTGCGCCACCGAACTCATCAAATGACGAAGATATAGCTGTTGAAAGTGATGAAGAAATACAGAGTGAAGTAGAAGATATTCATGATGATACAAATAATACTGGACGTCCTCAGAGAACGAGGAAATTGCCAGTATGGGCTAAAGATTACGAAATTAAAGGAAGGAAGAGATAAAGCTGAAACGATTAATGTGTAATAATGCGAGATGATTCATTTCTGTGTGAATAAGAAGAAGAAGAATACGGGTACGGGTACCATGATGCAATAAAGGCAGAAATTAGAGCGCACGTAATAAATGGTACTTGGAAGATAGTCAAACGAGATAATGATATGAAAACCATAGATTTCAAAATGATATTGAAGAAGAAAATAGGCTCTAGTAATACACAAATAAGAAAAGCCAACATGGAAGCCGATCTACTGACCATGATGAAAGCATGAGCTGGACTTAAGCTTGGAAAATTCAGATCCTCATTAGGATTACTTTAATGAATTTCTTCTGATGAGGAGGAGATTGTTGGAGACTTCACGTAGAAGAATTTCGTCAATGGTGTATTCGTTGCTATGGGGTTGTTATTGCCAAATGTAAAATATATATTTTCCTTATAAATAAAACATAGAATATTTCATATTATGTTCGTGTTTAATCGGCCTACTAGCCTGACAGAAGAAAACAGCCAGACCAAGACAAACAGACACGTTCATGCGCACAAATGTATGTCCTGTGTGGGAACCGAATCCACCAGCCTTGGTGCTAAAGTCGAACCGAACTCGTCAAAGTCATTAAGAATTAGTCATATGTCAAGAAATGCTTGGTTGATTGCCTGCCCGGGTTAAAAATTTCCATCCGATCCCAACTCCCAAAGGAGCTGGGACGATGCCATCTGAAATATTCAATATAATGATTTATTCCACAGAGCTTCAGACTTTGAACAAGCGATACTGAGGGCGGCAGAGTGTAAGTATGCTGACCACTGGCTACAAGCCTATACGGTCGCCTAATACGGGCACGAGCCTATACCCTGACACCCTCAGGCTAGCTGTCTGTCTGCGGCTGGGAGTCCCGATATGTGCTCCACACAAGTGCCCCTGCGGCAGTGATGTCGATCAGTTTGGACACCACGGACTTTCTTGTCAAAAAAGTGCAGGTAGTTTCTCCCGTCATGCCGCACTTAACGACATTATCCGTCGGGCCCTCGCCTCTGTCAACGTTCCAGCTATTGTGGTACTCACCGGACTAGCCAGGGACGATGGTAAGCGACCCGACGGGATGTCGTTGATTCCATGGAAGATGAGGAGGGTTTTAGTGTGGGACGCAACTTGCGTTGACACACAGGCCTCTTCTCATCTTCATCGCACTACCATCAAGGCGCGTCTGAGGCGGCTGAACATTTAAAAATAAATAAACACAGGGGTCTTGGCTCCGACTACAAATTTGTTCTTTCGGAGTAGAGACCCTTGGTCCGTGGGGTCCAGGCGTGCAGTCGCTTTTTCAAGAACTAGCGAGACGTCTGACATTCTGAAATATCGTAGATAATTATGCTAATTTGGAATTTAATTTAATTAATAATAATAATTTAATTAATAACTTTGACGAGTTCGGTTCGATTTTAGCGGATTCGATTCCCACACAGGACATACATTTGTGCGCATGAATGTGTCTGTTAATTTAATAAATAATTTGTTCTCTCTGCCTACCCCGCAAGGGACTTGGCGTGAAGATATACATACATACATACACACAATTATGCTAACTTTATTTAAATAATTTAATTTATAATATTGTTTGGATCCAAAGCTCTTTACTGCATCATGCTTCTTTACACAGCTTTTATATTATTATTCAGGTGTGAAATCGTTTACTGCGTCTTGTTCCAATTTCTCACGTGAAGCAGCGTGTAGCAGAAATTGAGCATTGAGAATGATACACAAATCACTGATGTTCCTGCTCTTGTCCCTTCACAGTCTACCAGTTCATTTACTGAACTTTCAAAAGAGGAAAGATGCCACACGTCAAAGGTATATTTGAACTAATTAAATTCATTTTATTTATTTCATTTTTATCGTAATTGTCATTGGTATTTATAATAAACAAATTTTAAATTAATTTCAGATGTACATAATTTATGAATAACTTCTAAGTGAACAAATTGTCACCTAAATGTAAACTTTCATATAATCAATTCAAAAATCCAAAAATCAGCTCAATTTTAATTCCAGGGTTAAAAGAGTCTTAAAAAGTTGACTAGGAATATGTCTGAATGTTTCAAAAAATATTTTGGATGCAAATTAAAATGAGCATGAAGGACAAGAAGGCCAGGCGATATACCTTTGAAGAGAAAATACTACCTTCACGTACAACATTGAAAAAACTGGTTTCACAACTGAATGTCGATCCAGGAGTAAATCCTCCGATTTTTGAATCAATCGAACAAGACGTAAGTTTTTTGCATTGTTTGTCAGATATTGAAATCTTGTATCAGTTAAGTGTATTTGGTTTTCCAAAAAGTAAATGAATATTGAAAATTGACTGATGAAAATTAAAACACCTAGAACAAAATATAATCTATATAAAGTATAAAACAATGTTTCTTACCGCCGTCTGTATGCATAGAACTTTTAAACTACGCAATGGATTTTTATGCTGTTTTCATCCATAGAGTGATTCAAAAGGAAGGTTTGTATGTCATAATACATGCATATTATAGTAGAGAAAAGTTTGAGAATTTAAAAGATTTATAATGCGATGTGGTAAAAAACATACTTATTGTGTGCTTACTTTGCAAACGCTGGCAAATCCTTTTGAGATGATACATCATAATAATGTACTGCGGATTTATATATCTTAAAAAGATCTACAGAAAAGTCCATCATCGTATATGATGGTATCTCCCAAGGATAACCCACAGTAACCAATTTTAACTTTCACATGTTACAAAATATTCTTTATTTACGAAGCTATTTAATCAATACTACAATACAGTATTATTCCTTAGCCAATTAAATACGTTAGATACGTTGTGCATTTGAAATCGCTCCACATTGAATATAAGCGTGCGAAACCGGAGCGGTATGCCTGTAATCAGTAAATCAAAGTGGTTCATTTCTTATTATATTATTATTATAAGAGATAAACAACTTTATTTCAACCCTTATTTCAATATTATATTTTGTTTATATCATTTCCAGGTAAAGACTTGGAAAGAGGAGAAACGGTACTGCGCCATATTTTTTGATGAAATGGCTCTTGAACCTGGCTTGACATATGCACCAAATAAAGATCGAATTTCTGGACGTGTCGAGTTAAATGAAAGGAAACCAAAACTTGCTGACCATGCATTAGTCTTCCTTGTCAAAGGTGCAATTTTTAAATGGCAACAACCAATTGAATATTATTTCTGTGCGGATACTACAAGTGGAATCGAATTAAAATCCATTTAAAAAAAAAATATCAAAGCTGTTGGGAGACAGGATTAATGCCAAATGCTTTCTTATGTAATCAAGGTTCAGCCTTCCAATCAGCTATGAAGAGTTTTCAGCAAGACACAAAACGGGAGCAAATTCTTGCCAATGAAAATACTGGTTTGATTGTTTATAAAACTTTATTGTATAATTTAACATTCAAACTACCGAACAAAAAAAATACAAAATAAGAAACTTAATCTAAATTATACAATGGCGGACTTATCCCAATAGAGATCTCTTCCAGTCAACCATGAAATGCTTGAAAAGGAATTCATCTAATAGGTTTGGTGCAATTTACGCACAATACACACTTCTCGCTCAACACAAAATACCCAAACTCACAGTACATATACGCGTTAAAAAGTAAAGGCTAATTTAAATATCAGAAATAGAGTCGTAATGCTTCTTCACCTGTGATTTAAAGGAGTTATAAGATTGGGATAACTTCACACTTATTGGGAGTGCGTTCCAGAGACGTACGGCTTGAACCGTAAGGGATTTGGAAAAACATTGGGAATTATTGGCAGGGATTTATAAGAATAGATCGTTTCTAGGTCGAAGTCGGGTATCCATTACACGAAACTTGAAACACTCGTGGAGATATTTTGGAGCCGTAGTACTGAAGAGTATATAGAAAATGAAAAGACAGGGTATGAAGATTTCTACTGGGTATGATTTTCTAATGGGTTAAACAGATTAAGCTTTTTGCGATATTCAGAAATATGATCAAATTTCCGTAGACCAAAAACATATCTCCAGAAGATCTTCCGTAGGATCCAAATACACCACATCTCCATAATCTAGTAGAGGGAGAAGGAGGGAATTTACCAATAAATACTTATACTGCTGGGTGGGTGGGTCATCAGAAAATTACTAGTAAAATTAGAGTGCAAAGAATGCAAAAATAAATTAACTAGCGAGACAAGAATAGATGTTCACAGGTGGATTACCCACAAGGAATATAAAAAATCGGCCAAGTGCGAGTCGGACTCGCGCACGAAGGGTTCCGTACCATTATCTATAAAAAAGGCAAAAAAATCACGTTTGTTGTATGGGAGCCCCTTTAAATATTTGTTTTATTCTATTTTTTAGTATTTGTTGTTATAGCGGCAACAGAAATACATCATCTGTGAAAATTTCAACTGTCTAACTATCACGGTTCATGAGATATAGCCTGGTGACAGACGGACGGACGGACGGACGGAGAGCGGAGCCTCAGTAATAGGGTTCCGTTTTAAAAAAATGAAAGTAAGTTGACCTACCCATCAGAGGATGCAGTGAGATATTTTAGTGTGTTTTAGAAAAAAATGGTCATTTTTTTTTTCAAATTTGTCTAAAGTTATTAAAGAAAATATTATGGTCAGTTATAACTTAGAAAACATTGCTTGTCAATCACACCAAAATATTGCTATTCAGCTCTTTTTGCAGGTTACTTTGAAAAACACTTGTGAAAAACGGTCAATTCGTGTGTGTCAATATAAAACTATATGAAATATATTAATACCTAATGTACACAGTATTGTGCTGGTTGTGCGAGTAACATTCAAGTTTCATATGCATTGTATCATACCTTTGCTTATTATTGAATTGGTGCAACATAATTAATAAAATTTTGAGAGGAACTGACATTATCAGATTACAGAAAATAAATTTGCCTATGATGCAAAAAAAAGCCCTATTAATATTTACTACAAAGTTAAAGAAAAATAAACAAATTACAATAATTTACACATGTTTTTTATAGCGATTTTATCACATATACCTTTATATTACGGTGGTGATGAAATCGTTGAATCTCATCACTCATATATACGTCCGTCATTGCGAAAGTGGAAGGATGTAGGAGCCGAGGAAGACCAAGACTAACCGACCATGACCAAATACCTTAGGAACCGGCGAGCGTGTACGAAAAGAACTATGAATGTGGAAGAAGCGAGTGAAGTGTGTAACGACCGCGTCTTGAGGCGCTCGGTTCTCTCTGCCTACCCCGCAAGGGACCTGGCTTGAAGATATTCATACATACATACGATGTTACAAGTTTTCTTGTTTGTTTCAGCATATTCGGTGTTCCACTGCACCATACATTAATACCTTTAAAAGTACATGTTAGTTAATCATAAAATCGCTATCTCTAAAAGTACAGGTTGAAGCTGCTAATTGTTTCACGATACTACCGGTAGATGGCGCTATAGTTAAAAATGTGCAATGGGTTAAAACCGCTAAATGGTTCACGGTATTACCGGTAGATGGCGCTGTAGTTAAAAAATGTATAACATTTGTATTTTACATTTGACTTGTATGTAATACATTCTATAAACATCGCCGCTTCTACTTGTTAAACGTTTTTTAATTTAAGTTATTAATTATAAATATTTATTTAATGATGCCAGAGAACATAAGTACACGCACCCATTTTTTTTTTATAAAACGTCGGAAGGCATACGAGCATACGGCCTATCTGATATAAAGTGGTCACGGTAACCTATGAACAAAGTGAGAAAGCACTATGAAATTTGGCCAGTCCTGAAAGCATTACCTTTTAGCGACCGCTTTATTTATGGTCGAAATTAACAATACGTTACCTTTTTCATATAACATCATAAAAATTTACACACTTAAATCTCAAGAGACAATGAAGTATACGCATAGAAAACAGTTTTAATTTTACAACTTACTGATAACTATTTCGCTAATCTGAGGTAGGTACCTAACTACTATATTTATTTATTGCTTACAATGTATGCGGCCACTAATCTGAATATGTGCACAAAGCGCACATATTAGGCCGCAGACAGTTTGCGCCTACGTAACTACAACTTATAAACTATAGCGTATTATAATATTGAATGACCACTAGCGTCGGTGTTAAAGTAACGTAACAGCGCGTTTCGCCACTGCGCCACCGAGCTCGTCAAACATATTTTTAAAACAACGATATCATTCATTTTCCCAACAAATATTTTCATTTTGTTTTCCCTTTTATTCGTTGATTGCATTTATTGAACCTATTTATATTAGGTATCTTGTCTGTGTGGCACCATGTTCGAGTTATCAACAAATTAAATACAAGTTGAAAATTGGAAAATGTGATGATTGTAAGATTGAATTGAAAGCAGGCTCTATAAAATTATTTACATAAAATATTTTCCGTATTTTCTATCGAAAATATCGAGTGGCAAAAATTGTTATCATTTGCATATCATTGCACAGTGTATGCTTTTAATGTCCTAACTACTATATGCAACTTATAAACTACAATTAAAGCTTATTGTACTATATATCATTAATTTGCTACTTATACCTACATTTAAACTTATTAAATACTGTTTACTTATTATTACCACTACTTTACCACTACTCTTACTATAACTACCTCTCTTAAAAATACCCAGACCAAGACAAACAGACATGTTCATGCACACAAATATTTGTCCCGTGTGGGAATCGAACCCACTAGCGTCGGTGTCAAAGTAACGTAACAGCGCGTTTCGCCACTGCGCCACCGAGCTCGTCAAACATATTTTGAAAACATCGATACCTTTCATTCATTTTCCTACCAAATATTTTCATTTTGTTCGTCCCTTTATTCATTGATTGCATTTATTGAACCTATTTAAATTAGGTATCTTGTGTGTGTGGCACCATGTTCGAGTCATCAATAAATTAAATACAAGTTGAAAATTTGAAAAAATGTAAATTGTGCCACGTTTGGAGAGCCTGTGTTATGTGGTGAAGCTGCAGTTGTGGGGAGCCTTTATTTTACAAAGAATCAGCTGTTTTCCGTCAGTCAAATGATAATTTTCACGGCCGAATGGGACGCCATTTTCACGTATGCGTTTCCAGGGAGACGCGAAAACCGGTAGCGCTGATTGGTAGTATTTTAGCCGTCGCCCTGGTTACTATCAACAAAGCGTGCGCTAAGGAGCGATGTAATACGCCTTCCCAAAGCCTGTCTGCGTGAAAAAATACATAATAATTATATATTACTGGAAAGCAAATCATTAAATACTTATACTTCTAACAGTGAAAAAAATCAGTGTTCAAACAAAATGTTGTGATAGTTTATTTTGAATAGTGTTTTTGTTATACATAGTAAGTAATATTTTTTCATGTTGCGTTTGTAAGTACTTTATTTAATAAATCTTGTGGGGATGCACTCACCGGTGTCTGTACCTGATAATGAAGCTACTGGCGCCTCATCTGGTTGAATATGCAATTTATGCCAGAAATTATTTTGTTCTAGGCGTGGACTTAAAATTCATTTTGGTAAATCACATAAAAATTCTTGTTCGCAAAATTCAATAATCTCTAGCATTTTCATTACCAAGAACACTTGTAACACATCTATTACTCCCTAATCGAACCGTTTCATGAAAAACTAGCTCACTTTAAACAGAATACTGCAGTAGTCAAGAGTATACCTCGAGGTGCGAGGATCTCCGTTGCTAACGCTTCGTCTCATCTTTTATCAAACTGCACCGAAAATATCACTATATATGACTGGGAAAAATTGTTATCATTTGCATATCGCACAGTGTATGCTTCTACAGAGGTAGGTACTTAACTACTATATGCAAATTTTAAACTACTGTTTACTTATTGTTACCACTACTCTTACTATAACTATCTCTCTTAAAAAATACCCAGACCAAGACAAACAGACATATTCATGCACACAAATGTTTGTCCCGTGTGGGAATCAACCCACTAGCGTCGGTGTCAAAGTAACGTAACAGCGCGTTTCGCCACTGCGCCACCGAGCTCGTCAAACATATATTGTTTTTCCCTTTTATTCATTGATTGCATTTATTTAACCTATTTAGATTAGGTATCTTGTCTGTGTGGCACCATGTTTGAGTTATCAACAAATTAAATACAAGTTGAAAATTGGAAAATGTGATGATTGTAAAATTGAATTGAAAGCAGGCTCTATAAAGTTATTTATATATAATATATTCCGTATTTTCTATCGAAAATATCGAGTGGCAAAAATTGTTATCATTTGCATATCATTGCACAGTGTATGCTTCTAATGACCTAACTACTATATGCAACTTATGAACTACAATTGAAGCTTATCATTAAGTTACTACTTATACCTACATTTAAACTTATTAAATACTGTTTACTTATTATTACCACTACTTTACCACTACTCTTACTATAACTACCTCTCTTAAAAATACCCAGACCAAGACAAACAGACATGTTCATGCACACAAATATTTGTCCCGTGTGGGAATCGAACCCACTAGCGTCGGTGTCAAAGTAACGTAACAGCGCGTTTCGCCACTGCGCCACCGAGCTCGTCAAACATATTTTGAAAACATCGATACCTTTCATTCATTTTCCTACCAAATATTTTCATTTTGTTCGTCCTTTTATTCATTGATTGCATTTATTGAACCTATTTAAATTAGGTATCTTGTGTGTGTGGCACCATGTTCGAGTCATCAATAAATTAAATACAAGTTGAAAATTTGAAAAAATGTAAATTGTGCCACGTTTGGAGAGCCTGTGTTATGTGGTGAAGCTGCAGTTGTGGGGAGCCTTTATTTTACAAAGAATCAGCTGTTTTCCGTCAGTGAAATGATAATTTTCACGGCCGAATGGGACGCCATTTTCACGTATGCGTTTCCAGGGAGACGCGAAAACCGGTAGCGCTGATTGGTAGTATTTTAGCCGTCGCCCTGGTTACTATCAACAAAGCGTGCGCTAAGGAGCGATGTAATACGCCTTCCCAAAGCCTGTCTGCGTGAAAAAATACATAATAATTATATATTACTGGAAAGCAAATCATTAAATACTTATACTTCTAACAGTGAAAAAAATCAGTGTTCAAACAAAATGTTGTGATAGTTTATTTTGAATAGTGTTTTTGTTATACATAGTAAGTGATATTTTTTCATGTTGCGTTTGTAAGTACTTTATTTAATAAATCTTGTGGGGATGCACTCACCGGTGTCTGTACCTGATAATGAAGCTACTGGTGCCTCATCTGGTTGAATATGCAATTTATGCCAGAAATTATTTTGTTCTAGGCGTGGACTTAAAATTCATTTTGGTAAATCACATAAAAATTCTTGTTCGCAAAATTCAATAATCTCTAGCATTTTCATTACCAAGAACACTTGTAACACATCTATTACTCCCTAATCGAACCGTTTCATGAAAAACTAGCTCACTTTAAACAGAATACTGCAGTAGTCAAGAGTATACCTCGAGGTGCGAGAATCTCCGTTGCTAACGCTTCGTCTCATCTTTTATCAAACTGCACCGAAAATATCACTATATATGACTGGGAAAAATTGTTATCATTTGCATATCGCACAGTGTATGCTTCTACAGAGGTAGGTACCTAACTACTATATGCAAATTTTAAACTACTGTTTACTTATTATTACCACTACTCTTACTATAACTATCTCTCTTAAAAAATACCCAGACCAAGACAAACAGACATATTCATGCACACAAATGTTTGTCCCGTGTGGGAATCAACCCACTAGCGTCGGTGTCAAAGTAACGTAACAGCGCGTTTCGCCACTGCGCCACCGAGCTCGTCAAACATATATTGTTTTTCCCTTTTATTCATTGATTGCATTTATTTAACCTATTTAGATTAGGTATCTTGTCTGTGTGGCACCATGTTTGAGTTATCAACAAATTAAATACAAGTTGAAAATTGGAAAATGTGATGATTGTAAAATTGAATTGAAAGCAGGCTCTATAAAATTATTTATATATAATAAATTCCGTATTTTCTATCGAAAATATCGAGTGGCAAAAATTGTTATCATTTGCATATCATTGCACAGTGTATGCTTCTAATGACCTAACTACTATATGCAACTTATGAACTACAATTGAAGCTTATCATTAAGTTACTACTTATACCTACATTTAAACTTATTAAATACTGTTTACTTATTATTACCACTACTTTACCACTACTCTTACTATAACTACCTCTCTTAAAAATACCCAGACCAAGACAAACAGACATGTTCATGCACACAAATATTTGTCCCGTGTGGGAATCGAACCCACTAGCGTCGGTGTCAAAGTAACGTAACAGCGCGTTTCGCCACTGCGCCACCGAGCTCGTCAAACATATTTTGAAAACATCGATACCTTTCATTCATTTTCCTACCAAATATTTTCATTTTGTTCGTCCCTTTATTCATTGATTGCATTTATTGAACCTATTTAAATTAGGTATCTTGTGTGTGTGGCACCATGTTCGAGTCATCAATAAATTAAATACAAGTTGAAAATTTGAAAAAATGTAAATTGTGCCACGTTTGGAGACCCTGTGTTATGTGGTGAAGCTGCAGTTGTGGGGAGCCTTTATTTTACAAAGAATCAGCTGTTTTCCGTCAGTGAAATGATAATTTTCACGGCCGAATGGGACGCCATTTTCACGTATGCGTTTCCAGGGAGACGCGAAAACCGGTAGCGCTGATTGGTAGTATTTTAGCCGTCGCCCTGGTTACTATCAACAAAGCGTGCGCTAAGGAGCGATGTAATACGCCTTCACAAAGCATGTCTGCGTGAAAAAATACACAATAATTATATATTACTGGAAAGCAAATCATTAAATACTTATACTTCTAACAGTGTAAAAATTAGTGTTCAAACAAAATGTTGTGATAGTTTATTTTGAATACGTAGTGTTTTTGTTATAAGTAACATAGTAAGTGATATTTTTTATGTTGCGTTTGTAAGTAAGTACTTTATTTATTAAATCTTGTGTGGATGCACTAACCGGTTTCTGTACCTGATAATGAAGCTACTGGTGCCTCATCTGGTTGAATATGCAATTTATGCCAAAAATCATTTTGTTCTAGGCGTGGACTTAAAATTCATTTTGGTAAATCACATAAAAATTATTGTTCGCAAAATTCAATAACCTCTAGCTATTTCATTACCAAGAACACTTGTAACACATCTATTACTCCCCAATCGAACCGTTTTATGAAAAACTTGCTAATTTTAAACAGAATATTGCATAGTCAAGAGTATACCTCGAGGTGCGAGGATCTCCGTTGCTAACTCTTTGTCTTGTTTTGTTGTTTTATCAAACTGCACTGAAAATAATACTACAGACACAGTGGATTAGCTTATAAGTCTACTCTGCTATAGATGGCTGGGAAAAAATGTTATTATTTGCATATCGCACCCTGTGTACCTAACTAGTATATTTATTTATTGCTTAGAAACTAGGCTGTTGCGGCCACCAATCTAATTGGTGACCTCACTCACTCGCAGGTACACTACAATACGACCCTCAAGGTAGTTGTTATTCGGCTACTGTTTTCTATGAGGTGGAGATACTTTCCCAGTAGGGTTGCTTTGATATGTAGGTACCATCTCTTTAGAAAAATTTGGAGACTTCATGCAGAAGAATTTCGTCTATGGTGTATTCGTTGCTATGGAGTTGTTATTGTCAAATGTAAAAATATATTTTCCTTATAAATAAAATATAGAATATTTCTATGCTCGTTTTTAATCGGCCTACTAGCCTGACAAATTGGTAGCAGAGCGTGGTTGACTGAAATGGTAGATATGGCTACATATCGTATTGAGCCACTGGCAAAAAATAATTACGATACATGTTGTGTTCAAGCTCAAGCCATACTAGTCAAGAACAAACTATGGGGATACGTAAGTGGTACTCTTGCAATGCCGTCAGACGACGCCGGTGAGGCAAAAATTAAAGCGTTCAACAAACAAGACATGAAGGCACGTGCTGAGATATTACTACTGATGAGCCCCTCACAATTAAAGGACGTACGTGGCTGTAAGACATCAAAACAAGTATGGGACAAGCTAAACTCTTTACATGAATGTACCGGGCCTGCAGGTAAAGCTATGTTATTAAAGCAGCTCGTTTTGAAGAAAATGTTAGAGCGAGATGATGTGCAGGATCACTTGAGCAACTTGATGGATGTGGTTGACAAACTCGCAGCTATGCGCGTAGATATCCATCCAGAATTGTTCACCATAATGATGTTGTGTAGTTTGGCAAATAATTTTGAAAATTTCAGAAGTGCTATTGAATCCAGAGACACTTTACCAAGTCCAGATGATTTAAAAAATAAAATTATTGAAGAGAGTGGGGTTAGAAAGAATAACAACTCTAGAGAGAATTAGGATAGGTGCATTATTTCGGTATCAATGGAAGACAAGGCAGATTTAACGAAACATTTAAATTTAGATGTAATAAATGCAAAAAGAGAGGCCATAACGCTTCACAAGGTGAGTCGAAAGCTAAATTTACAAGCGGAGAAAAGTCGGGAATGTCAAGCCATGACATTTTTTATATCGAGCTAGTGTGCCTGAAGTCTGTAAACTATTGAAACAAAGAAAGATGGTAACAAAAACAAATTCATGAATTTAATCGATGAAACCGGAGCGCTGAAATAAGCTTCTGAACAACATGTCACTCAAGTTAAAGGTGAAGGATTCCTTACTGTAAGAGTGGGGAATGAGCATTACAGTCTGAATGATACGCTGTACGTTCCTGAATTATCGACAAACTTAATGTCTGTTGGAAAGATTACTGATCATGGATATACTGTTATATTCCAGAAAGACGAAGCTTTAATAAAAAAATAAATATAAAGTTCTCTAGGCATGAAGGCAAAATTAATTAGATATATTATTTGAAAGTAGATGAAGTAGAAAAAGCTAACGCAGCAGTAAGAATTAATGATAATATAATAATATGTCACAAGAAACTTGGCCCTTTAAATGAAGCAGACCTGAAAGCAGCATCCAAAAAAGAATTAGTAAAATGAATGAACATTGAAGGTTCAGAAAAATCGGCTGATTGCGAGACATGCTTGAAAGGTAAGATGACAAGATTACCATTTAATTCTTCAGATGGAATAAATAGTAAGGAGCAACTAGAAATTATACATACTGACGTTTTAGGCCACATGCAGACTGAAACATTTGGAGGTTCTAAGTACTTCGTTACATTCATCGACATTATACAAGGTATATGTGTATATTTTATTAAAAGTAAAAGCGACGTATTTCAGATGCACAAGGAATATAAAACACGATGGAAAAGTAGTTCTACAATCACATAACGGCACAGAGTACGTAAACAAAAAAAAAAAATGATTAGTTAAAGCAGCCTGGAATACAACACAGGCTATTAGCACCGTAGAGCAATGTACTTGCAAAGCGCAAAAATAGAATATTAGTTGAGAATGCAAGATGTCTAATGCTTGAGTCACATGTTCCAGAAGAGTTATGGGCAGAGGCAGTCAATACTGCAAACTATTTGATCAATAGATGTCCAAGTAAAGTTTTAAATGAATGTACATCTTTCAAAAAATGGATTGGTCATGAACCATCTGTAAGACACCTGCATTCGTTTTGAATAAACGGCCTAAGCGAGGTGGAAAATTTGATCCTCGCGCCATCGAATGTGTATTCATGGGATACACAAATGTGCCAGAGGGTACAGGATATTAATTCCTAGTAAGAAGGATGTCATAATAAGCAGAGACGTGAAAGATATAGACAAAATGTTTTTTATGTGAAGGAAGAAAATTATTCCAATCCAAAGATTAAAGAGAAGGGGGATAATGAGTACAAAATAGTAGAAGCAATAACTGGAACTTCGGCGTAACACGACGTAGCTCAACTATCTGTTAGTCGGAATGACAATTTCACCGATGCAGTTGGCAACTTCGACATATATAAATAATAAAAAAAAAAAAAAAATTGTCGGACAAATTACACAGCGCCATCTAGCCCTAAAGTAAGCGAAGCTTGTGTTATGGGTACTAGACAACTGATAAATATACGTAAGTACATTTTTTTTTTGTAAATACATACTTATATACATAGAAAATACCCAGACCAAGACAAACAGACATGTTCATGCACACAAATGTTTGTGTTGTGTGGGAATCGAACCCACGAGCGTTGGTGTCAAAGTAGCGTAACAGCGTGTTCCACCACTGCGCCACCGAACTCATCAAATGACGAAGATATAGCTGTTGAAAGTGATGAAGAAATACAGAGTGAAGTAGAAGATATTCATGATGATACAAATAATACTGGACGTCCTCAGAGAACGAGGAAATTGCCAGTATGGGCTAAAGATTACGAAATTAAAGGAAGGAAGAGATAAAGCTGAAACGATTAATGTGTAATAATGCGAGATGATTCATTTCTGTGTGAATAAGAAGAAGAAGAATACGGGTACGGGTACCATGATGCAATAAAGGCAGAAATTAGAGCGCACGTAATAAATGGTACTTGGAAGATAGTCAAACGAGATAATGATATGAAAACCATAGATTTCAAAATGATATTGAAGAAGAAAATAGGCTCTAGTAATACACAAATAAGAAAAGCCAACATGGAAGCCGATCTACTGACCATGATGAAAGCATGAGCTGGACTTAAGCTTGGAAAATTCAGATCCTCATTAGGATTACTTTAATGAATTTCTTCTGATGAGGAGGAGATTGTTGGAGACTTCACGTAGAAGAATTTCGTCAATGGTGTATTCGTTGCTATGGGGTTGTTATTGCCAAATGTAAAATATATATTTTCCTTATAAATAAAACATAGAATATTTCATATTATGTTCGTGTTTAATCGGCCTACTAGCCTGACAGAAGAAAACAGCCAGACCAAGACAAACAGACACGTTCATGCGCACAAATGTATGTCCTGTGTGGGAACCGAATCCACCAGCCTTGGTGCTAAAGTCGAACCGAACTCGTCAAAGTCATTAATTAAGAATTAGTCATATGTCAAGAAATGCTTGGTTGATTGCCTGCCCGGGTTAAAAATTTCCATCCGATCCCAACTCCCAAAGGAGCTGGGACGATGCCATCTGAAATATTCAATATAATGATTTATTCCACAGAGCTTCAGACTTTGAACAAGCGATACTGAGGGCGGCAGAGTGTAAGTATGCTGACCACTGGCTACAAGCCTATACGGTCGCCTAATACGGGCACGAGCCTATACCCTGACACCCTCAGGCTAGCTGTCTGTCTGCGGCTGGGAGTCCCGATATGTGCTCCACACAAGTGCCCCTGCGGCAGTGATGTCGATCAGTTTGGACACCACGGACTTTCTTGTCAAAAAAGTGCAGGTAGTTTCTCCCGTCATGCCGCACTTAACGACATTATCCGTCGGGCCCTCGCCTCTGTCAACGTTCCAGCTATTGTGGTACTCACCGGACTAGCCAGGGACGATGGTAAGCGACCCGACGGGATGTCGTTGATTCCATGGAAGATGAGGAGGGTTTTAGTGTGGGACGCAACTTGCGTTGACACACAGGCCTCTTCTCATCTTCATCGCACTACCATCAAGGCGCGTCTGAGGCGGCTGAACATTTAAAAATAAATAAACACAGGGGTCTTGGCTCCGACTACAAATTTGTTCTTTCGGAGTAGAGACCCTTGGTCCGTGGGGTCCAGGCGTGCAGTCGCTTTTTCAAGAACTAGCGAGACGTCTGACATTCTGAAATATCGTAGATAATTATGCTAATTTGGAATTTAATTTAATTAATAATAATAATTTAATTAATAACTTTGACGAGTTCGGTTCGATTTTAGCGGATTCGATTCCCACACAGGACATACATTTGTGCGCATGAATGTGTCTGTTAATTTAATAAATAATTTGTTCTCTCTGCCTACCCCGCAAGGGACTTGGCGTGAAGATATACATACATACATACACACAATTATGCTAACTTTATTTAAATAATTTAATTTATAATATTGTTTGGATCCAAAGCTCTTTACTGCATCATGCTTCTTTACACAGCTTTTATATTATTATTCAGGTGTGAAATCGTTTACTGCGTCTTGTTCCAATTTCTCACGTGAAGCAGCGTGTAGCAGAAATTGAGCATTGAGAATGATACACAAATCACTGATGTTCCTGCTCTTGTCCCTTCACAGTCTACCAGTTCATTTACTGAACTTTCAAAAGAGGAAAGATGCCACACGTCAAAGGTATATTTGAACTAATTAAATTCATTTTATTTATTTCATTTTTATCGTAATTGTCATTGGTATTTATAATAAACAAATTTTAAATTAATTTCAGATGTACATAATTTATGAATAACTTCTAAGTGAACAAATTGTCACCTAAATGTAAACTTTCATATAATCAATTCAAAAATCCAAAAATCAGCTCAATTTTAATTCCAGGGTTAAAAGAGTCTTAAAAAGTTGACTAGGAATATGTCTGAATGTTTCAAAAAATATTTTGGATGCAAATTAAAATGAGCATGAAGGACAAGAAGGCCAGGCGATATACCTTTGAAGAGAAAATACTACCTTCACGTACAACATTGAAAAAACTGGTTTCACAACTGAATGTCGATCCAGGAGTAAATCCTCCGATTTTTGAATCAATCGAACAAGACGTAAGTTTTTTGCATTGTTTGTCAGATATTGAAATCTTGTATCAGTTAAGTGTATTTGGTTTTCCAAAAAGTAAATGAATATTGAAAATTGACTGATGAAAATTAAAACACCTAGAACAAAATATAATCTATATAAAGTATAAAACAATGTTTCTTACCGCCGTCTGTATGCATAGAACTTTTAAACTACGCAATGGATTTTTATGCTGTTTTCATCCATAGAGTGATTCAAAAGGAAGGTTTGTATGTCATAATACATGCATATTATAGTAGAGAAAAGTTTGAGAATTTAAAAGATTTATAATGCGATGTGGTAAAAAACATACTTATTGTGTGCTTACTTTGCAAACGCTGGCAAATCCTTTTGAGATGATACATCATAATAATGTACTGCGGATTTATATATCTTAAAAAGATCTACAGAAAAGTCCATCATCGTATATGATGGTATCTCCCAAGGATAACCCACAGTAACCAATTTTAACTTTCACATGTTACAAAATATTCTTTATTTACGAAGCTATTTAATCAATACTACAATACAGTATTATTCCTTAGCCAATTAAATACGTTAGATACGTTGTGCATTTGAAATCGCTCCACATTGAATATAAGCGTGCGAAACCGGAGCGGTATGCCTGTAATCAGTAAATCAAAGTGGTTCATTTCTTATTATATTATTATTATAAGAGATAAACAACTTTATTTCAACCCTTATTTCAATATTATATTTTGTTTATATCATTTCCAGGTAAAGACTTGGAAAGAGGAGAAACGGTACTGCGCCATATTTTTTGATGAAATGGCTCTTGAACCTGGCTTGACATATGCACCAAATAAAGATCGAATTTCTGGACGTGTCGAGTTAAATGAAAGGAAACCAAAACTTGCTGACCATGCATTAGTCTTCCTTGTCAAAGGTGCAATTTTTAAATGGCAACAACCAATTGAATATTATTTCTGTGCGGATACTACAAGTGGAATCGAATTAAAATCCATTTAAAAAAAAAATATCAAAGCTGTTGGGAGACAGGATTAATGCCAAATGCTTTCTTATGTAATCAAGGTTCAGCCTTCCAATCAGCTATGAAGAGTTTTCAGCAAGACACAAAACGGGAGCAAATTCTTGCCAATGAAAATACTGGTTTGATTGTTTATAAAACTTTATTGTATAATTTAACATTCAAACTACCGAACAAAAAAAATACAAAATAAGAAACTTAATCTAAATTATACAATGGCGGACTTATCCCAATAGAGATCTCTTCCAGTCAACCATGAAATGCTTGAAAAGGAATTCATCTAATAGGTTTGGTGCAATTTACGCACAATACACACTTCTCGCTCAACACAAAATACCCAAACTCACAGTACATATACGCGTTAAAAAGTAAAGGCTAATTTAAATATCAGAAATAGAGTCGTAATGCTTCTTCACCTGTGATTTAAAGGAGTTATAAGATTGGGATAACTTCACACTTATTGGGAGTGCGTTCCAGAGACGTACGGCTTGAACCGTAAGGGATTTGGAAAAACATTGGGAATTATTGGCAGGGATTTATAAGAATAGATCGTTTCTAGGTCGAAGTCGGGTATCCATTACACGAAACTTGAAACACTCGTGGAGATATTTTGGAGCCGTAGTACTGAAGAGTATATAGAAAATGAAAAGACAGGGTATGAAGATTTCTACTGGGTATGATTTTCTAATGGGTTAAACAGATTAAGCTTTTTGCGATATTCAGAAATATGATCAAATTTCCGTAGACCAAAAACATATCTCCAGAAGATCTTCCGTAGGATCCAAATACACCACATCTCCATAATCTAGTAGAGGGAGAAGGAGGGAATTTACCAATAAATACTTATACTGCTGGGTGGGTGGGTCATCAGAAAATTACTAGTAAAATTAGAGTGCAAAGAATGCAAAAATAAATTAACTAGCGAGACAAGAATAGATGTTCACAGGTGGATTACCCACAAGGAATATAAAAAATCGGCCAAGTGCGAGTCGGACTCGCGCACGAAGGGTTCCGTACCATTATCTATAAAAAAGGCAAAAAAATCACGTTTGTTGTATGGGAGCCCCTTTAAATATTTGTTTTATTCTATTTTTTAGTATTTGTTGTTATAGCGGCAACAGAAATACATCATCTGTGAAAATTTCAACTGTCTAACTATCACGGTTCATGAGATATAGCCTGGTGACAGACGGACGGACGGACGGACGGACAGCGGAGCCTCAGTAATAGGGTTCCGTTTTAAAAAAATGAAAGTAAGTTGACCTACCCATCAGAGGATGCAGTGAGATATTTTAGTGTGTTTTAGAAAAAAATGGTCATTTTTTTTTTCAAATTTGTCTAAAGTTATTAAAGAAAATATTATGGTCAGTTATAACTTAGAAAACATTGCTTGTCAATCACACCAAAATATTGCTATTCAGCTCTTTTTGCAGGTTACTTTGAAAAACACTTGTGAAAAACGGTCAATTCGTGTGTGTCAATATAAAACTATATGAAATATATTAATACCTAATGTACACAGTATTGTGCTGGTTGTGCGAGTAACATTCAAGTTTCATATGCATTGTATCATACCTTTGCTTATTATTGAATTGGTGCAACATAATTAATAAAATTTTGAGAGGAACTGACATTATCAGATTACAGAAAATAAATTTGCCTATGATGCAAAAAAAAGCCCTATTAATATTTACTACAAAGTTAAAGAAAAATAAACAAATTACAATAATTTACACATGTTTTTTATAGCGATTTTATCACATATACCTTTATATTACGGTGGTGATGAAATCGTTGAATCTCATCACTCATATATACGTCCGTCATTGCGAAAGTGGAAGGATGTAGGAGCCGAGGAAGACCAAGACTAACCGACCATGACCAAATACCTTAGGAACCGGCGAGCGTGTACGAAAAGAACTATGAATGTGGAAGAAGCGAGTGAAGTGTGTAACGACCGCGTCTTGAGGCGCTCGGTTCTCTCTGCCTACCCCGCAAGGGACCTGGCTTGAAGATATTCATACATACATACGATGTTACAAGTTTTCTTGTTTGTTTCAGCATATTCGGTGTTCCACTGCACCATACATTAATACCTTTAAAAGTACATGTTAGTTAATCATAAAATCGCTATCTCTAAAAGTACAGGTTGAAGCTGCTAATTGTTTCACGATACTACCGGTAGATGGCGCTATAGTTAAAAATGTGCAATGGGTTAAAACCGCTAAATGGTTCACGGTATTACCGGTAGATGGCGCTGTAGTTAAAAAATGTATAACATTTGTATTTTACATTTGACTTGTATGTAATACATTCTATAAACATCGCCGCTTCTACTTGTTAAACGTTTTTTAATTTAAGTTATTAATTATAAATATTTATTTAATGATGCCAGAGAACATAAGTACACGCACCCATTTTTTTTTTATAAAACGTCGGAAGGCATACGAGCATACGGCCTATCTGATATAAAGTGGTCACGGTAACCTATGAACAAAGTGAGAAAGCACTATGAAATTTGGCCAGTCCTGAAAGCATTACCTTTTAGCGACCGCTTTATTTATGGTCGAAATTAACAATACGTTACCTTTTTCATATAACATCATAAAAATTTACACACTTAAATCTCAAGAGACAATGAAGTATACGCATAGAAAACAGTTTTAATTTTACAACTTACTGATAACTATTTCGCTAATCTGAGGTAGGTACCTAACTACTATATTTATTTATTGCTTACAATGTATGCGGCCACTAATCTGAATATGTGCACAAAGCGCACATATTAGGCCGCAGACAGTTTGCGCCTACGTAACTACAACTTATAAACTATAGCGTATTATAATATTGAATGACCACTAGCGTCGGTGTTAAAGTAACGTAACAGCGCGTTTCGCCACTGCGCCACCGAGCTCGTCAAACATATTTTTAAAACAACGATATCATTCATTTTCCCAACAAATATTTTCATTTTGTTTTCCCTTTTATTCGTTGATTGCATTTATTGAACCTATTTATATTAGGTATCTTGTCTGTGTGGCACCATGTTCGAGTTATCAACAAATTAAATACAAGTTGAAAATTGGAAAATGTGATGATTGTAAGATTGAATTGAAAGCAGGCTCTATAAAATTATTTACATAAAATATTTTCCGTATTTTCTATCGAAAATATCGAGTGGCAAAAATTGTTATCATTTGCATATCATTGCACAGTGTATGCTTTTAATGTCCTAACTACTATATGCAACTTATAAACTACAATTAAAGCTTATGTACTATATATCATTAATTTGCTACTTATACCTACATTTAAACTTATTAAATACTGTTTACTTATTATTACCACTACTTTACCACTACTCTTACTATAACTACCTCTCTTAAAAATACCCAGACCAAGACAAACAGACATGTTCATGCACACAAATATTTGTCCCGTGTGGGAATCGAACCCACTAGCGTCGGTGTCAAAGTAACGTAACAGCGCGTTTCGCCACTGCGCCACCGAGCTCGTCAAACATATTTTGAAAACATCGATACCTTTCATTCATTTTCCTACCAAATATTTTCATTTTGTTCGTCCCTTTATTCATTGATTGCATTTATTGAACCTATTTAAATTAGGTATCTTGTGTGTGTGGCACCATGTTCGAGTCATCAATAAATTAAATACAAGTTGAAAATTTGAAAAAATGTAAATTGTGCCACGTTTGGAGAGCCTGTGTTATGTGGTGAAGCTGCAGTTGTGGGGAGCCTTTATTTTACAAAGAATCAGCTGTTTTCCGTCAGTCAAATGATAATTTTCACGGCCGAATGGGACGCCATTTTCACGTATGCGTTTCCAGGGAGACGCGAAAACCGGTAGCGCTGATTGGTAGTATTTTAGCCGTCGCCCTGGTTACTATCAACAAAGCGTGCGCTAAGGAGCGATGTAATACGCCTTCCCAAAGCCTGTCTGCGTGAAAAAATACATAATAATTATATATTACTGGAAAGCAAATCATTAAATACTTATACTTCTAACAGTGAAAAAAATCAGTGTTCAAACAAAATGTTGTGATAGTTTATTTTGAATAGTGTTTTTGTTATACATAGTAAGTAATATTTTTTCATGTTGCGTTTGTAAGTACTTTATTTAATAAATCTTGTGGGGATGCACTCACCGGTGTCTGTACCTGATAATGAAGCTACTGGCGCCTCATCTGGTTGAATATGCAATTTATGCCAGAAATTATTTTGTTCTAGGCGTGGACTTAAAATTCATTTTGGTAAATCACATAAAAATTCTTGTTCGCAAAATTCAATAATCTCTAGCATTTTCATTACCAAGAACACTTGTAACACATCTATTACTCCCTAATCGAACCGTTTCATGAAAAACTAGCTCACTTTAAACAGAATACTGCAGTAGTCAAGAGTATACCTCGAGGTGCGAGGATCTCCGTTGCTAACGCTTCGTCTCATCTTTTATCAAACTGCACCGAAAATATCACTATATATGACTGGGAAAAATTGTTATCATTTGCATATCGCACAGTGTATGCTTCTACAGAGGTAGGTACCTAACTACTATATGCAAATTTTAAACTACTGTTTACTTATTGTTACCACTACTCTTACTATAACTATCTCTCTTAAAAAATACCCAGACCAAGACAAACAGACATATTCATGCACACAAATGTTTGTCCCGTGTGGGAATCAACCCACTAGCGTCGGTGTCAAAGTAACGTAACAGCGCGTTTCGCCACTGCGCCACCGAGCTCGTCAAACATATATTGTTTTTCCCTTTTATTCATTGATTGCATTTATTTAACCTATTTAGATTAGGTATCTTGTCTGTGTGGCACCATGTTTGAGTTATCAACAAATTAAATACAAGTTGAAAATTGGAAAATGTGATGATTGTAAAATTGAATTGAAAGCAGGCTCTATAAAGTTATTTATATATAATATATTCCGTATTTTCTATCGAAAATATCGAGTGGCAAAAATTGTTATCATTTGCATATCATTGCACAGTGTATGCTTCTAATGACCTAACTACTATATGCAACTTATGAACTACAATTGAAGCTTATCATTAAGTTACTACTTATACCTACATTTAAACTTATTAAATACTGTTTACTTATTATTACCACTACTTTACCACTACTCTTACTATAACTACCTCTCTTAAAAATACCCAGACCAAGACAAACAGACATGTTCATGCACACAAATATTTGTCCCGTGTGGGAATCGAACCCACTAGCGTCGGTGTCAAAGTAACGTAACAGCGCGTTTCGCCACTGCGCCACCGAGCTCGTCAAACATATTTTGAAAACATCGATACCTTTCATTCATTTTCCTACCAAATATTTTCATTTTGTTCGTCCCTTTATTCATTGATTGCATTTATTGAACCTATTTAAATTAGGTATCTTGTGTGTGTGGCACCATGTTCGAGTCATCAATAAATTAAATACAAGTTGAAAATTTGAAAAAATGTAAATTGTGCCACGTTTGGAGACCCTGTGTTATGTGGTGAAGCTGCAGTTGTGGGGAGCCTTTATTTTACAAAGAATCAGCTGTTTTCCGTCAGTGAAATGATAATTTTCACGGCCGAATGGGACGCCATTTTCACGTATGCGTTTCCAGGGAGACGCGAAAACCGGTAGCGCTGATTGGTAGTATTTTAGCCGTCGCCCTGGTTACTATCAACAAAGCGTGCGCTAAGGAGCGATGTAATACGCCTTCCCAAAGCCTGTCTGCGTGAAAAAATACATAATAATTATATATTACTGGAAAGCAAATCATTAAATACTTATACTTCTAACAGTGAAAAAAATCAGTGTTCAAACAAAATGTTGTGATAGTTTATTTTGAATAGTGTTTTTGTTATACATAGTAAGTGATATTTTTTCATGTTGCGTTTGTAAGTACTTTATTTAATAAATCTTGTGGGGATGCACTCACCGGTGTCTGTACCTGATAATGAAGCTACTGGTGCCTCATCTGGTTGAATATGCAATTTATGCCAGAAATTATTTTGTTCTAGGCGTGGACTTAAAATTCATTTTGGTAAATCACATAAAAATTCTTGTTCGCAAAATTCAATAATCTCTAGCATTTTCATTACCAAGAACACTTGTAACACATCTATTACTCCCTAATCGAACCGTTTCATGAAAAACTAGCTCACTTTAAACAGAATACTGCAGTAGTCAAGAGTATACCTCGAGGTGCGAGGATCTCCGTTGCTAACGCTTCGTCTCATCTTTTATCAAACTGCACCGAAAATATCACTATATATGACTGGGAAAAATTGTTATCATTTGCATATCGCACAGTGTATGCTTCTACAGAGGTAGGTACCTAACTACTATATGCAAATTTTAAACTACTGTTTACTTATTATTACCACTACTCTTACTATAACTATCTCTCTTAAAAAATACCCAGACCAAGACAAACAGACATATTCATGCACACAAATGTTTGTCCCGTGTGGGAATCAACCCACTAGCGTCGGTGTCAAAGTAACGTAACAGCGCGTTTCGCCACTGCGCCACCGAGCTCGTCAAACATATATTGTTTTTCCCTTTTATTCATTGATTGCATTTATTTAACCTATTTAGATTAGGTATCTTGTCTGTGTGGCACCATGTTTGAGTTATCAACAAATTAAATACAAGTTGAAAATTGGAAAATGTGATGATTGTAAAATTGAATTGAAAGCAGGCTCTATAAAATTATTTATATATAATAAATTCCGTATTTTCTATCGAAAATATCGAGTGGCAAAAATTGTTATCATTTGCATATCATTGCACAGTGTATGCTTCTAATGACCTAACTACTATATGCAACTTATGAACTACAATTGAAGCTTATCATTAAGTTACTACTTATACCTACATTTAAACTTATTAAATACTGTTTACTTATTATTACCACTACTTTACCACTACTCTTACTATAACTACCTCTCTTAAAAATACCCAGACCAAGACAAACAGACATGTTCATGCACACAAATATTTGTCCCGTGTGGGAATCGAACCCACTAGCGTCGGTGTCAAAGTAACGTAACAGCGCGTTTCGCCACTGCGCCACCGAGCTCGTCAAACATATTTTGAAAACATCGATACCTTTCATTCATTTTCCTACCAAATATTTTCATTTTGTTCGTCCCTTTATTCATTGATTGCATTTATTGAACCTATTTAAATTAGGTATCTTGTGTGTGTGGCACCATGTTCGAGTCATCAATAAATTAAATACAAGTTGAAAATTTGAAAAAATGTAAATTGTGCCACGTTTGGAGACCCTGTGTTATGTGGTGAAGCTGCAGTTGTGGGGAGCCTTTATTTTACAAAGAATCAGCTGTTTTCCGTCAGTGAAATGATAATTTTCACGGCCGAATGGGACGCCATTTTCACGTATGCGTTTCCAGGGAGACGCGAAAACCGGTAGCGCTGATTGGTAGTATTTTAGCCGTCGCCCTGGTTACTATCAACAAAGCGTGCGCTAAGGAGCGATGTAATACGCCTTCACAAAGCATGTCTGCGTGAAAAAATACACAATAATTATATATTACTGGAAAGCAAATCATTAAATACTTATACTTCTAACAGTGTAAAAATTAGTGTTCAAACAAAATGTTGTGATAGTTTATTTTGAATACGTAGTGTTTTTGTTATAAGTAACATAGTAAGTGATATTTTTTATGTTGCGTTTGTAAGTAAGTACTTTATTTATTAAATCTTGTGTGGATGCACTAACCGGTTTCTGTACCTGATAATGAAGCTACTGGTGCCTCATCTGGTTGAATATGCAATTTATGCCAAAAATCATTTTGTTCTAGGCGTGGACTTAAAATTCATTTTGGTAAATCACATAAAAATTATTGTTCGCAAAATTCAATAACCTCTAGCTATTTCATTACCAAGAACACTTGTAACACATCTATTACTCCCCAATCGAACCGTTTTATGAAAAACTTGCTCATTTTAAACAGAATATTGCATAGTCACGAGTATACCTCGAGGTGCGAGGATCTCCGTTGCTAACTCTTTGTCTTGTTTTGTTGTTTTATCAAACTGCACTGAAAATAATACTACAGACACAGTGGATTAGCTTATAAGTCTACTCTGCTATAGATGGCTGGGAAAAAATGTTATTATTTGCATATCGCACCCTGTGTACCTAACTAGTATATTTATTTATTGCTTAGAAACTAGGCTGTTGCGGCCACCAATCTAATTGGTGACCTCACTCACTCGCAGGTACACTACGATACGACCCTCAAGGTAGTTGTTATTCGGCTACTGTTTTCTATGAGGTGGAGATACTTTCCCAGTAGGGTTGCTTTGATATGTAGGTACTATCTCTTTAGAAAAATTTGGAGACTTCATGCAGAAGAATTTCGTCTATGGTGTATTCGTTGCTATGGAGTTGTTATTGTCAAATGTAAAAATATATTTTCCTTATAAATAAAATATAGAATATTTCTATGCTCGTTTTTAATCGGCCTACTAGCCTGACAAATTGGTAGCAGAGCGTGGTTGACTGAAATGGTAGATATGGCTACATATCGTATTGAGCCACTGGCAAAAAATAATTACGATACATGTTGTGTTCAAGCTCAAGCCATACTAGTCAAGAACAAACTATGGGGATACGTAAGTGGTACTCTTGCAATGCCGTCAGACGACGCCGGTGAGGCAAAAATTAAAGCGTTCAACAAACAAGACATGAAGGCACGTGCTGAGATATTACTACTGATGAGCCCCTCACAATTAAAGGACGTACGTGGCTGTAAGACATCAAAACAAGTATGGGACAAGCTAAACTCTTTACATGAATGTACCGGGCCTGCAGGTAAAGCTATGTTATTAAAGCAGCTCGTTTTGAAGAAAATGTTAGAGCGAGATGATGTGCAGGATCACTTGAGCAACTTGATGGATGTGGTTGACAAACTCGCAGCTATGCGCGTAAATATCCATCCAGAATTGTTCACCATAATGATGTTGTGTAGTTTGGCAAATAATTTTGAAAATTTCAGAAGTGCTATTTAATCCAGAGACACTTTACCAAGTCCAGATGATTTAAAAAATAAAATTATTGAAGAGAGTGGGGTTAGAAAGAATAACAACTCTAGAGAGAATTAGGATAGGTGCATTATTTCGGTATCAATGGAAGACAAGGCAGATTTAACGAAACATTTAAATTTAGATGTAATAAATGCAAAAAGAGAGGCCATAACGCTTCACAAGGTGAGTCGAAAGCTAAATTTACAAGCGGAGAAAAGTCGGGAATGTCAAGCCATGACATTTTTTATATCGAGCTAGTGTGCCTGAAGTCTGTAAACTATTGAAACAAAGAAAGATGGTAACAAAAACAAATTCATGAATTTAATCGATGAAACCGGAGCGCTGAAATAAGCTTCTGAACAACATGTCACTCAAGTTAAAGGTGAAGGATTCCTTACTGTAAGAGTGGGGAATGAGCATTACAGTCTGAATGATACGCTGTACGTTCCTGAATTATCGACAAACTTAATGTCTGTTGGAAAGATTACTGATCATGGATATACTGTTATATTCCAGAAAGACGAAGCTTTAATAAAAAAATAAATATAAAGTTCTCTAGGCATGAAGGCAAAATTAATTAGATATATTATTTGAAAGTAGATGAAGTAGAAAAAGCTAACGCAGCAGTAAGAATTAATGATAATATAATAATATGTCACAAGAAACTTGGCCCTTTAAATGAAGCAGACCTGAAAGCAGCATCCAAAAAAGAATTAGTAAAATGAATGAACATTGAAGGTTCAGAAAAATCGGCTGATTGCGAGACATGCTTGAAAGGTAAGATGACAAGATTACCATTTAATTCTTCAGATGGAATAAATAGTAAGGAGCAACTAGAAATTATACATACTGACGTTTTAGGCCACATGCAGACTGAAACATTTGGAGGTTCTAAGTACTTCGTTACATTCATCGACATTATACAAGGTATATGTGTATATTTTATTAAAAGTAAAAGCGACGTATTTCAGATGCACAAGGAATATAAAACACGATGGAAAAGTAGTTCTACAATCACATAACGGCACAGAGTACGTAAACAAAAAAAAAAAAATGATTAGTTAAAGCAGCCTGGAATACAACACAGGCTATTAGCACCGTAGAGCAATGTACTTGCAAAGCGCAAAAATAGAATATTAGTTGAGAATGCAAGATGTCTAATGCTTGAGTCACATGTTCCAGAAGAGTTATGGGCAGAGGCAGTCAATACTGCAAACTATTTGATCAATAGATGTCCAAGTAAAGTTTTAAATGAATGTACATCTTTCAAAAAATGGATTGGTCATGAACCATCTGTAAGACACCTGCATTCGTTTTGAATAAACGGCCTAAGCGAGGTGGAAAATTTGATCCTCGCGCCATCGAATGTGTATTCATGGGATACACAAATGTGCCAGAGGGTACAGGATATTAATTCCTAGTAAGAAGGATGTCATAATAAGCAGAGACGTGAAAGATATAGACAAAATGTTTTTTATGTGAAGGAAGAAAATTATTCCAATCCAAAGATTAAAGAGAAGCGGGATAATGAGTACAAAATAGTAGAAGCAATAACTGGAACTTCGGCGTAACACGACGTAGCTCAACTATCTGTTAGTCGGAATGACAATTTCACCGATGCAGTTGGCAACTTCGACATATATAAATAATAAAAAAAAAAAAAAAATTGTCGGACAAATTACACAGCGCCATCTAGCCCTAAAGTAAGCGAAGCTTGTGTTATGGGTACTAGACAACTGATAAATATACGTAAGTACATTTTTTTTTTGTAAATACATACTTATATACATAGAAAATACCCAGACCAAGACAAACAGACATGTTCATGCACACAAATGTTTGTGTTGTGTGGGAATCGAACCCACGAGCGTTGGTGTCAAAGTAGCGTAACAGCGTGTTCCACCACTGCGCCACCGAACTCATCAAATGACGAAGATATAGCTGTTGAAAGTGATGAAGAAATACAGAGTGAAGTAGAAGATATTCATGATGATACAAATAATACTGGACGTCCTCAGAGAACGAGGAAATTGCCAGTATGGGCTAAAGATTACGAAATTAAAGGAAGGAAGAGATAAAGCTGAAACGATTAATGTGTAATAATGCGAGATGATTCATTTCTGTGTGAATAAGAAGAAGAAGAATACGGGTACGGGTACCATGATGCAATAAAGGCAGAAATTAGAGCGCACGTAATAAATGGTACTTGGAAGATAGTCAAACGAGATAATGATATGAAAACCATAGATTTCAAAATGATATTGAAGAAGAAAATAGGCTCTAGTAATACACAAATAAGAAAAGCCAACATGGAAGCCGATCTACTGACCATGATGAAAGCATGAGCTGGACTTAAGCTTGGAAAATTCAGATCCTCATTAGGATTACTTTAATGAATTTCTTCTGATGAGGAGGAGATTGTTGGAGACTTCACGTAGAAGAATTTCGTCAATGGTGTATTCGTTGCTATGGGGTTGTTATTGCCAAATGTAAAATATATATTTTCCTTATAAATAAAACATAGAATATTTCATATTATGTTCGTGTTTAATCGGCCTACTAGCCTGACAGAAGAAAACAGCCAGACCAAGACAAACAGACACGTTCATGCGCACAAATGTATGTCCTGTGTGGGAACCGAATCCACCAGCCTTGGTGCTAAAGTCGAACCGAACTCGTCAAAGTCATTAATTAAGAATTAGTCATATGTCAAGAAATGCTTGGTTGATTGCCTGCCCGGGTTAAAAATTTCCATCCGATCCCAACTCCCAAAGGAGCTGGGACGATGCCATCTGAAATATTCAATATAATGATTTATTCCACAGAGCTTCAGACTTTGAACAAGCGATACTGAGGGCGGCAGAGTGTAAGTATGCTGACCACTGGCTACAAGCCTATACGGTCGCCTAATACGGGCACGAGCCTATACCCTGACACCCTCAGGCTAGCTGTCTGTCTGCGGCTGGGAGTCCCGATATGTGCTCCACACAAGTGCCCCTGCGGCAGTGATGTCGATCAGTTTGGACACCACGGACTTTCTTGTCAAAAAAGTGCAGGTAGTTTCTCCCGTCATGCCGCACTTAACGACATTATCCGTCGGGCCCTCGCCTCTGTCAACGTTCCAGCTATTGTGGTACTCACCGGACTAGCCAGGGACGATGGTAAGCGACCCGACGGGATGTCGTTGATTCCATGGAAGATGAGGAGGGTTTTAGTGTGGGACGCAACTTGCGTTGACACACAGGCCTCTTCTCATCTTCATCGCACTACCATCAAGGCGCGTCTGAGGCGGCTGAACATTTAAAAATAAATAAACACAGGGGTCTTGGCTCCGACTACAAATTTGTTCTTTCGGAGTAGAGACCCTTGGTCCGTGGGGTCCAGGCGTGCAGTCGCTTTTTCAAGAACTAGCGAGACGTCTGACATTCTGAAATATCGTAGATAATTATGCTAATTTGGAATTTAATTTAATTAATAATAATAATTTAATTAATAACTTTGACGAGTTCGGTTCGATTTTAGCGGATTCGATTCCCACACAGGACATACATTTGTGCGCATGAATGTGTCTGTTAATTTAATAAATAATTTGTTCTCTCTGCCTACCCCGCAAGGGACTTGGCGTGAAGATATACATACATACATACACACAATTATGCTAACTTTATTTAAATAATTTAATTTATAATATTGTTTGGATCCAAAGCTCTTTACTGCATCATGCTTCTTTACACAGCTTTTATATTATTATTCAGGTGTGAAATCGTTTACTGCGTCTTGTTCCAATTTCTCACGTGAAGCAGCGTGTAGCAGAAATTGAGCATTGAGAATGATACACAAATCACTGATGTTCCTGCTCTTGTCCCTTCACAGTCTACCAGTTCATTTACTGAACTTTCAAAAGAGGAAAGATGCCACACGTCAAAGGTATATTTGAACTAATTAAATTCATTTTATTTATTTCATTTTTATCGTAATTGTCATTGGTATTTATAATAAACAAATTTTAAATTAATTTCAGATGTACATAATTTATGAATAACTTCTAAGTGAACAAATTGTCACCTAAATGTAAACTTTCATATAATCAATTCAAAAATCCAAAAATCAGCTCAATTTTAATTCCAGGGTTAAAAGAGTCTTAAAAAGTTGACTAGGAATATGTCTGAATGTTTCAAAAAATATTTTGGATGCAAATTAAAATGAGCATGAAGGACAAGAAGGCCAGGCGATATACCTTTGAAGAGAAAATACTACCTTCACGTACAACATTGAAAAAACTGGTTTCACAACTGAATGTCGATCCAGGAGTAAATCCTCCGATTTTTGAATCAATCGAACAAGACGTAAGTTTTTTGCATTGTTTGTCAGATATTGAAATCTTGTATCAGTTAAGTGTATTTGGTTTTCCAAAAAGTAAATGAATATTGAAAATTGACTGATGAAAATTAAAACACCTAGAACAAAATATAATCTATATAAAGTATAAAACAATGTTTCTTACCGCCGTCTGTATGCATAGAACTTTTAAACTACGCAATGGATTTTTATGCTGTTTTCATCCATAGAGTGATTCAAAAGGAAGGTTTGTATGTCATAATACATGCATATTATAGTAGAGAAAAGTTTGAGAATTTAAAAGATTTATAATGCGATGTGGTAAAAAACATACTTATTGTGTGCTTACTTTGCAAACGCTGGCAAATCCTTTTGAGATGATACATCATAATAATGTACTGCGGATTTATATATCTTAAAAAGATCTACAGAAAAGTCCATCATCGTATATGATGGTATCTCCCAAGGATAACCCACAGTAACCAATTTTAACTTTCACATGTTACAAAATATTCTTTATTTACGAAGCTATTTAATCAATACTACAATACAGTATTATTCCTTAGCCAATTAAATACGTTAGATACGTTGTGCATTTGAAATCGCTCCACATTGAATATAAGCGTGCGAAACCGGAGCGGTATGCCTGTAATCAGTAAATCAAAGTGGTTCATTTCTTATTATATTATTATTATAAGAGATAAACAACTTTATTTCAACCCTTATTTCAATATTATATTTTGTTTATATCATTTCCAGGTAAAGACTTGGAAAGAGGAGAAACGGTACTGCGCCATATTTTTTGATGAAATGGCTCTTGAACCTGGCTTGACATATGCACCAAATAAAGATCGAATTTCTGGACGTGTCGAGTTAAATGAAAGGAAACCAAAACTTGCTGACCATGCATTAGTCTTCCTTGTCAAAGGTGCAATTTTTAAATGGCAACAACCAATTGAATATTATTTCTGTGCGGATACTACAAGTGGAATCGAATTAAAATCCATTTAAAAAAAAAATATCAAAGCTGTTGGGAGACAGGATTAATGCCAAATGCTTTCTTATGTAATCAAGGTTCAGCCTTCCAATCAGCTATGAAGAGTTTTCAGCAAGACACAAAACGGGAGCAAATTCTTGCCAATGAAAATACTGGTTTGATTGTTTATAAAACTTTATTGTATAATTTAACATTCAAACTACCGAACAAAAAAAATACAAAATAAGAAACTTAATCTAAATTATACAATGGCGGACTTATCCCAATAGAGATCTCTTCCAGTCAACCATGAAATGCTTGAAAAGGAATTCATCTAATAGGTTTGGTGCAATTTACGCACAATACACACTTCTCGCTCAACACAAAATACCCAAACTCACAGTACATATACGCGTTAAAAAGTAAAGGCTAATTTAAATATCAGAAATAGAGTCGTAATGCTTCTTCACCTGTGATTTAAAGGAGTTATAAGATTGGGATAACTTCACACTTATTGGGAGTGCGTTCCAGAGACGTACGGCTTGAACCGTAAGGGATTTGGAAAAACATTGGGAATTATTGGCAGGGATTTATAAGAATAGATCGTTTCTAGGTCGAAGTCGGGTATCCATTACACGAAACTTGAAACACTCGTGGAGATATTTTGGAGCCGTAGTACTGAAGAGTATATAGAAAATGAAAAGACAGGGTATGAAGATTTCTACTGGGTATGATTTTCTAATGGGTTAAACAGATTAAGCTTTTTGCGATATTCAGAAATATGATCAAATTTCCGTAGACCAAAAACATATCTCCAGAAGATCTTCCGTAGGATCCAAATACACCACATCTCCATAATCTAGTAGAGGGAGAAGGAGGGAATTTACCAATAAATACTTATACTGCTGGGTGGGTGGGTCATCAGAAAATTACTAGTAAAATTAGAGTGCAAAGAATGCAAAAATAAATTAACTAGCGAGACAAGAATAGATGTTCACAGGTGGATTACCCACAAGGAATATAAAAAATCGGCCAAGTGCGAGTCGGACTCGCGCACGAAGGGTTCCGTACCATTATCTATAAAAAAGGCAAAAAAATCACGTTTGTTGTATGGGAGCCCCTTTAAATATTTGTTTTATTCTATTTTTTAGTATTTGTTGTTATAGCGGCAACAGAAATACATCATCTGTGAAAATTTCAACTGTCTAACTATCACGGTTCATGAGATATAGCCTGGTGACAGACGGACGGACGGACGGACGGACAGCGGAGCCTCAGTAATAGGGTTCCGTTTTAAAAAAATGAAAGTAAGTTGACCTACCCATCAGAGGATGCAGTGAGATATTTTAGTGTGTTTTAGAAAAAAATGGTCATTTTTTTTTTCAAATTTGTCTAAAGTTATTAAAGAAAATATTATGGTCAGTTATAACTTAGAAAACATTGCTTGTCAATCACACCAAAATATTGCTATTCAGCTCTTTTTGCAGGTTACTTTGAAAAACACTTGTGAAAAACGGTCAATTCGTGTGTGTCAATATAAAACTATATGAAATATATTAATACCTAATGTACACAGTATTGTGCTGGTTGTGCGAGTAACATTCAAGTTTCATATGCATTGTATCATACCTTTGCTTATTATTGAATTGGTGCAACATAATTAATAAAATTTTGAGAGGAACTGACATTATCAGATTACAGAAAATAAATTTGCCTATGATGCAAAAAAAAGCCCTATTAATATTTACTACAAAGTTAAAGAAAAATAAACAAATTACAATAATTTACACATGTTTTTTATAGCGATTTTATCACATATACCTTTATATTACGGTGGTGATGAAATCGTTGAATCTCATCACTCATATATACGTCCGTCATTGCGAAAGTGGAAGGATGTAGGAGCCGAGGAAGACCAAGACTAACCGACCATGACCAAATACCTTAGGAACCGGCGAGCGTGTACGAAAAGAACTATGAATGTGGAAGAAGCGAGTGAAGTGTGTAACGACCGCGTCTTGAGGCGCTCGGTTCTCTCTGCCTACCCCGCAAGGGACCTGGCTTGAAGATATTCATACATACATACGATGTTACAAGTTTTCTTGTTTGTTTCAGCATATTCGGTGTTCCACTGCACCATACATTAATACCTTTAAAAGTACATGTTAGTTAATCATAAAATCGCTATCTCTAAAAGTACAGGTTGAAGCTGCTAATTGTTTCACGATACTACCGGTAGATGGCGCTATAGTTAAAAATGTGCAATGGGTTAAAACCGCTAAATGGTTCACGGTATTACCGGTAGATGGCGCTGTAGTTAAAAAATGTATAACATTTGTATTTTACATTTGACTTGTATGTAATACATTCTATAAACATCGCCGCTTCTACTTGTTAAACGTTTTTTAATTTAAGTTATTAATTATAAATATTTATTTAATGATGCCAGAGAACATAAGTACACGCACCCATTTTTTTTTTATAAAACGTCGGAAGGCATACGAGCATACGGCCTATCTGATATAAAGTGGTCACGGTAACCTATGAACAAAGTGAGAAAGCACTATGAAATTTGGCCAGTCCTGAAAGCATTACCTTTTAGCGACCGCTTTATTTATGGTCGAAATTAACAATACGTTACCTTTTTCATATAACATCATAAAAATTTACACACTTAAATCTCAAGAGACAATGAAGTATACGCATAGAAAACAGTTTTAATTTTACAACTTACTGATAACTATTTCGCTAATCTGAGGTAGGTACCTAACTACTATATTTATTTATTGCTTACAATGTATGCGGCCACTAATCTGAATATGTGCACAAAGCGCACATATTAGGCCGCAGACAGTTTGCGCCTACGTAACTACAACTTATAAACTATAGCGTATTATAATATTGAATGACCACTAGCGTCGGTGTTAAAGTAACGTAACAGCGCGTTTCGCCACTGCGCCACCGAGCTCGTCAAACATATTTTTAAAACAACGATATCATTCATTTTCCCAACAAATATTTTCATTTTGTTTTCCCTTTTATTCGTTGATTGCATTTATTGAACCTATTTATATTAGGTATCTTGTCTGTGTGGCACCATGTTCGAGTTATCAACAAATTAAATACAAGTTGAAAATTGGAAAATGTGATGATTGTAAGATTGAATTGAAAGCAGGCTCTATAAAATTATTTACATAAAATATTTTCCGTATTTTCTATCGAAAATATCGAGTGGCAAAAATTGTTATCATTTGCATATCATTGCACAGTGTATGCTTTTAATGTCCTAACTACTATATGCAACTTATAAACTACAATTAAAGCTTATGTACTATATATCATTAATTTGCTACTTATACCTACATTTAAACTTATTAAATACTGTTTACTTATTATTACCACTACTTTACCACTACTCTTACTATAACTACCTCTCTTAAAAATACCCAGACCAAGACAAACAGACATGTTCATGCACACAAATATTTGTCCCGTGTGGGAATCGAACCCACTAGCGTCGGTGTCAAAGTAACGTAACAGCGCGTTTCGCCACTGCGCCACCGAGCTCGTCAAACATATTTTGAAAACATCGATACCTTTCATTCATTTTCCTACCAAATATTTTCATTTTGTTCGTCCCTTTATTCATTGATTGCATTTATTGAACCTATTTAAATTAGGTATCTTGTGTGTGTGGCACCATGTTCGAGTCATCAATAAATTAAATACAAGTTGAAAATTTGAAAAAATGTAAATTGTGCCACGTTTGGAGAGCCTGTGTTATGTGGTGAAGCTGCAGTTGTGGGGAGCCTTTATTTTACAAAGAATCAGCTGTTTTCCGTCAGTCAAATGATAATTTTCACGGCCGAATGGGACGCCATTTTCACGTATGCGTTTCCAGGGAGACGCGAAAACCGGTAGCGCTGATTGGTAGTATTTTAGCCGTCGCCCTGGTTACTATCAACAAAGCGTGCGCTAAGGAGCGATGTAATACGCCTTCCCAAAGCCTGTCTGCGTGAAAAAATACATAATAATTATATATTACTGGAAAGCAAATCATTAAATACTTATACTTCTAACAGTGAAAAAAATCAGTGTTCAAACAAAATGTTGTGATAGTTTATTTTGAATAGTGTTTTTTGTTGAAGCAAAGAGGTTGCTTCATAAAGTAATCTCACCATAGACTTTTGTTCTAAAAAGAAAGTTACTTATGTCAACGTGTCAATAGAAACAAAACTGTTTTTATAAATGAATTTGTATTTATTATATCTAATAAATATTAGGTCTGGTTATCGGCATTCTTATTATCTCTCATGTATGCAAGCTCTGCTAAGGTGGATTTCCATCAGGTTATGGTCAGCGCGTGAGTAAAAATCTTTATTAAATATGGCAGATAAAGAAATCGAAAAACATGAAAATGAGAGAGTTAGTAGTAGTTTGAGCTTGCTGAGCATAGAGAAGCTTGATGGCAGCTCGAACTACAATACGTGGAAATTTCTCATGGAATTATATCTTATCCATGACGATTTATGGGAATGTACGGAACGGGTACCAGATAGTAATGATACTGTAGCCAAGAAGAGAGACCATAAAGCTAGAGCAAAAATATGTCTAATGGTTAAGCCCCATTGTCTAGTACACGTGCAGAGAGCCACGTCAGCGAAAGCAGCATGGGATGCTCTGAAGACAGCTTTTGAGGATAGAGGATTAAATAATAGGTGCAGATTTTTGTCGAAATTAGTAAGCTTGAAGTTGGAGAACTATGAAAGCGTACGAGAATATGTCACAGATCTACTAACAATTGCACAACAACTTAGCGACTTAGGTAAGGAGGTCGACGACGAATTACTAGCTGCACTAATGCTTCAAGGCCTATCAGAAAAATTCCAACCAATGAGATTGGCTATAGAAAATTCGAATATTACCCTCACAACTGATTATGTTAAGACTAAACTACTGCAAATGGAAGACACACATTCAGCTGGCACAAGCACAGAGCAAAGAAGTAAAGCATTATTTCTAAACAATAATAAGAAGAAAGGTCAGAAAAACAAAGCCAAGCAAATCAAATGCTTTATTTGTGAAGGACCACACAAAGCAAATGTTTGTCCAGATAACCCCAAAAAGATAAGAGGCGAATCGAAGACAGCATATGCTATGTCAGTGGCTACGACAAATGATGAAGAGTGGATTATTGACTCTGGTGCTTCGAATCATATGTCAAATAACAAGGAATGGATGCGGGATTTGAAAGGGATTCCTAAAAGAGATATTTCTTGTGCGAATGGAGAGAGAGTATTTGCAGAAACAGTAGGAACTGTGAGTAGCGAGAAGCTTGGTCTTACAATAAGAAACGTAATGTATGTACCGAAATTATCTAATAATTTAATTAGTGTTAGCGAGGTAGCTAAGTCAGGACATACAATTATATTTACTGCTAAAGGTTGTGATGTGTATAAGGATAAGGAATGTAGAGTAGAAGGTAGACCGGTAGTGAAAGGTATCTTAGAGAGAGGTATTTATAAATTTAAACATTCATTACAGGGGACTGCTCTAAATACTGCTACATTAGATGAGTTAACATTATGGCATCGGAGGATGGCTCATCTTGGAGTACGTAATTTAACCCTACTTAGAGATAAGATGGCATTAGGGGTAAGCTTTCCTAACCCTAATTTAAAAAAATTGGAATGTGTCGAATGTTTGTTAGGTAAACAAACAAAGCAACCTTTCAATAATAAAGGGGCGACACGAGCCAACGAGGTACTAGAGTTAGTACATACAGATTTATGTGGACCTATGTCCGAAAATTCTTTTGGAGGTTCTAGATATTATATAACGTTTATTGACGATAAAACTCGTAAGACATTTGTATATTTTTTAAAACAAAAGAGTGAAGTTTTAGAAAAAATGAAAGTTTTTAAAACTTTAGCAGAGAAGCAAACTGGAAGGAAGTTAAAGGCAATTCGGTCGGATAATGGACGTGAATATGTCAACAGAGAAATGGACGATTTTCTTAGAAAGCATGGAATTCGTCATCAACTGTCAGTCGAATACACCCCGGAGCAAAATGGAGTCGCAGAGAGAGCCAACAGGACAATAACAGAGAAAGCGAGGACAATGCTACAAGAAGCTGGTTTAGGCAAAAAGTTTTGGGTTGAGGCAGTGCTCACAGCGGTATATCTAAAAAATAGATCACCAACTATAGCTGTACGTAACAAGACGCCTGAAGAAGCATGGTCTGGAAAGAGAACCGACTTGAGCAAAATAAAAGTTTTTGGATGCATAGCATATATGCACATACCAGATCAAAAGAGAACAAAGTGGGATCCTAAAAGCAAAGAAATGTTATTTATTGGCTACTGTGAAGATTCCAAGGCGTATCGATTGATGGACATCAAAACAAATAACATCTACAAAGCACGAGATGTTATATTTTTTGAGAACAAAAAATTACATACAACTGAAGCTGTACAAGAGAGTACTAGTGCTTCAGAACAAGAGATATTAGAAGAAATAATTTCTGAACCTGTGGCTCCCTCCCGTGTACAAGAACCAGAGATTCAGGATGATATTGGCAACTTTCAAGAAGAACAAGTATCAAATGATGAACTGGTGTTGGAAGATGATGGTGCTGTAGCAGATGATGACATATGGGTAACATCTGATGAAAGGGAGGAATCGGATAATGAAGAGGAATCCACCAATGAAAATGCGGTATCAGGCAGAAGATATCCATTACGGGAAAGGAAACAAAAACAATTTCCGGATTTCCTTACTTACAAGGCTGTTGTTGCATCACAAGGTCCATTGACTGTACACGAGGCATTAGTCAGAGAGGACAGGGACCAATGGAGAATCGCAATTCAGGAGGAGCTGGATGCACTTCAGAAAAATAAAACCTGGACTTTAGTGAAAGCGCCGAAGTCAGTTAACGTCGTTGATTCTAAATGGTTATTTAAAATCAAAGAAGAGGCGGGGGGAAAGACCCGTTATAAAGCTCGACTCGTCGCAAGAGGATATAGTCAACGCAGAGGCGTGGACTATTTTGAAACATTTTCTACTGTAGTCAGACACAGTTCACTAAGAGTTTTAATTGCTTTAGCTGCCAGGTTAAGTTTAAAAATAGACCACTTAGATGTAAAGACGGCGTTCTTAAATGGAGATTTGGACGAAGTGGTCTACATGAAACAACCCGAAGGATTCGAGACCAAGGGCAAAGAGGATTACGTTTGCCTATTACAGAAGTCACTATATGGTCTAAAGCAGGCTCCACGAGCGTGGAACACAAAGCTGCATGCAGAATTAATCTCGCTGAAGTTCAAAAAGTCAGAGAATGAGCCATGCGTCTACACCCGATCACACAATGGTAAAGTGATAATCATTGCTGTTTACGTTGACGATATTCTGATCTTTTGGAATAATAAGCAAGAGATGCTTAAGGTCAAAGAAGATTTAAAATCCAGATTTGAGATGAAGGATTTGGGCAAAGCTGAACTTATGTTAGGAATTCATATTGTTCAGGATAGTAATGGGATTAAGCTGCATCAAGAGAATTATGTGAAGAAACTCTTGAAAGCTTTTAACATGGAGGACTGCAAACCTGTTGTTACACCAGCAACTCCAGGGCAAAGGCTAGAAAAACCTTCTCATGGTGAGAAGCCTAATGATAAGTTTCCTTATCGAGAATTGATAGGTTCTTTGATGTATTTGGCGGTCTGCACACGGCCCGATATAGCTCATGTGGTAAATAGCTTGAGCCAATTTAATGAATGTTACGAGGAACAACATTGGGTGGCGGCTAAAAGAGTACTAAGGTATCTCAAGGGTACCCAGAATCTCGGTCTGCAATATTCAGTGGAGCAATGCGAAGAAATTATTGAAGGCTTCGCTGATGCCGATTATGCAGGAGATAGTGATAGACGTTCCTACTCCGGTTCAGTGTTTCTTATTCAAGGAGGAGCTGTTTCATGGCAGAGCACTAAACAGCGTACCGTTGCATTAAGCACTGCTGAGGCAGAGTACGTTTCTTTATCTGAAGCAGCCAAAGAAGCCATATTTCTTCGCCGATTTATTGGAGATATTACTGGCCAAGAGGATCCGAAAGCCATAACTTTGTTTTCGGATAATCAGTCGGCAATTGCCATCGCTTCTAATCCGGTACATCATCAGCGTACGAAACATGTTGATGTTAGATATCACTTTGTACGCAATGCTGTTGAGTCAGAAATCATCAAATTGAAGTATCGTGAGACTGAAAGAATGATTGCTGACGCTCTAACAAAACCCGTGCCAAAGAGTAAGTTTGAGTGGTGTGTGAGTCAAATGGGTTTATGTAATGAGTGACCACAGGTGTGTATGTATGAGTAATGTATGGATGAGATTAAGGAGGAGTGTTGAAGCAAAGAGGTTGCTTCATAAAGTAATCTCACCATAGACTTTTGTTCTAAAAAGAAAGTTACTTATGTCAACGTGTCAATAGAAACAAAACTGTTTTTATAAATGAATTTGTATTTATTATATCTAATAAATATTAGGTCTGGTTATCGGCATTCTTATTATCTCTCATGTATGCAAGCTCTGCTAAGGTGGATTTCCATCATTTTTGTTATACATAGTAAGTAATATTTTTTCATGTTGCGTTTGTAAGTACTTTATTTAATAAATCTTGTGGGGATGCACTCACCGGTGTCTGTACCTGATAATGAAGCTACTGGCGCCTCATCTGGTTGAATATGCAATTTATGCCAGAAATTATTTTGTTCTAGGCGTGGACTTAAAATTCATTTTGGTAAATCACATAAAAATTCTTGTTCGCAAAATTCAATAATCTCTAGCATTTTCATTACCAAGAACACTTGTAACACATCTATTACTCCCTAATCGAACCGTTTCATGAAAAACTAGCTCACTTTAAACAGAATACTGCAGTAGTCAAGAGTATACCTCGAGGTGCGAGGATCTCCGTTGCTAACGCTTCGTCTCATCTTTTATCAAACTGCACCGAAAATATCACTATATATGACTGGGAAAAATTGTTATCATTTGCATATCGCACAGTGTATGCTTCTACAGAGGTAGGTACCTAACTACTATATGCAAATTTTAAACTACTGTTTACTTATTGTTACCACTACTCTTACTATAACTATCTCTCTTAAAAAATACCCAGACCAAGACAAACAGACATATTCATGCACACAAATGTTTGTCCCGTGTGGGAATCAACCCACTAGCGTCGGTGTCAAAGTAACGTAACAGCGCGTTTCGCCACTGCGCCACCGAGCTCGTCAAACATATATTGTTTTTCCCTTTTATTCATTGATTGCATTTATTTAACCTATTTAGATTAGGTATCTTGTCTGTGTGGCACCATGTTTGAGTTATCAACAAATTAAATACAAGTTGAAAATTGGAAAATGTGATGATTGTAAAATTGAATTGAAAGCAGGCTCTATAAAGTTATTTATATATAATATATTCCGTATTTTCTATCGAAAATATCGAGTGGCAAAAATTGTTATCATTTGCATATCATTGCACAGTGTATGCTTCTAATGACCTAACTACTATATGCAACTTATGAACTACAATTGAAGCTTATCATTAAGTTACTACTTATACCTACATTTAAACTTATTAAATACTGTTTACTTATTATTACCACTACTTTACCACTACTCTTACTATAACTACCTCTCTTAAAAATACCCAGACCAAGACAAACAGACATGTTCATGCACACAAATATTTGTCCCGTGTGGGAATCGAACCCACTAGCGTCGGTGTCAAAGTAACGTAACAGCGCGTTTCGCCACTGCGCCACCGAGCTCGTCAAACATATTTTGAAAACATCGATACCTTTCATTCATTTTCCTACCAAATATTTTCATTTTGTTCGTCCTTTTATTCATTGATTGCATTTATTGAACCTATTTAAATTAGGTATCTTGTGTGTGTGGCACCATGTTCGAGTCATCAATAAATTAAATACAAGTTGAAAATTTGAAAAAATGTAAATTGTGCCACGTTTGGAGAGCCTGTGTTATGTGGTGAAGCTGCAGTTGTGGGGAGCCTTTATTTTACAAAGAATCAGCTGTTTTCCGTCAGTGAAATGATAATTTTCACGGCCGAATGGGACGCCATTTTCACGTATGCGTTTCCAGGGAGACGCGAAAACCGGTAGCGCTGATTGGTAGTATTTTAGCCGTCGCCCTGGTTACTATCAACAAAGCGTGCGCTAAGGAGCGATGTAATACGCCTTCCCAAAGCCTGTCTGCGTGAAAAAATACATAATAATTATATATTACTGGAAAGCAAATCATTAAATACTTATACTTCTAACAGTGAAAAAAATCAGTGTTCAAACAAAATGTTGTGATAGTTTATTTTGAATAGTGTTTTTGTTATACATAGTAAGTGATATTTTTTCTTGTTGCGTTTGTAAGTACTTTATTTAATAAATCTTGTGGGGATGCACTCACCGGTGTCTGTACCTGATAATGAAGCTACTGGTGCCTCATCTGGTTGAATATGCAATTTATGCCAGAAATTATTTTGTTCTAGGCGTGGACTTAAAATTCATTTTGGTAAATCACATAAAAAGTCTTGTTCGCAAAATTCAATAATCTCTAGCATTTTCATTACCAAGAACACTTGTAACACATCTATTACTCCCTAATCGAACCGTTTCATGAAAAACTAGCTCACTTTAAACAGAATACTGCAGTAGTCAAGAGTATACCTCGAGGTGCGAGGATCTCCGTTGCTAACGCTTCGTCTCATCTTTTATCAAACTGCACCGAAAATATCACTATATATGACTGGGAAAAATTGTTATCATTTGCATATCGCACAGTGTATGCTTCTACAGAGGTAGGTACCTAACTACTATATGCAAATTTTAAACTACTGTTTACTTATTGTTACCACTACTCTTACTATAACTATCTCTCTTAAAAAATACCCAGACCAAGACAAACAGACATATTCATGCACACAAATGTTTGTCCCGTGTGGGAATCAACCCACTAGCGTCGGTGTCAAAGTAACGTAACAGCGCGTTTCGCCACTGCGCCACCGAGCTCGTCAAACATATATTGTTTTTCCCTTTTATTCATTGATTGCATTTATTTAACCTATTTAGATTAGGTATCTTGTCTGTGTGGCACCATGTTTGAGTTATCAACAAATTAAATACAAGTTGAAAATTGGAAAATGTGATGATTGTAAAATTGAATTGAAAGCAGGCTCTATAAAATTATTTATATATAATAAATTCCGTATTTTCTATCGAAAATATCGAGTGGCAAAAATTGTTATCATTTGCATATCATTGCACAGTGTATGCTTCTAATGACCTAACTACTATATGCAACTTATGAACTACAATTGAAGCTTATCATTAAGTTACTACTTATACCTACATTTAAACTTATTAAATACTGTTTACTTATTATTACCACTACTTTACCACTACTCTTACTATAACTACCTCTCTTAAAAATACCCAGACCAAGACAAACAGACATGTTCATGCACACAAATATTTGTCCCGTGTGGGAATCGAACCCACTAGCGTCGGTGTCAAAGTAACGTAACAGCGCGTTTCGCCACTGCGCCACCGAGCTCGTCAAACATATTTTGAAAACATCGATACCTTTCATTCATTTTCCTACCAAATATTTTCATTTTGTTCGTCCCTTTATTCATTGATTGCATTTATTGAACCTATTTAAATTAGGTATCTTGTGTGTGTGGCACCATGTTCGAGTCATCAATAAATTAAATACAAGTTGAAAATTTGAAAAAATGTAAATTGTGCCACGTTTGGAGACCCTGTGTTATGTGGTGAAGCTGCAGTTGTGGGGAGCCTTTATTTTACAAAGAATCAGCTGTTTTCCGTCAGTGAAATGATAATTTTCACGGCCGAATGGGACGCCATTTTCACGTATGCGTTTCCAGGGAGACGCGAAAACCGGTAGCGCTGATTGGTAGTATTTTAGCCGTCGCCCTGGTTACTATCAACAAAGCGTGCGCTAAGGAGCGATGTAATACGCCTTCACAAAGCATGTCTGCGTGAAAAAATACACAATAATTATATATTACTGGAAAGCAAATCATTAAATACTTATACTTCTAACAGTGTAAAAATTAGTGTTCAAACAAAATGTTGTGATAGTTTATTTTGAATACGTAGTGTTTTTGTTATAAGTAACATAGTAAGTGATATTTTTTATGTTGCGTTTGTAAGTAAGTACTTTATTTATTAAATCTTGTGTGGATGCACTAACCGGTTTCTGTACCTGATAATGAAGCTACTGGTGCCTCATCTGGTTGAATCATAATCAATCATCTGGTGGACTTAAAATTCATTTTGGTAAATCACATAAAAATTATTGTTCGCAAAATTCAATAACCTCTAGCTATTTCATTACCAAGAACACTTGTAACACATCTATTACTCCCCAATCGAACCGTTTTATGAAAAACTTGCTCATTTTAAACAGAATATTGCATAGTCAAGAGTATACCTCGAGGTGCGAGGATCTCCGTTGCTAACTCTTTGTCTTGTTTTGTTGTTTTATCAAACTGCACTGAAAATAATACTACAGACACAGTGGATTAGCTTATAAGTCTACTCTGCTATAGATGGCTGGGAAAAAATGTTATTATTTGCATATCGCACCCTGTGTACCTAACTAGTATATTTATTTATTGCTTAGAAACTAGGCTGTTGCGGCCACCAATCTAATTGGTGACCTCACTCACTCGCAGGTACACTACAATACGACCCTCAAGGTAGTTGTTATTCGGCTACTGTTTTCTATGAGGTGGAGATACTTTCCCAGTAGGGTTGCTTTGATATGTAGGTACTATCTCTTTAGAAAAATTTGGAGACTTCATGCAGAAGAATTTCGTCTATGGTGTATTCGTTGCTATGGAGTTGTTATTGTCAAATGTAAAAATATATTTTCCTTATAAATAAAATATAGAATATTTCTATGCTCGTTTTTAATCGGCCTACTAGCCTGACAAATTGGTAGCAGAGCGTGGTTGACTGAAATGGTAGATATGGCTACATATCGTATTGAGCCACTGGCAAAAAATAATTACGATACATGTTGTGTTCAAGCTCAAGCCATACTAGTCAAGAACAAACTATGGGGATACGTAAGTGGTACTCTTGCAATGCCGTCAGACGACGCCGGTGAGGCAAAAATTAAAGCGTTCAACAAACAAGACATGAAGGCACGTGCTGAGATATTACTACTGATGAGCCCCTCACAATTAAAGGACGTACGTGGCTGTAAGACATCAAAACAAGTATGGGACAAGCTAAACTCTTTACATGAATGTACCGGGCCTGCAGGTAAAGCTATGTTATTAAAGCAGCTCGTTTTGAAGAAAATGTTAGAGCGAGATGATGTGCAGGATCACTTGAGCAACTTGATGGATGTGGTTGACAAACTCGCAGCTATGCGCGTAGATATCCATCCAGAATTGTTCACCATAATGATGTTGTGTAGTTTGGCAAATAATTTTGAAAATTTCAGAAGTGCTATTGAATCCAGAGACACTTTACCAAGTCCAGATGATTTAAAAAATAAAATTATTGAAGAGAGTGGGGTTAGAAAGAATAACAACTCTAGAGAGAATTAGGATAGGTGCATTATTTCGGTATCAATGGAAGACAAGGCAGATTTAACGAAACATTTAAATTTAGATGTAATAAATGCAAAAAGAGAGGCCATAACGCTTCACAAGGTGAGTCGAAAGCTAAATTTACAAGCGGAGAAAAGTCGGGAATGTCAAGCCATGACATTTTTTATATCGAGCTAGTGTGCCTGAAGTCTGTAAACTATTGAAACAAAGAAAGATGGTAACAAAAACAAATTCATGAATTTAATCGATGAAACCGGAGCGCTGAAATAAGCTTCTGAACAACATGTCACTCAAGTTAAAGGTGAAGGATTCCTTACTGTAAGAGTGGGGAATGAGCATTACAGTCTGAATGATACGCTGTACGTTCCTGAATTATCGACAAACTTAATGTCTGTTGGAAAGATTACTGATCATGGATATACTGTTATATTCCAGAAAGACGAAGCTTTAATAAAAAAATAAATATAAAGTTCTCTAGGCATGAAGGCAAAATTAATTAGATATATTATTTGAAAGTAGATGAAGTAGAAAAAGCTAACGCAGCAGTAAGAATTAATGATAATATAATAATATGTCACAAGAAACTTGGCCCTTTAAATGAAGCAGACCTGAAAGCAGCATCCAAAAAAGAATTAGTAAAATGAATGAACATTGAAGGTTCAGAAAAATCGGCTGATTGCGAGACATGCTTGAAAGGTAAGATGACAAGATTACCATTTAATTCTTCAGATGGAATAAATAGTAAGGAGCAACTAGAAATTATACATACTGACGTTTTAGGCCACATGCAGACTGAAACATTTGGAGGTTCTAAGTACTTCGTTACATTCATCGACATTATACAAGGTATATGTGTATATTTTATTAAAAGTAAAAGCGACGTATTTCAGATGCACAAGGAATATAAAACACGATGGAAAAGTAGTTCTACAATCACATAACGGCACAGAGTACGTAAACAAAAAAAAAAAATGATTAGTTAAAGCAGCCTGGAATACAACACAGGCTATCAGCACCGTAGAGCAATGTACTTGCAAAGCGCAAAAATAGAATATTAGTTGAGAATGCAAGATGTCTAATGCTTGAGTCACATGTTCCAGAAGAGTTATGGGCAGAGGCAGTCAATACTGCAAACTATTTGATCAATAGATGTCCAAGTAAAGTTTTAAATGAATGTACATCTTTCAAAAAATGGATTGGTCATGAACCATCTGTAAGACACCTGCATTCGTTTTGAATAAACGGCCTAAGCGAGGTGGAAAATTTGATCCTCGCGCCATCGAATGTGTATTCATGGGATACACAAATGTGCCAGAGGGTACAGGATATTAATTCCTAGTAAGAAGGATGTCATAATAAGCAGAGACGTGAAAGATATAGACAAAATGTTTTTTATGTGAAGGAAGAAAATTATTCCAATCCAAAGATTAAAGAGAAGGGGGATAATGAGTACAAAATAGTAGAAGCAATAACTGGAACTTCGGCGTAACACGACGTAGCTCAACTATCTGTTAGTCGGAATGACAATTTCACCGATGCAGTTGGCAACTTCGACATATATAAATAATAAAAAAAAAAAAAAAATTGTCGGACAAATTACACAGCGCCATCTAGCCCTAAAGTAAGCGAAGCTTGTGTTATGGGTACTAGACAACTGATAAATATACGTAAGTACATTTTTTTTTTGTAAATACATACTTATATACATAGAAAATACCCAGACCAAGACAAACAGACATGTTCATGCACACAAATGTTTGTGTTGTGTGGGAATCGAACCCACGAGCGTTGGTGTCAAAGTAGCGTAACAGCGTGTTCCACCACTGCGCCACCGAACTCATCAAATGACGAAGATATAGCTGTTGAAAGTGATGAAGAAATACAGAGTGAAGTAGAAGATATTCATGATGATACAAATAATACTGGACGTCCTCAGAGAACGAGGAAATTGCCAGTATGGGCTAAAGATTACGAAATTAAAGGAAGGAAGAGATAAAGCTGAAACGATTAATGTGTAATAATGCGAGATGATTCATTTCTGTGTGAATAAGAAGAAGAAGAATACGGGTACGGGTACCATGATGCAATAAAGGCAGAAATTAGAGCGCACGTAATAAATGGTACTTGGAAGATAGTCAAACGAGATAATGATATGAAAACCATAGATTTCAAAATGATATTGAAGAAGAAAATAGGCTCTAGTAATACACAAATAAGAAAAGCCAACATGGAAGCCGATCTACTGACCATGATGAAAGCATGAGCTGGACTTAAGCTTGGAAAATTCAGATCCTCATTAGGATTACTTTAATGAATTTCTTCTGATGAGGAGGAGATTGTTGGAGACTTCACGTAGAAGAATTTCGTCAATGGTGTATTCGTTGCTATGGGGTTGTTATTGCCAAATGTAAAATATATATTTTCCTTATAAATAAAACATAGAATATTTCATATTATGTTCGTGTTTAATCGGCCTACTAGCCTGACAGAAGAAAACAGCCAGACCAAGACAAACAGACACGTTCATGCGCACAAATGTATGTCCTGTGTGGGAACCGAATCCACCAGCCTTGGTGCTAAAGTCGAACCGAACTCGTCAAAGTCATTAATTAAGAATTAGTCATATGTCAAGAAATGCTTGGTTGATTGCCTGCCCGGGTTAAAAATTTCCATCCGATCCCAACTCCCAAAGGAGCTGGGACGATGCCATCTGAAATATTCAATATAATGATTTATTCCACAGAGCTTCAGACTTTGAACAAGCGATACTGAGGGCGGCAGAGTGTAAGTATGCTGACCACTGGCTACAAGCCTATACGGTCGCCTAATACGGGCACGAGCCTATACCCTGACACCCTCAGGCTAGCTGTCTGTCTGCGGCTGGGAGTCCCGATATGTGCTCCACACAAGTGCCCCTGCGGCAGTGATGTCGATCAGTTTGGACACCACGGACTTTCTTGTCAAAAAAGTGCAGGTAGTTTCTCCCGTCATGCCGCACTTAACGACATTATCCGTCGGGCCCTCGCCTCTGTCAACGTTCCAGCTATTGTGGTACTCACCGGACTAGCCAGGGACGATGGTAAGCGACCCGACGGGATGTCGTTGATTCCATGGAAGATGAGGAGGGTTTTAGTGTGGGACGCAACTTGCGTTGACACACAGGCCTCTTCTCATCTTCATCGCACTACCATCAAGGCGCGTCTGAGGCGGCTGAACATTTAAAAATAAATAAACACAGGGGTCTTGGCTCCGACTACAAATTTGTTCTTTCGGAGTAGAGACCCTTGGTCCGTGGGGTCCAGGCGTGCAGTCGCTTTTTCAAGAACTAGCGAGACGTCTGACATTCTGAAATATCGTAGATAATTATGCTAATTTGGAATTTAATTTAATTAATAATAATAATTTAATTAATAACTTTGACGAGTTCGGTTCGATTTTAGCGGATTCGATTCCCACACAGGACATACATTTGTGCGCATGAATGTGTCTGTTAATTTAATAAATAATTTGTTCTCTCTGCCTACCCCGCAAGGGACTTGGCGTGAAGATATACATACATACATACACACAATTATGCTAACTTTATTTAAATAATTTAATTTATAATATTGTTTGGATCCAAAGCTCTTTACTGCATCATGCTTCTTTACACAGCTTTTATATTATTATTCAGGTGTGAAATCGTTTACTGCGTCTTGTTCCAATTTCTCACGTGAAGCAGCGTGTAGCAGAAATTGAGCATTGAGAATGATACACAAATCACTGATGTTCCTGCTCTTGTCCCTTCACAGTCTACCAGTTCATTTACTGAACTTTCAAAAGAGGAAAGATGCCACACGTCAAAGGTATATTTGAACTAATTAAATTCATTTTATTTATTTCATTTTTATCGTAATTGTCATTGGTATTTATAATAAACAAATTTTAAATTAATTTCAGATGTACATAATTTATGAATAACTTCTAAGTGAACAAATTGTCACCTAAATGTAAACTTTCATATAATCAATTCAAAAATCCAAAAATCAGCTCAATTTTAATTCCAGGGTTAAAAGAGTCTTAAAAAGTTGACTAGGAATATGTCTGAATGTTTCAAAAAATATTTTGGATGCAAATTAAAATGAGCATGAAGGACAAGAAGGCCAGGCGATATACCTTTGAAGAGAAAATACTACCTTCACGTACAACATTGAAAAAACTGGTTTCACAACTGAATGTCGATCCAGGAGTAAATCCTCCGATTTTTGAATCAATCGAACAAGACGTAAGTTTTTTGCATTGTTTGTCAGATATTGAAATCTTGTATCAGTTAAGTGTATTTGGTTTTCCAAAAAGTAAATGAATATTGAAAATTGACTGATGAAAATTAAAACACCTAGAACAAAATATAATCTATATAAAGTATAAAACAATGTTTCTTACCGCCGTCTGTATGCATAGAACTTTTAAACTACGCAATGGATTTTTATGCTGTTTTCATCCATAGAGTGATTCAAAAGGAAGGTTTGTATGTCATAATACATGCATATTTTAGTAGAGAAAAGTTTGAGAATTTAAAAGATTTATAATGCGATGTGGTAAAAAACATACTTATTGTGTGCTTACTTTGCAAACGCTGGCAAATCCTTTTGAGATGATACATCATAATAATGTACTGCGGATTTATATATCTTAAAAAGATCTACAGAAAAGTCCATCATCGTATATGATGGTATCTCCCAAGGATAACCCACAGTAACCAATTTTAACTTTCACATGTTACAAAATATTCTTTATTTACGAAGCTATTTAATCAATACTACAATACAGTATTATTCCTTAGCCAATTAAATACGTTAGATACGTTGTGCATTTGAAATCGCTCCACATTGAATATAAGCGTGCGAAACCGGAGCGGTATGCCTGTAATCAGTAAATCAAAGTGGTTCATTTCTTATTATATTATTATTATAAGAGATAAACAACTTTATTTCAACCCTTATTTCAATATTATATTTTGTTTATATCATTTCCAGGTAAAGACTTGGAAAGAGGAGAAACGGTACTGCGCCATATTTTTTGATGAAATGGCTCTTGAACCTGGCTTGACATATGCACCAAATAAAGATCGAATTTCTGGACGTGTCGAGTTAAATGAAAGGAAACCAAAACTTGCTGACCATGCATTAGTCTTCCTTGTCAAAGGTGCAATTTTTAAATGGCAACAACCAATTGAATATTATTTCTGTGCGGATACTACAAGTGGAATCGAATTAAAATCCATTTAAAAAAAAAATATCAAAGCTGTTGGGAGACAGGATTAATGCCAAATGCTTTCTTATGTAATCAAGGTTCAGCCTTCCAATCAGCTATGAAGAGTTTTCAGCAAGACACAAAACGGGAGCAAATTCTTGCCAATGAAAATACTGGTTTGATTGTTTATAAAACTTTATTGTATAATTTAACATTCAAACTACCGAACAAAAAAAATACAAAATAAGAAACTTAATCTAAATTATACAATGGCGGACTTATCCCAATAGAGATCTCTTCCAGTCAACCATGAAATGCTTGAAAAGGAATTCATCTAATAGGTTTGGTGCAATTTACGCACAATACACACTTCTCGCTCAACACAAAATACCCAAACTCACAGTACATATACGCGTTAAAAAGTAAAGGCTAATTTAAATATCAGAAATAGAGTCGTAATGCTTCTTCACCTGTGATTTAAAGGAGTTATAAGATTGGGATAACTTCACACTTATTGGGAGTGCGTTCCAGAGACGTACGGCTTGAACCGTAAGGGATTTGGAAAAACATTGGGAATTATTGGCAGGGATTTATAAGAATAGATCGTTTCTAGGTCGAAGTCGGGTATCCATTACACGAAACTTGAAACACTCGTGGAGATATTTTGGAGCCGTAGTACTGAAGAGTATATAGAAAATGAAAAGACAGGGTATGAAGATTTCTACTGGGTATGATTTTCTAATGGGTTAAACAGATTAAGCTTTTTGCGATATTCAGAAATATGATCAAATTTCCGTAGACCAAAAACATATCTCCAGAAGATCTTCCGTAGGATCCAAATACACCACATCTCCATAATCTAGTAGAGGGAGAAGGAGGGAATTTACCAATAAATACTTATACTGCTGGGTGGGTGGGTCATCAGAAAATTACTAGTAAAATTAGAGTGCAAAGAATGCAAAAATAAATTAACTAGCGAGACAAGAATAGATGTTCACAGGTGGATTACCCACAAGGAATATAAAAAATCGGCCAAGTGCGAGTCGGACTCGCGCACGAAGGGTTCCGTGCCATTATCTATAAAAAAGGCAAAAAAATCACGTTTGTTGTATGGGAGCCCCTTTAAATATTTGTTTTATTCTATTTTTTAGTATTTGTTGTTATAGCGGCAACAGAAATACATCATCTGTGAAAATTTCAACTGTCTAACTATCACGGTTCATGAGATATAGCCTGGTGACAGACGGACGGACGGACGGACGGACAGCGGAGCCTCAGTAATAGGGTTCCGTTTTAAAAAAATGAAAGTAAGTTGACCTACCCATCAGAGGATGCAGTGAGATATTTTAGTGTGTTTTAGAAAAAAATGGTCATTTTTTTTTTCAAATTTGTCTAAAGTTATTAAAGAAAATATTATGGTCAGTTATAACTTAGAAAACATTGCTTGTCAATCACACCAAAATATTGCTATTCAGCTCTTTTTGCAGGTTACTTTGAAAAACACTTGTGAAAAACGGTCAATTCGTGTGTGTCAATATAAAACTATATGAAATATATTAATACCTAATGTACACAGTATTGTGCTGGTTGTGCGAGTAACATTCAAGTTTCATATGCATTGTATCATACCTTTGCTTATTATTGAATTGGTGCAACATAATTAATAAAATTTTGAGAGGAACTGACATTATCAGATTACAGAAAATAAATTTGCCTATGATGCAAAAAAAAGCCCTATTAATATTTACTACAAAGTTAAAGAAAAATAAACAAATTACAATAATTTACACATGTTTTTTATAGCGATTTTATCACATATACCTTTATATTACGGTGGTGATGAAATCGTTGAATCTCATCACTCATATATACGTCCGTCATTGCGAAAGTGGAAGGATGTAGGAGCCGAGGAAGACCAAGACTAACCGACCATGACCAAATACCTTAGGAACCGGCGAGCGTGTACGAAAAGAACTATGAATGTGGAAGAAGCGAGTGAAGTGTGTAACGACCGCGTCTTGAGGCGCTCGGTTCTCTCTGCCTACCCCGCAAGGGACCTGGCTTGAAGATATTCATACATACATACGATGTTACAAGTTTTCTTGTTTGTTTCAGCATATTCGGTGTTCCACTGCACCATACATTAATACCTTTAAAAGTACATGTTAGTTAATCATAAAATCGCTATCTCTAAAAGTACAGGTTGAAGCTGCTAATTGTTTCACGATACTACCGGTAGATGGCGCTATAGTTAAAAATGTGCAATGGGTTAAAACCGCTAAATGGTTCACGGTATTACCGGTAGATGGCGCTGTAGTTAAAAAATGTATAACATTTGTATTTTACATTTGACTTGTATGTAATACATTCTATAAACATCGCCGCTTCTACTTGTTAAACGTTTTTTAATTTAAGTTATTAATTATAAATATTTATTTAATGATGCCAGAGAACATAAGTACACGCACCCATTTTTTTTTTATAAAACGTCGGAAGGCATACGAGCATACGGCCTATCTGATATAAAGTGGTCACGGTAACCTATGAACAAAGTGAGAAAGCACTATGAAATTTGGCCAGTCCTGAAAGCATTACCTTTTAGCGACCGCTTTATTTATGGTCGAAATTAACAATACGTTACCTTTTTCATATAACATCATAAAAATTTACACACTTAAATCTCAAGAGACAATGAAGTATACGCATAGAAAACAGTTTTAATTTTACAACTTACTGATAACTATTTCGCTAATCTGAGGTAGGTACCTAACTACTATATTTATTTATTGCTTACAATGTATGCGGCCACTAATCTGAATATGTGCACAAAGCGCACATATTAGGCCGCAGACAGTTTGCGCCTACGTAACTACAACTTATAAACTATAGCGTATTATAATATTGAATGACCACTAGCGTCGGTGTTAAAGTAACGTAACAGCGCGTTTCGCCACTGCGCCACCGAGCTCGTCAAACATATTTTTAAAACAACGATATCATTCATTTTCCCAACAAATATTTTCATTTTGTTTTCCCTTTTATTCGTTGATTGCATTTATTGAACCTATTTATATTAGGTATCTTGTCTGTGTGGCACCATGTTCGAGTTATCAACAAATTAAATACAAGTTGAAAATTGGAAAATGTGATGATTGTAAGATTGAATTGAAATCAGGCTCTATAAAATTATTTACATAAAATATTTTCCGTATTTTCTATCGAAAATATCGAGTGGCAAAAATTGTTATCATTTGCATATCATTGCACAGTGTATGCTTTTAATGTCCTAACTACTATATGCAACTTATAAACTACAATTAAAGCTTATGTACTATATATCATTAATTTGCTACTTATACCTACATTTAAACTTATTAAATACTGTTTACTTATTATTACCACTACTTTACCACTACTCTTACTATAACTACCTCTCTTAAAAATACCCAGACCAAGACAAACAGACATGTTCATGCACACAAATATTTGTCCCGTGTGGGAATCGAACCCACTAGCGTCGGTGTCAAAGTAACGTAACAGCGCGTTTCGCCACTGCGCCACCGAGCTCGTCAAACATATTTTGAAAACATCGATACCTTTCATTCATTTTCCTACCAAATATTTTCATTTTGTTCGTCCCTTTATTCATTGATTGCATTTATTGAACCTATTTAAATTAGGTATCTTGTGTGTGTGGCACCATGTTCGAGTCATCAATAAATTAAATACAAGTTGAAAATTTGAAAAAATGTAAATTGTGCCACGTTTGGAGAGCCTGTGTTATGTGGTGAAGCTGCAGTTGTGGGGAGCCTTTATTTTACAAAGAATCAGCTGTTTTCCGTCAGTCAAATGATAATTTTCACGGCCGAATGGGACGCCATTTTCACGTATGCGTTTCCAGGGAGACGCGAGTAACACATCTATTACTCCCTAATCGAACCGTTTCATGAAAAACTAGCTCACTTTAAACAGAATACTGCAGTAGTCAAGAGTATACCTCGAGGTGCGAGGATCTCCGTTGCTAACGCTTCGTCTCATCTTTTATCAAACTGCACCGAAAATATCACTATATATGACTGGGAAAAATTGTTATCATTTGCATATCGCACAGTGTATGCTTCTACAGAGGTAGGTACCTAACTACTATATGCAAATTTTAAACTACTGTTTACTTATTGTTACCACTACTCTTACTATAACTATCTCTCTTAAAAAATACCCAGACCAAGACAAACAGACATATTCATGCACACAAATGTTTGTCCCGTGTGGGAATCAACCCACTAGCGTCGGTGTCAAAGTAACGTAACAGCGCGTTTCGCCACTGCGCCACCGAGCTCGTCAAACATATATTGTTTTTCCCTTTTATTCATTGATTGCATTTATTTAACCTATTTAGATTAGGTATCTTGTCTGTGTGGCACCATGTTTGAGTTATCAACAAATTAAATACAAGTTGAAAATTGGAAAATGTGATGATTGTAAAATTGAATTGAAAGCAGGCTCTATAAAGTTATTTATATATAATATATTCCGTATTTTCTATCGAAAATATCGAGTGGCAAAAATTGTTATCATTTGCATATCATTGCACAGTGTATGCTTCTAATGACCTAACTACTATATGCAACTTATGAACTACAATTGAAGCTTATCATTAAGTTACTACTTATACCTACATTTAAACTTATTAAATACTGTTTACTTATTATTACCACTACTTTACCACTACTCTTACTATAACTACCTCTCTTAAAAATACCCAGACCAAGACAAACAGACATGTTCATGCACACAAATATTTGTCCCGTGTGGGAATCGAACCCACTAGCGTCGGTGTCAAAGTAACGTAACAGCGCGTTTCGCCACTGCGCCACCGAGCTCGTCAAACATATTTTGAAAACATCGATACCTTTCATTCATTTTCCTACCAAATATTTTCATTTTGTTCGTCCCTTTATTCATTGATTGCATTTATTGAACCTATTTAAATTAGGTATCTTGTGTGTGTGGCACCATGTTCGAGTCATCAATAAATTAAATACAAGTTGAAAATTTGAAAAAATGTAAATTGTGCCACGTTTGGAGACCCTGTGTTATGTGGTGAAGCTGCAGTTGTGGGGAGCCTTTATTTTACAAAGAATCAGCTGTTTTCCGTCAGTGAAATGATAATTTTCACGGCCGAATGGGACGCCATTTTCACGTATGCGTTTCCAGGGAGACGCGAAAACCGGTAGCGCTGATTGGTAGTATTTTAGCCGTCGCCCTGGTTACTATCAACAAAGCGTGCGCTAAGGAGCGATGTAATACGCCTTCACAAAGCATGTCTGCGTGAAAAAATACACAATAATTATATATTACTGGAAAGCAAATCATTAAATACTTATACTTCTAACAGTGTAAAAATTAGTGTTCAAACAAAATGTTGTGATAGTTTATTTTGAATACGTAGTGTTTTTGTTATAAGTAACATAGTAAGTGATATTTTTTATGTTGCGTTTGTAAGTAAGTACTTTATTTATTAAATCTTGTGTGGATGCACTAACCGGTTTCTGTACCTGATAATGAAGCTACTGGTGCCTCATCTGGTTGAATCATAATCAATCATCTGGTGGACTTAAAATTCATTTTGGTAAATCACATAAAAATTATTGTTCGCAAAATTCAATAACCTCTAGCTATTTCATTACCAAGAACACTTGTAACACATCTATTACTCCCCAATCGAACCGTTTTATGAAAAACTTGCTCATTTTAAACAGAATATTGCATAGTCAAGAGTATACCTCGAGGTGCGAGGATCTCCGTTGCTAACTCTTTGTCTTGTTTTGTTGTTTTATCAAACTGCACTGAAAATAATACTACAGACACAGTGGATTAGCTTATAAGTCTACTCTGCTATAGATGGCTGGGAAAAAATGTTATTATTTGCATATCGCACCCTGTGTACCTAACTAGTATATTTATTTATTGCTTAGAAACTAGGCTGTTGCGGCCACCAATCTAATTGGTGACCTCACTCACTCGCAGGTACACTACAATACGACCCTCAAGGTAGTTGTTATTCGGCTACTGTTTTCTATGAGGTGGAGATACTTTCCCAGTAGGGTTGCTTTGATATGTAGGTACTATCTCTTTAGAAAAATTTGGAGACTTCATGCAGAAGAATTTCGTCTATGGTGTATTCGTTGCTATGGAGTTGTTATTGTCAAATGTAAAAATATATTTTCCTTATAAATAAAATGTAGAATATTTCTATGCTCGTTTTTAATCGGCCTACTAGCCTGACAAATTGGTAGCAGAGCGTGGTTGACTGAAATGGTAGATATGGCTACATATCGTATTGAGCCACTGGCAAAAAATAATTACGATACATGTTGTGTTCAAGCTCAAGCCATACTAGTCAAGAACAAACTATGGGGATACGTAAGTGGTACTCTTGCAATGCCGTCAGACGACGCCGGTGAGGCAAAAATTAAAGCGTTCAACAAACAAGACATGAAGGCACGTGCTGAGATATTACTACTGATGAGCCCCTCACAATTAAAGGACGTACGTGGCTGTAAGACATCAAAACAAGTATGGGACAAGCTAAACTCTTTACATGAATGTACCGGGCCTGCAGGTAAAGCTATGTTATTAAAGCAGCTCGTTTTGAAGAAAATGTTAGAGCGAGATGATGTGCAGGATCACTTGAGCAACTTGATGGATGTGGTTGACAAACTCGCAGCTATGCGCGTAGATATCCATCCAGAATTGTTCACCATAATGATGTTGTGTAGTTTGGCAAATAATTTTGAAAATTTCAGAAGTGCTATTGAATCCAGAGACACTTTACCAAGTCCAGATGATTTAAAAAATAAAATTATTGAAGAGAGTGGGGTTAGAAAGAATAACAACTCTAGAGAGAATTAGGATAGGTGCATTATTTCGGTATCAATGGAAGACAAGGCAGATTTAACGAAACATTTAAATTTAGATGTAATAAATGCAAAAAGAGAGGCCATAACGCTTCACAAGGTGAGTCGAAAGCTAAATTTACAAGCGGAGAAAAGTCGGGAATGTCAAGCCATGACATTTTTTATATCGAGCTAGTGTGCCTGAAGTCTGTAAACTATTGAAACAAAGAAAGATGGTAACAAAAACAAATTCATGAATTTAATCGATGAAACCGGAGCGCTGAAATAAGCTTCTGAACAACATGTCACTCAAGTTAAAGGTGAAGGATTCCTTACTGTAAGAGTGGGGAATGAGCATTACAGTCTGAATGATACGCTGTACGTTCCTGAATTATCGACAAACTTAATGTCTGTTGGAAAGATTACTGATCATGGATATACTGTTATATTCCAGAAAGACGAAGCTTTAATAAAAAAATAAATATAAAGTTCTCTAGGCATGAAGGCAAAATTAATTAGATATATTATTTGAAAGTAGATGAAGTAGAAAAAGCTAACGCAGCAGTAAGAATTAATGATAATATAATAATATGTCACAAGAAACTTGGCCCTTTAAATGAAGCAGACCTGAAAGCAGCATCCAAAAAAGAATTAGTAAAATGAATGAACATTGAAGGTTCAGAAAAATCGGCTGATTGCGAGACATGCTTGAAAGGTAAGATGACAAGATTACCATTTAATTCTTCAGATGGAATAAATAGTAAGGAGCAACTAGAAATTATACATACTGACGTTTTAGGCCACATGCAGACTGAAACATTTGGAGGTTCTAAGTACTTCGTTACATTCATCGACATTATACAAGGTATATGTGTATATTTTATTAAAAGTAAAAGCGACGTATTTCAGATGCACAAGGAATATAAAACACGATGGAAAAGTAGTTCTACAATCACATAACGGCACAGAGTACGTAAACAAAAAAAAAAAAATGATTAGTTAAAGCAGCCTGGAATACAACACAGGCTATCAGCACCGTAGAGCAATGTACTTGCAAAGCGCAAAAATAGAATATTAGTTGAGAATGCAAGATGTCTAATGCTTGAGTCACATGTTCCAGAAGAGTTATGGGCAGAGGCAGTCAATACTGCAAACTATTTGATCAATAGATGTCCAAGTAAAGTTTTAAATGAATGTACATCTTTCAAAAAATGGATTGGTCATGAACCATCTGTAAGACACCTGCATTCGTTTTGAATAAACGGCCTAAGCGAGGTGGAAAATTTGATCCTCGCGCCATCGAATGTGTATTCATGGGATACACAAATGTGCCAGAGGGTACAGGATATTAATTCCTAGTAAGAAGGATGTCATAATAAGCAGAGACGTGAAAGATATAGACAAAATGTTTTTTATGTGAAGGAAGAAAATTATTCCAATCCAAAGATTAAAGAGAAGGGGGATAATGAGTACAAAATAGTAGAAGCAATAACTGGAACTTCGGCGTAACACGACGTAGCTCAACTATCTGTTAGTCGGAATGACAATTTCACCGATGCAGTTGGCAACTTCGACATATATAAATAATAAAAAAAAAAAAAAAATTGTCGGACAAATTACACAGCGCCATCTAGCCCTAAAGTAAGCGAAGCTTGTGTTATGGGTACTAGACAACTGATAAATATACGTAAGTACATTTTTTTTTTGTAAATACATACTTATATACATAGAAAATACCCAGACCAAGACAAACAGACATGTTCATGCACACAAATGTTTGTGTTGTGTGGGAATCGAACCCACGAGCGTTGGTGTCAAAGTAGCGTAACAGCGTGTTCCACCACTGCGCCACCGAACTCATCAAATGACGAAGATATAGCTGTTGAAAGTGATGAAGAAATACAGAGTGAAGTAGAAGATATTCATGATGATACAAATAATACTGGACGTCCTCAGAGAACGAGGAAATTGCCAGTATGGGCTAAAGATTACGAAATTAAAGGAAGGAAGAGATAAAGCTGAAACGATTAATGTGTAATAATGCGAGATGATTCATTTCTGTGTGAATAAGAAGAAGAAGAATACGGGTACGGGTACCATGATGCAATAAAGGCAGAAATTAGAGCGCACGTAATAAATGGTACTTGGAAGATAGTCAAACGAGATAATGATATGAAAACCATAGATTTCAAAATGATATTGAAGAAGAAAATAGGCTCTAGTAATACACAAATAAGAAAAGCCAACATGGAAGCCGATCTACTGACCATGATGAAAGCATGAGCTGGACTTAAGCTTGGAAAATTCAGATCCTCATTAGGATTACTTTAATGAATTTCTTCTGATGAGGAGGAGATTGTTGGAGACTTCACGTAGAAGAATTTCGTCAATGGTGTATTCGTTGCTATGGGGTTGTTATTGCCAAATGTAAAATATATATTTTCCTTATAAATAAAACATAGAATATTTCATATTATGTTCGTGTTTAATCGGCCTACTAGCCTGACAGAAGAAAACAGCCAGACCAAGACAAACAGACACGTTCATGCGAACAAATGTATGTCCTGTGTGGGAACCGAATCCACCAGCCTTGGTGCTAAAGTCGAACCGAACTCGTCAAAGTCATTAATTAAGAATTAGTCATATGTCAAGAAATGCTTGGTTGATTGCCTGCCCGGGTTAAAAATTTCCATCCGATCCCAACTCCCAAAGGAGCTGGGACGATGCCATCTGAAATATTCAATATAATGATTTATTCCACAGAGCTTCAGACTTTGAACAAGCGATACTGAGGGCGGCAGAGTGTAAGTATGCTGACCACTGGCTACAAGCCTATACGGTCGCCTAATACGGGCACGAGCCTATACCCTGACACCCTCAGGCTAGCTGTCTGTCTGCGGCTGGGAGTCCCGATATGTGCTCCACACAAGTGCCCCTGCGGCAGTGATGTCGATCAGTTTGGACACCACGGACTTTCTTGTCAAAAAAGTGCAGGTAGTTTCTCCCGTCATGCCGCACTTAACGACATTATCCGTCGGGCCCTCGCCTCTGTCAACGTTCCAGCTATTGTGGTACTCACCGGACTAGCCAGGGACGATGGTAAGCGACCCGACGGGATGTCGTTGATTCCATGGAAGATGAGGAGGGTTTTAGTGTGGGACGCAACTTGCGTTGACACACAGGCCTCTTCTCATCTTCATCGCACTACCATCAAGGCGCGTCTGAGGCGGCTGAACATTTAAAAATAAATAAACACAGGGGTCTTGGCTCCGACTACAAATTTGTTCTTTCGGAGTAGAGACCCTTGGTCCGTGGGGTCCAGGCGTGCAGTCGCTTTTTCAAGAACTAGCGAGACGTCTGACATTCTGAAATATCGTAGATAATTATGCTAATTTGGAATTTAATTTAATTAATAATAATAATTTAATTAATAACTTTGACGAGTTCGGTTCGATTTTAGCGGATTCGATTCCCACACAGGACATACATTTGTGCGCATGAATGTGTCTGTTAATTTAATAAATAATTTGTTCTCTCTGCCTACCCCGCAAGGGACTTGGCGTGAAGATATACATACATACATACACACAATTATGCTAACTTTATTTAAATAATTTAATTTATAATATTGTTTGGATCCAAAGCTCTTTACTGCATCATGCTTCTTTACACAGCTTTTATATTATTATTCAGGTGTGAAATCGTTTACTGCGTCTTGTTCCAATTTCTCACGTGAAGCAGCGTGTAGCAGAAATTGAGCATTGAGAATGATACACAAATCACTGATGTTCCTGCTCTTGTCCCTTCACAGTCTACCAGTTCATTTACTGAACTTTCAAAAGAGGAAAGATGCCACACGTCAAAGGTATATTTGAACTAATTAAATTCATTTTATTTATTTCATTTTTATCGTAATTGTCATTGGTATTTATAATAAACAAATTTTAAATTAATTTCAGATGTACATAATTTATGAATAACTTCTAAGTGAACAAATTGTCACCTAAATGTAAACTTTCATATAATCAATTCAAAAATCCAAAAATCAGCTCAATTTTAATTCCAGGGTTAAAAGAGTCTTAAAAAGTTGACTAGGAATATGTCTGAATGTTTCAAAAAATATTTTGGATGCAAATTAAAATGAGCATGAAGGACAAGAAGGCCAGGCGATATACCTTTGAAGAGAAAATACTACCTTCACGTACAACATTGAAAAAACTGGTTTCACAACTGAATGTCGATCCAGGAGTAAATCCTCCGATTTTTGAATCAATCGAACAAGACGTAAGTTTTTTGCATTGTTTGTCAGATATTGAAATCTTGTATCAGTTAAGTGTATTTGGTTTTCCAAAAAGTAAATGAATATTGAAAATTGACTGATGAAAATTAAAACACCTAGAACAAAATATAATCTATATAAAGTATAAAACAATGTTTCTTACCGCCGTCTGTATGCATAGAACTTTTAAACTACGCAATGGATTTTTATGCTGTTTTCATCCATAGAGTGATTCAAAAGGAAGGTTTGTATGTCATAATACATGCATATTATAGTAGAGAAAAGTTTGAGAATTTAAAAGATTTATAATGCGATGTGGTAAAAAACATACTTATTGTGTGCTTACTTTGCAAACGCTGGCAAATCCTTTTGAGATGATACATCATAATAATGTACTGCGGATTTATATATCTTAAAAAGATCTACAGAAAAGTCCATCATCGTATATGATGGTATCTCCCAAGGATAACCCACAGTAACCAATTTTAACTTTCACATGTTACAAAATATTCTTTATTTACGAAGCTATTTAATCAATACTACAATACAGTATTATTCCTTAGCCAATTAAATACGTTAGATACGTTGTGCATTTGAAATCGCTCCACATTGAATATAAGCGTGCGAAACCGGAGCGGTATGCCTGTAATCAGTAAATCAAAGTGGTTCATTTCTTATTATATTATTATTATAAGAGATAAACAACTTTATTTCAACCCTTATTTCAATATTATATTTTGTTTATATCATTTCCAGGTAAAGACTTGGAAAGAGGAGAAACGGTACTGCGCCATATTTTTTGATGAAATGGCTCTTGAACCTGGCTTGACATATGCACCAAATAAAGATCGAATTTCTGGACGTGTCGAGTTAAATGAAAGGAAACCAAAACTTGCTGACCATGCATTAGTCTTCCTTGTCAAAGGTGCAATTTTTAAATGGCAACAACCAATTGAATATTATTTCTGTGCGGATACTACAAGTGGAATCGAATTAAAATCCATTTAAAAAAAAAATATCAAAGCTGTTGGGAGACAGGATTAATGCCAAATGCTTTCTTATGTAATCAAGGTTCAGCCTTCCAATCAGCTATGAAGAGTTTTCAGCAAGACACAAAACGGGAGCAAATTCTTGCCAATGAAAATACTGGTTTGATTGTTTATAAAACTTTATTGTATAATTTAACATTCAAACTACCGAACAAAAAAAATACAAAATAAGAAACTTAATCTAAATTATACAATGGCGGACTTATCCCAATAGAGATCTCTTCCAGTCAACCATGAAATGCTTGAAAAGGAATTCATCTAATAGGTTTGGTGCAATTTACGCACAATACACACTTCTCGCTCAACACAAAATACCCAAACTCACAGTACATATACGCGTTAAAAAGTAAAGGCTAATTTAAATATCAGAAATAGAGTCGTAATGCTTCTTCACCTGTGATTTAAAGGAGTTATAAGATTGGGATAACTTCACACTTATTGGGAGTGCGTTCCAGAGACGTACGGCTTGAACCGTAAGGGATTTGGAAAAACATTGGGAATTATTGGCAGGGATTTATAAGAATAGATCGTTTCTAGGTCGAAGTCGGGTATCCATTACACGAAACTTGAAACACTCGTGGAGATATTTTGGAGCCGTAGTACTGAAGAGTATATAGAAAATGAAAAGACAGGGTATGAAGATTTCTACTGGGTATGATTTTCTAATGGGTTAAACAGATTAAGCTTTTTGCGATATTCAGAAATATGATCAAATTTCCGTAGACCAAAAACATATCTCCAGAAGATCTTCCGTAGGATCCAAATACACCACATCTCCATAATCTAGTAATATAATAATAATAATAATAATAATAAATTTATTTATTTCTCCCACAATCCCATACAAAAATAGTATCTTAACAATTACAGTGCTTGTGGAAGACTGGTGCCTAAACTAGGCAGAAGCCTGTATTTCAGGTCACCAGGTCTTCACCCCACGGTATATTACAAATAAACACGTCTACTGGTTTGAGAGTAACATCTGTCTTTCGACAGTACAAAAAGCCAGAATAGAAGACTTGAACTTAGACATTAAAATTACCATTCAAATTTTATGTATAGACTAAAAGCTACATGTATAATTAAATACTACTCATAAATATATATTTTCGGTAACGGTCGTATACTGAAGACGGGGGTGTCAGTGGAGTGTGCTTGTAGGTAAACTATGGCAGTAAATATGTATTTGTGTGTTGTCAGATTTGATTGTGTGTAAAAGGTAAGAAGAGTAATAATGCGTAATCATAAAGTTGAGAATGTTAGGGGTGTGAGTTGGTATGTCAGCTGTACGACTTTCTTTACTGACTTTATTTTCACATGACTAGTATGTGGATGTATTTTATGTGTAGATAAATGAATGCATGGAACTGTCGTGAATAAGGAAATGTCATTAAGATAGTAAGCAAAAACAGTTTTTAAAAAATCATGAGTCTTTCAGTTTCGTCGTAACTAAGTTTAAGTAACCATTCTCTGACTGCAGCTTTACAGGCTTTTCTATTAAAAGAGTGAATAGAAATGTGTCGGTTAACTCTATTGTACAGCGCACAACCAAGGAAACAGAAAAAGTGATTAGACAGTGAGGATGAATATGTTTTACGATTAAAGCAAACAATGTCTTTACGCCTCCTCTGCGCCACAAGGTTAGGTTCATATGGATAAAGGGCATGCTGCTTGAGGACAATACTGTGAATGAAAAGTTGACGCACTGTTAAAACCTTAGCCTTGCTATACAAGTCGATGGTAGGATGTCTATAGGGTAGGCAGAACATGACCTTTAATATTGACCGCTGGGCCCTTTCCAATCTCAACAATGCGCCTTTAGCTGCTCCTCCCCATGAAGCTATACAATAGAGTAATAACGACTGGCAAAGAGCAAAATATACAGTTTTTAAAATATTGATTTCGGCAACATGACGTAAATTTTTAAAGACGTAAATTAGTTTTCTGATCCTTAACGATAACTGATTTATATGAGCCTGAAAGTTTAACCTGAAATCAATAATTATGCCTAGGTATCTTATTGAGTCCACTTTTTCCAATTCTACGCAACTACAATTTGACATTTCATTTATGGAACAACAGTGTACTTTAATTCCGTAGGGCGATGATAAGCTTTTTGTGTTATGCCTCAGTGAAAACGCAATATATTTAGTTTTCTCTTTGTTTAGTGTAAGTAAATTTTTATGTAGCCATTTATTCACAGCATTAAACCCCATATTAGCCGTCGTATATGTTTCGCACCATGTATCACCGCTGAATAAAATAGAAGTATCGTCAGCAAAAGCAATAATTCTACCTTCGACTAGATTGACATTAAACAAGTCATTCATGTAGACGAGGAATAGGGTGGGGCCGAGAATGCTACCCTGTGGTACCCCATGGAAGACAGGAACATCGTCACTTACATGGTTTCCTATTTTGACACTTTGCTTTCGATCGGTTAAGTAGTCCTCAAAAAGTTTCAGTTGGGTGCCTCGTATTCCTGTGAGCTCTAGTTTGTTAATAAGTAATGGGGCAGAGACCGTGTCAAAGGCCTTTGCTAAATCCAGGAAGATACCAATTACCCTTTTTCCACTATCCAAGCTCTCCACAACATAATTCGTTAAACTATGAACCGCATCAGAGGTTGATTTATTTTGACGGAAACCAAACTGGCATGATGAGAGTATATTATTATCCTCTAGATATTTAACTAATCGGTTGTTAATTAGACGTTCAAGTACTTTAGATAACGCTGGAAGTATAGAAATCGGGCGATAGTTATTTTCACAATCTCTCTCCCCAGACTTATAAACCGGGGTTATAATAGACCTTTTAAATACTTTAGGAAATATACCAGTAGTTAATGCCAAATTACAAATGAAAGTTATGGGTGGGACAAGCAGTTGTTTAAATTTTTTTAAAAAGATACTTGGTATTCCATCCCATCCCACAGCACAGTTGGATTTAAGAGATGTGATAAGTGAATAAATTTCGTCTTCATCAGTCGGCAATAAGACAAATGAATTCAACTGATTATTAGCACTTCGAACCACTTCTGCAGGGCAATTACCAGCACAAGTGTTTTTTCCGGCTAAAGTCCCACCAACACCACTAAAATATTCATTGATGGAGTTCACTGTCTGCTCTCCAGTTAACAAATGACAGGGAGAATCTTTACTTTTAATCCTATTTGTGATGTTATTAATAGCCTTCCAAAGTTGTTTGTTGTCTGTACCGGCATCCCTCAGCTCTTTCTTTTCAAATTCTTGTTTAACCTTCCTGAGTAGTTCCTTACAATAATTCCGATATCTTATATAGGTTGTTTTTAAAATTTGGTTTTCGGGTGAATCTTTTACTTTTTTGTGAAGTCTATCTCTGTGACGCATACACTTTAGTAAACCAGGTGTCATCCACGGTTTTAATATTTTTTTTTCTATTTGCCGTTTTGTATTTACATGAATGCTGTTTAAGCAAGTTCATCAATAACTCGACAAAAATTTCGGCCGCGATATTAGGGTCCTCTGAACTATATATATTATCAAAAGAGGTTTGTTTTAGGGCATTCTCAATTTTTTCATAATCTATTTTTGTAAAATAATTCGTAATATTAGTTTTTGGAAGTTTCATACTAAGGAAAAAAAGTACTGTGTCATGATCTGTTAGGGAAGAGTGGGCGACAAATGTTGCGGCTGGAAGCTTCGTTTTCAAAAGCAAGTGGTCAAGGCAATTTGTTTGCCTAGTAGGTAACGTATGTGCCGGAAAAAGACCATGTGATGCAGTTAAATTTAAATAGTTATCCTTGGCCAAATCAATAATATCGTTGGCAATATTAATATTCAAATCTCCGGTAAGTATAACATTTTGGAATTCTTTAATTTGAGTTAATAGGGAGTCTAACGAATTCAGGAAATTTGTTAAATCACGTTTTGCTGGTGGACGATAGATGGAAATTAACGCGGTGGACTTATTTATTTTCAAAAGAAGACAGTTTGCATCACAAAAGGGGGGTTCTTCAGCAGTATACGAAAGATTTTTGTTGATATAGACAACTACTCCTTCGTTTTGTGTATGGTTGTTAATAGTGTGTATAACATTATATCCATCAATATTCGGAACATTGCGACCTCCCATTAGCCAACACTCTGTCAATACCATGACGTCCCAGTTAGTATTAGAACGAGCTAGCATTGTAAGAAAACCTAAAAAGTTTTTCGAAATACTTCTGATATTTTGTGAAATCAGTTTAAAAGATGATACATTTGTAAGTTTATCGCAGTCGTCAATATCACATACGCCAGATTGTGAAACGGATATATCGTCGATTTCATCTATATTATTTTGAAGATTGAATTTCAATGAATATTTTTGTGACCCATGTTATTGATACGTAGTTGTTAACGTGCATAAGCGTCGATGTCAAAGGTATTAGATTTTGATGACAGAGCAGAACATGACTCTGAATCTCATCAAATTTAATTACAAATTTAACGTAGTGTGAGATAACGAACAGATGCTTAAATGTGACCATGTGCAAGTTTCCTGTACTTTTATGGTAAAAATGTGTGATTATTTTGTTTTCATGTATATTGAGTGTGTCTGAAATATTGCAATTGTATATATTTTTGTATTTAAGTGTGGTTGTGTGTTTAGATGAGTATGACGAACAAAAATAGTTAAAAGTAATTACTAAAATTAACAGTAACATAACAGATATTAAACTATAGTAACACCCTAACGCATATAATGGACAATAAAAATTATAAGAAAAATATAAATACAATTTTACAGAAATTAGTCACTTATTTTCTGTTAAACCCTCGAGATCTGCCTCTCTGTTTATACGTATAGGTGGAAGTCCCTCTGTTTTCCTTAGATAGATTACACCTTTGGAGGTCCAGCAAAACTGATAATTGTTTTCTTTTGCAAACTGCCTTGTTCTGTAGAACAGGCGCTGGGCATTGTAGGTAAGGGCTTCCGACACATAGACGAATTTTTTTGGGCCCTTGATATCTAAGTGTTCCGTGCTTAACTTATCTAGTTTAGAAGAGGGAGGGAGAGGGAGCTTATCTAGGTTAGAGGAGGTTTTAGTAGAGGGAGAAGGAGGGAATTTACCAATAAATACTTATACTGCTGGGTGGGTGGGTCATCAGAAAATTACTAGTAAAATTAGAGTGCAAAGAATGCAAAAATAAATTAACTAGCGAGACAAGAATAGATGTTCACAGGTGGATTACCCACAAGGAATATAAAAAATCGGCCAAGTGCGAGTCGGACTCGCGCACGAAGGGTTCCGTGCCATTATCTATAAAAAAGGCAAAAAAATCACGTTTGTTGTATGGGAGCCCCTTTAAATATTTGTTTTATTCTATTTTTTAGTATTTGTTGTTATAGCGGCAACAGAAATACATCATCTGTGAAAATTTCAACTGTCTAACTATCACGGTTCATGAGATATAGCCTGGTGACAGACGGACGGACGGACGGACGGACAGCGGAGCCTCAGTAATAGGGTTCCGTTTTAAAAAAATGAAAGTAAGTTGACCTACCCATCAGAGGATGCAGTGAGATATTTTAGTGTGTTTTAGAAAAAAATGGTCATTTTTTTTTTCAAATTTGTCTAAAGTTATTAAAGAAAATATTATGGTCAGTTATAACTTAGAAAACATTGCTTGTCAATCACACCAAAATATTGCTATTCAGCTCTTTTTGCAGGTTACTTTGAAAAACACTTGTGAAAAACGGTCAATTCGTGTGTGTCAATATAAAACTATATGAAATATATTAATACCTAATGTACACAGTATTGTGCTGGTTGTGCGAGTAACATTCAAGTTTCATATGCATTGTATCATACCTTTGCTTATTATTGAATTGGTGCAACATAATTAATAAAATTTTGAGAGGAACTGACATTATCAGATTACAGAAAATAAATTTGCCTATGATGCAAAAAAAAGCCCTATTAATATTTACTACAAAGTTAAAGAAAAATAAACAAATTACAATAATTTACACATGTTTTTTATAGCGATTTTATCACATATACCTTTATATTACGGTGGTGATGAAATCGTTGAATCTCATCACTCATATATACGTCCGTCATTGCGAAAGTGGAAGGATGTAGGAGCCGAGGAAGACCAAGACTAACCGACCATGACCAAATACCTTAGGAACCGGCGAGCGTGTACGAAAAGAACTATGAATGTGGAAGAAGCGAGTGAAGTGTGTAACGACCGCGTCTTGAGGCGCTCGGTTCTCTCTGCCTACCCCGCAAGGGACCTGGCTTGAAGATATTCATACATACATACGATGTTACAAGTTTTCTTGTTTGTTTCAGCATATTCGGTGTTCCACTGCACCATACATTAATACCTTTAAAAGTACATGTTAGTTAATCATAAAATCGCTATCTCTAAAAGTACAGGTTGAAGCTGCTAATTGTTTCACGATACTACCGGTAGATGGCGCTATAGTTAAAAATGTGCAATGGGTTAAAACCGCTAAATGGTTCACGGTATTACCGGTAGATGGCGCTGTAGTTAAAAAATGTATAACATTTGTATTTTACATTTGACTTGTATGTAATACATTCTATAAACATCGCCGCTTCTACTTGTTAAACGTTTTTTAATTTAAGTTATTAATTATAAATATTTATTTAATGATGCCAGAGAACATAAGTACACGCACCCATTTTTTTTTTATAAAACGTCGGAAGGCATACGAGCATACGGCCTATCTGATATAAAGTGGTCACGGTAACCTATGAACAAAGTGAGAAAGCACTATGAAATTTGGCCAGTCCTGAAAGCATTACCTTTTAGCGACCGCTTTATTTATGGTCGAAATTAACAATACGTTACCTTTTTCATATAACATCATAAAAATTTACACACTTAAATCTCAAGAGACAATGAAGTATACGCATAGAAAACAGTTTTAATTTTACAACTTACTGATAACTATTTCGCTAATCTGAGGTAGGTACCTAACTACTATATTTATTTATTGCTTACAATGTATGCGGCCACTAATCTGAATATGTGCACAAAGCGCACATATTAGGCCGCAGACAGTTTGCGCCTACGTAACTACAACTTATAAACTATAGCGTATTATAATATTGAATGACCACTAGCGTCGGTGTTAAAGTAACGTAACAGCGCGTTTCGCCACTGCGCCACCGAGCTCGTCAAACATATTTTTAAAACAACGATATCATTCATTTTCCCAACAAATATTTTCATTTTGTTTTCCCTTTTATTCGTTGATTGCATTTATTGAACCTATTTATATTAGGTATCTTGTCTGTGTGGCACCATGTTCGAGTTATCAACAAATTAAATACAAGTTGAAAATTGGAAAATGTGATGATTGTAAGATTGAATTGAAATCAGGCTCTATAAAATTATTTACATAAAATATTTTCCGTATTTTCTATCGAAAATATCGAGTGGCAAAAATTGTTATCATTTGCATATCATTGCACAGTGTATGCTTTTAATGTCCTAACTACTATATGCAACTTATAAACTACAATTAAAGCTTATGTACTATATATCATTAATTTGCTACTTATACCTACATTTAAACTTATTAAATACTGTTTACTTATTATTACCACTACTTTACCACTACTCTTACTATAACTACCTCTCTTAAAAATACCCAGACCAAGACAAACAGACATGTTCATGCACACAAATATTTGTCCCGTGTGGGAATCGAACCCACTAGCGTCGGTGTCAAAGTAACGTAACAGCGCGTTTCGCCACTGCGCCACCGAGCTCGTCAAACATATTTTGAAAACATCGATACCTTTCATTCATTTTCCTACCAAATATTTTCATTTTGTTCGTCCCTTTATTCATTGATTGCATTTATTGAACCTATTTAAATTAGGTATCTTGTGTGTGTGGCACCATGTTCGAGTCATCAATAAATTAAATACAAGTTGAAAATTTGAAAAAATGTAAATTGTGCCACGTTTGGAGAGCCTGTGTTATGTGGTGAAGCTGCAGTTGTGGGGAGCCTTTATTTTACAAAGAATCAGCTGTTTTCCGTCAGTCAAATGATAATTTTCACGGCCGAATGGGACGCCATTTTCACGTATGCGTTTCCAGGGAGACGCGAAAACCGGTAGCGCTGATTGGTAGTATTTTAGCCGTCGCCCTGGTTACTATCAACAAAGCGTGCGCTAAGGAGCGATGTAATACGCCTTCCCAAAGCCTGTCTGCGTGAAAAAATACATAATAATTATATATTACTGGAAAGCAAATCATTAAATACTTATACTTCTAACAGTGAAAAAAATCAGTGTTCAAACAAAATGTTGTGATAGTTTATTTTGAATAGTGTTTTTGTTATACATAGTAAGTAATATTTTTTCATGTTGCGTTTGTAAGTACTTTATTTAGTAAATCTTGTGGGGATGCACTCACCGGTGTCTGTACCTGATAATGAAGCTACTGGCGCCTCATCTGGTTGAATATGCAATTTATGCCAGAAATTATTTTGTTCTAGGCGTGGACTTAAAATTCATTTTGGTAAATCACATAAAAATTCTTGTTCGCAAAATTCAATAATCTCTAGCATTTTCATTACCAAGAACACTTGTAACACATCTATTACTCCCTAATCGAACCGTTTCATGAAAAACTAGCTCACTTTAAACAGAATACTGCAGTAGTCAAGAGTATACCTCGAGGTGCGAGGATCTCCGTTGCTAACGCTTCGTCTCATCTTTTATCAAACTGCACCGAAAATATCACTATATATGACTGGGAAAAATTGTTATCATTTGCATATCGCACAGTGTATGCTTCTACAGAGGTAGGTACCTAACTACTATATGCAAATTTTAAACTACTGTTTACTTATTGTTACCACTACTCTTACTATAACTATCTCTCTTAAAAAATACCCAGACCAAGACAAACAGACATATTCATGCACACAAATGTTTGTCCCGTGTGGGAATCAACCCACTAGCGTCGGTGTCAAAGTAACGTAACAGCGCGTTTCGCCACTGCGCCACCGAGCTCGTCAAACATATATTGTTTTTCCCTTTTATTCATTGATTGCATTTATTTAACCTATTTAGATTAGGTATCTTGTCTGTGTGGCACCATGTTTGAGTTATCAACAAATTAAATACAAGTTGAAAATTAGAAAATGTGATGATTGTAAAATTGAATTGAAAGCAGGCTCTATAAAGTTATTTATATATAATATATTCCGTATTTTCTATCGAAAATATCGAGTGGCAAAAATTGTTATCATTTGCATATCATTGCACAGTGTATGCTTCTAATGACCTAACTACTATATGCAACTTATGAACTACAATTGAAGCTTATCATTAAGTTACTACTTATACCTACATTTAAACTTATTAAATACTGTTTACTTATTATTACCACTACTTTACCACTACTCTTACTATAACTACCTCTCTTAAAAATACCCAGACCAAGACAAACAGACATGTTCATGCACACAAATATTTGTCCCGTGTGGGAATCGAACCCACTAGCGTCGGTGTCAAAGTAACGTAACAGCGCGTTTCGCCACTGCGCCACCGAGCTCGTCAAACATATTTTGAAAACATCGATACCTTTCATTCATTTTCCTACCAAATATTTTCATTTTGTTCGTCCTTTTATTCATTGATTGCATTTATTGAACCTATTTAAATTAGGTATCTTGTGTGTGTGGCACCATGTTCGAGTCATCAATAAATTAAATACAAGTTGAAAATTTGAAAAAATGTAAATTGTGCCACGTTTGGAGAGCCTGTGTTATGTGGTGAAGCTGCAGTTGTGGGGAGCCTTTATTTTACAAAGAATCAGCTGTTTTCCGTCAGTGAAATGATAATTTTCACGGCCGAATGGGAGGCCATTTTCACGTATGCGTTTCCAGGGAGACGCGAAAACCGGTAGCGCTGATTGGTAGTATTTTAGCCGTCGCCCTGGTTACTATCAACAAAGCGTGCGCTAAGGAGCGATGTAATACGCCTTCCCAAAGCCTGTCTGCGTGAAAAAATACATAATAATTATATATTACTGGAAAGCAAATCATTAAATACTTATACTTCTAACAGTGAAAAAAATCAGTGTTCAAACAAAATGTTGTGATAGTTTATTTTGAATAGTGTTTTTGTTATACATAGTAAGTGATATTTTTTCATGTTGCGTTTGTAAGTACTTTATTTAATAAATCTTGTGGGGATGCACTCACCGGTGTCTGTACCTGATAATGAAGCTACTGGTGCCTCATCTGGTTGAATATGCAATTTATGCCAGAAATTATTTTGTTCTAGGCGTGGACTTAAAATTCATTTTGGTAAATCACATAAAAATTCTTGTTCGCAAAATTCAATAATCTCTAGCATTTTCATTACCAAGAACACTTGTAACACATCTATTACTCCCTAATCGAACCGTTTCATGAAAAACTAGCTCACTTTAAACAGAATACTGCAGTAGTCAAGAGTATACCTCGAGGTGCGAGGATCTCCGTTGCTAACGCTTCGTCTCATCTTTTATCAAACTGCACCGAAAATATCACTATATATGACTGGGAAAAATTGTTATCATTTGCATATCGCACAGTGTATGCTTCTACAGAGGTAGGTACCTAACTACTATATGCAAATTTTAAACTACTGTTTACTTATTATTACCACTACTCTTACTATAACTATCTCTCTTAAAAAATACCCAGACCAAGACAAACAGACATATTCATGCACACAAATGTTTGTCCCGTGTGGGAATCAACCCACTAGCGTCGGTGTCAAAGTAACGTAACAGCGCGTTTCGCCACTGCGCCACCGAGCTCGTCAAACATATATTGTTTTTCCCTTTTATTCATTGATTGCATTTATTTAACCTATTTAGATTAGGTATCTTGTCTGTGTGGCACCATGTTTGAGTTATCAACAAATTAAATACAAGTTGAAAATTGGAAAATGTGATGATTGTAAAATTGAATTGAAAGCAGGCTCTATAAAATTATTTATATATAATAAATTCCGTATTTTCTATCGAAAATATCGAGTGGCAAAAATTGTTATCATTTGCATATCATTGCACAGTGTATGCTTCTAATGACCTAACTACTATATGCAACTTATGAACTACAATTGAAGCTTATCATTAAGTTACTACTTATACCTACATTTAAACTTATTAAATACTGTTTACTTATTATTACCACTACTTTACCACTACTCTTACTATAACTACCTCTCTTAAAAATACCCAGACCAAGACAAACAGACATGTTCATGCACACAAATATTTGTCCCGTGTGGGAATCGAACCCACTAGCGTCGGTGTCAAAGTAACGTAACAGCGCGTTTCGCCACTGCGCCACCGAGCTCGTCAAACATATTTTGAAAACATCGATACCTTTCATTCATTTTCCTACCAAATATTTTCATTTTGTTCGTCCCTTTATTCATTGATTGCATTTATTGAACCTATTTAAATTAGGTATCTTGTGTGTGTGGCACCATGTTCGAGTCATCAATAAATTAAATACAAGTTGAAAATTTGAAAAAATGTAAATTGTGCCACGTTTGGAGACCCTGTGTTATGTGGTGAAGCTGCAGTTGTGGGGAGCCTTTATTTTACAAAGAATCAGCTGTTTTCCGTCAGTGAAATGATAATTTTCACGGCCGAATGGGACGCCATTTTCACGTATGCGTTTCCAGGGAGACGCGAAAACCGGTAGCGCTGATTGGTAGTATTTTAGCCGTCGCCCTGGTTACTATCAACAAAGCGTGCGCTAAGGAGCGATGTAATACGCCTTCACAAAGCATGTCTGCGTGAAAAAATACACAATAATTATATATTACTGGAAAGCAAATCATTAAATACTTATACTTCTAACAGTGTAAAAATTAGTGTTCAAACAAAATGTTGTGATAGTTTATTTTGAATACGTAGTGTTTTTGTTATAAGTAACATAGTAAGTGATATTTTTTATGTTGCGTTTGTAAGTAAGTACTTTATTTATTAAATCTTGTGTGGATGCACTAACCGGTTTCTGTACCTGATAATGAAGCTACTGGTGCCTCATCTGGTTGAATATGCAATTTATGCCAAAAATCATTTTGTTCTAGGCGTGGACTTAAAATTCATTTTGGTAAATCACATAAAAATTATTGTTCGCAAAATTCAATAACCTCTAGCTATTTCATTACCAAGAACACTTGTAACACATCTATTACTCCCCAATCGAACCGTTTTATGAAAAACTTGCTCATTTTAAACAGAATATTGCATAGTCAAGAGTATACCTCGAGGTGCGAGGATCTCCGTTGCTAACTCTTTGTCTTGTTTTGTTGTTTTATCAAACTGCACTGAAAATAATACTACAGACACAGTGGATTAGCTTATAAGTCTACTCTGCTATAGATGGCTGGGAAAAAATGTTATTATTTGCATATCGCACCCTGTGTACCTAACTAGTATATTTATTTATTGCTTAGAAACTAGGCTGTTGCGGCCACCAATCTAATTGGTGACCTCACTCACTCGCAGGTACACTACAATACGACCCTCAAGGTAGTTGTTATTCGGCTACTGTTTTCTATGAGGTGGAGATACTTTCCCAGTAGGGTTGCTTTGATATGTAGGTACTATCTCTTTAGAAAAATTTGGAGACTTCATGCAGAAGAATTTCGTCTATGGTGTATTCGTTGCTATGGAGTTGTTATTGTCAAATGTAAAAATATATTTTCCTTATAAATAAAATATAGAATATTTCTATGCTCGTTTTTAATCGGCCTACTAGCCTGACAAATTGGTAGCAGAGCGTGGTTGACTGAAATGGTAGATATGGCTACATATCGTATTGAGCCACTGGCAAAAAATAATTACGATACATGTTGTGTTCAAGCTCAAGCCATACTAGTCAAGAACAAACTATGGGGATACGTAAGTGGTACTCTTGCAATGCCGTCAGACGACGCCGGTGAGGCAAAAATTAAAGCGTTCAACAAACAAGACATGAAGGCACGTGCTGAGATATTACTACTGATGAGCCCCTCACAATTAAAGGACGTACGTGGCTGTAAGACATCAAAACAAGTATGGGACAAGCTAAACTCTTTACATGAATGTACCGGGCCTGCAGGTAAAGCTATGTTATTAAAGCAGCTCGTTTTGAAGAAAATGTTAGAGCGAGATGATGTGCAGGATCACTTGAGCAACTTGATGGATGTGGTTGACAAACTCGCAGCTATGCGCGTAGATATCCATCCAGAATTGTTCACCATAATGATGTTGTGTAGTTTGGCAAATAATTTTGAAAATTTCAGAAGTGCTATTGAATCCAGAGACACTTTACCAAGTCCAGATGATTTAAAAAATAAAATTATTGAAGAGAGTGGGGTTAGAAAGAATAACAACTCTAGAGAGAATTAGGATAGGTGCATTATTTCGGTATCAATGGAAGACAAGGCAGATTTAACGAAACATTTAAATTTAGATGTAATAAATGCAAAAAGAGAGGCCATAACGCTTCACAAGGTGAGTCGAAAGCTAAATTTACAAGCGGAGAAAAGTCGGGAATGTCAAGCCATGACATTTTTTATATCGAGCTAGTGTGCCTGAAGTCTGTAAACTATTGAAACAAAGAAAGATGGTAACAAAAACAAATTCATGAATTTAATCGATGAAACCGGAGCGCTGAAATAAGCTTCTGAACAACATGTCACTCAAGTTAAAGGTGAAGGATTCCTTACTGTAAGAGTGGGGAATGAGCATTACAGTCTGAATGATACGCTGTACGTTCCTGAATTATCGACAAACTTAATGTCTGTTGGAAAGATTACTGATCATGGATATACTGTTATATTCCAGAAAGACGAAGCTTTAATAAAAAAATAAATATAAAGTTCTCTAGGCATGAAGGCAAAATTAATTAGATATATTATTTGAAAGTAGATGAAGTAGAAAAAGCTAACGCAGCAGTAAGAATTAATGATAATATAATAATATGTCACAAGAAACTTGGCCCTTTAAATGAAGCAGACCTGAAAGCAGCATCCAAAAAAGAATTAGTAAAATGAATGAACATTGAAGGTTCAGAAAAATCGGCTGATTGCGAGACATGCTTGAAAGGTAAGATGACAAGATTACCATTTAATTCTTCAGATGGAATAAATAGTAAGGAGCAACTAGAAATTATACATACTGACGTTTTAGGCCACATGCAGACTGAAACATTTGGAGGTTCTAAGTACTTCGTTACATTCATCGACATTATACAAGGTATATGTGTATATTTTATTAAAAGTAAAAGCGACGTATTTCAGATGCACAAGGAATATAAAACACGATGGAAAAGTAGTTCTACAATCACATAACGGCACAGAGTACGTAAACAAAAAAAAAAAAAGATTAGTTAAAGCAGCCTGGAATACAACACAGGCTATCAGCACCGTAGAGCAATGTACTTGCAAAGCGCAAAAATAGAATATTAGTTGAGAATGCAAGATGTCTAATGCTTGAGTCACATGTTCCAGAAGAGTTATGGGCAGAGGCAGTCAATACTGCAAACTATTTGATCAATAGATGTCCAAGTAAAGTTTTAAATGAATGTACATCTTTCAAAAAATGGATTGGTCATGAACCATCTGTAAGACACCTGCATTCGTTTTGAATAAACGGCCTAAGCGAGGTGGAAAATTTGATCCTCGCGCCATCGAATGTGTATTCATGGGATACACAAATGTGCCAGAGGGTACAGGATATTAATTCCTAGTAAGAAGGATGTCATAATAAGCAGAGACGTGAAAGATATAGACAAAATGTTTTTTATGTGAAGGAAGAAAATTATTCCAATCCAAAGATTAAAAAGAAGGGGGATAATGAGTACAAAATAGTAGAAGCAATAACTGGAACTTCGGCGTAACACGACGTAGCTCAACTATCTGTTAGTCGGAATGACAATTTCACCGATGCAGTTGGCAACTTCGACATATATAAATAATAAAAAAAAAAAAAAAATTGTCGGACAAATTACACAGCGCCATCTAGCCCTAAAGTAAGCGAAGCTTGTGTTATGGGTACTAGACAACTGATAAATATACGTAAGTACATTTTTTTTTTGTAAATACATACTTATATACATAGAAAATACCCAGACCAAGACAAACAGACATGTTCATGCACACAAATGTTTGTGTTGTGTGGGAATCGAACCCACGAGCGTTGGTGTCAAAGTAGCGTAACAGCGTGTTCCACCACTGCGCCACCGAACTCATCAAATGACGAAGATATAGCTGTTGAAAGTGATGAAGAAATACAGAGTGAAGTAGAAGATATTCATGATGATACAAATAATACTGGACGTCCTCAGAGAACGAGGAAATTGCCAGTATGGGCTAAAGATTACGAAATTAAAGGAAGGAAGAGATAAAGCTGAAACGATTAATGTGTAATAATGCGAGATGATTCATTTCTGTGTGAATAAGAAGAAGAAGAATACGGGTACGGGTACCATGATGCAATAAAGGCAGAAATTAGAGCGCACGTAATAAATGGTACTTGGAAGATAGTCAAACGAGATAATGATATGAAAACCATAGATTTCAAAATGATATTGAAGAAGAAAATAGGCTCTAGTAATACACAAATAAGAAAAGCCAACATGGAAGCCGATCTACTGACCATGATGAAAGCATGAGCTGGACTTAAGCTTGGAAAATTCAGATCCTCATTAGGATTACTTTAATGAATTTCTTCTGATGAGGAGGAGATTGTTGGAGACTTCACGTAGAAGAATTTCGTCAATGGTGTATTCGTTGCTATGGGGTTGTTATTGCCAAATGTAAAATATATATTTTCCTTATAAATAAAACATAGAATATTTCATATTATGTTCGTGTTTAATCGGCCTACTAGCCTGACAGAAGAAAACAGCCAGACCAAGACAAACAGACACGTTCATGCGCACAAATGTATGTCCTGTGTGGGAACCGAATCCACCAGCCTTGGTGCTAAAGTCGAACCGAACTCGTCAAAGTCATTAATTAAGAATTAGTCATATGTCAAGAAATGCTTGGTTGATTGCCTGCCCGGGTTAAAAATTTCCATCCGATCCCAACTCCCAAAGGAGCTGGGACGATGCCATCTGAAATATTCAATATAATGATTTATTCCACAGAGCTTCAGACTTTGAACAAGCGATACTGAGGGCGGCAGAGTGTAAGTATGCTGACCACTGGCTACAAGCCTATACGGTCGCCTAATACGGGCACGAGCCTATACCCTGACACCCTCAGGCTAGCTGTCTGTCTGCGGCTGGGAGTCCCGATATGTGCTCCACACAAGTGCCCCTGCGGCAGTGATGTCGATCAGTTTGGACACCACGGACTTTCTTGTCAAAAAAGTGCAGGTAGTTTCTCCCGTCATGCCGCACTTAACGACATTATCCGTCGGGCCCTCGCCTCTGTCAACGTTCCAGCTATTGTGGTACTCACCGGACTAGCCAGGGACGATGGTAAGCGACCCGACGGGATGTCGTTGATTCCATGGAAGATGAGGAGGGTTTTAGTGTGGGACGCAACTTGCGTTGACACACAGGCCTCTTCTCATCTTCATCGCACTACCATCAAGGCGCGTCTGAGGCGGCTGAACATTTAAAAATAAATAAACACAGGGGTCTTGGCTCCGACTACAAATTTGTTCTTTCGGAGTAGAGACCCTTGGTCCGTGGGGTCCAGGCGTGCAGTCGCTTTTTCAAGAACTAGCGAGACGTCTGACATTCTGAAATATCGTAGATAATTATGCTAATTTGGAATTTAATTTAATTAATAATAATAATTTAATTAATAACTTTGACGAGTTCGGTTCGATTTTAGCGGATTCGATTCCCACACAGGACATACATTTGTGCGCATGAATGTGTCTGTTAATTTAATAAATAATTTGTTCTCTCTGCCTACCCCGCAAGGGACTTGGCGTGAAGATATACATACATACATACACACAATTATGCTAACTTTATTTAAATAATTTAATTTATAATATTGTTTGGATCCAAAGCTCTTTACTGCATCATGCTTCTTTACACAGCTTTTATATTATTATTCAGGTGTGAAATCGTTTACTGCGTCTTGTTCCAATTTCTCACGTGAAGCAGCGTGTAGCAGAAATTGAGCATTGAGAATGATACACAAATCACTGATGTTCCTGCTCTTGTCCCTTCACAGTCTACCAGTTCATTTACTGAACTTTCAAAAGAGGAAAGATGCCACACGTCAAAGGTATATTTGAACTAATTAAATTCATTTTATTTATTTCATTTTTATCGTAATTGTCATTGGTATTTATAATAAACAAATTTTAAATTAATTTCAGATGTACATAATTTATGAATAACTTCTAAGTGAACAAATTGTCACCTAAATGTAAACTTTCATATAATCAATTCAAAAATCCAAAAATCAGCTCAATTTTAATTCCAGGGTTAAAAGAGTCTTAAAAAGTTGACTAGGAATATGTCTGAATGTTTCAAAAAATATTTTGGATGCAAATTAAAATGAGCATGAAGGACAAGAAGGCCAGGCGATATACCTTTGAAGAGAAAATACTACCTTCACGTACAACATTGAAAAAACTGGTTTCACAACTGAATGTCGATCCAGGAGTAAATCCTCCGATTTTTGAATCAATCGAACAAGACGTAAGTTTTTTGCATTGTTTGTCAGATATTGAAATCTTGTATCAGTTAAGTGTATTTGGTTTTCCAAAAAGTAAATGAATATTGAAAATTGACTGATGAAAATTAAAACACCTAGAACAAAATATAATCTATATAAAGTATAAAACAATGTTTCTTACCGCCGTCTGTATGCATAGAACTTTTAAACTACGCAATGGATTTTTATGCTGTTTTCATCCATAGAGTGATTCAAAAGGAAGGTTTGTATGTCATAATACATGCATATTATAGTAGAGAAAAGTTTGAGAATTTAAAAGATTTATAATGCGATGTGGTAAAAAACATACTTATTGTGTGCTTACTTTGCAAACGCTGGCAAATCCTTTTGAGATGATACATCATAATAATGTACTGCGGATTTATATATCTTAAAAAGATCTACAGAAAAGTCCATCATCGTATATGATGGTATCTCCCAAGGATAACCCACAGTAACCAATTTTAACTTTCACATGTTACAAAATATTCTTTATTTACGAAGCTATTTAATCAATACTACAATACAGTATTATTCCTTAGCCAATTAAATACGTTAGATACGTTGTGCATTTGAAATCGCTCCACATTGAATATAAGCGTGCGAAACCGGAGCGGTATGCCTGTAATCAGTAAATCAAAGTGGTTCATTTCTTATTATATTATTATTATAAGAGATAAACAACTTTATTTCAACCCTTATTTCAATATTATATTTTGTTTATATCATTTCCAGGTAAAGACTTGGAAAGAGGAGAAACGGTACTGCGCCATATTTTTTGATGAAATGGCTCTTGAACCTGGCTTGACATATGCACCAAATAAAGATCGAATTTCTGGACGTGTCGAGTTAAATGAAAGGAAACCAAAACTTGCTGACCATGCATTAGTCTTCCTTGTCAAAGGTGCAATTTTTAAATGGCAACAACCAATTGAATATTATTTCTGTGCGGATACTACAAGTGGAATCGAATTAAAATCCATTTAAAAAAAAAATATCAAAGCTGTTGGGAGACAGGATTAATGCCAAATGCTTTCTTATGTAATCAAGGTTCAGCCTTCCAATCAGCTATGAAGAGTTTTCAGCAAGACACAAAACGGGAGCAAATTCTTGCCAATGAAAATACTGGTTTGATTGTTTATAAAACTTTATTGTATAATTTAACATTCAAACTACCGAACAAAAAAAATACAAAATAAGAAACTTAATCTAAATTATACAATGGCGGACTTATCCCAATAGAGATCTCTTCCAGTCAACCATGAAATGCTTGAAAAGGAATTCATCTAATAGGTTTGGTGCAATTTACGCACAATACACACTTCTCGCTCAACACAAAATACCCAAACTCACAGTACATATACGCGTTAAAAAGTAAAGGCTAATTTAAATATCAGAAATAGAGTCGTAATGCTTCTTCACCTGTGATTTAAAGGAGTTATAAGATTGGGATAACTTCACACTTATTGGGAGTGCGTTCCAGAGACGTACGGCTTGAACCGTAAGGGATTTGGAAAAACATTGGGAATTATTGGCAGGGATTTATAAGAATAGATCGTTTCTAGGTCGAAGTCGGGTATCCATTACACGAAACTTGAAACACTCGTGGAGATATTTTGGAGCCGTAGTACTGAAGAGTATATAGAAAATGAAAAGACAGGGTATGAAGATTTCTACTGGGTATGATTTTCTAATGGGTTAAACAGATTAAGCTTTTTGCGATATTCAGAAATATGATCAAATTTCCGTAGACCAAAAACATATCTCCAGAAGATCTTCCGTAGGATCCAAATACACCACATCTCCATAATCTAGTAGAGGGAGAAGGAGGGAATTTACCAATAAATACTTATACTGCTGGGTGGGTGGGTCATCAGAAAATTACTAGTAAAATTAGAGTGCAAAGAATGCAAAAATAAATTAACTAGCGAGACAAGAATAGATGTTCACAGGTGGATTACCCACAAGGAATATAAAAAATCGGCCAAGTGCGAGTCGGACTCGCGCACGAAGGGTTCCGTGCCATTATCTATAAAAAAGGCAAAAAAATCACGTTTGTTGTATGGGAGCCCCTTTAAATATTTGTTTTATTCTATTTTTTAGTATTTGTTGTTATAGCGGCAACAGAAATACATCATCTGTGAAAATTTCAACTGTCTATCTATCACGGTTCATGAGATATAGCCTGGTGACAGACGGACGGACGGACGGACGGACAGCGGAGCCTCAGTAATAGGGTTCCGTTTTAAAAAAATGAAAGTAAGTTGACCTACCCATCAGAGGATGCAGTGAGATATTTTAGTGTGTTTTAGAAAAAAATGGTCATTTTTTTTTTCAAATTTGTCTAAAGTTATTAAAGAAAATATTATGGTCAGTTATAACTTAGAAAACATTGCTTGTCAATCACACCAAAATATTGCTATTCAGCTCTTTTTGCAGGTTACTTTGAAAAACACTTGTGAAAAACGGTCAATTCGTGTGTGTCAATATAAAACTATATGAAATATATTAATACCTAATGTACACAGTATTGTGCTGGTTGTGCGAGTAACATTCAAGTTTCATATGCATTGTATCATACCTTTGCTTATTATTGAATTGGTGCAACATAATTAATAAAATTTTGAGAGGAACTGACATTATCAGATTACAGAAAATAAATTTGCCTATGATGCAAAAAAAAGCCCTATTAATATTTACTACAAAGTTAAAGAAAAATAAACAAATTACAATAATTTACACATGTTTTTTATAGCGATTTTATCACATATACCTTTATATTACGGTGGTGATGAAATCGTTGAATCTCATCACTCATATATACGTCCGTCATTGCGAAAGTGGAAGGATGTAGGAGCCGAGGAAGACCAAGACTAACCGACCATGACCAAATACCTTAGGAACCGGCGAGCGTGTACGAAAAGAACTATGAATGTGGAAGAAGCGAGTGAAGTGTGTAACGACCGCGTCTTGAGGCGCTCGGTTCTCTCTGCCTACCCCGCAAGGGACCTGGCTTGAAGATATTCATACATACATACGATGTTACAAGTTTTCTTGTTTGTTTCAGCATATTCGGTGTTCCACTGCACCATACATTAATACCTTTAAAAGTACATGTTAGTTAATCATAAAATCGCTATCTCTAAAAGTACAGGTTGAAGCTGCTAATTGTTTCACGATACTACCGGTAGATGGCGCTATAGTTAAAAATGTGCAATGGGTTAAAACCGCTAAATGGTTCACGGTATTACCGGTAGATGGCGCTGTAGTTAAAAAATGTATAACATTTGTATTTTACATTTGATTTGTATGTAATACATTCTATAAACATCGCCGCTTCTACTTGTTAAACGTTTTTTAATTTAAGTTATTAATTATAAATATTTATTTAATGATGCCAGAGAACATAAGTACACGCACCCATTTTTTTTTTATAAAACGTCGGAAGGCATACGAGCATACGGCCTATCTGATATAAAGTGGTCACGGTAACCTATGAACAAAGTGAGAAAGCACTATGAAATTTGGCCAGTCCTGAAAGCATTACCTTTTAGCGACCGCTTTATTTATGGTCGAAATTAACAATACGTTACCTTTTTCATATAACATCATAAAAATTTACACACTTAAATCTCAAGAGACAATGAAGTATACGCATAGAAAACAGTTTTAATTTTACAACTTACTGATAACTATTTCGCTAATCTGAGGTAGGTACCTAACTACTATATTTATTTATTGCTTACAATGTATGCGGCCACTAATCTGAATATGTGCACAAAGCGCACATATTAGGCCGCAGACAGTTTGCGCCTACGTAACTACAACTTATAAACTATAGCGTATTATAATATTGAATGACCACTAGCGTCGGTGTTAAAGTAACGTAACAGCGCGTTTCGCCACTGCGCCACCGAGCTCGTCAAACATATTTTTAAAACAACGATATCATTCATTTTCCCAACAAATATTTTCATTTTGTTTTCCCTTTTATTCGTTGATTGCATTTATTGAACCTATTTATATTAGGTATCTTGTCTGTGTGGCACCATGTTCGAGTTATCAACAAATTAAATACAAGTTGAAAATTGGAAAATGTGATGATTGTAAGATTGAATTGAAATCAGGCTCTATAAAATTATTTACATAAAATATTTTCCGTATTTTCTATCGAAAATATCGAGTGGCAAAAATTGTTATCATTTGCATATCATTGCACAGTGTATGCTTTTAATGTCCTAACTACTATATGCAACTTATAAACTACAATTAAAGCTTATGTACTATATATCATTAATTTGCTACTTATACCTACATTTAAACTTATTAAATACTGTTTACTTATTATTACCACTACTTTACCACTACTCTTACTATAACTACCTCTCTTAAAAATACCCAGACCAAGACAAACAGACATGTTCATGCACACAAATATTTGTCCCGTGTGGGAATCGAACCCACTAGCGTCGGTGTCAAAGTAACGTAACAGCGCGTTTCGCCACTGCGCCACCGAGCTCGTCAAACATATTTTGAAAACATCGATACCTTTCATTCATTTTCCTACCAAATATTTTCATTTTGTTCGTCCCTTTATTCATTGATTGCATTTATTGAACCTATTTAAATTAGGTATCTTGTGTGTGTGGCACCATGTTCGAGTCATCAATAAATTAAATACAAGTTGAAAATTTGAAAAAATGTAAATTGTGCCACGTTTGGAGAGCCTGTGTTATGTGGTGAAGCTGCAGTTGTGGGGAGCCTTTATTTTACAAAGAATCAGCTGTTTTCCGTCAGTCAAATGATAATTTTCACGGCCGAATGGGACGCCATTTTCACGTATGCGTTTCCAGGGAGACGCGAAAACCGGTAGCGCTGATTGGTAGTATTTTAGCCGTCGCCCTGGTTACTATCAACAAAGCGTGCGCTAAGGAGCGATGTAATACGCCTTCCCAAAGCCTGTCTGCGTGAAAAAATACATAATAATTATATATTACTGGAAAGCAAATCATTAAATACTTATACTTCTAACAGTGAAAAAAATCAGTGTTCAAACAAAATGTTGTGATAGTTTATTTTGAATAGTGTTTTTGTTATACATAGTAAGTAATATTTTTTCATGTTGCGTTTGTAAGTACTTTATTTAATAAATCTTGTGGGGATGCACTCACCGGTGTCTGTACCTGATAATGAAGCTACTGGCGCCTCATCTGGTTGAATATGCAATTTATGCCAGAAATTATTTTGTTCTAGGCGTGGACTTAAAATTCATTTTGGTAAATCACATAAAAATTCTTGTTCGCAAAATTCAATAATCTCTAGCATTTTCATTACCAAGAACACTTGTAACACATCTATTACTCCCTAATCGAACCGTTTCATGAAAAACTAGCTCACTTTAAACAGAATACTGCAGTAGTCAAGAGTATACCTCGAGGTGCGAGGATCTCCGTTGCTAACGCTTCGTCTCATCTTTTATCAAACTGCACCGAAAATATCACTATATATGACTGGGAAAAATTGTTATCATTTGCATATCGCACAGTGTATGCTTCTACAGAGGTAGGTACCTAACTACTATATGCAAATTTTAAACTACTGTTTACTTATTGTTACCACTACTCTTACTATAACTATCTCTCTTAAAAAATACCCAGACCAAGACAAACAGACATATTCATGCACACAAATGTTTGTCCCGTGTGGGAATCAACCCACTAGCGTCGGTGTCAAAGTAACGTAACAGCGCGTTTCGCCACTGCGCCACCGAGCTCGTCAAACATATATTGTTTTTCCCTTTTATTCATTGATTGCATTTATTTAACCTATTTAGATTAGGTATCTTGTCTGTGTGGCACCATGTTTGAGTTATCAACAAATTAAATACAAGTTGAAAATTAGAAAATGTGATGATTGTAAAATTGAATTGAAAGCAGGCTCTATAAAGTTATTTATATATAATATATTCCGTATTTTCTATCGAAAATATCGAGTGGCAAAAATTGTTATCATTTGCATATCATTGCACAGTGTATGCTTCTAATGACCTAACTACTATATGCAACTTATGAACTACAATTGAAGCTTATCATTAAGTTACTACTTATACCTACATTTAAACTTATTAAATACTGTTTACTTATTATTACCACTACTTTACCACTACTCTTACTATAACTACCTCTCTTAAAAATACCCAGACCAAGACAAACAGACATGTTCATGCACACAAATATTTGTCCCGTGTGGGAATCGAACCCACTAGCGTCGGTGTCAAAGTAACGTAACAGCGCGTTTCGCCACTGCGCCACCGAGCTCGTCAAACATATTTTGAAAACATCGATACCTTTCATTCATTTTCCTACCAAATATTTTCATTTTGTTCGTCCTTTTATTCATTGATTGCATTTATTGAACCTATTTAAATTAGGTATCTTGTGTGTGTGGCACCATGTTCGAGTCATCAATAAATTAAATACAAGTTGAAAATTTGAAAAAATGTAAATTGTGCCACGTTTGGAGAGCCTGTGTTATGTGGTGAAGCTGCAGTTGTGGGGAGCCTTTATTTTACAAAGAATCAGCTGTTTTCCGTCAGTGAAATGATAATTTTCACGGCCGAATGGGAGGCCATTTTCACGTATGCGTTTCCAGGGAGACGCGAAAACCGGTAGCGCTGATTGGTAGTATTTTAGCCGTCGCCCTGGTTACTATCAACAAAGCGTGCGCTAAGGAGCGATGTAATACGCCTTCCCAAAGCCTGTCTGCGTGAAAAAATACATAATAATTATATATTACTGGAAAGCAAATCATTAAATACTTATACTTCTAACAGTGAAAAAAATCAGTGTTCAAACAAAATGTTGTGATAGTTTATTTTGAATAGTGTTTTTGTTATACATAGTAAGTGATATTTTTTCATGTTGCGTTTGTAAGTACTTTATTTAATAAATCTTGTGGGGATGCACTCACCGGTGTCTGTACCTGATAATGAAGCTACTGGTGCCTCATCTGGTTGAATATGCAATTTATGCCAGAAATTATTTTGTTCTAGGCGTGGACTTAAAATTCATTTTGGTAAATCACATAAAAATTCTTGTTCGCAAAATTCAATAATCTCTAGCATTTTCATTACCAAGAACACTTGTAACACATCTATTACTCCCTAATCGAACCGTTTCATGAAAAACTAGCTCACTTTAAACAGAATACTGCAGTAGTCAAGAGTATACCTCGAGGTGCGAGGATCTCCGTTGCTAACGCTTCGTCTCATCTTTTATCAAACTGCACCGAAAATATCACTATATATGACTGGGAAAAATTGTTATCATTTGCATATCGCACAGTGTATGCTTCTACAGAGGTAGGTACCTAACTACTATATGCAAATTTTAAACTACTGTTTACTTATTATTACCACTACTCTTACTATAACTATCTCTCTTAAAAAATACCCAGACCAAGACAAACAGACATATTCATGCACACAAATGTTTGTCCCGTGTGGGAATCAACCCACTAGCGTCGGTGTCAAAGTAACGTAACAGCGCGTTTCGCCACTGCGCCACCGAGCTCGTCAAACATATATTGTTTTTCCCTTTTATTCATTGATTGCATTTATTTAACCTATTTAGATTAGGTATCTTGTCTGTGTGGCACCATGTTTGAGTTATCAACAAATTAAATACAAGTTGAAAATTGGAAAATGTGATGATTGTAAAATTGAATTGAAAGCAGGCTCTATAAAGTTATTTATATATAATATATTCCGTATTTTCTATCGAAAATATCGAGTGGCAAAAATTGTTATCATTTGCATATCATTGCACAGTGTATGCTTCTAATGACCTAACTACTATATGCAACTTATGAACTACAATTGAAGCTTATCATTAAGTTACTACTTATACCTACATTTAAACTTATTAAATACTGTTTACTTATTATTACCACTACTTTACCACTACTCTTACTATAACTACCTCTCTTAAAAATACCCAGACCAAGACAAACAGACATGTTCATGCACACAAATATTTGTCCCGTGTGGGAATCGAACCCACTAGCGTCGGTGTCAAAGTAACGTAACAGCGCGTTTCGCCACTGCGCCACCGAGCTCGTCAAACATATTTTGAAAACATCGATACCTTTCATTCATTTTCCTACCAAATATTTTCATTTTGTTCGTCCCTTTATTCATTGATTGCATTTATTGAACCTATTTAAATTAGGTATCTTGTGTGTGTGGCACCATGTTCGAGTCATCAATAAATTAAATACAAGTTGAAAATTTGAAAAAATGTAAATTGTGCCACGTTTGGAGACCCTGTGTTATGTGGTGAAGCTGCAGTTGTGGGGAGCCTTTATTTTACAAAGAATCAGCTGTTTTCCGTCAGTGAAATGATAATTTTCACGGCCGAATGGGACGCCATTTTCACGTATGCGTTTCCAGGGAGACGCGAAAACCGGTAGCGCTGATTGGTAGTATTTTAGCCGTCGCCCTGGTTACTATCAACAAAGCGTGCGCTAAGGAGCGATGTAATACGCCTTCACAAAGCATGTCTGCGTGAAAAAATACACAATAATTATATATTACTGGAAAGCAAATCATTAAATACTTATACTTCTAACAGTGTAAAAATTAGTGTTCAAACAAAATGTTGTGATAGTTTATTTTGAATACGTAGTGTTTTTGTTATAAGTAACATAGTAAGTGATATTTTTTATGTTGCGTTTGTAAGTAAGTACTTTATTTATTAAATCTTGTGTGGATGCACTAACCGGTTTCTGTACCTGATAATGAAGCTACTGGTGCCTCATCTGGTTGAATATGCAATTTATGCCAAAAATCATTTTGTTCTAGGCGTGGACTTAAAATTCATTTTGGTAAATCACATAAAAATTATTGTTCGCAAAATTCAATAACCTCTAGCTATTTCATTACCAAGAACACTTGTAACACATCTATTACTCCCCAATCGAACCGTTTTATGAAAAACTTGCTCATTTTAAACAGAATATTGCATAGTCAAGAGTATACCTCGAGGTGCGAGGATCTCCGTTGCTAACTCTTTGTCTTGTTTTGTTGTTTTATCAAACTGCACTGAAAATAATACTACAGACACAGTGGATTAGCTTATAAGTCTACTCTGCTATAGATGGCTGGGAAAAAATGTTATTATTTGCATATCGCACCCTGTGTACCTAACTAGTATATTTATTTATTGCTTAGAAACTAGGCTGTTGCGGCCACCAATCTAATTGGTGACCTCACTCACTCGCAGGTACACTACAATACGACCCTCAAGGTAGTTGTTATTCGGCTACTGTTTTCTATGAGGTGGAGATACTTTCCCAGTAGGGTTGCTTTGATATGTAGGTACTATCTCTTTAGAAAAATTTGGAGACTTCATGCAGAAGAATTTCGTCTATGGTGTATTCGTTGCTATGGAGTTGTTATTGTCAAATGTAAAAATATATTTTCCTTATAAATAAAATATAGAATATTTCTATGCTCGTTTTTAATCGGCCTACTAGCCTGACAAATTGGTAGCAGAGCGTGGTTGACTGAAATGGTAGATATGGCTACATATCGTATTGAGCCACTGGCAAAAAATAATTACGATACATGTTGTGTTCAAGCTCAAGCCATACTAGTCAAGAACAAACTATGGGGATACGTAAGTGGTACTCTTGCAATGCCGTCAGACGACGCCGGTGAGGCAAAAATTAAAGCGTTCAACAAACAAGACATGAAGGCACGTGCTGAGATATTACTACTGATGAGCCCCTCACAATTAAAGGACGTACGTGGCTGTAAGACATCAAAACAAGTATGGGACAAGCTAAACTCTTTACATGAATGTACCGGGCCTGCAGGTAAAGCTATGTTATTAAAGCAGCTCGTTTTGAAGAAAATGTTAGAGCGAGATGATGTGCAGGATCACTTGAGCAACTTGATGGATGTGGTTGACAAACTCGCAGCTATGCGCGTAGATATCCATCCAGAATTGTTCACCATAATGATGTTGTGTAGTTTGGCAAATAATTTTGAAAATTTCAGAAGTGCTATTGAATCCAGAGACACTTTACCAAGTCCAGATGATTTAAAAAATAAAATTATTGAAGAGAGTGGGGTTAGAAAGAATAACAACTCTAGAGAGAATTAGGATAGGTGCATTATTTCGGTATCAATGGAAGACAAGGCAGATTTAACGAAACATTTAAATTTAGATGTAATAAATGCAAAAAGAGAGGCCATAACGCTTCACAAGGTGAGTCGAAAGCTAAATTTACAAGCGGAGAAAAGTCGGGAATGTCAAGCCATGACATTTTTTATATCGAGCTAGTGTGCCTGAAGTCTGTAAACTATTGAAACAAAGAAAGATGGTAACAAAAACAAATTCATGAATTTAATCGATGAAACCGGAGCGCTGAAATAAGCTTCTGAACAACATGTCACTCAAGTTAAAGGTGAAGGATTCCTTACTGTAAGAGTGGGGAATGAGCATTACAGTCTGAATGATACGCTGTACGTTCCTGAATTATCGACAAACTTAATGTCTGTTGGAAAGATTACTGATCATGGATATACTGTTATATTCCAGAAAGACGAAGCTTTAATAAAAAAATAAATATAAAGTTCTCTAGGCATGAAGGCAAAATTAATTAGATATATTATTTGAAAGTAGATGAAGTAGAAAAAGCTAACGCAGCAGTAAGAATTAATGATAATATAATAATATGTCACAAGAAACTTGGCCCTTTAAATGAAGCAGACCTGAAAGCAGCATCCAAAAAAGAATTAGTAAAATGAATGAACATTGAAGGTTCAGAAAAATCGGCTGATTGCGAGACATGCTTGAAAGGTAAGATGACAAGATTACCATTTAATTCTTCAGATGGAATAAATAGTAAGGAGCAACTAGAAATTATACATACTGACGTTTTAGGCCACATGCAGACTGAAACATTTGGAGGTTCTAAGTACTTCGTTACATTCATCGACATTATACAAGGTATATGTGTATATTTTATTAAAAGTAAAAGCGACGTATTTCAGATGCACAAGGAATATAAAACACGATGGAAAAGTAGTTCTACAATCACATAACGGCACAGAGTACGTAAACAAAAAAAAAAAAATGATTAGTTAAAGCAGCCTGGAATACAACACAGGCTATCAGCACCGTAGAGCAATGTACTTGCAAAGCGCAAAAATAGAATATTAGTTGAGAATGCAAGATGTCTAATGCTTGAGTCACATGTTCCAGAAGAGTTATGGGCAGAGGCAGTCAATACTGCAAACTATTTGATCAATAGATGTCCAAGTAAAGTTTTAAATGAATGTACATCTTTCAAAAAATGGATTGGTCATGAACCATCTGTAAGACACCTGCATTCGTTTTGAATAAACGGCCTAAGCGAGGTGGAAAATTTGATCCTCGCGCCATCGAATGTGTATTCATGGGATACACAAATGTGCCAGAGGGTACAGGATATTAATTCCTAGTAAGAAGGATGTCATAATAAGCAGAGACGTGAAAGATATAGACAAAATGTTTTTTATGTGAAGGAAGAAAATTATTCCAATCCAAAGATTAAAGAGAAGGGGGATAATGAGTACAAAATAGTAGAAGCAATAACTGGAACTTCGGCGTAACACGACGTAGCTCAACTATCTGTTAGTCGGAATGACAATTTCACCGATGCAGTTGGCAACTTCGACATATATAAATAATAAAAAAAAAAAAAAAATTGTCGGACAAATTACACAGCGCCATCTAGCCCTAAAGTAAGCGAAGCTTGTGTTATGGGTACTAGACAACTGATAAATATACGTAAGTACATTTTTTTTTTGTAAATACATACTTATATACATAGAAAATACCCAGACCAAGACAAACAGACATGTTCATGCACACAAATGTTTGTGTTGTGTGGGAATCGAACCCACGAGCGTTGGTGTCAAAGTAGCGTAACAGCGTGTTCCACCACTGCGCCACCGAACTCATCAAATGACGAAGATATAGCTGTTGAAAGTGATGAAGAAATACAGAGTGAAGTAGAAGATATTCATGATGATACAAATAATACTGGACGTCCTCAGAGAACGAGGAAATTGCCAGTATGGGCTAAAGATTACGAAATTAAAGGAAGGAAGAGATAAAGCTGAAACGATTAATGTGTAATAATGCGAGATGATTCATTTCTGTGTGAATAAGAAGAAGAAGAATACGGGTACGGGTACCATGATGCAATAAAGGCAGAAATTAGAGCGCACGTAATAAATGGTACTTGGAAGATAGTCAAACGAGATAATGATATGAAAACCATAGATTTCAAAATGATATTGAAGAAGAAAATAGGCTCTAGTAATACACAAATAAGAAAAGCCAACATGGAAGCCGATCTACTGACCATGATGAAAGCATGAGCTGGACTTAAGCTTGGAAAATTCAGATCCTCATTAGGATTACTTTAATGAATTTCTTCTGATGAGGAGGAGATTGTTGGAGACTTCACGTAGAAGAATTTCGTCAATGGTGTATTCGTTGCTATGGGGTTGTTATTGCCAAATGTAAAATATATATTTTCCTTATAAATAAAACATAGAATATTTCATATTATGTTCGTGTTTAATCGGCCTACTAGCCTGACAGAAGAAAACAGCCAGACCAAGACAAACAGACACGTTCATGCGCACAAATGTATGTCCTGTGTGGGAACCGAATCCACCAGCCTTGGTGCTAAAGTCGAACCGAACTCGTCAAAGTCATTAATTAAGAATTAGTCATATGTCAAGAAATGCTTGGTTGATTGCCTGCCCGGGTTAAAAATTTCCATCCGATCCCAACTCCCAAAGGAGCTGGGACGATGCCATCTGAAATATTCAATATAATGATTTATTCCACAGAGCTTCAGACTTTGAACAAGCGATACTGAGGGCGGCAGAGTGTAAGTATGCTGACCACTGGCTACAAGCCTATACGGTCGCCTAATACGGGCACGAGCCTATACCCTGACACCCTCAGGCTAGCTGTCTGTCTGCGGCTGGGAGTCCCGATATGTGCTCCACACAAGTGCCCCTGCGGCAGTGATGTCGATCAGTTTGGACACCACGGACTTTCTTGTCAAAAAAGTGCAGGTAGTTTCTCCCGTCATGCCGCACTTAACGACATTATCCGTCGGGCCCTCGCCTCTGTCAACGTTCCAGCTATTGTGGTACTCACCGGACTAGCCAGGGACGATGGTAAGCGACCCGACGGGATGTCGTTGATTCCATGGAAGATGAGGAGGGTTTTAGTGTGGGACGCAACTTGCGTTGACACACAGGCCTCTTCTCATCTTCATCGCACTACCATCAAGGCGCGTCTGAGGCGGCTGAACATTTAAAAATAAATAAACACAGGGGTCTTGGCTCCGACTACAAATTTGTTCTTTCGGAGTAGAGACCCTTGGTCCGTGGGGTCCAGGCGTGCAGTCGCTTTTTCAAGAACTAGCGAGACGTCTGACATTCTGAAATATCGTAGATAATTATGCTAATTTGGAATTTAATTTAATTAATAATAATAATTTAATTAATAACTTTGACGAGTTCGGTTCGATTTTAGCGGATTCGATTCCCACACAGGACATACATTTGTGCGCATGAATGTGTCTGTTAATTTAATAAATAATTTGTTCTCTCTGCCTACCCCGCAAGGGACTTGGCGTGAAGATATACATACATACATACACACAATTATGCTAACTTTATTTAAATAATTTAATTTATAATATTGTTTGGATCCAAAGCTCTTTACTGCATCATGCTTCTTTACACAGCTTTTATATTATTATTCAGGTGTGAAATCGTTTACTGCGTCTTGTTCCAATTTCTCACGTGAAGCAGCGTGTAGCAGAAATTGAGCATTGAGAATGATACACAAATCACTGATGTTCCTGCTCTTGTCCCTTCACAGTCTACCAGTTCATTTACTGAACTTTCAAAAGAGGAAAGATGCCACACGTCAAAGGTATATTTGAACTAATTAAATTCATTTTATTTATTTCATTTTTATCGTAATTGTCATTGGTATTTATAATAAACAAATTTTAAATTAATTTCAGATGTACATAATTTATGAATAACTTCTAAGTGAACAAATTGTCACCTAAATGTAAACTTTCATATAATCAATTCAAAAATCCAAAAATCAGCTCAATTTTAATTCCAGGGTTAAAAGAGTCTTAAAAAGTTGACTAGGAATATGTCTGAATGTTTCAAAAAATATTTTGGATGCAAATTAAAATGAGCATGAAGGACAAGAAGGCCAGGCGATATACCTTTGAAGAGAAAATACTACCTTCACGTACAACATTGAAAAAACTGGTTTCACAACTGAATGTCGATCCAGGAGTAAATCCTCCGATTTTTGAATCAATCGAACAAGACGTAAGTTTTTTGCATTGTTTGTCAGATATTGAAATCTTGTATCAGTTAAGTGTATTTGGTTTTCCAAAAAGTAAATGAATATTGAAAATTGACTGATGAAAATTAAAACACCTAGAACAAAATATAATCTATATAAAGTATAAAACAATGTTTCTTACCGCCGTCTGTATGCATAGAACTTTTAAACTACGCAATGGATTTTTATGCTGTTTTCATCCATAGAGTGATTCAAAAGGAAGGTTTGTATGTCATAATACATGCATATTATAGTAGAGAAAAGTTTGAGAATTTAAAAGATTTATAATGCGATGTGGTAAAAAACATACTTATTGTGTGCTTACTTTGCAAACGCTGGCAAATCCTTTTGAGATGATACATCATAATAATGTACTGCGGATTTATATATCTTAAAAAGATCTACAGAAAAGTCCATCATCGTATATGATGGTATCTCCCAAGGATAACCCACAGTAACCAATTTTAACTTTCACATGTTACAAAATATTCTTTATTTACGAAGCTATTTAATCAATACTACAATACAGTATTATTCCTTAGCCAATTAAATACGTTAGATACGTTGTGCATTTGAAATCGCTCCACATTGAATATAAGCGTGCGAAACCGGAGCGGTATGCCTGTAATCAGTAAATCAAAGTGGTTCATTTCTTATTATATTATTATTATAAGAGATAAACAACTTTATTTCAACCCTTATTTCAATATTATATTTTGTTTATATCATTTCCAGGTAAAGACTTGGAAAGAGGAGAAACGGTACTGCGCCATATTTTTTGATGAAATGGCTCTTGAACCTGGCTTGACATATGCACCAAATAAAGATCGAATTTCTGGACGTGTCGAGTTAAATGAAAGGAAACCAAAACTTGCTGACCATGCATTAGTCTTCCTTGTCAAAGGTGCAATTTTTAAATGGCAACAACCAATTGAATATTATTTCTGTGCGGATACTACAAGTGGAATCGAATTAAAATCCATTTAAAAAAAAAATATCAAAGCTGTTGGGAGACAGGATTAATGCCAAATGCTTTCTTATGTAATCAAGGTTCAGCCTTCCAATCAGCTATGAAGAGTTTTCAGCAAGACACAAAACGGGAGCAAATTCTTGCCAATGAAAATACTGGTTTGATTGTTTATAAAACTTTATTGTATAATTTAACATTCAAACTACCGAACAAAAAAAATACAAAATAAGAAACTTAATCTAAATTATACAATGGCGGACTTATCCCAATAGAGATCTCTTCCAGTCAACCATGAAATGCTTGAAAAGGAATTCATCTAATAGGTTTGGTGCAATTTACGCACAATACACACTTCTCGCTCAACACAAAATACCCAAACTCACAGTACATATACGCGTTAAAAAGTAAAGGCTAATTTAAATATCAGAAATAGAGTCGTAATGCTTCTTCACCTGTGATTTAAAGGAGTTATAAGATTGGGATAACTTCACACTTATTGGGAGTGCGTTCCAGAGACGTACGGCTTGAACCGTAAGGGATTTGGAAAAACATTGGGAATTATTGGCAGGGATTTATAAGAATAGATCGTTTCTAGGTCGAAGTCGGGTATCCATTACACGAAACTTGAAACACTCGTGGAGATATTTTGGAGCCGTAGTACTGAAGAGTATATAGAAAATGAAAAGACAGGGTATGAAGATTTCTACTGGGTATGATTTTCTAATGGGTTAAACAGATTAAGCTTTTTGCGATATTCAGAAATATGATCAAATTTCCGTAGACCAAAAACATATCTCCAGAAGATCTTCCGTAGGATCCAAATACACCACATCTCCATAATCTAGTAGAGTGAGAAGGAGGGAATTTACCAATAAATACTTATACTGCTGGGTGGGTGGGTCATCAGAAAATTACTAGTAAAATTAGAGTGCAAAGAATGCAAAAATAAATTAACTAGCGAGACAAGAATAGATGTTCACAGGTGGATTACCCACAAGGAATATAAAAAATCGGCCAAGTGCGAGTCGGACTCGCGCACGAAGGGTTCCGTACCATTATCTATAAAAAAGGCAAAAAAATCACGTTTGTTGTATGGGAGCCCCTTTAAATATTTGTTTTATTCTATTTTTTAGTATTTGTTGTTATAGCGGCAACAGAAATACATCATCTGTGAAAATTTCAACTGTCTAACTATCACGGTTCATGAGATATAGCCTGGTGACAGACGGACGGACGGACGGACGGACAGCGGAGCCTCAGTAATAGGGTTCCGTTTTAAAAAAATGAAAGTAAGTTGACCTACCCATCAGAGGATGCAGTGAGATATTTTAGTGTGTTTTAGAAAAAAATGGTCATTTTTTTTTTCAAATTTGTCTAAAGTTATTAAAGAAAATATTATGGTCAGTTATAACTTAGAAAACATTGCTTGTCAATCACACCAAAATATTGCTATTCAGCTCTTTTTGCAGGTTACTTTGAAAAACACTTGTGAAAAACGGTCAATTCGTGTGTGTCAATATAAAACTATATGAAATATATTAATACCTAATGTACACAGTATTGTGCTGGTTGTGCGAGTAACATTCAAGTTTCATATGCATTGTATCATACCTTTGCTTATTATTGAATTGGTGCAACATAATTAATAAAATTTTGAGAGGAACTGACATTATCAGATTACAGAAAATAAATTTGCCTATGATGCAAAAAAAAGCCCTATTAATATTTACTACAAAGTTAAAGAAAAATAAACAAATTACAATAATTTACACATGTTTTTTATAGCGATTTTATCACATATACCTTTATATTACGGTGGTGATGAAATCGTTGAATCTCATCACTCATATATACGTCCGTCATTGCGAAAGTGGAAGGATGTAGGAGCCGAGGAAGACCAAGACTAACCGACCATGACCAAATACCTTAGGAACCGGCGAGCGTGTACGAAAAGAACTATGAATGTGGAAGAAGCGAGTGAAGTGTGTAACGACCGCGTCTTGAGGCGCTCGGTTCTCTCTGCCTACCCCGCAAGGGACCTGGCTTGAAGATATTCATACATACATACGATGTTACAAGTTTTCTTGTTTGTTTCAGCATATTCGGTGTTCCACTGCACCATACATTAATACCTTTAAAAGTACATGTTAGTTAATCATAAAATCGCTATCTCTAAAAGTACAGGTTGAAGCTGCTAATTGTTTCACGATACTACCGGTAGATGGCGCTATAGTTAAAAATGTGCAATGGGTTAAAACCGCTAAATGGTTCACGGTATTACCGGTAGATGGCGCTGTAGTTAAAAAATGTATAACATTTGTATTTTACATTTGACTTGTATGTAATACATTCTATAAACATCGCCGCTTCTACTTGTTAAACGTTTTTTAATTTAAGTTATTAATTATAAATATTTATTTAATGATGCCAGAGAACATAAGTACACGCACCCATTTTTTTTTTATAAAACGTCGGAAGGCATACGAGCATACGGCCTATCTGATATAAAGTGGTCACGGTAACCTATGAACAAAGTGAGAAAGCACTATGAAATTTGGCCAGTCCTGAAAGCATTACCTTTTAGCGACCGCTTTATTTATGGTCGAAATTAACAATACGTTACCTTTTTCATATAACATCATAAAAATTTACACACTTAAATCTCAAGAGACAATGAAGTATACGCATAGAAAACAGTTTTAATTTTACAACTTACTGATAACTATTTCGCTAATCTGAGGTAGGTACCTAACTACTATATTTATTTATTGCTTACAATGTATGCGGCCACTAATCTGAATATGTGCACAAAGCGCACATATTAGGCCGCAGACAGTTTGCGCCTACGTAACTACAACTTATAAACTATAGCGTATTATAATATTGAATGACCACTAGCGTCGGTGTTAAAGTAACGTAACAGCGCGTTTCGCCACTGCGCCACCGAGCTCGTCAAACATATTTTTAAAACAACGATATCATTCATTTTCCCAACAAATATTTTCATTTTGTTTTCCCTTTTATTCGTTGATTGCATTTATTGAACCTATTTATATTAGGTATCTTGTCTGTGTGGCACCATGTTCGAGTTATCAACAAATTAAATACAAGTTGAAAATTGGAAAATGTGATGATTGTAAGATTGAATTGAAAGCAGGCTCTATAAAATTATTTACATAAAATATTTTCCGTATTTTCTATCGAAAATATCGAGTGGCAAAAATTGTTATCATTTGCATATCATTGCACAGTGTATGCTTTTAATGTCCTAACTACTATATGCAACTTATAAACTACAATTAAAGCTTATGTACTATATATCATTAATTTGCTACTTATACCTACATTTAAACTTATTAAATACTGTTTACTTATTATTACCACTACTTTACCACTACTCTTACTATAACTACCTCTCTTAAAAATACCCAGACCAAGACAAACAGACATGTTCATGCACACAAATATTTGTCCCGTGTGGGAATCGAACCCACTAGCGTCGGTGTCAAAGTAACGTAACAGCGCGTTTCGCCACTGCGCCACCGAGCTCGTCAAACATATTTTGAAAACATCGATACCTTTCATTCATTTTCCTACCAAATATTTTCATTTTGTTCGTCCCTTTATTCATTGATTGCATTTATTGAACCTATTTAAATTAGGTATCTTGTGTGTGTGGCACCATGTTCGAGTCATCAATAAATTAAATACAAGTTGAAAATTTGAAAAAATGTAAATTGTGCCACGTTTGGAGAGCCTGTGTTATGTGGTGAAGCTGCAGTTGTGGGGAGCCTTTATTTTACAAAGAATCAGCTGTTTTCCGTCAGTCAAATGATAATTTTCACGGCCGAATGGGACGCCATTTTCACGTATGCGTTTCCAGGGAGACGCGAAAACCGGTAGCGCTGATTGGTAGTATTTTAGCCGTCGCCCTGGTTACTATCAACAAAGCGTGCGCTAAGGAGCGATGTAATACGCCTTCCCAAAGCCTGTCTGCGTGAAAAAATACATAATAATTATATATTACTGGAAAGCAAATCATTAAATACTTATACTTCTAACAGTGAAAAAAATCAGTGTTCAAACAAAATGTTGTGATAGTTTATTTTGAATAGTGTTTTTTGTTGAAGCAAAGAGGTTGCTTCATAAAGTAATCTCACCATAGACTTTTGTTCTAAAAAGAAAGTTACTTATGTCAACGTGTCAATAGAAACAAAACTGTTTTTATAAATGAATTTGTATTTATTATATCTAATAAATATTAGGTCTGGTTATCGGCATTCTTATTATCTCTCATGTATGCAAGCTCTGCTAAGGTGGATTTCCATCAGGTTATGGTCAGCGCGTGAGTAAAAATCTTTATTAAATATGGCAGATAAAGAAATCGAAAAACATGAAAATGAGAGAGTTAGTAGTAGTTTGAGCTTGCTGAGCATAGAGAAGCTTGATGGCAGCTCGAACTACAATACGTGGAAATTTCTCATGGAATTATATCTTATCCATGACGATTTATGGGAATGTACGGAACGGGTACCAGATAGTAATGATACTGTAGCCAAGAAGAGAGACCATAAAGCTAGAGCAAAAATATGTCTAATGGTTAAGCCCCATTGTCTAGTACACGTGCAGAGAGCCACGTCAGCGAAAGCAGCATGGGATGCTCTGAAGACAGCTTTTGAGGATAGAGGATTAAATAATAGGTGCAGATTTTTGTCGAAATTAGTAAGCTTGAAGTTGGAGAACTATGAAAGCGTACGAGAATATGTCACAGATCTACTAACAATTGCACAACAACTTAGCGACTTAGGTAAGGAGGTCGACGACGAATTACTAGCTGCACTAATGCTTCAAGGCCTATCAGAAAAATTCCAACCAATGAGATTGGCTATAGAAAATTCGAATATTACCCTCACAACTGATTATGTTAAGACTAAACTACTGCAAATGGAAGACACACATTCAGCTGGCACAAGCACAGAGCAAAGAAGTAAAGCATTATTTCTAAACAATAATAAGAAGAAAGGTCAGAAAAACAAAGCCAAGCAAATCAAATGCTTTATTTGTGAAGGACCACACAAAGCAAATGTTTGTCCAGATAACCCCAAAAAGATAAGAGGCGAATCGAAGACAGCATATGCTATGTCAGTGGCTACGACAAATGATGAAGAGTGGATTATTGACTCTGGTGCTTCGAATCATATGTCAAATAACAAGGAATGGATGCGGGATTTGAAAGGGATTCCTAAAAGAGATATTTCTTGTGCGAATGGAGAGAGAGTATTTGCAGAAACAGTAGGAACTGTGAGTAGCGAGAAGCTTGGTCTTACAATAAGAAACGTAATGTATGTACCGAAATTATCTAATAATTTAATTAGTGTTAGCGAGGTAGCTAAGTCAGGACATACAATTATATTTACTGCTAAAGGTTGTGATGTGTATAAGGATAAGGAATGTAGAGTAGAAGGTAGACCGGTAGTGAAAGGTATCTTAGAGAGAGGTATTTATAAATTTAAACATTCATTACAGGGGACTGCTCTAAATACTGCTACATTAGATGAGTTAACATTATGGCATCGGAGGATGGCTCATCTTGGAGTACGTAATTTAACCCTACTTAGAGATAAGATGGCATTAGGGGTAAGCTTTCCTAACCCTAATTTAAAAAAATTGGAATGTGTCGAATGTTTGTTAGGTAAACAAACAAAGCAACCTTTCAATAATAAAGGGGCGACACGAGCCAACGAGGTACTAGAGTTAGTACATACAGATTTATGTGGACCTATGTCCGAAAATTCTTTTGGAGGTTCTAGATATTATATAACGTTTATTGACGATAAAACTCGTAAGACATTTGTATATTTTTTAAAACAAAAGAGTGAAGTTTTAGAAAAAATGAAAGTTTTTAAAACTTTAGCAGAGAAGCAAACTGGAAGGAAGTTAAAGGCAATTCGGTCGGATAATGGACGTGAATATGTCAACAGAGAAATGGACGATTTTCTTAGAAAGCATGGAATTCGTCATCAACTGTCAGTCGAATACACCCCGGAGCAAAATGGAGTCGCAGAGAGAGCCAACAGGACAATAACAGAGAAAGCGAGGACAATGCTACAAGAAGCTGGTTTAGGCAAAAAGTTTTGGGTTGAGGCAGTGCTCACAGCGGTATATCTAAAAAATAGATCACCAACTATAGCTGTACGTAACAAGACGCCTGAAGAAGCATGGTCTGGAAAGAGAACCGACTTGAGCAAAATAAAAGTTTTTGGATGCATAGCATATATGCACATACCAGATCAAAAGAGAACAAAGTGGGATCCTAAAAGCAAAGAAATGTTATTTATTGGCTACTGTGAAGATTCCAAGGCGTATCGATTGATGGACATCAAAACAAATAACATCTACAAAGCACGAGATGTTATATTTTTTGAGAACAAAAAATTACATACAACTGAAGCTGTACAAGAGAGTACTAGTGCTTCAGAACAAGAGATATTAGAAGAAATAATTTCTGAACCTGTGGCTCCCTCCCGTGTACAAGAACCAGAGATTCAGGATGATATTGGCAACTTTCAAGAAGAACAAGTATCAAATGATGAACTGGTGTTGGAAGATGATGGTGCTGTAGCAGATGATGACATATGGGTAACATCTGATGAAAGGGAGGAATCGGATAATGAAGAGGAATCCACCAATGAAAATGCGGTATCAGGCAGAAGATATCCATTACGGGAAAGGAAACAAAAACAATTTCCGGATTTCCTTACTTACAAGGCTGTTGTTGCATCACAAGGTCCATTGACTGTACACGAGGCATTAGTCAGAGAGGACAGGGACCAATGGAGAATCGCAATTCAGGAGGAGCTGGATGCACTTCAGAAAAATAAAACCTGGACTTTAGTGAAAGCGCCGAAGTCAGTTAACGTCGTTGATTCTAAATGGTTATTTAAAATCAAAGAAGAGGCGGGGGGAAAGACCCGTTATAAAGCTCGACTCGTCGCAAGAGGATATAGTCAACGCAGAGGCGTGGACTATTTTGAAACATTTTCTACTGTAGTCAGACACAGTTCACTAAGAGTTTTAATTGCTTTAGCTGCCAGGTTAAGTTTAAAAATAGACCACTTAGATGTAAAGACGGCGTTCTTAAATGGAGATTTGGACGAAGTGGTCTACATGAAACAACCCGAAGGATTCGAGACCAAGGGCAAAGAGGATTACGTTTGCCTATTACAGAAGTCACTATATGGTCTAAAGCAGGCTCCACGAGCGTGGAACACAAAGCTGCATGCAGAATTAATCTCGCTGAAGTTCAAAAAGTCAGAGAATGAGCCATGCGTCTACACCCGATCACACAATGGTAAAGTGATAATCATTGCTGTTTACGTTGACGATATTCTGATCTTTTGGAATAATAAGCAAGAGATGCTTAAGGTCAAAGAAGATTTAAAATCCAGATTTGAGATGAAGGATTTGGGCAAAGCTGAACTTATGTTAGGAATTCATATTGTTCAGGATAGTAATGGGATTAAGCTGCATCAAGAGAATTATGTGAAGAAACTCTTGAAAGCTTTTAACATGGAGGACTGCAAACCTGTTGTTACACCAGCAACTCCAGGGCAAAGGCTAGAAAAACCTTCTCATGGTGAGAAGCCTAATGATAAGTTTCCTTATCGAGAATTGATAGGTTCTTTGATGTATTTGGCGGTCTGCACACGGCCCGATATAGCTCATGTGGTAAATAGCTTGAGCCAATTTAATGAATGTTACGAGGAACAACATTGGGTGGCGGCTAAAAGAGTACTAAGGTATCTCAAGGGTACCCAGAATCTCGGTCTGCAATATTCAGTGGAGCAATGCGAAGAAATTATTGAAGGCTTCGCTGATGCCGATTATGCAGGAGATAGTGATAGACGTTCCTACTCCGGTTCAGTGTTTCTTATTCAAGGAGGAGCTGTTTCATGGCAGAGCACTAAACAGCGTACCGTTGCATTAAGCACTGCTGAGGCAGAGTACGTTTCTTTATCTGAAGCAGCCAAAGAAGCCATATTTCTTCGCCGATTTATTGGAGATATTACTGGCCAAGAGGATCCGAAAGCCATAACTTTGTTTTCGGATAATCAGTCGGCAATTGCCATCGCTTCTAATCCGGTACATCATCAGCGTACGAAACATGTTGATGTTAGATATCACTTTGTACGCAATGCTGTTGAGTCAGAAATCATCAAATTGAAGTATCGTGAGACTGAAAGAATGATTGCTGACGCTCTAACAAAACCCGTGCCAAAGAGTAAGTTTGAGTGGTGTGTGAGTCAAATGGGTTTATGTAATGAGTGACCACAGGTGTGTATGTATGAGTAATGTATGGATGAGATTAAGGAGGAGTGTTGAAGCAAAGAGGTTGCTTCATAAAGTAATCTCACCATAGACTTTTGTTCTAAAAAGAAAGTTACTTATGTCAACGTGTCAATAGAAACAAAACTGTTTTTATAAATGAATTTGTATTTATTATATCTAATAAATATTAGGTCTGGTTATCGGCATTCTTATTATCTCTCATGTATGCAAGCTCTGCTAAGGTGGATTTCCATCATTTTTGTTATACATAGTAAGTAATATTTTTTCATGTTGCGTTTGTAAGTACTTTATTTAATAAATCTTGTGGGGATGCACTCACCGGTGTCTGTACCTGATAATGAAGCTACTGGCGCCTCATCTGGTTGAATATGCAATTTATGCCAGAAATTATTTTGTTCTAGGCGTGGACTTAAAATTCATTTTGGTAAATCACATAAAAATTCTTGTTCGCAAAATTCAATAATCTCTAGCATTTTCATTACCAAGAACACTTGTAACACATCTATTACTCCCTAATCGAACCGTTTCATGAAAAACTAGCTCACTTTAAACAGAATACTGCAGTAGTCAAGAGTATACCTCGAGGTGCGAGGATCTCCGTTGCTAACGCTTCGTCTCATCTTTTATCAAACTGCACCGAAAATATCACTATATATGACTGGGAAAAATTGTTATCATTTGCATATCGCACAGTGTATGCTTCTACAGAGGTAGGTACCTAACTACTATATGCAAATTTTAAACTACTGTTTACTTATTGTTACCACTACTCTTACTATAACTATCTCTCTTAAAAAATACCCAGACCAAGACAAACAGACATATTCATGCACACAAATGTTTGTCCCGTGTGGGAATCAACCCACTAGCGTCGGTGTCAAAGTAACGTAACAGCGCGTTTCGCCACTGCGCCACCGAGCTCGTCAAACATATATTGTTTTTCCCTTTTATTCATTGATTGCATTTATTTAACCTATTTAGATTAGGTATCTTGTCTGTGTGGCACCATGTTTGAGTTATCAACAAATTAAATACAAGTTGAAAATTGGAAAATGTGATGATTGTAAAATTGAATTGAAAGCAGGCTCTATAAAGTTATTTATATATAATATATTCCGTATTTTCTATCGAAAATATCGAGTGGCAAAAATTGTTATCATTTGCATATCATTGCACAGTGTATGCTTCTAATGACCTAACTACTATATGCAACTTATGAACTACAATTGAAGCTTATCATTAAGTTACTACTTATACCTACATTTAAACTTATTAAATACTGTTTACTTATTATTACCACTACTTTACCACTACTCTTACTATAACTACCTCTCTTAAAAATACCCAGACCAAGACAAACAGACATGTTCATGCACACAAATATTTGTCCCGTGTGGGAATCGAACCCACTAGCGTCGGTGTCAAAGTAACGTAACAGCGCGTTTCGCCACTGCGCCACCGAGCTCGTCAAACATATTTTGAAAACATCGATACCTTTCATTCATTTTCCTACCAAATATTTTCATTTTGTTCGTCCTTTTATTCATTGATTGCATTTATTGAACCTATTTAAATTAGGTATCTTGTGTGTGTGGCACCATGTTCGAGTCATCAATAAATTAAATACAAGTTGAAAATTTGAAAAAATGTAAATTGTGCCACGTTTGGAGAGCCTGTGTTATGTGGTGAAGCTGCAGTTGTGGGGAGCCTTTATTTTACAAAGAATCAGCTGTTTACCGTCAGTGAAATGATAATTTTCACGGCCGAATGGGACGCCATTTTCACGTATGCGTTTCCAGGGAGACGCGAAAACCGGTAGCGCTGATTGGTAGTATTTTAGCCGTCGCCCTGGTTACTATCAACAAAGCGTGCGCTAAGGAGCGATGTAATACGCCTTCCCAAAGCCTGTCTGCGTGAAAAAATACATAATAATTATATATTACTGGAAAGCAAATCATTAAATACTTATACTTCTAACAGTGAAAAAAATCAGTGTTCAAACAAAATGTTGTGATAGTTTATTTTGAATAGTGTTTTTGTTATACATAGTAAGTGATATTTTTTCATGTTGCGTTTGTAAGTACTTTATTTAATAAATCTTGTGGGGATGCACTCACCGGTGTCTGTACCTGATAATGAAGCTACTGGTGCCTCATCTGGTTGAATATGCAATTTATGCCAGAAATTATTTTGTTCTAGGCGTGGACTTAAAATTCATTTTGGTAAATCACATAAAAAGTCTTGTTCGCAAAATTCAATAATCTCTAGCATTTTCATTACCAAGAACACTTGTAACACATCTATTACTCCCTAATCGAACCGTTTCATGAAAAACTAGCTCACTTTAAACAGAATACTGCAGTAGTCAAGAGTATACCTCGAGGTGCGAGGATCTCCGTTGCTAACGCTTCGTCTCATCTTTTATCAAACTGCACCGAAAATATCACTATATATGACTGGGAAAAATTGTTATCATTTGCATATCGCACAGTGTATGCTTCTACAGAGGTAGGTACCTAACTACTATATGCAAATTTTAAACTACTGTTTACTTATTATTACCACTACTCTTACTATAACTATCTCTCTTAAAAAATACCCAGACCAAGACAAACAGACATATTCATGCACACAAATGTTTGTCCCGTGTGGGAATCAACCCACTAGCGTCGGTGTCAAAGTAACGTAACAGCGCGTTTCGCCACTGCGCCACCGAGCTCGTCAAACATATATTGTTTTTCCCTTTTATTCATTGATTGCATTTATTTAACCTATTTAGATTAGGTATCTTGTCTGTGTGGCACCATGTTTGAGTTATCAACAAATTAAATACAAGTTGAAAATTGGAAAATGTGATGATTGTAAAATTGAATTGAAAGCAGGCTCTATAAAATTATTTATATATAATAAATTCCGTATTTTCTATCGAAAATATCGAGTGGCAAAAATTGTTATCATTTGCATATCATTGCACAGTGTATGCTTCTAATGACCTAACTACTATATGCAACTTATGAACTACAATTGAAGCTTATCATTAAGTTACTACTTATACCTACATTTAAACTTATTAAATACTGTTTACTTATTATTACCACTACTTTACCACTACTCTTACTATAACTACCTCTCTTAAAAATACCCAGACCAAGACAAACAGACATGTTCATGCACACAAATATTTGTCCCGTGTGGGAATCGAACCCACTAGCGTCGGTGTCAAAGTAACGTAACAGCGCGTTTCGCCACTGCGCCACCGAGCTCGTCAAACATATTTTGAAAACATCGATACCTTTCATTCATTTTCCTACCAAATATTTTCATTTTGTTCGTCCCTTTATTCATTGATTGCATTTATTGAACCTATTTAAATTAGGTATCTTGTGTGTGTGGCACCATGTTCGAGTCATCAATAAATTAAATACAAGTTGAAAATTTGAAAAAATGTAAATTGTGCCACGTTTGGAGACCCTGTGTTATGTGGTGAAGCTGCAGTTGTGGGGAGCCTTTATTTTACAAAGAATCAGCTGTTTTCCGTCAGTGAAATGATAATTTTCACGGCCGAATGGGACGCCATTTTCACGTATGCGTTTCCAGGGAGACGCGAAAACCGGTAGCGCTGATTGGTAGTATTTTAGCCGTCGCCCTGGTTACTATCAACAAAGCGTGCGCTAAGGAGCGATGTAATACGCCTTCACAAAGCATGTCTGCGTGAAAAAATACACAATAATTATATATTACTGGAAAGCAAATCATTAAATACTTATACTTCTAACAGTGTAAAAATTAGTGTTCAAACAAAATGTTGTGATAGTTTATTTTGAATACGTAGTGTTTTTGTTATAAGTAACATAGTAAGTGATATTTTTTATGTTGCGTTTGTAAGTAAGTACTTTATTTATTAAATCTTGTGTGGATGCACTAACCGGTTTCTGTACCTGATAATGAAGCTACTGGTGCCTCATCTGGTTGAATATGCAATTTATGCCAAAAATCATTTTGTTCTAGGCGTGGACTTAAAATTCATTTTGGTAAATCACATAAAAATTATTGTTCGCAAAATTCAATAACCTCTAGCTATTTCATTACCAAGAACACTTGTAACACATCTATTACTCCCCAATCGAACCGTTTTATGAAAAACTTGCTCATTTTAAACAGAATATTGCATAGTCAAGAGTATACCTCGAGGTGCGAGGATCTCCGTTGCTAACTCTTTGTCTTGTTTTGTTGTTTTATCAAACTGCACTGAAAATAATACTACAGACACAGTGGATTAGCTTATAAGTCTACTCTGCTATAGATGGCTGGGAAAAAATGTTATTATTTGCATATCGCACCCTGTGTACCTAACTAGTATATTTATTTATTGCTTAGAAACTAGGCTGTTGCGGCCACCAATCTAATTGGTGACCTCACTCACTCGCAGGTACACTACAATACGACCCTCAAGGTAGTTGTTATTCGGCTACTGTTTTCTATGAGGTGGAGATACTTTCCCAGTAGGGTTGCTTTGATATGTAGGTACTATCTCTTTAGAAAAATTTGGAGACTTCATGCAGAAGAATTTCGTCTATGGTGTATTCGTTGCTATGGAGTTGTTATTGTCAAATGTAAAAATATATTTTCCTTATAAATAAAATATAGAATATTTCTATGCTCGTTTTTAATCGGCCTACTAGCCTGACAAATTGGTAGCAGAGCGTGGTTGACTGAAATGGTAGATATGGCTACATATCGTATTGAGCCACTGGCAAAAAATAATTACGATACATGTTGTGTTCAAGCTCAAGCCATACTAGTCAAGAACAAACTATGGGGATACGTAAGTGGTACTCTTGCAATGCCGTCAGACGACGCCGGTGAGGCAAAAATTAAAGCGTTCAACAAACAAGACATGAAGGCACGTGCTGAGATATTACTACTGATGAGCCCCTCACAATTAAAGGACGTACGTGGCTGTAAGACATCAAAACAAGTATGGGACAAGCTAAACTCTTTACATGAATGTACCGGGCCTGCAGGTAAAGCTATGTTATTAAAGCAGCTCGTTTTGAAGAAAATGTTAGAGCGAGATGATGTGCAGGATCACTTGAGCAACTTGATGGATGTGGTTGACAAACTCGCAGCTATGCGCGTAGATATCCATCCAGAATTGTTCACCATAATGATGTTGTGTAGTTTGGCAAATAATTTTGAAAATTTCAGAAGTGCTATTGAATCCAGAGACACTTTACCAAGTCCAGATGATTTAAAAAATAAAATTATTGAAGAGAGTGGGGTTAGAAAGAATAACAACTCTAGAGAGAATTAGGATAGGTGCATTATTTCGGTATCAATGGAAGACAAGGCAGATTTAACGAAACATTTAAATTTAGATGTAATAAATGCAAAAAGAGAGGCCATAACGCTTCACAAGGTGAGTCGAAAGCTAAATTTACAAGCGGAGAAAAGTCGGGAATGTCAAGCCATGACATTTTTTATATCGAGCTAGTGTGCCTGAAGTCTGTAAACTATTGAAACAAAGAAAGATGGTAACAAAAACAAATTCATGAATTTAATCGATGAAACCGGAGCGCTGAAATAAGCTTCTGAACAACATGTCACTCAAGTTAAAGGTGAAGGATTCCTTACTGTAAGAGTGGGGAATGAGCATTACAGTCTGAATGATACGCTGTACGTTCCTGAATTATCGACAAACTTAATGTCTGTTGGAAAGATTACTGATCATGGATATACTGTTATATTCCAGAAAGACGAAGCTTTAATAAAAAAATAAATATAAAGTTCTCTAGGCATGAAGGCAAAATTAATTAGATATATTATTTGAAAGTAGATGAAGTAGAAAAAGCTAACGCAGCAGTAAGAATTAATGATAATATAATAATATGTCACAAGAAACTTGGCCCTTTAAATGAAGCAGACCTGAAAGCAGCATCCAAAAAAGAATTAGTAAAATGAATGAACATTGAAGGTTCAGAAAAATCGGCTGATTGCGAGACATGCTTGAAAGGTAAGATGACAAGATTACCATTTAATTCTTCAGATGGAATAAATAGTAAGGAGCAACTAGAAATTATACATACTGACGTTTTAGGCCACATGCAGACTGAAACATTTGGAGGTTCTAAGTACTTCGTTACATTCATCGACATTATACAAGGTATATGTGTATATTTTATTAAAAGTAAAAGCGACGTATTTCAGATGCACAAGGAATATAAAACACGATGGAAAAGTAGTTCTACAATCACATAACGGCACAGAGTACGTAAACAAAAAAAAAGAAATGATTAGTTAAAGCAGCCTGGAATACAACACAGGCTATCAGCACCGTAGAGCAATGTACTTGCAAAGCGCAAAAATAGAATATTAGTTGAGAATGCAAGATGTCTAATGCTTGAGTCACATGTTCCAGAAGAGTTATGGGCAGAGGCAGTCAATACTGCAAACTATTTGATCAATAGATGTCCAAGTAAAGTTTTAAATGAATGTACATCTTTCAAAAAATGGATTGGTCATGAACCATCTGTAAGACACCTGCATTCGTTTTGAATAAACGGCCTAAGCGAGGTGGAAAATTTGATCCTCGCGCCATCGAATGTGTATTCATGGGATACACAAATGTGCCAGAGGGTACAGGATATTAATTCCTAGTAAGAAGGATGTCATAATAAGCAGAGACGTGAAAGATATAGACAAAATGTTTTTTATGTGAAGGAAGAAAATTATTCCAATCCAAAGATTAAAGAGAAGGGGGATAATGAGTACAAAATAGTAGAAGCAATAACTGGAACTTCGGCGTAACACGACGTAGCTCAACTATCTGTTAGTCGGAATGACAATTTCACCGATGCAGTTGGCAACTTCGACATATATAAATAATAAAAAAAAAAAAAAAATTGTCGGACAAATTACACAGCGCCATCTAGCCCTAAAGTAAGCGAAGCTTGTGTTATGGGTACTAGACAACTGATAAATATACGTAAGTACATTTTTTTTTTGTAAATACATACTTATATACATAGAAAATACCCAGACCAAGACAAACAGACATGTTCATGCACACAAATGTTTGTGTTGTGTGGGAATCGAACCCACGAGCGTTGGTGTCAAAGTAGCGTAACAGCGTGTTCCACCACTGCGCCACCGAACTCATCAAATGACGAAGATATAGCTGTTGAAAGTGATGAAGAAATACAGAGTGAAGTAGAAGATATTCATGATGATACAAATAATACTGGACGTCCTCAGAGAACGAGGAAATTGCCAGTATGGGCTAAAGATTACGAAATTAAAGGAAGGAAGAGATAAAGCTGAAACGATTAATGTGTAATAATGCGAGATGATTCATTTCTGTGTGAATAAGAAGAAGAAGAATACGGGTACGGGTACCATGATGCAATAAAGGCAGAAATTAGAGCGCACGTAATAAATGGTACTTGGAAGATAGTCAAACGAGATAATGATATGAAAACCATAGATTTCAAAATGATATTGAAGAAGAAAATAGGCTCTAGTAATACACAAATAAGAAAAGCCAACATGGAAGCCGATCTACTGACCATGATGAAAGCATGAGCTGGACTTAAGCTTGGAAAATTCAGATCCTCATTAGGATTACTTTAATGAATTTCTTCTGATGAGGAGGAGATTGTTGGAGACTTCACGTAGAAGAATTTCGTCAATGGTGTATTCGTTGCTATGGGGTTGTTATTGCCAAATGTAAAATATATATTTTCCTTATAAATAAAACATAGAATATTTCATATTATGTTCGTGTTTAATCGGCCTACTAGCCTGACAGAAGAAAACAGCCAGACCAAGACAAACAGACACGTTCATGCGCACAAATGTATGTCCTGTGTGGGAACCGAATCCACCAGCCTTGGTGCTAAAGTCGAACCGAACTCGTCAAAGTCATTAATTAAGAATTAGTCATATGTCAAGAAATGCTTGGTTGATTGCCTGCCCGGGTTAAAAATTTCCATCCGATCCCAACTCCCAAAGGAGCTGGGACGATGCCATCTGAAATATTCAATATAATGATTTATTCCACAGAGCTTCAGACTTTGAACAAGCGATACTGAGGGCGGCAGAGTGTAAGTATGCTGACCACTGGCTACAAGCCTATACGGTCGCCTAATACGGGCACGAGCCTATACCCTGACACCCTCAGGCTAGCTGTCTGTCTGCGGCTGGGAGTCCCGATATGTGCTCCACACAAGTGCCCCTGCGGCAGTGATGTCGATCAGTTTGGACACCACGGACTTTCTTGTCAAAAAAGTGCAGGTAGTTTCTCCCGTCATGCCGCACTTAACGACATTATCCGTCGGGCCCTCGCCTCTGTCAACGTTCCAGCTATTGTGGTACTCACCGGACTAGCCAGGGACGATGGTAAGCGACCCGACGGGATGTCGTTGATTCCATGGAAGATGAGGAGGGTTTTAGTGTGGGACGCAACTTGCGTTGACACACAGGCCTCTTCTCATCTTCATCGCACTACCATCAAGGCGCGTCTGAGGCGGCTGAACATTTAAAAATAAATAAACACAGGGGTCTTGGCTCCGACTACAAATTTGTTCTTTCGGAGTAGAGACCCTTGGTCCGTGGGGTCCAGGCGTGCAGTCGCTTTTTCAAGAACTAGCGAGACGTCTGACATTCTGAAATATCGTAGATAATTATGCTAATTTGGAATTTAATTTAATTAATAATAATAATATAATTAATAACTTTGACGAGTTCGGTTCGATTTTAGCGGATTCGATTCCCACACAGGACATACATTTGTGCGCATGAATGTGTCTGTTAATTTAATAAATAATTTGTTCTCTCTGCCTACCCCGCAAGGGACTTGGCGTGAAGATATACATACATACATACACACAATTATGCTAACTTTATTTAAATAATTTAATTTATAATATTGTTTGGATCCAAAGCTCTTTACTGCATCATGCTTCTTTACACAGCTTTTATATTATTATTCAGGTGTGAAATCGTTTACTGCGTCTTGTTCCAATTTCTCACGTGAAGCAGCGTGTAGCAGAAATTGAGCATTGAGAATGATACACAAATCACTGATGTTCCTGCTCTTGTCCCTTCACAGTCTACCAGTTCATTTACTGAACTTTCAAAAGAGGAAAGATGCCACACGTCAAAGGTATATTTGAACTAATTAAATTCATTTTATTTATTTCATTTTTATCGTAATTGTCATTGGTATTTATAATAAACAAATTTTAAATTAATTTCAGATGTACATAATTTATGAATAACTTCTAAGTGAACAAATTGTCACCTAAATGTAAACTTTCATATAATCAATTCAAAAATCCAAAAATCAGCTCAATTTTAGTTCCAGGGTTAAAAGAGTCTTAAAAAGTTGACTAGGAATATGTCTGAATGTTTCAAAAAATATTTTGGATGCAAATTAAAATGAGCATGAAGGACAAGAAGGCCAGGCGATATACCTTTGAAGAGAAAATACTACCTTCACGTACAACATTGAAAAAACTGGTTTCACAACTGAATGTCGATCCAGGAGTAAATCCTCCGATTTTTGAATCAATCGAACAAGACGTAAGTTTTTTGCATTGTTTGTCAGATATTGAAATCTTGTATCAGTTAAGTGTATTTGGTTTTCCAAAAAGTAAATGAATATTGAAAATTGACTGATGAAAATTAAAACACCTAGAACAAAATATAATCTATATAAAGTATAAAACAATGTTTCTTACCGCCGTCTGTATGCATAGAACTTTTAAACTACGCAATGGATTTTTATGCTGTTTTCATCCATAGAGTGATTCAAAAGGAAGGTTTGTATGTCATAATACATGCATATTATAGTAGAGAAAAGTTTGAGAATTTAAAAGATTTATAATGCGATGTGGTAAAAAACATACTTATTGTGTGCTTACTTTGCAAACGCTGGCAAATCCTTTTGAGATGATACATCATAATAATGTACTGCGGATTTATATATCTTAAAAAGATCTACAGAAAAGTCCATCATCGTATATGATGGTATCTCCCAAGGATAACCCACAGTAACCAATTTTAACTTTCACATGTTACAAAATATTCTTTATTTACGAAGCTATTTAATCAATACTACAATACAGTATTATTCCTTAGCCAATTAAATACGTTAGATACGTTGTGCATTTGAAATCGCTCCACATTGAATATAAGCGTGCGAAACCGGAGCGGTATGCCTGTAATCAGTAAATCAAAGTGGTTCATTTCTTATTATATTATTATTATAAGAGATAAACAACTTTATTTCAACCCTTATTTCAATATTATATTTTGTTTATATCATTTCCAGGTAAAGACTTGGAAAGAGGAGAAACGGTACTGCGCCATATTTTTTGATGAAATGGCTCTTGAACCTGGCTTGACATATGCACCAAATAAAGATCGAATTTCTGGACGTGTCGAGTTAAATGAAAGGAAACCAAAACTTGCTGACCATGCATTAGTCTTCCTTGTCAAAGGTGCAATTTTTAAATGGCAACAACCAATTGAATATTATTTCTGTGCGGATACTACAAGTGGAATCGAATTAAAATCCATTTAAAAAAAAAATATCAAAGCTGTTGGGAGACAGGATTAATGCCAAATGCTTTCTTATGTAATCAAGGTTCAGCCTTCCAATCAGCTATGAAGAGTTTTCAGCAAGACACAAAACGGGAGCAAATTCTTGCCAATGAAAATACTGGTTTGATTGTTTATAAAACTTTATTGTATAATTTAACATTCAAACTACCGAACAAAAAAAATACAAAATAAGAAACTTAATCTAAATTATACAATGGCGGACTTATCCCAATAGAGATCTCTTCCAGTCAACCATGAAATGCTTGAAAAGGAATTCATCTAATAGGTTTGGTGCAATTTACGCACAATACACACTTCTCGCTCAACACAAAATACCCAAACTCACAGTACATATACGCGTTAAAAAGTAAAGGCTAATTTAAATATCAGAAATAGAGTCGTAATGCTTCTTCACCTGTGATTTAAAGGAGTTATAAGATTGGGATAACTTCACACTTATTGGGAGTGCGTTCCAGAGACGTACGGCTTGAACCGTAAGGGATTTGGAAAAACATTGGGAATTATTGGCAGGGATTTATAAGAATAGATCGTTTCTAGGTCGAAGTCGGGTATCCATTACACGAAACTTGAAACACTCGTGGAGATATTTTGGAGCCGTAGTACTGAAGAGTATATAGAAAATGAAAAGACAGGGTATGAAGATTTCTACTGGGTATGATTTTCTAATGGGTTAAACAGATTAAGCTTTTTGCGATATTCAGAAATATGATCAAATTTCCGTAGACCAAAAACATATCTCCAGAAGATCTTCCGTAGGATCCAAATACACCACATCTCCATAATCTAGTAGAGTGAGAAGGAGGGAATTTACCAATAAATACTTATACTGCTGGGTGGGTGGGTCATCAGAAAATTACTAGTAAAATTAGAGTGCAAAGAATGCAAAAATAAATTAACTAGCGAGACAAGAATAGATGTTCACAGGTGGATTACCCACAAGGAATATAAAAAATCGGCCAAGTGCGAGTCGGACTCGCGCACGAAGGGTTCCGTACCATTATCTATAAAAAAGGCAAAAAAATCACGTTTGTTGTATGGGAGCCCCTTTAAATATTTGTTTTATTCTATTTTTTAGTATTTGTTGTTATAGCGGCAACAGAAATACATCATCTGTGAAAATTTCAACTGTCTAACTATCACGGTTCATGAGATATAGCCTGGTGACAGACGGACGGACGGACGGACGGACAGCGGAGCCTCAGTAATAGGGTTCCGTTTTAAAAAAATGAAAGTAAGTTGACCTACCCATCAGAGGATGCAGTGAGATATTTTAGTGTGTTTTAGAAAAAAATGGTCATTTTTTTTTTCAAATTTGTCTAAAGTTATTAAAGAAAATATTATGGTCAGTTATAACTTAGAAAACATTGCTTGTCAATCACACCAAAATATTGCTATTCAGCTCTTTTTGCAGGTTACTTTGAAAAACACTTGTGAAAAACGGTCAATTCGTGTGTGTCAATATAAAACTATATGAAATATATTAATACCTAATGTACACAGTATTGTGCTGGTTGTGCGAGTAACATTCAAGTTTCATATGCATTGTATCATACCTTTGCTTATTATTGAATTGGTGCAACATAATTAATAAAATTTTGAGAGGAACTGACATTATCAGATTACAGAAAATAAATTTGCCTATGATGCAAAAAAAAGCCCTATTAATATTTACTACAAAGTTAAAGAAAAATAAACAAATTACAATAATTTACACATGTTTTTTATAGCGATTTTATCACATATACCTTTATATTACGGTGGTGATGAAATCGTTGAATCTCATCACTCATATATACGTCCGTCATTGCGAAAGTGGAAGGATGTAGGAGCCGAGGAAGACCAAGACTAACCGACCATGACCAAATACCTTAGGAACCGGCGAGCGTGTACGAAAAGAACTATGAATGTGGAAGAAGCGAGTGAAGTGTGTAACGACCGCGTCTTGAGGCGCTCGGTTCTCCCTGCCTACCCCGCAAGGGACCTGGCTTGAAGATATTCATACATACATACGATGTTACAAGTTTTCTTGTTTGTTTCAGCATATTCGGTGTTCCACTGCACCATACATTAATACCTTTAAAAGTACATGTTAGTTAATCATAAAATCGCTATCTCTAAAAGTACAGGTTGAAGCTGCTAATTGTTTCACGATACTACCGGTAGATGGCGCTATAGTTAAAAATGTGCAATGGGTTAAAACCGCTAAATGGTTCACGGTATTACCGGTAGATGGCGCTGTAGTTAAAAAATGTATAACATTTGTATTTTACATTTGACTTGTATGTAATACATTCTATAAACATCGCCGCTTCTACTTGTTAAACGTTTTTTAATTTAAGTTATTAATTATAAATATTTATTTAATGATGCCAGAGAACATAAGTACACGCACCCATTTTTTTTTTATAAAACGTCGGAAGGCATACGAGCATACGGCCTATCTGATATAAAGTGGTCACGGTAACCTATGAACAAAGTGAGAAAGCACTATGAAATTTGGCCAGTCCTGAAAGCATTACCTTTTAGCGACCGCTTTATTTATGGTCGAAATTAACAATACGTTACCTTTTTCATATAACATCATAAAAATTTACACACTTAAATCTCAAGAGACAATGAAGTATACGCATAGAAAACAGTTTTAATTTTACAACTTACTGATAACTATTTCGCTAATCTGAGGTAGGTACCTAACTACTATATTTATTTATTGCTTACAATGTATGCGGCCACTAATCTGAATATGTGCACAAAGCGCACATATTAGGCCGCAGACAGTTTGCGCCTACGTAACTACAACTTATAAACTATAGCGTATTATAATATTGAATGACCACTAGCGTCGGTGTTAAAGTAACGTAACAGCGCGTTTCGCCACTGCGCCACCGAGCTCGTCAAACATATTTTTAAAACAACGATATCATTCATTTTCCCAACAAATATTTTCATTTTGTTTTCCCTTTTATTCGTTGATTGCATTTATTGAACCTATTTATATTAGGTATCTTGTCTGTGTGGCACCATGTTCGAGTTATCAACAAATTAAATACAAGTTGAAAATTGGAAAATGTGATGATTGTAAGATTGAATTGAAAGCAGGCTCTATAAAATTATTTACATAAAATATTTTCCGTATTTTCTATCGAAAATATCGAGTGGCAAAAATTGTTATCATTTGCATATCATTGCACAGTGTATGCTTTTAATGTCCTAACTACTATATGCAACTTATAAACTACAATTAAAGCTTATGTACTATATATCATTAATTTGCTACTTATACCTACATTTAAACTTATTAAATACTGTTTACTTATTATTACCACTACTTTACCACTACTCTTACTATAACTACCTCTCTTAAAAATACCCAGACCAAGACAAACAGACATGTTCATGCACACAAATATTTGTCCCGTGTGGGAATCGAACCCACTAGCGTCGGTGTCAAAGTAACGTAACAGCGCGTTTCGCCACTGCGCCACCGAGCTCGTCAAACATATTTTGAAAACATCGATACCTTTCATTCATTTTCCTACCAAATATTTTCATTTTGTTCGTCCCTTTATTCATTGATTGCATTTATTGAACCTATTTAAATTAGGTATCTTGTGTGTGTGGCACCATGTTCGAGTCATCAATAAATTAAATACAAGTTGAAAATTTGAAAAAATGTAAATTGTGCCACGTTTGGAGAGCCTGTGTTATGTGGTGAAGCTGCAGTTGTGGGGAGCCTTTATTTTACAAAGAATCAGCTGTTTTCCGTCAGTCAAATGATAATTTTCACGGCCGAATGGGACGCCATTTTCACGTATGCGTTTCCAGGGAGACGCGAAAACCGGTAGCGCTGATTGGTAGTATTTTAGCCGTCGCCCTGGTTACTATCAACAAAGCGTGCGCTAAGGAGCGATGTAATACGCCTTCCCAAAGCCTGTCTGCGTGAAAAAATACATAATAATTATATATTACTGGAAAGCAAATCATTAAATACTTATACTTCTAACAGTGAAAAAAATCAGTGTTCAAACAAAATGTTGTGATAGTTTATTTTGAATAGTGTTTTTTGTTGAAGCAAAGAGGTTGCTTCATAAAGTAATCTCACCATAGACTTTTGTTCTAAAAAGAAAGTTACTTATGTCAACGTGTCAATAGAAACAAAACTGTTTTTATAAATGAATTTGTATTTATTATATCTAATAAATATTAGGTCTGGTTATCGGCATTCTTATTATCTCTCATGTATGCAAGCTCTGCTAAGGTGGATTTCCATCAGGTTATGGTCAGCGCGTGAGTAAAAATCTTTATTAAATATGGCAGATAAAGAAATCGAAAAACATGAAAATGAGAGAGTTAGTAGTAGTTTGAGCTTGCTGAGCATAGAGAAGCTTGATGGCAGCTCGAACTACAATACGTGGAAATTTCTCATGGAATTATATCTTATCCATGACGATTTATGGGAATGTACGGAACGGGTACCAGATAGTAATGATACTGTAGCCAAGAAGAGAGACCATAAAGCTAGAGCAAAAATATGTCTAATGGTTAAGCCCCATTGTCTAGTACACGTGCAGAGAGCCACGTCAGCGAAAGCAGCATGGGATGCTCTGAAGACAGCTTTTGAGGATAGAGGATTAAATAATAGGTGCAGATTTTTGTCGAAATTAGTAAGCTTGAAGTTGGAGAACTATGAAAGCGTACGAGAATATGTCACAGATCTACTAACAATTGCACAACAACTTAGCGACTTAGGTAAGGAGGTCGACGACGAATTACTAGCTGCACTAATGCTTCAAGGCCTATCAGAAAAATTCCAACCAATGAGATTGGCTATAGAAAATTCGAATATTACCCTCACAACTGATTATGTTAAGACTAAACTACTGCAAATGGAAGACACACATTCAGCTGGCACAAGCACAGAGCAAAGAAGTAAAGCATTATTTCTAAACAATAATAAGAAGAAAGGTCAGAAAAACAAAGCCAAGCAAATCAAATGCTTTATTTGTGAAGGACCACACAAAGCAAATGTTTGTCCAGATAACCCCAAAAAGATAAGAGGCGAATCGAAGACAGCATATGCTATGTCAGTGGCTACGACAAATGATGAAGAGTGGATTATTGACTCTGGTGCTTCGAATCATATGTCAAATAACAAGGAATGGATGCGGGATTTGAAAGGGATTCCTAAAAGAGATATTTCTTGTGCGAATGGAGAGAGAGTATTTGCAGAAACAGTAGGAACTGTGAGTAGCGAGAAGCTTGGTCTTACAATAAGAAACGTAATGTATGTACCGAAATTATCTAATAATTTAATTAGTGTTAGCGAGGTAGCTAAGTCAGGACATACAATTATATTTACTGCTAAAGGTTGTGATGTGTATAAGGATAAGGAATGTAGAGTAGAAGGTAGACCGGTAGTGAAAGGTATCTTAGAGAGAGGTATTTATAAATTTAAACATTCATTACAGGGGACTGCTCTAAATACTGCTACATTAGATGAGTTAACATTATGGCATCGGAGGATGGCTCATCTTGGAGTACGTAATTTAACCCTACTTAGAGATAAGATGGCATTAGGGGTAAGCTTTCCTAACCCTAATTTAAAAAAATTGGAATGTGTCGAATGTTTGTTAGGTAAACAAACAAAGCAACCTTTCAATAATAAAGGGGCGACACGAGCCAACGAGGTACTAGAGTTAGTACATACAGATTTATGTGGACCTATGTCCGAAAATTCTTTTGGAGGTTCTAGATATTATATAACGTTTATTGACGATAAAACTCGTAAGACATTTGTATATTTTTTAAAACAAAAGAGTGAAGTTTTAGAAAAAATGAAAGTTTTTAAAACTTTAGCAGAGAAGCAAACTGGAAGGAAGTTAAAGGCAATTCGGTCGGATAATGGACGTGAATATGTCAACAGAGAAATGGACGATTTTCTTAGAAAGCATGGAATTCGTCATCAACTGTCAGTCGAATACACCCCGGAGCAAAATGGAGTCGCAGAGAGAGCCAACAGGACAATAACAGAGAAAGCGAGGACAATGCTACAAGAAGCTGGTTTAGGCAAAAAGTTTTGGGTTGAGGCAGTGCTCACAGCGGTATATCTAAAAAATAGATCACCAACTATAGCTGTACGTAACAAGACGCCTGAAGAAGCATGGTCTGGAAAGAGAACCGACTTGAGCAAAATAAAAGTTTTTGGATGCATAGCATATATGCACATACCAGATCAAAAGAGAACAAAGTGGGATCCTAAAAGCAAAGAAATGTTATTTATTGGCTACTGTGAAGATTCCAAGGCGTATCGATTGATGGACATCAAAACAAATAACATCTACAAAGCACGAGATGTTATATTTTTTGAGAACAAAAAATTACATACAACTGAAGCTGTACAAGAGAGTACTAGTGCTTCAGAACAAGAGATATTAGAAGAAATAATTTCTGAACCTGTGGCTCCCTCCCGTGTACAAGAACCAGAGATTCAGGATGATATTGGCAACTTTCAAGAAGAACAAGTATCAAATGATGAACTGGTGTTGGAAGATGATGGTGCTGTAGCAGATGATGACATATGGGTAACATCTGATGAAAGGGAGGAATCGGATAATGAAGAGGAATCCACCAATGAAAATGCGGTATCAGGCAGAAGATATCCATTACGGGAAAGGAAACAAAAACAATTTCCGGATTTCCTTACTTACAAGGCTGTTGTTGCATCACAAGGTCCATTGACTGTACACGAGGCATTAGTCAGAGAGGACAGGGACCAATGGAGAATCGCAATTCAGGAGGAGCTGGATGCACTTCAGAAAAATAAAACCTGGACTTTAGTGAAAGCGCCGAAGTCAGTTAACGTCGTTGATTCTAAATGGTTATTTAAAATCAAAGAAGAGGCGGGGGGAAAGACCCGTTATAAAGCTCGACTCGTCGCAAGAGGATATAGTCAACGCAGAGGCGTGGACTATTTTGAAACATTTTCTACTGTAGTCAGACACAGTTCACTAAGAGTTTTAATTGCTTTAGCTGCCAGGTTAAGTTTAAAAATAGACCACTTAGATGTAAAGACGGCGTTCTTAAATGGAGATTTGGACGAAGTGGTCTACATGAAACAACCCGAAGGATTCGAGACCAAGGGCAAAGAGGATTACGTTTGCCTATTACAGAAGTCACTATATGGTCTAAAGCAGGCTCCACGAGCGTGGAACACAAAGCTGCATGCAGAATTAATCTCGCTGAAGTTCAAAAAGTCAGAGAATGAGCCATGCGTCTACACCCGATCACACAATGGTAAAGTGATAATCATTGCTGTTTACGTTGACGATATTCTGATCTTTTGGAATAATAAGCAAGAGATGCTTAAGGTCAAAGAAGATTTAAAATCCAGATTTGAGATGAAGGATTTGGGCAAAGCTGAACTTATGTTAGGAATTCATATTGTTCAGGATAGTAATGGGATTAAGCTGCATCAAGAGAATTATGTGAAGAAACTCTTGAAAGCTTTTAACATGGAGGACTGCAAACCTGTTGTTACACCAGCAACTCCAGGGCAAAGGCTAGAAAAACCTTCTCATGGTGAGAAGCCTAATGATAAGTTTCCTTATCGAGAATTGATAGGTTCTTTGATGTATTTGGCGGTCTGCACACGGCCCGATATAGCTCATGTGGTAAATAGCTTGAGCCAATTTAATGAATGTTACGAGGAACAACATTGGGTGGCGGCTAAAAGAGTACTAAGGTATCTCAAGGGTACCCAGAATCTCGGTCTGCAATATTCAGTGGAGCAATGCGAAGAAATTATTGAAGGCTTCGCTGATGCCGATTATGCAGGAGATAGTGATAGACGTTCCTACTCCGGTTCAGTGTTTCTTATTCAAGGAGGAGCTGTTTCATGGCAGAGCACTAAACAGCGTACCGTTGCATTAAGCACTGCTGAGGCAGAGTACGTTTCTTTATCTGAAGCAGCCAAAGAAGCCATATTTCTTCGCCGATTTATTGGAGATATTACTGGCCAAGAGGATCCGAAAGCCATAACTTTGTTTTCGGATAATCAGTCGGCAATTGCCATCGCTTCTAATCCGGTACATCATCAGCGTACGAAACATGTTGATGTTAGATATCACTTTGTACGCAATGCTGTTGAGTCAGAAATCATCAAATTGAAGTATCGTGAGACTGAAAGAATGATTGCTGACGCTCTAACAAAACCCGTGCCAAAGAGTAAGTTTGAGTGGTGTGTGAGTCAAATGGGTTTATGTAATGAGTGACCACAGGTGTGTATGTATGAGTAATGTATGGATGAGATTAAGGAGGAGTGTTGAAGCAAAGAGGTTGCTTCATAAAGTAATCTCACCATAGACTTTTGTTCTAAAAAGAAAGTTACTTATGTCAACGTGTCAATAGAAACAAAACTGTTTTTATAAATGAATTTGTATTTATTATATCTAATAAATATTAGGTCTGGTTATCGGCATTCTTATTATCTCTCATGTATGCAAGCTCTGCTAAGGTGGATTTCCATCATTTTTGTTATACATAGTAAGTAATATTTTTTCATGTTGCGTTTGTAAGTACTTTATTTAATAAATCTTGTGGGGATGCACTCACCGGTGTCTGTACCTGATAATGAAGCTACTGGCGCCTCATCTGGTTGAATATGCAATTTATGCCAGAAATTATTTTGTTCTAGGCGTGGACTTAAAATTCATTTTGGTAAATCACATAAAAATTCTTGTTCGCAAAATTCAATAATCTCTAGCATTTTCATTACCAAGAACACTTGTAACACATCTATTACTCCCTAATCGAACCGTTTCATGAAAAACTAGCTCACTTTAAACAGAATACTGCAGTAGTCAAGAGTATACCTCGAGGTGCGAGGATCTCCGTTGCTAACGCTTCGTCTCATCTTTTATCAAACTGCACCGAAAATATCACTATATATGACTGGGAAAAATTGTTATCATTTGCATATCGCACAGTGTATGCTTCTACAGAGGTAGGTACCTAACTACTATATGCAAATTTTAAACTACTGTTTACTTATTGTTACCACTACTCTTACTATAACTATCTCTCTTAAAAAATACCCAGACCAAGACAAACAGACATATTCATGCACACAAATGTTTGTCCCGTGTGGGAATCAACCCACTAGCGTCGGTGTCAAAGTAACGTAACAGCGCGTTTCGCCACTGCGCCACCGAGCTCGTCAAACATATATTGTTTTTCCCTTTTATTCATTGATTGCATTTATTTAACCTATTTAGATTAGGTATCTTGTCTGTGTGGCACCATGTTTGAGTTATCAACAAATTAAATACAAGTTGAAAATTGGAAAATGTGATGATTGTAAAATTGAATTGAAAGCAGGCTCTATAAAGTTATTTATATATAATATATTCCGTATTTTCTATCGAAAATATCGAGTGGCAAAAATTGTTATCATTTGCATATCATTGCACAGTGTATGCTTCTAATGACCTAACTACTATATGCAACTTATGAACTACAATTGAAGCTTATCATTAAGTTACTACTTATACCTACATTTAAACTTATTAAATACTGTTTACTTATTATTACCACTACTTTACCACTACTCTTACTATAACTACCTCTCTTAAAAATTCCCAGACCAAGACAAACAGACATGTTCATGCACACAAATATTTGTCCCGTGTGGGAATCGAACCCACTAGCGTCGGTGTCAAAGTAACGTAACAGCGCGTTTCGCCACTGCGCCACCGAGCTCGTCAAACATATTTTGAAAACATCGATACCTTTCATTCATTTTCCTACCAAATATTTTCATTTTGTTCGTCCTTTTATTCATTGATTGCATTTATTGAACCTATTTAAATTAGGTATCTTGTGTGTGTGGCACCATGTTCGAGTCATCAATAAATTAAATACAAGTTGAAAATTTGAAAAAATGTAAATTGTGCCACGTTTGGAGAGCCTGTGTTATGTGGTGAAGCTGCAGTTGTGGGGAGCCTTTATTTTACAAAGAATCAGCTGTTTTCCGTCAGTGAAATGATAATTTTCACGGCCGAATGGGACGCCATTTTCACGTATGCGTTTCCAGGGAGACGCGAAAACCGGTAGCGCTGATTGGTAGTATTTTAGCCGTCGCCCTGGTTACTATCAACAAAGCGTGCGCTAAGGAGCGATGTAATACGCCTTCCCAAAGCCTGTCTGCGTGAAAAAATACATAATAATTATATATTACTGGAAAGCAAATCATTAAATACTTATACTTCTAACAGTGAAAAAAATCAGTGTTCAAACAAAATGTTGTGATAGTTTATTTTGAATAGTGTTTTTGTTATACATAGTAAGTGATATTTTTTCATGTTGCGTTTGTAAGTACTTTATTTAATAAATCTTGTGGGGATGCACTCACCGGTGTCTGTACCTGATAATGAAGCTACTGGTGCCTCATCTGGTTGAATATGCAATTTATGCCAGAAATTATTTTGTTCTAGGCGTGGACTTAAAATTCATTTTGGTAAATCACATAAAAAGTCTTGTTCGCAAAATTCAATAATCTCTAGCATTTTCATTACCAAGAACACTTGTAACACATCTATTACTCCCTAATCGAACCGTTTCATGAAAAACTAGCTCACTTTAAACAGAATACTGCAGTAGTCAAGAGTATACCTCGAGGTGCGAGGATCTCCGTTGCTAACGCTTCGTCTCATCTTTTATCAAACTGCACCGAAAATATCACTATATATGACTGGGAAAAATTGTTATCATTTGCATATCGCACAGTGTATGCTTCTACAGAGGTAGGTACCTAACTACTATATGCAAATTTTAAACTACTGTTTACTTATTATTACCACTACTCTTACTATAACTATCTCTCTTAAAAAATACCCAGACCAAGACAAACAGACATATTCATGCACACAAATGTTTGTCCCGTGTGGGAATCAACCCACTAGCGTCGGTGTCAAAGTAACGTAACAGCGCGTTTCGCCACTGCGCCACCGAGCTCGTCAAACATATATTGTTTTTCCCTTTTATTCATTGATTGCATTTATTTAACCTATTTAGATTAGGTATCTTGTCTGTGTGGCACCATGTTTGAGTTATCAACAAATTAAATACAAGTTGAAAATTGGAAAATGTGATGATTGTAAAATTGAATTGAAAGCAGGCTCTATAAAATTATTTATATATAATAAATTCCGTATTTTCTATCGAAAATATCGAGTGGCAAAAATTGTTATCATTTGCATATCATTGCACAGTGTATGCTTCTAATGACCTAACTACTATATGCAACTTATGAACTACAATTGAAGCTTATCATTAAGTTACTACTTATACCTACATTTAAACTTATTAAATACTGTTTACTTATTATTACCACTACTTTACCACTACTCTTACTATAACTACCTCTCTTAAAAATACCCAGACCAAGACAAACAGACATGTTCATGCACACAAATATTTGTCCCGTGTGGGAATCGAACCCACTAGCGTCGGTGTCAAAGTAACGTAACAGCGCGTTTCGCCACTGCGCCACCGAGCTCGTCAAACATATTTTGAAAACATCGATACCTTTCATTCATTTTCCTACCAAATATTTTCATTTTGTTCGTCCCTTTATTCATTGATTGCATTTATTGAACCTATTTAAATTAGGTATCTTGTGTGTGTGGCACCATGTTCGAGTCATCAATAAATTAAATACAAGTTGAAAATTTGAAAAAATGTAAATTGTGCCACGTTTGGAGACCCTGTGTTATGTGGTGAAGCTGCAGTTGTGGGGAGCCTTTATTTTACAAAGAATCAGCTGTTTTCCGTCAGTGAAATGATAATTTTCACGGCCGAATGGGACGCCATTTTCACGTATGCGTTTCCAGGGAGACGCGAAAACCGGTAGCGCTGATTGGTAGTATTTTAGCCGTCGCCCTGGTTACTATCAACAAAGCGTGCGCTAAGGAGCGATGTAATACGCCTTCACAAAGCATGTCTGCGTGAAAAAATACACAATAATTATATATTACTGGAAAGCAAATCATTAAATACTTATACTTCTAACAGTGTAAAAATTAGTGTTCAAACAAAATGTTGTGATAGTTTATTTTGAATACGTAGTGTTTTTGTTATAAGTAACATAGTAAGTGATATTTTTTATGTTGCGTTTGTAAGTAAGTACTTTATTTATTAAATCTTGTGTGGATGCACTAACCGGTTTCTGTACCTGATAATGAAGCTACTGGTGCCTCATCTGGTTGAATATGCAATTTATGCCAAAAATCATTTTGTTCTAGGCGTGGACTTAAAATTCATTTTGGTAAATCACATAAAAATTATTGTTCGCAAAATTCAATAACCTCTAGCTATTTCATTACCAAGAACACTTGTAACACATCTATTACTCCCCAATCGAACCGTTTTATGAAAAACTTGCTCATTTTAAACAGAATATTGCATAGTCAAGAGTATACCTCGAGGTGCGAGGATCTCCGTTGCTAACTCTTTGTCTTGTTTTGTTGTTTTATCAAACTGCACTGAAAATAATACTACAGACACAGTGGATTAGCTTATAAGTCTACTCTGCTATAGATGGCTGGGAAAAAATGTTATTATTTGCATATCGCACCCTGTGTACCTAACTAGTATATTTATTTATTGCTTAGAAACTAGGCTGTTGCGGCCACCAATCTAATTGGTGACCTCACTCACTCGCAGGTACACTACAATACGACCCTCAAGGTAGTTGTTATTCGGCTACTGTTTTCTATGAGGTGGAGATACTTTCCCAGTAGGGTTGCTTTGATATGTAGGTACTATCTCTTTAGAAAAATTTGGAGACTTCATGCAGAAGAATTTCGTCTATGGTGTATTCGTTGCTATGGAGTTGTTATTGTCAAATGTAAAAATATATTTTCCTTATAAATAAAATATAGAATATTTCTATGCTCGTTTTTAATCGGCCTACTAGCCTGACAAATTGGTAGCAGAGCGTGGTTGACTGAAATGGTAGATATGGCTACATATCGTATTGAGCCACTGGCAAAAAATAATTACGATACATGTTGTGTTCAAGCTCAAGCCATACTAGTCAAGAACAAACTATGGGGATACGTAAGTGGTACTCTTGCAATGCCGTCAGACGACGCCGGTGAGGCAAAAATTAAAGCGTTCAACAAACAAGACATGAAGGCACGTGCTGAGATATTACTACTGATGAGCCCCTCACAATTAAAGGACGTACGTGGCTGTAAGACATCAAAACAAGTATGGGACAAGCTAAACTCTTTACATGAATGTACCGGGCCTGCAGGTAAAGCTATGTTATTAAAGCAGCTCGTTTTGAAGAAAATGTTAGAGCGAGATGATGTGCAGGATCACTTGAGCAACTTGATGGATGTGGTTGACAAACTCGCAGCTATGCGCGTAGATATCCATCCAGAATTGTTCACCATAATGATGTTGTGTAGTTTGGCAAATAATTTTGAAAATTTCAGAAGTGCTATTGAATCCAGAGACACTTTACCAAGTCCAGATGATTTAAAAAATAAAATTATTGAAGAGAGTGGGGTTAGAAAGAATAACAACTCTAGAGAGAATTAGGATAGGTGCATTATTTCGGTATCAATGGAAGACAAGGCAGATTTAACGAAACATTTAAATTTAGATGTAATAAATGCAAAAAGAGAGGCCATAACGCTTCACAAGGTGAGTCGAAAGCTAAATTTACAAGCGGAGAAAAGTCGGGAATGTCAAGCCATGACATTTTTTATATCGAGCTAGTGTGCCTGAAGTCTGTAAACTATTGAAACAAAGAAAGATGGTAACAAAAACAAATTCATGAATTTAATCGATGAAACCGGAGCGCTGAAATAAGCTTCTGAACAACATGTCACTCAAGTTAAAGGTGAAGGATTCCTTACTGTAAGAGTGGGGAATGAGCATTACAGTCTGAATGATACGCTGTACGTTCCTGAATTATCGACAAACTTAATGTCTGTTGGAAAGATTACTGATCATGGATATACTGTTATATTCCAGAAAGACGAAGCTTTAATAAAAAAATAAATATAAAGTTCTCTAGGCATGAAGGCAAAATTAATTAGATATATTATTTGAAAGTAGATGAAGTAGAAAAAGCTAACGCAGCAGTAAGAATTAATGATAATATAATAATATGTCACAAGAAACTTGGCCCTTTAAATGAAGCAGACCTGAAAGCAGCATCCAAAAAAGAATTAGTAAAATGAATGAACATTGAAGGTTCAGAAAAATCGGCTGATTGCGAGACATGCTTGAAAGGTAAGATGACAAGATTACCATTTAATTCTTCAGATGGAATAAATAGTAAGGAGCAACTAGAAATTATACATACTGACGTTTTAGGCCACATGCAGACTGAAACATTTGGAGGTTCTAAGTACTTCGTTACATTCATCGACATTATACAAGGTATATGTGTATATTTTATTAAAAGTAAAAGCGACGTATTTCAGATGCACAAGGAATATAAAACACGATGGAAAAGTAGTTCTACAATCACATAACGGCACAGAGTACGTAAACAAAAAAAAAAAAATGATTAGTTAAAGCAGCCTGGAATACAACACAGGCTATCAGCACCGTAGAGCAATGTACTTGCAAAGCGCAAAAATAGAATATTAGTTGAGAATGCAAGATGTCTAATGCTTGAGTCACATGTTCCAGAAGAGTTATGGGCAGAGGCAGTCAATACTGCAAACTATTTGATCAATAGATGTCCAAGTAAAGTTTTAAATGAATGTACATCTTTCAAAAAATGGATTGGTCATGAACCATCTGTAAGACACCTGCATTCGTTTTGAATAAACGGCCTAAGCGAGGTGGAAAATTTGATCCTCGCGCCATCGAATGTGTATTCATGGGATACACAAATGTGCCAGAGGGTACAGGATATTAATTCCTAGTAAGAAGGATGTCATAATAAGCAGAGACGTGAAAGATATAGACAAAATGTTTTTTATGTGAAGGAAGAAAATTATTCCAATCCAAAGATTAAAGAGAAGGGGGATAATGAGTACAAAATAGTAGAAGCAATAACTGGAACTTCGGCGTAACACGACGTAGCTCAACTATCTGTTAGTCGGAATGACAATTTCACCGATGCAGTTGGCAACTTCGACATATATAAATAATAAAAAAAAAAAAAATTGTCGGACAAATTACACAGCGCCATCTAGCCCTAAAGTAAGCGAAGCTTGTGTTATGGGTACTAGACAACTGATAAATATACGTAAGTACATTTTTTTTTTGTAAATACATACTTATATACATAGAAAATACCCAGACCAAGACAAACAGACATGTTCATGCACACAAATGTTTGTGTTGTGTGGGAATCGAACCCACGAGCGTTGGTGTCAAAGTAGCGTAACAGCGTGTTCCACCACTGCGCCACCGAACTCATCAAATGACGAAGATATAGCTGTTGAAAGTGATGAAGAAATACAGAGTGAAGTAGAAGATATTCATGATGATACAAATAATACTGGACGTCCTCAGAGAACGAGGAAATTGCCAGTATGGGCTAAAGATTACGAAATTAAAGGAAGGAAGAGATAAAGCTGAAACGATTAATGTGTAATAATGCGAGATGATTCATTTCTGTGTGAATAAGAAGAAGAAGAATACGGGTACGGGTACCATGATGCAATAAAGGCAGAAATTAGAGCGCACGTAATAAATGGTACTTGGAAGATAGTCAAACGAGATAATGATATGAAAACCATAGATTTCAAAATGATATTGAAGAAGAAAATAGGCTCTAGTAATACACAAATAAGAAAAGCCAACATGGAAGCCGATCTACTGACCATGATGAAAGCATGAGCTGGACTTAAGCTTGGAAAATTCAGATCCTCATTAGGATTACTTTAATGAATTTCTTCTGATGAGGAGGAGATTGTTGGAGACTTCACGTAGAAGAATTTCGTCAATGGTGTATTCGTTGCTATGGGGTTGTTATTGCCAAATGTAAAATATATATTTTCCTTATAAATAAAACATAGAATATTTCATATTATGTTCGTGTTTAATCGGCCTACTAGCCTGACAGAAGAAAACAGCCAGACCAAGACAAACAGACACGTTCATGCGCACAAATGTATGTCCTGTGTGGGAACCGAATCCACCAGCCTTGGTGCTAAAGTCGAACCGAACTCGTCAAAGTCATTAATTAAGAATTAGTCATATGTCAAGAAATGCTTGGTTGATTGCCTGCCCGGGTTAAAAATTTCCATCCGATCCCAACTCCCAAAGGAGCTGGGACGATGCCATCTGAAATATTCAATATAATGATTTATTCCACAGAGCTTCAGACTTTGAACAAGCGATACTGAGGGCGGCAGAGTGTAAGTATGCTGACCACTGGCTACAAGCCTATACGGTCGCCTAATACGGGCACGAGCCTATACCCTGACACCCTCAGGCTAGCTGTCTGTCTGCGGCTGGGAGTCCCGATATGTGCTCCACACAAGTGCCCCTGCGGCAGTGATGTCGATCAGTTTGGACACCACGGACTTTCTTGTCAAAAAAGTGCAGGTAGTTTCTCCCGTCATGCCGCACTTAACGACATTATCCGTCGGGCCCTCGCCTCTGTCAACGTTCCAGCTATTGTGGTACTCACCGGACTAGCCAGGGACGATGGTAAGCGACCCGACGGGATGTCGTTGATTCCATGGAAGATGAGGAGGGTTTTAGTGTGGGACGCAACTTGCGTTGACACACAGGCCTCTTCTCATCTTCATCGCACTACCATCAAGGCGCGTGAGGCGGCTGAACATTTAAAAATAAATAAACACAGGGGTCTTGGCTCCGACTACAAATTTGTTCTTTCGGAGTAGAGACCCTTGGTCCGTGGGGTCCAGGCGTGCAGTCGCTTTTTCAAGAACTAGCGAGACGTCTGACATTCTGAAATATCGTAGATAATTATGCTAATTTGGAATTTAATTTAATTAATAATAATAATATAATTAATAACTTTGACGAGTTCGGTTCGATTTTAGCGGATTCGATTCCCACACAGGACATACATTTGTGCGCATGAATGTGTCTGTTAATTTAATAAATAATTTGTTCTCTCTGCCTACCCCGCAAGGGACTTGGCGTGAAGATATACATACATACATACACACAATTATGCTAACTTTATTTAAATAATTTAATTTATAATATTGTTTGGATCCAAAGCTCTTTACTGCATCATGCTTCTTTACACAGCTTTTATATTATTATTCAGGTGTGAAATCGTTTACTGCGTCTTGTTCCAATTTCTCACGTGAAGCAGCGTAGCAGAAATTGAGCATTGAGAATGATACACAAATCACTGATGTTCCTGCTCTTGTCCCTTCACAGTCTACCAGTTCATTTACTGAACTTTCAAAAGAGGAAAGATGCCACACGTCAAAGGTATATTTGAACTAATTAAATTCATTTTATTTATTTCATTTTTATCGTAATTGTCATTGGTATTTATAATAAACAAATTTTAAATTAATTTCAGATGTACATAATTTATGAATAACTTCTAAGTGAACAAATTGTCACCTAAATGTAAACTTTCATATAATCAATTCAAAAATCCAAAAATCAGCTCAATTTTAATTCCAGGGTTAAAAGAGTCTTAAAAAGTTGACTAGGAATATGTCTGAATGTTTCAAAAAATATTTTGGATGCAAATTAAAATGAGCATGAAGGACAAGAAGGCCAGGCGATATACCTTTGAAGAGAAAATACTACCTTCACGTACAACATTGAAAAAACTGGTTTCACAACTGAATGTCGATCCAGGAGTAAATCCTCCGATTTTTGAATCAATCGAACAAGACGTAAGTTTTTTGCATTGTTTGTCAGATATTGAAATCTTGTATCAGTTAAGTGTATTTGGTTTTCCAAAAAGTAAATGAATATTGAAAATTGACTGATGAAAATTAAAACACCTAGAACAAAATATAATCTATATAAAGTATAAAACAATGTTTCTTACCGCCGTCTGTATGCATAGAACTTTTAAACTACGCAATGGATTTTTATGCTGTTTTCATCCATAGAGTGATTCAAAAGGAAGGTTTGTATGTCATAATACATGCATATTATAGTAGAGAAAAGTTTGAGAATTTAAAAGATTTATAATGCGATGTGGTAAAAAACATACTTATTGTGTGCTTACTTTGCAAACGCTGGCAAATCCTTTTGAGATGATACATCATAATAATGTACTGCGGATTTATATATCTTAAAAAGATCTACAGAAAAGTCCATCATCGTATATGATGGTATCTCCCAAGGATAACCCACAGTAACCAATTTTAACTTTCACATGTTACAAAATATTCTTTATTTACGAAGCTATTTAATCAATACTACAATACAGTATTATTCCTTAGCCAATTAAATACGTTAGATACGTTGTGCATTTGAAATCGCTCCACATTGAATATAAGCGTGCGAAACCGGAGCGGTATGCCTGTAATCAGTAAATCAAAGTGGTTCATTTCTTATTATATTATTATTATAAGAGATAAACAACTTTATTTCAACCCTTATTTCAATATTATATTTTGTTTATATCATTTCCAGGTAAAGACTTGGAAAGAGGAGAAACGGTACTGCGCCATATTTTTTGATGAAATGGCTCTTGAACCTGGCTTGACATATGCACCAAATAAAGATCGAATTTCTGGACGTGTCGAGTTAAATGAAAGGAAACCAAAACTTGCTGACCATGCATTAGTCTTCCTTGTCAAAGGTGCAATTTTTAAATGGCAACAACCAATTGAATATTATTTCTGTGCGGATACTACAAGTGGAATCGAATTAAAATCCATTTAAAAAAAAAATATCAAAGCTGTTGGGAGACAGGATTAATGCCAAATGCTTTCTTATGTAATCAAGGTTCAGCCTTCCAATCAGCTATGAAGAGTTTTCAGCAAGACACAAAACGGGAGCAAATTCTTGCCAATGAAAATACTGGTTTGATTGTTTATAAAACTTTATTGTATAATTTAACATTCAAACTACCGAACAAAAAAAATACAAAATAAGAAACTTAATCTAAATTATACAATGGCGGACTTATCCCAATAGAGATCTCTTCCAGTCAACCATGAAATGCTTGAAAAGGAATTCATCTAATAGGTTTGGTGCAATTTACGCACAATACACACTTCTCGCTCAACACAAAATACCCAAACTCACAGTACATATACGCGTTAAAAAGTAAAGGCTAATTTAAATATCAGAAATAGAGTCGTAATGCTTCTTCACCTGTGATTTAAAGGAGTTATAAGATTGGGATAACTTCACACTTATTGGGAGTGCGTTCCAGAGACGTACGGCTTGAACCGTAAGGGATTTGGAAAAACATTGGGAATTATTGGCAGGGATTTATAAGAATAGATCGTTTCTAGGTCGAAGTCGGGTATCCATTACACGAAACTTGAAACACTCGTGGAGATATTTTGGAGCCGTAGTACTGAAGAGTATATAGAAAATGAAAAGACAGGGTATGAAGATTTCTACTGGGTATGATTTTCTAATGGGTTAAACAGATTAAGCTTTTTGCGATATTCAGAAATATGATCAAATTTCCGTAGACCAAAAACATATCTCCAGAAGATCTTCCGTAGGATCCAAATACACCACATCTCCATAATCTAGTAGAGGGAGAAGGAGGGAATTTACCAATAAATACTTATACTGCTGGGTGGGTGGGTCATCAGAAAATTACTAGTAAAATTAGAGTGCAAAGAATGCAAAAATAAATTAACTAGCGAGACAAGAATAGATGTTCACAGGTGGATTACCCACAAGGAATATAAAAAATCGGCCAAGTGCGAGTCGGACTCGCGCACGAAGGGTTCCGTACCATTATCTATAAAAAAGGCAAAAAAATCACGTTTGTTGTATGGGAGCCCCTTTAAATATTTGTTTTATTCTATTTTTTAGTATTTGTTGTTATAGCGGCAACAGAAATACATCATCTGTGAAAATTTCAACTGTCTAACTATCACGGTTCATGAGATATAGCCTGGTGACAGACGGACGGACGGACGGACGGACAGCGGAGCCTCAGTAATAGGGTTCCGTTTTAAAAAAATGAAAGTAAGTTGACCTACCCATCAGAGGATGCAGTGAGATATTTTAGTGTGTTTTAGAAAAAAATGGTCATTTTTTTTTTCAAATTTGTCTAAAGTTATTAAAGAAAATATTATGGTCAGTTATAACTTAGAAAACATTGCTTGTCAATCACACCAAAATATTGCTATTCAGCTCTTTTTGCAGGTTACTTTGAAAAACACTTGTGAAAAACGGTCAATTCGTGTGTGTCAATATAAAACTATATGAAATATATTAATACCTAATGTACACAGTATTGTGCTGGTTGTGCGAGTAACATTCAAGTTTCATATGCATTGTATCATACCTTTGCTTATTATTGAATTGGTGCAACATAATTAATAAAATTTTGAGAGGAACTGACATTATCAGATTACAGAAAATAAATTTGCCTATGATGCAAAAAAAGCCCTATTAATATTTACTACAAAGTTAAAGAAAAATAAACAAATTACAATAATTTACACATGTTTTTTATAGCGATTTTATCACATATACCTTTATATTACGGTGGTGATGAAATCGTTGAATCTCATCACTCATATATACGTCCGTCATTGCGAAAGTGGAAGGATGTAGGAGCCGAGGAAGACCAAGACTAACCGACCATGACCAAATACCTTAGGAACCGGCGAGCGTGTACGAAAAGAACTATGAATGTGGAAGAAGCGAGTGAAGTGTGTAACGACCGCGTCTTGAGGCGCTCGGTTCTCTCTGCCTACCCCGCAAGGGACCTGGCTTGAAGATATTCATACATACATACGATGTTACAAGTTTTCTTGTTTGTTTCAGCATATTCGGTGTTCCACTGCACCATACATTAATACCTTTAAAAGTACATGTTAGTTAATCATAAAATCGCTATCTCTAAAAGTACAGGTTGAAGCTGCTAATTGTTTCACGATACTACCGGTAGATGGCGCTATAGTTAAAAATGTGCAATGGGTTAAAACCGCTAAATGGTTCACGGTATTACCGGTAGATGGCGCTGTAGTTAAAAAATGTATAACATTTGTATTTTACATTTGACTTGTATGTAATACATTCTATAAACATCGCCGCTTCTACTTGTTAAACGTTTTTTAATTTAAGTTATTAATTATAAATATTTATTTAATGATGCCAGAGAACATAAGTACACGCACCCATTTTTTTTTTATAAAACGTCGGAAGGCATACGAGCATACGGCCTATCTGATATAAAGTGGTCACGGTAACCTATGAACAAAGTGAGAAAGCACTATGAAATTTGGCCAGTCCTGAAAGCATTACCTTTTAGCGACCGCTTTATTTATGGTCGAAATTAACAATACGTTACCTTTTTCATATAACATCATAAAAATTTACACACTTAAATCTCAAGAGACAATGAAGTATACGCATAGAAAACAGTTTTAATTTTACAACTTACTGATAACTATTTCGCTAATCTGAGGTAGGTACCTAACTACTATATTTATTTATTGCTTACAATGTATGCGGCCACTAATCTGAATATGTGCACAAAGCGCACATATTAGGCCGCAGACAGTTTGCGCCTACGTAACTACAACTTATAAACTATAGCGTATTATAATATTGAATGACCACTAGCGTCGGTGTTAAAGTAACGTAACAGCGCGTTTCGCCACTGCGCCACCGAGCTCGTCAAACATATTTTTAAAACAACGATATCATTCATTTTCCCAACAAATATTTTCATTTTGTTTTCCCTTTTATTCGTTGATTGCATTTATTGAACCTATTTATATTAGGTATCTTGTCTGTGTGGCACCATGTTCGAGTTATCAACAAATTAAATACAAGTTGAAAATTGGAAAATGTGATGATTGTAAGATTGAATTGAAAGCAGGCTCTATAAAATTATTTACATAAAATATTTTCCGTATTTTCTATCGAAAATATCGAGTGGCAAAAATTGTTATCATTTGCATATATCATTGCACAGTGTATGCTTTTAATGTCCTAACTACTATATGCAACTTATAAATTACAATTAAAGCTTATGTACTATATATCATTAATTTGCTACTTATACCTACATTTAAACTTATTAAATACTGTTTACTTATTATTACCACTACTTTACCACTACTCTAACTATAACTACCTCTCTTAAAAATACCCAGACCAAGACAAACAGACATGTTCATGCACACAAATATTTGTCCCGTGTGGGAATCGAACCCACTAGCGTCGGTGTCAAAGTAACGTAACAGCGCGTTTCGCCACTGCGCCACCGAGCTCGTCAAACATATTTTGAAAACATCGATACCTTTCATTCATTTTCCTACCAAATATTTTCATTTTGTTCGTCCTTTTATTCATTGATTGCATTTATTGAACCTATTTAAATTAGGTATCTTGTGTGTGTGGCACCATGTTCGAGTCATCAATAAATTAAATACAAGTTGAAAATTTGAAAAAATGTAAATTGTGCCACGTTTGGAGAGCCTGTGTTATGTGGTGAAGCTGCAGTTGTGGGGAGCCTTTATTTTACAAAGAATCAGCTGTTTTCCGTCAGTGAAATGATAATTTTCACGGCCGAATGGGACGCCATTTTCACGTATGCGTTTCCAGGGAGACGCGAAAACCGGTAGCGCTGATTGGTAGTATTTTAGCCGTCGCCCTGGTTACTATCAACAAAGCGTGCGCTAAGGAGCGATGTAATACGCCTTCCCAAAGCCTGTCTGCGTGAAAAAATACATAATAATTATATATTACTGGAAAGCAAATCATTAAATACTTATACTTCTAACAGTGAAAAAAATCAGTGTTCAAACAAAATGTTGTGATAGTTTATTTTGAATAGTGTTTTTGTTATACATAGTAAGTGATATTTTTTCATGTTGCGTTTGTAAGTACTTTATTTAATAAATCTTGTGGGGATGCACTCACCGGTGTCTGTACCTGATAATGAAGCTACTGGTGCCTCATCTGGTTGAATATGCAATTTATGCCAGAAATTATTTTGTTCTAGGCGTGGACTTAAAATTCATTTTGGTAAATCACATAAAAATTCTTGTTCGCAAAATTCAATAATCTCTAGCATTTTCATTACCAAGAACACTTGTAACACATCTATTACTCCCTAATCGAACCGTTTCATGAAAAACTAGCTCACTTTAAACAGAATACTGCAGTAGTCAAGAGTATACCTCGAGGTGCGAGGATCTCCGTTGCTAACGCTTCGTCTCATCTTTTATCAAACTGCACCGAAAATATCACTATATATGACTGGGAAAAATTGTTATCATTTGCATATCGCACAGTGTATGCTTCTACAGAGGTAGGTACCTAACTACTATATGCAAATTTTAAACTACTGTTTACTTATTATTACCACTACTCTTACTATAACTATCTCTCTTAAAAAATACCCAGACCAAGACAAACAGACATATTCATGCACACAAATGTTTGTCCCGTGTGGGAATCAACCCACTAGCGTCGGTGTCAAAGTAACGTAACAGCGCGTTTCGCCACTGCGCCACCGAGCTCGTCAAACATATATTGTTTTTCCCTTTTATTCATTGATTGCATTTATTTAACCTATTTAGATTAGGTATCTTGTCTGTGTGGCACCATGTTTGAGTTATCAACAAATTAAATACAAGTTGAAAATTGGAAAATGTGATGATTGTAAAATTGAATTGAAAGCAGGCTCTATAAAATTATTTATATATAATAAATTCCGTATTTTCTATCGAAAATATCGAGTGGCAAAAATGGTTATCATTTGCATATCATTGCACAGTGTATGCTTCTAATGACCTAACTACTATATGCAACTTATGAACTACAATTGAAGCTTATCATTAAGTTACTACTTATACCTACATTTAAACTTATTAAATACTGTTTACTTATTATTACCACTACTTTACCACTACTCTTACTATAACTACCTCTCTTAAAAATACCCAGACCAAGACAAACAGACATGTTCATGCACACAAATATTTGTCCCGTGTGGGAATCGAACCCACTAGCGTCGGTGTCAAAGTAACGTAACAGCGCGTTTCGCCACTGCGCCACCGAGCTCGTCAAACATATTTTGAAAACATCGATACCTTTCATTCATTTTCCTACCAAATATTTTCATTTTGTTCGTCCCTTTATTCATTGATTGCATTTATTGAACCTATTTAAATTAGGTATCTTGTGTGTGTGGCACCATGTTCGAGTCATCAATAAATTAAATACAAGTTGAAAATTTGAAAAAATGTAAATTGTGCCACGTTTGGAGACCCTGTGTTATGTGGTGAAGCTGCAGTTGTGGGGAGCCTTTATTTTACAAAGAATCAGCTGTTTTCCGTCAGTGAAATGATAATTTTCACGGCCGAATGGGACGCCATTTTCACGTATGCGTTTCCAGGGAGACGCGAAAACCGGTAGCGCTGATTGGTAGTATTTTAGCCGTCGCCCTGGTTACTATCAACAAAGCGTGCGCTAAGGAGCGATGTAATACGCCTTCACAAAGCATGTCTGCGTGAAAAAATACACAATAATTATATATTACTGGAAAGCAAATCATTAAATACTTATACTTCTAACAGTGTAAAAATTAGTGTTCAAACAAAATGTTGTGATAGTTTATTTTGAATACGTAGTGTTTTTGTTATAAGTAACATAGTAAGTGATATTTTTTATGTTGCGTTTGTAAGTACTTTATTTATTAAATCTTGTGTGGATGCACTAACCGGTTTCTGTACCTGATAATGAAGCTACTGGTGCCTCATCTGGTTGAATATGCAATTTATGCCAAAAATCATTTTGTTCTAGGCGTGGACTTAAAATTCATTTTGGTAAATCACATAAAAATTATTGTTCGCAAAATTCAATAACCTCTAGCTATTTCATTACCAAGAACACTTGTAACACATCTATTACTCCCCAATCGAACCGTTTTATGAAAAACTTGCTCATTTTAAACAGAATATTGCATAGTCAAGAGTGTACCTCGAGGTGCGAGGATCTCCGTTGCTAACTCTTTGTCTTGTTTTGTTGTTTTATCAAACTGCACTGAAAATAATACTACAGACACAGTGGATTAGCTTATAAGTCTACTCTGCTATAGATGGCTGGGAAAAAATGTTATTATTTGCATATCGCACCCTGTGTACCTAACTAGTATATTTATTTATTGCTTAGAAACTAGGCTGTTGCGGCCACCAATCTAATTGGTGACCTCACTCACTCGCAGGTACACTACAATACGACCCTCAAGGTAGTTGTTATTCGGCTACTGTTTTCTATGAGGTGGAGATACTTTCCCAGTAGGGTTGCTTTGATATGTAGGTACTATCTCTTTAGAAAAATTTGGAGACTTCATGCAGAAGAATTTCGTCTATGGTGTATTCGTTGCTATGGAGTTGTTATTGTCAAATGTAAAAATATATTTTCCTTATAAATAAAATATAGAATATTTCTATGCTCGTTTTTAATCGGCCTACTAGCCTGACAAATTGGTAGCAGAGCGTGGTTGACTGAAATGGTAGATATGGCTACATATCGTATTGAGCCACTGGCAAAAAATAATTACGATACATGTTGTGTTCAAGCTCAAGCCATACTAGTCAAGAACAAACTATGGGGATACGTAAGTGGTACTCTTGCAATGCCGTCAGACGACGCCGGTGAGGCAAAAATTAAAGCGTTCAACAAACAAGACATGAAGGCACGTGCTGAGATATTACTACTGATGAGCCCCTCACAATTAAAGGACGTACGTGGCTGTAAGACATCAAAACAAGTATGGGACAAGCTAAACTCTTTACATGAATGTACCGGGCCTGCAGGTAAAGCTATGTTATTAAAGCAGCTCGTTTTGAAGAAAATGTTAGAGCGAGATGATGTGCAGGATCACTTGAGCAACTTGATGGATGTGGTTGACAAACTCGCAGCTATGCGCGTAGATATCCATCCAGAATTGTTCACCATAATGATGTTGTGTAGTTTGGCAAATAATTTTGAAAATTTCAGAAGTGCTATTGAATCCAGAGACACTTTACCAAGTCCAGATGATTTAAAAAATAAAATTATTGAAGAGAGTGGGGTTAGAAAGAATAACAACTCTAGAGAGAATTAGGATAGGGGCATTATTTCGGTATCAATGGAAGAAAAGGCAGATTTAACGAAACATTTAAATTTAGATGTAATAAATGCAAAAAGAGAGGCCATAACGCTTCACAAGGTGAGTCGAAAGCTAAATTTACAAGCGGAGAAAAGTCGGGAATGTCAAGCCATGACATTTTTTATATCGAGCTAGTGTGCCTGAAGTCTGTAAACTATTGAAACAAAGAAAGATGGTAACAAAAACAAATTCATGAATTTAATCGATGAAACCGGAGCGCTGAAATAAGCTTCTGAACAACATGTCACTCAAGTTAAAGGTGAAGGATTCCTTACTGTAAGAGTGGGGAATGAGCATTACAGTCTGAATGATACGCTGTACGTTCCTGAATTATCGACAAACTTAATGTCTGTTGGAAAGATTACTGATCATGGATATACTGTTATATTCCAGAAAGACGAAGCTTTAATATAAGGAGATAGTTCTCTAGGCATGAAGGGAAAATTAATTAGATATATTATTTGAAAGTAGATGAAGCAGAAAAAGCTAACGCAGCAGTAAGAAGTAATGATAATATAATGATATGACACAAGAAACTTGGCCTTTTAAATGAAGCAGACCTGAAAGCAGCATCCAAGAAAGAATTAGTAAAATGAATGAACATTGAAGGTTCAGAACAATTAGGCTGCTTGCGAGACATGCTTGAAAGGTAAGATGACAAGATTACCATTTCATTCTTCAGATGGAATAAATAGTAAGGAGCTACTAAAAATTATACATACTGACGTTTTAGGCCACATGCAGACTGAAACATTTGAAGGTTCTAAGTACTTCGTTACATTCATCGACATTATACAAGGTATATGTGTATATTTTATTAAAAGTAAAAGCGACGTATTTCAGATGTTTAAGGAATATAAAACATGATGGAAAAGTAGTTATACAATCACATAACGGCACAGAGTACGTAAACAAAAAAAAAAAATGATTAGTTAAAGCAGCATCGAATACAACACAGGCTATCAGCACCGTAGAGCAATGTACTTGCAAAGCGCAAAAATAGAATATTAGTTGAGAATGTAAGATGTCTAATGCTTGAGTCACATGTCCCAGAAGAGTTATGGGCAGAGGCAGTCAATACTGCAAACTATTTGATCAATAGATGTCCAAGTAAAGTTTTAAACGAATGTACATCTTTCAAAAAATGGATTGGTCATGAACCATCTGTAAGACACCTGCATTCGTTTTGAATAAACGGCCTAAGCGAGGTGGAAAATTTGATCCTCGCGCCATCGAATGTGTATTCATGGGATACACAAATGTGCCAGAGGGTACAGGATATTAATTCCTAGTAAGAAGGATGTCATAATAAGCAGAGACGTGAAAGATATAGACAAAATGTTTTTTATGTGAAGGAAGAAAATTATTCCAATCCAAAGATTAAAGAGAAGGGGGATAATGAGTACAAAATAGTAGAAGCAATAACTGGAACTTCGGCGTAACACGACGTAGCTCAACTATCTGTTAGTCGGAATGACAATTTCACCGATGCAGTTGGCAACTTCGACATATATAAATAATAAAAAAAAAAAAAAAATTGTCGGACAAATTACACAGCGCCATCTAGCCCTAAAGTAAGCGAAGCTTGTGTTATGGGTACTAGACAACTGATAAATATACGTAAGTACATTTTTTTTTGTAAATACATACTTATATACATAGAAAATACCCAGACCAAGACAAACAGACATGTTCATGCACACAAATGTTTGTGTTGTGTGGGAATCGAACCCACGAGCGTTGGTGTCAAAGTAGCGTAACAGCGTGTTCCACCACTGCGCCACCGAACTCATCAAATGACGAAGATATAGCTGTTGAAAGTGATGAAGAAATACAGAGTGAAGTAGAAGATATTCATGATGATACAAATAATACTGGACGTCCTCAGAGAACGAGGAAATTGCCAGTATGGGCTAAAGATTACGAAATTAAAGGAAGGAAGAGATAAAGCTGAAACGATTAATGTGTAATAATGCGAGATGATTCATTTCTGTGTGAATAAGAAGAAGAAGAATACGGGTACGGGTACCATGATGCAATAAAGGCAGAAATTAGAGCGCACGTAATAAATGGTACTTGGAAGATAGTCAAACGAGATAATGATATGAAAACCATAGATTTCAAAATGATATTGAAGAAGAAAATAGGCTCTAGTAATACACAAATAAGAAAAGCCAACATGGAAGCCGATCTACTGACCATGATGAAAGCATGAGCTGGACTTAAGCTTGGAAAATTCAGATCCTCATTAGGATTACTTTAATGAATTTCTTCTGATGAGGAGGAGATTGTTGGAGACTTCACGTAGAAGAATTTCGTCAATGGTGTATTCGTTGCTATGGGGTTGTTATTGCCAAATGTAAAATATATATTTTCCTTATAAATAAAACATAGAATATTTCATATTATGTTCGTGTTTAATCGGCCTACTAGCCTGACAGAAGAAAACAGCCAGACCAAGACAAACAGACACGTTCATGCGCACAAATGTATGTCCTGTGTGGGAACCGAATCCACCAGCCTTGGTGCTAAAGTCGAACCGAACTCGTCAAAGTCATTAAGAATTAGTCATATGTCAAGAAATGCTTGGTTGATTGCCTGCCCGGGTTAAAAATTTCCATCCGATCCCAACTCCCAAAGGAGCTGGGACGATGCCATCTGAAATATTCAATATAATGATTTATTCCACAGAGCTTCAGACTTTGAACAAGCGATACTGAGGGCGGCAGAGTGTAAGTATGCTGACCACTGGCTACAAGCCTATACGGTCGCCTAATACGGGCACGAGCCTATACCCTGACACCCTCAGGCTAGCTGTCTGTCTGCGGCTGGGAGTCCCGATATGTGCTCCACACAAGTGCCCCTGCGGCAGTGATGTCGATCAGTTTGGACACCACGGACTTTCTTGTCAAAAAAGTGCAGGTAGTTTCTCCCGTCATGCCGCACTTAACGACATTATCCGTCGGGCCCTCGCCTCTGTCAACGTTCCAGCTATTGTGGTACTCACCGGACTAGCCAGGGACGATGGTAAGCGACCCGACGGGATGTCGTTGATTCCATGGAAGATGAGGAGGGTTTTAGTGTGGGACGCAACTTGCGTTGACACACAGGCCTCTTCTCATCTTCATCGCACTACCATCAAGGCGCGTCTGAGGCGGCTGAACATTTAAAAATAAATAAACACAGGGGTCTTGGCTCCGACTACAAATTTGTTCTTTCGGAGTAGAGACCCTTGGTCCGTGGGGTCCAGGCGTGCAGTCGCTTTTTCAAGAACTAGCGAGACGTCTGACATTCTGAAATATCGTAGATAATTATGCTAATTTGGAATTTAATTTAATTAATAATAATAATTTAATTAATAACTTTGACGAGTTCGGTTCGATTTTAGCGGATTCGATTCCCACACAGGACATACATTTGTGCGCATGAATGTGTCTGTTAATTTAATAAATAATTTGTTCTCTCTGCCTACCCCGCAAGGGACTTGGCGTGAAGATATACATACATACATACACACAATTATGCTAACTTTATTTAAATAATTTAATTTATAATATTGTTTGGATCCAAAGCTCTTTACTGCATCATGCTTCTTTACACAGCTTTTATATTATTATTCAGGTGTGAAATCGTTTACTGCGTCTTGTTCCAATTTCTCACGTGAAGCAGCGTGTAGCAGAAATTGAGCATTGAGAATGATACACAAATCACTGATGTTCCTGCTCTTGTCCCTTCACAGTCTACCAGTTCATTTACTGAACTTTCAAAAGAGGAAAGATGCCACACGTCAAAGGTATATTTGAACTAATTAAATTCATTTTATTTATTTCATTTTTATCGTAATTGTCATTGGTATTTATAATAAACAAATTTTAAATTAATTTCAGATGTACATAATTTATGAATAACTTCTAAGTGAACAAATTGTCACCTAAATGTAAACTTTCATATAATCAATTCAAAAATCCAAAAATCAGCTCAATTTTAATTCCAGGGTTAAAAGAGTCTTAAAAAGTTGACTAGGAATATGTCTGAATGTTTCAAAAAATATTTTGGATGCAAATTAAAATGAGCATGAAGGACAAGAAGGCCAGGCGATATACCTTTGAAGAGAAAATACTACCTTCACGTACAACATTGAAAAAACTGGTTTCACAACTGAATGTCGATCCAGGAGTAAATCCTCCGATTTTTGAATCAATCGAACAAGACGTAAGTTTTTTGCATTGTTTGTCAGATATTGAAATCTTGTATCAGTTAAGTGTATTTGGTTTTCCAAAAAGTAAATGAATATTGAAAATTGACTGATGAAAATTAAAACACCTAGAACAAAATATAATCTATATAAAGTATAAAACAATGTTTCTTACCGCCGTCTGTATGCATAGAACTTTTAAACTACGCAATGGATTTTTATGCTGTTTTCATCCATAGAGTGATTCAAAAGGAAGGTTTGTATGTCATAATACATGCATATTATAGTAGAGAAAAGTTTGAGAATTTAAAAGATTTATAATGCGATGTGGTAAAAAACATACTTATTGTGTGCTTACTTTGCAAACGCTGGCAAATCCTTTTGAGATGATACATCATAATAATGTACTGCGGATTTATATATCTTAAAAAGATCTACAGAAAAGTCCATCATCGTATATGATGGTATCTCCCAAGGATAACCCACAGTAACCAATTTTAACTTTCACATGTTACAAAATATTCTTTATTTACGAAGCTATTTAATCAATACTACAATACAGTATTATTCCTTAGCCAATTAAATACGTTAGATACGTTGTGCATTTGAAATCGCTCCACATTGAATATAAGCGTGCGAAACCGGAGCGGTATGCCTGTAATCAGTAAATCAAAGTGGTTCATTTCTTATTATATTATTATTATAAGAGATAAACAACTTTATTTCAACCCTTATTTCAATATTATATTTTGTTTATATCATTTCCAGGTAAAGACTTGGAAAGAGGAGAAACGGTACTGCGCCATATTTTTTGATGAAATGGCTCTTGAACCTGGCTTGACATATGCACCAAATAAAGATCGAATTTCTGGACGTGTCGAGTTAAATGAAAGGAAACCAAAACTTGCTGACCATGCATTAGTCTTCCTTGTCAAAGGTGCAATTTTTAAATGGCAACAACCAATTGAATATTATTTCTGTGCGGATACTACAAGTGGAATCGAATTAAAATCCATTTAAAAAAAAAATATCAAAGCTGTTGGGAGACAGGATTAATGCCAAATGCTTTCTTATGTAATCAAGGTTCAGCCTTCCAATCAGCTATGAAGAGTTTTCAGCAAGACACAAAACGGGAGCAAATTCTTGCCAATGAAAATACTGGTTTGATTGTTTATAAAACTTTATTGTATAATTTAACATTCAAACTACCGAACAAAAAAAAAACAAAATAAGAAACTTAATCTAAATTATACAATGGCGGACTTATCCCAATAGAGATCTCTTCCAGTCAACCATGAAATGTTTGAAAAGGAATTCATCTAATAGGTTTGGTGCAATTTACGCACAATACACACTTCTCGCTCAACACAAAATACCCAAACTCACAGTACATATACGCGTTAAAAAGTAAAGGCTAATTTAAATATCAGAAATAGAGTCGTAATGCTTCTTCACCTGTGATTTAAAGGAGTTATAAGATTGGGATAACTTCACACTTATTGGGAGTGCGTTCCAGAGACGTACGGCTTGAACCGTAAGGGATTTGGAAAAACATTGGGAATTATTGGCAGGGATTTATAAGAATAGATCGTTTCTAGGTCGAAGTCGGGTATCCATTACACGAAACTTGAAACACTCGTGGAGATATTTTGGAGCCGTAGTACTGAAGAGTATATAGAAAATGAAAAGACAGGGTATGAAGATTTCTACTGGGTATGATTTTCTAATGGGTTAAACAGATTAAGCTTTTTGCGATATTCAGAAATATGATCAAATTTCCGTAGACCAAAAACATATCTCCAGAAGATCTTCCGTAGGATCCAAATACACCACATCTCCATAATCTAGTAGAGGGAGAAGGAGGGAATTTACCAATAAATACTTATACTGCTGGGTGGGTGGGTCATCAGAAAATTACTAGTAAAATTAGAGTGCAAAGAATGCAAAAATAAATTAACTAGCGAGACAAGAATAGATGTTCACAGGTGGATTACCCACAAGGAATATAAAAAATCGGCCAAGTGCGAGTCGGACTCACGCACGAAGGGTTCCGTACCATTATCTATAAAAAAGGCAAAAAAATCACGTTTGTTGTATGGGAGCCCCTTTAAATATTTGTTTTATTCTATTTTTTAGTATTTGTTGTTATAGCGGCAACAGAAATACATCATCTGTGAAAATTTCAACTGTCTAACTATCACGGTTCATGAGATATAGCCTGGTGACAGACGGACGGACGGACGGACGGACAGCGGAGCCTCAGTAATAGGGTTCCGTTTTAAAAAAATGAAAGTAAGTTGACCTACCCATCAGAGGATGCAGTGAGATATTTTAGTGTGTTTTAGAAAAAAATGGTCATTTTTTTTTTCAAATTTGTCTAAAGTTATTAAAGAAAATATTATGGTCAGTTATAACTTAGAAAACATTGCTTGTCAATCACACCAAAATATTGCTATTCAGCTCTTTTTGCAGGTTACTTTGAAAAACACTTGTGAAAAACGGTCAATTCGTGTGTGTCAATATAAAACTATATGAAATATATTAATACCTAATGTACACAGTATTGTGCTGGTTGTGCGAGTAACATTCAAGTTTCATATGCATTGTATCATACCTTTGCTTATTATTGAATTGGTGCAACATAATTAATAAAATTTTGAGAGGAACTGACATTATCAGATTACAGAAAATAAATTTGCCTATGATGCAAAAAAAAGCCCTATTAATATTTACTACAAAGTTAAAGAAAAATAAACAAATTACAATAATTTACACATGTTTTTTATAGCGATTTTATCACATATACCTTTATATTACGGTGGTGATGAAATCGTTGAATCTCATCACTCATATATACGTCCGTCATTGCGAAAGTGGAAGGATGTAGGAGCCGAGGAAGACCAAGACTAACCGACCATGACCAAATACCTTAGGAACCGGCGAGCGTGTACGAAAAGAACTATGAATGTGGAAGAAGCGAGTGAAGTGTGTAACGACCGCGTCTTGAGGCGCTCGGTTCTCTCTGCCTACCCCGCAAGGGACCTGGCTTGAAGATATTCATACATACATACGATGTTACAAGTTTTCTTGTTTGTTTCAGCATATTCGGTGTTCCACTGCACCATACATTAATACCTTTAAAAGTACATGTTAGTTAATCATAAAATCGCTATCTCTAAAAGTACAGGTTGAAGCTGCTAATTGTTTCACGATACTACCGGTAGATGGCGCTATAGTTAAAAATGTGCAATGGGTTAAAACCGCTAAATGGTTCACGGTATTACCGGTAGATGGCGCTGTAGTTAAAAAATGTATAACATTTGTATTTTACATTTGACTTGTATGTAATACATTCTATAAACATCGCCGCTTCTACTTGTTAAACGTTTTTTAATTTAAGTTATTAATTATAAATATTTATTTAATGATGCCAGAGAACATAAGTACACGCACCCATTTTTTTTTTATAAAACGTCGGAAGGCATACGAGCATACGGCCTATCTGATATAAAGTGGTCACGGTAACCTATGAACAAAGTGAGAAAGCACTATGAAATTTGGCCAGTCCTGAAAGCATTACCTTTTAGCGACCGCTTTATTTATGGTCGAAATTAACAATACGTTACCTTTTTCATATAACATCATAAAAATTTACACACTTAAATCTCAAGAGACAATGAAGTATACGCATAGAAAACAGTTTTAATTTTACAACTTACTGATAACTATTTCGCTAATCTGAGGTAGGTACCTAACTACTATATTTATTTATTGCTTACAATGTATGCGGCCACTAATCTGAATATGTGCACAAAGCGCACATATTAGGCCGCAGACAGTTTGCGCCTACGTAACTACAACTTATAAACTATAGCGTATTATAATATTGAATGACCACTAGCGTCGGTGTTAAAGTAACGTAACAGCGCGTTTCGCCACTGCGCCACCGAGCTCGTCAAACATATTTTTAAAACAACGATATCATTCATTTTCCCAACAAATATTTTCATTTTGTTTTCCCTTTTATTCGTTGATTGCATTTATTGAACCTATTTATATTAGGTATCTTGTCTGTGTGGCACCATGTTCGAGTTATCAACAAATTAAATACAAGTTGAAAATTGGAAAATGTGATGATTGTAAGATTGAATTGAAAGCAGGCTCTATAAAATTATTTACATAAAATATTTTCCGTATTTTCTATCGAAAATATCGAGTGGCAAAAATTGTTATCATTTGCATATCATTGCACAGTGTATGCTTTTAATGTCCTAACTACTATATGCAACTTATAAACTACAATTAAAGCTTATGTACTATATATCATTAATTTGCTACTTATACCTACATTTAAACTTATTAAATACTGTTTACTTATTATTACCACTACTTTACCACTACTCTTACTATAACTACCTCTCTTAAAAATACCCAGACCAAGACAAACAGACATGTTCATGCACACAAATATTTGTCCCGTGTGGGAATCGAACCCACTAGCGTCGGTGTCAAAGTAACGTAACAGCGCGTTTCGCCACTGCGCCACCGAGCTCGTCAAACATATTTTGAAAACATCGATACCTTTCATTCATTTTCCTACCAAATATTTTCATTTTGTTCGTCCCTTTATTCATTGATTGCATTTATTGAACCTATTTAAATTAGGTATCTTGTGTGTGTGGCACCATGTTCGAGTCATCAATAAATTAATACAAGTTGAAAATTTGAAAAAATGTAAATTGTGCCACGTTTGGAGAGCCTGTGTTATGTGGTGAAGCTGCAGTTGTGGGGAGCCTTTATTTTACAAAGAATCAGCTGTTTTCCGTCAGTCAAATGATAATTTTCACGGCCGAATGGGACGCCATTTTCACGTATGCGTTTCCAGGGAGACGCGAAAACCGGTAGCGCTGATTGGTAGTATTTTAGCCGTCGCCCTGGTTACTATCAACAAAGCGTGCGCTAAGGAGCGATGTAATACGCCTTCCCAAAGCCTGTCTGCGTGAAAAAATACATAATAATTATATATTACTGGAAAGCAAATCATTAAATACTTATACTTCTAACAGTGAAAAAAATCAGTGTTCAAACAAAATGTTGTGATAGTTTATTTTGAATAGTGTTTTTGTTATACATAGTAAGTAATATTTTTTCATGTTGCGTTTGTAAGTACTTTATTTAATAAATCTTGTGGGGATGCACTCACCGGTGTCTGTACCTGATAATGAAGCTACTGGCGCCTCATCTGGTTGAATATGCAATTTATGCCAGAAATTATTTTGTTCTAGGCGTGGACTTAAAATTCATTTTGGTAAATCACATAAAAATTCTTGTTCGCAAAATTCAATAATCTCTAGCATTTTCATTACCAAGAACACTTGTAACACATCTATTACTCCCTAATCGAACCGTTTCATGAAAAACTAGCTCACTTTAAACAGAATACTGCAGTAGTCAAGAGTATACCTCGAGGTGCGAGGATCTCCGTTGCTAACGCTTCGTCTCATCTTTTATCAAACTGCACCGAAAATATCACTATATATGACTGGGAAAAATTGTTATCATTTGCATATCGCACAGTGTATGCTTCTACAGAGGTAGGTACCTAACTACTATACGCAAATTTTAAACTACTGTTTACTTATTGTTACCACTACTCTTACTATAACTATCTCTCTTAAAAAATACCCAGACCAAGACAAACAGACATATTCATGCACACAAATGTTTGTCCCGTGTGGGAATCAACCCACTAGCGTCGGTGTCAAAGTAACGTAACAGCGCGTTTCGCCACTGCGCCACCGAGCTCGTCAAACATATATTGTTTTTCCCTTTTATTCATTGATTGCATTTATTTAACCTATTTAGATTAGGTATCTTGTCTGTGTGGCACCATGTTTGAGTTATCAACAAATTAAATACAAGTTGAAAATTGGAAAATGTGATGATTGTAAAATTGAATTGAAAGCAGGCTCTATAAAGTTATTTATATATAATATATTCCGTATTTTCTATCGAAAATATCGAGTGGCAAAAATTGTTATCATTTGCATATCATTGCACAGTGTATGCTTCTAATGACCTAACTACTATATGCAACTTATGAACTACAATTGAAGCTTATCATTAAGTTACTACTTATACCTACATTTAAACTTATTAAATACTGTTTACTTATTATTACCACTACTTTACCACTACTCTTACTATAACTACCTCTCTTAAAAATACCCAGACCAAGACAAACAGACATGTTCATGCACACAAATATTTGTCCCGTGTGGGAATCGAACCCACTAGCGTCGGTGTCAAAGTAACGTAACAGCGCGTTTCGCCACTGCGCCACCGAGCTCGTCAAACATATTTTGAAAACATCGATACCTTTCATTCATTTTCCTACCAAATATTTTCATTTTGTTCGTCCTTTTATTCATTGATTGCATTTATTGAACCTATTTAAATTAGGTATCTTGTGTGTGTGGCACCATGTTCGAGTCATCAATAAATTAAATACAAGTTGAAAATTTGAAAAAATGTAAATTGTGCCACGTTTGGAGAGCCTGTGTTATGTGGTGAAGCTGCAGTTGTGGGGAGCCTTTATTTTACAAAGAATCAGCTGTTTTCCGTCAGTCAAATGATAATTTTCACGGCCGAATGGGACGCCATTTTCACGTATGCGTTTCCAGGGAGACGCGAAAACCGGTAGCGCTGATTGGTAGTATTTTAGCCGTCGCCCTGGTTACTATCAACAAAGCGTGCGCTAAGGAGCGATGTAATACGCCTTCCCAAAGCCTGTCTGCGTGAAAAAATACATAATAATTATATATTACTGGAAAGCAAATCATTAAATACTTATACTTCTAACAGTGAAAAAAATCAGTGTTCAAACAAAATGTTGTGATAGTTTATTTTGAATAGTGTTTTTGTTATACATAGTAAGTGATATTTTTTCATGTTGCGTTTGTAAGTACTTTATTTAATAAATCTTGTGGGGATGCACTCACCGGTGTCTGTACCTGATAATGAAGCTACTGGTGCCTCATCTGGTTGAATATGCAATTTATGCCAGAAATTATTTTGTTCTAGGCGTGGACTTAAAATTCATTTTGGTAAATCACATAAAAATTCTTGTTCGCAAAATTCAATAATCTCTAGCATTTTCATTACCAAGAACACTTGTAACACATCTATTACTCCCTAATCGAACCGTTTCATGAAAAACTAGCTCACTTTAAACAGAATACTGCAGTAGTCAAGAGTATACCTCGAGGTGCGAGGATCTCCGTTGCTAACGCTTCGTCTCATCTTTTATCAAACTGCACCGAAAATATCACTATATATGACTGGGAAAAATTGTTATCATTTGCATATCGCACAGTGTATGCTTCTACAGAGGTAGGTACCTAACTACTATATGCAAATTTTAAACTACTGTTTACTTATTATTACCACTACTCTTACTATAACTATCTCTCTTAAAAAATACCCAGACCAAGACAAACAGACATATTCATGCACACAAATGTTTGTCCCGTGTGGGAATCAACCCACTAGCGTCGGTGTCAAAGTAACGTAACAGCGCGTTTCGCCACTGCGCCACCGAGCTCGTCAAACATATATTGTTTTTCCCTTTTATTCATTGATTGCATTTATTTAACCTATTTAGATTAGGTATCTTGTCTGTGTGGCACCATGTTTGAGTTATCAACAAATTAAATACAAGTTGAAAATTGGAAAATGTGATGATTGTAAAATTGAATTGAAAGCAGGCTCTATAAAATTATTTATATATAATAAATTCCGTATTTTCTATCGAAAATATCGAGTGGCAAAAATTGTTATCATTTGCATATCATTGCACAGTGTATGCTTCTAATGACCTAACTACTATATGCAACTTATGAACTACAATTGAAGCTTATCATTAAGTTACTACTTATACCTACATTTAAACTTATTAAATACTGTTTACTTATTATTACCACTACTTTACCACTACTCTTACTATAACTACCTCTCTTAAAAATACCCAGACCAAGACAAACAGACATGTTCATGCACACAAATATTTGTCCCGTGTGGGAATCGAACCCACTAGCGTCGGTGTCAAAGTAACGTAACAGCGCGTTTCGCCACTGCGCCACCGAGCTCGTCAAACATATTTTGAAAACATCGATACCTTTCATTCATTTTCCTACCAAATATTTTCATTTTGTTCGTCCCTTTATTCATTGATTGCATTTATTGAACCTATTTAAATTAGGTATCTTGTGTGTGTGGCACCATGTTCGAGTCATCAATAAATTAAATACAAGTTGAAAATTTGAAAAAATGTAAATTGTGCCACGTTTGGAGACCCTGTGTTATGTGGTGAAGCTGCAGTTGTGGGGAGCCTTTATTTTACAAAGAATCAGCTGTTTTCCGTCAGTGAAATGATAATTTTCACGGCCGAATGGGGACGCCATTTTCACGTACCTATGCGTTTCCAGGGAGACGCGAAAACCGGTAGCGCTGATTGGTAGTATTTTAGCCGTCGCCCTGGTTACTATCAACAAAGCGTGCGCTAAGGAGCGATGTAATACGCCTTCACAAAGCATGTCTGCGTGAAAAAATACACAATAATTATATATTACTGGAAAGCAAATCATTAAATACTTATACTTCTAACAGTGTAAAAATTAGTGTTCAAACAAAATGTTGTGATAGTTTATTTTGAATACGTAGTGTTTTTGTTATAAGTAACATAGTAAGTGATATTTTTTATGTTGCGTTTGTAAGTAAGTACTTTATTTATTAAATCTTGTGTGGATGCACTAACCGGTTTCTGTACCTGATAATGAAGCTACTGGTGCCTCATCTGGTTGAATATGCAATTTATGCCAAAAATCATTTTGTTCTAGGCGTGGACTTAAAATTCATTTTGGTAAATCACATAAAAATTATTGTTCGCAAAATTCAATAACCTCTAGCTATTTCATTACCAAGAACACTTGTAACACATCTATTACTCCCCAATCGAACCGTTTTATAAAAAACTTGCTCATTTTAAACAGAATATTGCATAGTCAAGAGTATACCTCGAGGTGCGAGGATCTCCGTTGCTAACTCTTTGTCTTGTTTTGTTGTTTTATCAAACTGCACTGAAAATAATACTACAGACACAGTGGATTAGCTTATAAGTCTACTCTGCTATAGATGGCTGGGAAAAAATGTTATTATTTGCATATCGCACCCTGTGTACCTAACTAGTATATTTATTTATTACTTAGAAACTAGGCTGTTGCGGCCACCAATCTAATTGGTGACCTCACTCACTCGCAGGTACACTACAATACGACCCTCAAGGTAGTTGTTATTCGGCTACTGTTTTCTATGAGGTGGAGATACTTTCCCAGTAGGGTTGCTTTGATATGTAGGTACTATCTCTTTAGAAAAATTTGGAGACTTCATGCAGAAGAATTTCGTCTATGGTGTATTCGTTGCTATGGAGTTGTTATTGTCAAATGTAAAAATATATTTTCCTTATAAATAAAATATAGAATATTTCTATGCTCGTTTTTAATCGGCCTACTAGCCTGACAAATTGGTAGCAGAGCGTGGTTGACTGAAATGGTAGATATGGCTACATATCGTATTGAGCCACTGGCAAAAAATAATTACGATACATGTTGTGTTCAAGCTCAAGCCATACTAGTCAAGAACAAACTATGGGGATACGTAAGTGGTACTCTTGCAATGCCGTCAGACGACGCCGGTGAGGCAAAAATTAAAGCGTTCAACAAACAAGACATGAAGGCACGTGCTGAGATATTACTACTGATGAGCCCCTCACAATTAAAGGACGTACGTGGCTGTAAGACATCAAAACAAGTATGGGACAAGCTAAACTCTTTACATGAATGTACCGGGCCTGCAGGTAAAGCTATGTTATTAAAGCAGCTCGTTTTGAAGAAAATGTTAGAGCGAGATGATGTGCAGGATCACTTGAGCAACTTGATGGATGTGGTTGACAAACTCGCAGCTATGCGCGTAGATATCCATCCAGAATTATTCACCATAATGATGTTGTGTAGTTTGGCAAATAATTTTGAAAATTTCAGAAGTGCTATTGAATCCAGAGACACTTTACCAAGTCCAGATGATTTAAAAAATAAAATTATTGAAGAGAGTGGGGTTAGAAAGAATAACAACTCTAGAGAGAATTAGGATAGGTGCATTATTTCGGTATCAATGGAAGACAAGGCAGATTTAACGAAACATTTAAATTTAGATGTAATAAATGCAAAAAGAGAGGCCATAACGCTTCACAAGGTGAGTCGAAAGCTAAATTTACAAGCGGAGAAAAGTCGGGAATGTCAAGCCATGACATTTTTTATATCGAGCTAGTGTGCCTGAAGTCTGTAAACTATTGAAACAAAGAAAGATGGTAACAAAAACAAATTCATGAATTTAATCGATGAAACCGGAGCGCTGAAATAAGCTTCTGAACAACATGTCACTCAAGTTAAAGGTGAAGGATTCCTTACTGTAAGAGTGGGGAATGAGCATTACAGTCTGAATGATACGCTGTACGTTCCTGAATTATCGACAAACTTAATGTCTGTTGGAAAGATTACTGATCATGGATATACTGTTATATTCCAGAAAGACGAAGCTTTAATAAAAAAATAAATATAAAGTTCTCTAGGCATGAAGGCAAAATTAATTAGATATATTATTTGAAAGTAGATGAAGTAGAAAAAGCTAACGCAGCAGTAAGAATTAATGATAATATAATAATATGTCACAAGAAACTTGGCCCTTTAAATGAAGCAGACCTGAAAGCAGCATCCAAAAAAGAATTAGTAAAATGAATGAACATTGAAGGTTCAGAAAAATCGGCTGATTGCGAGACATGCTTGAAAGGTAAGATGACAAGATTACCATTTAATTCTTCAGATGGAATAAATAGTAAGGAGCAACTAGAAATTATACATACTGACGTTTTAGGCCACATGCAGACTGAAACATTTGGAGGTTCTAAGTACTTCGTTACATTCATCGACATTATACAAGGTATATGTGTATATTTTATTAAAAGTAAAAGCGACGTATTTCAGATGCACAAGGAATATAAAACACGATGGAAAAGTAGTTCTACAATCACATAACGGCACAGAGTACGTAAACAAAAAAAAAAAAATGATTAGTTAAAGCAGCCTGGAATACAACACAGGCTATCAGCACCGTAGAGCAATGTACTTGCAAAGCGCAAAAATAGAATATTAGTTGAGAATGCAAGATGTCTAATGCTTGAGTCACATGTTCCAGAAGAGTTATGGGCAGAGGCAGTCAATACTGCAAACTATTTGATCAATAGATGTCCAAGTAAAGTTTTAAATGAATGTACATCTTTCAAAAAATGGATTGGTCATGAACCATCTGTAAGACACCTGCATTCGTTTTGAATAAACGGCCTAAGCGAGGTGGAAAATTTGATCCTCGCGCCATCGAATGTGTATTCATGGGATACACAAATGTGCCAGAGGGTACAGGATATTAATTCCTAGTAAGAAGGATGTCATAATAAGCAGAGACGTGAAAGATATAGACAAAATGTTTTTTATGTGAAGGAAGAAAATTATTCCAATCCAAAGATTAAAGAGAAGGGGGATAATGAGTACAAAATAGTAGAAGCAATAACTGGAACTTCGGCGTAACACGACGTAGCTCAACTATCTGTTAGTCGGAATGACAATTTCACCGATGCAGTTGGCAACTTCGACATATATAAATAATAAAAAAAATAAAAAAATTGTCGGACAAATTACACAGCGCCATCTAGCCCTAAAGTAAGCGAAGCTTGTGTTATGGGTACTAGACAACTGATAAATATACGTAAGTACATTTTTTTTTTGTAAATACATACTTATATACATAGAAAATACCCAGACCAAGACAAACAGACATGTTCATGCACACAAATGTTTGTGTTGTGTGGGAATCGAACCCACGAGCGTTGGTGTCAAAGTAGCGTAACAGCGTGTTCCACCACTGCGCCACCGAACTCATCAAATGACGAAGATATAGCTGTTGAAAGTGATGAAGAAATACAGAGTGAAGTAGAAGATATTCATGATGATACAAATAATACTGGACGTCCTCAGAGAACGAGGAAATTGCCAGTATGGGCTAAAGATTACGAAATTAAAGGAAGGAAGAGATAAAGCTGAAACGATTAATGTGTAATAATGCGAGATGATTCATTTCTGTGTGAATAAGAAGAAGAAGAATACGGGTACGGGTACCATGATGCAATAAAGGCAGAAATTAGAGCGCACGTAATAAATGGTACTTGGAAGATAGTCAAACGAGATAATGATATGAAAACCATAGATTTCAAAATGATATTGAAGAAGAAAATAGGCTCTAGTAATACACAAATAAGAAAAGCCAACATGGAAGCCGATCTACTGACCATGATGAAAGCATGAGCTGGACTTAAGCTTGGAAAATTCAGATCCTCATTAGGATTACTTTAATGAATTTCTTCTGATGAGGAGGAGATTGTTGGAGACTTCACGTAGAAGAATTTCGTCAATGGTGTATTCGTTGCTATGGGGTTGTTATTGCCAAATGTAAAATATATATTTTCCTTATAAATAAAACATAGAATATTTCATATTATGTTCGTGTTTAATCGGCCTACTAGCCTGACAGAAGAAAACAGCCAGACCAAGACAAACAGACACGTTCATGCGCACAAATGTATGTCCTGTGTGGGAACCGAATCCACCAGCCTTGGTGCTAAAGTCGAACCGAACTCGTCAAAGTCATTAAGAATTAGTCATATGTCAAGAAATGCTTGGTTGATTGCCTGCCCGGGTTAAAAATTTCCATCCGATCCCAACTCCCAAAGGAGCTGGGACGATGCCATCTGAAATATTCAATATAATGATTTATTCCACAGAGCTTCAGACTTTGAACAAGCGATACTGAGGGCGGCAGAGTGTAAGTATGCTGACCACTGGCTACAAGCCTATACGGTCGCCTAATACGGGCACGAGCCTATACCCTGACACCCTCAGGCTAGCTGTCTGTCTGCGGCTGGGAGTCCCGATATGTGCTCCACACAAGTGCCCCTGCGGCAGTGATGTCGATCAGTTTGGACACCACGGACTTTCTTGTCAAAAAAGTGCAGGTAGTTTCTCCCGTCATGCCGCACTTAACGACATTATCCGTCGGGCCCTCGCCTCTGTCAACGTTCCAGCTATTGTGGTACTCACCGGACTAGCCAGGGACGATGGTAAGCGACCCGACGGGATGTCGTTGATTCCATGGAAGATGAGGAGGGTTTTAGTGTGGGACGCAACTTGCGTTGACACACAGGCCTCTTCTCATCTTCATCGCACTACCATCAAGGCGCGTCTGAGGCGGCTGAACATTTAAAAATAAATAAACACAGGGGTCTTGGCTCCGACTACAAATTTGTTCTTTCGGAGTAGAGACCCTTGGTCCGTGGGGTCCAGGCGTGCAGTCGCTTTTTCAAGAACTAGCGAGACGTCTGACATTCTGAAATATCGTAGATAATTATGCTAATTTGGAATTTAATTTAATTAATAATAATAATTTAATTAATAACTTTGACGAGTTCGGTTCGATTTTAGCGGATTCGATTCCCACACAGGACATACATTTGTGCGCATGAATGTGTCTGTTAATTTAATAAATAATTTGTTCTCTCTGCCTACCCCGCAAGGGACTTGGCGTGAAGATATACATACATACATACACACAATTATGCTAACTTTATTTAAATAATTTAATTTATAATATTGTTTGGATCCAAAGCTCTTTACTGCATCATGCTTCTTTACACAGCTTTTATATTATTATTCAGGTGTGAAATCGTTTACTGCGTCTTGTTCCAATTTCTCACGTGAAGCAGCGTGTAGCAGAAATTGAGCATTGAGAATGATACACAAATCACTGATGTTCCTGCTCTTGTCCCTTCACAGTCTACCAGTTCATTTACTGAACTTTCAAAAGAGGAAAGATGCCACACGTCAAAGGTATATTTGAACTAATTAAATTCATTTTATTTATTTCATTTTTATCGTAATTGTCATTGGTATTTATAATAAACAAATTTTAAATTAATTTCAGATGTACATAATTTATGAATAACTTCTAAGTGAACAAATTGTCACCTAAATGTAAACTTTCATATAATCAATTCAAAAATCCAAAAATCAGCTCAATTTTAATTCCAGGGTTAAAAGAGTCTTAAAAAGTTGACTAGGAATATGTCTGAATGTTTCAAAAAATATTTTGGATGCAAATTAAAATGAGCATGAAGGACAAGAAGGCCAGGCGATATACCTTTGAAGAGAAAATACTACCTTCACGTACAACATTGAAAAAACTGGTTTCACAACTGAATGTCGATCCAGGAGTAAATCCTCCGATTTTTGAATCAATCGAACAAGACGTAAGTTTTTTGCATTGTTTGTCAGATATTGAAATCTTGTATCAGTTAAGTGTATTTGGTTTTCCAAAAAGTAAATGAATATTGAAAATTGACTGATGAAAATTAAAACACCTAGAACAAAATATAATCTATATAAAGTATAAAACAATGTTTCTTACCGCCGTCTGTATGCATAGAACTTTTAAACTACGCAATGGATTTTTATGCTGTTTTCATCCATAGAGTGATTCAAAAGGAAGGTTTGTATGTCATAATACATGCATATTATAGTAGAGAAAAGTTTGAGAATTTAAAAGATTTATAATGCGATGTGGTAAAAAACATACTTATTGTGTGCTTACTTTGCAAACGCTGGCAAATCCTTTTGAGATGATACATCATAATAATGTACTGCGGATTTATATATCTTAAAAAGATCTACAGAAAAGTCCATCATCGTATATGATGGTATCTCCCAAGGATAACCCACAGTAACCAATTTTAACTTTCACATGTTACAAAATATTCTTTATTTACGAAGCTATTTAATCAATACTACAATACAGTATTATTCCTTAGCCAATTAAATACGTTAGATACGTTGTGCATTTGAAATCGCTCCACATTGAATATAAGCGTGCGAAACCGGAGCGGTATGCCTGTAATCAGTAAATCAAAGTGGTTCATTTATTATTATATTATTATTATAAGAGATAAACAACTTTATTTCAACCCTTATTTCAATATTATATTTTGTTTATATCATTTCCAGGTAAAGACTTGGAAAGAGGAGAAACGGTACTGCGCCATATTTTTTGATGAAATGGCTCTTGAACCTGGCTTGACATATGCACCAAATAAAGATCGAATTTCTGGACGTGTCGAGTTAAATGAAAGGAAACCAAAACTTGCTGACCATGCATTAGTCTTCCTTGTCAAAGGTGCAATTTTTAAATGGCAACAACCAATTGAATATTATTTCTGTGCGGATACTACAAGTGGAATCGAATTAAAATCCATTTAAAAAAAAAATATCAAAGCTGTTGGGAGACAGGATTAATGCCAAATGCTTTCTTATGTAATCAAGGTTCAGCCTTCCAATCAGCTATGAAGAGTTTTCAGCAAGACACAAAACGGGAGCAAATTCTTGCCAATGAAAATACTGGTTTGATTGTTTATAAAACTTTATTGTATAATTTAACATTCAAACTACCGAACAAAAAAAATACAAAATAAGAAACTTAATCTAAATTATACAATGGCGGACTTATCCCAATAGAGATCTCTTCCAGTCAACCATGAAATGCTTGAAAAGGAATTCATCTAATAGGTTTGGTGCAATTTACGCACAATACACACTTCTCGCTCAACACAAAATACCCAAACTCACAGTACATATACGCGTTAAAAAGTAAAGGCTAATTTAAATATCAGAAATAGAGTCGTAATGCTTCTTCACCTGTGATTTAAAGGAGTTATAAGATTGGGATAACTTCACACTTATTGGGAGTGCGTTCCAGAGACGTACGGCTTGAACCGTAAGGGATTTGGAAAAACATTGGGAATTATTGGCAGGGATTTATAAGAATAGATCGTTTCTAGGTCGAAGTCGGGTATCCATTACACGAAACTTGAAACACTCGTGGAGATATTTTGGAGCCGTAGTACTGAAGAGTATATAGAAAATGAAAAGACAGGGTATGAAGATTTCTACTGGGTATGATTTTCTAATGGGTTAAACAGATTAAGCTTTTTGCGATATTCAGAAATATGATCAAATTTCCGTAGATCAAAAACATATCTCCAGAAGATCTTCCGTAGGATCCAAATACACCACATCTCCATAATCTAGTAGAGGGAGAAGGAGGGAATTTACCAATAAATACTTATACTGCTGGGTGGGTGGGTCATCAGAAAATTACTAGTAAAATTAGAGTGCAAAGAATGCAAAAATAAATTAACTAGCGAGACAAGAATAGATGTTCACAGGTGGATTACCCACAAGGAATATAAAAAATCGGCCAAGTGCGAGTCGGACTCGCGCACGAAGGGTTCCGTACCATTATCTATAAAAAAGGCAAAAAAATCACGTTTGTTGTATGGGAGCCCCTTTAAATATTTGTTTTATTCTATTTTTTAGTATTTGTTGTTATAGCGGCAACAGAAATACATCATCTGTGAAAATTTCAACTGTCTAACTATCACGGTTCATGAGATATAGCCTGGTGACAGACGGACGGACGGACGGACGGACAGCGGAGCCTCAGTAATAGGGTTCCGTTTTAAAAAAATGAAAGTAAGTTGACCTACCCATCAGAGGATGCAGTGAGATATTTTAGTGTGTTTTAGAAAAAAATGGTCATTTTTTTTTTCAAATTTGTCTAAAGTTATTAAAGAAAATATTATGGTCAGTTATAACTTAGAAAACATTGCTTGTCAATCACACCAAAATATTGCTATTCAGCTCTTTTTGCAGGTTACTTTGAAAAACACTTGTGAAAAACGGTCAATTCGTGTGTGTCAATATAAAACTATATGAAATATATTAATACCTAATGTACACAGTATTGTGCTGGTTGTGCGAGTAACATTCAAGTTTCATATGCATTGTATCATACCTTTGCTTATTATTGAATTGGTGCAACATAATTAATAAAATTTTGAGAGGAACTGACATTATCAGATTACAGAAAATAAATTTGCCTATGATGCAAAAAAAAGCCCTATTAATATTTACTACAAAGTTAAAGAAAAATAAACAAATTACAATAATTTACACATGTTTTTTATAGCGATTTTATCACATATACCTTTATATTACGGTGGTGATGAAATCGTTGAATCTCATCACTCATATATACGTCCGTCATTGCGAAAGTGGAAGGATGTAGGAGCCGAGGAAGACCAAGACTAACCGACCATGACCAAATACCTTAGGAACCGGCGAGCGTGTACGAAAAGAACTATGAATGTGGAAGAAGCGAGTGAAGTGTGTAACGACCGCGTCTTGAGGCGCTCGGTTCTCTCTGCCTACCCCGCAAGGGACCTGGCTTGAAGATATTCATACATACATACGATGTTACAAGTTTTCTTGTTTGTTTCAGCATATTCGGTGTTCCACTGCACCATACATTAATACCTTTAAAAGTACATGTTAGTTAATCATAAAATCGCTATCTCTAAAAGTACAGGTTGAAGCTGCTAATTGTTTCACGATACTACCGGTAGATGGCGCTATAGTTAAAAATGTGCAATGGGTTAAAACCGCTAAATGGTTCACGGTATTACCGGTAGATGGCGCTGTAGTTAAAAAATGTATAACATTTGTATTTTACATTTGACTTGTATGTAATACATTCTATAAACATCGCCGCTTCTACTTGTTAAACGTTTTTTAATTTAAGTTATTAATTATAAATATTTATTTAATGATGCCAGAGAACATAAGTACACGCACCCATTTTTTTTTTATAAAACGTCGGAAGGCATACGAGCATACGGCCTATCTGATATAAAGTGGTCACGGTAACCTATGAACAAAGTGAGAAAGCACTATGAAATTTGGCCAGTCCTGAAAGCATTACCTTTTAGCGACCGCTTTATTTATGGTCGAAATTAACAATACGTTACCTTTTTCATATAACATCATAAAAATTTACACACTTAAATCTCAAGAGACAATGAAGTATACGCATAGAAAACAGTTTTAATTTTACAACTTACTGATAACTATTTCGCTAATCTGAGGTAGGTACCTAACTACTATATTTATTTATTGCTTACAATGTATGCGGCCACTAATCTGAATATGTGCACAAAGCGCACATATTAGGCCGCAGACAGTTTGCGCCTACGTAACTACAACTTATAAACTATAGCGTATTATAATATTGAATGACCACTAGCGTCGGTGTTAAAGTAACGTAACAGCGCGTTTCGCCACTGCGCCACCGAGCTCGTCAAACATATTTTTAAAACAACGATATCATTCATTTTCCCAACAAATATTTTCATTTTGTTTTCCCTTTTATTCGTTGATTGCATTTATTGAACCTATTTATATTAGGTATCTTGTCTGTGTGGCACCATGTTCGAGTTATCAACAAATTAAATACAAGTTGAAAATTGGAAAATGTGATGATTGTAAGATTGAATTGAAAGCAGGCTCTATAAAATTATTTACATAAAATATTTTCCGTATTTTCTATCGAAAATATCGAGTGGCAAAAATTGTTATCATTTGCATATATCATTGCACAGTGTATGCTTTTAATGTCCTAACTACTATATGCAACTTATAAACTACAATTAAAGCTTATTAAAGCTTATGTACTATATATCATTAATTTGCTACTTATACCTACATTTAAACTTATTAAATACTGTTTACTTATTATTACCACTACTTTACCACTACTCTTACTATAACTACCTCTCTTAAAAATACCCAGACCAAGACAAACAGACATGTTCATGCACACAAATATTTGTCCCGTGTGGGAATCGAACCCACTAGCGTCGGTGTCAAAGTAACGTAACAGCGCGTTTCGCCACTGCGCCACCGAGCTCGTCAAACATATTTTGAAAACATCGATACCTTTCATTCATTTTCCTACCAAATATTTTCATTTTGTTCGTCCCTTTATTCATTGATTGCATTTATTGAACCTATTTAAATTAGGTATCTTGTGTGTGTGGCACCATGTTCGAGTCATCAATAAATTAAATACAAGTTGAAAATTTGAAAAAATGTAAATTGTGCCACGTTTGGAGAGCCTGTGTTATGTGGTGAAGCTGCAGTTGTGGGGAGCCTTTATTTTACAAAGAATCAGCTGTTTTCCGTCAGTCAAATGATAATTTTCACGGCCGAATGGGACGCCATTTTCACGTATGCGTTTCCAGGGAGACGCGAAAACCGGTAGCGCTGATTGGTAGTATTTTAGCCGTCGCCCTGGTTACTATCAACAAAGCGTGCGCTAAGGAGCGATGTAATACGCCTTCCCAAAGCCTGTCTGCGTGAAAAAATACATAATAATTATATATTACTGGAAAGCAAATCATTAAATACTTATACTTCTAACAGTGAAAAAAATCAGTGTTCAAACAAAATGTTGTGATAGTTTATTTTGAATAGTGTTTTTGTTATACATAGTAAGTAATATTTTTTCATGTTGCGTTTGTAAGTACTTTATTTAATAAATCTTGTGGGGATGCACTCACCGGTGTCTGTACCTGATAATGAAGCTACTGGCGCCTCATCTGGTTGAATATGCAATTTATGCCAGAAATTATTTTGTTCTAGGCGTGGACTTAAAATTCATTTTGGTAAATCACATAAAAATTCTTGTTCGCAAAATTCAATAATCTCTAGCATTTTCATTACCAAGAACACTTGTAACACATCTATTACTCCCTAATCGAACCGTTTCATGAAAAACTAGCTCACTTTAAACAGAATACTGCAGTAGTCAAGAGTATACCTCGAGGTGCGAGGATCTCCGTTGCTAACGCTTCGTCTCATCTTTTATCAAACTGCACCGAAAATATCACTATATATGACTGGGAAAAATTGTTATCATTTGCATATCGCACAGTGTATGCTTCTACAGAGGTAGGTACCTAACTACTATATGCAAATTTTAAACTACTGTTTACTTATTATTACCACTACTCTTACTATAACTATCTCTCTTAAAAAATACCCAGACCAAGACAAACAGACATATTCATGCACACAAATGTTTGTCCCGTGTGGGAATCAACCCACTAGCGTCGGTGTCAAAGTAACGTAACAGCGCGTTTCGCCACTGCGCCACCGAGCTCGTCAAACATATATTGTTTTTCCCTTTTATTCATTGATTGCATTTATTTAACCTATTTAGATTAGGTATCTTGTCTGTGTGGCACCATGTTTGAGTTATCAACAAATTAAATACAAGTTGAAAATTGGAAAATGTGATGATTGTAAAATTGAATTGAAAGCAGGCTCTATAAAATTATTTATATATAATAAATTCCGTATTTTCTATCGAAAATATCGAGTGGCAAAAATTGTTATCATTTGCATATCATTGCACAGTGTATGCTTCTAATGACCTAACTACTATATGCAACTTATGAACTACAATTGAAGCTTATCATTAAGTTACTACTTATACCTACATTTAAACTTATTAAATACTGTTTACTTATTATTACCACTACTTTACCACTACTCTTACTATAACTACCTCTCTTAAAAATACCCAGACCAAGACAAACAGACATGTTCATGCACACAAATATTTGTCCCGTGTGGGAATCGAACCCACTAGCGTCGGTGTCAAAGTAACGTAACAGCGCGTTTCGCCACTGCGCCACCGAGCTCGTCAAACATATTTTGAAAACATCGATACCTTTCATTCATTTTCCTACCAAATATTTTCATTTTGTTCGTCCCTTTATTCATTGATTGCATTTATTGAACCTATTTAAATTAGGTATCTTGTGTGTGTGGCACCATGTTCGAGTCATCAATAAATTAAATACAAGTTGAAAATTTGAAAAAATGTAAATTGTGCCACGTTTGGAGACCCTGTGTTATGTGGTGAAGCTGCAGTTGTGGGGAGCCTTTATTTTACAAAGAATCAGCTGTTTTCCGTCAGTGAAATGATAATTTTCACGGCCGAATGGGACGCCATTTTCACGTATGCGTTTCCAGGGAGACGCGAAAACCGGTAGCGCTGATTGGTAGTATTTTAGCCGTCGCCCTGGTTACTATCAACAAAGCGTGCGCTAAGGAGCGATGTAATACGCCTTCACAAAGCATGTCTGCGTGAAAAAATACACAATAATTATATATTACTGGAAAGCAAATCATTAAATACTTATACTTCTAACAGTGTAAAAATTAGTGTTCAAACAAAATGTTGTGATAGTTTATTTTGAATACGTAGTGTTTTTGTTATAAGTAACATAGTAAGTGATATTTTTTATGTTGCGTTTGTAAGTAAGTACTTTATTTATTAAATCTTGTGTGGATGCACTAACCGGTTTCTGTACCTGATAATGAAGCTACTGGTGCCTCATCTGGTTGAATATGCAATTTATGCCAAAAATCATTTTGTTCTAGGCGTGGACTTAAAATTCATTTTGGTAAATCACATAAAAATTATTGTTCGCAAAATTCAATAACCTCTAGCTATTTCATTACCAAGAACACTTGTAACACATCTATTACTCCCCAATCGAACCGTTTTATGAAAAACTTGCTCATTTTAAACAGAATATTGCATAGTCAAGAGTATACCTCGAGGTGCGAGGATCTCCGTTGCTAACTCTTTGTCTTGTTTTGTTGTTTTATCAAACTGCACTGAAAATAATACTACAGACACAGTGGATTAGCTTATAAGTCTACTCTGCTATAGATGGCTGGGAAAAAATGTTATTATTTGCATATCGCACCCTGTGTACCTAACTAGTATATTTATTTATTGCTTAGAAACTAGGCTGTTGCGGCCACCAATCTAATTGGTGACCTCACTCACTCGCAGGTACACTACAATACGACCCTCAAGGTAGTTGTTATTCGGCTACTGTTTTCTATGAGGTGGAGATACTTTCCCAGTAGGGTTGCTTTGATATGTAGGTACTATCTCTTTAGAAAAATTTGGAGACTTCATGCAGAAGAATTTCGTCTATGGTGTATTCGTTGCTATGGAGTTGTTATTGTCAAATGTAAAAATATATTTTCCTTATAAATAAAATATAGAATATTTCTATGCTCGTTTTTAATCGGCCTACTAGCCTGACAAATTGGTAGCAGAGCGTGGTTGACTGAAATGGTAGATATGGCTACATATCGTATTGAGCCACTGGCAAAAAATAATTACGATACATGTTGTGTTCAAGCTCAAGCCATACTAGTCAAGAACAAACTATGGGGATACGTAAGTGGTACTCTTGCAATGCCGTCAGACGACGCCGGTGAGGCAAAAATTAAAGCGTTCAACAAACAAGACATGAAGGCACGTGCTGAGATATTACTACTGATGAGCCCCTCACAATTAAAGGACGTACGTGGCTGTAAGACATCAAAACAAGTATGGGACAAGCTAAACTCTTTACATGAATGTACCGGGCCTGCAGGTAAAGCTATGTTATTAAAGCAGCTCGTTTTGAAGAAAATGTTAGAGCGAGATGATGTGCAGGATCACTTGAGCAACTTGATGGATGTGGTTGACAAACTCGCAGCTATGCGCGTAGATATCCATCCAGAATTGTTCACCATAATGATGTTGTGTAGTTTGGCAAATAATTTTGAAAATTTCAGAAGTGCTATTGAATCCAGAGACACTTTACCAAGTCCAGATGATTTAAAAAATAAAATTATTGAAGAGAGTGGGGTTAGAAAGAATAACAACTCTAGAGAGAATTAGGATAGGTGCATTATTTCGGTATCAATGGAAGACAAGGCAGATTTAACGAAACATTTAAATTTAGATGTAATAAATGCAAAAAGAGAGGCCATAACGCTTCACAAGGTGAGTCGAAAGCTAAATTTACAAGCGGAGAAAAGTCGGGAATGTCAAGCCATGACATTTTTTATATCGAGCTAGTGTGCCTGAAGTCTGTAAACTATTGAAACAAAGAAAGATGGTAACAAAAACAAATTCATGAATTTAATCGATGAAACCGGAGCGCTGAAATAAGCTTCTGAACAACATGTCACTCAAGTTAAAGGTGAAGGATTCCTTACTGTAAGAGTGGGGAATGAGCATTACAGTCTGAATGATACGCTGTACGTTCCTGAATTATCGACAAACTTAATGTCTGTTGGAAAGATTACTGATCATGGATATACTGTTATATTCCAGAAAGACGAAGCTTTAATAAAAAAATAAATATAAAGTTCTCTAGGCATGAAGGCAAAATTAATTAGATATATTATTTGAAAGTAGATGAAGTAGAAAAAGCTAACGCAGCAGTAAGAATTAATGATAATATAATAATATGTCACAAGAAACTTGGCCCTTTAAATGAAGCAGACCTGAAAGCAGCATCCAAAAAAGAATTAGTAAAATGAATGAACATTGAAGGTTCAGAAAAATCGGCTGATTGCGAGACATGCTTGAAAGGTAAGATGACAAGATTACCATTTAATTCTTCAGATGGAATAAATAGTAAGGAGCAACTAGAAATTATACATACTGACGTTTTAGGCCACATGCAGACTGAAACATTTGGAGGTTCTAAGTACTTCGTTACATTCATCGACATTATACAAGGTATATGTGTATATTTTATTAAAAGTAAAAGCGACGTATTTCAGATGCACAAGGAATATAAAACACGATGGAAAAGTAGTTCTACAATCACATAACGGCACAGAGTACGTAAACAAAAAAAAAAAAATGATTAGTTAAAGCAGCCTGGAATACAACACAGGCTATCAGCACCGTAGAGCAATGTACTTGCAAAGCGCAAAAATAGAATATTAGTTGAGAATGCAAGATGTCTAATGCTTGAGTCACATGTTCCAGAAGAGTTATGGGCAGAGGCAGTCAATACTGCAAACTATTTGATCAATAGATGTCCAAGTAAAGTTTTAAATGAATGTACATCTTTCAAAAAATGGATTGGTCATGAACCATCTGTAAGACACCTGCATTCGTTTTGAATAAACGGCCTAAGCGAGGTGGAAAATTTGATCCTCGCGCCATCGAATGTGTATTCATGGGATACACAAATGTGCCAGAGGGTACAGGATATTAATTCCTAGTAAGAAGGATGTCATAATAAGCAGAGACGTGAAAGATATAGACAAAATGTTTTTTATGTGAAGGAAGAAAATTATTCCAATCCAAAGATTAAAGAGAAGGGGGATAATGAGTACAAAATAGTAGAAGCAATAACTGGAACTTCGGCGTAACACGACGTAGCTCAACTATCTGTTAGTCGGAATGACAATTTCACCGATGCAGTTGGCAACTTCGACATATATAAATAATAAAAAAAAAAAAAAATTGTCGGACAAATTACACAGCGCCATCTAGCCCTAAAGTAAGCGAAGCTTGTGTTATGGGTACTAGACAACTGATAAATATACGTAAGTACATTTTTTTTTTGTAAATACATACTTATATACATAGAAAATACCCAGACCAAGACAAACAGACATGTTCATGCACACAAATGTTTGTGTTGTGTGGGAATCGAACCCACGAGCGTTGGTGTCAAAGTAGCGTAACAGCGTGTTCCACCACTGCGCCACCGAACTCATCAAATGACGAAGATATAGCTGTTGAAAGTGATGAAGAAATACAGAGTGAAGTAGAAGATATTCATGATGATACAAATAATACTGGACGTCCTCAGAGAACGAGGAAATTGCCAGTATGGGCTAAAGATTACGAAATTAAAGGAAGGAAGAGATAAAGCTGAAACGATTAATGTGTAATAATGCGAGATGATTCATTTCTGTGTGAATAAGAAGAAGAAGAATACGGGTACGGGTACCATGATGCAATAAAGGCAGAAATTAGAGCGCACGTAATAAATGGTACTTGGAAGATAGTCAAACGAGATAATGATATGAAAACCATAGATTTCAAAATGATATTGAAGAAGAAAATAGGCTCTAGTAATACACAAATAAGAAAAGCCAACATGGAAGCCGATCTACTGACCATGATGAAAGCATGAGCTGGACTTAAGCTTGGAAAATTCAGATCCTCATTAGGATTACTTTAATGAATTTCTTCTGATGAGGAGGAGATTGTTGGAGACTTCACGTAGAAGAATTTCGTCAATGGTGTATTCGTTGCTATGGGGTTGTTATTGCCAAATGTAAAATATATATTTTCCTTATAAATAAAACATAGAATATTTCATATTATGTTCGTGTTTAATCGGCCTACTAGCCTGACAGAAGAAAACAGCCAGACCAAGACAAACAGACACGTTCATGCGCACAAATGTATGTCCTGTGTGGGAACCGAATCCACCAGCCTTGGTGCTAAAGTCGAACCGAACTCGTCAAAGTCATTAAGAATTAGTCATATGTCAAGAAATGCTTGGTTGATTGCCTGCCCGGGTTAAAAATTTCCATCCGATCCCAACTCCCAAAGGAGCTGGGACGATGCCATCTGAAATATTCAATATAATGATTTATTCCACAGAGCTTCAGACTTTGAACAAGCGATACTGAGGGCGGCAGAGTGTAAGTATGCTGACCACTGGCTACAAGCCTATACGGTCGCCTAATACGGGCACGAGCCTATACCCTGACACCCTCAGGCTAGCTGTCTGTCTGCGGCTGGGAGTCCCGATATGTGCTCCACACAAGTGCCCCTGCGGCAGTGATGTCGATCAGTTTGGACACCACGGACTTTCTTGTCAAAAAAGTGCAGGTAGTTTCTCCCGTCATGCCGCACTTAACGACATTATCCGTCGGGCCCTCGCCTCTGTCAACGTTCCAGCTATTGTGGTACTCACCGGACTAGCCAGGGACGATGGTAAGCGACCCGACGGGATGTCGTTGATTCCATGGAAGATGAGGAGGGTTTTAGTGTGGGACGCAACTTGCGTTGACACACAGGCCTCTTCTCATCTTCATCGCACTACCATCAAGGCGCGTCTGAGGCGGCTGAACATTTAAAAATAAATAAACACAGGGGTCTTGGCTCCGACTACAAATTTGTTCTTTCGGAGTAGAGACCCTTGGTCCGTGGGGTCCAGGCGTGCAGTCGCTTTTTCAAGAACTAGCGAGACGTCTGACATTCTGAAATATCGTAGATAATTATGCTAATTTGGAATTTAATTTAATTAATAATAATAATTTAATTAATAACTTTGACGAGTTCGGTTCGATTTTAGCGGATTCGATTCCCACACAGGACATACATTTGTGCGCATGAATGTGTCTGTTAATTTAATAAATAATTTGTTCTCTCTGCCTACCCCGCAAGGGACTTGGCGTGAAGATATACATACATACATACACACAATTATGCTAACTTTATTTAAATAATTTAATTTATAATATTGTTTGGATCCAAAGCTCTTTACTGCATCATGCTTCTTTACACAGCTTTTATATTATTATTCAGGTGTGAAATCGTTTACTGCGTCTTGTTCCAATTTCTCACGTGAAGCAGCGTGTAGCAGAAATTGAGCATTGAGAATGATACACAAATCACTGATGTTCCTGCTCTTGTCCCTTCACAGTCTACCAGTTCATTTACTGAACTTTCAAAAGAGGAAAGATGCCACACGTCAAAGGTATATTTGAACTAATTAAATTCATTTTATTTATTTCATTTTTATCGTAATTGTCATTGGTATTTATAATAAACAAATTTTAAATTAATTTCAGATGTACATAATTTATGAATAACTTCTAAGTGAACAAATTGTCACCTAAATGTAAACTTTCATATAATCAATTCAAAAATCCAAAAATCAGCTCAATTTTAATTCCAGGGTTAAAAGAGTCTTAAAAAGTTGACTAGGAATATGTCTGAATGTTTCAAAAAATATTTTGGATGCAAATTAAAATGAGCATGAAGGACAAGAAGGCCAGGCGATATACCTTTGAAGAGAAAATACTACCTTCACGTACAACATTGAAAAAACTGGTTTCACAACTGAATGTCGATCCAGGAGTAAATCCTCCGATTTTTGAATCAATCGAACAAGACGTAAGTTTTTTGCATTGTTTGTCAGATATTGAAATCTTGTATCAGTTAAGTGTATTTGGTTTTCCAAAAAGTAAATGAATATTGAAAATTGACTGATGAAAATTAAAACACCTAGAACAAAATATAATCTATATAAAGTATAAAACAATGTTTCTTACCGCCGTCTGTATGCATAGAACTTTTAAACTACGCAATGGATTTTTATGCTGTTTTCATCCATAGAGTGATTCAAAAGGAAGGTTTGTATGTCATAATACATGCATATTATAGTAGAGAAAAGTTTGAGAATTTAAAAGATTTATAATGCGATGTGGTAAAAAACATACTTATTGTGTGCTTACTTTGCAAACGCTGGCAAATCCTTTTGAGATGATACATCATAATAATGTACTGCGGATTTATATATCTTAAAAAGATCTACAGAAAAGTCCATCATCGTATATGATGGTATCTCCCAAGGATAACCCACAGTAACCAATTTTAACTTTCACATGTTACAAAATATTCTTTATTTACGAAGCTATTTAATCAATACTACAATACAGTATTATTCCTTAGCCAATTAAATACGTTAGATACGTTGTGCATTTGAAATCGCTCCACATTGAATATAAGCGTGCGAAACCGGAGCGGTATGCCTGTAATCAGTAAATCAAAGTGGTTCATTTCTTATTATATTATTATTATAAGAGATAAACAACTTTATTTCAACCCTTATTTCAATATTATATTTTGTTTATATCATTTCCAGGTAAAGACTTGGAAAGAGGAGAAACGGTACTGCGCCATATTTTTTGATGAAATGGCTCTTGAACCTGGCTTGACATATGCACCAAATAAAGATCGAATTTCTGGACGTGTCGAGTTAAATGAAAGGAAACCAAAACTTGCTGACCATGCATTAGTCTTCCTTGTCAAAGGTGCAATTTTTAAATGGCAACAACCAATTGAATATTATTTCTGTGGATACTACAAGTGGAATCGAATTAAAATCCATTTAAAAAAAAAAATATCAAAGCTGTTGGGAGACAGGATTAATGCCAAATGCTTTCTTATGTAATCAAGGTTCAGCCTTCCAATCAGCTATGAAGAGTTTTCAGCAAGACACAAAACGGGAGCAAATTCTTGCCAATGAAAATACTGGTTTGATTGTTTATAAAACTTTATTGTATAATTTAACATTCAAACTACCGAACAAAAAAAATACAAAATAAGAAACTTAATCTAAATTATACAATGGCGGACTTATCCCAATAGAGATCTCTTCCAGTCAACCATGAAATGCTTGAAAAGGAATTCATCTAATAGGTTTGGTGCAATTTACGCACAATACACACTTCTCGCTCAACACAAAATACCCAAACTCACAGTACATATACGCGTTAAAAAGTAAAGGCTAATTTAAATATCAGAAATAGAGTCGTAATGCTTCTTCACCTGTGATTTAAAGGAGTTATAAGATTGGGATAACTTCACACTTATTGGGAGTGCGTTCCAGAGACGTACGGCTTGAACCGTAAGGGATTTGGAAAAACATTGGGAATTATTGGCAGGGATTTATAAGAATAGATCGTTTCTAGGTCGAAGTCGGGTATCCATTACACGAAACTTGAAACACTCGTGGAGATATTTTGGAGCCGTAGTACTGAAGAGTATATAGAAAATGAAAAGACAGGGTATGAAGATTTCTACTGGGTATGATTTTCTAATGGGTTAAACAGATTAAGCTTTTTGCGATATTCAGAAATATGATCAAATTTCCGTAGACCAAAAACATATCTCCAGAAGATCTTCCGTAGGATCCAAATACACCACATCTCCATAATCTAGTAGAGGGAGAAGGAGGGAATTTACCAATAAATACTTATACTGCTGGGTGGGTGGGTCATCAGAAAATTACTAGTAAAATTAGAGTGCAAAGAATGCAAAAATAAATTAACTACTGAGACAAGAATAGATGTTCACAGGTGGATTACCCACAAGGAATATAAAAAATCGGCCAAGTGCGAGTCGGACTCGCGCACGAAGGGTTCCGTACCATTATCTATAAAAAAGGCAAAAAAATCACGTTTGTTGTATGGGAGCCCCTTTAAATATTTGTTTTATTCTATTTTTTAGTATTTGTTGTTATAGCGGCAACAGAAATACATCATCTGTGAAAATTTCAACTGTCTAACTATCACGGTTCATGAGATATAGCCTGGTGACAGACGGACGGACGGACGGACGGACAGCGGAGCCTCAGTAATAGGGTTCCGTTTTAAAATAATGAAAGTAAGTTGACCTACCCATCAGAGGATGCAGTGAGATATTTTAGTGTGTTTTAGAAAAAAATGGTCATTTTTTTTTTCAAATTTGTCTAAAGTTATTAAAGAAAATATTATGGTCAATTATAACTTAGAAAACATTGCTTGTCAATCACACCAAAATATTGCTATTCAGCTCTTTTTGCAGGTTACTTTGAAAAACACTTGTGAAAAACGGTCAATTCGTGTGTGTCAATATAAAACTATATGAAATATATTAATACCTAATGTACACAGTATTGTGCTGGTTGTGCGAGTAACATTCAAGTTTCATATGCATTGTATCATACCTTTGCTTATTATTTAATTGGTGCAACATAATTCATAAAATTTTGAGAGGAACTGACATTATCAGATTACAGAAAATAAATTTGCCTATGATGCAAAAAAAAGCGCTATTAATATTTACTACAAAGTTAAAGAAAAATAAACAAATTACAATAATTTACACATGTTTTTTATAGCGATTTTATCACATATACCTTTATATTACGGTGGTGATGAAATCGTTGAATCTCATCACTCATATATACGTCCGTCATTGCGAAAGTGGAAGGATGTAGGAGCCGAGGAAGACCAAGACTAACCGACCATGACCAAATACCTTAGGAACCGGCGAGCGTGTACGAAAAGAACTATGAATGTGGAAGAAGCGAGTGAAGTGTGTAACGACCGCGTCTTGAGGCGCTCGGTTCTCTCTGCCTACCCCGCAAGGGACCTGGCTTGAAGATATTCATACATACATACGATGTTACAAGTTTTCTTGTTTGTTTCAGCATATTCGGTGTTCCACTGCACCATACATTAATACCTTTAAAAGTACATGTTAGTTAATCATAAAATCGCTATCTCTAAAAGTACAGATTGAAGCTGCTAATTGTTTCACGATACTACCGGTAGATGGCGCTATAGTTAAAAATGTGCAATGGGTTAAAACCGCTAAATGGTTCACGGTATTACCGGTAGATGGCGCTGTAGTTAAAAAATGTATAACATTTGTATTTTACATTTGACTTGTATGTAATACATTCTATAAACATCGCCGCTTCTACTTGTTAAACGTTTTTTAATTTAAGTTATTAATTATAAATATTTATTTAATGATGCCAGAGAACATAAGTACACGCACCCATTTTTTTTTTTATAAAACGTCGGAAGGCATACGAGCATACGGCCTATCTGATATAAAGTGGTCACGGTAACCTATGAACAAAGTGAGAAAGCACTATGAAATTTGGCCAGTCCTGAAAGTTTACAAAGAATCAGCTGTTTTCCGTCAGTGAAATGATAATTTTCACGGCCGAATGGGACGCCATTTTCACGTATGCGTTTCCAGGGAGACGCGAAAACCGGTAGCGCTGATTGGTAGTATTTTAGTCGTCGCCCTGGTTACTATCAACAAAGCGTGCGCTAAGGAGCGATGTAATACGCCTTCCCAAAGCCTGTCTGCGTGAAAAAATACATAATAATTATATATTACTGGAAAGCAAATCATTAAATACTTATACTTCTAACAGTGAAAAAAATCAGTGTTCAAACAAAATGTTGTGATAGTTTATTTTGAATAGTGTTTTTGTTATACATAGTAAGTGATATTTTTTCATGTTGCGTTTGTAAGTACTTTATTTAATAAATCTTGTGGGGATGCACTCACCGGTGTCTGTACCTGATAATGAAGCTACTGGCGCCTCATCTGGTTGAATATGCAATTTATGCCAGAAATTATTTTGTTCTAGGCGTGGACTTAAAATTCATTTTGGTAAATCACATAAAAATTCTTGTTCGCAAAATTCAATAATCTCTAGCATTTTCATTACCAAGAACACTTGTAACACATCTATTACTCCCTAATCGAACCGTTTCATGAAAAACTAGCTCACTTTAAACAGAATACTGCAGTAGTCAAGAGTATACCTCGAGGTGCGAGGATCTCCGTTGCTAACGCTTCGTCTCATCTTTTATCAAACTGCACCGAAAATATCACTATATATGACTGGGAAAAATTGTTATCATTTGCATATCGCACAGTGTATGCTTCTACAGAGGTAGGTACCTAACTACTATATGCAAATTTTAAACTACTGTTTACTTATTGTTACCACTACTCTTACTATAACTATCTCTCTTAAAAAATACCCAGACCAAGACAAACAGACATATTCATGCACACAAATGTTTGTCCCGTGTGGGAATCAACCCACTAGCGTCGGTGTCAAAGTAACGTAACAGCGCGTTTCGCCACTGCGCCACCGAGCTCGTCAAACATATATTGTTTTTCCCTTTTATTCATTGATTGCATTTATTTAACCTATTTAGATTAGGTATCTTGTCTGTGTGGCACCATGTTTGAGTTATCAACAAATTAAATACAAGTTGAAAATTGGAAAATGTGATGATTGTAAAATTGAATTGAAAGCAGGCTCTATAAAATTATTTATATATAATAAATTCCGTATTTTCTATCGAAAATATCGAGTGGCAAAAATTGTTATCATTTGCATATCATTGCACAGTGTATGCTTCTAATGACCTAACTACTATATGCAACTTATGAACTACAATTGAAGCTTATCATTAAGTTACTACTTATACCTACATTTAAACTTATTAAATACTGTTTACTTATTATTACCACTACTTTACCACTACTCTTACTATAACTACCTCTCTTAAAAATACCCAGACCAAGACAAACAGACATGTTCATGCACACAAATATTTGTCCCGTGTGGGAATCGAACCCACTAGCGTCGGTGTCAAAGTAACGTAACAGCGCGTTTCGCCACTGCGCCACCGAGCTCGTCAAACATATTTTGAAAACATCGATACCTTTCATTCATTTTCCTACCAAATATTTTCATTTTGTTCGTCCCTTTATTCATTGATTGCATTTATTGAACCTATTTAAATTAGGTATCTTGTGTGTGTGGCACCATGTTCGAGTCATCAATAAATTAAATACAAGTTGAAAATTTGAAAAAATGTAAATTGTGCCACGTTTGGAGAGCCTGTGTTATGTGGTGAAGCTGCAGTTGTGGGGAGCCTTTATTTTACAAAGAATCAGCTGTTTTCCGTCAGTGAAATGATAATTTTCACGGCCGAATGGGACGCCATTTTCACGTATGCGTTTCCAGGGAGACGCGAAAACCGGTAGCGCTGATTGGTAGTATTTTAGCCGTCGCCCTGGTTACTATCAACAAAGCGTGCGCTAAAGAGCGATGTAATACGCCTTCCCAAAGCCTGTCTGCGTGAAAAAATACATAATAATTGTATTTTACTGGAAAGCAAATCATTAAATACTTATACTTCTAACAGTGAAAAAAATCAGTGTTCAAACAAAATGTTGTGATAGTTTATTTTGAATAGTGTTTTTGTTATACATAGTAAGTGATATTTTTTCATGTTGCGTTTGTAAGTACTTTATTTAATAAATCTTGTGGGGATGCACTCACCGGTGTCTGTACTTGATAATGAAGCTACTGGCGCCTCATCTGGTTGAATATGCAATTTATGCCAGAAATTATTTTGTTCTAGGCGTGGACTTAAAATTCATTTTGGTAAATCGCATAAAAATTCTTGTTCGCAAAATTCAATAATCTCTAGCATTTTCATTACCAAGAACACTTGTAACACATCTATTACTCCCTAATCGAACCGTTTCATGAAAAACTAGCTCACTTTAAACAGAATACTGCAGTAGTCAAGAGTATACCTCGAGGTGCGAGGATCTCCGTTGCTAACGCTTCGTCTCATCTTTTATCAAACTGCACCGAAAATATCACTATATATGACTGGGAAAAATTGTTATCATTTGCATATCGCACAGTGTATGCTTCTACAGAGGTAGGTACCTAACTACTATATGCAAATTTTAAACTACTGTTTACTTATTGTTACCACTACTCTTACTATAACTATCTCTCTTAAAAAATACCCAGACCAAGACAAACAGACATATTCATGCACACAAATGTTTGTCCCGTGTGGGAATCAACCCACTAGCGTCGGTGTCAAAGTAACGTAACAGCGCGTTTCGCCACTGCGCCACCGAGCTCGTCAAACATATATTGTTTTTCCCTTTTATTCATTGATTGCATTTATTTAACCTATTTAGATTAGGTATCTTGTCTGTGTGGCACCATGTTTGAGTTATCAACAAATTAAATACAAGTTGAAAATTGGAAAATGTGATGATTGTAAAATTGAATTGAAAGCAGGCTCTATAAAATTATTTATATATAATAAATTCCGTATTTTCTATCGAAAATATCGAGTGGCAAAAATTGTTATCATTTGCATATCATTACACAGAGTATGCTTCTAATGACCTAACTACTATATGCAACTTATGAACTACAATTGAAGCTTATCATTAAGTTACTACTTATACCTACATTTAAACTTATTAAATACTGTTTACTTATTATTACCACTACTTTACCACTACTCTTACTATAACTACCTCTCTTAAAAATACCCAGACCAAGACAAACAGACATGTTCATGCACACAAATATTTGTCCCGTGTGGGAATCGAACCCACTAGCGTCGGTGTCAAAGTAACGTAACAGCGCGTTTCGCCACTGCGCCACCGAGCTCGTCAAACATATTTTGAAAACATCGATACCTTTCATTCATTTTCCTACCAAATATTTTCATTTTGTTCGTCCCTTTATTCATTGATTGCATTTATTGAACCTATTTAAATTAGGTATCTTGTGTGTGTGGCACCATGTTCGAGTCATCAATAAATTAAATACAAGTTGAAAATTTGAAAAAATGTAAATTGTGCCACGTTTGGAGAGCCTGTGTTATGTGGTGAAGCTGCAGTTGTGGGGAGCCTTTATTTTACAAAGAATCAGCTGTTTTCCGTCAGTGAAATGATAATTTTCACGGCCGAATGGGACGCCATTTTCACGTATGCGTTTCCAGGGAGACGCGAAAACCGGTAGCGCTGATTGGTAGTATTTTAGCCGTCGCCCTGGTTACTATCAACAAAGCGTGCGCTAAGGAGCGATGTAATACGCCTTCACAAAGCATGTCTGCGTGAAAAAATACACAATAATTATATATTACTGGAAAGCAAATCATTAAATACTTATACTTCTAACAGTGTAAAAATTAGTGTTCAAACAAAATGTTGTGATAGTTTATTTTGAATACGTAGTGTTTTTGTTATAAGTAACATAGTAAGTGATATTTTTTATGTTGCGTTTGTAAGTAAGTACTTTATTTATTAAATCTTGTGTGGATGCACTAACCGGTTTCTGTACCTGATAATGAAGCTACTGGTGCCTCATCTGGTTGAATATGCAATTTATGCCAAAAATCATTTTGTTCTAGGCGTGGACTTAAAATTCATTTTGGTAAATCACATAAAAATTATTGTTCGCAAAATTCAATAACCTCTAGCTATTTCATTACCAAGAACACTTGTAACACATCTATTACTCCCCAATCGAACCGTTTTATGAAAAACTTGCTCATTTTAAACAGAATATTGCATAGTCAAGAGTATACCTCGAGGTGCGAGGATCTCCGTTGCTAACTCTTTGTCTTGTTTTGTTGTTTTATCAAACTGCACTGAAAATAATACTACAGACACAGTGGATTAGCTTATAAGTCTACTCTGCTATAGATGGCTGGGAAAAAATGTTATTATTTGCATATCGCACCCTGTGTACCTAACTAGTATATTTATTTATTGCTTAGAAACTAGGCTGTTGCGGCCACCAATCTAATTGGTGACCTCACTCACTCGCAGGTACACTACAATACGACCCTCAAGGTAGTTGTTATTCGGCTACTGTTTTCTATGAGGTGGAGATACTTTCCCAGTAGGGTTGCTTTGATATGTAGGTAGTATCTCTTTAGAAAAATTTGGAGACTTCATGCAGAAGAATTTCGTCTATGGTGTATTCGTTGCTATGGAGTTGTTATTGTCAAATGTAAAAATATATTTTCCTTATAAATAAAATATAGAATATTTCTATGCTCGTTTTTAATCGGCCTACTAGCCTGACAAATTGGTAGCAGAGCGTGGTTGACTGAAATGGTAGATATGGCTACATATCGTATTGAGCCACTGGCAAAAAATAATTACGATACATGTTGTGTTCAAGCTCAAGCCATACTAGTCAAGAACAAACTATGGGGATACGTAAGTGGTACTCTTGCAATGCCGTCAGACGACGCCGGTGAGGCAAAAATTAAAGCGTTCAACAAACAAGACATGAAGGCACGTGCTGAGATATTACTACTGATGAGCCCCTCACAATTAAAGGACGTACGTGGCTGTAAGACATCAAAACAAGTATGGGACAAGCTAAACTCTTTACATGAATGTACCGGGCCTGCAGGTAAAGCTATGTTATTAAAGCAGCTCGTTTTGAAGAAAATGTTAGAGCGAGATGATGTGCAGGATCACTTGAGCAACTTGATGGATGTGGTTGACAAACTCGCAGCTATGCGCGTAGATATCCATCCAGAATTGTTCACCATAATGATGTTGTGTAGTTTGGCAAATAATTTTGAAAATTTCAGAAGTGCTATTGAATCCAGAGACACTTTACCAAGTCCAGATGATTTAAAAAATAAAATTATTGAAGAGAGTGGGGTTAGAAAGAATAACAACTCTAGAGAGAATTAGGATAGGTGCATTATTTCGGTATCAATGGAAGACAAGGCAGATTTAACGAAACATTTAAATTTAGATGTAATAAATGCAAAAAGAGAGGCCATAACGCTTCACAAGGTGAGTCGAAAGCTAAATTTACAAGCGGAGAAAAGTCGGGAATGTCAAGCCATGACATTTTTTATATCGAGCTAGTGTGCCTGAAGTCTGTAAACTATTGAAACAAAGAAAGATGGTAACAAAAACAAATTCATGAATTTAATCGATGAAACCGGAGCGCTGAAATAAGCTTCTGAACAACATGTCACTCAAGTTAAAGGTGAAGGATTCCTTACTGTAAGAGTGGGGAATGAGCATTACAGTCTGAATGATACGCTGTACGTTCCTGAATTATCGACAAACTTAATGTCTGTTGGAAAGATTACTGATCATGGATATACTGTTATATTCCAGAAAGACGAAGCTTTAATAAAAAAATAAATATAAAGTTCTCTAGGCATGAAGGCAAAATTAATTAGATATATTATTTGAAAGTAGATGAAGTAGAAAAAGCTAACGCAGCAGTAAGAATTAATGATAATATAATAATATGTCACAAGAAACTTGGCCCTTTAAATGAAGCAGACCTGAAAGCAGCATCCAAAAAAGAATTAGTAAAATGAATGAACATTGAAGGTTCAGAAAAATCGGCTGATTGCGAGACATGCTTGAAAGGTAAGATGACAAGATTACCATTTAATTCTTCAGATGGAATAAATAGTAAGGAGCAACTAGAAATTATACATACTGACGTTTTAGGCCACATGCAGACTGAAACATTTGGAGGTTCTAAGTACTTCGTTACATTCATCGACATTATACAAGGTATATGTGTATATTTTATTAAAAGTAAAAGCGACGTATTTCAGATGCACAAGGAATATAAAACACGATGGAAAAGTAGTTCTACAATCACATAACGGCACAGAGTACGTAAACAAAAAAAAAAAAATGATTAGTTAAAGCAGCCTGGAATACAACACAGCCTATCAGCACCGTAGAGCAATGTACTTGCAAAGCGCAAAAATAGAATATTAGTTGAGAATGCAAGATGTCTAATGCTTGAGTCACATGTTCCAGAAGAGTTATGGGCAGAGGCAGTCAATACTGCAAACTATTTGATCAATAGATGTCCAAGTAAAGTTTTAAATGAATGTACATCTTTCAAAAAATGGATTGGTCATGAACCATCTGTAAGACACCTGCATTCGTTTTGAATAAACGGCCTAAGCGAGGTGGAAAATTTGATCCTCGCGCCATCGAATGTGTATTCATGGGATACACAAATGTGCCAGAGGGTACAGGATATTAATTCCTAGTAAGAAGGATGTCATAATAAGCAGAGACGTGAAAGATATAGACAAAATGTTTTTTATGTGAAGGAAGAAAATTATTCCAATCCAAAGATTAAAGAGAAGGGGGATAATGAGTACAAAATAGTAGAAGCAATAACTGGAACTTCGGCGTAACACGACGTAGCTCAACTATCTGTTAGTCGGAATGACAATTTCACCGATGCAGTTGGCAACTTCGACATATATAAATAATAAAAAAAAAAAAAAATTGTCGGACAAATTACACAGCGCCATCTAGCCCTAAAGTAAGCGAAGCTTGTGTTATGGGTACTAGACAACTGATAAATATACGTAAGTACATTTTTTTTTTGTAAATACATACTTATATACATAGAAAATACCCAGACCAAGACAAACAGACATGTTCATGCACACAAATGTTTGTGTTGTGTGGGAATCGAACCCACGAGCGTTGGTGTCAAAGTAGCGTAACAGCGTGTTCCACCACTGCGCCACCGAACTCATCAAATGACGAAGATATAGCTGTTGAAAGTGATGAAGAAATACAGAGTGAAGTAGAAGATATTCATGATGATACAAATAATACTGGACGTCCTCAGAGAACGAGGAAATTGCCAGTATGGGCTAAAGATTACGAAATTAAAGGAAGGAAGAGATAAAGCTGAAACGATTAATGTGTAATAATGCGAGATGATTCATTTCTGTGTGAATAAGAAGAAGAAGAATACGGGTACGGGTACCATGATGCAATAAAGGCAGAAATTAGAGCGCACGTAATAAATGGTACTTGGAAGATAGTCAAACGAGATAATGATATGAAAACCATAGATTTCAAAATGATATTGAAGAAGAAAATAGGCTCTAGTAATACACAAATAAGAAAAGCCAACATGGAAGCCGATCTACTGACCATGATGAAAGCATGAGCTGGACTTAAGCTTGGAAAATTCAGATCCTCATTAGGATTACTTTAATGAATTTCTTCTGATGAGGAGGAGATTGTTGGAGACTTCACGTAGAAGAATTTCGTCAATGGTGTATTCGTTGCTATGGGGTTGTTATTGCCAAATGTAAAATATATATTTTCCTTATAAATAAAACATAGAATATTTCATATTATGTTCGTGTTTAATCGGCCTACTAGCCTGACAGAAGAAAACAGCCAGACCAAGACAAACAGACACGTTCATGCGCACAAATGTATGTCCTGTGTGGGAACCGAATCCACCAGCCTTGGTGCTAAAGTCGAACCGAACTCGTCAAAGTCATTAATTAAGAATTAGTCATATGTCAAGAAATGCTTGGTTGATTGCCTGCCCGGGTTAAAAATTTCCATCCGATCCCAACTCCCAAAGGAGCTGGGACGATGCCATCTGAAATATTCAATATAATGATTTATTCCACAGAGCTTCAGACTTTGAACAAGCGATACTGAGGGCGGCAGAGTGTAAGTATGCTGACCACTGGCTACAAGCCTATACGGTCGCCTAATACGGGCACGAGCCTATACCCTGACACCCTCAGGCTAGCTGTCTGTCTGCGGCTGGGAGTCCCGATATGTGCTCCACACAAGTGCCCCTGCGGCAGTGATGTCGATCAGTTTGGACACCACGGACTTTCTTGTCAAAAAAGTGCAGGTAGTTTCTCCCGTCATGCCGCACTTAACGACATTATCCGTCGGGCCCTCGCCTCTGTCAACGTTCCAGCTATTGTGGTACTCACCGGACTAGCCAGGGACGATGGTAAGCGACCCGACGGGATGTCGTTGATTCCATGGAAGATGAGGAGGGTTTTAGTGTGGGACGCAACTTGCGTTGACACACAGGCCTCTTCTCATCTTCATCGCACTACCATCAAGGCGCGTCTGAGGCGGCTGAACATTTAAAAATAAATAAACACAGGGGTCTTGGCTCCGACTACAAATTTGTTCTTTCGGAGTAGAGACCCTTGGTCCGTGGGGTCCAGGCGTGCAGTCGCTTTTTCAAGAACTAGCGAGACGTCTGACATTCTGAAATATCGTAGATAATTATGCTAATTTGGAATTTAATTTAATTAATAATAATAATTTAATTAATAACTTTGACGAGTTCGGTTCGATTTTAGCGGATTCGATTCCCACACAGGACATACATTTGTGCGCATGAATGTGTCTGTTAATTTAATAAATAATTTGTTCTCTCTGCCTACCCCGCAAGGGACTTGGCGTGAAGATATACATACATACATACACACAATTATGCTAACTTTATTTAAATAATTTAATTTATAATATTGTTTGGATCCAAAGCTCTTTACTGCATCATGCTTCTTTACACAGCTTTTATATTATTATTCAGGTGTGAAATCGTTTACTGCGTCTTGTTCCAATTTCTCACGTGAAGCAGCGTGTAGCAGAAATTGAGCATTGAGAATGATACACAAATCACTGATGTTCCTGCTCTTGTCCCTTCACAGTCTACCAGTTCATTTACTGAACTTTCAAAAGAGGAAAGATGCCACACGTCAAAGGTATATTTGAACTAATTAAATTCATTTTATTTATTTCATTTTTATCGTAATTGTCATTGGTATTTATAATAAACAAATTTTAAATTAATTTCAGATGTACATAATTTATGAATAACTTCTAAGTGAACAAATTGTCACCTAAATGTAAACTTTCATATAATCAATTCAAAAATCCAAAAATCAGCTCAATTTTAATTCCAGGGTTAAAAGAGTCTTAAAAAGTTGACTAGGAATATGTCTGAATGTTTCAAAAAATATTTTGGATGCAAATTAAAATGAGCATGAAGGACAAGAAGGCCAGGCGATATACCTTTGAAGAGAAAATACTACCTTCACGTACAACATTGAAAAAACTGGTTTCACAACTGAATGTCGATCCAGGAGTAAATCCTCCGATTTTTGAATCAATCGAACAAGACGTAAGTTTTTTGCATTGTTTGTCAGATATTGAAATCTTGTATCAGTTAAGTGTATTTGGTTTTCCAAAAAGTAAATGAATATTGAAAATTGACTGATGAAAATTAAAACACCTAGAACAAAATATAATCTATATAAAGTATAAAACAATGTTTCTTACCGCCGTCTGTATGCATAGAACTTTTAAACTACGCAATGGATTTTTATGCTGTTTTCATCCATAGAGTGATTCAAAAGGAAGGTTTGTATGTCATAATACATGCATATTATAGTAGAGAAAAGTTTGAGAATTTAAAAGATTTATAATGCGATGTGGTAAAAAACATACTTATTGTGTGCTTACTGTGCAAACGCTGGCAAATCCTTTTGAGATGATACATCATAATAATGTACTGCGGATTTATATATCTTAAAAAGATCTACAGAAAAGTCCATCATCGTATATGATGGTATCTCCCAAGGATAACCCACAGTAACCAATTTTAACTTTCACATGTTACAAAATATTCTTTATTTACGAAGCTATTTAATCAATACTACAATACAGTATTATTCCTTAGCCAATTAAATACGTTAGATACGTTGTGCATTTGAAATCGCTCCACATTGAATATAAGCGTGCGAAACCGGAGCGGTATGCCTGTAATCAGTAAATCAAAGTGGTTCATTTCTTATTATATTATTATTATAAGAGATAAACAACTTTATTTCAACCCTTATTTCAATATTATATTTTGTTTATATCATTTCCAGGTAAAGACTTGGAAAGAGGAGAAACGGTACTGCGCCATATTTTTTGATGAAATGGCTCTTGAACCTGGCTTGACATATGCACCAAATAAAGATCGAATTTCTGGACGTGTCGAGTTAAATGAAAGGAAACCAAAACTTGCTGACCATGCATTAGTCTTCCTTGTCAAAGGTGCAATTTTTAAATGGCAACAACCAATTGAATATTATTTCTGTGCGGATACTACAAGTGGAATCGAATTAAAATCCATTTAAAAAAAAAATATCAAAGCTGTTGGGAGACAGGATTAATGCCAAATGCTTTCTTATGTAATCAAGGTTCAGCCTTCCAATCAGCTATGAAGAGTTTTCAGCAAGACACAAAACGGGAGCAAATTCTTGCCAATGAAAATACTGGTTTGATTGTTTATAAAACTTTATTGTATAATTTAACATTCAAACTACCGAACAAAAAAAATACAAAATAAGAAACTTAATCTAAATTATACAATGGCGGACTTATCCCAATAGAGATCTCTTCCAGTCAACCATGAAATGCTTGAAAAGGAATTCATCTAATAGGTTTGGTGCAATTTACGCACAATACACACTTCTCGCTCAACACAAAATACCCAAACTCACAGTACATATACGCGTTAAAAAGTAAAGGCTAATTTAAATATCAGAAATAGAGTCGTAATGCTTCTTCACCTGTGATTTAAAGGAGTTATAAGATTGGGATAACTTCACACTTATTGGGAGTGCGTTCCAGAGACGTACGGCTTGAACCGTAAGGGATTTGGAAAAACATTGGGAATTATTGGCAGGGATTTATAAGAATAGATCGTTTCTAGGTCGAAGTCGGGTATCCATTACACGAAACTTGAAACACTCGTGGAGATATTTTGGAGCCGTAGTACTGAAGAGTATATAGAAAATGAAAAGACAGGGTATGAAGATTTCTACTGGGTATGATTTTCTAATGGGTTAAACAGATTAAGCTTTTTGCGATATTCAGAAATATGATCAAATTTCCGTAGACCAAAAACATATCTCCAGAAGATCTTCCGTAGGATCCAAATACACCACATCTCCATAATCTAGTAGAGGGAGAAGGAGGGAATTTACCAATAAATACTTATACTGCTGGGTGGGTGGGTCATCAGAAAATTACTAGTAAAATTAGAGTGCAAAGAATGCAAAAATAAATTAACTACTGAGACAAGAATAGATGTTCACAGGTGGATTACCCACAAGGAATATAAAAAATCGGCCAAGTGCGAGTCGGACTCGCGCACGAAGGGTTCCGTACCATTATCTATAAAAAAGGCAAAAAAATCACGTTTGTTGTATGGGAGCCCCTTTAAATATTTGTTTTATTCTATTTTTTAGTATTTGTTGTTATAGCGGCAACAGAAATACATCATCTGTGAAAATTTCAACTGTCTAACTATCACGGTTCATGAGATATAGCCTGGTGACAGACGGACGGACGGACGGACGGACAGCGGAGCCTCAGTAATAGGGTTCCGTTTTAAAAAAATGAAAGTAAGTTGACCTACCCATCAGAGGATGCAGTGAGATATTTTAGTGTGTTTTAGAAAAAAATGGTCATTTTTTTTTTCAAATTTGTCTAAAGTTATTAAAGAAAATATTATGGTCAATTATAACTTAGAAAACATTGCTTGTCAATCACACCAAAATATTGCTATTCAGCTCTTTTTGCAGGTTACTTTGAAAAACACTTGTGAAAAACGGTCAATTCGTGTGTGTCAATATAAAACTATATGAAATATATTAATACCTAATGTACACAGTATTGTGCTGGTTGTGCGAGTAACATTCAAGTTTCATATGCATTGTATCATACCTTTGCTTATTATTTAATTGGTGCAACATAATTCATAAAATTTTGAGAGGAACTGACATTATCAGATTACAGAAAATAAATTTGCCTATGATGCAAAAAAAAGCGCTATTAATATTTACTACAAAGTTAAAGAAAAATAAACAAATTACAATAATTTACACATGTTTTTTATAGCGATTTTATCACATATACCTTTATATTACGGTGGTGATGAAATCGTTGAATCTCATCACTCATATATACGTCCGTCATTGCGAAAGTGGAAGGATGTAGGAGCCGAGGAAGACCAAGACTAAAAGACCATGACCAAATACCTTAGGAACCGGCGAGCGTGTACGAAAAGAACTATGAATGTGGAAGAAGCGAGTGAAGTGTGTAACGACCGCGTCTTGAGGCGCTCGGTTCTCTCTGCCTACCCCGCAAGGGACCTGGCTTGAAGATATTCATACATACATACGATGTTACAAGTTTTCTTGTTTGTTTCAGCATATTCGGTGTTCCACTGCACCATACATTAATACCTTTAAAAGTACATGTTAGTTAATCATAAAATCGCTATCTCTAAAAGTACAGATTGAAGCTGCTAATTGTTTCACGATACTACCGGTAGATGGCGCTATAGTTAAAAATGTGCAATGGGTTAAAACCGCTAAATGGTTCACGGTATTAATAATAATAATAATAATAATAATAATAATTTATTTCATATATAACAACAGCACATTATAACTATATAAATTATTCACATACAGTACTAAAACAGTAATAATACAGCACAGCTAAGCGCACGTCAAGCAAAACACTTTGACCCTTATGCTGTTCTTATGCAGCATACAATAAGAGTTACAAACAACTACGAGCATAAAGCATGACCTGCTCCCAGCCGTGCTACAAGGACTACGAAATACGATGTACTTATAGTTATTTAATTCAGTGTGTGCCATCTGAACTAGTATTATGAAAATACTGTATCTCAAATGGCACAATCCTTCCCAGGTGTAACATACAGAGAGAACCTTGTAGTATATAGTACAATGAACATACAATTTAAATTAAGGCTTAAAAATTATGCATCAGCTTAGTCTGCGAGTAGTGCACAACCAATATCAACAAATTCACAATTGCAGCATCAATAATAAGTCCGTGTCAACAACAAGCATTCCACAAAAATGAAAAGGAAATATTTATCTCCAATAAGAATAATAATTAATAAATACTCATCAAAAGTTTCTCAGTTTCGTCGTAGGAAAGATTTTGAAGCCAGTCAGTTGTTTTTGCTTTGGAATTGTATTTGGAATAAGAATGAATTTTTAAAATTTTGTTTATTTTGTTATATAAAAAGGAGCCATTGTACGGAAAGAATTTTTTTATAAATTTTGTTTTAATTTATGGTATTTAGGTATTACCGGTAGATGGCGCTGTAGTTAAAAAATGTATAACATTTGTATTTTACATTTGACTTGTATGTAATACATTCTATAAACATCGCCGCTTCTACTTGTTAAACGTTTTTTAAATTAAAGTTATTAATTATAAATATTTATTTAATGATGCCAGAGAACATAAGTACACGCACCCATTTTTTTTTTTATAAAACGTCGGAAGGCATACGAGCATACGGCCTATCTGATATAAAGTGGTCACGGTAACCTATGAACAAAGTGAGAAAGCACTATGAAATTTGGCCAGTCCTGAAAGTTTACAAAGAATCAGCTGTTTTCCGTCAGTGAAATGATAATTTTCACGGCCGAATGGGACGCCATTTTCACGTATGCGTTTCCAGGGAGACGCGAAAACCGGTAGCGCTGATTGGTAGTATTTTAGTCGTCGCCCTGGTTACTATCAACAAAGCGTGCGCTAAGGAGCGATGTAATACGCCTTCCCAAAGCCTGTCTGCGTGAAAAAATACATAATAATTATATATTACTGGAAAGCAAATCATTAAATACTTATACTTCTAACAGTGAAAAAAATCAGTGTTCAAACAAAATGTTGTGATAGTTTATTTTGAATAGTGTTTTTGTTATACATAGTAAGTGATATTTTTTCATGTTGCGTTTGTAAGTACTTTATTTAATAAATCTTGTGGGGATGCACTCACCGGTGTCTGTACCTGATAATGAAGCTACTGGCGCCTCATCTGGTTGAATATGCAATTTATGCCAGAAATTATTTTGTTCTAGGCGTGGACTTAAAATTCATTTTGGTTAATCACATAAAAATTCTTGTTCGCAAAATTCAATAATCTCTAGCATTTTCATTACCAAGAACACTTGTAACACATCTATTACTCCCTAATCGAACCGTTTCATGAAAAACTAGCTCACTTTAAACAGAATACTGCAGTAGTCAAGAGTATACCTCGAGGTGCGAGGATCTCCGTTGCTAACGCTTCGTCTCATCTTTTATCAAACTGCACCGAAAATATCACTATATATGACTGGGAAAAATTGTTATCATTTGCATATCGCACAGTGTATGCTTCTACAGAGGTAGGTACCTAACTACTATATGCAAATTTTAAACTACTGTTTACTTATTGTTACCACTACTCTTACTATAACTATCTCTCTTAAAAAATACCCAGACCAAGACAAACAGACATATTCATGCACACAAATGTTTGTCCCGTGTGGGAATCAACCCACTAGCGTCGGTGTCAAAGTAACGTAACAGCGCGTTTCGCCACTGCGCCACCGAGCTCGTCAAACATATATTGTTTTTCCCTTTTATTCATTGATTGCATTTATTTAACCTATTTAGATTAGGTATCTTGTCTGTGTGGCACCATGTTTGAGTTATCAACAAATTAAATACAAGTTGAAAATTGGAAAATGTGATGATTGTAAAATTGAATTGAAAGCAGGCTCTATAAAATTATTTATATATAATAAATTCCGTATTTTCTATCGAAAATATCGAGTGGCAAAAATTGTTATCATTTGCATATCATTGCACAGTGTATGCTTCTAATGACCTAACTACTATATGCAACTTATGAACTACAATTGAAGCTTATCATTAAGTTACTACTTATACCTACATTTAAACTTATTAAATACTGTTTACTTATTATTACCACTACTTTACCACTACTCTTACTATAACTACCTCTCTTAAAAATACCCAGACCAAGACAAACAGACATGTTCATGCACACAAATATTTGTCCCGTGTGGGAATCGAACCCACTAGCGTCGGTGTCAAAGTAACGTAACAGCGCGTTTCGCCACTGCGCCACCGAGCTCGTCAAACATATTTTGAAAACATCGATACCTTTCATTCATTTTCCTACCAAATATTTTCATTTTGTTCGTCCCTTTATTCATTGATTGCATTTATTGAACCTATTTAAATTAGGTATCTTGTGTGTGTGGCACCATGTTCGAGTCATCAATAAATTAAATACAAGTTGAAAATTTGAAAAAATGTAAATTGTGCCACGTTTGGAGACCCTGTGTTATGTGGTGAAGCTGCAGTTGTGGGGAGCCTTTATTTTACAAAGAATCAGCTGTTTTCCGTCAGTGAAATGATAATTTTCACGGCCGAATGGGACGCCATTTTCACGTATGCGTTTCCAGGGAGACGCGAAAACCGGTAGCGCTGATTGGTAGTATTTTAGCCGTCGCCCTGGTTACTATCAACAAAGCGTGCGCTAAAGAGCGATGTAATACGCCTTCCCAAAGCCTGTCTGCGTGAAAAAATACATAATAATTGTATTTTACTGGAAAGCAAATCATTAAATACTTATACTTCTAACAGTGTAAAAATTAGTGTTCAAACAAAATGTTGTGATAGTTTATTTTAAATACGTAGTGTTTTTGTTATAAGTAACATAGTAAGTGATATTTTTTATGTTGCGTTTGTAAGTAAGTACTTTATTTATTAAATCTTGTGTGGATGCACTAACCGGTTTCTGTACCTGATAATGAAGCTACTGGTGCCTCATCTGGTTGAATATGCAATTTATGCCAAAAATCATTTTGTTCTAGGCGTGGACTTAAAATTCATTTTGGTAAATCACATAAAAATTATTGTTCGCAAAATTCAATAACCTCTAGCTATTTCATTACCAAGAACAGTTGTAACACATCTATTACTCCCCAATCGAACCGTTTTATGAAAAACTTGCTCATTTTAAACAGAATATTGCATAGTCAAGAGTATACCTCGAGGTGCGAGGATCTCCGTTGCTAACTCTTTGTCTTGTTTTGTTGTTTTATCAAACTGCACTGAAAATAATACTACAGACACAGTGGATTAGCTTATAAGTCTACTCTGCTATAGATGGCTGGGAAAAAATGTTATTATTTGCATATCGCACCCTGTGTACCTAACTAGTATATTTATTTATTGCTTAGAAACTAGGCTGTTGCGGCCACCAATCTAATTGGTGACCTCACTCACTCGCAGGTACACTACAATACGACCCTCAAGGTAGTTGTTATTCGGCTACTGTTTTCTATGAGGTGGAGATACTTTCCCAGTAGGGTTGCTTTGATATGTAGGTACTATCTCTTTAGAAAAATTTGGAGACTTCATGCAGAAGAATTTCGTCTATGGTGTATTCGTTGCTATGGAGTTGTTATTGTCAAATGTAAAAATATATTTTCCTTATAAATAAAATATAGAATATTTCTATGCTCGTTTTTAATCGGCCTACTAGCCTGACAAATTGGTAGCAGAGCGTGGTTGACTGAAATGGTAGATATGGCTACATATCGTATTGAGCCACTGGCAAAAAATAATTACGATACATAGTATTGTCTTAGGTTTTCGCGATTGTTACACATTGACTTAAGACTGAAGTACTTAAAGGGAGTCACAGACAAAATTGGCAACATCTTACGGCGAGCTTCAATTAAAACTTACTTCAAGCCCCATAAGAAGATCAGTCAATTTCTAAGACCTATCAAGTCTAATATCCCCTTACAAGATGCAGGAGTATACAAATTAGACTGCGAATGTGGTTTATCATACATAGGGCAAACAAAGAGAAGCGTAGGTACTCGTGTGAAAGAACACATTGCTGACATGAAGAATAGGCGCGATAAAAACTCTGCAGTTTGTGAACATACACTGGACCAGCCAAACCATTACATCCGGTTTGATAAACCACAAATCCTCGCCAAGGAGAATCGCTACATGCCGAGAATGTTGCGCGAGGCTATTGAAATAAGAAAACACCCCAATTTCAATAGAGAAGATGGTTGGCAAGTACCACCTGCTTGGGATCCAGTCCTAAAAATGATCAAATCCCAAACCCAAAGATCTAAAAAATGTTCGGACACTGTGAGCGATTTTTGTGTGAATCGGAACATATATAATTAATCCATCCATGTCGGTAGATGTAATAATTGAATAACTAATGTAAGACAAATACCACCTTAGTCTTCCTGCGACCACGGACGCTGCAAAGCGTTCGAAACGTCAGGTTCAACAAAATAAATAAAATACGCGATACTTCCGTTAAAAATTGTTTAATTCAATTACGATACTTGTTGTGTTCAAGCTCAAGCCATACTAGTCAAGAACAAACTATGGGGATACGTAAGTGGTACTCTTGCAATGCCGTCAGACGACGCCGGTGAGGCAAAAATTAAAGCGTTCAACAAACAAGACATGAAGGCACGTGCTGAGATATTACTACTGATGAGCCCCTCACAATTAAAGGACGTACGTGGCTGTAAGACATCAAAACAAGTATGGGACAAGCTAAACTCTTTACATGAATGTACCGGGCCTGCAGGTAAAGCTATGTTATTAAAGCAGCTCGTTTTGAAGAAAATGTTAGAGCGAGATGATGTGCAGGATCACTTGAGCAACTTGATGGATGTGGTTGACAAACTCGCAGCTATGCGCGTAGATATCCATCCAGAATTGTTCACCATAATGATGTTGTGTAGTTTGGCAAATAATTTTGAAAATTTCAGAAGTGCTATTGAATCCAGAGACACTTTACCAAGTCCAGATGATTTAAAAAATAAAATTATTGAAGAGAGTGGGGTTAGAAAGAATAACAACTCTAGAGAGAATTAGGATAGGGGCATTATTTCGGTATCAATGGAAGACAAGGCAGATTTAACGAAACATTTAAATTTAGATGTAATAAATGCAAAAAGAGAGGCCATAACGCTTCACAAGGTGAGTCGAAAGCTAAATTTACAAGCGGAGAAAAGTCGGGAATGTCAAGCCATGACATTTTTTATATCGAGCTAGTGTGCCTGAAGTCTGTAAACTATTGAAACAAAGAAAGATGGTAACAAAAACAAATTCATGAATTTAATCGATGAAACCGGAGCGCTGAAATAAGCTTCTGAACAACATGTCACTCAAGTTAAAGGTGAAGGATTCCTTACTGTAAGAGTGGGGAATGAGCATTACAGTCTGAATGATACGCTGTACGTTCCTGAATTATCGACAAACTTAATGTCTGTTGGAAAGATTACTGATCATGGATATACTGTTATATTCCAGAAAGACGAAGCTTTAATAAAAAAATAAATATAAAGTTCTCTAGGCATGAAGGCAAAATTAATTAGATATATTATTTGAAAGTAGATGAAGTAGAAAAAGCTAACGCAGCAGTAAGAATTAATGATAATATAATAATATGTCACAAGAAACTTGGCCCTTTAAATGAAGCAGACCTGAAAGCAGCATCCAAAAAAGAATTAGTAAAATGAATGAACATTGAAGGTTCAGAAAAATCGGCTGATTGCGAGACATGCTTGAAAGGTAAGATGACAAGATTACCATTTAATTCTTCAGATGGAATAAATAGTAAGGAGCAACTAGAAATTATACATACTGACGGTTTAGGCCACATGCAGACTGAAACATTTGGAGGTTCTAAGTACTTCGTTACATTCATCGACATTATACAAGGTATATGTGTATATTTTATTAAAAGTAAAAGCGACGTATTTCAGATGCACAAGGAATATAAAACACGATGGAAAAGTAGTTCTACAATCACATAACGGCACAGAGTACGTAAACAAAAAAAAAAACATGATTAGTTAAAGCAGCCTGGAATACAACACAGGCTATCAGCACCGTAGAGCAATGTACTTGCAAAGCGCAAAAATAGAATATTAGTTGAGAATGCAAGATGTCTAATGCTTGAGTCACATGTTCCAGAAGAGTTATGGGCAGAGGCAGTCAATACTGCAAACTATTTGATCAATAGATGTCCAAGTAAAGTTTTAAATGAATGTACATCTTTCAAAAAATGGATTGGTCATGAACCATCTGTAAGACACCTGCATTCGTTTTGAATAAACGGCCTAAGCGAGGTGGAAAATTTGATCCTCGCGCCATCGAATGTGTATTCATGGGATACACAAATGTGCCAGAGGGTACAGGATATTAATTCCTAGTAAGAAGGATGTCATAATAAGCAGAGACGTGAAAGATATAGACAAAATGTTTTTTATGTGAAGGAAGAAAATTATTCCAATCCAAAGATTAAAGAGAAGGGGGATAATGAGTACAAAATAGTAGAAGCAATAACTGGAACTTCGGCGTAACACGACGTAGCTCAACTATCTGTTAGTGGAATGACAATTTCACCGATGCAGTTGGCAACTTCGACATATATAAATAATAAAAAAAAAAAAAAAAATTGTCGGACAAATTACACAGCGCCATCTAGCCCCAAAGTAAGCGAAGCTTGTGTTATGGGTACTAGACAACTGATAAATATACGTAAGTACATTTTTTTTTTGTAAATACATACTTATATACATAGAAAATACCCAGACCAAGACAAACAGACATGTTCATGCACACAAATGTTTGTGTTGTGTGGGAATCGAACCCACGAGCGTTGGTGTCAAAGTAGCGTAACAGCGTGTTCCACCACTGCGCCACCGAACTCATCAAATGACGAAGATATAGCTGTTGAAAGTGATGAAGAAATACAGAGTGAAGTAGAAGATATTCATGATGATACAAATAATACTGGACGTCCTCAGAGAACGAGGAAATTGCCAGTATGGGCTAAAGATTACGAAATTAAAGGAAGGAAGAGATAAAGCTGAAACGATTAATGTGTAATAATGCGAGATGATTCATTTCTGTGTGAATAAGAAGAAGAAGAATACGGGTACGGGTACCATGATGCAATAAAGGCAGAAATTAGAGCGCACGTAATAAATGGTACTTGGAAGATAGTCAAACGAGATAATGATATGAAAACCATAGATTTCAAAATGATATTGAAGAAGAAAATAGGCTCTAGTAATACACAAATAAGAAAAGCCAACATGGAAGCCGATCTACTGACCATGATGAAAGTATGAGCTGGACTTAAGCTTGGAAAATTCAGATCCTCATTAGGATTACTTTAATGAATTTCTTCTGATGAGGAGGAGATTGTTGGAGACTTCACGTAGAAGAATTTCGTCAATGGTGTATTCGTTGCTATGGGGTTGTTATTGCCAAATGTAAAATATATATTTTCCTTATAAATAAAACATAGAATATTTCATATTATGTTCGTGTTTAATCGGCCTACTAGCCTGACAGAAGAAAACAGCCAGACCAAGACAAACAGACACGTTCATGCGCACAAATGTATGTCCTGTGTGGGAACCGAATCCACCAGCCTTGGTGCTAAAGTCGAACCGAACTCGTCAAAGTCATTAAGAATTAGTCATATGTCAAGAAATGCTTGGTTGATTGCCTGCCCGGGTTAAAAATTTCCATCCGATCCCAACTCCCAAAGGAGCTGGGACGATGCCATCTGAAATATTCAATATAATGATTTATTCCACAGAGCTTCAGACTTTGAACAAGCGATACTGAGGGCGGCAGAGTGTAAGTATGCTGACCACTGGCTACAAGCCTATACGGTCGCCTAATACGGGCACGAGCCTATACCCTGACACCCTCAGGCTAGCTGTCTGTCTGCGGCTGGGAGTCCCGATATGTGCTCCACACAAGTGCCCCTGCGGCAGTGATGTCGATCAGTTTGGACACCACGGACTTTCTTGTCAAAAAAGTGCAGGTAGTTTCTCCCGTCATGCCGCACTTAACGACATTATCCGTCGGGCCCTCGCCTCTGTCAACGTTCCAGCTATTGTGGTACTCACCGGACTAGCCAGGGACGATGGTAAGCGACCCGACGGGATGTCGTTGATTCCATGGAAGATGAGGAGGGTTTTAGTGTGGGACGCAACTTGCGTTGACACACAGGCCTCTTCTCATCTTCATCGCACTACCATCAAGGCGCGTCTGAGGCGGCTGAACATTTAAAAATAAATAAACACAGGGGTCTTGGCTCCGACTACAAATTTGTTCTTTCGGAGTAGAGACCCTTGGTCCGTGGGGTCCAGGCGTGCAGTCGCTTTTTTCAAGAACTAGCGAGACGTCTGACATTCTGAAATATCGTAGATAATTATGCTAATTTGGAATTTAATTTAATTAATAATAATAATTTAATTAATAACTTTGACGAGTTCGGTTCGATTTTAGCGGATTCGATTCCCACACAGGACATACATTTGTGCGCATGAATGTGTCTGTTAATTTAATAAATAATTTGTTCTCTCTGCCTACCCCGCAAGGGACTTGGCGTGAAGATATACATACATACATACACACAATTATGCTAACTTTATTTAAATAATTTAATTTATAATATTGTTTGGATCCAAAGCTCTTTACTGCATCATGCTTCTTTACACAGCTTTTATATTATTATTCAGGTGTGAAATCGTTTACTGCGTCTTGTTCCAATTTCTCACGTGAAGCAGCGTGTAGCAGAAATTGAGCATTGAGAATGATACACAAATCACTGATGTTCCTGCTCTTGTCCCTTCACAGTCTACCAGTTCATTTACTGAACTTTCAAAAGAGGAAAGATGCCACACGTCAAAGGTATATTTGAACTAATTAAATTCATTTTATTTATTTCATTTTTATCGTAATTGTCATTGGTATTTATAATAAACAAATTTTAAATTAATTTCAGATGTACATAATTTATGAATAACTTCTAAGTGAACAAATTGTCACCTAAATGTAAACTTTCATATAATCAATTCAAAAATCCAAAAATCAGCTCAATTTTAATTCCAGGGTTAAAAGAGTCTTAAAAAGTTGACTAGGAATATGTCTGAATGTTTCAAAAAATATTTTGGATGCAAATTAAAATGAGCATGAAGGACAAGAAGGCCAGGCGATATACCTTTGAAGAGAAAATACTACCTTCACGTACAACATTGAAAAAACTGGTTTCACAACTGAATGTCGATCCAGGAGTAAATCCTCCGATTTTTGAATCAATCGAACAAGACGTAAGTTTTTTGCATTGTTTGTCAGATATTGAAATCTTGTATCAGTTAAGTGTATTTGGTTTTCCAAAAAGTAAATGAATATTGAAAATTGACTGATGAAAATTAAAACACCTAGAACAAAATATAATCTATATAAAGTATAAAACAATGTTTCTTACCGCCGTCTGTATGCATAGAACTTTTAAACTACGCAATGGATTTTTATGCTGTTTTCATCCATAGAGTGATTCAAAAGGAAGGTTTGTATGTCATAATACATGCATATTATAGTAGAGAAAAGTTTGAGAATTTAAAAGATTTATAATGCGATGTGGTAAAAAACATACTTATTGTGTGCTTACTTTGCAAACGCTGGCAAATCCTTTTGAGATGATACATCATAATAATGTACTGCGGATTTATATATCTTAAAAAGATCTACAAAAAAGTCCATCATCGTATATGATGGTATCTCCCAAGGATAACCCACAGTAACCAATTTTAACTTTCACATGTTACAAAATATTCTTTATTTACGAAGCTATTTAATCAATACTACAATACAGTATTATTCCTTAGCCAATTAAATACGTTAGATACGTTGTGCATTTGAAATCGCTCCACATTGAATATAAGCGTGCGAAACCGGAGCGGTATGCCTGTAATCAGTAAATCAAAGTGGTTCATTTCTTATTATATTATTATTATAAGAGATAAACAACTTTATTTCAACCCTTATTTCAATATTATATTTTGTTTATATCATTTCCAGGTAAAGACTTGGAAAGAGGAGAAACGGTACTGCGCCATATTTTTTGATGAAATGGCTCTTGAACCTGGCTTGACATATGCACCAAATAAAGATCGAATTTCTGGACGTGTCGAGTTAAATGAAAGGAAACCAAAACTTGCTGACCATGCATTAGTCTTCCTTGTCAAAGGTGCAATTTTTAAATGGCAACAACCAATTGAATATTATTTCTGTGCGGATACTACAAGTGGAATCGAATTAAAATCCATTTAAAAAAAAAATATCAAAGCTGTTGGGAGACAGGATTAATGCCAAATGCTTTCTTATGTAATCAAGGTTCAGCCTTCCAATCAGCTATGAAGAGTTTTCAGCAAGACACAAAACGGGAGCAAATTCTTGCCAATGAAAATACTGGTTTGATTGTTTATAAAACTTTATTGTATAATTTAACATTCAAACTACCGAACAAAAAAAATACAAAATAAGAAACTTAATCTAAATTATACAATGGCGGACTTATCCCAATAGAGATCTCTTCCAGTCAACCATGAAATGCTTGAAAAGGAATTCATCTAATAGGTTTGGTGCAATTTACGCACAATACACACTTCTCGCTCAACACAAAATACCCAAACTCACAGTACATATACGCGTTAAAAAGTAAAGGCTAATATATCAGAAATAGAGTCGTAATGCTTCTTCACCTGTGATTTAAAGGAGTTATAAGATTGGGATAACTTCACACTTATTGGGAGTGCGTTCCAGAGACGTACGGCTTGAACCGTAAGGGATTTGGAAAAACATTGGGAATTATTGGCAGGGATTTATAAGAATAGATCGTTTCTAGGTCGAAGTCGGGTATCCATTACACGAAACTTGAAACACTCGTGGAGATATTTTGGAGCCGTAGTACTGAAGAGTATATAGAAAATGAAAAGACAGGGTATGAAGATTTCTACTGGGTATGATTTTCTAATGGGTTAAACAGATTAAGCTTTTTGCGATATTCAGAAATATGATCAAATTTCCGTAGACCAAAAACATATCTCCAGAAGATCTTCCGTAGGATCCAAATACACCACATCTCCATAATCTAGTAGAGGGAGAAGGAGGGAATTTACCAATAAATACTTATACTGCTGGGTGGGTGGGTCATCAGAAAATTACTAGTAAAATTAGAGTGCAAAGAATGCAAAAATAAATTAACTACTGAGACAAGAATAGATGTTCACAGGTGGATTACCCACAAGGAATATAAAAAATCGGCCAAGTGCGAGTCGGACTCGCGCACGAAGGGTTCCGTACCATTATCTATAAAAAAGGCAAAAAAATCACGTTTGTTGTATGGGAGCCCCTTTAAATATTTGTTTTATTCTATTTTTTAGTATTTGTTGTTATAGCGGCAACAGAAATACATCATCTGTGAAAATTTCAACTGTCTAACTATCACGGTTCATGAGATATAGCCTGGTGACAGACGGACGGACGGACGGACGGACAGCGGAGCCTCAGTAATAGGGTTCCGTTTTAAAAAAATGAAAGTAAGTTGACCTACCCATCAGAGGATGCAGTGAGATATTTTAGTGTGTTTTAGAAAAAAATGGTCATTTTTTTTTTCAAATTTGTCTAAAGTTATTAAAGAAAATATTATGGTCAATTATAACTTAGAAAACATTGCTTGTCAATCACACCAAAATATTGCTATTCAGCTCTTTTTGCAGGTTACTTTGAAAAACACTTGTGAAAAACAGTCAATTCGTGTGTGTCAATATAAAACTATATGAAATATATTAATACCTAATGTACACAGTATTGTGCTGGTTGTGCGAGTAACATTCAAGTTTCATATGCATTGTATCATACCTTTGCTTATTATTTAATTGGTGCAACATAATTCATAAAATTTTGAGAGGAACTGACATTATCAGATTACAGAAAATAAATTTGCCTATGATGCAAAAAAAAGCCCTATTAATATTTACTACAAAGTTAAAGAAAAATAAACAAATTACAATAATTTACACATGTTTTTTATAGCGATTTTATCACATATACCTTTATATTACGGTGGTGATGAAATCGTTGAATCTCATCACTCATATATACGTCCGTCATTGCGAAAGTGGAAGGATGTAGGAGCCGAGGAAGACCAAGACTAACCGACCATGACCAAATACCTTAGGAACCGGCGAGCGTGTACGAAAAGAACTATGAATGTGGAAGAAGCGAGTGAAGTGTGTAACGACCGCGTCTTGAGGCGCTCGGTTCTCTCTGCCTACCCCGCAAGGGACCTGGCTTGAAGATATTCATACATACATACGATGTTACAAGTTTTCTTGTTTGTTTCAGCATATTCGGTGTTCCACTGCACCATACATTAATACCTTTAAAAGTACATGTTAGTTAATCATAAAATCGCTATCTCTAAAAGTACAGGTTGAAGCTGCTAATTGTTTCACGATACTACCGGTAGATGGCGCTATAGTTAAAAATGTGCAATGGGTTAAAACCGCTAAATGGTTCACGGTATTACCGGTAGATGGCGCTGTAGTTAAAAAATGTATAACATTTGTATTTTACGTTTGACTTGTATGTAATACATTCTATAAACATCGCCGCTTCTACTTGTTAAACGTTTTTTAATTTAAGTTATTAATTATAAATATTTATTTAATGATTCCAGAGAACATAAGTACACGCACCCATTTTTTTTTTATAAAACGTCGGAAGGCATACGAGCATACGGCCTATCTGATATAAAGTGGTCACGGTAACCTATGAACAAAGTGAGAAAGCACTATGAAATTTGGCCAGTCCTGAAAGCATTACCTTTTAGCGACCGCTTTATTTATGGTCGAAATTAACAATACGTTACCTTTTTCATATAACATCATAAAAATTTACACACTTAAATCTCAAGAGACAATGAAGTATACGCATAGAAAACAGTTTTAATTTTACAACTTACTGATAACTATTTCGCTAATCTGAGGTAGGTATCTAACTACTATATTTATTTATTGCTTACAATGTATGCGGCCACTAATCTAAATATGTGCACAAAGCGCACATATTAGGCCGCAGACAGTTTGCGCCTACGTAACTACAACTTATAAACTATAGCGTATTATAATATTGAATGACCACTAGCGTCGGTGTTAAAGTAACGTAACAGCGCGTTTCGCCACTGCGCCACCGAGCTCGTCAAACATATTTTGAAAACAACGATATCATTCATTTTCCCAACAAATATTTTCATTTTGTTTTCCCTTTTATTCGTTGATTGCATTTATTGAACCTATTTATATTAGGTATCTTGTCTGTGTGGCACCATGTTCGAGTTATCAACAAATTAAATACAAGTTGAAAATTGGAAAATGTGATGATTGTAAGATTGAATTGAAAGCAAGCTCTATAAAATTATTTACATAAAATATTTTCCGTATTTTCTATCGAAAATATCGAGTGGCAAAAATTGTTATCATTTGCATATCATTGCACAGTGTATGCTTCTAATGTCCTAACTACTATATGCAACTTATAAACTACAATTAAAGCTTATGTACTATATATCATTAATTTGCTACTTATACCTACATTTAAACTTATTAAATACTGTTTACTTATTATTACCACTACTTTACCACTACTCTTACTATAACTACCTCTCTTAAAAATACCCAGACCAAGACAAACAGACATGTTCATGCACACAAATATTTGTCCCGTGTGGGAATCGAACCCACTAGCGTCGGTGTCAAAGTAACGTAACAGCGCGTTTCGCCACTGCGCCACCGAGCTCGTCAAACATATTTTGAAAACATCGATACCTTTCATTCATTTTCCTACCAAATATTTTCATTTTGTTCGTCCCTTTATTCATTGATTGCATTTATTGAACCTATTTAAATTAGGTATCTTGTGTGTGTGGCACCATGTTCGAGTCATCAATAAATTAAATACAAGTTGAAAATTTGAAAAAATGTAAATTGTGCCACGTTTGGAGAGCCTGTGTTATGTGGTGAAGCTGCAGTTGTGGGGAGCCTTTATTTTACAAAGAATCAGCTGTTTTCCGTCAGTGAAATGATAATTTTCACGGCCGAATGGGACGCCATTTTCACGTATGCGTTTCCAGGGAGACGCGAAAACCGGTAGCGCTGATTGGTAGTATTTTAGCCGTCGCCCTGGTTACTATCAACAAAGCGTGCGCTAAGGAGCGATGTAATACGCCTTCCCAAAGCCTGTCTGCGTGAAAAAATACATAATAATTATATATTACTGGAAAGCAAATCATTAAATACTTATACTTCTAACAGTGAAAAAAATCAGTGTTCAAACAAAATGTTGTGATAGTTTATTTTGAATAGTGTTTTTGTTATACATAGTAAGTGATATTTTTTCATGTTGCGTTTGTAAGTACTTTATTTAATAAATCTTGTGGGGATGCACTCACCGGTGTCTGTACCTGATAATGAAGCTACTGGCGCCTCATCTGGTTGAATATGCAATTTATGCCAGAAATTATTTTGTTCTAGGCGTGGACTTAAAATTCATTTTGGTAAATCACATAAAAATTCTTGTTCGCAAAATTCAATAATCTCTAGCATTTTCATTACCAAGAACACTTGTAACACATCTATTACTCCCTAATCGAACCGTTTCATGAAAAACTAGCTCACTTTAAACAGAATACTGCAGTAGTCAAGAGTATACCTCGAGGTGCGAGGATCTCCGTTGCTAACGCTTCGTCTCATCTTTTATCAAACTGCACCGAAAATATCACTATATATGACTGGGAAAAATTGTTATCATTTGCATATCGCACAGTGTATGCTTCTACAGAGGTAGGTACCTAACTACTATATGCAAATTTTAAACTACTGTTTACTTATTGTTACCACTACTCTTACTATAACTATCTCTCTTAAAAAATACCCAGACCAAGACAAACAGACATATTCATGCACACAAATGTTTGTCCCGTGTGGGAATCAACCCACTAGCGTCGGTGTCAAAGTAACGTAACAGCGCGTTTCGCCACTGCGCCACCGAGCTCGTCAAACATATATTGTTTTTCCCTTTTATTCATTGATTGCATTTATTTAACCTATTTAGATTAGGTATCTTGTCTGTGTGGCACCATGTTTGAGTTATCAACAAATTAAATACAAGTTGAAAATTGGAAAATGTGATGATTGTAAAATTGAATTGAAAGCAGGCTCTATAAAGTTATTTATATATAATAAATTCCGTATTTTCTATCGAAAATATCGAGTGGCAAAAATTGTTATCATTTGCATATCATTGCACAGTGTATGCTTCTAATGACCTAACTACTATATGCAACTTATGAACTACAATTGAAGCTTATCATTAAGTTACTACTTATACCTACATTTAAACTTATTAAATACTGTTTACTTATTATTACCACTACTTTACCACTACTCTTACTATAACTACCTCTCTTAAAAATACCCAGACCAAGACAAACAGACATGTTCATGCACACAAATATTTGTCCCGTGTGGGAATCGAACCCACTAGCGTCGGTGTCAAAGTAACGTAACAGCGCGTTTCGCCACTGCGCCACCGAGCTCGTCAAACATATTTTGAAAACATCGATACCTTTCATTCATTTTCCTACCAAATATTTTCATTTTGTTCGTCCCTTTAATCATTGATTGCATTTATTGAACCTATTTAAATTAGGTATCTTGTGTGTGTGGCACCATGTTCGAGTCATCAATAAATTAAATACAAGTTGAAAATTTGAAAAAATGTAAATTGTGCCACGTTTGGAGAGCCTGTGTTATGTGGTGAAGCTGCAGTTGTGGGGAGCCTTTATTTTACAAAGAATCAGCTGTTTTCCGTCAGTGAAATGATAATTTTCACGGCCGAATGGGACGCCATTTTCACGTATGCGTTTCCAGGGAGACGCGAAAACCGGTAGCGCTGATTGGTAGTATTTTAGCCGTCGCCCTGGTTACTATCAACAAAGCGTGCGCTAAGGAGCGATGTAATACGCCTTCACAAAGCATGTCTGCGTGAAAAAATACACAATAATTATATATTACTGGAAAGCAAATCATTAAATACTTATACTTCTAACAGTGTAAAAATTAGTGTTCAAACAAAATGTTGTGATAGTTTATTTTGAATACGTAGTGTTTTTGTTATAAGTAACATAGTAAGTGATATTTTTTATGTTGCGTTTGTAAGTAAGTACTTTATTTATTAAATCTTGTGTGGATGCACTAACCGGTTTCTGTACCTGATAATGAAGCTACTGGTGCCTCATCTGGTTGAATATGCAATTTATGCCAAAAATCATTTTGTTCTAGGCGTGGACTTAAAATTCATTTTGGTAAATCACATAAAAATTATTGTTCGCAAAATTCAATAACCTCTAGCTATTTCATTACCAAGAACACTTGTAACACATCTATTACTCCCCAATCGAACCGTTTTATGAAAAACTTGCTCATTTTAAACAGAATATTGCATAGTCAAGAGTATACCTCGAGGTGCGAGGATCTCCGTTGCTAACTCTTTGTCTTGTTTTGTTGTTTTATCAAACTGCACTGAAAATAATACTACAGACACAGTGGATTAGCTTATAAGTCTACTCTGCTATAGATGGCTGGGAAAAAATGTTATTATTTGCATATCGCACCCTGTGTACCTAACTAGTATATTTATTTATTGCTTAGAAACTAGGCTGTTGCGGCCACCAATCTAATTGGTGACCTCACTCACTCGCAGGTACACTACAATACGACCCTCAAGGTAGTTGTTATTCGGCTACTGTTTTCTATGAGGTGGAGATACTTTCCCAGTAGGGTTGCTTTGATATGTAGGTACTATCTCTTTAGAAAAATTTGGAGACTTCATGCAGAAGAATTTCGTCTATGGTGTATTCGTTGCTATGGAGTTGTTATTGTCAAATGTAAAAATATATTTTCCTTATAAATAAAATATAGAATATTTCTATGCTCGTTTTTAATCGGCCTACTAGCCTGACAAATTGGTAGCAGAGCGTGGTTGACTGAAATGGTAGATATGGCTACATATCGTATTGAGCCACTGGCAAAAAATAATTACGATACATGTTGTGTTCAAGCTCAAGCCATACTAGTCAAGAACAAACTATGGGGATACGTAAGTGGTACTCTTGCAATGCCGTCAGACGACGCCGGTGAGGCAAAAATTAAAGCGTTCAACAAACAAGACATGAAGGCACGTGCTGAGATATTACTACTGATGAGCCCCTCACAATTAAAGGACGTACGTGGCTGTAAGACATCAAAACAAGTATGGGACAAGCTAAACTCTTTACATCAATGTACCGGGCCTGCAGGTAAAGCTATGTTATTAAAGCAGCTCGTTTTGAAGAAAATGTTAGAGCGAGATGATGTGCAGGATCACTTGAGCAACTTGATGGATGTGGTTGACAAACTCGCAGCTATGCGCGTAGATATCCATCCAGAATTGTTCACTATAATGATGTTGTGTAGTTTGGCAAATAATTTTGAAAATTTCAGAAGTGCTATTGAATCCAGAGACACTTTACCAAGTCCAGATGATTTAAAAAATAAAATTATTGAAGAGAGTGGGGTTAGAAAGAATAACAACTCTAGAGAGAATTAGGATAGGGGCATTATTTCGGTATCAATGGAAGACAAGGCAGATTTAACGAAACATTTAAATTTAGATGTAATAAATGCAAAAAGATAGGCCATAACGCTTCACAATGTGAGTCGAAAGCTAAATTTACAAGCGGAGAAAAGTCGGGAATATCAAGCCATGACATTTTTTATATCGAGCTAGTGTGCCTGAAGTCTGTAAACTATTGAAACAAAGAAAGATGGTAACAAAAACAAATTCATGAATTTAATCGATGAAACCGGAGCGCTGAAATAAGCTTCTGAACAACATGTCACTCAAGTTAAAGGTGAAGGATTCCTTACTGTAAGAGTGGGGAATGAGCATTACAGTCTGAATGATACGCTGTACGTTCCTGAATTATCGACAAACTTAATGTCTGTTGGAAAGATTACTGATCATGGATATACTGTTATATTCCAGAAAGACGAAGCTTTAATAAAAAAATAAATATAAAGTTCTCTAGGCATGAAGGCAAAATTAATTAGATATATTATTTGAAAGTTGATGAAGTAGAAAAAGCTAACGCAGCAGTAAGAATTAATGATAATATAATAATATGTCACAAGAAACTTGGCCCTTTAAATGAAGCAGACCTGAAAGCAGCATCCAAAAAAGAATTAGTAAAATGAATGAACATTGAAGGTTCAGAAAAATCGGCTGATTGCGAGACATGCTTGAAAGGTAAGATGACAAGATTATCATTTAATTCTTCAGATGGAATAAATAGTAAGGAGCAACTAGAAATTATACATACTGACGTTTTAGGCCACATGCAGACTGAAACATTTGGAGGTTCTAAGTACTTCGTTACATTCATCGACATTATACAAGGTATATGTGTATATTTTATTAAAAGTAAAAGCGACGTATTTCAGATGCACAAGGAATATAAAACACGATGGAAAAGTAGTTCTACAATCACATAACGGCACAGAGTACGTAAACAAAAAAAAAAATGATTAGTTAAAGCAGCATGGAATACAACACAGGCTATCAGCACCGTAGAGCAATGTACTTGCAAAGCGCAAAAATAGAATATTAGTTGAGAATGCAAGATTGTAGTATTGGGTCGTGTCGTGGTCGTGTCGGATAGTGTAAGAACAAACGTCAAGTTGAGAGACTATAATTTTAATACAAACTATGCAATTACAAAGCTACTAGCGAAGTAGTGATAGAACCTCCGATTGGCGTTTCGACGGAGACGCCGGACCGCAAGTACTACCACAATGCTTACTCCACTAATATCGGTAGGGGGTATCCAATGAGCTTGAAAGCACCACCTACGATATAGTCGAGGGCCCTAATTAATAATATAATATAATATTGTCGGACAAATTACACAGCGCCATCTAGCCCCAAAGTAAGCGAAGCTTGTGTTATGGGTACTAGACAACTGATAAACATACGTAAATACATTTTTTTTTTGTAAATACATACTTATTATACATAGAAAATACCCAGACCAAGACAAACAGACATGTTCATGCACACAAATGTTTGCCATGTGTGGGAATCGAACCCACGAGCGTTGGTGTCAAAGTCGCGTCATTCACGACTGAGCCACCGAGCTCTGAGTACCGAATTCTGAGTACCGATGACATTACATGTTGTCCTCCCCATGTTTTGCTTGAAGCGTAACCATAACGCGATTTAGATACAGCGTGATATGGAACAGCGCCATCTAGCGTTGGGCACGGCAACTACTATATGTGGTAATACTACAGTCCCCCTCTTCTAACTCCGAGTTGTCCCAACGAGGAAATGCTAATGTTGCTTTCTTGGTCTTCCTCGTCCTCGTCTTGGTGGATTCTCCATAGATTGCATCTGTTTACGGGGTCGTCCTCGTTTCTTAAGAGCATATATTGGGTTAGGTATCTCTTGGGAGGGGTCTTGCCCGACATATGGTCTCAAAGCCGAGCATCTTGATGTGATTCAGGCTAATACGGAATTTGTCTATCAGCCTCTGAAATGTTGAAGGCGCGTTCCGTAAACCAAAAGGCATTCTAAGAAATTTGTAGATGCCACAAGGAGTGATGAAGGCCGTCTTATCTTGGTCCCTTTCTCGTACCATTATTTGCCAATAACCAGCCTTTAGATCTAGCGCTGTCATAAACGTCGTAGGCTTGGCTTCATGAAGCAAATCATCAATGCGAGGTATTGGGTATGTGTCGGGGATCGTGATGGCATTTAATCTCCTATAATCGACACAGACTCTTATTTGTCCGTTAGGTTTCGGAACCATGACCTCAGGTGCGGCCCAAGGAGAAGAACAAGGAACGATGATACCGTCTTTTATCATTTGTTTCAACTCTTTTTCCAACATAACTTTTCTTGGCGGTGACATTCGGTAGGGTGGAACAGCAATAGGGGGTTGATCTCCTGTATCTATTGAATGTTCTACGCCAATCACAGGTTTCCCATTAAAAATGAAAATGTCGCAAAAATCAGCCAGCAATGCTTCTAGGTCTTGATTTTGGTCTTTCGTTAGACTCAAAGAGCAGAGTCCTATTTCCTCATCAACTTGATCGAAGAGTGCCATTGAATTCGGAGAAAGTCCAAAATCTGCCTCGTTTACTGTATTGATAGCATCTGCCATCATGTATTCCAATCGCGGAGAATATCCATCAAATATTTTTTCTCTTTCATGAGAACGTGCTATCTTTGCCGGTACTTCTGATAAATCGATAGGAATCAAACTATACGTACGCGCGCTTTGTGTTGGCAATGCAGCATCTGCAAAAAGGATCTTAGTGTCGGACGTACTTGGCGGCTCATTCGCAGTTGGTTGAACCATTAGTGTCTTCTGATTAATTGGAGCCACACCTAACTGGGGTTGCAGTGTAGAAGCGGAGCTATCTATAAACTCGATATGTTTAGGAGGTGACCAAGATGGCTCCGCATCCTGTTCCTTGAATGTAATAAAACGTTCTTGGTACAATTCATACTCCTGTTCCGGATATTCTATGAAGTGCCATGTGAACTGAGCAATATTCAGGACCATTCCCGCTTGTTGAAGAAACCCAATGCCAATGAATGTCCGATTGTCCGATGAGTCTGGTAGAACAATGAAACTAGTTTTTATAGTGCGGCCACACAGTTCTATGGGTGCCTCAAAAGTTAAGACTTTCTGTCTCTTAGAGATTCCATCAGCTAGCGTAATATTCACGATCTCTTCGAGAAAAGTATGCCCACGTTCTTTCAGCATAATGTACAGTTCGTGTGATGCCACGCTGATTTTAGCCCCTGTGTCAATGTACGCTTTACCTTTGATACCACCTATCTTTAGGAATACCATTGGCCTGGATCGCGTCTCTTTGTGAATATTAACTGCACAAAAACCCAGACTGGTTTTATCTTCTACTATTGTTGAAGTCCTATTTGAGCAGGTCTTACAGTTGCTGCGGTACACTCCAGGCGCTCCACATCCGTAACAAGAAAATTTTGCAGTAGGAGTATTTGGCAGGATTTTTGCTTGATCGGTATCTGATTTGACATTAGTGTTTTGTTGTAACACTCCTTGTCGTTTTCGGCAGACTTCCATCCCATGTCCCAACTTCTTACAAAAGTTGCATCTGATTTTCCTCGGACGCTGAGATGCAGTGGTGAGAGATTTCTCCTCATTCGTGCCATCTTTGTTACCTTTTTCAGTAAACAAAGTCTCGGCCCTAAGTGCATGATGAAGGAGGTCATTAAAGCCCTTTACCGTATCCCGAGGAATCTTGTCCCTAATGTGCAGATTCAGGAGGCCATAAACAATATCCAACTGCTGTTTTTCGGTTAGTTGCTCCTCACGTGGGAGCTGTGAGAAGAGCATTCTTTTCCTACAAATGAAGGCGTCGGTAGTGACATCTATTGTTTGTCTCTCGCTTATGATATCCAGGTATATCATATATTCGGGCTTTCTTGGTGCGTAGGTAGTTCTTACGAGGTCTTCAAATTGAGCCCATGTCCTAACATCACCTTTTGTGCCCTGCCACCATATCGCTGCGTCGCCGTGAAGAACAAGGGGTAGACCATCTAGGGCATCCCCGTCTGATATATGTTCAATTCGCTTGAACGTATTAAGCGCAGTAAGAAATGCCTCGACAACCTCTTTGTTTTTGTTACCATTAAATGAGGCTGTACATGTTGCCATTGAGCCCTTGCGTCCGCTTCCTATGTTCGCCAGTAATTTTTCAAATTGATCTGTGGTAAAATTAACGCTCATCTTCTGACGCGGTTTCTTAACTGGTATCGACGTGGTCCGACCTGACCTGGTTATTATATAATTAGGTCCTTTCTTGCTTGAGTTAGCCGCCACGGCTGCAGTGTCGACTCGGTCTTGACCAACGTTGGGCTGCCACTGTAGTATTGGGTCGTGTCGTGGTCGTGTCGGATAGTGTAAGAACAAACGTCAAGTTGAGAGACTATAATTTTAATACAAACTATGCAATTACAGAGCTACTAGCGAAGTAGTGATAGAACCTCCGATTGGCGTTTCGACGGAGACGCCGGACCGCAAGTACTACCACAATGCTTACTCCACTAATATCGGTAGGGGGTGTCCAATGAGCTTGAAAGCACCACCTACGATATAGTCGAGGGCCCTAATTCTGAGTACCGATGACATTACATGTTGTCCTCCCCATGTTTTGCTTGAAGCGTAACCATAACGCGATTGAGATTCAGCGTGATATGGAACAGCGCCATCTAGCGTTGGGCACGGCAACTACTATATGCAGTGGCGTGCACAGAGATTTTTGACAGGGTAGGCAGAATTTTTTTAAAGCTATTAACTTACTAAAAAGTACAGAATATTGATTTTGGTTACCCAATCTTGTGGAAATAATGATGTATGTGATCACTTGTTTTTTTTCACCGAAAGATAGTTTTGAAAACATTTATTTTCCCTACACACACCACATGAACAACTTTCGCAGTGAATATCATCATATTTATCAACTTTAAAACTTTAAAATCTTATTTCGTCTGCTACCAGTCAATCGATTCAAAACAAAAACAATGGCGGCCGTTTTAAAATCAAAATAAAATTGAACATCAATTTTATACGAAAAAAAGAAATGGCAATATCTTTCACTATAATTATATGCAGCAAACTACTTTTTAAAATAGTTACGTAGCAATGCTCGCGACACTTCGGTGATTTACGTTATAGTTCAGCTGAATAGACATTGTCTATACTTTGCGATTGTGTGCGTTATTTGTGTTATTTGGGCAATGTAATTATAGGAATGCACACTACAGTATTTGTATAAACAACACGGCACACATACGTAAATTTAGACAGATATAGTTAGTGTCTCTGCCGTAAAAAGCTGCCAATGCGGCGCTAGTGTAGCGTAGCGCCTAGCTGCGATTTGAATATGACTAGCGATGACTTTAATAACTTACCGATACCGGTAGATGGAGCTTTTAATTTTTTGTTTTTGATACGAAATATTAGTTAAAAACTATGTTTAAGAATGAAACATCGGATGGTATTTATCAAATTGATAGGGTAGGCAATGTCTTTTTGCCTATATGGAGTGCACGCCACTGACTATATGTGGTAATACTACAAGATGTCTAATGCTTGAGTCACATGTCCCAGAAGAGTTATGGGCAGAGGCAGTCAATACTGCAAACTATTTGATCAATAGATGTCCAAGTAAAGTTTTAAATGAATGTACATCTTTCAAAAAATGGATTGGTCATGAACCATCTGTAAGACACCTGCATTCGTTTTGAATAAACGGCCTAAGCGAGGTGGAAAATTTGATCCTCGCGCCATCGAATGTGTATTCATGGGATACACAAATGTGCCAGAGGGTACAGGATATTAATTCCTAGTAAGAAGGATGTCATAATAAACAGAGACGTGAAAGATATAGACAAAATGTTTTATGTGAAGGAAGAAAATTATTCCAATCCAAAGATTAAAGAGAAGGGAGATAATGAGTACAAAATAGTAGAAGCAATAACTGGAACTTCGGCGTAACACGACGTAGCTCAACTATCTGTTAGTCGGAATGACAATTTCACCGATGCAGTTGGCAACTTCGACATATATAAATAATAAAAAAAAAAAAAAATGTCGGACAAATTACACAGCGCCATCTAGCCCCAAAGTAAGCGAAGCTTGTGTTATGGGTACTAGACAACTGATAAATATACGTAAGTACATTTTTTTTTTTGTAAATACATACTTATATACATAGAAAATACCCAGACCAAGACAAACAGACATGTTCATGCACACAAATGTTTGTGTTGTGTGGGAATCGAACCCACGAGCGTTGGTGTCAAAGTAGCGTAACAGCGTGTTCCACCACTGCGCCACCGAACTCATCAAATGACGAAGATATAGCTGTTGAAAGTGATGAAGAAATACAGAGTGAAGTAGAAGATATTCATGATGATACAAATAATACTGGACGTCCTCAGAGAACGAGGAAATTGCCAGTATGGGCTAAAGATTACGAAATTAAAGGAAGGAAGAGATAAAGCTGAAACGATTAATGTGTAATAATGCGAGATGATTCATTTCTGTGTGAATAAGAAGAAGAAGAATACGGGTACGGGTACCATGATGCAATAAAGGCAGAAATTAGAGCGCACGTAATAAATGGTACTTGGAAGATAGTCAAACGAGATAATGATATGAAAACCATAGATTTCAAAATGATATTGAAGAAGAAAATAGGCTCTAGTAATACACAAATAAGAAAAGCCAACATGGAAGCCGATCTACTGACCATGATGAAAGCATGAGCTGGACTTAAGCTTGGAAAATTCAGATCCTCATTAGGATTACTTTAATGAATTTCTTCTGATGAGGAGGAGATTGTTGGAGACTTCACGTAGAAGAATTTCGTCAATGGTGTATTCGTTGCTATGGGGTTGTTATTGCCAAATGTAAAATATATATTTTCCTTATAAATAAAACATAGAATATTTCATATTATGTTCGTGTTTAATCGGCCTACCAGCCTGACAGAAGAAAATAGCCAGACCAAGACAAACAGACACGTTCATGCGCACAAATGTATGTCCTGTGTGGGAACCGAATCCACCAGCCTTGGTGCTAAAGTCGAACCGAACTCGTCAAAGTCATTAATTAAGAATTTGTCATATGTCAAGAAATGCTTGGTTGATTGCCTGCCCGGGTTAAAAATTTCCATCCGATCCCAACTCCCAAAGGAGCTGGGACGATGCCATCTGAAATATTCAATATAATGATTTATTCCACAGAGCTTCAGACTTTGAACAAGCGATACTGAGGGCGGCAGAGTGTAAGTATGCTGACCACTGGCTACAAGCCTATACGGTCGCCTAATACGGGCACGAGCCTATACCCTGACACCCTCAGGCTAGCTGTCTGTCTGCGGCTGGGAGTCCCGATATGTGCTCCACACAAGTGCCCCTGCGGCAGTGATGTCGATCAGTTTGGACACCACGGACTTTCTTGTCAAAAAAGTGCAGGTAGTTTCTCCCGTCATGCCGCACTTAACGACATTATCCGTCGGGCCCTCGCCTCTGTCAACGTTCCAGCTATTGTGGTACTCACCGGACTAGCCAGGGACGATGGTAAGCGACCCGACGGGATGTCGTTGATTCCATGGAAGATGAGGAGGGTTTTAGTGTGGGACGCAACTTGCGTTGACACACAGGCCTCTTCTCATCTTCATCGCACTACCATCAAGGCGCGTCTGAGGCGGCTGAACATTTAAAAATAAATAAACACAGGGGTCTTGGCTCCGACTACAAATTTGTTCTTTCGGAGTAGAGACCCTTGGTCCGTGGGGTCCAGGCGTGCAGTCGCTTTTTCAAGAACTAGCGAGACGTCTGACATTCTGAAATATCGTAGATAATTATGCTAATTTGGAATTTAATTTAATTAATAATAATAATTTAATTAATAACTTTGACTAGTTCGGTTCGACTTTAGCGGATTCGATTCCCACACAGGACATACATTTGTGCGCATGAACGTGTCTGTTAATTTAATTAATAATTTGTTCTCTCTGCCTACCCCGCAAGGGACTTGGCGTGAAGATATACATACATACATACACACAATTATGCTAACTTTATTTAAATAATTTAATTTATAATATTGTTTGGATCCAAAGCTCTTTACTGCATCATGCTTCTTTTCACAGCTTTTATATTATTATTCAGGTGTGAAATCGTTTACTGCGTCTTGTTCCAATTTCTCACGTGAAGCAGCGTGTAGCAGAAATTGAGCATTGAGAATGATACACAAATCACTGATGTTCCTGCTCTTGTCCCTTCACAGTCTACCAGTTCATTTACTGAACTTTCAAAAGAGGAAAGATGCCACACGTCAAAGGTATATTTGAACTAATTAAATTCATTTTATTTATTTAATTTTTATCCTAATTGTCATTGGTATTTATAATAAACAAATTTTAAATTAATTTCAGATGTACATAATTTATGAATAACTTCTAAGTGAACAAATTGTCACCTAAATGTAAACTTTCATATAATCAATTCAAAAATCCAAAAATCAGCTCAATTTTAATTCCAGGGTTAAAAGAGTCTTAAAAAGTTGACTAGGAATATGTCTGAATGTTTCAAAAAATATTTTGGATGCAAATTAAAATGAGCATGAAGGACAAGAAGGCCAGGCGATATACCTTTGAAGAGAAAATACTACCTTCACGTACAACATTGAAAAAACTGGTTTCACAACTGAATGTCGATCCAGGAGTAAATCCTCCGATTTTTGAATCAATCGAACAAGACGTAAGTTTTTTGCATTGTTTGTCAGATATTGAAATCTTGTATCAGTTAAGTGTATTTGGTTTTCCAAAAAGTAAATGAATATTGAAAATTGACTGATGAAAATTAAAACACCTAGAACAAAATATAATCTATATAAAGTATAAAACAATGTTTCTTACCGCCGTCTGTATGCATAGAACTTTTAAACAACGCAATGGATTTTTATGCTGTTTTCATCCATAGAGTGATTCAAAAGGAAGGTTTGTATGTCATAATACATGCATATTATAGTAGAGAAAAGTTTGAGAATTTAAAAGATTTATAATGCGATGTGGTAAAAAACATACTTATTGTGTGCTTACTTTGCAAACGCTGGCAAATCCTTTTGAGATGATACATCATAATAATGTACTGCGGATTTATATATCTTAAAAAGATCTACAAAAAAGTCCATCATCGTATATGATGGTATCTCCCAAGGATAACCCACAGTAACCAATTTTAACTTTCACATGTTACAAAATATTCTTTATTTACGAAGCTATTTAATCAATACTACAATACAGTATTATTCCTTAGCCAATTAAATACGTTAGATACGTTGTGCATTTGAAATCGCTCCACATTGAATATAAGCGTGCGAAACCGGAGCGGTATGCCTGTAATCAGTAAATCAAAGTGGTTCATTTCTTATTATATTATTATTATAAGAGATAAACAACTTTATTTCAACCCTTATTTCAATATTATATTTTGTTTATATCATTTCCAGGTAAAGACTTGGAAAGAGGAGAAACGTTACTGCGCCATATTTTTTGATGAAATGGCTCTTGAACCTGGCTTGACATATGCACCAAATAAAGATCGAATTTCTGGACGTGTCGAGTTAAATGAAAGGAAACCAAAACTTGCTGACCATGCATTAGTCTTCCTTGTCAAAGGTGCAATTTTTAAATGGCAACAACCAATTGAATATTATTTCTGTGCGGATACTACAAGTGGAATCGAATTAAAATCCATTTTAAAAAAAAATATCAAAGCTGTTGGGAGACAGGATTAATGCCAAATGCTTTCTTTCTTATGTAATCAAGGTTCAGCCTTCCAATCAGCTATGAAGAGTTTTCAGCAAGACACAAAACGGGAGCAAATTCTTGCCAATGAAAATACTGGTTTGATTGTTTATAAAACTTTATTGTATAATTTAACATTCAAACTACCGAACAAAAAAAATACAATATAAGAAACTTAATCTAAATTATACAATGGCGGACTTATCCCAATAGAGATCTCTTCCAGTCAACCATGAAATGCTTGAAAAGGAATTCATCTAATAGGTTTGGTGCAATTTACGCACAATACACACTTCTCGCTCAACACAAAATACCCAAACTCACAGTACATATACGCGTTAAAAAGTAAAGGCTAATTTAAATATCAGAAATAGAGTCGTAATGCTTCTTCACCTGTGATTTAAAGGAGTTATAAGATTGGGATAACTTCACACTTATTGGGAGTGCGTTCCAGAGACGTACGGCTTGAACCGTAAGGGATTTGGAAAAACATTGGGAATTATTGGCAGGGATTTATAAGAATAGATCGTTTCTAAGTCGAAGTCGGGTATCCATTACACGAAACTTGAAACACTCGTGGAGATATTTTGGAGCCGTAGTACTGAAGAGTATATAGAAAATGAAAAGACAGGGTATGAAGATTTCTACTGGGTATGATTTTCTAATGGGTTAAACAGATTAAGCTTTTTGCGATATTCAGAAATATGATCAAATTTCCGTAGACCAAAAACATATCTCCAGAAGATCTTCCGTAGGATCCAAATACACCACATCTCCATAATCTAGTAGAGGGAGAAGGAGGGAATTTACCAATAAATACTTATACTGCTGGGTGGGTGGGTCATCAGAAAATTACTAGTAAAATTAGAGTGCAAAGAATGCAAAAATAAATTAACTACTGAGACAAGAATAGATGTTCACAGGTGGATTACCCACAAGGAATATAAAAAATCGGCCAAGTGCGAGTCGGACTCGCGCACGAAGGGTTCCGTACCATTATCTATAAAAAAGGCAAAAAAATCACGTTTGTTGTATGGGAGCCCCTTTAAATATTTGTATTATTCTATTTTTTAGTATTTGTTGTTGTTGTTGTAAATGGCTCTTGAACCTGGCTTGACATATGCACCAAATAAAGATCGAATTTCTGGACGTGTCGAGTTAAATGAAAGGAAACCAAAACTTGCTGACCATGCATTAGTCTTCCTTGTCAAAGGTGCAATTTTTAAATGGCAACAACCAATTGAATATTATTTCTGTGCGGATACTACAAGTGGAATCGAATTAAAATCCATTTTAAAAAAAAATATCAAAGCTGTTGGGAGACAGGATTAATGCCAAATGCTTTCTTATGTAATCAAGGTTCAGCCTTCCAATCAGCTATGAAGAGTTTTCAGCAAGACACAAAACGGGAGCAAATTCTTGCCAATGAAAATACTGGTTTGATTGTTTATAAAACTTTATTGTATAATTTAACATTCAAACTACCGAACAAAAAAAATACAATATAAGAAACTTAATCTAAATTATACAATGGCGGACTTATCCCAATAGAGATCTCTTCCAGTCAACCATGAAATGCTTGAAAATGAATTCATCTAATAGGTTTGGTGCAATTTACGCACAATACACACTTCTCGCTCAACACAAAATACCCAAACTCACAGTACATATACGCGTTAAAAAGTAAAGGCTAATTTAAATATCAGAAATAGAGTCGTAATGCTTCTTCACCTGTGATTTAAAGGAGTTATAAGATTGGGATAACTTCACACTTATTGGGAGTGCGTTCCAGAGACGTACGGCTTGAACCGTAAGGGATTTGGAAAAACATTGGGAATTATTGGCAGGGATTTATAAGAATAGATCGTTTCTAAGTCGAAGTCGGGTATCCATTACACGAAACTTGAAACACTCGTGGAGATATTTTGGAGCCGTAGTACTGAAGAGTATATAGAAAATGAAAAGACAGGGTATGAAGATTTCTACTGGGTATGATTTTCTAATGGGTTAAACAGATTAAGCTTTTTGCGATATTCAGAAATATGATCAAATTTCCGTAGACCAAAAACATCTCTCCAGAAGATCTTCCGTAGGATCCAAATACACCACATCTACATAATCTAGTAGAGGGAGAAGGAGGGAATTTACCAATAAATACTTATACTGCTGGGTGGGTGGGTCATCAGAAAATTACTAGTAAAATTAGAGTGCAAAGAATGCAAAAATAAATTAACTACTGAGACAAGAATAGATGTTCACAGGTGGATTACCCACAAGGAATATAAAAAATCGGCCAAGTGCGAGTCGGACTCGCGCACGAAGGGTTCCGTACCATTATCTATAAAAAAGGCAAAAAAATCACGTTTGTTGTATGGGAGCCCCTTTAAATATATGTTTTATTCTATTTTTTAGTATTTGTTGTTATAGCGGCAACAGAAATACATCATCTGTGAAAATTTCAACTGTCTAACTATCACGGTTCATGAGATATAGCCTGGTGACAGACGGACGGACGGACGGACGGACGGACAGCGGAGCCTCAGTAATAGGGTTCCGTTTTAAAAAAATCGGCCAAGTGCGAGTGGGACTCGCGCACGAAGGGTTCCGTACCATTATCAATAAAAAAAGGCAAAAAATCACGTTTGTTGTATGGGAGCCCCCTTAAATATTTATTTTATTCTATTTTTTAGTATTTGTTGTTATAGCGGCAACAGAAATACATCATCTGTGAAAATTTCAACTATCTAACTATCACGGTTCACGAGATACAGCCTGGTGACAGACGGACGGACGGACGGACGGACGGACGGACGGACAGCGGAGCCTCAGTAATAGGGTTCCGTTTTACCCTTTGGGTACGGAACCCTAAAAATGAAAGTAAGTTGACCTACCCATCAGAGGATGCAGTGAGATATTTTAGTGTGTTTTAGAAAAAAATGGTCATTTTTTTTTTTCAAATTTTTCTAAAGTTATTAAAGAAAATATTATGGTCAATTATAACTTAGAAAACATTGCTTGTCAATCACACCAAAATATTGCTATTCAGCTCTTTTTGCAGGTTACTTTGAAAAACACTTGTGAAAAACGGTCAATTCGTGTGTGTCAATATAAAAGTATATGAAATATATTAATACCTAATGTACACAGTATTGTGCTGGTTGTGCGAGTAACATTCAAGTTTCATATGCATTGTATCATACCTTTGCTTATTATTTAATTGGTGCAACATAATTAATAAAATTTTGAGAGGAACTGACATTATCAGATTACAGAAAATAAATTTGCCTATGATGCAAAAAAAAACCCTATTAATATTTACTACAAAGTTAAAGAAAAATAAACAAATTACAATAATTTACACATGTTTTTTATAGCGATTTTATCACATATACCTTTATATTACGGTGGTGATGAAATCGTTGAATCTCATCACTCATATATACGTCCGTCATTGCGAAAGTGGAAGGATGTAGGAGCCGAGGAAGACCAAGACTAACCGACCATGACCAAATACCTTAGGAACCGGCGAGCGTGTACGAAAAGAACTATGAATGTGGAAGAAGCGAGTGAAGTGTGTAACGACCGCGTCTTGAGGCGCTCGGTTCTCTCTGCCTACCCCGCAAGGGACCTGGCTTGAAGATATTCATACATACATACGATGTTACAAGTTTTCTTGTTTGTTTCAGCATATTCGGTGTTCCACTGCACCATACATTAATACCTTTAAAAGTACATGTTAGTTAATCATAAAATCGCTATCTCTAAAAGTACAGGTTGAAGCTGCTAATTGTTTCACGATACTACCGGTAGATGGCGCTATAGTTAAAAATGTGCAATGGGTTAAAACCGCTAAATGGTTCACGGTATTACCGGTAGATGGCGCTGTAGTTAAAAAATGTATAACATTTGTATTTTACATTTGACTTGTATGTAATACATTCTATAAACATCGCCGCTTCTACTTGTTAAACGTTTTTTAATTTAAGTTATTAATTATAAATATTTGTTTAATGATGCCAGAGAACATAAGTACACGCACCCATTTTTTTTTTATAAAACGTCGGAAGGCATACGAGCATACGGCCTATCTGATATAAAGTGGTCACGGTAACCTATGAACAAAGTGAGAAAGCACTATGAAATTTGGCCAGTCCTGAAAGCATTACCTTTTAGCGACCGCTTTATTTATGGTCGAAATTAACAATACGTTACCTTTTTCATATAACATCATAAAAATTTACACACTTAAATCTCAAGAGACAATGAAGTATACGCATAGAAAACAGTTTTAATTTTACAACTTACTGATAACTATTTCGCTAATCTGAGGTAGGTACCTAACTACTATATTTATTTATTGCTTACAATGTATGCGCGGCCACTAATCTGAATATGTGCACAAAGCGCACATATTAGGCCGCAGACAGTTTGCGCCTACGTAACTACAACTTATAAACTATAGCGTATTATAATATGGAATGACCACTAGCGTCGGTGTCAAAGTAACGTAACAGCGCGTTTCGCCACTGCGCCACCGAGCTCGTCAAACATATTTTGAAAACAACGATATCATTCATTTTCCCAACAAATATTTTCATTTTGTTTTCCCTTTTATTCGTTGATTGCATTTATTGAACCTATTTATATTAGGTATCTTGTCTGTGTGGCACCATGTTCGAGTTATCAACAAATTAAATACAAGTTGAAAATTGGAAAATGTGATGATTGTAAGATTGAATTGAAAGCAGGCTCTATAAAATTATTTACATAAAATAATTTCCGTATTTTCTATCGAAAATATCGAGTGGCAAAAATTGTTATCATTTGCATATCATTGCACAGTGTATGCTTCTAATGTCCTAACTACTATATGCAACTTATAAACTACAATTAAAGCGTATGTACTATATATCATTAATTTGCTACTTATACCTACATTTAAACTTATTAAATACTGTTTACTTATTATTACCACTACTTTACCACTACTCTTACTATAACTACCTCTCTTAAAAATACCCAGACCAAGACAAACAGACATGTTCATGCACACAAATATTTGTCCCGTGTGGGAATCGAACCCACTAGCGTCGGTGTCAAAGTAACGTAACAGCGCGTTTGGCCACTGCGCCACCGAGCTCGTCAAACATATTTTGAAAACATCGATACCTATCATTCATTTTCCTACCAAATATTTTCATTTTGTTCGTCCCTTTATTCATTGATTGCATTTATTGAACCTATTTAAATTAGGTATCTTGTGTGTGTGGCACCATGTTCGAGTCATCAATAAATTAAATACAAGTTGAAAATTTGAAAAAATGAAAATTGTGCCACGTTTGGAGAGCCTGTGTTATGTGGTGAAGCTGCAGTTGTGGGGAGCCTTTATTTTACAAAGAATCAGCTGTTTTCCGTCAGTGAAATGATAATTTTCACGGCCGAATGGGACGCCATTTTCACGTATGCGTTTCCAGGGAGACGCGAAAACCGGTAGCGCTGATTGGTAGTATTTTAGCCGTCGCCCTGGTTACTATCAACAAAGCGTGCGCTAAGGAGCGATGTAATACGCCTTCACAAAGCATGTCTGCGTGAAAAAATACACAATAATTATATATTACTGGAAAGCAAATCATTAAATACTTATACTTCTAACAGTGTAAAAATTAGTGTTCAAACAAAATGTTGTGATAGTTTATTTTGAATACGTAGTGTTTTTGTTATAAGTAACATAGTAAGTGATATTTTTTATGTTGCGTTTGTAAGTACTTTATTTATTAAATCTTGTGTGGATGCACTAACCGGTTTCTGTACCTGATAATGAAGCTACTGGTGCCTCATCTGATTGAATATGCAATTTATGCCAAAAATCATTTTGTTCTAGGCGTGGACTTAAAATTCATTTTGGTAAATCACATAAAAATTATTGTTCGCAAAATTCAATAACCTCTAGCTATTTCATTACCAAGAACACTTGTAACACATCTATTACTCCCCAATCGAACCGTTTTATGAAAAACTTGCTCATTTTAAACAGAATATTGCATAGTCAAGAGTATACCTCGAGGTGCGAGGATCTCCGTTGCTAACTCTTTGTCTTGTTTTGTTGTTTTATCAAACTGCACTGAAAATAATACTACAGACACAGTGGATTAGCTTATAAGTCTACTCTGCTATAGATGGCTGGGAAAAAATGTTATTATTTGCATATCGCACCCTGTGTACCTAACTAGTATATTTATTTATTGCTTAGAAACTAGGCTGTTGCGGCCACCAATCTAATTGGTGACCTCACTCACTCGCAGGTACACTACAATACGACCCTCAAGGTAGTTGTTATTCGGCTACTGTTTTCTATGAGGTGGAGATACTTTCCCAGTAGGGCTGCTTTGATATGTAGGTACTATCTCTTTAGAAAAATTTGGTGACTTCATGCAGAAGAATTTCGTCTATGGTGTATTCGTTGCTATGGAGTTGTTATTGTCAAATGTAAAAATATATTTTCCTTATAAATAAAATATAGAATATTTCTATGCTCGTTTTTAATCGGCCTACTAGCCTGACAAATTGGTAGCAGAGCGTGGTTGACTGAAATGGTAGATATGGCTACATATCGTATTGAGCCACTGGCAAAAAATAATTACGATACATGTTGTGTTCAAGCTCAAGCCATACTAGTCAAGAACAAACAATGGGGATACGTAAGTGGTACTCTTGCAATGCCGTCAGACGACGCCGGTGAGGCAAAAATTAAAGCGTTCAGCAAACAAGACATGAAGGCACGTGCTGAGATATTACTACTGATGAGCCCCTCACAATTAAAGGACGTACGTGGCTGTAAGACATCAAAACAAGTATGGGACAAGCTAAACTCTTTACATCAATGTACCGGGCCTGCAGGTAAAGCTATGTTATTAAAGCAGCTCGTTTTGAAGAAAATGTTAGAGCGAGATGATGTGCAGGATCACTTGAGCAACTTGATGGATGTGGTTGACAAACTCGCAGCTATGCGCGTAGATATCCATCCAGAATTGTTCACTATAATGATGTTGTGTAGTTTGGCAAATAATTTTGAAAATTTCAGAAGTGCTATTGAATCCAGAGACACTTTACCAAGTCCAGATGATTTAAAAAATAAAATTATTGAAGAGAGTGGGGTTAGAAAGAATAACAACTCTAGAGAGAATTAGGGGCATTATTTCGGTATCAATGGAAGACAAGGCAGATTTAACGAAACATTTACATTTTGATGTAATAAATGCAAAAAGATAGGCCATAACGCTTCACAATGTGAGTCGAAAGCTAAATTTACAAGCGGAGAAAAGTCGGGAATGTCAAGCCATGATATTTTTTATATCGAGCTAGTGTGCCTGAAGTCTGTAAACTATTGAAACAAAGAAAGATGGTAACAAAAACAAATTCATGAATTTAATCGATGAAACCGGAGCGCTGAAATAAGCTTCTGAACAACATGTCACTCAAGTTAAAGGTGAAGGATTCCTTACTGTAAGAGTGGGGAATGAGCATTACAGTCTGAATGATACGCTGTACGTTCCTGAATTATCGACAAACTTAATGTCTGTTGGAAAGATTACTGATCATGGATATACTGTTATATTCCAGAAAGACGAAGCTTTAATAAAAAAATAAATATAAAGTTCTCTAGGCATGAAGGCAAAATTAATTAGATATATTATTTGAAAGTAGATGAAGTAGAAAAAGCTAACGCAGCAGTAAGAATTAATGATACTTCGTTACATTCATCGACATTATACAAGGTATATGTGTATATTTTATTAAAAGTAAAAGCGACGTATTTCAGATGCACAAGGAATATAAAACACGATGGAAAAGTAGTTCTACAATCACATAACGGCACAGAGTAAAAGTAAAAAAAAATGATTAGTTAAAGCAGCATGGAATACAACACAGGCTATCAGCACCGTAGAGCAATGTACTTGCAAAGCGCAAAAATAGAATATTAGTTGAGAATGCAAGATGTCTAATGCTTGAGTCACATGTCCCAGAAGAGTTATGGGCAGAGGCAGTCAATACTGCAAACTATTTGATCAATAGATGTCCAAGTAAAGTTTTAAATGAATGTACATCTTTCAAAAAATGGATTGGTCATGAACCATCTGTAAGACACCTGCATTCGTTTTGAATAAACGGCCTAAGCGAGGTGGAAAATTTGATCCTCGCGCCATCGAATGTGTATTCATGGGATACACAAATGTGCCAGAGGGTACAGGATATTAATTCTTAGTAAGAAGGATGTCATAATAAGCAGAGACGTGAAAGATATAGACAAAATGTTTTATGTGAAGGAAGAAAATTATTCCAATCCAAAGATTAAAGAGAAGGGAGATAATGAGTACAAAATAGTAGAAGCAATAACTGGAACTTCGGCGTAACACGACGTAGCTCAACTATCTGTTAGTCGGAATGACAATTTCACCGATGCAGTTGGCAACTTCGACATATATAAATAATTAAAAAAAAAAATTGTCGGACAAATTACACAGCGCCATCTAGCCCCAAAGTAAGCGAAGCTTGTGTTATGGGTACTAGACAACTGATAAATATACGCAAGTACATTTTTTTTTTGTAAATACATACTTATATACATAGAAAATACGCAGACCAAGACAAACAGACATGTTCATGCACACAAATGTTTGTGTTGTGTGGGAATCGAACCCACGAGCGTTGGTGTCAAAGTAGCGTAACAGCGTGTTCCACCACTGCGCCACCGAACTCATCAAATGACGAAGATATAGCTGTTGAAAGTGATGAAGAAATACAGAGTGAAGTAGAAGATATTCATGATGATACAAATAATACTGGACGTCCTCAGAGAACGAGGAAATTGCCAGTATGGGCTAAAGATTACGAAATTAAAGGAAGGAAGAGATAAAGCTGAAACGATTAATGTGTAATAATGCGAGATGATTCATTTCTGTGTGAATAAGAAGAAGAAGAATACGGGTACGGGTACCATGATGCAATAAAGGCAGAAATTAGAGCGCACGTAACAAATGGTACTTGGAAGATAGTCAAACGAGATAATGATATGAAAACCATAGATTTCAAAATGATATTGAAGAAGAAAATAGGCTCTAGTAATATACAAATAAGAAAAGCCAACATGGAAGCCGATCTACTGACCATGATGAAAGCATGAGCTGGACTTAAGCTTGGAAAATTCAGATCCTCATTAGGATTACTTTAATGAATTTCTTCTGATGAGGAGGAGATTGTTGGAGACTTCACGTAGAAGAATTTCGTCAATGGTGTATTCGTTGCTATGGGGTTGTTATTGCCAAATGTAAAATATATATTTTCCTTATAAATAAAACATAGAATATTTCATATTATGTTCGTGTTTAATCGGCCTACTAGCCTGACAGAAGAAAACAGCCAGACCAAGACAAACAGACACGTTCATGCGCACAAATGTATGTCCTGTGTGGGAACCGAATCCACCAGCCTTGGTGCTAAAGTCGAACCGAACTCGTCAAAGTCATTAATTAAGAATTAGTCATATGTCAAGAAATGCTTGGTTGATTGCCTGCCCGGGTTAAAAATTTCCATCCGATCCCAACTCCCAAAGGAGCTGGGACGATGCCATCTGAAATATTCAATATAATGATTTATTCCACAGAGCTTCAGACTTTGAACAAGCGATACTGAGGGCGGCAGAGTGTAAGTATGCTGACCACTGGCTACAAGCCTATACGGTCGCCTAATACGGGCACGAGCCTATACCCTGACACCCTCAGGCTAGCTGTCTGTCTGCGGCTGGGAGTCCCGATATGTGCTCCACACAAGTGCCCCTGCGGCAGTGATGTCGATCAGTTTGGACACCACGGACTTTCTTGTCAAAAAAGTGCAGGTAGTTTCTCCCGTCATGCCGCACTTAACGACATTATCCGTCGGGCCCTCGCCTCTGTCAACGTTCCAGCTATTGTGGTACTCACCGGACTAGCCAGGGACGATGGTAAGCGACCCGACGGGATGTCGTTGATTCCATGGAAGATGAGGAGGGTTTTAGTGTGGGACGCAACTTGCGTTGACACACAGGCCTCTGCTCATCTTCATCGCACTACCATCAAGGCGCGTCTGAGGCTTCTGAACATTCAAAAATAAATAAACACCCTTAAATAAAGAGACCCTTGGTCAGTGGGGTCCAGGCGTGCAGTCGCTTTTTCAAGAACTAGCGAGATGTCTGACATTCTGAAATATCGTAGATAATTATGCTAATTTGGAATTTAATTTAATTAATAATAATAATTTAATTAATAACTTTGACGAGTTCGGTTCGATTTTAGCGGATTCGATTCCCACACAGGGCATACATTTGTGCGCATGAATGTGTCTGTTAATTTAATAAATAATTTGTTCTCTCTGCCTACCCCGCAAGGGACTTGGCGTGAAGATATACATACATACATACACACAATTATGCTAACTTTATTTAAATAATTTAATTTATAATATTGCTTGGATCCAAAGCTCTTTACTGCATCATGCTTCTTTACACAGCTTTTATATTATTATTCAGGTGTGAAATCGTTTACTGCGTCTTGTTCCAATTTCTCACGTGAAGCAGCGTGTAGCAGAAATTGAGCATTGAGAATGATACACAAATCACTGATGTTCCTGCTCTTGTCCCTTCACAGTCTACCAGTTCATTTACTGAACTTTCAAAAGAGGAAAGATGCCACACGTCAAAGGTATATTTGAACTAATTAAATTCATTTTATTTATTTAATTTTTATCCTAATTGTCATTGGTATTTATAATAAACAAATTTTAAATTAATTTCAGATGTACATAATTTATGAATAACTTCTAAGTGAACAAATTGTCACCTAAATGTAAACTTTCATATAATCAATTCAAAAATCCAAAAATCAGCTCAATTTTAATTCCAGGGTTAAAAGAGTCTTAAAAAGTTGACTAGGAATATGTCTGAATGTTTCAAAAAATATTTTGGATGCAAATTAAAATGAGCATGAAGGACAAGAAGGCCAGGCGATATACCTTTGAAGAGAAAATACTACCTTCACGTACAACATTGAAAAAACTGGTTTCACAACTGAATGTCGATCCAGGAGTAAATCCTCCGATTTTTGAATCAATCGAACAAGACGTAAGTTTTTTGCATTGTTTGTCAGATATTGAAATCTTGTATCAGTTAAGTGTATTTGGTTTTCCAAAAAGTAAATGAATATTGAAAATTGACTGATGAAAATTAAAACACCTAGAACAAAATATAATCTATATAAAGTATAAAACAATGTTTCTTACCGCCGTCTGTATGCATAGAACTTTTAAACTACGCAATGGATTTTTATGCTGTTTTCATCCATAGAGTGATTCAAAAGGAAGGTTTGTATGTCATAATACATGCATATTATAGTAGAGAAAAGTTTGAGAATTTAAAAGATTTATAATGCGATGTGGTAAAAAACATACTTATTGTGTGCTTACTTTGCAAACGCTGGCAAATCCTTTTGAGATGATACATCATAATAATGTACTGCGGATTTATATATCTTAAAAAGATCTACAAAAAAGTCCATCATCGTATATGATGGTATCTCCCAAGGATATCCCACAGTAACCAATTTTAACTTTCACATGTTACAAAATATTCTTTATTTACGAAGCTATTTAATCAATACTACAATACAGTATTATTCCTTAGCCAATTAAATACGTTGGATACGTTGTGCATTTGAAATCGCTCCACATTGAATATAAGCGTGCGAAACCGGAGCGGTATGCCTGTAATCAGTAAATCGAAGTGGTTCATTTCTTATTATATTATTATTATAAGAGATAAACAACTTTATTTCAACCCTTATTTCAATATTATATTTTGTTTATATCATTTCCAGGTAAAGACTTGGAAAGAGGAGAAACGGTACTGCGCCATATTTTTTGATGAAATGGCTCTTGAACCTGGCTTGACATATGCACCAAATAAAGATCGAATTTCTGGACGTGTCGAGTTAAATGAAAGGAAACCAAAACTTGCTGACCATGCATTAGTCTTCCTTGTCAAAGGTGCAATTTTTAAATGGCAACAACCAATTGAATATTATTTCTGTGCGGATACTACAAGTGGAATCGAATTAAAATCCATTTTTAAAAAAAATATCAAAGCTGTTGGGAGACAGGATTAATGCCAAATGCTTTCTTATGTAATCAAGGTTCAGCCTTCCAATCAGCTATGAAGAGTTTTCAGCAAGACACAAAACGGGAGCAAATTCTTGCCAATGAAAATACTGGTTTGATTGTTTATAAAACTTTATTGTATAATTTAACATTCAAACTACCGAACAAAAAAAATACAAAATAAGAAACTTAATCTAAATTATACAATGGCGGACTTATCCCAATAGAGATCTCTTCCAGTCAACCATGAAATGCTTGAAAAGGAATTCATCTAATAGGTTTGGTGCAATTTACGCACAATACACACTTCTCGCTCAACACAAAATACCCAAACTCACAGTACATATACGCGTTAAAAAGTAAAGGCTAATTTAAATATCAGAAATAGAGTCGTAATGCTTCTTCACCTGTGATTTAAAGGAGTTATAAGATTGGGATAACTTCACACTTATTGGGAGTGCGTTCCAGAGACGTACGGCTTGAACCGTAAGGGATTTGGAAAAACATTGGGAATTATTGGCAGGGATTTATAAGAATAGATCGTTTCTAGGTCGAAGTCGGGTATCCATTACACGAAACTTGAAACACTCGTGGAGATATTTTGGAGCCGTAGTACTGAAGAGTATATAGAAAATGAAAAGACAGGGTATGAAGATTTCTACTGGGTATGATTTTCTAATGGGTTAAACAGATTAAGCTTTTTGCGATATTCAGAAATATGATCAAATTTCCGTAGACCAAAAACATATCTCCAGAAGATCTTCCGTAGGATCCAAATACACCACATCTCCATAATCTAGTAGAGGGAGAAGGAGGGAATTTACCAATAAATACTTATACTGCTGGGTGGGTGGGTCATCAGAAAATTACTAGTAAAATTAGAGTGCAAAGAATGCAAAAATAAATTAACTACTGAGACAAGAATAGATGTTCACAGGTGGATTACCCACTAGGAATATAAAAAATCGGCCAAGTGCGAGTCGGACTCGCGCACGAAGGGTTCCGTACCATTATCTATAAAAAAGGCAAAAAAATCACGTTTGTTGTATGGGAGCCCCTTTAAATATTTGTTTTATTCTATTTTTTAGTATTTGTTGTTATAGCGGCAACAGAAATACATCATCTGTGAAAATTTCAACTGTCTAACTATCACGGTTCATGAGATATAGCCTGGTGACAGACGGACGGACGGACGGACGGACAGCGGAGCCTCAGTAATAGGGTTCCGTTTTAAAAAAATGAAAGTAAGTTGACCTACCCATCAGAGGATGCAGTGAGATATTTTAGTGTGTTTTAGAAAAAAATGGTCATTTTTTTTTTCAAATTTGTCTAAAGTTATTAAAGAAAATATTATGGTCAATTATAACTTAGAAAACATTGCTTGTCAATCACACCAAAATATTGCTATTCAGCTCTTTTTGCAGGTTACTTTGAAAAACACTTGTGAAAAACGGTCAATTCGTGTGTGTCAATATAAAACTATATGAAATATATTAATACCTAATGTACACAGTATTGTGCTGGTTGTGCGAGTAACATTCAAGTTTCATATGCATTGTATCATACCTTTGCTTATTATTTAATTGGTGCAACATAATTAATAAAATTTTGAGAGGAACTGACATTATCAGATTACAGAAAATAAATTTGCCTATGATGCAAAAAAAAGCCCTATTAATATTTACTACAAAGTTAAAGAAAAATAAACAAATTACAATAATTTACACATGTTTTTTATAGCGATTTTATCACATATACCTTTATATTACGGTGGTGATGAAATCGTTGAATCTCATCACTCATATATACGTCCGTCATTGCGAAAGTGGAAGGATGTAGGAGCCGAGGAAGACCAAGACTAACCGACCATGACCAAATACCTTAGGAACCGGCGAGCGTGTACGAAAAGAACTATGAATGTGGAAGAAGCGAGTGAAGTGTGTAACGACCGCGTCTTGAGGCGCTCGGTTCACTCTGCCTACCCTGCAAGGGACCTGGCTTGAAGATATTCATACATACATACGATGTTACAAGTTTTCTTGTTTGTTTCAGCATATTCGGTGTTCCACTGCACCATACATTAATACCTTTAAAAGTACATGTTAGTTAATCATAAAATCGCTATCTCTAAAAGTACAGGTTGAAGCTGCTAATTGTTTCACGATACTACCGGTAGATGGCGCTATAGTTAAAAATGTGCAATGGGTTAAAACCGCTAAATGGTTCACGGTATTACCGGTAGATGGCGCTGTAGTTAAAAAATGTATAACATTTGTATTTTACATTTGACTTGTATGTAATACATTCTATAAACATCGCCGCTTCTACTTGTTAAACGTTTTTTAATTTAAGTTATTAATTATAAATATTTATTTAATGATGCCAGAGAACATAAGTACACGCACCCATTTTTTTTTTATAAAACGTCGGAAGGCATACGAGCTTACGGCCTATCTGATATAAAGTGGTCACGGTAACCTATGAACAAAGTGAGAAAGCACTATGAAATTTGGCCAGTCCTGAAAGCATTACCTTTTAGCGACCGCTTTATTTATGGTCGAAATTAACAATACGTTACCTTTTTCATATAACATCATAAAAATTTACACACTTAAATCTCAAGAGACAATGAAGTATACGCATAGAAAACAGTTTTAATTTTACAACTTACTGATAACTATTTCGCTAATCTGAGGTAGGTACCTAACTACTATATTTATTTATTGCTTACAATGTATGCGGCCACTAATCTGAATATGTGCACAAAGCGCACATATTAGGCCGCAGACAGTTTGCGCCTACGTAACTACAACTTATAAACTATAGCGTATTATAATATTGAATGACCACTAGCGTCGGTGTTAAAGTAACGTAACAGCGCGTTTCGCCACTACGCCACCGAAAGCTCGTCAAACATATTTTGAAAACAACGATATCATTCATTTTCCCAACAAATATTTTCATTTTGTTTTCCCTTTTATTCGTTGATTGCATTTATTGAACCTATTTATATTAGGTATCTTGTCTGTGTGGCACCATGTTCGAGTTATCAACAAATTAAATACAAGTTGAAAATTGGAAAATGTGATGATTGTAAGATTGAATTGAAAGCAGGCTCTATAAAATTATTTACATAAAATATTTTCCGTATTTTCTATCGAAAATATCGAGTGGCAAAAATTGTTATCATTTGCATATCATTGCACAGTGTATGCTTCTAATGTCCTAACTACTATATGCAACTTATGAACTACAATTGAAGCTTATCATTAAGTTACTACTTATACCTACATTTAAACTTATTAAATACTGTTTACTTATTATTACCACTACTTTACCACTACTCTTACTATAACTACCTCTCTTAAAAATACCCAGACCAAGACAAACAGACATGTTCATGCACACAAATATTTGTCCCGTGTGGGAATCGAACCCACTAGCGTCGGTGTCAAAGTAACGTAACAGCGCGTTTCGCCACTGCGCCACCGAGCTCGTCAAACATATATTGTTTTTCCCTTTTATTCATTGATTGCATTTATTTAACCTATTTAGATTAGGTATCTTGTCTGTGTGGCACCATGTTCGAGTTATCAACAAATTAAATACAAGTTGAAAATTGGAAAATGTGATGATTGTAAGATTGAATTGAAAGCAGGCTCTATAAAATTATTTACATAAAATATTTTCCGTATTTTCTATCGAAAATATCGAGTGGCAAAAATTGTTATCATTTGCATATCATTGCACAGTGTATGCTTTTAATGTCCTAACTACTATATGCAACTTATAAACTACAATTAAAGCTTATGTACTATATATCATTAATTTGCTACTTATACCTACATTTAAACTTATTAAATACTGTTTACTTATTATTACCACTACTTTACCACTACTCTTACTATAACTACCTCTCTTAAAAATACCCAGACCAAGACAAACAGACATGTTCATGCACACAAATATTTGTCCCGTGTGGGAATCGAACCCACTAGCGTCGGTGTCAAAGTAACGTAACAGCGCGTTTCGCCACTGCGCCACCGAGCTCGTCAAACATATTTTGAAAACATCGATACCTTTCATTCATTTTCCTACCAAATATTTTCATTTTGTTCGTCCCTTTATTCATTGATTGCATTTATTGAACCTATTTAAATTAGGTATCTTGTGTGTGTGGCACCATGTTCGAGTCATCAATAAATTAAATACAAGTTGAAAATTTGAAAAAATGTAAATTGTGCCACGTTTGGAGAGCCTGTGTTATGTGGTGAAGCTGCAGTTGTCGGGAGCCTTTATTTTACAAAGAATCAGCTGTTTTCCGTCAGTGAAATGATAATTTTCACGGCCGAATGGGACGCCATTTTCACGTATGCATTTCCAGGGAGACGCGAAAACCGGTAGCGCTGATTGGTAGTATTTTAGCCGTCGCCCTGGTTACTATCAACAAAGCGTGCGCTAAGGAGCGATGTAATACGCCTTCCCAAAGCCTGTCTGCGTGAAAAAATACATAATAATTATATATTACTGGAAAGCAAATCATTAAATACTTATACTTCTAACAGTGAAAAAAATCAGTGTTCAAACAAAATGTTGTGATAGTTTATTTTGAATAGTGTTTTTGTTATACATAGTAAGTGATATTTTTTCATGTTGCGTTTGTAAGTACTTTATTTAATAAATCTTGTGGGGATGCACTCACCGGTGTCTGTACCTGATAATGAAGCTACTGGCGCCTCATCTGGTTGAATATGCAATTTATGCCAGAAATTATTTTGTTCTAGGCGTGGACTTAAAATTCATTTTGGTAAATCACATAAAAATTCTTATGCAATTTGATCTAACCTGCTTTGCGTGCTTCCGCCACCAATTAGTTCATGCGGCCTAGCGCCGGCCGGCACCCACCCACTACTGTTAGTACTTGGTACATGCCGACGCTGCCATGGCTGCTCCGGTAGTCTCTGCCTCGGCTGCTGCGGTCGTCCGTCATCTGGAACAGAGTCCGCATGCCCCCACCACCACCGTCGCTGCCACGACTGGCCTGGTCGTCGCTGCGACACGTGTTTCGCCTCTCCACGAGGCATCATCAGGCGTTGTAGACGTTAATCGTAAGAATAACATGCTACCTTGTAGCATGTTATTCTTACGATTAACGTCTACATGAACTAATTGGTGGCGGAAGCACGCAAAGCAGGTTAGATCAAATTGCATATAGATTTGACTTTCGCAAAGTAACGCCTGAATCTATTAAATAAAAATTCTTGTTCGCAAAATTCAATAATCTCTAGCATTTTCATTACCAAGAACACTTGTAACACATCTATTACTCCCTAATCGAACCGTTTCATGAAAAACTAGCTCACTTTAAACAGAATACTGCAGTAGTCAAGAGTATACCTCGAGGTGCGAGGATCTCCGTTGCTAACGCTTCGTCTCATCTTTTATCAAACTGCACCGAAAATATCACTATATATGACTGGGAAAAATTGTTATCATTTGCATATCGCACAGTGTATGCTTCTACAGAGGTAGGTACTTAACAACTATATGCAAATTTTAAACTACTGTTTACTTATTGTTACCACTACTCTTACTATAACTATCTCTCTTAAAAAATACTCAGACCAAGACAAACAGACATATTCATGCACACAAATGTTTGTCCGGTGTGGGAATCAACCCACTAGCGTCGGTCGGTGTCAAAGTAACGTAACAGCGCGTTTCGCCACTGCGCCACCGAGCTCGTCAAACATATATTGTTTTTCCCTTTTATTCATTGATTGCATTTATTTAACCTATTTAGATTAGGTATCTTGTCTGTGTGGCACCATGTTTGAGTTATCAACAAATTAAATACAAGTTGAAAATTGGAAAATGTGATGATTGTAAAATTGAATTGAAAGCAGGCTCTATAAAATTATTTATATAAAATAATTTCCGTATTTTCTATCGAAAATATCGAGTGGCAAAAATTGTTATCATTTGCATATCATTGCACAGTGTATGCTTCTAATGACCTAACTACTATATGCAACTTATGAACTACAATTGAAGCTTATCATTAAGTTACTACTTATACCTACATTTAAACTTATTAAATACTGTTTACTTATTATTACCACTACTTTACCACTACTCTTACTATAACTACCTCTCTTAAAAATACCCAGACCAAGACAAACAGACATGTTCATACACACAAATATTTGTCCCGTGTGGGAATCGAACCCACTAGCGTCGGTGTCAAAGTAACGTAACAGCGCGTTTCGCCACTGCGCCACCGAGCTCGTCAAACATATTTTGAAAACATCGATACCTATCATTCATTTTCCTACCAAATATTTTCATTTTGTTCGTCCCTTTATCCATTGATTGCATTTATTGAACCTATTTAAATTAGGTATCTTGTGTGTGTGGCACCATGTTCGAGTCATCAATAAATTAAATACAAGTTGAAAATTTGAAAAAATGTAAATTGTGCCACGTTTGGAGAGCCTGTGTTATGTGGTGAAGCTGCAGTTGTGGGGAGCCTTTATTTTACAAAGAATCAGCTGTTTTCCGTCAGTGAAATGATAATTTTCACGGCCGAATGGGACGCCATTTTCACGTATGCGTTTCCAGGGAGACGCGAAAACCGGTAGCGCTGATTGGTAGTATTTTAGCCGTCGCCCTGGTTACTATCAACAAAACGTGCGCTAAGAAGCGATGTAATACGCCTTCACAAAGCATGTCTGCGTGAAAAAATACACAATAATTATATATTACTGGAAAGCAAATCATTAAATACTTATACTTCTAACAGTGTAAAAATTAGTGTTCAAACAAAATGTTGTGATAGTTTATTTTGAATACGTAGTGTTTTTGTTATAAGTAACATAGTAAGTGATATTTTTTATGTTGCGTTTGTAAGTACTTTATTTATTAAATCTTGTGTGGATGCACTAACCGGTTTCTGTACCTGATAATGAAGCTACTGGTGCCTCATCTGATTGAATATGCAATTTATGCCAAAAATCATTTTGGTAAATCACATAAAAATTATTGTTCGCAAAATTCAATAACCTCTAGCTATTTCATTACCAAGAACACTTGTAACACATCTATTACTCCCCAATCGAACCGTTTTATGAAAAACTTGCTCATTTTAAACAGAATATTGCATAGTCAAGAGTATACCTCGAGGTGCGAGGATCTCCGTTGCTAACTCTTTGTCTTGTTTTGTTGTTTTATCAAACTGCACTGAAAATAATACTACAGACACAGTGGATTAGCTTATAAGTCTACTCTGCTATAGATGGCTGGGGAAAAATGTTATTATTTGCATATCGCACCCTGTGTACCTAACTAGTATATTTATTTATTGCTTAGAAACTAGGCTGTTGCGGCCACCAATCTAATTGGTGACCTCACTCACTCGCAGGTACACTACAATACGACCCTCAAGGTAGTTGTTATTCGGCTACTGTTTTCTATGGGGTGGAGATACTTTCCCAGTAGGGCTGCTTTGATATGTAGGTACTATCTCTTTAGAAAAATTTGGAGACTTCATGCAGAAGAATTTCGTCTATGGTGTATTCGTTGCTATGGAGTTGTTATTGTCAAATGTAAAAATATATTTTCCTTATAAATAAAATATAGAATATTTCTATGCTCGTTTTTAATCGGCCTACTAGCCTGACAAATTGGTAGCAGAGCGTGGTTGACTGAAATGGTAGATATGGCTACATATCGTATTGAGCCACTGGCAAAAAATAATTACGATACATGTTGTGTTCAAGCTCAAGCCATACTAGTCAAGAACAAACAATGGGGATACGTAAGTGGTACTCTTGCAATGCCGTCAGACGACGCCGGTGAGGCAAAAATTAAAGCGTTCAGCAAACAAGACATGAAGGCACGTGCTGAGATATTACTACTGATGAGCCCCTCACAATTAAAGGACGTACGTGGCTGTAAGACATCAAAACAAGTATGGGACAAGCTAAACTCTTTACATCAATGTACCGGGCCTGCAGGTAAAGCTATGTTATTAAAGCAGCTCGTTTTGAAGAAAATGTTAAAGCGAGATGATGTGCAGGATCACTTGAGCAACTTGATGGATGTGGTTGACAAACTCGCAGCTATGCGCGTAGATATCCATCCAGAATTATTCACTATAATGATGTTGTGTAGTTTGGCAAATAATTTTGAAAATTTCAGAAGTGCTATTGAATCCAGAGACACTTTACCAAGTCCAGATGATTTAAAAAATAAAATTATTGAAGAGAGTGGGGTTAGAAAGAATAACAACTCTAGAGAGAATTAGGATAGGGGCATTATTTCGGTATCAATGGAAGACAAGGCAGATTTAACGAAACATTTAAATTTAGATGTAATAAATGCAAAAAGATTGGCCATAACGCTTCACAATGTGAGTCGAAAGCTAAATTTACAAGCGGAGAAAAGTCGGGAATATCAAGCCATGACATTTTTTATATCGAGCTAGTGTGCCTGAAGTCTGTAAACTATTGAAACAAAGAAAGATGGTAACAAAAACAAATTCATGAATTTAATCGATGAAACCGGAGCGCTGAAATAAGCTTCTGAACAACATGTCACTCAAGTTAAAGGTGAAGGATTCCTTACTGTAAGAGTGGGGAATGAGCATTACAGTCTGAATGATACGCTGTACGTTCCTGAATTATCGACAAACTTAACGTCTGTTGGAAAGATTACTGATCATGGATATACTGTTATATTCCAGAAAGACGAAGCTTTAATAAAAAAATAAATATAAAGTTCTCTAGGCATGAAGGCAAAATTAATTAGATATATTATTTGAAAGTAGATGAAGTAGAAAAAGCTAACGCAGCAGTAAGAATTAATGATAATATAATAATATGTCACAAGAAACTTGGCCCTTTAAATGAAGCAGACCTGAAAGCAGCATCCAAAAAAGAATTAGTAAAATGAATGAACATTGAAGGTTCAGAAAAATCGGCTGATTGCGAGACATGCTTGAAAGGTAAGATGACAAGATTACCATTTAATTCTTCAGGTGGAATAAATAGTAAGGAGCAACTAGAAATTATACATACTGACGTTTTAGGCCACATGCAGACTGAAACATTTGGAGGTTCTAAGTACTTCGTTACATTCATCGACATTATACAAGGTATATGTGTATATTTTATTAAAAGTAAAAGCGACGTATTTCAGATGCACAAGGAATATAAAACACGATGGAAAAGTAGTTCTACAATCACATAACGGCACAGAGTACGTAAACAAAAAAAAAATGATTAGTTAAAGCAGCATGGAATACAACACAGGCTATCAGCACCGTAGAGCAATGTACTTGCAAAGCGCAAAAATAGAATATTAGTTGAGAATGCAAGATGTCTAATGCTTGAGTCACATGTCCCAGAAGAGTTATGGGCAGAGGCAGTCAATACTGCAAACTATTTGATCAATAGATGTCCAAGTAAAGTTTTAAATGAATGTACATCTTTCAAAAAATGGATTGGTCATGAACCATCTGTAAGACACCTGCATTCGTTTTGAATAAACGGCCTAAGCGAGGTGGAAAATTTGATCCTCGCGCCATCGAATGTGTATTCATGGGATACACAAATGTGCCAGAGGGTACAGGATATTAATTCCTAGTAAGAAGGATGTCATAATAAGCAGAGACGTGAAAGATATAGACAAAATGTTTTATGTGAAGGAAGAAAATTATTCCAATCCAAAGATTAAAGAGAAGGGAGATAATGAGTACAAAATAGTAGAAGCAATAACTGGAACTTCGGCGTAACACGACGTAGCTCAACTATCTGTTAGTCGGAATGACAATTTCACCGATGCAGTTGGCAACTTCGACATATATAAATAATAAAAAAAAAAAAATTGTCGGACAAATTACACAGCGCCATCTAGCCCCAAAGTAAGCGAAGCTTGTGTTATGGGTACTAGACAACTGATAAATATACGTAAGTACATTTTTTTTTGTAAATACATACTTATATACATAGAAAATACGCAGACCAAGACAAACAGACATGTTCATGCACACAAATGTTTGTGTTGTGTGGGAATCGAACCCACGAGCGTTGGTGTCAAAGTAGCGTAACAGCGTGTTCCACCACTGCGCCACCGAACTCATCAAATGACGAAGATATAGCTGTTGAAAGTGATGAAGAAATACAGAGTGAAATAGAAGATATTCATGATGATACAAATAATACTGGACGTCCTCAGAGAACGAGGAAATTGCCAGTATGGGCTAAAGATTACGAAATTAAAGGAAGGAAGAGATAAAGCTGAAACGATTAATGTGTAATAATGCGAGATGATTCATTTCTGTGTGAATAAGAAGAAGAAGAATACGGGTACGGGTACCATGATGCAATAAAGGCAGAAATTAGAGCGCACGTAACAAATGGTACTTGGAAGATAGTCAAACGAGATAATGATATGAAAACCATAGATTTCAAAATGATATTGAATAAGAAAATAGGCTCTAGTAATACACAAATAAGAAAAGCCAACATGGAAGCCGATCTACTGACCATGATGAAAGCATGAGCTGGACTTAAGCTTGGAAAATTCAGATCCTCATTAGGATTACTTTAATGAATTTCTTCTGATGAGGAGGAGATTGTTGGAGACTTCACGTAGAAGAATTTCGTCAATGGTGTATTCGTTGCTATGGGGTTGTTATTGCCAAATGTAAAATATATATTTTCCTTATAAATAAAACATAGAATATTTCATATTATGTTCGTGTTTAATCGGCCTACTAGCCTGACAGAAGAAAACAGCCAGACCAAGACAAACAGACACGTTCATGCGCACAAATGTATGTCCTGTGTGGGAACCGAATCTACCAGCCTTGGTGCTAAAGTCGAACCGAACTCGTCGATTAAGTCATTAATTAAGAATTAGTCATATGTCAAGAAATGCTTGGTTGATTGCCTGCCCGGGTTAAAAATTTCCATCCGATCCCAACTCCCAAAGGAGCTGGGACGATGCCATCTGAAATATTCAATATAATGATTTATTCCACAGAGCTTCAGACTTTGAACAAGCGATACTGAGGGCGGCAGAGTGTAAGTATGCTGACCACTGGCTACAAGCCTATACGGTCGCCTAATACGGGCACGAGCCTATACCCTGACACCCTCAGGCTAGCTGTCTGTCTGCGGCTGGGAGTCCCGATATGTGCTCCACACAAGTGCCCCTGCGGCAGTGATGTCGATCAGTTTGGACACCACGGACTTTCTTGTCAAAAAAGTGCAGGTAGTTTCTCTCGTCATGCCGCACTTAACGACATTATCCGTCGGGCCCGCGCCTCTGTCAACGTTCCAGCTATTGTGGTACTCACCGGACTAGCCAGGGACGATGGTAAGCGACCCGACGGGATGTCGTTGATTCCATGGAAGATGAGGAGGGTTTTAGTGTGGGACGCAACTTGCGTTGACACACAGGCCTCTTCTCATCTTCATCGCACTACCATCAAGGCGCGTCTGAGGCGGCTGAACATTTAAAAATAAATAAACACAGGGGTCTTGGCTCCGACTACAAATTTGTTCTTTCGGAGTAGAGACCCTTGGTCCGTGGGGTCCAGGCGTGCAGTCGCTTTTTCAAGAACTAGCGAGACGTCTGACATTCTGAAATATCGTAGATAATTATGCTAATTTGGAATTTAATTTAATTAATAATAATAATTTAATTAATAACTTTGACGAGTTCGGTTCGATTTTAGCGGATTCGATTCCCACACAGGACATACATTTGTGCGCATGAACGTGTCTGTTAATTTAATTAATAATTTGTTCTCTCTGCCTACCCCGCAAGGGACTTGGCGTGAAGATATACATACATACATACACACAATTATGCTAACTTTATTTAAATAATTTAATTTATAATATTGTTTGGATCCAAAGCTCTTTACTGCATCATGCTTCTTTACACAGCTTTTATATTATTATTCAGGTGTGAAATCGTTTACTGCGTCTTGTTCCAATTTCTCACGTGACGCAGCGTGTAGCAGAAATTGAGCATTGAGAATGATACACAAATCACTGATGTTCCTGCTCTTGTCCCTTCACAGTCTACCAGTTCATTTACTGAACTTTCAAAAGAGGAAAGATGCCACACGTCAAAGGTATATTTGAACTAATTAAATTCATTTTATTTATTTCATTTTTATCGTAATTGTCATTGGTATTTATAATAAACAAATTTTAAATTAATTTCAGATGTACATAATTTATGAATAACTTCTAAGTGAACAAATTGTCACCTAAATGTAAACTTTCATATAATCAATTCAAAAATCCAAAAATCAGCTCAATTTTAATTCCAGGGTTAAAAGAGTCTTAAAAAGTTGACTAGAAATATGTCTGAATGTTTCAAAAAATATTTTGGATGCAAATTAAAATGAGCATGAAGGACAAGAAGGCCAGGCGATATACCTTTGAAGAGAAAATACTACCTTCACGTACAACATTGAAAAAACTGGTTTCACAACTGAATGTCGATCCAGGAGTAAATCCTCCGATTTTTGAATCAATCGAACAAGACGTAAGTTTTTTGCATTGTTTGTCAGATATTGAAATCTTGTATCAGTTAAGTGTATTTGGTTTTCCAAAAAGTAAATGAATATTGAAAATTGACTGATGAAAATTAAAACACCTAGAACAAAATATAATCTATATAAAGTATAAAACAATGTTTCTTACCGCCGTCTGTATGCATAGAACTTTTAAACTACGCAATGGATTTTTATGCTGTTTTCATCCATAGAGTGATTCAAAAGGAAGGTTTGTATGTCATAATACATGCATATTATAGTAGAGAAAAGTTTGAGAATTTAAAAGATTTATAATGCGATGTGGTAAAAAACATACTTATTGTGTGCTTACTTTGCAAACGCTGGCAAATCCTTTTGAGATGATACATCATAATAATGTACTGCGGATTTATATATCTTAAAAAGATCTACAAAAAAGTCCATCATCGTATATGATGGTATCTCCCAAGGATAACCCACAGTAACCAATTTTAACTTTCACATGTTACAAAATATTCTTTATTTACGAAGCTATTTAATCAATACTACAATACAGTATTATTCCTTAGCCAATTAAATACGTTGGATACGTTGTGCATTTGAAATCGCTCCACATTGAATATAAGCGTGCGAAACCGGAGCGGTATGCCTGTAATCAGTAAATCAAAGTGGTTCATTTCTTATTATATTATTATTATAAGAGATAAACAACTTTATTTCAACCCTTATTTCAATATTATATTTTGTTTATATCATTTCCAGGTAAAGACTTGGAAAGAGGAGAAACGTTACTGCGCCATATTTTTTGATGAAATGGCTCTTGAACCTGGCTTGACATATGCACCAAATAAAGATCGAATTTCTGGACGTGTCGAGTTAAATGAAAGGAAACCAAAACTTGCTGACCATGCATTAGTCTTCCTTGTCAAAGGTGCAACTTTTAAATGGCAACAACCAATTGAATATTATTTCTGTGCGGATACTACAAGTGGAATCGAATTAAAATCCATTTTTAAAAAAAATATCAAAGCTGTTGGGAGACAGGATTAATGCCAAATGCTTTCTTATGTAATCAAGGTTCAGCCTTCCAATCAGCTATGAAGAGTTTTCAGCAAGACACAAAACGGGAGCAAATTCTTGCCAATGAAAATACTGGTTTGATTGTTTATAAAACTTTATTGTATAATTTAACATTCAAACTACCGAACAAATTGGGAGTGCGTTCCAGAGACGTACGGCTTGAACCGTAAGGGATTTGGAAAAACATTGGGAATTATTGGCAGGGATTTATAAGAATAGATCGTTTCTAGGTCGAAGTCGGGTATCCATTACACGAAACTTGAAACACTCGTGGAGATATTTTGGAGCCATAGTACTGAAGAGTATATGGAAAATGAAAAGACAGGGTATGAAGATTTCTACTGGGTATGATTTTCTAATGGGTTAAACAGATTAAGCTTTTTGCGATATTCAGAAATATGATCAAATTTCCGTAGACCAAAAACATATCTCCAGAAGATCTTCCGTAGGATCCAAATACACCACATCTCCATAATCTAGTAGAGGGAGAAGGAGGGAATTTACCAATAAATACTTATACTGCTGGGTGGGTGGGTCATCAGAAAATTACTAGTAAAATTAGAGTGCAAAGAATGCAAAAATAAATTAACTACTGAGACAAGAACAGATGTTCACAGGTGGATTACCCACAAGGAATATAAAAAATCGGCCAATTGCGAGTCGTACTCGCGCACGAAGGGTTCCGTACCAATATCTATAAAAAAGGCAAAAAAATCACGTTTGTTGTATGGGAGCCCCCTTAAATATTTGTTTTATTCTATTTTTTAGTATTTGTTGTTATAGCGGCAACAGAAAAATCTGTGAAAATTTCAACTGTCTAACTATCACGGTTCATGAGATATGGCCTGGTGACAGACGGACGGACGGACAGCGGAGCCTCAGTAATAGGGTTCCGTTTTACCCTTTGGGTACGGAACCCTAAAAAATGAAAGTAAGATGACCTACCCATTAGAGGATGCAGTGAGATATTTTAGTGTGTTTTAAAAAAAAATGGTCATTTTTTTTTTCAAATTTGTCTAAAGTTATTAAAGAAAATATTATGGTCAATTATAACTTAGAAAACATTGCTTGTCAATCACACCAAAATATTGCTATTCAGCTCTTTTTGCAGGTTACTTTGAAAAACACTTGTGAAAAACGGTCAATTCGTGTGTGTCAATATAAAACTATATGAAATATATTAATACCTAATGTACACAGTATTGTGCTGGTTGTGCGAGTAACATTCAAGTTTCATATGCATTGTATCATACCTTTGCTTATTATTTAATTGGTGCAACATAATTAATAAAATTTTGAGAGGAACTGACATTATCAGATTACAGAAAATAAATTTGCCTATGATGCAAAAAAAAAGCCCTATTAATATTTACTACAAAGTTAAAGAAAAATAAACAAATTACAATAATTTACACATGTTTTTTATAGCGATTTTATCACATATACCTTTATATTACGGTGGTGATGAAATCGTTGAATCTCATCACTCATATATACGTCCGTCATTGCGAAAGTGGAAGGATGTAGGAGCCGAGGAAGACCAAGGCTAACCGACCATGACCAAATACCTTAGGAACCGGCGAGCGTGCATGAAAAGAACTATGAATGTGGAAGAAGCGAGTGAAGTGTGTAACGACCGCGTCTTGAGGCGCTCGGTTCTCTCGGTTCTCTCTGCCTACCCCGCAAGGGACCTGGCTTGAATATATTCATACATACATACGATGTTACAAGTTTTCTTGTTTGTTTCAGCATATTCGGTGTTCCACTGCACCATACATTAATACCTTTAAAAGTACATGTTAGTTAATCATAAAATCGCTATCTCAAAAAGTACAGGTTGAAGCTGCTTATTGTTTCACGATACTACCGGTAGATGGCGTTATAGTTAAAAATGTGCAATGGGTTAAAACCGCTAAATGGTTCACGGTATTACCGGTAGATGGCGCTGTAGTTAAAAAATGTATAACATTTGTATTTTACATTTGACTTGTATGTAATACATTCTATAAACATCGCCGCTTCTACTTGATAAACGTTTTTTAATTTAAGTTATTAATTATAAATATTTATTTAATGATGCCAGAGAACATAAGTACACGCACTCATTTTTTTTTTATAAAACGTCGGAAGGCATACGAGCATACGGCCTATCTGATATAAAGTGGTCACGGTAACCTATGAACAAAGTGAGAAAGCACTATGAAATTTGGCCAGTCCTGAAAGCATTACCTTTTAGCGACCGCTTTATTTATGGTCGAAATTAACAATACGTTACCTTTTTCATATAACATCATAAAAATTTACACACTTAAATCTCAAGAGACAATGAAGTATACGCATAGAAAACCGTTTTAATTTTACAACTTACTGATAACTACACACATCTAAAGTGTCTAGGGATCAACATATATTTTTGCAATAACTTTTCTCCTGATTGATATTAATTAAAATTTTCTTTAAGGATTCATCAAATAAAGTGTTTTCGTTTGTCTACAGTAACGATAAACCAAGTCACCTTTGCATTAATATAGAAATTTGCCATTTTCATAATAAAGGGATTTTTGACATTTGAACCACTAACATTAAAGTTCGAAAAAAAGACTGAAATAACAGTTTTCTTTAAAATTTTATTGGGTAACTTAAACAATTAATAATCCGTGTTTCTACCGCGAACACTAACAACACAAGAACATCGGTTTGGCATACTCAAAATGAGTTCATCCAAATCACGCTGTGGAATGGCCGCCCATGTTCGTTGCAACAACAAAAAAAGGTCTTCTTGCAACTGGATACCCTCCATATTCGGCAGAGCTCTTCTCTGTAGCATATCCCATGCATGCTCAATCGGGTTCAAGTCTGGCGACTGAGCAGGCCAGGGCATGACATTGATGTTAGCTGCGGCGAGAGTCTGTCTTACAACTCTTGCGGTGTGCGGTCGTGCATTATCATGCATTAACTGAAATAAGGGACCGATTTGCACTTGTAGAGGAACGATGACGTCTGATACAATCGTCTCAGCATAAATTTGAGCGTTGAGGTTGCCTCTGATCCAAATCAACTCAGTTCTTCCGCCGATCCAAATAGCCGCCCATACCATGATGGTTCCACCACTATAAGGATGGACTTCCTGGCAGGATTTTAATCGCTGTTGGCGTCCAGGGGTTCTCCAGTGTCGTATACGTCTTGTATCCGGTCTCATACCAAAACGAGACTCATCAGAAAAGCACACGAAACGCCATTGTTCTTCTGCCCAATTTCTGTGTTCAAGAGCCCATTGATATCGAATCCTACGATTGTGCATTGCTATAGGTGGTACCCTTAGCGGTCTTCGGGAATGAAGGTTCACTTCATGCAAGCGGTTTCTGACTGTTTGGTCGCTAATTTAGTTCCCTGAAGAGTGATGAAGCGTCACGGCTAACATCATGGCGGTTATTGTTGGAGCTCTTCGAGTTGTGATTTGAATGTATCGGTCTTGTCTCCGTGTGGTGCAGCGATACCGTCCTCCATGGCGCTCAGCCACGGTACCAGTGCTTCGGTAACGTGTCCAAAGTCGACTGATAACACTCTGACTTGTATTCAGAGCTAAAGCCAAAGTACGTTGCCGGGAACCAGCTTCTATCATTCCCACGTGTTGTTAGTGTTCGCGGTAGAAACACGGATTATTAATTGTTTAAGTTACCCAATAAAATTTTAAAGAAAACTGTTATTTCAGTCTTTTTTTCGAACTTTAATGTTAGTGGTTCAAATGTTAAAAATCCCTTTATTATGAAAATGGCAAATTTCTTTATTAATGCAAAGGTGACTTGGTTTATCGTTACTGTAGATAAACGAAAACACTTTATTTGATGAATCCTTAAAGAAAATTTTAATTAATATCAATAAGGAGAAAAGTTATTGCAAAAATATATGTTGATCCCTAGACACTTTTGATGTGTGTATTTCGCTAATCTGAGGTAGGTACCTAACTACTATATTTATTTATTGCTTACAATGTATGCGGCCACTAATCTGAATATGTGCACAAAGCGCACATATTAGGCCGCAGACAGTTTGCGCCTACGTAACTACAACTTATAAACTATAGCGTATTATAATATTGAATGAACCCACTAGCGTCGGTGTCAAAGTAACGTAACAGCGCGTTTCGCCACTGCGCCACCAAGCTCGTCAAACATATATTGTTTTTCTCTTTTATTCATTGATTGCGTTTATTGAACCTACACACATCAAAAGTGTCTAGGGATCAAGCATTTTTATGCGGATTTCTTGAGATTGAGATGTGGCTTTGTAATAAAAAAATATATAAACGTATACGACACTGGAGAACCCCTGGACGTCAACAGCGATTAAAATCATGCCAGGAAGTCCATCCTTATAGTGGTGGAACCATCATGGTATGGGCGGGTATTTGGATCGGCGGAAGAACTGAGTTGATTTGGATCAGAGGCAACCTCAACGCTCAAATTTATGCTGAGACGATTGTATCAGACGTCATCGTTCCTCTACAAGTGCAAATCGGTCCCTTATTTCAGTTAATGCATGATAATGCACGACCGCACACCGCAAGAGTTGTAAGACAGACTCTCGCCGCAGCTAACATCAATGTCATGCCCTGGCCTGCTCAGTCGCCAGACTTGAACCCGATTGAGCATGCATGGGATATGCTACAGAGAAGAGCTCTGCCGAATATGGAGGGTATCCAGTCGCAAGAAGACCTTTTTTTGTTGTTGCAACGAACATGGGCGGCCATTCCACAGCGTGATTTGGATGAACTCATTTTGAGTATGCTAAACCGATGTTCTTGTGTTGTTAGTGTTCGCGGTAGAAACACGGATTATTAATTGTTTAAGTTACCCAATAAAATTTTAAAGAAAACTGTTATTCAGTCTTTTTTTCGAACTTTAATGTTAGTGGTTCAAATGTCAAAAATCCCTTTATTATGAAAATGGCAAATTTCTTTATTAATGCAAAGGTGACTCGGTTTATCGTTACTGTAGACAAACGAAAACACTTTATTTGATGAATCCTTAAAGAAAATTTTTATTAATATCAATCAGGAGAAAAGTTATTGCAAAAATATATGTTGATCCCTAGACACTTTTGATGTGTGTATTTAGATTAGGTATCTTGTCTGTGTGGCACCATGTTCGAGTAATCAACAAATTAAATACAAGTTGAAAATTGGAAAATGTGATGATTGTAAGATTGAATTGAAAGCAGGCTCTATAAAATTATTTACATAAAATAATTTCCGTATTTTCTATCGAAAATATCGAGTGGCAAAAATTGTTATCATTTGCATATCATCGCACAGTGTATGCTTCTAATGACCTACTACTATATGCAACTTATAAACTACAATTAACGCTTGTGTACTATATATCATTAAGTTGCTACTTATACCTACATTTAAACTTTTTAAATACTGTTTACTTATTGTTACTACTACTTTACCACTACTCTTACTATAACTACCTCTCTTAAAAATACCCAGACCAAGACAAACAGACATGTTCATGCACACAAATATTTGTCCCGTGTGGGAATCGAACCCACTAGCGTCGGTGTCAAAGTAACGTAACAGCGCGTTTCGCCACTGCGCCACCGAGCTCGTCAAACATATTTTGAAAACAACGATACCTATCATTCATTTTCCTACCAAATATTTTCATTTTGTTCGTCCCTTTATTCATTGATTGCATTTATTGAACCTATTTAAATTAGGTATCTTGTGTGTGTGGCACCATGTTCGAGTCATCAATAAATTAAATACAAGTTGAAAATTTGAAAAAATGTAAATTGTGCCACGTTTGGAGAGCCTGTGTTATGTGGTGAAGCTGCAGTTGTGGGGAGCCTTTATTTTACAAAGAATCAGCTGTTTTCCGTCAGTGAAATGATAATTTTCACGGCCGAATGGGACGCCATTTTCACGTATGCGTTTCCAGGGAGACGCGATAACCGGTAGCGCTGATTGGTAGTATTTTAGCCGTCGCCCTGGTTACTATCAACAAAGCGTGCGCTAAGGAGCGATGTAATACGCCTTCCCAAAGCCTGTCTGCGTGAAAAATACATAATAATTATATATTACTGGAAAGCAAATCATTAAATACTTATACTTCTAACAGTGAAAAAATCAGTGTTCAAACAAAATGTTGTGATAGTTTATTTTGAATACGTAGTGTTTTTGTTTTATGTAACATAGTAAGTGATATTTTTTATGTTGCGTTTGTAAGTACTTTATTTATTAAATCTTGTGTGGATGCACTAACCGGTTTCTGTACCTGATAATGAAGCTACTGGTGCCTCATCTGGTTGAATATGCAATTTATGCCAAAAATCATTTTGTTCTAGGCGTGGACTTAAAATTCATTTTGGTAAATCACATAAAAATTATTGTTCGCAAAATTCAATAACCTCTAGCTATTTCATTACCAAGAACACTTGTAACACATCTATTACTCCCCAATCGAACCGTTTTATGAAAAACTTGCTCATTTTAAACAGAATATTGCATAGTCAAGAGTATACCTCGAGGTGCGAGGATCTCCGTTGCTAACTCTTTGTCTTGTTTTGTTGTTTTATCAAACTGCACTGAAAATAGTCTACTCTGCTATAGATGGCTGGGAAAAAATGTTATTATTTGCATATCGCACCCTGTGTACCTAACTAGTATATTTATTTATTGCTTAGAAACTAGGCTGTTGCGGCCACCAATCTAATTGGTGACCTCACTCACTCGCAGGTACACTACAATACGACCCTCAAGGTAGTTGTTATTCGGCTACTGTTTTCTATGAGGTGGAGATACTTTCCCAGTAGGGCTGCTTTGATATGTAGGTACTATCTCTTTAGAAAAATTTGGAGACTTCATGCAGAAGAATTTCGTCTATGGTGTATTCGTTGCTATAGAGTTGTTATTGTCAAATGTAAAAATATATTTTCCTTATAAATAAAATATAGAATATTTCTATGCTCGTTTTTAATCGGCCTACTAGCCTGACAAATTGGTAGCAGAGCGTGGTTGACTGAAATGGTAGATATGGCTACATATGGTATTGAGCCACTGGCAAAAAATAATTACGATACATGTTGTGTTCAAGCTCAAGCCATACTAGTCAAGAACAAACCATGGGGATACGTAAGTGGTACTCTTGCAATGCCGTCAGACGACGCCGGTGAGGCAAAAATTAAAGCGTTCAACAAACAAGACATGAAGGCACGTGCTGAGATATTACTACTGATGAGCCCCTCACAATTAAAGGACGTACGTGGCTGTAAGACATCAAAACAAGTATGGGACAAACTAAACTCTTTACATCAATGTACCGGGCCTGCAGGTAAAGCTATGTTATTAAAGCAGCTCGTTTTGAAGAAAATGTTAGAGCGAGACGATGTGCAGGATCACTTGAGCAACTTGATGGATGTGGTTGACAAACTCGCAGCTATGCGCGTAGATATCCATCCAGAATTGTTCACTATAATGATGTTGTGTAGTTTGGCAAATAATTTTGAAAATTTCAGAAGTGCTATTGAATCCAGAGACACTTTACCAAGTCCAGATGATTTAAAAAATAAAATTATTGAAGAGAGTGGAGTTAGAAAGAATAACGATCGACGATAAAGATCCCAGGATGCTATTGGGGTATTCTGTGATCTCTCCAAAGCTTTTGATTGTGTCGACCATCGGACATTATTGCTCAAGCTGTGCCATTATGGAGTTAGAGGTAAAGCCCATGATTTGATCGCAACTTACTTAAACAATAGAATACAAACAGTTGACATAAATGGGGTCAAATCTAATGGCAGTAATGTTAATATAGGGGTGCCCCAGGGCTCTATACTGGGACCCTTTTTATTTTTAGTATATATAAATGATCTGCCATACATGGTGCAGAAAACGGCGGATATAGTACTGTTTGCTGATGACACTTCTTTAATTTTTAATGTTGCTCGCCGGTGCGAAAATATTGACAAGGTAAATAGTGTTCTATCTGCCATTCTAAATTGGTTCACATGCAATAATCTTTTATTAAATTCAACTAAAACCAAATGTATAAAATTTAGTCTTCCAAATGTGGCGTCTTCCAATACACAAGTTTTCGTTGACAATAATATACTAGAATTTATTAATGATACTGTATTTCTTGGAATTACGATAGACTCAAAATTGCAGTGGGGCCCTCACATAAATAAACTGTCCAGTAAGCTCAGCTCTGCCGCATATGCCGTTAGGAGAATTAGACAATTGACGGATGTGGCTACCGCTCGCTTAGTCTATTTCAGCTACTTTCACAGCATTATGTCATATGGTATGTTGTTGTGGGGAAGAGCGGCTGATATAGAAACTATTTTCATATTACAAAAAAGAGCCATCCGCTCTATTTATAACATGGGCTCCAGGGAATCACTTAGAGAACTATTTATTTAAAGAAATAAATATCCTCACGGTTACCTCTCAATATATTTATGAGAACATAATGTATGCTCGTAAAAATATAAATTCGTTTTCAAAATGTACTGAAAATCTTAGGAGCAGGAATAGATTGCGTATGCCAGTACATCGGCTTGCTAAGACTAATAGATCTTTTGTGGTAAATTGTATTCGATTCTATAATAAATTACCTGAAACAGTTCTGTCCTTGCCCGACTATATGTTCAAAAGACACATCAAAAATACACTATGTAAGAAGGGTTATTATAGAATCGATGAATATCTAACTGACAGAGATGTATGGAAATGATTCAGCACATGAATTAATATAACTTTAATTGTACGACTTGATATCACTATATGTACACTCATTATATTTATTGTAATATGTATAAGATGATTTGGAAAAAAAAAGACCTATATTGGCAAGTTTCTTTCGGCATTTCTTCTTCGCCAATGGTCATTTGAAATGCTGGTAGATTAAAAAAGAGAAAAACTTAAAAAAATAAAATAAGATATAATATTGAAAATGTAAGACGTGTCTAAGTGCCCGTGAGGGTCTAAAGGCAAACAAAAAAATTTTATTTTTTTATTTTAACAACTCTAGAGAGAATTAGGATAGGGGCATTATTTCGGTATCAATGGAAGACAAAGCAGATTTAACGAAACATTTAAATTTAGATGTAATAAATGCAAAAAGATAGGCCATAACGCTTCACAATGTGAGTCGAAAGCTAAATTTACAAGCGGAGAAAAGTCGGGAATGTCAAGCCATGACATTTTTTATATCGAGCTAGTGTGCCTGAAGTCTGTAAACTATTGAAACAAAGAAAGATGGTAACAAAAACAAATTCATGAATTTAATCGATGAAACCGGAGCGCTGAAATAAGCTTCTGAACAACATGTCACTCAAGTTAAAGGTGAAGGATTTGTTACTGTAAGAGTGGGGAATGAGCATTACAATCTGAATGATACGCTGTACGTTCCTGAATTATCGACAAACTTAATGTCTGTTGGAAAGATTACTGATCATGGATATACTGTTATATTCCAGAAAGACGAAGCTTTAATAAAAAATAAATATAAGGAGATAGTTCTCTAGGCATGAAGGGAAAATTAATTAGGTATATTATTTGAAAGTAGATGAAGTAGAAAAAGCTAACGCAGCAGTAAGAAGTAATGAAAATATAATGATATAACACAAGAAACTTGGCCCTTTAAATGAAGCAGACCTGAAAGCAGCATCCAAGAAAGAATTAGTAAAATGAATGAACATTGAAGTTTCAGAAAAATTTGCTGATTGCGAGACATGCTTGAAAGGTAAGATGACAAGATTACCATTTCATTCTTCAGATGGAATAAATAGTAAGGAGCTACTAGAAATTATACATACTGACGTTTTAGGCCACATGCAGACTGAAACATTTGGAGGTTCTAAGTACTTCGTTACATTCACCGACATTATACACTGTATATGTGTATGTATGTATGTATGTATATCTTCATGCCAGGTCCCTTGCGGGGTAGGCAGAGAGAACCGAGCGCCATAAGACGCGGTCCTTACACACTTCACTCGCTTATATGTGTATATTTTATTAAAAGTAAAAGCGACGTATTTCAGATGTCCAAGTAATGTTTTAAATGAATGTATATCTTTCAAAAAATGGATTGGTCATGAACCATCTGTAAGACACCTATATTTGTTTTAAATAAACGGCCTAAGCGAGGTGGAAAATTTGATCCTCGCGCCATCGAATGTGTATTCATGGGATACACAAATGCCAGAGTGTACAGGATATTAATTCCTAATAAGAAGGATGTCATAATAAGCAGAGACGTGAAAGATATAGACAAAATGTTTTATGTGAAGGAGGAAAATTATTCCAATCCAAAGATTAAAGAGAAGGGAGATAATAAGTACAAAATAGTAGAAGCAATAACTGGAACTTCGGCGTAACACGACGTAGCTCAACTATCTGTTAGTCGGAATGACAATTTCACCGATGCAGTTGGCAACTTTGACATATTTATTTATTTATTTAATACTTTATTGACCACAATACAGTTGGTTCAATAGGCGGACTTAATACTAATTGCATTCTCTACCAGTCAACCATCGGGAGTGGAGAAAAAACGCTTGCGGTTTTTATTAAAATTAAAATAAAATATTAATCGACCCCATAAAGAATTTGTTCTTTATATTGAAACCTAACATAAATATAAGAATATATAAATAAATAACTACGATAATACATACACAAGCACAATAATACATACAAGACCCTAGTAATACATACATATTTTCTCTATAAATAATATATTATATACTAATTATACAACACACATTGAATGATTACTGCCTGGATAGACTCTCTAAAAGATAGGCACGTAACTTCTTTTTAAAAGTAAACTTGTTTGGGGAGTCTCTAATGGGTTCAAGCAACGCATTCCAGAGTCGTGAAGCTTGTAGAGTAAAGGAATTAGACATGAAACCCGAACGGAAGAGTGGTATTAAGAGTAAATGGGAGTCATTTGATCGAAGTTGACGCTTATGAGAATCACGAAGGTACTGGAACTTACATTTCAAGTATTCAGGAGAATGGGGATTAAAAAGAATTGTAAAAAGTGTGCTAAGTAATCTTAAATGACGACGCTGACGAATGGGAAGCCATCTAAGCTTTTACCGGTAGAACGAAATATTGACATATTTCCGAAGACAGAAGATGAATCGGATAGCACTGTTGATGAGCCGGTCCAGCTTATTAAGAAGATCTTCGTGAAGATCAGGATAACACACATCACAATAATCAATTAGTGGAAAAATAAGGGATTGAACTAATGTGACCTTAGTTTCAATAGGGAGAAAGTTTCTGTATCGATTTAAAAAGCGCAATGTCGATATTACTTTACGACTAACTTCAGTCACTTGTGTGCTCCAGGTCAGAGTAGAGTCAAGATATAAGCCAAGATTTTTAACACTCTTACTGAACGAAATGACAGACTTATTGAATATAATGGACGACATAGAACTGATGTCAATTTTATCTATTTGCCTGGAGCTACCTAAGAGAATAGCCTGGCACTTATTGGGATTCACGGGAATTCCAAAGTTATTTGACCAAGCATTTATTTGACACAAACTATCATTTAACCGCGAAATTCCTGTGTTCAGCATATCAAATGTCGTTTGCACATAAACCTGCAGATCATCTGCGTATAAATGATAAAAACAACTCAACGAAAACGTAAGAAAAATTATAAAAATGGAAAACAATAGAGGAGATAAAATACCGCTCTGGGGAACCCCAGTTGACAGATCATTCCAATTTGATATGTCACGGCCCATGCGAACCGCTTGTTGTCGGCCCCGAAGATAATCTGAAAACCATTCCAATGCTGAGGATGAGAAGTTCATGTACTCTAGGATTGCAAGTAAGATATCATGGTCTACCATGTTGAAAGCATTTGAAAAGTCAATGAGAACCATATTAGTGATAAGCCCATCTTCCATACCCATACGAACATCCTCTGCGATTTTAAGAAGGGCAGTCGCAGTACTATGCCCAGGGCGAAACCCTGACTGAAATTGACACAGTAAGTCGTTAGAAAATATAAAGACGGAAACCTGCTTATGTGCAACAGCTTCAAGAATTTTCGCGAGGAAGGGTAGAATAGAAATGGGTCTGTAATTATATAATAATTGAGGATTGAAAATTTTCGGATGGGGTATTACTAATGCTTTGCGCCAGATAAAAGGAGAAGTGCCTGTTAAAAAGGAGAAATTTATAATGTGGACTAAGACAGGTAGGATATTATCCAATATTGCAAGGACCATGGTTCTACTTACGTTGTCACAGCCAATGGCTTTGGACGTAATTGAAAGTACAATTTTACGTATCTCATCCTCAGAGACAGGAGAAAATGAAAATGTTTCATGGAGAGGTGGCGTCATGGAAGAGATATTAAAGATATTATTCGATTTAATAGAATGATTTAAAAGAGATGTTGACGAAAAATGATTATTGAAGTCGTTAGGAGAGAATAATGGATTGTTAGGTTGCATGGAGCATTTCCCTAAACCAAGTGAGTGAAGAAATTTCCATATATTGGCAGAAGAAGTATTCGTAACATTATCGTGAAAATATTGTCGTTTAGCTGCTCTTACCATTCGATTACAGTTATTTCGCGCTATTTTGTACAAATCCCAGTTCTTATCTGATTTGACACGCTTGTAAAGACGAAACGCGCGATCGCGTCTAGTCATTGCAACCCGGATATCTCAATTAATCCATGGAGCAGGAGGTCGCTTCACTTTGACTGCTCTTAACGGTGCGTGAACATCAAAGAGTTTTAGTATACAGTTATTGAGGTTGGATACCTATTTATCAATTATTTCAGCTTCAAAAACTGAAGAAAAGTCCATCCTATCAGCATCCCGCTTTAACTCATCGATATTCATGCGTGCATAACTACGCATCCAGATAACTACAGGCTTAACCTTAGGTGGTTTTAATTTATATTGCATGAATATTAAGTCGTGTTTGGAAAAACCAGGAGCGGAAAGCTGACCATGATTAAGGACGTGATCTAAAGAAGATGTAATAAGCAAGTCAAGCCATGTGTCATGCGAAGTAGGATTATGATGAGTGGGCTCAGATGCCAAAATATTAAGATTGACTGACTTGATTAAACTGTGAAGCAGACGAGATCGCAGAGTATTATATGTATTTATTTTTTTATTATATAAATAATAAAAAAAAAAAAATTGTCGAACAAATTACACAGCGCCATCTAGCCCCAAAGTAAGCGAAGCTTGTGTTATGGGTACTAGACTACTGATAAATATACGTAAATACATTTTTTTGTAAATACATACTTATTATACATAGAAAATACTCAGACCAAGACAAACAGACATGTTCATGCACACAAATGTTTGTGTTGTGTGGGAATCGAACCCACGAGCGTTGGTGTCAAAGGAGCGTAACAGCGTGTTCCACCACTGTGCCACCGAGCTCGTCAAATGACGAAGATATAGCTGTTGAAAGTGATGAAGAAATACAGAGTGAAGTAGAAGATATTCATGATGATACAAATAATACTGGACGTCCTCAGAGAACGAGGAAATTGCCAGTATGGGCTAAAGATTACGAAATTAAAGGAAGGAATAGATAAAGCTAAAACGATTAATGTGTAATAATGCGAGATGATTCATTTCTGTGAATAAGAAGAAGAAGAACACGGGTACGGGTACCATGATGCAATAAAGGCAGAAATTAGAGCGCACGTAATAAATGGTACTTGGAAGATAGTCAAACGAGATAATAATATGAAAACCATAGATTTCAAAATGATATTGAAGAAGAAAATAGGCTCTAGTAATACACAAATAAGAAAAGCCAACATGGAAGCTGATCTACTGACCATGATGAAAGCATTAGCTGGACTTAAGCTTGGAAAATTCAGATCCTCATTAGGATTACTTTAATGAATTTCTTCTGATGAGGAGGAGATTGTTGGAGACTTCACATAGAAGAATTTCGTCAATGGTGTATTCGTTGCTATGGGGTTGTTATTGCCAAATGTAAAATATATATTTTCCTTATAAATGAAACATAGAATATTTCATATTATGTTCGTGTTTAATCGGCCTCGGTCAGGCTAGTCTGACAGAAGAAAACAGCCAGACCAAGACAAACAGACACGTTCATGCGCACAAATGTATGTCCTGTGTGGGAACCGAATCCACCAGCCTTGGTGCTAAAGTCGAACCGAACTCGTCAAAGTCATTAATTAAGAATTAGTCATATGTCAAGAAATGCTTGGTTGATTGCCTGCCCGGGTTAAAAATTTCCATCCGATTCCAACTCCCAAAGGAGCTGGGACGATGCCATCTGAAATATTCAATATAATGATTTATTCCACAGAGCTTCAGACTTTGAACAAGCGATACTGAGGGCGGCAGAGTGTAAGTATGCTGACCACTGGCTACAAGCCTATCGGTCGCCTAATACGGGCACGAGCCTATACCCTGACACCCTCAGGCTAGCTGTCTGTCTGCGGCTGGGAGTCCCGATATGTGCTCCACACAAGTGCCCCTGCGGCAGTGATGTCGATCAGTTTGGACACCACGGACTTTCTTGTCAAAAAAGTGCAGGTAGTTTCTCCCGTCATGCCGCACTTAACGACATTATCCGTCGGGCCCTCGCCTCTGTCAACGTTCCAGCTATTGTGGTACTCACCGGACTAGCCAGGGACGATGGTAAGCGACCCGACGGGATGTCGTTGATTCCATGGAAGATGAGGAGGGTTTTAGTGTGGGACGCAACTTGCGTTGACACACAGGCCTCTGCTCATCTTCATCGCACTACCATCAAGGCGCGTCTGAGGCTTCTGAACATTTAAAAATAAATAAACACCCTTAAATAAAGAGACCCTTGGTCAGTGGGGTCCAGGCGTGCAGTCGCTTTTTCAAGAACTAGCGAGACGTCTGACATTCTGAAATATCGTAGATAATTATGCTAATTTGGAATTTAATTTAATTAATAATAATAATTTAATTAATAACTTTGACGAGTTCGGTTCTACTTTAGCGGATTCGATTCCCACACAGGACATACATTTGTGCGCATGAACGTGTCTGTTAATTTAATTAATAATTTGTTCTCCCTGCCTACCCCGCAAAGGACTTGGCGTGAAGATATACATACATACATACACACAATTATGCTAACTTTATTTAAATAATTTAATTTATAATATTGTTTGGATCCAAAGCTCTTTACTGCATCATGCTTCTTTTCACAGCTTTTATATTATTATTCAGGTGTGAAATCGTTTACTGCGTCTTGTTCCAATTTCTCACGTGAAGCAGCGTGTAGCAGAAATTGAGCATTGAGAATGATACACAAATCACTGATGTTCCTGCTCTTGTCCCTTCACAGTCTACCTGTTCATTTACTGAACTTTCAAAAGAGGAAAGATGCCACACGTCAAAGGTATATTTGAACTAATTAAATTCATTTTATTTATTTCATTTTTATCGTAATTGTCATTGGTATTTATAATAAACTAACTACCAAAGTCCCCCACTACCGATTTCTTACGGAGTTCCACAAGGTTCAATACTGGGTCCACTGCTTTTCTTAGTTTACATTAATAATATGCACGAACTAGGCTTAAATGGTAATATTACTTTATACGCTAACGACACATGCCTTTTTTACTTCGGTTCGTCAATCCATGACCTAATCTCTCAAGCCCAGCATGACCTTGATATTCTTTATGATTGGTTTCAATACAATTTACTAACCATAAACGTCTCCAAAACCAGCTACATGATTTTTAAGGCTAAGAATAAACCGATACCAACTTTCACACCTCTCACTATAAACAATATACCTTTACAAGAAAAAACCCATGAAAAATATCTTGGTCTTCTCATGGATACTAATTTAACATGGAATAGTCACATTAAAAAGTTAATAACCAGATTAGTGTCACTCCTTGCCTCCCTCCGGATAAATGTTCGATACATACCACGTAAATTACGTTTCACAATTTATAATGCTCTAATAAAACCACACCTGTCATAACTTATTGAAATCTGGGGAAGTGCCGCCAAAACAAAAGTAGACAAATTACAAATACTACAGAATAAGATAATAAAAATACTATTCAATTATAACTATCGAACAGCAACTATAAAAATTTATCGCGAAACAAATTTAATGACTATTAAACAATTATACATTTATAACATTTGCACTTTCATCTGGAAAACTATGAGTCTATGAGCAATAAAGTCCGCACCGACCTACATTTTACTAAACGGAAACAAGTTGGGCGCACCTGCACTCGACGCGCGAGCTTCATTGTTTTGCCTAAGTCACGAACAAAGTACGGCCAAACCACGATAACATACGAAGGTGCGCGCCTTTTTAACAAGTTACCCTCGGACATCAAAAATATTGACTCGTTCATATTATTCAAAAAGCGACTAGCCAATCACGTAATTTTGAATTGTTAAACTTGTTTCTTCTGAATAATTAGTATGACAACGAATGTATGTAATTATTTCTTTTTATATTTATGTTCTCATGTAAGTGATGTAAAATATGTCTTTATGAGAATAAAAAGTCTTTAAACCTAAACCTGATAAACAAATTTTAAATTAATTTCAGATGTAAGTACATAATTTATGAATAACTTCTAAGTGAACAAATTGTCACCTAAATGTAAACTTTTATATAATCAATTCAAAAATCCAAAAATCAGCTCAATTTTAATTCCAGGGTTAAAAGCGTCTTAAAAAGTTGACTAGGAATATGTCTGAATGTTTCAAAAAATATTTTGTATGCAAATTAAAATGAGCATGAAGGACAAGAAGGCCAGGCGATATACCTTTGAAGAGAAAATACTACCTTCACGTACAACATTGAAAAAACTGGTTTCACAACTGAATGTCGATCGAGGAGTAAATCCTCCGATTTTTGAATCAATCGAACAAGACGTAAGTTTTTTGCATTGTTTGTCAGATATTGAAATCTTGTATCAGCTAAGTGTATTTGGTTTTCCAAAAAGTAAATGAATATTGAAAATTGACTGATGAAAATTAAAACACCTAGAATAAAATACAATCTATATAAAGTATAAAACAATGTTTCTTACCGCCGTCTGTATGCATAGAACTTTTAAACTACGCAATGGATTTTTATGCTGTTTTCATCCATAGAGTGATTCAAGAGGAAGGTTTATATGTCATAATACATGCATATTATAGTAGAGAAAAGTTTGAGAATTTAAAAGATTTATAATGCGATGTGGTAAAAAACATACTTATTGTGTGCTTACTTTGCAAACGCTGGCAAATCCTTTTGAGATGATACATCATAATAATGTACTGCGGATTTGTATATCTTAAAAAGATCTACAAAAAAGTCCATCATCGTATATGATGGTATCTCCCAAGGATAACTCACAGTAACCAATTTTAACTTTCACATGTTACAAAAAATTCTTTATTTACGAAGCTATTTAATCAATAGTATTGATGAATACAGTATTATTCCTTAGCCAATTAAATACGTTAGATACGTTGTGCATTTGAAATCGCTCCACATTGAATATAAGCGTGCGAAACCGGGGCGGTATGCCTGTAATCAGTAAATCAAAGTGGTTCATTTCTTATTATATTATTATTATAAGAGATAAACAACTTTATTTCAACCCTTATTTCAATATTATATTTTGTTTATATCATTTCCAGGTAAAGACTTGGAAAGAGGAGAAACGGTACTGCGCCATATTTTTTGATGAAATGGCTCTTGAACCTGGCTTGACATATGCACCAAATAAAGATCGAATTTCTGGACTTGTCGAGTTAAATGAAAGGAAACCAAAACTTGCTGACCATGCATTAGTCTTCCTTGTCAAAGGTGCAATTTTTAAATGGCAACAACCAATTGAATATTATTTCTGTGCGGATACTACAAGTGGAATCGAATTAAAATCCATTTTGAAAAAAATATCAAAGCTGTTGGGAGACAGGATAAATGCCAAATGCTTTCTTATGTAATCAAGGTTCAGCCTTCCAATCAGCTATGAAGAGTTTTCAGCAAGACACAAAACGGGAGCAAATTCTTGCCAATGAAAATACTGGTTTGATTGTTTATAAAACTTTATTGTATAATTTAACATTCTAACTACCGAACAAAAAAAATACAAAATAAAAAACTTAATCTAAATTATACAATGGCGGACTTATCCCAATAGAGATCTCTTCCAGTCAACCATGAAATGCTTGAAAAGGAATTCATCTAATAGGTTTGGTGCAATTTACGCACAATACACACTTCTCGCTCGACACAAAATACCCAAACTCACAGTACATATACGCGTTAAAAAGTAAAGGCTAATTCAAATATCAGAAATAGAGTCGTAATGCTTCTTCACCTATGATTTAAAGGAGTTATAAGATTGGGATAACTTCGCACTTGTTGAGAGTGCGTTCCAGTGACGTACGGCTTGAACCGTAAAGGATTTGGAAAAACATTAGGAATTATGGGCAGGGATTTATAAGAATAGATCGTTTCTAGGTCGAAGTCGGGTATCCATTACACGAAACTTGAAACACTCGTGGAGATATTTTGGAGCCGTAGTACTGAAGAGTATATGGAAAAGAAAAGACAGGGTATGAAGATTTCTACGAAGCCTAATGGGTAACAGATTAAGCTTTTTGCGATATTCAGAAATATGATCAAATTTCCGTAGACCAAAAACATATCTCCAGAAGGTCTTCCGTAGGATCCAAATACACCACATCTCCATAATCTAGTATAGGAAGAAGGAGGGAATTTACCAATAAAGTTTTGGTACTGAGAGGCAGGAAGTTTTGAAGCCTTCTCAAGGAATGTAGCGAAGAGTAGATCGTACGGCTGACTTCACTGATCTGAGGAGCCCAAGACAAAGTTTGATCAAAGACAATACCCAATTTTTTAACTGACGAGAAATATGTAATGACATTGTCACAAAAAATAACATTTGGACATATGCCATTTGATAACCGGGAGATGTAATAGGGGCTTTCAATAATTATTGCCTTTGATTTAGAAGGATTAATTTTCAACCCGAAGTTATTAGTCCATTGGGCAATCGCAGAGAGATCCTTATTAATAATATTTTAAGCACTGCTGAAATCGTCGAGCGAAGCAGTCGTATAGATCTGAAGATCATCTGCGTAAAGATGATATGAAGAGAGAAGAGTAGAAGTAATATCATTGATGAAGATAGAAAAAAGAATAGGAGACAGCACTCCCCTGTGAGGCACTCCAGTGATAAGTTTTCACCAGTCCGATCTAGAGTCATCAATTTTAACAATTTGCCGATGTCCAATTAAATATGACTTAAACCACGCCACACCATTTGGTGAAGGATTGAGGGCACGTAATTTAGCCAGCATAATGTCAAAGTCGACGGAGTTAAAAGCGCTTGTAAATCCAAGTAAAACCAATAGAGTCGATTTCTGATTTTCCATGTTACATCTAATGTCATCGGTAACTCCGAAAACCGCTGAGATAGTACTGTGCCCTGGACGAAACCCGGACTGATTTTCACTCAGGATGCACAAAGTGCTCTGACACTTTAGAAAGAAAAGGCAAAATAAATAGAATAGGACGAAAGTCTGAGAAAGAAGAAGGCTTCGAATTTTTGGGAAGTGGAATTACATGGGCGCCTTTCCATAATGATGGAAATACCCCAGAACAATTGAATCCAGAGACACTTTACCAAGTCCAGATGATTTAAAAAATAAAATTATTGAAGAGAGTGGGGCTAGAAAGAATAACAGCCCTAGAGAGAATTAGGATAGGGGCATTATTTCGGTATCAATGGAAGACAAGGCAGATTTAACGAAACATTTAAATTTAGATGTAATAAATGCAAAAAGATAGGCAATAACGCTTCACAACGTGAGTCGAAAGCTAAATTTACAAGCGGAGAAAAGCCGGGAATGTCAAGTCATGAAAATTTTTATATCGAGCTAGTGTGCCTGAAGTCTGTAAACTATTGAAACAAAGAAAGATGGTAACAAAAACAAATTCATGAATTTAATCGATGAAACCGGAGCGCTGAAAAATAAGCTTCTGAACAACATGTCACTCAAGTTAAAGGTGAAGGATTCGTTACTGTAAGAGTGGGGAATGAGCATTACAATCTGAATGATACGCTGTACGTTCCTGAATTATCGACAAACTTAATGTCTGTTGGAAAGATTACTGATCATGGATATACTGTTATATTCCAGAAAGACGAAGCTTTAATATAAGGAGATAGTTCTCTAGGCATGAAGGGAAAATTAATTAGATATATTATTTGAAAGTAGATGAAGCAGAAAAAGCTAACGCAGCAGTAAGAAGTAATGATAATATAATGATATGACACAAGAAACTTGGCCTTTTAAATGAAGCAGACCTGAAAGCAGCATCCAAGAAAGAATTAGTAAAATGAATGAACATTGAAGGTTCAGAACAATTAGGCTGCTTGCGAGACATGCTTGAAAGGTAAGATGACAAGATTACCATTTCATTCTTCAGATGGAATAAATAGTAAGGAGCTACTAAAAATTATACATACTGACGTTTTAGGCCACATGCAGACTGAAACATTTGAAGGTTCTAAGTACTTCGTTACATTCATCGACATTATACAAGGTATATGTGTATATTTTATTAAAAGTAAAAGCGACGTATTTCAGATGTTTAAGGAATATAAAACATGATGGAAAAGTAGTTATACAATCACATAACGGCACAGAGTACGTAAACAAAAAAAAAAAATGATTAGTTAAAGCAGCATCGAATACAACACAGGCTATCAGCACCGTAGAGCAATGTACTTGCAAAGCGCAAAAATAGAATATTAGTTGAGAATGTAAGATGTCTAATGCTTGAGTCACATGTCCCAGAAGAGTTATGGGCAGAGGCAGTCAATACTGCAAACTATTTGATCAATAGATGTCCAAGTAAAGTTTTAAACGAATGTACATCTTTCAAAAAATGGATTGGTCATGAACCATCTGTAAGACACCTGCATTCGTTTTGAATAAACGGCCTAAGCGAGGTGGAAAATTTGATCCTCGCGCCATCGAATGTGTATTCATGGGATACACAAATGTGCCAGAGGGTACAGGATATTAATTCCTAGTAAGAAGGATGTCATAATAAGCAGAGACGCGAAAGATATAGACAAAATGTTTTATGTGAAGGAAGAAAATTATTCCAATCCAAAGATTAAAGAGAAGGGAGATAATGAGTACAAAATAGTAGAAGCAATAACTGGAACTTCGGCGTAACACGACGTAGCTCAACTATCTGTTAGTCGGAATGACAATTTCACCGATGCAGTTGGCAACTTCGACATATATAAATAATAAAAAAAAAAAATGTCGGACAAATTACACAGCGCCATCTAGCCCCAAAGTAAGCGAAGCTTGTGTTATGGGTACTAGACAACTGATAAATATACGTAAGTACATTTTTTTTTTTTGTAAATACATACTTATATACATAGAAAATACCCAGACCAAGACAAACAGACATGTTCATGCACACAAATGTTTGTGTTGTGTGGGAATCGAACCCACGAGCGTTGGTGTCAAAGGAGCGTAACAGCGTGTTCCACCACTGTGCCACCGAGCTCGTCAAATTACAAAGATATAGCTGTTGAAAGTGATGAAGAAATACAGAGTGAAGTAGAAGATATTCATGATGATACAAATAATACTGGACGTCCTCAGAGAACGAGGAAATTGCCAGTATTACGAAATTAAAGGAAGGAAGAGATAAAGCTGAAACGATTAATGTGTAATAATGCGGGATGATTCATTTCTGTGAATAAGAAGAAGAAGAGTACGGGTACGGGTAGCATGATGCAATAAAGGCAGAAATTAGAGCGCACGTAATAAATGGTACTTGGAAGATAGTCAAACGAGATAATAATATGAAAACCATAGATTTCAAAATGATATTGAAGAAGAAAATAGGCTCTAGTAATACACAAATAAGAAAAGCGAGATTAGTTGCTAGAGATTTTAACCAGAGACATGGAATTGACTACGACGAAACTTTTCTCCTGTTGCACTCAACTAAGTTCAGTGAGAAGCGTACATCAAACTAAGCAGCGAACTAGAAAATATAGGTTTGTCTTAGGTTTTCGCGATTGTTACACATTGAAATTAAACTATTTTTAACGGAAGTATCGCGTGTTTTATTTATTTTGTTGAAACCTGACGTTTCGAACGCTTTGCAGCGTCCGTGGTCGCAGGAAAGACTGAGGTGGTATTTGTCTTACATTAGTTATTCAATTATTACATCTACCGACATGGATGGATTAATTATATATGTTCCGATTCACACAAAAATCGCTCACAGTGTCCGAACATTTTTTAGTAGATCTTTGGATTTGTGATTTGATTATTTTTAGGACTGGATCCCAAGCAGGTGGTACTTGCCAACCATCTTCTCTATTGAAATTGGGGTGTTTTCTTATTTCAATAGCCTCGCGCAACATTCTCGGCATGTAGCGATTCTCCACAAATCCTCGCCAAGGAGAGTGGAATGACATGAAATACTCCAGAAGTAAGAGAGCAATTAAATATGTGTGCGAGAAAAGGAGCAATAATCTCCTTTACTGGGTCGATCATGCTGAGGCCGATATAATCATTTCCAACAGTTTTAGATTTAATACTCCCGATTAATTTAATAACTTCATCTGATGTTATCTCACCGAGTTCAAAGAAAGCAGTGGATTGTGATGTTGCCGCATTTAGTAGTGATAAAGTGGACGACTTTCTAATGGGATCCAGAATGACGGGCGAAGCACAGAAATGCTTCTAAAGAACTGGAATCTATATTTTCGCTGGCACTGAGCTTCTCCCTGCCAATACCGTTAGTTTTGAGCAAATTCCAGTGCTTGCTGGGGCGACAGTTTTCAATAGACGAATGCATATATTTAGATCAAGCCTCCCTACATAGTTTGTTATATCTATTCCGTAGCAATACGTACGAATCTCGATTTGTTGGATTTGGGTCGTGAAGGAGTTTAATTTTAGCCCTATCCCTTCTAGCCATAAGTTTTGTAATTTTCTTTGATAGCCTGCACCATGGCAGGATAATTTTTGACCCGTACGGAGCGTAATGGCGCATACTTATCGTATACACTTATCACAGTATTAAAGGCATTCAAATTACTGTCAACATCTGGTGCAGAAAGAACAGTGTCCCAATCTGATGCACTTAAATTCTCTATTAATTGACTTTTGTCAATGGCAGCAAAGTTACGTAAAAGCATGACTTTATGCCTATGTGGTGGTCGTAATTTAAAGGAGGCGTAGACTAAATTATGGGCTGAAAAGGCAGGTGCATTATACTGACCCGAATCCATAACCAGTTCAGGAGACGAGGTTATAATTAGGTCAAGGAAGGATGGAGGACCATTATGGGGAAAATGGGTAGGACCAATAGGAAGGTGATGAAGGTTAACAGAGTGTAATATAGAAAGAAGTTTTTCTGCACGGGTATCATTCTTTATAAGGCAAGTGTTAAAATCACCCATTATGATAACATGGTCAAATTGATTGGAAAATTCATCCAAGAGCGTTTCAAACGAGTTGAAATAATTCATATGAAGGGACGGATTGTAATAGACACCTAACAAGACCCTAGAATGATGAAGTGATATCTGGAGGAATAAGTGTTCTGGAGATTGGAATACTGGAGGGGATTGGGATAACAATTCATAAGAAATGTCACTGCGGACGTAAATACTTACGCCACCGTAACCCACCATTCTTAACACACCATCTTGTCTTGTTCTCACACAGGTTCGATCATTCCGGATTAGCTTAAAACCCGGTAATGGATATAATGTTTTATTGTCTGGTTTATGTTATTGATTTTTAATATTCATCATTTATTGACATTACAAAAAACAAATAGCTTAATTTTCCTATTTATTTGCAGATAATATAATTCACAGTGAGGGAATTACTTTAAATGTAATATACGATCCTCCTCATCTACTTAAAGGTCTGCGAAATAACTTTCTAACAAAAGATAGTTTATTCAAAGAAAAAGTAGCAAAATGGAAAGATATTATTGTAGATGTTTACAAAGCTGACTGTCGACATGCTGATTTTGAACAAACTTAATGATGAAACATGTCATTCCAGGGAAAATTAAGAATATGAAGGTAAATGAAAATTGTATCGAAAGTTTTAAATATAAATGTAATAATAAAAGTGAAGATGCTTCTCCTATTATAATGCCCTTTTTACAGTTTTACTGAAAATGTTTTTTAGCTATTAAATGGCTTTACTAATTCTGATGAGTGAGTTTGTTTTTATACTACTAAGGTCAAGTATACTGCCTACCTGATGGAGTTAAATTTAGAGTCTTCACTAAGACTATATCAGGAGGCGCTTTAGTATATACTGCACAATTTTATAAGTTTTATTTACAATGTGTAGTTTTAAATAGACGTTTAAATGATTTATTGATTTGATTGTTTTTTGTTACAGCTCATTATATTGATGGGGCGCCTGTGAGTGATACATTAGAAACCACTTCAAAACTGGTTGGTTTCTTAGATGATTTATTTGACAGTGTCAATGAGGCCAGTCTGTATATGGAAAAAAACAGGATTAACGAACTGTGAAAGGCGATCACTGAAAGCTCTAAACATCACACCTTCTGGCAAGGCAAGATGCAAAAAATAAAACAAATGAAACTTATTGACAAATTAACGAAAAAACAGTCATCAGTCCCAAGTTTGTCTAACTGGGTTTTGTCTAACTACATTGGAAAGTTATATGAGGTAGTGGCAATTTAAAAAAATTACAATTATGAGGCCCAGGTATTATAATTCTGATTCGATAGAAAACATTTTCGGGCAGGTAAGGAAGGGCCTACAATTTTAGAAATAATTATCCTGATTGCCACAGCTTCACAAATACATTTAAAGCACTTCTGTTTATTGGATTTATAAAATTTCACAACATATCTTTTAATTGTGAAAAGACAATTTTAGAACAACCAGTTAAAATTCATAATTTGTTAAATAATAATAATAATAATAAATATTTTATTTCAGACCTTAGTCCATATTCAGTTAGTAAACAACAAATATTAAAGAAACCTTACAACTATGTTAGTACTTATTTATCGTAATTAAATTTTAATTTAGATACCTACTGCGCCTGTCAGAGACACTGGGTACATTTACATGTAAATGCACCCAGTGCCCCATGATAGCGCACTCAGCTTTCCCACCAATAACCCGCAGGATGCCGCTGGCACTCCCCCGGATCCTGTGTATCAGCGATGCAGTACGTTTCCGAATGACAGTTGTAAAGCCATCGGTGTGCATCTCGGTAAACATACCCGATGCACTGCAGAAGCGAGGGAGTCCCATCAACATCCTGAAGGCATTATTGTACTGAACTCGGAGAGCGTTGTATGCCCTCTGCGTATACCGAACCCACAGGGAGCACGTGTACAGGCATTGACAAAAAGCTTTAAAGAGTGTCAATTTTACTGCTGGAGTACATCGTGCAAACCTGCGGGCCAACATATTACATCGAACAGCCAACGCTCTCCGTTCTCTCTCGATGTCTGCATCGTCCTTCAAGTCCTCAGTCACAATATGCCCGAGATACTTAAATTCAGACACTCGACTCAGAGCCTCGCCTCCCAACGCCACCGGTGGAATGTGGTTAGGTTTAAAAGGAAGTCAATTGCTTGGATAGTAATGTTGTAACACCTAGTAATGATGTATTTACTATAAATAGTGTAGAAGTAGCCAGTAGAGAGAGATTGAATATTCACTCACGTGCTTATACTGCTGGGTGGGTCATCAGAAAATTACTAGTAAAATTAAAGTGCAAAGAATGCAAAACTAAATTAACTACTGAGACTAGAACAGATGTTCACAGGTGGATTGCCCACAAGGAATATAAAAAAAATAAAGTAAGTTGACCTACCCATTAGAGGATGCAGAGAGATATTAGAGTGTTTTAGAAAAAAATGGTCATTTATTAAATTTGTCTAAAATTATTTGGTGGATATCGTATTCATACTATAAGACAGAAATAGGAATAAAAAAAAAAAAAATAACAATGGCACTTACTTACATAGTTTGTAATTATAATTGTTAACAAAAATCACTACTCTAAGGAACAAAATTAACACATACTCAAAGTAAATAAAACTTCAACAAAGTCTCACAAACAGATCGCCTCGAACGTCACGAGCAAGGTCCGTACGCGTCGATGGGTGGCAGCCGAATGCAAAACGCGTGCCTGTTAGCGTTCGTTTTTATAGCTACCCGCCCTCCTATGACTCTTGATATCCTACACGGCTTCTCCTGATAATGCGTCGTCCTCGACTGCATCTGACAGATCTGGCATGCTTCGGAGGTGAACTTCGACGTCAGCCTGGACTAGGCGAGAGGGCCCAGCGACATCCGCCTCAGGCGTAACAGCTGAGCTCGTTTCTGTATCCGCGGCAGGAGCGGTGGTGTCTTCCATCGAATCGGCTTCTGAAATCAGAGACCAAATCACTGATGGTTGCCGAGTTGCCCTAGTTTGCCTAAATCCCGCATTCATCGATCTTTCAAGGCCACCTTGTTGCGTCATCTGACATACTCGCATACTGTCTTATGTTATGATCTGTGAAACTTTAAGATGTGGTCTTAAGATTTCACGAACTTTTAAGGAACCTTATTTTCATCCTTCATCACACATAGTTCGTCTAACAATCATTTCATATGGATCCATATAGCATTCATTCCAAGTCGGGTTCATGTAGGGTAAACATCCCACAGTCTGTTTACCGATAGGAACGTCCCGCAGTCCGTCCTCTACATGAAACTGGCATCCCGCAGTCTGCCAATCTGCCCTCGGGTGTGGACCCTTGTTGAGGACAGATAAACAGTCTACAGTGTTTCCAACCTTGAACATCCCGCAGTCTGTTCCATCCTCGTCGACCTCCCTTTTCTCTCTGGGTGATATCGCCATGATACTCACGCTCGAAAAATGCAGCGCAAGTATCGGGACACCACTCTCCTTTCCATGGCACCATGTGCTGAGCCGCAGCCTGGGAGGTTTTCCCGTAGGAGCCGCTCAGCAACCGCAGCTCATAACGACCGCTCGGCAGCGAGCGCACGACCTTGTAGGGGCCACGCATGCCAGAGTCCAGCTTGCCAGTTGACTATGAAAACTTGATTACAAATACAAGATCATCGATATTAAATACCCGTCCCGCCCGGTGGGCGTCTGCATCTATTATTAGCATACTCATCTTGCTTAGACTGATTTCTTCTAAGCAGCTCGGTGGCTCGACTCCTGCATAGTACTCTTCGTGTTTCGCGGCTTGATTGGGAAACTTCCAATGCCACGTCGCGAACAATGGACCTAATGATGGGGGTCGTAGCCGCGGTGCCAATCATTAGATATAGAGCAGATGCCTGCGTCGTTTTATGCTTCGTTATGTTCAAGGTCAATTGTGACTTCCACAGTGATTCGGACCATTTGGCACCTTTGTGGTTGACTGCGATACGGATCATGTTAAGCACAGTGCGGGCATACCTTTCGACCTGCCCGTTCGCGTGGTGCATCTCGGGGGTTATGTATTAATGGATGTCCGAGCCCATGTCTTTTACAAAATCAATAAACTTAGCGGACTCAAACATGCGTCCCTTGTCTGTCACAATTAACTTTGGAACACCGAAAAGAGAAATAGAATTGGTGATAACACGCAACAGTTCCGTCACGTCTTGTCTATATAGGGGATAGAGTAGCGTGTATTTCGTGAAGGCGTCGACTCTGCGCCTCGAGTAACTTTACTAAAGTAAGCTATGACTTTCTTATTACCATCCTCATGGATTTGTAAGAGGACTGCCCCGTATCCGATGCTGCTTGCATCAGTATGTACTTCGGTCGGTAGTGTAGGGTTAAAAATGGCCAATATGGGTTCGTTTGTCAGCAACGAGATGATTTCCTGGCGAACTTTTTCTTGTGCAGTACCCCACTTGAATGGGACACCTTTTTTTGTCAACTGAGAGATGCAGAGCGTTTTTGTCGCATATCTCTCTATGTACTTTCTAAAATATCCAGCTAGTCCCAGAAATTGTCGGACCTGTTTCACGTTTTCTGGAGCGGGAGCATTTACCAAGGCTTTGATTTTATGGGTGCTCGGCCTAACCTGACCCTGGCTAACTACTCTACCTAAATACTCGACCTCAGTTGTGAGAAAAGCACATTTACGCAGGTTTATCGAAAAGCCAGCTTCAGTCAGAGTAATGAGCACTTCGCGCAGCAATTGAATGCCTTCCTCTATGTTGGTGCTTAACAACAGTAACGAATGCCGTACGGTGCACTGAGGACGGATTGATTCTTATCTGGTGAAAGCCAGTGGCCATATCTAAGGACGAGTAACGTGTAACAGTCTTATCGCGTAATCGGTCAATGTGATCATCAATTAATGGAAGTGGATAGCGGTCCTTCACGGTTATTTTATTAAGGGCACGGTAGTCGACACACATTCGGTCGGACCCGTCCTTCTTTTTAACCAAAATAATCGAGAGTGGAGTATTCGGACTCAGATTCCTGAATTATCCCTTTGCTTAGGAGGTCATTGACGATTTCACGGACTTTAAGTTTCTCGGCAAGAGATAGCTTATAAGGTCTATAAGTGACAGGTGTGTCGCTAATGAAATTAATGTGCATCTCACCTGTAGTTGCCGTGCCTGTTATGAAAAAATCAGCAAAATCGTCGATAACTTTAAGTAAATCGGTCCGTTCTGCACCTTGAAGGGGTGTCTTGATATCAATCGCCCCAGACGCGTGAACCGTGTAAACACTGCACTTTCTATCGACCGTACGAGTGAGATACTGTTTGTCTTTAGTTCTAACATATGTTATTCCATCTCTGTTTAGGATATCCGTACCAATAATAATCGGGGTGGATATACATGCAGCTGGAACTACGACAAAGTCGGCTTCTAAAGAGACCTCACTGAACTCAATCGTAAGCGTCACGTATGATTTGGCTATTATTTCGTGGTTGCTTATTCCTCTTAGAGCACAATAGGTGGGTTTTAACGAACATGCTAAGTACTTCAAAACACCCGATGATATCAACGACACATTAAGGGCACCGCTATCTATAAGAGCGTCCACGGGGACTCCTTGTACTACGGCAGTTACAACATCATTATTTCGTTCGCTTCCTGTATGAGCGCGACAAAGATTAACTTTATGCGTATTTCGCGAGCCTGACCTCTCCTTAGCGAAGCATTTATCCTCCGTATGGCCTGCTTTTTTACAAAATGGGCATGTAATTATGTTAGACTCCGATGTTTTTGCTTTTTTTGTACAATACATGTGAAGCTCTTGTGACCTGTTTGCTTACAAATAAAACACTTAGGTTTGGACAGAGCTGGCCGCTCAGAAGACCTTTTCTTACATTGAAAGGATGTTGGGATATTGCTTTGATTTGGTTTTGTATAAATGGATAGGAAGGAAACCAAGTTCTCCGGGGAAAGTTCCGCATTAGTCGCTGCTGCCCGCACCTGAGCGTCGTTAATACCGCGGATCACGATTTGAGTCATTAACTCTTCACTGAGCGCTTTAACTATGCGTAAACGCAGAAGAGTACGTCGTGCGTACTCCGCGTATGAGGGATATTTGTCACACGTTTTATTCATAGCTTCGTACAATATGTTCGCATAATCTAATTTTCTTGGGCAAAGTGGTCTAAACTCGCGCTTAAAGGCCGTCCACGATCTATCAGCTGTCACCCATTCGTTTAGCCATGTCTTCGCGTCGCCTCTCAAACATCCTGCGACGCGTGATAAGTATTCCTGCTCGTTCCAACGGTTTATTAGCTGAGCACGATCCACCTCGCCACACCATGCGTCAATGTCATGGATGGATGGATGGGTCAAAATTCGAGACATAATAACTGTTTGATCGCGTGGGGTTAATAGCTTGGATCGCCTCAACTATAGTTTGCGCGGCTGACGGAACCGAAATATCCGATTGTCGTATGGGGGTAGGCGTACAATTATTTTCTATTGCCTGTAATCGAGTTAGAATCGTATTTAACGTATTTTCGATGGTCGCGTGAGGAGCGGGTGGTCTCGAAATAGACCGAGGATCTCGTGATGAATGGCGCGTGCGCGACAGCCGCGGTGACGGTGTTAATGGAGTCCGCGCTCGAGACCGTGATCGTCGGTGGTGACTAATTCGCGATCGTGACCGGGTACGCCTTCGTAATCTATGACGCTCATAATGATGTCGATGCGATCTGCTTCGTGATCTACTACGTGAATTGCGCGTGCTAGGCATTTTCACTCGTGAAAAACACAGATATAACGAAACAACACAAACTTAGCAAAACAATGAAATAAATGTATCAGCGGTGTAGGGTAGCTTTAATTTTGTTCCCTTTGTTTTTCAAATTGATTTAACGAGCAAAACGGTTAAGGCAAGAGTCTACGTCCCGCTTCTGATATAAGACAGAAATAGGAATAAAAAATAAAAAAAAATAACAATGGCACTTACTTACATAGTTTGTAATTATAATTGTTAACAAAAATCACTACTCTAAGGAACAAAATTAACACATACTCAAAGTAAATAAAACTTCAACAAGTCTCACAAACAGATCGCCTCGAACGTCACGAGCAAGGTCCGTACGCGTCGATGGGTGGCAGCCGAATGCAAAACGCGTGCCTGTTAGCGTTCGTTTTTATAGCTACCCGCCCTCCTATGACTCTTGATATCCTACAATACAATCATTTTAAAATGGGGTAGTTTAATTAAACCTTGCAATTACCTCGAACTATCCTGGAAATTCCTTCCAGTCTACGTAGCGTACAGCGATAGCTGCTCCCAGTCGATGTTGAAAGTACAATCCGAACGGACGCTGTTATATTATTTAATCGCCCACAAAGCCAACCCCGCTTTATTATATACATTTTGTGAAAAGACACTTTTAATTTAATATAAACACTCCTGTGATCTATGTAAGGTGCTTGTGTAGTGAAGACCGGAATATCTGAGGAAACGGCAGTGATCCAGCAAATCGCAAGGTTAGTGCGCATGTGTTTCCTATCCTCGTGATCCTTGGATTCGTAAGCCTTTTCTTCGCCCTCATCGAGTTCACGATAATTGCAAGTACGACAGGTATAGGTTTTAATAAAAAATGCAGTCAACTAAAACCATGGAGCCTATGGCTCAATTATCGAAGTAAATTTTTACAAAGCCAGCTAATGGAGGTTTAGGCGCCACCATATTAATGCCCGGCGATCATTACCGGCATCGGCAAAGCTGAGGATTTTAGGTAATAAATAGCATTATACATTTACTTCATGGCAATAAAGTAGTAACAAAAATACCGCTTCGGTATGCTTGAGGCTGCTGCATCGGCAGCCTTGAGGATGCTTCGGGATTCTTCGGTACGCCAGCGGCCGCCACACCTCCGGTGGCGCCGAGGCAACACTCGGGGGAGGGGAGGCATCTGCCATTTGGATCATTTGACTCACAATTTGTTTTGAAGAGAAATACGATATTGAATTGAGACGCTTCGGCAAGCTTGAGGACGGTGCGGCATGCTTAAGGACGCCTCGTCATCCCTAAGGACGTTGCAGCATGCCAAGGCATAGTTTTCGACAGTGTGCGCTTGCATGTAGGGATGCCGAAGGATCCCTTTCCTTGCCGATGCCGATAATAAGCGCCGGGCCTTATGGTCACTTCGGCCGGGTCTAAATTATTATTATTTTAGTTTTTCTAAATCTTAATCATTAACCCGCAAGAATAAACGTTATAATCATGGTACCTAATGCGCATAGACGTAATAAAAAAAGCAGACACCGTCTCCCGAACTAAACACTGAAGCACCGCCATAGTAAGTCAGTTGCTATACGTACGAGCCGACATGCACACATTCATGCCATAGTAAGTCTACCGCCCGCCATTACGCACCGACACCTCGCCACGTGATAACCTTGTCTTTACCATAACTCACATTTCAAAATTAGCTTAAATGTGGGAGATCATTTTTCTTTTGTTCTCTTGTAATTCTTACTTAAAATTCTTACTTAATTTAGATACCTAATTTTGTTTAAATAGACATATAAACTTACATCCTATAATTCTTTTACTGAACAACTATTATTCATACCTTTAATATTTTTTAGATTTCCATCGTCAAATGAATGCATCATTTGAAAGAATGATTGGGTACAAATCCTAAGAGAGTCCAGAAAAGAAAGCGGCTGGATTCCATCTAAATCCAGTATAATATGCAATATACATTTCGAGGAGTGGCTGCCGTCTTCTGTGAGGTGGAGGTACTTCCCCAGTCAGGCTAACGTCGTGCCCTACGTCTCTTCCGCCAGAGCCTCGTCTGGTCATTAAAATTGGTGTATTTGTTTGGGCATTATTTATTTCAAATAAGTATGCATCTGTTTGTCCTATATAATAAAAGGAATATGTAATGTTATATTTCATGTGTTTAATTTATTTTCATCAATACCTATTTTAAGCAATACAAGTTACAAATCAACGATCCATAAAATTCGAATTCCAAAGACAGTAACGAATCATATATTTCTTTTATTTCTTTTTAGTTAGTTTCTCTCAAGCTGTGGAATGAGTTTCCAGCCGAGGTTTTTCCAAGGGACTACAGCATGGAGTTCTTCAAGAAATGCGTGAAGAGGTTTTTAGAGGGTCGGCAACGCATGAGTGACACCCCTGGTGTTGCAAATGTCCATAGGCTACGGTGACTGTTTACCATCAGGCAGGCCGTATGTTTGATTGCCACCTTAGTAGTATGAAAAAATAGTTAAAGCAATGGGAAATTTTCTACCATCTGGCAACCCACTTGACACTCACACATATTTAGATGCCGCCATTGTGGCGCTTCAGTTGTTTCTTAGCGAGATTCCGTCTGACTATTTTATTACGTCTATGCTAATGCGTAAATAAAATAGTTTGTCGAATATTTTTCCCGCACCGACAGCTATTTTTTGTTTTTATATTTCGCATCGCATTTACATGTAGTACAAAACACCGTAAGTTATTCATTTTCTAAATTTTATAAATATCATTTTGATAGCTAAAATTTTTTGTATTCATCGTCGCCATTTTGTTACGTGTTCATTTATTCGTACTTCGGGTAACATCGGCCATCGGCTTCGTAGTTTCTAATTCCTATACCCGCAAATTGTTATATTTTAGCCGCATTTATATTTTATCACCCGCACATATTTGTAAGATATTTACACAAGTTACTTTTCGTACTTTTAATATCAATAGACTCATTCTATTGAAAGGAAACAGATTTCTGGTAACATTTGTTACTAAGTATTAATAGTACCTACCTACCTAAATTTAATTTCAAACAAGTGAAACATGTTTAGTAATTTTTAATACGTAGATACCTAAGAATTGTTGTATCTTATTTTTACCTGTGGACTGAAGTTGTTTTCTGTTTGTGTCAACTTACGCGCAGGCCGCCTTTTATTTATTTTAGTACCTACAACATTTTGTCGATTTCTTTTATTATCTATACAGTTGTTTATAATCACTTACAATGGTTAAATCTAAAAGAAGAGGAAGCGAAGGTTTCAGTGGAGAAAGTTTTGATACATAAAAGTCAGTTAACTATTTACATAGTCAAACGCGATGTTATTTATAAACTCATGGAAAATATTTTTGAACTTGCACAAAAATCTGAAAAAGACAAACTAGGTACATTATAAGTCGTTGTGTGCGAGTGCCTCAACAATAGAAAAGTTATGTAGTGACTACCAAAAGGTCTTAGATTCTTACAATTTATTAAATTAAATTAAAAAAATTAAATCCCGATACTCACGTATACTACGATTCATGGACTTCATTTGAAGAAATGTACTGCTATGTTGAACAGGTTTTGTTAGAAAATGAATAAGGTTCAGCACCGCAATATCTAACAAAATCCAAACCGCGGCTTCTTCCATTGACCTGATATCGTTCAATGGGGATGTCAGAAACTGGCCTTTGTTCTATCAGCAATTTAAAAACATTATACACGATAATGTGTCGCTAAATTTGGTTGGTAAATTAACCGGTCAAGCGTCGTCAGTTTGTGCAGGGCTAGCTCCTACCGCAAAAAATTATAACATTATTTGAGAAGCACTTGTACAGAAATACGACAACCCCCGCTCTCTCGCATGCGCGTATTTTAATCAGCTGTTACATTTTAAACCGCTTTTAAATACGAACTTAAACGGTCTAGATTCTTTTATTAATAATTTTAATTCATCTGTAGAAGCCCTTAAACAATGAAAACTGAATGATTTAACTGATTTTATATTTTTGCACTTGGCACTTCAAAAGTTAGACGCGGAAACAATTAAATTATTTGAAAATAACTGTCGCAAAGAAAAAATAACTTCATATCAAAATTTAATTGAATTCGTTAAAGAACAGAGTAAAGTTTTGTCTCGTTCCGTTACTAATCATTATAATAAACCAGTTGATCGTTCTCACTCAATTCGTAAACCACACGATAAGAAAATTCCTACGCCATTCACGAAATCTTTTGTTGATTCTGACTTAGGGTCGGGGTCACAATAAACACTTATCGCTTCCGCTTCTGGCAGTCAGGCCAGAAGCGGAAGCGATAAGTGTTTATTGTGTAATAATAAATAACACGAACATTTATATTCGTGTTCGTCTTTTATGAAACTCACTACGAGCGATAGATATAATTTTATTAAAACCAAACATATTTGTAATAATTGTTTTAGTGTGAAACATAAAACTTTTTCTTGTACTTCTAAACATAATTGTTCTCATTGTTCCATGAGACATCATTCGCTAATGCACTTCAATTCGAATTTTACATCTAATTGTAACATCGGCGCAAGTGCAATGGTGTCCGACTGCGACCCCGCAACTATTTCCGCTCCCGCTTGTGGCGCGCGCCGCCCTACAACGGCCCGATATCAGCCGTCTCAAGTAAATAAGTTCTTGATCCGCCGCTATGCAGCATTCGTTACCTAGCTTTTCTCAAAGCCCTACTAATACTGTGCCTAACATAATTGTGGACACGCCACGAATTATTGAAAATAAGGCATCTTTGTGTAATCTTTCTTATGATCAGGGAAAGAGTTATAAAACGACTACTTTCTTAGGAACCGCAAAAATTAAATATATCGGTTATTCTAAACGCACTCATTACTTGAGGTGTCTGATTGATCCTGGATCTCAGTGTGATTATAATTCCGTATCCTGTTGTAAAAAGCTTTCTCTTACTTTTTACAAGCAGACCTGCTATTCGCATGTTCAAGGCATTGGAGGAGCGTCACAAAAAATCCTTGGCATTACATCACTTAAATTCGTATCACGCTTTGACGATAGATGCGAATATTCTGTAAAGCCCATGGTTGTTGAGCAGATTACGTCACAGTTACCAGATTCGCGTATCGATATCTCGATTATACAATTTATTAATAGTCTGCCGCTCGCTGATGATGATTTTTCACAACCTGGGCCTATAGATATGCGTTTGGGTGTAAACTTTATTGTGAAATTTTACTTTCTACATACAAACATACTTAAAATCACGCCTCTTTCCCGTAGGGGTAGGCAGAGACCACTTATTTCTACTTACTACGATCCGTACATACATCAAATTGTCGAGAAATTTTGGGCAATTGAGGAAATGCCCTCGCGTACATTTTTAAGCCCGGACGAACAACAATGTGAAACTATTTACACATCTTCAACTTTTACACTTACTCAGTGGATCTTCCATTTAAAGATGACCCATACAAACTCGGCAATTCATACAATACCGCTAAAAGGCGTTTTTTTTTTAGAAAGCAAGCTTTATAAAGACTCGGATCTTAAAATAAAATATGATAAGATAATTTCTGAATACCTAGATACAGGTATTCGAATTCGCACTGTACCTGAGCTAGGTGATTTTTTATTTACCGCATCACCCTGTATTACGCGACGACAAGGCAACCACTAAGGTTCGCCCTGTTTTAGATGGAAGCGCTAAGACGGATACGGGATTATCATTAAATGATATCTTGCATTCTGGCTGCAATCTACAGGCTGATATTTCTAATTCTTTTAAATGTACGAATTTATCGCATCGCTTTTTTCGCAGACGTAAAACAAATGTATTTATGCATATATACTAATAAACCGCACCGCAAATATCAACGGATATTATATCAATTTTCTAATACTGATCCGATAGATGTTATTGAGTTTACTCGCGTCACATTTGGACTTAGGTCTTCACCATTCTTGGACTCCGTACTCTACGTCAACTTGCTAGTGATGAACAGCATAACTGGCCAATTGGTGCTGCCGTGCTAGAAAGAGACATTTATATGGACGATTTAGCTTCTTCTGCTTCTTCTGTTCAGGAAGCAGACAAGACAGCGAATGAATTGATCCAATTTTTTAAAACAGGAGGGTTCGATTTAGTAAAACAGACTTGCTAACTAGCTTGAATTGCTCGATCACATACCAGAGTCGCATCGGCAGTCTGAAGCTATTTCTTTTGATGATGGAAGTACCTTTAAGATTTTAGGTTTGCGTTGGTTGCCCGCTCGAGACACTTTCGTTTTTGAAACTTCAAGTCCGCCGCTTGTTTGCACTAAACGTGCAATACTATCCGCTACCGCGCGTCTGTACGATGTCTTAGGACTCGTCGGGCCCATTATTCTTTACGCTAAATTAATATATTACGCAATAAAAACTATCAGTCGCGAATGGGTGACCCAGTAATTATTATTTATTCAGACGATGGCATATTGGCAGAAATGCCATCTGACCTGCAAACACGAGTAAATGAGAAAAAGTGAAAAACTTATGAATGCGAATAAAATCAAGAGTAATGAATGAAAAAACCACAGCCAGCCAATTTGGAGGCATTTGGGAGGGAAATATTAAGGTTACGAAAGCTTACTGTTTCGGATTATTGGAACTCAACTCTTTGCCTATGAGGAGTTATAAACTATTCTTACGCAGGTAGAAGCAGTTCTCAATAGTCGACCGCTTTACGTGTTCAGCGTTACGTGTGATCCGTCGGAGCCGCTAGCTTTAACTCCCGCGCATTTTGTTAATACTGCTTCGGTAGAATTTCTTCCCCCTGTTTTTTTTTCAAAGAACGTACGAGTTTATTGTCACGATTCTCGTTGATGGATTCGCTTGTCCAATCATATTGGAAACTATTTAGAACTGAGTATTTACATAATTTGCAATCACGTGAAAAATGGAATACCCCTTCGAATCCAATCGAAATTGGTACCGTGGTGTTATTAAATGCAGATAACTCAACCCTTGCAGCGGCCTTTGGGTATTATCATAAATATATATCCTGGTAAGGATGGTGTGATACGCGTAAAAACGAAAACTGGCACATATAAGCGCCCAGTTGTGCCGTTATGTCCGCTACCTACTCAGTAGTATTTTTTTTTTTTTGTGTTTTGATTGTCTCTTATTGGCAACCTTAACTCTAATGAAGTAAGTAAGATACTTTTAAATTAATTTAAGATTTTTATAATTCACATATATACGATGTGTTTATTAGATTATCGCCTTTTTTCTCACACGTTTTTTATATACTTTTTTTTTTTGAAAGGTTTGGTCAAGGCCGGGGACAACTTCGAAATCCGATCTTCCAACTGACACTGCATATCTATAATATGTACATTCGACATAATCTTCGTTTTGTCTACGTTCATTTAAAGACCCACTCATTGAGATGCTCTGTCGAGATCTTTGAGTATTGCGTGAAAGTCCTCCGGCAATTCTGCCTTGATTACTATATCATCGGCAAATCTAAGGTGAGTGATATACTCGCCGTTGATGTTGATGCCCTATCCTTTTCAGTCCACTAGCTCTAAAACATATTCCTTCCAGCCGTAAACACTTACGGAGAAATTACTTCTCCCTGTCTCACCCTTCACTGCAATTGGAAAGGTATTTAGTCGGGTCGGCATGGTCTCCTTTTTATTTATACTTCTCAACACTTCAATGTAGCTATAATCAATGCTTAATAGATTCAGGGGTTATTTTGCGAAAGTCAAATTTACATGCAATTTGATCTAACCTGCATTGGTGGCGGAAGCACACAAACCAGGTTAGATCAAATTGCATATAATCAATGCGGCACCGCCCAAGTCTCGATTGATTCGAAGGCCTTCTCATAGTCCACAAACACTAAGCATAGTGGCCGGTTTTACTCTTCGGTCTTCTGTATAATTTGCCACAGCGTATGTAAATGCTCTATGGTTGAGAAGCCTGGTTAGGGAGGCTAGAAGTCATCAAACCTGAGTGCATGACGATGATCCTTCATCATGATGACCCTTGAAAACAGCTTATAGAGATTGCTCAGAAAAGAGATGTATGTAGATTCATCTCTTTTCTGAGCTTTTATAACTTCATGCCAAATCCCTTGCGGGGTAGGTAGAGAAAACCGAGCGCCACGTGACCTGGCACACCTCACTCGCTTCTTTGATATTCATGTGTCTATAGTTTTTCAATAAGGCTTTATTACCCTTCACAGAAAACAACACCATCATACTTCTCTCCCCATGCCTGTGGCGCTTTGCCCTCGAGGATGTCGGAATTGAAAGGTTCTGAAGGATCCTAAGTAGGTACTGTTTTTCGACCCGCTTTCAGAAGTTCCAATACCTATGACTCCATCAACGGCCGGGGGCATCGCACGCTGCTAATTTAGTAACTCCTCAAAAACATGCTGGTGACCACAGTCACTAGATGGAACGTAATAAGCCACCAGGAATTTGTCATTTATCTGTCATCCTCTAAGACTAAGGTGCTTTTCCAGTCTGCCAGATTTAACTAGCTCTACCACACTTTTGCCAGAAATTGGATTTGACTCTGAAGATTACAGCCCCGATTACAGAGGTCAATATAGCGTCATCCGAAGGGGTGCAGTGTACCGAAGGCACAACCCAGGGGCGACTTTGAATTTGCGTTTACCAAAATTACCTATGTTAGTTTGCTATCCAGGCTGTTTAAAAAAAGTATATTCGTAACCCCTTCAGCGATAAGTTGGACGCCGTACGTACCAGATATGTTCCCGAGTCCACTTCGTTTAACGACCAACGCAGCGGTGCCGCGGTTACTTTGCTATAGTTAATTGCCTCCCTCCCGTTTCTTTTTTAATGTCTTAGTGTAATATGTAACTGAGATGTTATTGTACAAATGTTACAGAAGAGACGATAGATATCACATAAATAAATAAATAAATGCTACCACACGTATTAAATAATGTTAAGTGACAAAGTGAGCTTGTACAATGAGTGTATATAATTTTTATGTATATATATGGCCGCGTGGCCTCGGCGGAAGAATAGGCTACCCCATCTCAACCCGTGGGTGTCGTAAAAGGCGCAGCAGCGTCCCCTGCGTACTTTAATAATTTACCATCCCGCCTACCAAGTGTGGCAGCTATGGCAAAAACCCCCTCTACATGAGTACTAGAATAAAATAGCCCCCGCACCGGCAGCCCCACTGATCCTGGATCCGTTAGCGGTCAGGGTATCGGCGGGGCAGGGGGTGCTAAGAATCCCTGGCTTCGACTCCGCGACTACCAACACAACGGACTGGCCCTGGCAACAATACGAGTACAATGAGGATCGACGAGAAGCTAGTGCAGCTGGAAGAGGAAGTAAGCAAGTTGCATTGGAATATCATAGGACTGTCCGAAGTCGAAGACAGGCGGAGGATACGGTGATCTTTAAATCCGGCAACTAGCTTTACTACCGGGAGGGCGACCATCTGTCCCAAGGTGGTGTCGGGTTTATCGTCCGTCAAGCACCTCGTCAGCAATGCCCTAAAGGTCGAGGCTGTGTCGGCGAGGGTTGCGTACCTTATACTCAGAATTACCAAACGGTATTCGCTGAAGGTCATACATGTCTACGCACCAACTTCAACACACCCCGATGATGAAGTGGAGGCTATGTATAAAGACATTTCCAAGGCCATACATACCTCTAAAACTCTCTACACAGTGCTGATGGGGGACTTCAATGCTAAGCTGGGCACGAAACAGAACGATGACTTGAAAGTGGGGCAATTTAAAATTTGACAGCGAAACTAAAGTGACCAACTGCTGGTCGACTTCATGGAGAAGGAGGAACTCTTTATGGTGGACTCCTTCTTCAGGAAGCAACCGCAGCGCAAGTGCACCTGGAGTAGCCTGGTTGGTTCGACGAAAAACGAGATAGACTTCACGTTGACGACCAACCGGCGTTTGTTCAATGATGTCTCTGTGATCAACAGGGTGAAAACCAGAAGCGATCACCGGATGATAAGAGGCATCTTGAACCTTAACATAAAGCAGGAAAGCCACGTCTGGTGAAGTCTATTTTATTAAGTAGGTCCCGTGCGATGCCATCTATTGCAACGGTTGCAACATTACTTACTGGTTATAGGTGATCTCACTCACTCACAGGAACATCACCACTCTCCAGGGAGTTGTTTCTTTTTATACCATTAAAGTGGCAAACAAGCGTACCTACGGCCTACCTGATGGTGAGCAGTTACCGTAGCCTATGGACATTTGCAACACCAGAGGTGTAACTCTTGCGCTGCCAACCCAGAAAATCCCACAGTACCATCCTGGAGGCCCTCAAATACTTTGAGGTGCCTCCGTATTTGGGAAGACTTTTGAAGGCATACCTGGAGGACAGGGAGGTGTGCTACGAGGACGCGAGGGGCCATATGGTCAGGAAGTCTGTCGGGTGCGGTGTCCCACAGGGGTCCGTTCTGGGCCCCATCCTGTGGGACCTCGCATACGACTGGGTCCTGCGGGGCCGTCTCCTCCCCGGGATGAGTGTCATCTGCTACGCAGATGACACCCTTGTCGCGTCCCGGGGTAAAACCTTCGTGGAGGCGGCGCGGCTGGCCGTAGTTGGAGTAGGCCTGGTGGTCAGCCGTATAGAGAGGCTTGGGTTTCGGGTCCGATTGGAGAAGACCGAGGCCCTCCTCTTCCGCGGGACCGGCAGACGGGGCCCCTCCTCGGGAGCACACCTCCAAATAGGAGAAGGACGGATTAGGGTGAGCGCCCAGATGATGTACCTGGGCCTCACCCTTGACGGGAGATGGACCTTCGGCCCCCACTTCGAGCGGTTGGGACCGAAGGTCATCTGAGCTGCGGCGGCGCTGGGTCGCCTCCTGCCCAATTTGGGCGGGCCCAGCGCCGCGTGCAGGCGGCTGTACTCCGGCGTCTGTCGGAGTATGGCTACGTACGGTGCCCCCATATGGGCGGACGCCCTCTGCGAGCGGAACAAGGCTCAGCTGCGCAGAGCGCAGCGGGTCATAACGCAGAGGGCGATAAGGGGGTACCGGACGGTAGCTTGGACGGCCGCGACCGCCCTCGCTGGCGACCCGCCCTGGGAGTTAGTGGCGGAGGTGCTCGCCGAAGTGTACAGCTTCGTTGCTAGTAGGAGGGCACTCGGCGAGCGTTCCACGTTGGAGGAAGTAGGGCGGTATCGCCGTCGAGGGCATACAGAGATGATGCGGAGGTGGGGGGAGGACCTGGCGCAACCCCGGTACGGCACCCGCGTTGCTGAGGCGCTGCGCCCGGTCCTAGAGACGTGGATGCGTAGAAAACGCAAACCCCTCACCTTCCGCATGGTGCAGGTGCTCACCGGGCACGGGTGCTTCGATGAGTATCTGCACCGGGTTGCGAGGCGGGAGGAGCCGGGCTGCCACGATTGTGGATATAGTGAATATCGATAGCCATTTCATTAATACGCCTCGATATTGTATCATTTGAAAGGGGTTTAATTTTTTAGCTTCTTTCGAACTTATCATAATATTGACCATATTAATGGCAGCAGGTGAAACGAGTCTTTCCGCAATAGCATGGGGCTTAGATTCCCTCGCGACTCGCAATCCTACTAAGTAGGATGCATGAAGTGCTGCAATCTCATTACGGCTGGAATTTTTATAGTAATTTGTTGATATTTCAAAATAAGTGACTTACGCTCGAAGAATTCTGACGGTTTGCCTTGTAAAAACAGGTGTCTAGTTTCCAGATGCCGGAGTAATTTTGAAGGCTTCATGCTTTCCGCAGATAGGACTTGAAAACAAACAACACATTGTGTCTTGTCATCCAATGCAATAAATCAATATTTTAAATATGTGTCGTTGTATATGTCGCAGAGGTAGCAACACCATATTGAGAAGCCCGGAAGAAATCAATCCCCGTGATGCTAGTTTTAATAATAACGGATCAAAATGTCAAGTCGGCGCTTGGGTGGAATCGACATCGTTGAATAGGCTATTTGACACTATTAAAAATATGCTACGAAATGTGGTGATTCTATTAGGTAATAGCATAAAAAAACATATTTATCTCTGTTTTATCCAAAAATATTTATAGATTTTTCAAAATAAACAAAATAAATTCAAATTATTTTTGAAATTAATTCAGCGACATGAACGTTCTGTGATTGCTACGCCTCGCGTGACGTCACACGCTAGTAAACATTGTTTATTGTTATACGCTGTATGTGATTCTATCATTTTTGTCGTATTTTCTTCGTTTCTTGTGCTATTTTTACAAGATTTTTTGAAGATTCCGCAAGACATTAATGTCTAGTAATAAAAATAAAAGTGTTTGCTATCAAAATGGACGAGAATTTTGTACGAGCCGACAATAGAAATCTACCTACGATAGACGCAATTATGGTTGCACTTTTCTTCAAAAATAATACTGATTATTATGCTGCAGAGCTGAAAAATATAAAAACTGCTGTGTAAGTATCTACTTATTTATTTATAATGATATTTTTTATATAAATTTGCGTCGCGGTTCCACAAAATATTTAGGTTATGTCTATTAATACCTTTCAAAATTTGTTGTAAAACTATTCTGACCTCAGTTTTTCTTTTGTGCTACAGATCTTCCAGAGAATCCTATGATGATGACGCTGTTGGCTATGTACAATCCGTCAAAATAATCTTCGAACTAAAGCCCATTTTGTACTTCATGTAATTAATTGTATCTTTTTCCATCTGAAATGTAATAATCGAAGCTAGGTAAAACCAGTTTTTGCTATCAAGTTGATGGAAACAACACATTTTAATCAAATGGTTTTAGGTTATGTATATGTACTATATTTATTTCGTTTTACAAAAATCAATTTTTACTTATTTCCTATTACTATTCGAATCAAATATTACTGGCATACTTACATCAAAGTGATCTTCACACATGAAAACATTTGTATGAGATAAAATGCTGTTTGGGTCTCTTCGAGCTAACTGTAACCACTTATTACGTCTCTTAGGGTTCGTTGGAACAGAAACAAACACTTTTTGTGGAGTTTTTATAGAAGTATTTGTACATTGTGGCACAATACACCATTTATACACCATTTTTTTTAGTAAATTGATAAGAAAAATATTAGAAACACGCTGAATGTACACTTCGGTACACTCGTTTACTTGTCTGTGACGTCACGCAGATCATATGCACCCGCCATTAAAAAAACAGCGTTTTTAGCGCGAATATTGTAGTTTAAATTTCAACACAATATTTTACGTAAAATACTGCAAATTTCGCAGAAATATGCACAATTCATCATATACCAACGAATAATTGAAAACAATTTTTCAAAATCAGTCAAATAGCCTATTGGCAACACCGGTTGTTTGTTATGGTTTGCTCGAAATGTCGATTGTTGTCAGTTGTCAAAAACGTCAAGATGATTGGAAGCGTCATTGGAAGCGGCATTACGAATCGAACAATGGAGCCAATCGCACGTGTCGCGTCCACCGCATTTTGAATCCGTTGTAATCTACGATCTAAGCATAACTTTTGTAAAAGATATTTTTGTAATTGGCTGATTATATATTGAGAAGATTAACTACGCTGGTATTTCGCTTTATTCACCATGAACAACGAGCCACCTGACGACCATTACATCCACGTTCCGACATCAGACGTGGGATGTAACCCAACCGCCCCGATAAGGAAAAATGGAAATAGTGATGAAGAAAAATAGTGTCTTTTACTGGAGCAACAAAACCAGAATCTTTTAGCATTGGTTCAAGTGATGAAAGGACCATCGACTAGCATTGAAATTCAGTTGCCCGAATTCGATCTTGACAAAGGAAATGTGGACGCGCGTGCATGGAACAATACCACGGATATGTGTGTACCGGATCAGCAACTGAGTGGTGTTCCGCTGATATTGGCTTTGAGCCGTGCGCTGAAGGAACAAGCTGCTGCTTGGCTATCTCAAATATCTTTCCATAGCATGTGTTGGAGTGACTTCGAGGACCTTTTCATATCAAGATATGGCACATATCGCGCAATTTGAACCACGTGTACAGAGAATGGCGTTTACCCATGATATCGGCAATCGGAACCGTTTACAACAGGAACTGAAAGCGATATCATTTCTTAAACGCAAAGCAACTACCAAAGCGAATGATCAAGTTGCTGAAGTAAAACGAAGTCGCGATACCATTATCAAATGCTACAATTGTGGCAAGCTTGGGCATAAAGCGCCACAATGTTATCACCGACGTGATTTTTTTGAGACAAAACAGTAGAGTAAAGAACAAACGAACCTCAACGCGGGACCAGTCAACATAGAAGCGCTCCTGTGAATCCAGCAGTTACCTGCTTCCACTGCCGGGGAACAGGCCTCTATGCATCCAGCCGCCCCAATCGACGTAACCAGGGTGGAGCCAGCGGTACCAACGGCACCCGACCTACGGCGGAGAAAGTGGATATGTGCAGCATCAGCGCCCCTGCTGGGATAATGCGACACTCTGGTGAGCAGTACCTATTCTATTATGATTCTGGAGCCAAATACTCGCTTATAAAGGAGATGTAATGACACTGTAACTGTGACTGCTATTGGACTGACGTCAGTTAATAGCACTATTCAAATTTTGACTACTGTTGAAATAGATAGACGTTCAGTTAGAAATCCTCTTTCACGTACTGACCGACTCTTACTTACGATATGACATTCTAGTAGGCCGCGAACTATTAAAACAATGTCTAGCAGTTCATATGACTCCTGATAAGTTACAGTTTACTAGGACGACTGTTTTGTGCGCATGTGATGTTTCAAATGCCCGAATATTGACAAAAATGCTGACTCTGACAAAACACGTTTTGACAGTACAAAAGCGAAATTTGTTAACTTTAAAGTTGGACTTTGTATTATTGAAAAATGAATAGCGAAACCAAACGAAACTCGGTCCTGAGTACAAAGGCCTCTATAGCGTCATTGAGGTGCTTGAAGGAGACCGTTACGTTTAGAGGCTTTGAGTGGTAACCGTACCTACAAATACGCTTATGATTGCTTGTGAAAAATGCCTAATAATTGCCCTCAATTAGATGAGGATGATAATCGATCGAAGACTGTTGAGCAATAATGTTGTTTAGAATTTTAATAGTTCTGTTTTCATGCAAATTGTGAGAGTATCCGCCGGATGGAGGCGATGCCTTTTTTTGAGAGTATCCGCCGGATGGAGGCGATGGCTTTTTTGAGAGTATCCGCCGGATGGAGGCAATGGTTTTTTTGAAAGTATACGCCGGATGGAGGCGATGGCTTTTGAGAGTATCCGCCGGATGGAGGTGATGATTTTTAAAGTATCCGCCGGATGGAGGCGATGGCTTTTGCATGCATTTTGAATCTGTTGTAATCTACGATCTAAGCATAACTTTTGTAAAAGATATTTTTGTAATTGACTGATTATATATTGAGAAGATTAATTACGCTGGTATTTCGCTTTATTCACCATGAACAACGAGCCACCCGACGACCATTACATCCACGTTTCGACATATATATAACCTGTTCTTTTTCTTCACCGTTTCACTAGACGTAGAAAGAGCATTTCGTTTTGTCACATATTTGTCCATTTTAATTTAACTTTTTAACCGATATTTTACTGTTATCTATTTATAAAAATTAAACACTGCATGAGTGAGATAAGATAGTTGTGGTGTGTACTTGCTTCCCTATACTACTTCCCTAAAAATGTAATTAACAATGAAGCTCGGCCTTACGTCCTTTTGTTTTTATAACTAAGGCAATTAACATGTACAATGCGCGCAGCCAAAGATGAGACTTGACGGATCACGTGGTTATACCTGCGCAGTTGCAGGCCATTTTGGCGGTAAGCGAGGCAAGCGGGGAGGGACGGGACCGTTGCGCGGTGAGACAGGTGCGTGCGGGGCGAAGTTTGGCGTTCGCGCATGCGTATCAGTCGTGTGACGTTTTCCGCAGCCCGCGCTCGCGCCGCTGTGATCCGAAGTACTGACGAGTGTAAAAGTTGACAGTTGTGTTCGTTATTTTTGTTGTTATAGTTCTACGTTATTGTACTTTTTGTTATAGTTATTTGTTTTCTTACTTTTTGTTATCGTTTTTGGTTGAGTATGCCTCATGGCAAAACTTTAAAGAGACTTAAGTAGGAAGATGTTGTATGACGTTAACAAGTTTATGGCAAAGAAAGCGGAAAAGGCGTCGGAACCGCTGCTGCCACTCAAACATCACTTATCACGGTAAAGAGAATTGTGAAAGAAGCGAATAGCTCCGATTTGCTGTCAGTGTTTCGCACTCCTGGAAAAAAACGACCGAGATCAAACCCAGTAACCGACGTGGACGATTTTGATAAAGAGGTGATAAAACGTTGTATCCACAATTTTCACAACATAAATAGGAACTCCCGACAATAAAAAAGATTAAAAATAAATTGCGTGATGACATTGACTATCAGGGAGCCGCAACCAGTTTGCGCAAAATTATAAAAAATCTTGGATTTCGGTGGAGGAAGACAGAAAATAACAGAAAAGTTCTTATTGAAAAGTCCGATATCCGCCTCTAAAGAATTGAGTATATAAAGAAACTCAGACAATAGTCAATACCGTTAAGAAGGCTGCTATACTGACGAGTCATATGTGCATTCTACGCACACAACATAAAAACGTTAGACCGATGATTCATTAGAAGGACTAAAGAAATCAATTTCCAAAGGCCAGCGGGTAGTCATCGTGCATGCAGGTTCCGAAGATGGTTTTGTTCCAAATGCTTTGTTAATGTTTAAATCGGGAACAAAATCAGGGGACTACCACGACGACATGAATTTCATTAATAGTATTGTCTTAGGTTTTCGCGATTGGTTTTCGCAATTTCATTAATTATAAATAATGGCTATAAACTCAATTAATCTTAAATCTCCCACCAAATGCCGTCGTGGTAGTCGATAATGCGTCCTACCATAACAAGGAGGATGAGTCTGCGCCAACCTCGAATACGAAAAAAGCCGAGATGCACTCTTGGCTTGCAGGAAAAGGCATTGCATTTACTTCGGAGATGTTGAAGCCAGAGCTTTACAATATAATAAAAAAGAGGGCCACAAAAAATACAGCACAGATAAATACTGCAAGAGCATAACCACCGCGTTCTTAGATTGCCCCCATACCATCCCGATTTAAATCCTATCCAAATAGCATGGGCAGCAATAAAAGGTTATGTTAACAGCAAGAACGTGAAATGGAATATTACATTAGTTATGGAGTTGGTGAAGGAAAAGGTGGACCAAATGGGTCCAAATGTGTTATGTGAAAAAACTAAAAGAATTGAAAATGAATATACAAAAAGTGATCATATTATTGACGATTAGACTGATCAGGAAATATTAATATCAGTAGGAGATTCTTCCACTGACAGTGACACGGAGGACAGCGAAAATAGCTCCGTCGAAGACGGACCAGTCGCATCACAGCCTAGCACAAGTGAGCTAGCTCGTGATAGTGGTTTCCATCGCACCCACGAATATATAAGTGGTGTTCGTTTTATACACGATGACAATAACGATATGCATTATTAATCCGAACTCATTATTTTATTTAACTATTTTGAGCGCGCCTGTATCTGGGCAAAATCCCCTCTACTAGCATCTGACAGGCCTTATCTCTGGCTGCGCGCATTGTACGAACCTGTCCTAGCGTATGTACCACGGGATGCGCAAGCGGCTTATTCGACAAGTTCGTGCAAGTACACTGCAGGTTAAAACCAGGGAAGGTTAATATAATGTATAGCTGATAAAAATAGCGCGCTATGAACATATTATTATAATTTTCGTGGGTCGCGACATAAAAATGGTTGAGATACGATGGTCTATGGTAATCAGTTTACATCAGGTGGACTGTATGTTTGTATGCCTCCTGATTTAAGGAAAGTGTATGACTCAAAAGACAACTGCTCTTTGGCTGCAGGTTTTAGTCAAATCAATGCCAGAACATATAGAGCAACTATGTAATAAGGCGTTGAATTCAAAGAACTTGCTTCTACTTTTTATTAATAAATATTTCGTAACTCCATAGTCTTTGTCATATTTACATCATACACTAAAAAATAATCATGAAAATCAATTCACAATTGACAAAGATATCTGGTCAGAAAAGTCAAAACACACAGGGGAATTTTGTTTTTCAATAGTTTCTGAAAAACTTTACTGTACATATTACATGACTGAAACTTACGCAGGACCACCCTTGAGGAATATAAAATTTGTAATAAGAGAATCATCAAAATCAGTCCTCTATTGGCGAAGATATCGCATACCATACACACAAAAAACCAGTCAAATTGAGAGATTTTTATATCCATATATCTTAACATAGAATATTATAGTATTTTCGCCATTCGTGACGCGCTTTTTTCTTTCAGATTATTGAAAAAAAAAACTAAGATTTACTAATTTTATAACACATTAAACATTTTGCTCTTCCTTGGCCCTTGCTTGCTTCAACTTCATGCGACGGTGACTGCGCTTCCTGTTCAGCGGCACACTGCCAATTAGTCGACCTGACTTTTGTAAAGCTAACAGCTTTGCAGATTTGCTCTGTCAAATAAACAAATAAAATTAAATAATTAGCTGCTCTACCCTGTTCTAGCTCCAAACAACTCTATAGGCTTCTAAGAGTTGTTATGGTATATACTGGTACCCTCAACGCATTTGCAGGAACACAATGGCCCTCCGGAGAGTTGTTATTTAAAGTAGTTTTCTGTAATGCTCCTTTCATTCGCCCTATCTAGGCCATTACTATCCCAGTGGCGACAAGGCTAATTGTTCAAAGGTTAGACATGTGGCTTTAATGACAATGCATCAATGCTATATGCCTAACCAGATAGTTCTGCGTTGTGTTGTCCAGTGTAGATTTTCTGTCCTGGGTATAATTCAACTGAACCTTTCCCATGTTGCAAACACACTCGGTTTCCATTGTCAGCCCTGAGAAGGCCAATTCAACGTAGAATCCGTGAGTCTACAAATAAATCCAACCCACAGTTGCATAAGCAGGTCTGAAGATATTCAAGGGTGGTTCACCCTTGAAGTTTGGCTCTAACAAAGAGCCACTAGCTCGAGCAAACAGCCACTAGCTCGCGCAAACAGCCACTAGCTCGAGCAAACAGCCACTAGCTCGAGCAAAGAGCCATTAGCTCGAAGCTCGCCACACGCCTATAAGGGCGCAAGATCTAAATGACTGACCCTACCAATCTTTAGAAAAAAAAAATATAACAATTCCTTATATTCCTAAGAAGTTGTTGTGATATATATATATTACTGGTACCCGCACACATTTGCAGGAACACAAACCCTCCAGAGAGTGGTTATTTGTAAGGTGAGGATCTTCCATAACCGGGCTGCTTTGTTTCGCCCTACCGCTTAAAAGGAGTGTGGTTGGCTTTGACTTTGAGATATAGATGTGATAGTCAGGCTCCTATGCCCTAATAGACAGGGTATAATAAACCTTACATATATGATAAACCTTACTTAATGATATGATAGATATGATGAGGAGCCAGTTGCTCCCTGTTATTGATTGGATATTCACCTTTGCTTCGTTCTTGGTGATTTTCCCAGTCTTCTGCATAGAGTACAACACATTTATCCTTTTGTTGCATAACATGGAGTGATGTTTGGACAGTGCTAGCTGTGGACAGTATATTATTCAACAGTTAGAGCAGTAATATGATAGCCCAGTGGATAAGTAACCAGTCTATTGATCAATTGGTCCCTGGTTCAAATCCTGGCGGGGGGCATGTACCACTAAATTTGTGTTTTCTGATTTATGTATTAATCACTTGTTCGGCAGTGAAGAAAAACATTGTGAGGAAACCCACACGTCCAAGAAATTATATATTGAAAAACTTCTGATCTAATTTAAGAAACATTTGGTTTTCCCTGTGGGTTGTGGATGTTTGAACGCAGTCGCTCCATTAAAAATCTGTGTCTTCACCAAATCCTTAGGCTTAGGTAGCGAACCCCGCCAATCCTAACGAATTAGGAAACGCGATACTGGGAAGATGAAGAAGATTATTCAGCAGTTATGAAATTTATTTTTACAATGTCAGGAGGCATACAAGAATACAGCCAATCTGATGTAAAGTGGTTACTGTGCCCTATGAACGCTTGTAGTACACGTATCATTTACTTTGTCATCCTCGCCGTCAACAGAGCAACTTCTTAAGATAATATATAATAATAATAATATTTCTTTATTTGCTCTCTTCAGTCTTTTATAGATGGCTGAGATCTAGGTACATTATGCAATAATAGTAAAGGCTGTGAGAGACTGGCGTCTGAACTAAGCCGAAGCCTGTGCGTGTGTGTGTGTACGAGCTTACTTGTAACACTCACTCACAGGAATTCAACATCCCGCCAGGTAGTTGTTGTTTGTCCTGATAGTAACGTGACTTAGACGCTGGCTAGAGAGTCTACTTAAGGGCTCACAACTTTTCGAATTAGCTGGATCCATTTTTTTTATGATTCTAATAGATTCGAATATCAAACTTCAATCCTTGACGCCTTGAGGCCCGTTATATACTTGCCGCCGTAACGCGCATGGGGGAATTCAGCCACGCGGGCCTCAACGGGATAAGAGTAAAGAATTATCATGAAAGTAGGATAAACGCGGTAGAAATGCGAGCGTTGCGCAAAATTAGTGGCGTAACGCTTGTAGACCGTATTCGCAATGATGATCTTAGAAACAGAGTTGGACTGAAAGAGAGCGTCGGTGTTAAAATAAGAAGAGGCATGCTCCGTTGGTTCGGATATGTGGAAAGAATGCAGGAAGAAAAAATTACGAAACATACAGATTCACAATACAAAAGTGGAAAGATGTAGTAGCCGAGGAAGGCCATCACTTACAAATTGGTCGTGTTCTATTTGAAGGTGATCGGAAGCCCTTAGAAACCGGCGATCGTGAATGAGAAGAGCAATGAACGTTAAAGAAGCGAGTGAGGTGTGTTATGTAAGGATCGAGTCGTGTGGCACTCAGTTATCCAGGCCTACCCCGCAAGGGATCTGGCATGAAGATATACATACATCTTGACGAGCTCGGTGGCTGGGTCGTGAATGACGCGACTTTTAACTTTTTGGGTTCCATTCCCACACAAGGCAAACATTTGTGTGAACACGTCTGTTTGTCTTGCTCTGAATGTTTTAAGAGAGGTAGGGCGCATCAAAGCAACCCGTCTGGGGAAGTACCTCCATCTCACAAAAAACCGCAGCCAAATAACAACTCCTCTAGAGGGTTGTTGTGTTCCTGCGTGTGAGTAAGGTCACCAGCAAGCTCCTAAGGAGTAGCGTGTGTAAGCTGCAGAAGATGCATCGCGCGAGTGATACTTAATATATCACAAGTGTTAATAGGCTACGGTAACTGCTTTGCATCAGGTGGGCCGTATGCTTATATAAAAAAAATGCATGTTATAAGGAAAAAATTAAGTCATAATTTATTAAACTAATTACTAAATTTGTCTACTAGCTGAACCCTTAACTAGCTGAATCTTATTTTTTAAACATTTTTTCTAGTAATAAGTGTACTAGCTGAACCTTATTTTTTAAACATTTTTCTAGTAATAAGTCTACTAGCTGAACCCTTAACTAGCTGAACCTTATTTTTTAAACATTTTTCTAGTAATAAATCTACTAGCTGAACCCTAACTAGCTGAACCTTATTTTTTAATCATTTTTCTAGTAATAAGTCTATTAGCTGAACCCCGCTTCCTCCGCGTGTAACCCTGTATCCCGTAGACACCTTTTTCTATCTTAAGAAATTAAGCCTCGGCTTCTAAGGGTTGTATGGTGATGTTGAATAGCCTTCATCAAGGAATTGGTCTACCAAATGCAAAAAGATTTATTCAAATCCGACCCGTACTACCGGAGATTAGCGACACAAACAAACAAACAACCTCTTCCGCTTTATATATTAGTATAGAGAACCTCTTCCGCTTTATATATTAGTAAGATTCAACATAAATTTCCCAAGTAGTAGTATTTTTTTTCTCTTTTTTTATACGACGTCGGGAGGGATACAAACATACGGCCCACCTGATGTACAGCTGTTACCGTAGCTCATGAACGCTTGTTATACATTAGGTATCACTCGCGCGATGTCACCTCTGTTGCTAACACAGCAACTGCTTAGATGTTTACATAAACACAGGTAAACAATAACCCTCCAAGGAATGGTTATTTGGCTGCGGTTTTGATGCGGCCTATCTCTAAACAACCAGACATGTCTGTGCATACGAATTTTTATCCTGTGTGAGAATCGAACCCACGAGCATTGGTGTCAAAGTGGCGTTATTAATCACTGCGCCACTGAACTCGTTAACAGTAGCATATTTTTGTTTCCAGAGAGGATGCTCCTGCATCTGGAGGCTTATATACACATCGTGATTTTGCAACCATGCATTTTCTGTATGGACTTCACAAAAAGGATGGAGATGCAGCTGCTAAGGAATTCCGGTGAAGGTATCCAAACTGTTCACTGCAAAACAAGTATTTTCGTAGTGCTTGTAAATAAATTGATTTTTACGTATAATTATATCAAAATAAATGCTTAGTTACGAACGTACGACGTTTTCAACTCGTAAAACTGAGCTTTAGTATTTATTACTATTTTAGTTTCTAATTAAACATTATAACGTACAGGCGTATTGGACGTAATATTCTGTAAGTCGTGTGTGTTTATTGAAATAAATATATATGTACAAAACTGCTTTTATATATATATATATATATATATATATATATATATGAGCATATCAGTGACCTCGACAATATGTTGTTTATCTGCCATCAGGGGACAACAAAAATGTTATGATTGTAAATAAAAGCAGTGATATCCCAGTGGATAGAGCCGGCCTATTGACCCACTGGTTTGAACCCTAGCATGTACCGCTAAATTCATGTTTTCGGATTTATTTATACATATTTGTAATTATCATTTGCTCGGCGGCGAAAGAAAACATCATACATGTAATTATATTTACATAGGAGGGTCATTTGAAAAGTTCTTAGCCTAACATGGTTAAAGTATCAAATGACCCTCGTACCTATATGGGATCCTTCAAACGAAGCGTGAAGAAGCATTTTGCGGGTCAGCATGGCAGCGTCAACTGACAGGATACGGTATGTAGTATGTTGGCATCAGACAAAGAGGGGCCACTATGCTGAACTAATATAAAAAAAAAAGTCTGACATAACTCATTCGGCCGTCCGAAAGAGTATCCATGAGGATTCACCACCTCCCTCCCAACGGGTCCCGGAGGTTCCCCCCACTTCAGTTTTTAGTCCTTTTTTTGTGGGTCGTCGTTTTACGTTGGGCGCAGAGACATGTTACTAAAGGACCAGCCTCGTAAGATCATTCATTCCACTCTGTCATGGTACAAGATATTGTGATCCATTGCGCGCATAAATACTTCGTGCGTAATCGATTCTCTAACAGTCTTGTAATCGTTATCGCTCAGATAACATCATAAAGTGTTACACTAAAAATACCAAACTGTGCAGTTATGTCATGCAAAAAAAGGTCGAACACTTCTAGTTTGCAAAAATATTGAGTTACCTTTCACATGCAAGTATTATTTGCTTTCATATAAAAGAAATTAAAATGGTGTGATAACGATTAATACATGAGAAATCGATTCAGTAATAGAGTACTGATGCAATCGAATCATATTCCGCGACTTAGGTCGCATATCTCCTATCCCAAATTAGCGTAAATTATACAAACTGCAAAACAAAACAGTCCTTCAACATGCAAGTATTATTTTATTTGCTTTCATATAAAAGAAATTAAAATGGTGATACTGTTGATTGTAGGCACTTGGTGGAATTTTGAAGACATCGCGTTAATGTTAATACTTGCACTTGTACAGATTCCACTTCACAATTTTATTTAATAATTATTTTTTCCGACCGGTTTCGCCTTTACGGCATTATCAAGGTATTTTATGCAACATATGGCGGTACCGTGCAATCAGTGATAGTGGGTATTGTGGGTAATCCACAGAGGTTACTACTGGGCAGTGTTGTCACTTTATAATTTTATATTGAGTTGTGAGATAATTTATGACAGTTGGGTCTAGTCATTGGTATTTGAAATCTAATAATAGAAATTCAATTGAAATTAATTTAAGTAATCGAAATAAAATAAAAATAATAATAAAAATAATAATCAAAGTGTCTAGTGTCAGCAAGTAAGATAATCAATTACAATGTCACGAACTATCATGATTTAAATAAATAATAAAATATATTAAATGCCAATAGTAAATTACATCCGGAATAATTAAATAAATGTCAAAAGGTAAGATAATTTAATAGGGGAGAGGTGTTAATATCCAATTGTATATTTAAGGCCCTGGTTGCGTCTTGGTGCAACAACCTATTAATTTCTAAAGCCTCCAGGGCATTTAATTTCTTTCCTTTATCACATATATGGAGGGCTTTAAAGTTTGTTTGTTGGTCAAAGCTATGGGCTTCTTTCCAAAGGTGTTCAGCATAGTTGGAATCTGTTCGTTTAAGTTTCCAGCATCTACAGTGTTCCTTGAGCCTAGTTTGAAAGGATCTGCCAGTCTGGCCTATATATTTTTTATTACACTGGGCACAAGACAGTTCATACACTCCACTTTTTAGTTCAGTGGGAGTTCTGTCTTTAGTGTTACAGAGCAAATTCTGTAGGGAATGGGTACTGTAAAATGCTGGTCGACGGTTATTAAGTATCCGCGAACATTTATAGGATATCTTTCCTAAAAATGGTAATCTAGCCCAGCGCATAGATTCTTTTTCTAGGTTGGCCCTGTTACTACCGTTATATGCCAATTGCTGTGCCATTTTCGCTCGTTTTTTCCCCACTATACTATCTATAATTTTCGGGTCATAGCCGTTATTGAAAGCAATGGTTTTAATTGTTTCTAACTCAGTATTGTAATTTTCTTTACTAAGAGGAATAGAAAGAAGCCTATGCACCATTGAATGAAAAGCTGCATGTTTATGTGTTAGGGGGTGTTTGGACTCCGCGTGGATAACATTGTCGCTGAAAGTAGCTTTTCTGAATACATTAAATGTGTGTTGTGTTTATTGTCAGATAACTGGACAATGGACATAGTATGATTTCAAATCATACTATGTCCATTTGTCTTGAGCAAAATTATTTCAGGTTAATACATGAGAAATCGATTCAGTAATAGAGTACTGATGCAATCGAATCATATTCCGCGACTTAGGTCGCATATCTCCTATCCCAAATTAGCGTAAATTATACAAACTGCAAAACAAAACAGTCCTTCATGCTGTATAATAGAGTTCATTTAGCTAAAGACAAAAAAAAAGTATATAAAACGTTTCGTAATTTTGAATCAACCAACTTCGATTTACGAAGAAGTTCAGCTATTCCACAACAGATGGCAGGCAGCGGTAAGAAAATAACTTTGAACTGAAGGAGCCTCGAAATAAGGTTGACATTTCCTTAAAACATTATTTGCGTTTCTATGTAGTAGTTACCTCGTCCCCCGTTAAAAATGGCAGAATTATTTACTAACAGAATCACGCGTATAGCGAGTCCTTTAGTAACATGTCTCTGGTTGGGCGTAAACACGAAATCACATCAACGAGCTGTGCATCTGGCGCAGTCGTGAATGACGCGACTTTGACATCAACGCTCGTGAGTTCGATTCCTACACAAGACAAACATTTCTGTGCACGAACATGTCTATTTGTCTTGGTCTGGATGATGTAAGAGAGGTAAGGCGCATCAAAGCAGCCCGTATGGAGAAGTACCTCCACCTCACATAATACCGCAGCCAAATAACAACTCCCTAGACTAGAAGGTTGTTGTGTTCCTGCGTGTGAGCGACGTCACCAGTAAGCTCCTAAGAAGTTGCTGTGTTAGCAGCAGAGGAGGCATCGCGCAAGTAATACTTAATATATTACATGCGTTCATAAACTACGGTAACCGCTTACCATCAGGTGGGCCGTATGCTTGTATGCCTTCCGACTTAGTATAAAAAAATAAAAAACTTACCTCGTAAGACGGTTCATTCGATAGTTCAAGATACGCTATAGCACTTTTTTTCCCCTCGGCTTGCTTCGGGATCCTCACATCAGCTACGTGATCAGATATGTCTGAAAAATGCTGATATATCTGAAAATTATAAGCATGTAAAAATTTTTGGCCTAAAAGCGAGGGTTCGAGTGCCGGTATTAAGACAAGAGAAAGCACGCTCCGTTGGTTCGGGCATGTAGAAAACATGCAGAATAGGAAATTACGAAACAGATATACAATGTGAAAGTGCGAGGAGAGGGAGGCGTAGAGGTAGGGCGCATCAATGCAGTCCGCCTGGGGAAGTACCTCCACCTCACAGAAAACCGCAGCCAAATAACAACTCCCTAGAGGGTTGTTGAGTTCCTGCGTGTGAGTGAGGTCACCAGTATGCTCCCAAGGAGTTGCTGTGTAAGCAGCAGAGGAGGCATCGGCTAGTGATACTTAATATATCGCAAGCATTAATAGGCTACGGTACCCGCTTTACATTAGGTGGGCCGTATGCTTGTATGCCCTATAGAATAAACAACTATATTTGCAGCCTGGATCAACTTTTACTTTATAACTGTATACAAACTAATTTATTTATTAAATTTACCTTTTCCTTATCAACGTCCAATGGTAAGTTCCCAAGAAATACAACATATCTTTTCTTTCCTTTCACCTTCTTCACCTGTTGTTCTTTTTTCTCTTTTTTCACACTCTGCTCTTCGTCGTCAACTGGCAACATTTTCTTTTCTACTTTTATCTTAGATATTTCTGCTTTCTGTTCATTCTGGATCGCTGTTCTCAGCATGTTGTGCAGAATTCTTACTTTTCTGAGGTCTGTATCGGTGAGGTTGGCAGTGCTCTTCAGTATTGACTGTATCCTGCTGTAGATGACGTCTGGCAGCAATGTATCTGATGTACCTTTCAGTTTGTCCTTCAGAAGTTGTCGTACTCTTCCTGGAATCCAAATTAATATTACAAATTATACATTTAATCGATGTAATGCAATGTCAACTATACTTGCCCAGGCAATTTATTAACTAAATATAATAACTAAACATTCGTCCACGCATCGACGCCCCTCTCCGAGAAAGTCAAGTGCACTTACTTCCCCGCGTCCTGCACCCGCCACGCTATCGTAGCTAGCTATCCCTTGCATAGCAATATTTTACGCAGCCACCCAGGCTTTCAGTTGTGCGCTCCACTACAATCCCGTCACTTGCATAGTAGTCAAGGTCTATTACTGTACAATTTTTTTTTCAAGTTCGAGTACCAAATGAGCATATGACATTCACTCTCGCTGCTGACATAGTTTCTACTTTTTCTACTAAAATAACCTAAGAGACCGTATTACGTAGTAACTAAATTCCCTGCTATAAGTCGGGGAGTTAATAGAATGTGCAGCTCTTATTGGCTAGTTCGCAAATTAACGTCACAGCACTTATCAGCTTATTTAATAATAATAATATTAATTACCAGAAAAAATATATGTTGTTACATCCTACCCTCTTTCTTACACAATTCAAGGAGAGGAGATTGGGGACAGGATGTAACTGGTAAGCATTTACTTGTGGCTGCCACACTAGGTTTGCACCTGTCTCGTGGTGGCTCTGATTCGCGAATTTCCTGGTAGTGTTACGATATAACGGTGCTTTAACATAGATGTGTGAGAGGAAAGGTGATGAAGCGCATGTGTGTGTGTATATGGTAGATATGGATTTGCCAGAGTTACGACATAACTGTGTTTTAATATAGGTGTGTGTGAGTGTATATGGAAGGTATGGAAGCGTGTGTGCATGTATATAGAGGCTATGGATGGATGTGTGTGATGAAGTAGTTAAGTGTGAAAGTATGAGTACTGCATTTTTGCTTAATATTATTGGTGTAAACATTGTTCTCATTGTTCTTATGGTATATAGTATTCTCTTATTGGTTAGTAGGCTCAAGTCGTCGAGATATTTAGGCGTTAAGACACTGCAGTCATGTGAACTTGGGGCGCTTTCATGCGCCTTCAAGTGGTTTATGATACAGTTTAGTGGTTTATTATTTGTCATACAATTTGGATTCCATCTAATCGCTTTTTCATCCAAGAGATCCAAAGGGATATAAAAAGCATTGTTTATTTTGACTTACCTTTCTGATTATTATTCATAGGGACGCTAAGGAACTTCTGTACTAGGCTCTCATTGAGTGCGGGATACTTTTCTTCAAAGTTCTCAATCACTGTGCTTTCAGACATCACTTTTTCTAATGTAACTGGCTTTTGATTTCCTGTAAAATTTTAAAAAGCTCTCAGTACAATTTGTTACAAGCATATGTCCATTGGGCATTGTAATGATACACTGATGTACGGTGGTCACTAAGGCTCATTTTCATTGGTCGTTCACATCTGATAGCACTTGTCTTGTGAATGTAAACCGTGAAGTTGTATTAGTCCCCACACCCTGCACACATATACTGATGAATTTCATAAGTTGTTATGCCACTTGAGGGAAATATCTACATGCTGTGTATCGACTATGAAATTTCCACATGTGAGGAGTCATAAGAGCCTTTGTCGTTGATGGTCGGAGTGGAAACTCAAGAAGGCCCACATGACACTTTAGCTCTGACTTGCATTTATTATATTCAGAGATAAGTGTTAAAGGGTAAAATGCTTTTGTTATTTTCAATAATTAGACTTTAAATCATACTCATTTATTGAATTCTTCCACACACTAAAACCAAATTGGTTGTATTTTGTGGCTCGTAGAAAAGTTTTCATTCACAGCTGTGGGATTAACTACCGAGGTTTTTGTAAAATGCTGAATAAAGAAGCTCCCTATTGATCAACCTGTCCCCGGTTCAAATCCTGACATTTAGCACTAAATTTGTGTTTTCGGATTTATGTACATAATAAATATTAGGTGGTGAAGGAAAAGATATTTGGAAATACGTATGAGTTGTATAGGTCTGACAGCAGTCACTCCATATAAAAGGATAACTCTCAGTAGTTTTCTTCAAAGCAGTGCTCCAAAATTTTCAAAATATTGCATTGAACACTGAAGTATATGAATGTATAGAGATTCTAAATATTGAAGAGGTTGTAAAAGTCCTGTAGTTTACGAGAAAAGAGGTCAACAATGCAAAAATCAACTCACTATAGCGCTGTTAAAATCCAATAACTACATTATGACAAAAACGAAAATAAATAGTGACCATATACATAAAAAAATGAGTTGACACATCGGATTACATGCACAAATTACAACTGGGAAGGTGGACTGACCATAGATAAAGATCTAAAAAAATTCAACCACAGTTACAAAAAATGCTGGAAATCTATACTAATATGTAAAAATGAAAAGTTTTGAATTGCTAATCTCATCAAGCATGCTAGACTTTCCCATCCAAGGGATATAAAAAGCATTGTTTATTTGCATTTGCCTTTCTGATTATGAGTTACCGGCCGCAGTTAATGTTCCTATAATTTCCATTACATACCTACAAAAATCTGACATACCTTTGTTCTCCTTAGTCATCTCGATAGAATCAATTGGTGATTCAACATTTGTAGTGTGTGGTATTAAAAGGTTGTCTTTAGTCTTCTTATGTTTAGTCTTCTTTTTATGTATAAGTTTCTTTGTTATTAAAGTTTTTTTTGACAGTGTGTCTGCATCCATTCTGAAACATTTCAGTATAATACATGTATTGGCACCACATTACTCTTACGTGAACTAAATGACAAGCATGAACATGCAGCTTTTAGTAGAATTGTTCTAAAATAATTATTTGATATATACTATCAACAGGGAGTTATTATATACAATAAGATCAGCTGGTCGTGGAGACTGGAAATTTGTGTATAGATTTTTCTGCCAAAGTGTATGTAGCACTAATAACAATTATATATAAACAATGCAATCATTAGTATTGTTTTAGTCTTCTAACAATGGGCTATGGTCTAAGGCACAAAGGAAGTATAGTATACGCGTAATAGTGAATTTTTATTTGCCATTAACTAACTATTCAAATCTAGTACTGAAAAATAACGAGATTTGAGAGGTTAGGTTAACACTTAACATTTGTTGAAGCGAGACGCCGGTCAATAGAGTTCTAGGACGAATAAGGCGATTGTAAAAGCAAATTTTATGATTCAGTAATTGTATATTTTTATAGTTGTGAAGTAATACTACCTTAAATCAGATGTATAATAGTGCAGTGGACAACATGAAAACGTTCCAGCGCTTTTAATAAATATTGGGCGATTTATGTAACTGACATAAAATTAATCGAAATATTAAAATCCCTTTCAAATGTACTTAAAAAATCTTTAAATGTAAATTATGTATAGGTAAGGGTTCAATTTAAATATTTATAGTACACCGAGTGTTTTTAAACTTTTTTGAAAAAATTAAAATGACAGAACAACGACTAGTGTTACCAGACGCAAATAGATAAATGTATTAAGTTCTTCTTCGTTTCTTCCTTATGGCGATCCTAGTGTTCTCGCCAATGTCAGTGCTTTTATTATTTTTTATTTTGTCACTTAACTGAGTATGTTATTAGACTCTACGAAGAAGTGACTTGTAAGTGTACAATAAATTGTATAATTTAGCAAGTGATGAAGACACTATGACGTTCTATTGACATACCGAAATCAATAGACATACTTAGTGATTATCACTACCAACACAGGCAAAGGTTAGTACCAATGATTATTAGACCATTACAATTTAATGTTATTAGTGTTAATAAACGCACGAAAATACATACAAAGGAAAGGGAGTTAACACATGTAAGAAGTGATTTGAAGTTTATAGGTCGGGAGATAGTAGTTTAAGAGAGCTAGGCCGTCTGGGGACGTACCTCTATCTCACTGAAAACCGCAGCCAAATAATAACTCCCTATAGAGTTGTTACGTTCCTGCGTGTGAGTGAGGTCACCTAGTAAGCTCCTAAAGAGTTGCTGTGTCGGCAGCAGGGGTAGCATCGCGCGAGTGATACTTAATGTATTACATGCGTACATAAGCTACGGTATAACCACTTAACATCAGGTCACAGCAGGCCGTGGTAGGCTACCTTTGCCGTTCCCCTCGGGAATAAACAGAATAGAGTCATAAAAATTACCAAAAAAATTCGACCTTGAATGAAAATTGGCTAAAGATTATAGTCAAACTTTTATTAAATAATACAAGTATAAACATGAGTTACACTGAATAAAAATCGTCATTTTTAATATATGAGTTTTAATAATTGTTACTTAAACAATTATTAAAACATATAAAAGTCGCAGGGACGACGACGTTCCTTTACACAGAAAAAATGGGATTAAACTTACTTATGTAAAAATCTTACTTGTAATTAACACTTAATTACGTATGATACCTATATTTTATAGTTAATAGATTCAGGCGTTATTTTGCGAAAGTCAAATTTACACGCAATTTGATAGCCTAGCGCCGGCCGGCACCCACCCACTACTGTTTGTAAGTGCAACATGCCAACGCTGCCATGGCTGCTCCGGTAGTCTCTGCCTTGGCTGCTGCGGTCGTCCGCCATCTGGAACAGAATCCGTATGCCCCCACCACCACCGTCGCTGGGACACGTGTTTCGCCTCTCCACAAGGCATCATCAAGCGTTGTAGACGTTATCGTAGAACATAGACGTAATAAAAAAAAGCAGACAGTCTCCCAAACTAAACACTGAAGCACCTCCATAGTAAGTCAGTCGCTATACGTACGAGCCGACACGCACACATTCACACCATAGTAAGTCTACCGCCCGCCATTACGCACCGACACCTCGCCGCGTGATAATCTTGTCGAAAAATAATAATAATGCCGTCGTGCGTAGTGAAGAGCAGTCGGAACCATAGTGGTACAATTAAAAAAAGCCAAGGGATTACTTTTCATAGGTAAGCAAGTAATTTTTCTGATTAACTGATCGTTTTCACTTAAATTAATTTTTGAAAACAATAAATCGACCGTTGTTGCCATAACTCACATTTCTAAATTAACGTAAATGTGTGGGAGATCATTTTTCTTTTGTTCTCTTGTAATTCTTACTTAATTCAGATACCTAATTTTGTTTAAACAGACATATAAACTTACATCCTATGATTCTTTTACTGGACACCTATTACTCATACTCGTATCTTTAATATTTTTTAGATTTCCACCGTCAAACGATGCATGGAAGAATGATTGGGTACAAATCATAAGAGAGTCCAGAAAAGAAAGCGGCTTGATTCCATCTAGATCCAGTGTAATATGCAGTATACATTTTGAGGAGTGTGAGGAGTGGCTGCCGTCTTCTGTGAGGTGCCCTCATGCCCTACCTCTCTTTCGCCAGAGCCTCGTCTGGTCATTAAAATTGGTGTATTTGTTTAGGCATTTTTTATTTCAAATAAGTATGCACCTGTTTGTCCTACATAATAAAACTAATATGTAATGTTATATTTCATGTGTTTAATTTATTTTCATCAATACCTATTTTAAACAACACAAGTTACCAATCACCGGTCCATAAAATTCGAGTTTCGAAGACAGTAACGAATCATATAATTATTTATTTCTTTTTAGTTAAAGAAATGGGAAATTTTCTTCCATCTGGCAACCCACTTGACACTCACACATAGTTACATGCCGCCATTGTGGTGCTTCAGTTGTTTCTCAGCGAGATTCCGTCTGTTTTTTTTATTACGTCTATGATGGTATACTATTGTGGAGAAAAGCGGCTGACATTGAAACTATTTTTATATTACAAAAGAGAGCCCTCCGCTCTATTTATAATCCAGGGAATCTCTTAGAGAACTCTCTCTCTCAGTATATTTATGAGAACATAATGTATGCTCGTAAAAATATAGAGTCATTTTATAAATTTAGTGTAAATCTTAGAAGCAAGAATAGATTGCGTACATCGTACATCGGCTTGTTAAGACTAGTAGATCTTTTATTGTAAATTGTATAATACTCGTAAATTACCTGAAACAGTTCTGTCCTTGCCTGAGAATATGTTCAAAAGGTACATCAAAAATACTCTGTGCAAGAAGGCTTATTATAGAATCGATGAATATCTAACTGATAGAGATGTTTGGAAATGATTCAGCACATGTATTAATATATCTTTATTTATACCACTTGATTTCAATATATGTACGCTCTGGACATATATATATTTATTGTAATAATACTATATATATTAACGATGAAAAAAAGCCCCATATTGGCAAGTTTCTTTTGGCAATACTTCTTCGCCAATGGTCATTTCCAAAATGCTAGTAGATTAAAAAAGAGAGTTTAAAAGTAAAAAAAAACTGGAAAATTATTAAGATACAATAAGATTTAATTTAAAGAATGTACGACGTGTCTATGTGCCCGTAAGGGCCTAATGGCAAATAAATGATTTTTGTCTTTATCGTCAGAGTCACTGCGTTCACTTTCTCTGTCACCTCCTAAATTAGTGATGAATGGTTCATCTAAATAAGTATCCTTTTTCCATATTCCTATTTAACGAAACCTGGCAATGTAAGACTGCTACTAAATCGATCGTATTGTATATATTGCAAATTGTTAGTTAAACATCTGTCAAAGGAAAATTACATGTCTTAATAAACGGACAACGGTTTTTCTAGAAAACGAAACGTAAATTAAGTTTCTAGAAATACTTATGTATAAAAAACAATTTAGTATTTAAAACTCCGACATACCGTTTTCGAACAATTGGAATTCGAACAGAAAATTATCGAAAGTAATATAGGTTACCGCTCTACTACTTGTGAAAGACAAAACTTTTGCTGATTCCTTGCCTTGACCCTCATACATCTTCGATGATAACTATAAATCATTGAATCAATCGCAATTATCTAGCAATTTATCAAATACATTGAATGGAATCGACCACACCAAGGTAACACATAAGTGACCCAGAATGAGGTCAGATATCGATGGACGAACATGTGTTTGGATTCCGTACCAAAATGTTAAAAATCATTTGGTTTATTACAGCGACGTATCAAAAGGTAGACACGTTATACACGAACATTGTTGTATTTTAAAATGGCGCAAGTAGTACTATATCTGCGTACAGTTATTTATTATGACACTTTGCTCTAACAAACAGACTGTCGTTAGAAAGAGATGAATATATATCTTAAGACATTTGTGCTTTGTGGCGAAATACGTATAGACGCGACGCGAGAGCGTGCCCAACTGAATGCGAGTTGGGCAATTACCTTACTTGCGTATTGCCGTTGTAGAGCATGTACGACGTATCTATAACTATAAAAACATCTTAGGTTTATTATGACTTTGTTTATTTGTCTGTCAAAAATACCGACATATAACACGAAAGTAGAAGGATGTAGAAGGATGTAGGAGCCGAAGAAGGCCAAGACTTTTTTTATACTACGTCGTGTGGCATATAAGCATACGGCCCACCTGATGGAAATCGGGTACCGTAGCCTATTAACGCTTGTGATATATTAAGTATCACTCTCGCGATGCCTCCTCTGCTGCTTACACAGCAACTTTTTGGGAGCTTACTGGTGGCCTCACTCACACGCATGAACACAACAACCCTCTAGGGAGTTGTTATTTGGCTGCGATTTCTGTGAGGTGGAGGTACTTCCCCCGGCAGGCTGCTTTGATGTGCCCTATCTCTCTTAAAACATTCAGACCAAGATAAACAGCTATGTTCATGTACACAAATGTTTGCCTTGTGTGGGAATCGAAGCTGCGAGCGTTGGTGTCAAAGTCACGTCATTCACGACTTAGCCACCGAGCTCGTCAAAAACCTATATTTTATACATAAAACACAGTGTCCGTTATAGACTTCGAAACCATTCATCCGATTGTGATGAAAATTCTGGGTTATATTCAACACATTACCGAGAAGGTTTAGAGATAAAAAAGGAAAATAAAAATGCCCATCAAAGCGGTGCCGGGGGCAACTAGTATGTGATATGATTTGATGAGCTCGGTAGCGCAGTGGTTAGTGAAGCTACTTTAAAATTAACGCTCGTGCGTTCGATTCCCACACAGGGCAATCATTTGTTTGCAAGAACATGTCTATTTATCTTCGTCTGGGTGTTTTTAAGCGAGATAGGGCCACAATGCAGTCCGTCTGGGAAGCACCTCAACCTCACAGAAAACCACAGCCAAGTAACAACTCCTACAACTACGGTTGTTGTGTTCCTGCGCGTGAGTGAGGTCACTAGTAAGCTCGTAAGGAGTCGCTGTGTTACGCGAATAATTATTAATGTGTTGTTACCGTTCATAGGCTACGTTAACCACTTTACATTAGGTGGTTCGTATACTTGTATGCCTCGCGACGTTGTTTAAATAAAAAATCAGGACCAAAACTAAAATCGGTCACAATGAAATTCGTGCATTCATCGAATTTTGTTAATACTTTTAAGTTATAGTTAGGTACTATACAATAGACAATGTTCGGTCACGACCATAGCCTCTGATTCTCTAAATTCTCGCTGTTCCTTCATTATAGAATCACGGTCAACTTTATAAATAACACTTCGTGCCTTTTCTCGTAGCTATAGTAAAGTAACTCGTAAAGAGTCAAGCGTCTAGGGAAACTCATCTTTTGGAATGCTGCAGTCAAAAACAACTCCACGGAGGATTGTTGTATTCCTAGGACAGACGGAGGTTACTAGAAAGCTCTCGGGGAGCTGCCGTGTTAGCAGTAGGGGCAGTGAAACTTCTTGAATTGTATGTTACTAGCAATCTATATAATCCAGCATTGTATACAATATCAATGCGTTTTTGGCAGAGCTGCGATAGCCAGCGGAGCCACATTACCCTCAAAATTGCCGTTTGGGGTAGACTGATGTCATCCAGCTAACGTTTAGATGGTAATAGTGAGAAACTCCAAAATCGACACACTAATAGCTAACATATTGCAGTTTTGTATCCTTTAATTTGAAATTTAAATGTTCGTTGGTGAGGAAGAACGGTCCAAAATCGTTCCAATTAGAAAAAAAATCATATGGGAAAACGTATGGCCGGCCACTCTGCAGTGCAGAGTCTGCACTGCACTCCCATCCACAGAAAAAGTAACAGCACTCGTCGCTAGATGTCGTACAGGGTTTCATATATTTTAAAAAAATTTAAAATAAAATATATAACTATTTTTTTAAATTTAAAAAATATCAGCTCTGCCTTCACAGCTTGCTGTTATTTACTAGTATAGCTAAATTGTTCAGAAAATATATGAAACATCATTTATTTCTAATTTTGTCCAGGCATTGTATACACTATTAAATGTAGGTACATCAGCCAATGGGTAAAATCGACGAGAGCGTGCTATGAGAAAAGGTAAAAATTTTACATGAAAAAATGCCATCCGAAGATCGATTTTGAGAGCCAAGGACATACACCCGCCTCTTCTAAGAGCGAAGCCCAGCTGACTAGCTCTAGGTTAGGAATATGTTTCAATAATGCTTTCGAAGTAAAGATCTGAAGGAACTTAAGGAATATACACCGAATTATAGTAGTACAGTGAACGAAAAAAACATCGTTTGTCTTGATAAAACAACCTTTTTTTTAGTTCACTGCAGTAGTACTAGCAAGTACTATCGCGCCTTGAAAAGGCATGGTAGGTAGGTAATTATGTAAGGATTATGTGGATTTGTGAATACGATGCTATGTGCATAGACGAAGCGCACTATACACCTACCTACCTACTATATTTCTTCCAATATTCACAGGATAAGAAATAGTAGAGCAACATATTAATAAATGTACAAAGGCGTACTTATTCCTATAAGGAATCTCTTCCAATCAACCTTATATTACTAGTCTATTGAGACTTATATTTATTAGATTCCTGAATAGGAATAACCTTTTTTTTTAATTATATTTATTAGAGTTTTAGTCGTCAACAAATTCGTCAAATAGAAAATCTAGAGACAGGAGCCGCCTGTACGTCATTAAATCTACCCTCACTTAAATACCAAACTACCTAAATTAATAATGTTATATGAAAGATGACGGAGTACATAATGAGAATACATCAAACAATGCTACTTTGAGGCTCATGGGTTCGATTTCCATATGACATAAACATTTGTGTGCATAAACATATGTATGTGTCGACGCAGGGGGCTGATATTGGTGATTATGTTCGTTGCCAGACATTTCCATGGGCGTAGTGTTGGATACAGATTGAAACAACTCTCGGAATTACACCCGATATAATAATCACGTATTACTAAATTAAACGTTCGAAATGGTGACGTACGAAAGAGAGTTGGTCTGAAAAAGAGTGTCGGTGTTAAGATAAGAAAGGGCATGCTCCGTTGGTTTGGACATGTAGAAAGAATGCAAGATGAAATAATGACGAAACAGATATACAATGCGAAAGTGGAAGGATGTAGGAGCCGAGGAAGACCAAGACTAACCTACCATGATCAAATTGGTCGTATTTTATCAGGAGGTGCATGAAAAGAGCTATGAATGTGAAAGAAGCGAGTGAAGTGTGTAAGGACCGGGTCTTATGACGCTCGGTTCTCTCCGCCTACCCCGCAAGGGACCTGGCGTGAAGATATATATGCATACACATACATACTAAATTAATATTCGCAACGAAGCGTAATACAGTTTCTACTCCTGTGTACTTCACTCGACGACCAAAAGACAGAATGAGCTCTCCATTCCACAACCTTTTTTAGGGTTCCGTAGCCAAAGGGTAAAACGGAACCCTATTACTGAGGCTCCGCTGTCCGTCCGTCCGTCCGTCCGTCCGTCCGTCCGTCCGTCCGTCCGTCCGTCTGTCACCAGGCTGTATCTCTTGAACCGTGATAGTTAGACAGTTGAAATTTTCACAGATGATGTATTTCTGTTGCCGCTATAACAACAAATACTAAAAAATAGAATAAAATAAATATTAAAGGGGGCTCCCATACAACAAACGTGATTTTTTTTGCTGTTTTTATAGATAATGGTACGGAACCCTTCGTGCGCGAGTCCGACTCGCACTTGACCGATTTTTTTGTTTTATCAGTTTCGATCTTTACACGAAGTGGAGGGGTAGACTCTGTAGAAGCGCGCTAGTCACTTGCGTTTCGCTGTCAACTGACGTCCCGTACTCATGACCGCTACGACATATGTATAACTTCACGCCAAAGGGGTATTCCTTTGCGGGGTATGCAGAGGGAAACAAGTGTCACGTGACACTCGATCCTTACACCCCTCACTCGCTTATTTATCATTGTTCTTCTTATGCACGCTCGCCGATTTCTATAGCTCCTGACATCACCTTCTGATAGAGCACGACCAATTTGGTCATGGTAGGTAAGTCTTGGTCTTCCTCATCTCCTACATCCTTCCACTTTTGCGAATGTATCTGTCTTGATATGGGTGTTTTTCAGAGAAATGGAGCGTACTGAAGCAGTTCAGTGGGTAATACCTACCTTACAGAATACCGTAGCCAAATAACAATTCTCTGCAGGGTTGTTATGTTCTTGCGAGTTAGTGGGGTTACCTGTAAGCATCTAAGTAGTAGTTGTGTTAGCTACAGGGGGATAATGCGTAAGGGATACTTTCTATACTGGAAGCGTTCATAGGCTATGTCAAAGTCAAAATCTCTTTATTCCGTAAAAATGGCTACATTTGTTTGGAATCGTCACAATTTTTTTCCCTACCGTGCAGTTCATGACTAGGTGAGCACTGATAAAAATACTCCCAAAAAACTCAGGCATCCCTCTTTTGGTATCCAAACAAATTTACATAATTTATTTATAATTGGATCGACTCAATCCCAGGCATTTTTATCATTAATATAGTCAGATACTTTATAATATGCTCCGCTACACAATTTGGCTTTAATGGTAGTTTTAAATTTGTTTATTGACAATTCCCTTATATTGCTGGGAAGTTTGTTATAGAACCGTATACATTGCCCCATAAAAGAATTACTTATTTTGTGGAGACGGCTTGCATGTAACACAAGATTATGTTTATATCTAGTATTTATGTTATGAGTATCACTCTTTTTACAAAATGAGTCTATGTTTTTATGGACATACAAAAGATTTTCATAGATATATTGTGATGCGACTGTTAGAATATTTATTTCTTTGAATTCTTCTCTAAGGCTCTCCCGGGGACCAAGTTTGTAGATAGCTCTTATGGCTCTCTTTTGCAATAAAAAGATGGTGTTAATGTCCGCGGAGTTACCCCAAAGAAGAATTCCGTATGACATAATACTGTGAAAGTAGCTGAAATAAACTATTCTAGCCGTATCAACATCAGTGAGCCGTCTAATAGTTTTCACTGCATAGGCTGCAGAACTTAGTTTTCCTGATAATTTTTCAATTTGTGGGCCCCATTGTAGTTTGGAGTCGATTGTTATACCCTTGTATAAAAGATTTTGTATAAAAGAATGTAAACGCTTTACATTCTTTTATACAAAATCGGGAGGCATACAGCCAAGCTGATGTAAACTGGTCACCGTAGCCTAGAAACGTTTGTCATACAGTAAGTATCACTCGCCCGCTGCCACCTCTGCTGCTAACACAGCAACTCCTTAATAGTTCCTTAGTAGTAGTAATGGGAAATGCGCCCTACCTCTTAACTTTTAGGTGATACAATCCACTTTGTATGCCTTCCGAAGTTGTATAAAAGGAGTACAATGTAGCGATGGGCGATTGCGAGAGGTTTTTTTCGACTGTCTCGATTGTTCGAACATCTCGATTGTTTTCGATTGTTTCGTCGAACATCTCGATTGTTGTTGTGTTCGTCGTCGGCGCGATTTCAACTCGAATTTGTGGTTGCGAATTGCGAGTATGCACGATGGCGAGAGGTTTCACTCGATTGTTTTGAGTTATATTAGAACATCTCGATGGCCGGACTTGTCCTTGTCTTATGATTGCGATTTGCGAGTTCAAACTAAACATGCAAAGTACCCAACTTACGTACGTATTATAGGAGATAGGAATCACGGAAATAAATAAAATAATCGAAGTTTATAACGAATCATCTATTTTTAAAGACTTAAATAAACTTGTGTAATGAATGCAACATAGTTTTTTAGTTTTAATACAAAAAATCACAGCGGCTCGACAAACAATCGCATTACATACATATACACCTCGGCTCGATGCTTGTAAAGAACTAGCAGCGAGTCGAGTCCGTCCGGCTAAGCTGACCGATGGCCGATGAATGACTGACTGATGCAACAATCGAAACAATCGAAAAACCTCTCGATTGTTTTGTAAAACGGCGAGTCGATTGTTGACTCGATTGTATATTTTGACGACTGCGATTCTTTCGATTGTTGAAACATCTCGGAATCGCCCATCGCTAGTACAATGACTTTGACGACCTCGGTGGCTCAGTTGTGAATGACGCGACTTTGACACCAACGCTCGTGGGTTCGATTCCCACACAAGGCAAACATTTGTGTGCATGAACATGTCTGTTTGTCTTGGTCTGGATGTTTTAAGAGAGGTAGGGCGCGTCAAAGCATGCCCGTCTGGGGAAGTACCTCGACCTCACAGAAAAACCGCAAAACTCCTGCTTACACAGCAACTCCTTGGGAGCTTACTGGTGACCTCACTCGCACGCAGGAACACAACAACCCTCTAGGGAGTTGTTATTTGGCTGCGGTATTCTGTGAGGTGAAGTTACTTCCCCAGACGGGTTGCTTTGATGCGCCCTACCTCTCATCGAACCCAAAGTCGCGTTATTAACCGCTATGCTTCCGAGCTCGTTAATATATCTATACTAATATATAAAGCGGTAGAATTTGTTTGTTTATCTTAACGCGATAATCTCTGAAACTCTCGGGCGGATTTGAAAATCTCTTATTACATTTAATAGCATAATTCTCGAGGAAGTTAGAGGGCTATTCGACATTTTTAGAGGGTGAGCAACGCATGAGTGACCCCTGGTGTTGCAAATGTCCATAGGCTACGGTGACTGTTTACCATCAGACAGGTATGCCTAATTGCCACCTTAGTGGTATACAAAAAAAGGCATCACGATACGACCCCTAGAAGGTGAGGAAAAAGAAAAACGTAGGAAAAAGAGATTCATATGGGATACCGGGATATATACACGCGGACGAAGTCGCGGGGTTCAACTAGTTAGCTATAAAAATACGCGTGTCGGTGACATTCAGAAGCAGTTAATCTAGTTTATAAGCACAGTTAATCCTGTTATGAATCGAGATTCCTTTAATTAGTCATCAGATACGAGCAAAATGTTTTTTTTTTATTCTGACTGCCTATTAGCATAACGGCCGCTCTAAACTCTTTGATAGCCGACGCTTTTTTAACATCCCATTTTCTATTTTTTATTTATACTACGTCGGAAAGCATACAAGCATACGGCCCACCTAATGTAAAGCGGTTACCGTATCCTATTAACGCTTGCGATATATTAAGTATCACTCGCGCGATACCTCCTCTGCTGCTTACACATCAACTCCTTGGGAGCTTACTGGCGACCTCACTCACACGCAGGAACACAATAATCCTCTAGGGAATTGTTATTTAGCTGCTGTTTTCTGTGAAGTGGAGGTACTTCCCCAGACGGGCTGCTTTGATGCGCCCTACCTCTCTTAAAAATATCCAGACCAAGACAAACAGACATGTTCATGCACACAAATGTTTGCCTTGTGTGAGAATCGAACCACGAGCGTTGGTGTCCAAGTCGCGTCATTTACGACTGAGCCACCGAGCTCGTCTATATACCTAGTCTTGCCATAAATACTGAAACAAAGGAAAAAAAAATCTATTGTAAATAACGTTTATTACTTTTACAGTGTGTTAGTTTAATACATAAATATAAAACAATTTAATTTAATATAAAAAGCTTATTCGAAGTGGTCTCCATTGGCTGCCATACAGTCCTTTAAACGTTGAGGCCAGTTATCAATAGAAGCACGCACTCTTTCCATGGGAAAATTCTTCACTGCCAATCGTACGGATTGTTTTAGGGACTCCAAATTATCATGGCGTTTAGAGCAAGCCGTACTCTCTAAAACTACCATAAATCATAATCCAGCGGATTAAGATCGGGACTAGACGACGGCCAGTCTTCAGCTCTGATGAAGTCCGAAACGTTCGTTTCCAATCAAGACTGCGTAGACCGAGCTTTATGACCCGGCGGCGCCGAGTCTTGCTGGAAGGACCATTCTTGGTGTTATTGAACATGGTGTTGTTAAGGGGCATCACTACCTTCTCAAGAATGGTATCTTGATACACTTGTGCCGATGTTTTGATACCTTTTTCACAAAAGTATCGCTCAGTCACTCCTTCATAGATAATACCCCACGAAACCATCACTGAAGTCGGATAGTCTGTCGACTCATTGGGAAGCTTCCTTAGAGCTTTGAGCATAAATACGGTCATTTTTTGTTAAAATGTTGCTCAATTGTAAAAATTTTCTCATCCGGAAACAATTTTTTTCTGTGACCTCCCTTTGCGTACCGTGTCAGTAGTTGTTTCGATTTTACCACCCTATTCTTTTTTAAATTATCAGTTAAGGAATGACCAGTACGTCTCTTATAGGCTGCAAGTACTAAGTCATCTTTTAAAATACGCGACATGGTTCTAGGTGCTATCTTGATCTCCCGAGATAAAATCTTTTGCTTTCGGAAAGGATTTCTTCGAATTCTTTCCCTTTACTGCTTTGACCACCTTTTTCGTACGAACACTACGTGAACGGCCAGATTTTTTTCTGTCACAAACAGAGGAGGTCTCATTGTACCTATTAATAGCCCTGTACACAAACATTTTACTAATACCAAGCGTATGGAGAGTTTTAAAAATTGCATTTGGCTCCATACCTACTTTGTAATGCAATCACAGCGATTCGGTTCTCTTTATCACCCCACTCCATTTTAATATCGCAAAATATTGTACAATGTATTGGCGCCAAAATGAGAAACTCAATGAACTATCATATTAAAATGACAGATTCCAAATTCAAATGTAGTATTTTGTTTATTTTTATTTGTAACAGTATTTATGGCCAGACTAAGTATATATACACCAACGCTCGTGGGTTCGATTCCCACATATTACAAACATTTGTGTGCATGAACATGTCTGTTTGTCTTGTTCTGGGTATTTTCTATGTATAATAAGTATGTATTTACAAAAAAAAAATGTATTTACATATGTTTATCAGTTGTCTAGTACCCATAACACAAGCTTCGCTTACTTTGGAGCTAGAAGGCGCTGTGTAATTTATCCGACAATATTTAAATATATATATATATATATATAATCATCATTTCAGTCCCGTAATAGTCCACTGCTGAACATAGGCCTCCGCTCTAAAAAGCCACTCGATTCTGAACTAACTGCATCAATCCCTTCAAATTTTATGAGGTTGTCGCTCCATCTAGTGGGAGGTCATCCTTACTGCATGTACCAGTACGGAAACGCCATTTAAGCCCATTTTTTCCTCGATGGTTATCAGTTCTAAGAGCAATGTGGGCGGTCCACAGTTATCTACTTCAGCTTGTTTATCCTTTGCGGATATTATCATTTCAGATTCGGGGTAGGCAGGGAGAACCGAGCGCCACGTGACTCGATCCTTACATACCTCACTCGATTCTTTAACATTCATTGCTCTTCTCATGCATGCTTGCCAGTTTCCAGGGCTCCTGACATCACCTTCTGATAGAACACGACCAATTTGGTCATGGTAGGTAAGTCTTGGCCTTCCTCGGCACCTACATCCTTCCACTTTAGCATTGTATATCTGTTTCGTCATTCTTGCATCCTGCATTCGTTCTACATGTTTAAACCAACGGAGCATGCCTCTTCTTATTTTAACACAGGGGCATGCCTCTTCTTATTTTAACACCTACGCTCTCTTTCTGACTAACTCTGTTTCGAACAACATCATTGCAAATACGGTCTACAAGCGTTTATCCTACTTTCATGCTCTCTCTGCCATACCCAGCTCCCGCTTCCATGGGTAAGCGTTGGAACCAGCACTGCTTTGTGTATAGCGAGCTGTGTCTTCTGAAGTTTTTACTGCCAAGAAGTTTTCGCAACGCTCTATTCACACTATTCCCAGCACTCACTCGTCTTTCCACATCAGCCGTGTACCTTCCATCCCTGCTGAAAGCGCATCCAAGATATACAATCTCACAGAGTAGACTTTCAATTGAAGTTAACGATCCATAAGAGATGCAGAGATACTGAAATTGGGTAATTATATTAGATCGCCATAAGTTTTTATTTCAGTGACAAATGAACCACATTTGTCCTGCTTGGCCTATTTTCATTTCTCCTGCCTTCTTATCAGCGTATTTTAACATTTAAAATTTGATATTTCTCGGAACAACTCATAATCCCTTTCTTACAATGATTGAATTCTATTTACAATGACTAAGTTATAGTTATGAAATTGATCGTGTTTTATCAGAAGGCGATGTCGGGAGCCTTTGAAACCGGCGAGCGTGCATGAGAAGAGCAATTAATGTTAAAGAAGCGAGTGAGGTTTTTAGGGATCTAGTCATGTGACGCTTGGTTCTCTCTGCTTACCCCGCAAGGGATTTGGCGTGAAGTTATAGATAGATGAAAGTTATAATTCGCACAAAGTTCTGCACAAACACACAAATGTGTAACGCCTGATCAATTTTGAATAGTAAAATAATGAGCCCGTTTACGCATTGGATTCGTACATAGAATAAACTTTGGTGAACAAACATGTCTGTTTGTTTGTATTTTTAAAAGAGGTACTTTTACGTCAAAGCAGCCCGACTTGGGATGTATCTCCACCTCATAGACCATCGTAGCCAAATAACAGCTCCCTGGAGGCTTGTTGAGTTCCTGGGAGTGAGTAGGGTTATCAGTAAGCTCCTATGAAGTTGCTATCTTAGTGGCAGAGGCGGTACTGTGCGAGAAATACTTCATATATATATATATATATATATATCTATATATGCAAATGATTATAGTGTAATGATTTTACATCAGGTGAGTCGTATGCTTGTATGCCTCCCAGCGTTATATAAAAAAATACTTAACAAACAATTTGCAATCGAATTATTTGTGGTTTAGTTTTACCGGATCGGTATCGCAGAAATGATGGAAGTGTCCATAAGCTGCCACAGCTGATTAAAATCAGGCAGACCTGCAATTTGCCGGCTTAGTGGTACAAAAAAAAACGAGTGTGTTTTAGACTACACTATTGAAGTAAAACTTCTTTAACTCCATAGTTTGATACAGACAATAAATAGGCCTGCACTGTGTCTTAGATATACGAAACTTAACTCGCTATGAGAGAAAAAGAGAAAGAAAACCTGTGCTCGCACCTCTCTCTCTTGCCTATACAGTAATATACCAAACGTAACTCTCTCTCTCTCTTTCTATCGTCACTAACTTATATCTCCCTCTCAACTTCCGTTCGCCTCGCCCGATCACACTGGTAAAAGCATGAAGGAAATAACAAAAGAAGAACCGATGATGTGATTTTGCGTTGTAAATAAACTCGCTCACTTAACCAATGTTAATTGGCACAAAACGCTGAGTTATATAGATTCTGAAACACTACGCGTAGCCAAATAACAGCTCCCTGGAGGCTGTTGAGTTCCTGGGAGCGAGTAGGGTTATCAGTAAGCTCCTATGGAGTTGCTATCTTAGTTGCAGAGGCGGTACTGTGCGAGAGATACTTCATATATATATATATATATGATGATTTATCTAATTTGTGTACAGCGTTTATCTATTTTTTACTTTTCCTACCTGTTTGTATATTTCTTCTACCTTAAAGTTAAAAGAAAGAAAGAGATCGCTACGTTGATAACATTTCGCCTTTTGTACTTTAATTTTTAGTTACTTCATATTGTATTTATTGATTCTAAACATAATATATTATTTCACTATGTAACTTTGTAGACTTTGTATTTGAAAGAGAAGAAACCAGAGCCAATGTAGAGATTACGGTTGATGATGAAATGTTGGGACAAGTGGATGAGATTGTATATCTTAGATGCGCTTTCAGCGGGAATTGAAGGTACACCGCTGATGTAGAAAGACGAGTAAGTGCTGGGAATAGTGAGAATGGAGCATTGAGAAAACTTCTTGTTAGTAAAAGCTTGAGCCAGAAGGCACAGCACTACACACTACAGTACTGGTCCCAACGCTTCCTTATGGAAGCGGGAGCTGGGCGTGGCAGAGAGAGCATGAAAGTAGGATAAAGTTAGAAAGAATTACGAAACAGATATACAACGCGAAAATAGAAGGATGTAGGAGCAGAGGAAGGCCAAGACTTACCTATAATGACCAAATTGATCGTGTTCTATCAGAAGGTGAAGTCAGCAGCCTAGGAAACTGGCAAGCGTGCATGAGAAGAGCATTGAATGTCAAAGGAGCGAGTGTTCGGTCCTCTCTGCCTACCCCGCAAGGTATTTGACGTGAAGTTATAGATAGAGATTGACTACGTATGTAACTCTAGGGAATTTCAATTTCTTTTAAAGTTGTTAAACTTCGTAGGCATACGTTAGGTTTAGATTCAAATTAACATTAATACCAACAACCTTTCTTTATAATTTTCAACTGAACATAATTATAATCTGTTATATAGTCTAATAATAAATTAATGAAATAAATACGACTATGAATAACAGAACTAGTACTCACTTACTTAGCGAGCACTGTTTCACATTACTAACATTATTAAAATGTTTATTTTATACGACCAACAGAAATTCCAAGATAAAAAAATAACTTTAAAAGCGTTACAAAAAATAAAACCAAAGAGATCGCCAAAGCTTGTTTACTTATCAATAGCTTATCAAGCTTTCCTTCTGCATGCCAAAGCTGCATTAAAAAAAACAACCGGAATCAGTGCAGCGAGGCGAAAACTAACTGTTGGAAAGTAATCGCTTCAGAGCGACTTGCACCAAGACAGTTCAGTAAGACCGTAGTCGCGCAGCGGTCAAGGCTCCGTAGCGGACCGCTCTTGCCAACAAATTAAAAAAATAAATAAAAAGCGCGCGTTTCCGCAACGTCAAAAAAGGGTCACAGATAACCTAACCAATTTAAAAAAATAAAGTAATTAAACAAATAAGGTTTATTATCCCGAGTTGTTAATCATCGGCTTTTAGTACGAATAACTGTTACATCCTCAGTGCCGGTGGATAATGAGTTCGCTGTGATTGTGAGCCGTCTTGGTGCCCGTTAAACAGGTGAATATAAAATTGATTTCAATGCACCGTTGTGTGTAATGACCCTTATTTGTTTTGGTGGACTATAATTTAAGTTCGTTTTCCGAACATTTTAAAAGTAATGATTCCGTTTTTATTGCGTTCCATTTCACACACTAATGAATTGATAGTGATGTACCGTGATGTTATTCTGCAAATTATTTCCGTTTGATGTATCGTAAAAATAGAATTGACTAACAAAAATTACATGGATGGAAAGCGATTACTTTTCTATTATTGAATCGATTGTCGACTTAATAGTTTGTCGAGAGGTTTTTTCTTCTTCAGCTCAGGCGAGACGAAACGAGGGATATAACGGCCCTGCAATCATAGGTTGTTGCTCTGGCTACCGCACATGAGAAATAAAACCAGCTTATTTATAAGCGAAAGCCTAGTCTACCTCATAGAGAAGTTCTCTCTATGTTATGCCTACATCCAGGAGGCATTGATCTCTCCCTACCGTGTTTTGCTTGTTATCTTTAACTGGTTTTAAAAAGCTACATATATGTATTAAATTAGTTTTATAGAAGAACGGTCATTGCTGTTTTTCGTACATTTTAAACGAGTATTTAAAAGGATTTCCTGCAGAAAATTATCGTAAATTTCTTCTATAATTTATTGCAAAATATCTTTGAATCTGCTACAGTTATTTAATAAACGGGCAGTTTTATTAATTACCTTTATTTTTTGTATATTGTATGTACTTCACCTTTACTGCGCTGTTAATCGCAGACAATTTTTGCCATTTCATTTTTTATTTTAATGCATTGACACCCCTGTTATTGCAACTGTCCATGGGCTATACATTAACTGCTTACCACTAGCGGGCAGTATGCTTGTTTGCCATCTTAGGGCTATAAAAAATATTATGTAGCATTATAGCTAGTCGCAGAGTAACAAAGTGATGATTTAATTTCAGTAAGATATTTTAAGACTGCGTCTTGTGGCGCTCGGTTCGCTCTGCCTACCCCGCAAGGGAACTGGCGTGAAGATATACATACATAAGATATTTTTTGATTTTACCATTGAAGCTTATATGGGATCGAAAGGAGAACTATTCGCCAAGACGAAACTTTTGGCACGCATAACGGTTCACACGGACGGAGCAGTGCTAGTCTAGTTGATAAGGAATCAGCGTATTGACCACCTGATCCCCCGTTCGAATTCTCAGTGTCTTCGCCAAATCCTCAGGCTTAGGTAGAGGGTCCCGCGAATCGTAATGGATTTGGAAACGGAATAATGCGTTGAAGAAGCAGAACCGTTCACAAAGACAAATTAAATAAATTGTATGTGTATACATCTACTGAATAAAACTCTAACATCGTCTGTCAGGCGATCGAGAATCCAACTAGGGGGCTTGAAGCTTAAATTGTCATCCAAGATAGTGCAGTGTTGAGATGATGATGGTAATAGAGCAATAATACCAAATTTTTGAAAATATATCTGTTTTTAACTTCGGGAGACGATCAAGCACACGTATCACTCGCGCGATGCCGCCTCTGCTGCTAATACACTAACTCCTTAGGAGCTGGTGATCTCACTGACGCACAGGAACACAACAACCCTATACGGAGTTGTTATTTGGCCTGCGGTTTTCTGTGAGGTGGAGGCACTTCCCCAGACGGGCTGGTTTGGTGCGCCGTGCCTCTTTTAAAATCTCTAAATGAGATGCATATTTGCATACAAAATGGAAAAAAACCGAAAAATACGCATAAAAGTAAATTTTAACGTTTCACTCAAGTTAAAACCGTCACCCAGCGCTATCTCGATTTATCGTTTGCCTTCCGATAAACCCAACAGTTTATGGTAAAAAAACTGTTTATACTGTGGTCGTGAGTGGCGGGCCGGGTCGTGTTCCGAATGTGGGTCAGTGAAATGAACGAAACAAGGTCCCGTACGGAATCCGATCCGAAGCGACCGCGGGCCGATTTCGTTGTCGCACCATGAAAGGCGCGCATTCTTTTATTATTATTACTTGTCTATTGATTGATAAACGCGAATTGTGGCACAACCCTAGCCTTTTGACGAGCTCGGTGGCGCAGTGGTTAATTTTTTTTTTATACTACTTCGGGAGGCATACAACGTATGCTTGTATGCCTCCCGAAGTAGTATAAAAAAACCTACTGCCTGTAAAAAAGCCTACCTGATGTAAAGCGGTTACCGTAGCCTATAAACGCCTGTAATACATTAAGTATCACTCGCGCGATGCCTCCTCTGCTGCTTACACAGCAACTCCTTGGAAGCTTACTGGTGACCTCACTCACACACAGGAACACAACAACCCTCTAGGGAATTGTTATTTAGCTGCGGTTATATGTGAGGTGGAGGTACTTGCCCAGACGGGCTGCTTTGATGCGCCCTATCTCTCTTAAAACATCCAGACCAAGACAAACAGACGTGCACACAAATGTTTGCCTTGTGTGGGAATCGAACTTACGAGCGTTGTTGTCAAAGTCGCGTCATTCACGACTGAGCCACCGAGCTCGTCAAAAATAAAAAATAACGCTACTTTAACACCAATGCTAGTGGGTTCGATTTCCACAAAGAACAAATATTGGCGTGCGTGAACACGCCGTGTTTGTCTTAGCCTGGATGTTTTAAGAGAGGTAGGGCGCATCAAAGCAGCCCATCTGGGGAAGTACCTGTAAGCTCCTAAGGAGTTGCTATGTAAGTAACAAAGATGGCATCTCGCGAGTGAGCTGTGAGCGATTTTTGTGTGAATCGGAACGTATATATTTAATCCATCCATGTCGGTAGATGTAATAATTGAATAACTAATGTAAGACAAATATCACCTTAGTCTTCCTGCGACCACGGACGCTGCAAAGCGTTCGAAACGTCAGGTTCAACAAAATAAATAAAACACGCGATACTTCCGTTAAAAATTGTTTAATTCAATCGTGAGGAACTACGCACATCCAAGAAATTATATTTCGATACCCGTGTAAACTAGTCTAAGAAAGGTCTGGTGTTCCCTGTGGGTTGTGGAGGTCTGACGGCTGTCGCTCTATGTCAAAATTAGTTTCTTCGCCAAATCTTGAGCTTAGCTATCGGACCCCGCTAATCCTAATTGACTATTAAACGGGATAACGGTTGGAAAAAGAAGTATACTTCTATGGAACATAAAAGCTAAGATTATTGTTAATTGGTCCATATCATGTATTGTCAATGACACCTGTGGGGTGCTCACATTGACCCGAAAGATTTCGAAACGGATTCAAAAAGTTTTCACTCAGATTCTATACATTTTAAGTGAAAACTTTTCGATACCGATTCGAATGTGGTGTTTCGAGGCAATGTGAATACGCCTTCTAGACCGCACTAGGTACTCTGGTGTCGTTACATTTTATTTTTGGTAGCGACGTCACCACTAGTGATGTGGCTACATTTAATAAAACAATTGTGCCAAACACAAATCAATATCAAACAATTAATTAAAAAAAGTAAATTAATTGACAATAATCAGTTAAATTCGAATAGTGTAATTTTTTTTATACATCGTCAGGAGGCATACAAGCATACGGCCTACTTAATGTAAAACGGCTACCTTATGAACGCTTGCATTAAGTAATGGCGTGCGATGCCACCTCTGCTGTTAATACAGTAACTCCTCAGGAGCTTACTGGTGACCTACTGACAAGCTGTTGTTACCTTGTTATTTGGCTACGGCTTTTCTGTGAGGTGGAGGTACTTCCCCAGATGGGCTACTTTGACACACCTCAAAAGAATTTGCTGCTACCTCTCTTAAGTCTACGCATAAACGCCATTTTTCTAGAGGATTATAAGATCTGCAGAGCTATTCCTGGCCACATAAATAAATACGAATTAGCGTGTCTCCTAGTTGTCTAAATAAGAACTATTTTCGCGTGGCGAAAACCCATATAATTGTCTCTTATTTTTTTGTATGTCCGTCAGTTGTCTAAACTAAACTTCTAAATGGTCAGATCTGTTATGATACAACTATTACCTGTCATAGATAGGTAGAGTGGTTTATAAAGAGTACCTACTTCAACACTACACTTATCTCGGAAGTATTCAAGGGTTCAAACAAATTCCGTAATTAAAAAAAAATTACCGAAAGTCTGCATGATATTAAAATAATACTTTTTTATGGGGGTTTTCTTTACCAGAGTGCTGTCTTTGCCGGAGCTTTTCTAGACTTAAATCTTGAGCAAGTCAAGTATGTATAAGTATTGTTTTATTAGGCGAAAACGGTGAGGCCGTCTGTCTCATGCAACTTTTTTTAAGTGAAAACTTCTTTAGCATTGTTGTGACTTGAAATTCGATGAAACGAAAAAACGGCAGTAAAAAGAGTCAACCACATAAATCTATAGAATTGAACGTACGAGGGAATGAGATATAAGGCATTATACAGTGTTTATATGGTCCGACCGTAGTACGTGTATGTGCGCGCCTGCGTATTATGAAGCTTGGGATAAGGCGTCATAACAAACGTGGTGTATTGTACACATGTATTGTTTACATAAATAGTTCATTATTTTAATAAAATCATTTGTCAAGTATGATCAATATCATCATAAATAAACCCTACAATTATCCTACTCCTGAAATTCTACATTCGTCCCATTATAGTTTACATTTTTGAAGGTTTCACTTCAATCACGCGTGAAATGCACACAATATATTTTATTTATAATTATGAATAAGTGCAATAAACAATTTTGTAATCCATTTGTATCATTTAATAAAATGATAAACGTCTTTTTATAATTTTTGCAGACGGTACTGCTAAAAGGTTCCACGTTTATTTCCTAACCTAATCAAGAACCTAAATAATGTATATACCCTATCAGAATAGTTACACTTATCCAACAGTGAATGATTCTAGTCGTTAATGTGAGCTTTTTACATGGGTCCTCCTTCAATCAGTGAAAATTTCAATGTCCTCCATACAAAATTCATCATTTGCCTATTGCTATATTGATTCATTTGTACGATTTCAATATCTTTCCTACAAAACTTGTACACAGAATTGGCTCTACTCTATAATATGAACATGTCTTATAATGGTAGAGATTATATTGTATATATTAAATATCTACCATAATAGTACACGTTCATATTTTACATATCGTTCATCCATCATTCACATCAATCCTTACTCATCCCATTGTAGGGGTATGATACTATACGGGTCTCCCTTCAACCGAAGGGGTTTAGAGCATACCACCACGCGGCTCAAATGCAGATTGCCGGAGGCCAGTGTTTTCAAGCTGCCCGAGGGCCAGTGATGTAGCTCAACGACTGTCATCTGTCGATAACCGCCAGGACCGACGGCTTAACGTGCCCTCCGAAATTCGGCGAAACTAGAGATAGGTAAACCCAATTTCGTCAGCAGTTCATCACTTTTATAGGGTGTAAATTCCTTTTTTCAATTTAGTGTCATTCCCAAAACAGTACATGGATCCTCATCAATATAATAATGCTTTTATTCATATCCATTTCTATTAATTGCACATCATAGGAGTACCCTTTACATCTTAATAGTATATTAAAATAAGAAATATTTATCTTTTCTTTGTCGGGCAAATTACTCAGCGCTTTCTAGTCCCAATCTAAGCAAAGCTGTGGGTACTAGACAACTGATAAACATAGATAAATACCTTTTTTTTTTACAAATACATACTTATCATCACACTTGTCTCCCATTGGGGTAGGCAGAAACTATAGGGGTGCACCGATCCACACATCTAGGGTGCCTCTATCGATATCTCCATTCACTCTTGCATGATACACTTCTTTCGTAACTCTTTTGTCATTCATCCTTTCCAAATGACCAAACCATCTCAGTATGCCCTTTTCAATTTTTGTCACTACATCATCTTTCATTCTTTCGTAAATACATACTTCTAATGACAGAAGAACAAAAGACAAAATAAAGACATGTTCATGAATACAAATATTCCCCACGAGCCACTAGTCTTGGTGCTAACGTGGACATCGCTACCCTTTCCACCACCGGGCTTGTCACAATTATCAACCCGTTTATGTCTTTAATACTGAAACTTCTACCTACTAACCTGCGACCGTAAAAGATAGAATATATGAAACTGATAGATAAGACACAGTTTTCAGTTGACTACGTATGATATATAACCATTTCTATATAAACACGTACCGTATCAACTGCCACATCAACTGACAGCTGTCCGAAACACATTTACTCGTCGGCCTCAGCGTACATACAACGAATATACAAAATCTGTGGATTGTTTCACCTTCTTTTTTTTACCGCTATCTTATTTATCTGACCTAACATAAGAAAAGACTAGTTTACCATAAGGGTTTTCTGAAGATACTCTATATCAACTGCGGATTGGCGGAGGCCCGTGTTGTGAAGCCGCCCAAAGACCACTGATTTAGCTTAACGACTGTCTTCTATCGCCAACAGTCGGGACCGACGGTTTAACGTGCCCTCCTAAACACGAAGAAGTTCGAAATAGATAAACCCATCCATAGATAGGCTGTCGGCTTTGCTTAACCTGCGTGTTCGGTGAGAATGATACGCGCCTAACGACGCCATCGTCATCGCTAATAATCGCCATTTTAAATATTATATTTAAAAGACTTTCTAATAAGCAAAATGCACTTTTAATTTTGGAATTTCATTTTATCCGCATCTCATTTTTCACATCTCAACGTTCAACGCAAACCAATTTGAATATCTTTGCAAACACGGCGCAACGCCACTCTCAATTATACAGCCTTATAGTGCATTACTCTTTTTTCAATCGAGCATCCACACGCGTTAATTCTTTTATTTTTTATACCAATTGCAAGAATTCAATTGGCTTCTGGAGATAATTGTGAGATATACTGGTCTGGGGTCGTTGACACCCGGTCCTTGGTTGAGGGGAAAGTGTATGTTGAACCGCTGCAAGGATTTCTTGTTTAATGACCAAATATTACAAACGAGCTTTAATCTCTTAATTAAATTGACTAACAAGAAATTGTTTTCCCACTTGCTCGTAAACAGGCCATAACATGTACGTCTTTGGGACGTATAAATTTAACGTATATGTCCTGTATTTTAATAAATACATTAACTTCATGTTCATGCGGTTTTTACAGTATTTTACAATAATTTGTTCTACCTATAACTTCACACCAAATCCCTTGCGGGATAGGCAGAGAGAACCGAGTATTACGTGTCACTCGATTCTTACACCCCTCACTCGCTTCTTTAACATTCATTGCTCTCATGCACGCTCGCCGGTTTCTAGGGCCCCTGACATCACCTTCTGACAGAACACGACCAATTTGGTCATAGTAGCTAAGTCTTGGCTTTCCTCGGATCCTAAATCCTTCCACTTTTGCATTGTATATCTGCTTCGTCATTCTTTCATGCTGTTTTTCACATGTTTCACATGTTTTTCACACCCCGTTGGTTCGGACATGTAGAAAAAGCATGCCTCTTCTTATTTTAACACCGACGCTCTCTTTCAGACCTACTCTATTTCTAACATCATCATTGCAAAAACGGTCTCCGCATAAGCATTAGCATAGCATTATAAGCAAATTTTGCGCAACGCTCGCATTTCGACCACGTTTATCCTACTTTCGTGCTCTCTTTGCCATACCCAGTACTCCGCTTCCTAAGCCTAAGGATTTGGCGAAGACATATATTTTTACATGGAGCGACTGCCATCAGACCTCCACAACCCAGAGCGAAAACAAGATCATTCTTAGGTTAAGTCACACGTAATTTGTAATATAATTCCTTGGACGTGCGCTTTCTTCGCGATGTTTTCCTTCACCGCCGAGCAGGTGATAATTACAAATGTGTACATAAATCCGAAAACATGAATTTTGTGGTACATGCCAGGATTCGAACCGGTGACCTGTTGGTCACAAGGCCGGTTCTTTATTCACTAGACTATCACTCTATTTTTTATACAAGTCATACATACGCCGACGAGCTCGGTGGCGCAGTGGTGAAAAGCGCTGTTTTGCTACTTTGATACCAACGCTCGTGGGTTCGATTCCCACACAGGACAAACATGGCCTGGATGTTTTTAAGAGAGGTGAGGCCGTCTGGGTCAGTACCTCCACCTCACAGAAAACCGTAGCCAAATAACAACTTCCTACAGGGTTGTTGTTGCATGTGAGTGAGGTCATTAGCAAGTTCCTAAGGAGTCGCTATGCCAGCAAAGGTGGCATCGCACGGGTGATACTTGTCTGTTTGTCTTGTCTTCTATGTATAATAGTCTATTTACAAAAAAAAAATATTCACGTATGTTTATCAGTTGTCTAGTACACATAACGCAAGCTTCGCCTACTTTGGTGCTTGAAAGCGCTGTGCAATTTGTTCGACAATTAAAATATATATATACTGCCCACCTGATGTAAAGCGGGTACCATAGCCTAGTGATTATGGGTATTCGGTACTATCCTTTTGAATCGAACTAGTTTTTTTTTTGGCAAGGATGTTTTACTTTGTCATCTCAAGTTACTTTGATTACAGTAAGGTACCTTATCTGCACTTATGCGCTTCACAATACCATGTTAGATTCCAGCCAGTATTCTTTAGAAGTCGATGACCCCGTTGTAGGTACACCTATCAGACGAAGCCACGGGATGTAGTTAGTTTAAACGGCTGGACTAGTTTTTATGGCCGGCAGCTCGTTATTAACATCCTGTTTGAGGTCTTTCCTTTTTAGGGTTCCGTACCCAAAGGGTAAAACGGAACCCTATTACTGAGGCTCCGCTGTCCGTCCGTCCGTCCGTCCGTCCGTCCGTCCGTCCGTCCGTCCGTCCGTCCGTCCGTCCGTCCGTCCGTCCGTCCGTCTGTCACCAGGCTGTATCTCATGAACCGTGATAGTTAGACAGTTGAAATTTTCACAGATGATGTATTTCTGTTGCCGCTATAACAACAAATACTAAAAATTAGAATAAAATAAATATTTAAGGGGGCTCCCATACAACAAACGTGATTTTTTTTGCCGTTTTTATAGATAATGGTACGGAACCCTTCGTGCGCGAGTCCGACTCGCACTTGACCGATTTTTCTTAAATTACCTTCTATGTATTATGTTCTTATAAATAAATAAATATTGTCCGACAAATTACACAACGCCATCTAGCCCCAAAGTAAGCGAAGCTTATACGTATGTTTATCAGTTGTCTAGTACCCATTACGGGTACTAGACAACTGATAAACATACGTAAATACATTTTTTTTATAAGTACATACTTATTATACATAGAAAATACCAAGACCAAGACAAACAGACATGTTCATGCACACAAATGTTTGTAGGTACTGTGCGGGAATCGAACCCACTATAGCATTTTTGCTATAGTGGGTTTACGGCTACCGTAGCCTGTCAACCCTTTGCCGCCTTTTCATTAGGTGAGCCGTATGTTTGTAAGCATCCCGACGTAGTATAAGAAAAACGGTTCTAATTAAGTACTAATTGTGACCCTCTTCTTCTTTTTAGCTTTAGCCCGTTTTTTTCTAATCCACTAGGATGGCGGGGTCTACTACCTTACCCTAAGATTGACAATAAAGATACAGCGGCTAATGAAATGTTTAATACAAGTCTCGCTTACTAATAAGTTATAAGTACTTGAGAGGGAGTACATTTTTTTTAGAAAAGTAACACTTTTTTTTAGCTTTACCCCGATTTCTTATCCATTAGGATTGGCGGCGTCCGCTACTTTACCCCAAGGATTTGGCGAAGATACCGATTTTTACATGGAGCGACTGCCGTCAGGCCTCCGCAACCCAGCGGGAACACCACATCATTCTTAGGCAAGGTCACGCGTCGTTCGAAATATAATTTCTCGGACGTGCGAGTTTCCTCACAGAAAACCGCAGCCATATAACAACTCTCTGGTGGGTCGTTGTGTTCCTGCGTGTGAGTGAGGTCACCAGTAAGCTTCTAAGGAGTTGCTGTATTAGTAGTAGAGGTAGCATCAAGCGATACTTAATATGTTGCAAGCATTCATAGGCTACGGTAACTGCTTTACATCAGGTCGTATGCTTGTGTGCCTCCCAACGTTGTGTATTAAAAAAAACAACTATCAATTAAGTTATGGGATGTAATTTCTCTATGTAAGGTCCACGTCTTATGGCGCTCGGTGCTCTCTGCCTACCCCGCAAGGGACCCGGCGTGAAGGTAGTACATATACGTGTAATTTTTGAAACAAATATTTTTTTATATTAGAGGGGAGCAAACGGGCATGTGGATCACCTGATGGTAAGTGGTCACCACCGCCCATAGACATCAGCTACACCAAAGGGTCACTGATCCGTTGCCACTGTTGCCAGCCTGTTTAGGTAAACACAGGCTCTTTTCTTGAAGGCTATAATATTTGTTCGGGAACACCGCTGAGGGTAATTTATTCAACAATTTCACCGTACGTGGTAGAAAATGCCTCAAAAAGCGTACTGTTATATAACTTAGCTATTACAATTCGATTATCGCTTTTATTTAATAAAGCAAATAAATTTTAATGGTATTCTAGTTTTAGTTTGCTTTCATACACCGTTCCTATATGAAATCTATATATTTATCTGTGCGTTTGGTCTGTGTGTTTTGTCTGCCGCTTTTTTTTTCGAATATTCGAATTTTGACTTCAGATTCGGATTCACAAAAAGTAGAATAAGAATTATCCTGTCTCTTAAGGAACATGGTCAAAATGGCAGACAAATAAAAAAAATATATTCAATTGTTATATAATTGACGAGCCAGGTGTTCCTCTGGCAATGCAAGCTTGCGCATTCTCAACTGGTTTTATTTGTACAATAACCTAATATTGTAGAAATAACAACATTATTTTTGTACCACTAAAGTGGAAAACAAGCATACGACCTGCCTGTTGGTAAACAGTGATCGTAGCACATGGACATTTGCAACACCAGGGGCGTCACTCATACGTAGCCGACCGTAAAATAAATATTAAATTATCCGCTTTAAATATAACTGATTTCATACTAATTTAAAAACATAAATATTTATCTATACATTGTTATGGTGCCATGCCATACATAAAACGGTATGCCACTATTACGACACGGAAACATTTTTCCCTCGCAGATAATAATTTACACAACTATTGCATGCGGGCTGATAAACCATAGTAATTCGGTAACTGCAGCTTATCAGGAACACCGTTCCTATATGAAATCTATATGCTTGTCTGTCGCTTTCTTTCGAATTTTCGAATTTTGACTTCAGATTCGAATTCAGCATAAAAAAGTAGAATAGAAATGTTCAGGAACACCGTTCCTATCTCTTAAGGAACATGGACAAAATGGCCGACAAACTAAAAAAAAAATTTTGAATTGTTACATAATTGACAAGCCAGGTGTTCCTCTGGCAATGCAAGATTGCGCATTCTCAACTGGTTTTTTTTACACTTAATTGCACAGACATACTCGTAAGAAGAGTACAATAGACGGTCTTATCGCTAAAGCGGTCTCTTCCAGACAAAAATATTCATATTCATTTATTCACTGCAATTTGCTACTATAGGTACAATACTATTGTGTGTTTCGTCATTGCAAGCATACGGTCCACATGATGTAAAGCAGTTTGTGTAGCCTATTAACGCGTGTAATATGTTGAGTATCACTCGAACGATGCTTCCTCTGCTGCTTACACAGCAACTTCTTAGGAGCTTACTGGTGACATCACTCACACACAGGAACACAACAACCCACTAGAGAGTTGTTATTTGGCTGCGGTTTTCTACGAGGTGGAGGTACTTCCCCAGATGGGCTGCTTTAATGCACCCTACCTCTCTTAAAACATCCAGACTAAGACAAACAGACATGTTCATGCACACAAATGTTTGTCTTGTGTGGGAATCGAACCCACGAGCGTTGGTGTCAAAGTCGCGTCTTTCACGACTGATCCACCGAACTCGTCAAAATGCATGCCTTTTTCTTAACACCGACACTCTCTTTCAGACCAACTCTTTGTCTCACGTCTTCATTACGAACGCGGTCAGCAAGAGTAATGCCACAAATTTTGCGCAACGCTCTCATCTCGACCACATTTATTCTACTTTCATTCTCTTTCTCTGACATTGTGTTGATCACACAATATCCTAATTTGTATGTGAGTGTGCAACAAACCGACACACTACTCGAAGACAATGGATATCCGCAAATAGATTTTGGACACCACAAAAAAATTTGAATGTTAATTGTCAATTTACATACAATAATTCGATTTTTAGAGATGTGTATGTATTTGAAAATAGATATCTTTCTTATGCATACCTCATTGGAATGGAAATCTTTTTTTTTACACAACTAGATTGGCAAACGGGCATGCGGCCCGCATCAGATGGTAAGCGGTCACCGCAGCCTATTGACGCTCGCAACACCACGGGTATGTGTTGTGACCTAAGGATGATTCGTCACAGTACCCAGTAATTTGTCTGCCGTATCTCGCCCTTCAAACCGGAACACAGCTATATAAATATAGCTGCTTGGTGGTAGAAATAAGCGAGACAGAGGTACCCACGCAGACGACTTTTGTACAGTCTCATTCTGGTAAAACTGACAGTTCCTATACAGGACATACATTTATGTGCGTGAACATGTCTGTTTGTCTTGGACTGGGTGTTTTTAAGAGAGGTAAAGTGCATAAAAGCAGCCCGCCGGGGGAAATACTTCCATCTCACAGAAAACCGCAGCCGATTAACACCTCCATGGAGAGTTGTTGTGTTCCTGCGTGTGAGTGAGGTCACCAGTAACCTCCTAAGAAGTTGCTGCCTTAGTAGCAGAGGTGACTGATACTTAATGTATTGCAAGCGTTCATAGGCTACGGTAACCGCTTACATCAAGTAGGCCGTATGCTTGTATTCTTCCCGACATTGCATACATAAAAAAAGTAATGAAACTACCTATATGTTTTTGCAACACCATCACCCACTTATGTTGTCATTTCTGTGAAAACTTCTTCACGCCTTTTTTACTCGACTGACCAAAAAGGAGGGTAATGTTTGTCGCGCGCAGGTATATATATATGTGAGTGTGTATATATGTTCTATTATGACCTCTTGTAGCCTAAACGGGTAGACCGATTTTGAAGAGTGAGGTGTTATTAGGTTGTTCGTATTCTTCACTGTCATAGGCTATGTGACGTCAGCCAGAAAACAATATGGCGGACGTAAACCGTCATCCACGAAGAGTGCACAGTTAATATGTCAGAACAAAACACATAGTGAATGTATACAATTAAACTGTCAATAGCTACATCTTTTACAGTTATTTTTACAGTCAGTCGGCTTTTTGGTTTAATAAATTAACTTTTACTTATTGAAATAAAGACTCGTGAAAAAAACGTGAAGGAGAAACAACGTATAAGGACTTGGCATAAAGATAAAGAGATAAATATTCTTAATTTGACATTGACCCTTGCAGGCAGTTTAGTAATTATTGTAATAAAAAATATAAGTCTTCAAGTGCGAGTCGGACTCGCTCTTCGTGGGTTCCGTAAACAATTATTTTCGCAAAAAACATATTTTTGTTTTGTGATATAACTATAAATTTACGGGTTTCAGATTTTTTCCTTTACTTGTGCTACATGGCATTGCTTCTTAAGAAATTTCATTATTCAAGCTCAACGGGAAGCGCTCTATATGTTTTGATTCCCTTGCGAGTGTCAAAATATGCGAATAAACGAGGCATAAACAGCCGTATCTTTTGATTGCGTTGACTTGAAGTTTGATTTTTCACTGCTCGAAGGGATTATAGACCTGAGTATTTGTTATTAATTTCAGCTTGATAACTCCACCTGCCCCTGAGAAAAAGGATCTTGACAGACAGACCAGCAGGCAAACGGACAACAAAATGATATATATATATATATATATATATATATAGATCCTATAAGGGTTCTGTTTTTCCTTTTTGGCACGGAACCCTAAAAAACGAGAAAAATGAAGTTTTATGACTAATAGTTATATAAAATTACTTATAACGATGGTAACTCTTATTATGTACGGTATAAGAACTTTACAAACATCAAAATGTAAAGTTTAAAATGCACTTAGGGTACCATATAATTTAATAAATAATTGACGTATTAATTTGTGATTTCATAGATTTTTTTTACCAATGATCGTGAACGTGTGTTGCCAAAGATTCAAATTCAGAACGAGTATATATTTCTAAACGTAAGAGCGCTGTATTGAATACGAATAAATGATGGGCTCAACCGGAACAATATATTTTCGCCGAGACTGAATTCTAATTAAGCGAATTCCAAATGCAGATAAAGTTTTAAACTTTTTGACGTTTGACCGATTGCCGTCAGACCTCCAACTACTCAGAGGGAAAAAGACCAGGTTAGGTCACGTCTTTTGAAATATAATTGAAGTAAAACTTCTTTACGGACGCCTGACTTGGGGAGTAAGCTGGTGAATGCGTGACGAGAGCGTTACGAAAAGTGTGTTCGGGCGAGGCGAGGGGAAGTTGAGAGGGATATAAGTCAGTGAAGATAGAAAGAGAGATAGAGTTACGTTTCGTATATTAGTGTAGGGGCAAGAAAGAGAGGTGCGAGCACACATTTTATTTCTATCTTTCTCTCATAGCGAGTTAAGTTTCGTATATCTAAGACACGGTGCAGGCCTATTGTCTGTATCACACTATGGAGCTAAAGAAGTTTTACTTCTTTCATGTGGTAAAGTACACTCATTTTTTTTTAGACGTGCGGGTTTCCTCACGATGTTTTCACCACCGAGCAAGTGATAATTACAAATATGTAAATAAATCCGAAAAAAACGTATTTAGTGGTAAATTCTCATACCTTGATGATTTGTCGGGACAACAATGAATACAAAATTGCCTGCAACGATACGCAGGCGACAACCAATAATATCTATCAATATGCGCCCGCATCTTTTAAAAACCAATAAGCTAGGCGAATTTTAATGAAATTCTGACATAATAGCTCTAATCTGCCATTCAAATGACGATGCATTATATTCTCACATGTAACACCGGCCCGCAGTGCGGGCCGTATGGGGAAGCTTAACGTGCTATGGAAAGAACTATGCTCGGGGTTTCTCTGCATGATACTCGTAGAATCAGAAATGAGGATATCCGCAGTAGAACTAAGATAACCGACATAGCCCACAGGATAGGCAAGCTGAAGTGGCAATGGGCCGACCACATAGAAATGACAACCGGTGGGGAAGAAAGGTTCTCGAATGGCGTCCCCGTACTAGTTAGTACACGCAGTGTGGGATGACCCCCCCCCCCCCCCCCTACATGGAGCGATGACCTCAAGAGGTTTGCAGGGAGTCAATGGATGCAGGTGGCACAGGATCGAGACCAGTGGCGCTCTAAAGGGGAGGCATATGTTCAGCGGTAGACGAGTATAGGCTGAGATGATGATGATGACCGAAATATGTGTAGTCACATTTATTGAAGTGAAAACTTCTTTAGCGACGTAGTGCACTTTTTGGGATTAGTAAAAAATGCAAAACTCGCGTCAGGCCGTCAGGACACGTGACCCAGACCGTAAGATTTTGGTGAGAATTAGAACTTAAGTTCGCTGCAGCGCTAAAACATTAGTTACCTCTAATTAAACAATTAAAACATGAAGCGCGAGATCGTTCATAGGGCATTATTTTGTCGCGACCAAAACGTTGTAAGCGCCATGAAATTGTTGGCGTTTACGCGTTTCGTTCAACGTAGTTCATCAACATCGCTGTTTAGTTTAAGAGGCGCAGGGCGCATGCGCGAGTGTGCGTGTGTATTTGAGTTTTAGAGATTGGCGATGATGATGCTGGTAATGATGATAGTGAAAGAGTCGTTGAAATTATGGATGAAATGACGATTTTTCTGAGAGATAAACTTTTTGATGTAAAATAATTGTATAAGTTCGAAGTGTTAAATTTTTAATGTAATATAAATTGTGATGTTTGTGTACGATAGCGCAATAAATGAATATGATAGTACTTTTATACTGATAAATAAAACAATTCGTGCGAAATTATCCCCTAACCATTCCAAAATATTCAAAACTGCACAACGTTAATGTTCAAGTTTTCACTTCTGCCGGAGTGCAACCCGATTTTTTTTCATACAACTAGATTGGCAAACAATCATGCGGCCCACATTAGATGGTACGCGGTCACCGCAGCCTATTGACGCTCGCAACACCGCCGTGATGTTACTCGCGCGCTGCCAATCTTGTGACCTAAGGCTGTTTCGTCACTGTACCCAGTAATTTATCTACCAAAAATATTATACATTTGCCCGTACCTTATCCACTGGGCTATCATTGCTCTGTGATAGCCCAGTTAAGGATAAGATAATGGACCGGGCTTTTGGTTTCCAACTGGTTCAAATCCTGGTGGGGGCATGTACAGCTACGAGTAAATTCGTGTTTTCGGATAAATGTACATGTTTATCACTAGCTCGGCGATGAAGGAAAACATCGTGAGGGAACCCACACGTCCAGGAAATTATATTTTGATAATCGTGTAATCTAAGATGGATCTAGTTTTCCCTCTGGGTTGTGGAGGTCTGATGGTCGCTCCATGTAAAAATCAGTATCTTCGCCAAATCCTTAGGCTTAGGTAGTTTTTTTTTTATACCACTAAGGTGGCAATCAAGCATACGGCCTGCCTGATGTTAAACAGTCACCGTAGCCTATGGACATTTGCAACACCAGGGGCGTCACTCATGCGTTGCCGACCCTCTAAAAACCTCTTCACGCATTTCTTGAAGAACTCCATGCTGTAGTTTCTTGGAAAAACCTGAGCTCATTCCACAGCTTGAGTGTTCTCGGAAGAAAACTTCTCTGGAACCGCACCGTACGCGACCATAGCGGTTCAAGCGTGTGAGGGTGAACTCCCCGCCGTCGGCGAGCGGTGCGGTTATAAAAAGTAGCCGTCGGCATCATTTCGAACAACTCTTCAGAACACAACCCGTTGTACAATCGGTAGAACACACAAAGGGAGGCAAAGTCTCTCCTTAAACTTAGGGTTCAATACCGTAAAATAAAGTGGACCTTGCGATACATTAAATATCGCTCGCGAGACCTCTGTTGCAGACACCTAAACTCCATGGGAGTTTTACTGGTGACCTCAGACACACCAGGAACACAACAACTCTTCGGGAAGTTGTTATATGGCTGCGGTTTTTCTGTGAGGTGGAGGTACTTCCCCAGATAGGCAGCTTTGGGGCCCCCTACCTCTCTTAAAATTATCTTATTAATAGTTTCAAAATATATTGAATGTACAAACTCGTCCTGATTACTGTTTTATTATATGTATGTATAAAAACTTGAATGCATGTAGGTGTGAATACGTTCCAAATCAATTTGATATTTATGTCTATAGTGTTTAGGTTTTATTTAGATTACCGTGTAAATTTGTAGGCCAGTTCGTTGTCCTCAAATGTGTACGCTTTATTGCCTTGATTAATGATCATATCGCAAATCTATTTTAAAACAATTAAAGGCGTTTTTAAAATGAAATCGATGAGATGATACGTATAAATTATTTTCCAACCTAGGTGCCTAGATTATCGCAAATCACTGATTGCCTCCTCTGCCTTTTTACACAGCAACTCCTTAGGAGCTTACTGGTGATCTCACTCACACACAGGAACACAACAACCCTCTAGGGAGTTGCTATTTGGCTGCGGTTTTCTGTGAGGTGGAGGTACTTCCCCAGACGGGTTGCTTTGATGGACCCTAACTCTCTTAATCTTGCATCTTGCATTTGATAGCCCAATCGTTGAGGACGGTTATAGGATATTCAACATCATGATACGACTGTCAAAAGCCGAGGAAACCCGAAGAAAAGAAGAAAGTAAGATACATTTAAAATATCTTCAAAATTCTTTCAACCATTTTTGTTTGATGCGTGCGCAGTGTGTACTGACAGATATTTAAAAAATAACTGTTTTAACTTCTGCATTTTTTTTTATACTACGTCGGGAGGTATACAAACTTACGGCGCACCTGATGTAAAGCAGTTACCGTAACCTATTAACACTTGTAAATGGTTGACTATTGACGAGCTCGAGTTCGATTCCCATACAAGGCAAATATTTGTGTGCATGAACATGTCTGTTTGTCTTGGTCTGGATGTTTTGAGAGAGATAGGGTGCATCAAAGCAGCCCGTCTGGGGAAGTTCCTCCACCTCACAGAAAACCTCAGCCAAATAACAACTCCCTAGAGGGTTGTTGTGTTCCTGCGTGTGATTGAGGTCACCAGTAAGCTCTTAAGGTGTTGCTGTGTTAGTAGTTATTACAAGCGTTCATAGGCTACGGTAAGCGCTTTATATCGCGTGGGCCGTATGCTGTATGCCTCCTGGTTTTTGACGTACCTATATATATATATGTCGCAGAGGTAGCAACACCATATTGAGAAGCCCGGAAGAAATCAATCCCCGTGATGCTAGTTTTAATAATAACGGATCAAAATGTCAAGTCGGCGCTTGGGTGGGATCGACATCGTTGGATTGGCAACACCGGTTGTGTTTGTTATGGTTTGCTCGAAATGTCGATTGTTGTCAGTTGTCAAAAACGTCAAGATGAGAGACCGTCATTGGAAGCGGATTACGAATCGAGCAATGGAGCCAATCGCACGTGTCGCGTCCACCGCATTTTGAATCCGTTGTAATCTGCGATCTGAGTATAACTTTTGTTACGATTATTATTGTAATGGACTGATTAAATATTGAGAAGATTAACTACGCTGGTATTTCGCTTTATTCGCCATGAACAACGAGCCACCTGACGACCATTACATCCACGTTCTGACATATATATATATATATATATATATATATATATATATATATGTATGTATGTATGTATGTATGTATGTATATCTTCACGCCAGGTCCCTTGCGGGGTAGGCAGAGAGAACCGAGCGCCATAAGACGCGGTCCTTACACACTTCACTCGCTTCTTTCACATTCATAGCTCTTTTCATGCACGCTCGCCGGTTCCTAAGGCTCCTGACATCACCTTCTGATAAAACACGACCAATTTGGTCATGGTAGGTTAGTCTTGGTCTTCCTCGGCTCCTACATCCTTCCACTTTCGCATTGTATATCTGTTTCGTCATTCTTACATCTTGCATTCTTTCTACATGTCCAAACCAACGGAGCATGCCCTTTCTTATCTTAACACCGACACTCTCTTTCAGTCCAACTCTCTTTCGTACGTCATCATTTCGAACGCGGTCAGCAAGCGTTATGCCACAAATTTTTCGCAGTGCTCGCATCTCGACCGCATTTATTCTACTTTCATGCTCTCTCTGCCATACCCAGCTCTCACTTCCATAAGTTAGCGTTGGGATTAACACCGCGCTGTGTACAGCGAGCTGTGCCTTCTGGCTTAGATTTCGGCTGCCAAACAGTTTACCCAACGCTCCATTCACGCTATTCCCTGCACTCGCTCGTCTCTCCACATCAGCGGTGTACCTTCCATCGCTTCTAAAAGCGCTTCCAAGATATACAAACTCATCCACTTGCTCCAACACTACATCATCTACCGTAATCCTAGTGTTCGTATATATATATATATATATATATATATATATATTAATAAATATATTTAAATTCGAATACTATATATTCCCTTAGTATGGCTACACTAAAGTACTGAACTGACTTTTGGATACAGAAGTATACTTCATTTTCGCGTTTTGATATTAATTTTCACGATAAAAAATATTTAAGTCCATTGAATTTTTTTTTCTAGGTACGCACAGTACACGGTAACCACGTAACACTCACAATATCAGTTCCCACCGAATTTACAATTCTGCCTAATTTCCCCACAAACAATAAAGCTCTACAATTTAATTCATATAATTTGCGCTAGGTTCAAATTGACCCACAATAATACCAACCTAACAATTTTAACACATAACCTCAAAACCAGTAATATCAACAAACATATTAATTGATCCTTATAGTGAAAGTTGTAAGGTACAAATTCAGTTGTTTTAACGTTGACAGTAAATTTGCTTTTGACAGTAAGTATGTCAGTTGTCCGGAGGACCGTTATCATTCGGCAAAAGGTTAGAGACGAGAAAGCGTGTGGGTTTAGGTTCGGTTCTGTCTACCTATTTATTGTTTTTGATGGCCGTTGTCGTGTTTAAATAAATTTGAAGGTTGATAACAGTGTGTATACTTACTTCAGAGGCGTATTGTACAGGATTGTGTGAAATTTCAGATTCACTTCATTTCTATGAACATACACGCATATCATATCAAATGTATAATGCATGCTATATGTATTATGTATGCTACAATCAAATTCTATCGCAAAATCACAGTCAATTGTTGTTCTATACTATCATTGTATACCTTTCTGCACAAGTTTTTCTCGATCGACTAGTTTGTTATATTAATTATGTACATATTGTGACTCACTAAGGCTTCCACCAGACAGGCTCGTCCTAGTTTGGAAGCCACCAGATAAAAAGAAATTAACATTGGAAAGTCTGTATATGTAAAATGTTTAGATATAAGATAAGCAAGATAAATTACTATGAAATTAAATTATTATTATTATTATACAGAGTCCAAAAATTTAAAGATGGGGACTTGGAATTTGTCACAAATCAAATCTGATTCACGTTTTTATACCATTTCTTAATCCATTAGGATTGGCAAGGTCAGCTACCTAAGGATTTGTCGAAGACAATGGGTGAAGTGATAGCCCATTCGATAAGGAACCTGGCCCCATTGCGAATCCTGCGCCCCACGCGCAGGATTCGCAATGGGGCCAGGTTCTACTAACCACTAACTTCGTGTTTTCGGATTTATAATATTTGTAATTAATAAATGTTTTGTTCGGCGGCGAAAGAAAACATTAGAAACCCACACGTCCAATCTATATATATATATAAATGAATGTTTGTCTGTACATCTATGCACTCGAAAACGGCTGGACCGATGTTGATGAAATTTTCAGTGAAGTTTGGTAGCGATTGGGTCACCCGTGCGAAGCCGGGGCGAGTAGCTGGTAAATTATACTTCCTAAAATATACGTCTAACCTAAGAAATATCTAAAAATATTTTTTTTTATATACAACCTTGAGTCATGCAAGCATACGGTCCACCTGATGTAAAGCAGTTACCGTAGCCTATTAATGCGTGTAATATATTGAATATAACTCGCGCGATGCCTCCTCTGCTGCTTACACAGCATCTCCTTAGAAGCTTAATGGTGACCTCACTCACACGCAACAACCCTCCAGAGAATTGTTATTTGGTTGCGGTTTTCTATGAAGTGGAGGTACTTCCCCAGACAGGTCGCTTTGATGCGCCCTACCTATCTTAAAAACACTCAGACCAAGACAAACAGACATGTTCATGCACACAAATGTTTGTCTTGTGTGGGAATCGAACTCGAGCTCGTCAATAATCAACCATTTACAAGTGTTAATAGGTTACGGTAACTGCTTTACATCAGGTGCGCCGTAAGTTTGTATACCTCCCGACGTAGTATAAAAGAAATGCAGAAGTTAAAACAGTTATTTTTTACATATGTCAGTACACACTGCGCACGCATCAAACAAAAATGGTTGCCTTGCCTTGTTGAGCCTTGGTGTCAAAGTCGCGTCTTTTACGACTGAGCTCGTCGTCAATCGGTTGTCATTTAATTATTGGTACCTGAAATATTCATTACAGCGTTGGTTCTTTCATAAAGCCATGAAATTTACTGCATGGTTTATTTCAACTCACGGCACGAGCTCGGCGGTGCAGCGGTTTTTTACACGACTTTGTCACCGACGGTCGGTGGTTCGTCTCCCACACACGACAAACATTTGCGTGCATAAACATGTCTGTTTAGCTTCGTCTGCTTTTAAGAGAGGTAGGGCGCATCAAAGCAGCCTGTCTGGGGAAGTACCTCCACCTCACAGAAAACCGCAGCCAAATAACAATTCTCTGGAGAGTTGTTGCGAGTGAGTGAGGTCACCAGAGTTGCTGTGTTAGCAGCTATTATAAGCGTTCATAGGTTACGGTAACCGCTTTATATCAGGTCGGCCGTATGCAGTATGCCTTGACGTACCTATAAAAGCAGTAAGCATAAACTTATTGTTATGTTTATATTGTATTGTTATGTATGATTTTTCGATCATCACATAGAGCTATGCGACGAAGCCTTGCAGAGGTCGATATAGCAGTTTAGTGAATATATTTATATATATAACTAGCTGTGCTCGCGACTTCGTCCGCGCGGAATAGTTATTGTTTTATTATTTATTTATATTTATAAAAATAAATAAAATTTCTAGAATAAATGTAAGCCTAAGTTACTCCTTATTACATCAGCTATCTGCCAGCGAAAGTCCCGTCAAAATCGGTCCAGCCGTTTCAGAGATTAGCCAGAACAAACAAACAGACAGACAGACAAAAATTGTAAAAACAAAATTTTTTTGGAATATGTACCATGTATATATCCATATGCATTTAGTAAAAAGCGGTTATTTTAATATTACAAACAGACACTCCAATTTTATTTATCTGTATAGATTCTTCCGTTCGTCTGCATGTCATTCAACTCCTAAACGGTTGGACCAATTATGATGAAGTTTGTTGTGTCTTTGTGTGTGAAATTTAAATGGTTTAGATTCGCAATTGTAGTCGTTAGGTGGCGTTGCGATCGGATTACGGGACTTATTGTTTTTATTTTCGGAGAGGGCAACACTTGTTGGGTCCGCTGGTCATATTATAAGTATCTCTCTTGTTGTGCCGATCGTAAGCAAATTTATGGATACTATTTATCTATGGTATAGAGCTATTATCGTGATGGTTTATGCGTGACGATTTTTTTTTTAAACGAATAGGCTGGCTTACAACAAGCATGCGATGGTAAACCCGCATCAGATGGTAAGCGGTCACCGCAGCCTATTGACGCTCGCAACACCACGGGTATGTTACGCTGGGGGCGCTGCCAATCTTGTGACCTAAGCCTGTTTCGTCACAGTACCCAGTAATTTCTCTGCCGTATCTCACCCTTCAAACCGGAACACAGCTATGTAAATATAGCTGCTTGGTGGTAGAAATAGGCGAGATAGAGGTACCCACGCAGACAACTTTTGTGCAAAGTTTCCCTCTGGTAAAATAAATAAATTTCTAGGCTATCGATACTTCCATACGGAAATTCCTTCATTCCCAAAAAGACTTATCTGTGGACAGAAGCACACTTACTACTGATGCACAGCGACATTTCCGCGTGGTGTTGTTCATACCATACGTGTGCTAACGGTTCACACTTAGTAAGGCGCACACTATATCTTGATTCTATACAGGGTGTGGCGTAAGTAGTGGTCCACCGTTCAGGATTCGATGAACCAGATAATTAACAATAATAATTAAAAATTTTAACCACTTTTACCCAATGGTTCCGAAAATATTTCCTTTTTGTCTTTTATTTACGAAATTTTCATGATAAATTATGATTTTTTATGTAAATTCAGCTCTTTTGAAGAAAAAGTTGGTTCTTCTCTAATTTTAACCCTAATTTTTAACATACCATCCAAGTTCAAGGGCGATTTTTTAAAAAAAAAACGTACTACACTGTCAGTGCCCATTTATTTAATAATATGCCTACTAAATACCGATTTCAAAATGGTATCACTATAACAGATCCTATTATTTAACAAAAAGATATTCAATTTTAATTGAAGAAAAGAAGATTTTCATTCGGGATTTCAAACGGTGGACCACTACTTACGCCACACCCTGTATACTCTAAGGTCATGTATACTTAGACTAGCCATAAATACTGTTACAATTAAAAATAAACAAAATATTACATTTGAATTTGGAATCTGTCATTTTTATATGGTTGTTCATTGAGTTTTCTCATTTTGGCGCCAATACATTGTACAATATTTTGCGATATTAAAATGGAGTGGGGTGATAAATAGAACCGAATCGCTGTGATTGCATTACACAAAGTAGGTATGGAGCCAAATGCAATTTTTAAAACTCTCCATACGCTTGGTATTAGTAAAATGTTTGTGTACCGGGCTATTAATATGTACAATGAGGCCTCCTCTGTTTGTGACAGAAAAAGATCTGGCCGTCCACGTAGTGTTCGTACGAAAAAGGTGGTCAAAACAGTAAGGGAAAGAATTCGAAGAAATTCTGTCCGAAACAAAAGATTTTATCTCGGGAGATGAAGATAACACCTAAAACCATGTCGCGTATTTTAAAATATGAATTAGGACTTGCAGCCTATAAGAGACGTACTGGTCATTTCTTAACTGATAATTTAAAAATGAATAGGGTGGTAAAATCGAAACAGCTACTGAAGCGGTACACAAAGGGAGGTCACAGAAAAATTTTGTTTACGGATGAGAAAATTTTTACAATTGAGCAACATTTTAACAAACAAAATGACCGTATTTATGCTCAAAGCTCTAAGGAAGCTACCCAATTAGTCGACAGAGTGCAACGTGGGCACTATCCGACTTCAGTGATGGTTTGGTGGGGTATTAGCTATGAAGGAGTGACTAAGCCATACTTTTGTGAAAAAGGTATCAAACATCGGCACAAGTGTATCTAGATACCATTCTTGAGAAGGTAGTGAAACCCCTTAACAACACCATGTTCAATAACCAAGAATGGTCCTTCTAGCAAGACTCGGCGCCGGGTCATAAAGCTCGGTCTACGCAGTCTTGGTTGGAAACGAACGTTTCGGACTTCATCAGAGCTGAAGACTGGCCGTCGTCTAGTCCCGATCTTAATCCGCTGGATTATGATTTATGGTCAGTTTTAGAGAGTACGGCTTGCTCTAAACGCCATGATAATTTGGAGTCCCTAAAACAATCCGTACGATTGGCAGTGAAGAATTTTCCCATGGAAAGAGTGCGTGCTTCTATTGATAACTGGCCTCAACGTTTAAAGGACTGTATGGCAGCCAATAGAGACCACTTCTTCTACTTCTACTTTCGCGTTGTATATATGTTTCGTAATTCTTTTTTCCTGCATCCTTTCTGCGTGTCTGAACCAACGGAGCATGCCTCTTCGTATTTTAACACCGACGCTCTGTTTCTAACATTGTCATTGCGTATACGGTCTACAACCGTTACGCCACAAATTTTGCGCAACACTCGCATTTCGGCCGCGTTTATCCTACTATCAATCAGAATATAATATTCTAAAAATATTTATATTTAGAATATTACAGGTATGTATATCTATATACATTCTGTGTACTAAGTATCGGGAATTTGTCAATAAAACAAAAAATACAAATTATTCATCTAAATTTATTTTATCGCCTTCAAAGTAGGCCCCATCGCTTGCAATACAACATCTCCACCGCTTCACCCAGTCTTCCATACATTTTTCATAGGCTATTTGCGGTATGGCCTTTAGCTCATTCAGCGAATTTTCTTTTATGGCTTCTATCGACTCAAAACGTTTTCCTCGAAGTGGTAATTTTAACTTGGGAAATAAAAAAAAGTCAAACGGAGCCATATCAGGTGAATACGGTGCTTGGTCGAGAACTTTTGTTGAATTTTTCGCTAAAAACTCTTTCACTATAATGGCTGTGTGTGATGGTGCATTATCATGGTGCAACATCCATGAGTTGTGTTGCCACAAATCTGGACGTTTTCGGCGGATACTCTCACGCAAACGCTTCATGACGCCTAAATAATATTCTTTATTCACTGTTTCTCCCTCTGGAAGGAATTCGGAGTGAACCACACCACGGTAGTCAAAAAAAACTGTCAGCATCACCTTGATTTTGGAGCGACTTTGCCGCGGTTTTTTGGGTTTCGGCTCGTTTTCGAGACGCCATTCTGAAGACTGTTGGCTTGTTTGCATGTCGTACTCATAAACCCATGTCTCGTCGCCAGTTATTATACGTTTCATAAAGGTCGGATCCGTAGAAGCTCGGGAAACCATGTCTTCAGCGACATGCTTTCGCTGCGCTTTTTGAACAAAATTGAGCTCTTTTGGAACTAGTCGAGCGGCGACGCGTTTCATGCCTAAAATGTCAATGAGAATGTTGTGGACGGACTTAAAAGATATGTTCACCTCACTAGCCAACTCTCTCAGACTCATACGTCGATTTTCGAGCACTAGCTTCTTGATTCTGTCGATGTTTTCTCTGGTCGTAGCGGTTGAAGGTCTACCAGAACGAGGCAAGTCTACTACTACTTCTCGGCCTTCTTTAAAAGCCTTATACCATTCATAAGCCCTTGTTTTCGATATACACGATTCGCCGTAGGTATTTCGCAACATTTTTAGTGATTCACCACATGAAATATCATTTGAAACACAAAATTTAAGGCACACTCTTTGTTCAACAATATTTTCCATTGTAAAAATCGCCGAGGACTCAAAACTATGACCAACAAAAAGTGTAGTTTAAAACAAATTAAATGACAGATCCCGCTCAAATTTTGCGCGCTAAATCAGTACAGTGCTACCAACATGCAGTAAAAAAATTAGAACGACCTCTTTTACGCGGGTCTTTTTATTGACATATTCCCGATACTTTTTACACAGAGTAGTATATCTTCACACCAAGTCCCTTACGGGGTAGACAGAATGAACCGAGCGTCATATGACTCGATCCTGCATAAGGATTGAGTCGTGTGGACTTTGCTCGGTTCTTTGACATTACGGCTCTTTTCGTGCATTTGTCGATTCCTAGAGTTCGATATGTTACATATATACCGGCTGAATTTTTAGGGAGATGGGATTAACGGTACCTTATGCAGTCGACTTATGAAGAATGAAGAGCATGTGGACAAGTGAACGGCTTAGGTTGTCGCTCTGTAGGAAGTTTCACATTGCCCAAGCCATATTCGAAATGAATTTGAAAAGTTTTTACTCAGATTATGGAATCTGAGTAGAAACTTTTCAAATTCACAGAAAACTTTTCGATTATGGTGTTTCGAGGCAAAGTGAATACGCGTACTGGTTTTGGCATTAATATTCATCCAATGTCTGTACAAATGTTTACATATAATAATAGCTACATATTTAGAATTGTGAACAGGTGACCTAGTGGTGATTTCTTTGCTTTATGCAAACGTTGCCTTATTATTAACAAAATCTGTATCTGGATAGCGAACACTAGTCACAGCGATGAAAGATGAACAGAGGAAACCAGAGCGAACACAAGGAACCAGAGCGAACACAAGGAACTTGCTGATGTAGTATTGAAACAAGTGAATGAGATTTTTCTAGAATCTCATGTTTAAACTAGTCTATGGATGTATCCGCCTTTTTTTTTTGTTATAATAGGCCTTACAGAGGGTTTTTACATTGATAGTGTATTAATTGTATCCGGGATGAGATGATTACCTGTTTTTAAACATTTTGCTAAGCAGTTTTTGTAATATTCTGCGGTTCTTGCAATATAACGATAAAATTTGTATGTAATAGAAACCAAAGTAACAAGAAACTGTACATGTTACCTTTTGCCTTGACGGCATAAATATTAGGACGGTGGAGCTCTATTTAAACACTGTCAAGAAGGTACTGTATACCAGCATAGATATAAAATAGTAGTACAGGCGAGGTGTGGAGAGGTGGAGCGCATCAAAGTCTGGTGTCTGGAGAAGTACCAGAGAAAACCGTAAGGTGGGCCGTATGCTTGTATGCCTCCCGACATAGTATAAAAAAAAATGGCTCTAATGATTTGGATAAAATTTTGTATTTAGATAAGCTTTTTATTTTTATGTATATAGATCTCTTTACTGACAAAAAATACGATTTATCAGTAAAACACGAAAACTGCCGTTTTAGGCTCGGTTGCGTACGTACTGATTGTTAAAGAAGAGAGCATGGTATTGCGTCGTATAACGCTCGGTTCTCTCTGCCTACCCCGTAAGGGAACTGCCTACAAAATATAGATAGATGTATAGATAGATTTGATTTTAAAAACATTTTTCTACTCTATTTATTTGATGGTAGTCAAGCATCGACCTACCTTATAGCAAGCAATAATGTAACGTATCACTCACGCGTAGTCGACTCGCGATGTTTAAAAACATCTTGAATTTTTTCGTAACTTGTCTTTTTAATACAACGACGGGAGGTATACGAGTAACAGCGGTAACTGATTTATATCAGGTGGACCGTTTGCAAACTGATGTAAAGCGGTTACCACATGAGCACTTGCACTTCATTAAGTACCTCTTGCGCGATACCACCTCTGCTTCTAGCACAGCAACTCCTTAGGAGTTTACTGGTGACATCACTGACAGGCAATAACGCAATAACCCCAGACGCGCCCCACATCTCTTAAAAACACCGATACCAAGACAAACAGACCTGTTCATGCACATAAATGTTAGTTCTGTGTGACAATCGAACTCAAAAGCGTTGATGACAAAGTAACGTTAACCACTGCGCTACCTACCAAAATCATTGTTTCACAATTAATTATAATATGTACTTATATATATATATCTGCCTACCCCGCAAGGGATTTGGCGTGAAGTTATAGATAGATAGATGTACTTATATATGTCGACAGATAAGAACAGAGAGAACTTATTACTTTTATATCTGTGATAAATTAAAAAAATGCTAAAATAATCGATACTAGCATTTTTTTAATTTTAGATATACATTATTGATATACTCGATGGCGTCGTTGCGCGTGTCATTCATTCTAACCAAACACGCAGGTTAAGCAACGTCGACCGCAGCCTGTCTATGGATGGGTTTATCTATATCGAGTTTCTCCGTGCGGAGAGTACGTTAAGCCGTCAGTCCTGGCTGTTGTCGATAGAAGACAGTCGTTAAGCTAAATCAGTGGCCCTCGGGCGGCTTGAGAACAACTGGTCTCCGTCAATTCTAAAACTTCCCACTCTTACAAATTTCTTCTGATTAAATTCGTTGTGAGTTCCAAGGCAGCTGTAGTTTAACCCCCGGGACAGCAATGGACTTCACTGTTCATTGCCTTTTTTGGTGGTCGCCGCTGTTAATTCTGGCTACACAGGAGACACAGTGGTGGGTATGAGTGGTGGGCCTGTCCCGATGAAAAAAAAACTGGTCTCCGCCAATGCGCATTGAGCAGCGTGTTGGAGTATGCTCTAAACCCCTTCTGTTGAAGGAAGACTCGTATCCCTGCAGTGGGATGGGTAAGGGTTGATGTGGTGGTGGATACTTAATTACAATGACTCATATAACAATTTACCTTTTTTTATACAACGTCGGGAGGCATACAAGCATACGGCCCACCTGATGTAAAGCAGTTACCGTAGCCTATTAACGCTTGCGATATATTAATTATCACTCACGCGATGCCTCCTCTGCTGCTTACACATCATCTCTATAGTAGCTTACCGGTGACCTCACTCACACGCAGGAACACAACAACCCTCTAGGGAGTTGTTATTTGGCTGCGGTTTTCTGTGAGGTGGAGGTACTTCCCCAGACGAGCTGCTTTGATGCGCCCTGCCTCTCTTAAATGTATAATTATTTTACATACCATACCTACAACTTAATAAAGCATTTATGTAAATGTTCGTGGGAATCGTATCGGACCCCAATAACGGAAGGCTGAATCATTACCAGACCATTGGGGTCAGCTGGCAGGAAAGTCCGGTCTTAAGTTAGTACCTAACGGTTGGCAATAAGGATACAGCGGCTAATGAGATGTTTAATACAAGTCTCGCTTACTAATAAGCTATAATTATATAAGTACTTGAGAGGGAGTAGCTTTTTTTTAATTTATACTACGTCAGGAGCCATACAAGCATACGGCCCACTCGATGTAAAGCGGGTACCGTAGCCTATTAACGCTTGCGACATATTAAGTATCACTCGCGCGATGCCTCCTCTGTTCCTAACACATCAACTACTGTGAGGTGGAGGGTACTTCCCCAGACGGGCTGCTTTGATGTGCCCTACCTCTCTTAAAACATCCAGACAAAGACAAACAGCCATGTTTATGCACACAAATGTTTGCCTTGTGTGGGAATCGAACCCACGAGCGTTGGTGGCTCAGTCGCGTCATTCACGACTGAGCCACCGAGCTCGTCGTCATTCACGACTGAGCCACCGAGCTCGTCGTCATTCACGACTGAGCCACCGAGCTCGTCGTCATTCACGACTGAGCCACCGAGCTCGTCAAAAATAACACTGTTCTTCTTCTTAGCGTAATCCTGTTTCCTAATCCGTTAGGATTGGCGGCGCCCCCTACTTCACCCTAAGGATTTGGTTAAGATACTGATTTTTATAAGGAGCGACTGCCATCAGACCTCCGCAACCCAGAGGGAAACACCAGATCCTTCTCAGATAAGCCTTTCTGTATATTATTTCTTGGACTCCTGGATTGGATTGGTCCTCGCGATGTTTTCCTTAAGCAAGTGATAATTACAAATATGTACATAAATCGGAAAACACGAATTTAGTGGTACATGCCGGGATTCAAACCGGAGACCTGTTGTTCACTAGGCCAATTGTTTATCCACTGGGCTATCGCTGCTCGGTAAACTAACTCTGTATTCCTTACAAATAAGGAAAAGGCTGTCTGACGGCAGTCACTCCATGTAAAAATCAGTGTCTTCGTTAAATCCTTAGACTTAGTGGACCCTGGCAATCCTAATGGATTAGAAAATGGGATAACATAATTATATAAGTACTTAACAGGGAGTAGCTTTTTCTAGACAACTAACTCCGTATTCCTTACAAATAATCAAAAATACCACTGTCTCACGGCAGTCGCTCCATGTAATAATCAGTATCTTCGTCAAAGCCTCAGGCTTAGGTAGCGGACCCCGTCAATCCTAATGGATTAGGAAATGGGATAACGCTAAGGAGAAGAAGCTGTTGTTGTCCTTATTGGCTGCGGTTTTCCCCAAACAGGCTGCTTTGACGCGCCCTACCTCTCTTAGAAATTAGAAATTCTCGAAACTATTTAGTTGGGTTAAGATAACGGTAAGGATTTCATGATATGAATGTAATCATCTTTTGATTCTACCCGTGTTTTGATGACAAAAAACGATTATTATGATTTAAACTTAATAGCTAGACAGACAGCCTTGTGGTTTTTTTGTTAGTAATAATAAATACACTATATACATGTAGTACATTATTTTAATGCGAGCGTTGGGCAAAATTTGTGGCGTAACGCTTATAGACAATATTCGCAGTGATGATGTAAGGAACAGAGTTGGTCTAATAGAGAGCGTCGGTGTTAAAATAAGAAGAGGCATGCTCCGTTGGTTCAAACATGTAGAAAGAATGACGAAGCAGATATACAACGCAAAAGTGAAGGGATGTCGGAGCCGACAAAGGCCAACTTACAGTGCATGAGAAAAGCAATGAATGTTAGAGACACGAGTGAGGTGTGTAAGGATTGAGTCACGTGGCGACACCAAATGTCGTTCATGTTTTTTGATTCTTCATTGACCAATATACCCATAATTTTAGGTTTCATCATGATTAACAGCAAATCAATAGCATAATAAATATAAAGTAGCGGCACGCTATGATGGCCGTTTTGACATATTACAATAGTGATGTGAAATGTCAATTTATTCTCGAAAAATATATAATCAAATCTATAAGTTTTTGTCGTCGGTTCTCTCTGCTAACCCGGAAGAGATTTGGCGTGAAGTTATAGATAGATAGATAGATAGATAGAAACCCACGTGTACAAGAAATCATATTTCAAAAGACGAGTGACCTAACCTAACAAAGATCGGGTTCGCCCCCTTGGATGGGAATATCTGACGGCAATACCTCAATTTTTTTTTATACTACCTCGGTAGGCGTACAAGCATATGACCCACCTGATGTAAAGCGGGTACCGTAGCCTATTAACGCTTGCGATATATTAAGTATGCCTCCTCTGCTGCTTACACAGCAACTCCTTGGGAGCTTACCGGTGACCTCATTCGCACGCAGGAACACAACAACGTTATTTGGCCAAATCCGAAGGCCAAGGTTGCTGACTGGATGAATGGATTAAGAAACGGGATAAGAAGATACTGGATTTAAGAATTGGGTCCCATGTTGACGTTCTTTTAGTATTATCTCTAAAAATTAAAGAATACGCATTGATTTTCCAAAGATATTAATAAAATAAGCCCAGTAAGCCCTATAGATGGAGGTTAACCATTGAGAATTCCCTCCTCTTCTCGACCTCCTTGTCTACCATTAGCTGAATGGTACCATATTATTGTACAGTCATAGTAGCTACACTCAAATGGTGATTTTATTATGAAATTTATTTACAAGTGACAGTATACATAGATGGATCTAATAAAGGCGGATTAAGAAGTCTCATTCACAAGATTTGATACAATCTTTTCTGAAAATTAGACAAAATAAAGTACAAAATATGTTTTTTTACTAATTTTGCATGATTTCAACTTTTCTATTATTTCAACATTTTTTGATGAAGATTTTTTATGACTAAAATTTGTCGATAGCTACTTAACAAAAAGAAGACAGAGGAGAAAAAGGTACTGAAAGGATTTTACAAGCTTTTATTTAACTTGCAATGTAAGTATGTAAGTATGTTCGGGTGAAATCTTGCAACTCAATTTTGAAGCAGATATCTTTAACCGATTGAGCTGAAATTTTGTACACACGTTCAGTTTGGATGACAATGCATGACTAAATATGTGACGTCATTCTAAATCCAACATGGCGGCATACCCAAGATGGCGGACCAACTATTTTTAATGCACTCCTACAATATGGGTATCAAATAAAAGGGCTTGCTAAGAATAACTCGAAAAATAATGTGACGTCACTCTTAATCCAATATGGCGGACTTCTAAAGCTTGAAAATCAATTTCGAAGCAGATATCTTCAATCGATTGAGCTGAAATTTTGTATACACGTTCAGTTTGGATGACAATGCATGACTAAATGTGTGACGTCATTCTAAATCCAACATGGCGGCATACCCAAGATGGCGGACCAACTATTTTTAATGCACTCCTACAATATGGGTATCAAATAAAAGGGCTTGCTAAGAATAACTCGAAAAATAATGTGACGTCACTCTTAATCCAATATCTTGACTTCTAAAGCTTGAAAATCAATTTCGAAGCAGATATCTTCAATCGATTGAGCTGAAATTTTGTATACACGTTCAGTTTGGATGACAATGCATGGTTAACTGTGTGACGTCATTCTAAATCCTACATGGCGGAACACCCAAGTTGGCGAATATTTTTAAGCTATTGCATAGCTTTTATCGCGGGCTTTGAGCGCGGCGACCGAATCAAGAAATTCCGTAACGAAAATAAAACCTAACACCCCCCACTCCGCCTACCATGTAGCTCGTTTTTTTAGGGTTCCGTACCCAAAGGGTAAAACGGAACCCTATTACTGAGGCTCCGCTGTCCGTCCGTCCGTCCGTCCGTCTGTCTGTCACCAGGCTGTATCTCATGAACCGTGATAGTTAGACAGTTGAAATTTTCACAGATGACGTATTTCTGTTGCCGCTATAACAACAAATACTAAAAAAGAGAATAAAATAAATATTTAAGGGAGCTCCCATACAACAAACGTGATTTTTTGGTCATTTTTGCTCGATATTGATAACGGCAACAGGAAGACGCTTGAAATATTCACAGAATATTTATATTATATATTCACTTTAAGAACAAATAATTAAATTAAAATAAAAGAAATATTTAAGGGGGGCTCCCATACAACGAACGTGATTTTTTTGCCGTTTTTATAGATAATGGTACGGAACCCTTCGTGTGCGAGTCCAACTCGCACTTGGCCGATTTTTTCATAATCATCAGATGATGATGATGGTCCGTCGGGTGGCAAACAAGTACGAAAATTGGTAGATTTTTTTTTCATAATCATCAGATTTTGATCCGTCTGGTGGCAAAGAAGTGTTCAGCCCGCCTGATGTGAAACTGTTACACAGCCTATGGACACTTTTAGACTCCGTCGGGTGGCAAACAGTAAGAAAATTGGTAGAAGAATTTTTTTTTTCATAATCATCAGATGATGATGATGATCCGTCGGGTGGCAAATAAGTAAGAAAATTGGTAGAAGATTTTTTTTTCGCAATCATCAGATGTTGATGATGATCCGTCGGATGGCAAACAAGTGTTCAGCCCGCATGATGTGAAAATGTTACACAGCCTATGGACACTTTTAGACTCCGTCGGGTGGCAAACAAGTGTTCAGCCCGCCTGATGTGAAACTGTTACACAGCCTATGGGCACTTTTACTTATTGCATAGCTTTTATCGGGGGCTTTGAGCGCGGCGACCGAATCAAGAAATTCCGTAAGGAAAATAAAACCTAACACCCTCCACTCCGCCTATATAACGTGTATGTATATGGTACGACAGTACGAAGCTCGCACGGATCGAGACGAGCTGCTCCGAAATCGGACGAATACGTAAGCAGCTGTTTGTGAGAAAGTATAGAGGTGTATAGGTATCTGTCATAACTTTATAATGCCACACTCACCGCATGTGCGCCCCGTAAGTATACATGTATACATAGGTGTACCTATGTTCAACAGTGAATAGCAGTTGCTGGTGAATAGCTATACGCGTAAAATTTGTGTATAAAGTGTTTTAAATATGAATAAAACAAAGTCATTTATTAATGAAGAAAGTGATGAACAAATAATTATAATTGCATAAGTTGATAAAAAAAAATGCTATGCAATTGCTTTACCGCGGCAGTCCCCGAGTGCCACACGTTTTTTCAATTCATTCCTACAATATGAGTATCAATAGAAAGGACTTGCTGAGAATAAGTCAGAAAATAAAGTGACGTCACTCTAAACCAATATAGTGGAGTAATTTTTTAGTGCTTGCTTATAATATGAGTATCAAGTGAAAGGACTTACTGAGATTACGAATGCGAGTTTAAAAAAAAAGATGCTGAATATCAACTCCATTGCTTCAATCCGTCTGGAATTTTGATGTACTGGGGTTTTTGGAGTCGTCGATTATGATATTGAGGTCGAATTGTTACTCCAAAATCAAACCCGGAACTGTGTTTCGTAAGGCACAAGTAAGCTTCAAGCTGAAATAAGTGGCACATTTCTCTAAACACCCAAGTCAAGGTGAGGCCGTGCCGAGGACTGGGTGGCATCAGGGTGTAATATGATGTCACGAACGTACCACCTCAGGGCACCGGGGCGAACCCTGTTGTATATTAGCTCTTACCCTTCTAAACGAAGCTCACGACCATGCAACAATGATGCGTTGAATGAGATGAACAGACTGAGAAACGTGTCCAGTGATAACTAAAAAGTAAAAAATAAATTAAAAGTAAAAAACCTTTTTAAAAACAAGCTTTTATTTAAATGCTCTAAAAAGAAAAAAATAAAATTTTATACTCAAACTTTTACTGTTAACTTATAAGGTCATTTCACATTTGACACAATTTATAGGATATAAAAGCTTGTCGCGAGATTTACTTGTGTAGATTAACAAGTAAATTAAATAATTTGATGTGAATAATATTATCTATTAAAATTTTCAAACTAAGTAAATACGAGTACTTAAATTTCGCGACAAGCTTTTATATCATATAAATTGTGTCAAATGTGAAATGACCTTATAAGTTAACAGTAAAAGTTTGATTATAAAATTTTATATTTTTCTTTTTAGAGCATTTAAATAAAAGCTTGTTTTTAAAAAGGTTTTTTACTTTTAATTTATTTCGATTTAGTAGAATCTAATAAAAGACATCAACTTGTATCTTTTTCTCAAATTCATAGTGATATTGTTCAAGAATCAGCACAATATAAAATAATCTCCTAGAATCAAAATCAATTCACTCACACTCACTAACATAGAAAATTGGATATTCAATTCTTATTTTAACTAAGTAGAATACTTTTTAATTCAATTAAGATAACTAAGTAGAATACTTTTTAATTCAAGAAGAATACTTAGTGACCATCATAACGTAATTATTAATAATATGTACTTATTCAGTAATTACATAATTCTGTTGGCCAAGACAGACAATTAAAATTCACAAATTTGAAATGCTTCTATAATCTTCGAATATACTTATTCTAATACTTATATATTTACCGTGTGCAATTGTACACAAAATCTAGCAATTATTTTAACAATCTGCGATTAAAATTGTCTTGTTGCAAGAAAACAGTACGTAATTGTAATAAAGTACGTGCCGTGGTAAACCGCTGGTTAAATTAGATGACCGTTACAGGCGCCAACTGCAGTAACCTGGATAGGATTCCGCCTGATAGTTCTCAGAGCACGAGAGAGTGGAAGCTTTATACAAACGTCCCTCAACGCACGCACACAAACACTTTTACCTACAATAGCTTCTTCTTCCTAACGTTTCCTAATCCATTAGGATTGGCGGAGTCTATGACCAAGCTACCTATGACTAAGGGTTTGGCAAAGTTACTGATTTTTACATGAAGCCACTGCCCATCTCAGAGGGAAAACCATTCTTAGGTTTTTTTTTTTTTGGTCAAATTACACAGCGCCGTCTAGCCCCAAAGTAAGCGAAGCTTGTGTTATGGGTACTAGACAACTGATAAACATACGTAATTTTTTTTTTTAAATACATACTTATTATACATAGAAAATACCCAGACCAAGACAAACAGACGTGTTCATGCACACAAATGTTGTACTGTGTGGGAATCGAACCCACGAGCGTCGGTGTCAAAGTAGCGTAACAACGCGTTTCACCACTGCGCCACCGAGCTCGTCATATTTCTTAGGTTATGTCACACGTCTTTCGTAATATAATTTGTAGGCTGTGCGGGTTTCGTCACGATGTTTTTTTTTTATTCTACGTCGGGAGGCGTACAAGCATACGGCCCACCTGATGTAAAGCGGGTACCGTAGCCTATTGAGCAGTCAGAACCCGTTATATACGTTTTCCCATACATTTCGCGATCGTATTCGACCACCCGGGTCTCGAAGGGTTAATGCTTGCGATATATTAAGTATCACTCGCGCGATGCCTCCTCTGCTGCTTACACAGTAACTCCTTGGGGGCTTACTGGTAACCTCACTCACATGCAGGAACACAACAACCCTCTAGGGAGTTGTTATATGGCTGCGGTATTCTGTGAGGTGGTCATTCCCCTTGGATGAGAATATCTGACAGCAATACCTCCATTTTTTTTTATATTACGTCGGAAGGTATACAAGCATACAGCCCACCTGATGTAAAGCGGGTACCGTAGCCTATTAACGCTAGCGATATATTAAGTATCACTCGCGCGATGCCTCCTCTGCTGCTTACACAGCAACTCCTTGGGAGCTTACTGGTGATCTCACTCACACGCAGGAACACAACAACCCTCTAGGGAGTTGTTATTTGGCTGCGGTTTTCTGTGTGGTGGGGGTACTTCCCCAGATTTGCTTTGATGCGCCCCACCTCTCTTAAATCTTATCTTAATGCATTAGGAAACGGGGTAACACTAAGATTACAAATATTAAAACGTCAATTAGATGGCTTAGCCCACACATGACCATAGAAAGGTACTGGAATGGCCCTTCAATCAACATATATACAGTAATGAGGTGATAGAAATCACGTGTGTACAACCATATTGGAACTGAGTGTCTAGAATCGTTATCAGCTTTTACATAGTGTAGTTTTTTTTTTATACTGCGTCTGGAGGCATACAGGCATACGGCCCACCTGATGTAAATCGGGCACCGTAGCCTATTAACGCTTGCGATATATTAATTAACACTCGCGCGATGCCTCCTCTGCTGCTTACACGGCAACTTCTTGGGAGCTTACTGGTGACTTCAGTCACACGCAAGAACATAATAACCCTCTAGGGAGCTGTTTTTTGTGAGGTGGAGGTACTTACCCAGACGGGCCGCTTTGATGCGCCCTACCTCCCTTAAAACATCCAGGCCAAGGCAAGCAGACATGTTCATGCACGCAAATGTTTGCCTTGTGTGGGAATCGAACCCATGAGCGTTGGTGTCAAAGTCGCGATATTCACGACTGAGCCACCGAGCTCGTCAGAGTACTGAGAAATCTAGAACATAGCAATAGCGAGAGGGCGAGCCAGTATAAGTTTTTTTTTATACAACATCAAGAGGCATACAAGCATACATGCATACATGCGGCCCACCTGATGTAAAGCAGTTACCGCAGCCTATTAACGCTTGTAATATATTAAGTATACTCGAGCGATGCCTCCTCTACTGCTTACACAGCAACACCTTAGGAGCTTACTAGTGACTTCACTCACACGCAGGAACACAACGGGTTGTTGTCTAGGGATAGCCTATAAACGCTTGTAATATATTAAGTTTTACTCGCGCGATGCCTCCTCTGCTGCTAACACAGCAACTCCTTAGGAGCTTACTGGTGACCTCACTCACACGCAGGATCACAACAACCCTCTAGGGAGTTGTTATTTGGCTGCGGTTTTCCGTGAGGTGGAGGTACTTCCCCAGACGGGCTACTTTGATGCGCCCTACCTCTCGTAAAATATCCAGACCAAGTCAAACAGACATGTTCATGCACACAAATGTTGTCTTGTAAGGGAATCGAACCCACGAGCGTGGTGTCAAAGTAGTATAGTTAACCGTAGACGAACTCGGTGGCGCAGTAGTTAATAATGCCGCTTTGATACAAGAGCTCTATAGGAATTAAGAAGACAAATATTTGTATGCATGAACATAATCTGTTTGTGCGGTTTATGGTAGTTTCTCTAGTAATATAATAAAAAAAAATTAACAAAAAAATAACCGACTCCAGTCGAACTGAATTTTTTTTGATATGAAAAAAAAAATGGAACCTACCTGAAAGTATACTCTTTCTATAAAAAAGTTTTTTTTCAATTCGGTTTATAAATGACGGAGTTATGAAGAACAAACATTTAAAAAAAATACGGGTGAATTGACAACCTCCTCCCCCTTTTTTGGAGTCGGTTAAAAAAAGAATTAACGACTAGGATGTATGATCGTCATACCTGTGCGTCCGACAACGATAACAAGATTTCCATTGCGTGTCAATGTCGGTCGACTGGAGTGACATAGACAATCTTGAGCCGATAGACTTCTAACTACCTACATTATAACTATATTACAACTCTGTTAACTGGTTCGCCTGCAATGCCGGGAAGTGCTGAATGTACAGTTATTAAATCCAGTGCGGCTGGTTCAGCCTGTTCCACGGACGTTGGTTCAACTCCGCGCAAACCGGGTCCTGTTAAACATAAACACTTCGATGCAATATACCTTTCCTTATGAACTGCAGTTAAGTTTAGTTATTGTCCATTAACAGTAGCTATTAAATGCGGTTTACGATGGCAAATAAAAGAGGTAGGGGCCCGACTGGGGAAGTACCTCCACCTTACAGGAAACCACTACCAAATTATATCATTCAAAGTCAAAGTCAAAATCTTTTTATTCTGTAAAAATGGCTTTTGTTTGGAATCGTCACAATTTTTTTCCCTACCGTGCAGTTTATGACTAGGTGAGCACTGATAAAAATACTGCCAAAAAACTCAGGCATCCCTCTTTTGGTATCCAAACAAATTTACATATTTTATTAATTACATTATAATTGGATCGACTCACTCCCAGGCATTTTTATCATTAATATAGTCAGATACTTTATAATATGCCCTGCTGTCATTGTATGCCACAAGCATATGACCCATATTATATAATTTCGTTGCATAAGTACAAGCATACTACCAGATGTAAAGCGGTTACGGTTGCCTCTGAACGCTTGCAATACATAAAGTACAACTCACGTGTTGCCACCACTGCTGATAACACAGCAACTTCTTATCACTAATCACTAAATCACTAATCACTAACATATCACTATCATCATCACTACATATTATAAAACAAAGTCCTCCGCCGCGTCTGTCTGTCTGTCCGATCGCGATAAACTTCAAAACTACTGCACCGATTTTCATGCTGTTTTCACCAATGGATAGAGTGGTTCTCGAGGATGGTTTTAGTATATAATTTGTTAAGTTTTTGTATACATTAACGATATTTGTTGGAGGTGCCGGAAAAAAATAAGCCGTCTGGGAGCTTTCAACGAAAACGCTGCCTAAACCCTTTAAGATATAACGAAATAATGTATGGTGGAATTGTGTATCTTATATAGGTCTACAGAAAAGTCCGCGATGGCATGTCTATCTCTCAAGTATTAGATACTATATCCATTTTAAAACTTTAAAAATCGGCCAAGTGCGAGTGGGACTCGCGCACGAAGGGTTCCGTACCATTATCTATAAAAAATGCAAAAAAATCACGTTTGTTGTATGGGAGCCCCCTTAAATATTTATTTTAATATATTTTTTAGTATTTGTTGTTATAGCGGCAATAGAATTACATCATCTGTGAAAATTTCAACTGTCTAACTATCACGGTTCATGAGATACAGCCTGGTGACAGACGGACGGACGGACGGACGGACGGACAGCGGAGCCTCAGTAATAGGGTTCCGTTTTACCCTTTGGGTACGGAACCCTAAAAAATGGGCAATTATAAAGCGGGAATTAAAAAGCTATTTACACAAATACGGAATTAATCCTTATCATTTTAAATAAGTTAGTTGGCTTGAGCATTTCATGAAGATAATTTTTCCCCTTTACACCATGCAAATTAAATGAATACCTCAGGATATATAGGGGTATATCTGGGTATTTTTAAGTGCGATAGAGGTAGGGCTCACTGGTAACTTAGCTGGCAATTTTTTTTATGTACAACGTTGGAAGGCATACAATCATACGGCCCACCTGATCTAAATCGGTTACTGTAGCTTATGAACGCTTGTAATACATTAAGTATCACCCCTGCTGCTAACACAGCAACTCCTTAAGAGCTTACTGGTGACCTCACTCACATGCAGGAACGCAACAACCGTCTGGGCAATTGTTTTTTGGCTGCAGTATTCTGTGAGGTGGAAGTGCTTCCCCGGACGGGCTGTTCTCATGGGCTCTTAAAAACTTTAACATTCATAGATCTATTCTTACACACTCATCTGTTCCTCACCGGACACTTTTGGCTGTAATCCTCCATCCTTCTACTTTCGCGTTGTGTATATGTAAAGAATTCAATGAGAAGAAATTAGTTAAAATAGGAAGTTAAAGTCTACATTTGACAGAAAATTGAACTTTTTCTTATTCTTAGCATTAACCCGTTTCCTAATTTATTAGAAACAGCAGGGGTCCACTACCTAATCCTAAGGATTTAGCAAAGATTACATACAAGGAAATTACATACGAATGTATGTATAGCTTCACGCCAGGTCCCTTGCGGGATAGGCAGAGAGAACCGACCGCCATAAGACGCGGTCTTTACACACTTCACTCGCTTCTTTCACATTCATAGCTCTTTTCGTACACGCTCGCCGGTTCCTAAGGCTCCTGACATCACCTTCTGAAAAAACACGACCAATTTGGTAATGGTAGGTTCGTCGCTTGGCTCCTACATCCTTCCACTTTCGCATTGCATAACTGTTTCGACATTCTTTCGTCCCGCATTCTTTCTACATGTCCGAACCAACGGAGCATGCCTTTTCTTATCTTAATAGCGACACTCTCTTTCAGACCAACTCTTTCTTTCATATCTTCATTACGAACGCGGTCAGCAAGCGTTATGCCACAAATTTTGCGCAATGCTCTCATCTCGACCGCATTTATTCTACTTTCATGCTCAACAACAACTATACAACGTCGGGAGGTATACAAGCATACGGTCCACCTGATGTAAAGCAGTTACCGTAGCCTATTAACGCTTGTAACATATATCACTCGCGCGATGCCTCCTCTGCCGCTTACACAGCAACTCCTTAGGAGCTTACTGGTGACCTCACTCACACGCAGGAACACAACAACCCTCTAGAGAGTTGTTATTTGGCTGCGGTTTTCTGTGAGGTGGAGGTACTTCCCCAGACGGGCTGCTTTGATGCGCTCTACCCCTCTTAAAATCGCGCATGCGTAGTCCATTGTAACATCAGGTGAACCGTATGCTTGCATGCCACGTTTTTTGTAGTCGTTTAAAAGTAACAGCAACCGATGACACATCCCAAAACGAGACGAGGAGGAAACCGAGGCGGGTTGACTCATGAGTATAAAACTTCGCATTTTATCCTTTCAGTTATTGAATATCTTTCTTTGGAGTCACTTACGAACACATTATATAAATAAAAGTCGCTATATTTAAACTAGAAAGAGTATTTATAAGTATGTAAATACTTTTTCTAAAGTAATTAAGTAATTAGTTAAAAAGAAAAAGTATTTTAGTACATGTATGTATATCTTCACACCAGGTCCCTTGCGGGGTAGGCAGAGAGAACCGAGCGCCTTAAGACGCGGTCCTTACATACTTCACTCGCTTCTGTAACATTCATAGCTCTTTTCATGCACGCTCGCCGGTTCCTGGGCTCCTGATATCACCTTCTGATAAAACACGACCAATTTGGCCATGGTAGGCTAGTCTCGGTCTTAGTAATAATTTACTACAAAACTATTTAAGATCAACCATCCTAACTCGTGATATGTTACGATTCCTCGACTGCCATAGTTTATTAAATGGCCACTCAAATATCAAATTACGAAAGGACATTACTATGGTAGGATGTATGCTTGTATGCCTCCCGGCTTTGTATAAAAAAAACGCTGACAGACTTGAAAGTTTGGATTTCTCATGAAAAAATCTATCTCACCTAATTGTCAGGAGTGCGGGGTCATAGAAGATGTCCAACATTTGTTGATGGAGGGTGTCAAATATAAGCAGAAGAGAGATTCACTGATAAAAAAATATAAAAAACTGCGTAATGTCTGCGATAGGATGTGTAGGGATGCAAAACGCCATTTTATTCACTCCTCTATTGATAAAATGTCTACCTCGCACATTTGGAAATTTTTACGATCACTGGGTGTGGGTAAACCTCATGAAAATATCAATGATAATCTTGATCTTAACTCACTGAATAAACATTTTTCAACTCCGCCAATCGCAGTTGATACGACGAAAAAATTGTCCACTCTACATACACTTTCCCAACGTTCTTCACCCACAAGTGATTCACTCATTTTTCGCAATATCACAGAGGAAGAAGTTAGGAAAAGCATTGATTCTATTTCTACAAAAGCTGTGGGTAACGATGGCTTGAGTCGTGACATGCTCGCACCTGTTATTGATCTTGTGGTTCCGGTGATTACACACATAATTAATTTTTCTCTCACTCACAACGTGTTCCCAACTGCTTGGAAAATGGCTCAAATTATCCCCCTTCCTAAGACGTCTAATCCGTCGTCTTTTTCTCAATACCGGCCTATTTCTATACTTCCCTTACTCTCTAAGGTTCTCGAAAGTGCTGTCCATAAACAACTTCACACATATCTTTCTTGCAATAATCTTCTCAGCCCTTACCAATCAGGCTTTCGTCCCAACCACAGTACGGTCACCGCATTACTCAATGTCACGGATGATGTACGTTACGCTATGGACAACAAAAAACTCTCCTTGATTGTACTATTAGACTTTAGCAATGCATTCAATTCTGTCGATTTTGACATTCTCCTAGGTATACTTCGCTCGATTAACATTTCTCCTCCTGTGATAGCATGGTTCGACTCCTATCTTCGTGGGCGCCGGCAATGCATCAAACTCGATGAAAGATCATCAGAGTGGATTGATCTAGTTGCAGGTGTGCCACAAGGCGGTATCTTGTCTCCACTCTTATTTTCTATTTTTATAAATGAAATATCCCAAATCCTCACTTCTTCCTACCACCTATATGCAGACGATTTACAGATTTATAGTAATTTCTCAATTTCTGAAGTCCATGAAATTATTAAGATTATAAACCATCAACTATGTGCTATCCAGGGATGGGCTGAAAACCATGGTCTTCTAGTTAATCCATTAAAGTCTCAGGCTATAGTCGTAGGTAGTAATCAGTTACGTAGTAGGCTCAATTTTAATGACTTGCCTAAAGTTTACTACAATGGTCTGCAGATTCCCTTTGTAGACAAAACTAAAAACCTCGGATTGATCATTGATGGAACACTATCCTGGACTGCGCATGTAAATGACATCAGTAAGCGCATGCATTATACACTTCACTCTCTCAAGCGACTTCAAAATTTTTTACCCTTTAAAACTAAAGTTATGTTGGCTCAATCTCTCTTACTTCCCATTCTCGACTACGCTGACATCTGCTACTTGGATGCAACAGAGGAACTACTCAACAAGCTGGAAAGATTGCAAAATCTAGCTATACGTTTTATATTCGGTCTTCGTAAGTACGACCATGTATCGGAGTTTCGTGAACAGTTGAAGTGGCTCCCTATTCGATTTCGCTGAAATGTGCACATACTATCCCTCCTTTTCAAACTAATTACCAATCCCAATTCCCCTCAATACCTTTGTTCTCGTTTTCCACTCCATCCACAGCCAAATCGATCCCAACGTTCCTGCCATATAAAAACTTTAGACTTCCCCTTAGCCAACACGAAATTCTTCTTCAATTCGTTCACCGTCCGCGCTGCCCTACTCTGGAACAAACTACCACTGCAGATACGAGATGCTCGTACTGTGCCCACTTTCAATAAAAAATTGAAGGAGTACTATCTGAAGACACTATCTTCTAATGAAACATAATATATATAATGTGGTTATATTGATGTATATTTGTGTATATATAGGTCTGTGTATATGTGTATGTATATATGTGTATATATGTATGTATATGTTAAATATATTTTTAGAGAAGTATTTTAACTGTATCATAGTGTAACTGTTTTTATTGATGTATTTTGTTTACGGCCCTATACAATGTTTTCACATTCATTGGGGTTGGCTGGAAGAAATCTCTTAGAGAAATAAGCTCACCTTTGTACACAAAACTTGTAACAAAGATTATTTTGTATATTTATGTGCAATAATGAAGTTAAATTAAATTAAGAAAGTTAAAATTAAATATTAACCACTTAGATTTGACTCAAACTTTTTTTTTTATACAACGTTAGAAGGCATACAAGCCCACCTTATGTACAGCGGTTACCGTAGCCTATGAACGCTTGTTATACATTAAGTATCACTCGCGCGATACCTCCCCTACTGCTAACTAAGCAACTCCTTAGGAGCTTACTGGTGACCTCACTCACACGCAGGAACGCAACAACCCTCTAGGGAGTTGTTATTTAGCTGCCGTTTTCTTTGTAGTGGAGGTAATTCCCCAGACGGGCTGCTTTAGAGTGCCCTACCTCTCTTAAAAACACCCAGACCAGGACAAACAGACACGTTCACGCACACAAATGTTTGTCTCGTGTGGGAATCGAACCTTTGAGCGTTGGCGTCAAAGTCGTGTCATTCTCGACTGCGCCATTGAGCTCGGGCTCTACATTAGAGGCTGTAAGAATATTCCGTAAACTCACATTTCAACACTAGACTCTTTTCAGGTTAGGGTATGATGGGCCGGCATATAAAATACAGATAAGCCTCTCTTAAAATATAGACAAAAAGTCACTATATCTGTCTGTGTGTGTGTTCTGCTTAATTGCATTGCCGTTTTCGGAATGATTTAAGAGTATTTTTGCTCAAGGTTTCTGTATAGTATACGCCCTTCCCCCACAGAAACACGACCACCCGTATTTTTGTGGGGGAATGACCTGTTCAATTCTGAACTATTGCTGTGTTAGCATCGTAGGTGCCAACGTAATAGCTAATATTTCTTTTGTTTGTTACAGGCCCAAATCCCTCTTCAAGCTGAAAATGCAACAATCATTGCGCAAATAAAACAAAACAAAATGGGCCCACCGTTGAGTACGTGGCCTTACAGCCATCAAACCATAGACTCAGTGAGAATTAGTGATGTGGCGAGTGATAAAAACAAGCAAAAAAAGTGTATTCTAATTAATTACGTAGACAATTTTCGAGTGTTGTGCTTAAATTTTACGTATGCTTTGTTAATTTTCCAAATTTTGTTAAGTTTAAACCATGTAACGGCGGGGCCGGTGATACTCAATATGGACTATTTGCAAGGTAATGATAACTTTTTTTTGCTTTAATTTTATTTTGACTTTAAAACTAGTCAAGCACGAAAGATTCCTTATCACTGTATAATATTTGAAACATATATTTTTTTATTTTTTTCGGTTTTCTGTGAGGTGGAGGTACTTCCCCAGATGGGCTGCTTTGATGCGCCCTCCCCCTCTTAAAACATCCAGACAAATACAAAAGACATGTTCACACAAATGTATGCATGGTGTGGGAATCTAACCCACGAGCGTTAGTGTCAAAGTCGCGTCATTCACGACTGAGCCACCGAGCTCGTCAAAATTGTAGCAGTGGTAGCCCAGTGGATAAATAACCGTCTTATTGACCTACTGGTCTCAGGTTCGAATGATGGTGTGGGCATGTACCACTTAATGCGTGTTTTAGAATTTATGTATATATTTGTATATACTTGCTCGGAAGGAAGGAAAACCCCGTGAGGAAATCCGCACGTGCAAGAAATTATGTTTCGAAAATCATGTGACCTAACCTAAGAAAGATCTAGTTGTCCGTCTAGGTTGTGTTGGTCCGACGGCAGTCACCCCATGTTAAAATCAGTATTTTAGCGAAAGCCTTAGGCTTAGGTAGCGGGCACCGCTAATCTTAACGGATTAGGAAACGGCCAAAAGTACCCATATGCGGTCTTACGGAAGCAGTACATAGCCCTGTGGGATCCCAGCATTTATATCCATACTATCGGAGCAGCCACCGTCAACCACGGCTTTTGTGCGTCTGTTGGATAAGAAGCTGGCAACCCATTTGCACAAAGCCTCGGGCAACCCTTACGATGGTAACTTCGATAGACGACCCCGATGCCAGACCCGATCGAACGCCTTCGCCATATCTAGGCTGAATGCCAGTTCCTCACTTTGGCTCTCTATCGCCAGAGCCCAGCGGTGTGTAAGATACACTAGAAGATCACCAGTCGAGCAACCGTATCGGAAGCCGTATTGACGGTCGCTGATCAAGTCGTGATCCTCCAGGTTTGCCAGGTGTCGTGTGTTTACCACACACTCCATCACCTTGGAGAGAAGAGGGGTTATAGCAATAGACCTGTAATTCGATGGGTCTGATCTATCGCCCTTTTTTGGCACCGGGTACAAATTGGCGGTCTTCCATGAAGACGGGACTTACCCAGTGGAGTAGGAAAGCACGAAAAGGCGCGTTAGTACAGGACACAGCTCAGGAGCACACAGCTTCAGCACCACTGCCGGTGTACCGTCTGACCCACGCTACTTATGAATGTCTATATATAGTAATGCCCGCCGGACATCTCGCTGGCTGATAGAGACTTCCAGCATCGAGCTACCGCACACGGGATGGTAGATGGCACAGCTCCCCCGTTATTCATATTCGAGTTAGGGGTAAAAAGTTTATCGAGTAAACCGGCTTTCTCTTTGGGCTTGGGGTGGGCCAAATTGCCTTTCGGTATAAAATCTTACGACGTAACACTATGCCAAAAACACCACGTATATAGTGGACGACCCATTTTAGCGAACATTTTAATTAACGCCAATAATTAATATTGACACAGTGTTAATCTGTGAACTTACTGGGAGGTTAATGGTGACCTCACTCACATGCAGGAACTCGACAACCCTCCAGAGAGTTACTGTTTTGCTGCGGTTTTTCTGGAGGTGGATGTACTTCCACGGGTGTGCTGCTTTGATGCGCCCTACCTCACATCAGACAAACAGGCATTTTCATGCACACAAATGTTTGTCCTTTGTCCGCCACCAAGTTCGCCAGTCTATCGTTCTATAATTTCTCCATTAATTATTTCCTTTATGGTTGCAGTGAATTGTATCACACATGCTCATATAAAGCGAAGCTACGTTAGCGCGCGTAGCGTGACCGACCGCATCAATGGAGTACCATCTTTATACATAAAATAGTGACTCTGAAAACGCCAAAGCCTGCGATACAATAGATGTTCTGAAACATTCACTTTTTGCACAACACACGTAGTGATTCGTTTCGCTTGTTCCACTTTAGACCCACATTTCGCATCTATTGGAAGCAAAATTATTTTCACTTGCACTTTGCTTTTTAAATGTCAAGTGAGAGTGATCGTTACGCGCCAGACCTCAATATAAACCACAAAATAACTTATTACGACTGTGTTTAGCAAATTCTGAAGTAAGAATTCTTGGAATTAATCAATAAAAGTGTCTTTAAAACGTCATTTTTTTAACAGCGGGAGGCATACATACATACGGCCCGCCTGATACATTAAGTATAATTGACGCGATGCAACCTCTGCTGCTAACATAGTAACTCCTTAAGGGCTTACCGGTGACCTAACTCATACGCAGGAACACAACAATCCCTGCCTTGAGGGAGTTGTTATTTGGCTGCGGTTTCCTGTGACGTGGAGTTATTTCCTCAGACTGGCTGCTTTGATACACCCTACCTCTCTTAGAAACATCCAGTCTAAGACAAACAGACATGTTTTTGCACATAAATGTTTGTCCTGTGTGGGAATCAAACCCACTGCGCCACCGGGCTCATCAAAACGTCGACGTCGTACTTTATGGGCTTCTCGTACCATTCATAGGAATGTTATAAAACTTTGTCAAATTATTTCCCACACTTCCCCGAAGATAACGGTTAAAAATTAATTTTAAAAAGCGGTAACCAATGTGCTTGTTACACTGCAGTGTGTTTTAATTGCAGTTTTTTAGTAGAATCGTCCTACAGGACTGCTCAACATATTGGTTTGAGTACCTTTCGAATCTTGATACATCGATGGCAGTCATTTTATTTCAATTTGTCCATCAAAAAAAATAAATGGTTTAAATACCGTGTATACATTTAAACGAATTTAGTAAAAAGCTCTTATTTTGACATTACAAGCAGACACTTCTTCTTATTAGCGTTATCCCGTTTCTTAATCCATTATAATAGGCGGGGTCAGATGCTAAAGACTAAGGATTTGGCGCTGTGCTGTTTTTTTACATAAAACGACTGCCGTCAGACCTCCTCAACGGGAAAACCAGACCTTTCTTAAGTCACGCGTCTTTCGAAATATATTTTCTTGGACGTGATGTTTTTCTTCACCGATGGTGCTTGTGAGATGATATCCGGGGGCATCATTTGCACCTTGAAACTAAGTGTGTTCATTACGGTGTTCTCCATCGCCGTTGACAAAGTGAAAATTACAAATAGGATATACAAATTCGAAAACACGAATTAAGTGTATTTGTAATTTGTGTGTATTATTAAGTGTATACATGCCAAGATTTGAACCGGGGACCAGTTGATTAATAGACTGGTTCCTTATTCACCGGGCTATCACTGCTTCAAGTTGTAATAATCTGACTTATAAGTACAAGTATAAATGCGTGGAAACAACTGATTATATTCGGCTATTTGTCTATGGTGTACCATAGTAACAGTTGTTCACTTTTGCGTTTACCTAAGTACAAATATAAATGCTTGGTAACAACTGATTGTATTTGGCTATTTGTCTATAGTCTTCCATAGTAACAGTGGTTCACTTTTGCGTTTACTAAACTTGTTCCTAAAGTAGGTTGTGTTAAAAGCTACATGTCATAGATAAAAACGTAGATAAAAGCATAGTACCAACTGCTTTGTTAAACGGTTTAATTTTCCGTTGACATAAAATATTAACATTGTTGCTGTCAATTATAACCGTAATGTAACAGTTAAATCGTTATAACATAGTTATCTCTGCAAACTGGAGTGGGTAAATTGTGCATTTATACTTAAGAATTGTCTTAGCGGTGCGTTAATTTTTTTAATACAACGTCGGGAGGCATACAATCACGCGGCCAAGATTACACTTATACAGCAATGCTTTAGGAGCATAATGGTGACCTCACTCACTCGCAGGAATACAACCCTCCATTCTATCCATTCTCTCTGCCTACCCCGCAAGGCACTTGGCGTGAAGATATACTTGCATACATACACATTTATAATACTATTTGAGAAATATAGTGTTCTCGCAATTTTTTTTTAATGTATCTGATGTACAGTCTCTTATTTGCGGTGGCAATTCATTCCAGAGCAGCACTGCACGGACAGTAAAGGAGTTAAAGATGTAATTGCAGTGCGATATGGGATACTTTAACGTTGTGACAGGCGCGTTGTGATCGTTTAATGGGGGTGGTAATAGTGGGGAACGAGAACAGAGTTATTTGGGAGAACTAGGGTTTTTAATTAGTCAATAAAGGAAAGTTAACATGTACATATTTCTGCGAAGGCGAAAAGGGAGCCACTTCAATTCAGAACGAGATTCGGATACATCAACAAGTTTACTTTTTATGAATTATTTTCAAGCGACAATCGAAGATTTAATTAAAACCTTATGGATAAATGTAATTGTACTCAAAATTTTACAGCTTCGATTGTCGTTTAAAAAAATATGGTGTGAGAGGCGCTGTGGGTAAAACCTAATGTCAACAGATCCTTAGTGAGTCACAAGAAAGTATCAGAGTATTGTTTCCGTGCTTTCACTCCGTGTCCGAGTTCAGTGGGTCACGGACCTTACCGCTCGGAGTCACTAGCGCTTGTCACTCGCTGACCGTGATCACTGATGACTGATCCCAGTCTGCTGAAGACGCCAGTGAGATGTCAGGACCCCTTCTGGCACTAGGTTCTCTCTACCTACTTGGGACCTAGATAAAATATAAAGATAAACATTCTTTATTTGCCTTTAGACCCTCACGGGCACTTAGACACATATTACATTCTCAATATTATATCTTATTATTTATTTAAGTTTTTCTCTTTTTTAATCTACCAGCATTTCAAATGACCATTGGCGAAGAAGAAATGCCGAAAGAAACTTGCCAATATAGGTCTTATTTCCAAATCATCTTATACATATTACAATAAATATAATGATATGAGTGTACATATCAAGTGGCACAATTAAAGTTATATTAATTCATGTGCTGAATCATTTCCATACATCTCTGTCAGTTAGATATTCATCGATTCTATAATAACCCTTCTTACATAGAGTATTATATAAACTGGTCGTGTTTTATCAGAAGGTGATGTCAGGTGCCCCAGGAACGGGCGAGCGTGCATGAAAAGAGCTATGAATGTCACAGAAGCGAGTGAAGTATGTAAGGACCGCGTCTTATGGCGCTCGGTTCTCTCTACCTACCCCGCAAGGGACTTGGCGTGAAGATATACATACATACATAATAAGTATTATATTAAGATATTTATAAATTAACATTACGCTTTAATGACCGCTAAACTGACGGTATGATCCATCTACATATGTTTTCACACCAAGCGGGGTAGGCAGAGAGAACCGAGCGCCATATCGCTCTGCCCTTACATGCGTCTCTCGATACTTTTACATTCACATTTTTTTTTTATACAACGACTGGAGGAATACAATTATACAGCGCTCCTGATGTAAAGCGGGTACCGTAGCCTATTAACCCGTGCGATATATTAAGTATCGCGCGATGCCTCCTCTGCTGCTTACACAGCAACTCCTTGAGAGCTTACAGGTGACCTCACTCACACGCAGGAACACAACAACCCTCTAGCGAGTTGTTATTTGGTTGCGATTTTCTGTGAGGTGGTGGTACTACTACTGACGGGCTGCTTTGATGCGCCCTACCTCTCTTAAAACATCCAGAGACAAACAAACATGTTCATGCACACAAATGTTTGCCTTGTGTGGGAATCGAACCCGCGAGCGTTGGTGTCAAAGTCGCGTCATTCACGACGGAGCCACCGAGCTCGTCGGTCGGTCGGTCGGTACGGAGCTCTATGTCGGCGATCGAGCTTTGCTCCATGTTATGTTATGTTTTTGTGTAAAACCCTTTTTGTTCAAGGTACATACTTATATAGATAAACTTGAAAAGTAAAATCTTGGCTAAATGCAAACTTCCATCCAAATCGTTATAGCCGTTTCCGAGATACACGGAAAAAACGGAGCAACGGTGTGTTGTGATTCTTGTATCGTGACGTTGTGGGAGGAGGGAGGAGTGGTAAAATAGCTTACTCCCAATAAAAAAACACGGTTTGTTCCCCTTTGACCAACTATTCGTATATATACAAGAATCCCTCATTTAAAGTATGTATGTATATCTTCACGCGAGGTCCCTTGCGGGGTAGGCAGAGAGAACCGAGCGCCATAAGACGCGATCCTTACATACTTCACTCGCTTGTGTAACGTTAATAGCTCTTTTCATACACGCTCGATGGTTCCTAAGGCTCCTGACATCACCTTCTGATAAACCACGACCAATTTGGTCATGGTAGGTTAGTATTGGTCTTTCTCGGCTCCTACATCCCTTCATTAAAAGTAAGAAGACATTTTTTTTTATACTACGTCGGGAGGCATACAAGCATACCACCCACCTGATGAAAAGCGGGTGCCGTAGCCTATTAACGCTTGCGATATATTAAGTATCACTCGCGCGATGCCTCCTCTGCTGCTGTCACAGCAACTCCTTGGGAGTTTACTGGTGACCTCGCTCACACGCAGGAACACAACAACCCTCTAGGGGTTGTTATTTGGCTGCAGTTTTCTGTGAGGTGGAGGTACTTCCCCAGACTGGTTGCTTTGATGCGCCCTACCTCTCTTAAAACATCCAGACCAAGACAAACAGACATGTTCATGCACACAAATGTTTGCCTTGTGTGGGAATCGAACCCACGAGCGTTGGTGTCAAAGACGCGTTATTCACGACTGAGCCACCGAGCTCGTCATGTGTGCATGAACATGTCTGTTTGTCCTGGTCTCGGTGTTTTTAAAAGAGGTAGGGAACATCAAAGCATCACGTCAGGGAAAGTACTTCACCATACAGAAAACTGCAGCCAAATAGCCGCTCCTCCCTGGAGTGTTATCGTGTTCCTACGAGTGAGTGAGGTTACCAGTAAGCACCTAAGCTAAGGAGTTGCTATGTCGGCATCGGTGACATACTTAATGTTCTGCTAGCGTACATCGGCAACGGTTACCTCTTTAGGTGAGTGGTATATTTGTCTCCTGACGTTGCCATGTTAATAGATCATATCCACCACCACATCAACCCTTAAAACTACTGTTAAAGCCAAATTGTGTAGCAGGGCATATTATAAAGTATCTGACTATATTAATGATAAAAATGCCTGGGAGTGAGTCGATCCAATTATAATGTAATTAATAACATATGTAAATTTGTTTGGACACCAAAAGAGGGATGCCTGAGTTTTTTGGCAGTATTTTTATCAGTGCTCACCTAGTCATGAACTGCACGGTAGGGAAAAAAATCGGCCAAGTGCGAGTCGGACTCGAATCTATAAAAACGGCAAAAAAATCACGTATGTTGTATGGGAGCCCCCCTTAAATATTTGTTTTATTTTAATTTAATTATTTATTCTTAAAGTGAATATATAACTAAATATTCTGTGAATATTTCAAGCGTCTACCTGTTGCCGTTATCAATATCGAGCAAAAATGAGCAAAAAAATCACGTTTGTTGTATGGGAGCCCCCTTAAATAATTATTTTATTCTATTTTTTAGTATTTGTTGTTATAGCGGCAACAGAAATACATCATCTGTGAAAATTTCAACTGTCTAACTATCACGGTTCATGAGATACAGCCTGGTGACAGACGGACGGACGGACGGACAGCGGAGCCTCAGTAATAGGGTTCCGTTGTACCCTTTGGGTACGGAACCCTAAAAAATTGTGACGATTCCAAACAAATGTTGCCATTTTTACGGAATAAAAAGATTTTGACTTTGACTTGACTTGACTTACCCATCCCACTGCAGGGATACTGGTCTCCCTTCAACCGAAGGGGTTTAGAGCATACTCCGCCACGCTGCTCAAATGCGGATTGGCGGAGGCCAGTGTTTTCGAGCCGCCCGAGGGCCACTGACTTAGCTTAACGACTGCTATATTGACAACAGCCGGGCTTAACGTGCCCCCCGAAGCACGGAGAAACTCGAGATAGATAAAATTACAAACAATACGTATTCTATGAAAATAATAAAAATAAAATTGCAAAGTCCCCCGAAGGGGAAGATATTTCCCCCTAATTTTAACAGTTTTACATTTTTAACGCTAAATATTTACGGGATAAAAAGTACCCTATATTCTGCTCTGAACAGTCCTCTACCTACCAGTGAAAGTCCGGTTAAAATCGGTTCAGCCATTTCGAAGATTAGCCCGGACAAACAAAGAGACAGACAGATAGACAGACAAAAAAGTTAAAAATGAGTATTTAGGCTTTGGTAACGTGAAAATAATAATATGAGCTCAAGATAAAGGCTTTATTTTGAAATCACAGACAGACACTTCAATTTTATTTATATGTATAGATGTATAGATTACATATCATTACCGTGACCAAATTGGTCGTGTTCTATCAGAAGGTGATATCAGGAGCCCTAGAAACCGGCGAGCGTGCATGAGAAGAGCAATGAATGTTAAAGAAGCGAGTGAGATATGTAAGGGTCGAGTCACGTGACGCTCGGTACTCTCTGCCTACCCCGCAAGGGATTTAGCGTGAAGTTATAGATAGATATTTACATATCATCTTTGATGTGACCTGAAAGAGAGTATTGGTATTAAGACCAGAGTAACAAGACAAAACTAAAAATATTGATGAAAGCATTTCTGGAATTTGATACCGGAATGATTCATGATGTTATACGTTTTTAGTGGCCACTGGGGTGGGGTATACTGGCCACTGGGGCGAATTTTCTTACTAAAACATACATTAAGATGTAATAAAGAGAGTTGATCCGACAGAGAGGGTCGCTGTTAAAATAATATATAAGAAGAGGCTTGCTCCGTTGGTTCGGACATGAGAAAGAATGCAGGAAAGGATCACTAAACAGATATGTAAAAGATACCTTCTTACAACATGGGATCCTTCAAACGAAGCGTGAAGAAGCACCTTGCGGGCCAGCATGGTAGCGTCAACTGACAGGACACTGTAGTCCTTTGTCAGTTGCCGCTGCAATTTGGGCTCCCCTTTTCGCTTACCAATAGGCGAAGATGAGCCACTATGCTGAGCAAATATAAAAAAAAAGAAGATATACAACGCGAAAGTAGAAGGATGTAGAGGCCGAGGAAGGTCAAGACTTACCTACCATGACCAACTTGATCGAATTTTATAGCGTGATGTCAGGAGCTTTAGAACCTGGCGAGCATGAGGTGTAAGGACCGAGTCATGCGGTTCTCTCTGCAAACCCAGCAAGGGATTTGTCGTGAAGTTATAAATAAATAATGTATATGGAAAATGATAAGTACACCGAGAATAGATAGATATGCCTGTATTAGGTCTTATTTATTTTCAGAAACACCGTTCCTATATGAAATCTATATGTTTGTCTGTGCGTTTGTCTGTGTATTTGTAACTGTCGCTTTTTTCGATTATTCTAATTTTGACTTCAGATTCGGATTCAGCATAAAAACGTAGAATAGGAATGTTCAGGAACACCGTTCCTAACTCTTAAGGAACATGGTCAAAACGGCCGACAATAAAAAAAAAACATTTGAATTGTCATATAATTGACGAGCCAAGTGTTCCTCTGGCAATGCAAGCTTGCGCATTCTCAACTGGTTATTCAATACTTTATTGACCACAATACACTTGGTTTAAAAGGCGGACTTAATGCTAATTGCATTCTCTACCAGTCAACCATCGGGAGTGGAGAAAAAATGAGATTGCGGTATTTATTAAAATAAAATATTAATCGACGGTATAAAGAATTTGTTCTATATATGGTCACCTAACATAAATATATGAATACATAAACAAATAACTACGTTAATACATACACAAACACAATAATACATACAAGACCCTAGTAATACATACCCTAGTATCTTCTTCTTCTCGTCACTCCGTTTCCTAATTGAGCGAGGTCCGCGACCTAAGCCTAAGGATTTGTCGAAGATACTGATTTTTATATGCAGCGACTGCCGTCAAACCTCCACTTCCCGAAGTGAAAACCAGACCTTCCCCACATCACACATCTTTTGAAATACAATTTCTTGGACATGCTGGTTTTCCTTCACCGCCAAACAAGTGAAAATTACAAATACGAGTATGTACATAAATCTGAAAACGCAAATTTTAATGGTACATGCCAGATATCGAACCGGTGATCTGTTTGGTCACAAGGCCAGTCCTTATTCCACTAGGCTACCACTGATCATATGCCTGTACAATAATGTTACATCAAAATGAATGCGGCTCAACATTTTTAGATAACGGTACGGTAACATCCATTTAATTTCTACTCAAATGTTGTTCTCAAAGTCGATGTGCCCCAAAAAGACCCGGGTCTAAGTGAGTCCACGAATGTGTGTCAGTGACCCGTCCTGTCCGTCCATTATCACGTTTGTTTTCACTCCGTATTATTATATAAATGTGACTTTAATGGGTTCATCACTCGGAAGTGACGTTCTTTTTAGGGTTCCGTACGTTACAAGCTAATGGAAATCTTAAAGGATCGCTTAGTCTGTCTGTCAGTCACTAACTTTCATCTAAGAAGTACTAGAAGAATTGTTCAATATGATGCTGACAGCTCCTCACACACTGATACCTCAGTGGTTGCGTACTGTGCGGTTCCAGAAAAGTTTTCTTGCCGAGAACTCTCCAGTTGTGGAATAAACTCCCAGCTGAGGTTTTCCCAAGAGACTACAGCATGGGGTTCTTCAAGAGAGGCATGAAGAGGTTTTTACTGGGTCGGTAACGCATATAGTATATAGGCTACCTTGTTTTCTAGTCCTGCAAACGTGTTTGGCATAGCTACCCGGTGCTACTTTAATTCTTCAGTTTTAACTATTAATGTACTTACAATTTCAGATATAATGTAATCGAAAACTTGAGAATGTGTTTCGTGCGCATGTATTAATGTGGGTACGTTTGTATATTCCTTCCATTGTGACCTCCTGTAGTCTAAACGGCTGGACCGATTTTGAAGAGTAAAGCGTCATTAGATTCGTATTCTTCTCCCGAGTGACAAAGACTATGTGACTTTAGTAAAACATCAATATGGCGGCCGTAAACCTTCGTCCCCGGAGTGTGCATAGCTAATGTGACGTCATCACAAATAGTTTGACGAACTCGGTGGCTCAGTTGTGAATGACGCGACTTTGACACCAACGCTCGTGGGTTCGATTCCCACATAAGACAAACATTTGTGTGCATGAACATGTCTGTTTGTATTGGTCTGGATGTTTTAAGAGAGGTAGGGCGCATAAAAGTAGCCCGTCTGGGGAAGTACCTCCACCTCACAGAAAACCGCAGCCAAATAACAACTCCCTAGAGGGTTGTTGTGTTTCTGCGTGTGAGTGAGGTCACCTATAAGCTCCCATGGAGTTGCTGTGTAAGCAGCAGAGAGGGCATTGCGCGAGTGATATATCGAATGCGTTAATAGGCTACGAAACCCGCTTTACATCAGGTGGGCCGTATGCTTGTATGCCTCCCGACGTAGTATAAAAAAAAGATTGTTCGTTATCCACTGAGCTATCATTGCTTCACTTGCATTACTAGCAGTGCCACCTTGCGGTTAATGTATGTATCAGTATATAATATATTAGCGGGTACCGTAGCCTATTAACGCTTGAGATATATTAAGTATCACTCGCGAGATGCCTCCTCTGCTGCTTACAAAGCATCTCCTTGGGAGCTTACTGATGACCTCGTACGCAGAAACACAACAACCCTCTAGGTTGTTATTTGACGGTTTTCTATGAGGTGAAAAGTACTTCCCCAGACGGGCTGATTTAATGTACCTCTCTTAAAACATCCAGACAAAGACAAACAGACATGTTCATGCACACAAATGTTTGTCTTGTGTGGGAATCGAACCCACGAGCGGTGTCAAAGTCGCGTCATTCACGACTGATCCACCGAGCTCGTCAAAATGCTTGTCAAATATGAGTTTGTAGTAGTCCACGGTCTACAATTATACGACGAAAGTTCCCAACACTCAATCTAGTGGTAACTTGAATCTTTGACTGTGATGCTGGTAGAATTGGAATAGTGACCCTTTGTCAGTTCCACTCAGTTCAGTCAGTCACACAGGAGAGCTCGATCACGTCACTGTGCGTGCTATTCTAATGGAACACGCAGCGTAAGCAACGTCGACCGCAGCCTATCTATAGATGGGTTTTATCTCGGGCTTCGGATAGCACGTCAAACGGTCGTTCCGGCTGTTGTCGATAGATAACTGTCGTTAAGCTAAGTCAGTGGCTTTCGGGCGGCTTTGGCCTCTGCCAATCTGCAGTTTAGCAGCGTGATGGAGTATGCTGTAAACCTCTTCGGTTGAAGGGAGACCCGTACCCCTGCAGTGGGATGAGTTAGGGTCAACTCGGCTTATTAGTTAAAACGTCCACGCATTGGGCCATACGTTTGAATCGGCGAGATATTTACACTACGCCACTAACTTTTGAGTAAAGTGTGTCTTTATCTTCAAGCGGTTTGTTGCTTTGTGCATACTCCTCTTTCGCCAGATCCTCGATTACCCATCGCCATGGTACATGTTCTGTCTTTAAATATTAAAGCCTTCACACCCCAATAAATTTACTGTTCGTGCGATTGCTACACTGTGATAAAAAACACAGTGTAATTAGCTACCGTGTGAACATTGGTATACAAGGAACGTATCGTACTTGCCTTCAACAATTAGCATGCAAATTAGATTTTTTCTATGTTAGGATATCTATGATCTCCCGTCAGTGGCTGAACGGTATTAGACATTAGTAGCTACTACCCGCCGCTTTGCTCGGGCCGTGTTAGTTATATAGGGTTTCATGCCGATAGGGGTACCAACGGAACCCTATTGGTTCTGCTCTCTGAATTCTAATAGAGATTTGATATAAATACAGACTAAGCATTACTCATTTTTTTTATACCACTAAGGTGACAATCAATCATACGGCCTGCCTGATGGTAAACAGTCACCGTAGCCTATGAACATTGGCAACACCAGGGTTGTCACTCATACGTTGCCGACCCCAATTTAACCATTCTTTCTTCTTTTTCGGACAAATTACACAGCCCCACCTAGCCCCAAAGTAAGCGAAGCTTGTGTTATGGGTACTAGACAACTGACAAACATACGTAAATATATATTTTTTAAATACATATTTATTATACATAGAAAATACCCAGACCAAGACAAACAGACATGTTCATGCACACAAATGTTTGTACTGTGTGGGAATCGAACCCACGAACGTTAGTGTCAAAGTAACGTAACAGCGCGTTTCACCACTGCGCCACCGAGCTCGCCATTATAGCCATTGAGACCATTAAAGCAGTGATAGTCCAGTAGATGAAGAAACGACTTATTGATCAACCAATCTAAAATTCGAAACTCGTGTTTTCAGATTTATGTACATGTTTGTAAATATCACTTGCTTGGCGGTGATCGAGAACATTGAGACGAAACCCTAACCTAAGAAAGGGTTTACCCTATGGCTTGTGGAGGTCTGATGGCAGCCGTTCCATGTCATAATCAATATCTTCGGCAACTCCTTAGACTTAGGCAGCGGACCCCGCCAAGGTCATGACTTCTGTGTCGATGTAAGAGTGCAGCTGTAGTACTGTTACTAATTTTTACCAGAGGAAGACTTTGTACAAAAATCGCCTGCATGGGTACCTCTGTCTCACCTATTTCTACCGCCAAGCAGCTATATTTATATAGCTGTGTTCCGGTTTGAAGGGTGAGATATAGCAGAGAAATTACTGGGTACTGTGACGAAACAGCCTTAGGTCACAAGATTGGCAGCGCGCGAGTAACATCCCCGTGGTGTTGCGAGCGTCAACGAAACGCGTAAGCGCCAAGAATTGCATGGTTTTGGTCACGAGAAAATAATGCCCTATGAACGATCTAGCGCTTCATGTTTTAATTGTTTAATTAGAGGTAACTAATGTTTTAGCGCTGCAGCGAACTTAAGTTCTAATTCTCACCAAAATCTTACGACCTTTCGATCAGGGTCACGTGTCCTGACGCGAATTTAACATTTTTTACACTTCAAATATATATACTTATATTTGGAGTGTAAAAAATATTAAACTATATATATATAATTAATTCATGCGAACGTCGGAAGAAAACTTCTCTGGAACCGCACAGTACGCGACCGTTGCGGATCAGCGTGTGAGGGTGAACTCCCCGCCGTCGGCGAGCAGTGCAGTTCTAAGAAAATGCATCATAGATTGCACCCTTATAGCTAATTAAACTCGACGAGCTCGGTGGCGCAGTGTTGAAACGCACTGTTACGCTACTTTGACACCAACGCTCGTGGGTTCGATTCCCACACAGGACAAACATTTGTATTCATGAATATATCTGTTTGTCTTGGGCTAGGTGTATTTAAGAGAGGTAGGGCGTATCATAGCATCTGCGGAAGTACGTCTAATATATAATACAACTCCGCTGAGGGTTGTTGTGTTGCGTGTGAGCAACTCCTTGGGAGCATACTGGTGACCTCACTCACGCGTAGGAACCCTCTTGGGAGTTGTTATTTGACTGCGGTTTTCTGTGAGGTGGAGGTACTGCCCCAGACGGGCTGCTTTGATGCGCCCTACCTCTCTTAAACTCTACAAAAACTCTACAAGTACGGGGACTGGCTTTACAATAGTTTTTCTTTGCCTGTTCATACAGCCTCAATTAGTACCTCAAGTGTGAGATATATTTTATCTTTATGACGTACAGACATAAGCGGACACGGTATCACTATATAGGTAACAATTGCAACAAAGAACTAATTAACATTTTATTACGCCATCTGTTTGTTACTCACTTACGGTAATTACTTCCAAGCACCTTCGTAATTATGGATTCGAAAAGTTCTTAAATGTGACTGTTCGTTTTATGATATAGAATTCTTTGTCTATGGAATTACTCATATTTTTTTTATGTTTCTTTGGATGGCAAACAAGCATAATTCCTTCCGATGGGAAGTGGTTATCGTACGCTTTCAATGCCACTAACGTTCAGTAGGCCGATTCTACTAAAAACTGCAACTGCACTGCAGCGCGGCGTGTGTCAAAATGCGTACATTTTGACGTTTCTGCTGAATGCTGCAGTAAATGACTCGCTATTCTGTTAAAAAACCTGCACTGCACCTGCACGTTTCCTGCAATATAATCGTATTCTAATAAATTGTTTTGACATTTTTATACCGGTGACAGAAGTTTTGAAGCAGTTTACTTGCAGTTTTATAACGTTACTCTTAAGCAACTTTTTCTAAGTGAAATTAATATTCTGAAGCGGTGATTTATATTTATTTTGTTTTGGGAGATGTTTGTGTATATATATGATTAAGTAAAACTTCTTTTTGGTTAGCAATACCTCCACGCCGGCAACCAAGGGCGTGAACAGGGTGTGAAACTATAAGACTCAACAATAAATAAAAATCCAGTTTATTAGATTGAAATATGGTAACATTTCAGGTGTCGTTCACTAGCAGGATACGCATAGTTGCAGCGTAGTTACAGTGCCGTTGCAGTGCAGCATACGCGCAGTTCCAGCGTAGTTGCAGTGCAGGAAATTTTAATAGAATACACCTATTGGCACTGCACTATTGCTGCACGACTCAAGTGACAGGCGTAAACGTACAGTTGCAGTTATTTAGCAGAATTGGCCTTTTCATTCCCTGAATTTGGCCCTTTCAATTCAATTCATTCAACAAAAAGTTATGTTGGATTTTTTTTTGGTTGTTCTTGCACAATCCCTTCCTCTTTCTACACTTGATTACGCTATAATTTTTATCCGGACCTTAATAAGTACATTAGAAAAACTTTAATACTCGTAATAACAGTTAAGATAAGAAAAGGCATGTTCCGTTGGTTCGGATATGTAGAAAAGAGAAATAATATCGAGACATGCATAAATTGCGAAAGTGGAAGGATGTAGGAGCCGACAAAGACCAAGACTAACCTACCATTACTAAATTGGTCGTGTTTTATCAGAAGGTGATCTTAGGAGTAATAGGAACCGGCGAGTGTGCATAAAAATAGCTATGAATGTCTTATGGCGCTCAGTTCTGCCCACCCCGCAAGGGATCTGCCGTAAAGATATACATACCGTTCGCCTTCTTGCGTTATATGCATGTTTGCATTATACAGAATTTACAGGAAATCTTTCATACTGTATTTTCTTGTACAACGTCGGGAGGCATACAAGCATACGACCCACCTGAGGCAAAGCAGTTACCGTAGCCTACGAACGCTTATTGAGCAGTCAGAGCCCGTTATATACGTTTTCCCATACATTTCGCGGTCGTATACGACCACCCGGGTTTCGAAGAGTTAAGTATCACTCGCGCGACGCTACCTCTGCTGCTAACACAACTACTCCTGAGCTTAATGGTGACCTCGCTCACACGCAGAAACACAACAACCCTACAGGGAGTTATTTTACAGCAGTCTTCTGTGAGGTGGAGCTACTTGCCACCTCTGGAGGTAGATGTACTTGAGGATACACCCTGCCTCTCTTAAAAACACCTAGACCAAGGCAAACGTTCTCATGTTCATGCACACAAATGTTTGCACTGCGTGGGAATCGAATCCACGAGCGTTGGTGTTACTACGAGCTCGTCAAAATATTTTCTCATGATATAATAGTTCATGGAATGCCGTAGTTATAGTTACTTGTAATACTAAATGAATATACGCTTATATATTGCCACCCTGGCTTCAGACAACATCTCGCCAGGAGCTCTGTTCTGATCAAGGTCTCCGATCACTGACAAACACAACAATCCTGAACGAAATTTTTATTTGGCTTCGGTATTCTATAAAGTTAAAGCCGATTTGGAGATACACGAATAGATAACGATAAAGATAAAAAAATAATTACATACAATACGGCCTTCACGGACACTTAGAGGCGTCTTACATTCTTTAAATCATATCATCTATACAGATGAATAAAATTGGAGTGTCTGTTTGTAATATTAAAATAACCGCTTTTTATTAAAAGCATATGGATGTATACACGGTACATATACCAAAATATTTTTTTAGCAATTTTTGTCTGTCTGTCTGTTAGTTCCGGGTAATCTCTGAAACGACTGGACCGATTTTAACGGGACTTTCACTAGCAGATAGCTGATGTAATAAGGAGTATCTTGGGCTACTTTTGTATGTATGTATGTTCTTCACGCCAAGTCCCTTGCGGGGTAGGCAGAGAGAACCGAGCGCCATAAGACGCGGTCCTTGCATACTTCTTCTGTGACGTTCATAGCTCTTTTCATGCACGCTCGCCAGTTCCGGGGGCTTCTGACATCACCTTCTGATAAAACACGACCAATTTGGTCATGGTAGGTTAGTCTCGGCCTTCCTCGGCTCCTACATCCTTCCACTTTTGCATTGTATATCTGTTTCGTCATTCTAACCTAACCTAACCTACCTTGACCAAATTGGTCGTGTTTTATCAGAAGGTGATGTCAGGAGCCCTAGGAACCGGCCAGCGTGCATGAAAAGAGCTATGAATGTCACAGAAGCGAGTGAAGTATGCAAGGACCGCGTCTTATGGCGCTCGGTTCTCTCTGCCTACCCCGCAAGGGACTTGGCGTGAAGATATACATACATATATTAATACATGTACTGAATCATTTCCAGACATCTCTGTCAGTCGATCGATGTGTTAGGTAACAACTCACAGTTTAGGTCCGAATAGTGTTAGATATTTGATAAACTGTGGTGCACGGCAGTTGAGCTTCACTTGACTAGCCATCTCTTTGAGGTTTTTAAATGCCTTATTTGTCATATTGCTGTCTCTCACTTTGCCAATAGGGGAAGTCAATTCCAAAACTTCCTACTCCTACAAATTTCTTCTGATTAAATTCGTTGTGAGTTCCAAGGCAGCTGTAGTTTAACCCCCGGGACAGCAATGGACTTCACTGTTCATTGCCTTTTTGGTGGTCGCCGCTGTTAATTCTGGCTACACAGGAGACACAGTGGTGGGTATGAGTGGTGGGCGTGTCCCGTTAAAAATAAATCTCTGTCAGTCAGATATTTTTTGATTCTGTAATAACTAATAACCCTTCTTGCATAGAGTATTTTTGATATATGTACAAGAATCGCTCGTTTAGAGGAATAACATCTACCGTAATCCACCCAAACGTTATCTATCACTCACCCAATTATTGGCATCCTTATGTTTACAGACAAATAAAAACATTCCAATACTTTGCATAGAATGTGATAATAGTTGGATATCAGCATGTGAATACCTTAATTTTATATATTGATGAATAAAATCCACATGCGCTAAAGATTAGACTAAATATAACGTATTGATAAATAGTTTGAGAGACATATCCACATTTATTATAAGTAGGTATATAGTATTAGATTCCATGTCACATTACTCATAAATATATTTAATTATTTCAAGATTGCTTCATAAAGCGCCAGTAATGGGATGAATTACCCTATTTCATGTAGGTATCTCGAAAAAAGCTTTAGCGGTTATGCCATATTTCGAATTTATATGATGTTTTGCTTTTTAAGTTTATCTATAATAGAATTATTTTCCAGAATAAACGTGAATTATACAAAAGAAGCCGTCAAGTGCGAGTCCGACTCGCGCTATGAGGGTTCCGTAAAAAATATTTTCGAAAATTATTGTCGCAACAAAGTATTTTTTTTTTGTGATAGAACTACTAATTTACTGTTTTCGCATTTTTTCCTTTAGTTGTGCTACATGACATTGCTTCTTAATAAATTTCATGATTGTAAGTCAACGGGAAGTACCCTATAGATTTTGATTCACTTGCGAGTGTCAAAATTTGCTCATAATTTGCGCATAAACAGCCGTATCTTTTGATTGCGTTGACTTAGAAGGTTGATTGTATCACTGCTCTTCACTGGGATTGCAGACATGAGTATTTGATATTAATTTCAGCTTGTTAACTCCACCCGTTCCTGAGAAAAGGGTCTCGACAGACAAACAGACAGACGCACAACAAAGTAATCTTATAAGGGTTCCGTTTTTTAGGGTTCCGTACCCAAAGGGTAATACGGAGCCCTATTATCTTTTTAAGGTACGGAACCCTAAAAACGGGACGGTCGGTCGTTATTTATTTGATCAGTTACTATATATATATATATATATATCTATCTTCACGCCAGGCCTCTCGCGGGGTAGGCCGACGGAACCGATCGCTATACCACGCGATCCTTTCACATCTCACTCACTTCTGTAAGCCTTCAGAACCCGTTATATACCTTTTCCCATACATTTCGCGGTCATATATGACCACACGGGTTTCGAAGCTCTTTCCACGCTCGCCGGCGGTTCCTAGCGTTCCGGCCATCACCTTCTGATAAAACACGATCAATTTGGTCATGGTAGGTTAGGTTAGTGTAGGGAGAGACAATGGAACGCCAGGTGCATCGATCTAAACATACCTCTCTCGCTTCCTCCACTTTCATCAACCTCTTCATGCGTGCTATTCAGTTTTGGATGCTTTGATTTGACAGTTTTTCAGCATATTACCAATGTGATATATATGCACCTGTCTAGGGCGGCCCCTGCCGATATCTCCACTCAGTCTTGCTCAACACACTTCTTAACTTTTTCGTATCTCAGCGTACCCTTATCAAGTTTGACATTACATCATCTTTCATTCCACATAGTTCTCGTATCGTGCTAATAATTCTTGTGCATATATATATATATACACGAATTGTAGTTTAAAGAAATATAATTTTGAAAGGATTATCTACTTATTTTTTTTTTAATTTATATCAGGGCAAACGTGCATGTGGGTCATCTGATGATAAGTAGTCACCACCATAGGCATCAGCAACACCATAGGCTCACTGATCCGTTTCCAGCCTTTTTAGGGAAACATTGGTTCTTTTCTTGAAGACACTCATATAGTATTTGTTCGGGAACCCCGCTGAGGGTAGTTGATGCAATAGTTTATAGATTCAGCCGTTATTTTGCGAAAGTCAAATTTACTTGCAATTTGATCTAACCTGCTTTGTGTGCTTCCGCCACCAATTAGTTCATGCGGCCTAGCGCCGGCCGGCACCCACCCACTACCGTTAGTAGATGCAACATGCCGACGGTGCCATGGCTGCTTCGGTAATCGCTGCCACGACTGACCCGGTCGTCGCTGCGACACGTGTTTCGCCTCTCCACGAGGCATCCTCAAGCGCTGTAGACGTTAATCGTTAGAATAACATGCTACAAGACTAGTAGCATGTTATTCTAACATGAAAGCAGGTTAGATCAAATTGCAGGTCAAATTGATTCCACAATTTCACCGTACATGCTACTGGTGCTAAACTATTTTTTTTTTATACAACGTCAGGAGGCATTCAAGCATACGGCCCACCTGATGTTAAGCAGTTACCGTAGCCTATTAACACTTGTAATATATTAAGTATCACTCGCGCGATGCCTCCTCTGCTGCATACACAGCAACTCCTTAGGAGCTTACTGATGACCTCACTCACACACAGGAACACAACAACCCTCTAGGGAGTTGTTATTTGGCTGCGGTTTTGTGTGAGGTGGAGGTACTTCCCCAGACGGGTTGCTTTGATGCGCCCTATCTCTCTTAAAACATCCAGACCAAGACAAACAGACATATTCATACACACAAATCTTTGTCTTGTGTGGGAATCGAACCCACGAGGATTGGTGTCAAAGTCGCGTCATTCACGACTGAGCCACGGAGCTCGTCAATTTTTTTATTAGGACATTTCTAGTAAGACTTATGTAAGATTTGAACTATTGTACTCGAGAATCGGTGAAATGTCTCTGTAAGCTCGCATCATTCATTGAGGTAGTCAATGTATGTCAGGGGGACAGGTGCGACGGACAGGTTCCGTGGGTCCAACGGTACTCCGGGCCGTGACGTCACCCGGCTTATGCCGCGGTGGCGTGATTGAGTAAATACGTTTTTTGACGAATTCACTGGCCCAGTGACTATAACGGATACGCAGCTGATGGGAGCGGAAATTTTTAATTATTTCCTTTCTCTTACAAGTGATCTTACTTTTGACGGGGCTCGGTGGCTCAGTCGAGAATGACGCGGCTTTAACGCCAACGCTCGTGGGTTCGATTCCCACACAAGACAAACATTTGTGTGCATGAACATGTCTGTTTGTCTTGGTCTGGATGGTTTTAAGAGAGGTAGGGCGCATCAAAGCAGCCCGTCTGGGGAAGTACCTCTACCGCACAGAAAACCACAGCGAAATAACAGCTCCCTAGAGGGTCGTCGTATTCCTGCGTGTGAGGTCACCAGTGGGCTCCTAAGGAGTTGCTGTGTAAGCAGCAGAGTAGGCATCGCGCGAGTGATATTACATTACAGGCGCTAATAGGCTACGGTAACTACTTTACATAAAGTGGGTGGGTATGACTTGTACGATGTATAAAAAAAAAAACTTTGGGTCTACATTTGTTTTTCACTTGTCCTAAATATACTTAAGTAAATATTTAAGTACTATATACCATTACTATATTACGATTCCCATCAGTAAACACACATAAAAGCATAACGCCTAAAAATGTTTGTATAGCAAAATTATTTGACAAACAAATTGCAATCTATTTGTTGCAGGTTGGTTTTATTACAAGTAATAAGTAGGTGAAATTTTTTTTTGGTTTTAACAACAACAACCAAATTTCATTACAGCAGGCTGGGGCTGCACTCCTTCCGCGCCTTCGAGTTTACAATAACACTCTAGTATTTTTTTACGGGACAGGTCCACCACTCATACCCACCACTGTGTCTCCTGTGTAGCCAGAATTAACAGCGGCGACCACAAAAAAGGCAATGAACAGTGAAGTCCATTGCCGTCCCGGGGGTTAAACTACAGCTGCCTTGGAACTCACAAACGAATTTATTCAGAAGAAATTTGTAGGAGTAGGAAGTTTTAGAATTGACTTGACTTCCCCTCTTGGCAAAGTGAGAGACAGCAATATGACAAATAAGGCATTTAAAACCTCAAAGAGATGGCTAGTCAAGTGAAGCTCAACTGCCGTGCACCACGGATAATCAAATATCTAACACTATTGGGACCTAACCTGTGAGTTGTTACCTAACACATCGATTCCAATAATATAGATTGCAGAACCGCCTAAACGCCTGGTAGTTCTCCCTTGTTGCACTCTAGTATTGGGCAGACATGACATGACATAGTGCGAAGGATATGCGAGTTGAAGTGCACAATGTACAATCCCTGGGCAAAAAAGTTTTCAAATGGCGTCCCCGTACCGATAGACGCTTTAATAGAGGTAGGGCGCATCAAAGCAGCCCGTCTGTGGAAGTACCCTCCACCTCACAGAAAACCGCAGCCAAATAACAACTCCCTAGAGGGTTGTTGTGTTCCTGCGTGTGAGTGAGGTCACCAGTAAGCTCCCAAGGAGTTGCTGTGTAAGCAGCAGAGGAGGCATTGCGCTAGTGATATTTAATATATCGCAAGCGTTAATAGCCATTATTACTTTTAAATTTTATTATTATGAAAACCACCCAAAAGCATGATCCAAATAAATTACTACAATTACAATTTTCGTGTTTACAATAGGTACTTTGGTGTAGTCGTCATTAACTCAAAAGATACGTATGCCAATAGATTTTAGTACGTTTAATATTTTCGATTTTTAGGCTAAACTATAATAGTGCGAAAACATCAGTTACGTTAGTTAGACAATAATTGTGCAAAGGATTTTCGGTCAAATAAAATTAGGACTAATAATTTTTAAGGCGAGTCAAAGGACACCCATTCGCATTGCCTCGGAAAAATATATTCGAAACCAATTCGAAAAGATTCACTCACATTACACATACCATACATTTTGACAGATAACTATTAAATTCTGATTCAAATATGGCTTTCCGAATCAATGTGAATATACTTCGATTAATTAAAGGATTAAGGATTGCGATTGATGATGAAGTGTTGGAACAAGTGGATGAGATAGTATATCTCGGATGCGCTTTTAGCAGGAACGGAAGGTAACGCTGAATTTAAGGCCTATTCCAAAAAACCCTCAATACTGGCACTGTACAACCACAGTTATGTTTTTTTTAACATATCTTGTATTTATTATACATTGGTTACTTCTACATAAATAATGAATACAGAATATGTCTCAAAAAAAACATAAATATGTTTCTACAGTACTGCTTGTGTTGAGCGTTTTTTGAATTCAGTGTTGTTAATAAAAACAAAATGTGGGCGCCACTTAGCTTTATACCCCGTCTTTGCCGGTGTGCCGTGGAAGTCCACGGTAATTTCCCCACGGTAAAAATTACAAAAAAACCGCGCAATCGAATTCGACTTCCTTTCTTGAAATATTCCAAAGTAACACTTGTGGTGGTGAGGCATGCATGATATATATAGAGCCACCGCCATCTTTTAAAAAAAACTGTCAGACCTGTGTAAATAAAAATAAATAGTTAATTAAGCGTCACGTCATTGATAACCCTTGAGATAGTTCTACTACTCGGCAATAGATGTCGTTGTAAATAATAATATCGTCTCATAGTACCTATAGATGTCGCCACATAGCTGTTTGGCATTATTTATTGAGTACGCTACCTTAGAAAGTTGAAATCAGTAAGATCCCGATTTTGCCAAAAAAAATATTATGAAAAGTACCTGCAAGGATTAGGAACTTAGGCGATCATACTATTCGCGCCTAGAAGCCAATATGCAGGAGTTAGCAAAGAGTTGAATCAAAAATGAAATCGGATTCAGGAAGCAGATTTTTTTTTTTGTTACATCATATGATAAACAGGCTTGTAGTCTGCCTGATATGAAAGGGTCACTGCAGTGCTGTAACAAAGATTTCTGAAAGTAAAACAGACAATCGTTTTTTTTATATAGGTCCTACGTAGCCTATAAACGCTTGCAAAACATTAAGTAGGTATTACTCGCGCGATGCCATCTCTCCTGCTAACACAGCAACTCCTTAGGAGCTTACTGGAGACCTCACTCACACGCAGGGACACAACAACCCTCTAGGGAGTTGTTATTTGACTGCGGTTTTTCAGTGAGATGAAGGTATTTCCCCAAATGGACTGCTTTGATGCGCCCTATCTCTATTAAAAACGTCCTGTCCAATACATACAGACATGTTCATGCACACAAACCTTTGTCCTGTGTGGGAATCGAACCCACGAGCGTTGTTGTCAAAGTGACGTAATAGCACCTTTCACTACTGCGCCACCGAGCTCGTCAGTTCGTTTTTAGGGTTCCGTACCCAAAGGGTAAAACGGAACCCTATTACTGAGGCTCCGCTGTCCGTCCATCCGTCCGTCCGTCCGTCCGTCTGTCACCAGGCTGTATCTCATGAACCGTGATACTTAGACAGTTGAAGTTTTCACAGATGATGTATTTCTGTTGCCGCTATAACAACAAATACTAAAAAATAGAATAAAATAAATATTTAAGGGGGCTCCCATACAACAAACGTGATTTTTTTGCTCATTTTTGCTCGATATTGATAACGGCAACAGGTAGACGCTTGAAATATTCACAGACTATATAGTTATATATTCACTTTAAGAATAAATAATTAAATTAAAATAAAATAAATATTTAAGGGTAGCTCCCATACAACAAACGTGTTTTTTTTTCCGTTTTTATAGATAATGGTACGGAACCCTTCGTGTGCGAGTCCGACTCGCACTTGGCCTTTTTTATTTTACATTGTTCATCCTTTTGATATTTTTTTTATACAACGTCGGGAGTCATGCAAGCATACGGTCCACCTGATGTAAAGCAGTTACCGTAGCTTATTAACGCGTGTAATATATTGAGTATCACTCGCGCGATGCCTCCTCTGCTGCTTACACAGCAACTCCTTAGGAGCTTACTGGTGACCTCATTCACACAACGGAACACAACAACCCTCCAGGGAGTTGTTATTTGGCTGCGGTTTTCTGTGAGGTGGAGGTACTTCCCCAGACGGCCTGCTTTGATGCGCCATACCTCTCTTAAAACATCCAGACCAAGAAAAACGGACATGACATGTCATGCACAGAAATGTTTGTCTTGTATGGGAATCGTACCCACGAGCGTTGGTGTCAAAGTCGCGTCTCTCACGACTGAGCCACCGAACTCGTCAAAATATAATTGTTATTAATAAGCGTTTATCAAATGCAAAGATACGAGTGAGTACATACAACAGTCGCATATGATGTGTAACATCTAACTTCTCACCTTGGTAATAGAATTAGATTAGAATTATAAATAATTATTTAACAAATTATTTATATCAGCAGAAGTATCCGCGTAGGGTAATCCACCCAATTATTGGCACTTAAAGAAGCAATCACGTAATAATTAGAATTTTTTAATGTCAAATGGAATCTGATAATAATTACTTATAATGAATGTGGATAAGTCTCTCTTTTTATCCATACATTACTTTCAGTCTTCATACTTAGTTAAGTTAGGCTAAATTACGGTAATTATTTTTTTTACATTCATTCTACAGACGCGATATGATAAATAATTGTGACGTTTTTCGGACGGAAATAACGTTCACTAAATATATAGTTATATAGTCCTTTTAACATTTAGCTATAAATTGAGAATTCAAGTCAATACAATGATATATGTATTTATTTGATTAGTACTTTTATAAATGCAACGAAGTATTAGTTTTGTACCATTGATAGTAGTTTGTTCTGTGGCATTGTCTGTCTTGTTTTGAGTGATTAAATTGACATCTTTTGTTCATCATGATTGATTAAAAAAAAGATGATAATAATTGAATTTACTTTGTAATAAATTATTCTCAGTGTGGCTTTTTATTACTTACGCTGTAAATTATAGTACAAATAGTATCAATCTATTGGATAATAGGTCGGTACCATCTGAGCATCAACTCTACCATTGGTCAAATCAAATAGCGCGCGCTTCCCCGGCTTTCTATTACCTACTTCCAACAACAATGGTTCTGTACACTAGACGAATATCTTACCAAACCATACAATTTCAATGCCTCATAACCAATATTAATTATAACCCAATGCCAGATAATTATAACATTTTAATATATTGCATAATTATTATAATTCTGAATTATAATAATTATGCAGTATTATTTGTAATTCTGAATTATTTTATAATGTTTATTACGTATTGATAATATTGTATAAACTGTTGTAATGATTAATTCATTACATTCATGTGAAATTAATTAATAAGTATAAATATGTTAATAACTAATAGTCAATGCGTATTCGACTTACTTACCAATATTATTATTATGTTTAGTTATGTGTATAAAAATGGTGCAATGGTACAATGGTATAATATTTTATATATTCATAAATAACACTGAGTGAGGTACATATAAATTGCATATACCACAATCACGCCTTTTGTGACTTGCACTGGTTGCACTGCTAGGACACCAGGTTGAGTGGGAGGTAGGCCAGTGTTTAAACGGTGGTCACGACTGTCTCCTATTGACGATAGCCAGCATCGTCGACAGTTGAACGTGTCTTCCTATGCATGGAGATATAAATGCATCCATTAAACGCATTTGCTGTGTTATACAATTATTTAATGAAAAATTATCTATTTGTTTCAGGTCCAGTGCCACTAGCTAGAAACATAAGACACTTGCCCTGCATATCGAGAAGAACGGGTCAGGAAGGTCTTTGCATGTTTGCCATAGATTGCCTCAAAGCCAATGGCTCACACCTCGGAACCTGCATAGACAGGTTCTACTTCGGGTCATGCTGCCAGATCCCTGACAAAACTATCCTACCACAGATCATTGGCAACAATATAGAAGATAACACTATAGATAGCGGAAATTTCGTTCATCCTCAAACCGAAGATAAAGTCCAAAGTACAGTAACAAAAATTCCAGATATATTCCCAACTAGAAAGCCTACGACGGAGAAAACCAAAGTAACTGAAGCTGTCACTGAAAAACTTGAGCCTCAAGATAAAACCGATTATCTTGAAGACAAACTTGAAACCACAACACATAATGTAGTTAAATTAACAACAGCAGTAACTGTTGAAACGACAACTAAAGTACAAACAAGTAAAGCTACGACGGATGTGACTCAAACTCCTATAAAACTATCAACATTCCAAACTGTTTCCGGTGATAGCAATACAGTAACTGAAGAAACGAAAGTTGAATCAACTGAAGCTCCTAAAACAACTGTAACTACAACAACGATTAGACCTACAAGAAAACCAATCAAACCAACGCATAAACCTTTTAGACCATCAAATTTCACTAGACCCCAATACTTTACATCAACGCAGAAACCTAGGCCTACAGTTTCAGTATTCAATATTACAAGGAAACCTCCATATAGGCCTCCTCCTAAACGGCCAACGACCAAAAAGCCTTTGCCGTCTCCTCCTAGGTTAAATATAACAATTATCCCGCAATCAACAAGTTCTAGGCCTATTTTTACTAGACCTTTAGTAACTTCAATTACTTATATCAATACAACTTCAAGTACTGAAGAGATAACCACTAGTTCAACATCGACAACAACAACGACACCTAGTACAACAACAGTAGCAACAACGATAACTACTAGAGCTCCTACTACAACGACTACAACAACCGAAGTTCCTGTAACGACAGAAAAAATTGCGGATACAACAGAAACAGTAATAGAAACGTCACCTTCTTCAACGACAACAGAAAGTACCACTTCATCTACGACAATTACGACAACCACGTCAGAACTACCATCATCGTCAACGACAATAGAGGCTATAAAAGATGCAACTCCAGTTGTTAATGAAAAAGAAACTCTAAAACCAGTGAGTGAGACTGAAACTTCTTCAGCGTCTCCTGTGTTGTCAACGGAATATCCACATCTTGTCACGTGGTCCACGATTGATGGTGTGACAAAATCTCCTGAAAACAGTTCGACGGCTGCCGACGGTAAGTTTATTACTTTTAATTTCATTATATGTTTATCTGTGATGTTGTTCGCACTTTGTCTACAATCACATACAGTGCTACCGATTGCGTTGGTACTTAGATGACATTGACAGGAGGGCATCTGCCCATGTATCCATTTCTTGCACACTTATGATACTAGTTAATAGATTCAGGCGTTATTTTGCGAAAGTCAAACCTACATGCAATCCGATTTCATTTCACAATTGGTGGCGGAAGCACACAAAGTAGGTTGGATCGGATTGCACACTTATGATACTTCAAGAGATGGACGCATTAGTTCCCATTTCGGTAAATCGCCATAACAGACTTGTAGCACTGTTCAACGAGACAATGTTCAATGGTGAACATTCCGGCCTTTACTGAGTTTCGTTACTAATCAAGAGATAAGTATTCCCGTTCTGTTCTCTCTCAGGCAGGAACGGCGAACGTAACTGCCGCTAACAGTGAACGAAATTCGTTCACTGGCCACTAAGTGTTATTGACTTCAAAGTTTGGTACAGAAATCATGTATGTTCACGAATCTGTCATATTTGACAAGTAATACTTACGTGATCCAGTCGCAAAATTAACTAAATTTTAATAGAAACTAATAATAAGTAACAAATCCTATGATCAATGCCTGTTTAAATAAGATTATTAAATGTTTAGTGAAGACCACAGCTGAACAGATCATAATACCTTCACTTTTATTACAATCTGCTTGTAGTAATCTGTTTATATTTCCAAACTAAAATAAAATTTTGTCTTCCAAATGTGGCTTCTGCCAATACACCAGGTTCATTGTCAATAATGTACTAGAAATTATAAATGATACTGTATTTCTTGGAATTACAATAGACTCAAAATTGCAGCCCCACATAAATAAACTACTCGGTAAGCTCAGCTCTGCCGCATTTGCAGTTAGGAGAATTAGATAATTGGCGGATGTGGTAACTGCTCGGTTAGTCTTTTCAGCTACTTTCAGTCAGAGCATTATGTCGTATGGCTGTTGTGGAGAAAAGCGGCTGATATTGAAACCATTTTTATAATATAAAAGAGAGCCTATTCAAATTTAAAATAAATATCCTCACAGTTACCTCTCAATACATTTATGAGAACATAATGTATGCTACTTATACTTATACGGTACTTCGGCTTGCTACTAGTAGATCTTTTGTTGTAAATTGTATTCGATTCTACAATAAATTACCTGAATTAGTTCTGTCCTTGCCTGACAATATGTTCAAAAGGCACATCAAAAATACTCTATGTAAGGAAGGTTAATACAGAATCGATGAATATATGACTGGCAGAGATGATTCAGCGCATAGAGTCCATGAGGAATATACATATCCACATCGATTTACATACATACATACATATATATATATATAAAGACTAACGATCCGATTTCGAAAACCTAAATAGCTCGTAGTTTGAAAGATAAATCAGTACTTTACAAGTAAAACTTAATAATTCCTTGAAAGTACATACCTAGTCTGGCCATAACTTTTGTTACAAATTAATATGCATTTATTTTTTATGTAGTAATGTAATCTTAATAAAATCTCAGCAAGAAATTTAAAAAAATATTCTATTCGGAATGACCACCTTTGGCTTTGATACAGGCCTAGAATGTGTCTGGGAACGAATCTATGGCGTTACGCACTGTTTCCAAGGGAAGTTTAGGCACTGCTTGCTCCAAAGATTTCTTAAGAGACACAATGTCGGCGTGTCGTTTCGAGCAGGCCATGTCCATAATTTGTAGTCTAAGGGGGCTTTTGATCCCGATGATCGCATTACGGTTGCGAATGTCCCCTACCTCTCTGACCCCGACCCCAACACTCCGCACTCGGTGGATCTAAATGCGGAGAGTTAGGACTTCTGCACTGCTACAAGAGGTACCGATTAGTCCAGATACCTGGGCGCCTCACTTCATACGCCCTTAAGGCTTGAACCCGCGTGTTTGATTGTTAAGCTTAGCAGCGCCCTAAGCCGAGGTTCGACCCCTCTAGGGGCCCTTAGGCAGTTGCTTTTTGCTTTTCAGAATGTGGCGTCTCACGCCCGCCTCTCCCTTCCGGTGACCGGTCGAGTATTTTCTCAGTTTGTCTATTATAAACAAACAAACAAATTCGTTTATTAAATAATATTGTAATTACATAGAGTAGTGGTCAGGGTTTCCATTTAGGTAACAAATCACCTGTGTTTGGAATACCCTGCTCTTTTACAACTAAATTACATGCTAAGGTATATACATTATCTATGAGTTTTATAATCATTTTGGAATTTGAGCATGCATGCGTGGGCGTTTGTGTGTGTATAATGTACAAATGTACAAACATACAAAAAACAAATCTTTTCTCAATATAATATTAATTTAGAAGATGATAAGCGAAGTCAGAAGTAATCTTACACGGTCGGGCGTCAGTGCTGATACCACTATATGACTCCAGCCAGTACATGTTACCCACAAACCAATAAACCATTAGACTGTGGATGCAGGCACCCCGCGCTCACAAAAATGTTATGTTTTAGCGCCTAAATATGTAAGCGATTGGACCCTATTGACCAATGGGGGAATATTTTAACCAATAAGCCGATAAGTGCCACGATGTTGATCCGCGAACTAGCCAATACGAGCTGCGCGTTCCACTTGACCCCCGACCCGAAGCGGTGAATTGAGTTACTACGTAAAATTGATCTCATCTGTTCTCCATAGGTTTTTTCCTCCAAGATGTGACCCCATTGGCATGCAGCCCACGCCATACAAGCGAATCCGCGATTAATAGCAATATCTCCTTCGCGTTATCCCATTGCCTAATCCGGGATTATCCGGAATTGGTGTGATCCGCTACCTAAGCCTAAGGATTTGGCGAAGACACAGATTTTTTTTATACTACATCGGGGGGCTTACAACCATACGGCCCACCTAATGTAAAGCAGGTACCGTAGCCCATTAACGCTTGCGATATATTAAGTATCACTCGCGCGATGCCTCCTCTGCTGCTTACACAGCAACTCCTTGGGAGCTTACTGGTGACCTCACTCACACGCAGAAACATAACAACCCTCTAGGGAGTTGTAATTTGGCTGCGGTTTTCTGTGAGGTGGAGGTACTTCCCAAGACGGGCTGCTTTGATGCGCCCTACCTCTCTTAAAAACGATGCTTTATAAATGGAGCTACTGCCGTTACACCTCTGCAACCCAGAGGGAAAATCATACCCTCGCCAGAATTCGAACCTGAGACCAGCTGGTCCACAGGCCGGCTTCTTAGCCACTGGGCTATCAATCCGCGATTAACAGTATCTGTACCTTTATAGGTATGAACGATTATTCGTTCATATATCGGACGAGGATAATTTTTATACAAATTTTTGCCACCCACATATTAGAGCAATGACTTACAGCGATCGCAGAATAAATAAATATAGTCCCATGGGGGCAATACACCTCGCTAACATTAAATATCAAATTATAAGTATTTGTTATCTTTCACGAGTTTTGTGTTAGCATTAAGGTGTGAACACATCTGGTTTCTCTAATAGATTAGTTGAACACAAAAACTGCATACGATCGCTTTGTCAAAAACGAGCGACTAAAGAAGAATTAAGAACATACAGCATAACGATTTTTATTAGCATCAACAATAACTCTTGTAATAATAATAAGGATAAAGTAGAAAAGTATTATAAACACGGTAGACATGCGACAGTTGTGCAAAATTTGCGACATGATGATGTTAGAAAGAGAGTTAAAATAAGAAGAGGCATGCTCCTTTGTTTCGGACATGCAGAAAGAAAGAATTACGAAACAGATATACAACGCAAAAGTAGAAGGAGCTGAGGAAGGCGAAGACTTACCTCCATGACCAAATTGATCGTGTTTTATCAGAAGGTGATGTCAGGAGCCGTAGCCGTAGCCGTAGAAACCCGCGTGCTTGCATGAGAAGAACCATGAATGATAAAGAAATGAGTGTGGTGTGTAAAGATGGAGTCATGTGGCGCTCGGATCTCTTTGCCTGCCCAGCAAAGGATTTCGTATAAAGTTATATATAGATAGTAATAATAGTAAAGGCAAGAAGCATAATTGTCTGCATGAGTAGGTACCGGAAAGCTGACCAATTGTAACAACAGTTGGAGCATACATTAGTAATCGTAGTTTTGCTATGTGTTCTAGTGATGCTGCAATAAGGATACAGACAAAAACTACGAAAGGAAAACGAATTAATTAACCAATCTTATATCTGCTGACACCAAAAAGAACATACCTAGAGCGTATCGTAAATCATGCGTTCCATTATGGCCTAAAAACCGATGAATAATTTTTGACGAGCGTAATGGCCAATTGTTACGTTTTTTTTTATATACAACGTCGGAAGGCATAATAGCATACGGCTCATCTGACGTAAAGCAGTTACGCAGTTACCGTAGCCTATTAAACTCTCATTACCCGCGGGCCGCTTTTCCTCCAAGAAATGTATGGGAAAACGTATATAACGGGGTCTCACAAGTTAACGCTTGTAATATATTAAGTATCACTCGCGCGATGCCTCCTATGCTGCTTACACAGCAACTCCTTAGGAGCTTACTGGTGACCTCACTCACACGCAGGAACACAACAACCCTCTAGGGAACTGTTATTATGCAGCGATTTTCTTTGAGGTGGAGATATTTCCCCAGACTTTGCTTTATTGAAATCAGTTTTATACCTATACAATTTTAATAAATACAAAAAAGAAAGAGATAATGGTCAATTTACTTCCTTATTTACTTCTTGCCTTATTTTTATTCAAGACTTTATTATGGAATATTATTTTTAAAGTCAAACGAACTGAATAGGAAATGTTTTTAATGAGTAAGAAATATGACCGCACTCTTACTTCGCTCTCGGTTCTTATGCGATGATGATGGATTAGTGAGTCACGCACGACAAACTAAATAACAAGTCAATGACTCACTCTCACTGAGGAAATAAGTCTTCAAAGATTTTATGTCTCGAAGAGGTTGTGCAGGACAAAATTTTAAATAGTTAATAGATTCAGGCGTTATTTTGCGAAAGTCAAATTTACAGGCAATTTGATCTAAACTACTTTGTGTGCTTCCGCTACCGATTAGTTCGTGTGAACTACCTACTGCCGGCCAGCACCCACCTACTACAGTTAGATGCATGCCGCCGCTGTCAAGGCTGCTCTGGTCGTCTCTGCCGCGGCTGCCACGGTCATCTCTGAGACACGTGTTTTGCCTCTCCACGAGGCATACAATAACATGCTACGAAACTAACGACTAACATCTACGCCTGAGGATGTCTCGTAGAGAGGCGAATAACACGTGTCGCAGAGACGACCGCAGCAGCCACGGCAGCAATGGTGGCGGGTGCATGCGGTTCACGTTTCAGATGGTGAACACTCACAGAGACGACCGGAGCAGTCGTGGCAACGGCGGTATGCATCTACTAACGGTAGTGGGTGGGTGCCGGCCGCAGTAGTTCATACGAACTAATCGGGAGCGGAAGCACACAAAGTAGTTTAGATCAAATTGCCAAAATGCATGAAATTGATGGATGCTGTCCCCGTCGAACATCTTACATTCGACTATGATTCGTCGGTCTGTTCGACGTCTGGGGGAACAAATCAATATGAAAGAAATCAACGCAACTTCGACACCAACGCCCGTGGGTTCGATTCCCACACGGGACAAACATTTGTGTGCGTAGACATGTCTGTTTTTAGGGGTTTTTAAGAGAGGTAGGGAGCATCAAAGCAGCCTGTCTGTACCTCCAGGTACTTCCCCTCACAGAAAACGCTGCCAAATAACAACTGCCTAAAAAGTTGTTGTGTTCCTGCGTGCGAGTGAGGTCATCAGTAAGTTCCTATGCAGTTGCTGTATTAGCAGCAGAGGTGACATCGCGCGAGTGACACTTAATATATTGCAAGCGTTCATAGACTATGGTAACCGTTTTACATCAGGTGGACCGTATGCTTGTATGCCTCTCGACATTGTAAAAAAAGCTTCCTCAGACGGGCTGCTTTGCGCCCTACCTTCCGTAGTAATAGTAAAATTCCAAATATATTAAATTGCAGCTAAATTAAACATGATATTAGCTACCGTAGAGGTGTAATCTATATGTACTGAGCCAGATTGTATGTCCGTCCGTCCGAGACTCGTATGCTAAGCACGTATGTAGGTCGCGAGTGTGGCCGGGTCGCGTGCATTGTGTTAGTGAAATTGTTGGTCACTTTCTTCGTTCTGATCTATTTGTGAAGGCTTACACAACACAAGCTGGGTTTTTTTTATACTACATCGGGAGGCATGCAAGCATACGGCCCACCTGATGTAAAGCGGGTACCGTAGCCTATTAACACGTGAGATAAGTATCACTCGCGCGATGCCTTCTCTGCTGCTTACACAGCAACTCCTTGGGAGCTTACTGGTGACCTCACTCACACGCAGGAACACAACAACCCTCTAGGGAGTTGTTATTTGGCTGCGGTTTTCGGTGCGGTGGAGGTACTTCCCCAGGCGGGCTGCTTTGGTGCGCCCTACCTCTCGGGTTAGAAGTAATGGTCGCGAGGAGGTTCTTCTCCTTTCTAACGTTAACACGTTTCGTAATCCATTAAGATTGGCGGGTTCCATTACCTAAGTCTAAGGATTTGGTGAAGCTTTTTCATGCAATGTTAGGAGACATACAAGCATACGACTCACCTGATGTGAAGCGGTTACCGTAGGCCTGTAAGGCTACACATTAATAAGTATCATTAGCGCGATGCCTCCTCTGCTGCTAACACATCAACTCCTTAGGAGCTTACTGGTGACCTCACTCACACGCAGGAACACAACAACCCTCTAAGGAGTTGTTATTTTGGTTTCTGTGAGGTGGAGGTACGAGTAGTACCCCAGACAAGACAAACAGACATGTTCACACACACAAATGTTCATCTTGTGTGGGAATCGAACCCACGAGCCTTGGTAGCATTACTAACCACTCCACCACCGGGCTCGTCGTTGCAAAACAGGAATATCACTGCGGCCTTGCGAATACATTAAGTATCACTCGCGCAATACCATCTCTGTAGATAACACAGCAACTTACTGTTATTCTCACTCGCAGGAATACAGCAACCCTTCAGTGAGTTGTATTTGGCTGCGGATTTCCTTTTTTTTTATTCTTCATTTGCCATTGGGCCCTCGCGGGTAGACATGTCTTACATTTTTTGAAATAAAATCTTATTGTACCTTATTCTCTTATGTTACTATTTATCTTTTTAGGGTTCCGTACCCAAAGGGTAAAACGGAACCCTATTACTGAGACTTCGCCGTCCGTCCGTCCGTCCATGTGTCCAGCCTGGTGACAGTCCGACAGACGGACTGTCACCAGGCTGTATCTCACGAACCGTGATAGTTAGACAGTTGAAATTTTCACAGATGATGTATTTCTGTTGCCACTATAACAACAAATACTAAAAAATAGAATAACATAAATATTTAAGGGAGCTCCCATACAACAAACGTGATTTTTTTTGCTCGTTTTTGCTCGATATTGATAACGGCAACAGGTAGACGCTTGAAATATTCACAGAATATTTAGGTATATATTCGCTTTAAGAATAAATAATTAAATTAAAATAAAACAAATATTTAAGGGGGGCTCCCACACCACAAACGTGATTTTTTTGCCATTTTTTATAGATAGAGTCCGATTCGCACTTGGCCGATTTTTTTTTAATCTACCAGCACTTCGGAAATGACCATTGGCGAAGAAGAAATGCCGAAAGAAACTTGCCAATATGGGTCTCTTTTAAAATTGTCTATATTGCAGTAAATTCACATCAGCATATTGGTACAATAATGATATCAAATGATAGAATTTAAAGATTAACAAGAAAATTTGTGAGGTGGAGATACTTTCCCAGACGGGTTGCTTTGATGCGCCCTACCTCTCTTAAAATCATCCAAGTTAAGACAAACAGACATTACTTTAGGCATCATCCAAGGTTCCAAGGTGGGGGTCCGATCACGACCGTGGCCAATTCGTGACTGTCGCGACACAGTTCCGCCATTTTCTGAAGCGCTGCCCCAACGAATTTTGATAAACACCAAAAAAATTCTCCTTTTATATGGCAGTGAAGCGTGGCCTGTACTTGATCGGCACAAGCAGGAATGACGCAACTTTGTGGCGTTGGTGTCAATTTCCACACAAGGCAAACATTTGTGTGCATGAACATGTCTGTTTGTCTTGGTCTGGATGTTTTAAGAGAGGTAGGGCGCATCAAAGCAGCCCATCTGGGGAAATACCTCCACCTCACAAATTTTCTTGTTAATCTTTAAATTCTACCATTTGATATCATTATTATAAATATAAATACATTTAATAAATCTAACTTTTTTGAGTAGTATGTAACATGAATTACATACTACTCAAAAAAGTTTGATTTATTATAACTATATTGATCGCGAAAAAATCCAGAATCAACTAACTAACAAATAGTGTGGTACTCTAAACCTCTAGGTTCTTGTTTTATATGACAACTTCAAATTTATAACACTTATTCATAGGGTCCCTAAATATCAAATAATCGCTTTGATATTACTAGGCTACAATAATTATTTACCACCGGGCAGACCGATAATATTACTCACACTTAATTTTATCTTTCAGAAAATTGGTCTCCTATCACTCCTCCAGAAGGTTGGGTATTGATATCAACAATTCCGCCAGTACCTGAAATTACATCAACAACAACGATAACAACCACAACAAAGACAACTACGACATCGCCCAAACCAACTACAACAACGCCGAAACCAACAACAACAACGCCGAAACCAACAACAACAACACCTAAACCAACAACAACTACAACTACTACTACTTCAACTACAACTACTACAGAATTACCAATAACATTCGTCGAAACGCCGACTCAAGACACAACCCTACCTGTAACTGAAGATATTGACAAAACAACAGAATCATTACCAGAACCGACAATCGTAGAATTTTTAACAACATTAGTAGCGACAGCAACAGAAAAACCAACAACAGAAACTATTGAAACAACTCAACCGTTACTCGAATTTACAGTAAATGTTACATTATCACCGACAATGCCTACAACAACTGCTGGATCTACAACAATCGGAAATATTTCTGCAACAACATCTAACGTAACTAATGTAACATTACAATCAACAACAGAATTGCCAGACCCTATGTTAACTGGTGAGTACATTTTAACTTCTTATTTCACATGATATTATTGCAATTCTTCTTGGAAAGTTGCAGTTTAGCAATTTAATGTTTTTGATATGTTTACGTATTAAGCCCTCCTGAGTATTTCTGTATGATTTTTGTAATTGCTCCAAAAGTCGAAATTCAAAATAGTGTTTTTGATTTTTTACGTATCAAATTCTCCTGAGTATTTCTATATGATTTTTGTAATTGCTCCAAAAGTTGAAATTCAAAATATTTTTTTGATATGTTACGTATCAAGTCCTCCTGAGTATGGATATTTTCAATTGCACCAAAAGTTGAAATTCAATTTTTTTTTTTGATATGTTAACGTATCAAGTCCTCCTGAGTATGGATTTTTTTAATTGCTCCAAAAGTTGAAATTCAAAATAGTGTTTTTGATTTGTCTACGTATCAAGCTCTCCTGAGTATTTCTATATATTTTTGTAATTGCTGCAAAAGTCGAAATTTAAAATAATGTTTTTGATATGTTTCGATATGTATCAAGTCCTCCTGGGTGTTTCTATATATTTTTGCAATTGCCCCGAAAATAGAAATTCAAAATGTAAATTTGACTTATTTCCTCGGTGTAGGAAAACATCACGAGGAAATATTTGGTTAATACTACCTACGAAGTTTCCTACCGAGAACTATTAAGTTGTGGAATGACCTCCCTGCCGAGGTTTTCCCAAGAGACTACAGTATGGGGTTCTTCAAGAAAGGCGTGAAGAGGTTGTTACAGGGTCGCAACGCAAGAGTGACACCCCTGGTGTTGCAAATGCCCATAGGCTACTGTAACTGCTTACCATCATGCAGGCCGTACGCTTGGTTGCCACCTTAGTGGTATAAATAAAAATATAATATTTCCGAACGTACGGGTTTCCTCACGATGTTTTCCTTCATCGCCGAGCAAGTAATAATTACAAATATGTACATAAATCCGAAAACACGAATGTAGTGGTACACGCCAGGATTCGAACCGGCGACCTGTTGTTCGCAAGACCGGTTCTTTATCCACTGGGCCATTACTGTTCTGCCATTACATTGCCATTCATTATGTCTGGTATTAATTGCATACTAATAAATGGTTTTGTGTACTTACTTCCATCCCTGCAGCATATAATTAGCAATAACAACTCATCTCGGAACCTTCAATGGAGACAATTTAAGACTCCTTCTGAAATATAATTTTTTGTTGCAGAGATATTCTCAAACGCGACAACTTCCAGTCTGGACAAGAATGATTATAAAAAAGGTAATACTATATTTAATTATTTTATATAATCTATCTACCTATCTATAACTTCACGCCAAATCTCTTGCGGGGTAGGCAGAGAGAACCGAGCGTCACGTAACTCGATCCTTACATATCTCACTCGCTTCTTTAACATTTATTGCTCTTCTCATACACGCTCGCCGGTTTCTAGGGCTCGTCTATATAAAAAAAATATAAGCTTTTTTATATAAACTTTCTATAAAATAATTCATTGCTGAATCGTGTTGACCGCGCCCTGTTACACCTGGCTGCTAGGTTTAAGCTATGAACGCTCCTATATACCTTAATATATAGGAGCGTTCACCTTAAGTACCTTATATATCACTCACGCAATGCCACCTCTACTAACACAGCAACTCTTTAAGAGCTTACTGGTGACCTCACTGACTTCGATCGCGTAGGCTAGGAGGAGCTGTGAAGGTCTCTGTCGCTGTCGCCCGTGGCTGGACTGACGCAGTATGGGGAGGGAAGTTCGGAAACAGCTGTAGTAATTTCACCGGCGTTCAAAAATGGGCAAAAAACTGAAAACTGATGAATGAATAGTGGAATGAAAATTAATATGATGTATGAATGTGTTTATTTATTTTGTAATAATAAGAGCCTTGCATATGGCAGGGGTACAAGAAAAAAAAAGGCCTCACTGACTTTCAGGAACACAACGACCTTCTCGGGAGTTGTTGTTTGGATGCGGTATTCTACGTGGTGAACAAACTTCCCTTTCTTCGCCCTGCCTCTCTTAAAAACACCCAGATCAACACAAACAGACATGTTCATGCACACAAATGTTTGTCCTGTGTGGCAAACGAACCGACGAGCGTAAATATCAAAGTTGTGTGACAGCGCGTTTCACAACTGCGCCACCGAGCTCGTCGATCAGTAATAGGATACAAAAAAATACCGTCAATATTGTATGTAATTTTGTTAATCATAAACAAACAATAAGGAAGTAAGCTAATCGCCATTATAAATACAGTTTAATCTATCCAGTGATTAAATGAAGCTCGTTTAATTACACTCCTCGTAGACTATTGTTGTTTTGTTTGATAAATGTGGATTGAGCTGAGCATCAAGTCATTTTTAAACCCGACATTTTAATGTCAGGTTAATTATATAATTTCATTGTCAGATAAATGATTTGTGTTTCTTTTTATGTCCGATTGACACGAAACTAGTACTCAAATCTGTCTGATATGAATGATATTAACTAAGATGTTTTTATAGTTATTGATACGTCGTACACGCTCTAGAATGGCAATACGAAAGTAAGGCAATTGCCCAACTCGCATTCAGTTGGGCACGCTCTCGCGTCGCGGCTATACTTATTTCGCCACAAAGCCTAAATGTCTTAAGATATATATTCATCTCTTTCTAACGACAGGTATGCCCGTAATAACCGTACGTAGATATACCTAGTACAACTTGCACCATTTTAAAATACAATAATGTTGGTGTATAACGTGTCTACCTTTTGATACGTCGCTGGATATGAATATTTTTTTTCTTTTGACGTGAAAACTTCTTTAGCATCGTTAGTTCATAGTCGATGAAACGAAAAAGCGACAGTAAAAAGAGACAACCACGTACTTCTATATGATTTAACGTCCGAGACAATGAGATAAGTGTTTATTACAGGGTCCGAGCGTGATATTACGTGTGTGTGCGCGCCAGTGTATTACGAACCTTGGGATAAGGCGTCGTAACAACCGTAACAACCGTCGTAACAACATTGTATACGTTTATCGTTTACACAATACAAACAATTACAATATTTCATTATTTTTTTATAAAAAAATTTCAAGTATGCCGAAAACGAATACAGAATATTGTCATGATTATTAAGTTCATATTATTAAAGTTTTCACTTCCATACCTTGTGAACTGCACACATATTTTTTTATTTTGGCACAAACAGTCATTATTAAATATTATATAAGTTGACAATTCACTTGAATCTAAACTAAGAGGGCCGAATTTTTTTAAAGAAAAAAATTAATGGTGCCACTAGGTCAGATTTGTTAACTCTCTTTAGTTTGTGAACTCCAAGTAGTTTAAAGCTATGTTAAATCTATACATATAAATAAAATTGAAGTGTCTGTCTGTGATTTCAAAATAAAGCCTTTATCTTAAGCTCATATTATTATTTTCACGTTACCAAAGCCTAAAAACCTACGCATTTTTAACTTTTTTGTCTGTCTGTTTGTTCGTCCGGGCTAATCTTCGAAACGGCTGAACCGGTTCTGACGGGACTTTCACTGGTAGGTAGAGGACTGTTCAGAGCAGAATATGGGGTACTTTTTATCCCGTAAATGTTTAGGGTTCCTGCGTAAAAAAACTGTTAAAATTAGGGGGAAACATCTTCCAATTCGGGGACTTTGCAATTTTGAAGTATCTGCCTGTGATTTCAAAATAAAGCCCTTATCTTAATATCTCAAGCTCATATTGTTATTTTCATGTTACCAAAGCCTAAATATGCATTTTTAACTTTTTTTTCTGTCTATCTGTGTCTGTCTGTCTGTTTGTGGTCCGGACAAATCTTCGAAATGGCTGAACCGATTTTGACGGGACTTTCACTGGTAGTAAGACTGTTCAAAGCAGAATATAGGGTACTTTTTATCCCTTAAATATTTAGGGTTCCTACGTAAAAAATGAAAAACTGTTAAAATTACGGGGAAATATCTTCCCCTTCGGGGGACTTTGCAATTTTGTTTTTATTATTTTCATAGAATACGTATTTTTTGTAACATAAAATAACTACGCATTTTTTATGTAATAAAAATAAAATAAATATACGTTGCCTCCCGTAAAGGTCAATAGGTGGCGCTGTATGAAAATTGAATCGCTCTATGGTCGCATCTACGACCCTGAACTTTGTTTTTTAAAACAAAAAGAATTTGAGGTCTATAGAAATAAATGCTACTAAAAGCCCAAATCTCATGCGTGCGAAGCCACGGGCTTCAGCTAGTACACTAATAATATTTGACAAGCTCGGTGGCGTAGTGGTTAATAATGATTTTTTCATACCAATTTGAACTAAAATTTGTGAAAGTGGACATGTCTGTTTGTCTTGATCAGGGTGTCTTTAAGAGAGGTAAAGTGCATCAAAGCAGTCCGGTTGGCGAAGTACCTCCACTTCGGAGAAAACCGCAACCACATAACAACTCCCTAGAATATTGTTGTGTTCCTGCAAATGAGTGAGGTTACCTCAGTTACTGTGTTAGCTGTAGAGGTGGCATCACGCCAGCGATACCTAACGTATTGCATAGGCTACGGTAACCTCTTTACATTAAGTAGGCCGTATGCCTGTATGGCTCCCGACGCTGTATAAATAAATATTGTGATTATTAATTACATAATTATATCGATAAGTGACATTTGACGAGCTCGGTGGCTCAGTCGTGAATGACGCGACTTTGACACCAATGCTTGTGGGTTCGATTCCCACACAAGGCAAACATTTGTGTGCATGAACACGTCTGTTTGTCTTGGTCTGGATGTTTTAAGAGAGATAGGGCGCATCAAAGCAACCCGTCTGAGGAAGTACCCTCCACCTCACAGAAAACCGCAGCCAAATAACAGCTCCCTAGAGGGGTGTTCCTGCGTGTGAGCCAGATCACCAGTAAGCTCCCAAGGAGTTGCTGTGTATGCAGCAGAGGAGGCATCGCGCGAGTGATACTTAATATATTACAAGCGTTAATAGGCTACGGTAACTGCTTTACATCAGGTAGCCCGTATGCTTGTATGCCTCCCGACGTAGTATAAAAAAATATTGCAAAAATGCTTTAGAAATATATATTAATCTATCTATAACTTCACGCTAAATCCCTTGCGGGGTATGCAGAGAGAAGCGAACGCCACATGACTCGATCCCTACAAACCTCACTCGCTTAATATATATTAACATGCATTTAAATGCAATAGGAAGTATTAATTAATCAATAAATTATATTTCCACTTATTAAAAAAAAAACGTCGAGGCAACAAAGCATGCAGCCCTAATGTAAAGTGGTTACCGTCGCTTATGAATGCTGTGTAACGTGAAATGCGGTTTTCATTATCACTTATTTACCTAATTAATAATAATAAGTTATTTGGTTAATTAATATCGCGAAAAACAATTATTTCATACTGAAGTTTGTTAGTTTTACTGTGATAGCTGTTTTTATTTTAAAATTAAAATATTCTTATTGTACACCGAAAAGCTTTTATCAACTTTCGATTTTCGTCGCAATAAATACACTTTGGCGCGAAAAACACAGGTCAAAGAACGGACATGACAGCATCTTTAGTCAGTAATAACAAAAAAGGAATAAAAAAGACGACGAAGATCGCAGGTTCAGACAGACAAAGAGTAGTCGTTCGGTGGTCTGCCGAGACACACGCTACGGTCATAAGCAAGGACGCCTAGCTGCATATCTGTGGTTTCGAATTTCGAACCTAGTTTTTTTTTTTGTGTTGTTACGAGATTTATGTGCTTGACTTTCTGTTCGTAAAGTACAGTGCTAAAATTTATTTATTGTTGGGTGTTATATTTAAATAAATTTCATAACATTCTAAGCTGGATAGTTTCCTGAAATAAACTGTGTTATATCAGTAAAATAAAGATAATATAAGGTCAGCTTAACGCGGCCATTTATAATGAATGACAAAATAATTATCTTATATACATAAATAAAATATAAATAGACATTTTTTTTCAGTCTTTCTAGTAAGTAAATGCAATCTTTAATCAAGTGGTATGTAATATAAGTAGATATTTATAATTGCGTGAACTCGTGACTTTAATTATTCCAGTGTTAAAACAAAACGTTTAACTAAAAAAAAACATCTGTAGAGTTTTAGAGAACGTAATTTTAGAGCAAGGAAAAACTTCGCTATGTACTTTATTCGATTAGTGAACCTTTGAGCTCAAAATAATTAGAGTTATGTGAAAAAAAAAACCATAAACTTTCCGAAAAAGGGAAACTATATTTGTGACATATGCTGACTCTTCAGTGGATTTTATTAAAAATGATTTTGAATTCAACATTATTGGTGCTGGCAGTTTGCGGCAAGAGATTCTGGCCAGTCGGCAGGATCGTTGGCGGCAGCAAATCCAGCTTCGGGCAGTGGCCGTGGCAGATCTCGTTGCGGCAGTACCGGACATCCACATACTTGCATAAATGTGGTGCGGCCTTATTGAATGAAAACTGGGCCATAACAGCTGCACATTGCGTGGAACAGTGAGTACTCTGATTAATATATAATACTCTTCTTCTTCTGAGCGTTATCCCAATTTCCGGACTGGCGGAGTCCGCTACCTAAGCCTAAGGATTTGGCGAAGTTACTGAATTTTACATGGAGCGACTGCCGTCTGACCTCCGCAACCCAGAGCGAGAACCAGATCATTCTTAGGTAAGGTGTGACCTTCATTCGAAATACAGTTTACTGGACGTGCGGATTTCTTCACGATGTTTTACTTCACCGCCGAGCAAGTGACAATTACAAATATGTTCATAAATCCGAAAACTCGAATTTAATGGTACATACCATAGACAATACTATACCATAGATAATGTAGATGCTATCCATGATCGATTGAATAGAAATGATTTGGAGAGTAAGTTACTCACTATTGCCTTTATATTGGTGGTGAACGCATCAAACACTCTAATTCGGGAAGTACCTCTACCTTACTGCAGCTGCGGTATTCAAATAACAATTCAATGGTTGTTTTGATGCTGCAAGTTAATTTAGCAGTACCTGAGGAGTTCTAGCAAGGGTGGCAATACCCTAGGGATACTCCTAGTTTTGCGAGCGTTATCAGACTACGGTTACCTCTTTATATCAGGTGGGCCATAAAAATGATTATTTATGCTTATAGGTCGCGGTTTCGATTTCCGCAACAGGTCAAATATTGAATTTGATATTTACCAGAAAGTGCAAATAGGCCAGTTTTCCTAAACGATTTTTAGTATAACTTCCAAGTAACTTAATATTTTATCACTAACTTTTTACTTATGGAGACATATAATATATTTTAGGTCTTGTTCAGATCACTATCTCTATAAGACCTAAAGTAAATAAAAAACTGGTGTTATTTGTTACAAAAATATGGACCCTTATGCGGTTATGTTTAATTACTTTACTCGTATATAGGTTTGGACAATTGTAATAGGAAATTAATTTACATTTGTATTAATTAACTACTGTTAAGTTAATTAGAATGAGGTCTTTTTGCGAATTAAAAAAAAATGTAAATAGTCAATTTGCAACGTTTTTTTTTGCATTCTGGACGATTTGATAACTTATTCGTGTGACGATTTTGTCAACATAACTTTAAATAGGGCAGTGGCACTTCCTGATGTCCCTATTCTATTTCTAGCATAAATTGATCATCTGATTCTGTTTTTATTTTTTCTTATTTATTATACCTCAATATTTCACTTCCTTTTTATGTGTGTGTTCCTTTTATGTAAAGCTCCCTGACTTTATTTATAACAAAAATATGAATCACTATGGGGTTATGTTTAATGTTTTTTTGGGGTTACTTTACATAGTTTGGGTCAATTCGAATAGTAAATTAATTTGTAGTTTAAATGAAATAGATCCGCTTTTAGCTGCTATAAATTTTGTATTCTGGATGTTTCGTTTAGATATTTCCTTGTAGTTAACATGACTTCAATCAGAGAGGCGTAGAGATGTCCCTACTCTGATTCTAGCATAAATTAATTTCAGATTAATTCACGTTATCTCATTCTATTTCCTATTTGTTCTTATTGTACTACAACAACAAATATTAGTTTGTAGTACAAACTAATATTTCGTGCCCTATTTTTTTATACAAGTACATGATTGACTTTCGATTTTAATGAAAATGAGTTGTGGGTATTCTAACAATTTAGTTACGTAAGCTCTATTACTTGATGTTGGGAATAAAGCAAAAGTCACCCTCACGTACACATGGTGCATTCAATCTATGGGAAAACTCATAATAATACAATGCACTATGCCGGTTAAATATAATCACAGTTCGTTAATGATCTCATACCATAGTAGTATCTACATACGATGTAATTGGATAAATGTACTTATAATTCTCTTATTATTATATTATATCTAAACCTAAGTTTAAGTGCAGAAGATAATTGGCGCATCAGACAAACCTAAGTAGTTTTTGTTGTGCCCTATACCCAATTGTAATGAAAATAAATAAATAAAACAAAGACAAACAATACTCTACTAAAATAGATGTAGGGCATATTGTTTAAATACGACAACGTGATTAGGGAAATCAATACCTCCATCCATTTTAAGCATAGTATAATTGGCCCAATACCATACGATCTGTAACACAATATTAACCTAAAAAATACGTAAATAAAAACGCTAAAAAGACACGTTTCTTGTATAACCGCCTTTAATTTTAAAGAGACGAAACCCTAAAAATAAATTAATGTGACTTCGCCAAACTGCGTTCCGCTTAACAATTAATGAGCGAAATTTATGATATTATTGCTAAAAATTAAAATTCTATAATAACAAGGATATAATGTCAAATAACCAATAGAATTCATATCAGGCCACGAACCGTGTTGTTTTTGTTTTCCACTTTGACAAAGTCATCGCACTTACGACCAAATTATAGTGTATATACTACCAGTATTTGGTTTTATTCTCTACCTGGGTGATGGATGTCATTGCACTTGAAAAAATGTATATACTAGCGACGGGTCCATCATTTAAATTAAATGGTGGAAAGGATTATCATAATGTGCATGAAATGCTTAAGATAACTAACGTATTTAAGTTGATAAGGATTAATACTGTATATCCGTATAATATCCGATGAAAGCTGGCAGTTTTGACTTTTTTCTACATTTTCAACAATTATCGACGATTGTTGAAAATGTTATTTATATTTCAATTATACACCTAATCCTTGTGTAAAAATCACTCTGTCTGTTGGTGAAAACCGCATGAAAATAAGTAGTTGTTTTTGAGTTTATCGCAAACAGACAGACAGACGCGATGTGGGACTTTGTTTCATTATATATAGTGATAAACGCTGTTGCAAAAATAACCGGTAAGTATCAACCTATGCCCGCTGAGAAGTTTCTGATGGATTCAATTTATTTATATTATCACGGGATATATTAATTAATGATTCCAGTGTTAAAATAAATGTTTGTCCGAAAACCATGAATTGATCGGTCTTAGAGAAAGTAATACATAATCAAAATTCTCGTTTTAATTTTATTTTTTAATTATTTATTTATATTTAAGGAGAACCAGCAGCTTACAAAAAATAAAGTACAAGAAACAATAGACAATAGAAAGCCAATAAAAGGTTCCCACAGATAGAAAAAATTGTAAATGTGTTTAAAATCTTGGCATTTTTACTTATGTCTGTATAAAGTAAGTAATTGAATTTCATTATCTCATCTCTTATTTCATGATCTAAACATAAAACTACCGCACTCGTCAGTGATTTGTTAAAAATAAAGTCATGTAATTCAAAATTAGTATGACAATACATGGGGCACACTAAAAGTTTTGCACTTCTAGCTAATCGGAACTATTTGAATTTCGAATGTTATATTTTTTGAAACGTTGCAACCTACTTAGTAATAAAAAAAACAATTGGCGGGAAATCATTTGTCAATTGTTTTTTATCCCACATCAAAGTTCTACGTACGCAACGAAAATGGAATTGAGTCGAAAAGATTTTAAAGCGATGATTTTTTATGATTTTAAAAGTTCTCTCTCTCCGCAAGACTGTGCTGCTCGTCTTCAAAATGCTTTTGGGAGAGAAGCACCTTTGAGCATCGTGAGGCGATGGTTTGCTGAATTTGATAGAGGTGGAGTTTCTTTACATGACGAATTTTGTGAAGGGCGGCACTATAAGTTTTGCGTAACTTAAAAAAACAACATGTTATAACCAAAATATTATGTTTATTGCTTTTCAAAATACTCTCCTTTTACATTTTAAACATTTTTTCATGCGATCAAACCATTTTTTAAAACAGGAGGACCACAGATCTGAAGGCATGTTTTCTACGTGCTGATTGAACGCTATCACTGCCTCTTCGGAGCTGGTAAAAGTGAAACCTCTCATCAAATCTTTGATTTTGGGGAAAATACAGAAATCACAGGGTGCTAGGTCGGGGCTATGCGCAGGATGGGTAACGAGTTGTACTTTTTCGGAAGTTAAAAATGACTTTGTTTTGTTGGCCGTGTGTGAAGAAGCGTTGTCATGATGTAGGAGAACGCGGCTTTTTGGTCGTCTTTCGCGAACTTTTTCTAATACCCTGAGTAAACAAATGGTAGAATACCACTCGGCATTAACACTCTTTTGATCTTCAAGTGGAATTGTGCAGATGGGACCCGTAGCTGAGAAAAAAAACGCGATCATTTTTTTACCAACGTTTCTCGCCTGCCTCACTTTTGTTGGCCTGTTCTCATTTTCAAACACCCATTCACAAGATTGCTGTTTTTTTTGGCGTTCAAAACAATAAATCCAAGTTTCGTCTCCTGTGACAATGTCATAAACAGCATTAGAATGTCCGTGGTCGTACTTCAGTAGCATCTGTGAGCACCATTCCACGCGAGCCCGCTTCTGCTCCGCTGTCAGTTCATGAGGGATCCAACGACAACAAAGTTTCCGAACTTTCAATTCTTCGTGTAAAATTTTCTGAATTTGGCTCATACCAATCCCTAATAGTTCTCGAATTGATGAGACAATTAATCCGCGGGTTTTCTTCAATTAGCCGCTTAACAATAGCCACATTATTTACGTTGACGGCAGTTGAAGGCCGCCCTTCACGAGATTCGTCATGTAAAGAAACTCGACCTCTCTCAAATTCAGCAAACCATCGCCTCACGGTGCTCAAAGAAGGTGCTTCTCTCCCAAAAGCATTTTGAAGACGAGCAGCACAGTCTTGCTTGCGGAGAGAGAGAACTTTTAAAATCATAAAAAATCATCGCTCTAAAATCTTTTCGACTCAATTCCATTTTCGTTGCGTACGTAGAACTTTGATGTGTGATAAAAAACAATTGATAAATGATTTCCCGCCAATTGTTTTTTTTTTATTACTAAGTAGGTTACAACGTTTCAAAAAATATAACATTCGAAATTCAAATAGTTCCGATTAGCTAGAAGTGCAAAACTTTTAGTGTACCCCATGTATTTGTTTTTATTTTATACCTGGGCGTTGGATGTCATTGCACTTGAATACGATATGTTAACAACACGTCAGTTAGTAAACAAGTGTACTGCCTTTCTGATGTGAACCGGTTAGCGATAGCCTTTGATCGTTTGTAAAATAAGGTGTATTTATCGCAAATTGCCACCCATGCTGCTAATGTCTGGAGGGTTGTTGTGTTCCTGCAAGTGCAAGTCGTAAAGAGTTGTTATGTGAGTAAAGGGGGTTGGAATTGTGCGAGCTATACATGAGGTATCTACATCAGGTGGGTCATATGTTTCAATACCTCTAGACGTTGTATAAAAAATGGGGATCTGCAGGCATTATTAATATTGGGTTATTATAACAGAAGGTCGAATGCCACATTACACTTTCACTTATGATCGTTACACATTATATCGACGCTTGAAAGGCTAATTGATCCAAGCGACATTTTTTCGATATTGAGTTAATACATATTCGGAATCAGCAAATTTTTCTCTATCGTTTGAACTAGATTTAATTTTTTTATGTGTACTTTTTTGGCCCTCGACACCCGTAGCAAAATAGGTTTCAGTTCGGAGGTCATCGATCCAAGCAACATAAAATTTGACCAATTTGAGGGCCCTCTGACTTAAACTGTTTAGGCTTTTTCCAATTGTAATCGCATGTCAGTACAATCAAAGTGCGCGTTAAAACATATTACTTTTACTTTCTTATGTACGTGATTGTGTCGCTTTACCTGTAATATATTATATATTCTTTATTGCATATAACAGTGTTAAACATAGTAACAAAAATAGTAGTTTCGCAAAGGCGAGCTAATCTCTATAATAAAGGGATCTCTTCCAGCCAACCTGTGCTGTGGGATATTTTGTAAAGTATACTGAATAGGAAAAGTATAAATACACCAGAGATATATATATATATATATATATATACATTAGATGGGTGCATGAGCATCATATAAGTTTGTGAGCATTTGTGTTCCGGGTCACAATGAAATGACAGTGGATAGTGTCCATGCAACAATTGAAATGAAATTGAAATATGCGACTTTAAGAATTTTGAAGATTGGAAAAATATAATGAAGATAATTTAAACAGGCAAGATTAGCAAAGTGCGTGTGGTGACAATTAAAATTTTAGCCTTCAAATGTTATGACAATCTCATACATAATGATTGAAGGCGCTAAGAAAGACACTATAGGAATAATTGCAAGAACAAAGCTAATTCAACAAAAATATAAAACAGTTTTGTATATAACTACTGCTAAATATAAAGACTAAAAAAGTTATACGATACAGGAGTTATATCAAAACTATTTCATTTAGAATACTCGAGCTTTTCTCATCGCAATAGAAAAGATGTTTTGGTAGACACAGATATTGAAGATGAAATAGAAGCCTCAAGTTTAGCATCGGATTCTATTTATTATTTTTTAATAAGGAGTCTCATTGCTGTATTTTTTTAAGACCGACTTATAAGGTGTTATTATAATCTATTAGATATATTTGAAAAATACTTTAGATAGTAAATTGTTTGTTAGATAGTAAACTAAATTTAATTTAAACAAAAAGTTAAATGGTTTTTACGTTTGATAACTTTTAGTTTCATATATAATTAAATAAAAAAGTTAAACTGTTTTGTTTTGTATTTCATAAATTTAAACAATAGAAAAACTAAATTTGCCACTTAAAAATAATTACACCTTCTGTGTATTATTACGTATTATCAGGGGATTCACAATAAACCTGTGAAATATTACAAAATTGTTTTGAAGTTTTAATTTTAATTTAAAAACATTTTATTCAGAAATATTTTATTGACGTGGTAGAAGAATGATGGTTTAAGGACCTACTTCCGAGATAACCAGAGTAAAAAATCGTTTTGTTTCATTCTGTTACAACACAGATTGTCGCTTCCATCAAGTTACACTACTCATATTCCACTCTCCTTGTTGCTTAAACTCATGTGACATATCAGATTTACAGAAAACATGGTGTATAATTCATTTTCCCTCGTTTTATTTCATTTTAATATTGTTGCCTGAATCATTTTATATTTAGCGGTTTTATATATCTCATGCAGTTGAACCACTTTGATTTATTCTACATTTATTCTGCATTTATTTTCGTCCAACCGACATAAATTTCCCGAAATAACACTAATTTATTAACAGAAATCATTTAAAGAACTTTTGCATGTACCCTACCCTGTATTGATTTGATCAAAATCTAGTTCAGTAGTTTTTTATAATATTTTTTTTTTCGAAATAATAAAACTTTATATCTCTCTCGTGCACTTTCACAAAAAGTTGCTTAGATTAATTAGCCTTTCAAACATCGATGTTATTAATACAATCTACTTATTATGCTAATGCTAAATTCTTCTAGCTGAGGTCAAACACCTAATTCAAGAAATGTGACGTCAACTACAAAACATTTTCCACTCGCGATATAATGCGCATACAAATCGTATTTCCGAACATGCGATACGATAGTATAATGTAAACAGTAGTATAACATCAATGAAAAGTTTGAAATCGTCAAATTGACACACCACGGCACCGGTAAATAATTCCAAGGAAAGTAACGAACGAAAGTATCAAATCACTTCCAAAAGTCAATGTCTTCAAAAGACACATCAAAACACGCTTTGTAAAGGGGCATAAATAAGATTGATGAATACCAGATTGACAACGATGTCTGGAATTGATGCAGCAATTACAATTTTTTTATTTTATCATTCGACACCATCGTCATTGGCAATTAACTCAAATTGCCAAGAAAATAAAAATACTAGTATAGTAGCACCGTCCGGTACCCACCCACCAACTATCGTTAGTAGCTTGCCGTCGCTGCCATGGATGCTCCGGTTGTCTCTGCATAGACTGCCGCGGTCGTCTCTTCGAAAAGGGCGAAAGTCATCTGAAAAGTGAACGGCCTGCACCCACCACCGTTGCTGCCCTGGCTGCCCCGGTCGTCTCTGCGACACATGTTTCGCCTCTCCACGTGGCATCCTTCTGACGCTGAAGATGTCAGTCGTTAGAATACATGCTACGAAATGTTGAACTAATTGATTCGGTAGTGGGTGTGGTGGTTATGGCAATAGTTTCCATGTACTAATCGGTAAAGTAATCACACGTAGCCGGTTAGATACAATATGCATGTAAATTTGTCTTGCTCAAAATAAATGCTACTCGTAAATCTATTAATCATTATTATACTGTTATTCAGACATAAATTTCATCATCATCATCATCTCAACCTGTATTCGTCCACTGCTGAACATAGATCTCCCCTCTAGAGTGCCACACGTCTCGATCCTGTGCCACCTGCATCCATCGACTCCCAACAAATCTCTTGAGGCCGTCGCTCTATCTAGTGGGGAGTCATCCCACACTGCGTGTACTAGTACAGGGACGCCATTCGAGAACCTTTCTACCCAGCGGTTGTCGGTTCTACGAACTATGTGGCCGGTCCACTGCCACTTCAGCTTGCTTATCCTGTGGGCTATGTCGGTTACCTTAGTTCTACTTCTGATATCCTCATTTGTGATTCTATCGCGCAGAGAAACCCCGAGCATAGCTCTTTCCAAAGCACGCTGAGCGACCTTAAGCTTCCCCATACGGCCCGCAGTGCAGGGCCACGTCTCAGTTCCGTATGGCATCACTGGCAATACGCACTATTCTAAGACCTTGTTCTTCAGGCGTTGAGGTATTTTGGACGAGAAGATGTGTCGAAGTTTCCCAAACGCTGCCCAGCCGAGTTGGATCCGTCTGTTGACCTCTCGGTCGAAGTTGGACTTACATAACTGAATAACCTGCCCTAGGTAAACATATTCGTCAACGACTTCGAGCCTAGTGCTTCCAACCGTGACCGGCATAGGTGTAACATGGACATTCGACATGATCTTAGTCTTGTCCATGTTCATCTTGAGACCCACCTGATTGGAAACACTATTGAAGTCATTGAGCATAGCGCTAAGTTCCTCCAGAGATTTCGCCATGAGAACTATGTCGTCGGCAAATCGAAGGTGAATGATGTATTCGCCATTGATGTTTATACCGTATTCTTTCCAGTCCAAGAGCTTGAAGACATCTTCCAATGCTGTGGTGAAGAGTTTTTGGGTATATAATATTGCCCTGTTTTACACCTTTTTGCACTTCGAACGGTTTCGTACTCTGGTCCTGTACTCGGATACACATCGTAGCCTTACTGCATTAGCACTTCAACACTTCGATGTACCGATAATCAATTCGACATCGCTGGAGACACTGAAGTACCGCCCATGTCTCAACGGAATCAAAGGCCTTTTTGTAGTCCACATACGTTAAACATAAGGGCAGACTCCTCAGTCTTCCGTATAATCCGGCTTGTTCTTGTTATTGCTGGAGGCGGGAATTCATCAAGCCTGCGTGAGAAACGGTTTGTGATGACTCTCGAGAACAGTATATAAACGCGGCTCAGAAGCGATATCGGCCTATAGTTCTTGAAAAGGGTATTATCTAGGTATTATCAAACTTTTTTGAGAAACAACATGACCAGGTTTCTGCTCCACGCTTCCGGTGTTTCACCGGAGGGAATGACGGAATTGAATAGCCTCTACTACAAGTGTCGGCTTTCCGCCCGCTTTCAGAAGCTCCGCCGTAATTCCGTCCTCACCCGGTACTTTTCCATTTTTAAGCTGTTTGAGAGCCATACGAATCTTGTACAGACTGATGTCCGAGATATCTTCGGTATAATGTCGGGTCTGTTTAGCTCTTGGGTCGTTACTAGCACTGTTGCCCGGTTGTAACGACAATGTGTACAGCTGTTCATAAAACTTCTCATTTTCTTTTAATTGAAAAAACCGGCCAAGTTCGAATCGGACTCGCCCACGCACGGTTCCGTACCATTATCTTTAAATACGGCAAAAAAATCATGTCTGTTGTATGGGAGCTCTACTTAAATATTTATTTATTCTATTTTTTAGTATTTGTATATATATAGATATATATAACCATATATATATATATATATATATATAACCATGATAAATGAATAAAATACAATAAGTTTTCATTTAAAATATATAAAAGGTGTCCAAGTGCACACGTGAGTTTAATGGTCATCATGGCAAATAAAGAATTTATATATTTTTAATGACCTGTGGTTCCAAATGGTAACCTGCAAATGCAAGCTTGCCCTTTGGATCACTACTCACGTTTTATGTACTGCATGCATAGCGCACAACTCATTGCTCCCGATCTTGAAGAGTTACGCGAGCGTCAAAAGGGCGTAAGTGTGCTAGCCGGCCTACTGCTGTCTCTATTGTGGCGTTTTCGAGCGCTCAAAAGATAATACTGGCCGGGTTTGTTTGCTATCCGATATAAATAACACGGTATGGTATAAGAACATATGATATTGGTGTGTTATGACTTATGACTCAGACTAAAAACACAGTCTTCTTCTTTCTAGAGTTATTAAGTTTCAAAGATGTAACCTACTTATACTTGTTTTCCAGCGTGCCTCCATCAGAGCTGCTGGTTCGTCTGGGAGAACACGACCTGGCGGTTGATGATGAACCGTATGGATACGCTGAACGACGAGTCCAGATAGTAGCCAGCCATCCACACTTCGATCCTGCTACTTTTGAATACGACCTTGCATTATTACGGTGAGTTATAATTTTTTGACATTTATGCACTTTTTTGAAGTGAACACTTGTTTAGCATCATTACGATTTGAAGCTCGATGAAACGAAAAAGCGACAGTAAAAAGAGACGACCTCTTACATCTATAGGATTTAACGTGCGAGAGAATGAGAAAGACGTATCTACCTATTCCGGCCATAAGTTCTTTTATAAATGAATGTGCATTTATTTTTTATGAAGTAATGTAATCTTAATAAAACTTATATGTACATAGAAGTCTCAGCAAAAATATAAAAAAAGTATTCAAAATGGCCACCTTTGGCTTTGATACAGGCCTTTAATCTGTCTGGCCACGAATCTATGGATTTGCGCACTGTTTCCATGGGAAATTTAGCCACTGCTTGCTCCAGAGACTTCTTAAGAGATACAATGTCGGCATGTCGTTTCGAGTAGGCCAGACAAAAACTGACCATAATTTGTAATCTAAGGGGTTAACATCTGGGCTAGACGAGGGCTAGTCTTTAGCTCTTATGAAGTTCGGAACGTTGATTTCGAGCCAGGCTTAGGTAGTTCGTGCCTCGTGATGTGACCAGGTGCAGAGTCCTGCTTGGAAAATCCACGGTACCTTTTTGGAAAGTGTATTGCTGAGAGGTTTCAGAACACGATCCAAGACAGTCTCTTGATACACTTTGGCTGAAGTCTTCACTCCTTTTTCACAAAAACTGAAGCTTTGTCACTCCTTGACAAGAAATCGCGTGTGAACTGCACACATATTTTTTTTATTTACAGTGAATTTGATCTAAACTACTTTGTGTGCTTCCGCTACCGGTTAGTTCATGCGAACTAGTGCCGGCCGGCACCCGCCCATTACTGTTAGTAGATGCATGCCGCCGCTGTCATTGTATTCAATTCGTATCAATCATATTATTATAATGACTATCATTTACATCGCCTGAGGATGCCTCGTGGAGAAAAACACGTGTCGCAGAGAAGACCGGAGCAGCCAGGGCAGCAACGGTGACGGGTGCATGTAGTTCACATTTTTAAGATGGCACTCGCAGAGACGACTGCAGCAGCCGATGCAGAGACAACCGGAGCAGCCATGGCAGCGGCGGCATGCATCTACTAACGGTAGTGGGTGGGTGCCGGCCGGCACTAGTTCGCATGAACTAATCGGTAGCGGAAACACACAAAAACACTTTTGCAAAATAACACGTGAAACGTGAATCTATTAGCTTTTTTTTTTATTTGTTATACACTATAGAACTGCGACACTACGAGCTCGGTGACGCAGTGGTGAACCGCGCTGTTACGTTACCAACGCTCGTGGGTTCGATTCCCACACAGGACAAACATTTGTGTACATGAACATGTATGTTTGTATTAGTCTAGATGTTTAAGAGATGTAGCGCGCATCCTAGCAGCCCGTCTGGGGAAGTACCTCCACCTCACAGAAAACCGCAGCCAAATAACAACTCCCTAGAGGGTTGTTATGTTCCTGCGTGTGAGTGAGATCACCAGTAAACCCCTGAGGATTTGCTGTGTTAACAGCAGAAGCAATGTGCGAGTGATACTTGATGTATAGGTACATCAGGTGGGTCGTATGCTTGTATGCGTCCCGACGTTGTAAAAAAATATGCTTATCATCACAATAACATGAACGAAGCCAATACCTGATTTTGCATATTTTTTCGATGTCTTCCTTGAGTCTAGATCCGTTGATGATGGAACAAGTAATTTAGCTCTCACAGATTTCTGGTTTTCGTTATCGGTCAAACAGAACCAGAAAGAGGTCAAGAGTTTGACGAGCTCGGTGGCGCAGTCGTGAATGACGCAACTTTGACACCAACGCTCGTGGGTTCGATTCCCACACAAGGCAAATATTTGTGTGCATGAACATGTCTGTTTGTCTTGGTATGGATGTTTTAAGAGAGGTAGGGCGCATCAAAGCAGCCCGTCTGGGGAAGTACCTCCACCTCACAGAAAACCGCAACCAAATAACAACTACCTAGAGGGTTGTTGTGTTCCTGCGTGTGAGTGAGGTCACCAGTAAGCTCCCAAGGAGTTGCTGTGTAAGCAGCAGAGGACGCATCGCGCGAGTGATACTTAATATATCGCAAGCGTTAATAGGCTACGGTGCCCGCTGTACATCAGGTGGGCTGTATGCTAGTATGCCTCCCGACGTAGTAAAAAAAAGAGACAAACCTGATCATTTTATAGAATACGTTTTATTGGCGTTGTCCCGTTTTACTAATCCATTAAGATTCGCGGGGTCCGCTCCCTAAGCCTAAGGATTTGACTAAGATACTGATTTTTACATTGAGCGACTACCGTCTGACCTCAGCAGCCCAGAGGGAAACCCAGATCATTCTTAGGTCACACGCTATTCGAAATATAATTTCTTGTAAACCCTCACGATCTTTTCTTTCACCGCCGAACAAGTGATATTTACAAATGTGTACATAAATCCGAAAATACGAATTTTAGTGGTAACATGCCAGGATTCGAACTGGGAACATGTTGGTCACAAGGCTGGTTCTTTATCCACGAGGATGCTCAATTATTCGACCTGGTCTCCATTTTCGATAAATTAAACCCCTCCGTCCACTAGGATCCATAGTCCAGCTCTACATGTGGATCCTTGGATACTTGTATCTCCTTTTCAATTCAGGATTAAATATATTATATGTTTTAAGGGTATATTTTTTTATCTTATCTAATTACAATATAATGACGTAAAGTTCTTTTCCTGTACTTGAGCTATGAGACCTTGCTTTTGACCAAATTTCTCAATTTTAGGTCAACTATATTTTAAGAGAGGTAGGGCGCATCAAAGCGTCTGTGGAAGCACCTTCACCTCACAGAAAACCGCAGGCAAATAGCAACTCCGGAACTTGGCTTATAGGACTCCAGACGTTGTATCAAAAAAAATCATTGACAGATTTCGTATAGAATTGTATTTGCAAACAACCAACCATTCTGTATCCAGCTTGTAATAAAAATAGTCATGGTTTACGCCATAAGCAAGTCGGTCACAGGTTTTTTGCTGCGGAGACAACTTCAGAATTGTCTTTTCAATTGGCTCGTGTCTCCATGACCTTCGAACGTAGGTATTGTCGTTAATCAATGCCAGGTTAGCTTCATACGGCGGCTGTGCCCATGTGACGTTATCATTTTTTTTATACTACGACGGATAGCAAACAAGCATACGGTCCGCCTGATATTAAGCGATTACCGTAAGAACGCCAGCAACAAAAAGAATGTCGCTAGCGCGTTGCCACCCCCGCCGTCAACACAGCAACTCCTCATCTTCTGGTGACCTCACTCAATCGCAGGAACGCAACAACCCTCGAACAAAGTTGTTATTTGGCTGCCGTCTTCTATAAGATGGAGGTACATCCCCATTCGCGCTAACGTCGTGCCCTACCTCTTCTCTAGAGCCTCATTTGTTGATAAGCAGGGTGCACCAGGTGCAGGTGAGGTTGACTTTGGCTCTAAAGGTGACGTTGAGCCACTTACACCCCTAAATATTACTAATTAACCTGATCAACAACTGAAATTTCGTCCTACACATATAAATGTCACCCGGGTGAAGATATAGGTAGTAGAGATGCGGCGAGTACTACTCAGTACTCTGTGTACTCAGCATGTCATTATAGTACTCGTACTCGGACGAGTAACTCGTTTTAAATACAGAGTACTTAGTTAAAGTAATTTAAGGTTGAAAATACTGTATTCTCATTAGGGATTCAATAAACAAAGATATTTAATTTAATTATTTGAATCACATATAATACACTGGGAAATGGTACGAATTCTATAAATAATATATAACTATAATATACATGTAACTAGCGACTCGCCCCGACTTCGCACCGGTAGAAAAGCATATTACATGTGTATTATACTCGTAGTAATATTTCGTCCTACACATACAATGCCACCCGGGTAAAGATATAGGTACAAAAGATGCGGCGAGTACTCTGTTACTACTCAGTACTCTGTGTACTCGGCACGTTTTACAGTACTTGTAGTCGGACGAGTAACTGGTTTTAAATACAGAGTACTTGGTTAAAGTAATTTAAGGTTGAAAATACTGTATTCTCATTAGGGATTCGATAAATAAGCATATTCAATTTAATTATTTGAATCACATGTAAAAAGATATATTGGAAAATGGTACAAATTCTTCTTAATAGGTATAATATGTGTGTCTAGAGATCTGCCTCGGCTTCGCATGGGCAGTAGAGCATGTTACGTGTGTACATACAGTAAGGATTAATACTGTATATATATCCGTATAATATCCGATGAAAGCTCCCAGGCGACTTGAATTTTTCCGATATTTTCCACAATTATCGTCATGTTTCAGCCGATTTACACAACACCTTAACAAATTATACACCTAAACCTTTCTCAAGACTCGCTCTGTCTATAGGGGAAAACCGCATGAAAATCCGTTCCGTAGTTTTTGAGTTTATCGCGTACAGACAGATGCGGCGTGGGACTTTAAATATAAATATAATAATATAAATATTGTCTGACAAATTACACAGCGCCACCTAGCCCCAAAGTAAGCGAAGCTTGTGTTATGGGTACTAGACAACTGATAAACATACGTAAATACATTTTTTTTTTGTAAATACATACATATCATACATAGAAAATACCCAGACCAAGACAAACAGACATGTTCATGCACACAAATGATTGTACTGTGTGGGAATCGAACCCACGAGCGTTGGTGTCAAAGTAGTGTAACAACGCGTTTCACCACTGCGCCACCGAGCTCGTCAAACTTTGTTTTATATGTTGTGATATTTAACATATGCAAGTTATGATGCAAGAACTAACTAGCTAAGCATTCTGCTTTTTCTTTCTTCTTGGTAAAGATGCAACCGAGTAGGTAATACTCGGTATTCAGTTACTCGGTAAACTGCGTACACGTTTTATAATCCATTAGGATCGGCGGGGCCCGCTACCTAAGCCTATAGATTCGGCGAAGATACTGATTTTTACATATATTTTTTTTATACAACGCCGGGAGGCATACAAGCATACGGCCCACCTGATGTAAAGTGGCTACCGTAGCCTATTAACGCTTGTAATATATGTATTAGAAGCGTTATCGCTCGCACGATGCCTCCTCTGCTGCTTACACAGCAACTCCTTAGGAGCTTACTGGTGACCTCATTCATACGCAGGAACACAACAACCCTCTACCGAGTTGTTATTTGGCTGCGGTTTTCTCTAAGGGGGAGTTACTGCCCCACACGGATTGCTTTTTACGGCCTACCTCTCTTAAAAACACCCAGACCCCACGACACGGAATCGAACCGTTGAACCGTGGAAATCGATCGTTGATGTCAAAGTAACGTAAACAGCGCGTTTCACCACTGCCCCACCGAGCTCTTCAAATCCTTAGTCTTTGGTAGCGGACCCCGCCAATCCTAATGCATTAGGAAACGGAATAACGCTAGAAAGTAGACTTGCGTAAAGAACAGTATACGTAGCCGACATAATAAATGGCCTCCCGCCGGTTGCCGCAAACTAAGCCCCAGAGGTCAAGTGCACTGGTGAGTGACCGAAGATCTGTTTGCGTTGCGGACTACAAAAAAAACAATCAATTCAGCTCACATTTTTGTTGCGGTTTTTTACGGTCCGTCTGTGAATTAATGTTTTGGTGACAATTATAAATTAAACTAATAGATTCAGGTCAGCTAACCTGATCAGGTGAGCCGTATGCTTGTATGTTTCCGGACGTGATTAAAAAAAAATTGGATAATAGGCTGATTCTTTATCCACTAGGGCTATCACTCCTCCTTGCACGTTTCCTTTTCAGTAAATTGTATTGTTTTTTTACGCAACGACGCCGCGCATGTCATTCTAACCGAACACGCAGGTTAAGCAACATCCACCGCAGCCTGTCTATGGATGGGTTTATCTATCTCGAGTTTCTCCGTGGCTCGGAGGGCACGTTAAGCAGTCGGTCCCGGCTGTTGTCAATATAGCAGTCGTTAAGCTAAGTCAGTGGCCCTCGGGCGGCTTGAAAACAATGGCCTCCGCCAATCCGCATTTGAGCAGCACGGTGGTATATGCTCTAAATCCCTTCGGTTGAAGGAAGACCAGTATCCCTGCAGTGGGATGAGTAAGGGTTGATGTTGTGGTATTTACGATATTTGTAACTCGTGGTTTCAGATTCTACGAGCCAGTGAAGTTCCAACCGAACATCATTCCAATCTGCGTCCCCGACGACGATGATTACTATGTCGGCAAGACAGCCTACGTCACGGGCTGGGGAAGACTCTATGATGGTACGTACTGTTATTGCAGCGAGAAATAATAATTCCATTCATAATACTGGATACTTTTTTTTCCTTGCGTTATCTCGTTTCCTAATGGATTAGGATTGGCAGAGTACGCTATGAGTCTAAGGATTTGGCGAAGATACTAGACGAGCTCGGTGACTCAGCTCAGTCGTGAATGACGTGACTTTGACACCAACGCTCGTGGGTTTGATTCACACACAAGGCAAACATTTGTGTGCGTGAACATGTCTGTTCGTCTTGGTTTGGATGTTTTAAGAGAGGTAGGGCGCATCAAAGCAGCCCGTCTGGGAAAGTACCTCCACCTCACAGAAAACCGTAGCCAAATAACAACTCCCTAGAGGGTTGTTGTGTTCCTGCATGTGAGTGAGGCCACCAGTAAGCTCCCAAGGAGTTGCTGTGTAAGCAGCAGAGGAGGCAACACGTGAGTGATAATTAATATATCGCAAGCGTTAATAGGCTACGGTACCCGCTTTACATCAGGTGGGCCGTATGCTTGCACGCGTTGCCACCCCTGCTGCTAGTCCTTTGACACCAACGCTTGTGGGTTCAATTTTTTTATACAACGTCGAGAGATATACAAGCCTACGGCCCACCTAATGTAAAGCGGTTACCGTAGCCTATAAACGCTTGCAATACATTAAGTATCACTCGCGCGATGCCACCTCTGCTGCTAACACATCTACTTCTTAGCTTACTGGTGACCTACCTGACACGCATGAACACAACAACCATCTAGGTAGTTGTTATTTCGCTGCCGTTCTCTGTGAGGTGGAGGTAGTTACTTCTCCAGACGGGTCGCATTGATGTGCCCTACCTCTCTTGAAAATAGCCAGCCCAAGACAAACAAACATGTAGTTGCATGCAGATGTTTGTCCTGTGTGGGAATCGAATTCACGAGCGTCGGTGTGAAAGCGGCGTAACAGCGCGTTTCGCCACTGCGCCGACGAGCTCGTCAGGAGATGACGAGCTCGGCCGTTGTTAGATGTCGATGCTGTAAGAATTTACTCTCATCACTGTTTCCTGACGCGCCAAAAGAAGTATAAATGTTGAGGACATTTTTTCTCGTACTAAAAAGTTCGGCAACTCCTACCTCTGTCGAACTATTAAAAAGTGGAACTCATTGCCTGCCCATGGGTTTCCTCCTTCCTACAACATGGGATCCTTTAAACGAAGCGTGAAGAAGCACCTTGCGGGCCAGCATGGTAGCGTCAACTGACAGGACACTGTAGTTGTCAGTTGCCGCAGCAATTTGGGCTCCTTTATTCGCTTACCACTAGGCGAAGGCCACTATGCTGAGCCAATACAAAAAAAATAACTTTAAAAAAATAGTTTCACTATCACTTATTCCACAGAGGGTCCCCTGCCCAGCGTGCTCCAAGAGGTGCAGGTGCCCGTGATCAACAACAGCGCGTGCGAGGCGATGTACCAGACAGCTGGCTACAACGAGCACATACCCAACATATTCATATGTGCTGGAAGACAGAAGGGCGGCGCAGACAGCTGTGAAGGTATGCTTTTAACACATTATCCTAACATATACGTTGCGTAATTACTTTTTTAGGGTTCTGTAGCTCAAAAAGAAAAACAATACCCATATAGGATCACTTTGTTGTCCGTCTGTCTGTCTGTCAAGACCTTTTTCTCAGGGACAAATTATACACCTAAACCTTTCTCAAGAATCGCTCTGTTTATAGGGGAAAACCGCATGAAAGTCCGTTCCGTAGTTTTAGAGTTTATTGCGAACAGACAGACGCGGCGTGGTACTTTGTTTTATAATATGTTGTGATTTTTAACATATGCAAGTTATGATGCAAGAACACTAGGTAAGCACTCTGCTTTATGTTTCTTCTTTCTTCTTGGTAAAGATGCAACCGAGTAATACTCGGTATTCAGTTACTCGGTAAACTGTGTACGCGTGTTATAATCCACTAGCTGCTGCCCGCGGCTCCGCCCGCTTGGAGTCAAATAACGTAGCCTATGTGTTAATCCAGATCATAATCTATCTACGTGCCAAATTTCATTCAAATCCGTTCAGCCGTTTAAGCGTGAAAGAGCAACAAACATCCATACATACAAACTTTCGCATTTATAATATTAGTAGGATTAGGATCGGCGGGGTCCGCTACCTAAGCCTATAGATTCGACGAAGATACTGATTTTTACATATATTTTTTTTATACAACGCCTTGTATGCCACAAGCATACGGCCCACCTGATGTAAAGTGGCTACCGTAGCCTATTAACGCTGTAGCTCAAAAAGAAAAACAATACCCTTATAGGATCACTTTGTTGTCCGTCTGTCTGTCTGTCAAGACCTTTTATCAGGGACGGGTGGAGCTATCACGCTGAAATGAATATCAAACACTCAGTTCTGCAATCCCTTCGAGCAGTGAAAAATCAAACTTCTGAGTCAACGCAATCAGTAGATAGGCTGTTTATACCTAGTTTATGCACATATTTTGACACTCGTAAGGGATCAAAACTTATAGGGTACTTCCCGTTGACCTAGAATGAAAAACCGTTTTGTAGTTACATCACAAAAAAATATATTTTTTTTTGCGAAAATATTTTTTGCGGAACTCTCGGTGCGCGAGTCGGAATCGCACTTAATGGCTTTTTTTCAATAGTACCCAAAACCGAGCATGCATGAAGTGAACCGAGAATGCAATGAGTGTGGAAGAAGCGAGAGAGGTATGTTTGGATCGGTGCACCTGGCGTTCAATTAGTCTCTCCATTAGTCTATGCCTACTCCAATAGCAGACAGGCGAGATGATATTTATGATGATATGTTCTAAAGCTCCATTCCATGGCAGAGAGAGCATGAGAGTAAATTAAATGCTGTCGAAATGCGAGCATTGCGCAAAATTTGTGACAAAACGCTTGTAGACCGCGTTCGAAGAGAGACTGTCAGTTGGTCTGAAAGAAAAACAACATAAGATAAACAAAAGTGATCTGTTGGTTCGGACATGTAGAAAGAATGCAAGATGAAAGAATGACGAAACAGATATACAATGCGAAAGTGGAAGGATTTAGGAGCCGAGGAAGACTCACCTATCATGATCAAATTGGCTGTATTTTATGGTTTAGTTGATGTCAGGAGCCTTAGGAACTGACGAGCGTGCATGAAAATAACTATGAATGTTAAAGGAGCGAGTGAGGTGTGAAAGGACCGTGCATTATGGCGCCCGATTGTCTCTGCCCACCCCGTATGGGACCTAGCGTGCAGTAATATATACATAAGGCTCCATTCCCACTTCCCACTGAGTGCGACCGACCGAAGTCACGAGCCGAAGTGTTCCGTCAATTTTTATATAGCATATTGACCTCTATCTCTTCACCCGATATTGAGCAATTTTCTACCTGCTACTTATAAAAAAGGTACCTACGTATTTTTGTCTTTCGTTGTTGAAAATTGTGTTTTATTTTGTAGGGATAGAGTTCAATATGTTGTTGGCCATTTCTTCGCGTTGGCCTTACTCATACCTTAAACAATGAAAACAACTACTTCTTAGGAGCTTACTGGAGTCCTGACTCACACGCAGGAACACGACAACCATCTAGCGAGTTATTTTATTTGGCTGCGGTCTTCTGTTAGGTGGAGGCACTTCCCCAGACGGGTTGATTTGATGCGCTCTACCTCTCTTAAAAACATCTAATCAAGACAAACTGACATTCACACAACTGTTCATGCACACTAGTGGAGTCGAACCCACTAGCGTTTGTGTCAAACTAGCCTTACTAAGCACTCCGCCACGGAGCTCTTATCTCCTCTCTAATAAACTTCTTCTTCGCGTTATACCGTTTCCTAATCCATTACGATTGGCGGTGTCCGCTACCTAAGCCTAAGGATTTGGCGAAGAGATTTTTACACGGTGCGACTGCCGTCAGACCTGCACAACCTAGAGGGGAAAACCAGATCTTTCTTAGGTTAGGTCACGCGTCTTTCGAAATATATTTTCTTGGACGTGTGGGTTTCCTCGCTATGTTTTCCTCCACCTTGTCTCTCATTAATCTCTACTATTAATTACAGGTGATAGCGGCGGTCCGATGGTGATCCAGCGAGCTCGCGACAACCGGTTCGTGCTGAGCGGGGTGATCTCGTGGGGGATTGGGTGCGCGGAGCCAAACCAGCCGGGCGTCTACACCAGGATCTCAGAATTTAGGGACTGGATTAATCAAATATTGCTATTCTAGTTGACAATGGCAACTTTGTTCCGTTTTGATAACTGCTAATTGCAAAAAGGAAATTGTTAATAATTTTAAAAATTACATGGCCTTCATAAACCGTAAGACCACTTGACGGCGCATAAAGGCACGCTTTACTCACCGAAACATAGTGTTTTCGGTCCTATATATATATCACCGATTCGAACTTACGATCCAATGCGTGGTAGCTTTAACCAATAAGCTGATATAATATGTGACACGGTGTTGTATGGACGAGCCAATTAGAGCTTTGGGTTCTACTTCACCTCCGTAGCCGTGAGTTGAGTTTCAAAGCAAAATCGTTCTATCGGTACTCCATTAATTTTTTTCCTCATGGACACATTACAGTTGTATAACCGGCTCAATAATTAACATCACTTAAGTAAATAATAAATGAGTATTTCTCGAAGAAATTACGTAATGCTATTTAGTCCCAAACGAAACAAAGCTAGCGTATTAGACAACTGATAAACATACGTCAATGCCTTTTTTGTAGATATATAGTTTATAATATAATATATAGATTCGCTGTCCGTGTCAAAGAAGTCTGCACACAAAATGATTATCGTGTTCTTTGACGAGGCCGGTGGTCTAGTGGTTGGCCACAACTCGATACCAAGGCTCTCGACTTCGATTCCCCTGCAGGACAAACATTTACACTTGAAGACGTGTGTAAGGACCGCCTCATGCGCCGCTCGGTCCTTTCTGCCTACCCCGCGAAGACCTGGCGTGAAAATATAAATAGATTATAATAGAGATTACGATAGATTATTTACAGCAGTGATATCCACATCAACACTTACTCATCCCACAGCATGGATACGGGGTTAACCGAAGGGGTTGAGAGCGTACTTCACCACGCTGCTCAAATGCGGATTGGCGGAGGCCGGTGTTTTCAAGTCGCCCGAGGGTCACTACTTAGCTTAACGACTGTCATCTATTGACAACAGCCGGGACCGACGGCGCAACGTAACCTCGGAAGCACGGAGAAACTCGAGATAGATAAACCCAAACGTAGACAGGCTGCGGTCCACGAAAGCAATGCCATGTAGCACAAGTAAAGGAAAAAATCCGAAAAGCGTAATTTTGTAGTTACATAACAAAAAATATTTTTCCAAAAATAATTTGCGAAAATAATTTTTACTGAACCCTCAGTGCGCGAGTCGCAGTCGCACTAACGGCTTTTTTTAATACTTAAAACGTCTAGTAAAATCTCGTGGTGATTAATACGATATTACTTGTTACCGGAGGGGCACTTTGTACAAAAGTCGTCTGCGTGGGTACCTCTGTCGCACCTGTTTCTACGGCCAAGCAGCTATATTTAAATGCTGTGTCATAGTAAAATCAAATTTGATTTTACTATGACACATTTACTATGGTGTAGAGTATTCCGGTTTGGCAGATGGGTGTATTTCATCCCTAGTAGTGACATAAACTCAGTCTATTAAGAAATTTATGTGAGTTATATAAATCATTAGGTACTCATGCGGTATATATACCTAATTGTACATTGAAATTTTATTCAAATTTTATATCTATCGATAACTTCACGCCCAATCCCTTGCGGCTATGCAGAAAGAACCGAGCTATCAACTAACACGTGATACATGGCAAAATAAGAATAAATAAAAATGTTTCCTGACCTTACTTACTATCAAAAAATAAATACTCGCCTACGCCTAAACGTATCTATAAATCTTTAGGTAGATTGGGATTTAATCGGAAACTTGCTTCAATTGTTGCAAATATAATTTTAAATTAAGTTTGTTCATTCTTACAGTAATACTGAACTAGGCCTGCACCAAATAATTCTGATTCTGCAGACGTCTTGGTAAAGATGATTTAATAAATTTAACATTATAGATCGTTCATATATAGAAGGTTCAAAATGTGTAGTCACCATATTAAATTGTCATTAGGCAAAATATGTTATCCCCGGAGAAGGGATCACTTATATCATTATCCGAATGTACAATACCTACTAGACTAACCTATAAGACTGTATTTTTTTCTAGAGAATTGGTGCTTACTTTGTTCAAAAAACTATTGTTGCAGCGTTCCAACAACGAATGTTTGTGATTTATAAGAAAACAATACGGATGTATAATTAAAAATAAATATTTATTGTTGTTTTAGCTAGTTTATAATATTTACGAATTTATTTAAGTAAATGAAATTGTGTATAGCAGGATAATAAGTCAAAAATAGATTTATATAGAAAATACTATAAAAATCTAGGCAATCAATTAAAAAAAACATTATAAGAAAAATCATAATTTATTTTAGTATTACTGCGTTATTGTAAATACCTTTTATATTTTAAAAATAAAAAGCATTTATTATTTTTATTTATGAATTAGCCATAATAATAACAATGAAATTGGTTCCACTGCGAATCAAATTTGATAATTTATGAATTTAATAAACAATTATGAAACAGTAACTATGAAGTTTCATTTCTTTTTAAGTAAACGTAATTCTTCATTCCAAATTGCAAATTTGAGTAGGTACAACATATAGGTAAGAATTTGTATGTTTCATACTTTTTTTCTATTGTTAATTTTTAACAGCTGCTAAGTTAAAAATCGGTATTCAAACACAGGAGAAAATTACGTCGCAATGATTTGTTTTCGCGTATTTATCACATCGTTCTCTTTTTCCTATAATATTTACACAGACTTCTATCAACTGTAATTATTTCAGATTTTCGCTGTGACCTGTTTTGGAACATGCCTTTCTTATAAAACTCCATTAGATCTAATAGCTGCACTTTAATATTTCGACTCCCCAATTCCACCACAGCTACAAAATAAATAGGTATATCGTTCACAATCAGGTTTGAAAATTAAACAAATATTTAAAACACCACACGACCTATGTTATTTGTATTACTGGAATAATGAAATAGCCCATTTATGGTATGTTTTAATTTTCTTTCACCTCAGATCCTCACCTTTGCTGGCGTCATAAACTAGGTATAATTATGTATTGCTGTACTACATTACATCGTTGGGTAGATATATGATTTTCATTCACACTCACTCGTCGGGGTAATTAATGAAACACAAATACTTACCCTATTTTTGGTATGATTTAATTTTCTTCACTTCATAAACATTCCCGTACTAAATTCTGACTTACAGAAACATGGAGAGGATGAGCGCAATAACGAAACTGTAAGATTTTCTGTTGAGAACGGAACCCTAAAAATAATGCAATGTAGGGAGATCGTAGAGTTACATTTACTCGCGCAGACTTACGAGCGTACTATTCAAAAAATGTGGAACGCTTCACGATTTTGCGTGTCATCCTTGCGCAGGGGCCATGCTAATCTTCTCTGTATCGTTCCAATTTTAGTATATGTACTGCCGAAGCAAGTACAAATGTTATTATCAATCAACCGGTATATATACTCAGCAAACGACAAAACTTCAATTGCGCGATTCAGAAATTGGGCCTTCCATATTTGTTTCAAATCAACGCCATCTATTAACAAATATAGTAACTATGTAACTAAACACTCACACGATGCTTTATACATTTTGCTCGTTAGTTCGTAATGTCGCCTTAAGATGGCGTTGAATTTAATCCTAGTATTAAAAGATTCTAGTACACATTTTTTTTTATAAAAAACACATTTCGGACGTACCTGAATGTGAAGGCGAACACGCGTTTTAAATATAGTTATCTTGTTTTAGTAAAGTGAGTCTAAATCGTTTATTATTACGACGCCTCACGGGTGCCATTTTTTTCCGAAGAAATAAACTACGAACTGACATTCATTCAATCTTTGCAATACACATCTTCTCATCTCTATGTTTTCTATACGCCAAAAATATCATCACTACTGATTATCATCCTCAAATGTAGCGTTCGATTCTATTCTTTTCCGCAATGATACCTATTATAAAATTATTATTGTTATTAAAACATGTATCAGCAGAACTGAACATCAATCACTTTTTAAAAAAAATCTTTCATACAAAACTTTTCGTACTGACATGTGATAATTGATTTATATTTATAAGGGTATCTATATACAACAACAACAAGCGAAGGAATTTGTGTATCTAGGTACCATGTTTACACGAGATGGGAAATGTGAGGGAGATATTGAAAGAAGAGTGAAATCAGGAAACGGTATCAATGGGTTTTTTTATACTACGCCGGGAGGCATGATACGTCCCACCTGATGTAAAGCGGGTACCGTACCCTATTAACGCTTGCGATATATTAAGTATCAGTCGCGCGATGCCTCCTCTGCTGCTTACACAGCAACTCCTTGGGAGCTTACTGGTGACCTCACTCACACGCAGGAACAGAACAACCCTCTAGGGAGTTGTTATTTGGCTGCGGTTATCTGTGAGCTGGAGGTACTTCCCCAGACGGGGAAATACATGCTTTGATGCGGCCTACCCCCCTTACCGGTCTACCGTCATGGCGAGGGAAATTATTTCGAGCAAAGCTCGCCATGCTATTATTTAGGGTCTATTAATTGCTTATAAGTTGATTTTAAATCAATTTACTAAATTGTTCTGTTCCTACGTGTGAGTGAGGTCACCAGTAAGCTCCCAAGGAGTTGCTGTGTAAGCAGCAGAGGAGGCATCGCGCGACTGATACTTAATATATCGCAAGCGTTAATAGGGTACGGTACCCGCTTTACATCAGGTGGGACGTATCATGCCTCCCGGCGTAGTATAAAAAAACCCATTGATACCGTTTCCTGATTTCACTCTTCTTTCAATATCTCCCTCACATTTCCCATCTCGTGTAAACATGGTACCTAGATACACAAATTCCTTCGCTTGTTGTTGTTGTATATAGATACCCTTATAAATATAAATCAATTATCACATGTCAGTACGAAAAGTTTTGTATGAAAGATTTTTTTTAAAAAGTGATTGATGTTCAGTTCTGCTGATACATGTTTTAATAACAATAATAATTTTATAATAGGTATCATTGCGGAAAAGAATAGAATCGAACGCTACATTTGAGGATGATAATCAGTAGTGATGATATTTTTGGCGTATAGAAAACATAGAGATGAGAAGATGTGTATTGCAAAGATTGAATGAATGTCAGTTCGTAGTTTATTTCTTCGGAAAAAAATGGCACCCGTGAGGCGTCGTAATAATAAACGATTTAGACTCACTTTACTAAAACAAGATAACTATATTTAAAACGCGTATTCGCCTTCACATTCAGGTACGTCCGAAATGTGTTTTTTATAAAAAAAAATGTGTACTAGAATCTTTTAATACTAGGATTAAATTCAACGCCATCTTAAGGCGACATTACGAACTAACGAGCAAAATGTATAAAGCATCGTGTGAGTGTTTAGTTACATAGTTACTATATTTGTTAATAGATGGCGTTGATTTGAAACAAATATGGAAGGCCCAATTTCTGAATCGCGCAATTGAAGTTTTGTCGTTTGCTGAGTATATATACCGGTTGATTGATAATAACATTTGTACTTGCTTCGGCAGTACATATACTAAAATTGGAACGATACAGAGAAGATTAGCATGGCCCCTGCGCAAGGATGACACGCAAAATCGTGAAGCGTTCCACATTTTTTGAATAGTACGCTCGTAAGTCTGCGCGAGTAAATGTAACTCTACGATCTCCCTACATTGCATTATTTTTAGGGTTCCGTTCTCAACAGAAAATCTTACAGTTTCGTTATTGCGCTCATCCTCTCCATGTTTCTGTAAGTCAGAATTTAGTACGGGAATGTTTATGAAGTGAAGAAAATTAAATCATACCAAAAATAGGGTAAGTATTTGTGTTTCATTAATTACCCCGACGAGTGAGTGTGAATGAAAATCATATATCTACCCAACGATGTAATGTAGTACAGCAATACATAATTATACCTAGTTTATGACGCCAGCAAAGGTGAGGATCTGAGGTGAAAGAAAATTAAAACACCAAAAGTACCTATGGAATGCTTTTCATCCGCGACGGCCGAGGAGACTGTTCATGCGTTTGGCATAAGGTTTGCGTGTGTGTTTTAAATATTTCTCGGAAACAGCTAGGCCGATTTTGAAACGGTTTTTGCATTGTGTATGTCTCACTCCTGTGCGTGTTCTTAGATAAGTTTTAATGTCTAAGAACACGCACAGGAGTGAGACATACACAATGCAAAAACCGTTTCAAAATCGGCCAGGGCGTGCTACAGTATTCGTGGATCTCTAAAACGGTTAAATCTATTTTTTTTATTATGTCACGTACTTTATATTAGTTATTCAAATAAAAATAAGGTAGTTTAATATTATTAATTGGTATAATAAATAGGTGTATTGCATTTGGTGGGCTAACTCACACGATGAGGTTCGTTGAAAAAATTAAGTTTAAAAGTAAAATTACTACCGTAAAAAACTACCGTAGTATGTGTGTAATAATATGAAATGAAATAAATTTTGTAAATATAGAAGCTGTTAGCAGTTTTTAGGATTCCGTACTTGAAAAGGTATGACCCTCGCAAGGGAATCAAAACCTATAGGGTACATACTCCCCGTTGAGAAATTTAGCAAGAAGCAATGTCACGTAGTGCAAGTAGAGAAAAATCCAAGAACGGCAAAATTTATAGTTATATCACAAAAAAAACCGAGTGCGCTTTAGACCACACGAATGAAGTAGAAACTTATTTATCTCCATAGTGTGATACAGACAATAGGCTGCACGTTGTCTTAGATAAACGAAACTTAACTCGCTATGAGAGAAAGAAAATGTGTGCTCGCACCTCTCTCTTGCCTCTATGTAACCTTAGTGTATGGATTAATACTGTATATATATCCGTATAATATTCGAGTTCAAGCAGTACGCCTCTGGAATGCTCTGCCGTTTAATGTTCGAAGTGCTCAAACTCTTTCCTCCTTCAAATCTCTAGTCAAAACGTACTACCTTTCCCTAAACGCAACCTAATCGTAACTTTTCACTGACCTCTATTTCTTTCTTTTTTTTCTATAATTACTGCTTATACATGAACTACAGTATCTATACTATTCTATATTTATGTTATAAAATTTACTCAGCGCCACCTACCTGTTTTTTATCAAATTTTGATTGTTCTCTCTCAGCTGTAGGATGTCTGGAGGAGATCGCTTAGCGATAAGACCGCTTGTGGTGCTTTAGTTCATAAGTTTAATATACATTGTAATTTTTTTGTTGGTGCAATAAAGTATATATTTATTATTATTTATTTATATCATATAGAATAGATTTCTAAATACAATTTATTTTAAGTATCTAACGCCATTAATAAAAGTCAATATACAAATAACTCATTTATTAAACAATTCACTTCATCTGTATCATGTGGGCGAGGGCCCAGTCGGGCTGGACCTCCGCGATGTCCTCCACGAGCACTCCCTCGGCGGTCACCACGCCGAGCTGGTACCGCTGGAACGCCCGCGCGTCGCGGTAGAACAGAACCTCCATGCACTTGCGGACTAGGGCTCTGGAAAATACATATCAGTTTTGTATTTTTTTTTATACTACGTCGGGAGGCATAAAAGCATACGGCCCACCTGATGTAAAGCGGGTACCGTAGCCTATTAACGTTTGAGATATTATAAGTATCCCTCGCGCGATGCCTACTCTGCTGCTTACACAGCAACTCCTTGGGAGCTTACTGGTGACCTCACTCACACGCAGGAATACAACAACCTTCTAGAGAGTTATTATTTGGCTGCGGTTTTCTGTGAGGTGGAGGTACTACCCCAGACGGGCTGCTGCGCGCTAATACACCCTACCTCTCTTAAAATATCCAGACCAAGACAAACAGACATGTTCCAGCACACAAATGTTTGTACTGTGTGGCAATCGAACCACCGCATTAGTGTCAAAGTAGCGTAACAGCACGTTTCACCACTGCGCCACCGAGCTCGCACGCTGTATTCCTTCGCCGTCTAACAAGTGCTAATTACAAATATGTATAAACCCAAAAACATGAATTTAGCGGTACATGCCAGGATTCAGTTGGTGAAGGTTCAGTGGGTGAAGAGGTCAGTTCTTTATCCACTGGTCTATCACTACTCACGGTGTTATGGCCTTAACAATACGTATAAAAATTGGCCAAGTGCGAGTCGGACTCGCGCACGAAGGGTTCCGTACCATTATCTATAAAAACGGCAAAAAAAATCACGTTTGTTGTATGGGAATTATTTATTCTTAAAGTGAATATATAACTAAATATTCTGTGAATATTTCAAGCGTCTACCTGTTACCGTTATCAATATCGAGCAAAAACGAGCCCCCTTAAATATTTATGTTATTCTATTTTTTAATTATATTTATATTATAGTTATAGCGGCAACAGAAATACATCATCTGTGAACATTTCAACTGTCTAACTATCACGGTTCGTAAAATACAGCCTGGTGACAGACGGACGGACGGACAGCGAAGTCTCAGGTAATAAGGTTCCGTTTTACCCTTTGGGTACGGAACACTAAAAAAGGTATAAAACTACATACTTGGCTGACTCCTCATCCATGTTGCCCTTATCAATGCCATTCCGGAGCAGAGGGGTGGCCATATGCGCGCCGAGGCCGGTCGCGATCGTCGAGTCTTCATACGCCGTGCCAAGCTTGTCCACTGCACCGAGGAAAGGCTCACCATCCTGATAAAAGAAAATACATATAAGCACTAAAAGAATCAACTTATCCAAACTTGTTTATCGTTCTTTTTTTTATACTACGTCGGGGTGCATACAATCATACGGCCCACCTGATGTAAAGCGGGTACCGTAGCCTATTAGCGCTTGTAATATATTAAGTATCACTACCACGATGCCTTCCCTGCTGCTTACACAGCAACTCCATGGGAGCTTACTGGTGACATCACTCACACGCAGGAACACAACAACCCTCTAGGGAGTTGTTATTTGGCTGCGGTTTTCTGTGAGGTGGAGGTACTTCTCCAGACGGGCTGCTTTGATGCGCCCTGCCTCTCTTAAAACATCCAGACCAAGACAAACAAACATGTTCATGCACACATATGTTTGCCTTGTGTGGGAATCGAACCCACGAGCGTTGGTGTCAAAGTCGCGTTATTCACGCGTTCTTCTTCCAGTGTTATCCCATTTCCTAATCAATTAAAAAATGATAATGTTCATTACCTTAAGCTTAAGGATTTGGCGAAGATACTGATTTCGAAATGGAGTGATAGCCCATGATACCTCCAAACCCAGAGGAAGTTAGTTCACACCTATGCGTAATTCTTGGATGTGCAGCTAGTGTTCAGATGTGCATACACACGAATTTAGTAGTACTTACGTTACTCTTTTTCCCCGACTACGGCGAAGCCAAAAAGAAGGGTTATGTATTTGACCTGTATTATGTACGTTTGTACACTTCTAAACGGCCGAACTGATTGTGATGAATTTAATGTCCTTAGATTCGTCTTTATATCGCGAGTGTCAATGGGTATATTGAAATTATAAAAAAACGAAAATAGAGAATTTTAGACGCCAAAACATTTGTTACGAAAAGAACAATTCTCCCAATCCTATCGAGTGTGGTATAAAAATGAAGGGTTATAAAAGGTTATTACAAAAATATACACGACTTATATGTTTTTTTACAACACTTCATCAACAATGGTAATCCTTACATTGGTACTGGTTTCTCCCCTTTCGAATACCATTATCTTCGTCCTCTTCGCATTCAATAGTAAGCCTGTCTCCATACAATCGTCTTTCATTATTGTGACCAGTGTTTGCAGTTCATTTGATGTTTCTGCTAATAACACTGCATCGTCTGCATAGAACAGACAGATCACAACTAGGTCACCCACGCGTAAGTCTACATATGTTGACCTTATTCTCTGCAGATAACTATCGAGATACAGAATAAACAGCCTAGCAGACAGCATGCAACCCTGTTTGACACCAATTTTGACATCAAACAAGGGGTCACAAGCTGCCACCTATCAGCACACATGATGAGCAATTTTTGTAACTGGACTGCACAGCATGGAGCAGTGCACAGACAATCCCATATCTTGGCAACATCCCCACAGTTCTTGTCAGATGCTTCTTCACAATGTTGCGGAGCGTGAAAACCTGATCCGTACATCCCCTAACATATTCATGCATACATACATTAACTAAAAAGCTAAATATAAAGTTATTAAAAAGAAATAAATATCCGACTATGGTACTGAATAAGTTAAAAATTAATTTATACACTGAAAAGCAAAAAAAAGTGAATAATCTGAAACTAATCGAGGTACATTATGTTAGTATAGCAAAATATTTATATGCATAAAATCATATGAAGTACACAAAATCATTACATTCTGAAAAGTAATAATTATATTAATAATAAGTCGGGACCCATTTTCAAAGAAAATTCGAACTGAGTGGAAGATGACAGAAAAAGTTGAATGGGTCCCGCTCGCTACTCATTTTATAATTATATAAGACTTATGATATATTATTGTTTGGAACTTAATGATTTTGTGCCATGCATCTTCATATGATTTTGTGCAAATAAATATTTTACCATACTAACACGATGTACCTCGATTAGTTTCAGATTATTGATTTGTTTCTTGTTTTTCAGTGTATAAATTAATTTTAAACTTATTCCGTACCGCCGTTTATTTATTTAAATAACTTTTTTATTGTTCTTTTTGAATCCAAGTGTGGGTACACTAGAATTCAGAAATGAACAATAAAGTTTTCTCTCTTCCCTAAGAAAAAAAAACAATAACAATTGGGGGGCACAGAACTTTCACTTCAGAGCCTGGAGATCCGCTTTAAATACAAGGAGTTAAGACAATATTTCTATACAATTGAGCTTCAATAACTATGGTACAGTACACTGCAGACTTGCTTACTTCTGTCAAGTTTGTTTAACCTATTTAGATATATTGACATAACATTGACTATTTAAGTTCACTAATAATGTGATTACTCACAGCAGAAGTATTACAATGGTATTGTGAAACCTCTACAACCAACCTGGATGCCAGCCACTAGGTAGTTATTCCAAAGAGGGTCCATCTTGCTCCTCTTGTTGTACAGGACCCTGGTCAACCAGCAGTGGAGGGAACGGGGCTTCAAGTGCAGTCCATCACCAATACATTGCTCATCAATACTAGAAAACACAAGGTAAAATTTAATTTGTTTTATTATATTGTAGTAAGTGGCGAATTGGTTATTGTATATTTATTCACATGACTCTATCCTCACACCTCTTGCATTTTTAACATTCATAGCTGTTTTTACACAAACTCGCCAGTTATAGGTTGCATCTTTTATATACATGGTAAAGCGCTCACGCATTTCCACTCCAACTGCTACCATGATTTTTTCGTGAGCTGACTCATAGTTGTAGAGAAACATGAAAATACAAACCAAACAATATGTATTGACCTTCATTTAACATTAACAAAAAATCCCCTAGTGTCATGTGGCTGATAATAATTCATGTGCTCTTATCAAGGCTCGAAAACCTGGTTATTATAACGAGTCAGTTCCTTCGTAGCTCTATCAGAAAGACCATTTTTGGTCAAATTACTGTTGACCAAACAATGTTTGGTCTTTTCTGAACACTACTTTGTGATCTGTTCCTGATAAACTTAACCTTACTCATTTGGTTGAATATACACTTTCTATCACATAACAGTTTGTTACAAATACTATAGAATGTTTCCAATCTACTTATCTCAATCTCTCATGCCAAAGCCTCAATTTAGACTGTTTGACCTTTGTACCATTCTTATGATGAATGCAATAAGATAAAAATTACACTGTATGCTTCTAACATGACAAGCTAGGTGGCGCCGCAGTTAATAATGCGACTCTGACACCAATGCTTGGGTTCGATTCCCACACACGACAAACATTTGTTTTTATGAACATGTCTGTTTGTCTTGGTTTTTAAGAGAGATAGGGTGCAACAAACCACCTCCACCTCACAGAAAACTGCAGACAAATAACAACTCCTTGGAGGGTTGTTGGGTTCCTGCCAGTGAATGAGGTCACCGGTAAGCTCCTAGAAGTTGCTGTGTTAGCAGCAGAGGTGGCAGCGCGAAGTGATACTCTATTACTAGCGTTTACAGACTATGGTAACCACTTTTTATCAGCTGTATGGTACGCCTCAATGCCTCCCGATGTTGAATAAAAAGAAAAACAAAGCATGAATTGCTACAATAATGATTCAATACAGTCACTTACATTTTTTGTTCAATAATATCCTTCAAATACTGGAAATCGGCATAATCCCCACCAGAGCCAAGAAGTATAAGGTCATTCACTTTCATGACACGGGGACAGTCCCTGAATCTGGCCAGAGAGCCATAAGAGCCAAGGGTATCCGCAGCTATTACTACACCCTTATCAAATTTAAGACCAATGACTGTTGTGGTTGTTGTTATTGGTGCGGCAGAGCTGTAAAGAAAATATTTGATAAATATAATATTATAGCCATCTGATTATATATGATGTACTAGATTTATTATTATATACATATATGACATACTAGCTACCCACTCCATCTTCGCACGGCTAATCTGTTCACTACCAAACTTCGCAGGGTGATCCTGTGAAATTTGGTAGCAATCAGATCATCTGCTGGCTAATATGAACATTCTCTGAAAATTTCATCAAGATCTGCCCAGCTATTATTTATAGTCCATAGAAGACAAACATACATTGGTTTATATTTATGTAGATGTATATGTTGATACTTGCGCTTGGTGGAATTTTGAAGACATTGCGTTAATGTTAATACTTGCATTTGTACAGATTCCACTTCACAATTTTATTTAATAATTATTTTTACCGACCGGTTTTGCCTTTATGGCATTATCAAGGTATTTTATACAACATATATTTTACATAACATAACAAGGAAGACCAAGACTAACCTACCATTACCAAATTGGTTGTGTTTTATCAGAAGGTGATGTCAGGAGCCTTAGGCACCGCCGAGCGTGCATGAAAAGAGCCATGAATGTTAAAGAAGCGAGTGAAGTGTGTAAGGCCCGTCTTATGGCGCTCGGTTCTCTCTGACTACCCCGAAAGGGACCTGGCGTGAAGACACACACAACCAAACCGCGAACGGTTTGTTATACAGATCGTACGGTCATAAACAAACAAAAAGGTTAGCAAAGTAAACAACTAGACTCTTGACTCCAGTCCATGTGGTGAATCTCTAAGGAAACAAACATAGCAATACAATAAATAGAAAAGAAGATACAAGAAACTTACTGAGCTCTGAAATCTTGTACTGTGTGATGTTGTAGGTTTAAGTTGGTTGAATTACCAGGAAAGTTGTAAAAAGCGCCAGGCGCAGGCCCATTGTGCCACAACGGTGTTGGATTCATCGTATCACCCATGAACGCCATATTTACCAAATAATTCTAAATTCGCTACAATTACAGAATTTCCGACCTACAATTTTGGTTTCAACAATGACAGTACAGTATGAAGAATGACAAGCGGCTACGAAAATGACAAACAGTTTTTGATTTCGGCTGATGTCGTTTCGTTTCGCTAAGTTTTTTAACTCTACCCCCCAATACTATACTAGAAACTTTATAAATTCATATTAAAAAAGTATTAAAAGCAAATTAAATGGACCATATAAACGTATATACTTTATTTCCTTTTAATCTAAGGTAATCAGAGACTTTACACTAATGACATAGGCAAAGCGATTTTAGCTCATCCACACAAATCTACAGTTTAGAAACGTCTCAAATTTCTTCTTAATTCTAGATGTCTCAGCTTCAAGAATTCTGCTGAAAAATTACTCGAGAAAGGTTCCTAGCCAGAACTAATCCTGAAATTCCTGAAGTTTAAATATCGCCCGTAAACGATATTGATTTTTACAAGGTTATCTTCATAGAACCCTAGGAAACAGCGAACATGCATGAAAAGACGTATGATTAATGTTAAATTGTTAAAGAAGCAAGTGAGGTGTGTGAGGACCGAATCATGTACCATCAGTTATTTTTGCATAACCCGCAAAGGACTTGAAATTACAGATACATAGAGAGACAGATCTTCGTAAACTTTTTCACGTGTTCCAAAAAGTAGGTACTTTGATGTGTTATACAATTTGTAATTTATAATCGAGTTTTTGCATCAATTTATGTATTCAATTAGTTTTATGTGACGATTTTGAAACTTTAGTGCTGTCAAACTTATATAGCAATGAAAAATTTCAAATACACACATCAAAAGTGTCTAGGGATCAACATATATTTTTGCAATAACTTTTCTCCTGATTGATATTAATTAAAATTTTCTTTAAGGATTCATCAAATAAAGTGTTTTCGTTTGTCTACAGTAACGATAAACCAAGTCACCTTTGCATTAATAAAGAAATTTGCCATTTTCATAATAAAGGGATTTTTGACATTTGAACCACTAACATTAAAGTTCGAAAAAAAGACTGAAATAACAGTTTTCTTTAAAATTTTATTGGGTAACTTAAACAATTAATAATCCGTGTTTCTACCGCGAACACTAACAACACAAGAACATCGGTTTGGCATACTCAAAATGAGTTCATCCAAATCACGCTGTGGAATGGCCGCCCATGTTCGTTGCAACAACAAAAAAAGGTCTTCTTGCGACTGGATACCCTCCATATTCGGCAGAGCTCTTCTCTGTAGCATATCCCATGCATGCTCAATCGGGTTCAAGTCTGGCGACTGAGCAGGCCAGGGCATGACATTGATGTTAGCTGCGGCGAGAGTCTGTCTTACAACTCTTGCGGTGTGCGGTCGTGCATTATCATGCATTAACTGAAATAAGGGACCGATTTGCACTTGTAGAGGAACGATGACGTCTGATACAATCGTCTCAGCATAAATTTGAGCGTTGAGGTTGCCTCTGATCCAAATCAACTCAGTTCTTCCGCCGATCCAAATATCCACCCATACCATGATGGTTCCACCACTATAAGGATGGACTTCCTGGCAGGATTTTAATCGCTGTTGGCGTCCAGGGGTTCTCCAGTGTCGTATACGTTTATATATTTTATATATTTTTTTATTACAAAGCCACATCTCAATCTCAAGAAATCCGCATAAAAATGCTTGATCCCTAGACACTTTTGATGTGTGTATATACCACGCCCACGCTTATAATCTTTTTGTTATGCGTGACAAAGTAAAATGACAGTGAATTTTACAAGATGATATGTACATATCATCTTGTAAAATTCACTGTCATTTTCCGGATGGTATTTAAACTTCAGGAATGGATCTGTTTTCTCAAGTAAATTTTCAGCCTAGTTCCTGAATCTGGAACAACTAAAATTAGAAGACTAGAATTAGAAAACTTTAATTAGAAGACAGACCAAACTGAACGCTTGTACTGTATGGGTTAGATCCCTTTGCTTAGCCTAGCGGGGGTAAAAAGAACAAAAAAAATGAACCACACGCTGATTACTTGACATTGACGTTCTTTCTATTTCCTTTCAAAAATTGACACAACAAAATGTCGAAGAGAGGTTGGTGAAATTAGAAAATATCCGTATAAATCACACATTTTGGTGCAAATATTTATTAGCAAATATGTGAGATCCTAGACTAATACCGCTATTAATGCGGTATCGTGTATATTTTTGAATTAGAGTGTTTCCTCTTATTCGAGGAATTGTTTTGGTGAAGATGTAGTAAAGTGTGGTTTTTTTGTTTTAAGGACGTGGTGGTTCCGCTGGAGCGAAGTTTCGCATCTCGCTGGGTCTCCCAGTGGGAGCAGTAATCAACTGTGCAGATAACACAGGTATGAATTTTCTTTGTTTTGAAAAATAACCTCTAAATGCATATGACTGATCACTGGTGATGATTACTTCTTTGGAACACGCTATGTGTATTGAATCATGATGATTTCCTCCTTGGCTGTGTCTGAAGTTGTCAGTCAATGTATTCTACAATATATGTTCGTCATTAAAATGAATATGTTATTAAAATAAATAAATGTGATATACTCCCAAGAGGTCCACAGAACTATGTTATATACTAGCAGAGTATATGATATTCAGATAATTACCCAAGGCGTTACTGTATAATGGATGTCTTAAAACAAAAAACTAAAGATTAAGAATTCATCAATGTCATTAATATTCCCACAGTGAGGGTACATTTATGATTCATGTTCATTTTTAGGTGCAAAGAACCTTTATGTAATAGCAGTCCAGGGTATCAAAGGTCGCCTAAACAGATTGCCAGCAGCCGGCTCCGGAGACATGATCGTAGCCACAGTCAAGAAAGGAAAACCGGAACTCAGAAAAAAGGTAACATTATTGTCTGTTTACTAAAATACCACATTGAAGCCACATGGCATTCTAATAAGTAGATTTCCATCTGGTACTGGGAACCTAACAAAGTATAATTTTATACATGCACTTATATATAGTTTGCTTAATATGATTCAGTCACTGTTATAGTTTTGGTATAAAAACTAAAATACAAAAACTCTTGCTCATAAGTAAGGTACCTTTTAGGAACTTTCCTCACTCACATTTATACTTTCCAGTGATTGTTGTTGGTTGCTATCTCATGTAATGTGGAAGTACTTCCCCATTTAAGCTATAATAACACTTTTTCTCTTTCTCCACAAATAATTGATTTTTTTTCTTCATTTGTTGTGATGAAGATGTTAATTATCTTAACTGTAGAATGTAAAATAATAGTAGAAATTTTCCTTTTTTATTAAAATTCGAAAGAGAAATCATCAGTAAACATATATCTTGAAAGTTCAGGGTGTATATTCTTATGAAGATTGTACACCCCAAATATTTGCTTTTGCTAACCTCATGTGTAATACTGTAGTATGTATGCAGTATGTAACATACTTTAGTATGATTTTTATCCCAATTCTTGAATAAGTTTATGGGCAATTCAACATCACAATACAAACTTTAGAAACTGGAGAAGAAAGAACCTAAGGAAATCATTTCCCATTGAAGCAGTTATTTTTTAATAAAAAGGAGTCCACCTGTCAAAGTACTTCCACATTATAGAAAAACAAAGCAACATAACTGTTAGCTTGAAGGGTTTGAAAGAGTAAAGCCACTATAAAGCTTTGTAAGCAATACTCCTTATTGGAAGTATCCATAGAATATGTCCTAAGATAGCAACAAACATCAAGTTTTTCTGGATGCCCTGCAATGGTACATTACATTTCACTCACAATGTGCACTATAATTGGACCTCTGAGAAATTTATTTTGCAATTTCTGAAAGCTATCATTCGACAAGATAGTTATGGTGGTTATGTTTGGGGTGGAGAGACATTTAAATCATAGATATCTTACTCTATCCATAGATAGAACAGACCTTTTAGAAATTTTGTGATCCAACCTCAAAATTTGCCGATGGTTGTTTTTATATTGCTATGATGATATGCCAAAGGTTTCGCTAATATTTATATCTGAACTGTTTAACAGTATGTTGATACACCTTGGCTGACTGAGCAATATTCAAATAACAAAGCTACCTTATGTAGTAGCTATGTATTATTTTGAGCACATTTGACTGTGTGACACAGTGAAAAGATATAAGACAGTAGGATAACCATCACACATATAGTTCATTCATTATGGCAAGAGACAAAAAATAAGAAAGTAAACATAGGATTTCAAAATTCTGAATTGGTATTCTCAGGTTACGGCTATTCTACATGCCGTAATATGGTCTCCCAGTTTGAAAAACACATGACTATGCTTGAAACATTTTGTTTGACGAAAGTAATATTTGAGCACTGCTCCATTAGGTTCACTCATTTTCACCTAGGACATTTTGATAACAGAATGCAATACTTACAATATGAAAACTGACCACTACTATAAATCTTAACAAAAGTAACAATTTAAATCAATAATTTAAGACATAACAAAAATAATCGGTGAGAGTAAGCATTCGCGACAACTTTTTCTTCACGTTAGTATGCTGAAACATCTTTGTTTGACGAAAGTAATATTTGAGCACTGCTCCATTAGGTTCACTCATTTTCACCTAGGACATTTTGATAACAGAATTCAATAATTACAATATGAAAACTGACCACTACTATAAATCTTAACAAAAGTAACAATTTAAATCAATAATTTAAGACAACAAATATAATCGGCGAGAGAAAGCATTCGCGATAACTTTTTCTTCACGTTATTCCGTTTCCTAATCCATTAGAATAGGCGGGGTCCCCTATCTAAGCCTAAAATTGATTTTGTTATCATCAATATTAGGAGTAACAATTGTCAGGCAATCCCAACACAGGCAATGTAATAAATAAAGTTTCTACATGCTAATATGGCTATAGTAATGGCACAAGATAGGTAGGGCGCATCAGCACCTATGAACGCTGACAATATGCCAGCAGAGGTGGCATATTGTCAGCGTTCGTAGGCTATGGTAACCACATCACATCAGGTGGGCCGTATGCTTGTATGCCTCACAATGTTGTATAAAAAAAAACTATATTACCCTGTTTGACTTCACTTGTGTTACAGAGCTCAAGTATAATGGAATGTTTAGACTTTCCACCATTCTGACTTTTGCATTGAAAGGGCAAGTTTCATGTTAAATTCAATCTAACACATCATGTTATCCCATTCACCGTTTCCGCCACCGCACTACAGTTTATGAGAACTAGCGCCGGCTGGCACCCACCCACTGCCTACCACTGCATTAGTAGGTAGGTCCGTGCCGTCGTTGTTTTTGTTTTTTTTTATACTACGTCAGGAGGTGTACAAGCATACGGCCCACCTGATGTAAAGCGGGTACCGTAGCCTATTAACACTTGCGATATATTCAGTATCACTCGCGCGATGCCTCCTCTGCTGCTTACGCAGCGAAAAAATTAAAAAGTTCAAGCATCATCATCATCTCAGCCTGTATTAATCCACTGCTGAACTGTTAAAATGTTATTTTACTAAAGTTAACAGACAACTTTATCTAAACGTACTTTGTGTGTAAAATAGATTTACAAATTCCACTTTTTATAGTAAATATTGAAGAAACTCGCTTATCAATCCTTATTTATGGACTACTAGCTTTGCCCGCGTGGTCATAGGGAAACAGCGCGTTTTCTTGTGGGAGTAATATATTTTGCCGCGGTAAAAAATAACCTGTCACTGTCGGGCACTCCGTACAAAATAAATTTCCGTGCAGAAATATAAACATCAATCCATCGCTAAGTTTTGATTTGGAAAAAAGAACAAACGGTCAAATAAATACACTTTTACATTCATAATAGAATGAACCCCTCTAAGACATTTGGACGCTGTGACTCTATTCTCTACATTTATTCCACAGGACTTCATTTCATTTATTCAATACCAATACACATTGTGTTTGATTTTTTATTCCACAGGAGCCGTGCATTTGCTCAAAATAAAAGTGTTTGATAAAATAGCAAACAGCTTTCTAACTCTTGATCGCGATCGACACAGCACGGCTTCCTTCATCGTTGCATCTCAATGGATGTCATCTTCCAGGAGCCTAAATATTTCTAAATAAAACATCCATATTTAATAAGATTCAAATATCCAAACTATCCCATGGGAACATATCACCGGATTAAAAAGTAGCCTATATGTTAATCCAGTAGTACCTTATCTATCTATCTACCAAATTTCATCCATACTTTCACATTTATGATATGATATATCGTCACGGCATAAGATTAGGCGCCGTGGACGTACATGAGTGGATCAACTATTCTTTGCAAAAAACATGTCCCTTTCCATCATTTAAAAATATTTGACTATGTAAAAACAATAGTTCGCTGTAATTTTATATCCAAACAGTAATTTAGAATACTCAGAATTCATATTAAAGAGCGTTCAATTATATAATTTAATTATTTTTTATTGCTTTTATGGTAACTTAGGTGACAAGATTCACTCCCCATACAAATTATTCCTGTCCCCACGTCTACTTCAATAGTTCCCTTACGCAATAATTTAAAATTTTTATATAAAAGTGTATTCATTTCTACTCATGTTATTTTCTACAACGGTTTTAAATGCTTCCCAGATTTTTAAGTATGATTTTGCTATTTAAGATTTTTAGAAAAAAATAAACAAATTGTGTCCCAAAACTAATACCCAAACAGATGTCCGCTAAATTACTGTTCTTAAAAGTTTATAGATAAAAACATAGATGGCTCTAACAGTCTCAATTGTGGCAATTAATTCCTGAGGATGATGCAATGACATTCCGCCATTTTGTGTGTGTGGTAGTGGAACTATTGTTTTTACATAGTTAAATATTTTTAATTGATGGAGGGACATGTTTTTTGCAAAGAATAGTTGATCCACCCACATAGCATAACGTAACGTTCACAGAAATTTAAAAGCGTCTTCATATGTTTCCGTACATTTGAATTCCCTGTGTTGCCGTGGACGTCTACGGTAATATCGTCGCGACAAAAATTATAATAGCGTACAATAAATTACTGCTTATATCTTTACTGTGTCATCATCATCATCTCAACCTGTATTCGTCCACTGCTGCACATGGCCTCCACTCTAGTGCCATTCGTCTCGATTCCGTGCCACCTGCATCCATCGACTCCCTTCAAACCTCTTGAGGTCATCGCTCCATCTAGTGGGCGGTCGTCCCATATTGCGTATAACATACGGGTACGCCATTCGAGAACTTTTCTTCCCCAGCGGTTGTCGGTTCTACGAACTATGTGGCCGGACCACTGCCACTTCAGCTTTCGTATCCTATGGACCACGTCATAGGTGTCACCAGCTTATTTACACATAAGTAGAGAACATAGCAATCAGCCCATAGTCAGTAGCTGCAGACACAGGAAAAATATTTTAGGATATTTTTTTTTCTTCACCAGGTAATGCCGGCTGTGGTGATACGGCAACGGAAACCATTCAGAAGGCGGGACGGGGTGTTCATATACTTCGAGGACAACGCTGGTGTCATAGTGAACAACAAAGGCGAGATGAAAGGATCTGCCATCACGGGCCCGGTTGCCAAGGAATGCGCTGATCTGTGGCCGCGTATAGCATCTAACGCGAGCTCTATAGCTTGAACTTAATATAGAGATAAAACAAAATGATTTTCTTTTTATTTATGAAACCACCACCACGGCTTCATCAACCCATACACATCCCACTGCAAGGATACGGGTCTCCTTTCAACTGAAGGGGTTTAGAGCATACTCCACCATGCTTCTCATATGCGGATTGGCGGAGGCAGTGTTTTCAAGCCGCCCGAGGGCCACCGACTTACCTTAACGACTGTCATCTATTCACAACAGCCGGGATCAACGGCTTAACGTGCCCTCCGAAGCACGGAGAAACTCGAGATAGATAAACCCATCCATAGACAGGCTGCGGTCGAAGTTGCTTAACCTGGGTGTTTGATTAGAATGGCATGCGCAATAACTCTCAATTTTATTTTATATGAAATCTGGCCCCAAATTGAAATACTTTGTCTTCAAAAAGAATATTTTGATTTAAAAACCAAAGTATTGAACCGATTTTGATAAAATTTCAAGGGGAGCAATCTGAGAGTATATATCCTATATTCCTTGAACTAAAAAAAAATGTTTTTTTCAAATCGTTTCATAAATGGAGTGCTGAGGAAACCAACGCAAAAAAAACAATTCAGGACATCTTTTTTGAAGTCTGTTAATAAACCTTTGATTCAAAACTATTCCAAAATCCCGAGTAAAAAACACCTGACGTAATTTGTATGTATATTATCGAGATCCTAATCAAACTACAAGCCGTAAAAACATCTGTCTACTACACACGCTTCGACAACATACTGAGTGGAGACCCATTTGTTACATTGCACAACACTGCTGTGTTCATGACAAGTTGGTATGTTAAGTGTGTAAGTATATACTCGTATATATGATCTTGTCATAAGCATGTTTTTCTGATGTTATAGCAAAGAGTCGTGTATATGTTGTTGTGCAGTGGTGTCTTCTTCTTAACGTTTCCTAAACCATTAAGATTGGCAGGGTCCGCTACCTTGGATTTGGGAAAGACATTAATTTTTAAATGGAGAGACTGCTGTCAGACCTGCACAGGCCCGAGGGAAAACCAAATCATTCTTAGGTTAGGCGACACGTCATTTGAAATATAATTTCTTGGTCATGTCGGTTTCCTCACGACGATCCTTCACCGCCGAGCAAGTGATAAATCCGGAAACACGAATTTAGTGGTACATGGCCCCGCCGGGTTCGAACCTGTTGCTCAATAGGCCGGTTTCTTATCCACTGCGTTATTAATCACTGCTCCTGTTGTGTACAAATAAATTATTTTCTTTCTTTATTTTATTACTGATATTAACGATATTTGCAATATCAGCGGCTTTTCCCCACAACGTATATACCTATGGTATACGAAATAATGCTGTGAAAGGTGAAAGTAGCTGAAATAGACTAACAGCGCAGTAGCTACGTCCGTCAATTGTCTGAGTGTACTGATTGCATTTGCGGCGGAGCTGAACTTAATGGCCAGTTTATTTATGTGGGGGCCCCACTGCAATTAGAAGCCTATTGTATTTCCAAAAAATACAGCATCATTAGTAAATTGTCAAATTCATTCAAACGAGAATTTCAGTATTAGCAGAAGTCACAATGATTATTTGGCTTTAGTTGAGTTTAATAAAACGCAAAAGTGAAAGGATTTAGGAGCCGAGGAAGGCCAAGACTTACCTACCAGGACCAAATTGATCATGTTCTATCAGAAGGTGATGTCAAGCACCTTCGAAACCGGCGAACGTGCATGAGAAGAGCTATGAACGATAAAGAAGCGAGTGAGGTGTGTAAGGATCTAGTCATGATGTGGCGATCGATTCTCTCTGCCAAGGGATTTGGTGTGAAGATATAGATAGATAGAAAATAAAACAATTTTTATATAAAGACAGCTTATAATTATTACATTACAGCCTATAAATATAATACACAGTGTTACTTGTAGCATTTTACAGAAATAGAAACTCGCGTTGACCTCCCATGTCTAAGGGAAGACTCCCTTAGTTTGCTCAACCTATTGTGAAACATGTTATATTTAGAGGAATTGTGCATTCTAAAGCATCGCTCGCCATAGATAGACAATTTATTCTCGCCTCTCGCCCCCTTCAACCGAAGGGGTTTTTTTGGAGCATACTCTATCACGCTGCTCAACTGCGGATTGGCGGAGGCCTGTGTTTTCAAGCCGCAAGAAGGCCACTGACTTAGTTTAATGACTGTCTTCTATCGACATCAGCCGGGACCGCCGGCTTAATGTACCCTTTGAAGCATGGAGAGCTCGATCTAGACAAACCCATCAACAAACAGGTTGCGGTCGTCGTAGCTTAACCTGCGTGTCCGGTTAGAATGACACGCGCAACGACGCTATCGAGCTCCCAAGCTCATTAGAACCAAAAATCGTATACTGTGGTTTCCAGAGATATTTATTTCATCGAACATTCGGGTTGTGTGATGACCTCACGTATTTTCAAAGTAATACCCCCGAGTCTCACAAGCATCAGTGGTGAAGAAAAACATCTAGAGGAAATTAAAATTAATAAAAACTTAAAACTTCTTTAGCTATATAGTGTAATACAGACATAGGCCTGCACTGTGTCTTAGATATGCGAAACTTAACTCGCTATGAGAGAAAGAAAATGTGTGCTCGCACCTCTCTCTCTTGCCCCTACAGTAATATACGAAACATAACTCTCTCTTTCCATCTTCATTAACTTATATCTCCCTCTCAACTTCCGTTCGCCTCGCCCGATCACACTTTTCGTAATGCTCTCGTCACGGTTTCACCAGCTTACTCCCCAAGTCAAGCGTGCGTAAAGAAGTTTTACTTCAAAAACGTGTGACCTAACCTAAGAAACGTATGGCAGTCTGGTCTGACGGTAGTCGCTCTATGTAAAAATCTGTATCTTCGCGGAATCCATATTATTAAGATGTAATCGTGTGCACATGAGTATGAAAATGCAATGAAGAATAATTATTTCCTTCTTCTTCTTAGCTTTAGTCCATTTCCTAATCCATTAGGATTGGCGGGGTCCGCTATCTAAGCCTAAGGATTGGGCGAAGATACTGATTCTCAAGGAGCAACTGCCATCAGGCCTCCACAACCCAGTGGGAAATCTATTCTTAGGTAAGGCGGTCGGGTCTTTCGAAATATTATTTCTTGGACGTGCTGGTTTCCTCACGATGTTTTCCTTCACCGCCGAGCAAGTGACAATTATAAATCTACTATACAGATAAATAAAATTGGAGTGTCTGTTTGTAATATTAAAATAACCGCTTTTTACTAAATGCATATGGATGTATACACGGTACATATATCAAAATGAGTATTTTTACAATTTTTGTCTGACCGTCTGTCTGTCTGTTTGTTCCGGCTAATCTCTGAAACGGCTGGACTGATTTTGAGAGGACTTTCACTGTCAGATAGCAGATGTAATAAATAAGGAGTAACTTAGGCTACTTTTATTTTAGAAATTTTTAATTATTAGATCATGAGCTCTTTCGCTGATAGCCTACTTTGTTTTATACAACGTCGGGAAGCATACCAGCATACGGCCCACCTAATGTAAAACGGTTAGCGTAGCCTATAAACGCTCAAGTATCACCCAACTATGCTGATAACACAGAAACTCCATAGGAGCTTACTAGTGACCTCACTCACACGCAGGAACACAGCAACGCGCAGGAACAAGCAAAAGTACGGTGAGGATTATCAATTAGTGTAAAATCCCTTGCCTTACCCTTTCAAGCACAAACACATATTAAAAGCTAGTAAAGTGCAAGTAACACTGTGTTATATATAATATACATATGGAGTATTGTTCTACCGCCTCTTCTTGTGCCCTTTGGTAGGTCCTTTCACGAAGCACCAATCAACAGATATTAACTGACCGAGGATATCCGCCCCGTCCAACGCCTCGCGAGCACTCTGGGGAAAAAAAATATATAAGAAAGAAATATATATTTATTAGAACCAAACTTTTCCAATGATACAATATCCTATGACTATTACACTAGGCTAACCCTGTCCCATGGGAGTCACCCGCGTAGAATCAAACATACTTTGCAGGCGGCAATGGATCAGTTTCAAAGTATAATAAAAGCCACTATTATTGAAAGCATCAAATAACATAACTCAACGACGTATCAAAAGGTAGACACATTGTACACCAAAATTATTGTATTTTAAAATGGCGCAACTAGTACTATATCTATTTACACTTATTTATTATGACACTTTGCTTTGACAAAGAGACAAATTATAGGGTATACCTGTCGTTAGAAAGAGATGAATATATATATCTTAAGAGATTTATGCTTTGTGACGAAGTACGTATAGACGCGACTCGAGAGCGTGCCCAACTGAATGCGAGTTGGGCAATTACCTTACTTTCGTATTGCCATTCTAGAGCGTGTACGACGTATATATAACTATAAAAACATCTTAGACATAATAACATAAAACAGTATCACAAGCAGAGTCAGGCAATGATTCATCCACTATTTTCACTATACATTACTGCAGTCTGAATACAATTCATAGGATTACATGGGTTTCCCCATGCATGCGCTTACAAATTGCGTTCCGCGTGTGTATATGGGCGCTAGACTGTATTTGTGTTATGTCTGTATTGAGTATATGCGTAATTGTTTGTATTAAGTATATGTTTTGTCCTAATACGTAATGCTAACTATCCTTTCACACTCGTCATAATTCCACGACAATATAAATCCATTGAAATAAAAATCACCATAAATCATTTTTAAAAATATTTTTGAACTTCATTCTGTTATAACTTGTAAAAAGAACGTAGTGAAGTAGGGCATGAAATTTATTAAAAGGCTGTGTGAAAATTATATGATTTTTCTTGATCCTGAATCAGGTACGATTTGATACTGGTTTCACACTTTACCAAAAAACTTACTTATTTTTTATTTAAAATAAAGAAGTCATTTTATGTATCTAAACAATTTCATAATATCATTTAAAAGAAACCCCTGCCTATTTCAATTTCACTTTTTAACAATCACTTTTACAACTAGAATAAAATTAAAGTCCCTATTAACATTTTTTCAGACGGTCGGCAACACCCCTAGTGTTGCAAATGTCCACAGGCTACGGTGACAGTTTACCATCAGGCAGGTCGTATGCTTGATTGCCACCTTAGTGGTATATAAAGACAACTATAACATCAACGTTTGAGATCATCGACCCTAAACCAACTTCGGTCACTGACTAATATATAAAGCGGAAGAGACTATGTGTTTGTTTGGATGCGCTAACCTCTAAACCAAACAGTCGGATTTGAAAAATACTATTTAAGACAAGCTTAGACTTTGACCGTTGGTGTCAAAGTCAGAGCTTATCAAAATTTTGTGGGTTCGATTCCCACACAAGACAAACATTTGTGTGCATTAACATGTCTGTTTGTCTTGGTCTGGATGTTTTAAGAGAGGTAGGACGCATCAAAACAGCCCGTCTGGGGAAGTACCTCCACCTCACAGAAAACCACAGGCAAATAACAACTCCGTAGAGGGTTGCTTTGTACCCGCGTGTGAGTGAGGTCACCAGTATGCTCCCAAGGAGTTGCTGTGTAAGCAGCAAAGGAGGCACCGCGCGGGTGATACTTAATGTATTACAAGCGTTCATAGGCTACGGTAACCGCTTCACGTCAGGTGTATAAAAACAAATATAGTGTAATACAAGTGTGTGTACATACCGCCGCCTGTTTGTACGTCTCGTACTCCACGAGTGCATAGCCCTTGAGGAAGCCGGTGCGCCGGTCAAGGTTCAAGTGAATGTTCTTTATTTCACCAAACTCCGAGAATTGGTTCTGGAATAATTAAACATGTGATTAATGTTTTTAAGGAAGTCTGTAATGCAGTAGTCAATAACGCTACTTTGACGCTCTTGGGTTTGATTCCCATCCACATAGGACCCGCAGGAACACAACCCTCTAGTCTAGAGAGTTACTAACTGCAGTTTTTTTTTATGCCCTACCTCTCTTAAAAACATCCAGACCAAGACAAACAGACATGTTCATGCACACAAATGTTTGTCTTGTGTGGGAATCGAACCCACAAGCGTTGGTGTCAAAGAAGTGTTATTAACCTCTATGGCACCGAGCTCATCAAACTGTGTTACTACTTCTACCTTCACGTCAAGTCCCTAACGGGGTAGGCAGCAATGTAAAAAGCTTGTTACTAACATCTGAGACTTTTTTTTTTTTTTTTTTTTTTTTTTTTTCTTTATGGCGATCCTGGTGTTCTCGCCAATGTCAGTGATTTATTTATCAGTGACTATGCTTAGTAAGTGACTATGCTTAGTAAGTGACTATGCTTAGTAAGTGATTATGTTCAGTATGTGACTTTGCGACAGAATGGCCTTGTGAGTGTACAATCGCTAAGTTTTATAGGCAATTGTAAGACCAATACTGGTCTGTTACTGTTGATTTACCTAAAACAAAGAACAAACACGACATATAGTACAGCACAAAGGGTTAGTAGGTTATAGTAGACACGCAACTTATAGTTTGATATTATTAAGGTTAATAAAATCACATAAAATATATACCCCTGGGGAGAAGGTCATAGTAGACAGAAGTGATGTGAAATTGACAGGACGGGGGATAGTAGCGGGAAGAAGGTCATACAGGGGAGGTGAATTTCGACAACAATTAAAAAATATATGGTCTGGAGTATCTTCATCCAAACCGCACTCACATATAGAACTGTCCCTCACCCGGATTTTTGTAAGGAAAACATTAGTACATGCATGTCCTATTCGTAGACGACAAATGACTGACGTTGCCCGCTTACCTGCATCTCGGTATTTAAAGAACCATGGCTTCGATGGAATGTAAGTCTGGATAGATGCATAATATCTGCCTTTTTGAGCACTAGACTTTTTCCATAACCCATTCCAAGCTGCAAATAGTTTGGTTCTGGAGAGTGGGACTAGGTCCTGAGCGTAAGCTGTACATCGAGGAGACAGACATCCTCCATGTATTGCATTTCTTGCACAGCCATCGGCAGTTTCATTTCCCGGTATACCACTATGACCAGGTATCCATACAAGATGGACCTGACTACCTCTAATGTGACATCTGTATAATGCTTGTTTAATAGCTAAAATTACTGGAGACCTAGATCTACTGCGGAACTGATTTGCAGTAATTGCTACCAGACAGCTTTTGGAGTCAGAAAAAATTACTGCTTTTACCACGTTATGTGCTTCAATAAATAAAACCGCTTCTAGAATGGCAGTGGCTTCACCAGTGAATATAGTACATTCTGCTGGGCATTTAAAATTCAAAATAATTTTGTACCTAGGAATCCATGCAGCTGCCCCAACAGGACTTTGCTCATCAGTTTTGGAGGCATCAGTATATATGACCAGCCAGTCCCTCCAATACTTATCGATGGCCGAGTTTAGTTTTGCTGATGCCAATGGACAACCTTTCAGTATATCTAGGTTTAGGACTACCTTGGGAACGTAAAAAATAGCCTCAAATGGTGTATCAAATAGGGGGTTGACTTTACACTGGAATATGGGACATGGAAGACATAAGAATGATAGAAGACTTTTAAATAAGCATGGCGATTCTTTGTGTATCCAATACCTACCTGCAGAGATATAATCAGCCAACTTATGCAGTTTAGCTATAAGCGGATGGTTAGATAGCTGAAGTGTCTTGTGAAGGAATCTGTCTGACAGATACTGCCTGCGCAACTGAAGTGGAGGATCAACACATTCAACCTGAAGGACATTAACTGGGGAGGACTTCATGGCGCCCGTAATGATACGCAGACACTTGGCCTGGATCTTATCCAGGGAATAGAGAGCTGTCTTGTTGCATGGTTCGAGGAGGAAAGATCCATAATCCAAGTGACTACGCACCAGAGCATTATAAATTAATTTTTGAGTGTATGGATGAGAGCCCCACCAAACACCTGAAAGTGAACGTAGGATGTTAATATTCTTTTCAGTTTTTTTGATCACATGATTGATATGGTGGGTGCCTGACATTTTAGCGTCAAGGATTACGCCGAGAAACTTAACACTATCTTTTATTGGGAAAGTTTGGCCATTATAGGCAATCGAAATGTTTGGGATAATTCTTTGACGAGCAAAAACTACAACACTGCTTTTGGGGATAGAAATAGATAGCCCGTGCTCCAGTAGCCAGTCCTGCAGGTAATAAATGGCTGAGTTCAGCCTTGAAGAGGCTTCTGTGACATTGCTTGAGGAGACGTATAGTGCCAGATCGTCAGCATATTGTAGAGTACTACAGAAGGAATTAGTTGAGAGCTCTAAGTCATGAGTGTAGATGTTAAACAATAGGGGACTAAGTACCGACCCTTGAGGTAGCCCTTTCCAAACGTGTCTTGTAGGGCCTGTGTAATTTTGAAACTCAATAACAATCGATCTAGCAGATAGATAGTTTGAGATGTAATTGATTATCCTCACTGGGATGCTCAGATTATGCATTTTCTGCCTGAGCACAGGAAGTAATACGTTGTCATATGCAGAAGAAATATCCAGAAATGCTCCCACCAAGTAATTACGTTTGGAAAAGGCCACCCTAATGTCAGTAACCAGCACACTGAGGCTATCCATTGTGCTGAATCCCTTCCGGAACCCATATTGTGATTTAGGCAATATGCCCTTGTTTTCTATGAGCCACTCAAGTCTGTTTTTAACTAGATGTTCTAGGATCTTCGCCATGGTGCAGGAGAGAGCTATGGGACGATACCCAGAAGGATCAGAGCTGGGTTTACCAGGTTTTAGTATTGGAATAACAATTTGAGTTTTCCATTCTTCTGGTGGAAAGCCAGACATGAAGAAATGATTGAGAATTTGGAGAAAATATCTCTTAGTAATTGGACCACTGTTTATAATAAACGAATAAGGGATACCATCCGCACCAGGCGAAGAGTCCCTCAAACCTTCGACATCTGAGACTTAAAACATTTTTCAAACAAAAATGTCAAATTCATAACACTTCTAAAGACACAAGTCCTTGTGGCATAATGTCCTTTTCCTAGCATTATCCCGTTTCTTAAACCACTATCGAATCCTGGCGGGAGCCATGTGTCACTTGCTCGGCGGTGTAGGAAAACATTGTGAGGAAACCCACACGTCCAAAAAATTGTATTACGAAAGTCGTTTGACTTAACCTAAGTGTAAAGAATGGGTTTTAAAGAAAGGTGGACTGTATATAATAAATAGGTAAAAGACCAGATATCAGAGTATTTTCTATTTATTTAGGATATAGGAGTTACAATAAAATAATGCTTACCAAAAGACGAACGATGACAATAATAAATATGACAGCAGAAAAACAAGAGCATAATACCAGAGTGTAAAAACATAAGAGTTTACAAAAGTATAAAAAGGTTATATAAAAGCTATCCTCAACACTAAGAAAGCTAAAACTAAATAACTTTATTTAAAAAATCAATATCTTCGCTAAATCCTTAGTCTTAGATAGCGGATCCAGCCAATCCTAATGGATTAGGAAGCAGGATAACGGGACGGAGGATTCAAACAGGGGTCGGGTGGTCAATCGGGCGGTTTCTTATCCACTAGGCTTTTATCACAGCTCAATTCCCTAGTAGTACTTTTTTAAATGTATTCTATTTGAGCAAACCTGTATATCCTCTTCTTGTGCTTCCTCGTGGACATTGCTGACAAACAATATCCAACCTTCAACAGACCGTTGCGGACCAGGCGTGTTGCCATCCCCCTCTGGAGCCAGGCTGTCGTATCTATAAATATTAATAGATAACACATAAGTTACAAACTGTATTTTTTAATAAATGTAAAATATATATTTTTTTTAGTAGGAACTGTCATCCTTCCAGTTATGGTATCAACTAGAGATGCGACGAGTACATAATTAACCGAGTACCGAGTATTACTCGGTTTTATATTTACCGGACCCAATGCTCAGCCGAGTTACTGATTCAGTTTAGGTAGTTCAGTAAGCGAGCGAGCGATACCTAGCCGCCCACGCTTCTCTTTTTTTATACTACGTCGGAAGGCGTACAAGCATACGGCCCACCTGATGTAACGCGGATACCGTAGCCTATTAACGCTAGCGATGTATTTAGTATCACTCGCGCTATGCCTCTGCTTACACAGCAATTCCTTGCGAGCTTACTGGTGACCTCACTCACACGCAGGAACACAACATTCCTCTAGGGAGTTGTTGTTTGACTGCTGTTTTCTGTGAGGTAGATGTACTTCCCCAGATGGGCTGCTTTGATGCGCCTTATCTCTCTTAAAACATCCAGACCAAGAGAAACAGACATGTTCATGCACACAAATGTTTGCCTTGTGTGGGAATCGAACCCACGAGCGTCCTCCCTACCTACCTCTCTCACCTAATCGTTTCCCGAAGCCAGAATGACCAGAGAGCTTAGTGTTCTTGTATTATAACTTGCTTCTGTTAAATTTACAATATAAATTTATAAAATCATACCAACATCTAGTATATTCATTTCTTGTTTATGTGATTCAAGAAATTTAATATTAATTACCTAAATTAAGTATGTTTATTTATTGTGTCCTTAATGAGAAAACAATATTTTTTATAATAAATACATTAACGGAGTAATCGTCATTTACAATTCTTACTCCGATAAGTACGAGTACTATAAAACGTGCACGATACACAGAATATCGAGTAATAGCCGAGTACTCGGCACATCTCTTGTATCAACATTCTGCCTTAAGATGTTGCCGCAAAACTCAACTATAGTACAGACATCTACAAATCATTAAATTTATATGCCTTTGCATGATGGGCTTTTTATAGCATTGGTAAATTACTTGTGATGCCCAGGGGTTGTAAGAAGCAAATGTTGATGGTGGCTACATTCAGGTGGTCCGTACGGACTTGCCTGTGACCACAACAATATCAAAATAAATCCAGTATCCAGTCCAGTAACATATTATTTTGCAGAAGTTAAAACAGGCAATTTAATCTATACTACCTTGTATGCTTCCACCACAGAACAGAACACAGTCCCTTCATACTCAGGCAAGTGGTTTATTGGTTTGTAACTAGTACAAAGATTTTAATGTAAATGCCTTCTTTAAGTAAAGAGTAAAATTAACTGTATGTATGCATATCTTCACGCCAGGTCCCTTGCAGGGTAGGCAGAGAGAATCGAGTGCCATAAGACGCGGTCCTTACATACTTCACTCACTTCTGTAACTTTCATAGCTCTTTTCATGCACGCTCGCCGGTTTCTAGGGCTCCTGACGTCACCTTCTGATAAAACACAACCAATTTGGTCATGGTAGGTTAGTCTCGGTCTTCGTCGGCTCCGACATCCTTCCACGTTTCGTCATTCTTTCGTCCCGCATTCTTTTTACATGTCCGAACCAACGGAGCATGCCTTTTCTTATCTTAACCCCGACACTCTTTTTCAGACCAACTCTTTCTCGCATGTCTTCATTACAAATGCGGTCAGCAAGTGTTATGCCACAAATTTTGTGAAATGCTCTTATCTCAACCGCATTTATTCTACTTTCATGCTCTCTCTGGCATTCCCAGGTCTCACCTCCATAACTTAGGGTAGGGATTAGCACCGCATTGTGTACATAAAATTAACTAGTACCCATAGCATTAGCTTTAGTTAAGTTTGGGACTGGATAACCCTGAGTCATACATATTTCAGAAGCTAAGTTTATTTCAAGTGATAACAGAAATATTAATTAAATCAATATTCCTTTTATTTGGTATTTTTTAAAAAGTAGCCTTATGCTATGCAAGAAATAGGGTAAACCAATAACATGAAATGCTAGTTGATTCAGTAAAAGTGCTTTGTTATGCTGAGTATTTTCATATGTATACATACGAGGGTCATTTGAAAAGTTCTTAGCCTAACATGGTTAAAGTCATTGGTTTTTTTTATAACTACCCTCATTTTGTAGTTACATTATTTAGCAACAAGTATGCACAGTTTAGTTTATTCACAGTAACTCATTGTTCGTTTACACGTGATACGGTAAGTCAAGTCAGAGCTATTTTTGAAAATGGATAAAATTGAACATCGTGCAGTGATAAAATACCTGAATTTGAAAGGTTTAACTCCAAAAGCTATACATGAAGACATGTCTGCTACTTTGGGTGAGTCCGCTCCTTCGTATGCAACTGTTAAAAACTGGGTGGCAGAGTTTAAATATGGTCGTGAGACCATTCAAGATGAGCCCCGTAGTGGCCGGCCTTCGACTGCTTCCACTGATCAAAACAAAGAAAAAATCTGTGATTTAATTTTATCTGATCGAAGATTGACTGTTCGAGGAGATAGCTAAGACTGTAGGCATCTCATCTGAGCGAACACATCATATAATTACTATTGAACTTGGATTCTCTAAGGTGTCTGCGCGGTGGGTACCGCGACTGCTTTCAGTGGAACAAAAACGCAACAGACTCACAACTTCTTGCGACTGTTTAGAGTTATATGAAGCTGACCCAATAGAATTTGTTGAAAGATTTATAACCATGGATGAAACCTGGGTTCACCACAATACACCCGAGACAAAAGAACAGTCGAAACAATGGAAAAGAGCAGGATCGCCCATTCCAAAGAAGGCAAAGGTGGTTTTATCGGCGGGGTGGTTTTATCGGCGGGCAAAGTCATGGCGTCCGTTTTTTGGGATGCAAAGGGTATAATTCTCGTGGATTATTTAAAAAAGGGTGAAACAATAAACTCCTATTACTATTGCAACCTGTTGCGTCATTTGAGAGAAGAAATCAAAGAAAAACGTCCAGGTTGATTGAGAAGAAAAGTCTTGTCTCATCAGGGCAATGCGTGCATTCACACCTCTGTACAATCCATGGCAGAAAACCATCAATGTGGCTTCGAATTGTTACCTCATCCCCCATATTCACCGGATTTAGCATTGTCCGACTTTTATCTGTTCCCAAAGCTGAAAAAATTTTTAGGTGGTAAACACTTTTTTACAAATGAAGAGGTCATAGCCGCCGTGGACGCTTATTTTGAGGTGTTAGACGAAGATTTTTTTAAAACGGGTATCGAAGCCTTACCAGGTCGATGGAAAAAGTGTTTTGAGCTCGGAGGAGAGTATGTTGAAAAATAAAAATAAACTCAAAATCGTGTGGTTTCATTAAGTATGTTAGGCTAAGAACTTTTCAAATGACCCTCGTACAAATAATATCAGGTTAAAGATATGTATGGAACAACAATGTGTGGAGTATGTCCACTTAACTTGGAAGACTGTTATAAATAACTATTCTCTCGGGTTGTTGTTTCTCAGAGCAAGTCAAGTTTTTTTTAATGATTGCTACAACAGCAATAGGGCTGGCTTAACAAAAGCTTGGGTTTTTGACGGGCTTTATGGCAGTGGCTAATGCTGCTTTGACACCAACGGTCATGGGTTTGTTTCCCAAAAAGGACAAACATTTGTGTGGATGAATGTGTCTGTTTGTCTTGGTTCGGACGTTTTTAAGCAGCCCGTCTGGGACCTCTCCCAAAACATCTCCATCTCACAGAAAATTGTTGTGTTCCTGGGAGTGAGTGAGGTCACCAGAAAACTCCTAAGGAGTTACTGTGTTAGCTACAGATGATACTTAATGTATTGCATTTATTTTGTTCATAGGCTTTTTTTATATGTTGGTAGGGATACAAGCATACGGTCCACCTGATGTAAAGCGGGTGATATACTTGCATTGCCTACAGTAACCGAACCAAATCATATCATTAAACAAAAATTTAACATTGATTCAACCGTATCATAACTAAAATATGATAATTCAAATTTATTTGAATTATAATAGAAAATATGTTTAAATGCACTTTAATTACCGTCCTCTGTTTCCCCTTTCGGAGACTCCGCCACCTCCACTCTCATTCCCAAAACCTCTACCCTTACGTTTTCGCGCCTTTTCCTTCAATCTGGCGATTCCCTCTGAAAACGGACCATAATAAATTACATTTAGATTATAACAGTACACATAATAAGTTATACTAGAACGTACCAGGCGGTGGAATGTAAACCGTTATGAACCATGCAAAAAATTATGAAATGAATTATATTAACATAACCTAAATAACAGTAACAACAATAACTCAAGTAAGCAGTTTGTAACTTATATCACAACGAAGAAAAAGTTAAACGAAATAACTTGGTGAAAGTTGTAACATAATTAGCAAAAATAATTGGTACAAAACAAGGAAATTGATTTTTGACGTACGTTCACCATCTTCGTCAACCTCAAACTCCTCGGAATTTTCAATATCAAGTACATCAGCCATAATGCTAAGAAATTTGTAGTAAACTTTGAAATTTCTTTATGATGCGACTATAAAAATAGTATAGAATTAATAAATATATTGTGGACAATATATATAAGACAACCACAAAAGTACCTAATCAAATAACACAAGCTGAAAGCTGACACAACTTAAAACAATATTCTTCCTCTTCTTCTTTTTTGGCTTCGTAGTCGTTCTTCATGCAAATATTCTTTTTAATACATACTCTCTGTTAAATATCCCTTTTATCTTAGTACATATTCTATAGCTGTAATATTATTTTATACCACTAAGGTCGCAAACAAGCATACGGCCTACCTGATGGTAAGCAGTTACCGCAGCCTATGGACATTTGCAACACCAGGTCACTCTTGCGTTGCCGATACTGTAAGAACCTCTTCACGTTTCTTGAAGAACCCCATGAGTTGGCCTTGGCAAAACCTCGGCAAGGAGCTCATATCACAACTTAATAGTTCTTGGTAGAAAACTTCTCTGGAACCGCATGGTACGCGACTATGGCGGTTCAAATGAATGAGGATGATCTCTCACCCGTCTGTGCTATTTTAAAACGAAGTTGTTGACATAATGTCGAACAACTCCTAAGAACACAGGTAGGCCGAGGTGGGTCACGTCTGGTACAGGGTGCTTGGGTTCGGACGAGATAGTGGTCCGACGAGCCAAGCGTCGCATCCACTGATATGTTATACTCATCTGGACGTGTGATCAGTAGAAGGTCCAGTAAGGAGCTTCCATGGTCCTCTATATATGGTATTCTCGTTGGAGAATGTACCAGTTGAAAAAAAACCATAGGTCAGAGCAAAGTCATGAGCAGATCTCCCCGCGGAATCAGTACACCGAGAGGCAAGCTATTCGGTGTGATGGACATTAAAATGTCCCAAAATCACAAATTCCTCGGAGATATACTGCTCGATAACTTTATCAGTCGTCATTTACTGGTGCTCAAATAATAATAATAATAATTTATTTGGAACAATAACAAGAGTACAGAACAATATTGTACGATAACAGCTGCATTAGTCTCTAAGGACTGTGTCGCAGCCGTTAACGCCCATTCCCAAAACAATTTGATTCAAGTTCCATATTTTGTTAAATACACAAAGAGCTACTCGTACAATTGTGTTGGATACTTGCTTTCTACCCGTGCTACCCTATACAAATTTTGCATGTGGACAAATACGTATATTATTTCTTATTATTCAATCCATAAATGAATGAACCTAACAATCTCCCCTACCAATATTACTTCAGCAGATTCTCCATGTCGTCATATGTCAATCCCTGTAACCATTCCGATATCGTCTTCTTGCAGGTCTTTAGATTCAATGGATAGATACATAGGTACTTGTTAACCTTATTGTATAGCAATTGGCTGATATAATAATACTGCCGGTTCACCAAGGAGAGTTTGCCTCTCTCTACGGAACAGACGTTACGACAGCTCCTTTTAACGTTAGTATAGTTGGGGTCATAAGAAAGATGGGAATGTTTCCGTAGTGTGGCGCTCAATATGAACAATCCTCTGACTGTGTGCACTTTGCAGAGTGCATATAATTCTGTTGTGGGAAATCTTATAGGTTTATATGTTATGACTTTCAAAACGGCCCGTTGTGCTATTTCCAACCTTAGCATATGAGTCTTAGCAGAGGCACCCCAGGCAGTAATGCAGTATGAAATTACAGACTGTGCAAGAGCAAAATAGACAGTTCTCAATATCGAAAAGTCAGCGCTTGATCTCAACTTTCTAAAAACGAAAATCAATTTTCTAGCGCGTGTAACTACTGACTGTATGTGTTCTTTCCACGACAAGAGGCTATCAATGATGACCCCAAGATACTTGCTTTTATGAGTTCTTATTAGTTCTGGACAACTGCAGTTTACATCACGTGAGCTCACGCACTCATGCGCTTGAATTTTAAATGATGAAGCTGGTTGTGATGATAGTTTGGGAGCAAAGGTAATATATTGCGTTTTATTCACGTTAAGGGTCAGTAGATTTAAATTTAGCCAATACATTACCGTGCGTAAAGCAGATTCCGCATTTTTGCGAACATTGTTCCAACTATTGCCATGAACAACAATAGCCGTATCATCAGCTTATACAAATATTTCGGAATTATTCAGATTAAGTTTGCAAATATCATTAATGTATACGAGAAACAGCGTTGGACCGATGACGCTTCCCTGAGGGACTCCATAGGTGAGAGTTTCCTCGTGACTCATAAAATTATCAACTGTAACGCACTGCGATCGGTTGCTTAGGTAGCTTTCAAAAATTCTCAACACAGTTCCTCGTATGCCAATTTTTTGCAATTTGTCTAGAAGAATGGGGACAGACACAGTGTCAAATGCCTTAGACAGGTCCAAAAAGATACCCAGAGATTTGAGATTTGCATTCATAAGTTTAGATACTGAGTTAGATAATTCCAAGACTGCATCCTCCGTTGATTTACCTGGTCTAAATCCAAACTGATTTGGTGCAAGCAAGTTTATTGAGTTAAGGTAAGATTGAAGTCTTTTATTTAAAATTTTTTCGAAGATCTTGGATAAAATTGTTAGTACGGCTATGGGTCTATAGTTGTCTACACTGCCTCTATCCCCACTCTTATAGACCGGGATTATAAGAGCTTTTTTGAAAAATTTTGGAAATATACCGGTTTCTAAACACAGATTAAAAATGTGGTTTAGAATTGGGACAAGAATGTGTGCACCAGCTTTTATAAGGGAGGCTGGTATGCCGTCCCAGCCCGTGGCGCAGTTTTGTTTGAGTCCTACAATGATCGCCTTGATTTCATCGCTGTCTGTAGGAAATAAGGCCATAGAATTGGCTTCAGATTCCAGTCCGCAGTCAAATAAACGAGCTGTGTCTTTATCACACGCACGCATGTAAAGACATGCGTGGATTCGAGTGTGGCCGCCACGCGCACCCATAATACCGTCTTCAAGGCTATGATGACGGCGACAACAAATATCCACCGGAATGAACATGCATACCAGTGGCGTAGCGTGCCTTGTCGGGGCCCCGTATAAAACTTTTTTTGGAGGCCCTTATATGGAGGTAAAGATTTTTCACAAAAGAAAAAAAATATTGTGAGAAGAAATATTTATTTATCACATAATTTACCCATTTTACAAATAAAAATCGAATTTTAAATATTCACTCTCCTTGCCTTTTTTTCGGCAAACTGATTTATTAAATCATTTATGGCTGATGATGATTTTAGTTTTTCTAAAGTTTCTGCCTCTATGGACAATAGTGAGATGTCTGACAGCCGTTCTTGTCCCATCGAAGTTCTTAAGTAATTTTTTATTAGTTTTAATTTTGAAAAACTTCTTTCTGCCGTTGCGGTTGTAACTGGAAGGGTCAAGAATAAAAAGCATGCTGTGATTACCTCGGGAAAACTGGATGCAAGACTATTGAATTTTACTAGCAATAATTCAATGAGTTCTTTAATGGAATAAATTTTTTTAATTTCAGAATTTAAGCATGTTTTTAGAGCCTTTAATTGGTCACAAAGATTAAGTGAGATGTCTTTACTGTATTTAGCAGACAGTTTTCCGGAAGCGTTTAATATCTCTTCGCTTGAAGAAGATAGGAGTTTCTCCGGTTGTAATATTTCGAATATACTACTCAGGTTGCAAAGGCTCTGAAATCTTTCTTTAGTTTGAGAAATTAATATATCTAAACAGCAATAGTATACATTGACTTTGAAATAGGATTCCGGGTCGGAAATTCTCTCATCTTGTGATAACTCATCAAAAAAACGCTTCGTTATCTTTCGCCTACTGTTTTTAAAAACAGTTGTTACCCCCCACTCTTTTGCTAAATCTTTGGATTCATTTAGCAAACTATTAAATGAATTCTGATTTCTTAATTGGCACAGTCTATTTAAAAGATTACTTAATAAAATACTAGATTTCTGTAAGTCATTATTTTCATGCTGTAGAGCTTTAGAAACAGGATTAATAATTTCAAATAGTGAAGAAAAAAATGTAACGAGCACTAAGAAATCAAAACTCTCTAAAATATTAATTATACTTTTACATTCTTCACGTTCATCTTTTTTATTTGAAATTAAATTTAGTTGGTACAAAGTTTTCATGATTAGTAAAAAATTTTTCTTTACTGCTAATAAAGCGTCGTTCCTAGAAGACCATCTGGTAGGACATACCTTTTTAAGGGTAATCAAATATTTTTCAGATGAATCGTCACTTAGCATAGCCCAGCGTTTTATACTATTGCCAAAAAAAGTATATATTTTTTCTAAATTATCGAAAAAAGTCGATACTTCACGAACATGTCTCGCAGCATCGTTCAAAACCAAGTTTAAAGCGTGCGCAGCACAATGAACATAATCGGCATTTGGAGCATGCTCTTTTATTAGGGTTTGTAATCCTCCATACACACCCGACATAACATTTGCTCCATCGTATCCCTGTCCTCTACATTTAGTCAAATCAATTCCATATTCTTTAGTCAAATTTAAAATGACAGTTTTCAGACCTGCAGCACTGCAATCGGTTACTGCTATGAATCCTAAAAAGGACTCACAGATTTTTATTTCTTTAGGCACATTATCATCATTTTCTGTAACCGAGATATATCGAAAAACTACAGATAGTTGGTCAATTTTTGATAAGTCTTATGTTGTATCCAGAATTATTGTAAGAAATGGAGCTTTTTTAATTTCTGAGATAATACTGTTCCTAACGTTAGTACCAAGCAAACTAATAATTTCGTTTTGAATCGTAGGGCTTAAATAATTTATTTCACCTTTCGGTTTTAGAAGAAGTTCTTTTAAAGTTGCATCATAGTTAGATAGCAGACGTGAAATTGCCATAAAATTGCCAGAATCAGAATCATGCCCCCTCAAAGGTAGATTACAAGATACTAAAGTAATTATAACATTAATTATACGATGCAGTACATCTCTCCAGAATGTAATTTTACTATCGATTTCACTTTTCAATAGAGTATCGATGGTATTTCCTTGCAACCAATTATTATAAGAGAGTGAGGCACTAATATGCTGCTGTGACTTTTCATGGTCAAGAATAGTTTGTGTGAAATTGCTTCTAACCGAAACACCGTTAACCCAAGCAGAGGAGTACGATTTGTTTTGACGATCTGCTAATAACCAACAGAAGTGACAGTACGGTTTGTTTAAAACGTTAGAATAACATAACCATGGTCTTATAATTTTTATGCCTGCCTGATTGAAATATGAATAATTATAAGCCGAAAAAGGTCGGTTATTTTCTGAAACTTTTGGAAATGGTCCTTGTGGTTTAAATGGACCCAATTTAAAAATTATTTTTCGTTCGCATTCAGTTAAATTGTCACCAAAATTTCCTCTATCTGATGAAATTATATTACAATCTGCATTATCTGCAGATATATCAGAATCGTTGACTTGGGGTTCCTCGATTTCTGGATGGACATCCGATAAAGTATGTGCTTGGCTTTCTTCTATTTCCGGATGGATATGTGACGAAGAACATGCTTCAGAAGAATCTAAAAATAAACGAGTAATTGTTAAAAAATAAATACGAATGCTTTGATACTAAACTAAAAAGAGTTATATATAAATAAATAACGTTACTAAGGGTCACAGTTAGAGAGTGTTCAGTTCAGACGCACACAGACTCTACGCGGATTGTGCTCGTACCTATTAGTAGATACAAAATCACCTGCAGCCCGTCCGTGCATTACTATACACCTGCGTGCTATTTAAACGCAGCGCGTAGTGTAGTGGCCATACAAAACGAGAACCCGAAAGCGAGTCTGCACATCTGAAGTTCTCAACACGCAATTAACGATACGATACGGACTGATAGACAAACAACAAAACAAATCGATCCTATAGATAAGTTAGAATTTTGTTTTTTTTTTAATCAAGGCACGGAACCCTAAAAACAGTATAATTGTGAAAATCGAGGGGGGAGACAACTTTTTGTGACGGACAGATGGACAGACCGAAATTAAAAGATTTCCTTGTTTATCACTACGGGCCCCTAATAAATGGGTTGGGTAGTAGTGTAGTACTTACCTTTCCAATCTAAATCACTCACAGTATCTTGTCTCTGAAAAAATGAAGAAATTTTGGGCACTTTTTTTATAACCATGTCCCTTTTCTGTTTAATTTTTCTTTTCTCAGCGCCGCTGGGATAATCTCTTTTCCTTTCACTCATTTCTTTTACAAATCGCTACTAATACTGCTAAACCAGAAGAACAATATTGTTTGTACTGAATTACAATGTAATGCACATTTATATAAAGCGCGTAAATAAACAGTGCACTGCACTCCGTGGTTTAACATCCAATGCAAAGTACAACAACGTACACGTACATCGCGATGTCGATGAAGGATTCCCGGGGATTCCCCGCTGAGTTGAAGATGAAGTAAGTAAAACGGGGAAGTCCCGCAGCCCGCCATAACGATGTAGTGTTGCCAACTTTTTTTCCCGCCTTAAGCGTGCGTTCAGCACGCTTAAGGCGGGAAAAAAATTTTTCTTTATAGAATTTTGTCATTTGTAAAATAAAATAAATTAGAAAGTTTTTATTCTTTTTCCTTACACACTTTGGGGGCCCCCGTGGCCCGGGGGCCCCGTATAATTGATACGGCAAATACGGCGGTAGCTACGCCCCTGATGCATACCCTGGCACGACGTACAAATAAGTGTTCGAGTTTGTACCCGGGGTAATGTAAGTAAGATGTGTAGGCCGGCGGATATTTGTGTCCCCGTGAGGAAAAGACGGAAGGAAGGTCTTCAGGTGGTAGTGTGTGTAATACACAGTACTATACAGTGAAGTCCTCCGATGTTGTAAAAATTTACATTTATTGTGGAAGGGGAAGCCGCTTCGTTTTCCGTAAATGACACGAGCTCCACAAACCCGTCGAACCCGTAGGTAAGGTCTGAGTGGAGTCGATTGAAAAAACCATCCTATAGAGGACAAAGTTCACGGTCGACATTTTACCCAAAAAATCTCCCCTCCGGTCGGCTTCGACCACTTCCTATCTATCCATTTCAAACCTAGCTTTCCTACTTATCTATTTCAGAAGTAGTCCACGTCTTAATTAACATTCATAAATAAAAATCACAGTGCGTTAGTCTTGCCAAAATTCAAAAATGGCATGACCGATATAAATACTTTTTTTAGATATTCAATACTTTACCGGAAAAGTTTCGTTATAAGAAAAAAGCGCGTGATGTCGCGAGTATCACCTAGTATTAAATAAAATGTGACAAGTTAGAGTGATATACAAGAAAAAGGCATCAACCGCAGCTCGTATGTCTTTGTTTTCTGTTCGGCATTGTTCAGCAGCAGTACTGAAAAGACTCTGACTGCTACCGCATCTTGCAAGCCACTACATTGCGCCTCTTTGTTTGCCATACTGTTCCACAATCGCATGTCGTACATTATATACATAGCAGTCATAACCCAGTGGATAAAGAACCGGTCTGTTGATCAACTGGTCCCCGGTTCGAATCCTGTCATGTACTACTAAATTTGTGCTTTCGGATTTATGTATATATTTGTTGTTATTACTTATTCGGCAGTGAGAAATTATATTATATTTCAAAAGACTTGTGACCTAACCTAAGAAAATTCTGGTTTCCCCTTTAGGTCGTATAGATCTGACGGCAGTCACTCCATGTCAAAATCAGTATCTTAACAAAATCCTTAAGTTTAGGTAGCGGACTCCGCGAATTCTAATGGATTAAAAAACGGGATAACGCTAAGAAGATGAATCACGTTTCCTATATTGTTTTGGTCCTTCGAGCTGGATAAGTAAGTGTTTTAACATTACCTCGGAAAGCCATTATCGAAATAGAATCGAAAAGTTATATATCAAAGTGCATAGAATCTGAGTGAAAACTTTTCGAAATTGTTTCGAATATGATTTTCTTCCACTTTCCGAGGCAATGTAATTTTATATTTCTTTTCTCTCATACTCCACGCCCCACAAGGCATCACTTTTAATTTACGTCTTTCAGTTCCCAAAAAGCTCGCGTTTGCTAGTCTTTTTACTGACTACATACGTACTTCTAAATTTTTCGCTTCTTATCGTTAAGAATGTTATAAAATATGTGCATTCTCCAGTCCCTCCACTTCGTCATTTTTAAGACTAAGACATAGATTCTTGTATACATTACAGAATTTCGGAGTAGTTAATTCACTTTTTCATTATATATGTACGCCTAAAATTAGCTTACCTATATTATTTACCGTCTTATCCTTTAAGTACAGCCTGATCCCAACCCATCCATTTAGATCCCTACACATAATTATCATTATATTTCCTTCAGGTAAGGCCAGAATAACCCTTACGATCTTTAAAAACTTATTGAGCTCTTAGGTATTGGTTGAGCTCACGGGAGAATACGTTGCAGCCAAAAAACTCGTGTGATCTCCAGCTTAATTGTAACCCAGAGAAGTCTTACACATACCAAACAATAATATCTGTCATCAGAACCAATGCGAGTTATACCTATAAGATCTTCTTTAATTCTAGATAAGATGATCACGTCACATTGACATAAAGCATTCGATTTCCTACATTTGATTTTATTAGGCTACCGCAAAGAATTTAAATTTACAATGAGTGTCTACAATTTATGGGACAATGATCAAGCGGTACCAAAGTTGAAAACTACTTTATCGTCAGACTGGACATTTAATTCACCCATTGCAACTCCTCGATCTCCTTCGCCGCATAGCAGAGTTGGTGAAATTATTTTCAACAAATACATCGATATCATACACTCAAAATCAAATATATCCACAGAAGCGAAGCAAACAGAACCCCTAGACAGACCTTTTGATTTCTTTGATGATGAAGAATTTGCATTTGGTATTAATTTGTTGAATAATAATGTAGCATGCGTTGGAGATAACATAACAAAACTGATTCAAATGGGTACGTAAGCGATTTTTGCATACGAACTTTAAAGTTAAGCCATAGTTTATAGCATAGCTGACATTAGAGAAAATAATTATATGCAGTAGCTAGAATATCTTCTAATGGTATGTAACCAGGTGACAGATAATTATCTTAAAAGAAACATTCGAAATACTATAATTTTGCACTCTTTAAACTTAACTTTTTTCCCTTTTTGTACTCTCACTCGCGATTGCTTTTTTGAATAAATCGCTTAGGTTTTTAGTTCTGTGTAGAGCCACATTAAATGTATTATAGAGTAATATTTCTATGGTAATGAAAATCGAAAGTAAAGTGCGAGCGAGAATCCCCAATGTTTGCATCCACACAGGTTTTATCCTACGTGGAGGTTGGTTGGCTTTGTTCGTGACATCATTATTCAAAGTAGTTATTCAAATACTTATTTATGAGTCTACAACACGTGTTTAATATCAGAACAAATAATATATATGCGTGTGTACGTACATACATACATATCATTACGCCTGTCTCTCGTTGGGGTAGGCACAGACTATGGAACGCCAGGTGCACCGATCCAAACATACCTTATTTGCCTCTTCCACACTCATCAACCTCTTCAGGTATGGTCTTCGGTTTCGGGTGCTTTTGATTTGGCCCTTTTTCAGCATATCAACTATTTGTTCTAAATGTGTGTGTCTAGGGATATCTCCACTCCCTCTCTCTCGATATACTTCTTTCGTAACTCTTTATTATCCATTATTTCTAAATGTTCGAACCAAATAATTTTTATCACTATAATCTTTCATTCCATATTGTTCTCGTACCGTGATATTTCTTACTCTATCAATTATTCTGACTTCATACATACTCCTTAGCGCTCTCATTTCATCATTTCAATAGCGTTGACCCTACTTTCATGCTCCTCCTGCCCATACCCATGATACACTACCGTATGCCAATGTCGGTGTTAATAGACCCTGAATAATAGCAAGGCGAGTATTACTCGATATAATTTCGCTCGTCAAAACCGAGTAGAATGCACCATTATATGTCCAAATAAATGTTTTTCTTTCTTTCTTTTCATTATACTCTGTTTCGACGACGACAGCCGTATCGGTTTCCTGTTTTCATTTTTCTTTCCATATCTCCCCCACATTTCATCTCTCGTAAACATGTAACCTAGATACACAAATTCGTTCACTTGTTCCACTTTTTCATCTCCGAATTATCTGACGCTGTAACAGTTTCATTCCTTTCAATCTCCAACCCTTTCGTCTTCATTACATTCACTTTCATACCTTTCCTTTTAAAAGCCTCATTCATTTAGTAACCATTTGTTGCAGTTCTTCCGCCGAAAATGCCTGGTCATCGGCGTACAATAAGGTTTTAAATATTGATTCATTCATTCTTATTCCACAGTCGAACTGTTTCAAGTCTGTCAAACAACTGTTCATGAATAAGTTGATTAGCTAAGGGGATGCTACACAGCCCAGTCTCACACCACGTTCGATGCTAAACCAGTCTGTACAAATCCCATTTACCATGACACAGGCACTCGAATCCTTGTACAATGACTCCAGTCCCTGTATCAAGGAGGGTAGACAAAAGTTCGTCCCTCGCCACTCTGTCATAAGCCTTTTTCAAGTCAATGACGCCTTCATTGACGAACGAAAACCTTATTATGTTTTGCTAAGGCTTTTTCCGTAATACACCTTAAGGAAAAGACTTGATTCACACATCCCATTCCCTTTCGAAACCCCGCTTGGGCATTCCAGATTTTTGGTTCTGTTACAGAAATCACTCTGCCAATCATAGATACTGATTACTCTTCCAATCAAGCATAGAATTTGCCGACTTTGATTTTTTTTGCCGAATTTGACGATTGCCGACACTCAGGAGGCTAATACCCTGATAATTTTTGCATTCCTGCTGAGAACCTTTACTTTTGTACAGTGGCACAATAACGGCCTTTGCCCAGTCGCCTGGTACACGGCCGCAAAGAGTAAGTAAAAGGTACAGTAGACTTGCTATGATTCCTCCACCCGCTTTGAGCATTTCGGCAGATATCCTATCAACTTCCGCAGCTTTACCCATTTTCATTCTTTTTATTGCCCACATTAACTATCATCCTTATCATATCGGTCATCTTTAAACTCCTTCCAAAATTCTTCTACATCAGCACGTTCTGCAATAAATAGTTTTTCAAGTCTTACATTCAATGCTTTTCGATACGTATCACACACATTTTCTTCTGAGAATCTTTCGACTATTACTCTCTCTCTGTTTCGGTCAAGGGTATACTTGGGTGATGTTGCCATTTTTAAAACAACCGGCTATTCTTGTGACTACAAGAAAGTGGTCCGTCCAAATATCAATGGTATACCCGTGTATCTTTCACTTTCGCTCTCAAACATTCATCGACTATCACAAAATTTATAATACTCCTTTCTAAATGCCTTTTGTAAATATGTGGATCCTTTTGTGATTGAACATAATATTAGTCACTATAAGTTTTTTTTTTTTTTTTTTTTTGACCTGACTATGTAGTTAGCCCCGAGTGGGCTGTCACTACGTCACCGGACTCTCTAGACATATGTTTAATAGACATTCACCAATTTCATTCACTCTTTCGTCTCCAAACTTTCCTAATAGCATACTAACCTATTTGTCTAACCTATTTTTACAATAATACCGTTTACGAGAAAACTGCGAAAACTTATATTTGTGTCCTTTGACCTTGAATGCTTTTTTGCATTGGTCAGATGGGAGTGAATCTTTATCATTTTTCTGTAATACCTAGTCCATTTAAAACTTGTAACTATTTTCATCTCTATGTGAATTACAGTAAATTGTCTGGTTTGAATTAACTATTGTTGTAATTACATTAAAAATTAATTGCATTTTTTTGTTTAGTTTAGACTCTAATCTCCTACTTTAGAGCTCAGGCCTCAATTTGAATGTAAGAACTCAATGTAATTCATGAGTCTTGAGACTACTCGACTTTCTGAATTGATACTAATATAATATACTCGATGACTCGAACCTTTATGTTTCGTAGGCTCTAAAGTGCCAGTGCTGGTATCCATAGTCGTTAAACTATTAAAAACTTTACTGTAGTCCTACTACCACAAACATAGTGTCACACACACAAACTAGAAAGGAAGTCTTTACTTACGTCTAAACTGCTACTTTTGTTTTGAAAAATAGTTTTTTATCGGATAATACACGCAAAATAAAATAATTTTCGCACATGTACACTCGTTAATACTAAATTAAACACAATGCCGGAATTCTCTTTAAAAGATTCAATTATTACTTCTCTAAACGGTGAGTATTATTTTAATTTTTGGTTATTATTAGTGCTTCGCCGATATCGTTACATAATTTCTATTTTGCAAGGATATGATAACATTTTGTATGACACAATCGCATAATTTTAGACGCAAGGTGCTCCAAATGAAAGTATCTTGCCATTGCCGCATCATTACAAGGAGTATTTCTACGTAAAAGTATTACAAAATGAAGGACGGAGAAAATTTCATTTTCGGTACAAGTTTTTGCTAGTGTGTATTGCATGCGCTATTATGATTTACCTTAATTAAATTCTGTGTTTACATAGTTTTGTATAGAAAGAAATATAAATTTAGCAGTGTTCTTAAACATAACCTGTTCATAATTAAAAAATGCACCTCAAATAAACGGAACATACTGTTGAGTTATTGTTTGAATTTATGTTTTTGTGCTGTTCCATTGTTTGATACAATGAATTTTAAATGGTTTTATTTTCTGAAATATTAACTGTTTGCCACATCATTATGTGAACAAATTATATACTTCAGCATTTGTGTTTGAGGCAGGAAAACGAAATAGGTCCTGTGCTAATCCATCCATCTGTCACTAACGCCAATTGTACAATTCGACAGTATAAATATAAATTATATATATGACACTGATATTACTAATTATATTCTAATGCTGTAATTTAAATGTGGGAATATTCTGTATTTACACTAATATATATAATGCGGAAGAGGTTTGTTTGAACGTGCTAATATATCAGTTGGTATAGAAAAAATAAATTTGCATTGGATAGCCCAATTCTTGCGGAAAGTTAATTGATTATCCAACATCACAATACGACCCTTTTAAGCTAAAGAAAAAGAAAGAAAGTTGAAATAGTAGTTACTACGGGATACCGGGATACACATGGATAGAATTCACGGAGCGCAGCTAGTATTAATATATATATTATTTTGGTATTTGATAGTTCAGTAACGAAAAATATTTTAGTATACTTGCAAAATACTCCTCACCCTGCATATAAAATATTGGATAAATTCTTTCATCTGTCTTAATGTATGAAACACTCAATGTGCAAGGGTAGTTTAAATCTTGTATTGTGTGTGTATGTACAGTTCTCGGCAAACTGCTTGAGCATTATGTGGTGTAGTGGGGAAAAGTATGCACATTGTACAATTACGTCCAATAAAAGTGTTTACTCTTATGTAACTGTAGAAGAACACAGTCGTAGTTCTGTGATTATCTGTAATAACTTTTTAATTTATTTATTTACTAGCCCACAACTTTGTCCGTGTGGACTTCGTTTCAGTAGCCTGTTGTATATACCGAAGATAAAATATTCAATTTACTTGATGTAATTATTTTGACTACTATAATTTTATTTTTATTGTTCTTTATCTAAGTGTTGCTTCTTAAGCCTCGGCTTGGGAGCCCTGGGTTCGTCTTTTTAAAACTATGTTAGTTTGTCATATCATAGTGTTTTTTTTACAAAACAATCAATAAAAACTAATTAATAATAAAGAACAAACGAAAATAATAAACAAAAATTCAACAAAAAACGTCTTCAAGAAACTTGGCTGCAAGTGTACTCGAAATTCAGCAGGACGTGGTCTCAGTGCTGGAGGCAACGGTCAACTGATCTATTAATCATCCATTTGATACGATACTCCTACCGTCGCGCGCGCTTCCAAGGAGATGTTTATGATGTATTAGCAAAAATTCTAAAAATATTTATAAATATATTGATTAATGTATAATGTGTTGTTTTTGGCTGAATTTAATTTAACTGTAATTTGCTATGCCTTATTCCTAAAGGTATTAAAGCATTGATCAGATTTCAAATGGTTTTCTTGCTACTCCTCTTGAGATTAAATATCCAGGCATCGCTGGACTATTCGGATATACGAGGGTCATTTGAAAAGTTCTTAGCCTAACATGGTTAAAGTCATTGGTTTTTTTTATAACTACCCTCATTTTGTAGTTACATTATTTAGCAACAAGTATGCACAGTTTAGTTTATTCACAGTAACACATTGTTTGTTTACACGTGATACGGTAAGTCAAGTCAGAGCTATTTTTGAAAATGGATAAAATTGAACATCGTGCAGTGATAAAATACCTGAATTTGAAAGGTTTAACTCCAAAAGCTATACATGAAGACATGTCTGCTACTTTGGGTGAGTCCGCTCCTTCGTATGCAACTGTTAAAAACTGGGTGGCAGAGTTTAAACGTGGTTGTGAGACCATTCAAGATGAGCCCCGTAGTGGCCGGCCTTCGACTGCTTTTACTGATCAAAGCAAAGAAAAAATCTGTGATTTAATTTTATCTGATCGAAGATTGACTGTCGAGGAGATAGCTAAGACTGTAGGCATCTCATCTGAGCGAACACATCATATAATTACTACTGAACTTGGATTCTCTAAGGTGTCTGCGCGGTGGGTACCGCGACTGCTTTCAGTGGAACAAAATCGCAACCGACTCACAACTTCTCGCGACTGTTTAGAGTTATATGAAGCTGACCCAATAGAATTTGTTGAAAGATTTATAACCATGGATGAAACTTGGGTTCACCACAATACACCTGAGACAAAAGAACAGTCGAAACAATGGAAAAGAGCAGGATCGCCCATTCCAAAGAAGGCAAAGGTGGTTTTATCGGCGGGCAAAGTCATGGCGCCCGTTTTTTGGGATGCAAAGGGTATAATTCTCGTGGATTATTTAAAAAAGGGTGAAACAATAAACTCCTAGTAATAGGAGCCTGCTGCATTGCAACCTGTTGCGTCGTTTGAGAGAAGAAATCAAAGAAAAACGTCCAGGTTTATTGAGAAGAAAAGTCTTGTTTCATCAGGACAATGCGCGCGTTCACACCTCTGTGCACCTCCGGATTGTAGTAGCAAAGTGTAAAGGGCAAAAGCGAGCCTTCGGCGCTTAAACCGAACACCCTGGCTAGGGGAAACAAACCCTGAAGTAAAAATAAAAACAACCATGGCAGCAAAACCGAAAGAGTTATTACCCCAGGAGGGTACCGGCGATGCCGGAGAATCCCTCCCTGAGCCTGACTTGGAGTCTGGCTCAGGCAGCCCCTTGTATTCTGGGGGGGGCACAGTTTTGCCACAAGTGGATTTGACACATGAAGAGCGTACACAGACATCAGAATCAAGACTTGTACAACAGACGTTCCACAGGAGTATGTTTTATACAAGACCACGTAGTAGCTCGCTAACAAGCATCCCATCAACAAGTAAACAAACAGAAGTGGCTCCTAATCCAAGTCTAACTACACTGGAGTACACGGACAATATCAATAGCCCAACTCAAACAACACCTAAAAGCATTAAGGCATCCACTAAGCCAAACTGGCAGAAAATCCCAGAGCCAAACAATAAACGCAAGAGAATTTCAGACTCACCGCCTCAATTGCAAATGACAGAAACACAAAATAGTTTTTCAATTCTACCAACCGATACCACTGGAGATCATTATAGAAGAAGCTTTGCTAAAGTCACTAAACCCCCACCACTCATACTGTATGGCATAGAAGATGTGAATAAGTTGACAGAAGCAATAGAGACAGTTCTTGAAAGGAAGGAGTACTCCCTGAAAATCATCAATAGAAATCAATTAAGAGTGAACTGTATTTCTGTTGATCCCTATAAAAAGCTCATGACTCTCGTAAGAGATATGGGGCTCATCGGCCACACCTTCACAAGAAAGGAAGAGAGATGCTACAGAATAGTAGTAAGAAATCTTCATCATACCACACCTCATGAAGCCATCATTGAGGCTTTTGCAAATACTGGTAACAAAATTTGTGGAGAAATAATTAATGCCCGAGGAGGACCAGATAAGAAGCCAACGTCAACATTTTTCATCAATCTTGAACGTGGCCCAAATAACATAGCTGCCAAATCCATCAAGTACATTTATAACACTGTAGTTACAATTGAAGACCCTAAGAAGAAGAATACCGTTGTCCAGTGTACCAGGTGCCAACAATATGGGCACTCAAAGAATAATTGTATGAGGCCATACCGCTGCGTTAAATGTGCAGGACAACATAAGACAAGTGAATGTTCCAAAAAAGATCGCAATTCTCCAGCACAATGTGCATTATGTTTGGGAGAACATCCTGCAAACTATAAAGGATGTGAAGTCTACCGAGAAATTCTTCACAGGAAAAATGCTCAATTTTCACAAGCCAAAAAGCAGATACCACTATATATACTCCAGTCATTCCCAATACGAGCAGAAAGGTGCAAAGCTATCCTAAACCTAACCTAAACCTAAATATGGACAAACAAATGATACACTACAATAATAGAGGGCCACCAAAACTACAAACTAAGGAAAAATTAGTATCCCAACACCCTACCTACTCCGAAGTAGTAGCTAGTAGAAAAACACAAAAAACTCTATCCCAGGATGAAACATGTAAACAAAAACTAGAACCTAGAAAACAAACTAACAACTCATGGAAATCGTCTGAGCAAAAACAACACACTACTAATGAAAACTACTTCACGCCAACCCAAGTCATTCAAGACTTAATGATCAAACAACTAGAAAAGATGGACATGCTCTTCAGCCTAATGAGTTCACTTATGGGACTTATTTCGACTCTCGTCGAAAAGTTGTCGTAATGCCCTCATTAAATATTGTAACATGGAACATTAATGGCCTAGCACCAAATGTCAATGAAGTGGAGGTGTTATTGGCTACCCACAGGATTGATATACTGTTGATATCAGAGACACACTTCACCGATAGAAGCTCAGTTAAAATAAAAAATTATACAATTTACGACACCAAACACCCAGATGGTACAGCACATGGAGGAACAGCAGTCATTGTGAGATCGTCCATAAAACACCATGAACTAGCAGGGTATCAAACAGAATATCTCCAGGCGACCACTATAACAGTGGAGGGAAAGACGGGCAACTTTAACGTCTCGGCTGTGTATTGTCCACCAAAACACAAAATAAAAAAGGAACAACTAACACACTATTTCAGTACTCTCGGCCCCAGATTTGCAGCCGGAGGCGACTGGAACGCCAAACACCCCCACTGGGGCTCAAGACTAACAACCACACGAGGACGTCAACTGAAACTGTCAATCGAATGCAACAACCTGACAACGCTGTCTACAGCTGAACCGACACACTGGCCTACTGACATGAACAAACTACCCGACGTAATAGACTTTTTTATTTGTAAGGGCATGTCACAATACTTCACCTCAATTAACTCCTGTCTGGATGGATCCTCTAATCACACTCCGGTTCTCTTAACCCTCAGCACAATTCTGTTAGAATATGAAACAACTCCAAAGCTGTACAACAAGTACACGGATTGGGATTCTTTCCGTGAAATTATAAACAAGAGGCTCAATCTTCGGATTCCGTTAAAAACACCGAATGACATAGATACAGCGGCAACTCACTTTACCAACTTGGTTCAGGTCGCCTGTTGGTCAACGACTCCTGACAAACCGGTCTACAAACCCAGCCACAACTCTGTTCCATTGGACATAAGAAATAAGATACGACAAAAAAGACGACTACGCAGAACATGGCATTACAGTAAACATGAAGATGACAAAAAAGCATACAACAAAGCGGCTAGAGAACTTAAAGAACTGCTCAGAAATGCCAAAAATGAAACTCTGTCATATCGGTTGGAATCATTGACTGCCACTAAGTCCACGGATTACTCACTATGGAAGGCAACCTCTGGTCTAAACCAACCAAAAAGAACCAAACCGGCCTTAAGATTAGAAGGTGGTAAATGGGCCAGAACACCACAGCAAAGAATAGATACCTTTGCGACCCACTTATCTAATGTATTCAAACCAAATGAAGCCACTAGTAATAACCCTGATATAGACGATATACTGAACCAGGACTTCCAACTAGATATCCCCATTAAACATACCACTCCACGAGAGGTGTTTAAATTCCTAACTCGACTTGACAATAAAAAGGCTCCAGGATTTGATCAGATCACTAAAGAGGTTCTCCTTGAACTACCTAGAAAAGGAATAGTCTTTCTAGCAATATTATTCAATAGTATCATAAGAGTAGGTTACTATCCAGTCATATGGAAGATCTCCCAAATCATAATGATTCCCAAAGATGGGAAGCCAATCAATGAAGTTGGATCATACAGACCGATTAGTCTCTTACCTGTTTCATCAAAGCTCTTTGAGAAAATCTTGTTGTCACGAATCATGAAAACCATACAAGAACGATCTATAATCCCAGACCACCAATTTGGATTCAGACAGAATCATGGCACTGTGGAACAGGTGCACAGAGTTGTGAACCATATAAGAAGGACCCTAGAACACAAGGAATACTGTTCGGCAGCTTTCCTAGACGTTCAACAGGCTTTTGATAGGGTGTGGCATAAGGGTCTCCTTTGTAAGATCAAAACGCTACTGCCCCACGCATACTTCGAGCTGTTGAAATCGTATATCTCTGAAAGAATATTTCAAGTTAAGGATGGCGAATATACCTCTAAATTTCAGAACATAAATGCAGGTGTACCGCAAGGATCAGTGCTGGGACCAGTTTTGTACACTATCTTTACGTGCGATCTTCCTGAAACGCAAAGTGTAGTAACGGCCACATTTGCAGACGATACTGCCATCCTCGCAAGCAGCAACGATCGCTACAAAGCGTCACAAACCCTCCAACAAGGGCTAGACAAAATCGAGCAGTGGTTAGCAAAGTGGCGAATCAAAGCAAGTGCCTCTAAGTCTACACATGTCACATTTGCACTGCGCACTGGAGACTGTCCACCTGTACAATTGGGAGATGCCGTCTTGCCACACAATGAGTCTGTTAAGTACTTGGGTATGCATCTAGATCGAAAACTCACCTGGAGAAAACACCTACAAAAAAAACGTGAACAGCTAAATCTTAGATATCGGACACTTCATTGGTTACTTGGAAGGAATTCAGTGCTAAGTACAGACAATAAACTTCTTATCTACAAGGTCATACTAAAGCCTATATGGACATACGGTATTCAACTGTGGGGATCTGCTTGTAAATCCAATATTGCAATCATACAGAGAGCTCAAAATGGCATTCTTAGAAACCTGACCAACGCTTCATGGTTCCTGAGAAACAGCGAATTGCATGGAGAGCTAAACATCAACACAGTCAATGATGAAATAAAGCTATCTATGACTAGCTACAAACAGCGAATAGCTATGCATCCAAATCCTCTGGCAGTGGAACTTGGAAGCATAAATTATAGAAAAAGACTGAAACGTAACCACATAATCGAGTTGGATTTGTGAATGCGGGAGTAATGGTCAATGGATCACTTCTCTCACAGAACTAAGGAACTTTTATCATATCTGCTCATAGTCGATGAAAAAAAAAGACTGATCGCAGATCATAGTACAACAAAAAAAAAAAAAAAAACACCTCTGTGCAATCCATGGCAGAAATCCATCAATGTGGCTTCGAATTGTAATAAAAATTGTAATAAAAATCAGTAATTATGAACCAACAAAATGAGCCAGGCAAGAAACATGATTGAAAAAATGATGTGTTGTTTGTTTTTATTTTCTTCTGTGTTGTTGCAACTGTCATATGAAAAAATCCCACTTGAAGATCAAAGTCAAAGTCAAAATCTTTTTATTCCGTAAAAATGGCTACATTTGTTTGGAATCGTCACAATTTTTTTCCCTACCGTGCAGTTCATGACTAGGTGAGCACTGATAAAAATACTGCCAAAAAACTCAGGCATCCCTCTTTTGGTATCCAAACAAATTTACATAATTTATTAATTACATTATAATTGGATCGACTCAATCCCAGGCATTTTTATCATTAATATAGTCAGATACTTTATAATATGCCCTGCTACACAATTTGGCTTTAATAGTAGTTTTAAACTTGTTTATTGACAATTCTCTTATATTGCTGGGAAGTTTGTTATAGAACCGTATACATTGCCCCATAAAAGAATTACTTATTTTGTGGAGACGGCTTGCATGTAACACAAGATTATGCTTATATCTAGTATTTATGTTATGAGTATCGCTCTTTTTACAAAATGAGTCTATGTTTTTATGGACATACAAAAGATTTTCATAGATATATTGCGATGCGACTGTTAGAATATTTATTTCTTTGAATTTTTCTCTAAGGCTCTCACGGGGACCAAGTTTGTAGATAGCTCTTATGGCTCTCTTTTGCAATAAAAAGATGGTGTTAATGTCCGCGGAGTTACCCCAAAGAAGAATTCCGTATGACATAATACTATGAAAGTAGCTGAAATAAACTATTCTAGCCATATCAACATCAGTGAGCCGTCTAATAGTTTTCACTGCATAGGCTGCAGAACTTAGTTTTCCTGATAATTTTTCAATTTGTGGGCCCCATTGTAGTTTGGAGTCAATTGTTATACCCAAGAACACAGTTGTCTCCACAGGGGCTAAATTAGTTCCATTAACATGTACATTGGTAGTCACCTGTCTTACATTAGGTGTTGAGAACTTAATTACTTTAGTCTTTTTATCATTTAAAAGCAGATTATTAACATTAAACCAATGCATAACTTTAGAGAGAGCATCGTTAACTTCGTCATAATTACCTAACTGTCTATTAATTTTGAAGATGAGATCAAAGAAGTATTAATGAATGTTGACTACTTCACCACCATTTTTTTAACCAATGTGCTTTAAAAATGTATGAAAAAGAAGACCAAAAGGCGACATCCTCATGCAGTATGACGATGCTTTTTTTGCACACAGCAAATAAAATAAAGCTATATTTAGCATCCAAAAAAGTAAAGAGGATCTATCGTACACATAGACTAGACCCTGTGTTTTTTATTTTCCTGTAAATGAAATATTTCTGATGTGAGGTTTGATTTTCGTAAGTCAAAGTGGGCTGTGATGGCTTATAATCAATACGTGAAAAATATCCTGTCTAAACAGTGGTTCTCGTGTTTTGAAAGATGACAGAATAAGAAATATGTTTAAAATGTTAAGAGGGTGCATAAAGCTAAGTGGCGCCCTCATTTTGTTTTTATTAATAATGCTGACTTTAAAACCAATTCCAAAAAACACTCATTACATACATATTATATGTATATTATACATATTACACACATCTAGTGCCTACTAGATATAGATGTGTGTAATATGTATTTTTTAATACCTTGTATTTATTATCTATGTACAAGTAACTAAAACTTTTTTCTTTTTTTTCGTTATAGCAATAATCAAAATTATGACAAATTGTACATAAATAATAAATACAGAATATTACTCAAAAAAACCTAAATATGGTTCTACAGTGCCTGTATTGAGCCTTTATTAGAATTGGTATTAAATTCAGCGTTATTAATAAAAACAAAATGAGGGCGCCACTTAGCTTTTCTTATGGAGAGAACTTCGAAAAACTTAACTGTTTTATTCATGAGTTATGCAACATTTGCAACCCTATCTATACATGCATAATTTATTTTATCACTTAACATCATCATTATTATTGTATTGTTATACTGACATAGATTTATTGTAATATCAATTGTAAACAGACCTACATTGGCAAGTGTCTTTTGACATTTCTTCTTTGCAAATGGTCATATGCGAAATGCTGGTAATTCAATAAAGAAAAATGGAATTAATAAAGTTCAATAAGATTTGATTATTTTAAACATGTAAGATGTGTCTTAAGTGCCCTAGCGGGCCCAATGGCAAATAAAGATTTTTTATCTTATAATGATCACACAATGATCACACAACACAGTCTATATAAAAATGATGCAGAATGAATTAGGCTTTGTACTATAAACATTTTAATATGATTAATCAAATTGAATGCGAGACTGTACTAACATCTTAATTATTACACCATAAAATTTGACATGTACAATATAGGTTAGTGGAATTAATTTTATTGTATACCTTAATGTTTCCAGCACAAGAGCCATGGCCGGACAACGTGAAATTGTTCCAGCCGTACGAAGTGGAACAGATACTGTTACCGGATAATGCCAGCTGTCTCGCTGTACAGGCTTTCCTGAAGGTTATAATCTTTTACTAAATATATTAGGTTTTAAATGTTTGAGACTAGAGAGCCAATTATTAATCCTCATGGTGCATTCAGTGGAAATAATCACCCAGAGGTGGGTGATTATTTCCACTGAATGCACGTTGGGAGGCATACAAGCATACGGCCCACCTGATGTAAAGCGGGTACCGTAGCCTATTAACGCTTGCGACATATTATCACTTGCGCGATGCCTCCTCTGCTGCTTACACAGCAACTCCTTGGGAGCTTACTGGTGCCCTCACTCACACGCAGGAACACAACAACCCTCTAGGCAGTTGTTATTTGGCTGCGGTTTTCTGTGAGGTGGAGGTACTTCCCCAGACAGGCTGCTTTGATGCGCCCTACCTCTCTTAAAACATCCAGACCAAGACAAGCACACATGATCATGCACACAAATGTTTGACTTGTGTGGGAATCAAACCCACGAGCGTTGGTGTCAAAGTAGCGTAATTCACGACTGAGCCACCGAGCTCGCCAGAAGCTGTAACTTTTCTAGACAGCCCAATTTCCATTGAATGAGTACCCAGTACGAGTAGTGATAACCCAGTGGATAAAGAACCAGCCTATTAACCAACTGGTCCCAGGTTCGAATCTTGACATGTACCTAAAGTAAACTAGTTCAGCAGTGAAGGAAAACATTGTGAGCAAACGCACGTTCAAGAAATTATATTTCGAAGGACGTGTAACCTTATATTTAGAGAGATCTATAGGCCGATTCTACTAAAAAACTGCAACTGCATTGTAGCGTTTTTTTTTTTTTTTTGACCTGACTATGTAGTTAGCCCCGGTTGGGCTGTCACTACGTCACCGGACTAGAGGGCGGGCGTGAGGCGCCACAGCCTGAAAAAACAAAGTTAAGCGACAGCCTAAGGGCCCCCGAGAGGGGTCGGACCTCGGCTCAGGACGTCGCTGGCGAAACAAGTCGAACACGCGGGTTCGTGCCTTAAGGGCCTGTCGGAGAGAGAGGCGCCCAGGTACCGTGGGCTACCGGTACCTGGTGTATCGCGCAGAAGTCCTTACTCTTCGCGCCCGGAGCCGCCGAGCGCGGTGTGTGTCTGGAGTGTTGGGGTTGGAGGGGGAGAGGTAGGGGGCGTTCGCAACAGTAATGCGATCATCGGGATCAAAGAGTGAATTCCGCGGTCTGCGCCGGAACCCCCGGGCGTCGATCCGCGGGGTGTAATTGACAGCCCGGGCTATCAATGGGTTGGGGTGTTGAGAGGCAGTTTCGAAGTAGCGTCTAGACGCTTTCTTCATGAAACTAATGATGGAAGGGAGTTCAAGGTCGAGATGGAGATCTGCGACCCTGAGATAGTGAGGGTCAGCGGTTGCATTACGGGCAAACCGGTTTTGGATAATCTGGAGCTTAGCCAGATGGGAGCGCGCAGCGTGTGCGAACACTACGCTGGCGTATGTGAGAACGGGGCGGATGCAGGCTTTGTAGAGTGTACACTTATTTCTAAGTGACATTCTACGATTCCTGAATATCGGACCGAGCCGGCCTAGATAGAACGCGGCTTTGTTCCTAACAGCGGTGATGTGAGGTCCAAACGTCATTCTGGAGTCTAGGATGACACCTAGGTATTTGGCCTTCTCGACCCATGGGATGGGTCGGCCGAACAATGAGATGGGGCGCACGGTCCTATGCTGGGAATCTGGTCTCGTAAGACCTCGTGGATCCCGAGAAAAGAACACAGCGGCACTTTTCTCCGGATTCACTTCGATTCGCCAACGTCGGAACCATTCGCCTAGAGCGTTAGCCGCTCTCTGGAGCCTATCCGATATGTTGGATTTGGCTCGTTCGGAAGTGTAAAGTGCCGTATCATCGGCAAAGAGGGCTAGCTCCACGAAGGGAGTCTTGGGAACATCGTTGGTGTACAACGTGTATAGGATAGGACCGAGCACGGAGCCCTGAGGGACCCCGGCTCGGATAGGGTGCGGCCTCGAGAGAGTGCCGTGGACTCTGACGCGGAGGGAGCGATTCGACAAGTAGTCTCGTAAGATGTGCACGAGACTGTCTGGCACTTCCATTTGGTGTAGCTTATATATTAAGCCATTGTGCCAGACTTTGTCGAACGCTTTCGCAACGTCGAAAAACAGGGCACCGGTATGGCGCCCTGTTTGAAAGTTGGAGAGGACGTGCTCCGTGATGCGGTGCACTTGGTGGACTGCCGAGTGTTTGGGACGGAACCCAAACTGCTCGTCTATGAGAAGGCCTCTAAGTTCAACGAACTTTTTGAGGCGAATGGCTATGATGCGTTCATAGACTTTCCCCAGGCATTTGAGGAGACTAATGGGCCTGTAAGAGGCGGGGTTCTTCAGGCATTTGCCTGGTTTGGGGATGCCAACTACGTCTGCATCTTTCCAGGAGTCTGGAAATCTGCAGTTCGCGAGAGCGGCGTTGAATATCGCCACGAGAAGGACTATCAGGGGGCCTGGGAGGAGTTTGAGGACCGAGTTCGTGATGCCGTCAGCTCCGGGAGCTTTCCGGCTCCGAAGGGCCCTGATGATCGTTTGGACCTCCTCAACCGTTGTAGGCTCGAGGGGGATCGTGGGAGGTGTCGCGAGGATTCGTTCCACCTCGGAGTCAACCATCTGGACGTGTTCGTCGTCGGTTGGTTCTAGACTAGGAGAGCATTGGCTCTCCAGGCTGTCTGCAAAGCATTCAGCCTTTTCGTCATCATCGAACGCTGTCGTACCGTCTGGTCGGGTCAGGGGAGGGCATTGGGTTATTTCGTCGGAACGGAGAGATTTAGCAACTCGCCAGTACGCCGTGTGCGAGGGCTTAATTTCTCCAATAAAGTTGGCCCACCGTTCATCCCTGAACTCTTTGATGCGCTTCTTTACTTGGCGTTGTAAATAGCGCATCCGAGAACGGTTCTGTTCGGTGGGACAAGAGCCATGGGCGCGTGTCGCTGCGTTCTTTTCCGACACTAGTTCTCGCAAATAAGCAGGGAGTTCCCAACGCCGAGCTAAGTCGGCCGTTGAAACCTTTCTGGAGCAGTTGTTAGCTGCCGTTTGCAAGTGGCTAGTGAGGGCGTCGATCGCAAGGTCGGTCTCGTCATTTGTGAGAATCTGTTCGGGTACTTGCTCCAGCTCGGGTGTGGAAGTCTGTGCGAGCACTCTTTTGAGTTTTCGCCAGTCCGTTACCCGTCTGGTGTCCTCGTCTGTCGGTAAGTCAGTTGGTAGCCCGAACTCGATCAGAACTGGTCGGTGGTCAGAGCTAAGTTCTGTGTGCACTTGGATTGAACGCATCCGTAAGGCTACGTTCTTTAGAAGTGCAAAATCCAGAACGGTCGGGCGGTGTCCCACTGTTGCGGAATAGTGGGTGGGAGACATGGGAGCTATGACGTCGAATCCTAGGGAGTCCTGTAGGCTCTCTAGGATTACGCCGTTTGGTGAAGACGAGTGGCTATTCCACTGGATGTGCTTACTATTGAAATCTCCAGCCAGAATGGTGGAGTTTCCTAGGGCAAAGAGGGCTTGCAAGTCGCTCTGAAGGATACGCTTGCTCGGGGGGAGGTACGCGGACGCGATATTGATCGACTGATGGCCGGTCATCCCTAGCCTGCAGATGGTGACCTCGAGGTTTTCGAGAGATGGGGGTTCTAGTGGGATGCAGTGCAGGGACCTTTTGTAATAGACTAGGGTTCCGCCCCCGCGGCCCTCTCTATCATTACGGATGACGTTGTAATTTGCAATGCGCGGGTCGCGATTGCATGGTTTCAAAAGGGTCTCCTGCACTAGGAGGATATCAACTTGGTGGTCGGTTAGGTACTGGCGTACTTCATCCCGTTGCCACGCAAGGCCGTTTGCGTTATAGAACGCAAGGGAAAGGGAGCGTGGTTTCACTCTTTGATTCCGTGAACCCATTATTGTTGGGAGAGATTTGTGCGCCGAAGGTGGGCAGGCGCGCGATAGTCCATGATGGACTCAAACACAGCGATGTGTTTGCAGACGATCTGGAATTGGTTTCCCACTCCAGTGTCTTGGAAGTCATGTAGCTCGCGGGCTAGGACGAATAGCTCTGACATGTCGATTTTACTCGCCATGTCAAACACTATGTCCGTCAAATGAGGTTTGCGTCCTCCCAGAGGGGGAGTCTGCTGGGGTGCAGCTGCTGGGGCAGTCTCTACGGATTCGACCGGTGTGGGTAGGGGCGCAAGAGGCTGCCTGGGTGAAGCCCATGCAGACACTGCGGGGATGGGTGCCGGAATAAATGGCTGGGGGACCCGAGTGGGCCGAAGCTGGGGGTAAGCCGTTTGGCTCTGGGAGGGCGGAGGGAGGCGCGTGTGCGAGCGCCCTTTGGCTTGTGCCGGCCTCGTGCGCCTCTTCGGCGCCTTAGGGCAGCCGCCATAGTTGGCGGTATGCCCCACGGCGCCGCAGAGAACGCACGCTGGCGGCTCCACCGCTGGGTCGCGCGGACACTGGCCCCGTTCGTGATCGCCTAAGCATTTCACGCAACGGAACCTCGAGAAGCAGTTACGGGCAGAGTGCCCGTAATTTTGGCAGTTGTGACACTGCCCTGGGAGTCCACGTTTGTGGGGGAGTTCGACTTCGATGTCGAAGAGACCACAAATATTTGTGATCTGAAAGATCTTCTTACCCTCGGGGGTAAGGGGAAGGTGGCAGATAACCATATTATATGGCTCGCCATCCTTGCGGTGGTTGCGGGTCATCCGGTGTACCGACCGGACGGGGACTCCTTGTCCTTTAATGGACTCGGTTATGCCATCTAGTGACAGCGACGTGGGGACGCGTTTAACCACCACGCGAAGTTCACGTTCCTCCTCGAGAGCGTACGTGAAGTACTCCACGCGCCGCTCTCGGAGGAGGCCCGTGAGTTTTCGGTGGTCGTTGGGTGTTGCCACCGTGACGCTGATGCCAAGGTGGGTCGACTTTGCCCTTGTGAGGCGAATCTCTTTCGCGGGGAGATCGACCGCGTAGAGCCGCTCCCAGACCTTTCCGTCACGGATAGTGATCGGCGGCGGGAGCTTGGCCTTCGGTGTCTCTTGCGAGAGCACAGTTGGCGAAGAGGGACGGGCCGCTCCGGTGTTACCCTTTGCGGCTTTTGCGGGACGGGAGTCACTGGAGCGGGGCTTCCGCTTCCGGTTCTCCGGGACAACGGTCCAGTTGGCCTCCGTAAGAGGGTCAACAATGGACTCTAGGTCTGACTCGTCGTCGGACAAGGAGCTGGTGGGCCCCGTTATGATTGCAGCTGCAGCTGCACCCTGGTCTATGTCCATCTCCTGTAGTCCTGAAGGCGCTGCAGGAGGGACGGGAGTGGCGCTGCTGCAAGAGGCAACAGCGGTAGCGGCCTGAGGGGCCTTAGCGGGGTTGGCCTGAGGGGCCTTGGTAGTCGCAGGTGCGGCTTCCTTGGGTTTGGCCTGAGGGGCCTTAGCGGCTTTAGCCTGAGTGGCTTTAGCGGGCGAGGCCTGAGGGGCCTTGGGGGGTTTTGCCTGAGGGGCCTTGGTTTGTTTGGCCTGAGGGGCCGGGGGCGGGGGTGGGGGGGCGACCTTAGTGGTCGCTGGGGTTTTTGCCTGAGGGGCGGGGGGTGCGGGGTTTGTTCGGCACCAGGTGCCGAACCCCGTTAGCAGGTCGGGGGCCATCGAGGCCACGTACCTACGCAGCATATGAAGCTGCGTAGTTGGATCCAGCCGGGGATCCATGGCAGACATTGCCTAACTGAGGGGGGGTGAAGGGCCGCCCGAGGGGTACACTCGGGCGGTGTGTACCCTGCGTGAAAAACCTAACCTCCCGGCCGGGTATAGGCCAGGAGGGTCCTAAGTCCCTAGTGTGTGTGGACCGGTGCCAGTCTTATTGTGCACCGGTTTGAGTACCTAGTCTTAAAACTAAGAAACTTAACTACCTAACCGATAACTGGGGTTGACGAGGGTAGCCCCCAAGGCCAGTGGTCCCAGTCCCAGCCGAATGACTTGCCGTTCCCAGAGGGGGAAAGGCTAGCGTACGGGTCAACGCTACGACTCGCTTTGTTGGCACGTTCGCAAATTCACCACTGCCGAAGCAGCGAGGTGGTCAGCTACGCTTTCCTCTGCCTTGGAGCTAGCTCACAAGGCGAGTACCTCACGTTTGACTGCTAACCTAGTGAGATGCCGCACTTTCGTACGACAAACTCACCGTGAATTGCCGACACGTTTTCCACAAGCCGACCGCACTAAAATCGTGTGGATTTGCAGACCGCTCCTTAGAAACTTTTTCTACTGAGGCAAGTTCTGAAAAGAACTTCAACCTCACTCGAAGTCAGCGAAAAATTAGCCGGGCTAATATCCGCTGTAGACGGGCCTGCAGTGGGTCTATACTAGACCATACAGTACCTCGGGACACGAGCTGCAGAGGGTCTTGAGAAAGACCGTACAACGAAGCGTGTGTATTAGGCGGAAGCCTGTAGGGGAATGGCACAAGTAGCGCACGGATCCGAATCGGTAAGCGGGAGCGAACCGTGACCGTCTCCGAGCGCTGCTCAAACCGGACTCCGCATTGTAGCGCGGCGTGTGTTATTATTATAGGCCTTTTGGAGGCGTGGGGTTGCTCTGGAAGACCAGTGTATTCCAACAAGTGTCGGTATTATCGTGTGACAATGCTCGAATATGTGCCATAAAAATAACGACTAGAGATAGACCGGTGATGGTTATGAGTGTTTATATGCCCACGAACTCCAGGGACAACCTACCAGATTTCACGGATTGCTTAAGTTCGGTAAGCGCTATTATAGAAGAGCATAGTATCGAATTAGTTTTTATTTTGGGTGACTTTAATGCAGATATATCGGGATTGTTTCATAACGAACTTTTGAACTACTGCAGGGAACAGTGTTGGTCATGTGTCGATATCGATTTTTTAGGTGTCGATTCGAAAACTATTACTTTTGTTAGTGACATAACAGGGTCATGTAGCTGGCTGGATCACTGTGTGGTGACCCAATCAGCAAAACAAGCGGTTATAAATGTTGAGGTCGAGTGTGGTACTGGGTGGTCTGACCATTTTCCTCTTGTTATAGAGTGCGACTTAAATTTATTAACACCGAAGTTGCCGTTTGCAAATACAGCTGACCGCAGGTATATATGGGGGGTCAGAAATAATGAGCAAATTGAAAAATATACCACCGAGTGTCACAAGCGGCTTAAACTTATTGATTTTCCTTCTGAGTGTTCAACGTGTGCTGAATATTACTGTAACGATCCTGGCCACCGACAAATTCTTGATAGGCTGTACTCCGACATTGTGACCGCATTTCGTGACGCGGCTGTGGCGAGTAGGGGAGGCACCAAGTCGGGTGAGCGTGGAGCGCGCATTGCTGGGTGGAACAAGCACGTCAGTGCGGCACATAGGGACGCCAGAAGATCTTTTACCGAATGGATGGCAAATGGTAGGCCTAGATCCGGATTTTTCTACAATGAAATGTGTAAAAACCGAAAGATATTTAAGTCGCGATTAAAATGGTGCCAAAACCATCAAGAACAGATAAAGATGGATGCCCTTGCTGAGAAACACTCCAGGGGTAATTTCCGTGGTTTTTGGCAAAATACAAATAAAATGAATATTAGACCAAGTCTCCCTGTTAGTGTTGACGGAGTAAGTGACCACAAAGGTATTGCTGATACCTTTAAGGAATACTTTTCCGTAAAGTCCTCTTTGGGACCAATGGGGGGGGGGGGGGGGGGGGATGTTTAGTGCTGGGTTGGCAGAAGGTAAAGCGGAGGTACGCTTCAGTGCTAATGATGTAACTAAAATCATCAAGGGGATGAAAAGAGGTAAATCTCCTGGTCATGACGGCCTTAGCATTGAACACCTCTACCATGCGGGACCCCATGCAACTAGGGTACTGTCAATGTTGTACTCGCTATGCGTGAGCCACTCTTACCTGCCTTTAGATCTAATGAAAACGATAGTTGTGCCTATAGTGAAAAATAAAACCGGTGACCTTGCTGATAAAAGTAACTATAGGCCAATCTCTTTAGCTACAGTCATTGCGAAAGTGTTTGACGGTTTGCTTAATACGCAGTTAAATAAGTACATGTCGTTACATGACAACCAATTTGGGTTCAGACCTAAATTATCAACAGAAAGTGCAATACTGTGTCTTAAGCATACCGTCAGATACTATACGGATCGTAAAACCCCTGTATATGCATGTTTCCTCGACTTGTCAAAGGCCTTCGATTTGGTAGCGTATGACATTATGTGGAAGAAGCTGGAGAGCATTAATTTACCTCGCGAACTTATCTGTATTTTAAAGTACTGGTATACGCACCAGATCAACAACGTCAGATGGGCGGGGACAATGTCGGAGCCTTACAGGCTGCAGTCTGGTGTGAGACAGGGAGGCTTAACTTCACCTTCTCTATTTAATTTGTATATGGATGCACTGATCGCGGCGCTCAGCAGCCAGTATGTCGGCTGTCATATAGATAGCGTATGCGTCAACAACCTGAGTTACGCTGATGACATGGTGCTCCTGAGCGCGTCGGTCTGTGGTCTGCGACACCTTATACGAATATGTGAAGAATATGCGGCTGGCCACGGCTTAATGTATAACGTGACCAAAAGTCAATACATGGTCTTTGAGGCAGCTGGTGCTAAGTGTCCAGCAAATGTGCCACCAGTTCGTCTCAATGGTGTTCCTCTGAAAAGAGTGAACCAATTCACATATTTGGGGCATGTTGTTACCGCGAACCTCAGGGACCATGCAGATATTGAGCGGGAACGGAGGGCGCTGTCGCGGAGAGCGAACATGCTAGCGAGTAGGTTCGCGCGATGCTCGGACGCCGTTAAAATTACTTTATTCCGAGCATACTGTACATCGCTGTACACATGTAGCTTGTGGGCGCAATATTCGCAGAACGTGTATAGTGCCCTCCGAGTCCAGTTCAACAATGCGTTCAAAGCGGTGTTGGGGCTGCCCCGTTTCTGTAGCGCATCAGGTATGTTTGCAGCTGCAAACACAGATTGTTTTCACGCGAGTATGCGCAAGCGGGGTGCATCCCTGGTGCGCCGGGTGCGGGCCAGCTCCAACGCCGTCCTGGCGATGATCGCTGGTAGACTTGATTGCCCCTACATTCGACATTGTTGTGACAGACACGTCCCACTGTGCAGGATGAGGAGGCAATTATAGTTTACATGTATTATATGTCATATTCTATTTTATTTTAATTTAATTTTGTGTGTATTTTTATGGGTACTAATAACCTGAAATAAATTGATTTAATTAATTAATTTAATTATTTCTTCTTTGTGGCGTTCTTGATGTTCTCGCCAATGACAACACTTTTAATATATAAACTTAGCGTGTGCTCATGTGGGGCCCAAGCTTACTAAGTGGCCAGGCTTAGTATATGACTCTGCATTGGATTGGCCTTGTGAGTGTAGTATATTTTACTTTAAACCCTTATTAACGTACGGATCTGTTGATAAACCTAAAAAACAAGACAAACACAACATGTACAACAGCACAAAGGGTTAGTTGGTTAGAACTATTTTTAACGGAAGTATCGCGTGTTTTATTTATTTTGTTGAAACCTGACGTTTCGAACGCTTTGCAGCGTCCGTGGTCGCAGGAAAGACTAAGGTGGTATTTGTCTTACATTAGTTATTCAATTATTACATCTACCGACATGGATGGATTAATTATATATGTTCCGATTCACACAAAAATCGCTCACAGTGTCCGAACATTTTTTAGTAGATCTTTGGATTTGTACCTTGATTATTTTTAGGACTGGATCCCAAGCAGGTGGTACTTGCCAACCATCTTCTCTATTGAAATTGGGGTGTTTTCTTATTTCAATAGCCTCGCGCAACATTCTCGACATGTAGCGATTTTCCTTGGCGAGGATTTGTGGTTTATCGAACCGGATGTAATGGTTTGGTTGGTCCAGTGTATGTTCACATACTGCAGAGTTTTTATCGCGCCTATTCTTCATGTCAGCAATGTGTTCTTTCACACGAGTACCTACGCTTCTCTTTGTTTGCCCTATGTATGATAAACCACATTCGCAGTCTAATTTGTATACTCCTGCATCTTGTAGGGGGATATTAGACTTGATAGGTCTTAGAAATTGACTGATCTTCTTATGGGGCTTGAAATAAGTTTTAATTGAAGCTCGCCGTAAGATGTTGCCAATTTTGTCTGTGACTCCCTTTAAGTATGGTAAGATGGCAGGTTGACGTTCAACTGTAGGTGGCTTCGGGCGGCTTCTGTGACGCATGCGAGGGAGTGTGTGACTATTGCTCCGCAGTACTTGTTTGACATGTTGGAGTTCCTCCTCTAGATGCTCAGCGTCGCAGATGCCGTGTGCTCTCTGAAACAAAGATTTGCCTACGGTAGCTAACTGACATGGATGGTGGTGTGAGTTACCATTGAGATATTTGTCTGTATGAGTGGGTTTCCTATACACTGTGTGAGTAAGTGAGTTGTCAAGTTTCCTGGTGATTAATATATCAAGGAATGCTAGTGAATTATTTGCCTCTAATTCCATGGTGAATTTGATTTTATTGTTGATGGAATTAAGGTGGTGTAGGAATATAGACACTTTATCTTTGGGTATGACAACAAAAGTATCATCTACGTACCGTTTGTACATCTTCGGCACAGCCGGTGCCATCGACAGCGCTTTCTCCTCAAGGTCTTCCATGAAAATGTCAGCGACAACAGGAGAAATGGGAGAGCCCATAGCTACGCCATCGATTTGGGTGTAAAATTCATCATTCCAAAGAAAATAGCCAGATGTTAAGCAAAGTTCTAGAAGTTCTCCATATTCCTCAGGCATGTCATTTTCACGCAGCTTCCTCTTCACAGTTTCTATGCAGTCTTGTACAGGTAGGCAGGTGAATAGTGACTGTACATCAAACATTGACCTTTACAGGAGGCAACGTATATGTATTTTATTTATATTACATAAAAAATGCGTAGTTATTTTATGTTACAAAAAATACGTATTCTATGAAAATAATAAAAACAAAATTGCAAAGTCCCCCGAAGGGGAAGATATTTCCCCCTAATTTTAACAGTTTTTAATTTTTTACGCAGGAACCCTAAATATTTACGAGATAAAGAGTACCCTATATTCTGCTCTGAACAGTCCTCTACCTATCAGTGAAAGTGCCGTTAAAATCGGTTCAGCCATTTCGAAGATTAGCCCGGACATACAAACAGATAGACAGACAAAAAAGTTAAAAATGCGTATTTAGGCTTTGGTAACGTGAAAATAATAATATGAGCTTAAGATAAGGGCTTTATTTTGAAATCACAGACAGACACTTCAATTTTATTTATATGTATAGATTCTACGTAATTCGTACTAAACTAACTATCTGTGAGGTAGAGGTAATTGCCCAGACAGTACTTACTTTACTTTGCTTTGATGCGCCCTATCTCTTATTTTTCGTTCAAGAAATTATATTTCGAAGGATGTGTAACCTTATATTAGTTAGTTTAGTTACGTACTAGTACGAGCAGTGATAGCCCAGTGGATAAAGTACCGGCCTATTAACCAACTGGTCACAGGTTCGAATCTTGACACGTACCACTAAAGTAAACTAGTTCAGCAGTGAAGGAAAACATTGTGAGCAAACACGCACGTTTTTTTTATACTGCGTCGGAAGGCTTACCAGCATACGGCCCACCTGATGTAAAGCGGGTACCGTAGCCTATTAACGCTTGCGATATATTAAGATTGCGATATATTAAATATTACAAAATTCGTTTGTTACATTTTTACAGATAAATCCTAGAACCACTATCCAGGTGACTATTTTTTATTTGAGACTTAAATCTGCGAAGTTTTTACAATAGTCTATGCAACGTGAGTCCATTCAGTGGGAGCCAAGAGTTCAAAAGTGTGGCCGGGAATGAACTGGTTGATTTTTTGTTGTTGGACATTTATATGATTGGACATTTTTATGGCATGACATTTGTAGTGTACACATACATTTTCAGGAACACCGTTCCTATATGAAATCTATATGTTTGTCTGTGTTTTTTTTTTGAATATTCGAATTTTGAAGAATAAGAAAAGAAAGAAAAGATAAAAAAGTAGAATAGGAATGTTCAGGAACACTGTTCCTGTCTCTTAAGGAACATGGTCAAAATGGTCCACAAATGAAAAAATAATAATTGAATTGTTATATAATTGACGAGCCAGGTGTTCTTCTGGCAATGCAAGCTTGCGCATTCTCAACTGTTTAAGATTGGACATTTTTATGGTACGACATTTATAGTGTATTGGACATTTTTACTGTTGGACATTAGTCGTGCGAATCCTTCAGTGAGGAGTGATAGCTCAGTGGTTATAGGACTGGTGTATTAACCGAGTGCTCTGGTTTGAATCCTGACGTGGGCAACACTAAATTCGATTTTGATCCGAGGAAACCTGAACATCCCAGAAATTATATTTTGAAAGACGTGTGACTTAACGTAATAGGAACTGGGAACTAGACCCTAGTTCCCTGTTGGTTGTGGAGGTCTGACGACAGTCGCTCTATGTGAAAAACGCCAAATTCTCAGGGTTAGGTGGCGAACTCTGGCAATCCTAATGGAAACGGGACCACGTTAGGAAGAAGACCTGTTGAACAGCAATGACTCCCACCACGTGTTTACATTACATATACAATAATCACATTACTAGATCACAAGGCATATGACCCTATTGCATTTTGAGATAATCATGCTTATTGGAGTTTTAAGATGAGTACTGGTTAGAGAATAACAATGAGTAATATTCATTCATACGTAATTGTGTCTTTTGCAGATGTGCAATCTCCCGTTTGACGTGGAGATGAGATGGAATGCAGAGTTCATGTCGCCATCGGGCCGTGTTCCATTCATCAAGTGTGGAGCCTTCGTGGTTTCAGAGTTGGAACCGATAGTCCAGTTTGCAGCTAACAAGGGGGTTTCTTTATGTTCGAAGCTGTCTACTGAAGAGAAGGCGGAAATGAGGGCGTATATGAGTCTGATAACTAATGTTTTGGTGAATGCTGAGGTACCTTTACCTACCTATATCTTTTTATATGTAGATAATATTATTATATTGTTAAAATTTCAAAGTTTTTTTTTTTATACAACTCGAGAAGCATACAAGTGTACCGCCCACCTGATGTACAGCGGCTACCGTAGCTTACTGGTGGCCTCGCTCACACGCAGGAACACAACAATCCGCTATGGAGTTATTTGGCTGCGGTTTTATGTGAGGTGGAGGTACTTTCCCAGACGTACTTGCTTTGATGCGCCCTACCACCCTTAAGACATCTAGACCAAGACAAACAGACATGTTCATGCACACAAATGTTTGTCTTGTGTGGGAATCGAAACCACGACCGTTGGTGTCAAAGTCACGACTGCGCCATCTAGCTCGTCAAATTAGTAAACTAAATAACAATACTTTCTCATATGTATAGTTACTCACTCGTCACACACAATCCTCTAGAGCAGTGGTTCTCAAAGTTGTCTGCGCTACGACTCATCTAATACAAGTTCCCAAACTCGGGACCCACCTATAGAAAATTTAACCGTACCAATATACCTAAATAAAGGACTTTCAAATAACAAACAAGTTTAAGTTTTTTTTAAGCGCCGCCCGCGCTTACAATCCGTCCGGGCGGCTGACAGTCGGCCGCTGCCCAGCGGTTGGATCGGTAGGGTGGTGTGCCGTTCTGCAGGCAGGGCGGCCCACTTAATGTTCGCTCGCGCCACTGGGTCGCGACCCATAGTTTGAGAACCCCTGCTCTAGAGAATTGTTATTTATGAGCTGGAGATACTTTCCCAGTCGTGCTGTTTTTTGTAAACGAGCGTTGGTGGCAAAGTAGAGTTACTAACCACCGAGTCATTATGACGCATCAATTTCCTTTAATATTTTATATTTGTATGTCCCAACAATATCTTACTCCTAGCTCTGTCCCGTTTCCAAAACCATTTTGAGAGGTTTCCGCTAATTTAGCCACAACGACACCTGTCTTTCGAAATGTATGGTTTCTTAGACGTGCGGCGGATTTTCTCACTACGTATTTATGTGCTTATGTCTGATTGTCTTGATCTGGGTGTTTTAATGAGAGGTAGGGCGCATCAAAGCAGCCCGTCTGCAGAAGTAACTCCATGTAACAGAAAATCGCAGCCAAGTAACAACTCGCTGGAGGATTTTTGTGTTCCTGTGTGTGAGTGAGGTCACCAGTAAGCTCCCAAGGAGTTGCTGTGTCAGCAGCAGAGGTGGCATCGCGCATGTGATACTTAATATATTACCAGCGTACATAGGCTACGGTGATCACTTTACATCAGGTAGACGGTAAGATTAAGCCTCCAGTAGTTGTATAAAGAAAAAGTCAAAATTAATTGATTTTCACTTGGTGTATCTATTTCCAGCTGTACATATCATGGTTGGATGACGACACATTCAATGCAGTGACAAAGATCCGCAACTCCTCGGTATACCCGTGGCCGTTAGGCTGGCTGCAGACCAGGACCAAGCGGAATACTGTGGCCAAACGACTTAAAGCACTGCACTGGCAGGATAAGAACCTGGAACAAGTTTTGGCTGATGTGAGTCATCTATATCTATTTTTCTTTTTTTATACAAGTGGATGAGATTGTGTGCATTTTGGATGCGCTTTCACCAGGTATGGGAGGTACACCGCTCATGTGGAAAGACGAGTTAGTGCTAGTAGGGGGTAGTGTGAATGGAGTGTTAAATTATGGCAGTACAAGCTTGAGCCAGAATCACAGCTCATTGTGCACAACGCAGTGCTGGTCTCAACGCCTACAAGCTGAGTATGACAGAGAGAGCATGGAACTAGGATAAGCGCAGTCGAAAGGCGGGCGTTATGCAAAATTTGTGACGTAACACCTGTAGACCGCGGTCGCAATTATGATGTTAGAAACAAGAGTTAGTCCGAGTTCCGGTGTTAAATTTAGAAGAGACATGCTCCGTTGGTACAGGCATACAGAAGGCAGGATGAAAGGATTACGAAACAGATGTGAAAAAAATGCTACAGTAAATGGATGTGGAAGCCGAGGAAGGCCATGATTTACTTCCAATAACTGAGGTAGATGCATGAAAAGAGCTACGAATGTTAAAGAAGCGAGTGAGTATAAGGATCGAGTCTTACGGCGTTTGGTACCGCGGCTGTTTTTTTTACATTTATATACAATGCGAAAGTGAAAGGTTGTAGGAGCCGAGGAAGACCAAGACTAACCTATGGTAGATGAGCCTTGACCAAATTGGTCGTGTTTTAGCAGACGGTGATGTCAGGAGCCTTAGGAACCGGTGACTGTGCATGAAAAGAGTTATGAATGTGAAAGAAGCGAGTGAAGTGTGTAAGGACCGCGTCTTATGGCGCTCGGTTCTCTGCCTACCCCGCAAGGGACCTGGCGTGAAGATATACATAAATACAGTTTTTTTTATACTACGTCGGGGGGCATACAAGCATACGGCCCACCGGATGTAAGCGGGCACCGTAGCCTATTATCGCTTGCGATATATTAAGTATCACTCGCGCGATGCCTCCTGTGCTGCTTACAGAGCAACTCCTTAGGAGCTTACTGGTGACCTCACTCACACGCAGGAACACAACAACCCTCTAGGGAATTGTTATTTGGCTGCGGTTTTCTGTGAGGTGCAGGCACTTCCCCAGACGGGCTGCTTTGATGCGCCCTACCTCTTTTAAAAGTTTTAACAGTTATATGTTGACCTAGACAAATATTCTCCCTAGCAGGGAGAACAGTTTGTATTAATGTTAAATTAAAATTTCAGGTAGAACAATGCTGCAACTCACTCAGTCAACGATTGGGCGATAGGGATTTCTTCTTCGGAACGTAAGTATAAAATACACAATTTATAAAAAAAAAGACATTTCGTATAAAAGTTCAAGGACTACTACAAAATCCTTAAGAGGGCGCACAAAGCTAAGTGGCGCCCTTATTTTGTTTCTACAATAACGCTGAGTTCAAGACCAATGCCAAAAACGCTCAATACAGGCATTGAAGAACCATATTTATGTTGTTTTGAAACATATCTTGTATTTATTATATATGTACAAATAACTAAAATTTTAATTATTGCTTATTGTGGCAACTTATAGCATTAATCTAAATTATGACTAATTGTACATAAATAATAAATACAGAATATGTCTCAAAAAATCGTAAATATGGTTCTTCAGTGCCTGTATTGAGCGTTTTATTTGGAATTGGTCTTAAATTCCGCTTTATTAATAAAAACAAAATGCGGGCGCCACTTAGCTCTTTGTACGTCCTCTTAATATACATTAAAAAAAAGAAAGTTTTTATATACCACTCTCCCAGTATACTATCGTGACGTCAGGGCACTGAGATAACAGGGTCTAGTCACATCTGTCAGATATATGGGGATCTGGCAGATATGATGCGATACCGGTGTTAGACTTTTGCGGAGTAAACAAGCTCAAGATCTAATTGCCGGTAACTAACGATATATACACACATATTTAGAGTGGAAAATAAACATGTACCTTAATTAGTATTAATATGTTAATTGTAGCTATATATTGTAATACCCAGCCAGGGTCCATGTTTGTGAAGTAGTGGTATCATACGTATTATTATAATTGCTACCTACTGTAAACAGACATGTGCAATAAATAAATAAATAAACATACATATCATCACGCCTGTCTCTCATTGCGGTAGGCAGAGACTATGGAACGCCAGGTGCACCGATCCAAACATATCGCTCTCGCCTCTTCCACACTCACCAACCTCTTCATGCATGCTCTTAGGTTTTGGGTGCTTTTGATTTGGCGTTTTTACAGCATATCGCCAATTTGATCTGTATTTGTGTGTTTGCCTGCCCCTACCGATATCTCCATTCACTCTTGCTCACTCTTCTTTCGTAGCTTTTTTTAATTAACGATATAGAAACTTATTTTTTTGAAGGGATATCTAATAAGGTACATTCAACACGCTTTTATAATTTTTTCTTAATTCATTGTAGTACAGTAGTAGTAGAGAGGTGCCTAAACTTATGGAGTGTAACAGTTGAGATAGAAAATATTTCATGCTATCTATTGCAAACAACCTACCATGACCATTTTGGTCGTGTGTTATCAAAAGGTGGTGCCTGGAGCATAGGAACAGCGTCAGCGTGCATGAAAAGAGCTATGATTGTTAATGAAGCCAGTGAGTTGTACAAGGACCGCGTCTTATGACGCTCTTTTCTCTCTGCCTACCCCGAAGGGGACTCGCCGTATGATACTATGTTTTTTAAGTGAATGAAATGTCATTTTAAAGAAAATGATGTAAAGAATGTAAAAAAATGTGGTTGCCATCTCCCCCAGTCAGCCACAACCTTAAGGCTATCCGCTGTAAAGATGAAAATGAAAATCTTTATTATTACTATAACCCACACAATACACATTACAAGCAGTGGAATAAATTAATACTTATTTTAGTGGTTATAGGTAGACTTAATTTTACAAATAAGTAATATCTATTGGTTGCTTCACTAGGCAAGCCTGTACCGAGGCAACCTTTATCACAAGTTAACATGTTAACGTTTGCCTCAAATAGAAAATCTTTTTTACAAATCGATCGAATAATAATTGTATATGTATAAAGTGAATGAACGTGTTATATATAAGTGTTATATATTAGTTTTTTTTTTAATTTTACATCAGACTAGCTGCTGCCCGCGGCTCCGCCCGCGTGTAGTCAAATAACGTAGCCTATGTGTTAATCCAGATCATAATCTATCTACGTGCCAAATTTCATTCAAATCCGTTCAGCCGTTTAAGCGTGAAAGAGTAACAAACATCCATACATACAAACTTTCGCATTTATAATATTAGTAGGATTGAATCGAACCCACGAGCGTTAGTTTCAAAGTAGAGTAAGTAAATAATAAAATTACTTTTTGATTTACAAAAATTATTTACATTTTGCTAAAATATCTATGCCTGACATATAAAAAAATTAAAAACAACATTACATTGACTACCCTACATTATGTATCGTTTGCAGCACGAAGCAACGCACGCATTCCTCGGTCGCACAATCTGGGAGCAATTAATTCAAATTATGGCAACCATGATTTGCGGATATATTTTTACAAGCAACCATGGAATATTAAAAAACACACGATGACTACAAAATATCAACATCACTGTACCTCTTTACAGCAGGTAACCTGAAGGTTGCGGCTGACTTGACGACTTGACGGCAACCATATTTTTTACATTCTTTACATCATTTCCTTTAAAATGACGTTTCATTCACTTAAAAAGCATATAGCTCAATTTCATTAATTATAAAATATTTAATTAAAAATCGTTGCGGTAATTTTTTATAGGCAACCCGGAATTAATACATTATATTACCAATAATCATCATCTGAATTATGTTTTATTAAAAATACAGACACCTACACAACTTTATAGCGGGATCTTAGGCTATTGATAATGTTTCGAACATGGACGTTTTTAATCTGGTAATTTTACATAAATGGACATTTTGATGCAATAGACATTTTTATACTTTAGACTTTATGAAACGTGGAATAAAATAGGTTTGTGGGAATTTTAATTCCTTTCGGTTCATAAAATGTAAAAATAAAATAAAATCGTTTTTTTATTTCATTGATTTTAACTATCGCCGGCTGTGTATTCAAGGTTGACCTGCTAGGTATCCCTGCAGTAATTTAAATCAAGCATATCCTAATAAATAATCCTTCCTTCCTTTCCCAGTCCAACGGCACTAGACGCCCTATTATACGGGCACGTCCGCGCGCTACTCTCGGCCTCGGGGCCTAAAGCTGCTATGATGATCAAACCAATCACCAGCTCCATGTTGAGGCATGTTCTATGGGTGAACAACCTGATTAAGATGCGGTTAACGGTTAGATAATAACACTTCTCTAATATATAAAGTGGAACAGTATGTTTGTTTAAACGTGCAAGTCTCTGGAACTGCTGGGCGGATTTGTTTTTTTTTGCCATGTGACAGCCCAATCCTTGAGGAAATCGAGAAAGTAAGAAAAAGTGGTTCCCACGCGATACCGGGATGCGAGCAAACGACCCACCTGCTATGAAGCGGGTACCGTAGCCTATTAACGCTTGCGATATATCAATTATCACTCGCGCGATGCCTCCTCTGCTGCTTACACAGCAACTCCTTGGGAGCTTACTGGTGACCTCACTCACACGCAGGAACACAATAATCCTCTAGGGAGTTGTTATTTGACTGCGGTTTTCTGTGAGGTGGAGGTACTTCCCCAGACGGGCTCCTCCAATTTCAAGTAAAGGACTGAGCTGAGAGCTTAGTGAGTAGCAGCTTTAGAGCACCTACACATTTAAAAATTCCTGGCGGAGGCAGCGTGACTGCAGTACTGCGACCGCGCTGCTTTGTATTTATCCATAGAAAAAAAAACGCGTGACGGCAGCGCTGCCCTCGCATCGCATCAGTTCAGCGATCGACTAGTGGCTGTGCGCACGTAATTTTTTGTTTAAGTCTAAACAAGATATGGACGAGCTCGGTAGTGGAGTGATTCGCAATGCTACTATAACACCGACGCTCGTGGCTTCGATTCCCATACTATACAAACATGCACAGCTGTGTTAAACTTCATGTATTGCAAGCGTTTATGGGCTACGGTAATCACTTTATATTAAGTGGGCCGTATGTTTGTATGCCTCCCGACGTTGTATTTAAAAAAATACGGGACATGATGAACCTCAAGTGTCGGTTCCAGAGAAGTTTTCTTTCATTAACTCTCAAGATGTGGAGACTTCCAGCCGAGACTTTTTCCAAAGTATAACAGCATGGGATTTTTCAAGAAAGACTGAGTTTTTACAAGATCAGCAACGTATGGATATTACGTTAACTGCTTACCAATCAGTAGGCAATTTTGAGCACATTTTTGTGCGTCGATCAGGGGTATCCATATATGTTAGTGCTGAAAAATATTTGTTATCGGCGTCCTCATAGTGTTGAAGACAGGGACCCGTCGGTTTTGTGCGGCGTTGATAGCATAGCCGTGATCCAGGCACAGCTCGTTTGATCCAGCTCTAGCAAACGACGACCAAAAGGCATCGAACAGTATTGCTCCGCGAAGTAATTTTGGCGGACCTTAAAGCAGTATGGCTTAACTTTCGGCCCACTGACTACACGGGGATATCAGCTTATGTTTTTTTTATATACAACTAAGGTGGCAAACAACCGTACGGCCTGCCTGATGGTACCCGTAGCCTACAGACATTTGCAAACCCTGGGGTATCACTCATGCGTTGCCGATCCTGTAAAACGCCTCTTCACGCTTTTCTTGAAGAACCCTATGCTGTAGTCGCTTGGGAAAACCTCGGCTGGGTGTTCGTTCCACAACTTAAGAGTTCTCGGAAGAGAACTTCTCTGTAACCACACAGTTCGCGACCATTGCTGTTCCAGCGTGTGAGTGTGAAATTTCCACCATCGGCGACCGATGCAGTTATAAAAAATTTGCTCTGGTTCTCATGGTTTCTCTGTTGGTGGTAGAATGAAGATCGTGTGCAACATCAGACATGACCCACCTAAATTTGGCACCCGGATAAGGTATCCGACAGATATAGGATCGAGCATCAGACTCATGTGCAATTTGACCACCTACCCCCCCTTACCCCCTAGAGGAGCATTGCACTACAGAGAGATTGAGCTAGCGTGAAAGTTATTCGTACTGGCATACATTAACGTACACTCTGCTTCAGATTTATCTGACTCAACTCTGTACATTATCGTATCTATAAGTGGCTCTATATCTTAGACCGCAGTATTCAGATGTAGACGCTACCAAGTTAAATCCATAGAACAGAACCCATCTATATATTTTTTTTTTTTTTTTATTTATTAACATGGACCACAAACAGGTACACAATATCAACTTAAATATAACAAAATTTCAAAAAGAAAATGTTATTGTGAACCCAACACAGTAGGTCACACTATTATTACAATACTTACATTTTGTGGAGAGTTAACAAGCAAACCACACGAATATTGCATTTAATCTTTATGATTACTATTCTTATTATAATTTTATGTTAACAGATGTAAAAAAAAAAAATTCAGTGTAAATCGATGGAAAAAGGAAACAGTCATACTATAATTATTCAAAAAAATACATGAACGAACTTGTAATTTCCAACATCAAGAAAAGTGTCAAACGCCAGAACACATCACCACTATATTCCTATATTCAACTACCCACTGAGCAATATATCTTTAATATTTTTTTTTAAAGTGTAAGAATTTGAAGCAAATATGTCTAGTAGGTTGAATGTGTTGTTATACGTTGACATCATACGATTAATCGGACAACGAAATCCAGCATTAGTGCGGCATAACTTAACTGAAAAAAGTTTATGAGGACGTGCCGCGCGCATGTGCGATCTGGTAGGTATTTTGTAGAACAATTTTCTCGAGAGTTCCATACAATCATATTTATTATGTTGTAGATCATATAACAGCATTATCTCCAACTGCATCCGTCTCGATTTCAATTCGAGTAGATTATATTTTTTAAGCAAATCACATCACATATAAAAAAAAAGAATGAAGTGTACGATCCTTTTGTCCTATTTCCTTTCATCCAGCCACAAGAAGACTACCTAATAACGCAGGCGATGCAAATATCTAGACGTAAATTGTCGCCGACTAGAACCGTATCCGAACGGAGCACCAGAACCAAGCGGTCTAGATTATCAGTCAGGAACGTGAGCAAGGAAACCATTGCACGCAGAGACGTATTTGGTAATTTATGCTAGTTAATGTTCCCAATGGCCGAATCTCGTCTTAATCATTATTGAAAATTTGAATAAATTACATGAAATTGAGTATTTCCAGCTCATTTTTGTTTCTACTGTTTTAATTTTTTAAAGACTAAATCTTGTCAATATTACGAGCTATAAAAAAAATTGACAAATGGAGTACATAAAGTTTCTGTAGGGTTACCCTTGACTCTAATTTCAATGACAATCCAATTCCAATGTTAAAGTTTTCGATAACACTTCATAATCTGGACTGTAATCTGGTTAATATGTGATTGAATCTTATTATTAGTGCCTAATAGACAATCATAGATGAAGATTAAAGGAATTTGGCGCTCCTGTCGTGATTAGAGAACTTAATTCCAATACCGATTTATCGGAATTGGTTTCCAGAGTAACCCTACTGAACTGTTTTGGGTTTACCTATTTATATTTAACTAGTGTTCGTCTCAGTAGTCGAAATTCGATCATAATCGCTATTGAAAATTTGACTAAAACACATGTTATTTGCATTTACCAAGTTATACTTTCTTATTTTTTATCCAAAGTAGAATAAAAACTTACCCTTCAGGTTTCAAGCCGTTCGCTTTAAAACAAATCATCATGATGACTTCAAATGAAGGCGAAATCACATGCCGATACGATGACCAAAGCCAAACAGACCTTACTCTCGAAGATCGAAACTTCATGCTTGAAATAATCGATGATATAATCGACAAAATAATCGAATTAACACTCGAATCCACTGACATGTTTGAAAGCGAGAAAAGTGACTTTGAAATAGTGTTTCCGAAAGAGCAGGAATACGAACCAATAGACAAAATAAACGATTTTTTGGATACGATTGATGAAATCGATATTAATGATACCACTGTCTCCTTAGAATCGAATAACGATGATGTTGTGTATGTTATAAATACGTGCGGAGATAGTGATGTATTGGTCAATGAGAAATTATTAACACCGGTGTCAGATACTGCAGAAAGTGTTAAGAATAGCTGTTTTGGCTCGGAATTCACTGATTCTAGGTTAGTTTACTTCGTTATACCTCTTTGGTGAGCACACGTCCCACCTATTCGCAAGCGGTTGACATATGTAATACAAAGCAGAAATTCTGTAGTCATCATAATTACTGATAATCAGTAAACATTTGAGGACTTGCAGTAACGGTAGCAAAAAGCGAGCGATTCTTGTATTGCAAATATTAATTGACTTCGATAATCGCTTCACCTCAGATAGGCCGTACGGTTGTTTGTACAGGCCTGTATCTTTTGACCGCAATAGACTTTTTAGTGTCTTATGTCCTAATAAAAAACCAATAATAGAAATCTATACTGATGTAAAGCGGTAAAGTTAGTTTGAACGCGCTACAGTAGCGGCACGCTATGATGGCCGTTTTGACGTTTGTCCACTCATGAAGTTTCGTATTAATTAATAATTACATTTGAAGGAGCAAATTGCTGTTCTTCATTGTCAATAGTGACGTGCAGTTAGTCATAAAATTTATCGAATGTGTAATTTTAGGGCACAAAATTTATTTATTACATTGATTTCTAGTCTATATATATTATATATTATAATTATTGGTGTACCTATTTACCACACAACTCGGCATTTGTTTTTCGATATTCAAAATAAAAAAAAATGAAATCTATTACGATCGTCACATAGGATCGCTGGCCAGCACAACTACTACCTCCGGCAAACTCGCGTTCGACTTGACGTTGCTTCGAAAAGTACAAACTGTGAGTGCTACAAACTGTGAGTGCACTGCGATTGTAATATAGTATTGACCTGGCTTTGGATTTCGAATATTGATACTGCATTACTGTTGACCCTTGCTCGTTAATTTGGACTCTGTTTACGCCTTTTGTTGTGGATTTCGTCGATATGGCCGAACGTACGCAGAGAACTGTTCTAAACAGTCAGTTCTAAAGAGTTCGTTATACACCTTAGTAACTATTTCGATCGTGAATCTCAAAATGGAGGGCCAATTTTACCTATAACGTCAGTGGTTAAACGCGTAGCTGATGCGCTTAATATTGGACAACGAACTGTTAGACGAATAACTAAAGAAAAATATGGCGAGACTGGCACAGAAGAAAATAAACTTCACACACCAAAAAAGAGAAAACGAGCAAAACCAGTCGTAGGCATCGATAGCTTTGATGCCGATGCCATCCGAAGACATGTGTACGTCTACTATTTACGGAAGGAGTATCCAACAAGAACAAAGTTAGTGCAATCACTGAAGGAAGCTGGATCATTCTTCGGTGGAGAAAGTTATTTAACGAAGATTTTGAAGACCGTTGGATTTCGGTACAAACAATGTAACAAACGCAAAATATTGATGGAAAGATTTGATATCTTGATGACAAGATATACTTTTTTACGGCAAGTGAAAGAAATTGAAAATTGGCAAAATGTTATGTTTTTGGATGAAACATGGCTTAATGCTAAACATACTGTAAGCCGTTCTTGGACCGATGACACTGCAGCATCTACGTCCAAAGTTCCTGTTGGAAAAGGATCGCGACTTATAATTTGCCACGCCGGAACCATCAACGGGTTTGTCGAAGGTTCTCTCATGGCTTTTGAGTCAAAAACCACTGGAGACTTATCATGAAGAGATGAATGGAAAAAAGTTTACTGAATGGTTTACCTCAATGTTGTGTAGCCTCCCTGAGCCATCTATTATAATTATGGACAACGCCCCATACCACTCGATGCAAATTGACAAGCCACCTGCCCAATCCCAAAAGAAAGCTGACATCTTCGCATGGCTTCAAAAAAATGGCGTAGATGCAAACATAAATATGTTAAAAGCGGAATTAGTACGTCTTTTAAAAGAAAATAAACCAACCAAGATCCAATATGTCATTGACGAAATAGCGTTAGAACATGGGCACAGAGTTATACGGTTACCGCCTTACCGATGTGAATATAATGCAATTGAGTTGGTGTGGGCTCAAATTAAGCAATATGCTGCAAGACACAATGCAGAACCCCCATTTACCACAACAAAAATGCTAAAAATATTAGAAGAAGCTTGTGAAGATGTGACTAAAGGAGACTGGGAAAAGGTTGTGAATAGAACTGTTAGATTAATAAGGGAAGATTATGAAAGAGATGTGAAAATAGATAATATTTTAGAAAACGAACTTATAATTAATGTAGCTGATGATAGCAGTGACGACAGTGAAAATAGCAGTATGGACGAATCTGATTAAATATGGCCTTTTGTGGCACCTTTTTTGGTCTCTTTTTGTATTAATTTGTTTCTTGTGTGCATATAAAGTATGTATATTCATTTTCATTCCAATATTCAGTTCGTTCAAATATATTAAGTAAACATTTATATTTTTATTTTATTAAACCTTTTTAATCAAGTACTAATTGCAACAAAAACTTATAGATTTAATTATATTTTTTTCGAGAATAAATTGACATTTCTCATCACTATTGTAATATGTCAAAACGGCCATCATAGCGTGCCGCTACTTTAATATCAGACGAATTTAAAAAAAAATTGTATGTTATAGAATATTTCTTGAGGAAAGTAAAGAGAAGGCTATTCAACATCACGATACGACCATTAGAAGTCGAGGAAAAAATTAGATGGAAAAACGGTATAATTACGGGCTACAGCTAGTAAAGTAATAGGGGTCCCATCCAAAAACTTTACTTTTGTGTAGTTTTTTTTTACATTTTATTACTCATGCGGGATAAGTAATATCTTTGCACCCGTTGTTACGAGTGATAAGTCGCCATTTGCCCATTTTTAAATTACAACATGAGTTTTGAGTAAACCACACTTCATTTGAGTACGACAAGCAAACTTGTCGCACGGAGATTTTCCTTGTCTCACGCAAATTTTCCTTGACGCACGCAAATTGACGAGAAAAAAAATGAATAAAATTTAATTTAATTTTTTAATAAATTTAAATTCGATCTTTGTAGGGGATACGTGGAAAGTGTTTTATTTTTTCGCGCTTTTTTTACATTGTGGTACGGAACGCATCCTGTTTGACGCACATTTGCCCGGTTTTTACTTTAATTTCTTCAGACGTTTATTTTCAACATGTACTTATTATATTCGGTTCATAAAATCTAAAGTGTTAAAATGTCCATAGTATCAAAATGTCTATTTAATAATAACCCGTTTTAAAACGTCGATGTATTAAAATTACCATAGCGTTAAAGTATGGTTGAATAGGTCTGTACTAGGTATCCAAATAAAACCTCGTAGACTGTACTTCCAAAAAGCCTATATTTCAAACTGACCATTTGCCCTGTACATATAAACCACGCACGCAACCATAGCGCGAGGCAAATTGCATGGTAACGCCATCTATTGACAACTTTTACGAACTAAACACTTGATATGACTGAACATAGCCGCCTACCAAGGACAGAATGACTGTCCTTCACAATTCACCCTGGGCTTATAACCTAAATTTTATCAGAACAAAATAAATTTTAGTATAACCGTTAATCCTTATCATTTACGGGTAAAATACAAAGTTTAGATGTAGGACGTTTTATGGTAGAGTTTTTACATTTTAACAAAACAACTCTAGTTAGTCCGTCAGATCCGGGATATTTTTCCAGAATTCTACCAAACAACCATCGACTTGGGGGTAAATCGTCCTCCTTTACCAAAACGATATCTCCAACTGCCGGTTCAGGAATTTTGTAAGCCCATTTATGACGATGCATAAGTTGTGACAAATACTCTCCCGACCATCGACGCCAAAAACTCTGCAGCATCGATTGTGTAACCTGCCAGCGTCTCAAGGAATTTAAGTGAGAATTTTCGTAATTGACTTCCGGCACCGTGACCAGAGGTTCTCCTATCAAAAAATGTCCAGGTGTTATAGGGATAAGTTCCTCCGGGTTATTATTAATCACTGTCAACGGTCGTGAGTTCAAACAAGCCTCTATTTGGGCCAATAGAGTAGACATTTCTTCGTATGTTAGCGTCGACTCTCCAATCACACGTTTTATGTGATATTTAGTTGATTTTATACCTCCCTCCCACAAACCTCCAAAATTAGGTGCTCTAGGTGGTATAAAATGCCAATTGGTACCTTGGATAGCGAGACCATCAATGATTTCCTTGACTATAGTTGATCTTTCAGAATCAAAAAGATCCTTTAACTCTTTTGATGCGCCTACAAAATTTGTGCCATTGTCGCTGTATAAATTTGCACAATGACCGCGTCTTGCGACAAATCGTTTGTAAGCTTCCAAAAAACCTCTCGAAGTTAGGTCACTAACAACCTCAATGTGAACAGCTTTAGTGACCATGCACACAAATAGGCAGATATAGCTCTTGTATGCCTTATACCCTCTACCCTTTGATGTCCTCAACATTATAGGTCCTGCATAGTCCACACCGCTGTTAATAAATGCCCTTGCAGGTGTGACTCTCACTGAAGGTAAAGAACCCATGAGCTGACTCCGTACTTTGGCCTTGTGACGAACGCACGTAACACACTTGCGGACGTGATGTTTAATTAGATTTTTACCTCCAACTATCCAATACGCTGAACGTATGTAGTTTTGCATTAACTGCAAATCGCCGTGCAAGGTTCTCCGATGAGCATCGTCGATTATCAGTTTCGACAGTGCTGAATCACGTGGCAGTATAATAGGATGTTTTATATTATCACCTTCCTGTGACTGCGAAATGCGGCCACCCACTCTAAGCAAACCATTTTTGTCTAGAAATGGAGTTAACGACAACAACCCTGAACTCTTTGATTTAACTTGTCCATGCGTTTTTAGTTCGTTCATGTCTTGTCCGTATACTGTACTTTGAGCTAATTTTATGCATGTATTTAAAGCATCTTCCAATTCAAATGAACTTAAATAAGTATGTCTTTTTTCATAAGTATTTTTTCTAGTAATAAAACGTCTGCAATAAGCTACAACACGAACCATTTTTTTAAGTGAGGAATATCTTTCTAAAATCGATTGATCTATTGTGCCTATATGAACCTTTAAAGATTTCTCCTCGTGAGTGTCATTGTCCTTCAACTTCGTGTATTTTATATTTTGTTCCCATAAAAACCTTGGACCAGATTTCCATATATCTAGTTGAGCCAGATCCGCAGGATGAACACCACGTGATGCACAATCCGCAGGATTGTCCTTTGTAGACACATGTGACCATTGGGAGGATTCTAGTGTCATATGAATCTCTGCCACTCTATTCGCCACAAATGTCTTCCAATTACTAGCATGCTTACTCAACCAAGCAAGTACTATTGTAGAATCGGTCCACGCTCTGATACAATTTCTTGGAATATTTAAAACCTCTGCAATCTCTACCACAAGCTTTGCTAGTAAAATGGCTCCACACAATTCAAGACGTGGAATACTGATTTGTTTTACTGGTGCAATCCTTGTTTTAGCCCCTACTAATCCGATATAGATATCACCTGATGCCTTTACAACACGTAAATAAGCTACAGCCGCGTATACAACGTTGGATGCATCCGAGAATCCATGCAACTCAACAGTAACATCGTCAGACTGTGTGAGTAACCACCTAGGAATACGAAATTCAGCCAACTGTGCTAACGCCTTGCGGTAAGTATACCAGTCATCTATTATGTCCTTTGGAGGTTCCTCATCCCATCCTGTTCCTGCTATCCACAATCGCTGTATAAATATCTTTGCTAATATGACGCTTGGTGCTATCCATCCTAGTGGGTCAAATAGACGCGATACGTCCGATATAATTTTTCTTTTTGTTACAGGTGCAGATAGAGACGGCAACTTCACAGAGTACTGGAATTCATCATTGTTCCTGTTCCAGGTAAGTCCTAGAATCTTTGCTGTATTGTTTGATTGTATTTCTATTTTACTATTATCCTCCCCTTTCTCCTTTTCAATGTTCTTTGCTTCCATTTGATCTAACATCTGTAATAACTCTTCCTTGTTACTAGACCACTTTTGCAATAAAAATCCAGCTTCCTTTAGGAGTCCATTCATTTCTTTAATTAGCTCTACTGCTTCTTCCACCGTTTGACAACCGCTCATTAGATCATCCATATAGAATTCCCTTGCTACTCTTTCGGCTGCAATTGGATATTTGTCCTTGTAATCTATAGCGACTTGATTAAGAACCTTCACCGCCAAGTATGGTGCCGAAGCCGTACCGAAGGTGACGGTAAGTAATTTGTAATCTTGTATTTGTTCTTCTGGATTATTTCTCCAAACTATACGTTGATAATCACAATCTTCATTGGCTACTCTCACCATGCGATACATTTTAACAATATCCGCGACTACACAAACTGGATATTTCCTCCAGTTCATAATCAAATGTCGCAAATCCGGTTGCAGCGTAGGCCCAACCATCAAGGTATCATTAAGTGATACGCCATTTTTATTTTTACAGGATGCATCAAAAACTACGCGTACTTTACTTGTAGACTTGTCATCTCTTATGACAGCATGATGCGGTAGGTATACAGCCTGTTCTCGGTTTTCATCAGGTTTCGGAACTAACATCATATGATTCAATTGTAAGTATTCGTTTATTACTTCTGTATATCTTTCCTTTAGGGTTACATCAGTAGCAAGCTTTCTTTCCAAATTCTTAAATCTTCTAACTGCTATTTCACGTGAATCTCCATTTTTACAGGAAACTGCATCTTCACGGAACGGCAGCTTGACCACATATTTACCATCCGAATTACGACGCGTTGTTGCAGTGAAGATATCTTCACACCTTTGTTCTTCCGATGTTAACATTTTAGAAGTCAATAAACTATCAGATTCTAACTCCCAAAAGCGTTTTAAATCAAATTCCTCCGTGTATGTATGTAAACAGGTAACTCTATTTTCAGCTGCAGTTGTATCTACTGGCCCAGATAATATCCACCCAAGTGTGGTGCACTGTGCTACCGGAGTACCCATAGGTGCTCGTAACACGCCTTCCTTTAATATCCGACAGTAAACGTCAGCTCCCAGTAAAATATCAATCTTATTCGGTATCTCAAACTGGGGATCAGCTAAGGAAACCTGTGATAGTTCAACCCAACTGTCTAATGATACTCTCCTTGCTGGTATGTGTGTAGTAACATTACTTAGCACATAAGCCTTTACTTCGATTTCAAAACTTGGATCTACTTTAGATTTGAGTGTAAGTAATACCATTGATCTCGATACCGTAGAAGAATTTTCACCACCCAAACCCGATATAACGTTAGTAACAGTTCTTCTTTTCAATCCTAAACCTTGCACTGTGGCTTCCGACACAAACGATGCTTGGGAGCCCTGATCGATTAAAGCCCTAACCACGCGATATTGGCCTGTTCTAGATTTAACCTCAACTAATGCTGTCGCCAATAACACATGACCGTTCTTACTCTGGGAACAATATGACATATGATTTACAGTTTCGATCGGCAGTGAGTCCCCTTGTGAACTAGACGCTGCGTTTGTACTATTAACCCTTTCCGAAACTTTTTTTATCGTTTGATCTACAAATCCTGAACCAATAGTTGACGTTAAAACCTTACTTGGATGAAGTAAAGAGTGATGGCGTTTTTTACAAATCCTACAATTAATGGGTGTTTGGCAAAATTTAACACCGTGATTGCTGCCTAAACAGTTCCAACATATTCTATTTTTCATCACAAAATCACGTCTGTTCTCATAGTCTTGATTGGCAAACTTTTTACAAAAACATAACTTATGCGGTTCACTACAAAACTCACAAACAATGTTTTGAACATTAGTAGTATGTAAAACTTTAGTATGACTAATATTCTGACATGTCGATGGACGTGTATTAAGTGATTGTTTACTAACATATCTAGTGGGTTCAATTACTTCTAAGGCGCGAAATCTATTACATAAAAATTCACTTAACTGACTATAACTAGGTAAGGAATCCGAATCTACAATTTTTGATATGTGTAATTCCCACTCCTTGCGAGTTTCTGGATCTAGTTTTAAACACAATAAATGTATAATGATTGGATCCCATGTAGATACATCAACATTTAAATTGGTAAGCGCAGTTAAACAATCGCTTGTAGTGTCGACTAATTCTTTTAAAACGCTAGCTGACGCAGATGTTGCATTTCTCTGACTCAGAAAACGTTTTAATATATTATGTACTAGGAATTTTTTATTGTTGTACCGTTGCTCTATTACATTCCAACAACTTTCATAATTTGCGGCAGTTACAGGTGTATTTCTGATAATTTGCTCTGCCTCCCCTGTTAAATATCCTTTTAAATATTGTAAGCGTTGTACATCATCCAAAGCTTTATTTTTATGTATCATCGAAATGAAAAGATCCCTAAATGTGATCCACTCAGTGTACTTTCCTGAGAATTTTGATATGTAAATTTCTGGTAATTTAATTTGATTTGGCCTTGAATCACTACTTTTGTCACTTCCTGTGTCTTTAGGCAACCCCAACTCTCTAGGCAAGTTAGAAAAAGATTTTTGTAGTTGACCCTTATAATCAAGAAATACTTCTTCTGTTTGATTATATGTATCCTCTATAATATAATTATCCGTTTCTAATAATATGGGATTATTTTCTTGCAATACTTTTTTATGACCTTGTTTAAACTCAGTCCACATCTCTTCTAATGCCTGTAGCCTATTTTCTATGTAATCTCTAGTTATGCGTTCCTTAGGGGATTTTCTATAATTAGCTTGAGCTTTAATAATTCTATTCGACAAATCATTTTGAAAGTAAATTAAAGAATCCAAATTCGCTTTTACAACGGAGTCTGTCGAAGCCGTCGCCATTTCGACAAATTAATTACAAACACAAGTTCTTATACACAATGAAAACCTAACCTAACCTTTTTTACTAATAGTTAATTTCTACAAAATTTTTATAAGTGTTCGAAAATAATTCTCAAAATTTTACAAGTCTTTGACAATTCTGAGGGAAATCGGGCGTGGATTCCCCGTAACTTCGTTTTTTCGCTTACAATTCTAAGTCCCAAATCACCAGTTAAAACTATTCTAAGTTCTTAAAACTAATGTTAAAAATTTTCTAAGTTCCAATTGCCTTTAAATTTCTTCACTGAATTTGATAATTTTTAAAGTTAAATAGTTCCTTGATATAAGGTTGAAATTCGCCTATTTTGTAAAACATCAAAGTACTCACGGTTTTTACTTCACTAACTCACACACACAAACCCGTTGTTCTCCTTATCCCTTGCTCCGGCCGAGCCCACAGCATGCCAGCCGCCGCACCCACAGCTTGCCCAGCCAGCCAGCCAGCTCGTGACCTACGAGCGGCGTTCTTCCTACCACGTACTCAGTTCGTGCAGCGATCCACTGCGAGTACGGGTCCAGTGGTACCGTACCACTGTGCACTTGAAACACCAGCCTTAAATCCGGCTCGTAAGGACCATGAATAGGTCTGTACTAGGTATCCAAATAAAACCTCGTAGACTGTACTTCCAAAAAGCCTATATTTCAAACTGACCATTTGCCCTGTACATATAAACCACGCACGCAACCATAGCGCGAGGCAAATTGCATGGTAACGCCATCTATTGACAACTTTTACGAACTAAACACTTGATATGACTGAACAATGGTAAAAACAAAATCTGACATAAAATACAAATATAATTAAATAGTAAACGAACGTAAATTGCCATAGTATTAAATTAATACTTTAGACCTACCGATAAACTGGACAATTTGAGAAAATTGACATTATAATAATTTAGACCTTATGAACCGAAAGGATATATGTTTAATTTTATTTTTATTACTAGCAATAATAAAAGAGTATTGAAAGAGCCCTACGTGACAGTGAGCAGCAGCGGTGACCGTTTGTCCGTTGTAAACTTCACGGAAACCTCCGCATTGTCTTCAGGTTTCATTTAATTTTTTTATTTTTTGTAGTAGTGATGGAAAATGTTTATGTACGTTTTAATTTTTTTTTTTTTTGATGTAGAATTGCTTCTTTTTCTGCGGTTTAGACGGTTAAGATGCGTTACGATAAAGTTTAAGAATGTAGCCCTCGATCGAGCCTTTCTGTGATTCTGTATGAACTTCTCAAGCACCAGCACTGAATACAATCTATTAGCTACGTTAGGCATTATTGTTTTTTCTTTTTTATTAATACACGGCTCAAACACATATACAGCACAAACTAAGCGAATACTAATTTGGTTAAATTGTGCCAAAGAACTAGTATAAGGGAGACGGTAGTATAATAAAATCTAATGAATACGTCGGGAGGCATACAAGCATACGGCCCACCCGATGCAAAGCGTTACCGTAGGTTATAAACGCTTGCAATTGCAATTAAGTATCGCTCGCGCGATGCCATCTTTGCTGCTTACACAGCATCTCCTTAGGAGCTTACTGGTGACCTCACTCACATGCAGGAACACAACCACCCTCTAAGGAGTTGTTATTTGACAGCGGTTTTCTGTGATTTATATACTGTGTTCCGGTTTGAAGGGTGAGAAATACGCAGAGAAATTACTGGGTACTGTGACGAAACAGCCTTAGGTCACAAGGTTGGTAGCGCGCGAGTAACATCCCCGTGCTGTTGCAAGCGTCAATAGGTTGCGATGACCGCTTACCATCTAATGCGGGCCGCATGCTTGTTTGCCGATCTAGTTGTATAAAAAAACCCCGAACGGGCTGTTTTGATGCACCCTCCCTTAAAACACAGAGGCCAAGACAAACAGACATGTTGATGCACACAAATGTTTGTCCTGTGTGGGAATCGAATCCACGAGTGCTGGTGTCAAAGTGACGTAACAGCGCGTTTCACCACTGCGCCACCGAGCTCGTCAAAATGTGTGGATCACTTATGAATTAAGGTATCCAAATAGGTAGTGAAGAAAGATAATAAAGTAAATAAAAATGCCTCCAGGGTCTAAGTCCACTTTGAAACTGGCCAGCGACGAAGATATCAGTATTAAAAGTTTACTGCACTACCTTCATAAGAAGAACGCCACGCAGTACTCTCATGAAATCGCCGATATTGACTGATTTTCATCTCTATTATCGTATTATCATATAAACAGTTTGATGAATTTAATAAAAATTTAAAATGACACCTAAAAACTACTATAAAGTCTTTCCCTGTAAGTTGGTTTTAATCGACTGTACGACATTGTCCTAGTCCATAAATATATTGTTCGAAAATAGAAATAATGTTTTATCTTCACAAGTTTTTCAAAGTAGCTGGCGATCACTGGAACTGTAAATAGTCTAGGCAATAGCCATTTTCTCTGTACTCGAGAATAGTGCTGATTTTTATGTTTTTTTTTTTACATTAATTTGTTGTTTATATTATTCTAAAAATGAATAAAGATTTCCTAATATTTTTCCGTTTGCTGGTATATTAATACATAATTTACAATTATTTATAAATAAATAGGGTAAATAGAGTATACATCCAATTGTTGACACTTTAAGAATTAATCTTGAAGTAGGTAATTAGAAATGTCTAATGCCAAATGGAATCTAATACTAATAAAAAAAAGATTTAAGGTATCTACTCGTACATACTAAAACTCAACGAACAGCACATTCTACCCATAGTATTTGGAGTCTTATTATTTGCCTATAAATGTAAATGGATGCCAATAATTGGGTGAGGATGTTTGACCGGATTACGGTATCACTTTTTTTTTCACGTTTTAGATTCAGATTTAAAATAATATGAAAAGGAAATAGATAAAATATAATGGGGCGCTAAAAGCCAAATTATATTTCAATCTCGAATCCATGATGATGCCACTTTTTTTTTTTGTTCATTATCTAGACTAGAGACACAGAGTTGGTAAGAGAATGGATTTTGTTTTCATTCTGGATACTTTTAATTCGACGGTTCGACAATCACAAATGTTGAATTGTTTAAATATGTCTGATTAAAAAAAAAATGAGTTGAAATTACTGGAATGGGGATTTAAATTGGAACTTGTGTACAAAACTATGAAACTGTACCAGAATGAAATTGAATCGGAATTAGATTCCCATTGCAATTGGTTTCACGAGTAATACTGCGTGGACTCAGTTGTGTACAGGTGCAATATAAAGCTTAGCACTAACAGGATATACGAAAATCGTACTGCCGTATGAAGCCAAGGTCTGTTAAATTTTAATTTTTGCAGTATTCATTAAAAGTAATTCCAAATTTTACATTGGTTGTAGATCTTTTAAAGTGATATCCAAGAGTAATCGTAATTGTTTTGTCGTATTAAAGTATGTAATAGTATATAAAACATTAGTACGTACCTAGATATTTATATCGTGTCCTAGTAGAATACCAATAAATAATGTGTAACCTTTTAAATGTCACGCCGTGGTTGAAATTGATAAAAAAACTGACAATATTTAGTAACAAAAAAATATTTCTGTAAATTATTAATTCACTTACGAATAGTATCTGTTTCGCAAAGGTAAAAACTAAGATGATGCAAGGCTTATGTATTCAGTAATTTCTTATTTTTTTTTTTATACAAGGTAGGCATCCCTAATACGGCCCACCTGATATAAAATAGTTACCGTAGCCTATAAACGCTTGCTACTACAGAAAGTACAGAAAGCATCATTCGCGCGTTGCCACTCCATCTGATAAAAGAACTTTTGACGAGCTCGGTGGCGCAGTTGTGACGCGACTTTGACACCAACGCTCGTGGATTCTATTCTCACACAAGACAAACATTTATGTGCATGAACATGTCTGTTTGTCTTGGGCTGGATGTTTTAAGAGAGGTAGGGCGCATCAAAGCAGGCCGTCTGGAGAAGTACCTCCACCTCACAGAAAACCGCAGCCGAATAACAACTCCCTAAAGGGTTGATGTCTTCTGTGTGTCGGACTACCTTCATGCGCGCTACCTCTCTTAAAAAGACTTGACTACTTTGATGCGATCTACGTCTCTTAAAGTTACACATTACATGACATTCACTTCTATAAATGAGGATATATTTACTCTAGATTATTATTGACTGTAGTGCAATCAAAACACGCTTATAGCAATATAGATTGAAACAACATGTAACATAATTAAACAGTAGTTTGCGAGATATAATTAAATATAAGAATGAGAAAAGAAAGAGAAGAATGCATTGGAAGAATGAAATAAATTCTTTCACGTAAGAAAGTGATTTTGTTCGAAAGAGATTACAATGTGTATGCTCAGTTCACATTTCGAAATGGTTGCATATTAGAAAATCAAAACTTCATCGAGCAAATTTCAAAAGAACAACGAACAAATCAACAAATTCTGAAATATAATGTTCATTTGATCAAAAGTTCAACTGACCACAGTCTGGAATATCAACGTTTAAATATCTATCACACTATTGGCCAAATCGTTCAAAGGTCAAAAGGATCGCCCTAAACTTGAGTTCGCTCGCTCGCTCGTGTTTTGGTCACGAGGTAACCTAACGAACCTAACCTACCCTCCGCGGCAAAGTTGTTTTTGTGTCTTTGTTACTTTCGCCCTAAACTTGAGTTCGCTCGCTCGTGTTTTGATCGCAAGGTAACCTAAGCAAAGAATGGCACAACAAACGTAAAACACGAAAGTAAAAGAATTTGAGTAGTTTCATTAGAACCTTGCTTTGAACTTTGGTTCTAGTGATACTAGACAATCCTATTTTGTACCACTGGTACCATGCAAGTAGTAATGACAATTTCCCCAGACATTGCTCGCGTTTACATACGAAAACGATATTCAATATATTATTTGTGATTACTGGTGAATAATATAATATTTGGAAAATACATATTTTAAAGTCGCTTTTTCTGTAAAATATATATGGAGTTATTTGACCAATAATAATATTTATTGTGTGTATAATGGTACTCAAAGGTTCTAGGGATACAAAATAGTACCATTAGAACCCTTGATGGTTCTAACGGTACAAAATAAGATATTCTAGTACCACTAGAACCCTTGAGGGTTCAAAGCAAGGGCAACTACTCCAAAGAATGGTCAAATCCTACTTACCACAACCAAATTCGTCGCGTTTTATTTAGAAGTGATGTCAGACCCCATAGCAGCCGAGTGTGTAAGAATAGAATTATAAAGAAGTGATTGGGGTATGCAAGGACTGAGTCGTGCCGCCTGATTTTTATTATACCACTAAGGTGGCAACAAACAAGCGTATGGTCTGCCTGATGGCAAGCAATGACCGTAGCCTGTGGACATTTGCAACACCAGTGGTGTCACTCATGACCCTGTAAAAACCTCTGAACGCCATGCTGTAGTCTGATCCATGATTCTCTGCTTACCCCGCTAGGGCAAGTGGCAAGGCGTGAAGATGTAATCGTAGATTGATAAGAAAAGCCCGTCTTTTGTCTGGTCTCTTCGATGTCGTTACTACCGACCTCCACTGTATAAATTATGTTTTTTATTAACTACCCTCACAATATATATATTTTTTTCAATTACAGGCCTACAGAGCTGGACGCGCTTGTGTTTGGCCACGTGTTCACAATAATCACAACCCGGCTCCCTTGCAGAAAGCTAGCTGATACGGTGCGACGTCACGAATCCCTGGTGACCCTGGCCAAGAGGATCGACGAGCAGTACTTTAAAAGACCATAGCGCGAGGTGTTCAAGGACATCTCTACTGTTTTTAGGAGTCCTTGAACATTCCTACTAACCCCTAATCAACCCATTTCTGTCTACAATTCATATCTTACATAAAACTCTTAATAATCTGTATCATTAGGGTGCAGCTGAAAATCAATGTTTGCTCCTCGAGCAGACAACCCACTGAGCTGCTGCCTGTTTGTATCACTGCTACACACATGCTTGAACATCACTGTACATTGTATTGTATGGATTTTCTCCATCTGATAATAGTTTTTGTATGTTTTTTTTGTAATCTAGGCACCTATTCTCTGTGAAAAACTCAATCTCATTGTTTTACATGTGTGTTTCCAACTGTCACGTGTGAACGAAGTCAAAGGCATCGACGAATAGAATTTAAATGCTTTTAGGGGTCTATGAATATACTTACTAACTCTGAATACCTCAGTCTAGTCTACAAAACTAGATTAATCCCACTCTACCCATTAGAAGAAACTGATGATCTTTCTAGGTGGATTTCATTCCTCTGCTACTTCTTACATATTGTCTTTTCCCTACTTGAAAAAGTTCCATGTCATTTTTGAAGTGAACGGTTCTTCAGGAGCGATTTTTGGTATAGGAAAATGTTATGCCCACTACACTCATCTAGGTGAGACGATGTGATGAATCGTGATTATAATTACAACCTCGCCTCTCGAGCTCGTTCCCTTTTTTGATAGGAGACGAGACGCGCGCCGAGGTGAGCATATTTAAGAGTGCGTATAAAGCTACGTGGCGCCCTCGTTTTGTTTTTATTAACAAGGTTGAATTTAAGACCAATACAAAATTAACGCTCAATACTGGCACCATGTTTGCGTTTTTTTTAAACGTATCTCGTATTTATTATCTATTCACTCAAAAAGTCACTTATAGCAATAATCATAATTATGACTAATTGTACATAAATATGGTTGTAAGGTTGTACAGAGTCAGTATTAAACATTTTTTTTTTTAAATTTGTCTTAAATTCGGTGTTGTTAATAAAAACAAAATGATGCCACTTAGCTTTATACGCCCTCTTAACTGGATAAATTCAGAGTGTGGATGACTGGCGCTCTTGCAGCCTCTGCTCGTCATTGCTCATGCGAGGACCTTCATGAAGCGCGTTCGCAGGAGTGCAGGCAGGCCATTATGAGTTAATGTGGCATGCTAATGTGATTGTCCCTTGCTCGGCGGTGAAGGAAAACATCGTGAGGAAACCCGCCCGTATATGAAATTATATTTCGAAAGACATGTGATCTTACCTAAGATAGCTCAGGATTTCCCTCTCGTTTGTGTAGGTTTAACGGCAGTCGCTCCGTGTTAAAATCAGTATCTTCGCTAAATCCTTATGCTTATGTAGCGACCTCGCCAAACCTAATAGACTAGGAAACGAGATAACGCTAAGAAAAAGAAGCGATATGCTAATGTGAACATATACGTCTTCAGTCGTGGTAGTAAAGGTAAGTTTTAAACGGTGTATAGCTTGATGTGTCGCCGTGTATACATGTGATTTGGATATTAGATCTATACATTATTTGGCAGTAATTGGACTTAGACATTCTATTTTAACTTTGTACTTTTAGGATTGTTTCAGTCCATTAAATCAAGAAAATACATTTTGTTATATAAAACTTCTATTGCGTCAGAAAGGACCATACATCTGTCTTGTTCGAATATTCCATAAGTAAAGAAAGAAAGAACGTTTATTTGGCAACACAATTTTTTTACATAAATTTGAAGAAACTTAAGGCTAAATTACAGTGTGTGTACCAAATAGGTCTCCACTCAGCATAATGTCTTGGCACGAAGTGCCTCGACGCTGGTATTCTGTGGACACCATTAGTAAAAGAGGTGCCTGACATCGCGTAAACAATAATATTACAAGCCTATTCATAATATGTAATGGTATTAATATATCAATAAATATGATAATTAGAGACAGATATATATAATGTTCAGCGGAAATATATTTCTTAGATTTAAATGACATTTAATGAACTTTAATTATATTCTCCTTGAATATATTAAAGAACAGGGAAGTACAATTCACACGCACTATTTTAAAAAAATATTATCTAATAATCTTCATCAATTACCATCAGTAGCATTGTTTGTGGGTAGCAGAATAGTGTTAGAATTTAGTGTGAATTTTATATGTAATTTAAGGTTAGTTATAGATAAATAACATCTATTAGATAATATTTTAAGGAATGTTTCGCCGATACTTATTTATAAACTTCGATAATATTAGTGCCTGAAAATATGCTGGTAAAATATTGTAATTTCAATGTAATTTTTAAATTGACGTAATATTTCTAATTAATTGTGTTAGTTCTAAAAGAAATTGCAAATATTAACAAACTATAATTGTGTTACAATGAAATCGATACATGCGGAAATAACCTGTGAAATATGTTAAAAAATATTAGGTGTCAATACCATCGGAAAGGAAGCCGTTAAGGTAGAGTAAAGGTCGAAATAAGACGCTTCCTCCCCTTAAACATTGTACGATGCGTCTAACAGTGCACTTCAGACGCGCAATAATTAAGTTTCATACTATAGTTGACGAGCTCGGTGGCGCAGTGGTGAAACGCGTTGTTACGCTACTTTGACACCAACGCTCGTGGGTACGATTCCCACACAGTACAAACATTTGTGTGCATGAACATGTCTGTTTGTCTTGGTCTGGGTATTTTCTATGTATAATAAGTATGTATTTACAAAAAAAAAATGTATTTACGTATGTTTATCAGTTGTCTAGTACCCATAACACAAGCTTCGCTTACTTTGGGGCTAGATGGCGCTGTGTAATTTGTCCGACAATATTTATTTATTATAGTCCCTACTGTTAAAAGAAACAATTAATATATTAAAAGGTGCATTTATAACATTAACCTTTTCATTCAAATGGAAATAAAAAGCGTTTCTCTATTGCGTCTTCATAAATGTTCCCAATCTTTTATACGAAAAAAGATCGTCTCCCGTTTACCCCGTTTTGGCTTTTAGTGTATAATAATATTAAGAAGTAATTATTAATTTAAAATTTGCTATTGTCTCTATAGAAAAGGCTTCCCTACTTCAGTGCTAGAGTATGCTTAGACGTTCAGTACTAAACTTGGCGGGGACAATTCATAGAATTCGTTCATTACAATGTGAAGCACGCTGGAACTTTATTTCCTGTTGTAGCCTGCAGTGTTGTGCCCTCTACACAATAAAATACAAGAGATCCAACTATTTTTTGATAACATCGGACATATTAGATACCTATAATCCTACAATTTTTCTGTACATTTAATTGAATTTCACCTATTCGAATGAAGTGTTATTTTATCATTTAATAGCTAAGATGTTTTTATAGTTATAGATCCGTCGTACACGCTCTAGAATGGCAATACGAAAGTAAGGTAATTGCCTAACTCGCATTCAGTTGGGCATGCTCTCGCGTCGCGGCTATACGTATTTCTCCACAAAGCATAAATCTCTTAAGATATATATACATCTCTTTCTAACGACAGGTGTTTTATATTTTATTTTATCATTTGTCTCTTTGTTAGAGCAAAGTGTCATAATAAATAACTTTACGAAGATGTACCTAGTACTACTTGCACCATTTTAAAATACAATAATGTTGGTGCATAACCTGTCTACCTTTTGATGCGTCGCTGTTTAATAGGTTATTTTTAATATTGTGATCAATTTGTACGAAACATTTGTTGAATATTTGGAGCAGTGATAGTCCAGTGGTTAAAGCACCGGCCTATTGACCAACTGGTCCCCGGTTCGAATCCTGGCATGTACCACTAAATTCGTGTTTTCCGATTTATGTACATGTTTGTAATTAACACTTGCTCGGCGGTGAAGGACAACATTGTGAGGTAACCCGCACGTACTAGAAATTATATTTCGAAAGACGTGTGACCTTACCTAAAAATGATCTGGTTTTCCCTCTGGGTTACGGAGGTTTGATGGCAGTCGCTCCATGTAAAAATCAGTATCTTCGCCAAATCCTTAGGCTTAGGTAGCGGACGCTGCCAATCCTGATGGATTAGGAAACGTGATAAAGCTAAGAAGAAGAAGACGTGTTAAAATGTTAGTAATGGATAAATATAAATAATGATTTAATTTTGCATACGAGGCGATTGTAAATTTGAACGCTATTCTCTTAAGTTTTTGTAATCATTAACACCTTCCTTAATTCCATATTCCGTGTGGATAATAGACCTACTTTTGTTAATAAAATAATAATTATTAATAATAAGATACGCATTTTTTATACACAATAATAAAGAATATGCATTTTTATGGTTGAGTGCTTGTTATGTTCATAGGAAATAAATTATGTTGAGTTATATCGGTTTTTTAATTGTATTACAAACTACATAACCAGCATTTGCGCTTAAGAGATTTTCATCGATGGGGGCATCGTGTATCTACTGTCAACCTACGAGGATACCATAGGAGTCTCAAGTTTCATCATCAGACCAGCTCAAGGTTCAGATCAGAACTACACTACTCCAGTTTTATCGTGATTCGCCGTTCATGTTTGCTACTCAAAAGCTAGATTACATAAGCGTTTCATCGCTTGGTGAGAAATTATTTTTGTTTCACAGCTGGATTGTGTCTATAAATGTGGATCAAGGAAAATCGAGACAACAAAATTTGGATTTAATTTATTGTATTAGGTACCTTAAGGCTCAAATTGTGAGATAGACGCTAAAACACTCTGAGTAAATGGGTTCGGGAAGATGGAGTGTCGCAGTTGACCGAGAGTAAGAGCCAAGGGGGCGCAATCGCTTTTTGTGTGACAGGTTACATACAAACGTTACAAAAAAAAGCGCGATAGAAGTGAAACCTTCAAAAATGTGAACTTAATCATCGCGATAATATTCTGCACTTTTTATACCACTAAGGTGACAATCAAGCATACGACCTGCCTGATGTTAAACAGTCACCGTAGCCTATGGACATTCGCAACACCAGGGGCGTCACTCATGCGTTGCCGACCCTCTAAAAACCTCTTCACGCATTTCTTGAAGAACTCCATACTGTAGTCCCTTGGAAAAACCTCGGCTGGGAGCTCATTTCACAGCTTGAGTGTTCTCGGAAGAAAACTTCTCTGGAACCGCACCGTACGCGACCATTGCGGTTCAAGCGTGTGAGGGTGAACTCCCCGTCGTCGGCGAGCGGTACGGTTATAAAAAGTACCTAATGCATTCGACATACTTGAAAAATGTTTTCATTAAGATAGAAGGGCTTGGCTTATGATAGGTAATTTAAGAAAGCAAGGGCGCATCAAAGCGTCTTGTCTGAGAAGTAGCTCCACCTCACAGAAAACCGCAGCTAAATACGACTCGCTTGGGGGTTGTGTTCCTGCGTGTCGGTGAGGTCACCAGTAAGATCCTATGGAGTTGCTGTGTCAGTAGCAGAGGTGACATCGCGCGAGTGATAATGTATTACAAACGTTTATAGGCTACGGTAACCGCTTTACATCAATTGGAACGTATGGTACTATAATTTCCGGCATCGTCATATAGTGCCTATCCTGTCTTTACCTGTGCTAGTTTTTAATGAAGTAGTGTCCAACGGTAGGCGATAATTCAATATTATTGTTCTTGATTCTTGTCACACCAGCTCACAATACAAGCCCACTGCAGCCTGATGGCAAGCAGTTATCACAGCCTATGGCAAACTGTAATCACGGCTCGTTGAACGCGAAAACCACGTTAGAGATACAGACCTTTTTGAAGAACCTCCCACCTGTTTCAAAATAAGGTTTAAGAAAGAAATCCTCAATATCTTTGAACCCTGCCCATACAAGAGAGAGAGGTAGGACGCATCAAAGCAGCCCGTCTGGGGAAGTATCTCCACCTCACAGAAAACCGCAGCCAAATAACAACTCTCTAGAAGGTTGATGCGTTCTTGCGTATGAGAGGTCAGTAAGCTAAGTACATGTCTTGGTCTGGGTGTTTTTAAGAGAGGGCGCATCAAAGCATTGGCGCAGCAACGCATCAAAGCTTGACGAGCTCGGTGGCGCAGTGCTGAAACGCGTTGTTACGCTACTTTGACACCAACGCTCGTGGGTTCGATTCCCACACAATACAAACATTTGTGTGCATGAACATGTCTGTTTGTCTTGGTCTGGGTATTTTCTATGTATAATATGTATTTACAAAAAAAAATGTATTTACGTATGTTTATCAGGTGTCTAGTACCCATAACACAAGCTTCGCTTACTTTGGGGCTAGATGGCGCTGTGTAATTTGTCCGACAATATTTATAAAAAAAAACAGCCTGTCTGGTGAAGTACCTCTACCTCACAGAAAACCGCAGCCGAATAACTCCCTAGCCCTAGAGGGTTGTTGTGTTACTGCGTGTGAGTGAGATCACCAGTAAGCTCCCGAGGAGTTGCTGTGTTAGCAGCAGAGGTAGCATCGCGCGCGACTGATAATATATTACAAGCGTTAATAGTCTACTTTTTTTTAAAATAAAAATGCATTGATAATTTATGTTTCTATTTTTATTTTGTATCCATCACAATAAAGACGGCCGTTTGACACGCTCACAATAAGTCACAATCATACCAAAACAATCGTCTCCATGCAAACTGACTCAACTTATTTTTAAGGAAATTCAAGTTGACTATAGGCGGGGCAAAACTAGACGAGACCTCTCACCACCAGTTCTTAAGTATTCTGTGTTTAAGAGCACTCGTTGGCGTCAGTCAATACGCATTTAATTACAATTAATTCAAAACCAAAATGTAATAGATAAAAGATTAATGTTTATTCACATATTTCGGAATTACGGAAATTTAAATAAAAGATACTGCAATAAAAAAGCTTTGACCTACAAAGATAAGAGTCGAAACAATAAAAATTATTTCTGCACAAATAATTTTCCTAAATTCCTTACTTTCGGCGTGGCTGCCAAATTTTTTCGTTCATCAATAAAGATATTATTGTTTGAATGAACTGTGGTTAAAAATATTTCATTAACAGTGCGTAATTTGCATGGATTACGTCTAGAGTTAGTATTATTTCATTCGTGTGTTTTTTTTATATTTTGCTACACCGAAGTCAGAAATGTATTCCATTCAGTATGGAATTTAAAAATGATCTTTCGCTGTCTAATCACTTCATGCGAGTCTGAAGCTAATACTAAAAGATCACTGTATATTTCGAGACTTATTTTTATCGTCTATATACAATTGGGCATAATTTGAATTACGCCTTACTTATTCACATATAAATAAATACGTATCTACAATGCATTGTGTGTAGTTTTTCTTATTTGCCACGAATTCATCGTAATTAAATGCATAATCACATTGAGAGCTGACCACTGACGCCGACAAACCCTCTTAGGGATAGAGAAAGCCCGGTGCCTACCTCTACTAGGTAGGCATCGGGCATTCTCTATCCTTTATTAAGTAGGATTTTACCGGACCTGCAAGGAACAGTAATACAACTCAATTTTTAGCATTTTTTTCAATCCTAACAGTACATACTCGAAATTAACACAAGTTTCATTTTTCTATGCAGGTACACAACTTAAGAGGTGATAGTAAGTGGACAGACATTACTCACAACTCGCTCACAGACAACTTAAAATTAAATTTTTCTCACAATGTCTTTACAGTTCACCCTAACGACAAATTTAAAATATTAAATAAATAATACGCATATAGGTATCCGAACACAATTTCCGCATTTTTAAAAAGAAATATATCAATGCAGAAAAAGGATTCGCAGACACCTCAAAAGGTATACATGAAAGATTTTTTTAATTGGCGCTTTTTTTTAATCTTTACATGTTGATGTTTGAGTTAACGGTATGTTCCAGGACGTGCTAGAACGGTCTTGCGGGTTTATATTCTTCTGGACTGATTGATGATCATTTGGCGAACGCTGAAAGTGGAGAGACCGAGGCCGATAGCAGCTAACACCAATGCAGACCTGGACATCATCTTCTCACGACTCGCTGGCTGTGGACAATGAAAAAGTGTTCTTAGTAAACCTATAGTCTGATTCAATAGTCGAAATGCGATAGATCGATTGGATCCATTAATTAAATTTTGAGGAAAACATTTGTTTCCTTAATTTTTTACGGTTTCTAATTTTTTTCTAACTACTAACAAAAAAAAAAAGAATATCTTTTGATAAACTGGAGAAAAGGTATTAAACTTTTGTCTTTACCTATTTATATATAGACTAGCAGAACCGATAGAAGTACGTTTAGTGAGTGGCGAGCCATCGCCTGCCGAAAGTAACATCCTCTCCTCCCATTCAGGCTTCTACACGTTGGAACGTCCGTTATTAAAGAATACCTATGTGTATATTTTTACAACTTAAGCATATAATAAAAGTGACGTTGTCTTGGCTGATGTTAAGAAAACCATTTTTGATTTGCTGTTGAATTTTATTCGCACTTTTCACAAAGTGAATATTATTTTGCTAGAGAAAGTTATGTTTGGATCGGTGCACCTGGCGTTCTATAGTCTCTGCCTACCCCAATGGGAGACAGGCGTGATTATATGTATGTATGTATGTACGAATATGATTAATACTTTGTAAAATACATGTAAATAACAACATGCGCACTATTCAATATTCTATGGAAAAATACGTGAATTTTTTTATACTACGTCGGGAGGCATACAAGCATACGGCCCACCGGATGTAAAGCGGGTACCGTAGCCTATTAACGCTTGCGATATATTAATTATCACTCGCGCGATGCCTCCCCTGCTGCTTATACAGCAACTCCTTGAGAGCTTACAGGTGACTCACACGCAGGAACACAACAACCCTCTAGGGAGTTGTTATTTGGCTGCGGATTTCTGTGAGGTGGAGGTACTTCCCCAAATGGGCTGATTTGATGCGCTCTACCTCTCTTAAAACATTCAGACCAAGACTGACGTGTTCATGCACACAAATGTTTGCCTTGTGTGGGAATCGAGCCTACGGGCGTTGGTGTCAAAGTCGCGTCATTCACGACTGAGCCACCGAGCTCGTCGCTAGGAATTTCGGTCCTAGAATGGATGAGCAGTGGATTGATTTTCAACCTATTATTAACCGGTCTATGGTTCGTATCCTGTTGTGGGCATGTGTACCACTAAATTCGTATTTTCTAATATATGTACATATTCGTAATTATCATCTGTTCGGTGGTGAAAAACATCGTGGGGAAACATTGGGGGAAACCCGCACGTTCAAGAAATTAATTTCAAAAGGCGTGCATGCTAACCTATGAAAGGCCGACGGCAGTTGTTGTTCCATGTTAAAATCAATATCTTCGCCAAATCCTTAGGCTTAGGTATCGGACCTTGCCAATACTAATGGATTAGGAAACGGGACATGGTAGGAACATTTGCAGCTACAGAAATAACTAATGGTAACTTTTGTGTTGACTACTTTTATAAAACAAGAGGTAGATTTTATAATTGTTTGAGAACTTTTACTGTAGACTAGATCGGTAACGCAGTGGCTACTACCGCTACTTTGACACCAACGGTAATGGGTTCGATTCCCACACAAGACAAGCATTTGAGTGCATGAATATGCCTGTTTGACTTGGCCAGAGTGTTTTAGAGAAATCAGCCCGTCTGGGGTAGTATCTGCACGTCACAGAAAACCGCAACGCTCTGGAGGGTTGTGTTCCTGCGTGTGAGTGATGTCATCAGCTCCTAAGGAGTTGCTGTGCTAGCAGCAGAGGAGGCATCGCGCCAGTGATAATGTATTACAAGCGTTCATAGGCTATCGTAACCGCTTTACATCAGGTGGGCCGTATGTTTGTATGTCTACCGACGTTTATAAAATAAAAAACGAGTGCTTTAGACCACACGACGACGACAAAACTTCATTAGCTCCAATAGGCAGCACTGCGTCTTAGATATACGAAACTTAACTCGCTATGAGAGAAAGAAATTGTGTGCTCGCACCTCTCTCTTGCCCCTGCAGTAGGTAATATACGAAACGTAACTCTCTCTCTTTCTATCTTCACTAACTTATATCTCCCTCTCAACTTCCGTTCGCCTCGCCCGATCACACTTTTCGTAACGCTCTCGTCACACATTCACCAGCTTACTCCCAAAGTCAAGCGTGCGTAAAGAACTTTTACGTCAAAAACAGTTTTATTTATTGTTGGTAGTTTTTACAATTGTTCGAGAACTTATACGGTAAATTCAGAAACTCAAAATTACAAAGCGATCTGAACGTTGTTGGCAGAGCATCCAAATAACCACGGGATGTTAGATAACGTAATCCCGTCACGTGAGTATTTAGGAAGCCCACGCAAACTATTTACGTTCAGCTAACCAAGAATAATAAGTGGTTTCGCGAATACAAAAGATATTTTAGACGAGAATTGTTTGTCATTTATCTATTGATATACATTTTTACATACAAGCATACGGCCCACCTGATGTAAAACGGTTACCGTAGCCTATGAATTGCAATACATTAAGTATCGCTCGCGCGATGTCTGCTGCTAACACAGCAACTCCTAAGGAGCTTACTGGTGACCTCACTCACACGCAGGAACACAACCCTCTAGGCAGTTGTTATTTGGTTGCGATTTTCTGTGAGGTGGAGGCACTTCCACAGACGGGTTGCTTTGATGCGCCTCTTAAAAATATCCAGACCAAGACAAACAGACATATCCATGCACAATTTTTTTATACCACCAAGGTGGAAAACAAGCATACGGCCTGCCTGATGGTAAACAGTCACCGTAGCCTATTGACATTTGCAACACCAGGGGTGTCACTCATGCGTTGCCGACCCTACCATGTGTCATGTGTGGGAATCGATCCCATGTATATAAAATGTATATAAAATACACATATTGTTTTATCAGATATCGTCGTGTAGTATGCGGTTCCAGTGGATTTTTCAGGAACCGAAATGAACTCCCTTGCCTAGGTGAATCAATATACTACGAAATGAGGTTTTTTGAAAAAGTCGTGAAGAGGTTTTGCAGGGTCTGCGCAGCACTAGTGACGCCCGTCGCATGACGAAAAATCACAATTTCCCTCACTCATCAAAACGTAGTGTTTTGGCGGTTAAATATCTCAGTGATTCCAGCCTACTCACCAATGGGAGGATATTTTAACCAATAAGTTGATAAGTGTCGCGATGTTGATCCGCCAACTAGCCAATAAGAGCTGCGCGTTCCACTTTACCCGGCGACACGTAGCGGTGAGTTTATTTACTACGCAAAATCGTGCCATTGGGTCTCCATAGGTTATTTTCTTGATGGGTTACGGCAACCGCTTATCAACCGATATAAACATATGCACCTATTTTTTTATACGATTTTGATCATTTGAAAGATTCCTACAAAAGTTTGCATTAGTATGTACAGTTAAGTGCAGCTCGAGCACTTTGACCTATGTACCGGTCTTGCCGCTCGTGATAAGAACAAACGTATTATAAATTCAGGTATTTATAACTTGAATGCTTTTTGTATGAAATCGTGTTTTGTCAAGATACACCCCTATGTACATAAACTTAAAATCTATTATCTTACAATATTTGATCAAAATCATTAGCCGTTTTCGGCTCGAGTCCATGGAGCATGTTACAACTAAATTCGTGTTTTTGGTTTTATGTACATATTTATCACTTGCTCGGCGGTGAAGGAAAACATTGTGAGGGGAAACCCACAAGTCCAAGATAATATATTACGCAATACCTAACCTACCCTAAGAAAGATCTGGTTTTCCCTCTAGGTTGTGGAGGTAAGACGGTAGTCGTTCCATGCAAAAATGAGTGTCTTTGACAAATCCTTAGGCTTAGGTAGCGGACCCCGCAAATAATAATGAATTAGAAAACGGAATAACACTAATAATCAGAACAGAACCACATACCATATCCCACGAAGAAGAAGGTTATAGCCGTTTTCGAGATACACGGAATATTTATTTAAATACAAGAAACGCTCGTTTAAGGTAATAAGATTTGGTGCACATTGAGAGCACGATGGCGTCGTTGCGCGTGTCATTCTAACTGAATACGCAGGTTAAGCAACATTGACCGCAGCCTGTCTATAGATGGGTTTATCTGTCTCGAGTTTCGCCATGCTTCGGAGGGCACGTTAAGCAGTCGGTACCGGCTGTTGTCGATAGATGACAGTCGTTAAGCTAAGTCAGTGGCCCTCGGACGCGGCTTGAAAACACTGGACTCCGCCAATCTACATTTCAGCAGCGTGGCGGAGTATGCTCTAAATCCCCTGCAATATGGTGAGTAAGGATTGATGTGGTATTAGGTGCAGACCTACGCTAGTTCGCATGAATTAACTGCATTCGGAAGCACCCTAAGTAGTGCAGATCAAATTGTCTTCATAGACAGTTACATAACTATTTAGGCGCCAACTGTATATGAATCCAAAAAGATATGCCGATAACTAAGTTAGATAATGCAATGAAAAATATGTTATCTGTTGTTATCATTAATGGTGGTATAAGTGAGCTATTAGTAAAACACATAAATACATCTACTTTGTATATACATAATAATAGGGGTTAAACTATCAAATTGTCGTTTTATAGTAATAGATACTTTGAATTGACATTAAACCTTCATGGTGTGAGATTTTCGAGTGAAACTTTTTTCACATGATACCAATGAGATTTTTCTTTTAAAAAATCTGCAGCAGTTGATTTTCGAACTTCAATTGTTTTTTTTTATTCAGCTTAGACGGGAAAGATGGATACTTCGAAAATCCGAGTAATTATTGAAACTAACGCGGTAGAAACGGCTCGCAATATCAATGCTGCGTTTGGAGAGGAGACTGAATGAACGCACCGTACGTTTTTGGTTTAAACGCTTTGGTAATGGAAATTTCGACTTGAAGAAAGAACCACGTGGAAGACCGCCCACACAGGTGAGTAACGCTAAATTGAAGGAGATGGTGGATGCCGATCCGAGTCAAACTAACCAGGAATTAGCGGCATGGTTTAACGTTTACCTTACCTACCATATTGACTCATTTGCATCAAATTAAGATAAAAAATATAAAAAATGGTTGCCTCGTGATTTGTCTTATCTGTAAAAAGAAACGCGTGTTACCTTGTTGAATCGGTACAGATATTGGATCGAATTGTGTGACATGCGACGAATAGTGGACTCTTTACGATAACCGTAAGCGATAAATGCAATGGCTGACCCCAGATCAAACGCCGCAGCAGTGCTCTAAAGCAAAACTTACCAATAAAAAGGTAATGGTAACTGTTTGGTAGTCTCTTTATGGCTTTCTCAGGTCTGGTCAAGCAATAACATTAGATGTTTACTGTGCCTAACCATCGAACAATGATGGCGAAACTGGCAGTGAAACAGCCCCGACTCGTGAATCGATCTTCACCATTATTGCTCCATGATAACGTAAGACCTCACACTGCACGAGAAATCGTTGAAACTCTACAGGAGCTGCAGTTAGAAACCACACGTCATCCTCCGTACTCACAGACCTTGCTCTAACTGACTATAATTTTTTTTCTGATTTCGACAATTTTCTACGTGGTAATTTTTTTTTCCCCAGGAGGCAGTACAAAATGCTTTCACACAGTTTGTCGAATCTAGACCCCCAGAGTTCTATCGCAAAGGTATAAATAAAATTCCGATTAGACGGCAGCAATGTATATAATGAGGGTAAATATTTTGATTAAATAAATATGTTACATCTTAGAAAAAAAGTGAGTTTTAATTTTTCAGCACAAATCAGCAATTTCATACTTTAACCCCTAATACCTACTTAATGTATATTTGGTGTTCATTTCATTGAAAGGTAGTTTATCTTCACGCGCCAGAAATAAAATGGCAGCCATTACAGTACAGTCGAACTTCAAAGCAATTAAGTTCAGACTCAGGAGTATACCTATATCGGACTTCGACTGTACTCTGAGACTCCGGATATTTGACAGGTGTAAGCATGCAATTTGATTTAACCTGCTTAGTGTGCTTTCGCCACCAACTTCAACTACATATCATATTTTTTCCTAAATCGTATAGATAGATATATATGAGTATGTGTCAGGAGAAATCCTAACTTACCGTTAAGATAAACGTCATACGCATGATGGTCTAGTTAACAATGCAAGGCCAAAGATTTAAGTTTTTTACGATACTGTTGTGCATACTTTATGTTTTCTTACAATTCGCCATATCCTCGTTTGGGCACGTAAATGTACAGACAAGTGCATATATTACAACTAAATTATCTCTATACTAGTTATTATAAACATTTGATTTTTTGTGTGTTTGTTTGTAATGAATAAACTCAATAAATACCTAACCGATTTTAAGAATTCTTTCACACATGGAAAGCTACATTGTCAGTATTATCAGCGAGTAACATGGGCTGTATTACATTTACAAAAAAATAGAAATCCCTACGAAAATTGCAATAATATAACCCGAGGTATCAAAACTTTGCCTACAATGACAATGACTTCTCATTATTTGAAAGAAAAGAAAGAATATGGTTTATTCGTTGCCTGATATGTAATCACTAACATTTAAAACGTAAAGCCAGTATAAATATATATGACAACAAATAGGCATCTATCTACTCAGCACAAGCCGTGGGGTCGTCTGACACCGCGGCGCTGGTCTTCCTCAGATGCCTATATTTGGCATGAGCCGTGAAAATTATTGATGATACAGCTGTATATATAAAACAAAGTCGTGTTAGTTACACCATTTATAATTCAAGAACGGCTGGACCTATTTTTATGATATTTATGTTTTTGGATTTGTCTTCGTCCGGAATAGGATAATAAGTATTAAAACATGGTAATTTTTTTTTAAATGAAACTCTTTTTTTTATGATATCTCAAGAACGAATTGGCATATCCATATATATACACATAAAAGTCGGGTCAGTTAACTATTTTTAACTCGAGAACAATGATCATAAAGTCGGTCCACCTTAAGATCTTTGTTTTGTTGGATTTGTCTGCGCCCCGAATAGCAAAATCGCTATTAAAACATGGAAAAACGAATTATGAATAAAATTCATTTTCGCATACATTTTATATGAAACTCTTTTTTTTATGATATCTCAAGAACGAATTGGCATATCCATATATATACATATAAAAGTCGGGTCAGTTAACTATTTTTAACTCGAGAACGGCTCGAGAACAATGATCATAAAGTCGGTCCACTTTAAGATCTTTGTTTTGTTGGATTTGTCTGCGCCCCGAATAGCAAAATCGCTATTAAAACATGGAAAAACTAATTATGAATAAAATTCATTTTCGCATACATTTTATATGAAACTCTTTTTTTTATGATATCTCAAGAACGAATTGGCATATCTATGTATATATACATAAAAATCGGGTTAGCTAACTATTTATAACTCGAGAACGGCTAGAGAACAAAGATCATAAAGTCGGTCCACTTTATGATCTATGTTTTGTTGAATTTGTCTGCGCCCCGAATAGCAAAATCGCTATTAAAACATGGAAAAACTAATTATGAATAAAATTCATTTTCTCATACATTTTATATGAAATGCTTTTTTATGATAATTCAAGAATGAATTGACAAATTTCAATGAATATTTGTTTTTGTTCGTCTTGGTGAGAGCTGAAACACCTCCAGCGACATTAACTAGTTTAATAACAAGCGTTAATAGGCAACGGTAACTGCTTTACATCTGGTGTATCAAAAATAAATATTATCCATCATCAGTCAAATCACAGACTGTCCATGCGCTGATAACAAAAAACTGCCAACATCAACAAGTTACGCAACCGTAACGCAGAACTTGGCAAAATATTTCGCCTAAAAATAGATTTGCGAGTCACACTGCGGCGCCAGAATATATACTATCTATATATATAAAAGGACAAGTCGAAACGCTAAGACGCACCTACAGCCGTAACCGCCAATGGTAGAAACGTGAAATTTGGAGAGTGTGTTCATTAGAAAGGGTAGGTACCCACTAAGAAAGGATTTTCCGAAATTCACACCCCAAGGGGGTTAAATGGGAGTTCAAAGTTTGTATGGAAAAAAAAAAATAGTTGGACTATTTTATTCAAAATTTCTTAAGAGCATTCCTAGCGATAAATTAGAAAACACGTGTTTCAGGATTTTTCCGAATTCAACCCCCCGAAGGGGAAAATGGGGGTGAAAAGACTAAAAATTAACTTCGGTTTGGTTTTTATGGTTTATCGGGTTGCTGATTACGAAAAAATAGCAATTTAAAAATCCAACATGGCGGACGTAGTATATCATCATCCCCTGTTGGGGTGCAATGGGGTTGAAATGTCTAAATATCAATATGGGTGTCGTTTTTATGGTTTATCGGGTTGCTGATTACGAAAAAATAGCAATTTAAAAATCCAACATGGCGGACGTAGTATATCATCATCCCCTGTTGGGGTGCAATGGGGTTGAAATGTCTAAATATCAGTATGGGTGTCGTTTTTATGGTTTATCGGGTTGCTGATTACGAAAATAATAGCAATTTAATAATCCAACATGGCGGACGTAAAATATCATCAACTCCCTCCCTCCCCCTCTCCCGCACCCCATCAGCCCTTATAATTGTATTATCTATTTACATAGATATCTCTCCTTCTCATTTCCCTCATTCCACCTTTCTCGCTACCCCTCCCCTGTTCCGCTACCCCTCCCTTCTCCCACTACCCCTCCCCTCTCATCCTCTCTTGCTACCCCTTCTCCGCAAAAAATACCCCACGCCCCTCCATAGCGAAACACAAACTGGAAAAGATGGTTATCCTCTGTATAGGAGGCAGTCTCCGGATGATGGAGGATTTACTGTGAATATAAATGGGAATCCAGTTCTTTTATGAACTTTCAATGCTCACATAACCATTGAGTATTGTAATTCGGTAAAATCTATAAAATATGTTTGTAAGGATGTTAATAAAGGGTCCGATCAGGCTACATTTGCTTTAGAAAATGACAAAGATGAGGTGAAGATTTATGAAAGTGGAAGATATATAAGTAGTTCTGAGGCTGTATGGCGTATACTTGGGTTTCTCATACATGAACGATTTCCTACAGTATTTCACCTAGAGGTACACTTAGAGAATGGACAGAGGATATATTTCAATTCACAAAATTTGGCCGACAGATTAAATAATCTTAATAAAACTACACTTCTGGCATTTTTTGAACTGTGCCAGCAAGATAACTTTGCTAAAACTTTATTGTATTCTGAAGTTCCTGCGTATTACATATGGAACAATAATACATTCGAGAGGAGGAAAAGAGGAATTGATGTTGAAGGATAGTCTGGCGTAAAGAAAGATCAAGCTTTAGGAAGGGTATACACGGTTCATCCAAACAATGCGGGCGACTACAGGTCAAGCGTCTACATCAAAACTTAATCGAGGTCATTGTTATAACTGGCTGTGCTCAGGGTGAGACAGTGTTTCTGCCGAGAATCCCATTGATTCCCAATGATCTCCCTTTTGAATTTAAACGCGTACAATTCCCTGTCAAGGTGTGTTTTGCCATGACAATAAACAAATCCCAAGGCCAAACTCTTAAATACGCTGGGATAGATTTGAGAGTAGATTGTTTTTCGCATGGCCAATTTTATGTAGCCTGCTCGCGTGTGAGTTCAGCAAAAAATTTAGTCGTTTTACGGCCACCCGATAGGAAGATTAAAAATATTGTTTACAAAGAAATATTGTAGGAGCAGACTCTTCTATAATATTTTTTTGTAAATATTATAATTCTCCTATAATATTTCTTTGTAATTATTATAGAAACTAAGACTGGATATCCAAAAAGTTAGCTTCCGCCCGCAGCTTCTCCCGCGTAAGCAATATTTAACCACGTAGAAAACTTAATCAATACCGATATTACAAATTCTCTTCTGTCTGTCTGCATGTTACCTTTTCAAGTTAAAATCGCTGGACATAAATTTGCCAAGGGACTTTAAGGCATGAGGATGGACGTACTGGTCGCGATAATGGATATCCACGCGAGCGAAGCCGCGGGCGGAAGCTAGTCATATATATATTTCTTGTACAATCTCATTTTCAATAGCTAAATTACTCTCACCGATGTACGGGTGACGTTATATAATATATTCTAACGAGCTAGGTGGCGCAGTGGTGAATGTCGCGACTCACAGAAAACCGCAGCCAAATAACAACTCCACAGAGGACTGATGTGTTCCTGCGTGTGAGTGAGGTCATCAGTAAACTCATAAGGAGTTGCTGTGTTAGCAGCGAACGTGGCATCGCGCTATTGATACTTGATGTGTTACAAGCGTTCATAGGTATGGTAACCGCTTTACATCAGATGGGCCGTAAGCTTGTATGCCTCCTGACATAGTATAATAAAAAAATCGGCCAAGTGCGAGTCGGACTCGCGCACGAAGGGTTCCGTACCATTATCTATAAAAACAGCAAATAAATCACGTTTGTTGTATGGGAGCCCCCTTAAATATTTACTTTATTCTATTTTTTAGTATTTGTTGTTATAGCGGCAACAGAAATACATCATCTGTGAAAATTTCAACTGTCTAACTATCACGGTTCAAGAGATACAGCCTGGTGACAGACGGACGGACGGACGGACGGCCAGCGGAGCCTCAGTAATAGGGTTCCGTTTTACCCTTTGGGTACGGAACCCTAAAAAAACAGGTGCGCTGTATGCTTGTATGCCTCCCAACGTTGTAAATAAAAAAAGGATCGTGATTCTTCAGGAGTTTAGTTGCAAGTCAGAGGAGATGCAGCAGAGGTGGCTTCACGCGAGTGCACTGCGGCACCGAGCTGGTCATCTACCACAACCGTATTGGTCGTCTGTTATCAGAAGGTGGTGGCAGGCATCCTGCAAGGGACTTTGTCTGAACGTAGATAAACGCAACCACCAAATCTTCAAAGCAACTTGTAGACTCTCAGCCAATATCATCTATATATATATAGAAATCTAGTGATTTTTTTTTTGATTTTTATGAATGTTTTTATGTACATTTGGTAAGTATGAGAAAAGGTCGCAAAGTATATTTCATACCGCTAGGTGATTAGGGTGTCCCTATCCAGAATAAAACATAATTTTTTTTGACAAAATATATATATTTTTTTAATTTAAAGATATTGATTGCAAAATGTTATTATACAATTGACGAGATTTTTAATGATGATCGAATATATGCATATAAAACATTCTGTTCAAAGTAGTCACTTAGAACATTATTATGCAAAAATATGTAAACCGCTGACAATGCATATCACTGCAATTACATTTTGTTGTATTAGCATATAACTTCAGTCGTATAATAAACGTGGTCAAACACACATCTTGTTTTGTTCCGCCTGACATTTTACATAAGTTTTTTGACATTTTCTAGTTCGGACCCTTGCAGGGGCCCGAACATTTTGGTCCTTCGAGATTTTGACCTTGCGTGCGGTGTGGTCAAAAACAGGATCACTCGGTACTCAAGTGAATCAGTGACATTGGTGAAAAGTGCAAATTGACAATTTTATACGGCGGTGACACAGTACGCGTGGAACAACGGGGTTACACGTGGAACATTTTTGGTGACATTATAACACGTGGAACATTTTCGTGACATTAATAAAATATATTGACAATAATTGTGACAAATAAGTGAACATTGACAATCTATTTTTTATTATAAAATAGTACAGTGCATAATTTTTTTCTTTTGACATTTTAATTTGACATTCTATGCTATGCTATAACTTCACGCCAAATCCCTTGCGAGGTAGGCAGAGAGAACAGTGATTTTGACATTCAGTGCATAAAAAGGATATTTTTGACATCTTGCGTTGCGGCTGAACTATACTATCCAGGATAGTTCACCACCTCATCAACAGCGTAAATATTGACAGCTAACAAGTAAGATCTTTCCATTATTTTCTTACTTATTGCATTTCTATTCAACTTTCAATTATGGAAGCGACGATTCAACGTCAGCAGGAACTTATTCAAAGTCTTGAACAAGTTAACACCAATTTTAAAAAAGATTCGCCTGACAGGAAAACTGCTGAATACATTGCAAAACGGTTAGAACTACTTGATAACTATTGGAAGGATTTCGAGTATAATCATGAACAACTTTTGACATTTCCGGAAAAATCTCATGAGTATTTTACTAAAAATATGCATCAACAAGTGTGGGAGTATTATCAAGGGACTCGCAAAAAAATCGCTACTTATTTACAGCCATCAACATCAGGACTGACACAGAGGGTACAGGATAAACCTACTCCTGAACCTAGTGTTAAGATTCAGGGTCCGAGTACACATTTAGAACCAAGCGGTAAAGTTCGCGATCTCATTAGCCAACAACAAACGAATTTTAAAGCTTTACGTAGGCAGATTCAGGCTATTTCTGTTGAAGATATATACGAGAAGTGGGAGTTAGAAGATGAACTACGATGCCTAAAATCAAGATGGGAACAAATTGACAAAATGCATTGGCAGATTGACAATCTCATGGAGGACATGGACGTACTTTATGAGGCAGACTACGTAGAACACGAAAGTCAATACATCGATATTAAGAAGCAGCTGAGCCGAAAGCTGTCTTCGACTACACATCTAAAGGAAGCAACCCCTAAGTTGGAGATTCCAACATTTATCGGGAATTACACACAATGGCCAACATTCCTGGACCTTTTCAGTGAAACTATCCATAATAATCCTACTTTGACAAAAACGCAAAAGATGCAGCATTTAAAGGGAAAGGTTAAGGGTGAACCCGAACGCCTTATTCAACATCTGTACATTTCTGCAAGCAATTATGACACTGCCTGGGACATCTTATATCAGCGCTACAACAATCAACAACTGCTGTTCACCAAGCAAATAGAGGTTTTTCTCAATCAGCCAGCTGTCCAACATCAAACATCATTCGAGCTAAAAAGAATACATGACACCAGCATCGAATGTCTGCACGCGATACAAAATCTTGGCATTGACACGAAGACATGGGATCCAATTATAGTTCATCTCATCTCAAAGAAATTAGATACTGACACATACCGTGACTACAAGGAGTCAAGAAAGTCGCCACGGGAACTAGCTACACTTTCAGAATTTTTGTCATTTTTAGAAGCTAAATTTATGGCATTAGAGCCGATAAGGAAGAGAGAGGATACGTCAGTTCAAAAGCCGAAAAGCTATCCTGAAAACACTGCAAAATTTCCCCGAAACCCTTATTCTAACTCTTATTATAAACAAGAAAAACCGCAGAATTATAATAGAGCATTTCACTTATCATACAAAACCAACACATGCCCATTGTGCAATACGGAACATGCATTATACCAGTGTAAGAAATTTGAAACGATGACACCGGACGCTAAACTTGCAACTCTTACGAAATATTCAATTTGCAAGAATTGCTTATACATGCACGAGAAAAATATTTGTAATTCCACCAAAAAATGCAAAATGTGCGGTTCTGCACATAACACACTTCTACATGACATTTTGGGTAGCAACCAGATTGCGAAACCCAGCACTCCAAATACATCTCCAAAACCACAAAATCAGCAGAACCGACATGTGAACCACGTTGACAATCAAAATGATGAATTACTATTAACTACAGTACAGATAAACGTGCAAGCAGTAGATGGAACATATTTGACATTACGAGCACTTTTAGACCAAGGGTCTCAAGTCTCTCTTATAACGGAAAACGCAGCGCAGCGTTTGAACTTGCCTCGTCAACACATTAATGCATCTGTATGCGGTGTAGGGATCGCACCGAAAAAGGGAAGGGGCAAGGTCGTATTGACATGTCAATCCATTCATGACAATTTCACTTTTACAACTGATGCTCTTGTTATGCCACAAGTCATCAATAATCTTCCCAACAACACATTCACTAAAAAACAGTATGCTCATTTAAATAACATACTGTTAGCAGACCCAAACTATCATATTTCCAAACCGATTGACATATTACTCGACGTGAAAGTCTATTCTGACATAATTATGGGGGGATTGTTGAAGGGCAAGTCTCATGAACCCATCGCACAACAAACAACGTTGGGCTGGGTACTGTCGGGAAGCCATACGACTACATTCAATTGCCATGTGCTTACCAATAACAAGGATGACATGTCTCGCTTTTGGGAGGTGGAAGAGGTGACAGAAAAATGTAACACTTTGACACCGAGAGAGCAGTACTGTGAAGACTACTATGCTTCAACAACCCGAAGATTGGAAGACGGAAAATATGAAGTTCGTTATCCAATGGTTGAAAATTTTGAGGAACGCCTAGGTTCGTCCAAAGCTAAGGCGGTAGCACAATTTATACAATTAGAGAGCAGATTAAATAAAAACAGCGACGTAAGCGAAAAATACCATCAGTTTATGAATGATTACCTAACAAGAGGCCACATGAAGAAGTGCATAACTCATAAAGAACCGAGTTGTTATCTTCCACATCATGACGTGCATAAAGCAGATTCAACGACGACCCGTCTGCGCGTCGTCGTCAACGGTTCGTCCAAGACAAAGTCGGGGTACAGTCTTAACGACTTAATGGAATGTGGACCTAAACTTCATACTGACATCAAAAGTTTATTGATTAGCTGGCGAGCATTTAAATACGTCTACATTGCAGATTGTGAAAAAATGTACAGGATGATTTTGGTTCACGAACAGGATCAACATTTACAGAAAATAATTTGGCGGGAAAATAAAAATGACAACCTTCAGGAGTATCAATTATGTACTGTAACATTTGGGATGAAAGCAGCCCCGTTCTTAGCTATGAGAACTATGCAACAATTAGCTATTGATGACTCATACAAATATCCCTTAGCTTCTCATACATTGCTACACAATGTTTATGTCGACGATCTACTGGCGGGGAGTAATGACATACAAACAGCAAAAGAAATCCAAACTCAATTAATTGATATGTTGCGCGGAGCGGGAATGAACATGAGAAAGTGGTCCAGCAATACACCCGAACTGCTGCATCATCTTACTGAGGATCAATTGAATAATACACCAGTTGACTTCAAGGACACAGACTCAACAAAAACATTGGGACTTCGATGGGATACCGTATCCGACACCTTCAAGTTCCAGGATAAAATACACTCTGGTACCAAATCTGACACTGACAAATATGTATGCACGAAACGTAAAATGCTATCTGACATGTCCAAAATATTTGACCCTTTAGGATGGTTATCACCCGTTACAATAAAGGCAAAAATGTTATTCCAACGTGTATGGTCTGTATCAAATATCGGATGGGATGACGTAATCCCTGACGACATTTTACAAGAATGGCATAAATTACGAGAAGATCTACAAAATATTAACACAATTGACATACCACGATGGCTTGGCAATACAAGTTCTACCTTCCAAATTCATGGGTTTTCGGATGCAAGTGAGAAAGCCATGGCATGCTCCGTATACATCGTAACAACAGATGAAAATAATAAAATCATCAGTCGGTTAATTGCAGCAAAAACGAAGTTAGCTCCGTTGAAGAAACCCGAAACCTTGCCGCGGTTAGAACTATGCGCCGCTCTGTTACTAACCAAATTATTGAAGAAAATTTTAGCCTCTTTACCTACAAAGGTGAATATTGATATTCAAGCTTGGACCGACTCAATGGTGGTCCTTGGATGGCTACATGGAGACATCTCACGGTGGAAAACCTTTGTGGCCAACCGTGTTAAAGAAATACTTGACATTGTACCAGCATCTCGTTGGCGTCATACGAAGTCGGAAGACAATGCAGCAGATTGCGCCACTCGAGGACTGACAACTACACAACTAAAGCACCATCACTTATGGTGGCAGGGCCCTGAATGGCAAAAAACTTACACTCCACAAGATTCTCCTACTACTATTGACATGCCCAACTTAGAAGTAAAAACTTCCAGAGTGTGTGCAGTACAGACATTTACGTCACCAATCATATATGACCTACTTAAATCTCATAGTTCAATGTCACGACTAGTTCGTGTGATATGTTGGGTACAGCGTTTTATTGCAAATACACGTCAGAAAGGCACCGTATGTAAACAAACTCACCTTACGGCGAACGAAATGCATTCGGCGCGACGTGTAATTATAAAGACAGTGCAATCTCAGCACTTTCAAAATGACATCGCTGCATTGATAAAGGGCAAAAATCTTAGTTCAAAGAGTGAGATATTGACATTGAACCCGGTACTTGATGAAGACGGAATTCTCCGCGTTGGTGGGAGAGTACAACATTCACATCTGACATACAACCAAAAACACCCCATGTTGCTACCCCGAGATTCCCAACTGACAACGTTACTTATTAAAGAAGCTCATATGACAACATTGCACGGAGGCGCGACACTTACACTAGCCCTCCTTCGTGAGCGCTACTGGGTGATTGGAGGAATGAGAACGGTTAAAAAACAGATACGACAGTGCATTAAATGTAGCCGGTTCTCAACACCTTCTAGAACACAGCAGATGGCGGATCTTCCCGAGCCCAGGGTAACACCATCGCGACCCTTCACTCACACGGCCTGTGATTTCACGGGTTACTTTGACATAAAGGCCAATAAGGGTAGAGGGATAAAAACGACCAAAGCATACATTGCCGTTTTTGTATGTCTCGCTACCAAGGCCGTCCATCTGGAATTGGTATCAGATTTGACATCGGATTCTTTTCTCGCGGCGTTCAAAAGAATGTGCGCACGAAGAGGACTGCCTAAGCATGTTTACACTGACAACGCGACGAATTTCGTTGGAGCAAACAGAATTTTATGTAAGGACTACAAAGAAGCTCTGCAGCGAATTGACACAGAGTTTCTCGATGAAATAAGCAGCATGGGCATAACCTGGCATTTCAATGCTCCAGTCTGGCCCAGCGGGGGCGGTCTATGGGAAGCTGCCGTAAAAAGTACCAAATATCATCTAAAGCGGGTCATTGGTGAGCAAAAATTGACATTTGAAGAGCTTTATACGCTATTGACACAAGTAGAGGCGTGCTTGAATTCTCGACCTTCATATGCATTATCCGAAAACGTAGAAGATGGATATCTGTCACCCGGCCATTTTCTCGTGGGAGGTTCCTTAATATCCTCTCCCTTATCTGACAACATTGGACCGAGCGACTTACGTACACGATGGCAGTTAGTAGAACATCTGATAAAATCATTTTGGAAGAAATGGTCGACCGAATACCTACATCATTTGCAGAAGAGATACAAGTGGAAGAATATACAAGATGACATGAAGATTAATGACATTGTGCTCATACATGAAGATAACATGCCTCCATCAAAATGGGCACTAGGAAAGGTCGAAGAGTTACACCCGGGGAAGGACGGGCATGTTCGGGTCGTGACACTAAGGACGAAGACAGGATTGATAAAACGACCTATCGTTAAAATTTCTCGGCTACCTGTCAACCATGAATCAGAGGCTTCGATAGAAAATGACAATGACATCAAGGATGATGATACCCCTGACAACGGTCCTTACCAACCCCCTAGTCCTATACGAACTCGTCGTATGCATAAAGCCCAAAGTTACTTGGTCTCCACACTTCTATTACTGTTTTCAGTAATCACTCCATCCCTTCAACAAATGTGCACAGTCACACCTTTCAAAAATAATAACACTCTATATTTTGATAAAATTACTGACATGAGAGTAGTTCAGGACCAGTGGAATATGGTCGTCTATTACAATATGACAACATATTGGCAAAGTATGGCAGATATACAACAATATGTCAACCACATTCAAAGCATTACCTACGACGAGATGACCTTCAAACCAATTTTGACACAGTTCCAGCATGAACTCAATGAAATGGATCACTACAATAACATCATGATGAACAAACCCTGGAATCGAGAAAAGAGAGGCCTAATAGACGGGATTGGATACATTGCAAACTCGCTGTTTGGTGTGTTAGACGAAAGATTCGCAACACAGTATGAAAAGGACATAGAAACTGTCAAACACAATGAAAATCACTTATTGACAATGTTTAAAAACCAAACTTCAATCTTAGAGGCTGAAAACAACATTCTGAAGAGGAACGAAGAAATTATGCATAAACATTTTCAATACATCAACGATCATCTCAAAAATATATCTCAAGAAATAGCACACGCTGAACAGGTATCACAAAACGCCCTCAAATATATTTACGTAATGGCGACAGCATTATCAGCTGATGTAATTATATCCAACATCAGAAAGGTACAAGAGACGCTACTTGACACCATAACTAATATATATCACGGAAAAGTTGACATGCATTTAATATCTCCAAATCAATTACAGTCTCAAATAAATATCATTTCTGGTCAAATGCAAGGCGAGCTAATGTTACCTACAGACAATGTGCGAGATATGTACAAATTACTCCAAACTCAAGCAAGAATGACACCTAAATACTTAATAATTGAAATAAAAATTCCTCTACTGAGTCATGACAAATTCGAATTGCAAAACGTTATTTCCCTTCCACTGAAAAGCAAAGGAAAAACTATATACACTATTCCTGCAACAAATTACATGGCGTTTAACATCAAGAAAGACATGGTCATGCCGATGACGGACAAAGATGTACAAACATGCATTAAATATGACAAGAGTAGATTATTATGCAATGAGAATTATCCAATTTATAATGTTCAAATCAAGCAATCATTATGTGCGGTCAGATTGTTTACAAACACTGATAATAAAACATATTGTCGGACTGTATTCGGAGAGTGCGCCGACAAATGGATCAAATTACAGACGAGAGGAGTATGGTTGTACTCGTGTTGCAAAGAATGTTCAGTCAGCATTTTATGTCCATCTGGATTAATGACAAAGCAATTATATGGAAATGGACTAATTAGTATAGGTCAAGGTTGCACACTTAAAGGTGACACATTTACTATCCACGTACCATACGATTTTAAGAATCGCGTTGTACTACAGCCTGACATCGAGATCCCCACAAATGATCTTCAATATCCATCCTCACTTAATGACCTCATCAAAACATATGTACCAGATGACAATCTTGACAACATAGAGGATCATAAGTCAACATTTCAAGAAATCCACCAGCGATTAGATCAGTTGAAGACACAGAATCTCCAAAAGATACATGACACCAATACCACTCATTGGACTGTCATATACTCAATCTTATCTATCATGGCAGTCATCTGTATCTTCTATATCACTGTCAAAAGGCGGCCTACCTGCAACCTGCTTCCAAGAAGAAGGCCCTCGAGACGAGAATCACCCATTGAATTAGCAGAGTTATCAACCAGACCTGGAGGAATTGACAAATACCATCAAGAATCAGAGTCTCCAATTCGCCGTGCACACAGTGAATCAGTGTTGAGTGTGGACAAATCTGCGTCCCCTACTATGACTAGAACAATTACTTTTGAGAATTTACCTAAACCATAATTTTTATATTCATTCTTGCATTTTCATACACTTTCGTAATTATTGCATATGAGTTGTAAACTTAATTTTTCTTTTTTTTTCTCTGAGTGGCAGTATGTTCAAAGTAGTCACTTAGAACATTATTATGCAAAAATATGTAAACCGCTGACAATGCATATCACTGCAATTACATTTTGTTGTATTAGCATATAACTTCAGTCGTATAATAAACGTGGTCAAACACACATCTTGTTTTGTTCCGCCTGACATTTTACATAAGTTTTTTGACATTTTCTAGTTCGGACCCTTGCAGGGGCCCGAACACATTCTGTATTTGATATTAAGTAGTATGTATGTATATCTTCATGCCAGGTCCCTTGCGGGGTAGGCAGAGAGAACCGAGCGCCATAAGACGCGGTCCTTACACACTTCACTCGCTTCTTTCACATTCATAGCTCTTTTCGTGCACGCTCGCCGGTTCTTAAGGTTCCGAGATCACCTTAAGTATTAATTAAGATATTAAGTAGTTATTAATTTAAATCATGTATTTGCATTAATAAACGAAATATATAAAATGATTGTAAAACTTTATAACTTCAAGTTGCTGTACCCTACGCAGGGTTCATGTTTGTGGCTAATTTTGATTAATAAGAACTTTGTACAACATGATATGCAATAAATAATTTGAATTTATTTGGCATCATAAAAGAACCCAAATATTCACCCTCCTACCTCCCACCAAAATATTCAATAGAAATAATTTATATGGCAGAAACAATGTTCGCCCAGTCAGCTAGTTTATCTACCTATATAAATCGTGAACAAGTAGAACATCCTTACATTCCAATGACAAATATCAATAGTTTATCTTTCATTATCAGTCAATTTTTTTTTATCAACTTGGAAAATTGATTTATTGTTCGTTACCTTTGTACGGATTCTATATTTGTTTCCATTTCATTCGTTTTGCGTAGTTTTACACAAATACAAAACTAATTTGTGCTTTCGCTACCGATTAGTACAGGCAAAATAGCGCCGGTCACCCACTAAATCGTCGCTGTCTACTGCACCACCTAGTCCAATTGTGAATCCAAACCATTCTCGAATCCACTTAAACACACACAAAAAGTACCCGGCGCTACAAGTGTTAACAGCTTACCATCAGGCAGGCAGGATGTTTTGATTGACACTTAATAGTACAACAAATCTAAAACTGTACAAGTACTAAAGGCCGAGACATGTTACATAATAATAATGCGTAGACAAACCTTTGTACTGAACTAATTATTACGACGAGATCGTTGATGGCCGTCAACGTCACATGGCGTCAACGTTGTCAACGATAGACAAAGGTATGTGTCTGCCAAAAAAAAAATATGTAGGGCGCGGAAATACAGGTGGTACTGGACTAATTAGGTACTGGACTTCTTCCCGCCCTTTTGATGAGTGACATTGTTGAATTGAATTTGAATTTTGAACTTGAATTTTCTACAATGCAGTATAAAATTAGTTTTATGTGCCAATTTCGATAACTTAAGTGCAGTGAACTTATACAGTAATGAAAAATCTCAAATATAACACGTTTATGCACTTTTTGAAAGACGTTTTTTAAAAGACGTTCATCAAGAACACCTTGTAAAAATCACTATCGTTTTACGGGTGGTATTTAAACTGGGTTGATTGGGTCCAGGTACCCTTCTCAAGTAATTTTTCAGCACAGTTCCTGAAGCTGGGACATAGAATTAAGATTTTCAAATGGTTCTAAACTGAAGACTTGGCTGTATGGGCTAGATCCCTTTACCTTTCCCCTCGGGGATGAACCAAAAAAAAAGGTAGGTACTTGAGTTATATTTCTGTGATGCGAGGGAGTACACAACTGCAGTTACTACGACCAAATTTGATTTATAATGTTCGGGAGGTATACAAGCAGACGGCCCACCCTAATGTAAATTGGTTACCGTAGCCTACCAACTTTTGCAATACATTAAGTATCGCTCGCGCATTGCCACTTCTGCTGCTCTCTAGGCAGTTGTTATTTGGTTTTGTGACGGTTTTCTGTAAGGTGGTGCCTCCACCTCACAGGACTTCCTCGGACGGGTTGCTTTGATGCGCCCTACATCTCATAAAAACATCGAGACCAAGACAAACAGTCATGTTCATATACACAAATGTTTGTCCTGCATGAGAATCGAACCCTCATGGGTTCCTTAGTGTTAAAGACGCACTGCTGCACCACTGGGCTCGTAAATTAGTCATATTTTATCAGATGATGGTATCATAAACCCTGGGGACCGACAAGCGTGCATTAAAAGAGCTATGAATGTTAAAGAAGCGGTGTGTAAGGACCGGGTTATGATGACACTCATTTCATTCTGTCTATTCCGCAAGGGATTCGATAAGGGACATGAAGATATTGATAGATGGAAGAGATTACACAATGATAATGGCAAATTATAAAAGTATACAATGATCGTGACAAGTTATAAAATAGTATACAATGGTCGTGACAAATCATAAAATAGTATACAATGGTCGTGACAAATTATAAAAGAGCATACAATGTTCGTGACATATTATATAATAGTATAAAATGATCGTGACTTATTATAAAATAATGTACAGAATTAAATATCACGACAAAATCGTGAAAAGCCGACGCCACATGACGTCAACGATAGACAAAGGAATCTCGTTGAGAAGTGCGTTTTGGCAACAACTATAATAATTAAACCAATAGAGATTAAGATAAGATAAGGTAGGCTCCGTTGATTCGGGCATGTAAATAAAATGCTGAAACTCTTCAATTATTTTGAATTTGGAACACGGAACTTATGTTAAAAAGTTCATCGATTTGCCGCCGTTTTAGATATTTTTTTCGTGTTTATTATCAAATCACAATATGGAATTGGGTGAAAATATTGATTGCCTTGCACAAAGTGGGTATAGAGCCGTCGATCATATTCAAGATACAGCAAAAGCTTGGTATCAGCCGTATGTTCGTATATCGTACTATCGACAGATATACCAACACTTCCTCTGTTGAAGACAATGAAAGATCGGGCCGACCGCGTGCTGTTAGGACTACAAAGGCTGTTAAAGTCAGAAATTGCCGAAACCACATTAGGAAACAAAAAATCTTGTCGCGAGAAATGAAGACTTCCGCTAGGACTCTTTCGCGTATAAATGCCAATGTCCAAAATCAATCCCTACCGTTGAAGAGAGTGGATCGATCAAAAAGGCCTTCTGTCCCAATACGCAGGTGAAAGGCACAAAAATATCCCCTTTATATCGTCGGTTAAAAAGCAAAACTCATTAAGTGACATATGGACCAAAAATGAGATTTTTCCACTTTTACCTCTTCACGGAGCATATCTATGATATGCAAAAGTCAGTAAGTGCGTAGAGTGCTTCATACAGGAATTAATTTGTAGAAAAAGACGTTAAGTACAAAATAATTATGATCGGTTCGCAAGCAAAACTCATTATACAAATAATGAATTTTACCTGGGCAACACTTTGTGACTTACAGACCTAAGTGACAATGACAGTGAAAGTTTGATGTTATTTTTACTTCGATCATTTGGAGGTATAACTCTCATTAATGTAGAAATAATGAATAAAAAACCGTGATTTCAATCTGTGTTTAGCTATTTAGATTTAAGATACAAATAATATTCGTTATTATGAGTAGTTACGTAAGCTGGAGGGCTAAGAAATTAGTGGGTACTTCGCTTTGAAAGTTCACAAATAAAATCGGTCGGTGCGAATACCACGTAGCGCCAATCCGGCGGGACGGGGGGAGCCGAGTGCCGAATAGGCACGTGGAATGTGAGAGGTGGATTGAATGATAAGACGAATGAACTGATAAACGTTAGGATGCTTTGTGTGTGACAGAGACTAAGTGCAAGGGGAGCGACACCGATGATCTGCCTGATCTGCCCAGTGGGATGATGGCCCTATGGTCTGGGGTAGACCGGGACGATCATGCCAGTGCTGGTGTAGGTGTCGTACTCTCCTCTCGCTTAGCCACTGGTGTAAGAGATTACTACTGCTTGGTAGGGCGTAGTTCGCGTCAGCGCGTTCGTATTAAACTAGGCATCACGCGAGTATTTCTGGTTGCAGCATACGCTCCAGTAAGCTCAGCGTGTGCTTAAGAACTGGAGAAGTTTTGGGAGTCTGTGAGGGATGTTCTGGACTTAGCTGAAGGGAATGAAAGAGTGATTATGTGTGGAGATTTGAATGGATGGGTTGGGACCAAGCGATACAGTTATGAGGCTGTTCTTGGTACGTATGGAGATAAGAGTGTGAACGAAGCAGGTAAGTCAATACTAGATTTATGTACGGAACGAAACCTCCTCGTGTCGAATACTTTATTTCATCATAAGGATATTCACACGTATACATGGAGAAGAAATGACCAAACAAGTGTGATTGATTTGATTTTAATAGATAGACGTCTCTGAAATGTTATAATGGATACAAGAGCTTTTAGAGGCCCCACTCTTGAGGCGGACCACTACCTGGTGGTAAGCCGGTTTGTGGGCCTTTTTACGAAGTGGAGGCACTGGCGAGTACTTATCCCTTTCGGAGATCATAAAAGGATAAAAAGCGAAAAATTGCAAGATGAAAGTGTAAGGAGAACGTATGTGCATCTGGTGAGTGAGAGTCTTGCAAATGCAAGCCTCTCCGACTCAGATGTGAATGATTGTTGGAAAGTTTTGCAAGATAGTATGGTGGATAGTGCAAAAAAAGCTTGTGTATGCGCAAACAGACGTAAAACAGCGAAAGGAGATGCCTGGTGGGATGTGGAGGTTGAATCCTCCGTAGCAAGAAACAGGGAAAGCGTGGCTGGATTACGTATCATCTTTGCCCTTAAATAAAAGTATGAGAGAAAAGAAAAAAGAAATGTACCGTTTATGCAAGAATGAAACCAAGGCTTTAGTGAAAGAGAAGCGTAAAAGACAAATTATGAAGGAGGAAGAGGGCCGACGAAAAACTTCGAGGAATGAATGAAGAAATACCAAACTCTTTTGGAGAGAGATAAATAAGTCTCGGAGTGGTTCGTCGGCATCCAGAATGGATAAGATAAAGTCTAAAGCTGGTGTCATTCTTGCGAACACTCAGGAAGTGTTAGACTGAGAGTGCTGAAGAAAAGGTGGAGTGAATATTTTGAGGAAATGTATGAGGATGCCTCGGACGCTGATAATGAGAGTGAGTCGGATATTTACTCTACGTTGACGACGTTCAACGAAGGCATAACTATGGATGAGATCGAATGGTCGATACGAAGCTTGAAAAATGGGAAATCAGCGGGATTTGATCTGATCACAGCTGAGATGATCAAACTAGGTGGCACTTACGTCCGGGACGCCTTCTGGTACTTATGCAACCTATGCTGGAGAACTGGAAGCGAGAGCTGGGTATGGCAGATTATCTCATGGCTCAATATTAAATGTATCAAAGTCGAAATCACCAGATATTTTGTACTGTCGGTATGATCATTCATCCGATTACAAAAAGGTGAATATAGTTGGTAGAGGTTGGAGAAGACCTATTGAGATGGAATTGAGTCCAGTCTACTTTCATCTACTGCCAATTTCAAAAGCGAATAAAACAGACTTTTTAAACTTGTTAATGCTGGGCACATACCAGAAGAGCTTCATCCATGGTTTAGAAACTTACTCGCCATTGAGCCTAATGAAGCGGAGCGTTTGCCTGAACCAGATGTGACTGAGAGTGCTGATGAAAATTAAATTTCGTAGCCCTGAATTATTTCCGCAATAAACGTTACTCTAATTATAATGAGATATTTTTTTCACTAAGTACATTTCTTTACTCAAATAGAAAGTAGAAAAAGTCATTAAGTACATTTTGCTTACAAACTTAAAAACTAATGCCATTATGGTCATTATTACGGTACATTATGACGAAATACCTAAAATTACAAGTTCACTGTAAGTTTTAAAACATTACTGCACTATCCTGATTTTTCAGAACCAAAAAACACTAAAATCTTAATTATCTCCATAAGTCAATTTTGCTACTTAATGAGTTTCGCTTTTTAACCGACGATATAAAGATATATAAACATCAATATACATACAGGAAGACGTAATAAAGTTCCATAAAGTAACGTTCCATAAAGTAGTGTTAATAAAGTATAGTAAAACAGCAGTGGTCAGTAACGCTACTTTGACACCAACGGTCGTGGGTTCGATTCCCACAAAGTGTACATAAACATATCTGTTTGTCTTGGTCTGGATGTTATCTATGTATTATAAGTATGTATTTACGTATGTTTATCAATTGTTTAGTACCCATAACACAAGCTTCGCTTACTTTAGGGCTAGATGGCGCTGTTAAAAAAAACTAAGTAGTGAGCTCGTGAGCGCAATAGCTAACGTATAATGTATCAACTTCAGTTTTAAATGCCATAAATTAGCATAAATTTTGTAGAAAACATCGCTGTAGTAATTATTTTTAACGGTACTCTTTGGAGGTTGCCTGAAGGTCAACCGTATGTGGCTTGAAGCCAAAATATTTCGCGTGAACATATTTATAAAGAGTAACTGTCTTTTATTTTAATATGCTTTTATTAGCTTCATTCGAACTACATATGTGAACAAATGTGAAAATAGAATTCAACCTCATTTAAAAACGAAACAACGGTTATTCCGTATGTATCCCACGCAAGACCCCATGGGGGTGAATGGGATACAATTTTTACCGGAATTTGTTTTCTCAATGGCCCCTTTTTGTTTTAGCGTGTTAATTTTTATATGGTAGTAATTATCGATATAAATATGTATGGTAATATGATTTTATTCAATGTTGTCTACAGTCATTACATACATACGAGTGTGCTAGTTAGTTAACTCCATAGTGTGATACAGACAATAGGCCTGCACTGTGTCTTACATATACGAAACTTAACTCGCTATGATAGAAAGAAAATGTTTACTCGCCCGTCTATCTTGCCCCTACAGTAATATACGCAACGTAACTCTTTCTCTTTCTATCTTCACTAACTTATATCTCCCTCTCAACTTCCGTTCGCCTCGCCCGATCACACTTTTCGTAACGCTCTCGTCACGCATTCACCAGCTTACTCCCCAAGTCAAGCGTGCGTAAAGAAGTTTTACTTCAAAACTGTATTGTGTAGTTAGAAATATAGTCCGGTGAACTTTTTTGTGCTTAATAGTGAGTATTATAAACACGTTGTACATGTTTTTCGTGTTTAATGATGAATACTATAAACACATTGTACATTAAGTTATGTATCATCAATAGTTTTTCGCAACGCACACATAATACACCCATTTTGCGGGGAAAATTATGATACCAAAACGGTTACATTACCTATAGCAAGTTTCGTAATGAAATCTAATTTTTCGAAAATAAAATGTAGCCGGAACCGGCGAGCGTGCATGAAAAGAGCTATGAATGTTAGAGAAGCGAATTAAGTATGTAAGGACCGCGTCCTATGGCGCTCGGTTCTCTCTGCCTACCCCGCAAGGAACCTGGCGTGAAGATATACATAAAAAATGTAGCGAAGTCGAGGCAAAAGGTACTACAACAGACGGGCTGCTTTAATGCACCCTACCTCACTGAAAACACCCAGACCAAGACAAACACACATGAACACGTTTGTCCTGTGTGGGAATCGAACCCACGAGCGTTGGTACCAAAGACGCGTTATTAACCGCGGCGCCACTGAGCTCGACAAAATTTTAAAGCTTATAGGTCATATTATTATTTAACCAACGAGCTGAAATGACATGGTGAGTTGAATGTCAAAGCAAAATCGTTCCATCGGTTCTCCATTCGGATATTTCCATCCACTCAGCTACTCAGCCAGCAGGCGACAGGCTTGTCAGAGTATGTATATGGTCAACAACAAGGAAAATTGTGGTAATAAAGGTAATCTTGGATATATAATCAGATTTAGTAGAAAAATTACAATACGGAATAGTCTGTGTTGATAACGGAAGTATTTCACTTATCTATATAAATAAAAATCGATGTATGTATGTTTATTTATGGACTCGAAAACGACTGGAGCGATTTTGTTAAAATCTCCAGATTAGCCGGGCGAGAATTTATTATTTTCAGTGAAATACAGTATCGGTGAGATAAGGAGACTAAACAACAAATTTTAAATGCAGGAGAATGACGAAAGAGATATACAACGCAGAAGTAGAATGATGTAAGTGCCGAGGACGAACTCACCCCCCGCAACTAAACTGGTTTTGTTTTACATAAATGTGATGTCAGGAGTCCTAGGTATCAGCTGCTGACAATGAAAAGAGCTGTTTTTTTTTCAGATTAAGTTTAAGAATGTGTTTTTTGAAGCCAAATATGAACACCGGCTTGTTTTTTTTTTTATATATTAGCTCAGCATAGTGGCTCCGCTTCGCTTGAAGGTAAGCGAAAAGAGGAGCCCAAATCGCAGCGGCAACTGGCAAAAGACTACAGTACGTGTCATTTGACGCTGCCATGCTGGCCCGCAAGGTGCTTCTTCGCGCTTCGTTTGAACGATCCCATATTGTAGGAAGGAGGAAACACATGCGCAGGCACGTGTTCCATTTTTTAATAGTACGACAGGGGTAGGAATTGCCGTACTTTTTAGTACGAGAAGAAATGTCCTCAACAGTGGAATGATATGAATAGTTCTATGACGGAAGGGAGGGGGTGGGATAAGGGAAAACAGTTCTTCAGGGCACTCGCCATGGTATAGGCGGTAAAATTCGCTTAGGCAATGTCCCTACGAAGTTGAAGAGATTCCAGGTTTTTGGTGGTTTTGGTGTTCTAAAATATTATATGAAACTGTATTTGTTTCTGTGTTAATCGTATTTTGAATAACTGTAGTGTTTGTTTTAGTGTACAGTACTTCTTTGTTGCGTCCGCGGTGTCACAACAGCAAGTCTCGAATGAAAACCAGTGTTGGGTCTGCTACACAGACTTCGACAACATACTGAATCCAGACAAATTTGCTACATCGCACAACACTTTTGCTGTGTTTAGGCTAAGTTCGATTCCCACACAGGACAAACATTTGTGTGCATGAACAAAAACTGCCAACATCAACAAGTTACGCTACCGTAGCGTAGAACTTGGCAAAATATTTCGCCTAAAAATAGATTTGCGAGTCACTGCGGCGCCAGAATATATACTAATATATATTTCTCTTGTACAATCTCATTTTCAATTGCTAATCACTCTCACCGAGGTACGGGTGAAGTTATAATATAATCTTTAACAAGCTTGGTGGCGCAGTGGTGAATGCCGCGACTTTGACACCAACGCTCGTGGGTTCGTTTCCAACACAGGACAAACATTTGTGTGCATGAACATATTTGTCTTGGTCTGAGTGTTTTCAAGAGAGGTAGGCTGCATCACAGCAGGCCGTCTGGGGGTGTACCTCCATTTCACAGAAAAACGCAGCTAAATAACTCCTTAGACGGTTGTTGTGTTCCCGCGCGTGAGTGAGGATACCAGTAAGCCTAAGGAGTTGCTGTGTTAGCAGCAACGGTATGGTAACTGCTTTACATCAGGTGGGCCGTACGCTTATATACCTCCCGACGCAGTATAAAAAAAATACCCTATGTAAAAAGGCTAATTATAGATTTGGCATGAAGTTATAAATAGATGGAAGATTATATTTGAATAATATAAGACGTCTAAGTGCCGACAAGGGCCAATGGCAAATAAAGAATTATCTTGATCTTATCTTTACTATATTGGATTCTAGGGAGGTGGAAGTATTGGCCGCTATACGTAATACGTCTTGAGTTATAGGAATTATCCCATTTTTTTCCATATTAAGTAATATCAATATTGATGTAGTAATATTTTTCGGAGCATAGCCATCAAAACCAGACAAATTATGATGAAGATTGTTTTCATATGAATCATAAATGTGTCTCAGATGAGATTGGTATTTTATCTTCATCAGAGGTCTAGGTGAGCATTATCTGTGAAAGGTTAATCACCTAGAGTCGGGAGAATTATCATTTGATTATGAAGCTGACTAGAGATAGTATATTTGACGTGCAGCTGGAAAGACGGATATAGGAGAGATGGGATGGAGAGTTCTACGACAAATCATGAATTCGAGCAAACAGCACATCCTGTTCCCTGGGAGTGCGATCTCGGCGTCGGGAGCGGGACGTCACATCCGGGGTAGTATACTATTCTGATTTGGTGGCAAGAAGGGAGAATTACCAGGCATTTAGGGGGTTCTGCAATCTATATTATTGGGATCGATGTGATAGGTAACAACTCACAATTTAGGTCCCAATAGTGTTAGATAGTTGATAAACCGTGGTTCACGGCAGTTGAGCTTCACTTGACTAGCCATCTCTTTGAGGCTTTTAAATGCCTTATTTGTCATATTGCTGTCTCTCACTTTGCCAAGAGGGGAAGTCAATTCCAAAACTTCCTACTCCTACAAATTCCTTCTGATTAAATTCGTTGTGAGTTCCAAGGCAGCTGTAGTTTGACCCCCGGGGCAGCAATGAACTTCACTGTTCATTGCCTTTTTGGTGGTCGCCGCTGTAAATTCTGGCTACACAGGAGACACAGTGGTAGATAAGAATGGTGGGCCTGTACCGTAAAAAAAAGGAGAAATGGATTTTAACGAGCTTGGTGGCGCAGTAGTGAAACACGCTGTTACGCAACTTTGACACCGACGCTTGTGGGTTCGATTCCCATACAGGACAAACATTTGTGTCAGCCTCACAGAAAAACCACAGCCAAATAACAGCTCCCTACAAGGTTGTGTTCCTGCGAGTGAGTGAGGTCTACAGTAAGCCCCTAAGCTTTGCTGTGTTAGCAGCAGAGCAAGCGTTTATAGGGTACGGTAACTGCTTTACATCAGGTGGGCCGTATGCTTGTGTGCCTCCCAATGTAGTATAAAAAGGAGACGTGTACGAACGAACTAAAAGTATATATTTTTTTATAAAATAACATGTTATCTCTGGCTACACTGGAAGGGATTTGGCGTGAAGTTATAGATAGAATACCAAATAATTTTGCTACTGGCCAGTTCTCCTCGCGGAAGCGTGCATTTAACCTAAAATATAACTTTTCAATAGTACATATTTTTGTGGTTGATGGATGCATATTAGAATCACAAATTTGAGTCTATTTTCCTACGATGGTATAATAAAGATGCTATTGACTATCTGTACACAGGTGAACTGAGTAAATGTAGTGTTGTCTCTGGGTGTTTTTGTTTACTAAACCGTTGAAACTATGGTATTTCCTAAAACCCTTCTTTTTTTTAATACTACGTCGCATACAAGCATACGACCCACCTGATGTAAAGCGGGTACCGTAGCCTATTAACGCTTGCGATATATTAAGTATCACTCGCGCGATGCCTCCTCTGCTGCTTACTTACACAACCAACTCCTTGGGAGATTACTGGTGACCTCATTCACATGCAGGAACACAACAACCCTCTAGGTAGTTATTTGGCTGCGGTTTTCTGTGAGGTGGAGGTACCTACTTCCCCAGACGGGCTGCTTTGATGCGCCCTACCTCTCTTAAAACATCCAAACCAAGACAAACAGACATGTTCATGCACACAAATGTTTGCCTTGTGTGGGAATCGAACCCACGAGCGTTGAAAGAAAGAAAGAAAGAAAAACGTTTATTTGGCAACACAAAAATTTTACATAAATTTGAAACTTAAGGCTAAATTACAGTGTGTGTACAAAAATTAAATTAAATTACTAAATTACGTTGGTGTCAAAGTCGCGTCATTCACGACTGAGCCACCGAGTTCGTCAATATTCAACTTATTATTGAAATAATAACTACCTATTGAACATATTTTCACCGTCCATAGCAGTGATAGTGAATGAAGAACCTATATTATTCGACAGTCTCTAGCCCAATTCTGGTCGGGCCATTGAATTCGTGCTGGATATAATGTATTTGTAATCATCACTTGCTCAGCGGTGAAGGAAAACATCGCGAGGAAAGCCGCAAGTCCAAGAAATTATATTTCGATAGACGCGTGACCTAAAATAAAGAAACGTCTGATTTCCCTATGGAGATCTGACAGCAGTCGCTCAATGTAAAAATTAGGATAGGCTTAGGTAGCGGATCCCGGCTATTCTAATGGATTAGGAAATGGGGTAACGCTAGGAAGCGTACATATTTTTACCGCATTAGGATTGCGTATTTTAAAATCTATACAAACATTTTAAAGAGAAAAATAATTGTATTTTTGTAACGAAATAAACTCTAAATTACTGGATCGATTTCAAAAATTCATTCACCATTAGAATGCTACTGTATCCCTGAGTACTACTGCCACGCGAACTAAGTCGCGGGCAAAAGCTAGTGAGAAATATATTTGTTTGCGTTTTAAATAAAAATTTTCGTTCACGTAAGAGCGAGACGTAGTACCCACAAAATATCTCTGTCGGCTAGTTTTTATACGCAGTGTTTCTGCAGAGAAATTCTAAGAGAGGTAGGGAGCGTCAAAGCAGCCCCTCTGGGAAACTACCTCCACCTCACAGAACACCGCAGCCAAAAAACAACTAGCCTGGAGGGTTGTTGTGTTCATGCGTGTGAGTGTACGCCTCCCGAGATATATATATATATATATATATATATATAAAATCATACTTTTCTGCCCAATATTATTTAAAGCTGATTGGAATGGAATTAAAAATACTCGATAACCCCTGATAATATTTAAAAAATATTTTTTTGGGCCATATACGAAAGATGTGCTATATTTTATTGTGTCGGTCAAGATGCGTCGAAGATACAAGTCATTATATTTTGGCACAGAGATTGTCTGAGAGATTGTGTAGGAACAAAAAAGATTGAATATCTTGGATACACTTTCAGCAGGTATGGAAGGTACACCGCTGATGTGGAAAGACGAGAGTGCTGGGAATACTATGAATGGAGCGTTGAGAAAACTTTCTGGCAGTAAAAGCTCGAGCCAGAAGGCACAGCTCGCTATACACAATGCAGTGCTGGTTCTAACGCTTACTTATGGAAGCGAGAGCTGAGTATGAGCATGTAAGTAGGATACACGTGGTCGAAATGTGAGCGTTGCGTGAAATTTGTGGCGTAACACTTGTAGACCGTATTCGCAATGATGTTAGAATAATAGTTTGTCTGAAATAGCTCCGTTGGTTCGGACATTTAGAAAGAATTACGAAACAGATGTACAACGCGAAGCTAGAAGGATGTCGGTGCCGAGGAAGGCCAAGACCTACCTCATCATCATCATATCAACCGAAGGACGTCCACTGCTGAACATAGGCCTCCCCCTTTGACTTCCACAGCGATCGGTCCTGTGCCGCTTGCATCCATCGGCTCCCTGCGATCTTCACAAGATCGTCTGTCCATCGTGTGGCGAATCATCCTGCGCTGCGTTTTTCGGTTCGTGGTCGCCATTCGAACCTTTCTGCCCCAACGGCCATCGGTTCTCCGAGCTATGTGGCCTGCCCACTGCCACTTCAGCTTGCTGATCCTTAGAGCCACGTCATACATACGTACATACATCAAGACATCAATTTGGTCAAGGTAGGTAACCTTGACCAAATTGATCGATATATACATATATCGATAAAGGCTTCTTTAGCCGTAATTGTTCTTCTCATGTACAGAAATTATAGATATAGTATCTATCTACTTTTGAAATCAATTACAAGAAACTAAATATTACTCGAAGTTACAGTTATGGCTATAGGCGGCTTGAAATTAACCCCATAAGAACAATTATTAAAAACTATATACAAATAATATTATTTAATAATATTTTACTTTCCACATCACTCTATACAATATATATATCTCACACACACAAACTCATTTCATAAATGCACGTGCGCTTCAAATACTATTGGATAAAGATTACTTTATTTAAATTCATGTTACATGAATGCACTCTTGTGGATTGTAGCTTCTATATCTATATTTTTTCTTTGTATAACTTTAATGAATTAAATTCCCCTCTACTTTATTTATTTTATCATATATCGAATTTATATAATGTAACATTTTTCTCGCCGCAACGCAACATATTTTTTTTAAGGTACTTTTTAAGAACTATAACTATGTATTCTACTGTACTCATTTGACGCCCACGACACAGGCCTAGCCTAGTGTGGGGTCAGTGCAACTCGGATCTGTTTTAAACCTATTTTTCGAAATAAAGTTATTATTATTATATCCTTTATTATAAACGACATTATTTCTTAGAAAATGTAAGTTTTAAAAGGTGATATATACATATATCGATAAAGGCTTCTTTAGCCTTAATTGTTCTTCTCATGTACGCTGTAGTGAGGTGTGTAAAGATCGGGTCACGTGGCGCTCGGTTCTCTCTGCCTACCCCGCAAAGGAATTGGCGTGAAATAATAGATATAGTATCTATCTACTCTTGAAATTAATTACAAGAAACTAAACATTACTCGAAATAAACGGTCATATTTTTTTTTAGTAGTGAGTTGTAGATATCGTTTTAGTTAGCGTGATGATTCAAATATTGTGTGTACATACGCGTTGTAGGTTATTTCCAGCCATTTTACGACGTGCGCAGGACTGCGGCGCCTACTGCGCAGTGACACACGACGGAAGATTAATTCAGATTGATTGCCGAGTCAATGTTTTCGACGATCATGTGGACTCTTGGACTTTACTGTGCGATCTTGACTTCTAGATAATTGAGGTCCTGTCTGGGAATGTGCGATGATAAGAACCAGAATAAAGAGTCTGAGGTAACTCGTGCAGCCTTCCGTAAGAGTATCCATGAGGATTCACCACCTCCCTCCCAACATTATCCGGAGGGTATCCCCCTCAGAAGAATGACTAATGCACAATTGGGGTGGGAGTGATGCTTCTTTTGCGGGTCAAGGTTTACGTCGAAGTAAAAAAAAACTTATACAAATCCTGGTGTAGTAGTGTGGCAGCATGGGGTGTAAATGGCTAAGAGAAGAGAAAATCAGACCACATCTGCACAAGGTGCACCCAGCTTATCAACAGACGAGGCTCTGGCGAAAGAGAGGTAGGGCACGACGTTAGCTCGACTGGGGAAGTACCTCCACCTCACAGAAGACGGCAAACAGATAACAACCCCCTGTAGGGTTGTTGTGTTCCTGCGTGCGAGTGAGGTCACCAGAAGATGAGGAGTTGTTGTGTTGACAGTGGAGGTGGCAACGCGCTAGCGATATTCATTTTGTTGCTTTCATAGGCTACGGTAACCGCTTTACATCAGGCGGACCGTATGTTTACGGACTTACGTACGCATTAGTAGTGTAATTATCACTTGTTCAGCGGTGGAGGAAAATCGTAAGGAAACGTGCACGTTAGTAAATTACACACGTAAGATGTGTGACCTAACCTAAAAAATTGGTGCGAGTCTGCCGGCAGTCACTTCCATTCAAGATCGCATTTCTTTAAATCCTTAGTCTCTGGTGAATATACTTTAGCTCTCTGAATGTACTTTAGCTCTTCGCTAGTAAATTCCCATCTACGTTACGTTACGAATATTAAATCTCTCGATTATTGTGTTCTAGGGAAGGAAGAAGTCGCCATGAAGATCCGGACACACTCCTAAGAAGATGCTGCGTCAGAAGCGCTGGTTGCAACAAATACTGCCTGTACGAAAGATCAAGCTCTTCATTCAAAAGTTTTAAAAGAATAAGTACAAATCCCTTATGCATCAGCTATATAGCTGTACCAGTAATGTTGAAAAGAAAGTGAAATGAATTTCCCGTTAGTACGTGTGTATATATTTGTAAATAATCTTGGATTTATTGGGAAGGGCCTTAAGAGGGTGCACAAAGCTAAGTGGCGTCCTCATTTTGTTTTTATTAATAACGCTGTATTTAAGACCAATACAAAAAAACGCTCTATAGGGCACTGAAAACCCATATTTATGTTTTTGAAATGTATCACATGGTTAATGATTTTCTTATTTTAGAGGCATACAAGCATACGACCCACCTGATGTAAAGCGTACGTAGCCTATAAATGCTTGCATTAAGCATTACTCGCGCGATGCCACTCTGCTGCTAACACAGCAATTCCGTAGGAGCTTACTGGTGATCTCACTCACACGCAGGAACACAATAACTCTCTAGGGAGTTTTTATTTTGCTGTGCTTTTCTGTGAGGCGGAGGCACTTCCCCAGGCGGACTGCTTTGATGCGCCCTACCTCTCTAGAATGGAACACCTTCAGTATATTATAATAAGTCGTAGATTAGACATGTTATCCCTAGCGTTATCCAGTTTCCCAATCCGTTAGGATTGGCGAGATCCACTACCCAAGACCAATGATTTGGTGAAGATACTGATTTTGACATGGAGCGACCGCTGTCAGACCTCCACAACTAAGACAAAAAGCCACTTAAGAAGTCACTTTTGAAATATAATTTCTTGAACGTTCGGATTTCCTCATGACATTTTCCTTCACCGTCGACCAAGTGATAATTCATATGTGTACATAAAACCGAAAACACGAATACCGTATCTCAGGTTATCTAACTAAATTGATAAAGAACTTCTTCAACAATTTGTTGAATAATTTTGTGGCCAACAGTGATGGTTTCATAATTTATTAACTATCATTATGTAATCTCATAGATTATGGTATATTGTGAACTTGTTTATGGTCCTGTAATAAATAAATAAATAGACCGAGTAAATTCTAAATCATTCAGTACCATCAAAGGGTGTAATAGCTAACTTAAAGATACAGGTTAAAGTTGCTAGTGATGTAAACACTATTTCACTTAATTCTACCATCAAATATAAATCACGCTAAGGGTTACTTTTGTAAGTAACTTACTGATGTAAAGCGGGTACCGTAGTCTATTAACGCTTGCGATATATTAAGTATCACTCGCGCGATGCCTCTGCTGCTTACACAGCAACTCCTAGGGAGCTTACTGGTGACCTCACTCACACGCAGGAACACAACAACCCTCTAGGGAGTTGTTGTGTATAAGGAACCAGTGGATAAGGAACCGACATATTGACCAACTGGTCCCCGGTTCGAATCCAGGCGGGGGCATTTACCACTTAATCCATATTTTCAGATTTATGTACATATTTATCACGGTGGTGAAGGAAAACATCGTGAGGAACACCGTCCAAGAAATTATATTTCGAAAGACGTGTGACCTAATCTAAGAATGATCTGGTTTTCCCTCTGGATTGTGAAGGTCTGACGGCGGTCGTCATGATATAGAGCACTATGGGAAGCACTCGTTTAAAGTGAAAAAAAAATCTGTATCGCTTCTTCGAAATAATTTCGCACAACTGTGTTGATTTAGTTTATTTGCGTTGTGTTGATAATTATACAAGCGACCTATGTACCGGCTGCGCACATGTCAATCGCCGGTACCCATTGACGTCTGCGGCGTGATAGTAGTTGGTATAAACTGGTTTATACCAATGCAATGATAGCATATTTTATTAGCAAAGCAATGATAGTGGATCAAGTACCGGCTCATTAGAGATTAATGAGCTCCTGGTGGCTGGTTGGAATCCCCGTGTGGACGTATTTTTTTTTATACTACGTTGGGAGGCATACAAGCGTACGGCCCACGTGATGTAAAGCGGTTACCGTAGCCTATAAACGCTTGCAATACATTAGGAATTACTCGCGCGATGACACCTCTGCTGCTAACACACCTACTCCTTAGGAGGAACACAACATCCCTCTAGGGAGTTGTTATTTGGCTGCGGTTTTTCTAGGTAGGTAGAGGTACTTCCTCAGACGGGCTGCTTTGATGCCCCCTGCCTCTCTTAAAAACACCCAGACCAAGACAAACAGACATGTTCATGCACACAAAAATGTTTGTCATGTGTGAGAATCGAACCCACGAGCGTTGGTGTCAAAGAAGCGTAACGGCGCGTTTCACCACTGCCCCACCGGGTTCGTCAACGTGTACCACTAAGTTCCTGTTATCGGATTTGTGTACATATTCTGACCGCTGATTGACTGTCATCAGACCTCCACAACTGAGGGAAAACCATAGCTTTCTTAGGTCACACGTCCTTTAAAATATAATTTCTTGGACTTGCGGGTTTCCTCACGATGTTTTTCTTCACCGCCGACCAAGTGATAATTACAAATATGTACATACATCTGAAAACACGAATTTAGTGGCACATTACCCAAGATTCGATCCGGGGACCCAGTTGGTCAATAGGGCGTTCCAAAATCAGTGTCTTCGTCAAACCCTGAAGCTTAGGGGTAGCGGCCACCGCTAACCCTGGATTAGGAAAACGGTATATATTTTTATACAATGTCGGGAAGCATACAAACATACAACACCATTGATGTAAAGCGGTTACCGGAAACTGTGTACGCTTGCAATGCAGGAAGTATAGCTGGCGCGATGTCACCTCGTGACATCTGCTGCTTACATAGCAACTATTTAGGGGCTTACTGGTAACCTCACTCACTTGCAGGAACACAACAACTCTCCAGAGAGTTAGTAATTTGGTTTTTCTGTGAGGTGGAGGTACCTTCCTAGCTAGGCTGTTTTGATGCGCCCTACCTCTCTTAAAATCTCTCTGATACGCCATTCAGGTGGAGAGCAGAGCAGCAGAGATACAGTTGGCAAGCCGCTTTACTCCGCTCGATACGTCAAATGTACGATAACCTCTTCACCTGATAATGACGAGCTCGGTGGCGCAGTGGTCAGTAACGCTGCTTTGTCACCAACGCTCGTGGGTTCGATTCCCACACAGGACAAACATCTGTGTGCATGAACATGTCTGTTTGTCTTCGACTGGGTGTTTTCTATGTGTCATAGGTACGTATTTACAAAAAAAAGTGTATTTACGTATGTTTATCAGTTGTCTAGTCCCATAACATGAGCTTCGCTTACTATAGGGCTAGATGGCGCTGTGTAATTGTGTCCGAGAATATTTATTTATAATTTTATTTACCTCTATGAAATGGCAATGGTCATAAAATAAAACTTGGGAAATAAAAGTAGGAAATATTTTGAAGAGCTCGGTGGCGCAGTCGTGAATGCCGCGACTTTGACATTTGACGGGACAAACTTTGTTGTGCATGAATATGCCTGTTCGTCTTAGTGTTTTCAAGAGAGGTAGGGCGCATCAAAGCAACCCGTCTGGGAAAGTACCTCCACCTAATAGAAAACCGCAGCCAAATAACAACTCCCTAGAGGCCTAGAGTGTTGTTGTTTTCCCGCGAGTGAGTGAGGTTACAAGTAAGCTCTGACGGGTTGCTGTGTTAGCAACAGAAGTACATATTACAAGCGTTCATAGGCTTCGGTAACTGCTTTACATCAGGTGGCTGATGTAAAACATGGGCTGTATGCTTGCCCTCCGACGTTGCATAATAAAAAAATATGCAAATATATATTTGTTTTCTACGACTTTTCAACAATAAGTATGGTCGTAATTCGGCCATTGTGCCGAAAACTACTTTTTTATACCACTAAGGTGGCAAACAAGCACACGGCCGGCCTGATGGTAAGCAGTTACCTCAGCCTATAAACATTTGCAACACCAGGGGTGTCACTCTTGCGTTGCTGACCCTAAAAACGTTTTGATATATTTGACATTTTCAATATCGCGAATCAACATAGCAAAATGAATGAAGGTCAAATGCGTGGCGTGGACTTCCTCCTTCCTCGTGTGCAAATGAGATAGACGTGGAAGGAGAGAGACGACACATATCAAATCCATTGTAGGAAGAACCTTGTTCTTCTACGCTCGCGGTATCGTAATGCAGGAATAACTAGATTTGGCTGGACTCTTACACTAGTGTATGTACAGAATAAAATAGAATATATATATTTATCTATCACACACGAGTTAAGTACCTGTACTATATGTCACAGAGCTCGGTGGCACAGTGGTGAATGACGTGACTTTGTCACCAACGCTCGTGGGTTCGATTCCCACGCAGGACAAACATTTGTGTGCATGAACATGTCTGTTTATCTTGGTATGGGTGTTTTAAGAGAGGTAGAGTGCATTAAACCAGCCCGTCTGGGGAAGTACCTTAACCCCACAGAAAACCGCAAACAAATAGCAACTTGCATGCAATTTGATCTAACCTGCTGTGTGCTTCCGCCACCAATGAGTTCATGCGGCCTAGCGCCGGCCGGCACCCACCCATTAACTATTCAAATAGCAACTCTCAAGAGGGTAACTGTATTCTTGCGCTGTACTCCTAAGGCATTGCTGTGTTAGCAGTGGCATATCTCAAAATTAAAAGTGACCATATCCAGCTGCCTCCGCCAATCCGCATTTGAGCAGCGTGGTAGAGTATGTTCGAAACCGCTTCGCTTGAGGGAGATCCATATCCCTGCAGTGGGATGAATAAGGGTTGATGTGATGATATCCAGCTGTCCCTTAGAGGGGGGGGGGGGGGGGGGGATATACATATATTAGAGGAAGAACCTTGTACATATTTGTAATTATCACTTGGCGGTGAAGGAAAACACCGCGAGGAAACCCGTCGTATGACCTAACCTGAGAAAGGTCTGAAAGGTCGGTTTTCCCTCCGAGTCGCGGAGCTCCGACGGCAGTCGCTCCATATAAAAATCAGTATCATCGTAAAATCTTAGGCTTAGGTGGAGGACCCCGCCAACCCTAATGGATTAGGATAACATTAGGAAGAAGTTTTCTTTTTATACTACGTCGGGAGGCATACTAGCGTACGGCCCACCCGATGTAAAGCGGGTACCGTAGCCTATTAACGCTTGCGATATATTAAGTATCACTCGCGTGATGCCTCCTCTGCTGCTTTCACAGCAACTCCTTGGGAGCTTACTGGTGACCTCACTCACACGCAGGAACACAACAACCCTCTAGGGAGTTGTTATTTGGTTGCGGTTTTCTATGAGGTGGAAATACTTCCCCAGACGGGCTGCTTTGATGCGCCCTACCTCTCTTAAAGAAGTTGCAAAATCTATTTTGTAAGGAGATACTAATGTCCTTTCACTTGAGTAGCATTAAGTTAAAAGTTACTTTATACACCCGTTCGCCTTGAAAACATACAATTACACATACTAGTGTTCGAAATCTATTAGGGTTCCGTACCCAAAGGGTAAAACGGAACCCTATTACTGAGGCTCCGCTGTCCGTCCGTCCGTCCGTCTGTCACCAGGCTGTATCTCATAAACCGTGATAGTTAGACAGTTGAAATTTTCACAGATGATGTATTTCTGTTGCCGCTATAACAACAAATACTAAAAAATAGAATAAAATAAATATTTAAGGGGGCTCCCATACAACAAACGTTATTTTTTTGCTCATTTTTGCTGGATATTGATAACGGCAACAGGTAGACGCTTGAAATATTCACAGAATATTTAGTTATATATTTACTTTAAGAATAAATAATTAAATTAAAATAAAACAAATATTTAAGGGGGGCTCCCATACAACAAACGTGTTTTTTTTTTTTTTTTTGCCGTTTTTATAGATAATGGTACGGAACCCTTGGTGCGCGAGTCCGACTCGCACTTGGCCGATTTTTTTTATACCACTAAGATGGTAAGCAATGACGGCCTGCCTGATGGTAAAAAAAGGATAAATGATATTTATTTACCATTAGGCCCTCACGGACAATTAAATAAGTCTTATGTATTTTTTTTTATACAAGCGATATATTAAGTATCACTCGCGCGATGTATCCTCTACTGCTTACACAGCAACTCATTGGGAGCTTACTGGTGACCTCACTCACACGCAGGAACACAACAACCCTCTAGGGAGTTGTTATTTGGCTGCGGTTTTCTGTGAGGTGGAGGCACTTCCCCAGACGGGCTGCTTTGGTGCGCCCTACCTGACTTAAAACATCCAGACCAAGACAAACAGACATATTCATGCACAGAAATGCTTGCCTTGTGTAGGAATCGAACCCACGAGCGTTGGTGTCATGTCGCGTCATTCACGACTGAGCCACCGTGCTCGCCAATGTATGAATTATCTTCACGCCAGGTCTCTTGCGGGGTAAGCTGAGACAACCGAGCGCCATGAGACGCTTTCCTTACACACTTTACTCGCTCTTTTAACATTCATAGATCGTTTCATGCACGCTCGCCGGTTCCTAGTGCTCCTGACGTCACCTTCTGATAAAACACAACCAATTTGGTCATGGCAGGTTAGTCTTGGTCTTTCTCGGCTCTTAAAATCCTTCCACTTTCACATGGTATGGTTTCATCATTATTTCATCCCGCATTCTTTCTACATGTACGAACCAACGGAGCATGCCTTATATTAACAACGACACTCTTTCAGACCAACTCTCTTTCTCATTGGGCTGGGAGCTCATTCCACAGCTTGAGAGTTCTCGGAAGAAAACTTCACTGGAACCGCACAGTACGAGACCATTGCGGTTCCAGCGTGGACATAATATGGACATTTTAATATTTTTGACCTCATGAACCAAATGACCGCAAATGAATTGACGTGAAGGTTAAGATAGAAGTGAAATAAAGTAAGAGACCAAACAACGTGCCGACTGGTAGACCATAGTCGACATCTTAAGACCCATCGTTGAGATAAAGCACACACTTAAAAAACAAAGAACCATTACATTAACAATGTACAGTCAGCAACACATTACATAAACAGTTGCACAGCAAAGATTAAGGTTAAACGCTTGACCCGCAGTCGACTGTACAAAAATAAACTTCATGTTGGCGTTGTTTTATTCAGGTCATGAAGACCGAAGATATCAGTCAAGATAACAGAGGTTAAGAAGCAGCTATAACGCTCGCTGACCTAAGATTGTCTACCTATATTATAAATCGATTTATTATTATTAATACGTATAGGTAAAACTTTTCAGGAACACCGTTCCTATATGAAATCTATATGTTTGTCTGTCGCTTTTTTTTTCGAGTATTCGAATTTTGACTTCAGATTCGGATTGAGCATAAAAAAGTAGAATAGGAATGTTCAGGAACACCGTTCCTATCTCTTAAGGAACATGGTCGAAATGGCCGACAAAATAAAAAAATAAATTAAATTGTTATATAATTGACGAGCCAGGTGTTCCTCTAGCAATGCAAGCTTGCGCATTCTCAATTGGTTCTATATCTTCTTCGTAAAATTATTAAGTTTTCTAATCAATTAGGATTGGCGGGATCCGCTACCTAAGGCTAACACGGATTTTTACATGGAGTAACAGCCATCCGACCTTCACAACCAGGAGGGGAAACCAGATCTTTCTTACGTTAGGTCACAAGTGTTAGCTATATAACGCTTGCTGACCGCGTTCGTAATGAAGACGTGAGAGAAAGAGTTGGTCTGAAAGAGTGTCGGTAAGATAAGAAAAGGGCATGCTCCGTTGGTCCGGACATGTAGAAAGAATGCGGGACGAAAGAATGATGAAACAGATATACAATGCAAAAGTGGAAGGATGTAGGAGCCGAGGAAGCCCGAGACTAACCTACCATGATCAAATTGGTCGTGTTCTATCAGAAAGTGATGTCAGGAGCCCTAAGAACCGGCGAGCGTGCATGAAAAGAGTTATGAATGTCACAGAAGCGAGTGAAGTATGTAAGGACCGCGTCTTATGGCGCTCGGTTCTCTCTGCCTACCCCGCAAGGGACCTGGCGTAAAGATATACATACATACATGTGGGAATTCGGTTGTCAGTGGATCGATGAGTTACGTTGTGACCACTACTGATATCAAAAAGTGAAAAGTACAGGTTGGTGTTTCATTTGCAAGTACAAAAGAGAGAGTAGAGAGAGGTAGGGTGCATCAAAGCACTCCATCTGGGGAAGTACCTCCACCTCACAGAAAACCGCAGCCAAATAACAACTCCCTAGAGGGTTGTTGTGTTCCTGCGTGTGAGTGAGGTCACCAGTAAGCTCCCAAGGAGTTGCTGTGTAAGCAGCAGAGGTATCGTGCGAGTGGTACTTAATATATCGCAAGCGTTAATAGGCTACGGTACCCGCTTTACATCAGGTGGGCCGTATGCTTGTATGCCTCCCGACGTAGTATATAAAAAAAAAAGTATTTCGAAATATAATGTCTTATACGAGTGGGTTTCCTCAGGATGTTTTCCTTCACCGCCAAGCAAGTGATAAATTAAATATGTACATAAATCCAAAAACACGTGGTACGTGCCCCCGCCTGGATTCGAACCTGAACGGCTATCAATTCTCCTTTTCACTTCCCAAGTGATCTAATTGCATTAGAAAGTACATAATAGATCACGTTGCACTCAACGCATGATCACTGCAACGCACAAATAGGATTGTGGGCGTCGGTTCACATGCCCGCTATATATAGATTGTTTACTCGACACGGGAACATTAAAAGGTCATAGACATGACACCTAGATAACTTGTAGGGTTCTTTTTTTAGGGTTCCGTACCCTAAGGGTATTACTGAGACTCCGCTGTCCGTCTGTCACCAGGCTGTATCTCATGAACCGTGATAGTTAGACAGTTGAAATTTTCACAGATGATGTATTTCTGTTGCCGCTATAACAACAAATACTAAAAAACAGAATAAATAAATATTTAATTGGGGCTCCCATACAACAGACATGATTTTTTTGCCGTTTTTATAGATAACAGTACGGAACCCTTAGTGCGCGAGTCCGACTCGCACTTGGCCGGTTTTTTTTATATACTACGTCCGTAGGCATACAAGCATACGGGCCACCTGATGTATAGCGGGTACCGTAGCCTATTAACGCTTGCGATATATTACTTATCACTCGCCCGATGCCTCCTCTGCTGCTTACACAGCAACTCCGTGGCAGCTTACCGGTGACCTCACTCACACGCAGGAACACAACTATCCTCTAGGGATTTGTTATTTGGCTGGCGGTTTTCTGTGAGGTGGAGGTACTTCACCAGACGGGCTGCTTTGATGCGCCCTACCGCTCTTAAAACATCCAGACCAAGACAAACAGACATGTTCATGCACACAAATGTTTGCCTAGTGTGGGAATCGAACCCACGAGCGTTGGTCTCAAAGTGGCGTCATTCACGACTGAGCCACCGAGCTCGTCCTAGGGTTCCTAGCCAAAGAGCAAAATGAAAACCCTATTCAAAACACTTTACTGTCTATACACACCATACACACAGACAAGAAAGGAATGTGTATGAGGAACTGAATAGCTATTTACATATATAAAAATTGATCGTGTTCTATCAGAAGGTGATGTCAGGAGCCTTAGAAACCGGCGAGCGTGCATGAGAAGATCAATGAATGTTAAATAAGCGAGTGAGGTGTATAAGGGTCGAGTCACGTGCCTACCCCGCATGGGACTTGGCGTGAAGTTATAGATAGTCATTTTTACAAATTGAAATTAAACCAAAGTAAAAATTTTCTTTTTCTCATTTAGTACATATGAACAGCTCGAGAGAGCTCAATTGCGTCGTTGCGCGTGTCATTCTAACCAAAAACGCAAGATAAGCAACGTTGACCACAGCCTGTCCATGGATGGGATTATCTATATCTAGTTTCTCCGTGTTTCGGAGGGCACATTAAGCCGTCGGTCCCGGCTGTTGTCGATAGATGACTGTCGTTAAGCTAAGTCAGTGGCCCTCGGGCGGTTTGAAAACGCTGGCCCCCGCCAATCCGCATTTGGGCAGCGTGGTGGAGTATGCTCTAAACCCCTTCGGTTGAAGGGAGGCCTGTATCCCTTCAATGGGATGAGTAAGGGTTGATGTAGAACAGCTCGTAAAAGAATATCTGTTTAGTAATTCAGTTAAATTATGTTTCACCCAATGAATACTTGCTTCTTCTTCTTTTTAGTGTTATTCTAATCCATTAGGATCGCGAGGGGTCGCCGCCTAAGGGTTTGGTGAAGATATTGATTTTTACATAGAGACTGCCGTCAGACCTCTACAGGCCAGAGTGAAAACAAGACCCATTTTTTTGGTTAGATCACACGTATCGTGATAATTAAAATATGTACATAAATCCGAAAATACGATCTTAGTGGTACATGACAGTATTCGAACCGAAGACCATTTGATCAATAGGACGGTCTTTACGCACTGGGCTATCACAACTTTAATGAAAACAGTACACGAAATTAATGCAAAAAAGGAAAAGATTTTCTTTTTTTTCATAAAGGTAAAGATTTGGTCATTATATGTAATTAATTAAGCAGATTACAAATATGTAAATCGTTCGTTGTTCTTCAAAACGGAAGTTGTGATTACAAACTACTTTAAGATTACGCGTTAAGGGTACGCGAAACTCAGAGGAAGATAAAATGCTCTAGGGCTGGCAACTTAGACAACCCTTTAATTTGCTATCGAATAAAACTGCATAATTAAATAGAAATGAAGACTAAACCGTTCACCGCAGCCAAATAACAACTCCCTAGAGCGTTGTTGTGTTCCTGTGTGTGAGTGAGGTCACCACTAAGCTCCTAAGGAGTTGCTGTGGAAACAGTAGAGGAGGCATCGTGCCAGTGATATTTAATATATTACAAGTGTTAATAGGTTACGGTAAATGCTTTACATCAGGTGGGCCGTATGCTTGAATGCCTCCCGACGTTGTATATAAAAAAAAACCTTTTTGAAAAAAAAGACAACACCTTTTACTTTTTGCAATACTTTTAAATAAAAGGAAAAAGCCCAACCTTTTCTGTTTTCGATCAATCTCATGTTCTGTTTTCATTGGCCGAAAATTATTTTAACTAAATTACTAAATAGATATTTTTTTACGAGCTGTATAGCATAGACAAAAGGTAAAGAACAAAACTATTAATCGACAATCTGAATGTACCACTACTTTACTTATATACATATTACTAATTATCCCTTGATTAGCGGTGAAGAAAAATATTGTGAGGATGTCCAAGAAATTACATGTCAAAAGACTTGTGATCTAACATAAGAAAGATCTGGTCTTCACTGTGGGTCGTGGAGGTGTGACGGCAATTGCTCCATGTCAAAAACAATACCTTCGCCTGATCTTTAAGCTTAAGTAGCGGTTCCCGCCAATCCTATCGAATTAGGAAATGGGATAACACTAGGTAGACTATGTAAGAACAACGATAGGAAATAAATCATCATAGAATCCTACTAGAGAGGTCAGTCTGTTTTTGAAGCCCATCTCATAGTAAAAGTTGCTATAGATGAGCTCATATGCCTCCATTCGTATATCTGCTCATACAAACCCAATGCTTTTGAATTTATTAATTATGCCATTACTCTTTCTTTATGTTATTCGAAAACAGTAGCATATTTCAATAAAAGAGTAGATATGCTGAGATGGTTTAGAAAGAATGAAAAACAAAAGAGTTATGAATGAAGTGTATTGAGCAAGAGTGAATGGTGATGTCGGGAGGGGCCGCCCTAGATGGACATATAGACCAAATTGGTGATGTGTTGAAAAAGAGCCAAATTAAAAGCACCCAAAACTGTACTGTACGGAGCATGAGGTTGATGAGTGTGGAAGAAGCGAGAGAGATATGTTTGGATTGGTGCTCCTGGCGTTCCATAGTCTCCACCTACCCCAATGGGAGACAGGCGTATAGGCGGGCTATGTATGTAGCATTTTTGTATCCCAGCTGAAGCTTATTATACGTTAGCATCATATTTTCAATCATCTAATGCAGAGAATCGTTTTTGTCCCGAAGACCCCTTGCCTATATATTTTCTGCTCTCCTTAGACCCCCTACCTAACTAATGTTTGGATCTGATGGACCCCTTATTTGTTGATCCCATGGCGTCGATATAGATATGGGAAACAGCTCTAATGCATTAGGAATTGTCGAGTCAGCAGGGTTTTCTGGGTTCCATACTCTATTCCTAAAGCTCTGTTGTTTGTGCGTATATCACAGGCCTGTATTTTATGATCTATAATAGGTTGACACAGACAGAATAATCATAGAGTATATTACAATGGTTACTATGCTATGCGACGTAAGCCTGTCTGTTAGTTACCTGTTCAAAATGGGAAAAATATATTGATGTTTCATGCTAATTCATTCAGTCCCAAACTAAGCGATGCTATTACGGGCATTAGACAAGTGAAGAATATGTAATAAATACCAAGAATTAAACCCATAACTCCTGGTGCTGAAGCCACTGCTAACCACTGGACCATGGGAATCGCCTGCTGTATGGATGAAATTTGGAGTGGGACATGGGCTACTTAACATCACGATAATGATACAACCATTAAGGATGCAGGCAGCAGCTAGTCGACAATAAAACCTTGAGATTCATGAATGAGGCCTAATTATACATTTGAGAGCACATGAAAGCCTGACACGGCAAATTAAATTTTTATCCTTTATCTTTAAGTACATTACAAATGATCACTTGATGGGCTTATAACTGTAAGTACATACAACATTGTTATTCTTCACCCTTCACCCACATTTCATTTCGACAATAAGTTTAAATTTCACACTTTGGTGATAAGTAATAAGCTAATAAAACAAGTACAACAAGGTGGTGACGATGAGGTAATGACAGAGTCATGTATCCTTTAATTCTCTCTGCCTACCCCGAAAGGGATTTGGTTTGAAGATATAGATAGATAGCCAATAAATCATTTAATTCCATACATATACATCTACTGGAGCAAAAATTGCTACATGTAGCCTTTTTTTAAGAGAAGTACGACCCATCATAGCATCTCGTCTGAGAAAGTACCTCCACTCCACTCCAGACACAAAACTGCAGTCAAATAACTTACTTCCTGGAGGTTTGTTGGGGCCTGCGAGGGAGTGTGGTTACCAGTAAGCTCTTAAGAAGTATCTGTGTTAGCAGCAGAGGTGGCATCACACAATTGATTCTTAACGTTTTGCAAGCGTTCACAGACCACAGTATTCGCTTTATATTAGGTGGTCCGTATGGGTCTCGACGTTGTATATATATATATTAAAAAAATATGTTATAGTTAGATAATCAAATATACCGGTATTTTGTAATACAAGAATCTTCAACCAACCTTCATTATCAAATAAATATATGTTTTTGAGTCAGAAAATTCATATTTTACTTGCTAGTTACTTGACGTTTATGAGTCTAGAAATTCGTATTTTCCTAAAGCTTGCTAGTACTTGAAAATCCATGGTGGCAATGTTAAGAGATTTATTATATATTATTGAGTAGGTAATTAGTAAAAAAATTATTACCTGCGAATATGTGAGTCTCAAAGCATACTGTGCAATTTGAGTGGTTCTCATGTTGTCCGAACCAATGTGTGGGCTAGAAAAAAAAAATACTTTTTCAAAAATATCACAATGTGAAACACCATTGAATTTTTTTACATAACCTAAACATATAGAAAATAGCTAAATATAATATATAACTCACAGCACTAATACTTTTACACACGAATTGTATAAATAAAATATTTATTAGTTATTTGAGTGGTCTAAAGTGTAACGAAGCGTGAAACAGAATATATGAAAATTACATACTTGCGCACGGTGATTACCGCGATCGAAAGAAAAAAAATCACGTCAAACTATGAATGAAAGTCAAACGATTGATTAACTGAGTATATGATTGATTGAAATTGAATGAAATGATGACATTTATGTTAAATGTTGCCGCGCTACAGCAATCTATTTCCTTAGAATGCAAATTAAGATTTATTAAAATATTGCTATTGTATTTGGCATTATTTTCAATATTGCTGGGTATGAAAACTGCTTAGCGAAAGGATAACATCTGAATCATATAATTATATATAGGTCATTGGTGAGAACACCAAGAGCGCCACAAACAAGAAATAATGATAATAACTGCTTAGAGTACGCGCCACAAAAGAAGTCCCGTAGACGCAACGCTGCAGTCGCAAGTCAAAATGTTGCCAGCACTGTATTTTTATTTTACTTCTTTGTATTTCTGTAGTAAATTCCTCCTCGCTAGTAATGTATACTATAATAAAATTGTAACTGGACGATGTCTATATATTAGAAATATTTAAAAAAGTTTATGTGGGGGGTATGAGTAAATAAAAAAATAAAAGCCAAAATCAGAAATTAAAACTCGTCGTTCTTCGTCACTTTGCTAACATTTTTTCACATGATATGTGGAGTGAACATATGTTTCATCTAAAAACACAACAGGCCGCTTATCAACTAATCTGTTTTTTCTCATCCTCTCTATGTACCTGGCACGCCAAGCTGTTATATCATAGCGTTCCAGTAAAACTTTCCGTTTTGATTGACATCGTTTAAACTGAAATCCAATTGTTTTCAATATTCTTCGTAGTGTTGTGTTACTCGTACTTCCTTTAAAATTTATATCTTGTTTTAAGTCAAGTCTCAATTTATTGACAGTAGGCAATTCCTTTGTCACTAAATAGAAGAAATGTATTTTTTGACGTATGACTGAAATATCAAAATCGTCTCAATCAATTCTTTTAGGATGTGGCCTACTTTTTCCTGGTGTCACAAGTTTTGGTTTTTGATTGCTCGTTGTCGCAATTTTACCTTCACTAGTAATTCTAGTAACAGTGTTTTCTGAAACACCTGTAACCAAAAGTTATAAAATGTATATACTGACTAATAGGAGTCATATCGTTCTAAGAATATAGTATTCAACTAGTTAGGCTAGGTATACTCCAATCAAAATGAAAAACAAATAAATAACACCATAATTTAGGGAAACTTTATCATTTGGCAACCCCAAATATTATGTCATGGCAGCGACGCGAGCTCGAATGTTTTATATATAATTAGAACGTCATTATTCTTCCTTTCTTCTTCACAAAACTCATTCACCTTGAGAATCATTTCTCTGCCTTCACTTTTTATCACTTTTGGCATCGTAAAAACTGGAACTGACCAAAAAAATACTCTAGAAAAGACTGACCCAAACGAGACGAACAAATGTCAAGCAACGACATAATGGCGGGGCTGTCATTTTAGTTCCCTGTTTTGTCGCGGGACTTGTTTCGTGGCGCGGACTCTATACTGGTCATAAAAGAGTACGGTGCTGCCAAAAAGATGCAAAATATAATTTTTGTAATGCCCACTTAGAAATAGCATATAGACTATTAAAACAAAAATTGAGTTCAATTGTAACAATTTGTTATTAAAGCGTTCGATCTATCAGGCGTTTCTCGACATGGGAAGCGTCTGTTTTTTGACCTCCTAAAAGATATATAAGAAAGTAATTCCGTAATATTGTTTGGTTTTACTAGTGTATTTGTTCTGAGGTTTCTAAAGCTGAACTATGTTGAAAATAGATAACATAGAAGGTTTAGTTTTATATAATTAATAAGTTATCTAGATATAAAATCTTAATTGGTCGCAATTTTACAGAATAACAATAATGTGTTATAAATATACAAAAACCATGTAGGTATTATTGAATTTTACAATTCAATTGGTCTAAAATTACAACATTAAAAAATCTGAACCCAAAAACCACTAAACTTGCCAAATATTATTGTCAAAATTTGGCAAAGTGGACTTAAAAGTATTAATATGAGTATTTACACGAGTCATCCAGGGACAATTATGTAATTTTAAGTTATTTCAGGAAATCAAATGGTTAAATCTAGACAAAGCTATAATAAAAAGATTACATTTTTTATTTCAATGTTTTTTCTAAAGAATGTAATTAACAATCTTAGTTTTTGAACGCACGGATATAATTTACACCTGCGCATGGTAAACACCGATTACCACAAAGAATGTATGATTTATTATTTATACTACGACGTTTTATAATTAATAATGTTACATTTATTGATGTGGTAAGATATGCATACCGCATGTTGATTTGTTACATTACAACTTTTATCGATATTCATAATCGTCAAAGTTGTAGTTGTACCGCACTAAAACATTGCTGGTACTAACCCGACCGAAATGACATGATGTTGATTATTGAATTAGCCAATTAGAGGTTCCTTTTCGATCTCGGTACCCCGATCCATCGCGGTGAATATTTTTACTATGGAAAAAACATGTCGTTGGATCTCCATGTTATTTTCTTACAGCCTAGTATGGAAAATAGCCGATGTTCTTGAACACCCTCGTACCGATTCTACTCAGATATAGTTCTACGTATAGGTAAACATAAAGCAACTGATGTGGCAACGCTACCGGCAATATATTTATGAACATGGTTTTGCTTCGTTAATAATGAAAAGTTTTGAATAGAAAAGTCTGATCTGTGTGTGTCATACGCGAATCTGTGGGAGTATTTACATAGCCTTGAAAAGTCATATTCGAATCGGAATAGAAAAGTTATCTGTCAAAATGTATGGAATCTGAGTGAAAACTTTTCGAATCCGATTCGAATGTGACTTTCCGAGACATTGTGAATACCCCTACTGAACTGCACACCAAGGAATTTGTAAACCGTGTAACAAAACCCTCGAAAAACCCATTTCTTGTGTAGGGATCCTGTTTAGTTTTGTTTTTTATTTTTTTATTGGTTGTTATAGCAGCCGTAGTACATTCTCTGTGTAAACTACGTGTCTGCACGTATTGACAGACAGCGGAGCGTTAAGACTTCGGTTGGTACTCTAAAATGTATGACCATATTGTTAACTAATCAATGTCCATAATAAAATAATCATACCTGTAAATGAAATGAAACAAGAATAATTCAATTTCAATTTATTTATTTCGTGTACATAGGTTTTTAAAAGTCCTCTAGACATACAAAATTAAAGATATGATATGACTATATAATTAACTAGCTGCTGCCCGCGGCTCCGCCCGCGTGGCATCAAATAACGTAGCCTATGTGTTAATCCAGATCATAATCTATCTACGTGCCAAATTTCATTCAAATCCGTTCAGCCGTTTATGCCTGAAAGAGTAACAAACATCCATACATACAAACTTTCGCATTTATAATATTATAATAGGATAATCTAATCATTCAAATAACTTGTAGCGGTTTATAATTTCATTACAGTCAACGGTGTTATTATAATTTATGTAATATCAATTTAATAATAAAATAAAATATTAAAGTCATCAGATTAATAAAATGTCAGAAGTGAAAGTGACAATTCATTGATTCTATTCTAATAATGTCTAGAAAACAATGTATCATTTTATTACAATTTGTGGCTGAGATATTCGTTTACTGAGTAATATGCCGTATGGATAAGTAAGTTAAATACATTCTTCTTAAATAATTTCAAGCTGTCTATATTTCTTATTTCATCAGACAGTTTATTATATAGTTTAGGTGCCATTGCATATATACTTTTATGTAAAAAGATAGTTTTTGTGTGCATTAAATGGAGCTTTCCTAAGCGACGTTGACTTCCTACTTTTTCAAATAATTTAATAATTTTTTGACAAACATAACGCTTTCAAGAATGTATATTGAAGGTAGAGGCAGTATAATATGAAATGTATCTTATTCATAAATGTGTTTGTGTGTGAACCAAGTTCAGTCAGTCACCCGCAGTCACATACTTTTGTCAAAGTACCCTCATGTCAGATACAAGTTTATCGCGGCTTTCCTCCACAAGGGAACGAGGGATGTTCGGCCTGTATAACAAGTGCCCCGGTGTTGTCGTCAGCATATCAATGCAATCAATTGACAATATATCAATGATATGCAGTAGATACAGCGTCGGCGACGATACAGAGGTTTGTGCGATGCCAGTATTGATATCCGTATCGGAGCAGCCACCGTCAACCACAGCGTTTATGCATTTGTTGGATAAGAAGATGGCAACCCATTCACATTACATCTTCACATTATCGTTTTACGGATAGTGTTATTATAATACTAATAAAAAGAGTCTTTATGTTTCAGGTACTCACCCATATGAAGTACACACGTATATGCTTAATACATAAAAATATATAAAATAAATAAATAAATAAATATTGTCGGACAAATTACACAGCGCCATCTAGCCCAAAGTAAGCGAAGCTTGTGTTATGGCTACTAGACAACTGATAAGCATACGTAAATACATTTTTTTTTTGTAAATACATACTTATTATACATAGAAAATACCCAGACCAAGACAAACAGACATGTTCATGCACACAAATGTTTGCCTTGTGTGGGAATCGAACCCACGAGCGTTGGTGTCAAAGTCGCGTCATTCACGACTGAGCCACCGAGCTCGTCAAATGTTAAATAACTCTAACTTTAGAACTTCGTCGTTATCTGAGAACCCTTTCGAAGTGTTTTTCAGCAGAATTTCTCAAACTGGGACATCTAGAAAATTTTGAAACGGTTCTGAACTTAGTACTTGTGCTTTATGGGTATAGATCCTTTGCCTGTACCCCTCTGGACTGAAAAGAAGAAAAAGAAACGTATTTTTGCTTCACTCGGTGTGACGACTTTTTGATTCTCAGAGGAAGTATCAGGGGCGTAGCTACCGCCGTATTTGCCGTATCAATTATACGGGGCCCCCGGGCCACGGGGGCCCCCAAAGTGTGTAAGGAAAAAGAATAAAAACTTTCTAATTTATTTTATTTTACAAATGACAAAATTCCTACCTTAAGCGTGCGTTCAAAAGTTGGCAACACTACATCGTCATGGCGGGCTGCGGGACTTCCCCGTTTTACTTACTTCATCTTCAACTCAGCGGGGAATCCCCGGGAATCCTTCATCGATATCGCGATGTACGTGTACGTTGTTGTACTTTGCATTGGATGTTAAACCACGGAGTGCAGTGCACTGTTTATTTACGCGCTTTATATAAATGTGCATTACATTGTAATTCAGTACAAACAATATTGTTCTTCTGGTTTAGCAGTATTAGTAGCGATTTGTAAAAGAAATGAGTGAAAGGAAAAGAGATTATCCCAGCGGCGCTGAGAAAAGAAAAATTAAACAGAAAAGGGACGAGGTTATAAAAAAAGTGCCCAAAATTTCTTCATTTTTTCAGAGACAAGATACTGTGAGTGATTTAGATTGGAAAGGTAAGTACTACACTACTACCCAACCCATTTATTAGGGGCCCGTAGTGATAAACAAGGAAATCTTTTAATTTCGGTCTGTCCATCTGTCCGTCACAAAAAGTTGTCTCCCCCCTCGATTTTCACAATTATACTGTTTTTAGGGTTCCGTGCTTTGATTAAAAAAAAAAACAAAATTCTAACTTATCTATAGGATCGATTTGTTTTGTTGTTTGTCTATCAGTCCGTATCGTATCGTTAATTGCGTGTTGAGAACTTCAGATGTGCAGACTCGCTTTCGGGTTCTCGTTTTGTATGACCACTACACTACGCGCTGCGTTTAAATAGCACGCAGGTGTATAGTAATGCACGGACGGGCTGCAGGTGATTTTGTATCTACTAATAGGTACGAGCACAATCCGCGTAGAGTCTGTGTGCGTCTGAACTGAACACTCTCTAACTGTGACCCTTAGTAACGTTATTTATTTATATATAACTCTTTTTAGTTTAGTATCAAAGCATTCGTATTTATTTTTTAACAATTACTCGTTTATTTTTAGATTCTTCTGAAGCATGTTCTTCGTCACATATCCATCCGGAAATAGAAGAAAGCCAAGCACATACTTTATCGGATGTCCATCCAGAAATCGAGGAACCCCAAGTCAACGATTCTGATATATCTGCAGATAATGCAGATTGTAATATAATTTCATCAGATAGAGGAAATTTTGGTGACAATTTAACTGAATGCGAACGAAAAATAATTTTTAAATTGGGTAGATTTAAACCACAAGGACCATTTCCAAAAGTTTCAGAAAATAACCGACCTTTTTCGGCTTATTATTATTCATATTTCAATCAGGCAGGCATAAAAATTATAAGACCATGGTTATGTTATTCTAACGTTTTAAACAAACCGTACTGTCACTTCTGTTGGTTATTAGCAGATCGTCAAAACAAATCGTACTCCTCTGCTTGGGTTAACGGTGTTTCGGTTAAAAGCAATTTCACACAAACTATTTTTGACCATGAAAAGTCACAGCAGCATATTAGTGCCTCACTCTCTTATAATAATAGGTTGCAAGGAAATACCATCGATACTCTATTAAAAAGTGAAATCGATAGTAAAATTACATTCTGGAGAGATGTACTGCATCGTATAATTAATGTTATAATTACTTTAGTATCTTGTAATCTACCTTTGAGGGGGCATGATTCTGATTCTGGCAATTTTATGGCAATTTCACGTCTGCTATCTAACTATGATGCAACTTTAAAAGAACTTCTTCTAAAACCGAAACGTGAAATAAATTATTTAAGCCTTACGATTCAAAACGAAATTATTAGTTTGCTTGGTACTAACGTTAGGAACAGTATTATCTCAGAAATTAAAAAAGCTCCATTTCTGACAATAATTCTGGATACAACACAAGACTTTCATTGTGCTGCGCACGCTTTAAACTTGGTTTTGAACGACGCTGCGAGACATGTTCGTGAAGTATCGACTTTTTTCGATAATTTAGAAAAAATATATACTTTTTTTGGCAATAGTATAAAACGCTGGGCTATGCTAAGTGACGATTCATCTGAAAAATATTTGATTACCCTTAAAAAGGTATGTCCTACCAGATGGTCTTCTAGGAACGACGCTTTATTAGCAGTAAAGAAAAATTTTTTACTAATCATGAAAACTTTGTACCAACTAAATTTAATTTCAAATAAAAAAGATGAACGTGAAGAATGTAAAAGTATAATTAACATTTTAGAGAGTTTGGATTTCTTAGTGCTCGTTACATTTTTTTCTTCACTATTTGTTGGGGGTCATGTGCCAGAAGCGTGCTCGTTCGCGACCCCTGCCAATCAGTCGATTGCAATTCTGGGCCAAGAGCGCACCGACGTGCGGATTAGGGCGTCCCCCGTAGGCGACGCGCACCGATCCGCCCCCGTCGGTGCGAATACAGCTGCATGCGGCGGTGGGGGCCGCCACCCACCACGCAGCGCCAATTCCGGCGGAGCCGAGTGCCGCATAGGCACGTGGAATGTGAGAGGTGGATTGAAAGATAAGACGAATGAACTGATAGACGTAATGAATGATAGACGTTTGGATGCTTTATGTGTGACAGAGACTAAGCGCAAGGGGAACGACACCGATGATCTGCCCGGTGGTATGATGGCCCTATGGTCCGGGGTAGACCGGGACGATCATGCCAGTGCTGGTGTAGGTGTCGTACTCTCCTCTCGCTTAGCCACTGGTGTAAGAGATTACTGTTTGGTAGGGCCTAGACTTCTCTGGGTTCGTATTAAACTGGGCATCACGCGAGTATTTTTGGTTGCAGCATACGCTCCCGTAAGCTCAGCGTGTGCTCAAGAACTGGAGAAGTTTTGGGAGTCTGTGAGGGATGTTCTGGACTTAGTTGAAGGGAACGAAAGAGTGATTATGTGTGGAGACTTGAATGGATGGGTTGGGACCAAGCGATACAGCTATGAAGCTGTTCTTGGTCCGTATGGAGATAAGAGAGTGAACGAAGCAGGTAAGTCTATACTAGATTTATGTATGGAACGAGGCCTCCTCGTGTCGAATACTTTATTTCATCATAAGGATATTCACACGTATACATGGAGAAGGAATGATCAAAAAAGTGTGATTGATTTGATTTTAATAGATAGACGTCTCCGAAATGTTTTAATGGATACAAGAGCCTTTAGAGGCCCCACTCTTGAGACGGACCACTACCTGGTGGTAAGCCGGTTTGTGGGCCTTTTTAGGAAGTGGAGGCACTGGCGAGTGCGTATCCCTTTCGGAGATCATGAAAGGATAATGAGCGAAAAATTGCAAGATGAAAGTGTAAGGAGAATGTATGTGCATCTGGTAAGTGAGAGACTTGCAAATGCAAGCCTCTCCGACTTAGATGTGGATGATTGTTGGAAAGTTTTGAAAGAAAGTATGGTGGATAGTGCAAAAGAAGCTTGTGGATGCGCAAAGAGACGTAAAACAGCGAAAGGAGATGCCTGGTGGGATGCGGAGGTTGAATCCTCCGTAGCAAGAAAGAGGAAAGCGTGGCTGGATTACGTATCATCTTTGCCTTTAAATGAAAATATGAGAGAAAAGAAGAAAGAAATGTACCGTCTATGCAAGAATGAAACCAAGGCTTTAGTGAAAGAGAAGCGCGAAAGACAAATTATGAATGAGGAAGAGAGGCTGACGAAAAACTTCGAGGCAAATACCAAACTCTTTTGGAGAGAGGTAAAGAAGTCTCGGAGTGGTTCGTCGGCATCCAGAATGGATAAGATAAAGTCTAAAGCTGGTGTCATTCTTGCCAACACTCAGGAAGTGTTAGAACGGTGGAGTGAATATTTTGAGGAAATGTATGAGTATGCCTCGGACGCTGGCAATGAGAGTGAGTCGGATGCTTACTCCACGTTGACAGCGTCCGACGAAGGCATAACTATGGATGAGATCGAATGGTCGATACGAAGCTTGAAAAATGGAAAATCAGCGGGAATTGATCTGATCACAGCTGAGATGATCAAATTAGGTGGCACTTACGTCCGGGACGCCTTCTGGTACCTATGCAACCTATGCTGGAGAACTGGAAGGGTCCCAATGGACTGGAGACGCGCAGTCATCGTGCCCTTGTATAAAGGCAAGGGATCACGCATGGACTGCGCCAACTATAGGGCCATCAGTTTGATCAGCTTAGCAGCAAAAGTATATGGAAAGGTGATTGAAAGGAGAATGAGGGTGAAATCCGATGAAATGCTGTGGGACGCACAAGGAGGTTTCCGAAATGGAAGGGGATGTACGGATCAAGTTTTCTCGCTCCGCAATATCGTAGAGAAGCATCTGGCCATAGACCGGAAGGTTTTCTGCGGTTTTGTGGATCTTGAGAAAGCCTTTGATAGGGTTGTGCGAAAGGAACTGTGGGACATATTGCCGAGATATGGGATTGACGGTTCACTGCTCCGTGCTGTGCAGTCCACTTACAAGGATTGCTCAGCATGTGTGCGGATAGACGGTGGCATGTCACCCTGGTTTGATGTCAAAATTGGTGTCAAACAGGGTTGCATGCTATCTGCTAGGCTGTTTATCCTGTATCTCGATAGTTGTCTGCAGAGAATAAGGTCAACGAATGTGGGATTGCGCATGGGTGACCAAGTGGTGAACTGTCTGCTGTATGCAGACGATGCCGTGCTATTAGCAGATACACCATCTAAACTGCAAACACTGGTCACAGCGATGAAAGACGACTGTATGGAGAAAGGCTTACTACTGAATGCGAAGAAAACAAAGATAATGGTATTTGAAAGAGAAGAATCCAGAACTAATGTAAGGATTACGATTGATGATGAAGTGTTGGAACAAGTGGATGAGTTTGTATATCTTGGATGCGCTTTCAGCAGGGATGGAAGGTACACCGCAGATGTGGAAAGACGAGTGAGTGCTGGGAATAGTGTGAATGGAGCGTTGGGAAAACTTCTTGGCAGTAAAATCCTGAGCCAGAAGGCACAACTCGCTATACACAATGCAGTGTTGGTCCCAACGCTAACTTATGGAAGCGAGAGTTGGGTATGGCAGAAAGAGCATGAAAGTAGAATAAACGCGGTTGAAATGCGAGCGCTGCGCAAAATTTGTGGCGTAAGGCTCGTAGACCGTATTCGCAATGATGATGTTAGAAATAGAGTTGGTCTGAAAGAGAGCGTCGGTGTTAAAATAAGAAGAGGCATGCTCCGATGGTTCGGGCATGTAGAAAGAATGCAAGATGAAAGAATGACGAAGCAGATATACAATGCAAAAGTGGAAGGATGTAGGAGCCGGGGAAGGCCAAGACTTACCTACCATGACCAAATTGGTCATGTTCTATCAGAAGGTGATGTCAGGAGCCCTAGAAACCGGCGTGCGTGCATGAGAAGAGCAATGAATGTTAAAGAAGCGAGTGAGATATGTAAGGATCGAGTCACGTGGCGCTCGGTTCTCTCTGCCTACCCCGCAAGGGATTTGGCGTGAAGTTATAGAGATAGATAGATAGACTATTTGAAATTATTAATCCTGTTTCTAAAGCTCTACAGCATGAAAATAATGACTTACAGAAATGTAGTATTTTATTAAGTAATCTTTTAAATAGACTGTGCCAATTAAGAAATCAGAATTCATTTAATAGTTTGCTAAATGAATCCAAAGATTTAGCAAAAGAGTGGGGGGTAACAACTGTTTTTAAAAACAGTAGGCGAAAGATAACGAAGCGTTTTTTTGATGAGTTATCACAAGATGAGAGAATTTCCGACCCGGAATCCTATTTCAAAGTCAATGTATACTATTGCTGTTTAGATATATTAATTTCTCAAACTAAAGAAAGATTTCAGAGCCTTTGCAACCTGAGTAGTATATTCGAAATATTACAACCGGAGAAACTCCTATCTTCTTCAAGCGAAGAGATATTAAACGCTTCCGGAAAACTGTCTGCTAAATACAGTAAAGACATCTCACTTAATCTTTGTGACCAATTAAAGGCTCTAAAAACATGCTTAAATTCTGAAATTAAAAAAAATTATTCCATTAAAGAACTCATTGAATTATTGCTAGTAAAATTCAATAGTCTTGCATCCAGTTTTCCCGAGGTAATCACAGCATGCTTTTTATTCTTGACCCTTCCAGTTACAACCGCAACGGCAGAAAGAAGTTTTTCAAAATTAAAACTAATAAAAAATTACTTAAGAACTTCGATGGGACAAGAACGGCTGTCAGACATCTCACTATTGTCCATAGAGGCAGAAACTTTAGAAAAACTAAAATCATCATCAGCCATAAATGATTTAATAAATCAGTTTGCCGAAAAAAAGGCAAGGAGAGTGAATATTTAAAATTCGATTTTTATTTGTAAAATGGGTAAATTATGTGATAAATAAATATTTCTTCTCACAATATTTTTTTTCTTTTGTGAAAAATCTTTACCTCCATATAAGGGCCTCCAAAAAAATTTTTATACGGGGCCCCGACAAGGCACGCTACGCCACTGGGAAGTATCCTTCCTTTGAGTTTTGATTCGAATGAGAAATTGAGAAGTTTCCCTACCCATGGCTAGGTATACTCTTACTGTAGGCTTAATCTACTGTTAATTTCAATGACAATATTCAATCTAAATCTAAATCGAATGTCAAAGTTTTCGGTAATATTTCCCGCCTATTATTTGGTTATCATGCGATTGAATATTATTATTAGTGCCTAAATAGACAATCGTAGATTTTGTAGAAATTGGTTTCCAGAGTAACTCTACTGATCGTTTCGGAATACTTCGGATAAAATAGTAAGGACACATACTATGAATAACCGGAATGACAAAATCCGCACGTAGCTGTCCTGCGTTGAAATAGAGGGGTGGGTGAAAAGATGGCGAATCTATTATTTAATACAGGCGACTCCTATTCGCATTAAAATGTTTCCCCCAAAGAGATGTCTCAATTTTGGAGGACCATACAATGAATTACACAGAAGCAAGCAGACGCCTGCTCATTTATGGATAGCAACAAAACGTATATTTTCTATAAACAGGCGGTCATGGATCTAATTTCAATCTCTGTTAAATTGATTTAATTCAGTAAATTATTACATTGTGATCACTTTTGTTTTTAATTTCAGTTCGTGTGGTGGCGATCCGGCGGGATAGAGAGAATTTACACATTCTTGTGAATAGTGCACTGTATCTTCGATGTTGCACACGTTATCAATAGATTTGTAACATTGAACAAAATCCGTAATATCTTTGTAATGGAATGTCCGATTTCATTAATTCAAAGAGTAATCTGCAGGCATTGAAACAGTTTTAAATACGAAATTTATATGGATAAGGATTAATACCAAGGTACGAATAATGTGGCCTAGTTTGTACCGGCGTTACTATTGCATATTTTAACATGAAAAAGTAGTTATTGTGACGTAACTGTAATAGTTAGACATATGGTATCGCGAACTTTTTTGTAGATATTGATGTTCTCTATAAAACTGTAGTACATCACTTTGCTCTATTGTTAATAGTTTCAGCAGCGTACGCGGTATAAGGATTTTTTGGTATCTTTTTCACACATTATCGAAGTTTTCATACGGATCCCTAACTATTCTCAAAATATTCTATAGCCTATGTTAATCATTTATAATGTAGCATTCTAATGGTGAAAGAATTTTTAAAATCGGTCCAGTCGTTTTTGAGTTTATTCGTTACATACATACAAATCTTTCCTCTTTATAATAATAGTGTAGAAGACGTGTGACCTATCCTAAGAGGCAGTCGCTCCAATAAAAAATCAGTGTCTTCGCCAAATCCTTAGGCTTAGGCAGCGGACTCTGATCTCGTCGAACAACAACAAATATACATAATAATATACAATCGAACCCATGAGCGTTGGTGTCAAAATCGCGTCATTCACGACTGAGCCACCGAGCTCGTCAATGTCTAGCACTTACTGTGGACCATTGAGGAATCCTTATGGGTATCTCCGATCTCCATCATCGCATCAGCTCCATAGTATGGAGTCAAATTATAGTATTGTCACTAGAAATACACACTTTAATAATCAAGTTTCGTGATGATATAATACAAGAATGCTATCCCTAATGCACTTTCAACAGTAACGGAAGGTCAACGCTGATGTGGAGAAGCGAATCAGGACAGAGAATATTTTTTTTTTTAATCAACGTCTGAAGACATACAAGTATACAGCCCACCAGAACTAAAGCGGTTACCATAGCCTATGAACGCTAGATTAAGTATCATTCGCGCGATACCACCTCTGCTGCTAACACGTCAACTTCTTAGGAGCTTACTCACACACAGAAACACAAAAACCCACGAGGGAGTTGTTATTTGACTGCGGCTTTCTGTGAGGTGAAGGTACTGACCCAGACAAATGTTTGTCCTGCGTGGGAATCGATCCTACGAGCGTTGTGTCAAAGTAACGTAACAGCGTGTTTTACCAATGCGCTACTGAGCTCGTCAAAATGCCTCATTCTTTAAAATGGGAAGTCAAAAGCCTAAATGCTTCCGTCAGGGTAGGCATCGTCAGCTCAGCTCAAAGTGTTGTGTTGTCACCACATCACGTTCTCATCTGTGTTTACTATCAAACGGCATGAGATCACTCTGGCAGGCTGCGATAAAAAACCCTCATCTTCACGTGTCTGCACAGAAACCCACTTGACGGCACATAATCGCACCCTTCACTCACCAAAACCTAGTGTTTTAGCGCATAAATATCTAAGCAATTCCAACGTACTGACCAATGAGAAGACATTTTAACCAATGAGACGATAAGTGACGCGATGTTGATCCGCGAACTAGCCAGTAGGAGCTGCGAGTTTACCCCCGACTAGTTGGGTTACTACACAATTTTCAGGAACACCGTTCCTATATGAAATGTATATGTTTGTCTGTGCGTTTGTCGGTGTGTGTGTCTGATGCTTTTTTTCGAATATTCGAATTTTGTTTTCAGAATCGAATTCAGCATAAAAAAGTAGAATAGGAATGTTCAGGAACACCGTTCCTATCTCTTAAGGAACATGGTCAAAAGGGCCGACAATTAAAAAAAAAATTGAAATGTTATATAATTGACGAGATTACTACACAAATTTTCAGGAACACCGTTCCTATATGAATTCTATACATTTGTCTGTGCGTTTGTCCGTCGCTTTTTTTCGAATATTCAAATTTTGACTTCAGATTCGGATTCAGCATAAAAAAGTAGAATAGGAATGTTCAGGAACACCGTTCCTATCTCTTTCATGGACAAATGGACCAGCATACTAAAAAAAAAAATTTGAGTTGTTATACGAGTATAATTGACGAGCCAGGTGTTCCTCTGGCAATGCAAGCTTGCGCATTCTCAAATGGTTTTTTTATACAACGTCAACACCAGATTATGGGCTACGGTAACCGCCTTCCATCAGGTAGACCGTATGCTTGTATGCCTCCAGACGTTGTATATTAAAAAAAAACTCGAGTAACGCTCGGCGAGCGGAAGCGCTCCGCTTCACAAGTGGGCACTCACTAGAATCACGTTAGTGATGGAAGTTGACAGATTTTTTTATGACATACCTACTCGGTGGCGCAGTGGTGAAACGCGCTGTTACGCTACTTTGACACCAACGCTCATGGGTTCGATTCTTACACAGACAAACATATTTTGTGTGTATGAACATGCTTGTTTCTCTCGTTCTGGGTATTTTCTATGTATAATAAGTATGTACGATATTTACAAAAAAAAGTGTTCACGTATGTTTATCAGTTGTCTAGCTAGTACCCATAACACAAGCTTCGCTTACTTTTGGGCTAGATGGCGCTGTGTAATTTGTACAACAAAAAAGTTTGGTATAAGAATTCCAAAGGAAGAAGTATTCGCTACGTAGGAATATGTATACAACTTAGTTCGGTTACATTTTACAAGGTGAACAAATGCTAACAACAACATTAGTTTGCAACATCTATCAAGTACAACACTTAATTCACGTTAGGTGACCTAGAGCGTATCGATGTTCCGATATTATTCTCATAAGCTCGATATGTCGATGTTATCGAGACAACACGGATGTCAAAACATCGATGGTTTTCTCGCTAAACATCGTTGTTTATTCACCGTCGATCATCCCTATTCCCATACATGACAAACATTTGTATGCATGAACGTGAGTATATGACTAGATATAGTTGACGAGGTCAGTGGCGCAGTGGTGAATGACGCGACTTTAACACCAACGCTGGTGGGTTCGATTCCCACACAATACAAACATTTGTGACATGAACATGTCTGTTTGTCTTGGTCTGGTTGCTTTTAGAGAGGTAGGGCGCATCAAAGCAGCCCGTCTGGGGAAGTACCTCTACCTCACAGAAAACAGCAGCCAAATAACAACTCCCTAGTGCAACCCTCTAGGTGTTCCTGTGTGTGAGTGAGGTCACCAGTAAGCTCCTAATGAGTTGCCGTGTAAGCAGCAGAGGAGGCATCGCGCGAGTGACACTCAATATATTACACGCGTTAATAGGCTGCAGTAACTGCTTTACATCAGTTGGACTGTATGCTTGCGTGACTCCCGACGTTGTATAAAAAAAGAAAAAACATTTGTGCGCATGAACATGTATGTTTGTGTTGGCCTGGGTCCTTTTAAGAGAGGTTGGGCGTAGCAAAGCAGTCCGTCTGGGGAAATACCTCCACCTCATAAAAAACCGCAGCTAAGTAACAACTCCCTGGAGGGTTGTTGTGTTCCTGCGTGTGAGTGAAGTTACCAGTAAGCCCCTAAGGAGTTGCTGTGTTAGCAGCGGAGGTGGTATCGCGCCAGTGATACTTAACGTTTTACAAATTACAAGTGTTCATAGGCATCATACGGTAACCACTTTACATCAAGTGGACCGAATGCTTGTATGCCTTCCGACGTTGTATAAAATAAAGTTTGAAAGGTAGAGCGCATCGAGGCAGGCCGACTGACTGGGAACACAGACAACTCAATCTCACAGAAAACCTTAGTTTAAAAACATGTCCCTAGAGTTGCTGTCAGCAGCGGATGTTAGCGATGCGTCCTGTATTGCAAGCGTTCAAAGGCTACGGTATACTAACATATGACCCAGCTAATGTAAATGGTGAACGCTTGCAATACGGGAAGTATCGTTGCCACCGCCCTGTTACCTTGGGAGATTATTGCTATTTACTTGCAGGAACATAATAACCCCCCGAAGCAGTTATCTTTAAGGTGGAGATACTTCCACTGTCGGGCTGTGTCCTACCTCTCTTCGCCTAACGACTGTCATGTATCGAAAACAGGAGTCATCAGCCGACGGGAATCGAATAGGGAGAAACTCGAGACCCGTCATACTTCATGTTTACAACTTGACAATTTAAATAATCTTCTTTGAACATATATTTCTCTCTTTTTTTTTTTATCAGACAGATAGTGATAGAATCAGAAATGAGAATATCCGCAGTAGAACTAAGATAACCGACATAGCCAACAGGATAGGCAAGCTGAAGTGGCAGTAAGCCGGCCACATAGAACTGACAACCGCTGGGGAAGAAAAGTTCTCGAATGGCGTCCCCGTACGCAGTATGGGTCGACCCCCCACTAGATGGAGCGACAACCTCAAGAGGTTTGTAGCGAGTCGATGGATGCAGGTGGCACAGGATCGGGACGAGTGGCACTCTAGAGGGGAGGCCTACGTTTAGCAGTGGAGTGTGAAATGATGATAATGAACATTAAAATTATATTTTATCTCTTTTTTGGTATGAAGGTAATATTTTTTTCACCCATATCATTTTCATTGGTATTCGACAACATGACAATTCTATCTAATTTCTCTCATTTTTAATATGAAGGTAATATTTTTTTCACCTTGAATTAAACAATTTTTAAAGTATCGCGTGTTTTATTTAGTCTTTCCTGCGACCACGGACGCTGCAAAGTGTTCGAAACGTCAGGTTCAACAAAATTGATAAAACACGCGTTACCTACTTCCGTTAAAAATTGTTTAATTCAATGTGTAACAATCGCGAAAACCTAAGACAATACTATTTTTTTCACCCATATCATTTTCATTAGTATTCGACAACATGACAATTCTATCTAATTTCTCTCATTTTTAATATGAAGGTAATATTTTTTTCACCCATATCATTTTAATTAGTATTCGACAACATGACATTCTATTTTATTTCTCTCTTTTTGGCATGAAGGTAATAATTTTATGAGACATATCATTTTCATAAGTCTCCGCAGGCAAGTTTTGGTGCTGCAGTGTTCAAACAACCGAGTTTACACAGTTATCTCCTGATACTGTAATTGGGTCGGTGATACAGTGAAGACGCTGCGTACATTGTACACTCGGTAGAGAATTTGACGTAAAAAGTTACCTATAATGACTAACAGTATCATTGAGCACTAGAAGCTGTATCAGTTATCGAAAAGTTAAAAGAGGTAAGTTAGTTGGTTTGGGAAAGGGTATGTATGTATATCTTCGCCCCTTGCGGGGTAGGCAGAGAGAATCGAGCACAATAAGACGCGGTCCTTACACACTTCACTCGCTTATTTAACATTCATAGTTTTTTTCATGTACGCTCGCCGGTTCCTAGGGCTCCTGACTTCTGATGTAGGAAAAGAGTATCGATGTTAAAATAAGAAGAGTTATGCTCTGTTGGTTCGGACGTGTAGAAAGAATACAGGAAAAAATCGGTTAAGTGCGAGTCGGACTCGCACACGAAGGGTTCCGTACCATTATCTATAAAAACGGCAAAAAAAATCACGTTTGTTGTATGGGAGCCCCCCTTAAATACTTGTTTTATTTTAATTTAATTATGTATTCTTAAAGTAAATATATAACTAAATATTCTGTGAATATTTCAAGCGTCTACCTGTTGCCGTTATCAATATCGAGCAAAAATGAGCAAAAAAATCACGTTTGTTGTATGGGAGCCTACTTAAATATTTATTATAATCCATTTTTTAGTATTTGTTGTTATAGCGGCAACAGAAATACATCGTCTGTGAAAATTTCAACAGTCTAACTATCACGGTTCATGAGATACAGCCTGGTGACAGACGGACGGACGGACAGCGGAGCCTCAGTAATAGGGTTCCGTTTTACCCTTTGGGTACGGAACCCTAAAAACCACCATGACAAATTTATCAGAAGGTTTGATCTCTTAGACTTTAAAAGTTATAGAAATGGTAGTTATTACACTGTGAAGATACATCTGGCGACGACACAACAGTATATGTTCGACTCCTCGTCCACCTCCCGCGATGAGCTCTTACACCGCTGAAATGAGCGCTAAAAACCTCAAATACACGAAAAAACAACTGGCGGTAGTAACCCATATTGTACTGGGTACTAAAAGCAACAGCCCAAAAGGGTTCTATAAAAATATGTGTGTCTTCAAAATAATGAGATACGAGTAAATGTAGAATTTCAGGAGCAGGATAATTGTAGGGTTTATTTATGATGATATTGATCATACTTACTTGATAAATATTTTTATTAAAATAATTAAATATTTATGTAAACAATGCACCACGGTTGTTATGACGCCTTATCCCAAGTTTCTTACTACGCAGGCGCGCACACACACTTGCTCAACGCTCGGATCTTGTAATAAACACTGTATAATACCTTCTATCTCATTCTCTTGCACGATAAGTCCTATAGATGTATACACTGCAATGGATTTGTTTGCGTCGCCCCGCTTTGCTTGGGGCGATCGTTACTGATGAACCCTTTAAAGCCTTCCCGGCTAATAGCAGTCCCTAGGTAGTGGTTAGTCAGTAAGAGTCTGACAAAACTCGTTCGGTCGGCCGAAAGGGTACTCGTGAGAGTTCACCACGTCCCTCCCTCGAATAGTCCGGAGGGTGCCCTACTCAGAAGAATGACAAACGCACGATTTCAGTATATTAGTCCTTGTTTTTCGGCTGTCGTTTACGTCAGGCGTAGAAATAAATAAAAAGATGAATTTGTCACTCATAGCATTTATTCTAATTATTCCACACTATTATTCCAACGACTAACATCTACTGCGCCTGACGATGCCTCGTGAAGAGAAACACGTGTCGCAGCGACGACCAGAGAGGCAGCAGCGATGGCGGGTGCATACGATTCACGTTTTAGATAGCGGGCGCGGGTAATCGCAGACACAACCGCAGCAGTCGAGGCAGAGACATGACGACGAAATTTTCCAAATTTGCAAGGTTCCAACTTTTTTATCGATTGTTTCAATTTTTTTTTTTTCGACATCGATTAAAAACTAAAGCACATCAAAACTTACAAAACAGAAAAAGATACCTACTCGTTTGACAAACTGTGGAGAAAAAGATAATGCATTGTTTATCTTTGCCTATTTACATATACTAGGTGGTCGAAATTCGACCTTCATTTATTGTTTTATATTTGAATAACTAATAACAATAAAAAGCACAAATATCTATTAGGCAAACTATGAACATTATCATAATTATGATTATTTTTGACATTCAGTGGGACTACAAACAAACAATATTATAGACCAATAATATAAATCTCTTCTCAGTTTGACAACAGATTTTAACAATGAACAAAAGAGTAGGTATATATTTGGGTTCATAAGTGTTTTGTTTGTGTGTCAAAGTCACGGTAGTGTGTGTAGTGTCTTTTTTATTATTATTTTTTGTATTTTCCAAGCATTATTATAAAAAAAAAATTAGCTTTCTGTAATTCTTCTCCATATAAACTTTTACTGTGCCAAATTTCATACTCCCTCGTTTAATTTTCGTAAAAAGAGGTACAAAGTTTTTGCTTCACGTATTGATTAAAATACTGCTACTGTGCTTCTATGCTGTAAAAAAATACTACATTACTCATAAAATAAATAAAATATATAGCCAGAACAGTATATACCAGTATAGAATAGAACAGAATAGAATATATTTTATTTGCGTTAACAGTGATTACAAAGTTACATACGGTGGAATTATTAACAGTTATAGAATCTCACTTTTAATATTGTATATTAGCAAATGTTTTTTATGTATAAAAATTTTGAGAAAATATGGGTTTTGTATTTAGTGCACATGGACTAGAATAGAATAGGAGAGAATAGAATAGAACGGATTTGAAGAGAAGATGAGAGGAGAGAAGAGAAGATCTACTGAGTTGCCCCATATTATAACGCCGTATTTCAGTTTTGAAGCCACATATCCATCTGCTGTATTATTTAGTCGCCATAAAGCGTAACAAAAGCTTTTAACCTTTTTATAGACTTTTTGAATATGTGGTTTACAGGTACAATGGTTATCTAGTGTAATTCCCAGAAATGCCATTTCATTACCTTCGTTAATAATTTGGCCATTGTGCTGAACTATCAAATCAACATTTTTATTATTTCTTTGATTATGAAACTGTATATATTTTGTTTTGTTTGCATTTAACTTTAAATAATAGTTATTTAGCCAATTAGTTATGTCAGATAGGCATGTATTAATTTCAGAATTATATTCAGATTTTGTATTAAATGTACTTGGTGTCGCTACAACGAGATCGTCGGCGAATAAGGAACAGAAATATTTGGTGCTTTTTGGAAGGTCATTAATGTACAAAAGAAAGAGCAAAGGACTCAAGATGCTGCCTAGGGGTACGCCTATATTTTTGCTCTTTATTTATGTGGTCATCGATGTTAGTAATTTCAGTATATTATATTATGTCCTTTAAATATGTTTTAAGCCAATTTAATTTATTACTGAGAGCCCTGGGAGTGGAACCATACTTTTCACATTTGTCTAGATGCAAATCGTGGGACACAAAACCAAAAGCGTTACTCATATCTATGAATATAACTACAACTTCTGATTTATCTGTATAATTTTGTATTTTTTCAATTAGGTTGAAAGCTGTCAGAGCTATTGACTTTCCTTTTTGTAAACCGTTTTGGTTAGTAGAATGCCGAGTGCATTGATAAAGTTACTTATTCTGACATGTGTAGGTTTTTCAAAAATCTTAGAAAATACTAGCTCTAATGATAGATAGATAAAACGTTTATTCGATCACTGATTAACACACACAAACAAATGTAAAAACAATAATACAACAAGTCTAAAAACAATAATATAATAATTATGATGTACAAAGGTATGTGTGTGCTTCAGCAATACGAATGGGCCACAGCTCAGTGGTGAGATTGCTCAAGAGCAAAACACTGATTTTCAGCCGCAGCCTGTAGTGGGTACGAGTGCGTATCTGCTTGAGTTGTTACAGATGAATATAAGTTAATTGAAAATAATAAAATAGGCGATTTGATAATTATGCGACGAATAATTGAAAATTAGCAAATATAATTCATTGTGAAATTATATATAAAATTAAATTATAAGTTAAGTATAATTGACAGTGCCGCTAGTATCGAGCTTCAAGAACATCAATCGCTACAGGTACCGTGTTGGAATACCAATTTTTTGACTTTCTAGTAAAAAGGATTTGATATTTTTTTTGAATGAGAACATGGATGTTATATGTCTGATAGGAGGTGGTATATTGTTCCAACATTTGGTAGCCTGATAGCGAAAGCTGCCCCTAAAGGCGACGGTTTTATGAGCTTGCACTGTCAAATAGGCTCGACAGAATCTTCTACCATATTTATTTGACGTCTGAGGAAATTTTAATTTGTCGAAGAGATACTGTGGACGGTGGCAATTGATCACTCCGAACATCATACACGATAGGTGCAATTTTCGACAAATGCAATAGGTCTATAGTTATCAAGCCTTTCTGTATTCCCGGCTTTAGGTAATACCATGACAACTGTGGTTTTTAATTTATCTGGAAATTCGCCTTTCATATACGACAAATTTACTAAGTAAGTGAGAATTTAGAACATTTAACGATAAATGTGGAGATATTATCATAGCCCGCAGAGTTTGTATTTTTTTAACTAGTATAATACTACTATAATGTTCATGAGAATCCAAATTATTTAACGCGGCTGTAGTCGTAATTTTTAGTTTCAGCTGATTGAATACTCGTGAAAACTCTTGATTCTGTTTGAGATACTTCTTGATTTGCATATATTAAGTTTTCGTTTGCCATTAATATTTCTGGCTCTTATTGCTCCGTTTGACGATTGCTCAATGATAAATCTAACTGTGTTCTATTTAAACTTTTTCTCTTTTCCTTCGTCGTTATCGTTTTTGGATTAGACTTACATATATGACTCAGGTTTTTATTTTAAACTCTAAATCGGCAACAGTACTTTTTAAAGCAAAATTTTCTTGCACCATGTTACATATTTCAGTTTTTCTGACGCCAATTTTATTTTTAATGATTGAGTATAGTATAGCGAGCTGCGTCTTATGGCTTAAATTTTGCTGCTAAAAAATTTTCGCATCGCACCATTCACACTATTCCCTGCACTCACTCGCCTCTCCACATCAGCGGCGTACCTTCAACCCCTGCTAAAAGTACATCCAAAATATATAAACTCATTCACTTGTTCTAACACTACATTATCAACGGTAATTCGTACATTAGTTCAGATTTCTTCGTTTTTAAATACAATTGTCGCATTCAATTGTGAGCCTTCCTTCATACAGTCTTTAATCATTGTAACTAGTGTTTGCAGACCAGATGGTATGTCTGCTATTAGCGCGGCATCGTTTGCATAAAGCAGACAATTTAGCACTAAGTCATCCATCTGCAATCATACATTCGTAGACCTTATTCTCTGTAGGCAATAATCATGATACAGAATTACAGCCGAGTGGTTAGCAACGCTGCCTGACATCAACCCAAGCTGCCGCCTATCTGTACACATGTTGTACAATCCTCCTAAGAGGACTGTATAGCACGTAGTGCTGGCTAATGATGTGGGTCACATTCTCCCTATGATCAAACGTAACGTCGTCGCCTGGACACTTTGTTTATGAAGTTAATTAAAAAAGAAAGTAGTTTCCTACGTCTTTTCGAGTCAAAGTTAACTTTAACTGCAAGTGATGCCTACAGCTTCTATCTATCTGTAACTTCACGCCAAATCCTTATGGGGTAGGCTGAGAGAACTGAGCGCCGCATCACTTGATCCTAACACACCTCACTCGCTTCTTCACAGCTCTTTTCGTGCAGGCTCGCCGGTTTCTAAGTCTCCTGGCATCACCTTCTGATAAACACGATGAGTTTGGTCATGATAGGTAAGTCTTGGCCTTCCTGGCTTCCTACATCATTTACTTTCGAGTTGTATATCGGTTTCGTGATTTTCCTTCCTACATTATTTTTATATGTCCGAACCAACGGAGGATGTTTCTTCTTATTTTAACACCGACACTCTTTCAGGCCAATTCTGTTACTTATATCGTCATTGCGAATACGGTCTACAAGCGCCTACTAAGTACTTAATACACGAAACTTTGTCAGAAGAGCGGTAGCGGCATCTGAGCAGCCCAACAAAGGGAGTACCTCGTCTTCTCAAAAGACTGCAGCGAAATAACAACCACCGAATCGGCTCGGTTAGTTTAATCGACGAGCTCGGTGGTTCATGTTCAGCGGTTAATAAAACGTCTTTGTCACCGACGCTCGTGGGTTCTATCAGCACCCACTGCTGTTATATGCCGTCGCTGCCATTGCTGCTCCGGTAGTCTCTGTCTCGGGTGCTGCGGTCGTCTTCGCGATTACCTGCCCTATAGAACAGGAACCATATGCATCCGCCACCGTTACTGTCATGGCTGCCCTGGTCGTGTGTGCGACGCGTGTCGCCTCTCCACGACGTTAGCTGCTTCGAAATCTACCCTGTGTTAAATTGATTGGGAAAGTTGAAGCAAAATCATTTGCTATAAATTCTTGTTTTTTTATTTTCTACTTTTTGAAGATTGTTAGAACAAATGCAAGTTCTAAATACCCGAGAAGGAAATTAAAAATGAGAAATTAGCTTCAAACTTAGCTTAGGTGATAATAAAAAATAAACACAACAACCCTCTGGGGAGTTATTATTTGGCTGCGGTTTTCTATGAAGTGGAGGTACTTCCCTGGACTGTTTTGATGCGCCCTAACCTAACCTCTCTTAAAATTCGAATACGAAGAACATAGTGTATTTTTTCTCGGTTAAAACTATTTTTTCGTGCTTGACTGTACCCAAGAAGTTACATTAATTTTTCAGTATACTTCTCTGAAATCAAGTAATAAACATCTTTATAATGTTTGTTTTATGTTTGTAAATAATTGTATTACTTATGCGTACTTAAGTAGTTCAACATGCTTAACTGAAAATGTAAAATTACTCATACTCTGAGTACCTAAGTGTGCTGTTTTTAGTATAATTATGTACTGATTGCTACGTTTGAAACGTCAAACAAGCATACGACCAGCCTGGTCGTGTGAATTGTCTAACTTCGGTTGGAGGAGATTGAATGCGTCGATGCGTAAGTCAATCTAATCCAGTGGTTTTCAACCAGACGAGCTCGATGTGGCGCAGTGGTTAGTAACGCTACTTTGACGCTCGTGGGTTCACCGCACAGGACAAACATTTGTGTGCTTGAACATGTCTGTTTGTCTTGGTCTGGGTGTTTTTCAATACAGCCTAAAACAAAATAAATAAACTAGCCGGTAAGCTCAGCTCTGCTGCATTTGTAGTTAGGAGAATCAGGTAATTGACGGATGTGGCTACTGCGCGCTTAGTTTATTTCAGCTACTTTCACAGCATTATGTCGTATGGTATACTGTTGTGGGGAACGGCGGCTGACATTGAGACAATTTTTATCTTACAAAAAAGAGCCATTCGCTCTATTTATAACATGGGCTCCAGAGAATCCCTCAGGGAACTGTTCAAAGAAATAAATATCCTTACTATTACTTCTCAATATATTTATGAAAACATAATGTATGCAAGTAAAAATTTAAAGTCGTTTTCACACTTCAGTGAAAAACTTAGAAGTAGAAACAAGTTGTGTATACATCGGCTTGCTAGGACTGGTAGATCTCTTCTTGTAAATTGTATTCAATTTTATAATAAATTGCCTGAAACAGTTCTGTCCTTTCCTGACAATGTATTCAAAAAGCACATTAAAAATACTCTCTGTAGAAGGGCTTATTATAGAATTTATGAACTGACAAAGATGTCTGGAAATAATTCAGCATATACTATCTGCCCTTAAAAATCTTTAATTTTACCATTTGATATCATTATTGTACCAATATGCTTATGTACTTTTTTTTGTAGTATCTAATTGACAATTTTAAAAGAGACCTATATTGGCAAGTTTCTTTCGGCATTTCTTCTTCGCCAATGGTCATTTCCGAAATGCTAGCAGATTAAAAAAAGGAAGAAAGTAAAATAAGAGAATTAAATAAGATACAATAAGATTATATTTCAAAAAATGTAAGACGTGTCTAAGGGCCCGCGAGGGCCTAATGGCAAATAAAGAATTTTTTATCTTTTTTTAGCCTGTGTGGTGCGGTACCTTCCACCTCACAGAAAACTGCAGCCAAAAAACAACTTCCAGGCGGTCGTTGTGTTCTTGCGAGTGAGGCCACCAGTAAGCCCCTGAGAAGTTGCTGTGTTAGCAGCAGTGTTGCAAGCGTCCATACAGTAACAGCTTTACATCATATTACCGTATGCTTGTCTGTCTCCTGACGTTGTATAAAAAAATATTGTCCACTAGAGCAAAAATGTTGGCTACGAAACATTATTGTAAAGTATTATTCGTTTTAAATTGTTTATAATTTTACAAGTTTTTTTCTAAACCGAAAATACTTTCCTTATAGGAATGTTATGTGTGTATGAATGTATGTGTACGTCTTCACGCCAGTAGACCAATTCTACTAAAAAACTGCAACTGCACTGCTGCACGGCGTGTGTTAAAATGTTGTTTAAGTTTGACGTTTCGTTATTCTGTTAAGCAATGTGACAGTAGCGACGTCGCAGCAACTCTGTTAATAACTTACACTGCACCTGCACCTTTTGCTGCAATATACCTAATCGTATTCTGATAAATTGTTTTGACATTTGTATAGTGGTGGTGACAGAAGTTTTGAAGGAGTTTATTTGCTGTTTTGCTGACGTTAGTCTTAAGCAACTTTTGCGAAGTGAAATTAATGTTCTGAATCGGTGATTTACATTACAAAACATTTGTTTTATTTTAGGAGATGTTTTTAGGAATATATGATTAAGTAAAGAATCTTTTCAGTTAGAAATACCTACACGCCGGCAATCTCTTTTAGTCAAGCCCCATTGCCCTTAATAAAAGAGTCAACATTAAGTAAAAATTCAATTTATTACATTGAAAATGGTAACATGACAGGTGTTAAGTAGTTCATTTGCAGGATATGTACAGTTACAGTGTAGTTGCAGTGCCGTTGCAGTACAGGAAATTTTAATAGAATAATGTATATCTATTAAAATTTCAGCTGCACTACTCCTTCACCACTCAAATTCTACTAAAAACCTGCAGCTGCACATTACAAGCGTAAACGTGCAGCTGCAGGTTTTTAGTAGAATTGACCTACTGGTCACTTGTCCCTTCTCCTAGTCTATGAATGTGATATTAGCGATTACAAGAGTAAAGTTACTTGTAAATTTTATTTTACAATTATTTATCTATAAAATGTTAGGAATAGATGAGTTAGGCAATATCAAGTTTGAAGTTGACTATGTCATTTTCTTCAACTTAACCAAAGTTGAAGAAAATGACATAGTCGTCCGGAGGGAGGAACTCGTATACTTAATTTATTATTAATTTGAAAGAATTAATTTTTAAAATGTTTCTGATCCCTGCTAACAAAAAAATATCGAAGTGGTCCTTGGTCTATAAAAGGTTATGAACCACTGGTCTAGTCGAACACGCAAGTACAGTTGAACGCAGCCCGTCTTTTCATAGGTCTGTCGGCATTACTTTTTGTACTACGTCGAAAGACATATGGCCCACCTGATGTAAAGCGGTTACCGTAGAGTATAAACACTTGTAGTACATTAAGTATAACTTGCGCGATGCCTTATGTGCTGCTAACAGCAACTACTCCATAGAAGCTTACTGGTGACAAGACAACAGCTGCGGCACTTCGCCAGGTGGGCTGCTTTGATGCACCCTATCTCTCTTAAAAGCACCCAGACCAAGACAAGCAGATATGATCATGCACACAAATGTTTGTCCTGTGTGGGAATCGATTCCACGAGCGTTGGTGTCAAAGTCGCGCCTGAAAAGACTGCGCTGCCGAGCTCGTCAAGGTTCTCGTTCGTTCATCTCGAGTTGCTCTGTGCAGATAGCTTGTTAACCCGTCTGTCCCGGTTTGTTTTGACTGTAGATCACAGTCGTTAAGCTAATTCAAGAGAGATTAGGGGAGGTAAACAGCCCAACCTGAGAAGTACCTCCACCTCATAGAAAACCGCAGCTAAATAATAATTCCCTGGAGGGTTATTGTGTGCATGCGAGGGAAGTTACCAGTAAGCTACTACTACTATTACTACAGCATGAAATTCTTCAAGAAATGCGTAAAGAGGTTTTTAGAACGTATGACACCCCTGGTGTTGCAAATGTCCATAGGCTACGGTGACGGTTTACCACCAGGCTGGCCGTATGCTTGATTTCCACCTTAGTGGTATAAAAAAAAAGCTCCTGAAGAGTTACTGTATTGACAACGAGGGTGACAATGTTTTTTATACAACGTCGGGAGGCATACAAATATACGGCCTGGTTGATGTATAGCAGCTACTGTAGCTTATAAACGCTTGCAATACGAAGTATCACTTGCGCGATGCCACCACTGGTACTAACACAGCATCTCCTTAGGAGCTTGCTGGGGACATTACTCACACACAGGAACACAACAACCTTGGAGTTGTTATTTGGCTGCGGTTTTCTGTAAGGTAGAGGTACTTCCTCAGACGGACTGCTTCGATGCGCCCTACCCCTCTTAAAAAATAGGCGTGCTTCAATTGTCGTATGCATGTATGCCTGCCGAAGTGGTTATAAACAAAAATAACTTAGCCTAAAAATGCTTGTAACTAGGAATGTAGCTCGTGCGTTGTCACTTCCACAACGGCACATTCTCGTCTCGTCTAGACTCGTCGTAACCTCACTCACTCGCAGGAATGCAATAACTTTACAAAGAGTTCTTAATTCAGGGCGATGTTCAGAAAGAATACAACATTTGTGTGCATGAACATGTCTGTTTGTCTTGGTCTGGGTGTTTTCTATGTATAGTAAGTATGTATTTAAAAAAAAAAATGTATTTACGTATGTTTATCAGTTGTCTAGTACCCATAATACAAGCTTCGCTTACTTTGGGGCTACATGGCGCTGTGTAATTTGTCCGACAATATTTATTTTATTTTATTTTAGAATAAGATCGTCTTCAGTGGAACTGCTCCCGATCGACGATCTCTATCTTTCCAAGAACCTCAGGCCAATCTCTATCTTTTCAAAGACCGGCAGGGTCCGCTACAAAGCCTAACGACTACCATCAAAACTCTGCAACCCAAAGGGAGAACCAGAACTTTCTAGGGTTAGGTCACATGTCATTCGAAATATAATTTATGTACTTCAGTGCGGAACAAAGTTTTCAGGGCGGCCACATCTGGATACCAGCTAGGACCTTGTGATTCGGTTCAGAGACGATCTGTATGAATTTTCGGCGATCGTAAGCTTAAAGACGGTGTTGAGCCCTTAAGTTTAAGGCGAGATTTTGCCACCCTTTGTGTGTTCTACCGATTGTACAACGGGTTGTGTTCTGAAGAATTCGAATATGTTATGTTTATGTTCGATATGATGCTGGCAGTTTCTTACAACCACACCGCTCGCCGACGGTGGGGAGTTCACTCTCACACACTGGAACCGCAATGGTTACGTACTGTGTGGTTCCATCAAAGTTTTCTTCCGAAAACTCTCAAGTTGTGGAATGAACTCCCAGCCGTGGATTTCCTCAGGGACTAGAGCATGGGGCTCTTCAAGAAAGCCATGAAGAGGTTTTTACAGGTCAGTGACGCATGAGACACCCACCGGTGTTGTAAATATAGATAGGCTTAGGCTTAGTGGTATAAAAAAAAACAGTCGTGCAGATTGCCACACGATGTTTTCCTTCACCGCTGAGCAAGTAATTATTACAAACATGTAAAATATGAATTTAGTGGTATATCTCCACTCCACACTAGTATTTGAACCGGGGGCCAATCAGTTAATAGGTCAGTTTCTTATCCACTTGGCTATTAATTCTCCAATTCCCTCCAGCTCTACCTACTAATATTTATTGGTAACAATTCTAAATAAGCATATTACGTTCCTAACTGTATTCTAATCTGGAAAACAAACACTGCATTAGGATTAGGAATTCGTTCATCGTCAACATAACAATAGCTTCGAAAGCTGAAAGCGCTGCATTTCCTCGGTCACAAAACGCTTTTACTTCGCCGTGCGTTTAAAAACGATAAGAAAATATGAATAATGTTCCGACAGGTGTGACGTAACAGGTATGGTTTGTATAAAATACCCAACATGTAAGGTAAGCGGCCATTTTACTTTAGCCTCCTCCGGCGCGAGTTTACAAACGTTTGCTCACCATTTAACATAATTATCACGAATATGTGCGTTCGAAAATAGAAAATTTGTTCACAATTATTCGTTTTTTACTAATTGAGTAATTAAATATGTAATTTAAATTTCTAAATGCGTGTTCTATGTAAGTATTTAAATGAGTGTTAGAATTGATTAGTGATATATTGTCAAATTATGCCGGGAATTTTTTAATCGTATACTTGTATTGCGAGATTATCATCGGTAAATTGTTCGACAGTCATTGGACGTTAGACATTTTTTTAACGATTAATAGATGAGGATTTAAGTTTTCCCATCCTGTGATTGGTCACATGACAGACAGGGCGTCCATAATGAAAAGAATAGAACACGTGATTCAAGATGGCTGAATTTTCATAAGAAAAATCGCAGTGGAAGCTTCATCTTGCTTGGTAAGGTATATCATTTCATTTTTGTTATCACTATATAATATTTCATAAATGTAAATTCCTAGCTAATATTAGCATAAAGCAATTGAATATGTACTACATGCTTAGGTTAGGATATTAGTTGTCTTAGTTAATTTAAGATATTAGTTAGTCTTGTTCAGTCCTAGGATTTTTCCGCTCAAATTTATTTTTCGTCCGGTTTATAAATAAAGCAGTTTGATTATCACTTTAGTCAGAATATTTTATTAAACACGTAAGTAACCGTAATTAACAAGACAAAAGTTACCTAATTAATAAAATATTTATAAAATAAATTATCTTTGAAACTATAAAAAAAAATCTGCTCTACCTGGATATTATATGTTATATTGCTTTAACAACTTAATAACAACAGAACAGTATATATTCATGACCCTCGTGATGTTTACTTTTTAATTACTTTCATCTGTACAAAGAGTTTCCAATGTTGACTTAGGGAACGGTTTTAATTCCAAGACGTTTTGTAGAGCAAATACAGCGATATCATAGATTAGAGAGCAGTAAACTCAGTTTGATAAGGTAACTTTATCAGAAATAGGACATAACTTCATTTAGTTACTTTCAGGTAAAATTTTATGCACATGTCCGTATTTTTGGGTAACGTTTATAGTTTGGGTGTGTGATTGATGAATAATGCTATTTAAAATTTTCATCTCAAACTGAAAAAAGATATCCCAGCTTCAACTATTTTTCTTAAAGAGTATTTTTCTTGAGTTTATGTAAAAGATTACAGAACTATGTCACTGGCCTTCGATTTGGATAACAATAACATATTTTGTAACAATAAATGCGGTTGGCACGCTCTTAGTAATTGGTTTTACACACATACCTACTTATACCACAGATGACCTATTGGTAAGATCCTGATGCGAGTTATGCTCTATGGAATTCACTTGGGAAATCGTAGCACAGAAGAAATTACTGCTATACTTAAAATAGTACATCTAAAATGAAATGAACACAACAATATATTCATTACAAAAACATAACCCAACTCATTTAAATAATAGCTATTTAGGTTGGGTCCTACATGACAGCATTTTATTGTTATAATACTCAGGGTCCTTTATTTCCGGCATTACGCGACCTGTACCTTCGCACAGCGATAACACAGCCATACAAAGCCGTAAACATTCGTAATTGAAATATAAACAACAGCAAATAAAGAATCTCTTACGGTCTATTACGGTTATACGCAGAGTACGGCTGCTTTTACTAGTTGTAACGAACTCATCACTAGAATTACAATGAGTCAGTGGCTGCAGGTGATTTTATTTCCGATGCCTCTAACATCTTATACCATATATATTGGCTGTCCAGTATACAGAGCTAAGCTAACCCATTTATTCTTGAGCGTTTTACGCTTCAGGAGCTTCCCCTATATCGTGTCTCCATACTGACTCTACTGGGTCTGATATAAAAGGCCATAGCTATGTTCGCTCTTTCCTCGAGATATTCAGAGTTCTTGTATCTGAATGTAGTATTAGTTTTGTCTCAATATCTTCTGATTACTAATTTAGAGCATGTTGATTGTCCCGTTCTATTTGCACAGTTCGATCGTCATATACGACGGATGTAGTTGCCGCTACTATATCGTTTGAATCCTCTAGATGAGGCAAAAAGGGACAAGTGTTGTTATATCAGTCTTAAGCTTTATGATTAAAACTCGAAATTTCTGATTCAGAAGATCTGTTTAGAACGTCCCATTTATGAATTCTCTTTGAGGGTACGAAAATTAACTCTGCATCGGAATTCCTTTGGAGAAAATTGCCTGTCCCAGTTGTATTTGAAGAATTAAGTCATAATGACACATGTTTCCTTGTAAGTTGCAAACTTCTAGTCTAAAGCTATCATCAAAATGTGGTCAACATTGTTTCTGATAGTGTAGTCTATCCAAATTGTGAATTTGATCTTATACTGTAGTTATACGGTAATAGATCTAACTATATCTTCAACTTCCTGTCATTACTAATGACAGGAAGTTGCGGAGATAAAGAGAAATTGAAATTTTATTAATGATATTTCTAGAAAGATATCTACCAAATTGCGAAATTAATTAGCTTTAGCTTAGAATATCCATATCTGCGGTACATTAATTACCTTCAGACCTATTTTACAGGCAAATACTATTAGTTACGTTAACAAACTTTAGCAAAAATGCACGCTTTACCAAGTAATTCTTTTCCTTAATCTATCAACTTACCTACACTATTAATCTTCATAATAACCAGGTTACATATAGGTGTGTTTCATTGTATATTATTTAAACAGCTGATGAATATTCTTATGACCAAAAAGAAACTGTTTAAAAAGGTGATACGGCTTAAAATATTTCCTTTCAATTCGGCCAGAACACATTTATTTTATGCGAGACATAATAAACCTGCATGAACGACACTTTTTACATATTAGATTGTCCTGTTATTAGTAAAAATTAAAATAAAGTAACGACAACGCGTACTAAAAGTAACATAAATTTTGACGGATCTAACGAACGAAAGCAATATAGCAAATAATTATAAAAAGATGTTACGGAAAATGTAGACAGAGACTAATTAAAATTTTGGAAGGTAAAGATAGAATTAGAACGTTAAGGGAAGCAGACAACAGAGACAAATAACAAGTGTACGAGTCCGACTCACACTTGACCCTATGTTATTGCGATTAAGAAGAAGTTAAGAATAAGATCAAAATCTTTAAACAAACAAATGAAACCATTTTTATTGGAACCTGCATTACTAAAGATTATAATAATCATGTGTTTCTACCTCGAACTATCATGATTTTGACATAACATGTTCAGGAATTCCCAGCAGACTAATATGATATATAAAGAACATGATGGGGCTTTTACTGGATCAATCTGCAATCACTACTTTTATATACTGTCATAGATTTCTTTACCGTCTTCGTTTAATAAAAAAATAAGTTTGTTGAGTAACATACACGAGTGGCACTTGTCAAACAACGTCTTATCAGTTTATCGTTGATAAAGGACGCCGTCGTTATAGGGTTTCTACACACTTTCTTGGTACTGGTATTTCCTGAGTTGATTTGGGATAACATTGAACCGTTGTTGTAGTATAATGACCTTTCCAATAATCCTAAGCGAGGCAGGCACGATGGATTTTTATTATGTCTTAGGTCCGATGGCTAAGTATAGAACTATTACATTCACGCCCTTATCGTCACCGTGAACAATTTTCTTTTGTAATGTGGAGGCGAGAGTCAAGCTGTCGTGAAAGAAGCCCCAAGTCCCCCCCCCCCCCCCTCCCCCCCACAATGTGGTAATATTTAAGTAGAAATACACATATTAGATACGAGAGCCTTGTGACTTAGTTGAGAGATGATGTCTGATGATTCTTAATGATTCAATGCTTACACACGGTTGATTGAGTCAAAAGAAAAATGTCTCACTTTGTGTTTTCTATTTATGCATTGTGTGGTTCTGAAATAGTTGTTCAACATAATGCCTACGAACACATTTATACTCCTCACATTTTAGGAATGAAATGGCCGCGTACGTATGTACGTGTGTGAACTTCTGAAATTTACTTTAGTTCTGAATTAGTAAGTTACAGCAATGTCTTGGGACTTTGATGGGTTGATTCGGTAGAGACAAATGCAATAGACTATATATCTATACGCCAGATATTCTCGTTATTCTTCAACACAACAACCTCAGATGATTTATATACAGAAAAATATTGATGAATATCGAAAGAAGTGATGGAGATAGCACAATGCTTTGTGGCACACCAGTACCAGTCGAGTCTAATTAGATATATGTTCTTCTACATTGATACATTTCCAGACTTATAAAATACCTTTTGACAAATTATCCAATTTTCACAACATTTTTGTGACTAAATTTGGATCAACCTGAATAGAACATATAACGTAAAAACATTTGTGATGAATGTTCCCCTTTCTTGAAGTTGGTTAGAAAATCTTCAACCTGCAGTGTTATCTGGTGCTCTATGTATTTATCTTGCTTATCATTTCGGCTATGTCAAGTGGTTTTTAATAGACCATAGAGCACTTAATACTTAGAAACGTTTTAGTGTTCCTTGCTAAAACTGGCAAAACATTATTATTATTATTTATTTATTCAGGCAACTTTTGACCCATACATTATTAAAATGTATATAATATAGATATGTACACCTCAACTCAACGTACAAGATTACAATTATAATTGCGTAGATTGAACTCTTTCCACATGAATTCCTATACAGTGATTCATGTAGAAAGAATCCAGCCTGTCACTTATTAACGCCAGGATCCTGTGGGGGCTGCGCCGGACTCTGCAGAGCAGGGATGCGCAACGCTTGCAAATGGTAGCATAAAAACAATCTGCTCTAGCTTCGGCAAACATTCCCGAAGCACTGCAAAATCTAGGCAATCCCAACAACAGCCGGAACTATTGAATACGCAGAGCGTTGTATGCCCTTTGCGTACAACTCGCCCATAAGCTACTTGTGTAGAAAGACGTGCAGTATGCTTTGAACAGTGTTATCTTTACACTTCGTGAGCAGCGAGAAAACCTACTTGCGAGCATATTGCGAGCACGCACACACAACGCCCTGCGTTCACGCTTCGCGATTATGGTCTCTTCTTGATATACGATATGTAGAGAACCGAATAGGTCCAAAAGGAGTGGAGGATCATCATAGCAGTCATTGTTATCATCATGACTTCAGATGAAAGACGTCCATTGTTGTACATAAGCCTTGGATTTCCACAGCGATCTTCACAAGATCATCGGTCTATCGTATGAAGGACCGTCCTACGCTGCGTTTTCCGGTTCTTGGTCGCCATTTGGGAACCTTTCGAGCTATGTGGCTTGCCCGCTGCTACTTCAGCTTGCTGATCCTTAGAGCCACAGTAACTCCAGTTCTACTACGGGCGTGCTCATTTGTGAGTCTATCTCGCAAGGAAACTCTGAGCATGGCTCTCTCCATCACAAGTTGTGCAATCTTGAGCTCCCGTAGGACGCCGTAGTAATGGTCCCTTACTACGGCGTCCTACGGGAGCTCAAGATTGCAAGGGGCAGTCATCGTACCCTTGTATAAAGGCAAGGAATCACAAATCTCCAACTACAGAGCTGGCAATAAAAATGTATAGCAAAATAATTGAGAGGCAAAGCGGGCATTTCGAAATAAAAGAAGACGATTAAGTTTACTCACTCCGCAATATCATGGAGAGGCCCCTTTGCTAGACCAGAGATTCCTCTCTTTACTTTGCTTAACGTTTGTCATCTATCGGAAACAACGGAGTTAAGGTCGTAATACCAGCGCTTCTGTGCTCTCCGAAGCACGAAGGAACCGATATGACTACTCCCGTCCGTAGACAAGCTGTAATCGACGCTTCTTAATGTGCATGCTCGATTAGACTGAAGCGCTCAAGCGCTGTCGATCTTCAAAAGCTTGCATGTCATGAAGTCGTGAACGATTTTATGAATTTATGAAGGAAATGGACTATGGAGACCCGATGCCAGGATTTTGCGTAGTAAATAAACTCATCGCTACGAGTAAAGTAGAACACGCAGCCGCTATTGGCTAGTTCGCGAATAAATATCGTGTCACTTATCGGTTTATTGGTTAAAATATCCTCTCATTGGTCAGCAGGCTGGAATCTCTTATTATGATCGCTGAGGTGGTTTGTAGTATTCTAAGGTGGAATTCTGTACGATGGCGGAAATTCCCTGGTTATTAATTTCGATGAGCTTGGTGGCACAGTGGTTAGTAACGCTGCTTTAACACCAACGCTCGTGGGTTCGATTCCCACACAGGACAAACATTTTTGTGTATTAATATGTCTGTTTGTATTGGTCTGGGTGTTTTCGATGTACCTTTAGTATATATTTAAAAATGAACTGAATTTATGTATGTTTATCAGTTGTCTAGTACCCATAACACAAGCTTCAATTGCTTTGGGGCTATCTGGCGCTGTGTAATTTGTCCGACAAAATATATTTATTTATTTAATTACCACTACTGCCTCATTTATAACCGATTTCGAAAAGGAAGAGTTGACAATTCTACCCATATATTTTTTGTGTGTATGTAACACCATATCTTCATAATTAATCTGTGGCCAATTCTTTACTTTTCTATTGAGAGCTCGATGGCGTCGTTGCACGTTCTAACCGAACACGCGGGTCAAGCAACGTCTACCACAGCCTGTCTATCTATCTAGCGCTTCTCTGAGCTAGAGGTCACGTTAAACCGCCGGTCCCGACAGCTGTCGATAGATGACAGTCGTTAAGCAAAGTCAGTGGCTTTCGGGCGGCTTGAAAACGCTGGCCCTCGCCATTTCGCAGTTGAGCAGCGTGGTGGAGTATGGTCTAAACACCTTCGGTTGAAGGGAGATCCGTATCCCTGCAATAGGATGGGTTAGGGTTGGCGCAGTAGTAGTATTGAGTATTAATGGAGTAATCTTAGCTACGCAATTGGGAACATTCTTAAATACTTTATATACGACAATGATTTTTTATTTATATACATGCACACATTATAAGATATATAAAACTAGGTGTCTAGTCTGCCTTACATACACGTAGATTATAAAATAAATTACTTACAAGTCACGTTTGCCATAAAAATGTAACAAAAGAGACAAATTGTTGCAATATTGGAATGTGTAGCAATTTAGACTTTTAAATTGGATAGAAATTTAAATTCGGGAGGCTAACTAAGAAAGTACATAAAACGAAGTAATAGTTGAATAGCGCAAATAAGGAACGCAAATAACGTTACTAATGCAAACTAGTAAAGGAACTTAAAAAAGTGTGTAAAAAAGAAAATCACAATTACGAAAAATCGTAGAAGCTAAAAACAATAAAAGGCATTCTCTGTTTGGGCATGTAGAATGATCAACAACTCGAAAGTGGAAGAATGTAGGAGCCGAGGAAGGCTATCTACCACAACTAAATTGGGCGTGTGTTATCAGAAGGTGATGTCAGGAGACCTAGGAATCGAGCATGCATGAAAAGAGCTGTGAATGGCAAAGAAGCGAGTGAGGTGTGCTAGGAGCAGGTTTTATAGCTCTCGATTCTCTTTGCCTATCTCACCAGAGACCTGGGGTGAAAATATACACACATATATACGAGTACATTGCTAAAAATGCCCCTTGTATAACTAATTTGCCTTACATTTAATAAGTCAAATTAGTTATACATGGGGCATTTTTAGCAGCGTTTTGCCTAGAAATTTGTCTGTATAGAGTTGGTAGATTGTATTCTCAACAAACTAAATTCATCTTTTCCATTTTTACAGCGACAGGATTAGGGTTGCCATACGTCAGGTCAGTACGGGATTAATTACTAATTACTGCATTTAAATGCATTATATGTAGTATAAATATACGTACAAAAAAAACAGCAATTAATTACTGCTTTTTTTGTACGTGTATTTATTGAAATACATAGAGGTTCGGAAAAGCCTGTCCGGCTAGGATAAGATACTATAAAATTATATGCGAATAACTTTATGAGTACGACTTTGATATAATGAATAACACTAATGTGCTATGGTAAAAAAACTGTTATTAGGAAGCTTTGAAAAAAGTAGAAAGAAAGTACACGCAAAGAAGAAACTTCAGCAAAGTCTGTCCTTTTTATGTGTACTCTACCCTACCAATTTCATACACTTGCAATACCACGGCATCACTTGAAAATTGCCGACCTCATAAAAACTTCTTTACGCTTTTTTTAGAAAGCATCGTACTGTATGTAGTCTGCGAGAACCTCCACAACCGAACACCTCTCGGAAAAAAACTTCTATGGAATAACCTCGTTAGCAATTCTAATAGCTTGTCTCTTTATGAATTTACACGGTTCAAGCTGGTATTGAGGTGCTTCTATCCAAGTGACTAAAGTCTTGGACTGGCTGACTTAAGATTTGTATAACATGATTTTTTCCTTGAACAAAATTACTGCATCTTTCTGCCCACCCAGTTTTTTGATGCCAATAACTCCTCCGGCGTCCAGGAAATTTGGAACTGAACTTCGCTGGAAATCTAACTCGGTACCAAAAAACCCAATAATCTTGGCGATTGTAAGGATCAAGTTCTAGAATTATGGAACTTCAGCTAATTAAATTTTCTTAGTGGTAAACGCATATACTTGTGTGTTGGTGATATTGAAATGGACCAAATTCGCCCGCCCCCAGTCGAATAGACAAAGTACCCTCAATTTCAGACAGAATGAATAAATGAATGTCTTTATTTACCGAAACATAAATGATGATGAGAATTCGATTATGGATTTTCTCCATAAGAGAATAAAATATATTATGGCTTGTAAAAATAAGTGGTGTCCCCGATGCTGTCGAACATAGCAATGAACGTCGTCAATTGATAAAGCACAGAGCTTTGCCTCGATGTCGCATTAGCTCCTATTGAAAAGGATTTCCTTGCGTTTGCTGGACCAGAAGCTAGCAACTCGGCACTTGCACAAGCCATCAGCCAGATCGTACTGTGGCTTCTATAGGAGAACTCTGATTATATTCATATAGTGTTTAAATGTTATTTAATATTCTTCTTTCTAGCGTTATCTCGTTTCCTGATCCGTTAGGATTAGGATTAGGACCTAAGGGTTTAGCGAAGATACTGATTGTGACATTTAGTGAATGCTTTCCACAACCTAGAGCTAGGGAGAGCTAAGAGACCTAAGAGCTAAACCAGAACTTTCTTCTGTTGTGGCAAATTTTTCGTCTTTCGAAATATAATTTCTTGGGCGTGCAATTTTTCTCACAATGTTTTCTTTTACCGCCAAGCAAATATGTATATAAATCCAAAAACACGAATTTAGTGGTACATGCCTCGGTCTGGATTCGAACAGGTGACCAGTTGGTCAATAGGCCGGTTCTTTATCCATTGGGCTATCGCTGCTCTTAATTAAATAAGCTGAATTACGTACTAATAATACACTAATTTTATTTTGCAAGTCCGTATTATTGCTAATCTAATCATGACAAAAGTTATAAAAAAATGTTTATAAGTCCCTCACGAGGCCCCATCGCTATTTTACTGTTGTTAATTCCCAACAATCATGGATAACCTACACGAAAAGCACACAAACCGTAAATTCCGAACGTAACTAAACACAAAATGCAGTAGTTATAAAAAAACAAAAGACATACCTTTTTAAATAGGTTAAGTTGCATCACAGACACCTAATTATAAATTCAAAAAGACAAAACAGTGTGTGAGACAAAAGAAATGCTAATAGGTCGCTTGTGAACAAATCCCGGACAATTTGCCTTAGAAAAGGTGTTGGACTTGCGTATGCGTAATATGCATGAGTTACTTAAGAAATTTTGCGGCCTTGCGTCTCATAAGTACATTTTATAATCTGAACTAGCGACCCGCCCCGACTTCGCACGAGTGCAATGTAGATACTAATTTGTTTTCAGTGTGGAGTGATTTCAAATGCACAACTTATCTAACGTACCTACCTATTTAATTGGATAAAGGCTAATACTACACAAGGAGACTTTGTACAAAAGTCATCAGCGTGGGCTCTGTCTCACCTATTTCTACCGGCAAGCAGCTATATTTATATAGCTGTGTTCCGGTTTGACGGATGAGATATGGCAGAGAAATTACTGGGTACTTTGACGAAACAGCATTAGGTCATAAGATTGGCAGCGCGCGAGTAACATCCCCGTGGTGTTGCGAGCGTCAATAGGATGCGGTAACCGTTTACCATCTAATGCGGACCGCATGCTTGTTTGCCAATCTACGAGTAGCTTCGTAAATAATTATTAGCCATTTTTTTGTAATATGTATATAAGGGGTTATCCTTAGGAGATAGATCATATATATATAGAACTATATCTTTTTAAGATGTCCAATTCCGTAGTACATTATTATGATCTACGAGTATCTCGTAATATTTTAGCCAGCGTTTCTAAAGTAAGAGCACAAAAATATATTGTTTACGACATCACATTACAATTCTTTTAAATTCTTGTCTTTTCTCTACTATAATATACACGTATTATACACATAAACTTTCCTCTTGAATCACTCTATCTATTGATGAAAACCGCATTAAAATCCGTTGCGTAGTTTAAAAGATCTACGCGTACAGACGGCGGGAAGCAACTTTGTTTTATACTGTGTAGAGATGAAGATAGATTATGTGTAACCCTGATTTTTAGGATCCTGTATCATATTGCTATCACTCTGTCCATGATTTCGTGGCATGATATTAGAAAATTGAGTCGAATCCAGAAACAAAATCGATATTTGAAATTCACTTGAACTTATTTTATAAATTTTGCGGCCTTGCCTCTCATAAGTAGGTACATGTTATAATCTATATATATATATATATATATTTTATATGAAGATAGATTATGTGTACCTAACCCTGATTTTTAGGATCTTGTATTGCTATCACTCTTGACGTGATTTCGAGGCGTGATATTAGGGTCTTGCTTGAGTCGAATGCAGAAACAAAACTGATATTTGAAATTCACTTGAAACTTTTTAAATGTCTCATATGAAAGGGATTTTTTTTTGTCTCAATACACGACTGGGCCAAAAAAGGAGTGTTTACTTGTTACATTCCTTATTCCACCACAACAGTAACTACTAAATGCTTTAACCGATTCTGATGTATACTCGTTGGTATACTTACGTTATCTTGCGTAACATAGGCTGACGTCATAATAAAAACAATATGGCGGATTATGTACTCAATATTGACGAGCTCGGTGGCACAGTGGTGAATTCCCACACAAGGCAAACATTTGTGTGCATGAACATGGCTGTTTGTCTTGGTCTGGAGGTTTTAAGAGAGGTAGGGCGCATCAAAGCAGCCCGTCTGGGGAAGTACCTCCACCTCACAGAAAACCGCAGCCAAATAACAACTCCCTAGAGGGTTGTGTTAATGCGTGTGAGTGAGGTCATCAGTAAGCTCCCAAGGAGTTGCTGCGTAAGCAGTAGAGGAGGTATCGCGCGAGTGATACTTAATATATCGCAAGCGTTTATAGACTACGGTACCCGCTTTACATCCGTTGGGCCGTATGCTTGTATGCCGTATGCCGTATTCATTCACTCACCATTCACACACCACTGTGTCTCCTGTGTAGCCAGAATTAACAGCGGCGACCACCAAAAAGGCAATGAACAGTGAAATCCATTGCTGTCCCGGGGGTTAAACTACAGCTGCCTTGGAACTCACAATGAATTTAATCAGAAGAAATTTGTAAGAGTAGGAAGTTTTCGAATTAATTTGGAAAACTTCCTACTCTAACAAATTTCTTCGATCACCGATGTGGGCCGATGTGGGATGTGAGATGTACAACGAAATTCGTGTTTTAGGATTTATGCACATATTTGTAATTAACAAGACTTCGGTGGTGAAGAAACATCGCGAAGAAACCCCGACGCCCAAAAAAATGTATTTCGAAAGACGTTTGATTTAACCTAATTAAGGCCTGGTTTCCCTCTGGCTTGTGGAGGTCTGACGGCAGTCGCTCCATGTAAAAAATAGTATCTTCACCAAATCTTTAGTTAGCGGGTTTCTGTAATCCTAATGGTTTAGGAAATGGATTAACTCCTGCAAGAAGAAAAATTGGACTTGTATCATATGTATGTATAACTTCACGCTAGGTCCCTTGCGTGATAGGTGGAGAGAACCGAGCGCCGTAAGACGCGGTCCTTACATAGTTCACTCGCTTCTGTGACATTCATAGCTCTTTTCATGCACGCTCGCCGGTTCCTGGGGCTCCTGACATCACCTTCTGATAAAACACGACCAATTTGGTCATGATAGGTTAGTCTCGGTCTTCCTCGGCTCCTACATCCTTCCACTTTTGCATTCTAAAATTGGACTTTCTCAATCAATTACATACAGAGGTGTCTGAAAATGATTCAGCACATGTCTTTAAGTTTACCACTTGACATCATTATATACATATAATATACATTGACATTAATTTATTGTAATAGTAATAATTGACGATTTGAAAAAGGACCTATATTGGCAAATTTTTTTCGGCATTGCTTCTTCACCAATAGTCATTTTCAAAGTGCTCGAAAATTATCAAAAGAGTAATCGAAACTGTAAAGAACTAAGACAATAGAAACATAGGATTTGTTTTAAATAATGTAAGACGTAGTATTGTCTTAGATTTTCGCGATTGCTATACATTGAATTAAACAATTTTTAACGGAAGTATCGCGTGTTTGCAGTATCCGTGGTCGCACAGCCACAGCCACAGCATTCGAAATGTCAGGTTCAACAAAATAAATAAAACACGCGATATTTCCGTTAAAAATTGTTTAATTCAAAATGTAAGACGTGTCTAAGTGCCTGTAAGGGCCTAATGGCAAATTTGAATTTGACAAGTACCCGTATGGAGAAGTACCTCCACTTCAGAGAAAACAGACAGTTAAATAACAACTCCCTAGAGGTTTTTATGTTCCTGCGTGTGAGTGAGGTCACCAGTAAGCTCCTAAGGAGTAGCTGTGTTACCCAGAGGTGGCACCGCGCGGGTAATACTTAATGTATTGCAAGCGTTCATAGGCTACGGTAGCCGCTTAACATCAGGTGGGCCATAGGTATGTCTCATCTTTTTAATTTAGCCCATGTAACTCAACAGTTAAGAACGATTGTAAAATGCACAAAATTGCATTGAACCTTGTACCATCTCCAGTTCAATTAACACAAGTACCATAAGCGAAGATGGTAAATGGTAACTCACGCGTGCAGACTAATTTGATTGTCGAGAGTCAAGGTACAACCGTTATAGTGGAAATAATTGTTTGGGATATTACTGTCTTGAAGTTTTCGAAGATAATCTTCATACACTGGAACCGCAATGGTCGCGTACTGTGCAGATCCAGATAAATTTTTCACTAAGAACTATTAGGTTGTGGAATGAGCTCGCTGCCGAGGTCTCCCTAAGCGAATGCAGCATGGGGTTCTTCAAGAAAGGCGCGAAGAGGTTCTTACAGGTTCGGTAACGTAAGAGTGACAACCGTGGTGTTGCAAATGTCCATAGGCTGCGGTAACTGCTTACCACCATGCAGGCCGTAAGCTTATTTGCCACCTTAGTGGTATAAAAAAAACACGAACAATTTGGTCATGGTAGGTGAGTCTTGGAACTTCCTCGGCTTCTACATCCTTCCACATTCACATTGTATATTATATTACATCATACTTTCGTCCTGCATTCTTTCTACATGTCCGAACCAACGGAGCATGATTTTTCAGAGCAATTCTCTTTCTTACATCGTCATTATGAACACGGACAGTAAGCGTTATGCCACAAATTTTACGCAATGCTCGCATCTCGACCGCATTTGTTCCACTTTCATGCTTCAGGCACATGCATGTATCTCTGCCATACCCAGCTTTCAATTCCATAAGTTGACTTTGGGATTAGCACCACGTTATGTACGGCGAGCTGTACCTTCTGCCTAATAGTTTACCCAACGCTTCATTCACGCTGTTCCCTGCTAAAAGCGCCTTCTAAATATACAATCTCATCCATCATCATGATGGTGCAATCAACGCGGTCAGCAAGTTTTACGTCACAAATTACGCCCTAGGAACCGGCGAGCGTGCATGAAAAGAGCTATGAGTGTCAAAGAAACGAGTGAGTTGTGTAAGGACCAGATCTTATGGCGTTAGGTTCTTTCTGCCTACCCCGCAAGGAAGTAGTCGTGAAGATATAGATAGAAGTTCAGGATCGTGAGGCAGCTTAATATACTCGTATAATTAGTCTAGCCAAAAATAATGCTACATAGAAAGTTCTTTTTTTTCAACTCTATAATTATTTTGAATTTGGAACGCGTTTATTATGTTAAAAACTTCTTTCTATTTACCGCCGTTTTACATATTTTTTTGTGTTTTTTATAAAATTACAATATGAATATTAAAGAATATAGGATTGCAGTGATTGCCTTGCACAAAGTGGGTATGGAGCTGTCGGTCATTCAAGACACTTGAAAAGCTTGGTAGGTATAAGCCGTATGTTGGTATGTCGTACTATCGACAGTTATACCAACACTTCCTCTGTTGAATACCATAAAAGATCAGGGCGACCGCGTGCTGTTCAAACTATAAAGGATGTTAATGCTGTAAATGCAGAATTCGCCGAAACCCTATTAGCAAACAAAAAATCTTATCGCGAGAAATCAAGATTACCGCTAGGACTCTGTCGCATATAAAAACAAGACCAAGCTCGGCGTTTATCGTCGATATGCAGGACATGCCCTAAATCAATCCCTAAAGTTGAAGAGAGTGATAAGAGTAAAGAAGCCGCCCAAGTGGTCGAAAAGGTACATCGATCATGCGTCTGTAATGGTTTGGTGGGGGGTGTCTTATCAAGGAGTCACAAAGCATCAGTTTTGTGAAAAAGGAGTGAAGACTTCAGCCAAAATGTAGTGTGTAAGAGACTGTCTTCGATCGTGTTGTGAAACCTCTCAGCAATACACTTTTTAAACATTTAATGTGGACTTTCCAGCAGGACTATGCACCTGCCATGCAATTCTGTAAGAGCAAACGTCCTTACATCCTCGGAAACATCGGCTGTTACAGCCTTGAACACAAAATTGCAATTCTTTGGTGTCGCTTTTCATGGTTGTGCGACACTAGCGCCGCAAGACTGCGTTTGGAATTGGAATTCTACAAGGCAAACAGCCTCGCGTACGCTTACAGCCTTATAGAATATCAAATAATTTAGCCGTGATCGCAGTAGACAATGTCAAAGCTGTGACATCTGTGATCACAGCGACGCACACAGCCATTACGAGTCGCTTAGAGAATTGCATGGCAGGTCACATGGCACGAACTACCTAAGCCTGGCTCGAAAGATTGGGCCTCGTCTAGCCCAGATTTAAACCCCTTAGACTACAAATTATGGTCAGTTTTAGAGGACATGGCCAAGTCAAGTCAAGGCAGAGACGACCGGAGCCGCCATGGCAGCGACAGCATGTATTTACTAACGGTAAGTGGGTGCTGGTCGGCGATATTCTGCATGAATTAATCGGTGGCGGGAGCACACAAAGCAGGTTAGATAAAATTGCACGGATAGTTTATATTTTTTAATTCAACGTTGGCACCTGATGTAAACCGGTTACCGTAGCCTATGAACGCTTGCAATAATCACTTGCGCGATGCCATCTCTTCTGCTAACACAGCAACTCCTTAGGAGCTTACTAGTGACCGCACTCACACTCATGAACAAAACAATCCTCCAGGGGTTTTCTATGAGGTGGAGGTACTTCCATAAACGGGCTACTTTGATGCGCTCTACTTGCTTGGCGCACAAAATGTTCGTTCTGTGTGGGAATCGAACTTACGAGCGTTGGTGCCAAAGTCATGTCATTCACCACTGCGCCACCGAGCTCGTCAATAATAATTGTCAATATATTAGTGACGATTATTATATTTTTTTTTATACTACGTCGGGAGGTATACAAGCATACGGCCCACCTGATCTAAAGCGGGTACCGTAGCCTATTAAAGCTTGCGATATATTAAGTATCACTCGAGCGATGCCTCCTCTGCTGCTTACACAGCAACTCCTTGGGAGCTTACTGGTGACCTCACTGACACGCAGGAACACAACAACCCTCTAGGGAGTTGTTATTTGGCTGCGGTTTTCTGTGAGGTGGATGGGGGCCCCCAGACGGGCTGCTTTGAAGCGCCTTACCTCTCTTGTATACAAAGTTGGGTCCTTTTATGTGCCTGCTTTATTCTACGGAGGCAAGTAAAGGTACTCATAGAATTTGTCAATCAATTGCGTCTACCTAACCAGTGTGGAAACATTCGCTTCGTCGCTGCTTCTGATTTATCTCCAATTGTTCGGTAATGATTGCCGTTTGCGAAATCCATCACAGATGCAGTTTCCTTTCTATTCAGTTACTATTGTAATTTTATTAGTTACTATCGATCTGCTCCGGCTTTGCACGTGTCTCGCGCTAACCTCCCTTCTTCTTCTTCGTGTTGTCCCGTTTCCTAATCCACTAGGATTGGCGGGGTCCGTTAAGCCTAAGAATTGGGCTGTCGAATGCAAAAAAAAATCAAATTTGACTGATAGTTCCAGAGATTAGCGCTAACAAATAAACTTTTGTTTATACAATGTCGGGATGCATACAAGCATACGGTCCACCTGATGTAAAGCAGTTTCCGTAGCCTATTAACGCTTGTAACATATAACACTCGCGCGATGCCTCCTCTGCTGCCTACAGAGCAACTCCTTAGGAGCTTACTGGTGACCTCAAAAACTCTTCCGCTTTATATATTAGTGTAGAATTATGTGACTTTGTTATCATTGTTATTATTACTAGCGTCTCGATCCGGCTTCGCACGGATTTTCCGATCGCTGCCAATCTTCACAGCCTTACCCGCTGGGCTAAAATGAAGATTCCCTGAAAATTTCATCAAAATCAGTTCTGCCGTTTTCGAGTTCATACGGAATATACATACAGGCATACAATTGTATGTATAAGAAGATTAATAAATAGACATTCTTTTTAGTTTTTTATACCACTAAGGTGGCAATCAAGCATACGGCCTGCCTGATGGTAAACAGTCACCGTAGCCTATGGACATTTGCAGCACCAGGGGTGTCACTTATGCGTTGCCGACCTAGAGGGTCTAACCTCTTCACACATTTCTTGAAGAATTCGATGCTGTAGTCCCTTGGAAAAACCTCGGCTGGGAGCTCATTCCACAGCTTGAGAGTTCTCGGAAGAAAACTTCTCTGGAACCGCAATTGTTTTTGAGTCTATTATCAGGAACACCGTTCCTATATGAAATCTATATGTTTGTCTGTGCGTTTTTTCGAATATTCGAATTTTGACTTCAGATTCGGATTCAGCATAAAAAAGTAGAATAGGAATGTTCAGGAACACCGTTCCTATCTCTTAAGGAACGTGGTCAAAATGGCCGACAAATTAAAAAAAAATAATTGAATTGTTATATAATTGACGAGCCAGGTGTTCCTCTGGCAATGCAAGCTTGTGCATTCTCAACTGGTTTTTTTATGAAGTAATGTAATCTTAATTAAACTTATATGAACATATTTATGGAAGTCTCAGCAAAAAATAAAAAAATGATTCCATTCGAAACGGCCACCTTTGGCTTTGATACAGGTCTTTATTCTGTCTAGCCACGAATCTATGGATTTGCGCTCTGTTTCCATGGGAAATGTAATCACTGCTTGCTACAGAGATTTCTTAAGAGACACAATGTCGGCATGTCGTTTCGAGCAGGCCATGTCCTCTAAAACTGACCATAATTTGTAGTCTAAGGACTTCAGATATGGGCTAGCCGAGGGCCAGTCTTCAGCTCTTATGAAGTCCAGAATTTCTTTGGTTTATTTAGTTCGTGCCTTGTGATTAGGTGCAGTCCTGCTGGAAAGTCCATGATACATTTTTAAAAAGGGAATTGCTGAGAGGTTTCACAACACGATCCAAGACAGTCACTTGATACATTTTGGTTGAAGTCTTCACTCCTTTTTCACAAAAATTAGGCTTTGTAACTCCTTGATAAGACACCCCCCCACCAAACCATTACAGATCCAGGATGATGACCACGTTGTACCTTTCCGACCATTTGGGCGGCTTCTTTACAACTGTGTGCGTACACTTTGTGTAGTGCTCTTCAACGTGATTTTTTTTCATCAGTAAAGAGGATATTTCTAGGTCTTTGACGTGAGTATTGGCACAGAAGGCGTTTTGAGCGAGCACTCTCTTCAACTGTAGGGATTGATTTAGAACATGTCCTGTATATCGACGGCAAGCGCCGAGCTTCAGGTCTTGTTTTATTATACGCGACAGAGTCCTAGCAGGAATCTTAATTTTTCGCGATAAGATTTTTTGTTTCCTAATGGGGTGTCGGCGAATTTTGACTTTAACAGCATTAACAGCCTTTGTAGTTCTAGCAGCACGCGGTCGCCCCGATCTTTTATGGTCTTCAACAGAGGAAGTGTTGGTATATCTGTTGATAGTACGATATACCAACATACCGATGATACCAAGCTTTTGAAGGGTCTTGAATATGACCGACAGCTCCATACCCACTTTGTGCAAGGCAATCACCTAAATCTTATTTTCTTTAACACCGCATTCCATTTTGTAATTTGATAATAAACACGAAAAAAATATGTATAACAACGGGAAATCGAAAGAAGTTTTTAATATCATAAACGCGTTAAAAATGCTAAATAATTAAAGAGTTGAATAAAATAAAAGTTTCTATGTAACAGTATATATCTTTTTTCAGTTATATTTATAAATTTAAATTATATTTTTTGGCACGCCTGTACCAGGCAAATGGGTAGAAGATACGTACAGTATTGTCGTTTTTTAGGTTACGAACTTAAGGAACTTACATACCAGCAAGAAATTGATTTTATTCGTATACCTATAGATAGGTAACAAACGAAAGAGTAGACTGAGGAAAACTTGTATTTCAGGAAATAAACAATTTGGTTGGATTGATTTGATTTAATTTGATCCCTATAGTACGGTATCAAACGGAAGACGAATCAAATAAAATTAATTATTTGCTAGAATACAAGTTCGAAGTTATGTTCATTATAATGAGAACTTGGTATCCAGTTCACTGCTGTAGCAATGAGCTTCACTATCAAGTGAGTCCACATTACCCTCGGGTCACAGTTGAGTTGACACAAGCCTTTAAAGTCGCACCATCTTGGGAAGTACCGTTAGCTGGTCGGTATTTCAAAGCTGATAAACAGTAGCCAGCGTCGCCGCTGTTCAAACAACGTGCACCGTCAATTTACACTGTGACACAATATTAGGTTGCGTGTAGGAGTGGGATGGCAGTTCCTTGAACTATATAGGGTTCTACAATCCTAACTAATGTTATATATGTGAAAGTGAGTATATTTGTTTGTTTGTTATTCCTTCGCGCCTTAATTATCCAGGCGTTCATTACGAAAATTTGTATACATATTGTCAGGCGTACAGAGAAGGGCATAGGCTATTTTTTATTTCGTGAAAGTATCTCATTCCAACGGTAAAGCGAAAAAAAGCATAATTTTTCTGCTGTAGATGGCGCTGCAATCGCCAAATGCTAACTATTCATGTGAAGGTGCATGGAAAAACAGTTCCTGTAGGATGATTTTGATTATTTTTTTGAATCTCTATAATTAAATTTAATAAAAGCTAATTAATACAACTCAGTTCATTCTAAAATCGCTTAGTACGACCACAGCTCAATAGATTGCGCTGATATTATATATATTTTTATTTTTTGTAAGAAAAAACAAACATTACCACTAGCTGGGTCAAATGAGATCTTATGAGTCCAAAATACGGAGGCGAAGCTGCTTGTAAAAGCTAGTTTGTTATAATGCTTTCTCAACAAGTTCGTTCATGTGAACTAAAGCCGACCCATTACCGTTAATCGATGATGCATACAACCACGGAATAGAAAAAACAAGTTGTTTTTCTATTCCGTGCATACAACATTATGTTTGTGAAACCTGGAGATTTAATTTGTATTAGTTCATGTTGACACATAGAATATTTTAATTTCGTCCATTTCAAAATATAACTGATTTATACTTTTCTATATTTAGTTCTAAATGTCTTCAGCGGAGATTGAGTCTTAGAACTAAAACAACGTATAACTTTTCAGCGTTTTTTTATACAACATCGGAAGTCATACAAGCATACGGCCCACCTAATGTATAGCAGTTACCCTATGAACTCCTGTAATGAATTAAGCATCACTCGCGCGATTCCACGTCTGCTGCTAACACAGCAATTCCTTAGTAGCTTACTGGTCACACGCAGGAACACAACAACCTATAGGGAGTGCTACTTGTCGGCAGTTTTCTGTGAGGTACTTCCCCAGACGAGCTGCTTTGATGCGTCCTACCTCTCTTACAACGTCCAGACCAAAACAAACAGACATGTTCATGCACACAAATATTTGCCTTATGTGGGAATCGAACCAACGAGCGTTGGTATCAAAGTCGCGTTATTCACGACCGAGCTCGTCAAATACATGTCATGTTACAACAAATAAGTAATAATCGGTTCTTTCTGCCTACTCAAGAGAGCAGGACGGCAATACACAGGTACAACAAATAAATAATGATGATGAAGTGGAATTGAATCCAGCTAAAGCCAGTGTGTATTAATTAATTACCATAACAGTGTATCCCACAATATACGAGTCTAATTGAAGCCTTTATTATTTCAGCTATGAGTCTCATTGTTACGAGACCTGAAGATTAATAATTTTGCCACTTTATTTAGTTAATTTCAGTGCAGGCGATTTACGAGTAGTTATCAGTATGCCCTAGGGATCTATTTTGGGTCCCTTTTTATTTGTAGTGTGTGCGAATGATCTGCGCTACATTGTACAGAAAATGGCAGATGTAGTACTACTTGCTGATGATACCCATTTAATATTGTCTTAGGTTTTCGCGATTGTTACACATTGAATTAAACAATTTTTAACGGAAGTATTGCGTGTTTTATTTATTTTGTTGAACCTGACGTTTCGAATGGTTTGCAGCGTCCGTGGTCTTCCTGCGACCACGGACGCTGCAAACCATTCGAAACGTCAGGTTCAACAAAATACCCATTTAAGTTTAAATGTAACACTCATGTGTGAAAATTTCGATAAAATTCGAAAAGTTTTTACCAGCCTAAGTGAAACCTTTCTTGTTTCAGGTATAGGTCTCATTGTTGATCTGAAGATTAATAATTTTGCCACAATAATCTGTTAATGAAGAGAGCTATCCGTCGACAGTATTGCATATAAACACACTGTCATGGAGTTGCTCTCTTTATGAACGGATGCTGGCCCAGCGATGGATAATCAAGATACCCATGCACTGGAGACAGAATCCATACGCTTTGCTAAAGCCCCAGCTAAAGAATACCGAGGTAACATATACAACGCGACTGTGGAAGTGTCTGAAGATGAAGAAAGCCGCGTTTTTTATTAAGGTATTCACCAGGACTGGAACGAGGGACCAGTCGGTTCATAGGCCCGTTTGATGTACACCAGGCTCACTGTTCTTGATGTGATGATCCTGCGAGTGAATGAGGCGTAATAAGAACTCCAAAATAATTGTCTACATGTTATTTGTACTCCTTATATTGGATGTCATTTAGAAGGTTCTGAGGATCTGCTACGTTGCACCAAACGCGGCATCGTGAGAGCAAATGCAAGCAAGTATCAATAATCCATCCACAATATATTGTAAATCCCTTCACATAAGGTGGACTAACTTGTTTCCTCCGAACGTAGTGTAAAAATTCAATGATACTTGTTATGTATTTTCTTTATTTACAATACATAAAATATAGCCGTAGTCAAAAAGTAATAACAATGCCCAAAATTTGATTGCATCTTATTTAAGTAATAGAATGCAGACTTTCACACATATGGAGTTAAATCTAAAGGCTGATATATAGTATATATCAGTGTGCGCGAGGCTTCTATTTTGGGTCCCTTTTTATTTGTAGTGTGTGTAAATGATCTGCGCTACATTGTACAGAAAATGGCAGATGTAGCACTACTTGCTGATGATACCTATTTAATTTTAGATGTTGCACTCATGTGTGAAAATTTCGACAAAGTGCACGGTGCTCTCTCTGCCATTCTAAATTAGCTCACATGCAATTATCTTTTATTAAACTGAGCTAAAACCAAATGTATTAAATTTAGTCTACCAAATGTGACTTTTGGCCGATACAGAAATTCTTCGTGACAACAATATTTCTAGAGCCTATTTTAACTACTTTCACAACATTATGTCGTACGGTACATGGTTGTCGAGAAAAGTGGCTGAAACAATTTTTATCTTAAAAAACAGTGTCATCCGTTCTATTTATCACATTACTTCAGGGAATCTCATCAAGAAATAAGTATATTTACTGTAACCTCTCATACTTTTATTTCCTCCGGATGTAGTCCAAAAGTAGTAAGTATTGAATAATAACTTGTTTATGTATTTTCCTTAGTAAATATATGTGTAAGTAATAAATTTAATAATAACGATGATAACAAAGTCCCATAAATGTAATTCATGAAGATATTCCGACTTGATTAAGTCGCTGCAAGCAGTCGATTATGGCTATTTAACTTGCTATCCCCGCAGCTTACGTATGACTCTTCAGGAGCTTACATTTAACTTCACTCGCAGGAATACAACGAATTGTTATTTCGCTGCGGTTTTCTGTGAGATGAGGGTATTTTCCCAGACAGGCTGCTTTGATGCGCCCGATTTCTCTTAAAAACGCCCAGAATAAAACAAACAGACATGTTGAAGCGCACGATAGTTCATCCTGTGCGGGAATCGAACCGCACCGTTCTAGTCAGGATCTACATTTAATTGAAGAAAATGGAATTAAGTCTGAATATTAATACGTGGTAATAACTATATTGACGAGCCCGGTGGCGCAGTGGTGAAACGCGCTGTTACGCTACTTTGACCCCAAAGCTCGTGGGTTCGATTCCCACACAGTACAAACATTTGTGTGCATGGACATGTCTGTTTGTCTTGGTCTGGGTATTATCTATGTATAATAAGTATGTATTTACAAAAAAAAAATGTATTCACGTATGTTTATCAGCTGTGTAGTACCCATAACACAAGCTTCGCTTACTTTGGGGCTAGGTGGCGCTGTGTAATTTGTCCGACAATATTTATATATTATGGGGAGTCCTATGTTCAGCAGTGGACGTCTTTCGACTGATATGATTGATGATGATGAATAGCTATATCAGTAAAACTAAAAATTAAACACACGCTACTTTGATGCGCCCAGCTTCTCTTAGCGTAGCGTTCGTAATGAAGACGTGAGAGAAAGAGGTGGTCTGAAAGAGAGGACGAGCTCGGTGGCTCAGTCGTGAATGATACGACTTTGACACCAACGCTCGTGGGTTCGATTCCCACACAAGGCAAACATTTGTGTGCATGGTCTATTTGTCTTGGTGATGTTTTAAGAGAGGTAGGGCGCATCAAAGCAGCCCGCCTGGGGAAGTACCTCACAGAAAAACGTAGCCAAATAACAACTCCCTAGAGGATTGTTGTGTTCCTGCGTGTGAGGGAGAAAAAAAGAATAGTAATAATAGGTTCAGGCGTTATTTTGTGAAAGTCAAATTTACAGGCAATTTGCTCTATACCTTTGTGTGTTTCCGCTCCCGATTAGGTCGTGCGAACTACTGCCGGCCGGCATCCACCTGCTAGTAGACGCATGCCGTCGCTGCCATGGCTACTCCGGTCGTCTCTGCCTCGGCTGCTGCGGTCGTCTCTGCGAGTGTTCGCCATCTGAAATATATACGAATGTTTACTTTTGTAAATATCCGTTATTTACGATACATAGAAAACACCTAAACCGAGAAGGTTATTGTGTGAGTGTGAGTGAGGTCACCAGTAGGCTCCTAGGGAGTTGCTGCGTTAGCACCAGAGGTGGAATCGCGCGAGTGATACTGTGTTGCAAGCGTTTATAGGAATGGAACCCACGAGCGTTGGTGTCAAAGTATCATTACTAACCACTGCGCCACCTAGCTCGTCATTTACATCAGATATGAGATACGTTAAAAATTGTTTAATTCAATAATTATTTATTTTTAAAGTGAATATATAACTAAATATTCTGTGAATATTTCAAGCGTCTACCTGTTGCCGTTATCAATATCGAGCAAAAACGAGCAATAACATCACGTTTGTTGTATGGGAGCCCCCTTAAATATATATTTATTCTATTTTTTAGTATTTGTTGTTATAGCGGCAACAGAAATACATCATCTGTGAAAATTTCAACTGTCTAACTATCACGGTTCATGAGATACAGCCTGGTGACAGACGGACGGACGGTGACGGTGACGGAAGGACACTCCAGTTCACCCCGGACCACAGGTCCATCATGCCACCGGGAAGATCTCCACTGTCGCTTCCCTGTCACCGACAAACATAAGGCATCTCACGTTCATTATATTTATCAGCTTGTCTTGTCGTGTAATCCACCTCTTGCATTCCATGTATACGGCACCCAGTTCTTCTGGACTCGCCAGGTTGTATGCTGCGTGGTGGGTCGCGGCCCCCACTACCGCGTGAACTTAACTTCGCACCAACGAGGGCGGTTCGCTGCGCGTCGCCCACGGACGTCCTAATCTTATATAATGGTATTGTTCCAGAATAGCAATCCACCGGTTTGTTAAATTGACAGGGTCGCGACATGCACGCTACTGGTTCCACATACAGACAGATAGACATTTCTACATCAAAATCGTAAAAATATCCACACACAGTAAAGATAAAGATAAAAAGATACAGATTCTATATTTGCCATTGGGCTCTCGCGGGCACTTAGACACGTCTTACATTTTTGAGTATATAATCTTATTGTATCTTATTTAATTCTGTTATTTTACTGTTATCCTTTTTTTAAACTACTAGCATTTCGGAAATGACCATTAGCGAAGAAGAAATGCCGAAAGAAACTTGCCCTATATTGATATCTTCTCTCTCAAGGTCTCTTTTAAAATTGTCAATTAGATATTACAAAATTTTTTTTACATAAGCATATTGGTACAGTAATGATATCAAATGGTAAAATTAAAGATTATTAAGACAGGTAGCCAGTTGGCCAGAATACTGTAAAACAGTACAACGACATGATAAAGACATACTAAATTTTACGCAAATAAAATATTCTATGTAACAAAAACTATCTCACGTACATAAACTACAAAATACGTGTAAGTTTACATAACATCCTAGAATCTTCCGCACATAATCTATAAGCAAACGCAAGAACTAGCACATCTTGACAGGCAAACATGTGCTTATAAAATTCTTAATGTTATCTCGGCGCTGATAACGAGATCCAGATACCGGCGATAAGGTCACTAAACACAGATATCAGGTGTGGCAAGGCCTTTAATGACTTACATGTTGTAAAATTGTTTGAATTTTGATTTAAAAAGTACGCATCGCAACCAGCCGCCAATGAGAAACAAGATTTTCTCTACAAGTATTCCAATTCGTGCATTTTAGCTAATTAGGGACATGCTCACTCAATTCGGTGATGTGGATCTCTTTGCAGACAGTTAATTACGTTTACTTGACGGGGCTTTTTTTGACTATGATATGTAAGCACTCATTGTCTACTGTTGACCTCGATCGCCTATGAAAGCTTTAAGGTCTCGCTTGTTCAGTATACTTTGTGACAGCTGTGTATATACCATTCAGGAATTTAAAAGAATAAGATATAGTATTAAGTAAACCTCGAAGCCGCATTGGTGGCTCTTTATACTTTGATTATTATTATCTTTTCACTCACGGGTATTAATCCTGGTCATTTGATAGGAGTGCGCGGGGATAAGGATCCAACGCGTAGAGGCCCCTTCGAGAAGACTATGTAATGTTGTACACCCGCCGTGACCCACTCCAGGGGATATCAATGGGACAATATACCAATGAATAGGTCACGACAGGTATTGGGACTATTGGAAATATGTCGGAAAAAAGTGGGCTATTAAAATGAGATTAGGAGGTATTATTAGAACCGGGCTATTGCAGAAGAGGGACGGATTATTAATATTATTATTATTTAATTTATGACATTTCCTATTTATTATTATATCTTGGATATAAATCGATGTTATCAATAATTATTAAATATTCATTTGATTGACATTGACATTGCTTTGACATAATATGTAAACTAGAATTAAATTACAACTATTTCTTTCACTTTGCGTGCCAATTATTGGTGCGACAGTTGCGACACGCTTGTACCTACTGTTATATTGTGTACCTATTTACCGTGTTTGCTTGCAAATAAATTATTTAATTTGATTTGATTTCGATTTTATTTTTATTTAAGCACTTATTTTTGTTTCATTTAATTCAATTAGATATATTATTAATCAAGGATATCGTATTTAATATAATTTATATATATATATTTGCCATTGTATAATTTGAGTAGGTATATAAGTAACTCAATTTGTAGTAGTATTATAATTACGTCTATGTATCTAGCTATAAGTCGCATTGGGCATCCATATAACCTGTAATGACTATCTAAATAATAAATAAATTCTACTGAAAAACTGCAGCTGCTCGTTTACGCCTGTCACTTAAGTCGTAAACGTGCGATTGCGGTTTTTTAATAGTGTGTTATCAGATATCTGAAAACCAACACACGTATAAAATTTTATGCAATGCAGCGATCGCGCAGCAGTGGGTACTGCAACTGCGCTGCACTATTCGTTTTCTTTAAATGAACTAACCCCTGTTTTGTAACAATATTACTGGCTAGTCCTTCAGGCAAGCTATAACTTAAATATTTTCTCTGAAAGTCAAACGAAAGTTTCAGGCTCCGTTTCCCTTAAATTGTTGCAGAGAGGTATTTAAGATTAAATAGCTCATCATCATCTCTACAAACATATCCTGTCAAAAACCAAACATTTTAATATGACTGGCCTTTTCAACATATTAATTACACTTCGCAAAACATGCTTGGAAAAAAATATCAGAATATATTATACGATTATATTATAGCAGGAAACGTGCAGCTACAATCAGATTTGCAGCAGAATAGCGAGTTATTTCCTGACTACACTTCACCTGTGTCGTCATGTCGTTGTGGCTAGATCGTTTATCAGAATAACGAAACGTCAAAGTATGCGTATTTTGAAATATGACACATAGCAGTGCATTTGCGGGGTTATAATGTATTGACCAACTATATTATATATATATACCAACTATATACTATATATATATATATATATATATATATATAGTCTTGATCTTCCTCGGCACCTACATCCTACCACAATCGTATTGTATAATACATTTCGTCATTATTTCATCGTGCATTATTTCTACACGTCCAAACCAACGGAGCATGTCTTTTCTTCACACTAAGACTCTCTTAAAATAAAAACTGTAACCTAAAGAACTGAAATTGTCTTCAATAAATTGACGCCAGTGAAAATAAAGTAATAATGTTCAGTCAGTTATTACGTTATTATTTTAGAAGTGCTACTTGGGAAATATGGATAAGCCCGCCTTAACTCTTGAATTTGTATTTTGTATATTAGGTATATATTGCGACATTGATCACGCTTCGCATTTTTTTTTATACAACGTCGGGAGGACTACAAGCATAGGGACTACCTAATGTAAAGCAGTGACCGTAGCATGTAAACGCTTGCAATACATTAAGTATCGCTCTTGCCATGCCACATTTGCTGCTAACACTACAACTCCTTACCTCTTAGCTTACTCGGGACCTCACTCACACGCAGGAACACAAACACCGAATATCCCTGTTTCCCACTGTATTTACTTTCGAAAGAAATTACAATTGAAGAAAGAAACAAAAAGAAAACAGAAATGTTTTCTTTTTGTTTTGTTCTTTAATTGTAATTTGTATTTGGGTTGTACCTGAAATAAAGACATTATTATTATTATTTTGAATTTGCTTCCATAGTGGGAGGCAATGCTGTGGGAGGCACAGGGAGAATTCCGTAATGAAAAGGGACGTACGGATCAAGTTTTCTCACTCCGCAATATCGTGAAGAAGCATCTGGCCATAGACTGTTTTCTGCGATTTTGTGGATGTTGAGAAACCATTTGATAGGGTTGTGCGAAAGAAACTGTGGGATATATTGTCTAGATATGGGATTGACGTTTCACTGCTCCGCTCCGTGCTGTATAGTCCGCTTACAAAGATTGCTCAGCATGTGTGCTGATAGATGGTAGCATGTCACCCTGGTTTAATGTCAAAATTGGTGTCAAACAGAGTTGCGTGCTATCTGCTAGGCAGTTTATTCTGTATCTCGATAATTGTCTGCAGAGAATAAGGTCAACGAATGTAGGATTGCGTATGGGTGACCTAGTGGTGAACTGTCTGCTGTATGCAGACGATACCTTGATATTAACAGGAACACTATCTGTACTGCAAATACTAGTCATAATAATGAAAGACGATTGTATATAGAGAAAGGCTTACTATTGAATGCGAAGAGAACAAAGATAATTGTGTTTGAAAGAGAAGAAACCAGAACCAATGTAAGAATTACGGTTGATGATGTAGTGTTGGTACAAGTGAATGAGATTGTATATTTTGGATGCGCTTTCAGCATGGATGGAAGGTACACCGCTGATGTGGAAAGACGAGTGAGTGCTGGGAATAGTGTGAACGGAGCGTTGGGAAAACTTTTGGCAGTAGAAACTTGAGCCAAAAGGCATAGTTCGCTATACACAATGCATTGCTGGACCCAACGCTTACTTATGGAAGCGAGTGCTGGGTATGGCAGAGAGAACATGAACGTAGGGTAAAGGCGGTCGAAATGCGAGCGTTGCGCAAAATTTGCTGCGTAACGCTTGTAGACCGTATTCTCAAAGATGATGTTAGAAAAAAAGTTGGTCTGAAAGAGATCGTCAGTTCGGACATATGAAAGAATAACGAAGCAGATATACAACGCAAAAGTGGAAGGATGTAGGAGCCGAGGAAGGTCAATACTTACCTACCATGACCAAATTGGTCGTGTTCTATCAGAAAGTGATGTCAGGAGCCTTAGAAACCGGCGAGCGTGCATAAGAAGAGCACTGAATGTTAAAGAAGCGAGTGAGGTATGTAAGGATCAAGTCACGCGGCGCTCGGTTCTCTCTAATTACTTGTCTACCCCGCAAGAGATTTGGCGTGAAGTTATAGATAGAAAATAATCATAAATATAATACCAGTATGCCTCCCGACGTTGGATATGAAAAAAAAAGAGAAAACTCTCAAGTTGTGGAATTAATTCCCATCCGAGGTTTCCCAAAGGGACTACAGCATTGGGTACTTCAAGAAAAGCATAATTTTTAGAGGGTCGGCAACGCACGAGTGTCTATTCCTGCAAACGTCCATAGGCTATGGTAACTACCATCGTCATGCCGCACGCTTGTTTGTCATTTTCATCAGTCGTGGTATAAAAAATATTGTGTGCAGTTCACACCACACGCGATAGAAGTGAAACCTTCAAAAATGTGAACTTAATCACGACAATATTCTGCATTCGTTTTCGGCATACTTGAAAAATGTTTTTATTAAAATAATGAAATAATTATGTAAACAATACACGTGTACAATACACCACAGTTGTTATGACGCCTTATCCCAAGCTTCGTAATACGCAAACGCGCACGTACACGTACTAACACACGTACAATGCTCGGACCTGTAATAAACAATGCCTTCTATCACATTCTCTTGCATGTTAAATCCTATAGATGCATGTGGTTGTCTCTTTTTAGTGTCGCTTTTTCGTTTCATCGAGTTTCAAATCACAATGACGCTAAAGTAGTTTTCACTTCAATATATTTGGCAGAGCTGCGATAGCCAGCGGAGCCACATTACCCTCAAAATTGCCGTTTGGGGTAGACTGATGTCATCCAGCTAGCGTTTAGACGGTAATAGTGAGAAACTCCAAAATCGACACACTAATAGCTAACATATTGTAGTTTTGTATCCTTTAATTTGAAATTTAAATGTTCGTTGGTGAGGAAGAACGGTCCAAAATCGTTCCAATTAGAAAAAAAAACATATGGGAAAACGTATGGCCGGCCACTCTGCAGTGCAGAGTCTGCACTGCACTCCCATCAATAGAAAAAGTAACAGCACTCGTCGCTAGATGTCGTACAGGGTTCCATATATTTTTAAAAAATTAAAAAATTAAAAATAAAATATTTAAATATTTTTTAAATTTAAAAAATATCAGCTCTGCCTACACAACTTGCTGTTATTTACTAGTTATTAAAACCAGCTATTGGCACGAGTTTATTCCGGTCTCCAGCGGCAATCAAGCACAAAGGATATACCTATCTATATATTAATTGATTAACATTTGTGATTACAATGCAATATCCTCAAGATAAACTGTTTTACGTTTAACATTACTCATTAATACCTATCAAAAGATAATGAAGATATAATATCAGAATTTAAAATCAGTGTTGTTTTAGCGGACGCAGCAGAATGGCGACGAAAATATTTTTTATATGTTTATTGTTGTATTTCTTGGATGGTGTACATAGTGCAGTATTGTGTGAGGCGGGGTTTTGTCACGTAAGTTATTTTGATATGGTTTAGGGGTAGTTTAGAATGAAAAGTGAAGGGTATTTACTATTGTTCAAACAGAAATTGCATAAAAGGCAAAAATGTAATCTCACCAATTTGATTATTACATTTGACGAGCTCGGTGGCGCAATTGGTAATACTATTTGCGCTTTGACACCAATCATCAAAGCAGCCCATCTGGGGAAGTACCTGCACCTCATTGAAAACAGCAGCCAAATAAGGAGTTGCTGTGTTAGCAGCAGAGGAGGCATGGCGCCAGTTATATTTAATGTGTTGCAAGCTTTTATAGGCTATGGTAACCGCTTTACATCAGGTGGACCGTATGCTTTTATGCCTCCCGACGTTGTATAAAAAAGAAACGCTCTTAGACTCGATTCTCACATAGGATAAACATTTGTGTTCAAGAACTTGTCTGTTTGTCTTGGTCTGGGTGTTTTAAACAGAGGTAGGACGTTCACAGCCGTCAGGGTTAATAGGGACCTCCACCTCACAGAAAACTGCAGCCAAATAACGACTACTTAGAGGGTTGCTGTGTTTCTGCTAGTTAGTGAGGTCACTCTAAGCTTGTAAGGAGTTATTGTGTTAGTAGCAGAGGTGGCATAGCGCCTGATACATAATATATTGCAAGCGTTTATAGGCTACAATTATTGTTTTACATCAGATGGGACGTAAGCTTGTATGCCTTGCAAAGTCGTAAAAAATATTCGTAGAGAAATTATATATAAATTGATAAAAACAAACAGTTCTGTTCAATATATTTCTTTTTTGTTTGCGAACTGATTTCAGTTTCTTTCGGTTTAAGAACTATTGATGACGTTTTAGTGTTATCAATAAAAATATCGGAAAAATTAAAAGAAAAAAATTGGAAGCATGCAAATTCGTGTACCTATGTATTTCTCAAATTTTGAATAATGACAATTTGAACTAAACTACTTTGCGTGCTTCCACTGCCGATTAGTTCACGCGACATAGCTCCGGCCGGCACCCGCACACTACCGTTAGCAGATGCATGGCGTCGTTGCTATTACTGCTACGGTCGTCCCTGCTGTAACAGCAACCAAGGCAGCAACGGTGGCGGGTGCATGCGGTTCATATTTCAGATGGCGGGCAATAGTTGATACAACCAGAGCAGCCGAGGCAGAGACGACCAGAGCAGCCATGGCAACGTCTGCATGCATCTATTTACAGTAGTAGGTGGGTACCGGCCGGCACTATATCGCATAAACTATTTGGGAGCGGAAACATACAACGGACAAACCTGTAGGCTTATTTTTACTAAAAACAACCGCAACTGCCATGCAATTCTGTAAGAGCAAACATCCTTACATCCTCGGAAACGTCGGCTGTTATAGTCTTGAACACAAAATTGCAATTCCTTAGTGTCGCTTTTCATGGTTGTACGACACTAGCGCCGCAAGGCTGCGTTTGGAATTGGAATTCTACAAGGCAAACAGCCTCGCGTACGCTTACAGCCTTATAGAATACCAAATAAAAACCCGTGATCGCAGTAGACGATGTCAAAGCTGTGACATCTGTGATCACAGCAACGCACACAGCCATTACGAGTCGCTTAGAGAATTGCATGGCAGCACTGCTGCGCGGCGTGTGCAAGCGATCTGACAGCAGCGACGTTGTAGCAGCGCTGCATCGATTTGCTGTTCTGTTAAAAACCTTGACTGCATCTGCACGTTTCCTGCAATGTAATCGTATTCTGACAAATTATTTTGACTTTTGTATAGCGTGGACAGAAGTTTTAAAGAAGACGTTGTATAAAGAACTTGGCTCTGTTATAATTTATAATTACAATACTCATTTGTAGAGTTCATACCGCTTTCCAGTGTATTCTTGGTTCTTTTTATGTGTTCCAAATAATCAAACGTTAATTACCTAAATTAAATATGCTTATTTATTGAATCCCTAATGAGAATACGGTATTTTCAACCATAAATTACATTAAATAAATAAATATTGTCGGAAAAATTACACAGCGCCATCTAGCCTCAAAGTAAGCGAAGTTTACAAATGAATGCGCATCTACTAATAGTGGGTGTTGGACGGCGCTAGTTCGCATGAATTAATCCGTAGCGGAAGCACACAAAAAAGTTTAGATCCTATTGCCTGCAAATTTTACTTTCGCAAAATAACCCCTGAAACTATATTTCTATTATTTACTGCTAAGGTGGCAAACAAGCGTACGGCCTGTCTGATAGTAAGCAGTTACCGTAGCGTATCGACATTTGCAACACCAGAGTGTCACTTTTGAGTTGCCGACCCCGTAAGAACCTCTTCAAGCTTTTCTTAAAGAACGCCATGCCCTTGGAAAAATCTCGGCAGGGAGTTCATTCTACAACCTAATAGTTCTTGGTAGAAAACTTCTCTGAAACCACACAGTACGCGACCATTACGGCTCCAGCATATGAGGATGAACTCCCAGCCGTCGGCGAGCTGTGCGATTGTAAAACGAGGCACTGTTGACATCATGCCAAACAACTCCTGAGAACACAACCCATTGTACAATCGGTAGAACACACACAGGGAGGCTCAAATCGTGCGTGAGTTCAGGATCATCGACGATCCTCACAGCTCGTCTGCACCGAGTCATATGCTCCTGTTAACTAAGTACTCTACAGTTTATATAGCCCATGAATGTGTGCTTCTACTATCGATTAGAACACATGAACTAATAGCGGAAATAGCGGAAGCACACAAAGTAGTTTAGACCAAATTGCCTGTACCTACACGAACTTCCTCTAGAGGTAAGATTGGCTTCCTCTTTAAATTACTTCAAACTCCGAGTCAAGAAATTTTTAACTGGTGATTTGTGATAATTTATGGATGCATACCTAAAAATGTATCTCATGTTTGTTTGCTTTTAGTTTATATATTTAATGCATTTTCATATTTTTGTTTCTTTTTCATTTTTATGTATTGTTTTGTTTATTAGTCAATTCGTTATACGTATTAGATAACCTTGTACTTTAATTTTAAGAAATTTATAGTATTGTTGTTGTGAGTCGGTGTACGTGTGTTCTTTCGCCCATGTAAATTGTTCTATCAAAGACTCTAGGTTGGCTGAAAGAGATCTCTTTTAGTGATAAGTCCGCCTTTGTAACACTAGCTTTATTTTTATTGTAATTTATTTTGAACTAGCTACTCAACCCAGCTTCGCACGTGTGATCCAATCGTTACCAAACTTCACAGGATCACCTGCTGGACTAACCTGAAGATTCACAGAAGGTTTCATCAAAATCTGCCCAGCCGTTTTTGAGTCCATAGAGGACATACAGACAAACATTCATTTTTATATATATAGATGTAACGTACAATAAAGATATTACAACAACAACAACTTCCCTTACAGTCTCATGTGAGAGAGCATGGCTGCGCGTCTGCAGCAGTGGAGTGCTCCATCAACAACGCCACGCACACTGGCATGTGGATGCTGTCCCCTACCATATGCAATTGCTGTGACTACTGCTTACCGTGGTATGGTAAGTAAAGTACGTTCAGACGGCCGAGATAAAGAATGTAAACACACCTTCAGGCGTGCACTACATATTTTTATTAAGCCTCCACTACGCTACTCGCGAAGGTGATCGAAATTAAGGGTATAATAGAGTGTACAGAGGGACTTCACTTTATTATGAGCTCGGTGGCTCAGCCGGGGATGACGCGACTTTGACACCAACGCTCGTGGGTTCGATTCCCATACAAGGCAAACATTTGTGTGCATGAACATGTATGTTTGTCTTGGTCTAGATGTTTTAAGAGAGGTAGGGTGCGTCAAAGCCGCCCGTCTGGGGAAGTACCTCCACCTCACAGAAAACCGCAGTCAAATAACAACTCCCCAGAGAGTTGTTGTGTTCCTGCGTGTGAGTAAGATAGTACCAGTAAGCTCCCAAGGAATTCCATACATGCCTCCAGTACCCACTACATGGTTGTTATGGGTGATGTCAACGCAAGGCTAGGCCAGAGGAGCGGGACAGAGCAGAGAGTGGGGCAATTTGGAATAGGGTAGCGTAACCAAAGGTAACAGATATTGGCCGACTTCATTAAGAAGGAACTCTATACGATAAACTCCTTCTTCAGGAAATCACCACACAGGAAGTGCACCTGGATGAGCCCTGACGTTTCCACAAGGAATGTGATAGACTTTATCTTGACCAACAGAAGATAGATATTCAATGACGTCTCCGTGATCGCTAGAGTGAAAATGGGTAGAGATCACCGTATGGTAAGAGGCGTCTTGAATATCAATGTCAGACTGGAAAGGTCCCGCATGATAAAGACAACTCTAAGACCTTCAAGAGCCCATATCCAAAACATTTCATTGACAGCTTTCAGCTTGGACTCCAAAACCACTTTCTAAGGCCTAGAGAACGGTGTCTCCGAATTAAGTTCTTTAAGCCACGCCTTACAAACAAACCTCCGAAGCTTTCAGTCCAAACCTTCCAGTTAATGGAAATTTGACGAGAAAGGAGGTTGCAGTCTTTAGTGGAGGCGTCCTCGTATAGGCAGCGAAACAGGCAGATTTCCATCTCTTTGCGACGCTACACTCGTCTCTGCAATACAAAAAGTATTGAAAAGACGATTAAGCAGAATAAAGCGACATTGTCTTATTGACTCGACACTACACCGAGGATATCCCGGATATCAGCCTGTACGAGATTAGGATGGCTCTTAAACAGCTTAAGACCAGCAAAGCCCCAGGCGATGACGGAATCACTTCGAAACTTCTGAAGGCGGGTAGAAAACTAATACCTAGAGTCCTTCAGAAGCTTTTCAATTCCGTCATCCTCGAGGTCAAAGCGCCGCAGGCATCGCAGAAGGTGGTGTTGTTTTTCAAGATGGGTGATAAAGCTTTATTGAAGAACCATAGACCCGTCTCTCTTCTGAGCCATGTCTATAAGCTGTTTTCAAATGTCATCAGGAATCGTCTCGCACGCAGGTTGATGACTTCCAGCCTCCCGAACAAGCCAACTTCCGGAAGGGCTTCTCAACCATAGAACACATACATACGCTGCGGTAGAAGACCGAAGAGTATTATATATGCTTAGCGTTTGTGGACTGTGAGAAGGCCTTTGATTCGATAGAGACTTGGCCTGCGTTCCAGTCTCTCCAGCGGTGCCGCATTGATTATAGGCATATCATAAATATTATAAAGCGGCAGAGTTTGTTTGAACGCGCTAATCTCTGGAAATATCGGTCGGATTTGAAAAAATATTTTTGTATTTGATAGCCCAATTCTTAAGGAAGATTATATGCTATTTAACATTCTGCTACGGGGCGGACGAAGCAGCGGGCAACAGCTAGAAAAACATAAGCATGAGTGATCACTGATCAGCGTAGGGCCCAAAGGTATGTTCTGAGAAAAAGGCTAATTATGGGTTATTCTTACTAAATCATTTAATTTCAACAATTTCAGGAGAGAACCAACATTGCAGTCGCGGTGGTCCAGGAACGGGGACTACTGTGGGACGGTGTGGAGCCGGCCTTACTTGTGAACCCCATGAAGACGGGCACAATTACTGTGAACGAAGTAAGCGTTACTACATTGCCTATGCATTAATTACTACTTTATAGCAGTGGTAACCTCCTTAACTAAATTCGTGTTTTCGGATTTATATTTGTGAATGTCACCTGCACGGCGATAAAGGAAAACGACATGAGGAAATCCGCACGTCCAAAAAATATATTTTCCATAGACGTGAGACTTACCTAAGATTTGTTTTCCCTCTGGGTTGTGGAGGTCTGACGGTAGTCGCTCCATTTAAAATCAGTATCTTCGCCAAATCCTTAGATCTAGCAGCGGACCTCGCAAATCCTAATGGATTAGGAAACGGAATAACGCTAAGAAGAAGAGATAGCAGCGGTAGCCTCCATAGAGGCAAGTAAGTAATTACTACATTAGCTGTGCATTAATTACTACTATATAGCAGAGGTAGTCTCCATGGAGACAAGTAATTTGTTACAATTACTGTGAACGAAGTAATGCGTTACCTACTTCAACATTAATTACTACTAAGCAGTGATACCCCGCTGGACAAAGAACCAAGCTATTTTCCGACGGTCGCTGATTCGCTTCTTGATGTACCACAAAATTAGAAAGGTCTGATTTTCCATATGGGTTGTGAAGGCCGGACAAAATCAGAATCGGCTTAGGTAATGGACCCCGCCAATCCTAATGGATTAGGAAATAGGATAATGCTAGGAAGATGACTATATAACTAGAGGCTATAAACTAAATGCAATCGCATGTTATAAACAGTTTTTCTTTTTAGTGGACACAGAGTGTCACCGAGCACAAGATAAATATGATGAACGACACGCAAATGGGCAAACAGGAGCTCTTGAAGAGCGGCCAGAATGTGATGGAAAAGGCGACTACGCAGCTATATCTTGTGTGCCAACGCAGACGTAAGTATACATTTGCATGTAGTATTTTGTGACAACCCTAGCAACAGAAGAGAAAACCGCTCAACGTTGAGTTTCTCTGAAACTCAACGTTTGTTATAACCATGAAGGAAATAACCTATGGAGACACGATAACACGATTTTGCGTAGTAAATAAATTAATCGCTAAGGGTCGGGGGTAAAGTAGAACGCGCAACTTTATTGGTTAGTTCATCGATCAACATCGCAATACTTTACAATTTCGTGAGTTACATGCTCCCCGGGGAACCCTAGTTCTTTTTCTGAAATATCAGTAGCCTAAGTTACGCCTTATAGTAATCAGACAGGCCGCTGTGATGCGCCCCACCTCTCTTAAATCACCATTAATAGGACAAAGGTTTTTTTTTTTTTATTATTGGGAACACGGTATGTGACTGCCAGGGCCTACTTGGTGGGCCGCAGGACACTGGTGTCCAGGAATAGAAACCACGAAATACCATGCACTTCATATCATCTCGTGGCGTCTACTATGTCGGCCTTGAAGGCGCCTCTTTACATTCCTCTTGAAGAATCCAATGTCGAACTCATGTGGAGCCGAAAACACACGCGCCGGGTAGTTTAGAGTAGTAAGAATTTAAGAGACCTGTCGAAGGTGCCTCACTGGGAAAGATACTTTCCTACTTTATACAAGACCGCAGTCAGGTAGCAATTTTTGTATGATTATTGTATTCCTGTAAGGCTTGAAACTGCGTTAAGCGGACGTCCGCGACGGACAACCGTCGCGTATCTACGCACGTGGACGCGCGGGTGGGCTCCGGGAAAACGCGACGGTCCCCGTCGCGGGTACCCGTCGCGGAGACTGGATTACGGAGTGTCGCTAGTTCAATTTTAACGTCGTGCATGTACAGTAATTAATTGCATGTAATGTAATTTCCAACCGCGCCGCTGTTCGTGCATCCCGGTCTTTATATAGGTCATTTGCCTGGTCCCATATGACAGGGCGACACTGTACCAATAATTACTCTTTCTGTATCGAAAGACATTATTCTTGATTTTCTCCGCGCGTGTAGACTGTGTCACATGGCGTTACTTACTAAACCAGACCGCACGTGTCACCGCTAGCGGGTACCGCGCGTGCCCCCGCGCGGGCGTCCGTCGCTCGAAAGCGGGCCCCGTTACGCGGGCGCGGTGCCCGCTTCCCCGTGACTGGCGCCCGCGCGGAGGCACGTGACGGAGCACTTTTGTATGAAACCGGACGGGCGTCCGCTTAACGTAGTTTCAAGCCTAAGTGTGGTTATTAGTAACCTTCTGAAGAATTTCTCTGTTATTAGCGTTTCATTGTTATCAGCAGGGAAGGATTATTCTTGTATTGCAAGTATTCATAAGCTATTGAAACCACTTGGCATTAGATAGGTCAGTTTGTCCTCTGATGATGTACCTACGTAAGAAAGAAAGTTAAACACAAAGATAAAATACAAGACTGGTCTAAGTCACTGCCTTGTGGGACACCCATGTTGACTTTGCGCCAGTCAGATTTGCAATCTTTGATTTTTATCGACTGATGCCAGTGAGAAAAATAAAATTTGCACTATTAAAGAGAAACAAATTCATTTCACAAAGCACTGTAATTAAAATTTCGTGGTTGGCCATATCGAAGGCATTTGAGAAGTCAGGTATCAAAAAGAGAGATCTATATTTTGCGAATGTTACCGGTAATAATTACTGAAACAGCTGCTCTATGACCAATACGAAATCCAGATTAATACTTAAAAGCACGTGAACGCCGTAGAAATGAGAGCGCTGAGGAGTATATGTGGTGTGAGAATGATTGAAAATTGAAATAGGACGATATGATAACTATGTGGAATGAAAAATGATGTAGTGTCAAAAATTGAAAAGGCTATGCTGAGATGAGTTTGGTCAATTAGAAAGAATGAATGACAAAAGAGTTTCCAAAGAAGTGTATCGGGCAAGAGTAAATGGAGATATCGGTAGGGGCCGCCCTAGATGCACACATATGGATCAAATTGGTGATGTGTTGAAAAAGGGCCAAATCAAAGCACCCAAAACTGAAGACCATACATGAAGGGGTTAAGGAGTGTGAAAGAAACAAGAGAGGTATATTTTTGGATCGGTACACCCAACGTTCCATCGTCTCTACCTACCCCATTGGGAGACAGGCATGATAATATATATGTATGTATTAATACTGATTCGATAGATTGTTCAGTTGAAGATGTCTGGTAAGGCGTAAATGTACAAAGTGATCTTAGAGACCTCAGAGAGAAATACCTAAATATTTCCACTCAGCACTATAGCCCGGAGCAAGTCCAGCACTAGCTGGGCTCGAAATATTTAGAAACAAAAAAGCGGTAGGCTTATAAGAAGAATGTCCACGATTATTACCAGCAGCCTATTGACCAATAGATCCCCGGTTTGAATCCTGGCGGGAGCATGAACCACTAAATTCGTGTTTTCGGATTTATATACATTTTTGTCACTTGCTCGGCGGTAAAGGAAAACATCGTGAGGAAACCCACACGTCCAAGAATATATATTTCGAAAGACGCGTGACCTAACCTGCGAAACATCTAGTTTTCCCTCTGGGTTGTGGGGGTCTGACGGCAGTCGCTCCATGTAAAAATCAGTGTCCTCGCCAAATCTTTGGGCTTATGTAGCGGATCCCGCTAATACTAATAGATTAGGAAACGGGATAACGCGAAGAAGAAGAAGAGATCATAACGAAGATAAAATACCAGACTATGATTCACAGTTCAATATGTAAGCTAACATAGTATATATTACTTCTGTGATTGGTACCATCGTGGTTAGGTATATCTCACACTATAGCTGTATGCTAAGGAGCCAAACAATTTTACCATTTTAAACCACCGTAATTGAACCAAGTACGGACAGTTATAGTACATTTTTGCTGCCGCCGTCCGCTAAAATCATTTTTATGAGGCTTTGTTGAGCTCGGTGGCGCAGTGGTTTGTAACGCTACTTGGACACCAGCGCTCTTGGGTTCCATTCTCGCACAGGACAAATATTTGTGTATGACCATGTATTTGTCTTGGTCTGGGTGTCTATAAGAGAGACATGAAACACGTCACGTCAAAGAAGAATTCCATACTTGGTGTAGTTTTTAGAAAAATATTTTTTTTCTGCCAATTCATATCAATTATTCGAAATATTGCGCATTTGAAAAACAAAATGATCAATGGGACAATTCTGGTTTTACAAATGATTTTTTTTGTATTTTTCAGTTGCTTTTGTCAGTCAGCAGAGGGAAAACGATTGTTTGGTGAGACTCTCTACTTAGGAATGGCAACGATCCGGAATATGCAATGCGGTAAGTAATAAATCGCTGTATAGTGAACAGCATGAATAATAAAAATCAAAATTTAAATAACTTATTGCAAAGTAGGAGACAACACAAAGACAATACTGACGACAAGAACTTACAAAAAGATTTTAAACAGAAGAGAGATGCAATAGCTGAATTGATACAAAAAACGAAAAATACCTATTATCAAAAATTGTTTTCAAACTACAAAAGTAATCCCAAAAAAATGTGGGCTCTTATAAATAGTTTAGCTAACAACAAAGGAAACCAAAATAGTGCTCCTCCAAAGCTTTCAATAGACTCTAATGAAATTGTTGACGTAGATGAAGTCTGTGATATTTTCAATAAATATTTCTCAACTACCGGTTCCCTACTAGCGGATAAAATACCAAAAAAATATCACGATGGTACCTTAAATCCCATCTTCAATCAACAAAAAATATATATAATAAATAACCACGAACTATTGACACTAAGTCCATGTAGCGCAAACGAAGTTAAGAAAATTATTCAAAGCCTTGATCCGCATTCGTGTAGTGGTTTTTTTTTTTTTTTTTTTTTTTTTTTTTATAGTAGTTCAGCATAGTGGCCCCTCTTTGCCTGATGGTAAGCGAAAGAGGAGCCCAAATCGCAACTGCAACTGACAATATACTACATCCCGTATCCTGTCAGTTGACGCTGCCATGCTGACCCGCAAAATGCTTCTTCACGCTTCGTTTGAAGGATCCCATATTGTAGGAAGGAGGGAACACATGTGCAGGCAAGGCGTTCCACTTTTTAATGGTACGACAAAGATAGGAGTTGCCGAACTTTTTGGTACGCGAAGAGATCTCCTCAACCGTGGAACTATGACATCGCAAGCCCGCACGTGTGGTTCTATGACGGAAGGGTGAGGGTGGGATAAGGGAAAACAGTTCTTCAGAGCACTCGCCATGGTAAAGGCGGTAAAATACGCTTAGAGAGCCTATGTCCCTACGGAGTTGAAGAGGTTCTAGGTTTTTGGTGACCTCTTCGTCGTCAATTATGCGGATAGCCCGTCGCTGCAACCTATCGAGAGCCTCAAGAAGATACTGTGCGGAGCCGTCCCAGAGATGCGAGCAATACTCCACGCAGGCCCGAACTTGTGTCTTATAAAGCAGACAAAGTTGGTCCGGCGTGAAGAACCGGCGCACCCTGTTCAGGACTCCGAGCTTTCTTGAGGCTGTTGAGATGAGGCTCTCGATGTAATAACGCTGGTTAAGGTCGCAACGAATACCCATACCCAGCATATTCAGGCTATCACGCATACTGAGGGAAGCACCCTGAAGACTGGGAGTGGGAAGGAAGGGGGACATTTTTGTTGTAAACGCGCAAACCTGAGTTTTCTCGGCATTAAACTCAACCAGGTTATTGGAACCCCATTTACTAATGAGATCCAAAACCCGATTCAGTTCAACGACAAGACTCTCACGCCTCTCACCGATTTCTGTCCGACCAGCACCAGGCCGACCGAAATATCGCCCATGGACCGTACTGTCATCTGCATAGCAATGAATATTACCAAGTGGCAGCATGTCATTGATATGCAGAAGAAAGAGGGTGGGCGATAGAACGGAGCCCTGTGGGACACCGGCATTCACTGACATGAACCGCGAAGCGCATCCATCTGCAAGGACGCGGATTCTACGCTCATGCAGGAAGCCAGCAATCCAATTACATAGCTGGAGGGGCAGACCGTATGCCGGAAGTTTGGAGAGAAGTGCTTTGTGCCAGACCCGATCGAACGCCTTGGCGATATCTAGGCTGACTGCCATGGATTCGCCATATTTATCGATTGCCTCCCCCCAGAGGTGCGTCACATACGCTAGAAGATCACCCGTTGATCGTTTCGGTCTAAAACCATACTGACGATCATTGATTATGGAGTGATCTTCTAGGTAACGGATCAATTGATTGTTAAGGATCCGTTCCATGACTTTGCACAACACTGAAGTTACGGCAATGGGGCGGTAATTCGATGGGTCAGAACGGTCTCCCTTTTTGGGGACCGGCTGCACATTGGCCTCTCTCCAAGCATCCGGAACAGAACCGGTCGAGTACGAGAGGCGGAAGAGGCGCGTCAGCACCGGAGACAACTCCGCTGCACATTTTTTAAGAACAATCGCTGGGATACCGTCAGGACCCATGGCTTTTCGGACATCGAGTGACTGTAGTTCAAAACGCACATCGCGCTGCCTGATGTGGATATCAGGCATAACGGATCCACTGGAGGGTATTGTTGGTGGTTGCGTGCTACAGTCATCGATCCGGGAGTTAGCCGCAAAGAGGCTGGCCATAAGATCGGCTTTCTCCTGCGGCTGATGAGCCAGTGAGCCATCAGGGCATCGCAGCGGTGGCAGCGAGGGCTGGCAGAAGTTGGCCTGCGCGGCTTTGGCCAGTCGCCATATAGATAAAATCAGCACTAAAGTAGTGAAATGCTTGCAAGACCTAATTTCCGAGGCCCTGGCACAAGCATTTACCATTCTTATGTCTGACGGCTATTTTCCGGGTACCTTAAAGGTTGCAAAAGTAACACCAACTTACAAGTCCGGGCCCACGACCGACCCAGGAAACTACCGCCCGATTTCTGTACTACCCGTATTGTCTAAAATCTTGAAGAAATCTAGAAAAATCTTGAAAAAAAATCTTCTAGAAAAAATAATGCATAAACGCTTGTTAAATTACCTCGATAGCCTGAACTATATATCCCCACATCAATATGGGTTTAGGTCAAAAAGCAACACCACTGCAGCAATAGTCGATTTAACAACGAAAATAAGGGAAAACTTGGATAGGAAAAAAATCGCTCTAGGCGTTTATATCGACCTAAAAAAGCCTTTGATACCGTAAGCCATAAGTTGCTATTAAACAAGCTAGAACGCATTGATATCAAAGGCACCGCCCTTAAAATGTTTGAATCGTACCTAACAAATAGATCACAGATAGTTAAAATCGATGACAACCAAAGCAGCACCCAACACATTACCTACGGTGTTACACAAGGATCCATTTTAGGGCCACTACTGTTTCTTATCTACATAAACAGCATAGCAAATCGAGGACTCCATGGTCACTTAACATTGTACGCGGATGATACATGCCTATTCTACTTCGGTACTAATATAAACGAAGTCATCTCAAATGCCCAAAATGATCTTAATGTATTATTTAAATGGTTCCAGTACAATTTATTAACGATCAACATTTCCAAAACATGCTATATTATCTTTAAGTCTAGAAATAAAAAAAATCCTCCTCACAATCCTTTAACAATTGACAACATTGCACTGGAACAAAAAGCATGCGAAAAATATCTTGGTCTGAGAATGGATAATATTAGACATGGAACAAACAATTAGAACATATAAAAAACAAATTATCTTCTCTTATAGGCTCCGTCCGCAATGTCAATCAATGCATACCTAAAAAGATTGGTTTCAATATCTACAATTCCCTTGTCTAATCGCATTTATTATATTTAATAGAAATTTGGTTCAGTGCCGCTAAGACTAAGTTACAGGAATTACAAAAATCTCAAAATAAAGTTATAAAAACTATCTTCTGCTACCCGTATTTAACATCAACTCGAAAAATCTATAATGACACAAAGATAATGAACATACGACAACTATACGTATATAGCACTTGTATTTTAAGGCGAGTCACTGGAGACGAAGCGGAGAAAAATGATTTTCTAGATCAAATATTTGAGGTATTTACTATTAAAGAACAGTCTTACAAAAAATATCAGAAATACCTAAAGATATTGTCTAAAGAATGTGCTATTTCGTTACACGATAGGATGTACTTTACTCGATCATAAAAAAATCTGAAAACAGGCTAAAATAAAGGCTAAAACGAATAATTTGTTAATGAAATTTCTAACTTTACACATTATTTTTATATGGAAATATTTATCTTTAAATACTACAGAGAACCTGCTAAATTTTGGTTTTCAACTGAAGTCCTATATTTTTTAATTAAAATTTATCCCTCAACTTTAACGTTACCCAGCGATTTCACAAGCCACCGCGCGCTTCCTCACCAGTACCAATCGGGCGCTTGCCAACGTCAGATCTGTGTCGAAGTACGTGCTGCCGTGCGTATCAGAAAAATATTTGAAAATGGCCAATAAAAAAAGCAAAATCAGGAATAAATCAGTGTTGTTATCCAAAAGAAGGACAGGAAAAGAAAACTATATGGAACGGCATGTTAATTACTCTCTTTTTATAGAAAATAATGTATATTTATTTTTCAGTAGATTTGGTAATCAGGTACTCGATGACAAAGACTAAATATAACAGTATGACCACAAAGTTTCACATCAGATATGAAGGTATTAATTTGAAAACTGCGCAGTAGTAACTTAGTATGAATAGTTTGTTTTTCTCTCGATTGGCTTCCGATTCCGTGGTTGATGTCGAATTCTGTGTAGGTATAGATGATTAAATCGAACTTTGCAAATAGAGGACATATATATTTTTTTCAAATATATACTTTTTCACATTTAAGATTACTTTGACAAAGTACACAGTCATGCAGAACGGTAGTACCTACTAAGTCGACAAACCCCGAAATAACGAAAAAGAATTCAGCTGTTTCTTAAATTATTATATATAAGTATATACCATTTATGTTATAATCACAGATAACGTATGTGCCAAACTACGACATTGGTATCATTTTCCAGATTATTTATTGGGGGCGCTGATGATATTTATTTTAAAATCCAAAATGGCCGATATACTTTTTATGTCAAAATTATAATATGGGTGTCAATTATCAGGCTTTTCGGGCGCTGATTACCTAGTTGCTATTTATTTTGAAATTCAAAATAGCCGATATATTTTTTATGGCAAAAAAATGACATAGGTGTCATTTTCCGGGGTTTTGGGGGCGTTCGCGCGACGAAAATGTTGCTTATTAATACTACGAATAAATAATAAGTCAGGAAATGTAACGGCACTCAAAAAATGACCGAACGAAAATCGTGTACAAGTGGGCAGGGCTTAAAAGTCGTGTACACGCGTCGCTTAATCGAACATTTTTCACACAAGCGAGCACATGTCAAATCTTTGTGTACGTTTTCATTTTTATCACTGTAAATCAACAAAAATCATCATGATAGGTTGCGTTGTGAAGTGGTGCAGGAGCCATACAATATTTAAATGTCCTGGGATCACTTTTCACTAGTAATAGTTGCTCAAATATAATTATAATCAAAAATGTTCAAATACACTATGTCAATGTCAATTTTAGACTTTAGTAGTTATCTTTTTTTCCTCTTGATAAAATATTTAAAACGATAAAATTATCAAATATATTTTTATAACTAATACATTTTGCTTATTTTGTTTACTTTTAATTTTCCTACCGATTTAATTCGTCAAATTAACTGGATAGCTGCATTTAGGCTAGAAAGACGTCAGACGTCAGCTACAGAGGTCAGACCATAGATAACAGAAGGGCCAGACGGTAGTCGCTCAAATAAGCTGAACTCTCGTCACATTAATATGTAACCCACTCCAGGGACTTCAGCATAGTATAACAAATAAGTAAGCCGACTCGAGCCCCGAGCGAACGATAATACAACACGTAGGGATGTCGTTTATAGTTTATATAATCGTCAAAAATGCATAGTCTATCTATATACAAAACAACTTTCCCCTGTAGGTGAATCATCAGGGATCTATAATACAAAGTTTTTCTTAATTATTTTTTGTACATAGACCAGGAGCTGACTACAATTTTTTCATTGCCTACGTCATGTTACCTGTTTAATGATTTGAAAAATTACAGTCGAAATAGGATTAATTCAAACGTGGCTTTACTGAATCATGTATTTATTCAAATAAAAATGAATGATTATGAAATTGTATTGAAGTTACACATCTTTAGGCGCGTTATGAAAAACTGATGAGTGAAATTTCAAGATACTGTAACACAAAAGTTTGAAGCTGCCCTTTAAAAATCAGGTTGACGCTGCCCGCTAAAACGCTCATTAAGTACGAAAATATGCTCAAAACTGCAGCCAAATAACAATTCCCTGGAGGGTTGTTGTATGTATGAGAGTGAGTGACGTTACTACCTCACAGAAAACTGCAGCTAAATAACAAGTACTGGAGGGTTTTGTGTTCATGTGAGTGAGTGACGTTACTACCTCACAGGCAACTGCAACAAATAACAATTCCCTGGAGGGTTATTGTGTTCATGCGAGTGAGTGACGTTATTACCTCACGGAAAACTTGTTTGGGAATTGTTATTTGGCTGCAGATTTCTGTAAGGTGTTAACGTCACTCACTCGCATGAACACAACAATCCACCAGGGAATTGTTATTCGGCTGCATTATTATTATTGTGTATTTTTTAATGTACATTAAAGATATTACAAACAAAATAATACAATTTTACTTTACTACTCCTCCTTTTTCGAAGTCGGTTAATAACTACGTTGGTATATGTAAAGACGATTCTCTACTGCAGGGATCATTTTATCAAGCCTTTTACATCCCATTACGTAATAAAAGTTGATTAAATTAACTACTGAAATATTTTATACTGTGGCGAAACGCTCACGTCACAGAAACGAACGGAGCGTCGCGCGCCCGCCCTGAGTGCGGTGCAGGCGACGTAACTTTTTCTCTAGTCTGTGCGCGTTTTGCCCCCACACCTCACCTCCTAAAATCTCTGCTTCGTCTCCAGTGCCTCGCCTTAATCAGGAAAATCATCGGTAAAACCATCCAAACTAATCTTTCATTAAAAAATCACAAATCTCTAAACGCAGTCGTCGCCGACCTAGTTTACTTATACCTACGTACTAACTTAGGAAAAAAAATATCACCTTTGATCACCTTCATATATTAAAGATGTACTCTTTTAACAGTTTCAAGTCGCAACTACACAATTATGTTGTTGAAAACTACTGATCTCATATCATATATTGTTGAAAACTACCATAGAAATGTGAGCTTACAATAAGTAATATTGTTCTCATGTAAGTGGATTATCTGTAATTTTTTTTGAGAATAAATTCTTTAAACGTTAAAGTCAATACAATTATTGTCACAATTTGACCGATTGATTGACAAAAGATGTCAATAATCACTCAAAACAAGATAAACAATGCCACAGAATAAACTAATATCAATGGTACGGAACAAATACTTTGTAGCATTTGTAAAAGTATTAATCAAATAAATATGTATTTCATTGTACATTGAATTAAACAATTTTTAACGGAAGCATCGCGTGTTTTATTTATTTTGTTGAACCTGACGTTTCGAATGCTTTGCAGCATCTGTAACATGCGACCACGGATGCTGCAATCATCAAGTATCCGTTAAAAATTGTTTAATTCAATGTATAACAATCGCGAAAACCTAAGACAATAGTATTTCATTGTATTTACTTAAATTCTCAGTTTATGGCTAAATAAGCAATTAGTCATACGACTGCCGTGAATGAACTATATATTTTTTGATGAACGTCATTTCCGTTTGAAGACACTATTTTCGTCCGAAAAAGATCTGAATTCCTCGTCATATCGCGTCTAAAGAATTGTAACTTAAAAACAATATACAAGCATACGGCCCACCTGATGTAAAGCGGGTACCGTAGCCTATTAACGCTTGCGATACATAAATTATCACTCGCGCGATGCCTCCTCTGCTGCTTACACAGCAACTCCTTGGGAGCTTACTGGTGACCTCACTCACACGCAGGAACACAACAACCCTCTAGGGAGTTGTTATTTGGCTGCGGTTTTCTATGAGGTGGAGATACTTCCCCAGACGGGCTGCTTTGATGCGCCCTACCTCTCTTAAAATGTCCAGACCAAGACAAACAGACATGTTCATGCAAACAAATGTTCGCCTTGTGTGGGAATCGAACCCACGAGCGGTGGTGTCAAAGTGGCGTCATTCACGACTGAGCCACCGAGCTCGTCAAAATTAATTAATTACACGGATAATTTGTTTGATATTTAATTTAATTCAAGTTGAGTTGTGTTATGTCCGATCATCATAAGCTACTTGGTACTATAAGGTTCTTTTTTTTTTCACCGCAGGTTGTTCCTTGTTTCATGAAAAAATAAAATCTATAAGCGACGGGCTTGCAGAACCAGTGATTGGACCAAGATGCACATCAAATGGGAATTACAACCCTGTGCAATGTGTGAACAACGATTGTTATTGCGTCCACCCTATCACAGGGCGGATTCAAGATGGCGAAAATCGGAGGATCGATTTGAGGGAAAAGCCTATTACGGAGCTAGCTTGTTGTAAGTTACAAAATTATAAATGAGACCATGGGTCGCGAATTCGATTCCTGAATAAGGCTAACATTTATGTGGATGTAAGTTTATTTGACTAGATCTGTAGGCTGATTCTACTAAAAAAACTGCAACTGCACTGCAACGCGGCGTATATGGGCGTATATCAAAATGTGCACATTTTGAAGTTTCATTAAGCGATCTGACAGCAGCGACGTTACGTTTAACGAAACGTCAAAATGTACACATTTTGACACTCGCCGCGCTGCAGTGCAGTTGCAGTTTTATATAAATGAATATGGCAAACCTAAAATAGTTAGGGTTGCCATCAAGTATATTTGAATCTTGGCAATTATGCATTTTTATGTTGAGAATACATATATACATTATCGCCTATTAATAAAGTGGTCCTGATTCGAATCCAGGTGTTGGGATGTACCACTAAATTCGTGTCTTCGGATTAATATACATATTTGTAATTATCACCTGCTCGGCAGTAAAGGAAGACGTGCGAGAATACTCCCCATGCAATAGATTTTATATTCCGAAATACGTGTGCCCTAACCTACGACAGGTCTAGTTTACCTGTGGTCTGTGGTTTGTGGAGGTCTGACAGCAGTCGCTCCATATCAATTTATGGATTTATGAACATGTTTGTAGTTAACACTTGCTCAGCGGTGAAGGAGAAACATTGTGAGGAAACCCATACATCCAAGAAATTATATTTCGAAAGACGTATGATCAGACCTAAGAAAGATCTGTTGTTGTCTGGGTTGCGGAGGTCTGACGGCAGTCACTTCATGCAAAAATCGGTATCTTCGCCAAATCCTTAGGCTTAGGTAGCGGACTCTGCCACTCCCAGGGTATTGGGAAATGGGATAAGAAGTTGGAAAATGGGGTAACGTTAGGAAAAAGAAGTAAGGTCATATAAAGATTCCTTCTAGTTGGAGTTTAACTTGTCTTTTTAAGCATTGCCTTAACGCTGTATTTTCTTAGTTTTTGAATTGAAAACTTCCTTACCATCGTTGTGATTTGAAACTCCATGAAACGAAAAAGGGACAGTAAAAAAAGACAACCGCATACATATACAGGATTTAACATGCGGGAGAACGAGAAAGAAGTGTCTACAGCATATACTCCTGAAATTCTACATTCGTCTCATTATCTTGAAGTTCACATTTTTTTTTACTACGTCGGGAGGCATACAAACATACAGCTCACCTGATGTAAAGCGGATACCGTAGCCTATTAACGCTAGCGATATATTAAGTATCACTCGCGCGATGCCTCCTCTGCGCCTTATACAGCAACACCTTGGGAGCTTACTGGTGACATTACTTACACGCAGGAACACAACAACCCTCTAGGGGGTTGTTATTTGGCTGCGGTTCTCTGTCAGGTGGAGGTACTTCCCCAGACGGGCTACTTTGTTGCGGCCCGCAACAATTTTATAAAATTTAAATATAGGTCACGCAGTGCGCTTGGCAATTACAAATATTAATGTCGATATTGATAGAATTTGTAAAAGATACATTAATGAAGAATTAATAAAACTAAATTTAACACTATGGCCGTTTTTTCATTTTCTCCAAATAAATAAATTAATGCTAGGTATTCGTATTTGCGGCCCTCCAATATATACAGTGATTTGTATTAGCCCGCGATCGTATCTGGTTTGGACAGCCCTGCTATAGGATATTATATACTTCTGAAATTCAACATTCGTCTCATTATCTTGAAGTTCACATTTTTGAGGGATTCACTTCTATCGCGCGTGAGCGGCACACATATATTTTTTTAAAGTAATTGTTTGAAAATTGTTTACATGCGTTTGATAAAAGTTCTGTAACATGGGTTAACCGTCCTATTTCAGATGACCGCACTTTAGATCTCTTCCCAGAGCAAAGTGAAGGCGAACCACCATACAACTACACCACGCCGTGTTTCCTCCGTATTCGAGAGCGCGCTGAATGGATTAAACAAAGTATAGAGGACGGTTTTAACATGGACTTCCATAACAGTATACCAGAGTGTTTGCCTGATGGAACTTTCGGGAGGACCGCAATTAATAGAAATGGATCGTTAGTACAAAGTTTATTTTTCTAATCGATATCAAGAGACAAACCAGAGTCTTTACAGACTTCGCACATTTCTTTTTTTAAACAACGTCGAGAGACATGCAATCATTTTAAGAGAGGTAAGACCCAGCAAGGGGTCGTGCTGTGCTCCTCCCTGTTAGACATTCTGTAGTGGCGGGATAAGACCTCTTGCTCTAAGTATCCGTCTGCCGAAGCACCTCCACCTTATAAAAGACCGCAGTTAAATAACAATTCGGGGAGGATTGTTGTGTTCCTGCGTGTGAGTAAGGTCGCCAGTTATTTGGAAAGTCGTTGTGCAGGCAGCGGGAGGACCAGCGAATAGCAAATGGCCATGAACAGTGTGGGCGCGGAAGGCTGGCGCGGCGGTTTTTTTTCATACAACTAGATGGCAAACAAGTATGCGCCCCGCATTAGATGGTAAGCGGTCACCGCAGCCTATTGACGCTCGCACACCATTGGGGATGTTGCTCGCACGCTGCCAATCTTGTGACCTAAGGCTGTTTCATAATATCATTCGTATTCGCATATCTCACTCTTCAAACCGGAACACAACTATATAAATATAGCTGCTTAGCGGTAGAAATAGGTGAGACAGGGGTATCCACGCAGACTACTTTTGTTCAAAATCCCCCTCTGGTAATCTGGCGCTCAGGGAGACCCGGTGAAACGGCTGACGCTCGCTGGCCGCCTGCGGCTCAGTATGGTTCCCGATCCCGGGGATTACATAATCACTGATAATAATAATAATAATAATCATCCCCGCAGGGCAGCTAGTGGCGAGCTGTTGGTGCGTAACGACACCACGGGTACCGGAGTGCTCCAGAGAGTCGATCAGGGCCTTCGTCTCCGGCGTGTCTTCATCGGTCGGAGTGGAAAGTCAAGAAGGCCCGCAGGACTCTCAGCTCTGGCTTGCCTTCATTGGCCGTCCAGAGAGGAGTCGATAGATATATTGCTCTAGCAGGTGATATGCTCCAGGGGTGGAAGTGTTAAAGGGCATAACGCCGCGAGTAACTTCGGAGAAAGCGCAGCACACCTCTCGACACCCCTGAGTCACTCACATCGGTGTTGCTCCCGGCCGACTTTCTCTGGCATTTAGGGGGTCCATCTAGTGAGTGGCGAGCCACCGCCTGCTGAAGTAACATCAGATAGGATAGTTATGGCAGGTGTCCGTCTCTCTTCTGTAATAGCCCAGTACTAATAACCCCTCCAAATCTCATTTTAATAGCTCAATTATTTCCGACACATTTGCAATAGTTCCAATACCTGCTGTGCCCTGTTCCTTGGTATATCCTCCCATTGATATCCCTCAGAGCAAGTCATAGCTGGTATAATACATTACATCATTCTTTTAGAAGGGGCCTCTTAGCGTTGGATTTATATCCCCGCGCACGCCTATCAAATGACCGGGATTAAAACCCGTGAAATAAGACAGATGATAATAGTCATAATTTGATTTTTGGCCAGCTTTTTGGGATTCTGCCCCACTGTGCCCCGGGAGGCTAAACCGCCAACCCGCGAAAAATTCCTGTTGTAGTGGTCGTATCAGAGAAGGAGACCGGAGTGGACCCGGCTGCTACAGCTGGCGGGGACCGGGGGCCCTTCCGCCCGCCGTGCCAGCAAATCCTGCGTAACCTGCACTGTCAAGTGGAAGATACCATGCTTTTGTCCTCTGCTCTATCGGCTCAGCGTCTTCTCATCATTTTTTTAAAAAACCTCGACATCAAATACGGATAAGAAAAAAAACGAAAAATCTAAAATTACAGCGGCTACCCCTTCCACAATAAATGTGGATTTTTGCAAGATCAGGGGACTTTACTCCAATATCCGGTTCACTACCACCTCGAGATCGCTCGGCCGACCCTTCTTTTCCTCACGAGACACAAATATCCTCACCGGCCGACACATCTTCCTTACGGGTACAAACTTGAACACTTATTTGTACGTCGTACCGGGGTATGTATGTTCGTTCGGGAGGATATTTGTTGTCGCCGTCTTCGTAGCCTGGAAGACGGGAACCTATCATGATTATGAGTGCGCGTGGATCATGGCGGCCACACCCGAATCTACGCGTGCCTATACAGGTCCTATAGCGGTGATGCAGACACAGCTCGTTTATTTGAGCACCTGCAAATGGCGACTGACAAAATTATCGCGCAGAATCCCTCCGCGAAATTTATGATTTTGGGAGACTTTAATGCCTACCACACCGAATAGCTTGACTCTCGGTGCACTGATTCCGCGGGGAGATTTGCTCTGGCCTATGGTTTCTCCAAACTGGTACATTCTCCCACGAGAATACCAGATATGGAGGACCAATACAAGCTCCTTAGTGGACCTTCTCCTGACAACGTCCGGATGAGTGCAACATCTCAGTGGATGCGCCGCTTGGCTCATCGGACCACTGTCTCATCCGGACCCAAGCGCCAGGCGTGACCCACCTCGGCCTACCGGATAGCGTCGCGTATAGCACTATAAGTCGGATGTATTGCGTGAATTCTACGCGTCGTACCCGTGGAGTCAGCTTTGTTTCAAAACACATGATATCGAATCCTATGCGACGACATTTTCTTAAGTAATTTTACAAATGTTGGGGAAATGGAATGGGTCTATAATTTCTGACGTCATTATTGTCGTCGTTTTATGGACCGGTACAAATTTTTGCAAACTTTCATATTGTAGGAAAAAAATCAGTTCTTAGTGATTCATTAAACGAACGAGTGTGAGACCACACGACTGAAGTAAAACTTCTTTAGCTCCATAGTGTGATACAGACAATAGGCCTGCACTGTGTCTTAGATACACGAAACTTAACTCGCTATGAGAGAAAGAGAGAAAGAAAATGTGTGCTCGCACCTCTCTCTCATGCCCCTATAGTAATATACGAAACCTAACTCTCTCTCTTTCTATATTCACTAACTTATATCTCCCTCTCAACTTCCGTTCGCCTCACCCGATCACACTTTTCGTAACGTTCTCGTCACACATTCACCATCTTACTCCCCAAGTTAAACGTGCGTAAAGAACTTTTACTTCAAAACTATCCGAATAAATAATACTAATGTACATGCACAATTTCAACAAAAACGAAACAATGTCATCAGAGCCAGCGCCCCTAGATACGTCTAGATTGTTTAGCTATTTCAACCGTTCGCTTTTATCGACAGTTAAACCTGATAGAGACTCAGCACGGTCAAGTTACGAGTTTTAATGCAATACAATAAGAGTTGAATCATTCACACCATAAATACTCACTATAACGTGACGTAGTGCTCTTCGTGCAGTGCTCTTCACATAACCAAGGCAGTGAAGAGCAGCAGCAACCGAGCAGTGCCGCAAGCGTCAGAGTTGGCTAACATTCAAACTTACTTCCCATAATAAAAACTTTAAAAATTTTACAAGTCTATTGGCATTTTGCCAAATACAAAAAAATCGATGTTTTAAAAAATTACAACATAACAAAAGGTTCACTAGTATGTTCATCTTTCACAGTATTCATATTATCAGAAGATAATTGTGAACACAAGACATCTTCAAAACACCATCAAAATTAAAATTTCCAATATTATTAACTTCTAACCAAACAAAATTAGGCTCATTTTTAAATCACGAATAGCATTATTTCTTAAAAATAATTTAGTAGTAATATGTATTGCAAGCATTCGTAGGCTACGGTAACTACTTTACATCAGGTGGGCCGTATGCCTCCCGACATAATATATTGTATAAAAAAAACAAGCAAGTCGTCATTGTTGATGAATTCAGTTCAATTCAGTCAGAATTAAGTAAAAAATAAATGTGAAGCTTATGCCAGCCGATATTTTTCTTCTTCAAGAGCAGTTTGACCGCGAAAGCTATCATTGTGATATTACATTATTATATATTTTATTCTTTTAGAAAAATTTGCATCAACGAACATGGTGAGCAGATTGAAGATTTTGAAGCGAAGCGTGGCACGATTGAGTTTGATAATATGGATTGCAGTAAGTATTCACGGGCACTGTTATTATATTGTTACGTTGTATGTATGCGTGCGAGCGCGCGGCCGCTCCGCCACCTTATTGTGACAATTAAATGAGGGTTGTCTGCCTTTTCGCTGAAAATTGTTCGACCGATTATCGCTTGCCAACTAACGTTTCAAAGAATTTTATTTAGCAGAATTATCATTTACCAACTTTTCGTAATTTACCAACCCCACAGTTGTCAACTGTATGTTTAGTCTGCTTTTTATAATTAAATTAAATTTTTAAAATGCCAACTTTCAAGTAGTAAATGTTTTAGTTAGCGTAATATTATTGTTTACCAAATGTTGTATTAAGTACGAGTATGTTTCCTTTTGCAAAAGCGATTCGCTTCTGGCGTTGTTTATCATACTCTAACCTAACCTACTGAGATTTCTGTTGCTATACTTATTGTATGTTACACTGACGAAACTTTATTCATCTAATACTTAGTTGTTTGGCCTAGTGAAAGATTTGACAAATGATAAATGTTTAATTCAATGTGTAACAATCGCGAAAACCTAAGAGAATTATTTTTTTGGAATTTACTCCTTGAGAAACTATTTTGAGTTATAAGGCCCGAGTACAGAAATTTTATGAGGAGTAAAATCAAGTGAACGCGGTAACAAAATATGATACCGTTACGGTCGTCCGCTTAAAAAGAGACAAACATATACATCTGTAGGATTTAACGTGCGAGAGAATGAGATAGAAGTATCTATAAGATTTAACTGGGTTTTTTATACAAACATATATATATATATATTGTACGGAAGGCACATGGCCCACCTAATGTAAAGCGGTTACCGTAGCCTATGAACAGTTGTAAAACATTAAGTATCACTCGTATGTAGATAAAGATACCGACCGAGCGTTGCATGTATATTGGTACCTACGTGTGGGCCCCTGCGTATTACGAAGCTTGGTACATTTTACGTATATTTTATATCCTATTAAACAAACAAACAAAAACAACAAAAACGATTAAAAAAAAACATTGGATAACATGAAAGAAATTGATTCGAGTCGTAACGAAGAAGGATCCGAAAAACACTGACGTTTATGAATAATTATACATTTTATTCTTATAATTTAAAAAGGTGCATTCTCTTACCCTATTTTTCTATTCGATATATATCATAATTATCAATCGTAAGGAGTAAACTCCAGTCGTACTTCGGAGCTGACACACAGATGCTGTTTTTATTTAACTATTTCCCTTTCTCTTTCTCGTCACACACACTCACACACTGAGTACCAACCTCTCGGAAAATGGATTAGTATCATCCTCCCATCAGGGAGTATTATATTCTTTGGTATCATCTGATTGCCAATACTACGACCACGAGTGCTCATTGGTCAAATCAAATAGGCTGCGCTTCTTCCTGTTACACACTTCCGTCCCTTTTCACACAGTCACTCACACAGATTGCAGGAAAACGAGAGGTTAGATGTTACATATTCAAAAAGAAAATATCCTGAGTTGTCAACTAAATTTCTTGCTATTTCCGCCATAATCGTAGGTACCTTGTTAGTCACGGTGCGTCGTGATTGTGACTCGTGGCGTTAGCTCTGTTGATTTCTGATGATTTTTTTTTTGGTTAATAGATTCAGGCGTTATTTTTCGAAAGTCAAATTTACATGCAATTTGATCTAACATGCTTTGTGTGCTTCCGCCACCAATTAGTTCATGCGCATCAACTATCAGTAGTGGGTGGGTGCCGGCCGGCGCTAGACCGCATGAAATAATTGGTGGCGAAAGCAGACAAAGCAGGTTAGCTCAAATTACATGATTTTTTTTTGTTCTTATTACCCCAGAGGGGAAAGGCAAAGGGAACTAGCCCATACAGCTACGTCTTCAAAACCATTTCAAAATCTTAATTCTAGATGTTCCAACTTCAGGAACTGTGCTGAAAAAATACTAGGGAAGGGTACGCAGACTGCTGCAGTTTAAATACCAAACGTAAAACGATGGTGAATTTTACAAGGTTTTAATCATGGACATAATCATGTCTTCCAAAAAGCGCATAGAGATGTTATATTTGAGTTTTTTCATTACTGTATAAGTTCATTAGCACTTGTGTTACAAAATACCAAAATACTCGTAGTTAAGTCATAAGTTCTGTCAAAAACTTTTGTTGTAACTAATGATACAAAAACACACACAATGAAACATACAGTACAACAGGAACATTACAATATGAAGTGAAGACCTGTGTCGGCACCATGCTCCTTACATTATCACTGCATTAATTTAATAAGTTTTGGAACTAGAAAGGAATACTGAATTAAAATATAGACAGATAAACATACACAGGAAACATATACGTACCGACACAAATACACAATTAACATAGACATGATGTATATACGAGTATAAAGTAATTGGTGTAATATCGTTTGTGCCGCAGAGAAACGAAAGATCAGTGAATTACTTGCGTTATCGCAAGTCACTGATTTTCAGCTATCACCCAGGAAGAATCGCGAGAGGCAAGCAAGAAGCTTCAAACAGGAGATGTATTGCAATTTAAACATTTAAGATTAATGACGCTCAAGTAAACTTCATAGGCATATCATGCGAAAAAATATGGTGATCACGGTAAATGTACAACAAAATAAAGCAGGATTGAAAAGAATGAAGAAAACTTAGTTTTTTCTTATTGGAGGAGGAATGTTGTTCCAGTACTTAGTAGTTTGTTGACGAAAGCAACCAGTGAAAGCAACGGTCCTATGATGATAGTAGGCTAATGGTAGTTGTGTTAATCTTGGGACACCCGATCCATAATGATGATGGAATGTAGAAAACTTAAATTTATTAAAGAGGTATTCCGGGTTTTTATACTTTATAAGATCAAACATTAATAACGCGAGATGAAAGTGTCTTCTATATCATTTCATATCAAATAAATATAAATAAATAAATATTGTTTCAGAATGTGCTCAAACCTCGGCTATCATGACAACATCAATGGAAAAGCCAATCTGTTGTAAGAATGGCAACTTTAGAGAAATACAATGCAGACGCGGCATGTGCCGTTGTGTCGATTCTGATGGAAGACAAACAGACTTAGAAAATCAAGACGTCACGAGATTACGCTGCTATACTGACAACTGGAAAGACTGCTAAAATTTAGTTAAAAATCTAAATTAAATGTTATTTTTGTCAATCAATTCATTTTGTAAATCTTAGTATTAGAAAGTTCTTGAATTCCATGTTTAAAAGCATGCGTTACTACGTTTTGCCTCCTCTTGCATTGTATACAAAATTGCAGTATATCATTAAATTAAATATCATTACTGTTTTCCATTGTTAGTAGTTTCACTATTCTTAAGCCGGATGCGGCATATTAAGATGTAAAGAATATCCCAGAAAGTAAGCTGCAAGAGTGATATTATAGAATAATACTTCCGACTAATTGAGCATCAATGGAGACATTGACACCTAGTTTAACAAATATTATTTTCAACTACATTGAATCCTAAACAAGTAAACGGATCTACTTTTGTTTCACATCCGACGTGAAATAGTTACCGTAGCCTGTGAATGTAATACTCTTGCAAATACAAGGAGTATCATTCGCACATTTTTGTTACACTGCAACTTCACATGAGCTTACTGACAAACACACTCAAAGCTCATGTGAAGTTACAGTGAAGCTCGTAGGAACAAAGGAATCCTGTAAATTATGATTGGCGACCAGTCTTTTATGCCTTCTAGAAATATGGATTTCTAAACATAAAACGTATGAAGTATAATTTAATAAACTGATTCTATTTTGATTTTTTAAAATGTTCATTAAACAGTCATAACAGTACATATAAAAAATGTGTGATGTATATTTCTTAAATAAAATAGAATTTTGGGCATAGTATTACGATTTATCTTATCAGAACTAGCGCGCATCAAATTTCTCATAAGTTTTGGAATTGACACTCTGCCGAGATTTTTCCAAAGGCAGGAATAGAAGTGACGATATATTATTCCAGAGTCGACAACACGTGAATGAAAACTTTGGTACTACAATTGCCCATGAGCTAAGGTAAAAGTAGTAACTAAGTTGTGTAAAAAAAAGTTAAAGCTACTCACAAACCACCTCAAAAAACCGCGGTCGAAATAACAACTCCGTAGAAGGTTACCAAGATCCTGCGAGCGAGATAGGTTACTAATAAGTTCCTGAGGAGTTTGTAAGTTACTGTGTTAGTAGCAAGAGTTGCAAAGCAAAGATTCTTTCTGTATTGCAGTATTGCAAGCGTTCGTGTGTTATGATAACGATTTTAAATCAATGGGGGTACTCACAATGCCTTGGTAAGCAATATTCAAGTCAGAATTCAAGTCTGTCAAAATGTATGCAAATTTCATACATTTTGACAGATAACTTTTGAATCCGTTTTGAATATGGCTTTCCGAGGCAATGTAAATATCCCCACAGGTGAGCCGTATTCATAGTGTACTTAAAAAACAAAATTCCAGATGTGTTCGCTGTACAATGCCTCATTCATCGACAACATTAGGTTGCTAGAAATTTAAGTGAACGACTGTTTCAATCACTGCACAAAGCAGTCAATAAAATCCGAAACAACTCTTTAAATTATAGATTATGTTATATTATAGCTTTGTGTTGCTAATGATGAAGATTTTAACCGATTGATCTTTCACACAAAAGTGCGTTGGCTATTAAAAGGAAATTGTCTGACTCGATTTTACAATCTGTTCGACTCTGTCATAGAGCTCTTGGAAAACAAAGACACAGAATTACGCGGTACCTCATCACATCAAAGAATGATATCTCGTAACTGACAGACCTTTATAAATTGCTTAATGATATGAATCTCCAACTTGTGTTAAAATGTCATTGCTGCTTTCGTAGCCATGCTGCTCTTACACAGCAAGAATATCGGCAGACGTGAGTTCCACATTTTATCTAATGTATCAGTATCCTGCAACAACGACGACTTACTTGTCTACTGCCAACATTTGGGAAGCCTCCACAGTAATTTCATAGAAAGATTCCAGAAAATTTTGAAATTGGAAATACCAGACTGGGTGTTGGATCGTTTTTCAAATGTCAACACTGCTATTTCACCCCAGCTGGAAGAGGAACTTATAGAACTGACAACGAACGAGAAAATAAAAATCAAATTCAAAAATAGCTGCCAAGAATTTTGGCTACAAAAGCCGATCCCGCAATTGTACCTGTTGTGTTGTGTAATTGTTGATTGTGGTCTATCGTTCGATGATTTTTGATAGCATTCCCATCGTCATATTTGTGTACACGTGGATGTAACGTTGTGGCAAAGCTGCTTACTAAAAAAAGTAATATTTTGCATGTGACCGAATGCGGCGACTTTTTGCTGTTTTTGTGTAAAATCGAACCTGATATCTCAACAAACTTGTTAAAAATCATCAGATTCGTCGTTCTTATTAGATTAGTTTTAAAATTTAAATTGATTACCTATAAGGTTAAAGATATTAGGGTCGGCAACGCATGAGTGACACCCCTTGATGTTGCAAATGTCCATAGGCTACGGTGACTGTTTACCACCAGGCACATCAGGCTTGTTTGCCACATTGGTGGTATAAAAAAACGTGTGCGTCTCGGGACGCCCGACAGAAGTGATAACTTAAACTACTCTACATATAATTAAAGCTGCCGTATGCGTGAGAGAAAGGGAAGCCAAACAGACTGGCACCGTAACGCGTTACGTAACGAAGCGGTTTACACTCCCATAAGAAGCTATCACTTCAAAAAGGTTTCTTTTAATTTGAATAAAACATATTCTTAATATTGAGTCTTAATATTACAAAGTTGCGTTTTAATTGCTCTTACGGATAAAAATGTTTCGTTTAGAATGTAAGTTGGAACTCTAGACCATACTAATATAGCATACTACGAGTATAATTAAATGAATAAAAGTAATGAATGTCATTGTGGTTTTTAAGTTTTAGAAATGTCTCAGAATACAGTTTATTCTGTATTCTGAGAGAAATGTAAAAAAAAAATAGGGGCGCTGGGGCGCTGAAAAATAATTGATTTACAAAGTCAGTCAGTTGAGTTACACGAATGTGATTTTTCATTGTTATGTGGTAACCATAATGGCAGTCTCGGGTCACAGACGTAATAAAATACTCGGACGGAATCTCGCTGAGAAACAACTGAAGCACCACAATGGCGGCATGTAACTATGTATGAGTGTCAAGTGGGTTGCCAGGTGGAAGAAAATTTCCCATTTCTTTAACAATTTTTTTTTATACCACTAAGGTGGCAATCAAACATACGGCCTGCCTGATGGTAAACAGTCACCGTAGCCTATGGACATTTGCAACACCAGGGGTGTCACTCATGCGTTGCCGACCCTCTAAAAACCTCTTCACGCATTTCTTGAAGAACTTCATGCTGTAGTCCCTTGGAAAAACCTCGGCTGGGAGCTCATTCAACAGCTTGAGTGAAACTAACTAAAAAGAAATATTTGATTCGATACTGTCTTTGAAACTCGAATTTTATGGATCGTTGATTTGCAACTTGTATTGTTTAAAATAGGTATTGATGAAAATAAATTAAACACATGAAATATAACATTACATATTCCTTTTATTATGTAAGATAAACAGATGCATACTTATTTGAAATAAATAATGCCCAAACAAATACACCAATTTTAATGACTGGAATGGCTTAGCCTGATTGGGGAAGTGTGAAATGTATATTGCATATTACACTAGATTTAGATGGAATCGCTTTCTTTTCTGGACTCCCAATGATTTGCACTCAATCATTCTCCCATGCATCATTTGACGATGGAAATCTAAAAAATATTAAAGGCATGTATGAATAATAGTTGTTCAGTAAAAGAATCATAGGATGTAAGTTAATATGTCTATTTAAACAAAATTAGGTATCTGAATTAAGTAAGAATTACAAGAGAACAAAAGAAAAATGATCTCCCACATTCACGCTAATTTGGAAATATGAGTTATGGTAACACCGGTCGATTTATTGTTTTGAAAAATTAATTCAAGTGAAAATGGTTATTTAATCAGAAAAATACTTGCTTACCTATGAAAAGTAATCCCTTGGCTTTTTTTAATTGTACCACTATGGTTTCGACAGCTCTTCACCACGTACGACGGTATTCTTTTTTTTTTCGACAAGGTTATCACGCGACGAGGTGTCGGTGCGTAATGGCGGGCGGTAGACTTACTATGGTGTGAATATGTGCGTGTCGGCTCGTACGTATAGCAACTGACTTACTTTGGCGGTGCTTCAGTGTTTAGTTCGGGAGACGGTGTTTGCTTTTTTTATTACGTCTAGTCTATCTATGTCTCGGGTATACTTCCTCTGAGCAGTCGCGGTAATCCCATTAATTTCTCTGACATGAGGCCCGGGAGTGAGAAGTAATATTGCGAGGCCGCCATTATTTGTCATATAAACTTCATACATTTAAAAACTTGTTCTGGGTTTCGACATAGGTACCGACGGCGATAAATCAGCCTTGAATAACGGCGTAGGTACGACTTTTTCCCGCGCTTTCGACGAGTGACATTGTTGTTTTACTTGAAATTTTTACAATTCAGTATAAAATTAGTTTTGTGTGACAAATTTGATAGTATTTTGTAACACGTGGTTGGAAGACGTGAATAAGTTCATCAAGAAAACCTTGTAAAATCACTATCGTTTTATGAGTGATATTTAAACTGGGTTGATTGGGTCTAGGTACCCTTCCCAAGTATTTTTTCAGCACAGTTCCTGAAGCTGGAACATAGAATTAAGATTTTCAAATGGTTCTAAACTTATGACTTGGCTGTATGGGCTAGATCCCTTTGCCTTTCCCCACTGGGATAAAAAGAACCAAAAAAAAAAACGGCGTAGGTACGGCGTTTCAGTCGTTGTGTTTCTGGCTTTTCAAGTTCGCAAATATTGTTGGGAATTCCCCGCGTGTACATTTTTTTGTTGCGTATCCTGATTAAAAAAACACTTGTATAAAGTTTCCTTTTCGGCTTTTCATTCCGGTCGTGGTGTGATTGCGGTCTTGTGTTGTGTTATTTTTGTTTCATAGAATACTTACCTTCATATAAGAAACTTTGATAATCATAATTTCTTTAAAAAGAGTTAGTAATATCGTTAATTACTAATCAATGAAAGGTTAAGTTAGTACTTAAAGTTATAAATAAAGTACGGGCGTTCATGATGGGTTTTCTAAACTTATTCGGCTTTCAGGTAAGTAGTTGTCTGCCCATCGGGACAAGTATACTTAGTTTCGAAGCTATTACTGTGACTATTTATGTACTTTACATTGCCATAACGAGCTCAATATGGCTCTTAAACTTGTGGTACCTTCAGCTAACTAGCCGCCCCTAAGGAGACTCTGACCGAAAAGGGATGTTCAGCCCTTAAGGCGACTTGCTGACCCATGAACCAGGCCTGGAGATCCTGGTAATGAACTCAAGCGAAACAAAAACAAATTCACACCGCAACTAATGTGTTAATTTTTACTTTTACCATCGGTCAAAATGCACATAATTATGTAAAATTTTATTAAATTATCAATTAAATTCTGTTGTATCTAAAAAAAGAAGACATTTTTGAACAGAACAAGACATTGTCATATACAGATGTGCCTTGCCTGCTTTGTTAATAGTCATTTATAAAATACTAGTAAATTAAAAAAATAAAGCTATGAGGAACTGATAAAATAAGATTTCATTTTAAAAATGTACAAGTGCCTGGGAGGGCCTAATGGCAAATATTTTTTATCTCTTTGTTTTTAATTTCTGTCTCTTATAGAATATTGCACAGTGAAACAGACAAGTCTGCTGTTGTTCCCCAGTATAACAATGAGCACTGTTACATATCTTAAATGGAGCACATGAATGACTATTTCTGTTATAAATGATTACAAACCTACTCTTGTATATACATAGCGGGTGTAAGATACAGTTATGCACAGTACACAGTTCCCCGTTTGTATATACATAGTGGGTGTAAGATACAGTTATGCACAGTACACAGTTCCCCGTTTATTGATACAATGCAGTCTACTCATCATTCTGACTCCGATTCCATTGGAATTTATTTCAGGAAGTTATTGGAATTTTCTTTTATTTTCTCTATATATTTTTTTTATATTACCTCAGGAGGAATACAAGCATGCCCACCTGATTTAAACCGAGTACTGTAGCCTATTAACGCTTGTGATATATTAAGTATCACTTGTGCGATGCCTCCTCTGTTGCTTACACAGCAGCTCCTTGGGAGCTTACTGGTGACCTCACTCACACGCAGGTACACAACAACCATCTACGGAGTTGTTATTTGGCTGCGGTTTTCTGTGAGGTGGAATTATTTCCCCAGATGGGCTGCTTTGATGCGTCCTACCTCTCTCAAAATATTTTATATGATAAAAACAATGCAAAGTTTTCTATGCAAGAATAATGGTTCTTTTTTTACATAAATTGCTAGAAACACTACTAATAATGACTCTTAAAATTGAAAGATGAACATGATATTATGCATTACTTACATATGCAGGTCTTCTTCATTGTAGCGTTATCTCCTTTCCTAATCAATTAAGATTGGGGGGGTCCACTACCTAAGCCTGAGAACTTGGGAAAAATACTGATTCTGACATGAAGCGACTGCTGTCAGACCTCTACAACCCAGTGTGAAAAGCAAACATTTCTTAGATTACATGCAGTCAGCTGTACAGAGAGCATTCATCCTGAAGAGGCTGGTTGCCCGCCAAGCATTGCGCCAAAGAAAAGATTAAAACTTATTTTTTGATGTTACCTTAGTGTTTCCACCCAAATGTCATGTTATGTACAACTCTGATTGGTAATCTTGGAACTCGTTTTTGGGACACCATGACTCATATTGGCCATAGTAATACATATTATTTGTTACTGAGGAACCATGATATATTTTGTGTGTATATTATTGTATTACTTATTGCTATGATAACATACATTTTGTCTGATGATTTGTGTACACTGGTCAGCAAAAAAAAATCTATCTATCTATAACTTCACACTAAATCCCTTGCGGGATTGATATTCTTTGCTCTTCTCATGTACACTTGCCATTTTTTGAGGCTCCTGACATCACCTTCTGATAGAACACTGCCAATTTGGTCATGGCAGCTAAGTCTTGGCCTTCCTCAGCTCCTACATCTTTCTACATTTGCATTGAAGCTTTGTCCTTTCATCCTGCATTCTTCGTACATGTCTAAACCAACGGAGCATGCCTCATGCCGACTGATGAATGTTTTTTATGTTGCTGATGAAAAAGGAAAGTAGCTTTACTTTAGAATCAAAGCCCAACCACATTTACACATAGTCCACTCTGATAATTAACAAATGAGCCTCTGATGGAAGCAGGCAGTGCAGGGCTCATCAGAGGACCCTGTGGGGCCAGAAGGATCAAGTAATGACTGTTATAAATAATTGTTACCTATAAAACGCAAGCAAGCAAGTGCAAACAGCTGAATCTGAGACATCGGACTCTTCATTGGTTACTTGGGAGAGACTCAGTGCTAAGTACGGACAATAAACTTCTGACTGATCGCAGATTACAGTACAACAAAAAAATAACATAACAAGAACAGCAAGGGTATCCTTATCCATGACATGATCGCTGAATTACTGTTTAAGTGCAGTCTTATTAATAAATAGTCAACTGATAAAAGATCTCATGTATGGCATGATAGTAAACAGTGGGCCAATTCTGCTAAGTAATTGCAAAGCCTAAGGATTTGGCGAACATACTGATTTTCACATGGAGTGATTGCCGTTAGACCTTCACACCTCAGAGGGAAAACTAGATCTTGGGTTAGGTCACACGTCTTTTGAAATATAATTTCTTGTACAAGCGGCTTTCCTTATGATGTGTTCCTTCACCGAAGAGCAGGTGATAATTATAAATATCACTATTTTTATCAGGCTGTTTCTTTACGGCACGGTAGGGAAAAAAATTGTGACGATTCCAAACAAATGTAGCCATTTTTACGGAATAAAAAGATTTTGACTTTGACTTTGATATCATCACGCCTGTTACCCATTGGGGTAGGCAGTGACTATGGAACGCCAGGTGCACCAATCCAAACATACCTCTCACGCTTCTTCCACACTCATCAACCTCTTTGTGCTTGCTCTTCAGTATTTGTCTAGGGGGTCCAGCCGATATCTCCATTCATCCTATCCACACTATCACACTATCCACTTCCGTGATAGGCCACATATATTTAAGTAGAGGTTATTTGCAACATGGCACTCATCTACCTCAGTGAAATAGATAGTGTGTCAGAAGCCCTAGAAACTGTTGAGTGTGTATGAGAAGAACTATGAAAGATAAAGAAGCTAGAGATAGATAGATGGAATAAAGCTTTATTTACATAATAATGTATGTATATCTTCACGCCAGGTCCCTTGCGGGGTAGGCCGAGAGAACGAGCATAATAATGGTTACAGAAAATTTATTAAAAATTGTAGATATGTAAGGACCAAGACCTAGAGATGTGTAAGGACCAAGTCATGTGGCGCACGTCCTCTGCCTCACAAGGGGCTTAGCATGAAGTTATAGATAGACATATTTTTTTCCTTAAGCACTTGTCTATGCCCCCTAACAAAGCTTCATGTAAAATTGAACTACATGTTGATACGCTAGTGAGCTTTTATACATGGAGTATCAGTACCATGAACTATACTGGGTTACTTCAGTTAGTGTATGTTTGATTAGTCATGTCACGTTGATCAGTGACAGCAGTGTAAAATTTTGTTCCAGCGTAAGAAAACTACGTATGAAGTCATAGAAAATCTTAATAGTATAAATACAAAAATAGATATCATTAACAAGGATTGTACTACGAAGGCAAAGGTGCAGCAATGGTTGAATAGCTACACAAACTGTCGTATTGTGTGTGTCTACACATTATTCCTGTTACTATTTGATCTTTGTGTGTACACTGGAACAGGACAGAGCTATGTATTTTCACTGCTGGCATGCATATTAATTTTGATTCTAATAATGTGAGTATGGACATAATTATTTTAGTTAGAAATCTTACACTATATTCTTCATGAGGAAATGTAAAATAGTCGCACAAGCTCTCATATTGTCTGTGTCTACTACACATTATTCTTGGTACTATTTCATCTTTGTGTGTACACTGGCATAGCACAGAACTTTGTATTTTCCCTGTTGACATGCATATTAATTTTGACTTTAATAATGTGAGTATGGACATAATTATATTAGTTAGAAATCTTACACTATTTGTTACACGAGGAAGTGTAAAATAATCTTACTGTTACAATTTTCGCATAACTTATTTGCTTATTGACCATGTACTTACAGTCAGTGGCAGATAGATCTGAGCGTTTAGGATTGCCAAAATTTTTAAGAGAGGTAGTGCACATCAAATCAGCCCTTCCGGGAAAGTACCTCCACATCACAGAAACCTCCAGACAAATAACAACACCCTGGAAGGTTGTTGCGTTCCTGCGAGTGAGTGATATTACAGTACAGCTACAATATGTTTCCAAGCAGTCGGTCTGTTGCTAGAGGTGACATAGCGCAAGTTACTTATAAAGTAAGAATTTGTTTGTTTGATACGCTAATATCTCTGGGACTCTTGAAGCTGACGAAAAAGAAATTAAATAGAATTAGTGGTCCTACGGAATATCGGGATACGAATGGACGAAGTCGCGGAAGGCAGCTAGTAAAAAGGATTTACACAAAGGATGTTAGATCAGATTACACGTAAATAACGCCTGAATCTAATAACTATTTGCAATTTGATCTAACCTGCTTTGTGTGCTTCCGCCACCAATTAGTTCATGCGAACTGGCACCAGGTGGCACCCACCCACTACCGTTAGTAGATGCAACATGCTGTTGCTGCCATGGCTGCTCCAGTAGAGTAGTAGCATGTTATTCTAACGACTAACATCTACAGCGCCTGAGGATGCCTCGTGGAGAGACGAAACACGTGTCGCAACGACGACCAGGGCAGTCATGACAGCGACGGTGGCGGGTGCGTGCGGTTTCTGTTCTTGATGGCGTAAGACCGCAGCAGCCGAAGCAGAGATTACCGGAGCAGTAGCACTAACGGTAGTGGAGGGGTGCCGGGCGGCGCTAGTTCGCATGAACTAATTAGTGGCACATAAAGCAAGTTGGATCAAATTGCATGTAACTATAGTAATTATTATTTATTGATTATTATTATTTTTCACTTGTATGAAATTATTGTAATTTTATTTTCAGTGGATTATTATTTCGTTGCTGTATATTATGCTATTACAAGAAAACAATAGAGAAAAACACAATCGCACTGAAAAAAATGCGGAAAGAAAAAAGGGAGATTCTGGAAGATCTCATGGAGAATGAGCCTTATAATGTAATTTTATTATATTACTTGGAAGTTAAACTAAACATAGTGTGTGTAATAGGATGGACTATGTGTATTGTGACGGATGGTTTCGAATGACAGGCGTAAAGAATTCAATTGATCTTATTGTGATTGATGGTTTCGGTTTCGAATGACAGGCCGTAATAGAATTTAATTGATCTTTACGTGACTGATGGTAATGACAAGCGTAATTGAATTGATTTTATTGTGATTAGCTTAATGTGTACTAGAATTGAGTTAATATTATTGTGACTGATGGTTTCTAATGACATGCCGTAATAAAATTTAATTGATCTTATTGTGACTGATAGTCTCGAATGACAAACGTAATAGGATTGAATTGATTTTATTGTGACTGTCTTATAGTGTACTAGAATTGAGTTGATCTTAATGTGACTGCAGGTTTCTAATGACAAACGTAATACGATTGAATTGATCTTATTTGTGAATGATGGTTTCTAATGATATGCCATAATAGAATTTAATTGATCTTATTGTGACTGATGGTCTCGAATGACAAGCGTAATTTAATTGAATTGATTTTATTGTGACTGTCTTAATGTGTACTAGAATTGAGTTGATCTTATTATGACTGCAGGTTTCGAATGACAAACATAATACGATTCGTTACATACAGTCGTGAATGACGCGACTTTGACGTCAACGCTCGTGGGTTCGATTCCCACACAAGGCAAACATTTGTGTGCATGAACATGTCTGTTTGTCTTAGCCTGGATGTTTTAAGAGAGGTAGGGCGCATCAAAGCAGCCCGTCTGTGGAAGTACCTCCACCTCACAGAAAACCGCATGCAAATAACAACTCCCTAGAAGGTTGTTGTGTTCCTGCGTGTGAGTGAGGTCACCAGTAAGCTCCGAAGGAGTTGCTGTGTAAGCAGCAGAGGAGGCATCGCGCGAGTGATACTTAATATAATTACAAGCGTTAATAGGCTACGGTTACTGCTTTACATCAGGTGGGTCGTATGCTTGTATTCATCCCGACGTTGTATAAAAAAACATATCCTTTAAGTTTTTGGTCCTTCGAGTCGGGTATGAACCAACGACCTATGGATCTCTGGTATATGTCCAACTCGAATCGTTCAATTAGACTGAGCGCTCGATGTCATCGAACTCCTCGAAAGTTAATAGTAGAAAATAGAATCTGAAAAATTCCTCACCATCACACATGTAGGCTCATTTGAAAATTACATTCTGCTGGTAATCGAGGGGTGTGAGTGTGACGTCAGTTCCAGCCTACTATAATAATATACCTATATATTTCCATTACAGGTTGCAAAAGGTGTGTTAGACAAATACGGAACACCAGACGAGCAATCGAAAGCGCTGAGTTCCTGCGTGTTGAACATAGACGAATCCTCGCCTTTACAAGGTAAGGTATCAAGGTATATTGTATCATTCATGTACTTGGTAGCATGACCTGTAAAATCACCACCCAAAACAATCCCCTGTGACAATGGGATACCACGAAGTACTGTACTGAATTAATTCCAGACCATTGTCCTATCAGCTTAGCTACAACAGGCCTGTGGTCCATAAGCACTTAACATAAGCCACTCATTGACGCGGTTCACCTCCAAGACGTCATCCTGAAACTCCTCGGAGAGCACTATGGTTACTCCGTTCTCCTCACGAGGTGCACCGTTGTAGTACAGATTGTAGCCATTCTCAATGAGCCGGGATCTGGTGCCTTTCCACCGAGTCTCCTCCAAGCACGTTGGTCATCACCCTGGCGCATCCCGAAAGCGTGCCAATGTTCCAGGTCGCGAAGTGGATTTTTCTTTTGGCTCGGTTTCCCTTGCCTTTATGCGCCATCAAGTGGCTTGTGCCAGCAGTGGACCTTGGGTAAAGAAGAAGGTAGAAGATGAAAGTATAGTGACGTGTCCTTCATTGTATCTATGTGTACTAATAAGTATGTTTTTTGTTGTTTCAGTGTGATCTGCATAAATGAAGATGATCCGTATAAGAGAGATTGAATCAGAACCCAATACTGTACCAAATTTATTATTATAGTTTGCTGTAAGTATTCAGGTTTTCTTATACTACGACGGATAGCAAATAAGCATACAGTCCGCCTGATGTAAAGCGGTTACCGTAACACATGAATGCTAGTAATAAAAAGAATGGAGTTAGAGGTAAAGCCCATGATTTGATCGCAACTTACTTAAACAATAGAATACAAACAGTTGACATAAATGGGGTCAAATCTAAAGGCAGTACTGTTAATATTGGGGTGCCCCAGGGCTCTATATTGGGACCCTTTTTATTTTTAGTATATATAAATGATCTGCCATACATGGTGCAGAAAACGGCGGATATACTACTGTTTGCCGATGACACTTCTTTAATTTTTAATGTTGCTCGCCGGTGCGAAAATATTGACAAGGTAAATAGTGTTCTATCTGCCATTCTAAATTGGTTCACATGCAATAATCTTTTATTTTATTAATCTTTTATTCAACTAAAACTAAATGTATAAAATTTAATCTTCCAAATGTGGCGTCTTCCAATACACAAGTTTTCGTTGACAATACTATACTAGAATTTATTAATGATACTGTATTTCTTGGAGTTACGATAGACTCAAAATTGCAGTGGGGCCCTCACATAAATAAACTGTCCAGTAAGCTCAGCTCTGCCGCATATGCCGTTAGGAGAATTAGACAATTGACGGATGTGGCTACCGCTCGCTTAGTCTATTTCAGCTACTTTCACAGCATTATGTCATATGGTATATTGTTGTGGGGAAGAGCGGCTGATATAGAAACTATTTTCATATTACAAAAAAGAGCCATCCGCTCTATTTATAACATGGGCTCCGGGGAATCACTTAGAGAACTATTTAAAGAAATAAATATCCTCACGGTTACCTCTCAATATATTTATGAGAACATAATGTATGCTCGTAAAAATATAAATTCGTTTTCAAAATGTACTGAAAATCTTAGGAGCAGGAATAGATTGCGTATGCCAGTACATCGGCTTGCTAAGACTAATAGATCTTTTGTGGTAAATTGTATTCGATTCTATAATAAATTACCTGAAACAGTTCTGTCCTTGCCTGACTATATGTTCAAAAGACACATCAAAAATACTCTATGTAAGAAGGGTTATTATAGAATCGATGAATATCTAACTGACAGAGATGTATGGAAATGATTCAGCACATGAATTAATATAACTTTAATTGTACCACTTGATGTCACTATATGTACACTCATTATATTTATTGTAATATGTATAAGATGATTTGGAAAAAAAAAGACCTATATTGGCAAGTTTCTTTCGGCATTTCTTCTTCGCCAATGGTCATTTGAAATGCTGGTAGATTAAAAAAGAGAAAAACTTAAAAAAAATGATAAGATATAATATCGAAAATGTAAGACGTGTCTAAGTGCCCGTGAGGGTCTAAAGGCAAATAAAGAATTTTTATCTTTTTTTTATCTTTTTAATGTTGCTAACGCGTTGCCACTCCCGCTGTCAACACAGCAACTGCTCATCTTCTGGTGGCCTCGCTCACGCAGGAACACAACGACACTTCAGGGAGCTGTTATTTCCCCAGTCGGGCTAACGTCATACTTTACCTCTCTTTCGCCAGACCCTCGTCTGTTGATAAGCAGGTACAGATGCAGGTGCAGATAAGGTTTATCTTAGGTATAGCTTTCAGTAGAGATGGATGGTACACCGCTGATTTGGAAAGACGAGTGAATACTGGGTATACTGTGTATGGATCATGGGAAAACTTCTTGGCAATAAAAGTTTGACTCTGAAGGCACAGCTCGCTATACACAACGCAGTCCGGGCCCCAACGTTAATTTATGGAAACGAGAGCTGGGTGTGGCAGAGAGAGCACGAAAGTAGGATAAACGCCGTTGAGATGCGTGCGTTACGCCAAATCTACAGCGTAACGCTTGTAGATCGTATTCACAATGAAGATCTACTAGATTACTGTTACTTGTGAGTTTTATATTGTATATATGTAATTATTCATATTTCTCATTGGTTTTTGCCCTCGCCACTCTGCAGTAAAATATCCAATCACTCAAAGGTTGGCTGGTAGAGATCTCTTATAGAGATAAGCCCGCCTTTGTACATTTATAATTCTATATTTTTATGTTTATTGTATTGTTATTTACTATGAGTGTACAATAAAGAAATTACAAACAAACAAACAAGATCTATGAATGAAAGTTTCGGTGTTAAGAAAGAATGCAGAAGAAAACAAAACAGCGTACTGGAGTATGCTCTAAACCCCTTCGGTTGAAGGGAGACCCGTATCCCTGCAGTGGGATGAGTAAGGGTTGATGTGGTGGGAGACATCCCATTCAATTTCCCAACGTCGGCTCTGCTGTATCTCTCATCAATCCTACGATTTCATTGGGCTGTACTAGTCACCCGTCAAAACATCCTGACTCCTGATCCTGTACGCTCTCCACTATCCTACTGCCGGGTATTGGAGAGCGTCAGCATCACCATGCTGCTCAATTACGGATTGACGGATCCCAGTATTTACAAACCATCAAAAGCCACCGATTTAGATTAACAAGTGTCATCCATCGACACTGGTTAAAATAAAAAGAAGCATGTTTCATTGGTTCGGACATGTAGAAAGAATGCAGGATGAAAGAATGACGAAACACATATTCAACGCGAAAGTAGAAGAATATAGCAGCCGAGAATGGCAAAGACTTACCTACCATGATCAAATTGAATCGTGTTTTGTTAGGAGGTGATGTCAGGAGCCATAGACAACGGCGAGTGTGCATGAGAAGAATTATAAAAGCGATGTACCCAAGCGTGAAAGTTATTAAAATTATACATTTAGGTTTCTGACGTGTACGTATTTAATAGGTAACGTCGCCTCGCATATTAATTGGTAATCGGGAATCGAAGGTAAAGGATGAAGAATGCCTATTCATGGTTTCAGATCGTGCACAGTTAAGATTAACATTAAAAATCAAATAATTATTTTTCACTACGTCTCCCAAAATAATAACCCATAATTCCTTCGGAGAATAAATTACATAAAATTAAAAATACTTTGATATCACAATGTAGCTCACATGTTCCAATTCGCCATTTAAATGTATCATTTATTGTGCAAAACTCATACATACGTGGGGCACTCGGAAAGTTTTGCGAAAATAAAACAAGTGTTCTATAGGTATCTAAATATTTTTTTACACTGCAGTATAAGCTACTTGTCCGACTTCTACAAGGAACTTTACGTTCCCTTTGACTATTACAAAATATGGCGCTAACCAATGCCATACATACCGTCTGAAAATGTCGTGCAAGGGCTCGGGCAGCAAGAGAGAGATATTCGCCCTCGACGAACCATTTTGACCTCAGCGGAACGTGTTCATATCCACACGGAACATGTTAGACATTCTCCGGCACAGCACATGTTACATACTCCACTGCGGCTGCATCACTACTATATTGTATATACCCGGTTTTTTTATGGTGTTTTTTTTATACAACGTCGGGAGGCATACAAGCATAAGGTTCACCTGATGTAAAGCAGTTACCGTACCTCAGCTGCTTACACAGCAACTCCTTAGTAGCTTACTGGTAACCTCACTCACACGCAGGAACACAGCAACCCTCTAGGAAGTTGTTATTTGCATGCGGTTTTCTGTGAGGTGGAGGTACATCCCCAGACGGGCTGCTTTGGTGCTCCCTACCTCTTTTATAATATATGTGAAGCTTTCACATGTTGTTTCATGCAGATTTTACTAGATCCACGGTAACAGCTTGAGTGCCTCTGTAGTGCCATAACTCTCTTAGAGTAGTGTAGTAGACACTTTAGAATTAACAAAGGCATTCTTGAAATACGAGGGTTATCGATGGAACTCCTGTTTATAATTACAACCAGCAGCAGCCCGTGGCTTCGTCCGCGCGTACCTAGGTGTCTTTCTGTTAGGCTTCCAAACATTGTACCACGATGCTGAATACCTACAATCTTCCTTAAGAATTGGGCCACAAAATGCAAAAAAAGTTTTTGTACAACGTCGGGAGGAATACAATCGTACATTAAGTATCACTCGCGCGACGCCACCTCCGCTGCTAACACAGCAACTCATTAAATAGCTTACTGGTGACCAGGTCAATGACACGCAGGATTTGGCCGCGGTTTTCTGTGAGGTGGAGGTACTTTCTCGGACGCGCGGCTTTGATGTGCCCTACCTCTCTTAAAAACACCTAGACCAAGACAAACAGACATGATCATGCATGCGAGTCAAATGTTTGTCCTTAAATGGTGTATATGAAAGAACGCGTGATGAAAGAATGACGAAACAGATATACAATGCGAAAATTGTAGGAAAGGATGTAGGAGCCGATTAAGACCAAAGACTCACATACCAAATTGGTCGTGTTTTATCAGAAGGGGAGCCCTAGGTAACCGGCGAGCATGCATGTAAAGAGCTATGAATGTTTAAGAAGCGAGTGAGGTGTGTAAGGAACGCGTCTTATTGCGCTCGGTCCTCTCTGCCTACCCCGCAAGGGACCTGGCGTGAAGATGTACATACATTCATATGTTTAAAGTAGTTATTTAAATATTTATTTATGAACCTACAAAGTCTTTTATATTATATATCTTTAGATTATATACGTTGGTGAGTGATATTAATTTATAATTTATCATGTTATCGTTTTGTTGTATGTCATTTTTTTACAAGTTATTTTTGTTTCGTTACGTGAAAGAAATATAACTTTCGTGCGTGTACTCGTATAAGTACACACACACTTTTGTATACAGCGTCGGGAGGCATAAAGCATACGACCCATCTGATGTAAAGCGGTTACCGTGCCTTATGATGAACGCTTGCGACACTTTAAATATCACTCGCGCGATGCCACCATCGCTGCCAACAGAGCCACTTCTTAGTACCCCACTCGCAGGAACACAAAAATCCTCCAGCGAGTTGTCAATTGGCTGCGGTTTTCTGAGAGCTGGGATATACTTTACCAAACGGGCTGCTTTGTTGCGCCCTACCAATCCAAACATACCTTAAGAGAGGTAGGGCGCATCAAAGCAGCCCGTCTGGGGAAGTACCTCCACCTCACAGAAAACCGCAGCCAAATAACAACTCCCTAAGAGGGTTGTTGTGTTCCTGCGTGTGAGTGAGCTCACCAGTAAGCTCCCAAGGAGTTACTGTGTAAGCAGCAGAGGAGCATCGCGTGAGTGATACTTAATATATCGCAAGCGTTAATAGGCTACGGTATCCGCTTTACATCAGGTGAGCCGTATGCCTCCCGACGTAGTATAAAAAAAAAGCCTTAGTCGCCACTTCCACACTCATCAACCTCTTCTAGCAAGCTCTTCGGTTTTGGGTGCTTTTGATTTGACCCTTTTTTCATTGCATCATCTATTCGATTCATATGTGTGCGTCTAAGGCGGCCCCTACGCTTACCCTCGGCCGGTATACTTCTTTCGTAACTATTTTAATTTTGTTAATCAATTTGTTTTCAGAACGCCTAAGTCTCTTATCACGGGGACATCAACGGTGAAGCCATACTGGTCTCAGAATAACAACTTCAGAGCACAGTGCACAGGACAGCTGGAAGGAAACTAGAGCTTGAGAATCGCGTTACCCTTGAAACGAAATCCAATGACAACCCATATCATTATTATCATCCGAGCGTTAATTCCGATAACTTCCTTAGATTTCGCGCTTTAGGTCCCACGTTTTTTTATACTACGTCGGGAGGCATACAAGTATACGGCGCACCTGATGTAAAGCGGGTGCCGTAGCCTATTAACGCTTGTAACTTACACGGCACACTCCTTAAAGAATTTACTGGTGACCAGGTCACTGACGCGCAGAATTGGGCATCGAACCCACGAGCGTTGGTGTCAAAGTCGCGTCATTCATGACTGAGCCACCGAGCTCGTCAATCCCACACCACGGTCCGCGTCCTGACTTTTTCTTTTCCACTTCATGCCGTCTTCGACATCCCTTCATTGGGAGACCTTTAGAACAATCTCTTAAACCGTCTAAACAGATTCTTGGGATACCCGTGCTGAAGTATTCAGTATTAATACATAATTTCGAATATGACTGTAGTGAGATGTTTAAACAAAATTTGGTGCTTCTGTGCTTTAAGAGATTAATTCTAGTCCCGATGCATTGGAACTAGTTTTAACACCGTACCGTTACTAGGTACATAAATTTAAGATTAGTCAGACTATGTCAGACTCATTTTTTTTTGTCCCCAGGAAGTTACTCCACTTCCCAGGGGAGTATATTGCACATGAAAGTAGGTTACATGGTTTACAAATGTTTATATATCAGATTCACAACAACAGATAATGTTTAAAAAAACAAACATACCTTGTAAAGGTATGTTTGTTTTTTTTACCTGCTATTTGATGCAGGTATTTTTATAACGATACATAGAATTAAGTATTAACCTGTTGATTACCGGGCGGTCGTTTACGACCGCTAAATATATGGAAAACGTATATAGCGGGTTCTGACAGGTCAATTAATGTTCAGATATTTACAAAAGTTAAGATACATATTATGTTATATCTTATTTACATTGTTTTAAAAGTTAAAGTGATGAGTCTCACATGAAGTTAAATTTAAAATACATTATATATATATATATACACAATTAACTTACAGCTATATTGCATATTATGCTATTATCCTGTTAAGTTACATTTACTTTTTATTTAAGATAAGATTATTAATTATATAATTTATACATTATACAATACTATTTACAGACTGTTCTCTATATATTATTTCCAAGAGATTGTATCGGTCAATTCCAGGATTGTAGCATGTCATTTCATGGGTGTGTCTGTGATTCATGAATATGGGGCACTCTTTAATTAAATGATCTAGGTCCTGTATTGATGCGTTGTCGCAGGGGCAGGTTGTCAATAATATGAAATCGGTTTAAATATAGTTTATGGTATCCATGATTGGTGATTGTCTGTGTTATTTCAAAGGTGGGAAGGATAATCGATGTGAATTTACCAATTGATGCTAAATTGGAAGTTGTGAATGACTTTTAGAGGAAGGAGTGTATGTGGTGATTGAGTGCGTCTGTCTCATATAATTCTTCCCACGCTACTTGAGTTTCATGCTTAGTAATTCTCTTGGCGTATGAGATGAGTCAGAGTTTGCAAATGGGGTTCTTAGTGAGGCAGCTTGTTTATCTCATTTAAGTCACAAAATCGTCAAGGTTGAAAGAAAAAACGCAAAAGTGGAAGGATATATGAGCCGAGGAAGGCCAAGACTTTCTACCATGGCCAAATTGGTCGTGTTCTATCAGAAGGTGATGACAGGAGCCTTAGAAACCGACGAGCGTGCATGAGAAGAGCAATTAATTTTAGCGAGTGAGGTGTGTAATGATCGAGTCACGTGGCGTTCGGTTCTCTCTGCCTACCCCGCAAGGGATTTTGCGTAAAGTAATAAATAGATAAATTAGGTTCGTCGATGCGTAAAACCACGTGTTGCCCGACGAGAACAGATATTGATGTGATAGAGGATGTCTGAAGTCCGTGCAGGTTTAAATAATGACCACTTTCGTCGATTCTTAATTTGACCACTATGGCTGTTTCATAATTTGATCATTTCCGCTGATTCTTAATTGACTTTTCGTTGATTCTCAATTTGATCACTTTCGCCGATTCTTAACTCATTCTGATTATATCAAAAGGATTTAAGAAAAGTAGTGCTTGTTACAAAAAGTTTGTGGATGTACCACCACAACGAAATAAACTGAGTTTACTTTCAAACGCGATAGGAGGTAAAATTGAAAGAGTCAAAGGATTGTGGAGGATTCTTGATGATTTCTGAAAAACTTTTATTTACGAGTATTATTGAACTGTAATTAGGTGTTACAGAATTAAATTTAGTTCCACAGAGTACATACGTCTAATTGGTCAGTTCGTGTCTTTGCTACGTGGCAATAATGTGTTACAGCTTATACTATTTGATTTTATAAAGTTTGCGCATGTATAAAACTAACTTTATAATTTCAATAATTTTAACTACGCTACGTAATATAAATACGTCATTTTAAGTTGTAATAATTCTATCTGCCTACAACTTCACGCCAAATCCCTTGCGAGGTTGCAGAGAGAATCGAGCGCCACGTGACTCCATCCTTATACACCTCACTCGCTTCTTCATTCGCAACATTCATTGCTCTTCCCACCGGTTTCTAAGACTCCTGACATCACCTTCTGATAGAACACGACCCGTATATTATGTAATAATTCTTTTTGTTATTATTTAAGGGGGGTATCTGTTACATATGAAGGACGCACGGAAGGATTGACACCATAAAGGTCACCATACACTTTTTAAAGACCTCTTTTGTAAAGAAATCTGGGCTTCAGAGTCGGCTTCCCGATTTTTTTCCACTTCGCGCGGTCTTCGATATCCCAAACTGCGAGACCATTGGCACGACGTCAAGCCAAAATTTCTTCGGCCTACCCCTTTTACCGCGGCCCGGCATGGCTGGACATTCGTTCCCCACTTAAATTGCCGGTTTTCGTAAGACGTGGCCGTACCAGTTTGTCTGCTATGTCACGGACACGAAGGCTGCAGCGAATGCGGCAGTTCTATTCGCGATCCTTACTCGTCACTCCGCACATGCAGCGATACTCATCTCCGTGACACGCAGCTCCTGCTTGTGCTGGTCAAATACAGGCCACGCCTTGCTGTCATATAAAAGGACAGGTCTAATGATAGATTTATAAACCTGTCGTTTCAGATTAACAGGCATTTTAGGGTCACAAATGATATCCCTCTGCGGTTAGAAAACCTGTATGAGGTCATGATATTAATGCTTCAATGTCAATTGAAAGCACTGTTTAGGTTAAAGTATATTTAAACAAATCTCATTATATTAAATATAATATATTTTACAATGAATGTATTTTTATATTTTAAGAAATATATTTATAAATGCTCTAAGGATTTTTATTAAACATTTTTTTATACTTTACGAGCTGAGACTTTTATTGATTTAACTTTGTGTCTAACATTATCGAAGCAAAGTATAACATTATATTATTTTGTAAGTATATCTTCTTCTAGTATTGTCTTAGGTTTTCGCGATTGTTACACATTGAATTAAACAATTTTTAACGGAAGTATCGCGTGTTTTATCGCATGCTTTGCAGCATTCGAAAAAAAATTCGTATTAAAAATTGTTTAATTCAATATATCTTCTTCTTTGCGTTATCACGTTTCCTAATACATTAGTATTGGCGGGGTCCTCTACCTAAGCCTAAGGATTTGGCGAAGACACTGTTTTTTACATAGACTACTCAACCCAGAGCGAAAACTAGATATTTCTTAGGTAAGGTGTGACCTCCTTTCGAAATACAACTTCTTGCATGTGTGGCATTACCTCACGATGTTTTCCTTCACCGCCGAGCAAGTGACAAATATGTACGTAAATCCGAAAACACGAATTTAGTGGTACATGCTCCCGCCAGGATTTAAACCTGAAACCAGGTAGTTATTAGGCCGGTTCGTTATTTACTGGTCTGTCTGTCTCTGTCACTACTCACATTTTGTAATTATTATTTTTTTGGTTCTTTTTATCCCCGAGAGGAAAGGCAAAGGGATCTAGCCCATACAGCCAAGTCATAAGTTTAGAACCATTTTTAAATCTTAATTCTATGTTCCAGCTTCAGGAACTGTGCTCAAAAAATATTTGGGAAGGGTACTTCGACCCAATCAACCCAGTTTAAATACCACTCGTAAAACGATAGGAATTTTACAAGGTTTTCTTGATGAACTTATTCACGTCTTCCAAAAAGTGCATAAACGTGTTATATTTGAGTTTTTTCATTATTGTATAATTGCACTAGCACTTATGTTACAAAACACTATCGAAATTGTCACATAAAACTAATTTTACACTGAATTGTAAAAATTTCAAGTATAAGAACAATGTCACTCGTCAAAAGCGCGGGAAGAAGTTCCAACATTTTGTAAGTGAGAAATTAAAAATTTTTTTTTTGTTCTTTTTATCCCTGAGGGGAAAGGCAAAGGGATCTAGCCCATACAGCCATGTCTTCAGTTTAGAACCATTTGAAAATCTTAATTCTATGTTCCAACTTCAGGAACTGTGCTGAAAAAATACTTGGGAAGGATACCTAGACCCAATCAACCGAGTTTAAATACCACCCGTAATACGATAATGATTTTTACAAGGTTTTCTTGATGAACTTATTCACGTCTACCAAAAAGTGTAGCACTTATGTTACAAAATACTATCAAAATTGTCACATAAAACTAATTTTATACTGAATTGTAATAATTTTAAGTATAATGTGACTCGTCAAAAGCGCGGGAAGAAGTCCGAAATAAAAATGGTCGACCAGTGTTGCCAGTGGTGAATTACAGCACAGAAACATGGGTTATATGAGATAAATTCAGGAATTATTACGTCCGTTGCATAAGTCAAGTTAAGAGGGCTTTAAAGCTGAGTGGTGCCCTCATTTTGTTTTTATTAACAACACTGAATTTAAAGACTAATTCCAAAAAAGCGCTCAATACATACTGGCACAGTAGAACCATATTTTTTTAGTTTACATCCGTTTTATAAAAGAAAGAACAATGAAAGATTATATTCTTTCAGACATGTTTTTTTCTCATATTATCGACTTGGGGTAATTATGAGGGCGGATGAAAATTAAAAAAATGGATATGTTGGCGCACATGTACAGTTCCACCGTGGTCACATCGTAATCGTAAGAATATTTATTCATGATGTACCTAAATAAATTATTCAATTTCAGAATAATACAATATATAAATTACTTAACTAAAATTAAATAAATACACAATAAAACTAAATCATATCTAAAATTTAATAAATGTAAAATAATAAATAACCTAAAATAAATCTAAAAAGTGTGACCCTTGCGGCATGGTACCAACGATGCTGGCAGCATTCCCGCGCTGAATCGCAATACTAATGTGCTGAGCGAGAAAGCTACCAGCTCTAGTCGCCAGTGACGTCTGGCGCCTGGACCCCACGGACCAAGGGTTTCTACTCCGAAAGGAACAATGTTGTACTCGGAGCCAAGACCCCTGTATTTATTAATTTTTAAATGTTCGGCCGCCTCAGCCGCCCCGCCTTCGCCTGTCTTGATGGTAGTGCAATGAAGATGAGAAGAGGCCAGTGTGTCAACGCAAGTTACGTCCCACACTTGTTTCCTCTTTCCTCAACTAGTCCCACACTCCCCATCTTCCATGGAATCAACGACATCTCGTTCGTCGTACCACCGTCCCTGGAATCTGCTAAGAGATTTTGCATTTTAAATTTAACACCGATACGCTCAGCTGGGTGGCAAGGCATTGACCGTGCACCATTATGCAAAGTCCGTATACGTTCACCCAGTGGCGTAGCGTAGTGGGGGCGGCCCGCCCCGGGCGGCACTTTTTAAGGGGCGGCAAAATTTGTCAATAAATAATAAAAACATTTGAACCATTTCATATTTTTAGCGCAACTACAAATTTCGACCAATTGAATTTTTGATTACTTATTTTGTGACGAATTCGGGGAATCGCCTTTTTTTATATTTTGTAGCGACTGCTGGCAACACCGTCTATACTGATTTGCGGGGATTCCCCGTAGGTATTTTATTTTAAAAAGTATAGGTACGGGCATACGGGTAAGTCCCTTCAAGGAATTACTTGTTGCTTTGACAATTCAAAGAAAGTTTTATTGATGGATCGTCTGATGTCCATTTCACATTGCCTCGTATCGTAATTTATGTTACGCTTTAAAACTGTAATTTCTGTGCAAATAAGTACGTGTAGTGGTTGGGAAATTATTGAGCTTTGTGAAAAAATGAATTTTTCCGCTACGTGTACCTACATTCAACAGTGTGAACTGTTACTTTTTAATTTAAAATCTAACCCGAATAATGCAAAATAATGACTGTTATTGCCGAAAAGTTCTCTAGAATTAATGTATGTAATGTATAGTATACATTAAATTGAAATACCTAAATAAGAGGGCGGCAAAATTGTCTTCCGCCCCTGGCGGCCGACACCCACGCTACGCCGCTGCGTTCACCCAATACATTGACCGTATACTCGCGAGTGACACTCTTGATGTAGCAGGTCAAAAAGACTAAAGACCGATTAGCATGCGTGACAATAGTTTTGTTTTGATCATTCGATTATTTATTTATTTACAATAAATGATATTTTAATTAATTTATAATCAGGACGTTTTACAATGTTATTGTCTGTTTAAAATTGCTAAATCGTTTAAATAAATACATATTACTTTAAAATATGAGATTTTTTTCAGCCGATCTTCTATATGTACTTAGTTGTCTTGCAATATTATAAGAAATATAATGGTAGTTTGTTAATCATAGTCTAGACTTGTTTAGTATTCTGCTGGTATTAATAAAGAACTACACATTTCCAAAAAAGGTATTGTTGCTAATGTCCATAACTGAGATAACTATATATAAAATTCCTCAAGTAACTGAATTATGGCAACATGTGCAGTTCTGATGAAAGAGATAGCATGAAACCGTTAACACTGCTCAAGTTCATGTTTTCGCGTTTTGCTTGCTCGTTCGTACGGCAATCTCCACTTCTGTACAATAAGTCGCGCGTGACAGATGACAGCTTCTACATTTGATTGATGTGTCATTTCGTTTCTCGAATTGCTGATGTTTTTTTAGCGTTTTTTGTTTCGATGACGTACTAAATGTAGAAAAATAGTTATTTGAATCCAATGTTGTGATCTGCATCTTAATTAACGCCGGTGTAGTTTTAATTAGCATATTTTAAAATCCGTGTCGTTGTTCGGCGTTTCTACTTTGAGGTTATAGTTGATATAAGTTGTTCGTCATCATAATTTCTCTGCCAAACTTATTTATAGACTTAAAAGCGAACTAACGAAACTTTGATTCTGTGTTTCGAGTTTTAAATAAAGTTCAACTGTTTTAAGATGGGGTTGTTCGGCTTTATATCAAGATTTCGGGTAAGTAGGAAGTGAACGAAGTTTATTTTCGTATCTTAGCCAGAATCTATTTTGATAGTGTAATATTCTTTTGGCGGGCGGTCAAAATGCTAGCCGTGACCTATAAGATCGATAATTTAACTGTACCACTTGTAACTGCATCATTAAATTATATTTTCTATCTGTTTTGTAGTTAGCCATTTCTTTTACTGAATTATAGAATACTTACTTGCTAGTTATAAGGGGTTTTTTCAGTTACTCAGTCTTATTTTAACTTTTATATTAATGTGCAGGAGTTGCAAATTGTAATTCTGTAGCTCCTGTCTCCGTTGTTATTTGCCTTTCTTGACCTTCCAGTCTTAATGCTGAATATGACTGAAACCAATTTTTTTTAAGGGTATTTAAATGACCCTGGCCCCTGAAATTCGCATGAGTATGAGCACCTACATGTAAAAGAGCTCATTCAGCACCATTAACCTGACAGGATCCGACTGGCATAATTATACCACTCGCTTACAACATATGGAATAACGGTCTCGACGGGTTGTGACTTAACTATTTTTATATTATTAAGTAATGTCATAAACAATTGTATGGCATGGCTGACAGTAAGCTGTTACTGCAACTTTTTTTTTATACTATGTCGGGAGGCATGCAAGCATATGGCCCACCTGATGTAAAGCGGATACCGTAGCTTATTAACGCTTAAGATATATTAAGTATCACTCGTGCGATGCCTGCTCTGCTGCTTACACAGCAACTCCTTGGCAGCTTACTGGTGACCTCACTCACACGCAGAAACACAACAACCCTCTAGGGAGTTGTTATTTGGCTGCGGTTTTCTGTGAGGTGGAGGTACTTCCCCAGACGGACTGCTTTGATGCGTCCTACCTCTCTTAGTCTCTCTCATACTCATAACATAATATGTGGAATGAGCTCCCTGCCGAGGTTTTTCCTTGGGACTATAGTATGGGGTTCTTCAAGAAAAGCATGGTGAGTTTTTTCAGGACCAACAAAAGAGTGTAAATGCAAATGCCCATAGGCTACAGTAACTGCTTACCATCAGGCAGGCCGTACGCTTGTTTGCCACCTCTTGTAGCACCAGCAAGAGTATGTTCACTAGTTTATATACTCTTCCAAACATGTATTCTCATCAGATGATGATTGTGTAATGGTCTACCATATCGATAATTTGTATAAGTATCCAAGGGAAAAGGTGTAGGAAATCTTTATTCTGACTTTAATTTGGGCAAAAATTCTTTATTTGCCAGTGGGTGCTCACAGTATTATATTTAAAAATGTAAACATATATCAAATTTTTTAATATCTAATATATTTGTATGTTATTCAATTCCCTTATTTATTTTTCTTATTATGTTTACCTACATTGAAAGAATGAAAGAAATTAAAAAGTAGGGCGAAATAAAGCATCCCATCTGGGGAAGTACCTCCATCTCACAGAAAACCGCAGCCAAATAACAACTCCCTAGAGGGTTGTTGTGTTTCTGCATGTGAGTGAGGTCACTAGTAAACTCCTAAGGGGTTGCTGTGTTAGCGGCAGTGGAGGAAGCGGCATTGAAGAAATGATAATGTATTGCAAGCGTTCATTGCTATGGCAACCTACTTTACATCAGGTGGGGCCATATGCTTGTATGCTTTCTGATGTTGTGTAAAATAAACTTGCCTGTATAGGTTCACTTTTCAAACCAACTGTTAGATATTATATTTAATGTATGTCAGCATATATAATAATGATGCCAAGTGACATATTTGAAAAATATGAATAAAAGGTTGTGTGTGCTGAATCATTTCCAGAGTGACAATGACTCCTATCATGTGATAATGGACAGGGATAGCCCAGTGGATAAATAAACAGCTATTAACCAACAGTCCCTGGTTCGTATTCTAAATTAAGTGGGCATGTACCACTTAATTTGTGTTTTCAGATTTATGTACATATTTATACTTACCATTTGCTCAACACTGAGGGAAAGCATTGTGAGGAAACCTGTCCCAGAAGTTATATTTCTAAAGACGTAAAAATGTTAATACTCAGTAATAGTAATACATAGCTATAATAAGTCTAGTTTTTTATAATCAATCATCATTTATTGACAAATACTTCACAATAATTGGTAAATATTCATTTTCTTTTCTGTAAAGTTTTTATCTTTGATGGAGCATGTTGTTTGAAAATATAATTAAAACATTCAAATGTTAAGGGTTAAGATATGAAATTGGCAATTTGTACTGAAAAATTAAAACTCGCTTTTTTAAGATGTAACATATTTATTTAATCAAAATATTTTTTATTTTATATTATATTTTTTATTATTAATATTATTTACTCTCGCTATCTATACATTGCTGACATCTAATCGGAAGTTTATTTATGTCTTTGCGATAGAACTCTGGGGATCTAGATTCAACAAACTGTGTGAAAGCATTTTGTACTACCTCCTGGGAAGAAAATTTTTGACCACATAGAAAATTGTCTAAATAAGAAAAAAAATGGTAGTCATTTGGAACAAGGTCTGGGCGAGTACGCTGTATGCCGTATGGTTTCAAACTGCAGCTCCTGTAGAGTTACAACAGTTTCTCGTGCAGTGTGAGGTCCTGCCTTATAGATCGATTCACAAGTCGGGGCTGTTTCACTGCCAGTTTCTTATTTTTTAACAGAAAAACCATCAGGTATCACGTGAAAAAAGTTTTACTCGAAAATTTCATACCATAAATGTTTGATGTCAATTTAAAGTATCTATTACTATAAAACGGCAATTTCATACTTTAACCCCTATTATTTAAATGTAAACAGTAAGTATTTTAAGTGTATGTCAGTGACCAGGTAATGATATACAAATATGTATTTATGAATTGTCAATAATTTTCTCCCACAGGAAACAGAAAAGGCTTCTTAAAATAATATATTTAATGATAAAAAACCAAGTTTTCTAAAGTAATTTTGTTTATGCATTTTCCAAGCTCACTCCTCTCAGCGATGTAGAATTTGTATCAGAGTATCATTTCGTATTGCAGTCTTTCTTTAAATTAAAGACTAAAGCTTATTTAGTAGCTGTTACTAAAACATGTAAGTAAATTAACATGGCATCGTACCTTCAACAAATAATAAAGTATTCTTTTATCAATATTCATTCAGTAGACTAGCGCCTTTTAAGCGATAATCAGACTAGTGATAATAATAATAATTTTCACTTATACACTAGCAGAAGCCAGCGGCTTCGCACGCATGAGATTTAGGCTGGCAACCATAGAGCGATTCAATTTTCGTACAGCGCCATCTATTGACCTTTACAGGAGGCAACGTATATGTATTTTATTTATATTACATAAAAAACGCGTAGTTATTTTATCGTATATTTTATATTATACAAAAAATACGTATTCTATGAAAATAATAAAAATAAAATTGCAAAGTCCCCCGAAGGAGAAGATATTTCTCCCTAATTTTAACAGTTTTTCATTTTTTACGCAGGAACCCTAAATATTTAGGGGATAAAAAGTACCCTATGTTCTGCTCTGAACAGTCCTCTACCTACCAGTGAAAGTCCCGTTAAAATCGGTTCAGCCATTTCGAAGATTAGCCCGGACAAACAAACAGACAGACAGACAAAAAAGTTAAAAATGCGTATTTAGGCTTTGGTAACGTGAAAATAATAATATGAGCGTAAGATAAAGGCTTTATTTTGAAATCACAGACAGACACTTCAATTTTATTTATATGTATAGATTTCATTAAATCAAATTCTACACATGATTAAAAAAACATAACAAATTAAATAGGATTCTCTTGTATACGGGAATGAAGAATGATAGACATGAATAAAAAAAAAGAAATATACTTAAATTTTTCAAGCACATCTGTCAACTTTTTGAAGGAGTAGAACATCCTCTGCCCTTATAAAAAAGAGATTTGGTGTAGGTACCTCAAGAATCTGGTTCTTTGAGACAAATGAAATATAACTTTAAATAATTTTCAAGGTTTTTTCTCTTATATTACAGAAAACTACCTGGATTGTCATCTTTTTTTCATAGAGTTGTCCCGTCACTCATCCATTATGATTGGCAGGGTCCGTAACCTTAAAAGTTAGGCGAAGATATGGATTTTGACGTCTCCTTCCTTATATACTATTATTCCTTTCTCCTTCTCCTGTAAATATGTTTCCTTATTTTTTTATTTATTCAATTCATACTCTACTTAACATTCTCGTTCCTCATCTTCATTGTGCCATGATTTATAACAATATTATGGGATGAAACTCGAGAGAAAACCTATTAATTAAAAAAATATATTAAACTCGGGTCAGAAACAAAGAAATTATACGCAAACGCATGATGATCTAGGGGAAATACGGCCGTTTTTATGTCAATTTTTTTTTTAACTATCACAAGTTAATATTGGGTTAATAATATATTACACCTATAATATTTCAGTATTGTAAAACTTAGGCAGTAAATACAAATAAATTAAGTGAATTTAAAAAATTTTACAACCTACCACAGGAGAGACAATTACCTCGCGAAAGAACTGCACTGCACTCACGTGTCGCACTAACAAATGATGGCAGGCAATGTAAAGCTTAAGTATTATAAGTTAGAGTGAATTAGTTTATACAAACATCCTAGGGGAAATACGGCAGTTTTTATGACAAATTTTTATTTTTTATTTTTAACTGACATAAGTTAATATTGGGTTAATAATATAACACACCTATACTACGAGCATTACAGTATTGTTAAACTTAGGCAGTAAATGCGAATATGAGTGAATTTTAAAAATTTTACAACTTACCAGGGGAGAAACACAATTAGCTCGCGAAAGAACTGCACTGCACTCACGTGTCGCACTAACAAATGATGGCAATGTAAAGGCTCGTGTGTTTAGTATTATAAATCTCGTGATGATACGTGCCGAGCGATATTTTGAAAATGGTCGTCCAATACTTCTGTATGTATTAAAGACCAAAAAAGTTTTGGAATTAATATTTTTCTCGGCGGTGAAGGAAAACATCGAGAGAAAACCGGCACGTTTAAGAAATTATATTTCAAAAGACGTGTTACCAAAGATAGTTCTGGTTTCCTTCTGTGTTGTGGAGGTCTGACGTGTTAAAATCAGTATCTTCGCCAAATTCTTAGGCTTAGGTCGTGGAACCCGCCAATCCTAATGGATTAGGAAACGTGATAACGCAAAGACGAAGAAGATGTATTTATAGACCATAATTCGCCATGGTAGTTACCCAAAAATATGGGACAAAATAAATTTCAAAAATTATTGAATATAATAAATATTGCATTTAAGTATTTAAGCAGCCCGTCTGGGGAAGTACATCCACCTCTCAGAAAAACGCAGCCAAATAACAACTCCCTGTAAGATTGTGGTGTTCCTGCGAGTAAGTGTGGTCACCAGTAAGTTTTCAAGGAGTTGCTGTGTTGCAGAGGTGGTTTCGCGCGAGTTATACTTAATGTATTGGAACCGTTTATAGAATACTGTAACAGCTCTACACCAGGTGGGCCTTACCCTTGTGTGCCTCCCGACGTATAAAAAAACATGCAGGCCAGGGTAGAAACATTTTGTAATACTTAAATATGAAATTTCAGGAAAATTTACTTTAATTGGATATTTAATCATAATGCTGCGATTAATATGTACCTAGCGATTTACTGCATAAAATGACAACATATCATTACAAAAATGATATTTTATAATAGATGCCGTGTACATTACCTATTATCGTAGATTCACCTACAAACATGACCTTCAGATCTGTATTAGGTAGGTGATCTAAGCGATGTGGTCAGAACATGAGTTATGAGTCAAACAGGTGTCCTATCATATTAGGTTACGCGAGTCAAAACGAAACTTGAGCTCGAGTTCTGTATGATGTTGGGTTCTGCGTAAAGTATCCTTCGATAAGACCGATGTATTGTATTATATCCGCTGTGACCTCCTCTAGGGGACATCAATGGGACAATATACCCATGAACAGGTCACGACAGGTAATGGGACTGTTGCGAACATGTCGGAAAAAATTGGGCTATTGAAATGAGATTTGAAGGGATTATTAGAACTGGGCATCGGGACAGAAGAGGATCGGACGCCTGCCATAACTATCATAATCTGATGTTACTTTTGGCAGGCGGTGGCTCGCCACTTTCTAGATGGACACCCGATCTACCAGAGAAAGAAAGTCGGCCGGGGGCAACACCGGTGCGAGTGACTCAGGGGTGTCGAGAGGTGTGCTGCGCTTTCTACGATGTTACTCGTGGCCCTTTAACACTTCCACTCTTGGAGCATATCACCTGATAAAGCAATATGCTTTATCGACTCCTCTCTGGAAGCCAATGAAGGTAAGCCAGAGTTGAGAGTCCTGCGGGCCTTCTTGACTTTCCACTCCGACCGATGAAGACTCGTTGGAGACGAAAGCCCTGAAGACATTCTGGAGCACTCAGTACCCGTGGTGTCGTTACGCACCAACAGCTCGCCACAATCTGTCCTGCTGGCTTATTAATATTATTTATCTATAACTTCACGCTAAATCCCTTGCGGTGTAGGCAGAGAGAACCGAGCGCCACGTGACCCGATCCTTATAGTCCTCATTCGCTTCTTTAACATTCATTGCTCTTCTCTTGCACGCTCGCCGGTTTCTAGCGCTCCTGACATCACCTTCTCATAGAACACGACCAATTTGGTCATGGTAGGTAGTAAGGATTACGGTTGATGATGAACTATTGGATGAGATTTTACACCTTGGATACGCTTTCAGCAGGGATGGAAGGTACGCCACTAATGTAGAAAGAAGAGTGTGCTGCTGGGAATAGTGTAAATCAAGCATTTGAAAAACTTCTTGGCAGTAAAAATTTGAGCCAAAAGGCACAACTCGCTGTACACAATGCAGTGCTGGTCCCAACGCTTACGGAACGCTTATGGAAGCGAGAGTTGGGTATGGCAGAGAGAACATAAAAGTAGAATAAACGCGGTCGAAATGCGTGCGTTGCGCAAAATTTGTGACGTAACGCTTGTTAACTATATTTGCAATGATGATGTTAGAAACAGAGTTGGTCTGAAAGAGAGCATCGGTGTTAAAATAAGAAGAAGCATGCTCCGTTGATTGGGACAAGTAGAAAGAATGCAGGATGAAAGAATGACGTAACAGATATATAATGCGAAAGTGAACGGATGTAGGAGCCGCGGAAGATCAAAACTCACCTACCATGATCAAACGGGTCGCGTTTTATCAGAAGGTGATATCCGAAGCCCCCGGGACAGGCGAGCGTGCATGAAAAATTAATGTTAAAGAAGTAGTTGAATTTACAACATTTTGCAAATCCATATTGTGGCCGTGCGAATCGACCCGCGATTCGTCTCATATGACCGAGAGTTCGGCGGAGCCTTGGGCAAGTGGTGGGTAACATAATTCAATTAATTCACTTGTTCATGCTCAGTGACGTCTATGTTTTGCTTTGCGTTGAATAATTCTATCAATTGTTAATTGGATTGATTGTTTTTTTTTATATTGCATAATAATAGTGATAGTATGTTTTAATGCAAGTCATCATATAAATAATATCGGTGAATCTTAGATAAAATATTCTTTAAGTCGCGTCATGTATTGCTTATGGCTCGCAATACACAATGATGTGCTGGTCCCAACGCTTACTTATGGAAGCGAGAGCTGGCTACGGCAGGGAGAGAGCAGGAAAGTAGGATACACGTGATCGAAATGCGAGCGTTGCGCAAAATTTGTGGCGTAACGCTTTTACACGGTATTCAATAATGAAACAGAATGAATGTGAAGACAGTTAGAATTTCAAGCGTTCATAAGATACGGTAACCCCTTTACATCAGGTAGGCCGTATGCTTGTATGACTCCGGACGTTGTATACACTGGGCGACTGACGTAAGCTTGGCATTTTTTATGTTTTTGTGTGTGAAAAGGAAAAACGAAACCCTTATAGGATCATTTTGTTGTCCGTCTGCCTGCCTGTATGTCTGTCAAGACACTTTTTCTTAGGGACGGGTGGAGCTATCAAGCTGAAATTAATATCAAATACTCAGGTCTGCAATCCCTTCGAGCAGTGAAAAAATCAAACTTCCGAGTCAACGCAATCAAAAGATACGGCTGTGTATGCACCTATTTTGACACTCGCAACGGAATCAAAACCTTTAGGGTACTTCCAGTTGACCTAGAATCATGCAATTTGGTAAGACGCAATGTCATGCAGCACAAGTAAAGGAAAGAAATTTGTAGTTACATAAAAAAAATGTTTTTTTTGCGAAAATATTTTTTACGGAACCCTCGGTGCTCTAGTCGTACTCGTACTTGAAGGAGTTTTTTTATATAACGTCAGGAGGCATATAAGCATACGGCCCATCTGATGTAAAGCAGTTACCGTAGCCTATGCCACCTCTGCTGCTAACACTGCTACTCTAAGGCTGCGGTTTTCTGTGAAGTGGAGGGTAGGTACTTCCCCAAGCGGGCTTTTTTGATGCGCCCTACCTCTCTCAAGTGCGTACAAATATACAACACTTATTACACCAAAAACGTTTATATTTATTGATAATTTTATCATGATTATTCATTCATTAACAATGGATTGTTCGCCTTGAATTTATAAACAGAATTGATTCTTATTGTTTTCGCTATAAGTAGAACAATAGTGTGACCCTTTTGTGGTCGATTAATACAATTTTATGTACGTATATGAGAATTCATGATAATTCCGTGTTCACGCACGGTATTGAGCCTTAATTCTAAGATGATACTGCCTATTTTTGTGTGTTCTATCGTATGTACATTGGGTACTGTTAGAAATTTCGTGACTACATCTCGACTACAGACTGTAATTTGGCCTAATGGTAGCATTATCGAGCTTTTCGGTGGCTGAGTGGTGAAATGCGGTGTCACGTTACGTTGACACCAACGCTCGTCGGTTCGATTCCCACACAGTATAAACATTTGTGTGCATGTCTGTTTGTCTTGGTCTGGGTATTTTTAAGAGATGGAGGACGCATCAAAGACCCCGTCTGTGGAAGTACCTCCAAAAACCGCGACCTAATAACAACACCCTGGAGAGTTGTTGTGTTCCTGAATGAAAGTGAGGGCACCAGTAATCTCCTAAAGAGTTGCTGTGTTATCAGCAAAGGTGGTATCGCATGAGTGATACTTAATGTATTACCAGCGTTCATACGACTATGGTAACCACATGTATGGAATCTGTCGTCAACGTAACCTTGCCCTGTATACATATTCACATTGCCTCGAAACACTATATTCGAATCGAAAAGTTATCTGTCTAAATGTATGGAATATGTCTTCAATGTAATCTTGCTCTGTATACATATTCATATTGCCTCGAAATACTATATTCGAATCGAAAAGTTATCTGTGAAAATGTATGGAATCTGTCTTTAATGTAATCTTGCCCTGTAGACATATTCATATTGCCTCGAAATACTATATTCGAATCGAAAAGTTATCTGTCGAAATGTATGGAATCTGTCTTCAACGCAACCTTGCTCTGTAAACATATTCACATTGCCTCGAAACACTATATTCGAATCGAAAAGTTATCTATCAAAATGTATGGAATCTGTTTTCAACGCAACCTTGTTCTGTAAACATATTCACATTGCCTCGAAACACTATATTCGAATCGAAGTTGTCTGTGAAAATGTATGGAATCTGTCTTCAACGTAACCTTGCCCTGTATAATATATATTCATATTGCCTCGAAATACTATATTCGAATCGAAATGTTATCTGTCGAAACGTATGGAATCTGTTTTCAACGCAACCTTGCTCTGTAGGTAAACATATTCACATTGCCTCGAAACACTATATTCGAATCGAAAAGTAATCTATCAAAATGTATGGAATCTGTCTTCAACGCAACCTTGCTCTGTAAACATATTCACATTGCCTCGAAACACTATATTCGAATCGAAAAGTAATCTATCAAAATGTATGGAATCTGTCTTCAACGCAACCTTGCTCTGTAAACATATTCACATTGCCTCGAAACACTATATTCGAATCGAAAAGTAATCTATCAAAATGTATGGAATCTGTCTTCAACGCAACCTTGCTCTGTAAACATATTCACATTGCCTCGAAACACTATATTCGAATCGAAAAGTAATCTATCAAAATGTATGGAATCTGTCTTCAACGCAACCTTGCTCTGTAAACATATTCACATTGCCTCGAAACACTATATTCGAATCGAAAAGTAATCTATCAAAATGTATGGAATCTGTCTTCAACGCAACCTTGCTCTGTAAACATATTCACATTGCCTCGAAACATTATATTCGAATCGAAAAGTAATCTATCAAAATGTATGGAATCTGTCTTCAACGCAACCTTGCTCTGTAATCATATTCACATTGCCTCGAAACACTATATTCGAATCGAAAAGTAATCTATCAAAATGTATGGAATCTGTCTTCAACGCAACCTTGCTCTGTAAACATATTCACATTGCCTCGAAACACTATATTCGAATCGAAAAGTAATCTATCAAAATGTATGGAATCTGTCTTCAACGCAACCTTGCTCTGTAAACATATTCACATTGCCTCGAAACATTATATTCGAATCGAAAAGTAATCTATCAAAATGTATGGAATCTGTCTTCAACGCAACCTTGCTCTGTAAACATATTCACATTGCCTCGAAACACTATATTCGAATCGAAAAGTAATCTATCAAAATGTATGGAATCTGTCTTCAACGCAACCTTGCTCTGTAAACATATTCACATTGCCTCGAAACACTATATTCGAATCGAAAAGTAATCTATCAAAATGTATGGAATCTGTCTTCAACGTGTCCTTGCTCTCTATACATATTCACATTGCCTCGAAACAATATATTCGAATCGAAATCGAAAAGTTGTCTGTCAAAATGTATGGAAGCTGCGTGAAAACTTTTCGAATTGGTTTGGGATATGGCTTTCCGAGGTAATGTGCATATCCCGTTTTGAAGCTTATTAGTAGTTCCAATATATTTGAAAATTTGACGCCGCATTTAATGGGTAGATTTAAATGCTACCCACATTCAGTTTATATCTAAGATGTTACTATACAATGCATAATATGCAAGCCAGTTTAGTCATACTTTCACTTTCTCTCGTCTGGGCTACATTGAAACCACGAAGAATCGTAGACAGCGTCTATAGTCTATACTAATATGTAAAGTGGAAGAGTTTGTTTGTTTGTTTGAACGCGCTAATCTCTGGAACTGTCAGTCGGATTTGAAAAAAGTATATTTGCATTTGATAGCCCAATTCTTGAGAAAGGTTATAACAGTAGTAGCGCTTAGTCGTCTCTGCCTGCACCGCAAGGGATTTGGCGTGAAGTTATAGATAGTTTTTTTAATCTTCAAGAATAGATACTTCACAGTCAAAGCCGTGTGTGGTTTTTTTTATATATATTGATATCTTACTGGTAACTCTCACTTGCAGGAACACAACATGCAGGTACTTGTTTTTTTGGCACCTTTTTTCTGTGAGATGGAGGTAATTCCTAGTAGGAGGTACTTTTGACGAGCTCGGTGTGAATGTCGTGAATGACGTGACTTTGACACCAACGCCCGTGGGTTCGATTCCCACACCACAAGGCAAACATTTGTGTGCATGAACATGTCTGTTTGTCTTGGTCTGGGTGTTTTAAGATAAGTAGGGCGCGTCAAAGCAGCCCGTCTGGGAAAGTACCTCCACCTCACAGAAAACCGCAGCCAAATAACAACTCCTTAGAGGGTTGTTGTGTTCCTGCGTGTGAGTGAGGTCACCAGTAAGCTCCCAAGGGGGTGCTGTATAAGCAGCAGATAAGGTATCCCGCGAATGATAATATATCGCAAGCGTTAATAGGCTACGGTACCCGCTTTACATTAGGTGGGCCGTATGCTTGTATGCCTCCCGACGTAGTATAAAAAAAACTTCCCCAGACGAGCTACATTGATCCTACTTTTGTTAAATTCATAATTTTAAGTTTATTATTATCCTAACGGTACTGTAAGTGTCAAAGATAGTCACGAATCTACTAAACACAAATCGGATAGAGAAAGGTACGACTTTCATTCTGGAACATGAACATTGGAAATGTAACCTTGAGACCCAGACGTTAAGATTCATGTTAACTAATTCGTTCCGTTCTACTTGTGCGACGAGATACTTTCAAAAAATTACAAAAAGATCTGCAGTACTGGACTGTTAATAGTATACATCATAATAATATTATGAGACAAAGCAAAGATGATGTAAGATGCTTTGAAAATGAATCGCAATCGTTTAATTTTTTTCGCCTGAAATGTTAAAGTAAAATAGCCGTTCAATTGCTGTACAGTTAGCTGTAAGTAATCCATAGAGCAGCTCTTGAGGAGCTATTAATGTGAGACGGCCTATAAAAGCAGCTTGTGTGCTAGTTGGAAACTGTTGAACTCAAACCCATGAATCAATTTTATTTAACTTATTTTAACTTATTCAAAACGTACTAATAAATCAATATTTACACATCCTTCGGAAGAAGCCATCTCTATGAGCTTATTTACCGAGAGGCGAGTTCGCTTTATATAACTATTACCGTTACCGTTTAGTTAGGCGGATACAATGAGCTGTACATACAAGTTTTTTACGGCAGAATAGGACACTGCACATTGTGTCCTTTTAAGATAAAAATGGTACTTTAATGGGAATGTGAGACGAGCTGTTACTTACGCTACTTTGAGACCAACGCTCGTTGTTTCGAACATGTCAAACAAAACAGGTCAAACATTTGTGTGCATGAACATGTCTGTTGTCTTGTTCTGGGTTTTCTATGTGTAATAACTATGTATTTACAAAACAAAAATGTATTTACGTATATTTATCAGTTGTTTGCACCCATAATGCAAGCTTCGAGCTTAGTTTGGGGTTCGATGGCACTGTGTAATTTGTCTGACAATATTTAATGTAATATGAATTGACGGAGCTTAAAGGCACCCCTTACTCCACAAAACGTTACATAGGTATAATCTACACATAAACCTACAGATAGGTAGTAATTTTCTGATCAACCTGGTTATTTATCAGCGGCACACCAGCTAATGACCACGGTACACCAGTATGCCGCGGAACACACTGTGCGACATGCAGTTCTAGAACACCATAAATATCGTAGCTACTATTTCGTGTCAATAAAAACATAAACTATATTATTATTATTATAAACAAGCACGGTCTATGTGTGATTTTTTTTTGTCTAGACTTGTACTTATCTATCATTAGTTACTATGTAGGATTAGTGTTCGCTATACAATTGCGCTGTATTTAATTAATTATAAACGTTTTCTTTGTTAAATGTTTCGATGTATATGTATGTCTCCGGCTTAAAAAGACGACGAAAGTAACAGGAACAAAGTTGGTCAAGTGCCATTTGGAGTCCCATACGAAGGGTTTTATACCATCGTGTAGGAAAAACGGCGACAAAACGCGTTTTTTATTCAGAGATCATAGTATTATTACACACTATGGGGAATTTTGAAGACTGTAATGTGGAAACTAGATTGCTTGTAATTTTTATATTGCATCTTGTCTACTCTTATTTTTATATTGCATCGTCATTCAGCGGTATGAAGTCTTAGTCACAAGTCTGTTTCCCATTGCGGTAGGCAGAGACTATGGAACACCAGATGCACCTATCCAAACATATCTCTCTCGCCTCTTCCACACTCATCAACCTCTTCTCGCATGTTCTTCTGTTTGGGGTGCTTTTGATATATCCCTTTTTCAGCACATTAGCTATTTGATACATAATGTGTGCATCTGGGGCGGCCGTGAAATCGTTTTATGAAGATTAAAATTTAATACAGATTGGAACGATAAATAATAAATAATGGTTCTGCCATTTCGAAGACAGACAGACAAAAAAGTAAAAACTGCCAGTTTAGGCTTTGGTAACGTGAAAATAACAATATGAGCTTAAGATAAAGGCTTTATTTTGAAATCACAGACAGACATTTCAATTTTATTTATATGTGTAGATAGAGAGCAAACATGACGATGAACCGAATGAATGGACGCCCACTATAAACACGATATGCGTCTGCGATAGGGATTCAATTGTAATGATGAAATAGCAAATAGTTCAAATACTCGTAAACACTGGATAAGATAAAAGATAAAAATATTTTTTATACTACGTAGGGCCCCACACAAACATATATTATTTGTCTTGATGTGGTCATTGTACCCTGTGTCCGCTTGCAATGAAAAAAGTATCGCTCGCACGTTGCCACCGCTGCTGCCGACACAGCAACTCCCCAAGTGCTTACTGGTAACCGCGCTGACTTCCCGAAGCACAATAATCCTTTGGAGGGTTATTTGGTTGCGGACTTCTGTGACGACGTTTCTGTCTCAATCAGGTTGCTATATATACGGCCATTGGGCCTTGCGGGGACTTAAACACTAGTTACATTTTTAAATCTAAATTCTTTTTTTTTTAATATACAACGTCGGGTGGCTTACAAACTTACGGCCCACCTGATGTAAAGCAGTTATCGTTGCCTATAAACGCTTGCTATACATTAAGCATTACTCGCGCGATCCCACATCTGCGGCTAACACTAAAACTCCTAGTGGTCCCACATTAGTTCCAGTGATGTAAGGTGTACAGATTTTTCAGAAACTCTTGAAAAGTCATATTCACCTGTGTGTATACCGACTTTTCACCTGACATCTTCGTCAATTGTGAACCGATTTTCATGATTATTTTTTAGAGAAGATTTGATGTACATGCGACGAAGATGAAAGTTATGAAATAAAACTTTTTATATAAAAATGTGGAACCAAGTTTATTGAAGTCGACGTCTATTTACATAGTCGCTATATGTATAGACATCATAATCAGAATATTTTTATTGTCAAACTGGTAAGAAATAAGATGAGACATAACAAAAAATTACAGCACTTCATACCTAAGTCAGGCACAAAATAATGCTTAATTTGCAGAAAATAGTGTACAGTTACATTTTATGTTCACATGCAGTTAAATTAATAATCTCCATTTATCAATACAAAAATTTAACCAAACTATGTCAGTGAACGTACAGTGCCCGGCGGTAAATATTGCACTTCGACCTTTGGAAAGAGATAATCGGCTAATTTCGGCTTCGTAGAGCGTTATTTCTGTCGCACAATACCTATATGACGTTTGCTAGTCGTGGTTGAAATGCGATAGAGTGCGGTCGCAAACAGTTCAATGTATATATATATATATAGAGTTGTTAAAACCCCAAACTTTAAATCCCTTAAAGTTGTACGATGGCATATATAGGAAAAAAAATGGAAACCATTGCGAGGACAGTCACGCGAAATTGTCTACAATGTTTAATAAATATTTTGTAACCGAAGCCGATAGATTAAAAAAATAGGTAAAAAAACTTTTTAAGTTAAACGGTTTTATGTTAAACATACATTGCAATGTTTAAGATAAATGTACTAAAAACCAAAAAATAATAAAATAGATACAGTCGTGGAATTATAAACATATGCATAGACTAGACTAAAATAAAACCGTGGGGCACGTCAATTGTCTACAATCGTTGATTAAAATGTTTGTTTTGTAATGTTACACTATAATTAGGCAGTTGTTCAACCGACAACGATGGGCGTGTGATAAGTAGGGCTAGAATGTGGAAACAAGCTAGCAAGCTCGATTATAAGCGAGTTTTAGGGTTTCATAGTGGTGAGCGAGTAGTACTTTCATCATATGTTTTGTCGATTAAAGAAAAACTACGAGCAGTGAAACGATTCCTCGCCAGCCAGCAGTGTGAATGTCCAACGATAAACTAGTTGAAACATCTCTTTTATTTACATGGAGTGTATAACTATTGGAATTTCCATGAGCAAGAAAATAGTAAGTAATTTCCTCACCGTCTGCGGGCCAACTGCCTAACGACGAATTAAACGACTCTTCTATCGCACATTAAGTCGATAATTTGTAGACAATTGACGTGCCCCACGGTTTTATTTTAGTCTAGTCTATGCATATGTTTATAATTCCACGACTGTATCTATTTTATTATTTTTTGGTTTTTAGTACATTTATCTTAAACATTGCAATGTATGTTTAACATAAAACCGTTTAACTTAAAAAGTTTTTTTACCTATTTTTATTTTCTAGTTTTTAGTTTTTATTTCGCATTCTGTTTAATAACGACGTATCATTTTTAGCCACCCTAACGCCACACAGTCCTCAACACGATACAAAATCTTGACTTGGGTGGTGGATTCAGGCTGGATTAATCAGATACCTAAATTACAGATTCAATTTCTAAATTTAAATCTTATTATTATACGCCATTTAGTGGCTGCGCCCATCTTAAATATTGAGGTTGTATAGTGCACTGTATTCTTCTTGTCAAGCCCTTTTATTTGATACCCATATTGGTGGGATTGATAAAAAATTGTTATCAGCCATTTGGTAGCGGCGGCCATCTTAGATTTCAATTTTGCATAGTAAATTGTATTCTACTTGTTGAGACCTTTCATTTGATACCCATGTTGATGGGATTGATAAAACCTAAGTTTTCCGCCATTTTGTAGAGGCCGCCATCTTGGATTTTAATTTTATATAGTACATTGTATTCTACTGGTTGAGCACTTTCATTTGATACCCATATTGATGGGATTGATAAAACCTACGTTATCCGCCATTTTGTAGCGGCCGCCATCTTGCATTTCATTTTTTTATAGTATATTGTATTCTGCTTGTTGAGCCCTTTCATTTGATACCCATATTGATGGGATTGATAAAACCTACGTTATCCGCCATTTTGTAGCGGCCGCCATCTTGGATTTCAATTTTTTATAGTATATTGTATTCTGCTTGTTGAGCCCTTTCATTTGATACCCATATTGATGGGATTAATAAAACATAAATTATCCGCCATTTTGTAGCGGCGGCCATCTTGAATTTATAATGATAATGAATAAACATAATTGTATTGTCACCAAAATCCAAAGTGTATACAAAATTTCAAATTAATCGGTTGACAGGAAGAGGGTGAAATTTGAATTACTAAATTTGACCCAAGAATAAATAATAAAACAAACGGGGTGAGCTAAATAAAACCGTTTAAAAAAATGAGGATGACAATGTAAGTAATTATTTTAAGAAAGTTCAAGAGAGCGTTGCAAATGCTACTGGAATTTCAAGAAGAATTTAGAACAATTTAATAGGGGTTAAATTGCTGTATGAATTTGCTGTTTCATAGTAATAGATACTTTGAATTGACATTAAACCTTCATGGTGTCAGATTTTCGAGTAAAAACTTTTATCACATGATACCTATGAGGCTTTTTTAAAAAAATGTGCTACTTTTGATTTTCGAATTTCAATTGTTCTATTTATTCAGCTAAGTCGACTGACAGTACAGTTGAGGTGACCCTCAACCTTTCTTCGCAGGAGGATTATTATTTGAAATATAACAGTACCCTCTTTGATACTGTTCGGAAAAGTAATAGTTAGTAATTACAAATACTAAAGGATAGACTATAGAATTCGTCTATTTAACTTATAAATGCTACATTAATTGATTTATTTTGTAATAAACGTTTCAATTAAGGGACCACCTTTAATCAATTGAAACTTTTGAATGGCTTCTTTTACAAACTAGCGTTTAAATGAACAATTGTTTAAGTACTTTTACTAATTCTCACTCATATAGAAATTTCAAATATTATTGTGGTTCTCGCATAATGAGAACTATCGATTGAGGGACCACCTTCTGCATGCTAGTTCTTTTTTTTCGGTGAACAGAAAGGGGTGATATTTAATAATATTAGTTTGACAAATTTTTACTAAGAGTAATCATTTATAGCAGCTGTAAATGTTAACTAGATTAGATTAGCTATGGATACCTGTCTGTTACGACTGAGGGACCACCTTTAACCGATTGTAACTTTAGAGTACATGCTCTTACAAATTAGATGTTGAATTTACAATAGTTTGAGAACTTTCACTGTCGGCTGACGCATTAAAAAGCTCAGTATTCCAAAGTGGTCCTTCAATGCGAACGCAAATATTCTGTTCTGGTTATCAACAACGCACCCTATAATACCCTACAATATGTTGAAAGACCCCCCAATTTAAACTCCATTAAACAGGAAATTTTCATTGTCATATTATCTGACGAGCTCGGTGGCCGTGAATGACGCGACTTTGACACCAACGCTCGTGGGTTCGATTCCCACAAGGCAAACATTTGTGTGCATGAACATGTCTTCTTGTCTTGGTCTGGATGCTTTTAAGAGAGATAGAGCGCATCAAACAAAGTCTGGGGAAGTACCTCCACCTCACAGAAAACCTCAGCCAAATAACAACTCCCTAGAGGGTTGTTGTATTCCTGCGTGTGAGTGAGGTCACCAAGTAAGTAAGCTCCCAAGGAGTTGCTGAGTAAGCAGCAGAGGAGGTCTCGCGAGAGGGATGTTTAATATATCGCAAGCGCTAATAGGCTACGGTACCCGTTTTACATCAGGTGGGCCGTATGCTTGTATGCCTCCCGACGTAGTATAAAAAAAATGTCAATTGGTTAGAACGACATGAAATTCCAGTTGATCCAAAATTAACGAAACCCAATTATACTCGTACAATATTATATGACCAACACAAGGAGAGTTTTCCGTGGAAAAGATACTTGCCGCACATGGGCACACTGTGTTGCGATTGCCAATCCGGATTTTAATCCAATTGAAAATATATGTCTCAACTGAAAGGCTATGTAGCCGCTAAAAACGTGGATATGAATTTAACTTCAATAAAAAAATATTGACTGAAAAAGTAAACATGATCGGGGCTGAAGAGTGGAAAAAGGTTTGCGATCATGCAATCATATATGAGAATGAATATCAAAGAATTCAATACTGTGTAGACGATTACATTTATAGTATGTAGCTTCACGTCAAGTCCCTTGCGGGGTAGGCAAAGAGAACCGAGCGCCATAAGACGCGGTCCTTACATACTTCACTCGCTTCTGTGACATTCATAGCTCTTTTCATGCACGCTCGCCGGTTCCTGGGGCTCCTGACATCACCTTCTGGTAAAACACGACCAATTTGGTCATAATAGTTTAGTCTCGGTCTTCCTCGGCTCCTACATCCTTCCACTTTTGCATTATATATATATATAGACATATATATATATTGCATTATATATGATAGACTAGTGATAAATACGGCTGGGATATTGCCCGCAATGAGACAACAGATAGTGAAAAGGAAGGAATTGAATTTTTTTCTGATTAAAACAGAATATACATTTTTTATTCTTTTTGCATATTTTATTTTTCCCAACCTAAAAACATAGAAATAATTATATTCAGAAATTATATTACATTACAGTGCTTATATTTTCTTAATGTCTCTCGGCAAACTTCGTGTTTCGTCAGTCGGATAAATAATCATTTTAGTTGCATACCTAATTGTCAAACATAAGAAAAGAACCTCCTCTTTTTCGGAAGTCGGTTGAAGAAGTATTTTATTTTGCTCATGTTTTTATTAATTTCGTTGGTATACTATACAGAAGTAGTTTTACAGCTCTAAATAGTTCAGTTAAGTTGTGGGAATCAAAACAAAACAACAATAAAGTACTTAACTCTGAATTCAAATTTTGATAAACGACAAATCAATAATTTATAGTCATGGAAATTAGCATTCGTTTGTATTCGGAAATGCGATGATTGCCGAAGTGCAATATTTACCGCCGGGCACTATATTTCATAGATTAAGTTAACATATATTTTATTTTTTGCACGAAATTCATGGAGGTTATAAAACGATAAGCTATTATATATAAATCGAGCAGCCATTTTTGACGTGATAACGTCTTATAAATCGATGAACGCCGGCTGCACGCACGAAATAACACGACTCATTGTCACGTTTGCCTGAGTCGAGAGTGCGGAACAAGCGATAGAGAGGCACGATCGACCTAAGTGTTCGGTTTGTGACGCATCTATCTCTCTTCCACTCCGTCCGAGTAGAAGAGAGACCCACACTGAACTGTTTTGTCAACTGTTGAATGTTTTCTTATGACGTTATCACGTAAAATTATTGTCCGTAAACCGACTTTACAGACAACAATTTTTTTTAAATACATACTATTTTAAATCTTGTATTTGTCAAATTTTTATTTTTTTTGGAATTTTATTATACGCACGAATGGCAAGTTACATAGGCACTTTTGTCATATATCTTACATCGTATTTTTGGAGTAATTAAACGATCTCTTTCTCTAAAACTTCTAGTGTGAACATCAGAGACTTTGGTGAAAAAATCCTCATGCTGTTTAACAAAAATACTATTAAAGTCATAAAATATTTATCCCTAAACAATGGTCTTAATTATTTAATGAATAACTAAGACCATTGTTTAGGGATTAGCCGAAGATTGAAGACATCTTTTCTGTAGTAAAAATGTTTTGACAGCATCAACTGAGTTCCCCAAAACAAAATCCCGTAAAATAGAATAGGGTAAACATGTCCATAATATGCAGTAACGGCAACATCGTTAGAAGACATCCACTAGTAATGAGAGAGCATTTTTTGATTGGTGATGTGTTGAAAAAGGGTCAAATCAAAAGTACCCAAAACCGAAGAGCATGCATGAAGATGTTGGTAAGTGTGAAAGAAGCGAGAGGGGATGTTTGGATCGGTGCATCCCCATAGTCTCTGCCTACCCCAATGGGAGACAGGTGTGATGATATGTATGTAAATTTTTAAATTGGTCATCGGCTGGTTATATTCTCTTAATTGCATTATTTTAATCTTATTATGTTAATATGTAAATTAGGTCATCAAGCCATTTCATGAAATATTTTGTGGTGTCAATAAAGGCAGATTTTTCGAGCAAGGGGCATTTTTATCGTTGACAAAGAGAACTGATGCCATTTGATCTAACCTGCTTTGTGTGTTTCCGTCACTAATTAGTTCATGCGAACTAGCCCCGCCCGGCAGCCACCCACTACCGTTAGTAGATGCAACATGCCGACGCTGCCATGACTGCTCCGGTAGTCTCAGCCTCGGCTGCTGCGGTCTTCCGCCATCTGGAACAGAAACCGCATGCATTTGCATCTACTAACGGTTGCGGGTGGGGCCGGCGCTAGTACGTATGAACTAATTGGTGGCGGAAGCACATAAAGCAGGTTAGATCAAATTTCATGTAAATTTGACTTTGGCAAAGTAACGCCTGAATCTATTAATCAAAGAGAACTGAGGCATCGATTTCAATGAAGTCTGTTCCACTTTTTTTATTTGATAAGTTTTATCTATATGACTTTTCTCTGCTGCCGCCAGCATTATCATTTTTTTATATATTAAATGTAATAATAAACATTGTCGAACAAATTTTACAGCGCCATCTAGCGCCAAAGAAAGCGAAGCTTATGTTATGGGTACTAAACATACGTAAATACAATTTCTTTCTGTAAATACATACTTTTAATGCATAGAACACACCCAGACCAAGACGTACAGACATGTTCAATATAATATAGTTTTTTACACTGAATTTCTTTTTTATACAACTAGATAGGCAAATAAGCATGCGGCTCGCATCAGATGGTAAGCAGTCACCGCAGCCTATTAACGCTCGCAACACCACGGGGGATGTTACTCGCGCGCTGCCAATCTTGTGACCTAAGGATGTTTCATCACAGTACCTAGTAATTTCTCTGCCATATCTCACCCTTCATCATCCATCTAATTCAACATCCATTTTGTTTCAGCGAAAGAAAACGACATCGGAAGTCCTAGAAACCCTCGAATCTAAAATAAAGAGCATCGAAGAGGATGGCTTCTCGAAAGAAGAAACTCAAAAACGCCTCAACAGCTACGTCAATGCGTACTCCGTGGGCCTCTACGTGTTGTTTCTGATATTATATTATTACGTGTACTTGGGTAGAGGGCAACACTGGTTGCATTCTCTCATGTACGCGTCGCCTTTCGTTGTATTTCCCATAGTGTGAGTATAATTAATATTGGTATACCTTTTTATGCGAGTTTGACCAAGTTCTGGCGCTTGCGTCACCCCATTCCCTGGGGTGATCGCTTTAGATGCAGCCTTCATAGCCCTTCCGGCTAAATGCAGTCCCAGGGGGTGTTTTATTCAGTAGAAATCTGACATCATCAGATCGTTTGCACGAAATGGTATCTTTGGAAGATCTCACCTCCCTCCCATTTTCCGGAGGGTGCCCGTCACGTAAGAATGACTAGTGCACACCCGCGTGTGTGTCTTAGTCCTTCTTTTGTGGGTCTACAATTTTCTTGGGCGAAAAATAAAAAAAAGTTCTGCCGAGCTCGGTGGCGCGGCGGGGAAACGCGCTTTACATTACTTTAACACCAACGCTCGTGGGTTCGATTCCCACACAGGACAAAGATTTGTGTGCACGAACATGCCTGTTTGTCTTGTTATTTTTAAGAGAGGTAGGGCATCACAGCAGCCCGTCGGGGGAAGTACCTCCACCTCACAGAAAAACCACAGCCAAGTAACAAATCTCTGTGGGTGAAGTAAGCCACTAAGCTCCTATAGAGTTTCTGTATTAGCAGCAGAGGTGGAATCGCGCGGGTGATACTTGTATTTATTACAAGCGTTTATAGACTACGGTAACCGCTTTCCATAAGCTGGACTTGTATGCGTCCCGACGTTGTATAAAAAAAGATTTTTGAAGTTAAAACTTCTTTAGCGGCGTTGTGCACTTTTTGGGATGAAAAAATTTGGGTAAAAAATGCTAAACTCGCGTCAGGCCGTCAGGACACGTGACCCTGACCGTAAGATTTTGGTGACAATTAGAACTTAAGTTCGCTGCAGCGCTAAAACATTAGTCCCCTCTGCAACATGAAGCGCTAGGTTGTTCATAGGGCATTATTTTCTCGCGACGATAACGTTGTAAGCGCCATGAAAATTGTTGGCGTTTACGCGTTTCGTTCAACGTAGTTTATCAACATCGCTGTTTGGTTTAAGCGGCGCAGGGCGCTTGCGCGAGTGTGCGTGTGTGTTTGAAGATTGGCGATAATGATGATGGTGAGTCGTTGAATTTATGGATGAAAGTTGATTTTTCTGAGAGATAAACTTTTTAATGTACAATAAATGTAATAGTTCTGAAGTGTTAAATTTTTATTGTAATATAAATTGTCATGTTTGTGTACGGGTATGATAGCGCAAGCAAATGTTAAAGTTAAAGTTTTCACTTCTGCCGGCACTCCCGGAGTGTAACCCGTTTTTTATCATAATCAATTTAAATGGGCAATTATTTTTTTTTATACAAGGAAGGGATGCATACAAGCATAGTTATTGATAAATGTAATTTTGAAGAGCTCGCTACAGGTTATGAGCAGTGGTAACCCAGTGAATAAGGAATCGATCTCTTGAACAACTGGTCCCCGGTTCGAATCCTGGCATGTACCACTAAATTCCTGTTTTCGGATTTATGTACATATTTGTAATTATCACTTGCTCGGCGGTGAAGGAAAACATCGTGAGGAAACCCGCAAGTTCATGAAATTATATTTCGATACACAGACCTAAGAAAGGTGGAGATCTGATGGCAGTCGCTCTTCGCCAAATCCTTAGGCTTTGCTAGCGGACCCCGTCAATCAATTAGGAAACGGGATAGCGCTAGGAAGGAGAAGATAGTTTGGACAAGCTCAGTGACGCTGCACGTAGTAATGCTACTTTGTTACAAATGCTTGTGAGTTGTATCCCACACAGGACAAACATTTGTGTGCACGAACATGTCTGTTGGTCTGGGTCTGGTTATTTTTAAGAGAGGTAGGGCGCATCAAAAACAGCCCGTCTGGAAATGTACCTCACAGAAAACCGCAGCAAAATAACAACTCCATGGAGGGTTGTTGTGCTCCTACGTGGTGGCATCGCCCGAGTAATACTTTATACAAGCGTTTATAGGCTACGGTAACAGCTTTACATCAAATGGGCCGTATGCTTGTATACTGGCATTGCATAAAAAAAAATTGTCCCGAAAACATTTCCAATCCATTTAAAATTTGATAAGTCGAAATCCATTATATCCGTTATAACTTCTTGCATAAAAAATATATAAATTGTAAAGAACATTGTGTATACCATATCAACCCTTACTCATCCCACTGCAGGGATACGGGTCTCCCTTCAACCAAGTGGTTTAGAGCATACTCCATCACGCTGCATCATGACGGAAGCCAGTGTTTTCAAACCGCCCGAGAACCACTGACTTAGCTTAACGACTGTCGTCTATCGACAACAGCCGAGACCGATGGCTTAACGTGCCCTCCGAAGCACGGAGAAACTCGAGATAGATAAACCCATCCATAGACAGGCTGCTGTCTGTGTTCCTTAACCTGCGTGTTCGATTAGAATGAAACGCTCAACGACTCGCACTGATACCGTGTATACACAGCGTCAAATCACGTCAAACACTTGCGGCACCATTGGGCGCCGCCGTTCTTCACTGACCCAAAGAGTCAACTCTTTGGGTCAGTGAAGAACGGCGGCGCCCAGCGGCTTCTGGCTGCGAAATATTACTAGCTGTAATTTTGAATCTTATGTGCTATACTAAAAAGTTCCATTCATTGTGCAATACTGGATCCCGCGTTCCTTGTAACGACTAGTCAGAGCAGGTGCCAGTCGCTAGTTGCACCGGCCGCTGCTCTTTCAGTGAGAATTGACCATTATTGCGTGTGTAATAAGAACTGCACAAAGTTAAACAGTCTAGCTAGAAGCGTCGTTGTGGGTACATGTTTTTAATTTTCGTGGGATTTACTTCAATTTTAGATATTTTAACTTTATTTTCAGTGCAATATTCCTGCGCTCCTGTATATCGTGGTACTACAAACGATCCATAGAGAAGAACAGATTAGCACTGAGCAAGATGCGGGAAGAGAAAAAGAAGATATTAGAGGAAGTCATGAACACGGAGACTTACAAGGTAAACTTTAATTTTTTTAAGCTTCTCGGGTGTCAAATAAATATGTGAGCTGCGTCAGGAAACGTCTGGTTTTCCCTCTGGGTAGTGTAGGTCTGACGGCAGGTGTTCTATGTCAAAGTTGGTATCTTCGCCAGATCCTTTGGCTGGGTAGCGGATCGATCCTTTTGCGCAAGCGGGATAACACTACATGTTAACTATGCTGACAGTGGTAGAATAAAACTTAAAAAAATATTTCTTCGGTGGTACCTCGCCTACACGTAAAGGAAGGCTGATTATTTGTATTCGCGTCTACCCCATGGTGTGGGGAGTCGTTACGTTTACGCAATATTTATATTAAAAGCGCGAATTTTTGGACTCAAGACTCAAGTGTGTGTAATATTTTCAAACGGAAATGACGTTCAGTAAAAATATATAGCTTACAACTGTAGTGTGACTAATTACATACCTATTTAGTTATGAATTGAGAATTCAAGTAAATACAATGAAATATGTATTTATAATTCCCCAGCTTCCTGGTACACACTTCCGTCCCTTTTCACGTAAATGATTAAAATATGAATAATCGTATTTAACAGGCATATAAGTTTTAATTTAATTAATTTCCATTCCATTGCAGGTTGCGAAGGAGCTATTAGACAAATACGGACAGCCAGAGGACTCGAAAGCACTGAAACCCTTCGTGCCGAGCATCAATGTACCCGGTAAAACTCCTAACTCACCACTCCCAGGTAGTTTCCTTTGTAAATAATCTACTATTTAGCAGTTTTTCGTATTGTGCATGGTAGAATTTGTAGAATAAATTCCCAACTGAGCTTCAATTGAAATTCAATTTCTAATTAAACTGAGAAACGAGAAAGAAGTGACGCTTTTTGACATTGTTTATGTCCGTGGTAAAATTGCGCTAACTAACTGGCCAACTAACATACCTTTAACTGCCTGAATTTCCGTGGCTGTTATGCAATACCATATTCCAACGATTCTCCCCTGTCGCAGCTAGAAACTGCCGACTGTCAGTTGCTGTAGTGGCAGCCAAACTGACAAACTCTGTAAATTCGATAACTCGGGAAGCATTTTGTTAATGTAGACACTTGTGCAGATATCAAATCAAGTCCAAGTTGGACTGTCACAGATTGCACGGTACCGCCAGATGTTATGATTGTAAAGAATACCCTGATAATGCCGTAAAGGTGAAACCGGGAGGTAAAAATAATTAATAAATAAAATTGTACAGTGGAATCTGTACACGTGTTTAGATTAACAAGATGCTTTCAAAATTCCACCAAGCGCCAAGAAAATTGGGAAGCATTTTCAATATTGTATTTTTTCTGTTTTTATTTATAATATACTCAATTGCTAATTGAACGTATTTATTTTCAGCGACTCCAGGCCAGCTGAGGCAACGTCAAATAACGCTACAAACTTCAACGCCTATTATTAGCAATAATATGAACGCTGTCGCTTTGAGCACCACTGGATACAAGGGCCCTAGACTTAGAGTAAGCATCTACATTATCTTTCATATCAATATTATTAGGTATTATTCATCAAAGTAATAAAAAAAAATAAGATTAGCGATGGCATCCGTACTTTATTTTATGACGGCTATCATATGTCGTCGGCAAACTCTTTCTATGACTGTCATTTGTCGCAATGTTATTCGTTAAACTAATCAAAATATTAAGATGGACAATGACAAGCGTATTATACTGTATGACGACTACGACGACTATTACATGGCGTCAGAAAGCTCTTTTCAAGACGGTCATTTGTTACAATGTTGTTCGGCATGTTATAGGTACTTGTCATTGTGGTTCTTAATATTTTGATTATTACATGTTGTCAGAAAGCTCTTTTCAAGGCTGTCATTTGTTAAAATGTTATTCGTTAAACTAATCAAAATATTAAGAAGCACAATGACATACGTTCTATACTGTATGACGACTATTACATGTCGTCAGAAAGCTCTTTTCAAGGCTGTCATTTGTTACAATGTTATTCGTTAAACTAATCAAAATATTAAGAAGCACAATGACATACGTTCTATACTGTATGACGACTATTACATGTCGTCAGAAAGCTCTTTTCAAGGCTGTCATTTGTTACAATGTTATTCGTTAAACTAATCAAAATATTAAGAAGCACAATGACATACGTTCTATGCTGTATGACGACTATTACATGTCGTCAGAAAGCTCTTTTCAAGGCTGTCATTTGTTACAATGTTATTCGTTAAACTAATCAAAATATTAAGAAGCACAATGACATACGTTCTATACTGTATGACGACTATTACATGTCGTCAGAAAGCTCTTCAAGGCTGTCATTTGTTACAATGTTATTCGTTAAACTAATCAAAATATTAAGAAGCACAATGACATACGTCCTATACTGTATGACGACTATTAGTGCTACGGTAATCATTTTACATAAGATGGAATTAAAAAAAAATATATGTGTTTGAAGTGCCCAATGGCATTCAGTTTTTAGCTTTTATCCACTCTGTACAATGTATTCACAGTCCGACCAACTGCCAAGGCCGCTTCTAGACAAGAACCGGTCCGCCTTGGACAAGGTGGTGGACTACCTCCTGAAGGACGGGCCCAACCAGCGCATGGCCCTCATCTGCATCGAGTGCAGCTCGCATAATGGTAAGTCTACTTCGCACGTGTACAAACGACAACTGATCTAGCTATACACCATTGTACCTTACATCGTAGCAGTAAAAGTATAAGATATCATATTAATATATAAGAGAGGTAGGGCGCATCTAAGCAGCCCGTATGAGAAAGTACCTTCAACTCACAGAAAAACAGCCAAATAACGTTTATTTAAGACTACGACTACGACATAAGGCAGATGGGCGTATATACTAATCTGTAATCATCGGAACTCGTGCGAAATTAGTTTTTTAGCCACCTGACGTAAAGCGGTTACCGTAGTCTATAAACGCTTGCAATACCTTAAGTATTACTCGCGCGATGCCACCTCTGCCGCTAACACAGCAACTCCTTAGGAGCTTACTGGTGACCTCACTCACACGCAGGAACACAACAACCCTCTAGGGAGTTATTTGGCTGCAGTTTTTTGTGAGGTGGAGGTACTTCCCCAGACGGACTGCTTTGATGCGCCCTACCTCTCTTAAAAACAGTCAGATCAAGTCAAAGTCGAGTCCCGACTGCCATATATGTGGCACTCGCTTACGACACATATATGGAGTAACGGTACCACCGGGTTTCAACAGGTCACAACATCCAGACCAAGACAAACAGCCATGTACATGCACGCAAATGTTTGTCTTGTGTGGGGATCGAACCACGAGTGTTGGTGCCAAAGTCGCGTCATTCCCGACTGAGCCACCGAGCTCGTCAAAAGATTAGATTTAGTATGTTGATCAATTAAATACAATCCTTCGCATATTTGGAAATCGTTAGCTTTTACTGTCTTTAACCCTTAAGATTCATTTTCATAACGACAAAGTAGGGATCTATTTTCATTTTTTTTTTTAATTTGTTTCCATGTGGAATATTTTCTATTCTAGGTATGGCGATGGTGGAAGAGTTTGAATTCGTGTCGTACGTGTGCGCGTATTGTGGCAAATTCAATCCGGCGCGCAAGCAACGGCCCGCCGCACCGCTGCTCGCCTCCCCCAGGGCTCTGCCATCGCCTTTCATCACATCCTCCGGTGAGTATACCTCAAGTATAAGCGCGCGTGGCTGAATTCCGCCATGCGCGTTACGGCGCCAAGTATATAACGGGCCTCAAGGCGTCAAGGAGATAACCTATGGGGACCCAATCATTAAAAAGATAATAATCATATTTATTGCCGTTGGAACTTTGCGGACACTTAGACACGTCATACATTTCTTAAATCACGTCTCATTGTTTTTTTTTTTAATTTTCGTCTTTTTATTTGTACACAACGCGGTGCTAATTCCAACGCTAACTTATGGAAGTGAGAGCTGGGTATGGCAGAGAGAGAGCATGAAAGTAGAATAAATGCGGTCGAGATGCGAGCATTACGCAAAATTTGTGGCATAACGCTTGCTGACCGCGTTCGTAATGAAGACGTGAGAGAAAGAGTTGGTCTAAAAGAGAGTGTCGGTGTTAAGATAAGAAAGGGCATGCTCCGTTGGTTCGGACATGTAGAAAGAATGCGGGACGAAAGAATGACGAAACAGATATACAATGCAAAAGTGGAAGGATGTAGGAGCCGAGGAAGGCCGAGACTAACCTACCATGACCAAATTGGTCGTGTTTTATCAGAAGGTGATGTCAGAAGCCCCAGGAACCGGCGAGCGTGCATGAAAAGAGCTATGAATATCACAGAAGCGAGTGAAGTATGCAAGGACCGCGTCTTATGGCGCTCGGTTCTCTCTGCCTACCCCGCAAGGGACTTGGCGTGAAGATATACATACATACATACATTATTTTTAATTTACCTGCATTTCTAAAATGTACATTGGCAAAGAAGAAATGCCGAAATAAACTTACCGATGTAAGTGTCTATTCAATTGACATTACATTAAATCCATGTCTATGTTTTTAACGGGCGGCGTATCGCGCTTGGACCCGGGGTCGCGCCCTCAAAGATCCGAATATTACCTTGCTGAAATCAGCCTAGAATACTGCCACCAAGGTCTGTAAAAGGGCATAATACATGCTAAAGTGTCTGGCGGGGATTGTCTGAATTTGGTCGAATTCAACCCCAAGAAGACACAAGTTTGCGCGTTTACCTCAAAGAAAACTCCATTTGCTCTGGTTTCTAAATTCCAGAACACACCTCTTACCGTCACCGAAGGTATTAGGATGATTGGCGTCGAGATTTCCAGTGAAGTGCAATATCGAAATCACCTGGAGGAGAAGGTCAAGCTGGCATCCAAAAAACTTGGTGTGCTCAACAGAGCAAAGCAGTACTTCAGCGCGGGGCAAAGACTTATGTTATATAAGTCTCAAGTCAGACCGCACTTGGAGTACTGCAATCACCTTTAGGCGGGAGCACCTGGATACCAGATTGGACCATGTGATTCGATTCAGAGACGAGCTCTGAGAATTATCGACAATCCTAAGCTTACATACGGTATTGAACCCTTGAAAGTTTAAGGAGAGATTTTGCATCCCTTTGTGTGTTCTACCGATTGTACAACGAATTGTGTTCTGAAGAATTGTTCGTAATGATGCCGACATCGATTTTTTATAAGCGCACCGCTCGCGGCGGGGAGTTCACCCTCACACGTTGGAACCGCAATGGTCGCGTACAGTGCGATTTCACAGAAGTTTTCTTCCGAGAAGTTTCAAGCTGTGGAATGAGCTCCCAGCCGAGGCTTTTCCAAGGTACTACAGCATAGAATTCTTCAAGAAATGCGTGAAGAGGTTTTTGGTCAGCTTAGATATCACCAAGGTATTTTGATCGGGTTTGGCATAAAGCACTTCTGCCGCTCCAGCTTTATAATTGGATTGCTGGCTTCCTGCATGAGCGTAGAATCACTAGAATCGGTTTATGCCAGTGAATGCCGGTGTCCCACAGGGCTCCGTTCTGTCGCCCACCCTCTTTCTTCTTCATATCAATGATATGCTGCCACTTGGTTAATATTCATTGCTATACTGATTACAGTACAGACTGGTCGGACAGAAATCGAACAGAAGCGTGAGAGTCTTGTCGTTGAGCTGAATCGGGATTTGGATCTCATTAGTAAATGGGGTTCCAATAATTGGTTGAGTGTAATACCAAGAAAACTCAGATGTGCGCGTTTACAACAAAAATGTGCCCATTCCTTCCCACTCCTAGTCTTCAGGGCGCTTCCCACAGTATGCGAGATGGTCTGAATATGCTAGGCATGGATATTCGTTGCAACCTTAACCAACGTAACTACATCGAGAGCTTAACAGCTTCAAAAAAACTCGAAGTCCTGAACAGGGTGCGCTTTGTATGCTTTATAAGACCCAAGTTCTATTACTCGCATCTCTGGGACGGTTCCGCACAATATCTTCTCGAGATTCTCGATAGTTTGCAGCGACGGGTTATCCGCATAATCAACGATGAAGAGGTCACGAGAAACCTAGAACCTCTTCAATTCGTAGTGATATTGGCTCGCTAAGCGTGTTTTTAGAGCCTTTACCATGGCGAGTGCTCTGAAGAACTGTTTTCCCTTATCTCAACCCTCTCCCTACTGTCATAGAGCCACACGTGCAAGCTTGCGATGTCATTTTTTCACTGTCGAGAACATCTTTTTGCGTACTAAAAAGTTCGGCAACTTCTATTTCTGTAGAACTATTAAAAAGTGGAACGCCTTACCGACACATGTGTTTCCTCCTTCCTACAATATGGGATCCTTCAAGTGAAGCGTGAAGAAGCATCTTGCGGGCCAGCATAGCAGCGTCACTTAAGAGAATAGGAGCCCAAATCGCAGCGCCAAGTGACAAGGCGCTGCGATTTGGGCTCCTCTTCTCGCTTACTATAAGACGAAGCGGTGCCACTATGCTGAGTTCAAAAAAAAAATGTCATAAATAGCAATAATAATAATAATGATATACAGCGTTATTTGTAATATGACGACAATTAAATTTCCTATAATGATCAGAAAATTTAACTTAAAGTAAATTTTTGCATACGCACATTCTTTTTCTTAACTGAAACTTTACTACACTGGTTATCAAATTAGTTCTTATTGAATTAGCTGCATTTATTATTTTACTTCTCAATTTTTCGACTGTTGGTACTGGTGAAACATGGTACACTAGGATCTTCATGTGTTCCCAGACATAATAATCCATTGGGGTTAGGTCTGGGGATCTTCATGGCCAAGGAATTGGGCCTCCTCTGCCAATTCATCGATTAGGAAATTTGGCGTCTAACCCTTGACGAACAATAATTCTCTAGTGTGTAGGACATTATTCATCGTGCTGAAATTTCATTCCTCTTCATAATAATTTAAATAAGTTTCTCCCAAAAAAATCTCATACGAGTCTACGTTCAAATTGTTTGGAAGGAAATGGTCTACGTTCAAATTGTTTGGGAGAAGATACCCATCCATGCGTTTAAGGAATAACGTCGTTGTGTGCCTTAGGTCTCTTTTTATTAGGATTTTGATCTGTCTTCAGGGCCCAGAAGTGTAACATCATATAATATAATGTCAAGTGATAAAATAAAATTTATATATACTAATGCCTATGTTGAACAACTTCCAGACATCTGTGTCAGTCAGATTCATCAATTCTAAAATGAGCCCTGTTACAAAGAGTATTTTTTTTCAAAAAAATGTAAGACGTATCTAAGTGCCCGCGGGGGCCCAAATGGCAAATAAATAATTTTTATCTTTTTTTTATCTTTGATCGAAGTTTGTCATTCATTTTTCATTTTTTTTCTGTGATAAAAATAGTTTTACATCCACTGCTCTTGCTTTGTTCCACCAGCATGTGATTAACCTTCTTGATCGTTGCAGGAGGCGACGATTCGTCCATTGCAAGCTCGGGAAGCGACAGCGATGATGAGAAGAAGAATGGAATATCGAATGTTGTAGGTGAGATGAGATATACTTTACATTTGACGGTTTCAGTCGTCATGTATCGTAGTCAATTGATTTTTTAAAAAAGGTAGGGCCGTATCAAAGTAGCCCGTCTGGGCCTCCACCTCACCGAAAACAGCAGCCAAATAATAACTCCCTAACTAGAGGATTGTTGTATACCTGCGTGTGAGCGAGGTTACCAGTAAGCTCCTAAGGAGTTGCTGTGTTAGCAGCAGAGGTGGCATCGCGCGAGTGATACTTAATGTATTATAAGCGTTCATAGGCTACGGTAACAGCTTTACATCAGGTGGGCCGTATGCTTGCATGCCTCCGGACGTTGCATAAAAAAACCGCAAACTTGACTTAGCAGAGCGGAGCAGTACTTTTCAGCTTGAGGTAAACGCTTATGTCATACAAGTCTCAAGTCAGACCGCATATGAAATTAATCTTTAACGTTTGATTTTAATTTGTTACTTGTAATTGATTTAACCTGCTGCTGGGGAACTAATGGCAGAAGAGGAGGAGAAGAATGGAGAATCGAATGTTGTAGGTGAGATGAGATATACTTTGCATTTGACGGTTTCAGTCGTCATGTATCACGTGATGTACTCAACTGATTTTTTAAAGAGGTAGGGCGTATACAAAGCTTGATGTCTGGGGAAGTGCCTCCACCTCACAGAAAACCGCAGCCAAACATCAACCCCCTGGAGGGTTGTCGTGTTCCCGCGTATGAGTGAAGTCACCAGTAAGCTCCTAAGGAGTTCCAACATTGTTAGCAGCAGAGCTGGCATCGCGCGAGTAATATTTAATGTATTACCTGCGTTCACAGGCTACGGTAACCACTTCACATAAGGTGGACCGTATGCTTGTATGCCTCTAGACGTTGTATAATAAAAAATGTGTAGTGGGGGAAGATGAAGTGAGGATTTAAAAACTAGGTCAGCGCCAATCATACCAGGTTTCCGGTTCCAATTCTGTTCTTTGTTTAACCCGTCAAACGCCGTTATATACCTGTTGCCATAACGCGCATGGTTCGATCAAACCGCTCGGCACGCAATGGGTCAAGTAAACGACAACCCATAATAGAAGGACTAATTCAAAGAAATCGTACATTAATTATTCTTCTGAGGAGGGACCCGATAGAAGGGAGGTGGTGAACTCTGATGAGTACGCTTACGAACGGCGGCACTGGTTATGTCCGACTTATTTATAGCCGTCTGGGGAAGTACCTCCACCCCAAAGAAAACCGCAGCCATGAAACAATTCCGTAGATGGTTGTTGTGTTCCTGCAAGTAGGCTCCTAAGGAGTTGCTGTGTAAGCAGCAGAGGAGGCATCGCGCAAGTGATCATTAATATTACAAACGTTAATAGGCTGCTACCGCTTTACATCACGTGGGCCGTATGCTTGTATGCCTTCCGACGTTGTATAAAAATTTTATCGTTATGGATTAATCACGCCAACTAATTTTCTGTAGCCGAATATCTAAAAAAATATAAATACCCACATTTTTTCTAGGTTCAGAAGGCGACTCGGATCGTCCCCCTTCCCCAGCGGAAGTGGAACCGAAAACCGAGGAAGAAAAAACGAAAGAAGATTGAACTGATTGAATAAGTGTCAAATCATCGAACATTGACCATATCCGTCGGATATGCGAGATAAGTAATACAAATTTTAAATTTGGAACGTCATCCGCCATTTCCTGATTGCTGCCCGCCATCTTGTGTAGCGGATCGGCATTAGCAATCGGTAATGGCTTTTATTGTAACGAAAATTGGTTGGAAATTGTATGGCACAAGCAATTGTAATTGGTATGTACAGTGTGATGTTTTTGTAAGGAAAAAAGGCATTTGAGAAAATAGATAAATTAAATAAATAGCATCATTAACTAAGTAGATTATAATCAAATGGACTGCGTCTTTCGAAACGGATTCAAACTATGTAAGTTGGCCCTGAACTTTAGATTGTCGGTACATTTGCGGTCCATGGATTATAAATTACTTGTCTAGGATATAATTTATTCTTAACATTGAAGTTCATAGTCTTCAATCAATGTTTGACTGACAATAATTTTGTATTGTCGTATTGTGGGGATGCTAAATGAGGGTGTCTAGATTCACAAGGCAAACTGGGATCGAGATTTTTTCTGTTATCCATTCATTCTGCAGCCGTCATTCCGCCGGTAGAAACGTGATAAATTATGATAGATCTGCAATAACATTAATCACACGGTTAAACTAATAAATTATTTATTTAAAACCTAGCGTAACACAAAAATAGATACACGGATTTATTGCTCCACTGATGGCGCAACTAATATGTCGCTGCGCTAGCGGACTCCAGGACACGTCCGTTCCGTCGTGCTTTCAACTTAGTTATGACTAGTTGACAGACTAGCCAGGACTTATTAAACATAAACTGTTTTAAAATACTCGTTTGATATGTACCCGATGTCAATCCACATTAGAGAGACATCGTGCATGTATAGACTCTTCGATTAAAGGGTGTGTGTGATAAAAATAGAAGTGGGATAAAAATGGGATGCTGTGATCTATATGAAAATAATGAGAAAAATCCAGTACAAAAACCGTCCGGCGGCGTGAAACGTGTCAATAAGGTGATATCATTTATAAAAAAAATCAAAGGACGTTTTACTTTGCTAGACACTCTCATTATTTCAAAATACAATGTACGTGCCTTGCTAAATAATAAATAATGTTGCTTGTGTCTTTTTAGAACATACAAATTAGCGCTATTGGGTGTTGTGAACAATTATCAATTGGGATGAGAATATGTGGTGACAAGGTGGGGTGTATAAAAAAAAAATCGAATAATTTAATTGTTTATTTGTAATAATAATAAAAATTGTTATGGGAATCTACTCTGAATTGGGAATTTTGAGTGACATAGCGCGGTAAAGTGCTCGGGTGACATGAACAACAGGAACCATGTGACTTTTACGCACTCTATGGTATTTTTGTATCCAAAGTAAAAAAAATCTGGTTATAGTTGTTTTGAAAAGCGCAGGGCATAAGGAAAAATGGAAAATTCGATTCATCGAATCAAATAATGATATCAAAATTTAAAGAATACTTACAAGAGCATAACCCTTAAGCTTTTTGATATGAATACAGAAGAAAAGCTTTGAATTTTCAGGTATTTCATATTGTCATCTCAGAGTAGATTCCTATATTAAAAAAAAATACATATATATATAATTTTCATCCCAATTGCCACTAAAATTCGAGCAATCGAGTCCCGACCATACATTGGTCGCGCAATATATTAATTTATTTCTTATTAAGTTAATATTGGATCTTAATAGAATTAGTATAGGTATCATACTGCGACCCCGGCTAGTTACTTAACTTAAGTGGTAACTTATTTTAATGTCGAATACAGCTTTAGATGCTTCTGTTTTTTTTTAATGAAAATGACTTGTCTATGATTCTTTTTTTCCCAATTTCTTTCACCAGTGAGAATTTTTTGTCACCTAGTGTAGTTATTTTAGTCAATGGTTTTAGTCATTTCATGGTCAATGGTTTTAGTTATTTATAGTAGTCATTTTTTTTTTGTTATGCTAGTCAAAATAAGATATGGATTGTCGAAGATGCCATCTTGTTTGCATTTTTTTTATAGCTAATTCTTTACAATTTCCATTTGAATTGTGTTTGTACCGATGCCTAATGGATAAAAAAATGAGAGTTTAAATAAAAATGGTGGTCGCCTGTATTGGCCAAATTAGACCATATATATTATTGAAAATTATAGCAGACATGAAAATTAGTATATTTTAGGCGTATTTTATATATTTTTTTGGCAGCACTAAAGCCAAAAAATATAGTCGATTGACAAACAGAGGAACAAAAGATACTTAACTGTTTTATCTTCGCCTGTTTATGTATAGACAACAAAAAATATTTCTCGTTTTCGTTCGAAACCGAACAAGATGGCGTCCTATATAATCCTGTTTTTATTTGACTTGCATATTATTAGATTTTGTTTGTACGTCAAAAATAGCAGTTTTCTATGCCCCTGTGGCCAATACCCATATTCCATACTTGATCATCAATTTAGAATCGATATTTTATTGCAAAAAAATCCAAAATAAAAGCAGAAGCGTTTAAATTGCCCGCAATAATTATTATGTTCCTCACGATACTAACAACTTGAAGATAAAGCAACTAAATATGTCGCTGGTGTATGGGTGATATTACAGCGTTTGTCTCTCTTATATGCACTATCTCTGGCAATACTGCGCAAGTAATAGATATGACGTTTGGCGCGGGGTGTATTGTCGTTCTATTACGTTGCCTGGAACAGTGCTGTCCTTTCCTGGCCACACCTGTACAAGACATAACAATACTCTTTGTAAAAAGGTTTAACACGAAGTCGATATATTTAAGTGACATACATGTGAAATTGATGAATGTATGACTTCATTATTATGGTACCGCTATTTTGAAAAAAAAAAGTTATCGTAATATCTATCGTAACAATTTGAAAGATAGCTTTACGGTATTTCCTTTTTGCCAACGATCGATCGAAATGTTGGTAAATAAAAAAACCGAACTATGAGAAAGGAATAAAATACAATGAGAGATTTTTAATAATGAATTTAGATTTTTTTATTAACTTGGTTCATTGAAATAAGGCGCAATTTCGATTACGCCACGTTACGGCCACAGTATATCGTAAATTTGAATAGAACGACTATACACGTCTGTACGATGACGTCATATTTGTGTAATTCGGTTTTAAGGGGGAAGCCAGACGAGCGAAACTGAGCTGAAGCGGACTTTTTGAAAACAGCTATGAATGTTAAAAAAGCGAGTGGTGGTGTGTAGGATCATGTCATCGGTTCTCTCTGCCTACCAGGCAACAGAATTGGCATTAAGATATAGATAGATAGATTTAATAATTAAATATCGAAATTCGTGCAACAATATCGCTGAAAATATGTTGAGCGCATTTATTAAATAAAATAAAAAAATATGAGATTATAATTCCATTGTTCGTTTCAAAATTAACAGATTATACGCCGGTGAACAGCGTAGTCAGTTATAGTACGCTCAATCAAATAAATTTCGATATTTACTAAGTATCTATTTTCTACTACAGGGTTACGCGGCTGACGATACGCGTCCCATTTTCTATTATATGTAAACTCACCGTTAGTGTAGCGATACACCAACCGAATTTACGCGACCGAATTGTGTCAACCAACAATTCGGTGTTTTTGCTAGGGAATATAAGGAAAAGGAGATTGTACACGCAACATTCGCGTTGCGTAATTTCCTCACCCGTGTTATTTAGAAAACTCACACCAGTCGACATAAAGCTTATACTCAATGCTTTTTCTAGTCAATGCAGATTTTATTTGTGGTGTTTCAAAATGACACTGCATTTAAAGATTTTCACATGAACGAGGTTTCAACATTAGTGTATAGCTATTAAGCGATATAAGTCCAAATAGCCCTATGTTAGGTAAATGGAGCACGCCTTTCGAATATTGGTTGTGAATTTTACAGGCGTTTCGAATAATAGCTTTTGAAATATTCGCCATCGCTGTTTATGAAATGTATTCCGATCTACGGTGTGATTTTTATATTTTAGAGAACTAATATTGATCTTATTTTGTGGTTCAAGCACAGGTAATCAAACGGCGTGGTATGTTGGTCAGAGTGGAGTTTATTTAGTGGATGAATTCGTGAATAATCTATTATATTCTATAACAAAGCATAACAAAGCGAGGCTACAATTCGAGAAGCTTAAATACTTTATTTAAACAATGGAGATAGAGAGATTAGGACCATGAAGTTAGGAAAAAAACACCACACTCTTATTAACTAAGTAACGGCTACTTAATTACCTATATTGTACACATAAAATCTCTTATGTAATTAAAGACGAGAGGATAGATCTACTTTTTCTTCACTTTATTTATTGAAGCGTGGGCTCCACTCTTGCCTATAAAATTTAGGTCACCCCCTTTCTAACAAATTTGATTATTAAAAAGAAATAAATTACACTACAAGTTATTGGTCTAAATTACATAGTGTGATATATTTATAACTTTATTCTTGCTCCACAATACAGGTAAACGTTACATGAATTAAAAAAAAAATAAGATAAATCAAAAACGTCGAACGGAATGCATTTCAAGAACTATATATAGAATAGCAACATACTATGCCTGTTTATTTCGCACAAGCAAAAAGCATCCCTACTAACATTTATTTTTAAACCCATAATTCGTTGACATTTATTAGTTATCCCTATACATTCCTATGTTTTTTGGCATTTTAGTAAATAGTAATCCTATTATCACATGAGTAAATAAATTGACACAGACGTAACTGCGTACAACTGCATTACGATATACACAAGTCTACGTGTACACACAAGATACAAGATCATTATACATCGTATCTTGTGTGTACACTCAGTGGTTATATTCCGGCATAAACCAGAGTTTCAGTGTTGCTGTTGTATAGGTGAATTCGTCGTTAAGAAACTCCACGCCACTTTTTCATAGCGTACGGTGTGGTAACGCTGTTGTTTATAAATGTTTGTCTCTGTCGGTTTATTTACTTATCATGTACTATGGTTTTCCGGGAACATGACTGAGCACTGCCTGTTTGTTCCAGAAATATACTCCGACCTCTGAATTTTGATATCCATTTTGACATTTACATGAAATAAGATACAGTACTTCTAAGAAAATATTTTTGTTACATGGAAGCAAAATTTGCTTTCTATCTCTGTTTACCGAGCTATGATTATTTTAATGGCTAGTGGACTGTAATATGGTTTTTAATAAAAATATGAATGACATGGACGCCGTCTTGTTTGTTCCTGAATTTAATTACGCATTATTTATTACAATATTGGTCTAAACAGGGTTACTGTACACATATTTACTGTTTCCATTACATTCATTGGTATAAATCAGAGCGAAATGGGAATAGGATATGATAAAGTAACCTAGATGACAGCGAAATGAGAATAGGATAGGGTAAAATAACCAGAATGCGGACAAGATGGCGTCTTTGATACTCCAATTTTTATTTGGCTTGCATTGTATTTTGTATCTCAAATTGTAATTTTTACTATAGAACTCTAATTTTTGCTGTAATTTATGTGCTGTGTCTTATTTAATGAACAAAAGATTTTATTAAACGTTTTCCTAAAACCGATGTTTCTGAGATATTTCGGATTTACATAACAGTGCGTTGGCACAGTGTCGCCGTCTGGACATTGTGCCAGATATTTATTGATATTTGTGTATGTGTTCGGATTTTCACTTTATGCCTTTATTTATGTTTACATATTGTGATATAATTTAATATAAACGACTTTGTATGGCATTGGTAATTCTAAACCCGTTTTTGACATTCGTTTTTACAAACTTACATTATTTTTGCAATTAAAAATTTGGCACTCTGAAATATTTAAACAATAAAATATATTTATAGACTATATATATATATATATAGTTTGCGAATCTTTATTTTGTGAAGATTCGTTAATTAATATTTGAAATGTTTTTCATGATATGCCCTGTTTATCGGCCCTCGATTCTAGCCTGTTAGCGCCGGACTTATTATTTTATTTCCTTTTTTAGGTCTTGTTATGATATGAATCGGTAACATTGTCATAGCCTAGAGTGAGAATCCGACTGTGAATAATGTTTGATAATTAAGAATCCTCATATAATTGTAAATAATGAGAAGTCAAGTGAATAGTGTTGTTAAATTTGTTATTTATTGCTTGTAACGTTGATTAGCTATTTTATAACGGAACTAATATACAAGTACCCAGTTTCATAGTGTTTTATTCATAGGTAATTTATGTGTCTTAGGCTTACCTATGCATCCACTTATTAAATCCCCCGTTTGTGTCACTTGTATTATTGTATTAATGGGCTCATGTATATAATAAAAGATAGTCGCAAATATGTGCCTTAATTTATAGCAGGGAAAGCCGAGTGGATAAAGAACCAGCTATAAACCGATAGTCTCTGGTTCGAATACTGAGGGGCACGTAAATGTGTGTTTTCGAATTTATGTACATATTTATAATTATCACTTGCCAGGCGGTCAGGGTCAGGGTATCACTAGCTAAGCAAGCCAGCACGTCCAAGAAATTACATTTCAAAAGCGATGTGACCTAACCTAAGAAAGGTCTGGTATTCCCTCTACTCTGGGTTGTTAAAATTATCGAGGCATGTTAAAATTACCATGTCCTTAGGCTTAGGTAGCAGACCATGCCAATCCTATTATGTACGTCCTATTGGGACCAATTAGGAAACGGAATAACGCTTGGAAGAAGAAGTCACAAATACTTTACTCCCTTTTTTATACAACGGGAGGCATACAAGGATACGGCCCACCTGATGTAAAGCAGTTTCTGTAGCCTATGAACGCTTGCATACATTAAGTATCACTCCCGCGATGCCACCTCTGCTGCTAACACAGCAACTCCTTAGGAGTTTACTGGTGACGTCACTTACACGCAGGAGCAGAACACACCTTTAGGAAGTAGTTATTAGGCTGCGGTTTTACCACTCGCGCAGCTACCTCTCTTATAAACACCCAGACCAAGACAAACGGACATGTTCATACACGCAAATGTTTGTCCTGTGTGGGAATCGAACCTACCGAGGGTTTGGTATCAAAGTAGTACGTAACAGCGCGTTTTACCACTGTGCCACCGAGCTCCTCCCTAAAAAGTGCGTGATCCCAAACACTACACAAGGAACTTGTAGTATTTAGTAATATCGCTGATGAACGGCCGAGGTGTATCGCGTCTGGGGCAAGGCACTGGGGTTCGGACGAGACAGTATGATGATTCACCCGGACGTGTATTCAGTGGAAAATCCAGCAGAGAGCTTGTATGGTGCTCTATTCCAGTCTCATTTACTCAATTATTAAAATAAAAAATAGTAAAGCGTTTTTTCTTTTACTGTTTATCCCTTTTCGTCTCCCTGTTACTAGCCGGTCTTTGAAATTTATTTCTGATACTTTTGCTCTCCCGAGAAACATTCTTTGTCGACTGTAGTAATAAATTTTATTATGCTCTTTGGCGCGGCAGTCTGCTCACTCAGATTTACACTGCATTAATACAAAAATTCGTCGGTTAAAGCGATGTAGGAAAAATGGAGAACTCATAAAATTATCGTTTTGTAGAACGCAGAGTTATAATTGGCTAATTTAAGAATCAACAGCATCGTTTCGGCTGTGTTCGTGCCTGCGATGCTCGTGCAGGCACTAACGTATGACAACAGAAGTTAGTGACAATTATGGATATCGATAAAACATGTAACCAATCAGTATATTATTACATTAGTGATAATCAAATGTCGTAACATAAATAACTAACTGCACCCCGCGATTAGCGTTCTACTTTCTTTTATTTTTGTTCTGCTTCTAAGTAGTATCGTGTTCGTGATGTTGAAGAGCCTATAACCTTCCTCAAGAATTGGCATATTAAATGCAAAAATATTTTTTAAATTGGTAGTTCCAGAGATTAACACGTTGAAATGCCTGGTGGCTTCTAGCTAACTTCTAATCTCGAGGCAAATACTCAAACTCTTTTGGAGAGAGATAAAGTAGTCTCGGGGTGGTTCGCCGGCATCCAAAATGGACAAGATAAAATAGCCAGCGTAATTTTTGCTAACACTCAGGAAGTGTTAGAGCGAATATTAAAAAAAAAATGTATGCATATGCCTCAAACGCTGGTACTGAAAGTGATTCTGATGCTCGCTCCACGTTGACGGCGTCCGATGAAGTTTTAACTATGCATGAGATCGAATGGTCGATATGAAGCTTGGAAAATGGAAAGTCAGAGGGAAATGATGTGATCACAGCTGAGATGATCAAGCTAGGTGGCACTTATGTCCGGGACGCCTTCTGGTACTTAAGCAACCTATGCTGGAGATCTGAAAGGGGTATAAAGGCAAGGGGTCATAAGCTTAGCAGCAAAAGTGTACGGAAAGGTAATAATTGAATGGAGATGAGGGTGAAATCCGATGGAATGCTGTGTGAGTCACAGGGAGGATTCCGAAATTTAATGGGATGTACGGACCAAGTTTTCTCGCTCCGCAATATCGATGAGAATCATCTGGCTATAGACCAGAAGGTTTTCTGTAGTTTTGTGGAACTTGAGTAAACATTTGATAGGATTGTGGGATAAAAACTGTGGGACATACTCGTATTGCCAAGATATAGGTTCGACGGTGCACTACTTCGTGCTGTGCAGTCTACTTACAAGAATTGCTCGTGTGTGAGTAGGCACTGTAGGCCGGTAGGATCAAGTCAGTCCTCCTGACAATGGTTAGACAGAATCCACCACTGTTCTCCAATATCGCATCAACCATCCCCTGAGCACTGGTTATACACCAGCTGATCCTGAAACGCGACTTACTCATAGGTACGCCACTTCACGGGTGTTTCGCCGCGTGTACAGTGGTAGCCAACCAGGCGGGTATTTATCGTACCACCGGCTCAGACACTGGAATCTCAAGAAATCCATTAGTCGCCACTTACGACATCCAGGGGAAGAAAGGGGGCGGTGAGTTTTGGTATTGTTTCTCCGTCACCGCACGGATAAAAGTAAGAAACATAGTTTGTCTGAACGAGAGTGTCGGTGTTAAAACAAGAAGAAATATGCTCCGTTGGTTCGAACATGACTGTGGAAAAAAATCGGGAGGAAAGAACTACGAAACGATGTACAACGCGAAATTTAAGGTTGTAGGAGCCGAGGAAGGCAAAGACTTACCTACCATTACCAAATTGATCGCATTTAGCAGAAGGTTATAAATTGGCGAGCGCTAATAAATCAAAAGCACACTTATGAATCGATTTGCATATTGGTAACCTCACAAGTCGAAATGTGATATTATATTAATATTCAACAATAAGAACATGTTGCATGTAATTCGTTTTATTGTTTATTATTACAATAGTATAGGAGTTAAATCTGATATTAATCGTTGTTTGTATTGTTTTCAATACCTATATTTGTGTTTGCGTAGATTAATTCTTTTTAACATTATACATTTTCACGGATCTGCGACAGAATTTACAATGCGTAATTTCAATATACGTTTTTGGCTAACTTAAATGTTTAGGAATCCTGCCTAGTGCCTACATTTGAAATACTATATGTAAAATCAATCCAGAGAGGTAGATCAGGCTCCATTTGCTAATTTATTTACATTGTACCTAATACATGGCTGTTTATTAATAAAATCGTAAATATTTCATTTAACAAATACCCAGCTGATCGATTTTCGTTATTTACAAATTTTTAATTATTGACTGATATTTGCGAGGACCGATCAATACAGAAGAATGAAAATGAAAAGTATATGTCGACAGCATTATGTTTCTTGATTCTTGTCGCATTGAACGCCTACCGAGTGAGTACACCTATTCTCATTGATATGTAGACGTTGTCTTTTCTATATGAGTATATTAAGAAATGAATGTAAATCGTATTTCTGAACGTTGCCCGGAAGTGAAATGGCTGTCAGCTGTCAGTCTGTCAATTTTGACAGCACACAACATACTTCAATGTCAAATCATTTGACTCGATTTTTGTTTTTATTGTGCGAATTCTATTAATATCTACTGCACAGCTTATCAGTTAACGAGGCAACTAGAAGAAATTCAATCAAACCGCCACGCCTCTTTGATAATAGCAATTGAGTTTTCGGTCTTACGTCACTTTGCAGTGTAGATTCGCAGTACATCGTACAATAATACCATTTACACTTCGTTCGTTAATGAATACTACATACATTCCAGTATTCTGCCGTGATTTTCATGTTCCAGATGTATGTGCTGTTCCTTTGATAACAATTTTGTATTAGTATTTATAAAACACAATCTTAGTGTTGAAGTGCCCTTTAAAAAATAACCTGTAAAAAGTTTTTATACCGATCGGACTGGTGCAAAATGTCTGTGTTGAATAATTTCTCGGTGTCAGTCGCGAAGAGTCTAAAACGTAAGTATTTATCAACATAACACTACTTTGATGTTACTTAATTTTAATGAATTATGATGGTCGGAAGCATTAATATGACTCTGAAGAGCTGGTCTCCCTTCATGGTTAGCTAGAAAATTGCAACTTTTATAACTAAACAATAAATTACCAATCATTTCAACATTATGATTGATAGAAATGTAATAATATCATAAATTGTATGTGTGTATGTTATCTTCACGTCGAATATAATTAAACACTTTTTAATTTGTAACACTACGATTAGAAATTTGGTTTCGTTGTGGCAATGGAAAATATTACACAATTCACAATCTCAAAAAGTATGTGTGAATTATGATTTTTGTAACTTACAGATGATTGATGCCTGATAGGTGATTTTATTGTTAGATTAATTTCTTGTTTTTTGGTTCAAAATAAATATAAAGAAGCTCTTAAAAAAATAGGCTGTGCCTCTGACAAGATAGAGCGATAGAATCCATCAATTTATTATTATTTATATTTTATAATGAATATTATGGTGTGTGTAAGGACTGCATCTTTATGGTGCTCTGTTCTCTCTGCCTACCCTGCAAGACCTAGTGTGAAGAGGTTGTATATATATATAATTTATTATACTAACATATTAGATAAACTGGCTCCTTATTTTCAAAGACAATAACAGAATGGCTATATGCACAAAATTAACATGTGTGTGATATGTTTGGATAGAGCTATGTTTGGTGTTTTCATAGTTTATGAGATTTCCCTGATAAGATGACATTTGTATGGAACTCTCGGTGTGCAAGTCCAATTCACGCTTGGCTGGTTTATTTTATTTATTTGTTTGTAATCAAATTATATTTAATACTTTAAAGTAGTGATGAGTTTATGACGAGCTTAGTGGCGCAATTGTGAAACGCACTGTTACGTTACTTTGACACCAACGCTCGTGGGTTCGACTCTCACACATGACAAAAATTTGTGTGCATGAACATGTCTGTTTGTCTGAACAATGTCTCGATCTGGGTGTTTTTAAGAGAGGTAGTGCTCATCAAAGCGGCCAGCCTGGGTAAGTAACTCTACCTCACAGAAAAAGCGCAGCGAAATAACAAAGCGAAATAAAAAAGTGACGTGCCACTTTATTTTGCTGCTTATAAACTTTAAATTGTTCTTAGTTACCATTATAATAATTTACATGCACTTACAATTTAATAATAAAAGAAATCAATAGAATACTTTTTTCTTCCCAAACAGTTTTGGAATTGTTTGAATGTGTTCTGTTTATACATACACTGACAGGTTGTTTATATGAAAATTATATCAGAATGATTGCTTCATGCTTCTTATGGTTCAGTGAAAAAAAAAAATGGTGTCTTATGCACTTTAATTATAAAAACGATAGTTAAAACGCATTTTTTATTTGCCTTTTAATTTTTAGCCTGTTATTTTCTTATGCACCCGGCATTTATAAGAAAATGACAATATACGTGAAATATCCATGACAGATAAATATTTAATAAAATTAATCTCATAGTAATGTAAAATCAAATTACTTGATTGAATCATATGAGTGCTTCTCTTGCAAGTTGCATAAAGTTAAGAATACTTAAGCACTTGTCCAGCCTCATTAGTTGTTTCATTATCTCCGTCTGTATTCGTCCACTGCTGAACATAGGTTTCCCCCCTCTTAGGATCGTCGACAATTCTCATAGCTCATCTCTGAACCGAATCTCACGATCCTAGTTGGTATCCTGGAGCTCCCGCCCAAAGGTTACTACTGTACTCCATGTCCGGTGGGACTTGAGGCATGTATAACACGAGACTTTGCCCCGCACTGAAGTATAGTTTAGCTCTGTTGAGCACACCAAGAACCACAGCAAATGGGATTTTCTAACGGTGAATGCGCAGATTTGTCCATTTATATGGTTGAATTGGACCAAGCTCAATTGGCTTCAGTCAGGTACTTTACTCAAAGTACCCTCCATTACAGACACAAGTTTAATGCGGCTTTCCTCCACAAGGGAACGAGATATGTTAGTACGGCCTGTATAATAAGTGTCCCCGGTGCTGTTATGAACAATGAATGCCATCTGTAATATGTTGTAAAGCAGTTACCTATTAACGCTTGTAACATATATCACTCGCGCGATGCGTCCTCTGCTGCTCACACACAGCAACTCCTTAGGAGCTTACTGGAGACCTCACTCACTCGCAGGAACACAACAACCCTCTAGGGAGTTGTTATTTGGCTGCGGTTTTCAGTGAGGTGGAGGTACCTCCCTAGACGGGTTGCTTTGATGCGTCCTACATCACTTAAAACATCCAGACCAAGACAAACAGACATGTTCATGCACACAAATGTTTATCTTGTGTGGGAATTGAACTCACGAGCGTTGGTGTCAAAGTCGCGTCTTTTACGACTGAACCACCGAGCTCGTCATAATCGCCAGTTATGAATAAATGGTCGCATTGCTTGTACACGTATTTCATTGCGCTCTCTAAACTCCAGTATAATACACTATCAATTGACAACATATCAATTATATACAGCAGAAACAGCATTGGAGCCAGTACAGAGCCCTGTGTGATGCCAGTAATAATTCATACTATCGGAGTAACTACCGTCAACCACGGCTTTCATGGATCTGGTAGATGCGAAGCTGGCAACCCATTTGCACAAACCCACGGGCAGCCTGTAGGATGGTAACTCCGGTAGAAGACTCCCGATGCCAGACCCTATCGAACGCTTTCTACAGCTATATCTCTGTGTATATATATTTTTTACCGAGAAAAATCATATCTAGAAAATCATATGACGATTTATTTATAAATATCCATTTGAAGTGTTTGTTAGATAGTAAAGAGATCTAATCATAACACAGCTATCACTGCTTTTATCTTGACATTAACGGAGTCTAATGGGAGATTGACCGGCATGCAGTTAACCTATTACGTAATAAATTCCGATCGTGAGAAGGATTCTTCCTGTTTTGATTTCAATATCATAATATTTACGCAAACAGTATTAATTATTAATAGACATAATATTCACATACTCAATTACTATAAATAATAATTATCGTATAATAAGCTTTATGTTTTTTTTATGAGTACTCGATGGCGTCGTTGCGCATGTCATTCTAACCGAACACGCAGGTTAAGTATCGATCGCAGTCTGTCTATGGATGGGTTTATCTATCTTGAGTTTCTCCGTCATTTGGATCAATTTGGTCATGGTAGGTAAGTCTTGGCCTTCGTCTGCTCTCTGCATATCCTTTTACTTTCGTTGTATGTCTGTTTAGTCATTCTTTCTTCTTGCATTGTATAGCAATGCCTGCTCTAAAAATCACAAAGCTGGAGTTAACCGCTAAAAGGCTGGATTTTTGAGCAGAATTGCCAACCATGCTGTTAGAGACACTTCTTTGATTATTAATACAGTATACAGCTTAATAATAATGGAGCTCTGATTGATATATCTGACGAGCTCACACGCAGGAACACTACAAACTTTACGGGGATTTGTTATTTGACTGCGGTTTTCTGTGAGGTGGAGCGGAGGTACCTACTACTTACCCAGACGGGTTGCTTTGATGCGCTCTTCGTCTCAAACACCCAGACCAAGACAAACAAACATGTTCATGGTACCGTAGTCTATTAACGCTTGCGATATATTAAGTATCAGTCGCGCGATGCCTCCTCTGCTGCTTACACTGCAACTCCTTGGGAGCTTACTGGTGACCTCACTCACACGCAGGAACACAACAACCCTCTAGGGAATTGTTATTTGGCTGCGGTTTTCTGTGAAGTGGAGGTACTTCCCCAGACGGGTTGCTTTGATGCGCCTACCTCTCTTAAAACATCCAGACCAAGACAAACAGACATGTTCATGCACACAAATGTTTGCCCTGTGTGTGAATCGAACCTACGAGCGTCGGTCAAAGTTAACAGCGCGTTTCTCCACTGCGCCGAAAAAATGTTACGGGCTATCTGTATAATCCGGTATTATATAAAATAAGGCATTATAGAATCTCTAGTACATTCAAGTAATGTATGAAATATCATTTGTTTCATACATTGCTTACGCATTGTACACAATACGGAATGCACGTCAGAAAATGTGTATTAAATACGTGAGCGTGGAATGGGAAACGTGCTGGCGTGATTTTTACGTGAAAAATTACATACGATCTATTTTGAGTGCCGAAGATAAACATCCGTCTCTCCTAAACTCTGACATTGTTGACGAGTTTTGACGGCATAACCTAACCTAACCTTGAAGAGAGGTAGCATCAAAGCAGCCCGTCTGGCGAAGTACCTCCACTTCACAGAAAACCGCAGACAAATAACAACTTCCTAGAGGGTTGCTGTGTTCCTGCGTGTGATTGAGGTCACCGGTAAGCTCCTAAGGAGTTGCTGTGTTAGCAGCAGAGGTGGTATCGCGCGAGTGACACTTAATGTATCACAATCGTCTATAGGCTACGGTAATCGCTTCACATCAGTTGGGCCGTATGCTTGTATGCCTCCCGACGTTGTATAAAAAAGCGCATCAGGCACATTATTTCCCACCTTAGTGATATAAAATAATTTTAAACCGTTAGCTTTCGGTATTTAGACAATTTGATTTTGCCATTTTGCTACTTTGGACATTTGGACATACAAACAAGACACATTCCGGGATCTCACCAATCATCCTGTTACGTACATTGTCAGTGGTTCAATACTTACTACATACAATCCCATACACATTGTATATAGGTCACACTATCTATATCTAGGAAATAACCTATGGATAACTGATGAGACCGATATTACATAGTAACACAATTCATCGCTGCGGGTCGGGGACGAAGTAGAACCCGAGTCTCTTATTGGCTACTTCACTGATCAATGTCGAGCACTTTTTTTTTTATACTACGTCGGGAGACATACAAGCATACGGCCCACCTGATAGAGCGCGTACCGTAGCCTATTAACGATTGCGATATATTAAGTATCACTCGCGCGATGCCTCCTTTGCTGCTTAGACAGCAACTCCTTGGGAGCGTACTGGTGACCTCACTCACACGCAGGAACACAATAACCCTCTAGGGAGTTGTTATTTGGTTGCGGTTTTCTGTAAGGTGGAGGACATGTTCATGCACACAAATGTTTGCCTTGTGTGGGAATCGAACCCACGAGCGTTGGTGTCAAAGTCGCGTCATTCACGACTGAGCCACCGAGCTCGTCAAACACTACATTACGTAGCCATTTCTCTCAAGCATGTTGAACGGAATGTATGAACTCTTTAAATGCGTTTTACCTTGAAGACGGATTCGTTTGTCCGAGGATTACATTGGTCTGAAAAATAAAGTCTATCTATCTATAACTTCACGCCAAATCCCTTGCGGGGTAGGCAGAGAGTAACGCTTCTTTAACATTCATTGCTTTTCAGTGGCGGTCAGAGAAATCTGAGCGCCATTTGACTCGGTCCTTACACATCTCACTCGATTTGTTAACATTCATAGCTCTTTTCATGCACGCACGCCGGTTACTAAGGCTCCTGACATTACCTTCAAAAAACACCATCAATTTGGTCATGGTAGGTAAGTCTTGGCCTTCCTCGGCTCTTACTTCCTTCTATTTTCGTGTTTTATATCTGTTTCGTAATTTTTTCTATCTGCATACTTTCTGCATGTCCGAACCAACGGAGCATGTCTCTTCTTATTTTAACACTGATGCTCTCTTTTGGACCAACTCTGTGTCTAACATAATTATTGCGAATATAGTCTTCAAGCGTTACGCCACAAATCTTGCGCAACGCTTGCATTTCGACCGCGCTTGTCGTACTTCATGCTAAAAAAAACTTCTAAATATTATACTTGATTTTTATAGACTTAATAATAACTTAATACTTTTGAATGGAAAACATATATCATAAAAAACATTGTACCGCGTATACTTTTTGTAATGGTTTTTTTTAATAATTTTTTTCTTGCTTCAAATTCAATCATAAATGTAATAAACGAGATTAATATTAGACGTAATTCTTTTGAAAACATAAAAATTATTTATACAGTTCTTATAACTAGTAATTAAAAGCGTTTATTTTTTTTATAATATTTTTTTCCGTTGACGTTTCACGCCACATCGACCAACAAAAATTACTAATTAAAAAATCGCTTTAAAAAAATATATATTTGGTAGCAAAAAATTAAAACTATATATATAGTAGATAAGTTAAACTTTTCAGATTAATCGCATGTTTATTTGAAGCAGGATTTTGTTGCAGACCAGTGTTATCAAACAAGATTCCCGATTTAGTACAAACTAGCGCATTTGTCAACATATTTAACAAGTTAAAGCAAGCGATTTTATTCTTGTTCTAAGAGTTCATACTGTACATTACACGGTATTTTTATGAGTTTTAATCCTTTTTTACGGGACCGAATGAGAATCTTTTTATCACTTGCTTCATTAAAGAATTAAGAGGAGCCTTCAACAGGCTGCTATTAATTTCAGCGTGTTTTGAAATGAACTTGCTTCCACTATGGCTTTTTTTTATCATAATCGATTTTCGTCTCTGGTCGCCCACGGGACTCATTGTTGAGATATTTTCTTTATGGGCCTATACGGAACATATTTAGGAAAACATACTCGTCTAAAATGTAGAACTCTCGCCCCTTTTATGAATTTAGTTAACGAGTTATGTTGATACTGTTCATTGTAGGCGCTTGGTAGAATTTTGAAGACATCTTGTTAATGTAATTTTTTTTTTATTTTATTTAATAACTAGCTGTGCCCGCGACTTCGTCCGCGCGGAATTTAACAAAAAAGTTATTGTTCAATTATAATTTTATTTATTTGATTATAAGTACCTAAATAAGCAGAGTAAAATAGCGAACAGCAAAATAATAATAGATATGTATTATGTACTTAGTCCGCGCGGAATAGTTATTTTTTTTATTATTTATGTATATTAATAAAATTTTTTAAAATAAAAGTAGCCCAAGTTACTCCTTATTACATTAGCTATCTGCCAGTGAAAGTCCCGTCAAAATCGGTCCAGCCGTTTCAGAGATTACACTGAACAAACAGACAGACAGACAGACACAAAATTGTAAAAAAAAATTTTGGTATATGTACCGTGTATACATGCATATGCATTTAATAAAAAGCGGTTATTTTAATATTACAAACAGACACTCCAATTTTATTTATCTGTATAGATGTATAGATTATTTTTACCGCCCGGTTTCGCCTTTACGGCATTATCAAGGTATTTTATATCAATACATATATATATCTGTACAAGTGGAAGTATTAACATTAGTTACAGACGTCATCTCGATCGATCTCTAAAAATAATCGACTGAAAGTGTTTAAACTTCGGGAGTTCATCATTTTCTTTTATAAATCGATTTACGTACATAATGTTTGTGTACTCATTCTGGCGTCCATAACTTTATAAAATAACTACGAGTATTATGTTGACCGTTGATTGTAGGTGCTTGGTGGAATTTTGAAGACATGTTTGAGATGTCTTCAAAATTCCTTATTATTTGAGCAGTCAGAACCCGTTATATACGTTTTCCCATACATTTCGCGGTCGTATACGACCACCCGGGTTTCGAAGGGTTAATCATTATTTTTACCGACCGAAAAATAATTATTAAATCGGTTAAAATAATTATTAAATAAAATTGTGAAGTGGAATCTGTACAAGTGGAAGTATTAACATTAACGAGATGTTATAAAGTAACCTTACTCTTCAATTGCTTATGTTAAAATTTTTTTGGATTTTTAATAAATTGGGGGTCATGTGCCAGAAGCGTGCTTGCCGCGACCTTTCCAAATCCAACGGAATGCAAATTTGACCCGAAAGCCACCAGAAGGCAGGTTAGATCATGTTGCATGTAAACTTGACTTTCGCAAAATATCGCCTAAATCTATTATTATCCGCACCTCTACTGCTAACACAGCAATTCCATAGGATACAATTTGACTTTCGCAAAATAATGCCTGAATCTATTAACTACATAGGAGTTTACTGGTGACCTCACTCACACGCAGGAACACAACGACCCTCTTGGGAGTTGTTATTTGGCTGCGGTTTTCTGTGAAGTAGAGGTATTTCTCCCAGACAGGCTGCATTGATGCGCCTTGCCTCTTTTAAAAACACCCCGACCAAGATAAACATACATGTTCGTGCACACAAATGTTTGTCCTGTGTGGGGATCGAACCCACGAGCGTTGGCGACAAAGTAGCGTAACAGTGTGTTTCACCACTGCGCCACCGAGTTCGCCAGCTGTATTTTTTATTTAAAAGTTATTTTTTAATCAACAATATATAAGTACGTGCATATTGTGAGTTTGTTAAAATGCAATCAACTGATTACCGATGATATCAAGTTATGTGTTTGTTTTTATTTAAGTTAATTTTAACTTCTTATCAATGAGAAAAATTCCATTCGTTATATCGGTCAGTGGCAACAAATAGTTGACTCATTTTCGTATAAAACACGATGGGGGAATGAAATAGATACGGAAAGTTCACTCGTTTTATCACAGTAGAGAAATATCATCAGCAGGATAACTACAAAGGAATGCACCCTTCAATACGCGTCTCCTAATTCATGAAATGTTGTTCCAGGTTTGAATAAAAACAAAGAAATAGCTGAATCGCTCTTACCCAGTGTATTTCGAAGAGGCAGCGCTCACTCAAAAGATGACCAGCCCAGACTGAACATGGAAAAATGTCTCATCGTCTCAAAAGTTACTCGATTTGAGTATGAAAAGTAAGTTATATCTTTATTAAAGAACCGTCTATATCAACGCTTGCCAACGACGGGGTATTTATTCTTAAACATTTGATGCCGGCATCAACTTTTTACAACCGCACAACTCGCCGACGGCGATGAGTTCACCCTTACACGCTGGAACCGCAATAGTCGCGTACTGTGCGGTTCCAGAGATGTTTTCTTCCGATAACTTTCAAGTTTTGAAATGAGCTCCCAGCCGAGGTTTTTCCATGGGACTACAGAATAAGTTTCTTCAAGAAAGACGTGAAGAGATTTTTAGAGGGTCTGCGGCAGGTGCTGTGGCAGGTGCGTGTGTTTGTTTACCCCGTTAGTGGTATATAAAAATCATTCTTCTACATTAGAAATGAAATGGTCAGGTTACGCGGTCAAACAGAGGTTTTTCTCGGCAAACTCTAGGTTATGGAATGTGGATACCTGTGGACTTTTTCCTAGGAAAATAGATAATTAATATTTTATTCGCTTTAAAACATGGAATGAATAATAAAATAAATGAATTATAAAACGAAGATGTCACAATTAGATTATATTACGAACATGTTTTGCTAATGAAAATAGCATGCAAATATTAGACCAAAATATCTCTCAAGCTATAAAAGTTTTTATCATTAAACCACTATAATTCTTTCTTAAAACGTTATTATATGTAGTGGTTTAATTGCCTTCGGTATCTTATATATATTTTTACATATGTATTCTTCATGTATATTTTCACGCCAAGTCCCTTGGGGGGTAGGCAGTGAGCGCCATAAGACGCGGTCCTTACATACTTCACTCGCTTCTGTGACATTCATAGCTCTTTTCATGCACGCTCGCCGGTTCCTGGGGCTGCTGACATCATCTGATAGAACACGACCAATTTGGTCATGATAGGTTAGTCTTGGTCTTACTCAGCTCCTACATCCTTCCATTTTCGCATTGTATATCCGTCATTCTTTCTACATGTCCGAACCAACGGAGCATGCCTTTTCTTATCTCTCCTTAATGTGTCTAGTCAAGTAATAAGTAAAGTTTATACTGTAGAGAATACCTAGTCTAATTCAAACACGTACTCATATCCAGCGACGTATCTAAAGGTAGACACGTTATACATCAATATTATTGTAGGTATTTTAAAATGGCGTAAGTAGTACTATATCTACGTACAGTTATTTATTATGACACTTTGCTCTAACAAAGAGACAAATGATAGGGCATACCTGTCGTTAGAAAGAGATGAATATATATCTTAAGACATTTTTGCTTTGTGGCGTAGTACGTATAGACGCGACGCGAGAGCGTGCCCAACTGAATGCGAGTTGGGCAATTACCTTACTTTCGTATTGCCATTCTAGAGCGTGCACGACGTATCTATAATTATAAAAACATCTTAGCTCATATCTAAACACTTGCCTTGTACGAGAATTGAACGCACCAGCATTGGTATTGAAGTAAATATTGTTTGCGACTTGACCCCCGACATAGAATTGCGTACGATTGGTGGTAATATTTGCCAAAATTTTCCATTCATTGATAAAATGAAGGGTATTTGTTGACAAATTCGATTGGACAATTGGCGGATAAGGGGATTACAACACTCAAATACCAAAAATAGCATTGGTCGAAAGTATTTTCACTAATCCCTTAGTGCACTTAACAAAATCAAATATATATATATTTTATACATATCTATACTAATATATCAAGCGGAATAGTTTGTGTGTTTGAACCTGCTAATTTGTCGAACTACCAGTCGGATTCTTTTGTATATACTTTGTGTGAATTTATTAACTCTAATAACATTAAACTCTAAGTGGTTTGTCACTACTAACCAACACAACACACACACAACATGTACGACAACACAAATAGTTAATTTGTGTTGTCGTATATGTTGTGTGTCTTTTATTATAGGTAATTAACAGATCTGCAGTTTATTATGATCTTATAGTAATACCTAGTATACTCAAAAGGCCATTATAATGCAGAGTCACATACTAAGCCTGCCCACATACTAAGCTCGGGCCTGACTTGAGAACACGCTGAGTTAAAATAATAAAAGCGTTGTCATTGGCGAGAACATCAAGAACGCCACAAAGAAGAAATAATAATAATTGGTTTCTTCTCTGTAATTACTTTCCTTAGTTTTCAAACAACATGGCTACTACTTGGAACTACTCTCAATTTAAATCCAACAAAACTTCCGCTATCTCTCCTTGCATTACATTCAACGCCTAATTACGAATATTCGACGCAGAAGAAGGTATCTATCCATACAATGAGCTGACATCGTGCGCACTTAGAAAATACGCTATTAATGATATGAAGCATGATGACAAATGACCTTTCTGATAATAAATTCTAATGATAAATTGATAAAATTCCGTGTTATTTATGCAATTTCGTAAATATTTCAGAATGGCAATAACACTATGTTATTTTCGAATATTAATCACGTTTATTTATATATTTGTGACAATTGAATTAAACAATTGTTAACGGAAGTATCGCGTGTTTTATTTATTTTGTTGAACCTGACGTATAGAATGCTTTGCAGCGTCCGTGGTCGCAGGAAGACTAAGGTGACATTTGTCTTACATTGGTTATTCAATTGTTACATCTACCGACATGGATGGATTAATTAATCATGGATGGATTTTTGTGTGAATCGAAACGTATATAATTATATACGTTTCGATTCACACAAAAATCGCTCACGGTGGTGTCCGAATGTTTTTGAGTAGATCTCTGGGGTTGTTCATTCATTCCGCCGCAACTTCAGCTTGCTTATCCTTTGGGATATGTCGGTTACCTTAGTTCTCAACGGATATCCTCATTTCTGATTCTGTCACGCAGAGAATCTGAGCATAGCCCTTTCCATAGCACGCTTAGCGACCTTGAACTTTCCCATACGGCCTGCAGTGCCTACATTGAATATTAACTACTTCTAATTATTTCAAGATTGAAATTAAACTATTTTTAACGGAAGTATCGCGTGTTTTATTTATTTTGTTGAAACCTGACGTTTCGAACGCTTTGCAGCGTCCGTGGTCGCAGGAAAGACTAAGGTGGTATTTGTCTATTTGTCTTGAGCGTAGGTACTCGTGTGAAAGAACACATTGCTGATATGAAGAATAGGCGCGATAAAAACTCTGCAGTATGTGAACATACACTGGACCAACCAAACCATTACATCCGGTTCGATAAACCACAAATCCTCGCCAAGGAGAATCGCTACATGCCCAGAATGTTGCGCGAGGCTATTGAAATAAGAAAACACCCCAATTTCAATAGAGAAGATGGTTGGCAAGTACCACCTGCTTGGGATCCAGTCCTAAAAATAATCAAGTCACAAATCCAAAGATCTACTAAAAAATGTTCGGACACTGTGAGTGATTTTTGTGTGAATCGGAACATATATAATTAATCCATCCATGTCGGTAGATGTAATAATTGAATAACTAATGTAAGACAAATACCACCTTAGTCTTTCCTGCGACCACGGACGCTGCAAAGCGTTCGAAACGTCAGGTTTCAACAAAATAAATAAAACACGCGATACTTCCGTTAAAAATAGTTTAATTTCAATGTGTAACAATCGCGAAAACCTAAGACAATACTATTTCAAGATTGTTTCTTAAAGCCAATAATTTGATGGATTACTCTATATCTTCATAGAATCACACGTGCAGGCTTGCGATGTCATTATTTACTGTTGAGAACATTTCGCGTACTAAAAAGTTCGGCAACTCCTATATCTGCCGTACCATTAAAAAGTGGAACGTCTTGCCGGCACATGTGTTTCCTCCTTCCTACAACATGGAATCCTTCAAACGAAGCGTGAAGAAGCACCTTGCGGGCGAGTATAGCAGCGTCAACTGACAGGACACGGTAGTCTTCTGTCAGTTGCTGCTACGATTTGCGCTTCTCTTTCCGCTTATCGTCGCGAAGCGGAGCCAGTATGCTGAGCTAATATAAAAAAAAAAACTTAAAAAATATTCTTGTACTATCCCCAGACATAGCAGAGAAAACATATCAGACAAAGAGTTGGAGAGGATACTTCGCAAGCGCGGGTCCGACTACGACGCCATGTTGGAAAACCATAGAGAACAGAAGGCTTTCGAAGAGAATGTCGCGAAGAGGCTAAAAGAAATGGGACTGAAGGTAGAAATGGCAAGCAGGTAAGACTCGACCACAGCAATTATAAGTAGAATAAGTTTTATTTTTAATTGCCAAAGATGCCTGTCACCCCTATTTGATGTCAAAATTGGTGTCAAACAGGGTTCCATGCTTGTCTGCCGAGTATAAGGTCAATTGATTGACAAATTGATTACGCATGGGTGACCTAGTCTGTTTTGTGCAGACGATGCCGTGTTATTAGCAAAAACACCATCTGAACTTTAACAATGTATTTTCAACTGTAGTATGTAGACGCTTGTTTACTGTTGATTATTTCGACCTCACGCGAACATTAAATCCCTCAATCCCAACGTCTACAAACACTTCAAGGATTAAACATGTAATCGTTTGCGAATAACAACCTTTATCTATATTAAGGTGTGATTGTGTTTTCCGTGCATACGTGATGTCACGCGTCTCTATCTTTCCATTTCTTGCGTCGTACATCGCTATCTTTCTTCATACATACGTACTATCACACCTGTCTCCTATTGGGGTAGGCAGAGACTATGGAACGCCAGGTGCACCGATACAAACATACCTCTCTCTCCTCTTCCACACTCATCAATCTCTTCTCTCATGCTCTTCGGTTTGGGGTGCTTTTGATTTGAACCTTTTTCAACACATCAGCTATTCTATCCAAATATGTGCGTCTACGGCGGCGCCTGCGGATATTACCACTCACTCTTGCTCGATGTACTTCTTTTGTATCTCTTTTGTAATCCATGCTTTGTAATCTTTCATTCATATTCTATATATCTTCACACCCAGGTACCTTGAATGGTGCTGTCTGTAGATATCATTTAAGAGAGGTAGGGCGCATCAAAGCAGCCCGTCTGGGGAATTACGTCCACCTGACAGAAAACCGCGACCAAATAACAACTTCCTAGAGGGTTGTTGTGTTCCTGCGTGCGAGTGAGGTCACCAGTAAGCTCCCAAGGAGTTGCTGTGTAAGCAGCAGAGGAGGCATTGTGTGAGTGATAATTAATATTCGTCTTAACAGTTTATATATTTAAAATGATATTTTCATTGTGATAAACATTTAAGCATTCATTATGATTAATACTTTTAGAAATGTTGTCAGATCACCTCTATAATCTATCTATAACTTCACGCCAAATCCCTTGAGGGGTAGGCAGAGAGAACCGACCGCCACGTGACTTGATCCTTGCATATCTCACTAGCTTCTTTAACATTCATTGCTCTTTTCATGCACGCTCGCCGGTTTCTAGGGCTCCTGACATCACCTTCTGATAGAACACGACCAATTTGGCCATGGTACGTATGTCTTGGCCTTCCTCGGCTCCTACATCCTTCCACTTTTGCATTGTATATCTGTTTCGTCATTCTTTCTACATGTCCGAACCAACGGAGAATGCCTTTTCTTATTTTAACACCGACGCTCTCTTTCAGATCAGCTCTGACATCTAACATCATCATTGCGAATACGGTCTACAAGCCTTACGCCACAAATTTTGCGCAGCGCTCGCATTTCGACCGCGTTTATTCTACTTTCATGATCTCTCTGCAGATCTCTCTGCCACGCCCAGCTCTCGCTTCCATAAGTTAGCGTTGGGACCAACACTGCATTGTGTATAGCGAGCAGTGCCTTCTGGCTCAGGTTTTTACTGCCAAGAAGTTTGCCCAACGCTCCATTCACACTATTCCATATTGTTGCCATATTGTTAAATAAATGCTATTATTCAATTGACGAATACTTACGTAATAAACTATAAATTCACACGCCCTAAATTGGGTAGAATAAGAGCAACATGACATATTAATGTCATATTACTATGACATCTATATAATTTTTTTTTAACAGAAGTATCGCGTAAAAAAAAATACATCTATATAATTTTAGTGAATAAATGAATCTTTTATCTTTATCTTATCTTCCCAGCACTCACTCGTCTTTCCACATCTGCGGTGCACCTTTCCATCCCTGCTGAAAGCGCATCCAAGATATACAATCTCATCCACTTGTTCACCTATTGTTGAAAAAGTGTTTAAGCTATGAAATACATGTTGAATTGTTTATATGAACCTAATACGAGTAACATGGCTAGCTCGGTGGCGCAGTGGTGAAACGCGCGGTGTTACGCTACTTTGGCACCAACGCTCGTGGCTTCGATTCCTACACAGGACAAACATTTGTGTGCTTGAACCATGTCTGTTTGTCTTGGTCTGGGTATTTTCTATGTGTAATAAGTACGTATTTACAAAAAAAATGTATTTACGTATGTTTATCAGTTGTCAAGTACCCATTACACAAGCTTTGCTTACTTTGGGGCTAAATAGCGCTGTGTAGTTTGTCCGACAATATTTATTTATGTAGTAAGCTCCTGAGGAGGCTTGCTGGGTTAGCAGCAGAGGTGGCATCACACGAATGATACTTAATGTATTACACGCGTTCATAAGTTACGGTAACCGGTTTACATCGGGTGGGCCGTATGCTTGTATGCCTCCGACGTTATATAAGTACCTACGTATATATAAAAAAAAAGAACTTAGTCATGTGCAGGAACGAACAGAATGTTTGTACGAGGTCCATTCTCACCGTTCGTTTTTTATACTACGACGGATAGCAAACAAGCACACGGTCCGCCTGCTGTAAAGCGGTTACCGTAGCCTGTGGACGCTAGCAACAAAAAGAGTGTCTCTGACGCGTTGCCACCCCGCTGTCAACACAGCCTCCTCATCTTCTGGTGACCTCTCTCACTCGCAGGAACACAACACACACAATTGGTTGCCGTCTTTTGTCAAGTGGAGGTACATCCCCAGTCGGGCTAACGTGTCCTACCTCTCTTTCGCCAGAGCCTCGTTTGTTGATAAGCGGTGTGCACCACGTGCAGGTGAGGTTGGCTTTGGCTCTAAAGATGACATTGAGGCACTTACACTCCTACACGTTTTTTCTTGCTGTGACAGAATTATGATGCAGTTTACTATCTTATCTTTTATATTCGTGTTTTTAGGGTTCCGTATCATAATAGGAACAACGGAACCCTTAGAGGATCACTTTATTGTCCGCCTGTCTGTCTCTCGGTCTATCAAGACCCTTTTTCTCGGGGCCGGGTGGGAGCTATCAAGCTGAAATTAATATCAAATATTCAGGTCTCTAATCCCTTCGAGCAGTGAAAAAATCAAACATCTAAGTCAACACGGTCAAAAGACACTGCTGTTTATGCCTCGTTTATGTACATATTTTGACACTCGCAAGGGAATCAATCCCGTTGACCTAGAATCATGAATTTTGGTAAGAAGCAATGTCATGTAGCACAAGTAAAACAAAAATCCGAAAACCGTAAATTTGTAGTTAGATCACAAAAAAACGTACTTTTTTGCGACAATAATTTGCGAAAATATTTTTTTACGGAACCCTCAGAGCGCGAGTCAGACTCGCACATGACGGCTTTTTTTACTTTATTATCTATACGTATGACATTGATTTTAGATTAAGATATTATTGTATTATTGCACGCTTATCTTGTGAATATTTTTTTATCTCGAAAATTCCATGAAATTTTGTACAATTCAAACGTTTGCCTAAGTCATGATCAAGGTTCTTCTAGATGGTTAGTTGAACGAAATGTAAGGTTTTTTATACCATTTAGGTAGCAAACAAGCGTACGTTACTGCCTGTTGGTAAGCTTTTACTGTAGCCTTTTTTGACGTGATAAATCGATGAACGCACGCACGTACGAAAAAGTGCCACGTTCTGCCTGAGCCTAGCGTGGAAGTGAGAGCGCGGAACAAGCGATAGAGAGGCACGATCGGCTTGTGACGCATCTATCTCTCTTCCACTCCATCGGCCGATGCGTCCGAGTAGAAGAGAGACAGCGGCAGCACACAACCTACACGTGAACTATATTGTCAACTGTTGAATGTTTTCTTATGACGTTATCACGTAAAATTATCGTCCGTAAACCGACATTACAGACAATCAATTTTTTTGTTCGATCGATGTGTTACGTAATCACCCTGGTTTTAGAAGTTATCGAAAATCCCTCATAAACACTATGCCGCATTTCTTTGATATTCGTATTGTTTATGCCCAGTTTTTGGCATCATGTGACGTTTTCTGATTACCGTTATCAAAGCGGGCGTGTTACATATATGATGTAATGATAATAATGATGAATAAATAAATGATGTGAAATCTATATGTTTGTCTGTGCGTGCGTTTCGAATATTCGATTTTTGACTTCAGATTCGGATTCAGCATAAAAAAGTAGAATAGGAATGTTCAGGAACGCTGTTCCTATCTCTTAAGGAACATGGTCAAAATGGCCGACAAACTAAAAAAAAAATTGTTATATAATTGACGAGCCAGGTGTTCCTCTGGCAATGCAAGCTTGCGCATTCTTAACTGGTTCTCAGTTGTACTCGGGATTTTTTTAGCTGCGCGCGGTCTGAAACAAGCGTAAAGCATCTTTTGAAGAACTTTGTACGTATCTTGGAAAAGCTCTCACAGCAAAGTTGACGAGCTCGGTGGCGCGGTGGCGAAACGCGCTGTTACGCTTCTTTGACACCAACGCTCGTGGGTTCGATTCCCACACAGTACAAACAGTTGTGTGCATGTCAGTTTGTCTTGATCTGGGTGTAACATAGATAACAGAAACAAGGGAGATGTGACACGCGAGTTTATACCGGGACGGTTGTCGCTTCGTTTCCCCCTACCATAAAACACTCACACACTTAAATAAATAAAAAATGACATTCTACGCACACAAGTACAACGACACACTTTTGTTAAGACGCTGTCATTGGATGTTTATTTAAACAACACCCAAGTAAGCACGCACTACTACATTTATAAAGCGGCAGAAACAAGCGGCCGTATCTCGAAACTGCACCCACAGTGAACGAATAATATTACTCGCTTTACATTGCGTGTTGGTAAACGAGCGGCGGCGACTGCGTAATGGTAGAAAAGCAATGTATAATTTAAGAATGAGAAATTTGATATTTATAATTTGTATCGTGGTAAGGCCGTGGTAGAAATGGCGTCAGAGAATTTTTGAAGTTAATTCTGTATTTATGCTTATAAAACGTAATATTATTTGTACTTATAGGTGATAAGTGATTCCATTTGATTTAAAGTTAACCACTGCACTTCTATTTTTGCAAAAAGGCAACAGCACAACTTGGCATTTTGCTAAAACAAGGAGCAACGTATCTCAATCGAACTTGATTGCAACTAACTAACTGTTCTTGGCAATGTTCTCGTTTTGAGCATATTGCGGCGACACCAACCACGCCCCCTCGTCACATCTCCCGTTGTTTCTGTTATCTATGGGGTGTAAGTTAAGAAAGGTAGGGCGCATCGAAGCTGCCCGTCTAGCGAAATATCATATGCCGTGTGCTTGTATGTATCCTGACGTTGTATAAAAAAAAATCCGCCCAGCAAGAGTCCGATTCGCGCGCAAAGGGTTCCGAAAAAAAAAATATTTTTGCAAATTTTTTCACAAAAAAAAAAAGTTTTTTGCGGTTTCAAGTGGTTTGTTGACTTGTGATTGTGAGGATTAGTTAAGGATGAAATAGAGGTTAACTGTACCTCCAAAATTAATACACGGCCTTAACCTTCGTTATCGAAAACGACTTACGTCGTGCTTAGATAAGCGATCACGTAGTAACACCTTCATGTACCTATTTGTTAGGGTTGTCGCAAAGTTGAAAATAAAACTACCTGAATTAACTGTTTGATGGGAAACATTTATTAACGCGCCTTGGCAGTAAAATCGAACCGTATACCGTGACGGCAAATGGCATAACGCTCTCTCATGCTCTCACGCCCCCTCTATGCCGCCACTCTCGACTCCCTTGCGTGTGTGCGTGCGCATACTTGACACTCCGTTGCTTCTCTGCATAAATTGTTTGCTATGTATTTATTAAAAAAATGATTTTTATTTATTAAAAATTTGAATATTCACTAAGATGCTTCACCCGGCGTCCCGTGACGGCCACCATTTTTTTTTATTAAATTTTATATAACATCGGGAGACATACATACGTCCCACCTGTAAAGTGGTTACCGTAGTCTATGTAATACGTTCCCGTAGGCAAACTCATCTTATCAAACAAATATGTCATCTCGCGAGCAATACTTAGTGTGCAATACACTCAAGTATCGCTCGCGAGATGACTCATTTGTTGCTGACACATCATAGGAGCTTACTGGTAACCTCATTCACTCGCAGGAACACAACAACAGTTCAAGGCGTTGTTGTTTAGTTGCAGTTTTCTGTGAGGTGGATATAGTTCCCCAGTCGTTGCTTAGTTCCCAAGGATTGCTTTGATTTGAGCCACCGATATGGGTCGGGGGTAAAGCAGAACGCCCAGCTCTTATTAGCTAGGTTACGGATTACATCACGTCATTTATTATCATTTATTATTTGGTTTTAAATATCCTCCCATTGGTCAGTATGCTCGAATAGGTGAGATATTTAGGCGTTAAAACACTGCGTTTGGGTGAGTGACCTTGGCCTTCACTCTACCTCAAGTGGTTGAAAATAATCACGCAAAACAAAGTGATATGTTCGTCTACACAAATGCTTGTCCTGTGTCATTGCTAAAGTAGCATTGGTAACCTTTCCACCATCGGGCTAGTCAGATTAAAATTTGAATTAAATTTTATGTTATTATTTGGCAACCCTGCGATACTTGAGTATATTGAAATTGGCGTGGCACGATGTGCTGGACAAATATTTTGATATCGGGAGGCATATAAGCTAATAACCCACCTGATATGAAGTGGTTATCGTATGAACGCTTTCAATGCATTAAGTATAGCTCGCGCGATGCCACCTCTGCTGTTAACTCAGCAACACCTTAGCTTACTGGTTACCTCATTCACTCGCAGGAATACAACAACCCTCCAGGGCATTATTGTTTGGCGACGGTTTTTTTATACAACTAGATTGGCAAACAAGCATGTGGCCCGCATTAGATGGTAAGCGGTCACCGCAGCCTATGACGCTCGCAACACCACGGGGATGTTACTCGCGCGCGTGCCATTCTTGTGACCTAAGGCTGTTTCGTCGCAGTACCCAGTAATTTCTTTGCCATATCTCACCCTTCAAACCGGAACACTGCTATGTATAAATATGCTTGGCGGTAGAAATAGGTGAGACAGAGGTAACCACGCAGACGTCTTTTGTACAAAGTCTCCCTCTGGTTTTCTGTGAAATGGAGATATTTCCGTAGACGAGCTGTTTGATTTGCACGACACGAATTTAGTGGTACGTTACCTCGCTAGGATTTGAACCGGGGAGCGGTTGGTTAGTAAGCCGGATTCTTATCCGCTGCTCGATGGGCGAGCAAAGCCTATAGAGTTAAATTATTAACAATAAATAAAAAAAATGAGTGTGCTTTAGACCACATGACTGAAGTAAAACTTCTTTAGCTCCATAGTGTGATACAGACAATAGGCCTGCACTGTGTCTTACATATACGAAACTTAACTCGCTATGAGAGAAAGAGAGAAAGAAAATGTGTGCTAGCACCTCTCTCTTGCCCCTACAGTAATATACGAAACGTAACTCTTTCTATCTTCACTACCTTATATCTCCCTCTCAACTTCCGTTCGCCTCGCCCGATCACACTTTTCGTAACGCTCTCGTCACGCATTCACCAGCTTACTTCCCAAGTCAAGCGTGCGCAAAGAAGTTTTACCTCAAAAGTTTCGTCAAATTGAAATTGCATAAAATATATTGTCGTGTGGCAACCCTACGGTTCATGAGTGTATTGAAATTGACATGGCACGACGTGGTGAACAAATGTTTTGATTATTATAGTTGTTGATCAAAGCCGCCGAAACGTCATAAAACCGGCCAGTGCTGTTGCACCGTGGGTCCGTAAGTTCCTTAGAATCCATAGATAAGTTTGTTCATAAATGTTTTTGATAATGTCTATAAGACACTACTAGTTAGTTTTTTAAGCAGTGATAGCTCGGTAGATAAGGAGCCGGTCTATTGACCAACAGGTCCCCGGTTCAAATCCTGGCGAGTACCACTAAATGTCGTGTTTTCGGATTTATGTACTTGTTCGTAATTGTCACTTGCTCGACGGTGATGGAAATTATCGCGAGGAAACCCGCACGTCCAAGAAATTATATTTCGAAAGACATGTGACCTAATCTAAGAAATGGGCTAGTTTTTCGTTAGGGTTGTGGAGGCCTGAGGGTAGTCGCTCCATGTCAAAATCGCTAACGCAAAGAAGAAGTCTGATAGCTAAGATGTTTTTATAGTTATAGATACGTCGTACACGCTCTAGAATGGCAATACGAAAGTAAGGTAATTGCCCAACTCGCATTCAGATGGGCACGCTCTCGCGACGCGTCTATACGTACTTCGCCACAAAACATTAATTTGTTAAGATATATATTCATCTCTTTCTAACGATAGGTATGTCCTATCATTTGTCTCTGTATTAGAGCAAAGTGTCATAATAAATAACTGTACGTAGATATAGTATGTACTCCTTGCGCCATTTTAAAATACAATAATGTTGGTGTATAACGTGTCTGCCTTTTGATACATCGCTGGTCTGATGGTTAGTTTTTAAAACGATCTGCAGCGCACCAGTGCCATTCCTGGCGTTACAAGTGTGAGCTTGTTTGTCACCTTAGTGCATGAAAGACATAACCTATGGAGAGCTGATGAGCCCGATATTAGCTGGTAATACAATTCACCGCTACGGGTCAGGGGGCGAAGCAGACTGCGTTGCTCTTATTGGCTAGTACGCGGATTATCATCGCGGCACTTATCGACTTATTGGTTAATTATTTTGACGTGATAACGTCTTATAAATCGACTAGCTGTTCCCGCGACTTCGTCTGCGTGGAATATTATTTATTTATATACATAAAAATAAATAAAATTTCTAAAATAAAGTAGCCTAAGTTACTCTTTATTACATCAGCTATTTGCCAGTGAAAGCCCCGTCAAAATCGGTCCAGCCGTTTCAGCATTAGCCGGAACAAATAGACGGACAGACAGAGAGACAAAAATTGTATAAATATTCATTTTTGTATATGTACCGTGTATACATCCATATGCATTTAGTATAAAGCGGTTATTTTAATATTACAAACAGACATTCCAATTTTATTTATCTGTATAGAGTATAGATGAACTTTCATGGGCCCCACAACGATGTAAGCCGAAAAATTTACACTACCCTGCCTTCTTCTTACTTTTCAGGAACATCGTTCCTATATGAAATCTGTATGTTTTACTGTGCGTTTGTCTGTGTGTGCGTTTTTTTCGAATATTCGAATTTTGACTTCAGATTCGGATTCAGCATAAAAAAGTAGGATAGGAATGTTCAGGAACACCGTTCCTATCTCTTGAGGAACATGGTCAAAATGGACGACAAATTAAAAAAAAAATGAAGTGATATATAAATGACGAGCCAGGTGTTCCTCTGGCAATGCAAGCTTGCGCATTCTTAACTGGTTTTCTTTGTTTAATCTACTAGCATTTCGGAAATGAACATTGGCGAAGTAATGCCGAAAGAAACTTACCAATATAGGTCTTTTTTAAAATTGTCAATAAAACATTACAAAAAAATCAAAGTCATGGGAGTCTTGATTGTTGGTAACGTGAATACAAAACGTCTTATGTTTCAATCATTTTATTGTTTACAGACTAACATACAACGATGAATTGATTAATTGGTGCGATGTGGTGGTGCCCTGTGGCGGCGACGGCACCTTTTTGTTGGCTGCTTCCAAAGTAAGAGACGCTAAGTAAGTTGATATTCATTTACTGACGGTTCCATACATACATACATATCATCACGCCTGTCTCCCATTGGGGTAGGCAGAGACTATGGAACGCCAGGTGCGCCGATCCAAATATACCCCTCTCGCTTCTTCCACACTCATCAACCTCTTCATGCATGCTCTTCGGTTTTGGATACTTTTGATTTGGCCCTTTTTCAGCACAACACCAATTTGATCTATATATGTGCGTCTGGGGCGGCCCTTACCGATATCTCCGTTCGTTCTATGACTAGCTCGGTGGCTCAGACTTTGACACCAACGCTCGTGGGTTCGATTCCCACACAAGACAAACATTTGTGTGCATGGACATGTCTGTTTGTCTTGGTCTGGATGTTTTAAGTGAGGTAGGGCGCATCAAAGCAGCCCGTCTGAGGAAGTACCTCCACCTCACAGCGAACCGCAGCCAAATAACAACTCCCTAGAACCCCTAAACGAGGTCACCAGTAAGCTGTCAAGGAGTTACTGTGTTAGCAGCAGAGGTGGCATTGCGCGAGTGATACTTAATGTTTAACGAGCGTTCATAGGCTACGGTAACCGCTTTAAATTTGATGATCCGGATGCTTGTATACCTTCCGACGTTGTAAAAAATAACTTTTTTCTCTCTTTTGTTTTCTATTCATGTATTCTTTCTTTCAGCAAGCCGGTTATAGGGTTCAACAGCTCGATACACAAATCCGTCGGTCGACTGTGCTTACCGACGTGGTGTTCGAACGACGTCAAGGGTGCGCTGCACGCGTTGAAAGAGGTATGTCTTTAAGGCAACGATGTTTTATTAATAGATTAAGAGAGATCAGTTACACTCTAAGGGACTACAGTTTAAGAGAGGTAGGGCGCGTCAATGCAGTCCCTCTGGGGAAGTACCTCCACCTCACAGAAAACAGCAAATAACAACTCGCTAGAGGTTTGTTGTGTTACTGCTTGTGAGTGAGGTCACCAGTAAGCTCCCAAGGAGTTGCTGTGTAAGCAGCAGAGGAGGCATCGCGCGAGTAATACTTAATATATCGCTAGCGTTAATAACGTAACGTAGTATAACTACGTCGGGAGGCATATAAGCATACAGCCCACCTGATATAAAGCGGGTTCAGTAGCCTATTAACGCTTGAGATATATTCATTATCACTCACGCGATGCCTCCTCCGCTGCTTACACAGCAACTCCTTGGGAGCTTACTGGTGACCTCACTCACACGCAGAAACACAACAACCCTCTAGGGAGTTGTTATTTGGCTGCGGTTTTCTGTGAGGTGGAGGTGCTTCCCCAGACGGGCTGCTTTGATGCGCCCTACCTCTCTTAAAAACTCTTCGATTCCTTGACGTGAAATAATAAGTGGTGGTGGAAAGATACAAAGTAGTTTCGATCTTTTTGATTTTTGTGTTTTTGTAACTATTATTCTATTTTTTTTATCTCTAGGGCAGATTCAAATGGATGCGTCGGTCGAGGATACGTACCACTTTGTCCAGCGCACCCAAACTGTTAGATAAGATCACGCCGGTGGACCTGCACACACTGCATTATTGTAGGTGAGTGGACAGACTATGTACTACTTTTTGAATTTAAATACTTTTTTAGGCGCGTTATGAAAAAATGATGAGATTGAAATTTTAAGATGCGCGCGCATCACTGTAACACAAAAGTAACAGGTTGAAGCTGCTAAATGTTTCACGGTATTACCGGTAGATGGCGCTATACTTAAAATGTATAACATCTGTATTTGACGTTTGACTTGTATGTAATACATTCCATAAACATCGCCGCTACTACTTGATAGACGACTTTTAATTTTAGTCCAATAACCCTTCTTATAAATTAAAATATTATTTTATTAGAGCATGCCTTTTCATATCTTAACACCGACACTCTTTTTAAGACCAACTCTCGTTCTTACACATTGCGAACGCCGTCAGTAAGCGTTACGCCACATATTTTGCACAATGCTCGCATCTCGACCGCGTTTATTCTACTTTCATGCTCTCGCTGCCAGTTAATAATTACCTATTTGTATTATTTACAGATACCCCCCCGTGACAAATATCCATGAGAGCTCAGAGGAGCACGAGTCCCGTTCCGCGGCGTCGGAAGAGACACCCTCTGTTTTATCAACAAAAGTGTTGCCATATTTGGCACTCAATGAGGTATGATATTTCAATAAATAAATAAATATTATCTGATAAATTACACAGCGCCATCTAGTCCCAAAGTCAGCGAAGCTTGTGTTATGGTAATAGACAAATGATAAACATACGTAAATACATTTTTTTTTGTGAATACATACTCGTGATACATAGAAAACACCCAGACAAAGACGACAAACAGACATGTTCATGCACCCAATTTTGACGAGTTTGGTGGCGCAGCGGTTAATAACACAACTTTGTCACCGGCGCTCGTGGGTTCCATTCCCACACAAGACAAACATTTGTGTGCATGAACATGTCTGTTTGTCTTGGCCTCGTCTGGGGAAGTACCTCTACCTCACAGAAAACCCGCAGCCAAATAAAAACCCTCAGGAGAGTTGTTGTGTTCCTGCGTGTGAGTGAGGTTACCTGTTAGCTCCTAAGGAATTGCTGTGTTAGCGGCGGAGGTGGCTTCGCGCGAGTGATATTTAATGTATTACAAACGTTCATAAGCTACGGTGACCCGTTTACATCAGGTGGGCCGTATGCTTGTATGCCTATAAATGTTTTTCCATTTTTCCATGTGGGATTCAAACGCCAGGCAAAGCGTCGAAAGTAGAGTTACTAACTACTGCGCCATCGAGTTCCTAGCGATCATATCTTGACAGTCTTTAAATCTAGTGGATTAGTTCTATTCTATAACTTCACGCCAAATCCCTTGTGGGGTAGGCAGAGAGACCCGAGCGTCACGTGACTCGATCCTTACATATCTCACTCGCTTCTTTAACATTCATTGCTCTTCTCATGAACGCTCGCCGGTTTCTAGGGCTCCTGACATCACCTTCGATAGAACACGACCAATTTGATCATGGTAGGTTACCTCGGCTCCTACATCCTTCCACTTTTGCATTGTATATCTGTATATAGTGTATTAGTTCATCTCTCATGAGGTATTAATTCATCTCTTTTACACTATTATAGGTGTTTATAGGAGAGAGCGTGACATCAAGAGTGTCTCTGCTCCGGCTGCAGATCGACAACGGCAAGTGGACGCACACCAAGAGTTCAGGTCTCTGTGTGACCACGGGCACTGGGAGCACTTCGTGGCATTTCAGGTAACTTCTTACTGCTCCGTTTCCTTTTCTGTTAAAGAGTGGCTACCTAAGCCTAAGAATTTGGTGATGATACTGATTTTTACATGGAGGATTATAATTTTAATACATTGAGTTATTATGCACTAGAGGAGCTATCCTAAGTAAAAGTCTTGCTCCATTTTGGTAATGATTAAAATTAATGTCCGCTGCAGCGCTGAAATAATTTAGATGTATATCACAAAGATTCGATGATACAGCACTAAATCGGGGTATAGGGTATTCTAAGGGGTATTTTTCCTGCGACCAAAAGGTCCAAAGCGCCGTGGTTTTCATGGCGCTTACGCGTTTCGTTCAACACAGTAAAGCAATGAGTTGTTGACGATCGGCAACAAAGCATGGTGCAAACATTTGGTTCGCGGTGTGGGTTCTAGTACACTAGTACACAATAATTCAATGTTTTAATACCTTAGACCTGGTGAACCGAAAATTGTATGTATTTAATTATTTCTACAATAGTTTAGTTGAAGTTTGTTTTAAATATGTCATTTTCAGTATAAACTGCCTGCGCACCCACTCGGTCCTGGAGCTGATGAAGATCCTCAACGAGGACTACAATGTGAAGCTAGACACGAGGCTGGAGCAGGCGCGCGAGGTCGCCGAGAGGTACAACCAGAAGTTGATGTTCGCACCAGGTCAGGGAATAACTGAATCATCGCATTTCACCGTAGCTAAAGAGTTCTTGCATACGAGTGAGGTCACCAGTCAGCTCTTAAGGAGTTGCTGTGTTAGCAGCGGAGGTAGCATGGCGCGAGTGATATTTAATGCGTTCATAGGCTATAGTAACCGCTTTACATCAGGTGGGCCGTATGCTTGTATGCCTCTATAAAAACGTTATATTAACGTTATATAAAAAAACATGAAAGTAAAAAAATAACAAATTTATGTTGAAATTTAGTTGACTCGTAAATTTTCATAGAACTGGGGTTCCATCGAATTATATATAATGTACAAGCGTTCTTAGTCTGTAGTAACCGCTTTACATTAGGTGGCCCGTAGGTATGCTTGTACGACGTTATATAAAAAAAAATGGTGGCCGTTACGGGACGCCCGGCAGATGTAAAACATCTTAGTGAATATTCAAATCAGATATAGTAAACAGCTCATGCAGAGAAGCAACGGAGTGTCTAGTATGCGCACGCACACACGCAGGGGAATCGAGAGTGGCGGCCTAGAGGGGGCGTAACGGTATTAGAGAGCGTCATGCCATTTGCCGTCACGGCATACGGTTGGTTGGAACGTCGTGCCCTACCTCTGAGTCTCCCCTGTTGATGAGCGGTGTGAGATTGGCTTTGCCTCTAAAGGTGAAATTGGGCCACTTTCACCTTAAAATACAGGTCTTTCCCTAGGGCTGCTTCTCTTATGTGCCATAACTTCTTTTTTTTTCAGATTCAACACAACTGGCGTACAGTGTCCGTGAGTACATAACGTTTGAAGAGTGGCCAGCTCCCCGCGGTCTTCGAGTCAGAGACAAGGCCTCGTCCGTCCACGTCAAATCACACTGCATTGATGCTGGTAACATATACTTAAGATTTTTATAATAAGAGAAATATGTTACATCAAAGCAGCTCGTCTTTTTAGGTTTCCGCACCCAAAGGGTAAAACGTAACCCTATTACTGAGACTCCGCTGTCCGTCCGTCCGTCTTTCACCAGGCTGTATCTCATGAACCGTGATAGTTAGACAGTTGAAATTTTCACAGATGATGTATTTCTGTTGCCGCTATAACAACAAATACTAAAAAATAGAATAAAGTAAATATTTAAGGGGGCTCCCATACAACAAACGTGATTTTTTTTGCTCGTTTTTACTCGATATTCATAACGGCAACAGGTAGACGCTTGAAATATTCACAGAATATTTAGTTATATATTTACTTTTAAAATAAATAATTAAATTAAAATAAAACAAATATTTAAGGGGGGCTCCCATACAACAAACGTGTTTTTTTTTTTGCCGTTTTTATAGATAATGGTACGGAACCCTTCGTGCGCGAGTCCGACTCGCACTTGGCCGATTTTTTTTATACAACTTCGGAAGGAGTTCAAGCATACATCAGGTGGTGTAAAGCGGTTACCGTAGCCTATGAACGCTTGTAATATATTAAGTATCACTCGCGTGATGCCTCCTCTACTGCTACCACAGCAACTCCTTAGGAGCTTACTGGTGACTTCACTCACATACAGAAACACAACAACCCTCTAGTCTAGGGAGTTGTTATTTGGCTGCAGTTTTCTGTGAGGTGAAGGCATTTCGCCAGACGAGCTGCTTTGATGCGCCGTACCTCTCTTAAAACATCCAGACCAATACAAACAGACATGTTCATTCACACAAATGTTTGCCTTGTGTGGGAATCGAACCCCCGAGCGTTGGTGTCAAAGTCGCGTCATTCACGCGACTGCGCCACTGAGCTCGTCTGAGGAAGTACCTCCACCTCACAGAAAACCGCTGCCAAATAACAACTCCCTAAAGGGTTGTTGTTTTTTTATACAATGTCTGGAGGCATACAAGTACGCGGTTACCGTAGCCTATGCACACGCTGGAACACAACAACCCTCCAGGGAGTTATTATTTGGCTGCGTTTTCTGAGAGGTAGAGATTAACAGTATTTGTGATACTACTTGCTTGATGGTGAGTTACCGTAGCCAATTCAAAAGCATCTATAGGTTAACCAACAAGGGCATCACTCGCGCTTTGTGACATATTTTTAGTCGGTGTCTCAAATGCTGCGCACTGACTGTACATTATATTCCAGGTCTGGTTGTGGACGGCAGCGTTTCATTCCCATTCAACGACGGCACCGAGGCACATCTAGAAGTACATCCAGAAGATTCCCTCATGACTGTACAGATGGATGACTCCTTACCTTACTGATAGTAAGCCGAAAGGAATATTGATTAATATATAGTCGTATTGTGAAAGAACCACAAATTTGGATTCCCTAAATGTTTATACAATGGGAAAATTCAATTCTCGCCTGGCCGGGGTTCGAATCCACGACCTCTCAATTGCCGGTCGAGCGCTCTGCTGAGCTATCCGGACGAATTGTGATAGTATTTTTGTCCATGTTTATCGTTCTAAAGTCGCAGAGTATGGTGGTGTCCAGAAATGGTCGTGTTTCTACCGTTTCGGTACTTTGGAAGCATTTACTTACATCTTACAAGAAATTTGGTTTGTAAACTAATGTAAATAATTTTATTTCTGGCATATAATATATATATATTATATGTAAAAATATATATATATATATATATATATATATTATATGTAAATATATATATATATATATATAGTATGCACATTATATATATATATATATAAATATATATATATATATATATATATATATATATATATATATATATATATATATATATATATATATAATGTGCATACTATTCTATATCCTTTCCCAAACACAACAAACGTACAAAAATACAAATCTTTCCTCTTTATAATATTAGTATAGATTTATCACATCGTCATCATCACTGTATATAATTTAAAGACACACACACACACACATACATAAATATATTTTATCTGCACCGATATAAAACACGTGTTGCACGTTTGTAATAAGTATTTGAATACAGTCACGAACAAAACTTGACACATTTACCCAGCGACGTTATACAGGAACTGAACTATTGTATCTCAAAATGGCGCAACTAGTACTATATCTACGTACGGTTATTTATTATGGCACATTGCTCTAATATAGAGACAAATGATAGGGCAAACCTGTGTTAGAAAGAGATGAATATATATCGTAAGAGATTTATACTTTGTGGCGAAATACGTATAGACGCGACGCGAGAGCGCGGCCAACTGAATGCGAGTTGGGCAATTACCTTCATTTCGTATTGCCATTCTAGAGCGTGTACGACGTATCTATAACTATAAAACACATCTTAGCATTTACCAACGAACTTCGTGGTGTCGATTTCAGATGTCAGTGTCGTAAAATTCACACTCATCATTTTTGCCGAAAGTGCCGAAAGAAGTGTAACTTGAAAAAAAAAAACGTGTGCTTCTCGGGACGCCCGACAGAAGTGATAACTTTAACTAATCCCCTGCCGTATGCGTGAGAGAAGGAAAGCCAGACAGACTGGCGCCGTAATGCGTTACGTAACGAAGCGGTTTACCCTCCCATAAGAAGTTATCATTTCAAAATATAAAAATATTTAAACTTCACTCAGCCCCGGAAACGGAAATTAAAGTACTCGAAGGGGAAATTTTCGGCCCGAGTAATGTGCTCGTAGCTGGAGGTTGCACGCGCCCTTTCATGGGCGCAAGTTACTACTGACTGAAAAAAAACACGATTTCTCACCCAAAAACATAAAAAAATGTCCCTGTAACTTAAAATGACTTAGAGAAATTTTCAGGAATTTATCATCTGTTCTGTAATTTATTTATCGTATTTAGTAGCAAGCGGTCAAACAGTGATAGACCGAGGAATAGATTACAGACAGAAACTAATATAAAATATTATAAATTGTAATATGATGGAAGAGAATTCATTCCGCCAGCAAATTGTTTGACAGTTTGGCAGACTATATAAAATTTGTATCAAAATGTTTCTGTATGCGGTAAATTAATAGAAAGTAGATAGAACCTACTCGTACTTGGCATGCTTTCAAATTTAGGAAGGAATTAAAAAATTTGGAAATTTTATGATTTAGTTTCAATGTTGTTTGCTACAGTGAATTTATAATAAGTACTTTTAACGATTCATATTTCAATTTTTTTTTAAAGTTATGTGTCTTTTTGTACACCTTTCTAGCTACGTAAGTATAACTAATGGCACATAATAAACAAGCAGCTGGACTTTGGTTTTTTTTTTCAAAATGGCGGAGTAGATGGTAAACCAGTGTGACAAGGCCTTACTAAATAAATAAACATTACTGTTACAGTTATTAGAACACGTGTATGTTCCCGCGGCGAAAGTTACGGTCGGTTTATATAGAAAATAAAACGCCCGCACGCGCGAGCGAACAATTTATGCATTTATATGGCGTCTCTGACACTTAATTCTCACGATTCTACTTATTTCCTAATCCATTACGATAGGCGGGGTCCGTTACCTAAGCTAATATACTAAGTCCACAGCACTGAGGGGAAACCAGACCTTTCTTAGGTTAGGTTACACGTCTTCCGAAATATAATTTATTTAACGTGCAGGTATCGATGGTTTCCAGCACGTGATAATTACAAATAACACGAATTTAGTGGTACATGCCTACACCAGGATCGAACCGGAGACCAGTTGGTCAATAAGCTGGTTCTTTATCGACGGCGCTATCACTGCTCTGCTCATTTAATTCTCACGATTGTATCTTTATAATTGTAAGAATTAAATGGAAACTGAACTTATGAATTAAATGATAGATACCTAGCACGATTAAGACGAGCCCTGAAAGTGTACCTACAGCTGTATCAAGCTCTCAAATCTTGTCTCCAAATATTATTTCTCACTTCTAGGCTTCTACATGTTTTGTTTTTGTCTTAAATTATGACCAATACCGATTTTGGCGACTACTAAATTAGATGAAGACTGAATATATGTATATGGATAAGATACAACCTAATTTTAGTACTTATGATGAATACGAATTAAAATTCGGTAAAATTTTCCTTTAAATAATTAAATATAACATTAAATTCGACAGTAAATATCGCATAACAGTGAAATAAATATTTATACACATTTTGTTTTGTTTTAACTTTGAAATGACGTAACCGTTTCGGAAGTTTGAGAATAGCGAGCGAAAAAAACGCACGTGTGGAACGTGCGTTTTTTTCGCTCGCTATGGTTAGGCCTTAAGCGTGAGATTTTTTTTTTGTAATACTTTTTTAATTCCTACTATCGCTTCTTAACCGAATTATTCCAAAATATTTATCTTTATTTACGTCGTGAGTTTATACCTATACATATTGTATAATTAAAAAATGTGGATTGTTAAATATACTGTACTCTCACTTAATAATTTAGGAAATTATGTAAAAATGTATATAAACATTATTTATCTCGCAAATACGTTTTAGAGATAATTATTATTATATAATTAAGGTATAATACTGAATACATTTTAATTATTTATTAATATTGAATTGTAAGCGCAGTGTGGTTATATTTATTACCATGGTGGGAGTTCGATGGCGCTATTGCGTGTGTCACTAGTGAGGGGGTGGTGAAGATGACGGGGGGGGGGGGGGGGGGGCACGTTGGTTAAAGCTACATTACATGAAAAATGATGTTACGTAAGCATCGACTTATATTATTACCTACGGTATAGACTGCATGTACCTTTCCACAAAACTGCGGACGAAAGTCGTTCACAACGGCCGATTGTGAACAACCCAGCTTTAGTCGCGTGTCCACAGTCAATGAGTGTAGTCTAGTGAAGCTCTTTGTTTTTTGTCGTTGAATGACGTTAAAATGCCGTCGTGTGTTTTTAAAACTTGTCTCATTAATACCAGAAACTCTAAAAAGACAGATGGGATTACTTATCTTACGCAAGTTTATCATATATTAATATATTATTCAATTTTGATCCACACAAACAATTTAATGAGCACATTTATGACTTCCTATAGCAGCCGAAGTAATTCATTTCATCTCTTTCTAACACGGGCGCTCAGGGGAAGTGTTCGCCTTTTTTTACCGCTCCGCTTTGCGCTGCATGTAACGTTCATTTCTTAGCGACCAGCCAGTCTATACCGTAGGTAATATAAGTCGATATACGTAAGACAACCCGTACAACAAAATGATAAAAAAAATGCTTTAGATGTTAGTGGGCACTGTTATTTTGGTAACTGCTGATGCACATTAAGCTTGGACCATGTGATTGATTGATGCACATTAAGCTTGGACCATTGATTGCCACCTTAGTGGTATAAAAAAAAATACAACAGACCGGGTTGGATTGCCGTCGAGGCAACTCCTTTTCTCTATTATATTATTTTCGTGTGTGTGTTTTTTTTAACTACTTCCTGCCCCGTATTAGCACCAATGTTTATTTTTAAATGTAAGCTCCCTTAGTTCCTAACTAGCACACAAGTATAGGTAAGCTTTCTACCGCTCAATAGCTACAATAGTTGTTCAACTGCTGTATTTTTATCCTTAAGCTGTATAGCAACTTTTGTAGAGTTATTGAACTGAGACCTTGTGAGCTAGTTGGGTTGTATATTGTATTTACATACTATTGTATAATAACGGTCTGCGAGAAGAATAACCCATATACGGATAGAGACCACGATGCTATTAGGGTACAATCGACCAAGTTCACGGTTGACTCCCTTAAGGGCTATGTATGTTTGCTGTGGTCAACGCGATTCTTACTTTCGTTTAATAATATCCACCAATAGCGTTTAAGTGTCATACAACAAAATACTTTTTACAGACAAAACACCTTTTGTTTATTTCTAAAAATGGTATGTAAATGGTAGAAATGTGGATGCAAAATCTGACATCTGGTAACTTAAAAAACCCGAAAACAAAGAAATGGTTTCGACTTATTGTCGAATTATTGTTTGCCTATTAACATTTATTCATATTTTACTAGATGTGGCATAAGTTTAAAGCTATAAAGCTTAATAACCCAAAACAAAAAGTCTTACCTTATTGGTAAAAAAATAAAGGGATGAACTAGCTGTGAAAACACGTACAAGGGAGGTTTGTTGTTAAAGGGTCAACCGTGAAAGTTGTCGATGTAAGTACGTTTTTTTAACTACTTCCTGCCCCGTAATAGCACCCATATTTATTTTTAAATGTAAGCTCCCTTAGTTCCTAATTAGCACACAAGTATATGTAAGCATTCTACCGCTCAATAGCTACAATAGTTGTTCAACTGCTGTATTTTTATCCTTAAGCTGTATAGCAACTTTTGTAGAGTAATTGAACTGAGACCATCATCATCTCTATCCATATATGAGCTAGTTGAGTTGTATATTTACATACTATAATAAGTTTAACGGTCTGTGAGAAGTATAGCTCATATATGGATAGAGATGATGATGCTATTAGGGTACGTTGTTTACTACGGAACTCTAAAAATATACGCTTTTAGACCGTTTCATTGATTCCTCTCTTCAATCTATGGGCAAAAAAATACGCCATATTGCCTTTCAGAAGAAATTATCTATGTATGTATGTATGTATGATATAATAATTCCGATTGAATTAATTTAATATTCGGTATTGTAACTTTAATGTAATATCAATGATATTGTAATTGTGATTTAATTTAAGAGTTTTTAGTTTCGTAATGCAATATGTGTCCATATTACAAGTGGTGTTGTTCTACGAATTTCACTTCGAAATGATTAATATACAGTTGTACAAGAAATGTTGTGTTTTAATAATTATTAATAATAATCCCCCCGCTTGCATTATGAGAGAGCGTATCAAAGCAGCCCGCCTGGGGAAGTAGCTCCACCTCACAGAAAATAGCAGCCAAATAACAACTCCCTAGAGATTTGTTGTGGTCCTGCGTGTGAGTGAGGTCACCAGTAAGCTCCTAAGTTGCTGTGTTAGCAGCAGAGGAGACATCGTGCGAGTGATACGTAATGTATGACAAGCGTTCATAGGCTTCGGTAATCGCTTTACATGAGGTGGGCCGTATGCCTGTACGCCTTCCGACGTTGTATATAAAAAAGGGCAGCTTGGGGCGAGCTGTGGGTGTGTAACGACCCCACGGGTACCCGAGTGCTCCAGGGAGTCGATCAGGACCTTCGTCTCCGGCGTGTCTTCGTCAGTCGGAGTGGAAAGTCAAGAAGGCCCGCAGGACTCAGCTCTGGCTTACCTTCATTGGACGTCCAGAGGGGAGTCGATTATTAGGTGATGTGCTCCAGGCGTGGAAGTGTTAAAGGGCATAATGCCGCGAGTAACTTCGGAGAAAGCGCAGCACACCTCTCGACACCCCTGAGTTACTCACACCGGTGTTGCCCCCGGCCGACTTTCTCTGGCATTTCGGGGGTCCATATAGTGAGTGGCGAGCCACCGCCTGCCGAAAGTAACATCAGTAGGCCAATTATGCTAAATAACTGCAACTGCACGTTTACGCCTGTCACTTGAGCCGTGCAGGAATAGTGCAGTGCCAATACGTGTATTCTATTAAAATTTCCTGCACTGCAACTACACTGCAAATGAACTACTTAACACCTGTCGTGTTATCATATTTCAATCTAATAAATTGGATTTTTACTAAATGTTGGCTCCTGTAGTTTCAAACCCTTGGTTGGCGACGTGGAGGTATTTTTAACTGAAAAGAAGCTTAATCATATATTCCCACAAATATCTCCCAAAACAACAATATATAAATCACCGCTTCAGAATATTAATTTCTCTTCGCAAAAGTTGCTTGAGACTAACGTTAGCAAAACTGCAGATAAACTCCTTCGAAACTTCTGTCACCGCTATACAAATGTCAAAATAATTTAACAGAATACAATTATATTGCAGGATACGTCCAGTTGCAGTGTAGGTTTTTTACAAGATTAGCGAGTCATTTACTGCAGCGTTGCTGCAATGCCGCTGCTGTCAGATCGCTTAACAGAATAACGAAACGTCAAAATGTATAAGCTTTTGACACACGCCGCGCAGCAGTGCAGTTGCAGTTATTTAGCAGAATTAGCCTACAGATATGTTAGTCATGGCAGGCGTCCGTTCCTCTTCTGTAATAACCCAGTTCTAATAATTCCTCCAGATAGCATTTAAATTTTTTCTGACATATTTCCAATAGTCCCAATACCTGCCGTGATCTTTTCATGGGTATATTGTTGTGTTATGCAATGATATCCCTTGGAGCATGTCACAGCGAGTATAATAAATTTTAATATTTTTTAACAAGGGATCTCTACGTGTTAGATTCATATCCCCGCGCACGCCTATCAAATGACCGGATTCAACGCCGGTGACTTTAGAGAATGATCATTTCAACTCTATCTTATGGAAGCTAAAGCTGGGTATGCCAGAGAGAGCATGAAAGTATTTTTTACATTTATTATAAGAAAGTACATTTATTTTTAGCATTTTAAATTATCTGCGAAATGAGGGTCAAATCAATTCCTTGAGTATCATAAAGTTATTGTTAAAACCTTATTGTTTTTTCAATGTGACGTATACGCGAGTATAGAATGATAATAAAGCAGACAATTTATACAGAAAAAATAAACATTTTCATTACACTTGTATGAATAACTATATACTCCATAAACCTTAAGCTCAAACTAAATCAACTCCATTTAACAACATCTTATCAATCTTATCAATGAAATGCTATCTGTTAATTCATCCTGGGATATTTTTGATTTCCGCAGGGATTTGGGCATCTATCTATCTTCCATATTCACGTACACAAACACCTAATATACACTCATAAAGTTACACAACACACTTACCCACACAAACACAACCGCAGACACACACATACTCGTAGGTACTATATATTCAACCCACACTATATACATAACTATTCTGTACTTGGAAAATGCAAGTAAATATTGTTATATATAATCGAACGTAAGAGCGGGCGTCTCCTAACACAGGTTTCTTTTAACTTACCAGGAGACCCCCAACCCTTGTAACCTGTACTTGTAAAGAAATAAAGAAAATTTGAATAATTTGAATTTGAATCAATATATTAAATAGATATTGGACATACCTGGAGCAGCTTAGACAGGTTGAGCGTGAAACCGGACCTGGAAGGTTGGTCATAGGCGGGGACGCCAACGCGAAGAGTTTCTGGTGGGGCAGCTCCCAAGAGGACTCCAGGGGGGAGATGAAGACTGGAGCCTTAGGGGAGCTGGGCCTCCAGATACTTAATTCGGGGGACGTCCCGACATTCGATACCGTTCGAGGCGGGAAGAGGTACAGCAGCCATGTCGACGTGACGGCCTGCTCTGAGGATATGCTGAGCCTGGTGGATGGCTGGCGCGTCTCCGAGGCCCTAACGTCTTCTGACCACAACGGCATTCTATTTGAAATCAACTTGGCACGGGCGAAAGGGGTATCCGTGGCGAGGACCACCAGGATCTTCAACACCAGGAAAGCGGATTGGTGTCAGTTTCGTGAGAAACTGGCAGCAATCATGCGAAGGGACCGCCTGAACGTGGAGAGCGTTGAGGCGGTCCACGGGACGGGACGGGACGGTCGGTGGACGGGTATACCCGAGCCATAGCCGAGGCCTGCCAGGAAGCGATGCCCAAAATCAAAGGCGGTGTTTCATTTAGATTGCCGTGGTGGTCGGAGGAACTCGAGGAGCTGAAGAGGCAAACCAACACCAAGCGACGCAGAATCCGAAACGCAGCGCCGGACCGGAGACAAATGGTGGTCAGTTCGTACCTCGAACAGAAGGGCAAATACGAGGCCGCAGTGCGGGATGCCCAGACTGACAGCTGGAGGAAATTTTGCGGGAGGCAAGACAGAGAAGGCGTCTGGGAAGGTATCTATCGGGTCATTGGGAGGGCCAACCGAGCGCAAGGAGGATGTACTCCTCCAGGAGGGCGGGAGGCCGTTGGATTACAGGGAGTCCCTCGAGCTGTTGGCGGATACGTTCTATCCTGCCGACAGCGAGTTGGACGACGATACAGATCACCGCGAAATGAGGAAGAAGGCCCGCGAGGTAAACGAGCGGGTCGATGATGATCATGACCCGCCGTTTACCATGAGGGAGCTCACAGCGGCTGTATCGTCGTTAAACCCGAAGAAGGCTCCCGGTGCCGACGGCCTCACGCCTGACATTTGCGCTCGGGCCATCAACGGTGACCCTGAGTTCTTCCTGGCCCTTCTCAATAAATGTCGAGCCCTCCGCTACTTTCCTCGGCTGTGGAAGGGGGCCCTCGTAATTGTCCTTCGGAAACCAGGCAAAGACTCGTATACCTTGCCCAAATCGTACAGGCCGATTGGGCTTTTGCCTGTTTTGGGCAAGGTATACGAGAAAATGCTGATCGCTCGCCTCAAGCACCACATTCTGCCGAGGATTAGTACTCGCCAGTACGGGTTTATGCCACAAAGGGGCACCGAAGACTCCCTCTATAACCTGGTGCAGCACATCCGCGCCAAGCTTGATGAGAGGAGAATGCTCACTCTCGTCTCGCTGGATATAGAGGGAGCCTTCGACAACGGCTGGTGGCCGGCAATCAAACTACGACTGGCTGAAGAAAATTGTCCTCTGGGCTTGAGGAGAGTGATCGACAGCTATCTCAGCGATAGGACGGTCAGAGTTAGGTACGCCGGGGGGGAAACCTTGCGGTCCACCACCAAAGGGTGCGTCCAAGGGTCCATAGGAGGACCGATTTTGTGGAACCTCCTATTGGATCCTCTTCAGCAGCAACTCGACCTTGCGGGGGTGCGCTGTCAGGCCTTCGCCGATGACGTCGTGCTGATGTTCGACGGCAACACTGCGCTGGATATAGAGAGACAGGCCAATGCCGCTCTCGAGCATGTGAGGGCGTGGGGTGTCAAAAACCGTTTGAAGTTTGCGCCGCAAAAGACCAGCGCTATGCTGATCACGCGCAAACTTCGGTATGATACCCCGCGCCTTGCCATGGGCGGGATAGACATTGGCATGTCTCGGCAGATCAAGCTGCTGGGGTTGACGATTGACGTGGGTCTGACGTTCAATGCGCACGTGGCTACTGTCTGCAAAAGGGCAATAGCCATATACGGGCGCCTTGCGTGTACGGCCCGCGTCAGTTGGGGACTCAACCCTGAAGTAGTGAAGATCATATATTCAGCCGTAGTGGAACCTACGATATTGTACGCTGTCGCTGCATGGGCTCCAGCGGTCAATAAGCTGGGCATCCAGAAACAGCTCAACAGCGTACCGCGGGGCTTCGCGCAGAAGATCTGCAGAGCCTACCGCACGGTCTCCCTGAACTCCGCACTGCTGCTGGCCGGGGTGCTGCCTCTTGACCTCAGAGTGCGCGAGGTCGCCTCTTTGTACGAGGCCAAGAGGGGGCTACCCCATCCGCTGCTCGGGGACAGGGAGATCGAGCGGATGGCCTCGAGGATCGAGGCCCCGCATCCCGCGGAGCTAGATAGCTTGGAGTTCGGCAGCCTGGTGGACGAGGAACAATGCAGGGCACACTCCAACTTTGCCCTGCGAATGTTTACGGACGGCAGCAAGATTGAGGGCCGGGTTGGCGCCTCTGTATCCATATGGAACGGCGACGCCGAAACCAAGGCCGTCAAGCTTGCTTTGTCGTCCTACTGTACCGTCTACCAGGCGGAACTCCTGGTTATCTGCACGGCGGCCGAGTGCGCTTTGAGCTGCGATGGACCCAGTATTGGCATCTTCAGCGACTCCATGGCGGCGCTCCAGGCGGTGGCGAACGTCGAGTCCCCCCATCCCCTGGCGGTGCAAACACGGGACGCTCTTAAACTGTGCAAAAGCCAGGGTAAGAGCGTCTCGCTGTTCTGGATCAAGGCACACGCAGGGTTGGAGGGGAACGAACGTGCCGATGAACTCGCTAGGAGCGCCGCACTGGGGTTGCGGAGGCGGCCAGACTACGACCGCTGCCCTGTCTCATTCGTCAAAGGTATGATCCGCAAGGGGACCATTGACGAATGGGACAGGAGATACACATCGGGAACCTCACGATGTCTTCCTTCACCGCCGTGCATGTACATGTACATAAATACGAATTTAGCGGTACATGCCTCCGTCAGGATTTGAACCTTGCACCAGTTGGTCAATAGGCTGATTCATTGATGATTTTTAACCACTGGGCTATCACTGCTCTCTGCTTTTTGTTGTTGTGGATTAATTTTAATATCTTAAAAAGTCCTGTTCAGTTTTATTCTGCTTTTTGGCCCTTCTGCGTTATTTAAAATGTGGAAAAAATACTCATATTGAAAAACTTCCGCTATCGATTAGCCCATGCGAACTACAGTCGTTCCGCACCCATCCACTACCGCTAGTAGATGCATGCCGCCGCTGCCATGGCTGCTGCGGTAGTCTCTGTCTCGGCTTCTGCATTCGTCTCTGCGAATGTCCGCATCTGAAACATGAACCGCATGCACCCGCCACTGTTGCTGTCTTGGCTGCGTCGGTCGTCAGTCTTCACGAGGCATCCTCAGGCGCTGTAGATGTTATGTAGAAGTCATGGCAGCGGCGGCATGCATCTACTAACGGTAGTGGGTGGGTGCCGGCCGGCACTTCTTCGCATAACTAATCGATAGCGGAAGCACACAAAGTAGTTTAGATCAAATTGCCTGTAAATTTGACTTCCCCCAAAATAACGCCTGAATCTATTAAAAACTTTTGGAAAGTATTATGGAAATAAAAACACAAAATTTATTAAGACAGTATATTTGTTAAAAAAAAAATTCGTACACTGTGGTAATGTATCGATATCGTTCCAGAACCCCATTGTATTAAAAAAAAAACTAGTAAAAATGTTAGTTGTACTATAACAATGGGGTAAATATGAAACACATGTCGAGAATTCGTTGTTACATAAGCAAAAGCAACTTAAGCAAGAAATAAAATAGCACCGATTCGACGAATTATTGGCTTATGCCGACGGATGTCCTAACTTAAAAAATATGGCAACCATGTACAATCCAATTGTAAATATATTTAGTTCACTTTTCAGTTTAATAAAAAGGCTGGAAAATAACGACTTAAATATCAGACTAAAACAAATTTGTCAATTTTATTTTTGTACAAAATTTTTGTTCTGGTCAATAATTGTCACTGTTTGAAAATATTTGTTAATTACAAACATATTGGTAAATGCAAATATTGTCACACAGTATTAGTTTATTAATTAACTGGCATTTAATTCATTAACTACTATAATGTATTCAGTTAAATTGTTTGTGAACGAAATATGAACAAAAAACGTAAAGGAAAAAATAGCCCTCCACCGTTATAGAGAAAGACCTGTTGAACTATATTTAGCCACGAAAGAAAAAACAAATATGTTCACTTTTGTTTTGTGGTGGCACTTGTTTTTTGATAAAACGGAATTTGACCAGAAACGAAATATTAAAAAAAAATATATTGTTCTGATTTTTTGAAATATTGTACAAGGTTTGTAGAAAAACATTACAAGTCAAAGTTGAAATTGTAATTTTTCTTTTTGCTTTAAATTCTATTTGAATGAAAATTTATCAAAGTTTTATTGCAGTGTACAATGTTGTGTTTAGTACAGTGTTTACTTTTAATTTTAATTACAACATTACTGTAACGACTAGCACTAAAATTAAAATAAAATAGTTCCACAGGTCTTTTCGTGTCCCTAAAGTCTAAATCGACATACGTCAGCGGTCGATTACGTTATTATTATTACGTAATGCAAGGCAACCGTTTAGTTAATATTAAGTATGAGTATGCACCTACAGAGAACGTGAAAAATTATTTAGGTACATTTTTATTTGGAAATAGCTATACCATGAAAATGTCTTCTAGAAAAAATCGTGTCTGAACTTGTGTTAACCATTTTAACAATTGGTATTTTTTATCTATATCTTTACTTGAGATATATTTCGATATTTGTATCTTACTTTCTTTTAGGTATTAGGCATGCAAAATATTTACATTTAACTTTCGTTTTTTTTTATAAAAAATATATCTGAAAATATTTTTCTTGGAAATATATATTTTTTGTAACAGTTAAAAGTATAACTACCTATTGATTGATTTTACATATATTCATAACTCCTTACATTAAGACCAAAACGCTGATATTTTTTAGTTATATAATTTTTCTAAAATATTATCCCAATGTTTTACACGCTCGCTACAGAGTGTTTACTCAGCAGTAAAATACTTAATAATTATAATATTATAAAAAATCCTAATGGACGGATGTGTATAATGCACGAATTATCACAAAATATAAATATAATAGTAAAAGTGACGTTAGCCTTAAATATATAATTGGTAAAACATTACTCTACTCTGACTATTCGTTGCGACGACGGTATGAACACAACAAATTTTTTTATTGTAAAATGTTAAAAAACTAAATATATTGCGAAATTAATTTGTCCAATTTAGTTATAAACTGATGGCCATCATTTAAAATTATTATTTACAATATTTAAAAAATCTTTTCTTGTGAAACTGACTTTTTCGGCTTGGAAAAGAATGATTACATCATTTTTTACCTTTCTTAAATAATTTAAGCATATTTAAATACTTAATAAAGCGTGATTTTGGCGAAATCATATATAACAACAAGGCAATTTCACAAGTAAACATTTTTTTCATAACCGACGCAACTTTCGCAACCGCAAAAGCCCAAACACACAAAAATAGTAATTCTAAATTCATACAAATTATTATACACGCGAATATGTGTTATTACATATTTGCTGTAAAATTCCGCAAATTCTTCAAACTTAGGACTACACCACTGGACTAAATGGCAGGAAGTAGGTAGATTATATAATAAATCAAAATATTTGACCGTTAATTTTGCACGTTCACAAATGAAGAAATTGTTGGGAATTTTATGCCGAATTAACCGTCAAATGACACCTATATATATTCAACTTATTTTTTATTAGATGGTTTTTTCTATAGTCTAGGAAGCCAGAAACATTACCAATTCGAAGTAAATTTTTCACAACACCTAATGTGTAGTCTGAGGGCTAATTAACATTTTTACTGGCAAATCAATAAAATTTGGACTCAATTCGTTATATTTAGCTAGTATGCGAATATCCTGTGTTAGTGTAAGGGCCGCTGTACAATGAGCTGCCAGTTCTGGAGTAAGTCTTCGGGTTTCGTCGTCGGGCCATAATGAAGGCTATTGCGGCTATCACGCATATCATTAGGATGATGCCCGCTATACAGATGCCGATGGCGAAGTTGCGTTGCGATATGCAGATTTCGTCTTCCTTCTGTAAAAGCAGTAGTGTGTTTATAATAGTATATTTGTAATAAAAGTGTTAACTTATATCCTACTGGTTAGGAAACTATTAGACTCTTAGGACATGATAGGTAACTGATTATCAGGTGGCCCGTATGCCTGTTTTGTTAATATTCATATTCATTTATTCACTGTACTGTATACCGCAGATGTGGAAAGACGAGTGAGTGCTGGGAATAGTGTGAATGGAGCGTTGGGAAAACTTCTTGGCAGTAAAATCCTGAGCCAGAAGGCACAACTCGCTATACACAATGCAGTGTTGGTCCCAACGCTAACTTATGGAAGCGAGAGTTGGGTATGGCAGAAAGAGCATGAAAGTAGAATAAACGCGGTTGAAATGCGAGCGCTGCGCAAAATTTGTGGCGTAAGGCTTGTAGACCGTATTCGCAATGATGATGTTAGAAATAGAGTTGGTCTGAAAGAGAGCGTCGGTGTTAAAATAAGAAGAGGCATGCTCCGATGGTTCGGGCATGTAGAAAGAATGCAAGATGAAAGAATGACGAAGCAGATATACAATGCAAAAGTGGAAGGATGTAGGAACCGGGGAAGGCCAAGACTTACCTATCATGAACAAATTGGTCATGTTCTATCAGAAGGTGATGTCAGAAGCCCTAGAAACAGGCGTGCGTGCATGAGAAGAGCAATGAATGTTAAAGAAGCGAGTGAGATATGTAAGGATCGAGTCACGTGGCGCTCGGTTCTCTCTGCCTACCCCGCAAGGGATTTGGCGTGAAGTTATAGATAGATAGATTTATTCACTGTAATTTGCAACAATAGGTGCAATACTAATTGTGTTAATAGATGTTACATTATTTCCTACAAATTGATCTTTTCAAGACATTGTGAAGATTTATATAAACTATTATTTGTATAACAAAATAAAATTGAAATTCAAAGCATACAATGAAATTAGGAATCGAACATAACACTTATATTAAACTATTCTTAGTATACTATTATTTTAAATTATACTATAGCCAATTATACTACATTCAATTATATTTTTCCTCTCAAAATATTCTTTTAAATTATAAAATGAATTCTTAATTAGTATATTTTTTAATTTATTTTCAAATTCTCCACCAATATATATTTTTTGATTGAAACTTGTGGTTATTAACTACTTGATAGTAGGAACACTGAATTTCTACTATTTGCATATGCATCAATCGTTTATTGCCTAGTTGGGTAAGGGCATGTTGTATGAAATTTTATTCATGATTTAATACTGAATAGCATCAATGATTTCTACTTTTAAAATTTTAACTTCAGAAACCTAGAAGATCGGATGGCGGAATGGGAATTATTCACTCGATCAGCCAAGTTAAGCAGTGTTGACCGATGCCTGTCGGTGTCGGCTGTCGTCGATAGATGACAATCGTTAAAGTGCGATGCGACTTAAAAATATTGGCCTCCAATTCAAATTTGAACCGCGTGGAGTATGGCCTAGAGCCCAAAGGGATACGCTTATTCAAGCAATGGCATAAGTAGGTTTGGTGCAGAAGTTATGCTTATTAAATAGTCAAATTTACTTTATAATTACACGTACTGGAACCCACTTAAAATCTAAAGACGCATGATATGCACCGTTGCATGCATCTAATCTTGTTTGTTGATTTCGCGACAATCGTCGATACGAAGGAATCTAGAGCGGTAACCCTGACTAAATATGGTCATTAAATTCAGGGGGAAATTTTGCATGAGTTACCTTTTCACTAGTGACCTCATCGCTGTCTGGGGAATCAGCTTCATTGACGTAAAGACCGGAGAAAACTTCGACGGTGGCCGGCGAGCCTTCATCTGATTGACGACGAACTCGATTCTTGTGGGCACATGGCTCCTGGAGTATAAACATGCATAAAATGAAATAAAAGTAGTAAAGGTATCTTTTTAACTTCGCATATATAAAAATCTCGTGTTACGATGTTTGTTGTCACACTCCGAAACGGCTCGACCGATTTTTATGATTTTTTATGCATAATTGGTAGGTATAAAAATAGGTCGTAAAGTATATTTTATACCGGTAGGTGATTAAGGTGCACATTTTTTTTATTTGATATCAAAAAAATTCTATAGTCCCAAATTTTCACCAAAATATTCTGTAATCATCTAGTTATTGATCCAGAATTCAGAAGTTCAGTGATATGACAGAATTATATATATCATTGTTCTACCATATAAATTATTTCACTAGAAATTCACTAGAAATAATTTATATGGCAGAACAACATTTGCCCAGTCATATAACTAGATGAATACAGTATATTAATCTGCCACATCACTGAACTTCTAAATTCTGGATCGATTTAAATTAATTTTTTTGCATGTGGTGGCGTGGGTCCCTTGATGGTTTATATCCACATTAGCGGGGTCCGTAAGGATTTGACGAAGATACTGAATTTACATGGAGCGACTGCTGCCAGCCCTCCATAACCCAGGCCTTTCTTATGTTAGGTCACACGTCTTTTTGAAATGTAATTTCGTGGACGTGCGTGTTTCCTCACGGTGTTTTCCTTCACCGCTACCCACGCAAGCTTTGCTGGTAACTAAATTAAATTAGGTAAATAAATTATAATACTCACACAATCCGTGGGGTGGTTCAAGTCACATAGTTTCACTTCGCAGGTGTAGTAAACACTTGCTGTGTAAGGAAATTTGTGTGCAGGAAACGACACGCTAGCTTCTTGCTTGTCGGACGAGTACTGGAACATACCCATTATTTCACCGTCTAATGGGCATCTGGAAGAACGAAAGACTATAGTTCGCATATCTCAGGCACATTTGATGAAACTAAAGTAGGATTCGATAAAAAACTAGGTAGCATCAAATGAAACACACGAAAGTGGAAGGATGTAGGAGCCGAGGAAGAGCAAGACTCACCTACCATGACCAAATTGGTCGTGTTTTGTCAGGAGTCCTAGAAACCGACGAGATGAGAGCGACCTTTCGTTAGGTTAGGTCACGTCTTTCGAAATACAATTTCTTAGAACTGCAGGTTTCCTCACAATGTTTTCCCTCACCTCAGAGCAAGTGATAATTACAAATATGTACATAATTCCGAAAACACGAGTTTAGTGATACATGCCAGGATTTTTACCGGGGACCAGTTGTCCAATAGACCGGTTTCTTATCCATCGGGCTATATCTACAGGCTCTTTGGTTCCGTACCCTTGTTTAGATTGGCTATAAATGCTTAATATATCGAAGGTTATATGACGTGAGCACAAAACCCATGCATAAACTATATAAACCCACACCTATAAGACTTAAAGCTCTAAAATGGAAATATATCTTTTTAGTTCCTTTTTACAGTCAGGCGGGTTTATTGGATTTTCAAATTAACATGTAGAAAGAATGCGGGACGAAAGAATGACGAAACAGATATACAATGCAAAAGTGGAAGGATGTAGGAGCCGAGGAAGACCGAGACTAACTAACCTACCATGACCAAATTGGTCGTGTTTTATCAGAAGGTGATGTCAGGAGCCCCATGAACCGGCGAGCGTGCATGAAAAGAGCTATGAATGTCACAGAAGCGAGTGAAGTATGTAAGGACCGCGTCTTATGGCGCTCGGTTTTCTCTGCCTACCCCGCAATGGAAATGGCGTGAAGATATACATACATACAAATTAACTTTTACTTGTTACGTATAACGACTAATGGAAATAATGTGATATTTAAGGAATACTAAGGCATTGACATGGGCGTATTTATTCTATCAGAAGGTGATGTCAGGAGCCCTAGAAACTGGCGAGCGTGCATGAAAAGAGCAATGAATGTTAAAGAAGCGAGTGAGGTATGTAAGGATCGAGTCGCGTGGCGCTCGGTTCTCTCTGCCTACCCCGTAAGGGATTTGGCGTGAAGTTATAGGTAGGTAGATAGGTATTTGCGGAAATAACGTACCAATATCTATACTGATAGATTAAAACATTTGAAGCCCACGTTGTTTTCGTATTGGCTTTACTGAATGTCAAGATCATGTTAATTTGCTGTGAGTATAAATTATTATTCTTATATGATTTTCCTTCGCATTCATTTTTTCGCCTCGCATTTCCTTCAATTTTTCGCCAGTTTCATGAGATGACAATTGGTTGAGTTTCAATAGGCAGCGATATGTTGAGTGTGTAGGTCACACGTCCATATTTCACTAGATCAGGGGTTATTCAAGGTAGTGATCTCAGCTCCCTGGTTTTGGTTTTGTAATAATGACTAATGACCTACCGAAGGTCAGTGAAGATATCAACTGATTTCATTTGCTGACGACCTTAAGTTATCTTTTTCTTCTTTATCGTTATCCCGTCTACTAATCTATTAGGATTGGCGGAACCCGCTAGCTTTAACTTCTTGACTTTATCCTTAGGTTAACCCAAGGATTTTGCGAAGACACTAAAGTTAACATGCCATCAGACCTCCACAATCCATAGTCCATAACCTTACTCCTAAGTAAGGTCTGATTTTCCCTGAATGACCTAACCTATTAGGTGACACGTCTTTTGAAATATAATTTCCGAAACGTGTGGGTTCCGTCACCGCTGAGCTAGTGATAAATACAAATGTGTACATAAATCAGATTTAGTGGTACATGCCTACGCTAGGTTTCGAACTGGGAATCGATGAATAGGTTGGCTCTTTATCCACTAAGCTGAATGATTCTCCCTATAAAAGATGAGTGAGATTAAACTACAAGCAGGCACAGAACGGGACTAATAGAGATAATTGTCTCATGTGACTTACCCATCGTCAGCGATGAGGCTTTGCTCAGCCCATCCGAGGCCATCCTTGACTGCGCATTCGGAGACCAGAAGTCCATACTGCCGCTGTTTTTCCAGGGACACCACCAAGCTCAGGGTATCGCCAATTTTCACACTGGACGCTATCTGTAATACCCATTAGAGACAGGGTTAATATCGTGAATAGGATCGTGAAAAAAATCTCTTACTATCGGGCATGGTGATTATAGTACATCTTTCTTCTTGCTATGTCGTGTGGTAAACAAGCAAGGGCACACAACGACGACGAACTTGAGCTTTTGACGAACCCGGTGGCGCAGTGGTGAATGGACACGACTTTGACACCGACGCTCGTGAGTTCGATTCACACACAGGACAAACATTTGTGCGCAGAAACATTTCTATTTATCATGGTAGGGCGTATCGAAGCAGCCCGTCTAGGAAAGAACCTCCACCTAACAGAAAACCGCAGCCGAATACTGCCGTGTCAACACATGACCCGGCACTGATTATCAGATCTGATTTAGAAATTTGATTTTTTCACCGATCGAAGGGGTTACAAACCTGAGTATTTGATATTCATTCCAGCTTGATAGCTCCTGTTCCTGTGCAAAAGGGCCTTGACAGACAGACAGACGGACGGACAACAAAGTGATCATATCGGGGTTCCGTTTTTCCTTTTAAGGTACGGAACCCTAAATTTGAACAGTTGTTATGGTTTATCCTTCTTTTTTCTAAGTTGTGTGACAAACAGGCATGCAACCCGCCTGCAGCGATCCCCTGATGTTATAGCAGCAATTCCTGATCATCGTTCTGGGGTCTTTCCTCGGCAGTAACACAAAAACCCTCCAGGGGATCATGTATTGGACAGTTGCCTTTTAATATCTTTTTATTGGAACCTATGTGTTTTCTACTTTATTTTTCCTCGGCTTCTAAGGGTCCTATCATGATGATGAATATACCTATAACCTTCCTCCATAATTGGAGTATCAAATGCAAAAAAAAATTTCAAATCCGACTTGTTGTTTTTTAAACGATGTCGGGAAACATACAAGTATACGGCCCACCTGATGTAAATTGGTCACCGTATCCTGTGTGCCGTGTGATGCCACCACAACTCCTTGGGAGTAGGAGTACCCTCTAGCAGCTGTTATTTGGCTGCGGTTCCAGAGATTAGCGTGTACAAACAAACAAAGTCTTCCGCTTTATATAATAGTATAAATATGTCTTAACTTACCTGATTGTCCTTTGGGTCCCCTTTGTATATCTTCATTGTGACCGATGGCAGCAACCCTGACTCCTCATCAAATTCGTCACTGTGCAATCAATTACAATATTACAATGTATTAGAATACATAGTATTTTCTTAGGTTTTCGCGATTGTTACACATTGAATTAAACAATTTTTAACGGAAGTATCGCGTATTTTATTTATTTTGTTGAACCTGACGTTTCGAACGCTTTGCAGCGTCCGTGGTCGCAGGAAGATTAAGGTGGTATTTGTCTTACATTAGTTATTCAATTATTACATCTACCGACATGGATGGATTAATTATATATGTTCCGATTCACACAAAAATCGCTCACAGTGTCCGAACATTTTTTAGATCTTTGGGTTTGGGACTTGATTATTTTTAGGACTGGATCCCAAGCAGGTGGTACTTGCCAACCATCTTCTCTATTGAAATTCAATTTCAATAGAGCTGTGTAAGTAGCAGAGGAGGCATCGCGCGAGCGATAATTAATATTTCGCAAGCGTTAATAGGCTACGGTACCCGCTTTACATCAGGTGGGCCGTATACTTGTACGACTCCCGAAGTAGTATAAAAAAAGATCTTTCTTAGGTTAGGTCATACGTCTCTCGAAATATATTTTCTTGGACGTCTGGGTTTCTTCACGATGTTTTACTTCACAAACAGATATGTTTGTTCATGCACACGAATTTTTGTCCTGCATGGGAATCCGACCCAGAACGTTGGTGTCAAAGTACCGTTTCTAACCACTGCGCCACCGAGCTCATCAAAATCAATTTATTTGATTATTGTCAATCTCATCACGCCTGTCTCCCCTTGCAGTCTATGGAAATCGGTATTTTAAGAGAGGTAGGGAGCATCAAAGCAGCCCGTCTGGGGAAGTACCTCCACCTCACAGAAAACCGCAGCCAAATAACAATTTCCTAGAGGGTTGTTAAATTGAGTTAAGATGTTGCTGTATTAGTTGCACAAGTGACATCGCGAGAGTAATACTTAATGTCTTACAAGCGTTGCTACGGTAACCGCTTCACATCGGTGCGCCGTATGTTAGTATAATATAAAAAAAATTACCGCTTCCGGTGACGTAGCCCACAGGGGCCAACTACTCGTACATTGTCAGTGTCAAAAAATATCTATAAAAATAGTTGTTTGTTATACAAGAGTGCAAAGTGGCTTTTTAACTGCGTGCTCAATTTTGATGGCAGAGCAAGCGAGGGATTTTAAAATTAGAAAAAAAAAATTAGAATCCTGAGCGTTAGCGAGGGAATCAAAAGATCACGAGGTGAAAAATCTTTGCACTCGAGTGCAACACGTAACTTTTCATCCCACCTCAGCGAGGAAATTACTAAAAATGCAAAAAGAAAACATTTTCAATCACAAGATATATATATATATATATATAACCTCCTTGGAGTCCTTTTTTTAATTTTCTTTTCTTATATGTATATATATTGTTTTTAACCTAAAGTTTTAATAATATGACGTGAAAAGAAAATTAAAAAAAGTACACCAAGGAGGTTTCCGAGTCTGAGTTTTTAACAAATTAAAAAAGTTGTATGATAAATTCGGCACCATGGAGGTAGAAGTAAATAGGTTTAATAATGTTTAGAATTCACAAACTTAGTGCACACGATGTTCTAAATTCAATATACTTTTTCCTCTAGCGGATTAAAACGGCTTTTGCACTCAGATATTGAAGAACAAAAATACTCTTTCCGAGAGGGGAGGATGAAACCACTTTTTACTATAAAATACTTACATATTATTATCGACGTCACTCAATGAGCTGAGTCTGTCTGCCCTGGGCCTGTGGTACACGTGGAACTGCGTGATGTCGCGTCTCCTGTACCGGCAACGGACGTGATACCCTCGACCCTGACCTGTCACCAGCTTCAGGTGAGGCTGGACAATGATGTTGTTGTAGTACTCAACGGTACCGTCATCCTGGGAACAAAATGAATAAATTAATAGAAATTTTGTCAGACACAACTACACAGCACCATCTAGCCCCAAAGTAAGCGAAGCTTGTGTTATGGGTACTAGACAACTGATAAAATTAGCTTATTACAGCATGTCTGCAGAGAGACGGCAGCGTGTTACCCGGGTTTGACGACAATATTGGGTCAAGCAGGGTTGCAAGCTGTTGTCTAGTCAGTTCATTCTGTATCTCGAGTTCTTTTTTATTTTTATTGTCGGATAAATTACACAGCACCATCTAGTCCCAAAGTAAGGGAAGCTTGTGTTATTGTTATTAGACAACTGATAAACATACGTAAATACTTGGAAATACATACTTATGATACATAGAAACTACCCAGACCAAGACAAACAAACACGTTCATGCACACATATGTTTGTCCTGTGAGGGAATCGAACCCATGAGCGTCGGTATCAAAGTAGCGTTACTAACCACTGATCCACCGAGCTCGTCGAACTTGTCACAGGTTGAACAGAGAATAACATTTACGAACGTAGAATTGCACATGGGCACAAATGAATAAACACACATTTTTAAATCATTACCATACAATATAAGTAAAACACATTCATACATCACACTCTCTTTCATTCCATAATTCATTCTTCCATTGATCATCTTTCAGTTTTATTTTCAAAAAAATTTCTGATTTGCCCATTTTAGAACGCCGGTGAAACGTTTGTACCTATTGCCAAACTTCCCTTCAAATACTGCGTCAGTCCAACCACGGGCGACAGTGAGCTTCGCAGCTCCATCTAGCCACCGCGACCCCATCGGCTATATACAGTATAGCCGAGGTGTACTGCATTAGTCCTAGGTGGAGCTGCTCTGCTTATTATGATCTATGACAGCCATGGCTAGACTGACGCAGTATTTTAAAAATTTTTATGTTGTTTCTGTGACAGCGATGACATGTTGCATCTACAACGGCCGCGGGCGGGTGCCGGCCGGCTCTACTCCGCATGAACTAATTGGTGGCGGAAGTACACAAAGCAGGTCAGATCAAAATGCTTGATACATTTATCTTTAACGTTAATTTCACGGCGGATCACGTGATATATTAATTTTAACGCAAACTGCAGCATAAAAAAAATCTTTTTAATCAATAAAAAACTAAACAAGACGACTGTAATGATCGATAACTAAAGCATTTCATTCATTAACCGTTAAATGAAATTACAAATTCTGTCCGTTGCGCTCGCATCCTTCCGAATTTCGTGCGGCGGATGTGACGTCACATCCATCCATTGTTACAATGGCCGTCTGGTGAGTCAAAGTCTGTACAACTCTTGTCTGTTTGCCCTTTTATAGCCAGTGCCTTTTCTCTGATCTGTTAGACATTTCTTTTTGTATTTATTTTGTATGTATGTAAGTATGTACATCTTCACCCCAGGGGTAGATTCTTACACATATCACTCGCTTCTTTAACATTCATAGCTCTTTTCAAGTACGCTCGCCGGTTCCTATGGCTCCTGACATCATCTTCTGATAAAACACGATCAATTTGGTCATGGTCAAATTCAAATGTCTTTATTACTTCCATAATGTTACATACATAGGTGGTGTAAATAAGAAAACACATTCAGACCATTATGGACCCTGATGGGCACTGCATTGGTAGGTTAGTCTCGGTCTTCCTCGGCTCCTACTAAATAAATAAATGTTATCAGACAAATAACACAGCGCCACCTAGCTCCAAAGTAAGCGAAGCTTGTGTTATATGTACTAGACAAATGATAAACATATGTAAATATACTTTTTTATTGTAAATACATACTCATGATACATACAAAATATTCAGACTAAGACAGACACGATTATGCACGCAAATGTTTGTACTGTGTGGGAATCGAACCCAGGAACGTTAGTGTCAAAGTAGCGTTATTAGTCACTGCGCTACCGAGCTCGTATATATGTAGATATGTTTTAATTAAGTATTGTTTATTCATTTTGATTAATACCAAGATTTTGTCACCGCCGTTCGTGGGTTCGTTTCCCACACAGGACAGACATTTGTGTGCATGAACATGTCTGTTTGCCTTGGTCTGTGTATTTTTAAGAGAGGTATATTTGTTTTTAATTATTTAAAACCTTTATCGACCACCTTTTTGATTACAATAGGCGAACATACAAGCATACGGCACACCTGATGTAAAACCGTTACTGTAACCTACGTTTGTAATAGGTATATTAAGTATTGCTCGCGCTATGCCACCTCTGCTGCTAACACAGCTATCAGCTAGGAGCTTACTGGTGACCTCACTCTCACGCAGGAACACAACAGCCCGCCAGAGGGTTGTCATTTGGCTGCGGTTTTTCTATGAGGTGGAGATACGTCCTCAGACGGGTTGCTTTGATGCGCCTTCAATGTTATATTCATCAGTTTTATTTACCTATTTCGTTTAAGAGCATTATAGTAAAATTTAATTATTGAAGTAAAACTTATTTACGCACACTTGACTTGGGGAGTAAGCTGGTGAATGCGTGACGAGAGCGTTACGAAAAGTGTGATCGGGCGAGGCGAACGGAAGTTGAGAGGGAGATATAAGTTAGTGATGACAGAAAAAGAGAGTTACGTTCCGTATATTACTGTAGGGGCAAGAGAGAGGTGCGAGCACACATTTTCTTTCTCTCATAGCGAGTTAAGTTTCGTATATCTAAGACACAGTGCAGGCCTATTGTCTGTATCACACTATGGAGCTAAAGAAGTTTTACTTCAGTTGTGTGGTCTAAAGAACACTCGGTTTTTTTGAACGATTTTAAATAGTTATGACTCAATAATGAACTAATGTTGTATATTCTCCTTTCTATTCACATCTTTGGTCTGACAGATCAATAACGTAACAGATTGTGGGAAGAAAAAGTGCAGCGTCGACGTTTATGGTAACGGACAGTGAATCAATTTCGAAAATAATGATTATACTGAAATAGTCATTAGAAAGTAGGTCCGCTGCCTAAGCCTAAGGATTTGGCGGAGACACTATTTTTTACATGCAGCGACTGGCGTCAGACCTCGACAACTCAGTGGGAATACCAGATCTTTCTTAGGTTAAGTCACGCTTCTTTCGAAATATAATTTCTTGGACGTATCTGTTTCCTCACGATGACCTTCACTGCCGTGCAAGTGATATATATGTACATAAATCTGAAAATACGAATTTTAGTAGGACATTCGACTGCTAGGATTCAAACCCGCGACCAGGTGGTCAATAGGCCGGTACCTTATCCACTGGGCTATCGCTGTTCTTCGACGTCTATCTGCCTGTCTGTATATTCGTTGTTGCAATTTCTGAACGGATTTAAATTAAATGTTTCTCGATGATAACCGGTATATCCCGGGTCAGCAGTTAGACTACATTTTATCTCAGGAGTTTCTAGGGTTAGGGTTGCTGCTTAATATATAAAAAAAATACGCCAAGTGCGAGTCGGACTCGCGCACGAAGGGTTCCGTACCACTATCTATAAAAACGGCAAAAAAAAATCACGTTTGTTGTATGGGAGCCCCCTTAAATATTTACTTTATTCTATTTTTTAGTATTTGTTGTTATAGCGGCAACAGAAATACATCATCTATGAAAATTTCAACTGTCTAACTATCACGGTTCATGAGATACAGCCTGGTGACAGACGGACGGCCGGACGGACGGACAGCGGAGTCTCAGTAATAGGGTTCCGTTTTACCCTTTGGGTACGGAACCCTAAAAGCAAATTTCACATGGTGTAGTCATGAAGAAAATAACCTATGGATACCAAATGACCCGATTTTGTGTAGTAAAAAAGAACGAGCGTGCTTTAGAGCACACGACTGAAGTAAAACTTCTTTAGCTCCATAATGTGATACAGACAATAGGCCTGCACTCTTACATATATGAAACTGAAGAGGCAGATAGAAGAGCAGCGATAGCCCAGTGGATAAGGAATCGGCCTATTGACCACTTGGTCCTCAGTTCGAATACTGGCTGCGGCATCTACCGACGAAAATATATTATTTACCTACATAACCTAAATTCTTTCCTTTAAACCACATCTCGTAATTATATTTACATTTAAACATCGTCTTTGGGACTTCTTCCCGCGCTTTTGACGAGTCACATTGTTGTTTTACTTGAAATTTGGACAATTCACTATAAAATTAGTTTTGTGTGACAATTTCGATAGTATTTTGTAGCATAAATGAAATTAATAAGTGAAATTATACAGTAATGAAGAAAATACTTTTTGGAAGACGTGAATAAGTTCATCAAGAACACCTTGTAAAAATCACTGTCGTTTTACGGGTGGTATTTAAATTGGGTTGTTTGGGTCTAGGTACTCTTCCCAAGTATTTTTGCAGCACAGTTCCTAAAGCTGGAACATAGAATAAAATTTTTCAAATGGTTTTAAACTGAAAACTTTGACACTGGCATAAAGTAGCAACACTATTGCCATATATATATAAAAAAAAACATCGTCTTCGCCGCTGGGACCGGTTACAAATATTAATAGCATGGAGAAAGACTAGTGACCTTATGCTGGCCTTGCGACCGGTGGCCGGGCGTGCCTCTACATGGAGTAATCGGCGAATGTGATTCAATCTGGTTCATTTTTGACTTATTTCTTGTCACTTGAAACAATATTTCATAATAATTATTACTTATTTAATAAACAACTCACATGACCGATCGACCGAGCAACCCTATAGGGAGTTAGTGGTGGAGGTACATCCCCAGACGGGCTGCTTTGATGCGCCCTAGCTCTCTTAAAAACACCCAGACCAAGACAAACTATTCATGCACACAAATGTTTGTCCTGTGTGGGAATCGAACCCACGAGCGCTAGTGTCAAAGTAGCGTAACAACGCGTTCCACTACTGCGCCACCGAGCTTGTCAAAATCTGGGGTTCAACTGGGATTCATTCATTTTAACTTATTTCTTGTCACTTCAAAGAGTTCATATTTCATAACTAGCTGTGCCCGCGACTTCGTCCGCGTGGAATATTATTTATTTATATTATTAAAAATAAATAAAATTTCTAAAATAAAAGTAGCCTACGTTACTCCTTATTAGATCAGCTATCTGCCAGTGAAAGTCCCATCTAAATCGGTCCAGCCGTTTCAGAGATTAGCCGTAACAAACAGACAGACAGACAAAAATTGAAAAAATATTCATTTTGGTATATCTACCGTGCGTGTATACATGCATTTAGTAAAAAGCGGGTATTTCAATATTACAAACAGACACTCCAATCTTATTTATCTGTATAGATAATAATTACTTATTTAACAAACAACTCACATGACCAAGCTCATCGTGTGAGTTGGCGCAGTGGATAGTAACGCTACTTTGACACCAACGCTCGTGGGTTCGATTCCCACACATTTCAAACATTTGTGTGCATGAACAGTTTGTCTCGGTCTGGGTGTTTTTAAGAGTGACAGGGATTAATGTTGTCCGTCTGGGGAAGTACTTCCAAATCACAGAAAACCGCAGCCACAGAAGCCCCTTTAATGGGTGGGCTTTATGCTTCAAAAGTTATATAAAAGGACATGCGTGAATAAATAAATACGCGTTGAACGTAAAAAAAGATAAAAAAAAAATATTGCATTTAGACCCTCACGGGCACTTAGCACTTAGCGTCTTGCATTTTTAATTTTCTATTTTATATATTTTTTAAGTTTTTCTCTTTTTTAATCTACCAGCATTTCAAATGACCATTGGCGAAGAAGAAATGCCAAAAGAAACTTGCCATAGAACCTCTTCATTGAAGTAGTTGTTTGTATATAATCTATAACTATGTCAAATAGCCCAGCAGTGATGATAGCATAATGAATGAACCGGCGTATTGACCAACGGGTCCCCAGTTCGAATCCTGGCATGTACCACTAAATTCGTATTTTCGGATTTATTACATATTTGTAATTATCACTTGGCCGGTGGCATAGAAAAACATCGTGGTGAAATCTGCAAGTCCATGAAATTATATTTGGTAAGAAGTGTGACCGAACCTAAGAGAGGTCTAGTTTTATTATCTGAGTTGTGGAGGTCTGACGCCAGACGCTCCATGTCAAAATTAGTATCTTCGCCGAATACTTGGTCTTAGGTAGCGGGCCTCGCGAATCCTAATGAATTAGCAAACGGGATCGCACTGAAGAACTATGTCAAACAATAGAATAGAATAGAATGGAATAGAGTAGAGTAGAATATAATACTCTTTATTGCACCAATAACAAATGCATACAGAACACACGTAAAAAGAAAACAAATGTACAACAGGTGGTCTTATCGCTAAAGCGATCTCTTCCAAACAACCATATGACACGAACAAAACAATCATACGTAAAAAGTAGGTAGGTGGCGCAAACAAGTCAATTTATTAATAAATTAAAAAACACAATTTGCATTATTTCTAATAAAAACTTGTTTAGCGAATTAAGTAATGGATAATTATTACTAACAAGTTTCAACTCGTTTTTATTACGAACCGCCTTCGTACGGGAGATCCGATCGCTATCAAACTTCACAGAGTTACCCTCAAGGATAATCTATAGATTCCCTGAAAATTTCATTAAAATCGATCAAGCCGTTTTCGAGTATATATAGGACAAACATACATTGTTTTTATTTATGTGATGAGATAGATAACAAAGCGAACTTCTTGTATTGCTGGCGTTTATAGACAACGGTATCCACTTCTACATCAGGTGGGCCCTACACTAGTATGCCTCCCAACGTTGTATAAATTATTTGACATAAACAGATGTTCATTATATACCAAACAAGGACTGATCCTCCTGCGTGTGATGACATCATCTCCTATTTATGGAAACTTGAACGTACTCGATAAATTGCTGCATTATCCTCACAATGGCAACATTAATTATACACATAAAGATCTGACAAATAGATTTGATCTCTAACTCCGTATATACATACACTTACTTGCTCTTGTCAGTCTTTAAGTCACAGTTAAGAAAACTACTTGTAAACAAGTGTTACTATAGTATATCCGAATTTTTAAATGACATATTATAATTATTGATATACTGATTGTCTAAGTAAAGCAATTAAATGTAATATAGTAATTTAGTTTGATATATTAGTGTATCAGGCAAGAGTCAATGGAGATTTCGGAAGGGGCAGCCCTAGACGCACACGTATAGATCAAATTGGCGATGTGTTAAAAAGGGCCAAATGTCTACTCAAAAGAGAAGAGGTTGTTGAGTGTGGAAGAAGCGAGAGGGGTATGTTTGGATGGGTGCATCTGGCGTTCTATAGGCTCTGCCTACCACAATAGGATACAGGCGTGATGATGTGTATGGTTTCAATAAATTTGCATGTCTGATTCAGGCGAAATATTGTGAAACTAAGATTTATTTATAACGACATTGTACCAATATTTGAAGCAAATTTTCTTTGTTTCTTTCATATATACGCTACCTTGACAACATTGCTCATTGGTTTGATTCCCACACAAGACAAACATTGTGTTCATAAACATGTCTGTTTGTTTTGGTCTGGGTGTTTTTAAGAGAGGTAGGGCGCATCAAAGCAGCCCGTCTGTGGAAGTGCCTCCACCTCACAGTAAACCGCAGCCAAATAACAACTCTCTAGCTAGAGGGTTGTTGTGCTCCTGCGTGTGAGTGAGGTCACCAGTAAGCTCCTAAGGATTCGCTGTGAGGAGGAGGCATCGTGATACTTAATATATTACAAGCGTTAATAGGCTACGGTAACCACTTTACATCAGGTGGGCCGTATGCTTGTATGCCTCCCGACGTTATATAAAAAAATGGGAATGGTTTTAAATTAAGTGTAATCTAAAACTCAAACAAACTTCTGATCTGATCTGAAATATTTGTATGGGAAAACAAACCAGTATATAATTAACTTGTGTTGACATTTTAGTGTGCAGCCTTCAATGTTACATTGATATACAACCATATAGAGTTTACTCCTACACGGTAGCTCTATTAGTCATAATTGTTTTGCAATTTCAGACCTGAATTGCTAATATCCTTCATATAATGGCGGCATCGTCAATTTTGTACGAGAAGTTGCGAATGGGATTTTCCAAAAATGGCAACACATCAAAAACACTTTTAGTAAAAAGACCCGGAAGCGATTTAGTATACTTATTGATTCATGTAAAGTTTTATATGGCAATTTTAAAATCAAATGTGGCCATAAAGTAATTTGCCAATTTAGACATATTTGATTTTTATGGTCACTTCCGAAATGGCAGCAGATTAAAAATCTTTGAGACATGTATAACGACATTTTTTTCATTTAAATATAGTAAAAGACATAATTTTAGGGGCGGCATGGCGGAGGCATGTCCCACTAAATTTGGATTTTAGGATTTATGCATATATTTATCACTTGTGGCGAAGGAAAACATCGTGAGGAAACCCACACGTCCAAGAAAATATATTTTGAAAGACGTGTGACCTAACCTAAGAAAGATCTGATATTGTCTCTAGGTCTGACGGCAGTCGCTCCATGTAAAAATCTGTGTCGTCAAATCATTAGTCTTAGGTAGCGGACCCCGCCAATCCTAATGGATTAGGAAACGTGATAACGTAAAGAAGATATAGTAAGTGACATAATTTTAGTGGCAGGACCCAATCTCTTATTCATTACCTTTTATATTTTTTATTACTTTTATATGTTAAAGGACATGATAACGAATGAAAAATGTGATAGGTTTACATACTTGAGGTGTAATTTTGTTGTTCACGGCGTTATGCCATATCCCGTAACGCAAGCTAACTTTCGCTTACAAATTAAAAGAGTCCACATTGCGTCATAGAAACAATGGGCGGCTGGAAGTGGTATTTGACGAAATGTAGACCAACATGGCATGTTAACACTTATCAAAGGAAAGGAAGCAGAAAAGAAGAGAAAAATTTCATAGTGTTGACAAATTTGTCCTATAGTTTAGACAAATATTTTCTTTTCTTTTTATACAACGTCGGGAGGCATACTAGCATACGGCCCACCTGATGTAAACCGGTTACCGTAGACTATAAACGCTTGCATACATATATTATATATACTATACATTAAGTATCGCTAGCGCGATGCTACCTTATTGGCTGCGGTTATCTGTGAGGTAGAGGACTTCTCAGACGGGCTAGTGTGAGGCGCCCTACCTCTTTTAATTGGTATTTGTGGTGTATATGTAACAAGTAAGTGGTAGAACCGGCCCATCGACCAACTGGGCCTCGGTTCGAATCCTGGCATGTACCACTAAATTCGTGTTTTCGGATTTATGTACATATGTATTGGTAATTATCACTTGCTCGGCCGAGAAGGAGAAATGTTGTGAGGTTACTCGCAAGTTCAAGTAGTTATATTTCGAAAGACATGCCATTGTGATTTAACCTAAGAAATGACCGGTTTTCCCTTTAGGTTGATGAAGTCTGGCGGCAGTCGCTCCATGCCATAATTATTTAGGTATTTTTGCCGCATAGAGGAACCCCGTCAATCCTAATGGATTAGGGAATAGGATAACGCCGAGGAGATTTTGTTGTTGTTGTAGAAAACTTTATATATACAGATTAATAAAATTGGAGTGTTTCAATTTTTTCAATTTTTGTCTGTCTGTCTGTCTGTTTGTTCCGGCTAATCTCTGAAACGGGTGGACCGATTTTGACGGGACTTTCACTGGCAGATAGCTGATGTAATAAGGAGTAACTTCGGCTACTTTTATTTTAGAAATTTTATTTATTTTTATTAATATAAATAAAAAATAACTATTCCGCGCGGACGAAGTCGCGGGCACAGCTAGTTGTGCAATAGCTTGTACACGGTTTGGTTAAAAAGAGTACTGTACAATGGCGGACTTATTCCATTTGGGATCTCTTCGAGATTTAAACGGTAAATTATTTGGAATTCGTAGAAGGGAGTCGGTAGGGCATTCCAGAGTTGTGGTTTAGTGAGATTCTAGAATACGCCACTCGACTCTCATTTACACTTTGCGATATAATAATCGACTCTCTCAGATGAACACAAAGTCAATTTAGAAGTACAGGTGTATCTACTGAACAATTATTTGAAACCATTAATAATAATTGACTATTAATAACAACCTGATTATGATAGTTTAACCATTGCCAAAAGTATTGGAATTCTTGGCGTCGAGATCTCCAGCGAAGTTCAGTACCGAAGCTACTTGGAAGAAAAGGTCAAGTTGGTGTCAAAGAAACTTGGTGTGCTCATCAGAGCCAAACAGTACTTCAGCGCGAGGCAAATACTTATATTATATAAGTCCCAAGTCAGACCGCATATGGAGTACTGTAGTCATCTCTGGGCGGGGGCACCTGGTTACCAGCTCAATGAATCAGATCAGATTACAATTTTGGCCCAAAAGCGCATCGATCCGCCCCCATCGGTGCATATATAAGCGCATGCGGCGGTGGTGGTCGCCACCCACCACGCAACGCCAATTCCGGAGTGTATGGGCACGCGAAATAGGCCAAGACTTACCTACTATAACCAAATTGACCGTGTTTTATCAGAAGGCGATTTTAGGCGCTTTAGAAACCGGCGAGTGTACATGAGAAGAGCTATGAATGTTAAAGAAGCGAGTGAGGTGTGTAAGGACCGAGTCATGTAGCGGTCAGTACTCCCTGCCTACCCCGCAAGGGATTTAGCGTGAAGTTATAGATAAATATGACGACGACCGATGGACTATCAGGGTAGTACAATGGTCTGGTCCGCGAGGTACCAGAGCGAGAGGCCGACCATGTGTTAGATGGGTAGATGAAGTAGTTGCGACGGCGGGTCCGAAATGGTTAACCACAGCTACTAATAAAGAAAAGTGGTATTCTTTGGAGGAGGCTTTTACCCGTAAGGGGTCCATACAATCAATTGAAAAATCATGATCTCATGATACGAACAATTGGTATTTCTTTTGTGTAATTCTAATCTTTTGTATATATTATTAACTTTTATATTGATGTTTGTAACGTTATTGTATGGAATCTATATAAAGCTTTATTATTATTATTATTTATTATTATTATAGATAAATAGAAAGATAGGACAGACGTTCGTCTCTCTTCTGTACTAATAATCCCTCCCGATCGCATCTATCTATCTATCTATAACTTCACGCCAAATCCCTTGCGGGGTAGGCAGAGAGAACCGAGCGCCACGCGACTCGATCCTTACATATCTCACTCGCTTCTTTAACATTCATTGCTCTTCTCATGCACGCACGCCGGTTTCTAGGGCTCCTGACATCACCTTCTGATAGAACATGACCAATTTGGTCATGGTAGGTAAGTCTTGGCCTTCCCCGGCTCCTACATCCTTCCACTTTTGCATTGTATATCTGCTTCGTCATTCTTTCATCTTGCATCTCCCGATCGCAATAAAAAAAAATCCTACACATATCCAATACACATTTCGAACACCTACTGAGACTTGGTCATAGGTACGAGTATATTGTCCTATAATATCTCCCGGAGCAAGCCACCACGGCGCGTGTACTACAATAGATATATCCTCTCAACGGGGCATCTACGCGTTGGATTCATATCGCACACTTAATATAAATAATGGTTTAATAAATTAACAAACAAAAACTAACTGAAACTAACATTCAAAGTCTCCCAGAGTTCTGTTAAGAGGGTATTTTTTGTTTTTATTAACAACGCTGAATTTAAGACCAATTCAAAAAAAATGCTCAATACAGTAGAATGTAGACTGTAGAACCATATTTATGTTTTTTGAGACATATTCTGTATTTATTATTTATGTACAACTAGCTATCCGCCCGGCTTCGCACGGGTCATATGATCGCTACCAAACTTCACAGGATCACCTGCTGGGCTAACCTGAAGATTCACTGAAAATTTCATCAAAATCTGCCCAGCAGTTTTTGAGTCCATAGAGGACATACAGACAAACATTCATTTTTATATATATAGATTAGTCAGAATTTTGATAATTACTATAAGTTGCCACAGTAAGCAATAATTAAAATTTTGGTTACTTGTACATAGACAATGAATACAAGATATGTTAATTGAGCGTTTTTTTGGAGTTGGTCTTAAATATTGTTAATAAAAACCAAATGAGGGCGCCACTGATCTTCATACGCCATCTTAACCATTCATTTTTCCATTCAGCAACTAGGTACATTTAAAAGCACCATCTTCGGTTCGCAGGCCTTATAAAGCTAAAACAATATTTACATTCCTGTCAAGTTTTTGTTCACGTGGGTAGACGTTTGTTTAGGATTAGATTGTCGCAGTCAATATTAGTCAACCTTCAAGAGCCTTTGAGAAATAATTTACTGCTTATATTTAGGTGAAAAAAGTGATGTTGTTTGTTTATTTCATTCATAGTTTTTAGGTTTCCTTTTCTATTAATGGGAGAGCTTTGCTCCTCACGCGTGTCATTCTTGTCGAATACGCAAGAGAAGCTAAACTTCCCGTTCTTTGATGAGTTACATTGTTGAGAGACATTGTTGTTAATATTGGTTTTTTTATATAAAATCGACGAGCTCGGTGGTGCAGTGGTGAAATACGCCGTAACGCTACTTTGCTACCAACGCTCGTGGGATCGACTCCCACACAAGACAAACATTTGTGTGCGTGAACATGTGTGTATGTATTGGTCTGGGTATTTTCTATGTATAATAAGTATATATTTACAGAAAAATGTATTGACGTAAGTTTATCAGTTGTCAAATACAATAACACAAGCATCGCCTTGGGGCTAGATGACGCTGTGTAATTTCTCGGGGAATATAAAAAAAACTGTTTTATGTGACAATTTTGACAATATTTGGTAACAGAAGTGAATTATAAAGTATTGAAAAATATTTTGATACACACTTTTTGGAAGACGTGAGAAAATCCATGAAAATAAACTTGTAAAATTAAACTATTATATTAAAGTTCAGGATTGGGTCTGGGAACCTTTACCGAATACCTTTTCAGCATCTAGATCCTAAAATTGGGTTGTCTAGGATTAAAATGATTTCGAAACGGTTCTAAACTGAAGACTTGTACTGTATGGGCTAATATCCCTTTGCCTTTCTTCTCGGAGATAAAAATAATCAAAAACGCAAGCCAAGCTAAATATATGGGTCGATTTTTCTCGGTGTTGGGCATTTATCTCTGGATCCTTCGTGATTCAAAGGGCATTGTGACCTCCAACCTTTTCGTTTGTTGACGTATGTTACATCACAGTCTATAAAACAAGTAGGTAAGTGGCCTTCTTGACAGCTACAAATAATTAACCTACACCAACGAGCCTAACTATCAATTATGTAAATCAAACTCCGATATACAATATACAAGAATCGCTAACAATATTCGGCTCCGCAACCATAGAGCAATTAACCATTATAAAATTTTGTCGCCATGATTTTAGATTTCTTTGTTCCTTCAGTTATGGCAGTCGGTCCTCATGTTGTCATGGAAGTATCTCCGTCTTAATTACGTTAGTGATATAATCCGAGAGCAGTATTTATAAATGGTCGATTTAAATTTATATCTATTTTTGCGCAAGTGTATATTAAAACCCAATGAATTACGAAAGTGCCACTTAGAATAAGTTCGGACGGATATTGTCTTGTTTCGATTCGTGTATTTTGAGGTTATAGGAAACTTAATGTAGACCTACTTGTATGCTGTATTTGTCTTATACCTACACAAGCAGTTCTTGCACGTAATCTTTTGCAAGTTTTATTGTGTGTGCCTTTGTAAATAAAATGTCTATCTTTGGATGATGTAGTAACGGTCACAAGTCTATGTTAACATAGCTTGTAACAGTCGTGTGAAATCAGCAGTCTGTTACAATAAAATAAACGCAATATATTTCATATTATTTACAACACTTTGTTTAAACATGCCGGGAATTATTAATTGGAAGGGTTGTTCGTTCGTTCGTTTCGTTCTAACTTTTATCTTACTTAGGGCGACAATGAAACAATCTGCCTGTTTGGATATTCTGTAAGCACAAACCATTAGAATAGAATAGAATACACTTTATTTCACCAAAATTAATACATTTAAGTAACATGTTATTTTAAGAGTACAATGGGCGGTCTTATCGCTAAAGCGATCTCTTCCAGACAACCACATCAAAGCAAGAGAAACAATCATTAACCAGTTGAGAATGCGCAAGCTTGCATTGCCAGAGGAACACCTGGCTCGTCAATTATATAACAATTTAATTAAACTTTGTCGGCCGCTTTAAAATTTTGACCATGTTCCTTAAGAGATAGGATAGGATAGGAATAGGAGGTTGGTTTTTCAGATAATAGGTATTCGAAAAAAGCGACAGACACATAGACAAACATATAGATTTCATATAGGAACGGTGTTTCTGAAAATACAAGTAGGTAGTGGCGCATTTATGACTAGACCTATTTCTACACATAGATACATATACTTACACTCAACATACTATATAATCGAAAATAAAATAATAATAATAATAGTTAAGATGACTGCAATAAGCAGATAAGTGACAGGATAACAATCTACCACTTGAAATCTCGTGAAGGCCCTCTTAACCACCATAACGTTGTGTTATGGCGCTTAAATATGTCAGCGATTCGAGCCTACTGACCAATGGGAGGTTATTTTAACCAATAAGCCGATAAGCAACGCGATGTTGATCCGCGAACTAGCCAATAGCAGCTGCGCTTTCAACTTTACACACAGCCCGTACCGGTGACTTTATTTTCTATGCGAAAACGTATCCTTGAGCCTCCATAGGTTATTGCCTTTATGACTATAAGAGATAACCGCAGCCTATGTTATACTTATGTACCATTTTTTAAGTATGTGACTACTACTAAAATTTAGATACTTTAAAATATATAATTTAGATACTCATTTGATATATTTTTATTTTTTTAAACTTTTGGACGAACCTAGATTCAATATTCAAAACTGTATAAGTGTTTCCGGTTCATGTCAGGTCAGTTCAAAACGTGATTGAATACATAAACATCGGTGTTACATAATTAATATAGTAGGTACTTCATTTGGCATGAAGGATTTTTTTTTGTATATGTTCAGCATAGTGGCTCCGCTTTAACTGATGGTAAGCGAAAGAGCCCAAATCGGACGCCGATGGAGTTCTTTTGCTTTGAAGTATCAATTTACCGCTACGGGTCGGGGGTGAAGTAAAATGCGTAGCACACAGTATAACAGTGACACGATGGCCAAAATACAAAACAAAGTATCTCGCAAATGTTTAAACCAATATGCTGAACATCCGTGTACTAGTCTAAGGGACTAAGTCACGGAGTTCAGCATATTGGTTTAAACACTCTCGCAAGTAGAACGTAAACTTGAATTTGCGAGATATTTGCGCAAATCACTAAGTTTTGGTGAGTAAAGGAGCTTTGCGCCGTCAAGTCGTTTATTGGGTTTTTTTATACAACTAGATTGGCAAACAAGCATGCGGCCCGCATCAGATGGTAAGCGGTCACCGCAGCCTATTGACGCTGGCAACACCACGGGGATGTTACTCGCGCGCTACCAATCTTGTGATCAAAGGCAGTTTCGTCACAGTACCCAGTAATTTCTCTGCCATATCTCACCCTTCAAACCGGAACACAGCTATATAAACATAGCTGCTTGGTGGTAGAAATAGGTGAGACAGAGTTACCCCATGCAGATGACTTTTGTACAAAGTCTCCTTCTGGTATATGGTATATAAAATTTGGCCATTAAGTAATACAAAAAGCTCGTCAAAAATATGTTGCTGTATATCATACATAAATCAGACTTGAAAGCTTTGAAACCAATTGAATGTTACCTTAATTCATTTATCCTAATTGACAAATCCGTTTAACAGTTATGAGTAGGTAAGTATAATATGACAAATTACAAATGATAGTAAATTAGATCTTTGATTCATACACACACACACACGCACATATAAATACAGGGAAGTTATTTAAAAGGGAGAGTCCTAATGGTAATGTACGCCGATGATCAGTTTCTCCTTGCATCTTCGGCGGAAGAACTATAAAAATGATTACTGTAATGAATAAGGCCTTTAAAAGAAAGGTTAATAAATAAATATAAAAGGTATGAAAATAAATGTAATGAAGAGCCATGGTGTTTGAAAGGAATGAAAGGCGTTGCAGATTGTGCCAGATAATGATCGAAGATGGAAAAGTGGAGCAAGTGAATGAATTTGTTTATCTGGGTTCTATGTTTACAAGAAATGGAAAATGTGAGGGCGATATTGAAAGAAGAGTGAAAGCAGGAAACCGTATCAATGGTGCGTTGTACTCCATGGTAACATGCGATAACATATCGAGCAAAGCTCGCCTTGCTATCATTCAGGGTGTATTAACGACAACATTGATGTACGGCAGTGAAACATGGGTATGGCAGAAGAAGCATGAAAGTAGGGTGAACGCCGTAGAAATCAGAGCGCTGAGGGGTAAGTGTGGAGTGAGAATGATTGATAGAGTAAGAAATAGCACGATATGTGGAATGAAAGATGATGTAGTGACAAAAATTAAAAAGGGTGTGCTGAGATGGTTTGGGTATTTGGGAAGATTGGGAAGTGGGAAAAAAGCCCTAATGGCTTTTTTTTTCGGGACAGGCCCACCACTCATACCCACCACTGTGTAGCCAGAATTAACAGCGGCGACCACAAAAAAGGCAATGAACAGTGAAGTCCATTGCCGTCCCGGGGGTTAAACTACAGCTGCCTTGGAACTCACAACGAATTTAATCAGAAGAAATTTGTAGGAGTAGGAAGTTTTGGAATTGACTTCCAAAACTTCCTACTCCTACAAATTTCGTATTAGGGCTAGGGTAGGGCTGCCTCTGTCGATATCAGAGGCCTACCCTAGACCTACACATATAGATCAAATTTGTGATGTGTTGAAAAAGGGCCAAATCAAAACCACCCAAAGAGCATGCATAAAGAGGTTGATGAGTGTGGAAGAAGCGAGAGGGTTATCTGGCGTTCTATAGTCTCTGCCTACCCTCAATGGGAGACAGGCGTGATGACATGTATGTAAGTCTTAATGGTCGATGGTACAGTCAACGCAACGTTAAACAAATCGGGTCAATATCACCTCACGATAGTCGTGAGGTACCAATATAACTAATAATGAGACTCATTTCCTGTTACCTTGTATAAGTAACTGAATGACATAAGCCTTTTAGGCTTGATTCTCACTGACAAAGACGCGAAGTGAAGCGGCAATCTATAAAATTATTTTTTCCTGAAAGAATAGGTCAAGCTGGCGTTCAAGAAACTTGGTGTTCTCGACAGAGGTACACAGGGTTGCTAATTAGAAAATCGAAACTTCATCGAGCAAATTTGAAAAGACAACAAATTAAATAACAAAATTTAAAAGGCCAAATGTTTTATTTAGCAAAATTTTATAATCCAAATGTATGTGTCATTAAATGGACGAATGACCAAAAGTTGTTACAAGTAAATTTAAAGTGCCAAATCATTCCTAATCACATTTCATAATCGCAAATGATTCAGTGTTTTGTTTACGTTCCTCGTTCGTTAGGTTACCTTGCGACCAAAATACGAGCGAGCGAGCGATCTCATGTTTAGGGTGAAAGTAACAAAGACACAAAAACAACTTTGCCGCGGAGGGTAGGTTAGGTTCGTTAGGTTACCTTGTGACCAAAACACGAGCGAGCGAATCAAGTTTAGGGCGATCCTTTTGACCTTTGAACGATTTGGCCAATAGTGTAATAGATAATTTAAACGTTGATATTCCAGACTGTGGTCAGTTGAACTTTTGATCAAATGACCATTGTTATTTTAAAATTTGTTGATTTGTTTGTTGTTCTTTTGAAATTTGCTCGATGAAGTTTTGATTTTCTAATATGCAACTCCACACAGTACTTCGGCTCGGGGCAAAGTCTCACGTAATATAAGTTTTAAGTCAGATCGCACATGGAGTACTGTAGTCACCTTTGGGCGGCACACCTTGATACTAGGATCTTGTGATTCGGTTTAGAGACAAGTTGTGATGATCGGCGATGATCCTAAACTAACACACGGTATTGATCCTTTGAGTTTATAGAAAGATTTTGCCTCCCTTTTTATGTTCTACCGCTTGTACAATAGGTTGCGTTCCGAGGAGTTGTTCGACATTATGCCAACAGCCTCATTTTATAATCGCACCTCTCGCCGACGGCTGGGAGTTAATCCGCCTACACTGGAGCTGCAATGGAGCCGTACTGTGCGGTTCTAGAGAAGTTTTCTACCGAGAACTCAAAAGTCCTTGTCAAACTCTTAGGCTTAGGTAGCGGACCCCGCCAATCCTAATGGAATAGGAAAAAGAAGATTTTTGAACACATGTGATCGAAACCTTCAAAACTGTGATCTTCAAGAAAATGAGACGAATGTAAAATTTTAGGAGTAGGATAATTGTGCGGTTTATGATGATATTGTTCATACTTAAAAACGTTTTTATTAAAATAATAAAATATTTATATAAACAATACAAGTGTTATTGTACACGTGTATTGTTTTACCACCACGATTATTATGACGCCTTATCCCAAGCTTCGTAATACGCAGGCGCGCATACACAGGTACAACGCTCGGATCCTGTAATAAACACTGTGTAATACCTTCTATCTCATTCTCTCGCACGATAAATCCTATAGATGTATGTGGTTGTCTCTTTTTACTGTCGCTTATTCGTATTATCGAGTGTCAAATCACAACGATGCTAAACAAGTTTATCTTCAAAACACACTATTTTAATTTTTTAACATAGTAATGGTAATTACTCAGCAGTAATCGCAGTCGACGCACGTCACGACGTGTCTCTTCAAATTCTAATACATGCAGTTTGGTGCACGGCAGACTGGCATGCATTGCGTAAGAAGGAAATGCGTGAGCCGCATAACGTCGCCATTGTTACATTGCGGCGGTTACCCGACACTTAATGTCAGATCTTAACACCAGTATGGCACTACGCTAGTGGGTGTATAAAACACAACACAAAATTTGTGTTTTATTGCTCAGAGAAACCGCATGCGGTCTTTGTCTAGTTTAATATTCAACTCTGGAATGCGTTACCAGTATCTATTAAGAAATCGTGCAGCAAATTTGTCTTCAAAAAGAAGGTACACCAATATCTTTTTGAAAGCTCGACAAGGCAGTAAGACCGTCATCATTATTTATATACTCGTATTTCTATTATTTTAATTTAAGTTGTAGGAGTTATGTATGTCTAACACGTTTGTATGTATCGCATAATTTATATGTATGTATGTATATGTATTGTAAGTATATATGTATATGTATATATATATATATATATACATATATACTTGCTTATATATTATGTATTATTATTGTGTATATATATAAATGTATTACTATTATATATATATATATTTAGCCGCAATCGTGATTCTCTGCACTCCCAAAGGTCGACTGGTAGAGAATGCAACTAGCATTAAGTCCGCCTATTGTACCAAAATGTAAAGTGGTCAATAAAGTTTTAAATAAATAAATAAATCCCATGATATAAGCCGTAAATCAGAATTTAAAAAAAAATATGTATCAAGAACCCTAGCAACTGGCGAACGTGCATGAAAAGAGCTATGAATGTTAAAGAAGAGCGTGAAGTGTGTAATGACCGAATCATTTGGCGCTCGGTTCTCTCTGCCTACCCCGAAAGGAACCAGATCCGTGAACCAGTTAATGAAAGCTACGCCTTCTACTTTGGGGTGTAAGCACGCACCCGTGGTGCACCCTGCTTATCAACAGACGAGGCTCTGGCGAAAGAGAGATAGGGCACGATGTTAGACGGGGAGGTACTTCTACCTCAGAGAAGACCTGCGAGTGAGTGAGGTCACCAGAAGACGAAGAGTTACCGTGTTGACGGGGGTGGCAACGCGCTACAACTACGTCGGAAGGCATACAAGCATACAATCCACCTGATGCTGGTCCCTATTAACGCTTGCGATATATTAAGCGAGTGAAGTGTGTAAGGACTGAGTCATTTGGCGATCGGTTCTCTCTGCCTACCCCGAAACGGACCTGGTGTGAAGATATATATACATACATATATACCTAGTTTTATACCTAGAGAAATAACGGAGTTTTGACGGAAATGTGATCCATTAGAATTGGCGTCCGCTACCTAAATCGAAGGATTTAGTGAAGACACCGATTTTGACATGAAGCGACTGATGCGTCAGACCTCCACAACTCAAAGGGAAAACCGGACCTTTATTAGGTTAGGTCACACATGTCTTTTGAAATATAATTTCACACTTCACTTGCTTATTTAACATTCATAGCTCTTTTAGTCCACGCTCGCCGATTCCTAGAGCTTCTGACGTCACCTTCTGATAAAACACGACCAATTTGGTCATGGTAGATTAGTCTTGGTCTTCCTCGGCTCCTACGTCATTCCACTTTCGCATTGTATATCTGTTTCTCTATTCTTTCATCCTGCATTCCTTCTACATGTCCGAACCAACGGACCAAGAATACAACTACTACTCTTACTTAGTGTTTTAGCGCTTAAATATCTCACGGACTAGAGTCTATGGTCCAGTGCGAGGACTTTTTACTAATAATGTGGTACGTGAAATGATGTTGATCCTTGGACCAGTTAATGAAAGCTACGCCTTCTATTTTGGGGTGTAAGCACGTGCCCGTGGTGCACCCTGCTTAACAACAGACGAGGCTCTGGCGAAAGAGAGGTAGGGCACGACATTAGACGGGGACGTACCTCTACCTCAGCGAAGATGGCAGCCAAATAACAACTGGAGGGTTGTTGTGTTCCTGCGTGTGAGTGAGGTCACCAGAAGACGAGGAGTTGCCGTGACAGCGAGGGGTGGCAACGCGCTAGCGACATAATTTTTGTTGCTAGCGTTATGAACGCTACGGCTACGATTACCGATATACATCAGGCGGACCGTATGCTTGTTCGCTATACATCGTAGTAATAAAAAAAATACTTCACTCCCAACCCGTAGCGATTTTGAAATAGAAAACAAAGTCGTTATATTGGTTCGGAATGGAACATATAGGCATACACCTACAGTTATACAATATAGTCAACCTTGATGTAATAATATATCAGTACATTGGGAAATCTCCGGAAATGTACTTTAATTTTGTCTTAAATAAAAAAAAAATCTAGAACATTAGTTATTTTTAAAAACGATTAACATTTAATTCAAGTTAATTATTTAAAATATTTTTTCCATATAACTTTTATAATTAATTATTATTATAAAAAGTTCACGACTTACATTATCATTGGACATGGTGTTACACCCTTTCAGCGGGAGCGTGTACTGCAGGTCTCCTCTCGCCGACACGTACTCCCGAAGACACGAGGAGTTGCTGCCCAGCCCCGCGGGGTACACGATCCCGTTGAAGGTCTCGTAGAGGCTGGGAAATGAAACAGAATGTTTAATGACAAGAAATCCTATTTATGCTAGTATATAAAGCAGAAGACTTTGTTTGTTTAATTTTGCGTCACCCCATTCCCTGGGGTGATCGCTTCAGATGATGTCTTCATAGCCCTTCCGGCTAAGGCAGTCCCAGGGGTTTTAGTCAGTAGAAATCTGACATCATCAGTTCGTTCGCACGGAATGGTATCTTTGGAAGATCTCACCTCCTCCCTCCCATTTTCCGAAGGGTGCCCATCACGGAAGAATGACTAATGCACACTCGCGAGTGTGGGTTAGTCCTTCTTTTGTGGGTTTACAATTTTCTTGGGCGAAAAAAAAAAAATTGTTTAATTGTTTGTTTGAGCGAGCTAATCTCTCAGATTGGAATCAGTCAGATTTTAAAAAGTCTTTTTTTGATTCAACTCAATTCTTGAAAACGGTTATTGGCTATTTAACGTCACGATACGAACATAACAAGCCGAGAGCAAAGAAAAAAGTAAGATAAAGCGAATGCCGCGGGATATAAGAGAGGTAGGGCGCATCAAAGCAGCCCGTCTGGGGAAGTACCTCCACCTCACAGAAAACCGTAGCCAATTAACAACTCCCTAGAGGGTTGTTGTGTTCCTGCTTGTGAGTGAGGTCACCAGTAAGCTCCCAAGGAGTATCTGTATAAGCAGAAAAGGAGGCGCGCGAGAGATACTTAATATATCGCAAGCGTTAATAGGCTACGGTACCCGCTTTACATCAGGCGGGCCGTATGCTTGTATGCCTCCCGATATAGTATAAAAAAAGGGATACTCGTGAACGACGTCGGGGGGTGTATCCACCTTTTATATAAACTGTATTCGTAACTACAGTGATTTCTTGGTTACGTATTACTAAAAGTAGTTGGAGTATATAATAAGGCATCTTTCTCTTTTGATGTACAAAAGGTATACAAAGTGCACATCAAAAGAGAAAGATTTATAATGTTGTTTACAAAGTTTTATAATGTTTTTTATACTGGCTCAGCATAGTGGCTCCGCTTCGCCTGTTGGTAAGCGAAAAGAGGAGACCAAATTGCAGCGGCAACTGACAAAGGACTACAGTGTCCTGTCAGTTGACGTTACCATGCTAGCCCGAGATGTGCTTCTTCACGCTTCGTTTGAAAGATCCCATGTTGTACGAAGGAGGATACACATGTGCTGGCAAGGCGTTCCACTTTTTAATAGTTCGACAGAGATAGGAGTTGCCGAACTTTTGGTACGAGAACAAATGTCCTCAACAATAGAATGATGACATCGCAAGGCTGCACGTGTGTGGGTCTATGACTTAAATAGAATATACATAAATAAATAAATAAGTAAAGTAACAATATAAGTAAAGTAACTATAAATAAGTTTGGCAAGCGTAAGTTGATTCTCTTCTGTACGTATAAGAGATAAATAGATAATTGCCATTGGGCTCTCCCGGGCACTTAGAAATATAACCGCTAACAATTGATTAATTAAGTTAACAGCTTCATAGGTATATTTCTGGTTAAATTTGAATTTATGTTCCATAATTTCATTAACAGTGATATATCTCTTCTTTTTAAATATGTTCACATAACTCACCATCAACAAAATTCACAATTTAGTATGAAGCAGCGCCACTGCACCGCGCGTGTGGTATCAATTTATCAATACTATGGCACACTGAGTTGCGTACGGACTGAGTAGTCCACGTCTGAGTTACTGTATTGAAGATTTTTGCTGCGTTACCCATGTCTACTGTTTTCTGTAAGTGTAGATACTTCCCCAATCGTGATTTGATGGATGGATGAAGGGTCCTCTCTCAAAACATTCAAACCAAGACAGTCATAAGAATTTATTCTAATGTTTGTTCTAAATGGTAATCGAACACACAACTATGCAGATGAAGCAGAATTAAAGTGGCTCTGTTTCTCAACCACTATTATGTGTAGAAAAAGGGACTCCATGAGTCTTGGTTTTAAACCAGCGGTTGCTGAACGACTCGGGCACCGGGGTTCCTCATTTTAAAGCAATTACTTTAAAAAGAGTAAAATAAAAATAAAGCATTGAACAATTACTTCTCAGACAAACAAACATTGCATTTATAGTTATTTTGTAAAACATCCATTACTAAGATGCCCGCTGCCAACATTCAAAAACAAAACAAAATGCGCCTACTTAATGGATGACAGTTTTCTTTGTTTCTTTTGTTACTTTGTAAATTGTATGTAAGTTTAGTGATGCCAGTAGGCTCGGCCTTCCATATTGTAAAGATATTGGATTTGTTTCTTTTGAAGACAGAGAGATAAGATCAACGACCGATTGTTACATACATACTCGTATATTTTAAAGTGCTTTTCAAATTGTGTTTGGTTATTTTATGTTTTCTTCTAATATGGGCCATAACATCTATTCACATTCGCAGTGCTTAGTTGTTAGTAACGCTATTTTGACACAAACGCTCGTGTGTTGTTTGGCAAAAAAATCCTAGGTTCCGAATTTGTTAATTAATGAGATCGAGAGAAACAATATTATTTCAAAAGATTTAAAAACTACTATAACTAGCACTTTCGATAATAATGGCTGTTTTGTATTTTGTGTTTTTTATAGATATAATTTTGAGCACCAAAATAGATCGGCCATAGAGCTTCCACTTATCTACATATATACGATTAGTAAATTGGAATTCCAAATATATCAATCAGACATATAAGCTGTTGCGGCGTTAAGTGGTCTTGCGATGTCATTTGATTTCGAGATGCCATTAAAATAAGGTAAATGCATTTACTATTTTATTGGCACATCCGATGCCATATGTTCAGAGCTTATATTATGACTTATAAACCTATTTATGTCTATCGGTGATAGATCACTTAAGAGTAGTGTGAAAGGGTAAGTGAGGTGTCAATTATATGACCATGTATGGGTTAAGGTTATAACTTAAGTATTATCCGACATTAGAGTATACATAAGCAGGTTATAAAGCGCGCGTATCTCTCCTCTCCTGTCGGTTATGCCGATCATGAACAGACTTTTATGTGTCTATGGTATAGAGCTATCATAGTGATGCTCAAAGCGTGACGGAAATTCTGGACTATCGATATTTCAAAACAAATATTCCTACAAGGCTCATTCCCAAAAATACTATTATTATCTCTGATAGAAGCACATTTGACTACTGATCGACAGCGACGTTTACACGCAGTGTTGTTCATACATTCTTACAGCTCATACTTAGTATCTATAGCTTGCTTATGTGTATTCTAAGTATTACACACATCCGCACTGAATTTCAATATAAATTCTTATTCGGCCTTTTCACTTCAACTCCCTAGTCGTCCTATAATAAAAAAGTAAATGTTATGAGGATATCTGGAACGCTAACCTGTCTGTATGCGAAGCTTGTGTGTGAGCGAGCGCGACGGTGACATGCATGCTGTCCCTCTCACAGGCTACCGTCAGCGTGTCGAGCGGCGCCAGCGCGCCCGGCCACATCGTCGTGTCACTTTCTGTTGCTGACGCTACTGTCGTCACTGATGTTTCTGAAAATAATGAACTTATTATAATTCATGAATATGTCTATATATCCAGTTAGACCATGGAGATCTGCCTGTATATGCCCTGCAGTCGGCACAAATTATTGCACGAATTTATTTTTCGTCCGTTTATGATTTTATGAGATAAACTTATTACATGAATAAAATGAAACGTAAAATGAATTCGAGCGATAATATGTGTTCATAATTCGCGAAAAGTGAATTTAGGCGATAATTTGTGTCGACTGCAGTCGTATTAATTTTAATTGTGATAATTCGATTAAATATTCTTCAGCCATGCAATTCTGTAAGAGCAAACGTCCTTACATCCTCGGAAACATCGGCTGTTACAGCCTTGAACACAAAATTGCAATTCTTTGGTGTCGCTTTTTATGGTTGTGCGACACTAGCGCCGCAAGGCTGCGTTTGGAATTGGAATTCTACAAGGCAAACAGCCTCGCGTACGCTTACAGCCTTATAGAATATCAAATAATTTAGCCGTGATCGCAGTAGACAATGTCAAAGCTGTGACATCTGTGATCACAGCGACGCACACAGCCATTACGAGTCGCTTAGAGAATTGCATGGCTGTACTGTTCGATTAACTTTAGACACACTTTACATTTCGAGTTATACAGTTCCATAGCTGACTTCTTTTCTAGATTCGACATAATTAGACATGATCCATGTGTGGCATGGATCATATACATAAACAGGAACATATTTTCCGATACGTTTTCTAATGTAACAGATGACAAACCAGGTATGGTTTACTTCTTGCTATGTTACAATATACTCGTATCTAAAACAGGAAGATAGAAGTATTTCGAAGAGACTTTTACTGCAAACAGTGGTCCAAGCACTACACATATTGACTTACTAACAATCACTAAGAATCTTTAAAAAAAAATCTTTAATGTATGTTACGGTCGTAGATTAAGATATGTTTTACTTTTAATTATAATATAGTAGTATTTTAATAATAGTACCTATAGTCATAATTATGACACTCGCTTATGACATATATACTGAATAACGGTAACTGCGGGTTCTGACGGGTTAACCCTTCGAAACCCGGGTGGTCGTATACGACCGCGAAATGTATGGGAAAACGTATATAACGGGTTCTGACTGCTCAAGAGGTATAAACATCAACATTTAAAAAATTCTACCTAATTGACTGATTTCATTAAAAAGAAATCTACCATTTAGACACATTTTTTAAGAATATTTTCTGAAAATTAGGGGAAAATAGCGAACAAAACTGTTTGTTTACGTATATACAAACGCACGCAGCTATCAGTTTAAAATGATTAAACGACTCGAGTGACTTAGTCTTCTTTTTCTTAGTGTTATCCCGTTTTTTTTAATCCATTAGGATTGGCGGGGTCCACTACCTGAGACTAAGGATTTGGCGAAGATACTGATTTTTACATGAAGCGACTGCCGTCAAACCACCACAACTCAGAGGGAAAACAAGACCTTTCTTAGGTAAGGTCACGCGTCTTTCGAAATAATGCTTATTTGGACGTGCGGGTTTCCTCACGATGTTTTCCTTCGCCGTCGCATAAATGCAAAGCACGAATTTAGTGGTACATTTTAGGATTCGAATCGAGGACTACTTGGTCCTTATCCACTATGTTATCACTGCTAAAATGACTCAAGTGGCATTAAAATGTAAAGATATAATAAATGAAATAAAGGTTAAATGAAGCTGAAAATGTAATCAGGACGCCTACTGTACTGCACTGCATTCGCATTTTGGAAGAAATTTGAGTACAAACGTTTGTTTACGTATCAATATGGCTTCGTTCACTTACATACATAGCCAAAGAATATTTAAAACTATTCGTATTGCGAGAGGTAGGACGCATCAAAGTAGTCCGAATGGGGAAGTTGCTTGACTTCACAAAAACCGCTTTCTATTTTTCAATTTTTTTTATTTCTCGAGACACGAGAATTCTCGATCAAGATTTCTCGAGTATCTCGAGCAATTTAGAATTTTTTAATAAATCGCGATGTTATTTTTAAATATTTGCTTTGTTACAAATTAGATTGATAGATGAGATCAATTAAATACAATGGTAAATTTTTAGTTACCATAAATTACACTTATTCAAATAAACAATAAACAATAAATTAAATAAACTGTGCGCGGCTGGTCTATATAAAAAATAATGAGTAGGGTAGTGCTTAACTTTTTTATATTTATTGGGTCCCTACCAGTGCCCAAACGTACAACAATTTTTAATTAAATAAAAAATAATTGGTAAAATTAAATCAACAAAATTAGTACATATTTAGATAACTATAAAAACTTGTTTAATTAAACATATATTTTGCTACCAACTTCAACTAATAATGCCTTGTATATTTAGAAACTATTATCGTAATAACATCACAGTCTAAGAAATTGTAATTAACTTTCACTATTTTTTAATCATAGTTTTTGAACATAGTATGTTAACTAAAACTATCCCCAAAATAATCAAGAAAGAAATCAAATTTTAATTCAACGCATTTCCGTATAAAATTGGCTTTTGAAAATTATTAGTTAGGGTATTAGTTACGTAGCGCACGGACTTGATTTCTCGAGTTTTTTTTTCCCGTCTCGACTAAACCCAAATTTCTCAAGAATTCTCGAACAGAATCCCTAGGTCGTATCCACGTGTGTTTCTCGAAGTTATCTAAAAAAAGTATACCAAATGTCAATGTTGACTTTTAGCGTAATTTTACAGTGCCTTAAATATAATTTAGATTTAATAAACTATAACAAAGTATATGAATATCTTGATGTATCTTCACTCCAAGTCCAATGCGAGGTAGCCAGAGTGGACCGAGCGACACCTCACTCGCTTCCTTCGTTCATAATTCTTGCACGCTCGATTTCTACAGCTCCTGACATCACCATTTGATAAAACACGGCCAATTTGATCGTAGTTAGTAAGTCTTGTCCTCGGCTCCTACATCCTTTTTTACCGTTATATATCCGTTTCATTATTCAATAGATACTTTTTTATTTATTCTTTCATATCTTTTTTTTTCTTTAAAATAAATTATATTCTTTAAATATAACATAAATTTGCACGCAACGCGAGTATCGTAGCAATATATCAGAGAGAATAATTGCGTAGATATAATCTACCATAATTATGTGCGCAGAAAGCATGCAAAAAATACAACATGATATGGCAACACATTAGCATTCTCTAGAAAGTATGGAATTGTTCTTGTGGAACGATACGTAGGTACTAAATGCATGCTAAGGGATACATAGGGTAATAATAATCATCAAAAGGAAATATATTTTTTTACAACGTCGGGAGGCATACAAGCATACGACCCACCTGATGCGCTTACCGTAACCTATAAACGCTTGCAATACATTAAGTTACATAACTCGCGCGATGCCACCTCTGCTACTAACACTGCAACTCCATAGAAACTTATTGGTGACCTCACTCATACACAGAAATACAACAATCCTCTAGGGAGTTCTTATTTGGCTGCAGTTTTCTGTGAGGTGGAGGTACTTCGCCAGACGGGCTGCTTAGATGCGCTCTACCTCTCTAACAATACCCAGACCAAGACAAACAGACGTATTCGTGCACACATATGTTTGTCCTGTGTGCGAATCGAACCCACTAGCGTCGGTGTCAAAGTAACGTAACAGCGCGTTTCGCCACTGCGCCACCGAGCTCGTCATATAATAGGATTCTTCTCTAGAGAGCCACTCGCCTCGATCCTGAGTCACCTGCGTCCATCGACTCCCCACAAATGTGCCGTCTTCCCACCCCATCTCAACCCGTAGCTAGGGAAATATGCAGGAGACGAGAAGCTACGTCCTCTGTGTACAGAAATTAATTATTACGGTTGCCAACCCGCCGGCTAAACGTGGCAACTATGTTACAGTATATATATATATATATAATCTCAATGATAAATATAAGAACGAGAAAACCCCCAGTCACTGGCAGCCCCGCTGATCCTCGCTCCGGTAGCGGTCAGAGTATCGACGAGGCAGGACTATAGAACATTTCAATTAAACATACTCTCAACAACAGACAGCTCCTAAGCAGATGCTGCATTACTAGCAGAGGTGGCATCGCGCCGAGTGATACTCAATGTAAACAAGCATTCATAGCCTGTAGTAAGGGCATTAATAATAATATTGTCGGACAAGTTACACAGCGCCATCTAGCCCCAAAGTAAGCGAAGCTTGTGTTATGGGTACTAGAAAACTGATAAACATACGTAAATATTTTTTTATGTAAATACATACTTATTATACATAGAAAATACCCAGACCAAGACAAACAGACATGTTCATGCACACAAATGTTTGTACTGTGTGGGAATCGAACCCACGAGCGTCGGTGTCAAAGTAGCGTAACAGCGCGTTTCACCACTGCGTCACCGAGCTCGTCAAATCGGCTCGGCATTACATCATGTGGGCCGTATGTACGTATGCCACCTGACGGTGTATAAAAAAAATGACAAAATGCCAGCGAGTGTAGTTTTTTTAGCCACATTGGCTAGCGTTTCGTGGAATCTGGATTCTAAAGATCTAACTTTTTTACACCACGGCAATTAGATAAGTTAAGGCAATCGCTGGACAGGATCAAATGAGCCCGGCGCGGCGGCAAGGCGGCACGTCAAAGGATTTAATTATGCCGGGATCGTTAACATTTTTTCGAAGTCACGATACCTACCCAAGTTTTGAGTTAAGTTACTTATAGTTAGTATCAATTTTAGAGCTAAAGTCAACTATCCACATGGTGCATCCTGGGTAAGAACCTCCACTTTATAATAACAATAATAATCTTTATTCATCTCTACAAACGTTTGCACTTACAATTTAAGCCTATTTATTTTAGACTAGCTGTGCCCGCGACTTCGTCCGCGTGGAATATTATTTATTTATATTAATAAAAATAAATAAAATTTCTAAAAGTAGCCTAAGTTACTCCTTATTACATCAGCTATCTTGATATGGTTGTCTGGAAGAGATCGCTTTAGCGATAAGACCGCCCATTGTACTCTTTCAATAACATGTTACTTCAATGTATTAATTTTGGTGCAATAAAGTGTATTCTATTCTATCTGCCAGTAAAATGCCCGTAAAAATCGGTCCAATCGCTTTAGAGATTAGCCGGAACAAACAGACAGACAGACAGACAAAAATTGAAAAAATATTCATTTTGGTATATGTACCGTGTATACATCCATATGCATTTAGTAAAAAGCGGTTATTTCAATATTACAAACAGACACTCCAATTTTATTTACCTGTATAGATTACAAAAAGTAAAAACCTATTTGGGAGAGATCTGACATAGGTAAAAGAATTCTTACCTGTACCTACTACAGGTCACCAGGATTCCTCCGGTTTGAATGATTAAACTACTTATTAGACGCAAGTCTGCAGGTAAGTACAACAAAGATCATGTTGGTTAAATAACAAAAAAAATGTACTAAGAAAATCAAAAGGAAAACTGAAATGGGAATATATACGTGTGTTCTCGATTAACACTGATTAGCCATTATTTCATATACAGTTTTAATAATGTTGATTGTAGTAGGTATATATATATATATATATGTACTTATGTGTTTCCAGTATGTATGAAACATTATTAGTCTTATTTCTAGTTGGGTCAAAAGCGTACGGGTAGATATGTGCGTGTGAAATTTTATGTGTGATGCTTATAATTATAATTAAATAATGTAATGATATATATATATAATATATATATATATATATATATATATATATATATATATATATATATATAGATGCATTATCAATCCTCAAGTCAATGGTTTGAGCAGATTTTCCGTAGACTCGTAATCTAAGGTGTTCAGCCATGTTGATTTTTTTTTAATGCGTGTTATGATCGCGTATTAATAGAAAGAGAACCGTTAATTTTATTATAAAGATAGCTACGAAGAAAATAATAAAATTTATGTGAGAAACCAGTTTTGAATTTATTTAACGGCAAGTCGTAGTACACTACGACTTCAATAATGCTAGAGTGCATTTTAGGGTCGTTAGCAATATATATAGTTGTCTCATCGTTAGTACACCTCATGTCTGATAAACGTCATAGGTAGGATGGTGGAAAGGATAGAAAAGCACTCACTTTTAATATCACATGTTGGGCTCGTTCAAGGTCCAGCATGTGCGTTTTAGATGAGCCGCCCCAAGTGGTGATACAATAGCTTATTAGAGATTCAGCTAATGCCAGATAAACTGATTTTACTAATTTGCGATCTGCCACATACCTCAAATATTTAAAAATATGTTTTTATTATTGTAACGTATATAATTAGTGTAATTGTAAGGGACATTAAGTGAGCTTTAAAATTGAGTAAGGAATCTAAGGTACTTCAACATCACAACATCAAGATAGTTAAGAGAGATACAACTTTGAAGAATACCGCAACAACAATTTCCAGATGTGTCGTTACAGGTGTGGGTTTTCTCAACACTCCATTCACACTATTCTCAGCACTCACTCGTCTTTCTACATTAGCGTTGTACCTTCCATCGCTTCTGAAAGCGCATCCAAGATATACAATCTCATTCACTTGACTTCACTTCGTCATAATCGTAATTCTTACATTGGTTCTGGTTTCGACTCAGTCAATTATTTCTAATAATCTACGAATCTTTGTCTTTTTCTCATTCAATAGTAAGCTTTTCTCCATACAATCGTCTTTCATTATTGTGACCAGTGTTTGCTGTTCAGATGGTGTTTCTGCTAATACACACAGTTCTCCACTAGGTCACCCATGCGTAATCCCACATTCGTCGATCTTATTCCCTGTAGACAACTATCGAGATACAGAATAAACAGCCTAGCAGACAGCGTGCAACCCTGTTTGACACCAATTTTGACATCAAACCAGGGTGACATGTTTCCATCCATTCGCACACATGCTGAGTAATTCTTGTATGTGGATTGGACAGCACGGAGTAGTGTACCGTCAACCCATATCTCGGCAATATGCCCCATAGCTCCTTCCACACAACCCTATCTCTATAAGGAAGGGGTCCATCATATTCAAACATTAGTTAGGCAGAAGGTCTACGGGTAGCAGAAAATATATAAGGGGTCGTCGGGACAAAAAAGATTGGAAACTTTCCTGAATTAAAAATCGTCCTACGGTTTCGATAAATTTCAAGTCATTAGCTTTTGAAATTATTATTGGGAAAGTATTAGGGAAGAATTTATATATTAGTGTGGATTGCTAGGAATCAAGTTACGTATATACGCATGTTATATCAAGGCATGTCGTTAAAAAACAGCTGTGTTGACCTTTCCGCAAGGTCGACATTTGCATAAATATCTCAAAAGCTTCGAGCGTTTGACGCAAGGTTGGCATTTCTGATGAATATAGGTATGCGGTAGTGTGATTCATTGACAAACAAAAACTGACATCTTTTAGAATTTCGTGGAATCTTACTACTTTAGATCAGCAGCATGGGCAATGGCACGTAAGTGGGATTGCAGCACTGGTAGCTGAGTGGATAAAGAATCGGTCCGAAGAATAAGAAAGAATGACGAAACAGATATACATTGCGTGGGAGTGGAAGGATGTAGGAGCCGAGGAAGGCCAAGAATAACCTACCATGACCAAGTTGGTCGTGTTTTAACAGAGGGTGATGTTAGGAGCCCTAGGAACCGGCGAGCGTGCATGAAAAGAGCTATGAATGTTAAAGAAACGAATGTATTGTGTAAGTCTTATGGCTTTTGGTTCCCTTTGCTTACCCCGCAAGGCGTGAAGTACATACATGTACACATTTGTAATTAATTGTAGGCAATGAAGGTAATTATCGTGAGGGAACCAGAACGTCCCAGAAATTATATATGGAATGTCGTGTGACCTAACAGCAGCAGCGATCTGACAGCAGTTGCTCCATGTAAATTTCCTTATCTTAGGTAGCGGACGACATCAATACCAGTGGATTAGGAAACAAAACATATGACAGAATGAAACAAGTATATTTTATATATATATATATGTATGTTTTGAGATGGAGCGATTGCCGTCAAACCTCCACAAGCCAAAAGGAAATCGGGTTAGGTCATACATCTTTTTTTTATACAACTAGGTTGGCAAACAAGCATGCGGTCCGCATTAGATGGTAAGCGGTCACCGTAGCCTATTGACACTCGCAACACCAAGGGGATATTACTCGCGCGCTGCCAATCTTGTGACCTAAGGCTGTTTCGTCACAGTACCCAGTAATTTCTCTGTCATATCTCACCTTTCAAACCGGAGCACAGCTATATAAATATAGCTGTTTCGCGGTAGAAATAGGTGAGACAGAGGTACCCACGCAGACGAGTTTTGTACAAAGTCTCCCTCTGGTGATCTCATCACATCTTTCGAAATATAATTTCTCAGACGTGTGTTCACCGCCGAGCAAGTGATAAATATGTATATAAATCCGAAAACACGATTTTAGCGGTACATGCTTGCACCATCATTCGAACGGAGAAACCAGTCAGTTGATTGGCTTCTACTAGGCTATAACTGATCTACATATTTAATATGTACACCAATATATAAATAATACAGTGTCATAATTGAAAAATTTCGTTGGGTAGCAAACAAACATACTACCCCAAACAAAGCGTCTAGTCTAGATGCTTGCAAGGGCTACGCTTGAGCTTTGTTTCTCATGCCTGAACTCCCGCCTGCGTCCTAATGTTCTTACTAATTATGCGTAGAGGTTTGTTACAATCGCCAAACCACACCGAAATGATTCCAAAGCGAACTACATCCCCCGATTTTGGTCGAATGTAGCCCAATATCCCATGGGAACATCTATAATAGCTTACTTTCTATTTTTTCTACTCTTAACGCGTCGAGACCCGCGTGGCTTGATCAAGCCATGCGCGTTACGGCAAACAGTATATAACGGGCCTCGACGGGTGGTGTCGTGATGTTAAATAGACTATAAACTTCCTTAAGAATTAAAGAAGAAAGACAAAAATACATTTTTCAAATCCGTTTGGTTGTTCCAGAGCGCGTTCAACTAAACAAACGGTTTATATATTAGCATAGATGAAGTCCGAGATCTCCAACGTGATAATTTCGTCGAATTCTCTACTAAACGCATGTATTCCAACTGACTCTAAAACATAGTAACGTAAGAATGGATAATAAAAGTATTCTCAGAACGACAGTAAACCGAATATAATGGTCTTTTGACACGTAACTTGTATATAAACTCCGCGACGCCATAATTTGTGACCACTTTATACTTGGAACTAAACTTTAGGTCGGTTGCAAACTTAGCTTACCCGGTAAAGGCGATTGAAGTGAACTATCAATTTATTTTTAAGACAAAACCTAATCTACATATACGAGTAGTTATAGATTCAGAGATGTATCAGAATGTTTTGTTACCCATTGTATCTTATATAAATATTATGAAATTAAAACTTATACGATTACAAAGGTTGAAAAATCATACAAATCGACTGACTAACTTCAATCAGGTAATTTCAGCAGGCATAAGTGGGCCTAGTTGAATTCGAGGAATTTCTCAATAAAAACAGAATTCTCATAATTACAAAAGATCTCTTGATGCTTGAGCTGACTACTGTAAAATAATAATTTAAAACTTGAAATAATTGACATATTTACCACTTACACAACAGCAGGGAATACTCATTATTTGTTACCTACCTTCATGATTTACATTACCTACCTACTCGCTACTAGAAACAAAAAAGCGTAAACTGAATGTCCCATTTATTACGTAAGTAGGTATAGTATAATAAGTTATATTGAATGTCAAACGTAGTCAATATTGTAACCTGTTTTTGTGTAAATAAATATTTTAGTATTTAGTACTTATATTGCATAAAGGTCACGAAATTTACGTTATTTACGTGAACAGTATAAAAAGGTTGACTACGTACGTGCATCACGTATATATATAAAGGCATAATAAGCTCATCAATATTTTTAGATCTAAAGTCAAGCCTCATTTGCCAGCTACCAACTACTACCTCGACAAAAAGAGACTACGGGAAAAGAGAGCTTTAGGCAATTAGTAGCCTGATTTAAAATACCTCTACCTCGTAGAATACCACTGACAAATATTAACTAACTATCTGGAAGGTTGCTAAACTCCTGCGTGTGAACGGGGTTAATAGTAAACTTCTAATTAGTTGATGCGAAAGCAGCGGGCGTGCGAGTGATACTTCTTGTACTGACATAGTAAAAAAAAATTAAGCAGGTAAGGAACCATAATAATATATAACGCGGAAGAGTATGTTTGCTTTTTCAATTTACCCTTATTCGGACGAGCGATTTTTAAGCGTTTTGAACGCTAGAAATTAGCCGCCCTTATATGTAAGGATGCGCCAACTAAGGTCATCGTCCCCGGTCGTCCACCCGCGACAGCGATGATTGGGATATCTTTCAAATAACTTTATGTTATTGGCAATCAGTACATTGAAGGAACCCTGTATCGGGTCTCAAGCGCCAGTTACGAAGGTTAATGATACAAGGCAAATCTTATCTTTGTCGTTATACATATATATAATTTGTATCTGAGTTTCAATCTAGGCCTATTTAAAGGTGCAATTCTTGTATAATAACTAGTCCGGCCATAAGTTCTGTTACAAATGGAAATAGATTTATCAGGAACACCGTTCCTATATGAAATCTATATGTTTGTCTGTGTGTGCGTTTTTTTTTCGAATATTCGAATTTTGACTTCTGATTCAAATTCAGCATAAAAAAGTAGAATATGAATGTTCATCTCTTAAGGAACATGGTCGTAATGGCCGACAAATAAAAAAAAAATATTTGAATTGTTATATAATTGACGAGCCAGGTGTTCCTCTGGCAATGTAAGCTTGCGCATTCTCAACTGATTTTTTATGAAGTAATGTAATCTTAACAAAACTTATACGTAAGTACATAATATAATTTATGGAAGTCTCATTAAAAAATAAAAAAAATGATTATACTCTAAATGGCCTTTGGTTTTGATACATGCCTTTGATCTGTCTGGCCACTGTCTGTACGAGTATTACGCACTGTTTCCATTAGAAAAGCCACTGCTTGCTCCAGAGATTACTTAAGAGACACAATGTCCTCTACAACTGTCCATAATTTGTAGTCTAAATGGTTCAGATCTGGGCTAGACGAGGGCCAGTCATCAGGTATTATAAAGGAACGTTGGTTTCGTCCTGAAGTTCTTTTTATTAGGGTTCTGTACCCAAAGGGTAAAACGGACCCTATTACTGAGACTCCGCTGTCCGTCCATTCGTCCGTCTGTCACCAGGCTGCATCTCATTAATATGATAGTGATAGTTAGACTTAGCTTAGTTAGCTGAAACTTTCACAGATGATGTATTTCTGTTGCCGCTATAACAACAAATACTAAAAAACAGAATAAAATTAATATTTAAGGGGGTTCCTATACAACAAACGTGATTTTTTGCTCGTTTTTGCTCGATATTGATAACGGCAACAGGTAGTCGCTTAAAATATTCACAGAATATTTACTTATATACACTTTAAAAATAAATAATTAAATTGAAATAAAACAAATATTTAAGGGGGGCTCCCATACACACAAACGTGATTTTTTTGCCGTTTTTATAGATCATGATACGGAACCCTAAGTGTGCGGGTCCGAGTCGCACTTGGCCGGTTTTTGAGGTTTTTCATCTTTTTTTGCGCGTACAAAGAAATAATCAAACTAACAAAATGTTTCTCGCTTTCGCTGCTTTATAGCAGTATAGATATATCTAATATGAGTAATTGGATGATGCATGATGATGAGTGCATTTTAATTGCCATCTAGCGACAACTTTTATAATTAAAACAATTATGATTTATTATATATGACATTTTTAAGCGATATAACTCCAAGAATTTAATTACTACGTTTTACTTCTTATTTATATACTACGTTAAAGATTTTATAGCATGGCTTTGAAACCTTCTTTCATAAGATGTGCTATAAGATCTATACTTAATATTATAAATGTGCAAAATTGTTTGTTTGTTTGTCCTCCTTTATGTCGAAACGGATTAACGGAGAGACGTAATTCTTTATACGGATATAGTGCGAGGGCACAAGAGTGACATAGGCTTCTTTCTGTTGCAATATAAACTCACTCGCATAAAAAACAGGTTTTGTTTTCCTTTGACCACACGGGCGAAGCCGCAGGTAACAGCTAGAAATAATATATGCGTTTTTCCATTTAAGATACGAAAATCTAAAAAAAATCTTATGTCAATGACATTACTGCGACTCTAAAAGCTAAAAAGAGTCATGGTGTCATTAAACACAATGTGATGTTACAGGAATGGTCAGAAGTTACAAACCTGTCCGCCATTTTAAGGCATTTCCTGTATGAGTCACTGGTATTTACAGGACAAGCGATTATTGTTGAAGTAAGTAATTACCAGTTGGATGGCGCAGTGGTTAATAACGCGACTTTGACACTAACGCTCGTGGGTTCGATTCCCAACCAGGACAAACATTTGTGTGCATGTACATGTCAGTTTGCCTTGGTCTGGTTTATAAGAGAGGTAGAGCGCATAAAAGCGGCTGCATTATGATTATATTTATTTATTTTATTTTATTTATTGTATTTATAGCAATCGGATAAACGGTATATATTTTTTTTTTTTTATACAGCATACTAGCATACGGCCCACCTGATGTAAAGCGAATACCGTTGCCTAGAAACGCTCGCAATATATAAAGTATCATTCGCACGATGCTAACTCTACTGCTAGCACAGCAACTCCTTAGGAGCCTACTGGTGGCTTCACTCACAAGCAGGAACACAACACCCATCTAGTGAGTTGTTATTTGGCTGTGAGGTGGAGGTACTTCCCCATACGGGGTGCTTTGATGCGCAATAACCCCTCTTAATAACATCCAGGCCAAGTCAAACGTACATGTTCATGCACACAAATGTTTGTCCTGTGTGGGAATCGAACCCACAAGCGTTGGTGTCAAAGCCGTGCCATTCACGCCTGCGCCACCGAGCTCGTCAAAACTCAATTTGGGTTGAGTATGCGAGAATGAAACCAAACTCATTCCCGTTCGACCCCAACTGGCGTAAGTAGGACAATGCCGGTAAGTAAAGTACTTACCATCAGAGGGCGGTAATTGTTTAGAACGCGCGGTCGCCGCTAGCACCACCAGTAGCAAGCTCCACCTCCACATTTTCAGTCTGAAACAATAATAAGAATAAATTAACCCTTTCCCTTCCGTCATAGAACCACACGTGCGGGCTTGCGATGTCATCCACTGTTGAGAATATCTCTTCGCGTACATAAAAGTTAGGCAACTCCTATCTTTGTCGTACCATTAAAAAGTGGAACGCCTTGCTGCATATGTGTTCCCTCCTTCCTACAATATGGGATCCTTCCTTTAAAAATAAACATAATACTACATTTGAATTTGGAATCTGTCATTTTTATATGATTGTTCATTGAGTTTTCTCATTTTGGCGCCAATACATTGTACAATATTTTGCGATATTAAAATGGAGTGGGGTGATAAAGAGAATCGAATCGCTGTGATTGCATTACACAGAGTAGGTATGGAGCCAAATGCAATTTTTAAAACTCTCCATACGCTAGGTATTAGTAAAATGTTTGTGTACCGGGCTATTAATAGGTACAATGAGGCCTCCTCTGTTTGTGACAGAAAAAGATCTGGCCGTCCACGTAGTGTTCGTACGAAAAAGGTGGTCAAAGCAGTAAGAAGCAAAAGCAAAAGATTTTATCTCGGGAGATTAAGATAGCACCTAGAACCATGTCGCGTATTTTAAAAAATGACTCAGGACTTGCAGCCTATAAGAGACGTACTGGTCATTTCTTAATAATTTAAAAAAGAATAGGGTAGTAAAATCGAAACAACTACTGAAGCGGTACGCAAAGGGAGGTCACAGAACAATTTTGTTTACGGATGACAAAATTTTTACAATTGAGCAACATTTTAGCAAACAAAATGACCGTATTTATGCTTAAAGCTCTAAGGAAGCTTCCCAATTAGTCGACAGACTGCAACGTGTGCACTATCCGACTTCAGTGATGGTTTGGTGGGGTATTAGCTATGAAGGAGTGACTGAGCCATACTTTTGTGAAAAAGGTATCAAAACATCGGCACAAGTGTATCAAGATACCATTCTTGAGAAGGTAATGAAGCCCCTTAACAACATCATGTTCAATAACCAAGAATGGTCCTTCGAGCAAGACTTGGCGCCGGGTCATAAAGCTCAGTCTACGCAGTCTTGGTTGGAAACGAACGTTTCGGACTTCATCAGAGCTGAAGACTGGCCGTCATCTAGTCCCGATCTTAATCCGCTGGATTATGATTTATAGTCAGTTTTAGATAGTACGGCTTGCTCTAAACGCCATGATAATTTGGAGTCCCTAAAACAATCCGTACGATTGGCAGTGAAGAATTTTCCCATGGAAAGAATGCGTGCTTCTATTGATAACTGGCCTCAACGTTTAAAGGACTGTATGGCAGCCAATGGAGACCAATTCGAATAAGCTTTTTATATTTTAAATTGTTTTATATTTATGTATTAAACTAACACACTGTAAAAGTAATAAATGTTATTTGCAATAGAATTTTTTTTTTCTTAGTTTTAGTATTTATGGCAAGACTAGGTATATATATATATATTTGGGCGATGTAAATTATATTATATTAAGCTAAGAAATAAATTACATTAAGCTAATTTATTGTTAAAAATATTATTGTCTCTTTACAAAGGTAATAGAAAACATGCACATTTAATTTAGGTTATTAACATTTAACTATGTAATGGAATCATTCAAATCGAAAATGGTATGAATACTTTAAACTATATATGAGAGATATGGCGCATCACAGCAGACCGTCTGGGAAAGTACCTCCACCTCACAGAAAACCGCAGCCAAATAACATCCCGCTAGAGGGTTGTTGTGTTCCTGCGTGTGAGTAAGGTCATCAGTAAGCTCCCAAGGAGTTACTGTGTAAGCAGCAGAGGAGGCATCGCGCGGGTGATAATTAATATTCTCAAGCGTTAATAGGCTATGGTAGCCGCTTTACATCAGGTGGGCTGTATGCTTGTACGCCTTCCGACGTTGTGTAAAAAAAAACTAATATTGGAAATTAAACAGAGGCAAGTTATGATGCGGGAAGAGTAAGTACTCCGCTCTTTCTGGTTTCGGGACGAACAAACCGAGTAACTCGGTCGAGTACTCGGTTCGGTAAAGACAAAACCGACTAATATTCTGAGTACAGAATATTAGTCGGTTTTATCTTTAGTTTATTTTCTTTTTATTCAACGTTGGGAGGTACACAAGCATACGGCCTACCTGATGGAAAGCGGGTACCGTAGCCTATTAACGTTTGCGATATATTAAGTATCACTCGCGATGCCTCCTCTGCTGCTTACACAGCAATTCGTCGGGAGCTTATTGGTAACCCCACTCACACGCAGGAACACAACAACCCTCTAGGGAGTTGTTATTTGGCTGCGCTTTTCTGTGAGGTGGAGGTACTTTCCCAGACGGGCTGCTTTGATGTGCCCTACCTCTATAAAACATTCAGACCAAGACAAACAGACAAATCATTCACACAAATGTTTGCCTTGTGTGAGAATCGAACCCACTAGCGTTGGTGTCAAAGTCGTGTCATTACAAGTACGGTTAATTGTACAATTGCGCATCCCTAGTGTGTCACTATCTACTAGTAGTAGTCACGTACATACGTGTAATACTCTCTCTACTATACAAAACAACATTATTCTCAGTTTGCTAAACCCTCATTTAAACAACAAATAACATGCCGTGTTCGACAAAAAAATATTCGCAAATTGTTATTATCTTTTCTACGAGTACATTACTATATTATATCTGTATAATCTATACGTTGCAAGGTTACAAAGCCCTAAATATACATTGTTACAGTTAAATAAGCGGCCGCAATCGCAGTGAAAGGCCGGACTACACCTATAAAGATACAATATAGCATGTGACAGTAAGTGAAATTCAAGTTATGCGATACAGCTATATACTCTTTGACTAGCTCGGTGGCTCAGTGGTGGAACGCGCTGTTACGCTACTTTAACACCAACGCTCGTGGGTTCGATTCCCACACAGTACAAACATTTGTGTGCATGAACATGTCTGTTTGTATTGGTCTGGGTATTTTCTATGTATAATAAGTATGTTTTTACAAAAAAAAAAATATTTACGTATGTTTATCAGTTGTCTAGTACCCATAACACAAGCTTCGCTTACTTTGGGGCTAGGTGGCGCTGTGTAATTTGTCCGACAATATTTATTTATTTATTCATTGTAATTGAAAAGAATGGTATGGCGCATAAAAGTATTAGAAAATTTTTGATGTTCTCGGTGGTTAAGAATGGCTACTTTAATGCAGGTATTTATATCATTAATGTCATGGCGATACCAGACGAGTCAGGTGGCGAATGCTACTTTAATATAGCAATGGCTACTCAAATACCTGCTCGTGGGTTCGATTCCCACACAGGACAAATATGTGCTTGCTTGAATATGTTCGTTTGTTTTGGTGTGGGCGTGTTTAAAAGAGGTAGGGCGTATCAAAGCATCCCGAATGGGGAAGTATCCACCATCCTAAAGAAAACCATAGCCAAGTAACAACTACATACCTGGAGGGCTGTTGTGTTCCTGTTTGTGAGTGAGGTTACCCTAAGCTCGTAAGGAGTTGCTGTGTTGCTAAAACAGCAACAAGTAAATTTAAATTAATACATAAATAAGCGACCTGCAAAGATTCTAAAAGCATGTCTACAAATTGATTTTAGAATGTATATTATAAATTTATTTAATATTTCATAGCCACAATGTATTTGCAAGCACCTGTGAAGTCTTACCTACCATGACCAAATTGGTCGTGTTCTATCAGGAGGTGATGTCAGGAGCCCTAAAAACAGCGCGCGTGCATGAGAAAAGCAATGAATTTTAAAGAAGCAAGTGAGGTATGTGAGCGCTCGGTTCTCTCTGCCTACCCCGCAAGGGATTTGGCGGGAATTTATATCAAGCACCTGTAGGAGCATATCTCATGTAAGAACTAACCTGTCAGTGTAACTTGACCCGTGATGACCTTAATGTTGTTTGGTTTCGTTTTGGATGTTCCGAATGTATTTTATGAAGTGTCCATTACTAGGTCTATCACTGGCACACCATCCTAGCGTTATCTCATTTCCTAGTGCATTAGGATTAGCGGGGTTCGCTACCAAACCTAAGGATTTAGTGCAGATACTGATTTTTATATGAAGCGATAATGCAGAGGGAAAACCAGACCTTTCTCAGGTAGGTCACGCGCTTTTCGAAATATTTTTTTTAGATTTGCGGGTTTCCTCACGATGTTTTTCTCCAGCGACAAGCTAATGATAATTACAAATTTGTACATAGATTCGAAAACACGAATTTAGTAGTACATGCCATATGCACATAATCTGAATCGATTTTTTTATTTAGTTGAACAACTGTTTTATATTTATACTATGTCATGATCTGAGTGAGAGAGCTTGGCAGGCACGTACCGCAGTGCAATTATGTAATCGTGTTTATTACGACTTTTGTAAAGTGTTATGGTATCCTGGGAGATTGTGAAGTCATTTTGATCTGGACTCACTCCAACCATACATTTAATACGTTTTCCATTAGTACTAGTAGTAAATGATATCTACTAAAGTTAGTGGAAGAAAAAAGTACATTTTTAAGAGAGGTATGGTGCATCTTAGCCGTCTGGAGAAGTACCTCCACCACAAAGAAAAACCGCAGCAAAATAACGACTCCCTAGAGGTTTGTTGTGTTCCAGCGTGTGAGTGAGATCTCCAGTAAGCTCCTACGGAGTTGCTGTGTTAGCAGAGGTGGCATTGCGCAAACGATACTTAATGTATTTCAAGCGTTTATAGGCTATGGTAACCGCTTTACATCAGGTGAGTGTATGCTTGTACGCCTCCTGACGTTGTATAAAAGCATTTGTAATACCACAGACTTATGAGACTTAGATTCTCGGCAGCGGAGTGGAATAACAATGCTGCTTTAACAGCGAGGCTCGCTCTTAGTGCTAGATGGTTTTAAGAGAGGTAGGGTGCATCAAAGCATCTGGAAAAGTACATCCTACTTACAGATAAAGCGTCGCGCCTTAATAACAGGTCAGGTTGTATGCCTCCGGACGTAGCACATAAAAACTGTACGTCAAACCTGCCCTCTTTAACGCCTCATAGCCAAAATGCATCAGCTTGATAACCATATACGAGTATATTCTTTCTTTTTCTTAACATATATGTGATATTATAATCCTAACCTAAAATAATTCCACGTTGAGTCGGCGATGTATCGCGTATGGCATTAAAAACCGTCCTCGAAACTTCCGAAACACAATTCCCTACAGCCAGCATTTTTCCTTTATGAATGTTGGATATGAGGGAACGTGCAGGTTCCCTCAAACTCTACAAATTCCAAGCATTCAACCCTCAAAGTAAAGTTGGTTTTCTTCCTCACATACTCTACAACCTCCTCGAACTTTGTAGATGGGAAACCGCTTGAAAAACAAGCATGCGGCCCGCATCAGGTGGTAAGCGGTCACTGCAGCCCATTGACGCTCGCAACACCACGGGGATGTTACTCGCATGCCGCCAATCTTGTGACCTAAGGATGTACCTAGTAATTTCTCTGCCGTATCTCACCCTTCAAACTGGAACACAGCTATATAAATATATCTGCTTGGCGGTAGAAATAGGTCCTGTCTCACCTATTTCTTACGCTTTTGTACAAAGTCTCCCGCTGGTAAGGTTGTATGACACATATTTACGAAATAAGTTTTGTCCGTCAGTGTCTGTGCAAACTGGAACATGAAATATTTCAATATGTACACAAGTGTATGGGAACCGGAGTATTCATACAAAATGTCGCAACTTGAGCAAATAAATGGACACTACACACGTGTGGCTCAGTGAGGCCTAGTTTATGCCTAAGTGGTTTTAAACTTTATTTTAATTGCATGCCAATTTCAATGTTGTAGAAATAATTACGGTCTTTAAAGTGAAAAAGTACGTCAATGCACATTCTGTACTTCCTTTTCTTTTTGAGCTGATCAGCTCATGTCTACAAATTGATTTTAGAATGTATATTATAAATTTATTTAATATTTAATTAAATTTTAATATTTTCTCATGTAAATGGCTTTATGTTGTAATGAGAAATTAATAATAAAGATTCTTTAAACCGAAGTGTACTACGCCAAACCTTATTCATCCCACCGAAGGGATACGGGTCTCCCTTCAACCGAAGGGTTCAGAGCATACTACACCACGCTGTCCAAATGCGGATTGGCGGAGGCCAGTGTTTTCAAGCCGCCCGAGGGCCACTGACTTAGCTTAACGACTGTCATCTATCGACGACAGCCGGGACAGGCAGGCTTGTTTACCTTAGTGGTATATAAAAAAATGGTCATTTGCAACACCTGGGACGTCTCCCTGTGCTCCTTCCCACAGTACAATACTGCATGTGCGGTCTGATTTAAAACACAACTAACGTAAGTTTTATCCTCACGCTGGAGTATCGTTTCGCTCTGTTGAGCACACCAAGTTTCTTTGACGCCAGTTACATATTTTTACAAGTAAGTATTTAAAGTTATCTAGGATAATTCACTCAATTATTGGCACTTCGAGAAGAAATCTTGATATAATTATCAATATTTAATGTCAAATGGAATATAACACGACTAAATTTCTTATAATGAATGTGGATAAGTCTCTCGTTCGGGAAACTTCGACATAACTTCTCATCCAAAATACCTCAACGCCTGAAGAGTAAAGTCTTCGAGCAGTGTGTTGCCTGTGATGACATACGGAACTGAGACTTGGTCCTTTACTGCGGTCCGTATGGGGAAGCTCAAGGTCGCTCCGCGTGCTATGGAAAGAGCTATGCTCGGGGTTTCTCTGCGTGATAGAATCAGAAATGAGGATATCCACATTAGAACTAAGATATCCGAGAAGCCCACAGGCTAGCTGAAGTGGCACTGGGCCGGCCATATAGTTCGTAGAACTGACAACCGCTGGGAATGAAAGGTTCTCGAATGGCGTCCCCATACTGGTACATGCAGTGTGGGACGACTCCCCACTAGATGGAGCGACGACCTCAAGAGGTTTGCAGGGAGTCGATGGATGCAGGTGGCACAGGATCGAGACGAGTGGCGCTCTAAAGGGGAGGCCTATGTTCAGCAGTGGACGAGTGCAGGCTGAGATGATGAAGTCTCTCAAACTTTTTACGAACACACTACTTTCAGTTTTAATACTTAGTTTATAATAAAAAATAAAAAAAAGTTTCACATGCTAAAACCCAACTATTGGCACCTTCTAGCCAAGGTACTGGAATCTTATTATTTGTCTATAAATGTAAGGATGACAATAATTGGGTGAGTGCCAACCTTTTCACGAATTACGGTATATTCTTAAAAAACTGAGGGTTCCGTATATAAATATTTTCGCAAATTATTATCGCAAGAAAAAAATATTTAGTGATGTAACTACAAATTTATGGTTTTCGATTTTTTTCCTTTACTTGTGCTACATGACATTGCTTTTTACCAAATTTCATGATTCTAGATCAACGGGAAGTACCCTATAGGTTTTGATTCCCTTGCGAGTGTCCAAAATATGCGCATAAACGAGGCATAAACAGCCTCATCTTTTGATTGCGTTGACTTAAAAGTTTGATTTTTTCACTGCTCGAAGGGATAGCATACCTACCTGAGTATGTGATATTAATTTCAGTTTGATAGCTCCACCCGTCCTTGAGAAAAGGGGACAGACGACAAAGTGATACAAGGGTACCGTTTTTTATTTTGTGGTACGGAACCCTAAAAAAGGCAATTTTACACAAATGTGATATTTATGCAACTTGCATGCTTTACTTAAATTGTATTGTGGTGGGATGTGAGTCTACTCACCTTTTGTTTGCTCTTGTGCCAAACATGCAGAACCAATTTAGTTATGTAACATCTATATCCATGTAACCACTCATGTTTGACGAAATAAATAAGTAAAGTAAAGTAAAGTAAAGTAAAACTTTATTAGCAGATAAAACTTAATTATTACTACATTTGCAATAGTTACTGCACTAAGCACGCAGGCCTGTATCGCAGTAACCAAGGAGTGATTAACATTTTGGTTCTACCTACAGAAGATCCGGTCACTTCTGAATTATACATTGCTTTATAGCTAAAACAAAAACATTTTTGATACACAAATAAACAATATAACAAAATATCGATAAGAACAAGAGAATATGAGTGAATGTGATGGACGTGTATACATGTGTACAGAGTGTATGAGTGCGATTTTGGAATGTGTGGGTGAGTGTGCGTGTATGGGTGAATGTGTATGTGTGAGTCGAGCGGCAAGTGTAGATGTGGGTTCAGTGATTGCATGTCAGCATGTATTACGATACGACAAGTTAATCAGTCAGTGGGAGAAGTCTTTCAGTTTCATCATAGTTAAGGTCCTGTAGCCAGTTCCTGATAACTTTCTTAGCACTGTATGATGATAGGTTTTTGATGGAACATAGCCGGTTTATCTTATTGTAAACATAAGGGTGAGAGAAGAGAGGTAGCCTCTTTGCGAACATCGTGCGAACTGGGGGTAGTGTCAACCTAAACACGCGATTTTTGATTAGTATTAGTACCGTATTCTGGGGAATTGAGTGTTTTTTTGTGTTGAGCACAGCAGACTCGCCATACATACAATTGTCGAACTCTGAGCACTTTTGCTTCCTTGTAAAGCAAGTCTGTGGGAAAACGAAACGGTTTATTTAGCATGACTCTTAAAACTGCACGGTGTGCCCTCTCTATTTCTATAAAATTACTCTTACTGGAACCTCCCCAGACGCCTATACAATTAATCAAAACTGATTGGCACAAAGAAGTGTATACTGTATTCAGTACCTCGATAGGACTCGACTGTCTCAGTGATTTTAGAATATATATATTCTTCCTGACACGCCCTGAAAGGCTTGAAATTTGCTTCTTGAAGGAAAGATTTTCATCTATTTGCACACCTAAGTATTTCACCTCACGAGATCTCTCCACTATCATACAGTTGCAGGTTTTCGCAGCTGATACACAGTCATGGACAGCTAGTGGAGGTAGATATGTAGGGGAAGAAGCTTTAGTTTTATGGAATGCTATGTACGTTGTTTTTTTAATGTTTAGGCTTAATAAGTTACAATCCATCCAAGAAGCGATTCGAGACATGCCTGATTCAGCGAGCTTTAGAGTACTTAACCATGATGCACCCCTAAAAAGTACTACAGTGTCATCAGCGTAGCATAATATTTTGGCGTTGGGTATAGGTAATTTTAGAAGATCATTAACGTAAATTGTAAAGAGGGTTGGGCCGAGAATGCTTCCCTGTGGGACTCCAAAACTAGTTGGTAACGCATCACTAACAATGTTATTGACTCTAGTAGATTGGCAACGATCGGTGAGGTAACTACTGAACCAATCGTGTGGAGTGCCCCTGACACCAACGGAGTACAACTTTCTTAATAGAATTTGAGTAGACACCGTATCGAAGGCTTTTGCTATATCTATAAATACCCCAATACAGCAGTCCTTCTGGTCAAGAAAGTCGGAAATGGTGTTAGTTAAAAGAGTAATGGCATCATCTGTCGAGACACCCCTCCTAAAACCAAACTGATTATTCGAGATTAGATTGTTTGTTTCTAAATATTTAACAAGACGTTTATTAATAACCTTTTCAAGAAGTTTAGAGAAAATGCTTAATAAGGTTATTGGTCTATAGTTAGATGGAGTATCTCGACTGCCCTCCTTGTAAATAGGGGTAATTATACCTTGTTTCCAGCATTCAGGGAAAATACCTTTTACGATACTGAGGTTAAAAGTATGGACAAGTGGCTCCAAAATAATGTGTCGTATTTGCTTAATAAGCAGAGGAGTATAACCATCGATTCCAGGTGCACTTTCATTTCTTAGCCCCATTATCAAAGAGTCAACCTCAAACACGTCTGTCGGTACCATGAAGAAAGATGAAGAAGATGAGTCCGCGACTGATACTTTAGAGGCTAGTTCATACTCGCTGACTTTAAGTTTTGAAAGGATACTGTCAGACAGCCTTTTCCCAATTGTGGTGAAGAAATTGTTTGTAATGTTTAAGGATCCGACAGGGTCAGAGGTGATATTTAAAAGATCCTTAGCATCATTATTCTTCCGCGGTATACTACATATATCTTTGATTGTGGACCACAGCTTTTTGGGGTTACTTTTGTTTTCAATGATTTGATCATTATAATATTTTGTTTTGACTCTGTGTAAAAGATTTTTAAGAAAATTTCTATAACGTTTGTAGGATGTTAGGATTATAAGATCAGTTGGATTCCTTCTTGCCTGTAGATGTAATTTGTCACGGTTTTTTTTGGCAGCGAATAAGTCCAGGGGTGATCCATGGTTTTAAATTATTGTGTGACCGACGAACAGCGATACGCTCTGTATTGTCTACTAATGCCTCCTCTAAAATATTAGAAAAATATTTAGCAGCAGCATTGACATCATCACTTTTGAGAACAGTAGTCCAGTTAGCTGAAAATAGTTCCGAGAGCAGACCCTGTATGTTAATTTTACTTCGAAATCTATTGACTGGATGGCGGTGCACGGGCGAAGTCGAAATACCAGCAATACATATATAGTGATCTGTTATATCGCAGTTGCAAACTAACCCAAGAGCTGTGTCAGGTCGGTTCTTAATATAAATATGATCCAGGCAGGCTTTGTTTCGCGTTGGTTCTGTGATAGCAGGTATCAGCTGGTGCTCTGCCATGAGACATTTGTAGTCCACCAGTTTCTCATTGGGGATGTCATTTATTATGTCTATATTAGCATCACCGGCGAGAACAATAACTTTCATATTTTTATGTTTAGTAAGAATACTGTTTAGGGAATCTAAGAATTTATTAATGTTCGTGAAGGACGGAGAGCGATACATTCCTAATACAAATATGTCACCTATAGTGATAGCCAAATAGTTACATTCATCGCACAGTGGTTCATAAACAGATGGGCTCCATTCATTTTTTACGTAACCAATTACACCGCTACATTTATTAATTTTATTACTAGTACCGAAGGCACGATAACCCGGGATTTCAGGGATGAGAGTGTTATCGCTCATCCAACATTCCGTTAAAATTAAAATGTCAAATTTTATATCAAGCCTAGTGAGTAACAACAAAATCGTCAAAGTTTTGATGGATACTTCTTATGTTAAAAGTCAGGACCCTAAAATTTAAGTTTGTTGTTAACAGGGAGGAACAGATCTCCGGTCTCTCAGGTGTAAGGCATTTGATAGATAATAAATTATCTATATCTTCGTAGGGGTCAAGCATTGCTTGTATCTAATAAAAAGTAAGAGCAGTCTTACACCTGAGAGCCAGAAACTGATCATGGTACACAGATATGACTTATGCCACCGACTAAAATCATGCTGTCTACGGACATGCCTTGTATATGTATGTATAGTGTTGTTGTGTGCAGTGTGTTGTGGATTGTTGTGTTGTGTTGAGAAAACATGGGAACAATGAAGATTCTGAGAAGAATACACGAAGTGGATATCAGTAAACAAGCATAGCGTCAAGTTACGAAGCGCGTACCTCACTCTCGCTGTCAACGGCCGCCGCCGGCCCAATCTTGATGTCAATATCTTCAAGTGATTGGATGCGGATCGCTGGCATATTTTCGGCTTGTTTGACATAGACTTGACCATTCCTGATCCAGCAAAATCGAAAGCTGTCCTTAGAGCGTAGTCTAGCAATTGTATGTATATCTTTAAGACACGGTCCTTACACACCTCTCTCGCTTCTTTAACATTCACAGCTCTTTTCACGCACTCTCGCCGGTTTCTGGTGCTCTTGATATCACATTCTGATAAAACACGGCCAATTTGGTCGTGGTAGGTTAGTCTCGGTCTTCCTCGGCTTCTACATACTTCCACTTTTGCATTGTATATCTGCTTCGTCATTCTTTCATTCTGCATTCTTTCTACATTGTAATGTTAAAACCTTATTCAATATAATTTATATAGAATCTTTTCTTAGCATGCTCTATGATCTGTCAAAATTATTGATTTTGTAATATCAAATTTTGGAAATGTTCAGATGTTAGTGAAAAACCGAAAAACACGACAGTCTGGAGCATTATATCTCCCGTCAGGGAGTATTATATTCTTTGGTCTGGAGCTAGTTTTGAAGAAGTAAAGATTGAGGGCACCGCGTCTGAGACCACCAGCCTCCTGCTGTGGACTACGTGGTGAACCGTCGGGAATTTACTCACTTTTACAAACCCATTAAACTCTGGACATCGAATTAATCCAAATTATAATACCCCTGTGTGGACTACGGCGGCTGACGGAGATATCACTGCGGTGTTGGTCCGTAAGGCGGTCCCACCAATAACTTCTACGTCTGGATCTGCGTGCTGGCTAGCACGCTAACCAGCTGTCTACAGTCGTCGGCCACTATAGCCGGCGGCCACTCAGTGCACACTCCAGTGAACCGACCAGTGATATTCTGGTTAGACAAGTAAACGCGAGTTTTTAAAGACCCTTATTAGCCGAACTTTAGTTCACTTTTATTTTATATATAATTTACTAATTGATAACTTAAACTACATATATAAATAGCCCTTTTAATAAACCTGTATCCCTTTTAGTACATTCTTTTCTTGCAACTAGTAACATAACATGTCCGAACCAACGGAGCATGCCTTTCTTATCTTAACACCGACACTCTTTTCTAGCCAATTCTCTTTCTTACGTCACCATTACGAACGCGGTCAGCAAGCGTTCACTCATCAAGCGGTAAGTTCCGATTGCGTCCACTACGGAGCCCGGCGTTCGCAATGATCATGTTCCAAGATGTGCCGACTCCAGTTATTACATTGGAGCGACTTCCATCTGATCTCCGTAACACAAAGGTGAACAGCGGTCAGCAAGCGTTCACTCATCGAGCAGTAAGTCCCAATTGCATCCACTACGGAGCCCGGCGTTCGCAATGATCATGTTCCAAGATGTGCCGACTCCAGTTATTACATTGGAGCGACTGCCATCTGATCTCCGTAACACAAAGGTGAACAGCGGTCAGCAAGCCTTCACTCATCGAGCGGTAAGTCCTAATTGCATCCACTACGGAGTCCGGCGTTCGCAATGATCATGTTCCAAGATGTGCCGACTCCAGTTATTACATTGGAGCGACTGCCATCTGATCTCCGTAACACAAAGGTGAACAGCGGTCAGCAAGCCTTCACTCATCGAGCGGTAAGTCCCAATTGCATCCACTACGGAGTCCGGCGTTCGCAATGATCATGTTCCAAGATGTGCCGACTCCAGTTATTACATTGGAGCGACTGCCATCTGATCTCCGTAACCCAAAGGTGAACAGCGGTCAGCAAGCATTACGCCACAAATTTTGCGCAATGCTCGCATCTCGACCGCATTTTTTACTTTCATCCTTTCTCTGCCACGCTGAGCTTACATTTCCATAAGTTAGCGTTGGGATTAGCACCGCGTTGTGTAAATAAAAAATACAAATTTAAACCAGTTGAGAATGCTCAAGCTTGCATTGCCAGAGGAACACCTGGCTCGTCAATTATATAACAATTGTTTTTTAAGAGAGAGGAACGGTGTTCCTGAACATTCCTATTCTACTTTTTTATGCAGAATCCGAATTTAAAGCCAAAATTCGAATATTCGAAAAAAAGCGACAGACAAACACACAGACAAACGCACAGACAAACGCACAGACAAACATATAGATTTCATATAGGAACAGTGTTCCTGAAAAAAACGTGTGCGTCTCGGGACGCCCGACAGAAGTGATAACTTAAACTACATATATTTAAAGCTGCCGTATGCGTGAGAGAAAGGGAAGCCAGACAGACTGGCGCCGTAACGCGTTACGTAACGAAGCAGTTTACCCTCCCATAAGAAGTTATCACTTCAAAATACAAAATACAAAAAATCCGAATAATGTTTCATATCACCGTTATTTAAGTTGTTTTCGATTCGACTGACTCACGCAACACCATCGAGATTTTCACTGTTACGAACACTTCCTCATACTTATGATAAAATATTATTTAATATACTTCTCACGCGTATACTAACATATAAATATTGTATAATTAGCGAGTGAATATTAGCACTGGAAACGGTACTACCCGTTAGTAACTGTATTAAAATCGAAAGTGGCTTCAAATCTTTGGGGAGCATTAAAATTCACAGTTGCGTTATGTAGAGTAGCCACTGCAATGTATAAGAGAATGCCTTGCTATTTCTCCATTATGTACAGTGAAGAGCATATTAAGTGTTACATATTAAAAGTAGGTACATAAAGCGGTACTGCTTAATGGATAGAGAATCAGCGTATTAGCCGACTGGTCGCTCTGGTTAGAATCCTTATGTGGACCACACACCACATCAACCATTACTCATCCCACTGCAGGGATACGGGTCTCCCTTCAATCGAAGGGATTTAGAGTATACTCCACCATGCTGCTCAAATGCGGAAGCCGCCCGAGGGCCACTGACTTAGCTTAACGACTGTCATCTATCGACTACAGCCGGGACCGACGGCTCAACGTGCCCTCCGAAGAACGGAGAAACTCGAGATAGATACACCTACATGTAACCTACGTGTTCGATTAGAATGACACGCGCAACGACGCCATCGAGCAGTCCTTATGTGGACACGCACCATTAAATGCTGATTTGAGTAATTATTTGATTTATTTGCTCGACGGTGAAGGTAAACAATGTAAGGAAACCGAACCCACACATCCAAATAATTATCTTCTAAAGAGACATATGATCTAATCTAAGAAAGGTTTGGTTTTTCTGTAGGTTGTTGGGGTCTGGCATTCGCTCCATGGATAATATTTATCTTCGCCAAATCCTTAGTTTTTAGGGTTCCGTGACTAATTAGGAAAAGCGGAGCCCTTAGAAGATCACTTTGTTGTCCATTTGTCAGTCTGTCAAATCACTTTGTCTCGGGAATGGGTGGAACTATTAAGCTGAAATTAATATCAAATACTCAGGTCTATAATCTCTTCGAGCAGTGAAAAAATCAAACTTCTAAGTCAACGCAATCAAAAGATACGGTGGTTTATGCCTCGTTTATGCGTATATTTTGACACTCGCAAGGGAATCAAACCAATAGGCCACTTCGCGTTAACCTAGAATCATAAAATTTCGTAAGAAGCAATGTCATGTAGCACAAGTAAAGGGAAAAATCCGAAAAGTGTAAATATGTTTGTATATGTATGTTTTTGTACGGAACCCTCAGAGCGCGAGTCTGACCTTACAGGATTACTTTGTTGTCCGTCTGTCTGTTTTCAGGAACGAGTGGAGCTATCAAGCTGAAATTAATATCAATATACAACAATACAATATACTTCATTTTTACGATTTTATACAAAATAAATAAAAAATGCTTCCCAGGCACTGTATTTATATAAAATTGGTCGTTTAAAGTAACAAAATAAGGAATTAAAAATTAATAATAGATAATAATAATATTGACAAATTACACAGCGCCATCTAGCCTCAAAGTAAGCGAAGCTCATGTTATGGGTACTAGACAACTGATAAACATACGTAAATACATTTTTTTTGTAAATACATACTTACGAGTATTATACATAGAAAATACCCAGACCAAGACAAACAGACATGTTCATGCGCACAAATGTTTGTACTGTGTGGGAATCGAACCCACAAGCGTTGGTGTCAAAGTAGCGTAACAGCGCGTTCCACCACTGCGCCACCTAGCTTGTAATGCAATAACTCTGTCCCAGTGAATAGCTTTTGTTATAAATAAATATTTGTATGACTTTGTTTTTAGCAACTTTAATCTTGATAAGTTAAGATTTGATTAGGTTATGTTAGTCACAAGCTAAAACATTCACTGGTTCGCTTACCAAATTGTAACTTACGAAAACCTAACCTAGCTATCTAGGCTGCACTAACTAGGTTGCATCAGCAAACAAAGATTGGCTAAAATATTTTATTAGGACTATGGGTCTATCAATTTTTTATACGAATTAACACCTTATTGTAAATTTGAACACGGAAATAACACATCTGTGTAAATAATTACAACATATCATGATTATGACAATAGCCGGTACAGTACATTCCCGCCTTTTATATATTAAACGGAACATATTACGTATACAGTCGACTCTCGTTAATTCGAAACTCGAGGGACTCTTAAATTATTACGAATTATCGAGTGTTTGAAATATCAAATAGTTCGAAATTTGTGAGAGAAAATAAATAAAATTTCGAATTATTAAGTGTTGATCAATTATTACAAGCTTTTATTTAACTTGCAATGTAAGTATGTATGTAAGTATGTTCGGGTGAAATCTTGCAACTCAATTTTGAAGCAGATATCTTTAACCGATTGAGCTGAAATTTTGTATACACGTTCAATTTGGATGACAATGCATGCTTCACTGTGTAACGTCATTCTAAATCCAACATGGCGGCATACACAAGATGGTGGACCAACTATTTTTAATGCACTCGTACAATATGGGTATCAAATAAAAGGGCTTGCTAAGAATAACTAGAAAAGTAATGTGACTTTACTCTTAATCCAATATGGCGGACATCTAAAGCTTGAAAATCAATTTCGAAGCAGACATCTTCAATAGATTGAGCTGAAATTTTGTATACACGTTCAGTTTGGATGACAATGCATGGTTAACTGTGTGACGTCATTATAAATATTATTCACAAAACCTACATGGTGGAACACCCAAGATGGCGAATATTTTTTTTCAATTCATTCCTAAAATATGAGTATCCAATGACAGGGTTTGCTGAGAATAAATCAAAAGTTAAGTGACGTCACTCTAAACCAATATGGCGGAGCAAGTTTTTAGTGCTTGCTTATAATATGGGTATCAAGTGAAAAGACTTACTGATAATACGGATGCGAGTTTTTTAAAAAAAAAGATGCTGAATATCAACTCCATTGCTCCAATACGTCTGGAATTTTGGTGTACTGGGGTTTTTGGAGTCGTCGATTATGACATTGAAGTCGAATTGTTACTCCAAAATCAAACCCGGAACTGTGTTTCGTAAGGCACAAGTAAGCTTCAAGCTGAAATAAGTGGTACATTTCTCTAAACACCCAAGTCAAGGTGAGGCCGTGCCGAGGACTGAGTGGCATCAGGGTGTAATATGATGTCACGACCATACCACCTCAGGGCACCGGGGCGAACCCTGTTGTATATTAGCTCTTACTCTTCTAAACGAAGCTCACAACTATGCAACAATGATGCGTTGAATGAGATGAACAGACTGAGAAACGTGTCCAGCGGCAACTAAAAAGTAAAAAATAAATTAAAAGTAAAAAACCTTTTTAAAACAAGCTTTTATTCTAATGCTCTAAAAAGAAAAAAATATTTTTTTATACTAAAACTTTTACTGTTAACTTATAACGTCATTTCACATTTGACACAATTTATATGATATAAAAGCTTGTCGCGAGATTAACTTGTGTAGAAGATTTAACAAGTAAATTAAATAATTTGATGTGAATAATATTATCTATTAAAATTTTCAAACTAAGTAAATACGAGCACTTAAATCTCGCGACAAGCTTTTATATCATATAAATTGTGTCAAATGTGAAATGACGTTATAAGTTAACAGTAAAAGTTTTAGTATAAAAATTTATTTTTTTCTTTTTAGAGCATTTGAATAAAAGCTTGTTTTAAAAAGGTTTTTTACTTTTAATTTATTATTTATTAACTGCTATTCTATAACAATGTCAAAAGTTTAGAGGTACATTCGTGTACATACAATGTATGTATTCATAATGTGAATTAATTAATCTTTCGAAGGAACTCTATTATACTGGTTTGCTTCAAAGAGATCACGAACGTTCGACGAGGAAATTCACCTTTAGTAGTTCTTTTCCGTACTCCAGCAGTTTGAGCAGCATTAATTTTCTCCTTGCGCTTTATTATGGTTGAGAGAGTACTCAGAGGAATCTTAAATTCTTTTGCAACATCACTTTTCTTCTCACCTTTCTCTACTTTTTCGATTAACTTCTTCTTTTCAGCAATCGTCAAACATTTATACTTTCTAGGGCTCATAACTAAGACAAACTTTTAATCTGTATACCAACGAAAGAGTAACAGTAACTGAATGATAACTAAACAAACCCATTCGTGAGAAGTGTGTGTCAAATAGTCAAACTCATAACAAAAACAAAGGCTCGTGTACGTTGATACAAGTTTGAACCTGTCGCAAAATGTACAATACAATACAATATTCTTTATTGCACCACACGAAACAGTAAAATACATGAAATTAACTTATAATTAATGTACAAAAGGCGGTCTTATCGCATAGCAGTCTCTTCCAGACAACCTTAGGGTAGAGGAAAACAAAAGAAAAATACAGGCAGATAGGTGGCGCAGTATAAAGTAGAAAACATAAAAGAGGATTAATTGTTAATAATCAAAACAATAATGACGATAGATACTTATATATTAATTCACTTAACAAAGTTATACAGCAGTGACAACCAGATTAACAAAAGAACGAAATTAAAATAGGATGAAGGAAAGATAGTGTGCACTAACTCGATCTTTAAAACTGAATATACTTTCTGCATTTCGAATTGTTAATGGCAGAGCATTCCAGAGCTGCATAGCTCGCACCGAAAAAGATTTCGTGTAATACTGGGTTGAGTGTGATGGCGTTTTAAGACGGAAGGCAAGAGCATTGCGAATAGTACGTCCCTGAGTTCCACTGTGGAATGAGAAACGTTCCTTCAAATATGCAGGAGAAGAGGGACTAAAAAGAATAGAGTAAAGGAGAGACAGGATATGTAGATTACGGCGAAGTCGAATGGGAAGCCACTTGAGGCGAGAGCGAAATTCAGAGACATGGTCATATTTGCGGAGTCCAAATATGAACCGAATACAAAGATTTTGAAGACGCTCAAGCTTATCTAATTGCTGTTCGGTAATATTAATATAACAGGAGTCAGCGTAATCGAGAATGGGAAGGAGCAAGGATTGTGCGAGCGTAATTTTAGTATCAATTGGAAGAAAATTTTGCAATCTTCTGAGGGAACTAACAGAAGCAAACAGCTTCCTACTAACACTTGCCATTTGTGGTGACCAAGATAAAGTTTTATCAAATATGACCCCAAGATTTTTTACAGTATCCGTAAAAGGTATATCGGTACCATTAAAGTTTACTGACTGCAAATTAGACCAGTCAAGTTTAGTAATCTGGCGAGGACTACCAATTACGATCGCCTGCGACTTGGTTGGATTTACAACGAGACCATGAGAATTGCTCCATTCCAGTATACGAGAAAGATCATCGTTGACTGTAGAAATGACGTCTGAAATTGATGTAAATGGACCATGCGTATAAATTTGTAAGTCGTCTGCATACAGATGGTAGGAGGAGCGAAGGTTGGAAGTGATGGAGTTAATAAATAACGCGAATAATAATGGAGATAAAACGCCACCTTGCGGAACGCCAGCCGTTAGCGCACTCCAAGAGGAGTGCGCTAACGGCTGGCTGAATCGTCAATACGCACACGCTGCCGACGCCCGAACAGGTAAGATCGAAACCACTCAATTACTGTTGGAGATATGTTGAGAGAACGCAGCTGCATCAGCAGTATGTCAAAATCAACAGTGTTAAAAGCATTGCTGAAATCAAGAAGAACCAAAACCGTTAGATGCGAATGATCCATGGCAAAACGAATGTCATCTGAGACTTTCAAAAGTGCAGTAGTCGTGCTATGACCGGGACGGAAACCAGATTGTAAAGGATTAAGGATATTGTTATTGTGAAGGAAAGTACTTAGTTGTTGTTGAATTAAGCGTTCAAGGACTTTAGAAAGAAATGGGAGGATGGAAATGGGTCGATAGTCAGAGAATGAACGCGGATTGGAATTTTTAGGTAGAGGAATAACAAAGGCATTTTTCCACGCAGATGGAAAAATGCCGGAGGCTATGGAATTGTTAAGAATGGAAGTGACAGTAGGAAGAATAATGTCAAGGATGGGTAAGATCATAGAACGACTAATGCCGTCATGCCCCACAGCACTCGAAGCCACAGGGCGTATGTTCTTCTCAACATCACAATCAGTGAATTGATTAAAGATAAATGGCGGAAAATCAGGAGTTGGGAGCGATGAAAGATTATTAAGGGTATTGGTTTTAATGCTGCTATCCAATACAGCAGAAGTAGAGAAGTGCCTATTAAGGTTATCTAAGTCAATATTAATGGGATTACGATTCGGCTGCTTCCCAACTCCGAGCGATTTTAGAAATTTCCATACTTTTGCAGGATTTTCATTATCGACGGATTTATGAATATGGCGTCTTTGAGCATCTCTACACATTCTGTTGCAGATGTTTCGCGCTCGAATATAAAATTCTCTATATCTGTCCGGATCAGATTTGTATTTAGCTTTGGCCCTATTTTTCTTGGCAATAAAACTTTTAATTTCATCAGTCAACCAAGGCGCAGGGAGATGTTTCACTCTGACAGGACGAACAGGAGCATGATAAGTAATGTACTTACAATCTTTCCGCCTCTTTCTCTATGCAACGTTGAATTGTCGAGTGTTGGACGCCTATGAGTTCGAATTAACGCGTCGTTTTGTTATATAGCAATGATTTTTTCGTTCGAATTACCAAGTGCATAAAAATGTATTGATTTAGTTCGAAATATAAAGAGATTTTGTAGGGAACTCGTGATAACTTTGAATTATAGAGAGGTTCGAATTATCGCAGGTTTGAATTAACGAGAGTCGACTGTATTTGTTCTAATATATTTTCGCGCCAAGTTTCGTGCGGTGTAGGCAGAGAATGCCGAGCGCCGATTGACTCTGTCCTGGCAGGTGAGTCTTGAGCTTCCTCGGCTCTTATATTCTTCCACTTTCGAAACTTAACTCGCTATGATAGAAAGAAAGAAATAAATTGTGTGCTCGCACCTCTCTCTCCTGCACCTACAGTAATATACGAAACGTAACTCTCTCTCTATCTTCACTAACTTATATCTCCCTCTCAACTTCCGTTCGCCTCGCCCGATCACACTTTTCGTAACGCTCTCGTCACGCATTCGCCAGCTTACTCCCCAAGTCAAACGTGCGTAAAGAAGAAGTCTTATTTAGAGCAGAATCGAAGCCGAGTAACTAAAGTTCATAGTCACGGTTAAAACCAGTCCAGTGACTTGAAATTCGATGAAATGAAAAAGCGACAGTAAAAAGAGACAATCACGTGCATTCTATAGAATTTAATGTGCGAGAGAAATAGAAGGCATTATACAGTGTTTATTACAAGGTCCGAGAGTTGTACGTGTATGTGTGTGTGCGCCTGCGTATTACGAAGTTTAGGATAAGGCGTCATAACAACCGTGGTGTATTGTACACAAGTATTGTTTAAATAAATATTTCATTATTTTAATAAAAATATTTTTCAATTATGATTACTATAATCATAAATAAACCCTACAATTATCCTACTCCTGAAATTCTACAATCGTCTCATTATCTTGAAGTTCACATTTTTTAATGTTTCACTTCTATCGCGTGTGAACTGCACAAAATTTTTATTATGGTTTTGTAAGTGATTTCACAAGGAAGCTCCGGCAAGCGCCCATACTTTAATAGCAATTATCAGGCGGGCTGCACGTTCGTTTGTCACTCTACTTAACATATAAGAAAACAAATGTTTTAGCGTGTGTGTCAGAACTTTATTATGTATATTTTCGTGTGATCCACAAATAGGTGAAGTGTTTATATCATTCACACCCAAAGTGTTAATTGAAACCGTAAGACTTTTCGTGAATTTTGTGTGTGGATTGACCAATAGAGAAAAAGATAAATAGAAACCGTATTCGTCATCACTTAACTTGGATTTTAATACCTTCAAAGTGGAAAAGCTTACATAAACCAGAAAGAAGTCGAGTGATTATGTAAATCAGAGTTTAAAAATCTACCGTCGCCGTTAATGAAAAAATAATTTTGAATTTCCGTGAGAATTGGGTGACTTGGAATGTTTTCACTAAACGAGGTTTTATAAGGCATATATCGTGTGCACTGCGGAAAGAAAATCGCACCTGCAGGGGTGTTCATATTACCTTGGAAAGTCATATTCGAAACGTTACGTTTTGAGTGAAAACTTTTCCATTGCGATTCGAATATGGTGTTTCGAGACATGTGATGCCTATTGATTCAAATTCTGGAGATTGCCTTGTATTTGTATGCCTATTTTTAGCATTGTTCACACATCAACCCTTACTCATCCCACTGCAGGGATATGGGTCTCCCTTCAACCGAAGGGGTTTAGAGCATACTCCACCACGCTGCTCAAATGCGGATTTCGAGATAACTATATTTATCCATCTTAAGCCTTAAGCGTATGTGGATATATCTTATTTATATTGTGTTTATATTAAGCCTTTACGACTTTAACTTCTTCAAGACAATTGGCGAAGACTATATAGTCCCATGTTCTGTTCAGAGTTCCGTAACGGTTATTACGCTTGATAGACAACGAGCGAGTAACACCCTCGTTCCCAGCATTCAGACTGAGGCAGCTTTATCATCAGGCAGTATGTTTAGAGCTGGCCTTCTCCTGCATTTGGTGTACCCTTCCTATTGGCGAAGAGTTAGAATTAAATAAATGCAAGCATACGGCCCACCGGTAATAAAGCGGGTACCGTAGCCTATTATCGCTTGCGATATATTAAGTATCACTCGCCCGCCCGCCCCGTTGCTTACACAGCAACTCCTTGGGAGCTTACTGGTGACCTCACTCATACGCAGGAACACAATTACCCTCCAAGGAGTTGTTATTTGGCTGCGGTTTTCTGTGAGGTGGAGGTACTTCCCCAGACGGGCTGCTTTGATGCGCCCTACCTCTCTTAAAACATCCAGACCAAGACAAACAGACATGTTCATGCACACAAATGTTCGCCTTGTGTGGGAGAATCGAACTTTGGCTTGTTTTGCATAGTTAGCTTCTGTACGAATTTTTCTAACATTCTGATGCAACTTGATGTAACCTGCTTTGTGTGCTTCCGCCACCAAATTGGTGGTACACAAAGTAAATTTGACTTTCGCAAAATTAACGCCTAAATCTATTAACAATCCTGGCGTGTACCACTAAGTTCGTGTTTTCGGATTTATGTACACATTTGTAGTTATCACTTGCTCGGCGGTGAAGGAAAACATCGTGAGAAAACCCTAACGTAGTATGAAAGTTAATAGATTCAGGCGTTATTTTGCGAAAGTCAAATTTACTTTGTGAACGTTAATCGTAAGAATAACATGCTACAAGTCAACTACTTGTAGCATGTTATTCTTACGATTAACGTCTACAACGCCTGATGATGCCTCGTGGAGAGGCGAAACACGTATCGCAGCGACGACCAGGCCAGTCGTGGCAGCGACGGTGGTGGTGGGGGCATGCGAATTCTGTTCCAGATGGCGGACGACCGCAGCAGCCGCGGCAGATACTACCGGAGCAGCCGTGGCAGCGTCGGCATGTTACACGTACTAACAGTAGTGGGGGGGGGGGGGGGGTGGGGGGGGGGGTTAGATCAAATTGCATGTAGTATGAAAGGTCTGGTAATCAATCTGGGTTTGTGGAGGTTTCACAGCAGTGGTTCCATCCATAGATTTAAGTAGCAGACCCTGCCAATTCTAATGAATTAGGCAACGACATGAGCTTAAGAAGAAGAAGCTTCTATACGGAGTCTACTTATACAACGTCGGGAGGCATACAAGCATACGACCCACCTGATGTAAAGCGGGCACCGTAGCCTATTAACGCTTCCGATATATTAATTATCACTCGCGCAATGCCTCCTCTGCTGCTTACACAGCAACTCCTTAGCTTCCAGAATGTAAGTGGTCATGGTCCAAGACATAATTAACGTATGCACGTTCATGTTAAACCCCGGAAACTTTAGGGTCTGTGAAGCATAACATCAGATTGGTAGTCTGTGGTTCGTTGCTCAAACTGATGGTAGCTCCACCGTCTGTAATTTAAGGTCTAATGTTGTTTGTGGTTAACGGTCTCCTCAAACGAATTGCACGTCATTACTACCGAAGTTTGAATATCAACCGTATATCTTTTAACTGAAGCTTTGAATGTGTTAAATTGGACAAAAATGTAGTGCACAATAATTTGTGTACTTTCAAATCATGACAACAATATACATGAAGCCGACAGATATAGATTACTGTGCCCATTTATTTTCAACGTCGAGAGGCATACAAGCATACCGCCTACCTGATGGACAGCGGTTACCGTAGCCTATAAATATTCGCAATACATTAAGTGTCACTGGCGCCACCTCTGCTGCTAGCACAGCAACTCCTTAGGAACTTACTGGTGACCTCACCGACACACAGGAACACAACAACCCTCTAGGGAGTTATTATTTGGCTGCGGTTTTCTGTAAGGTTGATGAGTACTTCCCAAGACGGGCTGCATTGACGCGCCCTACCTCTCTTAAAAACACCCAGACTAAGACAAACAGATATATTCGTGCACACAAATGTATGTCCTCTGTGGGAATCGAACTCAAGAGTGTTGATGTGAAAGTAATGTAACAGCGCGTATTACCACTGCGCTACCGAGCTCGTCATAATATCCACCCATGCCGTGTGAAGCTGTTAAATAAATAAATTGTGTGGAAAAATACAAATGGTGAAATTCGCCACAATCACAAATCTATCCTGCAGTGAACCGTGGATGGTGTGTCGCAGAAAAACCCAGTTGCATCAAAAAGTTAAGAGATAATATCTACATATATGAAATTGATGCCAGCTTATTACCGTTGCTCGAAATTGCCGATTTGTACTGAAAACTAAAACTCATTTCAAGATGTAACATATTTATTTAATCAAAATATTTACCCTCATTATATATACATTGCTGCCGTCTAATCGGAAGTTTATTTATGCCTTTGCGATAGAACTCTGGGGATCCTGATTCGACAAACTGTGTGAAAGCATTTTGTGCTACCTCCTGGGAAGAAAATTAAATTTACTGCCGTAGTAAATTGTCCAAATCACGAAAAAAATGGTAGTCAGTTGGAGCATGGTCTGGCGAGTACGGAGGACGAGGTATGGTTTCTAACTGCAGCTCCTGTAGAGTTACAACGGTTTCTCGTGCATTGTGAGGTCTTGCCTGGTCTTATATTGATCTGTATATTGTCAATGTCTTTCAATACACCTATCTAGGTATATATACTCGTATAATTATACTATACGATAAAATATAAATTATCTGCTCAGTGTGTATTAGTTCCTTGAATTATATAGAGAGCGATATGCAACGATATACGCTCAGATACATATATCTTATAGCACAGTGTGTGACTCCCTTTAGTGTATAGGAAATAACTGTCAACACTCAAATAGATAATTTACGTTTAAGCAACTACCCAACAGCGAATCATTATAAAAAAAAATCATACTAATGACTAATTTCGGAAAGGTCAAATAACAACTTTGCAAGTCATTTTCATACATGTTTAATATCACTCAAAATTTAACCTTAAGCTGCAAATATTAAGTACTATAATATGAGAATAGCTTACACTTCGGATTTAGCTACATGCAAGTTTATAGTCTGAGGTCCTATTGTATGTTAGTCGACAACAAATTATTTAATTATGGAGTTACATGTATTTACTGTTGTCGTGTTCTCGAAATAATCTCGCTCGTTCGACACCGGATATTAGGCTACCTCAGCACTTTCTATAATAGACACATCGGATAGTGTCAGCGTTTTTGGAATATTGCTGATATGGATGTTACGAGCGGATGCAAGCAGGAGTCGCCAGTCAGTCGCCTCCGGCCAGCTCACTTGTAACCTCGTATGGTTCTAATGCATTCGTGTCGGTTAGGTTTTGAATTGAATATTAGTGAATTCTAATAATTTGTAAACGTGTGTAAAAAATAAACTCAAGTTTTAGTATACGAACTTTATCATTATTCACAATTCACTAAACGCACCTATGACAGTCAGACAGGAACTCTGTGTCCGCCGCTAGTCGTGATAGGTACATGAACTTAGTGATAGACGCAGGGGAACGTACTGTGGATTTCTGTGGAGGATTCCCTACTATGTGAACCTACACACGCGCAATTAACATTTTGGTTGGGCTTTATTGGGACCTATTGTATTTAAACAAAATTTTCAACTAAACATTAGGTGATATTCGGTGCTCAATAAAGTCACATGTTCAGGAACACCGTTCCTATATGAAATCTATATGTTTACTGTGTGTGCGCTTGTCTGTGTGTGTGTGTGTGTGTGTCTCTGTCGGTTTTTTTTCGAATATTCGAATTTTAACTTCAGATTCGGATTCAGCATAAAAAAGTAGGATAGGAATGTCTGAAAAACCAACCAAATGGCCAAATGTACAAATGGCCGAGAAATAAAAAAAAATAATTGAATTTTTATTTCAGATTCGAAAAGTAAATTAAAAAGTAGAATAGGAATGTTTTAAAAACCAATATTAAGGAACATGGTCAAAATGGCCGACAAAGTTAAAAAAAAAAACAAAAATGATATATAATTGACGAGCCAGGTGTTCCTCTGGCAATGTAAGCTTGCGCATTCTGGTTTTTTAATTAATTCTTTATATTCTATTCTTTATAGTCTATACGGGTTATCTTGGGAAATTAGAGACTGAAATATGCAAATAGCTACTAACTCCTTAACGAGAAAATCTTGAACCTAAATTGTAGTGTCGGTGTTAAAATAAAAAGAAGCATGCTCCATTGCTTCGGACATGTAGAGTAGTATGCGCCGTTAAGTGATTTATAAGAAGAAAGAATTACGAAACAGTTATACAACGCGAAGGTAGAAGGATGTAGAAGACGAGGAAAGCTTGTGGATTCGATTCCCACACAGGACCAACATTTGTTTTGATAATGTGAGATTGAATCTCATGACTACTGTCAAACTGGACAATATATTAATCTAGGACTGTCGTGATGTAAGACTAAATAGGTATCGGGTATGAATATCGGGGGTAATGTAAAATTCTCATTGGCTTATTCCCGGATCAACATCACGTCACTTATCGGCTTATTGGTCAAAATATCTTCTCAACTGTGATGATACAAGGAGACTTGATCTGAAAGAGAGTGTCGGAGTTAAGATAAACAATGAATGCTCTGTTGAATAGAATGCAGGACGAAAGAATGACGTGACGGGTGTACCTAGTCCGGCCATAAGTTCTGTTACAAATGAATATGCATTAATTTTTTTTATGAAGTAATGTATCCTTAGTAAAACGTATATGTACATATTTATGAAAGTCTCAGCAAAAAATAAAAAGAATGATTCTATTCGAAATGGTCACCTTAGGCTTTGGCTTTTTATTTCAGCTCAGCACAGTGGCTCCGCTTTTCGAAATTTTTTTGTTCAGTATAGAGGATATTTCTATGTCTTTCGTCTGCGTATAGGGACAGAAGGTGTTTTGATCGATCCACTCTCTTTAACTGTAGAGATTGATTTAGGGCATGTCCTGTATATGGACGATAAGCGCCGAGCTTCAGGTCTTGTTTTATTATACGCGACACAATCCTACCGGGAATCGTCATTCTTCGTGACAAGATTTTTTATCCCTAATGGGATTTCGGCCAATTCTTGCTTTAACAGCATTAACAGCCTTTGTAGTTCTAACAGCACGCGGTCGCCCCGATCTTTTATGGTCTTCAACAGAGGACGGAGAGAGTACGAGGTGTGTAGGGGCTGCGTCTTTTGGCGTTCGGTTCTCTCTGTTTACCCCGCACGGGAATTAGCGTGAAGATATGGGTAGATAGGTAGATAAATAATGGAATGAACTCCCTGACAAAGATTTATAATGGTACTACAGAATAGAATGTTGACAGTTCTTCGGAAAAGACGTTGAAGAGGTTTGAATAGCTGGCAACGGTATGTGGCATGAGACATGTCCATAGACTACAGTAACTCATTATCATCAGACAGGCCTTACGCTTGTTTGTTACGTTAGTAGTATAAAAAATATCAGATGACGATAGTTTGGTAACAGTCGGACTTCTACTATGATACAAAACACGAAGATGTTAATATTAAACATAATTGGACCTTATTGCATACATAATAAGCGCTGTAATGTGAGACCAGTCTGACATACATTTCTCGTCCTTTATTATGTAATCATTAGCCCATTGACATACTTTCTTGTTCGAATATGGTCTTTAAAGTTACATCATTACGGTTCAGAGAATTGATGCGTTTTAATAAGGCTACCGCGTCAATAAATAAGTTTTAAGGTCGTCACAGACGTCGCCATAATATATCTTAAGATATAGTGACGTCTCATTCTATAAGTATGGAACATGATTCGTGGCCAGGCAGATTATCCTGTACCAAAACCCTGTATCAAGCCAAAGGCCATTATGAATATAACATATTTTTTTAATTTTTTGCTGAGACTTCCGTTAATATAATAGGAGTTAAAGTATGAAATTGCCATTTTATAGTAATAGATACTTTGAATTGACATTAAACCCTCATGGTGTGATATTTTCGAGCAAAACTTTTTTCACATGATACCAATGAGGTGTTTCTTTTAAAAATGTGCAACATTTGATTTTCGAAATTCAATTGTTTTTCTTTTATTCAATTAGACGGGAAAGAGGGATACTTCGAAAATCCGTGTAATTTTTGAATACGAATTCCGACGCGGAACTAACGCGGCAGGAACGGCTCGCAATATCAAAACTGCGTTTGGAGAGGAGACTGCTAATGAACGCACCGTCCGTTTTTGGTTTAAACGCTTTCGTAATGGAAACTTCAACTTGTAGACCGAACCACGTGTAAGACAGCCCACACAGGTGTATTCAACGGTGTGTCACACTAAATTGAAGGAGATGGTGGTAGCCGATCACCACTCAGGAATTAGTGGTGGTTTAACGTTACCTTATCTACAATTTGACTCATTTGCATCAAATCAAAAACGAAAAATGCAATGGCTGACCCCAGGTCAAACGCCGCAAAACTGCCCTAAAGCAAAGCTTACCAATAAAAAAATAATGGCAACTGTTTGGTGGTCTCTTCATCGCGATTTTGACTGTACTATGTTTACTGTACCGAACTTCGTACAATAATGGCGAAACTGGCAGTGAACATCCCCGACTCATGAATCGATCTTCAGCATTGTTGCTCCATGAAATAGAGAATAGGTCCCACACTCCAAGGACCTTTCCTCTATTTCGTTCGATTGCTTATAGTATTCTTACAACTTTATTTGTTTTCTTTTTGCTGTTAATCAAATCACACACATTAACACAAAATTACCTAGTAATAGTTTCCTTTTCACATTAATATAGTAGTCAGATGCCTAGCACCACTGTGTCCTATACAAGGACAAAGTCATGGCACTTAATAATGAAAATATTATAAAATTAAGTACCTATGTAATGAAGGAAAATAAAAAATATTATTATTATTATGATAACATAAGACCTCACACTGCACGAGAAACCGTTGTAACTCTACAGGAGCTACAGTTAGAAATTACACGTCATCATCCGTACTCGCCAGACCTTGTTCTTTTTCTTCCCAGGAGGTACAAAATGCATTCACACAGCTTGTCGAATCTAAATCCCCAGAGTTCTATCGCAAAGGCATAAATAAACTTTCGATTAGATGGCAGCAATGTTTAGATAATGAGGGCAAATATTTTGATTAAATAAATATGTTACATCTTAGAAAAAAACGTGTTTTAATTATTCAGTACAAATCGCCAATTTCATACTTTAGCCCTAATATATAAGTTCTATTAAGATTTCATTAGTTCATAAAAGAATAAATTCATATTAATTTGTAACAGAACTCGTGGCCGGACTAATACAATATTTTTTTTTAAATATTGTATTAGTCCGGCCATGCCGGCCGGCAAAACTTTCGACGTTGTGTCGAAAGTTTTGCTAGCTCACGGTCCACGTGATGTAAACCAGTAACCGTAGCCTATGAACGTTTGCAATATATTGAGTATCACTCGCGCGATGCCACCTCTGCTACTAACACGGAAACTCTTTAGGAGCTCACTGGTAACCTTACTCATACTCAGGAACCCAACAATCACCAACAACAAGTTGATTTGGTTTTAAAGATTATTACAATATGTTGTGCAAAAGTAGGCGCGGTGATATAAGGTGTCCTATTGAGCAAATGGTACTCGGTTCGAATGCAGGCGGGGGCATGTAAAATTTGTGTTTTTGGATTTATATACATATTCATCACTTGCTTAACGGTGAAGGAAAACATCGTGAGGAAACCCACACGTGTACTGAACAACTATTTTTAATACAGTTGCGAAAAAATGAAGCAATTTAATAAAATAATAAAAACACAATAAACTCAACTAACTAGGAAAATGGCGCCAACCGTAAAAGAATATAAGCAGAGATTTTCTTTTGTTTTCTTCACCCATTCTGGGTAGGGAATGGAAAGGGAACTATGCCCATACAGCCAAGTCTTCAGTAGATTTTTTTTATTGATATGAAATGAAAATGAAATTTAATCAGATGAAATGAAACCTAACCTAACTCATTGAATCAAATCATTACATCTGATATTGAAACAAATTAGTACGAGTAGCTTCTTTTTAGAAATATTTGCATGAATCATAAAAACTTCTATGAATATTTTTTAGTAAAAACTTCGTGGTTGGTTTTTTATTTTTAATAGACATTATTTTGACAGTTGGGAAAGAGAACGCACGAGTTCGGAAAAGGTAAAGAAAAAGCTCGAGTATTTAATAGCCCACATCCCGAACGCTATACGTCCCTGCAATACGCCACTTTTTGAGCAACTGTATTAAAAAATGTATTTCGATAGATGTGTAACCTATCTTAAGAAAGATCTAGTTTTCCCTCTAGGTTGTGGAGGTCTGACCGCAATCGCTCCATGTAAAAATTATTGTCTTCGCCAAATCCTAACAGATTAGAAAACGGTACAACGCTAGGAAGTAGACGACTCTCTTTCCAACCAGCTCTAATTTTCACATCAACATTGCTAACGAGGTCTACAATTAATATTATGATTTGGTTGGTTTCGTTTAAAAGATAGCTACAATATATTGTGCAAAAGCTTTCTATCTGTTGGGCTCTGTGTTTGATATTCGCAAAGCCTTGTACTTTTGATAACAGGTTCGATCTTGTGTTACGATTGTATCGAAATAAGAGACCAATGCCATTAGTGTAACAGACACACAGGCTCGCTCTATGTATTAGCTGGCGGAGTGGTGACTGTATCATCCCGTAGAAAAATGTTTCATTAAAATTAATTTACAGTATCACAAGCATGCAGTGTGTATTCTACCCTCTTTTTTAATCAACTTAGACGAGCTCGGTGGAGCAGTTATGAAACGCGCTGTTACGCTATTTGGACATTAACGCTTGTGGGTTCGATTCCCACACGGGACAAAAATTTGTGTGTATGAAAATGTCTCTTTGTCTTAGTTTGGATGTTTTTAAGAGAGGTAGGGCGCATCAAATTAGCACGTCTGGCGAAGTACCTTTACCTCACAGGAAACCGGAGCCAAATGACAACTTCCTACAGTCGTTGTGTTCCTGCGTATGAGTGAGATCTCCAGTAAGCTCCTCCAGTAAGGGCACTCACGAGAGTTCACCAATTCCCTCTCATCGGCTCGCAGCGGGTGATCCCCTCAGAATAATGACTAATGCATGATTTTCCCTTCCTTCTTTTGTGGGTCGTCGTTGACGTCAAGCGTAAAAACAAAAAATAAAAACAGTTACTTTTGTGTGAATTACTAAGGTAATAACGAAGCTCATGATAAAGTGTTTTGTTAGCATTGAGAGTAGTGACGTACGAACACGTAAGCAAATACAGTACAGTTATTGTAACCTATGTAGGCTACGGTGACTATACGAATTCATGTATTTGTTGTATGCTTTGACGTTTTGTAAAAAAATATATTGTATAGTTCGTCTGAGATTTCCGTTTCTTTGACGATCTTTACACTTTGGGAGTTTGTTGCGACATAAGTGTTGCTCTCAGATGATAATCCATTACATGTAGTGGGGTCCACTACCTAAGGATATAATAAAGAGACTGATTTTGACATCGAGCAACTACCCTCAGACTTCCACCACCGATATGTAAAACTGCCGTCAGACTTCCACAGGGAAATCCTGATCTTTCTTAAGTTAGATCACACACGTCGTTCGAAATATAATTTCTTGGCCGTGCGGTTTCTCACAATGTTTTCTTTCACCGTCTGTTAGCAATAATTACAAATACATAAATCCGAAAACACGAATTTAGTGGAACATTCCAGGATTCAAACCAGGGACCTGTTAGTTAATACGCCGGTTCTTTATTTACCGAGCTCCGCTGCTCGATATTGAAATAAAATAGAACTAACAGCAGATACTACTGCCTTTTATCTTTAATAGAAAGTCTTTTTTTTTTGCTTTCGACTTTTCTCCGCGTCTGTACACCACCGGTACTGGTTGCACAAGGTTGTCGTTACGTCACCCGGCCTGATTCTACTGGTAACCGGCCACACGCTTATCCGATATATATATTTTTTACCGTTAATTTGGGATACTTGACTTTCAAGTATGGGTTTTATTGTGAAATAATCAAGTTATGGTGTCCTTTGATTTTTGACAAATTGACACACTTCTTTACAAGTCGAGTAAATTGAGAACCAAACCAGTTCTTGGTCTTGGTAGCAGAGCCCACCAATCGTAATGGATTACGCTTGGTGGGGATAAATGGGATAAGCATACAGTGTGTATATCTCTATACTCTTTTTTAATCAACTTAGACGAGCTCGGTGGCGTAGTGATGTAACGCGCTGTTACGCTACTTTGCCAACGCTTGTGGGTTCGATTCCCACACGGGACAAAAATTTGTGTGTATGAAAATGTCTCTTGGTTTGAATGTTTTTAAGAAAGGTAGGGCGCATCAAAGCCATCTAAATAAAGCATCTAAATCCGTCTGTGGAAGTGCCTCAACCTCACAGAAAACCGCAGCCAAAATAACAACTCCCTAGTGCACTTCTTTATAAATCGAGTAAATTGAGAACTAAACCAATTCACGGTCTTGGTAGCAGACGTTATCCCGTTTATCCCCACCAATCGCAATGTATTACGATTGGTGGGGATAAACGAGATACTACTTGTTTTGGCCTGGTTGTTTTTAAGAGAGGTTTGTCTGGGGAAGTATCTCCACCTCAATAGGTTTTTTGCGGCTCATGCCTCCCTAGAGTCTTTCGAGGTAGATCAAAGGAGGTTCTTTAGAGGTTAAACGCACTAGTGTACTTCCCCAGACAGACTGTTTTAATGTGCCCTACCTCTCTGGAGCAGTCAGAACCCGTTATATACGTTTTCCCATACATTTCGCGGTCGTATACGACCACCCGGGTTTCGAAGGGTTAAAACACCCAGACTAGTGTATATGCGATAAAGTGGGTTTCTATAATGCTTCGGCGTAACAGTCATTATCTTTCCGTTTTTACTATATCCTCTTTGACTCTACCATCCCATCCGACCTATTTAAGGAACGTTTTGTCTTTCATAGTATTCCGCAAGGTCGTAACCTGCGCAGTGCACTTTTAGTCGCCGTAAAACACCATACCACTCCACTGATTTCTACACTGATTCATTCTTGGTCGAGGCAGTTCACCTATGGAATGTTTTGCCATTCGATATCCGGAATGCTCAATAACTTCGCCCCTTCAAACATCTTGTCAAATTTCACTATATATCTCTAAACATTATGTAATCAGTTTTATTTTCTTTAATTTTACCTCCTCGATTTCATTCATTAATTGTATGTACTATATTTGTCAAATGTATAATATCAATTTCATTAATCATGTAACTAGTCCGTCCACAAGTTCTGTTATAAATGAATACGTATTATTTTTTGTGAAGTTATGTCTATCTATCTATCTATAACGTCACGCCAAATCTCTTGCGGGGTAGGCAGAAAGAACCGAGCGCCACGTGACTCGATCCTTACATATCTCACTCGCTTCTTTAACATTCATTGCTCTTCTCATGCACGCTCGCCGGTTTTTAGGGCTCCTGACATCACCTTCTGATAGAACACGACCAATTTGGTCATGGTAGGTAAGTCTTGGCCTTCCCCGGCTCCTACATCCTTCCAATTTTGCATTGTATATCTGCTTCGTCATTCTTTCATCTTTCATTCTTTCTACATGCCCGAACCATCGGAGCATGCCTCTTCTTATTTTAACACCGACGCTCTCTTTCAGACCAACTCTATTTCTAACATCATCATTGCGAATACGGTCTACAAGCCTTACGCCACAAATTTTGCGCAGCGCTCGCATTTCAACCGCGTTTATTCTACTTTCATGCTCTTTCTGCCATACCCAGCTCTCGCTTCCATAAGTTAGCGTTGGGACCAACACTGCATTGTGTATAGCAAGTTGTGTCTTCTGGCTCAGGTTTTTACTGCCAAGAAGTTTTCCCAACGCTCCATTCACACTATTCCCAGCACTCACTCGTCTTTCCACATCTGCGGTGGTTATGGTGACGTTATGTCCTCTGTATATTTATAGTCACTCTGTCTTCTTTAAGTTTTGCACTGGCCCACATTAACTTACTTCTTTACTTGTCCTGTACCCAAAAGCTGTCTGAAAAAGACCTCAATGCGATAAGACCGCGTTGTTGTATTGAATTTTGATCATTAATGCATTTTTATTTTGGTGCAACAGAGTGTACCGTATATTCTAATTAATCTTCAAGCCAAATTCAAGTTCAAGGGAGCTCCATATGCTAATAGGTGGAATGATTAGGTACGGTGAATAGACTGCGACCAACCAGGCATCTAGTTTTTAAGGTCGTTTATAATAATTTATAGGAACAGGGCAAAAATAAAAGCGAGTGGTATTATAACAACGACGCCATTGTTGCGTGGGAGTCTTTTGTAACTGCGAATACAAATTGTTGATGTAGAGATACGTTCCGTTGTGATGTTACGTGACAATTACATAATTATTTGTTATTATTGAAGATGTTTAATTTTTTTTATACAACGTCGGGAGGCATACAAGCATAGGGCCCACCTGATGTAAAGCGGGTACCGTAGCCAATTAACTCTGCTGCTTACACAACAGCTTACTGGTGACCTCACTCACACGCAGGAACACAGCAACCCTAGTGGGAGTTGTTGTTTGGCTGCGGTTTTCTGTGAGGTGGAGGTAATTCCCCAGAAAGCAGCCCTTTGATGCGCCCTACCTCTCAAAGATAATGAATTGATGTGAAGATCACTGTTAGCCAAGTGGATAAAAAACCAGGTGGCGTAAACTAGGTGGGTTCGATTTCCACACAGGACAAACATTTGTGTGCATGAACATGTCTGTATGTCTTGTACTAGGTGTTTCTAAGAGAGATAGGGCGCTTCAAAGCAGCCTGTCTGGGAAAGTACCTTCACCTCAAAGAAAACCGCAGTCATATAACAACTCTTTGGAGGGTTGATATGTTCCTGCGTGTGAGTGAGGTCACCATACTCAATGTATCAAAGAGTTTATGGGCTACGGTAACAGCTTTACATCAGGCAGGCTTGCTTGTATGCCTCCCGGTGTTGCATTAAAAAGTGAGTGACGAAGAAAATGATTTAATACCAAATTTAATGGTATACCTCGCTCAAAGTGTATGACACCGTGTCACCGCAGAAATGAATTCTCAATTCACAGCAACTGTTCTAAGCTATCAAAATTTACGTCCATTAACAACTACGATGTCTAGCTACTGAACCATGACAGCCATTCATGCCTCGGAATAACTGGCCATCGCACGTGACGGACTCCTAACTCCACTCTTGATTGGTCAATTCGGTCGACAGATACGGTTAATTAATTATACTTACCTGTTTTTATATTTCCGCAAAAAAAATCGGGCGAAGCGGAACGCTTGCGGTCTCTCATCTATCTTGACGAGCTCGGTAGCTTGGTGGCGTAGTTAGTAATGCTACTTGTATAGACAGTAATGCTCGTGGGTTCGATGTCCACAAGGGATAACCATTTGTGTGTATGAACATGTCTGTTTGTTTTGGTCTGCATGTTTTTAAGAGAGGTAAGGTATCAAAGAAACACGTCTGGGAAAGTACCTTCACCTCACGTAAACGTTTTTCTGCGTGTGAGTGAGGTTACAAGTAAGCTCCTGGAGTTGCTGTGTTAGCAGCAGAGGTGACATCGGGCGAGCGATGCTTAATATGCAAGGGTTAATAGGTTACGGTGACGGCTTTAAATCACAGGAAACTTTAAATTTAAATTTTAAATTAATGCCTACCAAGGTTGTATGTAAAAAAAAAACGAAATCTAAGGAGCATTGAACTAGGTGACATGAATTTGCTATAATGTCTAATTGACAATTCTAAAATAGACCCATATATTGGGGTAGTTTCGTTCGGCATTTCTTCTGCGCCAATGGTCATTTCCGAAATGCTAGTAGATTAAAAAAGAAAAATAGTAACATGAAAGAATTGAATGAGATACAATAAGATTATATTTCAATACATGTAAGAAGAGTCTATGTGGCCGGGAGGGCCCAATGGCAAATAAAGCATTTTTATCTTTATTTTTTACTGTTAAGATATCAATTTCATATAGCAACGTTGTTCCGTGAATGGTGTAGTGTGGGGTCGGATAAAACACCTCCATCTTATTTATGGGATACATTATAGTTGTCTATCACTTTCTGACCCAATGCAGATATAAAGTTTCAATATGATTTCCTACATATGATTGACTGTAGTTTTCATTTAGTCTGTGCTCTGATGTCAGTCCATTTATTACAAACTCTCAACGGGACTTTACATAATATATACTATATACTATGTGCTGTACTTTACTACTTGTTATGTTATTTTGAAGCACTTTTTAGGAATACTTTGGAACACATTTTTATTTAACATTACGTTAGCTATACTTTATGGTTACTTTGTACAAAAGTCGTCTGCGTGGGTAACCTCTGCCTCGCCTATTTCTACCGCCAAGCGGCTATATTTATATAGCTGTGTTCCGGTTTGAAGGGTGAGATATGGCAGAGAAATTACTGGGTACTGTGACACGAAACTTCCTTAGGTCAGAAGATTGGCAGCGCGCGAGTAACATCCCCGTGGTGTTGCGAGCGACATTAGCCTGCGTTGACCGCTTGCCATCTAATGCGGGTCGCATACTTGTATGCCACTCTATTTGTATATATCGCCATAAGTATGGCGATGGCGTTCTTAAGGAAGATTACAGGGAAATTCTTCATATTAAGCGATTTTGGAAACCACTAACCTAAAAGGTATATAAATGGTTGACGATCCCAAATTTAGACCACTGCTTGTACAGTGCAGTCAATCAATGTTTGCTTATGTTATTAATATGGAGACTATGAAAAAGCACAAATCATCCAGTTATGAAATATATATTCAACCAAACGCTAATAAACACAATATTACAAACTTTATAGTTTTTTAGAGTAGATTAAAACAGATCTAAGACGATTGGACCATTGTCCATAGATAAAAATAATATTTTTTTAACATAAACGCGCAAGTAGAAGGATGTAGGAGCTGAGGAAGGCCAGACTTACGTACCATGACCAAATTGATCGTGTTTTATCAGAAGGTGATGGAAGATGATGAAGAAGATGGTGAGGAAGATGGTCAAGAGCTGTAGAAATGTTAAAAAGAAGTAAGTGAGGTATGTAAGGATCGAGTCACGTGGCGCTCGTCCTCTCTGCCTACCCCGCAAGGGATTTGGCGTGCTGTTATAGATAGATAGCATGCACTAAGATTCGTCTTGTATTTTTTAACTTGTTTCTTGTAGTTCCAATTTTTTGTAACAACTTTACATCATAGAGGTAGAGCGCATCAAAGCAGCCCGTCTGGGGAAGTACCTCCACCTCACAGAAAACCGCAGCCAAATAACAACTTCTCGGTTGTTGTGCTCCTGTGTGTGAGTGAGATCACCAGTAAGCTCCCATGGAGTTGCTGTGTAAGCAGCAGAGGAGCACGATTGATACTTAATATATCTCAAGCGTTAATAGGCTACGGTACCCGCTTTACAACAAGTGGTCCGTATGCCTCCCGACGTAGTATAAAAAAAAACATCACGTGGACCGCATGCTTGTATGCGTTCCGACGTTGTATAAAAAAAACCTGTCAATTTCTTCATTGCGTCATCTTACCCGCACGTCCATACAAATGTAGCCAGAGTGCGTGTGTAACATAATAGCCTGCGCAAGAGAGGGTCAGCAAGGTCACTGTCGATATGCATCGATAATCTTGCATGCGAATGGCCGTTAATATGAACTTGGCGTGTAAATGTTTCGAAGCAATACATGCACAGACATGTTGAACAGCAAACATTTTCGAGCTGCCAAATAATCACTTCCTGGAGGGTTGTCGTTGTGTGCAGTTGTGTATTTAATTTTAAGCATGTAAGCTCACCATTTTATTTAGAACCAGTATTCAATGTACAGCATATTTTAGCATTAAAAATAATAGATTATTATACAAACAAAATTTCTAAGGGAAATTTATTTTTTTACAGTAATTTATACATATAAATAAAACTGAAGTGTCTGTCTGTGATTTCAAAATAAAGCATTTATCTTAAGCTATATTGTTATTTTCACGTTATCAAAGCCCAAACATGCATTTTTAACGTTTTTGTCTGTCTGTCTGTTTGTTTGTCCAGGCTAATCTTCGAAATGGCTTAATCGATTTTGACGGGACTTTCACTGGCAGATAGCTCATGTAATAAGGAGTAACTTAGGCTACTTTTATTTTAGAAATCTTATTTATTTTTATTAATATAAATAAATAATATTCCACGCGGACGAAGTCGCGGGCACAGCTATTATGTACATAAATCCGAAATATAAATTCAGTGGTCATGTCAGGATTCGAACCGGGCACCTGTTAGGCACTATACCGGTTATTTATCCACTGGGCTATCACTGTTTAATCCATGTAAAAATCAGCATCTTTGCCAATTCCTTAGGCTTAGGAAACGGAATAACCTAAGAAGATTCAATATGTTATTATTCAATGTATTTATCAATTTGATAAATTGAGTGTATGTGTAAACTTGGTTATATATAACATATGTAGTTATGTATGTTTGTGTATATATGTAATTACTTTATTTCCTTTAAGTTATGCTCTGCGCCACCCTACCTTGTTTGTTTACTTCTCCTCTACTCTAAGGTTGTCTGGAAGAGATCGCATCGCGATGACACCGCCGTTGTACTGATACTTTGTTATTGTTGTTTACTTATGTATTTTTCTTTTGGTGCAATAAAGTGTATTGTATTGTATGTTTTTTTCACAAATTAACATATTTCTAGTACGTAGGTACTTTGAAGTAAATGTATACGTCAAACTTAAAAAAATGCATTACTTGAACACACACGTTTGTCAAAATTATACACAACCAGTTATACCTATATATATACACACATATATATTTAGCAATATATATACTAGCACTGTTCTATTTCTTTGAATGTTTTCAATTTAACAAAACACAAACATCAATAATTCGCAGTTACTTAATCACTACAAATCTAAACAAACGAAATGTAAAATTGATTTCACGGTTGTTGCAAATTTAGCATTGAACTTAAAAATAATAATTAGTGTATCTCGCAATTTCCTAATTACGACGCTGCGTGTTCTGTCCTTTACGCGCCATTGATTATAGAGTACTTTTCTCTATGTCACTTTCAGCGATTGTCTATGGCGACGCGAGCGTGGGATGTAAAGTAAGTTCCTAGTACTCATTGTATAGGCTTAGTTACTAATAAATAGAAGTCTATTTTTAGACTTTAAGTTCACACCTCACTGGCGCCATGCTAACGTGGTTGCGTTGAGTTTTCAAATCACATCGTCAGCTTTTTGGTCACATATTATTCTTAAGCTTTATTAACCGTGATGGTCACGGAGACAACATGCGTTTGGAGTAAGAGGTGTTTGTGTGCGTGAGTTATATTTCTCGGAATCGGCTAGGCCGATTGTGAAATGGGTTTTTGTTTTGTATAAGTCTTATTCCTGAGCATGTTCTTAAGTTTTAATATTGTTGTGGTAATCTCTTTATTGCACAAATATACATAACATATACAGTTACAAATGTTTAGTATGTACAAAGGCGGACTTATCTCTGTAAGAGATCTCTTCCAGCCAACCTTTATAGGCTTGATAGGAATATGAAATATATACACAGGCAGAGAAACTATCTGTACCTTCTTTAACTAAAATATCATGAACTGATAACATGAGTCATTGCAACAGTAAAACAGATACATAAATATAACACAAAGAAAATAAAAAAATAAAAGTAAAAGAAAAATCATACATATATAAGTACCTAAGCAAAAACACATTCAAACTAGAGGCGAATGTAGTGGAACCGAGTACATTGCTCAAGATAAACATTATTCTTTGGCTTCCGTGTCTATACTGAAGAATCCAAGGCAACAAGATTTGAATAACTCAAAAGAGGGCGCCAATCTTACATTCAATGGGAGTGAATTTCACAGTTTTGCCGATTTGACAGTAAAGGAGTTGGAGTAAGTTCTCGAAATATGATAATATGTTAGTACACGTTTCTCCACCGTACATGTTTCTCCAAAACGCATTATATTTGTTATTAATAGAATATTATTAATATAATTAATAGTCAACGTACGTAACTTATGTTGTAGCGGTGAGCCGTGATAGCCTAGTGTACCACTGAAATTGTGTTTACGAATTTATGGATCACTTGCTTGGCGGTAAAGAAAAACATCGTGAGGAGACCCGCACGTTCAAAAAATTATATCTCGAAAGACGAGTGACTAACCTAAGATAGACCTGGATTTCCCTCTGGGTCGTAGAGATCTGACGGCAGTCGCTTCATTTAAAAACCAGTTGAGAATGCGCAGGCTTGCATTGCCAGAGGAACACCTGGCTCGTCAATTATACTCGTATAACAATTAAAAAAATAAAATTGTCGGCCATTTTGACCATGTTCCTTAAGAGATAGGAACGGTGTTCCTGAACATTCCTATTCTACTTTTTATTATTATAATAAAATTGTATTTTTATCAATTATTATTTTTTTATTTTATTTATTATTATATTCAAGACAATGTTAACAGAAATGTTTTCATTCACAGAAAACCTTAAAGGTTTGTATTAGAAACGAACCGTTCAACATTCAGTCGCTTACAGCTAAACAGTGACTACGCAAAAGTATATCTATAACCTTATACTTATGTTGTACTCATACAATAGTGTCAAATTCTGTCCACCCGCCTAATTCATTCCCAAACAGGCATCGTAGGACGGTCATACGAAATACAAATCAGGCAGGTAGATCGCAATTCGCGACGCCCTGCATGAGGGAATATAACTTCGCATATACATACAGGCTGTTACAAGCTTTTTAGAAAATGATTTTTTAATTTATGTTTCAGGTTAATTGGAGTGATACTTTTTCTTGTTTCAATGTCTATGTTATTAATCAAACGAGGTATTAAATAAGAGCTAGTACGTTGTCCGTAAGTATTATCGGCCTTCGGCATTACTAATTCATGGTTTGTTATTTGTCTTGTAGTTTTGTGATCTATTAGTTTTTGAATTTTAATATTGAAAAACTGTTCTTTTAGTAGGTTATAATTAACTCGACCATGTATGGGGTGTATTTAACAAAATTTGAATAATATATTGTCATCCTTGGCACAATTAAGTTTCATACTTGGAATTATAATATTTTTTAATATTCTTATTTGCTGTTGGTGTATAGTGCTGAGATATGTGCGGTAGGTACGTCCATAACTACTGAGTTACTTTAAAATTTCAACACAATGTATATTACTTTTGAAATTAATTGATTTGAATTTATATGGAGCCCTTAACGAGAAACCAATACGTCAAATAAACATACAGTACTATACAAGTGTCAAATGCATCTCGCTAATTACATTATTGCATTTCAGGGTGAAATAATAATTCGAATTTATATACTAAACATTACATAAGGCACAATACATGAGGCCGACTCTGTGAATAAACCAAGGTTTCACCTCCCGCCCATTGTAACGTGACCCGTCAATTTATAAGCTGTAAATAAGCTGCACGTGCCTTATAAGTCGGTTACCTTCAAGCATGTTGTTCTTCCTCGTAGGTTTATGAATGATTTACTTGTTAGCGTGGTGTGTTTGTTTGTTTCGTAGTTGGTAACTCGAATATCAAACTTGTACTGTCTGTGGCTTACTTAAATATAAGTTTTTTTTTATACCACTAAGGTGGCAATCAAGCATACGGCCTGGCTGATGGTAAACAGTCACCGTAGCCAAAGGACATTTGCAACACCAGGGGTGCCACACATGCGTTGCCGACCCTGAATAAGCCTTAATAAGTCTTAAGCTTTGTCGAGCTTGGTGGTGCAGTGGTTAATATAGTACTTTGATACCAACGTTCGTGGGTTCGATTCTCACACAGGCCTAACATTTGTGTGCTTGAAGATGTCTGTGTGTGTTGGTCTGGGTGTTTTTAAGAGAGGTACGTAGTTAGCACAGTATCGATAGGCGATATATGACCTAAAATTATTGTACTAGAAATTGATGATTTGAAAATAGACCTATATTGGAAAGTATCTTTTGGTATTTCTTCTTCGCCAATGATCGTTTTTGAAATGCTGGTAGCCGGTGCCTGTTTGTAATATTAAAATAACCGCTTTTTACTAAATACACGGTACATATACCAAAATGAATATTTTTACAATTTTTGTCTGTCTGTCTGTTTGTTCCGGCTAATCTCTGAAACGGCTGGACCGATTTTGACGGGACTTTCACTGGCAGATAGCTGATGTAATAAGGAGTAACTTAGCCTACTTTATTTTAGAAATAGTAAAGACTGTCTTAAAAATTGTTTAATTAAATTTAGAAATTTTATTTATTTTTATTAATATAAATAAATAATAAAAAAAAACTATTCCGCGCGGACGAAGTCGCGGGCACAGCTAGTATACTAATATAATTTAAATTGATAAATAAAAAAAACCGCCTTCGAAAACACCCAGGAACTGTTCAAGTTCGGGCCTGCGTGGAGTATTGCTCGCATCTCTGAGACGGTTCGCACAATATCTTCTCGAGGCTCTCGATAGGTTGCAGCGACGGGCTGTCCGCATAATCGATGACGAAGAGGTCACAAAACACCTATAGAACTTCTGCAACTTCGTATGGACATAGGCTCCCTAAGGACATTTAGCGCCCCCTGTACCATGGTGAGTGCTCTGAAGAACTATTTTCCCTTTTTTTTTTTTCATCACACCCTCTCCCTTATGTCATAGAACCACGCGTGCAGGCTTGCGTTGTCATCATTCTACATGTTGAGGACATTTTTTCTCGCACCATAAAGTTCGGCAACTCCTATCTCTGTCGAACTATTAAAAAGTGGAACGCCTTGCCTGCACATGTGGTCCCTCCTTCCTACTACATGGGATCCTTCAAACGAAGAGTGAAGAAGCACCTTGCGGGCCAGCATGGTTGCGTCAACTGACAGGGCACTGTAGTCCTTTATCAGTTGCCGCTGCAATTTGGGCTTCTCTTTTCGCTTACCAGGCGAAGCTGAGCCACTGTGCTGAGCCAATAAAAAAAAAAGAACTAAAAAGTGAAAAATAATTGGTCACAATTACTTACGATTTTTGGAGTCGGTGCCAGTATACTGGTATTATCAGTTGATATTATGCGGCTAGCACCGACTCCAAAAATCGTAAGTAATTGTGACCAATTATTTTTCGCTTTGTAATGCGTAGGTGTTATTTGAAGGCGGTTTTTTTTATTTAATTTATTTTTTGCTTTTTAGTGGTGTAAATAAAAAAATAGAGATTGAAAGTTTTCATCAAAAACTTTTGCTGTAGGGAACCACAAACACCTCTGAAGTGTGACCCACCTACCAAACCAAAAAAGAATCATCAGAATCAAAGTTTTAAAACATACAAACACAAAATATAGTCGAACCGAGAACCTTCTCCTTTTTTGAAGTCGGTTAAAAAGATAGATAGGTTACACAAGGAGGCTCGAAGGAGTCCCGAAGATCCCATCAAGTCTCACATTTTTAAACGATATAGAAATTTTTATTATGAGCTGATCCGAAAGATTAAAAACAATTATAACAGGGAGGAACTGGAACGGCACAAACAAAAACCTGACAAATTATGGAAGACTATAAAAGGTATCACAAATTCAAACAAAGTGAAAGTCTCTGCCCTCCCACTATGCCAAATAAAAGAGGACGAAAGCAAGTCTTTGGACTATGTAAATGGTATTTTTTCCACTACTGGAGAGCGTCTGGCTAATGACATTCTTAGGCATAGCAATAGTTCTCACGCCTCAATAGTCTCTAAAGTGAAATCTACCAAATCTCCTCTGGACTCTTTTTTTATGACGCCCACAACAGTACGGGAGGTGACTGATCTTATTCTACAACTAAAGAATAAAAGTGCGCCTGGTCTGGATGGATTCACAAATGAACTTTTGAAAGCTGTCTTAGAATACATCGTTGCTCCACTTACACATATTTTTAATCTCAGTATTTCCACTGGAATCTTTCCGGACACCTGGAAAACTGCAGTAGTGATACCAGTCCACAAGGGAGGGAGTACGGATGCTCCAAATAATTACCGGCCCATTTCGCTACTGAGCACAATCTCGAAACTTCTGGAAAAACTAGTAAACCAACGTCTAGTGAAATTCCTGGAAAGGAACAAGATACTTTCAGCAAATCAGTATGGGTTTAGGCAGGGTAAATCTACCGAACAGGCGGTCACTCGACTGACTGATACCATAACATCGTATCTAGATGAGGGTCAACACTGTGTGGGCGTATTCCTGGATCTGGCGAAGGCATTCGACACGGTTTCAATTCCTATTCTCCTTAAGAGACTGGAACTGATCGGAATTCGAGGGATATGCCTTGATTGGTTCCGTAGTTACCTCTCCGGTAGGAGTCAGCGTACAAGGGTCGGTGCCTTCGTCAGTTCCCGGTCTGACGTGTCGTTTGGTGTTCCTCAGGGTAGCATCCTTGGTCCTACCCTGTTCCTAGTTTACATAAATGATCTCTCGATGCTTGGTTTGGAGAAGGCAGACATCATAAATTATGCTGACGATACCATTGTCTTATTTCATGAACGATCATGGGATACTTTGTTTGGCGTTGCTCAGGATGGTCTTAATCGGATAACGGTATGGCTGAACGATAATCTGCTCACTCTAAACTCGGCCAAGACGAATTTCATCTGCTTCCACAAGACAGCCTCATCACCACCGCCATCCGATCCCATCATTAGAATACATGTATGCACAAATAGTGATAGCACAGCACCAAGATTGATGTGTTCCTGTGAAAAAATACGAAGAGTGGCCAGTGCGAGGTATCTGGGTGTTACCGTTGATGAAAGACTCTCGTTTAGAGATCACATAATAGCAACAGCAAATAGAACCAGAAAGTTAATTTACGTTATGAGACTGTTGAGCGATGCTGCTTCCTTGAGACTTCTGAAAACCATTTACGTCACTTTATGTCAATCAGTTCTCTCGTATTGCATATCGGCATGGGGTGGTGCTGCTTCAACTCATTTAATCACGTTGGAGAGAGCTCAAAGAGCAGTGCTTAAAACGTACCTAAGAAAGCCTATACGTTTTCCGACCACTCTCCTATACAGGGAAACTCAAGTCCTGAGCGTAAGAAGGCTATACCTCCTAAAGATAATCTGCCAAACTCACAAGGAAGTGCTCTCATCCACTGCCTATCCCAGTTTGTTAAAAAAACGTACATTTCGACTTCCTCTTCCTCAGGTAAAATCCACCTTTGCCAAGCGTTTTAGCAATTTTCGGAAACCCTTCATATATAATAAAATTAATGCTATGTGTAAGATACACAATTTAAATACCCGTGATGCAAAATTTAAAATCGAAAGGGAATTGCAAAACTGGACCTACCGGGACTCAGAGGACATTTTGATTAGCGTAGAATAATTTAATGCCTTGAGCAGTTAAAATTTCATTATTTTAAATTACATATAATGTCAATCAAATTATTTCAAATAACTATTACAATGTCAACTCAACTATCCCAATTTAATTTATAATGTTGTTAAACTAATAATTACAAACTACAAATAAAATGTAAATAAAATTCATAGCACATTCATGACTGATATTATACAGGATTCTTAAACATTATGTATTTTGTAATCTAATTTTGTATTTGGTAATCAACAATTATAGTCTTATAATTCTGTTTATAGTACCGCAATACAATCGATTCGAGAATGTAAAGATTCCCACAGGACAGGCCTAGCCTAGTGTGGGTGTCTTAGCCACTCTGTAAACCTTGTAATTTTTGTGGTAAATAAAGAATTATTATTATTATTATTATTATTATAGATATATATATATATATTCCTGTTACAACAAAATAGCGCCGCGAAAATTGAGGATCCTTTGCATTCAATGAGCGATATGTTTTTTTTATTCCACTAAGGTGGCAATCAAGCATACGGTATTTATATACATATATATAAATACCGTATGCTTGATTGCCACCTTATATATATATATATATATATATATATATATATATATATATATATATATATATATATATATATATATATATACATACTGCCTTAGGTGATTGCCAGTCGTATAATAAATATGATGACGCCTATCGATGACGTCATAGTTCAGGGTGGCATGTAAAGCCCGTGTCAGACGCAGCTATAATATATCGTAAGTTAATATGCCATCTTACTCTGTGTGTATCGAACATGCTGAAACATAGTCGATCCAGTCTGCACGCAATGCATCTTTGTCGAGCTCGGTGACACCAACGCTCGTGGGTTCGATTCCCACAGAGGATTAACATTTGTGTGCATGAACATGTATGCAAATATACACATATTTATAAAAATCACTTGGTTAGCGGTGAAGGAAAGCATAGTGAGAAAAAAATCTACAAATTTATATTTTGAAAACAGTGTGACCTAACCTAAGAGAGGTCTGATTTTTCCTCTGAGTTGTGGAGGTTTGACGGCAGATTCTCCATGTTAAAATAATATGATCGCCAAATCCTTAGGGTTAGGCATAGGACAGCGCCAATCCTAATTGATTAGGAAACGGGATAACGCTAGGAGGAAAAAGATAAGAATGCGTATATATTGTGTATATTAGGTATTTTTAAGTACATAATACAACATTAGTGCCTGTTTTTGAAGTAAAACTTCTTTACGCATGCTTGACTTGGGGAGTAAGCTGGTGAATGCGTAACGAGAGCATTACGAAAAGTGTGATTGGGCGAGGTGAACGGACGTTGAGAGGTTTCGTATATTACTGTAGGGGCAAGAGAGAGAGGTGCGAACACACATTTTCTTTCTCTCTTTCTCTCATAGCGAGTTAAGTTTCGTATATCTAAGACACAGTGCAGGCCTATTGTCTGCATCACACTATGGAGCTAAAGAAGTTTTACTTCTGTCGTGTGGTCTAAAGCACACTCGTTTTTTCAAGTCAAGCCGATTCTGGTTTTTTCTTGGATATTTTTTTCACATCAACAATAAATAATAAACACATGATTATAATATACCTAAGCAGACGGCATCGGTGATTATGTACGACCTCGATGTAAGGCCGTCTGGTTTGACCAACCTTGTACCGACCACATCATCCTTAAATATACACCGCAAAGATCAATTTTCCTTGAACTAACAGTAAATAAAATATTGTAATGTGGAAAAACTGGGTTTTTCATTATTTGAACTTTAGCGTTACGTGATAAGATTGCATGTTGTTTGAATTAGTTTTTCGCAATGATTTTTCTCATAGATAATAGATATGTTAATGTATGCGTTGTTTGTGAGTATTTGTGTTATGTGGGATGTGATGTCATTAGAATATAAATCTATTTATGTGTATATCCATATAGAGAGCTCGATAACTGAATACGCAGGCTTAGCAACGTCAACAGCAGCCTGTCCATGGAGGGGTTTATTTATCTCGAGTTACTCCGTGCTTCGGAGGGCACGTTAAGCCGTCGGTCCCGGCTGTTGTCGATAGATGACAGTCGTTAAGGTAAGTCAGTGGGCCTCGGGTGGCTTGAAAACGCTGGCCTCCGCCAATCCGCATTTGAACCTTATTTGATATTCGAATAATCCTAAAATATGTGTTCTGTTATTTATTTTCTAGAGCATTTATACTAAGTTTCTAGTTAATACACACAGGGAATATAATTTTTATACAAACTTTTGCACCCCTTTTCACCATCTTAGAGGTGAAGTTTAGAAAAACCCTTTCTTAGTGGATATCTACACTTCACAAAAAAAAACACCCTCCAAATTTCATGTCTCTAGAATTTGCAGTTTAGGCTGTGCGTTGATATATCAGTGAGTCAGGACTTTGAATGAATAAATTTTATATGTATAGATATGTAATTATCAGTAACTCGGCGGTGAAAGACGTATGGTTATAACCTAAGAAAGGTCTGGTTTAATTTCTGGATGGTGTAGGTCTGACGGCAGATGTAAAAATCAGTATCTTCGCCAAATCCTTAGATTACGCTTAGGTAGAGCCCACCTTTCCAAATGGATTAAAATGGGATAAAGAAGTCTTTAGAAGCCAAATTACTAAATTAATTTAATAATAACTTATAAAAAAAAAAACATATTTCCCAATACGGATCGCTAATGATTAGCTTCATACAAATATGAGTTTAAATTAACTAATAACTGTAAAGACGAGATATAAATTGACCAATCACTTAAACGTATAAAGCCAGTATGGCTAATCGATTAAGACACACGACGGCAAGTTAAAAGACTTTATGTTAACTGTAATTTAAAAGTAATTAGTCTTTATAATTTTATTAGACTCTGGCATTAACTGTTTTTCGCGATGCGCCGGTGGTCTAGTGGTTGGCAATGGCCACTTTGACATTTATTTGTGTGCAACACTAAACTAAATAAAAAAAAATGAGAGTACGATGCATTAAAGCAAGTCAGGGGAAGGAAGAAAACCAAGGGTTGTTGTGTTCCTGCGTGGGAGTGATGTCACCAGTAAGCGTTTAAGGAGTTGCAGTGTTAGCAGCCTTAGTGGCATCGAACGAGAGATACAAGGGGGCCGTATGCTTGTATGTCTCCCGACATATTATAAAAAACGCATAAAGAGCTGCATGATCTTGCCCGCCTACAGGTAGCGGTGAATTGAGTTACTACGTTAAATCGGTTTCATCATTTCTCAAAAGATTAATCGCTTCATGAATGCAATAATGTATTTCTCTGCTAAGTACACTAAACGGCCTGGAAGCAAGCTTGGCTTTGTGTTCCATGTGATAATTCATTCCGACTGCTTTGCCATCAGGATCGTCTATCTCTTTACGGCATATTATTAAGATGTAGATGCAAATGAATGGACGCCAAATTAAGAAACTTGGATTGGTGATATAAAAGAGGTACGTGGGCGAAGGTTGTAACCACCTACCTGATTTTACAGGCACGTCTAGTGTTGCGAGATTATATATAAACTAGCATTTTCTCGCTGCTTGTCTTGCGTTTCCGTGTGTTTTGTGATAAAATTTGACTATGGGTATGTAATGTCAGATATTTAAATATGGATAGTGCGAACAAAGCTAAGTGGTACTCTGATTTTGTTTTTATTAACGACGATGAATTTTAGACCTATTCCAAAAAAACCCTTAATACTGTCACTGTAGAATTATATTTATGTTTTTGAGACATATTCTGTATTTATTATTTATGTACAATTAGGTCAATCTATCTATGACTTCACGCCAAATGGGGTAGGCATAGAGAATCGAGCGCCACGTGGCTCGATCCTTACATATCTCACTCGCTTCTTTAACATTCATTGCTCTTCTAATGCACGCTCGCCGGTTTCTAGGTCTCCTGACATTACCTTCTGATAGACCATGACCAATTTAGGTAATTATAATTTTGATTACTGCTATAAGTGACTACAATAAGCAATAATTAAAATTTTGGTTACTTGTACATAGATAATAAACACAAGATGTTACATAAAAATATAAATATGGTTCTACAGTGCCAGTATTGAGTGTTTTTTTTGGAAGTGGTCTTAATTCAGTGTTGATAATAACAACAACATGAGGGCGCCACTTACCTTTATACAGGGCGTTACAGAAACTTTAACTACGAAACCTAACAAACTATTGGTTTTCTCTCTGGGTTGTGGTGGTCTGACGGCAGTCGCCAAATTTTTAGGGTCGTAAGTAGCGGATCTGTCAATCCTATCCTGGATCAGGAAACGGAATAAGGCTAGGATGAATAAGTCAAGCAACTTAAAGTAATGGGCCAACTCCTAAGCTAGTAATTAATGAAACGATTTTTTTCAAATAATATAGGTAGGTACGAAAATAAAATGTTATTTTGATATACTAGTATGTATACATATGTGCTCATTGCGTTCTGCTTTTGCATGTATATATCTTAAGAAAACTAAATATGGCATCCCGCAAGGTAGTATACTGGGGTCATTACTAACTATTGACTTTCCAAAAAAAAAATATATCCTTTGGGGGTAATTTTTTGCGGATGACAGCACAATGTTACTCAGAGTTAAAAACGAACAAACTTACGAAAATGAGATAAACAACTGCAGCAATAATTTGATTACAAAATAAACATATTATATGACATTTAAATAAAGTTCAGTTAAAAAACAGCCCAACCTCAATATAAATTATTTATATTAACGCAATCAATGAAACTACTAGCATGAAATTACTCGGAATATATGAAGATCGTAATATGAATTGTAAAACGCAAATAGACCTTATATGTAAAAAAAAAATATCAATTTTCATAGGTTGTGTAACATTTTCCGTAAAAAAGTATCCAGATCAGTAATTCTCACAGCCACACAGGATCCACACTACGATTTGGCATTATCTTCTGGGCAAATTCCTCCGACAATGAAGGGGTTTTCCGAGTGCAAAAAAATGTATTCGAGCAATTTGTGTATTACGCACTACAGATTCTTGTCAAGCATATTTAAAAGAGCTAAATATTTTGACGGTTCCATCTTTATACATCCAAGAGCTTGCATAATTTGTGAAGTCACACCTGCATTTATTCGAAAGTCTTAACTCCAAGCGACATAAAGATCTCCGTCGCACATCGTATCAGACTAGTACTACATTCAGTGAATGTGTTTTAGGCATTGCCCCAAAAATCTGCTACATTTTATCAAAATCAATTAGACAACTTAAATATGTAGCAAACGTTAATCATTGAAAGCGTTCTTTTTACCACATCAGACTGTCTTTCAGATAACAATATTGCTGACATGTTAATCAACAAGTGAATTCAACGTAAATGATTTAATCCATTGTTATAACTGTGCATATTTTTTTTCATAGCTCATATTGATTGTACTTAAATTAATTTCCATAATGTAATATTGATGTAGGTATTAACTAAACAAATTAATAGAGTTTTTTTTTCTACAATGTAAAGTAACCTAAAGCAGTTACCGTAGCATATTAACCTTTGTAATTCATTAAGTATCACTTCGGAATGCCACCTCTGCTGATAACACAACAGTTCCATAGGAGCTTACTGGTGACTTCACTCACACGCAGGAACACAACAACCCTGTTTAGGGAGTTGTTATTTGGCTGCGGTTTTCTGTGAGGTGGAGGTACTTCCCCAGACGGGCTGCTTTGATGCTCCCTATCTCTCTTAAAATATCCAGACCAAGACAATTAGACGTGTTCATGCATACAAATGTTTGTTCTATGTGGAAATCGAACCCACGAGCGTTGATGTCATAGTATCGTAACTGCGCGTTTCGCCACTGCGCCACCGAGCTCGTTACATGAATATTCACTTATACTACTCTGTGTAAAAAGTATCGGGAATATGTCAATAAAAAGACCCGCGTAAAAGAGGTCGTTCTAATTTTTTTACTGCATGTTGGTAGCACTGTACTGATTTAGCGCGCAAAATTTGAGCGGGATCTGTCATTTAATTTGTTTTAAACTACACTTTTTGTTGGTCATAGTTTTGAGTCCTCGGCGATTTTTACAATGGAAAATATTGTTGAACAAAGAGTGTGCCTTAAATTTTGTGTTTCAAATGATATTTCATGTGGTGAATCACTAAAAATGTTGCGAAATACCTACGGCGAATCGTGTATATCGAAAACAAGGGCTTATGAATGGTATAAGGCTTTTAAAGAAGGCCGAGAAGTAGTAGTAGACTTGCCTCGTTCTGGTAGACCTTCAACCGCTACGACCAGAGAAAACATCGACAGAATCAAGAAGCTAGTGCTCGAAAATCGACGTATGAGTCTGAGAGAGTTGGCTAGTGAGGTGAACATATCTTTTAAGTCCGTCCACAACATTCTCATTGACATTTTAGGCATGAAACGCGTCGCCGCTCGACTAGTTCCAAAAGAGCTCAATTTTGTTCAAAAAGCGCAGCGAAAGCATGTCGCTGAAGACATGGTTTCCCGAGCTTCTACGGATCCGACCTTTATGAAACGTATAATAACTGGCGACGAGACATGGGTTTATGAGTACGACATGCAAACAAGCCAACAGTCTTCAGAATGGCGTCTCGAAAACGAGCCGAAACCCAAAAAACCGCGGCAAAGTCGCTCCAAAATCAAGGTGATGCTGACAGTTTTTTTTGACTACCGTGGTGTGGTTCACTCCGAATTCCTTCCAGAGGGAGAAACAGTGAATAAAGAATATTATTTAGGCGTCATGAAGCGTTTGCGTGAGAGTATCCGCCGAAAACGTCCAGATTTGTGGCAACACAACTCATGGATGCTGCACCATGATAATGCACCATCACACACAGCCATTATAGTGAAAGAGTTTTTAGCGAAAAATTCAACAAAAGTTCTCGACCAAGCACCGTATTCACCTGATATGGCTCCGTCTGACTTTTTTTTATTTCCCAAGTTAAAATTACCACTTCGAGGAAAACGTTTTGAGTCGATAGAAGCCATAAAAGAAAATTCGCTGAATGAGCTAAAGGCCATACCGCAAATAGCCTATGAAAAATGTATGGAAGACTGGGTGAAGCGGTGGAGATGTTGTATTGCAAGCGATGGGGCCTACTTTGAAGGCGATAAAATAAATTTAGATGAATAATTTGTATTTTTTGTTTTATTGACAAATTCCCGATACTTAGTACACAGAATGTATTTGTACGCTGCATTTAATATATAGTCTAACATACAGTAACCTGTGATTCGCAAAACTAGAGAATTCCAATTTGGCCCGATTGTAGCGCGCTACTGGTTCCAATTGCGAATGTAAACCATCCTGCGACCCACTTACACACAAACAAAAATTCATCAAAATTGCTGCAGCCATTTAGGAGAAGTTCGATGATATACAGACATACAAATATATATATATTTGTATGTCTGTATATCATCATACATATATATACATACATATATATATAAATATAAGCGACACGTACTAAAGGCTAAAATAACAACTAATAGGGCGAAAACAAATTTAATATTCTACTTCTCACATTAAAATGTCCACTTTTGCCCAATCTCTCCAAATAAGTTAACAAGACACATTAATCCTAAGAATATTTCTCAACAGCTCTTATATAAAACTGCCTTTTAAGTATTTGGAGCATACGTATCACTAGTCTTTAATTATACGTGTTTCATTAGGGTTCCGTACTACTCAAATCGTTACAACGGAACCATATGTGTGTCTATACTTTACACATACGTACAAACTCATCGATATAGGCGCATAAATATTATTTGTTATAATATATCTTTATTTTTGAAAAAAAAAAATGTTTTTTAAACAAGAAATACAACGTAAGGAAACTTGCATGTTTAAGAAAATATATTTCGAAAGATAGACCTCAAGAAAAGTTTTTCCCTCTGGGTTGTGGATAGTGGATAGCAGTCACTCCATCTAAAAATCAATCTTAGCCAAATCTTAAGTAGCGATTCGAATCTCTATATATAGAGAAGAAATTATTCATAATAATGATTACTTTAAAGTCAGTAAGAATCTGAAATAACCCGTATGGCCGACCGTAAGACCACGAGAGTTCACCAACACCCGCCCATCGGGTTCAGAAGGAAGCCCCACTCATAAAAAATTACAAAATTCGCTTTCAGAAGTCTTTCTTCTTTAAAAAAAGCCCTCAAGTGTTAGTCCAACTTGCGCTCTGAGGGTTTCGTAAAAAAATATTTTCGCAAATTATTGTCCCAATAAAAGTATTTTTTGTGATGAAACTATAAATTTACCGTTTTCGCTGCTGGAGTATCCCGTCTACATATACCCTATCCTATAGGTTTTGATTATTACTACCTACTACTATTATTACTCGTATTACCTTGCGAGTGTCAAAATATGCGCATAAACGAGGAATAAGCGGCCGTATCTTTTGATTGTATTGACTTAGAAGTTTGATTTTTTCACTACTCGAAGGGATTATAGACCTGAGTAATTGATATTAATTTCAGTTTGATAGCTCCACCCGTCCCTGAGAAAAAGTGACATACACACAGACATTTTTCCTTTTGAGAACCCTAAAAACGTCAGAAATCCGCTCATTATGCGCATGGATATGACAAAAATTATGTCAAAAAACTACAAGTTTAAAACATAATGGGCTTTTTAAACTTACATATAAATATCACGATACCATTCAAAAGCATAAAAAGATAATCCAAGATTCACACACGTAAGCTCGATTGCGCAAGCCGCCCGCGTGCGCCCTTGCCGCACCGTACCGGGTTCGATACTCGCCTTGCCGTCCTTATGTGACCCTTCACTAATTGTTTAATTATGGACCGCTTGTGAAACCAGATAAGACTGGCAGATTTATATTTCAGTCAGAGAATTTCTGAATTGAAAAGCACTCTTGAACATTCTCATCTGATTATCAGATAATGAAACTGTATAAAAGAAACGGTACAGATAGTCGACGATTATAAAAAAATATATATTTATTATAATCTAAACTTCTATTTGAAAAAGAAATACGCTTAAACAGATGAGTTTGCACGCATTTGTACACTGGAGGAAGGATTTCAGCGTCTTGAATCTTATAGCACACTCGAAGTATGGATATTACTTTTACTCACGATTTTGATATTAGTACGAATATATCGGAACACGATTGAGAAACAACAATTTTTCGAACTAAAATATCATAAAATACATTTAGTAAGGCGTTGCCATTTGCCAATCTTCCCACACGGCGGGCGCATCTTCTCGTTGCAAAACATCTATTACTGTTGATCACTTATCGATATTGCTCCTGGGAATTGTATTACAACACTATTCACGAATATTTTATGAAATGTTCTCGAACTATATACGTCGTCAAAAATAATTGTTTATGCTATATTTTGTAATAGTTATTTATTCAATACTAGCTGCTGCCGGCAGCTCCGCCCGCGTGGAGTCAAATAACGTAGCCTATGTGTTAATCCAGATCATAATCTATCTACGTGCCAAATTTCATTCAAATCCGTTCAGCCGTTTAAGCGTGAAAGAGCACCAAACATCCATCCATACATACAAACTTTAGCATTTATGATATTAGTAGGATATAAATATATTCTAACCAACTAAGGATTGGCAGATTTTTTTTTATACAACGTCGGAAAACTTAAAAGCATACGGCCCACCTGATGTAAAGCGGTTATCGTAGCCTATCAACGCTTGTAATACATTAAGAATCACTCGCTCGATGCCTCTTCTGCTGCTAACACAGCAACTCCTTACGAGCTTACTGGTGACCTCATTCACGCGCAGGAACACAACGACCCTCTAGGGAGTTGTTATTTTGCTGCGGTTTTCTGTAAGGTGGAGATACTTCCCTAGACGAGCTGCTTTGATGCGCCATACCTCTCTTAAAACATCCAGACCTAGACAAACAGACATGTTCATGCACACAAATGTTTGCCTTGTGTGGGAATCGAACCCACGAGCGTCGGTGTCAAAGTCGCGTCATTCACGACTGATCCACCGAGCTCGCCAAAAGTTCGCTACCTAATCACAACGAGTTGGTTCTGAATTCTAAATGGAGCGACTTCCGTCAGAGCTCCACAACCCATAGCGAAATCCAGACCTATGTTAGGTAAAGTCCCGCGTATTTCGAAATTTAATTTCTTAGACGTGCGGGCTTCCTCACGATGTTTTCCTTCACTGCCGAACAAGTGACAATTACAAATGTACATAAATCCGAAAACATGAATTAGTGGTACATTCAAAGATTCGAATCGGGGGCCAGTAGCACAGATTACTTAATAGTTACAAGTAGGCTGATTCTACTAAAAAACTGCAACTGCAGGGAGGCGTGTGTCAAAATGTGTACATTTTGACGTTTCGTTAAACGTCGCTGCTGTCAGATCGCTGCAGTGCAGTTGCAGTTTTTTAGTGGAATCGGCCTACAGTTGGTCAGTAGGCCGATTCTTTATCCGGGCGAACACTGCTCTTTACGCTTATTATTCTTTAATTGATAAGAAACATTTTCATTATACAAGCATTGTTAATTTTTAAGATTAAAAAGACTGCATAAATTAGGCTGTCTATAACTCTTCGCAATACAAAAGCGTATCGAAGTACTCGTATTTTTAGCTTTTGTGTTTGAATATTACTGTTCATTTATTTTTGACCTTTGTACCGTTCTTATGCCATCGTGATAAGAGTTACAATCGCATTTCGAGTGCTAAGCGTGATCTGCTCTTCGCTGTACGCGGAATTATGTTCTGTGATTTTTTCAGCATTGCGTTTACACTGGTTAAAGCTGTTTTGCACTTTATTTGCAATATGTTAGAACCACTATTTAATTGAGCGTCGTTCAGAATCATTTTTCAATAATGAACTTTATTAAAGCTTGCCATAATTAAAAAGTAACGAGCGGATGTGCCATATTTGTTCTGCGATTTAATTAACAATGATTATTATAGATAGAGACAATCAAATAATTATGTACCACAAATGGAAGTGTCCGCTATGATTCATAACGCAGTTTGTTAACCTTGGGTTAAAGATTTTATGATTTAAGCGCATACGGTATGTTGTTTTCCGTTATGGCTGCCAATAAATATTGGCTTTATGGGTTCCATTGGCAGTGTGGAATCTATCCAGATACTGTCATGAGTCTTTTCGAGCACAGCGCCACCTAGTGGTAGGTAGTGTAATCTTCGGTTAGGTTGTTCGTAACTTCTCGGAATAAATACCCTTTGTGAAGAGCTCGGTGGCGCAGTGGTGAAACGCGCTGTTACGCTATTTTGACACCAATGCTCGTGGCTTAGATTCCCACACACGATAAACATGTGTGTGCTTGAAAATGTCTGTTTCTGGGCCTCCACCTCACAGAAAACTGTAGCCAAATAACAACTCCCTGGAGGGTTGTTGTGTTTTTGTGTGAGTAAGGTCACCAGTAAGCTCTTAAAGAGTTGTTTTATTAGCAGCAGAGGTGGTATCGCTCTAGTAATATTAATTGCAAGCGTTTATAGGCCGCTTTATATCAGGAGGGCCGTATGCTAGTAAGCCTCCCGACGTTGTATAAAGAAAAAAGGTATTTCCTGTATAGAATCGAAAGCACAAAGTTCGACTGAAGTATAGGTTCTAGGTAGGTGACTTCATAGGCTTTAGTTCCGGCTACCAATGACGTCACAAGTGTAGGTGTGAGTAGGCGTTTCTTAACCTTGACTTATCCGTCGGCTGCCCCCGCACGCTCGACTGAGCCCGAAGGCCCCCGGCACACGCTCGACTGCTTTGTTCACGCGTTACACACCTGTCGCATTTAACTTAGTTATAATGAATATAATGCATTAGTTTGTCTGTATGCTATGCAGTTATTTTGTAAGACTGAAGTTCGGCCTGCATCGAATATTGCTCGCATTTCTGTGACGGTTCCGTACAATATCTCTTCGAGGCTCTCGGTAGGTTGCAGCGACGGGTTATCCGCATAATCGTCGATGAAGAGGTCTAAAAAAAAATGTAGTAATAGTTCGTAGAGACATTGGTTTGCTAAGCGTATGTTGTCGCCTTTACCATGGTAAGTGCTCTGAAGAACTGTTTGCCCTTATACCATCCTCGCCCTTCCGTCATAGAATCACACGTGCAGGCTTACGATGTCATTATTTCACTGTTGAGAGCATTTATTCGCATATGGCAAGCGTTTCTACAATATGGACTGTTCACTTTACGCGGTCTCTATGCTGTATAAAGACGAGCTCGGTGGCGCAGTGGTGAAACAAGCTGTTACTCTATTCTGTCACCAGCACTCGTGGTTTCGATTCCCACACATGACAAGCATTTGTGTGCATGAACATGTCCGTTTGTCTTAGTCTGGGTATTTTTGATAGCGGTAGAGTGCATCAAAGCAGGTCCGTCATGGGAATACCTCCGGCTCACGGAAAACTGCAGCCAAATAACAACTTCCTAGAGGGTTGTTCTGTTCCAGTAAGTGAGATTTCCAGTGGGTTCCTAAGGAGTTGCTGTGTTAGCGGCAGAGGTGGCATCGCGCGAGTAATACTTAAAGTATTTACAGGCTACGGTAACCGCTTTACGTCAGGTGGGCCGTATGCTTGTATGCCTTTCGACGTTGTACAAAAAGACATCTACTAATTTATTACCATAACCGCAGTGCAACTGAGTTCTGTGTCAAAATGTAAGGCAGAGTAAGTTTTGAAAGACCATTCCAATGCAATTTTATATGCAAAATAGATATGAATGGCCACGGCCAATTACCAAGGCACCTGTCGCTTTTGCAAGAATATGCTAACAAAGATGTTATAAGTCTTATGCAACCTATAAGCAGCAATTCATCCGCTTTACCGGATATGACCAATAACTACCCAACATACGCTACTTAAGGAGGCTTTCTGAGCTCTATAATAACTATTTTGTGACAAATAACACAGCGCCATCTAGCCCCAAAGTAAGCGAAGCTTGTGTTATGGGTACTAGACAACTGATAAACGTACGTCAATACATTTTTTGGAGTAAAACTTCTTTACGCACGGTCGACTTGGGGAATAAGCTGGTGAATGCGTGACGCGAGCGTTATGAAAAGTGTGATCGGGCGAGGCGAACGGAAGTTGAGATATAAGGGAGATATAAGTTAGTGATGATAGAAAGAGAGAGAGTTACGTTTCGTATATTACTGTAGGGGCAAGAGAGAGAAGTGCGAGCACACATTTTCTTTCTCTCTTTCTCTCATAGCGAGTTAAGTTTCGTATATGTAAGACAAAGTGCAGACCTATTGTCTGTATCACACTATGGAGCTAAAGAAGTTTTACTTCAGTCATGTGGTCTAAAGCACACTAGTTTTTTTTTTAATTCATGCTTATGATACATAGAAAACACTCAAACACATAAATGTCGTGTGTAGGAATCGAAACCGCGAGCGTTGGTGTTAAATTAGTCTTACTGAACACTGCGACACACCGAGCTCTTCAATAGCTTATAATACATGAGTTCAACTGTAGAGCTATTAAGCTGTAGAAAACATTTTTATACTGTTTTGTGTGCTAGTTATGTTCAGTGGATTGTCATATGTCATATGCTTATATAGCAAGTGACAATCGCAAATATGTATATAAATCCGAAAACACGAATTTAGTGCGATGATTCGAACCAGGGAACAGTTGCTGAATAGGCCGCATTTATAACTACTGGGCTATCACTGCTCACGAATCATCAATTGACATTACAATAAATTTACGTCATTATAAATATGTCAAGGTACATTACAGTAATGATGACGTCAAGTGGTAATTAATTCGGACGAGCTCGGTGACGCAGTGGTGAAACGCGTTGTTACACTACTTTGACACCAACGCTCGTGGATTCGATTCCCACACAGTACAAACATTTGTGTGCATGAACATGTCTGTTTGTCTTGGTCTGGGTATTTTCTATTTGGGTATTTACAAAAAAAAAAAATATATTTACGTATGTTTATCAGTTGTCTAGTACCCATAACACAAGCTTCGCTTGCTTTGGGGCTAGATGGCGCTGTGTAATTTGTCCGACAATTGCTTGTTTATGAACCTTTTCAAGGACATCTTTGTCAGTCAGATATTTATCAACTCTATCTATCTATAACTTCACACCAAATCCCTTGCGGTGTAGACATAGAGAACCGAGCGCCACGTGGCGCGACCCTCAGTCGCTTCTTTAACATTCATCGGGTTTCTAAGGCTCCAGACATCACCTTCTGATAAAACACGATCGATTTGTTCATGGTAAGTACATCTTGGCCGCCATCGGCTCCTACATCCTTCTACTTTCGCGTTGTAAATTTGTGTCGTAATTCTTTCCTCCTGTACAAAATCATTTCTGTAATTATAAGCCTTTCTACAGAAAAAATATTTTTGATGTGCGTTTTGAATATATTATCAGGATAAGTCAAAAGTATTATTTTCTTGTTAAAGAATCTAGTATATTCACAAAAAAACATACATATCAATCTTAGCAAGCTGATATAGAGTCATATGCATATTATTTCTACTTTTCAAACTCTCCTTTTTCCATTATTACCTAATGCTCACATTAAATTACTCACGACTGAGCCAACGAGCTCGTCAAAATGGTAGGAATTCCTTTTTTCCGCTTCTACGATTCCTTCATACTCACAGAAGAAAATGTATAAGCTTCATCTTTCTCCTTTATAATAGCTCCCCGCCTGACGACCATTGATCAAATTTCATGTTGCTAATTTATTTTCCTCTTTCCTCACACCCTACGTCTGTATACTCTCTACATTCTCTACGTACTCTCTACATGCTTGTCTGACTTCTTCATCTTACCGTTACCCCGTTTCCTAATTCATTAGAATTAGCGGATCCGCTACATTAGCCTAAGGATTTGGCGAAGATATTGATTTTTACATGGAGCTACTGCCATCCAACCTCCGCAACCCAGAGAATACCAGATCATTCTTAGGTAAGGTCAAACGTTTTTATAAAAATATAATTTGTTGGATGTGCGGGTTTCCTTCACCGCCTAGCTAGTGACAATTACAAATATGTACATAAATTCAAAAACATGAATTAAGTGCTAGTAGTTACGTGTTACGTGTGCTAGCTAGGTTGCTTGCCAAAGTTTGCATGTTATGTTATAAATTATACAGTTATGTTATAGCATTCGCCTGTTCGTTCTCGCTTACTCATGGCATGGAAGCATGGAAGGGAAAAAGACATGTGGTGTAACCTAAGAAAGGTCCGGTTATCCCTCTGGATTGATCCGGCAGTAGCAGCAGCTCCATGTAAAAATCAGTATTTTATCCAAATCCCTAGGCTTGAGTAGCGGATCTCGCCGATTAGGAAATGATATAACGCTAAGAAGAAGGTGGGTTCAAATTTGACCTCCTTGCTGTATGAGTAAGGATTTTTAATCCTGTATACACTAACAAGAAGAATGAATCAACTTTCAAATTTCAACGCTGAGCGATGTAGGCGGTGTGTTGATTTATCAGTTTGTCAGAACTTTGCCATTCATATATATAAAAAGAAGTACAGATTAATCACGTAAGCCGGTATATAGGCTTGCTAAGACTGGTGGTATATATATACACATCATCATGTCTGTCTGCCGTTGGGCTAGTCAGAGACTAAGGAACGCCAGGTGCACCAACCCAAATGTACCTCTCTTGCACACTTCTTTCGTAACTCTTTTGTCATTCATTCTTTCTAAATGACCGAATCGAACCATCTCAGCATACCCTTTTCCATTTTTGTCATTACATCATCTTTCATTCCGCAAAGTTCTCGTATCGTGTTATATCTTTCTCTATCAATCATTCTCACTCCACACATACTCCTCAACGCTCTCATTTCTACGGCATGCTCCCTACTTTCATGCTGATGGTAGGTTTCTGTGTGGTTTTTTTTACTACATCGGGAGGTATACAAGCATACGGCCCACCTGATGCAAAGCGGGTACAGTAGCCTATTAACGCTTGCGATATATTAAGTATCACTCGCGCAATGCCTCCTCTGCTGCTTACACAGCAACTCCTTGGGAGCTTACAGGTGACCTCACTCACACGCAGGGACACACCAACCCTCGAGTTGTTATTTGGCTGCGGTTTTCTATGAGGTGGAGGTTCTTCCCCAGACGGGCTGCTTTAATGCGCCCTACCTCTCTTAAAACATCCAGACCAAGACAAACAGACATGTTCATGCACATAAATGTTTGCCTTGTGTGGGAATCGAACCCACGAGCGTCGGTGTTAAAGTCGGGTCATTCACAACTGAGCCACCGAGCTCGTCCAAATTGTATTCGATTTTTTAATGAATTGCCTGAAACAGTTTTGTAAAATAAATATGAATATATCAATAGCATCATTTGTATTTAATAAATTATATTATGATAAGTTATATACATTCTGTGTACTAAGTATCGGGAATTTGTCAATAAAACAAAAAATACAAATTACTCATCTAAATTTATTTTATCGCCTTCAAAGTAGGCCCCATCGCTTGCAATACAACATCTCCACCGCTTCACCCAGTCTTCCATACATTTTTCATAGGCTATTTGCGGTATGGCCTTTAGCTCATTCAGCGAATTTTCTTTTATGGCTTCTATCGACTCAAAACGTTTTCCTCGAAGTGGTAATTTTAACTTGGGAAATAAAAAAAAGTCAGACGGAGCCATATCAGGTGAATACGGTGCTTGGTCGAGAACTTTTGTTGAATTTTTCGCTAAAAACTCTTTCACTATAATGGCTGTGTGTGATGGTGCATTATCATGGTGCAGCATCCATGAGTTGTGTTGCCACAAATCTGGACGTTTTCGGCGGATACTCTCACGCAAACGCTTCATGACGCCTAAATAATATTCTTTATTCACTGTTTCTCCCTCTGGAAGGAATTCGGAGTGAACCACACCACGGTAGTAAAAAAAAACTGTCAGCATCACCTTGATTTTGGAGCGACTTTGCCGCGGTTTTTTGGGTTTCGGCTCGTTTTCGAGACGCCATTCTGAAGACTGTTGGCTTGTTTGCATGTCGTACTCATAAACCCATGTCTCGTCGCCAGTTATTATACGTTTCATAAAGGTCGGATCCGTAGAAGCTCGGGAAACCATGTCTTCAGCGACATGCTTTCGCTGCGCTTTTTGAACAAAATTGAGCTCTTTTGGAACTAGTCGAGCGGCGACGCGTTTCATGCCTAAAATGTCAATGAGAATGTTGTGGACGGACTTAAAAGATATGTTCACCTCACTAGCCAACTCTCTCAGACTCATACGTCGATTTTCGAGCACTAGCTTCTTGATTCTGTCGATGTTTTCTCTGGTCGTAGCGGTTGAAGGTCTACCAGAACGAGGCAAGTCTACTACTACTTCTCGGCCTTCTTTAAAAGCCTTATACCATTCATAAGCCCTTGTTTTCGATATACACGATTCGCCGTAGGTATTTCGCAACATTTTTAGTGATTCACCACATGAAATATCATTTGAAACACAAAATTTAAGGCACACTCTTTGTTCAACAATATTTTCCATTGTAAAAATCGCCGAGGACTCAAAACTATGACCAACAAAAAGTGTAGTTTAAAACAAATTAAATGACAGATCCCGCTCAAATTTTGCGCGCTAAATCAGTACAGTGCTACCAACATGCAGTAAAAAAATTAGAACGACCTCTTTTACGCGGGTCTTTTTATTGACATATTCCCGATACTTTTTACACAGAGTAGTATACTTATTATAAGGTGAATTTTCTGTATTTTGAAACACAGACTGAACATTGTACGCATGAGGTAAGGTATAGATAAGGTATAAAACGTGTTTTTCATGGTAATTTGTTTCAATTTAAGTATCTTCGCGCAATAAATAGATAAGGATTGAAAATGACTTTGACAAAATTGATAAATCTATCGATTATTATTCATCGATTTGATTTTAAGTGTATTATAAAGTTTTCTGTATAAAACCAAACTTCTTAGTATTGTTTTAGGGTTTCGCGATTGTTACACATTGAATTAAATATTTTTTAACGGAAGTATCGCGTGTTTTATTTAATTTGTTGAACCTGGCGTTTCGAATGCTTTGCAGCATCCGTGGTCGCAGGAAGACTAAGGTGACATTTGTCTTACATTGGTTGTTCAATTATTACATCTACCGACATGGATGGATTAATTATATATGTTCCGATTTACACAAAAATTGCTCACGGTGTCCGAACGTTTTTGAGTAGATCTATGGGTTTGTGACTTGATTATTTTTAGAACTGGATCCTAAGCAGGTGGTACTTGCCAACCATCTTCTCTATTTAAATTGGGGTGTTTTCTTATTTCAATAGCCTCGCCTAGCATTCTAGGCATGTAGCGATTCTCCTTGGCGAGGATTTGTGGTTTATCGAACCGCATGTAATGGTTTGGCTAGTCCAATGTATGTTCACATACTGCAGAGTTTTTATCATCAAACTTCTTGTCAAAAAACGTATTTATTTTTAAAATAAAAGCTGATGTTATTGTAAAAAAAAACAAATAATCCTTACCTTATTGAAACTTATTTTTAAATCCAATGACTACGAAAAGGCCAACACCTCCAACATGAAGCACATATACACACAACACTCGTTCTTTTGCGCATGCACACTAAAACCACATTCCTTTGTACAAATAAATTAAAAAAGTTCACATCCTTGGACTGGCCATATGCTTTTAAGAATCGAATTCGATTTATACTTTTTAAACATAGACGTACTTTTTGTTTCGCGGCACAGGACACAGATGATTTTAGGTTAGTTTTTGAATGTTGGTGCTTTATGAATTTAGAATTTCGTTTTCGTTGTTTAAATTCGTTTGGACATGCATCGCGGCCGCGCGTTCTGCGTTCGAACGTTGTACTGACTGGTTGCGGTGGCGCCGACCGGTTGGCAGCACTGTAAAAAGGTCGTATCTGATGACTTTATGGTAAAATCGACTTTGTTGTATAAGATTGGAGGTGATGTCAGAAAAGGATATTTAAAACTCGTTGTGTTGTAACGGGAATATTGATGAGGCGTATGGAAATAAGTTGAAATTACAAGTTTTTTCACTGACAATAGCCTCGTAGCTTGCCGCTGTTATATTTAAACTATGCTATAACTGTTTGAACGTCAATAAAAAGAAAATCATGTCGTCTTTGAAGCCAAAGCGAACCTCGACTTCAAGTAATACACCCTGGCGGCTAACGAATGAGGTTCTTGTCTCAATAGCTATCTTCGTAGTGGTATGCTATATTTCTTGTAAGTAAAGTTATTTGTTTATTTAAAATTTTATTGACCACATACATACATATCATCCACGCCTGTCTCCCATTGAGATAGGCAAAGACTATAGAACGCCAAGTGCACCGATCCAAACATACCTCTTTCGCCTCTTCCACACCCATTAACCTCTTCATACATGCTCTTCGATTTCAATACTTTTGATTTGGCCCTTTTTCAACACATCACCAATCTGATCTATATAAGGGCAACCGCTATCGATCTCCATATTGACCACAATAAGTACAAAAGGCGGTCTTAATGCTAATTGTATTCTTTTCTAGTCAACTATTGGCGGTAGAGAAGAACACGATTACGGTTTTTACTAAAATCTTTTTTTATGAATTAACTTATTTATAGAATATGCCACTAACTTATTATAAACATAATAATATATACATAATCCGAATAGTACATATATAATTCATTATCATCATTTCAAACCGTGTTAATCCGCTGTCGGACAAACGTCTTTCCTGTAGAGAGCACTCGCCTCTATCCTGCCTGAGCTCTCATCCATCATCATCATCATCCATCGACGAAATCGTCGCTCCATTTAGTGAGGGTCACTATACTGCGTGTACCGGTACTGTGATGCCATTCGAGAACCTTTTTACTCCCACCGGTTGTCGGTTCTACGAGCGTAGTCGGTTACCGAGTTCGACAACCGGTGGGGAAGCCCATGCCGCTTCAGCCCATGGCCAACCCATTGCCACTTCAGCTCGCTTATCCTTTAGGCTATTTCATTTACATATTTGTGTATGTATATGTATCATCTGGTCAGGTATCCTGCGGTGTAGGCAGAGAGGATCGATCGCTACAAGACACACCTCGCTGGTTACTTTAATATTCATAGCTCCTTTCAAGCGCGCTTTCTAGTTCCTACGACTCCTGTCATTTCGTTCTGATGATACACGACTAATTCGGTCATGGTAGGTGTTTTGGCCTTCCTCTGCCCCTCCATCCTTCCACTATAGCATTGTATATCTGTTGTATGTCATTCTGTGTTCTTTCTACATGCCCGTATCAACGGAGGATGTTTTTTCTTATCTTAACATCGACACTCGTTCAGACTAACTTTCGTACCTATAGTTCATAGATTCAGTTGAGTAATTGGTGGCAGAAGCACACAAAGCAGATCAGATTGCATCTCTTACTTATATCATCATTGCGAATGGGTAAATAAATAAAATATCATCAACATCCATAATTACACAAATTAATAACTGTAATATAATTTATTACATAAAATATATTAATGATACATGTTGAATGATTACAACTTGAACAGGCTTTCTAAAAGATAGACACGCAACTTCTTTTTAAAAATAATATGCTGGTAGAGTCTATAATAGGTTCGGGCAATGCATTCCATAGTCGTGAAGCTCGTAGCATTAAGAAATTAGACATGAAACCCGAAGGGAAAATTGGGATTAAGAGTAAATGGGAGCTGTTGAAGTTGATGGCTATGAGAGCCGCAGAAGTAGGTTACTGGTAATCTCAATAGGAGTTCCTGCAATAGCCTGGTTGCTCCCTATCGTAATAGTAGAGCAGAGGGACTGCGTCGCCGGCATTGGTTATTCACCCATGTGGTGCCTGTTTTCACTCGTCGCGCACAGAATGTATCTACGGCCCCAAATATTGCCATAATGATATTCAGCGATGTCCTACTGCCGTCGTATCCGCAGACATTGACGAGCTCAGTCGTGAATGACGCGACTTTGACACCAACGCTCGTGGGTTCAATTCCCACACAAGGCAAACATTAGCGTGCATGAAGCAGCCCGTCTGGGGAAGTACCTCCACATCACAGAAAACCGCAGCCAAATAACAACTCCCTAGAGGGTTGTTGTGTTCCTGCGTGTGAGTGAGGTCACCAGTACGCTCCTATTGCTGCGTAAACAGCAGAGGAGGTATCGCGCGAGTGATACTTAATATATCGGAAGCGTTAATAGGCCACGGTACCTGCTTTACGTCAGGTGGGCCGTATGGAAAACATACACAGAATAATACTACGCAACTGTTGTTTATAATTGAATAAGTTTGCACTACAATTACTACCGTGCGGTCTCTCTACAATAACTGCCGTGCGGCCTCGGCGTAAGAATAGGCCACTCCATCTCAACCCGTGGGTGTCGTAAAAGGCGACTAAGGGAAATGTCCAGGAGATGGGCAGCAGCATCCCCTGCGTACTGTAACAACTTACTGCGGTTGCCAACCCGCCTGCCAAGCGTGGCAACTATGGCAAAAAAAACCCCCTCTCTAGAGAGGCCTATATTCATCAGTGGACGAATACAGGCTGAGATGATGACGACGATGTACTACAATTTATTTATAAGTATCTATATGAGTGTTCTGTACACAGTAAAGACATGTATGTTTTTAGAAATGAATATATTCTCAGCGCCGATATGAGAATGTCTTGAAAAAAAGGGCTATAGATCGCGGCAAACATGTAGTTCGCTGTTTATAGCTACCTTTATACAACGTCGGAAGGCGTACAAGCATATCGCCCACCTGATGTTAAACGGTTACCGCAGCCTATGAACGGTTGTAATACATTAAGTATCACTTGCGCGATGCCACCTCAGCTGATAGATAACACAGCGACCTTTTTTTTAGTAGCTTACTGGTGACCTCACTCACACGCAGGAACATAACAACGCGCTAGGAAGTTGTTATTTGGCTGCGTTTTTCTGTGACGTGGAGATGTTTCCCCAGATGGGTTGATTTGATGCGCCCTACCTCTCTTCAACACCAAGACAAACAGACATGTTCATGCACACAATTTCTTTCCATGTGTGGGAATCGAACCCACAAGCGGTAGTGACAAAGTAACGTAGCAGCGCATTTCGCCACTGCGCCACCGAGCTCGTCAAAGTCAAATACCTTTTGATTCTATAATTGCAAGCTCCACGAGGATTAACTCCGATACGGAAACCAAACGACCTTCCAAAAAGCAATTTAAGCACAAACTGATAGAGCCAGGCCAGTCATTAGAACGGAATGACAATGATTTAGATGTGGGCGAGTGGATTACAGTTTTTGTTGATGTCATCAGTAGATTTGTGGTAAAAAACCGAGCGGGTAAGGGCGAGTGGTACTTGCGTGCTGGTTCCGTCACGTTATGAGACACCATGAAGGATTTGTGGATAACCCATGAACTTCCTACAATACACAACCAATTTACATGCAATTTGATGTAACCGGCTTTGTGTGCTTTCGCCACCAACGCTGGCCGGCACCCACCCACTACCGTTAGTAGATGCAACATGCCGACGCTGCCATGGCTGCTCCGGTAGTCTCTGCCTCGGCTGCTGCGGTCGTCCGCCATCTGGAACAGAAACCGCATGCCCCCACCATCGTCGCTGCCACGATTGGCCTGGTCGTCGCTGCGTCACGTATTTCGCCTCTCCTCGAGGCATCCTCAGGCACTGTAGACGTTAATCGTGAGAATAACATGCTACCAGTGCTCGACATTTACTACGGTAGTGGGTGGATGTCGGCCGGCGCTAAGCCTAGCCTAAGCCTAAGATAAAAATGGTATACAAGCAGGCCTTTACTGAGTTTCGTTACAAATCAAGCTCTAATTATCCCCGTCCTTTTCTCTCGTAGTCAGGAACGGTGGCGTAACGGTCGTTACGTCAGTATAGTATCTGTACATTTTGGTACAGGAATTGTCGGTACATAAATTCATCACATTTGGCAGGTCAAGTAATATTTACGTGACTAGTCGACAATTAATAAAATTAGAAATTAATAATAAGAACAAATCCTATGATCTATGTCTGTTAATATATAATAAGATATAATAAGACACCGGACATATTTAGTAATGATGTGTGACTGCGGCTTGATAAAGCATACATATACGAGTATTTTAATTACAATCTCCACATATAGTATAATATTATAAGTATATTTTATTATTTATCAATTTATAATAAAGAATGTATCTAATTTGAAGTCTTGTCTATATCTTTTTCAGCGGGAAGATTTTTAACATTGATAGTTTTAAAGTACATAATACACAATGTGTTACACTAAATAAAAGATTAGAGATAGTGTAGTGTTGGTAACGCTAAGAGTAAGAAGACTATATTCAATAAAAATATGTTGTGTACCTCTGAATGTTTGTTTATATTCTTTATCTCGGCTAACTGAACGCACTTTAACATGCTATTCTAAGGAGTAATATGTACAGCGCTTGAGGATGCTTTGTGTTCTTTTCCAGATGGCGGGCAGTCACTGAGATGAGACCAGAGCAGCCATAGCAGCGACTGCATGCTTCAACTAACAGTAGTGGGATAGCTACCAGAAATTATTTGGTGGCGAAAGCACGCAAAGAAGGTTAGATCAAATTACATGTAAATTAAATACTTTTTCTATTTGTCGTAACAGACTCTTCGTGCATACAACGAGAAGATTAGGCTTTGAACAAACTTGTTACGCCGTAACTGTATATATGTTCGTTTCTAAATTGCAATTTGAATGCAGTTGGAGTCCTGTAGACTTACAAGTTTAATTTTGTACTATATACGAACAGACTATGCAGTCAACAAGGTTAAGCTATTAACGAACTGGTCACACTTTAACAGCATATATGTTAACTGCTAAATTGCAGTTTGGATGCAGTTGCTGTCCAGTAGGCTTACAATTCTAACTCTAACACAAACGCAAACGCACGCAGTTTCGATGCATTAATGTCATCTGTCTTACAACTGCATACGAATAATAATTTTGCATACGTTTTATTTACTGCCTTAGTAAGCTCGTATGGTAAAGATAAAAAACGAAGGTAAAAATTCTTTATTGACTATTTGGCCCTCGCGATTAATTATTTTAAAATAAAATCTTATCCTACCTTATTCTTTTCTAAAATCTTTCTTTTTCTCAATTTAAGTACATTTCTAAAATAACCATTGGCAAAAAAGAAACATACGTTCTTTTTATATCACCAATTCATATGTAAACTGCAAATATGGCCGTAGATACTAAAATATAAATATTGAAATGGCATGTGTTTTTATTCTAAGTGAACCCAAAAATAAATTATTTTCGTTCTCGCCATGATTCCGTAATGACACCTCAACTACAAACAATTCCCGTTATTTCTAAAATGTGTTGTACGACATATGATTCTATTTTTATATACAAAACATTCCACTGTCTCTTCTTTTAAATCACCTGGCGTTTTCTATTCCACTAAATTGACAAATAACCTAACGGTTTGTCTGATGGTTAAATAGTTATCGTGATCGCTGAATACTTAGAACCCCTTAGGTACTTCTCGTACATTGGCGATTCTATAAAATCATCGTTGCGACTTTTCTAAAGGATATGTGGTCGTATCTGGAGAAAACGTCGAAAATTCAATTTGGAAACTTAAAACAGGAAGCTTGTTCCACAAAGTATTGTCTTAGGTTTTCGCGATTGTTACACATTGAAATTAAATTCCTGCGACCACGGACGCTGCAAAGCGTTCGAAACGTCAGGTTCTACAAAATAAATAAAACATGCGGTACTTCCGTTAAAAATTGTTTAATTTCAACTTGTTCCACAACTTAAAGAGTTTTTGGAAGAAACGTACCCTGGAATAGCAGAATTGGCAATCATTGCGGTCTCAATGTGTGAGGATAAATATCCCACTAACTGTAAACACGACCCACCTCATGTGAAGAGCTTACCATAGTTTGTCTGTTAGAATATCATTATTATTTTGTTAACAGCCTTACTGTGACGTTTGCATAAAATTTAATCATTGCGTTAAGATGTGTACAACTGTACTTGGATTGTAGACGAGCCATGCAGATAGGTGTATAATATGTGTTAATGTTTAAGTTTGTATTCTGTTGTTGTGCCAAATAAGTAGCCTATAAATGCTTGCAATACATTAAGTATCACACGCGTGATGCTACCTCTGCTGCTAACTCCGCAACTCCTTAGGGGCATACTGCTGACCTCACTCAAGCGCAGAAACACAACAACCATCTAGGAAGTTATTGACTGCGGTTTTCTGTGAGGAGGAGGTACTTCCCCAGACGGGCTGCTTTGATGTGCCCTACATCTCTTAAAAATCCCCAGATCAAGACATATGGACATGTTTATGCACACAAATGTTTGTCCTGTGTGGGAATGATGTCAAAATAACGTAACAGCGCCTCATACCTTAAATTCAAAGGCTCAATACCGTGTGTAAGCTTAGCATCGTCGATAATTCTCACAGTTCGTCACAAAACCGACTTAAAACTTCTATTTATAAATAGAAGTTTTAAGTATTGATAGTGCAAAAAGAAGAAACGCAAGATAACGTGTTCATCATCTCAGCCCGTATTCGTTCACTGCTGAACATAGACCTCCCTGGAGTGCCATTTGTCTCGATCCTGTACCACCTGCATCCATCGACTCCCTGATAACGTGTTCAGTGATTCTAATTTATGATCAGAGCTGCAATAACTATCCTCTTTGTGTTGCCTCGTAAATCAGAATAATTTTGAAATACTCATTGTTTTTCAGGCCTTTGCTACGACATAAGCAACTGAATTGGCAATGAAGATGCAAGAGAGTTGATCTGGAAGAGAGTATCGCTGTTAAGGTAAGAAGTGGCATGCTTCCTATAAAGAACGCAAGAGGAAAGAAGTGTGTTCTTTCCTCTTGCATTCTTTTTTTTGTGTTGGATGTTTGTTTATTCACTAATTTATTTTTACAAATAACTAACATTAAATAAATACACAATAAAACTAAAAGTAAATTACATCTAAAATATAATAAATGCAATTTGATCTAACCTGCTTTGTGTGCTTCTGCCACCAATTAGTTCATGCGGCCTAGCTGGTAACTAATTGGTGGCGGAAGCAAACTGCATTCAAATTGCAGGTTAGATCAAATTGCATGTAAATTTGACTTTCGCAAAATAACGTCTGAATCTATTAACAATATAATAAATCTAAAATAATAATAATAACCTAAAATAAATCTGAAAAGTGTGGCCCCTGCGGCATTGTACCAACGATGCTGGCAGCATTCCCGCGCTGAATCGCAATACTAATGCGCTGAGCGAGAAAGCAACCAGCTCTTTGGTCGCCCGTGACGTCGATCACACGTCTCGCTAGCTCTTGAAAAAGCGACTGCGCGCCTGGACGCCAGGGACCGAGGGTCTCTACTCCGAAAGGAACAAAGTTATACTCGGAGCCAAGACCCCTGTATTTATTAATTTTGAAATGTACACACCAATTGACTACTTGACAAGTTCATGTACACAATATTTGTCCTGTCAAAGTCAAAGTCCAATCCAAGTATTTGGCGCCGAATTAGCATCACTAACCACTGAGTTCAATCTAATCTTATTATTTGGAATGATTAATTCTTGTATTTATATACGTAATAACGTAACGTAACTTTTGAAGTGATAACTTCTTATGGGAGGGTAAACCGTTTCGTTACGTAACGCGTTACGGCGCCAGTCTGTCTGGCTTCCCTTTCTCTCACGCATACGGCAGCTTTAATTATATGTAGATTAGTTTAAGTTATCACTTCTGTCGGGCGTCCCGAGACGCACACGTTTTTTTTAGACCACTAAGGTGGCAAATAATCATATGCCTGCCTGCCTTATTGTAAACCGTCAATGTAGCCTACGGACATTTGCAACACCAGGGGTGCCACTTATGCTTTGCCGACCCTCTAAAATCCTCTTCACGCCTTTCTTGAAGAACCTCATGCTGTCCCTTGGGAAAATCTCGGCTGGGAGTTCATTTCACAACTTGAGATTTTTCGGAAGAAAACTTATCTGGAACCGCACAGTACGCGACCATTGTGGTACCAGCGTGTGAGGGTGAACTCCACGCCGGTGAGCGGTGTGGTTATAAAATAATGCTGTCGGCATCATATCGAACAATTCTTCAGAACAGAACCCGTTGTACAATCGGTAGAATACACAAAGGGAAGCAAACTCTCTCCTTAAACTTAAGGGTTAAATACCGTGTGTAAGCTTAGGACCGTCGATAATTCTCTCACAGCTCGTCTCCGAACCGAATCACATAGTCCAAGCTGGTATCCAGGTGCTTCCGCCCAAAGGTGACTACAGACCGACTACAGTTTATATTTATAACGTAAATACGTTTTTTTTTTTTTAAATACGTTTACGTTAATTTATTTAAATAAATGTATATCGGATACTGTCTAACAAGAGAGATAGGGCGCATCAAAACAGCCCGTGTGTCCCCAGAACAGTACCTCCACCTAACAGAAAACCACAGCAAAATAACAACTCTCCGGAGTGTTGTTGTGTTCATGCATGTGAGTGAGGTTACAAGTAAGCTACTAAATAGTTGCTGTGTTAACCGTAGGGACGGCAATGCGCAAGCGATATGTCATATTGCAAGCATTTAAAGGCTACGGCAACCACCTTACATCAGATAAATATAAGCTTAGTCTTCTTCTTCGTCGTGTTATCTCGTTTCCTAATTCATTTAAGATTGGCGGGCTCCGCTACCTAAGCCTAAGTATTGAGCGAAGTCACTGGTTTTTACATGGAGCGACTACCCTCAGCCCTCCACAATCTAGAGAGAAAACTTGATCTTTCTTAGATTAGGTCACATGAAATATTTTTTCTTGGACGTGTGGGTTTCCTCACGATATCTTCCTTCACAGATGAGCAAGTGATAAATATGTACATAAACAACAATAGTACATAAATCTGAAAACACGAATTTAGTGGTACACGTCAGGATTCGAACCAGGGACTTTTTATATAATATAAAATTTGCGCGTTCAAAACCTTCCCGTATTTGATGTTCACCGATTTTAACAAAAATAGATCTAACTAAACATAAGAATGTAGTAATAATAACTAAAAGAAGAAATTTGAATCCTGCTCACTGATCACAAGATCGAAATCTTAATAATTGACATTTTCGACTTTATTGCAAGCAATGAGATCTTTAACACTAAAACTCGAACGAAAATATTTACGCAACACTGAACCTTGTAGCTTAAGTGTTAGAGTATATCTTTATAAATAGCATAGCTTCGAAATGGGTTTGCAAAAAGGGTAAAAACTCGCAGCTTTGCTTTATTCCTTTCCCGTAAAAATTGATACTGCTTATATATAGTTCAATCTTATCCGTATAGAATTACGTTTCCGTTTGCAATGCTACCTGTCAGTTGTTACGACTTTTTGCCTTGTGCAAAAGAAAGTATAAATAATTCATTGGATGTGTTGGTTGGCAAAGTGTAGTGTTTGCATGGAGATAATAAATGTATGTATGTGTTTAATGCCTCTTGAACTGAGCGCGCCAGGTATACGCAAGCTTCTTGGAAAACAAGTTACAACAATCACTTTTTGGACGCGCTTTTGTTTTACCTTTTATTATGTAACAAATCTTGGAGGTCAAATATAATTAAGATCTTGATTTGGATCTTTCCAAATATAAATATTGTTTTGATGACAATATAATTGGCTCCTCTGAGCTGATCTGATAACGATTTGAAGGAGAATAGTGGAACTCTTCAATTAATTCTTGTAAATCTCTCCAGTTTCGGATTAGCGATGAAGGTGGAACTTTTCGATGGTTGGTAGGAAATCTTCCCGCTTTAGACTCATTCGGTCCTAATGTCGTCACAGGTGAATTCGCATAGTTGATGTTCACGATGATAATTCGCAAAGTGAACACGTCAGTAATGGTATTTGCGCCTTCATTGGGTATGGCAGCGGCTCCTTTTTGAAGTCGGTTGAATAGAAGCTCCATGTATGTCCTCTATTTCCATTCCCAAGAGTCCGTTTGTAGTATTTTTGTATGCCCTGTCAAACGGCACGAACGGCAAACAAGCATACAACCCGCTCGATGTGAAATAACGATCGCCTAGTACAAGGATCATTGCTTGCGTGTAGCTAGCCCCGATGCTATTGTAGTAATTTCAAAGGAATTGCGATCTATTGTGAAGTTTGTTTTTTTATACTACGTCGGGAGGCATTCAAGCATACGGCCCACCTGATGTAAAGCAGTTACCGTAGCCTATTAACACTTGCAATATATTAAATATCACACGCGCGATGCCTCCTCTGCTGTTTACACAGCAACTCCTTGGAAGTTTACTGGTGACCTCACTCACACGCAGGAACACAACAACCCTCTAAGGAGTTGTTATTTGGCTTCGGTTTTCTGGGAGGTGGAGAGACCAGCTGCTTTGATGCGCCCTACCTCTCTTAAAGTCTTGAAGTGGACAGTCCCAGTCAGAAACAACGATTATGAAATATGATTGACTACGCATGGAGATATCCTGCGCTCACAAAAACGTGTTTAGCGCTTAAATAACTCAGCGATTTGAGCCTACTCGAGGCCTGACCAACGATAGGATAATTTAACCAATAAGATTACGAGATGAACCAGGAAACGGGACAACGCTAATATAAAGAAGAACCCACCCCAAAAAGAGGTATAGTAAAGCCCACGCGTAATTAATACCCTCTTTTGTTCACATTCATTTCTTTGAATGGTAGGAGTAAAAGACATCAACGCGTCAACGGACATATGTTTTATATTAAATTGAGGAAAACAAAAGTCACGTATCTTTCTTCTGAAGTGATAACTTCTTATGGGAGGGTAAAGTCTGTTCTGTAATAAGTCTGTCTGGCTTCCCTTTCTCTCACGCATACGGCAGCTTTAATTATATGTAGATTAGTTTAAGTTATCACTTCAGTCGGGCGTCCCGAGACGCACACGTTTTTTTTATTTACAATTTATAAACGTATTTAAATGTATAAATGAGCAATCAGCTCCAAAGTCACCAAACTTTTGCTCGTACAGTCCTTGGTCTTTCCTATTCTTGACTACGCTGACTCTTGTTACCTTAGCCTCATTGCAGACCGATTAAACAAACTTGAGCGCCTTCAATATTTTTGTATACGATATGTAATATATTTAGGGCTTCGCGAATATGATCATATTTCCGAGTTTCGCTCTCACCTCAAGTGGCTCCCTATCAGGTTACAGCGCAACTGACACATTCTGTCTCTTCTTTACTCTGTTCTCTTCAATCTTACTTCTCCTAGCTACTTAAAGGAACGTTTTATTTATCTCAGTGAGGTACGGGATCGTCGCGATCGCGGTACACACACTACTCTTTCCTTTCATCTATTAACGTCATCTCACTCTTCGCAATATTACGCTAAGTCGTTCTCGGTACGAGCTGTGCAATTATGGAATGCTTTGCCTATTTCTATTCGCTGTCTATCTCCTTTAAAAAACTTGTTAAGCCACACTTTCTCTCTTATAGCTATTATATGTTTATGTATATTTATGATATTATATATTTGTATATTTCACATTATTTTACTTTAGTATTGCTGTTGCTGATCATTATGACAATGGTCTTTTTCATCAAACTCATTAATTCGAGTACAAATGTAATTTGTTTGAATGTATGTCGTGTGTGTATATATGTGCATATATCCATGTGTATAAAGATGTATATTATCATAAAAGCGCCACCTACCTACTTGTTTTTAACGATTATTTATCTTCCTTGTACGGTTGTCTGGAAGAGACTGCTTTAGCGGTAAGACCGCCTATTGTACTCTTCTTATGTCGTGTCTGTCAAATGTATTTATTTTCGTGCAATAAAGTGTAAAAAAAAACTTGCTTGCCATTAGTTAAATAGTTAGTGTTTTTAATTAATAAGAGAGGTAGGGTACGCATCAAAGCCTACATAAATTCGAAAACATAAATTTACTAGACCAAATTGGTCGTGGTTATCAGAAGATAATGTCAGGAATCCTAGAAACCGACGAGTAAGTGTTAAATATGAAGCAAGTGAGGTATATAAGTACCGTATTATGCGATACTTTTGTGACGTATTATATTATGCAGATGTTGTCTCTAGCTATCCCACAAGCGACATGGCGTGAAATATAAATAGCATTCGATAAGTAACATATTTTGTATTTTTTTAATAATAATTATTGTCAAGGTATGTTACATATGCATAAAATTAACATATAGCAGATTATGCTTACAAGTAGGTCCTTGTGAGAGTCTGGAGTCTGGACTAGACCGAGACCTGTATTACAGAACTCCAGGCTCCCGCCAGATAATTAATCATAAGTAAAGTCGTAGCAATTAAAACTTAAACCTGTGAAATGTAGGTTTGGACAATTTTACATCTAGCAAATTGTTGTAAGGATAAAAGTATACATGGGTAATATTAGTGAGTGAGTGAGTTAAGTTGTTGTTTTGTATGCAAGTTGGTAAATTCTTAATTTAGTATTTCTTTTTAGTGGTAGAACATATGTCTAGATTTTATTGTAGTTTAGTAAGTAACTCTTCAGTGTCGCCATATGATAGGGAGAGTAACCAATTCATGAATTTCTATTTACATGAGGTCTCAATCAATGGGTATGTCGTCAATTTTTAGTTGGCTTTATTATATAAATAGGGGCCGAAGGAAACCGAAGAATCTCTGAGAAGATGTTTAAAATTTTGTGTTCTGTTTGCAGACCTTGAAAGATGTTCGTTTGGATAATAGCAATGGGTCATAAATTAAATGTTATTTTGTAGAACTTTTTGTTTTGTAGAATATATATAATTATTGCATAAATGTTTACATTCGTAAAATATAAGAATTTGATTTGCAAAGGCGGGCTTATTCCTTCGAGGAATCTCTTCCAGCCAACCATTGCTATTGAGTTCCTGAGTGGAATAACGTATGGCGGTTGTAGATAAAAAAAGTGTATATAAGGTTAACATATCAACTACATTGATGCCGACATATTTTAAGAATATGAAGTTTCTGTACATATGCATATACACACACAAATGTATATACACACGGGCACAGATACATATATACACACTAATGGATAACGATAGATTACAAACAAATACCTTAATATAATTGAATAAAAATACCACATAATGTAAGTTCAATGTCTCGCAGAAGTACTGAAAAAGTTTTTAAGATGTTTTTTGAAAGAACTTATGGTAGGCGAAGCTATGATCTCGAGCAGAAGTGCGGTCCAAAGACGTGCAGCACGCACGATATAAGAATTCCCGAAAGTGTTGGTCAGGAAGGCAGGCACCTTTAATATGGGGCCTTGGCTACATCGTAGACGCTCGTCCATGATCCGAAAATGAAACCTCTTCCGGAGGTACGTAGGAAAAGAAGGATTAAAAATGTTCATGTTGTTTCATAACGGAGGCGAGTATATATAATTATCTTATCGTGATTTACTTCGCAATTCTGGTAGAGCAATCTCGTTGGAAATAGGAAAGGGCGAGAGGTTGATAATTTAAGCAATAATCGTAGCGCTATTTCCAAGGGTTTTAATATTGTTTTTGGTGAACCACCCCAAGCCAAGATGCAGTACATGCATAAAGATTGACAAAGTGCCAGATACGTCAGTTTTAGCAGTTTGGGTTCAATAACATGGCGGAGTTTCTTGAAAACTACTATAAGTATAATAATATACTTGAAAATTACGGATTCTATTGCGTTTTAATGTGTCGTTTAAAAGAGGGGTTGTTATCTATTATAACGCCCAGGTATTTTACATATGTGGTACGTTCTAATAGGGATAATATTACGTTAATCATTTTCCTGCAGTCCACAGTGAGGCCATCTATTGAAATCACATGCAACTCGAGTTGCTTGTACGCAGCTGAGCAGACTTTCTACAGTAAGCGTACTGGGCTCTGACTGTAGTACTGTGGGTCACTTCTAGATGGCGTAGGAAATTATTAAACTGTGAATATTTATTTTTGTTAGGGGTGTATAGGGCCTAGACTTAATTTTTAATTAAAGTAGTCTTAATAGAGGCATACAAGCGTACGGCCCACCTGATGCAAAGCGGTTACCGTAGCCTATGAACGCTTGAGAGGTCGGGAGCAGCAAAGCAGCGTCTGGGGAAGTACCTCCGCGCGAATTGTTTTTATATTTTGCCCGACATTTCGGCGAATGCCAGGAGAAGACGGTTCCAAGTTGTCGGGAACTTAGCACCCAGTTTTTATTTATACTACGATAGATAGCAAACAAGCAAGCTCCAGAGAGAGACTTTCTACAAAAGTCGTCTGCGTGGGTACCTCTGTCTCACCTATTTCTACCGCCAAGCAGCTATATCTATATATCTGTGTTCCGGTTTGAAGGGTGAGATATGGCAGACAAATTACTGAGTACTGTGACGAAACAGCCTTATGTCACAAGATTGGCAGCGCGCGAGTAACATCATCGTGGTGTTGCGAGCGTCAATAGGCTGCGGTGACAGCTTACCATCTAATGCGGGCCGCATGCTTGTTTGCCAATCTAGCTGTATAAAAAAAAGCATACGGTCCGCCTGATAAAAAGCGGTTACCGTAACCTATAAACGCTATTAATTAAAATAATGTCGCTAGAGCGTTGCCACCCCCGCTGTCAACACAGCAACTCCTCTTCTTCTTGGGACCTTACTCACTCCCTAGAGCACAACAACCCTGCAGGGAGCTGTTATTAGGCTGCTGTCTTCTGTGAGGCGGAGGTACTTCACCAGTCGGACTAACGTCGTGCCCTACCTCTCTTCCGCCAGAGCCTCGTCTGTTGATAAGTAGGGTGCATCAGTTGTCGAGTTATGCGAACGTTATGTGCAGACTTCGAATACCAATCTCCAACAGGACCTCGTGAGTGTAGTGTGTAATGTGTGTAAAAATGTGTAAGGTGCCGAGTAACAAGGGGCGCAGAAAGAGGGTACACAGTTATGTCTGCCTTCACCGGACTGATACCTACTCGCTGGCTCCAGTCACTCCGTGACCATGGCGTCTGCAACGACACCGAAATATCGGGGAAATATAAAAACAAATTGCCATAAGTCCCGTACCTACAATAGTACCGCGAAAGAAAAAAAAAAAAAATATAAACCACCGCGAAAGTTTAAAATTATATATATCGATAATATAAAAAAAACACGAAAACGAAACAACAAAAATGAAACAATAATTACAAAAACCATTTATTTTTCCGAAACTAAACAATATATTAAATAAGGATATATTAAAAATAAATAAGTAAAACTAACGTACAAAAAATGGACCACTTAGTCCAATCCTAATTTAGGACTCAACAATTTTCTTAAATTATAAATCACCTTTTCAAAGGTAATTATTTTTAAAGATAAAAGGATTTTTTTACATAGTATAAAGTAAAAGTTTTTTTTAATACTTATATTTTTTTAGACGCATAAGATATTCATAAGTGCTGCATTTTGTTTATTTTAAGAAAGTGCAAGTATATGTGGCACATTCAACTTAAGCAAATGTTTTTAAACATTGTTCTGTCTCACTCACCCATATTTTCAACTGTAGTAGTAAAACTAATGAGGAGGATTTCATTGACATGATTGTAACACTACACTGTATACATATATTACATACGGAGAATATTATTTATACTACTGATAGAGTTGGGCTATACTATAGGCTCAGAAGACAAAACAGACGCTTTACCTTTACGTATTTGTGAACGCATTTTGGTGAAAATTTTTTACCTTGTATTCAATATTCGTATCAATGTGTTGGTTGAAAAGTAGCCTAAATGTTGAAGTGTTAAAGGTTGCTGCAGTTGCACCATGTATATATAAAACTATTATATATATATATTTATATGTATATATATATATATATTAAACTGTACATATAGAGTTAATATCGACATGTAAACACAGATAAATTACTCGTAATAAAAATGTTCTGAAATATTCCAAATATTTGCATAGAAAATATTTTTTTTTATTTTACGAAGTATCGATAAAATTTTCAAATTTCCATACAAATAACATTAAATAAATTGTCCGTCAGGGATATTTCAAAATTATTTTGTGTTAGGAACGATCATATTGCATATGATAAAGAAAAAAGTTTAGTGAAAAATTGTGTGACACTTATGGCATTACACTACAAAAACGCATGGTTTATGTATTTTTATGTCACAAGAATTAATATAAATATGTCGTGAATTGAGATGTGATTTTGAGCGATTATAGCTTTAAATGTGGTCTCATAATTTAATTACAAAATATTAATACTGAACGCGATATTGTATGATGACGAATATGAAAATCTTGCAGAGTTCGAAGTGATTTAATTCATTGAATCTTAGGAATGATAAGATTGCATTATAACGTAATATAGTATAATGTAGAACGTAATCGGATTTATGATCTTGAATTGATTCATGAAATTAAATATAATGACATTGTGAGAATCCCAAAAACGATGAGATTATAATAAAATAATTGTGGATTGAAACATGGTTTTAAATATTAGGTAAAAAGGTAACGTTGTTGCTAGATGATAATATTACATTGATGCAATAAGATAACACAATAAATGTAACGTAAGAGTGTAATGGCCTAATAATACCTTGCATAGATAAAATTTAAAGATCACATACGTCCGTTTTAGATGTTAATCTTTGATTTATTCAGTGTAACAGTTGCAAAGAGGACCGATTTGAAAATATATATGTTTAATGCAAGCAATTCCAAAATATATTTGGAATGTTATGTTTCAGTGACGGCGTGCGTCTTGTCGAAATATACTTAATTAAAAAATATTATACGGCGAGAACAAAACATTGCCGATAAACTACTATGTAGTTTGGCATACATAACCAGTGTAAAATAAATTGTGAAATGAATTAAACCATTAAAAAAAAAAAAAAAATTAGGATCATGACTATAGCCATGAATATAAACTATGATGCCTTGACTTTATTAGGAGTTATGGTTAAAAATGTGGATTGTATACGGTTTGATATGAAGAGAAAATAAAGTCTTGCTATAAAAAAATACGAGTGACGTGACAAAATGATTGTAGAAGGTGAAAGAAAAATAACGATTGCATGATGAATAAAATGATCATGATTAATAGTTTGTGAGTTAATATTTAATATCACAAAATGAATATAATGCATCATAATCAATGTAGAAATGAAATAACATTAGCAATCAGATACCTTAATTGTATAATGGATCTAACTAATGGTTATTGACAAGTTGATATGTACATTTAAACTAAATAAAACTAATCTTACCGTATCAAAAATATATAAGATATTTTTGAGATCTTGTCGTATGGAATCAACATTTCATAGTTTGATTCTCTTAGTATTTTTCACTGTTCCTACATTCGATAAATATTTTATTGTAATCATTTCACCGTAGCTATAACATATTTATGAGTTACTGCAGATTTCAGCTAAAGGTGAAAGTTTTATAATGAGCTGTCAGATACGAGTTGATAATAATAATTGTATCAGATATCCATCAAACAAAATATCGACAACTATCAAAGACACTATTAATCGAACATCGATTGAAATTAGAATATCGAAGAGTTTGTCTATACTAAGACATGAAGACTTTTAAATGTTTATCCATCAATGATAAGTTCATTGTCTAACGAATTGGTGCAATTATATCATTAACTGCATCCATAAAACAATACTATTTGTGATTTAAATCTACTACCGTGTATCAGTAGGCGTTTTCACATTGCCTCGAAATGCCATATTGAAATATGAAACGAAAAGTTTTCACTCAAAATATATTGAATTACTAATAACGACAATATTGATAGCTGTTTTGTTTATTATGTTTAGAATAAACAATTTTCCAAAATATGTTCTACATATTAATATTTGCCATTACGAGTATTCCTTATCAAAAGCTTGTAAGATATTGTGTATTGTGTCAAATATGTAATTGTTATTAATAATACTGAAACAAAATTTATAGAACGCCTGGGTAGTATCAGAATAAGTCTCATATGAAATACTTCTGAACAAGGCTTATTATTGATGAGTAAATACATCTATTTAAATTGCATTTCAAATTTTTCTTCAGTTTGTATCGAAAAAGGCTAGGAAAATACTATAGGAAATAAAGGTATTTACATAAAGATGCCTAACCCTAGCCTATATATATGCATATAAATGTACACATATACAATTTACATTTGTATATGTATACATATGTATATACTTATTGAAATTTTGTATAAAACCCTGAAATAGAGAAGAATTCATTTTATTTGTAGAAGGTTTCTGATTACTACGATGATGGAAAAGTAAAGTTAATTGTGACGTCAGTAAATACACATAATGAACTTTTAACACATAACAGTTTTGATTAAGTGCTGTTTCATTTACGTGACATGCAAAAGTAAACACTTTAGTCTTCATTAAACACATTCTAGGCTCCGGTTACGTACTACCTAAGGACTGATCAACTTATCTATCCACGGAACGAATTTCTGTATGTTTGTGTAGACACCAGGGAGGTGTTCTCGTCCGCAGCCGATGCCCCACGATACAAGACCGATGAGAGTGCTTCGACCTTCTAACTTCATTGTGAGAGGCCCTCCGGAGTCGCCTTGGCAAGAGTCCCTTCCGCCCTGGAATAAATTTGAAGATAAATAGTCAATAAATATTGTGAGACAGTTTTATCTAAACGGTAAGAAAGAGCGTTGATCTGAAAGTCTTATTCTTCTTCGCGTTATCGTGTTAACTAATCCATAAAGATTGGCGGGGTCCGCTACCGCCTAAGGATTTGGCGAAGATACTGATTTTTACATGGAGCGACTGCTGTCTGACCTCCACAACCCAGAGGGAAAACCAGATCTTTCTTAGGTTAGGTCACGCGTCTTTCGAAATATAATTTCTTGGATGTGTGGGTTTTCTCGCGATGTTTTCCTTCACCGAGAAAGTGATAGATATATACACAAAATGGTCTGAAAGAGAGGGTTGGTGTTAAGATAATGAAAGAAATGAAAGATAATGAAAAGTAAAAGAGAAAGGGCAGTTCTTATTGGCTAGTTCGCGCATCAACATCTCGTCACTTAATCGGGTTATTGGTTAAAATATCTTCGCACTACGTTTTGGTGCATTCATTTATCAAAGACTAAGGATTTGGCAATGATAGTGATTTTGACATGGGGCAACTGGCGTCCGACATCCACGACTCGGAGGTTTGTTAGGGGGCATTTAGAGTTTTATTAGGTACGCTCGGTGAAATGGCATTTCGAAATATTATTTCTTGGATTCACCGCCGTGCAAGTAATAATTACAAATATGTACATAAATCCGAAAACACAAATTTAGTGGTACATATAATAGGTCTTTTCTTTATCCACTAGGCATACAGTAATAGCATCTTATATGCACACAAAATATAATTATGGGAATTTGCTGATTGTTTACAATTTCACGACGTTATGCATCCATCTTCATCTATCGGTCGCCATCATTCAACCAAAGCAGTCACTCAATAGAGGACCGGTGATTAAGCAAGCTCGCATCAACAGGTGGTATGCATCTTATAGTGACCGAATAATTCTATCTATAACTTCAAGCCTACATTGGAGGTAGGGAGAGAGAACCGAGCGCCACGTGACTCGATCCTTACACAACTCACTCACTTCTTTAACATTAATTGCTCTTTTCATACACGTTCGCCGGTTTTTAAGAGTACTGCTATCATCTTCTACTAAAAACAATCAATTTGGTCATGATAGGCAAGTCTTAGCCTTCCTCAACTCCTCATCCTTCTACTTTTTGTTATATGTCTGTTTTATAATTCTTTCTTTCTGCATTCTTTCTACACGTCCGAACCAACGGAGCGAAGCATGCTCCTTATTTTAACACTGATCATCGCTTTCAGACCGACTCTATTTCTAACATCATTATTGCGAATACGGTCTGCAAGCGTAACGCAACAAAATTTTATTTTTACTATATACGCTTAGCATAGTGTACTTCTTACGCTATACGCTTAGCTTCGCCTGATGGTAAGCGAAAGAGGAACCCAAAACGCAGCGACAATGCCAAAAGAGTGTCCTGTTAGTGTGTAGTGACGCTAGCATGCTGGCCCGTGAGGTGCTTCTTCCCGCTTCGTTTGAAGGATCCCATATGGGATCAAATACAATCTACAATATTGTAGGAAAGAGGAAACACATGTGTAGGCAAAGCGCGTTCCTTTTTCAATAGTACGGCAGAGATAGGAGTTACCGAAATTTTTAGTATGCGAAGAAATGTCCTCAAGAGTGAAATGATGACATCGCAAGCCTGCACGTGTGGTTCTATGGCCGAAGGATAAAGGAAAGGATAAGGGAAAACCAGTTCTTCTGAGCACTTAAAGTAAAGGCAAAGCTCGTAAAGGCGGTAAAACACGCATAGCGAGCCAATGTCCCTGCGAAATTGAAGAGGTTCTAGGCTTTTAGTGACCTCTTCACCGTCGATTATGCGGATAGCCCGTCTCTGCAACCTATTGAGAGCCTCGAGAAGATAGTGAGCGGGACCGTCCCAGAGATGCGTTCAATACTCCACGCAGGCCCGAACATGAGTCGTATAAAGTAGACAAAGCTGGTCCGGCGTAAAGAACCGGCGCACTCTGTTCAGGACTGCGAGTTTTTTGAAACTGTTGATATGAGGCTCTCTAGGTAGCGGATTAAATTGTTGTTAGGGATTCGTTCCATGACTTTGCACAACATTTTACACGGAAATGGTGCGGTAATTTGATGGGTCGGTACGGTCTCCCTTTTTGGGGACCGGGTGCACATTGGCCTCTCTCCAAGCCTCTGGAATACAACCGGACGATTACGAGAGACGAAGAGGCGCGGTAACACCGGAGACAACTCTGCTCATCAGGCATAACGGATGACTCCACTCTCTCCAGTGAGAGTATCGTCAGTGGTTGCATGGTCATCGATCCGGGAGTTAGCCACAAAGAGGCTGGTCATAAGATCGGCTTTCATGCTCTTTCTGCTATACCAGCTCTCGCTTCCTTAGGACCATGCTTAATTGTCGACGGAATAATTCTTACCTCTTTGTATCCAGCGCAGAGGAAGACGTCATGAATGGTTTCCCGCCGACCAGCGGCTCTAAACCATCTCTGACAGCGTTCGTTAGGAATAACTTCTACGTCTACTTCCTGGAAATACAAATTACAAAATGACAGCCTCACATTTTCACTCGATGTAATTTTGTATAAAGTAAGTGTGTGTGTACATATATACGCACGTAAGAAGTTATATTTCTCTCGCGTTGAATATAGTTACGAACAAAAATTGAGAGATATTTATCAACTTTGTGGTGTCGATTTTAGATGTCGGTGGCGTGAGAATTCAGTCTCATCATTTTTCACTAACGCGCCAAAAATGTATAACTTCAAAATATCTAAGAATTAAAATGTTAAATTATGATGGACATATAAGAGTTTGGTGGATCAGCGGTTAGTAACGCCACTTTGACACCAACGCTCGTGGGTTCGATTCCCACACAGAGTAAACATTTGTGTGCATGAAAATGTCTGTTTGTCTGAGTGTTTTTAAGAGGGGTAGGATGCATTAAAGCAGTCCCTCAAGGAAAGTACCTCCACCTCACAACCGCAGCCAAATAACAACTCCCTGGAGGGTTGCTGCGTGTGAGCGAGGTCAGCAATAAGCTTCTAAGGAGTTTGTGTGTTAACAGCAGAGGTAGCATCGCGAGATACTTAATGTATTACAAGCGTTCATAGGCTACGGTAGCTACTTCACATTAGGTGGGCCGTATGTTTGTAATCCTCCCAACGTTGTATAAAGAAAGGTCAATTTTACCTGTAACACCGAAGGCACGGTGCTCTGTCCATGTCGTGTCCTACCCCATCCCGCTACAGTCGCCATTTTGCCTGCCAACTTCATCTGTTTTTGAGGTAAGCATACCTAAAAAAAGAAATGTATTTACGTATTGATTACATACAAACAACCTACGAGACGAGCTCGGTGGCTCAGTCGTGAATGACGCGACTTTGTCACCAATGCTCGTGGGTTCGATTCCCACACAAGGCAAACATTTGTGTGCATGAACATGTCTGTTTGTCTTGGTCTGGATGTTTTAAGAGAGGTAGAGCGCGTCTAAGGAGCCCGTCCGGGGAAGTACCTCCATCTTACTGAAAACCGCAGCCAAATAACAACTCCCTACAGGGTTGTTGTGTTCCTGCGTGTGAATGAGGTCACCAGTAAGCTACCAAGGAGTTACTGTGTAAGCAGCAGAGAAGGCATCGCGCGAGTGATACTTCTTATATCACAAGCGTTATTAGGCTACGGTACTCGCTTTACATCAGGTGGACCGTATGCTTGTATACCTCCCGGCATAGCATAAAAACGTACATAATCCTATTCACAATAATTTATTTTAATAAAAAAATTAAAAACCTCCGATATAAGTGTTGCCACCTGCATAGTATGTAGATTCAAATATACTGATCAAAAACGAATCCAAACACGACATATCTGCTGTTATTTTTTCAAGAGTGTACTGGATACATGGTAGAGAGCTCGATGGCGTCGTTGCGCGTGTCATTCTAATCTAACATGCAGGTTAAGCAACGTTGACCGCAGCCTGTCTATGGATGGGTTTTTCTACCTCGAGTTTCTCTGCGCTTCGGAGGGCACGTTAAGCCGTCGGTCCCGGCTGTTATCGATAGATGACAGTCGTGAAGCTAAGTAAGTGACCTTCGGGCGGCTAGAAAACACTTGCCTCCGCCAATTCGCATTTGAGCAGCGAGCAAAAGACAGAGAATTCCATAATTTTGCGTAGTTATGTAGCGTACATGGGTGTTTCAAATTTTAGATCGCGGATATGTTCGAAAGTAAAGTAAATACCCGTTATGCGTCTAAGATCCCTACCGCAGCTAACAAAGCAGCTGGTGATCTTGAAACGGCTGAACCTATTTTGATAAAACATATCTAAAAATCACCGCTAGGAAATAAAAAAAAAACTCATCCAAATCAGTTCACCCGTTTAAGAGTTACGGTGCCACAGACAGACACAGAGTAGCCACACACACACACATACACATGGCGGTCAAACTTATAACACTTTTCTTTTTTGCGTGCGTCGGGGGTTAAAAAGAACTTACTAGGAAGAAGATTCGGCCATAAAGTAATTATACTGAATCCGAAACTGAAGTCAAAATTCGAATATTGAAAAAAAACGCACACACAGTCAAACGCACACACAGACAAACGCACACACAGACAAACGCACATACAGAGAAACGCACAGACAAACATATAGATTTCATATAGGCACGGTGTTTCTGAAAATCCATTATTGGTACTACATAAAAAGCAACGACGAGCTCAGTAGCGCAGCGGTTAATAACGCGACTTTGTCACCACCGCTCGTGAGTTCAATTCCCGTACATGACAAACATTTTGGGTGCACGAACATGTCTGTTCGTCTTGTACTGGGTATTTTTAAGAGAAGTAGGGTGCATCAAAGCAGCCCGTCTGGGGAAGTAGCTCCACACCACAGTAAACCGCAGACAAATAACAACTCCCTGAAGGTTTGTTGTATTTCTGCGTGTGAGTGAGGTCACCAGTATGCTTATAAGGAGTTGTTATCTGCTGCTTACCAACAGAGGTAGCATTAGCATCGCGCGTGATGTATTACAAGCGTTTATAGGCTATGGTAGCCGCTTTATAACAGGTGGATCGTATACTTGTATACCTCCCGACGTTGTATAAAAAAAGGAAGGTTAATAGGGGATGTCATACAATGTATACTAGTACTAAGACAATACAATAATATAGTTGTATGTATGTATGTATATCTTCACGTCAGGTCCCTTACGGGGTAGGCAGTGAGAACATAATAATATAGTTGTTTATATTAATTCATTCATTTCCGAATTAGTTACTTACCGGTAGTATATGCTGCTTGAACACCACTCCTCTATCCAGTTGGACTAATGCAACATCATTTCTGAAGTCGGCTGGTTCGTACTGAGGGTGGACTTCCTTCCTCTGCACCGCGAACTCTTCGTGAGAGAACCTCTCTCCCGCATCTCTAACATCCCATTCACCAAGGCGGACGCGAAGTTGAGAATTGGGTGTTCTGAAAAAAAAATATACATAGATTGTATAAGGGCATAAAACAAGCTATTAACTTCCACTTTAATTACGTCTTGAATATATGTATATATATTTTTTATACAACGTCGGTTACCGTAGCCTATAAACGCTTGACGATTGAGTACCACTCACAGAGTGCCACCTCTGCTGCTAACACAGCCAACTCCATAGGAGCTTACTGGTGACCTCACTCACACGCAGGAACACAACAACCCTCTAGGGAGTTGTTATTTGGTTGCGCTTTTCTGTGATTCGGAAGTACTTACATGTTCATGCACACAAATGTTTGCCCCGTGTGGGAATCGAACCCGCGAGCTCGGTGTCAAAGTAACGTGACAGCGCGTTTCGCCACTAACAAATATAGTTGTATATATATATATATATATATATATATATATATATATATATATATATATATAGGTACTATAGCCTTCCTTCTTAATCCTCAGGCTATCGAATGGAAAATGATTTTTCAAATTCGAAGAGATTAGTGCGTTTAAACTGACTCTTTCGCCTTATATATTAGTGCAGATGAAATATATATCGCATCCGGTCATGAGTATGGATGTTTAAAACGAAACGAAAGCGCACGAACGGTGCCGCGCTTTGGCAGAATCAAGAGGTCGACACTGCGAGAAATGGAGAGTTAGTGCAAACGGCGGCAAGTGACGACGTCTTGGGACTGTCCTCTCGTTTCGTATTTTCCTGAACATTGATTACAAGTGTCGATTTAAAATTATAGTGTGATACGAATTGCATTGGATTTCTCATTGCACAACTACCCGCCATACGCCCGCTTAATATCGGATAGACCGGAAAATCATACCATTACGACATATATAGGTATATATATTTCATTATTTTCTTACATACACATTGCGAAAGTAGAAGGATGTAGGAGCCAAAGAAGGCAAAGACCTATCATGACCAAATTAGTAGTGTTTTATCTGTAGGTAATATCAGGAGCATTGAACAGAGAAACCGGCCTGCGTGCACGAGAAAACAAAAATGTTAAAGAAAGAAGAAGTGGAAGCACCGGGTCATGTCCTACTTGATTCTATCAGTGTAGGTACCCCGCAAGAGGGTAGATAATTTCTTTCTTTTCGAACCCGCGATCTTTGGAAGACAATTTTGTATACGATTTTTATACCATTAAGGTAGGAAACAAGTTTACGACCTGCCTGATGGTACACATCCACCGCAGCCTGCGGACATTTGCAACACCAGGGGTGTCGCTCGTGCGTTAGCAATTAGCTAAAAACCTCTTCTCTCTCTCTTGAGGAACCCCATGCTGTAGTTCTTGGAAAACATCGGCAGGAAGTTAACCGTTAAGTTAACTGTCTTTCTTCCTTTATTGAAATGATAACTTCTTTACCGGCGTTGTGCACTTTTTGAGATGAGTAAAAAATGTTAAACTCGCGTCAGGCGTGGGGGACACGTGAGATTTTGGTGAGAATTAGAACTTAAGTTCGCTGCAGCGCTAACACATTAGTTACCTCTAATTAAACAAGCGCTAGATCGTTCATAGGGCATTATTTTCTTGCGGCCAAAACGTTGTAAGCGCAATGAAATTCTTGGCGCTTACGCGTTTCGTTCAACGTAGTTTATCAACATCGCTGTTTGGTTTAAACGGCGCAGGGCGCTTGCGCGAGTGTGCGTGTGTGTTTGAGTTTTAGAGATTGGCGATGATGATGGTGAAAGAGTTGTTGAAATTATGGATGAAAGTTGATATTTCTGAGAGATAAACTTTTTAATGTAAAATAATTGTAATAGTTCTGAAGTGTTAAACTTTTATATAATATAAATTGTCATATTTATGTACGATAACGGCACTCCCGGAGTGCAACCCGTTGTTTTTTTATAAAACATCGGGAGACATACAATCATAGGGCTCACCTGATGTAAAGCGGATGCCATAGCCTATGAACGCTTTAAGTGTCACTCGCGCGATACTACGCCTGCTGTTAATAGAGCAACTCCTTACGAGCATCCTGATGACCTTACTCGCATACAGGAACATAACAATTCTTCAAGGAGTGGTTGTTTGATTGCAGTTTTCTGTGAGGTGGAGGTACTTTCCCACACAGGCTGATTTGATGCATCCTACCTCTCTTAAAAATAGCGTTAACTTATCAACACAGCTGTTATAGTACCGGATCTCATTAAATATATAAAAAAACTTACGTTGCAACGCAATGCGCGGCGGTGATTACCCATCTGTCGGAAATCAAGGCACCGCCACAAGCAAGCTTCTTACTTAGAAAGCCAGACTTGATCAGCGCCGCTTGCCAAGGATGGGATCCGAAACCAGTAGAATGCCCGCCCACGATACGGTTGGATCTCGAGAAATGTTCACCACAACCTGAAATTTGTTAAATGTTAACTTTAAAATAAATGCGATGTTTTCATAGAAAGCGCACTGCAACGCTAAGCTTGGTCTTAAAAATGTAAGAATAATATAATAGCCTAACATTTTATATCACAACTCCTCTGGCCAAAGCTATGTAATTGTATATACTTTATGAACATTATAATTATTTGATTCTGAGCCCTAGATATTAAGCAATAAAGGTCTGAATAGGATATTTTAATGAACATGTTTCAGTGCAGGCGGAACCTTTGAAATCGGGACAAGTCCTTGCTGACGACTGCAAGAGAGATACGCCTCAGCGCCATTTCTCTAGGCACAATTGCGACAAAACAATATAGACGAAATTTTGAATTTGCAAAGCACCAATTTGACTTGAAGTTCAGCAACATACTCGTACAAGTAACAGTCAAATCAGTAAAATCTTAAACATCATATTTCCTTATATAGCCTTACTATGTTGCTTACTATGCATATACATATATACACATATATATATGCCAGTACATCGGCTTGCTACTAATAGATCTTTTGTTGTATTCGATTATAATATAATAAATTACCTGAAACTGTTCAGTCCTCGTCTGACAATATCTGACTGACAGAGATGTTTGGAAATGATTCAGCAGATGTATTAATATAACTTTAATTGTCGCAATTGATGTCACTGCACAATCATATAATTATATTTATTGCAATATGTAAAGACGATTTGAAACAAAAAATACCTACATTGGCAAGTTTCTTTTGGCATTTCTTCTTCGCCAATGGTCATTTGAAATGCTGGTAGGTTAAAAAAGAGAAATCAAAACTTTGAAAAATTAATAAGATAAAATATTGAGAATGTAATACGTGTCTAAGTGCCCGTGAGGGTCTAAAGGCAAATAAAGAATTTTATCTTTTTACCTTTTTGAAAATCTTGCTAGGTTTATACAGGTAGATGATGTGCAAACTATCATAAAAATAATCAATTATAAAATTTTCTTTAATTTATATCCGAACGTTATTGAGTTTTGTTAATACACGGTTTATTTTTATCAATATATTAAAATAAGTGAACGGATATTGTTCGACATCGCATATGGAAACGAGCCCTGGGCAATATTTTGTTAATCCATACTATACTTCAAAAAGTATGATTTTTGTACATACTTTCCTTTATGAAATGAAAACCGCGGCCAAATAAGTGAGGTTACCAGTAAGCTCCTTAGGAGTTGCTGTGTTAGCAGCAGAGGTGGAATCGCTTTACATCAGGTGCGTCGTATGCTTGTATGCCTTCCGATGTTGTATGAAATATATATATATATATATATATATATCAGGTATAAAAGTAAGCAAAGCATGCAAATAACGCTACATGTTCAGAATTTGAGCTTATGGCTAGCAAATTAGATATTTACAGACATATATGATACATATTGAGATAATTAAAGTTTAGATAATATATATATGTTATTATCAACAATTATCACTGCTTATTTTGATTACAATTTGGCTTTTGAATTTAGTATTTTTTATTTAGTGGCGTCTCAAATAACAGTTATGAGGGATATATTTGTCTCTTTCAAATCATGAACAAATGTAACAGAGTAATAACTAGTTAGGAGATTCAGGCGTTATTTTGCGAAAGTCAAATTTACAGGCAATTTCATCTAAATCGTCCGCGTATGACCGGATTAGCCACGGCAGCAACGTTGGCGGGTGCATGTGGTTTATATTTCAGATGGCGAACACTCGCAGAGGCGACCGCAGCAGCCGACGACGGTACAAGTTCGCATGATCTAATCGGTAGCAGAAGCACACAAAGTAGTTTAGATCAAATTGCCTGTAAATTTGACTTTCGCAAAATAACGCCTGAATCTCTTTACTTATTACGAGTATTACTCTGTTACATTTGCTTTGAAAGAGAGAAATATATCCTTAAGCCGTTGAGGCCCGCGTGGCTGAATTCCGCCATGCACGTTTCGGCGCCAAGTATATAACGGGCCTCAAGGCGTCAATAACTGTTATTTGGGGTACCACTACTGAATTAAAAGCCAAGTTGAAATCACTTATTTTAAGTAGTGATAATTGTTGATTATAACACCTACAAGTGCTGGAGTTCGCGCTTCGCGCAAATCCCACCACTGCTTTTACAAAATGTACTTTTTTAAATACTTCCGGTTATCAAATTAACTCCATTTTGATACCATTAGAAAGATGCAATTTAGTTTGACTTTCTGGTGAAAACCGCATCTCAATCGCATTTATAGTTTTATTTCTAGATGCCAAAATGTCAGTGCAGAAAAATAGAGGTAGAAACTGTACTATTTTATGGGTTAGGGATATATTATCTAAGCTTTAATTATCTCAATATACATAATATATATCTGTAAAGATCTAATTTGCCAAACACTGGGGAATTCCTTACAGCCAAGTATATTTTTTGTGTATACTTCTAGATCTGATAATATATAAAATCAAGGGTTGAGTTACGGTTCCCGGTAGAGTAACTCCTTTAGTCGAATGTCAGCGACCGACAGACGATTTTTTTTTATATACAGCGTCGGGAGTCATGCTAGCATACGGTCCACCTGATGTAAAGCAGTTACCGTAGCCTAGTAACGCGTGTAATATATTGAGTATCACTCGCGCGATGCCTCCTCTGCTGCTTACACAGCAACTCCTTACGAGCTTACTGGTGACTCACACACAGGAACACAACAACCCTCTAGGGAGTTGTTATTTGGCCGTGGTTTTCTGTGAGGTGGAGGTACTTCCCCAGATAAGCTGCTTTGATGCGCCCTACCTCACATGCGCATGTACAATTTGTAAACAATCAGCATTTTTGCACGTATTTAGTGTGCATATAAGATGCTATTACCACCATTTATTATATATCTCAATACGAAACATAGTCATAAATTAACACTCAAAAAGCATTATCACCTCGCACTCTTTATTGAAATTACTTTGGAACACTCTTCCGCTCCTTCTTTCTTCAGGTAACGCCATATCGTGCTATGACATGACACATAGTCTTTGTAGTTAGATGCACAGTTAGTGTTGATAGAGTACGATTGCGTTACAAATACTTACGTCAACCTAAAAGGACAAAGGGTCACAGTCAAACTAACATACATTTCAAGCTGTTAAAGTGTACCACTCCAAGAGGCTGTGAGAAGCGCGTGCTGTACAATCAAACAGAAGTGCGTGATGATTATGAAATTGCTGTGCTGTTCAAGCTGATAGAATGACGACAAAACTCAAGTGGCAACGTGGAAAATAATTATTAAATTAAAACATTCAATGTTTGTTCATTAAGGACTAGTAAGTATACTATAATATGAGATAACCTTTAGGACATGATTGTTCTTGTTTCGAGGACAAAAAAAAAGATCAAATTACACATAAATTTACACACTAAAATAGGTAAAATGTCACAATATACGCAACGCTGCGACGTTGCCGTGTATACCGCAACGTGTCGCAAAAATGTTACCAAATTTTAGCTCTGACACACATAGAAATTGTCGCTGAAAAACTTCAACTAGGTGCCTCCCTTCATATTGCACTTCACTCATCCCTAAGTGAATCTAAGGAAATTATTTGAAATTTCACGTGGGCACAATAAATTTAAAATTGTCCATTATTTCCTGCTTTTGGATATCAGAATAGGGATTGTCTTTCAACTTCTGTTTCGTTATATTGTATATTTTTGGTATATTGTGCCCGTAACACAACATGCTGACCATATCTTGATTTACAAAGTTGCTATACAACCTAATACGCAAATCGTTGAATAAGATTAACGCCAGTATTCGATGAACTACAAATTTACAAAAAATGATATTTTTTATATCCTTTTAGAAACTATTCTAGAATTAATAAATCATTTATCAGTCATAGTCCCTGAGTCCTGAAGTTCTATTGCACTCATATTTATGCATGACTTCAGTCGAATTGGCGGCTTACTCGAGGCAGCGAGATAAAGCTACTGCCATATTTGGCTAAATAATGCCAGGGGAACTCTTTTGGCCTACGATACTTAGTTTACATTTTGCCAATTGTAAACCGACTTTGTAAATTATTTTTTTATTGTAAAGCCTCCGTGCATCCTATATAAGTTTTACGATATTACAATGCTCGGTTTTGATGGTTTTGTATTATTTGTATATTAATATTCAGCAACCGATATCTGTTATCAACGAATCTCTCGAAAATAGTCAACCCGTTATAGCGCTAATCTTTATCCGTCACTTATGTATGTAAATGTGGAAAATTTAATGGTCAGCGAATTTACGTCTCAACTGTACGTCCAATTTTCTCTACTCAAATACTTTCCAGACTCTACCAGAATGAAAGGAAAATACCAGCTTTTAAAACATTACGGAGTTTCTTATTAATGCTATGGAGCGGATATTTACTGAAAAAGTTAAATTGTAGCATGACTTTAGTTGAGGGAAATTAGTTAAACTGTTCTTCATACTCAACGCCATATGAGGCTACGTTTTTTGGTTCGATTTAGTAGTACGAAACATTCAAAAAAATATTTATGGCAAATTTCTAAAAAATAATAGCAAGAGAGGCTAAAATATATTAATGAAGAGAAGGAATACACCTTAACTCATTTATTATTTTACTATATGTTGCTTAAGTAACGCTCAGAGAAAATTTCGTCTGTTTACACATGGAACTTTTATTATGTAAAGGTCCTTACATTATCGTGGATTTTAGCTTAAACGTATTTGTATTTATCTTTATATATACAGATTAAGATATACAACCTGTGTCAAAGATTGAACCACAATTTTTGAACAGTAAAGCACAATTTTTACATAAATGATTTAAATGCAATTTTTTAATATATACTATATAGAATTTGTATAATTTAATCTAGATTAAATCTATTAGGGTATAAGTACATAAACTTTTATTAGATATCACAGACTAATGTTAGCATAATTTTCAATTTTAGGCTATCTAATTGTAAAAATCAAGTATATATTAGCATATCGTTTTGTACTCGTATGTTGTCTATCAACATGAAATACCCCTTTAATTTGAATTTACTTTTAGACTGGCGTGCATTATACATACACATACTTGCAACACGATGGTATTGCAAGTACTGAAATAGGCACTCAATAATGTAATAGTTAATAAAGTGCAACTTAACGCACGTATGTCCTTTACTTTTTGAAATTGGGAATCAAAGGTATTTGAATTTTACTCTGAACGTTGGAGCTGAAAATCTAACCTTCACTAAATGCTAGTATATTTTATTTCCTTCAACTTCGCAACAATATATGTCAAACTGCCGATAAATGCGCGATAAAATCATATTATACTTATATGAATGCTACATATATAATTTAATGTAACAAAGCATTAGATTATTGGAAAGAACCACTTGAGTTTTGATTGTCAATAATTTTAGAGTTCACAATAATATCCCCAACCATAAAATCTCACCCGGGTAGCTAGGTCTCGGCGGTTTGTGACCATTTGTATGTACTGGCACATAATCATCATCACCATCTGCGTTATTGTGATAATTCGGTGTGTAAAAGTCATCCTGTGGTTTCGTTGTACTTTCGTGATATGATGGTTTAACATGAAAATAGTGGTTCTGATCATACTCCCAATCCGGTTTGGGTCGGTTTTGATCCGGTTCTGGGCGGTTGGTGTCCGGTTTTGGTCGGTTGTGGTGAGGTTTCGGTCGGCTTGAATCGGTGTAGATGATAATCGGGTCCTCGAATTGATTTGTGTTTTGGTAGTCGTAGTTTTCATGTGGGAATGAACCGATGAGTTCAATTAGGTCACCTGTGTTTTGGACGTTCGTGTTAGGTGTTTGTTCGTATTATGAAGTACTATTAACTAGTATGTAGTATTAATATTAGTGAAATTTGTATGTAGTGTGATATAAGTAGCACAGTAAATGCCTGTGAACAGTAGGAAACCTTCAAAGAAACGCCCGAATTCGTTATAATAACACACACACAGCTTCTAAGCGAAATTACTTTATACTCAAATAAAACGTGATTAGTTAATCTAAAGATATTTTCATCCAGATTTCAAGATGCTTGAACTTTTTCACTTAACTATTTTTTTAACTCTTCACTGCTGTTGAGTTAAGAGTGAAATTACGTTCGAAAAGATTTAGTACACGTACTTTTGTGTGTAATTTTATAACTAAAATACATATATATCATTAATTTCAGCCTTTTCCTGTATATTTATAATTGCTATAAGAATCATACATAATAATAACATCACGCTATCTTTCCGTAGGGTAGACAGAAATCACACACATTCAATTGCTATGATACTGACATCCACTTCCTGCATCAGTCAAGGCTTTCCACTCTTTTTTATTACAGTCCCAATTTGGTCATCTAAAATCAGTTTATAATCTTTCATTCATCATCTACATATACGAGCGATGGAACATGCCTTTATTCTATTAGCTACACCATCATTATCTCCATAAGATACATATTGGTCGTATATTTTAATGTATATAATATATATATATATATTTTAATTAATATGTTTTTATATACGAAAAATATATATTTTAAAAGTGGTAGGGCGCATCAAAACAGCCCGCGTGGGGAAGTACCTCCACCTCACAGAAAACCGCAGCCAAATAACAACCTCCTAGAGTCACCAGTAAACTTCCAAGGAGTTGCTGTGTAAGCAGCAGAGGAGGTATCGCGCGAGTGATAATTAATATATCGCAAGCGTTAATAGGCTACGGTACTCGCTTTACATCAGGCGGGCCGTATGCTTGTATGCCTCCCGACGTAGTATAAAAAAGTATATTTTATTGCACTACTCCCTAATAACCCTAGGAACCTGCAGAGTGCAGGAAAGCTATGAATATTAAAGAGCCTGGTTTTACACATTTAGTCGTCGCTCGTGTCTAGTGCCACCAAAAACACGTTGATACAATTACAAGGTAGTACAAGGAATTAAATTATTTTTAATTAGAATTATTTCATATGCCGTTCATTTATTAAGCAAGCACATTAATATCAATAAATGTCAAAATGTAATGAATGATTTTTATTTTTATACATTCAGATTGGCAAACAAACATTGACGCTCGCAACACCACGGGGGTTACTCGCGCGCTGCCAATCTTGTAACCTAAGGATGTTTCGTCACAGTACCCAGTAATTTCTCTCATATCACACCCTTCAAACCGGAACACAGCAATATAAATGTAGCTGCTTGGCGGTAGAAATAAGTGAGACAGAGGTACCCACGCAGACGACTTTTGTACAAAGTCTCCCTCTGGTAAAAATATACTTAGAGTAACATAACTGTAATTTACTGTAATTATAAATTTTTGAATAATATTATTCCGATTCTGTTTCAATTCATTACATAAATTTAGTACTATATCATATATTGAAACTTTTATATCAGGTCGGCCATATGCTCATTTAACACCAGAGTATAAAAAAAAATACGAACAGAATCGTATATTAGATTACGGAAATAATACCGCACTTGCAAAATTATTACGCATAGTGGATTTAATTACTCGTAGCTGCAAATTCGCTTATATAACAGCTTTAAGCGTACATAATGTTGATAATTAGGTAAAAGTACATGTTATGACTCTATTCGATGTTATATAATTCGCGAAATCATGTGTATACCACATTAAGCCTTACTCATCCCACTGCAGGGATACGGGTCTCTTTTCAACTGCAGGGGTTTAGAGCATACTCCACTACGCTCTCAAATGCGGATTGGCGGAGGCCAGTGTGTTCAAGCCGCCCGAGGGCCGCCGACTTAGCTTAACGACTGTCATCTATCGACAACAGCTGGGACCGACGGCTTAACGTGCCCTCCGAAACACGGAGAAACTCGAAATAGATGAACCCATCCATTGACAGACTGTAGTTGCTTAACCTGCGTGTTTGGTCATCATGTGTATATCTGCACGAAATATCAGTTGTATTCTCACATATTACTCGTTATAAGTTAGGAGTTAAGTCTCGCATGCGTTGAGCCAATCGAATATACTCGTAACTATCAATCGAATAGTTTATCTAGTAGAATACGTTTTTACGATTTTATGTTGAACAGTGATAGTTAAGAGGATAAAGTATCGGTATATTAACTAACTGGTCCCCGGTTTAAATCCTGGCATGTATCATTAAAAAATCGTGTTTCGGCTTTATGTACATATTTGTAATTATCACTTGCTCGGCGGCGACAGAAAGCATCGTGAGGAAACCCGAATCTCAAATAAATTCTATTTCGAAAACCATGTAACGTATAAGGAGCTCGGTGGCTCAGTCGTGAATGACGTGACTTTGACACCAACGCTCGTGGGTTCGATTCCCACACCATGCAAATATATGTGTGCATGAACATATCTGTTTGTCTTGGTCTGGATGTTTTAAGAGAGGTGGGGTGCATCAAAGCAGCTCGTCTGGGGGAGTACCTCTACCTTACAGAAAACCGCAGCCAACTAGTAACCCCCGAGAGGTTTGTTATGTTCCTGCGTGTGAGTGAGGTCACCAGTAAGCTTCTAAGGAGTTGTGTTAACAGCAGAGGAGGCATCGCGCGAGTGATACTTAATGTATTACAAGCGTTTATAGGCTGCGGTAACCGCTTTACTGCAGATGGGTCATATGCTTGTATGCCTTCCGACGTTGGATAAATGGATGGTTTTCTCTCTGATCTGCGGAGGTTGACGGTAGTCATTTCATGTAAAAATCAGTATCTCCACTAAATCCTCAGGCTTAGATAGCAGCAAATATTACTTAAGAGAGGAAAGGTGGCGATCGACACTGACTAAGGAAGACAGGAAACCGCAGCCAATTAACAATTTGCTGAAGTGTTGTTGTGTTCGTGTGAGTGTGTGACATTGCCAAAAAGTTTGTAAGGACTTGTTGTGTTCAGCAGCTGGGGTGGCAACACGCGAATGATACTTCCTGTATTACAATCCTGGAACGTTGTTGTGTTCGTGAAATTCAGTGATGTCACCGAGAAGCTCACTTTTTTATACAACGTCGGGGGTCATACAAGCATATCGCTCACCTGATGGAAAGCGGTTACCTTATCCTATAAACGCTTGCAATACATTAAGTATCACTTTATATCCGACGGGACATATGCTTGTATGTCTTCAGATGATGTATCAAAAAAAAAATGTCAATTCTCATTTCGGAGCATGCAAGCAAAAAAAATGTACTGTGAACAACTTTCTTTGCAGACCTTACATTGGCGTATTGTGTTAACGCTCCAATGGCGATGATATAATTCACACTTTCACTTGGATTTCTCTAAATCTGTACAACAATCGTTGCAAGGTATTGGAAAATCGGAAATGCACTTAACAACATGTACGAGATGGAAGCGTCTCTCCTTAAACGTTCACTTGGGTGCGGCAAAATTTTAAGTGCCCACTTTAAAACGCTGTATAAACGTTCAATGACTTTTGCTTTAAAAAGCCACTTTTTTTATGGCTGTACTTTTTGATGAATAAATTATTGAGTAAATTTAATACTCAATAATTGAGTGTTAATTAAATTCGATTTAGATTTCGACAAATATTGACGAGCTCGGTGGCGCAGTCATGACACGACTTTGAAGCCAACGTTCGTGTGTTCGATTTCTACACAGGACAAACATTTGTGCGCATGAACATGTCTGTTTGTCTTGGTCTGGATGTTTTAAACAGAGAGGGCGCATCAAAGCATCAGGGGAAATACGTCCACTTTACAGATAATAAAAATCAAAGCCTCATTTTGTTCAAATCCTAATAACAATTACGGTCATTTTCAACCGCTGGGGCTATCTATTTATACCTTCACGCTATGTCTCTTCTGGGGTTGGCAGGGAGAACGAATGTTAGTTCGGTCTAACATTAGTATGCATAATTGTGCATCAACAAACAAAACCAGTTGAGAATGCGCAAGCTTGCGTTGCCAGAGGAACACCTGGCTCGTCAATTATATAACACTTTAATTATTTTTTTTAAAACTTTGTCGGCCATTTTGACCATATTCCTTAAGAAATATGATATTGGTTTTTAAGACATTCCTATTCTACTTTTTAATATACTTTTCGAATCCGAAATAAAAATTCATTTTTTTTTTAAATTATGGCCATTTTGTCCATGTTCCTTAAGAGATAAAAGGTTGGTTTTTCAGATATTCCTATTCTACTGTTTTATGCTGAATCCGAATCTGAAGTCAAAATTCGAATATTCGAAAAAAAGCGACAGACACACACACAGACAAACGCACACACAGTAAAACATATAGATTTCATATAGGAACGGTGTTCCTGAAAATGAGAGGTTCAATGGCGTCGTTACGCGTGTCATTCGAACCGAACACGAAAGTTAAGCAACTTTGACCGCAACTGGTCTATGGATGATGGGCGGTGGATGTATTGCCCGGAGGGATGGTGAATAATTTATTGGAATAAAATTAAAAGTGTCGTTCACTTAGTAACTGCCATATTTATTGGAATGTAATTACAGACGTCAAATACTATAGCCGTCGTGACAAATGCCAAGTACAAATATACATCTTTATTTGGCAATACCATGAGACATTTACATCATGTCAAAGTGCAAAGTAGGCAGTTGGTTAAAACGTTACCAATTATAAACACACAGAGCGCTGAATTGGATTTTGTCTAGTTGGGTTTATCTATCTTGAGCTTCTCCGTTCTTCGGAGGGCACGTTAAACCGTCGGTACCGGCCGTTGCCAAAAGATTACAGTCGTTAAGCCTGGCATTCGGGTGGGTATTTATAATTATCACTTATTTGGCGGCGATGGAAAACATTGCGAGGCAACCTGCAAGCCTAAGAATTGTTTTTAAGAAAGGTAGGGTACATCGAAGCAGCGCGTCTGGCGATGTACCTCCACCTCACAGAAAACTGCAGCCAAGTAACAAATCCCTATAGGATTTTTGTGTTCCTGCGTGTGAGTGAGGTCACGGGTAAGCTCCTAAGGAGTTGCTGTGTTTTTTTTTTTTTTTTTTTTTTTTTTGATTTTTTTTTTTTTTTTTTTTTGTATCTATCACCTCCAATATTCATTTGGAGCCTTTACTACTCTGTGTTACATTCATACCAGTTCTCGCATTTATTCCTCTCGTACTTCCATTCTTCATACGTATCTTCTTTCATACATCGTCTCTTGTGCTGTCACAGGTGGGATGCCTGTCTATCCTATTCTGGATTTAATATTTAGGGGTGTATGACGTTTAATTTATTTCAACCATTTTTTACAGTTTTCTTATTACTATTTACAATTTGCAAGTTTCCTTAATGCTAACTGAACAGTTTTTATTTTTTAACATTATATATATTTATTTTACAATATGGCTATTTATTCCTTAATTACTGTATCTTATTCTAACATATTTGACTTATTTACTATTTATTTATTCATTGTGATGTTTTATCAATAATTTTTTAAAATTATCAATTCATCATCTTTTCCTATACTTTTTTGTTGCGATTTATTACGGTTTCTGCCAATTTTGCACAGTATTGTAAGAACTTTGGCCTATGTATACTGTTTATCAATTCTGGTATGGTATTTTTGTCGATTTTGCAGTCTATCTCTTGTTCCAGTTCGTACTTATTCTGCGCGAAGGCCGGGCATTCTAATAGGATATGTGGGACCGTCTCTTCTGTACCCGAGTCACAGATGCATGATGGCTCCCCTTTGCACTTAAACCGGTTTGAGTTGCTGTGTTAGCGGCAGATGATGCATCGCGTCGGAAATACTAAGGTATTACAAGCGTTCATAGGATACGGTAACCATTTCACACCAGGTGGGCCGTATGGTTGTATGCTTTCAGACGTTGTATAAAAAAAGTATTTTGAAAGACGCGCGACCTAACCTATGAAAGGTCTGGTTTTCTCTCTGGGTTGTGAAGGTCTGATGGTAGTCGCTCCATGTAAAAATCAATATCTTGAACAAATCCTCGCCTTAAGCCGGCCCCACCAATCATAATAGGTAAGGTAATGGGATAAAGATAGGCAGAACTAGAGTGAGTAGTGCATGTGAGTTTGGCCTTGTTTCTACAGATGACCGTGTCATTCACAGCTTCTCTTTCAACTTCATTTTTAATAAGAATATTATTGATAACAAATTATCTACCATTGAACAATCGCACCGTATCCGTGAAAGTGTTAATTTGATATTACGAAACGACTGTAAGATTTTGAATGTATGAATGGGACAGCCCCGGAAATAAGTGGCCCGTAATTATTGTTCGTCTTCAAACAATCAGTGCGGAACTTGTGTGGTGCACAGTACAGGCGGAAAGCCTTTGAGAGATAACAAAGGAGAATGCACATTTTTTTTATACTACGTCGCGAGACATACAAACATACGGCCCACCTGATGTAAAGCGGGTACCGTAGCCTATTAACGCTTGCGATATATTGATTATCAATCGCGCGATGCCTCCTCTGCTGCCAATTGTTATGTAACGCTTTTTCATAATTTTTGTCTAATCTTAAGGAAGTGAGCATGAATTGGAAATATTGAATATTATTCTGAACTGTACAACCTCTATTTTTAGTTAGTTATTATTATAGTGGTCGCAAAGAAGAGGGCGAAGGGAGTAATGCGCATGGAGCTTAGTCCATATAAAACTGATGGTAAAAAAAACAAAATCAACTAATTTTTATTTACAATTTGTAAGATTTCTACATGTAAGAATGACTGTTGGACTCTCATTTTAAGCAAACGAAATGCCTATATTAGGAAACACCGCTCTTCATTAACAATGTTTTTATATAAATTATGTTAGTGCTTTAAACAACCTATAGTGATTTCGTATTTATACACAAAGTACCCCTTAATTCTAGGGGCGGTAATACCCTGTTTTTCTGAACCACTTGTCGGGATACAAAACTATTTGGCTCTAAATCTGTAGATGCAGTAATCCGTTTACGTTACGGGCAGGAAAATACTAATTGTCGTAGACAGAGAACTACCTAAGTATTGAAGAAGAAAACCACTTGTCTTAAGGGCCATATGCTACTTGTCTATATGGATTGAATGGTTGGAATCTCCAACTTATCCGTAGTGGGAAAACGTCATGGTTACGTCTAGGAGGAAAATGTAACTAGTTTCTTTAGATACAGTAACTTTTTTACAAGCTGCGTTTATCATGCTCTCTCTACCATACCCAGCTCTCGCTTTCATAAATAAGCATCGTGTATAGCGAGCTCTGCCTTCTGGCTCAAGCTTGTACTGCCAAAAAGTTTTCCCAACGCTCCATTCTCACCATTCTCAGCTCACTCGTCATTCCACATCTGCGGTGTACCTTCCATCTACTTATATCTGGCGGCAAAAACACACTTGTCTCTTGGGACAGATAACTACTTGTCTATTCGGAGAGAAAGCCGTACGCTCATCCCTTGCACCGCGTAGAGAGAGCGTAGTTCGTCGCGACTATGACGTGCCGTTTCGTAACGCAACAACACAACAGTGTCGTATGAATAATAAATTTGTACGGTTAACCTTATGGAGACAACGCGAGTGAAATGTTGGTTGCCTCACATATTGACTAATGTTCACACGTAAAATTATGTCATTAGACTTACACTGTAAGTCTAGTGACATAATTTTACGTGTAGACATGCTAGTTGGTAAAGTGTCTTCCCAGTTGTACCTCTAGAACTCTGAGATAGACATAGAGATGGGGAGAAGAAATAAAGTGAGGTTAGTTACAAAATTCGTAATCAGGACATAAAGGCTCCCGCGAAATATGGCCTGTTGGCAAATTGTAACAATTTCCGATTTGCACACATATTGGAACCAATTAAAAATTGTCATGTTTTTCCAAACTACTGAAACTCTACTCGTCTGCTATACTGATATTAGCTAAGTGACTTCAAAATTAAGACACAATTTTGTTTTCGCACACATTTACATACACACACTCTCACGCACATATACAGCCATCTTGTAAAATATAGTTCATATTATAATAATGATCTTTAAACGTGAAAATATAATTGACATTTTGATTTTTGAGACAACTGCAGTTACCGCCGTCAATAATGGAAGTCACATATCCTGTTTATAGAGAATCTCGTCAAACTCATTAAATTTGTTTGTATGGAGGTCGAATTGTTTTTCTCACAGCACATGTCTCTTGCAATGTTATTCAATTTTAACAACAAAGCTTATAACCTGTGAGTACAAATTTGCAATCTATAGCTCCATTTTTTAAACACTAACGAGCCAATAAACTGCCAGTCGAAAATGGCCAATTAGTGAAATCTGTAATTGCAAGAGATAATTTAGTCCAAGCAACCACGATCTCGATTGTAACACGCACATCTGCACTATTTACGACACATATTATCAAAATGCTTATATCTCGTCTCGATCTGGAAAAAGATAGAAAACTGTGATGCTAGGAGTCGATTATTACTCTATCTATATCAAAGTCTATCTGAACGTCAGTTAGATTTTAATGAATGTTAAGGGATTTGTTTTTTTTGTGAATTTTATACATGTTAAAATATTACCTCAGTGTTTTGTGTACAATATGTAATTTGATTTTACAGTAATAAATCTTTGAACTCTACCTCGAAATTACTGTTAACTCTAAACTCTACAGCGTCGACTTCTCAAGTTTCCTACCCTGATTTAATATTGTGGCTCATCCTATATCTTCAAAGGGTGATTTGTGTAAACCTTGTGTAGGTTTAAGAAATTTTTACGTGGTTGGGCGCGTCAGGATTAACAAAAGTGTTTAAGACAAAAGTAATCGTAAATATTTCGTTTTTTTTTATATTGTGTGTGTAAAATGTTTTTGTGTGTGGATGTGCTACTGTTTTAATAAATACATGGAACTACACAAACATTCAATTAGTTCACAATATAAATTACGTACGAAATTAAATACATAAATATACATGTAATATTGAAGTATTTGAGCATGGGTGATCCCGGATATGCATAAGATGAGTTTTTAATACTGCATATTTACTGCTACATAATATATACTACTAAATATACAATGAGTATAAAGTAGTACATACTATTAAAATAAACAAGTATTATTTTTACGAAAATAGAGCTGACTGCATTATAGTCTAAGATAGATATGTTAAAGGGAGATAAAGCTTTACATATATGAAAAATGTGACAAAGACATTGATCACCTGACGTAACAATATATATATATATATACGTCATAATTGATATATCAACATAATATAATTAATCACTAAAACAACAACAGAATAAAATTAATCACTAAAAATCTCTGTCTCTCCCTGTCTATGGGGTTCTAAGATAAATGTACCGATGGAAACTATATATAGGTACCAGGGTTGTCGAGGATAAAGATAAGGGGAATCTCAAGAAAATTATAAAATATCTAATTAATAATAATAATACACCGATATTATAAAAACTTCCATGCTCAAAGAACTTCAAATATATTAACACAACATTTACCACATTTACTAGCAAAAGATTAAGGAGAACTTACTGGCGTTGTGAACAACGGGCGCGAGCTCGCTGGGTCTCTCAGTTGTGTCCCTGTCTACACAACACGCCCATATCATCCCTCCTGAGCAGAGGTCCAGGGGTTTACCACCCCCTAGGACACAGGATATGCTTAGACCGCACGGGTAGCGGGCACCACGGAATCGACACGTTTGGGGAATCACTGTGAAAGAAAAAAAATTGAGTTAGTATTATCATATAGTGATGTCACATCATTAACGTATATTTATATTATTGGGACATTGGTCACGGGAAGGATCAGTGAAATTTAATTCTTTAGATACCAAATAAAACTATACTTCCAATGAAAATATGTGCTTACATACGTAGCAGTGGGTAGATCCGGGAGGATATAGATATACTCCTGCATTCTTTTTTTTTAATTCATGTGTTTTTTAACAATAAAGATGTTAAACAGTAACATAACAGTAACGGTACAAGCATTTTTAAGTTTCAATATATTTTTTTTCAATTTGGCTGCGTTCAATACACAGGTTTTAATATTCAAGTTAATATCTATCAGTAGCCCTCGGGACCTGCGAGCGTGCATGAATAGATGTATGAATGGTAAAGAAGCGAGTGAGGTTTGTAAGGCGTCTTATGTCGCTCGGTACTCTCTACCTACCCCGCAAGGAAACTGGCGTGAAGATATACATATAAAATACATACAAGCTTCCTTGAACATTTAAAATTGTATTTGGATTACGTTATTGGACGTTTTAAACTAAAAGCCACTTGTTAATTAGTAAGTAGTTGTGTGTTCTTGTTAGCGTTATCCCGTTTCCATCAGGATTGGCGGGGGCCGTTATTTAAGCCTAAGGATTTGGCGAAGATGCTGATTTTTACATGGAGCGACTGTATTCAGGCCTTCACCACTCGGAGAGATAATCAATCATTTCGTGACCAGTCAGAACCCGTTATATATATATATTAGGTCACACATCTTTCGAAAAATAATTTCCTGGGCGTACGGGTTTCCTCGTGATATTTCCCGTCAGCGGCGAGCAAATGACAATTGCAAATATGTAGACAAATCCGAAAATACGAAATTAGTGGCACATGCCAATTTCAACTGGGGAACAGTTGATTTAAAGGTCGGTAGCTAGTAACTAATATTGTACAGTCCTAAATATCATAAATATCAGCGGTATATTTTCTTATTTGGGTCCCAATATATCAACTATAAATTGCATTTGTGCTATATTTCAAATACTTATCTAAGAGTGTGTTTTTGTTGAAACCAGAAATAAAAAGAAATTCCGACTCGTAGTTTGTACGAAAATTAATATCGCCGAGTTCATTATTCTATAAAGCAAAGAAAAAGTTGTCTTAGGAGTGTTTGATATTCTATTCCAAAGTGACGATAAAAATTCAATTTGCAATATACTACTTATAGATAAATAAATTTATCCGATTTTATACTGAAACTAGTAGTATAAAATTTGGACGAAGAATCCCCATGTGAAAGCAAAAGTTGTGAAGCAAATCCAAACCGCGGCGAGGCGGTACTTGTTTGTACAATGCCACAATGCTTCATGGCAAAAAGGATATTGCGATGTTATTTCAGACGCATCTCGCATAGCGTGGGGCTCCATTTTGTACAACTAAGAGCAGATCAAGCTTAAAATTTGAAGTTATAATCTAACTCTTATTTCGTATTTTTTTTTATACCACTAAGGTGGCAAACAAGCGTACGCCTGATGGTAAGCAGTTACCGTAGTCTATGGGCATTTGCAACACCAGGGGTGCCACTCTTGCGTTGCCGACCCTGTAAGAACCTCTTCACGCCTGTCTTGAAGAACCCCATACTGTAGTCCCTTGGGAAAACCTCGGCAGGGAGCTCATTCCACAACTTAATAATTTTTGGGTAGAAAACTTCTCGTGAACCGCACTGTGCGCGAACATTGCGGTTCCAGTGTATGAGGATGATCTCCCAGCCGTCGGCGAGCTGTGCGATCGTATGGCACGAGACGAGACACAAAGGTCAAAGTGTAAAGTTTCACATGCATTTAGGTGTACTTAGCAAGTAAGCAGTGCATGCTGGTTAACCTTGTTATTCCAAGGTTATTCATTTGTTTTCTATGCAATGTTAGAGGTTAATGACGCTCGGTTTTCTCTATTTACCCCGCAAGAGACCTGACATGAAGATACACATACGGTGAGAGAATAGATTTTAAGAGAACCAATAAATAAATTGGGCCAATTGGCGTTTTAACTACTAGTACGTTGTAAAGTCATAAGATCCATTTAAATGTTCAGAATTTAGTAATCTCATTAAGATTACTACGAGTACATTACTGTTGTATGTATACATTACTGTTGTATATATGCGTAATAAATTCTGAACGACTAGTCATTTCATGCATAAAATCGAGAGTTGCGTTCCAATGGCAGTGAAAATAGTTGTCGTTCATTGATCTATTCATCAGATTATGCACTCTAGTATTACACGCGAGTACATAAATTACATGTAATACAGTTTTATTCATCTCAGTGCTGAATCTATGTTCAAATATATCAATCGCAGTATCCACTAATCGTCGGAAAGTCAAATTATAATAGCGACTGAAGTGATAATGAGAAGATAATTGAACTCAAAATTTAGCCATCAATGAGGCAAGCAAAGTTAGCTATTAGTACACGATTATATACGAACTAATCGGGTCGCGTCGCGACCCTATTATAATACGAGCATAGCAATGCTCTACAAGCAGAGTCAAGGCACGTATGGACATTTTCTCAAACAGTGTGAGGTAACAATAAAGTATTAAATGAGAAAAATTTCTTACGCCTTTACTCTATTATTTATATATCGTTATTTGAAGTGTAAAGAAATTCGCACACAGGTTGCCAAACTATTCCTAAAGCAATAATTTGATAGCTACTTTCCCTCTAAAAAGACAACATTTTTACAGAAGAGTATAGTTTCAGAAAAAAATCATAGGGCCCTACCTATTGTGACATACTCAGCAGTCACGCGCAGTGAGATGTTTTTATAGCTATAAAGGCTACGTAGAGTTATTTACATTCGATTCCGTTACTACATTGCCGCTCTACCAGGTTCTGTGCTCTACAACGAATACTCGTCCCATCAGTGTTTTGTCGAATTTCAGACACTGTTAAATCTTTTCAATCATCGTTATTTACATATATCACGATACGTTATGCGTTTTTAATATTAGCTATTACATAAATTATGGATACATTGACTCTTTTATTATGCATTGCATTGGTATGGATAAAAAGTAGCATGCATGCTCAGGTGGGGACAACGTTTTGATGAAATAGATGGTACTGTCCTAATTAGCTTAATGTAGAGCATGATTTAGGACCATTCAGAAGACCGCGGACAAATTGTCGTAGTGTGTCTTCTTATATTGTAGAGTAAAATCACAATGGCAGCATGCTAATGATAATCAATTGCGTTGTAGATAAAAGCTACTGAAGTGTTTGAAATGTTGCCAAATGTCAAACTAAAATAAGTCAAAAAATCCCAAACTGGCAGAAATTGACGAGTTTTTCTAAGGCCACTTCACAGTCTTTATAATTATTCTATATAGAGGAAATGATTTTAATAAATATTATGGAATTCGCTTTTATTGATAATAGGCCGTCATCGATGTAGCCAGTTAACGAGCACCCTTCCAGTAAGGGTAGGCTAAGAAAGTCATCAAAACCGAAATTCCAAAGATACGACCCCAACACCGAACCCTGAGGACAGCCCTGCGTAAGCAAATAAGAAATAAGACAGTGATTCATACAAATGTTTCTTTTTTCAGTTTACTTAATTATTCAGGCAGCTTTACAAAATTCAAAGTCATCATCATCATCTGAGAGTTAATTCCGATCGTGACCTACGCTTTCGCTTCGAGTACAATGTCAAATTGTGAACTTTTTTCACAGTAATTATTATTGTAAATAAACTCTATTATTGAACTATGATTGCTCAATTATATATAAAAGGTTTATAATTCGGCTTTATTATCATAAATGTGACATAATGGCAAGAAATGTTAATGTTCGAGTAAAATTCGGCGGTCTCAATCAAGGTTACCTACTAACCAAATTTTTTTTTTTTCGCTTACTTTGGGGCCCGATGGCGCTGTGTAATTTGTCCAACAATATTTATTTATTATATGCCATTTGAATCTGCAGTGCTTAACGTCTTGAGTACTTGGTTGACGTTGGTGTCTAAGTAGCTTTATTGACATCTGCGCCACCGAGCTTGTCAAAATAATTATCAATCACTAAACAATCATCAATAATAAAAATTTGACGAGCTCGTTCGCTCAGTCGTGAATGACGCTACTTTGACACCAACGCTCGTGGGTTCGATTTCCACACAGGACAAACATTTGTGTGCATGAACATGCCTATTTGTCTTGGTCTGGATGTTTTAATGTAGGGCGCATTAAGGCAGCCCGTCTGGGGAAGTACCTCCACCGCACAGAAAATCACAGCCAAATAACAACCTACTCAACTAGAGGGTTGTTGTGTTCCTGCGTGTGAATGAGGTCACCAGTGTGCTCCCAAGGAGTTGCTGTGTAAGCAACAGAGGAGGCATCGCGCGAGTGATACTTAATATATTACAAGCGTTAATAGTCTACGGTAGCTGTTTTACATCAAGTGGGCCGTATGCTTGTATGTCTCCCGTGGTAGTATAAAAAAAAAATTGGTTTCAAGTTGAGACATATTTTCTGTTCTCTGAATTCGATGAAACATAATTCTCGTGAATTGTGATCATTCCTTTCAACTGTCTATTTTCAATAGTCATTCTTCGTATGCCTTTTGAATCTGCATTGCCTAACGTCTTGAATACTTGTTGCGTGATCTGCCGGAAGTACGGAACGTGGTATTATCGAATCCATGACCATTGGCGTCTAAGTAGCGTCATTAAACACTGCGCCACCGAGTTTGTCAACTAATCATCCATCATACATCTAAGGTCTATAATAAATATGTAGGTTTCGAGTTCTTTATTCATACAACGTCGGGAGGCATACAAGCATACGGCCCAATTGATGTAAAGTGGTTACCGTAGCATGTGATCGCTAAGTATCACTCGCGCGATGCCACATTTGTTGCTAACACAGCAACTCCTTTGGAGCTTACTGGTGTCCTCACTCACACGTAGGAACGGAATAACCGTCTATGGAGTTGTTATTTGGCTGCGATTTTCCATGGGTGGACGTACTTCCCCAGACGGGCTGCTTTGATGCGCCCTACCACTCTTAAAAACACCTAGACCAAGACAAATAGACATGTTCATGCGCACAAATATTTGTCATGTGTGGGAATCGAATCCACGAGCGTTGATGTCAAAGTAATGTAGCAGCTCGTTTCACAATTATCTGAAGTTAATGAAAAATAATTCTCGTTTAGGGTCATTGTGATCATTACTTTCGATAGTTTTTGAAGTAAAACTTCTTTACGCACGCTTGACTTGGGGAGTAAGCTGGTGAATGCGTGACGAGAGCGTTACGAAAAGTGTGATCGGGCGAGGCGAACGGAAGTTAAGAGGGAGATATAAGTTAGTGAAGATAGAAAGAGAGAGAGTTACGTTTCGTATATTACTGTAAGGGCAAGAGAGAGAGGTGCGTGTACACATTTTCTTTCTCTCTTTCTCTCATAGCGAGTTAAGTTTCGTATATGTAAGATACAGTGCAAGCCTATTGTCTGTATCACACTATGGAGCTAAAGAAGTTTTACTTCAGTCGTGTGGTCTAAAATACACTCGTTTTTTTTAAATAGTCATTCTACATATACCTTTTGAATCTGCATTGCCCAACGTCTTCAGTACTTGTTGCGTGATCTCCGGAAGTACGGAACGTGGTATTATCGTCGTTCAATTGAATAGATGCGCGTAACGTATGGGTATAAACAGCTAGGTTGGAATTTCACTTTTATATGAATATAGACAGTTTGGCCGCGAGACAATGTCACAAGTGTTTCATGATCGGATATTAATTTATACCCAAATATATATTTTAGTAGTAAATGAAAATTATATAATAAAACTGGTTATATACAAGTTGGACACGGATTTTCGACTATTTCGTTCAAATACGATAATACGCAATATTTTTCAACTTTATTAATATGTATCATGTTTCATATAATAAAGATGAAGGATGTAGGAGCCGAGGAAGGAGAAGGTGTTCCTGAACATTACAATATGAGTGCCTTCAAGAAAAGAGCCTATGTTTCCCTAAAATGGCTGGCAACGGATCAGTGACCCTTTGGCATCAGCAACAATGTCTATGGGCTATGGTGGTGACCACTTACCATCAGGTGACCCACATGCTCGTTTGCCCTACTCTAATATATATAACAAGAAATATATTTAGAAACAAGATTACATTAAGTATTTTTCAATATCAGGCTCAAGCTCCATTCGCATGTGACAGATTCTCTTTGAAGTAAAAACTTCGTCGTTCGTTGTGATTTGAAACTCGGTGAAACGAAAAAGCGACTGTAAAAAGAGACAACAAGAGAGGATTTTACATGTGAGAGAATGAGATAGAAGGCTTTTTACAGTGTTTATTACAGGGTCCGAGCGTTATACGTTCGCTAAGTACTTGTGTGTACGCGCTTGCGTATTATGAAGCTTGGGACAAGGCGTCATAGCAACCGTGGTGTAGCATACGTGTAATGTTCACATAATTATTTCAGTATTTCAACAGAAACATTCTTCACGTATAATCAATATCATCATAAATAAACCCTACAATTATCGTATCTGAAATTCTACATTCGTTTCATTATATTGAAGTTCACATTTTTGAAGGTTTAACGTCTGTCGCGTGTGAACTGCACGCAATGTTTTTAACGTAGAACAAAAGAAAAAAAAAAGAAAACATAAGACGTTATGCGTATTGAGACCCTCGTTATTTTTTTATGTTCATGTTTTCATCACCTGTCACCATCACCACCACTTGCTCCTTATCTTCTTCTTCCTATATCTTATCTTCTTCTTAGCGTTATTCCGTTTTCTCTTCCGTTAGCATTTTTTTATGAAACAAGATTGGGAATCAAGCATTCGGCCCGCATTAGATGGTAAGCGGTCACCTCAGCCTATTGACGCTCGCAATACCATGGAGATGTTACTCGCGCGCTACACATCTTGTGACATAAGGCTGTTTCGTTACAGTACCCAGTAATTTCTATGCCATATCTCACCCTTCAAACCGGAATACAGCTATATAAATATAGCTGCTTGGCGGTAGAAATAGGTGAGACAGAGGTGCCCACGCAGACGACTTTTGTACAAAGTTTCCCTCTGGTAAAAAAAACTAAAAAGCATTGACGGAGTCCGCTACCTAAGCCTAAAGATTTGGCGAAGGCACTGATTTTTACATGGAGCGACTGCTGTCAGAGCTTTACAACCGAAAAGGGAACATCAGAACTTTTTTAGGAAGGTCACACGTCGTTCAAAATATAATTCACTCACACACTCACGATATTTTCCTTCACCGCCCAACAAGTGATAATTATAAATATGTGTATAAATCCGAACGCACGACTTTAGTGGTATACGTCAGGATTCGAACCGAGGACCGGTTTATCAATGGGCCGGTTCCTTATCCACTGAGCAATTACTGCTCTGAATTAAAATCTGCACCATATTGTAAAGGAGGTTTTTATATAGGAGGACGTTAAAAAATTCCGGCTCAACGTCAGATAGGTTAACGATAAACAAATGTGTTGTTATCAAAATTACAAGAATATTTATAATTTCAACACAATTTACGACAAGTGTTTCTAAATTAACTTCTAATAATCGAGGCGGTATTCTATATTATATATAATTTATTATGCTTCGAATATTTTACTTGTAAATAAAATACTAATAAAAAAAATTCGGGCTCGTTGATGTCTTTTAAAAGCAGACCGAATATGGACACCAACATTTAACCATATTTGGTCAAATGTTGGTGTTGGTCAAATTGGAACATAATATTATGTCATCTTGTTTGTAATTCATTAACTTCGCTACATATTGTAAAACAAATTCCCATGCCGCTTATGTCTATCTGTTCTTGATAACCTCAGAAACTACTGAACGGATTTTCATGCGGTTTTCACCAATAGACAGAGTGATTTTTGAGCAAGGTTTAGGTATATGACTTGTTAAGGTTTTGTGTAAATCGGTTGAAACATGACGACAATTGTGGAAAATGTCGGAAAATGTCAAGCCGCCTGGGAGCTTTCATCGGATATTATACGGAACAGTATTAATCCTTATCAACTTAAACACGTTAGTAGGCAAATATGCTACACTACCCGTTGGAAGCCGGGGTGGGTCGCTAGTGTCTAATAAAGTAATAACTTCAGTAATGTACATTTTTGTTATTTTCACGAATTGACAATAATGATATTGTTGGTACAAATAATTTGAGACTTATGTATTGATTAACAATGTTATATATACGGGTTTAGACTCAAAAATGGATCTACATAATGTAGAAAGTAAATCACATCTTCACTGATCCAATGCTTGCTTGCAATATTTAAATTTCTAAGCAGTATTTTCATGTTTTATTATTAACGTACTGACTTGTGTGAAGGTACAGTTTACGCAGTTGCAAGCGGCAGCGTCTTGGAATGATAGGAATCACGATACCAGAAGCAGACTTTGTACAAAAGTCGTCTGCGTGGATACCTCTGTCTCACTTATTTCTACCGCCAAGCATCTATATTTATATAGCTGTGTTGCGGTTTGAAGGGTGAGATATGGCAGAGAATTTACTGGGTACTGTGATGAAACAGCCTCAGGTCACAAGATTGGCAGCGCCCAAGTAACATCCCCGTGATCTTGCGAGCATCAATAGGCTGCGGTGACCGCATACTTGTTTGCCATACTTGTTTGTATAAAAGAAAATAGAGAGTTGATAAAGGATCGAGGCGAGTGACTCGGGATTGAGACAAGTGGCTCAAAATCGTGGCAAGTGACTTTCTAGAAGTAAAAGATATGTCTAGCAGTGGATAAATACCGCCTGAGATGATGGTGATGATGCATATAAAGGCCGTCTTATATCATACATGATGGTGATACTATTAACCTAGGAACTGATCGTTATAAATCTTAGCAATAAACAGGTTGGTACAGACGTGATGGTAATAACGGAAAGGAACGAATTAAGTCGATTTATGTTTAAACAACTTTCATCACTACCAGATTTACTTTCATTTTCCATTCAATTATCTTTCCATACACATTACTTCAAAGCCGATCAAATTGATGGCCCTGTAGCTGGCGCCGTCCATGCGCGATCATCTTTTATACTAAGGCGCAATATCTGCTCGTCTCCAGTCCGTTGAGATGCTTTTGTTTCTCCACATAGACTGCTTAAGTACCATAAAGCGGACTTGATGTAAGTACCACAAAGTTTGATCATCTTTGCCACTACCTATATATCAATTCCCGCTTACATTCTATTTTTCAATTCTACTTCATCCGTAGTTACTTGTATCAGACGCTGACATCGTGGAGTTAGTCACGGACTCACTCATGCTAAGGTGTAGTCAAATATTCACTCAATATTTCTATGACTAAGTTTTATACAAAAATGACACGAACTTTAGATTTAAAAATAAGGAATCCTTAAAATAGACTTTAGTACGAGTGTGACTTTAGTGATGAGCTCTGTGGCTCAGTCGTGAATGACGCGACTTTGACATCAACGCTCGTGGGTTCGATTCCCACACAAGGCAAACATTTGTGTGCCTGAACATGTACGTTTGTCTTGGTCAGCGTGTTTCTAAGCGAGGTAAGGCGTATCGAAAGCAATCCGTCTGGGGACCTCCATCTCACAGAACAGCTAAATAACAACTCTCTAGAAGGTTCTTGTGTGCAGCAGCAGAGGTGGTGTCGCGAGAGTGATACTTAATAAGTATTGTTTGCGTGCTTATATGACTTCCGACATTTAATAATAATAATCAAAAAGACAAAAAATGTCGAAATCCCTATACAATTGGCATGAATGTCGCACATGGTCGCACACCATGCACACAGAGAACGTGTAGTCAAATTAAGAACCACCTCCTCTTTGAAATCGGTTAAAAGTGCTAATTATATAACGATGAGTCATTATAAGAATTACACCAGTCCAAATTAATTAGTTTGGCCAAACTTAAGTCATAGAAATTAGATAGCGGTCAGATTTTTTGATTAGTTAATTATGTAATTTTCAGATTCACGTCACGTTTAATTAATATTACTGTAGTTAATAGATTCAGGATGGTAAAATGGATAACCTGACAGAAACCAGCTGAGTAGGAGTAAAAATGCCGGGGGAGAAAATTTTATACATCAATCGATGTCACTCGCACTGAAGGACTCCTGTACAAGTCCCCGAAATGAATTGCTATCAATTACAATAATATCTATAAACTACCAATACTCTTCTTCTAATTAGCGTTATCGCGTTTCATAATCCATTAGGATAGGCGGAATCCGCTACCTTAGCCTAAAGATTTAGCAAGTATACTGATTTTTATAAGGAAAAATATAAGGATAATGACATATAAGGATAATGATGGGATAGGACTGTTTAAATTTTGCAAAGTCATAAGTGTTCAAAATTAATTTAAAATAGCCGTGATTTGTGAACATTACGAATATATAAATAATCTAACAAACAGAACGCGTTCAAATAACCTGCGAAAACTTGCATATTGCCTAAATTTGTACTACCTAAATATAATAATTTATATGGGATGAGAGTTTGGGAATTCATGTTACCTAAATTACTAAGTCAACTGCCTTCAAAAATAAGTAATACACTGTTAGATAATGGTAACATGAATTCCAAAAGGAGTAAATCTGCTCTGAAAAACTTTTATCTGTCTCTTGATTGAGTTTCTTGATGCCTAAATGCAGAATGATATAAATAAATAATAAATAAATAAATATTGTCGGACAAATTACACAGCGCCACCTAGCCCCAAAGTAAGCGAAGCTTGTATTATGGGTACTAGACAACTGATAAACATACGTAAATACATTTTTTTTTGTAAATACATACTTATTATACATAGAAAATACCCAGACCAATACAAACAGACATGTTCATGCACACAAATGTTTGTACTGTGTGGGAATCGAACCCACGAGCGTTGGTGTCAAAGTAGCGTAACAGCGCGTTTCGCTACTGCGGCATCGAGCTCGTCAGTTATGCTCATATAGTTTATGCATTTAAATATATAAGTATACTTAAATATGTTATTGTATTGTATCGAGTCAGTGATCTCGCCGTGCCACGCATAAACCTTCATCAGGTTTTTGTGGTCGGCTGAATTATATGTAATAGGTTCTATCCAATTATGTTGATAAATAAATAATAATATGCAGCGACTGCTGTCTGACCCCCACAATCCAAAGGGAAAACCATATAATTCTTAGGTAAGGTCACACGTCTTTCTAAATATAATTGGACATGCAGGTTTCCTCATGATGATTCCCTTCTCAGACGAGCAAGTGATAATTTACAAATATGCACATAAATCCGAAAATACGAATTTAGTGGTACGTACCCGGATTCGAAGCGGGGCCCTGTTGTTCACTAGGTCGGTTCTTTATCCACTGGGCTATCAATGCTCGATGAACTACCAATACTATTAACATCATATGAGGTAACCGCTAGACAGCTCGGTCCTTAGGCACCGTACTTCTTCTTTAACATTCATAGCTCAATTCATAACAATCTCATGCACGCACGCCCGCTTCTACGTCTCATGATCATCACCTTCAGATAAAACGATGAACTTGTTAATTATAGGTAACCTACCTCGGCTCCTATATCCTTCTACTATTACTTCTCATCCTTGTATTTACTCTCTCTCACACTAACTCTGTTTCTAACATCATCATTGCGAACGCGGTCTACAAGCGTTACGTAACACTCGCATTTCGACCGTTTATGCTATTTTCATGCTCTCTCTGCCATACCTAGCTCTTGCTTCCATAAGTAAGCGTTGGAACCAGCACTGCATTGTGTATAGCAAGCTATGCCTTCTGGCTCAAGCTTGCATTGCGAATAAGTTTTCCAATGCTCCATTTACACAATCCCGACACCCACTCGTTTTTCCACTTTTACCCACCACTGTATCTCCTGTGTAGCCAGAATTAACAGCGGCCACCACAAAAAGGCAATGAACAGTGAAGTCCATTGCTGTCCCGAGGGTTAAACTACGGCTGCCTTGGAATTCACAACGAATTTAATCAGAAGAAATTTGTAAGAGTAAGAAGTTTTCGAATTGACTTCTATATACTTCATCATTGTGAAATGTCTGTGAACAGGGTATCTAATATATATAATTTTAGAAATTACTCACAAATATCTAACTAAAAAGATATTACTACAAAGAGAAGCATAGGTACTCGAGTGAAAGAATACATTGCTGACATGAAGAATAGGCGTGATAAAAACTCTGCAGTATGTGAACATACACTGGACCAGACAACCCATTACATGCGGTTCGATAAACCACAAATCCTCGCTAAGGAGAACCGCTACATGCCTAGAATACTACGCGAGGATATTAAAATAAGAAAACACCCCAATTTCAATAGAGAAGATGGTTGGCAAGTACCACCTGCTTGGGATCCAGTTCTAAAAATAATCAAGTCACAAACCCAGAGATCTACTTAAAAACGTTCGGGCACCGTGAGCAATTTTTGTGTGAATCGGAACATATATAAATAATTAATCCATCCATGTCGGTAGATGTAATAATTGAATAACCAATGTAAGACAAATGTCACCTTAGTCTTCCTGCGACCACGGATGCTGCAAAGCATTCGAAACGTCAGGTTCAACAAAATAAATGAAACACGCGATACTTCCGTTAAAAATTGTTTAATTCAATATTACACTTATCACCATTCACATCAACAGTCACGGTACCACCAGAGTAGAAGTCTTACTACTCGTATATAATGCAACCTTTGTATAATACAAACAGCAGGTTCAGGGCAACTGCATGCTTACATTTTGTGTCATAATGTCACGTTTGCTTGTTTGCCATCTTAGCGTTATGAAAAACGTTTAAAGAACATTTTCAGTAGTTTTGAAAGAAATAAATAGTTATTCTAACCAAACACGCAGGTTAAGTAACTTCGACCGCAGCCTATCAAATCTCCGTATTTTGGTGCGCACTTTAAGCCGTCGGTCTGGGCTTTTGTCGATAGATGGCAATCGTTCAGCAAAGTCAGTGACTTTCGGAGAGTAACTTCAGTGGTGGAGTGTACTGTAAAGCCATTTGGTTGAATGGAGACATGTGTCCTTGCAGTGAGATGAGTTAAGGTTGGCGTAGTACTAGTAGTATACAGACTGTGTAAAAAGATCTCCTTACTTACTTTTAATAACTTGGCGCCCAACTTAGTTTATGAGCAATACTTACAAGAATATAAACAATTGCCTAGTGGAAATTGAACTCTACTACTTGATATGAATCTCTGAGATTATCTTTAACTAACTTCAAAAAGCTTTTTCATCTACTGAAAATATAGCATTAAATTTCTTTCGTTGCCCTCTCTTGTTTTCAGTTTAGATTATCACATGTGTATTTTTTTTCAGGAGGCATACAAGCATACGGCCCTTCTATGAACGCTAGTAAGTATTAAGTACCACTCTCGTAATGCCACCTCTGCTGCTAATATAGCAATTACTTTAGAGCTTACTGGTGACCTTAATCACACACAGGAACAATAACCCTCTAATGAGTTGTTTTTTGACTGTGGTTTTCTGTGAACTGGAGGTACTTCCACAGCCGGGTTACTTTGATTCGCCCTACCCTTTAACTAGTAATGTAGATACAAGATTAATTGCTTTGATATATTTTACATGGTAAATAGCATTAAATCTATCGTCTATATTACATCTATATACGCTTCAGACAATAAACAAACATAAGCTATGATTAAAAGCTGTATAATTTTCAACTCCAAATATCCGATCGCAATCTTGAATACTTAAGTTTGCGTAATCGAATTAATATGGATTGCTTCTCGCAATGACTCATTCCTTACATAATTAGTGTTCTTTTAACTTTCACAATTAGTAAATATCAACGGATGTTGTCATAACTAAACTAACCCTACCAGCACGTTTTAATTTCGTAAAATGTCGGGAAGCAAACAAGCATATGACCCACTTTTTTATACTACGTCGGGAGGCATACAAGCATACGGCCCACCTGATGTAAAGCGGGTACCGTAGCCTATGAACGCTTGCGATATCTTAAGTATCACTCGCGCGATGCCTCCTCTGCTGCTTACACAGCAACTCCTTGGGAGCTTACTGGTGATCTCACTCACACGCAGAAACACAAACACTCTTTGGAGTTATTATTTGGCTGCGGTTTTCTGTGCGGTGGAGATACTTCCTCAGACGGGGTGCTTTGATGTGCCATACCGCTCTTAAAACATTCAGACCAAGACAAACAGACATGTTCATGCACTCAAACGTTTGCCTTGTGTGGAAATCGAACCCGAAATATATTATCGAAATATATCGAGCATTGGTGCCAATGTCGCGTCATTTACGACTGAGCCACCGAGCTCGTCATCACTTAAAAGAGAAATTATTACCGTAGTGTATAAACGTTTGCAATACATACACGTATTGTCACCCACACATACATTTTAATTATCAGAACCTATCTGCTCTAGATTTAGCCAACATTCCACCAACATTTTTATTTTCTCACCAACCCAACCTAACAAATACAGCTAGCTGCACCACAAGGCCACTTATTGGAACTTATGTGCTCTACATTTGGCCAATGTTCCGCCAACATTTTTATTTTCTACTAATCCAAGCGCTAATACAGTTAACTCTACAGGAGATTACTTATCAGAACATATTATTATCTACTCTGCATTTGGCCAAAGTTCCACCAACATTTTTATTTTCTCACCAACTCAAACCCTAATACAGCTAACTCCACATGACATTACTGGTTATGATTATCAGAACCTATCTGCTCTACATTTGGCCAACGTTATACCAACATTTTTATTTTCTCACCAATCCTAGCGCTAATACATTCAACTCCACAGGAAGTTACTGGTTACGATTATCAGAACATATCTGCTCTACATTTGACCAACGTTCCACAAATATTTTCATTTTCTCACTATCACAAGCGCTAATACATCTAACGCCACAGAAGGTTACTGGTAAACTTCCTTTATCGCAGGAACATAACAACCCTATAAAAAGTTGTTATTTGGCAACGATTTTCTACTACGTAGGTGTACTTCCCCATGCAGGCTTATTTGGTGCTAACTTTGTTACACCAGAACCGTGTTTATTAATAATGAGCACGGTGCACCAGATGCAGATAAGGATGGTTTTTACTCTATGATGGTAAGCTATTTATATATATATATATATATACACACACACATATATATATATATATTATATATATTATATATATATATATATATATATATATATATATATATATATATATATATATATATATATATATGTATTTTATATTTACCTTGAGCTTGACATTTTGTAGTGCACTTTAGGCGTAAATGAAACTAGGAATACATTAAATATGTAATTTTACCCGAAATATGTTCTTTTTAAATCCAAAGAATACCACAGCTCTGATAATAACAACTCGCTGGAGGGTTTTTGCATTCTTGCGACTGAGTCAAATTACCAGAAAGCTAGTGACGGAGTGCCGAATTGACAGCTCGTGTGGCAGCGCCTGTCTAGTGTTTATAAGCTACGGTAACGGTCTCAATGATCATTGCTCCATTATCAGAGATCTGGTAGCGCGCATCAAAGTAACATGACAGTCCCTGCGTAAGTAAGAGAGTAAGGTTACCAGTATGTACGAGTATTACATATTCTCTTACAGAGATGAGTCCGCCTTTGTACACACTACAAGTTTGTTACTGTATCTATTATGTATATTTGTACAGTAATGAGATTACAACAGCAACAAGTATGGCATATATTCATAGAATACGGAAACCACTTTACATCAGGTGGGCCGTATAGCCGTACTTATCGACTTTGCATGGACGCAGATGGCACAGGATCGAGACCAATGACTCTTTAGGGGGTACTCGTCTCTATATGTTCAGTGCACATATATACGGGTTGAAATAATGATGATAATGATTGATTTTTCCTAAAAAAATCCTCCATTATTTAGCAGGGTACACCACATGCACCTGAGGTTTGCTTTGGCTTTAAAGTAGATAGCCAAAAATATAAACAATTTCCTCCCAATATATTGTATCTAAATATGTTGTACAATCTAAAGATTCTTGTCGATGTTAAAAGAGGCATGCTCCATTGGTTCGGACATGTAGAAAAAATACCGGGGGAAAGAATTACGGAACAGATTACAACGCGAAAGTAGAAGGGTGTAGGAGCCGAGGAAGGCCAAGACTTACCTACCATGACCAAGTTTGGGTTTTATTAGATTGGAAGCCCTAGAAACCGACGAGCATACATGAGAGTAACTATGAATGTTAGTGAAGCTAGTAAGCTGTGTAAGAACCGAATCATGCGATGCTCGGTCCTCTCTGCCTACCCCGCAAGGGATTTGGCATGAAGTTGTAGATAGATAAAGATTATTTTTTGATTTCTCTAGCATGTTATGTGTATTCGTTAGATAATGTCTTAAAAATACTCACTTTTCCCAAGTAAATCCATAATGGAGTCGTCCTCCTGTGAAGAACCATATGAATTATGATGGTATGATCCTTTCCGCCTTCCTAAAGCGCCTAATAATAAAATGTCTTTCTCTTGTTCATTTGCAGGTCTTCGCCTATCAGACGCTATTTCCTCTTTTATGTCTAAATCATCTTGTAATGTCAAAACGTCATTTTCGATGTCCGTACACAAAACTCCCGCCAAAATACCGAAAAACAAAAAAGTTCTAATGTCAACCATAGTGACTACGCTTTGAAATTTAAAAACGAAATTTATTTTTCTATTTTAACATTCTCGCTTGCGAGTATGTATATAAAACTACGTTCACACATGTTGCACACACTTATTATTTGCACTTTTATTTGCACACTTTTCACATAGAAATAGTCGTAGGCGCGTCCGTCCGCGGGAAGTACGAAATCGGAAGTAAACGGTGCGAAGCACGCGGCTTGTTACTTTTCACTTTTTGCTAGTTCAATCGAAGTAAGCGAACGCCTTAGTGTTTTCTTATTTTTAATTTTAATGTAATGACACACAACTTTTACACACACAACCTATTTCCAAATTTTTCTTATTAATTCACTACAAAATATCCTTTTACTTTTCAAATCTCATTTATTTATGTTAAAAGTGACCGCTCTCTTTGGTTGCCTGTTAACGTGTGCATGATGTGTAAACACTATTTTAACGGCTAGTACCACGTGGTGCGCTAATTTGTCTAATTATGTCTAAAATTCGTCATTGTCAATACTTCAATGTAATAGTCTTGATGGTTATGATATTTTTGTGAATAAGTAGATGTCAAGTTTAGAACACAGTTCTGAATTTGTCATCTACTCGATTTCATTTTCATTTAGTTTATCTTTTAAATTGTGTCTTTTGATACGTTTATTCCTTCTTTCCTAGTAATTTTCAATATCAAACTTTTTTAAATATACCCGTCAATTGCAGGTTGGAAAAAAACTAATAGCTTGGACATGCTTTATAGTTACTCTTCTTATTCTTTTTTTATAAACTTTTTCACAGGTCAACATGGTCAACTTTGTTTACTTTTTACTGACTTTATTTCTTTCTATTGATAATTTAATATTTATAACTTATAGTACTTTTTTAATCAACTAAATGTGGAAATGATTAGTGATTACTATCTTAAGTATAAAGAACATTCATAAAATGCAAAATGTATCAGTCCTTCCAGCAAATATGAAACTGGTTAACGTTTCCAATTTACTTATTCCTATTTCCATAAAGATTACGACCGAGGACATAAACACTTCCTTGGCTGAATCAAATTATAATAATTCGAGTTAAAGTATCAAGACTCGGCGGACGCACTCGAAGTAAGGCGACTTTCGCTGTAGCTTTCCAAAACATAACCAAAGAACGTCGATAAGTGTTGTAAGTAACACTGAATGTTAATCAACTTTCGACCTTTATTCTTGGAGACATAGATTGCATTTACCGTGAAGTGAATTGGACGTTACTTTGAATTAAATCATATAATATAATTGTCTTTGCTAAATTAGACTTTAATGATAAAGAGGTAATGTGGATTTTGGTATGCAAGGTCGTTAGTTAAGGACGCAAATCTACTTACTTTCTTTACTAATGACATCGGATAAGGTTAATATTTTCTCAGTATTGAACAAATGTGTAAATCAGGCGACTAATACGATTTTGATAGGGCCCAGGCGTATGGAGGTCATAATTAAATTGTTTTGTCTGTGAAACATAATGAGTGGAACGGAACGCACTTAATTTCTTTTGTATTTTTACGGTTGGATTAGAAACTAAATCAAATAAAGGTGATTATTGAAATTTTCTGGGAATAATTCGTTTCTAAAAACGGAACACGGTTAGAAGGAAAGCTAAAGAATAAAAACACAGCTTCATAAAAATATACAGAAGATTTAATAATCACTAATAAGGTTTATAAAAGAATATTCATTACGGTCAAAGACTTAATATTCATCGTAATTTAAATGCATTTTAATTGAATATTTCCTCGCTGTACCCATTGATTTTTTCATAATTTTTAGATTTAGACTGCAACTTAATCACGAACACGACAAACGAAATAAAAATTACAATCTGAAATTGCAGTTTACGTTCTCATTGTTACCGTATCGATGTATAATTACGTAAAGCGAAAACGATAGTATACGTGCAACGAAACGTGACATATCGTTTGACAGCTGATCTTCCCGCCTTTTCGCTTTCAATCCGTTAAATGAGAACACAATACAATATGGCGATATAATAAAATTTCTTTAAATAGTTAATTAATAGTATAATACGTTGTCTGTTCATTAATTTTAATTATATGTCCATGGATAATTATGTACATAATTTATGAGTTATTTCGATCCTATTTCGTAATGCTAACCTCACAGAAAAATCTGACTGTCTATCTATCTATCTATATCTTTACACCAGGTCCCTAGTAAGGTAGACAAGGAGAGACGAGTACCACAATACGCGGTAGTAATATACCTCGTTCCTTTGCATTATTCATAGGGATTTTCATGCACACTTGCTGGTACTTATGTCTCCTGGTATCACCTTCTTATAAAACAAAACCAATTTAGTCGTGATAGGTTAGTCTTGGCTTTCCTTGGCTCGTACATCCTTCTACTTTCGCGTTGCATATATGTTTCATCATTCTTTCATCCTGCATTCTTTCTACTTCGTACTAAGTATCCTTTTTCTTATATTAACCCTTTCTTTCAGATCAACTCTCTTTCTTACATAGTCTATCTTACGAACGCGTAAAAAGCCACAATTTTGGCACAATGTTCGCATCTCGACCGCGTTTATTTTACTTTCGTGATCTCCCTACCATATTCAGCTTTCACTTCTATGCGCAGATGATTCCGTGTGTGATACTAATACCCAACTAGTATGACAAGCTGTTGCCCACCCGCATAAATACTTTACATTCGTCATAAATGCATAGCACGAATCTGTCAATCTAATATCCTGGCAAAATATCGCGGAGATCCTTCCTATTAAAAGCCTTCTCAAGATTCACAAAATCGCAGAAAATCGTCTGGTTCATTGTCAGATATTTCTTGACACTATAGTGGAGTGAGAAACCTTGATTCGTATATCCCCTGCTTCGGATACCACACTGTGCTTCCCAAAACATTCCATGGGATTCCACATTCTCCTCTCATGAATTTTGGCTGGGTGCCACCTTAGGCTAAAGTGATCAATCCGATGACCGTGATCCCTTGTATTTAAACAAGGGTAAGATGACTGCACGTCCCCAATCTGTCGGGACCCTTCCGATTTTCCAGCTGCGACCAATTCTCGCTTCAATCTGTCGAGAACCTTCCTGTTTTCCAACATCATTTGCTTAAGGACCATAAGGCGTCCCGAACGTAGGAATAACGTAGTTTGATCATCTCACTGTAACCATATCGATACCTGCTGATTTCTTAAGCTACGTATCGACCATTCAATTCCAGAAAACTACCGCCAGATAAAAATTTCAGCGAAGATTGTTCTGTAAGAGAGAGAGTGGTTATCAGCAAGCTCTTGAAAAATTGCAAGACATGTGTCGAAAGGTTATTATCGCAACATACATATTCAATGGAAGAACCCTAAAATATGCATGAACGAATTTGTGTTCGAACTCAATTTGACCTACTCCGTTAGAACAATGTTACATTTGCCCCAATATTTAGGCCACAGAGAATCATCAATTCCAAAATTAAGCACAGACTAAAACTCAAAGGGCGTACAGTCACGAGTAAGCATTGTGATAACCAGAACGGAACTAAATTATGTGAGTAACGTCTTTCGTAAGCTGTTGCAGAAAAATATAAACAAAGACTAGTTATTTTGCAAATAGAATTATTGTCTCTGGAAAAAACCGGATGTGACGAAGCGGCAGTCTGGATTTCAACACATACTAAGTCTATAGGCTATGTATAGACGAGGGTAGTTTTTTTATTAATGTTATTTAGGTTGATATTTCTACAATACTTGAGAGCGTCTGAATGACAGTTTGGACCTTGTGACTTCGACGTTGTGATTTGTGGATATCAGAGACATTTATCAAGCTAATCCATAGTTTTGAGCTATCAAATTTAAAGAAAGACGAATCTACAATTGTCCCGTACTGTGTGTATCCAGGGAGATTTTGTCCCGTGAATCCTCAGGTTGAGCGATGAACGCTTACAGGACTTCCTTTAAGCGATGAGCTTTAAAGTATATTCCGCCACGCTACGTTAATGAGAGCCAGTGTTGAGCCGTATGCCATTGACTTCGCTTAACGATTAACATCAGATGAAAACAGTCGGGACTAATGGCTTTATGAACCGCGGATGAGGGTGTGATGAAGAAATTCATCCATATAAACAGTTATAAACATTGGTACAGGATATAGATAGATTGCGGACAGGTGTCCTTCTGTTCTACATTTAAAGGCCGTATTTTTTAAACTAATCTAAAAGGAAGTACATTTATTTTGGACGTGATAACGTCTTATAAATCGGCTACATGCACGAAAAAGTGTCACGTTCCGCCTGAGCCGAGCGTGCAAGCGAGAGCGCGGAAGAAGCGATAGAGAGGCGCGAACCGCCTAAGCGTTTGGCTATCTCTCTTTCACTCCATCCGTCGATGCGTCCGAGTAGAAGAGAGACAGCGGAAGCACACAACCTACACATGAACTGTTTTGTCAACTGTTGAATGTTTTCTTATGACGTTATCACGTAAAATTATAGTCCGTAAACCGACTTTACAGACAACCAATTTTTTTTACAGAATATGTGTTATTATGAACTATCTTACACATGATAAGTAATATTATATGTATAGTATATATGTATTCAATGCTATGTGTTTATATATGTATAACTATAGATTATGTATAAATATGGAAAATATAATTCTGCATAATTTTAACTCCCAGCCAAAATAAAATTACTTCACATACGTTAGGGTTAGCTGGAAGATATCTCTTAAAGAGATAAGCTCACCTTTGCACACCATTTTCTCTATAACCTACTTTGTATATGTTTGTTATGCAATAAAGGATATTAATAAACGGTTTAGTTAAAGGTAATATAAACATGGACACGACCAAATTGGTCGTGTTTTATCAGAAGGTGATATCAGGAGCTCCAGGAACCGGCGAGCATGCATGAAAATAGCTATGAATGTTAGACAAGCAAGTGAAGTGTGTAAGGACCTCGTCTTCTAGCGCTCTGTTCTCTCTGCCTACCCCGCAAGGGACCTGGCGTGAAGATATACATACATACATACATACTTCGGCATACATACATATTTAAAATTCACATTAATAATACATTTCTTGTCCATTATGCACGCATTACATCAAAACAATTAAACCGATTTGATTGAAATTTTGTGCGGTGACATCTGTGTAGTCAAAATTTAGGTTACTTTTTATTCCGTAAGCGTTTAGTGTTACTGCGTAAAAGTTCAAAACCACTGCACGTGGGTAGATCCCTGAATAACGACTAATTATGAAATAAATCCCTGACTTTTCAAATGGTTTTTTGTTCAAATTAATTCGTCCAGCAGACATAGTTTATTGATGAGTTTTAATGGAATTATTATATTATTCATTAACGTGCCGAAATAAATTACAGAAAAAAGAAAAAAAGCTACTAAAGCAGTTTAAACTTTATGACTATCAGTTCAAAAATATATACAACGCGAAAGTAGAAGGATGTAGGAGCCGAGGATGGTCGAAACTAACCTACCATGTCCAAATTGGTCATGTGTTATCTGAGGGTGGTGTCGGGAGCCTAGAAACTGGCGAGTGTGCATGAAAAGAGTTATAAATGTTAAAGAAACGAATGAGGTGTGAAAGGACTGGAGGGTGGTTCTTTCTGTCTATCCCGCAAGGGACTTGGCGTAAAGATGTAAAAAATGCAAATAGTAATGCTACTCGCAGTAGCATTCGCGAAATATTTTTCTGTCTATGTATAACTTCACGCCAAATCCCGGGTGAACAGTATTGCCCCGCAATGCAAAAAGGTCCAGCCTGCCGCATATCTTTACATTTAACTTTTTTGTACGTATGTAACACTGAACTATTCCAGTTGAACCAATTTTGGTAAAAGTTTTGTGTGTTTGAGGAGTCCCTGGAGGATTTAGATGGGGTAATTGGACCCGATAGATGGCGCTGCAAATGGGTTCTAGGTTTATCATTTTCGGGCAGAATTACATTTGTCGCATCCGCTAATGTTATCTGATAATTTATCTATGTCGTTGACAGTTTTACATAGTGTCACTTCATTTCATTCTCTAACTATAATTTTCAATTAAATATTGTGATAATATACATTTATTTTTCCAAAACTAGATATAAAATCATATTCTTTTCATGTAATTTCATTTCAGCATTATCCTGTTTTCTAATCTATTAGGATTGGCGGGATCCGCTACCTAAGCATTCTGCGAACATTTTAACATGGAGCAACTATCAGCAGACCTTCACAACCCAGAAGGAAATTCAAATCTGCCTTAGGTAAAGTCACACGTCCTTCAAAATATAACTTTTAGAGCATGCGGGTTTCCTCACGATGTTTTCCTTCACTGCCAAGCAAGTGATAATTACAAAGGGTTGTTGTACATTGGTCACAATGTAAATTTGTCACGGAAAAAAAAATGTGTAAATTTGCCACTGTTCTATTTTTATATGAAGTAAATTCGTCATACATTAATTTGGATTATGGTAAATTCGTCGCAATGTTTTTTTTTCCCCGTACAGATATTGCTACCGGCACTTACTCTCTTCTACTTGTGACGAATTTATACATATGTTTTAATGTAGGTGGCGAATTTACTTTCAATGTATAGAGTGAACAAAAATGTGACGAATTTCTTTTGTGGCGAATGTACAATAACCCACTACAAAAATATGTACATAAATCGGAAACCACGTTTTAGTGGTTCATGCACACACCAAGGGCCAACCGTAACAGTGGTGCTTTTCCACTATACTATCACTGATCAGTCTTTAAATGTAACTGACACTTAAATATACTATCGCACTGTTATCATAAATTAATTCTATTTTTAAACATTTTTGAATAAGCAAACTGTACATATTTTTGAATTACCATCCATAATATATCAAAATTCCAAGTTAAAAAATTTGATTGCGTCTGCAATTTAATTTGCATTTGGATAATTTAGTATTTTTTACACTTTCTTTTACTACTCGTACTTTAACTTTCGCATTGTTTGTGTTTCATGGCTGTGTATCATTTATTGCGACTACAATTTTCAATTTGTATTTTTAATTTAGTATTATTAAACTGTCTTTTTAAAACTAACTTGACTTTCGCATTGTTTGTGTTTTGTGACTGTATATTATTTATTGCGACGACAATTTTTAATTTTTATTTCGATAATTTAATTTTACTTTACACTTTCTTTTTGAAACGATTTTGATATTCACATTGTTTGTACCGTAAATGGCTTTGTAACATTTATTGTCACTACAATTTTAAATTTTAATTTTGGTAATTTAATATTTTTTGCACTGGTATTTTAAAACTACTATGACTTTCGCATTGTTTGTATTTGTTTGCTATATACCATGAATTGCGTCTACAACTTTTAATTTGTCCTTTGGTAATTTAGTATTACATTACACTTTCTTTTTAAAACTACCTTGACTGTCGTATTATTTGTACTTTTGATTGCTATGTAACACGTGCTCTATAATTTAGCAACGCGGCGACACTGTTGTTTTGTATGACAAGAAGTGGTGCGTGTGGGGTGACAAGCATTTCACTTTCGACGCCGTCAAACATAGAACAAAAAATATATGAACTAGCCTCTGCGCCCAAATAACCGAAAAGATTCCCAAGTATAATATATATTTTTTTAAACTGTTCATTATTATCATATTTTTTTTTGTATCAAGGGGGTGTGCTGGTTAAAATTAGTTGATACGAATATTCGTCATAGACACAGTCCAGTGCAGTGATCGCCCTGTGGATAATTGCCCTATTGAACAACTGGTCCACGGTTCGATACCTGGAATGTACCATTAAATTCGTGTTGTCGGATTTATGTAACTAATATGGACTTAAAAACTGTTACATAGAAACTTTTCTTTTTTTCAACTCTTTAATTATTTTGAATTTGGAACGGGTTTATTATGTTTAAAACTTTTTTCGATTTTCCGCCGTTTTACATATTTTTTTTTCGTGTTTTTTATCAAATTACAATATGGAATGGAGTGTTAAAGAAAATAGGATTGCAGTGATTGCCTTGCACAAAGTGGGTATGGAGCCGTCGGTCATATTCAAGATACTTCAAAAGCTCAATCAGACATATAGTATCTTCATATATCGAAGACATATATTATCATCATATATCATAGTATATCGTATTATCGGCAGATATACCAACTCTTGTTCTCTTGAAGTCCATTAACATTTCGACGAGCTCGGTGGCTCAGTGGTAGAACGCGCTGTTACGCTACTTTGACACCAACGCTCGTGGGTTCGATTCCCACACAGTACAAACATTTGTGTGCATGAACATGTCTGTTTGTATTGGTCTGGGTATTTTCTAAGTATAATAAGTATGTATTTACAAAAAAAAAATGTATTTACGTATGTTTGTCAGTTGTCTAGTACCCATAACACAAGCTTCGCTTACTTTGGGGCTAGGTGGCGCTGTGTAATTTGTCCGACAATATTTATTATTATTTATTATTAAAGAATTCCCATTAGGAAACAAAACATCTTATTACGTGAAATGAAGATTCCCGCTAGAACTCTGTTCTTTGCGTATAATAAAACAAGACCCGAAACTCGGCGCTTATCGTCGATATACAGGACATGCCCTAGATCAATCCCTATAATTGAAGAGGATGGAGCGATCAAAACGCCTTTTGTCTCGGTAAAGCACAGAAATATCCTCTTTACTGATGAAACAATTTTCACCATTGAAGAGCACTAAAACAAGCAAAATGACAAAGTGTACGCACACAGTTCTAAAGAAGCCGCCCAAGTGGTCGGAAAGGTACAACGTGGTCATCATCCTGAGTATGTAAAATTTTGGTACGGGATGTCTTATCAAGGTGTCACAAAACTTCATCTTTGTGAAAAAGGAGTGAAGACTTCACCCAATGTGTATCAAGAGACTGTCTTGGATCGTGATGTGCAACCTTAGCAATACACTTTTTAAAAATGTATCGTCGACTTTCCAACAGGACTATGCACCTGGTCACACGGCACGAAAACGAACGAACGAAACCAACGTTCTGGACTTTATAAGAAAGCATTTCTCTCTAAACTTCCGGCATACGTCTGTCCCTCCAGCTTTGTAATTGGATTGATGACTTCTTGTGTGAGTGTAAAATCCGTGTCCTTGCAGATGGATGCACTTCGTGGTTCATGTCAGTGAATGCCGGTGTCCGTTCTATCGCCGATACCGTTAATTACCGTAGCTGCATTACATCAGGCTGACTGTATGCTTGCATGTCTATTCTCGGCCGTGAGTATACGGGAATACGTCTTCGTAATGGGTAAACGGAAGTAACGTCTCTATAGGTACACAATGTAGTGCTTGTCTCAACGTTTACTTATGGAATCGAGAGCAGGGTATGGCAGAGAGACCATGAAAGTAGAATAAACGCCAACGAAAGTAGAAAAACCGTATTCGCAATGATGACATTAGAAACAGAGTTGGTCTGAGAGAAAGTGTCGGTGTTAAAATAAGAAGAGGCATGCTCGTTGGTTCGTACGTGTAGAAATAACGCAGGATGAAAGAATGACGAAGAATATACTATATAAAAGTTGTAGGATGTAGGAGCCGAAGAAGGCCAAGATTTAGCAACTATGAACAAATTGATCGTGTTTTATCAGAAGGCGATGTCAGGAGCCCTAGAAACCGGCGAGCGTGCATGAGACGAGCAATGAATGTTAATGAAGCGAGTGAGGTATGTAAAGATCGAGTCACGAGGCGCTCGGTTCTCTCTGCCTACCCAGCAAGGAATTTAGCGTGAAGTTATAGAATATGTATACAACACTGATTTTTATCTGAAAATCGTAATTATTTTCAACTTTTCCTAGTGTTAGTATTGTTTTGCCAATGCTGGCTCTCCAAAGGGCCTCACGAAAGCTTAGATTGCACAGCGTGCGACGGAGATGGAGTCTGCATCGCATACTTTATACATGCCTTGGTCCATACATTCCATCATGTTCGATGAAAATAAAACAAAGAATACTTTAAAAAATACAAATGTTCGTAATCCCCTACATTTACCAGAGGGAGACTGTACAAAAGTCGTCTACGTGGGTACCTCTGTTGTCACCTTTTCTACCGCCAAGCAGCTATATTTACATAGCTGTATTTCGGTTTGAAGGAGAATTTTTGAGATTGAGATTTGAGATATGGCAGAGAAATTACTGGGTACTGTGGCAAAACATCCTTAAGTCACAAGATTGGCAGTGGGCGGGTAACATCCCCGTGGTGTTGCGAGCATCAATAGGTTGCGGTGACCGTTTACCATTCGATGCAGGCCGCTAGCTTGTTTGCCAATCTAGTTGTATAAAAAAAAAAACTTGGCGCCAGCGACAGGTGAGAGTGACTGGAAAGCTGTCTAATTTTACTTTTAATATTTATGCTAGCTCGCTGGGCATCTAGATTTCTAGATCAGAATAATATTTGCATAATTTATACACTGTAACTGACAAGGCTCTGTTGCTGCATAGATGTCAACCAGAAGCTCCAGAGGTAAGGTGCATAAAAGCAGCCCGTCTGGAGAATTGCCTCCACTTCAAAGAAAATCGCACTCAAATAAGAACTCCCTGTGAATACCAGTAAGTTCCTAAGGAGTTGTTATTTAGCTACGGTTTCTGCGAAGTGGAGGTAGATTTAGGCTAGATTTGTAGATCAGAACGATATTTACATAATAATTTATATGTTGTAACTAAAAAGGCACTGTTGCTGCATGGATGTCAACCAGAAGCTGTATATGTACAAATGGAATATAGTACACATTTTTTATACAACATCGGGAGATATACGAGTATAAAAACGCTTGTAACATATTAAGTATAACTCGCGCGATGCCACCTCTGCTGCTAACACAGCAACTCCTTAGGAGCTCACTGGTGACCTCAATCACACGCAGAAACACAGCAATCCTCTAGAGATTATTTCCCCAGATGGGCTGCTTTGATGCGCGCTACCTCTCTTGAAAAGAACAAGACAAACAGACAGGTTCATTCTCACAAATGTTTGTCCTGTCGAACCCACGAGCTCTGGTGTCAAAGTAATGTATCAGCGCATTTCACCACTACGCCACCGAACTCGTCATTCATATTAATATCCTAAGAAAGATATACTGACAGAACTGACTAAATTTACATATAATTAAATGCACGTACTATCCCTGCTTTTCAACTACCTCTGTTCTCGTTTTCCACTCCTTCCACCGCCAACTCGATCCCAACGTTCCTGCCATATAAAAACTTGACATTTCCCTCTAGCTAACACGAAATTCTTTTTTAATTCATTCACTGTACGTGCTGCTAGACTTTGGAATAAATTACCACTAGAGATAAGAGAGAGTCCTTCTGTATTTAGTTTCAAGAGAAAACTATAGAAGCACTACCTAAATATACTCGTATTATCATCTAACGAAAATGATGTATGTGGTTGTATGTCGCATGTAAATATTTTTTAATCTGAGTATCTGTTTTTATTTTGCTAGTTCGCACATATATTTGTTATAGCCCTTGTACAAATTCGTTCCACCTTCATTAGGGTTGGCTGGAAGAAATCTCTTGAAGAGATAAGCTCACCTTTGTACACTGTATTTGTCACTGGTTATTATGTACTATTTGTATGTGCAATCAAGAATATGTAAATTTAGTATTAATTTCGTGTGCAAGTGACTTACGTCTTCTTCCTAACTTTTTTTAACCATTACGATTAACATACAAACCAATCGACCTATTGTGCATGAGTACTTCCGTCACTCATCAAAATATTGTGTTTTAGCACCTAAATATCTGTGAATCGAGCCCACTGACCAATGGGAGGATATTTCAACCAATAGGGCTGATAAGTGCCACGACATTCATCCGCGAACCAGCCAATAACAGCTGCGCGTGTTACTTTACCCTCCAACCCGTACCGGTGATTTTATTTACTAAGGAAAATCTTGTCATTGGATCTGTATAGGTTATTTCTTTCATGATTAACAGAGTTCGCCTTCTGAGCCTAATAGTCCAAGATCCCAGGGCCGCCTGACGTCACTTATTTTCTGATAAACAAAATGTGCAAGATTGAGTAGTGTCAGTGTGTACTATGATCGTATGACTACCTGCTACCTTGACCAGACAGCCATTTTCCAGGTATCAGGTTATCAAGGTACATAAAAACACTACTCACCTCACTTTAATTCTGATAGCTGATTTTGACGAGCTCGGTGGCGCAGTGGTGAAACGCGTTGTTACGCTACTTTGAAACCAACGCTCGTGGGTTCGATTCCCACACAGTACAAACATTTGTGTGCATGAACATGTCTGTTTGTCTTGGTCTGGGTGTTTTCTATGTATAATAAGTATGTATTTACAAAAAAAAATGTATTTACGTATGTTTATCAGTTGTCTAGTACCCATAATACAAGCTTCGCTTACTTTGGGGCTAGATGGCGCTGTGTAATTTGTCCGACAATATATTTATATTTATTTACATATATGTTACACAATATCGTTAAAAATCAGTAATCAATACTCCCAGACACTTCCGGTCGGCAGTATTACCTTACAGACGCTTTAAAGCTCTCAAAAAAATTAATTAATCTCACTTATATTCTGATGCTACACCATAATATATGTTACACAATATTGTAACATATATGTAAACATCATTTCCTTCGTGTTCCAACACTACATCATCAATTGTAATCCTTGTTACCTCCCTAAAGTAAATAAGTATACTTGTCGCATCCGGTCATGAGTATGGACGTTTAAAACGAAACTATATTGACGAGCTCGGTGGCTCAGTCATGAATAACGCGACTTTGACACCAACGCTCGTGGGTTCGATTCCCACTTTCCATGCCTGGGGAAGTACCTCCACCTCACAGAAAACCGCAGACAAATAACAGCCTACTACGTCTTACTACGTCTGGAGGCATACAAGCGTACGGCCTACCTGATGTAAAGCGGGTACCGTAGCCTATTAACGCTTGTGGTATATTAATTACCACTCGCGCGATGCCTCCTCTGCTGCTTATACAACAACTCCTTGGGAGCTTACTGGTGACCTCACTCACATGCAGGAACACAACAACCCTCTAGGGAGTTGTTATTTGGCTGCGGTTTTCTGTGAGGTGGAGGTACTTCCCCAGACGGGCTGCTTTGATGCGCCCTGTCTCATTTAAAACACCGAGACCAAGACAAATAGACATGTTCATGCACACAAATGTTTGCCTTCTGTGGGAATCGAACCCACGAGCGTTGGTGTCAAAGTCGCGTCATTCACGACTGAGCCCCCGAGCTCGTACCGTAACGAGCTAATGCCGCTAGGACGAAGTAGTTAGTACCTAGTTACCTCTCTTACAAACACCTCTTTGTTTTCTTCGCCTTCATTTGTAAGCCCTTCACTGTACAATCTTCATCTTTCCAGGGTTACCCCGTTTCCTAATAATAATTATTATTATTATGATCTTGAGAGGCTGTCTGTTTGTCTTGATCTGGGTGTTTTCACGAGAGACGAAGTACCTCAACTTCGCAGAAATCGCAGCCAAATAACAACTCTCTGGAAGGTTGTTGTGTTCCTACGTGTGAAGAGGTTACCACTGAGCTTCTAAGTAGTTGCTTTGTTAGAAACAGAGGACGCATAGCGCGAGTAATACTTAATGTGTTGCAAGAGTTTGAAAACTACAGTAACTTATTTATATCAGGCACAAGGCAAACATTTGTGTGCATGAACATGTCTATTTGTCTTGGTCTGGGTGTTTTAAATGAGATAGGGCGCATCAAAGCAGCCCGTCTGGGGAAGTACCTCCACCTCACAGAAAATCGCAGCCAAATAACAACTCCCTAGTGGGTTGTTGTGTTGCTAACACAGTGACTCCTTGGGAACTTATTGGTGTTCACAGGGAGTTGTTATTTGGCTGCGGTTTTCTGTGAAGTGGAGTTAATTCCCCAGACGGGCTGCTTTTATACACCTTACCAGTTCAGACCCATTCAGACCAACCAAGTAGCCACATCATACGTTTGTCCTCTGTGGTAACCGAACCCTTGAGCGTTGGTATTAAAGTAGATTTACCACTGCGCCGAACTCGTCGAAATGATGATGATGAATGCGTTAAACTATATTTTTGAAGTGAAAACTTCTTTAGCGGCGTTGTGCACTTTTTGGGATGAGTAAACTCAACTCACGTCAGGGTCACGTGACCCTGACCATAAGATTTTAGTGAGAATTAGAAATTAAATTAAGTTCGCTGCAGCGCTAAAACATTAGTTACCTCTAATTAAACAATTAAAACATGAAGTTCGTGACACATAGTTAGACATCGTTCCTAGGGCATTATTTTCTCGCGACCAAAACGTTGTAAGCGCCATGAAATTGTTGGCGTTTACGCGTTTCGTTCTACGTAGTTTATCAACATCACTGTTTGGTTTAAGCGGCGCAGGACGCTTGCGCGAGTGAGCGTGTGTGTTTGAGTTTTAGAGATTGGCGATGATGATGATGAAAGAGTCGTTGAAATTATGGATGAAAGTTGATTTTTCTGAGAGATAAACTTTTTAATGTAAAATAATTGTAATAGTTCTGAAGTGTTAAATTTTTAATGTAATATAAATTGTCATGTTTGTGTACGATAGAGTAATAAATGAATATTGTATTTTACCACATACATGATAGTACTTTTATACTGACAAATTAAGCAATTCGTGCGAAATTATTCCCTAACCATTCCAAAAAATTCAAAAATGTACAACGTTAATGTTCAAGTTTTCACTTCTGCCGGCACTCCCGGAGTGCAACCCGTTTTTTTTTTCTTCACGAGTTGTAGCAATGTAAGTGATGAAAACTGAAAACCTGAAACTGTTCTAATTTTTGGTGTAAGTTGTGTGTTTGTGTGTCAACTATCCGTCTATTAAATTAAAGCTAAGCTATGCAAACTGTAAAAGTTATTGTGTCAGATGAACTACTCCGATCGTGCGAATCCGGAGCATGGTAGGTATTATGCAATACAATACAATGCAATGATTACATGAATGTTTGAAGGTTTGAACGGAGAAAGCTAAGTGCGCAGTTTTAGCGCTCTTACACTGCAGACACAAAAAACGCTAGAGGCGGCGTATTTTTATATATTTTATTTATACAACGGATACCACCTGGGTACCAGCTTGGACCGTGAGATTCGATTCAGAGACGAGCTGTGAGAATTGTCGACAATCCTAAGCTTACACACGGTATTGAACCCTTAAGTTTAAGGAGTGATTTCGCCTCCCTTTGTCTGTTCTACCGATTGTACAACGGGTTGTGTTCTGAAGAGTTGTTCGAAATGATGCCGACAGCTTCTTTTTATCACCGCACCGCTCGCCGACGGCGGTGAGTTCACCCTCACACTGGAACCGCAATGGTCGCGTACTGCGCGGTTCTAGAGAAGTTTTCTTCCGAGAACTCTTAAGCTGTGGAATGAGCTCCAAGCCGAGGTTTTTCCAAGGGACTACAGCATGGAGTTCGTCAAGTAATGCGTGAAGAGGTTTGTAGAGGGTCGGCAACGCATGAGTGACACCCCTGGTGTTGCAAATGTCCATAGGCTACGGTGAATGTTTACGATCAGGTAGGCCTATGCTTGATTGCCACCTTAGTGGTATAAAAAAATACAACGTCGAGAGGCATACAAGCATACGGTCCACCTGATGTAAAGTAGATACCGTAGACTATGAACGCTGGTAATACATTAAGTATCACCCGCACGATGCCATCTTTGCTGTTAACACAGCAACTCCTTAGGAGCTTACTGGAGACCTTACTCACACGCAAGAACACAATAATCCTCTACGAAGATGTTATTTGGCTGCGGTTTTCTTCACCTACTTTGGAGAGACTTCCTTTTGGTGTGATCTATCTACTGTACAATGGGTTATGTACCGAGGTGTTGTTTCAATAAGGTACCTACAGCTTCATTCTACAAGCACACCGCTCGCAAACCCCTGGCAACTCATCCCTACACACTGGAATCGTAATGGGCACGTTCTGTTCGATGCTATAGAAATTTTATTCCGAGAACTCGTATGTGGAATGAGCTACCTGCCGAAGTTTTCTTCAGGAACTAAAATATGTGATTCTTTAGAAAAGACATAATGAGGATTTTATCGCTCCATTGGTGCCGTTGGTGTAGCGACTGTCCTAAGTCTGTTTGTTACCATAGTGGTATAAAAAAAATCAAAACAATGTCCAATCCTTACTTACTTCCAATGAAGTTTTATCTCTCGAAAATGCGAGTAATTAGTAAGTATTTTATTTATCAGTACCTAAATTTTAAGTAAACGCTAAAAGATATTTGCTAAGCATTTAAAAGCTCCATACCTAATCTCCAGCTCCATCCATACCTAAATGATATATGAACATGTTGCAAATAACCAAATTTATATTCAAGAAATGCTTAACAAATACAAACGCTAAAAGATATTTGGTGAGCATTTAAAAGCTTCGTATCTGCACCTAAATGCTTATTTATAAACATGTCGCAAATAACCTAATTTATATTCAAGAAAAGCTTAACAAATACAAACGCTAAAAGATATTTAGTGAGCATTTAAAAGCTTCGTATCCTATACCTAAATAGTTATTTATAAACATGTTCCAAATAGCCTAATTTATACCCAAGAAATCTTGAACAAATACTATCGCTAAAATATATTTAGTAGTGAGTTGTACTAAATGATTAATTTTAAACATGTTGAAAATTAAACCTAAGCGAGAGAGTTTGAGATAAAAACCTACTTCGAATAAAAGAATATCTCCCAATACGTCATTATACCTAAGTGGTTATTTATATACGTTTCAAATGTAATCTAACATATTTCAAAACAATGCTTAACAAATACTTATGCATAAAGATATTTTCTGAGCATTATTTTAATGTTTTGTATTTTTATTTTAATACCAGATGAGTTCGGTGACACGGTGGTTAGTAACGCTACTCTGACACCAACGCTCGTGGGTTAGATTCCCACACAGGATATACATATGTGTGCATGAACATGTCTGTTTGTCTTGGTCTAGATATTTTTAAGAGAGGTAGGGTGCATCGATGCAGCCGATCTGCGGAAGTACCTCCACCTCATAGGATATCTATATATCTATAACTTCACGCGAAATAGTAGGGTAGAGAGAACCGAGCGCACACAAGACTCGATCCTTACACACCCCACTCGCTTTTTTTATATTCATTGCTCTTGTCATGCGCGCTCGCCGGTTTTAAGGCTCCTGACGTCACCTTCTAATAAAACACGATTGAAACACGAAAATTTGGTCATAGTAGGTAAGTCTTGGCCTTCCTCGGCTCCTACATCCTTCTACTTTCTTCTTTCTTTTTACTGTTTTAATATAAAGACTTCCCAGTCAAAAAGTATAGAAACCAAAACCCTATAACCTAAAAAGAAATAGAAAACAAATCTAACCGAATACGAAGGTTAAGCAACGTCGGCCGCAGCCTGTCTATGGATGGTTTTATCTATTTCTAGTTTCTCCGTTCTCGAAGGGCACGTTAAGCCGACGGTCCCGGCTGTTGACGATAGATGACAGTCGTTAAGCTAAGTCAGTGGCCCTCGGGCAGCTTGAAAATACTGTCCTTCGCCAATCCGCATTTGAGCACCGTGGTGTATGCTCTAAACCCCTTCGGTTGAAGGATGACCCGTATCCCTGCAGTGGTATGAGCGAGGGTTGATGTGGTGGTGGTGGGACGTATGCATGTATGCCTTCCGACCTTGTGTAAAAATTACTGATTACGTCAAAAAAGAAATAAAAAAAATAAAAAATCTTTATTTGCCATTGGGCCCTCGCGGGCACTTAGACACGTCTTACAGTTTTTGAAATATAATCTTAATGTATCTTATTTAATTCTCTTTTTACTTTTTTCCTTTTTTTTTATCTACTAGCATTTCGGAAATGACCATTGGCTAAGAAGAAATGCCGAAAGAAACTTGCCAATATAGGTCTCTTTTAAAATTGTCAATTAGATATTACAATAACAAAAAATTCATAAGCATATTGGTACAATAATGTTATCAAATGGTAAAATTAAAGATTATTAAGAACAGGTAGTCTGTGCTGAATTATTTCCAGACATCTTTGTCAGTTATATATTCATCAATTCTATAATAAGCCCTTCTACAGAGAGTATTTTTAATGTACTTTTTGAATACATTGTCAGGAAAGGACAGAACTGTTTCAGGCAACTTATTATAAAATCGAATACAATTTACAAGAAAAGATCTACCAGTCCTAGCAAGCCGATGTACCGGCATATACAACTTATTTCTACTTCTAAGTTTTTCACTGAAGTTTGAAAACGACTTTAAATTTTTACGGGCATATATTATGTTTTCATAAATATATTGAGAAGTAACAGTAAGGATATTTATTTTTTTGAACAGTTCCCTGAGGGATTCTCTGGAGCCCATGTTATAAATAGAGCAAGAAGAAATAAAACAAGAAGCAATCCCGCAAATAGCGCTTAGTGACTAATATTGCACGAAGCCCCAAACCCGGATCACACTTTCACTTCACAGCTTAACCTCACGTAACATCGCAAAATACATTATGTCGTGCGCGTAATGTTACGCAACTTTGACCTTACCCTTGCTGACCTAAGACCTTACTTTCGTTTCTAAATAACACGTAGTAACTCAACGGTGAATTATTACATACCAGTTTCTGCTCGAGACTTTGCTTGCGTGGATTCTGTTATCGCGATTGTAAGTAGCCTATTTTTTTGAACTAACGAGGCATACAAGTATATTTTGACGAACTCGATGGCGCAGTGATTCGTAACGCTACTTTCACAGCAATGCTCGTTGGTTCGATTCCCATACTGGATAAACATTTGCGTTCATGAACATGTCTGATTGTCTTGGTCTGGGTGTTTTTTAAGAGGTGCATCAAAGCAGCCAGTCTAGGGAAGTACCTCTGCCGCCAAAAGTCAAATAACAACTTCCTGGTCGATTGGTGTGTTCCTGCGAGTGAGTGAGGTGTCCAGTAAAGGAAGTTGCTGTGTTAGCTGCAGAGTGTTATCGCGCGAGTGATATTTAATGTGTTGCAAGCGTTCATAGGCGGTAACTGCTTTACATCGGGAGGTCCGTATGTATGCCTCCCGACGTTGGGGAAAAAAATATATAAATATATGTATATACATAAATCAATATCTTCGCCAAATTTTTGGGCTTAGGTCGCGGATCCCGCCAGTTCTAATGGTTTACGAAACGATATACGGCCAGGAAGAAGAAGAAGATATACACACATATATATATGGTTTCGTGTCACAGAAAATTTGTGTTACGGAGAGTCCATAGGTCTAAAACTGAATTGGTAAGAAATTTGGAGATACATACCTATATATTTCCAAATTTCTGCAAATAGTATTTATGTACTTTCATATAAAAAATATTTTGGAACCTAATTCGGATAATAACAAAACACTTTTTAAACAATCCAAATCCCTTACGGAGTTGATAGAGATAATACCTGTACATATACATGTATCTATACCTAGTCATGCCATAAATACTGAAACAAAGAAAAAAAAATTCTATTGTAAATAATATTTATTACCTACTTTTACAGTGTGTTAGTTTAATACATAAATATGAAACAGTTTAAAATATAAAAAGCTTATTCGACGTGGTCTCCATTGGCTGCCATACAGTCCTTTAAACGTTGAGGCCAGTTATCAATAGAAGCACGCACTCTTTCCATGGGAAAATTCTTCACTGCCAATCGTACGGATTTTTCTGTGACCTCCCTTAGCGTACCGCTTCAGTAGTTGTTTCGATTTTACCACCCTATTCTTTTTTAAATTATCAGTTAAGAAATGACCAGTACGTCTCTTATAGTCCTAAGTCATCTTTTAAAATACGCGACATGGTTCTATGTGCTATCTTCATCTCCCGAGATAAAATCTTTTGCTTTCGGACAGGATTTCTTCGAATTCTTTCCCTTACTGCTTTGACCACCTTTTTCGTACGAACACTACGTGGACGGCCAGATCTTTTTCTGTCACATACAGAGGAGGTTGTACCTATTAATAGCCCGGTACACAAACATTTTACTAATACCAAGCGTATGGAGAGTTTTTAAAATTGCATTTGGCTCCATCCCTACTTTGTGTAAAGCAATCACAGCGATTCGGTTCTCTTTATCACCCCACTCCATTTTAATATCGCAAAATATTGTACGAGTACAATGTATTGGCGCGAAAATGAAAAAACTCAATGAACAATCATTTAAAAATGACAGATTCTAAATTCAAATGTAATATTTTGTTTATTTTTAATTGTAACAGTATTTATGGCCAGACTAAGTATATAACTTAAGCAGTGTAAGCAGCAGAGTTGGCATCGCGTGAGTAATAATGTATTTCGAGCGTTCATAGGCTACGATACACGCTCTACATTAAGTGAGTCGTATGCTTGCATGCCTCTCGACATTGTATAAAAAAAACTTCGTATACAGAGCTGTAAAAAAAAATCGGTAAGTGCGAGTCGGACTCGCGCACGAAGGGTTTCATACCACTATCTATAAAAACGGCAAAAAAATCACGTTTGTTGTATGGGAGCCCCCCTTAAATATTTGTTTTATTTTAATTTAATTATTTATTCTTAAAGTGGATATATAACTAAATATTCTGTGAATATTTCAAGCGTCTACCTGTTGCCGTTATCAATATCGAGCAAATAAATCACGTTTGTTGTATGGGAGCCCCCTTAAATATTTATGTTATTCTATTTTTTAGTATTTGTTGTTATAGCGGCAACAGAAATACATCATCTGTGAAAATTTCAACTGTCTAACTATCACGGTTCGTGAGATACAGCCTGGTGACAGACGGACGGACGGACGGACGGACAGCGAAGTCTCAGTAATAGGGTTCCGTTTTACCCTTTGGGTACGGAACCCTAAAAATTACGCATCAAATATAGAATTTCCACATACTTGCAGTTAATACTGTATAAAAAAAATATTAATAGTCAGCGCGTATCCAAAAGAGCATATCCCGTGGGGACCGTTCTTCTTATTTTCTTTATTTTCCTCGACTTTTAATGGTCGTAGCATAATATTATACAACCTATAACCTTCTTCATGAGTTGGGCTATCAAATGCAAAAACAAAATTCAAATCCGACAGGTTATGCCGGAGATCAGCGCGTACAAACAAACAAACTCTTCCTTTTCATATATTAAAAATTAAAATTAAAAAAAAAATAGTATAGATATATAGCTATACTCCCGACTTTGTCCTTGATTTTTTTTTCTTTCTAAGCCTTCTCAGTTATGTGTTGAAAATACCAAAAATGTTCATTCAAATCGGTCTAGTTATTTTAGAGTTTTTGCGAGACTAATTAAATAAAGTAAAATATACTTACATCCCATCTGATCGAAAAACTTCGACTTCTGACCAACGTTTTGTTCATCGCCCCTTTCAGTCACTGGCACATCACTATAATCAGTCAATTTTGTCCCACCACTAGTTTGAAACTTAATCGGTATTTTTACATAACTCGCAGATTTGTATTTTAAGTTCTTAATCTGTCCATCATGATCTAGTATCGTTATGTCTTCATAATGGTTCACTGCGTCCGATTCCTTGCCCATACTTTTAATTACACCTCTATTAAATTTGTTTTCACTTAAAAGTTTCTCAAACACAACTCCGTTGTCCTTAATCAAGTTTTTTGAATCGTGCAAATTATTTATCACATTACTGTCATAGTCTAAATCACAATTGACGACGTCGTTTAGTAATATTACTAGCAATAATTTAAAATAATTAAGTTTTCTTGCCATAATCTTTAAATTATTACAAAGTCTTACAGTTCTCCGCGGAAGAACAAGCGCGTTTAACTTTCAACCAAAAAGTAGTTTCAAAATTAACTGCTTTCATATAACTTGCCGGTATTAAGTAATTACTTTAATTAACTAATATAATAATAAATTTAATTACTATTATTAAGTATTAGTCATCATTATCACACATATTTGTAATGTCAACAAGAACCTCTTCAATTAAGCACTTCTTACTTTCTTTAACTCTTCTAACTTCTCCTTAACAGATGACAATTGTATTATCTGCGACCACGGTCACTTTATTCACTATCACACCTGTCTTTTTGAGTTTCAACACACCCACTTTTACTCACAAGATAAATAAAGTTCGCTTTTGTAACAGCTATAATTTTAATCCGAAAGGTTTTTGCTCAAATTATAGTCCAAAGTAGCTGTTAAGAGTTTTTGGTCAAAGCGAAAGTGTCTCCGTTGACCGAAGACAGGCACTCGAGTGGTTCAAATCGATCTCGGAGCGTTTTGAGTTTCGGAGAAAAGTGTTTACATAACGTTATGCGTCCGGTTGGATCCGGCTGTCTCGTAATTAGAACATTTTGTAATGGTTTTAGGGTTCAACGGATGTATATTACGAGGGATTTAATAACAAGTCCCTTTGAGAATGTAAGCCGCGGCTTAAGGCGCATATTGCGTGTAACTAGCAGGATAATTAAAGCATTTGAATACGTTGAGGCTGGCTTTATTGAAGTCTATTCTTAAAGTTGTTTTACTTGCTTCCTTTTTTTATTTAAAGTTTTCAGGAACACCGTTCCTATATGAAATCAATTTGTTTGTCTGTGTGGGTGTCTGTCGCTTTTTTTCTTATATTCGAATTTTAACTTCATTTTCGGATTCAGCATAAAAAAGTAGAATGGGAATGTCTGAAAAACCAACCTCCTCCCAAATCTCTTAAGGACCATAATCAAAACGGCCGACAAATTAAAAAAAATATATATATTTTAATTTAGATTCGAAATGTAAATTAAAAAGTATAATAGGAATGTCTTAAAAACCAATATCATATTTCTTCAGGAACATGGTCAAAATGGCCGGCAAAGTTTAAAAAAAAATTAAATTGTTATAAAATTGGCGAGCCAGGTGTTCCTCTGGCAATGCAAGCTTGCGCATTCTCAACTGGTTTTTCATAACTTCTCATTTTATCATTTCTACAATCACGAAAAATATCACCATAAATCATAAAATCCTATTACTTTCCAGTATTTTTTTTTTGTTTTATTACATAAAAGAAAAAAATATGGGGGCATAAACTAAATAAAGATATTTAGAAGTTGGTTTAAAAATTAGTTTTAAGCTAATTATTTATCTCATATCTATACTATATCTACAACTAGTTCTCGTATCTACACGTATATACATAGAACACAATTTGAATTGTCTAAATCCATTGAGCTGAGATCAGGGGGCACGGCAGTGCCCCCGCCAAGTCGAGCGCGAAGCAAACACTGCCGTACCATCCTTTACTGGAACCATTTCGCCGCATTTTCAGGCCCCTATTTGAGAACCTCTGGATAAGACCAGAACGCAGAAATTTTCGTCATCCAGTAAGCTATAATCACATACTTAAAATCCAAAATTTCAAGTCTGTAGGTCATTTAGTTCCGAAGTTAAGCGAAAGCAAAGTTTGACATTTATGACACTCACTCACTCATGATCATCAAAATAGAACTAGTACTTCCCATAAACTCCGAGAGCTGAAATTTGGTACAGAGTTAGGGTTTAATGGCCACATAAAGGGAAAACTGTAAAAACTAGGATAATCGAAGATCTAGAGTACCTAGTGACCCTGATTAGAAAACACAAGAGCCCAACCAAACTATTAGAGATCGACATACCGCCTTTACAAAAAATGTTCAACTTGGTGGGCCGCTTCATTTGATGTCAAAAATCGAAGGTCTGAAGTATCTGATGAAGAACCCTCAGCTGGTCTCAGCTGTATTAGAGATATGGTAATGCCCCCTTCTACTATGAGAAATAAACTGTGTCAAATAAGAAAATCTAATAAAATGTGTCAAATAAGAAAATCTAAAAAAAATAAATCAATATGTCCACGTTTCTACAAAAAGAAGTGAAATCCCACCAAAAACATTCTGTAAAAAACTAGCCAAGTCTCGACGGAGCTGCTTGTTTATCTCGAAAAAGTAATGAAATCTAGACAAAGTCGTGCCAAGTCTAAGGTTCCTTACTGCGATTTCTTTATTATTATAGTTAATGTTGTGTGACTTGGCCGTTGAAGGGTACACAAGGGTACAAAACCAGGTGCTCCATGACACCATTGCACCAATCTGTCGCCAGAACCGCTACCCATTGACGATGGAAAATTGCCACTTGGAAAACGTTGATTCAATAACCAGTCAATTGTAGGCTTGATAAAGCTGCGGATTTCAATAATACTTACGTATAGGCGAGCCTGAAACAAACGATATAAAAAAATATTTCCAGTACAGACGGACTTCTAATCATTGATAGAAGTCCGTCTGTACGTCTATTTTATATTGGATCGGTGGTCGATTTGACGCTCCAAAAAGAAGAGAGCAGAAGTCAGCATTGTCAATGCTGAATGCATGTGTTGCACAATCAACAACAGCCTAAAATGAGACACTAGCGTCCAATTACCAATACCAGTATGGGCTATTATCTCGCTTAATAAACATAGGTAGTTACAACAGATATAACATTACGTGTAAACAAAATTGACTTGTACCCACTAACGTATAAAGAATTTTCAAAGAAAAAAATATGGGGGCATAAACTAAATAAAGATATTTAGAAGTTGGTTTAAAAATTAGTTTTAAGCTAATTATTTATCTCATGTCTATACTATATCTACAACTAGTTCTCGTATCTACACGTATATTCATAGAACACAATTTGAATTGTCTAAATCCATTGAGCTGAGATATTCTATTACTTTAACCAGTGTTTTTTAACCTGTGGGTCGCGACCCTCTGGGAGGCCGAAAAGCCTGTTTAAGGGGGTCGCAGTTTGAGGTATTGCCGCTACTGTCTATTGCCTTTCTGTGGAGACGTTTCGTGATGCATTCGATGTCAAATTATATCTGTTTTAGAGAAAATAAATTAACCTGTTCTACGGACTATATATTTGTGATATAACAAATTTTACTTAGCGGGTTTGCCAATTTTTTTCTATGTTAAAAGGGCAGTGTCATGGAAAAGGTTGAAAATCACTGACATTTTTGTACATATACACAACCAACAATTATTGTACATATATAAATATATTTCGTGTATCTTAGATATGGCTCCAACGATTTAGATAAAATTTTGTATTTAGATTAGGTTTAACTTTTTAAGTTGATCTATAACTGTCTATACTGAAAAAAACGCGAATTCTCACAAAAAAAAAAACAAAAAATACGTCGAACGAAGATCGGTCCCTAATCCACTTTATAAAAAAATAACAAACGCGGAGAACATATAACAAAGTCAGATTATCAATCCTAATTCGTGAATTTACTGACCTGACGCATCGACCCTCTTACGACAATCCACCGCTAGATTCTATCGCAGTTTGTAACCATAGAAGGTCATAGTGAGAACCTTTACCCTTACCACGCCTTTAATGAAGAACCCCATAGTACTCTCGCGGAGGGAAGATGAATCTCCCCCTCCCCTCGCTCTGTTATTTGATCTCTCATTACTTTTGCCGAAAACTTTTGATAACTCACTTACGAACGATAATTTTTTTGGCCCAGGATTTATTAGAATGTGATGTCAGGATTCGTAGGAATCGGCGTGCGCGCATGAAAAAAGCTATGAATGTTAAAGAAGCAAACGAGGTGCGTAAGGAACTGCATCTTATGGTCGGCTCTCTCTGCTTACCCCGCAAGGGGCTTGGTATATGAAACGTTGGGGAAAATTCGTATTTTACACGTAAAAAGTTGCAGTAAAATCTCTTGTACTGTTCATACCTGCTGGTTCATACCATCAAATATATTATTACATTTACATAAATAAAAAGTATAAATGGTTTCTCTCCATTATTCTATTATTTTTCAGTCTGCCAAAAAGTCTTTATCGTTATATTCAACGATAAAATTCGACACAATTTACAGTTTTATTACAAAAAGGGAAAAATACGACACAAGCCCCAGAAAATAATTTGTGACGTTTATGACTTAACGCAGTGTCAGTAAGATTAGCACAAGATTGGTTCAAGCATTTTCAGTTCGGAAATTATGATGTCAAAAATGAAGCTCGCTCTGGTCGACCTGTTACGGATAAAGTCAATGCGATTTTTTAAAAAATGGATTAAAATCGGCATATGAATAGTTACGACCTAGCTGACAAGCTATGGTTGGCCACAAAATAGTTTTGACCCATTTGCAAAGTTTGGATACACAGAAAAGCTCACTTGGGTGCCACGCGAGCTCACTGAAATAAATGAATAAGATGCTGTATATCATTATTATCCTTGCACAAAAACATTATATAGATACAAGATTTAAAGTATTTCGTTCGCAAAGGCGAGCTTATCTCTAAAAGAGATCTCTTCCAGCCAACCGTCAACAGTGGGATATATTGTTAGGTACGGAATAGCTGTAAGTGCCTGATAAATGTTATGTACACAGATACTTAACATGCATACACTAATAACATATATACATATACTAACATACACATATGTATATATACATACATACACTTATACACTACATATGGTGAGTTTGAAACCCAATGAATACCACTTGGATACAACGAAAAAAAACAGACTCTACTCAGCCGATCAAATTCAAGCAAGAAATATAAACAAATGGTCGTAATTAATTAATAGAAAGGGTGTGAATTTTCATCATGATAACGCCAGACCACACAAATCTTTAGCCACCCAGTTATTTTTTTTTTATTTATTCAACGTCGGGAGGCATACGGTCCACCTGATGTAAAGCAGTTAGCGTAGCCTATTAATGGTTGTAATATATTAGGTATCACTCGAGCAAAGCCTCCTCTACTGCTTACACAGCAACTCTGTAGGAGCATACGGGTGACCTCCCTCACACGCATTACTCTTATTTTTAGTATGTGCGAATGATCTGCCCTACATGGTGCAGAAAATGGCGGATATAGTACTATTTGCTGATGATACCTCTCTAATTTTTAATGTGGGCCGCCGGTGTGAAAATATTGGTGTTGTGTCTGCTATTTTAAACTGGTTCACATTTAATAATCTGTTGCTAAAATCAGCTAAAACCTAATGCATCAAATTTAGTCTTCCAAAAGTGAGTTCTGCCAATACAGAAGTTCTCATTGGGAATAACAAATTAGAATTTGTTAATAACACTGTGTTTCTTGGAATTACAGTAGACTCCAAGTTACAATGGGGCCTCCATATAAATAAAATTGCCGGTAAGCTCAGCTCTGCTGCATATGCAGTTAGGAGAGTCAGGCAATTGACGGATGTGGCTAATGTGCGCTTAGTCTATTCCAGCCATTTTCACAGCATTATGTATGTATGTATGTATATCTTCACGCCAGGTCTCTTGCGGGGTAGGCAGAGAGAACCGAGCGCCATAATACGCGGTCCTTACATACTTCACTCGCTTCTGTGACATTCATAGCTCTTTTCATGCACGCTCGCCTTTTCACTGCATTATGTCGTATGGTATACTGTTGTGGGGAACAGCGGCTGACATTGAGACAATTTTGTCTTACAATAAAGAGCCATTGGCTCTATTTATAACATGGGCTCCAGAGAATCCCTCAGGGAACTGTTCAAAGAAATAAATATACTTACCGTTACTTGTCAATATATTTATGAAAACATAATGTATGCCCGTCGTTTTCAAACTTCAGTGAAAAACTTAGAAGTAGAAATATGTTGTGTATGCCGGTACATCGGCTTGCTAGGACTGGTAGATCTTTTCTTGTAAATTGTATTCGATTTTAGAATAAATTGCCTGAAACAGTTCTGTCCTTTCCTGACAATGTATTAAAAAGCACATTAAAAATACTCTCTGTAAAAGTGCTTATTATAGAATTGATGAATATGTAACTGACAAAGATGTCTGGAAATAAGTCAGCACAGACTATCTGTCCTTAATAATCTTTAATTTTACCATTTGCTATGTTTATTGTACCAATATGCTTATGAAAAAAAAATTTGTAATATCTAATTGAAAATTTTAAAAGAGACCTATATTGGCAAGTTTCTTTTAGCATTTCTTCTTCGCTAATGGTAATTTCCGAAAATAATGCTAGTATATTAAAAAAAGGAAAAAGTAAAATAGGAGAATTAAATAAGATACAATAAGATTATATTTAAAAAAAATGTAAGCGAGGGCCCAATGGCAAATAAAGAAATTTAATCTTTTTTTTTGATTAATAATATCTTGAATTTGTATACAAAATACGAAAAACTTTTTCCTCGAGCTTACATACATGTTATAGACTTTTATGCAAGATTGCGCACACTATACGCCCTAAAGGCCTTACTCGTTCACTTAAAATTTGAGATTTCTTTTTATACAACGTCGGGGGGCATACAAGCATCCTTGTAGCAAATTGATATAAAACCAAGGTTATATCTGTGGTCGTTTAAGTTGATACAGTCATAAATCAAAAATAATTTACATACATAATAATTTTGACAAGCTCGGTGGCTCCACGGTTAATAACGCGACTTTGACACCGACGCTCGTGGGTTCGATTCTCACACAGAACAAACATTTGTGTGCATGAACATGTCTGTTTGTATTGGTCTGGCTGTTTTTAAGAGAGCTAAGGTGCAGCAAAGCAGCCCGTCAGAGGAAGTACCTCCACCTCACAGAAAACTGCAGCCAAATAATTCTGGAGTGTTCCTGTGTGTGAGTGAGGTCACCAGTAAGCTCCTAAGGAGTTGCTGTGTAAGCAGCAGAGGAGGCATCGCGCGAGTGATACTCAATATATTACACGTGTAATAGGCTACGGTAACTGCTTTACATCAGGTGGACCGTATGCTTGCATGACTCCCGATGTTGTATAAAAAATATAAATAAATATGAAAAATGGGTGCCTCATGATTTGAATGATCTGCAGAAAAAAACGCTGAAACTTGTGTTCCCATGTTGAATTGGTACAGAGATAAAGGAATATTGGATTGAATTGTGACATATGATGAAATGTAGATTCTTTACGATAACCGTAAGTGAAGAAAAATGCAATGAGTGATCCCAGTTTAAACGCCGCAACAGTACCCTAAAGCAACGTTTACCAATAAAAAGGTAATGGTAACTGTTTGGTGGTCTCTTCATGGCGTTATTCACTATGGCTTTTTCAGGTCTGGTCAAACAATAACAGCAGATGTTTACTATGCCGAACTTCGAACAATGATGGCCAAATTGGCAGTGAAACAGCCTCGACTCGTGAATCGATCTTCACCATTATTGCTTCATGATAACGCAAGACCTCACACTGCACGAGAAACCGTTGTAACTCTACAGGAGCTGCAGTTAGAAACCATACGGCATACGTCGTACTCGCCAGGCCTTACTCCAATTGACTACCATTTTTTTTTTGATGATTTGGACAATTTTCTACGTGGTAAAAATTTTCTTCCCAGGAGGCAGTATAAAATACTTTCATACAGTTTGTCGAATCTAGATCCCCTGAGTTCTATCGGCATAAATAAACTTCCGATTAGATGGCAGCAATGTATTGATAATGAGGGTAAATATTTTGATTAAATAAATATGTTACATCTTAGAAAAAACGAGTTTTAATTTTTCAGTACAAATTGGCAATTTCATACTTTAACCCCTAATACAATAATGTATCTGTGGACACCGTGACGGACATGCGAGTTCAGTGCTTTTCCCCATCCCAATAATGTTCAACGTGTCTAAAGAAGTTTTCAATTGCGCAAGCGCAAACCAACAAATTTATTATTATTATATTACTTGGTATGATAACATATTTTACAGCTTGCATTTGTCATTTTTTGCCATAATCTTCAAGATTTTCCGTAATATCTTTCCGCTGGGATTCCTTGGTATTTCGGAAACGAAGCGGACTCCTCCACGAAGGTGCTTCGGATTGCTTAACTGGAAGGGAAGGGCAATAAACAAGTCATAAGTCTCTTGAAGTAAGAGTGGAAGCAGTTCCTCATCAACTTCTGCATAATAATTAAAGTGTAAAGCAAGCGGAAGTGGCTGGGCGTACCTCGCTAAAAATCTCTTCTCGAATGGCGTAAGAGTAAGACAAGTAGGGCGCATCAAAGTAGCCCGTCTGGAGAAGTACACCCACCTCACAGAAAACCACAGCCAAATAACAACTGCCTAGAGGGTGGTTGTGTTCTTGCGAGTGAGCGAGGTTACCAGTAAGCTCCTAAGGAGTTGCTGTATTATCAGGAAAGGTGGCATCGCGCGAGTGATACTTGGCGATCATAGACTGCGGTAACCACTTTACATCAGGTGTTTTGGCCTGGGTGATTTCTCTGTATCAAGAGAATGTACGTGGGGCACTCAGAAAGTATTGCGAAAATAAAAAAAGTGTTCTATAATATAAATCTTTTCAAAGTACTCTCCACCAGCCTCTATACAAAGTTTCATGCGTCTGAACCAGTTTTCGAAACACTTTTTCCAGTCGAATGCTGACAGCGCATCTTCCGGCAGCGAAAATTATATCTCTTTGAGCTGATTTTATGTACACATCGTCGGGAGGCATGCAGGCATACGACCTATCTGATGTAAAGCGGTTACCGTAGCCTATGAACGCTTCCAATGCGTTAAGTATCACTTGCGGGCTGCTACCTCTGTTGCGAGCACAGCAACTTACTAGTGACCTCCCTCTTATGAAGGTACACATTAATCCTCCACAACACAACACAACATTAATTAATATTTGGTTGTGGTTTTCTGTGAGGTGGCGGTACTTCCCCAGACATGCCGCTTTGATTAGCCCTACCTCTCTTTAAATGTCACCGTTCAGATTACACAACTGGCTATCGATACTACCTTATGTGATAAGAACTGATATTCACACTGGATGAACGTACGGAAATTACGGACAAATTCTAGTGCTATTATGAATGAAATGACCTATGGAGGACTGATGAGGTCGATATTACGTAGTAACTCAATTCACCGCTACGGGCCGAGGGGCAAAGTATAACGCGCAGCTCTCATTGGCTAGTTCATGGATCAACATCATGGCTCTTATTGGCTTATTGGTTAAAGTATAGTATCTATCTATCTATAACTTCACGCCAAATCCCTTGCGTGGTAGGCAGAGAGAACCGAGCGCCACGTGACTCGATCCTTACATATCTCACTCGCTTCTGTAACGTTCATTGCTCTTCTCATGCACTCTCGCCGGTTTCTAGAGCTCCTGAATTTGAATTTGATCATGGTAGGTAAGTGTTGGCCTTCCTCGGCTCCTACATCCTTCCACTTTTGCATTGTATATCTGCTTCGTCATTCTTTCATCCTGCATTCTTTCTACATGTCCGAACCAACGGAGCATGCCTCTTCTTATTTTAAGATTAAGGAGGGTACTTGAATTCTTAAAGTGTAGTAATTTCACATAATTATCGTACTAATATGCGAACATGAAATTATTGTAATATCTAATTGACAATTTGAAAAGAGATATTGGTCTACTGAAATTCTGTCCTTGCCATATGTTCAAAAAGCACATCAAAAATACTCTATGTAACTGATTGATGTTTGGAAATGATTCAGCACATGTATCAATATATCTAACACTTGATATCACTATATTAAAGAAGATACATGTCAAAAAATGTTTTTTTATACTACATGGGGGGGTCATACAGGCATAGGGCCCACCTGATGTAAAGCGGTACCGTAGCCTATTAACGCTTGCGATATATTAAGTATCACTCGCGCGATGCCTCCTCTGCTGCTTACACAGCAACTCCTTGGGAGCTTACTGGAGACCTCACTCACACGCAGGAACATAACAACCCTCTAGGGAGTTGTTATTTGGCTACGGTTTTCTGTGAGGTGGAGATACTTCCCCAGCCGGGCTGCTTTGATGCGTCCTACCTCTCTTAAAACATCCAGTCCGAGACAAACGGACATGTTCATGCACACAAATATTTGCCCTGTGTGGGAATCGAAACCACGAGCGTTGGTGTCAAAGTCGCGTCATTTACAGCTGAGCCACCGAGCGCGTCAAGACGTCGTCAAGTTAGAGGTGACAAATAACGAATTTTTACCTTTTTCTGTTCATCTTTTATGTTTTCTCCCATTGGTCAGTAGGCAGGAATCGTCGTGATGTTTAAGCGTGAAAACACAACGTTTTTGCGAGTGTGGGGTGCCTTCATGCGTAGTCAAGTGCTATATTAGTTTATGAGTGGTATCTATGCTAAAATATAAAGTGGAAAAGTTTGTTTATTTGGACGCGCTAATCTATGGAACTATCAAGCGGATTTGAGAATTTCTTTTTTTAAAGATAAAGATAAAAATTCTTTATTTGCCATTGGGCCCTCGCGGGCTCTTAGACACGTCTTACATTTTTTGAAATATAATCTTATTGTATCTTATTTAATTCTCTTATTTTACTTTTTTCCTTTTCTTAATCTACTAGCATTTCGGAAATGACCATTGCCAATATAGGTATCTTTTAAAATTGTCAATCAGATATTACAATAATTTCACATCAGCATATTGGTACAATAATGTTATCAAATGGTAAAATTAAAGATTATTAAGGACAGATAGTCTGTGCTGAATTATTTCCAGACATCTTTGTCAGTTAAATATTCATCAATTCTATATAAGCCCTTCTACAGAGAGTATTTTTAATGTGCTTTTTGAATACATTGTCAGGAAAGGACAGAATTGTTTCAGGGAATTTATTATAAATTCGAATATAATTTACAAGAAAAGATCTACCAGTCCTAGCAAGCCGATGTACCGGCATACACAACTTATTTCTACTTTTTGCATTTGATAGCCCAATTCTTGAGGAATACGTGTATGATATTCAATATCATGACATCACTATATGAAGCCGAGAAAAATGTCAGTGAGTAAGAAAAGAGTGTGCTTTACGTTTAGACCACACGACTGAAGTAAAACTTCTTTAATTCCATAGTATGATACAGACAATAGGCCTGCACTGTGTCTTACATATACGAAACTTAACTCGCTATGAGAGAAAGAGTCTCTCTCTCTCTTGCCCCTACAGTAATATACGAAACGTAACTCTCTCTTTCTATCTTCACTAACTTATATCTCCCTATTAACTTCCGTTCACCTCGAGCGATCACACTTTTCGTAACGCTCTCGTCACGCATTCACCAGCTTACTCCCCAAGTCTAGCGTGCGTAAAGAAGCTGCACCCACTGGGTACCGCGATGCGCGCGAACGTAGCCGCGGGGTCCAGCTAGTCTACTATAAATATGAGGACTAACCTTTCCGGATATAAAGTCTTGTAATTCCTTCTGCGTCACTGTCTTCCCAGGTTGAGTCGCAATGAAAGCCAGCGGTACCTCTCCAGCATTTTCATCGTGCAGACCAATGACTCCTGCGTCTCTAACTGCCGCATGCTGAAGCAGCACTGCCTCTATTTCCGCTGGTGCTACCTTGAAAACACTCGATACAATGAGAATTGATTCTTCTTCCGACTATGCCGTTTCATAATCCATTAGGATTGGCAGGGTCCGCTAAGCCTAATGATTTGGCGAAGATATGATTTTGACATGGAGCGACTGCCATCAGACCTCCATATCCTAGAGGGAAAACCAGACTTTTCTTTGGTGTAAGTGACGCGTCTATCGAAATGCACTTTCTTCGACGTGCGGGTTTCCTCACGACGTTTCCCGTCACCGTCGAACAAGACCAAGACAAACAGACAATGATCATGCACACAAATGTTTGTCTTGTGTAGGTATCGAACCGACTAGTGTTAAGGATGCTTGCATCCATCGACTAACTGCGAACTTCACAAGACACGGGTTAAGAGAGGTAGGGCGCATCAAAGCAGCCCGCCTGGTAAAGTACCTCCATCTCACAGAAAACCGCAACCACATAACAACTCTCTGGATGGTTGGTGCGTGTGAGTAACCAGTAAGCTCCTAAAAAGTCACTGTGCTAGCAGCGGGGGTGGCATTACGCGAGTAATACTTTTCCGTCAGGTGGGCCGTGTGCTTGTATGCCACGCGGTGTAGTATAATAAAAAAAACAGTGGTGTGGGCGGCCGTGTGGTGCCGGCATAGTAGCGTCACCCCCTCTCCGTGGGTGCCGTTGGGTACAGCTGAAGGGAACACGTTGCTGGATGACGGGCAGCAGAGTCATCTCGTGCACTGCCTTATACTGCGATCACCAACCCACCTGCCAAGCGTGGTGATTATTGTAAAATCCCCAACAAATCTGATTTATGTACATATTTATTATTATCACTTGCTAGGCGCTAAGCGGTCACCGCAGCCTATTGACGCTCGCAACACCACGGGGATGTTACTCGCGCGATGCCAATCTTGTGACCTAAGGCTGTTTCGTCACAGTACCCCACGCAAACGATTTTTGTACAAAGCCTCCCTCTGGTAAAAGTCTGGCCAAGTAATTATATTTCGAAATAAGAAAAAAAAGAAAAGAAAATGCTTTGTTTCCCCTATTTGTTATACTCTCACGGCAGTCGCACCAATGCAAAATCAATCTTCGGCTTAAGGAGTCGACTCCGCCAATCCTAATTAGGAAACGGTATACCGCTAAAAAGATGGAGACAATATGATAATTGATGTTTAATACTACAGCAACGGGAAGCAGATTAGACAGTGACGGCCCAGTGGATACGAACCCCGGCCTATTGTCTAACAGGTCGCCGGTTCGAATCCTGGCATATACCACTAAATTAGTATTTTCGGATTTATGTTCATATTTATCACTTGCTGGTAAATGCTGGTAAATGCCGGTGAAGGAAAACATCGTGAAAAAACCCACAGGTCCAGGAAGTTATATGTCGAAAGACGACAGTCGCTCTATGTAAATATCAGTATCTTTGCAAATCCTTAGGCTTATGTAGCGGATCCCCCAATTCTAATCGATTAGGAAACGGGATAACTCGAAGACTACAGTAATGGGAACATCTTGTATACTCAGGGTTAAAAAGACTTGAAAATATCTTGAAACTCCCAACGGTATGAATTCGAAGAAAACGACATAAATAAGGTTAGGAATTCTTCGTTCAGGTGAAAAATAGAATTCCCAAGCGTACAATACACAACAGACATACAAGCATATGGCCCACCTGATGTAAAACCGTGTCCTACAATTCATACAACCTTTCAGGGAGCTGTTATTTGATCAAGAGTTTTATGTAAGGTGAAGTACTTCCCCAGTTCGGCTGCTTTGCGCGCTACCTCTCTTGAAAATATGCAGACCCAGACAAACAGACATGTTCATGCACATAAATATTTGTCCTGTATAAAATCGAATCCAAGAGCGTTGTTGTTAAATTAGGAAAAAAAAATTTGCTTTAAATATATATAGGCACATTGACGTTGTTAATAAACACTAGTTTCACATTATTTTGCCTGATTCAGACATGCAAATTTATTTAAACCTATCAAATTAAATTACTATATTAACTACTAACCACTCCGCCACGGGCTCGTCATTAACATCTACATTTTTCCACTGATCGCCTGCGCAATTTTAATTATCTGTCAGTTTAATAAAATCTACCGCCTGCGCCATTTCCGTATCTGTTAATTTAATAAAGTACAAATCGCAGGTACCTGATGCCCCTTATATTTAATCAGTTCCTTCAATCTGTCCACAATGTACAAATACCCATCCTCGTCGTAGTATCCGACATCACCAGTCCTCAGGAAACCTTCTTCATCGAAGTCCTCTCTCCTGTCTTTGCCAACGTAACCTCTCATAACCATGGCACCTTTGACGCAAATTTCCCCTTCTTTATGCACTCCTAGTACTTGTCGAGAGTCAATGTCTACAATCTGAAAGTAAGCTGTTTCTGAGATTGACAAATCTTTATATAACTATAATTATATAAATAAATAAATAAATATTGTCGGACAAATTACACAGCGCCATCTAGCCCCAAAGTAAGCGAAGCTTGTGTTATGGGTACTAGACAACTGATAAACATACGTAAATACATTTTTTTTTGTAAATACATAATTGTTATACATAGAAAATACCTAGTCCAAGACAAACAGACATGTTCATGCACACAAATGTTTGTATTGTGTGGGAATCGAACCCACGAGCGTTGGTGTCAAAGTAACGTAACGTAACAGCGTGTTCCACCACTGCGCCACCGAGCTCGTCAATATAATTCTTCTGTCCGTATGTATGTTACTGAATTTCTCCTAAACGGTTGGACGGATTTTGATGAAATTTATTGAGTGTATTTATGTGAATTGGAGAATGATTTAGATTCACAATTGGAGATGGTAGGTGGCGCTGCAATCAGGTTACAGAACTTATTGTTTTTATTTTCGAACAGGGCTGGATCTGTTGGGTCCTTAAAACTAAAACTTTTTTACACAACGTCAGGTGGCATACGTTTGCAATACATAAAGTGCCACCTCTGTTGCTAGCACAGCTACTCCTTAGGAGCTTATTGGTGACCTCATTCACACGCAGGAATACAACAACCCTGGAGTGTGTGGAGGTACTTTCCCAGACGGGCTGCTATGATGCGCTACCGAATATGGCGGACACACGATGACCCGACGATTGCAGGGAGCCGATGGATCTAAGTACGCAAGAACGATTGCTGTAGAAGCCTAAGGGGAAACCTTATGCGATTAAGCTTGCGCTTCCGCTTATGCTTAAGCTTTTTTTTATACAACGTCGTGAGGCACACAAGCATACCGCCCACCTGGTGTAAAGCGTTTACCGTAGCCTATAAACGCTTATAATACATTAAGTATCACTCGCGCGATGACACCTCTGCTGCTAACACAGCAACTCCTTAGGAACTTACTGGTGACCTCACTCACACGCAGGAACACAACAATTCTCAAGAGAGTTGTACTTGTACCTATATATATTGCATATTATAGTTGTACTACGCTTATCGTGAGCATCATAAGCGTGAGAATAAGCGTGCGCTTATGCTCAAGTTTAGTGTGCTTACGCTTATACGCTTACGCTCAGGTAACAGTGTAACCTAAGCATACGGCCCACCTGATGTAAAGCAGTTGCCGTAGCCTATTAACGCGTATAATATGTTAAGTATCACTCGCGCGATGACACCTCTGCTGCTAACACTGCAACTCCTTAGGACTTACTGGTGACCTCGCTCACACGCAGGAACACAACAACCCTATAGGGAGTTGTTATTTGGCTGCGGTTTTCTGTGAGGTTGAGGTACTTCCCCAGACGGGCTGCTTTGAAGCGCTACCTCTCTTGAAAATATCCAGACCCAGACAAACAGACATGTTCATGCACACAAATGTTTGTCTTGTGTGGGAATCGAACCCACGAGAGTTGGTGTCAACGTCGCGTCATTCACGACTGAGCCACCGAGCTCGTTATCCAATTCATTACACAAACCTTTACAGTTGTACAAGCAATCACCCTGCCGACGCTTCCTGGATTTTTCACCTTTCCTTCGACATACTCATTCACGGAAATTGCAATGGACGTTTCAGTTAAACCATAAGCTTGGGCTACACCAGGCGCATTTGGAAATCTGAAACAATACAGTTAAATTTAGGGTCTAATGCGTTAGTTTTAGGGTCCATAAAGGCGGCCTTTTCACAACATGACATAGGATTTTAGCGCCTAAATATCCAACCTATTCGAGCCTGCATTTTAATACGAGGATATATTAATATAATAGATAGATAAGATATAATTTGACGAGCTCGGTGGCTCAGTCGTGAATGACGCGACTTTGACACCAACGTTCGTGGTTTCGATTCCCACTCAAGGCAAACATTTGTGTGCATGAACACGTCTGTTTGTCTTGGTCTGGATGTTTTTAGAGAGGTAGGGCGCATCAAAGCAGCCCGTCTGGGGAAGTACCTCCACCTAACAGAAAACCGCAGCCAAATAACAACTCCCTAGAGGGTTGTTGTGTTCCTGCGTGTGAGTGAGGTCACCAGTAAGCTCCCAAGGAGTTGCTGTGTAAGCAGCAAAGGAGGCATCGCGCGAGTGATACTTTAATATCGCAAGCGTTAATAGGCTACAGTACCTGCTTTACAGCAGGTAGGCCGTATGCTTGTATGCCTCCTGACGTAGTATAAAAAAAATAAAAAATAATAATAAATTAACCAATAAGCTGATTAGTGACATGACGTTGATCCATGAATTGCCCAAAAAGAGTTGCGCTTTTTACGTCGAGAGCCATAAAACAAACATACGGTTCACTTGAAGTAAAGTGGTTACTATAGCCTATGAACCCAAGCAATACGGGAAATATCAATGGATCGTTGCCACTCTCACGGCTAACACAGCAATTCCTCAGACGTTTCCTGGTAACCTCACTCACTTCATCAAGCTCCTCAAAACATATTTATATTATGTATTGAGCAGTGACAGCCCAGCGGATAAAGAACTGGCCTAGTGACCAACTGGTCCTCGGTTCGAATCCTGGCATGTACCACTAAATTCGTGTTTTCGGATTTATGTATACGAAATTATCACTAGCTGGGAAACCCGCACGTTAAAGAAATAGTATTTCAAAAGACGTGTGACCTAATCTAAGAAAGGTCTGGTTATCCCTTTGGATTGTGGAGGTCTGGCAGCAGTAGTGCCATGTAAAAATCAGTATCTTCGCCAAACCCTTACGCTTAGATAGCAGGCTCTGCAGAATCCTAAGGGATTAGGAAACAGAATAACGCTAAGAAAAAAAAATAGATATATAAGTCTCATAGCGCTTGCTTCTCCCTGCCTACCCAGCAACGGATCTGGCGTGAAGATAATAAGCGTATTTATGTTGGTGTAAAATATCTTACTTTTTGTTAACTATATCAATCACGTCTTTGGAGAGTGGCGCAGCTCCACAGTTGACCTTCTTTACGGAGCTTAGATCGTACGAAGCAGAAGACTTGGCTATCGCTACCAGCATCCTTGGCACAGCAATGATGGACTCAACCTGGAAGTGAATATAGCTAATTATGTTACGATTTGATCTAATCTTTGTTTGTTTTCATCGATTATTCATGAGAACTATCACCGGGCTCCATCCACTATGTACCGCATGAACACGCTGGTTCTGGTTGTTCCTGTTCCACAAGGCAGGCAATCGGGACGACTACAGCTGCCGAGGCTGAGACGACATGAGTAGTCATAGCAGTGACGACATGCATCTACTAACGGTAGTGAGTGAATTCCGGCGGGCATTACTACTCATGAACTGATTGGTGGTGAAAGCACGCAAATCAACACCATTCTTCATTGACGATGTGCATCATTCTTCACGTGAGTTAAAGAATGATATATATTGTGATTCTTTAGTTCGAACATATTTTACATTGTTCTCTACTAGTTACGGTATCTTTTTGTTGGAACAGTAGGAGTTTTCTCCTCTACCACAACAGTCATCACTAGCAACACACACCATGTCTATTGCCACACACATGATCTCTACTACTAACACGTAACTTGGTGCTTACTGCTAATATTGCTATGGACGTGTTTTTGAATCTATATCGCAGAGAAACCCCAAGCAGGTTTCCTCCATCGTACGCTGTACAATCTACATAAGGCCCATAGTAAGGGACCACATTTCTGTGCCGTAAGGCATCACTAGTAGTACATTGGTTGAATGTGCCTTTACTACAAATATACTAATCACTGTACAAGTAGTAAAACTCATGACTCTCCATCGCATGTAGTACAACCTTGAGCTTCCATATGAGGCTCATTGGAGAGGCCACAATAGACGAAATAATGCTCTAGTAAAAGTTGAAAATATGTACTATTTTCAATTAAAAACATGGCTCTTCATACATACGAGTATTGTAAGACCCAGCAAGGGATCGTGCTGTGCTCCGCCCCGTCAGACATTCTGTGGGACCTCTTACTCTAAGTATCCGTCTAGGAAAGCACCTCCACCTTACAGAAGACCACAGCTAAATAGCGATTCCGGGAGTATTATTGTGTTCCTGTGAGAGTAAGGTCGTTAGTTATTTGAGAAGTCGTTGTGCGGGTAGCGGGAAGACCAGCGGATATCGAACTGCCACGAACAGTGTGGGCGCGGTAGACTGGCGCGGCGACTGGCGCGGCGGCCAGGGTGACCCGGCTGACCTCTGGCCGTCCGCGGGTTAGTAGGGTTGCCGAACCCGGGGATTACATAATATCTGCCCTGGAAGGCTGTGATGCTAATATGCACAAAAGCTCTGTTGTAGTGGTCGTGCCGGAGAAGGAGACCGGAGTGGACCCGACTGCTACAGCAGGGGGCGACCGGGGGCCCTTCCGCCCGCCGTGCCAGGGCTAAAACCATACTGACGATCATTAATTAGGGAGTGATATTCTAGGTAGCGGATCAATTGATTATTTATTAAGGATTCGTTCCATGACTTTGCACAGCACTGAAGTTACGGCAATGGGGCGGTAAATTATGTGTCTGAGCGGTCTCCCTTTTTGGGGACTGGCTGCACGTTGGTCTCTCTCCAAGCCCCGGAAAACAACCGGTCGAGTACGAGAGACGAAAGAGGCAACGTGCAGAGTGCAACGTGGGCACCATCCGACTTCAGTGATGGTTTGGTAGGGTATTAGCTATGAAGGAGTGACTGAGCCATACTTTCGTGAAAAAGGTAAAACATCGGCAAAAGTGTATCAAGATACCATTCTTGAGAAGGTAGTGAAGCCCCTTAACAACACCATGTTCAATAACCAAGAATGGTCCTTCCAGCAAGACTCGGCGTCGGGTCATAAAGCTCGGTCTACGCAGTCTTGGTTGGAAACGATCGTCGTCTAGTAACCGATCTTAATCCGCAGGATTATGATTTATGGTCAGTTTTTGAGAGTACGGCTTGCTCTAAACGCCAAACGTAGTGGATTTGGAAAAAGAAGATCTATACTGAATGTGTTTTTCGTACATCGTATTTTGTTTCATACTATTTATGGTCACTTACTTTAAATTTTTCAATGGTTTTCAGGTACGAATCCACTTCAAATTTAGGTAGCGTGATGCAACTTGCTCCATTGGTGAGGCCTATAAGGTTCCCCACTAAACCCATGGCGTGAAACCACGGGGTTATAGACAGGCCCAGATTTCCTTCGTTTTGCAATGGCCTGAAATATTAGTCCATATCAAAATTTACTTTATCTTTCCCACATCCATTGCAAGGTCTGCCTAACAAGTGGTTATCATATAGCCTACAAACGCCGTTTGGGGTCGGTACCAGAAGCGTGCACGCCGCGACCCTGCCAGTCCAACACTTGGACTGCAATTCTGGACCCAAACCGCACAGACGCGCGGATTAGGGCGTCCCCCGGAGGCGACGCGCACCGATCCGCCCCCGTCGGTGCGAAATCTAAGGCATGCGGCGGTGGGGGCCGCCACCCACCACGCAACGCCCATCCCGGCGGGTCGAGGAGAGCTGAGTGTCGTATAGGCACATGGAATGTGAGAGGTGGTCTAAAAGATAAGATGAATGAGTTGATAGATATAATGAACGTGAGATGCCTAGATGCTTTGTGTGTGTCAGAGACCAAGCGAAAGGGAAGCGACACCGAAGATCTGCCCGGTGGCATGATGGCCCTGTGGTCCGGGGTGGACCAGGACGTTCATGCCAGCGCTGGCGTAAGTGTCGTGCTTTCATCTCGCTTGGCCGCTGGTGTGAAAGATTACGATTTAGTAGGTCCAAGACTTCTCTGGGTTAAGATAAAACTGGGGATTACGAGAGTGTTTTTAGTTGCAGCATATGCTCCTGTGAGCTCTGCTGATCCCCAGGAGCTCGAGAAGTTTTGGGAGACTGTAAGGGGTATTCTGGATTTGGCCGAAGCGAATGAACGGATAATTATGTGTGGTGATCTGAATGGATGGGTTGGGACCAAGCGAAGCAGTTATGAGGCTGTGCTTGGTCCATACGGAGATAAGAGAGTGAACGATGCTGGTAAGTTACTTTTAGACGTATGTATGGAACGAAACCTCCTTGTGTCGAACACGCTCTTCCATCACAAGGATATTCACACTTACACATGGAGACGGAATGAACAGAAAAGTGTGATTGATTTGATTTTGATAGATGAACGTCTCCGAAAGTCGTTAATGGATACAAGAGCCTTCAGAGGTCCCACTCTTGAAACGGACCACTATCTGGTGGTAAGCCGATTTGTGGGCCTTTTCAAGAAGTGGAGGCACTGGCGAGTGCGTATTCCTTTCGGAGACCATGAAAGAATAAGAAGTGAAAAATTGGAAGATGAAAGTGTGAGGAGAACGTATGTACGTCTAGTCAGTGAAAGACTTGCGAACGCGAGTCTTTCCGACTCAGATGTAGACGAATGTTGGAAAGTTCTGAAAGAAAGTATGGTGGACAGTGCGAAAGAAGCATGTGGATGCGCAAAGAGACGTAGAACACTAAGAGGAGATGCCTGGTGGGATGCGGAGGTTCAATCCTCCGTGGAAAAAAAGAGGAAAGCGTGGCTGGATTACGTATCATCTTTGCACCAGAGTGATGGTATGAAAGAAATGAAGAAAGAAATATACCGTCGATGCAAGAATGACTCCAAAGCTTTAGTGAAAGAGAAGCGTGAAAGACTACATATGATTGAGGAAGAGAAGCTGACGAAGAACTTCGAGGCAAATACCAAACTCTTCTGGAGAGAGGTAAAGAAGTCTCGAAGTGGTTCGTCAGCATCCAGAATGGACAAGATAAGATGTAAAGCTGGTGGCATTCTTGCTAACACTCAGGAAGTGTTAGAACGGTGGAGTGAATATTTTAGAGAAATGTATGATTATGTCCATGACGCTGGCATTGTGAATGAGTCTGTGATTGACTCGGCAGTGCCAGCGTACCATGAAGACATTACTATGGATGAGATTGAATGGTCGATACGAAGTTTGAAAGATGGAAAGTCAGCGGGAATCGATATGGTAACAGCTGAGATGATCAAGCTAGGTGGTACCTGCGTTAGGGACGCCTTCTGGTTTTTGAGCAAATTATGCTGGAGAACCGGAAGGGTCCCGAGCGATTGGAGACGCGCAGTCATCGTGCCCTTGTATAAAGGCAAGGGCTCACGTATGGACTGCGCCAACTATAGGGCCATCAGTTTGATCAGCTTAGCAGCTAAAGTGTATGGAAAAGTCATTGAAAGGAGAATGAGGGTGAAATCCGATGGAATGCTTTGGGAAGCACAGGGTGGATTTCGAAGCGGCAGAGGATGTACGGATCAAGTTTTTTCACTCCGCAACATCGTAGAGAAGCATCTGGCTTTGGACCAGAAGGTTTTCTGCGGTTTTGTGGACTTTGAGAAAGCATTTGATAGAGTCGTGCGAAAGAATCTCTGGAACATTTTGCCCGGATATGGGGTTGACGGTGACCTACTCCGTGCTGTGCAATCCACTTATGAGGATTGTACAGCATGTGTGCGGGTGGACGGCAGCTTGTCGCCCTGGTTTGATGTCAACATTGGTGTCAGACAGGGATGCGTGCTGTCGGCTCGGCTGTTCATCCTGTATCTGGACAGTTGTCTTCAGAGAATAAGAAATATGAATGTGGGAATGCGAATGGGTGACTCAGTGGTCAACTGCCTGCTTTATGCAGACGATGCGGCATTAATAGCAGAATCACCATCCGAACTGCAAACACTAGTTACAACAATGAAAGATGATTGTATGAAGAAAGGCTTACAATTGAATGCGAAGAAAACCAAGATAATGGTATTTGAAAGAGAGACAACCAGAACGAACACTAGGATTATGGTTGATGATGTAGTGTTGGAGCAAGTGAATGAGATTGTATATCTTGGAAGTGCTTTTAGCAGCAATGGAAGGTACACCGCTGATGTGGAGAGACGAGTGAGTGCCGGGAATAGGGTGAATGGAGCGTTGGGTAAACTTCTAGGCTGCCGAAATCTAAGCCAGAAGGCACAGCTCGCTGTACACAACGCGGTGCTAATACCAACGCTAACTTATGGAAGTGAGAGCTGGGTATGGCAGAGAGAGCATGAAAGTAGAATAAATGCGGTCGAGATGCGAGCATTGCGCAAAATTTGTGGCGTAACGCTTGCTGACCGCGTTCGTAATGAAGACGTGAGAGAAAGAGTTGGTCTAAAAGAGAGTGTCGGTGTTAAGATAAGAAAGGGCATGCTCCGTTGGTTCGGACATGTAGAAAGAATGCGGGACGAAAGAATGACGAAACAGATATACAATGCAAAAGTGGAAGGATGTAGGAACCGAGGAAGGCCGAGACTAACCTACCATGACCAAATTGGTCGTGTTTTATCAGAAGGTGATGTCAGAAGCCCCAGGAACCGGCGAGCGTGCATGAAAAGAGCTATGAATGTCACAGAAGCGAGTGAAGTATGCAAGGACCGCGTCTTATGGCGCTCGGTTCTCTCTGCCTACCCCGCAAGGGACTTGGCGTGAAGATATACATACATACATACATACCTACAAACGCAAGAATATTGCTCTTTTTTTAGTATTTTTTTTCATAGCGTGCAAGTATTAACACGCTCGTGGGTTTGCTCCCACACAGGACAAACTTTTATGCGCATGAACATGTCTGTTTGTCTTGGTCTGGGTGTTTTCTATGTATCATAAATATGTATTTACAAAACGAAATGTATATCAGATGTCTAGTACCCATAACACAAGCTTCACTTACTTTAGGGCTAGATGGCGCCGTGTAACTTATCCGACAATATACATTTATTTATTTCAGGTTTGTAATAATAACTTAAGAATAGTAAAAGCCCAGTGGATAAATAACCCGCCAATTATAGTCGTGAGAAAACCTGTAGGTACATTCAAGAAATTGTAGACTTCTTCCCGCGCTTGTGACGAGTAACATTGTTGTTTTACTCGTACTTGAAATTTTTATAATTCAGTATAAAATTAGTTTTGTGTGACAATTTTGATAGTATTTTGTACCATAAGTGCTAGTGAAATTATACAGTAAGGAAAAAACTCAAATATAACACGTTTATGTACTTTTTAGAAGACGTGAATAAGTTCATCAAGAACACCTTGTAAAAATCACTGTCGTTTTACGGGTGGTATTTAAACTGGGTTGATTGGGTCTAGGTACCCTTCCCAAACATTTTTTCAGCACAGTTCCTGAAGCTGGAACATAGAATTAAGATTTTCAAATGGTTCTAAACTGAAGACTTTGAGACTGGCATAAAGTAGCAACACTATTGCCATATATAAGATATATATATATATATATATATATATATATATATAAAAAGAAGTTGTATTTCAATAGTCGTGTGACCTAATCTAAGATAGATATGATTTTCCATCTGTGTTAAGGAGGTTTGACGGCAGTCGCTCCATGTAAAAACTAGTATCTGCGGCAAATCCTTAGGCTTGAGTATCAGACCCCGCCAATCCGAATTAGAAAATGGATTATGCATGGAAGAAGACTTATTCCTATAATCTTCCTCTATTTGTTAATCAGCATATTGAAACCTCATCTACTTATTGAAGAAGATTTCTCAATCCTCAGTCAATACAAGAAAAGTATTCACTCGTTTCTTGATATCAGCGATGAACCTAATCCTGCTGTTTCTATCTCTGCTGCAATTAAATTCAAGAAGTATTTGTTATAATGTGCAGATTGCAGCATTTCCTTATACAAATCCTTGGGTTATTTCTGGTTTCCCCTCTTTAGTCTCCCTCTCTTTGGGATTGGCGGAGTCAGCTACTTGCGTGAGCTTTTAGCGAAGATACAGATTTTGACATGGACCGACTGCCAACAGACCTCCACACCTCAGAAGGAATATCAGACGTTCCTTAGGTTAGGTCACACGATTTTTAAAAATATAATTTCTTGGAGTGCGAGTTCCCTCACAATGTTTTCCTTCACCGCCGAGCAAGTATGTGAGTATATCTTTACACCAGGTTCCTTGCAAGGTAGACAGAGAGAACCGAGTGTCATAAGACGCGGTCCTTACACATCTCACTCGCTTCTTTAATATTCGTAGCTCTTTACATGTACGTTCGTCAGGTTCTAGGGCTCCTGACATCACCTTTTGATAAAATACTACCATTTTTATCGTGGTAGGTGAGTCTTGGTCATCCTCGGTTCCTACATCCGTCCAATTTCGCATTGTATATCTGTTTCGTCACTCTTTCATCCTGCATTAGTTCTACATGTCCGAACCAACGTAGCATACCTCTTCTGATCTTAACACCGATACTCTCTTTCAGACTAACTCTTTTTCTTACATCATCATTGCGAACGCGGTAAGCAAGCATTATGCCACAAATTTAAGTAAGTGCAGAGCATGTGATAATTACAAATATATTATGTACAAAAAAGGCGAATTTAGTGGTATATGCCCACATCGGGATTCGCTATGTATAATAATAAGTTAACAGGCTAATTCTATACGTGAATATTATATGAATAAAGATAACATTCCTACGCTCCTACATTTTTCTACTTTCGAGTTGTATATGTGTTAGGCTATGTCCATACCGAGCCATCTCATCTACAACTTTTGGCTTCAGCACTTCGTTTGTAGTATCCAATTGTTGAAAATTTTAAATTTATGTTTTAAATATCATCTGCCTCTACTTACTCTACACAGCAGGTAGCTATAATATTATAATGCTCCAACATAAGTCCTTTAGGCATTCCTGTTGTCCCAGAAGAATACATAATAAACACTAGATCATTTTTATCAACATCTGCTATTTCAAATTCTTCAAAAAAAACGTTTCTCTTTAACTTGCTATCAGTAATGATGGGTGTTTCAGCTGTAAAGATGTGGTTAGCAGGTATTGCTATATCATTATATAGTATCGTATTATTATATCTTATTTCACCAAATACAATTATTTTCTTCAAATTTAATGTTCTGAACATTTCCTCGTGGACTTCAAATGCCATTGGTGAACAGAATAAATAATTTGGATTTGATATCTTGGTAATGTGTTCCAATTCAACTGAAAAAGAGAAGAATTTATATGTAGTAAACTTTTTCTTGTTACATATATTTAGCCTGTATCATTAATCAATCCAAACGCTACCTTATGGAAGTGAGAGCTGGGTATGGCAAAGCGGGCATGAAAGTAGAATAAATGCGGTCGAGATGAGAGCATTGTGCAAAATTTGTGGCACAACGTTTGCTGACCGCGTTCGTATGAAGACGTGAGAGAAAGAGTTGGTCTGAAAGAGAGTGCCGGTGTTAAGATAAGAAAGGGCATTCTCCATTGGTTCGGACAAGTAGAAAGAATGCGGGACGAAAGAATGACGAAACAGATATACAATGCAAAAGTGGAAGGATGTAGGAGCCGAGGAAGAGACTAACCTATCATGACAAAATTGGTCGTATATTAGCAGAAGGTGATGTCAGGAGCCCCAGGAACCGGCATGTAAAGAGCTATGAATGTCACAGAAGCGAGTGAAGTATCTATGGACCGCGTCTTATCGCGCTTGGTTCTCTCTACCTACCCCGCAAGGGACTTGGCGTGAAGATATACATACATACATCATAAGTACGTATTTACAAAAAAATGTATTTACGTATGTTTATAACGGTTTTGCGTGGTAACTCAACTCACCGCTACGGGACGTGGAGTAAAGTAGAAAGCGCAGCTTTTATTGGCTAGTTCACGTATCAACATCAAGTCTCTTATTGTATTTCTGCTTAAAGTGTTCTCCCATTAGTCAGTGGGTTCGAATCTCTGAGATATTTAGACGTTAAAATACTACGTTGGTAAGTAAGGGTGACTTGAGGGTGAGGGTTTATGTATATGGTGGAGTGATATAGTGCTTAAATGTTTAGTGTAATACAAAAAAAAAAGAAAGTTCAATAAAAAGTACAGTGAGATTTGCAACTGAATTCGGTGCAGTCCCACGGGCAATGTGAAGAACAGTTTATTTTGAATTAAACAATTTTTAACAGAAGTATCGCGTGTTTTATTTATTTTGTTGAAGCTGACGTTTCGAATGTTTTGCAGCATCCGTGGTCGCAGGAAGACTAAGGTGACATTGGTTATTCAATTATTGCATCTACCGACATGGATGGATTAATTATATACGTTCCGATTCACACAAAAATCGCTCACGGTGTCCGAACGTTTTTGAGTAGATCTCTGGGTTTTTGACTTGATTATTTCTAGAACTGGATCCCAAGCAGGTGGTACTTGCCAACCATCTTCTCTATTAAAATTGGGGTGTTTTCTTATTTCAATAGCCTCGCGTAGCATTCTAGGCATGTAGGGAGTCTCCTTGGCAAGGATTTGTGGTTTATCGAACCGCATGTAATGGTTTGGCTGGTCCAACATCGCGTGTCTGCAGTGTGTTCACATACTGCAGACACGCGATGCGATAATCGCGAAAACCTAAGACAATACAATAGTCTATTTTGTGCGATTAACATATCAAATATGCATAACTTATAAATAATGTTAGTTGGCTAAAAAAGCCACTTTTTATTCTATTACTGGGAAAATGTTACTATTCAGTTGATGAATTCTTAAATGACAAAAATATTGTATGACTATTATTTTGATTACCAGATTGCTTATTTCAATATATATATTAATAATAAATAAATATTAAATATTGTCGGACAAATTACACAGCGCCATCTAGCCCCAAAGTAAGCGAAGCTTGTGTTATGGGTACTAGACAACTGATAAACATACGGAAATACATTTTCTTTTTGTAAATACATACTTATTATAGATAGAAAATACCCAGACCAAGACAAAAACAGACATGTTCATTCACACAAATGTTTGTGTTGTGTGGGAATCGAACCCACGAGCGTTGGTGTCAAAGTAGCGTAACAACGCGTTTCACCACTGCGCCACCGAGCTCGTCTATATATATATATATATAATTAACTAGTTATTGCCATTCACAAACATTTTCATCATTGGTTATTTCCTTCATTCTTTTTATAATACGTCGGGAGGCGTGTACTACGTAAAGTGGGTACCGTAGCCTATTAACGTTTGCGATATATTAATTATCACTCGCGCGATGCGTCCTCTGCTGCTTACACAGCAACTCCTTGGAAGCTTACTGGTGACCACACTCACACGCAGGACACAACAACCCTCTAGGGAGTTGTTATTTTGCTGCGGGTTTCTGTGAGGTGGAGGTAGTTCCCCAGACGGGCTGCTTTTATGCGCCCTATCTTTCTTAAAACAACCAGACCAAGACGGTTTTAGGGTGAGGCACGCACGCATGAGTGACGCCCCTGGTGTTGCAAATGTCCATAGGCTACGGTGACTGTTTAACATCAGGCAGGCCGTATGGCCACACAGGCACAGACAAACATTTGTGTCAAGCTCGTCAAAAAATCGTGACATCGGTTATTTCCTTCATTCTGACACTGCTACAATAAACTTTCCACGGTACACTATACGGTGCTTTTGTTTTCCTTAGGTAATATACCGTGCAGTCTTAAGTACTAACCATGAGTATATCCAGGATTATAAGGTGTAAATATCGCTCCAGTACATACAATCCCTAATATTGTGGCCCAGAATTCCTCCCTGTTTTCCGTGCATACCGCTACCATGTCTCCCTTTCGCACACCCAGGTGAGAGAGCGAGACAGCAAGGTTCATGCCTTGCTGAGCTATTTGGTCATACGTTAATGTGCTGCCTGTGACTCCATCTGTCTGAAAGCAAAAATCATCATTAGTGTCGTAATTATCTGCGTCTTTATTCGTCCAGTATGCCAGGGGATGTCAAGGAGTTTCTGGCACTGTATGTTACTGGTGTGAGGGGATTGGGATTTCCCAAAAAACATAAGTCTCTTATGTCGGGGTGCATTCAGACATGATTAATCTCCGTATTCATCCGCCTGAACGCCTTCCAAATTGGATCGCAATTTTCGATCGCAGTAAAATAACTCGCTCCCATCAAAAAATACGTTTTGTTTTGTCAAAACCACACTCTTTCAGTAATGTATGTATGTATATCTTCACGCCAAGTCTCTTGCGGGGTAGGCAGAAAGACCAGAGCGCCATAAGACGCAGTCCTTAGATACTTCACTCGCTTCTGTGACATTCATTCTTTCAGTAATAATTTAAAATAATTCGTCTCGAATAAAGGCCGTAGCTAATGCGTGAAAAAAATACTCTGTTATTGTTTTATAAATATATATAAACTTACGAAAGCTACTTTATTGCTTCGTTCTAGAAGTTTCCTCAAGAAAAAGTCACCAAAATTAATGTTGGCTGGTATCATCACACCGCTAGGTCCGTGCAAATAGTTCTGTTTTTTCAACATTTTTATCAAAAATGTAGATAAATCACACAATATAAATATGTATAAACACGACTTTATCTTGCGAACAATTTAAGTACACTGAGTCCGAATGTAATATTTCTTTATCGTCGTAGTTATGTGATAATATTTATTGCATGTTGTTTACTTGAGTAGTATAAATAGACAAAGACAAAATAGTTCAGTACATTTTTGCTATTATTAGACTAACATCTACAGCGTCTGAGGATGTCTCGTGGAGAGGCAAAACACGTATTGCAGAGACGATCAGAGCAGCTAGGGCAGCAACGGTGGCATGTGATATTCTTCCTTTGCATTGTTTAATACAGACGAAAATGAAGTACTAACTATTTTAATGAGCATGAAATCTGATAGTGCCCCCGGATGAGACAAAGTACCTATAAATTTTTTAAAATCTGCTCATAGAATAATAGTTCCTGTGATCTCTCACTTAGCCAATTTGTGTTTTGAGCAGGGAATCTTCCCTTCGGCTTTTAAAAGGGCACTTATAACGCCGGTGCATAAGGGTGGGGATAAGACTGACCCATCCAATTACAGACCAATATCAGTTCTTTCATCCATTTCTAAAATTCTGGAAAAATTAATAAATATCCGCCTCATTAGCTATCTTAATAAACTTAATATCCTTTCTCCATGTCAGTTCGGTTTCAGACAGAAATTATCCACAGAAGAAGCAGTTTTGGCACTTACTTCCATTATAACTAACGCAGTAGATAGCGGAGCGAAGTGTCTAGCTGTATTCCTCGACCTCAAAAAGGCATTTGATACGGTCTTTATCCCCACTCTTCTGAACCGGCTTGATTGAATTGGTGTAAGGGGTACAGCGCTTGATTTGTTTACTGATTATTTACGTGGGCGTACACAACAAGTTAACCTAGGTGGACACATAAGTTACGAGGAAAGTGTTGATTTTGGCGTGCCGCAAGGAAGTGTTCTGGGTCCTACGTTGTTCCTCGTGTACATTAACAACATCTGTAGCTTGAAACTTGATAAAGGGCATATAATTTCATATGCAGATGATACGGCCATTGTATTTTCGGACAGAAACTGGGAAAGTGTTCGTACAGTCACTGAGACGGGCTTGGCGAAGATAGCAGAGTAGTTAGATTATAACTTCTTAACTTTAAATCTCTCAAAAACGGACTATATTTGTTTTACAAAGGACGAACTGTTATACGGGTTCTGTTGGAAGCCTTTTTAAAAAGCAAAACTGGATTTAGACTTATTTTATTAGGCTTAGAACAATGAATACAGAGATTTTTGTAAAGAAGGCGAGTGCTCTATATGATGGTTACCGGACGACTGGCGTCCCGCTCCTCCGAGTACCGAGACCTATCATGATTGTGCTGAGTATGCATGGAGGTGTAGAGCGTGGCACTATTGCCTTATAGTTTAGGATATAACAGCCCCCTCGTTAAGAGGAAACTTACGGAAAGTGAGTTTCCGGAGCGTTATTCCATGCGTAACCGAGGTTGTGTATTTGTATCGGAATTGGATTCAATTTCGTTGGTGTTCATAGTCCTTCTGCTACTACGAAATTTCGAAAGAATAGAGAGCTTGCCTTTTTTACATACATACAGGATTATTAAACTAATACACATAGTTATGGATAACACATTAAGAATCGAGAAGCTGATATGGTTAACAAAATTATTAGGGTTTTCTAATGGCATTAAATCATCAATGATTTGTTTAGAATCTATTTTGAATGTGTTCAAATCATTTAATATTACAGTTTTAATCTTAGGATTTGAAAGTGTATGCTTTAATTTATTAAAACTACCAATATTACAACAGCTATCATTAATGATGTTAAAATCGGAAGATACAGTTGGTATTCTTATACTAGGATTACGTTTGGCGATAAATTTAAGGTTTTTATGAAAACCTATACATGCTGATGGCATGTTGAGTACACCTGTACCAGATATAATAAATTCTGATACTTTATTTTCACATTCGACTGTCAGTTTAGTCGATTTGGATTGGACAAACACCCATTTATTGTTATCTAACCTATGCCAAATGTCTATTTCTCCGAATATAAACTTAGACTTAACTTAGCTTTTTGGAAGCGAAGAAATAACTTTAGTTATAATTTCTACTTCACATGATGGGTTATTTGTAACAGAATATACATCTTGGATTTCGCAAAGATAAGTTACAGTTGGAATAACTTTACAATTGTTTAGATTTTTCAAGTATGTGTAAGAAAATTTATCGCTGCTTAATGCTAAGAGTATTTCAGAAGGTAGTACCATAGCAAAAGAGTTGTGCGTTTCATTTATAAGAGGTGTCGGTAAAGGTACATTCTTATTTATATTATATTCTAATAAACTAACTAAAGGTATTTTTATAATGAATATAAGCTTATCATCTAAGTTGGTTCGGACATGTAGAAAGAATGCAGGATGAAAGAATGACGAAGCAGATATACAATGCAAAAGTGGAAGGATGTAGGAGCCGAGGAAGGCCAAGACTTACCTATCATGATCAGATTGGTCGTGTTCTATCAGAAGGTGATGTCAGGAGCCCTAGAAACCGGCGAGCGTGCATGAAAAGAGCAATGAATGTGAAAGAAGCGAGTGAGGTATGTAAGGATCGAGTCGCGTGGCGCTCGGTTCTCTCTGCCTACCCCGTAAGGGATTTGGCGTGAAGTTATAGAATAGAATCTAAGTAATAACATATCGAGTCCGCAACGTTAATTAATACATGAATGTTATTAAAATCTAAGTTTATCGATACAGGAATCAATATAGTATTCGATTTCGTTTTGAGAAGGTTTTCGCTATACTCTGTAATCTGCGTATTGTATGTTTTATTTTTGTTTGCGAATGATTTATGGAAATCGTTGTACTCGTTGTGGGAACTGTTAGGAATTTCTTTGGATGCTACAGTCGGACCTGTGAGGGTCGGCAAGTGTGGAATCTGTTCAGGTAATTTAGAGACTTCAGGGTTAGAATTTTCAGGGCTATAATTATCAGTCAAAATGTCGTCGTTATCTAGAAGATCAATAGAAGGTAGATCATTACTATCAATATTTAATGGACTAGACGGGAGACGGATGTCAAGGTCTTCTAGAGTCAATGGACTGAAAGGTACTGAGTCTTCGGAAACTGTTAAGTGTCGATTTGAATCTTCCAAATCGTGGTTGATTTCAGGAATGGGATCCTGAGAAGGCGATATAAGTTCTGAAGGTCGATTATCACTCGATGAGCCTTCTGTAGGGATAACAGGATTTACGGGGAATCGAGATAATGCGTCGGCATTGCTATTAATTTTACCCTTTTTGTATTCTACCTCGTAATCAAATTCTTCGAGTTTTAATCTCCACCTGACTAGTTTAGATCCAGGGTCTTTGTAGTTAAACAACCATTTTAGAGGCCGATGATCGGTTACAATTTTAAATCGACGGCCATAAAGATAGGGTCGGAATGTTTTAGTACCAAAAAGGATTGCTAAACATTCTTTTTCTGTGGTACTGTAATGGCATTCGGCTTTATTTAATGTCCTAGAGGCGTAAACGATGGGTTTGTCGCTTCCTATTGGACCTTGCGATAGGATAGCCGAGATCGGATAGTTAGATGCGTCGCAAGTTAATATAAATGGTCTTGTGAAGTCCGGGTATACCAGTAAAGGGGCTGAAGTTAGACACGATTTTAATTGTTCAAAGGCTAATTGTTGTTCGTTTTGCCATTTAAATGGGATTTCTTTCTTTAAGAGATTCGTGAGAGGTTTGGCAATTTTTGATATGTTTTGTATAAACCGACGGTAGTACGATACTAGGCCAAGAAAGGACTTTATATCCTTTTGGCATTTAGGTTGTGGGAATTCTTGTACAGCTTTGATCTTCTCTGGATTTGGTTTTACTCCTTCGTCAGTGATAATATGGCCAAGATAAGATACTTCCTTACGAAGGAATTCACATTTGTCCGGTTGTAATTTTAGGTTAAAGTGTCTGAGCTTATCGAAAATATTAGAGAGATTTCTCATATGTGATTCTAGGTCGAATGAGTATGTAACTATATCGTCAAGATAGACAAAACACTGAATACCTTGGAGACCTGAAAGCGCGGTATTCATTAGTCTCTGAAAAGTAGAAGGTGCATTTTTGAGCCCGAATGGCATTCGCGTGAACTCGAAGTGTCCTTTTGGGACAGAAAAGGCTGTTTTAGGTGCGTCTTGTTCAGACATCTCGATCTGATGAAAGCCAGAAGCAAGGTCGAGAGTGGTAAAGTATTTGCTCTTTCCTAATTGATCTAAAATTTCGGCTATGTTTGGTATTGGGTATCAGTCACCAATGGTGATATCGTTTAATCGGCGGTAGTCGATAACTATTCGCTATTTACGCTGACCTGAAGCGTCCATTTTCTTTGGGACGATCCAGATCGGTGACGACCATGGAGATGTTGAGGGTTTGATAATTCCTTCATCGAGCATCTTATTTATTTGCAATTGAACTTCTCGTTTGTGTACTTCAGGGAATCGATAGAATTTCGTATTAATGGGAATAGATGAAGTAGTAGGTATGTCATGTTGAAGAACATTAGTACTTGTAAGCTTGTCGTTAGGGAGGTGGAATATGTCGGAGAAAGTTGAACAAAGTTCCTGTAAGGCAACCGTTTCCTCATAGTTTAAATGTGATACTCTTAGCGGATCAATGACTTCCCTAGTCCGGTCTAGAGTGTTGTCGGTTTGATAATTGTTTGAATGGGATGAGTAGAGTATCTGGCAAAGATTTGTTTCTCCTAAGGGAGTGATTTTTAGTTTAAGATTGGAATTGATAGTTAGTGAAGTTTCAGAAGTGTTCACTACGGTAATGTTAATTCTTAAGTTGGGTTTTACTTTGACGATACAATTAGCGATAAGCAAGGAGTTGATTGGGTTTTGATCCAGTATGAGTCCTTCTTTTACTTCTGGATTTGCTACGGAACATTCTATTATAGTTTCTGTTCGAGGTGTAATTATATAAATCGGTTCAGTAAATTGGAGCGGGAGTTTTGTTTCATTGACAATTGACAAGTCCAATTCACCAAGTACTTGGGCCTTATGGTGGATCAGCGGTTGTCGTGGCATATGCATTTGGACCTGATTATGAATAGAGTTAGGAAATTGATATGGTCATTTAAAAACTTGCGTCATGTTGCCACAAAGAGCCTTCTGAAGCAAACATATATTTCTCTAGCGCAATCTGTGATAGTTTACTGTTTTACTATCTGGGGCGGGGCTACAAAAACGAAGTTTTTGGAATTAGAGAGGGCACAGCGATCGAAGAATCGAAGGATTTTTTAAACCCTTTAGATATCCAACAGAAAATCTATACTCAGAATTGAATCTTTTAACTGTTAGAAAACTATATATACTGCAACTTATATTAAAGAAACACAAAACCATCAAGCATCAAAAATATAAACAGTAGACTAAAATACAAAGTAGCACTTACAATTGCCGTGAAATCTGCTTTTGCAAATCGACAATATGCTAGTTGTGCATTTAGATTATATAACCAAATAAATAAGAAAATAAATATAACCTATCCGGAATAAAGTTCTTTCAAACTTTTTCGTAGTTTTGTTGCGGGGTATTCTGTCCGCGTATAGGCGTAGTCCCTCACTTGTTTTCGATTTATTGCGAAGTAGTTGTATCTGGAGATTCATAATAAATTTTAATAAGGCGATTTTTCTGAGGAACGTATTTACCAAATCTAATCGTTTTAAGCGGCTTGGGACAGCCTTTATAAACCAAATTTGAAATCTTGATTACTTCCTCATAGTCAGATTTGCATCTCAAAGTTGAGTTAGTGTTATTCAACTCATTCTCACCCAATAATATGATGTTTTTTTCTAGTGTAGCGGTCCTGTAGTTCTAGGATGAGGTTTACGTTTTTAAGTGTCTATACTCGTATTTGATGTATGCCTTAGCAGTATGAGTATTTTCAATGTTCCACAAATGCATAATAGGCCCCACAAATCGATATCTTGAATGAAATATTTTTATGAAAGCTGAGATTGTTAAAAAATGTACTCTACCTTAGATGAAATTGATTGAATAAGAATAACTTAAAAAGCGTAGTTGAATATTTTATATATAAATATTGTCGGATGAATTACACAGTGCCATCTAGCCTCAAAGTAAGCGAAGCTTGTGTTATGGGTACTAGACAACTGATAAACATACGTAAATACATTTTTTTTCGTAAATACATACTTATTATACATAGAAAATACTCAGACCAAGACAAACAGACATGTTCATGCACACAAATGTTTGTACTGTGTGGGAATTGAACCCACAAGCGTTGGTGTCAAAGCATCATAACAACGCGTTTCATCACTGCGCCACCGAGCCAGTGTTGCCAACTCTACATGTCAAAAAGTCGTTAACCTAGGCTTGAAAAGTCGCTAGATGTCGCTAGCTATGGACAAAGATCAAAAGTCGCTAGAAGTCGCTAAATGATCCCAGTAGACTGAGCGCTAGGGATGGAAACTGAGTGCATTTCTTTCACGTACCTCTAATTCTATATTTTTTTTACGCACGGTAGAATGTGGCACAGTGTTTTGGTCTGTTGGAATAAAAGAAAATAATTTGATTTACTTACACAGAATAATATTTGTAATCGGCCTAGAACAATTAAAAATTATAAAAAATTTAATTTAATACTAAAAATAAAATATAACAAAATATTATTTGACAACAAATGAAAAAATAATTATTTCACAAATAAAAGTCTGGGCTGAGATCTTGCCATATTTTATGAAGATAGTTAAAATACTTATTTATTTATTTTATTTAAACTAGAAGTCGTTAGAATAGTCGGTAGATTTTTTTGTCGCTAGACACATAATTTAAGCCGCTGTAAAAAACGAAATGTCGCTAGATCTAGCGACAAACTCGCTAAATTGGCAACACTGCACCGATCTCGTTTAATTTTTCCGTGTGTTAATGTGAATTCAGGCATAAATATGTACGACATAAGCTGCCTCATTTTTCTACTTACCCATCGTGGTGTTATACTCAATTGAATTGGTTGGTTTTTTTTTTTTTTTCTCAATTGGTTCTCAAGAAAAAAATCTTTTTTTTTTCAACTTCTCGTAAATACGGTACTCGTAGTTACTTAATTCATGATTATGAAACTTTCTCACTGTCACAGCGGTGACACTCCCTATATGTGAGTTGTGAGTTCGAGTTCGTGATCTTACGCTGGCGCGTTTAACGCCAGGGTTCATACTAGGTTTCATAATTAGTGATTATGAAACCTAGTAGTCGAGTGTACAATTTTGTTTTAGGAAAATCAAAGGGGACGCCTAGGCATGGCATGTAACAATAATAAGAGCATGATTATTAATGTACGTAACAATAAGTCGTAAGTGTTTCACCTATTACATCCGTTGTGACGAGCGATACACAAGCCGGCGGCTCCCTAGCAGAGGCAGTAAGCTGACTGCCTGCTGCACACTCCGCGCGCCGCGCCGCCGCCGTCCCCTTCGCTCCTCCCGACACACACATAGTTGCGCGTGTTTGTACGAGCACACATGCATAAGTATCATTTCTTTTCGTGCAAGCGTATATATTCTTTATCTCTGTAGCGAAAGAGAGCTAAATTACCTGAATCGGAGTGTACCTTACTAAACCAGAAGAGGTAGCATAAAGATTACAAATTAATATTAATATTAGGGGAATAAATTTGTATTCTTTATGCTACCTATTTTGAATCAGTTTACCAATCCGCAATTCAAAAGAATACCATCGCATCAGTTTAGCAATTTTCCTTTCAAATAACATACCTGTAGATATCGATATTAACCCTGAGATGGTATATACACTGCTTCTGTCATTAGATTTGATCAAAGATGCAGGGCCAGATACCTTTCAGGCACTTTTATTAGTGAACAACAGTGTACAACTTAAACTCCGCTTTACTTCATCCAATTTACTGTCCTTTACAGAATATAATACTTTTAATATCGATTTTGAACGGGTGATAAACGCTGTGATCACAAACTACCGTATAATTTTAATTAAACTCAATCCGATAATGAAACATATTTTTATCACCGAACCCTAATAATACATATCACACATTTGAGCTATCAGGGTTATAAAAGCATTGTTAAGATAAAATAGTTGCCTTGTTTTTAGTAATAATGTTAAAAATCAAAATTATTTGTACGGACCTAGTGATGGTCTCATACCCGCAGTTATTAATTTCAACCAGTTTTGAGTGCTTCGTGCCTTATGAGATGGTGCAGAGTCCTGTTAGAATATCCAGTGTCTGTTTTTGAACATTGTTTGAGAAAGAGGTTCTACTATGTTTGTTAGGACGGTATTTTGGTAAACCACGGCACTGGTTTTTACGCCTTTTTCACAGAAAAACACCTAAGTGAAGCCTGAATATGAGAACCATGATTGATGAAGGATAATGCCCTCGCTGGATCCTCGGATACGTGCGCTCGTTTCTTCACAACTGTGGGCATACACCTATCATTTTGGTTGTTGTAACTTATTCGATGGTATTTTTTTTTTAATTAGTCAAAGTATTTCTGGCCAGTATTCCAAAATTAAAATAATAAGGTTTTGACAGAACTTATGACCCGACTAGGTATCACATCTGCGATTTAAATATATACATACATATTTCATATGTACCTTTAAAATACCGATTCATTGGACATAATGTTAGTTTAAATAGCTGTGTTTAATGAAAATCATCTGAAAAGCGGGAAATTTACACGATTCACTTGAAAGGACGCTTAATGAACGTGTTAGTCATAATACTGCATTTGTACTTGATTTGGTCGGGTTACACAATGCCTCTGTTCTAATTTTTAGAAGTAGCTGTTGTTAGTATTTCTATGTTATATATTTTCAATCAGGAACACCGTTCCTATATGAAGTCTATATGTTCGTCTGTGTGTGCGTTTGTCTGTGTATCTGGCTGTCGCTTTTTTTCGAATATTCGAATTTTGACTTGAAGATTCGGATTCTGCATAAAAAAGTAGAATAGGAATGTCTGAAAAACCAATCTCCTATCTCTTAAGGAACATGGTCAAAATGGCCGACAAATTAAAAAAATATATATATATTTAAGATTCGAAAAGTAAATTCAAAATTAGAATAAGAATGTCTTAAAAACCAATATCATATTTCTTAAGGAACATGGTCAAAATGGCCGACCAATTAAAAAAAATAATAATCAAATTGTTATATAATTGACGAGCCAGGTGTTCCTCTGGCAATGCAAGCTTGCGCATTCTCAACTGGTTTTTAATGTGGTTTATATTATACGTTCATTTATGTATAAACATTTTTTTTCAGGATCACAATAATGAATGAATGAATGTTAAAGAAGCGAATGGAGAGTGTAAGGAACGCATCTTATGGCGCTCTGTTCTGTCTGCCTAACCCGCAAGGGACCTGGCGTGAACATATACATACAATAATGTAAGAAATTATATTGAAGCGCAATTTTTCTTGAGATCCTGTAATGTGTGCAAAATGGATTTCTGCCATAACACGTCAAATATACGAAAAGATCTTTAGACCAATGCAAGTAAGCAGCATCAACGGACAATCCTCCCGGTGACAAGACAAGTCTGGGATAGATCACGATGATCATGCCAGTGTGAGTGTAAATGTCGTACCCTCCATTCCCTAAGCCGGAGTGAGAGAATATTAATTAGTAAACTCAAAACTTCTTATGAAGCTTTTTATGAAACTGTAGAATACGCGAGTTTGTCTGGTCGCAGGTCCAGTAAGCTCAGAACGGAACCAAGGTCGTGAGAAATTTTGGGGGTTCTAAATTTTAGCTGAAGATAAATGAAATTAATACCTAGTACGCTGATGTATGCGAGTCAGCTTATGACTGACTCTAAGAGATATAGGGCGTATCAAAGCAGACTTTTTCTTCCTGCGAGTGAGTGAACTACCGGGGACAGGATCAGCGGTGCTGCCGGTGACTGGGGAAGAGAAGTTCCAGAGAAGTTTTCTTCCGAGAACTTTTAAGTTGTGGAATGAACTTCCAGCCGAGGTTCTCCCAAGGGACTACTGAATTTAGAAGAGGAGAGAAGAGGTTTTTAGAGGGTCAGCAATGGGTACGACACCCCTGGTGTTGCAAATGTCCATAGGCTATGGTGTCTGTTTACCATCAGTCAGGCCGTATGCTTGTTTTCCACCTTGGTGGTATAAAAAAAAGATATCTCTCTCGAAAATAACCATTACTTCATTTCCGATTGTAGACATTTATTCTCGAAAAGCGTTAGAGGCATACAAAGAAGGCGAAATTTGCGTCAAAGGTACCATGGTCATGAGAGGGTACGTTGCAAAAGATGAGTGAGATGACTTCAACGCAGAAGGTTTCTTCAAGACAGGCGACATTGGGTACCGTGATGAGGAGGGATACTTATACATTGTGGATAGATTGAAGGAGCTAATTAAATATAAGGCTTATCAGGTACGTGTAATTTTTTTGTATTTAATTTAGCGGAAAAAAGCACATGTGTTAGGTATGAACGATAATACAATCAATGCGACGCACAAATTCTTGTACCGTATGTTCTCGATCTAAATAGCTGTATCTACACTGGATGATCCACCGCGCTTCCAATCCACGTACATACTAACACGTACGTATTGGATTGCGCGTTATCCACAGGCTCGGTGTCCTAAACTGTATTGGAGGAGTGCGATCCACACTCCACAATCGCGGATCGTTGATCCAACCTAGACCATCCAGTGTGGACCCAGCTATACAATTTTTAGTGTTAACAATATATCAGTTACATTTCTTAACATCAATATTGTTGATGATTAGAATGCGTAAGATAAGGGAAGTGAAAAAAATACTCAACCTTGAAAGTATGAAGATTGATCGATTTTGAAGATGAGAATATTGCCAACACTTCACCTTACTGACATATTGCCTGATTATTCTCTACTGATTCTAATCCATTATCCTTTAAGTCTAAGCCAAGGTTACGTGCATGCGATTTACTCTGGCTTTGAATACGGAAGTGAAACATTCGCATTACAGAATCTGAAATATAATGATATTCTAAATATTACTAGCAAATTCTGTTCCTATACGTTTAGTATTAAGATTATCAGGCGCTTAGTGTAGCGTATGACGCTGGTGGATAAATGGGTGCGTTGTCAGCCACCCTATACAGAAATACAAATCTAGCCGCGGGTCACATTTTTAAATGTATTACTTCCCTGGGAAGGGGAAAACTGGATTTTTCTGAATTTGCTATAAAGCTGTAGGCTAATACTACTATTCTTTGTCACCACATCCTCGTTCACTAACATACATGGTGCACGCAAGTCATTATGGCTTTGACTCATATATGACAGATTTCAGAGAGGTAGGACGCATCAAAGCAGGCCGTCTGGGGAAGTACCTCCACCTCACAGAAAACCGCGGCCAAATAACAACTCCCTAGAGGGTTGTTGTGTTCCTGCGTGGGAGTGAGGTCACCAGTAAGCTCCCAAGGAGTTGCTGTGTAAGCAGCAGAGGAGGCATGATAAAATTACTAACACGTTGCGATAGTAATAAATTAATTAATTAATCAAAGTACAATACAAAGTAACAACATACACATATAGTTCAGGTTCAGAGTAATGTATGCGGCACTAATAATACAGCACGTACGTAAAGAATGTATCCTTGATATTATTGTTCCTCCAACTTGTATCTTTTGCAGTCTGCAGTACTGTGCAGGGCTCCTTTGTTGATTCTATAGCTTAGCTGTAGCAATACATAAATTACAAAAATTTGCCCAAATCAGTGTTGGATTGTCACCTCAAAGGGGGTTTTACCCAGATAGTCTACCACATGTTCTGTTAAGGCGATCCCTTTATTTGAACCGAATACATTCTCTTTACGTTAAGTTCTTGATTTTAAAAAGTAAATACTTACAGGAAGAGTCCTCTTAAGCCACTAGATGGCAGCTGATCTGATTAGATGTTCTTTGCATAAAGACCGATTACGCTCTGTAGTAAAGAAAACCCCAGCCGTTTCTATCAATAATCATATCTGCAAACGTTACCGAAAATTTTACTATAAACTAATCCGTAAGCTTAAAAATATTTACAATATAGGCAGAGTTACTAGATCGACATAACAAACAATTTAACAAACAACAACTTTCTGCACTCCCACTTTATCGAATAAATAGAGATGAAGTTAAAATATAAATATATTCTCCTCGCTGGACAGCGTATAGCAGACGAAAATATAACCAGAATCTTTTTTGTAACTCCCACTGTGATCTTATCTCACAACTAAAGGACAAAAAGTTCGCCTGTATCGGATGGATTCATCAAGAAACTTGTAAAATCAATCGGAAAATACATATATTGTAGTGCCACTTACACATATTTATAACTTGAGTTTATGTACTGGAATCTTTCCGGATACCTGAAAAACGGCTGCAGAAAATTCAGTCCACAAAGGTGGTACTGATTCTCAAAATAATTACAGATGAATGTCACTACTGAGTATAATTTTAATCTAGTGAATAAACGCCTAATGCAATTTCTAAAAAAGCATAAAATATTTACATCTAATCATTATGTATTTAGATAGGGCACTGCCGAACAAGCGATTACACTACTGAGTGATACCACATCAAATTATCTGGATGAGGGGCAAAACTGTGCAAGCACATTACTGGATTTGGCGAAGGCATTGGATACTGTATGTGTCCCAATTCTCCTTAGGAGGGCGAAACTAATCAGAATTAGAGGTTTCGACAGGTTTCGTAACTACCTCTGGGAAGAAGTCAATATACGAAGAGCCTTCGTCAGTTCCAGGTCTAATGTGTTATTTGGTTGTCCCTCAGGGTAGTCCTATGCTTTTTCTGATTTACCTGAACGATCTCTCGATGCTTAAATTAGGAAAAGCAGATATACTAAATTTCCGACAATATCGATACTTTATTTCATGGACGGTCGTGGGACATATTACTCTAAATTGTTCAAGATGGTTTTAATCTGGCGACGGCGTCGCTGAATGACAATTTACTGACTCTAAATTCGAGCAACACTAACTTTATCCTCTATCGCATGACGACCTCATTTCCACCTCTGATTATATTATTTAATACTATTAGTGCATATGTGAATATTATTAAAATTCTCAATTACATTAATAGTGGTCAAACTTCATCCGCACTGACATGTTCCTGTAGAAGAATACAAAGAGTAACCAACATGAAGTTGTTGAGTGGGGTGCATCAAAGTAGACTGTCTGGAGAAGTACCTCTACCTTATGGAAAACCGTTGCCAAAATAACAACTTCCTGGAGGATTGTTGTGTTTCTGCGAGTGAATGAGGTCACCAGTAAGCTACCAAGACGTCACTGTGTTAGCAGCAGATGTGGCATCGCACGAATGATACTTAATGTATTATCAGCATTACTGGCTACGGCCACCACTTTACCCCAGATGGACAATATGCTTGTTATACCTCCCGACATTGAAAAAAAAATACATATGTGCAGTTCACATACGATAGAAGTAAACCCTGCAAAATTGTGAACTTAATAGTTACGACAATATTCCGCATTCGTTTTCGGCATACTTTAAAAATGTTTTTATTAAAATAACGAAATGTTTATATAAACAATACACGTAGTAATTAGTCCTTTGTCAGTTCCCGCTGCAATTTGGGCTCCTCTTTTCGCTTACCAACAGGCGAAACGGAGCCACCATGCTGAGCCAATATAAAAAAAACGTGTACAATACACCACGGTTGTAACGACGCCTTACCCCAAGCATCGTGATACGCTGACGCGCATGATAAGTGTTCCGAAACACCAAATATCAACTTCGCCAGCAACACCGACCATTTGCGTTGAGAATCACTTTTATCTGGGCCATGCGTCACGGCCTCGTGAAATGTATCCATGCAGCATTTAGATATTACTTATTAACCCTGTAATTAGCTAGTAAAACTGATTGTGATGCTGTCAGTCTGCCAATAAAGTACATTCCTCACAAAACGCCTTCTTGATTCGCACACACACGTACAACGCTCGGACCCTGTAATAAACACTATAATTATAATGCCTTCTATCTCATTCTTTCGTACATTAAATCCTATAGATGTCTGTAGTTGTCTCTTTTTACTGTCGCTTTTTTGTTTCAAGGTCAAAAGGTCACTAGTAAGGAGTTACTGTATTAGCAGCGCAGGTAGCATCACGCCAGTGACATTTAATGCATTCATAGACTATATAGATGTGTCGTATAGTACGCAAGTATGCTTTCTGACATTGTATTAAAAAAATAACCAAATTAATATTACAGATAAAAAGATTAAGTAATATTTATAAACATAAACATAAAAAATTCTTGGTCTTAAGAAAATAACCGCAACAGATATACAAAATTAATACATTTATACAAACAACATACAAAAATACAGGTACTATAGATTATTATTTATATGTGTGGGCGTTTACGAATTATCTGCTCTTCATCCATTGTGGTTGCCATAGCAAAAGAAAATAAATCACGTGGTACGCTTAGTAGGTTTAATCAGTCCTGATTACAATTAACTCTCGCGAAATGTACGCACGCGGATCGGATGTAGCCGGATTAATTATAGGAACGCGTTCCAAAGTGGCCGCTGTAGAGCTGTCCCCACTCAACCCGCCTTTTTTTGCCATTGATAGCTCGATGTTGCCAACCGTAGCTCCTGAATACACCCAAGTCGGTTGTGACTTGACTTGACGTTCCATTTCTACACTCCACGACATATATTATATTATTTGGTCTGAAAGCGAGTGTGGGTGTTAAGACAAGAAAAGGCATGCTCCGTTGTTTCGGACATGTAGAAAGAAACAATGACGAAAAACTTATACAATGCGAAAGTGGAAGGATGGTGAAGCCGAGCAAGACCATGACAAACCTACCATGACCAAATTGGTCGTGTTTTATAAGAGGTGATGTCAGGAGCCTTAGAAACCGGCGAACGTGCATGAGAAGAGCCATGAATGTTAAAGAAGCGCTTGAGGTGTGTAAGGATCGAGACATGTGGCGCTCGATTCTCGCTGTCTACGTCGCAAGGGATTTGGCGTAAAGATATGGATTGAAATAAAGTCGAATAGTAGGTTAGTATGCCTTCTAACATTACATAAAAAAGAGTAGTACTTTCTCTCAATAAAATAACCACAACAGAAAAATAAAAATGCAAATATACAAATTTAATACAGACATACAAAAATACAGGTAATACAGAATATTATGAAAATCATACTCGTATCACTCATTAAATGCAATGGGATCACAATTCAAAAAGTTCGATTCAATACTATCATTACGAAAATGTCACTTAAATCGACGCCATTTTGTAGTAAATTGAAGACGTCCTTTACTTTACTCAAATGATATTAACATAAATATATTTAGTTATGAAATAAAAATCTGCAAGAACAAATGTTTTAAAGTTTGTTGTGCTCGCCTTGCTAAATATGCTAATTTGGAATTGTGGCTCTTTTGCATTGAATGAGCAATATCACAGTTTACTTTTACCGCTGTTAGCCATAACTTTCAAGACTTTCCGTAATATTTTACCGGTGGCGTTCTTCGGTAACTCGGAGATGAAGCGAACTCCACCTCGTAGATGCTTCGGGTTCGACAACTGGAATAGAAAAAGTCACCAACATGACTAAAAGTGTAAATGGTCATGTATGAGTCAAATCCATGGTCACCTGCCTGCACATTTTCTATCAGTGAAAAAGGGTCTGATGAAATAGAATAGTAGTATTCGCCTACAACTTTAGCAAATTCAGAAAAACCCAGGTTTCCTCTGCCCAGGGAAGTTATATATTAAGTTCCACCTGAAAAGGTGTATCTGACCTATGTTGTGTGTGCCTGTTTCATATATCCCTGAAAACATAGAGCCTCTGTTACTTTGCAATAGTTAAAATTTGACCCGCGGCTAGCAGTGGAGGTCAATGAAGAAAAACAAATGGCAGGCAAATGAAACCAATTATGGTACAGCATCATAAGCGCCTGATAATTAGGTTTTGTATTAGGCAAAGTAAAGATGACCAACCTTGCCAGCCACATAATCTTGAATTTCCTTCTCCGTCGCTGTTATTCCTGGTTGCGTAACAATGAAAGCTACCGGTAGTTCTCCAGCAGCTTTGTCATATAAACCAACTACTCCCGCGTCACGAACTGCCTCATGTTGAAGCAGGATCGCCTCGATCTCAGCTGGTGCTACCTTCAGAAACGTATTACACATTATGAAAATCAATTTCATTTCTCGTAAGATCTTACATATTACGATGATGTATCCCGAGTTTAAATCAGGATTTTTTTTCATGTGATGGTTTGACTATGAGTAAAATTAAGTGAAATGGCATTATTATAATCCTTAAAAGTCTTAAAATATATCAGTTCGAGTAAAATACGACAGAGACAGTGTACTGAAACTTGAACAACTAGGTCCAGACTTTATGATCCAGGTTGGATCAACGATCCGCGTTTGTGGATCGTGAATCGCACTACTCCGATCCAGATTAGGGGATCGGGCCTGGGGACAGCGCGCGCTCCAACATGTATGTAGTACGTACGTAGATCGTCCAGTGTAGACACAATTATTCAGACCGCAAATATACAGTATAAGAATTTGTGTATCGCAATGATCATATCTCTTCTTTACCTAACCCATGCGGCAGTTGTTATTCTGTTAATAAAAATACTACTATAACTTCACGCCAAATCCCTTGTAGGATGGGATGAGAGAACCGAACGCCTCATGACTCGGTCCTTACAAACCTCATTGCTCTTCTTATGCACGCTCGCCGGTTTTTAAGGTGTCTGATATGATGGTAGGTAAGTCTTGGCCTTCCTCGGCTCCTACATCCTTCGCGTTTTATGTCTGTTTCTTAATTCTTTCTTCCTGCATAAAAATGATTACGAAATGTTTTACGTACCTGATAAGCCTTATATTTAATCAGCTCCTTCAATCTATCCACAATGTATAAGTATCCTTCCTCGTCACGGTACCCAATGTCGCCTGTCTTGAAGAAACCTTCTTCATCGAAGTCATCTCCCGAATCTTTTCCAACATACCCTCTCGTGACTGTGGTACCTTTGACGCAAATTTCACCTTCTTTATGCGCTTCTAATGCTTTTCGAGAATTAATGTCCACAATCTGAAATGAAGTACTGGTTATTTTCTTTTTATTATACAACATCGGGAGGCATACAAGTATACGGACCACCTTTTTAGCAGTACAATAATGATGTTGTCAAATAGTATATTTAAAGTACATTGATGCATGTGCTGAATAATTTCCATACATCTTTTACATACAGGTAGTACATAGAGTATATCTCTAGATAGAACAGTTTCAGGCAATAAATCAATAGGTAATTCTAATTTTTTCATTTATTATAGAATACAATTACCTGACCTAACCTAAGGAAGCATACAATTTGTAACAAAAGACCAGCAAGCTACGCCGATCCCCGGTTTGAATTCTAGAGTACATACACTAAATTAGTGTTTTTGGATTTATGTACATATTTGTAATTACGAGTATTACCAACTCGGCGGTAATGGAAAACATCGTTAGGAAACGTTGGTTTGATAAACATTTCATTGATACCTTAAAAATGCAGCTATTTTATTCATGGCAAACTTTAATTTGATGCTGTTTTGATGCTTTCATACATATTTTTACTTTTAAACAATTTCATTTACTCATTATATTTCACCATACATTACAGAGCTTATTCATAATATCGAGTAAATCTAATTGACCATTGATTCTTAAACTTAGAAGTTTACCAGAAGTGTTATTAAAAGTTGGTATAATAAACATATGACATGAAAGAAATTCTTGTAGAAGTAAAGCAGAAAAAAAATGAAACAAAAAAATTAATAGGGAGACAAGGCAGAACAATGTATTTTTCTTTTCCTACAACTAGATTGGCAAACAAGCATGCTAAGTGTATTCATGAACACGTAATGGTGTCATTACACGTACCTTCACGGTTGTACAAGCAACTACTACACCGACACTTTGTGGTCTTCTCAACTGTCCTTCAATTTTATAATTCATGCTAACTGCAAGAGTCACTTCAGTTAAACCGTAGCCTTGGGTCACTCCAGATGTACTGGGGAATCTAAAGAACAAAACAAAAGATTGCGGTAAAGCCTTTCTACACGCATCTTAATTTATTAGGATGAGAAGGCATTATCTGAAGAATCCACCTGTAGAGACTATGAGGATAACTTCACAGTAAACATTACTTATTGTGACGCCAGTACGCCGAGCCTTATTCCGCCCCAATATCCTTACATGAGATACAATTAGGCAATGATGTAAAAACTACATCTACAATGCTATTTATATTTTCTTACCATGACGAAACCTCTAAAGATCTAAACATTCATTGAAAAACAAAACACCACTTTCTAAAATATCTAAGCCAGATTATTAACCAATTAAAATGTTATTAATATACCAAAATGGTAATGATTTCCGAATGTTAAAATAAACATAAGTTAACTAAAAGAAAAAAGATATAACAGCAATATAACTGCGCTATTCATACTGCTGTAACATCTTTCTACGGTAGTATTTATATTTCGCAAGACGTGTGACCTAACCTAAGGAAGGTCTGGTTTTCCCTCTGGGTTGTGAAGGTCGGACGGCAGTCGCTCCATATCAAAATCAGTATCTTCGTCAAATATTTAGGCTTAGGTAACGGACCCTGCCGATCCTAATGTATTAGGAAACGGGATAACGATATAAAGAAGAAGAAGACTTTGAAGCGTCTTCAAAAATGGTTAAACAAGGCTCTGTTTTAATATACTCCTCCTGCCCGTATCACAAGGAATTATCTCATTCTCTTTTCTTTTTAGTACCTACGCACCTAATTAGGTTCACTTCGTTAATATTTACGTGGAATAAGGACCGCGTTGTGTACGCGATGCAAGCTGTGTCTTCTGGCACGCTATTCTCCACACTCACTCGCCTCTCGACATCAGCGACGTATCTATAATAGCTCCTATTGCTAAAGCTGATCAAACTTGTAGTACTATAGTTGCGCCATTTATCAGTGACGCTTTGTCTCTATACAAGAGTATACAATAATTGCACCACTCCAATCCGTTGGTACTTTTCTGGTTCTCCAGCATAAATTGCCAGGAATTAACGTCCTGGATGCAAGCGCAGCCAGTATATTGATCTACTCAGCTACAATCATAAATATTCCGGCTGACTTCCCATTTTTCAAGCTTCGTCTCGACAGTTCAATCTCATCATGACGTCATAAACTGACTCTTAGCATGCCACTATTCAAATTTCCACAGATCCTGGAATATGTTTTCTATTTCAAACTTTCATTTCCTTAATCTAAAATCTAGAATATCCTACAGACTCCCAAAACTGGAGCTACAACTAGAAAACTCGCATGATCTACAGTTTCATAATAATCCACAGAAGTTTTGGGCTTACCAAGCTGTACTTTCACACACCGGAGGCTTAGGGATAGGAGGGTAGACGCCATACTGCACTGACATGATCGGTTTTAATCCATACCAGACTACAAAGTTTTCTTGTCACCGGTAAGATTGTCGGTGGCATTTCACTTCCGCTTAGTCTCTTTTATAGACAAAACATCTAAGCGTCTGTCGTTTATATACCTATCAGTTCATGCTCCTTATCTATCAGTCCACCCCTTACATTCTACATGGTTCTCAACTGTCATCGACCGATTTAAACGCTGCGTGCGGTGGCTTCAATCGCCTCAACGTTTTTTGCACCATGGCGGGCAAACTGGACTATTGCCTCCGTGCATAAGCATGCAATCGGTCTAGAATTTCAATCAGTTGCTTTAGCAGCGATCGCGACGAGCACGCTCCGTGTACAAACCCTCAATATAATTAATCTTATACAAGACTTACTTCTTATGAATACCATCGATTATTTCTGTAGAAAGAGGTGCAGCAGCACATCTAATCTCCTTTACTGAGCTCAGATCGTACCTCGCTGAAGACTTTGCTATCGCCACTAGCATCGTAGGCACAACGACTATCTGATCTACCTGGAAAGATTAGTACTGCTGAATCAATTTATGACCTCATTCTCTCTCAATATTTTTTCCTACACTTTAGCAGCTAAGCTGATGACTATGCCACGGACTGTGCTACCACGGACCTGACCACGGATTTGGCACAGTCCATGCGTGAACCCTAGCCTTTAAACAAATATACGATGATTGCGCTTCTACAATCCGTTACGAGCTATCCTGGTTTCCAGCATAAATTTCACAGGAACTAGAAATGATCGAGACTAGAACTTGATAGCCTTCCGTACTCAAATGCCATCTTTTTTATCAACTAGGTCATAAATCAAAGATGAAGGAAAATTGCTTACAATTCTTAATGCAATGTAAATGACATGTAAGGGTGTATATACTCACTTTATATGTTTCAATTGTTTTCATATACAAATTAACTTCAAATTTAGACAGCGTGATGAAACTTGTTCCATCGGTGAGGCCCAAAAGGTTTCCCAGTAACCCCATGGCGTGAAACCACGGAGCTATGGTCAAGACAAGACGACCTTCATATTTTAAAGACCTGGAATATTAAGCGACCGTTCTATAGAATGTAATAAAGTAAAGTAAAAGTAAAATTAGTTTGGAAAATGACTTATTAATGCAGGATCCAGTAATTTTGAAAGCTCGGTCATATTGGTTTACGCTTCTTGCATTACTTCCTCTGATGTTTTTGATAGGCAAATTGTGTGAGCGCAATACGATCAATGATCTCTCGGCTCATACGAGATTCGCCCTACTTTAGACAATTCAACTGAACTTGTACATTAAATACTGTAAGCACACGTTTCAAAACTTACTCTTTTGTGAAATCAGTAATAATATCCTCAATAATCAAAATAATAATGAAGAGTAGATAGAGTTCAATGCAGTACCAGAAATAGAACTATTGTGCCTTGAAATGGATATTGAATTAAGCCACATTAACTTAATTGACAATCGGCTGTTGTTGATAGATAGCACACGTTAAGTCTTCAGGCGGCTTGAAAACTTTTAAGGTGACAATCGGTTAGTCAAGCCTACTGGCTTCCTTCATGCGTATTGAAGACTTTGTCGTCGTCCATCCGCAAAGACGTACGTAGTAGATGCTCTTAAAACTCGGTAGAGTATGAATCTTTGTAGGCGTGGATGTTTAAAAGTTTCTATTACAAGTAGCAATAAATCTAATGTTAGATCTTCAACCAGACTACCAAATTTAAATAGATAGAAAACAAAAACTCGTCGCACCGGTAGTGGCTACTGACAAAGATTAATATAACGATAAAAAATATTTATTCGCCATTGGACTTTCCCAGGCTATTAACAAGTCTTACATTTTATAAATATATATTTTTTTATATATTAATGAAATCTTTTAATTTTTTTAAATCAATATCTCTCTTTTCAAATTTTCAATTTAATATTGAAATAAATTCATGTCAGTATATGGCATACATACATATCTTCACGCCTATCTCCAATTGAGATAGGCATAGACAATGGAACGCCAGGTGCACCGTTACAAATATACCTCTCCCGCGTCTTCCACATTCATCAACGTCTTCTCGGATGCTGTTCGGTTTCGGGTGCTTTCGATTTGGCGTTGTGCATGTAAGACGGCCCCTGTCGATATCTCCACCCACTCTTGCTCGATATACTTCTTTCGTAACTCTTTCGTCATCCATTATTTTCAAATATCCGAACTGTCTCAGCATACCCCTTTAACTTTTTGTCATCACATCATCTTTCATTCCAAATTGTTCTCGTATCGTGCTATTTCTTACTCTATCAATTATTCTGTCTGTAATAATGATATCAAGTGGCAGAACTGAAGATTATTAATAAAAGGCGCGTGTGTCTGTGCTGGATTATTGCCTGAGATAGTCATTTACATATTCATAAATTCTTCTATAAGCCGTTATACAGAGAGTATTGTAAGGAATCATTAGAATGTACAAGGTCCGGGATATGCTCCGGTGATTACAATTTTCACACATATGTGCGGAACTGCGGTGAATTTCTAATAACTTCTGACTTACTCGATACAACACGTAGATATAACATTATAATGCTCCAACATAACTCCTTTAGGCATCCCTGTGGTCCCAGAAGAATACATTATAAACACCAAATCATTTCTATCAACGTCAGCCGCTTTGAACTCTTCAAAACCAACGTCTCTTCTCAGTTTACCATCAATAATGATATCTGTTTTCTCAGATAATGTTTCGTTAGCAGCTATTGCCATGTCATTATATGAAAATGTATTCCTATATTTGTTTTCGCCGAATACAATGATCTTCGAAAATTTTTTTCTAAACATGCTCTGATGGGCGTTAAATGCAGTTGGAGAACAAAATATGTAACTTGGCTTTGATATTTTGATGATATGTTTCATTTCAACTGAAAAGGAGCAAGCATTACATTTTTAATAATAACTCGGCATCATCACAAGTTGAATGCTAGCATCTAATCCATCGTGCCTAAACGGTGAACAGCCTTTGCTACAAGAGATAAAACACGGAAGTGCTGACTTGCTGGCGAAGTCCATTAATTCAGTGCATTCACTGTTTAGATGATTAAAGCTGAATAAACAAACAAAAGTTTTATTTGTCTGTCTGTCCAGATAAATTTCTGAAATGTCCATATAAATGGGTAGACCCTTCGAAACCCGGGTGGTCGTATACGATCGCGAAATGTATGAGAAAACGTATATAACGGGTTCTGACTGCTCAATCAAAAAAAAATCCCTTCTTCTTTTAACCCCGTAAATGTTCCGCCCGTAAACTTTCCTTCGAAAAACTGTTGAAATTACTTAGTCTGACCATAAATACTGTTACAATTAAAAATAAACAAAATATAACATTTAAATTTGGAATCTGTCATTTTTATATGATTGTTCATTGAATTTTCTCATTTTAGCGCCAAAGCATCGTACAAAATTATGCGATATTAAAATGGAGTGGGATGATAAAGAGAACCGAATCGCTGCGATTGCATTACGCAAAGTAGGTATGGAGCCAAATGCAATTTTTAAAACTCTCCATACGCTTGGTATTAGTAAAATGTTTGTGTATCGGGCTGTTAATAGGTACAATGAGAGCTCCTCTGTTTGTGACAGAAAAAGATCTAGCCGTCCACGTAGTGTTCTTTTAAATTTTTTTTTTTTTTTTTTCGTACGAAAAAGTTGGTCAAAGCAGTAAGGGAAAGGATTCGAAGAAATCCTGTCCGGAAGCAAAAGATTTTATATCGGGAGATGAAGATAGCACCTAGAATCATGTCGCGCATTTTAAAAGATGACTTACTACTTGCAGCCTATAAGGGATGTACTGGTCATTTCTTAACTGATAATTTAAAAAAGAATAGGGTGGTAAAATCGAAATGACCGTATTGAATTAAACAATTTTTAACGGAAGTATCGCGTGTTTTATTTATTTTGTTGAACCTGACGTTTCGAACGCTTTGCAGCGTCCGTGGTCGCAGGAAGACTAAGGTGATATTTGTCTTACATTAGTTATTCAATTATTACATCTACCGACATGGATGGATTAATTATATATGTTCCGATTCACACAAAAATCGCTAACAGTGTCCGAACATTTATCAACAAGATCTACTAAAAATGTTCGGTATAATACTCGAGATTCAAACAGTTATAAGTTGCTAAGAACGTAAAATTTTCAGTGTGGCTGGCTTTAGGTATACGCCTATTGTAGATTCATTGGGTATATACACGCACCACACAGAAAGCTATACTCTATTTTTTACCTCTACCTCACAGAAAACCGCAGCCAAATAACAACTCCCTAGACGGTTGTTGTGTTCCTGAGTGTGAGTGAGGTCACCAGTAAGCTCCCAAGGAGTTGCTGTGTAAACAGCAGGGGAGGCATTGCGCGAGTGATACTTAATATATCGCAAGCGTTAATAAAGGCTACGGTACCCTTTATATATTATACTTTACATCAGGTGGGCCGTATGCTTGTATGCTTCCCGACGTAGTATAAAAAAAGAGTAGGCCTAGCTATGAGAATTGTCGACAATCCTAAGCTAACAAGCAGGTATTGAACCCTTAAGTTGAAGGAGAGATTTTGTCTCTCTTTGTGTGTTCTACCGATTGTACAACGAGTTGTGTACTGAAGAATTATTCGATATGATGCCGACAGCGTTTTTTTATAACCGCACCGCTCGCCGACGGCGGGGAGTTCACACGTTGGAACCGCAATGGTCGCGTACTGTGCGGTTCCAGAGAAGTCTCTCAAGTTGTGAAATGAACTCCCAGCCGAGGTTTTCCCAAGGGATAACAGCATGGAGTTCTTCAAGAAAGGCGTAAAGAGGTTTTTAGAGGGTCGGCAGCGCCTGAATGTCACCCCAGGAGTTGCAAATATCTATAGGCTACGGTGATTGTTTAGTATCAGGCAGGCTGTATTTTTTTTTATTCGGAACAGGCCCACCACTTATACCCACCACTGTGTCTCCTGTGTAGCCAAAATTAACTAAAAATTTGTAGGAGTAGGAAGTTTTGGAATTGACTTCCACTCTTGACAAAGTGAGAGACAGCAATATGACAAATAAGGCATTTAAAAACCTCAAAGAGATGGCTAGTCACGTGAAGCTCAACTGCCGTGCACCACGACTGGAGCAGTCGCCATGGCAGCGTCGGCATGTTGCATCTACTGACGGTAGTGGGTGGGTACCGGCCGGCGCTAGGCCACATGAACTAATTGGTGGCACACAAAGCGGGTTAGATCAAATTGCATTTATTTTTTACAAACTGTATTAAAACGTTCTAAAGCTAATCTAACTTAAAGCACATTCTAACTTTTCTTAATATCTACCATTAGTATATCCGGGGTTGTAAGGTGTAAACGTCGCTCCAGTACATACGATCCCTAACAATGTGGCCCAGAATTCTTCCCTTTTCTCCGTGCATACTGCTATCGTGTCTCCTTTACGCACACCCAGGTGAGAGAGCGAGACAGCGAGGTTCATACCCTGCTGGGCTATTCGGCCGTAAGTTAAGATTTCGCCTGTGACTCCATCTATCTGAAATAGTAAATTTTTATAACATTTAGGAAGTGCGTCCGTCCGGGCGCTATGTAACTGTATGTTGACGAGCTCGGTGGCTCAGTCGTGAATGACGCGACTTTGACACCAACGCTCGTGGGTTCGATTTCCACACAAGGCAAACATTTGTGTGCATGAACATGTCTGTTTGTCTTGGTCTCGATGTTTTAAGAGAGGTAGGGCGCATCAAAGCAGCCCGTCTGGGGAAGTACCTCCACCTCACAGAAAACCGCAGCCAAATAACAACTCCCTAGAGGGTTGGTGTGTTCCTGCGTGTGAGTGAGGTCACCAGTAAGTTCCCAAGGAGTGTAAGCAGCAGAGAAGGCATCGCGCGAGTGGTACTTAAGTAATATATCGCAAGCGTTAATAGGCTACGGTACCCGCTTTACATCAGGTGGGCCGTATGCTTGTATACCTGCCGACATAGTATAAAAAAAACTGAAGTCGGTACACCAATTTATATCGGAAACGTCGGGAATGGTTTAACCGGCAATTCAAAAATCAATTCACTTAGTGGTATAGCTCCGCTTTATACGGCCGCCCGACATCCGGCGCCGCGACGCACCTCAAGATCTGCTGACTTCTTCACACGCTTTTGACGAGTGACATTATTGTTTTATTTGAAATTTTTACAATTCAGTATAAAATTAGTTTTGTGTGACAATTTCGATAGTATTTTGTAACATAAGTGCTAGTGAAATTATACAGTAACGAAAAAACTCAAATACGAGTATAACACGTATATGCACTTTTTGGAAGACGTGAATAAGTTCATCAAGAAAACCTTGTAAACATCACTATCGTTTTACGGGTGGTATTTAAACTGGGTTGATTGGGTCTAGGTACCCTTCCCAAGTATTTTTTCAGCACTGTTCCTGAAGCTGAAACATAGAATTAAGATTTTCAAATGGTTCTAATATGAAGACTATGACACTGGCATAAAGTAGCAACACTATTGCCATATATTAAAAAAAAAGATCTGCTTAAAGAAACTTCTTCTTTGCGTTATACCGTTCCCTAGTTCATTAGGATTGGCGGTGTCCCCTACTTGAGCCTAAGTATTTGGCGAAGATACTGATTTTTACATGGAGCGACTGCCGTCACACCTCCACAGCCCATAGGGAAAACCAGATCTTTCCTAGGTTTTTTTAGGTTTTCACACGCCTTTCAAAATATAATTTCCTGCGGGTTTCCCTCCAAGCAAGTGAGAAATATGTACGTAAATCCGAAAATATGAATTTAGTGGTATGTTTGGTGTCCGAGGACCCTGGCATTTCCCAAAAGCCACAGGGCTCTTTTGTTGGGGTGCATGTAGACATGATTAAATCTCTGTTTCACCCGTCTCAATCAAACCCTCCGTTCGAGCCAGGGACGTCACGTGGATACGTAGGTACTGTATTTATTTGTTAGTGCGGTGATGCGAACGTCCACAATGGCCGCAGAGTCTAATCGGTATGAGGATTCGTTCAGACGTGATTAATCTTCAGATTCATTCGCCTGAATGCAGTTTAAGTCACTCTTTATGTGCAAGTCGTGTTGTCCTGCGTTGTGACTTATCTCCGGAATGTGTGCTATCACACATTCCAGTTCAGTCAGCCAGACTGACATCCTTTATAGTGTTCCGTACCTCAAAAGTAAAAACGGAACCCTTATAATTCACTTTGTTGTGAAGGTCGGACAGACAGACATACCGGTCTGTCTGTCCGACCTTCAAAAACTCAGAGACGGATGAAGCTATCAAGCTAAAATTAAATATCCAGGTCTGCAATCCCTTCGAACGGTGAAAAAAATCAAACTTCTAAGTTAACGCAATCAAAAGACACGGCTGTTTATGCCTCGTTTATGCGCATATTTTGACACCCGCAGGGGAATCAAAACCTATAGGGTACTTCTCGTTGACATAGATCATAAAATTTGGTAAGATGTCATGTAGCACAAATAAAGAAAACAATCCGAAATCTGTAAATTTGTAGTTACATCACATTGAGAAAATCGGGCTCGCACTTAAAGGCTTTTTCAAAGTCAAAGTCAAAGTCAAAATCTTTTTATTTCGTAAAAATGGCTACATTTGTTTGGAATCATCACAATTTTTTTCCCTACCGTGCAGTTCATGACTAGGTGAGCACTGATAAAAATACTGCCAAAAAACTCAGACATCCCTCTTTTGGTATCCAAACAAATTTACATAATTTATTAATTACATTATAATTGGATCGACTCAATCCCAGGCATTTTTATCATTAATATAGTCAGATACTTTATAATATGCCCTGCTACACAATTTGGCTTTAATGGTAGTTTTAAATTTGTTTATTGACAATTCTCTCATATTGCTGGGAAGTTTGTTATAGAACCGTATACATTGCCCCATAAAAGAATTACTTATTTTGTGGAGACGGCTTGGATGTAACACAAGATTATGCTTATATTTAGTATTTATGTTATGAGTATCACTCTTTTTACAAAATGAGTCTATGTTTTTATGGACATACAAAAGATTTTCATAGATATATTGCGATGCGACTGTTAGAATATTTATTTCTTTGAATTTTTCTTTAAGGCTCTCCCGGGGACCAAGTTTGTAGATAGCTCCCACATGATGTCGATTTTAGATGTCAGTGTGCCCGCACATGTGCGACGTATCTGTTGCAAAGTGTTACCACTTTAAATGTAGCATATGAAGGCTTGCAATACATTAAGAATCACTCGCGTGATACCATCCCTGCTGCTAATACAGCATCTCCATAAGAGCTTACTGGTAATCTCACTCACTCGCAATACAACTACCCTCTAGAGAGTAATTTGGCTACCGTTTTCTGTGAGGTAGAAGTCTCTGCCTACCCTATGGGAGACATACTAGCTGAACTAAGCCTGAAAATTTGGCGAAGGTACTGTTTTAATTATACCACTAAGGTGGCAAACAAGCGCACGGCCTGCCTGATGGTAAGCAGTTACCGTAGCCTATGGACATATACAACACCGGGGGATGTCACTCTTGCGTTGCCGACCCTACCTGTTTTATTTTTTCATGGAGCAACTGCTATCAGACCTCGACAACCCAGAGAGAAAACTAGACCTTTCTTAGGCTTCATGTTAATTTATCAAACATATAATCGTTTATTGTATAATAGCATTTATTCGTCTATATATTGAAGAAGTCCATTTAAGACACGAGTATGCTTAATGTACCAAATCTTTGGTAGAGTATATTCAAAGCCCCTTCGGTTGAAAACAGGCTCGTAATCCAGCAGTAGGGATGGGCATGTGTCGATATAGAAATCGATGGTAATGTCTACATCAATGTAATGACAGTATTGCGGAGTAAATTGAAAAGCTGCTTATTAATCAATATAATGTTAATATATACAAGTTTGAAATCTGCAGGAACCAATAACTAAGACGACGTTCACCATCGACACGAAACTTCAACCATTATTAATTTTATAGGCTACTGGGAATCACTCAAGGAACTATTCAAAGGAATATATTCATAGAGGGTATTTCACGTACACACAGAAAACGTCGTGAGGAAACCCCCACGTGCAGGAAATTGCATTTCGAAAGCCGTGTGTCCTAACCTAAGAAAGGTCTGGTTTCCCTTCTGGATTGTTAAGGTATGACGGCAATCGTTCTATGTAATGACATAATTATTTAATTACAAAAATTTGCACGTTTTGGTTTTTATTTTATTGATAACTCTACGTTTCATCACTAGGTACTAAACAAAAAATTTAAAAAACCCTGACTTAAAATAAAACTTACAAAAAATGAAATATATCCATAATCTTGCATAGTGATGTAGCATACATGGGTGTTTTATATTTTACTACTGCTCACGCATATGTTTGAAAGTAAAGTAAATACCCATTATGCGTTTAAGATACCTACCGCAGCTTGCAAAGGAACTGATGACCTTGAAACGGCTAAACCGATTTTGATATAACATATCTAAGAACCACCGCTGGAAGACCTGCTCTCAAATAGAAAAAATCACATCTAAAGCGCTTCACCCGTTTAAGAGCTATGGTGTCACAGACATACACACTCACGCTTAGCGATCAAACTTATAACACTCCTCTTTTTTGCATTGGGTGTTAAAAATCAGCATCTTCACCAAATCCTTAGGTTTAGGTAGCGGACCCCGCCAATCCTAATGAATTAGGAAATGGGATAACGCTAGTAAGTCGACGTGAATCGTACAAAGAACCTTTCTACAGTACATGTACAGAACTAGCCACAATAATACTATAACTTGTATTTTAAAGTGAAATTCTTGCTATCAAGGTAGGCATCAAAGCGACCCGTCTGAGGAAGGACCTCCACCTAACAGGTAACCGCAGCCAAATAACAACTCCCTAGAGGGTTGTTGTGTTCCTGTGTGTAAGTGAGGTAACCAGTAAGTTCCTAAGGAGTTGCTGTGTAAACAACACAGGAGGCATCACGCGAGTGATACTTAATATATTACAATTGTTAATAGGCTACGCTAACTGCTTTACATCAGGTGGGACGTATGCTTGAATGCCTCCCGACGTTGTATATAAAAAAAAAATTGCTATCTCCGTCCATCTGAGCAATATTCAAAATTTTGCCTACTTATATATGTATACTTACGAATGCAGCTCTCTCCTTTTGTGCCACAAGTTTCCTCAACAAAAAATCACCAAAGTTAATAACTGCCGGTATGAGAACATCACTAGGTCCGTACAAATAATTTTGTTTTTTTAACATTATTATTAAAAACAAGGCAACTACTTTATCTTCACAATGCTTTTATAACACTGATAGTTCAAACGTGCGTTGTTTATTATTAGGGTTCGGTGATAAAAATATATTTAATTCCAGTATCGATTGATTTCAATAAAAAAAGTATGATAGTTAATACAAATTGCAGATAATGGGAGTGGTTGCAGCCAGAGGGATGATATGGGCGTAAATTTATAGATAAATAACAGAAATGGCATATGGCAATCCGGAAAACCGGATCCGATATGATTTCACATCATCCGATCCTGTAACTGGTTTTTTTAAACAACGTTGGGAGGCATACAACCCACCAGAGCTTTGACGAGCTTGGTGGCGCAGCCGTGAATGACGCGAATTTGACACCAACGCTCGTGGGTTCGATTCCCACACAGGACAAACATTTGTTTGCATGAACATGTCTGTTTGTCTTGTTCTGGGTGTTTTAAGAGAGTTAGGGCGCATCAAAGCCTGGGGGAAGTACCTCCACGTCACAGAAAACTGCAGCTAAATAACAACTCCCTAGGGGGTTATTGTGTTCTTGCATGTGAGTGAGGTCACCAGTATGCTCCTAAGCAGTTACTGCGTTAGCAGCAGAGGAGGCATCGCGCGAGTGATACTGAATGTATTACGAGCGTTCAAAGGCTACGGTAACCGCTTTATATCACGTGGGCCGTATGCTTGTATGTCTTCTGACGTAGTATAAACAAGGCGTTCAGTGCGAGCACCACTCACGCACCGGGGGTTCCGTAAAAAAAATTATGCCAAATTATTTTCGCAATATATTTCTTTGTGATGTTTATCTATCTATAACTTCACGCCACATCCCTTGCGGGGTAGGCAGAGAGAACCGAGCGCCACGTGACTCTCGTTTCTTTTCATTGCTCTTCTCATAGACGCTAGCCGGTTTCTGAGGCTCCTCAAATCACCTTCTGTTAGAACACGACTAATCTGGTCATGGTAGGTAAATCTTAGCCTTCCTCGGCTTCTATCTCCTTCCACTTTTGCATTGTATATCTGCTTTGTCATTTTTTCACCCTGCATTCTTTATACATGTCCGAACCAACGGACCATGCCTGTTCTTATATTTTCTACAAGCGTTACGCCACAAATTTTATACTAATACATACAATACTTTCATACTCTCTCTGCCATACCCAGCTCTCGCTTCCATAAGTAAGCGTTGGGACCAGCACTGCATTGTGTATAACGGGCTGTGCCTTCTGGCTCAAGATTTTACTGTCAAGAAGTTTTCCCAACGCTCCATTCACACTATTCCGAGCACTCACTCGTCTTTCCACATCTGCGGTGTACCTTCCATCCCTCCTGAAAGCTCATCCAAGACATACAATCTCATCTGCTTGTTCCAACACTTCACCATCAACCGTAATCCTTACAATGGTTCTAATTTCTTCTCTTTTAAATACCATTATCCTTGTTTTTTTCGCATTCAATAATAAACCTTTCTCCATACAATCGTCTTCCATCATGTGACCAATGTGTGTTTACAGTTCAGATGGTGTTCCTGCTAACATCACGATCGTCTGCATACAGCAGACAGTTCATCACATGCGCAATCCTACATTTTTCCGTTCCGTACCTTAAAAGAAAACCCTTATATAATCACTTTGTTGTCCGTCTGTCTGTCTGTCAAGACTTTTTCTCAGGAACGGGTGGAGCTATTAAGCTGAAATTAAAGATATGGTTTCGCTTTCATCTGGAAACTTTAACAGGGGTGCGTGGCATCGTAAGTTTGAGAAATCAAATTAATCTAGACTCACAGAACCCACATACAGATTCATGTTATTAATATTTTTTCTATATCTTTTCTATATTCTTGTCTAATTGATAACATGATCACATAGCCTCAATACGCAACATCAGAGTGCACGTTAGTCGTATCAGCGTGGTTCACCGCCATCACGAGTCATACAGATCTTTGCTGTGTCATCACTTTTAATATTCCACATAGCAGTTAATACTGTTAATAGTATTTAACTATGGTAATAACATGATTCCACACCAACCTTTACTCATACCACTGCAGGGATACGAGTCTCCCTTCAACCGAAGGGGTTTAGAACATACCCCTCCACGCTGCTCAAATGCGGATCGGCGGAGGCCAGCGTTTTCAAGCCACCCGAGGGCCACTGACCTAGCTTAACGACTGTCATCTATCGACAACAGCCGGGACCGACGGCTTACTGTGCCCTGCCAAGCACGGAGAAACTCAAGATAGATAAACCCATCCATAGACAGGCTGCGATCGACGTTGCTTACGACGACGACGACGTGTTGGGTTAGAATGAAACGCGTAACGACGCCATCGTGCGTGGGATGAGCAAGAGCCCCCACCAAGAGGCACCCACCCACTACCGTTAGTAGATGCAACATGCCGGCTCTGCCATGGCCGCTCCGGTAGTCACTGCCTCGGCTGCTGCGGTCGTCCGCCATCTGGAACAGAAACCACATGCCCCCACCACCGTCGCTGCCACGACTGGCCTGGTCGTCGCTGCGACACGTGTTTCGCCTCTCCACGAGGCATCCTCAGGCGCTGTAGACGTTTCTCGTTAGAATAACATGCTACAAGTGATAAATCCATCGTAGTGCCGTCCCTTATATTGAATTGAGGGTGAGGTACCACAATTTGTTTTTATATTGTATTATTATTTCTGCAACGTCGCAGATTCCATGGTCACGGGATGACTGGAGCCGGCGAGTAGATATCAGTCCGTCAAAGGCAGACATAACTGTGTACTCTCTTTTTGCGTCCTCGTACTCGTAGTTGCTTATTACTCGGCACCTTACAAACTACACTCACGATGTCCTGTTGAAGATTGAATTCGAAGTCCGCACATAACGTTTACATAAATTGAAAACTGGTGTCCACGTTCCCGACCACTTGGAACAGTCTTCTCGATTGATCACGATGCTTCTTTATCACAATCGCTTTCCCGACTAATAGCGGTATAAAGCGTCGTTCTTTTAAGAGCATTCTGGGATTATGCAGCTCAATCAAAAGTTACCTATAACTTCACGCCCCTTGCTGGGTAGGCAGAGGAACCGAGCCACATTTCACCAGAGGGAGACTTTGTACAAAAGTGGTCTGCGTGGGTACCTCTGTCTCAGCTATTTCTACCGCCAAGCAGCTACATTTATATGACTGAGTTCCAGTTTGAAGGGTGAAAAATGCCAGAGAACTCGGTACTTGGACGAAACATACTTAGGTCACAAAAATAGCAGCACGCGAGTAACCTCCCGTGGTGTTACGAGTGTCAATAGGCTGCGGTGACCGCTTACCATCTAATGCGAGCCACATGCTTGTTTGCCAATCTAGTTGCATAAAAAAATCACGACTCGGTTTTAACACTCTGACGGTTTCTATGGCTCCTGACATCGCCCTCTGATAAAAATCGATTAATTTGGTGGTGGTAGGTAAGTCTTGGCCTACCTCGGCTCCCACATCCTTCTCTGGCGTTGAATATCTACTTCGTAATTCTATCTTCCTGCATTCTTTCTACATGTCCAAATCAACGGAGCATGCCACTTCTTATTTTAATGGAAACACAGTCTACAAACGTTACGCCACAAATTTTGCGCAATGCTCGCATTCGACCACGTTTGTCCTATTTGCATGCTCTCTCTCTATGATACCCAGCTCTCGCTTCCGTATGTTAGAGTTAGGTTTTAATCTAAATTTTGTTTGACGCTCAATCACCTGGTTCAATCGTCTTTAACTATTGGTGTAAATCAACATTCCTTATCCGATTATTAATCTGTTCTGTTAAAAAAAGATTATCCTTTATTTTTATTATTATCTCATATATTTATTGCATGCCACATGTGAACTACATTATGGGTTTAAATTCTTAAACTAAAATAGGCTCTTACACTCATACGACACCCTTGGGATTAAACCCTACCACCCTAAAAGTTTATTATTATTTCTTTATAAAATAATTCACGGAATCCATTAATTTTTATAACAGCCATTATCTTTATGTGTACCCAATGGACTTATCTATTACATACAAATTAATTTGATAAGAAACGTTACGTCTGGAGTATTGCCTAATTTCACGTACCTATGTATGTCAAATATATCTAAGATAAATGCCGTATGATTTACAGACTTACAGACACGTGCACATGAGTGACCTTTAGCGTGCCGTTTCACCTTTTGGATACGGAACTCTAAAAAAGAAAGTAAACACGCTATATCTGCTTAGCGCTATAAAGACAATGTCCTATAACATATCGGTAAAATCGGTTTTTAAATATTTTTTTATACTACGTCGGGAGGCATACATACGGCCCACCTGATGTAAAGCAGCTACCGTAGCCTATTAACGCTTGCAATATATTAAGTATCACTCGTGCGACGCCTCCTGTGCTGCTTACACAGCAACTCCTTGGGAGCATACTGGTGACCTCACTCACACGCAGGAACACAACAGGGAGCAACCCTCTAGGGAGTTGTTATTTGGCTGCGCTTTTCTGTGAGGTGGAGGTACTTCCCCAGACGGGTTGCTTTGATGCGCCGTACCTCTTAAAATATCCAGACCAAGACAAACAGACATGTTCATGCACACAAATGTTATGTGTTCCCCTTGTGTGTGAATCGAACCCACGAGCGTTGGTGTCTAATACTATACTATTATCTTATTATTTATTCTTCTCTATCATTTATTCTTGCTATCATTCAGGGTGTATTAACGACAACATTGATGTACGGCAGTGAAACATGGGTATGGCAGAAGAAGCATGAAAGTAGGATGAACGACATAGAAATGAGAGCGCTGAGGGGTAAGTGTGGAGTGAGAATGATTGATAGAGTAAGAAATAGCACGATACGAGAACTATGTGGGATGAAAGATGATGTAGTGACAAAAATTGTAATGGGTATGTTGAGATGGTTTGGATATTTGGAAAGAATAAACTACAAAGGAGATATCGACAGAGGCAGCCCTTGACGCACACATATAGATCAAATTGGTGATGTGCTGAAAAAGGGTCAAATCAAAAGCATTCAAAACCGAAGAGCATGCATGAAGAGGTTGATGAGTGCGGAAGAAGCGAAAGAGGTATTTCAGTGCTCTTGGCAATGGGAGACGAGCTTGACAAGCTATAGCTAGACATATTAATAAATACATTTCCTATTTATTATTATATCTTGGACATAAATCGATGTTATCAATAATTTTTAAATAATCATTTGATAGATATGACATTGCTTTGACATATACTTTTTCTTTTACTTTGCATGCCAATTATTGGTGCGACACGCTTGTACCTACTACTATATTGTGTACCTATTTACCGTATTTGCTTGCAAATAAATTATTTGATTTGAATTGATTTATGTAGAGATATATAATAATAAATAATAAACTCCACAGGCCAGCTCGTTGCGAGCTGTTGGTGCATAACGACACCATGGGTACCCGAGTGTTCCAGAGAGTCGATCAACGAATTTAAAAAAAACACAAAATGATAGGTATCTGCGAAGTTATTTTTGCGCCGAAATTCGGAATAAATAAAATCGGAAATGTGAAAATCGGTATGCCAATTTCCGGACAAACCATACATACATCGGATGTTTAATTCTTAACACATATATAAGTAGGACAACGAAAAATAAATTCTGAATTTTGAAGATTGGAATATGGAATATTCGGAATAACATATTTCTGTGTTTTACACGTTCCCCTTATCGTCACTTAACTCGAAGAGCTTATTAATCTACTCTCTTGAGATCCAGTGACCACCTTCAGACTCATCTTTTAAGGGTCAAATCTACGTACAGTCAGAACCTGAGAAATCTAATCTCCATGAGGAGGTCCAATTATTAAATGTAGATATAATATTATAATAACCGGCACATTTATATATCTTTGATGATAAATGTATTATCATCAAGATATATAAATTGCCCCGTTATGGCTAAATTATAGGTATATCATCAAATATAAAATGATTTATAAGTATTCGAAATTGAAATAACAGAATTTTATACAAACAAACAAATATATAAGATTCTTTATTGCACATTGATATACAGATTATTGTTACATAAATAGTGTACAAAGATGAGCTTATCTCTACCAGAGATCTCTTCCAGCCAACGTCATAGATGGTTAAAGAAATCGTCAATAGACGGGTGACAAAGTAACGGCTGCAGGTGAAAAAACAGTGTTAAGAATCAGCAATGATAACAATCTTAAACTTAATATTTACAAAGTTGACTCATAAATATTGAATATTACATCAATAAATAAATATCTACGAATAAATAAATACATACATTACATTGAATAAACATTTATAATACTTTTTGAGAAATGTAGTGTTCTTTCAATCTTTTTTAAAAAATTGTGTCTGATGAACAGTGTCTTATTTGCGGTGGCAATTTATTCCAGAGCAGCGCTGCACGGACTGCCGTTGCGGCAGGCCGCAGTATATACGGTCTACCGCAACGGCACGCCGTATTCCGGCTACCCGCATCGTCTCGGTTCTAGTGCGGTCCGCCGCAATCGTCAGGGCTTCTAGAAATATTGCACGTGATGGACGTCGAAGAGCTTGCTGCAGTTATTTATTTATACTATCGTAGAAAATGTCGTAAAAAAATAAACACAAGTTTCGGATACACCCTCTAATGGAGACACGACATGATGGCAGAGAGTTTAATATTTTTATTTCAGAACTAAAGAAATCTGAAGATAAGTTCTTTAGATACACTAGAATGTCAGTAAAGACTTATGAATAATTATTATCAAAATTATATTTAAACATTCGTGGCCAGGATACACGATTTCGGATGTCTATATGCGTTTGCGGCTGAACGCGCTGGGTGCGTGGAGGGGATGCGGCGCGTCGCATCATTCAACCGGTCCGGATCGCCGCAGTGCCAGAACAACCGAAGCGGTTGACGGCTAGCCGCAAATCAATGCGTCGATATCATGCGGTTTCATGTAAAATTCGATGTGCGGCCTGCCGCAACGGCACGCCGTGGTGCACGGCAGTTTTTAAATGCCTTATTTGTCATATTGCCGTCTCTCACTTTGCCAAGAGGGTAAGTCAATTCCAATACTTCCAACTCTTACAAATTTCTTCTGATTAAAATTCGTTGTGAGTTCCAAGGCAGCTGTAGTTTATCTCCCGGGACAGCAATGAATTTCACTGATTGCCTTTTTGGTGGTCGCTGCTGTTAATTCTGGCTACACAGGAGACACAGTGGTGGGTATGAGTGGTGGGCCTGTCCCGATTTAAAAAAAAAGTCGTAAAACACCACCATCCAACTAAATGTTAATTAATAATACATATTTTTTTCTAAATAAAACAACAATGTATAGATAAGGACCTAATAGTCATGACCAAGTATCAACCTTGCCATAAGTAGGTTTATTATATTAAACATAGCACAGATATATGCATTTACAATACATTTTAATATTTCTAGTGTTTATATTCCTAACTTGCCATACTTTGTTGAGCGGCTGACAGTAGACAGACAGACGGTATGGTAATTCTGACCTTAATATCTTACTGGTATCTTCGTCAAATCCTTAGGCTTAGGTAGCGAACCCCCATATCCTAATGGATACCGCTAGGCAGAAGGTAAATTAATTATTCAGACAATGGTAGCAGCTAAACGAGTCAATAATGAGATCCTCCTTCATTTATGTTATATTATCTTCACCGTGTATGAGGTTGCTATAAATTCCTCTACGCAATGACAAGAACTTTGGAGAAGAATTTAAAATTTGTGTGTGGAGAAGGAGAAGTTAAAAGTTATTTTGATCACAATTTCGATGTACGTTTGATCAGTCCCTTCAGTTCTTTCCTGATGATCTTCCCCGATGGATTCTTCGGTATTTCAGACACAAATCGTACACCACCACGAAGTCGCTTCGGATTTGATAACTGTAAAGAAAAATATAACTCAAATTTAAAAAAAATCCTCTATCTATCTGTCTATAACTTCACGCCAAAACCGAGACGAGACCCGAGCGCCACATGACTCGATCCTTACACACCTCACTCGCTTCTCTAACATTAATTGCTCTTCTCATGCACGCTCGCCGTTGTTTATGGCTCCTGACATCACCTTCTGATAAAACACGATCAATTTGGTCATGGAGGGATAAAACCTCCAATCTGCCGAAATCTTTATAAACTTTCGAGACAGTGGAGACTGGCTTATATGGAGCTGGCGAGCGACATCTGGTGGCGACAATTTGTGCCGCTTCTGTAGGTGTAATATCCATTATCGTCCAAGGTCATATTCGGTCGTAAGGCGTAGGTGTTAGCTGGAGAAAATGAAACCACGTTGCTTCCGATCCGAAAGTGTGATTTGAGTATGGGACTGATAATGTATGAAAAGTTTTCTTCACTCACCCGTTCTGCAATAAAGTCCTGGATCTCCTTCTCTGTGACGGTCGATCCTGGTTGTTTGACAACGAAGGCCAGGGGCAGTTCACCGGCAGCTTGGTTGGGTAATCCCACAACAGCAGCGTCTCGAATTCCTTCGTGCTGGAGGAGCAGGGCTTCTATCTCGGCTGGGGCTACCTATAAATAAAGCCACGTTATTAAAATACTTTTGTTTTTTAACAACGTCGAAAGCCTTGTCCAGGCATGTCGCCACCATGATGTAAAATACATTGCCTATGAACGTAATGTAGGAAGTATCGGTATCGTAGGGGTGGGGTTGAATTTCAAAAATCTTTCTTATTTCTCGAGATCATTACAAAAGTAACCTATATGCAAAGTTTCAGCTTTCTAGGTTCAAGGGATTGGGCCTGGGCGTTGGTGAGTCAGGGAATTAATCAGGAATTCCATTCTTATTAATGTAGAGTACAAAATCTTACCTGATACGCTTTATACTTGATCAGCTCCTTCAACCTGTCAACAATGAAGAATACTCTATCTTCGTCGTAGTAACCGATATCGCCTGACTTGAAGAAACCCTCCTCATCAAAGTATTCCTTGTTATTTTTACCAACGTAACCTTTCATGATCAATCCTCCCTTGAACCGCAGCTCTCCACTTTGATTCGGACCCAATGGTTTTTGGGTGTCGACGTCCACCACCTGAAGTTAAGAAGAACTGGTTACTTCCCCTTTTTATTTTGATGCGCTTTCCTCCCTTAAATACTCAGATCCAGACAAACATGTTTTATGTTTGTATGTAAATCCTCACGCAAGGTGCCTTGCGGAGTAGGCAGAGAGAACCGAGTGCCATAAGACTCGGTCCTTACGCAATTCACTCGCTTCTTTAACATTCATTGCTCTTTTCATGCACGCTCGCCGGTTCCTAGGGCTCCTGAAATCACCTTCTGATATAACATATTCCACACAAAACATGTTCGTACACACAAATGTTTGTTCTGTGTGGGAATCGAACCCAGGACCATTAGTACTAAATTATCATTGCTAACCACTTCACCACGGGGTTTGTCATCCAAATCACGTTGGGGAATAGCTGTCCATGTCCATTGTAACTAGTGAAATTGATTTTATGGAGTATGTACGGCAACCATGTTTGGCAGAGATCTTTAAAGCATATCCATGGGTTGGCGTTGATGGTAGCTTAAATTGACAGGAGTTAAAAGACTAGTGAAGTGCTAGTCCGACTCGCGCAACGAGGGTTCCGTAAAAAAATATTTCCGCAAATTACTTTACCAAGTTTCTTTTTGGATTCATCTACAAATTTACGGTTTTCAGATTTTTCCTTTACTTATGCTATATATACTCGTATGACCTTGCTTCTTATCAAATTTCATAATTCTAGATCAACGGGAAGTAGCCAATAGGTTTTGATTCCCTTGCAAGTGTCAAAATATGCGCATAAACGAGACATGGACGGCCGTACCTTTTGATTGCATTGACTTAGAAGTTTGTTTTTTTCACTGCACGAAGGGACTGAAGGGAAGGGGAGACCTGAGTATTTAATAATATTACTTTAAGCTTGATAGCTCACCACCACTCACCACTCAACCCGCCCCTGAGAAAAAGGGTCTTGACAGACAGACGGACATCAAAGTGACCCTATAAGGGTTTGGTTTTTCGATTTTAGGTACGGAACCCTAAAAAACAGACAAGTGCGAGTTGGTGTGTAAGCTATTCGTTCCCATCATCGAAGTAATCCTTGTCATTTTTACCAATGTAGGTTACGTTGGTAAAAATGCCTAGCGCCTAAATCTCTTAGCGATTTAAGCTTATTGACCAATGGGAGTATATTTTAACCAATAAACGGATAAGTAACTGAATGTTGATCTGTGAACTGGCCAATAAGAGCTGAGTGTTCTACTTTACCCCTCGATCCGTAGCAGTGAATTTACTTACTACGCAAAATCGTGTCATCAGATCTCCAAATTGAAAGGAGAAGCAGAGAAAAACTCACCTATCACAACCAGACCACTCGTGTTTTATCAGGTGACGTCAGGAGCCCCAGAAACCAGCGAGAGCGCACATAAAGAGCTATGAATATATTTTTTTAAGTTATTAGATTTGCAATTAAGCATGCGGCCCGTATTAGATGGTAAGCGGTCACGGCAGCCTATTGATGCTCGCAACACCACGGAGATGTTACTCGCGTGCTGCCAATCTTGTGACCTAAAGATGTTTAGTCACAGTACTCAGTAATTTCTCTGCCATATCTCACCCTTCAAACCGGAACACGGCTATATAAATATAGCTGCTTGGCGATAGAAATAGGTGAGAGAGGTACCCACGCAGACGAATTTTGTATAAAGTCTCCCTCTGGTAAAATTATATTAAGAATATTAAAGAAGCCAGTGAGTTGTGAAAGGGCCAAGTGACGCTTGATTCTCTCTGCCTACTCAACAAGGGAGTTGGCGTATAGATATACTGACCTTCACAACATGACCTGGGACTACTTTCCCAACGTTACCAGGTTTTCTTATGTCTTCGGTATAACTTCTTATAATCCCCAATGTAACTTCTGTCATCCCATACCCTTGAATAACCAGGCGCGCGTTGGGGAATCTGGAAGATATACAATGCAAGGAGAGTTTTTAATAGATTAGTCCAGTGGCGCAGTGGTTATTAACGCTACTTTGACAACGTTCGTAGGTTCGATTACCACACAGGACAAACATTTGTGTGCATGAACATGTCTGTTTGTCTTGGTCTGTCTGGGCCGTATGCTTGTATGCCTCCTGATGTTGTATTAAAAAAATCAACAGTTAAGAAGTATGGTAGAGTATGCCATAAACCCCTTTCGCTTGAAAGGAGACCATTATACTGTAGTGGAATGAGTAAGGGTTGGTAGAAGTAGGGAAAACAGTGGCTATCGGAGCAGACCGTGTGCTGCCAACACTGCTGCTAATACAGTAAACCCTTCGGGTGCTTACTGTACCCTCATTCACTCGTTAGAACACAATGATCCTCCAGGGAGTTATTTGACTTTGGTTTTCTGTGAGGTAGAGGTACTTCCCCAATAGGGATATCGGACTGCTTTGATGCGCCCTATCTTTCTTTAACTTTTTCTTACAACAAAATGAATATCACTCGCATGCTGACTTTAGTTATTACTTTTGATGAGCTCGGTGGCGTAGTGGTGAAACATACTATTACGTTACTTTGACACCAACGCTCGTAGGTTCGATTCCCACACATGGCAAACTTTTGCGTGCATGAACATGTCTTGGTCTGGGTATTTTTAAGAGAGGTAGGGCGCATCAAGGCTGTATTGTGGCTGTCTGGGGCAAGTACCTCCACCTCACAGAAAACCGCAACCAAATAACAACTGCCTAGAGGATTGTTGTGTTCCTGTGTGTGAGTGAGGTCACCAGTAAACTCCTAAGGAGAAGCAGAGGTAGCCTCGCGAAAGTGATACTTAATGTTTTGCAAGCGTTCATAAGCTATGGTAACCGCTTTACATCAAGTGGGATATATGCCACCAGACGTTGCATCAAAAAAAAGTTAAAAAAGGGAGTCCACATGCAAGAAACGTGTATTATTCGGCGCTTTTTCTACACGGTTGAGTACAGAACTACCGGTTTTTTACCCTTACTTTTGGTTCACGATGCTCAGAGTGTCACTCTGCAGAGGTGCCGCTCCTGAAGCAATGGCCAGAACAGAGCTGACGTCGTAGGGGGCTGTGGACTTGCAGGCCGCCACCAGGACAGGAGGCACTACGTACAGATATTCGATCTGAAAGTAATATAAAAGTCACACAAACACGAGGTCATACAAACTTTGACGAGCTCGGTGGCGCAGTGGCGAAACGTTACTTTGACACGACGTGGGTTCGATTGCCACACATGACAAACAATTGCGTGCGTGAACATGTCTTGGTCTGGGTATTTTTAAGAGAGGTACGGCGCATCAAAACAGCCCGTCTGAGGAAGTACCTCCACCTCGCGGAAAAACCGCAGCCCAATAACAACCCCCTGGAGATTTGTTGTGTTCCTGCGTGGGAGTGAGTTCGCCAGTAAGCTCGGCTGTTGTGTTCACAGCAAAGATGGTATCGCGCGAGTGACACTTAATATATTATATACTAGCAGAAGCCCGCGGCTTCGCACGCATGAGATTTGGGCTTTTAGTAGCCTTTATTTCTCTGTAGACATGAAATTGTTTCTGTTTAAAAAGTTCAGGGTCGTAGATGCAACCATAGAGCGATTAAATTTTCGTACAGCGCCATCTATTGACCTTTACAGGAGGCAACGTATATGCAATTTATTTATATTACATAAAAAAATGCGTAGTTATTTTATGTTACAAAAAATACGTATTCAATGAAAATAATAAAAATAAAACTGCAAAGTCCCACGAAGGGGAAGATATTTCCCCCTAATTTTAACAGTTTTTCATTTTTTACGCAGGAACCCTAAATATTTACGGGATAAAAAGTACCCTATATTCTGCTCTGAACAGTCCTCTACCTACCAGTGAAAGTCCCGTTAAAATCGGTTCAGCCATTTCGAAGATTAGCCCGGACTAACAAACAGGCAGACAAAAAAGTTAAAAATGCGTATTTAGGCTTTGGTAACGTGAAAATAATAATATGAGCTTAAGATAAAAGCTTTATTTTGAAATCACAGACAGACACTTCAATTTTATTTATATGTATAGATGTATAGATAATTTAGCTGCAATAATGCAACAGCATGTAGGGTGGCGGTAATTGCAGCGAGCGCATCAAAGTATTCCTACTGGAAAGTCGGACCGCTTTGATGCTGACATCTCTTATGAACACCTAAACCGAGACAAACAGACATGTTCATGAACATAAATGCAAATTTATCTTGGGCGGTTCTGCATCACTGCTCTCAAGCCTGGGCATTACAGTGCCCGTAGCTAACTACTAGTTCACCGGGCTCACATGAGTCGAAGGAATGAATGAAATGAAAACTGAAAAATATTTATCTCCTACAGACACATATTATTACAATTTAAAAGTACAGTAATAAAGTTGATGTAGAGGTAAACTAAATAAAAAATGATTTCCATTAGTTGCTCCACTAGGCAAGCCTGTATCGGAACATCCTTTATATACCAGTTTACACTTTTAGAAACATAAAAGTTCGCCTCAGCACTTACAGAAATGTATCTATATATCTATATATAACTTCACGCCAAATCCCTTGCAGGGTAGGCAGAGAGTAACGAGGCCACGTGACTCGATCCTTACATACCTCGCTCGCTTCTTCAACATTCATTGCTCTTTTCATGCACGCTCGCCGGTTTTTAGGGCTCCTGACATCACCTACTGATAGAACACGACCAATTTAATCATGGTAGGTAAATGTTGGCCTTTCTCGGCTCCTACAACCTTCAACTTTGGCGTTGTATATCTGCTTCGTCATTCTTTCATCCTGCATTCGTTCTACATGTCCGAACCAACGGAGCATGCCTCTTCTTATTTTAACACCGACGCTCTATTTCAGACCAACTCAGCTTCTAACCTCATCACGGTCTCCAAGCGTTACGCCACAAATTTTGCGCAACGCTCGCATTTCGACCGCGTTTATCCTACTTTCATGCTCTCTCTGCCATACCCAGTTCTTGCTTCCACAAGTAAGCGTTGGGACCAGCATTGCATTGTGTATAGCCAGCTGTGCTTTCTGGGTCAGGTTTTACAGAAATGTATGCATAAAATAATATACTAAAATTAATAATGAAAATGAAAATCTAAACTAAAACCTAGGAAATAATTGTCAGCATATCCTCTGTGCTCTCGTATGATAGTGACTTTAACTATGAAAAAACAGATCTTCAAACAAAAGTTGTGCGTTCATTAACAAGGATGCCATAAAACCTGAAATGGGTTACCTTATATTTCTCAATGGTCTTCAAATATAAATCCACGTTAAATTTGGGCAAGTAGATTACAGTCCTGCCGACGCTACTGCTGTATAATCCACCCACTAAACCCATCACGTGGAACCATGGATTGATGAAGAGTCCCGGTTTTTCTGGATCCACTGAGACAGGCCTGAAAAATAAGGCAGTTTGTACCCCAACTTCTTTTTCTTGGATTCGATTTGATATTTTTTATGCAATTCATCGCGTTGAGGCAGCTTACTAACGTTATCTCACTCTTTTTTTATACAACTGGGGGGCGTACAAGCATACGGCCCACCTGATGTAGGCCCGTAGCCTGTAAACGCTTGTAATATATTAGGTATCACACGCGCGATGCCTCCTCTGCTACTAACACAGGAATTTAGTAATAATCACACATAGAAAATGAGTGAGGTCATCAGAAAGCTCTCAAGGAGTTGCAGTATTAGCAGCAGAGGTATTGCAAGTGATAATAGACTACGGTAACCGCTTTACATCAGGTGGGCCGTATGCTGTACTGACGTTGTATATAAAAAAATAATCTTGTGACATCAGAAAGTGGTGTCATTAGCCATAGGAACAGGTGAGCGTGGATGAAAAGAGCTATGAATGTTCAAGAAGCTAATGAGGTGCATAAAGACTCTCCCTGCCCCGGATTTAGCGTGAAGATATAGACAGATATATTGACTAGGCCGGTGATCAAGTGGTTAATAACTGATAGTCGAAACCAAGGCGTGTATGGAATTCCCACACAGTTGTGGGTGTTCAAAAAAAAACGAGTGTGTGTTGAAATAGACTGTTCACGTTTCAAATGGCGGATATCCGCAAAGACAACTGGAGCAGTCATGACAGCGGAAAACGGAAGCACACAAAGTATTTTGAATCAAATTAAAAGTAAAATAAAAGAAAATACATACGCGCAGCATACAGTGAGGACATTCAGGTGTGTCAACATGACTCCCTTTGGCATCCCAGTAGTTCCAGAGCTGTATAGAATGAACAATACATCCGTTTGTCCTTCTACATTGACTACATCAAATTCTTCGAACGTCACATTCCTCCTTATCTTATTCCCCTCGAAAATGTTTTCGCCGCCCGCACCGTTTGCTATGGCCAAATCGTTGTATAGTAATGGAGTCTTTCTCTCTTCCCCGAACAATATTATTTTCTTCAAGTACGTTAGCTTGTTTAATACTTTTTCCTTACCACTGTAGAAGGTTGGCGAACAGAACATGTATTTTGGTTTCGTTATGCTTAAAACGTGGTTTAGTTCGGCTGCAAAAAAAAAATTAAAGATCACTGAACATACAACTACGTATTCAGGTTTATTTTCTTCATTTTCCCCCCTCAGTATCATTAGTTCCATTGACTGTGTGTACATTGTGTACGTATGTAATAATATATGCATTTATGTGTGTCTCTATCTATCATCAACATAGGCCTCCCCTCTAGAGAGGGGGTTTTGCCATAGTTGCCACGCTTGGCAGGCGAGTTGGCAACCGCAGAAAGTACGCAGGGGACGCTGCTTCCCGTCTCCTGGATATTTCTCTTAATCACCTTTTACGACTCCCACGGGTTGAGATGGAGTGACCTATTCTTAAGCCGAGGCACAACACCACCATCACACGGCCATCTATGTATATACGAGTATGTTATAATTATATATGTTTAGTCCCAAATGGCGACTGGTAGAGAATGCAACTAGCATTAAGTCCGTCTATTGTACAAATATGTAGTGTGGTAGAAAAAGTTTTAAATAAATAAATAAATATCTATAACTTCACGCCAAATCAGTAGGCAGAGAGAACTGCACATGACTCGATCCTTACACACCTCACTCGCTTCAATAACATTCATTGCTCTTCTGATGCACGCTCGATGATCTAGGGCACCTGACATCACCATTATGTACATATGTTTATGTATTTATTTTACGATTACTATATTCATAATTACTTTGTCCTCTTTAAGTCGTGTTCTGCGTCACCCTACCTTTTTTATATACCTACTACTCTTCTGTATTTAATTTCATAATTACTATATTTATAATTACTTCTTAAAGTTGTGTTCTGCGTCACCCTACCTTTTTTGTTTACTACTCTTCTATCGTAAGGCTATCTGGAAGAGCATCACGATAAGACCGCCTTTGCACTTTTCGCCGCCTGTATCAGCTGCACCGCGCCGGCGGCGCTGTCCACCCCCGTTTCGATTTCGTAACGTGGCAATACTCATAGTAAAATCTTGACCATTGTACCGTTTTTATGGTGTAAGTAATAAGAGTTATAAACGAACTTCGAGAGTGTAGTGTGATCTCGGGTCGGATCTCGGTCGATCTGTGGTCGGGGGCAAACAAGCACACGGTCCACCTGATGTAAATGTTACCGTAGCCTATGAACGCACGGTAATACATTAAGTATCACACGAACGATGCCACTTCTGCTGCTAACAGCAACTACTTAGGACCTTGTGACCTCACTCACACGCAGGAATGCAACAAACCTCCGGGAATTTGTTATTTGGCTGCGGTTTTCTGTGAGGCGGAGGTACTTCCTCAGACGGGCTGCTTTCACGCGCTTTTTGGCTGCTACCTCTCTTAAATTGATGAATAGTATAAATTACAACTCTAAAGCTTTAACCGTTTTGGGGAAAACCCTACCACTTTTAAAAACACCTTGACTGAGACAAACAGACATATTCATGTACACAAATATTTGTCCTGCGTGAGAATCGCACCAACGAGCGTTGGTGTCAAAGTCAGAAACTTAATGTATCAGGTGGGTCGTGTGCTTGTCTGGCTTCCGATGTCGTATAAAAAAATATATATCCACACTAAGTAATACCAGCTTAACGGCAAAGGGAGACAAGCTATAATGAACGATCTGTAAGGATTATTTATTTATTTGTAGGAAAACAAACAGCTTAAAGCCTACAGTTTTCACATATAGTCGCAATAACATCAAATAACAAAAAAAGAGAATTTGACAATATATCAGAACAATGTAAATTAATATATATATATATATATATATATATTAATCCATGCTGTATATATTTATACTTTAAATTTACAAAGTCCATTGAGAAGAAAAGAAGTCGTCAGCGATGCAACGGTATAATTGTCGAGTGGTGGTAAAGAATATATCTATATCAAACTTACTAGTGAGCTCTTTAAATTTTGTACAGACGCGAACGAAAAATGAGTTCGAGCGGTAATTTGTGTCAGCTACAGGAATAAACAAACAAGTTGGATGCCTCCGAGACCTACTTGGGATACATAATTTTAATTTAGGAAGGACTGGTGCATCAATATCACTATTGGCTATTTTTAGCAAGAACGATAAGTCAGCGGCTGTCCTACGCACTTGGAGGGGAAGTAAATGATGCCTTCTACAGCGTAAAATATAATGAGTGTCGCGTACGCCGGTTTTATACTGAATATGTTTAAGGAACCTTCGCTGTATGGATTCGATTCGTGCTATATATGTATTATACAGAGGGTTCCACACCTGACTTGCATACTCAAGGGTGCTTCTTACAAACGAACAATAAAGTGCTTTTAAGGTTTTTATATTTGAGAAACGAGCACTAGATCCTATGATAAAACCGAAAGCTTTGGAAGCTTTACTTACAATGCATTCTATATGGCTGTCGAACAATAACTTAGAATCATGAATGACACCAAGGTCTTTACTATGTTGTACTCTAGCTAAATTCTGGTGTAGAAGAATAGTCGGTAGATTAGCTCAGTGAATAAAGAATTACGATACGATTTATTGTCCAACTAGTCCCCGGTTCGAATCCCGGCATGTACCACTGAACTCATATTTTCGGATTTATGTACATATTTGTAATTATCACTAGCTCGGCGGTGAAGTATGTTTCGAAGTACGTATGATCTGACCTGAGAAAGATTTGATTTTCGCCGCTGGTTGTCATTTTTGAAGTGAAAACTTCTTTAGCGGCGTTGTGTACTTTTTGAGATGAGTAAAAAATGTTAAATCTCGCGTCAGGACACGTGACCCTGACCGTAAGATTTTGGTGAGAATCAGAACTTAAGTTCCCTGCAGCGCTAAAACATCAGTTACCTCTAATTAAACAATTAAAACATGAAGCGCTAGATCGTTCATAGGGCATTATTTTCTCGCGACCAAAACGCTGTAAGCGCCATGAAATTCTTGGCGCTTACGCGTTTCGTTCAACGTAGTTTATCAACATCACTGTTTGGTCCGCATGTTGAAGTTTTCACTTCTGCCGGCACTCCCGGTGTGCAACCCGTTTTTTTTTTTATACAGCGTCGGTAGGTATACAAGAATACGGTCCAGCTGATGGAAAGCAGTTACCGTAGCCTATTAACGCTTGTAACATATATCACTGGCGCGATGCCTCCTCTGCTGTTTATACAACAACTCCTTAAGAGCTTACTGGTGACCTCACTCACACGCAGGAACACAACAACCTAGGGAGTTGTTATTTGGCTACGGTTTTCTGTGAGGTGGAGGTACTTACCCAGACGGGCTGCTTTGATGTGCCCTACCTTTCTTAAGACATCCAGACCAAGGCAAACATACATGTGATGGTCTGATGGCAGTCACTCCATGTAAAAAATCAGTGCCCAAATCTTTACGCTTAGGTAGCGGACCCAGCTAATCCTAATGCATTAGGAAACGCGACAATGGCTAGGAACAACAAAAAAAATAGTTTCTTTTAATATTTTCCGAACTTACTATCCAATCCTAATGTATTAGGAAACGAGGAAAACTAAGAAGAAGAAGTCAATAGCGGTCAAAGACACGATATTGACAATAAGTTCGAGATCATGGGCAAGATAGGGGCATAGGCTATCTAAGCGTATTTTACCGCCTTTACCACGGCGAGTGCTCTGAAGAACTGTTTTCGCTTATCCCCTCTCCCTTCCGTCATAGAACCACACGTGCGGGCTTGCGATGTCATTGTTCCACTGTTGAGAATATTTCTTCACGTAGGTACCAAAAAGTTCGGCAACTCCTATCTTTGTCGTACCATTAAAAAGTGGAACGCCTTGCCTGCACATGTGTTCCCTTTAACTGACAGGATACGGTGTAGTATTTTGTCAGTTGCAGTTGCGATTTGGGCTCCTCTTTCGCTTACCATCAGGCTAAGAGGAGCCACTATGCTGAACTAATATAAAAAAAAGATACTTACTGGACGTGTACATTGGGTTGACAGCGGTTAAGACAGCGCCAGCGCAAGCCGTTCCAATCACAACACTCCAGTACTCCCGTCTGTTTTCTGAACAAATAGCCACCACGTCTCCCTTTCTAACTCCTAAGTGGGTAAGGGAGACGGCTATATTCATACCCTGTTGTACCATCTCCTCGAAGGTTATAACGTCATCTGTTGATACATTTATCTGAAGATAACAAACAATAACCCCTTATCAAAAGGTACATAAACTGACATACAATAATACTTAGCATAATAAAAATATAAAGTATTAATCAATTTTATTATTATACGTCAAGTGGCAAACAACCAGTGATATCGCAGTGGATAAATAAATTATTATTATTATTTATTGTACAAATTAATTTTACATCTAATGTGCAGGTGCCTCCAGTTAAGTATAACAGTATCCGTAGGAGGAGGCGCCGGCGGAAAGAATTCAAGAAAAATGGGTGGTATTCATTACAGAAGGTACCACACAATTAAATGTACAAATAACAAATTTCATCTATACTTAGTGTTAATAGAAGGAAGAAAAGGGATACAAAATATGCAAGTTCAATAGTTTACACGTGGTATGTCTGTGAGTGAGAGCGTGCTCGTACGAGCTTATGTCTGTTGTGTATGTGTTTGAGTGTGTGTACGAAAAAAGAAAAGGGATACAAAATATGCAAGTTCAATAGTTTACTTGTGGTATGTCTGTGAGTGAGAGTGTGCTCGTATGAGCTTATGCCTGTTGTGTATGTGTTTGAGTGTGTGTACGAAAAAAGAAAAGGGATACAAAATATGCAAGTTCAATAGTTTACACGTGGTATGTCTGTTAGTGAGAGCGTGCTCGTATGAGCTTATGTCTGTTGTGTATGTGTTTGAGTGTGTGTACGAAAAAAGAAAAGGGATACAAAATATGCAAGTTCAATAGTTTACTCGTGGTATGTCTGTGAGTGAGAGCGTGCTCGTACGAGCTTATGTCTGTTGTGTATGTGTTTGAGTGTGTGTACGAAAAAAGAAATGGGATACAAAATATGCAAGTTCAATAGTTTACTCGTGGTATGTCTGTGAGTGAGAGCGTGGCAACTTGATATTTTTTTATAGAGAATATTAAGAGAGGTAGGGCACATCAAAGCAGCCCGTTAGGGGAACTACTTCCACTTCACAGGAAACCGCGGCTAAATAACAACTCCCTATAGGATTCATTAGGTTCGGAGGGGTCCGCCACCTAAGCCTAAAGATTTGGCGAAGATACAGATTTTGACATAGAGCGACTACCATCGGACCTCCACAATCCAATGGGAATACTAGATCTTTCTTAGGTTAGGTCACCCGTCTTTTTTCCCACGATAATCTGATGATTCACCTTCACCGCTACACTGCATTAAACAACATAGGACTTGCGGGTTACCTGCCTTACGATGTTTTCGATCACCGCCTAGTAATTAATAACAAATATGTACATAAATCTGAAAATATAAAATTAATATCACATGCCAGGGTTCGAACCGGGTTGGTTCATAGGGTTCTTTATCCACTGGCCTGTCACTGCTACTTAGTCAGCTCCACCGTCCCGTGCTATACTTCGAGCCCCAGAACCCGTTAATCCACTGTTCAGAGGAATTTGCCATCAACAGGACATGCATTTGACGAACTTGGTGGCTCAGTCGTGAATGACGCGACTTTGACACCAACGCTCGTGGGTTCGAATTCCCACACAAGGCAAACATATGTGTGCATGAACATGTCTGTTTGTCTTAGTCTGGATGTTTTAAGAGAGGTAGGGCGCATCAAAGTAGGCCGTCTGGGGAAATGTGTCTCCACCTCACGGAAAACCGCAGCCAAATAACAACTCCCTAGAGGGTTGTTGTGTTCCTGCGTGTGAGTGAGGTCACCAGTAACCTCCCAAGGAGTTGCTGTGTAAGCAGCAGAGGAGGCATCGCGCGAGTGATACTTAATATATTATAAAGTAACTGCTTTGCATCAGGTAGGCCGTATGCTTGTATGCCTCCCGACGTTGTATGAAAAGAAAACAGATTTTCTCTCGCAATTACCAAATGATATACATTAATACAGTGCAGTTGTATTTCTTTACAACGAGTTCGGTAGTGGAGTGGTTAACAATGCTGCTTTAATACGAAGGCTCGCCGGGTTCGATTCCTACACAGGACAAACATTAGTGTACACGAACATGTCTGTTTGTATTGGTCAGGATTTCAAGAAGTCATCGTTGGTGACATCACAGGGGACTGGGGAAATTCTCCACCTCACATGAAACTGAAGCCAAATAACAACTCGCTGGAGGGTTATTTTTTTTTTGCGAGTCTTATAGTATTGCAAGTGGTAATAGGCTACAGTGGCCAGTTAAAATCAGGTTTGGCTGTAAGCCATGCCTCCCAATAACATATAAAATCACATTCCAGAACTAACAAATCACTCTGATCAAATAATATCTAATAATGAACCTGCAATTTGATCTAACCTGCTTTGTGTGCTTCTGCCACCAATTAGTTCATGCGGACTAGCGCCGGCCGGCACCCACCGACTACCAGTAGATGCAACATGCCGTCGCTAGTGCGTGGTAGTAGTAAATTGCATGTAAATTTGCCTTTCGCAAAATAACGCCTGAATCTGTTAACTATTTAGTAATCAACCTTTTTTGTTTGAGTTCTCAAAACCCCATTCAAGTTATAAACATTTTGACATTGTAAACTTACCCAAGCAGCCTTCTTCCCATGTGGCCATACTTTCCTTACAATATACTCTCCAAAATTCAAATTGGCGGGCACTTCAACACAACTCTCACCGTACACATACATAGGATTCCTCAACATCGCGGGCGTCTGATATTCACGGAGGTTATAAAACAACTGATTACGTGCGGTCTACAGTCCACATTGTAAGTACTTTATCATTATCAAGTAGTTAAATAACAGTTAGTCGATGTAACGTTGCTGATATGAAATGTAAATAATAATATGGATAATTAGATATAATAAGCTTTGTTTACACAATAATGGTTGCAGAAAATTTCTTACAAATGGTAAAAAATGAATACTTTTTATGCAAAAAGGCGGCAAAAGCAATATTTTTAAGGCCACCTTAAGGTCGTTACCTTAAGGTGGCCTTAAAAATATTGCTTTTATTAAATAATAAATATTGCAGGACCTTAAGGTGGCCTTAAAAATATTGCTTTTCGTCGTAAGTCGACTTACAGAGTAGGGTTAGAGAGGAAGGAGAATTTATTATTATTGATATAATTGCTTGTATAGGTGTAAATATATACATAGATATACATGTGTGTATATATGCTAAAAAACCATGTTTTGATATATCTAGTAATAAAATTTTCGTTTATTGGGCTGTTTCGCATGAAAAAAAAATCCTTTTTTACCTTTTTAGTGTTCAATCCCATAAAGAATGGCGTCCTAAAAAATTAATTAAAAGACGAAATAGTAAAAAATAAAATATCCAATTACCTTTTTCAAATATTTTACTTACGTAGATACTTTCCAAAGTCCGCTACATTTTTTTATCTATAAAATCCTGTTGTCACGGTGTTTGCGGTCGCACTGCTCTCAAAACGGCACGACCGATATTATGTTTTTTTTATGTAGGTATATTTGGTAGGCATGAAAATAGGTCTTAAAGTATATTTCATTAAAAAAAATATTTCAAAAACAATAATAAGAAATAATTTATATATACGGCAGTACAACGTTTGTCATGTCAGCTAGTAATAAGTAAACACACACATGTTATATAAAATACATATATATATGTCGTAGTCATATGATTTTCCGGTCTATCCGATATTATGCGGGCGTATGGTGGGTAGTTGTGCAATGAGAAATACATAAATTCGTATCACACTATAATTTTAAATCAACACTTGTAATCAATGATCAGGAAAATGCGAGACGAGACTGTCCTCCTAAGACGTCGTCACTTGCCGCCGTTTGCACTCTCCATTTCTCGCAGTGTCGACCTCTTGATTCTGCCAAAGCGCGCCACCGTTCGCGCGCTTCGTTTGGTTTTAAACATCCATACTCATGACCGCATGCGCATAAATATGCTTATAGATTACGTAGTACCTACGCAGAAAAACCAAGTCAAATGACAACTCCCTGGAAGAGTGGTTTAGCAGTATTGGCAATGGGCAATACATCTTTTTTTCTCTTATTGAGGTAAACAGACAATGACACAGTAAGCATTACCAGAAACAACGCTCGACAAGAATGAAAGTGCCGCCCGCCACAGATTACTTTAGTTTTGTTTAGTGATATTTTTATGACGAAAGTATTAATAAATACATAAAATAATTAAATAAAAAACATATAACAGGAAAACTCGTGCATATGCGCACATACACACACACACACATACATATATATATATATATAATACTTACTGTATTGCAAGCGTTCATAGGCTGCGGTTACTTTACGAATGATTGTATGCGCGGTAACCGCTTTAAATCAGGTGGGCCGTATGGTGGGCAGTGGGAAGTACCACAGACGAGCAGCTTTGATGCACCCTACCTCTCTTAAAAATACCCAGACCAAGAGAAATAGACATGTTAATACACACAAATGTTTGTCCCGTGTGGGAATCAAACCACAAGCGTTTGGTGTAAAAGTAACGTAACAGCGCGTTTTGCCACTGCGCCACCGAGCTCGTCAAAAATAGAAAAAATATAATATAATAGAAGAAATAAATATATTCATTCACTGCAATTCTTATAGAAAATAGTTTTTTTTTTATTCAAAGGAGGTAGGTATATACATAACAACTTAATAACAGATACTCGCTCAAATGTTTATTAGAAGAATAATAAACATTTGTGCGGATATCTGTTGCTCATGCATAGCGACTGTGATCACATTTGAATCAAAGGAGACATAGAAATCTTCAAAATTTTGTTATATGGAATAACGAGCTCGGTGGCTCAGTCGTGAATGGCGCGACTTAGACACCGACGCTCGTGGGTTCGATTCCCACACAAGGCAAACATTTGTGCGCATGAACATGTCTGTTTGTCTTGTTCTGGATGTTTTAAGAGAGGTAGGGCGCTTGTGAAGTCACCAGTAAGCTCCTAAGGGGTTGCTGTGTAAGCAGCATAGGAGGCATCGCGCGAGTGATACTTAATATATTACAAGCGTAAATAGGCTACGGTACCCGCTTTACATCATGTGGGCCGTATGCTCGTATACCTCCCGACGTAGTATAAAAAAAAACATATTAGTTCTTCATTTGTTGCTTTCTTCAGGCGCCAGGTGATCTCGTCGATTGACTCAATTGGGCTGGCTTCGAGTCTTTGGTATGGTTGTAAAACAGTGTTTTTGTCGTGCGTCCTCTACCGTACCTGGTAATTGGTAGTGCCACAGAGCACGAAATCGCCGCGCCGCCCGCTGGCGGTGCTCGTGCTCTGTGGGTAGTGCGAAGGTTTTTCTAACTACAAGCTAATTACAGTAGTCGCCAGGAATCATGAAATAAAATGGCGTCTACTGTGCAGGTAGTCAGGTACATTCAATAAGAAAAATGAATTGAGTCAATCAACTACAACGATAGTAGTAAATAATATCTTAAAGGAAACCACCTGTAGTAAAACAGGCAAGAATATATAGTTAATAGATTCAGGACTTACTTTGCTAAAGTCAAATTTACAGGCAATTTGATCCAAACTACTTTGTTTGCTTCCGCTCCCGATTAATGCGTAAGGTGGTACTACTGCCGGCCGGCACCCACCCACTACCGTTATTGATGCATGCTACCGCATGTCTGCTGCGGTCGTCTCTGCGAGTGTACGTCATCTGAAATGTGAACCGCATGCACCCGCCACCGTAGATGTTAGTCGTTAGAATAACATGCTACGAAGCATCACGCAGCACGGAAGCACACAAACTAGTTTAGATCAAATTTCAAGACTAAATAGAACATTGTCTAGGTATACACTGAGTAAAACTATAAATTTTTAATGTACCTACTATTTTAATGTAATAAGGCTGAATTTAGTTATTTGTTTGAACGCGTTATTTTCTTGAACTAGAAGTTTGCTCGATGAAGTTTTGATTTTCTAATATGCAACCTGTAGATTTCCACTAAACAATATAAACTCACGCTTGCTTATATTAATGACTTGATTATTCTTATTCCCTTTGAGTCACCGACTTGGCAGTCCATTTCAAAGAGCAAAGGTATGCCGAAAGACCACCAACACGTCATTATCTACGTACTAAACAGATAAGCAATATTGTGTCAATTCATGATCCTATTACTACGTTAGCAGATACTTTATCTTTAACACAAATATCTTCAAACAGTTTTATCAGCACAGCGTGATTAGCCATCATACTGGACATTTATTTGGTTACTGATATATTCCTAATCAAAGATTGAACATAATTTCGCTTGTATACGTACAAGCGAAAGTTCCATTATATCGGTATCCCGTTCGAGTTTTCTATGCTCCTTTCTAGTAGGTGTCTATACTACCCCATGGGAAATCTCCTTGTGATGTCTCTTTTTCTCCTTACAGAAATGAACTAGTCTTAAGCCTCTCCTACTATAGCTATAGGCACCGGCTTGTATAAATAACAGATTGAGGAGTACCTCAAAGGTTATTTTTGGGTTCAAATCCGTGGCCGCAGGACGGATGCTGCAAAGCATTCGAAACGTTCAGGTCAGGTTCAACAAAATAAATAAAACACGCGATACTTCCGTTAAAAATTGTTTAATTCAATGTGTAACAATCGCGAAAACCTAAGACAATACTTTTATTAATGATTGTACTAAGTTTTTTTTTTGAAGTGAAAACTTCTTTAGCGGCGTTGTGCACTTTTTGGGATGAGTAAAAAATGTTAAACTCGCGTCAGGGCACGTGAGATTTTGGTGAGAATTAGAACTTAAGTTCGCTGTAGCGCTAAAACATTAGTTACCTCTAATTAAACAATAAAACATGAAGCGCTAGATCGTGCATAGGACATTATTTTCTCGCGACCAAAACATTGTAAGCGCCATGAAATTGGCGTTTACGCGTTTCGTTCAACGTAGTTTACAACATCGCTGTTTGGTTTAAGCGGCGCGGTGTGTTTAAGTTTTAGAGATTGACGATGATGATGCTGGTAATGATGATGGTGAAATTATGGATGAAAGTTGATTTTTCTGAGAGATAAACTATTTAATGTAAAATAATTGTAATAGTTCTGAAGTGTTAAATTTTTTATGTAAGTAATATAAATTGTCATGTTTGTGTACGATAGCGCAATAAATGAGTATTGCATTTTACCACATACATGATAGTACTTTTATGCTGATAAATAAAGCAATTCATGCGAAATTATTCCCTAACCATTCCAAAATATTCAAAAATGCACAATGTTAATGTTCAAGTTTTCACTTCTGCCGGCACTCCCGGAGTGCAACCCGTTTTTTTATACAACATCAGTAGGCATTCAAGCATACGCCCCACTTGATGTAAAGCGGTTACCGTAACCTATGAAAGCTTGCAATAAATTAAGTACCACTCGCGCCATGCTACCTCTGCTGCTAACACAGCAACTATGAAAGCTTGCAATACATTAAGTACCACTCGCGCTATGCACCCTCTGCTGCTAACACAGCAACTCCTCAGGAGCTTACTGGTGACCTCACTCACACGCAGGAACACAATTAACCTCTATGCACTTGTTGTTTAGCTGCTGTTTTCTATGAGGTAGAGGTACTTCCCCTGACGGGCTGCTTTGATGCACCCTACTTCTCTTAAAAATAACCAGACAAATACAAAGAGACATATACATGCACACAAATATTTGTTCTGTGTGGGAATCGAACCCACGAGCGTTGATACCAATGTAGCGTTACTACTTTGCTCGTCTATTAATAATATGTCTATCTATCTATAATTTCATGCCAAAGACCTTGCAAAGTAGAACCGAGCGCCATATGACTCGGTTTAACACACCTTCCTCGCTTCTTTAAAATTCATAGCTCTTTTCACGCACGCTCGTCTATTTCTAGGGATCCTAACACAAATTAACAAAATCTAATTAAAAATAATACAATACCAAATATAAACATAATTTTAATTATGGAAAATACACAATTATGTAGATCTTTTGGCCTTATTGTAACATTAGTGTAGAGATACTTACAATATTCCACTAATGTGACGCCCCAATACAACAGTTTAATACGAGAAACAATATACACATCTAAAATATTATCGTATATAAGTTGTAATAGAATATAAAAAGATTCATAGAAATACAGTGAAATTGAAACGCTGAAGGAAGTTATTGCGTTGCACTTTCAATTGAAGTATCGATTGCCAACCAATATGGTTGACCACTGGTTGACCAACCATATGCCAATGATTTGTCGACGGTACGAGAAACATGTTTGTACACTACATCTGAATTTTCCTTATATCGTTTACTTGATTTATGTATTTCGTATCTATAATATCGCTTTGGATATATTACCTTTTAATTAATATGCAATTGCATTCATGGAGATTATAGTACCAAAATTAACTCCATCATTGGGGAAAAAAAAACGTTCGCAAAAGATGTCAAAAAAAACGGTAAATGATATGTTTATTAATACAAATTCGACTAACTCCTGATTAAATATCTCAGGCAGAATATTATTTAAATTGTTTTTGATTTAGCTAGCGATTTTTTTTACATGTGCGATTTACCGAGAGAAGTGTTAATTATGTAATGCCCTAAGTGCTGCCATGCATGATCCAATTTACGTGTAAAATGACATTGCATAATTGAAGTCAAAATACATACATATATCTACAAACTGTACGGTATATAGTTGTGTGTATATCTAAAGTACACAGGCACTTTGCACTTTATTGCCACATGTCGGCAATAAAGTTCAAAGGTGCTTGTGTAAATTTATGTAAGTTCATATCGAACCTCCGTCTTGCAAACAAATTGGTATTAGTGATCGGTGATCGACCAATTGGTTGGACGAGCTGACATATTGTTTTTTTTTGTTAGGAGGTCGTGGGTCATTGTAATTTTGTTCGGTTTAATGACAACAGTTAAGTGTGAAAGCAATTTCATTAGAATAAAGGAACATAGCTTCCTTTTTGAAGCCTTCTAATTCACTTTTGTCTACCCTGTAAAGGCTGTTTTTCTGTTCATACATTTATCACTAATAAAAATTGACCATTATTATGTTCATGGAATGTGTTGACCCTTATAGACATAACAAACTGACTAGTAGGACAAGATTTTATATTTCGAAAAGAAAAACTTTTTTTTGTAATTGATATTTGACTACGTTTACATTAGGAAATACCTTCATTTCCAAAATTCAACTTTATTACCTTATTAATCATAGAGTTTAAATTTCATTGCCTTAAGTAAAATTATTGTCTGATTTACTGAAAATTGAACTCTATGACGAATAAGTTTAAAATTATAAGATCTTATGCCACTTGCCAGTTTGCACTGGTCCAAGCTACAATGTCATTCATACACAAATAAATTTGAAGAAATAAACTGAGGACATCCGCGTCGAACAATCCCTTTATTATGATAGCATCACTCAATGTGAACCACTCTTTGAAACCCCCGGCTAAAATCACTCGAACAAAATAAATCAGCGCTTTTAAAGAACTGTGGTGTAATTACTAAACACAGGGATCGATATTAATTCGATCAGTGATCCGCAGTAGCGAAACAAGTACATAACTCTTTATTTGTGAATGGATTTAAATGTTATTTTCAGATTGAATGTACATTTTATCAATTTGTTATATGTTACAATACGAGTTACGTAATTACCTCACAGGTCAGTAACGACGCGAGCACTGCAATAATTTAACTTGCTGAAAAACTGAATTTTAATAAACATTTTAGAACACCTAGATCTTTCACTATCCCAATTACTCAAGCACAAGACATAATCGTGATGGTTATTTATAAATCTGATCATTTTATACTATGTCCTTTACGTTCACTCTTCGATATAGATTAAGATTCGTGGTAGGTTTGTTTAAGCGTTCCTATCGAAAATTTGTTAACATTGACCAGTCCTATCATACCTTTGTAAAGTTAAAATAAAAAAAAAAACAATTTGAAGTCCCTCAACTTGAAGAAAATTATCACAGAATATTTCGAGGCGACGTTCAAACTTGCTGTAAAATTTTGGTCCTAATTATTTTAGTAAAAAACATTTTGTCCCCAATTTTTACAAATTCATTTTCGTCTTAATACCTAAATTTAGTTTCACATGCGTTATATATATTTTATAAAACCACTACAGTACCTAGTAAATTGTATTATAAAACCTTTTTTTTATTTTTGAATTTAATTAATGTATATAAGGCACTTACGGAATGACATTGAGCGTATATATGGTAGAATATAATATTTAAAATATTATCACCGATAATTAATTTTTAATATTGTAATAATAGTAAAATAGTGATGTTTTGTCACATTACTGGTTATTATTGAGATTCACAAAAGAAAAGATCGAGAAATACTACATTTTTTGAAGAAGAGGAAAAAACAAAATATCATCTATTATCACGTAATTGTTGAATACTATATTCGTAACCATAGACCTAGAGAGTAGTCTATAGTCTGAATGGACTGTATTATACTTAGTCTTCAAAATTGACGCCGGGAAGAGAACCCAATGTTATAAAAATCCAGTGTTATATAAAATATACTATCAGATTTAAAATAAAAAATAAACAAACAAGCAAAAAAAGATCTTGTTACATACTATGTAACAAGATTTATAACAACGTAAAGTAATTATTTGAACATTGGCAATATTATATCATAACTTAACTCTATGTCAGATAATATAATACACGGTCCATTATCAGTCTATATGCTACTCTTATCTATGCCCGTAACCAATAACATGGCAACACATAACTATAAAATCTCAAAAAGTCACCCCTGACCGCGCGACACTTATAACTAAAATTAAAATTATTTTATCTCAAAATAATATTTGATTGCATTTAATCTAAGTCGTGTGGCGAGAGGCGAGATTTTTTTAATTATTACCTAAATTACCTATTTTATTTATTTATTTTTCGCGACAATGTTTTGTTTAATTCTTCTTGAGGGGATCGAGGTTGTCTATTGAAAAATCATCGTTTCCAAAGGTGATCCCCCGGCTGAATCCGTCCTGAAAAAAAAACGAATCAAATATAAAATTACAATTAAAGTGAGCATATAGGTACCGTCATCCTGAAAGTCAAAGACAACATCGCCTGCAATTGCATCACATTTAGGATATTACTTTCAAATTACCATTATACCAAGATCCAAATCAAAGAACAACACTTTTTGTATACAACGTCGGGAGTCATACTAAGACTACACAACAAGTTTTTAAATAGATTATTAAAAAGTTATTTTAAGGCCAGCCGACTTCATAACCTGCTAGCAGTCGGCGTGCAGTTGGCTACCAGTTGAGGTGCAGTTGGCTACCAGTTGAGGTGCAGTTCGTTTACAATTCTTATAACTGCTCACTGGATGCTTTTTAAATGTTATTTTTAAGTTTAATTTTTGATAATACGAAAAGACAATATATTTATCAGCTCAACTTAGCGAAAGGATCTTAGATTGACTTGTTTCTTTTGGATGATATTAACCTGGTTCGAGGTATAGCTATATGTTCATATTTGTATGTTAGAGATTTACCTGTGTATTTTACATCTTAGTTAGATAGCGTTATAACAAAAAAATCATCACCTCTCCCGGTATTTATATCACCACTGAGGGTATAGGGATCTTCTTCTATGTAAAGTGTCTTTTCTTGAAAGAAATATATACTTAAAAGCGTATTAACAGTATTGTATGTCACAAGTTAATCTAACATAATAGACATGTAATTTAGTATCAGTAATTAGGAAAAAAGTTTTAGTTGATATTATTGCTGTGTAGAATAGTCTATTAGCCTAAGAAAGGCCTGATCCTAAGAAAGATCTGAATTTTCCTCAGGGTTGTGGAGGTCTAATGACAGTCGCTCCATGTAAAATCAATATCTTCTCCAAAGTTTTAGGCTTCGGAAGCAGACCAATGGATTAGGAAACAGGATAACATTAAGAATAAAGAGGTTAATAAATAGGTTACGGCAACCGCTTTACAAGTGGGCCGTATGCTTGTATGCCTACCGACGTAAAACAATCACGTAGAGATACAAGATGTTTGACGGATTTGACAATTATTGTCAACAATGTCACGTCAATACGAATTAAAATATTCACAATCAAAACTATTTCTTATTACAAGAAGCATTAGTAAAAGCGTGTATTATAATCACTCACAGAAAGCCTTCCTGCATATATTTAAATATCTAAATGAACTTACCAGCGGTCATGCTGTTAAAGCAAATAAAATATTGTTTAGTAATTCGTGCAAGAAATAAGTGCGTAAATAAAATAAAAACAGTGCGGGAATTGTGTTGAAAGAAATATTAAAATGCGCAGGGTTCATAAAATAAGTCCCTTTTGAGGATCAATCAGTGGTTGTCCTGACATATCATATTTCATATACATATATCATCATATCATGTTTCTAATCCTCAAAAAATTGTTTTTTTCATATACCACTAACGTGGAAATATTACAGTGAATCACACAATAATCTCGGAAAGTGGAGTGATATAGGAATATCACTCCACTTTTGGAAGGATGGAGGAACTAAAGAGGGGCTAATTAATTGTGTTTCCCAAGATGGTCATATCAAAAGCTCTAAAAACGTAGCGTATATGAAAAATGCTATTAATATTATAGAAGCGATTGAGGTGTGTAAGGGCCGAGTCAGAAGGTGCTTGGTTATCCCTGTCTCCCCGCAGGGGCGTGAAATATACGAAAAAAAGCCTTAGTAACCGGCGAGCGTGCATGAGAAGAGCAATGAGTGTTAAAGAAGCGAGTAAAATGTATAAGAATCGAGTCATGTGGCGCCCGGTTCTCTCTGCCTACCCTACAAGGGATTTGGCATATACCTACAAAAAAAAGTCACTAACACTAACCTTCATCTCCGAAATAGTTTTGTCTAGGAATCCATTGAAGCTGCTATCCAACGCGACAGTCTGTTTCTCACTTAAATTGCCGAATCCGTTAAAAGTATTCCCAAATCCATTCCCAAAAATATTCCCAGCTTTCTGAGTATCAAAAGGGTCGTAGCCACTTAGACCGTTTGTGAATGACGTATTCGTATTGAATACGGACGTTTGTAAATTGAAATCGCTGATATCGTAGTTTGGTTTTGGTTGGGCGAACGGCGTTGGCAGTTGCGCTTGTGGTTGATGGTTGGGAACGAATGGCGCTGAGCCAAACAAATCGCTCCCGTTTATCGGTTGGACTGGCGTTGACGTCTGTTGTGTTTGGGGCGATGACTGGCGTTTTGATGATTTTGGAGGGGGGGCCACTGAAAGTGAAAATATTACATTAAGACTACAGCTAGCGAAATTAAAATTAAATTAATAATTATATATGTTTACATTTATCCCAATTGAAGGCATCCAATTACTGGCACTTTTAAAAGCTAATCTTGACATAATAAGAAATATTTAATGTCAAATTATTGTTATTTTATTCATCCTATAAAAAATTACAATTATCACATCAACGTGCCAGAAAACCTTTTCAGATTTGAATTGACACTGACCGTTCGTCTTAGGTACATATTATTATTTTCTTAACTTTTAAATTATACTTATCACCTAACAACCACTTAACACGATGAAAAAAACAGACCCATATTGGGAAGTTTCTTTTGGCATTTCTTCTTCGCCAATGGTCATTTTCGAAATGGTGGTAGATTAAAAAAGAAATAAATTCGATAATTATTAAGATACAATATGATCTAATTTAAAGAATGTAAGACGTGTCTAAGTGCCCGTAAGGGCCTAATAGCAAATAAATGATTTTTATCTTTATCGCTTTGAATTGAGATGGGGTTAAGGTTTCAAAATGTTCATATAAGTTTTAAATATGGTAAATAGAGAACTTTAAAATGACTCACGTAATGGCGGCGTGGGTGTGACAGCATTCTCGATGACGGGCGCTGTGAATCGAGGCATCGGCTCCGATTCATACGCGCGCGGATCGAATTCTGTAACAATACAAATATATATAGTTTATTTTTTATAAAACGCCGGGACGCATACAAGCTTCGGAAAACGCTTGCAATACAGGAAGTATGGTTTGCGCTATGCCACCCCTGCTGCTAACACAGCAACTTATTAAGATCTTACAGATAACGTCACTGACTCGAAGGAAGCAAGAACGCTCCAGGAGTTGTTATTTGGCGGCTGTGTGGTGGAGATACTTCTCCTTCACTTGAAGATAAGCTGCTTTGATACGGCCTATGTAATGTTTGTCCTGTGTGGGAATCGAATCCACGAACTGTGTTAACGTGGCATAACCTAACCGCTCCACCATCGGGCTCGTCGTCAATAGAGCAGTTAGTAGTGAGATTTATCTTCACAGACTGAACGAGGTGAATTCTTATAATATGTAATAATATGAAATCACGAAAGAGAAATATGGATCTGCTTTTCAGAATAAATTAAATTATTCCTGGAAACAATTTATAGTTGATATTTCTAAGAGTTACCAAGCAAAAAGCAATACTTAAAAGTTCAGTCTCTGTTAGGATATTGAATTTATTTAAATTTTTCTCTAAAAAATGCAATAATTCATGAATAAAACTTGCTTAAAACAGCCCTCTTATTCCTATTGAATGCAGATATCCTTACACAGTGCTACATGAATTTAGGTTCATTCAAGCAATCCCGGGATTCAAAAAAACTTGGCCTCGTAAATTTTTCGTGAATTGCTTATAAGTTAAATTAGCATCCGATTATCCGATCACTAATAATAATATATACGTGACAACAACGCGAACCGATTGGGATGTGGACAGTAAAAAATCGTCGTCGAAGACGTAGCATACCCGGCCCTGCGCTTAGCAATGTCCGTCGGTGTCCCCGCTGTGACAGTCATTCCGGAGACCTAATAGCGACATGACGATCCGCTGATGACACTAGTATAGTATTTTCCCATCCATATAGCATATCCATATAAATCTTTCTATCATTAATAAGTCGCCCTGCCCTCTTTACCTTGTTGAAACACAGTTACCTAAAGCCATGTCTTTCTTCATCAACATCTAAGTCACTTGTTCAGGCTCCCTTAACTCAAAAAAGTAGTAAAAGCTGGCCAGGATAATATATACCAAAAAATAGTAACTTAAAAAATATATAATATAAATACAAGGAAAATCTGAAAGTGCTCATGTTGTACTGCACACTTTTTTTTTATACAACGTCAGAGACATTCCTGCATACAGCCCACCTGATGTAAAGCGGTTACCGTAGCCCACTCTCAATACATTAAGTATTACTCGCGCGATACCACCGCTGCTGCTAGCACGGCAACTCCTTAAGAGCTTACTGGTGACCTCACTCACACGCAGACCTCACTAATATAACAACCCTCAAGGGAGTAGTTATTTGGCAGCGATTGTCTGTGAGGTGGAGGTACTTACCCAGATGGGCTGCTTTCATGAATTTTGACAAAAGGTTTTAAGAAACAAATACAGGGGAAAATCTGACAATGGTCATGTTGTATTGCACTAATTCTTACCAGAAGTGATAAATACTTACCACTATCTGAATCTGAATTGAGCAACAGCTCTTCGAGCCTGGGACCTACTACGGGATTCTTGCTAGTCGACATGTCACCCAGGAGTTTACTGAAAAAAAGATGTATGGAAAATACATATTTATTTATATAAAAACGGGGTTGCAATGTAAATCAATCGCTAAACAAATACGAAAGTACGGAATTAAGATTATAACCATCGTTTGTAAGTGTTAACTCGTTAATTATGTGTTACTTCTTACTCTTACGCTGTTCTATGAAATAAAAAGAGACACCTAAATCCATTTTTCCTCTTAATCCCAGAGGTGAACCTCAATACTATTACTTAATTTGATCCCTTTTCCCAGAGGGAGATATAAATTAGTGAAGACAGAAAGAGAGAGAGTTACGTTTCGTATATTACTGTAGGGGCAAGCGAGAGAGGTGCGAGCACACATTTTCTTTCTCTCTTTCTCTCATAACGAGTTAAGTTTCGTATATCTAAGACACAGTGCAGGCCTATTGTCTCTATGTATGGAGCTAAAGAAGTTTTACTTCAGTCGTGTGGTCTAAAACACACTCGTTTTTATTTTCCTACTAGTAATCAAATTTATGCAGTAAGCAAATATATGACTACTGCATAAATTTGAGTACTACACCTGCATTCCTCTTCTTAGTATTATCTCGTCTCTTAATCCATTAGGATTGGCGGGGTCAGCTACCTAAGGCTAAGGACTTGGCGAAGATACTTATTTTTACGGGGAGCGACTGCCGTCAGACCTCCTCAACTCCCTCAACAAGGGAAACCATCAGATAGATTTGTTTTTTCCTTTTATACATCGTCAGAATGTATACAAGCATACGAGCCACCTGAAGTAAAGCGGTTACCGTAGCCTATGAACGCTTGTAATACATTAAGTATCACTCGCGCAATGTATCCTCTGCTGCTGACACAACAACTCCTTAGGAGCTTACTGGTGACCTTACTCACACGCAGGAACACTACAACCCTCTAGCGAGTTGCAATTTGGCCGCGGTTCTATCTCTCTTAAAAACATCCAAACCAAGACAAACAGACATGTTTATGCACACAAATGTTTGTCCTGTGTGGGAATCGAACACACGAGCATTGGTGTCAAAGTCGCGTCATTCACGACTGAGCCACCGAGCTTGTTAAATTTCCTGCACCGCCGAGCAAGTGATAATTACGAAGATATAAATCCGAAAACATGAATTTAGTGGTAAATGCCAAGTTTCGAACCAGCGACCCGTTGTTCAATAGTGTGGTTCTTTATCTACTGGGTGACGACTGTATTACTGTCCTCATTGATCACCAAGGGCTTATTATAGAATTGATGAATATGTAACTGACAAAGATGTCTGGAAATAATTCAGCACACCTGTGCTTAATAATATTTAATTTCGGCATTTGATATCATTATTGTACCAATATTGTTTTTTTTTTGTAATATCTAATTGACAATTTTAAAAGAGACCATTATTGGCAAGTTTCTTTCGGAATTTCTTCTTCGCCAATGGTCATTTCCGAAATGCTAGTAGATTAATAAAAGGAGAATTAAATAAGATACAATAAGATTACATTTCAAAAAATGTAAGACGTGTCTAAGTGCCCCGAGGGTCCAATGGCAAATAAAGAATTTTTATCTTTACCCGTATTTAACCAGTGCTTATTATTTGTCTGTCTAGAAATGACACTTACCCGTTGTTGAAATTGTTTTTCCCATTGTGTATCGGAGGTGGCGTCGACAACAGAAGGTTGTTGTCATTGCTCGAATTGAACGTATCCGTCGAGTTGTTGGACAACGCGTCCGTTGCTGAAATTAAAATAGAATGGTTGGACAACCACGGGCAATTTATCGAACAACCGGTGCACAGTTTGTTAGTCGCTTCATTACATGCAGTATTTCCTTCAGTACACATAACGGTGGGTTTATTGACAATTTTATGTATACAACGTCGGAAGGCATACAAGCATACGGTCCACTTAATGGAAAGCAGTTACCGTAGCCGTACTCTTGTAACATATTAAGTATCACTCGCGCGATGCCGCCCCTGCTGTTTACACAGCAACTCCTTAGGAGCTTACTTTTGTTGTACTATGGAATTGTTAATTGGCTGCGGTTTTCTGTGAGGTCGAGGTACTTCCCCAGACGGGTTGCTTTGATGCGCCCTACGTCTCTCAAATCGTACAGACCAAGACAAACAGACATGTTCATGCACACAAATGTTTGTCTTGTGTGGGAATCGAACCCGCGAGCGTAGGCATCAAAGAAGCGTTAGTAACCACTGCGCCACCGAGCTCGTCATAAACCACAAGAATGGTGAAAAATACATAGGGGCGTATATTGATCGCTGCGGAGACCAAGGACTTTCTTAAATTTATGGTAGAGAATGAGTACCTACCCAGGTCTGGTGTCTTGTTTCCGTTCATGGCAAACCCGTTGGCGAGGGTAAGAGATGAAATCTGCCGGTCTAACTCCGGTGGAGGTTTGAACTCGGTGATGTCTGCCAGGGTGTTCCGAGCGAGGTACGCCGACAGATCATCTTTGTACGTGATTTTCGATAACTCCTGAAATAAAGGACGGTATGTTTATTAGTTTATTTTTACAGCAACTCCTTAGGAGCTTACTGGACTTACTCACACGCAGGAACACAACAACCCTCCAGAGAGTCGTTATTTAGCTGCGGTTTTCTGTGAGATGAAGGTTCTTCCCCAGACGGGCTGCTTTGATACGCTCTACTCTTAAATACACCCAGAGCAAGACAAACAGACATGTTCATTCACACAAATGTTTGTCCTGTATGGGAATCGAACCCACAGGCGTCGGTGACAAAGTCGCGTTAATAACGCCAGCGATCTCGTCAAGTTACAGTTGAGTGTATGGAGTTGATTTGAAAGAGAGTATCGGTGTTAAAATAAGAGACATGTATTATGTTAGGTAGAGGCATTAGTTAAAGAAACGAGTTAGGTACGTAAGGATCGAATCACGTGGCGCTCGGATATCTCTGGCTACGCCGCAAGGGATTTGGCATGAAGTTATATATATAAGTTTATTTTTAATACAAGTTCAGAACAGTGGCATGCTCTGCCTGATGGTAAGCGAAAGAGGAGCCTAAATCGCAGCCGCAACTGACAAAAGAGTACACAGTGTCCAGTCAGTTGACGCTGCCATGCTGACCCGCAAGATGCTTCTTCACGCTTCGTTTGAAGGATTTCATATTGTAGGAAGGAGGGAACACATGTGTAGGCAAGGCGTTCCACTTTTTAATGGTACGACAAAGATGGGAGTTGTACTTTTTGGTACGCGAAGAAATGTTTTCAACGGTGGAACAATGACATCGCAAGCCTGTACGTGTGGTTCTATGATGGAAGGAAGAAGGTGGAATAAGGGAAATAGTTCTTCAGAGCACTCGCCATGGCAAAGGCGGTAAAATACGCTTAGCGTACTTCGTTCCCTTACTTGTTGTGGCTAGATGGCGCTGTGTTCTGGACACATATTTATTTTTAGATGATGTAAGAAAGAGAGTTGGTCTCGCCAAGAGAGTGTCAGTGTTAGGATAAGAAAAAAGCATTCTCCGTTGGTTCGGACATGTAGAAAGAATACAGGATGAAAGAATGACGAAGCATATATACAACGCGAAAGTGGAGGGATGTAGTAGTCGAGGAAGGCCAAGACTTACCTACCATGACCAAATTGGTCGTGTTCTATCAGAAGGTTATGTCAGGAGCCTTAGAAACCGGTGAGCGTGCATGAGAATAGCAACGAATGTTAAAGAAGCGAGTGAGGTGTGTAAGGACCGAGTCGCTTGGTCATCTCTGCCTTCCCCGCAAGGGATTTGGCATGAAATTATAGATAGATAGACTCACTCTTATCTGTGGTACCGTGAGAGCTCGATAGCATCGTTGCGCGTGTAGTTCCAACCAATTTTAACACCAACGCTCTCTCTCAGACCAACTCTGTTCCTAAGTCTGTTTCAAAGAGTGAGTCATTACCTGTAAACGATTTTTGTATGTATTCATCTGGAGCTCCAGTTTCTTGTTCAGCAGAGTCAACTTCTGCATCTCAATGTATTTGCCATTGTCGTTCAAGAATCGCCTGTAAGAGAATTATACATAATATATATATCTTTATTTACATAAATAGAACGATGAACTCGGTGGCGCAGTGGTGAAACGCGCTGTTATGTTACTTTGACACCGACGCTCATTAAGGGCAAACATTTGTGTGCATGAACATGTCTGTTTGTCTTAGTCTGTGTGTTTTTAAAAGAGGTAGGGCGCATCAAAGCAGTCCGTCTGTTGAAGTACCTCCACCTTACAGAAAACCGCAGCAAATAACAACTCTCTATAGGGTTGTTGTGTTCCTGTGTGTGAGTGAGGCCAACAGTAAGCTCCTAAGGAGTTGCTGTGTAAGCAGAGGTGGCTTCGTGCGAGCGAAATAATTAATGTATTGCAAGCGTTCATAGGCTTTGGTAACCGATTTACGTCTGGTGGACCATATACTTGTATGCCTCCCGATGTTGTATAAAAAAAAACATAATTCAAGAGCAGTGATATATCACTGGGGATCAACACGTCCCCGGTTTGAATCCTGGCATGTGCCACAAAATTCCTGTCTTTGGAATTATGTACATATTTATCACTTGCAAATAAAATTTCGCAAGACGTCCAACTTTAAGAAATATCTGGTTTTCCCTGTGGGTTAAGGAGGTCTGACGGCTTATGCCATGTAAAAATCAGTATCTTGGTCAAATCCTTAGGCTTAGGTAGCGGACTCCCTCCAATCGTAATTGCTTTAACGCTATGGATTTTATTTAGTTGTATCTATAAATTGATTTATTGGTTTGGTTTAGATACCATAGATGGCGCTAGTATTCGTTTCAAATAACAAAAAAAAATTGGTTGTCTGTAACGTCGGTTTACGGACGATAATTTTACGTGATAACGTCATAAGAAAACATTCAACAGTTGACAAAACAGTTCACGTGTAGGTTGTGTGCTGCCGCTGTCTCTCTTCTACTCGGACGCATCGGCCGATGGAGTGGAAGAGAGATAGATGCGTCACAAACCGAACGCTTAAGCCGATCGTGCGTCTCTATCGCTTGTTCCGCGCTCTCGCTTGCACGCTCGGCTCAGGCGGAACGTGACAATGAGTCATGCTTTATCGCACGTGCAGCCGGCGTTCATCGATTTATAAGACGTTATCACGTCAATAAATAAATTTATGCCTTCATTGAAGTATCTCGTTATTTGCTAGTCACTATTTTATTTCATTTGATCACACATTCTCTTATAACAATTAAAAATCTTATTATGCGGAAGCACGCGCCAGCCAGGATTCAAACTCGGTAACAAAAAATTTATGGTTAGTTTCAATACCATTAGACCACCGCGTCATTACGCGTTAGTTTTAAACTAGCCTACTATTTATACCGTTGTAAATGTTTATGTTGAGAATATAAGCGACTATAATCTGCTTCTCTCAAAAAACCTAAGGGTAGTTTAATATTGATTGTATAAAAAGTACATCTCTTTGTTCAATCTTAACGTCCTTTACTTTCTTTGAGTGAGTTCAGTTACAATTGCGTTTATCGAGTTTTTAAGATTTATTTCAAATATGAGTTCGCGTTGTAATGTTGATATGCGAGGGCCCAAATTATAGCTTTGCATAATCAGGGCCTAAATTATTCTGCAATTTCTAGAGAAACTGGCTTAAACTTGTTTACTTTATTACCCATGGGCATTGATGCACAAAAATAATAAACATATTTCTCTTACAGGTAAAGACTGTTACTTTATGGGTAAGACGGTTGAGTTCGTTGGAACACCGCAGTAGGTCTGGCCCCCGTATTGAAATAATAAAATATAAAAGACCCCGTATTGACTTAGACCAGCATCAACTCATGGTGCAAGGTTATGAGGAAAATGGCTTCATCCCAACCATATTTTGCGATTGTTTGGCACACCTTTGAGAACGGTGACCCGTGCACTCCGCAGTGAAGGACAATCGTCCCATACACCGTTCCATAATTGTGCAAGAGTGGTTTAGGCAGCAATCAGACATTCGGATTATTCCTTGGTCTGCGAGATCGCCGGATTTAAACCCAATTGAAAATTTATCGGGCATTATAGTTCAAAGGTTCAAAGGGGACAATAGGAACAAACGAACTAAGGAAGCACTGAGTACTTACTACATAAAGGTATGGGAATTCTATACCAGCTATACGAGGTTCCAATTTATGTGAGAATTTTAAACTCCACGGGTTCGCGCTTGCAAGCTTTAATCGACCAAAATGGCGGTTATACAGGTTATTAGCGGAGACCGAGATAGCTATAATTTGTTACATCTAAACATTTTTTATTCGTGTAATTAGCAATTTTATTGTATGACTGCGCTGTATGCTCCCATGCCTACCATCGTTGTATAAAAAAAATGCATAAAAACGGTGAAAAAACAATTAGATCAGCTTTATTGTGGTCGATAGAACATTTTCTGAGTTTATCCACCTGATGTAATATTTTTAAAAGAAGCTAGGGCGTATCAAACCCCTCTGGGGAAGTACCTCCACCTCACAGAAAACCGCAGCTAAATAACAACTCCCTAGCCTCGTCGTTACGGTCGTTGTGTTCCTGCGTGTGCCTGTGTTAGAAGCAGAGGTGGCATCGCGCGAGTGACACTTAATGTATTACAAGCTTTCTACCTACGGCAATCGCTTTACAACAGATGGGTCGTGTGCTTGTACACCACCCGACGTCGTATTAAAAAAATATAAATAAATAAATATTGTCGGACAAATTACACAGCGCCATCTAGCCCCAAAGTAAGCGAAGCTTGTGTTATGGGTACTAGACAACTGATAAACATACGTAAATATTTTTTTTTTTTGTAAATACATACTTATTATACATAGAAAATACCCAGACCAAGACAAACAAACATGTTCATGTACACAAATGTTTGTACTGTGTGGGAATCAAACCCACGAGCGTCGGTGTCAAAGTAGCGTAACTCAAGCGTAGCGTCAATTAAAAAAATATACCTGTAAGCCAAATCGAAGGCTTGCCCAATAGTCAGTGTGATCTCCGAAGCAAGCTTCGTTGATATGAACACGAAGCACTCGTGCTTCTCAGGGTTGGTGTCGTGGCCGTTGACTCCACTGACCGTGCTGCCACCTTTTGCGATGAAGGAGAAATACTTCTTGGCTCCCTTGTCATCCGCGCAGTAGGATATCCGGTGCAGAGGGAACTGGTACATAATGTTGTTTGACCTTGGCTCCTGGAAAAATAATGGTATTTATGAAACGGCTGTATTAGGTATTTTTTTAAGAGAGGTAGGGCGCATCAAACCTGCCCGTCTAGGGAAGCAACCTCCATCTCACAGAAAACCGCAGCCAAATAACAACTCCCTAGAGGGTTTTTGTGTTCCTGCGTGTGAGTGAGGTCACCGGTAATCTCCTAAGGAGTTGCTGTGTAAGTAGCAGAGAAGGCATCGCGCGAGTGATACTTAATTTGTTACAAGCGTTAATAGGCTACGGTAACGGTTTTACATCAGGTGGGCCGTATTCTTGAATGCCTCCTAACGTTGTATAAAAAAATGACGCCCTTTATCTATCTATATAAACTTCACGGCAATTTTTATACCACTAAGGTGGCAAACAAGCTTACGGCCTGCCTGATGGTAAGCGGTTACCGTAGCCTATGGACATTTGCAACACCAGGGGTGTCACTCTTGCGTTGCCGACGCTGTAAGAACCTCTTCACGCATTTCTTGAAGAACCCCATACTACCAAGGGACTACCTTGGGAAAATCTCGACATCCCTGTCGTTTGAGCTTTGAGTTTGAGAGCACAACCACAACTTAATAGTTCTCGGTACGAAACTTCTCAGGAACCGCACAGTACGCGACCACCGCGGTTCCATTGTATGAGGATGAACTCCCAGCCGTCGGCGAGCTGTGCCATTGTAAAACCAGGCTGTTGGCATGATGTCGAACAACTCCTCAGAACACAACCCACTGTACAATTGGTAGAACACGCAAAGGGAGGCGAAATCTCTCTTTAAACTCAAGGGCTCAATACCGTGTGTGAGTTTAGGATCATCGACGATTCTCACGGCTCGTCTTTGCACCGAATCACAAGGTTCTAGCTGGTAACCAGGTGCCCCCGCCCAGAGATGACTACAGAACTCCATACACGGTTATCATTACTAACCGCACCCGCGACTTCATTGCGTGTATTCCAGTATCCCCTGAGAATAATTTTATTCCACTTTCTTTCTTCTCAGCTTCTACGGGTCGTATTAACTCGTATCGTGATGCTGAGCAACCTATACCTTGCACAAGAATTGGGCCAAATCCACGCTAATATCTGGAACTACCGTCTGGTAATGGTGGTGGAAGATTAGCATATTCAAATAAACTCTTCATCTCTATACCTAGGTATACTAGTATAGATTGAATTCTATATCATCGCCCCCGGATCCGACGGCGTATAGAGAGCGGCGGCGCACTGACATTTCACTGCACACTGCAACTGCGCATGACCTTGCGGGGCGTGGCGGGAAAGTATGCAACGGCGCGGTTCCAAGCCACAGATTAATGCACTTCATAACAGCCATACTCCATTCCAATTACGAACTACTATAACGACTCTCACACGAACATAATTCGCAAGTTTTACGTTATATAAAAAGGTACCAAATGCCATCGAAGAACTTGAGGGTACTGTATTCAAATTCAAATCGAAAAATTGGCTATTTTATAACTTGAAAGAATAATTTAACACAGTTAATAGTTAGGCTTGTTTAATTTTTAGTAGAAGCATGAAAGAAGGTCAACGGTGTTGAAATGAGAGCGCTAAGGAGTACGTGTGGAGTTACAATAATTGATAGAGTAAGAAATAGCACGATACGAGAACAATGTGGAATGAAAGATGATGCAGTGACAAAAATAGAAAAGGGTATGCTGAGATGGTTTGGACATTTAGAATTTTTTTTTTACTATTTAAGCATAGTGGCTCCTCTTTGCCTGATGGTAAGCGAAAGAGGAGCCCAAATCGCAAGTGCAACTGACAAAATACTACAACGTGTCCTGTCAGTTGACGATGCCATGCTGACCCGCAAGATGCTTCCTCACGCTTCGTTTGAAGGATTCCATATTGTAGGAAGGAGGGAATACATGTGCAGGCAAGGCGTTCCACTTTTTAATGGTACGACAAAGATAGGAGTTGCCGAACTTTTTGGTACGCGAAGAAATATTCTCAACCTCACGGAAGAGAGAAGGTGGGATGAGGGAAAACAGTTCTTCAGAGCACTCGCCATGGTAAAGGCGGTAAAATACGCTTAGAGAGCCTATGTCCCTTGTCGAAGTAGAAGAGGTTCTAGGTTTTTGGTGACCTCTTCGGCGTCTAATGGATGAAATGGATGACAAAGGGGTTACAAAAGAAGTATATCGAGCAAGAATGAGTGGGGATATCGGCAGGGGCCGCCCTAGACGCACACATTTAGGTCAAATAGCTGATGTGCTGAAAAGGGCCAAATAAAAAGCACCCGAAACCGTAGAGCATGCGGGAAAAGATGGGTGTGGAAGAGGAGAGGTAGGTTTGGATCGGTCCCCATGGAGTGCCGTAGTCTTTGCCCAGCCCAATGGGACACAGCCGGGATGATATGTACGTAATTTACTAGACTAATGTTAAATATTCTTTCATTCTTGTCAAGGCGAACTGTTAAAACGAAATAATCAAACGTTACTATTAAACTCCTAAGGAGTTATTGTGTTAAGATTTTACATCAGGTGGGCCGTATGTTGTCTTCCGACGTTCTATAAAACCAAACAAGCAGTAAAAAAATTACGCCGTCACAATAATTTTGTGCTGAAAACATATTTCAGAGAATATGGATAAATTCATATTCGTTGTCGTAAAATGCATTGTTCATTAGTACTTTAATAGAGATAAAACGCCTAACGTAAACACAATACCGACGAGACGACCTCTGTGGGTTTGACACCAACGCTCGTGGGTTCGATTCCCTCACAGGACAAATATCTGTATGCATGAACATGTCTTGGTCTAGGGATTTTTAAGAGAGATAGAGCGCACAAAAGCATTTCATGTGCCTCCACCTCACAGAAATCCGCAGCCAAATAACAACTCTCTGGAGGTTTGTTGTGTTCCTGCATGTGAGTGAGGTCACCGTTAGCAGAAGAGTTGGCATCGCACGAGTGGCAGCAGATAGACCGTATGTTGAATACCTCCCGACGACGTACAAAAAAAATACTGAGATTACGTCATTCCATCCGGTTGACTTCTGCCACTTCCTAACTTGTTTATTTCCAAAGTTGTCCGCGTCCTAATTCCTCCACACCCACAGTTTCCCTTTTTTAAACTGTCATTGAATTACTAATTCGTCCACTTTCCATAGAATCTAATCCTAATTCGTCCACTATCCATAGAATCTAATCCTAATTCGTCCACATGCCACGAGCCTTGGTGTCGAAGTCGCATTGTTAACCGCGGCGCCACCGAACTCGTCAAGCCTTTCAAATTAAAATAAAATATAAATAAAATTACACACGCTAAATGCAAAAGGGCCAAGCAAAATGGCCACGCAAAATTTTAAGTTCCCATACGGAGCAGTTCGGGTCGTTATGATCATCTTATGACGAAACTAAAACTCGGTTAAACAACTAAAAGATACCTATGTAAATTAGTTTTACGTGTTCACACTATAGTATACATAATAGTTATGTCATCGGGTAACTAACGGTTAAGGTACCGCGCTTAACTGTAATGGGTTTTGCCGATTCGTGTTAAACGTGTAAATAGTTTGATGAAAGCGAAAGTCGGTTTACGTTTTTATTACTACTTAGAGTCTTTACGGAGAGACGTGGATTTAAGTTTTTATTTATTATGTTATTTGGCTGCGGTTCTCTGTGAGGTGGAGGTACTTCCCCAGACGGGCTGCTTTGATGCGCCGTACCTCTCTTAAAAACTAATCTGAATGATCTGATACCGACCTGTATAGCAACCCCATCCACTGATATCGTGATCTCAACCTTTTTGCACTTCGCAGCTTCCTTGGTTTCAGATTTCTTCAACTGCTGTGTAAACTGCAGCTTCTTTATAGCATCCTTTACGACCTCGATGCCTTTAGGCTGATCCACTTGCGTGCATCCCAGGAACTGGAAATTGAAAATAAAGAAAATATTTATAAAACTATAACTTTATGTTTTTTCACAACTTTCTCACACACTGGAACAGCAATGGATTTTTTTATGCCTATTAGACTTTGCTCGCCGATACCTTTTGTTACATTTATTAACCCCCGACGCAAAAAAGAGGGATGTTATAAGGTTGACCGCTGTGTGTATGGGTGTGTCTGTGTATTGTAGCTCTGGAATGGGTGAAACGATTTAGAAGCTGTTTTTTTTTATCTGAAAGAAGGTTTTCTAGCTATGGTTCTTGGGCATATTTAATCAAAATCGGTTCAGCCGTTACAAGGTTATCAGCTCTATTATTAACTGCGGAGTTGCGGGATCTTAGACGCGTAATGGGTATTTACGTTACTTTGACACCAACGCTCGTGGGTTCAATTCCCACACAGAACAAATATTTGTGTGCATAAACATGTTTGTTTGCCTTGGTCGGGGTATTTTTAAGAGGGGTAGGAACGTACAGCGCGGTTCCCAAGAAGTTTACTTCCAACTTAAGAGAGTTGTGGGATGATCTCCCTGCCGAAGTTTTCCTAAGGGACTATAGCAAATGAGGGCATGGAAATAGTACGAGTACGGGTGCGCTACCCAAGCCTAAGTAATTCGCGACTGCCGTCAGACTCCACAACTCAGAGGGGAAACCAGACCTTTCTTAGGTAAGACTAGCTGTGCCTGCGATTTCGTCCGCGCGTAATAGTTATTTTTTTATTATTTATTTATGTTAATAAAAATATAATTTAAATTTCTAAAACAAAAGTAGCTTAAGTTACTCCTTATTACATCAGCTATCTGCCAGTGAAAGTCCCGTCAAAATCAGTCCAGCCGTTTCAGAGATTACCCGGAACAAACAGACAGACAAAAATTGTAAAAAAAATATTTTGGTATATGAACCGTATACACATCCATATGTATTTAAAAAAAGCGGTTATTTTAATATTACAAACAGACACACCAATTTTATTTATCTGTATAGATTACACGTCTTCGAGCTCAGCAGCGCAGTTGTTAGTAACGCTACTTTGACACCATCGCTCGTGGGTTCGGTTACCACGCAGGACAAACATTTGTGTGCAGGAACATGTTTGACTTGTTCGGGGTGTTTTTAAGAGAGCTAGGGTGCATATACCAGCCCGTCTGGAGCAGTAGCTCTAACCTCATAGACAACCGCAGCGAAATAACTACTGCCTGAAGGGTTGTTCCTGCGAGTGAGTGACTGAATATCTGACTGACAGAGATGTCTAGAAATGATTCAGTACATGTATTAACTGTGCCACTTGAATAGAAGTTGGGGGTTTAAAAATTGACCTATATAGGCAAGTTTTTTTTGGTATTTCTTCTTCGCCAATGGTCATTTTCAAAATATTGGTAGATTAAACCAGTTGAGAATGCGCAGCTTGCCAGAGGATCACCTGGCTCGTCAATTATATAACAATTTTTTTTGGCCATTTTGACCATGTTTCTTAAGAGATCAGGAACGGTGTTCCTGAACATTCCTATTCTACATTTTTATGCTGCATCCGAATCTAAAGTCAAAAATCGAATATATGAAAAAAACGCACACGCAGTTAACATAGATTTCATATAGAAAGAGAAAGGTGTTCCTGAAAAGAGAGAGTGATTAAAACCGTGAAAAATTAATAAGATACAATATGAACGGATTTAAATAATGTAAAAAAGGCTAACGGCAAATATATAATTTTTATCTTTATCTTATCTTATGGAGAGGTAGGACGCATCAAAGCATCTCGTCTGGGAAAGTACCTCCACCTCACAGAAAACCGCAACCAAATAGGAGGGTTGTTAGGTTCCTGCGTGCGAGTGAGGTCCCCAGTAAGCTCCTAAGGGGTTGCTGTGTTAGCAGCAGAGGTGGCATCGCGGGGGTAGTACTCTAGGTATTACAAGCGTTAATGGCTTTACTTCAGGTGAGCCGTATGCTTGAATGCCTCCCGACGTAGAATAAAAAAAAGACAAACATTGTTTTGTGTGAACAGGCCTTGGTCTAGGTATTTTTAAAAGAGGTAGATAGCATCAATGCACCGCGTCTGAGGAAGTATCTCCACCTCACAAAAATCCACAGCCAAAAACATTGCTGCAATAACACCAACGCTCGTGCGTTCGATTGTGTGGAAATCGAACACACAATCGACAAACATTTTTGTTCATGAATATATTTTTTTATACAACTAGATTGGCAAACAAGCATGCATTAGTTGTAAGACGTTGTATAAAAAAAATCTACTAAGCAAATGCATTTTTAAACATAATTCGAGTTATTATCAGCGCTGAATTCACCGCCGGTCACCCTTGGCCGTATTCACAGAGAACCGGTAATTACACTGCATTGTTTAATTACCTATTGTTTTTGTTTTGTCTACCGTACCGTTGTTTTACCGGTTTTGATATATTACATGTATAATTAGAGAAGCAGTGACGTTTGGCGGGCTTAGTGGCGCAGAGATAACGCTGCTTTGCACAAACTGTCGTGAATTCGATTCTCACACTAGACAAACATTTCTTTACGTGAACATGCCTGTTTGTCTTTGCTGGGCCTGCGGCGCATTAGCAGAGCTGCTTTTGCACAATAAGTAAATAACAGCAAGCTGCGTAAGCAGAGCTGCTAACCCTAACCCTTGTGTCAATTAATATTTTCACAATTAATTTGACCCGGAATATAAATTTGCAAAACTTGAAATGAGCTCGCCATACGCGCTCCAATGGACTTTGTATTGGAACGGTTTTTCGGGCGATAACATCACTTATCGATATCCTTTATTGAGCTAATCGAAATTTAATCTATTTTACGGGAATCTACAATACTTAAGGTACATTCACGTCGAACAATCAGCTCTCTAGCTTCTAAACTGAAGGAGTACTACGTGTAACAGTCGAAAACCGCAAAACTGCAAAAAAGACAATTTTCTCGGTTATAAAGCTTCGCTGGCTAACGCAGCTCTGCAAATATAGCTGCTTGGCGGTAGTAATAGGTGAGACAGAGGTACCCACGCAGACGACTTTTGTACAAAGTCTCCCTCTGGGGAAATGAATATGTCTGTTTGTCTTGGTCTGGGTGTTTTCAATAGAGGCAGGGTGCAACAAAGCAGCCCGGCTGGTTAACTACCTCCATCTCTAAGAAAACCGCAGCCCAAACAACTCCCTGAAGATATGTTCCTGCATTACAGTGAGGTCACCAGTAACCAAAGGAGTTGCTGTGTTAGCAGCAAAGGCATAGATACTTAATGTACTACAAGCGTTCTTCTTCCTCCCAGGGGTAAACCGTTTCCTAATCCATTAGGATCGGCAGGGTCCGCTACCTAAGACTAAGGATTTGTCGAAGATACTGTTTTTGACATCGTGCGACTGCCGTCAGACCTTCACAACCCAGACGGGAAGTCAGACCTTTTTAGGTTGAGTTACACGTCTATCGAAAAATAAGTTCTTGGACGTGCATGTTTCTTCACGATGTTTTCCTTCACCGCCGAGCAAATGATAATTACAAATATGTATGTATGTATATCTTCACGCCAGGTCCCTTGCGGGGTATGCAGAGAGGACCGAGCGCCATAAGACGCGGTCCTTACATACTTAACTTGCTTCTGTTACATTCATAGCTCTTTTCATTCACGCTCGCCGGTACCTGGGGCTCATGACATCACCTTCTGATAAAACACGGCCAATTTGGTCATGGTAGATTAATCTTGAACTTCCTCGGCACCAACATCCTTCCACTTTTGCATTGTATATCTGTTATCGTGCCCTCCGAAGCACGAAGAAACTCGAGATAGATAAAATAACCCATATAGAATAACCCATTGACAGGCTGCGGTTGACGTTGCTTATCCTGCGTGTTTATAACTATAACACGCGCAGGACGCCATCGAGCTACTCTATATGCTTTTTTTTTATACAACGTCGGGAGTCATGCAAGCAGACGGTCCACCCGATGAAAAGCAGTTACCGTAGCCTATTAACGCGTGTAATATATTGAGTATCACTCGCGCGATGCCTCCTCTGCTGCTTACACAGCAACTCCTTAGTAGCTTACCGGTGACCTCACTCACACACAGGAACACAACAACACTCTAGGGAGTTGTTATTTGGCTGCGGTTTTCTGTGAGGTGGAGGTACTTCCCCAAACGGGCTGCTTTGATGCGCCCTACCTCGCTTAAAACATCCAGACCAAAACAAACAGACATGTTCATGCACGCAAATGTTTGTCTTGTGTGGGAATCGAACCCACGAGCGTCAAAGTAGCGTCTTTCACAACTGAGTCACCGAGCTCGTCAAATAATATGCTTTATGATAATTGTCTATTGATCTGCAGCAGTGTCCATGATAACAAAAGCATAATAGTACCTTATCAGCATTATCAAGGCACGTGGCGGACAATAGATGTATCGAATGTTAGGGGGCGTTTTATTTCTACCCACCCTGTGACTGAAGTTATTTTTAACGAGCTCGATAGCGCAGCGGTTAATAACGCGACTTTGACACCAACGTTCGTGGGTTCGATTCCCACACAGGACAAACATTTAATCGTCACTTGCTCGGCGGTAATGGAAAACATCGTGAATCCTGCACGTCAAAAAAACTACATTTCCCTTCACTTAACCTAAGAAAAGTCCGGTTTTTCCTCTTGGTCGTGGAGGTCGGACGGCAGTCGCTCCATGTCAAAATCAGTATCGTCGCCTAATCTTTAGGCTTACGTAGCGGACTCCGACGATCCTAATGGATCAGGAAACGGGATAACGCTAGGAAGAACAAAGGCAGTAACCATGAAGGTAAGAAAGTACGTCATGTAGGCCGATTCTACTAAAAAACTGCAACTGCAGTGCAGTGCGCCGTGTGTCAAAATGCGTACACTTTGAAACGTCGCTGCTGTCAGGTCGTTTAACGAAACGTCAAAATGTACGCATTTTGACACACGCCGCGCTGCAGTGCAGTTGCAGTTTTTTAGTAGAATCGGCCTACTGAGGTGATAAGAAATATCACTCGCGCGTTGCCATCTGTTCGACCTTCCAGGAAAATAACAATCATCCAGCGAATTCTTTTTCTTCTATCTTTTCACGGGTCAGACCTTTTTTGGAGAGCCTAATTTTGGATGCATTTTTTTTATATACAATCTCGGGAGACATGCACGCTAACTAACTAACTGTCCACCTCATGGTAAGTGGCTTCCGTAGCTTATGAAAGTTTGCGATACAGAAAGTATCACTTGAACACAGCAACTCTTCAGCAGCTTACTGGTAACCTCACTTATTTGCAGGGACACAACACACCCTCCAGGGAGTTGTTTTTTGGCTGTAGTTTTCTGTGAGGTGTCTTCTCTCATGAAAATACCCAGAGCAAGACAAACAGACATGTACACAAATGTTTGTCCTGTGTGAGAATCAAACTAGCCGCATTGCTAACAACTCCACCACCGTGCTGGTCACATCGAAATGATGGTACTTCAGTTCGCTCTTATATACAGCATACCATAAAACCTTTACTGAATTCACAATGTTTTTTCTGTACTGATTTCAACCCGTGATTTTGTACGCGCCTATCCCGGTATCCTATCGGAAAAGCTTTTTGTTACTTTCTTTCTTTTTCCTCGACTTCTAAGGGTCGTATCGTGATTATGAATAGCCTTATAACCTTCCTCGAGAATTGCCCTATTAAATGCAAAAATATCTTTTCAAATCCATTGGTAGTTTCGAAGGTTAGACAAACTCTTCCGCTGAATAAATTAGTATAGGTTACAACGTAATTAAAATTTAAAGTTATTTGTATTTTTTATAAACAAAAAGTGCTAAAACCAGCCATTTCGGGCACATTTCAGCGCATTACGTTTCATTAGGTTTATTAGTTCCAATATAAACTTGTTATATAATCGAGTAATTATTGATTTTTTAATTGATTGAATTAATAGATGAGTTGCACTAGTGGGCCCACGTGGAGCCCTTGAGGTCAGCCTCTTCGTGATTTTGACTAAAATCATTTATCTGTTACTGTTCATTGGTCTAGGCGTATTCTATGTATTAATAGAACGTTTTCACAAAAATAAAAAGGTATTTACGTATGTTTATCAGTTGTATTGTACGCATAGTGCGAGCTTTGTCTAATTTGTGACTCGATGGCCCTGTGTGATCTACCGGAAATATTTATTTATTCATTTATCGATCTGCGTTACATTATCTATTAGGAGCGGCTATTTTGTATGAAGACGTATACATACCTATCATATCAAAGTTCCGCATTAATTCAGTTTCCGGATATTTCGCATCTTTAACAATATTGTAGAGGTAAACATTTTTTCGTTTGTTTGGATGTAAGGGACGTACTGAACCAATTTTTGTTATTTTTCTTTTTTCTTATTTATAGCGTTATCCCGTTTCCTAATCCAACAGGATTGGCAGGGTCCGCTACCTAAGCGTAAGGATTTGGCGACGATACTGATTATCACATGGAGCGACTACCGTCAGATCTCCACAACCCAGAGGGAAAGCCAGATATTTCTTAGGTTGGAACACGTCTTTCGAAATATTTTGGACGTTACGGTTTCCTCACGATGTTTTTCTTCACCGTGATGATTACAAATATACAAATTACAATTTCATAAACATATTACATATTACTATTATTGAAGTAAAACTTCTTTACGCACGCTTGACTTGGGGAGTAAGCTGGTGAATGCGTGACGAAAGCGTTACGAAAAGTGTGATCAGGCAAGGCGTACGGAAATTGAGAGGGAGATATAAGTTAGTGAAGACAGAAAGAGAGAGAGTTACGTTTCGTCTTTCTCTCATAGCGAGTTAAGTTTCGAATATGTAAGACACAGTGCAGGCCTATTGTCTGTATTACACTCTGAAGCTAAAGAAGTTTTACTTCAGTCGTGTTTATACAGTTTTGTTTACCACTAATGGGATATATTTGCCTATGCTTTATTTGTATAGGATTCTGGAAAACTTGATAAGATGAACTCTACAGGGTCACAGCGGAGTAGCAACAGGTTGAATGCAAAGTAGATGATGTTTACGAACAACTTTTGAGAAAATATGCATATTTATGCGAATGAATAATGCCGCGGCCACATTATCCCGAAGTTAAGTTATCACGAAGATGTGCGTTGTCGCAACACGTCCAGTCAAAAAATTCGTTATATCGCGAATACGAGCTCGGTAGCGCCGCAGTTAATAACGCGACTTTGACACCAAAGTTCCTAGGTTTGATTCCCACACAGGACAAATATTTGTGTTAATGTCTGTTTGTATTGGCTTAGGTGTTTTTATGAGAGGTAGGGCGTACCAAAGCCGTCTGGAAAAGTACCTCCACCGTACAGAAAAAAACCGCAGCCAAATAACAAACTCATTGGAAGGTTATGTTTCTGCGTGTGACTGAATTCACCAGTAAGCTCCAAGTTCACGAGCTCGGTGGCGCAGTGGTGGAACGCGCTGTTACGCAAGTTTGACACCAACGCTCGTGGGTTCGATTCCCACACAGTACAAACACTTGTGTGCATGAGCATGTCTGTTTGTCTTGGTCTGGGTATTTTCTATGTATAATAAGTATGTATTTATAAAAAAAAATGTATTTACGTGTGTTTATCAGTTGTCTAGTACCCATAACACAAGCTTCGCTTACTTTGGGGCTAGTTGGCGCTGTTAATTTGTCCGACAATATTTATTTATTTATTTATAAGGTGTTGCAGCAGAGTGTTAACAGCAGAGGTAGGAGGCATCGCGTGAGTGATACTTAACCCATCACGCGTCCTGTAGACTGAGGCTCGGATATAGGAAAATGTGCTCACAGCGTCCTACATTTTGGCTGGCTTGTTTGAACTAGATAATAACCAAAACTACCCTTTCTGTTTAGGCCATTTATCGACAAACAACACAACAACTCGAAAACTGATATTTCTAACCAAAACGGAAAAAATTCAAATGTATGGGACGCGCCACGGGTTTAATATACAGGCGTTCATAGGCTACGGTAGCCACTTTACATCTGGTGAACCGTATGCTTGTATATCTCCAGAGGTCGTATAAAAAAAAATGCCAATGCCCTTTGCGCCGCTGCGGATAAATTACACACATTAAAGGGTTTTGTCGCGACAAACTTCGTGCGGTTGGCTACACTACTAGCGCTTTGTTGGCAAATATTTTTGTTGTTGATTTCGTTGGTCAAATCTTTTTTTTTTTTATACAACGTCGGAAGGTATACAAGCATTCGTCCTACTCGTATACACTATAGGTAATACACTCACACGCAGCCAAATAAGAAACTCTCTAGGGATTTCTTATTTGGCTGCGGTTTTCTGTGAGGTGGAGGTACCCAGACGGGCTGCTTTGATGTAGTTCATAGTAGTTCAATGGCTTTGATGCGCCCTACCTCTCTTAGAATACATTGGTTGCATTTAAAATTCTGATTATTTACCTACCTACACGTAATAAAATAAATCTAACTTGCCGCCTAAATTGTCGCTACGTTCTGATTTTTTTTTTACTGACTTAACTGAGGTAATAGTTTTAGATTAAGATTATGGAAAGATCATATAGTAGCAACCTAAAGTTATGCGATATGTATCTCTAGCAGGCTTCAAGTCACAGTGTACCTACCACAAGTGTTGTTTTTTTTGTTGCCCACCTGATGTAAAACCATTACCGTAGCATATGATTTGTTTGTTGCTTTTCTAAGCAATCTTATGTCTTTTTTAAGTTCATACTGCGCCACCTACCTGCTAGATTTATTTTTTTATTTTCCACTACATTAAGGTTGTCTGGAAGAGATTGCTATGCGATAAAATCACCTTTTGTACTTTAATATAAGTAAATTTCGTGTGTTTTATTGTTTTTAGTGGAGCAATAAAGAATATTGTATTGTATATGATCGCTTATAATAACATTAAGTAACACTCGCGCGATGCCTCTGTTGCTAAAACAGCAACTTTCTAGGAGCATACAGTTGACCTCACTCACACGCAGGAAGACATGAACCCTTCAGTTATTTGACTGCGGTTTCCTGTGTGATGGAGGTACTTCCCCAGACGGGCTGCTTCGATGCGCCCTACCTCTCTTCAAGTTTATAAGACCATCGAGATAAATCGAATTATAACCAGCAAATCCATGCTGCTAGACTTGATTTCAGCCTAATCGACATCTGCCGTGATTTCGTGAAACCCCTGGTATCTTCAATTCCCTGCGATATTAACATATAAGTACATAACTTTTTAACCGCCTTCAAAAAAGAGGAGGTTCTCAATTCGACTATATTTTTTTTGTATGTTTGTTACGCGACCATTACCGCCAACTATGAATTGATTTTGATAATTCTTTTTTTGTTTGGTAGGTCAGGTTCAGAGCTGATCCCACAAAAATTTCATCGAAATTCATTTAGCGCCTTTTGAGAAAATCAACAGAAATAAAAATATATACACAGATAATGTTTTGGTTTGTTTTCAAATTTCATCAAGAACTTTTGCTGAAGGGAACCACAAACCAAAAATTATCTGTGTATGTGTTGTTGATTCTTCAAATTCACAAAAAGCTCTGAATCAATTTCGATAAAACTTATACGGGACCAACTCTGAAGTATGACCTACCAAACAAAAAAGAATAATCAAATACAATTTATAATTGGCAGAATGATCACTAACAAACACACAAAAAAACACAGTCGAATTGAGAATCTCCTCCTTTTTTGAAGTTGGTTAAAAAGAGTATTTGCTATCGATTTCGTGGTATCCCTAGGGATTTCGTGAAAACCCCGGTATCTATATATATATTCTCCCATCAAGCCGCAAAGCCCAATAGACTTCTCTGACGTGACCTTTCAGAGCCTCAGATGCTAACCGTTCCTGACATTGGGCGCAATGTTCATCTTTCAAAAGACCAACCTACCTTGACGAGATAAGCGACATGTCCTTTGACCAGGGCGTCAGGCGCGTGTATCCAGTTCCTGCCGTTAGGAGCTCCGTTCGCCTTTCCGCGACCCTGCCAGAAAAGCAGGGTAGACATCCTGAAACAAAACAGACAAATTATTAGATATTTTTTTATACAACTAAGGTAGCAAGCAAGCGTACGGCATGCCCGATGGGAAGCAGCTACCATAGCTTACCCCTGGTATTGCACAAATCCATAGGCTCTCCAACCATAGGCATAGTATCACTCTTGCGTTGCCGAACCCGTAAAAACCTCTTCACGCCTTTTTTCAAGGACTCTGTGCTGTAACCCCTTGGGAAAACCTCGGCAGGGAGATCAATCCACAACGCAATAGTTCTCGGAAAAAGTTTCTGACAGCAGCGACGTTTAACGAAACGTACATTTTGACGTTTCAATAAACGTCGCTGCTGTCAGATCGCTTAACGAAACGTCAAAATGTGTGCATTTTGACACACGCGCCGCGCTGCAGTGCAATTGCAGTTTTTTAGTAGAATCGGCCTACAGTACGCGACCATTGTTCCAGTGTATGAGGATGAACTCCTATCCGTCAGCGAGTTGTGCGATTGTAAAAATGGGTGTTAGCATCATATTAAATAACTTCTCAAAACACAGCCCATTGTACAGCTAAATACAGCTAAAGCTTTACAACTTGACCTTTGAACCGTTCTTATGCTGTACATGCGTTAAGAGTTATAATCGTACTTCGAGTGAGAAACATGATCTGCTTTTAGCTGTACAAACGGTAGAACAGGGAAAATAGGCAAAATCTCTATAAATAATCTAAATATTATATTATCTTGGGTGCTACACGGACATAAAGGCATAAATATAATTTTTCAGTTCAGCGTTTTCGTAGACGATGCGATGGCAGCTTGTAACGCAAGGAACAGTGACTTTGCCACACATCAACTCCTTAGCAGAGGCGAGGCCTCTTACTAGACGAGCAGTTTTGTTGTGCCGTACCTCTTAAAAAAAAATAGTCTTAAATGAATAAATGAAACGAAATCTATGAAATATTATATACTGTATTGAACACTAATACGGTTAAAACACAATATAGTGAACCGGAGGAACAGTTGACTTGATTTTAACGAGCTCGATGGCGCAGTCGTTAGTAACGCTACTTTGACCCCAACGCTCGTGGGTTCGATTCCCGCACAGGACAAACATTTGTGTGCATGAACATGTCTGTTTGTCTTGGCCTGGATGTTTTCTATATACAATAAGTATGTATTTACAAGAAAATAAAATATGAAAATATGTTATTTCGTATGTTTATCAGTTGTTTAGTACCTATTGAATTAAACAATTTTTAGCGGAAGTATCGTGTTTTATTTTTAGTACCCATAACACAAGCTCCGCTTACTTTGGGGCTAGATGGCGCTGTGTAATTTATCAGATACTATTTATTTTAATATTGATTGAGAGAAAAATCTATTGACGTGGCACCTTAGCCGTAAAATCGAAGCGTATGCCGTGACGGCAAATTGCATGACGCTCTCTCATGCCGTCACGGCCCCTCTACGCCGCTACTCTCGACTGCCTTGTGTGTGACGGTCGGCGACAAAGGCGTAAGTGTGCTTGTTGCTGCCCCAGAAAGGGGAGAAAAGCAAATATAGAGACAAGGATAGAGAAGTAAATAATTTGGAAGGAGCGAAGAATTGCCCACGGTACAAAGGGACCCTAGAGCAGTATGTGCCGTGCGCATCTCCCGCGATTCAGCTCAAATGACCGAGAGGTCGGTGGAGCCATGGGCGGTGGTGGGTTGCCTTGCGTGTGTGCGTGCGCATACTAGACACTTCGTTGCCTCTCATGAGCTGTTTGCTATATTTTTTTTATTATATTTATTATTTTATTTTTATTAATTTTTATTATTTTTTCATTACTACTTACTGTTATAACTATTTGATTGTGGCTCCAGTATATCACGCCACAGAAAACCGATCTAAGCTACGGAGAACATAGCACGACTTCGCCTTGGAAACTCCATGTTTACATAAGTACATAAGTACATAAGCACACGTGGAAATAATTAATTAGAGATCTTACGCATAATCATTGCCTTAAAAATAAAGGCTCTTGTATTAGGCATGATGATGGAGAGGCAGGGAGCAGTGATAGCCTAGTGGATAACCGGCCTTGTGACCAACAGGTCCCAGGTTCGAATCCTGGCATACCACTAAAGTTCTTGTTTTCGGATTTACGTACATATTTGCAATTATCACTTGCTCGACAGTGAAGAAAAACATCATAAGGAAACCCCTAATAAATTATAAGATAAGATAAGATAGAAATGGGTTGTGGAGGTCTGACAGCAGTCGCACCATGTCAAAATCAGTATCTTCTCCAAATCCTTAGGCTTATGTAGCGGGCCCCGCCAATCCATCTGATCCCCTATGTTTTTTATTATAAAGAAACATAAAGCACCATTTTCGAAATCCTGATAAATTGATGTAATAAACGGAACGAAATCTAGGAGTAATAAATAAAATTCAGTAAGTATTCATTTAAGAAAATGTTAAACGTGTCTAAGTGCCCAAGAGGGTTCAATGGCAAATCATTTTTATCTTTACCTTTACAGACAATGTGTATACTTTGTAATTGTTCAATAAACAGGCTAATAAAAGGCTGCATAAAATTATAATGAATGATGTAGCGAATATAGCTGCGTGTGCGCAGATCACGAACAAGGATATATCAAATATTATACATAATTAAACAATACATTATCATAGTGTTGCAAGGTATACATATTTATCGATATTAATCAATAATGATGAATTACGAAACAGACATACAACGCGATAGTAGAAGGATGTAGGAGCCGAGGAAGTCCAAGACTTACCTACCATTACCAAAATGATCGTGTTTATCAGAAGGTGATGTCAGGAGATTTAGAAAGCGGCGAGCTTGCATAAGAAGAGCAATGAATAGTATTGTCTTAGGTTTTCGCTATTGTTACACATTGAATTAAACAATGTTTAAAGGTAGTATCGCGTGTTTTATTTATTTTGTTGAACCTGACGTCTCGAATGCTTTGCAGCGTCCGTGGTCGCAGGAAGATTAAGGTGACATTTGTGTTGCATTCTTCTACCCTACCTCTCCTAAAATCACGCAGATCAAGACAAACAGACGTGTTCAGGCACACAAATGTTTATCTTGTGTGGAAATTGAACCAACGAGCGTTAATTAGCGCCACCGAGTTCGTCAAAAAGTTTGTTTGCGCCTAAGATGCTTGCAAAACATGGAGTATCTCTCTCGCGTTACCCAACGTCGAGTTGGATTAATTGGGAGGATGCATCACGTACAGGTCAGCTTGGATTTGTCTCTGGAGGAGTGAGGTTATACCCCAGTTAAAAAAAAACGAAACTTGGATTTCGTCTATTTGCCAATGGAACCCTAGCTAAGTTCGTCGGTCCCAAAGGTCACTGGCGGGTAAACCTTGACGATCAGTACGGCTGAATACCAATTATAAGCATTTGTCTGTTTGTCACGTCCTCCGCGGATCAACAACGGCTTTGTTGCAATTGCATTCTTTGTGCACATACTTCCGATTTTTTACGATTTCTCACAAATATTCTATTCATGTATGTAATTTAATGTAGTAACTCAATAATTATTGCGGTGTATTCTTATTTTATACTAGCTGTCCCCGCGACTCCGTCCGCACGGAATAGTTTTTTTTATTATTTATTTATATTAATAAAAATAAATAAAATTTCTAAAATAAAGGTAGGCTAAGTTACTCCTTATTACATCAGCTACCTACCAATGAAAATCCCGTCAAAATCCGTCCCGCCGTTTCAGAGATTAGCCGGAACAAACAGACAGACAGACAAAAATTGTAAAAATATCCATTTTAGTATATGTACCGTGTATATATCCATATGCTTTTAGTAAAAAGCGGTTATTTTAATATTACAAACAGACACTCATATTTTACGCAGGAACCCTAAATATTTACGGTATAAAAAGTACCTACCCTATATTGTGCTCTGAACAGTCGTCTACCTACCAATGAAAGTCCCGTCAAAATCGGTCCAGCCGTTTCAGAGCCGGAACAAACAAACAGACAGACAGACAAAAATTGTAAAACTATCCATTTTGGTATATGTACCGTGTATATATCCATATGCTTTTAGTAAAAAGCGGTTATTTTAATATTACAAACAGACACTCCAATTTTATTTATCTGTATAGATATATAAATAAATAAATATAAAAAATTGTATCTGACAAATTACACAGCGCCACCTAGCCCCAAGTAAGCGTAGCTTGTGTTATGGGTACTAGACAACTGATAAACATACGTAAATATTTTTTTTTGTAAATACTTCTTATTATACATAGAAAATACCCAGTCCAAGACAAACAGACATGTTCATGCACACAAATGCTTGCCTTGTGTGGGAATCGAACCCACGAGCGTTGGTGTCAAAGTCGCGTCATTCACGACTGAGCCACTGAGCTCTACCGAGTATATATATATATATATATATTATATATATATATATTGGGGCGTAGTAAGTAGCAACTCCTTAGGAGGCTACTGGTGATCTCACTCACACGCAGGAACACAACAACCCTCCAGGGAGTTGTATTTGCGCTGGGTTTTTCTGTAAAGTGTAAGTAGTTCCCGATGCGCCCTACCTCTCTTAAAAACTTCCACTACGGAACTACCACTGTTCAACTACGGATCCCCAAATAAAGTCGAAAAGAACCTTGTATTAGAACAAAACCGAAAATAATATGTCGAGGGCGGTAAATACAGGCTGGTATGCAATTCCAGTATAATGACTTCTAAAAGTTTACCTTTCGCGATTAACCTATCAATATGCAGTCACGTTTCAAAACATAACACGAAAATGTACCATAGTTGTTATAATAATACGCTTTATTATCATTTACAATGATTATCAACTTAAGTCTATATTCCAATCAGCCACTGCCGTACATACGTGACAACATACAACCGATCATTTAAAAGTCAACTTTAAACAGTTGCAGTAAAGTTGACATTAATATGCGTTATCAATGCACTTATAACACTTTATGCGCGACACGACTCAGTGAGTTCCGTAGTAAACTTGTACGACTTTAACGTGTAGAACATAAATGCTATTTTACTGTACTTTAAAAGAGCATTAAAGTCGTTTTCGACATGAGCATATTGAGTGGTTCCGTACTAAGCACAGACTGATACCGTCCTACTGATGTAACGTTCATTCACACTACTATAGACTAGTGATGGGATTTGGTCGATAAATATTAGCTTTTTGTTATCGACTTTTACCCGATTGTGGAAAGCGAGAGGGTAATGTTTTGGCTAATGAAGAATTATCTAAATTTATGTTTAATGATTAAAAAATACACATGTAAAATTCTACATCAAGAAAGTGACAATATGAAAATTAACGGCATACTCATAAGGAGTTGCTGCGTCAACAGCGGCAGTGGCAACGAACAAGCGATACTCCTTATATCACAAGTTTTCATAGGTTAGTGTAACCACTATGGTAAAAAAAATATAGATTACCGTAACTATTACGGTAAAAAATCGTTAGGGGATCAATAACGCAACACTTCTTAGCGTTACCCCGTTTCCTAATCCATTACGATTGGCGGGGTACGCTACCTAAGCCTGAGGATTTGGCGAAGGTACTGATTTTGACGTAGAGCGACTGCCGTCAAACCTCCATGACCCCAGAGGGAAAATCAGACCTTTATTAGATCAGGTCACAACACCAGGTTGATTATTACAGGTCAAGATGAAACTGTCGATAAATTTGCGAGACAGCGTGCTTTCAGAACTCGTGTAACGTATTTGCCTGATATCTAGGGTGTAACTAGGCATATACCGCACCCGGAATAAATATATCGATATAATTTTTGAAGGGCGGAGTGGTTGGCGACACTAATACGATTCCCACACAAAACGAACATTTGTGCGCATGAGCATGTCTGTTTGCATTGTTACAGGCGTTTTTGAGAGAAGTAGGGCACTTCAAAGTAGCCTGACCTGGGAAGTAGCTCCACCTCACAGAAAAACCAAATGACAACGCCCTTCAGGGTTCTCGCGTTGCTGTGACTAAGTTCGGTTTCCGGTAACTCCTAAAGAATTGCTGTGTTAACAGCAGAGGTGGCAACTAGTAGTAATGTAACGCAAGCGTTCATAGCCTATAGTAGCCCCTTTACGTTGAAGGTACTTGACGTTGTATAAAACTAGCTGTGCCTGCGACCTCGTCCGCGCGGAATAGTTATATTTGTATTATTTATTTATAATAATAAAAATAAATAAAATTTCTAAAATAAAAGTAGCCTAAGTTACTCCTTATTACATTAGCTATCTGCCAGTAAAAGTCCCGTCAAAATCGGTCCAGCCGTTTCAGAGATTAGCCGGAACAAACAGAGAGACAGACAAAAATTGAAAAAATATTCATTTTGGTATATGTACCGTGGATACATCCATATGCACTTAGTATAAAGCGGTTATTTTAACATTACAAACAGACACTCCAATTTTATTGATCTGTATGTATAGATAACAACTTATTGTGATCACGAGGTGCCTTCGTGCGCAGTCAAGTGATTAATTAGTTTCTAAAACATAAAGATAAAATGTGTTTATATATCTAACTTTGTACCATTTTTTGTTTAGAGAGCTCGATGGCGTCGTTGAGCGTGTAATTCTAACCGAACACGTAGGTTAAGCAACGTCGACCGCAGCCTGTCTATGGATGGGTTTATCTATCTCGAGTTTCTCCATGCTTCCGAGGGCACGTTAAGCCGTCGATCTCTGCTGTTGTCGATAGATGACATTCGTTAAGCTAAGTCCTCGGGGGTGGCCCTCGGGCGGCTTGAAAACGCTGGCTTCCACCAATCCACATTTAAGCAGCGTGGTGGAATGTGCTCTAAAGACTTTCGGTTGAAGGGAGACCCGTATCCCTGCAGTGGGATGAGTATGGGTTGATGTGGTGTAGTGAGCATTTTATGACCTTATGGTAAAATAGTATAAGTAAAATACAGTTAAATAATTCTTAATCATATCATACACAATCGTATTATCAATACTAAATAATTAATTATAAGTTTATCCTTCAATATAATAACTGTATCTAGAAATATTTTTAATATACAGTTATAAAAAATACCAGTTCGCAATGTTTTGTAACAAACATACAAAATAATCCACCCAAGGAACCGGGCTACAGATTAACTGGTCCCGGTTCGAATCCTGGCGGGAGGGTGTACCACTAAATTCGTGTTTTCGGATTTAAGTACATATTTGTCACTTGCTCGGCGGTGAAGGAAAACATGGTGAGGAAACCCGCACGTCCAAGAAATTATATTTCGAAAGACGCGTGACCTAACCTAAGTAAGGTTTTCCCTCTGGGTTGTAGAGGTCTGACGGCAGTCGCTCCATGTAAAATTCAGTCTCTTCACCAAGTTCTTAGGCTTAGGCAGCGGACTCAGCCAATCCTAATGGATTTGGAAACGGGAATCATTTAGAGGTTTATTAATTAATATTATGTTTATTACAAATTAAATAAAACTCCAATTAAAAAAAAATGTCTCATGTAAACTACGGTGTTCATCATAATAGCCTGTGAAAACCCTGAAGAATGTGTATTTTTGAAAGTCATAACCCACACAGGTAAGAAATGCCGGAAAGCGGCAGCAATGCAACATGTCACACTAAAAGCGATCTCACCACATCACAGATGGCGCCCACTTTTTGTGTGACAGGTTGTTGCATACTCGTACAAACATGAATAATAGAAAAAGATCCATCCCGAACCGCTGCCGCTTTCCCGTTTTCCCCCCCACCCCTGTGGGTTTCGGTTTTTGAACTACTTTAAAATACGATCACGGTAGATAAATCTAGGCTTCCTCGGCTCCTACATCCTTCTACTTTCGAGTTGTGTATTCCACTTGCATTCTTTCTACATGTCCGAACCAATATGTTTGATCAGAAGGTGATGTCAAGTGCCTTAGAAATCGGCGAGCGTGCAAGAGATCATCGATAAATGTAAAAGAAGGAATAAATGTAACGGTCGAATCATGTAGCGCTCGGTTCCCTATGCCTGCTCCGCAAGGTATTTGGCATGAAGTTATAGATAGCTAGATAGATACGCGTTTTCTTATTTGATAATTTCTTCAGGGCTGCCACAAAAAAACATGATTAACACTAGTTTATTAATGATGATTTTCTAATGACAATGTACAACTTCTCGTACTTTCGACTAATTTTGTAACAAAAAAGATGATAAAAAGTAATCAGGGCATAAAACTAAGTATTTCAAAACAAAAAATTACAAGTACGAAGGAAATTACACTTCAATGTGGGTGTTAGTCTAATCCGGGGCTTCTTAACCTATGGTCAATGGACTCCAACGGGTACTTTGCGTGACATTTTTATTACAATAAATACCAAAACGTACAACCAACAAAATAACATTGATTTAACTTACAATAACAATAATTGACCAATTACAAGTTTACGCAAATAATTGATATACATTAGTACAGTCTCATGAACGGCCATGAATAATTACGAGTATCAAGGCATGTGAAGTACCGATTCTTCTTTAATATAATAACTATGACATAATATGACATTCATGACAAGCCGTCTGTCTGTCCGTCTTTTTTTATACAACGTCGGGATACACGCGTATTATCCACTTGATGTAAAATGGTTGGTATGCTGGTAATACATTAAGTATCACTCGCGCGATCATACGTCTGCTGCTAACATAGGAACTCCTTAGGAGCTTATCGATGGACCTCACTCACACACCAATCCTCAAGGGAATTTGTTATTTGGTTGTGGTTTTCTGTGAGATGGAGGTACTTCCCCGGATGGGCTACTTTGATGCGTCAATCAGTATCTGCGCCAAATCCTTGACTAAAGAACTTTGCCAATCCTAATAGATTAGGAAACGGGTTAATGCTAGGTAAAAGAATATAGATGTATGTAATAATAATACATCAGCAGAGCCTGGTATGCTTGTTTGGTCTCGACGTTGTATAAATATAAAAAAAAATATCGACGTAAGAAAATTGCGTGAGCCAGCCCTAAGCATTTACCTACTCCAACATCACATCACATCACAGCTTCGGCAGGAAAAACTGGTTATTACCTAGTGTTAAGCAGTTTATATCTGTACCTAACTGCGATGCCATCCTAGGACCTAGATCGCGGGTCATGGCCGTCTGGCTATTTTAGTGTCTATTGTGGTGCTTTGTGAATGGATAAGTTGTTTTGGTTATAAAGTGTAATCTTCAGAGGATTATCATATCGAAACGTTTTTGACCGTACCGAAAACGTTCAGCCCTTTTTTTTATTTTCTATATTTTCATTTGACCGAAAATACAATTGACAGATTGGTGAAATTTCGATTTACGATTGTTATTTTTTTTTGAATGCTATATGTTTTGAATTCTAACCCAACGTTTAACCGTAGCTATTATTGCTAGATGTTTTAGTTTTAAGATAGGTAAGATAGGGCGCCGTCTGAGGAAGTACCTCCATCTCACAGAAAACCGCAGCAAAATAACAACTCCCTAGAGGGTTGTTGTGTCCTGCGTGTGAGTGTGGTCACCAGTAAGCTTCCAAGGAGTTGCTGTGTAAGCAGCAGAGGAGGCATCGCGCGAGTGTACTTAATATATCGCAAGCGTTAATAGGCTACGGTACTCGCTTTACATCAGGTGGGCCGTATGCTTGTAAAAATAAATAAAAATAAAAAAAAATAGTTTCCACAAAAATGTTCCTTTTAAATTTTATTTGATTTGATCACGTAGAAGTTTATTTACCTATGATAAAGTTTCAAATGTGATATGTAATTCAAAAAAAGATGAGCCTCGCTTCTGATAGTCGCATGTCCAACTTAACCTAACAATGTCTAGAAATTAAAATTATTGGAAGTAAAACATAGTTTTACTTCAAAAAGAGTATAAAACCATCAAAAGCCTTCGGATACAAAAATACAAAAAAATCGGCCAAGTGCGAGTCGTACTCGCGCATGAAGGGTTCCGTACCATTATTTATAAAAACGGCAAAAAAATCACATTTGTTGTATGGGAGCCCCCCTTATATTTGTTTTATTTTAATTTAATTATTTATTTTTAAAGTGAATATATACCTAAATATTCTGTGAATATTTCAAGTGTCTAACCTGGTGCCGTTATCAATATCGAGCAAAAACGAGCAAAAAAATCACGTTTGTTGTATGGGAACCCCCTTAAATATGTAATTTATTCTATGTTTTAGTATTTGTTGTTATAGCGGCAATAGAAATACATCATCTGTGAAAATTTCAACTCTCTAACTATCACGGTTCATGAGATACAGCCTGGTGACAGACGGACGGATGGACGGACAGCGAAGTCTCAGTAATAGGGTTCCGTTTTACCCTTTGGGTACGGAACCCTAAAAAACGAGCTGATGATCCTTACAAGGTCACGTCAGTACTAAAATGTTTCAATTGCCTAAATATAAGCAATAAATTATATACAATATACTTCTTAACGTCATTTCTCGGAATATAATCAAAAAATTGAGGAAGGAAAAAAGTTCATATTAATCTTCGCTTAATGGTTTTCGTGGTCGCAAAAAATAGGGTTGGCAAAAACGTTTATTGATAGCTTAAAGACGCAAACTATAGGTATGTAACAAGTATTTTGACTTTAAAGACGCAAACTTGTGTAAGTATATATGTATGTAACGGCTATTTTTAACTCCGTTTATTGGGTTCTATGTAATTAAGTCTAAGAAACCGAATTTCAAACAACTTGGAGATGAACGATGACGTAAAAGAGTTATATGCAATGTGATCTAATCGGCTTTGTGTGCTTCCGTCTCCAATTTGTTCATGCGAACTAGCGCCGGCCGGTACCCACCCATTACCGTTATTAGATGCAACACGCCGTCGCTGCCATGGCTCCGGTAGTCTCTGTCTCGACTATTATTTTTTTGTACGTCGGGAGGCATACAAGCATACGGCTCGCCTGATGTAAAGCGGGTACCTATTAACGCTTGCGATATATTAATTATCACTCGCGCGATGCCTCCTCTGCTGCTTACACAGCAGCTACTCGGGAGCTTACTGGTGACCTCACTCAAACGCAGGAACACAACAACCCTCTAGGGAGTTGTTATTTGCCTGCGGTTTTCTGTGAGGTGGAGGTACTTCCCCAGACGGGCTGCTTTGATGCGCTCTACCTCTCTTAGAGTACTGCGGTCGTCCTCGCGATTGCTCGCCATCTGGAACGGAAAATGCATGCACCCGCAAAATGCGACACGTGTTTCGTCGCTCTATGAGGCATCTTCAGGCGCTGTAGATGTTAATCGTTAGAATAACATGCTACAAGATGGTAGAAATTTGACTTTCGCAAAATAATTCATTAACTATGTAAAAAAGTTGCTTATAAGAGAAGACATGGTCCGTTGGTTCGGACATGTAGAAAGACGAAATAATGACGAAACTGATATACAATGCGAAAGTGAAAGGGTGTAGGAGCCTAGGAAGGCCCAAGACTTACCTACCACGACCACAATAATCGTGATTTATCAGGAGATGCCTGGAGCCCTTGCAACAGGCTACAGGAACAATGTTAAAGATGTGAGTGAGGTGTCTAAAAACCGCGTCTTATGGCACTCAGCCTCTGCCTGCCCCGCAAGGGACTTGTAGTGAAGATATAGTATATAGTAAAGTGGGGTTAACGGGGAATTCTTGTTCCAGCAGTGGGACGAACATGGGTTGAAGCACTTACCACTATAGGAGGATTGTTGTGACGATTCCAAACAAATGTAGCCATTTTTACGGAATAAAAAGATTTTGACTTTGACTTTGATGCACTTGTTAAACTCAGGCCTTCAAGCATTGAGTTAGTAGCACGGTAAGGATGATGTGTTGAAGTTTTCCAAATGCCACCGAATCTATCAATTTCTTATTGAAGCTGCCTCGCCCAAGCTGTCCTTGTAGCTGCGTGACTTTCAGCCTATAGACCAGATCAGCTCTCTCATCCCAGTCTCTTTGTTCGGTGTTGTAAAGTCTTACAAACGCGGGATTTATAGACCAACTCTCTCAACGCAGGCCATTTTTGTTTAGTATTGTAAATTTTTTCAAATGACTGGATTATTATCTATGTATAATATCAAAAAAAAAACAAATAAGATATAATATTGAAAATGTAAGACGTGTCTAAGTGCCCATGAGGGTCTAAAGGCAAATAAAGAATTTTTATCTTTATTTTTATCTAATTCTCTCGGCCAAGTACCTTTTTGTTCAGTATTGCAACCGTGGGGTTTATAGATGAACTTCATCCACCTAGTCTATTTTTGTTTATAGTTGTATTGTAGTCTCGTGAACCCGGAGTTAAGCCAGTCACTCATACGAGTCTATTTTTGTTTAATGTTACAAACGCGGGATGATGATCAATCGTGGGATCAACTTCTGTTTAGTGTTGTTAAAAGTCTTGCAAACGCATGGTTTACAGATCAACTCTCTCTTTCTCAACCTAATCTCTTTTTATTTAGTGTTGTAAAGTCTTTCAACTCTCTAGAGCTTCTTTTTGTTAAGTGTTGTAAAGTCTTGCAAACGCGGGTTTATACGTTAAGTAAACACGTTAAGACGTAAGCTCCGACATTTTTAACATTCCTGTTAAAATAAACTTAATGTCGAGATAAGAGGTCGCCCACCGAGCGAGTATACAAACATACAACCAGATATGTTAGTAAGTCACTTTTTAGGATTCCGTACATCAAAAGGTTTCAAGGAACTTATAGGTTACTTCGTTGTTGTATGTCAAGAAATTTAAGTTCGATCTTTCTTTCCGCAAGTAGGTAATATGAAATTTAGATTTAATTTTTGTTTTATTAAATTTCAGGAGCCTTAGAAATCTGCAAGCATTAGAAGAGCTATGAATGTTATAGAAGCGAGTGACGTGTGTAAAAACCGAGTCATGTAGCGCTCGGTTCTCTCTGCCTAATCCGCAAGGGATTTGACGTGAAGTTATAGACAGGAAAAACATTTGTTAGGTGTATCTTGAACACAGTAACTTTGCGGAATACCGCCCTAATCCGTAAGGAGTGGCGGGGTTCGGTACCTACTAAACTTAAAGATTTGGTGAAGATACTAATTTTGACATGGAACGACTGCCGTCAGATCGCCACAACCTAAAGGAAGCTTTGACACATGAACCTCCAAAGAGTTGGTATTTGGCTGCAGTCTTCCATAATCATATAGCTATTATAATATTTGAAACTTATTCCTTCTTCCAGAGCCTGAATAACTGATGAACTGAATGCACCACCTACGTGTGAGGGTGGAATTCATAAATACCCTTATTTTACAATTTAATATTTATGTCGGTGCTAGATTTATTTGTATTTATTCAGAATCACAAAGGTTATTGGTATTAAATGAGTCAACGACTGATAAGGGAGTAACATAAAGGAAATAATATAACATTACATACATAATTAATTTAATAATAGCACAGCGTTGATTTAATTAATAATACGTGGAACGTTGTTTCAAAAAAAAGTGTACGGATATACAGCGCAAACGCAGAATGAGTTCGGTGGCGCAGTCGTGAATGACGCGACTTTGACACCAACGCCACGAGCGTCTGTTCGATTTCCACACAAGACAAACATTTGTATGCATGAACATGTCTATTTGTCTTGGTCTGGATGTTTTAAGATAGGTAGGGCGCATCAAAGCAGCCAAATAACAAGTCACTAGAGAGTTATGGTGTTCCTGCGTGTGAGTGAGGCCAACAGCAAGCTCCTAAGGAGTAGCTGTGTTAGCAGCAGAGGAGGCATCGCACGAGTGATATTTAATGTATTACGAACGTACATAGGCTAAGGTAACCGCTTTACATCAGGTGGGCCGTATGCTTCTCTATTTATCGAGTACTATGCGGTTCCATAAAAGTTTTGTACTGAGAACTCTTAAGTTGTGGAAAGAATCCCTGCCGATGTTATCCCAAGGATGATGTTCTTAAAAAAAGGAGTGAAGAAGTTTTTTAGAGCGTTGACAACGCGTGAGTGACAACCCTGGAGAAAGACCGAATCTTGTTGCTCTTGTTGCTTTGTATACCACGCATTGTACTAAGCGTGATGCTATATAAATTGTTTAAGCGAGTCTGCGGTCTCCAGAAGAAAGTACTAGTTGGTACTATAATTGTGCCATAATCTCGTCTACTAAAACTCAGCTTGTACAGTACGCTTTTTGAGGCATTTTCTACCACGTACGGTGAGTGTGCAATCAACTACCCTCAGTACTACGTTTTCGCAATGATGATATTAGAAACAGAGTCGGTCTGAAGTACTACGTTTTCGCAATGATGATATTAGAAACAGAGTCGGTCTGAAAGAGAGCGTGTCGGCGTTAAAATAAGAAGAGGCATGCTCCGTTGGTTCGGACATGTAGAAAGAATGCAGTATGAAAGAATGACGAAGCAGATATACAATGCAAAAGTGGAAGGATGTAGGAGCCGAGGAAGGCCAAGACTTACCTACCATGACCAAATTGGTCGTGTTCTATCAGAAGGTGATGTCAGGAGCCCTAGACACCGGCGAGCGTGCATGAGGAGAGCAATGAATGTCAAAGAAGCGAGTGAGATATTATGTTGATACTGTTGATTGTAGGCACTTGGTGGAATTTTGAAGACATCGCGTTAATGTTAATACTTGTACTTGTACAGATTCCACTTCACAATTTTATTTAACAATTGTTTTTACCGACCGGTTTCGCCTTTACGGCATTATCAAGGTATTTTATACAACATCCATCATGGATGTTGTATAAAATACGTTGATAATTCGGTATTTTATACAACATCCATCATGGATGTTGTATAAAATACTTTGATAATGCCATAAAGGCGAAACCGGTCGGTAAAAACAATTGTTAAATAAAATTGTGAAGTGGAATCTGTACAAGTGCAAGTATTAACATTAACGCGACGAGTGAGATATGTAAGGATCGAGTCACGTGGCGGTCGGTTCTCTCTGCCACCACCAGTGATTCAAACAGTGGCCGGTTAGACAAATTAAAACGCGAGTTCTTAAAGACCTTCATTAGCCGAAATTTTAATTAACCTTTTATATATAATTTACTGTAAATAATAGCCCTTAATAAATTTGTAACCCTTTTAGTACTCCCTTTTCTTTATCTAGTAAATAGCTACTCGCCCCGGCTTCGCACGAGTGTTCTGATCGCTACCAAACTTCACAGGATCACCCGCTGGACTGATCTGAAGAATCCCTGAAAATTTCATCAAAATCTGCCCAGCCGTTTTTGAGTCCATAGAGGACATACAGACAAACATTCATTTTTATATATATAGATATAACAAGATTTTAATCAACTCACCGCTGCGGGTCCGGGGGGGAAGGAGAACACATCTCTTGTTAGGCGGACCACGAACCAACATTGCGTCACTTATCGGCTTATATACTCCCATTGGTTAGTAGATATTTAGGCGCTAAAACGCAACGTACACGCGCAGTCAAATGATTTATTGGTTTGTGGTTAAACGTGTACGTGCCATTAATGGCACCTTTCACTTGTATTCTATTAAATTCAATGGCCCATAGTCGATATTGTGTTAATGCCAACTCTAACAATAGAATATAGACCTTTTTAGAGAATTTTAGGATTGTGACACACTGTGACGAAAATTACGCGGTCGAAGATCACGATTGCTCCTGCTATAGTTTTTAAATGCCCCTTTTTAGGGTTCCATACCCAAAGGGTAAAACGGACCCTGTTACTGAGACTCCGCTGTCCGCCCGTCCGTCGTCTGTCACCAGGCTGTATCTCATGAACCGTGATTGTTAGACAGTTGAAATTTTCACAGATGATGTATTTCTGTTGCCGCTATAACAACAAATACTAAAAAACAGAATAAAATAAATATTTAAGGGGGCTCACATACAACAAACGTGATTTTTTTGCTCGTTTTTGCTCGATATTGATAACGGCAACAGGTAGACGCTTGAAATATTCAAAGAATATTTAGTTATATAACTACATACTTTAAAAATAAATAGTTAAATTAAAATAAAACAATTATTTAAACGGGGCTCCCATACAACAAACCTGATTTTTTTTGCCGTTTTTATTGATAATGGTACGGAACCCTTTGCGCGCGAGTCCGACTCGCACTTGGCCGGTTTTTATTATATTCTTTCTAGCGGTGTCGTGTCTCCTATCTTTCAATTTGCCTCTTACACGCGACACTCTGCGACAATGACGAGTTCGGTAGTTCAGTCGTGAATGACGCGACTTTCACACCAACGTTCGTAGGTTCGATTCCCACACAAGGCAAACATTTGTGTGCATGAACTGTGAATGTGATGATGTGGTGTCAAAGTCGCGTCTTTCACGACTGAGCCACCGAGCTCGTCAAAAGGCTACACTTAATTGCTAAATTTCATGATGATAAGACAATTAGAAGCCGTCGACACAATAAAAGCGGCTTAAATATAGGAGACTTGTTTCAAATAGCCAATTGTTCATAATGACTGAACAATGCGAGGAATCGTTCTGAAAAACAATAGAGTATTATTGAGGTAGGTTTTCAATCAATTAAAAAAATATATCAGTCGGTTTCGTATTATGTATAGTGCGCGCGTACAAACGTACTCGGTTCGTACGCACGTACGTAATGAGTACGTAGGCACGTACGCACGCACTGAGTAAGTGTTCATTCTTCGAAGGTTAAATTATTGGCCGCGGATTAAATAAATAAATAAATATAAATAAATATTGTCGGACAAATTACACAGCGCCACCTAGCCCCAAAGTAAGCGAAGCTTATGTTATGGGTACTAGACGACTGATAAACATACGTAAATACATTTTTTTTTTTGTAAATACATACTTATTATACATAGAAAATACCCAGACCAATACAAACAGACATGTTCATGCACACAAATATTTGTACTGTGTGGGAATCGAACCCACGAGCGTTGGTGTCAAAGTAGCGTAACAGCGCGTTTCACCACTGCGCCACCGAGCTCGTCATTCAATCTCAATATTCATTGAGGTCCTTGACCAAAAGTTTGTGTTTTTTATACGTTGGAAGGTATACAAGTACACGGCCCACCTGACTTAAAGCAGTTACCGTAGACTATAAACGCTTGCGATACATTGAGCATCTCTCGCGCTACGCCACCTCTGCTGCTAACACAGCAACTCCTTAGGAGCTTACTGGTGACCTCACTCACACGCTGGAACACAACAACCCTCTACGGAGTTGTTATTTGGCTGCGGTTTTCTGTGAGGTGGAGGTACTTTCCCAGGTGGGCTGCTTCTAAGCATATGGATGCACCCTACCTTTCTTAATCCAGACCAAGACAAACAGACATGTCCATGCACACAAATGCTTGCCCTGTACTGGAATCGAACCCACGAGCTTGGTGTCAAAGTAACGGAACATCGCGTTTCACCACTGCGCCACCGAGCTAGTCAATTTTACACAATTTAGTGATATTGTCGCGTTATTGTTACACAAATTACACAGCGCCATCTAGCCCCAAAGTAAGCGAAGCTTGTGTTATTGGTACTAGACAACTGATAAACATACGTAAATACATTTTTTTTTGTAAATACATACTTATTATACATATAAAATACCCAGATCAAGCCTTGTCGTAATAAATTAAACCGCTATAACTTGTAGTTTTAGCGTAGAATATGTTTGCATTATCCTCAAGCAACTAATTTGTGTTGACTAAGTACTGGGAGAGTTCTCGGTAGAATCTAGTGAAGTCTATATTTAGAAATCGGAGATTGCAACCGCTGCACTCGCTTACCTAATCATAAAGTAATTTAAACTCAACAGTTACTTGGTTACCTATGGATATTGTAGCACACGTTACATGTAGGTAAACTTTGAACAAGGCAATTGAGATTAAGGAAAATTACGAATTTTGTACACAAAGTTTTGTACAAAAACTTCACGCCAAATTTTAAGAGAGGTACCTACTTCCGCAGAGAGGCCACTTCGATGCGTCCTACCTCTCTTATATTTTAAATCCTACCTCTCATAAATTTTCAAATTGAGTAAATTACAAATACAAAGTAGAAATAAATTAAAAACACGTTGAAATACAATAAATTATATATCAACACATTATTTAAAACATATTGATTTACGATAAATTATAAATCATCACATTAATTTATAATGGGACAAATTTGGAATGGCGATTCAACTGTTATGGAAGAATTTCAAAATTAGACTAACATAGGACAACAAACATACGAAAACATGTTGAGGAAAAAACATTTTGACCTATTTTAATAAAATTAACCACACTAATCTTCCTCTTATGTTTGCAAATAAATTAACAATCAACCTTGGTATTAAACAAACGACCACGCAGCTCTATGGTCACTATGTCTATGGTTTTAACAATTTGTTAGTGTTGTCACCTTCGCGTTTTATTATTATAAAGTTGGGAATAATATCGATACCGTATTTGCATACATTTAAATAGCATATTAAAATAAACACTTTATTAATTGACTCATGAAGACATTTTGTCGATTCTCGAGATTTATTTGCAAATATAATTAGTTTTTTATTATTGTTTTATTTGTTTTACAGTGAGATGCAAGTGGCCATAGGCTACGGTAACTGCTTACCATCAGGCAGGCTGTGCGCTTGTTTCCCACCTTAACCTATAATATATATATATATATATAGAAGGAAATGATACATAAAGCAAAAACTTTGTACCCCTTTCAAAAAAGATTCAAATTATGATAATGTCAGCCAAAGTTTGTCTAAATAGATATTTGTGCTGTTGGTATTTTCAGCTCTATTTATTCCGTTTCTAAAATAAAACCAGCATAACAACATTAACATTTTACGTACTTCGGCATAACAAAACACGTCTTATGCGTAATTGTCAAATTATTCCTAATAACGAGTAATGGGGCACCTTACAAGAAAATAATCTTAAGCCGCAATTTTGCAACTTAATGACATAGAATTAAGGTGTAGTGTACTTAAACAGTTTTGCAAATAGAATGTTCTACAGTTTTCTGTCGGTTGTGTAATTTTATGAACAACTTTGCTTACACATTCGAGAAAAGAAAGTTTTTTCTTCTAATAATTATTGTAACTAATGTTGATACGTTATTCATTTAACACTATTTCCTAAGCCAAGTAGAGGCGGCAAAATTTTTAAAGTATGTAGATATTAAAGATATAAAAATAACAAATATTTAAATAGTTTTTTGAGATAGTTCCTGTGACAAAAAAAATGTTAACTTGGACGGACCCCCATTTTTTTAGATAAAAAGAAAACATAACAAACAATTTTTATAAAGTACGTTATATATTGTAGATAAAATTATATGGTTATTATATCGTATTTATTTATCTATGATATAAATAGGAAAATCTTATTTTTGTTCTGTTTGTCAACCCATTTTCTATTTTTTTTTGTTTAGAAGTTATTGATGAGCTTTAGTAGTTATTGATTAGAGATGTTGTTGACGGAAATAAATGTATATATTTTTTTTATTTAATAATAGTAGTAAAAAGACCAGAAAAATATTGCACTGATACAAATTCATATTATGTTTTCTTCAAATATTAATAAGGACTACGGTCGAATTTTGACAATCACCGAACTACAATACAAATTTAACCAGTTGAGAATGCGCAAACTTGCATTGCCAGTGTTCATAGGCTAAGGTAACCGTTTCACATCAGGCCGTACTTGTATGCCTCTCGACGTTGCATAAAAAACCAATTGAGAATGCGCAAGCTTGCATTGCCAGAGGAACACCTGGCTCGTCAATTATATAACAATTCAATTATTTTTTTTAATTATGTCGGCAATGTCAACATTCCTATTCTACTTTTTATGCTGAATCCGAATTAGAAGTTAAAATTTAAATATTCGAAAATAGCGACAGACAAAACAGACAAACGCACTGACAAACATATAGATTTCATATAGGAACGGTGCCCCTGAAAAGCAAACAGTTATCTAAATACCATCATCCAATTATTTAGAGCCGCTTGCAAAATACACGAAATATATTTACGCGTAGGAACGTATATTTTTTGAGAGCTTGGTGGTGTCGTTGCGCGTATCATTATATCCAAACACGAAGGTTAAGTAACGTCGACCGTAGCCTGTCTATGGATGGGTTTATCTATCTCGAGTTTCTCCGTGCTTCGGAGGGCACGATAAGCCGTCGGTCCCGGCTGTTGTCGACAGATGACAGTCGTTAACTCAGTGGCCCTCGGGCGGCTTGAAAACACTGGCCTCGGCCAATCCGCATTTGAGCAGCGTGGTGAAGTATGCTCTAAACCCTTTCGGTTGAAGGGAGACCCGTATCCCTGCAGTGGATATTTTTTTTAAGTAAAAGGATATAAAAACATAATATACAATGAAAAACACATTTCTAAATATGAAATAGATTAGATAAGTCACTATCTTCCGGGAAACGTAGTATAAACCTACGCGAATAATGATCGGTTGGCCGAGATAACTTAATGTTTTTTTTATACATCGTCGGGAGGCATACAAGCATACGGCCCTCCTGATGTGAAGCGGTTACCTATAAACGCTAGTAATCAATAAATATCATTCACGCGATGCCTTCTCTGCTGCTAACACATCAACTCCTTACTGGTGACCTCACTCACACACAGGAACACAACTACCCTCTGGTTAGTTGCTATTTGGCTGCGGTTTCCTGTGAAGTGGAGGTCTTCACCAGACGGGCTGCATTGATCTGAACTACGTCTCTTGAAAACGTCCAGACCAAGACACAACAGACATGTTCATGCACACAAATGTTTGTCCTGTGTGGGAAGCGAACCCACGAGCGTTGGTGTCAAAGTAGCGAAACAGTGCGTTACACCACTGCCCCACCGAGCTCGTCAAAGCTCGCTTGACAACTGAGATAAGCCTTTGCTTATCTAAGTTACTCGTATATAGGGCTATTAACCTCTGATTAGAAACAATAGGTAATAACCCATTTTAGAAATTACTACGACATTCTACTTAACTAGCTGCGCCCCGTGACTTTCTCCGAGCTTCAATCCAGTGATTCCTGTAACCTCCCATGGAGTTGCTATGTTAGCAGCGGAGGCGGCATCGCGCGAGTAATACTTAATGTATTGCAAGCATTTATAGGCTAAGGTAACCGCTTTACATCAGATGGGCCGTCGGGAGGCATACAAGCATAGGTACGTTGTATTAAAAAAAACGGAATCGTTTCCTATCTCTAACCTCTATTTCTTCTTCTTAATCGTTACTGCTTAGGCTTGCAACGACGTTATCTACGTAATATACGAGTATTACATATTTCGATATTCATTATTTTAACCGACTCCAAAAAAGGAGGAGGTTCTCAATTCGGGTGTATTTTTTTTAATGTTTGTTACTTCATAACTCCCGTCATTTAAAAACCGATTTGAAAAAACTTTTTTATTTGAAAGAGTATACTTCCAGGTTGATCCCATTTTTTTTTTCATATCATAAAATTCAGTTCTGATAGTAGGGTTCATGAAGATTTGAGAAAACTCCTCAAATATCATAGGCACACATATAACGATTATGTATTTATAGCAAACAAAAAAAAAATATCGAGAATTCGCATTCTGAAGTATCATTTTTTTAGTTAAATAGAGCTGAGTAAAGATGGCCATCGAACCTTTTCAATGTTGAGCCGAAGACAGATTGCGTAGCTTTATCATTCCCACCAATGATCTGTCGTCGTGTGGCCGATTCAATAATTTGTTGCCGTCTAAATCTGACAAAACTTATAATTGGCGTCGGTATTTTTTTTGTTAATTTTTTTATTTATGTCTTATTATGTTTTATTTAATTTTTATTGTTCTCCTTCAGATTAAGGTTGTCTGGAAGAGATCGCTTAGCGATAAGACCGCCTTTCGTACTTTAGTCCATACCACATCAACCCTTACTCATCCCACTGCAGGGATACCGGTCTCCCTTCAACCGAAGGGCTTCAGAGCATACTCCACCACGCTGCTTAAATGCGGATTGGCTTCAAGCCGTTTGAGGGCCACTGACTTAGCTTAACGATTGTCATCTGTCAACAGCCGGGACCGACGGCTTAACGTGCCCTCCGAAGCACTAAGAAACTCTAGATAGATAAACCCATCCAAAGACAGACTGCGGTCGACGTTGCTTAAGCTGCGTGTTCGGTTAGAATGACACGCTCAACGACGCCATCGACCTCTCCATAAGTCCATAAGTATAATACATATTGTAAATTTTATGTTGGTACAATAAAGAATGTATTATTTATTATTATTATATAGCGAAAACCCTATCAGAATCCTTTGCGTACTTTAACCGTAACCTAGCGAAGAAACAGATAAAACCGAAATAGCGAATTTATGCTACATTCATCATAATTAGTTTCAAAACATCATTATTTCGTGCGAACATCGATAACCCAATTTCGCTGAATTGGGGCAGACATATTAACATATGACCCGCTGATAAACAATAAAACAATATTCAAGTATTTACATATAACGCAGTAATTATTTGCTAAACATGATTTATCCAGCCGCTTAAACGTTTTAAAGGGCATATTGCATTCAATTAGCACCATTCTTCATCTTCACAGATGTGACACTAAGATCACCAATCATACGGAAACTACATCTTTTTTAAACGACTTAAATAAAAAGAGGATTCTTAATTCTACTTAATTTCTTTAAAGTGAAAACTTCTTTAGCATCGTTGTGATTTGAAGCTCGATGAAACGAGAAAGCGACAGTAAAAAGAGACAACCACATACATCTATAGGATTTAACGGGCGAGATAATGAGATAGAAGGCACTATACAGTGTTTATTACGTGGTCCGAGCATTGTACGTGTGTTAGTGCGTGTGCGTGTGTGCCTGCGTATTACAAAGCTCCCTACTCCTGAAATTCTACATTCATCTCATTATCTTGAAGTTCACATTTTTTAAGGTTTCACTTCTATTGCGTGTGAACTGCACACATATTTTGAAGTTATACTTTTTTTGGGTATTGAATGATGAGATTTTTACTACACCAACATCTAAAATCGACACCACGAAGTTTGCTGGTAAGTAGCTCTTATATTTTATACGTGACTATATTCAAATACTTATTTATGAATCAACAATACGTGTTTTATATCCGTACAGATAAAATATATTTATATATAAATATATATGCGTGTGTATGTGTCTTTAAATTATATACTGTGGTGAATGACGTTTATTGATAATTTGTTATATTATCTCTCGGCTCGCGGGATATAATTTTTGAAGTTGTTTTTGTTTTGTTACGTAAGTATAACTTCTTACATGCGTTTTTCTCTCTTACACACACATTTTTTATCGTTTTTTTGTATGTATGATACGCGATAGCCGATTTTGATGTTTCTTCTTTTTTAATTATATTAGACATATCTCAATGGTGGTCCTACATAAGTTTCGGTGATGTAGCGTGTAAATTTTCTACCACGTACGGTGACATTGTGGAATAAATTACCCGCAGCGGTGTTGCCGAACAAATACGATATGAGTGCCTTCAAGGAAAGAGCCTATGTTTCCCTAAAAAGGCTGGCAACTGATCAGTGATCCTTTGGTGTTGCTGATGTCCACGGGCGGTGGTGACCACTAACCGTCAGGTGACCCCGTGCTCGTTTGCCCCCCTCTAATAAAACTCTTGATAAAGTAAATTCACCTACATCTATTAACAGACGTTTCACCTGATACAGTCCCTTTTCACCTGATACAGACCTGTTCAGAATAGACATAGCAATTCTGAACCCATTTTCATGATTATCAGGAACACCGTTCCTACATGAAATCTATATGTTTGTCTGTGCGTTTGTCTGTGTGTTTGTCTGTCGCTTTTTTTCGAATATTCGAATTTTGACTTCAGATTCGGATTCAGCATAAAAAAATTTAATAGGAATGTTCAGGAACCCCGTTCCTATCTCAACATGGTCAAAATGGCCGACAAATTAAAAATCTTAATAATTGAATTGACGAGCCAGGTGTTCCTCAGGAAATGCAAGCTTGCGCATTCTCAACTGCAGTTTTTTATGAATATTTGCTGTATAGACTTAGAAGTACGAGCGATAAACTGAAAAATTATGAAAAGAAACTTAAAAAGTGAAACCAGTTGGAAACCCCGGAAAACCATGGGCGACACGGCTAAAAATAGAAAATGGCTTTCAAAAGATCTTACACCTCAAAACAAACTGAACATAATGTGCCACTACCGTTACCACAGACACGAGCTTTGGGTCAAGGAACTCAATGAATATTAATTAAACCGCGGCAAATAATTTATTATCCATCTATAAAATAATAAAGTTTGAAATAGACTTAATCTATATGCTACGCACATTCAAACAACTTTAACAATTGACACAGAACGCAGACGACGCCTCCCTTCATCATTGATTGTGGCTTCATCATTTAAGAGAGGTAGGGCGCATCAAAGCAGCCCGTCTGGGGAAGTACCTCCACCTGAAAGAAAACCGCAGCTAAATAACCACTCCCTAGAGGGTTGTTGTGTTCCTGCGTGTGAGTGAGGTCACCAATAAGCTCCCAAGGAGTTGCTCTGTAAGCAGCAGAGGAGGCATCGCGCGAGTGATCTACACAGATAAATAAAATTGAGTGTCTGATTGTAATATTGAAATACCGCTTTTTACTAAATGCATATGGATGTATACACGGTACATATACCAAAATAAATATTTTTACAATTTTGTTTTACAATTCTGTCTGTGTCTGTTTGTGTTCCGACTAATCTCTGAAACGGCTGGATCGATTTTGACGGGACTTTTACTGGCTGATAGCTGATGTTATAAGGAGTAACTTAGGCTAATTTTATATTACAATTTTTATTTATTTTTATTAATATAAATAAATAATATTCCACGCGGACGAAGTCGCGGGCACAGCTAGTACTTAATATATCGCAAGCGTTAATAGGCTACGGTACCCGCTTTGCATCAGGTGGGTCGTAAGCTGGTATGCCTCGCGACGCGTAGTATAAAAAAAGCGTTTTCCCATTTCTAATCCATTAGGACTAGCGGAGTCGGCTACCTAAGACTAAGAACTTGACGCTACTGATTTAGGCATGGAGCGACTGCCGTCAGACCTCCACATCCCAGAGGAGCAATCATACCTTGGTCTCACGTCTTTTGAAAATATAATTTCTTGGGGTATCCTCACGATGTTTTCTTTCATCGCCGAGCAAATGATCATCATCATCTCAGGCCGTATTCGTCCACTGCTGAACATAGGCCTCCCCGCTAGAGTGCCACTCGGCTCGTTCCTGTGCCACCTCCATCCATCCTCATCATAAATGAACCTCTGAAGGTCGTCGCTCCATCTAGTGGAGGTCGTCCCACACTCCTCGCACCAGTACGGGAACGCCATTCGACAACCTTTCTTCACTAGCGGTTGTCGGCTTCTTCAACTTCAGCTTACTTATCCTTTGGGCTATGTCGGTTACCTTAGTTCTACTGCGGATATCCTCATTTCTGATTCTATCACGCAGATAAACCCCGAGCACACAACCCCGAACAACAAACTCTTTCCATAGCACGCCGATCTTAATTTTCCCCATACGGCCCGCAGTGAAGGGCCACTTAAGAGCAAGTGATAGTTACAAATAAATCCGAAATTAAGAATTTAATGGCACATGCCCCCGTTAGGTTCCGAACCAGGTTTAATAGGATGATTCTTTATCCACTGAATAGATTGCGTATATCGGCTTGCTAAGACTAGTAAATCTTTTGTTGTAAATTGTATTCGATTCTATAATAAATTACATGAAACAGTTCTGTCCTTGCCTGACAATATGTACAAAAGGCACATCAAAAATACTTTATGTAAGAAGGATTATTATAGAAACGATGAATATCTGACTGACAGAGACGTCTGGAAATTATTCAGCACATGTGTAATGTAATATATCTATATAATATATCTTATATATATATGTAATATATCTGTAATTATACCACTTGACATAGTTATATACACACTGATATAAATTTATTGTAATAGAGAAACCTATATTGGCAAGTTTCATTTGGCATTTCTTCTTCGACAAAGGGCAGTTTTTAAATACTGGTAGACTATAAAGAGAATTTAAACTACGAAAAATTATTAAGATACAATTATGAGAATGTAAGACGTGTATCAGTGCGCGTGCGGTCCTAATGGCCAATAAATAACTCTTGCAACACATTAAGTATCACTCGCTCGATGCCACCTCTGCTGCTAATACATCAACTCCTTAGGAGGTTACTGGTGATCTCACTCTCTTGCAAGAACACCAGAACCCTCTAGTTGTTATTTCGCTGCGGTTTTCTGTGAGGTACATCCCCAGACGTAGATCGATACACCCTACCTCTCTTAAAATGTAACAAACAATAATATTAAACAATAAACATGAGTAAATTAAAAAATCTACTACTACAAAAATGCTCCTACTCTGTTTCTGAATACATAAACGTTACATGTTTCAAAGAACATATCTGTGGAGTGGAAACTAAACATGTAACTTAATTAATTTTAATATGTTAACTGTAGCTGTTTGCAATACCCAGCTAGGGTCCATGTTTGTGAAGTTGTAGTATCTTTATGTAATATTATAATTGCTACCTACTGTACACTGACATGTGCAATAAATAAATAAATACATTTATTCCCCGAGAAGGAGGTAAGTATAAATTTGTTATAAGTTTTTGCTGAATTACCTACTCAGTGATAAAAACATAAAGTCACTATGACGCTAGTGAATTAATCTACGACAACAATGAGACAATTATTTCTCATTCTTTGGGTTTTTATCGATTCGTAGTTTTTTTTTTAATTTTGGTCATGACGTTCGATTGAGTACATCTAAAAGAGAGTGTCGGTGTTGGAATAAGACTCTGCATACTCCGTTATGAAATAAATAATGCAGGAAGAAAGAGTTACGAAACAGATATACAACGCTAAAGTAGAAAGATGTACTTACCTAGGAGCCGAGGAAGGCCAAGACTTACCTACCATGACCAAATTGATCGTGTTCTATCAGAAGTTGATGTCGGAGCCTTAGAAACCGGCGAGCGTACATAAGAAGAGCAATGAATGTTAAAGAAGCGAGTGAGGTTTGTAAGGATCTAGTCATGTGACGCTCGGATCTCTCTGCCTACCCCGCAAGGGATTTGGCGTGAAGTTATAGATAGATAGAATGGCAGTATCAAGTATATTTAAGGTTAGGTATGTCAAAATGGCCAAAATGCCCCGTAAAAACAATAATTTAATATTCCTTGGATAAAATGGACTTAGGTAGAACCAATTAATACGAGTCCTTGGTAACAAAACTTCAATGAAAATGATATTTGCAATCATTAAATCCAGAAACAATTGAGAACATTTTACCGCCAGAATTCAGATCTATAAATTATGTGGAGTTTTAACATTTATACTTCGTATTACTTTTAGTTTTGGCACTCATGCATTGTTGAAAAATCATTTATTGCCGTTATTAAGTGTATAAAATTATATAACAGCGTATTTGAAAGCAAGAACATGCAGAAAACTACATGATTTTCTGCTAGGGGTCGATCTACGTGCAAAGGCAACCGCGATATTCTGGGCAGAGGAGGACAAAATAGTAATGTCAGTGATGGCTAGTTGACCTTTAATTTCCGCATAACCCTTATGAATGAATGAATTTATTTATAATCGGATGACAAGATCCATATTTATTTGTTAGTCACTTACATAAAGAAAGGAGTAAGTGGCTCAATGTCACCTTTAGAACCTCACTTGCACGTGGTGCACCGAGCTTATCAATAGACGAGGCTCTGGCGAAAGAGAGGTAGGGCACGACGTTAGCCTGACTGGGGAAGTACCTCCATCTCACAGAAGACGGCAGCCAAATAACAACTCCGTGGAGGGTTGTTATGTTCCTGCAAGTCAGTGTGGTCACCAGAAGATGAGGAGTTGCTGTGTTGACGACGGGGGTGGCAACGCGCTAGCGACATTCTTTTAAGTGCTAGCGCTCAAGGACTACGGTAACCGCTTTACATCAGGCGGACCGTATGTTTGTTTTCTATCCGTCGTAGTATAAAAAAACCGAGTGTGCTTTTGACCACACGACTGAAGTAAAACTTCTTCAGCTCCATAGTGTGATACCTACAGACAATAGGCCTGCACTGTGTCTTACATATACGAAACTTAACTCGTTAAGAGAGAAAGAAAATGTGTGCTCGCATCTCTCTCTCTTGCCCCTACAGTAATATACGAAACGTAACTCTCTCTCTTTCTATCTTCACTATCTTATATCTCCCTCTCAACTTCCGTTCGCCTCGCCCGGTCACACTTTTCGTAACGCTCTCGTCTCGCATTCACTAGCTTACTCCCCAAGTCAAGCGAGCGTAAAGAAGTTTTACTTCAAAAAAAACCTGTTAAAGTTGTCCTTAAATCTGTTAATTGAATTATAAATACTCTTTACCTACTCATCTTAAATTAGATCTATTGTTTATGAGATGTTTTGATTTAAGTTGTGACGCGACCTACATATGTCAGTTGCATAGTTTATCTGTGCGCGTGCGGAATTATATCCATATCAATACTATTTATCTACTACGCAATATTAAATAGGGATGCACACGTGTTTTGCATCACTATTTAATAATGCGTAGTACAATAAAACGATATTCGATACGCACAGAAGTAATCGAAATATCGACAGTTGGACGCGTGTGTGGATTTCGTATTATAGGTTTTCCTGTAATCTATTAATAAAGAATTGCGTATGAGTATTTGTTAGCTATTTTTGTCTAAAACATTTAAAACATTTTGATTTAAAATCAATACAATAAGCGTGCATGAAAAGAGTTTATGTTAATGAATCGAGTGAAGTCTGTAAGGACCGCGTCTAATGGCGACCAGTGAAGTTATAAATAATTATATATACATCAATACTATATAATATATATTTTATATTAGGCTATTCAACATCATGATACGACCTTTAGAACCTTTAGCCGAGGAAAAAGAAAGAAAGTAAGAAAAAGCGTTTCCCACAGAGTATCAGGGATACGCGCGAACGAAGCCACGGACTGTTTATATTTGGGACACACACGACAGCCAATTTTATATGATCACACGAACAGTTCACAATACTTGTTTAAAATTATCTAAATATCAAACCTACTTTCAAAATGAATTCTTCACAATTCAAATATTTACAATTTTTAAGAGATGTAGGGCGCATCAAAGCAGAAGCGTGGGGAAAAACCTCCACCTCACAGAAAACCGGAGCCAAATAACAACTCCCTAGAAGGTTGTTGTGTTCCTGCGTGTGAGTGACGTCACCCAAGGAGTTGCTGTGTAAGCAGCAGAGGAGGCATCGCGCGAGTGATACTTAATATATCGCAAGCGTTAATAGGGTACGGTACCCGCTTTACATCAGATGGTCCGTATGCTTGTATGCCTCCTGACGTTGTATAAAAAAAAGCCTACTTGTTTGGGTCACAGAAATTATGTGTAACAATCTTCATCGCCTCCATTCGTTTGTCAATTGTGTTCATACGAGGCGTCCTATTCTCATAACTCCATGTTTGTATTATAAAGGCCACTTTACACACATCACTTTCTGTTAATGCACACGCGTCCTTTAAACCCGAGCAAGCTCGTACCAGCCGGTAGCCAAGTACGGGACACAAATTGCTCAATTTGTCGTGGAACCATTGTGGCCGTTACGAAATCTCCTTAGGGTTACATGGGAAATGGGTCGGGACGGCAATTGTTGTATAGTAGAGTTATTCGATGACCTTCATGATGAGGTCTAATAACATGTTAGGTAACAACTGACTATCAATAAATGTTTGTAGTCAGTCAAGTGCATTCAGAAGTCAATTCGAAAACTTCCTACTCTTACAAATTTCTTCTGATTAAATTCGTTGTGAGTTCCAAGGCAGCTGTAGTTTAACCCCCGGGACAGCAATGGACTTCACTGTTCATTGCGTTTTTGGTGGTCGCCGCTGTTAATTCTGGTTACACAGGAGACACAGTGGTGGGTCCCATAAAAACTTTGTATTCGGTACATTTGGACACCGCAAATATGACCATGTCTCAGAATTTCGCTCTCGTCTCAAGCGGTTTCCCATTAAATCCATTCGCCGCAATCTAGGTACATATCCTGTCTCTCCTATACTCTATTATTTTTAGTCCATCTCCTGAATATTTGAATGAGCGTTTCACAGTGGAACACAGAGACCTTACTATTCGCTATGCTTCCCTCCATCTTAAAACGCCGTCATTTTCATCCCAACATTACACGAAATCTTTTTCGGTGCGAGCTGTGCAACTCTGGAATGCTTTGCCATTAAAAATTCAATATGCTGAAACTACATCCAGTTTTAAAAATCAAGTTAATGTTTAATATCTTTCTTTTATCTTGGTTTAGCTTTGTTTAAATGAATTATTATATAATATATACATGTATTTGTATACATATGAATGTGTGAACATACATATATATGAAGATACGTATCTATCGTTATTATTATTATTTTATACAACTAGCTTGCCAACAAGCATGCGGCCTGAATTTGATGGTAAGCGGTCACCGCAGTCTATTAACGCTCGCGACACCACGAGGGTGTTACTCGCGCGCTGTCAATCTTGTAACCTAAGGCTGTTTCGTCACAGTACCGAGTAATTTCTCTGCCATATCTCACCCTTCAAACCGGAACACAGCCATATAAGTATAGCTGCTTAGCGGTAGAAATAGGTGAGACAGAGTTACCCACGTACACGGCTTTTGTACAAAGTCTCCCTCTGGTGAAACCCATATTGGCCCACGTCTAGCCTAGATTTGAACCCATTAGACTACAAATTATGGTCAGTTGAAGAGGACATGGCTTACTGGAAACCACACGTCGACATTGTGTCTTTTAAGAAATCTCTGGAGCAAGGAGTGAAATACATTATTTTTTTGTAATAAATACTTATGATACATAGAAACACCCATGAATACCATATTTAGTCATAAATACTTATATAGCGCTAACAATATTGTCTATGGAACACCAACGTGTGGAAAAAAAATAGCAATAAGCTATGGGTGCTCAAGGCCGACATGTCGCGTTGTTGAAAACACGATAGCATCACAAAAACACGAATGTACATTGAACTGTGGCCAACATTCAATAAAAAAAGTGCAAGTCCGCTCTGAGGGTTCCGTAAAAACATATTTTCGCAAATTATTGACGCAAAATGTTTTTTTTTTGATGCAGATTTACTAACGCAGCAACCACTCATTAGGAGCTTACTGGTGACCTCACTCACATATTATCATTTGGCTGCGATTTTCTGTGACGTGGAAGGTGATGCCCCAGATGGGCTACATTGATGCGCCGTACCTCTCTAACGTTCCAAAGGGATTACCCGGATACGCTCGAACGAAGCTGCAGCGTGCAGCAAGTATCAATTACATTAAATATCAATGGACAAAGCTGTATGTTAAAGATACCATTGCCTATCTTAAAGTCCATGGACGCCATTGACATGGTGAAGCAGTTTTTTTTTTTATACAACGTCGGGAAGCATGCAAGCATATGGTCCACCGGATGTAAAGCGGTTACCGTAGCTGCTTTAAATACATGAAGTAGCCGCGATGCCACCTCTGCTGCTAACACAGCAACTCCTTAGGAGCTTACTGGAGTCCTCACGCAGGAACACAACAATCCTCTATGGAGTTGTTATTTGGCCGCGGTTTACTAATTATATTATATCAATTATATTTAAGAGAGGTCAAAGCAGCCCGCCTGGGGAAGTACCGCCACCTCACAGAAAACCGCAGCCAAATAACAACTCCCTAGAGGGTTGTTGAGTTCCTGCGTGTGAGTGAGGTCACCAGTAGGTAAGCTCCTAAGGAGGTGCTGTATAAGCAGCAGCAGAGAAGGCATCGCGCGAGTGATACATATTACAAGCGTTAATAGGCTACGGTAACTGCATAAAAAAAATGTAATTATATTGTATCAATTACATTAGACATCAATGGACAAGGCTGTATGTTAAAGATACCTTTGCCAATTTTGGGATTGTTGAAGTTCATGAAAGCCATTGACACGATGAAGTAGTATACTCGCGACACTAAATAGTTTAACGTTTCTATTAGCGCCTATTGACAAAGTTTTGACAATGCAAAGCATGCACAAGGTTGTTGAGTTTGCGTACATATTCAATTTAAATTAACATTATATACTGAGAATATGATATATTTAAGGCCACCCACCAATTAAACTTCTTTGATTTTTAAAACAATTTTTGCGAGCTCTTTTCCCACAGAAGACAAACATTTGTGTGCATGAACTTGTCTGTTCGTCTTGGTCTGGGTGTTTTTAGAGAGGTTGGACGCATCAAAGCAGCCAGTCTGGAGAAGCACCTCCAACTCATAAAAAACCGCAGCCAAATAACAACTATCTGGAGGGTTGTTTTGTTCCTGCGTGTGAGTGAGGACACCAGTAAACTCCAAGGAGTGGTTGTGTTAACAGGAGGAGTGGCATAGCGCGAGTGATACTTAATGTATTGCAAGCGTTCATAGGCTACGGTAACCGCTTAAACCGTCGGCCGTATGCTTGTACGGCTCCCGACAATTCTTTTTTAAAAATGGATAGACAAATAAATTTGCTAGCAATTACGGTCTATTAACTCCAGGACAAAAGTTAAAGAAACTTAAAATTTCAGAAATAAATCTTATGTCAGGCAGAAACCAGCGAGCGTGCAAGAGAATAGCAACGAATTTTAAAGAAGGGAGTGAGCCGTGTAAGGATCGTGTCATGTGGCGCTCGGTTCCCACTGCCTACCCCGCAAGGGATTTGGCGTTTGAAGTTATAGATAGATAGATAGAAATAAATCTTTCCATTCAATCAATCCAACAATATATCAAAATATTGCTCACTTGTAAACATTACTCTCCATTTATGTATTACAAACGTTCATATGCTACGGTAACCGCTTTACATCAGACGCCGTATGCTTGTACGCCTCCCGAGCTTGTATAAAAAAATATGGAAATTTTCGAACGCCAGAAGATACATAACAAAGGCAAAATTGTCTTGATTAATAAGATTTAAAAATCCACAAAACTAACTTCACTACAGTAGAAAAATCACCGCTTGTAGAGGACCATAATACCTTAATAATGTAAAAAAGAATTTTGAAAACTGATTTAAAATTGGGGAAGATAATCGTGTAACATGCACACAAAAAAGGTTTTTAAAGAGAGGTAGGGTGCATCAAAGCAGCAGATATATATATATATATACAGTCTGGGGAAGTACCCCCATCTCACAGAAATCGCAGCCAAATAACAACTCCTAAGAGGGTTGTTGTGTTCATACCTGTGAGTGAGTTCACCAGTAAGCCCCCAAGGAGTTGCTGTGCAAGCAGCAGAGGAGGCATCGCGCGAGTGATACTTAATATATCGCAAGCGTTAATAGGCTACGGTATCCGATTTACATCAGGTGGGCCGTATGCTAGTATGCCTCCCGACGTAGTATAAAAAGAAACCACTTGCGCACAAAGGCAACCGCGCTTACAAAAACTATATTTACCTACTTAGTGAGTAAAATAATGATTTGTATTTCAAACTTCTTAACTGCTGAAAAAAAAAAACGAGTGCATCTCGGGATGCCCGTCAGAAGTGATAACCGTAACTAATCTACGTATAATTAAAGCCGCCGTAGGCGTGAGAGAAAGGGAAGCCAGACAGACTGGCGCCGTAACGCGTTACGTAACGAAGCGGTTTACCCTCCCATAAGAAGCATCCACTTCAAAAATTCAACTTATTTATTTTAAATAATAAATCTATGGCATAAACTTGAATCACAGATAATAAGAAATCAAAACTGCTGCCTTTTTAGTATCCGGTTTTTGCAAAAACATTGCTTATTTATATGATATTTAGCATATAGCTGTATGTATGTCTAGGTCAATGCTCAGTGGCTAACGCGCTAAGATTAAAAATAAACAAATATAGGTAGGCAGTAACGAGTTTGGACGTAATGTGACTTGTAAAAAGGTATAGACAAAAACAAAACGGATATGTGAACACACGTTTGGATCATAGATATCTAAAATTAATCTTACTTTGCGTTTGGCATCTATGGTTTGAAAGATATTTTTGAAGCGAAAACTTCTTTAGCGACGTTGTGCACTTTTTGGGATGAGTAAAAAATGTTAAACTCGCGTCAGGGCACGTGACCCTGAGACGTGTACACAGACAATAAATACAAGATATGTTTAAAAAAAACATGAATATGGTTCTTCAGTGGCTGTATTGAGCGTTTTAATGGAATTGGTCATAAATTCAGCGTTATTAATAAAAACAAAATGAGGGCGCCACTTAGCTTTGTACGTACACCCTCTTAAGCCTCGGTTCCACCGCAGCAAACCCAGTGACTAAGCACGTGCGTCAAGCTTCTGTTTGCAAGAAAATGTACTTTATGTGAAAGTACCCACGGACACGCTACGCATGAATTGACGTCATCGGTACACGCGTGACTTGCTCGAATATGCGCACACGTAGCTCAACGCCATGCACGCTGTGCACGCAATATCCGGAAACGTGCTCAACCTAACTGCGGGAGGTGAGATGGTAACGCGTCGGTTAAAAAAGGTGTATGATTCAAAACTGTACTGCGCTACGGTTATACGTAATCGTGTGTTAATATTCGTGTCTAGCGTGCGCTGCAGTGGAATCGATGACCCACGTTGTCAAACACATGAACCCACGCAGCTGTAATGCATCGAGTGCCTATGCACAGCATGCACAACGGTGGGTACGCGCCTTTATTCCCATAAACTTTCAAGTTTTTTTTATACTACGTCAGGAGGCATACAAACATGAGATTGCAAAACACACAGTTACTCCTTAAAAATTGATGACCTCTCTCATTCGCAGGAACTATCATGTTACTCTTCAGAAAGTTGTTATTTGGCTGAGGTTTTCTGTGCGGTGGAGGTACTTCTCGAGACGGGCTACTTTGATGCACCCTACCTGTTTTATAATACTTTTTTTTATACTACGTCGGAAGGCATACAAGCATACGGACCACCTGATGGAAAGCGGGTACCGTAGCCTATTAACGCTTGTAATATATTGAGTGTCACTCACGCGATGCCTCTTTTGCTGCTTACACAGCAACTCCTTGGGAGCTTACTGGTGATCTCACTCACACGCAGTAACACGACAACCCTCTAGGGAGTTGTTATTTGGCTGCGGTTTTCTGTGAGGTGGAGGTACTTCCCCAGACGGGCTGCTTTGATGCGCCCTACCTCTCTTAAAACATCCAGACCAACACAAACAGGCATGTTCATGCACACAAATGTTTGCCTTGTGTGGGAATCGGACCCACGAGCGTTGTTGTCAAAGTCGCGTCATTCACGACTGAGCTACCGAGCTCGTCAATACTAATAGGTACTCACCATTACTATCCTACTAATATTATAAATGCGAAAGTTTGTATGTATGGATGGATGTTTGTTGCTCTTTCACGCTTAAACTGCTGAACGGATTTGAATGAAAATTGGCACGTAGATAGATTATGATCTGGATTAACACATAGGCTATGTTATTTGACTCCACACGGGCGGCAGCTAGTAAATAATATATTATAGTAATAGTGAGATTCTTTGACAGGAGTAGTTAAGAATCTAGTTAAGTAGTTACGCGTTAATCAACAATCAACAGCCATGTAAACCTTGTGCAAAACCGTATCTACGTCAGTAATATATTTGTGGTTATTTTTAACTAGTTTTTTATAAACTTACGTAAGTAAAGTAAGGTCGTTACTGAATAAAGCATTAATCTTTTTCAGGTTAATGATGATTGAAGTATAAAAATAGTAGATTTTTTCATATACTCGTCCTAATTACTACTAGGTATTCAATATCTATTCATATTTTCACGGCAGGGGTTAGGTCTAAAACCGAATGCCACGAAATACGGTTCGTACTACAAAATCTTGACGAGCTCGGTGGCTCAGTCGTTAATGACGCGACTTTGACATCTACGCTCGTGGATTCGATTACCACACAAGGCAAACATTTGTGGCCATGAACATGTCTGTTTGTCTTGGTCTGTATGTTTTAAGAGGTGGGGCGCATCAAAGCAGCCCGTCTGGGGAGGTACTTCCACCTCACAGAAAACCGCAGCCAAATAACAACTCCCTAGAGGGTTGTTGTGTTCCTGCGTGTGAGTGAGGTCACCAGTAAGCTACCAAAGAGTTGCTGTTTAAACAGCAGAGGAGGCATCGCGCGAATGATACTTAATATATCGCATGCATTAATAGGCTACGGTACCCGCTTTACATCAGGTGGGTCGTATGTTGTATATGTCTGTTCCTAAACGGCTGGACCGATTTGGATGAAATTTTGTGTGTATATATCAATGGATCCCTTGATGGTTTTAAAGTACAATGGGACCCGGTTGGTGTCACCAAACCTTGAGACAGAATTTAATGTGGCGCTGCTTTTCCGGACAGGACGACGTCTGCCGGATCAGCTGGTAATAATATAATTTTCAATTTTAACAAACACGCGACTCTAAAAAAAATCTATAACATTGCATAGTTATGCAAGCACACATCGGTGTTTTCCATTTTTGGTCACACATTATGAAAGTAAATACTCATTATGCGTTTAAGATCCCTACCGCAGCCAACAAAACAGTAGACGACCGTGGAATGACTGAACCGATTTTGATGGAACATGTCTAACAACCACTGCTAGCAAACCTGCTTTCAAATAAAAAAAACCGCATCCAAATCGGTTCACCCGTTTAAGAGCTACGCCTACGGTACCACAGACACACACACATAGCTGTCAAACTTATAACACCCTTCTTTTTGCGTAGGGGGTATATTTTTCGCATACAGCTTTGTCGAGTGATCCGTTAGTCTGATTCCCCCCTCTCAAGTAGTGCGGTGTTACCACGCTAGCTGGTTCTCATGCTAGGACAATAGGAGGCGTTTCTCTTTCACTTTTAACCTCAAACACAGGGCTGGCACAATTTTTTTTTACTACGTCTGGAGGCATTCTTGCATACAACTTACTTAATGTAAAGCGGTCTTCGTAGCCTATGAACGCTTGCAATACCTTACTCTGCTGCTAACACAGAAACTCCTTAGGACAGCAAGCTCCTAACTTCACTCACTGGCAGGAAACAACCATCCTCATAGTCGTGTTGTTCTGTGAGGTGTGAACATGCCTGTTTGTATACCTCCATACAAACAGACATGTTTATTCACATCACACACCTGACAAAAACGTTGTACCAAAACTTCTCAACGATTCGAGCCTACTGACCAATGGGAGAATATTTTAACCAATGAGACGACAAGTGCCGTGATGATGATCCGCAAACTAGCCAATAAGAGCTGCGCATTCTACTGTACCGGTCTCATTGGCACTCCTAGATTATTTCCCTCATGATGCACACAATGTCTTGTACGGGAGATCAATCCGGGCTAAGGTCGCTTCCTCTAATCAATCGAAACTACGAGTATAAATGCCTAACACCATAGGTATTAATTATGCTATAGATATAGCGGTGTGTCATGACGCAACACTATATGAAATTCCTATATGAAATATATATGTTTGTCTGTGCGTTTGTCTGTGTCTTTGTCTGTCGCTTTTTTTCGAATATTCGAATTTTGGAATTCTTCTTCAGATTCGGATTCAGCACAAAAAAGTAGAATAGGAATGTTCAGGAACACCGTTCCTATCTCTTAAAGAACATGGTCAAAATGACCGACAAATAAAAAAAAAAATGAATTGTTATATTGACGTGCCAGGGGTTCCTATGGCAATGCAAGCTTGCGCATTCTCAACTGTTTTTTTATGCAACGTCGGGAGGCATACAAGTACGCTCCGCCTGATGTGAAACGGTCGCCGTAGCCTACAAAACATGTAATACATTAAGTAACACACGCGATGCCACCTCTGCTGCTGACACAGGAGCCTTAGGAGCTTACTGGTGACCGCTTACATTTGGCTGCGGTTTTTTTGTGAGGTGGAAATACATCCCCAGACGGGCTGCTTTGTACGACACAGCAACTCCTTACGTGCTTACTGGTGGCCTCGCTTACATTTGGCTGTGATTTTTTGCGAGGTGGAAGTACATCCCCAGACGGGCTGCTTTGTACGACACAGCAACTCCTTAGGAGCTTACTGGTGGCCTCGCTTACATTTGGCTGTGATTTTTTGCGAGGTGGAAGTACATCCCCAGACGGGCTGCTTTGTACGACACAGCAACTCCTTAGGAGCTTACTGGTGGCCTCGCTTACATTTGGCTGTGATTTTTTGCGAGGTGGAAGTACATCCCCAGATGGGCTGTTATGTATGACACAGCAACTCCTTGGAAGCTTACTGGTGGCCTTGGTTACATTTGGCTGTGATTTTTTGCGAGGTGGAAGTACATCCCCAGATGGGTTGTTATGTACGACACAGCAACTCCTTGGAAGCTTACTGGTGGCCTTGCTTACATTTGGCTGTGATTTTTTGCGAGGTGGAAGTACATCCCCAGACGGGCTGCTTTGTACGACACAGCAACTCCTTAGGAGCTTACTGGTGACCTCGCTTACATTTGGCTGTGATTTTTTGCGAGGTGGAAGCACATCCCCAGACGGGCTGCTTTATATGCCTCTCTCGAAAACACCCAGATAAAGGCAAACAGACATGTTCATGCACATAAATGTTTGTCCTGTGTGGGAATCTAACCCGTTGTCAAAGTAGCGTAACAGTGCGTTTCACCACTGCGCCACCGAGCTCGTCGTATTTTGTAGGTATTATGTGATATATATAGGTATAGCAGTGTTCAGTCTTTATGACGCAAGTAAATCACATACCTACAGACCTTTTGTTTCTCTGCCACAAACATTAGACTAATTATCTCAGACTTTAGTACATACATTAGTGCTATCTGTCTGTTTGTCGCCTCGCACAAACATAATTCTTGTTTAAGTTAAGCTTTTGTTACATTTGCTGTGTCTTTGTATAATGAATACAGTTTCTTGTTGTATATATAAATATTTACGAACAGTGATAGCCTAGCGGATAAAGAAACGGCCTTGTGACCAACAGTTCCCCAGTTTGAATCCACGTTTTCGGATTTATGTATTCAGGAACACCGTTCCTATATGAATTCTATATGTTCTATATGTTCCTATATGAATTTCTATATGCTCGCTATAATCGTAATATCCAGCAGTCGCCAGCCCTATTTCGGTCACCCGCCGTTTTGAGGCAGCCAAACGAGTTTGACCTTTCTTTGAATTCTCAAATGTATTTCTGTTTGCGATCTATACTGTTTCTTGAACTCGCATTGTCTATTTAGTTCACATTGCACGTCACTGCGGTACAGATCTAGATATACCATACGTCTTATGTCGTAGCAGTAAAGTTGAGATTTACGTGGCTTTGTCCACTTTCATCTATCGCCCTATACATTTTAACAAGACTGTGCGAGTGCGAGACCGACTCGCGTTCAGAGGGTTCCGTAAAAAAATATTTTCGCAAATTATTGTCGCAAAAAAGGTTTTGTTTTCGTGATAGAACTACAAATTTAAGATTTTCGGATTTTTTCGCTACACAAGTAAAGGAATAAATCCGAAAACCGTAACATTAAACATTGCTTCTTACCAAATTTCATGATCCTAGGTCAACGGGAAGTATACCCTACCCTTTGATTTTTTCACTGCTCGAAGGGATTACAGAGCTGAGTATTTGATATTAATTTCAGCTTGATAGCTCCAACCGTTCTTGAAAAAAAGTTCTTGACACACAGACAGACGGACAAGAAAGTGATCCTATGCGGGCTCCGTTTTTCCTTTTTAGGTACGGAACTTTAAAAAGCATATATTTTAATTTTAAAAACATACCTTATTCTATCGACTTCAAAAAGGTTGAGTGTATATTTGTTTCTTTGTACATCTGTATTGCTTACTTATTCGAGCTTATTCCTTCGAGGAATCTCTTCCACCCAACTATTGCTTTTGAGTTTCCTGAGTGGAATAATGTATGGCGATGGTAGATAAAAAGGTTTATATAAAAAAAAAAATGTACAAATGAAGAGAGGAAGGCAAAGTATATTTTTAAGAGAGGTAGGGCGCATCAAAGACTTGACTGACTAGTCGGCCGTTGAGTTTCCGCTTGGAGATGACTCCAACTGAAAAAGTTTGTATGATTAAACGCGTCAATCTCGGAAACCGACAGTAGGATATGAAATATTCTATTTGCATTAGACAGCCTAATTTTTGAGGTAGGTATAGGCTTTTAAACATCACGATACGAGCCTTAGTACCCGAGCGAAAAGAAAGTATGATAAAGCGGTTCCCACGGGATACCGAGAGACGCGCGGACGAATGTATACGTAAATCTGAAAACACGAATTTAGTGGTAAATGCCCACTCCAGGATCGGAACCAGGGACCTATTTGTTAATAGGCATGTAACTTATCCACTGAACTATCACTGCAACAAGCTAATTAAGAAAATGATTGGTGCAACCACCCAAGTTACTACTAAGATGTTTTTTTAGTTATAGATATGTCGTACACGCTCTAGAATGGCAATACGAAAGTAAGGTAATTGCCCAACTCGCATTCAGTTGGCCACGCTCTCGCGTCGCGTCTATACGTAGGTACTTCTCCACAAAGCGTAAATGTCTTAAGATATATATTTATCTGTTTCTAACGACAGGTATGCCCTATCATTTGTCTCTTTGTTAGAGCAAAGTGTCATAATAAATAAACGTACGTAGATATAGTACTAGTTGCGCCATTTTAAAATACAATAATGTTGGTGTATAACGTGTCTACCTTTTGATACGTCGCTGAGTTACTATGATACATTCTGCATACCAGTCGCATGCCAGTACCAGCGCGTTATGCGTGCTACGCGATGTAGAAACTGCTATCAAGTACATAAAGTGAAGTTTCTGCATGTACCTACCAGTTTGCGGTAATGGGGACCGTGTGTTTCTAACTTGATTAAAACATGCACAAAACTTTCTCAGCTTAAACAAATTACACCTTTTAGCAATCCTCAGGCGGGCCTTTACTGAGTTACGTTACACATAAGAGATAAGTGTCTCCGTACTTTTCTCTCGCAGGCATGAACTGCGGCTAATTGTCGCTAATTGTTATATTCTTTAAATTTTGGTACGGGAATCGTGTCTGTACATGAATTCAGAACATTTGGCACGTTCAGTAATATTTACGTAGTTCAGTAGTTATTTAATTATTTTTGATAGAAACGCGTAATAAAGCAACAAATCCTATGATATTTGCCTGTTAAAATAATACAAAGACATTATTTCATATTAACTAATGACGTTGCTTGCTGACCGCGCTCGTAATGAAGACGTGAGAGAAAGATTTGGTCTGAAAGAGTGTCGGTGTTAAGATAAGAAAAGGCATGCTCCGTTGGTTCGGACATGTAGAGAGAATACGGGACGAAAGAATGACGAAACTGATATACAATGCAAAAGTGGAAGGATGTAGAAGCCGAGGAAGACCGAGACTAACCTACCATGACCAAATTGGTCGTGTTTTATCAGAAGGTGATGTCAGGAGCCCCAGGAACCGGCGAGCGTGCATGAAAAGAGCTGTGAATGTCGCGGAAGCGAGTGAAGTATGTAAGGACCGCGTCTTATGGCGCTTGGTTCTCTCTGCCTACCCCGCAAGGGACTTGGCGTGAAGATATACATACATACTAATGACGTGTGACTACGGCTGGACAAAATACACATTTATTTTAATTACAATCCGCTCATATAGAAGATCAATATTATATTTTTAATTAGTTGTCAATCTATATATATATATACATAAATATATCTCGTGTCACGGTGTTTGTGGTCACACTCCTAAACGAAACAGCTCGATAGACTTTTATGATTTTTTAAAGTATATTTGGTAGGTAAGATAAATAGGTCTTAAAGTATATTCATAAAAGAAAAAAGAAATATATTATATGGCAGAACAACGTTTGCCGGGTCAACTAGTATATAATAAAAATATGTCTACTTTGAAGTCTTGTCTAGATCTTTTCGGTAGGCAAGATTTATATTAGTCTAGTTTCAGTTTAAAACTTTAATTTTCCACAAAAGGGAGACTTCGTACAAAAGTCTTCTGCGTGGGTACCTCCATCTCACCTATTTTGACTGCCAAGCAGCTATATTTATATAGCTGTGTTCCGGTTTGAAGGGTGAGATATGGCAGAGAAATGACTGAGTACTGTGACGAAACAGCTTTAGTCACAAGATTGGCAGCGCGCGAGTAACATCCCTGTGGTGTTGCGAGCGTTTGCCAATCTAGTTGTATAAAAAAAATGATGAAGTAAACACATAAATAAGACACGCTAAATAAAAAAGCAGTGATAGCTTAATGGTGGTAACTCTAGGAGGAGAAGGATTAGCACTAGTATTAGTATTCAATAAAAATATGTTCAATACCCCTGAATGTTTGTTTACATTCTTTATCTCGGCTGCCTGAACGCACTTTGACGAGCTCGGTGGCTCAGCCGTGAATGACGGGACTTTGACACCAACGCTCCAGGGTTCGATTCCCACAAGACAAACATTTGTGTGCATGAACGTATCTGTTTATCTTGGTCTGGGTGTTTTAAGGGGTAGGGCGCATCAAAGCAGCGCATCTGGGGAAGTACCTCCACGTCACAGAAAACCGCAGCCAAATAAAAACTCCCTGGAGGGTTCTTGTGTTCTTGCGTGTGAGTGAGGTCATCAGTAAGCTCCTAAGTTGTTGCTGTGTAAGCAGCAGAGGAGGAATCGCGCGAGTGATGATACTTAATATATTACATACAAGCGTTAATAGGCTACGGTAACCACTTTACATCAGGAGGGTCGTATGCTTACATGCCTTCCGACGTTGTATAAAGAAAAAAAAACTTTAGTTTGATCTAAAGTTTTCCACCACTGTTACTAGAAATTGTTATATTTCTATATCTATCTGTTATTCGGTTAGAAAAGTCACCTAAGAGGTCAACAGACAAAGATTAAGAGAGGTAGGGCGCATCAAAGCAGCTAGTCTGGGGAGGTACCTGCACCTCACAGAGAGCCGCAGCCAAAAAGACAACTCCCTGAAGGGTTGTGGTGTTCCTGTGAATTAGTGAGGTGACCAGTAAGCTTCCAAGGAGCTGTTATGTAAGCAGCAGAGAAGGCATCGCGCCAGCTAATATATCGCAAGCGTTAATAGGCTACGGTACTTTACATCAGGTGGACCGTATGCTTGTATGCCTCCCGACGTAGTATAAAAAAAAAGATCCAGCCGGTTAAGAGGATTTTTATATATATAAAAGTATCCCAATTCTTGGTATATATATTTAGGTTATAGGTAATTTCACACCACGATACGGCCTTAGAAGATGAGTAAATGAAAGAAAACAAGAAAAAGCGGTTCCCAGAGGATATCAGGATACACGCAGACAAAATCGCGGGCGGAAGCTAGTGAAGTTATACATTCAATATTACCTTCACCGCGTTGACAGCTGTGTAAATTTCTTACCTGCAAATAAAAAGAAAATAATTGATTAACTAATTCGAAATCCTCATAAGAGAGCATTATTAAAAATAAAATGGCAGCATTAAAAAAAAAGCTGGACCTCACGAGGCGAATGTTTCCATTCCGAAAGGTATAGAAATGTTATTCGTTTTCCAGAAACTTCTATAGAACGCCTAGGTGAATATAATTAAATTTTCCATCTCTCGACAATCGAGCGGGCAATCTCCTGCGAAGTCATAAAAATTATCAAATACATCTCAGTTCAAGGTCTCCCAGCTTCCTAGTGCTTGACCTCGCGATAACTTTCCGCGTTCGATTCCCGGCAAACGACAGATATTGTTTGCATTATACTAGTTGCACAGTAAAATATAGTTTAGCGTCAAACACAGCTTATGTACATAGGCATGCTTTGATTCAAATTGATTCAAATTCGAATTCTGGCATATTGGCCGACCTGATGTAAAGCGGTTACCCTAGCCCATAAACGCTTGCAATACATAAGATTACTCGCGCGATGCCACGTCTGCTGCTAACACAACAACTCCATAGGAGCTTACTCTCACACAACCCTCTAGGGAGTTGTTATTTGGCATGTTGTACCACTAACTTCGTATTTTAGGATTCATGCACATATTTGTAATTATCACTTGTTCGGCGGTGATGGAAAACATCGTGAGGAAACCCGCACGTCCAAGAAATTATTTCGATAGACATGTGACCTAACCTGAGGAAGATCTGGTTTTCCCTCTGGGTTGTGGAGGCCGGACGGCAGTCACTCCATGTCAAAATCAATAATTTAGCCAAATCTTTAGGCTTAGGCAGCGGACCCCGCCAATCCTAACGGATTAGGGAACGGGATAACGGTAGGAAAAAGAAGATCCCTCAATGCACAATACACATCAAAAGGTTACAACATCAAAAATAATAGCTTACTTCCAACATAAATGAATCATAACTAATATAGACATTACATATTAAGAGAGGTAGGGCGCATCAAAGCATCCCGTCTGGGGAAGTACCTCCACCTCACAGAAAACCGCAGCCAAATAACAACTCCCTGGAGGGTTGTTGTGTTCCGGCGTGGGAGTGAGGTCATTTAAAACTTAAAATATCGCAAGCTTTAATAGGCTACGGTACCCGCTTTACATCAGGTGGGCCGTATGCTTGTATGCCTCCCGACGTAGTATACATCTCATACAATTCCTTTCTCACTACCTGCCCCGCATGGAACTTGGTGTGAATATAAAAATGTATAGAAATTAAGACAATTCGATTTAAAAAGTATAAAAATATACATATAATTTACTCGTAACATAACATAGCTACTGATAAGCGGTGATCAGTGGATGACAGACTTAACATAAGGACAAGTTTCCTGTCTGTCGTGACGTCATTGTTGTGTCTGCAATATATACTTTGTTGATAATACGCGAGTCACCAAATTAATATCTTCCATGATCTTCCTAATCTCCAGGGCAACATGAATGTGTACAATGTATGCTCAAATCCTATAAATAGGAGTACATAAGATGTATGCCGTACATCTTATGTATTTATATCCAAAACGACTTGCAAACGCCAATGTGGTATTTACGTAGATTTATCTATAAAAACGGCAAAAAAATCACGTTTGTTGTATGGGAGCCCCTCTTAAATATTTGTTTTATTTTAATTTAATTATTTATTCTTAAAGTGAATAAATAACTAAATATTCTGTGAATATTTCAAGCGTCTACCTGTTGCCGTTATCAATATCGAGCAAAAAAAATCACCTTTGGTTGTATGGGAGCCCCCTTAAATATTTACTTTATTCTATTTTTTAGTATTTGTTGTTATAGCGGCAACAGAAATACATCATCTGTGAAAATTACAACTGTCTAACTATCACGGTTCATGAAATACAACCTGGTGACAGACGGACGGACGGACGGACGGACGGACGAACGGACGGACGGACGGACGGACAGCGGAGACTCAGTAATAGGGTTCCGTTTTACGCTTTGGGTACGGAACCCTAAAAACGAGTGTGCTTTAGACCACACGACTGAAGTAAAACTTCTTTAGCTCCATAGTGTGATACAGACAATAGACCTGCACTGTGTCTTAGATATACGAAAATTAACTCGCTATGAGAGATAGAGAGAAAGAAATGTGTGCTCGCACCTCTCTCTCTCTTGCCCCACGAAACGTAACTGTCTCTCTTTCTATCTTCGCTACCTTATATCTCCCTCTCAACTTCTGTTCGCCTCGCCCGATCACACTTTTCGTATCGCTCTCGTCACGCATTCACCAGCTTACTCCCAAAGTCAAGCGTACGTAAAGAAGTTTTACTTCAAAAAAAATCATTAACAAATATAATTATGAACTAGTCAAAAAAATGTTGATCAATTGAAAACACTATTTAATTAAACAAGACTAATGTTCGCTCTAATTATAATATTAATATTATATTATATATGGTACTTCTACTGGTCTTCTACTGGTGGTTATATTAATATTATATATATATATATATATAATAATAATAATTACCTATTAAACTTTTTTCTTCTTCGCGTATCACGTTTCCTAATCCATTAGGATTGGCGGGGTCCGCTACCTAAGCCTTAGGATTTGGCGAAGGCACTGATTTCTACATAGAGCGATTGTATCAGACCTCCACAACCCGGAGGGAATCTCAGAGCCTTTCTTAGATTAGGTCACACGTGTTTTGAAATATAATGTTGAATTGAATTAAATGTTTGTTTGTAATGGATAAACTCGAACAATACTTACCTAATACTAACTAATACCTAACCTTGTGACAACATTGTGAGCATAAAATCAGACTTAAGCCTGTTTTGTGTTAGAATAATTCAATGGCAGTCAATCTTTCGGTAGTGATCGATCATTTACGGCGAACTTTAACTTAATTAAATGGGTAAAAACAATTTAAAAATTCCTTCATACGTATAAAGCTACATTATTGCCGGGTTACGTAGGCTATATTTTATTCTCAAAAAGGTAGAGATCCCTACGAAAATTACAATAATATAAACCAAGATAGATAATTGCTTATAAAAGTCATTATTTAGCGTACGCTGCGAAAACTGTAATTATAAATATTTATTTAATTTTATTTTCTGTCTGTTTGTTCGGACGAGACTTTCACTGGCTATTACCTGATGTTACAAGAAGTAACTTAGGCTACATTTATATTAGAATTAGAGAAAAATATGTGGAAGTCACGGCAGGGATTGGGGGCAGGTTATATATAGACTTCAGAAAAAATATTTATTGAAAAACTACAATATGTATGTCTGATTAGATACATATTTATGTTCATGTACAGTAAATTAAATATGTTTTACCACTAAGGTGGTAAACAAGCTTACGGCCTGCCCCATTTTAAACAGATCTATGGACATTTGCAACACCAGGGGTGTCACTCGTGCGTTGCCGATCCTCTAAAAACCTCTTCACGCCATTCTTGAAAAACCCCATGCTGTAGTCTCTTGGAAAACTCCTTTTGAAAATATAATAGAGGGGAAGGATTTAGTCTCTTTTGTCATATTTATGGAGCTCTCGAAGCTGGAGGGACTTCAACCGTGACAGGTCAACATGGTGATTAACTCATTACAAAGTTGCTAATAGGTAGTGACATGCACAATCACTATTGATATGATAAAATCATACCAGAGTCGACTTTGTACAATGTTTTATTTTTAATAACCGTGTCTAGTCTTACTATACACATGCCAAAACAAAATTAATTAGAGAAACTTTGTAGTTAGCGATATAACGCGAGCCTTACACACCTCACTTGACTCTCGCCTTGACTCCTAGGGCTGATGACATCACTTTCTGATATCGGCCACCTTGACCTTCCTGGTTTTGGTCTTCATGATGTCCAATGCGAAAGTGGAAGGATGTGGGAGCCAAAGAAGAATATAATCAGTTTCAGATACAATGTATAAGTATAGGAAAAATCTGAAAACCGTAAATTTGTAGTTCCATAACAAAAAAAAAATAAAAAAATTATACTACGTCGGGAGGCGTACAAGCATACGGCCCACCTGATGTATAGTGGGTACCGTAGCCTCTTAACGCTAGCGATATATTAAGTATCACTATCAATAACAACTCCCTAGAGGTTGTTGTGTTCCTGCGTGTGAGTGATGTCACCAGTGAGCTCCTAAGGAATTGCTGTGTTGACAACAGAGGTGGCATCGCACGAGCGATACCTAATGTATTGAAGCGTTCACATCAGGTAGGCCGTATGCTTGTATGCCCCTCGACGTCGTATAAAAACAATGCAGTCGCATGAAGCTGCGAGGTTTCTTTCATTTCGCAATAACCCTTCATCTACGACATATTTGTATATATACATGTGTGTTGCCATCGCATTGTCTGTCAGTGTGCCAAGTGCCAACGCACTATTGTAACGTAACGTAGTTGCGTGCGTTTGCGTTTGTTAGTTACAAAACAGGAAGTAGTAGGTACATACATAAGAATTGCATATAAGTCTGTAAATGCGTATTAACTATAAAACGTTCAGCATTCAACGGAATTACTGGAACACAGCAGTAATAGCCTTATTTTTTTATACCACTGATGGTAAACAGCTAGCGTAGCCTATGGACATTTGCAACTCCAGGGGTGTCACTCATGCGTGGCCGACCCTAGTGGAAAAAGACTAGACTATTAACTTTTTTTTTATACAACGTGCGAAGGCATACATTAAGTAACAATCACGGTATGCTACCGCTGCTGCTAACAGAACGGAGTGGAACGGAGGAACACAGCAACCTGCCAGGGAGTTGTTTTCTGTGAGATGAAGATATTTCCCCAGACGGGCTGCTTCGATGAGCCCTACCTCTACGTACCTCTTAAAAACACCCAGACCAAGACAGACATGTTCACGCATACAAATGTTTGTCCTGTGTGGGTATCGAACCCGCGGGTGTCGGTGTCCAAGGACCGTTATTAACCACTGCGCCATCGAGTACGTCAGCGTATGTTATAGAACTTATTGATAGATCGGGAATATTAGATCGTCATATTCGATTAGTACGAAAAAATAACATTGTGTGCATGAACATGACTGTTTGTCTTGGTCTAGATGTTTTAAGAGAGGTAGGGCGCATCAAAGCAGCCCGGCTGGGGAAGCACCTCCACCTCACAGAAAACCGCAGCCAAATAACAACTCCCTAGAGGGTTGTTGTGTTCCTGCGTGTGGCTGAGGTCACCAGTAAGCTCCAAAGGAGTTGCTGTGTTAGCAGCAGAGGAGGCATCGCAAGAGTGATACTTAATGTATTACAAGCGATCATAGGCTACGGTAACCGCTTTACTTCAGGTGGGACGTATGCTTGTATGCCTTCAGACGTTGTACAAAAAAAAATATAGTGGTACTCTTGTAAACTCTTTTGTTTTCAACGCGAAGCAAAACACGACCAATTTGGTTATGCTAGGCGAATGCCGGCCTTCCTCGGCTCCTACATCCACTTTGGCGTTGTATATCTATTTCGTCGTCTTTGAAAACAAAGTCGTGTATGAAAATGTATGAGCCGAGATAGATGTGTCATCAAGTCCATACACGCCGCAATGTTTCCGCGTCGCGTGGGCAACTAACAAAGAAGTGTTTTTTTAACAAAACGGTAAATATAAATAAAATCAGTCAAGCAAGAAATCGCTCTTAGATTTAAGTTTCGTATGTTTTTTTTCTATAGTAGTAGCTGTTTATACAATGTCCGGAAACAAACTATTTTTTATACCACTAACGTGGCAAACATGCGTACCTATGGACATTTGCAACACTCTTGTGTCGCCGACTCTAGAAAAACATCGCAAATAAACAAATTAGCACACGGACCACCTTATGTGAAGTAGGCGTAGTGATTAGTAATGACACTAAGGCACCTGGGTTCGATTCCCGCATAGGACAAACATTTGTGTGCATGAACATGTCTGTTTGTATTGGTCTGGGTGTTTTTAAGGTAAGTAGAACGCCTTAAAGTCTAGGGAACCTGCCTCATAGAAAACTGGCACTAAATAATAAGTCCCTGGAGGCTTGTTGTGTTCATGAAAGTGAATGAATTTACCAGTAAGCTCCTTATAAATTGCTGTGTTAGCAACAGAGGTGACATCGTGCGAGTGATAATTAATATATTGCAAGCGTCCGTAGGCTACGGTAACTACATCACGTGGGCCGCATACTTGTATGACTACCGAAGTTGCATAAAAAAAAGATGGTGGCCGTCACGGGACGCCCGGCAGATATGAAATTTTGCTTGTTGTAGTGCTCTTCGATCTTGAAAATTTTTCATCAGTAAAGAGGATATTTCTGTGCCTTTCACCTGCGTACGGGGACAGAAAGCGTTTTGATCGATCCACTCTCTTCAACTGTGGGGATTGAGTTAGGGCATGTCCTGTATATCGACGATAAGCGGCGAGCTTCAGGTCTTGTTTTATTATTCGCGACGGAGTCCTAGCGGGAATCTTCATTTCTCGCGACAAGATTTTTTGTTAATGGGATTCATCGTCGAATTCTGGCTTTATCAGCATTAACGGCCTTTGTAGTTCTAACAGCACGCACTCGCCCCGATCTTTTATGGTCTTCAACGTACAGACAGCTGATGGCAAACTTTCGAAGAGTCTTGAACATGACTGACGGCTCCATACCCACTTTGTGCAAGCCAATCACTGCAATCCTATTTTCTTTAACACCCCATTCCATATTGTAGTTTGCTAATAAACACGAAAAAAATACGTAAACGGCGGGAAATCGAAAGAAGTTTTGAACATAATAATCGGTTCCAAATTCAAAATAATTAAACAGATGAAAAAAGAAAAGCTTCTACGTAACATTATTTATGGCCAGACTAGTTATATACAAGAACTAGCTACACCCAATGATTTCAGCTGCTGGAAAAAAAAGGTGATGAAAAAGAAAGAAAGTAGAACTCTCAAGCTGTGAAATGAGCTCCCAACCGAGGTTTTTCCAAGGGACTACAGCATGGAATTCTCAAGAAATGCGTGAAGAGGCTTTTAGAGGGTCGGCAACGCATGGGCGACACCCCTGGTGTTGCAAATGTCCATAGGCTACGGTGACTGTTTACTATCAGGCAGGCCGTATGCTTGATTGCCACCTCAATGTGTTCTCACGGAATACATGAATACGCCGGACGAAGTCGCGGGCTGCAGGTAGTTTATATAAAAATAAGAAATATACTCGTATATACATACAAGAAAAATTCGCAAATAAAAGACTGTTTTTGAAAATTTTTAACGTAATCGCATTCAGAACTACCGTTACCGAACATTTGTATGACTGTGTATGTTAAATATGCATGGCGCATTGTGCGAGTGTGTCGACCTCTTCGAATGACCTAGTGGTGGCAGCATGAAAGATCGGCTCTCGCTTACAAAGAGGCGGAACTCAGCAAAAAACATTTATATATTTACGACGAGTACGGTGGTGGAATGGCTGGCGACAGTTTCTTTAGCGCCAAGGTTCGTCGGTTCGATTCCGTCACCGTAGCCTATGGACATTTGCAACACCAGGGGTGTCTCTTGTCTCTTGAAGAACTCCATGCTGTAGTCCCTTGGAAAAACCTCGGCTGGGAGCTCATTCCACAGCTTGACAGTTCTCGGAAGAAGTCTTCTCTAGAACCGCACAGTACGCGACCATTGCGGTTACCATTAGCTGACATGGCTGTAGCTCGAAAGCGAAAGTAACTCGTGGAAGCACAACAACCCACCGGTGGCCAGCAGTTGTTTCTTCTTCTTAGCATTATCCCGTTTCCTAATCCATTGGGTCCGCTACCTAAGCCTGAGATTTGGTAAAGACACAGATTCTTCATTGAGCGTTTGCCATCAGACAGACCTCCACGACCCAGAGGAAAAACCAGTCATTTCTTAGGTCACACGTCTATCGAAATATAATTTCTTGGACGTGCGGATGTCCTCACGATGTTTTCCTTCACCTTCGAGCAAGTGATAATTACAAATATGTACATAAATACGAAAACATTAATTTAGTAGTACACGCCCACACTAGCATTCGAACCCAGGACCGTTGGATAGTAGGCCCATTCTCTATCCACTGCTCATAATTCATATAGATCAACAAATTAAGATTTACACAGGTGGTTTGGTTGTACAAAGTGTATGTTTATCTAGCGGTCATCACTACGAAACATGAGTAGGTACATGCTCACTAATGTAGCGATTAAATACTGCGAACAATTGGGAACTATTGAAATAAACGAACGATCGACCCCATTTGTTTTATAAATCATGACATCATCAAAAGGAAATGAGTCTATGGTTTCTTATTTTTAAAAAACAAAAATGTTAAATTCAAATTGTTTATATTTTTTTATTTTTGAAGTAAAACTTCTTTACGCACGCTTGACTTGTGGAGTAAGCTGGTGAATGCGTGACGAGGGCGTTACGAAAAGTGTGATCGGCCGAGGCGAACGGAAGTTGAGAGGGAGATATAAGTTAGTGAAGATAGAAAGAGAGAGAGTTACGTTTCGTATAATAATACTGTAGGGGCAAGAGAGTGAGGTGCGAGCACACATTTTCTTTCTCTCTTTCTCTCATAGCGAGTTAAGTTTCATATATCTATAAGACACAGTGCAGGCCTATTGTCTGTATCACACTATGGAGCTAAAGAAGTTTTACTTCGTCATGTGGTCTAAAGCACACTCGTTTTTTATACTACAGCGGGCGGCATACAAGCATACGGCCCACCTGTAAAGCTGTTACCATAGCCTATTAACGCATTCAATACATAAAGCATCACTCGCGCGATGCTACCTCTGCTGCTAACACAGCAACTAATGAGCTTACTGGCTCACTCCCACGCAGGAACACAACAACCCTCTAGGGAGTTGTTATTTAGCCGCGGTTTTCTGTGAGATGGAGGTACTTCCCCAGACGGGCTGCTTCGATGCGCCCCATCTCTCTTATAACATCCAGACCAAGACATTGTGTGGCGAATCGAAACCACGAGCGTTGGTGTCAAAGACGCATCATTCACGACTGAGCCACCGAGCTCGTCAAGAGATACTTAGGAGATTACTGGTTTAATAAATATTTTATAAATAATTTTTAAATCACGCATTATTGTAACAATTAAGTGAGTCAGTATTGAGCAACAGACAGACGGGGCAACTATAATTATTACATATGCAATAGGATTGCGCAAGCGGCCACCGCGCACGCACCGTGTTGCCAAACTGTCCTATTATACCCATAGACACTACTAATTAAATACTCTACATATTCTAACTAAATTAACATGACGAATACTTTTCTTCTTCTTAGCACTTAGGGACGTAGGGACATAGGCTCTATAAGCGTATTTTACCGCCTTCACCATGGTGAGTGCTCTGGAGAACTAGTTTCCCTTATCCCACCCTCTCCCTTTCATCATAGAACCACACGTGTGGGTTTGCGATGTCATTGTTCCACTGTTGAGAATATCTCTTCGCGTACCAAAAAGTTAGGCAACTCCTATCTTTGTCGTACCATTAAAAACTGGAACGCCTTGCCTGCACATATGTTCCCTCCTTCCTGCAATATGGGATCCTTCAAACGAAGCGTGAAGAAGCATCTGGCGGGTCAGCATGGCAGCGTCAACTGACAGGATACGGTGTAGTATTTTGTCGGTTGCAGTTGCGATTTGGGCTCCTCTTTCGCTTACCATCAGGCAAAGAGGAGGAACTAATATAAAAAAAAGCATTACATCAGGATTAGCGGGGTCCGCTACCTAAGGCAAAGGATTTGGCCAAAATAACCATTTCTTAGCTATGAATGTCACAGCAGCGAGTGAAGTATATAAGGACCGCATCTTATGGCGCTCGGTTCTCTCTGCCTACCCCGCAAGGGACTTGGCGTGAAGATATACAATACATACATACACATTCTTCCTTGAAGCGAACGTCATCGAGGGGGCAAATTAGACCTTAAAGTTGCACGTCATTTGAAATATATTTTCTTGGACGTGTGGGTTATACAGGTAAATAAAATTGGAGTCTGTTTGTAATATTAAAATAACCGCTTTTTACTAAATGCATATGGATGTATACGCAGTACATATACCAAAATGAATATTTTTACAATTTTTGTCTGTCTGTATGTTTGGTCCGGCTAATCTCTGAAACGGCTGGGCCTATTTTGACGGGACTTTCACTGGCAGATATTTTATTTTATTTTATTTATTTATCTACCAACAACTTATACAATCTTAATAATACAACATAACATGCATAAAAATGTGTGTAAATGTACAAGTTAATTATAGGTAGATATCACATGTTTGTATATAAATATATTCTTACGCAACTAAGTTTTAAAGTTATATAAGTATACTTTTTGTACGCAAATACGTTAAACATGTGTACATGAAAGGTATCTTAAAATATTGTGCTTTAAGCTAGCCACTGAGTCAGCGTGTATGTCTATTACGGTGCTGCATTTATTTATTATTTTACACATACGAGGTATAGGCGAGTTGGCTCCTAGTGTAGTACGTCTTGGCGGTGGGACTAAAGGTGCAATTGGACCACGCGGAATTCGTTTTGGCGCTTTAAAATAAACCTTCGACAAAAGTTGCGGGCATTTAGCTTTATTTTTTATTAATTTAGCGATAAACATACCGTCCAATAACTCTCGTCTGGTTGCTAAAGAATGCATTTTAAAATGTTTGAGTCTATCACTATATGATTGCTGGGAATCAGCTATAGGTACCAGTCGAAAAAGCCAAATGCCATATGAATCTTTTCTGTATTCTCTCTAGCCTTAAGGAATGTGTGGCATAATGTGGTCTCCAGACTACACAACAGTATTCCAAGATGTTCCGAACTAAGCAGTTGTACAGCAGGATTTTTGTTTTTGGTTGTTGAAAGACCTTAGCATTCCTTAACAGGAATCCCATCATTTTGGATGCTTTTTTAGAGACCAAGTTAATATGCGGCACAAACGTCAACTTTGAGTCGAATATAACGCCTAAATCTTTAATAGTATCTACTTCTTGAAGAGTGGTCCTCTCAATATTATAGGTTGTCGGAAATGGATATATTTTACGTGTAAATTTGATGTGGTAGCACTTATTTACATTTAGCTTCATGTTGTTATGCTTACACCACATTGCTAGATTATCCAAGTCCGTTTATAATAGATTAGAGTCCTCAAGATTTTCGATAACTTTAGCGAGTTTTAGGTCGTCCGCAAACAAATAAGGTGTCGAGTTACTGAGATGCTCGGGTAAATCATTTATGAATATGTTGAACATAATCGGTCCCAAATGCGAGCCCTGTGGCACTCCTGAACTGACGTAATGCGTCCGCGATCTAAAACCATTAGCAACAACATAAAAAGTCCTGTCTGTAAGGTATGACCTAATCCAGCTTAACAGCGAACCCGAAATACCATAGCTCTGCAGCTTCCGTAAGAGGCCTGAATGCGGAATTTTGTCAAAGGCTTTACTGAAGTCTGTATAGATGATATCGACTTGCTTTTTATAGATAGCTAATGTAATAAGGAGTAACTAGGCTTTTATTTTAGAAATTTTATTTATTTTTATTAATATAAATAAATAATCAAAAAGTAACTAGTCTGCGCGGACGAAGTCGCGGGCACAGCTAGTTTCAAATAAATTTTCTTGGACGTGTGGGTTTCCTCACGATGGTTTTCCATTACCGTCGAGCAAGTGACAAATATGTACATAAATCGGAAAACACGAGTTTAATGGCACACGCCATGATTCGAACCGGGGACCTGTTTGTCAATAGACCGGTTGTTTACCCACTGGGCTATCACTGCTCTGAGTTTTCAGTTACATGACTATCCTTCGGTTTTCATAACTGTACATTCACTTTTGAATTGCAAAATATCACTTTTAACCGCTCATTGTAAATTACACCATTTTTTTTTAATATAACGTCCGAAGGCATAGAAGCATATGTCCACCTGATTATAAAGTGGAAATTGACGAGCTCGCACGCAAGTGGATCAGCCTAAAGGCATCGAGGTCGTAAAGGATGCTATAAAGAAACTGCAGTTCACACAGCAGCTAAAGAAATCTGAAACCAAGGAAGCTGCGAAGTGCAAAAAGGTTGAGATCACGATATCAGTGGATGGGGTTGCTATACAGGTCGGTATCAGATCATTCAGATTAGTTTTTAAGAGAGCTAGGGCGCATCAAAGAAGGCCGTCTGGGGTAGTACCTCCACCTCACAAAAAACCGCAGCCAAATAACAACTCCCTAGAGGGTTGTTGTGTGCCTGCGTGTGAGTGAGGTTACAAGTAAGCTCACTCACACGCAGGCTCTAAAGAGTTGCTGTGTAAGCAGCAGAGGAGGCATGACCGCCTCCAATAAACAATTTTTGGAGTCGGTGCCGGTATACTGATATTATCAATTGATATTACGCAGCTGGCACCGACTCAAAAAATCGTAAGTAATTGTAAACGATTATTTTTTCGCTTTTTAGTTCCAAAATGTTTTATGAAGGCTGGTTTTTTTTATTTAAAAATATTTTTTTGCTTTGTAGTGGTGTAAAAAAAACAGAGCATGAAAGGCATCATCAAAAACTTGCTGAAGGGAACCACATACCAAAACATTATCTGTGTAAATATTATTGTTTTTGTTGATTTTCTCAAAAAGCGCTCAATGAATTTCGATAAAATTTATATAGGATCACCTCTGAACCATGACCTATCAAATAAAAAAAAGAATCATCAAAATTCATTTATAATTGGCCGAATGATCGCGTAACAAACATACAAAAAAAAGACGTGTGCGTCGCGGGACGCCCTACAGACATGACAACTTAAACTAATCTAGATAATATAGTTAAAGCTGCAGAAAGGGAAGCCAAGACAGACTGGCGCCGTAACGCGTTACGTAACGAAGCGGTTTACCCTCCCATAAGAAGTTATCACTTCAAAAACATACAGTTGAATTGAAAACCTCCTGCTTTTTCGAAGTGGGTTAAAAAATTAATAAGAAATAATTTGTATGGCAGAACAACGTTTGCCAGATCATCTTGTCCCATTATAATATTGATATAATACTGTCTTACACGGCAAAAACAATTTTTCTTAAAATGAGAAAAAATTACTTCCGCGAAAGTAAGCTTCTTTAATTCAAGAAAATGGTTTACTCATATAATATTGATAAAAGTATTTTCTTACATTTATTTTCCGTATATTATTGGTTCAATTGTTTTACGTTAAGATTGATTTCATTCGTTTTGATAAAATCGTATATTAACAGACTCCAAACAAGGAGGAGGTTCTCAATTCGGTTGTATTTTTTTTATGTTTGTTACTTCATAACTCCGTCATTTATAAACCGATTTCATAAAAACTTTTCAGGAACACCGTTCCTATATGAAATATATATGTTTGTTTGTGAGTTTGTCTGTGGGTTTGTCTGTCGCTTTTTTTTCGAATATTCGAATTTTGACTTCAGATTCGGATTCAGCATAAAAAAGTAGAACAGGAATGTTCAGGAACACTGTTATGAAAAATGGCCGACAAATTAAAAAAAGAAAATGAATTGTTATATAATTGACGAGCCAGGTGTTCCTCTGGCAATGCAAGCTTGCGCATTCTCAACTGGTTTTATTTGAAAGAGTATACTTTCAGATTGGTCCCACTTTTTTTTTCATATCATAAAATTCAGTTCTAATGGAGTGGGATTTTTTTTTTGTTAATTTTTTCCATTAAAATTATTATTCTCATCATGCATGTATTTATTTATTTGTATATAATTATATATATTGAAATATCTATCTGTTGTATTTGTTAGCTATGAATAATATTTGTAAATATTGCGTATAATAAGAATAGTTTGTTTTTTTTTATTCATAATGCTATTTGTACCGACCAATATTTTTTTTTGTTACCCGGCCAACAATGATTTCTTCTACCGACTGTGGGGTTGGCTGGAAGAGATCTCTTTTAAGAGATAAGCTCACTTATATACACTTTTAATGTAACAATGGTATGTGTAATAATATGCAATAAAGAATATATAATTCTCTTGAAAAACAAACAAAGAATTTCTTCAACTAATGCTTGCCATTTTTGACCTAAGACGTACCTAAGTACTAAGTATTTTAAAGCCTGTTTGAACACATTGGCCGCCGCGAGTATCAGCGGTGAGGTCACATAATCTTCTGAGTGGCCATGAGGATAAATAAAATAAATACAATATTCTCGGACAAATTATACCATCTAGTCCCAAGCAAAGCTAATTTGTATGGACACAAACCAAGTGATAAACATGCGTAAATATCATTTTTTTAAATACATACTTGTCTATTTATATAAGAGAGAACCGAACGTCATAAAATGCGCTTCTTACACACCTCATTCGCTTCTTTAACATTCATAGCTCTTTTTTCTCTACAGACTTTCTAAAAATAAATTAAAAATAACTTTCGTTATTTGAAAGAAATTATTTCCTTTTTTTATACAACGTCGTGAGGCATTTAAGCATACGATCCACCTGATGTAACGTAGCCCACGAACGCTGGTAATACATTAAGTATCACTCGCGCGATACCACCTCTATAGCAAATACAGCAACTCGATTGACCGCGGTTTTCTGTGATGTGGCGGTACTTCCGAAGCGACGCTAAATACAATGGGGAAGCGCCGCCATGTTGAAATCATTTCGTTGCTTCATATAATTTTACTTTTAGTAATAACTTACTTCCGTTTATCCGTGGCCACGACACAGCCAAACTTCGCTTTTTATAATCTTCTTCATTCTTCTTAAAAAGTAGTGTTCCATATTTATCAAAGGAGTTTGAACAATAAACATACCTACAGATGTATATGTAATAGATAGCATAGTATCACATGAGTCAAGTATTGTGAATGGTTATATAAATAGCTCCAACACAAAGGATCGGCGCAGCAGACTGGGGTTATCTGTCTGATGACACCAGCTTATTGATCCGACTGATTAAATAGAGGAATATTTTGGAAAATTCCATATACCCATAATCAGAAAAATTATGCTACCCCCAACCTTCTTCTTCTTGGTTGGTTGGCGCTCGGTTATCTACTAGAAGATTCCTGTCTTTATCAAGATTTTTCAAGTGACATCCGAAATTAAAATTCTCCAAGAAAATTGATAGCAGAAAAATTTTCGCTACGAATGAATTTTATATACCTTTAAGTAACGTAATGATTCGTTCTTACGAAACTTTGATCACAAATTTCAATCACTATAATCAATGTTAACTATAAATACCAATATGGTAATGGAAAACATGTATGTATAGCGTCACTGAACTGAAATTCTGTTGTGGTTCCTGCCAGAATCGGGTCAGCCAGGTCGTCGCTATTACCGCCAAAATTTAAAATCTGCTTCTTCTTAATATTAAATTGTGGCAACGAGTCTTCACTATTTTTCGTCATTATCAAATATATTTCATGAGCTATTGAATTTATAAACGTCTCCGTAGAAACCAAGATTTTGGAGTTATTATATATATATTAAAGTTACGTAGACAGTCAAGTCCCGTTTAAACATTATTAACATGTAATCATTTGCACGCACATTTTTTTCACGCAGCCTTGTTATTTTTGGGAATCACAAATTGAAAGAATATTACTTTCCATTGGATAGACGCACTGGCATAAGCTTAAGTTATTAATGTTATTATAATTAAGGTGAATATTAACCAAAGAATATCTCATTCTCCCTTCCTGCATAAAAAAATAACCTCAAAATTTCGGGATTGGGATTAGTAAAAAAGCGTGATTTTCCTTTGATAGTTTGTCTCTGAGCGGATTCATTCAAGATTCGTCAATAAATTTCTCACAATGTGAATCGCACTGTGGGTAATTAAAAACGCATTTAAAATAAATTAATGATACGAAACGATATAAATAATAATGACAATATATATTAGCGAAATCACTTCATTAAATATGTGATGAATAAAAATATAATAACTGTCATATTAATTGCTAATTTTTACAATAATATGTAATAAACATAATCGGTCAATACTATTTTGAAACAGAGGAATTTATGAGTACCTACTGTTTTGTGGTCGTTGGGGACGTCTTCGGTAGATAGGCACGAAAGATTGTTAAACCCATGCAAACACAAGTTAGAGTCGATGTTGCTTGACGTACAGGTTTGTTAAGTCGGCCGTAACGAAGAACTTCAACTCCTCTATGTCATATTTCCTTCGTAAGTTATTGAATATAACCAACAACAGATAGGTGTCCCCAATTTGGTGACAATGGCCTCAGTAGACAGTCAAGAAGTAGTATAAGCATTAAAGAAAATCTAGAAATCCTACCACACACAGAGATGAGCGCCGAGTTACGTTGTTAGTGGAGGTCGCAGTCCAATCTGCAGTAGCTAGATCTTGAGACCGTGTACAAACAGATTGGACTGCGTACTTTGAACAAAGTAGTTTGTATTTATTATAAGGCATGATTGGTCACGCTTTATCTGAGGCTTTACTTTGTCCAGCATGGCGATATGTTTGTTAGCCAAGTTGAAATGTACGGCCGAAGCGTTCCAACGGGTAATATGTCAAAAAGACCTAAGTACAGAATACACTTTACTTGCATACAATACAGAATTTAGAGAAATACATTCAAAAAGATTCTTACAATTGAGAAACGTACTATGCAACAAGGCCACCTTATTGTTAAAAGCAATATTTTCAAGGCAACCTTTGTAAGGTAACGCATCAGATTACAAAAAAAAAGGTAGGTCTAGTCCGGAAGGAAATGAAGAAAAATTATAACTGATACTAATTTAAACATATTGATATTATCAGTTATCGGTTACAAATACACACATACAGAGAAATATATACATATATATTACATATACACGCATATACACATCATTACATACACACAGATATATACACAAACCTATACTCAATGTATAAATAATTGTTTCAAATGTCAGTGTTAACTAATTAAATATATTTAATTTTGCTGTATTATCTTTAAGTGTAAATTGTTTTTATGGATTTTGTATGAAATATTTTGTTAGTTTTGTCACAATCCGATGCTACATATTATGATGAAAAATTTTGCCATTATGTGTTGAAATATGTAGATCTATTCTAAGAGCAAACAAGGTGATAATGATCAAATATATACATAGATTAATTTCAATTATTCGGACATTGTAGTACCTAGTACTGAAATAAATTTATAATTCTTGGATATTAATTAAATAATTGATTGCTAAATTGTATAGTTAGTAAAATGTAAAATAAATGTGTTGCATGCATGATTATATAACTAGTACCTATGTTGCTATGGAAGAGCGGGGTCTTCTAATACAAGCGTTTTACGCTTAAAAGAAAACCCCTACTACTGATTAATGTAATAGAATGCTAAATATGTTAATAAATTATTATTATTATTATATTATTATTATTAAAATCAGAGAGAAAGAAAATGCCTTTGCTAGTTTTCTGAAAAAGGCAATAGAGTTAGCTGTTCGGACAACCACTGTTAATTTATTCCATTGCCTAATAGTTTCGACGGTAAGGGATTGCTCAAAGAATTTAGAGGAATGAGAGGGAAAGGAGAGGGTAAGGTTTTCACAAGAGCGAAGTTGGAAGTTATGGGAGGAGGAGCAAAACTGAATTAGTTTGTAGGATAGCCGAACCATGCGGAAGCGGTGTGAGGTAGTTCACCACTCGGCTACAAGAAAACGACTGACTTAGGAGTTAAAAAGGCTTGTATTTTTGGTACTGTTTATATCTCTTTACTGTGCAATAGCATTGTGATCTTATGACATGGAGTGACATCAGCATACGCTGACATAAATATTATAAAAGTATACAATTGAATGCTGTCAGACCTTTGTGTCAGACCTATTCGACATCTGAACTCAGACAAAGAGTAAACAAGGAATCTAGGTTAGAATATATTGTCACGGTACGAAGAATGACACTAACGTTGTGTTCAAGAGTTACTGTAAAAATATATTTTTTTATAATACATGTATTCAAAAAGAGAATTAATCTTTGCGTGTAGCGTGTTATTTTTTGTGTGTTTTTAGCGTGTTGGACTTTTCGCCATAGCGCTATTTACTAAGAAGGTATTGCATAAGAGATCTATTTCTAAATCTGACAATCTAATTTAAAATCAATTGAAATTGTGATACATAAGTTCTCTAATATTAAACGATTTCTAATTGTCCATGAAGTCAACGTCGAACATAGATCGAGAGACATAAGACACATAATAATGAAAATCATAAAAGAACCAGGAAGAATTACAGAATTGATACAATGGGATCCTGAAGGACAAAACTACCAAAAAGGGACATTATCAATGGAAACAGAATTTTCAAATTGAAGGTAATTCAGATGTACTATAAAGACAGAAAATATGGCCAAAGACTTAGAAGAGACGACACGATGACCTCACGAATTAATAAACTGGAAAACAAAGATAAGGAATTTGACACGTAAATAAAAGTGCATTATGGTGTTTTATCTTCTATAAATAAATGTGAAGTTTTCTTACCCGTGTTCAATTATTTTCAAAAGTTATTAACTAATAGTTAACTTTTACCGAATGAATGCACTGACATAACCTGCAATTACATCGAGTCTATGCCAAACAGTAAATATCTTATTGCTCTATCTTTACAGCAATCAATCTCCTCACGAAAATAAAAAATAACCCAATGATTACATATCTAAGTCCTGATAGAATCACCCTTCCAACCAATTAGCCCTTTTTAGGCTTCATGTGTGATATACATAGCTGCTATTCTTTGCCTCAACTAGAGGCGACCTAGAGTTTCTTTGAGGACTTTTGGATTGCACTAAGAAAGAACTTTCGTAAATTCCATAATATGGTGTAATGTAATTTTGGGCCAATTACTCTGAAATAAAGTTATATCGCCGTGCATATGAGCACAGAGGATCGTGTATGAAATTTTAGCAGCTCGTTGGTTATGAAAACAAACAGGTTTTATTAACAGGTTTGTTGATTATATTAGATTTATAATATACTTACTGACGCCGGCAAACATTAGGACTGAACAAAATTTTGTACGCGTCCATTAAACTTATAATGAGAACTTACAAATATACATTTGTAAGTTCTCATTATAAGTGAATGTTTGTAGATTCTTTTATGAGAATAAATTTCTTTAACCGTAAAATAAAAGTACATATACTAAAAACCTTCAACAACAATCATACGTCTGACATAATGGCGATGGTTACAATGATGAAGGAATAGTTATTGAAATCTGCTGTTCTACAGAAAATATTCCTAACATTATTGAAACAGATGATATTGTTTCAGCGGTGTGACACATAGAAAATGTAGTTTCGGTATACGAAACTTACCCGACTTTATATATATTAAACCTTTAAATATATTTAATGGCGCAATCGAGGACAAAAACTGATAGAAAAATGTAGGATTCAGCAAATTCGCAATGCTCGTGATCAGTAGTGGCTTTCAAGTGAAAGTTCATGAATATAATATGAATTATTCACACAATTCTAACGGTTGATTAGCTAGAAATAAGTCTCGATCAAAATTTGTTCCACCATTTGTTCGAATTATTTGTATATCCATAACAAATTAATATAAGCATTGGGGATATTATCTCTGACACATATCCAGAAAATCTTCAAGTTGTACACACATATTTGGGTCTGGCATCTTCTTCGTCGTTTTAGCGTTATCCAGTTTCCTAATCCATTACGTTTTCTAATCCGCTACCTAAGCCTAGGGATTTGGCGAAAAGTATTTAGGTCTGGCATATTTTTGTTATTATTACGGTTTGTCTACGTTTCACTGGAATGCTATATTTAAAATATTTAAAATCGTCATTATTGTACTAATGTAACGGCTAAGTTTTGAAGCTGACATGAAGTAGTGGGTTGATAGATTTCTTTATATAGTAACTATACATACGTTAAAGGCTAACGGCTTTCGTTGTGGTTTATCAAAATGGTTTTTGTCTAAGCTTTTATTTTTGGTTGTCATCAAACTTTCCAAATAGTTTGATCGTTTGTAAAGTTTAAAGTTCCCATATTTAGAGTCAATAATAGCTCTCCAGTTAAACAATGACATCTTCAAGGTCCTATCATAGTATATAAGATGAAATATCATAGTGATTAGTTTTATAGAAGAGTGCATTGGAGATATTCTCAATTTGAATTGAAAGCGAACGAATAATACTAGCACTACACTAGCATAATAATTAACAGGTAAGCAATATTTGTTTACGAAACGAAACGCACGCGTAAGGACGTTGCAACATACAAAGGTCAACAAAACGCTTAAATACTTTTTTTAAATATTTTTACCACCAAAAAGATTAAGCTCGCATTACGAATAGTGTTGAGATGACTAAAACTGCGTAGTACCAAAACAGACAATATATAAATAGCATTGGAAAATACTACAAACCTTGAATTTTTCGCTTTCCCATATTCAATTTCACTGCCGCCGTAACTAGTCACTAATGGTATGTCTCCGTCAGCCATGTTTGGTTTACTTTTTTAATTCTTTATTTTTAAATCACTACACTGGTAACTAGGTTTATTCAGGCACTGATTTGGCGCGCGAACGTCGCGCTTGGTCGACGTTTGGCGATGCACTGACGCTCGGTCAGTCGATTATTTCATTGACGTATAATTTTAATGATGAGCGTTCCTCTCTGTTGAGATAACATGTGATGCGGTGGTCACTTGCTGGGTACCTATATCATGATAATTGGTCCGCTTTATGCCACAATGCGCCGGCCATTTTTGTTAACAGCTGACCGGTAGTTAAGTATGTTTATGGGTATTTTAAAAATGACATCTCATCGTGGTATTATACTGTAAACTATTGTTGGTTTTTACAATAGGTAGCTTCTTCGTTTTTATGGATTGATGAGATTTAACATATTAATTTTGACGCACTTGTATTAGACGCTTGAAAAAGGTTATATCACTTATCTATAACTCCATACCAAATCCCTTGCGGGGTAGGCAGAGAGAAGCGAGCGCCACGTGACTCGATCCTTACATACCTCACTCGCTTCTTTAACATTAATTGCTCTTTTCACACAAGCTCTCCAGTTTCTAAGGCTCCTGACATCACTTTTTGATAAAACACAATCAATTTGGTCATGGTAGGTAAGTTTTGGCCTTCCTCGGCTCCTACATCCTTTCACTTTTGCGTTGTAGGTATATCTGTTTCGAAATTCCTTTTATTCATTCCTTCTTTTTTATTCCTTCATTCTTTTTAAAATCCAAATGGGAGATTAAACCATGTAAACTACCCACAGAACTTATGCTATGTTAGCAGTAGAAGAGGCATCGCGGGAGTGATAACTAATGTATTACAAGCGTTTTAACCGCTTTACATCAGGTGGGCCGTGTGCTTGTATGCATTCCGCCGTTGTATAACAAAAAAAGGAAGTCAAAGTTCATACATACAAATCTCCATTCATGCAATGGCATTGAACCAGCCTTGACTGTTTCATTTTTAGGGTTCCGTACCCAAAGGGTAAAACGGAACCCTATTACTGAGGCTCCGCTGTCCGTCCGTCCGTCCGTCCGTCTGTCACCAGGCTGTATCTCATGAACCGTGATAGTTAGACAGTTGAAATTTTCACACATGATGTATTTCTGTTGCCGCTATAACAACAAATACTAAAAAATAGATTAAAATAAATATTTAAGGGGGCTCCCATACATTTTGTCGTTTTTATAGATAATGGTACGGAACCCTTCGTGCGCGAGTCCGACTCGCACTTGGCCGATTTTTTGTTATTAAGAGAGGTAGGGCGCGTCAAAACAGCCTGGCGAAATACCTCCTCACAGAAAACCCCAGCAAAATAACGACTCCCTGGATTATTATTAGGTTCCTGCGGATGAGTGAAGATGCCAGTAAGGGTTGGAGTGTAATTATGAGCTACGATAACCACTTTCCATCAGGTGGGTAGTATGCTTGTATGCCTCCCGACGTTTTATATAAAAAAACGAGGTGTAACCGTGTCCTGGCTATTGCTCTGAGTTTTACGTGAATACGTCTTCGTAAACGGAAGTGAGTTGTACTAAAAGGAAATTATGTAATGTGAAATGATCTCAAAATGGCAGCGCTTTTTGTTCGCCGCTCGATGCGTCACAGTCGTCACTAAACATAAGGAATCCTTTGATTATTTAACTATCAAGTGGTGTAATTAAATTGTGGATGTAAACTAACGAGACCCAACTGTTTCCCCCGATTTCGTTATCATCACTTGTCTTAACTGGCTCCCACCATAGAAGCTTATTTAAGACCTATTTACCTCAAAAGATCAAGAATGGGGGAGAATTCTGGCGTGATGAGAGCTAGCGTGGGGCGTCCGAGCGGTCGCCGACCGGTTCAACTTCCAAGGTGGCACGATGAGATGGTGGTAGTAAGAACCTGGCAAATTTTGTGATAAACTGTTAACGAGGTTTAGCACAGTCGCATCCTAAGCCAGCTGACTACCTACCTTCGAAACTTACTACCGCAAGGTGTTAATGTATGTATGTATATCTTCATGCCAGGTCCCTTGCGGGTTAGCCAGAGAGAACCCAGCGCCATAAGACGCGGTCCTTACACACTTCACTCGCTTCTTAAACACTCATAGTTCTTTTCATGTACGCTCGCCGGTTCGACGAACAATTTGGTCATGGTAGGTGAGACTTGGTCTTCCTCTTCTCCGACATCCTTCCACTTTCTCATTGTATATGCATGATGTGATGTCAAGAGCCATAGAAGAGCCTTAGAAATGGGAGACATCATCATTATATCAGCGGAAGGACGTCCACTGCTGAACATAGGCCTCCCCCTTAGACTTTCACAACAATCGGTCGTGTGCTGCTTGCATCCAACGGCTCCAGGCGATCTTCACAAGATCGTCTGTCCGTCATGTGGGGGGCCGTCCGATATGAGTACTGCGCGGGTTTCCTATATTAAACTGAGATATTTTGGTAGAACATAATAAAATTTTAGACGGTCTCAGTGGTGCAGTGGTTAATAACGCGACTTTGACACCATCGCTCATGGGTTCGATTCCCACATAGGACAAACATTTGTGTGCATGATAATCTGTTTGCCTTGGTCTGGATGTTCTTATGAGAGATAGGGTGCAAAGCAGCCCATCTAGGGGAGTATCTTTACCTCACAGACAAACCTCAGGCAAATAACAACTCCCTAGAGGGTTGTTGTGTTCCTACGTGTGAGTGAAGTCTCCAGGATGCTCCTAAGGAGTTCCTTTTTTTTATATACTACGTCGGGAGGCATACAAGCATACGTCCCACCTGATGTAAAGCGGGTACCGTAGCCTATTAACGCTTGAGATATAGTAAGTATCACTCGCGCGATACCTCCTCTGCTGCTTACACAGCGACTCCTTGGGAGCTTACTGGTGACGTCTCTCACACGCAGGAACACAACCCTCTAGGGAGTTGTTATTTGGCTGCGGTTTTCTGTGAGGTGGAGGTACTTCCCCAAGCAGGCTAAGTTGTAGTGCTGTGTTAGTAGCAGAGTTGGCATCGATGATGACGATCGATCCCGACGTTGTATATAAAAAAAATGTAGACTATATGGCGTGCTTGTCGCGGAGCAGTATGAGACCCGCCATCTTAAACACCACTGACCTCCTCACCGACATGTCCTCTCAGATCCATGGTGATGCAACTACGATAAACTTGGCACTAAACGGGATCATCAAAAATTGCATGCAGTGCAATAATGTCCAACCTTGGTCCAAAAACTGTTTGTTAATCGCATGTAAATATTAAATTAATGAATGCTAAATGCATTTCCTGCGATTGTATTCATTTCGGAGAACAGATTAACAAAATCATGATAATTATCTAATTAATGGCGTGGTTAATGGCGTTGATTTGCACAAATCATGTGCTAGTCATAAACTATGGGAGATATTGTGTAACCTACTTTAGGATTCCGTGACAAAATGGTACCAACGAAAATCTATTAAAGAGGCTGGCTTGAGAAAACGAGTGTAGATGCGTTTTCATATATTTTACAGCCCGCTTCGCTTCGCTCGATATTTTTTTAGAGTTCCGTACCCAAAGGGTAAAACGGAACCCTATTACTGAGACTCCGCTGTCCGTCCGTCCGTCTGTCACCAGGCTGTATCTCATGAACCGTGATAGTTAGACAGTTGAAATTTTCACAGATGATATATTTCTGTTGCCGCTATAACAACAAATACTAAAATATAGAATAAAATAAATATTTAAGGGGGCTCCCATACAACAAACCTGATTTTTTTGCTCGTTTTTGCTCGATATTGATAATGGCAACAGGTAGACGCTTGATATATTCACAGAATATTTAGTTATATATTCACTTTAAAAATAAATAATTAAATTAAAATAAAATAAATATTTAAGGGGGGCTCCTATACAACAAACGTGATTTTTTGCCGTTTTTATAGATAATGGTACGGAACCCTTCATTCGCGAGTCCGACTCGCACTTGGCCGATTTTTTAATACAATGTCTTGAGGCATACAAGCATACGGCCCACCTGATGTAGAGCGGTGACCGTAGCCTATAAACGATTGTAATACTTTAAGAATTACTCGGGCGATGCCACCTCTGCTGCTAACACAGCAACTCCTTAGGAGCATCCTGGAGACTTCACTCACACTTAGGAACACAACATCCCTCTAGGGAGTTGTTATTTAGCTGCGGTTTTCTGTGAGGTGGAGGTACTTCCCCAGACAAACAGATATTTGTCCTGTGTGGGAATCGAAGCCACGAGCGTTGGTGTTAAATTAGCGTAACAGCTGGTTTCGGCAGTGCGCCACCGAGCTCATCAAAAACTCAAATGTCTAAAAACACATCTTCGCTCCATTCCTCTCCGTTACAGTAATGTGTGTCGAAAGCCTTTCAAGTTCGATTCCCACACAAGGCAAGCATTTGTGTGCGTGAACTAGTATGTTTGTCTTGGACTAGGTGTTGTTAAGAGAGGTACGGCGCATCAAAGCAGACCGTCTGGGGAAGTAACACCACCTCGCAGAAAACCGCAGCCAAATATCAACTCCCTAGAGGGTTGCTGTGTTCCTGCGTGTGAGTTAGGTCTTCAGTAAGCTACTAACGAGTGGCTGTGTTAGCAGAGGTGATATCGCGTGGATAATACTTAATGTATTGCAAGCGTTTATAGGCTACGGTAACCGCTTTACATCAGGTAGGCCGTATGCTTGTATGCCTCCAGACGTTGTATGTCAAAAAAAGTTTATCTGAACTCGATGTGATAAAAATATCCTATGACTAATTTCCTGAATTCTATCATTTTTTAAGGTTAACTTGAATAATACCTTATTTTTTGTCAGTTTAATGTACAGTTAATCTAAAAGTTAGTATCTTGCTTCAGACACGGCGAAGGTCAAACATTTACTCAATTAGTCACTAACTTAAAATAATATTGACTAACATCCGTTTAAGTTTTTGTATTTCATTGCAGAGGTTATCGAATACGCAGGTTAAGCAACGTCGACCGCAGCCTGTCTATGGATGGGTTTATCTATCTCGAGTTTCTCCGTGCTAGAGGGCACGTTAAGCCGCTGTTCTCGATAGATCATAGTCGTTAAGCTAAGTCAGTGGCCCTCGGGCGGCTTGAAAACACTGGCCTCCACCAATCCGCATTCGAGCTGCGTGGTGGAGTATGCTCTAAACCCCTTCGGTTGAAGGGAGACCCGTATCCCTGCAGTGGGATGAGTAAGGTTGATGTGATGATGATGCAGAGGTTATAGCTTGCCTGATAGCAAGCTACCACTACTGCGTCTTCACACCAAGTTCTTTACGGGGTAGGCAGAGGGTACCGAGCGTCACATAACTCAGATCTCGACCTCACTCGCTTTAACGTTCATAGCTCTTTTAATGTACGCTCGCAGATAGGCATGAATACGTTTTTACAGAGTCGGCAACGCAAGAGTGATTGCGCGAGTGATTGACCCCTGGTGTTGCAGAAGTCCATAGGCTACGGTAACTGCTTACCATCAGGCAGGCCGTACGCTTGTTTGTGGCCTTAGTGATTTGTATAAAAAAGATTCCAAGGCTCGTCTTATTGGTTCTCCATAGGTTTCTTCATGGTTTGTGCCAAAGACAACCTTAATTGCATTTGATATATTCTGCTAATTCACAAAGGATGCAAAAATCTAATGGGCTAAGGGCAAAAATGCACTAATGCTTGTGGGTTCGAAACCCACAGAGAACAAACATTTGTGGGATTGAACATGTCTGAACATGTTGGTCTTGGGTCTGGGTATTTTTAAGAGGGGTAGAGCGTGTCAAAGCAGCCCCGTCTGGGGAAGTACCTCCGCCTCACAGAAAATCGCAACCAAATAACAACTCCCTAGAGGGTTGTTGTGTTCCTGCGAGTGAGTGATGTCACAAGTAAGCTCCCAAGGAATTGCTGTGTAAGCAGCAGAGGAGGCATCGAGTGATACTTAATATATCGCAAGCGTTAATAGGCTATGGTACCCGCTTTACATCAGGTGGGCAGTATACTTGTATGCCCACGACGTATTATTAAAAAAAGGTATGGAATGTACACCGCTGATGTGGAACTCCGATCGAACGTGTTAACAGTAGATGTACTGCGTTCATAGGCTTCGGTAATCACTTAAAATCAGGTGGGCCGTACGCTTGTATGCCTCCAGATGTTGTAAATAAATATACATATTAGTATATCAGTATAATAATAACTGTGTCTAGTGGTAAAGTTAAAGATATAGCCTGCGTTTGCTGAAATATTTCCCGACCACTTTGTACTTCTTCCTCGCGTTATCCAATTTTCTAATCCATTAGGATCGACGGGGTCCGCTACCTAAGCATAAGGATTTAGCGAAGATCGTGATTTTTACATGAAACGACCGCCCTCAGACAAGAGAGGTAGGGCGCGTCAAAGCAGTCCGTATGGGGAAGTACCTCCACCTCACAGAAAACCGCAGCCAAATAACAACTCCGTTGAGGATTGTTGTGTTCCTACGTGTGACTGAGGCCACCAGTAAGCTCCCAAGGAGTTGCTGTGTAAGCAGCAGAGAAAGCATCGAGTGATACTTAATATATCGCAAGCGTTAATAGGCTATCGTACCCGCTTTACATCAGATGGGCCGTATACTTGTATGCCCCCGACGTAGTATAAAAAAAAAGGTATGGAATGTACACCGCTGATGTGGAAAGACGAGCGAGTGCTGGGAATGGTGTGAATTGAGCATTGGGAAAGTTCTTGGCAGTAAAACCTTGAGCCAGAAGGCACAGCTCGCTATACACAATGCAGTGCTGGTAACAAAGCTTACTTATGGAAGCGAGAGCTGGGTATGGCAGAGAGAGAATGTAAGTAGGATAAAGGCAGTCGAAATGCGAGCGTTGCGAAAACTTTGTGGCGTAACGCTTGTAAACCGTATTCGCAATGATGATGTTAGAAACAGAGTTGGTCGGAACGAGAGCGTCGGTGTTAAAATAAGATCTCTATGACGGAAGGGAGAGGGTGGGATAAGGGAAAATAGTTCTTCAGAGTACTCACCATGGTACAGGCGGTAAAATGTACTTAGGGAGCCTATGTCCCTACGAAGTTGCAGAGGTTCTAGGTTCTAGGTAAGAATAGGCATGCTCCGTTGATTCGGACATGTGGAAAGAATGCAGGAAGAAAGAATGACGAAGCAGATATACAACGCAAAAGTGGAAGGATGTAGGAGCAGAGGAAGACCGATACTTACCTACCATGACCATGTTGATTGACAATTGTTCGTTCAAACCAATTTTTTAACCGACTCCAAATAAGGAGGTTCTCAATTCGGGTGTATTTTTTTTTATGTTTGTTACTTCATAACTTCGTCATTTATAAACCCACTAGCTGTGCCCGCGACTTCGTCCGGTATTTAACAAAAAAGTTATTGTTCAGTTATAATTTTATTTATTTGATTTCATTATACCTAAGTACCTAAATAAGCAGAGTAAAATACCGAACAGCAAAATAATATTAGATATGTATTATGTACTCCGTCCGCGCGGAATAGTTATTTTTTTATTATTTATTTATATTAATAAAAATAAATAAAATTTCTAAAATAAAAATAGCCTAAGTTACTCCTTATTACATTAGCCATTTGCCAGTGAAAGTCCCGTCAAAATCGGTCCAGCTGTTTCAGAGATTAGCCGGAACAACAGACAGATAGACAAAAATTGTACAAAAATTAATTTTGGTATATGTACCGTGTATACATTCATATGCATTTAGTAAAAAGCGTTTATTTTAATATTACAAACAGACACTCCAATTTTATTTATCTGTATAGATTTGAAAAAAACTTTTTTATTTGAAAGAGTATAGAGTACTTTCATATTGGCCCTATTTTTTTTCATATCATAAAGTTCAGTTCTGATGAAGTTGAAGTTTTCTTTTGTTAAAATTTTCTATTATATATGGTTGTTGATAACGAGAGGAGATACAAAAAAACACTGCAGCAGGTATAGTATTTCATGATCTTCAAATCTTCGTAGGATGATGTAGGCCACGCGGGCGAAGCCGCGGGCAGAAGCAATTTTTTTTTTGTACACAATGTCTAGAGACATACAAGCATACGGTCCACCTGATGTAAAACAGTTACCGTAGCCTTATAACGCTTGTAATATATTAAGTATCACTCGTGCGATGCCTCCTCTGTTGCTTACACAGCAACTCCTTAGGAGCTTACTCACACGAAGGAACACATTAACCCTCCAGGGAAATTTTGTTTGTGAGGTGGAGGTACTTCCCCAGATGGGCTGCTTTGATGCGCTCTACCTCTCTTAAAAAAATATATATAAACACATATTGATAACATATTGCATAACGTCATCCGCGATTCAACGAATCCGCTCGGAAAACACCGTACCAAGCGGTATCAGCCGTATTTTTAGGAAATTCCTAAATGCGTGCTGTCATTACGTTGTAAAGGGGGGGCGTTGTTGTTTTTTTATGGTTTTTCTGAAGAGAACTTCCACTTTTGATTATTTGTTTATCAGCATGAGAATTACTAGGAAATGTTATGATTGCTGTGACGTAAGCGGACTATTTGTATGTATGTATATCTTCTCGTTCAGGTCCCTTGCGGGGTAGGCAGAGGGTACTGAGCGCCATAAGACTTTAACATTCATAGCTCTTTTCAAACACGCTCGCCGGTTTCTAGGGCTCTTGACATGCAAGTTTCGCATTGCAAAATATTTCGAATCTGAAGGCACTGAAGTCAAAAAGGGGGCACTCATTTTACATGTAATCTATCTATCTATCTATAACTTCACGCCAAACCCTTGCGAAGCAGCGTGCGCCACATGACTCATCCTTACGCACATCGCTCGCTTCTTTAAGATTCATTGCTCTTCTCATGCACGCTCGCCGGTTTCCAAGGCTCCTGACATTGAATCCTGATAAAACACGACCAATTTGATTTATAGTAGGCTAGTTTAATATCTGGCAAGAAAACTTCTCTGGAACCGCACAGTACGCAACCACTGCACTTCCAGCTTGTTAATTATTTACATACATACATGTCACCAAGCCTGTCTCCCATGCGGGTAGGCAGAGATTACGAAGCGGCAGGTGCACCGATCCAAACACACCTTTCTCGTTTCTTACACAATCATCAACCTCTATGGATGTTATTCGGTTTTGGGTGCTCTTGATTCGGCCCTTTTTCAGCACATCACCAATTTTTTTACACCACTAAGGTGGCAATCAAGCATACGGCCTGCCGGATGTTAAACAGTCACCGTAGCATATGGACATTTGCAACACCAGGGGTGTCATAGTATTGTCTTAGGTTTTCGCGATTGTTACACATTGACTTAAACAATTTTTAATGGAAGTATCGCGTGTTTTATTTATTTTATTGAACCTGACGTTCGAATGCTTTGCAGCATCCGTGGTCGCAGGAAGACTAAGGTGACATTTGTCTTACATTGGTTATTCAATTATTACATCTACCGACATGGATGGATTAATTATATACGTTCCGATTCACACTCACTGAATCGGAACATATATAATTAAACCGTATTATTTGTCTTATGTGGGAATCGAACCCACGAGCGTTGGTGTCAAAGTCTCGTCATTCAAGACTGCGACACCGAGCTCGTCAAAGTTCCTTTATCAAAAGGTAGTTAATGTACCAATGCAATCAAAAGCATAAACAATAATATAAACACAGTCAAAAAATTCCGAACCAATCATCGCTCACCAAAATTGGCGCGTCACTTTCTGACTACGTGATTGGTTAACTGATGGTCCGTTATGACCCGTAATTGGTCAACGAGTAATTGTGAACGTTACTTTCTCTAATTGTTTGACTTTCGCTAGTTTCGCTACGATTTTTGTTTTCTAATCTATGGCTAATTTGTGGTGGCCGTGGAATAGTAATCTGTGGGCCTTAATAGGTACATCAATCGTAGTTTATGGTTATTTTGTCTATTAGACCATGGTAATGATTTCCCACAGCTAAGAACCATTTTAGTTAACTAAACAGTTGATTAAAACGTAACCAGAGTTTTAAGGAGCCTTGTATTTATTTGTATGCAACATCGAAAGGCATACAAGTATCCGACCCACCTTATGTAAAGCGGTTACCGTAGCACATGAACACTAGTAAATACATTTATCACTCGCGCGATGCCTTCTCTGCTGCTAACTCCTTAGTAGGTTACTCGTAACACCACTCATTCGCAGAAACACAACAATCCTTCAGAAAATTGTTATATGGTTTTCCAGAAAGGAGAGGGAGTTGTTAACAGTATTTGACGCAGTTTTGAGGAGCCTGAAAGTGGAGTGGTTAACAATACTACTGTAACACTAAAGTTCGTGGGTTCGATTTCCGTATAGGTCAAACATTTATGCGCACGGAGATGTCTGTCGTTATCCGGGTGTGTGCATCAAAGCGACTCGAATGAGGAAGTACCTCCACCTCACAGAAAACCGTACTCAAAAAAACAACTTTCTGGAGGGTTGTTGTGTTCCTGCGAGTATGTGAGGTTACTAGGAAGCTCCTAAGGAGTTGCTGTGTACGAGAAAGTGTATCAACGAGCGAGTGATATTGCAAGCGTCGTACTTCACTCAATTCACTGCTACGGTTCAGGGGGCCCGCTCTTATTGGCTAGTTGGCGGATCAACATCGAGTTACTTATCCGCTTATTGGTTAAAATATTCTCCCATTGGTCAGTCTGCTGCGGCTGGAATCGATGTGATATTTAGCTAAAACCAGCGACGTATCAAAAGGTAGACACGTTATACACGAACATTATTGTATTTTAAAATGGCGCAATTAGTACAGTTATTTATTATTATTTTAAGATAGGTAGGGCGCATCAAAGCAGCCCGTCTGGGGAAGTACCTCCACCTCACAGAAAACCGCAGCCAAATAACAACTCCCTAGAGGGTTGTTGTGTTCCTGCGTGTGACTGAGGTCACCAGTATGCTCCCAAGGAGTTGCTGTATAAGCAGCAGAAGAGGCATCGCGCGAGTGATACTTAATATATCGAAAGCCTTAATAGGCTACGGTACCCGCTTTACATCAGGTGGGTCGTGTGCTTGTATGCCCCCGACGCGGTATAAAAAAAAATATTATGACACTGCTCTAACAAAGAAACAAATGATAGGGCCATACCTGTCGTTAGAAATGCGAGTTGGGCAATTACCTTACTTTCGTATTTCCATTCTAGAGCGTGTACGACGTATCTATAATTATAAAAACATCTTAGGCTAACACGATGTTTTTTGTTAACGCATGATGCCATGATGCGCAGCATATTTCATTCATTGGTACGCGTAGCCATCACTAACCCGACTCTGCTCATCAAATTCTATTGCGTAAAGGATAATATACCTACGTATCCCACTCTGTACCAAAAGTTAACACTACACTATTTAACACTATAACGAGTGTGCCACAATAGTGTTAAGTGCCCCACATAACAACTTCACACTTGACCTGCTAATTTGTGTTCGTACACAGGTCAATTAATTCATTGTGGCTATTTCTATAGCAAAGTAGCACAGCGTTAGCCTAGCGGATAAAGATCCCGCCTATGGACCAACTGCTGGCGTTTTTTTTTTTGATTCTTTTTATCCCCGAGGGGAAAGGCAAAGGGATCTAGCCCATACAGCCAAGTCTTCGGTTTAGAACCATTTGAAAATCTTAATTCTATGTTCCAGCTTCAGGAACTGTGCTGAAAAAATACTTGGGAAGGGTACCTAGACCCAATCAACCCAGTTTCAAATACCACCAGTAAAACGATAGTGATTTTACAAGGTTTTCTTGATGAACTTATTCACGTCTTCCAAAAAGTGTATAAACGTATTATATTTGATTTTCATTACTGTATAATTTCACTAGCACTTATGCACTTATCAAAATACTATCGAAATTGTTAACATAAAACTAATTTTATACTGAATTGTAAAAATTTCAAGTATAACAACAATGTCTCTCGTCAAAAGCGCGGGAAGAAGCCCGGCATTTTTTAACACATTATTTAATTTTTGTTTTATTTATACAACGTCGGGAGGCAACGGCCCAACTGATGTAAAGCATTATTTTTTATCATGTTTCATTCCCACTATTGATATAAAAAAAACTCTAGAAAATTATCTAACCACGCAATACTCGATTACGTAAGTGAACATAATATTATGCACATACATCCATAAAGTTCCATTTAACTTGGTAATTAAAGTATTTATTACATTTATCGTGACATTAAATTCATATAAATATTTGCTGGAATGTAAATACATAAGATGTTATCACATTAATTGTAGATAGTTACTTTATGTTTACAAAGATATACAACGGTGATGACGCAAAGGAAAAGTAGCTAAAGGGCCAAGAAGCTTTGATATAAAGATAAAAAAATCTTTATTTGCCATTAAACTCTCGTGCGCAATAAAATTTTAAATCCGAAAGGACTTCTTCCCGCGCTTTTGACGAGTGACATTGTTATTATATTTGATAGTTTTACAATTCAGCATAAAATTAGGTTTATGTGACAATTTTGATAGTGTTATGTAACATAAGCGCAAATGAACTTATACAGTAATGAAAAAAACTCAAATATAACACGTCTATGCACTTTTTGGAAGACGTCATTAAGTCCATGAATAAAACCTTGTAAAATCGTTTTACGGGTGGTATTTAAACTCCAGGATTGGGTCTAGGTACCCTTCCCAACTAATTTTTCAGTACAGTTCCTGAAGACGGAACATCTACAATTACGATTTTGAAATGGTTCTGAACTAAAGACTTGGCTGTATGTGCTAGATTTTAATCCGCAGCCAAATAACAACTATCTGGAATCATTAAATTACTGTCCGTGGCAAGGTCTGTAAGTAACAACTTCTTTTTCTAATGCAACGTCTGGAGCCATTGAAACATACGGCCCACCTGGTGTGAAATGGTCGCGGTTGCCTTTGAACGCTTGAACTCTTCAGGAACTTACTGGTAACATCGTTCGCCAACTGGTTTCGGAGACAACAAAAACAGACTTTCAATCCTTGGAATTAGTGAGCTTAACCACCTTTAAGCTCACAAATTCCAAGGATTGTACGCTTTAAGAGAGCAGTAGATAGCCTACTGAATATAGTACCGGCCTATAATATAAGGTCCCTGGTTTTTCCGGATTTTAGTACTTACTAAGGCGGAGACTATAGAACGCCAGGTGCACCAATCCAAACATACCGCTCTCGCTTCTTCCACACTCATCAACCTCTTCATGCATGCTCTTCGGTTTTGGGTACTCTTGATTTGGCCCTTTTTCTACACATCACCAATTTTTTTTATACCACTAAGCTCAAGCATACGGCCTGCCGGATGGTAAACAGTCACCGTAGCCTATGGACATTTGCAACACCAGGGGTGTCTTAGGTTTTCGCAACTGTTACACATTGAATTAAAAAAAAATTAACGGAAGTATCGCGTGTTTTATTTATTTTGTTAAACCTGACGTTTCGCATGCCCCTCGATGGCCCCTCCCGACATCACCACTCACTCTTGCCTGATACACTTCTTTCGTAACTCTTTTGTCACTCATTCTTTCTAAATGACCAAACCGTCTCAGCATACCCTTTTCAATTTTTGTCACTACATCAACTTTCATTCCACAAAGTTCTCGTATCGTGCTATTTTTTGTTCTATCAACCATTGTCACTCCTCAGCGCTGTCATTAATCTTATTCCCCGTGACTTAATCCACGTATATCCCGTAGAAACAGCTTTTTCTACTTACACTTTTTTCCCTTGGTTTCTAAGGGTGTTATAGTGATGCCGATTAGCCCATAACCTTCCTCAAGAATTGGGCTATCAAATGAAAATAGAATTTTTAAAACCAATTAGTAGTTCAGAGATTAGTGCGTTCAAATAACCAATCTGTTCCGCTTTATATATTTGTAACGACGTAGTATTTAATACTCGTAGCAGAATGACCATCCGAACTGCAAACACTAGTTACAGTAATGAAAGATGATTGTATGAAGAAAGGCTTACAATTGAATGCGAAGAAAATCAAGATAATGGTATTTGAAAGAGAGATGACCAGAACGGACACTAGGATTACGGTTGATGATGTAGTGTTGCAGCAAGTGGATGAGATTGTATATTTTGGAGCGCTTTTAGCAGCGATGAAAGCTACACCGCCGATGTGGAGAGACGAGTGAGTGCAGGGAACAGCGTGAATGGAGCGTTGGGTAAAATTCTGAGCAGCCGAAATCTTAGCCAGAAGGCACAGCTCACTGTACACAACGCGGTGCTAATCCCAACGCTAATTTATGGAAGTAAAAGCCGGGTACGGCATGGAGAGCATGAAAGTAGAATAAATGCGATCGAGATAAGAGCATTGCGCAAAATTTGTGACGTAATGCTTGCTGACCGCGTTCGTAATGATGACGTAAGAAAGAGAGTTAGTATGAAAGATAGTGTCGGTCTTAAAATAAGAAAAGGCATGTTCCGTTGGTTCGGACATGTAGAAAGAATGCAGGATGAAAGAATGACAAAACAGATATACAATGTAAAAAGTAAAAGAAAGTAGTGATAAAAGTAGAAGAAAGTAGGAGACGACGACGACCAAGATTGACCTACGATGATCAAATTGGTCGTGTTTTATCAGAAGGTGATGACAGGAGTCCTTTTTTTTTGCCATCGGCCGCGTTGGTGTGGTGCCCCGGATCTGTCAGCAACAGGGCATCACTGCGACTGGCCAGCCCCTCAAAAGGGGCCGGACTTCTTCTCTCTAGGGGCCATCCCGGCAAATTGGGACGGCCCCTCCGGCGGCGGGACCACTATGGGGCCAGGTTCCCATCCTGACCCCTAGTCCCACATATTAGGGAGGCGGCAATAGGTGCGCATAGCGCCTACGCCGCACTCCCGTCCGCCGTCTCCGGAGCGGGACAGCCTCGGGATCGTCCTCCCTGTCCCGCTCCGAGGCCTCCTTCTGGGACATGACCGTCTCACAGAAGGAGGCCATCGCCTGCCAGGCACTGTCGCTCCCGAGCATGGAGCGGACCACGCTCGGGAGCGAGAGGTCCGCGCTTCCAAGCGCGGACACCAGATCGTGGCGCTGCCGAGACCACCTGGGACACTGCTCCAGCGTGTGTTGGGCAGTGTCCTCGGCCGCGCCACAATCGTGGCAGCCTGGCTGCTCCTCCCGCCTCGCGACCCGGTGCAGGTACTCACCGAAGCACCCGTGCCCGGTGAGCACCTGCACCATACGGAAGGTGAGGGGTTTGCGCCTGCGGCGCATCCACGCCTCCAGGACCGGGCGCAGCGCATCTGCAACGCGGACTCCATACCGCAGCTGCGCCAGGTCCTCCCCCACCTCCGCATCATATGATGACAGGAGTCCTAGAAACCGACGAGCGTGCATGAAAAGAGTTATAAATGTTAAAGAAGCGAGTGAAGTGTTAAAGGACCGCGTCTTATGGCGCTTGGTTCTCTCTCGCTACCCTGCAAGGGATTTGGCGTGAAGTTATATATAGATAGTTTCCTAGTAGTTTACACTGGTTTCTACCTGGCATGGCGGTGAGGTGAGGTTAACTTTGGGTCTTGAGCATGAAAAACCTGCGGAGACCCAAAGACACAATTTGACGTAGTAAAAAAATTAACCGCTTATCTTTATCTTATCTTTTTATCTTATCTTATCTTTTATCTTTATCTTTATTGGCTTGTTGGTTGTCTTCACCGCAAATCATCGTCCCGAAACCCGCACGTCCAAGAAATTATAATTCGAAAGACGTGGCATCAAAGAAAAAGAAGTTCTGATTTTCCCTACGGGTTGTGGAGGTCGGACGGCAGTCGCTCCATGTCAAAATCAGTATCTTCGCCAAAGGTTTAGGTACCGAATCCCGCCAATCCTCATAGATTAGAAAACGGAATAACGTTAAGAAGAAAAATAACGCTATATAACTAACACACACGCCAAATCTCTTGCGGGGTAGGCAGGGAGAACCGAGCGCCACGTGAATTGATCCTTACACATCTCACTCGCTTCTTTAACATTCATTGCTCTTATCATGCACGCTCGCCGGTTTCTAGGGCTCCTGACATCACCTTCTGATAGAACATGACCAATTTGGTCATGGTAGGCAAGTCTTGGCCTACCTCGGCTCCTACAGCCTTCCACTTTTGCATTGTATATCTGCTTCATCATTCTTTCATCCTGCATTCTTTGCACATGTCCGAACCAACGGAGCATGCCTCTTCTTATTTTAACAATAAAAATAACGCTTTTAAGAGATATATATTTGTTTCATTTATTTTAGGTGTATAAACAAACACTTAAAAGAAGGAGTCAATCTCTGTGTTATGTTATTTGTTACTGAAATAATCATTTTTTCATTTTATATTTTTTTTCCCATGTTTCTTATTTATTACACTATCAATATTAACTATGAATTAAACTGATGAATATCCATTTAATTTTTCGACGGCACTAACTGAACTCCACCGCCATTCTCGTCAAAATCCTTCTTAAGACATTATCTAAGATTAGTTTATGAAACATTGTCACATAATCTAAAACCATAATGAGGTTAACATGAGACGTAGCTGTATAAATTTAAATTCCTTTGCCTACCTCAAGAGACAACAAATCAGCTGTGCCCACAGTCCTCAAATAGCAAACCTTAACGGTAACGCGTGCGAGAGGGACGCATACATAAATTTAAACTGTGTCAGATGAGACAGTAGATCGCCGGCATACATTCATTTTGCAGTAGATGGCGAAATATTGTGCCGGAACTATAAAATTTTGTATATTTATCTGTGTGAATTTACGTGTATACAAATGTTTTAGTGATATAAATACAAATCCTGGCGTAGGCATGTACATTCCTCTAAATTCTAAAATAATTAATTATCTTATTTAAAGGCGACTGGCGGGTTTCGGCCTGAAGTCCTACAGCTTTAAGGTTTTTACCAAAAAACACTGTATTTTTCCTAATTTATATTAATCTAAAAACCACCTTCGTAGAACTTGGGTAACTGGAGAAATAAGCATATTTTTCTCATTGTATCTAATCGATTTATCATATGAATTGATTCACACGAAATACGATTTTTTTTATCAGTTACACATTAATATATTATTAGATTCATAAAGATTTTTATTTACTGCCATTGTGTTCATATTTTGTGCATTTTTTTAAATAATAAGAGCTTTCCAACGGATATTATTGTTTACTGTAGTTTAACAATCGATGAGTCAACACCGATTAATCGATTAAATAAAACAGGGCAGCACGGCAACACTGATGCGTTGAAAACTTATCTTGTCAACTTATCTTTTCAATTCATAACCTTAAATGGCTGTTGTTTTGAGATTTTTCTGTGCGATCGATTTTTACTTCCATTGACTTGCGTTTATCTACCCGGACTCCGAACCCTGCGTAAACGTTGACCTGTATTTTAATCAGGTTGCTCTAATAAACCACATATTGAATTAGGTAGGTACCAAATCAAAACATAACCTTATTTATTTGTCAAAAATTAACACACTTTTTCTATCACCTCCAAGTTTTTGGCAAAATTAAAAATACTTTTTGGTTTCCCTATGGAATGATCTTTAACGAGGCAGTAAAAGTTATCGTGTAGGTGATCAGGCCGAACTCCCCTAAGAAACCCCTAAGAAGCCAGTCTACTTTATAAATTTTCTGTGAAGGAACTGACTCACGCTGGTGGAGTTAAGGAAGAGTGTTCACAACATTAATTGAAAACATTGATGTTACAATAATTAAGAGTGATAGACCAATGGATTAATCGGTTTATTGATCAAATGGTCCCCGGTTCGAATCCTGGCATGTACCACTACATTCGTAGTTTTGGATTTATGTACGTATTTGTAATTATCACTTGCTCGGCGGTATAGGTTAACATCGTGAGAAAACCCGCACATCAAAAAAAAAAAAATTCGAAAGACGTGTGACCTAACCTAAGAATGAGCTGGTTTTCCTTCTAGGGTAGTGGTCTGACGGCAGTCGCTCCATTCAAAATCAAAACTAGTATCTTCGCCAAACCGAAGGAAACGGGATAACGCTTTAAATAATTATTATATTAAAAAAGAAATAACCACACAAAGAAAACTTATAAAAAGTAAAAAAAAATCCATAGTCTTGCCTAATTATGGGATGTTTCAAATTTTCGGTCACACATTATATTTGAAAGTAAAGTAAACACCTAATATGCATTTAAGATGCAGCTAACAAAAGAGACCGATTTTGATAAAACATGTCTTAAGAACCACCGCTAGAAAACCGCTTTCAATTAAAAAACTGCATCTAAATCGGTTCACCCGTTTAAGAGCTACAGTGCGATCACAAAAACGTTGTGTATTAGCGCCTAAATATCTGAGCGGGCCTACTGACCAATGGGAGAATAATTTAACCAATAAGGCGATAAGTGCCGCCATGTTGATCCACGAACTAGCTAATAAGAGCTGCGCATTTTACTTTGCCCCCGACCCGTAGCGATGAATTGAGTTACTACGTAATATCTGTTTCATCAGCTCTCCATAGATTATCTCCCTCATGTATCCTAATCCCAATGTTAAGAGAGATAGGGCGCATCAAAGCAGCCCATCTGGGGAAGTACCTTCACCTCACAGAAAACCGCAGCCAAATAACAACTCCCTAGAGGGTTGTTGTGTTCCTGCGTATGAGTGAGGTCACCAGTAAGCTCCCAAGGAGTTGTTGTGTAAGCAGCAGAGGAGGCATCGCGCGAGTGATACTTAATACGAGTATATCGCAAGCGTTAATAGGCTACGGTACTCGCTTTACATCAGGTGGGCCGTATGCTTGTATGACTCCCGATGTAGTATAAAAAAAATCCTTCTGTTCTTCACACAAACATGTTTAATTTTTGTAAGTAATGTTTGCAGTTCCGTTTGTTCGGATTCTTATTTTAACACCGACACTCTCTTTCACAACTCGGTTAATATCATCATTGCAAAGGAAGTATGGATGATATTAGGTTAATTTTCATGTACTCATAGTTTGAAAGATATTTCTTATCAATTAGTACCTTTTGTTATTTGTTCGAGTACTTCTTTGTCCAATGGTACAGCTACCCGATAATGAGATCGTATAATGTCATGTGATATCAATTGCACGATTGTTTACGAACAAAAATAGACGTTGCTTCATCTAGAATGTGCTTAACAATACAGTTGTCTATTTCCTCATTAACTGGCTGTGTATGTGACCTATTTAACTTAGCTAAATTACCTTCGTCATAAGTAAGGTTTGAACACGCAGCAAATGTATGTTCAATTAATAGTTTCGTCATAGTTTTAATATGGTTCGAACAAGTCATAAATGCAAATAGATGCGCAACGGCCTCATTCGCCCATCTGGTATAGTATGCAAGACAAGCTACAATAATTGCAATGTCACATATTACTTGCTTTACCATGACATCGCTCGAGTTCGTTCTACGTCTGGTTTTGTTTTCTAGTTTATTGACCCTAGATACTAGTTCTTTTGAGCGACTTCCTGTTCTATATTTGTCGCTTTTGTATCGTAATAGTACATTGGCGAAAGATTGTGTTTATAGAAGCAATGTCCTAACTAAATCGATAAAATTTGATTCAATAGCTGTAAAATGTAACATCTAAGCCTTGTTGGGCTAATTATGTAGATATCTTTGATCGTCGTAGCATAGTAAAGTGGCATGAATCGAATAAAATAGTTATTATGGTCCTAGAATAGCGCTGGTGTATGACGTCTGAAACTTGCCAATCTGTAACATCATTTCGAAGAAAAGACAACGATGATTAAGCTTTAGTAGTAACATGACCACTTTTCACAAAATAATACGAACTGCAATATAACACATATCTGACTTCCGTAAACCCGCATTATCGTTACGCTTCTAGCCCCTTCTAGTGAAATGGAGACCCGTATCCTAGCATATCCATATGGATTGATTATGACCGCATGATGAGAACACACAAAGATTTTTGACACCATTGACGATTTCTTTAACCATCTACGAGTATGAGGTTGGCTGGAAGAGATCTCTGTTAGAGATAAGCTCACCTTTGTACACTATTTATGTAACAATAATCTGTATATGAATGTGCAATAAAGAATCTTATAAGGTTCCAAGTAACAAAGATTATGCGTGAAAATTCTTATCATTTCTCGGGGTATTATTAAATAAGGATCTTAATTAGTTACATTGCAGACCATTAGCAACAGATTTTTGAGCCTCTGATAGAGGACATGGCAGGTTTATAAGGTTAAAGAAAAAGGTTATAACCGAGCGAGGATGGATTTAGTGTATGTATGTATGTATGTATATCTTCACGCCAAGTCCCTTGCGGGGTCGGCAGAGAGAACCGAGCGCCATAAGACGCGGTCCTTGCATAGTTCACTCGCTTCTGTGATATTCATAGCTCTTTTCATGCACGCTCGCCGGTTCCTGGGGCTTCTGACATCACCTTCTGATAAAACACGACCAATTTGGTCATGGTAGGTTAGTCTCGGCCTTCCTCGGCTCCTACATCCTTCCACTTTTGCATTGTATATCTGTTTCGTCATTCTTTCGTCCCGCATTCTTTATACATGTCCGAACCAACGGAGCATGCCCTTTCTTATCTTAACACCGACACTCTCTTCTAGACCAACTCTTTCTCTCACGTCTTCATTACGAACGCGGTCAGCAAGCGTTATGCCACAAATTTTGCGCAATGCTCTCATCTCGACCGCATTTATTCCACTTTCATGCTCTCTCTACCATACCCAGCTCTCACTTCCATAAGTTAGCGTTGGAGTTATCACCGCGTTGTGTACAGCGAGCTGTGCCTTCTGGCTTAGATTTCGGCTGCCTAGAAGTTTACCCAACGCTCCATTCACCCTATTCCCGGCACTCACACGTCTCTCCACATCAGCGGTGTACCTGCCATTGCTGCTAAAAGCACTTCCAAGATATACAATCTCATTCACTTGCTCCAACACTACATCATCAACCATAATCCTAGTGTTCGTTCCGGTTGTCTCTCTTTCAAATATCATTATCTTGGTTTTCTTCGCATTCAATTGTAAGCCTTTCTTCATACAATCATCTTTCATTGTTGTAACTACGAGGGTCATTTGAAAAGTTCTTAGCCTAACATACTTAATGAAACCACACGATTTTCAGTTTATTTTTATTTTTCAACATACTCTCCTCCGAGCTCAAAATACTTTTTCCATCGACCCGGTAAGGCTTCGATACCCGTTTTAAAAAAATCTTCGTCTAACTCCTCAAAATAAGCGTCCACGGCGGCTATGACCTCTTCATTTGTAAAAAAATGTTTACCACCTAAAAATTTTTTCAGCTTTGGGAACAGATAAAAGTCGGACGGTGCTAAATCCGGTGAATATGGGGGATGAGGTAACAATTCGAAGCCACATTGATGGATTTCTGCCATGGATTGCACAGAGGTATGAACGTCGTCCTGATGAAACAAGACTTTTCTTCTCAATAAACCTGGACGTTTTTTTTTTATTTCTTCTCTCAAACGACGCAACAGGTTGCAATAGTAATCGGAGTTTATTGTTTCACCCTTTTTTAAATAATCCACGAGAATTATATTTTTGCATGCCAAAAAACGGATGCCATGACTTTGCCCGCCGATAAAACCACCTTTGCCTTCTTTGGGGTGGGCGATCCTGCTCTTTTCCATTGTTTCGACTGTTCTTTTGTCTCGGGTGTATTGTGGTGAACCCAGGTTTCATCCATGGTTATAAATCTTTCAACAAATTCTATTGGGTCAGCTTCATATAACTCTAAACAGTCGCGAGAAGTTGTGAGTCGGTTGCGTTTTTGTTCCACTGATAGCAGTCGCGGTACCCACCGCGCAGACACCTTAGAGAATCCAAGTTCAGTAGTAATTATATGATGTGTTTACTCAGATGAGATGCCTACAGTCTTAGCTATCTCCTCGACAGTCAATCTTCGATCAGATAAAATTAAATCACAGATTTTTTCTTTGTTTTGATCAGTGGAAGCAGTCGAAGGCCGGCCACTACGGGGCTCATCTTGAATGGTCTCACGACCACGTTTAAACTCTGCCACCCAGTTTTTAACAGTCGCATACGAAGGAGCGGACTCACCCAAAGTAGCAGACATGTCTTCAAGTATAACTTTTGGAGTTAAATCTTTCAAATTCAGGTATTTTATCACTGCACGATGTTCAATTTTATCCATTTTCAAAAATAGCTCTGACTTGACTTACGGTATCACGTGTAAACGAACAATGAGTTACTGTGAATAAACTAAACTGTGCATACTTGTTGCTAAATAATGTAACTACAAAATGAGGGTAGTTAAAAAAACCAATGACTTTAACCATGTTAAATTAAGAACTTTTTAAATGACCCTCGTAGTGTTTGTGTTGTGTTGTGCAGTTCGGATGATGAGTCTGCTATTAATGCCGCATCGTCTGCATAAAGCAGGCAGTTGACCACTGAGTCACCCATTCGTATTCCCACATTCATATTTCTTATTCTCTGAAGACAACTGTCCAAATACAGGATGAACAGCCGAGCCGACAGCACGCATCCCTGTCTGACACCAATGTTGACATCAAACCAGTGCGACAAGCTGCCGTCCATCCGCACACATGCTGTACAATCCTCATAAGTGGATTGCACAGCACGGAGTAGGTCACCGTCAACCCCAGGCAAAATGTTCCAGATGGATGAAATGGATTTAGTGTTACCAAAATTTCCTATTAATCGAGTGTAGTATTGGTAAACAAACTTATATCCTTGAAGGTTCAAATCAAAATACATAAATTACAAGCAGGCAGATACGATCCGAAAACAATTGTGAATTCCTAAATAACTAAAATAATAAAATTAATCCCTTAGTAATCAAACTACCAATATGATATATACAAAACATTTGAATATGTTATTTTAATTAATTGGGAAATCTGGTCAATTGCCTTTGATTTAGGTGACTTTGGTTGCCTTTATTTGGAAAGATTTTGTTATGTTTGCGACCTATTTACTTAGTTAAGTGATTTCTATTTTACATTGTTTAGCTAACAATAACATGTAGTCACGACACTAAAAATACAGACAGTGGAGGAATTACGTAACTTTTTCAGTCTATCGATGCATGATTGGAATTTAGATGTTTACGACTTTATTTTGATAAACTATTGATCAAATAGACATGTTTGAAAAAAAATGATATCTTTCACAAATAACAAACATATTGTTTAGTTATCATAATAATACCACAAAGACCTGCTTCATATACATATATATATACATAATTACTATGGGTAAATGCTGGTCAATTTCCTCTAGATTCAGGGGGCCTATTTGACAAACTCGCTCTTCAAAAAGAAAGCCCCACATGTGATGGACCCAGCAATATCCCGATAAAGCGACAAGGAACGAGGTGGACTTCATTGACGAATTACGTATCAAACTCATTTCCGATCTACTTGTGTAAACTTTTTGAAGGGTTGTCACGAATCGTCTCCCTCATAGACTTTTTGGCTATCTGCCACCGGAACAGGTTGTGTTTTTGTACCGTGTACCACATTCATATATTGCGTCAGTGTTTAGAAATCTATTGTGTACAATATACCGTTCGGTATGGCTTTATTGATTACAAAAAAAAAATACTTCGCTTCTTAATCAAGCTCAAGACATCAAGACACCTGTAGGGGTAGGGTTACTCTTGACGCCAATTCTAATGACAATCCAATTCCAATGTGAAAATTTGAGTAATATATCATAATCGCAACCATAATTTGTTCAACGTGGGTTTTGTTTCTTGTTTTTTTTTTTTTTAATTTTCTACAGAGATACATAGACGATTTCTATAATAACATGTACATGTATAATATTGTCCGGTAGCTTCCACACTAGGTCGAGCCTGTCTCGTGGAAGATCGATTGAATCTCATTACTAGCGCCTAACAATAGAATTGACGATCAAAACTAATCTGGTACTCCTGTCGTACTTCGAAAGATTCATTCCTATTTCGATTTATCGGAATTGGTTTCCAGAGTAACCCCACTTATCTGTTCTGTGGGTGTATTCACATTGTTTTTGAAAGCCTTATTCGAAATGAATTCAAAATATGGTCTTCCAAGGCAATGTGAAGTGTCTACTGGAATCCTTACAGCAATGTTAACTAGACCATCGCCAAATGGTATGAATCTGCATAACATTGCAGCGTCCAGGATCGCCCATCTAAGGCTATGCAGCTGCAGCGAAGAGTACAACAGAGGAAGTTAAGTCGCCGGAGCTCTTCACACCTTCACTAGAGGATATATTCGAGACGTTAAACAGGAACACATGTGGTGCCAATGTTAATCCATCTCATAACTTTGGCTTATTGGCGACAGAGTCATGATGGTTGAATCTGTGGCGCATCTCAGTTGGATGCTTAAGTAGGGCTGTGGAGCTGGGGAATTAAAAAACGACGAAACGCATGTACAACTAATTCATCATCCCTAACTATGACAACCAGTCATAGAGAAAATTGATGGGAGTAATTAATGTCCATACAGTTTGATTTCAGCAAAGATAAATTGATTAAATTGTTGAGTTGAGTTGTATAAATTGATGAGCTCGGTGGCTTACTTTGGCGCTAGATGGCGCTGTGTAATTTGTCCGACAATATTTATTTATTTATTTAAATATTGTGGGAAACTTCGGCACCTCGTTACAGAATTAATACGACAACGTGTGAAGAAACGTCATTAACCAGAGCACCCTCACCACTTTGACCTACGGTGCCGGGATATAGATCTTTACCGTTGGACCGATTCACATGTTGAAAGGCACACAGCGAGTGATGGAAAGAAAGCTGTGTTTGGCATTACTCTAATTGATGAAATCCGCATCATACAAATTCGACGAAACAACGGTGTCATCATAATCCTCAGACAGCTATCAGTCATTTTCAAAGTTGAAGTGGTAATTTCAGTACCAAAATCATCTGAGTCAGTTATAGCAGATATTAGGAAATCCTAGAGTCGTGGTGATCGAACGTCCTGTGGGTGCCGCATTCCAGGTGGACCTATGACCTCAAACGAGCACTGGTAGTGACTGAATGCGGAAAGCGCATGATAACATAAGGCTATCCAACAGCAAGGCTGATGATGATCCAGATGCAACCCCCGTCAAGGGTTGAACATGAACGCCCCTTTCTATAAATGTAGCATAATTGTCAGTTAATACAATACCGTTTATCAATTGATCGATAGAAAAAAAAAACATTATTACCCCGTTAACTAGATTAATGACAATTTACATAAAAGAGGACCTAATGCTTTCTTCATAAATGAAATTTCTACAATTGGGAAACTTATAGATACTTATACAAATTTACACAATGAGCACAAGGGAACAATAACAAAACATTACACAGAAATAAAAAAAATATGGTTGGTTAGTGTTGTGCATTGAACTGCATTTTAAGTCAGTGTTCATTGTTTATAAAAGACCCATTCAAATTACAACAATAATAACGTAAATCCGGTACCTGAAAAGTTGCCAAATACATTAAGTATTCTATTTAACATTTAATAGAGAGATTGCTACGATTTTTGAAGCTTACTAACGTAATAAATTATAATGAATTACTCGTTTAATAGTTAAAATTATTGTTCAAATCATCATCACTTGTTTACCATAGACAAGGCAATTCAAACTCTATTACCTCGTTTTTAGTTTACATTTATGGAACGACAACATTTATATTGAAATTGGAATACTTATATAATGGCAATAGACAACATGCAACTTTTTTTTTTGTTAAAACAGGTATAGCAGACTACGAAATAAAACTTGTTGAGGCCAGAAACGTCGAATTACAATAAGATTACAAGATGACTCACTCAGGCATTCAACCCTAAATCGCTGTTGGAGAAAGCGCAAACGGTCTAGTCGACAAAAAAAGTTTGTAGCTCACCTGATTACTTCGAGTCACTCGATTTCACTCACCAAGTCTTTAAAAACACTTTTCCAAACAAAAACTCAGGCTTAAAACCACACAAAACAAAATACAAACTCGTTCACTCGATTATACCTGCAAAAGAAAACCCAGCATTATAGTTTTATATAACTGTTGTACCTACTTCCTACAGTCGCATTTTAACCGGGTTTAGAAAAACATAACATATCGAAATAATAAACATTTCAAACTCACAAAATGTGTGTTCGCTAAGAAAGTGCTTTGTCATGAAGTTTTAATCGCCTTGGATATTTGTTGACGTGAGAAAAAAATGAGTTGTCGCGTTGTAGACAAGGACACGCGCCGACCCCCCGCTCGCAACTGACTTGTCTGTCGACTCTGTCGAACCAGCCGGAGCAGTGGTGCCAACATACCCGTTTTAGGAGAGGCTTTACCATCATTACAAACACAGCCTTTCATTCCCCATGCAACAAGTTTATCTTTTATACACCTTAACCCAAACTAACAAAGTGTTAATTCGTTCAATTACCTCATTCGGACAGCAAAATCAAGTGTGTTTATATTTACAATCATGATAAAACGCGTACAAAGGAATATTTATCGCTTTTGAGAAAGAAAAAAGGCATAATTGAATGTGATTGTGTGAAAATGCTTTGGTTTCACACGTCTCAATGTTTCAAGATGTCAGTTTTAGCTTGTTGATAACTTAATTGTGGTTGTTTGCAATAGTTAACCCGTCTAGCATTGACGGGCATCCGTTACATGGCAATTAATTCTTTACGCGTTGGCAATAAGGATTGCATTGGTTACGCCGACAAATATGGCTGGCTAAATCATGGGTTTGTGCAAGTAGCGACTACTTTCTCATACAAATAGGATTTTCTAAATTAGTGCCGTTTCCTTGTTTGTGAGATATTTATAAATACGGCGGTTATGCAAAGAAACGTAAAAACATTTGCTATCCCACATGTACTTAATACTTAATGGATTTTGCGAAAATCAATTCACAGATAATTTGTTCTTCTATAGATTATGATATACATTGCAGCTTAATAAGTGTAACTTTTTGACATTGGTAAATGTAATCGGTAATGTGTAAGGAGAAAATTAAAATATTAAAAAAAAGTGTGTGTGTACTTATGCACACACGTAAGAAGTTGTGCTTCTTTCGCGTAACAAAACAAAAATTACTCCAAACATGCCATCCTGCGAGCCAGTACTCTAAGTTTGTAAAACGGAACAATAATATAATAAATTATCAATTAATATAATTCTCCACCGTATATAATTTGAAGACACATATGTATGTATGTATATCTGCACGCCAGTTCCCTTGCGGGGTAGGCAGAGAGAACCGAGCGCCATAAAACGCGGTCCTTACATACTTCACTCACTTCTGTAGCATTCATAGCTCTTTTAAAGCACGGTTCCTGGGGCTCCTGACATCACCTTCTGATAAAACACGACCAATTTGTTCATTGTAGGTTAATGTCGGTCTTCCTCGGCTCCTACATCCTTCCACTTTTGCCTTTCGTTATCTTAACACCGACACACATATTTATATATAAATATGTTTTATCTTGAATTAAACAATTTTTAATAGAAATATCGCGTATTTTATTTATTTTGTTGAATCTGACGTTTCGAACGCTTTGCAGCGTCCGTGGTCGCAGATAGACTAAGGTGACATTTGTCTTACATTGGTTATTCAATTATTACATCTACCGATATGGATGAATTAATTATATATGTTCCGATTCACACAAAAATCGCTCACGGTCTCCGAACGTTTTTTAGTAGATCTCTGGGTTTGTGACTTGATTATTTTTAAGACTGGATCCCAAGCAGGTGGTACTTGCCAAACATCTTCTCTAGTGAAATTGGGGTGTTTTCTTATTGTGATGTCGGGAGGGGCAGTCCTAGACGCACACGTATAGATTATTTTGGGATGTGGTGAAAAAGTGCCAAATCAAAAGCACATGAAACCGAAGAGCACGCATGAAGAGGTTGAAGAGTGTGGAAGAAGCGAGATAGAAGAAGGGTATGTTTGGATCGGTGCACCTGGCGTTCTATAGTCTCTGTCTATCTCAATAGGAGACAGGCGTGATGATATGTATGTATGTATGTTAATTATTCTCAAACAGTCCTGATTATAATATTAAAATACATGATGTCAAGAAATCTATCGTAATAAATGTAAGCCACATAAATTGAAAAAAATTAACATAGTATCCTCAAATAAGGAGGCGCAGCGATTAATAACGCGACTTTCACACTAACACTCATGGGTTCGTTTCCCACACAGGACAAATATTTGTGGGCATGAACATGTCTGTTTGTATTGGGTTTGGTATTTTTAAGGGAGATAGGGTGTATCAAAGCAGCCTGTCTGGGGTAGTACCTGCACCTCACAGAAAGCCACAACCATAGATAACAGAAACAATGGGAGATGTGACATACCACGCGATCTTACACCGGGACGGTTGTCGCCGAGTTTCACCCCACTATAAAACACTCACACACTTAAATAAATAAAAAATATCATTCTACGCACACAAGTACAACGACACACATTTGGTAAGACGCTGTCATTGGATGTTTATTTAAACAACACCCAAGTAAGCACGCACTACTACATTTATAAAGCGGCAGAAACAAGCGGCCGTATCTCGAAACTGTACACACAGTGAACGAATAATATTACTCGCTTTACATTGCGTGTTGGTAAACGAGCGGTGGAGACTGCGTAATGGTAGAAAAGCAATGTATGATTAAGAATGAGAAATTTGATATTTATAATTTGTATCGTGGTAAGGCCCTGGTAGAAATGGCGTCAGAGAATTTTTGAAATTAATTCTGTATTTATGCTTATAAAACGTAATATTATTTGTACTTATAGGTGATAAGTGATTCCATTTGATTTAAAGTTAACCACTGCACTTCTATTTTTGCAAAAAGGCAACAGCACAACTTGGCATTTTGCTAAAACAAGGAGCAACGTATCTCAATCGAACTTGATTGCAACTAACTAACTGTTCTTGGCAATGTTCTCGTTTTGAGCATATTGCGGCGATACCAACCACGCCCCCTCGTCACATCTCCCGTTGTTTCTGTTATCTATGGCCACAACCTTCCTGGAGGGTTGTTGTGATTCCTGCGTGTGAGTGAGGTTACCAGTAAGCTCCTGAGAATTTGCTGTGTTAGCAGCAGTAATGACATCGTGCGAGTGATACTAATTGTGTCAGTGTGGGGTATGTCCACTACCCTCATAAATAATTGATATGCATGATTGTCGATATTGAATAAAGCAGTCTGCCTCTAACGCATGTTTAATTGACACACGACACTTGACATGGCGCAGCCGGTAAACGAAAATGAAAAAACCGATTTTGGAATAATCGAAACTTTATAATCCTACATAGTTTAAAGGTAACAAATAAAATGCAAACAATATTGTTGCCTCTATTACAAGCGATTATTGGCTAGGGTAGCCGCTTTAAATAAGGTGGGCCGTATGCTTGTTAGCCTCCCAACATTGTATAAAAAAAAAAAAATAGAGCATAAATCAATCAGCATTCGTAAGTTTGATAAGATGTTAAAAACACTAAGATATACAATAGACAGTAATGCATCATATGCGATATACTCTCCAAATAACTCACTAAATATTGCGGGCCAGCATGGTAGCGTCAACTAACAGGACACTGTAGTCCTTTGTCAGTTGCCGCTGCAATTTGGGCTCCTCTTTTCGCTTTACCAACAGGCGAAGCGGAACCACTATGCTGAACCAATATAAAAAAAAATATAGAAGAATGACATGGTCAAATCAGTGATATCATATATAATATATATATATCATATATATAATAGTATCCTTCCCAATAGGGAATACGGGAAGGAGTTCGTTCAAATCTCGCTTTATAAAAGTCGAAAGAACTCACAGATCATTAACTAAGATGCAAATGTATTTTTTTTATTAAGAATGCAGGTTGAAAATATATATATTTGTTACAAACTGTCGTACCCGTTTTCAGCCCCCTAAAGGTGGAATTTTGAATTGGACGTGTGGGTTTCCTCACGATGTTTTCCTTCACCGCCGAGTAAGTGACAATTATGTACATAAATCCGAAGAGACGAATTTAGTGATACATGCTCCACAAGACTCGATCCTTACAAACCTAACTTCTCATGCACGCTCACCGGTTTCTAAGGCTCCTGAAATGGCCTTCTGATAAATGTGTTAAGTGTTATGGGTACCAGACAACTGATAAACATATGTAAATACATTTTTTTGCAAATACATACTCGTGATACATATAAAACACCCAGACCAAAAAAACAGACATGTTCATGCAAGCAAATGTTTGTCCTGTGTGGGAATCGAACCCACGAGCGTTGGTGTCAAGGTAGCGTTACTAACCACTGCGCCACCGAGCTCTTCTAAATTAATAATTTTGTAAACCGATTCAAAAAATAAATATTATCAAATACCTACGTGACTTACGTCATTATGTATTAGTTACCGCCTGCCTCATCAGATTATGATAGTATAGAGGTAGACCTTGTACAAAAGTAGTCTGCGTGGGTACCTATGTCTCACCTATTTCTACAGCCAAGCAGCTATATTTATATAGCTGTATTCTGTTTTGAAGAGTGAGATATAGCAGAGAAATTACTGGTTACTTTGACGAAACATCCCTAGGTCACAAGATTGGCAGCGCGCGAGTAACATCTACCTCTCTTAAAACACCGAGACCAAGAGAAACAGACATGTTCATGCACACAAATGTTTGGTCGGGGCGTTTTTAAGAGAGGTGGGACGCGTTAAAGCAGCCCGTCTGGGAAAGTACCACCTCACAGAAAAACCACAGCCAAATAACAACACCCCAGAAAGCTGTTACGTTTCTGCCAGTCAGTGGGGTCACCAGTAAGCTTCTAATGAGTTGTTGTGTTAGCAGCAGAGTTGTTGTGTTCGCAGCAGAGGTAGTATCGGTGATACTTAATGTATTGCAAGCGTTCATAGGCTACGGTAACCGCTTTGTATATGCTTGTACGTTGCATAAAAAAACAAGTGCACCGTATGATTGTATTTCCTCTTTTGTATAAAAATAAATGTATCTCTATAACAGATTTTGGCCGTGCGGCCTCGGCGTATAAATAGGCCACCGCATTTTGTGTGGGTGTCGTAAAAAGCGACTAAGGGAAATATCCAGGAGCCGGGCAGCAGCGTCCCCTGCGTGCTTTAACAACTTACTGCGGTTGCCAACCCGCCTGCCAAGCGGCAAATATGGCAAAACCTCTTCTCTAGAGGGGAGGGCTATGTTCAGCAGTGAACGAATACAGGCTGAGATGATGATAAAAATAATTTCCAACGTATTTTAGTGTGGTATTTGTAGTCTTTATCAAAAGAATAACTGCGCTAGGTAGCTATACCTTTTATATTGTTATACAATAATATTACGTCATTGGGATGATACCGAATGGCGGCGGCGCAGGTTTTATAACAAATTGTTGTATAATGTTGCATACATAAATATATAATTTGGTTTAGGTGTGTTTAGTGAGAGTGAATTGCGAATCGACGTAATTAGAACAACTCAATACTCATCTACCTCGACCAAATTGGCCGAGTTTCATTTGAAAGTGATGCAGAGTAGGCAGCAGCCCTAGAATCCGACGAATGTGTATTATTTACATATTGAGAGAGGTAGGGCGCATCATAGCGTCTGGGGAAATACCATCCACCTCACAGAAAACCGCAGCCAATAACAAGTCCCTTGAGGGTTATTGTGTTCCTGTGCGTGAGTGATGTCACCAGTGAGCTCCTAAGGAGTTGCTGTATTAGCAGCAGAGGAGATATCGTGTGAGTGATACTTAATGTATTACAAGTGTACTTAGGCTACGGTAACCGCTTTACAGCAGCTTTACCATATGCTTCACTATCTTCCGACGGCGTAAAAAAAAATTGATGTAGCTACTAAATAAAAATTAAATACAACTTTTTAAATAAAAAAGTGAAACCAAATTACTTGAAGTCGTCGCCTATTTATATATATGCTATATCTATACTGGCGTCGAATTCTATGAAGTCGCTTTCTCTTTTTTATTTTAAAAGTTTTATTATTTAAAAGTTTTTATTTCAGTTATGCAAACAAATTTTTTTTTTGTAATCCGTTTCGTTACGTCGTTACGTCAAAAGATTGCTTTTAGCAATAAGGTTGCCTTGTTGCATAGTACATTTCTAAAATTGTAAAAATCTTTTTGAATGTATTTCCAAATATCTGTATTATGCAAATAAAGTGTATTCTACCTATTTATCTGTGAAAGTATTTTAGCTCCTTTTACCTTGAAGCACGTAGAGGAAGATTACTCTTTGGTCTATTTCTGAACAACTTTGTCTTTGCCTTCTTCCTTGTCATCTGCCACGACGATTATCAACAGCATTTTGTTACAGACGTATTTTTATATATAATGAGTTTCAGGTGGGTGAAATTTTAGTCTCGCTAATCATTAAATTGAATGGTCCCATATTATGGCGCTTGGTTCACTCTGCCTTCCCTGCTACGGACCTGAAGAGATACCATAGTATAGTAGTACTAATCGCTAAAAGTATATGCAATTTGATATGAACAATCTAGTGCTTATGTTATGTATGGTAATAAGTTGAACAGCTCCTCCGAACACTCCCCATGATACAATTTGTACAGTACACAAAGAGAAGCAACGTTTCTTCGTGTAGAAAGCAAGTCCAGCCGAGCAGAGATCACTGGGTCGCCGACGATTCGAACTGCTCTACGTTATATGCGATCAAGTACCTAAGCAAATATAATACATATTATATAGACAAGTTTCTTCTCTTTGCAGCTGTTCCCAATGCAACTTCAAAGCGCAGTTCGAGAGTGTCCTGAAGATGCACCAGCAACTTCACCACGGATCCCCTCCACAAGACTTCATTAATAAACCACTAGTTTCACAGGTATACTTCTTCTTCCTAGCGTGGTCCCATTTCCTAACTCATTAGGATTATGAGGGTCTATTATGTAACCTTAAGGATCAAATATAGATTTCTACTAAAAGCGACTGCCGTCAAATCTCCTCAACCCAGCGGGAAACCCAGACTTTTCTTAGGTAAGGTCAAACGTCTTTCGAAATATAATTTCGTGGCCATGCGGGTTTCCTCACGATGTTTTCCTTCACCGCCGAGGAAGTTTACAAAATTCGCAGGTATGTATGTATATCTTCACACCAGGTCCCTTGTGGGGTAGGCAGATAGAATCGAGCGCCATAAGACGCGGCCCTTACATATTTCATCAATCTGTGTGCTTCTGTGATATCCATAGCTCTTTTCATGCACGCTCGCCGGTTCCTGGGGCTCCTGACATCACCTTCGGATAAAACACGACCAATTTGGTCATGGTAGGTTAGACTCTGCCTTCCTCGGTTCCTACATCCTTCCACTTTTGCATTGTATATCTGTTTCGTCATTCTTTCGTCCCGCATACTTTCTACATGTCCGAATCAACGGAGCATGCCTTTTCTTATCTTAACACCGACACTCTATTTCAGACCAACTCTTTCTCTACAAAATTCGGAAGCACGAATTTAGTGGTACATGCCCGCAATAGGCTTCAAACCCGGAACTGAAGGTGAAGGAACAACGTTGTGTATACCTTTCACAAGTATACAAAGCGTAGTTGCTTTTTAGGGTTTCGTATATAGCACCAACGCTCGTAGGTTCGATTCCCACACAAGACAAACATTTGTGTGCAAGAACATGATTTATCGGTCTGGGTGTTTTGGGAAAGGTAGGGCACAACAAAGCGGCCCGTCTGGAGAAGTACCTTCACCTCACAAAAAACGGCAGCCAAATAACAACCCTCATGAGAGTTGTTGTTTTACTGCTAGTTTGTGAGGTTGCTAAGGAATTTCTGTGTTAGCAGCAGGGGGACAACGTGCGAGTGTTACTTCCTGTATTGCAAGCGTCTATATGCTACGGTAACTAACCTCTCCAAATAAAAAAATATATATATTTTTTTATACAATATCTGGAGCCATACAAGCATACGGCCGGCCTGATGTAAAGCTGTTACTACAGCCTATGAACGCTCGCAATACATTACCTAACTATCACTCACGCGATGCTATCTCTGCTGCTAGAACAGCAACCCCTTAGGAGCTTACTGGTGACCTCATTCACACGCAGGAACAGAACATCCCTCCAGGGAGTTATTATTTGGTTGTGGTTTTCTGTGAGATGGAGGTACTTCCTCAGACGGGCTGCTTTGATGTGCTCTACCTCTCTTAAAACATCCAGATCAAGACAAACAGACATGTTCAAGCACACATATGTTTGTCGTGTGTGGGAATCGAACCCACGAACGTTGGTGTCTAAGTAGCGTTACAGCGCGTTTCACCACGGCGCCAACGAGCTCGTCATACGCGAATATAGCAGTTCTAGTAGGTATGTGAGAATTAATCCCGTGTCATTTTAAACGAATACGCAGGTTAAGCAACATGGACCGCAGCCTGTCAATGGATGGGGTTATTTATCTCGAGGTTCTCCGTGTTTCGGAGGGCACGTTAAGTCGTCGGTCCCGGCTGTTGTCGATAGATGACAGTCGTTAAGCTAAGTCAGTAGCCCTCGGGCGGCTTGAATACACAGGCATACGCCAATCGGCATTTGAGCAGCAGCGTGGTGGAGTACCTACCTATGCTTTAAACGGTTGAAGAGAGACCCGTATCACTGCAGGGGGATGAGTAAGGGTTGATGTGGCAAGTAGTGGAATCCCCCCCCCCCCCCCCTCCCCCCATTTTAGGCAACTATCTTTTTTTACCCAAGAAAGCAAAGCGAAGCAAATACGGAACCCCACACTGTGCGTGGCCCGACTTGCACTTGGGCGGTTTTTTATATTAATCATTTTTGTAAAACTAAACTCTAATGAGGTAGGGAACCTCATTAGATGATTGATGAATCCATAATTACTTTACAGGAGAAGTCAAGTACCTTGCCTCGAATTAAGATCTCGGAACCACCCTCAGGGAGTAAGGAGAGGAAGGGATTCCAGTGTGAGTATGTGACGTATATCTGCACACCAGGTCCTTTGCGGGGTAGGCAGAGAGAGCCAAGCGCCGTAAGACGCAGTCATTACACACCTCGCTCGCTTCTTGAACATTTATAGCTCTTTTCATGCACGCTAGCCGGCTCCTAGGATTCCTGATGTCACCTTCTGATAAAACACGCCCAACTTGGTCATAGTAGGCGAGTCTAGGTCTTTCACAGCCTCTACATCATCCAGATCAGATGCATGGCGTCTCAACCTTGGCTGGTGCAGTCATCTCTGGTAATGCCCGCCATAGAAACATGAAGAGCATGCACCCGGTACCGTTGCTGCCCTGGCTGCTCCGGTCGTCTCTGCGACACATGTTTCTCTTCACCAGGCATCCTCGGGCGCTGCAGATGTTACTCGTTAGAATAACATGCTACGAAACTTTCAGACCTGTCCCTTGAGTCATCTTTGGAAACTTATCTCTACGGCGATTTTATTGTATGTACGAGAATGCTGAGCATGACTAGCTCGGTGACGCAGTGGCGAAACGCGCTGTTGCGTTACTTTGACACTAACGCTCGTGGGTTCGATTGCCACACAGGACATGCTTTTGACAGGATTGTTTGTATTGGTCTGGATACTTTTAAGAGAGGTAGGGCCCATCGAAGCAGATCGTCTGGAGAAGTACCTCTACCTCACAGGAAAATGCGTGTGAGATCACCTGTAAGCTCCTATGGAGTAGCTGTGTTAGCAGCAGATATGGCATCGCTCGAATAATACTTAATATATTTCGAGCGTTTATACACTACGGTATCCGCCTTACATCAGATAGGTGGTATGCTTGTATGGCTGCCGATGTAGTATAAAAAAATGCACTTTTAGATAAGAGTGGGCGGTTATCAACCATGATTCACTATCATATTTCAACGTTACCAATGATGCACAATGCAATCTACTATATTAACAACTTTGTATGCATTACAAACTATATAACAAGGAGTGTGCGGATTATCTGTTACATTTAATACCAGATACACTAATAAGCCATAATATAATTATAGAAATTCCATTCGTGTTATTCAGACTTATCTATCTATCATATTCTATTACTTTACACGAGCAGTTCCTATTTATCAATATATTATTACGTGAATATCAACCCACATGCCAGAAAGATATTTATAAAAGGCAATTTGATCTAAACTAATTTGTGTGCTTCCGCTCCCGATTAGTTCGTGCAAACTACTGCCGGCCGGCACCCACCCATTAGCATTAGTAGATGCATGCCGCCGCTGCCTTGCTTATTCGTAGCATGTGTCTAACGACTAACATTTACACTACAGCGCCTGAGGATGCCTCGTGGGGAGGCGATACACGTGTTGCGGAGATGACCGGGGCAGCCAGGGCAGCAACGGTGGCGGGTGCATGCGATTCACATTTCAGATGGCATTCGCAGTGACGACCGGAGCAGCCATGGCAGCGGCGGCATGCATCTACTAACGATAGTGGGTGGGTGCCGGCCGGCAGTAATTTGCACGAACTAATCGGGAGCGAAAGCACTCAAAATAGTTTAGATCAAATTGCCTGTAAATTTGACTTCGCGAAATATCGCGTGAATCTATTAAATATTTATAAAAGAAATATATACAATATTTGCATATACCTATTTAATCTGTTTCCCAATGACATGAAGCTACTGGAAGGTAAAGCCCTTAAGTCTATATTGACTAAGTGGTTATTGGAATAGTGTTTCTACTCCGCAAAATAATACATTGACTATTGTAAGTCAGAAAATATATAAATTCTATTAATGCATATAATAATAAAGTAATGATATTTGTAATGCAACTCTAAATTTTATTAATACTATTTTTTTTAATGACGTGATATTTATGATTTCCTTGCCTGCTATCAGGATTAATACACGGCACTATACATAAAAATAAGACTTTTTTAACTGAACTGTATTAGTAAATAAATGATTTATGATTATGAAGCAAAGGTATTTCGTATTATTTGTCTATAGTCTTACTGAATACCAAAAATAATCAAATTGTGATAATATCATAATCATAGTTTGTCTAATGGACATTTGTGTATGTGTATATTAGTTAATCAAACGTTTAAACTTAAAAATGAAATGAATTATGGCCGAATTTCGACCACTGAGCGGGGGTGAATGAAAAACTTTCTACCCCTTTAGCACATACACATTGCGTGCACGGAGGAGTGTGGTATTTGGCATAATTAAAGTATATATGGAAAAGAAATGCAGAAATATAAAAATTATGCATAATATGTGTTACAAAATATAATAAATTAAACGAGTGATGACGGACTGAAGCAAGCTCCCAGGTTACCGCTCACTTTCGGTACCACCCTCGCTCAATTAAAGATGAATCAAGATTTCTCGTTATAATCGTTCTTTAATAAATCTTCAACAATGCAGACGGCAGCAAGCTCCAGCTTACAGCTCACTTTCGGTATCACTCTCGCTCAATTAAAGATGAATCAAGATTTCTCGTTATAATCGTTCTTTAAAAAATCTTCAACAATGCAGACGGCAGCAAGCTCCAGCTTACCGCTCACTTTCGGTGCCACTCTCGCTCAATTAAAGATGAATCAAGATTTCTCGTTATAATCGTTCTTTAATAAATCTTCAACAACGCAGACTGCAGCAAGCTCCAGCTTACCGCTCACTTTGGGTATCACTCTCGCTCAATTAAAGATGAATCAAGATTTCTCGTTATAATCGTTCTTTAATAAATCTTCAACAATGCAGACGGCAGCAAGCTCCAGCTTACAGCTCACTTTCGGTATCACTCTCGCTCAATTAAAGATGAATCAAGATTTCTCGTTATAATCGTTCTTTAATAAATCTTCAACAACGCAGACTGCAGCAAGCTCCAGCTTACCGCTCACTTTGGGTATCACTCTCGCTCAATTAAAGATGAATCAAGATTTCTCGTTATAATCGTTCTTTATTAAATCTTCAACAATGCAGACGGCAGCAAGCTCCAGCTTACCGCTCACTTTCGGTATCACTCTCGCTCAATTAAAGATGAATCAAGATTTCTCGTTATAATCGTTCTTTAAAAAATCTTCAACAATGCAGACGGCAGCAAGCTCCAGCTTACCGCTCACTTTCGGTGCCACTCTCGCTCAATTAAAGATGAATCAAGATTTCTCGTTATAATCGTTCTTTAATAAATCTTCAACAACGCAGACTGCAGCAAGCTCCAGCTTACCGCTCACTTTGGGTATCACTCTCGCTCAATTAAAGATGAATCAAGATTTCTCGTTATAATCGTTCTTTAATAAATCTTCAACAATGCAGACGGCAGCAAGCTCCAGCTTACCGCTCACTTTGGGTATCACTCTCGCTCAATTAAAGATGAATCAAGATTTCTCGTTATAATCGTTCTTTAATAAATCTTCAACAATGCAGACGGCAGCAAGCTCCAGCTTACAGCTCACTTTCGGTATCACTCTCGCTCAATTAAAGATGAATCAAGATTTCTCGTTATAATCGTTCTTTAATAAATCTTCAACAATGCAGACGGCAGCAAGCTCCAGCTTACTGCTCACATGCGGTGCCACTCTCGCTCAATTAAAGATGAATCAAGATTTCTCGTTATAATCGTTCTTTAATAAATCTTCAACAATGCAGACGGCAGCAAGCTCCAGCTTACCGCTCACTTTGGGTATCACTCTCGCTGAATTAAAGATGAATCAAGATTTCTCGTTATAATCGTTCTTTAATAAATCTTCAACAATGCAGACGGCAGCAAGCTCCAGCTTACTGCTCACTTGCGGTACCACTCTCGCTCAATTAAAGATGAATCAAGATTTCTCGTTATAATCGTTCTTTAAAAAATCTTCAACAATGCAGACGGCAGCAAGCTCCAGCTTACCGCTCACTTTCGGTGCCACTCTCGCTCAATTAAAGATGAATCAAGATTTCTCGTTATAATCGTTCTTTAATAAATCTTCAACAATGCAGACGGCAGCAAGCTCCAGCTTACTGTTCACTTGCGGTGCCACTCTCGCTGAATTAAAGATGAATCAAGATTTGTCGTTATAATCGTTCTTTAATAAATCTTCAACAATGCAGACGGCAGCAAGCTCCAGCTTACTGTTCACTTGCGGTGCCACTCTCGCTCAATTAAAGATGAATCAAGATTTCTCGTTATAATCGTTCTTTATTAAATCTTCAACAATGCAGACGGCAGCAAGCTCCAGCTTACCGCTCACTTTCGGTATCACTCTCGCTCAATTAAAGATGAATCAAGATTTCTCGTTATAATCGTTCTTTAATAAATCTTCAACAATGCAGACGGCAGCAAGCTCCAGCTTACCGCTCACTTTGGGTATCACTCTCGCTGAATTAAAGATGAATCAAGATTTCTCGTTATAATCGTTCTTTAATAAATCTTCAACAATGCAGACGGCAGCAAGCTCCAGCTTACTGCTCACTTGCGGTACCACTCTCGCTCAATTAAAGATGAATCAAGATTTCTCGTTATAATCGTTCTTTAAAAAATCTTCAACAATGCAGACGGCAGCAAGCTCCAGCTTACCGCTCACTTTCGGTGCCACTCTCGCTCAATTAAAGATGAATCAAGATTTCTCGTTATAATCGTTCTTTAATAAATCTTCAACAATGCAGACGGCAGCAAGCTCCAGCTTACTGTTCACTTGCGGTGCCACTCTCGCTGAATTAAAGATGAATCAAGATTTGTCGTTATAATCGTTCTTTAATAAATCTTCAACAATGCAGACGGCAGCAAGCTCCAGCTTACTGTTCACTTGCGGTGCCACTCTCGCTGAATTAAAGATGAATCAAGATTTCTCGTTATAATCGTTCTTTAATAAATCTTCAACAATGCAGACGGCAGCAAGCTCCAGCTTACTGTTCACTTGCGGTGCCACTCTCGCTGAATTAAAGATGTCAAAGTCAAAGTCAAAATCTTTTTATTCCGTAAAAATGGCTACATTTGTTTGGAATCGTCACAATTTTTTCCCCTACCGTGCAGTTCATGACTAGGTGAGCACTGATAAAAATACTGCCAAAAAACTCAGGCATCCCTCTTTTGGTATCCAAACAAATTTACATAATTTATTAATTACATTATAATTGGATCGACTCAATCCCAGGCATTTTTATCATTAATATAGTCAGATACTTTATAATATGCCCTGCTACACAATTTGGCTTTAATAGTAGTTTTAAACTTGTTTATTGACAATTCTCTTATATTGCTGGGAAGTTTGTTATAGAACCGTATACATTGCCCCATAAAAGAATTACTTATTTTGTGGAGACGGCTTGCATGTAACACAAGATTATGCTTATATCTAGTATTTATGTTATGAGTATCGCTCTTTTTACAAAATGAGTCTATGTTTTTATGGACATACAAAAGATTTTCATAGATATATTGCGATGCGACTGTTAGAATATTTATTTCTTTGAATTTTTCTCTAAGGCTCTCACGGGGACCAAGTTTGTAGATAGCTCTTATGGCTCTCTTTTGCAATAAAAAGATGGTGTTAATGTCCGCGGAGTTACCCCAAAGAAGAATTCCGTATGACATAATACTATGAAAGTAGCTGAAATAAACTATTCTAGCCGTATCAACATCAGTGAGCCGTCTAATAGTTTTCACTGCATAGGCTGCAGAACTTAGTTTTCCTGATAATTTTTCAATTTGTGGGCCCCATTGTAGTTTGGAGTCAATTGTTATACCCAAGAACACAGTTGTCTCCACAGGGGCTAAATTAGTTCCATTAACATGTACATTGGTAGTCACCTGTCTTACATTAGGTGTTGAGAACTTAATTACTTTAGTCTTTTTATCATTTAAAAGCAGATTATTAACATTAAACCAATGCATAACTTTAGAGAGAGCATCGTTAACTTCGTCATAATTACCTAACTGTCTATTAATTTTGAATGTCAAAGAGGTATCATCCGCAAACAATACAATCTCATGTTTATCCTTTACATAATAAGGTAAGTCATTTATATATACTAAAAATAAGAATGGACCTAGAATTGACCCCTGTGGGACTCCCATGACTACAGGGGACCCCGAAGATATTTTACCATTAACATCGACCTTCTGTATCCTATTGCCCAGATAAGAAGACAGAAGTTCGAGAGCCTTGTTCCTGATACCGTAGTGGTGTAATTTTCTGACAAGAGTGTCATGGTGCACGCAGTCAAACGCTTTAGACAGATCACAGAAAATTCCCAAGGCATCTTGCGAACCTTCCCATGCCGCGAATATACTTTTAAGCAAATGAATCCCTGCGTCTATAGTTGAACAACCTCTAGTAAATCCGAACTGTCTCCTATGAAGCAAATTATGTGTATTAAAATGTCTGAGCAACTGGCTAAGCATTAGTTTTTCAAAAATTTTACTGAGAATGGGCAGTATGGAAACAGGTCGAAAATTCGAAGGGTCCGAACTATCACCAGATTTAAATAATGGAATGATTTTACTATGTTTCATCAAGTCAGGAAATACACCAGATGCCACACAACAATTGAAAATTGTAGCTAAATGTGGAGCGACTGAAATAATAATAGAAGATATGGTTTTGACAGATAGACCCCACAGATCTTTAGTGTTTTTCATATTTATTGATTTAAAAGCGTTCAAAACATCTTTTGGGCTTACAGCTGAAAATTCAAATATTGTGTCGCATTCTACCACGCTCTGTTTGAGAACGAGTTCAGCAGCTATAGAAGAAGACCTAAGATTTCTCGTAGTAATAAGAGGAATGTTAGAAAAATATTTTTCAAACTCAGTCGCAATTTCTACATCATTTTTGATATCTATATCATTTATCTTTAACTGAAAGTCTCGACTACGTACTTTCGCTCTACCCGTCTCATTATTTATCATATTCCAAACAGATTTAATAATATTTGTTGAACCATTAATTTTATTTCTTAAATATATAGACTTAGCATTGGAACAGGCTCGTTTAAATATTTTAGCATAATTTTTTACAAGTTCTTGAAAAGTCGGATTGTGATTACAGGTCCTTTCTTCATAAAGTTCATACAATTTATTCCGACTTTTGTAAATACCAGGAGTTGCCCAATCACTGAACGTCATACGGTCACTTACAGACAGTTGTTTTGGAGTAAAGATTGCATTAAATTCACTAGTAATTAAGCTAAATAATGAACTGTACAAGTGGTCCGGAGTACCGTGATAGGGCAACAATACAATTTTTTCTGCTATATTAGACTTAAATCTTTCTAAGCGGCTTTTACTAAATGGTATATAATTTATTTGCTTTCTTTGTATTTTTGAAGAATTTGGAAATGAAACCAATTGACCTGAATGGTCTGACTGAACTTTATTAATTATAGATTGATATGAAGGTTTTACATTGCTAAATATATTGTCAATACATGTAGCACTTGTAGCAGTTACTCTTGTTGGCTCTGTAAAAATATGATGCAAATTGTTTGATTTAAATAAATTTAAAAAGTTGTAGGTAACAGTATTTTTCTCCAAGATATTTATATTAAAGTCTCCACAAATTATAACAGTTTTATGGCTATTAGATAATTTATTTAAGGCATCCTCCATGATATTTGAAAATGTTTCAAAGGGCGTGCTAGGAGGTTTATACAGGTTCATAACAATGAATCGTTCCAATTCAATGCATGAAATCTCTACAACTCGCTCAACAGAGAGGCTCACAATGTCACACCTTTCTTTAAATTTAAGCAACTTATTTAATAATATTAAGGAGCCACCATGTATACAGTTATCTCTGATGAATGAGCTTGCAACCTGGTGGTTATTGAAGCTGAAAATGAATTGATGGGGTTTTAGCCAGTGCTCAGTTAGACATAAAATATCAATATTGCTACAATTCATAAACAACTCCAATTCTAACTCCTTTCCTATCATCCCCTGAATGTTTTGGTGCACCAGGTTGATACAATTATTATTCTTTCTATATTCTTGACAATTTACAATTGATGGGGATATTGTATTATTATTACTTTTAGTTTCATTTTGAATATTGTTATTATTACTATTTACATTGCCAGAGTATAACTCTATTGTCTTGTAACCTAATTTAAAGAATTTGGAATACCTTCCAAGGTACCATTACATAATGTCAAATTATCTAACTGCTCAAAAGAAGCAGGGTTGTTAGCCAAACTTTTGGCTGGTTTCTTAAAACAATATGATAGCGAATCTGCTATTTGTCTTTTATAAAAATTGCTAAGATAAAATTTATCTTCTGTCAAATTATAATGTTTATTATTAAATATATGTCGGCGCAAGATTTTAATAGACACTCAACTGACTCGAGACACAAGCGCGCGAAATGGAATGGTGTGCTAACGAAACGTTGGAGCGGCGATGCGGGACGAGGGGGTCGGCATTCGTCGAGCGGACACCGCGGGACTTCAACGGATCGTTGTGTCTCGGTCGTGCTTAGTTTGTTTACGTTTCAGTTTGATAAATAACCTACTCGTAGTTTTGTTTTAATCAAAGTGATTGTATTTGGAATAAAGTGTGATCAAATAACTGTTCTAACCAATGCTATTTATTCGTACCGGCCTTACTGTATATTGTTGGTAACCTATGCCTGGGCCGGAAGAATCAGGGCTTGGCTCTGGCATTCTGACGACATCGGAAGTGGGGGATGAACATCTGAATAACGACTTGAACGGTACAATGAACAAAGCGCAACAATCCGGATCAAATGATTCTACAAGTGATATGGAAGCATTTATGCGGGTGTTAAGAAGCATTTCGAGTGGATTCCAGCCGATTTCAACCACAAATCTCGTCAAGTTTGATCCCGATGATCCTGAGTCTGATATAGAAGGATGGTGTAGTATCAATGAGGTCATAATTAAACACAAGGACTTGAAAGGTATTGATTTATTATTAGCTTTGACTCACGCGCTTCGTGGAACTGCGGCTGCGTGCTTAACAAAAATAAAAGCAGATTGTATTACTTGGGAGAATGTTAAGGATTTGTTACTTGCTAAATTTTCTAAACCCATGTTAATACAGGATTATTTTGATCGCATAATAAAGTTTCAAATGACCAGCAAAGAGACAGCTGCAGATGCCGCTCTACGCCTCTGGCAATTAATTGAAACTATACCAAAGGCAAATTTATCTGAAGAAATAATAACGGGATTCGTTATATCCGTTCTTTCAAACATTGATCAAAATATAAGACGTGAATTGTGTGCGCATAATATAACAACTAAACCACAATTATGTCGTATTTTACGAAACGTGTCCCTAAAAAGACGTGGAGAAGAAATTAATTTTAATTACGAAAATAAACGATTACGTTTTAATGACACACGCACATCATCTTCCTTTTATGGTAACTGCCATCGCTGTGGTGAAGCCGGTCACAAGATTTTTAATTGTCCGCGCAATCGTGGCGATAATTCCCAGATGCAGAAACAACCTACATCCCGCGAGGAGAGGCGCCCTATCACCTGCTACGCGTGTGGCAAGCCTGGACATATTGCCACTTCGTGCCCAACCACAAAAGACAACGAAGCGCCTAAGAAGGAAGTTAAGTTATGCAGTAAGCGAGCGGCAACCGGTGAGCTTGAGATCGATGGTATGACTTGTCATTTTCTTTTTGATACGGGTTCAGAATGCTCCTTAATCAAACACAGTTTCGCTCAGCATATTAAGGGCACACAAATTCACGAAACTGTAATACTTGTTGGCATTGGTAACACTGATTTAAAGTGTACCAAACAGTTGTACTGTACTGTTAATATTCAAGGTTTGGCAATTGAAATATTATTTCATGTTGTAAGTGATACATGTTTAGTAGAACCAATACTATTAGGGAGAGATATTATTGGTAAGGGATTTCGAGTAGAAATTAACGATGATGGTGTTTCTTTATTTAAAATGAAACATAGTAAACTTTGTGAAAAAGTCAGTTGCAATGACCTCCAAATAAACACTGATATAGTTGGCGATGACAAAAGATCTTTACTTAATCTTCTTAAAAATTATGCCCATTGCTTTGTAGACGGAACTCCCACTAGGCGCGTAACTTCGGGTGCTATGCAAATAGAGCTGATTGACCCTAGTAAGACTGTTCAAAGGCGTCCGTATAGATTGTCGGCCTCTGAGAGGGAAATCGTAGGTAATAAAGTCACTGAGTTATTGGAAGCAGGTGTAATCCGTGAAAGTTCCTCGCCCTTTGCTAGTCCGATATTACTAGTAAAGAAAAAAGATGGTAGCGATCGCATGGTAGTCGATTATAGAGAGCTTAACTCTAACACCCGTTCAGATAATTATCCCCTTCCGCGCATAAGTGATCAAATTGACAGACTTCATGGAGTTAAATACTTCACGTCACTTGACATGACGTCTGGATTCCATTGTATTCCCATAGAGCCACCTTCTATAGAACGAACTGCTTTTGTCACACCTGATGGACAGTTCGAATATACTGCCATGCCATTTGGTCTAAAAAATGCACCCTCTGTATTTCAACGATGCATCAATAAAGCTCTTAAAAGTTGTGATTTTGCTCAAGTATACATTGACGATGTGCTAATACCATCCACATCCATAAAGCAGGGCCTTGACCGGTTAAATTCTGTTTTAAGCGCACTTAATGACGCTGGATTTTCCCTCAATATGAAAAAATGCAGTTTCCTAAAGGCGGAGATCACATACTTAGGCTATGTTATTAAATCTGGGGAGATAAGACCCAATCCCAATAAAGTACAGGCACTTGTTGATATACCCCCGCCTCGCACAGCATCCCAGGTTCGACAATTTATAGGTTTGGCATCATATTTCAGACAGTTCATACCAAATTTCTCGGTTCTGATGGCCCCTTTGTATCCTCTTGTCCAACATAAAGGTGAAATTAATTGGTCCTCTGATCACGACACAGTACACCAACACGTTGTGAAAGTCTTGACCTCAGAACCGGTTCTGGCAATATATGACCCCGATAGAGAAACCGAACTCCACACAGATGCGAGCTCTCAAGGTTATGGAGCCATTCTAATACAGCGAATCAATAAAATTCCCCATGTCGTTGAATACTTCAGCCGCCGTACTACAGATATAGAGTCTCGCTATCACTCGTACGAACTCGAGACCTTGGCGGTGGTTCGCGCGGTGGAGCATTTTCGTCACTATCTGTACGGTCGACGTTTTACAGTTCGTACAGATTGTAATGCATTAAAATCATCTAGTAATAAACGCGATCTTACGCCACGCGTTCATAGATGGTGGGCCGTTTTACAATGTTATGATTTTGTTATCGAGTATCGAGAAGGTCGCCAGATGTCGCATGCTGATTTTCTGTCAAGAAATCCGTTACCCGATAGAAATCTTAATCCAGTAAAATCATCTTTTTTATCAAAACAAGTTTGCGCGTTAGACATGCAAAAAGGTTGGTTAGCAGTAGAACAACAACGTGATAGTAATATTACAGACACTATAACCAAATGGAGAGCTGGCGACCTTCCCAATGACGTTGCTCAATCCTATGACGTAAGAAAAGGGATTCTTTATCGAAAAATACAACGTAATAAACGCAATTCTTGGCTGCCTGTTGTACCTCTGTCACTGGCTTGGTCACTTATTAGTCATGTTCATTTAGAACTAAAACATTTGGGTTATGATAAAACTCTCGACAAACTTTACCAGTTGTATTGGTTCCCTGGTATGGCTAAAGCTGTGAAGAATTTTATTGACGCGTGCCTGGTGTGCAAAGCCTGCAAGGGTTCTTCTGGGGCGCAACAAATTCAGTTGCATCCAATACCGAAAGTTTGTGTGCCCTGGCATACCTTGCATATGGACATCAGTGGAAAATTAAGTGGAAAAAGCCAGAGGAAGGAATACGTTTTTGTAATAATTGACTCTTTCACAAAATATGTTCTTTTAAGACATACTCTGTGCCTGGATGCTAATAGCGCCATAGATGCTTTAAAATATGCAGTACAATTGTTTGGTTCTCCTAGGCGTATTATAGCTGATCAAGGTCGTTGCTTTATAAGTAAGGAGTTTAAGGATTTTTGTGCCGATAACAATATAGAGTTTCATCTTATTGCTACTGGAGCAAGTAGGGCTAACGGCCAAGTTGAAAGAGTCATGCAAACTCTTAAAAATCTTTTGACTATTGTAGAAAATAGTACAGATAGCGTTTGGAGAGATAAGTTAGGAGAAATTCAACTAGTACTAAATACTACTCGCTGTAGAGTGACAGGTTATACTCCCATGGAACTTATGTTTGGCATCAATCAACAGCCTTTGGGTATTTCAAGAATTAATAATAAAAATGAAAGTCTGACTAGTAGATCAAATTTAGAAGACATAAGGCAAAGTGCCATTGTTAATATAGACAGTTTAGCGATTTCCGAAACAGAACGTTTTAATAAAACGAAAGCGCGCGTAGTGCCATTTTCCGAAGGTGATTTTGTGTTCCTTAAATGTTGCGAACGTAATCAGACAAAGTTGGATAGTAAATTCAAAGGGCCTTATAAAGTTGTTAAGGTGTTAGAAAATGACCGGTACGAATTGCGAAATATCGATGGCTCAAATCGTACATACAAATACCCGCATGAAAGTTTACGCGAAGTACCTAAAGGCAGAGCAGGTTTGACAGAGGTGGTTAAGGCAATGTGTGACCAAGCATATAACGAAACAGAGACCGTGTCGGCGGATGATATTACAGAGCAAACTGGTGCTAGTAGTAGTAGAGATGTAGATGTTGATGCAGACTGTGTAGAGCAAAATAACACCGGAGAATTGGAACTAGAGATAGACCATAGCGATGAATGTAAAGGCGTTGACAGTAGACGAGTAACAACGAGGGCTGAGATACACGAAGTTAAGGAGGACGATGTTACGGTAGTCCCTGGGACTAGCCGGGCATGTCAAGGAAGAGACAGCGTTAATTGAAAAGGTATACACCTCAGTATATTGTTATCTGTTCTTGTTATCTGGCCGCAAGCCCCTGGCCTGCCACACTCTATATGGGTGTCGGTCCCCAGTTGGTGGCGCGGAGCTGTGATGGAGCAGTAACGTGATACAATGTGGTGTAATTTGTGTTGTTGATAGAGACTAGTAGGCTGAACTCATGTGCGAGTTAGACTTGTTGGTAATGTGATTTTGCTCTACACAGCGCACAAGTATTTAGACCCTTATAGAATAGTTTTCATAATGATTTTGTTTGCAGACAAATAACGCCCGAGGACGTGCGTATGTCAGGAAGGCCGTGTCGGCGCAAGATTTTAATAGACACTCAACTGACTCGAGACACAAGCGCGTGAAATGGAATGGTGTGCTAACGAAACGTTGGAGCGGCGATGCGGGACGAGGGGGTCGGCATTCGTCGAGCGGACACCGCGGGACTTCAACGGATCGTTGTGTCTCGGTCGTGCTTAGTTTGTTTACGTTTCAGTTTGATAAATAACCTACTCGTAGTTTTGTTTTAATCAAAGTGATTGTATTTGGAATAAAGTGTGATCAAATAACTGTTCTAACCAATGCTATTTATTCGTACCGGCCTTACTGTATATTGTTGGTAACCTATGCCTGGGCCGGAAGAATCAGGGCTTGGCTCTGGCATTCTGACGACATATATTTATGTCAAGTATATGAAATTTGTCATCATATAATGTCAATGTATGCATTTTATCATTTAATCTATACCTAGATGCATTTTCCGCCTCGGGCAACAAAGTACTGTATGGAAAAGTAAATAAAAACACTTTTCCCACATTTAACTGCTGTAACATATTAAAATATTTAATCATTATATGTTTGTTTAAATTTCCTCTCCTCCCAATAAAAACAATTAAAGTTGTGTTGGGGTGGTAATCCCTCTTAACTATTTTATCAACTATTTGAGTGAAACTGGCTCCAGGCAAACAATAATTGGTAACCAGTTTTCCTGATTTTTGTAATAATAATTGGCCCATATTTTTACCTATTTCATCACTATACATTATTATTTTGGAGTTATTATCTTCACTATTATTATTTAATGATGATGACATCTGTTTAAAAGCACTACTATTAATGGCCTCATTCACATTATGGCTATGTACTTGAGATAGTTTCGAGGATCGAGTTACCTGTGAACATTTCATCGGAGTTCGGGTTAATTCATTCCTATTGTACAAGTTACTAAGAGACGATAATTTTTGTTCATTTTCTCTCAAGTCAGCTAGTAATCTATCCATGCCTACACTGTATTCTTCAATATCTCTTTGAGCATCCTCATATTTTTTAGTCATTAAATCTAAAGAACTATTAAGTGTTTGGATCTCAGATTGTAGGTCTTGAATGATGTTTTTATATTCCCTATTATTAGTATTAAATTTTATTGTACATACACTACATACACTAGCATGTTTATCCTGTGTGTTCGATACTACAGACCCATCACAGGTTAAGTCAATTGTCAGTGACGGTGGATCATTCGTATTTGAGATGGCAGAAGCAGTAACTAAGTTTGGAGCGCTATCTAGCAATTCATCGAATAACGACTGGGAATGAACAACTGTTGACTCCTGATGGGAACATTCCAGCTGATCAATTGTACTTAGTGCCTGTTTCAATTTAGTTTCTAGCTGAATATTGCGTTCTAGAGTGGTCTCAAACTCAACCCTACATTTATCAAAACTACCTACCAAAGACTGCAATGTATTATTGTCTTCCAAAGCATTATCTAACTCTAAATTAATTTTCACTATCTTTTCCTTAAGTATAGTATTACTTTTAATAATTGACAGTGCTTCCAACTCATTGTCATCTCGTTCATTTTGCAATTTTTCCGACAATTCCTTATATTTCTTTAAATCTTTTAAAGTTAATAAAAATTTATTATTTAATTCTTTGTATCGTAGCTCTGAATTTTTAACATCTTTTAATGCATTTAAATACCTGTCATTTAACTCTTCATAGCGTGCCTCAGCCATTGCCTTTCTGGTCAGCATCATTTCACCTCAAACCGTTTAGTTAAAAAATAAATAAATAAATAAGGTAGGTGTACCTAATTTGAATGATACAGATTAAGTTATTGTATACTATATTTTATGGCTAATTCACTAATGGCAACTATATAAACCCATGTATTTTATGCAGTAGTGAGTAATTATTTACAATGAGTACTTAACTATTTAATATACTATTTATACTATAGCCCCGGTTAGAAGTTGCTCAGGAACTAATTCAATTAAACAGTTAAATGTGTAAATTGTTGAGTTTATTGTCTGTGGCCTGATGAATGAATCAAGATTTCTCGTTATAATCGTTCTTTAATAAATCTTCAACAATGCAGACGGCAGCAAGCTCCAGCTTACTGTTCACTTGCGGTGCCACTCTCGCTGAATTAAAGATGAATCAAGATTTCTCGTTATAATCGTTCTTTAATAAATCTTCAACAATGCAGACGGCAGCAAGCTCCAGCTTACTGTTCACTTGCGGTGCCACTCTCGCTCAATTAAAGATGAATCAAGATTTCTCGTTATAATCGTTCTTTAATAAATCTTCAACAACGCAGACTGCAGCAAGCTCCAGCTTACTGTTCACTTGCGGTGCCACTCTCGCTGAATTAAAGATGAATCAAGATTTCTCGTTATAATCGTTCTTTAATAAATCTTCAACAATGCAGACGGCAGCAAGCTCCAGCTTACTGTTCACTTGCGGTGCCACTCTCGCTGAATTAAAGATGAATCAAGATTTCTCGTTATAATCGTTCTTTAATAAATCTTCAACAACGCAGACTGCAGCAAGCTCCAGCTTACTGCTCACTTGCGGTGTGCGGATGTCAAACTCAATTTAAGATGGCTAAAGATTTCTCGTTCTAGCCGTCCTTTAATAAAACTTGACGACGACGCGCTCGGTGGCTCAGTCGCGAATGACGCGACTTGACACCAACGCTCGTGGGTTCGATTCCCACACAAGGCAAACATTTGTGTACATGAACATCATCATATCCGAGGAAGGCCAAGACTTACCTATCATGATCAGATTGGTCGTGTTCTATCAGAAGGTGATGTCAGAAGCCCTAGAAACCGGCGAGCGTAGGTACATGAAAAGAGTAATGAATGTGAAAGAAGCGAGTGAGGTATGTAAGGATCGAGTCGCGTGGCGCTCGGTTCTCACTGCCTACCCCGTAAGGGATTTGGCGTGAAGTTATAGATAGATAGAACATATCTGTTTGTCTTGGTCTGGATGTTTTAAGAGAGGTAGGGCACATCAAAGCAGCCCGTCTGGGGAACTACCTCCACCTCACAGAAAACCGCAGCCAAATAACAACTCCCTAGAGAGTTGTTGTGTTCCTGCGTCATGGTGAAAGATTAATAAATTTTCATCATTTCCGCAGTGGCATCATCATCGTCAGCAACAAAGCTGTTCAGCAAGCTTCGGGCCCGCATCACTCGTAGCCGTGCCCGCCTGTCCTCCCACCCTGAAGAAACATCCGAAGCAAACTTAGATCGTGTCGGTAACTCTTTATTTTTACCCAAGGTGACTAAAAACTAAAATAATTGTTCGATATCCACTCACTGTGTGCCGACGGCGGGGAGTTCATCCTCACACACTGAAACCGCAATGGTTGCGTACTGTGCGGTTCCATCATCGAAGTTTTCTTCCGAGAACTCTCAAGTTGTGGAATGACCACCCAGACGAGGGACTATAGCATAGGGTTGTTCAAGAAAGGCGTGAAGAGATTTTTGCGGAGTCGGCAACTCATGAGTGACTCTCCTGGTGTTGCAAATGTCAATAGGCTACGGTAACTGTTTACCATCAGCAGACCGTACGCTTGATTGCAGCCTCAGTGGTATAAAAATCCCTTGCGGGGTAGGCAGAGAGAACCGAGCGCCACATGACTCGATCCTTACACCCCTCACTCACCACATAGGACTCCGTATTTAATCAAGTTTCTGATATGGGGCCAAACGAACGCTGAGAGCTGAGAGGGACCTGGCGTGAAGATATACATACATACAATGAGCAGGTGTCTGGACTGGCAAACTCGGTGACGCAGTAGTGAATCGCGCTGTTACGCTGCTTTGACACCAACGCACGTAGGTTCGATTCCCACACAGGACAAATGTTTGTGTGCACGAACGTGTCTGTTTGTCTTGGTCTGGGTGTTTTTAAGTGAGGTAATGCGCATGATAGTATTCCGTCTAGGGAGGTACCTCCACCTCACAAGAGAGCATAGCCAAATAACAACTCCTTAAATAGTTGCGGCATTAAAAACTAGGGTGAAAACGCTTGAGTATTGCATTCCAAGTGGTTACGGTAACTTCACATAACGTGTACCAAATCCTTGTTTGGCAGCCGACTTATTTTTAAAAGTACATTATATATTATATACTTCAATAGCGTATAATGTTTACAAAGGCTTACAACACAAGGAGTCATCTTATACCTAGGATTGGCGGGATTTGCTACCTTAGTCTGAGGATTTGGCGAAGACGCTGATTTTTATATGAAATGAGTGACTGTCAGACCTTCAGACGGAGAACTAGACCTTTCTTCGGTAAGATCACACGTCTATCGAAATATAATTTCATGAAATATAATATTTCATTTCATAAAACTCCCGACGGCGATGCGTTTTCCCACACGTCACGTCGTGTCTCCCGGCCTAGTACATGCAAACCGCGGGCTGAGGAATGCCAGCTCGCAACCGTAAATGTTTGCGGAGGTGTGGACAGTAAGATTGAGGAAATTTGCGAGATTGTTAGGACAGAAACGAAGAAGGAAGGCTGTACAACGACCACTCATGGGCAGTATATTGGTTCAGAGTTACCAACTCTGAGAGAGGTAGCCAAGGAGTGGATGTTGTATTGTCAAACAGAGTGAGCGACTGCGCGAAAGGTTATGAATGCGTCAGCCCCAGGCTCCTCTGAATGAGGTTTAAACTTGGCCTGACAAAAGTATTTATTCTTTGCGTTTACGCTCTGGATATATCCAAGGCACTGAGAGTTAGGGAGGAGTTCTGGGACAATATTCGAAATGAACTTGAAAAATGTGAAGAAAATGAGAGGATAATTATGCTAGGTACATGCCCACGCTTGGATTCCAACCAGGGACCAGGATAATGGGCTGGTTCATTATCCATAGGATATCTCACTGATCAGCTTGCAACACAAGGAGTATTGCTTGTATTTTGTGTACTAACAGAGGTAGAACTTTCCAACTATTTTTTTTATACCCACCTGATACAAAGCGGTTACCGTAACATATAAATACTTGCAATACATTAAGTATTACTCGCGCGATGCTACCTCTGCTGCTAACACAGCAACTCCTTAGGAGCTTACTGGAGACCTCACTCATACGCAGGAACACTGCAACCCCCTAGAGAGTTGGTATTTGGTTGCGGTTGAAATACTTCCGAAAACAGGTTGCTTTGATGCGCACTACCTCTCTTACCCATACCAAGACAAACAGACACGTTCATGCACACAGACATTTGTCCTGTGCGGGAATCGAACCCACGTGCGTTGGTGTCAAAGTAGCGTAACAGCGCGATTCACTACTGCGCCACCGAAATTGTCAGTCGAGCCTCCTTCTCATTGTATGTATGTATATCTTCACGCCAGGTCCCTTGCGGGGTAGGCAGAGAGAACAGAGCACCATGAGACGCACTCCTTACTTCACTCGCTTCTCTAACATTCATCGCTCTTTTCATGCACGCTCGTCGGTTCGACGACCAATTTGGTCATGGTAGGTGAGTCTTGGTCTTCCTCGGCTCCTACATCCTTCCACTTTCACATTATATATCGGTTTCGTATTTTTTTTCTTTTTCTTCTCATTATTACATCAAATCTAAGAGAAGTGTAAGTTAACCACGATCTTACGTACGGTGGAGGTACCTCCTGAACTAGAATGTTCCTTATTTCAAATTTACCCATTCTCCATACAGGACATAACAGAAATGAGCGACTGCACGTCCAAAGGGTTGAACTTCGAAGCAACTGAGTTCGAAGCCGGTGCTTTGACGGCCTTGGAGCCATCGCAGCTGCCTCCCCAATCTCCTATCAGGGAGACATACGGATGCCACCTCTGTTCTTTTGAAACTGACAGGTATTAACTTTTTAGGGTTTCGTACCTGATAGGTTCTTATTCACACACCAATAACGATGAATTTAACGAGCTCGATGGCGCAGCGGTTAATAACGCGAGTTTGTCACCGACGCTAGTGGGTTCGATTCCCACACAGGACAAACATTTGTGTGCATAAACTTGTCAGCTTGTCTTGGTCTGTGTGAGAGGTAGGGCGCATCAAAAGCAGCCCGTCTGGAGAAGTACCTCCACCTCACAGAAAACCGCAGCTAATAACAACTCTCTGGAGGGTTGTTGTATTCTTACTTACTTAGGTCACCCAGTAAGCTTTATACTTAATGAATTGTAAGCGTTTATAGGCTACGGTAACCGTTTTACCGTATAATTGAATCCCTCCCGACGTTGTATAAAAATAATACAATAATCCACTTGACTGTGCACGAGGGCACCCCGCGCTCACATAAACTTTGTGTTTTAGCGACTAAATAGCACATCAATTGGAGCCTAATGACCAATGGGTGAATATTCTAACCAATAAGCCAATAAATGCCGCGGTTTTGATCCGCGAATATATTATCGAATAAGAGAAGCGCGGTGGACTGACTCCGTGGAGTATTGCTCACATCTCTGGGACGGTTCCGTACAATATCTTCTTGAGGCTCTCGATAGGTTACAGCGACGGGCTATCCGCATAATCGACGACGAAGAGGTCACCAAAAACCTAGAACCTCTTCTACTTCGCAGGGACATTGGCTCGCTAAGCATATTTTACTGCCTTCACCATGGCGAGTGCTCTGATGAACTGTTTTCCCTTATCCCACCCTCTCCCTTCCGTCATAGAACCACACGTGTAGGCTTGCGTTGTCATTATTCCACTGTTGAGAACATCTCATCACGTACTAAAAAGTTCGGCAACTCCTATCTTTGTCCTACCATTAAAAAGTGGAACGCCTTGCCTGCTCATGTTTCCTCCTTCCTACAATATGAGATCCTTCAAACGAAGCGTGAAGAAGCACCTTACGGGCCAGGATAGTAGCGTCAACTGACAGGACACTGTAGTGACAGGACTTTTGCTAGTTGCCACTGCAAATTGAAACCCCTGTTTTCGCTTACCATCAGGCGAAGCGGTGCCACTATGCTGAGCTAATATATAAAAAAAAGAGAGAACCGAGCGCCATAAGACGCAATCCTTACGCACTTCACTCGGTTCTTTAACATACATAGCTTTTCAGGCACGCTTGCCCGTTCCTGAGGCTCCTGACATCACCTTCTGATAAAACACGACCAATTTGCGTATGATAAGTTAGTCTTAATCTGTTTCGTCATTCTTTCATCCTGCATTCTTTCATGTCTGAACCAACGGAGCGTGTCTTTTGTTAAATGACATAGTTTTTCTTTACAGAATAACAGTCCTAGACCGCCATCTTCTGAATGATCACAAAATTGGTCTGGAAACCCTGCTCAAACTGGTGATGGCTAAAACAAAGGATGGATTGCTCGAACAGGATACTGCTTCTGTAATATATGGCTTAAAACAACCTTATTACAGGACTCCAGACGTAATCGTAGACGAAGAATTTGTTATAGAAACCGTTACACCAAAGATCAAAATACTAAAGCATACCGGAGTAAACACAGGTTTACAATGGACAGATATACCAGAGCTCAAAGACAACTGCAGAATTATTACAAAAGAATTGGAGAAACTCATAAAATATCCTTTAGAAATGGCGGACAAGAATGCTTTCTTGCGTAAAATGGAAACACTCAATGAATGCATGTGCAAATTTGCGGATTCTTCGAATACCCTGAAGAAAGTTATAGATTCTAAAATCAGTGTCAGGCAAGATAGAAATGAACATTTCTTCGATTTGGGTTTGGGAGAGTGAGTACAAAAGTAGTATTTAGATCAGTGGTTCCCAACTAATAGTCCGTAAACCACTAATGTTCCGTAAGAGCAAAAATGTGGACCGCGGAAGATGTAGTATTTTTATTACCCGTTTTGAATATTATGTTCCCCCTTATATTTTATATTAGGCTTGGATGAAAAAAATTGTGTCCAGTTCACACGCGATAGAAGTGAAACTTTCAAAAATGTGAACTTCACAATAATGTGACGAATGTAGAATTTCAGGAGTAGGATAATTGTAGGGTTTATTTATGATGATATTGATCACACTTGAGAAATGTTTTTATTACAACAATGTAATATTTATGTAAACAATACACGTGTACAATACACCACGGTTGTTATGACGCCTTATCCCAAGCTTCGTAATACACACACGTAAAACGCTCGAACCGAGTAATAAACACTGCATTATGCCTTCTACTTCATTCTCTCGCACGTTAAATCCTATAGATGTATGTGGTTGTCTCTTTTTGCTGTCGCTTTTTCGATTCATCGAATTTCACACAACACATCACAACGATTCTAAAGAAGTTTTTACTTCAAAAAAATATATAAAATGTTTCCAACTAATGTTATATTTGCGATTATAATAGTGAAGTTACTTTTAAGTGTGATTTTACATTCATTTTCAATTTTGATTGCAAGATTTGATTCAAGATTGCAAATTCAAAAAAATCATATGGTGAATTTTTAAGCTGAGAGAGTCTATTCATTCAATGTTTGTGCTAACAACAAAAAATCAAAGTGGTCAATAAATGGTTGGGAACCACCCAACCATGTTGACACTTCACTCGCGCGATGTCACTTCTGCTGCTGACACAGCAACGCCTTAGGAGTTTAATGTTCACCTCACTCACACACAGGAACACAATATCCTTCCAGAGAGTTGTTATTTGGCTGCGGTTTTCTGTGAGGTGGAGGTACTTCCCCAGTACTGCTTTGATGCGTCGTACCAAAGCAGTACTGGGGAATCTATAATCTATAGTCTATTAAAAACACCCAGGCCAATACAAACAGACATGTTCATGCACACAAATGTGTCCTGTGTGGGAATCGAACCCACGAGCGTTGGTGTCAAAGACGCGTTATAAACCGCTGCACCACCGAGCTCGTTTACTATGTCACGGATGTGATGGCTACCTTAACGGGGGTTCCTTATGCGATCCTTTCCTTTGACTCTGCACACCCAACGCAGCATAATTCATCACCGTAATACGCGGCTTCTGCTTGTGTCGCCGAGTACCGGCCACGTGTTATTTTGATAATATAATATAATAAATATTGTCGGACAAATTACACAGCGCCACCTAGCCCCAAAGTAAGCGAAGCTTGTGATATGGGTACTAGACAACTGATAAACATACGTAAATACTTTTTTTTTTTGTAAATACATACTTATTGTACATAGTAAATACACAGACCAAGACAAACAGACATGTTCATGCACACAAATGTTCGTACTGTGTGGGAATCGAACCCACGAGCGTTGGTGTCAAAGTAGCGTAACAGCGTGTTCCACCACTGCGCCACCGTGCTCGTCAAATTTGTTGTTTGAATTAGTAGAAAAAGTTGATGTCTGAATTAGGTACTCTAGTAGAGAAAGTATTCAACTCCCTGCACTGCGACGTGATACCCTTTGAGAATATCATGTGTATGGAAGTATATTGACTTTCTAATCGATAAACTATTTGTTGGCTCATGATATGTTTTGTGGACGACCAAAAAATTATTAAAGATGGCAAACTGATGAAGTTTCTCTACACTTTATATGTGGACATATAAAGTATAGTAGTGGATAACGATACAGCCTATATTTTGATACCACATAAGTAGAAAACAAGCATACGCCCTGCTGATGCTAAGCAGATACCGTAGGTTATACCCACTATAGACACTTGCAACACTTTTTCTTTTAAACGCGACAGGCCCACCACTCATACCCACCACTGTGTCTCCTGTGTAGCCAGAATTAACAGCGGCGACCACCAAAAAGGCAATGAACAGTGAAGTCCATTGCTGTCCCGGGGGTTAAACTACAGCTGCCTTGGAACTCACAACGAATTTAATCAGAAGAAATTTGTAGGAGTAGGAATTTTTAGAATAGACTTCCTTTGGATTGACAAAGTGAGAGACATCAATATGACAAATAAGGCATTTAAAAACCTCAAAGAGATGGCTAATCAAGTGAAGCTCAACTGTCGTGCACCACGGTTTATCAGATATCAAACACTATCGGGACCTAAACTGTGAGTTGTTACCTAACACATCGATTCCAATAATATACTTGCAGAAACCGGCGAGCGTGCATGAGAAGAGCAATAAATGTTAAAGAAGCGAGTGAGATATGTAAGGATCGAGTCACGTGGCGCTCGGTTCCCTCTGCCTACGCCGCAAGGGATTTGGCGTGAAGTTATAGAAAAATAGAACCTTGCAACACTTGTCAAAACCTCTTTTCGCCTTTCTTGAAGAACCCCATATTGTAGTTCCCTTAATGAGAAGCGGTTTCTGTGGTCACTTACCCAAACCTAAAAGTATTATTTAGAAGACGTTAAAAGACCTCAAGCTTTTTATTAAAAAAAATGTATCTTTTATTATTTTCAGTAGAGATTCTCCAAGAAACTGGAAAAGAGCACATAGTGAACAAATGGATCGTACCAGCCATAAGCACCGGGATAACAGGTAGATGCAATTAAGAATTCCAGCCGTCAACTGGCGTCAACATCAAATTTTATAGTGTCAACACTTTTCCTTAGTGCGAGTGAAAGTAGAATAGAATTCTATTAAAAAAACTGCAGCTGCCTATTTAACGCTTGTCATTTGAGTCAGTTGAGTGCAGTACCATTATACGTATTCTAAAAATGTCCTGCACTGCAACGATCGCGCATTGGCGCTGCAAATGCGCTGTAACTGTGCGGATCCTGCAAATGAATCAACATCTGTTACATTATCATACTCCCGGCTAGTCAAGTATAACATTTAATAAATACTGTCTCCGATAGTCAAACGACAGTTTCATACCACTGCGCTTGGTTGCCGGCGTGGATGGATGTATTGTAGATTGAAACGGAGAAACTTCTTACTCATTACTTCTCGTGCAATCGACTGCGCATGAAAGCCCTTTCACTTACCACTTTTTGACGAGCTCGGTGGCTCAGTCGTGAAAGACGCGACTTTAACACCAACGCTCGTGGGTTCGATTCCCACATAAGACAAACATTTGTGTGCATGAACATGTCTGTTTGTCTTGGTCCGGATGTTTTAGGAGAGGTAGGGCGCATCAAAGCAGCCCGTCTGGAAAGTACCTCCATCCTAGATCTGGGGAAGTACCTCCACCTCACAGAAAAACCGCGACCAAATAACAACTCCCTAGAGGGTTGTTGTGTTCCTGCGTGTGAGTGAGGTCACCAGTAAGCTCCTAAGGTGTTGCTGTGTAAGCAGCAGAGGAGGCATCGCGCGAGTGATATATGTTACAAGCGTTAATAGGCTACGGTAACTGCTTTTTTTACGAATATGTTTATACTGTACTGTTTATACGAATATTTACAGACGAAGTCAATGAATATCTTAATAAGAAAATGCATGTGTTAGCATTATTTATTGACTTTAGCAAAGCGTTCGAAATGCTCGAATTTACTATACTATACGACAAGTTGTCACGAAGCGGAATACAGGGACCTCTCTTGGAACTTATAAAAAACTATCATAACAATCGACACACCACTGTAAATATAGACAACCAATACAACACGCTAAAAATGACTACCAAAGGTACGGCCCAAGGCTCCATAATCGGACCAACCGAATATTTGCTATACGTAAACGATATGAGTAATATTATCAAAACAGGGTCCGTGTATCAATTTGCGGACGACACGTGCATTATATTTGCGCATAAAAATATTATAGAAGCTCAGCAATCGCTACAACACAACTTCGATCAATTGTGTAAATGGGCGCATGACGTCAAACTTGTAATAAATGCACAAAAAAACAAAAATTGTTCATATACACTCGTCGCACAATAAAGCCTCAACCACACCGGTGATAAGGGCCCATGCACATGACTGCTTGCACAACTCTAGTAGCTTGTCGGTGTACCTCGTTAGATGTAGTCATGTAGTAGACAAACATATGTATATCGGTCTAGTGATTGATAGTCGATTCTGTTGGGGTCCACACAAAGATCACGTATGTAATAAACTAAGATCAATAATTATCAAATTTTCTACGAGTATATTAAAATATAAACTACCATATAAAATACTCTGTTTGATGGCCCTGGCAGACTCGGTTATAAATTACGGACTAAGTAGTTACGGTAGAACCTATACAACATATATTGAATGTATATACAAATTACAATTAATAATAATTTACTAAAAATTATTTGTCCTAAAAACATAAAACAGAAGTGTAATAATAACGAAAAGGAACTATTTAAATACTGTAACATTATGAGAGTTTATGATAAAATAGATTTTCAAATTTTAACAGAGTCAAGTAATGCTGACTATTTAAGAGAAAAATCAAGACCTAGTTACATGAGGACACTGACAAATAAAAACAAGTATATAATACCTAAAGCAACCAACTTGTATCCCGACTTGTTTAAATAAATGGCCAGAAGAGTTGCAAAGCATGTACCTACAAAATCCCAAAGGGTTCAGATGTCGGTTAAGGAAACATTACATACAAAATGTCCCTTGACTTACATCGGAATCTAGAAAAAAAGAAAATACATTTATCTACTTGGTTATGTAAATGAAATTGTGTACAAATAAGATTTAACTCAGCGACTCGCCTACCCAGATAAACCCTGTGAGGTTTTCGTGGTACGGCATTAATATGTAAAAATACAGGTGTGAGAATTGTATAAATAAAAAAAAAAAAAGAAAAAGGTGGACCGTATCCTTGTATGCCTCCTGACGTTGTATAAAAAAAAAACCAAAACATATTGTTTTATCGCCTAAATATCTCAGTGATTTTAACCAATAATCCGATAAGTGACACGATGTTGATCCGTGAACTAGCCAATAATAGCTGCGCGTTCTACTTCCCCCCTTGCATTGTACATTTGCCATTTGAAAGCGATGGAAAACTGCTTCCATACTTGTTCTATATATTGGCCACGAGAGTTTATGAAATATAATAATTTAATCCCCAACAATTAAAGATTTTTTTTTTAAAGACGCATGTACGAGCTATAGCTCTACATTGTGCAATACGAGTATGTTAACGTAGGCATTATGCGCGCGACTCATTGTCGTAAAATATAGATATAATTAATTTAGTATCAATAAAGCCGCCGTGGAATCAACAGTGCATTTTATTATTCTATCAGTTGGTACTCCTCGTATATATATCAGTATCATCTTAAATCAATCAATATCAACAAGTGTGTATGGTAAAAGACTGTACATCTTTTTGGTCCTTCGAGCAGGATTATTTTTTCGAATGAAATTGGGTGAAAACTCGGACCTCGTGTGTGACTTTGTGCAACGTGACTCTTTGTTACATGTGAGGTGAACTAGCAAATGAAGTGTGAAAACTTTTATCAGAAACTATCTAGATTATCAATCATCATCATCATTATCATCAATAATCAAGAGTATCATATATCAACAACTCGTCGGGACACAGGGAGTAATCAGGATACCGAGCTTTCAAGTAAGATCTATGCATTTTTTTATCATTATCAGCATGATGGGTAGCACCGATGATCTACTGGCAACACAACATCAGCTCAGTACAGCAATCGAGCAGCTGTACACGAATTTTAGGAAGGACGGCGCAGATAGGAAAAATGCTGACTACATCAAACGCAAATTAAATATACTAGAAGGTTACTGGCGCGACTTTCAAAATAATCATGTTAGTCTGTGTGGTAAGGGAATTTCATCCCATTCCTATTTCTCCAACAATCAGTATGAAATAGTGAAAGAGAGGTACGAAAACATCAGAACGATTTTATTAAACTATGGCAAAGAAGATAGCAGACCATCTACACCAATAATAAAACCGGCAACGCCTTTGGCCATGCCAGTCGTCGCGCAGCAAACATCATCCCTAGCGGAGCCAGGCAACAGCCAGCAAACGGGTCAGACTATTTCTAAAGGTACAGACAGCAAAACGCAGGACATGTTAAAGAAACAAGCTAGTAATTTTCGTGCGTTTAAGCGAACAGTCGAGAGCATTAATTTAGATTTGGTATCAGAGCAATGGGAGTTCGCCGACATACTGCACAGTTTGCAGTCACGTTGGTCGGTTATTGATTCCCTACATTGGGAACTGGATAGCGAATTAGAGGGATCAAATCAGGAATATGAAAATACATTTTCGAAATATGAAAGGGTTTATCACGATTTAAAAAAACTATTAAACACCAAGTTGGGGAGCATAACACATAGAGATAAGGTCACACCCCAAATGGAAGTCCCAGTATTTCTGGGCAATTACTATCAGTGGATTTCCTTTAAAAATTTATTCACTGAGACTATTCATACTAACCCACATTTATCCAATGCGCAAAAAATGCAATTTTTAAAGGCGAAGGTAAAAGGTGAAGCTGAGAGACTAATACAACACCTATTAATTAGTTCCGACAATTACAACGTTTGTTGGGATATTTTGAACAACAGGTTTAACAATAAAAAACTGATTTTTACATCTCACGCCAGCATTTTGATGGACATTCCGGTTAGTCACAAATTATCATTAAATCATATCAAACGCATGCATGACACAGTGATAGAGAGTTTAAATGCAATCAAAAATTTAGGAGTTGATGTTAGCTCCTGGGATCCACTAATTGTCTACATTTTATCACAGAAATTGGATCCTGAAAGCTACAATGACTACATGCAAACCCTTAAGCAACCTAGGGAGTTGCCAGTGTTGCAAGAATTTTTAGAATTTTTGGAGAGCAAATTTACTATGATGGAAACGTTTAGCAGGAAATCGGATAATAATAATCACAGGAGTAGCGATCGTAATCAAAATCAAAATATTAGCAAATATCAGAAGCCCCATTATAAAGTATCGTATCCATCTAGCAGCCGAATCCAAGCGTCATCATATCAAAACAAGAATACACCTCTCGAAACATTTAAGTGTCCTTTGTGTAATACTAATGAGCATACATTTTTTTACTGTCAAAAATTTCTAGAAATGACACCTATCAACAAAAAGAATACTGTATCAAGATTGGGATTATGTAAGAACTGCCTCTATAATCACCACGGTAAGGCATGTTTTTCCGATAAACGTTGTCGTACATGTAACGGACGTCATAACACTATATTACACGAGGCTTACGGATTCACAAGTAACCAGACACCCCAGGTTGGCCATTCGAATTCTCCTAATACCAGCGCGCTGAACACGGCTCACATGGCGTCAGCACAACGAAGCTCACATGCGTCATTGCAAGGTGACATGCCGGAAATATTGCTTGCAACAGCGGTAGTGAAGGTTCAGGGGATAGATGGTACTTATATCAACATGCGTGCTCTTCTTGATCAAGGATCGCAGGCATCTTTAATTTCAGAAAAGGCAGCTCAGCAGTTAGGCTTGCGTCGTCAAAATATCAAGGGAGTTATTACAGGGATAGGCGACAAACCAAACAATTGTAAGGGGGCTATCACAATCAACTGTTCGTCTATTTATGATGATTATTCATTTCAAACCGATGTCCTAATCATGAACACACTTATTAGGAATTTACCTAGTACGACATTCTCTAAGCCCACGATGCCGTACTTAGACAACATACAATTGGCTGACCCTGAATTTCATATCAGACGCCCGGTTGACTTATTATTAGGGGCGGACGTTTACTCAGAAATTCTTTTAGAAGGTGTTTACAAATCAAGCAATACGTTACCCATTGCCCAGGAGACTCGTCTTGGATGGATTTTGAGCGGGAAAATCAATACTTTACATTGTAACGTTATCATAAACAACATCGAAGACATCCGCAAATTTTGGGAGATACAGGACGTAGCGGACGTATCAACTCTTTCAGAAGACGATCAAAGGTGCATCGAACATTATAAAGCTACAACAAAAAGGCGCGAAAGTGGTCACTATGAAGTCAGGTTACCGCTTAAGGCAAATTTTGAGCAAAAGTTAGGTAATTCCAAATCAAAGGCGATTTCGCAATTAAAGCAGTTAGAGCGGAAATTTACACATCAAAAACATTTTGCGCAAGAATATAAGTTGTTTATTAATGAATATATGTCGCTCGGGCATATGACACCCGCCGACGGAAACATGAAACTTAATTGTTTTCTACCGCATCACGGCGTGCCTAAGGCTGACTCTACAACCACGTCACTTCGCGTTGTATTTAACGCATCATCTAAAACATCATCAGGACACAGTTTAAATGACCTCATGGATAGGGGGCCCAATTTGCAGCAGAATTTACAGCTTCTTATCATTGAGTGGCGTCAGTACAAATTTGCTTACACTGCGGACATAGAGAAAATGTACCGTCAAATTTGGCTTAATCAATCCGATCAAAACTTACAGCAGATAGTATGGAGAAACAATCCTAATGACCCTATACAAAATTATAAATTGGCTACCGTCACATACGGAACCAAGGCCGCTCCTTTTCTAGCCATGATGACATTACGACAACTTGCTCAAGACGAGAAATCAAAGTATCAAAACAGCCCAGCTATCAGTGTTCTCGAACATTCGTTTTATATGGATGACCTGGTCCACGGATCCCATTCAATCAAGGAAGCTAAAGTATTACAGAAGGATTTGATACAATTGTTGAAGTCAGGAGGTTTCAACCTTAGGAAGTGGAAGTCAAATTCCCCACAACTATTACAAGAAGTCGACTGTGATAATAATAATTTACAAGCATATAATTTTCGAGAACCAGAATCAACGAAAACCTTGGGACTTAGTTGGAATCCATTAGAAGATACGTTCCTGCTTCAATTCAAAGCAGATATACCAACTACACCGTTGACAAAAAGATCCTTGTTATCAGTCATCTCTAAACTATATGACCCTTTAGGCTGGGTCACTCCAATCACTACCAAACTGAAGATTTTGTTCCAAAAAATATGGTTACTAAAAATTCAGTGGGACGATATTTTACCCGAAACTATTACCAATGAGTGGATACAAATTGCAGAAGATATTAACAACACAACCCGATTTAAGATACAAAGATGGTTACATACAAAACAAAATGATTTGATTGAATTACATGGCTTTTGTGATTCGTCAACAAAATCGTACTCTAGCGTGATTTATTGTAAAATTAATAATCAAAACAAATCATCAGTGGTTTTAGTAGCCGGGAAAGCGAGATTAGTACCAACAAGCAAAAATATCACGTTACCAAGACTGGAATTATGTGGAGCGTTATTATTATCTAAATTGATGGCAGAGGTTCAAAAATGCTTAAAAAATTACAAAATCAAAACTTATGGATGGGTGGACTCTACAGCAGTATTGGGTTGGCTGCGAGGGGATCCAGGGAGATGGACAACCTTTGTCGCAAATAGAGTTAAGAAAATTTGTGATGTAATGCCTGCAGAATGTTGGCGTTACGTCAAATCAGGTCAAAACCCGGCAGACTGTGCAAGTCGCGGTTTATCAGCATCTCAGTTACAGAATCATCAATTGTGGTGGCAAGGGCCTACATGGCTATCGTCTTATAATGAGGAGAATGAAACGGAACGTCCAATTTATGAAACAAATAAAGAAATCAAGAAGTCAAAGCAAGTGAATGCCGCCATGCAGCAAGCTGGTGAAAATATCATTACAGAATTACTGAGAAAACATCATTCTATCTCGAAAATAATACGTACACTAGCATGGGTGTATAGGTTCATATCAAAAAAGCAAAATCGCAAGCAAATAGCATATTTAAGCATAGCGGAGTTACGGCAAGCAAAACATAAAATAATTAAGCAAATTCAGCAGGAAATATTCGCGGAAGAAATAAACTCGTTACAAGAAAAAAGCGGGTTACCTTCAAAAAGCAAGCTATTAAATCTCAATCCCTTTTTGGACAAAGAAGGTATTCTACGTGTAGGCGGGAGATTAAAGCATGCGCATATCAGCCCTGAGATGCGGCATCCAATCATCTTGCCGCACAGCGGTCGCTTTACAGAATTGATAATAGAGCATGCGCATCAACTTACTTTTCATGGAGGAGCAAGGCTCACTCAAGCATTTATCAGACAAAAATACTGGATCTTAGGTGGCAATAGAGCTACTAAAAGGCAACTTTATCGCTGTGTAACCTGTAGAAAGCAAAATCCATTAAAACAATATCAGATCATGGGAGAATTAACAGAAGCAAGAGCGAACGCCAGTCGCCCGTTTACCCACGTAGGCCTAGATTTGAGCGGTCATATTTTCCTCAAGATTAACAAAGGTCGTGGAGTCAAAACTACGAAGGGTTATGTAGCAGTCTTCATCTGCATGGCAACTAAAGCGGTGCACCTGGAGGTAGTGTCCGACTTAACCACATCATCATTCATGGCAGCACTTAGGAGGATGATGGCACGAAGAGGGAAACCTGATCACATTTATAGTGACAATGGTCGCAATTTTGTTGGAGCAAACAAAGTAATACAGCAGGAATATCAGGAGCTAATACAAATTTTCAACGACGATTTTAAGGCGGAAATATCAGAATTAGAAATCAATTGGCATTTTAATGCGCCCTCATGGCCGTCAGCTGGTGGTTTATGGGAGGCTGCAGTCAAAAGTTTTAAATTTCATCTGAAAAGAGTACTTGGGGAGCAGAAGCTTACCTTTGAAGAACTAACAACAGTTTTGGCGCAAATTGAAGGTTGCCTCAATTCGCGACCTCTCTGTCCCTTATCAGAAGATCCCGAAGATTTAGACTTTTTAACACCATCTCATTTTTTAACCGGAGGGCCTGCACTCACGTTGTTTGAAACTGAAACAGATCTTAGGACTAGGTGGCATTTATCACAGCAGATTGTTAGAAATATATGGAAGAGATGGCGGTCAGAGTATTTGACGCAACTATCGGCTAGGAGTAAGTGGCGGCAAGCCCGGAGCAATGTCAAAGTCAACGATGTTGTTCTTATCCACGACGACAATTTACCGCCTGGAAAATGGGCAATGGGTAGAGTGATGCAATTACATCCAGGATCAGACAATATCGTTCGTGTCGTAACATTAAAAACAAAAAATGGGTTTATGAAGCGACCTATTATTAAGTTGTCACTGTTGCCGGTATATGATGAAGACGTAGATTATGAGCGAAGACAACAACTATTTAACGATCAAGATCAGTATACCACCGAAACTACGATACCAACGAGAGCAAGGCGCAAGAAAACTAATCAAAAATTCAGCTTTATATCACTAGCAGCATCATTATTGTTTTTCATATCAATTTTAACAAGCACGCAAGCAACTTTAAATATTACCAGTTTTAGAAAAAATCAAGGACTCTACTTTGACAAGTTATCTAACATGCAAATTATTCGTGATGAATGGAAACTTGTACTGTATTATAATATGCAACCTTATTGGGACGGAATAAGTGCGATCGGAAAGTATTCAACGTCACTGGAACAAACATGCGAAACAATACGTTATCAAATACAGTGTGATGTAATAGTACTCCAGTTAAATCACGGTCTTAACGAGTTGGAGTACTACAACGATATGTTACTGGATCAGCACTCGCGGCAGACGGCCCGTCGACACCGTCGCGGTCTTATTGACGGTATCGGATATCTCGCGAACAGTCTGTTCGGAGTATTAGATCAGAGATTCGCGGAACAATACGAGAAGGACATCACCCTTCTTCGAAATAATCAGAATAAAATATCATCATTTTGGAAAAATCAAACCTCTATTATGGAAGCTGAATATAATCTCTTAAAAAGGACGGAAGAAACTATGACGAAACAGCACAAAATAATTCATCAGCATATCCAATATATTGAACGAGGATTGAATACGATTCAAAATCAGATACAAAATATTTCTCTAATTACCGAATTTACCTTAGCCTCAATCACTGCAAGCAACTTACTCAATACTTTGAAAACCTTGCAGAGCACTATTTTGGATACTCTCACTGATATTTATCATGGTCGGTTCAGTCCCCATCTCGTAAATCCAACACAATTGCAAAAAGAACTAAGCACCATATCAAGCCAACTATCAAAAGACGTTGTATTGCCTATAGAGAGTATACTACTCTGTGTAAAAAGTATCGGGAATATGTCAATAAAAAGACCCGCGTAAAAGAGGTCGTTCTAATTTTTTTACTGCATGTTGGTAGCACTGTACTGATTTAGCGCGCAAAATTTGAGCGGGATCTGTCATTTAATTTGTTTTAAACTACACTTTTTGTTGGTCATAGTTTTGAGTCCTCGGCGATTTTTACAATGGAAAATATTGTTGAACAAAGAGTGTGCCTTAAATTTTGTGTTTCAAATGATATTTCATGTGGTGAATCACTAAAAATGTTGCGAAATACCTACGGCGAATCGTGTATATCGAAAACAAGGGCTTATGAATGGTATAAGGCTTTTAAAGAAGGCCGAGAAGTAGTAGTAGACTTGCCTCGTTCTGGTAGACCTTCAACCGCTACGACCAGAGAAAACATCGACAGAATCAAGAAGCTAGTGCTCGAAAATCGACGTATGAGTCTGAGAGAGTTGGCTAGTGAGGTGAACATATCTTTTAAGTCCGTCCACAACATTCTCATTGACATTTTAGGCATGAAACGCGTCGCCGCTCGACTAGTTCCAAAAGAGCTCAATTTTGTTCAAAAAGCGCAGCGAAAGCATGTCGCTGAAGACATGGTTTCCCGAGCTTCTACGGATCCGACCTTTATGAAACGTATAATAACTGGCGACGAGACATGGGTTTATGAGTACGACATGCAAACAAGCCAACAGTCTTCAGAATGGCGTCTCGAAAACGAGCCGAAACCCAAAAAACCGCGGCAAAGTCGCTCCAAAATCAAGGTGATGCTGACAGTTTTTTTTGACTACCGTGGTGTGGTTCACTCCGAATTCCTTCCAGAGGGAGAAACAGTGAATAAAGAATATTATTTAGGCGTCATGAAGCGTTTGCGTGAGAGTATCCGCCGAAAACGTCCAGATTTGTGGCAACACAACTCATGGATGCTGCACCATGATAATGCACCATCACACACAGCCATTATAGTGAAAGAGTTTTTAGCGAAAAATTCAACAAAAGTTCTCGACCAAGCACCGTATTCACCTGATATGGCTCCGTCTGACTTTTTTTTATTTCCCAAGTTAAAATTACCACTTCGAGGAAAACGTTTTGAGTCGATAGAAGCCATAAAAGAAAATTCGCTGAATGAGCTAAAGGCCATACCGCAAATAGCCTATGAAAAATGTATGGAAGACTGGGTGAAGCGGTGGAGATGTTGTATTGCAAGCGATGGGGCCTACTTTGAAGGCGATAAAATAAATTTAGATGAATAATTTGTATTTTTTGTTTTATTGACAAATTCCCGATACTTAGTACACAGAATGTACATACTGACCTCAGCAAAATCTACAAAGTAGTGCAAGTTAAAGCGCGAATGCTACAGTCATATCTCATATTTGAAATAAAAATCCCTTTAATCACTAGAGACTCATTCGAGATCTTTAAGGTATATTCGATACCAGAAGTTATAGATACCAAAATGATCGAGATTATCCCTATTTCGAGCTATATAGCTCTCAATCTAAACAAAGATACCTATATTCCCGTAACGGAAAACGACATCAAATCATGCTTTATGTCAGCGACATACTTATGTTATATCAAGAAACCAGTTTATCATCTTAAGACCGATAAAGACTTCTGTCAAAAGAAGGAATCCGACTGCAAAACTAGCGTTAGCAAATGTGAGAATAGGCTGTTAGAAACAGCTGCAGTGAATAATTATATCTACTTTTGCTGCAATCAATGCCATATTAGAACAATGTGCGGGGATCATGTTACCACTCATATATTGTTGCACGCCGGATTACTCACTGTCAATAAACAATGCATTATCAAAACCGAGAATTATTCCGTTTTCTCACACAAACAACAGTCGAGTGAACTTAAGATCACCCCAGACGTTTATTTGCCAGTAATCGCGCCAATAAACCACATCATCAATATCACCATTCCAAATAATAATTGGGACAATATGTCCCACCTAGAACAGCAAGAACTAGATCAAATTGGAGATAAGATCAAGTTGTTGAAAGAAAATCCTCCCGTGCTTACGGAAAGCATCACGTATCATGATGTACACCATTATGCTTTGATATACATAATGCTTAGCATCATGGTGCTCGTCGCCTTAATTTATTCGTGTCGCCGTGTGCGCTGCAGCTGGCGAGTCCCACCGCCGCCGCCGGCACCCGGACCAACAGCGCCGGTGGCCGCCGGAGCTGGAGGCTCTGGCGGACCGGCGCCCGCTCCGCGTTCAGCAGACAGTGCACAGTGCGTGAGTGATAGTGTCATGTACGAAAGTGATAAAATCTCAAAGCAACCTAGTGCGCGAGTGCAAAATAGGGCGACATCGCCTATTTTTCGCGAACGATTTTAGTATTATTTCTGTATTTTTTGCTCGCGGGAGCATGTACGAGCTATAGCTCTACATTGTGCAATACGAGTATGTTAACGTAGGCATTATGCGCGCGACTCATTGTCGTAAAATATAGATATAATTAATTTAGTATCAATAAAGCCGCCGTGGAATCAACAGTGCATTTTATTATTCTATCAGTTGGTACTCCTCGTATATATATCAGTATCATCTTAAATCAATCAATATCAACAAGTGTGTATGGTAAAAGACTGTACAACGCACTTAATAATTCAAATTTAGACAAGTGTTTATTTGAGTTTTCGGATACATGTACATATTTGTATTTATCACTTGCTCGATGGTGGATGGATGGTGAAGGAAAACATCGTGAGAAAACACGCACGTCCAAGGAATTATATTTCGAAAGTCGTGTGACCTTACGTAAGAAAGGTCTGGCTTTCCATATATAAAACAGTATCTTCGCAAAATCCATAGGCTTAGGAAATGGAAACGGGATTTACGGTAAGAACAAGCACTTACATAATTTACGCAGACCAATAACGATTTTCACGTCAGAATTATCGCTTAGGACTTGCTTGCTTGGCTTTAGTGAGGTAGGACAAATCACGTCATGCACAGAAATGGAGAACACAACACGGGGACATATGAATATTTCACCATATTGGAGCTGATACAGATAAACATTGTTTTATCGTATTCGCCGTAGGGCCGTGGTGAGCACTTAGACAGACTTTTACATTTTTTAATGATATTTATATCTTTATTAATGTCCATTCGGTTTGATTCCTTTATTCTTTTTATTCTAGGAATATATTTTTGAAATATTATCCAAGAAGCAATCTTTAGCTAAATGTTTCTTTGGTTTACATCTTCGGGAATCCCAAAGCACCTTACGCTCTGTCTGTTTTCCTGTTTGTCCTGCTCTAGAAGGAAAGGTCATTGATTTTGCGTAAATGCTATTATATATCATCTTTATAAAAGTATATTTTCCGTATATTTTGGGACATTTTTTTTTTCAAATATTAGTATGAAGTTCACTTCGCCTAGATAGCTAGGTAGATTTTTAAGAGAGATAGCGCGCTTTAAAGCGCAGCACCGCAGCAAAATAACAACTCCCTAAACGGTTATGTTCCTGCGAATTAGCTCCCAAGGAGTAGCTGTCTTAGCAGCAGAATGATTCTTGATGTGTTGCGAGTGTTTATAACCTACAGTTACCGCTTTACATCGGGTGAACCGTAAACTTGTATGCCTTCCGACGTTGTATATGAAATAAGATTATTTGCATAATAAACATTGTATGAAATAAATTATAAAAAAAGATCCACTCCCACCTTTTCTTATAATTTATTTCATACAATCTTTATTATGCGCTCCGCTCTTTCTAACAAGTCGGGTGTCAAACGCACATGACGAGCTCGGTGGCTCAGTCGCGAATGACGCGACTTTGACACCAACACTCGTGGGTTCGATTCCCACACAAAGCAAACATTTGTGTGCTGAACATGTCTGTTTGTATTGGTCTGGATGTTTTTAAGAGAGGTAGGGCGCATCAAAACAGTCCGTCTGGGGAAGTACCGCCACTTCACAGAAAACCGCGGCCAAATAACAACTCCCTAGAGGGTTGTTGTGTTCCTGCGTGTCGGTGTTAAAATAAGAAGAGGCATGCTCCGTTGGTTTGGACATATAGAAAGAATGCAGGATGAAATAATTACGAAATAGATTTACAACGCGAAAGTAGAAGGATGTAGGAGCAGTGGAAGACCAAGACTTATCTATCATGGCCAAATTGATCGTGTTTTATCAGAAAGGGATTCCAGGAGCCTTAGAAAATGGCGAACGCGCATGAGAAGAGCTATGAATATTAAAGAAGCGAGTGAGGTATGTAAGGATCGAGTCATGTGACACTTGGTTCTCTCTGCCTACCACGTAAGAGATTTGATGTGAAGTTATGCGAGTATGTAGATAGATAGAATACAAATGAGGGTTTACAAAAAAGATATAAACTAGATAAATAAGAAAGAGAGGTGGAGCGCATCAAAACAGCCCGCCTGGGAAAGTACCTCCATCTCACAGAAAACCGCAGCCAAATAACAACTCCCTAGAGGGTTGTTGTGTTCCTGCGTGTGAGTGAGGTCACCAGTAAGCTCCTAAGGAGTTGCTGTGTAAGCAACAGAGGAGACATCGCGCGAGTGATATATGTTACAAGCGTTATCGGCTACGGTAACTGCTTTACATCAGGTGGACTGTATGCTTGTATGCCTCCCGACGTTGTATAAAAAAAAAATGGGTGCGTGTACCTTCTTGTGTACGCGCGTGAGAAGTTATACTTCTTTGGCATAATTAAATAAATATTTAACATTTATAATTTAATAATATTTAGAATTAATTATATTAAATAATAATATTTTAATTTATAAGAAGGGTTATGGAGTAAAATTAAAAAACGTCTATCAAGTAGTAGCGGCGATGTTTATGGAATGTATTACATACAAGTCAAATGTCAAGTACAAATGTTATACATTTTTAAGTATAGCGCCATCTACCGGTAATACCGTGAAACATTTAGCAGCTTCAACCTGTTACTTTTGTGTTGCAGTGATGGGCTTAAAATTTCACTCTCATCATTTTATCATTACGCGCCTAATGAAGTATAACTGCAATAATGCAGTAACGAAATTGTTATACAGCTACTCGACTGATTCTCTGTTTTGTTTCAGAGGCGACAAGAAGTATTCTTCCGAGAGTTTTTATTTCTGATTGTAATAATTTAGAGAGATTTTGTTAAGTTATTATTCTATTAATAAATCATTGTATGATTATTGAAAATTGTCTTTCATTGTAGATCTAGAACCAGTAAGGGAAATTGGCGAATATTGTTTTGAATACATAATTATCTTCGGACAAATTACACAGCGCCATCTAGCCATCAAAGTAAGCGAAGCTTGTGTTGTGGGTACTAGACAACTGATACACATATTTTTTTTATACAACGTCGGGAGGCATACAAGCATACGGCCTACCTGATGTAAATAATGCTTGTAATAGATTAAGTATCACTCGCACGATGCCTCCTCTGCTGCTTACACAGCAACTCCTTAGGAGTTTACTGGTGACCTCACTCACACGCAGGAACACAACTACCCTCTAGGGAGTTGTTATTTGGCTGCGGTTTTCTGTGAGGTGGAGGTACTTCCCCAGGCGGGCTGCTTTGATGCACCATACCTCTCTTAACCTAACTTACCAAAAAATGCAGCATGTTGATTTTGGTTACCCAGTCTTGTGGAAATAATGATGTATGTGATTGGTTAGCCACCTCAAATATCTATAGATTAATTGATTTATACATATCAATTTGCAGATATTCGAAGCGGCCTTTCGGCGCGTTTGTTTGATGTTCTGTATTTACAAATAATAGCAGCGAAAAAGTTAGCAATTTAAACAAGCATGTTAAGATGGTGTGTGTACTTATATTAATTTATTAAGTTACTTTAGGTAATATCTCATTTATATATTAAATCTACACGTCTATCTATCTGTAAGTATGTCTGTAATATGGAATCGTAAAAGATGGGAAGGCGTTTCATTTCCGTAAGAAGATTTTCTTCTATTGAAATCATCGAAAGATCTGTAAGCCGTTGCTGGTCTTGTGTATTTCTTAGAAGTATGTATACATTTCAGTGACGAGAATGACCTTTCGGTTGAAGCACTGCTCGCGGGAACAGTAACAATTAATTTAGCCAAACGCAATAGGTACTTCGGGAAAAACTGTATTTATGTTATTTTCGTAAAAATGCTCTATAATTTTGTAAATACCGAGGTTTTCGAATTCAGTGGATTTATAAATACATTTGAGCTCATTGATAAGGCGGTCTATGTTAAAGTCGTATGATTTATAAACATTAACGAATTGCGTTACTAATTCTACCGGAAATTGCTCATTATATTTATTGAAATTTTCGCATGAAAGTAGTTCAAAGAATTTAAAATTTTTCAGACTTTTGTAACGATCGCGACATTCATTAGATATATTGTCTATAATTTCAATAAAAATTTGTTTGAAATTGATTTTTGCGTCCGCAACATTACGTTTTCGTTTAGGCGGTCCCCTAATATTTTTTACGTCTTCGAAAATGAATTCAAACTTAGTTCTGAGTGATTCTAAAAACGATTCAAACTCTTTAATTTTTTTGACGCAATAAGAAACATCTGACGTCTTTTTTTGCATAATTTCATAAAGCACATCAGATTCTGCGAATATTTTGTTAAATATATGGAGAAAAAACTCTTTTAAATTGTACAACAATGACGAAGCTTGACTTAAGGTCTCGCCATCCCAGGAGCCTTCGTTTTCGGTCATATCCTCAAACATTTCAATTAAATGTGGAAAACAATTAAAAATGACATTTATAGTACGCGAATTGTAAGTCTATCGTGTGTCAGCAACGCGAGGCAATTTTTTTGTAGTGGTTTTGCCTTTTGGTACTCGTCTTAAAGAAATTGGCTAATGTTTTTACGAGATGGAAAAAACGTTTAGTTTCGGTTTGATTCGAATTGATAGGGTAGGCATAGGTAATGTCTTTTCGCGTATATGGAGTGCACGCAACTGACAATCAATAAAGATTATTATTTAACATATCGATTGTTAAGGTGTTCGCACCGAACTGCCAGCTGCAACTGCCGACAGCACTTGCAGTTGCAGCATGCAACCGAAATGATTGAGAGTGGCGGCACATGCAGCCACTTCATATAAATACATACAAAACAGTGGTGCGGCTGCGGCCGTCTGCATGCAGCTGCTGCATTTCCGTGAGCTCCATAGAAGCTTAGGTACTAGTGAGATTATATGGAGTTGCTGTGTTATAAGCAGAGGTATAGGTGTTTAAAGTATTACAAGCGTCCATAGAGTACGGTAGTCGCTTTACATTAGGTGGGCCGTATGCGTGTATGCCTCTCGAGGTTCCATAAAAAAATACATAGAACGCCAGCTGCCCTGGCTGCTCCTATACCTCCGTTATTTTAACGATTAACATTTATCTACGTCTGATAAAACACTTGTCGCAGAAACGATCGGAGCAGCCAGGGTCGTTGCATGTGCGATCTGGTTCATGAGGTGGACATTCGCAAAGGCAACCACGCTAGCCAGGGCAACAGCAGTGGCGGACGCATGTTATTTCTATCAAACACACAGAGAGACAACCTGTGCAGCGGTGGCGATTGAATGCATCTACTATTACCAGAGCAGCCGTGATATTAAATAGTAACAGTAGCGGGTGGGTGCCGGCCAATTCGTATGAACTACCTGGTGGCTGAAGCACAAACTTGTATAGATCGAATTACCTGCAAATTTCCGCAAAATAACCTATTATACTATTAACCATCCCCAACCATTTTCCCAGATTCGAAGCATATTATTCTAACTAATAACATACATAGCGCCCGAAGATGCCTCGTGGAGAAGCGACGTGTCGCAGAGACGACCAGGGCAGCAACGGTGGCGGGTAAATGTGGTTCATATTTCAGATGGCGAACACTCGCAGAGACAACCGCACCAGCCGAAATAGAAACGACCGGAGCAGCCATGGCAGCAACGGTGGCGGGTACCTACATGTGGTTCACATTGCAGATGGCGAACACTCGCAGAGACAACCGCACCAGCCGAAATAGAAACGACCGGAGCAGCCATGGCAGCAACGGTGGCGGGTACCTACATGTGGTTCACATTGCAGATGGCGAACACTCGCAGAGAAAACCGCAGCAGCCGAGGCAGAGACGACAGGAACAGACATGGTAGCGGGCGGCATGCATCTACTAACGGTAACTAGTAGGTGCGTGCCGGCCGGCATTAGTTCTCATGTACTAATCGGTAGCGGAAGCACACAAAGTAGTTTAGATCAAATTGCCTGTTAAATTTTACTTCACAAAATAACGCCCGTATTTACTAACCATTTTCCCAGTATTGTCCAGTTTCCTAATCCATTAGGGTTGGCGGAAGGGCTTAATGGGTTTTCGATTATACTCCTATTTATGCGATGACGGCTTTGCGGTCATCATCAATCAATAGGCCTTTACTCTTGCCTCGCTGTCGTAAAATACCTGCCTTCGCTTGTATTATACTCGTGCATATATCTTATATCTAAGTAACATAAGAATACTCCAAATAATTAGCAAAATTAAAAAAAATATTCTGTATAAACCTTTTATAAATATTTTTATTCTCCGAATCAATATTGTTTCCGATCATTTTAAATTAAATCATTACTACGTCAATTACTACTGCAATCATCTCCACGATTATTATTTAATTCGTGGTTTCGATGATTACCCATCACATTTTTGCAGTCTTCACAAACGAATTTTCCAGATTGCATTTCCTTTTTGTAGTGAGAACATAGCATATAAACGCACTTTTCACATTTTTTCTCACAAACGCTTTGATGTCGACAGTGTTTTATCGAATCTCCACTTGATAACTGATCCCCTGCAGTCTGACAACACTTGCAGCTATGCTTTATATTGGTCCTAACATTTTCGGGACCTTCGATGCTTTTTGTTTTCACAACGGGCAATATACGAGGACCATTTCTAACCATAGGTTTGTTTTCACCGTCATCAATTCTAAACTCGTTTTTCCTAACTGTTGCAAACATTCTATTGACTTCTTCTATAGTGTCTTTTGAATTAGTTCTTTCTTTTAGAGACTTCTTTAATTCTTCAAGTTTCATTTGTGGGACTGACGAAGATTTGCGGTTGATCAGATCTATTGAATTTCGAGAATTTTTCACGTAATCTGGTTGATAGTAATGTACTAGAGCGAAATTATAATTTTCACTAACTTTCTTCTCTTGGGCGATAGTATATTGAAATGTTCTACTGACAGATAGCTTAGGTTTTAAAATACCGTTATTTTCTGTAGATGTACACGCATCTTTCAATGTAACTTTCTTAATATTATCATCTTTTAGTACAGCGATTTGTTTGTTATTTTGAAATACAGTTAGTACTTCATTCAAAAGATTTAACCCTTGAGTTATATCAGCCGGCGACGTTTGTATTTTCTTTGCGTTGAGAACATTTTTGTGCCTTTCAGTAATCTTTGAATCTGTACAGTAATCACTTTTATAACCTATAGGACATGTTTTAGGTTTAGTTTTGGCGCATTGAGAAGTATATACGCGTTCGCAAACCATTGTATTAAGGCATATAGAGCAAACGAGCTTGTTATTAAGGATATCTCTCTTGTTCCGTCTGGTGTTATGTTCATCCATGTTATCAAAAGTCGTTATATGTATACGAACCGTTTTGTTTGATATCATGTGAGGCTACGCAGATTCTGAAACATTCTTATTTTGTTAATTTTTAGATCGTCTATAGAATGATTAGCAACAAATAAACTTTCTTATTTCCTTATTACTACTTACTTATTTAGTAATAAGTAAATAATAAGGAAATGAGAAGTTTGCCATCTTCCTAAAAATAAAAGGTGGCCGTCACGGGACGTCTGGTGATGGTAAGATGCGAAACATCTTAGTCAATATTAAATTTTTTAATAAATAAAAATCTATAACCATCAGATAGATATGTAAAAGCTAATGCAGAGAAGCAACGGAATGTCTAGTATGCGCACGCACACACGCAAGGGAGTCGACAGTGGCGTATGAGAGAGAGAAAGAGCGCTATGCCAATAGATGTTTCACATCAAAAATTTTGTCAAATTATAAGTTACTGATGGTACATTATGCTACCTTTATCCACTTGCGCCTTGCCCAATGTTCGGTTTTTATACATCTGATGACCACAAGACAGGCATAGCCTAGTGTGAAGTCAATAGTAATTCCAGTTTTATAAGTACTCTTTTTATTTATGTAACTATTTGTAAATTTATAGGATGTTAGCCAAGAAATTATCCTTATTTTAGCAAATTGTTATAAGATTATACAACTTGCTTACCATGCAAACATAGTATTTACGACATTGATGATCAAATATTTAATTATATACCTATATATTATATAAAACATATAAAAATCACCAGTAATATTATAAACATTACAAATATGTCAATTGGACAATAGATCTGTCGTACAAAGCATTCTGTCAGACACAATACGCATACGAAAACTTTTTTAGAACGCAAAGAGAATGTTGTAGTTGCAAGGAACTGACATTAGAGAATCTCGTAAACGTCCTTTGTCATAAATATAAAAATTAGGGAATCAAATTTTTTGTAAAACACAAAAATTTCAAGTGAATACATTGAAGGAGAATTTATGGCGGCATAGTAAATGTGAGTAAAATTCACATTCCCAGATTCTGAAGGAAACAGAGGCATGTGTTTTATTCTAGGTATACAGTAATAGTTAAAATCGCAATCAAGTTCATATATTTTTTTCGTTCCCGTGGAGTTGTTCGATATGATGCCAAGAGCCTCGATTTACGACAGTCGGCACTCGCCGACGGCTGGAATCCGTCCTCGCACACTGAAACCGCGTGGTCGCATACTGTGCGATTCTAAAGATGGTTTCTTCCGATGACTAGTTAGGCCGAAATAAGAAATAACATAACCCACAAAATTTGACGGATGACTTTTGTTACCGTTGAATTGTTAACAATGTTTTATTAACGTAGGAAATTTCGCAATAAAGAGTTATTTTCGAGTAAAAAATAATGATTAGAAATTTTTCAATGTACAAATCTGTCGTACAAAATTATTACATTAAGTCTAATTATAGTTCACAAACTTCAAACACCGTTTTCTCAAACTAACAGCTATTTGCGTTCAGTTCTGAAATAAACTGCTTGGCGAGATTTTCTCTAGAGACTACACCATAAGTATTTAAAAAAGCGCGTGAAAAGAATTTTACAGGGCGAGCGACACACTTGGTGTTGCTTGTTTCTAGCGTACGACCTGATGGTCTGATGGATTAGTAATATAAAAACAAAATAGCGACGTCTATTCGCGACGCTGCTTTAATCTTCACCAGTGTGAACTTCCAATACCTTTCTGTAAATACACTTTCCATACTCTTAACTTCATGCCTGCTAACTGCTGTGTTTTGTGCTGAGACTATGAAACGCCAGGTATTCTGTACCTACATTTCGTTCCTCTTTCTTTATTCACTTACTTCACCAACGTGTTCATGCATTATACTTCGTTTGGGCGATGTGTCTATGGCGGCCATCTCTACTCTCCCTCGGTATTCACTGCTTATTTTTTTTACATAACTTGTTAGTTTACCATCGTGCCTCATTAAAACTTCGAAAAAATTATATGGTATTATCAAAAGGGTACACTCATGAAAAAAAATAATGGATCATTGACAAATGTTTTTTCCGAATTCACTAAAGCGATTAATTATTTTTAATAACTTTTTAAGAAATCATCCAATTTTCACATTTGTTCAACAAAATTTCGATTTGGTCGTATTTCCTATGAAGGCGGCCTCTGATGCAGGCGAAATCCGATGAAATGCTGTGGGAGGCACAGGGAGGATTCCAAAATGGAAGAAGATGGACGGATCAAGTATTCTCGCTCGTAGAGAAGCATCAGCCCATGTTAAAGAAACGAGTGAGGTGTGTAAGGATTGAGTCATGTGGTGCTCGGGTCTACCCCGCAAGGGATTTGACGTGAAGTTGTAGATAGATAGATCATTCTGTCAGTTTCTCATTGGCTATTTCTTTCTATTGAATCGGCATTGTTCGAAATGATTTAGTTAGAACTTTAGTCAGATAGTTTCTTCTGTGATTCGAATCTTTGTGCGGAGGTTCCTAGGAGGCGCAACCACCCGCTTAAAAAAGATATTCTGGACACCCATAGAAGGAGCAGTAAATACGCGGTCTCAAGTTATGAACAACCATACCATACAAACAAATTTGTATGTGTAACTTTTAGTACCTATCTGTTGAGTGATTACAAACAACTTTTCCTATGGGGTGTGTTCGAAATCGATAAAAAAAAATATTTTTTATAGGAAATGCTATCAGCAGAGCAGATAGCCTAGTGGATAAAGAAACAATCATAGTCGTTGTTTCGAATCCTGGTATGAGCGCGTACATGTACAGCGACAGCCATGTTAGACACTTGCGGCTCCATTTTCCCTCTTATTGCGTACGCCATAAGAATGTTCAAAGGTCGGCAATCTAGCTTTAGGTGTCGCTGTGTGTACTACTAAATTAGTGTTTTCGTGTTCATGTACATAAAAGTTATACAATTACCAAATGTTAGACGGTGAAGGCAATTTTATTTCGAAAGACGTGTTACGAAATCTAAGAAAGGTATATTTTTCCTTCTGATTTGTGAAGGTTTGACAGCAGTCGCTTTATGTCAAGATCAGTACTTTATTTATTAGATTAGGATAGAAATAGGAGGAATAGGGGTAAGTACTTACATCTTATTGTTAGGATACTGACTGATAAAATAACAGGTAAATGGATTTAGACCGTGACGATGTCGCTATGCCTGTCAGTTTAAACAAATACCCAAGCCTGCAAAGTAGTACATACTCATACTTAGTCTGTCGATGGATTTCAAAACCGTTGCTCTTTTCCGACATTCGAGGGGCACGCGGAGTTTGCTGTTGATACTCGTATATGAAACTGTTACGACTCCCCAGTGACCTTTGGGCATTTTCTTCTGGCAATCCAGAGTGGGACAGCATGGCATTATTTTTAACAACATACGGCTTTGTATATAGTCTACGAACTCTTGTTATACAGAAAAGTATAGCTCGTGAGTTGTCGTCACCCCCGCTCTAACATAGCAACTCCTCAAGAGCTTACTGGTAAATTCATTCGGTAGCAGGAAAACAACAATCGTCCAGGGACTTATTTAACTGTGGTTTTCCGTCAAGGGGAACTAATTCCTCAATCAGCTGCTTTGATGCGCCCTTCTTCTCTTTCGACAAACCCTCGTTAGTTTAAGTACAGCTCAACATGCAAATGAGTTTCACTCTAAAGATGGATGAGCCATTTATACCCCAAAATAAGAGCCTACATAAGCATATTGTTCGGAACACCGTCATTAGAAGAGAAACCTGTATTATTTTGTATTTATGCTTTCAGAACTAAATTTTATGAATATTAGAAGAAGCTATTGTCATACTTTTCAATATCAAGAGCTGAATGGAAAATGCTAATAAATATAAAAAAATTAATAAATAAGAAGAAATGAAAAAAAGTCGCAATAGATGTATACACGAAAGACTATACAGGGAGTATCAATTGTATAACAATATTATAAATAATAACAAAATTAAATATGATAGCAAAACGCACGACATTGGTTGTCAATTTGATAGTAAATGCGGTGATATGATATGCACATGTAATAATAAATATCCGAAAAGATATAATGATATTAAGTATTTTAGTGGATTTCCGAAGCAAGTATATGCATATCATAAGACGAATTTCCCTGACATTGGGACTAGTAGTATTAAGACAATACAGAAAAAAAAGGTGAAGAGAATATACCTACCTGAAACCGATAATCGGGGAGTTGGAAGTTCAGATTTGTCTTCTTTTATTGTTTCACGTAAGTAATGTAATAAAAAATATTAAAAAAGTAGAACTACGCATTTGAATTAACATCTGTCGTTTATGTTTTGTTTTAAGGAAAACCCAGGAACACGGGAATAAGTTATTATGATCATAAGAGAACATCGTCAAAATGTGTGGGAGGTATAAGACAATCGATCATTGAATGTGTAGTCAGCGCAAAGTTGTCTCCTTTGGTACGTACAATCTCCGTTTCTACTGGTCCCAAAGTAGAATATCAAGAAAGGACGAAGAAAAATATTCAAATTAGTAACAGCGTTATCAAAAGAAGCGTCGTAACTAATACAACCCAAGTTGAAAGTGAACACATCAAAATGGAATCAATTGTGTCAACAGAGACAGACAAGCCTCCAGAATCTCCAAAACAAATAACTAAGAAATTTTCTAAATCAAAATTAATAGAAGAAAAGTCCAAAGAGACAGTTATTACGCCTACTTTAGACAAAATAAGAACGCCTATTAATAAAAACGTTAATGACGCCGCAGAAAAAGTTTTCTCTTCAGAGTCTTTAGTGCAGCATATTCACAACTTAGAAACCCCGTGCCAAGATATTTATAGTCGCACGTCATTAGATCCAATGGAAAACAAGTTAGAGAGCGAATACAGAAGAATGTTTTCCACAAAATCAAAAGATACAAAATTGATTAGTGATCAGGATACATCAGATTTAAACAGTACATTGATGCGTCGGCGTTTTGAAGCATTAAGGCGTGGTTTAGCTCAAAATGAGGATTCTAAGAAAAATGCAGTCATAATAAACAAAGAGTTAAGTACGACAACCACTCCAAGCAAAAGGGATGTATCTATAGCATCAGATCCACCATCTCTAGAAGCAAGGTCTTATTCTTATACTAAAACTAACGGCCCTTATGGACCACGTTATGATCAAGGTACTAGCCGAAATACTAAATCTGTCACAGATAAAAAAGAAAGAGGTAGTCTGCTGTGGTCCCAGACAAGCGAAGAAGCTGACGAAGAAGGAGTAAGAGGTATGTTTAAATTATGGGGGAAAAAATTTGATTTCGAGGAAGAAAACAAACATACATATCCAACATTTTCTAATACAAAAGAACCTAAAAAAATGCAAAAAGAACCAGAAACGTGGGTTGCTCAAAAAACGGACACAGGTAGTAGGAAGGAAAAGAAGTTCTTTTTCTTTAGAAAAAAGAGCAAAGTTAAAACCAAGCCTTACAAGTCAAAAAAAGGTGTTACAACGGGCCGCTGCGAAGTAAAAGATGGGCTCCTCATTAAAATAGGTAAAGTCGATGAGTATTCCGTTCATAACACTGTTACCGAAAAAGAACCCGAGAAGCCAAGTTGTGGTAATATTTCAGATGAATATGAGAGTATATTAAAAAAAGCTTGGTTGAAGAAGTTTTTGGAGCAAACGATAGAGTCTAAAAATAGCGTACATATAAGATGGAATAATAAAACATATGCGACAAGTAGTAGCACAATTTTTGAGATAATGGACGATGTATACCGACAAACCAAAATAGCCTTAAAGTCAAAAAGTGATATGAGCACTGGTGATTCATCTCTCTGTCAATCATTTAAAAAACAACGTGTAAACTTTGTACAAGACATCGAGGCTTGGATGATACTGAAACTAATACCAGAGAAACCCGAACAATTACCAGTAAACGTATTTAATAACAACTTAAACCAAACAAATCACATAAAAATAAATAATATCGATCAAAAGTGTTTTCTAGACAAATCCAAAGAATTCGCTCACAAAATTGAAGTTGTTTTGCATTCTACAAATGTCATAAATAACAAGAAAGGCCCAAGTTTACAATACTTAACAATTAATATTCCTAAAGGATTTTTTTCAGATTCCCTTAACATAAACGATGAACGCGCTGAAACAAGTAATTCTGAGGAAGTTTACAAAATTGTAGAATATGAAACTTCCGACTCTAACACGAGGTTACAAATAAATAAAGCTGTATACACCGAAAACTTTTTAAAAAGTGATATAAATGGTACAATTAACGTCAAAGACAAGAATTTGGAATCTAAGATTATTGAAACTGGTATTACAAACCCTACATCACATAGAGATGTGGTTATTCAAGAAAGTAATACGTGTGATCCAAGGTTACGTGATGTGATTGGTGTTGGTATTATTACACATAGGGATATAAGAGATATTAGAAAACCAATGTAAGTAGCATTATAATTCTCGTTTATATTTCTCATTCGGTACACTGGGACCAAAACTAATGACTATAGTAACTGGTAGTTTACATTTCGTCAAGGTAATTGGCATTTGGTATTGTCAAATTTTAACTTTAAACTTAAGGCATGCAGTCTCGATTTACGTAAAATTTATAAAAACATCGAACAATTAACGATATATTTAGCCATTGTAATACGAATACTCCACAACATTACTTTACCGTACTTTATCCGTGCGGTGACGGAGAAAGAATACTAAAAATCACCGCCCTCTCTCTTCCCCTGGGAGGCGACTAAGGGATTTCCGACGTTCCAGCATCTCAGCCGGTGGTAGGGTAAATACCCGCCTGGTTGGCTACCACCGTACACACGGCGAAACACCCGTGAAGTGGCGTACCTATGAGTACGTCGCGTTTCGGGATCAGCTGGTGTATAACCAGTGCTCGGGGGATTGTTGACGCGATATTGCGGGAACAGTGGTGGATTCTGTCTATCCATTGTCAGAAGGACTGAGCTGACCCGTCGGCCAGGGAGACCCGTTGAAACGGTTGTTCCGCTGGCCGCCCGCGGTATAGTACAGGGGCCCAATCAAGACTAACCACCTTGAGAGGCTGCCCTTTCATACCGCGCATAATCTCGGGGTAGATCGTCGTGCCGATTGGTGACCGGATGGTGGGGACCCGGCGACTAGTTCCGGGGGGGTTCGGGGGCCCTTCCGTCCGACGGATCAGCACAGCTCCTTTGTCGACAAACTAATGGAGAAATAGTCCACCGCGTTTCTTCCCCAATGTCGTGGCAATTCTCTCCCGCTTCACGCTTCCTTTCTTTACACTTCTCATGACAGCGCAAATAGGAATAAATGGTCTAACAGCGGTGCACTCCCCCATCACCCTGTTCAAGGTTGAGTTCGCAAACATCCGCGGACTCCACTCTAACCTTAATGCCGTCCACCAACACCTAGAAACGGCACGGCCCGCCATGCTCTTCCTGACGGAGACACAGATTCAGCGTCCAGCGGACACGTCCTACCTCCAGTATCCCGGTTATGTGCTTGAGGAGAATTTCCTCGCGAAAGCCGGGGTCTGTTTGTTTGTCCGCTCGGATGTATGTTGTCGCCGTCTGCGCTGCCTAGAGGATTCCTCCTTTCCTGTCCTCTGGGTACATGTAAACCTGGGCCTTCAGAGCCGTATTTACATGTGCCTATACCGACCCCATACTAGGGACACGGAGACAACTCGGCTCTTTGAGTACATGAGTCGGGCGGCAGATGAAGCGCAGGAGCGGTACCCTACTGCAGAGATGGTATGTTTGGGGGACTTTAACTCTCACCACGACTCCTGGTTGGGATCCCCCACAACTAACCATGCAGGAAGGACTGCCCACGCGTTCGCTCTTTCGCACAGCCTGACGCAACTGGTAAACCAACCCACCAGAATACCAGATGTTGCTGGTCAGGAGCCCTCTCTGCTAGATCTACTGCTGACCACTCACCCTGCTGGCTACCGGGTTGAGGTCGGGGCGCCCCTGGGCACATCTGACCACTGCCTAGTATCCAGCACAGTGCCAAGCGCGAATACGCCACATCCCACAGAGGTTAGGCGTCGTGTCTGGCACTACTCGTCAGCAGATTGGGACGGCATGCGCGACTACTTTGCTTCCGTCCCATGGGGGCAGCGCTGTTTCAGTGAGAAGAATCTAACGGCGAGTGCTGCGGCTATTGTTGATGAGATCGGCGTTGGCATGGAATACTACATTCCTCACTCCGATGTCGTCATCAAAAGCCGGAGACGCCCTTGGTTTAATCGCGAATGCGCTGAAGCTGTTAGCAACAAACAGGCGGCGTATCGCGCTTGGATCAGGGGTCGCGCCCTTAAAGATCCGAATACTAACTCACTGAAATCAGCCTACAACACTGCCACCAAGGTCTGCAAGAGAGCATATATAAGAGCGGACGCCCAGCGCGTTACACGAGTCGGCACGGAACTAGTGGCGCACCCTACTTGATCGCGTAGCTACTGGCGACTGGCCAAAGCCGTGCAGGCCAACTTCTGCCAGCCCTCGCTACCACCGCTGCGATGCCCCGATGGCTCACTGGCGCATCAGCCGCAGGAGAAAGCCGATCTTATGGCCAGCCTCTTTGCGGCTAACTCCCGGATCGATGACTGTAGCACGCAACCACCAACAATACCCTCCAGTGGATCCGTTATGCCTGATATCCACATCAGGCAGCGCGATGTGCGTTTTGAACTACAGTCACTCGATGTCCGAAAAGCCAGTGGTCCTGACGGTATCCCAGCGATTGTTCTTAAAAAATGTGTAGCGGAGTTGTCTCCGGTGTTGACGCACCTCTTCCGCCCCTCGTACTAGACTGGTTGTGTTCCGGATGCTTGGAGAGAGGCCAATGTGCAGCCGGTCCCCAAAAAGGGAGACCGTTCTGACCCATCAAATTACCGCCCCATTGCCGTAACTTCAGTGTTGTGCAAAGTCATGGAACGGATCCTTAACAATCAATTGATCCGTTACCTAAAAGATCACTCCATAATCAATGATCGTCAGTATGGTTTTAGACCGAAACGATCAACGGGTGATCTTCTGGCGTATGTGACGCACCTCTGGGGGGAGGTAATCGATAAGTATGGCGAATCCATGGCAGTCAGCCTAGATATAGCCAAGGCGTTTGATCGGGTCTGGCACAAAGCACTTCTCTCCAAACTTCCGGCATACGGTCTGCCCCTCCAGCTTTGTAATTGGATTGCTGGCTTCCTGCATGAGCGTAGAATCCGCGTCCTTGCAGATGGATGCGCTTCGCGGTTCATGTCAGTGAATGCCGGTGTCCCACAGGGCTCCGTTCTATCGCCCACTCTCTTTCTTCTGCATATCAATGACATGCTGCCACTTGGTAATATTCATTGCTATGCAGACGACAGTACGGTCCATGGGCGATATCTCGGTCGGCCTGGTGCTGGTCGGACAGAAATCGGTGAGAGGCGTGAGAGTCTTGTCGTTGAACTGAATCGGGTTTTGGATCTCATTAGTAAATGGGGTTCCAATAACCTGGTTGAGTTTAATGCTGAGAAAACTCAGGTTTGCGCGTTTACAACAAAACTGTCCCCCTTCCTTCCTACTCCCAGTCTTCATGGTGCTTCCCTCAGTATGCGAGATAGCCTGAATATGCTGGGTATGCGTATTCATTGCGACCTTAACCAGCGTTATTACATCGAGAGCCTCATCTCAACAGCTTCAAGAAAACTCGGAGTCCTTTTTTTTTTTTTTTGTGACGCGGGGAAAAATGCGTTACGCACACCACCGGTGCCTCCGTGACCTCCGGTGGTAGTGTGGGACTCCCCGTCGGCTGCCCGACGGTATACCCACTAAACAACCCCGTGAATTGCCATCGGCCGCGTTGGTGTGGTGCTCCGGATCTGTCAGCAACAGGGCACCACTGCGACTGGCCAGCCCCTCAGAAGGGGCCGGACTTCTTCTCTCTAGGGGCCATCCCGGCAAATTGGGACAGCCCCTCCGGCGGCGGGACCACTATGGGGCCAGGTTCCCATCCTAACCCCTAGTCCCACATATTAGGGAGGCGGCAATAGGTGCGCGTAGCGCCTACGCCGCACTCCCGTCCGCTGTCTCCGGAGCGGGACAGCCTCAGGATCATCCTCCCTGTCCCGCTCCGAGGCCTCCTTCTGGGACATGACCGTCTCACAGAAGGAGGCCACCGCCTGCCAGGCACTGTCACTCCCGATCATGGAGCGGACCACGCTCGGGAGTGAGAGGTCCGCGCTTACCAGGTCGTGGCGCTGCCGAGACCACCTGGGACACTGCTCCAGCGTATGTTGGGCAGTGTCCTCGACCGCGCCACAATCGTGGCAGCCCGGCTCCTCCTCCCGCCTCGCAACCCGGTGCAGATACTCACCGAAGCACCCATGCCCGGTGAGCACCTGCACCATGCGGAAGGTGAGGGGTTTGCGTTTTCTACGCATCCACGTCTCTAGGACCGGGCGCAGCGCCTCAGCAACGCGGATTCCGTACCGCGGCTGCGCCAGGTCCTCCCCCCACCTCCGCATCATCTCTGTATGCCCTCGCCGGCGATACCGCCCTACTTCCTCCAACGTGGGGCGCTCGCCGAGTGCCCTCCTACTAGCAACGAAGCTGTACACTTCGGCGAGCACCTCCGCCACCAACTCCCAGGGCGGGTCGCCAGCGAGGGCGGTCGCGGCCGTCCAAGCTACCGTCCGGTACCCCCTTATCGCCCTCTGCGCTATGACCCGCTGCGCTCTGCGCAGCTGAGCCTTGTTCCGCTCGCAGAGGGCGTCCGCCCATATGAGGGCACCGTACGTAGCCATACTCCGGCAGATGCCGGAGTACAGCCGCCTGCACGCGGCGCTGGGCCCGCCCAAATTGGGTAGGAGGCGACCCAGCGCCGCCGCAGCTCTTATGACTCTCGGTCCCAACCGCTCGAAGTGGGGGCCGAAGGTCCATCTCCCGTCAAGGGTGAGGCCCAGGTACATCATCTGGGCGCTCACCCTGATCCGTCCTCCTCCTATTTGGAGGTGTGCTCCCGAGGGGGGGCCTCGTCTGCCGGTCCCGCGGAAGAGGAGGGCCTCGGTCTTCTCCAATCGGACCCGAAGCCCAAGCCTCTCTATACGGCTGACCACCAGTCCTACTCCAACTTCGGCCAGCCGGGCCGCCTCCACGAAGGTCTTACCCCGGGACGTGACAAGGGTGTCATCTGCGTAGCAGACGACACTCATCCCGGGGAGGAGACGGCCCCGCAGGACCCAGTCGTATGCGAGGTCCCACAGGATGGGGCCCAGAACGGACCCCTGTGGGACACCGCATCCGACAGACTTCCTGACCATATGGCCCCTCGCGTCCTCGTAGCACACCTCCCTGTCCTCCAGGTATGCCTTCAAAAGTCTCCCCAAGTACGGAGGCACCTCAAAGTACTTGAGGGCCTCCAGGATGGTACTGTGGGGGAGGCTGTTGAAGGCATTGGCGATGTCCAGCGACACCGCCACCACCACCTCTCCCTCGCGCTCCGCATCCTCCGTCACCGACCTTAGGCGCCTTATGGCGTCGACGGTCGACCGTCTGGCCCGGAACCCGAACTGGGCATCCGAGAGGCCCGGTCCCGGGCCATCCTCCAAATGCTGAGCGAGGCGGGAAGCGACAACCCTTTCTAGGGCTTTGCCCGCCTCGTTCAGCAGAACGACTGGTCGAAGCGCCGACCCCGAGTCCGGGGGCCGGTCTCCCTTCAACAGAAGGCAGAGCCGGCCCACCCTGAAGGGTCCCGGGCAGCACCCCGACCGCAAGCAGCAGTCAAGGAGCTCCCGGAACCTGTCTCCGAGGTGCACGAGGGCTAAGGCTAGCACCTTTCCGTGCACCCCGTCCGGACCCGGCGCCCTCTTCTTGCTTCGGAGGCGGTCAATGACCGCCTCCATCTCCTGGTCAGTGACGGGCGGCGGAGCGCCCTCCTCCTCTTCCCCTCCTCTGGAGTCCGACGATCGGGCCATCCTCGGGGGAGCGAAACCCCTTGGGGTGTCGGGGAATAGTTCCCCGACAATCCTCTCCAGCAGGATCGGCTGGAGGGTCTCCGTCAGTGGGGCCGACTGAGAGCGGATCTTGTTCCGCGCTCCTCTGTAAGGTCGGCCCCACGGGTCCCTGTCTAGACCCTCCAGCAGCTCCTGCCACGCTCCCTCCTTGGCCCTACTTATAGCCATCTGCAAGGCTCCCCTCCTCTCCACGTAGACGCCGTGCAGATGGCTATCCCTTCCTTCGTCCCGGGGGCGGCGACGCCTGCTCCGGGTGTACGCTCTACGCGCCCCGTTGCAGGCGTCCCGGAGGTCGGCTATCTCCGCCGACCACCAGTAGACCGCCCGCCTTGGGGGCGGACGCCCAACGCTGGGCATGGCCGCCCCGCACACCGCCGTGAAGGCGTCGCAGAGACGACCAGCCCCCTGCTCCGCCCCCAAGAACTCCATTGGCGGGAGGCCCCAGCGGCCGACAATGGCCGCCTCCTCTGCCAGCTCCCGGTCGAGCCTGGTGAGTGCCCAACGCGGGAACCGGCTCCGCCACCGGGACGAAATCGCCGGACTCCCGGGGGCTCGGGACACCTCGAACCTGATGTAGCGGTGGTCCGAGAGTGTCTCCAGCCCCGTCTCCACCCTCCAATCCTCAATACGGCGCGCGGTGGACGCGGTGGCGAAGGACAGATCCACCACCGACCCTCCATTCCACCGCACGCACGTATGGCCCGAGGCGATGTGCCCCGGCTGTCCGCACCTGTAGCACAGGCGGCTGCGGTCCTCCTTGGAGGGGCACAACTCCGCTGTGTGCCCCTTCCTCATGCACTTAAAGCAGTGCATGGGGCGCGCCTTCAGCAGGTGGAGCTGCACTCGGCTCCAGCCCACCCCGACACTGCCCAGCTGGAGCAGCTTCTTCGCTGCCGTCACCGGGCAGCGCATCAGGGCCGAACTAGAGTTCCGCCAATCCGGGCGGATTTCGCCCACCCGGACCTGCTCGGGGGCGCAGCCTCCCTCCCGCGCGACCGCAACCTGGACCCGCTCTGCCGTAGCAGCGTCATCCAGACCCGTAAGGCGGAACTCCGCGCACTTCACGGGTCTGGACACTTCAACGACGCCGGACAAGGCAGCCGTCAGCTTGGCTGCCAGGGCGTCAGCCCTCTCGTGGCTGGAGGAGCCCGGGACCTCGATGAGCCTCGCTCCGGTCGCCGACTTGCGAATCCGGAGCGAGCCGATCCCAAGCTCTCCCAGGTTCACCTCCCGCTCGGCCTTCAGAAGGGCCGAGGCATACGTTGCCCCCGTTTTGGCTGCTTCCGGCCGTAATTTCAGGATTACGGCCGTAGAGCCGGGGAGCACCACTTTGGCCTTACGGCCCTCCTCCTTGCCTGCGGGAGCAGGAGTTGCTGACGCCCTGGAAGGCGGTGTGGGTGCCGCAGGAGTCGCTGGTGCCGCGGTTTTTCGCGGCTTGCGACGAACCACATCGGTCCATGTCGCCTCCTTTGGAACCTCGGTGGTCCCTGCCGCTGCCGACGGGGTCACCGCGGCCGGTTTCGCCCTTGATGTGGACGGGCCGAAGCTCGTCCACGACTCCTCACGAGCACCGCTGCGGGCGGGACCCGCTTTGGTGGCCGACCTCGCCTGAGGGCGCCCCTCGAGCCCAGCCGGCGCGCTCGCTTTTTTAGGCTTAGCCGCCGGCCGGCCCGCGCTCTCGATGGCCGCCCTCGCGGCCTTCGCCACCGCGGAGCTGTCGCCCGCTAATGGCGGACGGGCGACAGTCGGAGGAGGCAGTCGCGACTCCAGCTCGGCGAGCCGCCCATCGATGAGGTTGCCGACGAGCCGGGCGATATTGCTCTCCAAGGTCTGGATATCTCCCGGGCTCATCGGCCCCTGCGTCCTCCTCTCCTTTCGGAGCTCCTCGAACTCCTGGCGGTGCGCCCGGACCTCCTCCCTCAGGGAGGCGACCTCCCTCCGTAGCCGAGCGTTGTCGGCTCGGAGGCGGTGGGTCTCCTCTGCCTCCGTGGGCACCACCAAGGCCTCCAGGATCTCCCGGATCCCGCCAGCAGCCTTCGCTATCTTAGCGGCGTACCCCCCCTTGAGGCTCGCCGACTTCCCTGTGAGGTTGAGGATGACGCCCAGCATCTCCTCGCCCCTCACCATCAGGTCATCGGCTCCCGCCTCAGTTGGGGACGCCGTCTTCCCCTTAGGGCATTTCCCTTCGGGGCTCTCTTTTTCCGCCTCGGGGCTCACCCCCTCGGCGCTTCCGGCCACTGCCGCTCCGGTCTTTTGGCGCCTGAGGGCCCGCCTCTCAAGGAGCGCCTGGATAGCCGCCTCTTTGGCCTCCTCCTTGCGCTCCCTGAGCTGTCGGCGGGCCCTGGCCAGACTGGGCTCCCTGAGCTGTCGGCGGGACCTGGCCAGACTGGGGGCAATGCCGCCCCACTTCCCTCGCCTGGCAGTGGCCACCTTCGCCCTTTCGTCGGGCGTCTCGGTTTCTGAGCCGGAGAACAATCTCTTCCGGCTCAGCTCCGTCTCCGAGAGGGTGGTGACCGACAAATTGTCGGTCTCCTCCCCTCCGCCACACTCGCTCTCCACCACCGCCAGATCGCGGCACATATCGTCGCATCGCGACAGCGACACGAACGCCAACCTGTCTCCTCCGCTCTTCTTCTCCATTTCGTCAATGTTCTTGTCCTTCAGCACAATACAAAACGGTTCGCAACGAATCGCCCACAAGTATAGTATTTCCAGGTTCAGTCACCACCCACCGGCCACTGCGTTACCGCGCACCAGGTGGGATGGGTCCAGGGCAGACGACGAGGACGTACTGGAAAACACTTGGGGCCTGCCCCAAGAAAACTCGGAGTCCTGAATAGGGTGCGCCGGTTCTTCACGCCGGACCAACTTTGTCTGCTTTATAAGACACAAGTTCGGGCCTGCGTGGAGTATTGCTCGCATCTCTGGGACGGCTCCGCACATTATCTTCTTGAGGCTCTCGATAGGTTGCAGCGACGGGCTATCCGCATAATTGACGACGAAGAGGTCACCAAAAACCTAGAACCTCTTCAACTCCGTAGGGACATAGGCTCTCTAAGCGTATTTTACCGCCTTTACCATGGCGAGTGCTCTGAAGAACTATTTTCCCTTATCCCACTCTCTCCCTTCCGTCATAGAACAACACGTGCGGGCTTGCGATGTCATGGTTTCACGGTTGAGAATATCTCTTCGCGTACCAAAAAGTTCGGCAACTCCTATCTTTGTCGTACCATCAAAAAGTGGAACGCTTTGCCTGCACATGTTTTTCCTCCTTCCTACAACATGGGATCCTTCAAACGAAGCGTGAAGAAGCACCTTGCGGGCCAGCATGGTAGCGTCAACTGACAGGACACCGTAGTCCTTTGTCAGTTGCCGCTGCAATTTGGGCTCCCCTTTTCGCTTGCCAACAGGCGAAGAGGAGCCACTATGCTGAGCCAATATAAAAAAAAAAAAATAACAGTACGGAAAATAGCATCGAGGTAATCTTATCAAGGTCAGTTTGCAATAAAATAATGAAGAGAAGCTAAACTTACCCCGATTGTACCTCTTATTGTATAATTAAATTTTAAATAGGAAATTTCAAGACATCGTACAACACTGCTAAGAATAGTTGTCACTATCTTTGGAGCATTAGATTTTTGTGTCATCTACACGTTTACACGTTAACTCCACCAAATATTTTGCGTCGCTGGCGCTGCCGGTGTGGAGGGTCACCACTGAATCATTTCCATCGTAGACGCCTGAAGCTCAACTGCTCCCCGTCCTCCCTCTTGCAAGAAGAGTTCTCCCGAATGAGCCTTGTTTAGTTTGTCAAATTATTCTCTTATTAACATGTGTAACCTAGCAAAGTATGTTGGTTATTGACCACGAAGAATTTTTTTTTTTTTGCAGGTACGTATTAATGAAAAAAAAGGTACTTTAATGTTTAACATTTCGAATTTAAAAGTGTACTCTTGTAGATTTCATATTCTATCATAGATGTGACACTTAATATACTTAAATTGATCTCTCATGGGTATCATTACTAGAAAGCTGTAGTTTGGCATGTATATACATAAACTATGCTGACAAAAAACTTTTTACCAAATATTTTCTTCAAGCACGCATGCACTTCCTCTAACTTTTGTTGACAAACTATTCAAGATGGCTCAGTGCAGTGAACGAAGTGCGCGAAAAATTGCAATGCATTATAGAGACTTAGTGCCATGTTCCGGTTTTACCCTCATACCCGGTTTTGTACTAATCTCCCCTACGTATTTGTGTAGACAGAAAAATACTTACAGACGCACGGTCTCATCTCTCGTGCAAGCAAGTACCTGTCGTCTCATTTCTCGTAAAGGCTGTTTTTATTTTTACAAAAAATAATTGGTTTTATTTTATACGATGTCGGAAGACATACAAGTCGTATAATTGTATATCTTCCGACATCCCCACCAGCCCACCTGATGAATAGTGGTTACCTTATCATAAGCTCTGGCGTTCTCATAAAAATAGTGAGGTTGCAAAGATTAGAATCTTATATAGGTCGGAGAACCATTAAGTACGAGTAGATAACATTAAAAAAACAGAAAAATAAAAAGTAAAATCTGATTCTCGCCATTTTGTATTTTGAGGGACAGAAAAAACTGCCTGCCAAAATGGGTCGTTAGATTCCTAACGAAGAAATTAGACACATTTTGAATTTTTATTACAAAAAAAGGGAAAAATAGGACACCAGTCGGGAAAAATGTATAACGTTTATGGACTCAAAGGAGTGTCAGTAAGAGTAGCACAAAATTTTTCAGTTTGGTTTTTTGATTTCAAAGATGAAACTCGCTCTGTTACGGATAAAATTGATACAATTTTTGAAAATGTGGAACAAGGTCATCATATTAATAATTACGACATTGCTAAAGAGCTACGGGTTAACTATAAAACAGTTTTGAACCATTTGAAAGTCTGGATATACAAAAAAGCTCGATATTTAGGTGCGACACGAACTTACTGAAGGAAACCTAATAAATCTCATTTGCGATTTTCAATCGAAACGTAATGAAACCAAGCCGTTGAAAACATCAAGAGAGCTGTCAAAACTACTTGGGACGGTATTTTGATCGAAAATCTCAAAATTACTACAGCAATTAGATTATATCACTACCTACAAAATGGCAACAAGTTATCAAACAAAATGGCACATATATATTATAATCAAATGAACATAAACCATGATAAACCAGTTGGGAATGCGCAAGCTTGCATTGCCAGAGGATTCTGGCTCGTCAATTATATAACAATTCAAATATTTTTTTTTTAGTTTGTCGATCATTTTGACCATGTTCCTTAAGAGATAAGAATGGTGTTCCGGAACATTCCAATTCTACTTTTTTATGCTGAATCCGCATCTGAAGTCAAAATTCGAATATTCGAAAAAAAGCGACAGACAAACATATACAATTCATATAAGAACGGTGTTCCTGAAAATATCTTGAATTTGTATATAAAATACCAAAAAAAAATTTCCTCGACCTAATAATGAAACGAGCAATTTTTGTATATAAAAATATATTTCGCGTATGGCTCTTAACAATTCGGATCAAAATAAAGGAGATATTATACTTGTCTCCTCCATCCGTTCCTGTCAAGTTTTATCAGTCATCAGATTATACATAAGTACAGCAAGTGACATGAATTCACAGTCTAAACATATGTGTGTAATTGCTGCCTACACAAGAGACACTGCAGGCTTGCGTAAGAAGCTATAATATGATTTACAATTAAAAAATGGTACATGATAGTAACTTTAATTTTCAGATTAAAAATCCGATACGTTTATTCTGATGAAGAGTCAGATTACGAACGTACGTTAAGGAACAACCAAAAGACGTGTGAATTTGCTGAAAGCTATTTACTAGACGTCTACCGCCACTGGGCTCCTCTAGGGATGGAAGTTTATTCCGGATGTGTCAGCGATTCACATCTTCCGGTCTACTCGGACACTTCACAAACGTTTGTAAATAATCAAGGAGATTGTACAAAATCTTGTCCTAACATTTGTGATGACTATGAAGGTTCTGCTATTGTATCGTCTTGTACAACATCATCTTGTAGTCATTGCGTCGCTATGGACAAGCGCAACCAACAAACTTTAAAATTCTTCGACAGATTTAAAAGAAAAAGCGAATCAGAACCAGACGGCAAGGCTATAAGAGTCTTGCCTAAAGACTCTTTGGAAGTATTAAAAAAAAGGCAATTGTATTCATGTAGTAACAAATCTAAATGGTTTTACGCTGGTGATAGACCTTATTCAATTCCTAGTATAGAAGATAAATGTGAAGGAACGCTATGCAAATCAAAAACGGTACGTAAAGAATCGAAAAATAAGCTTAGCAAAAAACATGTGTCCTTGCCTGGTAGCGACGTCATCAACAGTTTGCTAGCTAAGCAGTTGCCGCGAGAAGTATCTGGGATACTTAAGTGTATTGGCGAATGTGAAAAGTGTAAAAATAAACAGTTTTGTGTCAAACATACGGAGTTGACGAATCCTCCCTACAAAATACCACAACCTCCATGTAAACAGTCGTGTGAGAAAAAGCAACAACCAGAGTGTTCGAAGCTGAACCAACCACTGTGTAATATATCAAAACTATCATACAATGTTCCCTGTACGCCACCAGGTGGAAGCCCACCTTGTGAAATAATTACTTGCCCACCCACCTCACCTCCTTGTTATGATCCCGTACAAAACTCTTCAAGACATACACTACGACCTCGTTCGCCTCCTCCAACAGTATACCCGGAAAGACCAGCAACACCACCGGTGATTACCACTTCTCCTAGGCCATTAACACCACCTCCTTGTCCCCGCACACCGGCCACACCCCAACTACCTTGTTCACAATCATCACTCAGTCAACGACTGCTTGCCTCCAGTTTAAGTCAACCGCCGTGTGGTAGCCCCAAAAAAGGATCTTTTGAATCCCTCAAAAACCTTTTTAAAAAGAAATCTTATAGTGGCCCTTCATCGGATTGCCTACAACCTGCTTTAACTTTGTCTCCAAAAGACCCAAAGAAAGGAAATAAACCGAAAACATCTCCACCACGGTCTTCTAAATCGTCATTGCAAGTGATGGAAAAATCATCATGCGAGTGTACAAAAGATCAGTTTACGTGCCCAATGAAAAGTCAAGTTTCTACGCAATTACTTTGTGAATCTTGCAATAATACTCCGCAAGAGAAATCAATACAAGGAACATCTTGTCACTCTCAAATGGATTGCCGAAGACAAGAAACACCAACATGTGCAAACCCAAAGCCAAAACATGGAATATTTTTAAAAAAGATGCCGCCATGCCCACTTCCAAAAAAGATAGCACCATTTGCACCGCCTCAACATTCTGATGAAAATATAATAATTAGAGTAAAGAAGACAACCCCTAGCACGGAGGAAATACGAGAAGGTCTAAACATCAAAGTTCAAGATGCTGATGGGCAAACCCTATACGAAAGAAGAGATTACACGATACAGTGTTCCTCGAAAAAGGAAGAAATGTATAATGTTCACCGACTTTCAACGCCGAGAATACAAAATGCGCACTTAGACGAAATAAATACTATAGAACAAGTTAAGACAAAAAGCGAAATAAGTATAGCTAATCAGATTGAAATACAAGTCAATTTAAACTTAACACCACGCAATGAAACTACAGAAGTGAATATCGATAATGCAGGACTAATTGAACCTGAAAAAACTGAAATAACTAATGACATACGACAAACATCTCAAGATGTTTTTGTAGTAAAAGGAGCCGGGAAAACAATACTTGAAAATCATGAGGTGAAGAATGACGTAAACATCAAAATAGTGATAAAGAGTTTTAAGCCTAAATCTAAAAAGGAACATGGGACAGATTTTTCTAATAAAATATCGGAAAAGTTCCATTCCGTATCGACAGGATACAGTGTAGTAAATGATCGTATTTTCTCTTTAGATGAAACTAAAATTGAAGTGAAACCTAGTGAAGAAATAATGACTCAGGAATTTACTGAAAGGCTTAGGACATCAATTGAAACGACGCATAATATAGAACCAGCGACTATAGGAAAAAATGTAAAGCATATTGGAAGAGATAGTCGGGTACTGAATGCAGGAGGTATGACAAAATCCCGTTCCCAAAATGAAACAAAAATAAACGAGATTCAAGAAGAAAAATCTGAAGTACAAGTGTCCGCAAAGGATGAAGATGCACGAGAAAACACTCAAAATGAAACGAAACTAAAGTTGATACCAAATGATAAATCTAATTTACTTCTGTGCGCAACAGATGAACATGAACGGGAATACACTGAAACAAAAATAAATGAAATACAAGAACAAAAATCTGAAATACTTATGTGCGCAACAGATGATCATGAACGGAAAAATACTCAAAATGAAATAAAAATAAAGCAGATGCAGGAACAAAAATCTAAAGTACCTGTATACGCAACGTATAAAGATAAAGTAGAAAATACTCAAAATGAAACAAAAATAAAGGAGATACAAGAACAAAACGATATGGTAACCGTATGCACAGCGGACGAAGAGGAACGAGAAATTACTCAATATGAATCAAAATCAGAGATACAAGAACAAAAATTTGGAGAACCTTTGTGTACAACAGACGAAGGTGAATCAGAAAACACCTTAAAAGTTACTAGTGGTGATTTCAATAGTACTGATAGAATTCCAAAGCCACGTACTAAACAAGAAAAGAAAGAAATGTTAAAAAAAGTTTTTGAAAAAGCGGCTGATTTGAAAAAAGGTAAATGCCGAAACCGTATGCCTATTCTAAGAAAAATGTTGAAAATAATATTAACTTCTGATAGTAATGATCGAGGCAAAACACCAGCAACAAGCAATGACTTGGCAAACGACATCACATATGCATCGTTAAAACCAAATTATTTCAGAGATACAGACAGTATGAATAATTATTATAATAATGACAGTATTGCGAATTCAGACGATGAATGGAAAGTTAAACCTACTCATCCCACAGTAGAACATAGTGCAGACAGTAAAGAAAGTCATTCGTCAGAATGTTGCGATCCTCAAAAAAACTGCTTTTGCAGTACTTTTGCTGAAAGGTTAAAGATTGATAAAATAATGGACGGCGGATGCTGTTGTCGAAGTGTACTTCCTACCAAATTAGACCGAGAAATAGGTTGCGACTTAAGTAACCTAAACTACAAAACAGTTGAAAAGTGTGACGTCCAAATTCAAAGCTCCATTAAGAGTATCAAAGATGTGAACGAAGTGTCGATAGCTAAAGTTACATCAAGTAAGATGTCAAAAGTTATGGACGACATGTCGAAGAAATGTCATAAGGTAAGCAATGATGACAAAAATGGAGTTCAAAAAATATTGAGGCATGCATTTTTACCAAGTGTACGTCATGCAAAAGAATACGCAACAAGGCGATTGATTAAAAATACAATGTTAGGTATTTCGGATGAAGACAGAATATACGTGTTAAATAATTCTAGTACTAAAGACGAAGACAACAAAACCCATCGAAAAGAAACAGTTTATTATACAAAAGCTGTTGACATTTTGCAGTCGTACGAAACCAAAAAAGCTGTATTAGAAATATACGCTGAAAAAATAATATCTCAGGATGGAGAGCACTTTGTTGCGAAACTCCCAAAGTTTGTTTGTGATAAAGAAAAATATATTGAGAGGAGTTATAGAGAGATTGTGGCGAAATACGATATTGTTTCACACAAGGATGTTGTATTGTAATAGTTTTTTTTTAGTCGTTTATTTGGTTTTTATTCGAGAATATATTATTGTCCTATTTCATAAAATTTTCTTTAAAACAAATCATGTCAATATTTATAACATTTACGCGATTGGTTACACGACAAGTTGATTTTTTATACAACGTCGGGGGGCATACAAGCATACAGCTCACCTGGTGAAAAGCGGTTACCGTAGCCTACAAACACTAGCAATACAGGAAATATAACTCACGCGACGCCACATCTGACGCTAATACAGTAACTCCTTAGGAGCTTACTGGTGACCTCACTCATACGCAGGAACGCTACAACCTTCGAAAAAGTTTATTTTGCTACGGTTTTTGTGAGGTACTTCCCCTGACGGATTGCTTTGATGCACCCTACCTACCTCTCTTAAAAACACCCAGACGAAGACAAACAGACATGTTAATGTACACAAATGTTTGTTCTGTAGCAAAATTTTGATACAGAATTGTCCATAGATGAAAATAGAAAAAAGTATGGCAATATGGGTTTCCTGATTATTCCAATAAAATGTTTAAACGGAGAGCTTGGGAACAGTAGGTGCTAATATTTTCTGCATGTGAATATACTCGTACTATGTGCAAGTTGATCTAACCTGCTTTTTGTGCTTTCGCCACCAAAATCTTGGTGGCGGAAGCACACAAAGCAGGTTAGATCAAATTGCATGTAAATTTGACTTTCGCAAAATAACGCCTGAATCTATTAACAATATACTATGTGTCATTCTATCGCGAAGAATTTGATGCACTAAGTATTCTAGTAGGAACTCGTTTGTTTTCGTCGGTTCCAGCACCGCCTTCCGGGCGATAATGTACTCATCCTATAATAAACTAAATCAATATTATCCATTATGTAATAATTCCTCATTTCCAAATGTCTTCATCCTAAAATGTATCCATTTCAATACATGTACGACAGGTTTATAACTGCAAGTAAACTATAGTAATTTTTGATCAAACCTACGAGTAACATACTCATCTTGTACTTATTCCCGATGGCTCCAGACTGAACTGAAAAATATTTTTTATGCAATCGTAATCGCCGCGTGGTGTCGGCATGGAATTGCACCAGCCCCTCGCGTCCCGTGGGTGCCGTAGGAGCCGGCTGAGGGAATCACTTTACCTGATGACGGGCAGCAGCGTCATATCGTGCACTAACTTTACTGCGATCACCAACCCACCTGCCAAGCGTGGTGATCATGGAAAATCCCCCCCTAAGGGAGAGGCCTATGTTCAGCAGTGAACGTCCTTCAGCTGATATAATAATCATGAATCGAAGTCGATTTTGACTAAATTAAATTATGTTTAGATTCAAATCCGCCCTGAATAGGATGGAGACAATGTAGGTTGAAAACTTTTTATTATCAAGACATTGTGACACGCAGACAATATAGTAGAAAAACAGGTAGAGTATGGAATTAAACACCTCGGCTGCTAGACAACTTTTTATTTTTTATACGTCGGGAGTCATACAAGCATACGGCCCACCTGATGTAAAGCGGTTACCGTAGCCTATTAACGCTTGTAACATATATCACTCGCGCGATGCCTCTCTGCTGCTAACACAGCACCTCCTTAGAAGCTTACTGGTGACCTCAACCACACGCAGGAACACAACAACCCTCTAGGGAGTTGATATTTGGCTGCGGTTTTCTGCGAGGTGGAGGTACTTCCACAGACGGGCTGATTTAATGCGCCCTACCTACCAAGATAAACAGACATGTTCATGCACACAAATGTTTGTCTTGTGTGGGAATCGAACCCACGAGCGTTGGTGTCAAAGTCGCGTCATTCACGACTGCGCCACCGAGCTCGTCATACAACTGATTTATTATACTCCACCGTCAGTTACAATAATATATAACATACCCGCAACATCTCCCCTTATAAACTACTAAATAACAACATCAATATAATAAAGTTTACCTTATGGTTAGTAGTTACTAGTTGTAATAACAATTATCAGTAGGCACTATACAATTAATGATTATTTATGATTACATGAAAAAACAGATATACAATGCAAAAGTGGAAGGATGTAGGAGCCGAGGAAGACTGGAGACTAACCTACCATGACCAAATTGGTCGTGTTTTATCGGAAGGTGACGCCAGGAGCCCTAGGAATCGACGAGCATGCATGAAAAGAGCTATGAATGTGAAAGAAGCGAGTGAAGTGTGTAAGGACCGCGTCTTATGGCGCTCGGTTCCTCTGCCTACCCCGCAAGGGACCTGGCGTGAAGATATACATACTCGTACTATACAATACTGGTTGATAGAGCTTATGTTTTTACAATACCTGTTATTTATATTGCCGCCTATAAATATCAAGTATAATTCGTTCAAATTATCACCCATTTCGCCAACCAACGTAAAAAAAAAAATTTTCATGTACCTAGTAGAAATGTAAGGTTTCTAGATACTACAGTACACATATTTACTATTAATTGTGCAGGGAAAGTAGAATTAGGTATATGACCGACCTGCTTACACAATTTATAATACCTCTCTATATTTTATATCAATATTTACAATGTCTATAATAACTCTTTACATATTAGCGGCGGTGATACCCATCTTTTCGAAGATAAATCGTCCTCAGTGGCGCTGAGTCAGAACCCGCTATATACGTTTTCCCATACATTTCGCGGTCGTATTCGACCACCCGGGTTTCGAAGGGTTCCTCGAAAGGATCTGTGTACTCTGATGCATCACTATACATATAAATCATCATCTTTTACCTCTTCAGCAAGATTTTGATTAACCTCACTTGGTTCACATTTGATCAGATGCCTGCGATTGCGTCTATATCGAGTGCCTAGTTTGCTTTCGACAAAGTATGAACGAGGTGTATTTGCTTCCCCGACCACTTTTCCTCTACATTTATGCTTTCCGTGGACACAAATTACCTCGTCGCTTATTTCAAGTGCAGGTAACGCTTTACAATTTTTTACAGTGTTGTTTTGAAAGCATTTGTTTTTTCATTAGTGTTACCTGTTCTGATGGGTGTACAGGCATAGGTACTAACAAATCGGGACTTGCCGGCAATTTCCAACGTAACATACGATCCATTTAAAGTTATGCAGGAGAACGTAAAGCATGCCTGGGAGTATTTCTATAATTAAGTAAAGCTAAATAAAAATCCACCCGTGAAATAATTCGCGGGGAATTCACTCCATCTGAACACGATCTTAATATCATACACGGCGGTACTAAATATAGTTTTGAAATTGTACAAATGCGTACCAAGTTTAAAAACTTTTGTGATATTTTAATTACTTTCAAATATTTTATTTTAATAAAAAAAAGAGTCGATATTCTTGATGGATTACCATTAAGCAGATCGACTCTTATTTACATTAGGTAAGCTGATATCATAGCCTGTGAACACTTGTAACGTCAGAGGTATCACTCGTGCATTGCTCACTCCAACGCTCGTGGGTTCGATTCCCACACAGGACAAACATTTGTGTGCATGAACATGTCTGTTTGTTTTGGTTTGGGTGTTTTACGAGAGGAAGGGCGCATCAAAGCAGTCTGTCTGGGGGAATAACTCTACCTCACACAAAACATAGGCTACGGTAACAGCTTTACGTCAGGTGGGCCGTATGCTTGTATGCGTTCCAACGTTGTCAAGTCAAAGTCAAAGTCAAAATCTTTTTATTCCGTAAAAATGGCTACATTTGTTTGGAATCGTCACAATTTTTTTCCCTACCGTGCAGTTTATGACTAGGTGAGCACTGATAAAAATACTGCCAAAAAACTCAGGCATCCCTCTTTTGGTATCCAAACAAATTTACATATTTTATTAATTACATTATAATTGGATCGACTCACTCCCAGGCATTTTTATCATTAATATAGTCAGATACTTTATAATATGCCCTGCTACACAATTTGGCTTTAATAGTAGTTTTAAATTTGTTAATTGACAATTCTCTTATATTGCTGGGAAGTTTGTTATAGAACCGTATACATTGCCCCATAAAAGAATTACTTATTTTGTGGAGACGGCTTGCATGTAAGACAAGATTATGCTTATATCTAGTATTTATGCTATGAGTATCACTCTTTTTACAAAATGAGTCTATGTTTTTATGGAAATACAAAAGATTTTCATAGATATATTGCGATGCGACTGTTAAAATATTTATTTCTTTGAATTTTTCTCTAAGGCTCTCCCGGGGACCAAGTTTGTAGATAGCTCTTATGGCTCTCTTTTGCAATAAAAAGATGGTGTTAATGTCCGCGGAGTTACCCCAGAGAAGAATTCCATATGACATAATACTATGAAAGTAGCTGAAATAAACTATTCTAGCCGTATCAATATCAGTGAGCCGTCTAATAGTTTTCACTGCATAGGCTGCAGAACTTAGTTTTCCTGATAATTTTTCAATTTGTGGGCCCCATTGTAGTCTGGAGTCAATTGTTATACCCAAGAACACAGTTGTCTCCACAGGGGCTAAATTAGTTCCATTAACATGTACATTGGTAGCCACCTGTCTTACATTAGGTGTTGAGAACTTAATTACTTTAGTCTTTTTATCATTTAAAAGCAGATTATTAACACTAAACCAATGAATAACTTTAGAGAGAGCATCGTTAACTTCGTCATAATTACCTAACCGTCTATTAATTTTGAATGTCAAAGAGGTATCATCCGCAAACAACACAATCTCATGTTTATCCCTTACATAATAAGGTAAGTCATTTTGTAAAATGCAGCCTCCAACAAATAGGTCCCTTGGGCCCATGGGGACGTACATACCACCAGATACGTCCAGCACCTACGATTCACGTGGCGTCTTCCTTCATTCGCATAATATTAGGTTCTCAAAATATCAGATTCTTAAAATCTTTGGCTCACACGTAGGGGAGTCGACCTACCGAACTAAATATGGGGTACATTGAGGCTGCTGAATCCGAGAATTAATCACGTCTAAATAAACAACGACAAAGTAGCCCTGCTGCAGCTTCCGGGAACATCTGAGGTGCTACGACACCAAATTCATACAGAACACACAGTTCCTTATGACGCGCCGCGGCACGCAGTGTTAAACAAGGAATGACTAAACAATGAAATAAGCTTAATCTACGGCCAATCTTGATTTCCCTAATGATGTTCTGTGTGAACGTGTTCCTGTGAGTGAGGTCACCAGAAGATGTGGAGTTGCTGTGTCGACGGCGGGGGGTGGCAACGCGCTAACGACATTCCTTTTGTTGCTAGCGTTCATAGGCTATGGTAACCGCTTTACATCAGGCGGACCTCATGCCTGTTTGCTATCCGTCGTAGTTTAAAAAAAAGAATTAGCCTATTAACCAACTGGTCCCCTGGTTCGAATCTTGATGTACGTATGTTAAATTCATATTCTCGTATTTATATATCTACATATTTGTAATTTCACTTGTTCGACGGTGAAGGTAAACATCGTCAGAAAACCCACACGTCCAAGAAAGTATATTTCGATAGACGTGTGATCTAAACTAAATTAAGTCTGGTTTTCCCTCTGGCTTATGGAGGTCTAACGGCGGTAGCTAATTGTCAAAATCCGTATCTTCGCCAAATCCTCAGGCTTAAGTAGTGGACCCCGCCAGTCCTCATTGTTTAGGAAACGGACTAACGCTAGGAAAATTATTTATGAATACGACGGAGCTAACACGATCACAGATCTAGTGTACCGAAATAAGTACATTTACGAACTGTGTCGACTCGTACGAAGACGCCCGAATTACTTTGAACGGATCGGCGACATGCCGCTATGTCTCACGCCGAGGTAACATAAAAAAAAACAACCTTCGCCGGCCAACAGCGCGCCTCGACACGACATATTTAAAAACGGACCGTTGTATATGGCTGTCCAACTTTACAATCACTTGCCAGACACCGTAAAAGCCCTCCAGGGAAGTTTTGAGTCTATTTTGAAAAAAAAAAATGCTTCTGGACAAAGCATACTACTAGAGTACCTAGAAGATAAGTTTAATGAGAGTTTGCAGAACAAATTAACAATTCTGTTAATGTACGTATTTATTATGTGGACTATTTTCTTTTTTAATTTTAATCAATGTGACATGAATGATGACAATGAACAGAATGTATTTTTTGTAATACCTTTTACACCTATTATGGGTATATCTAAGGGGAAATAATGAATGTTAATGATAGAATATTAATTAAATTGATCTTAAATGAATAAAAATGAAACTAAACATTACAGAATTGTTTAAATAGAATGTATTATTATCATTGCTTTGTTTGTAGTGTCCATGGTGTTAGTTTTATAGTATAAATATCACGTGTGCCTGATAAGGCGGTTTGTAACATACGAGTACCTCACCATCGTTTTAGCACTTTGTGTTGTACTACATGTTAAAACCTTTACGCGAATAAATGAAATAAATAATGAATAGAAATCAGAGTAGCTCCATCCAGTAGCTTCACCCATAATAAAGATTTAAAATCTAATCTCAATCGGGGTGATTCCAAAAACTAATGCAAAAATTAGTTTTCCGGTTCTATTCACTAAATTGACTGTAGATATAAAACTTTTGTAGCGTTTGTTCCATAGTAGCTTATGTTCATAAATTAGTTTCGTTTTGTCCAGCATATTGCCTCTCTTACCTATTAGATAAACAGTGCAAATAGAGCAACAGGCATAGGTAAATAAACGCAAAAAAAAATGAAAATGATTTATTTATGACATCCGATACAAACCATAAAAAAAATAAAAAATATTTTGATTTACAATTACATTTTTTTACTAAAACAGCAGTCATAATGATTTATCTAAACTAGATAAATGGCGTAAGTATTTCAGTATATTGAAAAGAATTTTAATTTACAATATTTCATATATTTATCCACCAATTAGTCTAGTATCGTCCATGTGATTTCAAATATTACATTTTGTTTGATATTATATTAACAATCCCATTTTTATTTGACTAAAAAAGCAGTTAAGTTCTCGAAAATTATTCATTTAAACTCGTTTACAAATATTTTTCTAGCATATCATTTTATATAATTACCCACTAATTAATCATTATCCACGTGATTTCAAACACTATATTTTATTTGAAATTATAAAAAATATTCTATTCCCCCATATGATGCCCCAAATGAATGATGAAGTAGATACCTATGAATTGAATAGAAGTATAATACAACATTTATTCCTCCATATGACTTTATATATTTACCCATCAATTGTACTGGTATTAACCATTTGATTACAAGTAATATAAATAAATAATATATTAATAAAATACTACAAGCATCCGACTATACATACTGAATTGACATTTAAAAACTCCACCTCCCATTTAAAACTGAACAATATTGATATGAAAACATTTCCGAAAAAAATAATTACATAAATCCCAACAGGTATGTTATATATATATATATATATATAATGTTTGACTTCTACGCATAATACTAGGCGAGTTTGTCTGACACGAGTGTTTTCGCCAATTTCGAACAATCTACAAATGAAGTTCGCCGTGGAAAGCCGCGATATTTGTAAATAATCGACAAATTCATACATATTTTATGTACTTATACGTAACACTTTCATTGTTATTCGTTCGCACTTCGTTTATCTTTGTTATATTATTATAATAAATTATTTTGCATTTTTTTATGAAACCTTAGTTTTAATTTATTTGTATACCACTAAGGTGGCTATCAAGCAAACGGCCTGCCTGATGGTAAACAGTCACCGTAATCTATGGACATTTGCACCACTCATGCGTTTCCGACCCTCTAAAAACCTCTTCACGCATTTCTTGAAGAAATCCATGATGTATCCCTTGGAAATACCTCGGCTGGGAGCTCATTCCGCAGCCTGAGAGTTCTCGCAAGAAAACTTCTCTGAAACCGTACGAAACCATTGCGGTTCCAGTGTGTGAGGGTGAACTCCCCGCCGTCGGCGAGCGGTGAGGTTATAAAAAGTATATGCAATTAATAAAAAGAGCAATCTTATTATTGCCAACTCGCTTCTTCTTTAGCGAAATTACATCAGAGAGTCCGTCTGTCTTAGTGCAGGCGCCATAGGTAGTTGAGTATGCAAAATGTGAGGCACAACAACTATCAAATTCTTTTGAGACCTTGTTTGGTACCTACAAGGAAAAAAGCTCATGTTGCCGGCAGTTGTATTAGTCCCTTTTCATTCTCTTCGCCGTTATCCTATTTTCCCATTCTTCCCCAAAAGACAACGGACGCAAGTAGTCCAAGAGCCACTGATGAAACTTGCGGGAAACTTAAGTGCATACTTATAATTCTTGCAAGTGTATTGGATTCTGTCTAGGGGTTATTTTGTTAAGGTCATGTTTGTTCCGACTACAAAAACCCAAAATGATTTTATATTGAACATAGTGTTAAGTTCGACACGGTGAATTTATCTGTTCAACCCCTCTATGGAATCCGATGACCCTCCCGGATTTGCTACGTCTATCCGCGCTTGTTTCTTCATGTCAGACAAGTTTTGTTTTAATTTCTAACTTTATTTTTTTCAGTTGACTAGCTATAAATAAAATTGGAGAGTGTGTTTGTAATATTGAAATAACCGCTTTTTACTAAATGAATATGGATGTATACACGGCACATATACCAAAATGAATATATTTTCATTTTTTGTCTGTCTGTCTGTTTGTTCCAGCTAATCTCTGAAACGGCTGGACCGATTTTGACGGGACTTTCACTGGCAGATAGCTGATGTAATAAGGAGTAACTTAGGCTACTTTTATTTTAGAAATTTTATTTATTTTTATTAATATAAATAAATAATATTCCACGCGGATGAAGTCACGGGCACAGCTAGTCTTTAATAATAAGAAAGAATTGGATATTGACACTAAAACAATATCATTACAATAGCACCAATGAATTTATTCAATCGATTTACTTGCTATCTAAGGGGGTGGGCCATAAAATTTAAATGGATCAACAATCTTTCTGGCAACATCCAGAAAATCTACGAGCTTTTCTGAGCTTAAATCAATTTACAGAATGTGGTTCCCATATTTTGCACACTCAACTCCTTTCAGCTCTCGGTCTATTTCTTATTTTAGTTTTGATCAGCTACACCTCCATAATTTATCTTATATTATTCAGAAGGATTTCTTTTACAACCTTTGTTTCATTAATGTAATTTTATATTAAAAAATAAATAAAAAAGTCTATTAAATGCACATTAAAGGACAACAAGTAATTTACCTTTGGTATAAATATTCTAAATTAAGTCTTCTCGTTGGCGCTTGTTCATTATAATCTCGTCTGTGAAATAAAAATATGTTTATATAGTTGAAAAGTAAAAACAAAATGTACTTCATTTGGAAACGTAAAAAGTGCAGTATATATCTAACAAAACTTCACACATATAAATCCATGCAAAACACAAACTTACCGTGTGAAATATATCCATTTGACAAATTGTTAGCACAAAACAAATATGAGAAAACCCTTTATATTCATTGACATAAGGAGATAGACTGCGTAATTATTAGACTAAACTTGTGGTAACGTGTTTATTTTCAATTCATGCACACTGTGATTTGTAATATTTTTTTTTATATCAAAATAGGTACTATATTATAAATAGACGTCTTTGGGTGTGATGTACTATATGTTTTATGCTGCCGCAAATGAGGTTTATGTCACATATATATATATATATATATATTATATATATATATATATATATATAAGGCTAATATAATCAGTTAGTTTAAGTTTCTAACCTATATTTTAAGTTAAGGTATGAATCAGTATTGTAAAACCTGTTGTCTGGAACAAAATATGAATTGGAATAAGTGTGAAAGAAACCATGCTCATTTTTATTAACAGGATTTTATTTTTCTGGTTTTCATACGTCTTTTAATTGCCTTTTGGAAATAATGTGCGTACAAAACGTTAACGTTAACGTTTTGAGCTAAGTTGTCAATTATGTTGAAACAAAAAATATTGATTGAAAATACATGCTATTTTCGGCGAATATCAATAATCATTTTCTATTCAAAAATAAATAAAAATATATATAAAAATTCCATCATGTAAGAAATAAAAAAAAATCCTACCATACTAAATTTTTACTCAGCGTATTTCTTGTGTTTTATTTTATTGTAAAGATTAGTTATCAGGTCCGTTTTTCATTCAACACAAAGGACCATTAAGGTCCAAAATAACAACATTTAATATACATTTAGACAAAATTAATAATTAAAAAACAAGTAAAAAAAGAACAGTATTATTTTTAGTCTAGTTTCAACGACTTTCATATATGCACTTTATGAAAAATCATAGTGTGTAGGTATAGGTACACGATTCTTTAGCTTTTTACTTAAGCAAGATATCTAAAATGCCAAACAGCCCAGCTTTTTATGTCAATGAAAAGAATTGAGTGCGAAACATTTACATGTGAATAAAAAAATGGTTGAATGAAAGTCAAGACGAATGCTTTCAATTTTAATACAAAAAAGATAGCCGAATAATGTTGGTAGAACAAGGCGTAACTAAAGTAAGGCATCGCGGGGTATTTTTTTCACATGTTTAAGATAAGCTCTTGCTTACATGCTTCATTCGAGATTAAAAATCACTCAGCGTGCTATGGAAATAGCTATGCTCGGGGTTTCTCTGCATGATAGAATCAGAAATATCCGCAGTAGAACTAAAATAACCGACAAAGTCCTTTAGGATAAGCAAGCTGAAGTGGCAGTCGGCCGGCCACATATAGTTCGTAGAACCGACAACCGCTGGGGAAGAAAGGTTATCGAATGGCGTCCCCGTAATGGTACTCCAAACGTGTGATGACCCCCACTAGATGGAGCGACGACCTCAAGAGATTTGTAGGAAGTCGATGGACAGGTGGTACAGGCCTATGTCCACGAATACAGGCTGATATGATGATGATTATTTGGGATTATGATTGCTGTACTTGTATTATATATCAGTTCGAATTGCCTGGTAAGGCTTTTGCAATAATGTACTATTCAAAAATAAACACTATCCAGTAATCACTTTCTATCATAGTCTAATCTGAAATTGCAGACCTGTTACACAGTTACGTACGAAGACACAGTTGACTTTACTTTACTCAAATAGTGAAACTATTTCCGATCAAGCGGAAGAAAATATTTTTTTCCGGTAAAAACAAGGCTTTCTTTAATTATAACGTAATAACCGCAGTGACGTATCAAAAGCTAGGCACGTTATACACCAAAATTATTGTATTTTAAAATGGCGCAAGTACCTAGTACTATATCTACGTACCGTTATTTATTATGACACTTTGCTCTAACAAAGAGGCAAATAATAGGGCATACCTGTCGTTACAAATGAGATGAATATATATCTTAAGACATTTATGCTTTGTGGGGAAGTAGGTACGTATAGACGCGACGCAAGAGCGTGCCCAACTGAATGCGAGTAGGGCAATTACCTTACTTTCGTATTGCCATTCTAGAGCGTCTAACGTATCTACAACTATAAAAACATCTTAGAATAAACGTAATTTTTATTCCTATTGCAGTTTTGGCGCTCATGAGACGGAGCATGAGAGTAGCAATAACACTAAAAGTATTTATGTATGGGTCTAAGTAATAAGTAAACTAGTCAGTACTCTCTGCTTTTAAAAATAGAGCGCAAGCTATGGTTTTGTTAAGTTTAAATAGAAAAGCTACAGATTATAAAATAAATGATACATTTACTTCGAACTTAATTCTGAAAAAATCAAAATATATTGAAAAATACGAAAAAAAAAGTACAGCGTATGTATGTATGTATGTATTCACGCCAGGTCCCTTGCGGGGTAGGCAGAGAGAACCCAGCACCATAAGACGCGGTCCTTACACACTTTACTCACTTCTCTAATATCCTAACTCTTTTCATGCATGCTCGCTGGTTCCTAGGACTCCTGACATCACCTTCTGATAAAACACGACCAATATGATCATGGTAGATTAGTCTTGGTCTTCCTCGGCTCCTACATCCCTCCACTTTCGCATTGTATTCCTGTTTCGTCATTCTTTCATCCTGCATTCTTTCGATATGTCCGAACCAACGGAGTTTTTTATTATCTTAACCTAATTTTAGTCCAAAGTCACCCAGTTTTAGATGTACAAAATATCCCGAGACACTCACTATGTATGTCCTATTAGTATTAATGCCAGTTTATATTCATTAACCCATAAATTAGTGCATGTGTGAAATATAAAATAACAATATTAGGCAGTTATAGTTCTATTGAATTAGACTTCTACGAATGAACTTATTTAAATTTTCCTTTCAAGTTTCATGTTTACTTCAAAATGTTATAAACAGATAAGTATCAATATTAAAAAACAAAGATATATAAAAGGAAACAGAGAAATATTTTTTCAAATACACGTTTAATAGGATATCTCTCGCGATATACAGATAAGTACAGTCATCTTAACAATACACAGATACATATACACACCGATACACAGTTAGCACTAGCAACGATCAACAAGACTCGATACAAAACTTTATACCTTAAATATTAGGCAACAAGGTATAATTTCCTGTCTTTGATACCACTAAATTTTATCGTCTAAGCTAACGCGATAAAGCGCAATATATCTTGAACTAGAACTTACTAATACTTTTAAGCACTTCAAACAGCTGCGTGCATGCAAAGATACACTGAATCACTAGGTGACACAACTTTATTTTGCTTTAACCAACTCGATCATTTTGTCACAGGCTTTAAAAATAACTGGGGATGTATGCTAGTATAGAACTAGGCAAGGACAAAAATAAATATAATAATTTACTAACAAAATATGCAATAAAAACGTATGCGTCTCGGGACGCCCGACAGAGGTGATAACTTAAACTTACTATCTTATCTACATATAATTAAAGCTGCCGTATGCGTATGCGTATAGAGAAAGGGAAGCCAGATAGACTGGCGCCGTAACGAAGCGGTTTACTCTCCCATAAGAAGTTATCACTTCAAAAGAATAAACGTTGCGCTATCTTATTGTAACTCTATAATCACATCGACGCTTAGAACACTAAGAGAATCGTTCGCGTTGTGACACCTCTGCTAGCGCTGCAGCTCTTCCTCATTACTTTACTGGCGATCTTAGTAGTCAAAATATTAGAACCCTTCAAGAAGACTATAAGATTTGTCGTAAACCGAAAGGAAGTGATATCAAATAATAGATTTAGCAATCAAGATATTTATGTAAATCTATACTAACATATAAAGAGTTTGTTTGTTTGAACGCGCTAATCCAGGAACTACCAATCGGTTTTGAAACAATACTTTTGCATTTGATAGCCCAATTCTTAACGAAGGCTATTCAGCAACACGATACGACCCTTAGAAGCCGCAATGAAGCAAAACAAAAGACAGTAAGAAAAAGGGGTTACCACGGGATACCGGGATAAGTGCTGATGAAGTCGCGGGCTTCCGCTAGTATAGGATAATTAGTAAACAAAATTTCTCACATCTTAACTTTCAAGCAGAACATAAAATCCTGCTTGTCACAATTTTGCTTTAACAATATAGCATTCAAATTTCCGATAACCATTTTATTAACAAACAATTATTTTTGGGGATTCATTTATATTGGTTTGTGTCTAATTAATAAATACAAAAAAAAATAAACTTCAGAAATAATTTGTAGACGGTGCAAAATGGCGATAGTTTAGAATATTTCTTAATTAACTACTTCTTATAAATCTAATGGTATCAAGTACAGGAATAACACGAAAGAACTGTTATTTAGCATATACATGTAATTATTCTAATATTGAACAATATTCAGCTCGAGACTATAATTAGATTGTAAATATATGTAGGCATTACTTTACAATTTTATAAAAACCAGTCAGTAATATAACCTGGTAGGTTAGACTAGGATTCTTTTTTTGCTACGGTACTTATTTAAAATAAAAATAAAATTTTATTTTACCCGATTACAGTGGAGCCGAAAAGGAGAGTACAATAAAAGTTAATTGGCACCCCAAATTTGGACTAAGCAAAACAGATAAATCCTAATGTTCTTACATGTCCAATTTAAAAAAAAAATACGGCTTATTGGTAACCAATGCCATATTATAATATGTTTTATTGGATGAAATATAATATAATAATTAAACCTCAGTAAAATGCATGCCGAAATACAGTCACTCCAAACGAATGCAATAATAAAGTTAATTATAGACGTAGCACAAATTTAACAATATACGCTAGAAGTTTAAAGAGCCCATTTTTCGATTAGCGCTATCTTCAAAAGTAACATAGTGGGGATGGCAAAAATCGCCAAATGCAAGAAACCAAGTCAATTTCAACTTCATTAGCATTGTGACATTCCATCAGATGCAATTGAGGATCAACCATAGCATGAACCAAATTACTAACAACATTTTATAACTGCTATATAACATGTGGGGATAAAATATTCATTTATAAATTATGAATAAAGGTAGGCTTTTAATTTATTATCGATATATATTCCATATGACTCAACCAGGTGCTTATAACATTTATTGACTCATTATTTTCAACTACACGGTACGAGCGGGCAAAGCCATACAAAACTCTAAACAAATAAACAACTGCATGTATAGGTCCAGTCACTTACAAAGATTTTACAATACATACTAAGTAATACGTAAGTATAGGTTTTTTTAGCTCTGTTGTATTTTATTAATCTTTTAAAAAATCGTTCCAATGAAAGGTTATGTCGACATACTCGTAGTTACTAGGCTAATATCACCAGATTCTAAAATGTATATATAATATATTTGTACGTGACTGTACGTGCAGTGCCAGTTGTCCTCCTTTAACAATCAGTTCTCATTCTTCACAGCAATTGGATTTCGGAGACGAAAAGAGCCTTTATTAGTCTAGGCTCCAATCTGTATAATACACACATCAAAAGTGTCTAGGGATCAACATATATTTTTGCAATAACTTTTCTCCTGATTGATATTAATTAAAATTTTCTTTAAGGATTCATCAAATAAAGTGTTTTCGTTTGTCTACAGTAACGATAAACCAAGTCGTATACGTCTTGTATCCGGTCTCATACCAAAACGAGACTTATCAGAAAAGCACACGAAACGCCATTGTTCTTCTGCCCAATTTCTGTGTTCAAGAGCCCATTGATATCGAATCCTACGATTGTGCATTGCTATAGGTGGTACCCTTAGCGGTCTTCGGGAATGAAGGTTCACTTCATGCAAGCGGTTTCTGACTGTTTGGTCGCTAATTAAGTTCCCAGAAGAGTGATGAAGCGTCACGGCTAACATCATGGCGGTTATTGTTGGAGCTCCTCGAGTTGTGATTTGAATGTATCGATCTTGTCTCCGTGTCCATGCATGGGATATGCTACAGAGAAGAGCTCTGCCGAATATGGAGGGTATCCAGTCGCAAGAAGACCTTTTTTTGTTGTTGCAACGAACATGGGCGGCCATTCCACAGCGTGATTTGGATGAACTCATTTTGAGTATGCCAAACCGATGTTCTTGTGTTGTTAGTGTTCGCGGTAGAAACACGGATTATTAATTGTTTAAGTTACCCAATAAAATTTTAAAGAAAACTGTTATTTCAGTCTTTTTTTCGAACTTTAATGTTAGTGGTTCAAATGTCAAAAATCCCTTTATTATGAAAATGGCAAATTTCTTTATTAATGCAAAGGTGACTTGGTTTATCGTTACTGTAGACAAACGAAAACACTTTATTTGATGAATCCTTAAAGAAAATTTTAATTAATATCAATCAGGAGAAAAGTTATTGCAAAAATATATGTTGATCCCTAGACACTTTTGATGTGTGTATTTAACCAATGTTTGCTATTACACATGTTGCTTTATAAATAGCTTCGGTAACGCTTGAACTCGACCGCCATTCTCGACAAAATTCCCATGCTGAAGTCATCATAATTCACAAGAAAATGCCTGTTATGACATTTGTCATCACGCCGTTACTAAATGAATATTTGTGTGTATGTGTGAACCATACAAATTCGTAATTTACACCGGTTTAGGTGAGATCAAGACAAAAAATATTGAGATAATTGTTTTTTTATGTCATTCCGAAAACCGAAGCTGATTTGGTGCATAATTGTTAAAACATCATAGTCCCACGTTTATAACGAGTTACATTGTTGTGATGGTTGACATTTTTACTTTTGAGTATACATAGTTATAACTTTAAGGTCAATATTCGGGATCACTCAACGGCGCATTTCAAATAATTGTTAGAATGTAATTCTTCGAATATAATATTGTCTTCTGCTACTCATTTCCAATTTTTATAAATAATTATTATAATTATATAAATTTATAATAATTATTTACAAAAATAATAATAATTATTATTTGTTCTCTCTGTCTACCCCGCAAGGGACCTGTCGTGAAGATACATACATAAATGTATAACAATTTACTTGGATCACCTCATTTGCACACAGGCTGAATGTTCAGTCATGGCATTTTACTGAATATACACGTTCATTCTTGTAACGTATTGTCTTTAATTATGCATTTGAGTGAATTTGTCAAACAATGACTTAGACAAAATCTTAATCTATATATATATATATATAAATGAATGTTTGTCTGTATGTCCTCTATGGACTCAAAAACGGCTGGGCAGATTTTGATGAAAGTTTCAGTGAATCTTCAGGTTAGCCCAGCAGGTGATCGTGTGAAGTTTAGTAGCGATCATATCACCCGTGTGAAGCCGGGCGGATAGCTAGTAGTTGGTGAAAAAACGAACGTTCTTTACCCTACCCTAATATACCATATTTTTTGTTTTTATGAAACTAGATTGGCAAACAAGCACGCGGCCCGCAGATTGTTTTACGGTACCCGCACCGCAGCCTATTGACGCTCGCAACACCACGAGGATGTTACTCACGCGCTGCCAATCTTGTGACCTAAGGATGTTTCATCCCAAGTACCCAGTAATTTCTCTACCATATCTCACCCTTCAAACCGGAACACAGCTATATAAATATAGCTGCTTGGCGGTAGAAATAGGTAAGACAGAGGTACCCACGCAGATGACTTTTGTAGTCTCCCTCTGGTACCATTTTAGTGTGTCATTAGTATTTAATACACGTACTCTTATTTACTTAGTATATACTAACGTAGATAGAGATTACATCCAAAATTGATATTTTGTTTATACTGAAACTTGACACATCTGTTTTTACATGGGTTGTACTATAAGAGATATCTTTTTATGTACATTCTTGAAGAAAAATCTAAGTATAGTTTTTTTTTTGTAGGTTATAAGAAAGTCACCAGCCGATAGTGAATTTTACAACGTTTTCTCCATGGACTTAATCACATCTTCCAAAAAGTGCATATTTGAGTTTTTATATTACTATTTAAGTTCACTACCATTTATGTTATAAAATACCATCAAAATTGTCGCATAAAACTTTTGAGATATTATGTACTAGAGGAGTTATCCTAAGTAAAAATCTTGCTCTATTTCGGTAATAATTAAAACTAATATCCGCTGCAGCATTGACTTTATTTAGATGTCTATCCCAAAGATTCAAAGATAAGGGGCATTTTCCTCGCGACCAAAAGGTCAAAAGCGCCGTGATTTTCATGGCACCTACGCGTTTCGTTCAACGTTATGCAGCAAAGAGTTGTTGCCGATCGGCAACAAAGCATGGCGCAAACATTTGGTTCGCGGTGTCGATTCTAGTACACTAGCATATAATAATTCAATGCATAAAACTAATTTTATACCGATTGTAAAAATTTCAAGTCTAACAACAATGTCACTCGTCAAAAGCGCGGGAAGAAGTTACTAAGTAGAATAAACTTAATCAAATGACATAATATATTTTTGTGAAGAATAACTATATTGATGAATGAAATGAATTAATGAAAATTTTTGAGGCTTCTAATTGATATGCCTAAAGTATAATACGAGTAGGTAGGCCTTAACTCTTTTTTTATACTACTAAGGTGACAAACAAGCATACGGCCTGCCTGGTGGTAAGCAGTTACTTCAACGTATGGACATTTGCAACACTAGCGGTGTCACTCTTGCGTTGCCGACCCTAGTGCGATTATCAGAATAATAATTTATTATTAATGAGCAATACCGACAATGATATTGCATTTAACAAAGAAGTTATATTCATTTTAATATCCTGTTCTTGGGTACGTGATTTAATATCTGTAAGTTGACGAATGAGAAACGTCAAAACAGGCTTTATATTTCATGATTAACTTAATCGCCTAAACTGGTTGTATCTGGGATTAAGTTATATAGTTCTGATGAATATCATTACGGTTATAGAATGACAGGCATGTAAGATTAATATCTAGACTAGGTAGAGAAAGATTTTGAGCATCATTAAATTATAAAAAAACAATCTAATGAAAATTAAATTAATTTCATATTTAGAGCTTCCCACTTCAGTCGCGTATCTCTTAACTGATTATTTAAATGTGTCTAAATTTAAAAGGATATGTACACAATTTAAATATAATTTAAATAAAGTAAGCTGGCAAGATACTTTTGAATAATCAGTTAGGTGATGACGTAGATGGAGTGTCAGACGTGAAGTCTGATGTGATGATGATGATCAAATATAGATATTGAAATTATTTTCAAAGTTTTCCACATAAATGTTTTATGTTATACTGATATTTAGCCATATCATTGATTATATATTGCGTATACTCACTTCTATACGATGTAATGTGCAGGATTCAGTGGACGAAGTGCAAGGTAGGAGCCCTATTGTTATCATTAGGCTCTCTGCGACACGGATCTCTTGTTATTAAACGAAATAAGCTACCGATCCAAACTTAGTTTAGATATTTTATATAGGAAGTTTACTAAAACCGGATATTTTCAATGAAAATTAGTTAGTATTTGTTCTTTGGAGTTTTATTTAAATTATGCCAGGCCACACATAGGATTACTATAATGGAATGGGTGTGAGAAAAAATAACATTAGATAAAAAACCCCGAATTTATTTTCATATATATGTTATAAAACCTCATGAAACCGAAAATAATGTTATTATCCAGAGCTCACAATAGAAAGTGTATATTTTAAGAGGTAGCATAAATTTATTACACACATTTTTTTTTACTCAAATGTTCTTTACGTATCTTTGGTAGTGAAAAATTATGGATCCGCGTCACGCGTCACCGATATACTCACGTCAACGACACTATAATGTTAACAGAAGTATGAGTTTTACCATCTGTCAGCAGTTCCCACTGCTGTATATTTTTATATTATATCTTGCAGTTAGTTTAACAATATATTACTAAAGGTATGGAAAAATATCGAGATAAATAAACATTTATGTGAATAAAATTTAGTTTATCAGATTAATTATTAGAGTTCAAGTTCAATATTCGAATAGTCAATCCGACCCCCCATCAAATCATTGTGATAATAGTAATCAATACAAGAAATAAATTAATAAAAATAAGACATCTATTTAGTTGCATTGTTTTCATTAGGCTACTTATATTCTAATAAACAATTACGAAAGGAATAAATTAAATTATGTATTTATCATTACTTGATGTAGCTAAACTTTGCTTAATGTTACATGATCTTTTAAATAAAAACTGAAGAGATTCTACATGTATTTGCTGTAAAAAATATACTAACAAACAATTATAATACCAATTTAGAAAATACATAATTTATGTTATTCTATTATACATAGTACACAATTTAATAAGCAATATTTAACTAATTGAAATAAAGTAGGGTTGAATTATTAATTTTATGTGAATCAGATCTGGCGAAAACCTAAAAAGATAATTGATTGAAACATATGCACACAAATATGTATTTAATAGACAATTTTACTTACAACTATGTTCGCGTTTGGTTTCATTAGTCATTTCATTATCAAAAACATGTACAGTTTATACATGTTATATGAATTGTGTCTATGCAAAAATATTTTATTTGTGGAATTCTAGATAAAACATGGCAGTGAGTAGAATAATATTGTTTTCATTAGGGTTGCCACAACATTGATGTTATTATGAAACATTTTGTTTAATTGTTATTTAATTGGCAATATAACACACAATGAATAAGAAATAAATAAACATTAATCATGTATACTTTTAAGCAAATAATGATATTCAGTTCAAATAAATAATATTGTTCTCAGTTTTTAAATAAATGAAATAGCAGCCGATATCTATCTATAAGCATTGTAACATTTAAACAATTTTTTTAAATCATTTTCAGTTGAGACACAGAGAAAAAAACCATTTCTCATGATATTTGAGATTTATAAATTGTCATATAAATAAACACAACCACCATGCCACGTAATATTGATCGTAATTTGGTATATAGTAATGAGATTAATAGGTAACACGAGGATAAACATCGAAGCGGATGCACATAGATTAACAAATCTGTTTACCACAGTTGTAGCCGGATTAAACAATTTATTCAATTAGAATTGATGTAATAATCTAACGGACTAGATATATTGTTTAAAACCAATAAAAGTTGCATATCGTTTTACCCTCGTGTTTCACACAATTCTTTAAAATTTCTTAACGAACGTTTACTAAAAATCTCCAATCAATTTCAAGTTCATAGATCATCCCTCCCTACCTTCTTTTTTAATATATACTGCTGAAACTTACAGGCCCGACACGCCCAACAACGTTACATCCCGTTGATTCTGTATTTTGTTAATTGAATGAGTATTTATTCTATCAATCGGTTTGCATGCTGTGGGTGTTTCATAAATATTCACTATATGCGTAAACTATGTAAATGTGTATATCTCATGTTTAACTAGTAACAAATTTTAGATGATATCATTACTGTTTTGTTTTCCAAATAAAATAAAATATTGGTATTCGAAATTTAGTACAATGCCAATCACAATCACAAAAAAGCTTAACAAGAACAAGATGGCATCTTCAATAATCTTAACTTTATTTAGGTTAGGGCTATTGAGGAAGCCATTTTGTTTTTATTTCACTTTTTGTAATGAAATTATTAAGTATTTGATAGTTATTTTAAGTACCGATTATTGTAATAGTTCTATATGATTAAATGACAGTTGACTAAATCTATACATATAAATAAAATTGAAGTGTCTGTCTGCGATTTCAAAATAAAGTCTTTATTTTAAGCTCATATTATTATTTTCACGTTACCAAATACGCATTTTTAACTTTTTTGTCTGTCTGTCTGTCTGTTTGTTTGTCCGGGCTAATCTTCGAAATGGCTGAACTGATTTTGACGGGACTTTCACTGGTAGGTAGAGGACTGTTCAGAGCAGAATATAGGGTACTTTTTATTCCGTAAATATTTAGGGGCAAATATCAGTAACTTTGCGATTTTATTTTTATTATTTTCACAGAATATGTATTTTTGTGACATAAAATAACTACGCATTTTTATGTAATAAAAATAAAATAAATATACGTTGCCTCCCGTAAAGGTCAATAGATGGCGCGTATGAAAATTGAATCGCTCTATGGTTGCATCTACGACCCTGAAGTTTGTTTTTTTAAACAGAAAGAATTTGAGGTCTATAGAGAAATAAAGGCTACTAAAAGTCCAAATCTCATGCGTGCGTATTAATTATTTAATAATTTTCATCAAAAACTAATTGGTTAGCATTGTCATTTTAAGATAGGTAAAGTTTTAAGAGAAAGCAGCTCATGCAGCTGGGGAAGTACCTCCACCTCACAGAAAACCGCAGTTAAATAACTCCCTGGAGGGATGTTGTGTTCCTGCAAGAGAGTGAGATCACCAATAACCTGCTAAGGAGTCGACAGAGGAGAACGACAACGACCCGACGTTGTATAAAAAAAAATATGAGTATTTATATGACAATAATATATATATAATAAAATATATATATATATATAGACAGTTAATAATAATTGTATAACTGAACAAATCTTTTCTGAAAATTTGTTCAGTTGTACAATTTTATAACACTAAAGTTGTATATTGTAATTTAAAATTTAACCAGACATTGTAAATCCAATTGAAAGTTATATATAAATTCGTGTAATGTGCAATACACAGATTATGCTTTGTAATTCATTCCCAGTACTAACATTTCCAAAGATAAATCAATGCAAAAATAAAAAGTATAATGTTTGATATTATCATTATTTGCTAGTTATAATTCAATCAGAATTGATTTGAAATATACATATCTTTCATATAAGGGTTGGTGCCGTCAACTATTGTCCTACTGATCAACTAAACTACCATCTATCATTACAATCCAACATTCATTATTTTTCATTCATTGAATTAACATAATTTCATGATACTTTTTAATAAATTACACAATTATAGTAACAAGCAAATCGCGAATTTGTCAATATACTAAAGCCAAGCAATAAAGGCCACTCTGATATTAATCTCAAGTTGGATAATATACTTATTTGCCATACTTCATTTGTCTTACAGAGCACAACTTGTGCGAGAGGAACCTATTAGAAGTCGTTACTAGTTTGGCATTTACAGTGTATAACAAAATCAAAAACTATTAACGTTGATCTATTAAACGATGCAATATGTAGTTCAAAAAGAGAGGTCAAAAAAGGTATTTTAAGTGTCACCACTATATACAGATGTCTTGATACAGTAGTGAAAATACCGAGTTAAATACAAGATATAATGATACAAGTAATGAACGCACATGTAAATTAGCGGAAAAGCTTGAAAACATTTATATTGGATTACAAAATTCCACATTTTGCTTAAAATCAGGGAATATTTTTTTTTATTACTGTGACAGGCAAATTTACAGGTAGCAGGACACTAAATACATCAGTCTGATCATGGTAGTCTTCACTGCTTGGCGTTACTATAGTAAGAAATGACTCATCTTAGACGTTTGGAGCCGTAAAATAAATGGTGTTACATCAAGATGGCTATAAATATTACATTATTGAGTTTTAACAATAATTCTCTTCGCTGCCTACTGTATGCTGTTGAACATCGTATGAGGATATAGTTATGTGCGACGTTTCAGATGTCAGATGTGTTATTTCAACCTGCATGACAAATATAATTATTACTGTAAATAGGCACATACATTGAAATCATTAATAAATATAAAACAATAATTTAAAATACGAAAGTTTAAATTTATACAGTCAATAGAATAGATGTGTATAAACAAGATTAAATTTAAAATATCTCACAAATATGTCATTCGTTGTTTTATAAGTATATTTTTGCTCGTTTATTACCTGTTTTCTCCTGTAAAACCCATATACTCCACGGACTGAATAACTTTAAATGTACATAATTAATATCATTAATTTATAATACCAATTTTATAATGAATTAATAGTTACATAATATAACCAATTTAAAACATGCAAAATACCTTACCTTATTTATAAAACAGCATGATCTGCTTTAAGCCAGTCAAAGGTTGTAAGCTCAAAGCAAATAGTCTAGCCATTTAGTAGTTTTAAAAGTATATTCGTAATTTATACCGATATAGTAGAAACCATGTGATAACCATGCATGCTTATTATGAACCCAATTTACTACTGTTTGCAGCATTGTGTTTTCTACTGACATCCGATTAATCAATAATAATTGTATGCTATATTTTCATGCGTATAAATAACCCACGACAGATCAAGCTATACAAAAATCGTTTAAATATCATCTTTACTCCTAAGACATAAGATGCACAGGTGTGAGCTTGAGCTGTCCTTTTTGTACTTTACACATAAAGTATACAAATATGAAAAACAAAAATACTTTTTTAAAATGTAGAAAAAGTAATATCACTGACCACGAAATACAATCGTAGCAGGACAACTTTTTATAATGCTTATTTAGCATTTTGTATACTACAACAACCTGTTACAACGTGTAAATTTAGATTATACACCATCACGATAGAAAATTGTTTTCATTACTTTTTTGTACTTAAATACAAACGCCATATTTTTTTCAAATATTTATTCTACGTTTCGATTGTCTTAAATAGTTAACAACAACAAAATATACAATATTGATATAATAGTAACAACGACAGTAACAAAACGATTTTTACACACCAGACGAATTTCTTTTGAGGGTGACTTTAGTTTTAATATGGGCTGGAACAGATTTTGATACAGTTAAGTGTTGCCAATTTAAAACAAAACAATCTACCAAGGTTAGTTTAGGAAAACTATGTTGTTAAATGTTTTTAAAATATTTGTTTTAGAGCACCTGATTGGGGCGATATACGACATTACAATTACACGATATCACATATTTTTATTTATTTGGTATTATAAACTCATATTTACAGGTGTATAACTTCTGTTTTTGTTTTATACGATTTTGTGATCGATAAGTTTCTTGTTGCATTTCGTGTATGCGTGTATATTGAGTATACTGTTGCTGTTTGCTTCGCAAAATGAAAATAGTTATTATTAGCTCACCCGTTTATTATTAGTTATTATTCAAATTTGTTTATGTATATCTTACCATTTTCATTTAAAGTATAAAATTTTTCATTTTTCATTCGGACGAATTATTTTGTGTCATTTAAACCATGCAGTTTTTAAAAAGCACTTTTGCTTTACAAATTCCCAAATGATTATATATTTCTATAAAAATCCTATTTCGTTATTATCATTATATATACCTATTCAAGCGGCGATATAAAACGATTGTTAAATTTGTGGCAAGTTAATTTCTTTAAAGCCAGAACGAATTATTCTATTTTGTTTCATGTTTGAACCTCAGTCGAAATTCGATTGATGTAGCAGATTTTTTAATTGCATTTCCAAGATAACCAAACATTTTGATTATGTAAATGGTATGCTAAATAGGCGTAAATTTCAGTTCGAGAAACACGCACTTAAATTACATAAATTTAACTAATTAAACACCCACCTTAAAAAGTATTCTCAACTGTAGGGGGTACGTGACAGTTCGATGTTATCTTATAAGCAAAAACTAACCTTAACCCCACATATAACTGGGATAAAATAACACGATGAAGGATTGATGTGTGCCTGAGAAAGTGCGTTTACCAGTAAGAAGATTACCAGTCTTGATGAGTTGTTACCTTAGCGGCGGATTTGGCAACGGGTGAGCGGTACTTCTTGCAGTCCTAGCGTTTAAGTTATACGTATATTATAAACTAAGGTAAACCTTCACCCTACACGTCCGTATTATGCTTGATTAAACCGACGAAGTATAAATAAGTAATTTTATTAATACGTTTAAATAAATATAGACGCAATGAAGGATTTTCTTTTAATATATAGTTTAACATGTCATTTTAAAAGCCAATTTTTTGCATAATATAAAACAAAACTGGAAGTTTTAGGTCTTTTTAGGTCACCCCCACAAGAAATATTTAAATTTTATTTTTGATCTGTAAGCACTTTTGTATTCATTTCAACTTAGCGTGAACTAATCGTATTCGTTTCTTTTTTTTGTTTTTACGATGAAAGACTGAATGTACAATAACAATAATGAATATTGGTTAATAATTTTAAAAAGTTGACAATAGTTTCTATGTGCTTTAAATTTGATTTAAATAATTGCATATTCTATTTAAAAAGGAATAAAAATACTTACAGATCATTGAAATACATTTCAATTCATTAATATTATAATTACACTCACAAGAAAGCTGATTATATTTCAAAAGCGACAACGAATTGCTTTTAGATTTCTGACAACCTTTGTTTATAGTGATTATTACTGGGATTAACATGTACTATAGTAGCTACTTGTTCACTTGCGTAGGCAATACTGAACTTCTTAGTAGTATTTTGAAATGGGAAAATTAGTAACCAACAACGTATTTTAGAGCAAAAATGAAAAAGGACGAAAATCAAACATTTATAATAAAATAAAAAATAAAAATTTATATTTATCAATGTTAATGATATTTCACTTTCTCTTAAATTTGTACTATGCAAACGAATTGATATGATTTCATTTACGTACCTAATTTATGGACGCGATTTTAATTTAAAAAAAAAATGAATCTGTCGATGAAATTATTTTCGTTTTTTAATTTATTAAATTATATGAAATTAATTACTATGAGTATTTTCCAAACGTTAATTTTAAAAATATTTCTAATTTTACCTTAGCACACAAGTTTTCGAGTTAATTTTGATGCCATTTAAAACTTATACACTTTTTTCATCGACAGAATAAATAGATATTATATTAAAACACTTTAATGCTATTAAATATGAACTTAAAGTCAACTATAAATAAAGAAAGCGAAAATAAAACGAAAATTCATTCACGCTTACATTTTTATAACAAACAGTTATTAAAAATTCTAATCGTCACTAATGTTGTCGAGATCAGTCGTTACCAAACATTTTTGATGAATTCAGTCGTATTTATTACTTTAACTAGGAGGCCTTACTTGGCAAGATATTGTTTACTTGAAAAAGTCAATACTTTTAGAGTCTTAGATAATATACAACTCGTCGTGTGTGATCTATTTATAAATTTGCTTAACCAAAAAAGCAAAAATGTAATGCAAAAATTATTTTGCACGTGTTATTTTATTCAATATTTAAAATAAATAATAATATATAAAAGTAATAAGTGTAAATAACATAGATGAAACATAATTTGTTAGCTAGATTAGCTTTTTATTTTTATGTACGTATAGCTGAGTAACAATTGACGGGCTTGACGGGATTTACTTAGTTTTGAAACACGAAATCATTTATCTTTCACTTTGTTCCTTGTGAAAAGGGCGATTAATGGAATGAAATTCACACGTCGTCCGATTTTTCTTTTGGTATTCGTATTCAACAAGATAAGCCTCCGTTTTAATTAATACGATAACATGATCACGACTACGTCTACTCTAAAACAAAAAATTGCTTGTCGAAAAGGGTCCACGTTTTGGCAACAGTTTTCCGCACATGTCTAACATTAAATGGTCGAAAGAACAATTTTTATTTACAAATAATCGAAAATACTAACCGTACAAGTAGAATACCAAATAATATATTTTTTATTGCTCAACATATTTTTTAATTAAAAAAACAACGCTAGAAGATTTCTTCCTGAAAATGGAAGCACCCATTTCTTGTGATAGGTATTTATAAATTTCCGTTACATAAGAACACAGAAATACAACAAAACAGACAGTGTTACCATGCCATTTATTACCATTATATTCTTGAAATTGTAATCGAAATGTTGTTTTCAGTCAACATTTCGCAGTGTTGTTTTTTATTGATTCTAATACATTATTGAAAACCCAACGACAGCAAAAGTTGGACTGTGATCTACCTACAATCAATTCCGAATAATTTATTACATTAAAAATAAAATGAACATTGATTTATCTAATTGTACAACGGTCGTTGTGGTGTATTTCTGTGTTAAAACTTTTTTTTCTAAGAAGCTAGCGCCAGAATAATATAAAACAGACTTGAAGCAATATCATAAAGTAAATGACATGTCATCATTTATAATCTTTGTCGACTTTATCTTTCAAGTGCATCTATTACCCATGATGAAGCAGCGTCCAAAAATAAGATAGCGTTAGATGCAATACTGGAAACAAATTGTTATGCATTTGGATGTCAGTGATGCGTGTAATTATGCGAGTGTAAATGTGATGATACAAACATGTTAACACTTATAAATAACTTTGTCCCACTGAGACAGACAACGAAGAAGGATGTCTAAAAAAGTGAACTATAGTAACAACAATCTTAAACTCACACTAGAATTACGGTGTTATAATTATTACGGTTTTTTTTTTGCTGAAAAAGTGTTATAAATATTGTATCACCACTATATGTTAGGAAAAGCTGTTAGCGTGTAGCATATCATGTATACAAGATAATTCGAATGACCTGTGTGATGTTACACCACGTGACAAAAAACACAAATTCATACCCGAATCGTGCTGGATTAGTTTCATGGTATTTTGCCTATAAATGAGCAATATAAGTCCATGCCGACTTGATTGTCAGCAGCCATTCGGAAATAAGCAATGTAAGAGTCAAAACCCCACAGGGGTGGAAAAAGGGGGAAGGCGGCAGCGAACCGGAACGGGTTTTTTTGTATCATTCGTTATTGTATGCAACCTGTCACACAAAAACCGGACGCGAGCTGGCGCGGTGCGTTCGCTGCAACTTTTCCCGCTTTAGCGGTCCCTGTTAGGTTTGGCTTTTAACCTCGCACATGTGGGCGGGCACAGAAGGGAAATCTAATTCAATTTATTGTTCATTTATAGACATTATTACAAAAGATTACGCGGATTGTTGTGTTATTATAAGTACACTTATACCTGTTTATACCTAAATACATAGTTATGAAACATGCAATGTACTGTTGTCACAACAAGCCGCGTACACGAGTATATGTAGTGGTAAGAAATAAAGCGATCAGCAACCGACGAATTAATATTTATTTTATTAGAGAACCTTAATTACTAACACGTGCGCCGAGCTTGTAGGTAATATTAAAGGCGAATTCTATGCATTTTTTAAAACACACGTTAATTCCTTTAATATTAAACCGTACATGATTGCACAGATCCTCTCTGTACATGGCATGAACGACGCAAAACATGCTACAGAGTATTCTGCTGTGAAGTACTTCTGCAATGTATTTATGCAACACATTAAGCACAGTAGAGACATATAATCAATAGGATGACTTCAAAGATATGTTGGAAATCACGGCACTCACACAGATAGACATCGCCACATGATTCTGAGTTGTCAGTCAAATTATTTATTTATTTATTGAGCAGTCAGAACCCGTTATATACGTTTTCCCATACATTTCGCGGTCGTATACGACCACCCGGGTTTCGAAGGGTTAAGGTACACCAACAGCATAATATAACGTACAGTCGTTTTCTTGTTCAGAGAACAGTCATAAATAAATTAATATAATAATTAGTATTGTAATTATACATAAATTAGGCGCAGCAAATCCTTTGTAACGACAGGCCATGTTTTACGTTCTCTAAATAAGTCAAAAATACGTAAGTGTGACGTACTTGCTTATGTATTTCTACTGTGCTTTGAGTGCCGAGCAATACCGTACAAGTGGATATCAACCATAGCACAATTTAATTTTTGCCACTATGATGTAGTCTATTTGGAGAAAATACCTTGAAAACTGATAATATTTAGATATTTTTTACAGATATGAATTAAGAAGAAATAAACGGAAAAAATAGGATACAAAAATCGTTTCTTTTTTGCATCTTCACTATATACAACGACCCAGCGGTAAGCTGCGGCTGCGCCTATTCTGATGTTTTTTCGTAAGATATTTAGACGACTTAGTATATTCAGATACTAAACTATAGCGAAACCTTGCGGTCTATATATCCGGCTGGGAACGAGCCTTCACTTGCAGGAGACTGCAACCTGGGAGGATTGATCTGTTACGGTGCATGAGTAAAGGGCGACTGACTGGCGGATCTTGAAAGACCACTAGCGGTGTGGGCTATTGATCTTTATACACGTGGAAAACGACGAGCGACAAAGCGAAATAAGACAGACTTTGCATATTATGTAATACAACATTTTTCCCAAAGTAAGATTTTCATCATTCATTAGTACAGCGTGCGAAATGTGACAATGATTAGATTAGTTTCTAGAACTCACTCGATTTCCGAAACTTAAATAGTGTAATACCTACATTTAAAACAGATAATACTTATCGTAGTATTAATACGTCCAAAATAAATAATATCCCATTATTAATTCATCATTAGGTAATTTCTTTATTGATTATTCTCTATACTGACGTATTCTCAACTTACGAGGATGACTTTAAGTTCAAAATATTTCTACTGAATAAATGTATACTTAGCTAATTATTATCAATATATATTATATACACCAAAACATTGCCATATACACGGAAATACTAAAGTAAAACCCGTCTCATTACTAATTTGAGATACATTATATCTTATATTATGCAACGCAAATAATGCGTGTTCTATCTTGCATATTGATATTTGCCTGTATATTTCAAATAGAACGGAAATAATTGCAATCGAAGACACACACAACCATTCTCACCAGCGAACTAGACAATTTAAAATGGTTTTCGTATAGTAACCTAAACAAGTTAACTCTTTTTCATATTTTTACTAACCCACTGAGAGAGAATAACATTACTTCTCTACAGTGGCTGTTATCAAGTCTCAACTGGCTACTGTTGACTGCTCGGTGACACGGCGGCTTATTTTTATATTAAATAATATGAGTTGATTATTCCATTCAACGATTTCACAAAATAGAAAACAACAAAATCTTATAATAAAATTTGATTGCTAAGCTGAGATTTGAACCACGAACTCCCGAGCGCATCAATACGTTTGAGTTAATTTTTTGCCATTTGACCACTACAGTCGGTTATTATACGATGAAATTATAGATGTTATCCATTCATTGCTATGTAGATAGAATATAGCTATCTCTGTCGGTACTGTATCTTATTCGTTAATTCCTCGCTAACGTGTAACGTAATATAATGTATGATTGTTTTGTTATTATATAATTATGCAAGTGTGTAGTATTTCTTCCGCTTGTTCTATATGGACTTTTGACATCGAACGTACACCTCTGAACTCCATAGATAGTTTAAATTCATAATTGGACTCCGCTAGGTAAAGATAGCTGGCGCTGTAATCGGCTTCTACGTTTTTTTTTTTATATATAAGGGTAAGACAACATATGTTGGATCTACTTGTATACTTCCGAATATTTCAAGGTATTTTTCTCCTAATAGTACGGTAAAACAAAACGAGTAAACCAACAATCATCATGAATGTGGATGACTTACCACTTCGCTAGTAAGACAATTAATGGTGGTTGGCGGGGCGTAGCGCGCGGGTGGCGGTGGAGGCCTAGGAGAGCGACGCCCGTCGCTCGGCGTCGCACCGCGCGCTGGGGTTATGGGATAGCCTGGAATTTATTCACATAGATATAAAAATGACGACGCCCGATGACACAATGGTTATAATCCCACACAGGACAAACATTGTGCCTAAACACGTGTTTGTCTTGGCCTGAATTTCTATAAGAAATAGGACACATCAAAGCAGTGCGACCGGGGAAAACCCCAGTCATGTAACAATTCTTTTTATCTATAGATGAAATGCTGTTTTAGTAAAGCCTTAAATTTTAGTAGACTTGGTCTAAGCATCACTTCATGTATATATACAAAACTGACGGTCCATATTCTCTGCCTACTCAATGGGAGATAGGCTTGGTCATTTGTATGTAAGTACGCATGCATGTTGAGTGTTACCTTGTTCGCTACTGCTAGACTCGGTAAAGCTCGGCGTCCCTTCCGTCCAAGTGGGCGTCGACCCTTCTACCGATGTGGGCGGCGTCCAGCATACACTGAAATATAAAAATTGACAAATGAAGAATAATGATTTTTAATTTGATTTACTCTCGAGTTTCTTGTTTCTTATTTTATTAAATATAACCATCTTTTGATATTTATTATCATATGGAGAACCAATGCGACCAATTTTGCATAGTAACTCGGTTCACTGCTACGGCTCGGGAGGTATAGTATAACCCGCAGCTCTTATTGGCTAGTTCGCGGATTAACATCACGACACTTATCGGCTTATTGGTTAAAATACTCTCTCTCGCTCGCAACGCCACGGGAATGTTACTCGCGCGCTGCCAAACTTGTGACCTAAGGATGTTACGTTAGGTTCGGAATCACTGAAATATTTCGGCGCTAAATCACAACGCTTTTGTGACCACGTGGTGCCTTCATGCGCAGTCGAGTAGACCCTATTTCGATTTACTATAAAGTAAATTGGTCGCGTTTTATAAGAAGGTGATATGCCTTAGGAACCGGTTAATTTCTTTACTTCTCCTTTATCTTAATATAAGAAGAGATAGCATTGCAATAACACCGTCGTTCTACTTACAGATTCTGATTTTTGTTTTTTTCCCTGTACTTTTTTTGTGCAATAACGTATGTTCGATTTTTTGGGTGTTTAGGGCACACCTTCACCTTCTAATCAAACTGCAGGTAAGTAGGTGAGTATTAGCCTTTCTCGGCGCCTACATCCTTACACTTTCGAATGAAATGACTAACTAATTTCAACGATATGATAATAAACCTATAATTGCGAAATAAAGAATTTTAAATAAATTAAAACAGCTAAAGTCTTACTCGCACGTAATGGATTCCGTAGTAATACAAAATATGTGGTCAATATATTCGAAATATTTATTATTTAAAAAAAAGCCACAGAACTAACTTTGATTGCGAAGGATTTGTGAAGACAAAAAAAACTGCTACTTGAAACATCTGTGTATTTATCTTGTGATATTTACAGACTTATAATTTGTAATCATTTCAGGTTATTCGTTTCACAAATTTCGAGGAAAAGGCAGGGGAATGTATTTTTTTACGATTTTCATTACAAGTCAAAAATTACACGGCATAAAAGATTGCATTTTAATTACAATAAGGTTGGATAAGTAGTCAATAAATAATATTTAAATCAAACTTTAAATCAATAGCAGTTTAAATATCTAACGAATTGTTGTTAGTAGCTAGAATTCAATTAACCTCTCGATACTCGGGATAGTTCTTTCAGACGTCAAATCTAAACGATGTCGCTAATGGCGGATAATTTAATGTTAATTTCTTTAAAACAATTACTCTAACGTAACGTATTTTCATTCTACATGTCACGATTTGATAAAAGTTCAAAGTATGTACATGCTAAAATCAAATAAGAAAGTCATACCTAGCGTCGTTACTCCTCGCGCTACTTAACGCAGCAGGTGTCAATGCTAATGACGATGCTGACGACGTAGTCATAACACTAGCAGCGCTGGACGCGCCACGACGGCGTCCTGAGGCGCTCGACGAAGTTGTCGACGAAGAGTTCGTGCGACTCGTGCGTGGAGGTGGCGCCTCTTCAAATGGTGGTGGTGGTGTTGAGCAACAGGAGAGCGGCGCAGCGGCTGGCAGAGAACTAGCGTTACTACTAGGTATTTTTACTAGCTTCATCAGGTTCTACTACGAATAGGATTTGGAATGTATCTACTTAATTAACAATGCCAAAAACAAATTAAAACAAGCATCTAGGATCTACTTCGCGAATGTAAAAATGGTTCTTAAACTATTGTTTTTGGTTTACGATGTTTCGTTCGTATCAGGAAAGTGCATTTTTTGCATAATCGCATTTTCATGTATACATAAAGGAGGTGCTAAATATTCATTGTTAAAGGTAAAAAATATTTGATGCAGTAGATTAAATAAAATACGGTTTACAAAGGTCAATAAGACTCCATAAAAATAACAAAAATAGATGTCAATAGATAAATCAAAACATACAACACTACAAAATACCAGATTACATGAAAACTGTTAGCAGGTAACACAACAAGGATACGCAAGTTAGTTACACAAAAATTAAGACACAGGTTAAGATGAAAACAACACAGACTTAAATGTCAAAGAACACATTCCCGCTACCTACATAAAAGTATTTCATTCAAGAAAATGACAGTATAAAATCTACATATTTTGCTACTACATTCAAAAAGTGAAAAAATAGACTACAAAAATTTGGCTGGTCATCAATTTTGACAGGGGACTTTTTAGCATATTTTAATGCGAGTGGATCATAGTTGTTTTCTAAATGGGTACGTTAACGGAACATTGATTCTATAATCAAATATTTCTCTCATAGTCTTAATTACAGAATTTCTTCAATATCTTTTCTCATTTTAAATATCTTTTTCTTATCAGATCTCTTTTTGAAACTACCCTTTTTCTTCTGTCTCGGGACTTTACTTGGCACTTTAGAATCAGAGTCAGTTCCTTCTGAAAACTTCTTAATTTTCTCATGGACATTTCCGCTTATTGATGTAGACACTACTGGAGTTACAGCTGTGATGTTAAGAGAGTAATGTGATATCTTATCACTGGAACTTGTACTTCCATGTGTGTATTCAATAGGTTCGAAAATCTTTTTGGTTTCCTTAACCAAAGGTTTTCCAATCACGTGTGTTTTAAATGATCTACTATCTTGAGATGATGATATGGAACTTCTACGTGAACTATTCTCAGAATCTGACTGCACTTTTAGTATATGTTTTTGAAACATGTCAATTTTAGTTTTAGCCTTTCTATGGCATATCACTTCATCTTTTGTCATACCTCTGGAGTGCTGTTCATTATACGTTTTGATAACGATATTTGGTTTCGGTTTCTGAGTTTCCGAACCATGGCTTTTGTCCCTCTTTGATTGATTAAAGTTAAGTCGTTTTGTTAAACCTGACATAATACCTGATTTCGTTTCATTTTTATCGGCTTTAGGTTCTATGTCTTTTGATTCGTTATGATAAGAATCCTTATTAACACCAGAAATCTTTTTCAAACTTTTTGCTGCAGAAATCAAGTCCGATGATTTGACATTGTGTACGCTAGCTTTTTCATTTATAGTGTTCATACCAATAGGCGATTTTCTGGAGAACTTGTCTCCTATTTGTGTAACAACACCTTTGATGAATTGAGAAGGACTTTTAGATTGTCTACCTTTCGTTTCATTGACTTCGTCATCATTTAATTCATATACTATTATCTGTTCTTCACTACTAGACTCTGTCAGCGAAGTATCATTATAATCACCAGAATCCAAATGTTCTCTAACAGCTTTGTCTATATTAAATTTTGCCATCATTGTAGTCTGAGTAATAAGGTCCTTTCCGGGATGAGATCTTTCAGTAATACTGTCTGCCTCCTCAACAAAGTCTAAGAAAGAGTTAGATGCGACTAGTTTAGTTAATTTAATCGAATGCTCGGACACGGAAGGTGGAATACGACATGCAATAGGCTCTTTAAACTTAAAATCATGCCCATAGAAACAGAAATCATCGTCGCTGCTCGTAATTGGTGTTTGAGGCGGAATATCATTAACTGATATGTTTAAATTTGGATAATCACCTTTTGTATCGACGCTTGATGATTGCGAATTACCGCCGCCACGTTTGGCTTTAGGTGAGCCTCTAGGTGGTACCGGTGGTGGTACTCTCTGTTTTTGTGAGCCTTTTAGAACTGCTGGAAAAGCTACATCTGGCTCCGAAGACGATGCCATCGTTTTCGAAGCGATAAGAGGAAATTTCGCAGCAGTCGAAACTGGTGATGTCAACGATGTAGGCGTTATATGCGCTGTGACATCAGATAGAGAAACTACAGGAATACAAAAACATCAATCAGTTGTAAAGATTTATTCATACAAAGAAAATTTGGCACGTCGAGTTAAACAGTAAAAAATATTTAAATTTGTATTAAAAATGGAAGCGTTAAGGACAATTTAAAATTATATATCCAGAATAGCATGTTTGTATTTATATTTTTTAGATGGAGCTTGACCGTTAACGCATCGAATTTATTATTGGTGCATTTTTAAAGATTTAGTGTTGTTTTTTATTTTTTAAATTAATACATGCATATGAGGATAAGGTAAAAAGTATAAGGTATACCCAATAGTAAAAGATCCGAGAGGTCAATAGCAGCATGAAAAGAAAGACATAATGCCAATAAGTTTACTGATGTATTACACATCGAGATAAAATGGCTACACTGAGGAGGATACTTATAAGATGAAAGTAGAAAAGATAGAGAAAAAAAATCGCAGTACACTAATAACTTTGGGGTCAAACAAAACCAACTTCATGCACAATAAGTCAATTATTTATTTTAAAGATTAGACTATACTAAAATCGTAATTTTTCACTGCAACGCGTGACTAGAAACTGTATTCGACAATATTGCCCCAGTGTTCGTTAGTCAATACATATTAAGACACAGTTTCATTGCTGCGTAGAATGTGTAAGCAGAGGGTATACGCTACACAACACTGCACAAACTACGCAAGTGACCTGTGTAGTGCATTTCCACTGCCTCAGATGCTGACCTGTATTGAACCACGTTTATGGCTATATAAACTCAGTTTTTTATTCTTACTTGTCATAGTTGGTGAATAATTTTAACACGTTTTAATATAATTATTAAAAATACAAATTCCTTTAATAACAATAATAAATAGCACACAAAAAATAATTAACTAGTCATTTCTTCATCGCACTGACTGTTATTTAAATTAAAAAATATGCGAAAATTGTTTATACCAAATAGGACAAGTGAAAAAATACGAGTAAAAAACAACATGACCGCCTGGGCATGTTGTTTTTTAACACATTTCTCCCGTTCCTTCATAAGTCCCCGACACCCAAGCCTACGCGGACGACGTGTGTTAGCAACGTAGGTACGTAGTGTGATCATGGATCGCAGTGGACGATCACGCATACATTTTCTTATAAAGCGTTTCAAATAAAGCTCAGTGACGAAGATGAATCATGTGCGGATCAATGGAACCCATTTCCGCATTTTTATTAATAAAGGCACTGTCCCAATGTGTTTAAGATCTACGTTGCTGTCCTGCAGTAGACAACAAGAAAACATTAATAAGAAACGATCTATTACTCTTTCAACCAAAATATAGTTAGGCTATACTTTTCAGCAATAAGCTGAAAAGTATAATATAAATGTATGTGTTTTCGTAGCTAGTCCATGCCTTTATTTTTTAACCAATAAGGTATGACTTTTTGTTTTGGTTATTAAACTTTATAACTTCAAACTTTCGCCACATCTAGTAAAATATCAATAAATGTTAATAGGCAAACAATAATTCCACAATAAGCCGAAACCATTTCTTTGTTTCGGGGTTTTTACCATTGTTAGGATTCTATAAACAAAAGGTGTTTTGTCCATAAAAGTCTTTTGTTGTATGACACTTAAATGCTATTGGTGGACATTAACAACAAAAGGGACAAAAGTGAGCATCGCGTTGACCACTGCAAGCAAACATAAGGGAGTCAACCGTGAACTTTGTCGATTGTACCATGATACCCGACGCAGTATTGCTAACGGTCAGTAGTTCAAGAATGTTGTGCAGCATATAATTCATAATTTATTGTGACTTTATACTAGGTTGCCGTTCAATAAGCGCAGCTGGCTTCGTGACTAACCAAAATCTTTTCAGCAGAGTTACTACAGTAAAAAATCAATATTCAATTGCAAACGTGAGTTAGTATTTAGTAGGTATATATTTACGCAACATACAACGGACTACTTCAAATCCTAAAGTGGGGCTTTCACGATTTTTAAACCATCATAATACTCGGCTTCAATGAAAGTTTTGTTTTTCTAGCTCTAACTGTTAATAATTTTGACGTGACGTGTTATAAATTGATGAACCGGCTGCATGCACGAAAAAGTGTCACGTTCCGCCTGTGCAAGCGAGAGCGCGGAACAAGCGATAGAGAGGCACGATCGGCCTAAGCGTTTGGCTTGTGAGGCATCTATCTCTCTTCCACTCCTTCAAGAGAGACAGCGGCTGCACACAACCTAAACGTGAACTGTTTTGTCAACTGTTGAATGTTTTCTTATGACGTTATCACGTAAAATTATCGCCCGTAAACCGACTTTACAGACAACCAATTTTTTTGATATATTCCAATGCGAGATTGTCACAATAGACAAAACCTGAAATTATTTTTATGAATCAGTGAAAAAACATATCAACTAATTTAGAAAGGCGAGAAGTGGGTAAATAATGATAGCATGGTTTTATTGCCGCACGGATCCCGTTTGCATAAATACTTGGAGATCATAGAAGTATTTAATGCTGACTGATACCACCACCATTGGTGCTTAAAAAAGATGGATTTATATTTGTGGAAGTCGAATGTCTAATGAGAGTTTTAACTTTCACAAACACAGAATAGGCAGTGGCTACCACAATATACAGCTTAGTCCGCCTTTAAATCAACACGCATGAAATAGTTTCGATGACTCGTGACAGAGCATCGGCAACTGCGTTATCTTGTCCGCTTACGTCCCGGATGTTGGTGCTAAATTGTGATATGTAACCCAAATATCTTGTCCTTCTGGGAGTGTTGTTCACTGATATTTTCTTAGTGAACGGAATTCTTTCTACAACACCATGCCGTCCGAACAGTGGCCCTCGTATTCGAATAAAATTATAATATAATAAAGTATTTTGAAATAAAAGCCGATAACAATAAATAGATTATTCTGTTCTTGTTTTGTTTAGGAGTGATCCAAAACTTTCCCCTACGTATATCTATATTTAGGCACGGTTAAGTACATTATGTAGATTTTTTAATAGGTAGGGCGTCAGAAATCTGCCCGTCTGGGGAAGTATCTTCGCCTAACAGAAAAACTGCAGCCAAATAATATCTTCCTAGAAGGTTGTTGTGTTCCTGCGCGTGAGTGAGGAGCTAACAGGAGCTGACTCCGAAGGAGTATCTCTGTTAGCAGCAGAGGAGGCATCGCTCGAGTGATACTTAATGTATTACGAGCGTTCCTATAAATCACTTTCGCTTTACATCAGGTGGGCCGTATGCTTGTACGACATTCCACAGCTTAAGAGTTCTCGGAAGAAAACTTCTCTGAAAACGCAGAGTGAACTCCCGCCGTCAGCGACCGTTGCGTTTATAAAAAGTAGCTGTCGGCATCATATCGAACAACTCTTCAGAACACAACCCGTTGTACAATCGGTAGAACACACAAAAGAAGGCGACAATTCTCACAGTTCGTCTCTGAATCGAATCACATGGTACAAGCTGGTATGCAGGTGCTCCCGCCCAAAGGTGATTGCAGTACTCCAGTGCAGTTTGATTTGAGACTTATATAACATAAGTCTTGGCACCTCGATGAAATACTGCTTTGCTCTGTTGAGCACACCAAGTTTTTTGGACGCCAGCCTGACCTTGTCCTTCACGTGACTTCGATATTGCACTTCACTGGAGATCTCGACGCCAAGCATCCTAATACTTTTAGGGACGGTAAGGTGTGTTTTGAAATTTAGGAACCACAGCAATTAGTTTTCTTAGCGATGAACGCGCAAACTTGATGTTTGTGATCACGTTTTCTACTTACATCTGACTCAATATCAACAGGGAATTCTTCCTCAAATTAGAACTAAAATGGTCGCGTACTGTGAGGTCTCAAAGTTGTTAGCGGAAAACCCCTTTCCGCCAACCCTTAAGTTGTGGAATGAACTCCTGCCGTGGTTTTTCCAGGAGGCTAAAGTATAGAGTTCTTGCATTCTGTTAGAATAGTAGTAACAGAGTAATACATTTTAGAAATCGAGCTTTGACCACATTTTAGCTAGTAGACCCTTTCAATTGAAATAGTAAAATAGGTTCATAAAAAACGTTATTCCCTCCCCCGTCCCTCATAAAATCGGGGGCAGAGACTCACAAATTAGAACATACACAAACATACATCGACCCTCAGCCTCACCTGCCTTTACTCCTGGCCCTCCACTGGAGCTGGCGGCGCCTAATCCATGAGATAGCGTGAAAATATTAAAAAAGAATAATATATTTTCTGAGGTGTATTTTAGAAAAGCTCAAAGTATGCAAATGGATAACCATTACAATTGGAAATGACGCTAGTGCAATAGCAGAACAAAGTGACGAGTATACGTTATTTCTTAATTTAATAAAAATAATATATTTTTATACAAAATTATGAAAGCATAATTTTTTTAAAAAAAAGAAAGCCTGTTTACGCATATAAAAACCTGGTTAATATATATTTTTTTTTACATTTAGCAGGTTTTTATATTTCTAATTAGTGGGCGTATTCACATTGACTAGTATAGTAGCCATATTCAAAACGGATTCGAAAAGTTTTTACTCAGATTCCTTACATTTTGATAGATAACTTTTCTATTCCGAATAGAATATGGCTTTCCGAGGCAATGTGAATATCCCCACTAGCTTTAACATTACGAAAGAGACTGATTAGGAATATAAAATTCTGCTAAGTTATTTTTTAACATTTAATTATTCCTAATCAGGCTTTGAAAATCTTGAAAAAAAATCTATATGTACATGTTATTAACAAAACTAGGAAATCTGATAAGGATTATAAAAACCTGTTATTTTTTAACAACGCTAAATAGTCTCGACGAATAATAATTATGTTGACTTTCCACAATACGAATACTTTTATCTTTTGGCTTAAGATTTTAAATGACCTTTGACAAGGGTTTTGTCGATGAAAATACCCATTTCCTGTTTCCATGAAACTATAATAAATTGTAGACGCTTATATTTGAGTTATTTCTCCGGGCTTTCATTACGAACAAGTACGTATGTATCGCTTGATTTTTGCAGTGAATAATAGAATACATTTTGGAAGACCATGAACACATCAAGTTCAAATTAATTCTCACTGGATGAACTGAACATCATCATCCATATCTGAATCCCGGTCGTGTGCTGTGCTTTCGCATCGGAGCCCAGGGTCCGCTGGATCCTGAATGGCAGGAAAGTTCCTACTGCGATAGTTGGTATCTATGCAAGCCCAAAAACCTAGTAGGTGTGAAATTGGAAGTACGTTAATTTAATTCGAACCCCTACACAATAAGTCAGTCCTCCACTTACTCGAGCACTGATTTGAAACGATACATACAACTATGACATCATGACTAACTTAGCAATGTCAATAACCATAGATTATCTCCTTTTATATTGTCTCATAGTAGACAAATTAGACTGCTTTCGGCAAAGGAATAGAGCCAAGAATTCTTCGGTTTTTTTCTAACGGGACAGGTCCACCACTCATACCCACCTCTGTGTCTCTTGTGTAGCCAGAATTAACAGCGGCGACCACAAAAAGGCAATGAACATTGCTGTCCCGGGGGTTAAACTACAGCTGTCTTGGAACTCACAATGAATTTAATCAGAAGAAATTTGTAGGAGTAGGAAGTTTTGAAATTGACTTCCCCTCTTGCCGAAGTGAGAGATAGCATACCAATATGACAAATAAGGCATTTCAAAACCTCAAAGCGTTGGCTAGTCATGTGAAGCTCAACTGCCGTGCACCACGGTTTATCAAATATCTAACACTAGTAGGACCTAAACTGTGAGTTGTTACCTAACACATCGATTCCAATAATATAGATTGCAGAACCGCCTAAACGCCTGGTAATTCTCCCTTGTTGCCACCAAATCAGAATAGTATATTACCCCGGATGTGACACGCAAGGAATTTAATATATCGTCCCGCTCCCGACGCCAGAGATCGCACTCCCAGAGAACATGATGTGCTGTTTGCTCGAATTCATGATTTCGTAGAACACTCACATAAAGGCGATGACACAAGTCTAAACGAAAAGAGCTACGCCCTAAAGTTTTCATGCCCTTTTAAAAATTGTGCAACAGGATGATCCACTTCTAACAATTCTTCGGTTATGGATTAAATAGATTTTGAATCTTAAAAATATAGACCTTGAAGGTTGAATGTTGTTCTTTCTGAAAACAAAGATCTTGCTCGATTCGCCTTTTCGTTTACATTTTTGACCCGCGTTCCTCTGTAATAAATCTCTATATATCAATCTACGTAGGGTGTTATAAAATTCTTGGGTTCCTGCCTTCGATCACAAGTGACATCGCTTATTGTGCACTATTTTACTTCACTGGTTGGAACCTATTAAAGGTAGCATCAAGTTTCTGTCTGCTACTAAAGCTGCTTGTTGACGCCTAGAGGCCCGTTATATACTTGGAGCCGTAACGCGCATGGCGAAATTCAGCCACGCGGGTCTCAACAACGATCCAATATACGAAAAGACCCATCCCCAAATACCCGCGCCTAATCAGTAAATCTACGTATAACTTTTGATTTCTTTACTGAAAATCGGACCGAACCACCGGTTTCAGTTTAACAAGTAACTGTATTATTTCACCATTCGCATATCACTAGTTACATACTCGTCTAGACACTTTGCATAATTCAAATCCCCTGGGGGTGGGCAGTCAGATACGGCCTGGAGATTGCTACACCGACAAGAGTTCGCCTCTTAAATTTGTGATGATACACATTTGTCAAATTTTGTCAGCTGTAAATGAACCTATGTCCAGTTGAAGTTAGTGATGTTGCGACATAAAATGCGAACGAAGCGGCCACAGTTAGTGTACTGGTATATATTTATCTTTACAAATAAGTAAAGTTAGAATTGTGTTCGCTTAAACATAATTGCTTCTTTGGGTTTTTATATTTTGTTTCTTTGTGTATTTTACCTATCAAATTATTTTAAGTGTGAATGGTGAAAAAGTATAAGTTCTTTTAATAAAAGCGTTATTAACTGTGGCACAGTACAAATTCACTGTTATCAATTTGGTCGTGATGTGTGTCTTCGTCTTCCTCGGCTCCTACAATCTTCCATTTCCGTATCCGTTTCGTATTTTGGTACACGTATATTGTTTTGTAATTTCTATGCTGCTGCATTCTTTCTTTACAATTATTTCTTCTGTAATTTAGTTTAAGGATTCCACCAAAATTATAGTGATTAATGTACTAGACCACTACTGGTTCCAATAAAGCATGTACCCGAAGCGGCAGATACTTCATATACTAAATAGAATTTATCAATAATATTTATTCAACAAAAAAGTACAAATGAGCGAGAATAAAAAGCGGTTTCTATGTTCGGAAAATAGCGTCCCTGTACCACGCGGCTTACCCTTTTAACAATTACATGTTATGTACTGCGATGGTGACGATAAGATGACTGTTTTCTATAGCGTTACTGATAAAACATAATGTACATGGGCGTCATAGTACAAGGGGTCACTGAACAAAACTTCATGTCTAACATTATCAAGGTCCGTGCTCGACAATCAAAAGAAAACAAATATAATTTAAATTAATAGCTCATTTAATCGAACATTATTATATACATTTTGGTCAAATACAGCACAATTAATAAATTAACAAAAATATATATTCTCTGAAAATTATTGTGAATATTATTGATAATTGTATATTGCTATCATTGTATATGCGAAAAATTTGTGACATTTAAATTTATATTACATGATTGACAGACTATGGCGCTTTGATCCCAAAGTAACGTCCTAGTCAGAAAAAAAAATCGCTAATTAAATAAAGTATCAATCATAAATCGGGCAAGGAAACGCTCAAGGACACATCAACGTATTTTTAACCGACTAAAAAAGAAGGAGGTTCCACTTTCATTGCAAAACTTTTTATGATCATTTACTCATCATACTTTGGGAACAGTTCAAAGGATTTGTACAATTCAAGTTGTATTTCATTATGGTAGAACCGAATTTGATGCTGCAAAGTTGGTGAAGTTAAATATTAAGTTTAATTTAAAAAAGTTAATTAAACATAACTTTCTTTACAACTATGTTTTGTTTACAAAGCGATTAGTGATTAGTAGATATGAAAATGTGAATATGCGTTTACTTCAATGAAGTCGAACTCGCCAAATCCCTTGCGGATAGGCAGAGAGAACCAAGCGCTACATGACTCCATCCTTACAAACCTCACTCGCTTCTTTAACATTCATTGCTCTTGCACGTTCGCCGGCTCCTGGCATCACCTTCAGATAAAACACGATCAATGAAGTCGATATTTATTTATCATCATTTGTCTAGTAATCATATCGCAAACTCTGCTTAATTTGGGACTAGATGGTGTTGTATAATTCCTCGGAAGAATATTTATTTATTTATTTATAAAAAAATGTGTCCCGAAAGGTCAATGTACAGCGTCCGAAGCTTAGCTGAGCGTCAGCGGCGCGCTGGCCATTGACCGTTCTTTACACATTATTTTACGAAAATCTGTAACTTTATATGATAGATACAAAATATACATTACCCCATCACTAAATCAAAGCAAACGCTATTTAATGGCAGCTATATTTTTTTAATTAATTTTTATTATAAAATCACGTGTGCCAATAAGAGCCAGATCACGCTTAACATTCGAACTGCGATTGTAGCTCTTATAACGTACCACATAAGTACGGTACAAGGGTCAAAGCTTGACAACTTAGCTGTACAATTTATCAGAGCTTCCACTTGCGATATTTATTATTAAATACAGTAGCTGACATGCGGTTTTTTTTCCTTCGGAGAGTTGCTATCGAGAACTCAAGGCTTAAAGAATCTATGTCATTTTACTGGTCTATGGTACACTTTATTGCATATACGATGACAGCGTCCCTAGCATGAAAGGTTGTCAACTGCCTTCACGTGGAACAGGTAATTTAATAATATTTACACACTGATGAACAATTAAAATAATCGCCTTTTGTAAAATTGTCCTTGAATAAAAGATTTCCATGCAATTTTATTCGTACTATTTTATGTACCTCCCATCACCAGGTAGTTCATGCGAACGGTAAACGAGATAACACACTGATAGAGAAGCACACAAAGTAGTATAATTCAAATTGCATGTATTATTTGAGTTCAGAAAAAATAACAACTGAATTTTGAACACACGTTTTTTTAAATTCAACTTCCAAATCGAAATTGTGACGAGCCCGTTGGTGAAGTGATTAGGAATGCTACCTTAAACACCGATGCTCGTAGGTTCCATTCCCACAGAGGACAAACATTTATGTGTGAACATTTATGTCTTCTCAAATCAACCCAACTGAGAACGTGCCTCCACCTCACAGAAAAGTAGCCAAGTGAAAACTCTCTAAGAGGGTTATTATATTCCTGCGAGTGAGGTTACCAGTAAGCTCCTAAGGAGTTGCCGTGTTAACAGTAGGAGTGGCACTTTCTTGTATTGCAAGCGTTCAGCAGCCACTTTATATGGCGTGCCGTATGCTTGTATGCCTCCCGACGGTGTACAAAAAACTATAGTGGTAGGTAATATTACCGTTTGAAGATTACCGAAGCACCTCAGCATAGGTAGCTGAAGCGTTTACAATAGACATCTCATTGAAGGAAGACTATAAGTAAAAATCGTAGTAAAATAATTGAATTTCGGTTGAAATTAAATAAGCGTGTTTGTCATACGTACAGTCAGTAAAGATGTCGCTACATGATGCCGGACACATACAAAGTATACATAATAAATTCACTGTATATGAGAATAAACAGACAAGTATATAAATTATAAATGAAATAGTGAATTTGTGACGAAAACAATACTGTATTATGAATTGTATGAACATTATTCTTTAAGGAGATACATCGTTATAGTTTTAAAATAGTATATTGAAGGAGAGCATTTTCACAGTACACAGATCAAACTACAGAAGAAACTATCAGAAACTGCTTGTATACCTCGACAAAAACAACGTGCACATACTTTTAAAAACAGAACAAATTTAAACAATGTCAAATTTAACTGCCCTTCAATAATAATCCACTAATCAAATTGACATTTGATGATTGATACAAACATAAGAATTTTTTTTTTGCTATTTTTAAAACTGAGTAACCAACCTTAAGTGCTGTAATAAAAAAAGAAAACCGACAGGCACAGTTTTATTCAAAAAATATTTTATTACTCATTCCCAATGTAATTAGTCATATGTCATAAACATGGTATCGTTTAAAGTTATTATAGGAAACATTTTCAGTTACGAAATATGCAGTAACTTTTATGTGTGCAGACATAAAATTGTTTATAAAGATCAATAAAATATGGAACAAGTTTGGCAAAAAAATAATTTTGATTATATGGACAAAATTATACAAAATTGAATTGTATATGCAAGTACAAAATTACACCTTAAGGTTGCACTAATCATACAAAAGTTATGAGGGAATTACTTTTCTATTTGAAATCGCATTATCAAAAAGATGGATACCGATTTGTCTTTTCGTATTCTTTCGTCTTAAAGTAAACAGAATGGTACATAAACACGTTATAAAGTTACTTGCCTACAAAGATACGTATTTCAACACGCGACGTAATGCAAATCAAAACACATATGTCAAAACGGCAAAAAAATAAATTGTGTACACACAATAATTCGAGATAATTAGGTAAATTTATTTTTATAACTAATCTGTTTCGTAGTTTTTTCATAACAATTCTCAGATCAAAGATATATAATCATAACGTACGCGTTTGTTTTTTATGCGTTGAGTGCGTGCGCGGTGGTAGGGTTACATTTATTTTTTATGTTCATTACTTGGTTCTATTTCTGTCTCAGACAATGCTAGAAGAAATAGCGCGCAATATAGGAAACTGCTACCGGTGACTTGAGCCCCATGATTAGTGCACTCTTAAAGTCACTGCATTATTTGATAGAGAGTGACGGTTATTCATTGCGTGAAACGAAAAAACGACACCGTGCTATCTATTCGTCCTATTTGCTGTACGATAAGCTTTAACAATTATTTAAAGACGTATAATTGGATACAACATACGTATTACAAGTACATCTTTTTGGCTCACGCATAGTAATAGCATCGATTTTGGTTTACTTTAAAGTTTATATATGACTTTATCGAGTACACGTGTACCGAATAAATAATGTATCTAACAACGAACTTATACACTGGAAGCAAAGTGCGTACTTATTAAAAAGTACACAACTATTTTTTTTTTTTCAATTTATAATTGTAAAATCCTACTTAACATTGTTCTAATATATCGACAAAATTTACATTAATTTACTATATTTAAAGCGATTTCTTATCAATGAAGAACCTATAAATTTGAAAATCGAGCACTTAGGATTGAAGAGGAACTAAAACATTTGTAATTAGGCACATAATGGTGAGTGCTAATTGCAAAAGTATGGTAACTCTACCAAAACACAAGACAAAAACCCACATAAGTTTAAGAAAAATATTTCAATCTGCTGGTGGTACAACGATTATCGTACTTCCACCTGCATTACCTGTGTATACTTCCGCTTGATCTAGTGTTTTAACATATACTACGTCTTTTATAAACCTTTCAGATTCAGAATCTCTTATATGCTCATCTCCGTTCAGTTGCACCACTGAAACATGTTCTTTCGTTTGAATTTCTTGATCTTTTCTTGCAATCACCGGAGATTCTGGTTTTATATACACAGTTTGTGTTGATCTAACTTTCCTGAATCTCATATCTTTGGGTAACGTTGACGCTTCGCGTGGTTCTAAACTTCTGACTGGGGTAACGCTTCTCGTTCTGTAACTGGAATTTAAACTTTTCGGCAGCGTATTTGTTGTGTTCTCATCAGTGTTGGGCGTACTTTGAGATTTAACTAAACCTATATCGATAAAGAACTTCTTGAATTTCTCAACGAACGTCGGTGACTTTGCTCGATTGAAACTGCTGGACAGTCGTTCATTCGAATGTTCCTTTGAACTGACTTCGTCTATTCTCTCCGGTATGTTGGACATACTTTTATGTTTTTCGATGGTAATGCCCTTTCGTCTAGGATATTTATCGTCATCATCTTCATCGATAAAAGGTATTTCTTGCAGGTTGTCCTTATTCCTCGTATCCACAGCTGCGTCTTTATATATTTTACCTCCAACTGGGGTATATGGAGCGTCGACGTAAATCTGCGGTACACTAGTACTCGTGTTATCAGTTTGTATCCCACTATCAGCTAAACTTCCGTTAATATGCGACGAACCAGCGCCGGTGCTTAATACTTTAGTTAGTTGATCAGACAGAGACTCCATTCTTTCCTGTGCTGAAGTCCTATACACGTTATCAGCGTATGAAGTACCCGGTTCTCTGTTCAGATTAGACGTATCAAAGTCTATGCGTCTTTGGAACGTGCTCATTCTTTCTCTGTCTAATTTAAGCCTGTCTGATAGCACCGAAGGATATTCCGTTGGTGCCGGAGGATGATGTCTCTGATTCCATGTAGATATTGTGGTATCGGTAAAATCGCTCAGACTAGATCTCCTAGAGGATCTAGGTGACAGTCTGGACATCCTCATGATATCAGGATTGTAGTCCATTATAGGTCGTCCGATGTACATCCGCCCTGACAACAGATCAGGGTGTTAAACGCGTAAGTGAGATTTTCCTGATTTTTGGTACATTTCAGTTTATTCGTCCCCCACTCGACTTCAAAAACATGCCGTTAAGGCAGATCTCGGATATCACACGAACCAACACCGTTAGCACAAATAAACACACATTTTTTTGACGAAAAAAAAATCACGTCCAATATAAATGTTGGGTAAAAAATTGTCAAAAACGACATCTACTTTTAATAAAGGGTCGAATACACAACAGCAGGGTATAACAAACACCGGAAGGGAAGTAGGGTGTGGAAAAAAAATAAACTGAAATGTATACTAATAATAAATAAGTACCAAAAAAAACAAAATTTACGCATTCACTTAAATGTTAGGAATATCAGGGTTCAAATACTACATATGTTAGTAAAATTAATAATAGGTAAGTAGGTTAATGGTAAACGAATGTTATTACTAGCAGATTTATCGATTTATGAGTCTACAGTTCATAGCCATAACTAAAAAAGTATGAAATTGTTTGAATATATATATATTCATTATAATAAATTATATGAATATGCATTCTTGTCGCTCGCAACACCATGGGGATTTTACTCGCGCGCTGCCAATCTTGTGACCTAAGGCTGTTTCGTCACAGTACCCAGAAATTTGTCTGCCATATCTCACCCTTCAAACCGGAACACAGCTTTATAAATATAGCTGCTTGGAAATAGGAATGAAGAATAGTTCCAAATTTTTCAGTTTTAATTTTTTTTTACAAAATGTAACAATTTTTTGCTATATTTTATGGCTTTGTGGATATTAATTTCAGCTATAAAAGAACTGCAGACTTGCTCAAAAGCTCATACAAATGAACAGCATTGAACATACCTGCTGGAGGATCGATTTCGTCCAACGGTCTGGCTGGTTTCGCGATGCTCTTTCTCTTCGACGGAGAGTGTTTCAATGCTGCAGATGGTAAAAATAAAAATTTTACTTACATCATATTTGTTCCGGCGAACGTTTGAAGTGTTATTGCGACTTCGAATAAAATTATCTAGGTTTTCGTAAGCCAAATCAACTTTTTAAAGCTATTATAAAGCCTGTGTTTTCAATAAAATAAATGTCGAATTCCTCCACTATAGGGAAGATACGCACTTTACGCTTTCACATATCTGCGTGCGCACGTTTCGATCACGGCTGTGTAGTTGCTGCGTATGTTCTATTGCTCACTTAGTACTCGTAATTTTCAAAGCAAAAATTTACAAAAAAAAGCAAAAAATATTATTAAAAAAAAATGTCTATTCTGTTATCATGATAGGTATGAATTTAAATATATACTAAACATTTCTTTTAAATAACTTTTTGAACTAAAAGTATTGCAAAAATTCTTAAGTAAAAAAAATACTGTAAAGTAACGCAATAACACCTCTCTTACATTTAAAGTATATAAAAAATATAAAATCTGAAAACGTTCTATTGGAAAAGCCTCGAAAATTGTGAAAATCATGAATGCAAAGAAAACTTAATCTGAAGGCTCTAACCTACTAAAAAGCTAAATGAAAAATATTTTCTTTTTTCAGCAAATTTAATTATAAAAAATATTTGCTATGAAACAATAAATATCTCAATATTTTAAAGGTATAGGCGACTTTTGCAATTAAGCGTGTTGCCAATTAAAATAATAATTAAATTTGCTGTCAAGTAGTATATAAGTACGTGAAACCAAAACAGATGTTCAAAGATCAAAATAAAGTTCAAAAACGACATATGTCTCTTTCTGGACAGCTGAATTGGAAAGAGAGGCAAAACCAAGAGTCTAACTACTGTATGGAGATGGTCGAGATATGGCCACTAGCGACACGTAGCAGTGGTTGAAGGTACTTATCACAACAAGTCCAAACTTTCAATCATTATAAACACTCTTTTTATTTTTGAATATTATTGTTACCTACACTGCGTTAAAATTAATTGAACCGATACACTTTTGTATTTAGTAATTCTATATAGGTCCAGTACACCCGTACCGATATTATAAGGGATGTAAGTACTCGAAACAACACTACAAAAAAGAAGTATGCGAAAAATACCCGTACCCATTGAGTTATTATGTACTAGATGAGCTATCCTAAGTAAGTCTTGCTCTATTTTGATAATAATTAAAACTAATGTCCGTTGTAGCGCTGAAATAATTTAGATATCTATCCCAAAGATTCGAAGATACAGCTAAAATCGCTTCCAAGGGGTATTTTTCTCGCGACAAAAATGTCAAAAGCGCCGTGATTTTCATGGCGCTTACGAGTTTCGTTCAACGTAGTACAGCAATGAGTTGTTAACGATCAGTAACAAAGCATGGCGCAAACATTTGGTTCGCGGTGTCAGTTCTAGTACACTAGTACATAATAAAATTCAATGTACCCATTATATTTTGTATGTAACACAGACGCGATTGAAATCAAATAATTTCCGTGATAGTTTGACGCGTAGTTGTATCTCAAAACTTTATTTTTTATTGTCCCAATTATTTGACAGTAAGATTCAATTGAATTGGCTGCTTTATTGTAATGTGGCACTTACGGAACTAGCAAATGCATAAAGTATTATCCATCTGCTATTTCCGCAATTGCCATAAACGTGATTGAAGTTCCGCGAATGCGGGATCAGCGACTGACAGTACGCGAGTACTGGTTTTACAACTTGCGACTACGTATTCCGAGACTGCCGATTCCGACTACTGTAGTTTCTGGACTCGAATCAGCAGACTTTCACAAAACCACTGCCGGCTGGCCTAACACTGGTACATCGATTCCGCGACAGCCGGTTCCGCAATTATCAATTTTGGCCCTGCCGGCCCGACTACTACAAGTACAGGCACTGCAAAGTCCTTAGCTACCGTAAAAACTCTCGACTGCGCGGCTGTTGATTGAGTAATGTCTAATTTCACGACTGCCAATTCTGCGGCTACCAAGATACGCAACTGCCACTCCTGCTGATCCTACGTCAATTGATTTCATGATACCGCTACTATCATCGACTTCGTCAAAGCTGGCATTGCCCGAAATATAATCCCTTAAAATATTAGCTTATTCACCCTTGAAGCTCAAAATAGTGAATATGTTGGTTGACCCTCATATGAAAAAAGTTGTATTTAATACTTGGCAAATTTCGCCATAAATAAAACAATTCAACACGCGAAAGGTGGAATACAGTTTTTTTTTATTATAATGTAAGGACAATAATAGAAAACCGCCCCCTACTTACTGATCGAACATTTTGCATGAAAATGTTGATTTTCTTTTACGATCTCGTAGTATTATATCCTATGGCAAAAGTGGTTCATATTAATGAGTACAAACATCCTTTATTTCTTTCGGCCATTATTTAGGATTAGCACGAGAAATAAGAGTTATTTTTATATGGTATGGTGTTTATAACAATTATCAAACAGATCTAAATCGAAGAAATTGAACAAGAGGAATAATTCCATGACTATACACAATACACCATCATGCTTTGAACATCCCACAGGAATAGGGACTCACTTAGACCTCCACAGATGCGCGCCAGAATCCGATTACGGACAATTGTTTGGAAAAAAAAGGGAAAAAACACAGATATTATTTTGATTATCTTTATTCACAGTTCAAACCAACGGGGCGGAGTACGTGCATGACTCACTCAAAAAAAAGTCATGCGAACAATTTTGAATTTGTTAAAATTGAAAAAAAATGCATTCAATTTGACAAAAAAAAAGGTGTAATTTCACTAAACATGCCTAATAAAATGTCAATTGCGTTTAAGATAAAAAAAAAATATAGAATTATATATAGAAAATAAATGGTTAATAAAAGTAAAAAAACCAGCATTTATAATGCCTACAAAAAAGGTTTGGGTGTTGGTGAGTAACTCCTAAAATATATACATTATGCGTCGTAGACAATGTCGTCGAGGAACCTGGTAGTTGAGCCGCTAGTTATGACACCAAGCGTCGTGGATTGGATTCGAACACAAGACAACATTTGTACATATGAACTTGCACGATTGTCTTGTTATGGGTGGTTGTTGTATGTATAATTAACCACTGTATACAATAATAGTACAAACATACAAGCTGCATGACTAGTCTTTAGAAAACTCAATAGCTGTATATAAGCTGTTGAACTACTGTATTGTTATCTTTTAGTCGTAAAGCTGTTGAGCTGACGCAGACCACTTTAAGTAGCTTGTGTGCTAGTTGGATTGTCTACACGGCGATTCCTTACGTCATCAAAGACACGAAACAAACGCCATTTTTATTATATACTTGGATCACATGTCTAGCGATATGCGCCATGAAACATATTATGTAGTGCATGTGATACCGCTGTGATAGCCTATAATGGATACAGGGCGCATATATTACGAGGTCGGCCCTTTATTTATTTAATAACAAATCTTTGCGACTAACAAAAACTATATGAACATAGTATATTGACATTATTTCAATATATCTATTAAATATTTTCATAGAAATTAGTATCATACTAATAAATATATTCAATTCATAAATAATTTTGTATTTGTGGATGAAATTTCATGATGTGATAATGGAAATATTATCATAACGTCATGAAACTTTTTGTACTATTAAAAGAAAAAATTTAAAACCCGCTTGTGTATAACATCCAATAAAAAAAAAGGGGAGACGGAAGTAAGCTGTGAGATCCGAAAGTGAAATTTTAATTCGATGTTATACGAATATACTTTTTTCGACTAATCAGATTTATAGACCTTCCGGGTTGCATCATGGCTGACCACATTTTTTTAATATATATTTTATTACAAAAAGATGACTTTCGATTCATGTTTTCGATGATGTCGGGTAACTTGCGTATACAACACTGTTTTACAGTAGAAGAATTTCTTTTTAATAGCAATAAGGTAGAACGTGAAACCTGAATGATATTTCTGAATACGACGGCGGCAGATATTGTTAGTAGGTTAAAAACCGTTGCAGTCTGTTATACTAGTTTTCAAGATGATTAAACAAGAAAATAGACATGAATACAGTCAATGTAATGAGAATCATCACATTAGACTATGCTCAAAAAAAATATAAGGAGTAGAAGCATAAAGATACCACCAACACCCGCTCCATGACTACAAAACGCACACATCACAACATTTAACGTTATGTGCATCTCAACAATACCTATGTAGCTTGTGACCAACGTTCGGAACTTCCGGTGGTTGCCTTTGATCTCGGGGAGGTCCACTGATCAACAACATCTTATGTTATTTTTAGCAACAACTCTCGCAGTTATAGTCTAGGGGACTGCGACCGAAAATTTAAGATTTATATTTACAACCGTAAATAAATTTATTATATTTTTAGCAAATGTTTGATGATTTCTGATGAAACTATTCTAGTGTTTTTTTAAATAAATATAAGCAAGCAGTCGTATGATTGTGAAATATAACTCAGAGCGTCGTTGCCTCTTTTTAGAAAACGGCGTTTGTTCATAAGTTTTTATTTCCCCCTGTGTTTACACATCTTTAAACAAAGAACAATATTTTCTCGGCATACATTTCCATTTCGTTTACTATTTCTCCAATATGTATTTAATATAACGTTGAACCAATTTTTTAATCCTTAAAGGATACCATAAGTTTTTAATTCGTAATAAAAATAAATACTATAATTATTTATTAAATGAACAAACACCATAAACACAAGGGATTATGTATAGGATTAAAAATGGATTATCACATTAATTATAACATTTTTACATTATTGGACTCTGGATCTGTCTATATTAAAAATTGACTCAGGGAATAAGAAATCATTTTTTTGTCTAAATATCCGGGAATTAGGTTTCGATTATCAAATAGCTTATAATCTAAGCATAAAAAAGGGGTATAGTCACCAGTTAGTCCCTCCAAACTAGGGTTGTCGCGAACATCAACATTAGTGGAACATAATCATTACCACTGTTTAATACTTATAATTAATGCTGTTCATTTAAGTAGGATATGACCGCAGCCTGGGCGTGGCTTGTATAATCACTTATGAACTATGTATAGATTTTCAAGCCATTTGAAAACATCGTGAGACATATATGTATAAATACATACATAAATAAATGGTCTATTACGAAATTCGAAAATAGAACTCTCTGGGAAAGCATTATAACTTGCAAAATTGACATATATTATTATCTCTTTGTGTAGTCTTTTTGAAAATCGTATGTTGTAATTATAATGAATTTAACTCAAAAAAATTATTTTACAAAAATAATGCGGCGTAAATGAAACCATACCAACGTACATACCTATATAGGTACAGCCCAATGGATGGCCAATTTAGGCCTCATGGCGTATGTTTCATAATGCCAGGATGGCATAAGTTCATAGAACAAGATATTGTTCCATAAAACTAGGTTACAAATTGATTGTAAAGAAATTGCTTCAACTTTTGACGAGCTCGGTGGCTCAGTCGTAAAAGACGCGACTTTGACACCAACGCTCGTGGGTTCGATTCCCACACAAGACAAACATTTGTGTGCATGAACATGTCTGTTTGTATTGTTCTGGGGAAGTACCTCCACCCCACAGAAAATCGCAGCCAAATAACAACTCCCTAGAGGGTCGTTGTGTTCCTGCGTGTGACTGAGGTCACCAGTAAGCTCCTAAGGAGTTGCTGTGTTAGCAGCAGAGGAGGCATCGCGCGAGTGATATATGTTACAAGCGTTACTACGCTACGGTTACGGTAACTGCTTTACATCAGGTAGACCGTATGCTTGTATGCCTCTCGACGTTGTATAAAAAAAACTATTTATATACTTTTGTAGACAAAATCTAAGGCGGCCAGGTAAGCGATAATAGAACACACATCGCGTGTCAGTGTGTGCAGCCGTGACAAGGTACTCGTACTGATGGACAATATTAACGATACAGCTAATATTCACTACTTAATCAATAGTAACGCCTGATTCGATTATTATAAAGCAATCCCCGAATCAATCATTAAAGGCCATCAAGAGTCCAAATTCTACAACAATTATACCTTGCAAACAGCACCTAGTTGGAATTAGATCGCATTAGACACTTAACGCACATAGATTAGCATATATACTGCTAATAGTTCGACAAATTGAGGTTTACGTCCACTAAATCGGACCGTTTTTGGCTGTTTAAAAATATATTTTTACTACATATGTTTTATTTAAACGATCCCTGTTTAAAAAAAAGTTTAATAGATTTTTAATACTAGGCCAGCAAAGAAAATCTCCAAAAAGGTATGTAGAATACACAGAAGTGTTAGAATGTTTAACTTCAAAACTTTATTAGCGCATAGGAGATCCCGAAGGGTATAGAAATAATTTCCAGGCTTCCAGGCTTTTCGCAGGACCCCTAAATATTTATATTGATATTTATAAGAATTATTTATAGTGATAGCTTATATCACAATTCACTCACATTGCATCAAAATTATTACCGTACCGTATTTTTACCGTTTTTGCGTAATGTGCACAAAATGGGAAAACAGAACAAAGTTTTAAAAATTACTGTTTTGTTTTATGTTTATAACCAAGCACAGCTCTATAAAAGATTACCTTTATTTAAAATAAAAAAAATTATGTACAAAGTAGATCCATTGCATTTTTTTTATGTATTATGGCAAAAATATATCCCCTTTTAGAACAAAATCAACGTACGCAAATTGAATTCTGTCATTTTTTGACTTCGACATTGAGTACTACAAGTTTTATTTTTATTAAAACATTTTAAGTAATGCTTTGTTTTTGAAATATTAAAGATAAACCAAAAATATGACCTTTTCGAGTGATGCGTCCGCTGGTATAAGTCGGAGGGATTAAAGTTATGCTCGTATTTAGTACATCCTAATATCGCCAAATAATTTAAGCTACTGGCATCGTCGCATTCTATAGTAATAATCTAAAATTTTAATTTAGTATACAATAGGAATACCTCTTAATTAAACCATTTACCTAATTATTCGTGTATATTTAACAAATTTCATCTTTTAACATGTTTAAGATTTATGATTATTCGAAAGTCACAAAGAAATTAGCATTAAATTCTATTCTTTACTCTATCAGAAACAAAAATGATATATATTTCATCAAAATAAAAAAATATTAAGTCGAAAATGTAAGTAGATTAAGTTCTATTTTAATCAATGAAACATGTAGCGTATTAATAACAACATGAGTGGGTTAAACTAACAAAATTGCTGTTTTAGCAGACGAGATAAAGTAACTCATTTGGCTATTATATCAACTCCTTTGTTTCTCTCTTATTTTGCCCTTCCCTTGATAAACCCATTGCCCTATGGTTGTCTTGAAATAAACCTATTTTATTTATATAATTAATGAGTGTTAAATTTCCAAAGACAGTCCTGCGTAGTGGACGCACACCTTTACGATAGGGGCTACTTTCCAAAACAATTCTGACAATAGCATGAAGATGAGCCGAAACTATTGACCGAAAAGAAGGGGTAGAAGTTGAAAAATAAAACGTTGCATTTACCACAGTTTTTACCAGCAAAATAATAAACTATTGAATAAATAAATTCGACTATTGGGAACACGTCATATTATACAATGATTTGTTCACATTAGTCTTTAAAGCCTATACGAAAAAAAATGGAAAATAATTGAAGTATCTTTTTTTTGTCACTTTTAACATGAAAAGAAAAAAAATACGACCAAAAAATCTGTAGTAAAAAGTGGTAACACTGGTTATAATTTGAAATATCTAAACTTTTTTTCTGAAATTACCTCATATTATTAATAGCATAATATTAAAAAGCTTCAAAGTCATATACTCACACGAAGGTATTTTCTTAAAGACATTTTTGCCCATGAAATCTAGGAACCTTTGAGCGTAGAAATTAGGTCTGTGCACTGAAACGGTGTCCTGAAATGCATACAAATAAATATATAAACATTTTGGCACCAATATATTCCCATTTCAAATGCTGGTTCTTTTATCTTAACGTACTATATCTTCGATTACGCTGCCTGATTCTCATGTGGGACTCTACATCAACGTGTGTAGACAAGGTAATTAGATCTAGAATCAAATTATACAAGTAACTGTAGTTCTTGAAAGCATGAAAAATATAGAAATAACTCCCTTATAACTACTACATATTTCTTTAACAGAAGAGCTTCAAATATATGTTTAAATTCACAAAGTGGTTTATGTAGAACCTCATGGGATCTATTCTGACACGCAATAGGTCCGAAAAGTATAAAACATTAGTACAATATATAGGCAAAGAGTATACGTGACAAAAATGTTTGAAAATTGTCTTTAGTCAATAAGGGTATGTTTAAAATAAAAGGTATGCAAATAAAACCTGTTTTTTTTTAAATCTATATACGCAAATAAAACAGTATATTGTGCAATTCGTGCCTATCTAACTATCAGACAGACAACTTATCTATCTAACAGATACTATTTTTATTACGAATGCGGAAATATTCCGTCGTCCAAAATTGGGGTCCAGGGGCGTTATTCATTTTTTTCTCGTCAATTTGCGTGCGCCAAGTTTATTGGTCGCACTCAAATGGAGTGAAGGAAAATCTGCGTGCGCCAAGATTACTTGTCGCACTCAAATGTAGTGTGGTTTACTCAAAACTCATGTTGTAATTTTAAAATGGGCACATAGCGACTTATCACCCGTAACAACGGGCGCAAAAATATTACTTATACCGCATGAGTAATAAAAAATATTTTTTAACAAACATAAGCAAATAAAACTTGCTTTTTGATATACATTTACGCAAATAAAACCTAAGTATTTTCGTCAAGCTATTTAACCATTTGTATAATAAATTGTCCAGCTAACTGGAATTCCGTTTCAAACGTAGTTTTTTAGTATTTTTAACAGAATTCCTCATCTGATTTTCAACATAACGATTCGAAGTTAACGCACTTGAGGAATCTAATTGTTCAATATATTGTTAAATAGATCATATTTATTATCTATTTTTCAAATGCCAAGGTTGGTGAGCTCTTGTTTGTACAAAATTCTTGTTAAACCAACTCACCCCGTCGTGTATCATACTCTTCCAGGTGTGTTCCAGTTTTTTCCTCAGCCGGTACGATTGCAGGATATCGATGATACCCAGGAATAGGAGGAGGCGCTCTCCGCGCGCGTTCCGAGCCGGAATACCGCCGGGGCTGTATGATAATAAATATAAATTTGTAATAAGATTTATAGCCTAATATTATGAAATAAAAACAACACTTTTCGGGAGTCCATCCAGTGAGTGGCGACCCACCATCTGCCGGAAGTAGCAATCAGATGTAATGGTTATGGCCCGCGTCCGTCCCTCATCTGTAATAGTCCAGTAACAACAATCCTACTTTCATAGCCCAATAATTTTCTACACAATAATACCAATACCTGCACAGACCTGCTCACAAATATATTGTGCTATTCATATCGCCTACTGAGCAAGTCACGACGGGTGTACTACATTACATCAATCTTCACAAAGAGGCCTCTCCTAGTTGGATCCATAAGTCTTTACATGACCAGGATTTGCGAAATATGAAACTGCGTGTCGAGCTTCTCCAAGGCCTACTTCCCGTACGTACAAGAAATTACATTTCAAAGTATGACCTAACCTAAGAATGATCTGGTTTTCTCTCTGGGTTGCTGAGGTCTGCAGTAGTTTCACATAAAAATCAGTATCTTCGCCAAATCCTTAGTCTCAGGTAACGGACCCCGCCAATCCTAAAGGATTAGAAAATGGAATAACATTAGGAAGAAGAAATACTCACGGGACGTCCTCCTCTTCGTCAATGGGTTCACTCTCCGCCTGGATGCTCTCCATCGCAGTAGAGTGCGCCACCAGCCGCTGCCGGTTTATAGACCTGGACGAAACAACTTTATTGAGAACAGACATACATACAGACATACACTGGATATAGTCCAGTAAACATTTTCAATTCAATAAAATATATATGTGTTATTTCCTAATGTATGGTTATAGCAAGGAAACCTAACACGTTTTTCAGAGAGGCGCCTCCCGACGGCAACCCTCTCCCCTAAGGCAACCCGACTGCCCGCAGCAGCATGAGCTTATAGGGTTGAAATGTTTCTGTGAATGAGTGAGGTTACCGGTAAAGTCCTGAGGAGTTGCGGTGTCAGCAGGGGTAGAAACGCGTGAGCTACACTTCCTGTATTGCCCGTGTTCATAGGCTATGGTGAATACTTTACATCAGGTGGGGCGTATGCTTGTATGCTTCTCGACTTTGCAGAAAAAAAAACAATATTTTTGAACTATCTATCCTTATTTTTTTATTAGCGTCTGTGGACTTCTGTTTGTTATCTTTTTAATCAGGAAAAAAACAAACATACGGCCCACCTGATGTAAAAAAAATACCGCATTCCCAAAGTCTGTGAACACATACTATCTTTTGCTAACCCAACAACTCCTCAAAACCTAATTGGTACCCTCACTCATTCACAGGAACACAACAATCCCCCAGGGGGTTGTTATTTGGCTGCACTCTCTTGGGAGGTGGAGGTACTTCCCCAATCGGACTGTCCTGATGTAGTCTACTTCTTTTGTTTTTTGTAGACTTATTTGTTAATCCGCTGGTTGCACCATTTGCAGGTAAGGTTGGTAATAGTGAGCCACTTACAACCTTAAGTAGAGAAAATATTCAGGAACACCGTTCCTATATGAAATCTATATGTTTGTCTGTGCGTTTGTTTGAGTGCGTTTTTTATTAGAATATTCGAATTTTGACTTTAGATTCGGATTCAACATAAAAAAGTAGAATGGGAATGTTCAGGAACACCGTTCCTATCTCTTAAGAAACATAGTCAAAATGGCTGAAAAATTCAAAAAAAAAAATTTAAGATGTTATATAATTGACGAGTCAGGTGTTCCTCTGGCAATGCAAGCTTGCGCATTCTCAACTGGGTTTTTTATATTAAATACTATGCAAACATATATACAAATACATTTTACAGTCCAATTAAATAAAATGATTGCATTTTTTGTTAGGTTTCCGTTCGACCTACACTAATTATCGTTATGTACTGAACGAACGAATCTACAGTCTGTCAGTCAATTATTTTTAGATCCAGTCCTAAAAATAATCAAGTCACAAACCCAGAGATCTACTCAAAAACGTTCGGAAAACGTGAGCGATTCTTGTGTGAATCGGAACATATATAATTAATCCATCTATGTCGGTAGATGTAATAATTGAATAACCAATGTAAGACAAATGTCATCTTAGTCTTCCTGCGACCACGGACGCTGCAAAGCATTTGAAACGTCAGGTTCAACAAAATAAATAAAACACGCGATACTTCCGTTAAAAATTGTTTAAATCAATGTATAACAATCGCGAAAACCTAAGGCAATATTATCTTAAAAATCCTAAAAAATGCAACCATTTCAATTTCGGACCTCATTTTTCGTTCCATCACTATCCTAACTATACGTATAAATTCCCGGCATATAAATTGGAAACAAGATGGCGTCGTGGCGATTACACAGGTATTAATGAAAATAAGATTAAATGCAAGCCAGATTAGAATAGGATGTTTATTATTATTTCTAAATTGATATTTTAACTTGTTTAATTTCATCACAATGCAAATTTAAATATTATAATTAATAAATTATTTAATTCCCTATAAAGTTCAAATAGTGAACAAGATGGCGTCTTTGACAGTATTGTTTGTTCTTATATGGCTTGCATTGTATAATTAACAGCCATTCAACGGCACATAGACTACGAACCGATTGCGCAGTAGATAAGCAGTTTCGATGCAGTTATATCGACTGCATACAATCTGCAATTTGTTGGCATGTTACTCTCAAATTCTTTTATTATACCTAATCACAATTTCACTTGACTCCAAAATTAAAATTTCGTACTTTGTAATAAAAGATTTTAATTCAATTTTATGTTATGTACGTGTTAGTGTCCGCAGCTAATGAAAACAATAATAATATAATATATTGTAAAATGTAAGTCATATAATTTATCCAATTTGTTATAATTTTATTCTTTTGTATTACTTAGATATTTTTGAAATTTTCTCAATAATTTACTGGTATCCGCGGAAGACCAGCGTTGTGGCCCACACCACGGTCACGACACATGCTGAGCGGAGGCCGTTTTGGTGCATTTATGTATAATGGCCGTTTTGGTGCATTTATGTATAATTGGTTGTAATTTAACTAGTATGTGAAATGTAACCAAATAAACAAATTTTTCTTTCTTTCTTTCTTTAAAAAAAGCCTTAGATATGAAATCTGTTACATGAAAGTTTTACATTTACAATGACATATTTTTTTACCGATTGTAAATATACTAACAAGCGACGTGAAAGAGTATATATTATAAGTTTATGTCGCTGTTTCCACTATTGTTCTGTGACAGTTTGTTATCTGTGTGCTTATGTTATTCTACATGGTAGTGTACTCAATTTTGTAAACTAGATACAGAAAATCTGTATATTCTGATGAGAAATGAAGATCTTAAACCAAAAAAATCGGTCAAGTGCGAGTCGGACTCGCGCACGAAGGGTTCCGTACCATTATCTATAAAAACGGCAAAAAAATCACATTTGTTGTATGGGAGACCCATAAATATTTGTTTTATTTTAATTATTTATTTTTAAAGTGAATACATAACTAAATATTCCGTGAATATTTGAAGCGTCTACCTGTTGCCGTTACAAATATCGAGCAAAAACGAGCAAAAAAATCACGTTTGTTGTATGGCAGCCCCTTAAATATTTATTTATTCTGTATTTTAGTATTTTTTGTTATAGCGGCAACAGAAATACATCATCTGTGAAAATTTAAACTGTCTAACTATGACGGTGAAATACAGCCTGGTGACAGACGGACGGACGGACAGCGAAGTCTCAATAATAGGGTCCGTTTTACCCTTTGGGTACGAAACCCTAAAAACCAAATTTACATCGTTACCATCTAAGCAAGTTCAAAATTATCATTAATACCTGCGAAACCGGCGAAATCTCCATTATCATATATACAGGGAACTAATACATTGACATTCTTACCTACAGTAAGTACATGCCAGTTAAACATAGTCACACATACACGTCAAGGTATGAAAGTCTCCCATGCAATGATGCAGTTATTATCCATAAAAAAAACATTATAGCTTAATGCATCTTCATTTTACGGACACACTACCTACCTATTACAACTGATATCAAAGTCACCGACCTTCGATTGCTTCCAAATACCTAATTGAGGAAATCAAAAGTGAGCTCTGAAGCATGGACCTCCATACCAAGAGATATGGAAATAAAACTATTTATGTATATGTAAAATAAAACTATTTATGTATGTATGTAAAATAAAACTATTTATGTATGTATGTATCTTCACGCCAGGTGTTAGTGTTGTCAAGAGCTATGAATGTTACAGAAGCGAGTGAAGTATGTAAGGACCGCGTCTTATGGCGTTCGCTTCTCTCTGCCTGTTCGCAAGGGACCTAGCGTGAAGATATATATATATATACATACAACTATATTTATTTGCTTGTTTATAAACTATATTTATCTTAATTAATTTAGTTGCGCATAAATTGTTGCGAAACGCTTGTATACCGTATTCGCAATGACGATGTTAGAAACAGAGTTGGTCTTGAAAGGGTGTCGGTGTTAAAATAGTAAGTGGCATGCTCCATTAGTTCGAACATGTAGAAAGAATGCAGGAGGAAATAATTACGAAACAGATATACAACGCGAAAGTAGAAGGATGAAGGAGCCGAGGAAGACCGAGACTTACCTACCATGATCAAATTGATCGCGTTTTATCAGAAAGAGTCTTAGGAACCGGCGAGAGTACATGAAAAGGGCTATGAAGTGCGTAACGACCGCGTCTTATGGCGCTCGGTTCTCCTTGTCTATCCAGCAAGGGACCTAGAGTGAAAATATGTAACATATATACTAGACATCCGAAAGGGGTATAAACTCGTTAGTGTCTCCACATCTAGAAAAGGAAAACTTCTACAAAACCATAAACTTGCAGACGAATTTCCACAGTTCTGACCTTAAAAATCGTCAGATTTAAAATAAAGCTGTGATCCCTTTTTTTAAATAGAATGATTTAGGAAAATCGCATATCTGCCCGTAAACTAATAAACTAAATTATATTTCCATTTATCTAAAGCAATCATGAATGTTCATACACATAATTTCAATTCATATTTACAATATCCCTAAGGGATGAAAACTAGAAATTCCTTCTTAATATTTTCACTAAGATCATTAAAGCACGTTTGTCGAGCTGGGTGGCGCAGTGTTCAGTAACACTACTTTGACACCAACGCTCGTAGGTTTGATTTCCACAAAGGACAAACATTTGTGTGCATGAACATATATGTTTTTCATGGTCTGCGTGTTTTATATGTACTTAGCATAATGTATTCAAAAAAATATATTTACGTAATTTACGTATATATTTACGTATGTTTATCAGTTGTCTAGGAACCATAACACAAGCTTCGCTTACTTTGGGTGCTAGATGGCGCTGTGTGATTTTGACAAAAACATTTTATTGATTTATTTATTTATTTCTATACAATTGAATGCTTTAGACCCAATGGAATCAGGTGCATCGAGAGAATCAGGAATCAGGTCTCTTTCTGAAGAACGTTTCTGAAGAATACTTTATTATACAATATATATCCTTTTTCATAGTAGGTAGATAGAAAGAATACATTTTAAACTTACTTGTTCTAATAAGTGCCCGTGTGCATTAAGAAATAAGGTTTCTTTTTCTATGGAATTCAAGTTAACAGATTATCTATGTCAGTATTAGTAACACATACAATACTTATACAGTATGTTATACAGAAATTAATTGAAATATACTATAGTATAGCTTATATAACCAACTATGTTATATAAATATGTTACATCAAGGGTTATATACAAGAATATAAAATATAATATCGTACTGTGTTCTTTTTACTTGAAGCCCAAAATCCTCCTTCGCTTGCTCTGATCTGAAATATGTTTCCTTTTATACTTACGGCCCTCCACCGAATATACATATATATACAAATGTAATAAAACACAATACATATTTAGAAGAAAAAAATGGACACAAATTTGTACAATCCTGCAATGACAGACAGGCTGACAGCGTAAAGTGACGTACACCCCTTGCCAAATACACACGATCGAAATTTAGAGTGGGAACGTCCAATATATATAGATACAGCCTCTCAGTCTTGCCATAATGGTGGGATTCGTGATATCCCTCCTGGCACGACCATGTATACTTTTCTTATATCTTCAAACGATATAAAATAGTTTTTTTTTTACAACGTTGGAAAAAAACTGCACACCGGCAGAAAAAAATCAGTTCGGGTGTCGTTGTTTCGTTTCGTTACTATGATTTCGTTTTTCGTCGTTCCGTTGGTACGACTGCATCGAAGCTGTTAACCGACTGCGTAGTCCGCTTGCTGTCGTGCAGTCTGCATGCTGTTCTAACGAACGCACTCCGATTGCAAGCTATCTGCATATTTATAACACAGTCCTTGTGCAGTTACATCGTCTGCAAAAGAACCGCATCCGAGATGTACATTAATTTCTGTGTATGTGTGTTCCCAACGATCGCGGTAACTTCAGAGTGTGTACACTTGTTTCGAATTGAGATTTAATGAAAAATTGCGAATTACAAGTTTTATAAAAGTATCTCTGCAGCAATACAATTGAAATGCAGTTCAATTACAGCGAACTGCAAGCGGACTGCGTAGTCGTAGGTCGTAGTAAATGACAGCATGCGATTCATGAAAAAATACGTATAGATATTTTTACAGTGTTGACAACGCACGGGCAAGCGCCCTTGGTGTTGCCAGTTACCATAATACAGGATCAGGCAGGCCATATGCTTGATTTGCAACAAGTAACCAAAAAAAAAATGGAAGCTAATTCGTTATCTTACAAAATACAGCCTTGTGCTGGATTTACGGACAGATGTACATTACGGATATATTAGAATAAACGTTTGTTTTGTTTCTAAAAGAGATTTGTGGAATGAAAAGGCATAGACAGATGAATAGTGTCGATTTCATCCGTAATAGGAAAATGTAATGATGATTAAAATGATAATCCTACTACTATCTACTACTACATCATTACATTTCCCATTACTTAGGATGAAAACGACACAATCCATGTTCCTGAATACGTTTTCGTCCCAAAAATAGTCTCGTTTAGAAACAAACAAACTTAATTACAACAGTATCTCGGTTATTTAGATCACCTTAGGACGTAACCGATCCATCTTTCGAATACGCTGTCCTCAGAATTATGCACCTACATTTCTCTCACCTGGTTCTATTAAGTCCGCTACGTTTTGGCTCTCCTTCCTCGTCGCCATCGCTCTGACCGGAGTCCGTTCGTTTCCTGGCCTCTGTTTTTTCGCGTTGGGCCTCATCCAAGTTGTGGATGCCGACTAGAAGGGAGTAGTCCATGATCTATAACAAGTGTATTTAAAGAGAAAATTAAAAAAAAAATCGGCCAAGTGCGAGTCGGACTCGCACACGCAGGGTTCCGTACCATTATCTATAAAAATGAGCAAAACATCACGTTTGCTGTATGGGAGCCCCCGTAAATATTTATTTTATTCTATTTTTTAGTATTTGTTGTTATAGCGGCAACAGAAATACATCACCTGTGAAAATTTCAACTGTCTATCACGGTTCATGAGATACAGCCTGGTGACAGACAGACGGACGGACGGACGGACGGACAGCGGAGCCTCAGTAATAGGGTTCCGTTTTACCCTTTGGGTACGGAACCCTAAAAAAGCGTGAAGTAAAATAGAGTTCTATACAATTGTGTAAAAAAAATCGCATAAAAAATAAGTTTCTTGTATTATGACTCATTTTAATGTGTTTTTTTATACAACGTCGGGAGGCATACGAGTATACGGCCCACCTGATGTAAAACGGTCACCGTAGCCTATGTACAATTGCATATATATGAATATATATATATAAGGTGTTTTTTTTCTATATGCCCGAACTTCAATGGGAGAAAGAATATCGTTTATTTGTTACGATAGACAAGAAACTTCGTGTCCCGGCATCGTTAAAAAAGTTTGAGAAATCAAATAAATAAAGTGCCTACTTGGTTCATGGTGCATAATGATTGCCCCGTCATCATCATCAGTTGTTAATAATTCAGTTTGACGGGGTCGATGCACGGGTCGCGGGTCTAATCGAACACGCCATTTACGCAGCGACCACCACAGCCTGTCCCGAGTTCCTGACAGTTGCCAGTCGGAAGGCTCAGTGAAGAGTGGTAGGACGCGTCAAAGCAGTCCGTCTGGAGAAGTACCTTCACCTCACAGAAAACTGCAGCCAAAGAACAACTATTCCTGCGAGTGAGTAAGGTTACGAGTGAGCTCCTGAAGAGCTTCTGTATCAGTAGCGGGGTTGGCAACGGGGTTTATAAGCTACGGTAACCACTTTACATCAGGTCGACTGTACGCCTCCCAACGTTGTATACAAAAAAGAAATACCTTTGACGGCTGTGACTATGCCAGCTGATACATCACCTAACAATGTTTTTTACATAGGTAGGTAGGGCACATCAAAGCAGTCCGACAGGGGAAGTCCGCAGCAAAATAACCTTACTGGAGGGTTGTTGATTTTATGTGAGTGAGTGATGTTACCAGAAGGCAGTGAGAGAAGTTGTTGTGTGAGCAACGGGGGTGGCAACCCGCATGCGATAAACCTTAGTGCGAGCGTTCATAGGCTACGGTAGCCACTTTACATCAAGTGGGCCGTATGTTTATTTGTCTCCCGACGTAGTAAAAAACAAAGATGTGCCTGATCCAAAGTATGAAACAGATGAAACAGCTGATTTGCTTCATATGACAAACATGCATCACTAAGTCCGATTAGTTTACACTTAGATACATTTTCAACGAATTAGGTAGGTATTTCATGAGTGGTTTGTTTACTTAGAATATTATTCTAAGTTTGTTTATGGGAACGATAAAAAAATGATATGTCTATTGTTGGTAATTGTGTACGAGGTTCGATATAGGAAAAGGTACACTTGCACCACTAAGGTGGCAAACAAGCTTAGGTGCTCTCTTCCTGATTGTAAGCAGTTATCGTAGCATTTAGACATTTTTAACACCAGAGACGTCGCTTATGTGCGTTCACATTCGCTACCTATCTACACACATCAAAAGTGTCTAGGGATCAACATATATTTTTGCAATAACTTTTCTCCTGATTGATATTAATTAAAATTTTCTTTAAGGATTCATCAAATAAAGTATTTTCGTTTGTCTACAGTAACGATAAACCAAGTCACCTTTGCATTAATAAAGAAAATTGCCATTTTCATAATAAAGGGATTTTTGACATTTGAACCACTAACATTAAAGTTCGAAAAAAAGACTGAAATAACAGTTTTCTTTAAAATTTTATTGGGTAACTTAAACAATTAATAATCCGTGTTTCTACCGCGAACACTAAAAACACAAGAACATCGGTTTGGCATACTCAAAATGAGTTCATCCAAATCACGCTGTGGAATGGCCGCCCATGTTCGTTGCAACAACAAAAAAAGGTCTTCTTGCGACTGGATACCCTCCATATTCGGCAGAGCTCTTCTCTGTAGCATATCCCATGCATGCTCAATCGGGTTCAAGTCTGGCGACTGAGCAGGCCAGGGCATGACATTGATGTTAGCTGCGGCGAGAGTCTGTCTTACAACTCTTGCGGTATGCGGTCGTGCATTATCATGCATTAACTGAAATAAGGGACCGATTTGCACTTGTAGAGGAACGATGACGATACAATCAATCAAATACAATCTGATACAATCGTCTCAGCATAAATTTGAGCGTTGAGGTTGCCTCTGATCCAAATCAACTCAGTTCTTCCGCCGATCCAAATACCCGCCCATACCATGATGGTTCCACCACTATAAGGATGGACTTCCTGGCAGGATTTTAATCGCTGTTGGCGTCCAGGGGTTCTCCAGTGTCGTATACGTCTTGTATCCGGTCTCATACCAAAAAGAGACTCATCAGAAAAGCACACGAAACGCCATTGTTCTTCTGCCCAATTTCTGTGTTCAAGAGCCCATTGATATCGAATCCTACGATTGTGCATTGCTATAGGTGGTACCCTTAGCGGTCTTCGGGAATGAAGGTTCACTTCATGCAAGCGGTTTCTGACTGTTTGGTCGCTAATTAAGTTCCCTGAAGAGTGATGAAGCGTCACGGCTAACATCATGGCGGTTATTGTTGGAGCTCTTCGAGTTGTGATTTGAATGTATCGGTCTTGTCTCCGTGTGGTGCAGCGATACCGTCCTCCATGGCGCTCAGCCACGGTACCAGTGCTTCGGTAACGTGTCCAAAGTCGACTGATAACACTCTGACTTGTATTCAGAGCTAAAGCCACAGTACGTTGCCGGGAACCAGCTTCTATCATTCCCACGTGTTGTTAGTGTTCGCGGTAGAAACACGGATTATTAATTGTTTAAGTTACCCAATAAAATTTTAAAGAAAACTGTTATTTCAGTCTTTTTTTCGAACTTTAATGTTAGTGGTTCAAATGTCAAAAATCCCTTTATTATGAAAATGGCAAATTTCTTTATTAATGCAAAGGTGACTTGGTTTATCGTTACTGTAGACAAACGAAAACACTTTATTTGATGAATCCTTAAAGAATATTTTAATTAATATCAATCAGGAGAAAAGTTATTGCAAAAATATATGTTGATCCCTAGACACTTTTGATGTGTGTAGTTAAATAAAATGGAAATTTATAGAACACTTACCGGATATAACAGCTGATCCACTTAAACTTAACTTAAAAAAGGTCACAAACTTTCCATCACACTTTCACACAACCTCATAAAAAAATCCATCGGCGTTATATCAGGGGAACGGGGAGCCCATTGGACTGGCCCTCCCCTTCCTAACCACCTCATGGCGTACGTAACGTCCAGATACTCGCGAACACGCAAGGCGTAATGGGCTGGTGCTCCATCGTGCTGGAAGTATAAACCCCTTAGATGTTCAAGTGGAACATTTTCCAGCATACTGTCCACTTGTGTTTGCAGTAGGTGAAGATAGGTATCCGCATTCAGTCTCTCTAAAAAAACTGGTCCTAACACTGTCACCGAGTGTTGTATTGTAAATCTGTGTTGGAAATGATCGGGCCGCACTGCGTGTGAAGGTTAACTCGTCTGTCCACAAAATGTTGTGGCGCTCTGCATGAAGCCCACGAAAGAAGGCAACACGAGGCGCATGATCTTGTGGCATGAGTTCTTGTACCCTAGTGAAGTGGTATGCCTTCATCGTTAAGTAACTGCCATGTTCACGAAACCTGTACACTGTGCCGAGGATTGTGTGATGGCTCACTCGTATTCCGAACTTTTGCAGTGATGTTATTGCACCCGCGATAACAAAGTACCATTTGGAGATACTCCTGATTAGAGTAACAAGGTCCAGACATGATTACGGTCACGCGTAGTAGTGCAGTGTGCGACACTCGGAACAGACTGACCACGCGTGCGCCATCTACTACGCAGCGCGGTGGGTACATGGATGGCGCATGCGCGGTTAGCGTTTCTACGAAGGCCCGCTAAACGCGCCTGCGTACCTGCATACCGTGTCGCGTGACATACTTGTATTTTCCTAGGTGGTTGGATTCATACAACAGATAGCTATTTTTTATGATGGATTTATTTTTTCTATGAAAGAATTTGTAACACGTGGGGCATAAAATATATTTACTATCATAATCAGCATACATAATACTATTTCCCATTTCAATTTGGGCATATACTTTAAGAACACCATATACATATCCAATGCATAATCTTCCGACATATTATCATTACTAATTCACCCAAATTGCTTTTAATTGAAAAATTCAAGCACAATCTATATATATATATATATATATATATATATATATATATAAATTAATGTTTGTCTGTATGTCCTCTATGGACTCAAAAACGGCTGGGCAGATTTTTGATGAAATTTGCAGTGAATTTTCAGGTTAGCCCAGTAGGTGATCCTGTGAAGTTTGGTAACCATTGGATCACCCGTGCGAAGCTGGGTCGAGTAGCTAGTATAATAATACAATGAAATACGTATTTATTTGATTAATACTTTTACAAAAGCAACAAACTATTAGTTCCTTACCATTGATGTTAGTTTGTTGTCTGTGGATTGTCAATAGTATCCTCTCGGAAAATGGGTTGGTACCATATTTCATTGTATTTACTTGAATTTTTCAATTAATAGCAATTTGGGTGAATATTAGTATTAATAATATGTCGGAAGATTATTGGATATACATAAGTCTATACCAGTGGTTCTCAAGATGTGTGTGTTTACAGCTTCCTCGTCGACATAAGAGAATCTAAGCATGTCCTATTTTAAAGCACATTAGGAGTTAACAAACGTTTGTCATAATTTTAGCACCAACCACAACTTCGTTACTATGAGTTGTTATTTGTGTGTTAGCTGGAGAAACGTCTCCGGCTGGCACATGCCGTTGAGGCAAACCAGTGAGGTTATGGGTTTAGACTATGGTCAGAAAATTAGCTCATAATTGCAGCAACAAGAGCCAAAAAAACTAACTATCATACTCAAATACTGTTGAAACTACGATCATAAAATTGTGTGCGAGGTTATTTCAGGTACGATTAAGTATTATACCTCAAAATTCTCAGCCGAATTGCAGCATTAAGTTTCATATTTATCAAAACTTTAGCTCAAAAAGTTTTTGAGTTACGAACCGATAAGTATGTGTAAGCTGGTGGCACGTAACACGGGCTAACACATGGTGAATTACTGTAACTGCATAAGTTAGAGTTTCGTTTTAAAGATCAGATAATACGTTATAATTGGAGCATATACGAGGCATAATTTCAAATCCCTCGGCCTCTTAGCTTCAAAATTGTATTAGCCAAAAACAGTTTTACGCCAAAAAATCAAAATAATGACTCGGAAGCGGCTAAGCGCGCCGTTGCCGTTCCGCGCGTAACACTGCTGCAATCGAGTTTGAACTTAGAGGTAGTCTGAAACCATAACCTCACTTGTTTCCCTCAACGGCATGTGCCACGCGAAGACACGTTTCTCCAGCTAACACACAAATAACAACTCATAGTAACGAAGTTGTGGTTCTTGCTAAAAGTTTGCTAGCTCCTAATATGCTTTAAAATATGATAGGCATGTAGACATACACACGTTCTCAACCAGTAGCTCACGGACCAATGGCGGTCCCTGGAAGCAACCCTAGTGGTCCGCGTAGCCATTCTTTAAATCGTACAAGAACGGGAATTGACGGGGGTGAGACGACGGCGCATCTACTATTTATTATCTATACAGATAAATAAAATTGGAGTGTCCGTTTGTAAAATAACCGCTTTTTACTAAATGTATATGGATATATACACGGTACATATCGTCGTTGAAGTGCCAATACCTCCTAAGTGACATTTTTGATTAAATTGAGTTTTTTAATACAATAGGCTTAAAGTGGGAATTTGCATCGGTGGCAATTACACCTAATCATCAATCATTACCAGAAAGGCTCTATACAGTTTGTGGAATGGTTATTAAATTACTAATAACAGTAATAAACCACTTTAAGTCTCTCAATTCTCAAAAACTAAATTTAAGCAAAAATGTCAGATAGGAGGTATTGGCACTTCATCGACGATATACCAAAATGAATATTTTTTGTCTGCCTGTCTGTCTGTTTGTTCCGGCTAATCTCTGAAACGGCTGGACCGATTTTGATGGGACTTTCACTGGTAAAACTGTTAAAATTAGGGGGAAATATCTTCCCCATCGGGGGACTTTTCACTTTTCTTTTTATTATTTTCACAGAATACGTATTCAGTCGTCTACCTACCAGTGAAAGTCCCATCAAAATCGGTCCAGCCGTTTCAGAGATTAGCCGAACAAACAGACAGACAGGCAGACAAAAAATATTCATTTTGGTATATGTACCTACACGGTACATATACCAAAATGAATATTTTTTGCCCGTTCAGAGCACAATATAGGGTACTTTTTATCCCGTAAATATTTAGGGTTCCTGCGTAAAATATGAAAAACTGTTAAAATTAGGGGGAAATATCTTCCCCTTCGGGGGACTTTTCACTTTTCTTTTTATTATTTTCACAGAATACGTATTTTTTGTGACGTAAAATAACTACGCATTTTTATGTAATAAAAATAAAATAAATATACGTTGTCACCCGTAAAGGTTAATAGATGGCGCTATATGAAAATAGAATCGCTCTATGGTTGCATCTAAGACTCTGAACTATGTTTTTTTTTTAACAAAAAGAATTTGTGGTCTATAGAGAAATAAAGGCTACTAAAAGCCAAATCTCATGCGTGCGAAGCCGCCGGCTTCAACTAGTTAATTAATAAAATTCTTGAAGATTTTTGAAGCCAAAACTCAATAACTTTCTCAATGATTACAGACATTGTTCTAATAATGAAAAAAATTGTTCACGAGAGATGGAAAATGTATCAATGGTGCGTTATACTCGGGTTTTGACGAGCGAAAATATATGGAACAAAGCTCGCCTTGCTATTATTCAGGTCTATTAACGCCAACATTGTCATACGGTAGTGAATCATGTGTATGGCAGAAGAAGCATGAAAGTAGGGTCAACGCTGTTGAAATGAGAGCGCTGAGGAGTATGTGTTGAGTTAGAATGATTGATAGAGTAAAAAATAGCACGATACGAGAACTATGTTGAATAAGATAGTCTTGTGAGCCTGTCTGCTAACAAATACCATAAATTCTATATGGACGTCTATTAGTTATGTAGGTGATCTACTTCTTCTTTATCTTACCTTAAAGCTTTCCAGTACACGACAATCCCTTTGCATTGTCTTAATGAGCGCTGTATACGTATCGGCTTCTAGAAAAATTCCTTCAGTGTGATGTTCCATGAAATCCAAGTCTTTGTATGTTGGTGATTGCTTCTGTCTTTCTGTTTTACTTGCCTGCAAGTAAAAATATAAATTTTTAGGTACATTAATGACTTGTGTTTAAAATATTGTGCTACAAAATGCTGGAATAATATTCCGCCACCCAAATAATACTGGCGTCGTTGCGTGTGTCATTTTAACCGAACACGCAGGTTAAACAACGACGACCGCAGACCGCCTGTCTATGGATGGGTTTATCTATCTCGAGTTTCAACGTGCTCGGAGGGCACGTCAAGCCGCTGATCCCGGGTGTTATCGAAACATGGCAATCGTTAGCGAAATCAGTGGACCTCGGGCGGCTTGAAAACACCGCCCTTCGGTGTCTAAGGGAGACAAGTATCCCTGCAGTGGGATGAGTAAGGGTTGATGTGGATACGAAATAAACAAACATTATTTGTTTTTTAATTGAATTTAAAAACATTTATAACTTTTACAAAAATCTCCTAGTCAAACTAAGTTGCCATATAGTACATAGGAATCTGTGTATATTTTTATATGCACGGCGTATGTGTAGGTATTTTTTTTATACAATGTCCATAGGCATACAAGCATACGGCCCCACCAGTTGTAAAGTGGTTATCATACACCATAAACACAGCAACACCAACACCTTGAAGAGTTTACTGGTGACCCCACTCACACGCAGGAACATGACTAACCCTCTAGGGAGTTATTATTTGGCTGCGGTTTTCTGTGAGGTTGAGGTACTTCCCCAGATGGGCTGCTTTTACCTCTCTTAAAAACAGTGAGACTAAGACAAACAGACATGTTTATGCACACAAATGTTTGCCCTGTGTGGGAATCGAACCCACGAGTATTGGAAGTAACGTAACAGCGCGTTTCACCACTGCGCCATCGAGGAACGACGAAAGGGCTCGCAAATAGTAGAGCATAAAAGCGCATAGTATATAAGCAGTGATAGCAAAGTGGATAAAGAACAGGCCTAGGATCAACTGGTCCTCGGTTCGAATCCTGACATGTACCACTAAATTCGTGTTTTCGGATTTATGTACATATTTATCAGTTGCTTGGCGGTGAAGGAAAAAACATCGTGAGGAAACCAACACGTCCAAGAAATTATATTTCGAAAGACGCGTGACCTAAATCTACGAAAGGACAGGTTTAGCCTCTAAGTTGTGGAGGTCTGACGGCAGTCGCTCCATGTAAAAATAAGTATCTTAGGTAACGGACCCAGCCGAATCTGATGGATTAGGAAACGGGATAGCATTAAGAAGAAGAAAAGCGTAAAATATATTTACCTTCCTCTTATAGGTGGAACCTTTGAGATCATACTTCTGATGTAGTTTGACCGAGGATGGCAGTATATTGTTCATAGCGACCAGTCGCACGTTCTTACTGTTGCACTGGTAGCAGTATAGTCCGAAAAACTTCGGCAGCAACGTGCGCGGGTTCTACAAAAACATAACAAAGAGAATTGATTAGAAAAAAATTGGTTGTCTGTAAAGTCGGCTTACGGACGATAATTTTACGTGATAACGTCATAAGAAAACATTCAACAGTTGACAAAATAGTTCACGTTGTGTGCTGCCGCTGTCTCTCTTTTACTCGGACGCATCGGCCTATGGAGTAGAAGAGAGATAGATGCGTCACAAGCCGAACGCTTAAGCCAATCGTGCCTCTCTATCGCTTATTCCGCGCTCTCGCTTGCACAGGCGGAACGTGACACTTTTTCGTGCATGCAGTCGGCGTTCATCGATTTATAAGACGTTATCAAGTCAAAAAATGCTGGATGCAATTTGATTTAACCCGGCTTCCGTCACCAATTATAGTTCATGCGAACTAGCGCCGGCCGGCAGCCACCCACTGCCGTTAGTAGGTGCATCGTGCCGTCGCTGCCACGGCTGCACCGGTCGTCTCTGCCTCATGTTGGTGGTTAGAATAACATGCTACAAGTCCAATTGGATCGAATTATTCTAACGACTAACATCTACAGCGCATGAGAATGCCTCGTGGAGGCGAAACACGTGTCTCAGAGGGAAACACATGACAGCAACGGTGGCGGGTGCATGCAGTTCCTGCTCCAGATGGTTGGTAATCGATCGCAGCAGCCTAGGCAGAGACTACCGGAGCAGACATGGCAGCGACGGCGCGATGCATCTACACTAACAATAGGGGGTGAGTGCCGGCCGGCTCTAGTTCGTATTAACTTATTGGTGGCGGAAGCACACAAAGCAGGTCAAATTGTATTTTAATATGACTTCCGCAAAATAACGCTTGAATCTAATAACTAAAGTGCTCGAGTTGTATAACATAGTGGGGCTCTGTTCCAGTAGGGTGCCCTTCGCGACCCGATCCAGCGGTGCAGCAATGCGAAATCTGCACCAAAACAGCATCGACGAACGAATTAAGGCGTCTCTCGTAGACGACGCGCACCGATCCGCCGTCATAGGTTCGAATTTAAGTACAAGCGGTGGTGGCGCCGCCTTCCTACACGCAGATACGAACCCGGAGGGTCGAGGAGAGATGAGTACGTACAGGCACATGGAATGGGAGGGTAGATATAGTGAATGAGTGATGCCTAGACCCCTTTGTGTGTGACATAGACAATGTTCTTAACGGTAGCATTTTTTATTACAGAACACCGGGAGACGAACAAGCCCTCCTAATTAAATTAAATATCATTTATTCCGAAACAAATTATCCATATAGTTAACATCTATCTACCTATAACTTCACGCCATCTCTTGCGGGGTAGGCAGAGAGAACCGACCGCCACGTGACTCGATCCTTACATATCTCACTCGCTTTTTTAACATTCATTGCTCTTCTCATGCACGCTCGCCGGTTTCTAGGTTTCTAGGGCTCCTGACATCACCTTCTGATAGAGCACGACCAATTTGGTCATGGTAGGTTAGTCTCGGTCTTCCTCGTCTCCTACATCCTTCCACTTTTGCATTGTATATCTGTTTCGTCATTCTTTCGTCCCGCATTCTTTCTACATGTCCGAACCAACGGAGCATGCCTTTTCTTACCATAACACCGACACTCTTTCAGACCAACTCTTTCTCTCACGTCAACGTAACAGATAGACATTAATTAATACGTTTTAAGTCCAAAAATAGAATAATAATACAAATAAATAAAATACGCGATACTTCCGTTAAAAAGTGTTTAATTCAATGTGTAACAATCGCGAAAACCTAAGACAATACTAATACAAATAAAGACATTCATCATCATTTTTGACATCTACCTATTTCACTAGGGGGCAATGGAGGCGCATGCATGCCACTGTAACATTGAAACATCAGTCCGTGCAATCTGTCAGCTACCGTCTCCAGGAGGCTGTTGGAACTGCCACGCACCCGCCTTATCAGGGAGGCTACACTTTTACGCATAATGCAATGAAAGTCGTCGACCCGATTTTCAGCAGACATCCTCGACGCGCTGCAATATGCTAACGGTAAAGTGGGGACCGTAGCCTCTCAACGCTAGCAATACAGAAGGTTGCACTCCTGCATTACGACCCCTGCTTCTAACGCAGCAACTCCACACGAACTTACTGGTAACCTCACGCGCAGGAACACACAAAGCTCTACGGAGTTGTTATTCGGCTGCAAGGAAATATATTTCGGAAGACGTGTGACCTTACCTACAAAAGGTCTGGTTTTCTCCCTGGGTCGTGGAGGTCTGACGGCAGTCACTCCATGTAAAAATCAGTATCTTCGCCAAATCATTGGGCTCCTTAGGCGAAGGTACTCAGCGAACCCCACCAATGCTAATGGATTAGGCAACGGGCTAACACTAAAAGGAAGAAGATAAGGATCGCCATAAAGAAGAATCTATATATATAAAAATTAACGTTTACCATATCCATAGAGAACATACATGTCTGTATGTCCTCTATGGACATGGTACTTGGTGACTCAAAAACGGCTGGGCAGATTTTAATGAAATTTTCCGGTGAATCTTCAGGTTATCCCAACAGCTGATCCTGTGAAGTTTGGTAACGGTTGGTCCACCCGTGCAAAGCTGGGTCGAGTAGCTAATAATAATATAATAATTCATTTTATTTCAGATCTAGATCTGATATAAATTATTTAGTAACACAAGTCCTCGGCTCCTACATCCTTCCACAACATAACAATTAATGTAAACCTCACCTGATCGAGGTTCAAGTAGTATCCTGGCAGTAGCTTCTGTAAAAACTCCCCTTCTTTGTGCTGTATCGTCTTTATTATGAACTCGTCGTCGTTGGTCAGATAAAAGATGCTTCCGGATGCGCCAGGGTTGCTCAACTCTCGCAACGGAGCGCTACACATTGACATCTGAAAGTATATTTAATTTTTTGAACTTATATTTTTTTAGGCGCGTTATGAAAAAATGATGAGAGGGAAATTTTAAGACGCGCATCACTGTAACACAAAAGTAACAGGTTGGAGCTGCTAAATGTTTCACGGTATTACCAGTAGATGGCGCTATAGTTAAAAATGTATAACATTTGTACTTGACCTTTAACTTGTATGTAATACATTCCATAAACATCGCCACTACTACTTGAGACGTCTTTTAAATTTACTCCAATAACCCATCTTATAAATTAAAATATTATTATTTAATATAATAAATACTAAATATTATTAAATTATTAATGTTAAATATTTATTTAATGATGCTAAAGAAGTATAACTTCTCACGCACGTATATAAGTACACGCACCTTTTTTTTACCAAAAAGCACAGAACAGAAGTACAAACAGGTTTCTTCATCATCATCATTTCAACCAAAGACGAGCTCGATGATGCAGTGGCGAAACACGCTGTTACCATTTTTGAGCGTGGTGTCAAAGTAATTGACACCAACGCTCGTGAGTTCGATTCCCATATAAGGTAAACATTTGTGTGCATGAACGTCTGTTTGTCTTGTTCTGGGTGAAAAAAGGTAGGGCGCATCAAAGCAGGCCGTCTGGGAAAGTACCTCCACCTCACAGAAAACCGCAGACAAATAACAACTTTGTTGTTATGTTCCAGCGTGTGAGTGAAGTCACCAGTGAGCTCCTAAGGAGTTCGCTGGCAGCAGCTAGCAGCAAAGGGGGCTCGCGCGAGTGATAGATAATGTATTGCGAACGTTTATAGGCTACAGTAACCCCTTTCCGTCAAGTGGGCCGTATGCTTGTATGCCTACCGACGTTGTATAAAGAAGCCCGTATTCTTCCACTGGCGGATGTAAGGCTCCCCTCTAATAGAACCAGTCCATCGACTCCGTACAAATTTTAAGAGGTTCCCTCTCTGTCTAGTGGGTGGGACATACCACACTGCGTCTGCCGGGCTCCTAACGAGGTACTGTAGTAGTAGCAGGGACATGTAGTGGCAACGTGAGTGCGATACTTCCTGACTTCCTTTATTCCTTGCCAGGTGGGCCGTATGACTCACTATTTTTTTACACAACGTCGGAAGACACGAACATACGGTACACTTAATGTTAAGCGGTTACCGCAGCCTATGAACGGTTACAATATATTTTGACTAACCCGGTGGCGCAGTAGTGTGGTGGTGGACGCGCCGTTACGTTACTTTGACACCAACGTTCGTGGGTTCGATTCCCACACAGGACAAACATTTGTGTGCATCAACATGTCTGTTTTTCTTGATCTGAATGTTGTTAAGAGAGGTAGGGCGCATCAAAGCAGTCCATCTGGGCAAGTACCTCCACCTAACAGAAAACCCGCAGCCAAATAACAACTCTCTAGACTAGAGGGTTGATGTGTTCCTGCGTGTGAGTGAGGTCACCAGGAAACTCCTAAGGAGTTGCAGTTAGCAGCAGCGGTGGCATCGCGCGAGTTATACTAAATATATTACAATCACAGGGTACGATAATCGCCTCGCATCAGGTGGGCCGTGCGCTTGTATGCCTCCCGACATTGTACATAAAAAGAAAGAAACAGAACTTACTAGAAAGTCGTCTGGCTGTATCCCGAACAAGTCTCGAAAGTATCTGAACGCTATAGGCGCGTAAGTTTTGAACTTGAACTCGGAGTAGTGATGCGCTGGGGTGTGATTCGATCCTTCGTGCGGAAAGTTCGTCGTTTCGACCGTCATGAAATCCTGCATGAGGAGATCACGTTCTGGCTTCGAAGCGAGACCGCCAATCGCGTGTTGTATACCTGTAGAGGATAAAGTAACACATTAAAACTGGGTCATTTTTAACATGGTGTTTATGTTAAATGGAACTACGAAACAGATATACAATACGAAAGTGGAACGATGTAGGAGCCGACGAAGATCAAGACTAACCCTACCATGACCAAATTGGTCGTATTTTATCAGAAGGTGATAACAGGAGCCCTGGGAACCGGCAAGCGTGCATAAAAAGAGCTATGAATATCAAAGAAGCGAGTGAAGCTCGGTTCTCTTTACCCCGCAAAGGACCAGGCGTGAAGATATATATACATTATTAAACTAACTGTGATTTCGTTTCAGTGGTTAATAAGAAAAACTTTTGAACATATCTTCTTTATTGTCTCTTTTCCTAATCCATTAGGATTGGCGGGGTCCACTACCTAAGTCTAAAGCTTTGACGAATATACTGATTTTAAAACAGAGCGACTGCCGTCAGACCTCCATAACATAGAGGTAAAACTAGATTTTTCTTAGGTTAGGCCATACGTGTTTAGAAATGTTATTTCGTGAAGATGCGGGTTTTCTCATAGTGTTTTCCATTAGCACCGAGCAAGTAATATATACAAATGAGTGCATAAATCCGCAAATACGAATCTAGTTATGCATGCCAGAATTAGAATCAGGGACCCGTTGATAAACAGATATACAACGCAAAAGTGGAAGGATGTAGGAGCCAAGGAAGGACAAGAATTACCTACCATGACAAATTTGATGGTGTTTTATCAGAAGGTGATGTCAGGAGCCTTAGAAACCGACTCGGCGAGCGTGCATGTGAAGAGCAATGAATGTGAAAGAACCGAGTGAGGTGTGTAAGGATAGAGTTGTGGCGCTCGGTTCACCGTGCCTACCCCGCAAAGGATTTAGTGTGAAGGACCTTGATGGCGTGGTTACGCGTGTCATTCTAACCAAACACGCAGGTTAAGGAACGTTAACCGCAGCCTGTCTATGGATGGGCTTATCTATCTCGAGTTTCTCCGTGCTTCGGAGGGCACGTTAATCCATCGGTCCCGGCTGTTGTCGATAAATGACAGTCGTTAAGGTAAGTCAGTGGCCGTCTGGCTGCTTAAAAACACTAGCCTCCGCCAATCCGCATTTGAGCAGCAGCATGGCGGAGTATGCTCTAAACCCCTTCGGTCGAAGGGAGATCCGTATCCCTGCAGTGGGATGAATAAGGGTTGATGTGGTATACATAGATAGATAGATCAATAATTTTATAAGTGTTGTTGCTAATTGACGAGCTCGGTGGCTCAGTCATGAATGTCGCGACTTTGACACCAACGCTCGTGGGTTCGATGCCCACACAAGGCAAACATTTGTGTGCATGAACATATCTGTTTGTCTTGGTGGATGTTTTAAGAGAGGTAGGGCGCATCAAAGCAGCCCGTCTGGGGAAGTACCTCCTCCTCACACAAAACCGCAGCCAAATAACAACTCCCTAGAGGGTTGTTGTGTTCCTGCGTGTGAGTGAGGTCACAAGTATGCTCCCAAGGAGTTGCTGTGTAAGCAGCAGAGGAGGTATCGCGCGAGTGATAATTAATATATCACAAGCGGGACAGTATGCTTGTATGCCTCCCGACGTAGTATAAAAAAAATACATTATTAACCACAAAAATTATAGAAACCATTTTTGCGAACCCACGCAGGTGCGAGGCCGTTCGGCGACACCTTGCGCCGCCAGTCAAAACAGATAAAAAAAATGTTTTCTTGATGTATGTACTTATATGTCTTTTCGCAAACAATAGTTTTACGTTAATAATTAGCGGAGCTGCATTCTACAGGACCTTGAGCATTGACGGCTGGCTGCGTGTTTTTTGATCGCGGAAGGTTTTTAAATGTGTCATAATTATAAGCTTCTTCATTGTTTTTTTTGTTGTTATTATCTAATTACTTTGCAGTTTTCATTAACTGATTAAAATAGCATATTACATAACATCTGAATACTATTGAAGTGAAAACTTCTTTAGCATCGTTGTGATTTGACACTGGCTGAAACGAAAAAGAGACAACCACAACTTCTATAGGATTTAACGTGCAAGAGAATGAGATAGAAGGCGTTATACCATGTTTATTATAGGGTCCGAGCGTTGTACGTGTGTTTTACGTATGTGTGCGCGTCTGCGTATTACGAAGCTTGGGATAAGGCGTCACAACAACCGTGGTGTATTGTTTACATAAATATTTCAATCTTTTCATAAAAAGAGCTTCCAAGTATGCCGAAAACGAATGCAGAATATCGTCGTGATTAAGAGTGGTAGGACGCATCAAAGCAGTCCACCTGGGGAAGTACCTCACCTTACAGAAAACCGCAGCCAAATAACAACTCCCTTGAGGGTTGTTGTGTTCCTGCGTGTCAGTGAGGTCACCAGTAAGCTCCTAAGGAGTTGTTGTGTAAGCAGCAGAGGAGGCATCGCGCGACAACCCTCTAGTTTATGGAGTTGTTATTTGGCTGTGGTTTTCTATGAGGTGGAGGTACTTCCCCAGACGGGCTGCTTTGATGCGCCCTACCTACCTCTCTTAAAACATCCAGGCCCAGACAAACAGAAATGTTCAGGCAAACAAATGTTTGTCTTGTGTGGGAATCGAACCCACGAGCGTTCGTATCAAAGTCGCGTCTTGCACGACTGAGCCACCGAGGTCGTCAAATATCTTCCATTCTATTTAGGATTCTCAGTTCCAATTGATTTCATGTATTTAATATTTACACCAAAAAATTTGCCGTATATTTGTTCCTTCTTTGATGTTACTCTTTCTATGACAATCGAAATTGTGCGTTATTTTCGAATACGAATTCCATGAATTTTTTTTATACAACGTCGGGAGTCATACAAGCATACGGCCCACCTGATGTAAAGCGGCTACCGTAGCCTACTAACGGTTGTAATACATTAAGTATCACTCGCGCGATGCCTCCTCTCCAAATAACAACCCTCCTAGGTGTTGCTGTGTTAGCAGCAACACCTTAGGAGGGTTCTTAATTGACCGCGGTTTTCTGTGAGGTGGAGGTACTTCCCCAGACGGGCCGCTTTGATGCGCCCTACCTCTCTTATAAACCATATGGGTATATTGGGAGTGCGTGCCGTATGTGCTGCGTTGGTGACATGACATGGTTTATAAGAGAGGTAGGGCGCATCAAAGCGATCACTTCGCCATCGAGTTCTTCAAACGACATGAGATTTCGTTTGTTTTTATTTTTGTTCTTGGACACGCCCTAATGTTCTTTTGTTATAAATATATCACGGAACCCCTACTTAAATTTAAATGTTGACAGAAGGTATTTGCATAAAGCCAATGCATAAGCCTCCACTCGACGGTGATAATGGCAGTGTCGCATTTCCTGTGGGGAAGTCGCTATCGCAAGGTCACATTACATGGTTAGAAAAGTGAAGATTTGTCATGAATACCATGATTATCTCAGCAGTGATAAGCCCAGTGGAAAAGGAAATGGCTTATTGAGCAACTGGTCGCCGGTTCGAATCCCGGCATAATAATAATCTTTAATAACCCCGCAGGGCAGCTTGTGGCGAGCTATAGGTGCGTAACGACACCACGGGTACCCGAGTGCTCCAGAGAGTCGATCAGGGCCTTCGTCTCCGGCGTGTCTTCGTCGGTCGGAGTGTAAACTCAATGAGGCCCGCAAGACTCTCAGCTCTCGCTTGCCTTCATTGGCCGTCCAGAGAGGAGTCGATAGAACATATTGCTAGGTAATATGCTCCAGGGGTGGAAGTGTTAAAGGGCATAACGCCGCGAGTAACTTCGGAGAAAGCGCAGCACACCTCTCGACACCCCAGAGTCACTCACATCGGTGTTGCCCCCGGCCGACTTTCTCTGGCATTTCGGAGGTCCACCTAGTGAGTGTTGAGCACCGTCTGCCGAAAGTAACATCAGATTATGATAGTTATGGCAGGCGTCCGCCCCTCTTCTGCAATAGCCCGGTTCCAAAGAACTCCAGATCTCATTTTAATAGCCCGCTTTTTTCCGATATATTTACAATAGTCCCAATAACTGTCGTGGCCTGTTCATTATATTAGTATTAGTTCAGTATATTATCCCATTAATATAAAATAAATAAATAAATATAAATATTGTCGGACAAATTACACAGCGCCATCTAGCCCCAAAGTAAGCGAAGCTTGTATTATGGGTACTAAGCAACTGATAAACATACGTAAATACATTTTTTTTGTAAATACATACTTATTATACCTAGAAAATACCCAGACCAAGACAAACAGACATGTTCATGCACACAAATGTTTGTACTGTGTGGGAATCGAACCCACGAGCGTTGGTGTCAAAGTAGCGTAACAGCGCGTTTCACCACTGCGACACCGAGCTCGTCAATTTTCAATATCCCCTGAAACAGGTCACGGCGGGTATAATACATTACATCATCCTTTTCGAAGGGGCCTCTATGCGTTGGATTCATATCCCCGCGCACGCCTATCAAATGACCGGGATTATAACCCGTGAAATAAGAAAAAATAATCTTTATTACATATGTTACAAAAAGTATTTGACACTTCCTTTTAAGTATATGCATACCTGTATTAGGGAACCTCACCCTTCTAAGTCTAGTATTAAAGTAAGGTAACAAATTTCATGCATGTATCATTAAATTCGTGTTTGCGGATTTATATACATATTTGTTTTTTTTATACTACGTCGGGAGGTATACAATCATACAACCCACCTGATGTAAAGCTGGTACCGTAGCCTATTAACGCTTGCGATATATTAAGTATCACTCGCGCGATGCCTTCTCTGCTGCTTACACAGCAACTCCTTGGGAAGTTACTGGTGACCTCACTCACACGCAGGAACAACCCTCTAGGGAGTTGTTATTTGGCTGCGGTTTTCTGTGAGGTGGAGGTACTTCCCCAGACGGGATGCTTTGATACGCACTACCTCTCTTAAAACATCCAGACCAAGACAAACAGACATGTTCAAGCACACGAATGTTTGCCTTGTGTGGCAATCGACCCCACGAGCGTTGGTGTCAAAGTCGCGTCATTCATGACTGAGCCACCGAGCTCGTCATTTGTAATTATCACTTGCTCGGCGGTGAAGGAAAACATCGTGAGAAAACCCGCACGTTCATGAAATGATAATTCGAAAGACGTGTGTCCCTAACCTAAGAAAGGTCTGGTTTTCCCTCTGGGCTGTGAAGGTGTGACGGCACACAGAGTCGCGAGTATTTATCATAAATCCATTTTTGTAACTATTTTACAGTCGCTTTAGAGATATGGCATGAATAAATTTTTCACTTCACTTTTGAATAAATGCTTCATCGAATACATGTGACTCATAAGTTTCTAACCTATTTATTAAAGACAACGGTGCGTAAACAAACTCTATGATAGTGTTGATGCGTTGAATTTTTTTTTAAGTTATACTTCTTTAGACATGTTATTAAAAAATAATGAGAGTGAAATTTAAAGATGCGCGCGCCTCACTGTAACACAAAAGTAACAGGTTGAAGCTGCTAAGTGTTTCACGGTATTACCGATAGATGGTGTTATAGTTAAAAATGTATAACATTTGTACTTGACATTTGACTTGTATGTAATACATTCCATTTAATTTGTCGGCCATTTTGACCATGTTCCTTAAGAGATATGAACGGTGTTAATGAATATTCCTATTCTACTTTTTTATGCTGAATCCGAATCTGAAGAAATCAAAATTCGAATATTCGAAAAAAAAACGCACATAATGACAAACATAGATTTCATATAGGAACGGTGTTCCTGAATATTAATATTTAATATAATTAATACTAAATATTGAATTAAACAATTTTTAACGGAAGTATCGCGTATTTTATTTATTTTGTTGAACCTGACGTTTCGATCTAAAAAATGTTCGGACACTGTGAGCGATTTTTGTGTGAATCGGAACATATATAATTAATCCATCCATGTCGGTAGATGTAATAATTGAATAACTAATGTAAGACAAATACCACCTTAGTCTTCCTGCGACCACGGACGCTGCAAAGCGTTCGAAACGTCAGGTTCAACAAAATAAATAAAATACGCGATACTTCCGTTAAAAATTGTTTAATTCAATGTGTAACAATCGCGAAAACCTAAGACAATAATACTAAATATTATTAAATTATTAATGTTAAATATTTATTTATTGATGCCAAAGAAGTTTAACTTCTGACGCGCGTATATACGTACACGCACCCATTTTTTTATATATTAAATTGGCAAGCGAGCATGTGGCCCGCATTAGATGGTAAGCGGTCACGGCCGCCTTTTGACGCTCGTACCACTACGGGGATGTTACTCGCGCGCTGCCAATCTTATGACCTAAGACTGTTTCGTCACAGTACCGACAAATTTCTGCGCACGGTTCACTTGCTTAGGTTATTCATATATGATAGTTAACTCGTCAACTAATCAGCTAATATTTTTGACAAGCTCGGTGGCTCAGTCGTGAATGGCGCGACTTTGACACCAACGCTCGTGGGTTCGATTTCCACACAAGGCAAAAATTCTTGTCTTATCTAATCTTCAGTCTTGGTCTGGATATTTTAAGAGAGGTAGAGCGCATCAAAGCAGCCCCTCTGGGGTAGTACTTCCAAGTCACAAAAAAAACTACAATCAAATGAAAACTTTTTTTTGTGTTATGAGTGAGGTCACCAGAAAGCTCCTAAAGAGTTGCCGTGTCAGCAGAAGAGGAGGCATCGCGCGAGTGAAACTTAATGTATTACAAGCGTTTCTAGGCCGCTGGATAACGGAGGAAAGGAGTAAAGGCGCAAAGAGGTTTTGCACAGGATCGGCAACCAGTTAAAATTGTCACATGCCTGTATGATACGGTAACCGCTTACCATGGTAGGCGTACCGCCTGTTTGTCAACTTAGTGATATAAAGACGTGGTGCACGTACAAGTTATGAAACGAGCCACATGCATGTTTACAACCCGACTGATGTCACATACGTAAATGCCAACTGTGTGACCGAAGCAGCGTGTTTATCATTCGCGATAACGTATCAGTATAGCAACTGTGTAATATTATTGTTTGTCCAAATTGAAACCGAGTTGGGAGACGGTGTTTTTTCTATATTTCGCCAGCTGTGCAGCCCGTGATACATCCACATTTATCTCGGTATTCCGTGCGAGCGGATATTTATTACAATCTCCCTTTTTTCTCGGCTTCTAAGGATCGTATCGTTATATCAAAAATAGATTTGCTCAAAAATTGAGCCTAACTAACTAACTATAACTTCACGCCAAATCCCTTGCGGGGTAGGCAGAGAGAACCGAGCGCCACGTGACTCGATCCTTACATATCTCACTCGCTTCTTTAACATTCATTGCTCTTCTCATGCACGCTCGCCGGTTTCTAGGGCTCCTGACATCACCTTCTGATAGAACATGACCAATTTGGTCATGGTAGGTAAGTCTTGGCCTTCCCCGGCTCCTACATCCTTCCACTTTTGCATTGTATATCTGCTTCGTCATTCTTTCATCTTGCATTCTTTCTACATGCCCGAACCATCGGAGCATGCCTCTTCTTATTTTAACACCGACGCTCTCTTTCAGACCAACTCTATTTCTAACATCATCATTGCGAATACGGTCTACGAGCCTTACGCCACAAATTTTGCGCAGCGCTCGCATTTCAACCGCGTTTATTCTACTTTCATGCTCTTTCTGCCATACCCAACTCTCGCTTCCATAAGTTAGCGTTGGGACCAACACTGCATTGTGTATAGCGAGTTGTGCCTTCTGGCTCAGGATTTTACTGCCAAGAAGTTTTCCCAACGCTCCATTCACACTATTCCCAGCACTCACTCGTCTTTCCACATCTGCGGTGTACCTTCCATCCCTGCTGAAAGCGCATCCAAGATATACAAACTCATCCACTTGTTCCAACACTTCATCATCAATCGTAATCCTTACATTAGTTCTGGATTCTTCTCTTTCAAATACCATTATCTTTGTTTTCTTCGCATTCAGTAGTAAGCCTTTCTCCATACAGTCGTCTTTCATCGCTGTGACCAGTGTTTGCAGTTTAGATGGTGTATCTGCTAATAGCACGGCATCGTCTGCATACAGCAGACAGTTCACCATTTGGTCACCCATGCGCAATCCCACATTCGTTGACCTTATTCTCTGCAGACAACTATCGAGATACAGGATAAACAGCCTAGCAGATAGCATGCAACCCTGTTTGACACCAATTTTGACATCAAACCAGGGTGACATGCCACCGTCTATCCGCACACATGCTGAGCAATCCTTGTAAGTGGACTGCACAGCACGGAGCAGTGAACCGTCAATCCCATATCTAGGCAATATGTCCCACAGTTCCTTTCGCACAACCCTATCAAAGGCTTTCTCAAGATCCACAAAACCGCAGAAAACCTTCCGGTCTATGGCCAGATGCTTCTCTACGATATTGCGGAGCGAGAAAACTTGATCCGTACATCCCCTTCCATTTCGGAAACCTCCTTGTGCGTCCCACAGCATTTCATCGGATTTCACCCTCATTCTCCTTTCAATCACCTTTCCATATACTTTTGCTGCTAAGCTGATCAAACTGATGGCCCTATAGTTGGCGCAGTCCATGCGTGATCCCTTGCCTTTATACAAGGGCACGATGACTGCGCGTCTCCAGTCCATTGGGACCCTTCCAGTTCTCCAGCATAGGTTGCATAGGTACCAGAAGGCGTCCCGGACGTAAGTGCCACCTAATTTGATCATCTCGAAATGATCCGCTTGAAAAATTGAGCCGCTTCTTCAATAAAAACATTCCTACGCGTGCGGGTTTCACGGTGTTTTTCTTCATCGCCGAGCAAGCGATAATTACAAATATGTACATAAATCCAAAAAATGACTCACATTATTTTAACACCTTTTATTTATTTTAATTCTAAGTTATGCAAATAAACTTCAAATAAATTTAAAACGTTTTTGATTAAATTATCTATCTACAACTTCACGCCAAATCCCTTGCGGGGTAGGCAGAGAGAACCGAGCGCCACGTGACTCGATCCTTACATATCTCACTCGCTTCTTTAACATTCATTGCTCTTCTCATGCACGCTCGCCGGTTTCTAGGGCTCCTGACCTCACCTTCTGATAGAACACGACCAATTTGGTCATGGTAGGTAAATCTTGGCCTTCCCAGGCTCCTACATCCTTCCACTTTTGCATTGTATATCTGCTTCGTCATTCTTTCATCTTGCATTTTTTCTACATGTCCGAACCAACGGAGCGTGCCTTTTCTTACCATAACACCGACACTCTTTCAGACCAACTCTTTCTCTCACGTCAACGTAACAGATAGACATTAATTAATACGTTTTAAGTCCAAAAACGAAGCATGCCTCTTCTTATTTTACACCGACGCTCTCTTTTTTGATTAAATTAATTAATTGTAATTAGAGTACTAATGAGATACTTGAGCTTGCATGCACTATATCTGTTCGTGGATTCTAGGTTCAGTTTTTGCCAGAGCTATAGACAGAAAGACTATTTCTGCATAGATTTAATTAAAAATCTGACCTGAAACCAATCTTACATAAGTTGAAGAAAAAGGGGACAAGTATTCGCAAAACAAGAGAGGCAACATTCGAATTAAGAGGGTGCACAAAGCTAAGCGGCGCCCTCATTTTGTTTTTATTAATAACGCTGTATTTAAGACCAATTACAAAAAAAACGCTCTATAGGGCACTGAAGAACCATATTTACATTTTTTTGAAACATATCTTGTATTTATTATCTATGACAAGTAACCAAAATTTTAATTATTGCTTATTGTGGCCACTTATAGCAATAATCAAAAGTATGATTAATTCTACATAAATAATAAAAACAGAATATGTCTCAAAAAACATAAAATATGGTTCTTCAGTGCCCTATAGAGTGTTTTTTTTGGAATTGGTCTTAAATACAGCGTTATTAATAAAAACAAAATGAGGGCGCCACTTAGCTTTGTGCACCCTCTTAACAAGAAATCGTTTGATCCAAAATAGTAAAATCTCGCGGTCTTAAGTTATTCGGACATATCTCGAGACGTATTTTTTTTTTATATTACGTCGGGAGGTATACAAGCATACGGCCCACCTGATGTAAAGCGGGTACCGTAGCCTATTAACGCTTGCGATATATTATTTATCACTCGCGCGATGCCTCTGCTATTTATACAGCAACTCCTTGGGAGCTTACTGGTGACCTCACACTGACACGCAGGAACACAACAACCCTCTAGGTAGTTGTTATTTGGCTGCGATTTTATGTGAGGTGGAGGTACTTCCCCAGACGTTTAAAGAGAGGTAGGGCGCATCAAAGCAGCCCGATTGAGGAGTACATACACCTCACAGTCAACCGCAGCCAAATAACAATTCCCTGTAGGATTGTTGTTCTCCCTGCGAGTGGTGGGATCACTGAAGATGAAGGGGGTTTTAGATGGTCGGCAACGCATGAGTGACACCCCTGGTGTCGCAAATGCCCATAGGCTACGGTAACTGTTTACCATCAGGCAGGCCGTATGCTTGATTGCCACCTTAATGGTCTATAAACTTGTGTGCATCCCGACTTAGTAAAAAGATCGTACCTATTGTACTAATAGAATGAATGGGAAACTGTCTTCCCTTTCGTTCGATTACCATGCAAAATATTCGAATTATCTGAACAAAACAAATTCATTTCTAATCAGCTCTCACCTAATCTTCTACTTTAATATGAGATAAGGCGAAACCATTAATTTTAACTCAAGGTGCCCAGATAAACCTCATCACATCAATACATACACACATATCATCACGCGTGTCTCCCATTGCGGTAGGCAGAGACTATGGAACGCCAGGTGCGTAAACTAAAACGCACCTAAACTCCCAAGGAGTTGCTGTGTAAGCAGCAGAGGAGACATCGCGCGAGTGATACTTAATATATCGCAGGCATAGGCTACGGTAGCCGCTTTACATCAGGTGGGCCGTATGCTTGTGTGCCTCCCGACGTAGAATAAAAATAAAATGAAATTTGGGAACACTTCTATGTCGTCGTCGTCGTCTACTTGTCTGTTTGTAAATATGTCTGGATTTTTTAGTTTCTTGTCTCTCTGTCTGTAATATCTGTTTGTAATATTAAAATAATAAGGTTGTGTCGTACAAATTACACAGCGCCATCTAGCCCCAAAGTAAGCGAAGCTTGTGTTATGGGTACTAGACTGAGAACTGATAAACATACGTAAATACATTTGTTTTTGGAAGTACATACTTATTATACATAGAAAATACCCAGTCCAAGACAAACAGACATGTTCATGCACACAAATGTTTGTACTGTGTGGGAATCGAACCCACGAGAGTTGGTGTCAAAGTAGCGCAACAACGCGTTTCACCACTGCGACACCGAGCTCATCACTCAATAACCCTACTTATAAATTAAAATATTATTATTTAATATAATTCATACTAAATATTATTAAATTATTAATGTTAAATATTTATTTAATGATGCCAAAGAAGTATAATTTCTCACGCACGTACATAAATAAGTACACGCACCCATTTTTAGGGTTCCGTACCCAAAGGGTAAAACGGAACCCTATTACTGAGGCTCCGCTGTCCGTCCGTCCGTCTGTCACCAGGCTGTATTTCATGAACCGTGATAGTTAGACAGTTGAAATTTTCACAGATGATGTATTTCTGTTGCCGCTATAACAACAAATACTAAAAAATAGAATAAAATAAATATTTAAGGGGGCTCTCATACAACAAACGTGTTTTTTTTTTGCCGTTTTTATGGTACGGAACCCTTCGTGCGCGAGTCCGACTCTCACTTGGCCGATTTTTTAATTCGTTTTCGAGTTCTGGATCTCCCAGCGATATGGTTTTGCTTCACAATGAACGAGTCACAGTTCCGTAGCGTTCAAGGTTTTTGAGTTTCGCAAATCCTTATACCTTGACCTGCCGTACTGAGCATCAGATTTATGTAAGTACAAAAATCTCTTTAAATCTATTTATACGCCATCACAATGGCGTTAAGAATAAATTAAAGCTAATGATGAATTGACTAATTAACTTTATTTCCTTCAGGGAAAATCTTTGACGCTTGTAATGGTAGTTTCTAATTTTAATCGCATACATTCAATTGCCTTGCACAATAAAAACCTTTTAGAAGTAGAAATAGACGAATGGAGTTTAGGCATTGTGGGTTGCATACGCCATTCACGACGATCGAAATTAAAACTTCTTCAGCATCGTTGTGATTTGAAACTCGATGAAACAAAAAAGCGACAGTAAAAAGAGACAACCACATACATATATCTATAGGATTGAACGTGCGACAAGGCATTATACTGTGTTCATTACAGGGTCCGAGCTCTGTACGTATGTGTGCGCGCCTGCGTATTACGAAGCTTGGGATAAGGCGTTATAACAACCGTGGTATATACATAAATATTTTATTATTTTAATAAAATAATTTCTCAAGTATGCCGAAAACGAATTCAGAATATTGTCGTGATTATCTATATATATAAAAATGGAGTTCTTGACTAATTTACTGACTTATCAACGCCCAGGCCAAACCCTTGAACCTAGAAAGTTGAAATTTTGCACAGACGTTACTTTTGTAATTCTCACGAGAAATAAGGAAGGATATTTTGAAATTCAACCTCTAAGGGGGTGAAAAGGGGATTGACAGTTTGTATGGAGTAGAAATATTATTTAAAGTCAGTGACTTGAAAGTTGTTTGTACAGAGACTCTTTATTAGAATACAAAAAAAGTAATTTCAGCGTTTTCAAAAATTCCACCCGTTAAAGGGTATAATGGGGGTCAAAAGTATTTCTTGAACTTAAAATTGAAGTGTTGTGAAATTGATTATTTTTTAAGTGAGCTACTTTAGACTTTGTAAATGTACTCCTAATCAAGACGTCAAAAAAGTAATATTAGCGATTTTCAAAATTCCACTCTTAGAGGGCTGAAAAGGGGGTTGACAGTTTGTATGGAGTAGAAATATTTTTAGAAGTGACTTGACACTTTGTACAAATACTTTCTATTAGAATTCAAAACAGTGATTTCAGCGTTTTCCAAAATTTCACCCTTTAAAGAGGTCAAAAGTATTTCTTGAATTAAAAGCTGAACTGTTAACAAATTAATTTTGTTTTAATGTGAGCAACTTTAGACTTTGTAAATTGATTTTATAAATGTACGACGTGCCCGCAGGGTCCCAATGGCAAATAAAAAATAATAATTTCATTAATTTCATTTCATTATTAAATACATTTTTTTTCTCTTTACTCTTATTCTTATTCGTTTATTCTGTAAACAATTATTATTTATTTAATCTATTTTTCTGCTCAATATGACATTTACATAGAAACATTTGTTGAGTCACTCACGTATGCCAATGATCAAACAAACACACATGACTCGACATGTTTACCATTAATTCTCATTCTGATTCATATATCATTTTATACTTCTTTTTTTGTCACCACCTTCCCGTATCCTTTTTTTTATATACTACGATTGATAGAAAACAAGCATACGGCCCGTCTGATGTAAAGCGGGTACCGTAGCCTATTAATGCTTGCGATATATTAATTATCACTCGCGCGATGCCTCCTCTGCTGCTTGTACAGCAATTCCTTGGGAGCTTACTGGTGACCGCACTCACACGCAGGAATACAACAACCCTCTAGGGAGTTGTTATTTGGCTACGGTTTTCTGTGAGATGGAGGTACTTCCCCAGACGGGCTGCTTTGATGCGCCCTACCTCTCTTCGTCTGTCAAGATCCCTTTTCTCAGGGACGGGTATATGATCTGATTAATATATATATATATATATATATATATATATATATATATATAAGCTGAAATTAATATCAAATACTCAGGTCTGCAATACAGCAGTGAAAAAATCAAACTTCTAAGTTAATACAATCAAAAGACACGGCTGTATATGCCCATGTTTATGCGCATATTTTGACACTCGCAAGGCAATCAAAACCTAAAAGGTACTTCCTTCTACTACTTGAGCTAGAATCATGAAATTTGGTAAGAAGCAATGTCATGTAGCACAAGTTAAGGCAAAATCCGAAAACCGTAAATTTGTGCATAGTTACATCACCAAAACAAAAAACATTGCGAAAATAAATAGTGAATATATTTTTTACGGAACCTTCTGTGCGCGAGTCGGACTCGCACTTAACGGCTTTGTTTTATTGTTTGTAGTTATAGTGGTCATAGTAACATGCACTCAGTGAATGTTTCAAGTCTCTACATAGTACCATTTAGTTGATACAGCGGTTCTTAAACTTTCAGTGATTAGATACAATTTGACAAAAATTCCATTTTAACATGGAACACCAACTGCATGGAAGCAATATATAGTAAATATATTTGAATAAAGAGTTGTTGTATCTGTATAAAAAAATACACATGGGAATTTTTAAAGTTAACGAGATTTAATTTTTTTACGAAAACTTTACATATATAGATAACAGATCGTTTTTTTTTTTAATTACGAAACAGATATACAACGCAATAGTGTGAGGATGTAGGAGCCGAGGAAGGCTAACACTTACCTGCCACGACCAAACTGATCGTGTTCTATCAGGTGATGTCAGGAGCCTTAGAAACCGGCGAGCGTGCATGAGTAGATCAATGAATGTTAAAGAAGCGAGTGAGGTGTGTTAGGATCAAGTCATGTGGCTCTCGGTTCTCTCTGCCTACCCCGCAAAGGATTTGGCATAAAGTTATAAATAGATACATATATTTTTTTCCCCATGTAATATTGGACAAAAAAATTGCCTCTTGTTTCCAAAAATTCTATTAATGGCGAAAGCCCCGTGGTTTTTATAGGGCTTTCAGGGATCGCCAGTTGTCCACAGGTCCCGGGTTAAGAACCACTGTGATAGGCCAAAAGACAGTGGAGTCTTAGTAATAGGATTTGCTTATGACCATTGAGTAAGAAATGCTAAAGGAACGCTATAAATGTAATAAAAGCTGAAATTGCGACAAGAAACCGAATCAACACACCACGTGTTTATGTTTCTTTTTTGTGTGAAACCCTAAAGTTACATTTTATTTCCTAAGCACGTACTTTTACTGGCAGATACCAAAACTAAAAAAATATATTATAGTTTAAGTTCAGCAAATTCTTTCATTTGATACCCTAATCAAAGGAATGCATAAAAATAACTAGTCTGCCATCTTTGGGAGTCCGCTATATTGGATTTAGAAAGAACTGACACGGAGCAACTGGGGTCAGACCTCCACAACCCAGAAGCAAAATCAGATCTTTCTTAAGACACACGCCTTTCGAAATATAATTCGTTGGGCGGGCGGCTTTCCTAACAATGTTTTCCTTCACCGCTGAACAAGTAATAATTACGAATTTAATATAAAAAAAATTAATGGTAATACTCATACCAGGATTCAAGCCGGGGCCTAGCTGGTCAATAAGCCGATTCTTTATCCACTAAGCTACCTCTGCTCCAAGCACCGTACAAATATACATCTCTAATGGCCAAGTCCCAGCAATAAGGGTCAAGGGCGTATTATTATGGGACTTGACTGTACCCGGTATATATTAATACATTCGGGAAGTTTACACAGTACTGCCATTATAAACAGCGGCCTTGCACAGACAGACAGACAAACGTAACCGCAACTAAACGATCTGGGTCACTGATACCTGTGAAATAGACCTACGCTAGTGCTAGAGGTGGCAATGATCACATTAAATAAATACGAGAATATATAATGAGAAAGATCGCCGGAATTAGGGCCCACCAGATCAGACAGTTTGCTTGTTTACTGCCTTAGTGGTATAAACAAAAATATTTTTGACGAGCTAGGCGGCGAAGTGGTTAGTTTCTTACTAAAAATATTTTATGATTTCGCAACCAAGGCATAGTAAGGGTTCGATTCCCACACATGGCAAACATTTTCATGCATGAACATTTCTGTTCAAAGTCAAAATCTTTTTATTCCGTAAAAATGGCTACATTTGTTTGGAATCGTCACAATTTTTCCCCTACCGTGCAGTTCATGATTAGGTGAGCACTGATAAAAATACTGCCAAAAAACTCAGGCATCCCTCTTTTGGTATCCAAACAAATTTAATAATAATTTATTAATTACATTATAATTGGATCGACTCAATCCCAGGCATTTTTATCATTAATATAGTCAGATACTTTATAATATGCCCTGCTACACAATTTTGCTTTAATACTCGTAGTAGTTTTAAATTTGTTTACTGACAAATTCTCTTATATTGCTGGGAAGTTTGTTATAGAACCGTATACATTGCCCCATAAAAGAATTACTTATTTTGTGGAGACGGCTTGGATGTAACACAAGATTATGCTTATATCTAGTATTTATGTTATGAGTATCACTCTTTTTACAAAATGTGTCTGTTCTGTGGGGTGTTCACATTGCCTCAGAAAGCCATTTTATTTTTTTATATTACGTTGGGAGACATACAAGCATACGACCCAACTGATGTAAAGCGGGTGCCGTAGCCTATTAACGCTTGTAATAAATTAAGTATCACTTGCGCGATTCCTCCTCTGCTGATTACACAACAACTCCTTGGGAGCTTATTGGTGACCTCACCCACACACAGGAACACAATAACCCTCTACGGAGTTGTTATTTGGCTGCGGTTTTTTGTGATGCTTGAGAAGAGCAATGAATGTTAAAGAAGCGAGTGAGATATGTAAGGATGGAGTCACGTGGCGCTCGGTTCTCTCTGCCTACCCCGCAAGGGATTTGGCGTGAAGTTATATAGATAGATAGGTTTTTGTGAGGTGCAGGTACTTCGCCAGACTACTACCTCTCTTAAAACATCCAGACCAAGACAAACAGATATGTTCTTGCACACAAATGTTTGCCTTGTGTGGGAATCGAACCCACGAGCGTTGGTGTCAAAGTCGCGTCATTCACGACTGAGCCACCGAGCTCGTCAAAATATTCGAATCCGAATAGAAAAGTTATCTGTCAAAATGTATGGAATCTGAGTGAAAGCATTCCGAATTTTTAAGAGAGGTAGAGTGTCTCAAAACAGCCCGTCTGGGGAAGTACCTCCACCTCACAGAAAACCGCAGCCAAAGCCCTGGAGGGTGGTTGTGTTCCCGCGTGTGAGTGAGATCGCCAGTAAGCTCCCAAGGAGTTGCTGTGTAACAGCAGAGGACGCATCGCACGAGTGACACTTAGTATATCTCAAGCGTTAATAGGCTACGGTACCCGTATGCTTGTGGCATACAAGCATACGGGTACCGTAGCCTATTAACGCTTGACGTAAAATAAAAAAATAACGTGATATGTATCACAAGCTTTTATAAGCTACGATAATCGTTCTACACCAGGAGGACCGTATGCTTGTACGCCTCCCAACGTTGTATAAATTAAAAAAAAAGAATTCGTTTTAATTACAGTTTCCCGCAGCAATATGATTACCCCACGGTTCTGGGGGTTTTAAAGAGAGCTAAAGCGGATCAAAGCGGTAGGTCCCATCTAGGAACAGTAACCTCAGTAAACAGGAGTCAAATATCAACTCCTTGGAAGGTTGTTGTTATTCTGTGAGCAAGTGAAACTGGTAACTCAAGCTCTTAGAGAGTTGCGGTGGTAGCAGCAGAGGTAGCAACGCGCGAGCGATACTTAATGTATTGCAAGCATTCGTAGGCTACCTCAACCACTTTAAATCAGGTGGGCCGTATATACAGTGGTTGTATTAGCAATGGCAAATGAAATGTTCAACTTTCAAGGAACTCATTGGTCTGCCACTTTTTGGACTCTGCATTGTGATCTGGTCCTTGACCCAATTGCTCAGGGAGAACATCTCAAGATAACGGTCGACGCACTTCGCTATAAGTCCGTTCACTGTTACGCTGCAGCGTACCTTAGTTTTAATTATTACCAACAAGGAGCAAGCCTTTTACTTAGAATAGCTCCTCTAGTACACATAATAAACTCAATATTTTTTTTTTATTTTTTTTTTAACAGCGCCATCTAGCCCCAAAGTAAGCGAAGCTTGTGTTATGGGTACTAGACAACTGATAAACATACGTAAATACATTTATTTTTTGTAAATACATACTTATTATACATAGAAAATACCCAGACCAAGACAAACAGACATGTTCATGCACACAAATGTTTGTACTGTGTGGGAATCGAACCCACGAGCGTTGGTGTCAAAGTAGCGTAACAACGCGTTTCACCACTGCGCCACCGAGCTCGTCTAATGCAAATGTAAAATTTTTTTTTCAATACCGATTCGTAGTTGAGATTAGCGCTTTCAAACAAACACTTCCGCTTTATATACTTGTATAAAGATACTATACATAGATAGATAAATTAGTCATATTACAATTTCATCGAGTCAAATCATTATCTGGTGCGGAAAATATTAATTATCATTTACAATCACAATTATAGTACACATGCCACACGACCGACGGTGACCTCGTGGGCCAAATTTGACGAGCTCGGTGGCGCAGTGGTGAAACGCGCTGTTACGCTACTTTGACACCAACGCTCGTGGGTTCGATTCCCACACAGGACAAACATTTGTGTGCATGAACATGTCTGTTTGTCTTGGTCTGGGTATTTTCTGTATATAATAAGTAAGTATTTACAAAAAAAAAAATATATTTACGTATGTTTATCAGTTGTCTAGTACCCATAACACAAGCTTCGCTTACTTTGGGGCTAGGTGGCGCTGTGTAATTTGTCCGACAATATTTATATTTATTTATTTATTTAAATTCGAGTACTTAGAAAGTTTCTTTTTCTCGACCTTCACGAGGTTCTCATCATGGGGAATGGTCGCATCAAAGAATTAAATATCTTACTGTTACTTCTCAATATGTTTATGAAAACATAATGTATGTCCGTAAAAAAATAAATTTGTTGTCAAACTTCAGCGAAAAACTTAGGTACAAGTAGAATTAAGTTGCGTACGGTACATCGGCTTGCTAGGAGTGGCAAACTTTTCTTGTAAATTATATTCGATTCTATAATAAACTAGCTGACTCGTGAGGCGTTGTTCTGGAACCTCAAACTGGAATAAATATTTAAAATAATATATTTAAATAAATAATGTTGCTGGTTTTCCGACACGGGAAAATATGACTTAAAATTGGCTGTTAAACGCGCAAAATTAAAATAGTCGTTAAGTTTTCTGATATTCTTAAATTTTCTGCGCAATTTTCTTAATTTTTCATTCCGTAAGAACCTTGTATAAAGTATTAGAAAACAAACAAAACCAGTTGAGAATGCGCAAGCTTGCATTGCCAGAGGAACACCTGGCTCGTCAATTATATAATATTTTTTTTTAATATATCGGCCATTTTGACCATGTTCCTTTTTTGGATGAGTTTGTATATCTTGGATGCGCTTTCAGCAGGGATGGAAGGTACACCGCAGATGTGGAAAGACGAGTGAGTGCTGGGAATAGTGTGAATGGAGCGTTGGGAAAACATCTTGGCAGTAAAATCCTGAGCCAGAAGGAAAAATTCGCTATACACAATGCAGTGTTGGTCCCAACGCTAACTTATGGAAGCGAGAGCTGGGTATGGCACAAAGAGCATGAAAATAGAATAAACGCTGTCGAAATGCGAGCGCTGCGCTATATTTGTGGCGTAAGGCTTGTAGACCGTATTCGCAATGATGATGTTAGGACATGTAGAAAGAATGCAAGACGAAACAATGACGAAGCAGATATACAATGCAAAAGTGGAAGGATGTAGAGCCGGGGAAGGCCAAGACTTACCTACCATGACCAAATTGGTCGTGTTCTATCAGAAGGTGATGTCAGGAGCCCTAGAAACCGGCGAGCGTGCATGAGAAGAGCTCGAATGTTAAAGAAGCGAGTGAGATATGTAAGAATCGAGTCACGTGGCGCTCGGTTCTCTCTGCCTACCCCGCAAGGGAGTTGGCGTGAAGTTATAGATAGATAGAATATTTAGTTATATATTCACTTTAAAAACAAATAATTAAATTAAAATATTTAAGGGGGGCCGCTCCCATACAACAAACGTGATTTTTTTGCCGTTTTTATAGATAACTAGCTGCTGCCCGCGGCTCCGCCCGAATAGAATCAAATAACGTAGCCTATGTGTTAATCCAGATCATAATCTATCTACGTGCCAAATTTCATTCAAATCCGTTCAGCCGTTTAAGCGTGAAAGAGCAACAAACATCCATCCATACATACAAACTATCGCATTTATAATATTAGTAAGATGGTACGGAATCCTTAGTGCGCGAGTCCGTCTCGCACTTGGCCGGTTTTTATAATCTATTCTAGACGAACCTAAGTCTATGGGCAGTTAAGCGTGAGCTAATTTTAGACATCGCATATCCACGCGAATGTGCTCGCTTGTTTCAGTTACGATGTGGTTTGTTTACAAAACATTCTAAATAGATACATTTGTACATGAAATATTGGTATATTCTCGCACAGCTTCTAGCGTTATCCCGTTTTCTAATCCATTACGATTGGCGGGGTCCGCTGCCGAAGATTAAGGATTTTGCGAAGATAACAGCAACTCCCGAGTAGTTGCTGTGTTAGCAGCAGAGGTGGCATCGCGCGAGTGATGCTCAATGTATTGCAAGCGTTAATAGGCTACGGTAACCGCTTTACATCAGGTGGGCCGTATGCTTGGCATACAAGCATCGGGAACAACCGACGTATATATAAAAAAAAAGGACTGATTTGGACAGGGAAAACCAGACCTCTCGCAGGTTACTTCTTTCGAAACCATCTAGAAAGTTATAACATCAAATATGTGTAGAAATATGAAAACACATTTTAAGAGAAGTAGGGCGCATGAAAGCAACCACTCTGGTGAAGTATCTACACTTTACAGAAAACCGCAGCCAAACAACAACTGCCTGGAGGGGGGCGTTGTGTTCCTGCGAGTGAGTGACTTGTAGAGAGTGAGTTACCAGTAGGTTCCTAAGAAGCTGATGTGTTAGCATCAGGAGTGGTAACGTGCGAGCGGCACTTCCTTTTATTGCAAGCGTTTATAGGCTACGGTAACTACTTTACAAGATGTGAGCCGTTTGCTTGTAACCCTACCCATGTTGCATAAAAAACACAGCAACTCCTTAGGAGCTTACTGGTGACCTCACTCACACGCCGGAACACAACAAACTTCTAGCTAGGGAGTTTGTTATTTGGCTGCAGTTTTCTGTGAGGTGGTGGTTCTTCCCCGGATGGGCTGCATAGATGCCTTCTACCTCTCTTAAAAACACTCAGACCAAGACAAACAGACATGTTCATGCACACAAATGATTGTCTTGTGTGAGAATCGAACGCACGAGCGTCGGTGACAAAGTCGCGTTATTAACCACTGCGCCACCGAGGTCGTAAAAATATGTTTAAGAGAGGTAGGGCGCATCAAAGCAGCCTTTCTGGGGAAGTACCTCCACCTCACAGACAACCGCAGCCAAATAACAATTCTCTAGAGGGCTGTTGTGTTCCTGCGTGTGAGTGAGGTCACCAGTAAGCTCCCCAAGGAGTTGCTGAGTAACCAGCAGAGGAGGCTTCGCGCGAGTGATACTTAATATATCGCAAGCATTAATAGGCTACGGTAACCGCTTTACATCAGGTGGGCCGTATGCTTGTATGCCTCCCGACGTATTATAAAAAAATATATGCTCTAAATCCCTTTGGTTGAAGGGAGACCCCCTTTTCCTGCAGTGGAATGAGTTAAGGTTGATGTAGAAGTGTTCACTCGCACATAAAAGGCTGTAATAAAATTTGTTAGATATGTGGTTACAATATGTGCCTTAGAATTTATAACAAAATATCAGAAACTTTCAAGTAGGGTCCTACGAGGCTTATGTCAAACAAACTTAGACAATTGTTAAAAACTTCGTGTTTCTATATGTCCGTCCAAGAATTTCTTGACTTAAAATTTGCATGTTAATATATGTTAGCAGAATAGTGTATCCATCCATATCTGACATCTAAGATCTTGTAGTCCTATTCTTTGCAAATAAAATGATTTGATGTGATACACTTACCAAGTTGTATGGATCCCATAATCTGGGAAGACTGGATCTTTTTGTATGTGATCTCGCCACCTTCACCGACGCGGCGATGGCCGATCTTGCGATCGGACTTGTGGACCTTGCTGATGGCACCCATTGGGCCCACGGCCGGCTGTGGAACCATAAATACCACGATAAGTATGAACAAGTAACATTTTAAACATATCTTGGGAGCTTTATTCACAAGAACACAACAACCCTCCAGCGACGAGCTTGGTGGCGCAGTGGCGAAACGCGCTGTTACGTTACTTCGACACCAAAGCTCGTGGGTTCAATTCCCACACAGAACAAACATTTGTATGCATGAACATGTGTTTGTCTTGGTCTGGGTGTTTTAAGAGAGGTAGGACGCATCAAAGCAGCCCGTCTAGAGAGAAGTACCTCCACCAGCACAGAAAACCGCAGCCAAATAACAACTCCATAGAGGGTTGTTGTGTTCCTGCGCATCGCGCGAGTGATACTTAAGTATTGCAAGCGTTCATAGACTACGGTACCCGCTTTACATCAGGTGGGCCGTATGCTTGTATGCCTCCCGACTTTGTATAAAAAAAAAAACAGCGAGTCATTTTGGTCTGCGGTTTTCTGTGAGATGGAGGAGGTACTTCCTCAGTCGGTCGGTTTTAATAACACCTACCTCTCTGAATATAACTGCTTACCGTTATGTGGGCCGTATGCTCGTTTGCCACTTAAGTGATGTAAAAAAGAAAAAATAGCAAATAGCAACCGGCGAGCGAGCATGAAAAGAGCTATGAATGTTAAAGAAGCGAGTAAAATCTGTAAGGACAGAGGTATTTAGCACTCTGTGAGGGGGAGGTGCTTTCCCCAGCAGGGCTTTGATGCCCTACCGGTATTAAAAACACCCAGACTGAGACAAATAAGACATATTCAAGCACACGAATGTTTGTATCGTGCGAGGGTCGAACCCACCAGCCTTTATGTTAAAATAGCATTGCTAATCACTCCACCACTGGGCTCGTTACACTTTTCTAAGCACAGTTCGAAGGCAAAGCAATCACGGTTGCTCCTTCGAAACGTCTTATCACGTTTTACGGACCGTGTATACTGCGTCCATTTTATTAATTAATACGTGATACGCAACACTTGATAGTTACCTGTCTGTTTCTAACTATGTAGTTAAAATCATTAATTTAAAAGATGGACAGCATATAGTAAGGGCTACTTTAATAGGGTGTATAAAGCTAAGTGGCGCCCTAATTTTATTTTTATTGACAACGCGGAATTTTAAGACCATTTCCAAACAAAAAGCCGTCAAATGCGAGTCCGTTTCGCGGACCGAGGGTTCCCGTAAAGAAACATTTCCGCGAATTATTTTCGCATTTTTTTTTTGTGATGTAAGTACAATCTTTTCAGATTGTTTCCTTTACTTGTGCAACATGCCCTTGCTTCTTACCAAATTTCATGATTCTTCGTCAACGGTAAGTATTCTACATGTTTTGATTCCCTTGCGAGTGTCAAAATATAAATAAACGGAATATAAACGACCGTATCTATTGATTGCATTGACTTAGAAGTTTAGTTTTTTTCTCTGCTCGAAGGGATTGCAAACCTGAGTATTTGATATTAATTTCAGCTTGATGGCTTCATCTGTCCCTGAGAAAAAGTGTATTGACTGACAGACAGACAACAAAGTGATTCTTCAAAGGTTTTTCCTTTTGAGGTACGTAACCCTAATACTGGCACTGCAGAACCACATTTATTATTTATTGAAACATATCTTGTATCTATTATCTATGTACAATTTAGTCATAATTTTGACTATTGCTATAAGTGGCCACAATAAGCAACAATTGAAATTTTGGCTACTTGTGCATAGACAATAAATACAAGATATGTTTAAAAAAAACATATGTAAATATGGTTCTTCAGTGCCTGAGCGTTTATTGGAGTCTCTTTTGAGCGTTTTTCTGAAATTGGTCTTCAATACACCGTTGTTAATAAAAACAAAATGAGGGCGCCACTAAGCTTTAGGTACCTATATGCACTCTTCACATCACAAAATTTATGCTTCACAAGGGCAACACTTTATTTTAAACTAGCTCTAGCCCGCAACTTCATTCGCCCGTATTCCAATATCCCGTGGAAACCCCTTTATCTTACTTTTTTTCTTGCCTTCCTCTAGAATAGGGCTATCAAATGCAAAAGGATTTTTTTCAAATCCAGTAGTTCCAGATATTAACGCGTTCAAACAAACAAATTCTTCCGTTTTATATATTAGTATAGATTAGTTAATTTTCACCAAACCATATATCGGACATAAACACGAGACACGACTGCCCAAAAAACAAGGAAATCAGTTTTTCCAAGTACGTATCAAAAATTTATACGTAACCCAGAAATACTATCTTCGCTCCATATCACTATGTTAACACATTAAATATTTAAAACCACGGCTTTACCACAGACTAATTTGCTATATATAGCATTTTAAATGACCCCGTAAACAAACAACAGCTCGAAATAATTAAAAACACGCCTGCATTGTTCCAAAGATAACTAAATAAATGGAGAGTCTAAGATGCTGTATAACATATAATATATAACACTTATACGTTATTTATAACATTGCTATATAACATAAAATTTACAATGATACATATTTTAAAAATACGTTAAAATAACGATGCGATATAACAATGTTATTTAACAATGTAAGCTAATTACTTTTAACGTCCCGGATAACTTCTAGACAGATCGCATTTTCATTATTTGTTTGCGTTGCCCCTTTGCAACCCTTTGCCGATCTCACGAGCAATGCGCTTGACATTGCGCTTGTTCAACGAATTAACCTTGCAGTATGACACACTGAATTTGTTAAGTTGGTCGCCTGCCGAGAAATTTCTTTAGCGTCGTTGTGATTTAAACTCGATGAAACGACAAAGCAACAGTAAAAAGAGGCAACCACATATATCTATAGGATTTAACGTGCGAGAGAATGAGATAAAAGGCATTATACAGTGTTTATTACAGGGTCCGAGGGTTGTACGTGTGTTAGTACGTGCGTGCGCACGCCTGCATATTACGAAGCTTGGGATAAGGCGTCATAACAACCGTGGTGTATTGCACACGTGTATTGTTTATATAAATGTTCCATTAATTTAATAAAAATATTTTTCAAGTATGATCAATATCATCATAAATAAACCCTACGATTATCCTACTCCTGAAATTAGTAACAAGTTTTTGTCTTCCAGAGAATCACTCAGGGAACTGTTCAAATAAATAAATATCTTCGCTGCTATTTCTCAATCTATGTACTTATTATATTTCTATATTTATTTATGAAAACATAATGTATGTCCGTAAAAAGTTAATACGCTAATTTGAAGTTATTGTGATATCTATTTTTTGAAGTGAAAACTTCTTTAGCGGCGTTGTGCACTTTTTGGGATGAGTAAAAAATGTTAAACTCCGGTCAGCACACGTGACCCTGATCGAAAAGATTTTGGTGAGAATTAGAACTTAAGTTCGCTGCAGCGCTAAAACATTAGTTACCTCTAATTAAACAATTAAAACGTGAAGCGCTAGATCGTTCATAGGGCATTATTTTGTCGCGACCAAAACGTTGTAAGCGCCATGAAATTCTTGGCGCTTACGCGTTTCATTCAACGTAGTTTATCAACATCGCTGCTTCGTTTACGGCGCACGCTTGCGCGAGTGTGCGTGTGTGTTTGTACTACAGCCTGCTACGCGCATCCACGGATGGTGACTGCTGATGGCTCGACCGTCTGTATACTTGAAAAATTCGTGTGTATAAAGTGTTTAAAATATGGAAATTTAACAAAGTGCAGTACTTTTATACTGATAAATAAAGCAATTCGTGCGAAATTATTCCCTAACCATTCCAAAATATTCAAAAATGCACAACGTTAATGTTCAAGTTTTCACTTCTGCCGGCACTCCCGGAGTGCAACCCGTTTTTTTTACTAGTTTCTTTCAATGGATTTTTTCAATTCAAGGCATTTCTTCTTCAACAATGGTCATTTCTGAAATGGCAAGTTGTTAGTAACTGTACTTTGACACCGACGCGTGGGTTCGATACCCTTGAGGACAAACATTTGTGTGCATGAACGTGTCTGTTTGTATTGGTCTGGCTGTTTTAGGTGGTAGTGCGCTTTAATGCAGCCCGTTTGGAGAAGTGCCACCACCTCCACAGAAAACCGCAGTCTTTTGCGTGTGAATAAGCCTAGAAGTTGCTGTGTTAGATAACCAGTAAGATCCTTAGGAGTTGGCGTGTTAGCAGCAGCGGTGGCATCGCGCGGATGACACTTAATGTATCGCCAGCGTTCATAGGCTACGGCAACCGTTTGACATCAGGTGGGGCGTACGATTGTGACAAAGCCCTGAAACTATAACATGTCACAGCTAGTGTCATTATACGACAGTTGTATGCCGTATTTGACAGACATTTGAAGGTCTAGAGAGGCGTGCAGTCGGCATTGGTTTGTGACAGGCATTTTACATAATTTTTCAGCAAAGGTTCCGAGGCTGTTTTGAGAGTAGTGATAGCCCAGTGCCTGAAGAATCGGCCTAGTGAACAACTGCTACCCTGGCAGTGTTTCCGAATTTATATACATATTTCTAATTATCACTTGCTTGGCGGTGAAGGAAAACATCGTGAAAAAACAAGCATGTCCAAGAAATTATATTTCTAAAGACGTTTGACCTTACCTAAGTATGATATGGTATTCCCTCTAGGTTGTGGAGGTCTGACGGCAGTCGCTCCATGTAAAAATCAGTATCTTCGCCAAATGCTTAGGCTTAGGTAGCGGACCCCTAATCCTAATAGAGACGTGTTAAAGCTAAGAAGAAGAGTTCCGAGGCTCTACAGGATTACGATAGCATATTTTGACGAGCCCGGACGTGGAATAGCTAGCGATATCCACTTTAGCATCAAGGCTCATGGGTGTATTCCCGCACAAAGCTAAAGGTTTTTTTTACATGCATATCCCCCATTGGGGTAAGCAGAGACTATGGAATGTTACTCTTTGCCTTTTCCACAATCATCAACCTCTTCAAGCAAGCTGTTCGGTTTTGGTTGCTTTTGATATTGCCCTTTTACAGGACGTCACTGATTTGATTTATATGTGTGAGTATGGGGCAGCCCCTATCGATATCCTCAATCACTCTCCAATACTTCTTTCGTAACTCCTTTGTCAGTCATTATTTCTTAATGTCCAAACCATATCAAAATACCCCTTTTCTATCTTGTCATTACATCATCTTTCACTCCACATTATTCTCGTATCGTGCTAATTTTTACTCTATCAATCATTCTAACTCCACACATACTCTTCAGCGCTCTCATTTGTACAGCTGTCACCCTAATCATGCCTCTCCCCCATACCCACGTTCCACTGCCTGCAGCTCCCTTCCTTTCGCTAGAGCATTCAAGAAAAGGCATGAAAAACTTCTGGCTTCTCCACATCTGTTGGCATACCTACAATGAATATTGTATGTTTTAAAAGTTGAGCGCATCAAAGCAAACCTATTGGGCCAGTACATCCACGTCAACAAAAACGACAACACTTTCAACACCCTGAACTGTACTGTACAAATCCTAAAATCCTCTGCTTAACCAGCAAGAGACCCGACGTGATATACAGATTAGGATACCTCAATCAGATACGAAAGCCTTAAAAGACAAGAACAACTTTCCAAAACAGAAGAAGGCTCCGGAATATAATCTGGGACTTGGAAACGGAGCACCGTATCCATTTCAGTATGTCACAAGGAGCTATAAATATCAACGCCCACATTGAACGCGTATACCAAAAATGGTGAGGTCATTATACCCCCATTATGATGTTTCCGAGAATGCTAAACATATATTTGGAAAGTCACCGAGGAAGTCATTTTAGCAAACAAGGAACAACCATCAATTCGTCTGTAAAACCCGTGTAAGACGAGCTCGATAATCCACGAGCATTGGGTTCGATTCCCACACAGGACAAACTTTTGTGTGCACACACAAATGTTTGTTTGTTAGCGGTGCTAGCCCAGTGCATAATTCGACCTATTGACCATCGGTCAACGATCTTCGGTTCGAATCCTGGCATGTGTGGTAAATCATTGAGTTATTATGTAGATACTAGAGGAGCTATCCTAAGTAAAAGTCTTGCTCCATTTTGGTAATAATTAAAACTAATGTCCGCTGCAGCGCTGAAATAATTTAGATGTCTATCACAAAGATTCAAAGATACAGCACTAAATCGCTTCTAAGGCGCATTTTTCTCGCGACCAAAAGGTCAAAAATGCCGTGATTTTCATGGCGCTTACGCGTTTCGTTCAACGTAGTACAGCAATGAGTTGTTGACGATTGGCAACAAAGCATGGCGCAAACATTTGGTTTGCCGAGTCGGTTCTAGTACACAAGTACATAATAATTCAATGCACTAAACTCATGTTTTCGGATTTATGTACATACTAGCTTTTACCCGCGGCTTCGCTCGCATTGATAATTTTTTTTTTTTAATAAAAAGTATCCTATTTTACTTCTGATACCTCCAAGAATGTGTACAAAGTTTCATGATGATCGGTTCAGTAGTTTTCGCGTGAAAGTGTAACAAACAAACGGACATTCACATTTATAATATTAGTAGGATTTATAATTATCACTAGCTCTGCAATGAAGGAACAAATAGTGAGGAAAGCTGCATGTCCAAACAACTACATTTCAAAAGACGTATGACGTTATCAAAGACAGGTCTGATTATCTTCTAGGTTGTGAAGGTCTGACGGCAGTCGTTCCATGTAAAAATCAGTATCTTCACTAAATCCTTAGACTTCGTAGTGGACCCCGCCTAAGAAAAGACACATGTATGTTTGTCTTGGTCTGAACGTTTTTAAGAGTGGTAGGGCCCATCAAAGCAGTCCGTCTGGGGAAGTACCTCCATCTCACAGAAAACCGCAGCCATATAACTCCATGGACGGTTGTTGTGTTCCTGCGAGTGAGTGAGGTCACCTGTAAGCTCTTCAGAAGTTGATGTGTTAGCAGAAGAGAAAACAAAAACATTTGGGTTATATTTTTTATACAACGTCAGGAGACACAAAACATACGGCCCACCCGATGTAAAGCGGTTACAATACATTAAGTATCACTCGCGCGATGACACCTCTGCCGCTAACACAGAAACTCCTTAGGCGCTTACTGGTGACCTCACTGACTAGCTGGAACACAACAACCTTCTTGGGAGTTGTTTCTGTGAGGTGGAGGTACTTCCCCAGGCGGACTGCTTTGATGCGCCCTACCTATCTTAGAAACACCCAAACCAAGACAAAGACGTGTTCTACACACAAATGTTAGTCGTGTATGGGGAATCGAACCCACGAGCGTTGGTGTCAAAGTAAAGTTACGGTGCGTTTCACCACTGCACCACCGAGCCGCCAAGCAGCTATATTTATATAGCTGTGTTCCGCTTTGAAGGGTGAGATATGGCAGAGAAATTACTGGATACTGTGACGAAACAGCCTTAGGTCACGAGATTGGCAGCGCGCGAGTATCATCCCCGTGGTGTTGTGTGCGTCAATAGGCTGCGGTGACCGCTTACCATCTGATGCCGGCCGCATGCTTGTTTGCCAAGCTAGTTGTATAAAAAATAAGTGTTATTAACCACTGCGCCAATATATCTATGAGCTCGTCGAATGTAGGAGCCGTGGAAGACCTAGACTCATCTAGCATAACCAAATTCGTCGTATTTCGTCAGAAGGTGACGTCAGGAATTCTAGTAACCGTTGAGTATGGTATGCATGAAAAGCGAGTGACGTATGTCTTTTGGCGCTCGGTTGACTCTCCCCCGCCCCGCGAATACGAATTTAATCTTATAAAGTAACGTATAAGATCCATTTTTATTCAGCTAATATAATTTTAAGTTCATCTATTCTATAGTATTTATACTATGATTTTGCAGACCGGAATATTGATGTGTGCATAGGTCATCCGGCTCAAGTACTATCTGTACATTTAGTTAAGTAACTGGCGTCACGCCAATAAGTATGAAGCAGTTTATTTATTCAGAAAATACACAATTCCATTACATTATATTGCTGGCAGTACATGCGGAGCTTACAAATGGGGTTGCCATACATAATATAAAACCAGGACAAATACCTCGAAATTCCCGGACTGTAACAGCTACAAATACCACTGTTCGACCGGAAATTTGAAGCTCTTTTTGACGTTAGTGGGTAATACCGAGTAAAATAAGTAGTCGGTCTCACTATTCAACTGGGCAAATGTACTCAAACGCGGGACTTCCAATATGACTGCCACATACGATTCAGCTATTCATTGAGTATGAAAAAGAAAGCGATGGAACAACAAGTAGCGCAATTTTTAATGGAATCGTTGTAGAGTTTAAACTTAAACAGTTTAAACTCTACAACGATTCCATTAAAATATCTTTAATGATTTAGAAAAAATATAAAATTCTATGCTTTGAAAAGATCGAAAGTGCACACCACTATTAAACAAGGCGATGAACTCAAGCCATTCCTCCAATCAACCCGTGAATATTGGTAATGCGATAGCCGCTTAAAGCAATCGGACAAGACAATTCCGCCGATTCAGCCATCATAATTGTATCTACAACTGTCTAGATCTGAACAGAGAGACAGAGTAAGAATCCCTTATAGTCTCCACTCCATTCCGATATGTATTACAGTCATTCGGCGCTTCCTGAGAGAGCGTATTGACGAATTCAAGCTCAGTGTCAAACAAACTAAAGCAATCAAACGAGTCGGTATATTGCCCCGAGAATTCCGTAAGTGATCGGTAACAGAATAGTTTCATTTATATTATAGACATAAAGGTACTGTTTAGTTTAGATTTTCCAGAAACATCCTTTGACCAGGACGAATCCTCGAAACTCTAGATGGGTAGCGACCATATGTAAAGATCATAAAAGTACATATAAATAATTGGCACAAGGTTTCAGCTGTTAATAATAAGCTAATTCCTGATTTACACAATGATATTGTATGTTGCGACTTGTGTGTGAACACCAGTTTCAATCTAGTCCAGATCTGAATTTCTAATCAGATCGTCTTTAACTCCAGGCCCAATAGCTTCTTCTGCTACGTCATTGAAATCAGTCGATCCAGGGCGACTGGTATTCGGACAGTCACTGCCAGTTTATGGTCTTGTATACGGCGTTTTCTATCAAACTCATTGTGACATCTCTACAATCAGCAGACTGTATATAGACAAAGCGAACTGACTTACTAAATCGGTCTCGTCTACATGTGCCCAATCACTGGCGGCGGGATTCTGACCTTTTTTTATACTACGTCGGAAGGCATACAAGCATACGGCCCACCTCATGTAAAGCGGGTACCGTAGCCTATAAACCCTTGTAATATATTAAGAATCACTCGCGCGATGCCTCCTCTGCTGCTTACACAGCAACTCCTTAAGAGCTTACTGGTGAGCTCACTCAAACACAGGAACACAACAATCCTCTAGGAGTTGTTATTTGGCTGCGGTTTTCTTTGAGGTGGAGGTACTTCCCCAGGCGGGCTGCTTTGATGCGCCAACTCCCTAGAGGGTACTTGTGTTCCTGCGTGTGAGTGAGGTCACCAGTAAGCTCCCAAGAAGTTGCTGTGTAAGCATCAGAAGAGGCATCGCGCGAGTGATACTTAATATATTCCAAGCGTTAATAGGCTACGGTACCCGCTTTACATCAGGTGGGCCGTATGCTTGAATGCCTCCCGACGTAGTATAAAAATAAATTCGTAAGACGTGTGACCTAGCTGTTGACCGTGGCTTCGCCCGTCTCGTAGCGGCATGATAAAATGCCTAAATATAACCTACCTCAAGAATTGGGCTATCAAAAAAAATCCCAAACAATTTCACTAACAAACAAACAAATTCTTCAATTTTATATATTAGTATAGATATAAATATCGCTATTCTAAAATAGCAGTTGGATATTATATCAACAAACTTGTTTTCAGATAACCCACACAATGTTTGGCTTAATCAGCTGTTATCATAATCAAAGGGAAAAATTACATAATTAAAATATTTACAAGGATTTTCGAAAATAATGTGAATAATTTATGTGAAGAAATCATGCAGTGATAGCCCAGCGGATAACGAACCTGCATTCGCTTAGTGACCAACAGGTTCCCAGTTCGAATCCTGGCATGTACCACTAAATTTGTGTTTTAGGATTTATGTACATACATATTTGTAATTATCAATGGAAAATATCGTGAGGAAAGCCACAGACTAAGAAATTATATTTCAAAAGACGTGTGACCTTACCTGGGAGTTCACCCTCATACACTGGGAGGTTCTTACAGGGTCAGCAACGCAAGAGTGACACCCCTGGTATCGCAAATGTCCATAGGCTATGGTAACTGCTTGCCACCAAGCAGGCCGTAAGCTTGTTTGCCACCTTAGTGGTATAAAAAAACGGCAGTCGTTCCATGTATAAATCAGTCCCTTCGCCAAATCCTTAGGCTTAGGTAGCAGATCCGCCGATCCTAATGGATTGGGAAACGGGATAACGCTGAGAAAAAGAAGAATTTATGTGAAGAAATCATGAACAAAACCAGTCAGGTCTGAATTGATCTTGCGGAAGAAAGGGTTGGAGAGTCTAAATGTAACATTTATTTAAAGACATAGGACATTCCTATTACAGCATATATTTTGTATGAAACATGTGAGGAGAGGGCTCAAAGGTCTGTAATTACTTGTGTCATTGTTCTGTAAAGTGTTGCCACGGCACAGGATGTTACCCTTTAAGTTGGTGTGCACAATCACACCAACATGGAATCAAGTTAAGAGGGTGTACAAAGCTAAGTTACGCCCTCATTTTGTTTTTATGAACAATGCTGAATTTAAGATCTATTCCAAATAAACACACAATACTAGCACTGTAGAAACATATATATGTTTTTTATAAAACATCATGTATTTATTATATATGTACAAGTAACCTAAATTTTAATAATTGCTTCTTGTGCCTCCTTTAAGAAATAATCAAAATTATGGCTAATTGCACATAAACAATAAATACAGAATATGTTTTAAAAAAGCATAAATATGGTTCTGCAGTGCCATTATTGAGTGTTTCTTTAGAATTGGACTTAAATTCAGCGTTATTAATCAAAACAAAATGAGGGTGCCACTTAGCTTTGTACGCCCTCTTGACACAATGTGTTAGGAACCCCAATTTAGTGTTGTTATTTTTTCAAAAATACAATAGTTATAAACATTGCCAAATTCAATCAATATGTCCATATCAAAATTTGCATGTCAGATACATAGTCAGGAAATTCCCAAAAAAAGTTTAATAAAATTAGATTATTCAAAATGAATTCACATTTCAGTAACATACCTGTTTACAACTATTTGTGAATTTACTGTGATTACAGGAGTTGTATCGATTATATTGATGCAGAAGTTTTACCCTGGTGTTTGAATGGTGTTAACTGATATATTTTGGAACACAAAAATGTGACACAAAATTGGAGTTTCTGACATACTGTGCACTGGTTTGTCCTTCACTTTACGCATGGCAGACATTTGTATGTTACACATGGATCGCTCATTATGGATCTTCTAATTTCATTAAGAAATGTTAATTATCACCCTGTGTTACCGCACTATATTGTTATGTTTGTTATATATGTTTTGTACAATAATATTATGATTAGTACTATATATCAGTCTAATTATTACATACAAGCCCAGTGGTTAAAGAACTGGCCTATTGACCATTTCCAAAGATGTGTGACCTTACCCAAGAAGGATACAATCTTCCCTATAGATTGTAGAGGTATTACGGCAGTCACTCCATGCAAGAACCAGTATCTTCGACAAATGTTTAGGTTTAGGTAGCAAACCCTGCCAATACTGATGGATTAGAAAACGGAATAACGCTAAGATCAATCTAATTTTTACAAAGAGAAACTGATAAAGTAACTTATAGAGTAAGGTAGCATGTCATCTTACGATATAGCAACATCTGTGATGAGCTTTACTTCTGTAGTGGTAATGAGAATTGTGTAGCCATAACAGTGTTTGGTTTGAGAATTTAAAAGACGAGTTGTGAATACCCTTTTTATAGTGAAGCATCTAGTTCTATACACTGGTATTTTGGTGTTAAAGAGAAAGCCAAATTAGCCTCATATATATATATATCCAAGCAGCAGATCAAGTATAACATATAGTAAAATTTTGTATGTTCACAATCTAATAATACAAAAATGACAATTGATTATCAATTGTCTGCAACTGCAATGTTTAATTTATGCAAAATTGCCAACAAAATGTGGAATTTATAATGAACCTACATGTTTAACAGCAACTTATGACATCATTTCATTGAGCAGAGATAGCCGCATGCCTATGTAAGACAAACCAAACACAACATACATACATAAATAGTATGCATGTAAACTATGTGTGAAGAACAAACACAAATTTATGCGTTACCTAAGAGTTATTAAAACATACTTAACAATTAAGCGATAGTACATTGGAGTAAGTCATTACGAAAACTTTCTCTCCAAGCCTATGAATACAGCAAACAATATGAATGAAAATATTAGTTACTTTATTATATTAAAGCATTACTTACATCGTACGGCACATTTTTGTCAGCAATCGAAGTTCTATCGCGATCTGAAAAGATAAATATTACAAGAAATATAGATGGCAAAAATGGGTTACACTGCTCTATGAAATAGTAATACAGTAGTATCGTATTGAAACGAGCGTTCGCATTATTAGATTTAGAAATGTAATACCATCATCATCTGATCCAGACGGCCCAGTAGCGTTTTCCGTCTTTTTTTGAGCGGAACTATCCATTACTTCTATGTGATCAGTGTCCCCCGAGGCCATTTTTGTTTTCCTGTTACACCCCCTATTTTGAAGTCTTTTTATTCAATCTTTGCACAATAGTAATTCTCATTGCTCACATCACACTTGCAGCGCTAACACAACGATTCACTTTAATTTAATTAAAACAAAATCAATTAGTTTACGCAAAAACGCTCGTCCGAAGCACGTAACTGACACGACCACGATCACTCATAGTAACTGAGTTGCTACAGGAAAAAAAATAAAATGATGCCCATCAGGGCGTCGATCATAGACACAAAGAAAAAAGAAATATAAAATATAAATTACATTTTTATACAACGTTAGGCTTATTACCTAACCAGTGGGTGTATTCACATTGCCTCGGAAAACAATTTTCAAATCAGAATCGAAAAAAGCTGCTATCAATGAAACGCGATCAAGGCTTTGTAATGCCCCTGGCGAGCTGGCAGTATTGTATGTTTGGTAATCGGATCGGAAAAAAAAATCGGATTTTAAGATCTGGCAACACTACCAAAACGCCATGTTTATTTCTTTCCCGTCATACCTTTGCCGCGGTGAGAATTTTTTAAGGTTATTTGGTTTTATAGTTGGCGTCTATACGTTTATATTACTGAATTACTAATTAGTTGAATAAATTTCTTGCATATTTAGTGATAAAAGTGTCATACATATCTATCTCCTTTTACAGTATCCGTTAAATCGCATTGGTGGTTATAGTTTCATCAAATTGACTTACTAGCGGTGTTTGGAGTGTCTGACAAGATGGGCAAAAAAGCGAGAGAATATAAATCCGGCGACTTCATTTTCGCTAAAGTAAAAGGGTATCCAGCATGGCCTGCAAGGGTGAGTATCGAAATAATCATATTACTACATAATTTTATATAAAACCTTTTGTGATTAATCGAATAACTTACGAGCGCGGGAAGACATGTTGTAGGACGCTTCTGTCTCTCATAATGATTGTAAATGATCGTGAAAACAGGTCGCAGGCCTCCGCTTAGTTTAGATCTTGCTTATATTATCGAAATTTATGCATAGTGGATAAGAAATTCATGATAAATCGCGAGTGTTAATGCCACGATGTTTTTTTTCTATTGCTACACGTACCCGTTATTGACAAAGAGCTGGCATTTACTTTAGATAAACGAATAGTCAATGGACATTCACTACATACAGACAATGATTATATTTTAGGAACATTAGCTAATGATAATGAGCATGCATTGTCATAGCTGAGTTGTGTTTAATAGATATATATAAGCACAATACATTTTATGAGTTGATTTAGTTGCATATGCTTATTGGAATTTCTTCAGATATAGGTATCACTAATTTTTAAGTGAATATGATGTTTTTTATTACTGGTCAACATCATCAGCATTTAGTAATGTTTTTCAATGGTACTTACTACTGTTTTGCTCATTTTGAATAGAAATTTATCATTAGTCATGATGATAACAGCTTGATATGATGATGATAACATACACTTTGTATGTTGCCGGCACCTCAAAAATAGTAAATAAAATAATTGTTTATGAGGGAACCGTTCTCATGTCTTACCATGCCAATGTACATTCAACTTTAAAATATGACTAATAATTTTGGGCAACTCAACAAATAAATAATTTGCATTTAGTGCTCAAAAACGATGCATCAGAAAATTTTTTCAACTTAGACTCATACCATACCATATTTAAAAAATTAATAAAGTAATAAATGTTACCATTTCAAGCATACATATATTTATGACAATAGTCTTTATAAAACATGTTTAGTCAAATTTGTAAAACCTGCTCGCTGAGCCATCCTGATTAACTCGAGGTGCGTCCCATACATTTGAAAAGCGTAGTTGTGTTCCTGCATGTGAGTGAGGTCGCTAGTAAGATCCTAAGGAGTTGCTGTGTTAGTATCAGATTTCTGACTATTTGAATGACATGTCCTGTGACTGGGACCATGTGACTCCAACATATTACTTTCACATTTAATATAACATTTACATTTAAAATTAATTTAATGAAAGTTATACCAATGGGACATAGCATGCATATGACATAACACCAACACAATTGTACACATATGAATCACAGTTAACAATACTTGATATGTTGAATTAAACAATTTTTAATGGAAGTATCACGTATTTATTTTGAAAATACCACCTTAGTCTTCCTGCGACCACGGACGCTGCAAAGCGTTCGAAACGTTAGGTTCAACAAAATAAATAAAATACGCGATACTTCCGTTAAAAATTGTTTAATTCAATGTGTAACAATCGCGAAAACCTAAGACAATACAATACTTGATATGATTTGATTTGAAAATCAAATATGTTTTGTTAGGAAAGTGGTGAAGAATATATATAGAAGAGAGGTCTACACATACCTCACAGAAAACCACAGTTTAATAGAATTCCCTGGGGATTGTTCTGTACGTGCAAATGAGGTTACCAGTAAAGCTTCTTTTTTGTTCTCTATCCCCAAGGGGAAAGGCAAAGGGGCATCTAGCCCATACAGCCAAGTCTTCAGTTCAGAACCATTTCTAAATTTAAATTCTAGATGTTCCAGCTTAAGGAACTGTGCTGAAAAAATACTTTGAAAGGGTACCCAGACCTGCAGTTAAATATCACCCGTAAAACAATAGTGATTATTACAAGGTTTTCTTCATGAAATTAATCACGTCTTCCAAAAAGTGCATAACCATGTTTTATTTGAGTTTTTTCATTACTGTATAATTTCACTGCACTTATGTTACAAAATACTATCAAAATTGTCACATAAAACTCATTTTATACTGAATTGTAAAAATTTCAAGAATATCCATAATGTCACTCCTCAAAAGCGCAGGAGGAAGTAACCAGTAAAGCTTCTACACATAATATACATATATCTTTATATTTTATCCTTATCTCCTACTTAAAATGCATAGAAAATACTCTGACCAAGACAAACAGACATGTTGATGCAAATGCTTGCCTTGTGTGGGAATCAAACCTGAGCTTTTTATGCTTCAGTGTCCACTACTCTTTCGTCACTGGTCTATATCTTTGGATCTTGTTCTAGAAGTTAAGAGAGGATGGGCCTGCAAACATAACAGCAGTGATAGCCTAATCAATAGAAAACCGACGCCTATTTGACGAGCTTGGTGGTGCAGTGGCGAATTGCACTGTTACATTACTTTGACACCAACGCTTGTGGGTTCGATTCCCACACAAGACAAACATATGTGTGCTTGAACATATCTGTTTGTCTTGGTCTGGATGTTTTAAGAGAGTTAGGGCGCATCAAAGTAGCCCGTCTGGGGAAGTACCACCACCTCACAGAAAACCGCAGTGAAGTAACAACTCCCTGGAGTTCAAGTACTTGTCAATGTTTTTAACTTTTGCACTACAAGTTAAAACCATTTAAACCAATACAATTTCCATTATTTTTTGTGTTTTTGAGTTGACTTTTAATGTGTGGTTTCTTAATTTTCATATTACTGTTTCCAGGTGCAAAAGTTGAATGGGAAGAAATATTTCGTGTATTTCTATGGAACGGGTGAAACGTAAGTGCCTGCATGCCTATTGTTATCTTGACACCAATACCCTTGCGGGATAGACAGACTGCTCATCCTGACAAGTAGAATTACCATAATCAATTTATTTCTTTATTTGAATATGATTAGATAATGATAATGAATTGTATGTATGTATATCTTCACGCCCGGAACCCTCGCGAGGTAGGCAGAGAGAAGAGCGCCTTAAGACGCGGTCCTTACACACTTCACTAGCTTCTCTAATATTCATAGATCTTCTCATGCACGCTCGCCGGTTCCTGGGGCTCCTGACATTACTTTCTGATAAAACACGACCAATTTGGTCATTGTAGGTTAGTCTCGGTCTTCCTCAGCTCCTACATCCTTCCACTTTCGTATATCTGTTTCGTCATAATTAATTGAATAGGTTTTTACGAGATCTGCATTGTTCGGCCCCAACGTCCAAATTTACCGAATAACCGAGTATTAAGTACCGAGAATTACTCGGTTTTATATTCACCGATCCGAGTACTCGGCCGAGTTACTCGGTTCGTGCGTCTTGAAAGCCAGATAGAGCAGAGTGCTTGGTGTTCCTTTTTTTTTTCAATTCCCAAATCCAGACAAATATTTGTGTGCATTGAACATGTCTGTTTGTCTTGGTCTGGATGTTTTAAGAGAGTTAGAGCGCACCAAAGCAGCCCGTCTGGGGGAAACACCTTCACCTCACAGAAAACCGCAGCCAAATAACAACTAACTAGAGGGTTGTTGTGTTCCTGAGGACACCAGTAAGCTCCCAAGGAGTTGCTGTGTAAGCAGCAGTGGAGGCATCGCGCGAGTGATACTTAATACAAGCGTTAATAGGCTACGGTACCCACTTTACATCAGGTGGGCCGTATGCTTGTATCTCTCCTGACGTAGTATAAAAAAAAAGTTCACCATCTAGCAAGTGATATTTAGTAGTACATACATACACCAGGATTTGAACCGGGGACCAGTTGATCAATACGCTGGTTCTTCCCGACCTTACCGTAAAAGACAAAATCTCATTATTCTCTGTCCAAATTTCCAGAGCGTAAAGTTATATACAAATCCATTACGTAACTGAAAATAAAAACGATTTTCTTAAACATTTTAGTTGTTTAAGAAAATCGTTTTTATTATGAACGTGATGGAGCATCATTAAAAACTGAACAGGACCTCTATCGCCTAGGTATAACTACACAAAAGTAACTAATTAGAACGGTGGCGGCGCTAGTTTCCATACATTTACACTAGCCTGCTAATTTGATTGACTTTGGCGCACTAAAAATACTAACCCCTATGTAGTCGCTCTATGGAAATCATCAGGCATGAAAATGATTGCTACTTTTAATGTATATACATTTGATGAAATTATTAATTTTTTCACAGTGATTTACCTGTGAAATTTCACAGGCAGTGATATTTATTTGCTTGCTACTGGAAATTACATATGGCAACACTGGTGCGGTGCGGCGAATGTAATTTCATTTCATTTTCACAAAGACACCATGATTTGCAATCAGCTACAAACCACATTACACATTACCTTTAAGTATATATTTAAATACTCAAGCTAGCAAGTTAAATTAGTTAACAACATACACAAGCTTAGCTGTTACGAAAAGTATGTTTTGCTCTTTCTGACCTACCGTTAGCGTCATCGCGGTTCGTCCTTACTCGCTCGCTCTCTGCGACCCCGTTGGAGACCGGTGACGAATGCGCTCAGTCGAGTCTTGTGATATTTCATTGTCTATTATAGTAGCAGATTTTGTGAAGGAAAGTAGCAGCCGCGACGTACGATAAAGCAATTCATATGATTTTTCTAGTCAAATGTTTCATTCCTAGAACATCCTTAAAAAAATAAAATAATCATCCCCTCTATATCTGAAATTAGAACTACCGCTCAAGGGACCTGGCGTGAAGATATAGATACATTCATACACACCCGCGGCTTCGTCCGCGTGGTCAAAGGGAAACAAAATGTGTTCTTTCATGAAATTGAGCTATTTTACCGCAATAGAGAGTAGCCTGTATCACTGTCGAACCATCCCACTATCTCCATACAAAGAGTCACATCAATGTGTTGTTTCATTTTAATGTGAAGGAAGGACAAACAAACACATTATTGACGAGCTCAGTGGCGCAGTGGTTAATAACGCGACTTTGACACCAACGCTCGTGGTTTCGATTCCCATACAGAACAAACATTTGTGTGCATGAATGTGTCTGTTTGTGTTGGTATGGGTGTTTTTAAACGAGGTATGGCACACCAAAGCAGCCCATTCCCCCGTCTGGTACAAAACTAAGAAATACTTACAGTTGTTAAAATATTAGGTTTATATTATAGAAAAAGTACAATGACGTTTCTAACTGGCAGTCTTTTAGTAATTATCAATAAACTAACCACATAATAAAGATTGTTTTTGAAACATTTTCCTTCACAGACAAACTTAGTTATGCCGGTGAAAAAAGTATGGATTGAGCTCAACTTGCTCTTAACCTAGAGCTTTGGGTATGGTTTGCTTTTCTTAATTTACCAAACCCATCTTAATTTGTTTGAAGTAAAACTTCTTTTCGCACGCTAAACGCGTAATGCGTGACGACAGCGTTACGAAAAGTGTGATCGGGCGAGGCGAATGGAAGTTGAGAGGGAGATATAAGTTAGTGAAGATAGAAAGAAATGTTACGTTTCGTATATTACTGTAGGGGCAAGATAGAGAGTTCCGAGCACACATTTTCTTTCTCTCATAGCGAGTTAAGTTTCGTATATGTAAGACACAGTGCAGGCCTATTGTCTGTATCACACTATGGAGCTAAAGGAGTTATGCTTCAGTCATGTGTTCTCAAGCACACTCGTTTTTTTTTTCAGGGCTAACCTGCCACCAAACATGATATTTGACTATGCTGAAAACAAGGACAAGTTCTTGACTAAAACTGTGAAGCGGAGGGATTTTAACGATGGTGTGAAGCAGATAGAACATGACTTCGCTAACAATGTGCCCTTGGCTGATGTCATTGGAGTACCCATGGATCAGGTTGGTTTCTTTATAGGTTTCCGAACCTAAAAGGGATAAGTAAAATTGTATATAGTTAATAGATTCAGGTGTTATTATGCGAAAGTCAAATTAACATGCTATTTGATCTAACCTGTTTTGTGTGCTTCCACTACCAATTAGTTCATGCGAACTAGCACCGGCGCCACCGACCGTTAAATGTCTTGTTGTATTTTTAGGGACTACCGTTATGTAGATGCGACTTTCCGTCGCTGCCATTGCTGCTCCGGTCGTCTTTGTCTCGACCAGTTGCGTGCACTCCATATAGGCAAAAAGACATTGCCTACCCTATCAATTTGATAAATACCATCCGATGTTTCTTAATTCTTAAACATAGTTTTTAACTAATATTTCGTATCAAAAACAAAAAATTAAAAACAGCTCCATCTATCGGTATCGGTGCAAGTTATTAAAATAGATTCATTAATACCCGGTACATCGATGTGCTACACTAGCGCCGCAATGGGAGCTTAACGGCAGAGACACAAACTATTTCTGTCTAAATTTACGTATGTGTGCCGTGTTGGTAATACGGATAGTGTTGTGTGCATTCCTGTCAATACATTGCCCACAATAACATAAATAACGCACACAATCGCATAGGATAGACAGTGTCTTTTCAGCCGAACCATGACGTAAATTACCGAAGTGTCGCGAACATTGCTACGTAACTATCTTAAAAGTAGTTTGCTCCATATAATTAGAGTGAAAGAAAGTGCCATTTATTTTTTTCGTATAAAATTGATGTTAAATTTTATTTTGTTTTTAAACTGGGCCGCCATTGTATATTTTGAATCGTCGAAAGGCCGCTTCGAATATCTGGAAATTGATATGTATATAAAATCAATCAATCTATAGATATTTGAGGTGGCTAACCAATCACATACATCATTATTTCCACAAGACTGGGTAACCAAAATCAACATGTTGAATTTTTTGGTAAATTAATAGCTTTAAAAAAATTCTGCCTACCCTGTCAAAAATCTCTGTGCACGCCACTGGTCTCGACTGCGAGGAGCCCGCTGTGTAGAGGCGCAACACGTTAGATCAAATTGCATGTAAAATTGTATATGTTAATAAGATAAACTTGTACAGCTTGAATGATGGTAAAGTTTACTGTAGCTTATGGGGATTTGCAACACCTCGAATATTGCTAACCCTGTAAAAACTTGTCCACGCTTTTTTAATTATCTTTTTTTGTAGCCTCTTGCTAAAACCTCCTCAGGGAGGTCATTCCACAACATAAGAGTTCTAAACTTCTTCTGAACAAGGTTCTAGCTGGTACTTCCGCCCAAGACTACAATATGCGTACTCTGACTTCAGACTTGTAGTTTTTTTATATTACGCCGGGAGGCATACAAGCTTGTACAGTGGTTACCGTAGCCTATAAACGCTTGCAATACGACCTCTGCTGCTAACATAGCAACTCCTTAGCTTACTGGAGACCTCACTCACACACACAACAACCCTTTAGGGAATTGATATTTGGCTGCGGGTTTTCTGTGAGGTGGAGGTACTTCACCAGACGGGCTGCTTTGATGCGCCCTACCTCTCTTAAAAACACACAAACCAAGACAAGCAGACATGCTCATGCGCACAAATGTTTGTTCTATGTGGGAATCGAACCCACGAGCGTTGGTGTCAAAGTAGCGTAATAGCTCGTTTCACCACTGCGCCACCGCGTTCGTCATTGTATAACATCAGTTTTTGCCCTCAGCTGAAGTACTGCTTCCCTCTGTGAACCTATCATTGTAAGCTATAAATACTATGCGATCATAATAATAATACAGGCCCAGTGGGGTAACTAAGCAGGACATCGATCGACGCTCGATCGGCATTGTTTTAACTGGTTGTTTTAACGCCTTATTATTTGTAACTGTTTTTTTTTTTCTTTAGACACCAGCGGATACATCAGCTAACGATACAGCAAATGACTCCATTGCCAACGATACCGCTGATGAAACCATGGCTGACACCACTGTCGCTGATGATACGGTTGCCGATGAGGTATTATTTTACTGTATTTTGTTTTTTTTTAGGGTTCCGTACCCAAAGGGTAAAACGGACCCTATTACTGAGACTCCGCTGTCCGTCCGTCCGTCCGTCCGTCTGTCTGTCACCAGGCTGTATCTCATGAACCGTGATAGTTAGACATTTGAATTTTTCACAGATGATGAACACATAATTTTTCACAGATATTTCTGTTGCCGCTATAACAGCAAATACTAAAAAACGGAATAAAATAAATATTTAAGGGGGCTCCCATACAACAAACGTGATTTTTTTTGCTCGTTTTTGCTTGATATTGATACAGGCAACAGGTAGACGCTTACGTTATATATTCACTTTAAAAATAAATAATTAACTTAAAATAAAACAAATTCAAAGAGTCCGACTCGCACTTGGCCGGTTTTTGTACCTATATGTAAGAAGTAGCTGCGGCCCGCGGCTCCGCCCGCGTGGAGTCAAATAACGTAGCCTATGTGTTAATCCAGATCATAATCTATCTACGTGCCAAATTTCATTCAAATCCGTTCAGCTGTTTAAGCGTGAAAGAGCAACAAACATCCATACATACAAACTTTCGCATTTATAATATTAGTAGAATTTTATTGTGGCTTAAACGGATTAACTGACTGCAAGTTGTCAGTTGTCATTAAATTCGTTTTATACTCATAGTATCATTGGCTATTCGAGACATTGGTTAAATTAAAGAGAGGGAGGGTACATCAAAGCAACCCGTCTGGGGATGTACCTTCACCTCACAGAAAACCTCAGCCAAATAACAACTCCCTAAAGGGTTGTTGTGTTCCTGTGTGTGAGTGAGGTCACCAGTAAGCTCCTAAGGAGTTGCTGTGTAAACAGCAGAGGTGGGGCATCGCGCGAGTGATACTTAATATATTACAAGTGTTAATAGGCTACGGTAACTGCTTTACATCAGGTGGGCAGTATGCTTGATGCCTCACGACGTTGTATAAACAAAAAAAAAAAATGACGTGGCGAACGAAACCTGGATAGATGTTAGTAGGATATATTCATTCGAATTGCCTACCCGTCTGTTCTCGCTTTAGCTTTGGCTTCTAGTGAAAAGCTCAGATTAAATTTTGTGGTTTTGCACTTGTAAAAAGTATAGCCTGGATTATTACTTTACACTGATTCTGATTCGTAAATTTACGATGTGTAATTAATTGCATATAATTGGATTAAATAATTACAATTTCCTCTGGCTACACCACAAGGGACTTGGTGCGCGGATGTGGACAGATAAGTAGATCGAGTTAATCGATTTAGCCGTCATTATTTTGACCACATATGAATTATAGCGTTGTGACGTCACAACCTTGTAATTTCATACTAAAAAGCATTTCTGACGTTTGCACTACTAATTAAATCCGTAACTTTTTACTTGCTATTTTAACTACCATTGAATAACCCTGTTGCTATCATGTTGTTTTACTATTACGCGGTTTCACAGCAAGCAAATGCAATTCTGTACGGTAATAACATAACGTTCCCAATTGTTCGGCGTTGTTTTATCTTGCAATTTTTTTCACAAAACTGTGTTATTGTATATTGTAACAATAATCATTTATTTGCCATTAGGCCCTTACTAAGAAACGTCTTACATTCTTTATATTAGATCACATTGTATCTTATTAATTACTAGCTGAAGCCCGCGGCTTCGCACGCATGACATTTGGGCCTTTAGTAGCCTTTATTTCTCCATAGAACTCAAATTCTTTCTGTTTAAAAAAAAAACAAAGTTCAGGGTCGTAGATGGAATCATAGAGCAATTCAATTTTCATACAGCGCCATCTATTGACCTTTACGTGATACAACGTATATATATTTTTATTATTACATAAAAATGCGTAGTTATTTTATGTCACAAAAAAGACGTATACTGTGAAAATAATAAAACTGCAAAGACCCCCGAAGAGGAAGATTTCCCCCTAATTTTAACAGTTTTTCATTTTTTACGCAGGAATCCTAAATATTAAACAACTCCTCCCACTCCTTTTGTAGTCCATGCTTTCTCAGTTGTAAATTCCCAAGAATATAGTTAATAGTCGTTATTATTAGTTGTTAGTCGTTATTCTCACGACTAACATCTAGTGCGCCTGACGCTTCGTGTAGTGGCGAAACACCGGAGGACATCGGAGCAGCCAGTGCAGCAACAGTGGGGGGTGAATGCGGTTTTTGTTTTAGATGGCGGATATTCGCAGAAACGATCGCAGCAGCCGAGGCAGAGACGACCAGAGCAGTCATTGCAGCGTCAGCATGCATCTATTTACAGTAGTGGGTGGGTGCCGGCCGGTACTAGTTCGCATGAACTAATCGGTAACGGAAGTACACAAAGTAGTATAGATCAAATTGCCTCCTAAAAATATCTCCTTAGTTAATTTTAGAGGCGATTTTTCTTTCTTTTAGGATTTACGAGTATCCCTTTGATATAACTCTAACTGTACTTAGTTAAGTGATTCTACGGATTCTAACGTCATACTGACCTCAAAGTTTTGGTTAGTATTTATGTTAAGCTTAATCCAAAATAAACAAGTCCATGCCAAAATTGCTACTTTAAGATTTAGTAGCGATTTGTCGAGGGGACATACATTTTTAACTTGACAATTTAAAATACTCGTAGAAGGTTATCATTCGTTTGTACATTAGGCTTTTGGATACACATTTCTTTCTTTTTTTTAAATGAAATTTTTAATGTTTCCATCAATTCCTTAAAGTTTTCATTCTTTAATCGACCTGCATTTCGGAAATGGACATTGGCAAAGATGAAATGCCAATATAGATCTTTCAAAAATCTATATAATCTTTTCTTCTTTGCTTTGTTTATTATATTTTATAATGTTAATTAGATATTACAATAAATTTAGGTCGATATCGTTATTCTTTCGAAATTTGTGTCGAAATTTCGAAACAGATATACAATATAAAATGAGTTAGGAGCAGAGGAAGGTCGAGACTCACCTACTATGACCAAATTGGTCTTGCTTTATCAGAAGATACTGTCCTTAGAATCCGACGCGTGTGTACGAAAAGATTTATGAATGTTAAAGAAATGATAAGGACCGAGTCACCTAGCGCTCAGTTCCCTCTGCCTTCCCGCAAGGGACCCGACGTGAAGATATACACACATATATTCATAAAAGAACACTTAATTGGCAGAGCTGCGATAGCCAGCGGAGCCACATTACCCTCAAGATTGCCGTTTGGGGTAGACTGATGTCATCCAGCTAGCGTTTAGACGGTAATAGTAAGAAACTCCAAAATCGACACACTAATAGCTAACATATTGTAGTTTTGTATCCTTTAATTTGAAATTTAAATGTTCGTTGGTGAGGAAGAACGGTCCAAAATCGTTCCAATTAGAAAAAAAAAACATATGGGAAAACGTATGGCCGGCCACTCTGCAGTGTCGAGTCTGCACTGCACTCCCATCAACAGAAAAAGTAACAGCACTCGTCGCTAGATGTCGTACAGGGTTCCATATATTTTTAAAAAATTAAAAATAAAATATTTATATATTTTTTAAATTTAAAAAATATCAGCTCTGCCTACACAGCTTGCTGTTATTTACTAGTTAAGTGTATATACCTAGTCAAGTCATAAGTTCTGTCAAAAACTTTTGATGTAATTAATGATACACTTTTTGATAATTATGTAAAAGTTATATATGACATGAAAGGTAATTAAATGTACAATAAAATTTTATTTACATTTTTCGAAATGCCCTCCTCCATTTTGAATACATGCCCTTAATCGACGCGACCAGTCATCGATCGCAGCACGCACCACATTTATATCTATTTCTGCCGCTGCTTTAACCAGATATTAAAATAATAAGGTTTTGACAGAACTTATGACCCGACTATATATTATGTTTGTTTGATGGACCTGGTACTCGGCTACATACATACATACATATCTGGGTAATTTCGTGGTTAGTTACACGTTGAAATAAGTTTATATTATCTACGTGTATTACAGTAATTTATGTTGTTTAAAAGTTCATTCGCAAAATTGTTTACAAGGTATTTCCACTACTTACTTACAATATTATAAGACTTGGCCTGAATGAATGTAGAAAGATGTGAAATCGATATAAATTGTATGAAGAGTTAAAAATGATGATTCTTCTATTTCTAGAGCACTGCCAACATCTCAACACAAGCAACCGCCGAGCCACCAGTTGAAGATTCAGATGAAGCCGGTACCTTGGTCATTGATGAAGACAATAAGGTACAAAAAAAATCATGTTTGTAAATATATTGGGACAAATTATACATCGTCGTCTAGTTCTCAATTAGCCCCTTGCGGGTAGGCACTCGGTACCGAGCGCCACGTGACTCTGTCCTTACACACCTCACTCGCTTTAACATTCATAGCCCTTAAGTAGAAGGATGTAGGTGCCGAGGAAGGCTTGGATTCACCTGCCACAACCAAATTGATCATGTGTTATCAGAAGGTGTCACGAGCCCTTGGAACCACCGAGCTTGCATGTATATAAAAGATAAATAATCCGATATTAATTTTCATCATCGCCGTTTTTTGCAGCAGCAACAAAAAGGCAAAAAGACAAAGGTAGAACCCAAACCAGTCAAAGAGACACCGGTAAAAGCCAAGGAATCTAAAGAACCCAAAACTCCACGAGGCAAGGGCAAGAAAGAGGAGCAGAAAAAAGAGGACGCAAAGGAAGATGATGAGGAGAAAAAAGAAGAGGAAATTGTCAGCCGTAGTGGGAGAAAGATTAGACCAAAAAGGTAGGTTATTGGACTGCTGCAAATCTGGAAAAAGAGGGTAATCTTTTGCATGTATATTGGAACTGTGATTTTCACCACTTGCCCATTATATCAAACCTTGTACGTCTTACCTGATGCTTTTGAACTGTGATCTTCACCACTAGCCCATGTCTATCAAAATCCTGAATGTCTTCCATGATGCTTTCCACTATAATCTTTTGAGTAGTACCTATTGTATGTATATGGGAACTGTGACACGCTAGAATAATATTCTAGTGTATTATTTTTTTAATATATATTTTTTTTAATATTGTCGGACAAATTACACAGCGCCACCTAGCCCCAAAGTAAGCGAAGCTTGTGTTATGGGTACTAGACAACTGATAAACATACGTAAATTTTTTTTTTTTTTTTGTAAATACATACTTATTATACATAGAAAATACCCAGACCAATACAAACAGACATGTTCACGCACACAAATGTTTGTACTGTGTGGGAATCGAACCCACGAGCGTTGGTGTCAAAGTAGCGTAACAGCGCGTTCCACCACTGAGCCACCGAGCTCGACATATTATAACGACTAACATCTACATCGCCTGAGGATCCCTCGTGGAGAGGCGAAACACGTCGGAGCAGTCAGGGTAGCAACGGTTGTGGGTGCATGCGGTTCGTATTTCAGATGTGCACTCGCAGCAGCCGAGGCAGAGGCGACCGGAGCAGCCATGGCAGCGGCGGCGTGCACCTACTAACGCGCGGCGGGTGGGTAACGGTACGGCCAGCACTAGTTCGCATGAACTGATAGGTAGCGGAAGCACACAATGTTTATATCAAATTGCCTGTATATTTATCAGCGTAAACCAGTTGAGAATGCGCAAGCTTGCATTGCCATAGGAAAACCTTTCTCGTCAATTATATAACAATTCATTTTTTTTTATTAGTCTGCTATTTTCACCATGTTTATCAAGAGATAGGAACGGTGTTCCTGAACATTCCTATTCCACTTTTTTGTGCTGAATCCGAATCTGAAGTCAAAATTCGAATATTCGTAAAAACGCACACACAGACAAACGCACAGACAAACATATAGATTTCATATAGGAGCGGTGTTCCTGGAAATTGTGACAAATATATTTTTTTTAATATTTATTGCGTAAATGGCGAAATGGTCTCTGAACGGGTGACGTCATTTGCAAGTAAACAAACTACCAGCTGTAAGAGCTAGTACTACAATTGATTGACTAATAACAAACAATATAAGTTACATTAAAAAAAAAACTTGGAATTTTGTCCGATTTTCTATTGCTTATTCCTCTTTTTACTCTAAAAATGAAAACAAATTCTAAATACTAATTCTTACCACTGGACTGAATCACGTTCCAAACTCGAGCGGCGCATCATCATATCACATCTTACCCGCTCCGCTACATCGCTTACCATCAGTTGAAACGGTCACATAATTTTGTACCTTTGTTTTGACTGCGGTCACATTTTTTTTAAACTACGGTGGGAGGCATACAAGCATACGACCCACCTGATGTAAAGCTGTTACCGTAGCCTATTAATGCTTGTAATACCTTTGAGTATCACCCGCGCGATGCCACCTCCGCTGCTAGCACAGCAACTCCTTAGGAGTTTACTGGTGTCCTCACTCACACGCAGGAACACAACAACCCTCCAGAGAGTTGTTATTTGGGTAAGGTTTTCTGTGTGGTGGAGGTACTTACCCAGATGGGCTGCTTTGATGCGCCACTACCTCTCTTAAAAACACCCAGACCAAGACAAACGTTTATTGCTTATCTACCTCGAACATTTTGACGAGCACGGTGGCTCAGTCAAGAATGACGTGACTTTAACACCAACGCTCGTGGGAGACAAACATTTTGTGTGCATGAACATCATGTCTGTTTGTCATGATCTCTGGATGTTTTGGAGGGGGCATCAATTATATTGTATGCCTCCCGAAATAGTATTAAAAAAACACATCTCACACGGGTGGCCTTACGCCACAAAATAAAGTATTTTATCTTCGCGCAGCTTGAAGCAGCGGGCTGTTTTTTTTCTAGCTGCTCGTGTATCGCTGCCCTTCAGCCCAAACTGGCAGCTACAAAATGGATCTGTACAAATATTATACATAGATTGCAAGTCTTCTTTCTATGTTTTGTTTATGGATCCTTACATCAATTGCCTCGTGCCGAAATATGGACATACAGATATACATTCTGTGTACTAAGTATCGGGAATTTGTCAATAAAACAAAAAATACAAATTATTCATCTAAATTTATTTTATCGCCTTCAAAGTAGGCCCCATCGCTTGCAATACAACATCTCCACCGCTTCACCCAGTCTTCCATACATTTTTCATAGGCTATTTGCGGTATGGCCTTTAGCTCATTCAGCGAATTTTCTTTTATGGCTTCTATCGACTCAAAACGTTTTCCTCGAAGTGGTAATTTTAACTTGGGAAATAAAAAAAAGTCAGACGGAGCCATATCAGGTGAATACGGTGCTTGGTCGAGAACTTTTGTTGAATTTTTCGCTAAAAACTCTTTCACTATAATGGCTGTGTGTGATGGTGCATTATCATGGTGCAGCATCCATGAGTTGTGTTGCCACAAATCTGGACGTTTTCGGCGGATACTCTCACGCAAACGCTTCATGACGCCTAAATAATATTCTTTATTCACTGTTTCTCCCTCTGGAAGGAATTCGGAGTGAACCACACCACGGTAGTCAAAAAAAACTGTCAGCATCACCTTGATTTTGGAGCGACTTTGCCGCGGTTTTTTGGGTTTCGGCTCGTTTTCGAGACGCCATTCTGAAGACTGTTGGCTTGTTTGCATGTCGTACTCATAAACCCATGTCTCGTCGCCAGTTATTATACGTTTCATAAAGGTCGGATCCGTAGAAGCTCGGGAAACCATGTCTTCAGCGACATGCTTTCGCTGCGCTTTTTGAACAAAATTGAGCTCTTTTGGAACTAGTCGAGCGGCGACGCGTTTCATGCCTAAAATGTCAATGAGAATGTTGTGGACGGACTTAAAAGATATGTTCACCTCACTAGCCAACTCTCTCAGACTCATACGTCGATTTTCGAGCACTAGCTTCTTGATTCTGTCGATGTTTTCTCTGGTCGTAGCGGTTGAAGGTCTACCAGAACGAGGCAAGTCTACTACTACTTCTCGGCCTTCTTTAAAAGCCTTATACCATTCATAAGCCCTTGTTTTCGATATACACGATTCGCCGTAGGTATTTCGCAACATTTTTAGTGATTCACCACATGAAATATCATTTGAAACACAAAATTTAAGGCACACTCTTTGTTCAACAATATTTTCCATTGTAAAAATCGCCGAGGACTCAAAACTATGACCAACAAAAAGTGTAGTTTAAAACAAATTAAATGACAGATCCCGCTCAAATTTTGCGCGCTAAATCAGTACAGTGCTACCAACATGCAGTAAAAAAATTAGAACGACCTCTTTTACGCGGGTCTTTTTATTGACATATTCCCGATACTTTTTACACAGAGTAGTATACCATATTTGCGATTGTGGCGCACAGATTGACAAAGATGTGATTTATTTCTCGGAAATGTTTATTTAAATTGAATATTAAATTTTGACGAGCTCGTAGAGGCAGCGGTTAATAACGCGGCTTTGTCACCGACGTGCGTGGGTTCGATTCCCACACAGGACGAAACATTTGTGTGCATGAACATGTCTGTTTGTCTTGGTCGGTGTGTTTTTAAGAGAGGCAGGGTGCATCAAAGCAGCCCGTCTGGGGATGAAAACCTCACAGAAAACCGCAGCCAAATAAGAACTCTCTGGACGGTTGTTCCTGCGTGTGAGCGAGATCACCGGTAAGCTCCTAAGGAGATGCTGTGTTTAACAGCAGGCATCGTGCGAGTGATACTTAAGGTATTACAAGCGTTAGATAGATAGATAGAATACACTTTATTTGCATAACACAGAATTTAAGGAAATACATTCAAAAGATTCTTACAATTATAGAAATGTACTATGCAACAAGGCGGCCTTATTGCTAAAAGCAATCTTTTCAAGGCAACCTTAAGGTAATGAAACAGATTACAAGATAAAGGTAGGGCTAGTCCGAAAGGAAATGAAGAATTAAATATAACTGATATTAATTTAAACGTATTGATATTAGTTACATGTATACAAATGTAAACATAACTACACACATATAGACAAATATGTATATATATTACATATATACGCGTATACATATCATTACATACACTGTACATAAATACACAAACATGTGTATGTTTCAAATGTCAGTTCTAACTAGTTGAAATCAGTTAGAAGATGATTTTTTACTAGTTTTTTGAAAATGGCAATAGAATTCGCTGTTCTGATAACCACTGGTAAACTATTCCACTGCCTAATAGCTTTGACGGTGAAGGATTGATCGAAGAATTTAGAGGAATGAGAGGGAAAGGACAGGGTAAGGTTTTCACAAGAACGAAGTTGCAAGTTGTGGGAGGAGGAGCAAAACTTAAACCAAAGTTTAAGATAAGGTGGCGCTAGAGCGTTGAAGAATATGAAATAGAGAAAGGATAGAATATGCAAATTTCTACGTTGGCGAATAGGTACCAATTTAAGTTGTTCGCGGTATTGAGTTACGTGCTCATATTTTCGGAGACCGAATATGAACCTAATACATAGATTCTGAAGAAGGGATTCTGCAAGAACTACTTTAGTGGCACTGGGCAAAAAAATTCTAATACGTCGGAGAGACACCGACGCAGCAAACATTTTCCTGCTAAGATCGGCAACCTGCGGCCTCCAAGATAACGTGGAATCGAAAATAATACCCAGATTTTTTACCGTTTCACTAAATGGAATGCAGGTACCATCAAACACAACCGAGAGGATTTGTGAAAAAACAAGCCCGGAAATAAACGCTGGACTGCCTAAAATTATACATTAGAATTTACTTGCATTTACTTTGAATCCGAAGCGTTTACTCCATGTCGACATCCGGTTTAAATCAGCATTAGTTAATTAATGGCCTGTGAGATGTTAGTAAGCGAGGCTTGAGAATAAAGGAGATTGGCGTTTTTCTTAGGGGAGTTCGGCCTGATCACCTACATGATAACTTTTACTGCCTCGTTAAAGTTCATTCCATAGGGAAACCAAAAAGTATTTTTAATTTTGCCAAAAACTTGGAGGTAATTAGAAAAAAAGTGTTAATTTTTGACAAATAAATAAGGTTATGTTTTCATTTGGTACCTACCTAATTCAATATGTGGTTTATTAGAGCAACCTGATTAATAAGTAAGCAATTATATAAAGGTAAGCAGTACCTACCTACGTAAAAATCGATCGCACAGAAAAATCTCAAAACAACAGCCATATGAATTGAAAAGAGAAGTTGACAAGATAAGTTTTTAAGGCATCAGTGTTGCCGTGCTGCCCTGTTTTGTTTAATCGATTAATCGATATTGACTAATCGATTGTTAAACTACAGTAAACAATAATAAATCCTTCCTTTGGAAAGCTCTTATTATTTTAAAAAATGCACAAAATATACAATGGCAGTAAATAAAAATCTTTATGAATCTAATAATATATTAATGTGTAACTGATAAAAAAATTCGTAATTCGTGTGAATCAATTCGTATGATAAATCAATTAGATAGAATGAGAAAAATATGCTTATTTCTCCAGTTACCCAAGTTCTACGAAGGTGGTTTTTAAATTAATATAAATTAGGAAAAATACAGTGTTTTTTGGTAAAAACCTTAAAGCTGTAGCACTTCAGGCGGGTTTCGACCCGCCAGTCGCCTTTGTAAATCATCTGCATAAAGGTGGTAGCGTTCATAGTTTACGGTAACCGCTTTGCATCAGGTGCGCTGTATACGTCCCAACGTTATATAAAACATATATATATATATATATATTTATTACATAAGATATCAAAGGAGCATACGGCCTGCCTGATGGTAAGCAGTTCACACGAACACTGGGGCCGTCACTTACACATTGCCCGCTCTGTAAAATCGCGTCTAACAAAATCGGTACATTTTCAGATACATTGACGAGCAGACTGAAGACAATGCGACACTACCGTCGCCAGCGCCGAAGAAGCGTCGTGCCGCGTCGCCATCTTTGGACAAAGAAAAGGAAAAAAATGAACCGCCAAAAGAGAAAATTGCCGAGAAAAATAATAAGCACTATAACACCGTTGCACAGGTGAGGAACTGAACTGTCGACTTGCGGTGTACATTTGTGGGCGTAAAAGTAAAACAGTCAACTGAGTGTGGGTCGGTTTCCGGCACGGAGGATTCCATACCAACGCCGTGCAAAAAACAATAAATCGCCATAATAATGAATTTATCGTAACCGCCTTTTTATTTTTAACTTTATTTTATGAAAGCGGAATAGTTTATTTGTTTCTTTGAATGCGCTAATATCTGGAATTTGAAAAATATTTTTTGTATGTGATAGCCCTATTCTACAAGAATGTATAGGCTATTTAATAATTTTTTTACAAAGTCGAAAGGAATACAAGCATACGGCCCACCTGATGTAAAGCGGTTACCGTAGCCTATGAACGCTTGTAATACATTAAGTATTACTCGCGCGATGCCTCCTCTCCTGCTAACACAGCAACTCCTTAGGAGCTTACGGGTGACCTCACTCACACGCAGGAACACAACAACCGTCTGAGGAGTTCTTATTTGGCTGCGGTTTTCCGTGAGGTGTAGGGTATTCCCCAGACGTGCTGCTTTGATGCGCCCTACCTCTCTTGAAAACATCCAGACCAATACAAATAGGTATGTTCATGCACACAAATGTTTGTCCTGTGTGAGAATCGAACCCACAAGCGGTTGGTGTCAACGTCGCATCATTCGCTACTGCGCCACCGAGCTCGTCTAGTCCTTAAGTATTAGCCCTTAGAAGCTGAGAAAAGAGAAAGTATTCCGTGGGAATAGCTCTTTCATGCTGTTCCCACGGAATGCAGATCAGATTGCAGCTTTGAAGTGCCATTTTTTTATCCAACGTCGGCCATACATACGGCTTCCTGATGATATGTGGTTGCAATACAATGAGTATCACTCGCGCGTTGCCATCCCTGCTGTTAACGCAGCAGTTCCTGGGGAGCAGTATCGCCACTCATTCGTAGATACACACGAATGCCTCAGGGAGTTATTTGGCTGCGGTTTTCAAATGCGCTCTACCTTAATTTTTTCCTTTAAGTAGCTTCATATTTTTGTTTTGTTTCAGGCTGAATTAGAAGATTTAAAGGAGCCATTTAAGCAAGGTATTTTTGATTTTGTTTATTCTACGCCGGGTGGCAAATAAGCATAATGCGCTTTCGACGTAAAGTATTACTAACTGTTATTGTAAGCTGATGCAAAGCAGTTAACGTAGCCTTTGAAAGCTTTGCAATGCATAAAGTGTAACTCGCTCGTTTTCACCCTTGCTGATAACGCAGCAACTTCTGAGGAGCTTACCGGTAACCTCACTCACTCGCAAGAACGCAACACGCCTTCGTGGAGTTGTTATTTGACTGTTGTTTTCTGCGATGTGGAGGTATTTCCAGACTTTAATGTGTCAGTTAAAACAGCTAGACTAAGACAAACAGACCTGTTCATGCACACAAATGTTTGTCCTGTGTGGGAATCGAACACACGAACCTTGGTGTCAAAGTAGCATTACTAACCACTATGTATATAAAAGTTTACTAAAGTGAGTAACTTTTCATTTGAAATCTGTTAAATAATGCAGAATAACTGCTCTTTTGCTTATTAAAAGCAAGAAAACGTAACCAAAAGACAATTAAATGTAAATTCTAATTCCTTCTATTATAAATTATTGTCGGGAATTCGATTATTGAAATCGTACTTTAGTTCAAATACTCATTTGCTGTTTTTGAAGAATTGTAAGAAATGTTAATGCATGACATTATTGAGATCTACGATTAAAATTCCATATGCCATTCCATTGGCATTATCTATCACTATATGTATGTTGTTGAATAAAAGTTGTATAAAAGTATAAAAAGAATGAACGTAGTGCTACCGTGATACTTCATTGTTGCTAGTGTCCATAATGCGGTATCTATAAAAATGAGAAAAAAAATTTACTAAATGTGAGGGGTTGTATGGTCATAGAACCTTTGCCTATTTGGTAAACAGAAAAAAAAAACAAGTGTAAAACTTAAAAACATTTCGTTCTAAATTCAAATTCTTCGCACCGCGTAAGCGATACGCGCGCAATTTAATGTCAAAATGGATAATAATTTTAATTCTAGTTCAAATTTATTTAGCCAAGATATATTTAGTCAATATAGTGATAACTTCGCTTTAGAATCGACTGCAGTTAGCGATGAAAATGATTTTAATTTTAAAGATGTCATAAATAATCTTACAGGTAAAATTAAATATTTTTTAATATTTGTCACACAAAAAACGAGAGCGTTTATAAATAAACATATTTTATTATATATATACACATACATAGTTACTAACTGTACCCCGTGTTTCTATATTCTTTAAAAACACGCATAAACCGCGCTCGGTCCCTGAATAAAGAGGTTATTCGTATACAGTTTAGTTTTTTTTATGCCACTAAAATAATGAACAACCTAACTAAAATATGGCCTCCTTAATGGTAAGCAGTTGGATCGTTTCCATGGATAGTTGCGATACCTGGGGTGTCATTCGAGCGTTGCCGATCCTAACAGTTTGTTAGTCAATGTCTTAAAACTTTAAAGAACGATATTATTAGAGATTGTATAATCGAATACTTATTTACCGAAACATCATTATTTTCACTACGAAAGAAAACTATAGATGTTAGTATTGAATAAATTGAAATTAAAATCTTGTAGTCCCTTAAAAAAATGCCATAGGCATGCAATCATATAGCCCATCTGATGTAATGAATGAACTAAACAATTTTTAACGGAAGTAACGCGTGTTTTATTTATTTTGTTGAACCTGACGTTTTTAACGCTTTGCAGCGTCCGTGGTCGCAGGAAGACTAAGGTGGTATTTGTCTTACATTAGTTATTCAATTATTACATCTACCGACATGGATGGATTAATTATATATGTTCCGATTCACACAAAAATCGCTCACAGTGTCCGAACGTTTGTTAGTATATCTCTGGGTTTGTGACTTGATTATTTTTATAACTGGATCCCAAGCAGATGGTACTTGCCAACCATCTTCTCTATTGAAATTGGGATGTTTTCTTATTTCAATAGCCTTGCGTAACATTCTCGACATGTAGCGATTCTCCTTGGCGAGGATTTGTGGTTTATCGAACCATATGTAATGATTTGGCTGGTCCAGTGTATGTTCACACATACTGCAGAGTTTTTATCGCGCCTATTCTAGATGTCAGCAATGTGTTCTTTCACACGAGTATCTATGCTTCTCTTTGTTTACCCTATGTATGATAAACCACATTCGCAGTCTAATTTGCATCTTGATGCAGGAGTAGTAGTAGTAGGAGCAGGTAGGCAGGTGAAAAGTGACTGTACATTAAAACTGACCATAGTTTCATCACTAGCCAATTTTAGGTCTTTTATTTGGCTAATGAAATGGTAGGAATCCTTAACATATGCACTTGTATGTCCATGAAGTTGTGAGAATACCTTCGATAGATGTTGAGCCAGTTTGGTTTGTGTCAATCTGGCTAACTATGGGTCGTAAAGGAATGCTGTTTTTATGTATTTTAGGTAATCCATACAGTTTTGGTGGTTTAACAAGAAGGTACAAGCATGTTTACGTCTAGATTCAGTTTTTCGGAGTGTTTCTTTACTAATTCTTTAGTTTTAGTGAGAATTTTTGCGGTGGGGTCTTTGTTTACCTTTTTATAAGTGGTGTCATCCGACAAAAGTTGTTGAAATATTCCGACGACCATGATTAATTACTGTTGCGTTTCCTTTATCTGCACGGAGAATTGTAAGGTCTGGGTTCTTGCGTAGGTTGTTGAGAGCAAGTAATTCGTTCATAGGAACATTCGGTTTAGGCGGACGGCTTTGACCTAAGACCGCAGAGACGTCTTGACGTATCGCTTCCAAATTTTCCTTTTTCATATTATTATTCCACAGACAATCTACTCGACTTCGCAGATAATTTGCTCAAACGGTACTTTCCTAGGTGCGAGTGCGAAATTCAGACCTTTATCAAGTGCCTGAAGGGCCGCGGATTCTATAGTGTGTGTTGACAGGTAGACAACTGATGGTGATGATATTGATGTTTGTGAGTTTGACGTTTCATTTTTAGCGTTGGATTTAAATTAAATTAAAATTAAATTTAAAAAAAAAACACGCGATACTTCCGTTAAAAATTGTTTAATTCAATGTGTAACAATCGCGAAAACCTAAGACAATACTAAAGAATGAACTGTTAAGTTGTAGAACGAGCTCCCTGCCGAGATTTTCCCAAGAAACTACAGTATGGGGTTCTTCAAGAAAGGCGTGAAGAGGTTCTTACAGGGTCGGCAACGCAAGAGTGACACACCCTTGGTGTTGCAAAATGTCCATAGGCTACGGTAACTGCTTACCATCAAGCAGGCCGTATGCTTGTTTGCCGCTATAGTGGTATTAAAAAAAAGCGGTTATCGTACCTATGAAACGCTTGCAATACTTTTAAGTATTACTCGCGCGTTGCCACCTCTGCTGCTAACACAACCACTACTTAGCTTACTGATAACCTTACTAACTCGTAGGAACTGTGAGGTGGGCATACTCCACCAACTTTGATGCGCTTTCCTCTCTTTAAAACAGCCAGACCAAGAACAGACATGTTTATTCACACACGTCGTTGTCCTGTGTAGGAATCGAACCCACGAGGCTTGGTGTCAAAGTTGCATTACTAACAGCTCCGCCGAAAAAGATCGTTCAGCTCAAATCAAAATAGAATACGAGTACGATACCTAATAGTAATTTTAAGAGAGGTGGGGCACATCAAAACAGCCCGTCTAAGGAAGTACCTCCACCTCACAAAACCCTAGCCAAATAACAACTCCCTAGAGATAAAACACAAATAAATGATTGTTCTGCGGTTGTAATTCTTATCGAGTACGGCATTAGAACGGTACAAAGGTTTAAAGTGTAAAACTTGAGCTGCACTTAGCTGTACCTATGTCCGTTATAGACTTTGAAACCATTCATCCCATTGTGATGAAACTTCTGAGTTATATTAAAAAAAACGCCCAGCGAAGCAGGCACAGCTAGTATGTATATGAAGTTAGTGGTACAATTATGATTCAAACCTGGACCCAGTCGCGTAATAGCTGATTCATTATCCATTGGGCTACTGTGTACTGCCACTGCTTCTACCTTTTGTAAAAAATCTATATGCGTGTACAAATATTGTTTGTTATTACAGAATTAAATACAATCAAAACTATTGATTCTATTAGTCAGCAACAATCTTCAAGTACAACTAAAAAAATAATACCTATATTTAACAAAAAACCAAAGAATGCTCAAAAGGACGTAAAGAAAGCTGTTTCCAAGCCAAAAAAGTTTGTGCCTCCAGTAAAATCATCTATGAATGCTACCGAAAATGTTGTAACTGAAAAAAAATCGGAAATTCAACCTAATTTCGATAACAAAGAGGGTAATTTACAACCAGCATTCGCAACGAACGAAATAAAAGAAAATGTTTGTGCAAATGTTTTACCAACATTTGAAAATACATTTTATGATTATACACCTTCGATATATGAAAATATTAATGGACATATGACAAACATTACGACGAATACGCCAACATTTGACAAACAGCATGATCAATGCGTTTTTCCTGAAACAAGAAAACCTAAATCTCATAAAGATTCAATAGGAGGTGTCATATTAGGCTCTTTAAATCTTTTATACGATGAAGAAACTTCCATTGATTTGTCGCAAAACAATGCAGATGTAACGTTTAATTTGTCGCAAAGTCGCAATGCGTCTTTCTGTTCAGTCGCGACATTACAAAAGACTTACAAAGATCTCGATTTGAAAAGTTTTGAAGCTAAAACTGAGGGAGATATAAGTTTTAATGACAAACAATATAAAATTCCAGAAGGAAAAGAGTTTTCAAACCTCTTTCGTGGCCGAAAGAAAAATGCTGAGAAACCAGCAGCACCTATGTCTATTGTGTTAGGAGACATTGGTTTTAATATGAAATATTCTGATTATATGAAAGCTTTACCATCACCTAATGAAGAGTTTGGCGGTTGCAAAGAAACTTATGTTCAAATACTACAAATGTATCCAAAGGAAAACCATATGATGATTAACATGGATGATAATGTATAAATTTGACTTATTTGTAATGATTATTCAATTATAATAAATAAATAGAAGTTTTTATGTTTAGTCTTTAGGTTTGATGCGTTTTGTGTTTATTTACTGATTTAAAACTTTAATATCTACAATCGGTTGGCACAAAACTTTGACCACATGAGCCATCCGCGTGAATTTTAATAGGTGTGTGTTATGGAAGCGCTTTTAACAGTGAAGAGAATACCGCTGATGTGGAGAGACGAGTGAGTTCAGGGAATAGTGTATATGGAGCGTTGGTCAAACTTCTAGGCAGCCGAAACCTAATCCAGAAAGCACAGTTAGCGCCAAGTTATGGAAGCGAAAGCTGGATAGATGACTTGGTTTAAACGAGCTCGGTGGTGGCGCAGTGGCGAAACGCGCTGTTACACCAATCCGACACCAACGTTCGTGGGTTCGAAGCCCACACAAGTCAAAAAGTCATGTCAGAATCTATGGGAGCCGGCGAACATTATCAAACAAATGGCTATAAATGTTATAGAAGCGGTGCTCTGCCTACCCCGCAAGGAGCATGGCGTGAACTTAATAACCTTAGTTTGAGTGTGCTTGTTTATGAAAATATGAAGTTTTCATAAACAATTTGGTATACATACGAGCCCCGTGGCGCAGTGGTGAAACTAGCTGTTACGTTACTTTGACACCAACGGTCGTGAGTTCGATCCCCCCCTACTAGCTGCGATCTTGCTACTGTAAGGGGAGGCACTTCTCCAATCGAACATGCAGGTTAAGCAACCTCAACCCCAGCCTGTCTATGGTTGGGTTTATCTATCTCGAGTTTCTTCTCCGTGCTTCGCAGGGCACGTTAAGCGGTCGGTCCCGGCTGTTGTCGATAGATAACAGTCCTTAAGATAAGTCAGTGGCCCTCGGGCGACTTGAAAACAACACTGGCCTCCTCCAATCCGCATTTGAGCAGCGTGGTGGAGTATGCTTTAAACTCCTTCCGTTGAAGGGAGACCCGTATCCCTGCAGTGGGATGAGTAAGGGTTGATGTGATGAGAGCGTTATGTGAGAGGCCAGCGTTCGGTGTTAGTACAACTCTGGCATTACCGGCGGGCGAAAAGGCCCTTGACACCTTGCATCGGTTGTCGGAGCACTGCTGTGGTCGGAGCGTCAGCCTCAGGTTTCATACAAGAGAAAGCCATTCTTACGACGTGTTTTATTTTTATGAAGAAATTCACAGCGGTTGGTATCGCTACTTTGACATCAAAGCTTGTATGTTCGATTCCCAGACAGTACAAATATTTGCGTGCAAATATGAACATGCCTGTTTGTCTTTGCTTGGGTATTTTCAACGTATAATAACTATGTATTTACAAAAAAAATGTATTTGCGTATGTTTATCAGTTGTCTAGTACCCATAACACAAGCTTCGCTTACTTTGAGTCTACATGGCGCTGTGTAATATGTACTACAATATTTATTATCAATTGTTTTGAATGATAATACGAGCTTAATTTGCTTTGGGGCTAGATGGCGCTGGGTAATTTGCCCGATAATGTTTATTTATTTATCTACTAGTTCAACCCTGGCGTATGATTTAAGAAAATTTCAAATATCATCATCTTTATTGATTTTTTGTGTCGGTCAGCACGTCAAGACTGACGTATACACGCAGAACTCTTACGAGCACCATATATTTTTGGAACCGTATATTTTTGGAAAAGGTAAAAGGAAGTTTCCTTTTACCTTTTCCAAAAATATATGGTGCTCGTAAGAGTTCTGCGTTTCCAAAAATATACGGTCCACCCATTGAATTATTATCTACTAGTGTACTAGAACCGACACCGCGAACGAAATGTTTGCGCCATGCTTTGTTGCCGATCGGCAACAACTCATTGCTGTACTGTGTTGAAGGAAACGCGTAAGCACCATGAAAATCACGGTGCTTTTGACCTTTTGGTCGCCAGAAAAATACCCCTTAGAAACGATTTAGTGCTGTATCTTCGAATCTTTAGGATAAACATCAAAATTATTTCAGCATAGACATTAGTTTTAATTATTACCAAAATGGAGCAAGACTTTTACTTAGGATAGCTCCTCTAGTACCTACGTAATAACTCAATAGGCCCACTTGAATTCGAGCGGTTATCGCACGCTACGAACTCTCGCAATACAATCGCAGGTGACGTTAGGTGCGATCTTGCTACTGTAAAGGGAGCCGCTTCTCCAATCGAGCTGTTTCGGTGCGCACTATCTTTTATGATTTTTAAAACGAGTTTTCTGTCTTGTTCAAATAAGACTTAAAATTATGACCAGCTTAGCAGTGAAAATCTTAGAATCAGGAACGCATACATCTACTTGCTGAGACTAGTAGATCTTTTGTTGTAAATTGTATTCGATTCTATAATAAATTACCTGAAACAGTTCTGTCCTTGCCCGATAATATGTTCAAAAGGCGCATCAAAACTACTCGCATGTAAGAAGGGTTATTACGGAATCTATGAATATCTGACTAGACAGTGGTGTCTAGAAATGATTCAGCACATGTATTATATATATGTTTTATTTACCACTAGACATCATTACTGACATAAATTAATTGTAATAGAAATTGACGATTTGAAAAAAGACTTATATTGGCAAGTTTATAACGTGATAAAAAGTGATAGCAAACAAGCAAACGGTCCGCTGCATAAAGCTGTTACGGCCTATTAAAGTAAGCAACAAAAAGAATGTCGCTAGCGCGATCCCACAGCCGCTGTCAACGCAGCAACTCCTTTTCTGATGACCTCCCTCATTGGCTACTCGCAAGAAATAGAAATATATTTATTCCAACTTCACATAATAATTTTACAATAAAGTATGTACACATACACACAAGTGAAGTCAGAATTGATCCCCACTCATGGTTCTATGCTAGGAACTCACAAAGTATTCCCAGCCCTGGTTTTCAAGAACACTACAACCCTCCAGGGAGTTAGACTGATGAGTCAGAGGTGGAGGTACTACACAGTAGGGCTGCTAGGATGCGCCCTACCTCACTTAAAACATCCGAACGAAGACAAACAGACGTGACGATCGGTGGTGCAGTGTTAAGTAACGTTACTTTGACACCGATGCTCATGGGTTCGACTCCCACACAGGACTAACATTTGTGTGCACGAACATGTCTGTTCGTCTTGGCGTTTTCTATGTATCATAAGTATCTATTTACAAAAAATATATATTTATCAGTTGTCTAGTACACATAACACAAGTTCGGCTTACTTTGAGGCTAGGTGGCGCTGTATAATTTGTCCTACAATATTTATTCACTAGTTGTGTTCTCGCATATGTGTCTTCTGTATGTATAAATGTGTCTCGGGAAACTGTAAATTATTTAGGCTTCTTTTTCTTTCCCAGACGCGACAGAAAAAGACAACATCCTAATTGCATACCTACCAACCGGCCAGTACGTGGGTATAAAACTGTTTCAGTCGAGGCCGGCAACGTTCAAAAACGAATCGTCGAGACTACAATGGGACAAACAGGCTGCTTCAAACGCTGTCACGCTGAAATTACAGTTGGGTAAGTGATCATCACATCACCCATCAGCACAAATCTATAAGCCACTTGATTGGCATGAACCGAAGCGCGTTATGAAAAAATGATGAGTGAAATTTTAAGATACTGTAACACAAAAGTAACAGGTTAAAGCTGCCCGCTAAACCGCTCATTAAACCACGAAAATATGCTCAAAACTGCAGCCAAATAACAATTCTCTGGAGGGTTATTGTGTTCATGTGAGTGAGTGACGTTATTACCTCACGGAAAACTGCAGCCATATAACAATTCCCTGGAGGGTTATTGTGTTCATTCGAGTAAGTGACGTTACTACCTGCTTTGGCTGCAGTTTTCCGTGAGGTAGTAACGTCACTCAGTTGCCTGAACACAATAACCGTCCAGGGAATTGTTATTTGGCTGCAGATTTCTGTGCGGTGGTAACGTCATTCACCCGCATGAACACAACAACATTCCTCCAGGGATTTGTTATTTAATGATGCCAGAGAACTATAACTTCTCACGCGCGTACATAAGTACACGCACCCATTTTTTTTACACAACTGTTTTTTACTCTTTCATTTACTACACTTATCAAAATTATAATCGGAAAATTAATATTTTTACAGTAGCCTAAAATGGGCATTAAAAGTAGATATTTTTTTCTGTAGGAAATTTGAGATTTTTTAATAAAATTACACATTTGATAGAGAAAAAAAATCTTTCTACTTTTTAGCCGTCTTTACGAATTTATATTTAAAGTAGGTAGTAGGTACACGTACAAATTATTACGTGCGGGAGTGTAGCGGCGGTGCGTGCGTGGGCGCGAGGGATATTAAGCACGGCGTAGCCACGACTGGCGTACCTTGAGCAACGATAAATTTTGTCAGTTCGTGCGTGCGACAACGCACACGTACGGGATGGTACGGGCGCGCACACATACAAACCGAACGCGGTGCGTATCTATGAAGATAACCTATTTATTTAATTTTACTATGACGTAGTGTTGGGAGGATATTTTAGGAGGAGCTGAGGGCCCCCCAGCTCTAGCGCTTAGTGCTTAGACATTTCATGCCCCACAAACGCTACTAATTAAAGAGTCAGAAGTGGGATGAGTGCCCATTGTCAGAACTTCTCCAATATACGTTCTATATTGACTTCCTTTATTTTTGTACAACATTGGAAGGCATACAAGCATAAGACTCACCGGATATGAGTAGTGATCATCGACAGCTGTCAAAATATAGTTCTACTACACCAACCCTAACTCATACCACTGCTGGGATACGGGTCTCCCTTCTCACTTCACCACGCTGCTGGTTACTGGAGGCCATTGTTTTCAAGCCACCAAAAGGCTACTGACTTAGCTTCACGACTGTCATCTGTCGGTAACAGCTGCGATCGATGGCTTAACGTGCCCTCCGGAACACGGAGAAGCTCGAGATAAATAAACACATCCATAGACAGGCAGCAGTCGACGTTGCTTAACTTAAAGCTTAACTTACGTATTCTGTTAGAATGACAGGCGCAACGACGCCATCGAGAAGTATAGCTCATTTAAGCACTATTTAACGGTGACAGATCAAGCTATACAAAACCGATAAAAAATCAAAGACGTAAGATGCATGGGCATCAGTAGGGCGATTCTACTAAAATGCAACTGCACTGCAGCGCAGCGTGTGTAGCGACGTTTAACGAAACGTCAAAATGTACGCATTTTGACACGCCGCGCTGCAGTGCAGTTGCAGTTTTTTTAGTGGAATCGGCCTACGGGCTTGACTTGTACGTTTATTATCAATTCTTATATATTTCAGAGCGCGGTCAAATTAAACCGGAATCGATTCTGGCACAACTAGTAATGGACCTGAACTTAACTGATGAAGAAAAGGCTATATTGGACAAGGAAAGAGAAACCGGTTAGTAAACTATGTATATCTATCTATAACTTCACGCCTTGCGGGGAGGCAGAGAGAATCGAGCGCCACATGACACGATCTTTACAAACCTCACTCGCTTCTTTAACATTCCTTGCTCTTATGCACGCTTATCACCTGATAAAACAGGATCATTTTGGTCATGGTAGGTAATTCTTGGCCTTCCTCGGCTCCTACATTCTACTTTCGCTTTGTATATCTGATTCGTAATTCTTTCTTCCTGCATTCTTTCTACATATCCGAACCAACGGCGCTTCTTATTGAAGTGAAAACTTTTTAGCGGCGTTGTGCACTTTTTGGGATGAGTAAAAAATGTTAAACTCGCGTCAGGACACGTGACCCTGACCGTAAGATTTTGGTGAGAATTAGAACTTAAGTTCGCTGCAGCGCTAAAACATTAGTTACCTCTAATTAAACAATTAAAACATGAAGCGCTAGATCGTTCATAGGGCATTATTTTCTCGCGACCAAAACGTTGTAAGCGCCATGGAATTCTTGGCGCTTACGCGTTTCGTTCAACGTAGTTTATCAACATCGCTGTTTGATTTAAGCGGCGCAGGGCGCTTGCGCGAGTGTGCGTTTTGGTTTTGTTAGACATGTGTAACTCAGCAAAAATTCATGCGAAATTATTCCCTAACCATCCCAAAATATTCAAAAATGCACAACGTTAATGTTCAAGTTTTCACTTCTGCCGGCACACCCGGAGTGCAACACGTTTTTATTTTAACACCGACACTTTCTAGTTTATACATGTTAAATTCTACTACTGAATTCGTGTTCTCGAATTTTTGTATGTGTTTGTAATTGTCACTTGTTCGGCGGTGAAGGAAAACATCGTGATGAAACCCGCACGTCCATGGAATTATGTGACCTAACCTAAGGATAATCTGACTTACCTTGTGGGTTGTGGATCTTTCGGCGGTCGTTCCATGTCAAAAACACTGCGAGAAAAAAGGAAGGACATACTTATCGTCTGATTTGTAACAAAACTCAGTAAAGGCCGGAACGTTTACCATTTATATCTCGTCTCGTTGAAAGCAATTTACTTATGTTGTAATTATGGTCGCCTCAAAAATATAAATAAATCACTTGAACGTATCGCTTGATTTTCTCATAACGTTGGCCTATTTTCCAGACGAGAAGAAGTCCAGAGTACAGTTCCTGAAGACTGAAATGAAGCTGATCGAGTTGGACGCGAAGATCAAGACCTGTTTGTGCCTGGAGAAAGCTGATACTGAACTCTGTCTGAAGTTACTCGATGAATTGATGGGTAAGCAATATTTAGTCACAATTATAAGCACTAGGTCCAAGCTTTCGTGGGTTCGATTCCTACACGGGGCAAACATTTCTGTGAACATACCTATCGGTTTGTCTGGCACAATGGAAACATAATAAGCACTAGGTCCAAGCTTTCGTGGGTTCGATTCCTACACGAGACAAACTATTCTGTGGATCAACCTATCTGTTTGTCTGACGCAATGGAAACATAATAAGCACTAGGTCCAAGCTTTCTTGGGTTCGATTGCCACACACAGCAAACATTTGTATGGTTGAACCTGTCTGTTTGTCTCCATGTGGATGTTTTAAGAGAGATAGGGCTCAACAAATTAGCCAGACGGGCAAGTGTCTCCACCACATAGAAAACCGCAGCCAAATAACAACTCCCTGGAGCGTTGTTGTGTTCCTGCGTGTGAGTGAGGTCACCAGTAAGCTCCTAATGAGTTGCTGTGTAAGCAGCAGAGGAGGAATCGCGCGAGTGATACATAATTTATTACAAGCGTTAATATGCTACGGTAACTGCTTTACATCAGGTGGGCCGTAGGCTTGTATGTCTACCCACGTTGTGTTTGATGAAAGTTTATTTCGTGATAAAAGGGGGAGACTTTGTACAAAAGTCGTCTGCATGGGTACCTCTGGCTCGCCTAGTTCTACCGCCAAGCAGTTATATTTATATAGCTGTGTTCCGGTTTGAAGGGTGAGATATGGCAAAGAAATTACTGGGTACTGTGACGAAAGAGCCTTAGGTCACAAGATTGGCAGCGCGCGAGCAACATCCCCGTGGTGTTGCGACCGTCTGATGCGGGCCGTATGCTTGTTTGCCAATCTAGTTGTATAAAAAAAAGCTTTAAATAACCATTTGTATGGTTTACATTTTGTCTCAAGCGCGTGTGAACACGATACAGTACCGGGATGGTATACGAAACTCATTCCCGCTTTTGAAATGTTTTACAGAACTGGAAGTGAAGCCGTTAATGCTGTTGAAACATCCGACATGCGTTGAGACCGTGAAGCGAATGCGGGCGTATGTCGGAAACACTCCATCTTGGGACCTCAGCGAGAACGATGCTCTGGTGTTCAGCAAGCAAGCACACAGGATCAGGAAGCGAGCTGATGCACTCTACAAGAATATGAAGGTACGTTTTTAAATACAGCTGTCAAAAGTTTTTTAATACAGCTGTCTTGAGTATCACTCGCGTGATGCCGCCTCTGCTGCTGACACAGCTACTCTTTAGCTTACTGGTGACCTCACTCACACACAGGAACACAACAACCCTCTAGGGAGTTGTAATTTTGCTGCGGTTTTCTGTGAGGTACTTCCCCAGCCGGGCTGCTTTGATGCGCCCTACCTCTCTTAAAACATCCAGACCAAGACAAACAGATGTGTTCAGGCACACAAATGTTTGCCTTGAGTGGGAATCGAACCCACGAGCGTTGATGTCAAAGTCGCGTCATTCACGACTGCGCCATCGAGCTCGTCAAGATATAGTGTCCATAGATATAGACGATTCCTGATAATTAGACTTGTTTACAGGACAAGTTGTGACAAGCGACAAGTGAAACGGTTACCGGAGTTATTACTCTCCGGTAACCGTTTCACATCAGACAGACAACATGCTCGTTTCCCAGCCAAGTCAAGGAGTGATGACGAGACTTACTCTGGAAATCAATGCTCAAAATGGAGTCATGTGGCGTTCAGTGCTCTGTCTTTTTTCTTGTACGGCCCACCTGGTGTAAAGTGGTTACCGTAGCCTATGAACGCTTGCAATACATTAAGTATCACTCGAGTGATGTTACCTCTGCTACTAACTCGGCAAATCCTTAGGAGCCTACTGGTGACGTCATTCACACGCAGACACACAACAACCATCTAGGGAGTTATTTCGGTGCGGTGTTCTGTGAGGTGAAGGTACTTCACCAGAAGGGCTGCTTAGACGCGCTCTACCTCTTTTAAAAACACCCAGACCAAGACAAACAGACATGTTCATGCACGTAAATGTTCGTCCTGTGTGGGAATCGAACCCACGAGCGTTGGTGTCAAAGTAATGTAACAGCTCATCTCACCGCTGCGCCACCGATCTCGTCGTGTCTAACCCGCAATGTACTCGGTGTGAAGATATAGATAAATTTAAACTATTATATATTTTTTTTGACAGGAGCTGTTCACAACCCCCGATGGTTTGTCATTCTGGGAGTATTTCTCGGAGCGAGTGATACAGTTCAAGAAAGTCACCTCCAAGTTGAGTGCTGATGAACTCCTGGAGATGGTTCATGAACCATTAGGTAAATCAACAAAACTATAAAACTGACATAAAGAGCTGTGATTGTCCAGCGGATTTATTTATTTACTAGCTGTGCCCGCGACTTCGTCCGCGTGGAATATTATTTATTTATACGAATAAAAATAAATAAAATTTCTAAAATAAAGTAGTAATAGTACCCTTAGTTACTTTTACGTTACTTAGTAAATATGTTCATTTCGGTATATGTACCGTGTATATATCCATATGCATTTAGTAAAAGCTGTTATTTTAATATTACAAACAGAAACTCCAATCTTATTTATCTGTATAAATAGCATTACAGTAATAAACTATTGCGCCATAAATTCCATTCTGTGTTTCATAATTTAATAACAATACTATTTCATTAATAATCATTTATTAATTGTCCTACTTAACTACCAGAGGGAGACTTTGTACAAAAGTCGTCTGCGTGGGGTACCTTTGTCTCGCCTATTTCTACCGCCAAGCAGCTATATTTATATAGCTGTGTTCCGGTTTGAATGGTGAGATATGGCACAGGAATTACTGGGTACTGTGACGAAACATCCTTACGTCACAATATGGCAGCGCGCGAGTAACGTCCCCGTGGTGTTGTCAATAGGCTGCGGTGACCGACCGACCATCTAATGCGGGCCGCATGATTGTTTGTCGATCTGGTTTCTTAAAAAAAATACCGCCCATCCTCTCGCAATGTGTAGGGCATTTATAATTGACATTCATTGATTTCTCTGCAAACAGATCAAAGTCGGCTGTTGATGACAGAAGGTCATTGAAAAAAGTTATTGCGCGTACAAGAGGTGCCTTCGAGTGGGATACTTGTTTTGAGTCCTAGGTAGTAGTAGTATCCTAGTAGAAAGTAAAAGATGAAGGGCCAGACTATTTTGTCGAGCTCGGTGGCTCAGTCGTGAAAGACGTGACTTTGACACCAACGCTCGTGGGTTCGATTCCCACACAAGACTAACATTTGTGTGCATGAACATGTCTGTTGGTCTTGGTCTGGATGTTTTGAGAGAAGTAGGGCGCATCAAAGCAGCCCATCTGGGGAAGCACCTCCACCTAACAGAAAACCGCGGGCAAATAGTAACTTGGTTTGGTTGTTAAGAGATAGGGTGCATCAAAGCAGCCAGTCTGGGGGAGTACCTCCAGTACTTGCCCAGACTGGCTGCTTTCCTTCCCCAGACGCGTACTTCCTCTCACAGAAAACCGCAGCCAAATAACAACTTCATAGAGGGTTGTTGTGTTCCTGCATGTGAGTGAGGCCTCCAGTAAGCCCCTAAGGAGTTGCTGTTTAAGCAGCAGATGTGTCATCGCGCGAGTAATACTTATTACATTACAAGCGTTCATAGGCTACGGTTGCCGCTTTTCAGCAGGCGGGCCGTATGCTTGTATGACTCCCGAAGTTGTATAAAGAAAACCTAGCGGAGGCACACAAAGGGGTTAGTTAATATCAAACTGAAGAGTTTAATGAACTTATTATTTTCAGAAATGTCACTTCCGAATGCACACAACATGAAGGCAGCGATAGACGCGGCTAATGACGAGGAACTACAGGGGAAAGAAGATGACTCTGCCAACCAGAAGAAAAAAATAGGTATATTATATAGATAAATGAAAAAATATGAACTTTTGGAGGTAGGGTAGGGCTCATTGGAGCAGCCCAATTGAGGAAGTACCTCCACTACACAGAAAATCGCAGTCGAATAACAACTCCCTGCAGAGCTGTTGTGTTCTTGCGCGTGAGTGAAGTTACCGGTAAAGTCCTAAGGAGTTGCTGTATTAGCAGCAAGGCCACCCCGCGAGCAATACGTCCTGTATATTATATAATAATTAATTAGTTCACTGTCACTTCGGAGATCCATCCAAGCCACCGCCTGCCGAAAGTACCAATCAGATAGCTAGTTGTAGTTGTAATATCTTTATTGTACGATAAATTACAATGAAATTAAATCTAGTGTTAGGTAGTTATGGCAGGCGTCGGTCCCTCTTCTGTAATACCCCAGTAACAATAATCCCACCAGATCTCATGAAATAGCTTAATCATTTCCGACACATTCACAATAGTTCGAGATCTGTTCGAGGATAATATATAATATCCCCCGGAGCGGGTCACGGCGAGTGTAATGCATTACATCAATCTTCTCAAAGGAGCCTCTACGCTTTTGATCCATATCTCCGCGCACATCTATCAAATGACCGAGTTAATAGCCGTGAATAAAAAAAAATTACTTTATGTAAAAATTATGAGTAAGGGACACTTCGGCGTATGAGTGGTTTTCCATATATCCCTTGCCTAATTTCACGCAGGGTCCCTTGCGGTGTAGAGAGAGGGAGAGTCATAAGACGCGGTTCTTACGTACCTCGCTCGCTTCTTTAATTTTCGTAGCTCTTTTTATGCACGTTCGCCGGTTCCTAGGGCTTCTGACATCTTCTTGTGATGAAACGTGACCTATCGGCTCCTATATCATTCCACTTTCGTGTCATACTTTCGACCTGCATTCTTTCAACATGCCCGTACCAACGATTCATACCTTATCTTTACTTGCTTAATTATTATAATTTGTTATTAAAGTACTTATGTTCGAATTTTACAGACCCCTTGCATGTCGGAATTGCCTTTTGCTGTATAGTAGTTATAAGTCATAATGTAACTATTAGTATAGGGCGCAATATGTTTTTAGCTGTGTAATCGTACTACATAAGACGTATGTACAGAATATATTAATTTATTATATCTCTTTGCCACAGCCAAACCAAAGAAAGCGCCCAACAATACACCAGTAAAACCGGCAACTAAACGTCAAAACTCAAGGAAACAACAGGAAGAAAAAGATAGCAATGAAGAACAAACAGATGATAAATCTACTGAGAAAAACGAGAAACCCGTAGAAGCCGAAGGTGCTGCAAAGGAAAAGGAAACTAAACAAAAAGAGGCTAATGAAAAAGACAGCAAAAGAAAAGATAGCATTGAAAAAGAGGTCAAAGGAAAAGATAGCAATGATAAGGAGAGCAAGGGGAAAGATAATAGCGACAGAGAAACCAAGGAAAATGATTGTGAAAAAGAAATCAAGGGAAAAGACAGCGAAAAAGAAACCAAGGGAAAAGACAGCGAAAAAGAGAGCAAAGGTAAAGATAGCAAACAAAAGGATACCAATGAGAAAGAGAGTAAGGGTAAAAATAACAAGTCTAAAGATAGCAAAGAAAAAGAAAGCAAACAAAAAGAAAACGCAAAAGACAGTATAGAAGAAAGTACAAATAAAGATAAAAATTCAAAGGAAAAAGAATCTTCGAGCAAAGGTAAAAGTACCAGTAAAGAAAATAACATGGATGTCGGCGATAATAAAGAAATTGAAACTGACGCGCCGAAAGATGTACAAGAAAAAGACACGGAAGTAGCAAAGGAGAGTGCAAGTACAAAAGACAGCGAACATGAGAAAGAGAGCGAGAAAGGAGAGAACAGTGACGAAAAAGACAAGGGAAAAGAAAAGGACAAAGATACTGCGGAGCCAAGAGCGAAACGATCGAGAGAGGTAAGTCGTTAAATATTTGGGGGCTGACGGAAACCTGCGTAAACCTGGCCTAAACCCGATTCAAACCAACCCGGTTTCGGTTAGGATTGAGTTAATTACAGTTCAGTTGCGATGAAACTTGTACCATACTAAGTTTGATTGTGAAGGAAAGTTGTTCAACAATTCAGTTCAGAATTTCTTACCATTCCTGAACTGTGTTAGATATATCTTTCAATATTAGTTGTAATATATAAATCTTTATCACATCGAGCTCGGTAGCGCAGTCGTGAATGATGCGATTTTGTCACCAACGCTCGTGGGTTCGATTCCCATACGGACAAATATTTGTGCGCATGAACATGTCTGTTTGTCTCCATCTCCCTACAGTTGAAAGTAGGTCTCCCTTGATGTTAAAGTAGCTTTGCTAATCACTTAGCCATCGGACTCATAATCATTTTTTATATCTTATAGTATACATAAACAAGCTACAAAGCGCTCCCGTACTAGTATGAACTGTAAGCAAATATAAACAACACGATGTATAAAGCGTCGCTGTTGACTTTTAGTGACTAGAGCTTCTATCAGAGATAACGTTCTTTTTTTGTACTACGTCGGGGAGGCATACGAGCATACGGCCCACCTGATGTAAAGCGAGTACCGTAGCCTATTAACGCTTGAGATATATTAAGTATCACTCGCGCGATGCCTCCTCTGCTGCTTACACAACAACTCTCTAGGTAGTTGTTATTTAGCTGCAGTTTTCTGTGAGGTGGAGGTACTTCCCCAGACGGGCTGCTACTCGCACTACCTCTTAACCCTTCGAAACCCGGGTGGTCGTATACGACCGCGAAATGTATGGGAAAACGTATATAACGGGTTCTGACTGCTCAAAAACATCCACACCAAGAAAAACAGACATACATGTTCATGCCCACAAATGTTTATTTATTTTTTATTTATTTATTTTTTATTTATTTATTTAAACTTTGTGCACACAGGTGTACAACGGCGGACATAATGCTATACAAGCATTCTCTACCAGTCAACCTTAGGGTGATGCAGAAAATAGAATATAAGTAGTGCACAAGGGAACATCATCAACAAATACAATGCAATAATAAAACATATATTCATAGATAAAAATTAAAAATACGTTATATCCGAGGGTTATTTGAAAAGTTCTTAGCCTAACATGGTTAGTCATTGGTTTTTTTTTATAACTACCCTCATTTTGTAGTTACATTATTTAGCAACAAGTATGCACAGTTTAGTTTATTAGCACAGTAACTCATTGTTCGTTTACACGTGAAGTCAAGTCAGAGCTATTTTTGAAAATGGATAAAATTGAACATCGTGCAGTGATAAAATACCTGAATTTGAAAGGTTTAACTCCAAAAGCTATACATGAAGACATGTCTGCTACTTTGGGTGAGTCCGCTCCTTCGTATGCGACTGTTAAAAACTGGATGGCAGAGTTTAAACGTGGTCGTGAGATCATTCAAGATGAGCCCCGTAGTGGCCGGCCTTCGACTGCTTCCACTGATCAAAACAAAGAAAAAATCTGTGATTTAATTTTATCTGATCGAAGATTGACTGTCGAGGAGATAGTTAAGACTGTAGGCATCTCATCTGAGCGAACACATCATATAATTACTACTGAACTTGGATTCTCTAAGGTGTCTGCGCGGTGGGTACCGCGACTGCTTTCTGTGGAACAAAAACGCAACCGACTCACAACTTCTCGCGACTGTTTAGAGTTATATGAAGCTGACCCAATAGAATTTGTTCAAAGATTTATAACCATGGATGAAACTTGGGTTCAGCACAATACACCCGAGACAAAAGAACAGTCGAAACAATGGAAAAGAGCAGGATCGCCCACCCCAAAGAAGGCAAAGGTGGTTTTATCGGCGGGCAAAGTCATGGCATCCGTTTTTTGGGGTGCAAAGGGTATAATTCTCGTGGATTATTTAAAAAGGGTGAAACAATAAACTCCGATTACTATTGCAACCTGTTGCGTCGTTTGAGAGAAGAAATCAAAGAAAAACGTCCAGGTTTATTGAGAAGAAAAGTCTTGTTTCATCAGGACAATGCGCGCGTTCACACCTCTGTGCAATCCATGGCAGAAATCAAATCAAAAGAAAAATGTGGCTTCGAATTGTTACCTCATCCCCCATATTCACCGGATTTAGCACCGTCCGACTTTTATCTGTTCCCAAAGCTGAAAAAAATTTTAGGTGGTAAACATTTTTTTACAAATGAAGAGGTCATAGCCACTGTGGACGCTTATTTTGAGGAGTTAGACAAAGATTTTTTTAAAACGGGTATTGAAGCCTTACCGGGTCGATGGAAAAAGTGTTTTGAGCTCGGAGGAGAGTATATTGAAAAATAAAAATAAACTCAAAATCGTGTGGTTTCATTAAGTATGTTAGGCTAAGAACTTTTCAAATGACCCTCGTACATACATACTTCAATATAGACATGATACGTAATGTATATAGAATATATACATATAAAAACAAATACATAATTACATTATGTCTGCGATTCCTGAATCTTGCCCAGGAAATAGGTGCATGTCAAATGTTTGTACTGTGTGGGAATCGAACTGACGAGTGTTGGTGTGAAAGTTGCGCCACCCAGCTCGTCAAAAAGATGTTATGATCTCCTTTTATTTTCAGAGCAAGAAGACTGAACCTCCGCCCCCCAGGTCTCCAGCAAAAAGGAAATCTAAATTCTAAAAAGTTACCAACTTGAAAAATTGGATGTTATTTTTATACTGTAACACGCACACGTGGCTGTTTCTTTGGTTGGATTCAAACGAATAGTAATTATTAATAATACTATGTTTTAATAAGCGGTAGTGGATTCGATTTTAAATAAGCTACCTATATAGGTAGAACTTATTTTTGTACGATACAAATATAATGCATATGCGACGCTCTTGGTATTGCAAGGGTCAAAGGGTTGCAGAAACTGCTTACCATAAAGGACCCTATACGCTTGTTTGACATCTCAGTGGTATAAAAAAATCTGTAATCAATGAATTTAAAAATTGTATAATTTCATCACACATATTTATGTAGTTAATAGATGCAGACGTTATTTTGCAAAGTCAATATTACATGCAATTTGATCTAACCTGCTGTGTGTGCTTCCGCCACCAATTAGTTCATGCGTACTATGTCCGGCCGGCACCCACCCACTAACGTGATTAGATGCAAGATGCCATCGCTGTGATGGCTGCTCCGGTAGTCTGCCAATCTGGTGGCGGAAGCACACAAAGCAGATTAAATCAAATTGCATGCATATTTATGTTTCTGTATATTTTGTGTAAAACTGTGTATTTTTCTTGGAAATACGAAATCCGTGGGGAAATTAACGTGGAAGGCGAATTTTGTATCCAATACGAAATATACTTTTTTGTAAACAAAAATCAATATCCAGTAGTCAACGGTCAGCTCAGCGTCAGCTGCGCGCTATCCATTGACCTTTTGTTTATTGATTAGCTTTGTATATTTGGAGCAACTTTTAACCCTGCAAAGTTTGTTAATTTTGTTGAACCCTATATGTTGCGTACTTAACTTACGTATAAGCAATGTAACTTACCTGATTACGGCTAAGCCTAAAGGTTATTTATTATGTTTCGCGCTATTAACCTAACCACTTTTGATCATAAATTGCCTTTCGATGCACAAAGTCCGATTCTTATAGTTTCAATATTTCCAATCTTACAGGGTAGGCAACGCAAGAGTGACACCCCTGGTGTTGCAAATGCCCATAGGCTACGGTAACTGCTTACCATCAGGCAGGCCGTACACCAGTTTGCCACCTTAGTGGTATAAAAAAAACACACCTACACACAATTCTTAAATATCAAAAACTATTGACCGAAGCACAGCTAGTTCAACCAATGATGTTGCAAGCGCTCCTTGGCTGAGGTATACATACATATTTTATTAAATAAATCATACTCAGACAGATAACTTCGCCGCCGGTTCTATACAACAAATGTTACATCTACTGCATATGAGAATGTTGTCACTGGAGGTTATTATTGTAAACCACGAATTCATATTATAGAAAAACCACGTCATAGAAAAATGACGGCAGGGAATGACCTTTTTTTATACTACGTCGGGAGGCATACAAGCATACGGCCCACCTGATGTAAAGCGGATACCGTAGCCTATTAACGGTTGCGATATAATAAGTAACACTCGCGCGATGCCTCCTCTGCTGCTTACACAGCAACTCCGTGGGAGCTTAATGGTGACCTCACTCACACGCAGGAACACAACAACCGTCTAGGGAGTTATTTGGCTGCGGTTTTTATTTTTTCTCTGACCTATATTTAAATTCATCACCATCATTTATAAAGTACAATTGATTTTGAATAATTAAAACCTTTCCGATTCACTGTCATCCTGCATGATATCACCCGAAACATCCTTAGAGCTTAAAGTTTGGTGAGAATTACACATAAACAAGCAGTGATTTCATAATGGATAAGAAACCGATCTATTAATTGAATGGTATCATTAAATTTGTGATTTATGTACATATCTGTAATTATCACTTGCTCGGCGGTGATGGAAAACATCGTGAGGAAACTTGCAAATTCCAGAAAGTATATTTTAAAAAGACGAGACCAAACTAAGACAGGTCGGATTTTAGACTTGAGTTGTGGAGATCTTACGACGGTCGCTCCATGTCAAGATTAGTATCTTCACCAAAACGTTTAGGCCAGACAGGGAATCCTGGGACAAGGGACAATAGGAAACGCGACAAGTCCAGAAGAAGTTACATAAAAGATCTTAATTATTTTTTTCCATGTAAGGATTGTAATATGTCGCAACTGAGTGGTTAAATAATATTCTACCTACTACTTATTAAAACATGTTTGTATAAAATCAACTTACAATTATGTTAGAGCAAATTTCGTTCAAGTCTATGACTATTGATACTCGTAATATCATTGTAGCTGAAAAGTGGAATTTATTGTTCATGTTGGAAAACATTTGGAAAATTGTCTATTGGATTGGCAATTTTACCATTTTCTGATGTTGCCCATTCTAAGCTTCCAGCGGGTTAAATAGAATTAATGTCAAAAAATCATTTTTTTTATTAAAAAAAATTCTTACGGATATTTCGTAAAATCTTTTTTTTATCTTTATTATAATTTCATGTAGTTGAAAATATTGTTTATATTATATATTCTAATATGTATCTGATTCACTTGGACTGATATTATTGAAGATTTATAAACGCTGACGTAGTTTGAAGATTGAAAATAGTATTGATCAATTTTTATAATACTATCAAATAGAGTTTTAAGGCTAAACTGGACCCAGCAGTGGAAACCTGTGAACATTTTCCAAAAAAAAAAACAATCAAAGACAAGTAGCTTCTTGGTATAAAAAAGTATAAGGACTATTGTCGACGAAAGCTCGGCCTTTGAACGAAGCATTCAGTTAGAATTATGTAAATGAATTTAAAGCTTTAGCTTGTTTAAAAGCTAAAGCTTTAAATTCATTTACAATAACAGTGACAGTTTTAAATATAATAGCATAGATGTTCGGTCGGTTCGCAGCGCTGAATTATTTCCAGGCTCTTTTGCCGCTTAGATATTCATTTACTCTATAATAATGCAAAGGTATTTTGAATGTGCCTTAAACATATTTTCAGAATAGCTGAATTGTTCAAACAATTTGTAGAATCTATTATAATTTACAACAAAATATTTGCCCGTCCTAGCAAGTTTACGGTAAAGGAAAAAATCAAGGATACATCCGAGGGTATGTCCAAGAAATTATATGTTGAAAGACTTTGCGAACCTTAGAAACCCTTAGTTTTCTCTCTCGGTTGTGGAGGTCTGGCGGCAGTCGCTCTATGTTAAAATTTGTGTCTTTGCCATATGTTTAGGCTTAGATAGCGGACCCCCACCAATCTTAATGGATTATGAAACTGGATAATGCTAGGAGAAACTTACAGGTCATAAGCATGCAGTTGTGCGCATGAAAAAACAATATGGCCGTCAAAAATATTTATAGTTTTCAGCTATGCACATTTGGTAGTATATTAAAAATTGGTTAATACAAAAGACATTTTTTTCCACACACGAATAATATATACTAAATGTTGTTTTCATTGTAAGCGACGATCAAACGTATTTTCCCGAAGAGGCAATATTATTAACTTGAAGATGTGGGTCGTGTGTGACAAACTTTATTTAAAATAAATTTGTAAAATTAGTAAGATACTGGAAGTACAGTTTGTTCTGTGTTAATTTTAATAATAGTTTTAGGACATAGTTAAGGTTCTCATTGTAAATATTTACAATAAATTTAATCAGTACTGGACATTTCATAATAATGACTCTTTATTTATTACCCTTGCCTAAATTATACTTGTGAGAGGTAGGCATATCAAAGCAGTCGGACTAGGGAAGTACCTCCACCTCACAGGATTTCCACTACTTATTTATTGCCCTTACAAATTATATTTAAGAAGGTGGATCATAGCAGTCCGACCAGGCAAGTACCACCACCTCACACGATTTCTAGTTATTTATTACTTACTCCGATGGCTCACTGACCCGAAATGTGTCTTCGTTTCCGAAACTAGAGAGTTCCATTTCTGCCGTTCTTGCGCGATCACTGGCCACTCGCTGTCTCCAAGCTGGCGTAGGTCCTCCACTTCATCTTTCCATCGATTCCTTGGTCGATCCAGGTATGCTTTCTTAACGTCTCGTCTCTTCACTCATTCTATCCAAATGTTCGAGCCAGCGGAGGCGGTGCGTTTTAGTTTCGCCAATGATGTTCGGGGCCGCCACGAGTTCCTCAATTTCGGCGTTCTTCCGGACTCTTCGGCTACCATCTGCGACCTTCACTGGACCCAGGATTTTACGGAGAACTTTCTTTTCCGCGAACAAAAGCTTTTGCTCCTCTTTTTAGTGCTAGTGTCCAGGTCTCACAGCCATAAAATTGGTCTAATCACGGTCTATATATTATATAGTTTTTGTGCTTCTACTGAGAAGCCTGTAGGCCAATTCTTCTAAATAACTGCAACTGCACGTTTCTATTAAATTTTCCTGCATTTCAACAGAATATAAAATTTTAATAGAATACACGTATTGGTACTGCACTATTCCTGCACGACTCAAATGACAGGCATAAACGTGCAGTTGCAGTTATTTAGCAGAATTGGCGTACAGGTGTTAAGTCGTTCACTTGTAGGATACGCACAGTTGCAGTGCAGCATACGCGCATTACCAGCGTAGTTGCAGTGCAGCATACGCGCATTACCAGCGTAGTTGCAGTGCAGCATACGCGCATTACCAGCGTAGTTGCAGTGCAGCATACGCGCATTACCAGCGTAGTTGCAGTGCAGGAAATTTTAAAAGAGTACACGTATTTCCACTGTACTATTCCTGCACGACTCAAGTGTCAGGCGTGCAGTTGCAGGTTTTAGTAGAATCGGCCTACAGAGCGCTCCGGTCTATGCTATCGTATGCTTTTGTGAAATCCACTCCCATCTCTTCTTTACAAGTTGTTTAAGAAGGAAGATCTGGTCAATAGTGTTGCGGTTTTTACGGAACGCGCATTGATAATTGCTTAGGATCATTTCCGCGTATGGTTCTAACCTTCTGAGCAGTACATATTATAAGACCTTATACGCTGTTGGCAACAAAGCTATCCCTCTGTAATTTGTGGACCTCTTTCTATCACCTTATTTTAGGACCGGCCAGATAATTCCTGTATTCCACTCCTGTGGTTGCTGCTCTACCTCCCATATTTTAAGCAACAGTCATAAAGCTTATGGTAATCCATCAATACCTGAGGCCTTATTGTTTTTGAGGCCCATAACGCCTGTAGAGACCTCAAGTGTAGGAGCCATTACTTCAGAGTAATTTTCCATGTTAGTGCCCTGCATGGATTCTCTCAGCGGAGGGCAGTTCAGCAATTGCAGGAAGTATTTTTGCCACATTGTCTTGATTTCCTCGTCACCTATTATCAAGTTCCTTCTATCGTCCTCTAGCATCTGTGTTGTTGGTTGGTACCCTTTTTATAGGCTTTTATTTCCTGATCGAACTTTCGTGAATGAAAGGTATTTATAAGCCTTTATAAATATCTACATTTCTCTCACTATAATTCTCAATATGTTGTCTCTTGGCTCTTCTTCTAACCTTTCTTGGCTCGGGTTGTAAAGCTTTTATGTTTACGGTTGTATCGTGCGTCTTGTTGGGATAGAATCTTACATTTCCTTCTCTCTGCTAAAATCTTTTCACATTTTGTACTTCACCACTTTCTTTTATTCCTTCTTTTCTTGTCCCTTATATGTGCCATCCCAGTGTCCACATTCTCGTCTACGATCAAGTCTTTACATCTGTTACTTAATTCTACCTGATAATGTAGCCTAATTGTATTAACCTTCAAATTATCGAGTGTTAATTGTTTCATTACTGTTTACTTTCCTCGCGCTGGTCCTTCACGGTGTAGAGGTGCGTCCTCTGGTTGGTGGATGGGTGGGGGCTACGTGTGGTGGACTCGCTGACGTAGGGTGTGGTCCTCCAGCATTTCGGGGGTTGTGCGGCGGGTTAACACCCCTCCCACGGAAAAAAAAACACGAAACCGAATGGAGAGAAACCGATCCGATTCCAAAAACGATGACCCGGGGCATGGAATAATGGACCTCCGATTGACCTCATGGAATGTACGTTCGCTATAGGCTTTTGTACCAGCTCAACAGGGAGCTGCTAAGATATGAGGTGGAGATCGAAGACATGAGCGTTGGTGTCATTTCTGGGTACCTCCCAGAAATCTGTATAATTAGTACTGTAAGGGTTTTGGCAATAAAGATTTTTTGAATTTGAGACAAACTAAAAAGTTGTCAAATGTTACTAACCACTGCGCCATCGAGCGAGAGTAATGTGTGCATGAACAAGTCTGTTTGTCACCGTTGTAACCTTCGCTTCTCAGAAATCTGCGTCCAAATGTCAACTCATTGGTGGGTTGTGCTTTAGCGAGTGAGTGACGTAGTAAGCTCTGAAAGAGTTACTGTATTCTCAGCAGGGGTGGGAACGCGAACTAATTTACATCAGTTGGGCCGTATGATTGTGTGCCTCCTGGAAAGCTCTCTACGCCTACCCCGCAAGGGACTTGGCGTGTATATATAGACTTGTTGATTTTGTACAATTTTAAGCTTTAACGACCGCTTAGTTGTCGGTACGGGACTACGTGCCAATAAACCACTGGACTACCATTGAGGGCACCCCGCGTTCACAATAACGTTTTACCGCCTAAATATGTGAACGTTTCCAGCTAACTGACCAATTGGAGAATATTTTTAAGAGAGGTACGACACATCAAAGTAGGGCTGCTTCTTTCCGTCTGAGGAAGTACCTCCACCTCACAGAAAACCGCAACCAAATAACAACTCCCTAGAGGTCGTTGTGTTCCTGCGTGTGAGTGAGGTCACCAGTAAGCTCCAGAATGCCTCCCGACGTAGTATAAAAAAAAAATCGGCCAAGTGCGAGTCGGACTCGCGCACTAAGGGTTCCGTACCATTATCTATAAACACAGCAAAAAAAACACGTTTGTTGTATGGGAGCCCCCTTAAATATATGTTTTATTTTAATTATTTATTCTTAAAGTGAATATATAACTGAATATTCTGTGAATATTTCAAGCGTCTACCTGTTGCCGTTATCAATATCGAGCAAAAATGAGCAAAAAAATCACGTTTGTTGTATGGGAGCCCCCTCTAATATTTATTTTATTATATTTTTTAGTATTTGTTGTTATAGCGGCAACAGAAATACATCATCTGTGAAAATTTCAACTGTCTAACTATCACGGTTCATGAGATACAGCCTGGTGACAGACGGACGGACGGACAGCGGAGCCTCAGTAATAGGGTTCCGTTTTACCCTTTGTGTACGGAACCCTAAAAACCAGCGGAGAATGCGCAAGCTTGCATTGCCAGAGGAACTGACTCGTCAATTATATAACAATTCATTTTTTTTTTAATATTTAGGTAACAAAAATACAACTTTTTAACAAGCAATATATTTTATTCAGTACTGGCGTCGACGCTTCCGTCTGTTCTCTTCTGGATACATCTGCATAATTCTGTTCGCGTTGTGGTCGGCTTCTTTGTCTACAAACACGTTTCATCTTGTCAATCATTTTCAATAAGAGACGAGCTCGGTGGCTCAGTCGTGAATGACGCGGCTTTGACACCGACGCTCGTGGGTTCGATTCCCACACAAGACAAACATTTGTGTGCATGAACAGATCTGTTTATACTACATGTCTGTGTATACTTAATGTATTACAAGCGTTGATAGGCTACGGTAACCGCTTTACATCAGGTGCGCCGTATGCTTGTACGCCTTCCAACGTTGTATAAAAAAAAACAAATACTTGGGAGTGGAGCGTAAATCCATATATTTCGTCGAGCTCGGTGGCGCAGTGGTGAAACGCGCTGATAAGTTACTTTGACTCCAACGCTCGTGAGCTCGATTCCCACACAAGACAAACATTTGTGTGCATGAACATGTCTGTTTGTCTTGGTCCGGGTGTTTTTAAGAGAGGTAGGGCGCATCAAGGCTCCCCGTCTGGGGAAGTACCTCCACGTCACAGAAAACCGCAGCCAAATAACAACTCCCTGTTGTGTGTTTGTGTTCCTGCGTGTGAGTGAGGTCACCAGTAAGCTCCCAAGGAGTTGCTGTGTAAGCAGCAGAGGAGGCATCGCGCGAGTGATACTTAATATATCGCAAGCGTTAATACGGTACCCGCTTTACATCAGGTGGGCCGTATGCTTGTCTACCGGCGTAGTACAAAAAAAAAATGGGCGGCCCTTCCCGAGATCTCCATTCACTCTTGCCTGATACACTTCTTTCGTCATTCATTATTTCTAAGTGACCAAACCATTTCAACATACTCTTTTCATTTTTTGTCACTACATCATCTTTTATTCCACAAAGTTCTCGTATCGTGCTATTTTGTACTGTCTGTCAGTCATTCTCACTCCGCACATACTCCTCGGCGCTCTCATTTCTATGTCGTTCACCCTGCTTTCATGCTTTTTCTGCCATACCCATGTTTCACTGCCGTACATATATACATACATTCTGTGTACTAAGTATCGGGAATTTGTCAATAAAACAAAAAATACAAATTATTCATCTAAATTTATTTTATCGCCTTCAAAGTAGGCCCCATCGCTTGCAATACAACATCTCCACCGCTTCACCCAGTCTTCCATACATTTTTCATAGGCTATTTGCGGTATGGCCTTTAGCTCATTCAGCGAATTTTCTTTTATGGCTTCTATCGACTCAAAACGTTTTCCTCGAAGTGGTAATTTTAACTTGGGAAATAAAAAAAAGTCAGACGGAGCCATATCAGGTGAATACGGTGCTTGGTCGAGAACTTTTGTTGAATTTTTCGCTAAAAACTCTTTCACTATAATGGCTGTGTGTGATGGTGCATTATCATGGTGCAGCATCCATGAGTTGTGTTGCCACAAATCTGGACGTTTTCGGCGGATACTCTCACGCAAACGCTTCATGACGCCTAAATAATATTCTTTATTCACTGTTTCTCCCTCTGGAAGGAATTCGGAGTGAACCACACCACGGTAGTCAAAAAAAACTGTCAGCATCACCTTGATTTTGGAGCGACTTTGCCGCGGTTTTTTGGGTTTCGGCTCGTTTTCGAGACGCCATTCTGAAGACTGTTGGCTTGTTTGCATGTCGTACTCATAAACCCATGTCTCGTCGCCAGTTATTATACGTTTCATAAAGGTCGGATCCGTAGAAGCTCGGGAAACCATGTCTTCAGCGACATGCTTTCGCTGCGCTTTTTGAACAAAATTGAGCTCTTTTGGAACTAGTCGAGCGGCGACGCGTTTCATGCCTAAAATGTCAATGAGAATGTTGTGGACGGACTTAAAAGATATGTTCACCTCACTAGCCAACTCTCTCAGACTCATACGTCGATTTTCGAGCACTAGCTTCTTGATTCTGTCGATGTTTTCTCTGGTCGTAGCGGTTGAAGGTCTACCAGAACGAGGCAAGTCTACTACTACTTCTCGGCCTTCTTTAAAAGCCTTATACCATTCATAAGCCCTTGTTTTCGATATACACGATTCGCCGTAGGTATTTCGCAACATTTTTAGTGATTCACCACATGAAATATCATTTGAAACACAAAATTTAAGGCACACTCTTTGTTCAACAATATTTTCCATTGTAAAAATCGCCGAGGACTCAAAACTATGACCAACAAAAAGTGTAGTTTAAAACAAATTAAATGACATATCCCGCTCAAATTTTGCGCGCTAAATCAGTACAGTGCTACCAACATGCAGTAAAAAAATTAGAACGACCTCTTTTACGCGGGTCTTTTTATTGACATATTCCCGATACTTTTTACACAGAGTAGTATACTTAAGATAATTAGGAAATTAATACTTACATTCTTCTTCCGAAATATTTTCTTCAATTTTCTTACTCAAAATCCGCATATCGAAGCCAATCTTTTCAACATTCATAGATGATGCAGCTAAGGACTTATTTTCAAAGAAGTATGTGTTAGATAAGTCTGGGGCGTATAGTCCTTGAAATAAGTTAAAGAAATCATCCCCTTCTGGTACAAAATGGTTTTCCCTATAGCTATCTTCGAGCACAAGATTACTGGGACCCGGCATGTCATAATTGAAAGAATTAGCTCTGAAAGGCTTTTGAATATTCGAATTTTCATTTAAAGATTTTATATTGTAAGCTTCGTTTTCAGTAATGATTTCAAAATCTGAAGAATGATAGCTACATTCTGAAATACTATCATTAAAATCTGAGATTATGTCTTTTACATCATGTATTATAACTTGTGAAATATTGTGTTCGTTATTATTTTTTGTATCATGTACAGTAACAGAATTATCTTCTGTCGAAATACTCATAGAATTTATTGATTGCACCCCAACACCTGTAATATTACTTTTATATACGCTTAATGGCAAATCTTCATCTGAACTTACTGACATTGTCTCTATAACATTACCAAATAAATCTTTACTAACTACCTCTGAATCGGCTTGGAGAATATCTGATGGGTTATTAGAAAAGTAAGTATTTCTATACCAATCGAGACTGCTAACACAGTATTTCTCAATTTCATTATTATATATTTCACTTCTTTTTTCGTTATCAATTATGGTTAAAATATCTTCTATCTTATTTTCAAATTCGCTTTCTAAGTCATATTCATTCTCATCTTGTTTATCAACTTTAGTTACATGTACATCTTGTGCATTCATGTCACCATTAGGATCTATCATGGCGTTGTTATTGAGTATGTTATCTATATTAACAGGTTCTTTAATATCCATAAGTTCTGTCATTTTGTTCTCGTCATATTTAACGGATATTATTTCCAATTTATCTAAATCAAACAATACGTTATCATTTATGTTTATTTTGTCATTAAATCTAGTTCCTTCTTTGCCAATATTATTTATAGTAGTGTTAAACTCTGTGTTATCTAAATTTTGTACTGAATATAAAGAAAATTTATGTATATCTTCAATATTTATTTTTTCTTTGCTAATATCTTTAAGTAAGGCATTATCAAAATGTTGCATTAAATCTGACAATACTTTCTCGACTGCATTATTTTTTTCATTCTTCATCGCTTCTGAAGTCTTATTTGCATTGTGTGCATCTTTGATGTCTACTTTTTTGACGAGATCAGCGTTAGACGTTCCTTTACACTTTTCAGTATTACCACTAGTGGTTTTTATTGGTGTATTCGTATTTGATCGTTGCGAAATAATATTAGTGATACCAATTTTATCTTCATTTCTTTTAGAATTGTCCAGTTTCCAAAACATTTTTCTTACAAAATTCATGGCTGAAATTACAATAACTTGTGAGTGGATTTTGTTACCTGTCTACTTTGGTACTCGTACATTTTACCGTACATTAACACAGGCAACAAGGGTTTTATTAAGTAATGTTCATGAAATTCAGGAACTTCTAAGTATAACATAACTATGACTAAATAAATAAAACCATTATTTTTATTTCTATATTTATTTGTTGTTTTTATAAAAAAAACTGTGTTCACAATGAGTACATTGTTTTTTTTTTATTTTATTTTTTATATTAGTTCAGCATAGTGGCTCCTCTTTGCCTGATGGTAAGCGAAAGAGGAGCCCAAATCGCAACTGACAACATACATACCATACCATATCATGTCAGTTGACGCTGCCATGCTGACCCGCAAAATGCTTCTTCACGCTTCGTTTGAAGGATCCCATATTGTAGGAAGGAGGGCACACATGTGAAGGCAAGGCGTTCCACTTTTTAATGGTACGACTAAGGTTTGCCGAAGTTGCCGAACTTTTTGGTACGCGAAGAGATATTCTCAACCGTGGAACTATGACATCGCAAGCCCGCACGTGTGGTTCTATGACGGAAGGGTGAGGGTGGGATAAGGGAAAACAGTTATTGTCCAGTGTCGTAAAAATATTGTGGTCTCTATTGGTACCTGAACAATATTTATTTATTAAAACAATATTTCTTCTAAAAATTATCATTACATATTATGAGGCACATGGGGCAAATGAAACCTTTCAAAATATGGTGCAATGCACGGTAGAACTTTGCATGAATTGCTCTATTTTAGACCGCTTGGGATTATTTCGAGTGCTGCAGAAACGGCACCGTCGATTAGTTCCTGCAATACATGTGAACATTGGTCGACATTGGCCAGTCGCACCGCATCAGAGATTATGTATACACCTCCTTTCTTATTTTTCAATATGTCTGAATATTGCGGGAACTAAGTTGTTGACTAGATCTCTTGCAACACGTAAACGAAACTGACGACGTCTACTATTGTGCGTGCCATTTATTAGAGCAGCTTCTAAAAGGAACCAAAACAGACGTAACCAAATTTTCTTCGACTACTATCTATAGTTTCTAATTTTTAATTATTTTCAAAAAAAAATGTATTTACCTATGTTTATCAGTTGTCTAGTACCCATAACACAAGCTTCGGTTACTTTGGGGCTAGATGGCGCTGTGTAATTTGTGCAACAAAAAAAAAGTGGGAGCTGCTGTCTATCTATCTATAACTTTACGCCAAATCCCTTGTGGGGTAGGCAGAGAGTACCGAGCGCCACGTGACTCGATCCTTACATAGAAGCTGCTGTAATTGTCAAAATGGTCTACTCCAATGGTCTTTCACCGGCCGGGGCTGAAAAAAACAGGAGATTTCATCAAAATCATCTTACAAATAGACATGCGTAACGGGCAATGATCATATATGGACCACATACCTAATATAATCGATCCTAACAACTACAAAAACATTGTTTATGAAAAATTTGGTCAAATTGCGTAAAAACTTTCAAATATACGTTTATAACAAACAATACTTACTCGATATTTTTACTGTAATTATTACACGAAAACAATCGTTGTTGATCCAAAAGTGAGAAACGTCAACCTTTTTTTACACGTATTTAGTTTACAGGATACGAAACGTGGACTACGTGGTCAATAACCTTATCCACTAGGCAATCACGTACATATACGATCCGTTTGATCTAAACTGACTATCGTGGACAAGTGACGTGAGCAGTGTCTACAAACCCACTACGCATACAGCGCCCCCTTACGCAGTATGTACTGTTTGCACAAATATTGCGCGGTGGAAGGCCTTCGGGTACAGCTGGCGGAAGAGCTTCTCCCCTACTGCAGCAGCCGGGCCCATTCCATTTCATGTCACAACTACTAAAGTAGAGAGTTTACAGAAGTTGGCGTATCAACGTTTTAGGACTGGATACTCCTTGGGTTGGGAAACAATACAGACCTGCAAGTCCTTTCATCTGGTCTCCCTGATTGCTGCGTTATATATATATATATATATATATATATTTATACAGCGTCGGGAGTCGTACAAGCATAGGCCCACCTGATGTAAAGCGGTATCCGTAGTCTCTGTACGCTTGCTATTCTGCTGCTAACACAGCAACTCCTTAGGAGTGTTACCGGCACCTCACTCCACGCAGCAACACAACCACCCTCTAGGGAGTTGTTATTTGGCGGCGGTTTTCTGTGAGGTGGAGGTACTTCCCCAAATGGGCCACTTTGTTGCGCCCTACATATTCGTTCTTCATCGCGACGCTTATCGGCTTATCATCCGATTGATCGGCAGGCTTGAATCGCTCAAATATTTAGGCGCTAAAACGCAACGTTAATGACTTTGTGGTCGGAAGGTATACAAACGTACGGCTCATCCAATGTGAAGGGATACCGTATCAGAACTATTGTAATATAAGGAGCTTACTGGTAATCTCACTTAGTATTTGACTGCAGTTTTATGAAGGTGGAAGTACATCCTTAGTCAGACTGCTTACATGGTAACCGTAGTCTATGAACGCTTGTAATACATTAAGTATCACTCGCGCGATGCCTCCTCTGCTGCTGACACAACTCCTTAGGAGCTTACTGGTGTCTCACTCACACGCAGGAACACAACAATCATCAGGGAGTTGTTATTTGGCTGCTGTTTTCAGTGAGGTGGAGGTACTTTCCCAGGCGGACTGCTTTGATGCGCCCTACCTCTGCTTGTCTTTAATTACAGTTACACGTGCAACGTTATTATTTGTTATCCATGCACTATGTAATTTCACTACAAACCAATAAACCACTTGCCTGCGCATTTAGGCATCCTGCGCTCACAATAAACGTTGTATTTTAGCGCCTAAATATCTTGGCGAGTCAAGCCTACTGACCAATGGAAGAATATTTTAACCAATAAGCAGATAAGCGCCGCGATGATGATCCGCAAACTAGCCAAAAGTTGAGTTACTACATAATGACGATCTCATCGGTCCTCCAAAGATTTCATAAATAGTTGAAAAGATAACACTGGGCATTGAAAGAAGTGTCTGTAGGACAGCGTAACGTTCGTGTGTTGCTACTCCCGCTGCCAACTCAGCAGTTTTGCAGTATCATTATATTGGTTACCTATTGATTATTTTATTCATGATTAGCTGTGACCGCGACTTCGTCCGTGCGGAAGAGTTTTTTTATTATTTATTTATATTAATAAAAATTATTTATATTAATTATAGATTTATTTTAATAAAAATAAATAAAATTTCTAAAATAAAAGTAGCCAGAGTTACTCTTTATTACATCAGCTATCTGCCAGTGAAAGTCCCGTCAAAATCGGTCCAGCCGTTTCGGAGATTAGCCGGAACAAACAGACTGACAAAAATTGTAAAAAAAAAAATATTGTGGTATGTGTACCGTGTATACATCCATAATGCATTTAATAAAAAGCGGTTATTTTAATATTACAAACAGACGCTCCAATTTTATTTATCTGTATAGTATAGATAATAACCCTCCAGGGAGTTGTTATTGGCTGCGGTTTTCTGTGAGGTGGAGGTACATCCCCAGATGGGGACCTTTGATGCGTCCTACCTCTCTTAAAAACAACTAGACCAAGTCGAAACAACTCATACACACAAATGTTTGGCCTCAATATAGACATGTATTGACGAGCAGGTGGTGCAGTGGTAAAACGCGCTGTTACGGTACCCTCAACAAGCACACGGTTACGAAAGTTACGTCACAAATTTTGCGCAACGATCGCATTTCGACCGCGTTTATCCTACTTTAATGCTCTCTCTGCCAAACCCACTTAGTTCTACTAAATCTAAAAAGTCATGGCATAAGTACAATATCCTTATTTATTGATAATACTACCTACATAAATATGGTTATGACACACACGTGCCGGCAAAAAAGAGAAAGAGCCAAGTATTTAAAATTGCGTGTAAACAAAGAAACTGAAAAATCATTTAATGACATCAATAACTGCCTGTGTTTTCTTCATATTACAATTAAATTAAGCTTGCTTGTGAAATGTAATATATTCCTTTGCTTAGTTGGAGGTCTTACTGATATTGCCACACCCTTATACTGAACAATAAGGCACATTTTATACCTATTTATTTTACAAGTTATTTCAGAACATTCGCAGCGCAAAATCATCCTCGTACTTAAACGTAAGCTCGAAGTGGTGAGATATATGAGTGAGGGGTGCCTGCGCAGTCTGAAGGTTTAGTACTCGTAGTTTGTGACCTCGTATCAACATACGTGTAAATGTACCTTCCTGTTACACTTACGTATATAGTGTAAACCAGAAACAAAACAAAACATGATTTTTTCGTCGTCCTCAACTTTTATGATTTACAATCATTTGTGTAACACTTACCACAACCTTCTTTATATCTATCATAAAACTTAATAACTCATGAACGATTAAATAGCTAAAATTTTCTAAATACAGACTGTAAACTGCCACACAAATAAATAGGAAAAGGCGGGAAATTACACCACGTCAACTTTTACGTTTTAAAAAAATTCTGAAGCAAAGGTATGACTTTATAAGGAATATTATTTATCGTTTGTTTTGTTACATATTCATGGATCATTCTACGAGAAAACGAGTGGCGTTGACTTTCAGTCCATCATATTATTAGTTCTTTGGGTTTGAGTCTAATTTACACCAATGTTGACAGCCCAGCTCCGACTTACTAGTTACCGGAGTTGGCATGAATACTTTCAATCCAGTGGTGCTACTTCGTGCCCATGAAACAGTCCAGTTGACTAGCCACTTTCGCTATCCAGGTGCTGCTGAGAAAAGGTGATGACCGTTATGTGATTTTGAGACTTGTATAGTAACAGCCTTCGCAGTTTAAATACTGCTTCAAATCAAAACATTTATTTGTAAAAGTAGGTAATGCAGGTTTGTACAATTAATTAGCACAAGCCACTTCTTACTCTACAAAAAGAGCATACAAATATTGTTAAGTAAGAACATGCAATGTCCTATAGCTCCATACAGCATTTAAAACAAATTAATTTAAAAAATGATATAAGTATAATTTGGTACATGTCAAATAAGTTTATAGTTATTGATAATGTGAAATGTAATTTTTTGAATTGTAGAAAATGTTTGTCATTTATATAGTCTGTCATAATAGCATTTATTCTTTAGTATTTCGGTACCAAATTTTTTGAACTCTATAAATCGCATTTCTTTTAACTTGTCTGGTAGTTTATTGTACAGGTATATAGACATGAAGTGTATACTGTTCCTGTATAGCGTGTATTTGGGAGTTGGCTGTGCAAGTTTGTTTTTGCAGCGTAACTTCAAGGCAATTGTGTCATCACATATCATAAATGTATATTGATATTTTTTACAAAAAGCAGGCATTCCAGAATATAGACTCGAGGGTGCGGGGAGTATTTTGTTTTTTGAAAAAGGGTCTACAACTATCCCTTGGTTTGATGTCAAAAATGGCTTTTATAAACACGTATAACATTTGTTCCATTTCCGCAGAAAATGATGCCATAGCGTATGACTGAGTATACAAAACCATAATACGCAGTCATGGCAGTTTCTATATTTGAGACAATAATTTTCTTAGCGCATAAACAAAGCTATTTATTTTACTACATATTATGTCAATGTTTGCTTTCCAGTTATAGTTTTTATTTATATGAATTCCTAAGAATTTATGAGTACCCACAGTTTTTTACACGCTAGTTTGTGGACTTCTGCCAGGTGGCTTCACAATTCTGCAGCGCTCAAAACACCAAGAATGCCAAAGCTCTTGACAATAGTAAGGGACGTGTTCAAGAATTGTGGAGCTACAGCAAAAGAGGTTTCTCCACGGAGTGCGTCCTTTTTTTGGTACGTTTGAATGGGCGCAAGTCAAAATAGGAAGTGTCACTTGGACTACTTTAGTTGTATTATTCAAATTAAGAAAATATAGCTGCACTTGCATATACAAATAAGTTTAATAAGAAATTATTTAAATGACAGTAATGACGTGGTTTTTTTTCAAGCATGTTTAGTTAAGGATTTTCTTTCTTATAAGATGGCGGAAAATTTGATTTTAAATGAAACAATAAGAAAATATTTATTCACAAGTTTATTTAGTAAACAAATGCACATTTTACAAAATGCTGCGAATATTAATGTCTATATATCACGCAGTTATTTTTGACATGAGGTTGAATTATTATATATTCCTGTGCCAGTATTTGTAAAACTAATCTTTTTTATGCCTTTGCATAAAAAAAAATAAGTTTTGCATGCATGTTATACAGCCATGATACATTAAAGTTAATTTAAACAAATAAAGATCTTCCACATTCTTACATTATCGAAAATACCCTAAAAATAAAAATACAATGACAGCAAAATTAGTTTTGTCACTTTTTGCCAGACTTCTTTATACCACCTTGAGTTAATGGGCCTTTTTGAGAAGCTTTCGCTTTGGCTTCCTGAAAATACAAGCAAATTTTATTATTAGAAATTTATCTATTTCATTGATCTATTGTTTCAATCTCATGAAGTAAATTATTGAATGACCACACGGAGTTCACCAACGTCAACCACAACCTGTGTAAGCAGTAACATAGGCCCGCATGTGGCTGGGGTGATGATACTTTTAATTTCCTACATTTTTTTTTGTCATTAGATTGACAGGATGCAAAGAGCAAGTGGGCTTGGTTGTCTCTCACTATACCAATGGTCCACTTACAAAATACCTTGTTATTGTACTTATATATAGCTTAGTGGATAAATAACCAGCAGTTTAACAGATTGATCTCTGGTTCAAATCCTGGTGTGGTGGTGTGGGTATGTGTCGCTAAATTCGTGTTTATATGCATAATTTAAAATTATCACTTGTTCAGAGTTGAAGGAACACATCGTAAGGAAACCTCCAGCAAATTATGTTTCAAATGAATTGTGACCTAACCTAAGAAAGGTCTGGTTTTCCCTTTGGGTAGCTGTTGCTCAAAATCAGTATCTCCGCCAAATCGAAATAGCTTAGGAAGCGAATTCTGCCAATCTTTATGGTTAATAAATAAATAATAAAATAAATAAATAAATAGTCGGACAAATTACACAGCGCCATCTAGCCCCAAAGTAAACGAAGCTTGTGTTATGGGTACTAGACAACTGATAAACATACGTAAATACATTTTTTTTTTTGTAAATACATACTTATTATACATAGATAATACCCAGACCAAGACAAACAGACATGTTCATGCACACAAATGTTTGTACTGTGTGGGAATCGAACCCACGAGTGTTGGTGTCAAAGTAGCGTAACAGCATGTTTCATCAATGCGCCACCGAGCTCGTCATTAATTGGGATAATGCTAGAAAAATTCGTTCATTGTACATTTTTTTGGGTTTTGGGCACTATAATGCTACTATTTTTAACGGAACTATTTTTAGCAGTCTTTCCTGCGACCACGGACGCTGCAAAGCGTTCGAAACGTCAGGTTTCAACAAAATAAATAAAACACGCGATACTTCCGTTAAAAATAGTTTAATTTCAATGTGTAACAATCGCGAAAACCTAAGACAATACAACTATAATGCTAATTCAGTCACACAAGCCACACAGTCTTACAATACAAAAACTTGCTTTTTTTTACTTGCGTTATTTGCTTTTAACTTTTGTAGCGTCAAGAAATTACCCAGTTGGACTGGTTGTTAAATATCACTGTACCCTACTTCCCTTTTCTTAACAGCATCATGCACTCACTGCACCACGGAAATGGTGGAATAAAATGAAGGCACAAACCTGTAAAGCCTTTTGTTGTTCCTTTAGCTTTTGTTTATGTGCTACATCATCATCATCTAACTCCTTGGCCTCCTTCTTGGGCGCCTTCAGTGGTTTCTTCTTGCCACCTTCACGGCCCGACATCTGTAATAATAAATTTATCCCTTTATTTATTACAATATATAAACTAGTTTTTTAGGGTTTGGTACATTGAGAGCACAAAATTGAACTGTTAAAGGATATTGTATCTTTTGGATTTTTTACATGCAATTTGATCTAATTTTATGAGCTCAGATTATGAATAAAATATCTATATCTATCTATCTATAACTTCACGCCAAATCCCTTGCGGGGTAGGCAGAGAGAACCGAGCGCCACGTGACTCGATCCTTACATATCTCACTCGCTTCTTTAACATTCATTGCTCTTCTCATGCACGCTCGCCGGTTTCTAGGGCTCCTGACATCACCTTCTGATAGAACACGACCAATTTGGTCATGGTAGTTAAGTCTTGGCCTTCCCCGGCTCCTACATCCTTCCATTTTTGCATTGTATATCTGCTTCGTCATTCTTTCATCTTGCATTCTTTCTACATGTCCGAACCATCGGAGCACGCCACTTCTTATTTTAACACCGACGCTCTCTTTCAGACCAACTCTGTTTCTAACATCATCATTGCGAATACGGTCTACAAGCCTTACGCCACAAATTTTGCGTAGCGCTCGCATTTCGACCGCGTTTATTCTACTTTCATGCTCTTTCTGCCATACCCAGCTCTCGCTTCCATAAGTTAGCGTTGGGACCAACACTGCATTGTGTATAGCGAGTTGTGCATTCTGGCTCAGGATTTTACTGCCAAGAAGTTTTCCCAACGCTCCATTCACACTATTCCCAGCACTCACTCGTCTTTCCACATCTGCGGTGTACCTTCCATCCCTGCTGAAAGCGCATCCAAGATATACAAACTCATCCACTTGTTCCAACACTTCATCATCAATCGTAATCCTTACATTAGTTCTGGATTCTTCTCTTTCAAATACCATTATCTTTGTTTTCTTCGCATTCAGTAGTAAGCCTTTCTCCATACATTCGTCTTTCATCGTTGTGACCAGTGTTTGCAGTTCAGATGGTGTATCTGCTAATAGCACGGCATCGTCTGCATACAGCAGACAGTTCACCACTAGGTCACCTATGCGCAATCCCACATTCGTTGACCTTATTCTCTGCAGACAACTATTGAGATACAGGATAAACAGCCTAGCAGATAGCATGCAACCCTGTTTCAAAGTCAAAGTCAAAATCTTTTTATTCCGTAAAAATGGCTACATTTGTTTGGAATCGTCACAATTTTTTTCCCTACCGTGCAGTTCATGACTAGGTGAGCACTGATAAAAATACTGCCAAAAAACTCAGGCATCCCTCTTTTGGTATCCAAACAAATTTACATAATTTATTAATTACATTATAATTGGATCGACTCAATCCCAGGCATTTTTATCATTAATATAGTCAGATACTTTATAATATGCCCTGCTACACAATTTGGCTTTAATAGTAGTTTTAAACTTGTTTATTGACAATTCTCTTATATTGCTGGGAAGTTTGTTATAGAACCATATACATTGCCCCATAAAAGAATTACTTATTTTGTGGAGACGGCTTGCATGTAACACAAGATTATGCTTATATCTAGTATTTATGTTATGAGTATCACTCTTTTTACAAAATGAGTCTATGTTTTTATGGACATACAAAAGATTTTCATAGATATATTGCGATGCGACTGTTAGAATATTTATTTCTTTGAATTTTTCTCTAAGGCTCTCACGGGGACCAAGTTTGTAGATAGCTCTTATGGCTCTCTTTTGCAATAAAAAGATGGTGTTAATGTCCGCGGAGTTACCCCAAAGAAGAATTCCGTATGACATAATACTATGAAAGTAGCTGAAATAAACTATTCTAGCCGTATCAACATCAGTGAGCCGTCTAATAGTTTTCACTGCATAGGCTGCAGAACTTAGTTTTCCTGATAATTTTTCAATTTGTGGGCCCCATTGTAGTTTGGAGTCAATTGTTATACCCAAGAACACAGTTGTCTCCACAGGGGCTAAATTAGTTCCATTAACATGTACATTGGTAGTCACCTGTCTTACATTAGGTGTTGAGAACTTAATTACTTTAGTCTTTTTATCATTTAAAAGCAGATTATTAACATTAAACCAATGCATAACTTTAGAGAGAGCATCGTTAACTTCGTCATAATTACCTAACTGTCTATTAATTTTGAATGTCAAAGAGGTATCATCCGCAAACAATACAATCTCATGTTTATCCTTTACATAATAAGGTAAGTCATTTATATATACTAAAAATAAGAATGGACCTAGAATTGACCCCTGTGGGACTCCCATGACTACAGGGGGTTTGACACCAATTCTGACATCAAACCAGGGTGACATGCCACCATCTATCCGCACACATGCTGAGCAATCCTTGTAAGTGGACTGCACAGCACGGAGCAGTGAACCGTCAATCCCATATCTCGGCAATATGTCCCACAGTTCCTTTCGCACAACCCTATCAAAGGCTTTCTCAAGATCCACAAAACCGCAGAAAACCTTCTGGTCTATGGCCAGATGCTTCTCTACGATATTGCGGAGCGAGAAAACTTGATCCGTACATCCCCTTCCATTTCGGAAACCTCCTTGTGGGTCTCACAGTATTTCATCGGATTTCACCCTCATTCTCCTTTCAAACACCTTTCCATATACTTTTGCTGCTAAGCTGATCAAACTGATGGCCCTATAGCTGGCGCAGTCCATGCGTGACCCCTTGCCTTTATACAAGGAATATTGAATAAAATATCATTTTAAAATATATAAATTTATTTAATTAGACATAATAAACCTTAAACGTTTTTGACAAGCTCGGTGGCTCAGTCGTGAAGACGCGACTTTGACACCAATGCTCGTGGGTTTGATTCCCACACAAGGTAAACATTTGTGTGCATGAACATGTCTGTTTGTATGGTCTGGATGTTTTAAGAGAGGTAGGGCGCATCAAAGCAGCCCGTCTGGGGAAGTACCTCCCCCTCACAGAAAACCGCAGCCAAATAATAACTCCTTGGTTGTTGTGTTCCTACGTGTGAGTGAGGTCATCAGTAAGCTCCCAAGGAGTTGCTCTGTAAGCAGCAAAGGAGGCATCGCACCAGTGATACTTAATATATCTCAAGTGTTAATAGGCCGTGATACCCGCTTTACATCAGTATGCTTGTTGTCCCGACATAGTATAAAAAAAAGAAATAAAACCTGCTTTGTGTGCTTCCGCCACCAATCAGTTCACCTACCGTTAGTAGATGCAGTTATATACAGTCTAGTTACTTGTTGGTGGAAACACACAAGGCTGGTTAGATCAAATCTAACCTATCTTAGGTTAAATCAGATTATGTAAACTTGACTTTCGCAAAATAACATCTGAATCTACTAAATATATAGATTTTACTCAAAAATAAAGTATACATTTGCCAGGTAGACAAAACCGGCCAAGTGCGAGTCGGACTAGCGCACGAAGGGTTCCGTACCATTATCTATAAAAACGGCAAATAAATCATGTTTGTTGTATGGAAGACCTCCTTAAATATTTGTATTATTTTAATTATTTATTCTTACAGTGAATATATAACTAAATATTCTGTGAATATTTCAAGCGTCTACGTCTACCTGTTGCCGTTATCAATATCGAGGAAAAAAATCATGTTTGTTGTATGGGAGCCCCTTAAATATTTATTTTATTCTGTTTTTTAATATTTGTTGTTATAGCGGCAACAGAAATACATCATTTGTGAAAATTTCAACTGTCTAACTATCACAGTTCATGAGATACAGCCTGGTGTCAGACGGACGGACGGACAGTGGAGTCTCAGTAATAGGGTCTGTTTTACCCTTTGGGTACGGAACCCTAGAAATGGATCATAAAATGGTTCTTTTTGATGGATGACAGCACTGCCATGGTAAAATGTGAAAAATTTATTTAGTTTTTTTTTGGCATTTCTTCTTCGCCAATGGTCATTCGAAATGATGGTAAATTAAACCAGTTGAGAATGCGCAAGCCTGCATTGCCAGAGGAATACCTGGCTCGTCAATTATATAACAATTTAAATTTTTTTTTTTAATTTGTCGGCTATTTTGACCATGTTCCTTAATCTCTCATTACCCGCGGGTCGCTTTTCCGCCAAGAAATGTATGGGAAAATGTATATAACGGGGTCTCACAGGTTAAGAGATAGAAACGGTGTTCCTGAACATTACTATTTTACTTTTTTATGCTGAATCCGAATCTGAAGTCAAAATTCGAATATTCGAAAAAAACGCACACACAGACAAACATAATAATATAGATTTCATATGAAAAGAGAAATCAAAACTATGAAAAATTAACAAGATACAACATTGAGAATGTAAGACGTGTCTAAGTGCCCATGTGGGTCTAAAGGTAAATAAAGAATTTTATATTGTTTAACTAAAAAAGATCACATCAGAAATGTGAAAATAAAGTTACAGGATTATTATGATATTATAAGCGAGTGAGGTGCGTAAGAGCCCTTGAAGGAGTCATGTGGCGCTTGGTTCCATCTGCCTATGGTATTACTCTGAGAGAAGTGGAGATATGTAACTAGAAATTGACTAAAATACAGAAACACGTTATACACACAAAATTAAATAGTAATTACATCGTTATTAACACTCAATGTGTGTCATGTTAAGCATTGTATTGTTTTATTGCGTATTTCAATAAAACTTTTAGCATGACAATGTTTATATTGCATTCGGATTAAACAGTAGATTTTACTCGAGATCTGCTGGTCTGAACGAATGCTCTAGAAATATAAAGCAAAAATTTATAAAATAACATGATCGTTTCATAAAAATAACCTCTAATTATGTGGTATGATGAAATTCAACGTATTTATGTGAGCGGAAGAAATAACGATGAATGTACATTATAATACTTACGTTTCTACTGTTTTAATGATAAATGCAATGGACTTTTTACGGAATTTTACACAAATAATGAAATTTAAAACTTTCTATTTGCGTCGCCCGCTGAGGTCGCTCGATGTAACCTTACCAGATGGGGTGTTTTAACTTTCCCCAGATTAATAAAACATTTAACTTAAAAAAATCCCTAATCGCCGATTTTTCTGTCTACTAATATAGACGTACCAAGGTATTTAGTGTTAGTTTAATATCGTAATAACATTAAAACTATTATCAGTGAAACTATATCTGTATCAACATATTGAGGCTTGGATGGAAATCCAGACATTATTTATTTATATTGTTGTTGCAACAACATAATGTCTATTGGTTCACTTTCTATATATACCTATAACATTTCCTATCTGAAATTTAATAATATCTTAAAACATAAACCTATTTTTGGAAGTATCACAAAATTTACAAAATATAAATAAAATAAAAAAAAAACTACAAATGGAATGTAAATAAGCCAACACCATAATTTTCTAACGTGACATTCTGACCCCAGTCAGTTTTCCCAAACGACAATTTTTTTTTAATCTTTTCACAATCACATTTTTCCCCCAAATTCGCGAAAATATCTTCGATATGGCAACCTTACTTACGCTGTCGCGTTGTTTTTTAGATAATTTAACGGTCTGGATACTTGTCCTTTTAGCTAAATATACCGTAAAACGGGGTGAATAGACACATTTATTGACTTTCGAGTGGATTTTCTTATTATTTTCACGTGCTTGACTAACACTGAATGCAATTATGTTGTGAGTCTAGGTTAGAACTATTCATATAAATAATAATAACTGTGTATTTTTATTGATATTATTAAAAAAACACGAAAATTCTAGTGGTTTCTATTTAGCCAGGACTTGGGGTCAATAAAAACGACATAGGGGGCTAATAGAAAAAATTGCTAGGGATGTGTAATCTCAAATTTAGAAAATATATTTTTTTTATACCACTAAGATAGTAAACAAGCATACAGCCTGCCTGTTGTCAACCATTGACTGCAGCCTATGGAAATTTGCAATACCAATACTCGAACGTTGCTAACCTTGTAAAAAACTTCTACACGTCCTTTTTGATGAACGGGATGAATCCTGCTGTAGTCCCTTCGGAAACCCTGGATTATTAGGTACCCACTTAATTTTACCCTGTAACGGTGTTATTAAAATAAAAAATGTTGTTAGTTTTATTTCGGGAAATGTAATAATTGTCAATGCTCTGCGAAAATTTTTATTTACAAATGTTTCAACCTTGCTGCAGTTTTTAATGAATAATACCATTTGTTTTTGATAAAAAAAAATAACATTGATGTCAGTTATTTATAACCAGTGTTTTTATGATTATACATATAATTGATAGTTTGGGGACATACATAGATACACACACTGACACACATGCACATATATTAAACATATTTAAATTATGCGAGGCAATAGTCACCCGTTCCTTACTATTTTCCTACACATAGCAGGTTGGGACAACCCTAGCTATTTTTTTTCTATTCGCACCTTCTCGTTTCTATTCCGCCTTTCCTGTTTCCATTGGACCCATATGACGTATCTATTGAACCCGTACTACGTGTCTATTCGCCCCTTCCTCGTTTCTATTTACCTCATACTAAAGTAAAAATCTATGCACTTATTATTTTCAATTATACCTTTTATGTTAAATCATAACTGTACTTTCAATTTGTTTCAAATGAATCCTGATGAAATAAAGAAAGAATCCACCACTTTCTGGTTCCCAGTGAAACGTTTTACTAATTAAAAATAACCAAGTTTTGAGGAGCTCAAAAGCACGACGTTTGACGTACAACATATAAACGTTTATTTTTTCACTTTTGCCTAACTTCAGAACATATCGGTGTTGCTAACTTCGAAAAAAAAATGTTACTGTTTTAAAATATCAAGAAATTGGTAGATTTAATATTTTGAAGATCCATTTATTATGATATGAAAATCTTTCTTGAATTCGTTTCTATTCGCCCCGCGATTTCTATTCACCCCATTTTACGGTATGGTTTTTTTTATCAAATCTTTTACTCTCGTACTTTGCTCCATACGAATGACCTACCAACGTGTAAGTGAATAGTTTGTGCAGTGTGAAATTCGACACTATGTACTCGATACCGCGGCCCAGTACTTACTCGTAAGGAGTTATCTAAATGGTCGGCATCAAGTAAAGATTATGGATCCTACTTTATGTTGTCATTGTATTTGTCTGCTGAACAAAAACGCGGAAGCACGTGCTAGTGTCATAAGTATTCTACTGGCTCTAGCAATTGTGATCCTTAAGGTATCTTAAAAAGTTTTAGTCTTAAAAAAAAGGGTGTTTCTCTATACTACTGAATGTTTTTGCAGAACGGTCAAATCAATTTCGGTAGCGGGCGGAGGGGAGAGAGGCGGAACGAGCGAGCGGATGTTGTTAGTGCGTAATCATGCACAGTGACACTACCGCTAGTCATAACATGCGGCCAATTGATATAAAACAGATGACTGCACGCGTAGACAACACATTCGTAAAGACAATCATACAAGATGAAGTTCACAATGTTTATTTTCGCCGTATTTGCTGTTGTCAGTTGTTCCGTAGAACAATCACCGCGTAAGATTTTTTAATGTTTTACTTATAACTATAACTTCACGCCAAATCCCTTGCGGGGTAGGCAGAGAGGATCCAGCGCCACGTGACTCGATCCTTACATATCTCACTCGCTTCTTTAACATTCATTGCTCTTCTCATGCACGCTCGCCGGTTTCTAGGGCTCCTGACATCACCTTCTGATAGAATACGACCAATTTGGTCATGGCAGGTAAGTCTAGGCCTTCCTCGGCCTCTACATCCTTCCACTTTTGCATTGCATATCTGCTTTGTCAATATTGCATTCTGCATTCTTTCTACATGTCCGAACCAACGGAGCATGCCTCTTCTTATTTTAACACCGACGCTCTCCTTCAGACCAACTCTGTTTCTAACATCATCATTGTGAATACGGTCTACAAGCCTTACGCCACAAATTTTACGCAGCGCTCACATTTCGACCGCATTTATCCTACTTTCATGCTCTCTCTGCCATACCCAGCTCTCGCTTCCATAAGTTAGCGTTGTTTTACTTACTTAAAATATATTTAATTTATATAACATACCTTGTTAATAATCATGAAACCAAGATAATGGTATTTTTTTATATAACGTTTGGAGGCATACAAGCATACGGTCTACCTGATGTAAAACCGGTAACCGCTTTACATCAGGTAGCCTATGAACGTATGCAAAACTTTAAGTTTTTTTATACTACGTCGGGAGGTATACAAGCATACGGCCCACCTGATGTAAAGCGGGTACCGTAGCCTATTAACGCTTGCGATATATTAAGTATCACTCGCGCGATGCCTCCTCTGCTGCTTACACAGCAACTCCTTGGGAGCTTACTGGTGACCTCACTCACACGCAGGAACACAACAATCCTCTGCGGAGTTGTTATTTGGTTGTGGTTTTCTGTGAGGTGGACGTACTTCCCCAGACGGGCTGCTTTGATGCGCCCTACCTCCCTTAAAACATCCAGATCAAGACAAACAGACATGTTCATGCACACAAATGTTTGCCTTGTGTGGGAATCGAACCCACGAGCGTTGGTGTCAAAGTCGCGTCATCCACGACTGAGCCACCGAGCTCGTCAAAAAGTTAAGTACCTATCACTCGCCCTCGCCTCTGCTACTAACACAGCAACTCCTTAGGAACTTACTTCAAATATATTTAATTTAAGAAGGTTAATCGTGAAATTAATCCAATTGGTCGTGTTTTATCAGACCGCAAGAGACCTGGATTAAAGATATACATATAGTAATTACCTTATTTTTTTTTTTATATTAAATTTTATATTAAATTATGTACATAAAGCGACACCGCAAGTTAGACTGTTTGACCTTTGTTCCGTTCTTATTGTGCACGCAATAGAGTGAAAATTGTACTGCAACTGTCTAACACGACTTGTCCCTGTGCGTACATGTTAAGATAAATTTAAACTAATATTATAAACGTAAAAGCTTGTTTGTGTGTTTTTTCGTCACAACGGAGTAAGATATTTTTATACAACGCTAAGAGGCATGTAAGCGTACGTCCCACCAGATATGTGATTCCCAGACAGTTTAAAAATATTACCGTCGACCTTGTTTCGGATTAAATTAAAATCTAAAAAAAAAATGTTTACCAAAAAGAGTTACTATACGATTAATGATTATCTAAGCTGATGAGCAGTTGATCTTCACTTGACTAGCCATCTCTTTGAGGTATTTAAATGCCTTACTTGTCATATTGCTGTCTCTCACTTTGTCAAGAGGGGAAGTCAATTCCAAAACTTCCTACTCCTACAAATTTCTTCTGATTAAATGCGTTGTGAGTTCCAAGGCAGCTGTAGTTTAACTCCCGGGGCAGCAATGTACTTCACTGTTCATTGCCTTTTTTTTTGGTGGTCGCCGCTGTTAATTCTGGCTACACAGTAGACACAGTGGTGGGCCTTTTCCGTTAATGATTATCGAAATGATGTACATAATTTAATATAATTTTATATTAGCATATATTATATTAGTGTTAGTTCTATTGAGTACGATAAGATAACGTGTATTATTTATTAAATATATAAATGCGTGTCTTATTTGAACGCGAAATGTACAAGGGCCTCAATTTAACCGTGTTGTCACCTACTGATCTAAACATAGGCATATTTCAAGCAAATAAATTTATGATTATGGTTATTATCGTAGTCTATAATCCTTTGCCATACATTAAAAATCGCTCTCGCGTTTCCGCGCCTGCTAACAGCTTACTGGTAAACACACTCACTCGCGGTAACATACTAACTCTCCAGATAATGTTCTTTGGCTGCGAGGTGGAAGTAATTCACAAGACCGGGTGCTTTGATGCATTAATCTCAAAATAATCCTGCGGGAAGTTGTTATTTGTAACGCGGAAGTACATCTCCAGACGGGTTGCTTTATATGCCTACCTCTCTTAAAAACACCTAGACCAAGACAAACAGACATGTACGTGGATATAAATGTTTGTCCTGTGTGGGCATCGAACCCACGAGCATTGATATCTAAATTGGCCTGTAGCGTTATACAAATGTAAGTATACCTTCTTTTGAATATCTCTGGATTACATCGCCTCATCTCTACAAGTAAGTATACCTTCAATTAGGGAAGGCGGGAAGCAACTTAGTTTTATACTATGTAGAGATGAGGCGATGTAATCCAGAGATATTCAAAAGAAGGTATACTTACATTTATATAACGCTACAGGCCAATTTAGACATCAACGCTCGTGGGTTCGATGCCCACACTTCCCTTCAATTAGGGAAGGCGGGAAGCAACTTAGTTTTATACTATATAGAGATGAGGCGATGTAATCCAGAGATATTCAAAAGAAGGTATACTTACATTTGTATAACGCTACAGGCCAATTTAGACATCAACGCTCGTGGGTTCGATGCCCACACAGGACAAACATTTATATCCACGTACATGTCTGTTTGTCTTGGTCTGGGTGTTTTAAGAGAGGTAGGCATATAGCTTAGGCTTCCCTTCCCGCAAAGTTTTTTTGTACAACTTTATTGGTAAACAAGCATGCGGCCGGCATTACATGGTAAGCGGTCACCGCAACCTATTGATACTCGCAACACCACGGGGGCGTTACTCGCGCGCTGCCAATCTTGTGACTTAGGCTGTTTCGTGTCACAGTACCCAGTGATTTCTCTGCCATATCTCACCCTTCAATCCGGAACACAGCTATATAAATATAGCTGCTTGGCGGTAGAAATAGGTGAGACAGAGGTAACCCACGCGGACGACTTTTGTAGTCAATTTGAACAAAGTCTCCTTCTGGTAAAATTAAATGTATAATACATGCGTATTATAGTAGAGAAAAGCCGAGAATTTAAAAGATTTGTATTGATTTGATTTGTGATGATGCAAAAACATATTTTTGTGCGCTTACATTGCATACGCTGGCAAAACCTTACTAGATAGATCATAATAATGTACTACGGAATGGCATATCTTAAAAAAGATCTACAAAAAAGTCCGCGATGGTATAATTATGTCCATCTCCTAAGGTTAACCCACAGTAACCATTTTTATCTTTTACATATTGCAAAAGAAGTATGGGTTACGAAGCTATTTTAATCAATGCTGTCTATCTATCTATAACTTCACGCCAAATCCCTTGCGGGGTAGGCAGTGAGGACTGAAACCGATCTTTAAATATCTCACTCGCTTCTTTAAAATTAATTGCTCTTTTCATGCACGCTCGCCGGTTTCGAGGGCTCCTGACATCACCTTCTGATAGAACACGACCAATTTGATCATGGTAGTGAGTAATAAGTTGGTAATCAATCAATGCTATTTTGAACAATACAGTATTATTAATATACAATATATAATTTGGGGTCGGTACCAGAAGCGTGCACGTCGCGACCCTGCCAGTCCAACACTGGACTGCAATTCTGGACCTAAAAACAAACCGCACAGACGCGCGGATTAGGGCGTCCCCCGTAGGCGACGCGCACCGATCCGCCCTCGTCGGTGCGGGTTTAAGTGCATGCGGCGGTGGGGGCCGCCACCCACCACGCAACGCCCAACCTGGCGGGTCGAGGAGAGCTGAGTGTCGTATAGGCACATGGAATGTGAGAGGTGGATTACAAGATAAGATGAATGAGTTGATAGATATAATGAATGAGAGATGCCTAGATGTTTTGTGTGTGTCAGAGACCAAGCGAAAGGGAAGCGACGCCGAAGATCTGCCCGGTGGCATGATGGCCCTGTGGTCCGGGGTGAACCAGGACGATCATGCCAGCGCTGGCGTAGGCGTTGTGCTTTCATCTCGCTTGGCCGCTGGTGTGAAAGATTACGATTTAGTAGGGCCAAGACTTCTCTGGGTTAAAATAAAACTGGGGATTACGCGAGTCTTTTTGGTTGCAGCATATGCTCCTGTAAGCTCTACTAATCCCCAGGAGCTCGAGAAGTTTTGGGAGACCGCAAGGGGTGTTCTGGATTTGGCTGATGCGAATGAACGGATAATTATGTGTGGAGATCTGAATGGATGGGTTGGGACCAAGCGAAGCAGTTATGAGGCTGTGCTTGGTCCATACGGAGATAAGAGAGTGAACGATGCTGGTAAGTTACTTTTAGACGTATGTATGGAACGAAACCTCCTTGTGACGAACACGTTCTTCCATCACAAGGATATTCACACGTACACATGGAGACGGAATGAACAGAAAAGTGTGATTGATCTGATTTTGATAGATGGACGTCTCCGAAAGTCGTTAATGGATACAAGAGCCTTCAGAGGCCCCACTCTTGAAACGGACCACTATCTGGTGATAAGCCGATTTGTGGGCCTTTTCAAGAAGTGGAGGCATTGGCGAGTGCGTATTCCTTTCGGAGACCATGAAAGAATAAGAAGTGAAAAATTGGAAGATTAAAGTGTGAGGAGTACGTATGTACGTCTAGTCAGTGAAAGACTTGCGAACGCGAGTCTTTCCGACTCAGATGTAGACGAATGTTGGAAAGTTCTGAAAGAAAGTATGGTGGACAGTGCGAAAGAAGCATGTGGATGCGCAAAGAGACGTAGAACACTGAAAGGAGATGCCTGGTGGGATGCGGAGGTTCAATCCTCCGTGGATAAAAAGAGGAGAGCGTGGCTGGATTACGTATCATCTTTGCACCAGAGTGATAGTATAAAAGAGAAGAAGAAAGAAATATACCGTCGATGCAAGAATGAAACCAAAGCTTTAGTGAAAGAGAGGCGTGAAAGACTACTTATGAATGAGGAAGAGAAGCTGACGAAGAACTTCGAGGCTAATACCAAACTCTTCTGGAGAGAGGTAAAGAAGTCTCGGAGTGGTTCGTCGGCATCCGGAATGGACAAGATAAAAGGTAAAGCTGGTGGCATTCTTGCTAACACTCAGGAGGTGTTAGAACGGTGGAGCGAATATTTTAGAGAAATGTATGATTATGTCCAGGGCGCTGGCACTGTGAATGAGTCTGTGACTGATTCGGCAGTGCCAACGTACCATGAAGACATTAGCATGGATGAGATTGAATGGTCGATACGAAGTTTGAAAAATGGAAAGTCAGCGGGAATCGATATGGTAACAGCTGAGATGATCAAACTGGGTGGCACCTACGTTAGGGACGCTTTCTGGTTTTTGAGCAAATTATGCTGGAGAACCGGAAGAGTCCCGAGCGATTGGAGACGCGCAGTCATCGTGCCCTTGTATAAAGGCAAGGGCTCACGTATGGACTGCGCCAACTATAGGGCCATCAGTTTGATCAGCCTAGCAGCTAAAGTGTATGGAAAAATCATTGAAAGGAGAATGAGGGTGAAATCCGATGGAATGCTTTGGGAAGCACAGGGGGGATTTCGAAGCGGCAGAGGATGTACGGATCAAGTTTTTTCGCTCCGCAATATCGTGGAAAAGCATCTGGCTACGAACCAGAAGGTTTTCTGCGGTTTTGTGGACCTTGAAAAAGCATTTGATAGGGTCGTGCGAAAGAATCTCTGGAACATCTTGCCCAGATATGGGATTGACGGTGACCTTCTACGTGCTGTGCAATCCACCTATGAGGATTGCACAGCATGTGTGAGAGTGGACGGCAGCTTATCACCCTGGTTTGATACCAATATTGGTGTCAGACAGGGATGCGTGCTGTCGTCTCGGCTATTCATCCTGTATCTGGACAGTTGTCTTCAGAGAATGAGAAATATGAATGTGGGAATGCGAATGGGTGGCTCAGTGGTTAACTGCCTGCTTTATGCAGATGACGCAGTATTAATAGCAGAATCATCATCCGAACTGCAAACACTAGTCACAACAATGAAAGACGATTGTATGAAGAAAGGCTTACAATTGAATGTGAAGAAAACCAAAATAATGGTATTTGAAAGAGAGACAACCAGAACGAACACTAGGATTACGGTTGATGATGTAGTGTTGGAGCAAGTGGATGAGTTTGTATATCTTGGAAGCGCTTTTAGAAGCGATGGAAGGTACACCGCTGATGTGGAGAGACGAGTGAGTGCAGGGAATAGCGTGAATGGAGCGTTGGGTAAACTGTTTGGCAGCCGAAATCTAAGCCAGAAGGCACAGCTCGCTGTACACAGCGCGGTGTTAATCCCAACGCTAACTTATGGAAGTGAGAGCTGGGTATGGCAGAGAGAGCATGAAAGTAGAATAAATGCGGTCGAGATGCGAGCACTGCGAAAAATTTGTGGCATAACGCTTGCTGACCGCGTTCGAAATGATGACGTACGAAAGAGAGTTGGACTGAAAGAGAGTGTCGGTGTTAAGATAAGAAAGGGCATGCTCCGTTGGTTCGGACATGTAGAAAGAATGCAAGATGAAAGAATGACGAAACAGATATACAATGCGAAAGTGGAAGGATGTAGGAGCCGAGGAAGACCAAGACTAACCTACCATGACCAAATTGGTCGTGTTTTATCAGAAGGTGATGTCAGGAGCCTTAGGAACCGGCGAGCGTGCATGAAAAGAGCTATGAATGTGAAAGAAGCGAGTGAAGTGTGTAAGGACCGCGTCTTATGGCGCTCGGTTCTCTCTGCCTACCCCGCAAGGGACCTGGCGTGAAGATATACATACATACAAATATATAATATAATATACAATATAGTATTATTCCTTATTCAATTAAATACGTTATATATGTTGTGCATTAAAAATGACTCCACACTGATAACAAATTACGAGCAGTATCTACATTGTACCCGTTTGAAGCCGCGGCGGGTCGCTAGTCTCTAAAATAAGAAAATCTACGAAAGTTCTATAACTATCACTCTTATGCCAAATCATTCACAATTTTTGCTGCTATGCTTTTACCACTGGATATAAAAATGTCGCCTACATTGGGATCCTTCAAATCGGCGTAAAAAAGATTATTTGATAACACATATAACTGTTAGCTCATTAATAACTGGTTTTCAGACAATACATGACTTCGTATTGTGTAATATCTAAATTTGACTTGTTCTTTAGACTGTAATTATTTTATTCCACCCTCGCGTATTTACAATCTTCTCAAATACTTTAAGGTTGGCTGGAAGAGACCTTTTAGAGGGATAAGCACGCCTTTGTACTACTGCTTATTTGTTTCAGTGTTTTTGTATAAATCCTGTAATTTTGTACAATAAAGATATTACATATTTACAAATTTCATGGCCACCTAAAAAACTTCCAAAGATACTTAAGGGGTTGGAGATAGGATAAAAGCTTTTGATTTTTTTTTCAGTGTCACGGACCATACCGATAAATGCCATCGTGGAGAGATATTCAAAACGTGAACAGGGTAAGAAATATTTTTCCTTATTTATAGGTTGAAAGCTCGATAGAGTCGTTGTACGTGTCATTCTAACCGAATACGCAGGTTAAGCAACTTCGACCGCAGTCTGTCAATGGATGTCGGTACCGGCTGTCGTCGATAGAGGACAGTCGTTAAGCTAATTCAGCAGCAGGCGGCGCCTTGAAAACACTGGCCTCCGATAATCCGCAGTTGAGCAGCGTATTGGCGTATGCCGTAAACCTCTTCGGTTGAAGGGAGACCCGTATCCAGCAGTGGTATGTGTAAGGGTTGGTTACTTGACTGCGCACGAAGCCCCCCCTGCACTAACCAAAGCGTAGTTTTAGCGCCTAAATGTCTCAATTAGATAGATAGATAGATAACACTTTATTCATTTCACAAAAATACACATAATGAAACATACAGTACAACAGGATTACAATAAGGAACATTACATTATGAAGTGAAGACCTGTGTCGGCACTACGCTCCTTACATTATCACTGCATTAATTTAAGGAACTAGAAAGGAATACTGAATTAAAATATAGACAGATAAACATACACAGGTAACATATACGTACCGGCACAAATACACAATTAACATAGACATGATGTATATACGAGTATAAGGTAATTGGTGTAATATCGTGTGTGTCGTAGAGAAACGAAAGGGCTACAGCGCAGTGAATTACTTGCGTTATCGCAAGTCACTGGTTTTTAGCTATCACCCAAGAAGAATTGCGAGAGGCAAGCAAGCTAGCTTCTAGCTTCTAGCTTGATCAATGGGGATTTTAACCAATAAGTCAATAAGTGACGCATTGTTGATCCGTGAACTAGCCAATAAGATCTGCGCGTTCACTTTACCCCTACTTACTTAAAATCGTGTCATTGGTTCTCCAAAGGTTATTTCGTTTTAGAGCGTCGGTAACGCATGAGTTACACCCCTGGCGTTGCAAATGGCCATAGGCTACGGGCACTGTTTACCATCTATAGAGACCTCATTTCCGTAGCAAATAAGTTCTACTCGTGTTTTGATTGTTCTATATCGGCATAGAGGGTGCTCTATAAAATTAATAGCTCTGTAAAACGTGGGGTCTGATACTCTTATCCAGCGGCTGGGTCTTGCGATCCATCACACACTCCTCTCACCCATCACCAAAATTGTAGGCCGTGCAGCGTCTCTTTAGATCTACCAAACAAACTTTCGAGAACTTTAGACTGCCGTGCAGCGGCCGAAGCCTTCTTAGGGCAGCTCTACAAGGGTGTTGAGCTACCGCGCATGTTTCTAAGCGTTTGCTTTGTTCAGAGTGACGTTTGAGTCGTCCCGTATCCCCTGGGATGATCGCTTCTGATAAAGCCTTCCCTGATAAAGGCAACCCCTATAGATCGTGTTTAGACAGTATAAGTCTTATATAAGTCGTTCGGCCAGCCGAAAGGGTATCCGAAATGACCATGGCACGATTTTACTGAGTTGGTCCTTCTTTTGTGGGTCTTCCTTTACGTTCGGCGTAAAAAAAACTTGGGTATAAGTAAGCTTAGGATATTGATGGCTCTGCCCGATATATTTGCAGATATAAGAACGAATGATTTCGGTGGTATAATGCATAAGTAATGTAATTCGCCACTTCGCTGCATAAAGGCTTAGTACCAACATGTCTTAAACGCACTGGCATACAGACGGAATTCCCCAAATAATTTTTGAACTAAAAACTGTTTATAATTTACTTACTTAACCATAATTGTTACAAACTATGCGTACTTTTTTGTGAGTGAGTACTAAACTCATTTAGAATATTATTATTATCATTATAGTCCCTTTGGATGAGCTGGGCCGTCGCATCATCTTCTCGGCGTGTTGCGTAAAGGCCCCAGTATACAATGGTTCATGATGGACCACGACAAGCCATCGCCATTGTGTACAGAGGGCAATGGTATACAGTGGCGGACGATTGGCCAACGTAGCGCGCAATCGGGATGTTATCGGGATTTTTTGGCAAACTTCGAAGGAATTGTGGCGTAGCGTGGCCTGTGATGTTCAAATAGTTGCCCATAGTTTATTTTAACACCGACCACATATGCGATAGCCCATTTTATTTCTAAATTGGTTCACATGTAATAATCTTTTATTAAATTCAACTAAAACCAAATGTATAAAATTTAGTCTACCAAATGTGCCTTCTGCCAATACAGAAGTTCTCATTGACAATAATGTACTAGAATTTATTAATGATACTATATTTCTTGGAAAAACAATAGACTCCAAATTGCAGTGTGGCCCCCACATAAAAAATTGACCAGTAAGCTCAGCTCCGCCGCATATGCAGTTAGGAGAATTAGACAATTGACGGATGTAGCTACTGCGCGCTTAGTATATTTCACCTACTTTCATAGCATTATGTAATGTATATTGCATATTATGTATGTATGGTATACAGTTGTGGGGAAGGGCGGCTGACATTGAAACTGTTTTTATATTACAAAAGAGAGCCATCCGCTCTATTTATAACGTGGGCGCCAGAGAATCACTTAGAGAACTATTTAAAGAAATAAATATCCTTGCGGTTACCTCTCAGTATATTTATGAGAACATAATGTATGCTCGTAAAAATATAGTCTTTTTCAAAATTTTGCAAAAATCTTAGAAGCAGGAATAGATTGCGTATGCCGGTACATCGGCTAAGATTAGTAGATCTTCTATTGTAAATTGTATTCGATTCTATAATAAATTACCTGAAACAGTTCTGACCTTGCATGACAATATGTTCAAAAGGTACATCAAAAATACTCTGTGCAAGAAGGGTTATTATAGAATCGATGAATATCTAACTGACAGGGATGTTTGGAAATGACTCAGCACATGTATTAATATACCTTTAATTGTACCACTTGATTTCACTATAATACTATAATATGTAGACTCACATATATATTAACGATAAAAAAGACCCATATTGGCAAGTTTCTTTTGGCATTTCTTATTCGCCAATGGTCATTTTCGAAATGCTGGTAGATTAGAAAATTGAGATTAAAAGTAAAAAAAAAAAACTATGGAAAATTATTAAGATACAATATGAAAATTATTAAGATACAATATGATTTAATTTAAAGAATAAATAATTTTTATCTTATCTTTTTTCTTGTTGCGTGCGAATACTTGAATTTCTGATCGCCCAAAATGCCATTATTGTGGAGCAATGGAGAGACTTAAAAGGATATAGATTTATATCAATCTGAGACCGCAATTTGAGATTTTTATTACTTGCATGTCCATCGCATATGTTTCGCCAGGCAGCTATGAACTATGCACCACGTGCATAGTTCATAGTAGCCTGGCGTATACGTGATGATGATATAGTAACTCGTTGCAAAGCATGTGATGTTGGTTTTTTTTTTTCATGTTGGCCACTGTGTACTTAATATATACAGCTGTCGGTATGACGCTACGACTGCGTAAGGCGCACTCCCGTTCAACGTCGACTTTTTCTTCTCTGATCTCACAACAATCACTGTATACCACTACTGTACCACTGATGAGGTCGTCGGGTTATGATTTCCATTTTAATTAATTAATAAATCTTTCTTTTAGGTCCTTGCTCTCAGCCGATAATACATAGTACATGTAAAGAGGCCATACCTACGTAAGTATGCCTAAGCATTTATAGCACTTGTTTTTGGTTCTGACACCAAAAATCCAAATTCCTGATCGTCCCACCAAGTCGGAGTAGTGGTACGGACAATTATGCCAAAAATCTCCTAAAATAAAATTACGAACTACATCTTCGTAAAGGCTAACCGGATTTTATAGTAAAGGAATTTATATGAGCCGAATGATCTTAAAATAGCGGCGCTTTCCTTCCGACCGCGATGCGTCGCAGTCCTCATTCAACGTAACAAGTACTTTGATTCTTTAGGCATCAAGTGGTGTAATTAAATTGTACGTGTAAACGATATATAGCTACAACACCAAACAGCATCCCCCGATTTTGTTATCACCTATTTAGAACTTCACGCCAAATCCCTTGCGGAGGCAGAGAAAACCGAGCGCCACGTGACTCGATCCTTACATACCTCACTCGTTGCTTTAATATTCATTGCTCTTCTCATGCACGCTCGCCGGTTTCTAGGGCTCCTGACATCACCTTCTGATAGAACGCGACCAATTTGATCGTGGTAGTTAATCTTGGCCTTCCTCGGTTCCTACATCATTCCACTTTTGTAAAGCGGTTACCGCAGCCTGTAAACGCTTGCATACATTACGTATCACTCGCACGATGACTCTTCTGCTGCTAATACAACAACTCCTTATTATCTTACTGGTGACTTCACCTGTGTGAGGTGAAGTCATCAGTAAGTACAACAGTAACAACAACACTGAAAATAACCACCCTATACGGAATTGTTATTTGGCTGCGGTTTTCTGTTAGGTGGAGGTACTTCCCCAGAGGGACTACTTAGATGCGCCCTACCACTCTTAAAAATACCCGGAACAAACAGACATACTCATGCACACATACACACTAATGTTTGTCCTGTGTGGGATTCGAACTTTCGACTTTAGATTCCCACACAGGACAAACATTTGTGTGCATGTCATTTGTCTTTGTCTGGATGTTTTCTATGTATCATAAGTATATATTTACAAAAACAACCAGTTGAGAATGCGCAAGCTTGCACTGCCAGAGGAACACCTGGCTCGTCAATTATATAACAATTCAATTTTTTTTTTAATTTGTCGGCCATTTTGGCCATATTCCTAGGAACGGTGTACCTGAACAGTCATATTCAACTTTTTTATGCTGAATCCGAATCTGAAGTTAAATTTCGAATATTCGAAAAAAAGCGTCAGTCAAACGCACAGACAAACATATAGAATTCATATAGGAACGATGTTCCTGAAAATGTATTTACGTATGTTCATGTTGTCTAGTAGCTTCGTTTACTTTTGTCTAGGTGACGCTGTGTAATTTATCTGAAGATAGTTATATATTCTAACGTCAGTTTGACCCATTTGTACAGGGCAATCTTTCAGTTGCATATTTTTTTCAGGTACGGATATGATTCCACTCTGAAGACCTGCGTACCGTTTACATACAGCGAAAGCGAAACAAACGAAAATAATTTCCCCTCGGAAGAAGCTTGTGAGGAAGCCTGCATGAGGTACTCGTAAATGGCCGTTTCATAATTTTGGCGTTTCCAAACATTGAGCATTATTTAGTTTGTAATTATGTTTTATGACGATTAATAAAATATCATTTTAAAATGTATAAATTTGTTTATTTTTTTATACAACGTCGGGAGGCATACACTCATACGGCCTACCTGATGTAAAGCAGTTACCGTTTAATACTTGTTATTAAGTATCACTCGCACGATGCCTCCTCTGCTGCTTACACAGCAACTCCTTAGGAGCTTACTGGTGACCTCACTCACACAGGAACACAACAACCCTCTAGGGAGTTGTTATTTGTGAGGTGGAGGTACTTCCCCAGATGGGCTGGTTCGATGCGCCCTACCTCTCTTAAAACATCCAGACCAAAACAAACAGACATGTGCAAGGACCGCGTAGACGCTCGGTTCTCTCTGATATTCATAAATACAGACAAGCTCGGTGGCGCAGTTGTGAATGACGCGACTTTGACACTAACGCTCGTGGGATGATACCCACACTGGACAAACTTTTGTGTGCATGAACCTGTCTGTTGGTCTTGATCTTGAAGTTTTTGAGAGAGGTAGGGCGCATCAATGCAGCCTGTCTAGGGAAATGCCTCTACAAACCGCAGCCAATGGGTCGCGCAATTACTGGCGACTAGCCAAAGCCGTGCCGGCCAACTTCTGCCAGCCCTCGCTGCCTCCGCTGTGATGTCCTGATGGTTCACTGGCGCATCAGCCGCAGGAGAAAGCCGATCTTATGGCCAGTCTCTTTGCGGCTAACTCCCGGATCGATGACTGTGGCACGCAACCACCAGCGATACCCTCCTGTGGCCCCGTTATGACAGAGATTCACATCAGGCAGCGTGATGTCCGTTTTGAGCTACAGTCACTCGATGTCCGTAAAGTCAGTGGTCCTGATAGTATCCCAGCGATTGTTCTGAAAAAATGTTCAGCGGAGTTGTCCCCGGTGTTGGCGCGCCTCTTTCGTCATAGAACCACACGTGCAAGCTTGCGATGTCATTGTTCCACTGTTGATAACATTTCTTCGCATACCAAAAAGTTCGGCAAACCTATCTTTGTCGTACCATTAAAAAGTGGAACGCCTTGCCTGCACATATGTTCCCTCCTTCCTACAATATGGGATCCTTTAAACGAAACGTGAAGAAGCATCTTGCGGGTCAGCATGGCAGCGTCAACTGACAGGACACTGTGTAGTCTTTTGTCAGTTGCAGTTGCGATTTGGGCTCCTCTTTCGCTTACCATCAGGCAAAGAGGAGCCACTCTGCTGAACTTATATAAAAAAAAATGCAAGACTAACTCTTAAGACGGCAGAAAACGAAGAGAGGTAGGGCGCATCAAAGCAGCCCCTCTGGGGAAGTACCTCCACCTCACAGAAAACCGCAGCCAAATATCAACTCCCTAGGGGGTTGTTGTGTTCCTGTGTGTGAGTGAGGTCACCAGTAAGCTGGAGTTGCTGTGTTAGCAGCAGAGGAGGCATCGCGCGAGTGATGTATTACAATCGTTAATAGGCTTCGGTAACCGCTTTATATCAGGTGGGTCGCATGCTTGTATGTTGTACTTTCAATGATACGTCGTTTTACTAAACAGAATCTAGTAAACTGTTAAAAAACCGTACTCTTAAAATTAGACGTATACATGCCTCTGTCTCGCTTCCACGAGTGCCGGGGCCGAGGACCCCGTGTGACAGTGATCGGATCTATCGATTAATCGACAAATTACTATAAAAAAATCGAAAGGAAAGAATGAAAGAGGTAAGCCGTTATGGTCTGCATATAACATCAACAATGTACGAGTAATAAAGCTCGTTGATGAATAGAAATCGGTGTCGATTTTAAACAAATCTCATAACAAACTCGAATATTACTATAGAACTAAATATAATGTACTAAGTATTGGCCAACTAAAAGTACAGAACGTTAAACTAAAATAGTAAAACTAAAATTGTTGTAATAATTTCAACGAAAGATTACTATGGTGTCTTTACAGAGTGTCATAAATCAACTGAACATGGTGACCGAAACAAAGTACTATTTCCTCAAAATGTTTTTCCATTTGTTAATAATCAATGTATAAGTAATCAATGTTGTTTTATTTTATATCGGTCAATACTTTTCTCATTTTACTAGATTCTGTTTAGTGTACCGACATATCACTGACAGTATGAGCAAGTATTTTGTCATATTACTAGATATTTTTAGTAAGAAGACCTAAAAGATATCTCTATGGATTTTTATCCGTGTGGTGACGAAGAAAGTATACTAAAAATCACCACCCCCTCTCTTCCCGCGGGTGTCGTAAGAGGCGACTAAGGGATTTCCTGTGATTCCAGCTTCTCAGCCGGTGGTAGAGTAAATACCCGCCTGGTTGGCTACCACCGTACACACGGCGAAACACCCGTGAAGTGACGTACCTATGAGGAAGTAGCGTTTTGAGATCAGCTCGAGGAATTGTTGATGCGATATTGGGGAACAGCTGTGGATTTTGTGTATCCATTGTTAGGAGATCTGAGCTGACCGGTCGGCCAGGGAGACCCGTTTATACGGTGGTTCCTCTGGCCGCCCACGATATAGTATATGAACCCAATCAAGTCTAACCTTGAGAGGGTGCCCTTTCATACCACGCATAATCTCGGGGTGGATCGTAGTACTGGTTGGTAGTCGGATGGTGGGGACCATGGCGACTACCTCCGGTGAGGTTCGGGGGATTCCGTCCGACGGATTATTACAGCTCCTTAGTTGAAAAACTAATGGAGAAACAGTCCATCTCGCTTCTTCTTCTACCTCATACGTGGTTTTACAGAAGTATATTCCCCCATCACCCTGTTCAAGGTTGAATTCGCTAATATCCGCGGATTCCACTCAAACCTTAATGCCGTCCACCAACACCTTGAGACGGCACGGCTCGCTATGCATTTCCTGACGGAGACACAGCTCCAGCGTCCAGCATCCAGTGAACACGTACTACATCCAGTATCCCGGTTACGTGCTTGAGGAGAATTTTTTTGACGAGCTCCGTGGCTTAGTCGTGAATGACGCGACTTTGACACCAACGCTCGTAGGTTCGATTCCCACACAAGGCAAACATTTGTGTGCATGAACATATCTGTTTGTCTTGGTCTGGATGTTTTAAGAGAGGTAGGGCGCATCAAAGCAGCCCGTCTGGGGAAGTACCTCCACCTCACAGAAAACCGCAGCCAAATAACAACTCCCTAGACGGTTGTTGTGTTCCTGCGTGTCACTAGTAAGCTCCCAAGGAGTTGCTGTGTAAGCAGCAGAGGAGGCATCACGCGAGTGATACTTAATATATCGCAAGCGTTAATAGGCTACGGTACCCGTTTTACATCAGGTGGGCCGTATGCTTGTATGCCTCCCGACGTAGTATAAAAAAGTTTTAAAAACAAATCCTCGGGAAAGCCGTTGTCTGTTTGTTTGTCCGCTCGGATGTATGTTGTCGTCGTCTGAGCTGTCGAAAGGATTCCTACTTTTCCGTCCTCTGGGTGCATAGTAAACCTGAAGAGCCGTAATTACATGTAGCTATACCGACCCCATACTAGGGACACAGAGACGACTCTGTTCTTTGAGTACATGAGACAACCCTCCAGAGAGTTGTTGTTGCGCGGTCTTCTGTGAGGTGACGGTACTTCCCCAGGCAGAGAAGCAGCCAGCTTTGATGCGCCCTACCTCTGTTTATTGCAAATTAAAAAAAAAACATGGTAAACACTTAACCAGATTTATGACTGTACTGTCAAAATGACATACAACAGTGTCTCTCGCAATCGCGTTACTTTCAAGGGCAAGCTTCGGTCAAACAATGTCAATAGGGCATAATTTTAATTTGTTTATTGTTTAACGACAAATAAATATATATTACCATGTTAAACAGTTGTTAAAACTTATTGAGCTGTCGATGTATTAATACTATGAACCATGTATTCTGAGTCATTAAAAGCAATTTACAATGGCACATAATATTTACGAAACAATGCCCAATCAAAACGTTATGAACAGTGTAGCAGTAATGGTATTCATAAAACTAATTGCTCGTGTGTGATGATGGTTATTGGTAACTAGTTGCAGCCCGTGACTTCCTCCGTATATCCCGGTATCCCGTGGAAACCGCTTTTTCTACGTTCCTTCTTTTTCCTTGACTTCTAAAGGTCGTGATGTTGAATAGCCTCCCTTCAGATTTTATTGTACAATGTCAGGAGGCATACAGTCCACCTGATGTAAAGTGGTTGCCGTAACCTATGAATGCTTGTAATACATTAAGTATCACACGCGCGGTGCCAACTCCGCTGCTAACACAGCAACTCCTTGGGAGCTTGCTGGTGACCTCGCTGACACAAACCTCCAGGGAGTTTGTTATTTGGGTGCCGTTTTCTGTATCCAACTGGAGAAGTACCTCCAGCTCAGGGTGGACTGGAGAAGTACCAGGTGTAAGTACTTTTCCAGTTGATCAAGACAAACAGACATGTTCATGCGCACAAATGTTTGTCTTGTATGGGAATCGAACCCACGAGCGTTGGTGTCAAAGTCGCGTCGTTCACGACTGAGCCACCGAGCTCGTCATAATCTAGGTTTCATTTTTAGAAAACGTCTTTTTATTCGTGTTTTCAGGCAATGAAATACTGCTACAATATCATTAGAATACGAAGGTAAATTTAGCCACCATCGACGAAATTATAATAGCTCATTTGGTTAATGGGGCTGTCTCGAATACAGAACACCCCGTTTCGATTCCAGAACATTTTTTTTACGTCACGGCTTTAGTCCGTAATCGATTGATAAACTGTAAAAAAGCTTTGCTTCGAATAAAATGTTAAACTGATTGCATTCGACGAGCCCGGTGGCTCAGTCGTGAAAGACGCGATTTTGTCGGACAAATTACAAATTGTCGGACAAATTACACACTGCTATCTAGCCCCAAAGTAAGCGAAGCTTGTGTTATGGGTACTATACAACTGATAAACATACGTAAATACTTTTTTTTTGTAAATACATACTTATTATACATAGAAATTACCCAGACCAAGACAAACAGACATGTTCATGCACACAAATGTTTGTCCTCTGTGGGAATCGAACCCACGAGCGTTGGTGTCAAAGTAGCGTAACAGCGCGTTTCACCACTGCGCCACCGAGCTCGTCAAAGATGCGACATTGACGCCAACACTCGTGGATTCGATTCCCACACAAGGCAAACATTTGTGTGCATGAATATGTCTGTCTTGGTCTGGATGTTTTAAGAGAGGGTGCATCAAAGCAGCCCTTCTGGGGAAGTACCTCCACCTCACAGAACCGCAGTCAAATAACAACTCCCTAGAGGGTTGTTGTGTTCCTGCGTGTGAGTGAGTTCACCAGTAAGCTTCCAATGTGTTGCTGTGTAAACAGCAGAGGAGGCACTGCTCGAGTGAGACTTAATGTTTCGGCGAACGCCTAGTGTTTGTAACATTCAATTCAGTTCGTGGACTTGCTACTCTAAGTTACCAAGGCGTTTGTAACAATTATAAAATACTCTACCCTACAAATTAGTGCATTAACACCATTCGCACGATCGTCAGCAGTTTGTCACATAAATACATTTCAAAGTAAATTAAACGTATTATACAAGTTTTTGGGTTTAATTATAAGCTCCATAGTGTCCGCTAAGACACTTAATAAATCGCAAGCGTTAACAGGCTACGGTACTCGCTTTATATCAAGTGGGCCGTATGCTTGTATGCCTCCAGACGTAGTATAAAAAAAATCGTGATTTTTTATTTAAACAACCATTTCATATTATTATGTCGCTAAGATCAAAACATACTCATGTTTTATCAGTATGGAATTCATTTCTAAATGTATTAGATAAATAAAGCGTCTGATCCTTACATTTGAGTAAAAATATATATATATTTCACAATTATTTTAGAACACTGTTTACTTTCAATTCTACTTAGTTATAGCTACGCATGCTGTGTTCGCCTGTAATTGGGTCTACATCCTGATTCTTACATTTATTTTGTTAAAATGTTTTGCCAACAGGTTTACAACTTACAAGTTGTAAACCTGTTGGCATTTGTTATAGAAAATTGTAGGACTCGCCACACCCATGTAAACTTGACATCAGACACAAAATTAAATGACCGAGTAAGGATGAAGGAAGTGGAAAATGAGAGATGGTTGAGTAGGAACGAAATTTAATTACAAAACAAAGTTCGATTATGTAATAATTAAACTTTTCAGGCAAATGTACATTTTACGCCAATTTTTATAATCGTTTTTTGGTGTATGTGGAGTTTGAAAATACTATCGCAAGTTTCCACAAGCATGCTCGCAGGCCGCCAACGTTTCGAACTTGTTAGCGTTCCCGCGGCACCCGCCGAATGTGAACTCCTTACACTTCTTTTGTGTTACGTCATACGTGTACCTGAAAACATAATGAAAATTGTATTGCGCATGACTAGCTCGGTGGCGCAGGTGGTTGGTAAAGCTATTGTTTTTGAAGTAAAACTTCTTTACGCTCGCTTGACTTAGGGAGTAAGCTAGTGAATGCGTGACGAGAGCGTTACGAAAAGTGTGATCGGGCGAGGTGAACGGAAGTTGAGAGGGACATATGAGTTAGTGAAGATGGAAAGACAGAGAGTTACGTTTCGTTTATTACTGTAGGGGCAAGAGAGAGAGGTGCGAGCACACATTTTCTTTCTCTCTTTCTCTCATAGCGAGTTAATTTTCGTATATCTAAGACACTAGAGCTAAAGAAGTTTTACTTTAGTCGTGTGGTCTAAAACACACTCGTTTTTTTATACCACTAATGTCCATAGGTTACGGTGACTGTTTACCATCAGGCAGGTTTTATGCTTGCATTCCAACAAGCGTAAGCTTGCCTGATGGTAAACGGTCACCGTACGGACATTTGCAACACCAGGGTGTGTCGCTCATGCGTTGCCGACCCTATAAAAACCTCTTCGCGCCTTTCTTGAAGGCCACCATGCTTTACCAACGCTCGTAGGTTCGATTCCCGCACTGGACACACATTTGTGTGCATGGACATGTATGTTTGTCTTGCTCACGGCAGAAGGATGTAGAGGCAGGGGAAGTTCTATACAATACAATATTCTTCATTGCACTACATCAAAATATAAAATACATGAAGTTATAATTAAAGCACTAAAGACATCGTTATGATAGAGAAAAATAAAAAAAAATGAAGTAATTACCTCACGTCACCTCTGGGGAAGTACCTCTACCTCATACTAACAGTTAAATATTGACGAGCTCGGTGGCGCAGTGGTAAAACGCACTATTACATTACTTTGACACCAATGCGCGTGGGTTCGATTCCCACATGGAGCAAACACTTGTGTGCGTTAACATGTCTGTATGTTTTTGCCTTGGTGTTTATAAGAGAGGTATGACGTCGACCGCAACCTGTCTATGGATGGGTTTACCTATCTCGAGTTTCTCCGTGCTCGGAGGGCACGTTAAGCCGTCGGCCCCGGCTGTTGTCGATAGATGACAGTCGTTAAGCTAAGGCAGTAGCCCTCGGGCGGCTTGAAAACGCTGGCCTCCGCCAATCCGCATTTGAGCAGCGTGGTGGAGTATGCTCTAAGCCCCTTCGGTTGAAGGGAGAGCCGTATCCCTGCAGTGGGATGAGTAAGGGTTCATGTGATGAGATATAGATGAGGGATTTGCTTGTTGCTTTATCTACATCTTATAATTATAATTATCGTACAATTTTAATTTCTGCCACATAATTAATAATGCTTACATTGTATAGCTTCCCCGGCACGGGCCAACTTCTGTGGGCAAGTTGCATATTTCCTCTGGAAATTAAAGATGTAAATTAAAAAAGGTTCCACAACGGCGACCACGAACTGGAAAACGCAGCGTAGAATGCAGGCAGACGATGCAATCAGCATAGGACTGATCGCTGTGGAAAATTGTTTTTTGTTTAACGACAAATAAATATATATTACCATGTTAAACAGTTGTTGAAACTTATTGAGCTGTCGATGTATTAGTACTATGAACCATGTATTCTGAGTCATTAAAAGCAATTTACAATGGCACATAATATTTACGAAACAATACCCAATCAAAACAGTAATGCAGTAATAAGTAGCAGTAATGGTATTCATAAAACTAATTGCTCGTGTGTGATGATGATTATTGGTAACTAGTTGCAGCCCGTGACTTCTTCCGTATATCCCGGTATCCCGTGGAAACCGCCTTTTCTACGTTCCTTCTTTTCCCTTGACTTCTAAGGGTCGTGATGTTGAATAGCCTCCCTCCAGATTTTATTGTACAATGTCAGGAGGCATACAGTCCACCTGATGTAAAGTGGTAGCCGTAACCTATGAACGCTGGTAATACATTAAGTATCACACGCGCGATGCCATCTGCTGCTAACTCAGCAACTCCTTGGGAGCTTGCTGGTGACCTCGCTGACACAAACCTCTAGGGAGTTTGTTATTTGGGTGCCGTTTTCTGTATCCAACTGGAGAAGTACCTCCAGCTCAGGGTGGACTGGAGAAGTACCAGGTGTAGGTACTTTTCCAGTTGATCAAGACAAACAGACATGTTCATGCGCACAAATGTTTGTCTTGTATGGGAATCGAACCCACATAATCTAGGTTTCATTTTTAGAAAACGTCTTTTTATTCGTGTTTTCAGGCAATGAAATACTGCTACAACATCATTAGAATACGAAGGTAAATTTAGCCACCATCGACGAAATTATAATAGCTCATTTGGCTAATGGGGCTGTCACGTATACAGAACACCCCGTTTCGATTGCAGAACATTTTTTTTACGTCATGGCTTTAGTCCGTAATCGATTGATAAACTGTAAAAAAGCTTTGCTTCGAATAAAATGTTAAACTGATTGCATTCGACGAGCTCGGTGGCTCAGTCGTGAAAGACGCGATTTTGACACCAACACTCGTGGATTCGATACCCACACAAGGCAAACATTTGTGTACATGAATATGTCTGTCTTGGTCTGGATGTTTTAAGAGAGGTAGGGTGCATCAAAGCAGCCCGTCTGGGGAAGTACCTCCACCTCACAGAACCGCAGTTAAATAACAACTCCCTAGAGGGTTGTTGTGTTTCTGCGTGTGAGTGAGTTCACCAGTAAGCTTCCAATGTGTTGCTGTGTAAACAGCAGAGGAGGCATTGCTCGAGTGAGACTTAATGTTTCGGCGGGCGCCTAGTGTTTGTAACATTCAATTCAGTTCGTGGACTTGCTACTCTAAGTTACCAAGGCGTTTGTAACAATTATAAAATACTCTACCCTACAAATTAGTGCATTAACACCATTCGCACGATCGTCAGCAGTTTGTCACATAAATACATTTCAAAGTAAATTAAACGTATTATACAAGTTTTTGGGTTTAATTATAAGCTCCATAGTGTCCGCTAAGACACTTAATAAATCGCAAGCGTTAACAGGCTACGGTACTCGCTTTATATCAAGTGGGCCGTATGCTTGTATGCCTCCAGACGTAGTATAAAAAAAATCGTGATTTTTTATTTAAACAACCATTTCATATTATTATGTCGCTAAGATCAAAACATACTCATGTTTTATCAGTATGGAATTCATTTCTAAATGTATTAGATAAATAAAGCGTCTGATCCTTACATTTGAGTAAAAATATATATATATTTCACAATTATTTTAGAACACTGTTTACTTTCAATTCTACTTAGTTATAGCTACGCATGCTGTGTTCGCCTGTAATTGGGTCTACATCCTGATTCTTACATTTATTTTGTTAAAATGTTTTGCCAACAGGTTTACAACTTACAAGTTGTAAACCTGTTGGCATGCGGTGTTTAGGTGGAGCTGCGAAGCTCGCTATCGCCCGTGGTTGGACCGATGCAGTATGGGGAGGGAAGTTTGAAAATAGATGTAATTGTTTCACCGGCGTTCGAAGATGGGCCAAATCAAAAATCTTTTAATAATAAAATTGAAAGATGATGAAAGATGATGAATGGAAGATGTATTGTGGAATGAAAGAGAGCATGATGTATGAATGTGTTAGTGTTATCTATGTTATGTTATGTATAATTTTAGTAGAAAATAGTTACATATGTTGCAAATAGAGCCTTGCCCATGGCAGGGGTGCACGATATTAAAAAAAAAAAAAAAAAAAAAAAAAAAAAAAAAAAAAAAAAAAAAAAAAAAAAAAAAACCTGTTGGCATTTGTTATAGAAAATTGTAGGACTCGCCACACCCATGTAAACTTGACATCAGACACAAAATTAAATGACCGAGTAAGGATGAAGGAAGTGGAAAATGAGAGATGGTTGAGTAGGAACGAAATTTAATTACAAAACAAAGTTCGATTATGTAATAATTAAACTTTTCAGGCAAATGTACATTTTACGCCAATTTTTATAATCGTTTTTTGGTGTATGTGGAGTTTGAAAATACTATCGCAAGTTTCCACAAGCATGCTCGCAGGCCGCCAACGTTTCGAACTTGTTAGCGTTCCCGCGGCACCCGCCGAATGTGAACTCCTTACACTTCTTTTGTGTTACGTCATACGTGTACCTGAAAACATAATGAAAATTGTATTGCGCATGACTAGCTCGGTGGCGCAGGTGGTTGGTAAAGCTATTGTTTTTGAAGTAAAACTTCTTTACGCTCGCTTGACTTAGGGAGTAAGCTAGTGAATGCGTGACGAGAGCGTTACGAAAAGTGTGATCGGGCGAGGTGAACGGAAGTTGAGAGGGACATATAAGTTAGTGAAGATGGAAAGACAGAGAGTTACTTTTCGTTTATTACTGTAGGGGCAAGAGAGAGAGGTGCGAGCACACATTTTCTTTCTCTCTTTCTCTCATAGCGAGTTAATTTTCGTATATCTAAGACACTAGAGCTAAAGAAGTTTTACTTTAGTCGTGTGGTCTAAAACACACTCGTTTTTTTATACCACTAATGTCCATAGGTTACGGTGACTGTTTACCATCAGGCAGGTTTTATGCTTGCATTCCAACAAGCGTAAGCTTGCCTGATGGTAAACGGTCACCGTACGGACATTTGCAACACCAGGGTGTGTCGCTCATGCGTTGCCGACCCTATAAAAACCTCTTCGCGCCTTTCTTGAAGGCCACCATGCTTTACCAACGCTCGTAGGTTCGTTACCAAAAAAAAAATGAAGTAATTACCTCACGTCACCTCTGGGGAAGTACCTCTACCTCATACTAACAGTTAAATATTGACGAGCTCGGTGGCGCAGTGGTAAAACGCACTATTACATTACTTTGACACCAATGCGCGTGGGTTCGATTCCCACATGGAGCAAACACTTGTGTGCGTTAACATGTCTGTATGTTTTTGCCTTGGTGTTTATAAGAGAGGTATGACGTCGACCGCAACCTGTCTATGGATGGGTTTACCTATCTCGAGTTTCTCCGTGCTCGGAGGGCACGTTAAGCCGTCGGCCCCGGCTGTTGTCGATAGATGATAGTCGTTAAGCTAAGGCAGTAGCCCTCGGGCGGCTTGAAAACGCTGGCCTCCGCCAATCCGCATTTGAGCAGCGTGGTGGAGTATGCTCTAAGCCCCTTCGGTTGAAGGGAGAGCCGTATCCCTGCAGTGGGATGAGTAAGGGTTCATGTGATGAGATAAAGATGAGGGATTTGCTTGTTGCTTTATCTACATCTTATAATTATAATTATCGTACAATTTTAATTTCTGCCACATAATTAATAATGCTTACATTGTATAGCTTCCCCGGCACGGGCCAACTTCTGTGGGCAAGTTGCATATTTCCTCTGGAAATTAAAGATGTAAATTAAAAAAGGTTCCACAACGGCGACCACGAACTGGAAAACGCAGCGTAGAATGCAGGCAGACGATGCAATCAGCATAGGACTGATCGCTGTGGAAATCTAAGGACGTCTATGTCCAGCAGTGGGCGTCCTTCGCCTGATATGATAATGAAATTAAAAAAATATTGGTTGTCTGTAAAGTCGGATAACGGACGATAGTTTTACTAGTCCAGTCAATAAAGCGGGGAAATAAAAAAGTTTCTTATAGGAAGATGGATCAAAAAAATTATTTTTGCATTACCTTCTATGAGTCCTCTAGGTCATTCGTGACTAGCAAGAGAAGTGACTAGCCCCCCCCCCCCCCCATAAAAAAAAAAAATGCAAAATATAGTAAAAGTGAAAATTAAGGACTGAAAATGTCCCCTAGTAGGTTTTCGGGGTCGCTGATCACGAATCCGCCATTAGTTTTCCGAAAAATTCACACGGGGAGCGGAAAATCGGAAAATTTGGTTAATATTCCTACTTTTTACTGCTTTCTTCGGTGAATTGACAAAACAGTTCACGTGTAGGTTGTGTGCTGCCGCTGTCTCTCTTCTACTCGGACGCATCGGCCGATGGAGTGGAAGAGAGACAGACGCGACATAAGTCGAACGCTTAGGCCAATCGTGCCTCTCTATCCCTTGTACCGCGCTCTCGCTTGCACAGGCGGAACGTGACACTTTTTCATGCGTGCAGCCGGCGTTCATCGATTTTTAAGACGTTATCACGTCAATAACATCAATCCTACAACTGTAGTACATCATAAAATGTTGACCAAAAGAAGAGTTTGGAGACGGTATTGCAATAAATCCATCTGACATATGAATAGAGTCGGTTAGGGGCATGGTGTAATGAGCAGTCATAACCAAGTGGATAATAAACCGGACCTATTGACCAACTGGGCCCGGTTTGAATCCTGGCATGCACCATTAAATTCGTGTTTTCGTTATATGTGCATATTTGTCAAACAAATTTGTTTTTCCTTCTGGGGTTTGGACGTCTGACGGCACCCGCGGACCCCGCCAATGCTAATGGATTAGGAAAAGGGACAACGTGAAAAAGAAGATAATGCATCAGGTGACCTGTATTCTTGTTTGCTGTCCAACGTTATATAAACAAAAGTATAATTGCTTACCGTTACATAGAGCTACGTTAATAGTGACGACTATTAACGTGAAGAAGAAAAACAGCTTGGACATATTTGTTAAAATCAAGGTAATAAAAAAACAGACGTCTGTGTTCTTCAACACTTTACCATATAATATAATAGATTCTTAAAATGTCATTGATAATTATAACTTGTACAGACACAGTGATATGTAATAAGTTGTTTACAGTGACGATATATACAATGTCTGTTTGTCCATTTATATGACTTTTATTACATTTTTATTAAATGCAATCACTGTTACTTCTCAATATATTTATGAAAATAAATTATAAAATAAATTATTTAACGTTCACATCATCATGTGAACGTTATTCTCGCTTGCGTATTACGCTTTTGCTTCAGAGCCCGGGGTCCGCTTTCAGAGATTTCTGCGCTTCACGCGGTCTTTGGCATTCCTAACCTTGAGATCATTGGCACGCATGTCATCCCTTACGACGTCAAGCCAACATTTCTTACGCCTACCCCTTCTACCGCGGTCCAGTGGAGACGGTATGCCTAAACATTTGTTTCCCACGTAATTTGCCGGTCTTCGTAAGACGTGGCCGTATCAGCATAGGGACGCTCTTGCACTTTGTCTGCTATGTCACGGACACGAAAGTTGCCGCGAATGTGGAAATATCGTATAAAGAACTCTCTTTATGCGATTCTTCCACGTCACTCCACACATCCAGCGCAGCATATTCATCTCCATGACACGCAGCTTCTGCTTGTGCCGCTCAAGTACAGGCAACACTTCACTGCCATATATAAAAGGACAGGTTTAATAATAGATTTATAAACCTGTCCCTTCAGCTTAACCGGCATTTTAGGGTCACAAATGACATCAGTCACCTTGATCCAGGCCGCACAAATATATGCCTTGAATCGCAATTGATATCCCCGGATGCGTGGAAGACAAATCCCAAGTATCTACACTGATCCGTGCGCTTTACCGTATTTTCGCCAATGCGGCCGGGTGTAGGATCTATGGTGTTGCAGGCCAAGTATTTGGTCTTCGCCGCATTTAGTCTCAGACCGCCGTTCTCAAGCGACCCTCTCCACGCGTCGTGCCAGGCGCTCCTTGTTCGCGTCCGTCAGCAATATGATCAGCATACTGTTATATTACTTGTTAAGGAAAAGAGGGTACAAAAAGGGTTACAAATTTATTAGGGCTATTTATACAGTAAACTATATAAAAAAATAAAAGTGACTTAAAGTTCGGCTAATAAGGGTCTTTAAGAACTCGCGTTATCTTTGTCTAACCGGAATATCACTGTTAGGTTCACTGGAGTGTGCACTGAGTGGCCGCCGGCTATAGTGCCCGACGACTGTAGACAGCTGGTTAGCGTGCTAGTCAGCACGCAGATCCAGATGTAGAAGTTGTTGGTGGACCGCCTTACGGACCAACATCGCAGCAGTAACTCCGTCAGCCGCCGTGGTCCACAACAGAGGCTGTAGGTTTTATAAATGGGATTAGTTAGACGTCCGGTGTTTAACGGGTTTGGAAACGTGAGTAAATTCCCGACGGTTCACTACGTAGCCCACAGCAGGAGGCTGGAGGTCTCCGACGCGGTGCCCTCAATCTTTACTTCTTCAAAACTCGTTGCAGACAGCACTTGTTTTTCGGATTACGTCCTAAACATCTATAATTTGAAAATTTGAAATTTACTAATAAAATATTTTTTGACAAACATCATTCGGTTCACAGAGACAATGTAGTGTATATCTCTAAAAAGGTTTACAAAATATATTATTCAAAAAGGTTATTACATAAGATATTTTAAACATTACAATACATTATGGAGCCATGGAGGCTGCTCATGTGCATCTCATATGCTGTCCGACACTACGTTTAATATTACGCTCAGCAGAAACGGACTCAGGACAGATCCCTGGTGGAGCTAGATGGTGATCGAGATGGGTTGTGTGTCGTTAACAGCATTCCTAACTATGGAATCGGAATTGAAATACATGTCTGGGCAAACGTCAATACAGACTTCAGGCACTCGTTTGGTCCTCAGTGCTCAGATCATCGCGTGAGGAACACATTCGAAGACCTTCTCCATGACTAAAGAAGATGGAGAGGCGTGATCTTCATCCTGTATTTCTCCATGACAATCCTTAGGGCAGAAACGGGGTCCATAGTCCCATGATCAGGTCGAAGGCCATACTGACACTCCGAGACAGTGGACTCCTGCCGGATCCGGGAGTAGATTATCCGCTCGAAGAGCTTCATGGTGTGAGACAAGACCTTTATACCGCGGTAACTGCCACACTCCTGCACTGAAGTCCCTTTGAAAACTGGAGTGATAAGACTCAATTGGTCCGGGATTTTTCTGATGAGGCGTATGCGGTTAAATAGGTCGGTCAGAATGCCCACACTACAGGGCCCCATCGCTTCCCAAGCTTATATGAGGACTCCGTCGGTTCCGAATGCCTTCCGATTCATCTTGCCACGAAGAGGCCATTTGACTTCTTTAGGCGTTATAGGTGGGGTTAGTCTCTGATTAGGAGGGAGAGTCGGTTTCTGCACCTCTTTATGCTGCTTGTGCAGCAGCTGGTGAAAATACGAGCGCCATCTCTCCTTCACCGCGAGGTCGTCGCATAACAGGTTGCCGCAGAGGTCTCTTATATAGCGGCACGTCGATATGTTCTGTGCCGCTTTGACCCTGGAACATGCTAACTTATAGATGAGCTTCTGCCCCTCAGACGATTTCAACTTCTATTAAATATCACATATAGGTCTCGTGTGGCTCTCACTTAGCGCTACGTTTCGGGGTCCTGATCGCGTCGTGGTCTTCAGGAGATCTAGACTATTGCCATTTTTTAAACAGGGCTTTCTTCACCCATATCTCTCTCTGGGCTGTGCCGTTCCAGCACTAAGTCTCCTTGTCACATCTGCGCCCAGCCTTGGTTGTGTTCAGCGCCGCATTGGCTTCCACTATGGCCGCCTGATTCTTAGTAAATGAATCCCACTGGTGCTGGACTGGTTCGCCGTCAATACCGGCGTACTTAGCGCTGCTAGTTGAAATGTACACCTGGGATTTGGCTTCATCAAGTAGCCACCATCGGATTTGATGTTCATAGCGTTCAGAGCGCCTCTCCTTGGGCTTCACGCAAATGTCCAGACAACGAGTCGATGTAGTGCAGTGCGACTCTCGCCAGGTACGAACTTGCAGTTGACTATTTCGCTGATATGATGCCTCCTAGAGTATGAAATAGATTTGGGTAGCGTACCTCCCGCTCCTATAGGTGAGTAAGTGTTCGGGCTTCTTTCGGAAATACGTGTTCACGACAGCCTGATCCGCAGCCGCACACGTCCGGAGAATATGCTCTCCTTCCGCGTTACGACTGCCGTATCCAAACCCACCATGAACACGCCCGAACTCCTCTCACTCCTCGCCCACGTGACCGTTAAGATGTATGTATGTGTATCTTCACGCCAGGTCCCTTCCGGGGTAGGCAGAGAGACCCGAGCGCCATAAGACGCGGTCCTTATACACTTCACTCGCTTCTTTCACATTCATAGCTCTTTTCATGCACGCTCGCCAGTTCCTAAGGCTCCTGGCATCATCTTCTAATAAAACACGACCAATTTGGTCATGGTAGTTGGTATTGGTCTTCCTCGGCTCCTTCCACTTTCGTATTCTTTCATCTTGCATTCTTTCTACATGTCCGAAACAACGGAGCATACCCTTTCTTATCTTAACACCGACACTCTCTTTCAGTCCAACTCTCTTTCGTACGTCATCATTTCGAACGCGGCTACCGTTAAGATCACCACCCAAAACGAAATAAACTTCCTTACTCCTACTTCTTAATATGGTTATGAAAGTATAATGTACTACCTGCTGCCCGCGGCTCCGCCCGCGTGGAGTCAAATAACGTAGCCTATGTGTTAATCCAGATCATAATCTATCTACGTGCCAAATTTCATTCAAATCCGTTCAGCCGTTTAAGCGTGAAAGAGCAACAAACATCCATACATACAAACTTTCGCATTTATAATATTAATAGGATGTCCATAAAAATTTAAAGTCATTTTCAAGCAAAAAAAATTAAATCAGAAATAAGTTGTGCAATTCTGTAACAAATTGCCTGAAACGGTTCTGTCCTTTCCTGACTTCCTCAAAAGGCACATGGAAACTCCTAAACAGTTGCTGTGTTAGCAGCAGAGGTGGCATCGCGCAAGTGCTACTTAATGTATTACAAGCGTTCATAGGCTACGGTAACTGCTTTACAACAGGTGGGCTGTATGCTTGTGTGCCTGCTGACGTTGTATATAAAAAAGCAACTCCTCAGGAACATAATATATAGGTTAACAAAACCGTATTAAGATTAAATGTGTGCAAAGCCTGGTGTGATGGCTAGTTATAATGTTACATACAAAACTAGGTCACATCTGCGCTCTTAATATCATGCGTTTAGGGATACGCGATACTTTGGTATTAATAGGTAAACGAACTAACGGCCCACCCGATGGTAAGCGCCATCGTTTGTAGACATTTTTAGTTTTTTGTATACAACTTCGGAAGGCATACAAGCACACGGCCCACCTGATTGAAGCTTGAACTGTAGCCTATGAACGCTTGCGCTTAAGTATCACTCACGCGATGCCATCTCTGCTGCTAACACAGCAACTACTTGGGAGCTTACTGGTGACTTCACTCACACGCAAGAACAAAACAACCCTCTAGGGAGTTGTTGTTTGGCTGCGGTTTCTGTGAGGTGAAGGTACTTCCCAGACAGGTTGCTTTGATGCGCCCTACCTCTCTTAAAAAAATTCACAAAGGGTTTCAGGTCTCAAAGGGAAAATTGTGGACGAAAGGTTGTTGAAGGAAACCGCAGCCATATTACAGGCTACGGTAACAGCTTTACATCAGGTGGCTCATATGCTTGTATGTCTCCCGAAGTTGGAGATAGAAGATAATTGGAGGAACGCTTAATCCGTATAAGTCCGATACACACTTGGCCGAATCTTATTTTTTAAGAATTGAGGTCAATTTGATAACCCTGTCACCTGATTCCAGCAAATGTTGATTTCCATAATTGTAGAGGACATTTTTGTATAATCTTTGGATATGTATTTATACTCATTTTAAGAGAGGTAGGGCGCATCAAAGCGGCCCGTCTGGGGAAGTACCTCCACCTCACAGAAAACCGCAGCCAAATAACAAGAGGGTTGTTGTGTTCCTGCGTGTGAGTGAGGTCACCAGTAAGCTCCCAAGGAGTTACTGTGTAAGCAGCAGAAGAGGCATCGCGCGTGTGACACTTAATATATCGCAAGCGTTAATAGGCTGCGGTACCCGCTTTACATCAGGCGGGCCGAATGCTTATATGCCTCATGACGTAGTATAAAAAAAAACTCACTCCTATGAGATGCAAATATATATCTACGATTACTGCAGCTTTAATTCTCACCATTAAAAAAACCGCATCCAAATCGGTACACCCGTTCAAGAGCTACGGAGGCACACACACACATAGCGGTCAAACTTATAACACCCCTCTTTTTGCGTTGGGGGTTAAAAAAAATATCTTAAAATGGAGACATGGTGTGGTGAGTATGCATTGAAACTGTATAATCTTAGACACGGTCTCAGCAAGTCAATCTTCTTCTTAGTCTTATTCCGTTTCCATTAACATTGGCGGGGTGCGCTACCTAAGCCTAAGGATTTAGCAAAGATGCTGATTTTTATTTTTTTACCGCTAAGGTGGCAATCAAGCATACGGCCTGCCTGATGGTAAACAGTCACCGTAGCCTATGGACATTTGCAACACCAGGGGTGACACTCGTGCGTTGCCGACCTTCTAAAAACCTCTTCACGCATTTCTTGAAGAACTCCATGCTGTATGTAGTCCCTTGGAAAAACCTCGGCTGGGAGCTCATTCCACAACTAGAGAGTTTTCGGAAGACATTTACATGAAGTGACTGCCGTTATGCCTCCACAATCCAGAGTCCCCAATTCTTGTGATTCAATTCAGTAATATCTCCTGTCAGTTGGCTCAATAATTTCACTCTCATGGAATATTTTTTCGTCATTTACACCTCCCATGGGTTTCAAGAATATTTTTTTACTCTTCTTGGCTCCCCACGGATCCAAGAATATGTTTTTACACCCCTTGACTCGCATAGGAATATAGTATAACTAGCGACGAGTGCTGTAACTTTTTCTGTTGATGGGAGTGCAGTGCAGACTCTGCACTGCAGAGTGGCCGGCCATACGTTTTCCCATATGTTTTTTTTTCTAATTGGAACGATTTTGGACCGTTCTTCCTCACCAACGAACATTTAAATTTCAAATTAAAGGATACAAAACTACAATATGTTAGCTATTAGTGTGTCGATTTTGGAGTTTCTCACTATTACCGTCTAAACGCTAGCTGGATGACATCAGTCTACCCCAAACGGCAATTTTGAGGGTAATGTGGCTCCGCTGGCTATCGCAGCTCTGCCAATTAGAAAGTACATACATATGCAGGTTTTTTTCCGGCATTACTTCTTCGCCAATGGTCATTTTCGAAATGCCGTATCAATCGAATGAATGGGAAATATCTGTATCAAAAATATCAATGAGAAATTAAATAAATACAGTAAGATCTGATTAATTCTTCGCCAATGGTTATTTTTTACAGTCCACCTGATATAAACCACAACAAGGCCGTAAGTTTGTTTGCCACCATAGTGGTGAAAGACCACCACTCATGCCGGAAACATAGCGACTCTTCTGGATCATACTCGTAAACACACCCTCTAGAACATAAGGGCCCTCCAGTGAGTTGCTATTTTTCTGCGGTTTTCTGTAAGGGGGAGGTCCTTCCCCAGTCGGGCTGACGCTGATGTGACCTACCTCTCTTAAAATGAATACTTGCTGATGTGCATTGTAACTGAGATTTTTTATACAACGTCAGCGCGCATACAAGAATACGGTGTATCTAGTGTAAAGCAGTTACCGTAGCCTATGAACGGTTGCAGTGCATTAAGCAACACAGCAACTCCTTAAGAGCTTATTGGTGACCTCACTCACTAGCACACGCATATGCAGGAACACCACAACCCTCTAGGGAGTTGTTATTGGGCTGTGGTTTTCGGTGAGATGAAGGTACTTCACCAGACGGGCTGCTGCACCCTACCTGTCTTAAAAACCAACACAAACAGACATGTTCATGCACACAAATGTTTGTCCTGTGTGGGAATTGATCCCACGAGCGTTGGTGTCAAAGTAACGTAACAGCACGTTTTACCACTGCGCCACCGAGCTAGTCGTGTCGTGTCGTGTGAAAAGGTCGCAAGTTAATATTTGTTTTATATGGTAACCTTGAAGTTGTGCTATGCTGCAGATTCAAATATTTGCAATTTGAATATAGCATATTTTTTGTTTACAGCACTGTCCATCTTATAATCATGTGTATAGAAGTAGTATAGGTAGGTATCTATTATATGACAATAGTACCCGATATAAATCTTTACAGATAAATAAAATTGGAGTGTCTGTTTGTAATATTAAAAAAACTGCTTTTTACCTAAATGCATATGGATGTGTACACGGTACATACACCAAAATGAATATTTCTACAATTTTTGTCTGTCTGTTTGTTCCGGCTAATCTCTGAAATGGCTGGACCGATTTTAACGGGACTTTCACTGGCAGATAGTTGATGTTATAAGTAGTAACTTAGGCTACTTTCATTTTACAATTTTTTTATTAATATAAATAAATAATAAAAAAATAGCTATTCCGCGCGGACGAAGTACGTAATACAAATCTATTATTATTTTTCAGTTCGCTATTTTACTCTGCTTATTACGAGTAATAAGTTATCGTAAACTCTGCGAACTGAACAATAACTTTTTTGTTAAATTCCACGCGGACGAAGTCGCGGGCACAGCTAGTAATAAATAAATGATATCTATCTGGAATTACCAATAATTTAATTATTGGTAAATTATACATTAAAATAAATCAGTTACATAATTTAATTAGCATCATAACAACAACAACATACACTATCTATCTGGAATTACCTATAATTATTACCAATAATTTAATTATTGGTAATTCCAGATAGATAGTGTATGTTTGTGTAGTGATGATGCTAATTAATTTATATAATTGATTTATTTTAATGTATAATTTAATACATTATGTGTAATCTTGGACTGCAAGGATGTACAATGCACTCGACTCAATAATAAGTTCCGGCTAACTAATAGCTAACAGCAGCTTGCAACCAGCGGGAGACTTTGTACAAAAGTCGTCTGCGTGGGTTTTTTTATAGTATGTCGGGAGGCATATAAGCATACGGTTCACTTGATGTAAAGCGGGTACCGTAGCCTATGCTTACACAGCAACTTCTTGGGAGCTTACTGGTGACCTCATTCACACGTAGGAACACAAAAACCCTCTAGGGAGTTGTTATTTGGCTGCGGTTACCTCTGTCTCACTTATTTCTACCGCAACCGAACCGGGCCAAAAGCTTGATAGTGGCGCCCCTATCTATAGTGTTTGAGATGAATTAATAAAAACCAGTTGAGAATGCGCAAGCTTGCATTGCCAGAGGAACACCTGGCTCGTCAATTATATAACAATTAATTTTTTTTTTTTAATTTGTCGGCCATTTTGACTGAACAAGTACTCTTTAATAAAATTGCACTCTTTATTAATGGAAACAGAGAAACAACAAATAATCAAGACATTTTCAACATTTTTTTCTATCATAAATTAAACATAGCAAACTTATAGGTAACAAGAAAAGACAACAAACAAACAAAATACATTTTTCAATATATAGGTCCCAACATTTTTATCTAAACTTGCTACAGATTCACACGGAGTGTTTTTTCCTGTGAAAGAACCTATTAGCTTATCAAAGTTCTTTTCAAAGGCAAATTCTATTTTCAATGTCTAGAATCGCGAGGCTAGATAGACGTTCCTGACTAATTGTTGAACGCAAATAGGTTTTAATTATTATCAGTTTGCTGAAGCTTCGTTCACAGCTTTCAAATGTCTGACTGACATTAGGAAACGCTTTTTGCAAGTCATGTTTCCACAGATTTTGTAACAGGTTTAATGCACTTGATTTTTCATTAATTTCGGTTACTATCTATTTGAATAAGCCAAGTTCCGGACAAAAATCAACTACATTTAAGTCTTTTGAATATTTTCGTGCTAGGTCAGCTCCGCTTTTTTGTAGATCCTCAGTCGACATGTTTAAAAATACACGGCCACTGAGGAAGGCGAAATTTTCATGTAGACTCTTTGCGCTCTCTACCCTTGTCTTAATTTCTGTTACAATTTAGTCAATTACTACTTTTATGTCTTTGGAAAATAACCTAATCGCATTAAGCGTTCTTAATTCATCCTTGAAGATTTTATCGTGTTGAGCCTAATCGCATTAAGCGTCCTTAATTCATCCTTGAAGATTTTATCGTGTTCCCTTTTCTTTTTGGAAATTCCTTTGCTTATAAGGACTGGCTCGATTTCCAACTTTTCTGATAATATCCTCTTTTTGTATTTCAACGTTCACTATATTAATTTCTCGACGAATGTTATCCCAAATTGGTAAGTTCAGGATTAATTTAAAATCCATTACCGCATGTAGCAAATGTCCAGCTTCATACTTAGAATCTGCGGCTAAAGAGGATCCTTCAATTTCTTCCAGAGCTTTGGCAACTTCGGGTAAATTATTTAATAAAGCAGTAACAGCTTGATGTTTAGCCGTCCATCTAGTTTGACTACTTTCTTCCGCGGTACTACGTATTTTTCTTAGTTCAAACACGCGACCGATTTCATTAAACTTCATTCGTCTGGGGGTAAGTAACTATACGGGCCGATAAAATTAATAAAATTAATTTTTTTCCTTTGTTATTTATCCTTTACAGGCTTGTAATCTCGTTTTGATAACCTTTGTCAGCTGTCGAACACTTTATCTCTGTTGAGATTTATCCAGGAAAATGCCAACTCCAATGTTGGAGATCCTTAGTCACCAAACGAAATCTTTTTTAAAAGGAGACAAATGTGGTATAGTCTATATATCTATCTATAACTTCACTTCAAATCCCTTGCGGAGTAGGCAGAGAGAACCGAGCGCCACGTGACTCGATCCTTACATAACTCACTCGCTTCTTTAACATTCATTGCTCTTCTCATGCACGCTCGCCGGTTTCTAGGGCTCCTGACATCACCTTCTGATAGAACACGACCAATTTGGTCATGGTAGGTAAGTCTTGGCCTTCCTCGGCTCCTATATCCATCCACCTTTGCATTGTATATCTGCTTCGTCATTCTTCCATCCTCCATTCTTTCTACATGTCCGAACCAATGGAGCATGCCTTTTCTTATTTTAACATGTGGTATAGTAACACTATATATATCAATTTCCAAACAGGTTGAGGTTCTATATTCGTGTCACGAGCCCTAGAAACCGGTGAGAGTGCAGGAAAAGAGTTATGAATGTTAAAGAAGTGAGCGAGGACAAGGGACACGTGGTGTCCCTATAGTTCATATTCCCTATCTCCGTCCCTAATTTATCTTATATATAAAATTATCGTGTCACAATGTTAGTTACCATACTCCTCAGAAACGGACTTCATACCCCTAAGTGATAAGGGTGGTCCACCCCAAATTTATTTATTTTATTTTTTGGACAAAATCTTTTATTATTATATTTTTATGATGTGGCATTAAAAATACATACAACCCTAAATTTTTACCCTTCTACCATCAACCCCTATATTTATAATACTAAAATAATCTTAGGAATAATTTATATGGCAAAACAACGTTTGCCGGGTCAGCTAGTAAATAATATAAATTTTGTTCTTATACTTTAAAAGATGCGTTCGTTTACCCTCTTTTTATATTTGATAATATTCGAATTATTCGATATCTATAGAGATAAATAAAATTGGAGTGCAATTTGATCTAACCTGCTTTGTGTGCTTCCGCTACCAATTAGTTCATGCGGCCTAGCGTCGGCCGACACCCACCCACTACTGTTAGTAGATGCAACATGCCGACGCTGCCATGGCTGCTCCGGTAGTCTCTGCCTCGGCTGCTGCGGTCGTCGGCCATCTGGAACAGAAATCGCATGCCCCCACCACCGTCAATGCCACAACTTAGATCAAATTGCATGTAAATTTGACTTTCGCGAAATAATGTCTGAATTTATTAAAATTGGAGTGTCTGTTTGTAATATTGAAATAACCGCTTTTTATTAAATGCATATGGATGTATACACGGTACATATACCAAAATGAATATTTTTTCAATTTTTGTCTGTCTGTCTGTTTGTTCCGGCTAATCTCTGAAACGGCTGATCCGATTTTAACGAGACTTTCACTGGCAGATAGCTGATGTAATACGGAGTAACTTAGGCTACTTTTATTTTAGAAACTTTATTTATTTTTATTAATATAAATAAATAATATTCCACGCGGACGAAGTCGCGGGCAGAGCTAGTATATCATAATTATCTTTCGAAAGGAGTAAACTCCAGTCGTGCGTCACGCATACACTTTTTTTGGTTAAGTACGATAGAACCAATGAGAAGACTTAAAGAATCACTCGTTTGTCTGTCTGTCTGTCACAGACAATTTACTCTGACTCTACTGGACAAATACATATTATATGATTTTCTTAGATTCAAACATGGACCATCAATGTAAATAATAGAATTTTCAATATGGGGAATCTATGTGTATGAAATTAATAAAAAATGTTTGTTAAATAGTAACGTGTTTGTAATTGTATCGTATATATATATTTTATATTGTCTTGTACTTTCAAATTAGTTTTGGAATTATTACCGAAAATTGATGATAATTTTCATCAATTTTCGTACAACATCTCTTAAACTACTAAGTGTAAATTTTGAAAAATATATTGATATTAATATATATATATATATATTTCGAGGAAAGCCAAAACTTACCTACCATGTCCAAATTGATCGTGTTTTATATGAAGGTGATGTCAGTAGCCTAAGATACTGGCGAGTGTGCATAAGAAGAGCAATGAATGCTAAACAAGCGAGTGAGGTGTGTAAGGATCGAGTCACGTGACGCTCGGTGCTCTCTGCCTGCCCCGCAAGGGATTGGCGTGAAGTTATACATAGATAGATATTGATATTTATAATTAAATTGTTGTTTACTTATACAATAAAAAAAATGTTTTAAAACATGGCAAATCTCTCAATATTGTGCTTATAAACATGCCGTTGGAATGTATAAGAGGACATATTTCTCAAATGTAATTTTACTTTTTGCCACCTCCCCTATGTCCGCAGTAAGGTCGCAGGAGCTTGCTGGTGAGTGCAGCCACTCACATGTACCTACACAAAATCCCTCCAGGGATTTGTTATTTGACAATGGTCTACTTTAATAAGGTCTTAGCCAGTCGGGTTGTTTCTTATTTAATTTAGTTTTGCCCCAAAATGTGGAAAATGTACAAAAGCAAGGTACCGGCGGTGTGGATATTGCAAAAATGTAGGTATTTCTTATACAATTATAGACCAATTTTCGCCTCAAATTCGACTATAATTTATCAATCAATCTATAACTTCAAGCTAAGTTCCTTGTAGGCATGACTTGATCCTTGTACACCTCACTCGCTCCTTAGACTTTTTCTTGCTCGCTCGCAGGTTCCCAGGGTTCCAGACACCACCTTCTGATAACACTCTACCTATTTGATCCATAATCGTTACTGAAAATTTGAGGAAACCATTTATGAATTTGCATGTTTCCATTTTTGAAATCTATCTATTACTTCACGCCAAATGCGGGGTAGGCAGAGAGAACCGAGCGCCATAAGACGTGGTCCTTACACACTTCACTCGCTTCCCTTAACATTCATAACTCTATTCAAGCATACTCTATTATTTTGAAAGATTATTTAATAAAATTTATACGGAACACAGTAATGCGAAGCTATATTCTTTTGTTTTATAGTATTTGCGAAATAACCAGGGAGGACCCTGGTTATTTCTCAGAAATCATTTCTTACACCTCATAGATCAAGCTAGTTATGTGTTAATTATAAATATTGACTATGTGCGAAGGTATTAAATAGTGATATGATTCATACATCGTCATACATCAACACAGCGTCCAAGAGTTCGGTCGTGTCTATATTACATTCGTACTTGCAGTGATGAATAAATTAGTACTATTTGTGTTTATGTTGGCAGTATTGAGTATTTGTTGGAGTGAAGGTAATTTTTTTGACGAATACACGCTTAACTAGCCTACAAGTTGTTTAATAGCTATTTTAATAACTGCTGTACGCCTTGTGGATAACGTAAAGCAATTAAACGTCTACTATAGAGCTATTGAGCTGCAGAAAACCTATATGGTATATACATACATACATACAATCACGCCTCTATCCCGTAGGGGTAGGCAGAGACCACTTCTTTCCACTTGCTACGATCCTTACATACTTGTTTCGCTTCGTCCACTTTCATTATTTCCTTCTACATGCTCTTCGGTTTAGGGTACTCCTGACCTGGCCTTTTTTCAAGACGTCCCTGATTTGGTCTCGAAACGTCCGCCTAGGTCTACCCCTTCCAACACTTTCTTTCACACTCGCCTTATACACAAGCCTTGTTAGACACCTTCCGACTGCTCATAAAGGAGTGCAAAGCTCCATTCACCATGTTTCCTGCATTCACTCTTCTTTCAATATCACTCTCACACTTTCCATCTCTTGTAAACTTTGAACCCAGATACACAAACTCATTCACCTGTTCAATTTGTTCATCTCCAATCACGATATTGCAGCCTGTCACTGCCTCATCTCTTTCAAACACCATCACTTTCGTCTTCTTTACATTCGTCTTCATTCCCTTTCTAACAAAAGCTCCATTCATAGCAGTTACCATCTCCTGTACATCATGTATTAGACACAGATTAGGTTTCCAAATAGACGTTTTTGAAATAAAAAATGCACTTAGGAATATGTCGCAGAGAAATGACGATACCGGCGATTTCAGTCGTTGATGAACATATAAATCGGCCCGTTTTTGAATTTAAAATCTCGTAAGTTTTTTTTTTTTGTATTTCGCTCAAGAAAATTGTAGACCCACAAAAGAAGGACTAACCCACACACGCGGGTGTGTGTCATTCTTCCGTGAGGGAAAACGGGAGGATGGAGGTGAGATCTTCCATAAGATAACATTTCGTGTGACCGAACTGATTATGTCAGATTCCTACTGACTAAAACATCCCCTGGGACTGCCTTTAGCCGGGAAGGCTATAAAGGCTTCATCACAATCTCGTAAGAGACTCGAATGGAAGATATAGAAATCTCAGCCGGAGAACAAAAAAAAAACGAATTATTTAAAGTAATAATTATTGGGTAAAAATTACAATAAAAGTCTAATTCCGACCGATACTAGAATCAGAATGAATATTTTAATTATAATTTGAAATTACGAAATTAGGTTAATCGCCGGCCTTTGTCACTGTTGCTTAGCGTTGTCGATCACGTGGTCCAATCGTGGTGTTTCGCGATGTATATATGGTCGGTGCATAGCTGCAGTTTCTATAGTGGTCATTACTACCTTAACGCTCAGATCAGCGACTATTTTTGATGCTTTAGATGAGAAAAGAACGCTGAGTGTTGTGTGAGTTCTCTGGTTCGGGCATACGTCCTATCCTGCTGGGTTGCTTCCTTTGACTTGCATTCGAACATCTTCAGGCGTTGTAAAATGACGAATGTAGCAATTGCAAGGGCGCTTATCAATATTATGTGTATGAATCCCTAAACCCATAAAATAGTACAGTTTCTCCCTCTATTTCTCTGCACTGACATTTTGGCCTCTAGAAATAAAACTATAAATGCGATTGAGATGCGGTTTTCACCAGAAAGTCAAACTAAATTGCATCTTTCTAATGGTATCAAAATGGAGTTAATTTGATAACCGGAAGTATTTAAAAAAGTACATTTTGTACTTCCAGGTTGTAATTACAGTCATCGGTCATTTGTATAGAACAGTAATAACAAAAGCGTAAAAGTAGTGGTGGAATTTGCGCGAAGCGCGAACTCCAGCACTTGTACTAAATATAATGTGATAAGTATTGGCGAACTAAGTTTTGATTGTGATTATCTGAATCAAACTCAATTGTTGTAATTATTTCAACGAAAGATTACTATGGTGTTCTTGCAGAGTGGACCAACTGGGTAGAAACAAAATACTATATTTTGACGAGCTCGGTGGCTCAGTCGTGAATGACGCGACTTTGACACCAACGCTCGTGGGTTCGATTCCCACACAAGGCAATAATTTGTGTGCGTGAACATGTCTGTTTGGCTTGGTCTGGATGTCTTAAGAGAGGTAGGGCGCATCAAAGCAGCCCGTGTGGGGAAGTACCTCCACCTCACAGAAAACCGCAGCCAAATAATAACTCCCTAGATAGTTGTTGTTCCTGTTCCTGCGTGTGAGTAAGGTCACCAATAAGCTCCCAAGGAGTTGCTGTGTAAGCAGCAGAGGAGGCATCGCGCAAGTGATAATTAATATATTGCAAGCGTTAATAGGCTACGGTACCCGATTTACATGTAGGTATGGTGGGCCGTATGCTTGTATGCCTCCCGACGTAGTATAAAAAAAACATTTTTTTCCATTTGTTCATTTTCAATGTTGTTTTATTTTATATCGGTCAATACTTTTCTCATTTTACTAGATTCTGTTTAGTGTAACGACGTATCACCGACAGTATAAGCAAGTATTTTGTCATATCACTAGATATTTTTAACATGAAGACGCAATAGATAAGATTATTCGACACCTGCCGTGATTTCGTCACATCTTAAGGGATTTCGTGATATCCCCAAATTCCTCATTTGTCTACGACATATAGAAGACTTGTAATTTCTGGAATATTTCATTGCTTTTTATATACAAAATACTATTTATATTAATTATATATGTATCTTTATAAAGCACAATTACTATAATATAACAATGTAGTACCTTAAATCCATATTGCAATGTATTTAAATTGTATAATTTTGACAATAAGCTACGATAACTGTTTATTATCTGACATGTCGTATGCTCGTGAGCCACCCAAATGATATAAAAAAAACAACACTTATTTATTAAGAATTAATAGCGAAAAAATAAACGCGGTCGAAATTCGAGCGCTGCGCAAAATTTGTGGCGTAACGCTTGTAGACCGTATTCGCAATGATGATGTTAGAAACAGAGTTGATCTGAAATAGAGCGTGGGTGTTAAAATAAGAAGAGGCATGCTCCGTTGGTTCGGACATGTAGAACGAATGCAGGATGAATGAATGACGAAGCAGATATACAATGCAAAGTTTAAGGATGTAGGAGCCGAGGAAGGCCAAGACTTACCTACCATGACCAAAGTGGTCGTGTTCTATCAGAAGTTGATGTCAGGAGTCCTAGAAACCGGCGAGCGTGCATGAGAAGAGCAAGGAATGTTAAAGAAGCGAGTGAGGTATGTAAAGATCGAGTCACGTGGCGCTCGGTTCTCTCTGCCTACCCCGCAAGAGATTTGGCGTGAAGTTATAGAAACAATTTCTTTTCTTCTGAAGCTTTCGTATGAAGATAAAGGAGTATAACATGAAGGTAATCACTTACGGATAAGCGATGGGGAAGTACCTCCACCTCACAGAAAACCGCAGCTAAATGACAACTCCCTGGAGGGTTGTTGTGTTCCTACGTGTGAGTTAGGTCACCAGTACTCTCCTAAAGGAGTTGCTGTGCTAGCAGCAGAGGTGGCATCGCGCGAATGATACTTAATGTATTGCGAGCGAGCATAAGGTGAGCCGTATGCTTGGATGACTCCCGACGTTGTATATATAAAAAAAAATAACACTCGCTTAATTTTTATTTGTTAATCCATTTAAAAAAATATTACAAAATAAAATTTAATACATGTTTTTTTTATTTTAGACGCAAGATGCAGTCAGCCCGTAAATTCTGGCATATGCTTCGCAAACTTAGCAAAGTGAGTACCTAAATGACCTTGCTCAGAATTTACGTTTTTATGGTTTTCTAGAAAGTAAGAAAGAAAAGAAAGTAAGAAAGTACACCTTCCATCTTAGAATTCCAACCATGTCTAAAAACAACTCCTGTCCAACCAACAAACTAACCAAGTAACCAACCAATTAACCAACCAACTAACTTTCTAATCAACGTACCAACCCACTAACTAACCAACCAACTAACCGATTAGCCAACCCACCAACTATCCAACGAAATAACCACCGAACTAGTAAACCAACTATCCAACCAACCAACTAATCAACCAACTAACTGAACCAACCTTCTCCAACAAGAAAAAATAAAGGTGTATGCGGCTCGTTGTCATCTTTAGAGCAGAAGCCAACTTCACCTGCATGTGGTGCACTCTGTCAACTAACAAACAAGTCTGAGGTAAAAGAGAGATCACAGAGATGTTTAATAAGCAACAAGACAGTAACCAAATAACAACTCCCTGGAGGGGTTGCTGCGTTCCTGCGAGTGAGTGAGGATGTCAGAAGTTCCTAAAGAGGTGGTGTGATAGCAACAGGTGGGAAACGATAGTTCCTGTATGGCAAGCATTCATAATCACTTACCAAGTGGACCATAATTATGCACACGAGCTCGGTGGACAGTGGTTAGTGTCTCTACTTTGACACCAACACTCGTGGGTTCAAATCCCACGCAGGACAGACATATGTGTGCATGAAAATGTCTGTTTGTCTGCGTGTTTTTAAACGAGGTAGGGTAGGGCGCATCAAAGCAGCACGTCTTCGGGGGGTAGAATGCTGTATTGAACGCGTCATTGGATCATGGATTATAAACAGATTTTTCTTTTCAGATTCGCGTACGACGGTAGCGTCTGTTCCCAATTTGTCTATGGCGGATGTGGAGGAAATGAAAACAGATTTGACACCATAGAGGAATGTCGTGAAGTTTGTGAAACATAAGTGCGAGACACACAGGGTACACCTGGAGCTTTTGACGCACAGGATATAAATACACAATACATTTGCAATAACATAATGATTTATAGCTTATTGTTTTTTTAATACTCCTATAACTTTTTACGTCAGTCTTGTACAGGCTATAAAATAAATATAAATGATTGTGTAAATATTATCTCATTAACTACACAGCGCCACCCAGCCCCAAAACAAGCGAAGCTTGTGTTATGGGTACTAGACAACTGATAAACATACGTAAATACATTTTTTCTGGAAATACATACCTACTTATTATACATAGAAAACACCCAGAAGGCCAATTCTGCTAAATAACTGCAACTGCACCGTAAACGTGCGATTATGTTTTTGCGTAGTAAAAAACTCACCGCTACGGGTCGGGGTACAGTAGGACGCTAAGCAAGTCAATTCTGCTAAATAACTGCAACTGCACGTTAACGCCTGTCACTTGAGTCGTGCAGGAATAGTGCAGTGCTAATAGGTGTATTGTATTAAAATTTCCTGCACTGCAACTACGCTGGAACTGTGCGTATCCTACACTGCAACTACGCTGCAACTGTGCGTATCCTGCAAGTGAACTACTTAACACCTGAAATGTTACCATATTTCAATCTATTAAACTGGATTTTTATTTAATGTTGACTCCTATAGTTTCACACCCCATTGCCCTTGGTTGCCGGCGTGAAGGTATTTCTAACGGAGAAGAAGCTTTACTTAATCATATATATCCACAAACATCTCCCAAAACAAAACAAATATAAATCATCGCTTCAGAATATTAATTTCACTTCGCAAAAGTTGCTCAAGAGTAACGTTAAAAAACCTGCAAGTAAACTCCTTCAAAACTTCTGTCACCGGTATACAAATGTCAAAACAATTTATCAGAATACGATTATATTGCAGGAAGCGTGCAGTGCAGGTTTTTTAACAGAATAGCGAGTCATTTACTGCAGCATTCCTGCAACGTCGCTGCTGTCAGATCGCTTAACAGAATACCGAAACGTCAAAATGTACGCATTTTGACACACGCCGCGCTGCAGTGCAGTTGCAGTTTTTAGTAGAATCGGCCCACAGACCAAGACAAACAGACATGTTCATGCACACAAACGTTTGTCCTGTGTGGGAATCGAACCCACGAGCGTTGGCGTCAATATAGTGTAACAGCGCGTTTCACCACTGCGCCACCGAGCGCGTCAAAATTTGAGTTTAGTTTTCATAAAAATATCATTTAATTATGTTTTGTATTCACCTATGTTTAAAAATAAAGTACCGTTCATTTCCCATTCACAGAAAATCACAGTTTAACCCAACATCTGCCCAGGGAGTTGTTATTTGGCTTGGACATTTCGACGAGCTCGGTGGCTCAGTCGTGAATGACGCGACTTTGACACCAACGCTCGCGGTTTCGATTCCCACACAAGGCAAACATTTGTGTGCATGAACATGTCTGTTTGTCTTGGTATGGATGTTTTAAGAGAGGTAGGGCGCATCAAAGCAGCCCGTCTGGGGAAGTACCTATCTCCACCTCACAGAAAACAGTAGCCAAATGACAACTCCTGGAGGGTTGTTCTGTTCCTGCGTGTGAGTGAGGTCACCAGTATGCTCCCAAGGAGTTGCTGTGTAAGCAGCAGAGGAGGCATCGCGCGAGTTATACTTAATATATTACAAGCGTTAATAGGCTACGGTACCCGCATTTACATTAGGTGGGCCGTATTCTTGTATGCCTCCCTACGTAGAATAAAAAAAAAATTCTTGCGAGTGAGTGAGGTTATTAGTAAACCCCTTAAGAGTTGCTGTGTTACCAGCAGAGGTGGTAACACGCGAGCATTACTTCTTTTTTTTTTATACTACGTCGGGTGGCATACAAGCATACGGCCCACCTGATGTAAAGCGGGTACCGTAGCCTATTAACACTAACAATATATTAAGTATCACTCGCGCGATGCCTCCTCTGCTGCTTACACAGCAACTCCTTGGGAGCTTACTGGTGACCTCACTCACACGCCGAAACACAACAACCCTCTAGGGAGTTGTTATTTGTCTGCGGTTTTCTGTGAGGTGGAGGCACTTCCCCAGACGGGCTGCTTTGATGTGCCCTACCTAAAACAACCTCTCTTGTTTTGCCAGAGCTCACAGGCCACTGTAACTACTTTTCAGGTGGGTCGTATGCTGTATTTTTTTTAAATGTGTTTGCAATTGCTTTCTATTACGTTATTAACCAGTTGATAAAATATATATTCAGGTCCTTTTCGGGGTATGCAGAGAGAACCGAGCGCCATAAGACGCGATCTCTACACATCTCGCTCGCTTCTTTAACATGTGTAGCTCTTTTCATGTACGCTCCCCGGTTTCTAGGACTCCTGAAATCACCCTTTTTATACAACGTCGGGAGACAGACATGCTCATGTACACAAATGTTCGCCTTGTGTGGGAATCGAACCCACGAGCGTTGGTGTCAAAGTCGCGTCTTTCACGCCTGAGCCAACGAGCTCGTCAACCTGATGCGATAATGTAAAATAATTTTATCTGAAATAAACATAAGAGTACCTTTGCCTCTAATCGTACCACCAAGATTTAGCTTTATTTGAAATATTTAATTCATGTTAAGGTACCAATTTAATAACTAAGAACTTAAGCCTAATTATCTTTCGATAATAAAGTTTAGGTAAGGTAGGTTACCTAAACTAAAATGAATAAATATAACTAAAATAAATGATTTCGTTTTAGTATTCAACTTTGGTTCTGATAACCTTCAGTTTATCTGAGCTGTGATAAATTCTTGCAGACAAAAAAAAATGGTTTTGTTAAGTTGTATCATTATAATAATACTCGTATAAACGTTTATTCTTCTCACAAAGGTCGTAACAAATTACAGAAGTACTAAATACACAAAGAAATTATAAGAAAACCTTGTGAGAGTCTGAAGTCCGTACTAGGTTTGGAACCTGTATTACATTCAATCATTAATTAGGACACTATTATATTATTTTTTATATGATAATCATATAAGAAATATATTTGCGTAAAATACATCCTCCGTGCAAATAGAACGATTTAAGTATCGTAGCACAGCGATAATCACTGTGATGGCTGTTCATTGACGCTTTCCATCAGGCGCAATGAAGACATTTTGGCAGGCCACATTAAAAAAAATGTTCACTAACGCAAATGTTTGTGCCGCATGGGAATCGAACCCACGAGCCCTGGTGTCACGAGCTCGTCATAAATGATAGAATTATTATGATGTTCTTTTATTTTTCCGAAGAAATGGTTCTGTTACAACATTATTAACGCCCTTGTCCATAGCAGGTTTCCTTGCATTCATCCAAGGTGAAGAAATTGTTCCCATTTTTCATGCACCCTCCGTATACGAACAGTTCACATGCTTTCTTGTGGGGATTCCATGCGTATCTGAAAGCAATATTCAAATGTATACTAATATATAAAGCGGAAGTGTTTGTTTGGTTGAACGTGCTCTCAATATCAAAAAAAAAAAATCTCAAGAATCAAGTCTTCTTTTTTTTATACAACGTCGGGAGGCATACAAGCGTACGGCTCACCTGATGTAAAGCAGTTACCATGGCCTATTAACGCTTGTAATACATTAAATATCAATCGCACGATGCTACCTCTGCTGCTTACACAGCAACTCGTTACTGGCGACCTCACTTACACGTAGGAACACAACAACCCTCTAGGGAGTTGTTATTAGGCTGCGGTTTTCTGTGAGGCGGACGGTATAACTTACCTTAACATATGAGCTATGCATGGTCCTTTCTTTATCGGCTGAAGACAGATTTTCGGACGTCTAAAAACATCTGGTCTGAACATCCATTCTAAAAAACAAGTAAGATTATATAAATAACAGGTTTTGAACTTTAATATTTTTTCTTCTTAGCGTTATGCCATTTCCTAATCCGTTAGGATGGGCGCGGTGTTAGCAGCAGAGGAGGCATCGCGCGAGTTATACTTAATATATTGCAAGTGTTAATAGGCTACGGTAACTGCTTCACATCAGGTGGGCCGTATGCTTGCATGCCTCCCTACGTAATACAAAAGAAACCTAAGAAGGGTCTGGTTATGCCTCTACAGTGGAGATCTGACGGCAATCGCTCCATGTCAAAAACAGTATGTTCACTAAATCTTTAGTCTTAGGTAGCGGATCCCGTCGGCCCTAATGGATTAGGAAACGGATTAACGCTAAGAAGAAGAAGGTTAAGTTTAGAGTATTGTTTACCTTCAGTACCTGTCCTCCATCGCGATTGTCCACAATCCCTCAGGCATTCCCCAAGGGTCAGATAATTGTTCTTGTTTCCCTTACAACCTCCGTATGTGAACTTCACACAGTTATGTTTACTTGCCACCCAGCCGTATCTGAAAGGATAAAGGGCATTGTATCTAAACTGTATTGACGAGCGCGGTGGCGCAGTCGTGAATGACGCGACTTTCACACCAACGCTCGTGGGTTCGATTCCCATACACAACATTTGTGTGCGTGAACATGTCTGTTTGTCTTGGTCTGGATGCTTATAAGAAAGGTAGGGCGCATCAAAGCAGCCCATTCTTCTGATTAAATTAGTTGTGAGTTCCAAGGCAGCTGTAGTTTAACACCCGGGACAGCAATGAACTTCACTGTTCATTGCCTTCTTGGTGGTCGACGCTGTTGATTCTGGCTACACAGGAGACACAGTGTTGGGTATGAGTGGTGGGCCTGTCCCGTGTATAAAGTCATGATTCCCTGATAAACACAGTGCACACAACTTTTTGTAGTGCAAAACCAAGCCGCTCAGACGGAGACAATTTCATAAACTTGAAACACTTAGCCGGAATGTGAGATTACAAAATAAACAAAGTTTGCTTACAATATTGGATACACTAACCTTTTAGTAATTCACTGACACTATGCACGAGTGACGCATACAAGTCTTTGGAGGCTAACCAGTAGCCAAGATCCCTGAATCCTGAGCATTGCATGACACTGGTGTATAGTACCGAACACTGGTAACAGATGCAGTGCTCGTGATGCAGGCTCGTTACGCAACCATAAGCTTTCGTGGAACTGTCTGCAAAGCCGTGAACTGCACTCTCATCGAATCAATCACCATGCAGCGAGGCACTTCATTTGTTGATATAGCGACCCAACTTATTCAACAGATCTTCAATGACAGGCGGCTCAACATGGCATCGGCCACCGTCATCACGATGTTCAGTTTCAACAATAGATCGCTTGCAGGCTCTGTTTCATTTTTTTTACCAATAAGGTGACAATCAAGCATACGGCCTGCCTGATGGTAAGCAGTCATCGTAGCCGACATTTGCAACGCCACGGGTGTCATTCATTCTTTGCCGACCCTCTAAAAACCTCTTCTCGCCTTTCTTGAAGAACCCTATGCTGTAGTCCATTGGGAAAACCTCGGCTGGGAGCTAATTCCACAACTTGAGAGTTCTCGGATGAAAACTTCTCTGGAACCGCACAGTACGCGACCATTGTGGTTCCAGCGTGCGAGTATGAACTCTCGCCGTCGGCGGACGGTGCGTTTATAAATTAATGCTGTCGGCATCATATCGAACAATACTTCTGAACACAATCCGTTATACAATTGGTAGAACACACAAAGGGAGGCAAAATCTCTCCTTAAACTTAAGGGTTCAATACCGTGTGTAAGCTTAGGACTGTCGACAATTCTCACAGCTCGTCTCTGAACGAAATCACATGGTCCAAGCTGGTATCCAGGTGCTCCTGCTCAAAGGTGTCTGCAGTAAGTCTTTGCCCCGCACTGTAGTAACTGCTTTGTTCTGTTGAGCACACCAAGTTTTTTGGACGCCAGCTTGACCTTTTCCTCCAGGTGACTCCGATATTGAACGTCTCTGGAGATCTTGACGACAATCATCCTAAGACTGTTGGTGATGGAAAGAGGTGTGTTCTGGAATTTAGAAACCACAGCAAATGGGGGTTTTTTAGCGGTGATCGCGCAAACTTGTGTCTTGATGGGGTTGAATTCGACCATGTCAAACCCCGCGGGCCTTGTGCTAAATTAGTGATATTAGTGTATTCGCAATGATGATATTAGAAACAGAGTTGGTCTAAGAGTATAGGTGTTATATAAGAAGAGGCTCCGTTGGTTCGGACATAGAAAGAATGCAGGAAGAAAGAATTACGAAACAGATACCCAACGCATAAGTGGAAGGATGTAGGAGCCGAGGAAGGCCAAGACTTGCCTACCTTGACCAAATTGATCGTGTTTTATGAGACGATAACAGGAGCCTTCGAAACCGTCAATTGTACATGAGAAGAAGCGAGTAAGGGTATCTAAGGATCGAGCCATATGGCGTTCTCCTTGCCTATCCCGCAAGGGATTTGGCGTGAAGTTATATATAGATATTATTGTAATTCACGGTATGCTGTTGAAGTTATTTTTGGATTTTAAGAGTCTCTTCTCCTTACCTTACTTTATGTGCCAGACACAGTCCTCTATCAAGTTGTAGAGAGCAGTGCGATGGGCGGTCTCGTTTGGATTCTAAACCGAAGAATGCACACTATTATTTTCTTCTTACGACGGTAGTTCAATAATAAAAGAAGTACACCCCTGAATAACTCACGCCGGTATTGGCCGGAAAGATTTCAAATAACCTTTTATATTTTCCCTATCAAATAATAAGGGGTTGCAAATAACACAAAAAACAGAAAAATAAAGATTTAAATAACAAAGTCTCATTTAAATTCACATAAACTTCTCTGTCCCTTCTTTTTTAGGGTTCCGTACCCAAAGGGTACGTAAAACGTCCGTCCGTCCGTCCGTCTGTCACCAGGCTGTATCTCATGAACCGTGATAGTTAGACAGTTGAAATTTTCACACATGATGTATTTCTATTGCCGCTATAACAACAAATACTAAAAAATAGAATAAAATAAATATTTAAGGGGGCTCCCATACAACAAACGCTTAAAAGGTAGACGCTTGAAATTTTCACAGAATATTTAGTTATATATTCACTTTAAGACTAAATAATTAAATTAAAATAAAACAAATATTTAAGGGGGGCTCCCATACAACAAACGTGTTTTTTTTCTGCCGTTTTATAGATAATGGTACGGAACCCTTCGTGCGCGAGTCCGACTCGCACTTGGCCGACTTTTTTTTTATACCATTAACGTGTCAAACAAGCGTACGGCCTGCCCGATGGTGGTAAACAGTTACCTCAGCCTATGGCCATTTGCAACACCAGGGGTGTCACTCTTGCGTTGCCGACCCTGTAAGAACCTCTTCACGCCTTTCTTGAAGAACCCCATACTGTAGTCTGTAATTTAATATGAATACCTTTTAGATTGTTTAGAACTGCGTTTTACTAATAACTACCGAAATATTTGCACCCTCCTGCGAGGGCAGAATAAGTTGGATTATCAAAAACATTACGAAACAGATATACAACGCGAAAGTGGAAGGATGCAGAGGTCGAGGAAGGCCAAGACTTACCCACCATGACCTAATTGATCGCGTTTTATCAGGTGGTCAGGAGCCTTGGAAACCGGCGAGCGTGCATAAGAAGAGCAATGAATGTTAAAGAAGAGAGTGAGGTTAGTAAAGACAGAGACATGTGGTGCTCGGTTCTCTTTGCCTAACTCACAAGAGCTTTGGCGTGAAGTTATAGATAGATAGATTATGTAACATCTTTCGTACCTTATTTTCGCAAATAAATTATCTTATCTTATTTTAAATTACCATGTTTAATAAATAAATAAATAAATAAATATTGTCGGACAAATTACATAGCGCCATCTAGCCCCAAAGTAAGCGGAAGCTTGTATTATGGGTACTATACAACTGATAAACATACGTAAATACATTTTTTTTTTGTAAATACATACTTATTATACATAGAAAATACCCAGACCAAGACCAATTACGAAAGTAATATTTATTGGTCACAAATTGCCAAAATATTTAAACTATTTTACTTACGGTAACATGAATGTAAGCCAGCAATCACAAGTAGAGTCAACAGGAATACACTCTTCATTCTGACCAAAAGCGGAGGTTAGCTGGCAGCTGAACAATTAAAACTTAATGTACAATGTGAAGATATTACGAGTATGATGAAAACTTCTTCTCCATTATACTGTTAACGCAGAGCGAGGTTTGACTCACTTCCTTATCCTTACCTTTGTCTTCGGCTAGAGTGGGCATGCTGTCTTCAGTCTGAACAATTAATATAGCCCCTGCGAGGATCAAGTTAGAAAGCTGGGTTTACCAACGTTCGGGTCGCATTATGTTATGTTCCAATATTATACTCGTATTACTTTTAGCGTTGTCCTGTATCGCGTTCCATTAGGATTTGTGGATCCGCTACCTAAGACTTAAGATTTGGAGAAGATATGATTTTTATGTAGAGCGAGTGTGGTCAGAGCTGCACAACACAGAAGGAAAACCAGACATTTCATAGGTTAGGTCCTTTTCACTTTACCCCCTGATCCGTAGCGGTGAATTGAGTTGGGTACTACGCATCATCAGTTCTCCATATGGTATTTCTTTTATGCATTAAAAGATAAAAATTCTTTATTTGCTTTTAGACCCTCACGAGCACTACACGTCTTACATTTTCAATATTATATCTTATCATTTTTTTTAAAGTTTTTCTCTTTTTAAATCTACCAGCATTTCAAATGACCATTGGCGAAGAAGAAATGCCAAAAGAAACTTGCCAATATAGGTCTTTTTTTTCCAAATCATCTTATACATACAACTTTTACTATTACAACAAATACAATGATATGTGTGTAGAGTACATATAGTGATATCAAGTGGCACAATTAAAGTTATATTAATTCATGTGCTGAATCATTTCCATACATCTCTGTCAGTTAGATATTCATCGATTCTATAATAACCCTTCTTACATAGAGTATTTTTGATGTGTCTTTTGAACATATTGTCAGGCAAGTACAGAACTGTTTCAGGTAATTTATTATAGAATCGAATACAATTTACCACAAAAGATATATTAGTCTTATCAAGCCGATGTACTGGCATACGCAATCTATTACTGCTCCTAAGATTTTCAGTACATTTAGAAAACGAATTTATATTTTTACGAGCATACATTATGTTCTCTGATTCTGTGTTTCTTTCCATTAAATGCAAATTGACTGTTACATATTCCTCCTCCTCCTCTCCCTCCCGGACCACGACTACGAGTTGACGTGTTAAAAAAATATTATTGCATTTAAACAATTATTGTGAATTTGTTAAACAGTTGTTTTTAATTCGCGAGAATAATAGGAGTTCATAGCAACCAGTTGGTGCGCCGCTGACGTCGCGTACTTCTGTGGGTGCATCGCTTCGTGTGCTGTTGTGAGATCCTATCCCTTTCTAATAGAGAAAGAACGAAGGAGACCGGAAGATAATCCGCACACTCACCTCGACCGTCTGCGTGTGCGCACTTTCTGCCGAATTATACATACAACTAGTAACTGGTGTGAGTAAGACATATACTTTCCTGTATTAGCCGCACCTTCAGCTGTCTTATGGATGCCTATTACTTTTGATTGAATTTTCAAATAATATTTGGCTTCTCGGACATGCATGTTGCCTCTAGATAAATATATTGAGAGGTAACCGTGAGGATATTTATTTCTTTGAATATTTAGTTCTCTAAGTGATTCCCTGGAGCCCATGTTATAAATAGAGCGGATGGCTCTCTTTTGTAATATGAAAATAGTTTCAATATCAGCCGCTCTTCCCCACAGCAGTATACCATATGACACAATGCTGTGAAAGTAGCTGAAATAGACTTAGCGAGCGGTAGCTACATCCGTCAATTGTCTAATTCTCCTAACGGCATATGCGGCAGAGCTGAGCTTACTGGCCAGTTTATTTATGTGGGCCCCACTGCAATTTTGAGTCTATCGTAATTCCAAGAATACAGTTTCATTAATAAATTCTAGTATATTATTGTCAATGAAAACTTGTGTATTGGAAGACGCCACATTTGGAAGACTAAATTTTATACATTTGATTTTAGTTGAATTTAACAAAAGATTATTGCATGTGAACCAATTTAGAATAGCAGATAGAACACTATTTACCTTGTCAATATTTTCGCATTAGGAACACTAGGAATCAATGAGAGTGCATGGACATTTTAAAGATGCGAATGAGGTGGCGGTGATGGGATGAAGGAAATAAATAAACTAAGAAGAGAGGTAGGGCGCATCAAAGCCCGTCTGGGGAAGTACCTCCACCTCACAGAAAACCGCAGCCAAATAACAACTCCCTAGAGGGTTGTTGTGTTCCTGCATGTAAGTGAGATCACCAGTAAGCTTCCAAGGAGTTGCTGTGTAAGCAGCAGAGGAGGCATCACGCGATTGATTAATATATCGCGTGTTAATAGGCTACGGTAGCCGCTTTACATCAGGTGGGCCGTAGGCTTGTATACCTCCCGACGTAGTATAAAAAAAAACCTATGGAGAGCCGATGAGACCGATATTACTTAGTAACTCAACTAATCGCTGCAGGCCAGAGGTAAAGTAGAACGCGCAGCTCTCATTGGCTAGTTCACAGATCAACATGGCGGCACAAATACAAATAAATAGATTCTGCTTGCATGCACGGTATCCAGTTGTTTACAGATAGTCCATGTGTGAAGGAAAACATCGTGCTCAAACATGCACGTCCAAGAAATTATATTTCGAAAGATCTGAGCCTTACCTGAGATAGATTCCCTCTGGGTTGCGGAGGTCTGACGGCAGTCTCTCCATGTAAAAATCACTATCATCGCCAAATCCAAGTCTAAGGATTTGGCGACGATACTGATTATAATATATTTTCTTATACAACTAGATTGGAAAACAAACATGCGGCCCGCATCAAATGGTACGGTCACCACAGCCTATTGACGCTCGCTACACCACGGGGATGTTACTCGCGCGCTGCCAATCTCGTGACCTAAGGCTGTTTCGTCACAGTATCCTGTAATTTCTCTGCCATATCTCACCCTTCAAACCGGAACACAGCTATATAAATACAGCTGCTTGGCGGTAGAAATAGGTGAGACAGAGGTACCCACGCAGAAGACTTTTGTACAAAGTCACCCTCTGGTAAATGTCAAGCGGTTAGTGGTTGTGCATGTAAGGGACCTGGCTAGGGTTCCCACCTCTCCCGGAATTCCGGGAGTCTCCAGGAATTTAGGAATGAAAATTTAAATCTCCCGGCTCCCGGAAGGAAAAACAAATAAACAAATTTCTCCCGGAATTTCAAATTTGCACACGCTGACGGATTGATAGAGAGTACAAAAACCATACGAAGACGCGCGGCAGCGGTCTGCTGGTCAGTGCGTCGCAGTTGCTCGCGTCCACATTTTCAACCTCCCTCGCTCACCTCACCCCCCGCCGCCCGTCTCGCTCGGGAGGGACCAAAGAAAGAAACTGCTTAAATGAAGAACATGTCAAGGCAGAAATCCAAACGTTCTTCAATTTTAAAATGGACTGCAAAGAGTTTTTTTTTTATTTGTTAGGCCAGATATGGAGTCTGTACGTTCAAATGAAAAGTATAAGTTCAAAATAAAATAACAAGTTATGGAAAGTCGCTGGTTTTTTTCTCCCGGATTTAGACTAATCAGGTGAGGTGACTAAGAAGTGGCAACCCTAGACCTGGCTTGAAAATATAGATAGATAGATACATGAAAGTTGATTGCGTTCGAAGGTTGAGAATTCCTGCATCTATTAGGAAAAACTGAAAGAATGTGTTTATTTCTTATCGTCGACGTGTTCGCTGAAATTATAGTCATTAATAGCTACATTTCACTATTACATACACTTGACGAGCTCGGTGGCTGTGAATGACGCGACTTTGACACCAACGCTCGTGGGTTCGATTCCCACACAAGGCAAACATTTGTGCGCATGAACATGTCTGTTTGCCTTGGCCTGGATGTTTTAAGAGAGGTAGGGCGCATCAAATCAGCCCGTCTGGGGAAGTACCTCCAAATCACAGAAAACCGCAGCCAAATAACAACTCCCTAGAGGGTTGTTGTGTTCCTGCGTGTGAGTGAGGTCACCAGTAAGATCTCAAGGAGTTGCTGTGTAAGCAGCAGAAGAGGCATCGCGCGAGTGATACTTAATATAGCAAGCGTTAATAGGCTACGGTACCCGCTTTACATCAGGTGGGCCGTATGCTTGTATGCCACCCGACGTAGTATAAAAAAATCTTATTACATTTTGTATTATCAAATGTAAAGGGTTAAATTTTATTCATCAACTTAATGGTAAAATTTAATTGGATTTATTAAACCAGTCAGCTCCTAAGAAGCTGCTGTGTTAGCAGCAGACGAAGCATCGCGAGTGATACTTAATGTATTACAAGTTCATAGGCGACGTTGTATAAAAAAAAACTTACATCTGTCAAGCATTATTCAATTTCCTAATTCATTAGAATTGACGGGATCATCTACCTAAGCCTAAGGATTTAGCGAAGATACTGATTTACACGTGGATTGACTGCCGTCAGACCTCCGCAATACAGAGGGAAAACCAGACCTCTCTTCACATGTCTTTAGAAAATATAATTATATTAGCCGACAGCTACTTTCTATAGCTGCATCAAACCGCGCAATGGTCGCGTACTGTGCGGTTCCAGAAAAGTTTTCTTCCGAAAACTCTCAAGCTGTAAATGAGCTCCCAACCGATCTTCCAAGGGACTACAGCATGGAATTCTTCATGAAATGCGTGAAGCGGATTCTAGGGGGTCGGCAACGCATGCGTGACACATGTTGCAACCAGCTTAGTTTATTTACTTTAATTATAATTATGTATGTATACCTTCACGCTAGGTCCTCTGCGTGGTAGGCAGAGAGAACTGAGCGATAAGACGTGTTCCTTACACACCTCACTTCGTTCTTTAACATTCATTGCTCTCTCATGCACGCTCCTCGGTTTCTAAGGCTCCTGACGTCACCTCAATCCTCAATGATCAATTTGTTCATGGAAGGTAAGCCTTGGCCTTACTCAGCTCCTACATCCTTCTACTTTCGCGTTGTATATCTTTTTCGTCGTCCTTTCATCCTGCATTATTTCTACATGTCCGAACCTACGGAGCATTACTTTTCTAATCTTAACACCGACACTCTCTTTCAAATACAATTTCCACACTTCTCTTTCTTCTCCTCATTATGAACGCGGTCAGCAAGTATTACACTAACAAATTTCGCGCAATGCTCGCATCTCGACCGCATTTATTCTACTTTCATGCTCTCTCTGCCGCACCTAACTTTCACTTCCATAAGTTAGTGTTGGGATGATTATAATTATGTATTAATAATAATAATAATAAATAAACCCGCAGGGCAGTTTGTAGCGAGCTGATGGTGCGTAACGACACCACGGGTACCCGAGTGCTCCAGAGAGTCGATCAGGGCCTTCGTCTCCGGCGTGTCTTCGTCGGTCGGAGTGGAAATCCAAGAAGGCCCGCAGGACTCTCAGCTCTGGCTTGCCTTCATTGGCCGTCCAGAGAGGAGTCGATAGAGTATATTGCTCTAGCAGGTGATATACTCCAGGGGTGGAAGTGTAAAAGGGCATAACGCCGCGAGTAACTTCGGAGAAAGCGCAGCACACCTCTCGACACCCCTGAGTCACTCACACCGGTGTTGCCCCCGGCCGACTTTCTCTGGCAATTCGGGGGTCCATCTAGTGAGTGGCGAGCCACCGCCTGCCAAAAATAACAGTCAGATATGATAGTTATGGCAGGTGTCCGTCCCTCTGCTGCAATAACCCAGTACCAATAATCCCTCCAGACCTCATTACAATAGACTAATCATTTCCTATACATTCGCAATAGTCCCAATACCTGCCGTGACCTGCTCATAGATATATGGTTCTATCGATATTTTTAGGAGCGGGTCTCGGTGGGTGTACAACATAACATGAATCTTCTTAAAAGGGCCTCTACGCGTTGGATCCATATCCCCGCGCACGCCTATCAAATGACCGGGATAATACCCGTGAATAATAATTCAAATAATAATAATCAGAACAAGTATTCTTTCAAGAACTCAATGAACTCCCGGAAGAGATTTTCTGAAGGGAAGGCTTGAAGTCAAACTCAAACAAATTCGATTTTATAACAATCACAAAATTCGACACATGTCGCACAACTCAACTATGTTCAGCGGGAGCGTATTTAAAATGGCTCCTAAAATATATAACAAAAAAATATCCAAAAATTGACTAAGTGATTTTAAACAAAAATAGAATTTAATTTTATCGCTGAAATGTTATTTACAATTTACACTAATAGCAGTATTTAGATTCTTTTATAATTTGCATGCCTTCACAAAAGGCAAAATGTACACGGGAAACTGTTCAAATGTCACCTTATTATATACCTTTCGGGTTTGGCACACTCAGTGTCGGTGGTATGGAAAGTGTTCATAGGCTCCGACACAAACCAATAAACCATTTACCTGCGCATGAAGGAACTCCGCGCTCAAACAATTTTTTTTTCAAACAATTTCACAATTATAAAACCAAAAGAGAAAAAATCAATATAAGACTAAATCAAGAAACAATCGAAGACATAAATGAAATAAATTTTTTAGGTATCACATTAGATAGTAACTGTAACTGGAAAGGACATATAAGTAACATTTGTATAAAACTAAATAAATTCGTTTTCGATCTCAAATCACTACGTAAAACTACATGCGAAAAAACTGCCTTAGTTGCTTATCATGGATACGTATGTTCGGTTCTTCGCTATGGAGTGCTATTGTGGGGTAACTCAACTCTGTTCAATAGGGCCTTTGTCACACAAAAAAAATGCGTACGAGCAATTTGCAAAGCTCAACCAATGGCGTCTTGCAGACCTCTATTCAAAAAGTTAAAATTATTAACCCTACCGTCATTGTATATTTTAGAAGCTGGCATATTTGTAAAAAAACACCCGGAGATGTATCAGAAAGCAAACGAAAATAAAAAATACCTATCTAGAGACACAACAAAACTAGTGTTACCGATGTCAAAGTCCACATTGTACCAGAGAAATTGTTGTCACATGACTGCAAAGATATACAATAAAATACCAAAAAGTATACGAGAATTGACATTTAGTCTGTTTAAAATTAGATTGACTAAATGGTTAACTGACAAATGTTTTTATTCTGTTAATGATTTTTTATTGACTAAAACTGACGTTAGATAATTGGATAATTTTGACAATTTAGACATGGTATTAACTGCTTTTATAAAATAGTTAGAAAGTTTATAAATAATTAAAATTGTAGTTATTGCATCAAATTTGTAATAGTTGTTAAGTGTATGTATATTTGCATGTCATATAGCTATGGCAAAATATGCGGACTGACAATATCAAACGAGACCTAAATGTAACCATATTTTATGCAATTAAATTATTATTATTATTATAAAAAACGTTGTGCTTTAGCGCCTAAATATCATAGCGATTCGAACCTACTGACCAAAGTGGGAATATTTTAACCAATAAGCCGATAAGTACCGTGATGTTGATCCGTAAACTAGCCAATAAGAGCTGCGCGTTCTACTTTACCCCCGACCTATAGAGTTGAACTGAGTTCCATCGTAATGTCGGTCTCATCGGCTCTACATTAGGCCCTTTACGAGCTACGATAACTGTAGGTACATAAATTAGGTACCTAAAGTACAATCGCAAAATACCTGATCGCAGAAGGGTTAGTGAATGAGTGAGTTCACTAGAAAAGCCCCAGAGAGGAGTTACTCAGTAAGGGAAGGATGTTGGAATGAAAGCGTTTATCGTAGTCTATCGTGTATGCCCCTACACTATAGACTACGGTAACCCCTTCCATTCAAGTTTATTCGACACTGGATGTAATTGAATACCAGTTGAGAATGCGCAAGCTTGCATTGCCAGAGGAACACCTGGCTCGTCAATTATATAACAATACATTTTTTTTTTAATTGTCGGCTATTTTGACCATGTTCCAACAGTTTCCTGAACATTCCTATTCTACTTTTTTATGCTGAATCCGAATCTGAAGTCAAAATTTGAATATTCGAAAAAAGCGACAGACACACAGGCAAGTAGTGTACCCTTTCTATAAAATTGAAATAGTTTAAGAAGTTTCGAATAGATGCCGCTAGTTGTAACATTTATCAGGAACACCTAATTTTATTTTAATTATATATAATTAATTTATATATAATTAAAATCTATATATAGATCAGGAACACCGTTCCTATATGAAATCTACTACTCTGTGTAAAAAGTATCGGGAATATGTCAATAAAAAGACCCGCGTAAAAGAGGTCGTTCTAATTTTTTTACTGCATGTTGGTAGCACTGTACTGATTTAGCGCGCAAAATTTGAGCGGGATCTGTCATTTAATTTGTTTTAAACTACACTTTTTGTTGGTCATAGTTTTGAGTCCTCGGCGATTTTTACAATGGAAAATATTGTTGAACAAAGAGTGTGCCTTAAATTTTGTGTTTCAAATGATATTTCATGTGGTGAATCACTAAAAATGTTGCGAAATACCTACGGCGAATCGTGTATATCGAAAACAAGGGCTTATGAATGGTATAAGGCTTTTAAAGAAGGCCGAGAAGTAGTAGTAGACTTGCCTCGTTCTGGTAGACCTTCAACCGCTACGACCAGAGAAAACATCGACAGAATCAAGAAGCTAGTGCTCGAAAATCGACGTATGAGTCTGAGAGAGTTGGCTAGTGAGGTGAACATATCTTTTAAGTCCGTCCACAACATTCTCATTGACATTTTAGGCATGAAACGCGTCGCCGCTCGACTAGTTCCAAAAGAGCTCAATTTTGTTCAAAAAGCGCAGCGAAAGCATGTCGCTGAAGACATGGTTTCCCGAGCTTCTACGGATCCGACCTTTATGAAACGTATAATAACTGGCGACGAGACATGGGTTTATGAGTACGACATGCAAACAAGCCAACAGTCTTCAGAATGGCGTCTCGAAAACGAGCCGAAACCCAAAAAACCGCGGCAAAGTCGCTCCAAAATCAAGGTGATGCTGACAGTTTTTTTTGACTACCGTGGTGTGGTTCACTCCGAATTCCTTCCAGAGGGAGAAACAGTGAATAAAGAATATTATTTAGGCGTCATGAAGCGTTTGCGTGAGAGTATCCGCCGAAAACGTCCAGATTTGTGGCAACACAACTCATGGATGCTGCACCATGATAATGCACCATCACACACAGCCATTATGGTGAAAGAGTTTTTAGCGAAAAATTCAACAAAAGTTCTCGACCAAGCACCGTATTCACCTGATATGGCTCCGTCTGACTTTTTTTTATTTCCCAAGTTAAAATTACCACTTCGAGGAAAACGTTTTGAGTCGATAGAAGCCATAAAAGAAAATTCGCTGAATGAGCTAAAGGCCATACCGCAAATAGCCTATGAAAAATGTATGGAAGACTGGGTGAAGCGGTGGAGATGTTGTATTGCAAGCGATGGGGCCTACTTTGAAGGCGATAAAATAAATTTAGATGAATAATTTGTATTTTTTGTTTTATTGACAAATTCCTGATACTTAGTACACAGAATGTATATATAGATTTTATAGAGGAACGGTAATGTTCATATAAATGTTACAACCAGCGGCATCTATTCGAAACTTCGTAAACTATTTCAATTTTATAGAAAGCGTAAATTACACTGCTATGTATAGTACTCAGCATATCGAATAGATGGCGCATTAAAGTACTATGCTTATTGCGTTCACATTGAGGTAGTTTATAAAATTTTCAACAGTTATGTTCCTACGAGTGATTGAGGTTACCAAAAGATGTGTTGACAGCGGGGTTGGCAACGCGCTAGCGACATTCTTTTTGTTGCTAGCGTTCACAGGTTACGGTAACCGCTTTACATCAATCGGACGGTATGCTTGTTTGCCGTCCGTCGTAGTATAAAAAAAATGGGTGCGTGTACTTATGTACGCGCGTGAGAAGTTATACTTCTTTGGCATCATTAAATAAAGAGGTTACCTCTTACAAATTTTCATTTTAAATAAATAATAAAATAAATAAATATTGTCAGACAAATAACACAGCGCCATCTAGCCACAAAGTAAGCGAAGCTAGTGTTATGGGTACTAGAAGACTGATAAACATACTTAAATACATTTTTTTTTGTAAATACATACTTATCATACATAGAAAATACCCAGACTAAGACAAACAGACATGTTCATGCACACAAATGTTTGTATTGTGTGAGAATCGAGCTCACGTGCGTTGGTGTCAAAGTAGCGTAACAAAACAACGCGTTTCACCACTGCGCCACCGAGCTCGTCAAACAAAAAGTTTTATACCAAGCATTTCCAATTTACTCCTGCTATCACATCTGCTACCTTCAAACTTAAAGCACAACAATACAAAAGCATGCTTCGCTATAGTGCTTAAAGAGCGGTTGAGCAGGCAGCTTCAACCTGTTACTTTTGTGTTACAGTGACGCGCGCGCATCTTATGACTCTCATCATTTTTTCATAACGCGCCTAAAGAAGTATAACTTCAAAAATTTATCAAATTTCCTTTAAATTTGACATTAGCAAAATAACGCCTGATTTAACTACCTACTTGAAATAATACTCAAGCAAATAAAAACATCCAGTTTATTTAGCACGTATGTTCGCAGGCACTTCTGCATAGTTTGAGTGTTTCAAATCTGTTCCCGTTTCCTCCGCAACCCCCCCAGATGAACGTTTCACATTTTCCTGTAGCAGTATTATATCCATACCTGGAATTAAAGAACATGTCAGCAATAAGCAATGATAATGTTATCAATGAGAGCTCGATGACGGCGTTGCGCGTGTCATTCTAACCAAACACGCAGGTTAAGCAACATCGACCGCAGCCTGTCTATGGATGGGTTTATATATCTCGAGTTTCTCCGTGGTTCGGAGGGCACGTTAAGCCGTCGGTCCGTCGGCTGTTTTCGATAGATGACAGTCGTTAAGCTAAGTCAGTGACCCTCGAACGGCTTGAAAACGCTGTCTTCCGCAAATCCTCATTTGAGCAGCGTGGTGGAGTATGCTTTAAACCCATTCAGTTGAAGGGAGACCTGTATCCCTGCAGTGAGATGAGTAAGGGAGATGAGTATAAACTCACCATCTATCTATCCATAACTTCACGCCATATCCCTTGCGGAGTAGGCAGAGAGAACCGATGGCGATACCACTCGTTATGTGTCCTCCAGAAACTTCCTCCTCATCCCGAAAAAAACAAATATTACAAAACATATATCTTTTCAAGCGGTGTCAGGAGCCCTAGGGACCGGCGAGCGAAAATGGAAATGGTTGGAAAGTCGTGTGGCGCTTGGTTCTTTCTGCTGATAGATTTAAGAGAGATAGGGCGCATCAGAGCACCCGCTTAGAGAACTACCTCCGCGTCATAGATAACCGCAGTTAAATAACAACTACTTGGAGCGTTATCGTGTTCCTGCGAGTGAGTGAAAGGGGAGCTGACTGTGTTAACAGCAGCAGCGGCAACACGCAAGCGATATTATCTGAATTGTAATCATTCATAGGCTACCGTAATTACTTTACATCAGGTGGGCCGTATGCTTTTATGCCTCCCAACGTTGCATAAAAAAAACATTTGGTAGAATTGGATGATAGATGGAACTTTAACTTTTGCAGTTACACCTAATTTAATTATTAGAGAAAAGGCGAAGTCCAATGTCTAGGGAAGTACCTCCATCTCACAGAAAACCGTAGTCAAATAACTGCTCCCTTGAGGGTTGTTGTGTTCGAACGTGTGAGTGAGGCCGCCAGTAAGACTCCAAGGAGTTGCTGTGTTAGCAGCAGAGGTGGTATCGCGCGAGGGAAGCTCTGTGTATTACAAGCGTTCTACAGGCTACAATAACTACTGTACATCAGGTGTGTCGTATGCGTGTATGCCTGCCGACATAGAATAAAAAAAACCTACCGTTCAAAGGATCCATAGCACAGCCCGCCATCTAGCGGCAGTATACAAACGTCATCTTCATTTACGTCTGTAAATTATAATAATACATATAATTTATTTGACGAGCTCGGTGGCTCAGTCGTGAATGACGCGACTTTGACACCAACACTCGTGGGTTCGATTCCCACACAAGGCAAACATTTATGTGCATGAACATGTTTGTTTGTCTTGGTCTGGGTATTTTCTATGTATAATAAGTATGTATTTACAAAAAAAAAATGTTTTTACGTATGTTTATCAGTTGTCTAGTACCCATTACACAAGCTTCGCTTACTTTGGGGCTAGATGGCGTTGTGTAATTTGTCCGACAATATTTATTTATTTATTATTATATCTTTCTTATTTCACGGGCTTTAATCCCGGTCATTTGATAGGCGTGCACGGGGATATGAATCCAACGCGTAGAGGCCCCTTCGAAAAGAATGATGTAATGTATTATACCAAATGTGTCGGAAATAATTGAGCTATTTTGACAAAACTATTTTATTATTATCTTTCTACTCACGGGTATTAATCCCGGTCATTTGATAGGCTTGCGCGGGGATAAAGATCCAACGCGTAGAGGCCCCTTAGAAAAGATTGCATGTAATGTTGTACACCTGCCGTGATCCGCTCCAGGGGATATCAATCGGTCAATATACCAATGAACAGGCCACGGCAGGTATTGGGACTATTGAAAATATGTCGGGAAAAAGTGGGCTATTAAAGTGAGATTTGGAGGTATTATTAGAACCGGGCTATTACAGAAGAGGGACGGACACCTGCCATAACTATCATATCTGACTGTTACTTTTGGCAGGCGGTGGCTCGCCACTCACTAGATGGACCCCCGAAATGCCAGAGATAGTCGGCCGGGGGCAACACCGGTGTGAGTGACTCAGGGGTGTCGAGAGGTGTGCTGCGCTTTCTCCGAAGTTACTCGCGGCGTTATGCCCTTTAACACTTCCACCCCTGGAGCATATCACCTGCTAAAGCAATATACTCTATCGACTCCTCTCTAGACGGCCAATGAAGGCAAGCCAGAGCTGAGAGTCCTGCGGGCCTTCTTGACTTTTCACTCCGACCGACGAAGACACGTCGGAGACGAAGGCCCTGATCGACTCTCTGGAGCACTCGGGTACCCGTGGTGTCGTTACGCACCAACAGCTCGCCACAAGCTGCCCTGCGGGGTTTATTATTATTTTTATTTATTATTATTATTATTAGTAAACAAGGATAGCTTCATCATCATCAGCTAGCCGTGATAGCCCAGTAGATAAGGACCCGGCTTATTAAGCAACAGGTCTCTGGTTCAAATCCTGCCATGTACCAGTAAAATTGATGAGCTCGGCGGCTCAGTCGTGAATGACGCGATTTTGACACCAACGCTCGTAGATTCGATTCCCACACAAAGCGAACATTTGTGTGCATGAACATGTCTATTTTTTCTTGGTCTGGATGTTTTAAGAGAGGTAGGGCGCATCAAAGCAGCCCGTTTGGGGAAATATCTATATCAGAAAACCGCAGACAAATAACTCCTGAAGGGTTTTGGAATATTTGGAAGGAGTGGCGAGTAAGTGAGTAGTAAGCTCCTAAGCAGGTGGTGGCATCGCGCGTGTGATACTTAAAGTGTTGCAAGCATTTATAGGCTATGTTAAGGGCTTTACATCACGCGAGCCGTATGCTTGTATGCCTCCCGACGTCCTATAAAAAAAACTCGTCTTTTTTGTGTACACTCTTGTTTTTTCAAAAAGACAAATATACTGATAAACTTAGAAGTAAATAATATATAATCTATAATTAATGTACATTTTTAGGGTTCCATTCAGGATCAATAGGAAAAACGTAACCCTTATAGGATCACTTTGTTGTCCGTCTATCTGTCTGGCCGTCTGTCAAAACCGTTTTACTTAGGAACGGTTCGAGCTATCAAGCTGAAATTAATATCAAATACTCAGGTCTGCAATCGCCTTCGAGCAGAGAAAAAATCAAATTTCTAAGTCAAAGCAGTCAAAAGATACGGCTGTTTACCGTATCTTTGCCTCGTTTGTGCGTATATTTTGACACTCGCAAGGGAACCTATAAACCTATAGGGAACTCCCTGTTGACCTAGGATCATGAAATATGGTAAGAAGCAAGGTCATGAGCACAAGTTATGGAAATAATCCGATAACTGCTGCTGTTGTTTTCTGTGAGTGAGTTCCTGTGACTTCAATCTGGTTACTTTTATGCACCATATCTTTTTTTTTATACAACATCGAGAGGCATACAAGCATACGGCCCACCTGATGTAAAGCGGTTACCGTAGCCTATAAACGCTTGTAATATATTAAGTATCATTCGCGCCATGCCACCTCTGCTGCTGCTGTTCACACAGTAACTCCTTGGGAGCTTGCCGGTGATCTCACTCACACGCATGACTACATCAACCCTCCAGAGAGTTGTTATTTTGCTGCGGTTTTCTGTGAGGTGCAGGTACTTCCCCAGACGGGCTGCTTCGATGCGACAGTGGCGTAGCGTAGTGGGGGCGGCAGGGGCGGCCCGCGCCGGGCGGCACTTTTTAGGGGGCGGCAAAATTTCTCAATAAATAATAAAAATATTTGAACCATTTCATATTTTTTCACGCTATACCGCCGCTGCGATGCGCCCTACCTCTCTGAAAACACCCAGATACCTACATCGATGACCCAGACCGATACAAACAGACATGTTCATGCACACAAATGTTTGTCCTGTGTGGGAATTGAACCCACGAGCGTTGGTGACAAAGTCGCGTTATAAACTGCTGCGCCACCGAGCTCGTCAAAGAATACCTAAATAACAATGAGAATATCGTAAGCGTTTAATAAACATATCGTAATATAATAAGTTTTTTAAGTTTGCCTTTTCGGCAAAAAATGGGAATTTACTCAAACGCTCATTTACTCAAATTCTTAACAAAGTAATATAATTATGATCATTGGTGTATGTGTTAGTTATTTATATACTAACTTACTTACCATCAGAATAACATATAGCTACGAGCACGAACAAAACAAAAATGCACAGAAGACTTTTCATTATGGAAAGTAATACTAAATACTATTTCTAAATCTGAATAAAGAATATTAACCACAAACACTTTTATACTGTATTCTGTTTGCTTAGTGCATTGTATTTAAGGCGAAGAACTGCGCTGGGGCAAGTGATTGACCAGTTGTATTTTGATCGAATATTCAGGAACCGTTCCTATATGAAATCTATATGTTTGTCTGTGTGTTTCTGTCAGTTTGTTGTTTCAGATTCGGATTCAGCATAAAAAAGTAGAATAGGAATGTTCAGGAACATCGTTCCTATCTCTTAAGGAACATGGTCAAAATGGCCAACGAATTAAATAAAAAAAAATTGAATAGTTATATAATTGACAAGCCAGGTGTTCCTCTGGCAATGCTTGCACATTCTCAATTGGTTTTATTGTGACTCGCAGTAGAGCTATTCCGACACTTAACTTACGTACTAATTAACAGTGTCTTTATATTAATGTGAAAACAAATAGTTCTTTGTTTTTAAGTTGAATAGGTTAGGTTAAGGTACCACCACCACCACATCAACCCTTACTCATCCCACTGCAGGGATACGGGTCTCCCTTCAACCGAAGGGGTTTAGAGCATACTTACATAAATAATATGTCTCAAAAATACTTAATATGGTTCTTCAGTGCCTGTATTAAGTGTTTTTTTGAAATTATGCTTAAATTCAGCTTTGTTAATGGTACGTCGGAGGCCACGTTAAGCCGCCATCGGTCCCGGCTGTTGTCGATAGATGACAGTCGTTAAGCTAGGTCAGTGGCCCTTGGACGGCTTGAAAAAGCTGGCCTCCGCCAATCCGCATTTGAGCAGCGTGGCGGAGTATGCTCTAAACACCTTCGGTTGAAGGGAGACCCTTATCTCTAGGCTATCGCTCGCGAGGCTATCGGTATATTTAGAAGGCGGCATCTAACTCTTCATCGCCTTAGAATGATTTCAGAGACACTTCTACTTAATACAGTTAAGCTCCTCCTGATAAGGTAAATAAGTGCATACAGATTGTTTACTTTTTAACATTACAACCTGTCCAGATGAGTTAAAGAGAGCAGTATTGTAATTTTAGCGATAAGATAAGGCACAAGACATGACCCTGACATAATGAGGAGACATTGAGCTGGAGACGACATTTATAGGCCATTAAGTCTGCGGAAGTACTTCAACCTCACTTTGATGTGCTCAGCGGCGCAGTGTTTAAAAACGCAACATTGGCACCAGCGCTCGTGGCTTCGATTGCCACTCAGGACAAATATTTGTGTGCATGAACATGTTTGTTTGTATTGGTCTAGGTATTAGAAAGTTAGGGTGCCCATCTAAGCAGCCCATCTGGGGAAGGACTTATACCTCACAAAAAATCGCAGCCAAATACAACAACTCTTTTCAGAGTTCTTTTGTTCCTGCGTGTGAGTAAGGTCATCAGTAAGCTCCAAAGGAGTTGTTGTATTAACAACAGGGGTGGCATCGCGCTAGTGATACTTAATGTTTTATCGGCGTTCTTAGCCACCTTTGCTGCTAGCACAGCAATAAAAGAAAGAAAAGAGTTATGAATGTTGGAGAAGCGAGTGAAGTGTTTACACACTTCACTCGCTTCTTACCGACCGCGTCTTATGACGATCGGTTCTCTCTGCCTATCCCCAAGGGACCTGGCGTGAAGTTTGACGAGCTCGGTGGCGCAGTAGTCGAACGCGCTGTTACGCTACTTTGACACCCAACGCTTGTGCGTTCGATTCCCACACAGTACAAACATTTGTGTGCATGAACATGTCTGTTTGTCTTGGTCTGGGTATTTTCTATGTATAATAAGTATGTGTTTACAAAAAAAAAATGTATTTACGTATGTTTATCAGTTGTCTAGTACCCATAACACAAGCTTTGCTTACTTTGGGGCTCGATGGCGCTGTGTAATTTGTCCGACAATATTTATTTATTTTATTTATACATACATACATCATATATTATTTGACTGCGGTATTCTGTGAGGTGGAGGTAGTTCCCCTGACGGGCTGCTTGCGCAGCATAGCTGCCTCTCTTAGAGTTTGTTATTATTAAACAAAAATAAAGTGGAATAAAACATAAAATAAAAACGATTAATTATCGGAGCCAAAAATATGTTGCAAGATTTTCAAATCGAATAAATTCAAAGATGGCGCTCATTACAAAGACAAAATCTCGAATTTCACTTAATTACTAACTACAAAAATAATCTAAAGTGTAATAAAAGCAAGAATAAAAGTAACCTGAGAATAAAATCCAAAACCGTAATTAAACGTTCTAAAATATGTCAAAACTGACATGACCCTCTATTTCACAATACGTGTATTTAGACGACAGGTCACTTCATAATTGTCATTATTTTGGGCATACTAAATTCCCTAACGGTCTTCATAGTGCAGTGAATACGGTATTTTTTATTTTTAAATAAAATTTTTGAATACGTTTCCGATTACGTTTCCGACTTCAGAATTGAATATCTCATCCACCCTCCTGTAATTAACCCCCCATGTGTTCATCCACTGTTTCATCCGATTTTTGCGGTTTTGGGCTCGCTGAAATAAGTATTGTACAAAAATTTACTACTTTTTTTTTGGCGGGTAGGCCTAAAATAATACAGACATATTAAAAAGTGCTCTTGATAACTTTAAATTTAAAAATAGTTTTTTACAATATTTTTCACTAAAAGTACAATAAATGTTGTAATAATACCTGGTACTATTTCGCCAGCTAATATTCACAAATAATATTCACATTTTGACAAAATTTTAATTCACTCACTATGGACCCATTATCACAATTGAAACAGAAAATGGATGAGATGTCCGACATGTTTATCACCAAAATGTCAACATTTGAAGACTCCCTCAGTGGCCACTCTGATTCTACGGACATAGCTACCCTGGCTGGTGAGTTCCAGCTTTTTAAAAAATTTATCTGGAAGGCAGTGACGGCACTAAAATCACAAATGGAACTAGTTTTGCAAACATTGGACACATTTGAGATGCAGTCGCGGTCTAATCTACTGTTGCTGCATGGAGTTCCTGAGCAACCAAATGAAGCCCTCATAGACAATGTGCACAAACTTTGTAGAGAGTCACTGGAGTTGGATATTTCACCGCACTCAATTGTTTCTAGCTCACGATTAGGGAGTAACACCGATTCTGAGCGACCACGACCTATCCTTATTCGATTTGCCTTGTACCAGCACAGACAACAAGTATGGATGGCTAAAAAGAAATTAAAAGGGAGTGGTCTGGTAATATCAGAATTCTTGACTAGTGCTCGTCATGCAATATTCGTGCAGGCACGCAGGCTGTTGGGTGTGAAAAGCTGCTGGACAAGCAACGGGAGCATTATCGTAAACTGCCCGGACGGTTCTCGCCGGAAAATAGCTTCGTTGCCGGAATTGACTGCCATCATGGGAGGCAATCAGGAACTCGCTGCTCCGAAGGCTGCGCAGTCGAAATCGCAGGCACAAGTCGAACAGACAGCACGGCTGCCCATCAAGACTCGTAGCGCCGCAGCCAGGAGCCAGGTCAAGCATCATAAATAGTGATTTTGCTGATCGGTGTTGCAGATACGATTATGAGCTGATGAGTCTGATATTTAGCCGATGCCGGGTGTTTACCATTTCATTTCAATATTATAAGTAGGTACTTGTTTTCTATACAATATATCTTTCTTGCGGAACTTAGCTTTTACAAATTAAAGTGGGTAACTACCGAAGAAGTAGGTAAAATGCAGAACTTAAATTTCTTGTAACCTTATAATTGGTATTGTAAACAGTAACTGACAGCCAATAATGACACTGACACTATTTTCCTTTGACAGTTAAGGTTCGTTCGAAAATCAATCAATTGAATGATATGGCTCACGGCATGGGGCATAGTCACATGTGAGTATTAAGTAAAACTTTTGTCTACTGTGTAATTGCGAAACACCCCTAAATTATAATCCAGCTCATATGTTTCTGCACACAATTTAAATTTTTAGTATGTCTCTGCAACACTAGCATTAGTCTTTTTTATTTTTTTTATTTTATTGTCTCTAATACATAAATATGTTTCTGGGTATCAACTAATGTTGTATTGTCAACCCAATTGTGCAAAGCTGGCGAGTACCTGAATGAACTTGATTGTTGCGAGCACCGGTGCGAGTCTACTAAATTATTTTTTTATCAATTTATTAGTTAACGACTTAATAGTGTTTACTGTTTATATATTATAAGTACTCAAGCTTAATGTCCGATGCGCAGGGGTACCATTTAGATGATGATTATTTCTCACTGTCTTCTGCATCTGACAGTTTTTGCAGCGCCGGGAGTAGTTCAGCAGACGTACCCTCACTAGCCGATAATTTGACCTGCACATTCAATTCAGTCGCAAAGAACTTTAATGTAGTGCATATCAATGCTCAAAGCATTGCGACACACTACGCAGATTTACTAGCTTCTTTCACAAATCAGCATATTCACGCGATTCTGATCTCTGAATCTTTCCTTAAACCGTCATTACCATCTACTTTATACCCTATCCCAGGATTTAGGTTAATTAGAAATGACAGAACTTGTACACATCCGACCGAATCTTCCAAAATGGTAGGCTATGGTGGCGTAGCAGTCTATTTGCGCAGTGACATAATGTGTAGTGTGATCTCACAGTCCCCTCCTGTGTATAAATCACCCGAGCATCTTTTTCTAGAAGTCAACTTACATCATTCGAAAGTCTTACTCGGGGTTTACTATTCTCCTTCGTTGCACATCAGTTTCTTCGATTCTTTGGAATCCACTCTTACAGATCTCCGATCTCAGTATGATCACGTAGTGCTAATGGGCGACTTTAATACGTGTCTTATTAAAAATGACAGTCGCTCAAAAAGATTAACCGATATGGTTCATTCGTTAGATTTACATCTCTTGCCGCTTGGCCCCACTCACTTCCCACATAATGGTCCACCATCGTTGCTTGATCTAATCGTCACATCTTCTCCTGATTTAGTGGCGTGTCACGGACAGTTTAATGCGCCCGCATTCTCTGCTCACGACCTTATTTTCGCCTCTTTGAAATTACGAGCACCAAAAAGGAAACATAAGGTCCTTATGCTGCGGAACTACAAAGCTGTTGATCGTGACGCGTTGCGGAAGGACTTCATGAAGGCCGACTGGAGTTCCGTTTTCTCTGCTACAGATCCGGATTCCAAGCTTACTGCTTTTAACTACATTTTTCTGTCAATTTACGACATACACGCTCCGGTACGGCCAGTCAAAGTAAAACATTTCCCTGCACCATGGCTTACCGAGGACATTAGGCGTTTGATGGCCACCAGAGATAGGGCCAAGATGAAGTGGAGAAGGGACCCCTCCAACATCAACTACCTTAGTTACGTCTCACTGCGCAATGGCTGCAACAAGCGATGTAGGGAGGCAAGGAGAAAATTCATCCATAACTCAGTAGAAAACTGTTCCCCGGATAAGTTATGGAAGTTTTTAAATAAAATAGGCGTAGGCAAGATGGGGTCAAATAAAGATCACAGACCAGATATAGATGCTCTCAACAAACACTTCTGTACTCCTACATCTAATACGTCTACTCAATCTAAATCGGCAACGTTGAGACGTTTAAGCGCTTCTGGTAGATTAAGTCACGATCCTTTTGAGTTAGGACTAATTACGGCGGATGAGGTAATGAAATACATTGGCTCCATCAAATCTAAGTCAGTGGGTAGTGATGACATAGGTCTGTCTATGGTTGAGCCAATTACTAATGTAATAGCACCCATTATAGCCGACATTATAAATTGCTCCTTGTCTTCCGGCATATTCCCGGCATTGTGGAAGCGTGGCCATGTGATTCCTCTCCCAAAAAAATCCAATCCTTCCTCCTTCGGTGATTTTCGACCTATTACTATCCTACCGTTTCTTTCTAAAGTCTTGGAGCACTTTGTGCATCAACGACTTTCTAAATACCTTACTCTAAATAATCTACTGAGTCAGCATCAATCTGGATTTCGTACCGGTCATAGCACCGTTTCAGCACTTGTTAATATTACCGACGATATTCGTAAAAATATTGACAATAAACTTCTGACTCTTCTCGTATTACTTGACTTCTCTAACGCTTTCAATATGGTCGATCATGATATTTTGCTGGCGGTACTTCGTCAATTAAATTTCTCATCTGCTTCTCTCTCTTGGTTTCAATCTTATCTCTCTGATCGTTTTCAATTGGTAAAGTTGAATGAAAGTATGTCCGACTGGTGCGAGGTCAGGGCTGGGGTCCCTCAGGGTGGTGTGCTTTCACCTGTCCTTTTCTCCATCTTCATCAACGGTATCACGTCATGTCTATCCTCCTCGTTTCATCTGTACGCAGATGACGTACAAATATATGCTGCTGGCTCTCTTCAAAACTTCACAAATGCTATTAATGTTATTAATTCTGACCTTCGAGCAATTAGCGAGTGGGCTGAAAACTTTGGCTTAAAAATCAACGCAGCGAAATCTCAAAGTATAGTAATAGGTAGTCCATACTTTATTTCATTGTTTCAATCTGGTGCATTTCCTAAGGTCATTTGCAGTGGCACAGTAATACCTTATTGCTCCACGGTAAGGAACCTGGGAATTGTGATGGACCAGACACTCTCATGGGGGCCTCACATCAATGAAATAAGTCGTAAAACTTTCACCTCGCTACATTCATTGAGACGCCTTCAAAACTTTCTTCCTGTGGAGACCAAAGCGATGCTGGCTCGTTCCCTTCTCCTACCCCTTATTGACTATGCCGACGTAGCCTTTCTTGATCCTTCAGAAGAATTACTAGACAAATTAGACAGACTTCAAAATCAGGCAATTCGATATGTTTTTGGTCTTCGTAAATATGACCATATCTCTCAGTTTCGACAGCAGCTTAACTGGCTACCTATAAGGCAACGTCGCAACATCCATATTCTCACCTTTCTATACAATGTCCTTTTCAATCCCTCTTCTCCAATATATCTCCGGGAGAGGTTTCATTTTCGGAAAGTAGACGAACGCTTACGGCGCAGCGGAAATCCACTACTGAAGGTCCCGGTCACACTTACAAATACTTTTTGGCACTCATACACGGTACAAGCTGCACGCATGTGGAATGCACTTCCTCTGGAAATTAGGCTTTCACAGTCCGTGAGCTCCTTTAAAATGAAATTAAACAAGCTCTATGGTACTCCCGCATCGAGTTAGGGTTGGGTAGGTTGTGTAGTTATCGTTTATTATATATATATATGTACCAGTATCTATATAATGTGTGTATTCGTTATTTATATTATTATTATTATTTTCTTCTGTACAATAAAACTATGTATTTAGTGTATTAAATGTCTTATTCATATATACTCTCTTCGATCTATTTTCCCACCGCCGTTCATTGCTCCATTCAGGAACTCCCAAGCAATGGTTGGCTGGAAGAGATTCCTCGAAGGAATAAGCCCGCCTTTGCAAATCATGTAATTTTTGTACTTGTATTTATAATTGTAAATAATGCAATAAAGTTATATAAAAAAAAATAAAAAAAAAAAAAAATTCTAATTAGGGGTTCTTTTGTCTACATATTTTTCCCCATCGAATGCATTCTGTTTTACCCTGATCGGTTGTTATTCAAATAATTTTAAATAATCCACCTATTTTTATACCATATTGATTGACTGCACTATCACTTCATTTTAACTCCAAATCTGACTTTGGTTGACGTTGTAATGGACGTTTACAAGGTACGTGACGATTTCGACACGATTAATTTTGTTAAAAAGACAAATTACTTTGGATATATTGAGCAATTAAAATAAGAAGAGGCATGCATGATAAAAGAATCACGAAGCAGATATACAACGCAAAAGTGGAAGGATGTAGGAGCCGAGGAAGGCTAAGACTTACTGCCGTGACTGCCGTGATCAAATTGATCGTGTTCTATCAGAAGGTGATGTCAGGAGCCCTAGAAACCGACGAGCGTGAATGAGAAGAGCAATGAATGTTAAAGAAGCGAGTGAGATATGTAAGGATCGAGTCACGTGGCGCTCGATCCTCTCTGCCTACCCCGCAAGGGATTTGGCGTGAAATTATCGGAGCCCTTGAGACCGGCGAGCGTGTATGAGAAGTGCAGTGTGAGAAGCGAGTGAGGTGTGTATGCATCAGGTCACATGGTAGCGCTAGGTTCTCTCTGCCTACCTCGCAAGGGATTTGGCATGAAGTTCTATCTATCTACCTATATCTTCACGCTAAGTCCTCTGCGAGGTAGGCAGAGAGAAACGAGCGCCATAAGACGCGGTCCTTACACACCTCACTCCGTTCTTTAACATTCATTGCTCTCCCATGCACGCTCGCCTGTTTCTAAGGCTCCAGACATCTCCTTCTGATAAAACACGACCAATTTGTTCAAGGTATTCGCGTTATGCTTCTCATCTCGACCGCATTTATTCTACTGTCATGCTCTCTCTGCCACACCTAACTTTAACTTCCGTAAGTTGGGATAATTATAGTTAGGTATGTGTTAATAATAATAATCAGAACTAATAAAATAATTTGAGTGGCGAGCCACCGCCTGCCGAAAATAATATCAGAATATGATAGTTATGGCAGGCATCCGCCCCTCTTCTGCAATAGCCCAGTTCCAATAAAACCTCCAGATCTCATTTTAATAGACCGCTTTTTTCCGACATATTTCCATTAGTCCCAATACCTTTTTTTTTTGTGACGCGGGGAAAAATGCGTTACGCACACCAACGGCGCCTGGGTAGCCTCCGGTGGTAGTGTGGGACTCCCCTTCGGCTGTCCGACGGTATACCCACTAAACAACCCCGCGAAATGCCATCGGCCGCCTTGGTGTGGTGCCCCGGATCTGTCAGCAACAGGGCACCACTGCGACTGGCCAGCCCCTCAAAAGGGGCCGGACTTCTTCTCTCTAGGGGCCATCCCGGCAAATTGGGACAGCCCCTCCGGCGGTGGGACCATTATGGGGCCAGGTTCCCATCCTGACCCCTAGTCCCACAGGTTAGGGAGGCGGCAGTAGGTGCGCGTAGCGCCTACGCCGCACTCCCGTCCGCCGTCTCCGGAGCGGGACAGCCAAGGGATCGTCCTCCCTGTCCCGCTCCGAGGCCTCCTTCTGGGACATGACGGTCTCACAGAAGGAGGCCATCGCCTGCCAGGCACTGTCACCCCCGAGCATGGGGCGGACCACGCTCGGGAGCGAGAGGTCCGCGCTTCCTAGCGCGGACACCAGATCATGGCGCTGCCGAGACCATCTGGGACACTGCTCCAACGTGTGTTGAGCAGTGTCCTCGGCCGCGCCACAATCGTGGCAGCCTGGCCGCTCCTCCCGCCTCGCGACCCGGTGCAAGTACTCACCGAAGCACTCATGCCCGGTGAGCACCTGCACCATGCGGAAGGTGAGGGGTTTGCGCCGGGGGCGCAATAGTCCCAATACATATATATTATCCCATTAATATCCCCTGAAGCAGGTCACGGCGCGTATAATGCATTAAATCAATCTTTTCTAAGGGGCGCCTACGCGTTGGATTCATATCCCCGCGCACGCCTATCAAAAAACCGATACCCGTGATATATAAGAAATAATCAGAACAAGAAGTATTTTTCCGAGAACTCGATGAATTCTCCGATGACATTTTCTCAAGGCACACTAGGGTTTAGCACACTGAGTAAAGACACTGGCATGGTAAGTGTTCATAGGCTCCGGCACAAACTAATAAACAACTTGACTGCGCAAGAAGGCACTCCGCGTTCACAAAAACATTGTACTTTAGCGCCTAAATATCTGATATATTCCACGATGTTGATCCGTAAACTCGCCAATAAGAGCTGCACGTTTTCCTTAACCTTCCGACTTCCGACCCATAGAATTGAACTGAGTTATAACGTAATGTCGGTCTCATCGGCCCTACATTAGTTCCTTTACGAGCTACGGTAACCGTTGGTACATAAAGTAGGTACCTAAAGTACAATAGCAAAATACCTGATCGCAGAAAGGTTAGTGAATCAGTGAGGTCACCAGAAAAGCCCCAGAGATCGTGTATGCCCCTACACCATAGACTACAGTAACCGCTTCCATTCAAGCTTACTTGCCACCTGAAGTAATTAAAAAAAAAAATGGGTGCGTGTACTTATGTACGTGCGTGAGAAGTTATACTTCTCTGGCATCACTAAATAAATATTTAACATTAATAACTTAAATTAAAAAACGTCTATCAAGTAGCAGCGGCGATGTTTATGGAAAGTATTACATACAATTCAAATGTAAGATACAAATGTTATACATTTTTAACTATAGCGCCATCTACCGGTAATACCGTGAAACATTTAGTAGTTTTAACAATGTGCACATTTTTAACTATAGCGCCATCTACCGGTAATATCGTGAAACATTTAGTCAAAGTCAAAGTCAAAATCTTTTTATTCCGTAAAAATGGCTACATTTGTTTGGAATCGTCACAATTTTTTTCCCTACCGTGCAGTTTATGACTAGGTGAGCACTGATAAAAATACTGCCAAAAAACTCAGGCATCCCTCTTTTGGTGTCCAAACAAATTTACATATTTTATTAATTACATTATAATTGGATCGACTCACTCCCAGGCATTTTTATCATTAATATAGTCAGATACTTTATAATATGCCCTGCTACACAATTTGGCTTTAATAGTAGTTTTAAATTTGTTTATTGTCAATTTTCTTATATTGCTGGGAAGTTTGTTATAGAACCGTATACATTGCCCCATAAAAGAATTATTTATTTTGTGGAGACGGCTTGCATGTAACACAAGATTATGCTTATATCTAGTATTTATGCTATGAGTATCACTCTTTTTACAAAATGAGTCTATGTTTTTATGGACATACAAAAGATTTTCATAGATATATTGCGATGCGACTGTTAAAATATTTAGCAGCTTCAACCTGTACTTTTGTGTTCGAGTGCCATGCATTCGCTCTCGATCTGTCTCTTTCTATTCCAACTCCATGGTAGCGTTAAACGTATAACGCAACCTTTTTGCAAGTCGCATTAGAAGTATAACTTCAAAAAGATTACAACTAGCGGCATCTATTGGAAACTTCTGAAACTATTTCAATTTTAAAGAAAGCGTAAATTATACTGCTAAGTATAGTACTCAATATATCGAATAGATGGCGTATTAAAGGACTACGCTTATTGTGTTCACATTGAGGTAGTTTATAAAATATTCAACAGATGTCGCCAGTCGGACACATCAGAAATTATGAATACATTAATTTTATTTCGTTAATTAGTGTTTTCAGGTAATCTTCAGATTGACCCAGCGGCTGATTCTGTGGAGGTTTGTAGCGATTGAATCACTCGTGCGAAGCTGGGACGGGTGGCTAGTATATAATTATAATACGAAAGAAAATTTTCAACGTTGGGCAAAAACGTAACTGAACATTTCTATTACTTTTTTAAACCAAAAAGTGATAAATTCATCGCAGTGCGCTATATTAGTTTATAAACGTAAGTAATTAGAACCTAGCTTTACTATAGCACTATAACTTGCTGTATGTGTGTATTGAAGTGGCAAATAAATTAATGTCTATTGTCTATATTGAATCGGAGGGAGTGAATGGGGTGATAACGCATCATCACGCCTGTCTACCATTGGTTTTGGCAGAGACTATGGAACGCCAGGTGCACCGATCGTATCATACCTACCCCTCTCGCTTCTTCCACACTCATCAACCTCTTCATGCATGCTCTTCGGTTTTGGCTGCTTTTGATTTATCCCATTTTCAATACATCACCCATTTGATCTATATGTGTCCTTTTAGGGCAGCCCCTACCGATATCTCCACTCACTCTTGCCCGATACACGTCTTTCGTAACTCTTTTGTCATTCATTCTTTCTATATGACCAAACCGTTTTCAATTTTTTGTGACTACATCTTCTTTCATTCCACATAGTTCTCGAATCATGCTATTTCTCTCAATCATTCTCACTCCACACATACTCCTCAGCGCTTTCATGCTTCATCTGCCATACCCATGTTTCACTGCCCATATCAATGTTGTCGTTAATACACCCTGAAAAGCAAGACTAGCTTTGCTTGATATATTATCGCTTGTCACCACGAAGTACAACGCACCATTGATACGGTTTCCTACTTTCACTCTTCTTTCAATATCGCCCTCACATATTCCATATCTCGTAAGCGTGAGTGAAAAGTTAGGTCTGGTCTGGATGTTTTAAGAGAGTTAGGGCGCATTAAAGCAGCCCCGTCTGGGGAAGCGTCTGTAAACAGCAGAGGAGGCATCGCGCAAGTGATACTTAATATGTCGCAAGCGTTAATAGGCTACGGTACCCGCTTTACATCAGGTGGGCCGTATGCTTGTATACCGCTCGACGTAGTATAAAAAAAACTACCTGGAGGGTTGTAATGTTCCTACGAGTGATTGAGGTTACCAAAAGATGAGCGAGTTGCTGTGTTGACAGCTGGTTTGGCATCGCGCTAGCGACATTCTTTTTGTTGCTAGCGTTCATAGGTTACGGTAACCGCTTTACATCAAGCCGACCGTATGCTTGTGTGCCATCCGTCGTAGTATAAAAAAATTGATCAAATTTCCTGTAAATTTGACATTAGCAAAACAACGTCTGAATTAACAATTTGAAATAATACTCAAGGAAATGAAAGCATCCAGTTTATTTATCACGCATGTTCGCAGGTAATTATGCATGTTGTTATGTTTTCAAATCTGTTCCCGTTTCCTCCGCAACCCCCCCAGGTGAACTGTTCACATATTCCTGTAGCAGTATTATATCCATACCTGGAATTAAAGAACATGTTAGCAATAAGCAATGATAATGGTATCAGTGAGAGCTCGATGACGGCGTTGCGCTTGTCATTCTAACCAAACACGCAGGTCAAGAGACGTCGACCGCAGCCTGTCTATGGATGGGTTTATATATCTCGAGTTTCTCCGTGCTTCGAAGGGCACGTTAAGCCGTCGGTCCCGGCTGTTGTCGATAGATGACAGTCGTTAAGCTAAGTCAGTGGCCGTCGGGCGGCTTGAAAACGCTGGCCTCCGCCAATCCGCAATTGAGCAGCGTGGTGGAGTATGCTCTAAACCTTCGGTTGAAGGGAGACCCGTATCCCTGCAGTGGAATGAGTAATCTTTAGCGAGTGAGGATAGTAAGGGCTGAGTAGAGTGGCGCTTGGTTTACTCTGCTGATAGATTTAAGAGAGTTAGGTCGCATCAGAGCACCCGCTTAGAGAAGTACTTCCGCGTCATAGATAACCTCTACTTTGAACTAAATAACAACTACTTTGAACGTTATTGTGTTCCTGCGAGTGAGTGAGAGGGAGCTTACTGTGTTGACAGCAGAAGCGGCGACACGCAAGCGATATTATCTGAATTGTAATCTTTCATAGGTTACCGTAATTACTTTACATCAGGTGGGCCGTATGCTTGTATGAATCCCGACGTTGCATAAAAAACATTTGTTAGAATTGGATGATGGACGGAATTTTAACTTTTGTAGGCACATACTTCTAATTTAAATATTAGAGGAAAGGCGAAGCCGAAGGTTTTAGGGAAGTACCTCCACCTCAAAAAAAACCGTAGTCAAATAATGTTCCTGCGTGTGAGTGAGGTCACCAGTATGACCCCAAGGAGTTGCTGTGTTAGCAGCAGAGGTGGTATCGCGCGAGTGATACTCTCTGTATTACATGCGTTTTTAGACTACGATAACTACCGTAGCTCAGGTGTGCCGTATGCGTATATGCCTCCCGACGTAGAATAAAAAAAACCTACCGTTTAAAGTTTCCCAAGCACGGGCCGGCATCTAGCGGCAGTATACAAACGTTATCTTCATTTGCGTCTGAAAATTTAATAATACATATAATTTAGTAAATGAAGAAAGCTTCATCATCAGCTAGCCGTGATAGCTCAGTAGATAAGGACCCGGCCTATTAAGCAACAGGTCTCAGATAATAAATTCCTTAAATAACTCAAATTCAGTCGGATACGATGAAATTCCGACCAAAGTAATCGTAATTAAAGCTTCTAAAATTCTATCACCAGTGTTAAGATATCTGATAAATATCTCATTTGTCCAAGGTATATTCCCCGCCGATTTGGGAGTGTCAGTTGTGAATCCGGCTTATAAAAAGGGAAATAGATTATTAATTGAAAACTATCGACCGATTTCACTCGTACCGATTTTCTCTAAGGTGTTCGAAAAGGCGATGTATGTCAGAATCATATAATTCCTAACCAAACACAATATTATAAACGAGGAACTAAACGGTTTTCAAAAAAGTAAAACAACAGCACTAGCAGCATTTAAAATAATATCGAAAATAATGGATTATGTAGATAAAAAAGTCCCGACAACTGCAATATTTTTCGATATCTGCAAAGCCCTCGATTTTGTTTCTCATAAAATATTGCTGTCAAAATGTGAAAAGTATGGTATAAGGGGGCAAGCTTTAAATTGGCTGGAAAGATATTTGGCTGGTCGTACACAATACATTGAGATCAAGAGTATCGACAAAATAAAGAAACTAGACCTAACATATAAATCTCGATCCAAACTAAATAAAGTAGGAGTTCCACAGGGAAGTATTCTGGGACCATTGCTATTCGTAATCTATATTAATGACTTACCCAATATTACTAGACATTTTTGTACAGTCTTCGCTGATGACATATCGATAATTATCCCTGACTTAGCTAACGACACAGTAGGATACAATAAAGACATCAATAACACTGTACATGACATAATACGTTGGCTTGAATGTAATAATCTGACTGTTAATATAAACAAAACTAAATATATTCAATTTCATAATAAGCATAACACTAACAAAAAAGATCTTAAAATATGTTACGGTGGGCAGAATATTGAAGAAACAAATTTTGTTACGTTTTTGGGAATTGTTTGGACAATAATTGTTCATGGAATTATCATGTAGATAGTGTATGTAATAAAATTAATAGGTTTTCTTATGTTCTTAAGAGACTGACAAAGGTAGCAGAGGGAAAAATGGCTCTTCAAGCATATCATGGATACGTCACCAGTAGACTTAGATATGGTATTGCTTTATGGGGAAACTGTGTAGAAATAAATAGGGCCTTTATTTCTCAAAAGCAATGTATTCGTGCAATTCTCGATGTTGAACCAACCACAAGCTGCGAACCATTGTTTAAAGAACTCAATTTGCTAACTTAGACAATTCAACAAAAGGACTCGCCATACGCGTGATTCTGTTAGTAAATAATTCTGCCATTTTTGACGGGGGACGAGGTAACTAAGTTTGCAAACTAGAAGTGTTCGACCTTTTTTTGCATGACATAACTGCACAGTTTGGCATTTTTAGTGTAATACTTTATGATAACGATTACAAGACTGTTAAGTTAGAGAATCGATTACGCACGAAATATTTATGCGCGCAATGGATCACAATATCTTGTACCATGACAGAGGGGAATGATCCTACGAGGCTGGTCCTTTAGTAACAAGTCTCTGTTTGCTAACATTACCCTGCATATACATATACGAAATTTGCCAAATTGTAAAGGCGTATCCTAGTCTTTTTTAGAGCCAGTGGAGACGTTCCATCTAAGTATAGTAGAAAATATCCAAATAGACTGCTATTCCCTGTGATGAAGACATCATTATTTAGTTCAAATTGTTATCCTATGCCAATAAGAATATTTAATAATTTACCCACAGAGTTTAAATTGTTACCTAATAATCAATTCAAGATTAAATTACAGAAATGGTTAGTTAGTAAATGCTTTTGTACAAGAATATTTGCAACTAAAGGGTAGGCTTTGTTTGACTTGATATTGATAATGTTATTGATTACAATAAGCTTTTTAATAGGTGAAATGCATGGCAATTAGTTTCTATAAAATTATAACGAATGACATATCAATTTATACACATACACATTATTATTTTCTTATATTTATTTTATTTTTTATTTAATAAAATTGAATTGTAATTAATACATGTTTGAATTTTGAATGATTATTATGTACCTACAGAATAGCACAATATCAATTAATGTTCATAATTTAATTTAAACTCTGATTTTATGAGGTAGTGACTTTATATGTCTGTTGCATGTCTACTAAGACTAAAGTAAGACTAGAGTCAAAAATTATATATCCATCACCTGTAATCAACCATATTTACTGCAATAAATCTTATTCTATTCTATTCTATTCTCTGGTTCAAATCCTGCCATGTACCATTAAATTCGTGTTTTCGGATTGATAACAATTTGACTTTCGCAAAATAACGCTTGAATCTATTAACTATTTGAGAGTTTGATGGCGTTGTTGCGCATGTCATTCTAAACAAACACGCAGGTCAAGCAACGTCTACCGCAGCCTGTGTATGGATGGGTTTATCTATCTCAAGTTCCTGCGTGCTTCGAAGGTCACATTAAGCCGTTAGTCCCGGCTGTAGTCGTTAGATGACAGTCGTTATGCTAAGTCAGTGGCCCTCGGGCGGCTTTATAACACTGGCCTCCACCAATCCGCAATCCGCGTTATCCCGTTTCCTAAGCCATTAGCTACCTAAGCCTAAAGATTTGGCGAAGATACTGATTTTGACATGGAGCGACTGTCCTGTACTGTACTGTAACTCGAGATAGATAAACCCATCTATAGACAGGCTGCGGTTGACATTGCTTAACCTGCGTGTTCGGTTAGAATTACACTCGCAACGACGCCATCGAGCTCTCATTACCGTTTGTGTCAGTTATTTACATAGGGATTTAGAGCATACTCCACCGCGCTGCTCAAATGCGGATTAAAAGATGGCAGTGTTTTCAAGCCGGCCAAGGGCTACTGACTTAGCTTAACGACTGTCATCTATCGATAACAGCCGGGACCGACGGCTTAACGTGCCCTCCGAGCACGGAGAAACTCGAGATAGATAAACCCATCTATAGACAGGCTACGGTCGACATTGCTGAACCTGCGTGTTCGGTTAGAATGACTGTTTGTGTTAGTAATTTACATATTAACTTACTTACCATCAGAATAACATATAGCTACGAGCACGGACAAAACAAAAATGCACAGCAGACTTTTCATTATGGAAAGTAGTACTAAAAAGACTGTTTCTAAATCTGAATAAAGAATATTAATCGCAACACTTTTATACTGTATTTTGTTTGCTTAGTCACTAAGCAAACAAAATACAGTATAAAAGTGTTCTTAGTGCATTGTATTTAAGGCGAAGAACTACGCTGGGACAAGTGTGTTTGATCCAATATTTTTAATGTGTCTCGTACTAGAGTCATTCCGACACTAACTTACGTACTAATTAACAGTGAATAAATACACGATAAAACTAAATTATATCTAAAATTTAATTAATCTAAAATAATAATAATAACCTCAAATAAATCTAAAAAGTGTGGCCCTCACGGCATTGTACCAACGATACTGGCAGCATTCCCGCGCTGAATCGCAATACTAATGCGCTGTGCGAGAAAGCTACCAGCCATGCAATTCTGTAAGAGCAAACGTCCTTACATCCTCGGAAACATCGGCTGTTACAGCCTTGAACACAAAATTGCAATTCTTTGGTGTCGCTTTTCATGGTTGTGCGACACTAGCGCCGCAAGGCTGCGTTTGGGATTGGAATTCTACAAGGCAAACAGCCTCGCGTACGCTTACAGCCTTATAGAATGTCAAATAATTTAGCCGTGATCGCAGTAGACAATGTCAAAGCTGTGACATCTGTGATCACAGCGACGCACACAACCATTACGAGTCGCTTAGAGAATTGCATGGCAGCTCTGACGTCGATCAGACGTCTCGCTAGTTCTTGAAAAGTGACTGCGCGCCTGCAGCCCACGGACCGAGGGTCTGTACTCCAAAAGGAACAAAGTTGTAGTCGGAGCCAAGACCCCTGTGTTAATTTATTTTAACAGCGTATTTATAAACTTTTATTGAGAACTTTATGGAATGAAACATTGATGTAGTGACAAAAATGGAAAAAGGTATGATGAAGGTAAGATGGTTTGGTCATTTAGAAAGAATGAATGACAAAAGAGTTACGAAAGAAGTTTATCAAGCAATAGTGAATGGTGGTGTCGGGAAGGGCCGCCCTAGACGCACACATGTAGATCAAATTGGTGAAGTATTGAAAAAAGGGCCAAATCAAAAGTACCCAAAATCGAAGAGTGTGTATGTAGAGGTTGATGAATGTGGAAGAAACGAGAGCGGTATGTTTGGATCGGTACACCTGGCGTTCTATAGTGTCTGCCTACCCCAATGGGAGACAGGTATGTAGTAGGATATGTATGTATGTATGTATTTATATTAATGTAAAAACAAAAAACTATGATTAAGGTACACTAGGAAGTAATTGTATGTCACGTAATTTGGTACTCCCTTGTGTCGTCGAACAACTTTTAACATAATTTCACTTGGACTAACAATGTTTAGTTGTATAATTACATAGTATAATATTTGGTATAATTTTTGGCATATTTAGTCGACATAATAGACGTTTGACATAATTTGTTACTTGATCGAATTCTCTGTCATGTAATAATTATTTTATCGAATTGTCTTTTAATGTCAATTAGTTAAACTAAATGTTTCGAATTTATTTTAGGATAAATTGAACACGGTAAGTAGGTTAGGACACGAGCGAGCGAACTCAAGTTTAGGGCGAAAGTAACAAAGACGCAAAAACTATTTTGCCGCGGAGGGTAGGTTAGGTTTCCTTGTAAAAATCTATTTAATCTATTATGGATTTTAATTATTTAAAGTAAATAAAATTACATTTTCAAACGTGATGTCTGGAGCCATAGGAACCATGGCGAGCGTGCATGTAAACATCTATTAATGTTAAAGAGGCGAGTGAGGTGTGTAAGGACCGTCTAATGGCGCTCGTTTCTCTCTGCCTACCCCGCAAGTGACCTAGCGTGAAGATGTACTTACTTACAACTGCAAAAGTACATGTAAATGACGACTGAAGGTTAAAATACTCGTATGCTTTTCTTAACAATTTTATTTAACAAATAAGTTTAAAGATATGTTTTTAACTTGTTTGTTAATAAAACACCTGTTAAAACATTAACCACGATTTAATGAAATATATTGAATGAAATGAAGTTGTTTATTTGCACATATAGTCATTTTTATTTTTAAATATAAGGGCAAGGCTGAATTTTATTGGTAACTGTATATTGCCATAAAAATGTAGGCATGCAAAAATTTAAATAAAAAATATTGAGTTTGTTAACAATTACATATTTTTGATGCCAGATATGATAATAATACAGGTCAAGTTAAAATTTTATAATTTAAACAGTCTTTTACACATTAAAAGGAATTTTGGTGAAGCCATTAGATCTGGTATTTTTTACATTTATTCACTGGCAACTCCACGAATTTAGATGGCAATTTATTGAAAAGTTTTGGCGCCATATAAGACACATTTTTTTGGAAAATTCGAAGATTACTTTTTGGTATAACAATTGTATTTTTTTCTATTTGAACGCACATGCTCCTTTATTTGTGTACAGGTGACACATAATTCCAGATGTTGTTTAACAAACATGCAAGCCTCCAAAATATATAAACATGGTAAGGGTATTCCTAATTTTTTTAAAAGAGGCTTACAAGATTGTTTACATTACATAAGGCTCTTACACATTTCATTTGAGCACTAAATATTCTTTCAATGTCACACGAGTTGCCCCAAAATATTAATCCACCGATATGATTGTTCCAATTTAGGTATAAGTTCTGGGGAAGGACTTATACCTCACCAAAAATCGCAACCAATTAATAACTCTTTGGAGGGTTGTTGTGTTCTTGCGTGTGAGTGAGGTCACCAGTAAGCTCCTAAGGAGTTGCAGAGTTAGCAACAGAGGTGGCATCGCGCGAATGATACTCAAAGGCTACTACTAAGGTAACCGCTTTACATCAAGTGGGACGTATGCTTGTATGCCACCCCACGTTGTATAAAAAAAGAAAATATTAGAGTTCATCGCGTTCTTGGAAGAAAACTTCTTGTTCTAATTGTTTTTATTGACACACTCGCTAGCCCACCCGGGCTTCACTCACACGCAGGAACACAACAACCCTCTAGGGAGTTATTGATTGGCCGCGGTTTTCTGTGAGGTGGAGGTACTTCACCTGATGGGCTGCTTGCGCAGCAATGCAGCCTCTCTTAGAGTTTGTTATTATTAAATAAAAATAAAGTGGAATAAAATATCAATAAAAACAATTCATTAGCGGACCCAAAAATCAGATTTAAGACAAATTCGAATTTCAAATCCAATAAATTACAAAGACAAAATCTCGAATTTCACTTAATTACTATCTACAAAAATAATCTAAAGTGTAATAAAAGTAACCTGAGAATAAACTCCAAAACCGTAATTAAACGTTCTAAAATAAATGGGAAAACTGACATGACCCTCTATTTCATAATACGTGTATTTAGACGACAGGTCACTTTATAATAAGTTTTGTATAAAAATATTTTGGGGTCCTTTTGTCTACATATTTTTCCCCGTCGAATGCATCCTGTTTCAGCCTGATCGAATGTTTTAAGAGAGGTATCAAAGCATCAAAGCAGCCCGTCTGGGGAACTACCTCCACCTCACAGAAAACCACAGCCAAATAACAACTCCCTAGAGGGTTGTTGTGTTCCTGCGTGTGAGTGAGGTCACCAGTAAGCTCCCAAGGAGTTGCTGTGTAAGCAGCAGAGAAGGCATCGCGCGAGTGATACTTAATATATCGCAAGCGTTAATAGGCTACGGTACCCGCTTTACATCAGGTGGGCGTGGTGGGCCTCCCGACGTAGTATAAAAAAAGTTATTCATATATTTTAAATAATCCGCCTATTTTTATACCATATTGACTGCACTATCACTTCATTTTAACGCCAGTTCTGACTTTGGTTGACGTTGTAATGGACGTTTACAAGGTACGTGACGATTTCGACACGATTAATTTTGTTAAAAAGACAAATTACTTTGGATATATTGAGCAATTAAAATAAGAAGAGGCATGCTCCCTTTGTTCAGACATGTAGAAAGAATGCAGGATAAAAGAATCACGAAGCAGATATACAACGCAAAAGTGGAAGGATGTAGGAGCCGAGGAAGGCCAAGACTTACCTGCCATGATCAAATTGATCGTGTTCTATCAGAAGGTGATATCAGGAGCCCTAGAGACCGGCGAGCGTGTATGAGAAGAGCAATTAATGTGAGAAGCGAGTGAGGTGTGTATGCATCGGGTCACGTGGTAGCGCTCGGTTCTCTCTGCCTACCTCGCAAGGGATTTGGCATGAAGTTCTATCTATCTATCTATATCTTCACGCTAAGTCCTCTGCGAGGGAGGCAGAGAGAAACGAGCGCCATAAGACGCGGTCCTTACACACCTCACTCCGTTCTTTAACATTCATTGCTCTCTCATGCATGCTCGCCGGTTTCTAAGGCTCCAGACATCTCCTTCTGATAAAACACGACCAATTTGTTCAAGGTATTCGCGTTATGCTTCTCATCTCGACCGCATTTATTCTACTGTCATGCTCTCTCTGCCACACCTAACTTTAACTTCCGTAAGTTGGAATAATTATAGTTAGGTATGTGTTAATAATAATAATCTGAATTAATAAAATATATTTGAGTGGCGAGCCACCGCCTGCCGAAAGTAACATCAGATTATGATAGTTATGGCAGGCGTCCGCCCCTCTTCTGCAATAGCCCAGTTCCAATAAAACCTTCAGATCTCATTTTAATAGCCCGCTTTTTTTCCGACATATTTCCAAATAACTGCCGTGACCTGTTCATGGGTATATTATCCCATTAATATCCCCTGAAGCAGGTCATGGCTGGTATAATACATTACAGCATTCTTTTCGAAGGGGCCTCTACGAATTGGATTCATATCCCCGCGCACGCTTATCAAATGGCCGGGATTAAAACCCGTGAAATAAAAGAATTAATCAAAACAAGAAGTATACTTCTGAGAACTCACTGAATTCTCGGATGAGATCTCAAGGCACACTAGGGTTTGGCACACTGAGAAAAGACCCTGGCATGGAAAGTGTTCTTAGGCTCCTGCACAAACCAATAAACCACTTATCTGTGCATGAAGGCCCTCCGCGTTCACAAAAACGTTGTGCTTTAGCGCCTAAATATCTCAGTGATTCGTAAATCTAAAATGAGTGCAGCACGTTTTCCGTAACTTTCCGACCCATAGAATTGAACTGAGTTACAACGTAATGTCGGTCTCATCGGCTCTACATTAGTTCCTTTACGGGCTACGGTAACCGTAGACCGGCAGGAAAGTACCTCAAGTACAATAGCAAAATACCTGATTGCAGAAGGGTTGGTGAATGAGTGAGTTCACAAGAAAAGCGCCAGAGAGGAGTTACTCAGCAAGGGAAGGTTGTTGGAATGGAAGCGTTTGTCGTAGTTTATCGTGTATACCATAGACTACGGTAACCGCTTCCATTCAAGCTTATTTGCCATTGGACTTAATTGAAAAAATTGTTACAACTAGCGGCATCTATTGGAAACTTCTGAAACTATTTCAATTTTATGGAAAGCGTAAATTACACTGCTAAGTATTTAGTACTCGGTATATCGAATAGCTTGCGTATTAAAGGACTACGCTTATTGTGTTCACATTGAGGTAGTTTATAAAATATTCAACAGATGTCGCCAGTCGGACGCATAAGAAATTATGAATACATTAATTTTATTTCATTAATTAGTGTTTTCAGGTAATCTTCAGATTAACCCAGCGGCTGCTTCTGTGGAGGTTTGTAGCGATTGGATCACTCGTGCGAAGCCGAGACGGGTCGCTAGTATACAATTATAATACGAAAGAAAATTTTCAACGTTTGGTCAAAAACATAACTGAACATTTCTATTCCTATTTTTAAACCAACAACTGATAAATTCATCTCAGTGCCCTATATTGAATCGGAGGGAGTGAATAGGGTGATAACGCATCATCACGCCTGTTTACCATTGGGGTAGGCAGAGACTATGGAACTCCAGGTGCACCGATCGTAACATACCCCTCTCGCTTCTTCCACACTCATCAACCTCTTCGTGCATGCTCTTTGGTTTTGGCTGCTTTTGATTTGTCCCATTTTCAATACATCACCACTTTGATCTATATGTGTGCTTTTAGGGCAGCCCCTACCGATATCTCCACTCACTCTTGCCTGATACACTTCTTTCGTAACTCTTTTGTCATTCATTCTTTCTATATGACCAAACCCTTTTCAATTTTTTGTGACTACATCTTCTTTCATTCCACATTGTTCTCGAATCATGCTATATCTTAATCTATCAATCATTCTCACTCCACACATACTCCTCAGCGCTTTCATGCTTCATCTACATCATACGTCTGTCTGTTTACTTATTTCATACTAGCAGAAGCCCGCGGCTTCGCATGCATGAGATTTGGGCTTTTAGTAGCCTTTATTTGTCTGTAGAAATGAAATTGTTTCTGTTTTAAAAAAATAAAACAAAGTTCAGGGTCGTAGATGCAACCATAGAGCGATTCAATTTTCGTACAGCGCCATCTACTAACCTTTACAGGAGGCAACATATATGTATTTTATTTATGTTACATAAAAAATGCGTAATTATTTTATATTACAAAACATACGTATTCTACGAAAATAAAATACAAATAAAATTGCAAAGTCCCCCGAAGGGGAAGATATTTCCCCCTAATTTTAACAGTTTTTGATTTTTTACGCAGGAACCATAAATATTTACGGGATAAAAGTAGGTACTCTATATTCTGCTCTGAACAGTCCTCTACCTACCAGTGAAAGTCCCGTTAAAATCGGTTCAGCCACTTCGAAGATTAGCCCGGACAATCAAACAGACAGACAGACAAAAAAGTTAAAAATGTGTATTTAGGCTTTGGTAACGTGAAAATAATAATATGAGCTTAAGACAAAGGCTTTATTTTGAAATCACAGACAGACACTTCAATTTTATTTATATGTATTGATGTATAGATGAACAATGATTTGTCACTTGTAGCATGTTATTCTAACGACTAACATCTACAGCGCCTGAGGATGTCTCGTGGAGAGAAACGCGGAGACGACCGGAGCAGCCAGGTCAGCGACGGCGGCGGGTTCATGCGGTTCATGTTTCAGATGGTGGGCAACCGCGAAGACGATCGCAGCAGCTGAGGCAGAGACGACCGGAGCAGCCATGGCAGCGACATCATGCATCTACTAACGGTAGTGGGTGGGTGCCGGCCGGCAGAAGCACACAAAGTAAGTTTTGGGATGTAAGGGGTTCAATGGTTCAATGTCACCTTTAGAGTCAATGCCAAACTCGCCTATACGTGGTGCACCCTGTTTATCAATTGACCAGGATCTGCCATAAGAGAGGTAGGACACGACGTTAGCCCGTCTGGGGAAGTACCTCTACCTCACAGAAAACCGTAGCCAAATAACAACTCCCTAGAGGGTTGTTGTGTTCCTGCGTGTGAGTGAGGTCATCAGTAAGCTCCCAAGGAGTTGCTGTGTAAGCAGCAGAGGAGGCATCGCGCGAGTGATACTTAATATATCGCCAGCGTTAATAGGCTACGGTACCCGCTTAACATCAGGTGGGCCGTATGCTTGTATACCTCTCGACGTAGAATAAAATAAAACTACCTGGAGGGTTGTTATGTTCCTACGAGTGATTGAGGTCACCAAAAGATGAGCGAGTTGCTGTGCGGACAGCGGGGTTGGCAACGCGCTAGCGACATTCTTTTTGTTGCTAGCGTTCACAGGTTTTTTTTTTTTTCTTTTTTTTTTCTTACACCCCTGCCGTGGGCAAGGCACTTTTTGCACAATATAATAATTTAATTCACATTTTTTGTTTTTAAAAATCACTGTTCAATATAAAAATAAACACATTCATACATCACACTCTCTTTCATTTTCCACAAATCATTCTTACATTCATCATCTTTCAGTTACATTTCCAAAAAATTTTGATTTGCCCGTTTTAGAACGCCGGTGAAATATCTTCATATGTCCAACTTCCCTACCCATACTGCATCAGTCCAGCCACGGGCGTCAGCGAGCTTCACAGCTCCACCCAGCCACCGCGATCCCATCGGCTATACAGAGTATAGCCGAGGTATGCAACATTAGTCCTAGGTGGGGCTGCTCTGCTTGTTCCGATCTATGACAGCCGTCGCTAGACTGACGCAGTATTTTAAAAATTTTGGTTTATGCCCCGTCACTATTTCGGAGACCGATTTTTCGGTGACCCGCATTCCCAAATCCTGCTCCAAATCGTACCTCTGTTTGGAGAATGCGGGACACCGAGACAATATGTGCTGCACTGTCTGGTCCACGCCGGGCTCGCAGAAGCACGATGGGTCATCCGCGCACTTGAATCTGTGCAAGTACGTGGAGAACCCACCATGCCCCGAGAGGACCTGCGTAGTGATGCTCGACGGCACCATTTTACCCACGATGCCGTACGCCGCCGCCGCATTCGGGAAGAACATCTTCGTTGTCGAAGCTGTAGTTCCCGATGTGTATCTCCTGTCCCATTCGTCAATGGTCCCCTTGCGGATCATACCTTTGACGAATGAGACAGGGCAGCGGTCATAATCTGGCCGCCTCCGCAACCCCAGTGCGGCGCTCCTGGCGAGTTCATCGGCACGTTCGTTCCCCTCCAACCCCGCGTGTGCCTTAATCCAAAACAACGAGACGCTCTTACCCTGGCTTTTGCACAGTTTAAGAGCGCCCCGTGTCTGCACCGCCAGGGGATGGGGGGACTCGACGTTCGCCACCGCCTGGAGCGCCGCCATGGAGTCGCTGAAGATGCCGATACTGGGTCCATCGCAGCTCAAAGCGTACTCGGCCGCCGTGCAGATAGCCAGGAGTTCCGCCTGGTAGACGGTACAGTAGGACGACAAAGCAAGCTTGACGGCCTTGGTTTCCGCGCCGCCGTTCCATATGGATACAGCGGCGCCAACCCGGCCCTCAATCTTGCTGCCGTCCGTAAACATTCGCAGGGCAAAGTTAGAGTGTGCCCTGCATTGTTCCTCGTCCACCAGGCTGCCGAACTCCAAGCTATCTAGCTCCGCGGGATGCGGGGCCTCGATCTTCGAGGCCATCCGCTCGATCTCCCTGTCCCCGAGCAGCGGATGGGGTAGCCCCCTCTTGGCCTCGTACAAAGAGGCGACCTCGCGCACTCTGAGGTCAAGAGGCAGCACCCCGGCCAGCAGCAGTGCGGAGTTCAGGGAGACCGTGCGGTAGGCTCTGCAGATCTTCTGCGCGAAGCCCCGCTGTACGCTGTTGAGCTGTTTCTGGATGCCCAGCTTATTGACCGCTGGAGCCCATGCGGCGGCAGCGTACAATATCGTAGGTTCCACTACGGCTGAATATAGGATCTTCACTACTTCAGGGTTGAGTCCCCAACTGACGCGGGCCGTACGTGCAAGGCGCCCATATATGGCTATTGCCCTTTTACAGGCAGTAGCCACGTGCGCATTGAACGTCAGACCCGCGTCAATCGTCAACCCCAGCAGTTTGATCTGCCGAGACATGCCAATGTCTATCCTGCCCATGGTGAGCCGCGGGGTGTCATACCGAAGTTTGCGCGTGATCAGCATAGCGCTGGTTTTATGCGGCGCAAACTTCAACCGGTTTTTGACACCCCACGCCCTCACATGCTCGAGAGCGGCATTGGCCTGTCTCTCTATATCCAGCGCAGTGTTGCCGTCGAACATCAGCACGACGTCATCGGCGAAGGCCGTTCACAGGTTACGGTAACCGCTTTACATCAAGCGGACCGTATGCTTGTTTGCCATCCGTCGTAGTATAAAAAAATTGATCAAATTTCCTGTAAATTTGACATTAGCAAAATAACGCCTGAATTAACAACTTGAAATAATACTCAAGCAAATAAAAGCATCCAGTTTATTTATCACGCATGTTCGCAGGTAATTATGCATGTTGTTATGTTTTCAAATCTGTTCCCGTTTCCTCCGCAACCCCCCCAGATGAACTGTTCACATATTCCTGTAGCAGTATTATATCCATACCTGGAATTAAAGAACATGTTATCAATAAGCAATGATAATGTTATCAATGAGAGCTCGATGACGGCGTTGCGCGTGTTATTCTAACCAAACACGCAGGTCAAGCGACGTCGACCGCAGCCTGTCTATGGATGGGTTTATAGTTATGGATAAATAGATGGTGAATTTATGGGGCGAGTGAGCTAACCTGTTAATGCTAACACTACCACATCAACCCTTACTCATCCCACTGTAGGAATACGGGTCTCCCTTCAACCGAAGGGGTTTAGAGCATACTCCGCCACATTGCTCAAATGCGGATTGGCGGAGGTCAGTGTTTTTACTCGAAACTCGAGATCGATAAAGCCATCCACAGTCAGGCTGCGGTCGACGTTGCTTAACCTGCGTGTCCGGTTAGAATAACTTAATTGTTATATATTATTAATTTTAATATTCATGACTCTTCTCATGCACGCTCGTCAGTTTCCAGGGCGGCTGACATCACCTTTACCTATGTGTATTCAGAAACTTTCTCATCTTCCCGAAAAATAAACAAATACATTTTCAAGTGGCGTCAGGAGCCCTAGGAACCGGCGAGCGTAAGCGAGTAGATTAAAAAAAAGAGGAAAAAAGTAAAATAAGAGAATTAAATAAGATACAATAAGATTCTATTTCAAAAAATGTAAGACGAGTCCAATGGCAAATAATGTTTTTTTTATTATTATGTATTTCATACCTCCCGACGTTGTATAAAAAAACATTTGGTAGTATTGGATGATAGACGGAGTTTTAACTTTTGTAGGTACTTCTAATTTAAATATTAGAGGAAAGGCGAAGTCGAATGTCTAGGGAAGTACCTCCACCTCCCAGAAAACCTTAGTCAAATAACTGCTCCCTTGAGGGTTGTTGTGTTTGTACGTGTGAGTGAGGTCACCAGTAAGACCCCAAGGAGTTGCGGTGTTAGCAGCAGAGGTGGTATCGCGCGAGCGATAATTAATATTTCGCAAGCGTTAATAGGCTCACGGTACCCGATTTACATCAGGTGGGCCGTATGCTTATATGCCCCCCGACGTAGTATAAAAAAAAACACCTGTACATCAGGTGGGCTGTATGCGTGTATGCCTCCCGCTGTAGTATAAAAATAAACCTACCGTACAATGTATGCCAAGCACGGACCAGCATCTAGCGGTAGCATACAAACGTTATCTTCATTTGCGTCTGAAAATAATACATATAATTTAGTAAACGAAGATTGCAGCATCAACCGCTAGCCGTGATAGCCCAGTGGATAAGGACCCGGCCTATTAAGCAACAGGTCTCTGGTTCAAATCCAGACATGTACCATTAAATTCGTGTTATCGGATTGATACCAAATTTGATTTTCGCAATATAATGCTTGAATCTATTAACTATTTGAGAGCTCGATGGTGTCGTTGCGAGTGTCATTCTAACCAAACACGCATCCCGTTTCCTAAGCCATTAGCATTAGGGGTTCGTTACCTAAGCTTAAAGATTTGGTGAAGATACTGATTTTGAAATGGAGCGACTGCCGTCAGACCTCCACAACCCAGAGAGAAGACCAGACCTTTCTGAGGATAGGTCGCACGTGTATTCATTCACGTTCCTCACGATGTTCTCCATGACCGCCGAGCAAGTGATAATTACAAATTTGTATCCACATCAACCCTTACTCATCCCACTGCAGGGATACAGGTCTCCCTTCAACCGAAGGGGTTTAGAGCATACTCCACCACGCTGCTCAATTGCGGATTGGCGGAGGCCAGTGTTTTCAGGCCGCAAGGGCCACTGACTTAGCTAAATGACTCTATCGACAACAGCCGGGACCGACGGCCTAACGTCTCCGAAGGACGGAGAAACTCGAGATAGATAAACCCATCCATAGACAGGCTGTCGACATTGCTTGACCTGCGTGTTCGGTTAGAATTACACTCGCAACGACGCCATCGAGCTCTCATTGCCGTTTGTGTTAGTTATCTACATATTAACTTACTTACCATCAGAATAACATATAGCTACGAGCACAGACAAAAGAAAAATGCACAGCAGACTTTTCATTATGGAAAGTAGTAATAGAAAGATTATGTTTCTAAATCTGAATAAAGAATATTAATCGCAACACTTTTATACTGCATTTTGTTTGCTTAGTGCATTGTATTTAAGGCGAACTACGTTGGGGCAAGTGTGTTTTGGTCCAATATATTTAATGTGTTTCGTACTAGGGTTATTCCGACACTAACTTACGTACTATACTAATTAACAGTGTATTTATATTAATGTAAAAACAAAGAACTATGATTTAGCAGTCAGAACCCGTTATATACGTTTTCCCATACATTTCGCGGTCGTATACGACCACCCGGGTTTCGAAGGATTAAGGTACACTAGTTAGTATTTGCATGTCACGTAATTTGGTACTCCCTTGTGTCGTCGAACAACTTTTAACATAATTTCTCTTGAACTAACAATGTGTAGTATAATAATTATTTAGTATAATTTTTGGCATATGCCATAATATTTAGTCGACATAATAGACGTTTAACATAATTTGTTACTTGATCGAATTCACTTTCATGTAGTTATTATTTTATCGAATTGTCTTTTAATGTAATGATCAGTTAAACTAAAGGTTTCGAAGTTATTTTAGGATAAATTGACCACGGTGGGTAGGTTACGTTCGTTACTTTACCATGTGACCAGAACACGAGCGAGCGAACTCAAGTTTAGGGGACTTCTTCCCGCGCTTTTGACGAGTGACATTGTTGTTATACTTGAAATATTTACAATTCAGTATAAAGTTTCTTATGACAATTTTGATAGTATTTTGTAATATAAGTGATAGTAAAAATATAATGTAATGAAAAAAATCAAATATAACACGTTTATGTACTTTTTGGAAGACGTGAATAAGTTCATCAAGAACATCTTGTAAAAATCACTATCGTTTTACGGGTGGTATTTAAACTGGGTTGATTGGGTCTCGGTACACCCTTTCTAAATATTTTTTCAGCACTGTTCCTGAAGCTGGAACATAGAATTAAGATTTTCAAATGGTTATAAACTGAAGACTTGGCTGTATGGGCTAGATCCCTTTGCCTTTCCCCTCGGGGATAAAAAGAACCAATCAAGTTTAGGGCGAAAGTAACAAAGACACCTTTGCCGCGGAGGGGAGTTAGGTTTCTTTGTAAAAATCTATTTAATCTATTATGGATTTTAATTATTTGTCATTTGAAATGTTAATAACATTGTTGTTGGGAATATTGTTTTAGAAAATAAAACGTCTAGCAATAATTTATGCTACATAAACATTTCACGTCAACCCTTACTCATCCCACTGAAGGGATACGGGTCTCCTTTCAACCGAAGGCGTTTAGAGCATACTCCACCACGCTGCTCAATTGTGGATTGGCGAAGGCCAGTGTTTTAAAGCCGTTCAAGGGCCACTGACTTAGCTTAATGACTGTCATCTATCGACAGCCGGGACCGACGGCTTAATGCATCTCTCTCTCCAAAGCATGGAGAAACTCGAGGTAGAAAAACACATCCACAGACAGGCTGCGGTCGACGTTGCTTAACCAGCGTATTCCGTTCGAATGACTTGCGCAACGACGCCATCGAGCTGTCATACAAAGATTACGTCAAAAGTACTCTTGCGAAATGAATATTAGTTCAAATAATTTTATTAAAAATGAAAATGATTTCAATTATATGCAACTTGATCTAACCTGCTTTGTGTGCTTCCACCACCAATTGGATAGAAAAAACAAAAACCCTCCGAGGGTTGTTATTTGGATGGGATTTCTGTAAGGTGGAGCTACTTTCCCTACCACTCTTCAAAATATCCAAGACAAACAGACATGTTCATATGCACATAAATGTTTGTCTTATGTGGGAATCGAACCCATGAGCCTTGGTCTGAAAATAGCATTGTCAACCACTCAGCCATCTGGCGCGGCAGAAATATTTTCAAGGTACGTAACGTAACCTTAACCCCTCGAACGTCCGGGAGACTATAGTCTGGTCTATATGATTTTTGAAGTAAAACTTTACCCACGCTTGACTTGGGGGAGTAAGCGTGACGAGAGCGTTACGAAAAGTGTGATCGGGCGAACGGAAGTTGAGAAGGAGATAAATGTTAGTGAAGATAGAGAGGAGTTATGTTTCATATATTACTGTAGGGGCAAGAGAGAGAGGTGCGAGCACGCATTTTTTTATCTCTTTCTCTTATAGCCAGTTACGTTTCGTATATCTAAGACATAGTACAGGCCTATTGTTTTACTTCGTGTGGTCTAAAGCACACTCGTTGTTTTAATTGAATAGAGCTTTCGAAACTAATTACCAGATGGCTCTGTAATGAACGTATTGGTCATAGTTTATAGAAGAGAACACCCTTGGCAACCTCAAAAACTCAAAAAAGAATATTATAAAAAAGTTAAATTTGTGACGCACATTTCCCGGACTTCTTCCCGCGCTTTTGACGAGTGACATTGTTCTTATATTTGAATTTTTTACAATTCAGTGTAAAATTAGTTTTATGTGACAATTTCGATAGTGTTTTGTAACATAAGTGCTAGTGCAATTATACAATAATGAAAAACCTCAAATATAACACGTTTATGCACTTTTTGGAAGACGTGAATAAGTTCATCAAGAAAACCTTGTAAAATTCCTATCGTTTTACGGGTGGTATTTAAACTGGGTTGATTGGGTCGAAGTACCCTTCCCAAGTATTTTTTGAGCACAGTTCCTGGAGCTGGAACATAGAATTAAGATTTTCAAATGGTTCTAAACTGATGACTTGGCTGTATGGGCTAGATCCCTTTGCCTTTCCCCACGGGGATAAAAAGAACCAAAAAAAAAAAAAAAAGCACATTTCCCATCAATTGTTTGACGTCCTACTTATTTTGTTAGGGTCATACACACGGGCAGCATTTAAACTTCATACCGGCTGCAAAATTGCAGTTAAGATGCCTTTTATGTAGAGTTGATACGACTGCCATTGAAACTGCTGTACGGCTGGACTCTGACTACAAATTAACTGCACATTGATAACGCAGTCCTAATACAGTTACGGAACCGCATCACATCAGGTGTGACGTATGTTTGTTTGTCTCCCGACGTTGTACAAAAGTAAGTAAATAAAATTACAATTTTAAACGTGATGTCTGGAGCCATAGGAACCACGGCGAGCGTGCATAAAAAGATCTATTAATGTTAAAGAAGCGAGTGAGGTGTGTAAGGACCGTCTAATGGCGCTCGTTTTTCACTGCCTACACCGCAAGTTAATTCTGCTAAATAATTGCAACTGCACGTTTACGCCTGTCACTTGAGTCGTGCAGGAATGCACTAGTGCCAATACGTGTAGGTATTCTATTAAAATTTCCTGCACTGCAACTACGCTGGTACTGCGCGTATGCTGCACTGCAACGGCACTGCAACTACGCTGCAACTGTGCGTATCCTGCAAGTGAACTACTTAACACCTGAAATGTTACCATATTTCAATGTAATAAACTGGATTTTTATTTAATGACACCTATAGTTTCACACCCCATGCCCTTGGTTGCCGGCGTGGAGGTATTTCTAACTTAAAAAAAGTTTTACTTAATCATATATATCCACAAACATCTCCCAAAACAAAACAAATATAAATCACCGCTTCAGAATATTAATTTCACTTCGCAAAAGTTGCTCAAGAGTAACGTTAACAAAACTGCAAGTAAACTCCTTCAAAACTTCTGTCACCGGTATATCAGAATACGATTATATTGCAGGAAACGTGCAGGTGCAGTGCAGGTTTTTTAACAGAATAGCGAGTCATTTACTGCAGCATTCCTGCAACGTCGCTGCTGTCAGATCGTTTAACAGAATACGGAAACGTCAAAATTTTGACATTTTGACACACGCCGCGCTGCAGTGCAGTTGCAGTTTTTAGTAGAATCGGCCTACTGGCATGAAGATGAACATACTTACAATTGTAAACGTACATGTAAATACGACTGAAGGTTAATACATATGTTTTTCTTAACAATTTTATTTAACAAATAAGTTTAAAAACATGTTTTTAACTCGTTTGTTAATAAAACATCTGTTAAAACATTAACCACGATTTAATGAAATGTATTGAATGAACTGAAATGGTTTATTTGCACATATACAGTCATTTTTCTTTTTAAATATAAGGCCAAGGCTGAAGATTGCTTGGTCACAGTATATTGCTTTAAAAATGTAGGCATGCAAAATATTTGGATACATTTAGCTACGAGAATTACAACATGTCAGTTAATACAGTTATTCATAAAAGTCAACATAAATTTAAATAATAAATATTCAGTTTGTTAACAATTACATACATACTTTTGATGCCAGGTTAAATTACACAGTCAAGAGATATGATAATAATACAGGTCAACTTAAAATCTATAATTTATGTAGTCATTTACACAATAAAAGGATTCTGGAGAAGAAAATCTGTCATTTGTTTTTTAAATTTCATCACTGGCAACTCTACAAATTTATATGGCAATTTATTGAAAAGTTTTGTCGTCATGTAAGACAGATTTTTTGGAAAACTCGAATATTACTTTTTGACAGGTGACATATAATTCCAGATGTTGTTTAACAAACATGCGAGCCTCCAAAATATATAAACATGGTAAGGGTATATATGGTAAGGGTATGTATATATTATTATATTATAATAAATTCCTAATTTTTTGAAAAGAGGTTTATAAGATTGTCTACGCTCTATATTACATAAGGCTGTTACATATTTCTTTTGAGTCTTTAATACTCTTTCTATGTCACACGAGTTGCCCCAAATTATTAAGCCGGACCAGCCAGTAACATGGAAGAAACAAAACCGTAATAGGCGTTCAGCGCCGTCTGAAGCGATGCAATATGACGGATTCTGTAAAGTGCAAATGCATATCTGTTTTTACATATAACACCGATATGCTTTTTCCAATTTAGGTTTTCATCGATTGTGATGCCTAAGAATGTTGTAGAATTAGTTACGTCGATTTTTTTGTTCCTACTATTACATATATTTAGTGTCAGTCTTGGGCTTATATAAGCTTTGAATTGAACAGCCTTGGTCTTTGCAATATTTACTTGTAAATTGTTTAGATGAAGCCACTGTAAAACCCGTTCTAATACACAGTTGACTTAATTTTTAAAGGTATTTGAGTTATTACATTTAAGCACAAGTGTATAGTCATCGGCAAATAATATGCAAAGATTGCAGGATGAAAGATGATGAAACAGACATACAATGCAATAGTGGAAGGATATAGGAGCCGAGGAAGACCAAGACTAACCTACTGTGACCAAATTTTTCGTGTTTTATCAGAAGATGATGTCAAGAGTCCTAGTAACCGGCGAGTGTGCATGAAAAGAGTTATGAATGTTAAAGAAGCGAGTGAAGTGTGTAAGGACCACGTCTTATGGCGCTCGGTTCCCTCTGCCTACCCACGAGGGATTTGGCGTGAATATATATAAGTAAAGGAAGGACAAACATTTGGGAGATGAGCCTTACTCTTATAATGTTTAGCCGTGCAAGGCGTGTGTTCGAGTAGTTTTGCAGGCCAAAAACCTGGGACTCAATAATTAGTCTGTTTCAAAGACAATAGATAAGAGAAAGAAAGAGCCCCACCTGATTTAACCTAAACCTATCAGGAAGGTATGACAAAGTAATGCACAAGCTTTTCAGGAACACCGTTGCTATATGAAATCTATATGTTTCTCTGTGTGTGCGTTTGACTGTGTGTGCGTTTGTTTGTATGTGTGTGTTTGTCACTTTTTTTTATATATTCGAATTTTGACTTCAGATTCGGATTCAGCATAAAAAAGTTGAATAGGAATGTCTGAAAAATCAACCTCTTATCTCTTCAAAATGGTCAAAATATCAAAATGGCCTACAAATTAAAAAAAAAATTGAATTTTTATTTCAGATTGGAAAAGTAAATTATAAAGTAGAATAGGAATGTCTTAAAAACCAATATCATATTTCTTAAAGGAACATGATCAAAATGGTCGACAAAGTTTTAAAAAAATAATTAAATTGTTATATGTATAATTGACGAGCCAGGTGTTCCTCTGGCAATGCAAACTTGCGCATTCTCAACTGGTTTTTATTTATCGGGACAGGCTCACCACTCATTCCCATCACTGTGTCTCCTGTGTAGCCAGAATTAACAGCGGCGACCACCAGAAAGGCAATGAACAGTGAAGTTCATTGCTGTCCCGGGGGTTAAACTACAGCTGCCTTGGAACTCACAACGAATTTAAACAGAAGACATTTGTAGGAGTACGAAGTTTTGGAATTGACTTGCACAAGCTTGTATAAAGAGAATATATTCATGTATTTATTCTTTACAGTCGCTCTCAGACATAATTAATAGGAAACATAAATTAATTTTCATATGCCAGTATCGTACATGACATATTTAAATATAATTAAAGAAGATATAAATTTCCTCTTTCATTCCATGCTTTAAGCTAGATGCAGTAGATAAATTTAAATGTATGTGTAATACATTTCCATTTACCTACTGCATTAGGCCTATGCATAAAGTCGCATACTCTATCTATAAAACAGGTGTAGGTACATTTGTACAGATCAAATTACTTTTTGAGTGCATCTAAACATTTATCCTTTTGAAAAATTAACACTTTCTAGAGAATTCCGTAACATTAAGAACGATCACCTGATTGTTAGCGAGGCGGGACAGGAACTACGTACCACGGGTTGCGGTCTGCGAATACAGGACTGCAGCCCGCGAGTTGGCATTGCGCCTGCGACTTGCGACCGAACCTTAGTTCGGAATAGAGAGTTGAAAGGTCAAAGGTAATTTTGTGGGTGATGCCCTGACGCCATGTTCCCTGATTGAAACCCCGATCTATTACATTCAATCTTAAGGGTTAGAACCCAGTGTTAACTTGTTAGTTTGAAAGCCACATTGGATGGCCGAGGCCACTACGACTCCAAGAAAGTAATTTTACTTGTTTCACGAATCGAAAAGGGCTGAGAAAGAGTAGCCTCTGCCAAGCCGGAATCTATCTGTCAAACCAAATCTATTAATTGACGGCTACGTGTTGCCAGTTGCCACTATGATGAATTAATCTTCTTGAAAGTTTAAATAGTCGTTGTGTTAGCAGCAGAGGATGCATCGCGCGAGTTATACTTAATGTATTACAAAGTGTTAATAGGCTACGGTAACCGCTTTACATCAAGTGGGCAGTATGCTTGTAGCCCTTTAACTCGTTACTCACAAAAACGTAGTGTACCTACTAGCGCCTATATAATTTGCAACGCCTATATAATAATAATGTGGCGAGCCACCGCCTGCCGGAAGTAACATCAGATTATGATAGTTATGGCAGGCGTCCGCCCCTCTTCTGCAATAGCCCGGTTCCAAAGAACTCCAGATCTCATTTTAATAGCCCGCTTTTTTCCGACATATTTCCCATAGTTCCAATACCTGCCGTGACCTGTTCATGGGTATATTATCTCATTAATAACCCCTGAAGCAGGTCACGGTGGGTATAATACTAATTAATTACATCGTTCTTTTCGAAGGGGCCACTACGCTTTGGATTCATATCCCCGCGCACGCTTATCAAATGAGCGGGATTATAACCCGTGAAATAAAAGAACATATGCTTTATTTACTTCTCATTGGTTACACAATATATCCTAAATATGTCAGCGATTCGTGCCTACTGACCAATGGCAGGATATTTTAACCAATAAGATGATAAGTGACGGTGTCGATCCGAGAACTAGCCAATAAGAGCCGAGCGTTCTACTTTGTCCCCCGAACCGCAGCAGTGAATTGAGTCTCAAAGCAAAACCTTTCTATTGGTTCTCCTTTATATGTATATATCTTCACGCCAAGTCCCTTGCGGGGTAGGCAGAGAGAACCGAGCGCCATAAGACGCGGTCCTTGCATACTTCACTCGCTTCTGTGACATTCATAGCTCTTTTCATGCACGCTCGCCGGTTCCTGGGGCTTCTGACATCACCTTCTGATAAAACACGACCAATTTGGTCATGGTAGGTTAGTCTCGGCCTTCCTCGGCTCCTACATCCTTCCACTTTTGCATTGTATATCTATTTCGTCATTCTTTCGTCCCGCATTCTTTCTACATGTCCGAACCAACGGAGCATGCCTTTTCTTATCTTAACACCGACACTCTCTTTTAGACCAACTCTTTCTCTCACGTCTTCATTACGAACGCGGTCAGCAAGCGTTATGCCACAAATTTTGCGCAATGCTCGCATCTCGACCGCATTTATTCTACTTTCATGCTCTCTCTGCCATACCCAGCTCTCACTTCCATAAGTTAGCGTTGGAATTAGCACCGCGTTGTGTACAGCGAGCTGTGCCTTTTGGCTTAGATTTCGGCTGCCTAGAAGTTTACCCAACGCTCCATTCACTCTATTCCCGGCACTCACTCGTCTCTCCACATCAGCGGTGTACCTTCCATTGCTGCTAAAAGCACTTCCAAGATATACAATCTCATTCACTTGCTCCAACACTACATCATCAACCATAATCCTAGCGTTCGTTCTGGTTGTCTCTCTTTCAAATACCATTATCTTGGTTTTCTTCGCATTCAATTGTAAGCCTTTCTTCATACAATCATCTTTCATTGTTGTAACTAGTGTTTGCAGTTCGGATGGTGATTCTGCTATTAATGCCGCATCGTCTGCATAAAGCAGGCAGTTGACCACTGAGTCACCCATTCGCATTCCCACATTCATATTTCTTATTCTCTGAAGACAACTGTCCAGATACAGGATGAACAGCCGAGCCGACAGCACGCATCCCTGTCTGACACCAATGTTGACATCAAACCAGGGCGACAAGCTGCCGTCCACCCGCACACATGCTGTACAATCCTCATAAGTGGATTGCACAGCACGGAGTAGGTCACCGTCAACCCCATATCCGGGCAAAATGTTCCAGAGATTCTTTCGCACGACTCTATCAAATGCTTTCTCAAAGTCCACAAAACCGCAGAAAACCTTCTGATCCAAAGCCAGATGCTTCTCTACGATGTTGCGGAGTGAAAAAACTTGATCCGTACATCCTCTGCCGCTTCGAAATCCACCCTGTGCTTCCCAAAGCATTCCATCGGATTTCACCCTCATTCTCCTTTCAATGATTTTTCCATACACTTTAGCTGCTAAGCTGATCAAACTGATGGCCCTATAGTTGGCGCAGTCCATACGTGAGCCCTTGCCTTTATACAAGGGCACGATGACTGCGCGTCTCCAATCGCTCGGGACCCTTCCGGTTCTCCAGCATAATTTGCTCAAAAACCAGAAGGCGTCCCTAACGCAGGTACCACCTAGCTTGATCATCTCAGCTGTTACCATATCGATTCCCGCTGACTTTCCATCTTTCAAACTTCGTATCGACCATTCAATCTCATCCATAGTAATGTCTTCATGGTACGCTGGCACTGCCGAGTCTATCACAGACTCATTCACAATGCCAGCGTCATGGACATAATCATACATTTCTCTAAAATATTCACTCCACCGTTCTAACACTTCCTGAGTGTTAGCAAGAATGCCACCAGCTTTACATCTTATCTTGTCCATTCTGGATGCTGACGAACCACTTCGAGACTTCTTTACCTCTCTTCAGAAGAGTTTGGTATTTGCCTCGAAGTTCTTCGTCAGCTTCTCTTCCTCAATCATATGTAGTCTTTCACGCTTCTCTTTCACTAAAGCTTTGGAGTCATTCTTGCATCGACGGTATATTTCTTTCTTCATTTCTTTCATACCAAAATCCTTTATATGTAACTTGATTTAACCCGCTTTGTGACGAAATTCGTCTTTTGCAAAATAACGCTTGAATCTATTAACTATCTGAGAGCTTGATGGCGTCGTTGCGCGTGTCATTCTACCCAAACACGCAAGTTAACTAACGTTGACCGCAGCCTGTCTATGGATGGGTTTATCTATCTCGAGTTTCTCCGTGTTCGGAGAACACGTTAAGCCGTTGGTCCCGGCTGTTGTCGATATATGATAGTCGTTAAGCTAAGTCAGTGGCCCTCGGGCGGCTTGAAAACACTGTCCTCCGCCAATCCGCATTTGAGCAGCGTGGTGGAGTATGCTCTAAACGCCTTCGGTGCAATGGGATGGGTAAGGGTTGATGTGGTGGTGGTGCCTATTAAGTATTTCCTTGATGTTTGAGGCTATCGGTATATTTAGAAGGCGGCATCCAACTCTTCATCGCCTCTGAAATAGTTTCAGAGACATTTATCCTTAACACAATTAAGCTCCTCCTGATAAGGTAAATAAGTGCATAAAAATTGTTAATAAAAACTGTCCAGATGAGTTAAAGACAGCAGTATTGTAATTTTAGCGATAAGACAAGGCACAAGACATGACCAAGACCTGAATTACCCTGACATAATGAGGAGATATTGAGCTGGAGACGACGTTTATAGGCCAATATACCTGGGGAAGTACTTCCACCTTGTTAAGAGAGGTAGGGCGCATCAAGTCAGCCCGTTTGGGGAAGTACGTCCACCTCACAGAAAACCGCAGCAAAAAAGCAAACAACAACCTTGCAAAGAGTTGTTATTTGGCTGCGGTTTTTTGTGAGGTATAAGTCCTTCCCCAGATGGGCTGCTTAGATGGGCGCCCTAACTTTCTAATACCTAGACCAATACAAACAGACATGTTCATGCACACAAATATTTGTCCTGTGTGGCAATCGAACCCACGAGCGCTAGTGTCAATGTTGCGTTTTTAACCACTGCGCCGCTGTGCTCGTCAAAGTGAGGTTTTTACTACGTTGAGAAGCATACGGTCCACCTGATGTAAAGCGGGTACCGTAGCTTATTAACGTTTGCGATATATTGATTATCACTGGCGCGGTGCCTCCTCTGCTGCTTACACAGCAACTCCTTAGGAGCTTACTGGTGACCTCCCTCACACGCAGGAACACAACAACCCTCTAGGGAGTTGTTATTTGACTGCGGTTCACTCACACAGTGAGGTCACCAGTAAGCTCCCAAGGAGTTGCTGTGTAAGCAGCAGAGGAGGCATCGCGCGAGTGATACTTAATATGTCGCCAGCGTTAATAGGCTACGGTACCCGCTTTACATCAGGTGGGCCGTATGCTTGTATACCTCTCGACGTAGTATAAAAAAAAGCTACTTGGAGGGTTGTTATGTTCCTACGAGTGATTGAGGTCACCAATAGATGAGCGAGTTGCTGTGTGGACAGCGGGGTTGGCAACGCGCTAGCGACATTCTTTTTGTTGCCAGCGTTCACGTAACCGCTTTACATTAAGCATACCGTATGCTTGTTTGCCATACGTCGTAGTATAAAAAAAATATCATACTTCCTGTAAACTTGACATTAGCAAAACAACGCCTGTATTAACAACTTGAAATAATACTCAAGCAAATAAAAGCATCCAGTTTATTTATCACGTATATTCGCAGGTAATTCTGCATATTGACAGTTTTTCAAATCTGTTCCCGTTTCCTTCGCAACCCCCCCAGATGAACTTTTCACATTTTCTTGTAGCAGTATTATATCCATACCTGGAATTAAAGAACATGTCAGCAATAAGCAATGATAATGTTATCAATGAGAGCTCGATGGCGGCGTTGCGCGTGTCATTCTAACCAAACACGCAGGTCAAGAGACGTCGACCGCAGCCTGTCTATGGATGGGTTCATGTATCTCGAGTTTCTCCGAGCTTCGGATGGCACGTTAAGTCGTCGGTCCCGGCTGATGTCGATAGATGACAGTTGTTAGGCTAAGTCGGCGGCCCTCGGGCGGCTTGAAAATGCTGGCCTCCGCCAATCCGCATTTGAACAGCGTGGCGTGGATAGATAGATGGTGAGTTCATGTGGTGAGTGAGCTAACCTGTTAATGCACATCACACACTACTACACCAACCCTTACTCATCCCACTGCAGGGATACTGGTCTACACTGGGTAACCTCTACCTCCCAGTAAACCTTAGTCAAATAACTGCTCCCTTGAGGGTTGTTGTGTTCGTACGTGTGAGTGAGGTTACCAGTAAGACCCAAGGAGTTGCTGTGTAAGTAGCAGAGGAGGCATCGCGCAAATGATAAATAATATTTCGCTAGCGTTAATAGGCTACGGTACCCGCTTTACATCAGGTGGGCCGTATGCTTATATGCCCCCCGACGTAGTATAAAAAAAAAACGGGTTGCACTCCGGGAGTGCCGGCAGAAGTGAAAACTTGAACATTAACGTTGTTCATTTTTGAATATTTTGGAATGGTTAGGGAATAATTTCGCACGAATTGCTTCAGTATAAAAGTACTATCATGTATGTAGTAAAATACAATATTCATTTATTGCGCTATCGTACACAAGCATGACAATTTATATAAAATAAAAAATTTAACACTTCGGAACTATTACAATTATTTTACATTAAAATGTTTATCTCTCAGAAAAATCCACTTTCATACATAATTTCAACGACTCTTTCACCATTATCATTACCAGCACATCATCGCCAATCTCTAAAACTCAAACACACACGCACACTCGCGCAAGCGCCCTGCGCCGCTTAAACCAAACAGCGATGTTGATAAACTACGTTGACCGAAACGCGTAAACGCTAACAATTTCATGGCGTTTACAACGTTTTGAACTATGAACGATCTAGCGCTTCATGTTTTAATTGTTTAATTAGAGGGAACTAATGTTTTAGCGCTGCAGCGAACTTAAGTTCTAATTCTCACCAAAATCTTACGGTCAGGGTCACGTGGCCTGACGGCCTGACGCGAGTTTAGTATTTTTTACTCATTCCAAAAAGTGCACAACGCCGCTAAAGAAGTTTGCACTTCAAAAACTACTGTACATCAGGTAGGCCGTATGCGTGTATACCTCCCGACGTAGAATAAAAAAATACCTACCGTTCAAAGTAACCATAGCACGGGCCGGCATCAAGCGGCAGTATACATACGTTGTGGTCATTTGCGTCTGAAAATAATACATGTAATTTAGTAAACGAAGATTGCAGCATCATCAGCTAGCTGTGATAGCCCAGTGGATAAGGACCCAGTCTATTAAGCAACAGGTCTCTGGTTCAAATCCATGCCATATACCATTAAATTCGTGGTTTCGGATTGATAACAAATTTGACTTTCGCAAAATAACGCTTGAATCTATTAACTATTTGAGAGTTCGATGGCGTCGCTGCGCGTGTCATTTTAATCAAACACGCAAGTCAAGCAACGTCTACCGCAGCCTGTCTTTGGATGGGTTTATTTATCTCGAGTTCCTCCGTGCTTCGAAGGGCATATTGAGCCGTCTCGGCTGTTATCGATAGATGATAGTCGTTATGCTAAGTCAGTGGCCCTCGGGCGGCTTGAAAACACTGGGCCTCCGCCAATCCGCGTTATCCCGTTTCCTAAGCCATTAGCATTAGGGGTTCGCTATCTAAGCTTAAAGATTTGGCGAAGATACTGATTTTGCCATGGAGCGACTGCCGTCAGATCTCCACAAACCAGAGAGAAGACCAGACCTTTCTGAGAATAGGTCGCACGTGTATTGATTCCCGTTCCTCACGATCTTCTCCATGACCGCCGAACAAGTGATAGTTACAAATTTGTATCCACATCCAGTCCACATCAACCCTTACTCATCCCACTGCTGGGATACGGGTCTCCCTTCAACCGAAGGGCTTTAGAGCATACTCCACCACGCTGCTCAATTGCGGATTGGCGGAGGTCAGTGTTTCCAAGCCGCCCGAGGGTTACTGACTTAGCTTAACGACTGTCATCTATCAACAACAGCCGGGACCGACGGCTTAACGTGCCCTCCGAGCACGGAGAAACTCAAGATAGATTAACCCATCCATAGACATGCTGTCGACATGCCATAGACATGTTGCTTAACCTGCGTGTTCGGTTAGAATTACACTCGCAACGACGCCATCGAGCTCTCATTGCCGTTTGTGTTAGTTATTTCCATATTAACTTACTTACCATCAGAATAACATATAGCTACGAGCACGGACAAAACAAAAATGCACAGAAGACTTTTCATTATGGAAAGTAGTACTAGAAAGACTATGTTTCTAAATCTGAATAAAGAATATTAAAACCACGAACACTTTTATACTGTATTTTGTTTGCTTAGTGCATTGTATTTAAGGCGAAGAACTGCGCTGGGGCAAGTGTGTTTTGATAGTGTCTAATGTGTCTCGTACTAGAGTTATTCCGACACTAACTTCCGTACTAATTAACAGTGTATTTATATTAATGTAAAAACAAAGAACTATGATTAAGATACACTTGGAAGTAATTGTATGTCACGTAATTTGGTACTGCCTTGTGTCGTCGAACAACTTTAAACATATATTCACTTAGACTAACAATGTTGAAGTTATACTTCTTTATGCGCGTTATGAAAAAATTATGAGAGTGAAATTTTAAGATGCGCGCGCATCACGTAACACAAGAGTAACAGGTTGAAGGTGCTAAATGTTTCACGGTATTACCGGTAGATGGCGGTATAGTTAAAAATGTATAACAATTGTACTTGACATTTGACTTGTATGTAATACATTCTATAAACATCGCCGCTACTACTTGAAAGACTTTTTTTTTTAATTTTACTCCAATATCCCTTCTTATAAATCAAAATATTATTATTTAATATAATTAATACTAAATATTATTAACTTATTAATGTTAAATATTTATTTAACGATGCCAAAGAAGTATAACTTCTCACGCGCGTACATAAGTACACGCACCCATTTTTTTAGTTGTATTACATAGTAGGTATAATTTTTGGCATATTTAGTCGGCATAAAAGACGTTTTACATTTTATTTATTTATTTATTACATCAGTTTACATAAACATTTTATAAAAACAATATTAATGCATTTTATAAACCACTGAGGTTTGACGCAAATGCAATGATATCACTACATCAAGACACAGTCCTGCAATAATTACCTACAATGTAAAATAAGAATAGTATAGAATAGTGCGTACTTAACTACAACAATGCGATTCATCGGTGACCAAGCAATTTTAGGATATAAGTGAGTAGCATAAATAATACATACGCATGCAATAAGCAACTAAGTATACGGTAAATACGAATTATAATTTAATTAAGATTTATTTTGTTGCAGGTAATAACAATAATCATGTCGTATAATTAATTGGTTTTCAAGTTCTTAAGTGAATTTACATTGTTTTGACTACTTAAATTGTCCAAAAAGACCTTTTTTAATTTATATTTTATATTATTCATAACAAGATTTTTATTTAAATCGGATGGTAGTTAACAATGTAACGCGTCGTTCTCTCGCCATACACGTTGGTGGCGCGTGATGTTTGCAGCCGGTTTTGTGCTATTGCTCGTGTGAATACAGCGCATTCCACTTTACGATGCAAGTCAAGTTTAAAATAATTTTCTTTTAACATAGTATAGTGTATTTTTAGGTGAATTGGTAAAAAATCACAGTGTTTAAAAAGACTCAAATCATCATTCTGATATTGTAATTTAACTTGAGTGGATACAATCGACTTTAGTATTTTTAATTGTAAACTATATATATTGTTTAAGTATGTATTATATGTCCGTCCGTAGCTGCTCAGACCATATTGTATGTGGGACTCAGTTAGAGAGTTATAAAGTAATAGTTTTACGCAATATGGAATACGCAGGCTTAAGATCATTATATTTCCAAGAAAAAGTCGTAATTTGTTAAACACTTCATTAATGTGAAGTTTCCAATTTAGTCTATTGTCAGCTCGCCTATTCGCGACTCAAAAGCTCAATGATGGCTTGGTCGGCAGACAATGTTATGCGGCCCAACATTCGATTCACAATTTGATATATATTTTTTATAATAATTGTTAAGATGTGCCGTACCAATACGATGTACCACTGATACATCTATGAGATCCGTTATCTATGTACTGGCCACTAAGAGACTTTGTGTCAGTCTAGTTGCTAGGATATTCGTTGTTTATATTTTGATACTTGTTTGTAAAACTTGGAATAAAACAGTTTCTAATATTTCAATATAATCGATCCTTTTATGTGGTTAATATTTTAACATGGTAGCAGAGCGTGAACGTTTATATATTGAAAAATAACTGTCAGAGTTTTATTTTTAAGGCAAGATTTTTTCGCAACTCAGGTAAGACACCATTTTTCAATAAAATGCAAAGTTGCAAAATTGATATAGGTCGCCTGGAAGGTGCAAAGAATTGGCCGACATGGAAATATAAGGCAACCTTGTTACTAAGAGGTATGCCGGGTGGCTTAGATGCAATCGAAGGTAGTCTGGTAAAACCTACGGCGCCTGAAAGCAAGGCTACTGTCGAAGAAATTTCCAAGTATAAAAATGCTCTAGATAAGTACAATGAAACTGATAGTTCGGCATTATTACTACTAACTGCAAATATGTCAGAGGAAACACTTCAAAAAATAATGAGATTTAACTCTTCTAAAGATGTTTGGGATGAATTACATCGTTTGTTCGATGGTCCTACCGAGGATAAGAGTTACATTCTATGTATAGAGTTTTTTGGCTATCGTAAAGATTCGTCACATGACATTATCACTCATCTTTCTAAAATTAAAACCCTTTGGTCAGATTTGAAAAATGAGTTATTAAGGGTAGATAAGACAGACTTACCAGATATGTTACTAATATGCAAAATTTTAGAAACACTGCCTGAAAATTACTTTCCTTTCAAATCGAGCTGGATGTTGATGTCAAAGGCGGATCGCACTATAGAAAATCTGACAACGCAGCTTTGTACGTTTGAGCGCTCACTTTCTTTGAAAAGTGAAGAACAAGTTGAAGCCTTAGTAGTAAAAAATAGTAATAAACCTAAACCCAAGAAACAATGTGGATATTGTGGCAAATTTGGTCATAAGGTCAAACAATGTCGAAAATGGAAAGGTGACGGTCAACCACCTAAACCATCTACGTCAAATAAAGGCAATTTATCAAGCAACCTAAACTTAATACTAATGCAAGTTACAGATAATGTACATTTAAATGCAATACAGAGAAAGGATGATAACGAAAATTGGTTTGTTGATAACGGCGCAACCAGTCATGTCACTTGTCGAAAAGACTACTTCTCTACCTTTGAATATTTTAATGAGACGCATTCCGTAACTACTGCCAATGGAGATGCAGTTCAAGCAATTGGCAAAGGCACGGTTGACTTAAAATCGATAGTCAATGGCAAAGAATCCAGAATTAAACTCTGTGATGTATGGTATGTACCGTCTATTACGAGAAATCTATTTTCAGTCTTGGCTGCACAAGACAAACTAAACAATAGTGTTTTTATGTCTGAGAGGGAAGAATGTTTATTAAAAGTTGATGGAAAAATACATTTGATTGGCAAACGAGTCAAGAATGGAGGTCTGTATAAGCTGAATGTGGAGACCATCAGGAATACATCTCCTGATTTGAACGTTTTGTTTTCAACTGATAACATTCTACAACTTTATCATGAACGGTTGGCCCATCAGAATAAAAAACATGTCAAAGAAGTTATTGAAAAAGAATTAGGATTAAAAGTTCGTCTTGATTCTGAATTATGTACTGGGTGTATTTATGGTAAACAACACAGACAAAAGTTTGGAAAAAGAGAACGAGCAAATGCCGCCGGCGAAATTCTACATGCTGATGTTTGTGGTCCTTTCCCTCCTTCTTTCAATAAATTTCGATATTTTGTTTTATTTAAAGACGATTACAGTAAATACAGGCACGTTTACTTCATGAGATACAAGTCTGAAGTTCACCAAAAGCTTCAACAGATGTTACAAGAATGTAAAGTGGCTGGATATTCTGTAAAAGAATTCATTTGCGACAATGGAGGTGAATTCGATAATGCAATTGTGAAAAACGTCATAGAAAAAGCTGGCATTAGACAAAGATTGACTATGCCGTACACGCCTCAACAAAATGGTTTAAGTGAACGAGAGAACAGAACTTTGGTAGAAGCTGCTCGAACTATGATGTACGCACATGAAGAATTACCCGTGGCTACTTGGGCAGAATTAATAAATACTGCCGCATATATTTTAAATAGAACTGGCACAACACCCGAAAAAGGTAAGTCGCCATTTGAGTTATGGTTTAAAAAGAAGCCGTCTATTAAACATTTAAAAATTATTGGTTCTGAATGTTTTGTCCATATCCCGAAGCAAAAGAGAACAAAACTCTCCAAAAAATCAGAAAAATGTATTCTGATTGGTTATGATGGCGATGAAGGCTATCGCTTATTGAGTCATAACAACAAACTCATAAGATCAAGGGATGTTATTTTCAATGAGACAGTTTTAAAGTGCATAGGCTCTGATGATTCTGAAAAAGAGAATGGGTCAATAGAATTACATTTTCCAATTCAAAAACAACCGATGGCCAGTGCAAGAGAGGAAGAGCACGCGGATAATATTGACAAGGAAAGCTCGAATATACCCATCGAGACTCCTGATGATGAACCTAGTTCTAGCGTGCCTCCCACATCGCCTGATCTAATTGTTAGAGAGGAAGTAGAAAGCAATGCGGACATTCACGTGTCAAATGAAAATATTTTGCCTGATCATGAAATAGATGAGCAAGGCAGAAGGACACTGAGAGATCGTTCTAAACTGAATCTTCCTAGTAAATTTGAGGATTATGTAATGAATGTGGTAGAGAGCATAAATGAATTAAATGAACCAACATCTTATAAAGAAGCCATGAAAAGCAAAGATAAGGAAAAGTGGATGCTGGCTATGGACGATGAGATGAGATCTCTCCAAGAAAATGAGACTTGGGAAATGATGCCACTACCACACAACAAAAAAGCTATACCGTGTAAGTGGATCTACAAGATCAAAACCAATCCTGATGGAAGCGTAGATCGATATAAAGCCAGATTGGTAATAAAGGGCTACTCACAGAGAAAAGGTATAGACTACTATGAGACGTTTAGCCCCGTAACGAAGTTGAGCACAATCAGAGTTGTCTTAAGTATTGCTGCAAGGGAAAATCTTATTCTTACCCAGTGTGATGTAATGACAGCATTTCTGTATGGCAGTCTCAGTGAAGATATATATATGAAGCCACCAGAAGGCTATAATGATCATTCCAACAAAGTTTGCAAACTGAAAAGGAGCCTGTACGGACTTAAACAAGCTCCTCGTTGTTGGAACAACTGCATTACAGACTATCTGTTGGATATTGGGTTTAAGGTAAACGAAGCTGATCCCTGTCTTTTCCTGAGACGGAGGGGGCAGAAGTATTTGATATTTGCTTTATATGTAGATGATGGCCTGCTTGCCTCTAACGATGAAGACGAGACGAAGCAGTTCTTGGACGAAATGCAGCTTAGATTTAAAATAAAGTCAAAACCTGCATCCTATTTTCTCGGCCTGGAAATAGAGCGTTTCAAGGACGGGTCTATAAAGTTGAAACAAACTAGCTACATCAATAAAGTATTAGAGAGGTTCTGCATGAGCGAATCTAAACCTGTAGCGACGCCCATAGGTAAAGAAAATCTGGGATTAAGAGAAGATACAGGAGTCGAAAAGTTCCCATATCGCCAAGCAGTGGGCGCTTTGGCGTATGTTATGGTCGGTACACGTCCAGATATTGCATTCGCAGTTGGTGTTGCGTCCAGACACTTGGAACAACCCTCAAAGGAAGATGTCACTCAAGTTAAACGTATAATGCGGTACCTGCAAGGTACTCGTGACTTGGGACTTATTTATAGGCGTAATGCGCAGAAAGCACTGACCTGCTACAGCGATGCAGATCATGGAGGCGATTTAGAGACAGGACTACAACTGGAATAGTGTGCCTATACAACGAAGGTGCAGTATCTTGGCGAAGCCAGAGACAGGCGTCAACCTCCATCTCCAGCACAGAGGCAGAAATTGTTGCTGCCAGTGAGACCGCACGAGAAATGATATGGCTCAAGAAACTCATTCAGAGTATTGAGAAATTGGATGCCGTGCCGTCGCTGTATATAGACAACGAGTCAGCTATTAGATTGGCTAAGAATCCACCATACGAGCTTCATCAGAGGACGAAGCATATTAGAATCCGTCATTTCTTCGTAAGAGAAGCTGTAAATGAAGGGACTCTGGAAGTAAGGAAGGTGCCTGCAGACTTCCAACTTGCTGATATGCTTACTAAACCTCTATATAGGCCAAGGTTGATGACCCTCAGCAAGCTCATTGGGCTGACCAACAGCAACTAACCGACTTCACAAAGAGAGAAGATGTTAAGATGTGCCGTACCAATACGATGTACCACTGATACATCTATGAGATCCGTTATCTATGTACTGGCCACTAAGAGACTTTGTGTCAGTCTAGTTGCTAGGATATTCGTTGTTTATATTTTGATACTTGTTTGTAAAACTTGGAATAAAACAGTTTCTAACATTTCAATATAATCGATCCTTTTATGTGGTTAATATTTTAACAATAATAACATAATTTGTTACTTGATCGAATTCTCATGTAATAATTATTTTATCGAATTGTTTTTTTAATGTAATGATCAGTTAAACTGAATGTTTCTAACTTATTTTAGGATAAATTGACCACAGTGGGTAGGTTAGATCTACATTTTCGAAACATGTAAATTCGTACGAAAATATCCAAATTTCTTCACTAAAAGAACAGACATTTTAGGAGGTTATACACTTAGGCATCAAAATAGACTACGACACCCAAAATCTCACCTTCAGATACACTCATCTAGCCCATTAGCAATGTCTGTAAAAATATATAATAAACTCCCTGAATCCATAAAAAATATGAAAAATGAAAAACTGTTTCTGAAGGAGATAAAGAAACAACTAGTAGGAAAAGCATATTACTCTATAATTGAATATTTAAATGATAAAACTTTAAAATAATAATATAGGCTACAAAATTCAATATTACAATTTAAAATAATGCAATAAGATATAATTAATGGAATTTGCTAATCTAATCTAATGTATATAAATCTAATGTATAAAATAAAAATGTATATAAATTTATATGATAATTAATGACATGCTAAAAGTTCTGACATAATAAAAACAATAATATACAACCAGTAATAACATTAAAAAATATAAAATAAAAAAAAGTAAAATAATGATAATATTTTTATTATATATTATATATTAATTTTTTTTTATTATTGTTGATTATTTTTATTATATATTAAAAAATATATATTACTAAAATTTAAATTAATTGAAATTGCACAATATATTATACATAAATAACAATGCGATCAAAACACGAGCGAGCGAATTCAAGTCTAGGGCGAAAGTAACAAAGACGCAAAAACAACTTTGCCGCGGAGGGTAGGTTAGGTTTCCTTGTAAAAATCTATTTAATCTATTATGGATTTTAATTATTTGGCATTTGAAATGTTGTCAACATTGTTGTTGGGACACATTGCTTTAGAAAATAAAATGTCTAGCAGTAATTTATGCTAAATAAACATTCATCACATCAACCCTTATTCATCACACTGCTGGGATACGGGTCTCCCTTCAACCGAAGGGGTTTAGAGCATACTCCAGCAAGCTGCTCAATTGCGGATTGGCGGAGGCCAGTGTTTTAAAGCCGCCCGAGGGCCACTGACTTAGCTTAATGACTGTCATCTATCGACAACAGCCGGAACCGACGGCTTAATGTGCCCTCCGAAGCATGGAGAAATTCGAACCCATCAATAGACAGGCTGCGGTTGACGTTGCTTAATCAGCGTGACCGGTTCGAATGACACGCGCAACGACGCCATCGAACTCTCATACATACATTACGTCATTACGATTGTATATGCTTGTGAAATAATCCAACACAACTATAGACTATAATGTAGAAGTATAATATGATGTGTGTGATGATATAATCTCTCATGAAATACGTGAAGAGGTTTTTAGAGGGTCGGCAACGAGTGACACCCCTGGTGTTGCAAATGTCCGAAGGCTACGGTGACTGTTTACCATCAGGCAGCCCGTATGCTGGATTGCCACCTTAGTGGTATAAAAAAAAATGACCTGAATTCCACTCGAGGGTTGACCACTGACACATGTACATGTGTACATACGGGTATATTGGTGTCAGAAGCGACCAACTATAGAATTTTTAGCCTTATGAGCTCAAAAAAAAAATAAAGCGAAGTGGCGCCCTCATTTTGTTTTTATTAACGACGCTGAATTTAAGACCAATTCAAAAAAAAACGCTCAATACTGGCACTGTAGAAACATATTTATGTATTTTTGAGACATATCCTGTATTTATTATTTATGTGCAATTTTGTCAAGTCATAATTTTGATTTATGCTATAAGTTTTTTTTTAACCGACACTATCATTCAGACCAACTCTGTTTCTAACATAATGATTGCGAATACGGTCTACAAGCATACATAATCTGTGAAAATTTTAAGTGATAAATATATAAAATCATATCTATTGACGGTGTAATTTAACCTGGCATCAAAAATATGTAATTGTTACCAAACTGAATATTTTTGAAGTGAAAACTTCTTTAGCGGCGTTGTGAACTTTTTGGGATGAGTAAAAAATGATAAATTCGCGTCAGGCCGTCAGGACACGTGACCCTGACCGTAAGATTTTGGTGAGAATTAGAACTTAAGTTCGCTGTAGCGCTAAAACATTAGTTCCCTCTAATTAAACAATTAAAACATGAAGCGCTAGATCGTTCATACGGCATTATTTTCTCGCGACCAAAACGTTGTAAGCGCCATGGCAAATTGTTGGCGTTTACGCGTTTCGTTCAACGTAGTTTATCAACATCGCTGTTTGGTTTAAGCGGCGCAGGGCGCTTGCGCGAGTGTGCGTGTGTTTGAGTTTTAGAGATTTTACCACATAGATGAATAATTTCGCACGAATTGCTTTAATTATCAGTATAAAATTACTACTGTTATACTGATAAATAAAGCAATTCGTGCGAATTTTTCCCTAACCATTCCAAAATATTCAAAAATGTACAACGTTAATGTTCAAGTTTTCAATTCTGCCGGCACTCCCGGAGTGCAACCCGTTTTTTTTTATTTAAATTTATGTTGACTTTTAACTAATAACTGTATTAACTGACATGTTGTAATTCTCGTAACTAAATGTATTCAAATATTTGCATGCCTACATTTTTAAAGCAACATACTATTACCAAGCAATCGTCAGCCTTGGCCTTATATTTAAAAAAAAAATGACTGTATATGTGCAAATAAACAATTTCATTTGATTCAATTCATTTCATTAAATCGTGGTTAATGTTTTAACAGGTGTTTTAATTAACAAACAAGTTAAAAACATGTTTTTAAACTTTTTGTTAAATAAAATTGTTAAGAAAAACATATGTTTAACCTTCAGTCGTCATTAACATGTACGTTTGCAGTTTAAGTATGTACATCTTCACGCCAGGTCACTTGCGGGGTAGACAGAGAGAAACGAGCGCCATTAGACTCCTTCTTCTAGATCCTTACACACCTCACTCGCTTCTTTAACATTAATAGATCTTTTTATGCACGCTCGACGTGGTTCCTATGGCTCCAGACATTACGTTTGAAATTGTAATTTAATTTACTTACTTTTGTACAAAGTCGGGAGACAAACAAACATACGTCACACCTGATATGAAGCGGTTCCGTAACTGCATTAGGACTGCGTTATCAAGGTGCAGTTAATTTGTAGTCAGAGTACCGCCGTATAGCAGTTTCAATGGCAGGCGTACCAACTCTACATAAAAGGCAGCCGGTATGCAGTTCAAATGCTGCCCGTGTGTATCACCCTAACAAAATAAGTAGGGCGTCAAACAATTGATATGAAATGTGTTTTTGTTTGGGGTTGCCAAGAATGTTTTTAAACTTATTTGGGGTCATGTGCCAGAAGCGTGCTATAGAGCATGGCTACATTTGTTTGGAATCGTCACATTTTTTTTCGCTACGGTGCAGTTTATGACTTGGTGAGCACTGATAAAAATACTGCCAAAAAACTCAGGCATCCCTCTTTTGGTATCCAAACAAATTTACATAATTTATTAATTACATTATAATTGGGTCGACTCACTCCCAGGCATTTTTATCATTAATATAGTCAGATACTTTATAATATGCCCTGCTACACAATTTGGCTTTAATAGTAGTTTTAAATTTGTTTATTGACAATTCTCTTATATTGCTGGGAAGTTTGTTATAGAACCGTAAAATAAATACTTATTTTGTGGAGACGGAGCCCCATAAAAGAATTACTTATTTTGTGGAGACGGCTTGCATGTAACACAAGATTATGCTTATATCTAGTATTTATGCTATGAGTATCACTCTTTTTACAAAATGAGTCTATTTTCGGTTCCGTACCATTATCTATAAAAACGGCAAAAATATCATGTCTGTTGTATGGGAGCCCCACTTAAATATTTATTTATTCTGTTTTTGAGTATTTGTTGTTATAGCGGCAACAGAAATACATCGTCTGTGAAAATTTCAACTGTCTAACTATCACGGTTCATGAGTACGGACGGACAGCGGAGTCCAGTAATAGGGTCCGTTTTACCCTTTGGGTACGGAACCTTAAAAAATAACACTTTATAGAGAATTCCGTAACATTAAGAACGATCACCTGATTGTTAGCGAGGCGGGACAGGTACTACGTACCACGAGTTGTGGTTTGCGAACACAGGACTGCAATCCGCAAGTTGACATTGCGCCTGCGACTTGCGACCAAACCTTACTTCGGAATAGAGAGTTGAAAGGTCAAAGCTAATTTTGTGGGTGAGGCGCTGACGCCATGTTTCCTGATTGAAACCCCGATCTATTACATTCAATCTTAAGGGTTAGAACCCAGTGTTAACTTGTTAGTTTGAAAGGCATGTTGGATGGCTGAGTCCACTACGATTCCAAGAAATTAATTTTACATGTTTCATGTATCGAAAAGGGCTGAGAAAGCGTGGTCTCTGCCAAGCCGGAGTCTATCTGTCAAACCAAGTCTATTAATTGACGACAATCTTTTTCTTAACAGATGACTGGCTGGCAGTACCGTACATTTGCAAATAACATGTAAGTGTAGATTTACACCGTAATAATTTAATTGACGAGCTCGGTGGGGCAGCCGTGAATGACGCGACTGTGACACCAACGCTCGTGGGTTCGATTCCCACACAGCATAAACATGTGTGCATGAACATCTCTGTTTGTCTTGGTCTGGTTGCTTTTAAGCAAAGTAGGGCGCATCAAAGTAGTACCTCCACATCACAGAAAACCGCAGCCAAAAAGTTATTGTGTTAGCAGCAGAGGAGGCATCGCGCGAGTTATACTTAATGTATAATAAAGTGTTAATTGGCTACGGTAACCGCATTACATCAGGTGGGCAGTATGCTTGTATGCCCTTCAACGTTGTATAAAAAAACAAGCCTATGATCACTTGGAACACAACTCCCTAGAGGGTTGTTGTGTTCTTGCGTGTGAGTGAGGTCACCATTAAGCTCCTAAAAGTTGTGTTAGCAGCAGAGGAGGCATCGCGCGAGTCATACTTAATGTATTACAAAGTGTTAATAGGCTATGGTAACCGCTTTACATCAGGTGGACCGTATACTTGTATGCCTTTCGCCTTTCGAGGAAAGCCAGCCTATGACCATTTGGAACACCAGAGGATTCACTCTTGCGTTTCCGGTCACGTGAAAACCTATCCCTCAAATTGCAGTCGCAGGTTAATTTCACAACTTAAGAGTCTTCGGGAGAAGATCTTTCTAGAACCTACACGACAGTTGCAGTTCCAGTGTGTGAGAATGAATCCATCGATGGCGAGCGGTGCGTTTGCAGACTGAAGCTGTAGCCAAACCTGTGTCCTGGCTAATAAAAATCAGCAGTCAATGACGAGAGTCTATTTGGGTTAAGCCAACTTTTGATTTGTAAAATAATGAAATATATTTTCATCTGCGTGTATCTATGTATAATTTCAAGTGAAGTAGCTTGCAGGGTAGGCAGAGAGAACGAGCACCAAATGACTCGGTCTCAGATACCTCACTAGCTCCTTTAATATTCATGGCACCTTGTATTCATGTTCGCCGATTTCTAGGGCACCTAGGACATCACCTTGTGATAAAACAAGACCAATTTGGTCGTGATAAGTGAGTCTAGACCACAAACGAACAAAGTACTTGACGGCGCATAAAAGTACCCCTTACAAAAAATAAGACGGTAAGTGACGCGATAACTAGCCAATAAGAGCCGAGCATTCTACTTTGTACCACGACCCGTAGCAGTGAATTGAGCCTCAAAGCAAAACCTTTCTATTGGTTCTCCATAGGTTATTTCCTTCAGATGATGTATGTAAGAATGATTTGTGGAATGAAAGCGAGTGTGATGTATGAATGTGTTTATGTATATTGTATTGTGACGATTTAAAAACAAATATGTGTATCAAAATATTTATATTGTGTCAAAAGTGTCTTGCCCACGGCACGGCACGGCGAAGTGGTTTTTTTTTTTTATTAAAAAAAATACCTCTTCGGTGCAGTGCGATGAGAAAGGGTTGATGTGGTGGTGGTGCCTATTAAGTATTTCCTTGATGTTTGAGGCTATCGGTATATTTAGAAGGCGGCATCCAACTCTTCATCGCCTCAGAATGATTTCAGAGACACTTCTCCTTAACACAGTTAAGCTCCTCCTGATAAGGTAAATAAGTGCATACAAATTGTTTACTTTGTAACATTACAAACTGTCCAGATGAGTTAAAGACAGCAGTATTGTAATATTAGCGATAAGGTAAGGCACAAGCCATGACCCTGACATGATGAGGAGACCTTGAGCTGGAGACGACATTTATAGGCCAATATATCTGGGGAAGTACTTCCACCTTGTTAAGAGAGGTAGGGTGCATCAAGGCGGCCCCTCTGGGCAAGTACCTCCACCTCACTCCAAAAACGCAAACAACAACTCTGCACAAAGTTGTTATTTGGCTGCGGTTTTTTGTGAGGTATAAGTCCATCCCCAGATGGGCTGCTTAGATGGGCACCCTAACTGTCTAAGACCTACACCAATACAAATAGACATGTTCATGCACACAAATATTTGGCATGTGTTACGTTTTTAACCACTGCGCCGCTGTGCTCCTCAAAGTGAGGTTTTTACTACGTCGAGAGGCATTCAAGCATACGGCCCACCTGACCTAGCCTATTATTGATAGCCTATTAACGTTTGCGATATGTTAATTATCACTGGCGCGATGCCTACTCTGCTGCTTACACAGCATCTCCTTGGAAGCTTACTGGTGACCTCACTCACACGCAGGAACACAACCCTCTAGTGAGTTGTTATTTGGCTGCGTTTTTATGTGAGGTACTTTCCCTGACGGGCTCCTTTGCTGCGCCCTACCTCTCTTAAAGTTTGTTATTTAAACAAAAATAAAGTGAAATAAAATATCAATAAAAACGGTTCATTATCGGAGCCAAAAATATGTTGCAAGACAAATTCGAATTTCAAATCCAATAAATTCAAAGACGGCGCTCATTACAAAGACAAAATCTCGAATTTCACTTAATTACTAACTACAAAAATAATCTAAAGTGTAATAAAAGTAACCTGAGAATAAAATCCAAAACCGTAATGATGTTTGTAAACGTTCTAGAATAACTGTCAAAACTGATATGACCCTCTATTTCATAATACGCGGAAAGAGACGACAGGTCACTTTATAATTGTCATGTATTTCGGGCATACGTAAATTCCCTAACGGTCTTCACTTAAATCATTTTAACGCCAAATCTGACTTTGGTTGACGGTGTAATGGACGTTTACAAGGTACGTGACGATTTCGACACGATTTCATTTGTCAAAAAGGCAAATTACTTAGGACATATTTCGCAATTAAAATAAGAAGAGGCATGCTCCGTTGATTCGGACATGTAGAAAGAATGCAGGATGAGAGAATGACGAAGCAGATATACAACGCAAAAGTGGAAGGATGTAGGAGCCGAGGAAGGCCAAGACTTACCTACCACTACCATGAACAAATTGATTGTGTTCTATCAGAAGGTGATATCAAGAGCCCTAGAGACCGGCAAGCATGCATGAAAAGAGCCATGAATGTGAAAGAAGCGAATGAGGTGTGTAAGCATCGTGTCACGTGGTAGCGCTCGGTTCTCTCTACCTACCTCGCAAGGTATTCGGCGTGAAGTTCTGTGTACACATGTTGTGTGTATATAACCTTAGTAGGTACTTTAGTATGAATCTAGCTTTAAGACGTGTTGTACATCATTCCGTGTGAGTGAGGTCACCAGTAAGCTCCCAAGGAGTAGCTGTGTATATGGGATAATTAATGGGAACAACACTAATTTATGTCATTAATTATAATGTATTAGTATGATTTACAGTATCTGAAATTAATCGCATTAAAGAAGTATAAGTGAAATGAACATGTCGAAATTTGTGCTATGCGAGTTGCAATAGTACGGGCATGCGAAACCTAATCTACTACCATATTCGACGATCATTCACGAAGAAAGCTGAGATACGGTTGCCATGACGACTGACCGCAATGATCTGGCCCAGCGGTGAAGTCGGGGGGGGGGGGGGGGGGGGCAAGTTTACTTGTCGCACTCAAATGGAGTGTGGTTTACTCAAAGCTCATGTTGTAATTTTATAACTGGCAAACAGCCGACTTATCACCCGTAACGCAAGCGCAAAGATATTACTTATCCCGCATGAGTAATAAAAAGTCTCCTTAACGTTTCCTAATCCATTGTGATGGGCGGGGTCCACTACCTAAGCCAAAGGATTTGGTGAAGCTGTTGGTTTTTATATAGAGCGACTGCGTCAGATCTTCACAACCCACGGGATACAATTACTTGGACATCCAAAAACACAAATTTAGTAGTATACGCGCACATCGGAATTCGAACGACGGACTGTCTAATATTAGATCGGCTCTTCATCCACTGGAATATCCTGCTATATATATAAATGACATTAAAAGTCGTGACATGTAAAAGGTGTTCATTAAGAGGCGGTCCTCCAGTCGCCCCGGCTGACAGATGTCGTGCTCTTTGGAACAGCTCGAATACACAGACAGAAATAATTATATAGATTACTAGCTGAAGCCCGCGGCTTCGCACGCATGAGATTTGGCTTTTAGTAGCCTTTATTGCTCTATAGACCTCAAATTCTTTCTGTTTAAAAAAACAAAGTTCAGAGTCTCAGATGTAACCATAGAGCGATTCAATTTTCATATAGCGCCATCTATGAACCTTTACGGGTGGCAACGTATATTTATTTTATGTTTATTACATAAAACTGCGTAGTTATTTTACATCACAAAAAATACGTATTCTATGAAAATAATAAAAACAAAATTGCAAAGTCCCCCGAAGGGGATTACCTATCCAGTTTAGAAAACTGGGGTGTAACTAAAACCAACATACCTTATCTTAGTCTGGATGTTTAAATAGTGGTAGGGCGCATCAAAGCAACCCGACTGGGGAAGTATCTCCACCTCACAGAAAACCCCAACCAAATAACAACTCCCTAGAGCTTTGTTGTGTTCCTGCGTGTGAGTGAGGTCACCAGTATGCTCCTTAGGAGTTGCTGTGTTAGCAGCAGAGGTGGCATCGCACGAGTGATACTTAACGAGATACGAGTTTTACATCAGGTGGGTCGTATGCTTGTATTTCTCCCGACGTTGTATAAAAAAATCGACCAAGTGCGAGTCGGACTCGCGCACGAAGGGTTCTGTACCATTATCTATAAAAACGGCAAAAAAAACACGTTTATTGTATGGGAGCCCCCTTAAATATTTATTTTATTCTATTTTTTAGTATTTGTTGTTATAGCGGCAACAGAAATGCATCATCTGTGAAAATTTCAACTGTCTAACTATCACGGTTCATCAGATACAGCCTGGTGACAGACGGACGGACGGACGGACGGACAGCGGAGCCTCAGTAATAGGGTTCCATTTTACCCTTTGGGTACGGAACCCTAAAAAAGGTCCTAAGTAGTTGCTGAGTTAGCAGCAGAGGTGGCAATGGCTTGTAGCTTACAAGCGTTCGTAAGCTACGGTAACCACTTTGCCTGCCTCCTGACGTTATACAAAAAAAATATCTAAGTGATGTTTTTTTTATTAGGTATCAGGTAGAGAGACATCTAATTTCCAATAAAGTCCTCAATGTTGGAAGAAGGTCGACGCCGTCTGATTGTGGTCTAGGGGCTGCGGTTGCTGTAACCTCCTAGCGTATTTGAGAGCTCCCATGCTCTCAAATACGCTAGGAGGTTATGATATCGTATCAATGTACACTTAGACCACTTAGTGTAGTGGTTCGGCCAGCACAGTCTTAGCTGACTGGGAAGAGCTGCGGCGAGTACACAATTTGCCGAGTAACAGGTTTTTTTTATATTGGCTCAGTATAGTGGCTCCTCTTCGCCTGATGACGTAAGCGAAAAGAGGAGCCCAAATTGCAGCGGCATCTGACAAAGGACTACAGTAGTTGACGCTACCATGCTGGCCCGGAAGGAGCTTCTCCACGCTTCGTTTGAAGGATCCCATGTTGTAGGAAGGTGGAAACATATGTGCAGGTAAGGCGTTCCACTTTTTAATAGTTCGACAGAGATAGGAGTTGCCGAACTTTTTACTACGAGAAAAAATGTCCTCAACAGCAAGCCTTCACGTATTAGTACTTAGTATTAATCGGTTTTATCTTTACTGGACTGTTCAGTTTAGGTAGTGACTCGAGCGATCAAGTGGCCGCTTGCCGCCCTCGCCTCTCGCGCCTAATCGCGCCCCGAAGCCAGACAGCCAGAGGGCTTAGTGTTTCGGTATCATAACTTGCTTCTGTTAAATTCGCAATATTAGTACTGTGTTGTATTTTTAATGCTTTAACGTGATCCAAATAATATAATGTTAACTAAGTCATCACATCAACCCTTACTCATCCCACTGCAGGGATACGGGTCTCCCTTCAACCGAAGGAGTTTAGAGCATACTCTACCACGTTGCTCAAATGCGGATTGGCGGAGGCCAGTGTTTTCAAGCCGCCTGAGTCAAAGTCAAAGTCAAAATCTTTTTATTCCGTAAAAATGGCTACATTTGTTTGGAATCGTCACATTTTTTTTCCCTACCGTGCAGTTTATGACTAGGTGAGCACTGATAAAAATACTGCCAAAAAACTCAGGCATCCCTCTTTTGGTATCCAAACAAATTTACATATTTTATTAATTACATTATAATTGGATCGACTCACTCCCAGGCATTTTTATCATTAATATAGTCAGATACTTTATAATATGCCCTGCTACACAATTTGGCTTTAATAGTAGTTTTAAATTTGTTTATTGACAATTCTCTTATATTGCTGGGAAGTTTGTTATAGAACCGTATACATTGCCCTATAAAAGAATTTTTTATTTTGTGGAGACGACTTTCATGTAACACAAGATTATGCTTATATCTAGTATTTATGCTATGAGTATCACTCTTTTTACAAAATGAGGGCCGCTGACTTAGTTTAACGACTGTCATCTATAGACAACAGCCGTGGCCGACGGATTAACGTGCCCTCCGAAGCACGGAGAAACTCGAGATAGTTAAACCTATCCATAGACAGGCTGCGGTCGACATTACTTAAGTTGCGTGTTTGGATAGAATGACACACGCAACGACGCCATCGAGCTCTCGATTAACTACCTAAATGAAATATGCATATTTATTGAATCCCTAATGAGATAACAATATTTTAATCATAAATTACATTACTATCGTGTAATTTGTATCTACAACGGCCGAGTACTAGTACTGTAAAACGTGCCGATTACACAGAGTACCGAGTAGTAACCAAGTACTCGGCCCATATTACATATTACTAAGTAGTGCTAGCTCAGTGGATAAGGAAAACGAAGCGTGTAGAAGCATCTTGGGGGTCAGCATGGCAGCGTCAACTGACAGGGCATTGTGTAATCTTTTGTCAGTTGCAGTTTCGATTTGGGCTCCCCTTTCGCTTACCATCAGGCAAAGAGGAGCCACTATTCTGAAGTTATATAAAAAACAACGGCATATTGACCATCCGATTCCCGTTTCAAATCCTGGCAGGCACTAAACTCGTGTTTTGGGATTTATGTAACATATTTGTAATTATCATTATATGCAATTATCATATATATTAATTACTAGCAGTGCCCGCGACTTCGTCCGCGCGGAATAGTTTTTTATAATTATTTATTTATATTAATAAAAATAAATAAAATTTCTAAAATAAAGGTAGCCTAAGTTACTCCTTATTACAACAGCTATCTGCCAGTGAAAGTCCCGTCAAAATCGGTCCAGCCGTGTCAGAGATTAGCCGGAACAAACGACAAACGGACAGACAGACAAAAATTGTAAAAATATTCATTTTCGTATATGTACCGTGTATACATCCATATGCATTTAGTAAGAAGCGGTTATTTTAATATTACAAACAGACACTCCAATTTTATTTATCTGTATAGATGAGGAAACGCGCACGTTCTTGAAATTATATTTGGAAAGACGACCTAACCTAATAGTGCAGTCAATACGGTATTTTCATCGATGGGTATTTTTTAAATAAATTTTTTGAATAACAACCGTTCGGGTTGAAACAAAATGCATTCGACGGGAAAAAATATGTAGACAAATGACCCCAAATTATTTTTGTCCACAACTGCGTGTGAGTGAGGTCACCAGTAAGCTCCCAAGGAGTCGCTGTGTAAGCAGCAGAGGAGGCATCGCGCGAGTGATACTTAATACATCTCAAGCGTTAATAGGCTACGGTACCCGCTTTACATCAGGTGGGCCGTATGCTTGTATGCCTCCCGACGTAGTATAAAAAAAAAACCTAATGGGTTAAGAAACGGGATGAAGAAGAAGAAGAGATATACATATTACTGTTCGTATGCTGTGGTATCGTAAAGTAAAAAAGCAGCAATTATAATCTACGAGAACATTAAGTAAAAGGCATGAAGTATTTATACCTTTTGTTTTTTCATTACCATGACTAAGTTTTTTTAATGAAGACGCGCGCCAAATTGTTCATACAACATTGAATAGATTCACCAGAGACCAATACTGGCACTAATTTGTCGGCAGTTAAAAGGAATCGCGTCTATTATGTAACTTTAAGAAGGCTGCAATCACACCGACTCGTAACAATCCACGATATTAAGAGGGTGTATAAAGCTAAGTATAAATGCTCCATACTGGCTCTGTAGAACCATATCAATGGTTTTTTTGAGACATATTCTCTTACTATTATTATGAACAACAATTAGTCATAATTTTGATTATTGCTATGAGCTTTGTTTACTTGTAGGTACATAGGTAATAAATCCAAGTTATGTTTCAAAAACATAAATATGGTTCTACAGTGCCTCTTAAATTCAGAGTTCTTAATAAAAACAAAATGAGGGCGCCACTTAGCTTTATACGTCCTCTTAACGTATACAAGACAAGAATGTTACTACGAGTACAGTCAATAAAGAGCAGTGCTAGCCTAGAGGATAAAGAACTGACCTTTTGAGCAACTGGTACCCAGTTCGAATCCTGGCATATACCACTAAATCGTATTTTCGGATTTATGTACATATTCGTAATTTGTAATTATCACTTGCTCGGCGCTGAAAAAAAACTTCGTGAAGAACCCGACATATCCAAGAAATTATATTTCGAAAGACGTGTGACCTAACCTATGAAACTCTCCTCCTCAAGGTGCTTTTTTATGACCACACGAGGTAAAAATAGGAAAATATAAGGCAAAACTTCATTCTGTCAATGTACAAATCATTAAAGATTAAACTGTGTTTTTATGTGCATAGAGCATGTTACAACATTCGGTCGCAGTAGTACGCACGCATTAAGGTAATTATAGGATGTACGCATAAATATGACTTAATCTTATGTTAAAAATTATTTCAAACTTCGCCTTGCGAATACATCGCCTATGTTTCGCTGGTAGAAAATCACCTGTAGTAGTAGATATCATCTGTATACCTATCTATTATTTGATATTTGAATATCATTACTGATTTTTGAAGATTAATAACAATGTCCAAGTTTACTAAATCTAGGTTAACTCTTAATACCATCACTACATTTCAAATACGAATGCAAATTTATGAATATGAATACTAAATTCTGTATCTGCTGAATCTAATCGATAAACTAATACTATGGCGTATTACTAAATTCGTAAATTGGTATTATATGATGCACACATAGTTCCCACAAAACATAATCTGATCATAATTCAAGTACAATCTACCGTAAACATCATATAGTATCTAGTTTACTTTTATCAATCTGTTAAACTGCGATCTGTGGGCAGGTACTGATAGATAAATAACTCACCGCATCGCTACGTGCTGTTTAAACCGCGACCTGTTTCCAAAATCGTCAAATGTAAAATGTAATCACTGGTTTACAATATTACACTTCGTCTCATTATACCAGTCCAAAATATGTTGATGACTGGACATAATTAAAGGAGTACATATTTGAATGTCGAAAATTAATATATCTACAGTAAAAATATCGATGTTCAAAATATCAAAACTTTAAATAGCGTACGATCATAAGGTTGCAATTTAAAATATCGAAAGTATAAATACGTGCCCGTTTTAAGTTTAACTTCTTCTCGCGCTTTTTTGTGGCAATATCCACAATCCTTGAATACAAAATGATGTCTTGATGAATCCGTAATCGTCTGAACGTTATTTACTAAACATATTACGAATTTAGATTTAGATACCAGATATTATCAGAATCCAAAAAGAAAGTAATTAAGCAAAGTGTTAAATTGGGGATAAATAATTTTTATATAGATTATAATCATAACATATAGATTACAGTATTTAACATTTAAGTAGTACATGCTTATCAGAACATATAGAGATATTATAAATACAGTTTTATAGAAACTGTGTATGGAAAGTAGGTGCATATAGTGTGCGATGAGTGACATTGTTGTAATTACTGGAATTTTTGCGTTTCATTATAAAATTATTTTGATGTGATAATGAAAAAACTCAAATGTTATGTTATGCACGTTTTGGAAAACGCAAAAAAGTCTTTAAATATTTACATCTATAACTTCACGCCAAATCCCTTGCGGGGTAGGCAGAGAAAAGCGAGCGCCACGTGACTCGATCCTTATACACCTCACTCGCTTCTTTAACATTCATTACTCTACTCATGTTCGCTCGCTGGTTTCAAAGGCTCCTGACATCACCTTCTGATAGAACACGATTAATTTGGTCATGGTAGGTAAGTCTTTGCCTTCCTCCTCTCCTACATTCTTCCACTTTTGCATTGTATGTCTGTTTCGTAATTCTTTCCTATTGCACTCTTTCCACATGTACGAATCAAAGAAGTATGTATGCCTCTTCTTATTTTAACATAACCATAACATTGTAAAGTCTACCATCTTTTTACTGGTGATATTTAAATTTCAGGATTGAGTCTCGCAATTCTTCCCAAGTTAGTTTTCAGCAGAGCTTCTAGCTGGCTAATCTAGCTGGGAAATCCAGAATTAAGGTTTAAAACGTTTTTAAACTGAAGACTTGTGCTGTATGGGCGAAGATACCTTTGCCTTTCCTCTTTACATGCATCCATTTTACCTGCATGTGCGATTTTCACGTCATGTATTTTGAAGGAAATTTTGATACTGACTATATTCTGCAGAGTTGCTGCAAGTTGCTTAATCGGCGAACGATGGCGAATCTTTCCAGACAGCAGCTATAATTGCGTGTCGGTGTGATAGTCTGACCATTACTCAACGCGTCCATTAGTTCATTTATTGTGTCTTTGTATTCTTAGCCATTGTGCATTTGAAACTGTGGACAGACAGACATACACCTCGATGGCCATTAATATCTTTTTGAAAGCCGGTGCGATTGTGTGGTGAAAAAATAGGACGGGATTCGATTTTAGTGACAGTCGAATTGTATAGTGCAGGGTTCCGTATCAACAAGTATACGTAAAGAAATAGATGATAGGAGTCTATCATAGACTTCAAATTCTATTGTATCTGTTCTTAATTCACCTATTGGTAAGAGAATGACATACGATTGCGAAAGAAAAGGAGTGTTTTGCTCAGTTTAAGAAAGCCCTATTGAAATTGCTGAAAATTTTGCAAATAAGTCTCAAGTAAAAAAAAATGCACAACGTTAATGTTGAAGTTTTCACTTCTGCCGGCACTCCCGGGTTGCACTCCGGGAGTGCCGGCAGAAGTGAAAACTTCAACATTAACGTTGTGCATTTTTGAATATTTTGCAATGGTTAGGGAATAATTTCGCACGAATTGCTTTATTTATCAGTATAAAAGTACTATCATGTATGTGGTAAAATACAATATTCATTTATTGCGCTATCGTATATAAACATGACAATTTATATTACATTAAAAATTTAACACTTCAGAACTATTACAATATTTTACATTAAAAAGTTTATCTCTCAGAAAAAATAACATTCATACATAATTTCAATGACTCACCATTACCAGCATCATTATTGCCAATCTCTAAAACTCAAATACACATGTACACTCGCGCAAGCGCCCTGCGCTTAAACCAAACAGCGATGCTGATAAACTACGTTGAACGAAACGCGTAAACGCCAACAATTTCATGGCGCTTACAACGTTTTGGTCGCGAAAAAATAATGCCCTATGAACGATCTAGCGCTTCATGTTTTAATTGTTTAATTAGAGGGAACTATTGTTTTAGCGTTGCAGCGAACTTAATTTCTAATTCTCATCAAAATCTTACGATCAGGGTCACGTGTCCTGACGGCCTCACGCGAGTTTAGCATTTTTTACTCATCCCAAAAAGTGCGCAACGCCGCTAAAGAAGTTTTCACTTCAAAAATTATACGTAAAGGTGGGAGGAATATAAACATATGGTCCACCTGATGCATAGCTGTTCTCTCAAGCGATGCCACCTCTGTTGTAAACTCACCATCTGCTTAGGAGCTTATTATACTTTACTCACTGGCAGGAACACAACAACCTTCCAGGAAGTTGTTATTTGCCTGCGGTTTTCTATAAGGTGGAGGTACTTCCCCAGACGGGCTTTGATGTGCCCAACAAACAGACATGTTCGTGCACACATTGGAATGAACTCCCTGCCGAGATTTCGTGCTTCTAAACAGACGTGAAGATGTTTTTGCAGGGTCAGCAACGCATGACTCATCAGGTGTTGTAGACGTCCGTAGGCTACACAGTAACAGCTTACCATCAGCTGGCCCGTACGCTCGTTTGCCACTGTTTGTCCTACATGGGAATGAAGCCCATGAGCGTTGATGTTAAAGTGGAGTTACTAACAACTGAGCTACGTCAAGGTAATATAATTACAAAGAACCAATATTTCTGTGTCGTTAAAGCAAGAAATAACCAGTTGAGAATGCGCAAGCTTGCATTGCCAGAGGAACACCTGGCTCGTCAATTATATAACAATTCCATTTTTTTTAATTTGTCGGCCATTTTGACCATGTTCCTTAAGAGATAGGAACGGTGTTCCTGAACATTCCTATTCTACTTTTTTATGCTGAATTCGAATCTGAAGTCAAAATTCGAATATTCGAAAAACAGCGACAGACATGGAAGGAACTGTGTTCCTGAACAACGCTATCTCCGGAATGCTACTAGTTTGATTTAAAGGAAAGGTCAGGATTCCCAGAACCGGCAATCGTTCCTGAAACGACCTACTGATGTTATAGAAGCGAGTTAGGTGTGTAAGGATGGTGTCTTTTGGCGCTCGGCTCTCTCTACCTACCTAGCAAGGATACACGCGTGAAGATAGGCTGATATCGACATCACTTGGTTGTTGCCGAATTGCGACTCAAGGGTGCCGTAGGTTGCCGTAGCACGACCAGCCGGGGGACCTGGCAAGGTTGGGAAAAGTTTCGACGTCACTAAGCTCAGAGACCGTAATACCAGCAATAAGTTCAAACTTGAACTCCGTAGCCGTTTCTCCGGACTTCGAAACGAGGACTCGATAGACGAAGAGTGGAAACATATCAAAGTGGTCTACACAGAAACCAGCTCTATCATCTTAAGGCTCACCACACACACGCGCGAGGACTGGATGTCACAATCCACATGGGATCTTATCAACGACGGAAAAGAACTCCATTTAAAGCTGGTAGACACCAACGACGAGTCTACAAGCTACAACTACAAGCCGATCTCAGACAGCAGTGCCGTCTTATTCGCAAGAAGATCTATCGTAGTGTCCTACGATATATATATATTTATATACGATACGGAGAGATTTTTTTTGAAGTGAAAACTTCTTTAGTGGCGCTGTGCACTTTTTGGGATGAGTAAAAAATGTTAAACTCGCGTCAGGACACGTGACCCTGATCGAAAATTCGTAAGATTTTGGTGAGAATTAGAACTTAAGTTCGCTGCAGCGCTAAAACATTAGTTCCCTCTGATTAAACAATTAAAACATGAAGCGCCAGATCGTTTATAGGGCATTATTTTCTCGCGACCAAAACGTTGTAAGCGCCATGAAATTGTTGGCGTTTACGCGTTTCGTTCAACGTAGTTTATCAACATCGCTGTTTGGTTTAAGCGGCGCAGGGCGCTTGAGTGAGTGTTCGTGTGTGTTTGAGTTTTAGAGATTGGCGATAATGATGCTGGTAATGATGATGGTGAGTCGTTGAAATTATGGATGAAAGTTGATTTTTCTGAGAGATAAACTTTTTAATGTAAAATAATTGTAATAGTTCCGAAGTGTTAAATTTTTAATGTAATATAAAATTGTCATGTTTGTGTACGATAGCGCAATAAATGAATATTGTATTTTACAGTGGTAAAATACAATATCCATTTATTGCGCTATCGTATTGATAGTACTTTTATACTGATAAATAAAGCAATTCGTGCGAAGTTATTCCCTAACTATTCCAAAATATTCAAAAATGTACAACGTTAATGTTCAAGTTTTCACTTCTGCCGGCACTCCCGGAGTGCAAACCCTTTTTTTATACTACGTCGGGAGGCTTACAAGCATACGACCCACCTGATGTAAAGCGGGTACCGTAGCCTATTAACGCTTGCGATATATTAATTATCGCTCGCATGACGCCTCCTCTGCTGTTTACACAGCAACTCCTTGGGAGCTTACGGGTGACCTCACTCACACGCAGGAATACAACAACCCTCTAGGGAGTTGTTATTTGGCTGCGGTTTTCTGTGAGGTGGAGGTGCTTCCCCAGACGGGCTGCTTTGATGCAGCCCTACCTCTCTTAAAAAAGAGATAAGAGGATGTGGTGTTAACAACGCCCAACTCGCTGCTAACTCCGGCAATCTGAGAGACCTGTACGAGGCGACTTCTTGGCAGGGAAGAGCAGTGTACGTAAGAAACCTTCTTATCTTCTCCTCCTCCTTTCCGAAAGTGAAACCTCTCCCGGAGGAGTGGACGAACGTCTACGGCGTAGCTGAAATCCTATTTTGAAGGTCCCAAGCTCACTGACAAATACTTTCTGGCACTCATACACCGTACAAGCGGCACGCCTATGGAATGCGCTTCCTGTGGAAATTAGGGTTTCTCAAACTATAGGCTCCTTTAAGGCGACACCTCGATCGTGAAGCTTTAAAATGGCTCCGCCCAATCACCCCGCGCCCCTCAATTGACACTCGACGCTCGATTTGTAAAATTTGAAATTAGCGCCTAATAGGTAACCTGGGGTCAACGTATAGTCAATGCAAACGAACAGAAAAGCTACAGAGTCGCGTCACACTTAAATAAAATTTATAATATCAATATTTAATAAAAATTATTGATTTAATTATTATTTAGCTTTATACATACTGAACCAAACATATTTATTTAAGCTAGACGGAAAACAATAGTAATAATAGTAATAAAAAACTACAGAAACGTATTCACTTTTAAAAGTTTATTGAAAGAGAAATCAATGACATCGTTTTATGTTTATATCTCTATAAGTTAACATGTCTTGGTATCTATGTTGTTCTTACTTAGGGCTCGTCCAGTGGCGCCCTCATTGAATAAAAAAACATATTATAGCATAGAAGATAAACATTATGAAATCTTATGTTGCATTTATTACGAAGATAGTAAAGTATTTTTACGTCATTAAACCAACACTCAAAATATTCCACTATCGTTGTTATAAGCAAAAGTGCTAAAAGAGGCCGTTTTTTGGCAATTATGCCTATAACAACGAAAGCAAACATTTCAATTGTTGGTTTAATGACGTAAAAGTACGTTATTGTATTTGTAACACACGCAACACAGGACTTTATAATGTTTATCTTCCACGCTAAGATACGATATTTTATTCCTTGAGGCGCCACTGGACGGTATGTATCCTCCTTAAGAAGAATGAAACACTAGCTACATAATACAACATTGTTTATCGAGAGGCTAAAGCGGGCCATTTGTTGATTCGGACACATATGTTTAGTTAGCAGATACACCATCTAAACTGCAAACACTGGTCACAGCGATGAAAGACGACTGTATGGAGAAAGGCTTACTACTGAATGCGAAGAAAACAAAGATAATGGTATTTGAAAGAGAAGAATCCAGAACTAATGTAAGGATTACGATTGATGATGAAGTGTTGGAACAAGTGGATGAGTTTGTATATCTTGGATGCGCTTTCAGCAGGGATGGAAGGTACACCGCAGATGTGGAAAGACGAGTGAGTGCTGGGAATAGTGTGAATGGAGCGTTGGGAAAACTTCTTGGCAGTAAAATCCTGAGCCAGAAGGCACAACTCGCTATACACAATGCAGTGTTGGTCCCAACGCTAACTTATGGAAGCGAGAGTTGGGTATGGCAGAAAGAGCATGAAAGTAGAATAAACGCGGTTGAAATGCGAGCGCTGCGCAAAATTTGTGGCGTAAGGCTTGTAGACCGTATTCGTAATGATGATGTTAGAAATAGAGTTGGTCTGAAAGAGAGCGTCGGTGTTAAAATAAGAAGAGGCATGCTCCGATGGTTCGGGCATGTAGAAAGAATGCAAGATGAAAGAATGACGAAGCAGATATACAATGCAAAAGTGGAAGGATGTAGGAGCCGGGGAAGGCCAAGACTTTCCTACCATGACCAAATTGGTCATGTTCTATCAGAAGGTGATGTCAGGAGCCCTAGAAACCGGCGTGCGTGCATGAGAAGAGCAATGAATGTTAAAGAAGCGAGTGAGATATGTAAGGATCGAGTCACGTGGCGCTCGGCTCTCTCTGCATACCCCGCAAGGGATTTGGCTTGAAGTTATAGATGTTCGAGTGTCATAATGGCTGATAGCGCCGAGTAAACACAGGATTTTTTTATTTCGAATAAATAAGAGAAATAAAATTATCAGATTGAATTAGATTGAAATTGAAATAGAAAATTGGAATTTTTTTGCAACTCCCTCCTGGTGAAGATTCACAAGTTATTTTACACAGTTAGGTATAGCTCTGGTAGGGATCCTAGCTTTTTCCCTAAATATAATACACTCTCGAATGACTAGGTATGCGCTTTCACTAACAGTCAATTTAACTTCGCGAATTTTATAAAAAAGTACAGGAAGAACTTGACGGTTAGACGGTAATTTTGCGCCTATTATTTGATAATTTACGTCTCCAACTAAGAAAATACTTGATTTATTGCTTCTCAATTCCACTGCCATCTTATAAAAGTTAAAACATTACGTATTAATCACGAGAATAACTGACATTCAAAATTAATAGACGGTTAGGTAATTATGACGAAGTTAACGATGCTCTCTCTAAAGTTATTCATTGGTTTAGTGTTAATAATCTGCTATTAAATGATAAAAAGACTAAAGTAATTAAGTTCTCAACACCTAATGTAAGGCAGGTGGCTACCAATGTACATGTTAATGGAACTAATTTAGCCTCTGTGGAGACAACTGTGTTCTTGGGTATAACAATTGACTCCAGACTACAAAGGGGCCCACAAATTGAAAAATTATCAGGAAAACTAAGTTCTGCAGCTTATGCAGTGAAAACTATTAGACGGCTCACTGATATTGATACGGCTAGAATAGTTTATTTCAGCTACTTTCATAGTATTATGTCATATGGAATTCTTCTTTGGGGTAACTCCGCGGATATTAACACCATCTTTTTCTTTCTCAGCAAAAGAGAGCCATAAGAGCTATCTACAAACTTGGTCCCCGTGAGAGCCTTAGAGAAAAATTCAAAGAATCTATAACTTCACGCCAAATCCCTTGCGGGGTAGGCAGAGAGAACCGAGCGCCACGTGACTCGATCCTTACATATCTCACTCGCTTCTTTAACATTCATTGCTCTTCTCATGCACGCACGCCGGTTTCTAGGGCTCCTGACATCACCTTCTGATAGAACATGACCAATTTGGTCATGGTAGGTAAGTCTTGGCCTTCCCCGGCTCCTACATCCTTCCACTTTTGCATTGTATATCTGCTTCGTCATTCTTTCATCTTGCATTCTTTCTACATGCCCGAACCATCGGAGCATGCCTCTTCTTATTTTAACACCGACGCTCTCTTTCATACCAACTCTATTTCTAACATCATCATTGCGAATACGGTCTACGAGCCTTACGCCACAAATTTTGCGCAGCGCTCGCATTTCAACCGCGTTTATTCTACTTTCATGCTCTTTCTGCCATACCCAACTCTCGCTTCCATAAGTTAGCGTTGGGACCAACACTGCATTGTGTATAGCGAGTTGTGCCTTCTGGCTCAGGATTTTACTGCCAAGAAGTTTTCCCAACGCTCCATTCACACTATTCCCAGCACTCACTCGTCTTTCCACATCTGCGGTGTACCTTCCATCCCTGCTGAAAGCGCATCGCAAAGAAATAAATATTTTAACAGTCGCATCGCAATATATCTATGAAAATCTTTTGTATGTCCATAAAAACATAGACTCATTTTGTAAAAAGAGTGATATTCATAGCATAAATACTAGATATAAGCATAATCTTGTGTTATATGCAAGCCGTCTCCACAAAACAAGTAATTATTTTATGGGGCAATGTATACGGTTCTATAACAAACTTCCCAGCAATATAAGAGATTTGTCAATAAACAAATTTAAAACTACTATTAAAGCCAAATTGTGTAGCAGGGCATATTATAAAGTATCTGACTATATTAATGATAAAAATGCCTGGGAGTGAGTCGATCCAATTATAATGTAATTAACAAAATATGTAAATTTGTTTGGATACCACAAGAGGGATGCCTGAGTTTTTAGGCAGTATTTTTATCAGTGCTCACCTAGTCATAAACTGCACGGTAGGGAAAAAAAATGTGACGATTCCAAACAAATGTAGCCATTTTTACGGAATAAAAAGATTTTGACTTTGAATTTGAACAAATGAATACCGCGAGTACGGGCGGCACTGCCGCGCAACTTGTATGAACATGTTTCGATGTAATTCGGCACGGATTATCGTAATCCAAATAAGTTAAAAATTAATTTCCGAGTGTTTTAAAAGCAAATGAACAAAACTAAGACATATGCGTTAGAAAATAAAAACTTTGAAAAATAAGGGACACCCTAATATACATATATACAAATAGATTTTATAATCTATTCATATTTAAAAAAAACATGTGACAAATGATTTTCTTGCTGTTTCATAACTTTAACTTCAGTATAATGACATTTATTGTATTTTACTTATGTATACTCTGTGTTTTGTATTGTTGTACGTTTCCTTGTTATTTATTAAACTCTCAAGAAGAAAGAACCAGGACCATCTCTGATGTTGCAAAATAAATCTAATCCGTACAATAGTTCAATACTAACCACAATGTATAGAATAGATGATTTTTTTGTGTTTTCAGTGTTGGTTCATAGTAAATATTATTTGTTTTCACGAGTACCATGGGTATAAGTATACTATCTATCTATATCTTCACGCTAAATCCCTCGTGAGCGCCACATGACTCGGTACTTACACACCTCGCTCGCTTCTTTAACATGAAACATACCGAGTTTTTTTAAAAACTATCAAAATATACTATTTTACTAGTAATTATTTTAATACAAAAAAAAAAAAAAAACCTCCACTGGTTTTCTATCTTCTGATTGGATAAATTTCCAACGTAAACTAACCTTCACCTACGTACAATGTCTAAGTCGGAGTTCGGTGAGCTTATAATGGTTACTATGAGTTTGTCGTCCCGTATGACACTTACGTTAAAGTAGCATATAAATCGAGTAGTGATTCTTCTAGTGGAATATGTTTATTTAGTAAGTTTCTCCTAAAAAACAAAACAGCAAAAATATTATATTTTATAAGTTTTTATTTTAATACAAAGAAATAAAGAGTCTCCACTGGTTGCTATGTGCTGAGAACGCGAACCTTATTGGTATAAATTTCCAACGTAACCTGACCTCCACCGACGTACAACTTCTAAGTCGGAGTTCGGTCAGATTATAATGGACATAATAGGAGTTTGACGTCCTATATAGGTACGCGGTCAGCCTGTGGATAATGTATACCAATTATCAAATGTTACTGTTTATTCCTGCAAAAAATAACTCTTATTTAATTAATGCAGTTTTATATAGAGTTATTAAGTAAGCAAAATTAAAAAAAAGTTTGAAGAGGAATTAAATAGCTTGGGCCAACCATACCTAGGAACTGTTCTAAAAACTAGAAATATGTCTACACAATGTTATTATAATATGTTTAATGAATATAATAATTAAAAAAAATAAATACCTTGTCTTGTTCGCCTCCCCCATTCTACGAACATTTTCTTTGTATTTTTATTCTATATATTTTCTTTTTAGTGTTCCCCATTATTACAACAGTATAATAAATATATATAAACCTATAATATTATTTACTACTTATATCTAATAATAATACACTTACGCTAAATACTATAATATTGAATATTTACAACTATTAATTATAAAAACTTCGGTGTCGCGATGTAAATGGAGCGAGCTCGAGCAGACAGTCGACATAGGTCTCACCTCGAAGCGGGCTGCAGCCGGACTGGCTGGATGTAGTTAGTCAACGCGTTTATAATCCTCATTACCGCACAATAAGGTCGAAAACACGTAGCACCCAAGACGAATGTGATCGCTTAGAAATTGTCAGAAACTTAAAATATTTTAAAAAAATTTCATGTTTCACTTATCAAAATATGCAGCAAGCATATTATAAACATAGATATTACTAATAGATTTAAGTAATTTTGAAGCGTATAAACAGAACAACTTCGTTGTAATTTCAAAAATAATGAATTTCAGGAGGTGTTTTCGAAAGTAATTATTATCGAATCAATTTTACACAATCGCGTATTTGAGCAAGCAAATTCAAGATAAAGAAATGAAGTTATTTATATTAAAATCTTAGATCCGTCAGTTTAGTCATTAGCCTATACTATTCGATGAAAGTTGGTCTAATTTTTCGATGTGTCGCCTTAAAAAGCGACTATACAGATTCTATTGTACTCCAGCGTCGAGTTGAGCTTGCGTATGTAGTTATTATGTATTTAATATTATATATGTACTAGTATTTATATAATGTGTGTATTTATTGGCGATTTAGTTATTAATCACATATGTTGTCAGTTGTGTTGTTTTGTCTCTATCTACTTTATTTTCCATCTCTTCGATCTTTCTTTTTCTCACCGCCATTCATTGCTCCAAGTACTCGAAAGCAATGGTCAACTGGAAGAGATTCCTTGAAGAATAAGTCCGCCTTTGCAAATCATGTAAGTTTTATTCTTTGTAATTATGGATAATACAATAAAGTTATACAAACAAACAAACAAACCTCTTAAGTCGAAAGACGGACAGCGTATTGTGATATTTGAAAGACAACTGCAACGCTGGCGTGAACTTTGAAGAGGTCTTCCGCTCCACAGCATCGAGCACGCCTGAGATACCGCAAGGCACACTGCTACTTGATGCAGGCCCTAAGACAGGATCTTTACCAGATTTATATACATACTAGCTACTCGACCCAGCTTCGCACGGGTGATCCGATCGCTGCCAAACTACACAGGAACCCCCGCTGGACTGATCTGAAGATTCCCTGAAAATTTCATCAAAATCGGTCCAGCTATTTTCGAGTCGATAGAGGACATACAGACAATAATTCATTTTTATATATATAGATTTATCACTTGCTCGACGGCAAAGGAAAACATCGCGAGGACGTTTAATCTAACCTAAGAAAGATCCGCTCCATGTAGAAATCTTTGCCAAATCCTTAGGCTGAAGTAGCGGACCTCGCCAATCCTATTGGATTAGGAATCAGGATAACGCGATTTAGAAAATGGTTGCCGGTGGCTCAGAACGAATACAGGCTGAAATGATCTTCACGCCAGGTCCCTTGCGGGGTAGGCAGAGAGAACCGAGCGCCATAAGACGCGGTCCTTGCACACCACACTCGCTTCTTTGACATTCATAGCTCTTTTCATGCACGCTCGCCAGTTCCTAAGGCCCCTGACATCACCTTCTGATAAAACACGACCAATTTGGTCATGGTAGGTTAGTCTTGGCCTTCCTCGGCTCCTACATCCTTCCACTTTCGCATTGTATATCTGTTTCGTCATTCTTTCATCTTGCATTCTTTCTACATGTCCGAACCAACGGAGCATGCCCTTTCTTATCTTAACACCGACATTTGACGAGCTCGGTGGCGTAGTGGTAAAACGCCTTGTTACGCTACTTTGACGCCAACGCTCGTGGGTTCGATTCCCACACAGTACAAACATTTGTGTGCGTGAACATGTTTGTTTGCATTGGTCTGGGTATTTTCTATGTATAATAAGTATGTATTTACAAAAAAAAAAATGTATTTACGTATGTTTATCAGTTGTCTAGTACCCATAACACAAGCTTCGCTTACTTTGGGGCTAGGTGGCGCTGTGTAATTTGTCCGACAATATTTATAATATTTCCAACTCTCTTTCGTACGTCATCATTTCGAACTGCAATGATGATGATGATGATATTTATTTTTGCCTCAAATACAATTTAATAAAATTTAACCCTCTCATTCAATAAACCGTCTTTTAACCATTACCTCGAAATTAAACCTACTGAACCCTAAAACCTTGAATGGCGTTTCGAATCGATTATATTCACAAAGACTCGTTAATTGTTACCGCCGATTACAGTTGTTACATTATTAACCGTAGTTTACTATCTAACTAAGGTACACTTGATTGGAAGTACAGATAGGCACAAAAGTATTATCTCTTTTCATATAATATGACATCAATAAAGCTTTCAAGAGGTATTTATTTTTATACAATTCTATCCACGTTTGTAATATTGCGATTGCGAAAGGAACGTAAGAGTTTTTGACGAGCTCGGTGGCGCAGTGGTGAAACGCGCTGTTACGCTACTTTGACACCAACGCTCGTGGGTTCGATTCCCACACAGTACAAACATTTGTGTGCATGAATGTCTGTTTGTCTTGGTCTAGGTATTTTCTATGTATAATAAGTATGTATTTACAAAATAAAAATGTATTTACGTATGTTTATCAGTTGTGTAGTACCCATAACACAAGCTTCGCTTACTTTGGGGCTAGGTGGCGCTGTGTAATTTGTCCGACAATATTTATTATTATTATTATCTTCTCGCTCACGGGTATTAATCCCGGTCATTTGATAGGCGTGCGCGGGGATAAGGATCCAACGCGTAGAGGCCCCTTCGGAAAGACTATGTAATGTTGTATATTATTATTTATTTATTATAAACATGTCTGTTTGTATTGATCTGGCTGTTTTTAAAAGAGGTAGAGCGCATCAAAGCAGCTCAGGGAAGTTTCTCAACCTCACAGAAAATCGTAGTAAATAACTCTCTCGAGGGTTGTTGCATGTGAGTGAGATCACCAGTAAGCGCCTAAGGAGTTGCTGTGTTGCTGAGTTGCAAAGGTGGCATCGCACGAGTGATACTTAATGTGTTGCTAACGTTTATAGGCTACGGTAACCGCTTTACGTCAGGGTATACTTGTATGCCTCCGACGTTGAATGGAAAAAAGTAGATAGATATAAAAAAGAGAGAAATAAGTTGAATTTATGGTATTTATTTAGTTTCTTTGTGGTCACAAGCACCTAAGGACACTTTTTGAATTTGCGTTAGTCAGTAGTTTGTTTAGACTGATTGCAATTATCTGAAGGCAAATTCCCAAATACGGATTTAGTGGTCAGAGAATTTAGCGCTTAGTGGCGTATAGAATCCAAAACCATAATTTGTAAGTCAAATGACTTATCTATTGAAAATCTACGAGTAGTTGTTTGCCTCCCGACGATGTTTAAAAAACAAAAAAGTATTTATTTGAAGGCTGTATAATATATTGGCTAATGTAGATCTTCGCGTTAAGTCTCTTGTGTATTAAAAAAAAAGCAAAAGCAATTAGAAACTAATAAAATACCATAAGATTTTATTATTCAAATAGAGGTGACTAAGTACTAGTGACAGCCAGCTCGGTGATGAAATAGCTAGCGATGGTTACTTTTACATAAAGGTTAGTGGGTTCGTGGGTCACCAGTAAGCTCGTAAGGAGTTGCTGTGTTACAAGTAGAGGAGGCATCGCGCGAGTGATACTTAATCTATTACAAGCGTTCATAGGCTACGGTAACCGCTTCACATCAGGTGGGGCGTATGCTTGTATGACTCCCGATGTTGTACAAAAAAAACTTGAAACAGGTGGTTACCGCATTTTTGGATTCTAATAAACAGATTGACATAAGTCCCATGACTGTTGGAGGGTGGGGACGTGGTCCATACAAAATCCCCCACGGTCACCGACACTCTCTTTCAGACTCTGTTGCTAAAGTTTTGTTTTTGCCTCCCTTTGTGTGTTCTACCGATTGTACAACGGGTTGTGTTCTGAAGTGTTGTTCGAAATGATGCCGACAGCTACTTTTTATAACCGCACCGCTCGCCGACGGGGGAGAGTTCACCCTCACACACTGAAACCGCAATGGTCGCGTACTGTGCGGTTCCAGAGAAGTTTTCTTCCGAGAACTCACAAGCTATGGAATGAACTCCCAGCCGAGGTTTTTCCAAGGGACTACAGCATGGAGTTCTTCAAGAAATGCGTGAAGAGGTTTTTAGAGGGTCGGCAACACATGAGTGACACCCCTGGTGTTGCAAATATCCATAGGCTACGATAACTGTTTACCATCAGGCAGACCGTATGCTTGATTGCCACCTGAGTGGTATAAAAAAAACGTCATCATTGCGAATACGACACTATACTCAATACGACACTCAACCTAATAAAATGTTTTCTTAACGTTCGTTGAATATGAAAATGTCTGAGGATCATTGGAAAACGTCCATTAAAATATTTGACAATATTATCATTATTATTGAGATCTTAACTCCATAATTGGTGCTTATCTTTAAACGATGTATAGATGCGGGTGTATTCACCGACGTAATTTATACCATTATTCAATTCAGGGAAAAGAAGCTGGGAATTATAGAACCATATTAATTTTATCAGTTTGCAAGAATAAATATTTCTAGAGTCTTCCTGCGACCATGGACGCTGCAAAGCATTCGAACTATCAGGTTCAACAAAATAAATAAAACACGCGATACTAACGTTAAAAATTGTTTAATTCTATGTATAACAATCGCGAAACCTAAGACAATAAATATTTGGATGGATAATGATTATCAGGAAGGTTTAGAAAAAAGACGGTCAAAGTATATATGTATATATATATATATGCTTACATGATATATGTCAAATATATTTGGATTAATAGACCTATAATGACATTTTTTGCGGCTTATTTTATTTATTATGTCTTTTGTAATTTACGAAATACTGACAAATTAAAGAATAAATAAATATAAAACAGAATTTAAAAACTTTGACTCATGTATAATATCAAGAGTCAAAGTCGCCGCGAAGGCGCAAATAAATGATTTATATATTTTTTTATTTCTACTATTTATACTTTTACTTAAGACGTTGGGAAATTAATAAGAAGCAACAGGTTGTTCTTTTAATAATGTAAGACAGATCTAATTATCCGTAAGGGGCCAACAACAAAAAAAATAACATTTAAATCTCTATGGTTTATGTATTCGATTGTACATGCCACACGCATGTGACTCAAATATCTGTCACGGCAAATATAACGTGGATATGTTCGTTTAACTGACTTTAAAAATTCATCAGTATTTTATATGGGAATCTAGGTATGTTAAAGAATCGATAAACCCAAAGCTAACTTATGGAATTGAAACCTGGTACTAGCAGAGAGAGAGCATGAACGTGGAATAAATGCGGTCGACATGAGAGCGTTGCGCAAAATTTGTGGCTTGCTGACCGCGTTCGCAATGATGCCCTTCTGGTTCGGACATGTAGAAAGAATGCAGGATGCAATAATGACGAAACATATACAATGCGAAAGTAGAAGTATGTAGGAGCCGACGGAGACCAAGACTCAGCTGATATGACCAGATTAATCGTGTTTTATTAGGACGTGATTTTAGGAGCCCTAGGAACCGACGAGTGTGCATGAAAAGAGCTATGAATACATATAAGAATATATGTGAGGACTGAGTCATGTAGATTCCGTTTCTCTCTGCCTACCCCGTAAGGGACCTGGCGTGAAGATGTAGTCTACCAGAGGAGTTTTACCGAGGGAGACTTTGTACTAAAGTCATCTTCATGGGTACCTCTGTCTCACCTCTTTCTACCGCCAAGCAGCTATATTTATATAGCTGTGTTCCGGTTTGAAGGGTGAGATACGGCAGAGAAATTACTGCGTACTGTGACGAAACAGCCTTGGGCCACAAGATTGGCAGCGCGCGAGTAACATCCCCATGGTGTTGCGAGCGTCAATAGGCTGCGGTGACCGCTTACCATCTGATGCGGGCCGCATGCTTGTTAGCCTGACTGTTATTCTGATTGTATAAAAAAATATAGTAGCAGTAATAAAATCTAGACTCTAGGTATTAATGGCTGATTAGTTCACGCGCAATAAGCACTAGCAACCTGAGACGCTTTATCTTGAAGCCAGTCCTTCCTTTGCAAACTGTGAAACTGGATGGTAATTTGATCTTCTTCCCAAGAATACTGATTTGTACATGGAGCGACTGTCGTCAGACCTCCACGACCCAGAGGGAAAACCTTTCTGAGGGTAGGTCACACGTCTTTCGAAGTATAATTTCATGTACGTGCTGGTTTCCTCACGATGTTTTCCTTCACCGGCGAGCAAGCGATAATTACGGCCTATTAAAAACTAGCTGTGCCCGCGACTTCGTCCGCGTGGAATATTATTTATTTATATTAATAAAAATAAATAAAAATTCTAAAATAAAAGTAGCCTAAGTTACTCCTTGTTACATCAGCTATCTGCCAGTGAAAGTCCCGTCAAAATCGGTCCAACCGTTTCAGAGATTATCCGGAACAAGCAGACAGATAGACGGGCAAAAATTGTAAAAATATTCATTTTGGTATATGCACCGTGTATATCCATATACATTTAGTAAAAAGCAGTTGTTTGAATATTACAAACAGACACTCCAATTTGATTTATCTGTATAGATGTGGAAGTATGGATGTTTGTTCCGTTTTCACGCCTCAACTCGGTAACGGATTTGGATGAAATTTGGTAGGTAGATAGATGAGATACTGAATTAACAAATAGGCTACTTTTTTTTATTTGGCTCCCGAGTTTCGAGTTGCCCAAAACTTGCATGTGCTCGCCGAAAGTAATCGGTCTTCTAATATTCAGGAGTTGTTGTTATGTTAAATGACGAGCTCGGTGGCGCAGTGGCGAAACGCGCTGTTCCGTCACTTTGACACCAACACTCGTGGGTTCGATTTCCACACAGGACAAACATTTGTGTGCATGAACATGTTTGTCTTGGTCTGGGTTATTTTCTTTCTTTTTTTAGTTATGTATAGTAAGTATGTATTTACAAAAATAAAGAAATTTATTTACGTATGTATATCAGTTGTCCAGTACCCAAAACACAAGCTTTTTTTATACTACGTCGGGAAGCATTTTTTTTGTACCACTAAGGTGGCAAACAAGCGTACGGCCTGCCTGATGGTAAGCAGTTACCGTAGCCTATAGAAATTTGCAACACCAGGGGTGCCACTCTTGCGTTGCCGACCCTGAGCCGTAAGCATGCAAGCATACGACCCACTTGATGTAAAGCAGTTACCGTAGCCTATTAACGCTTGTAATATATTAAGTATCACTCGCGCGATGCCTCCTGTTTTCGGATTTATGTACATATTTATCACTTTATCGGCGCTGAAGAAACCCACACGTTTATGAAAATACTAGCTACTCGACCCAGCTTCGCACGGGTGATCCAATCGTTACCAAACATCACAGGATCACCTGCTGGGCTAACCTAAAGATTCACTGAAAATTTCATCAAAATCTGCCCAGCCGTTTTTGAGTCCATACAGGACATACAGGCAAACATTAATTTTTATATATATATATATATATATATTTCGTATGACGTGCGTCGTAACCTAATAAAGATCTGGTTTTCCCTGGTTTTCCTAATAAAGGTCTGAACGCATTTAAATAAAATAAAAATTCAAAGTACTTCCACCACCATAGAAAATCATTATCCCTACTGTGAAGTCTTACGTTAAGGCGCCGTTCCCGGCTGTTTCTCGATAGAGATTTTAAGAGAGGTAGGGCGCATCAAAGCAGCCCGTCTGGGGAAGTAGCTACAAACAGTGTCTTTGCCAAATCCTTAGGCATAGGTAGCGAACCCCGTCAATCCTAATGGATTGGGAAACGGGATAACGCGAAGGAGAGTTCAATTAATTCAAAAGAAGTGATAATTTATCTTTCCATCTATAAACCCGTCCGTAGCCGGGGCGATTCGCTAGTATATTATAAAGCCAAAAACTTAGCAATGCCGTCCGTTTGTGTGTGTGGCCATCGAACGATATCTCACGAACAAGGGACGTGATGTATTTCATTGTGGATCATTTGGAACCACTCTTATACATATACAGGATGTCTTCAAATATCTCAGAGTGACAATTTTTCATTTTTATCCACAGTAGGCAACGCACGAGTGACGACGTCTCTGGTGTTGCATACGTAAGCTACGGTAACTGCTTACGATAGTGGGCCTTCATTATCATCATCATTTCAGGATGTCATGCTAAACAAAGGCCTCCTGCAGACTTTTTAGGATTCCGTACCCTTAAATAAAAAAACGGAATCCTTATAGGATCACTTTGTTGCTCGTCTATCTGTCTGTCTATCATGACCCTTTTTCTCAGGATTGAGTTGAGTTATCAAGCTGAAATTAATATTAAATACTCAGGTCTGTAATCCCTTTGAGCAGTTAAAAATCAAACTTCTAAGTCAACGCAATCAGAAGTTACGGCTGTTCATGCCTCGGTTATGTGCATATTTTGTTACTCGCGAGGGAATCAAAACCTATAGGGTACTTCCCATTGACCTAAAATGATGAAATTTGGTAAGATGGAATGTCATGTAGCACAAGTAAAGAAAAAAACACGCACACGTAGAGCGCAAGCTAAATTAAGAGACGCACACCTAGGCAGCCAGACTAGGGAAGCACTTCCACCACCATAGAAAATCATTATCTCTACTGTAAAGTCTTACGTTAAGGCGCTGTTCCCGGCTATTTCTCGATAGAGATTTTAAGAGAGGTAGGGCGCATCAAAGCAATTTGATATTGTGATGTATATTATAATATATATTCATTCAGGTTGATACGCTCATCGGGTGAGCGTATCAACCTGAATGAATATTTATTGTTGAACTTGAAAGCAGCAAATGAATCAACCTGTATATCAGGTCGCAATGGCCGCCATCAATAATCTTTCGCGGCTATCCATCAAACATTACTTAGTACGGACAAACACACAAACAGATTTATAGCGGTCTGCCATTGCTCGGGAATGCTATGATGTACCTGTATTATTGTGAAAATGTATTGATTCATGTATCTGTTGGGGTCATTATAGTTTTTTTTTTTATACAATGTCGGGAGGAATACAAGCATACGGCCCACCTGATGTAAAGCAGTCATCGTAGCCTATTAACGCTTGTAATATATTAAGTATCACTTGCGCGATGCGTCCTCTGCTGCTTACACAGCATCACTTTAGGAGCTTACTGGTGAACAACCCTCTAAGGAGTTGTTATTTGGCTGCGGTTTTCTGTGCGGTGGGGATACTTCCCCGGTCGGTCTGGGCGGCTTGTTTTATGCGCCCTACCTCTCTTAAAAAAATTTTGACATTTTCATGCACACAAATGTTTGTCCCGTGTGGGAATTGAATCCACGAGCGTTGGCGTTAAAGTAACGTAACAGCGCGTTTCACCACTACGCCACCGAGGTCGTCAATGCGTCGTCAATCTGATGAGGTCATTACAGTATTTTCTAAACGTCTAAAGTTCCTTATTTATAGGTATTATATGTTGGGTGCGCTTTCAGCAGGGATGGGAAGGTACACCGCTGATGTAGAAAGAAGAGTGAGTGCTGGGAATAGTGTGAGTGGAGCGTTGGGAAAACTTCTTGGCAGAAAAAGCTTAAACCAAAAGGCACTGCCATGCAATTCTCTAAGCGACTCGTAATGGCTGTGTGCGTCGCTGTGATCACAGATGTCACAGCTTTGACATCGTCTACAGCGATCACGGCTTTTTATTTGATATTATATAAGGCTGTAAGCGTACGCGAGGCTGTTTGCCTTGAAGAATTCCAATTCCAAACGCAGCCTTGCGGCGCTAGTGTCGCACAACCATGAAAAGCGACATTAAGGAATTGCAATTTTGTGTTCAACGCTATAACAGCCGATGTTTCCGAGGATGTAAGGATGTTTGCTCTTACAAAATTGCATGGCTGCTCTCTAAACACAATGCAGTGCTGGTGCCAACGCTTACTTATGTAAGCGAGAGCTGGTATGGCAGAGAGGGCATGAAAGTAGGATAATCGAGGTTGAAATGCGAGCGTTGCGCAAAATTTGTGGCGGAAGGCAATAATGATGTGAGAAATAGAGTTGATCTAAAAGAGAGTGTCGGTGTTAAAATAAGAAGAGACACGCTGCGTTGGTTCGGTCATGTCGAAAGAATGCAGGAACAAAGAATTACAAAACAGATATACAGCGCGAGCGAGAAAGTAAGGATGTAGGAGGTGAGGAAGGCCAAGACTTATCTACCACGACTAAATTGGTCGTGTTTTATCAGATTAGGGCTTCTGATAAAATCGGCGAGCGTGTATAAGAACAGCTATGAATGTTAAAGAAGAGAGTGAGGTGTATAAGGAACGAGTCATGTGGCGCTCATTTCTCTCTGTCTATCTTGCAAGGGATTTAGCGTGAAATTTATGGACATAAATCCGAAAACATGAATTTAGTGGTACACGCCAGGATTCGAACCGGGTACCAGTTGGTCAATGGGCTTGTTCTTTATTCACTGAGCTGACTACTGTTGTTAAAGGTAACAATACTATGTTTAGCTTTTCTAAAGCACTCAATTTTTTCATAGCTTAAATTCTTAATTATTATTTTTTTAAGAGAGATAGAGCGCATCAAAGTAGCCCGTCTGGGGAAGTACCTCCACCTCACAGAGAACCGCAGCCAAATAACAACTCCCTAGAGGGTTGTTGTGTTCCTGCGTGTGAATGAGGTTACCAGTAAGCTCCCAAGGAGTAGCTGTGTAGGCAGCAGAGACGGCATAACGCGAGTGATAATTAATATATCGCAAGCGTTAATAGGCTACGGTACCCCGATTTACATCAGGTGAGCCGTATGCTTGTGTGCCTCATTGGGCCCTCGCGGGGATTTAGACACGTCATAGATTTTTTTTTAACATAATCTTATTATATATTATTCGATTGTCTTATGTTACTATTTTTTTCTTTTTAATCTGCTAGCATTTCGGAAATGACCATTGCCGAAGAAGAAATGCCGAAAGAAACCTGCAAGTATTAGTCTCTTTTCAATTAGATATATTACATTAAATTCATATCAGCATATTGGTACAATAATGTTGTCAAATGGTAGAATTAAACAATATTAAGAAAAGGTTGCTAATTCATTCTCGTGTCCTTTTACATACGAGTACATTTACAGCTTTAAGACTATATTTTTATTTCTATTTTATTGTACAGATAGGAGAGAGCACCATTCTCTCATTCTAACTTTTTATATCACTAAGGCGACAAACAAGTATACGTCCTGCCTGATGGTCCTACGGTCCTTTGAAACACCAGGGGTGTCACTGACTCGTGCGTCGACCCCCTAAAATCTCTTCACGCCTTTCTTGAAGAACCCCAATCTGTAGTCCCTTGGGATACCATGGCTGGGAGCTCATTCCACAACTTGAGAGTTCTCTGAAGAAAACTTTTCTGGAACTCGGCGAGTGGTGCGATTATAAAAAAAAAATCGGCCAAGTGCGAGTTGGACTCGCGCACGAAGGGTTCCGTACGATTATCTATAAAAACGGCAAAAAATTCACGTTTGTTGTATGGGAGCCCCCCTTAAATATTTGTTTTATTTTAATTTAATTATTTGTTCTTAAAGAGAATATATAACTAAATATTCTGTGAAAATTTCAAGCGTCTACATGTTGCCGTTATCAATATCGAGCAAAAACGAGCAAAAATATCACGTTTGTTGTATGGGAGCCCCCTTAACTATTTATTTTATTCCATTTTTTAGTATTTGTTGTTATAGTGGCAACAGAAATACATCATCTGTGAAAATTTCAACTGTCTAACTATCACGGTTCATGAGATACAGCCTGGTGACAGACGGACGGACGGACGGACGGACAGCGGAGTCTCAGTAATAGGATTCCGATTTACCCCTTAGGTACGGAACCTTAAAAACAACACAACCCGTTGTACAATCGGTAGAACACACAAAGGGAGGCAAAATCTCTCCTTAAACTTAAGGGCTCAATAACGTGTGTAAGCTTAGTATTGTCGACAATTCTCACAGCTCAATGAATCGAATCACATGGTCCAAGCTGGTAACTTGTCACTTAACAGCTTGTCAGGACATTGCAACCACAGTACCTCTCAGGAGCTAATATAAAGGTAGATTAGCTACCGAAATACACGGTCAATTCTTAAGGCCGTCCATTGACACCCCAGCATTTGTCCCGGTCATTTATTGAATTATTATTACATTCTAGCACAATACACACAGATTCCGACAATGGAGCTGATTGATTGTGTTAAAAGGTCGTGTGAATGGGCCGTGGCAGGTCCTATGTGCGATTTAAAGCTGTCTGTTCATTGTCCAGTATTTTTATTATAAATCCAGTGAATAGAATAAGCTAGAAAGGTTTACTATTGAATGCGAAGGAGACAAAGATAATACTATTTGAAATAGAAGAAACCAGAATCAATGTAAGGATTACGGTTGATGACGAAGTGTTGGAACAAGTGAATGAGATTGTATATCTTGGATGCGCTTTCAGCAGCAGTAAGCGTGGAGCGTAGGGAAAACTTCTTGACAGTAAAGAACTTCCTAAGAGCTTGAGCCAGAAGGCACAGCTCGCTATACACAATGCAGTGTTGGCTCCAACGCTTACTTATGGAAGCGTGAGCTGGGTATGGCAGAGAGAGTATGAAATTAGGATAAACGCGGTCGAATTACGAGCGTTGCGCAAAAATTGTGGCGTGTGCAGGAAGAAAGAATTATGAAACAGATATACAACGCGAAAGTAGAAGGAAGTTGGAGCCGAGTAAGACCAAGACTTACCTACTGTGGCCAAATTGATCGTGTGATTAGAAGGTGATGTCAAAAGCCTTAGGAACCGGCGAGCTAGCATTAGAAGAGCAAGAAATGTTAAATAACCGAGTGAGGTGTGTAAGGATTGAGTCATGTTTCTTTCGCATTACACTAAGTATAACTCGCGTGATGTCACCTCTGCTGCCATCATAGCAACTCCTTAGGAGGTTACTGGTGACCTCACTTACACGCAGGAACACGACAACCCTCCAGGTAGTTGTTATTTAACTGCGGTAAAGTTTTCTGTGAGGTGGGGGTACTTCCCCAGACGGGCTGCTTTGATGCGCCTCACATCTCTTAAAAACACCCAGACAAACAGACATGTTCATGCACTCAAATGTGTGTCCTGTATGGGAATCGAACTTACGAGCATTCGTGTCAAAGTAACGTAACAGCGCGTTTCACCAATGCGCCACCGAGCTCGGCAAAAATGTAGCGCTCGGCACTCCCAGCCTACCTCGCAAGGAATTTGGCGTGAAGTTATAGATAGATAGAACAGAATAGCGTATTGACTGAAGCTAAGCCTATATTGGTTACCTACCTTCACACTGGTGACAGGGTTTTACGCGTATTCTGAATTTGAGAAATATGCGCGTATATTAGCTATCCTTCAACTTCTTAGTGTGCCATTCCATAATGCGTTAGGATTAGCGGTTCTTATCGAGAGGCAGAAAATATTTATTTATAACCAAATAAAAAAAATCAGTTGGCCTCAATTCTCAATTTGACGAGCTCAAACCGACGCTCGTATGTTCGATTCCCACACAAGACAACCATTTGTGTGCATGAACATGTCTGTTTGTCTTGGTCTGGTTGTTTTAAGAGATCTAAGGCGTATCAAACCAGGAGCTTGCTGGTGACCTCACTCACACGCAGGAACACAACAACCCTCTAGGGAGTTGTTATTTGGCTGCGGTTTTCTGTGAGGTGGAGGTACTTCTCCAGATGGGCTGCTTTGATGCGCCCTACCTCTCTTACTGTGTTAGCTGCAGAGGTGGCGCGCTAGTGATACTTATGCAAGCGTTTATAGGCTACATTTGTGTACATGAACTGTCTGTCTTGATCGGCATGTTTTTAAGGGAGTTAGGGTGTATGAAAGCAACCCGATTAGGGATGTATATGAACCTCACAGAAAATCGAGAACCAAAAAGATTCAAATAACAACTTACTAAAGATTATTTCAACTGCCAGACATATAAGCATACGGCCCACCTGATTTAAGGCGGTTACTAATTACGTAAGTAATTAAGTAAGGCCAGCCTATGAACGCTTGCAATACATTAAGTATCAAACGCGCGATACCACTGCTGCTAACAGAGCGACTCCTTAGGAGCTTACTAGTTTTATTTGCAGTAACAAAGACTTTTACACTTGCATATGTTTTATTTTTTCATTATCAATAGCTCGCTTTACCTATCAATAGACATCATAAAAGCGCTACAAAGCAAGGAGTGTTAAAAGATGGACGGATATACGCGATGAATGAAGCGATTGATTGCGTGTTTTGAATCAAATGATTGCCTTTGAAGACAAGAATAAAGACGAGCTCGGCGGCGCAGTGGTGAAACGCGCTGTAACGTTACTGTGACACCAACGCTCGTCGGTTCGATTCTCACACAGGACAAACTATTGTGTGCATGAACATGTCTGTTTGTCTTGGATTGAGTGTTTTTAAACAGAGGTAGGGCGCACCAAAGCAGCCCGTCTGGGGAAGTACCTTCACCTCACAGAAAGAGGGTCGTTGTGTTTCTGCGTGTGAGTGAGGTCACCAGTAAGCTCCTAAGGAAATGCGTGTTAGCAGCAAACGTGGCATCGCGCGAGTGATACTTAATGTATTGCATACGTTTATAGGTTACAGTAACTGATTTATATCAGGAGGGTGGTATGCTTGTATGCCTCCCGATGTTGTTTATAAAAAAAAACTCCTTGTATCGCTAATATTCATAGACTACGGATAACCTATTCATATCAGGTGGGCGGCGTGCTCACTTACGTAACACTATCCTAGTCACAGGCAATCGTTTCATCAATAAATCGTAGTGGGGATAGCAAAGTTGCGGTTATACCTACTCTTAATATTGCAAGCGTTTAGAGGCTACAGTAAGCACTTATGTTTGCTGTTTGCCACAATTTTTTTTTATCCAACGTCGGGAGTCATGCATGCATACGGTCCACCTGATGTAAAGTAGTTATCGTAGCCTATTAAGGCTTGTAATATATTGAGTATCACTCGCGCGATGTCTCCTCTGCTGCTTACACAGCAACTCCTTGGGAGCTTACTGGTGACCTCACTCACACACAGGAACACAACAACCCTCTATGGAGTTGTTATTTGGCTGCGGTTTTCTGTGAGTTGTAGGTACTTCCCCAGACGGGCTGCTTTGATGCGCCCTACTTCTCTTAAAACATCCAGACCAAGACAAACAGACATGTTCATGCACTCAAATGTTTGTCTTGTGTGGGACTCGAACCCACGAGCGTTGGTGTCAAAGTAGCGTCTTTCACGACTGAGCCACCGAGCTCGTCAAACCATGAAGAAAACAACCTATGGAGACCCAGTGACGCGATTTTGCATAGTAAATAAAACACTGCTACGGGTCGGGAGGTAAAGTAGAATGTGTAGCTCTTATTGGCTAGTTCCTGGAACAACATCGCGTCACTTATCGGCTTATTGGTTAAAATATTCTCTCATTGGTCAGTAAGCTCGAATCACTAAGATATTTAGGCGCTAAAATAGTTGTCTTAACGTGAGGGGGGGGGGGGGGGGCTTTATACACAGTCAAGAGGTTCATTGGTTTGTGTTTGCCACCGAAGGTGTATAAAAGGCATGCAGCTTTAAAATTATACCTCTTGAAACGCCAAAGTAAAAAGTTTAGATTCAAACTCATTCCTCAGTGTTGCCACCAAAAAGGTTCTAAAAATAATTCAATTACCTAATCAGATATTAATCCGTCGACATTAACTGATGGAGGGCCTTTGATGTGTAGAGTTTCCGAGACGGCCGTCAAAAACGAGCAGACATCTGGCAATTTTGTAAAAGCGAACCACGCCCTCTTCCGATGGACGTGTCTAGTTTGGTATATAGAGCGTAGGACATTCAGAACGGGCGGTTGTCAAATTTCAATGGTTTCCAGCAGGCGTATTTACATTGACACGGAAAATTCTCATTCGTATAGAAAAAATGTTATACTGTGTTGTCTTCAGTGAAATGTATATTCATTTTCATTTACATTGACACGGAAAATTCTCATTCGAATAGCAAAAATGTTATACTGTGTTGTCTTTAGTGAACTTTGACACCGACGCTCGTGGGTTCGATTACCACACGAGACAAACACTTGTGTTCATGAACATGTCTGTTTGTCATGATCTGGATGTTTTAAGAGAGGTACGGCGCATCAAAGCAGCCCGTCTAGGTCCTAAGTGCCTCCACCTCACGGAAAAAATAATAAAAATTAAAAATAAATAATTAAATTAAAATAAAACAAATATTTAAGGGGGGGCTCCCATACAACAAACGTGATTTTTTTGGCGTTTTTATAGATAATGGTACGGAACCCTTCGTGCGCGAGTCCGACTCGCACTTGGGCGGTTTTTTTTTATACTACGTCGGGAGGCGTACAAGTAAACGGCTGACCTGATGTAAAGCGGGTACCGTAGCCTATTAACGCTTACAATACATTAAGTATCACTAGCGCGATGACTCCTCTGCTGCTTACACAGCAACTCCTTGGGAGCTTACTGGTGACCTCACTCACACGCAGGAACACAACAACCCTCTAGGAGGTACTTCCTCAGGCGGGCTGCTTTGATGCGCCATACCTCTCTTAAAACATCAAGATTAAGACAAACAGACATGTTCATGCACACAAATGTTTGTCTTGTGTGGAGATCGAAACTACGAGCGTTGGTGTCAAAATCGCGTCTTTCACGTCTGAGCCACCGAGCTCGTCAAAACCACGTTAACCACGCTAACCACGCTAAGCTGTTATAGCCCAGTGGACAAAGGACCGTCCTATTCACCGATAGTTTCCTTGTTCAAATTTTGGTGTGTACATGTACTAGTAAATTCTAGTCTAGTCTCTGTTTTATGTACGTATTTGAAATTGTCACTTGCTCGGCGGTGAAAGAAGAAACGAGTCACGAGGAAACCAGCACGTTTCTGAAATTATATTTTGAAAGACGTGTGTCCTGATCTAAGAAGATCTAAGAAGTCTTGTTTTCTCTTTGGGTTGTCGAAGTCTGGACGGCAGTTTCTTCAAATACTTCGACTTATATGGCGGAATCCACCAAAACCTGTATTTAGAAATGGCGCAAAACTAGGAAGAAGAAGAATAACTACTATTGCGCTTAATACTATTTTAATATATAACTAGGCACGCGTTTACTTTATGCGCTTTGAAAAATTCTGCGCTAAATAAAAACTTTGACACAGATTTTCTTGTAGACGAAGAATATTACAAATTAAAATAACACCTATTATTCACTTAATAAATAAACCTACTTACGTCTAAAGCTTCAATTAAAGTATAGCCTACTTGTAACATCTTTGTAAACTGTTGTATGTTCTGGCAAATAAAAGATATTCTACTACTACTACTACTATAATTTCACGCCAAATCCCTTACGGGGTAGGATAAAGGTATTCTATTGTATTCTAATACGCCATTTGATGCTTTAAATTCTTTTAAATTACAAATATGTAAATTTAACTAACTTACTTAATTATGAAGTTAATTTTGTAACAAAATAAACTACTTTTTACATTAAAGAAAGTATAATGGTTAAAACTCAGTCTATCTATTGATTACTTACTAATATTAATTGTTATTAATGATAAACAATTATTTAAATTTGATATCAAACTGATATATACGTGATGAAATAATGTGATAGAATAATTCATATCATGTGGCAATATGTCTATGTATTGTAGTTTAGGCTTATGTTAGGAACTCTGTACATGGTGCATTAAATAAATAAATAAATCTCTTTCAAATTCATGGCAAACGCAATACTTGATATTTAATTGTTTGTTTTTTAACTCATTAGGAGAATAATCTGTCAAAAGTTTAATAATGCAATAGACAACATTGCTTGACTTAATGTTATAATAGCCTGCGTTACACAAAATTTTAAAAATAGCCACCTGTAACACTTTCTAATGTTTACAATCAATCGCTGACGCGTCGAAATGGCTGTTTCCGTGGCGCAAGATGGCGGCCAGGCGCGGGCTTCCGACAAACGTCAAAAATGGCGGGAAATGCGAGTAGTTTTGTAGATTGCATTTTACTAAGTGTTAGAAGCGACGAGAAGCGACACGAGGTGACTGTAACTTATTCTGTGTATATCCAATACTTGCTTAATACTTATTTATTTACTACGTTGGCTCGACGACCCGAATTGGATCTTAGTTTCAGACACTAAGAGAAGAGTCACATCTAGATTGAGCTCGTCCATTCCAGTCTGCTATTTAGAATGGACTCAGATCCTTTTGACCCGGTGCTTCTGACGGCGTTCAAAGTTTCCAGATCGATTGCCCACATACGATTTTTTACGGCCAGATCCGGTCCACCTGATCGCCGTCGCTTACGGTAGTCGCTTTACGATTCAATCGTAAAGCGACTACCGTAGACTATGAACACTTGTAATATATAAAGTATCACTCGCGCGACTCTACCTCTGCTACTAACTCATCTTCTTAGGAGCTTACTAGTGACCTCACTCACACGTAGGCACACAACAACCCACCGTAAAGTTGTTATTTGACTGCAGTTTTCCGTGCGGTGGAGGTACTTCCCTGCTTCGATGCGTCCTAACTCTTTTTAAAACACCCAGTCCGAGACAAACAAACACGTACTTGCTCACAAATGTTTGTCCTGTGTGGGCATCTAACCTACGAGCGTTGGTGTTAAAGTCGCGTTATTAACCGCTACGTTACCGAGAACGTCAAAAAAAATTGACTGCGCATGAAGGACCCCTCACTCACCAAAACGTAGTGTTCTAGCGCCTGTATATCTTAGCGATTCGAGTCTACTGACCAATGGGAGAATATATTAACCAATAAACGGATAAATGATGCCATTTTATTCCGTGAACTAACCAATAAGAGCTGTGCGTTTTACTTTACACACCAACGCTCGTGGGTTTGATTCCCACGAGCAATGGTGGCAAAGCAACGTAACAGCGCGTTTCGCCACTGCGCCACCGAGCTCTTCCAATCTTCCCTTTTAGTCAATGTCAGGATTTTTCGTAAGATTTTTTTTGGGCTAACTAGTACATTTTTATAATCAATGCCCAAGCTTCGCATCCATACTTCAAAATCGGTTTAATTATTGCTTTATACTTGGTTACTAGCTTCATGACGTCGACATTCTAATCGAACACGCAGGTTAAGCAACGGCGACCGCAGCCTGTCTATGGATGGGTTTATCTATCTCTCGCTTCTTCGTGCTTCGAGGGCATGTTAAGTCGTCGGTACCGGTTGTTGTCCAAAGATGTATATATGTATGTATATCCGAGCGCTACAAATCGCGGTTCTTACACACTTCACTCGCTTCTTTAACATTCATGGCTCTTTTCATGCACCTAGGATTCTAGGACCTGACGTCACCTTCCAATAAAACACGTCTAATTTGGTCATGGTAGGTAAGTCGTATATCTGTCTCGTAATTCTTTCTTCCTGCTTTATTTCCACATGTCCAGAGCATGTCCCTTCTTATTTTAACACCGACGCTCTCGTCCAGTCGAACTTTATTTCTGACATCATCATGGCGAATACAGTCTACAAGCGTTACGCCACAAATTTTGCGCAACGCTCGCATTTCGACCTAGATGTATAGATCTGGCTCTCGCTTCCATAAGTAAGCGTTGGGACCAGCACTGCATTGTGTGTAGCGAGGCGTGCCTTCTGGCTCAAGTTTCACAAGCATACGGTATACTATTGTCATTTGGTTACCATGATCGTACAATGATTGCAACATGATGAGTATCGCTAGCGCGTTGCTACTCCTGCTGCGACCGGCAACCTCATTCGTAGAAACACAACAACACTCCTGCCAGCTTCTGTCTTCTTCGACGTTAGAATACTGCACCAGGTGGACTGCTGCGATGTGTCCTATTCTTTTGCATAAGCCTTGCTTTTTTTAAAATACAAATTATTTATTTGCCATTGGGCCTTCACGGGCACTTAGACACGTCTTCATCACATCTTCGTCAACCCTTACTCATCCCACTGCAGGGATACGGGTCTCCCTTCAACCGAAGGGGTTTAGAGCATACTCCACTACGCTGCTCAAATGCGGATTGGCGAAGGCCAGCGTTTTCAAGTCGCCCGAGTGCCACGTACATAGCTTAACGACTGTCATCTATCGAAAACAGCCGGGACCGACGGTTTAACGTGCCCTCCGAAGCACGAGGTAGGTAAACCCTACAAGTTCCTCCATATACCTACAAGTTGCGGTCGACGTTGCTTAACCTGCGTGTACGGTTAGAATGACACATTCTAAGAGTAGTGATAGCCCAGCGGTTAAGGAACAAGCCTATTGCTTAACTGGTCCCCAGTTCGAATCCAGGCAGGACCATGTACCACTAAATTCGTGTTTTCGGATTTATTTTTATATATTATATATTCTTTATGGCATAACATTACACACAGAGTTAGTTACATTGAAAATAGTGTACATTGGTGAGCTTATCTCTCTAAGAGATTTCTTCCAGCTAGCCGTAGCGTGTGTGCAACAGTGCAGTAATTTTATTTAGACCGGGAGTTAAAAAGTTATGCGAAACTAAATATACCATATTAACAAATTTCATACACTAATTTATATACAAAAATACGTACATACATACATAAATACATACATATGAAATACATACACATATTCACATTTAAAATACATACTTAGTCTTTAATAATATCATTACATATAAATAACTACACATATAAATATATAAGTACTATACATATAATATCACTTATTGTGAGTAAGATAGTACCCTCTCAACCTTTTCTTGAAAGTAATTACAGTGCAACTGTCCCGTATTTGTAGCGGTAATTTGTTCCACAGCTGTGCGGCATTATTAGTGAAAGAACGAAAGTAAAAGATAGTGTTGGATGATGGATAATTCAAAGTTTTGGTTAAACAAGGACGTTGGGAACGGATAGGAGTTGATTTAAGTGAAAACCGGAATCGAAGGTATTGGGGAGTCTCAGGATTATTTAGGATTTTGTACAGATAGCATAATATGTGCACATTTCTGCGAAGGCGGATAGGGAGCCACTTCAATCTTGTACGAAATTCGGAAATATGGTCATATTTACGCAAACCGTAAATATAACGAATAGCCAGGTTTTGTAGGCGTTCTAATTTGTTAAGTAGCTGTTCAGTCGCATCTAAATAGCAAACATCAGCGTAGTCAAGAATAGGGAGTAAAAGAGACTGAGCAAGCATAACTTCAGTTTTGAATGGTAAAAAATTCTGAAACCGCTTGAGTGAATGAAAAGTGTAATGCATACGTTCACTGACTTCATTGACCTGCGCTGTCCACGATAAAGTTTCATCGATGATCAAACCCAAGTTTTTTGTTTTGTTTGTAAAAGCAATCGGTAGGCCGTTGTAGGAAACTTGCGGCAAATCACTAAATTTAACTTTGTTTTTCATCTGGCGACTACCGATAACAATGGCTTGAGATTTTGATGGGTTGACTAGGAGTCCAAAGCTATCAGCCACCCCCGAACTGCACAAAGTACATCATTCATGGCCGAAATAGCCCTGGATGCATCAGAGTAGGAAAAATGACTAAATTTGCAAATCATCCGCATAAAGATGGTAAGGAGAAGTAATTACTTTAGATAATTCGTTGATGAAGATCGAGAAAAGTAGTGGAGATAAAACACCGCCTTGTGGTACACCAGCAGTCAATAGAGCCCAATCTGATGACTATTCATCAACTTTAGTAAACAACATTGCCAGCGTCCACGAAGATAAGAATCGAACCACTCGATCACAGAGGAGGACAAGTTCAAAGAGCGAAGAATTCCAAGGAGAATGTCAAAATCGACAGAATTGATTTATGTACATATTTATCAGTTGCTCGGCGGCGAATGAAAACATCGTGAGGAAACCCACTCGTCCAAGAAATTATATTTCGAAAGACGTGTGACCTAACTTAACAAAGAACTGGTTTTTCCAGGTTTTTCCCTATGGGTCGAGGAGGTCTGACGGTAGTCGCTCCATGTAAGTCAATGTCATAAAATCCTTAGGTTTAGGTAGTGGGCCCCGCCAATCCTAATGGATTAGGGATAACGAACAAAGAAGAAGAAGACAATTACTATATGGATTCCTATTAAAAAAAGAAATACTAGCCACTTCAATGAGCGTCGCCTTTGAACCAGGTTAATAAAACCGACTAAACTATTAACAAGAACGGCCTCAGATTTCTTACTAAGTAGAAATATTACATACATACAAAAATGTTTAAATTGAGACGTTGGTTGTATGAATGGGACGGACACATAAATTAAGCTAATGTTTCGAATATTTCACTCTAATAGATCGTTTTGCCGATTAACCGCTTCAAACAGGTTTAACACCGTGACCACCGTACGATACGACACGATTTTATGCACGGATTTTATGCAATAACTTTGACACGGTACGGGAATTCGTCTTAAACTGACGAAAAGTTAGGGACATTGAAATTCGCAATAAAAATTCGCAATATTTTTTTTTTTTTTATACAACATTGGAAGCCATACAAGCATATGGCCAACCTAATGTAAAGTGGGATGCCACCTCTGTTGCTAACACAGTGTAGAGCTTATTAAAAATACTATAGGAATAGATTAATTAAGGCAGTATTGATTAGTGAGTAAGGACTTAACTACTTAAAAGATAGTTAAATAGGTTACTGCGGATGTTGCTAAGTAAAATATGAATATAATTCAATTGATTCATTCACTCAGATTGAAAATCAAAGTCAGATTAGAAAAAATAAATTTATATTAACCTGATTTTGATTTTATTATTCTTCAAAACATATTATATTTATACTTACACATTTAACATTTATGAACATTATTTATAGCATTGAAATTTATAGGATTAACATCTCTCGCCGACTTCTTTAAACATTTGCATACCTTTAGAATATAAAGTGAACATACCATACCAAATTTGTAACTTAACTCACCATATATGTAAACCACTGTATGTTCAGGCAAATAAACGAAATCTTTGAAAAATTGAATTTGAAAATAAAAATTCCTCATCAAAATTATATTAAATTAAAATCAGATTAATTAAAAAGCGATAAGAATAGATATTAGAATATACAAATAGGAAGGAATATTACTAATAATATATGGATGTCAAATCCGAAGTGTTGTGAAATGGAATTGTTTTTATTTATTTAAAAAAATATTTTTACTAATCTGATTTTAATTGTCAAAATGATGTTGAAATCAAAATCGTATTTAGATATCGATTGATGAAAAAATATTTTTGTTAATTTGATTTTGATGTTACTATGAGGTCAATGGAGACGCAGTCAGCTCAGCACGCGTATAATATTAGTTGTCACCGCAACATACGCGCGTATTACTTAAGAGTGGACTGAAATACCTTTGTCGATTGAAGATAAAGAGATTGATATACCAACTCTATATAGCTGAACCGATTGGCTAGGTCTCGTAGAAGGGATACCTATGTGTCTTATAATATTATTTTTCGTGTCGTGTTCTATCAGAAGGCGATGTCAGGAGCCTTAGGAACCGGCGAGCGTGCATGAAAAGAGCTATGAATGTGAAAGCGAGTGAAGTGTGTAAAGACCGCGTCTTATGGCGCTCGGTTCTCTCTGCCTACCCCGCAAGGGACCTGGCGTGAAGATATACATACATACAATATTATTTTTCACATCATAAAGATAGAATACAGTAAGAAATATTCACGAAACTGTTATACAATGCGAAAGTAAAATGATGTAGCAACAGAGGAAGATCCAGACTAAAAAAAATAATTACCCATGGTAAGACCAATTTTTGTTTATACAACGTCTTTAGGCATACAAGCATATGACCCACATGATAATTCCACCTCTGCTGCTAACACAGCAATTTATTAGGAGCTCACTGGTGAAATCACTGACACGCAGGAACACAGCAATCCTCTATGGGGTTATTATTTGGTTGCGGTTTTTCTGTGAGGTGGAGGTACTTCCCCAGACGGGCTGACACGTGGGCCACATGGTTAACAATGCTACTTTGTCACCAACGCTAGTGGGTTCGATTCCACACAGGACAAACATTTGTGTTGCAAACAGGGTTGTTGTGTTCCTGCGTGGGAGCGAGGTCACCAGTATTATTTTTCAAGAAATGCGTGAAGAGGTTTTTAGAGGGTCAGCAACGCATGAGTGACACCCCTGGTGTCACAAATGTCTATAGGCTACGGTGACTGTTTACCATCAGGCAGGTCGTATGCTTGATTGCCACCTTAGTGGAAAAAAAAAAGAAAAAATTAACCACCCAAGGAGTTGCTGTGTAAGCAGCAGAGGAGGCATCACGCGAGTGATATTTAATATATCTTAAGCGTTAATAGGCTACGGTACCCGCTGTACATCAGGTGGTCACCGAGCTCGTCAAAAATACTACATACTATAATATAATATTACTTTCATTTCTACCTCCGCCGTCGCGATTCTGATTGTCATTCTAACCGAACATGCCGGTTAAGCAACGTCGACCGCAGCCTATCTACGGATGGGTTTATCTATCTCGAGTTTCTCCGTACTTCAGAGGGCACGTTAAGCCGTCGGTAACGGCTGTTGTCGATAGATGACCGTCGTCATTAAGCTAAGTCAGTGGTCCTCGGGCGTCTTGACCACATTGGCCTCCGCCAATCAATTTGAGCAGCATTTGGTGGAGTATGCTCTAAACCCCTTCGGTTGAAGGGAGACCCGTATCCCTGCAGTGGGATGAGTAAGGGTTGATGTGGTATGGTATGTGGTAATACTTTACCTCCCGATATGTAGCGGTGAATTGAGTTACAACGAAATATCTTAATACGAAAGTGGAAGGAGGTAGGAGCAGGGGAAGATCAAGACTAACCTATCATGATCAAATTGGTCGTGTTTTATCAGAAGGTGATGTCAGTAGCCCCAGGAACCGGCGAGCGTGCATGAAAAGAGCTATGAATGTCAGGGAAGCGAGTGAAGTGTGTAAGGACCGCGTTTTATGGCGCTCGGGTCTAGTTTTTGAAACCAAAATTCTGCATTCGTGTGTGCTATACCTGTTGAGATAGATAAAACAACAAAATGGATGTATCGGCTATTGGTCAAACCAATTAGATATATCGGTATTTGATAAAACGCCTATAAATAAAATATGTCAGTGTTTCTAAACCTAGATATTAGGTAGTTTCTAATCAAACAAATTTGTTAAAAATCACATCATAGTATAATTATTATTCTCTGAGGTAGGTATTTAATGTAATAAAAAAAAAAAAAATGTGTATGCGTCAGCTCCGACGCACGACTGGAGTTTACTTCTTACGAACGATAATTATGAATAGAAAAAGAGGGTAAATAAACGCATTTTCTAAAATAATAAGAATAAAATTTATGTTATTCATAAATGTGAACTAGGTATATAGGCTTACCAATAACCGCACCACGTGTTTTATCCTAACGATACTTCTATCTCATTCTCTCGCACGATAATTACTATAGATGTATGTGGTTGTCTCTTTTTAAGCGGACGAGCGTAACGTTATCACTTTTTGTTAGCACTTAATTTTACTTCTAACAAAATTTCCATTTCTTAAGGAGTAATTTCCAAAAACTTAAACTATTATGACTATTTCTGACTCAGACAATCGCAATCAGAATCAGGAACACCCGAAAATAACAGAAATTAGATTCAAAACACCACCAAGTCCAGCCATGGAATTCTGTAAGAGCAAACATCCTTACATCCTCGGAAACATCGGCTGTTATAGCCTTGAACACAAAATTGCAATTCCTTAGTGTCGCTTAGAGAATTGCATGGCAGCAGCCGTAACCGCAAGTTAATAACCACAGACTACATTACTGCGACGACATGTCAAACTATCACCTGTTAAATATGAAAATAAGGCTTCTTTATACTAGTATAACCTACAATGGTTTTGCCATGAGAAACTCTGAATAAGATATGTCGTTTTTTGACAGAGTTAAAAAGAGTGAGTAACGACGATTTATCTCTCTGTTCAGATCATCATCATCGTTTGTAACATATATCACTCGCGCTTACACAGCAACTCCTTGGGAGCTTACTGGTGACCTCACTCACACTCAGGAACACAACAACCCTCAAGGGAGTTGTTATTTGACTGCGGTTTTCTGTTAGGTGGAGGTACTTCCCCAGACGGGCTGCTTTGGTGCGCCCTACCTCTCTTAAAGGTAAAGGTATTTATCGGTTTATGTTCAGATCTGGGTATTTCGGAAAGTATTTGAAGCGGATTTATACGTTTTCGACCAGGTTCCGTTAACGACAGGGTAATAGATGTAGAAAAACAACCAATTGGCATCATTCAGAAACTCCTCCTCATTATCTCACTATGACTATGACATTATCCTTATTATTTTTGACATTCTGTAAGACTATAGACAAATAATACTAAATAACAATTTCAGTTTGGCCACAGGCTTTAACCATAAACAAAAGAGTAAGTATATATGTGTTTGTATGTCAAACGCAAGGAAGTGCGTGCACTGTAAACAAAATAAATTTGTTTTTGTTGTTTGCTTCTTCTCCATATAAACTTCAACTGTGCCATATTTGATACTCGTATTTTCGTAAAAAGGGGTAAGTTTGTGCTTCACGTAATAAATTATAAAACAAAGTCCCACGCCGTCTGTCTGTTTGTCTGTTCGCGATAAACTCAAAAAGTACTGAACGGATTTTCATGTTTTCAGCAATAGATAGAGAGATTTTTAAGGAAGGTTTAGGTGTATAATTTCTTAAAGTTTTGTGTAAACCGGTTGAAATATGACGATGATTGTTGAAAATGTCGGAAAAAGTCAAGCCGCCTGGGAGTTTTCATCTAATATTATACGGATATACAGTATTAATCAATGCCACCAACATATTCGACGCAATAAGCTGATGCGACCCAAACAAAAACATGTAGGCATAATATGCACCACTACTCGTCGTGCGAATCCGGGGCAGACCGCTAGTTTACACTAAAAAAAAACAACCTGAGTCTTATCAATTGCACAGATATGTGATTTTCCATAGGTGACTGCTACTGTTCGGTTCTAGAGAAGTATTCCAAGAACTCTTAGTTTGTAAATTGAATTCCCTGTCATTTCCCAAGGTAGCAGCATGAGATTCTTGAAAAAATTTGTGAATTAGTTTTTACATCATAAGTGTAATTAATTGCAAGTGTACATAAGCTACAGTAATTGCTTAACATCAGGCAGACTACGCTTTTTATTTATACCAGGAGGCATACAAGCATACGGCCCACCTGATGTGAAGTGGTTAACATAGTCTATGAACTTTTGCAACACATTAACTATCGCCCGCGCGATGCCACGTCTGCTGCTAACACAGCAACTTCTTAGGAGCTCTCTAGTAACTCACTCACAACACCAACCCTCCAGGAACTTGTTAGTTGCTGTAGTTTTCTGTAAGGTGGAAGTACTTCCCCATACGGGCTGCATTGATGCCTCTCTTAAAATTCCTTTCCACTCTCTCTTTTTTGATATCTTAGTGATACTCAACTATGGAAAATCATATACCTATGTATTTTATTTATAATCATACATGTCATTATAGTCGGACTCTGTAGGTATACACGTGCCGGCGATACTATTGGTTCCGAATGGACACCAATTCGGGAACCAAGAGCTAGGGAAACAGGCACCTTCATGAGTCATCATCGAAATGATAAAGATGGCAATGACGAAGATAATCCGACTCATCTGTAAAAGAAAAAAAAACCAGTTGAGAATGCGCAAGCTTGCATTGCCAGAGGAACACCTGGCTTGTCAATTATATAACAATTCAATTTTTTTTTAATTTGTCGGTTATTTTGACCATGTTCCTTAAGAGAGGAACTGTGTTCCTGAACATTCCTATTCTACTTTTTTATGCTGAATCCGAATCTGAAGTCAAAATTCAAATATTCGAAAAAAAAACGCACACACAGACAAACGCACAGACAAACATATAGATTTCATATAGGAACGGTGTTCCTGAATATATGTATGTATATCTTACCGCTAGGTCCATTACGGGATAGACAGAGAGAACAGACACGCTCTATGCATGCCTCACTCGCTTCATTAACATTCATCGTTTCTAGGGCTTCTGACGTCACTGTCTGATAAAACACAACCAATTTTTTTTTACTACGTCGGGTGGCATACAAGCATACGGCGCACCTGATGTATAGCGAGTACCGTAGCCTATTAACGCTTGCGATATATAAATTATCACTCGCGCGATGCCTCCTTTGCTACTTACACAGCAACTCCTTGGGTGCTTACTGGTGACCTCACTCACACGTAGGAACACAACAATCCATCTAGGGCCGCGGTTTTCTGTAGGTACTTCCCCAGACGGGCGGCTTTGATGCGCCCTACCTTTCTTAGAAATCCCATTTGGCCTTGACTCACCTAGAATCTTGTTCTTCCTCGGCTCCTACATACTTATACTTTCGCATTGCATATCTGTTTCGTGATTCTTTCATCTTGCATTCTTTCTATATGTCCGAACCAACAGAGTATGCCTTTTTTTATATTAGCGCCGACATTCACTTTCTTACTTCATCAATGCACAAATTTTGCGCAATACTCGCATTTCGACTGCATGACGAGCTCGGTGGCGCAGCAGTGGTGAAACGCGCTGTAACGCTACTTTCGACACCAACGCTCGTGGGTTCGATTTCCACACAATACAGATATTTGTGTGCATGAACATGTCTATTTGTCTTGGTCTGCGTATTTTCTGTGTATAATAAGTATGTCTAGTACCCATAACACAAGCTTCGCTTACTTTGGGGCTAGATGGCGCTGTGTAATTTGACCGACATGGTCAGTTCAGTTGTCTAGATAAACATACGTAAATTCATTTTTTTTTTTTGTAAATACATACTTATTATACATAGAAAATACCCAGACCAATACAAACAGACATGTTCATGACATGCACACAAATGTTTGTCCTGTGTGGGAATTGTAGCCACGAGCGTTGGTGTCAAAGTAGCGTAACACCGCGTTTCGCCACTGCCCCACCGAGCTCTTCAACATGATTCGATCCTCTTCTTTATGCACGCTCGCCGTTTTCTAAGGCTCCTGACATCACCTTCATATAAAAAACGATCAATTTGGTCCTGATAGATAAGTCTTGGCCTTCCTCGACTCCGACATATTTCTACTTTCGCTCTTCTACTTTTACTCTATCTATAAGAAAGAAAATGTTACGTACCTTTTTTTCGAGAAAGTTCCTTTTAATCGAGGATGTATTAAATTTTGATCTTCAACTTCACCAGTTTATTAGAGATTTAATAATCTTTATTAATATATTATATTGCGTTCATAAAGCAATAAATATACGTCTATTACAAAAGGCGTGGCTAAATACAATATGCATTAATTCTTGTTAAATGCTGATAAAATTAAATGTTGTGCATAATTATTCATATACAGGTTGTTTTCAGTGCAAGTATTATAGTAGATACCCTAAAACTTCATTAATTCATAAGACCTCACCAAAAACATTAATATAAAAAAATAGTTTGTTTAGAATTTAAAAATTTAAAATCATGCTGCAAAAGAAAGATTAAAGTTATCATAAAACCAAAAAGTACTTCATGGATAACGAAAGGTATACATCTAAGTTGTAAAAAAAAGATCACTCAGATTTGCATATCATAAAGTGTATAATAATGTTATCAACTATATATATAATGTTAATTATATATATATAATGTTATCAACTTTTAAACTAGTAAGTAAAATTTTAGATTATGAGATAAATCAATTAAAGTCGTAGCAATATTTTTAGAAATGGAAATAAAAATAAATATAAAACCTACTCTGCTACTTTAAAAAAATGCATGAATAACGCATAAAATATAAACAATTTATAAGATATATGAGATACATCTAGTAACGTATGTAAAGTATCATGAAATTTAATAAAACGGAACAATTACAAATAAAATAAATATTACATGACATCGTGACTTCAAAAAAATGGCGTAGATGCAAACATAAATATGTTAAAAGCGGACTTAGTACGTCCTTTAAAAGAAAACAAACTAACCAAGATCCGATACGTCATTGACGAAATAGCGTTAGAACATGTACACAGAGTTATACGGTTACCACCTTACCATTGTGAATATAATGTAATTGAGTTGGTGTGGGCTCATATTAATGGATATGCTGCAAGGCACAATACAGAACCCCCATTTACCATAACAGACATGCTAAAAATATTAGAAGAAGCTTGTGAACATGTGGCTAAAGGAGACTGGGAAATGGTTGTGAATAGAACTGTTAAATTAATACGCCAGTATGGTTTTTAAAAAGGAAAATCTACAATGTTATCAACTTTTAAACTAGTAAGTAAAATTTTAGATTATGTAGACAAATCAATTAAAGTTGTAGCAATATTTTTAGATATAAGTAAAGCTTTCGATAATTTATTACATCAACATCTTTTGAATAAGTGTGAAGGCTATGGTCTCAGATGAAATACTTACAATTGGCTTACGTCATATCTCAAAAACAGAACACAATACGTGAAGGTATCAAATAAGACCAGTATTTTAATGAAAATGGTTATAAATGAGAAAATAAATAGCAACGGTGTCAGGGAAGCATTTTGAGACCATTATTGTTTTTGTTGTACATAAATGACCTACCTAAAGCTACCAACCATTTTTACACATTATTTGCTGATGATGTGTCCATAGTCATTCCAAACTTGTTTAACTCAAGGAATGATTATAATAGCAACGTTAACAAAACTATTCTTGATATTACAAATTGGTTAAAAAATAATAATTTAAAAATGAATATAAGTAAAATTAAATATATAAAATTTCACAGCCAACGAAATAATCAGAGAGCTAATGTAAGAGTACAACACGATAATCAGATTACTGATGAATGTATTAATGTGTCATTTTTGGTAATTGTACTTGATAATTATTGCACGTGAAAGCCACATGTTGCGAAAGTATGCAAGAAAGTTAATAGTTTCTCGTCTATGGCGACTAGCGAATATAACAGACCAAAAAACAGCTTTGCTAGCATGTCATGGATACGTAGCTTCAAATCTTCGATATGGTATAATAGTAATGGGAAATTCATCAGATAAAGATAGAGTATTTATAGCACAGAAACAGTACATACGATCCTTATATAGCCTCTCCTAAAACAAGTTGTAAATCATATTTTATAAAGTTAAATCTGCTGTCATTTCCGTGCATGTATATTTATGAAATGTGTCAATTTAAAAACACTCACATCCATCTTTTCGATAAAAAAGTATGCTTTACTGAGCATACTTTTTAGATACCCAAATAAACTAATATTGTCTAATATCTCTACAACATTATACCCACAGACCACAGTAGTTGTTATCCGATGGCCATTCAAATATTTAACATAGACTTACCCTTGTCAGCCTTTAAATCACCGATAAGAAAACAACTTGTAAACAAGTGTTACTATAGTACTCGTATATCCGAATTTTTAAATGACAAATTACAATTATTGATACGCTGATTGTCTAAGTAAAGCAATAAAATGTAATATAGTAATTTAATTTGATGTGTTTAAATAAATTAGCATGTCTGATTCAAACGAACTAGTAGTGTTTATTAACAACGTCAATGTACTAATGTTTGAAGCAAAATCAATTTTCTTTATTTTTTTCTTGATAATCGTAGTTATTTCAGACTCATCAAGAGGTTTAAGAAATATACTCCTATGTTCCATACTGTGAATAGGATGATAACAATCTTTATTATTATTTTTTGCATTTTGCGTAATATGAAGATTATTCAATAAATTTGCTATGTCCACGGGATTATTTATATTTGCACCATTGTGAATTATATTTTAAATTATGTTATTGATTTCGTTGTTGCCTTTTGGATACTGATTTATGAGACCCCATGTGGCTTTCGTCTTGTTAACGCTACGTTTGATATAATTTATATTTGTTTTACGCTGGGAATATTTTATAACGCCGTTTAGTTTACTTTGAAATGTCGTATTATATTTAACTTTATTCTCTGTTCTTGCATTGCGTAAATCTACATACAACTGTCTCTTTTCCTACAGGACTTTAAGATACATCCGCACTCCTGTTAGGTTTTCTCTTTAAAAAAAAATCGTTTTTTTAAGGGAAAGCACATATGACACCGCATAGTCTAAAAATCTGATGGAGTAAATACGGTCGAGATGCGAGCTTCATCTTCCTAGCGTTATCTCGTTTCTTTATCAATTAGGATCTGCGGGGCCCGTTACCTAAGACTAAAGATTTGGCGAAGATACTGATTTTTACATGGAGCGACTGCCGTCAGACCTCCACAGCCAAGAGGCAAACCAAACCTTTCTTAGGTTAGGTAACACGTCTTTCGAAATATAATTTCTTGTATGTGTTACCTCACGATGTTTGTTTTCCTTCACTGAGCAAGTGATAATTACAAATATGTACATAAATCAGAAAACACGAATTTAGTAGTAATAGTAGTAGTAGTACATGCCAGGATTCGAACCGGGGACCTGTTACTCAATAGACCGGTTCCTTATCCACTGGGCTATCATTGCTCTATATCAATCATTGTCGAGATGCGAGTATTGCGCAAAATTCGAAGCGTAACGCTTGCTGACCGCGTTCGTAATGATGTTAGAAAGAGAGTTGGTCTAAAAGAGAGTGTCAGGGTTATGATAAGAAAAGGAATGCTTCGTTGGTTTGGTCATGAATAAAGAATGCAGGATGAATAAAGAATGCATTTCCAAACCAACATACAAATACAATACGACAGTGGAAGGATGTAGGTGCCGAGTAAGACCAAGAGTCACTTACCACGACCAAATCAATGACGAGCTCGGTGGCGCAGTGGTGAAACGCGCTGTTACGCTACTTTGACACTGACGCTCGTGGGTTCGATTCCCACACAATACAATTTTGAGAGAGGTAGGGCGCATCAAAGCAGCCCGTCAGGGGAAGTACCTCCACCTCACAGAAAACCGCAGCCAAATAACAACTCCCTAGAGGGTTGTTGTGTTCTTGCATGTGAGTGAGGTCACCAGTAACCTCCCAAGGAGTTGTTGTCTAAGCAGCAGGAGGCATCGCGCGAGTGATACTTAATATATCGCAAGCGTTAATAGGCTACGGTACCCGCTTTACATCAGGTGGGCCGTATGCTTGTATGCCGTTGTGGAAAAAAAAGTATCTTCGCCAAATCTTTAGGCTTCTGTAGCGGACCCCGCCGTACCTAATGAATTAGGAAACGGCACAACAGAAGAAGACGAATTACATTGATAATACACGTTGATATAATTACAAAAAGGTCAAGCACTGTGCCACCCTACCTTGTTGCTTTATTTCTTCTCTACTCTGTGGTAACCGGATATGGTTGACGAGCTTGGAGGCGCAGTGATCAATAAGGTCACTTTGGGTTCGATTCCCACACAGGGCAAACATTTGTGTGCACAAACATGTCTGTTTATCTTGGTCTGGATGTTTTTAAGGAAGGTAGGTCGCATCAAAGCACCCCACCTGGAGAAGTACGAATTCCTCCATCTTATAGAAAACCGTAGCCAAATGGAAAGTTAAGGGAGTAAAAAACCAGTTGAGAATGCGCAAGCTTGCATTGCCAGAGGAATACCTGGCTCGTCAATTATATAACAATTCATTTTTTTTTATTTGTCGTCCATTTTGACCATGTTCCTTAAGAGATAGCAACGGTGTTCCTGAACATTCCTATTCTACTTTTTTATGCTGAATCCGAATCTGAAGTCAAAATTCGAATATTCGAAAAAAACTCACACACAGACAAACATATAGATTTCATATAGGAACGGTGTTCCTGAACATGCCTGAATCTATTAAATAATGAAATAATGGATTCTGAGGGTAAAATATCAGGAAATAAATATTCTGCCTGTTTGTTTAAAAAAACGTATAAATATAATAAACGATAATATATAGTATAATATTTTTATTAATATTAAAAAAGAATTTCTAACGTTATGTAGATAATTCAATAAGTATTTGTTACATTGAATGAAATTCAATTTATTTTCAATTTTCCAAGAATCCTATAAATTTAAAGTTTTACAATTCCTATTAAATTATTAACGAAGGAAATCCTTTAAACTTAAATCCTCCACAACCACATCAACCCTTACTCATCCCACTGCAGGGATACGGGTCTCCCTTTAACCGAAGGGGTTTAGAGCATACACCACGGTACTCAAATGCGGATTGGCGGAGGCCAGTGTTTTCAAGCCGCCCGAGGGTCACTGACTTAGCTTAACGACTGTCATCTATCGACAACAGGCGGGACCGACGGCTTAACGTGCCCTCCGAGCACGGATAAACTCGAGATAGATAAACCCATCCATAGACAGGCTGCAGTCGACGTTACTTAACCTGCGTGTTCGGTTAGAATGAACCAATTCCATATAAATTAGCAACGAAGGAACTTATTTCCATTAAGGTTTTCAATTTCTTACAAATTATTTAATTAAATTAATTTTTCCAAACACATTTATCACCATGTATAGGTATAATACCTATTCTGTTGCCATTATTGTCCTATTGACAATAATAGGGTAAATTTAACCACAAATGTAGTCACCGCTGTTGTGTTTACGTAAACAGTTATAATTATATCTGTTGGTATTTTCCCGGTTTGCGTACGGATCCAACACATAGCTGGCACAACAGGATAAACATTTGTGTGCATAAACATGCCCGTTTACCTTGTTCTGGGTGTTTTTAAGAGAGGTAGGGCGCATCGAAGCAGCCCGTCTGGGAAACTACCTCCACCTCACAGAAAACCGCAGTCAAATAATAACTCCTCGGTTTGGTGTGTTCCTGCGTGTGAGTAAGGTCACCAGTGAGCTCCTAAGTAGTTGCAGTGCTAGCAGCAGAGGAGGCATCGCGCGAGTGATACTTAATGTATTAGGTGGGCCGTATGCTTGTATGACTCCCGACGTTGTATCAAACTACAATTTTTTGTTACTACGAGTATGTTCTAACTATGCTCCTAAGGTATTGCTGTGTTAGCAGCAGAGGTGGCATCGTGTGATTAATGTATTGCAAGCGTTCATAGGCCAGAGCCGTGAGAACCCAGTGGATAAAGAAACGGCCTAGCGAATAACAGGTCACTGGTTCGAATAATGGCATGTACCATTAAAATTCGCGTTTTCGGATTTATGAATTTATCACTTACTCAAAACCCACACACGTCCAAGAAATTATATTCCGAAGGACGTGGGACCTAACCTAAGAGAGATCTGCTTTTTCCTCTGGCTTGTGGAGGTTTAAAGAGAGGTAGGGCGCTTCAAAGCAGCCCGTCTGGGGAAGTACCTCCACCTCACAGAAAACCGCAGCCAAATAACAACTCCCTTGAGGGTTGTTGTGTTCTGTGTGTGAGTGAGGTCACCAGTAAGCTCCTAAGGAGTTGCTGCAGAGGAGGCATCGCGCGAGTGATACTCAATATATTACACGCGTTAATAGGCTACGGTAACTGCTTTACATCAGGTGGACCCTATGTTTGTATGACTTCCGACGTCGCTCCATGTAAAAATCAGTATCTTCGCAAATCCTTGGGCTCAGGTAGCGGACCCCGTCGATCCTAATGAATAAGAAAACGAGATAACGGGAAGAAGAAGAAGCGTTCGTAGGCTATGGTAATGGTAACCTCTTTACATCAGGCGGTGCGTACGCTTGTATATCTCTCAATGTTGCTAGTGCTCTAAATATTTATTGGTAACATTATTTCTATTAAATAATGTTATTGGATATCTTCATACATTTAATATCAGTTTAAGACTCTACTTAAAAAAGCTAGAAGAGATTTCTTTATTATAGAGCTCAGAATACAGAATAACCCAGAAGGAGCCTACAGCCGATAATACATGCGGTCTGCTGTGTCCAGAAACATTTCGCAATCCCCCGCACTCCTCATACTTCCCACCCGTACAGTATTGCTAGCTTAGTGAGAGTTCGCCTCTTTTAGGGTAAATTAAAAGGGTTATATTAATATTAAAGATGTTATATTAATATACTGTTATGCATAAAAAAATGCTTTAGTAAAATAAAACACAAGTAATTTACAAAAAATAAGTCTTCGCTTAGGTCAAACAGACATGTTCATGCACACGTCCGTCATGCATGAGTCAAAAAAATGATAATGATACCAAAATCCACTTTCATACATATTAATTCTAGATGTAAGTGGATTTTACATATTTATCACTTGCTCGGCTGTGAAGGAAAACATCGTGAGGGAAGCGCACACGTCCTAAAAATTATATTTCGAAAGACGTGTGACCTAACCTAAGAAAGATCTATATCGATAAAGTCACACCGATAAAGTCGTGATACCGAAATATATATATATATATCGGTATCACGACTTTATCGGTGTATATTAAAACAACTTGGGCAAAAAATGTATCTGATTATGCCAAACCATAGATTAGGTCACTTGTATTAATATTGTATCGATTTATCGACAATAGTGCCGACCTGTCATGAATACTCGATATCGTTACCTCGATCGAATAGTACAATAATTGCTATTGTATCTTTGATAGGTTATCAACAGCGGTCGAACATAGACCTAACAAGAGATAGACACGACAAAGTGTTATTAGTTTAATTAAATTTAAGTTCGAGTGGTCGCATGATGAGCTTGTGCTACTGCCTTCCTCATCTGTGCGAGAACGTTAATAAGTTTTTCGCGCTTCCACTTGGCGCGAATGTGTGTGCCGAGACAACGCTTCAGCTAGTGCAGGAATTTAAATACTTGCTTGTCTTTTGACACCTTTAACTACTCATTAGCCCTTCTTCTCTTCTCATATTGGGCATCGCAGACAACTTTACGTACCAGGTCACGGACAAACTTTGAATGTTTGGTTTGAATACCATTTAGCGTCGCTGGTCTGATTATAAAAGTTTTATGTTTTATGCCGTTTCGACCAGCGGATAATTTACTAGTTTCGTAGCCTTTTCGCAGGTCAACAGCTATCTCTAACCGCGTCGCCGCCATTTTTGGGTGTTTACAGATGTGAGTTCTTATTTTATTCATGAAAGTGTCCTTTCGTTATCCTGTTTCCTAATAATTTTTTTTACGTCGGGAGGCATACAAGCATACGGTCCACCTGATGTAAAGCGGATACGGTAGCCTTTTAACGCTTGCGATATATTAAGTATTACTCGCGCGATGCCTCCTCTGCTGCTTACACAACAACTCCTTGGGAGCTTACTGGTGATCTCACTCACACGTATGAACATAATAACCCTCTATGGAGTTGTTATTTGGCTGTGGTTTTCTGTGAGGAGGAGGTACTTCCCCAGACGGGCTGCTTTGATGCGCCCTACCTCTCTTAAAACATCTAGACCAAGACAAATAGACATGTTCATGCTCACAAATGTTTGCCTTGTGTGGGAATCGAACTCACGGGCGTTGGTGTCAACGTTGGGAGCTCATTCCACAGCTTGAGAGTTCTCGGAAGAAAAGTGTCTGTCTTTTCTTTGTATAATAAGTACATATTTACAAAAAAAATTGAATTAAAAAAATATTAAAGAAAAACCCTTGGCCTTAAAAGGCGCTTACCAGCAGCATATATGACGCCGCAATGGTGCGATGGGGAAAAAGATTATGAATGGCTTAAAATAAACTGTATATAGATTTTTTTTCTAAATGGAAAATTTGATTTTAGTTTTACAGTTTCAAATGACCTTTCATATTCGCTTTTCGGCTTTGCCGCGTCTATATGTTTATAGGTCTATGGTCGATCAAACAGTCATCGATGACATATCATTGACTGGCCTTAGCATGTGGCTTTACGTTTATTTTATGCATTTCATGATGATTAGTAATCACTATTGTCTGATGATCTAAGTGATCGCTCTTGGTTGAAACTACACAGGGTTTTTTCTACCGGTGAGGCCGAAATTTCGAAAATGATGCCAGACCTAAAATGCAAAGCAGAGCAGTTGTAAAGAAAAAGGCCCATTGAACAACAGGCCCCTCTTTCGAATCCTGACATGTACCACTACATTCGGATTTATGTATATCTTCACGTCCCTTGCGGGGTAGGCAGAGAGATCCGAGCACCATAAGACGCGGTCCTTACATACTTCACTCGCTTCTGTGACATTCTTAGCTCTTTTCATGCACGCTCGCCGGTTCCTGGGGCTCCTGACATCACCTTCTAATATAACACGACCAATTTTCTTTTGGAAAAACAGGTGGTCTGAAAGAGAGTGTCGGTGTTAAGATAAGAAAAGGCATGCTCCGTTGGTTCGGACATGTAGAGAGAATATGGGACGAAATAATGATGAAACAGATATACAATGCAAAAGTGGAAGGATGTAGGAGCCGAGGAAGACCGAGACTAACCTACCATGACCAAATTGGTCGTGTTTTATCAGAAGGTAATTTGTGTATAAATTTGTAATTATTACATGCTCGGCGGTGAAAGTCCAAGAAATTATATTTCGATAGACATTTGACCTAACCTAAGAAAGGTCTTGTTTTCCCTCTGGGTTGTATAGGTGTGATGGCAGTGGCTCCATGTCAAAATCAGTATTATCCAAATCCGTAGGTTTAGGTAGCGGACCCCGCCAATCCTAATGGATTAGGAAACGGCGTAACGCTAGGAAGGAGAATGCCATACATAAATGTAGGGAAATCAAACCGAAAGCTACTGGAAAAGTCTCTTTTATCCCGAATATCAAAAATAGCACATCTTTCGTTTTTACAAGAATGTGACTGACATTTCTGTCACATTTCCTACTGATCCCACACAAAATATCACGATGTTTTTTGTTTTTCGCCCATGAAAATGTAGACCCACAAAACAAGGACTAACACACACCCGGATGTGCGTTAGTCATTCTTCCGCGAGGGGCACCCTCTGGGACCCGATGGGAGGGAGGCGGTGAACTCTCATGAGTTCCCTTTCAGACGGCCGGACGAGTTATGTCAGACTCCTACTGACTAAACACCGCCTATGGATGCATTTAGCCGGGAAGGCTTTAAAAGCTTCATCAGAGACGATCGCCACAAGGGATACGGGGTGACGTAAGCGTCACTCAGTTACAGATACGCTTAGAAAATGATGGCCTGTCTTGAGGAGAAAGTTTGTTTGGAGATCTAATAGGACGCTTCGCGGACCAATTAGGTCAAGTTACGTCAGTCTTTGTCTTCCTCAGTTCCCACATCATTCCACTTTCGTATTATATATCTGTTTTATCATTCTACATTATTTCTAGATACCTGAACCATTGCAGCATGCTTTTTCTTATCTTAACACCGACACTCTCTTTCAGATCACCTTTCTCCCTTACGTCGTCATTACGAACGCGGTCAGCAAGCGACAAGTCAAAAATTTTGCGCAATGCTCTCATCTCGACCGCATTTATTCTACTTTCATGCTCTCTCTGCCATACCCTGCTCTCACTTCCATAAGTTAGCGTTGGGATTATTCTGTTACATATCTAGTCTTGCCATAAATACACAAAGAAAAAAAAAATCTTGCAAATACCATTTATTACTTTTATAGTGTGTTAGTTTAATACATAAATATAAAACAATTTAAAAAGCTTATTCGAAGTGGTCTCCATTGGCTGCCATACAGTCCTTTAAACGTTGAGGCCAGTTATCAATAGAAGCACGCACTCTTTCCATGGGAAAATTCTTCACTGCCAATCGTACGGATTGTTTTAGGGACTCCAAATTATCATAGCGTTTAGAGCAAGCCGTACTCTCTAAAACTGACCATAAATCATAATCCAGCGGATTAAGATCTGAACTAGACGACGGCTAGTCTTCAGCTCTGATGAAGTCCGAAACGTTCGTTTCCAACCAAGACTGCGTAGCCCGAGGTTTATGACCCAGCGCCGAGTCTTGCTGGAAGGACCATTCTTGGTTATTGAACATGGTGTTGTTAAGGGGCTTCACTACCTTCTTAAGAATGGTATCTTGATACACTTGTGCCGATATTTTGATACCTTATTCATAAAAGTCATGGCTCAGTCACTCCTTCATAGCTAATACCTCACCAAACCATCACTGAAGTCGGATAGTGCCCATGTTGCACTCTGTCGACTAATTGGGAAGCTTCCTTAGAGCTTTGAGCATAAATACGGTCATTTTGTTTGTTAAAATGTTGCTCAATTGTAAAAATGTTCTCATCCGTAAATATATTTTTTTCTGTGACCTCCCTTTGCGTACCGCTTCACTAGTTGTTTCGCTTTTACCACCCTATTCTTTTTTAAATTATCAGTTAAGAAATGACCAGTACGTCTCTTATACGCTGCAAGTCCTAAGTCATCTTTTAAAATACGCGACATGGTTCTAGTTGCTATCCAAGCCAAGCATATGGAGAGTTTTAAAAATTGCACCTACTTTGTGTAATGCAATCACAGCGATTCGGTTCTCTTTATCACCCCACTCCATTTTAATATCGCAAAATATTGTACAATGTATTGGCGCCAAAATGAGAAAAATCAATGAACAATCATATAAAAATGACAGATTCCAAATTCAAATGTAATACTTTGTTTATTTTTAATTGTGACAGTATTTATGGCTAGACTAAGTATATTATTAGGCTTTTTTTCATTTTATCACCTACACTCTCTTTCAGACTAACTCTTTCTGTTTCGTAATTCTTTCTTTATGTATTACGAGTAGTTCTGTAAGAGAGTGTCAGTGATAAAATAAGATGTCTCATCGTAAGCTCGGCGGAAGGCGGAAGGCATACAAACCGATCGTAAGCAAACAACACTTGCGATACAGAATGTTCGCGTCTTGCCACCCTTGACGAGTTCGGTGGTGCAGTCGTAAGTACTTTGACACCAACGCTCGTAGGTTCGATTTCCACACAGGAGAAACATTTGTGCGCATGAATATGTCTGTGTGTCTTGGTCTAGGTCTCATCTGGTCTAGGTCAGTATAAGAGAGGTAGAATGCATCAAAGTAGCGTCTGGGTAAGAACCTCTACCTCACAGAAAACCGCAGCCAAATAACAACTCTCTGGAGGGTTGTTGTGTTTCTGTTCGGTCACCAGGAAGTTCCTAAGGAGTTGCTGTGTTAGCACAGTGGTGCCATCGCGCGAGTGATACTTAATGTGTTGCAAGCGTTATTTGTGTACGGTAACCGTTTTACATCAGGTGAGTTGTATGCTTGCACAAAAAAATATATAGGTAGTTAATTAATTAAATAATGATTCGGCCATTATTTTTCAAAAGACAATTTGATTTAAACTACTTTGAATAACATATAGACCGCCTGACGAGGATTCGTGTAGAGGCGAAATATATGTCGCAGAGACGATCGGAACAGTCAGAGTAGCTACGGCGGGCTACTAGGCGGGCAGCTAGGGCCGGTGCCGATCTGATTCGGTAAATTGGGGACGATGTGGATTCACTTAGCTGCTGCCTCCAGCACTGCAGAAGTATGCACAACATGTAATAGATTCCGCAGGGCCACCGACCACAGGTCAGCCTCGGACGATTGCCCGGCCAGATGACATGGTGAGAAGAGTTACATGCCACTGTAAATTATGGATAAGCAGCAACACAACAACAATGGCAACTCTACTAGGTATTAAGGTGGGACAAGTTAACTTCGCAGGATCTGAATCCGCCACAAAAGAACTGATATCAATCGGTGAGGAATTGGGTTTAGATATTATATTAGTATCAGAACTGTAGAGATGATCGAAACAGTCAAAGCAGTGTAAAAGTGGCGGGTGCATGTGGTTCATGTTTCAGATGGTGGACATTCGTAGAGACGACCAGAGCAGCCGAGGCAGAGACTGCCGGAGCAGCCATAGCAGCGGCGGCATGCACCTACCAACGGTAGCGGAAGCACACAAAGTAGTTTAAATCAAATTGCCTGTACTATATATATATATATATAATTGTTTAGATCAAATTACAAATATATATGTACAATCCGAAACCATGAGTTTAAATGTATATCGCTTCTTTTTTCACTGTGCCATCACTATTCTACTATACCTATACATGCCTATCTGCCAATCACAGACAAACAATATTGCTAAGAAATTAAAGTTCACTAATTAGAAGCCATAGATGTCTGAGAACTATTTGTCACAGAATTTATACCTTTACAGAGTTTGTCAAAGGACGGTACTAACTGTTCGCTTTGAAATGCAATTAAGGTTGAGTTGCATTGTTCAGATTTTTTGTTATTATTATGATTATTGAGAGGACGACGACCCCAGTGGTGGTTATCCTCATATAGTTCCAGGATGTTTTTTGGCTGATCCTCATCAGGATCCAGGAACTGGTCTATAACTTCACGCCAAATCTCTTGCAAGGTTGGCAGGAATAACCGAATTCCACATGACTCGGTACTTACACACCTCACTCGCTTTTTCATTGAACGTTCGCCAGTTTCTAAGGCTCCAGACATCAACTTCTGACAAAATACGATCAATGTGGTAATTGTGGGTAATTCTTGACCTTCCTCTACTCCTACATCCTTCTACTTGCGTTGAATATCTGTTTCGTAATTCTTGCATTCTTTCTACATGTTAGATGAATTTAAATGCGTGAAGAGGTTTTTAGAGGGTCGGCAACGCATGAGTGACACCCCTGGTGTTGCAAATGGCCATAGGCTACGGTGACTGTTTACCATCAGGCAGGCCGTATGCTTGATTGCCACCTTAGTGGTATAAAAAAAGAACCAACGGAGCATGCCTCTAGTTATTTTAACACCGACATTATCTTTCAGATCAAATATTTTTCTTACATCGAACTCGGCTAACAGCGAACTCTGTCTACAAGCGTGGCGTAACCACAAATTTTGTGTACGCTTACATTTATACCGCATTTATCCTACTTTCATGCTCTCTCTGTCATATCCAGCTTTTGCTTCCATAAGTAAGCATTGGGAGCAGCATTGCATCGTGTATAGCGAGCTGTGTATTCTGGCTCAAAATTTTACTGCTAAGAAGTTTTACAACGCTCCATCCACACTATTCCCAGCACTCACTTCTCGAAGTAACATAATTTATTTAAAAACTAATTATCAAAATGGCTATGGACAAATGTTTTTTACTCAATTGATGCCTTCTTGTCCTATAAGCATAATACTATATAAAATTGGCATTTACATAATTGACATATTTAACATAAATATTATTATTGTGACATTTCCGAAATTGAAATTTGCACGCCTATGTGCTATGGAAACATATGAGAAATGTAATACTTGCAACTTAATATAAACTACTTTGTAGCACACAATACAAAATCTTTGTGGCATTTTAATTGTTAAATTTGACTTTCCCAAAAGAACGTATGAATCTAAAACAAACTCTAATTGTAATACCTAATAAGATCACATGTAACCTTGTTTTAGGTTAGTGTTACCTTACGTAACCAAGTTCTAGCCAAATAAGTTATCTATCTATCTAATAACCCCAACATTCGTGGCTTCGATCTCACACGAGACAAACATTTGTGTGCATGATGTTTGTCTTGGTCTTGTTTTAAGAGAGATATGGTCAAAGCAGCCTGACTGGGGAAGTACCTCAAAGAAAACCGCTGCAAATAACATGTGCTTGGAGAGCCGTTGTGTTGTATAGCTTGAGCTGCATAGCTGTACCAGACGTACATTTACACAAGAATTAAAGTAATAAATAGATCCATATTTCAATGGTAAAATGTCGCATCAATAAAACCGTACCTTTAGCGACTTATTATAATAGGTAGTTAAAGTCGGTAGACGGTGTGGTGTCCCTCCCTTTTACTCCTACCTCTATTCACCTGCACCTTACAATGATCGCTGAGAGATTCCTTGGGTTTATTTACGAAGAAAATTATTTTTCGTTAAATATTTTAAACAGGCTTTTTGAAAGTTCGCATTCATTAAAATCATAGTTGAAAAACTTACTATAGATACGACCTCAAAATCAAAATGGAGTCGCTTCAGTCATCACATCTCCCAACAGTAAACGATGCTTTGACACGAAAAAGGTGCTTAAAAACTACATCGAGCCATTAGCTACTAACTACTATTGTACGGTAGTACCCAGGTATTTTAAAATGAAACTAGCGAAATTGCTAACAGGACGCACCACTTGTATTCGAAGATCGTCAAAGTAAGAATGAAGTGAACAAAGGTTTTGATGTTCACTAAGAAAAATGACTTGATAATGGGCTGGTAAAGTAATAAATTAAACATGATCTTGTTGCCGCTATGAATTAAATTGGCGTTTACTGAAATATGACTTTTTTTTATACTACGTCGCGAGGCATTCAAGCATACGGCCAAAAAAATACTTTGCGAAAGTCCAATTTACAGGCAATTTGATCTAAACTACTTTATGTGCTTCCACTCCCGATTAGTTTGTGCGAACTACTGCCGGCCGGCACCCACCCACTACCGTTAGTAGATGCATGGCTCTGCCATGGCTGCTCCGGTCGTCTCTGCGAGTGTTTTACCATCTGAAATGTGAACCACTACTAAGTAGCATGTTATTGTAACGACTAACATCTACAGCGTCATCGCGGTGGCTAGGTGGAGCTGTGAAGCTCACTGTCGCCCGTGTCTGGACTGACGCAGTATAGGGAGGGAAATTTGGAAACAGTTATAATCGTTTTACCGGCGTTCTAAAATGGGCCAAATCAAATTTTTTTTTTGAAAATATAACTGAAAGATGATGAATGAAAGATGAATTGCGGAATGAAAGAGAATGTGATGTATGAATGTGTTTATTTATATGTAAATTGTGACAAATTAGCGAATGTTAAAAAATAGCCTTGCCCACGGCAGGGGTGCTAGTATTAAAAAAAAAAAAAAAAACATCTACAGCGTCTGAGGATGCCTCGTGGAGAGAAACACATGTCGCAGACACGACCGGAGCAGCCAGAGCAGTAACGGTGGCAGGTGCATGCCGTTCACATTTCAAAATACCTGGATACTACCGTACAATAGTAGTTGATAGCTAACGGCTCGGTATAGTTTTTAAGCACCTTTTTCTTGTCAAAGCATCGTTATTAAAAAATATATGACAAAATGCATTATAGCCTTTGAAGTTGTGCTAGTGTGGGCATCTGTATAGCTTTAGTACCTACTACCCTGCCATCACACAGTCAATACTAGTACGGAGGGTAGAAAATCTGACATAACCAGTTCGTTCGCACGAAATGGTATCTTTGGAAGGTCTCACCTCCTCCCTTCCATTTTCCGGAGGGTGCCCCTCACGAAGAATGACTAATGCACACCCGCGTGTGTGGGTTAGTCCTATTTTTGAGGGTCAACAATTTTCTTGGGCGAAAAACAAAAAAATAATACAATAGGTCCTTTATAAGTGTAGTCTTTTTTTATACAACGACAAACAAGCATACGGCCCACCCGATTTAAAGCGGTTACCGTAGCCTATAAACGCTTGTAATCTCTGCTGCTAACACGGCAACTGCTGAGGAACTTACTGATGACCTCGCTCGCACGCAGCAACACAACATCCCTCTAAGCTAAGGAGTTGTTATCTGGCTGAGGCTTTCTGTGAGGTGGAGGTACTTCCCCAAACGGGCTAATTTGATGCGTCCTACCTCTTTTAAAACATCCAGACCAAGACTATCTATGGATGGGTGTATCTATTTCGAGCTTCTCCGTGCTTCGGAGAGTACGTTAAGCCGTCAGTTCTTCTTAACGTTGTTAACCCGTTTCATAATACATTAGAATAGGCAGGGTCCGCTACCTAAGCCTAAGGATTTGGCGAAGAAACCTACTGATTTTTATATGCAGCGACTGCTGTCGGACCTCCACAACCCAGAGTGAAAACCAGACCTTTCTTAGGTCAGGTCACACGTCTTTCGTGTAACCTAATCTAAGAAAGGTCTTGTTTTCCTCACGATGCTTTCCTTCACCGCCGAGCATAATAAAGATAAAAGATAAAAATTATTTATTTGCCTTTAGACCCTCACGGGCACTTAGACACGTCTTACATTTTCAATATTATATCTTATCATTTTTTTTAAGTTTTTCTCTTTTTTAATCTACCAGCATTTCAAATGACCATTGGCGAAGAAGAAATGCCAAAAGAAACTTGCCAATATAGGTCTTTTTTTTCCAAATCATCTTATACATATTACAATAAATATAATGAGTGTACATATAGTGATATCAAGTGGTACATTTAAAGTTATATTAATTCACGTGCTGAATCATTTCCATACATCTCTGTCAGTTAGATATTCATCGATTCTGTAATAACCCTTCTTACATAGAGTATTTTTGATGTGACAATTACAAGTATGTGACATGTGACAATTACAAATATGTATCCGAAAACACGAATTTAGTGGTACATGTCAGGAATCGAACTGACGACCAGGGGACTAGTTGATCACTAGACCGGTTCTTTATCCACTGGGTTATTTCTGCCCCTTTTTTTATACCACTAAGGTGGTAATCAAGAATACGGCCTGCCTGATGGTAAACAATCACCGTAGCCTATGGACATTTGCAACACCAGGGGTGTCCCTCATGCGTTGCCGACCCTAAATCCTGATCAGTGCCTATATGTATATCTATAGCTAAGAGTTTATAGCTACATGATAAATTTCAAAGTGACAACAACGTGTAATGCTTACCATAAAATGGTAAAATCTTAATTCAAGCCTCGAAACGTTTCCAAGATTAAAACATACAGACATACAGACAGGATGATGTAGCGCTTACCTCTGCAGCACTAGGAATGCATAAACAATTTGAATTACTAACACTAGAAATGAATTTAAGATTATTCCGAACAATTTTGTTTTTATACAACGTCGGGAGGTATCTTGGAGGCATACAAGCATCTGGTCCACCTGATGATATAAAGCGGTTACCGAAGCCTATAAACGCTTGCAATATTTTAAATATAACTCGCGCGATGCCACCTCTGCTGCTAACACATCATTTTCTTGGGAGCTTATTGGAGACCTCACTCACGTCTCACACGCAAGAACACAACAGCCCTCTAGTGAGGTGGCTCAGTCGTGGATGACGCGACTTTGACACCAACGCTCGTGGGTACGATTCCCACACAAGGCAAACATTTGTGTACTGGAACATGTCTGTTTGTCTTGGTCTGGATGTTTTAAGAAAGGTAGGGCGCAACAAAGCAGCCCGTCTGGGGAAGTACCTCCACCTCACAGAAAACCGCAGCCTAATAACAACTCCCAAGAAGGTTGTTGTGTTCCTGCGTGTGAGTGTGGTCACCAGTAAGCTCCCAATGAGTTGCCGGTTAATCAGCAGAGGAGGCATCGCGCGAGTGATACTTAATATATGGCAAACGTTAATAGGCTACAGTACCCGCTTTACATCATACGGTGGGCTGTATGCTTGTATGCCTCCCGACGTAGTATAAAAATAAAGAAGGGCTGCTTTGATGCGCCCTAACTCTCTTAAAACACTCAGACCAAGACATTTTTTTTTTAATGTGGCCTGGTAAAATGTCTTCATTACGCCTGATGGAAAGCGTCAATGAGGACCAGATGAGAGAACAACCATCACGGTGATTACCGCTGTGCTTGCTGTACCCCCCTTGACGGCCCGCTAAGGTGCCTCTTCACACCTCGTCTGAACGACCCAGGATTATAGGAGGAGGGGAACACATGCGCCGGAAGCGAATTCCACATTTTGACAGTCCGACAGAGAAATGAGTCGCTGAACTTATTAGTACGGAAGGTCAGCAACCCAATTCTATATGATTGTGATCTCAGTGCAACACTAGTGTTCCAGAGGAGGATGGGAGAAGGAGGGACGAGGTCGAAAAGTTCCTCAGAACATTCTACCAATATCCCTACGCAGCCGAAGAGGATCAAGAAAGTTAGTGACCTTAGCGCTATCTATGATGCGTATAGCGCGGCGCTGCATTCTATCAAGAGCGTCAAGTAGATATTTGGTAGACCCATCCTCTGGGATGCAGCGGTATGGGCGGCGCATGGGCGAGCTTGCGCTTTGTATAAAAGGCAGCGCTGCTCTGGCGTGAAAAACCGTCTCACCCTGTTCAGGATTCCGAATGTGATATTTGGACAAAGGGGGAAACAAATGTACATTCTGTGTACTAAGTATCGGGAATTTGTCAATAAAACAAAAAATACAAATTATTCATCTAAATTTATTTTATCGCCTTCAAAGTAGGCCCCATCGCTTGCAATACAACATCTCCACCGCTTCACCCAGTCTTCCATACATTTTTCATAGGCTATTTGCGGTATGGCCTTTAGCTCATTCAGCGAATTTTCTTTTATGGCTTCTATCGACTCAAAACGTTTTCCTCGAAGTGGTAATTTTAACTTGGGAAATAAAAAAAAGTCAGACGGAGCCATATCAGGTGAATACGGTGCTTGGTCGAGAACTTTTGTTGAATTTTTCGCTAAAAACTCTTTCACTATAATGGCTGTGTGTGATGGTGCATTATCATGGTGCAGCATCCATGAGTTGTGTTGCCACAAATCTGGACGTTTTCGGCGGATACCCTCACGCAAACGCTTCATGACGCCTAAATAATATTCTTTATTCACTGTTTCTCCCTCTGGAAGGAATTCGGAGTGAACCACACCACGGTAGTCAAAAAAAACTGTCAGCATCACCTTGATTTTGGAGCGACTTTGCCGCGGTTTTTTGGGTTTCGGCTCGTTTTCGAGACGCCATTCTGAAGACTGTTGGCTTGTTTGCATGTCGTACTCATAAACCCATGTCTCGTCGCCAGTTATTATACGTTTCATAAAGGTCGGATCCGTAGAAGCTCGGGAAACCATGTCTTCAGCGACATGCTTTCGCTGCGCTTTTTGAACAAAATTGAGCTCTTTTGGAACTAGTCGAGCGGCGACGCGTTTCATGCCTAAAATGTCAATGAGAATGTTGTGGACGGACTTAAAAGATATGTTCACCTCACTAGCCAACTCTCTCAGACTCATACGTCGATTTTCGAGCACTAGCTTCTTGATTCTGTCGATGTTTTCTCTGGTCGTAGCGGTTGAAGGTCTACCAGAACGAGGCAAGTCTACTACTACTTCTCGGCCTTCTTTAAAAGCCTTATACCATTCATAAGCCCTTGTTTTCGATATACACGATTCGCCGTAGGTATTTCGCAACATTTTTAGTGATTCACCACATGAAATATCATTTGAAACACAAAATTTAAGGCACACTCTTTGTTCAACAATATTTTCCATTGTAAAAATCGCCGAGGACTCAAAACTATGACCAACAAAAAGTGTAGTTTAAAACAAATTAAATGACAGATCCCGCTCAAATTTTGCGCGCTAAATCAGTACAGTGCTACCAACATGCAGTAAAAAAATTAGAACGACCTCTTTTACGCGGGTCTTTTTATTGACATATTCCCGATACTTTTTACACAGAGTAGTATGCTTTTCAGAATTCCGTACAATCATAGTACATCATTATATGGCTCGAGAGCGTCGTTGCGTGTGTCATTCTAACTGCACACGCGGGTTAAGCTACCTCGACCGAGGCCTGCCTGTGGATGGGTTTTTTCTATGTGGGGTTTCTCCAGGAACGTTAAGTCATCGACCCTGACTATTGTCGATAGATGACAGTAGTAAAGCTAAGACAGTGGCCATCGGGTGGCTTGAAATACACTGGCCTCCGCCAACCCGCAGTTGAGCAGCGTGGTGGAGTATACTCTAAACCCCTTTGGTTGAAGGAGACCCGTATCCTAACATTGGGATGAGTAAGGGTTGATGAGGTACTTCTTATTGAAAAAAAAAATTGTATCAATCGGTAAGCTGAAGTGGCGGTGGGCAGGCCACATAGGCCACAAAGAACCGATGGCCATTGAGGCAGATAAGTTCTCGAATGGCCCCTCTAAACGATGGACCGAAGAATTGAAGAAGTAGAAATTAAAAAAGTAGTATTGTCAAGGCTACGGTAACCGCTTTGCAGCAGGTGGGTCGTATGGTTGTATCCCTCCCTACTCCCTTGTCATTATCACTCGCTAGGCGGTGAAGGAAAACATCTTGAGGAAAACCGCACGTCACGTTCTCGAAGGACAACCACGAATTAGAAAACGCAGAAAACAACAGACAGGCTACTTTGATTGCCCTACCTCATGTGACCAGCCCACTTCCATTCAGCTTATTTATCCTTCGGGCTACGTCAGTACCTTTCGTTCTACTGCAGATATCCTCATTTCTATCACGTAGCGAAACCCCGAGCATAGCCCTTTCCATAGCACGCTGTGCGACGTTCGTCTTCCCCATACGGCCCGCAGTGAAGGGCCACGTCTCAGTTCCATGTATTTTTTTTATAATTCTTCAGCATAGTGGCTCCTCTTTGCCTGATGGTAAGCGAAAGTGGAGCCCAAATCGCAACTACAACTGACAAAAGACTACACAGTGTCCTGTCAGTTTACGCTGCCATGCTGACCCGCAAGATGCTTCTTCACGCTTCATTTGAAGGATCCCACATTGTAGGAAGGATGGAACACATGTGCAGGCAATGCGTTCCAATTTTTAATGGTACGACAAAGATAGGAGTTGCCGAACTTTTTGGTACGCGAAGAGATATTCTCAACAGTGGAACGATGACATTGCAAGCCCGCACGTGTGGTTCTATGATGAAAGGGAGAGGGCGGTGTAAGAGAAAACAGTTCTTTAGAGCACTCGCCATGGTAAAGGCGGAAAAATACGCTTAGAGAGATTATGTCCCTACGGAGTTGAAGAGGTTCTAGGTTTTTGGTGACCTCTTCGTGGTCAATTATGCGAATAGCCCGTCGCTGCAACCTATCGAGAGCCTCGAGAAGATACTGTGCGGAGTCGTCCCAGAGATGCGAGCAATACTCCACGCAGGCCCGAACTTGTGTCTTATAAAGCACACTGTTCGAAGACTTGAATAATGAGCAACTCTCACCCCTTCTGTATTTACACACGTGTTTAAATAAACCCCTCTCGGTCGCGGGCAACACTGATTGAAGACTATTTAAGGTAGTTATCCGCCACAAAAGGCTGGCAACCCAACTGAAATGGCAATACTGGATCGTTAGCCACAAAATGTACTTTTTATGCGTCAAAAAAGATAAAAGTTTTGAGGCAAAGCGTATATATAAATTTGTATGCATGACTGTTTGTACGATACATTGAATCTTTTGTCATGTATGAGAATGGTCATAAATGCTACTTTCTCTATCTATCACGCCAAGTCCCTTGTGTGGTAGGTAGAAAGAACCGAGCGCTGTAAGACGTGGTCCTTACACACTTCGTTCGCTCCTTTAACATTCATAGCTCCTTTCATGCATACTTACTAATTCTTAACAACTTGCTGATAATCTCAGTACTCAGTACTCAATTATTATTTGGTTGCGGTTTTCTGTGAGGTGGAAGTACTTCTCCAGACGTAAGACGGAAGACTTCTACTTTGTTAAGCCCTCCCTATCTGCAGTGAGATGTCATTTGATTACGGTCTTTTGGAAGGTGGAGGTACTTCTTCAGACGGGTTTGTTTATTTATTATCGCTATACCTATCTATTGGTAGAACCTATGTAGTTCGATATAATGTGCCACTGGCAGGTTTGAAGAACGTGGTGGTGGAGTTGTTAACACCAATGCTCGTGGGTTCGATTTCCAGATAGGATAAACGTGCATGAATATGTGTGTTGGTTTTGACGTGTTGTAAGAGAGCGTATCAAAACAGGGGAAGGGGAAGTGCCGTCCCCAACGGGGCAAGTACGCTATAGTGAGTTGTTATATGACTGCGGTTTTCTGTGAGGTGGAGGTACTTCCCCAGACGACTTGCTGTGATGCGCCATACCTCTCTGTTAAATACATGTGAAATGCATAGGACCGTAAGAAAAAAAAGTCGCTAACATATCTATTTGGTTTAATATTAAAAAAAAATGTATTAAGTTTCAAAAGAAATGCGGATTAAATAAATACAAATATAAAATTCTCACGAGCGAAGTCGAAAACACAGCTAGTGCAAAATATTTTACATACAAAACGTGTATGTAAATTCTGACGAACGCGTGCTCTCAACAACAGACAAGCGCAGACTGATTTGAATTTAGAATTCCGAGTTGCGCAGGCGCATTGAATACTGAATTCGCGGTGTCTATGCGTTTATTTTGTTTTTGGTATTTTTTATGGAGGAATTTAATCAGATACTGTTTGAATATGTATATGAAAATAAACGTTTATGTTCCCACGTCGATGTTTTAGTCATGATTCAATCTTTATATCAGACATATTTTTTTGTTTTATTTTAATAAGGGCTTTGAGAGCGGGAAACAAAGTAAAAATTGTTTGACAAAAATTGATCCGCTTGAGGAAGTTATATGACAGAGTCAAAAGCTAGAATATAATGCGTTATTATATACAGTGTAAAGGTTCTACTCACACTTATAACGTATACGTACGCGGTCTAAGTAGATTTGTCATGCAAAAGCAAAATCTACTACTGAGAATGCAACAATCATTATAAATAGTAGAATTTGTTATACATCGCGAGCTCGGTGGCGCAGTGGTTAGTGACACAATTTTGACTCCAACGCTCGTGAGTTTGTGTGTGCATGTCTGTTTGTCTTGGTCTGGATGTTTTAAGATACGAGTAGGTAGGGCGCATCAAAGCAGCCCGTCTGGGCTAGTACCTCCTTAAATATCCAGACCAAGACAAACAGACATGTTCATGCGCTCAAACGTTTGTCTCGTGTGGGAATCGAACCCATGAGCTTTAGTGTGAAAGTCGCGTCATTCACGACTGAGCCACCGAGCTCGTCAAAATTAATTTAAATTAAAATAAGCATGCAACCAAATGCCGCATTCTACTATTTAGAACACACAATTATTTTGCCTGCGGCTTTATAGTAACTTTAAAGTTTAAATACATATCATCACGCCTGTCTCCCATTGGTGCAGGCAAAGACTATGGAACGCCAGGTACACCGATCCAAATATATCACTCTCGCTTCTTCCACACTCGTCAACCACTTCTGGCATGTTCTTCGGTTTCGGGTGCTTTTGATTTGGCCCTTTTCCAGCACATCAGCAATTTGATCTATATGTGTGCGTCTAGGGCAGCTCCAACCGATATCTTCACTCACTCTTTCTATATACTTCTTTCGTTACTCTTTTGCCACCCATTATTTCCTTTAAAGTTTTTCACTAGTTAATAATTTAAATTACAGACTAGTAATAAAGATTTATCTGCATATAATATTACTATCAGAATATAATATAACATCGCTTACACGTTGGTTTCGCATAAACACAACTGGCAGGGCCCAGCTTCGGTTCACTTTTTGCACCAAAAACTATATTAAGGTTAAAAAACTAGAATAGAATTTTATGATACCTCCTCATGGAAATTATTTCGCCAGTAGATAAATGATTACAAAATCCTATACTATCTTCTGGCATCAGTGGTTACAATTATAGATTTTGTTCAATCGATTTTAATTTCTCTTGCGAGTGTGTCTTCATGCCGTTTCAGACATTTTTAGCCTGAATCAAAAAAATATTCTAGCTTAGTTCTATATTATAATTCTGCCTGACCCCTTTGTGCTTGAACTACCTCAATGTTCCTTAAAGAGCATCACAGATTACAAACGAATACTCGCTTGTAAAAATCTCGCTAATTATGAAAATCCTCATCTTCGACACTTTCTCTTTTGAATTTGGTAAAAAACCCCGCAAAGTGGTACACTTTGTTTTTTTTTATGATGACATAATATGATTTATATATTCATTTTTACAAATCTACGAAACCATGGTCACCCGAGCCAGTATACATGATCTTGCCTATCTGGACATCATGTCGCATTAGTTCTCATTCCCCAGCATATTATTGCTTTTCCAGCTGCCCTAAGGTACATGTAAAACAAGTATGTATTTTAAAATACTTGAATGAGACTTTAAAATTTAAAATACCGATGAGAGTTAACTTGTGGACAGCGTATTTTCCACTTCTAGATCCACATATTTCTTATAAAAAAACCTTATCTAAATACAAAATTTTATTCAAATTGTTAGAGCCATTTTCGACGAAAGATATTTATAGGTATATATTACGTCAGTATTGCTCTTTTTTTATACTACCAGATTAGCAAACACGCAAGCGGTCATCGCAGCGCATGTTACTCACGCGCTGCCAATCTAGTGACCTAAGGCTGTTTCGTCACAGTACCCAGTAATTTCTCTGCCATATCTCGCACTTCAAACCGGAACACAGCTATATAAATATAGCTACTTGGCGGTAGAAATAGGTGAGACAGAGGTCGTAAGACGCTGACGACTTTTGTACAAAGTCTCCCTCTGGTAAATTATTCACCATCATTGGTCATTTAAAAAATATATAATAATATAATGTAGGTACTACAGTAGTTATAATATAATATATTATAGTTGATGTAGTGATAAAAATTGAAAAAGGTATGCTGAGATGGTTTGGTCATTTACGAGTAGAAAGAATGAATTACAAAAGAGTTACAAAAGAAGTGTATCAAGCAAGAGTGAATGGTGATGTCGCGAGGGGCCGCCCTAGACGCACACATATAGATCAAATTGGTGATGTGTTGGAAAAGGACCAAATCAAAAGTACTCAAAACCGAAGAGCATGCATGAAGAGGTTGATGAGTATGGCAGAGGCGAAAGCGGTATGTTTGGATCGGTGCACCTGGCGTTCTATAGTCTCTGCCTACCCCAATGTATACCCAATTAAATATGTTTTTTTAAAATATTGTCGGACAAATTACACAGCGCCATCAAAGGAAGCGAAGCTTGTGTTGTGGGTACTAGAAAACTGATAAACATACGTATATATATTTTTTTGTAAATACATACTTATTATACATAGAAAATACCGAGACCAAGACAAACAGACATGTTCATGCTTACAAATGTTTGTACTGTGTGGGAATCGAACCCACGAGCGTCGGTGTCAAAGTAGCGTAACAGCGCGTTTCACCACTGCGCCACCGAGCTCGTCATATATGTATATGTCGGAACGTGGATGTAATAGTCAGGTGGCTCGTTGTTCATGGCGAATAAAGCGAAATACCAGCGTAGTTAATCTTCTCAATATTTAATCAGCCGATTACAACAATACTTTTAACAAAAGTTATGCTTAGATCGTAGATTACAACGGATTCAAAATACGGTGGACGCGACACGTGCGATTGTCTCCATTGCTCGATTCGTAATGCCGCTTCCAATGACAGTATCTCATCTTGACGTTTTTGACAACTGTCCACAACCGACATTTCGTTTTTTTTTTTGGTTCTTTTTATCCCCGAGGGGAAAGGCAAAGGGATCTAACCCATACAGCCAAGTCATCAGTTTAGAACCATGTGAAAATCTTAATTCTATGTTCCAGCTTCAGGAACTGTGCTGAAAAAATACTTGGCAAGGGTACCTCGACCCAATCAACCCAGTTTTAATACTACCCGTAAAACGATAGGAATTTTACAAGGTTTTCTTGATGAACTTATTCACGTCTTCCAAAAAGTGCATAAACCTGTTATATTTGAGATTTTTCATTACTGTATAATTTCACTAGCACTTATGTTACAAAATACTATCGAAATTGTCACATAAAACTAATTTTACACTGAATTGTAAAAATTTCAAGTATAACACCAACGTCACTCGTCAAAAGCGCGGGAAGAAGTCCCCGACATTTCGAGCTAACCATAACAAACACAACCGGTGTTGCCAATTCAACGATGTCGATTCCATCCAAGCGGCGACTTGACATTTTGATCCGTTATTATTAAAACTCGCATCACGGGGATTGATTTCTTCCGGGCTTCTCAATATAGTGTTGCTACCTCTGCGACATCTATATATACATATATATATATATGTATAATGTACAAGAATAGCATTTAAAGAAATCTATACCAATATGCCTGTGTTCGAACAAACACGTTGATCTTTGGAATTGCCGATCGTATTGAATACCCCAATTCTTGAGAAATGTTATGTATGTATGTATACCTTCACGCCAGGTCCCTTGCGGGGTAGGCCGAGAGAAACGAGCGCCATAAGACGCGGTCCTTACACACTTCACTCGCTTCTTTCACATTCATAGCTCTTTTCATGCACATGAGAAATGTTATGTGGTATTGAAATTCACGATGCGACCCTTACACGACAAGCAAGAAGAATGTAAGAAGAAGCGGTTACCACGTTCCACGTATACCACTTGTGTGCTATACTACTACACCAAACCTAACTCATCCCACTGCAGGGATACGGGTCTCCCTTCAACCGAAGGGGTTTAGAGCATACTCCACTACGCTGCTCAACTGCGGATTGGCGGAGGTCAGTGTTTTTAAACTGCCCTAAGGCCACTGACTTAACGATAGTAATTTATCGACAACTGCCGGGACGGACGCTTTACGTGCCCTCCGAAGCATGGAGAAGCTCGAGATAGGCAAACCCATCAATAGACAGACTGCAGTGAACACTGCTTAACCTGCGTGTCTGGTTAGAATGACACATGTCACGACGTCACCGAGGTCTCATTGTGTGCTATACTTACTTCAACAAAATCCGTTCAGTACTTTTTGCATGTGAGATAACAAATATCATATACTCCTACCTAGCGTTATCTCATTCCCTAATCCATTAGGATTGGCAGGCTTCACTACCTAAGCTTAATGATTTGGCGAAGGTACTGATTTTAACATGGAACACACAGAGACCTCCACAACTCAGAGGGAAAACCACACCTTTCTTAGGTCACACATTTATTCGAAATATAATTTCTTGAACGTGTGAGGTTCCATGGTCATTCTAACTATAGTGGTAAGTGAACGACTGCCGTCAGACCTCCACAACCCAGAGGGAAATCTAGACCTTTCTTATGTTAGGTCGCACGTATAATGAAATATAATTTCTTGGACAACTCCTTGGAGGGTTGTTGTGTTCCTGAGTGAGGTCACCAGTAACCTCCTAAGGAGTTGCTGTGATAGCAACTAATTTATCTCCCAATAATACTCGTACATACAATTTTACGCACCATAGACAAAGGTTTAAAACTAAATATTAGGGAGCAATTAGAAATTAATAAACATAAAAATTCTAAAATTACTCTCATGAACAAACTGACGTAAACAATTCCTCACTATTAAATATCTTTTCGTTCACACGATCCACCCCCACCCTCAATTCAATATAAGGGACGGCACTGCGATGGATTTGTCACTTGTAGCATGTTATTCTTACGATTAACGTCTACAACGCCTGAGGATGCCTCGTGGAGAGGCGAAACACGTGTCGCAGCGACGACCAGCCATGCAATTCTGTAAGAGCAAACGTCCTTACATCCTCGGAAACATCGGCTGTCACAGCCTTGAACACAAAATTGCAATTCTTCGGTGTTGCTTTTCATGGTTGTGCGACACTAGCGCCGCAAGGCTGCGTTTAGAATTGGAATTCTACAAGGCAAACAGCCTCGCGTACGCTTACAGCCTTATAGAATACCAAATAATTTAGCCGTGATCGCAGTAGACGATGTCAAAGCTGTGACATCTGTGATCACAGCGACGCACACAGCCATTACGAGTCGCTTAGAGAATTGCATGGCTGGCCAGTCGTGGCAGCGACGGTGGTGGGGCATGCGGTTTCTGTTCCAGATGGCGGACGACCGCGGCAGCCGAGGCAAAGACTACCGGAGCAGCGATGGCAGCGTCTGCATGTTGTATCTACTAACGGTAGTGGGTGGGTGCCGGTCGGCGCTAGGCCGCATGAAATAATTGGTGGCACACAAAGCAGGTTAGATCATGTTACATGTAAATTTGACTTTTGCAAAATAACGCCTGAATCTATCAAATATTAATAAAATAAATAAAATAATAAAATAAATAATAATGATTATTATTATTATAAACTAAACTCAGGTTTATAAAGTTGTTTTTTTTTAAAAGTGGACCTAACTCTTCTTCTTAGCATCATCCTGATTCCTAATCCATTAAGAGTGGCGAGGTCTACGGCCGAAGACTAAGGAGATATATATAGATAGATAGATAATCGTTTATTAGCTGCTACGGTCACACACATACAAACATAATATAACAGTACAAGAGGGAGTAAACAGGCGTTGCTCAAAACATTTCCAGTAACAGGTGCATGTGTCTGCTGCAGCAAGCGAATAGGCCATAGCTCAGTGTGACTTTTACACAATGCGCAAAAAACACCAATATTCAGCTTTTTGACATGAAGCGACTGCCGTCCCTCCATAACCCAGAGGGAATACCAGATCTTTCTTAGGTTAGGTCACATGTCTTTCGAATTATAATTTCTTGGACGCGGAAACCCATACGATGTTTTCCATCACCGCCGAGCAAGTGATGATTACAAATATCCAAAGAGTTCAAGAGTTTAATTTGTAAAGTGTGAGGTGGGTCAAAGCAGCCCGAATGGGGAAGTACCTCCACCTCACAGTCAACCGCAGCCAAATAACAACTCCCTGGAGGGTTGTTGTGTTCCTGGGCGTGGGTGAGGTCACCAGAAAGCTTCGAAGGAGTTGCTGTGTTAGCAGCACAGGTGGCATTGCACGACACATAATGAATTACTAGCGTATATCCTGCGGCAAGAGGTTTTTACAGGGTCGGCAACGCATGAGTGACACCGCTGGTGTTACAAATGTCCATAGGCTACGGTGACTGTTCATCAGGCAGGCCGTATGCTTGATTGCCACCTTAGTGGTATAAAAAAATCTACTTTACATCATGTGGACCCTATGCATATACATATATAAATCCGAAAATACGAATTTTGCGGTACATGCCAATACTCGAACCGGGTACCTGTTGCTCAATAGTCCGGATTCCTTATCCACTGGGCTATCACCGCTGTTAAACGGAGTGAACCCTAACAGTATAAATAAATAAATATTGTCGGACAAATTACACAGCGCCATCTAGCCCCAAAGTAAGCGAAGCTTGTGTTATGGGTACTAGACAACTGATAAACATACGTAAATACATTTTTTTTTGTAAATACATACTTATTTTACATAGAAAATACCCAGAACAAGACAAACAGATATGTTCATGCACACAAATGTTTGTATTGTGTGAGAATCGAACCCACGAGCGTTGGTGTCAAAGTAGCGTAACAGCGTGTTTCACCACTGCGCCACCGAGCTCGTCATGTATGTATTTAATGGACCTTTGTACAAAGATGTTATGTACCCATTTACACCCCGAAAGCAAAGTCCAATAACCTCATAATTGGACAAATTGAGATCGGTATTTTAAAAGGGTGCGTAGATCACACAACGCCGGCGCGTTCCGAGTGACGTGCTAACTGACGGACAAACACCGTGGCCTCATTATACTAGTTTGGTTAATGGAAGCTAATTGATCCTAGTTTACGTCTGCGGGGTCACAGAGTAAGAAAGAAGTGTAATAAGTACTTTATACTTTGGTAGAATAGTGTTACGATTTATTCCTGCTGTGTATTATCTCTAAAAGTCGAATGCTTATGCAAGCATATGGCCCACATGATGGGAAATGGTTACCGTTTTTTGACGAGCTCGGTGGCTCAGTCGTGAATGACGCGACTTTGACACCAACGCTCGTTTCGATCCCCACACAAGGCAAACATTTGTGTCAATGAACATGTTTGTCTTGGTATGGATGTTTTAGGAGAGGTAGGGCGCATCAAAGCAACCCGTCTGGGGAAGTACTGCCACCTCACAGAAAACACATCCAAACAACAACTCCCTGGAAGATTGTTGTGTTCCTGCGTGTGAGTGAGGTCACCAGTAAGCTCCCAAGGAGTTGCTGTGTAAGCAGCAGACGAGGCATCGCACGAGTGATACTTAATATATCGCAAGCGTTAATAGGTTACGGTGCCCGCTTTATATCAGGTGGGCCGTATGCTTGTATGCCTCCCGACGTAGTATAAAAAAAAATCGAACCCACTAGCGTTGGTGTCAAAGTACCGTTACTAACCACTGCACCATTAAGCTCGTCAAAGTGAGGAAGAAGTGTAATAGGTATTCTATATTTATTTATTTATTTCAACCTATATCAATACAATTATCGCGTCATCGTGCCAGAAAACCTTTTCAGGTTCGAATTGACACTGACCGTTCGCCTTAGGTACATATTATTATTTCTCAAAATTTATTTATTTATCTTCTTCTATGAAGGTGATGTCAGGAGCCCTAGAAACCGGCGAGCGTGCATGAGAAGAGCAATGAATGTTAAAGAAGCGAGTGAGATATACTAGGATCGAGTCACGTGGCGCTCGGTTCTCTCTGCCTACCCCGCAAGGGATTTGGCGTGAAGGTATAGGTAAAATTTAAATTACACTTATCACCTAATTACCCCACTACTCAGCATTATACCAATTTCTAATAAATACATGGAAGTACAACTGAATAAATGGAAGTACAACTGAACTGTGGTAGAGTAGAGTTGTGACTTATTCCTGCTGTGTCGTTTTCCTAGCGGTAGCCCGTTAGGATTGGCGGGGGTCTCTACCTGGTACTAAATATTTCATGAAGATACTAATTTTTACATACAGCAATTGCTGCCAGACCACCACAACCTAGAGGGAAGTTAGATCTTTCTCAGGTTAGGTCACAAATCTCTCAAAATATGACGGCAGCGACGGCATCTGGGACGTATGGGTTATTGTAATATAAAGAGCGGGACTCGCCACATACAGTTTTATACAACTTAATTGGTGAGTCCCAGACACCTGTTTGTAATAACTATATTAGTATTGAATAAATGAATTATAGGTCCTATATCCTCACGATGTTTTCCTTCACCGCCGAGCGAGTGATAATGACAAATATGGACTCCGGAAATACGAATTTAGTGGGGCCCCCAACAGGATTCGAACTGGGGGCCATCTGGTTGCTAGGATAGTTCTTTATCCACTGGGTTATCAATGCTCTTTTTTGTCATTCACCACTTGTAGCATGGTATTCCATTTTGACGAGCTCGGTGGCTCAGTCGTGAATAACGCGACTTTGACACCATCGCTCGTGGGTTCGATTCTCACACAAGGCAAACATTTGTATGCACGAACATGTCTGTTTGTCTTGGTCTGGATGTTTTAAGAGAGGTAGGGCGCATCAAAGCAAGGGAAGAACCTCCATCTCACAGAAAACCGCTCCAAATAACAAGTCCCTAGAGGGTTGTTGTGTTCCTCCGTGTGAGTGAGATCACCAGTAAGCTCCCAAGGAGTTGCTGTGTAAGCAGCAGAGGAGGCATCGCGCGAGTGATACCTAATATATTGCAAGCGTTAATAGGCTACGGTATATGCTTTACATCAGGTGGGCCGTATGCTTGTATGCCTCCAAACGTAGTATAAAAAAAAAGTCTAACGACTAACATGAGGATGCCTTATGGAGAGGCGAAACACGTGTCGCAGAGACGACCGAAGCAGCCAGGGCAGCGGCAGTGGTGGGTGCATGCGGTTACTGTTCCAGATGGCGGGCAATCAGCGACGACCGCAGCAGTCGATGCAGAGACGAACGAAACAGTAATGGCAGCGACGGCATGCATCTACTAACGGTAGTGGGTGGGTGCTGGCCGGCGCTAGCTCACATGAACTAATCGGTGGCAGAAGCACACAAAGCAGGTTAGATCGAACTGCACGTTCTTACATATTGATTGTATTTGGAAAACTTCATATTTTTATGAGCATTGACGTCGAGCATAACCGGCGAGTGCTCATGAGCTATGAATGTTAGAGAAGCGAGTGAAGTGTGTAAGGACCGTGTCTTACGGCGCTCGCTTCTCTCTGCCTACCCGGCAAGGGACCTGGCGTGAAGACATTTATTTATTTGTAGGAAAACAAACAGCTTAAAGCCTACAATTTTCACATATAGTCGCAATAACATCAAATATTAAATAAGAAAAAAGAGAATTTAACAATATATCAGAATAATGTAAATTAAAATATACAATATATATATATATTAATCTATGCTGTATATATTTATACTTTAAATTTACTAAGTGCATTGAGTAATTTAATATACATACATACATTTTGTCTTCATAAATATATTGTGAGAGATAACGGAGAGAGAGAGAGCGATCTGTTCAAGGAAATGAGTATCCCATTTCCTTGAACAGATCGCTAAGTATATATATCCTGTGTACTTCAACTCTTAATTTCGTAAGAGGGCGCACGCTCAAAGGCCAATAATGTCATGATTGCCATCAAAGGACCACTTCCATATGACTTCCATATAATCAAAAGTACATAAAAGCTCATTATACGGAAATTAGCTGTATTGAAGCATTTATAATTACTTTTATTAAACCTTTTACGTCATTTACGTTGAAAGGAAACTGAATTATATTACAAGAAAAGGTATTTTACTCAATTGTTCTTTACTTAAAAAATAAAACCTGTGAAGTGTTTTGTTTTTCGCCCATGAAAATGTAGACCCACGAAAGGACTAACCTGTATCCGGGTGTGCGTTAGTCATTCTTCCGTGAGGGGCACCCTCCGGAACCCGTTGGGAGGGAGGCGGTGAACTCTCATGAGTACCCTTTCAGACGGCCGAACGAGTTATGTCAGACTCCTACTGACTAAACACCGCCTAGGGACTGCCTTTAGCCGGGAAGGCTTTAAAGGCTTCATCGGAGGCGATCGCCACAGGGGATGCGGGGCGACGCAATTTGGTAAGTTCCTTTTTCAGATGGCTTTAGGCACGTCTTACTAATACGTCGAGAGGTAAAGAAGGGATATAACTTTTTATTTTCAGGAACACCGTTCCAATATGAATTCTATATGTTTGTGCGTTTGTCCGTGCGTGTGTCTGAGCGTTTGTCTGTCGCTTTTTTCGAATATTCGAATTTTGACTTCAGATTCGGATTCAGCATAAAAAGTACAACAGGAATGTTCAGGATCACGGTTCCTATCTCTTAAGGAACATGGTCAAAATGGTCGACAAATTAAAAAATAAAATTTAATTCTTATATAATTGACGAGCCAGGTGTTCCTCTGGCAATGCAAGCTTGCGCATTCTCAACTGGTTTTATTTAACGTCGGGAGGCATACAAGTATACGGCCCACCTGATGTAAAGCGGTTACCGCAGCCTATGAACGCCTGCAAAACAATAAGTGCCACTCGCGCGATGCGACCTCCGCTGCTAGCTGCTGCCCTATGAAGTGGTTTCACTTGGCATCAACGCTTGTGGATTCGATTCCCACACAGGGCAAACATTTATGTGCATGAACATGTCTGTTTGTCTTGGTCTGGGTGTTTTTAAGAGAGGTAATGCGCCCTGCATTGTAGCAGTCCGGGAAGTGCCTCCGCGTCACGGAAAACCGCAGCCTAATAACAACTCTCTAGAGGGTTGTCGTGTTCCTGTGTGTGAGTGGGGTCACCAACAAGCTCATAAGGAGTTGCTGTCTTAGCAGCAGAGGCGACATCGCGCTGGCGATACATAATATAACACAAGCGTTCATAGGCTACGGTAACCGCTTTACATCAGGTGGGCCATATGCTTTTATGTCTCCCGACGTTGTATAAAAAAAAGCTAGGACGCATCAAGGCAGCCCATCTGGGGAAGTACCTACACCTCACAGAAATCCGCAGCCAAATAACAACTCCCCACAATGTTGTTGTGTTCCTGCGTATGAGTGAGGTCACCAGTAAGCTCCTAAGGAGTTGCTGTGTTAGTAGCATAGGTGGCATAGTGCGAGTATTACTTAATGTATTGCGAATGTTTATAGGCTACAGTAATCGCTTTCCAACAGATCGACATCCGAAAACACGTGGTACATGCCCTGTAAGCGAGGTCCGCTACCTAAGTCTAAGGATTTGACGAAGACGCCAACTGATTCTGACTTTGAGCGATACATACCCACAACAGGATTCGAACCCGGGACTTTCAAATATCGGGTTTGCTAAAGATATGTTTTTTTTATACAACTAGATTGGCAAACAAGCATGCGGCCCGCATTAGATGGTAAGCGGTCTCCGCAGCCTATGGACGCAACAATACGGGGATGTTACTCGCGCGCTGCCAATGACCTAAGGATGTTTCGTTACAGTACCCATTAATTCTCTTCCATATCTCACTCTTCAAACCGGAACACGGTTATATAAATATAGCTGCGTGGCGGTAGAAATACTTGTAGGTGATACAGAGGTGCCTACGCAGACGACTTTTGTATAAAGTGAAACAAAGAAAAAAAAAATCTCTATTGCAAATAACATTTATTACTTTTACAATGTGTTAGTTTAATACATAAATATAAAACAATTTAAAATATAAAAAGCTTATTCGAAGTGTCTCCATTGGCTGCCATCGCAAAATATTGTACAATGTATTGGCGCCAAAATGAGAAAACACAATGAACAATCATATAAAAATGACAGATTCCAAATTCAAATGTAATATTTTGTTATTTTTAATTGTGACAGTATTTATGGCCAGACTAAGTATAGTATGTACGTATGTATGTATATCTTCACGCCAAGTCCCTTGCGGCGTAGGCAGAGAGAACCGAGCGCCATAAGACGCGGTCCTTACATATTTCACTCGCTTCTGTGACATTCATAGCTCTTTTCATGCACACTCGCCGGTTCCTGGGGCTCCTGACATCACCTTCTGATAAAACACGACCAATTTGGTCATGATAGATTAGTCTCGATCTTCCTCGGCTCCTACATCCTTCCACTTTTGCATTGTATATCTGTTTCGTCATTCTTTCTACATGTCCGAACCAACGGAGCATGCCCTTTCTTATCTTAACACCTACACTCTCTTTCAGACCAACTTTTCTCTCACGTCTTCATTACGAACGCGGTCAGCAAGCGTTATGGTATATATATATATGTATACCTATATAAAATACCTTACTTAAAGTAACAAAAGATAAGTAATAACACTTAACCAATGATAAACTTGAGCTACCATTAAGTTGTTGCGACCCCTATAAAAATATTACTAATGGATTAAAAGTACCCTTAGTGTAACCCTTAAAGTAATTTTTATTATTGCCGACTGTACTAACTTACATTTACACACGGGACATTCGGGTTTGAATTGTAAAGCTTTTGAATAAGGGTTACAGTGAACGCTTTCAGAGGATGGTAAGATTGGAAGGGTTCAAAACTGTTATTGAAAGGAAATAAACATTTGAGATGAACCACAAATGTTTATTATTACTCATTGTGCCACGATTGATGCAGTGATGGCCTAGTGGATAACGAAACAGTCTATTCCGACTGGTCCCTGGTTCTAATCCTGTTGTATGTATCGCTCAATATCAAAAACAGTAGTTATCTTCGCCAAATCTTAAGGCTAAGGTAACTGACGAGCTCGGTGGCTCAGTCGTGAATGACGTGAGATTGACACCAACGCTCGTGGGTTCGATTCCCGCACAAGGCAAACATTTGTGTGCATGAACATGTCTGTTTGTCTTGGTGTGGATGTTTTAAGAGAGATAGGGCCACCTCACAGAAACCGCAGCCAAATAGCAACTCCCTAGAGGGGTTGTCGTGTTCCTGCGTGTGATCTGTGAGTGAGTTCACCAGTAAGCTCCCAAGGAGTTGCTGTGTAAGCAGCAGAGGAGGCATCGCGCGAGTGATACTTAATACATCGGCTAGCGTCAATAAGATACGGTACCCGCTTTACATCAGGTGTGCCGTATGCTTGTATGTCTCCCGACGTAGTTTATAAAAAAAAGGTAGGGGATCCCACCAAAATATTAGGTAAAGCTAGGTAGAAGAAGAAGATTCATAGCTCCGTGTTAACAACTGTGATGTAAGAAACAGAGTTTGGCTGAAAGAGAGTATGGGTTTAAAGATAAGAAGAGGCAAGCTCCGTTGGTATGGACATGAGGAAAGAATGACGAAATAGATATACAATGCGAATTTGGAAGGATACAGGAACCGAGGAAGAAACTTATCTTCTGAGGTCTTTCCTTTTTGCCTACCCCGCAATGGATTCGGCGTGAACAAATAGATCCTGAATAATTACACAGCATCTGGCACCTTTTTATCAGTTTGGAACAATGGTCTTTTTGTTTCTCTTAGAAAAAGAAATCAATCCTTTAGCACCTTGCCATTGCCGTCCTATTTCCATATCCTCCTTTTCTATCCAAGTTTCATCAACATCTTATCTACCATCAATTAAATCGTGAGGATATCAGATGGCATTCGCCATGGCAATGAAAAGTCACACCTGACGGTTAATATTATTGATGCATCCTCTCCTCGATCCTGATGGTACTAACAAAAGAAGGAATAAGCCACCCCGAGTCTGCGTTAGTCATTCTTCTGCGAGGTAGGCACCCTCCGGACACGTAGGGAGGGAGGTGTTGAATCTTCATGGATACCCTTTCGGAAGGCCGAACCAGTTATGTCAAAGTTCTACTGATTAAAAGCAGGACTAAAAGCTTTAAAGGTTTCATCGGAAGCGATCGCCCCAGGGGAACGGGACGATGCAAGTGTCACTCTAATAAGAGCAAACACTTGTAGATATGTCGACGCTCCTACTTAGGATGTCGACATTAGACCACTAAATGCTACTAACGAGCCACCAGAAGGGAGCTCACATGGAGGACTTTTGCCCTAAAGAGGCCTCAGTCGCTGCATAGCGATCTAAATCTCTCGAAAGTTTGTCAGGTTGATCAAAAAGGATGCTATGTAGCATAAGGTTTTAGTAACGGGAGAGAGGAGGCTGTGGTGGGTCATAGGACACATCCGGCTGTATAGGAGGATTAGGATGACTCTCAGCGGTTTCGAAGAACCGCTTAGAAATTTCTAGGAAATGTTGTTGGATAAAAGGAAGAGGTTACGGTGTAATTGAGCGTTACGCTGAACCCACTGAGCGTTAGTTGCTCTGCGACAGAAAATATTCTGGACGGTTTGAAGCCTTTGAATGCCTTTGGATCGGCATGTGCCAATACCGGAGACACGTGGCCTTATACAAACCTTGTACGGGGTTCGCTTATTTCTGAGGGACATTTTAGTGTGCCTTCCCAAAATTGGTTTGAGTCGGCTCAGATAAAATTTAGTGGAACTTGCGACCCTCTCAATGTGTCCCCCACATTAAGAGGGTCGCTAGTACATAGATGAGTTTTGAATCAAGAGTGACTCCGAGATACTTTGCCGTGCGATGCCAGGGGAATGACGTCCCTAGCATATGCAGGCGAGGAGTATTTTATGGGCGATTGCGTTTCGCATAGAAGTAACTATACGCCATTAGCGGAACGAACGTGCCGATGAACTCGCCAGGAGCGCCGCACTGGGGTTGCGGAGGCGGCCAGACTACGACCGCTGCCCTGTCTCATTCGTCAAAAGTATGATCCGCAAGGGGACCATTGATGAATGGGACAGGAGATACAAATCGGGAACAACAGCTTCGACAACGAAACTGTTCTTCCCGAGTGCGGCGGAGGCGTACGACATCGTGGGCAAAATGGTGCCGTCGAGCATCAGTACGCAGATCCTCGCAGAAGCACGACGGGTCCTCTGCGCACTTGAATCTGTACAAGTACGCGGAGGACCCGTCGTGCTTCTGCGAGCCCGGCATGGACCAGACAGTGCAGCACATATTGTTTCGGTGTCCCGCATTCTCCAAACAGAGGTTTGATTTGGAGCAGGAGTTGGGAATGCGGGTCACCTAAACCACAGTCTCCGAAGTACAGGTGGGGAAAACGAGATCAAAATTTTTAAAATACTGCGTCATTCTAGCCACGGCTGTCATAGATCGGAACAAGCCGAGCAGCTCCACCTAGGACTAATGCTGTATACCTCGGCTATACTCTGTATAGCCGATGGGAACGCGGTTTCTAGGTGGAGCTGTGAAGCTCTCTGTCGTCCGTGTCTGGACTGACGCATTATAGGGAGGGCAACTGGAAATATGTAGTTATGATAACTTCACCGGCGTTCTAAAATGGGCCAAAATTATTTTTTTTTCAACTCTCAACCTCACAAAAAAGCGCAGCCAAATACAAACCCCTGGAGAGTTGTTGGGTTCCCGCGAGTGAGTGAGATTACCAGTACATTCTTATGGAGTTGCTACGTTACTAGCAGTGATGGCATCGCGCGAGTGATAATTAATATATCGCAAGCGATAATAGGCTACGGTACCCGCTTTACATCACGTGGGCCGTATGCTTGTGTGCTCCCCGACGTAGTATAAAAAAAAATGTATCCTATGGACAGTTGCAACACAAGGGGTGCATGCGTTTCCAACCTTATAATTTACATCAGCATCTTCAACCGAGCATAATGTTGCAACAAGGGTTGCGTTTATATCTTGAGCTATGGAACCTTTCAATATGGAACCAGCAACCTCTCGTGTCCACCGTGCTCCCGGACACTCAGGTGAAGTCATAAATAAATCCCTAACAACCGAAATCAATATCCGCGAGCGGGAGGAGGGGAGCGTCGGGATAAAAGGTTAGGTTCTTTATTGGACCAAGCGGATACACCTTATTTTGTTTAGTCGCTTAATTTCATTTGGTACCTTTATAGTAATAGGGTTTTTTTCGAAGGTTGTACAACTATTCAGTGTTATTTGTACTGTATTTTTACTTCGACATTTTGTAGTGCATCAACAGTTATAGCTATGTATTTAAAATTTAGTCTTTTTAGGGTTCCGTAAGACAAAAAGTAACCCTTATAGGATTTTGTTAGACTTTGTTGTCCGTCTGTTTGTCTGTCAATACCCTTTTTCTCAGGGACGGGTGGAGCTATCAAGCTGAAATTAATATCAAATATTCAAGTCTGCAATATCTTCGAGCAGTCAAAAAATCAAACTTCTAAGACAACAGAATCAAAAGATACAGCTGTTTATGCCTCGTTTATGCGCATATTTCGACACTCTAATATTTTGACACTTTGACAAGGGAATCAAAACCTATAGGGTACTTAGTATTGTCTTAGGTTTTCGTGATTGTTACACATTGAATTAAACAATTTTTAACGGAAGTATCGCGTGTTTTATTTATTTTGTTGAATCTGACGTTTCGACCACGGACGCTGCAAAGCGTTCGAAACTATAGGGTACTTCCCGTTGACCTAGAATCATGAAATTCACAAAGACCAAGTCAAACAGACATGTTAATGCGCACAAATGTTTGCCCTGTGTGGAAATCGAACACACGAGCGTTGGTGTCAAAGTAGCGTAACAGCGCGTTTCTCGCTTTTTTCTGACATATATATTTTTATCTTATATATCATTTAAACATATTTTTTTTTCTTACAACGTTGGGAGACATACAAGCATACGGCTCACCTGATGTAAAGTGGTTACCGTAGCCTTTTAACGCTAAATATATTAAGTATCTCTCGCGCGATGCCACTGCTGCTTACTGCACGAGAGTTGGTGTCAAAGTCGCGTCATTCACGACTGAGCCACTGAGCCACCAAAATGTTAATTAAATTCCACGGGCTCGCCCGTGCAATTTAATTAAAATTTTGATAATTTTTTTTGTACTTTATAATGTATATCTGATTTTTGAGTGTCGTAATTTCTAGGATAGCAATTTAAACTGCAGGGTCCGAAGGTTGGAAAAGAAACAAATGATTTAAACATTTTGAAGTGTTTATTTTACAAAATTTAATAACTGTTTTTTTACAACCCTGAAGTTTTCAGACGCGGTAAAAATTGCGAGTTCCAAGTGGAGCACGCCACCGCAGCTCGGCCGGCGCCCGTGTCATTTACCTGTCCTCATTAAGCCTACTTTATGTACGGAGATTGTTATCATTGTTATGTACAATATTATGTTATGTACGGCATTTATTAATCTTCTCATGAAATGTACTAAGGGCGGTACCACAGTTGAGAGATCTAACAGTAAGTAACATCTAACAGTAAGTAAAATAAGCCCTTTTATCCGACTTCAAAAGGAGAGGGTTCTATGCTCATCGAATGTATTTGTTTATATGTATATTCACCGATATCTCGGGAACGGCCGGATCATAAACATGGCTCAATGGATTTGAATAATTCAAACTGTGTTCTGTTAAGGTAGACCCGAATTTATTCCCACATAAATTTGGTGAAAGTTGAATAATTATTTCGGACTTTAAAGTAGAAAAAGCTGTTAAGTGCGAGCCCGACTCGCGCACCGAAGGTTCCGTAAAAAAATATTTCCGAAATTATTTTCAAAAAAAAATTTTTTTTGTGATGTAACTACAAATTTATATAGAAGTTTGATTTTTTTCACTTCACGAAGGGATTGCAGTCCTGAGTATTTGATATTAATTTCAGTTTGATAGCTCCACCCGTTACTGAGAAAAAGGGTATTAATAAACGGACAGACAGACGCATAACAGACGCACAACATCCAGTAAGGGTTCCGTTATTTCTTTTGAGGTAAGGAACCCTAAAAAGTATTGTTCGTACCGAGAACAAAATGGCTTTCCTTTTTTTACAACGTTCGGAGACAAGCCTATGGTCCACCCATGAAGGAAATTCAGATTCGGGGACGAGCTGTGAGAATTGTAGACGATCCTAAGCTTACACACGGTATTGAACCCTTAATTTGAAGGGGAGATTTTGCCTCCCATTGTGTGTTCTACCGATTGTACAACGGGTTGTGTTCTGAAGAGTTGTTCGAAATGATGCCGACAGTTACTTTTTATAGCCGCACCGCTCGCCGACGGCGGGGAGTTCACCCTCACACACTGGAACCGCAATGGTCGCGTACTGTGCGGTTCCAGAGAAGTTTTCTTCCGAGAACTCTCAAGCTGTGGAATGAGCTCCCAGCCGAGGTATTTCCAAGGGACTACAGTATGGAGTTCTTCAAGAAATACGTGAAGAGGTTTTTAGAGGGTCGGCAACGCATGAGTGACACCCCGGGTGTTGCAAATGTCCATAAGCAGGTGACTGTTTACCATCAGGCAGGCCGTATGCTTGATACCACCTTAGTGGTATAAAAAAGTAACCTATATAGGACTGATGAGACTATTTTGCCACAGTAATTCAGTTTACCGCTACGGGTCGGGGGGTGAAGTAGAACGCTCAGCTCTTATTGGTTAGTTTGCGGATCAACATGGCGTCACTTATCGGCTTATTGGCTAAAATATCCTCCCATTGGCCCGTAGTTTAGAAACGCTCAGATATCATGGTGAGCGAGAGGTGCCTTTGTGCATTGTCAAGTAGTTTACTGGTTTGTAGATCCACCGGATGTAAAGCGATAACCGTAGCCTATGAACACATGTAATACAATAAGTATCACTTACGCGATGCCACCTCTGCTGCTAACACAGCAACTCCTTAGAAGTTACTGGTGACCTCACTCACACGCAGGAACACAACAACCCTCCAGGAAGTTGTTATTTGGCTGCGGTTTTATGTAAAATGGAGGTACTTTACAAAACGGGCTGCTTCGTTGCGCCCTACTTCTCTTAACTCTCGTTTCTCTTAAAATTATGTTCTTAAATTAATGAATGAACGCTTTTTACGTTAGCCGAAGGTGAAAGGAGAAAGCTTTCATTGGAATGTGAAGGAAAACATCGCGAGGAAACCCGCACGTCAAAAAAAAAACCAGTTGAGAATGCGCAAGCTTGCATTGCCAGAGGAACACCTGGCTCGTCAATTATATAACAATATATATTTTTTTATTTTGTCGGCCATTTTGACCATGTTCCTTAAGAGATAGGAACGGTGTTCCTGAACATTCCTACTCTACTTTTTTATGCTGAATCCGAATCTGAAGTCAACATTCGAATATTCGAAAAAAGCGTCAGACAAACATATAGATTTCATATAGGAACGGTGTTCCTGAATATTTCAAATGTGATCTAACCTAAGAAAGGTCTAGTTTTTTCTCTATGTTGTGGAGGTCTGACGGTACTAGGTCCATGTAAAAATTTGTATCTTTGCCAAATCCTTAGCCTTAAGTAGGGTACCAACCAATCCTAATGGATTAGGAATCGAAATAACGCTAAGAAGAAGAAGGTGCGAAATATACTATTACACATTTATAAAACATATAAAGAAATAAAATAACAAACAATTCATAAGATTTCCCCCTTTTTTTATACAACGTCGGGAGGCGTACAAGCATACGGCCGACCTGATGTAAAGCAGTCACCGTTGCCTATTAACGCTAGTGATATACTAAGTATCCCTCGGGCGATGACTCCCTGCTGCTTACACAGCAACTCCTTAGGAGTTTACTGGTGACCTCACTCACACGCAGAACACAACAACTATCTAGGTATTTGTCTTAGGTTTTCGCGATTGTTACACATTGAATTAAACAATTTTTAACGGAAGTATCCGCGTGTTGTATTGAATGCTTTGCAGCATCCGTGGTCGCAGGAAGACTTCCAGTTTTTGTTTTGTTTAATTCAATCTCTAGGTATTTATTATTGGCTGCCGTTTTCTGTGAGGTTGAGGTACTTCCCCAGACGGTCTGCTTTGATGCGCCCTACCTCTCTTAAAACCTTTATTTACTATGATGGATATAACCATGATACTCTTTCGCTATGTTATAGACAGTATACACATAGACAGCAGAGCCTCGGTATTAGGGCTATAGATACCTTTTACGTACCCTTGGAACCCTAAAAATGAGTTTAAAAGTAACAACAAATTGACGGGTTGAAAACCATAGGGCCGCAAGTGATACGCTGTCTAAAACAACGGTACAATTGATTTTTTTTTCTCAATTTATTTATTAAAAGCTTTATTATTACAATTTAACGATAAAATTTCTTAATTTGTCTTTGGGTCCTCACGGACACTTATACACGTCTTACATTTTTCGAAACATAGTCTTATTGTATCTTATTCAATTCTCTCATTTTACTTTTCTTTTTAATTTGCAAGCATTTCGTAAATGACCATTGGCGTAGAAGAAATGCCGGAAGATACTTGCCAATATAGAACTTTTTTTCAATTAATGTTACAAAATCAATGTCAGTGTAACAATAGAATAATGACCATGTTTGTTAAATGACAAAATAATATATATATATATATACATGTGTAGAATCATTTCCAGAAATCTTTCGTCAGATATTCATCGATTCTACAATCAACCCTTTTGCAAAGAGTGTTTTTGATGTGCCTTATCTTTTCAAGACATTATCGGAATAGGACAGAATTGAATCAGCCAATTCATTCTAGAATCAAATACAATTTACAATAAAAGATTTACCAAGCCGAGCCGTCTTAGCAAGATTTATGTACATAAATATAGATTTAAAAATAAAATTTAATTTCTAACCTCTACATTGTAGAATTAAACAATTTTTAACGAAAGTATCGCGTGTTTTATTCATTTTGTTGAACCTGACGTTTCAAATGCTTTGCAACATCCGTGGTCGCAGGAAGACTAAGGTGACATTTGTCTTACATTGGTTATTCAATAATTACATCTACCGACATGGATGGATTAATTATATATGTTCCGATTCACACAAAAATCGCTCACGGTGTCCGAAATAGGTACTTGCTAACCATCTTCTTTATTGAAATTGGGGTGTTTTCTTATTTCAATAGCCTCGCATAGCATTCTAGGCATGTAGCGATTCTCCTTGGCGAGGATTTGTGGTTTATCGAACCGCATGTATTGGTTTGGCTGGTCCAGTGTACGAGTATGTTCACATACTGCAGAGTTTTTATCGCGCCTATTCTTCATGTCAGCAATGTGTTCTTTCACTCAGTACCTATGCTTCTCTTTGTTTGTCCTATGTATGATAAACCACATTTGCAGTCTAATTTGTATACTTCTGCATCTTGTAAGTGGATATTACACTTGATAGGTCTTAGAATTTGACTGATCTTCTTATGAGGCTTGAAATAAGTTTTAATTGAAGCTCGCCGTAAGATGTTGCCAATTTTGCCAAAAATAAACACGCGATACTTCCGTTAAAAACTGTTTAATTCAATGTGTAACAATCGCGAAAACTCAAGACAATACCAGTACATTGTTTTACAACCGCGCAACTAGATGGCGCTGTCACTTTTGTGAGCATAGTTGCATCACGCTATGGTTTGATTCATGTCAAATATGCACGCTTCTATCACCACGTTTAGTACGTACGGTAACCGCTTATAAACATCAGGCGAGCTTATGCTTGTTTTAAAACTTTTTTTGTATGGTCCGTTGATAGTGATTTTCCTATCGTACGGCTAGTGAACAATACTATTTAGTATTGTGATATGATATCTATAGTCCTGTTACATGAAAATAGGGGTGGGTAATATCGGTACCACGCAATATTGAATCGTATCTATATATTGGTTTTGAATATCAGATATCGTAACTATATATTGCAATATCTATGTATCTGTCAGAAGCCTACGATACGCCACACGCTGAAAACTAAGTGATATTATACGGTACTGTGATTCTTTACGATTCGGTTATGTCTATCTATATTTTCATAATCAGTATACATATATTGGTTAACATCCAATGATTTTCTATGAAGATAGAAGATGATGTTTAATAAGGATAATATGTAAGGTGATAAATAATAAAAATAATATTTATTATTTAAAACTTTAAAAAGGATATTTTGTCATTTTTTTTAATAATATCTATTTTGGTCTAAATTAACGTTTAGGAAAGTTAATTGTGTCACTTTTTGTGACGTTCGTCGTGATAAAAAAAGCGGAGAAGTTACTGTCACATACAATTTACGCGGCGCAAAGCAAAGCACGAAACTAAAAATAGAATTCCAAAATATTTAGAGCAAACTATTAATTTAGTTAGACCGTCGTCTCGGTCAAGGACAAAGGTTAACAACAAAGAAATTAATTTAAAATAAATTTTATTGTGTATAAGGAAAGTTTATAATCGTTTGAGTTGCTTTATTGAACACGTGTACGTTTTATTTTCGTTGACTAAAGTGAAGTGTTCAGAAAATAACTTTGCAATGCAATTATAAGCCTTGTGGATGCTACAAATAATGTTTAAATTAAAATGAATATTCACACGGAAATGTACCTGTCTATATCAGTCTTGTAGCCGTTTCACTCAAATATCTAGCTCGTATTCTTTCACGCGCCTATTGTTTGACCGAATCAGTATCAGATATTCAGATTCAGTTACGTACCGTACCGTACTGTACCTTAGTGCGAGGTGATACGAGTTATTACTTGTTAACACGACAGCGATATCCAATATATAGTTTTCGTGCCGCCCGATATATAGATATCGGGTATTGGACCAATACATAGATATTGTATCTATATACGATTTGTATCGCCCACCACTACATGAAAATAACAACACTCATTCATTACCTGTTTATAGTACGCTATACACATCGGTTATGGTAACCGCTTAACATCAGGCAAGTCATGCGAGGTCGTTTAAAATTGGTAATTAATAACAGAGAATAATTAAGAAATAAGGTCCACCGTATCTTAAAATATTTTTGTCATATTTATTATCTACAAATCAAGTCAAGTACGGCGCATCAAAGCAGCCCATCTGTCTGTACCTCCACCTCACAGAAAACCACAGCCAAATAACAACTCCCTAGAGGGTTGTTGTGTTCCTGTGTGGGTGAGGTCACCAGTAAGCAAACCTAAGGAGTTGCTGTGTAGGCAGCAGAGGAGGCATCGCGCAAGTGACACTTAATATAATTACAAGCGTTAATAGGCTACGGTAACTGCTTTACATCAGGTGGGCCGTATGCTTGAATTTGAAAATCTGACTAAAACAACGTACGTAAACTATAGTTTTTCGATGCTGCATTCGTTTTCGGCATACTTGAAAAATATTCTTATTAAAATAATGAAACATTTATGTAAACAATACACAACATGACTAACGCTCACCTGCGTGTGTGGGTAGTCTTTCTTTTGTGGGTCTTCAATTTTCATGGCCGAAAAACAAAAAAAAAAAGGATAATTGGTAGATATATCTATCGTATAATTTATTTATATAATCTCATTCGGTAATATTCTAATTATGAAATGAAATACAGAATTTTATTGGTATATTTTATTTACATACTTCTTTAAGAAAATTAAAAAATTAAATTAAAGCATTATATTCTCCTAACAAAAAAATGCTTTAAAACAATTTTTTAATTATTAAAGTACATGTGTCCCGACCAAGGAGGTTTCAATTCAATTTAAGTACACATCTATGGTGAGCGCGCTACGCGCGCAACGCGCATGCGTGCTGGATCCGAGCCAATAAACCAATAACAGACTTTTTCCATTTTGGCGCTATTTCGTACATACGAATTTGAGTAATATTTTGTTGGATAAAACTTTAGTAGCAAAAATGTCAAGCAACACCGATGATACTGATGAAAATTTAACTCCACATGACATTCTAGAAACAGCCAAGAAACTGACGAATAGTCTTTTGCCAGAAAAATCAAGAAAAGCGTACGACAAATGTTACCAAGACTTTATAACTTGGAAAATGAACAAAAAGGCTAACTCATTTTCCGAAAACGTTTTGTTAGCCTACTTTCAAGAGTTTTCGGATAACTTTAAGTGTTCGTCCTTATGGTCTAAATATTCTATGATTAAAAGTACACTGAGTATTTGCAACGAAATTGATATTACCAAATATTCAAAACTTGTATCATTTCTGAAACGTAAATCGCAAGGATATAAAGGGAAGAAAGCCAAGACATTTTCAGCTGAACACTTAAATAAATTTTTAAATGAAGCGCCCGATAAATTATATCTTTCAACGAAGGTAAGAAGTATTGATTTATTAAATAGATAAATAAAAGTTAAATAGAATATATTAGTTACTAAACGCCATCTCACTAAGTAATGGCTTTATACATAGATATTTACTGGCTTCATATTACTTAAGTACTTATAATATTGTTACAGATTGCACTAATATTTGGAATAATGGGTGCCTGCCGAAGACAGGAATTATACAACATTAAATTCAAAGACGTCGAAGTTTTCGAATCATCAATTTTAGTTAAAATTTGGAACACAAAAAACAAAATAGACCGATCTTTTACCATAACGGGCAAATATTACCAATTATGTAAACAATACATAGAACTGCGACCAAATTCATGTAGCGATCCTTCCTTCTTTTTGAATTACATATTGGAATTACAAATTTGGAATGTTGGGTAAAACGATAGCCAGTTATCTTAATCTTCCAAACTCAGATTCGTACACGGGACATTGCTTCCGCAGAACTTCTGCAACCTTACTAATCGATGCTGGCGGAGACATAACAGCGCTAATGCGTCACGGAGGGTGGAAGTCAACAACAGCTGCAGAAGGCTACATAGACGATTCTATAACTAACAAAATCTTAGTATCCAATTCGATACTCAATTCCATAGAAAATAATAAAAATGAAATTAATATAAACGTTCCATTGTCAACCCCGACAACGACTAGCTCTTATAGCGCCCCCCAGCCTGTTATTCAGGTTCAGTTTCATAATTGCAATATTCAAAATGTGAGTAATTATTATAATAAATAATTTGTTTCTTTTATCTTGCATTTTATTTAATGTAGCTACCTATAGCCATGAGATTAAATAAAGTAGTGTATGCAACTGCATATAATCAGATATTAAAACACTCGTGTAATCTTATTTTGAAACTCGCCTGCGGCTCGTTTCAAAAAACTACACTCATGTTTTAATACCCTCTATTATATGACAGTTGCATAAACTACTATTATGATTGATGACTACTACTACTACTAGAACCTAGAAACAATACAATAAAGTATACAACACATACATATTATTATACTAGTAAATGACAGCAAGCTGTGTAGGCAGATCTGATATTTTTTAAATTTCATAAATATTTAAATATTTTATTTTTAATTTTTTAAAAATATATGGAACCCTGTACGACATCTAGCGACGAGTGCTGTTACTTTTTCTGTTGATGGGAGTGCAGTGCAGACTCTGCACTGCAGAGTGACCGGCCATACGTTTTCCCATATGTTTTTTTTTCTAATTGGAACGATTTTGAACCGTTCTTCCTCACCAACGAACATTTAAATTTCAAATTAAAGGATACAAAACTACAATATGTTAGCTATTAGTGTGTCGATTTTGGAGTTTCTCACTATTACCGTCTAAACGCTAGCTGGATGACATCAGTCTACCCCAAACGACAATTTTGAGGGTAATGTGGCTCCGCTGGCTATCGCAGCTCTGCCGATTACATTAAAGATTAAGCCATCATTGTATTATATAGGTACTTACAAATTTAGTGTAAACACAACGGCAACGTAACCGCGAACCCTTCGTACGCGAGTCCGACTTGGCACAATAAAAAATAACTATTCCGCGCGGACGAAGTCGCGGGTACAGCTAGTAATTTATAAGATTCTAAATAATTTTTTTTCGTTTTAATTATTTACAGTTTCAGTTATTGTTATACCACGAAGGTGGCATGCAAGAATGCGGCCTGCCTGATGGTAAACAGTCACCGTAGCCTATGGACATTTGCAACACCAGGGGTGTCACTCGTGCGTTGCCGACCCTAAAAGGTATCACCTGTACCTTTTCAGTGGGCGTTTTGTCGTAGAAGGGCATTCGTTTTTAAATTTGTTTATGTAATATTTATTTTAATAAAATATTGATGAAATTATTTTGTCGTGTGCTACTAACAGAAGGTACCAGTAGTCCTTGAAACCGGCGAGCGTGCATGCAAGAGCTGTGAATTTTAAAGAAGCGTGCAATGTGTGTAAGGGCCGAGTCATATGGTGTCGTGGGTCGGCCCTGCCTGCCTACCCCTTAAGGGACTTGGCGTGACGGTATATGTATTTGTATTGCCATTTCAAAATGAGTACTCAAACATATAAGACATACAATGTGAAAGGATAAGGAAAGAAAGGAAGATGCGAAAACAAATCGCCGTCCCCAATGAAACTCAGTATTATTAAATAAAATTTATACACATTGTATTAAATAATCAATATGTCGGAGGGATGTGTGGGCGTTTACGAGTTATCTGCTCTTCATCCATTGTGGTTGCCATAGGAAACGAAAATAAATCACGTGGTACGCTCAGTAGGTTTAATCAGTCCTGATTACAATTAAACTCTCGCGAAATGTACGCACGCGTATCGGATGTAGCCGGATTAATTATAGGAACGCGGTGAAGTCGGAATGCGGTTGGTTGGACGTACGCACGACTTCACGTCTCGTTCAAAAGTGGCCGCTGTAGTGTTGTCCCCACTCAGCCCGCCCTTTTTTTGCCACTGATAGCTGGATTGTTTGCCAACCGTAGCTCCCGAATACACCCAAGTCGGTTGTGACTTGACATTCCATTTCTACGCTCCACGACAAATATATTATGTTGTTAAGGGGTTACTACTGAATACTAAGAAAATAAAGACAGGGTTATTTGATAGAGAAGAAAGAAACCAGTACCAATTTGAGGATTACGGTTGGTGATGAAGTGTGAACAAATGGAGTTGTTATATTTTAGATGCACTTTTAGCAAGAATGGAAAATATACCGCTGATGTGGCGTGAGTGCTGGGAATAGCGTGAATGGAGCGTTGAGAAAACTTCTTAGCACCAAAAGCTTGAGCCGGAAGGCACAGCTCGCTGTACACAATGCAGTGCTGGCGCCAACGCTTACTTATGGAAGCGAGAGCTGGGTATGGCAGAGAGAGCATGGCAGTAGGGTAAACGCGGTCGAAATGCTAGCGTTACGCAAAATTTGTGACGTAACGTTTGTAGATCGTGTGAATGATGATGTTAGAAATGGAGTTGGTCTGAAAGAGAGTGTCTGTGTTAAAATAAGAGGCATGCTGCGTGCGTTCGGGCATGTGTATGTAGGAAAAAAGAAATACGAAACAGAGACAACGCGAAAGTAGAAGGATGTACGCACCGAGGAAAGCCAATACTTCTCCGTATTGGCTTTCCTCTGTGCGTCGTCTCTGCGACACGTGTTTCGCCTCTCCACGAAACATCTTCAGGCCCTGCAGATGTTAGTCGTTAGGGTAATATGCTACGAATGATCTACAGCGCCTGAGGATGCCTCGTGGAGAGGTATCAGGCGCTGTAGATCATTCGTCGTCGTAGATCAGGCGACACACGTGTCGCAGAGACGACCGGGCCAGCCAGGGCATCAACCGTGGGGGGGTGCATGCGGTTCACATTTCAGATGGCGAACACTCGCAGAGAAGACCGCAGCAGCCGAGGCGGAGACGACCGGAGCACCCATTGCAGCGGCGGCAGGCATCTACGGTAGTAGGTGGGTGCCGGCCGGCAGTAGTTCGCACGAACTAATCGGGAGCAACTTGGTCTAAACCGCTGTGTGTGCTTTCTCAAAGTAGTTTAGATCAAATTGCCTGTAAATTTGACTTTCGCAAAGTAACGCCTGAATCTATTCACTATTTAATTGAAGCCAATACTTGCCTATCATACCCAAATTGATCGTGATTTATCAGAAGGCAGGAGCCTTAGAAACCGGCGATCGTGCATGAGAATAGCTATGAATGTTAAAGTAGCGAGTGAGGTATGTAAAGACCGAGTCATGTGGCACTCGGTTCTCTATGCCTGCCACCAAGGGATTGGATGCGAAGTTATAGATAGATAAATAAACATTAGCTTTTTTATGGTGTAGGCACATACAAAATTCCTTGATTTGATAGGTGTTACCTTGAACACACAAAGCTTGCGGAACCTATGTAGGTGACGTCAAGAATAGAACAGCGTATATAAAAAGAGCTATGAATGTTGAAGAATCGCGCGAGGTGTATAAGAAACGCGTCTTGCGGCGCTCGGTCATCTCTGCTTACCCTGCAAGGGACCTGCCGTGAATATATATACACATTCTACCTGCACCCGGCGACGATGAGGACATTTTGATAGGCCACATAAAGTTTTGAAAGCAATTCTAAAACTTCCTACTCTTACAAATTTCTTCTGATTAAATTCGTTGTGAGTTCCAAGTCAGCTGTAGTTTAACCCCCGGGACAGCAATGAACTTCACTGTTCATTGAATTTTTTGGTGGTCGCCGCTGTTAATTCTGGCTACACAGCAGACACAGTGGTGGGTCTGTCCCGAATAAAAAAAAATACCACATAAAAAAAAAGACAAGAACTGCTAACACAACTATACCTTAGCTTACTGGTGACCTAACTCATATGAACACAACAACCCACTACAGAATTGTCATTTGTCTGCAGTTTTCAGTGAGGAGCAGTTTTCCCGACTGGGGGAGTACCTCCAGTACTACCCCTCCTCCCTCTCTTACAACACCCAGATCAAGACAAACAGACATGTTCATGCACACAAATGTTTGTCTTGTGTCGAACCCACGAGCGTCGGTGATAAAGTCGCGTTGTTAACCGCTGTGCCACAAAGCTTGTCAAAATAGAGATAAACAAACAAACAAACCCTTCTTTATATATTAGTATAATATCTCCTCTTTTGAAGTCGGTTAAAAATAATATTACGTAGAATGGAACCGACCCGTCTGTTTTACTAGCAATCAAGCTAAAATCGTGCGGTCAGTTGAAATTTTGCAGGCGTGGTGTCTAGTAACTACTAGACACTGGATTAAAATAATTACTTTAGATGGATTAGGATTCAGAATGGAGAATTTAGGAACGCCATTACGCTACGGTCTGATTAAAACCGAAGAAAATTTAATCAATTCGATTGAAAAATTGAGGTATAGTGTACGAAATAGAAGTTCATATAACGAAATACTATGTATACCTACTACCTTATTATTTTAAACGAGCATTTCTAATGATCCAATATTAGCACACGTAAGCGTAAAAATAAAGAGGAAACGTGAATTGACACAAACACGTAGGTATGGATCAGATTCGATCGGTACCTACGTTTTTGTCTTAATTTTCTTGTCTCATTTTTTTTGTATTCCTTTTTTTTTCTTACTTTTTGTCTTACTGTTTTTGTCTTAATTTTTTTTTGGTCTTACTTTTTTGTCTTGCTTTCTTTGTTTTGCTTTCTTTGTCTTAATTTTGTTTTACTTTATGTCTTACTTTTTACCTTATTATTTTGTCTTGCTTTTTTGTCTTACTTTTGTTGTTTTAATTTTTTGGCTTGCTTCTTTGCCTTGTTTTTTGTGACCTTTTTTGTATTGCTTTCTTTGTCTTATTTTCTTTGTCTTACTTGCTTATCTTACTTTTTTGGTCTGACTTATTGTCTTATTTTTATTAATTTAGATTGACTCCTAATAGATTACAAATTGGTTTAACATTGGTAAATTAGAAGAAGAAGAATATTACAACTACAGCTTCACGCCAAGTGTGAAGATGTTGGAAGTATTAGTATTAGTAGCAGTAGTGTAATTATGTTAATATTTTTATAATATTTAAAGAGATAACTGAATTTGCAATCGGTTAAAAAGAGTTGTTGGTACCAGGCGAGCATATCTTTGCAAGAGATCTCCATCAGACAATGTTTGAGTTCGTTACTTGTTTTCGTTCGTATCGTCTGCCTCATTGTTGTTTCTGTATTGTTCTTTAGTTTCAACTACGACATTCGCGTCGCTTACTTTGTTATTGTAAGAAAATCCAATGATTTTCTTTTCGCCCATCCCTTTTGTAGAGTTCAATTGAAACTTTCTGTTTCACAATACAATAATCAGATTGACTGAATATCGTAATATATATTATTCTTCTGTACGTGTGTTTGTCACCTAACTCTTTCTAAACGGCTGGACTGATTTGGATTAAATTTTGTATGTATATTTCAATGGGTAGATGGCGTTAATTTTTTTTTATACAACTAGATTGGCAAGCATGCGGCCCGCATTAGATGGTAAGCGGTCACCGCAGCCTATTGACGCTCGCAACACTACAGGGGTGTTACTCCCCGTGAATTGAACTGAACTTAATGTGGCACTGCTTTTCCGGGCAGGACGACGTCTGGCGGATCAGCTGGAATATGTATATTTACAAGCTTATTTATTCATACTTTCCAGAGCATGTTAAATTTTTTATTTTTTTACACAACGTCGGGAGCCATTCAAGCATACGGCCCACCTGACGTAAAGCAGTTACCGAAGCCTACGAACATTTGTAACATATTAAGTATTACTCGCTCGATGCCTCCTAGGCTGCTTACACAGCAACTCCTTAGGAGCTTATTTATTTATTTAATACTTTATTGACCACAATACAGTTGGTTCAAAAGGCGGACTTAATGCTAATTGTAATAAAATAAAAATCTACCAGTCAACCATCGGGAGTGGAGAAAAAACGCGATTGCGGTTTTAATTAAAATACAATAATATTCGACCCTATAAAGAGTTTGTTCTTTATAGCTTACTGGTGACCTCATTCACACGCAGGAACACAACAACCCTGTAGGGATTTATTATTTGGCTGCAGTTTTCTGTGAGGTGGAGGTACTTCAGACGGGCTGCTTTGTTGCCTCCTACCTCTCCTTAAACATTCAGACCAAAACAAACAAACATGTTCACAAATGTTTGTCTTGTGTGAGAATCGAACCCACGAGCGTTGGTATCAAAGTCGCGTTATTCACGACTGAGCCACCGAACTCGTCATTTCAAAATTTCAATGGTTAAAGAACAGACCCACTATCAGGCGACCTCGGGTTCGAAGCCGGATGTGAGAATGTACCATTAAATTCCTATTTTCCAATTTATGAAAACATCGCGAGGGAACTTGCACGTCCAAGAAATTAAGTTTTGAAATATGTGTGACCTGAGCGGGCCTTCTCGTGTTTCCACTCCGACCGACGAAGACATGCCGGAAGCGGTGTCCCTGATGGTGTCAGGAGCACACGGGAGTTCCGTGGTGCCGTTACTCACCAAGAGCTCTGCTGCTGTCCTGCGAGGATTATTATTTACTGATTGTTGAAGTAAAACTTCTTTACGCACGCTTGACTTGGGGAGTAAGCTGGTGAATGCGTGACGAGAGCGTTACAAAAAGTGTGATCGGGCGAATGGAATTTAAGAGGGAGATATAAGTGAAGATAGAATGAGAGAGAGTTACGTTTAGTATATTACTGTACGGGCAAGAGAGAGAGGTGCGAGCACACATTTTCTTTCTCTCTTTCTCTCATAGCGAGTTAAGTTTCGTATATTATCTAAGACACAGTGCGGCCTGCACTATTGTCTGTATCACACTATGGAGCTAAAGAAGTTTCACTTCAGTCGTGTGGTCTAAAGCACACTCATTTTTTTTATTGTATCTGTTTTGATTTATGCATATTGGCACATTTTTTTATACTACGACGGATATCAAATAAGCATACCGTCTGCCTGATGTAAAGCGGTTACCGTAGCCAATGAACGCTGGCAACAAAAATGTTACATGCACGAGGAAAAATGGCGAAGGTGAAGACCTACGACGATTCTACTAAAAACTGCAACTGCACTGCAGCGCGCATGCAAATTAAATGAATACCTTAGGAGATACGGCAAAATTAAACTAATGTATGGTGGAATTGTGTATCTTATATATGCCTACAGAAAAGTCCGCGATGGCATATGTCTATATGTTAAAGATAACATATTACCTATATCCATTTTAATACTTTAAAAAATTGGCAATTATAAAGCGGTAATGTAAAAGCTATTTTATTTTTTGTTTGTTACGATTTAACTCAAAAACATAACAACACACACAAATGGGAGTAGGAATCAAACCCACAACCCTTGGTGTTAATTTAGTTATTGATGAACAAGCAACTTCTTTATTTTTTTTTCAATAGCTTCAATTTTATTCTTAAATACCTGATATAAAGGTATAAATGTTGGACGTACCCGCTATATAATGGAGAAATCCCCACTAAGGAGACCAGATCATTGAGGTCTGTTGTCATGGCAACCATATCTCAGCTTTCTTCCTGAATGATCGTCGAATATGGTAGTAGGTGATTACGCATGACCCCTACCGTGGCAACTCGCATAGCACAAATATCGATATATTCATTTACGCATGTTACGCATCTTTATTGCGATTAATTTCAGACAATGTAGAAAACCTACAAATACATTATAATGAATGACATAAATTAGTATTTTTCCTATTAAAACTATGCGACGAACATATAAACTTCCCTTTTTTTATTATAATAAAGTAACAGATTGATTTGCTTGCTTGGCAGGGTACATCTAGTGTGCGAAAATTGATTTTGCTCTAGGCAAACTTACAGAAAAAAATCGACATGAAAACACAGCAGAGGATATATGTTGATAATGAAAGAAATGATACAAGTACTGTCCACGTCTGTCATTCCATTATATGTATGGGAAGAGCTACATTATACCTTACGAATCTGCCTTACTGCAGTAATTGATTAATTTATTAAATTGAGTGATTCGATACGGCCATCAAAACATTTTTTTTCCTAGAGTGACTAGCATCTACACTAATATGTAAAGCGACAAGTGTTTGTTTGTTTGACCGCGCTAATGTCTGGAACAATCAGTTAAATTAGAAAAAATCTTTTTTCCACTTGATAATTAAATTCTTGAGGAAGGTAAACTATTTAACATCACGATACGACTCTTCGAAGCCAAGGAAAAACAGAGAAAATAGAAAAAGCGGTTCGTACGGGATACCGGGATATGCCGGGATAAAACGCAGGGTACAGTTAGTATCTATATATTAATATACATATACCTAAAGCGTTAATCTCTGCAACTACCAATCAAACTTCTTTTTGTAATTGATAACTCAATTCTCGAGGTAGGTTATAAGCTATTCGACATCCCGGTACGATACGACTCTTAAAAGCTGAGAAGAAAATCAAAGCAAGAAAAAGGACTCCCATCGAATAGCGGAATACGCGCGGACGAAGTCAGGCTGTAGTAAGTTTTGAAGAAAGTTTTCTAGTTAATAGACTCAGGCGTTGTTTTCCGAAAGTCAAATTTATATGTAATTTGATCTAGCTGGCTTTGTGTGTTCCGCCACCAATTAGTTCATGCGAACTAGCCCCATAGCATCAACGGCATGTTGCGTCTACTAACGGCAGTGGGTTGATGCCGGCCGACAGTCCGCATGAAGTAATTAGTGGCGGAAGCACACAATGCCGGTTACATCAAATTGCATTAAAAGAAGTTTTCTCGAAAGGAAACCTTCACGTGAGCTACAATCGAGAACATACGGTAGCATCTTCCTCGATTTACCCAGCTCACTTATTTGACATGTGCGTAATTAGCTTTGGTTTTGAGAATTTTGTCAAAAGACCCCTTTTTGCGTTATTTGTACTGATTTGAATAAATTCAGCTCAGGCCTCTTTGATTTGAAGGAGGGTGACATTAAAACAAATTTTAATCTTAGATATTTAATTGCATACAAGTCATTTATATGAAGATCTATATATATATTTTTATACTACGTCGAGACGCATACAAGCATACGCCCCACCTGATGTAAAGCGGGAACCGTAGCTTATTAACGCTAGCGATATATTAAGTATCACTCGCTCGATGCCTCCTCTGATGCTTACACAGCAACACCTTAGGAGCTTACTGGTGACCTCACTCACACGCAGGAACACAACAACCCTCTAGGGAGTTGTTATTTGGCTGCGGTTTTCTGTGCGGTGGAGATACTTCCCCAGATGGGCTGCTTTGAAGTGCCCTACCTCTCTTTGTTTGTTTGTTCGTTCGTACTATGCGCTGCCATAGTGTTCATCTCATTACAAAACTTTGTCAAGTTGTTGATCGCGTTGCCACGAAGGTATATGTACAATATAAATATATATAAACGGCAGCACTCCGGATACATCTCCCGAGAAATGAGAAGGATGTAGGAGCCGATTAAGGCCAAGACTTACCTACCATGACCAAATTGATCGTGCTTTATATGAAGGTGATGTCAGGAGCCTAAGAAACCGGCGAGTGTGCATGAGAAGAACTATGAGTTGTGAATATTATAGAAACGAGTGAGATGCATAAGGACAGTCATGTGGCACTCGGATTTCTTTGCCTACTCCGCAAAGGGCATAGCGTGATGTTATAGATAGATAGATAGAATATTGGAAACGTTTTTATTAGAAATAATGGCAGGTATGTTATTTACAATATTAATATATTGAGGAGGGGCCCTGGTGTGACAAATGTTCATAGGCTACGGTTGCTGCTTACCACCAGGATGTTTTTATGCAACGTCAGGAGGCATGCTAGGATACGCATAACCTGATGTCACCGGAGCCTATCCATGCTTGAAATACAGCCACAATTACTGCTAACACAGCAACTTCTGAGAGGCTTAGTGGTGATCTCACTTACGCGCAGGAACACAACCCTCCAGAGAGTTAATGTGGTTGCGATTTTCTGTGAAGTGGAGGTACTTCCCCAAATGGGTTGCCTGGATGCACCCTACCTCTCTTAAAAACACACAGAACAAGTCAAATTCCATTGAATTGTCTTAGGTTTTCGCGATGGTTATACATTGAATTAAACCATTTTTAACGGAAGTATCGCGTGTTTTATTTATTTTGTTGAACCTGACGTTTCGAATGCTTTGCAGCGTCCGTGGTAAAGGACACTAAGGTGACAGGAAGACTAAAGTGACATTTGTCTTACATTAGTTATTCAATTATTATATCTACCGACATGGATGGATTAATTATATATGTTCCGATTCACACAAAAATCGCTCTCGGTGTCCGTTTTTGAGTAGATCTCTGGGTTTGTGACTTGATTATTTTTAGAACTGGTTCCAAGCAGGTGGTACTTGCCAACCATCTTCTCTATTGAAATTGGGGTGTTTTCTTATTTCAATAGCCTCGCATAGCATTCTAGGCATGTAGCGATTCTCCTTGGCGAGGATTTGTGGTTTATTTTTATTGTGGTCGCAGTACCTCCACCTCACAGAAAACCGCACCCAAATAACAACTCCTGTTATATTACTTGTTAAGGAAAAGAGTGTACAAAAAGGGTTACAAATTTATTAGGACTATTTATACAGTAAACTATATAAAAAAAATAAAAGTGACTTAAAGTTCGGCTAATAAGGGTCTTTAAGAACTCGCGTTATCTTTGTCTAACCGGAATATCACTGGTCGGTTCACTGGAGTGTGCACTGAGTGGCCGCCGGCTATAGTGGCCGACGACTGTAGACAGCTGGTTAGCGTGCTAGCCAGCACGCAGATCCAGATGTAGAAGTTGTTGGTGGACCGCCTTACGGACCAACACCGCAGCAGTAACTCCGTCAGCCGCCGTGGTCCACAACAGAGGCTGTAGGTTTTATAAATGGGATTAGTTAGACGTCCGGTGTTAAACGGGTTTGGAAACGTGAGTAAATTCCCGACGGTTCACCACGTAGCCCACAGCAGGAGGCTGGAGGTCTCCGACGCGGTGCCCTCAATCTTTACTTCTTCAAAACTCGTTGCAGACCGACTTGTTTTTCGGATTACGTCCTAAACATCTATAATTTGAAAATTTAAAATTTACCAATAAAATATTTTTTGACAAACATCATTCGGTTCACAGAGACAATGTAGTGTATATCTCCAAAAAGGTTTACAAAATATATTATTCAAAAAGGTTATTACATTAGCTATTTTAAACATTACACTCCCTAGAGACGGTTGTTGTGTTCCTGCGTGTGAGTGAGGTCACCAGTAAGCTCCCAAGGAGTTGCTTTGTAAGCAGCAAAGGAGGCATCGCGCGAGTGCTACTTAATATATCGCAAGATCGCAAGCGTTAATAGGCTACGGTACCCGCTTTATATCAGGTGGGCCGTATGCTTGTATGCCTGCCGAAAGTAACATCAGATTATGATAGTTATGGCAGGCATCCGCCCCTCTTCTGCAATAGCCCAGTTCCAATAAAACCTCCAGATCTCATTTTAATAGACCGCTTTTTTCCGACATATTTCCAATAGTCCCAATACCTGCCGTGACCTGTTCATGGGTATATTATCCCATTAATATCCACTGAAGCAGGTCACGGTGGGTTTAATACATTACATCATTCTTTTCGAAGAGGCCTCTACGCGTTGGATTAATATCCCCGCGCACGCCTATCAAATGACCGAGATTAAAAACCGTGAAAAAAAGAGATATGATAATAGAAGTTATTATATCTCTTTTTTTCACGGGTATTGGTTAATAAGTGACAACTTATGAGGTCGTTGATCACAATTCCTAAACCTTTGTCATGAAAAACGTTCTAGACTCATGACTAACCACACCTGGAAAATTCCTGACGTGCTCAGACGTCTAAATGGTTTTCGTAGCATAATGCCATCGCATTGGTGTAATTATATGCTAATAAATTGCATCCAACCCCCATTATGAGGGTAAACTATGATTTATTTGAACGTTAAAGGAATTTGCTTCGTAAGAAAATAAAATAGTTTTTACTTTTCTATATTCCTAACACTAAGTTAAAGGAACTTAGTAAACTTCTTGACAGTCTCGGTGGCGCAGTGGTTAATGACGCTACTATGACACCAACGATCGTGGGTGCGATTCTCGCAGAGGACAAACATTATGTGTGCATGAACATGTCTGTTTCGTCTTGGCCTAGGTATTTTTAAGAGAGGTAGGGCGTATCTAATCAGGGGAAGTACCTCCACAAGAAAACCGTAGCCAAATAGCAACTTTCTGAAGAGTTAGTACATACCTGTGTACCAGTAACCTTCTAAGGAGTAGCTGTGTTAGCAGCAGAGGTGGCAATGCGCGAGTGATACTTTGATGTATTACAAACGCTCATAGGTTACGGTAATCGCTTTACATCAGGTGGGCCTTATGCTTGTAGGCCTCCCGACGTAGTATATAAAAAAAAGATAGATAGATATATATATAACTTCACGCCAAATCCCTTGCGGGGTAGCCAGAGAAAACCGAGCGCCACGTGACTCGATCCTTAGATACCTCACTCGCTTCTTAAACATTCATTGCCGGTTTCTAGGGCTCCTGACATCACCTTCTGACAGAACACGACCAATTTGATCATGGTTGGTGAGTTACAAAATTAAATTTCATTAAAAACCAGTTGAGAATGAGCAAGTTTGCATTGCCAGAGGAACACCTGGCTCGTCAATTATACGAGTATAACAATTCAATTTTTTTTTTAATTTGTCGGCCATTTTGACCATGTCCCTTAAGAGATAGGAACGGAGTTCTTGAACATTCCTATTCTACTTTTTTATGCCGAATCCGAATCTGAAGTCAAAATTCGAATATTCGAAAAAAAACGCACACACAGACAAACATATAGGTTTCATATAGGAACGTGTTCCTGAAAAGTTTTTGAGATCATTATAGAAAGTTCCAGTGAATACAACAAATCTTGAACCGTTCTCGATAAAGTTCAATTCTGTATGGGTTCCTAACATAACTCCGAAGAAACCCGTGAAATGTTTGGAGGTACTGGCGTTAGAAATAAGGATTTATTTAAAAAATATATATATTTTAGGGTTGCGATGTAGTTAATGGTCTGGTGATCCAGTAGTTATCAATGGCTTCAAAGCTCGCGGGTTCAATTCCCATACAGGACAAACATTTGTGTGCATGAACATGTCTGTGTGTGCTGATCTGTGAGTTTTTAAGAGAGGCGCTTCAATGCACAAGCATTTCCACCTCAAAGAACATCACGGCCAAATAACAACCGCATGGAAGTTGTTGTATTCCTGCGTGTGAGTTAAGATCACCAGTAAGCTCGTAAGGAGTTGCTTTGGCAGCATAGGTGGCATCGCTCGAGTGGCACTTAGTATATTGCAATCGTTCACAGGCTACGGTTACTGCTTTACATCATGTGGGCCGTATGCTTGTATACCTCCCGACGTTGCTTAAAAAAAAGTAATTACATCTACTTCTATTGTAATATTTACATTGTTGGACGTGAATTGCACGCGTACATATGCACGAACGAATAACACGACGCGTGTGTACATATGCACGAACGAATGCACGACATACGCTTGTATATGCACGAACGAACGCACGACGCACGTGTGCATATGCACGAACGAACGCACGACACACGCTAGCATATGGACGACCGAATGCATGACACACGCTAGCATATGCACGAACGAACGCATGGCACACGCTTGCATATGCACGAATGAACGCACGACGCACGCGTGTATGTGCACGAACGAACTCACTATACACGCGTGCATATGCACGAACGAACGCGTGCATACACTGCAGCTTAGTTAGGCCGCAGTTTAGGCTTAGAATCGCATTAAATATTGATACCGTATAAGATGGAGGTCCTAGTCGTTGTTTTCTTTGAATCTGGGTTAAGCCCGGATATCATAAATTGGTTTAAGCTAAAGATAACTCGGCTTCGATATTGAGGACATTGGTATATTGTAGTACTTATTTTTACCCGACTGATCCAAAAGAAGATTTTTTTTTAACAACGTCGGGAGGCATTTTTACTTTTTTTTTATATTGGCTCAGCATAGTGGCTCCGCTTCGCCTGTTGGTAAGTGCCCAAATTGCAGCGGCAACTGACAAAGGATTACAGTGTCCTGTCAGTTGACGCTACCATGCTGTCTCGCAAGGTGCTTCTTCACGCTTCGTTTGAAGGATCCCATGTTGTAGGAAGGAGGGAACACATGTGCAGGCAAGGCGTTCCACTTTTTAATAGTTCGACAGAGATAGGAGTTGCCGAACTTTTTAGTACGAGAAAAAATGTCCTCAACAGTGGAATGATGACATCGCAAGCCTGCACGTGTGGTTCTATGACGGAAGGGAGAGGGTGGGATAAGGGAAAATAGTTCTTCAGAGCACTCACCATGGTATAGGCGGTAAAATGTACTTAGGGAGCCTATGTCCCTACGAAGTTGTAGAGGTTCTAGCTTTTTTGTGACCTCTTCGTCGTCGATTATGCGGATAGTCCGTCGCTGCAACCTATCGAAAGCCTCGAGAATATAGTGAGCGGAGCCGTCCCAGAGCTGCGAGCAATACTCCACGCAGGCCCGAACTTGAGTCTTATAAAGAAGACAAAGTTGATCTGGCGTGAAGAACCGGCGCACCCAAATATAGGCATACATGCATACCTCCCACCTGATGTAAATCGGTCACCGTAACCTATGAACGCTTGTAATTAACAACAACCCTCTAGGGAGTATGTTGTTTGGGTGCGGTTTTCTGTGAGGTAGAGGTCCACAGACGGGCTGCTTTGATGCGCCCTAACTTTGTTAAAAACACCCAGACCAAGACAAACAGACATGTTCATGCACACTAAATGTCCTGTGTGGGAATCGAACCCACGAGCGTTGGTGTCAAAGTGGTGTTATTAACCGCGGCGTCACTGAGCTTGTCAAAATACCATAAATTGAATCCTCCTTTTCTGTACCGAGTAACACTGTTGGAATTATCATTTTCCCATATCACTTAGGTAACGTGCCTTGAAGTTTAGGCTCAAGGCATTTCCTTGGTCGGTGTAGACAGATGTAAATATAATTTAACCTTGCAATATTAGAATGCTTTTTTCTTATACAACTAGATTGGCAAACAAGCATGCGGCCTGCATTAGACGGTAAGCAGTCACTCGCGCGCTGCTAATCTCGTGACCTAAGGATGTGTCGTCACAGTACCCAGTAATTTCTCTGCCATATCTCACCCTTCAAACCGGAACACAGCTATATAAATATATCTGCTTGGCGGTAGAAATAGGTGAGACAGAGGTAGCCACGCAGACGACTTTTGTACAAAGTCTCCCTCTGGTAGGAGTTTTTGCCCCGCATTGGGTTCTTCAAGAGTGACACCCCTAGCACAGTAGACTTATAAGCTAAAGTTAGTTATTAGTTACTTATAAGCTAACTTTAGCTTATATAAGTCTACTGTGCCCCTAGTGTGGCGACTACGGACAGTTGCCGCCACACTAGGGGTGTCATTCATGAGGCTGCGGTAACTATTTATCATTAGGCAGGCCATAAAAAAAGAGTTACAATTTTTAGTCGTAGAATTATCACCTATTTGAACTACTACGCTACTACACCAACCTTATCTCATTACACTGCAGAAGACTGGTCTTCAACCGAAGGGGTTTAGAGTATACACCACCACGCTACTTAACTGCGGATTGACGGAGGCCAATGTTTTGAGACTGCCCTAAGGCCGCTGACTTAGTTTAACGACTGTCATCTGTCGACAACAGCCGGGACCAACGGATTAACGTGCCTTCTGAGTTCGGAGAAGCTCGAGATAGATAAACCCATTCATAGACAGACTGCGGCCACGTAACTTAACCTGCGTGTTCGATTAGACTAACACGCGCAACGAAGCAACCCGTCCAGACAGTACAGATAAAGGTTAACCGTAGGCTATTTACTTCATGGCCGAAACACAAGGCCAGGATGAGTGAATGAGATTGCTGTTTTAGATGGCTGGTGTGATGAACACAGCAGCCGAGGCAGCGACGACCGCAGCAGTCGAGGCAGAGACGACCACAGCAGTCGAGGCAGTGACGACCGCAGGAGTCGAGGCAGTGACAACCACAACGTTGACAAGCTCGGTGACTCAGTCGTGAATGACGCGACATTGACACCAACGCTCTTGGGTTCGATTGCCACACAAGGCAAACATTTGTGTGCATGAACGACGAAACGACTGTTTGTCTTGTTCTGGATGTTCTAAGAGAGGTAGGGCGCATCAAGGCGGCCCGTCTGGGGAAGTACCTCACAGAAAACCGCAGCCAAATAACAACTCTCTAGAGGTTGTTGTGTTCCTGTGTGTGAGTGAGGTTACGTAAGCTCCTAAGGAGTTGTTGTGTAAGCAGCAGAGAAGGCATCGCGCGAGTCATACTTAATATATCGCAAGCGTTAATAGGTTACGATACCCGCTTTACATCAGGTGGGCCGTATGCTTGTAAACGCTCCATGGATTTGTTATTTGGCGGCGGTTTTCTGTGAGGTGGAGGTACTTCCCAGACGGGCTGATTTGATGCGCTACACCTTTAAAAAACACCCAGATCAAAACAGCCACCGCTGTGGTGGTATGCTCTAAACCCCTTCGGTTGAAGGATACCCGTGTCCCTGCAGTGGGATGAGTAAGGGTTGATGGGGTGTGGATTAGACTCACACGTTCCTGGGCGTGCGTATTACCTCACGATGTTCCCCTTTACCGCCGAGCAAGTGATAATTACAAATATGGTCAAAGATCTGAGAGCACGAATTTCGTGGTGCATCCTTACACCATGATTCGAACCAACGACCAGTTGGTAATAGGCTGGTTATTTATCCACTAGGCTATCACCCGCTCAATAAAGATTTTTAATACATTTCTTTTTTGTTATACAACGTCGGGAGACATTCAAGCATACGGCCCACCTGATGTAAAGCAGTTACTGTAGCCTATTAACACTTTGCAATATATTAAGTATCACTCGCGCGATGTCTCCTCTGCAGCTTACACAGCAACTCCTTAGGAGTTTACTGGTGACCTCACTCACACGCAGGAACCCAACAACCCTCTAGGGAGTTGTTATTTGGCTGCGGTTTTCTGTGAGGTGGAGGTAATTCTCCAGACGGGCTGCTTTGATACGCCCTACCTTGCATTAAACATCCAGACCAAAAGACAAACCGATAATGTTTGTCTTGTGTGGGAATCGAACCCACGAGCGTTGGTGTTAAAGTCGCGTCATTCACGATTGAGCCACCGAGCTCGTCAAAATGGAAATGTGGAAAAAAACTGTGTATATTTAATAAAAGTTTTTGAATTATAACTTTTATATTGAAGTACAGGGTGGAAATTGAGTTTAACGTGAACGGCGCGTACATTGAACGCGATTACTTTGGAGTGTACTTGGCTCAGGAGGGGTAGTGAACAGCCCACCTGAGGAAGAAGGGTAAATGGAGTAGGAGGGAATTGACAAGCTCGGTGGCGCAGTTGTGAAACGCGCTGTTACATTCCTTTGCCACCAACGCTCGTGGGCTCGATTCCCACACAGGACGGACATTTGTGTGCATGTACATGTCTGTCTTGATCTGGGTGTTTTTTAAAGATGTAGCGCATCAAATCAGCCCGTCTGGGGAAGTACCTCCACCTCACAGAAAACCGCAGCCAAATAACAAATTCATGGAGCGTTTTCAAGCATACGGCCCACCTGGTGTAAAGCGGGTACTGTAGCCTATTAACCCTCCGAAACCCGGGTGGTCGTATACGACCGCGAAATGTATGGGAAAACGTATATAACGGGTTCGGACTGCTCAATGCTTGCGATATATTAAGGATCACTCGCGCGATGCCTCCTCTGCTGCTGACACAGCAACTCCTTGGTTGTCCAAACACCAACATGTTCATGCACACAAGGCAAACATTTGTGTGCGTGAACATGTCTGTTTGCGTTGGTCTGGGTGTTTTAGAGAGGTAGGGGGCATTTAAGCAGCCTATCTGGAGAAGTACCTCCATCTCACAGTAAACAGCAGCCAAATAACAACTTTCTAGAGGATTGTTGGATTCCTACGTGTGAGTGAGGTCTCCAGTAAGCTCCTAAGGAAATGCTGTGTTAGCAGCAAGGGTACTACAGGGAACCGCTTTACATCAGGTGGGTAACCACTTTTCATTAAAACTGTTTTCTGGAATGAACTCCGTGGTGAGGTTTTTGACCAGGGATTACAGCATGAGGTTCGTCAAAACAAGTCTGAAGAGGTTTTAACCAGTGAACGAAAAAAAACTGGTTTTAACAGTGAATCCCGAAACGTAGGCTTATATGTTTTGATACCTTAGTGGTACAAAAAAAGAACCAGTTGAGAATGCGCAAGCTTGCATTGCCAGAGGAACACCTGGCTCGTCAATTATTTAACAATTCAATTTTTTTTTTAATTTGTCGGCCATTTTGACCATGTTCCTTTAGGGATAGGAACAGTGTTCCTGAACATTCCTATTCTACTTTTTTATGCTGAATCCGAATCTGAAGTCAAAATTCGAATATTCGAAAAAAACGCACACACAGACAAACGCACAGCCAACATATAGATTTCATATAGGAACGGTGTTCCTGATAATAACAGCATTCATAGGCTATGGTAACTACACAAAGTGCATTTGACGTTGTAAAAAATGTTTGATACAAAGGCAATATAAAACACCTAAACACAATCGTACACCAATGAAAAAACGATAAAACACGGAATTTCAACTTATCTCTTTAATAACTCGTCAATGGGCATATAAAGTTGGGGACACACTTAACTCACCTGATAAGGCGCCACACACGCGTCACAGTTCATGTTGCTAGCAGTATCACGGATTTGTACACACTGCCGATCTTTCTCGTTCCTTGCGTTATCCACATATCCATAAAACACTTAAAAATTGAATATAACAATTTTTAACGGAAGTATCGCGTGTTTTATTTATTTTGTTGAACCTGACGTTTCGAATGCTTTGCAGCATCCGTGGTCGCAGGAAGACTAAGGTGACATTTGTCTTACATTGGTTATTCCATTATTACATCTACCGACATGGATGGATTAATTATATATGTTCCGATTCACACAAGAATCACTCACGGTGTCCGAACGTTTTTGAGTCGATCTCTGGGTTTGTGACTTGATTATTTTTAGAACTGGATCCCAAGCAGGTGGTACTTGCCAACCATCTTCTCTATTGAAATTGGGGTGTTTTCTTATTTCAATAGTCTCGTTTGGAGGCGCCTCGCGTTTGTTGTAACGTCTAAATATCTCAGCGATTATATTTTACTAACAAATGAAGAATATTATAACCAATAAGGCGATAAGTGACGCAATGTTGACCCGCGAACTAGCCAATAAGATCTGCGCTTTCTACTTCTCCGATCCGTAGCGGTGATTTGAGTAACTACGTAACATCGGTCTTGTTGGTTATCCATACGCTATCTCCTTCACGGTGTTATCCCATTTCCTAATTCATTAGGATTGCCGGGGTCCGCTACCTAAGACTGAGGATTTGGTGAAGACGCTGATTTTGACGTCAGACTTCCACGATCCAGATGGAAAATCAGACCTTTCTTAGACAATGTCACACGTCTTTCAAAATATAACTTTTTTTATATATGCTCTGCATAGTGGCTCCGCTTTGCTTGATGGTAAGCGAAAGAGGAGCTCAAATCGCAACTGCAACTGACAAAAGACTATACTGTGTCCTGTCAGTTGACGCTGCTATGGTGGTCCGCAAAAAAAAACTTCTTGGATATACGAGATTTCTAACGATTTTCTTTCACCGTCGTACATAAGTTCGTAAATACGGATATAGTAGTACATGCCCGCTCCACGATTCGAACCATGGATCAGTTGTTCAGATTAGTTGCCAACACTGTACGGCAACGCATGAGTGACACCCCTGATGTTGCAAATGTTCATAGGCATTGTGATTGCTTACCATCAGGCAGGCCGTACGATTATTTACCACCTTGGTGGTATAAAAAATAGTTGGTTAATAGGGTATCACTGTTTACTTGTACATACTGTCGATTTTGGCCTGTAAAATCATCATGACGTATTTATTTAGCCATAACCAGTAAACCCTGAGAACAAGGGTAAACCGCCCTTGGGTAAATTGAACCCGCTTTACGCGGTGTTGGGAATGTTGTTGTGTCTAATTCCAATACCGTACGTAAAGCGGCACTCAAGAGCGGCTTGCCTCAGGAGAATGCCCAGGTTAATAGCAGCAAGAGCTGGAGACCTGCACACAGCTCCGTTATGAGACCGTAACTTGCAATTTTTACAGCCCGTTACAGCATCAGCTTTCTGTGATTCTACTACGATTCGATTTGCAAACTTCACTGTCTATTTTAAATTTCTGCTTTTTTTATACAAGTAACATGTTTGCCTCCTAACGTGGGGACGGAATGACCTTGTAACACCGGAGTTGCCATTGTAAAAAATACTCAACAAACAATCTCTTATGTCTTTATTAAGGATCTAATCCCTTGAGTAAATCTCGTCAGGGAGTTCAACTATGTTTCGAAAAAATATTTTTTAAGAGAGGTAGGGTGCATCAGTGCAATTCTTCTAGGATATCCTCCACTTCACAAAAAGTCAAATAATGACGCCCTAGAGGGTTGATGTGCGTGTGAGTGAGGTCACCAGTAAGCTCCTAAAGAGTCGCTGTCAGCAGCAGAAGGCATCGCACAAGTGACACCTAATGTATTTCAAGCGTTCATAGACTACGGTAACCGCTTTAAATCAGGTGGGCCATATGCTTGTAAGCTTAAAGGATAGGTAAGGATTCTTGAAGGTCAAATGTGAACTTAATCAATGTAAAAATTTATTTAAGTACACTCTGGATCCTCGGGGGTCGAGAGCAAACTGAATGTCGAGTGGAATAGGTAAATATTTTTTCATCACCATCATCGTTCCAGCCCGTATTTGTCCACCTGAACATAAACCTCCCCTATAGAATGTCATTCGTCTCGATCCTGTGCCACCTGCATAACTCGACACCCTATAAACTTCTTGAGGTCGTCGTCTCCATCTAGTAGGGAGTCGTCCCATACTACGTGTACCAAGTACAGGGACGCCATTCTTGAACCTTTCTTCCCCAGCGGTAGTCGGTTCTACGAACTAGGTGGCCGGCTCACTGCCACTTCAGCTTGCTTATTCTTTGGACTATGTCGGTTACCTTCGTTCTACCGCGGATGTCCTCATTTCTGATTCTATCACGCGAGGATAGCTCTTTCCATAGCACTCTGAGCAACGTTCAGCTTCCTATATGGCCCATTTTTAGGAGTCGAGTCTTGCATGACGATGAAGACCTATGAATGTTGAAGAAGCGAGTGAGGTGGCGCTTGGTTCTCTGTGCCTACCCCGCAAGGGATTTGACGTAAATTTATAGATAAATTGTAAAATCTCTCAGCTCCATAAGTGAGTATGGGCAGAATGCATTGATCGTGTTTGAGAGCAAATTAGACCGGTGTAGGCAGCTCACGCGTAGTTAACGTACTGCTTATAAAACTATATTGTGTCGCCGCTCCGTTACATAACCTAAAACAATTGTGTTGAGTAATTTTTGACACTTTATTCAAAATTTATTGTTTTTGCGTGTGGTCGATAAAGGGCAAGCCGACTCGTGAGGTTACTTCCTAGTAAGGGTTTTTAAAATGTTTTGATATTTTTTTTTAAAGTATAGTTTTGTTAGAGATGGCCGAGTACTTTGTTACTACTCGGTACTCTGTGTACTGGGCACGTTTTATAGTACTCGTACTAAAGATAAAAGATAAAAAATCTTTATTTGCCATTAGGTCCTCGCGGACACTTAGACACGTCTTATATTTTTTGAAATATAATCTTATTGTATCTTATTTAATTTTATTATTTTTACTTTTTCTTTTTTTAATCTACTAGCATTTCTGAAATGACCATTGGCGAAGAAGAAATGCTGAAAGAAACTTGCCAATATAGATCTCTTTTAAAATTAACAATTAGATATTACAAAAAAAAAATCAGGTAAGCATATTGGTACAATAATGATATCAAATGGTAAAATTAAAGATTATTAAGGACAGGTAGTCTGTGCTGAATTATTTCCAGACATCTTTGTCAGTTACATATTCATCAATTCTATAATAAGCCCTTCTACAGAGAGTATTTTAAATGACTCGGCTGAGTAACTCGTTTTAAATACAGAGTACTTGGTTAATGTAATTTATGGTTGAAAATACTGTATTCTCATTAAGGATTCTTCTCATTAAGCATATTTAAATTTAATTATTTGAATCACATGAAAAAAGATACACTGGAAAATGGTACGTATTCTATAAATATTTTGTCGTGAATGACGCGACGACTTTGACACCAACGCTCGTGGATTCGATTCCCACACAGGGCAAACACTTGTGTGCATGAACACGTCTGATTCTCTTGGTCGGGGTGTTTGTGTGGTTGTGGTAGAATAAAAAAAATCGAAAATTATTACGATACAATATGATCTAATTTAAAGAATGTAAGGCGTGTCTAAGTGCCCGTAAGGGCCTAATGGCAAATAAAGAGAGGTAAGGCGCATTAAAACAGCCCGTCTGCGGAAGTACCTCCACCTCACAGAAAACCGCAGCCAAATGACAACTCACTAGAGGGTTGTTGTGTTCCTGCGTGTGAGAGGTTACCAGTAAGCTCCTAAGGAGTTGCTGTGTTAGCAGCAGAGGATGCATCACGCGAGTGATACTTATTATATCGCAAGCGTTAATAGGCTACGGTATACGCTTTACATCAGGCGGGTCGTATGCTTGTATGCCTCCAAACGTAGTATAAAAAAAAGTCTAACGACTAACATGAGGATGCCTTATGGAGAGGCGAAACACGTGTCGCAGAGACGACCGGAGCAGCCAGGGCAGCGGCAGAATGATAAAAATCACGCGAGTGATACTTAATCTATTACGAGCATTCATAGGCTATGGTAGCCGCTTTACATCAAGTGGGCCGTATGCTTGTATGCCTTCCGACGTTGTATAAAAAATATATATTACTTATATAACATAGGCAAGTTACAATGCAAGAACACTAACTAAATTGTCTGCTCTTTCTGGCTTCGTGACGCGATCAGGTACGAAAGGCGAGGTCGCTACACTACCTAAACTGAACTGAGTAACTCGGCTGAGTACTCGTTTCGGTAAAGGTAAAACCGAATAATGCTCGGCTACTCGGTAAATCGGCGCATCGTAAAGTTTTATATATAGATTGATTGCCGTTATACTAAAGTCAAACACTCGCTGCCCGTGCAGTCAATATAAATATCGGTGCGCGGGAGGGCTCTTTTTTTATATACTACGTCGGCAGTATTACAAGCATACGGCCCACCTGATGTAAAGCAAATACCGTAGCCTATTAACTCTTGAAATTATTAAGTATCACTCGCGCGATGCCTCCTCTGCTGCTTACACAGCAACTCCTTGGAAGTTTACTGGTGGCCTCACTCTATTTTTGATCCCTTTTTATTTTTAGTGTATGTCAATGATCCGCTATACATTTTACGTAAATGGCTGCTATACTACTATTTAATTATTGCGTGAGAAATATTGACAGATACTTAATGTATTTCACGCTTTCATACGGTTACCACTTTACATAAAGTGGGACGTATGATTGTTTGCCTCCCGACGTTGTATAAATAAAATCTATATAAAATAAGTAGGGTTTCAATCCCATAATGTTTCGATTACGTCGATCATCCGTCATTATTACTAACTCAAGTTGTACTTAACTGTAGGTAAGTACTTGACTATAATTTGACTGCATCATATTTAAACGAAATGCATATTGACATAAATGAGGTTAAATCTAATGATTAACATTAATATCGGTGCGCCCGAGGGCTTTGGGCCCCTTTTTATTTTTAGTGTATATCAATGATTCGCTTTACATGGTACAAAAATGGCGGATATACTACTATTTGTTGATGATACTTCTTTAATTATTGCGTCCGAAATATTGGCTGATACTTAATATATTGCATGCGTTCATGGGCTACGGTAACCGTTTTACATCAGGTGAGCCGTATGCTTGTACGGCTTACGACGTAGTATAAAAAATATCTAAATTAATTAATTCTACTTGCTTGTTACCAAGGTGAAATGTCAAATGTTACACATTATATAGTAGATCAAAAAAAAAAGAAAATAAATAAAAACAAGGTAAGAAAATTGAATAAGATACAATAGGATTATATTTAAAAAATAATAAGACGTGTGACTAAGTGCCCGCGAGGGCCCAATGGCAAATAAAGAATTTTTATCTTTTTTATCTTTATTACTGTAAGGTTCGCTTTTTATATGTTCCCTTTATTTACCCCGCAAACGAATTGGCTTGAAGATTTTTTTTTATACTACGTCGGGAAGCATACAAGCAAACGGCCCACCTGATGTAAAGCAGGTACCGTAGCCTATTAACGCTTGTAATATATTAAGTATCACTCGCGCGATGCCTCCTCTGCTGCTTACACAGCAACTCTTTGGGAGCTTACTGGTGACCTCACTCACACGCAGGAACACAACAACCCTCTAGGGAGTTGTTATTTGGCTGCGGTTTTCTGTGAGGTGGAGGTACTTCCCTAGACGGGCTGCTTTGATGCGCCGTACCTCACTTAAAATAAAGAGGTAGTAGTAGCAACATAACTAAGTGTGAGTCCAGACGTAATGGCCACACAAAGATTTTTTATCATTTTAATTTCATTATCATTGCCGTTAAAAAATCACGTATGAGAATATTCATTAAATTTAATCACAAGTACGTGATTAATCTCGGCTATATACTGACACCACAGACAAAGAACATAACCGGCGGCGTATTATGTATCTATAACTATAAAAACATTTTATTTTTATTGTTTTGCGGGTGACCCCGTTCCCTAGGGTGATCGCTTCAGATGATGATTGACGCTTTCCCGGTTAAAGGCAGTCCCAGGGAGTGTTTTAAGTCAGTAGGAATCTGACATCACCAGTTCGTTCGCACGAAGGGGTATCTTATGCAAGATCACCTCCACCCTCCCATTTTCCGGACGGTGCCCCAATAATGACTAATGCACACCCGCGTGTGTGGGTTAGTCCTTCTTTTGTGGGTCTACAATTTTCTTGGGCGAAAAACAAAAAAAAAAGTTTTTATTGTTATAGATACTTCGTACACGTTCTAGAATCGCAATACGGTAATTGCCCAACTCGCATTTAGTTGGCTACGCTCTCGCGTCGCGCCTATACGTATTTCGTCACAAAGCATAAATGTCTTAAGATATATATTCATCTCATTCTAACGACAAGTATGCCCTATCATTTGTCTCTTTGTTAGAGCAAAGCGTCATAATAAATAATTGTACGTAGATATAGTACTAATTGCGCCATTTTAAAATACAATAATGTTGGTGTATAGCGTGTCTATCTTTTGATACGTCGCTGACCAGCGCGGTACGTTTGTTACTATACAGGGTGTTAGGCGGAACGATGTAGATATTTTGGGAGCCGATCAAGGCTGTCATGTCATGTGGGTCATTTTAAACCACGTATGAAATAATGACAGGAGTAATAGTAGTTTTCAAGTCAATGGTAATTTTTCATGCAATTTGATCTAACCTGCTTTGTGTGCTTCCGCCACCAATTAGTTCATGCGGACTGGCGCCGGTCGGCATCCACCCACTACCGTCAGTAGATGTAACATGCCGACGCTGCCATGGCTGCTCCGGTAGTCTCTCCCTCGGCTGCTGCGGTCGTCCGCCATCTGGAATAGAAACCGCACGCCCACACCGCCGTCGCTGCCACGACTGGACGTCGCTGCGACGTGTTTCGCCTCTCCACCAGGCATCCTCAGGCGCTGTACACGTTAATCGTTAGAATTACATGCTACAAGTGACCGTGTTACTTGAACTAATTGGTGGCGGAAGCACACAAAGCGGGTTAGATCAAATTGCATGTAAATAAAAAGAGACTTTAGAAAATTAACGCGTGAATCTATTTACTATTGGCAATTTTGTCGTTTTTTTCTTAATACCAATACTCGTGGGTTTAATTCCCACACATGGCAAACATTTGTGTGCATGGACTTATATGTTTGTCTTGGACTGCTTGGTTTTAAAAGAGGTAGATCACATTAAAACAACCTGTTTGGATAAGTATCTCCACCTCACAGAAAATCGCAGTCAAATAACAACTCAGTGGAGGTTTGCTGTGTTTCTGCATGTGAATGAGGACACTATGACGCTCCTAAAGAGTTATTATGTTATTGTGTTAGCAGCAGAGGTAGCATCTCGCAAGTGATAATTAACGTATTTGCAATATAAAGTGTAAGCAGCATAGGTGGTTTCTTTTCTCCCTCCAAGCAGCTATATTCATATAGCCGTGTTCCGGTTTGAAGGGTGATATATGGCAAAGAAATTACTGGGTACTGTGACGAAACATCCTTAGGTCACAAGATTGGCAGCGCGTGAGTAACATCCTCGTGGTGTTGCGAGCGTCAATAGCACATTCTAGTTTTTTGGGACAATAAGGTCTCTCGCCGTAGTACTGAGATAATCCGATAGATGGCGCTATAAGTTTGACACCCGTAAACCATTTCTTTTACTTCCTAGCGTTTTTGAGCCAGGATTGCAAATACGCTGCAACTGTGCATATCATGCAAACGCGCTGCTTAAAACCTGTCATATTACCATATTTCAGTCTAGTAAATTGGACTTTTACTAAGTGTTAACGCCGAAAGTTTCAAGGCCCACTCATTGAATTACTATGTACTCAATGGACCCACTGCGCTTGATTTCTTGTTTTATTTTTTATACTACGTCGGAAGGCATACCTACATGCATACGGCCCACCTTATATAAAGCTGTTACCGTAGCCTATAAACGGTTATAATACATTAAGTATCACACGCACTGCACATCTGCTACTAGCATAACAACTCCTTCTAGAAGCTTCCTGGTGAGCTCACTCACACGCAGGAATACAACAATCCTCCTTGCTGTGTTAGCAGGAGAGGTGGTAGCGATGCTTATTGCATTGCACGCCTACCTGGGCTACAGTACCCACTTTACATAAGGTAGGCCGTATGCTTGTATGCCTCCCGACGTTGTATCAAAAAAAAGCTCGAATGGCTCCCAATTTGTCTTTGACTGTCACAACGTTTCCTTCCTCTTTTCAATTCTTCTATGAGCAGCTGCTTGAAAGAACGGTTCAGGATAAACCTTTCAGATATACATACATACATATCATCACGTCCGTCTCCCATTTGGGCACACGCCGCGCAGCAGTGCAGTTGCGTTTAGTAGAATTGGCCTGCAGTATCCCTGCAGTGGGATGAGTAAGGGTTGGTCTAGATACGGGTGTACGAAACATGAATCTTTGCCGTACACCTTTTCCGCTTAACAGTTTTAATACTTCAGAAGAAACCCTTCTAACATGTAAACATTCATTAGCTTAATTAAAACTCAAATTGTAACACGATACTTTGTTAACTTCCAACCGCAGTTACCGAAAACCAAATAATTGACGTATCCTGTTACTTCGGCAGAATCCCAGAATCCTAACAAAACTTTTTTCGAGACCTCCATTCAAAAACCCTTCTATTTAATGCTGTTGAAATTATATATTCTCAACTCTATGCGTCAAGTAATAAAGTTTATATTGATAGCAATATATAGTATTGTCATAAATAACAATGCAAGGACATATCCATAAGAAAGAATGGACTGCGAATCAAAATTTAACGCCTCAAGGATTTTTAACAAAATTCCTTTGTGTGAAACATGTAGAAAAAGAAATATAAGAGCAGATGTTCGAATTTCGAAAACATTCTATTATCTATGGAGAGGCGAAGTCGAGTGCAGATAATAATTGACATTAAATGAAGTGTTTTTTTTGTTGGTAACACTGTTATTTTTTTTAACAAGATGTCGTCTTCTATTGTGTTATTGAAATATCTTGGGGGAGAGCAGGTGTGAATTTGATGGTTGTACTCGTATTTTCTTGAATGAATATGATGAGAGCTTCTAATGAAAAGCTGCGTTGACAGCAGAGGTAACGAGTGATTTTGATATGAATTTAACAATACCTATACCGTTATCGGGGGTCGCAGTCCTTGTAGTTATGGACGTAACTTTTAATTATATAATTTATTAACTACTTAATTGTTTTATTTATAATATACTTATGTATTTTTTTTTTATTAATTTGTTTGTTTTTTGGTTGATGAGTGTGTAAGAACTGAGGAGGTATGTTCGGATCGGTGCCTCGGACGTTCCATAGTCTCTGCCCTCCACAATGAGAGACAGACGTAATGATAAATACGTATGTATTTGCTTCATAAATCAAAAATTGTAAAATAATTTACCGTATTTAATTACTTTATTTATTTCATGTATATAACTATGATTTCTATAACAACAAAGGATTAAAATATAGTTAGAAATAAATATTGTGATGGTACAGAACTCATTGTGTGCGAGTGCGACTCACGCTTGACCGGTTTTTTATACTACGTCTGATGGCAAACACAAATAGTGTTCCAGACAGCGGACAATAGGGAGGACGACTGCAGCAGCTGAGGCAGAGATGACCGGAAGCACACAAAGCAGGTATTTTTATATACTACGTCGGGAGGCATACAAGTATACGGTCCACCTGATGTAAAGCGGGTACCGTAGCCTATTAAAGCTTGCGATATATTAAGTATCACTCGCGCGATGCCTCCTCTGCTGCGTACACAGCAACTCCTTGGTGAGCTTACTGGTGACCTCACTCACACGCTCGAACACAACAACCCTCTAGGGAGTTGTTATTTAGCTGCGGTTTTTTGTGAGGTGGAGGTACTTTCCCAGACGGGCTGTTTTGATGTGCTCTACTTCTCTTAAAACATCCATACCAAGACAAACAGACATGTTCATGCACACAAATGTTTGCCTTGTGTGGAAATCGAACCCACGAGCGTTGGTGTCAAAGTCGCGTCATTCACGACTGAGCCACCGAGCTCGTCAACTTGCTTGGTTAGATCAAGTTGCAACTAGATTCATAGCATATTGGCAGAACAGTGCTTACACATGTAAAATTATCTTCCAATATTTTCTAATCTAATTTAAGAGAGGTAGGGCGCATCAAAGCAGCCCGTCCGGGGAAGTACCTCCACCTCACCGAAAACCGCAGCCAAATAACAACTCCTTAGAGTGTTATATTCCTGCGTGTGAGCGAGGTCACCAGTAAACTCCCAATAAGTTGCTCTGTTAGCAGAAGAGGTGGCATCGCGCGAGTGATACTTAATGTATTACCAGTATTCATGCGGTATTCACTTTACATCACGTGAACCGTATGCTTGACCGTGTCTGTATGCGTTATCCCGTTTCCTAATCCATTAAGATTGGCGGGGTCCGCTACCTAAGCCTAAGGATTTGGCGAAGATACTGGTTTTGATATGTAGCGAGTGGCGTTAGACCTCTACAACCCAGAGGGAAATTCAGACCTTTCTTAGGTCACACGACCTTCGAAATATAATTTCTTGGACGTGCGGGCTTCATCACGATGTTTTCCATCACCGCCGAACAAGTGATACATAAATCCTAAAACACGAATTTAGTGGTGCATGCCAGGATTTGAACCGGGGACCAGTTTGTCAATAGGCTCGCTTCATTATCCACTAGTATCACTGCTTTATGCTCTAATCCTATTCTTTGCAAATAAAAAGATTTCATTACATTTGCCTGACACTGGGTTGCTGGTTGGTAGGGTGCACCACTTGCAGCAGAACTTGACTCTGGCTTTGGCTTAAAAATAACGAAGTTAATTACACGGTTAAAATCTTTTTTTCTCCCTCAATATTATTAATCAATGTAAACAATCTATTTAAAGGTGGAGTGAAATTTAAACATTGAATTTTATTAAGTACTTATTGAGTACAGTCAACATCATAAACATGTACCTATTCGCTTTTGTTCTTAGCGTTGTGTAATAATACCTAATATGTATTATATAGCGTTTTTGGTTTATAGGTGGAAACCTTATAATACGTAGCTTGGCTGTAGAGACATGAGTCATAAAAAGATAGATCATCATTAACATATCTGCTTTTATTTTTAGCGTAATGCAATAAGATCTGTATAGCGTCTTTGGTTTATAATAGGAGACCTTGTAATAAGTAGCTTGGCAGTAGAGATAATTGTCATAAAAATATATTAATTAACATATATCCGCTTTCGTCCTTAGCGTGATGCTATAAGACCTGATACAGCGTCTTTGGTTTATAGCCGCAAACTTTGTAATATGTAGCCCGGCTGTATGGGTCATAAAAAGATGTTCATTAACATGATTGTATCCGCTTTCAATTTTAGTGTGATGAAAAAAGACCTGATATAGATAGCGTCTTTAGTTTATAGATGTAATCCTAGTAATATGTAGCGCGGCTGTAGCGACATGGATCTTAAAAATTATCTTCATTAACATGTATCCGGTTTCGTTCTTAGCGTGATGCAATAATACCTACTATAGCGTCTTTAGTTCATAGACGGAAACCTTGTAATATTAATAATGTGTGAAATTAGTAGCTCGGCTGTGAACACATATGTCTTAACAAGATCTTCAATAACGTGTATCCGCTTTAATTTTTAGCGTAATGCAATAATACCTAATACACTGTCTTTGGTTTATATGAACATTTAGCGCGGCTGTAGAGACTTGGGTCATATAACTCATATAAAACCAGTTAATAATGCGCAAGCTTGCATTGCCTGAAGAACACCTGGCTCGTCAATTATATAACAATTCAATTTTTTTTTCTAATTGTCGGCCATTTTGACCATTTTCCTTAAGAGATAGGAACGGTGTTCCTGAACATTCCTATTCTACTTTTTCATGCTGAATCCGAATCTGAAGTCAAAATTCGAATATTCGAAAAAAAGCGAAAAAAAAACAGACAAACATATAGATTTCATATAGGAACGGTGTTCCTGAAGATCTCTTTGAACATATATCCGCTTTCATTTTTAGCGTGATGCAATTAGGGCCAATATTATGTAGGGTCACTGGTTTATAAACATAACCTTCAGTTATAAGGCCGAGTTCTGCTGAACAACTTTGCCATAATTAAAATAATGTGACTCATACAGTTTTGTCAATTCACGCAAACTGACTGACCGAGCTGACAAAATTGTCCGGTATATCAGTTTCATATACTCAGCTATATCCCTCGGGGTTTGTGTATAAAAACCTACGACAGTATATAAAATTAGCATTTATTGCATTACGCTAGCAACGAAGTCGGATAAATGTTAATGAAGCCGATATTTTTCTATTTATGACCCACATGTCTTTGGCAGCTCGATGGCGATGGCGCGCATTCTAACTAAACATGCAGGTTAACTAACGTCGACCGCAGCCTGTCTATGGATGTGTTTATCTATCTCGAGTTTGTCCGTGCTTCGGACGTCAAGCCGTCGGTCCCGGCTGTTGTCCATAGATGACAGTCGTTGAGATAAGTCAGTGGCCCTCGGGCTGCTTGAAAACACTGCCCTCCGCTAATCCACATTTTAGCGGCGTGGTGGAGTATGCTCTAAACCTCTTCGGTTGAAGGGAGACCCATATCCCTGCAGTGGGATGAGTAAGGGTTGACGTGGGATGTCTTTGGCAAAGATGTTTAGTCTTATGGGACGAGTCCTGTGAGGCTTTTAGTTCATACGTATATCTAAATACCCTGTGTGCTTTTTTGAGACCGACTGTACCTTATTAATCCACGAATCTCTTCAATATCACATAATTCAAACTTGTAGGGACTCCATGCGATTCCATGAAGCGGGGTAATTTTTTTTTTATATTAGGTTTTGCACTTTTTATTTTTGGTTATTTATCATAGAAGAGTTAGTTTGTTTTAACGCGCTAATCTCTCTAACTACCAGTCGGATTGGTAAAGTTCTTTCTGCATGTGATAGCCCAATTTTTTGGAAAAGTTACAGGCTACTCAACATCATGATACGGCCCTTACGGCATCTAGTCTAGATAATGATAATTTTTTGAATATTTTTTCATACTATTACCAACACAACAGAAGGTATGCATGATTGCTGCTAGAAATTCTTTGGCCATACTGCTGACAGCTCGTGACTTATGCTTTGACCTTCCATTCTAAAATCAAATCTTTCTAGGTTAGGTCACAAGTCTTTCAAAGTATAAATTCTTGGATGTGCGAGTGGAGTTACGACGTTTCTCATCACCATCGAGCAAGTTATAATTACAAATATGTAGCTACAAAATTTAAAAAATACGAACATAATGGATAGATGTTTAATACTGTTAATACCTGCCACTAATTACCTACACAAGCAGTGGATAAAGAACCGGTCTATTGATCAACTGGTTCTCAGCTCGAATCCTGGCATGTACTCCACTAAATTCTTGTGGATTTATGTACATATTTGTAATTATCAATAGTTTGGCGGCGAGGGTAAATTTAGGAAACCCGCACGTCCAAGAAATTATATTTCGAAAGACGCATGGACATTACCTAAGAAAGATTTGGTTTTTCCTCCGGGTGGTGGTGGTCTGACGGCAACCGCTCCGTGTCAAAAACAGTATCTTCGCTAAATCCTTAGGTTCAGGTAGCAGACCCTGTCAATCCTAATGGCGGGAGATAAGGCAGGGGTAACTAAAAAGTAGAAGAATTACATACTTATCACAAATTATTTATACAAGCTCGTAATAAACAGGTTATAAGTATAATGTTTTCAGGAACACCGTTCCTATATGAAATCTATATGTCTGTCTGTGTGTGTGTCTGTGTGTGCGTGTGTAGGTCGCTTTTTTCGAATATTCGAATTTTGATTCGGATTCAGCACACACGCGGGTGCGCGTTAGTCATTCTTCCGTGAGGGGCACCCTCCGGAAAATGGGGTGGAGGAGGTGAGATCTTCCAATCTCTAAGATAACATTTCGTGCGAACGACCTGATTATGCCAGATTTCTACTGACTAAAACACCCCCTGGGTCTGTCTTTAGCCGGGAAGGCTATAAAGGCTTCATCTGAAGCGATCACCCCAGGGAACGGGGTGACGCAAGTTATACAATGCTTCAGAGATTATATTTATAGCAATGATTCGTTAATATAAACATTCAATAAATACAGTTTGACGAGCTCGATGGCTAAGTCGTGAAAGACGCGACTTTGACATCAACGCTCGTAGGTTCGATTTCCACACAACACAAATATTTGAGAGCATGAACATGGTATATCGTATGCTTGAATGCCTATGTATGATGTTGTAACTAACTTAAGGATATTCTTTTTTGTTGTAAAAAAAAAAGAATATCCTTAAGTTTAGAGCAATGATGGCTACCCTATAGTAATAAGATCACACAGATACTACCAAAATGCATATTTCATGTAAAATGTCGGAAAAAAATTCGCAAACCGGTGATTACCGAAGTGAAAGATTGTATCTTAGTCTGTTTATTTACAAAATTTTTCGCCAAAACTTAATAATGATTTAGTACCGTGGTGATCGACTTTAAAGTATTTGGTTATCTTCACTTGGTTGAAGACCATGCAGAAAGTATTGTGATCTTTTAAATTCAAAATTTTAATTAAAGATATGGTACTACTACACCTAATCTAAGTCATTCCATTGCAGGGATACGGGTCTCCCTTCAATGGAAGGGGTTTAGAGCACATTCCACTACGTTGCTCAACTGCGAATTGGCGGAGGCCTGTGTTTTCAAGCCGCCCGAAGGCCACGCGCCATGCCTCCTCTGCTGCTTACACAGCAACTCCTTGGGCGCTTACTGGTGACGTCACTCACACGCAGGAACACAACAACCCTCTCATCTAAGGAGTCGCAATATGGCTGCGGTTTCCTGTGACGTGTAGGCACTTCCCCAGACGGGCTGCTTTGATGCGCCTTACCTCTCAACGGTAACCGCTTTACATCAGGCGGGCCAAATGCTTGTATGCCTTCCGACGTTATATAAAACAAAAGTCACCGTTGGTCACTACACCGGTTCTAAATCTACTAGGCTATACTGTTTATACTTTTTTTTACTGGAATTTATCGTGGTTGGGTTTTAGTTTTCGACTTACCCACATTGAATTATTATGTGCTTAATTGCCGATCGGCAACAACTCATTGCTGCACAACGTTATAGTTGAACGAAACGTGTAAGCGCCAAGAAAATCACGGCGCTTTTGACCTTTTGTGTGCCTACCAAGCGATTTAGTGCTGTATCTTCGAATCTTTGGGATAGAAATCTAAATTATTTCAGCGCTGCAGCGGACATTAATTTTAATTATTACCAACATGGAGCCAGACTTTTACTTAGGATAACTCCTCTAGTACATAATAACTCAATGCTTACTTTAAATTTTTATTTACGTAGTTTTTTACAACTGATTTAGAACCTTATTATTCATATCAAGAAGGTTACAAATAGCTTTAAACTGGTTAAATTCGGACTATGACCAATATGATAGACATATCTATCATATTAGTCAAGCGTGAACCGACACATCGTACTCTAGTATAATCTGCCGTATCATACATACCTTCACGCCAACATAACCAAGCACACTGGTTTGTTTTTGGGGTTCCGTCAATAAATTTTAAAACGTCAGCACCTTAGCACAATTTTGGTAACCTATCTATAACTTCCCACCAAAACCCTTGCGGGGTTGGTAGAGAGAACCAACCGCTATAAGACGCGGTCCTTACACTCCCTACTCGCTTCTTTAACATTCACAACTCTTTTCATGCACGTTTGCTGGTTTCTAGGACTCTCGACACCATGTTAATCTTAACAATTTTGACTGATTTTATTTGATTTTATAATCGTAAAGTAAGGTTTGTAGATCGTGCCCCTAATGTTAGCAACGAAGTTGGTCTGAAAGAGAGTGCTGGTGTTAAAATAAATAGGCATGCTCCTTTGGTTCAGACGTGCAGAAAGAATGCAGTAAGATGCAGAAGAAGGATACAGTACAACGCGAAAGTAAAGGGATGTAAGGAGCCGAGAAAGTCTAAGACTTACCTACCATGACCAAATTGATCGTGTTTTGTCAGAAGGTGATGTCAGGCGCCTTAGAAAACGGCGAGCGTGCATGAGAAGAGCAATGAGTGTTACAGAAGCGATTGAGGATTGTAAGGAGTCATGTGGCGCTCTGTTTTCTCTGCCTACCCCGCAAATGATTTGTGCGTGAAGATATAAATAGATAGAGGGGTTAATAAATGCGAAAGTATGTGTGTTCGTTGAAGTAGCTACTCCTCTAGGCTAATTGTGCGAGTTTTTGGCGGTGACAAATGTTATGGGTTGGCGTCACCGACATGCCGCATTGTTAAAATTTAGAATAATTCGGTTTAGTTTGAAAATTTGCGACCAAAAAATATTACTGACAGTCTAAAGGATAAGTAACCTGAAGGATACATTGTTTACGAGCAATATCGTAATGGCCGATAACCTATATAATAATAAAAAAACAGATTCTCGAATGGCGTCCACGTACTAGTACACACAGTGTGGGACTACTCCCCACTAGATGGAGGGACGACCTCCAGTCCACCAGTCGATGGATGCAGGTGGCTGAGAATCAAGATTTATGAGACGAATCTCCTAATACTCCCTGTATTTGGCTACGGTTTTCTGTGAGGTGGAGGTACTTCCCCAGACGGCCCGCTTTAATGCTCCCCACCTAGAATACGCCTTAATAAACTTTGTTATAGCCACATGCCCATATCAGGATTCGAACAATGGACCGTCAGATAACAGGTTGGTTCTTTATCCACTGGGCTACCACTTGCGTATCATGATACAAAAGATAATTAAGTACAAATCCACGGAACCCTTGATATAAAAATCCATTTTACACGTAACCTTTATTTTTGAACTCGTGTTGTTCTAACTAAATTATTGACGCGTGAATGTAATATTTGTATAACAAAATGGCCGCTGTCAAAATACATTAATAATGTAAATGATGAGCCGTAAGTGGTGCGATTGGTGGTAAATAATAGGCGTTGATGTGTTTGAATACCAAAAAAGGGAAGCAGGCATACGAGAGATGTAACGGTGGTTTAAATAGCGCGCTTAAGTCTTTTTGGACTTTTTTATACAACGTCGGGTGGCATACACGCATACGGCCCACCTCATGTAAAGTGGTTACCGTAGCCTATAAGCGCTTGTAATACATTAAGATTCCCTCGCGCGATGTCTCCTCTGCTGTTACCTTATTAGGAGCTTTCTGGTGATTGCACTCACACGCAGGAACACAACAACCCTCTAGGGAGTTATTATTTGGCTGTGGTTTTTGTGAGGTGGAGGTACTTTGATGCACCCTACCTCTCTTAAAAGTGAAGTTTCTCTGTAAACATTAAATGGAGGGGTGGTTGAGGTTAGTAGTAGGCATTCGTAGTAGACTTCCCGGACTGATTTGTATGGAAATGAAAAAGATTTATTTGTTTGTATAACATTGGTCGTTTTCTATAGAACCTATGAAAATCTCTTTTTTTTATACTACTTCGGGAGGCATACAAGCATACGGCCCACCGGATGTAAAGCGGGTACCGTAGCCTATTAACACTTGAGTTAAGCTATGCTGCTTAGGTACACAACAACTCATTAGGAGCTTACTGGTGACCTCATACACAGGAACACAACAACCCTCTAGGGAGTTGTTATTTAGCTACGGTTTTCTGTGAGGTGGAGGTACTTTCCCAGACGGGCTGCTTTGATGCGCCCTATCTCTCTTAAGACATCTAGACCAAGACGAACAGACATGTTCATGCACACAAATGTTTGCCGTGTGTGCGAATCGAACCCACGAACGTTGGTGTCAAAGTCGCGTCATTCATGACTGAGCCACCGAGCCTCTATAGACGAATCATTCCAAAAACATGGTTATGAAAAAAGAAAGAAATAGCGGTTTCCACATGATACAGTGATAGGCGCTAATGAATTTGCTGCCTGCAATCAGTAAAATGTATTCACGATCTAATTGAAATAACAATATTGTCGAATATAAAGATATATTTTTGAAACATTAAATTCTTGACATTATAATTACGCGCCGCTAGATGGTGTTGTTTACTTTTCTACATAAGTTGCATCACGCTATGGTTCGGTTAATGCTAAATATGGACCCCTCCAACAGCCATTTAACTAAAATATGGTAACGCGCTGATCATAATCAGGCGACCTAATGAAGGAAATAACCTATGGTTGTTTTTGAATGATTTGTCTGTAGAGATTTTACCTATATGACGATCAATGTTATACAATGATTATAGTATTATTGCTTCTCTACAAGGTTGGTGGCGCATTGGCGAAACGCTCTATTATGTTGCTTTGACACCAACGCTCGTGTGTTCGATTACCACACAGGTCAAACATACAAATGTTTGACCTGTGTGGGAAGTGTGTGTGTGCATGCATGAACATTTCTGTTTGTCTTGGTTTGGGTATTTTTAGGAGAGGTAAGGCGCATCAAAGCAGCCCTTCTGGAGAAGTACCTCCACCGCACAGAAAATCGTAGCCAAATAACAACTCCCTAGAGGGTTGTGTTCACATAGTTTTTAACTAGTATTACAAAAAATTAAAAACAGCTCCATCTATCGGTATCGGTGCAAGTTATTAAAATCATCGCTAGTCATATTCAAATCGCAGCTAGGCGCTATCACTAGCACATCGATGTGCTACACTAGCGCCGCAATGGCAGATTTTAACGGCAGAGACACAAACTATTTCTGTCTAAATTTACGTATGTATGCCGTGTTGGTAATACAGATAGTGTAGTGTGCATTCCTGTAAATACATTGCCCACAATACCACAAATAACGCACACAATCGCATAGTATAGACAATGTCTTTTCAGCTGAACTATAACGTAAATTATCGAAGTGTCGCGAACATTGCTACGTAACTATTTTAAAAAGTAGTTTGCTGCATATAATTATAGTGAAAGAAATAGCCAATTCTTTTTTTCGTATAAAAATTGATGTAAAATTATATTTTGTTTTTAAAACGGCCGCCATAGTTTTTGTTTTGAATCGATTGTCTGGTAGCAGACAAAATAAGATTTTAAAGTTTTAAAGTTGATAAATATGGATGATATTCACTGCGAAAGTTGTTCATGTGGTGTGTGTGTAGGGATAATAAAAATTGATGCGTATTCAAAACTGTCTTTCGATGAAAAAAAAGCAAGTGATCACATACATCATTATTTCCACAAGACTGGGTATTTTATGGTAAGTTCATAGCTTTAAAAAAATTCTGCCTACCCTGTCAAAAATCTCTGTGCACGCCATTATACTACTGGACAAGGCCGTATGCTTGTATGCCCCTTAACGTTTTGATTTTAACTTTTTTGATAATATCTTCACCCAGAACGTAACCAATATTTAATTGTTAACCTTGATAGTTACGATTTGAAAGATTTTATATTATTTTCTTTTTAATGCTCTCAATATCCTTAAAAAAATAGTTAGTCATGTCGGAGTAAAATTTAAAAAAAATAGTCTAATAATAGAACCATAATTATACATAAAATTTTTTTCTTATTTTTAGGGTTACGTAATGTAAAAATCGGCCAAGTGCGAGTCGGACTCGCGCACGAAGGGATCCGTACCATTATCTATAACAACAGCAAAAAAAATCACGTTTGTTGTATGGGAGCCCCGTTAAATATTTATTTTATTCTATTTTTTAGTATTTGTTGTTATAGCGGCAACAGAAATACATCATCTGTGAAAATTTCAACTGTCTAACTATCACGGTTCAAGAGATACAGCCTGGTGGCAGACGGACGGACGGACAGCGGAGCCTCAGTAATAGGGTTCCGTTTTACCCTTTGGGCACGGAACCCTAAAAAGGCAAACCGGAACCGTTATAGGATCACTTTATGTGTAAGACCCTTTTTCTCTGGGACGGGTGGAGGTATCAAGCTGAAATTAATATCACATACTCAGGTCTGCAGTCCCTTGGAGCAGTGAAAAAATCAAACATCTAAGTGAACGCAATCAAAAGATACGGCTGTTTATGCTTCGTTTATGCGCATATTTTGACACTCGCAAGGGAATCAATCTGTGTAAATTTGTGTAATTTTTCCGACAATATTTATTATTATTATAATCAAAACCTTTAGGGTACTTCGGTACGGTACATGTAGCACAAGTAAAGGAAAAAATCCGGAAAGCCTAAATTTGTACTTATATCACAAAAAATATATGTATATTGCGAAAAAAATTGCGAAAAGTACGTTACGGAACCCTCGGAGAGAGGCTTTTATTTATTGTAAATAAAAAAAATATATAGAGATATGACCATATACGGTCAAGGATTTTGGGAGTATTCATAAAGACAAAATAAGGCAAAGCTTCGATACCAAGGAGAATTTGTAATAGTCAATGCTGCAGTGTAAGTACATTGCACAACCCTAAGTGACGTTTAGGAACAAACAAACAGACAAACAGTGAGTGGCGTACAGTAAGAGGCGGGCGACGTATTACAGACTCTCTCGGTGCCTAGATCAGAGATTACACTGTGTTACTGTGTGTTTAGATTTAGATAATCGAATATAGGATACGAAAAAGATTTTATACTACGTTACTTGCTGGAAAACAAGCATAAGGCTCGTACCATGTGAATCAGCTACTGTAATCTATTAGCATATACGATATATACATATGTATATTTTATACAAAGAAGGCGTACCTGTAAACCTATATAGCCTACGAATGCTTGCAACACATTAAGTATCACCCGCGCGATGCCACCTCTGCTGACAGCTATTCATTAGGAGCTTACGGATGAACTACTTCCCCAGACGAGCTGCTTTGATGCGCCTCTCTCAAAAACACCCATAGAAAGACAAACAGACATGTTCATGCACATAAATGTTTGTTCTGTGTCGGTAAATGGGATAAACAAACGCCAAGAAAAAGTGCTTGTAAGTTTCGTTCATAAAAGCGAACAGTAGTTTCGATAACGCTAAATAGAAGTCACGTAAAAAATGTGTCAAGTATTTTAAATATACTTGCATGTGTTCCGTACTATAAACGAGCTCGGTGTCGGAGTAGTTAGCAATTCTATTTTAACAACGCTCGTGGGTTAGATTCCCAAACAGTACAAAAAAATGTGTAACAAACATGTCTGTTTGTCTTGGTCTAGATGTTTTCAGGAGAGGTAGGACCCGTCTACCTCCACCTCACGGAAAACCGCATTCAAATAGGATTGTGTTCCAGCGAGTGAGTGAGATTATTGGTAAGTAACCGTTTTGTCAGTAGAGGATTTCTGAGTATTTCTCCGTCAGTTTCATCACATGACAGCAAGAAACTAGTGATATTTATTACAATATAGCCGAGGAACTAGAAGAACTGATTTCCTCACTTGGTACACCTTAGAGTCGGATATCCAACAGTCAACAGAATCTGCACTATTATAGACTTTAATTTGGTCTACCGCCACAACTTTTTATATACAATGTCGGGAGGCACACAAGTATACGGCCCACCTGATGTAAACCCTCCAGGAAGTTGTTGTTGAATATGTTTTAGAATTATACATATATACTATAGGTATGTTACTTGGAAAACACCTAGATTTAGAAAGAAAAATGTATTCACATGCATGCACTCAAATGTTTCTCTTGAACCCGCAATTCTTTGTGTTTAATTATATTATCGGGTTCGATAAAAAAAAATCACTTTCTCACTGTACAGTTAGTTCAACACAACAAACAAAAATATAGAAATTTCTAAGGTCTAGCGCGAACCATATTTTTTTTTTCACAATTATACGGTTTACAAAGTGGCTAAGACAGTCAAATAAAATAAGACTAATAAAATAAAATAATAAATAAGTCAAATAAGACACTAAAAATATAAGTAAAAAATATGGACCGAGCTTAGACCTTTGAATTTCTATTTTTTTTTTTGTTGTAAACTAACTGTATAGTGGGAAAGTGTTTGTTGTTTTTTTTAAACTTAAAATTAAACAAGTTTACCGAAAAACATGAGGCGAAAACATATGAAACCTCGAATTATTGTTTCTATAAGTGCTATGTTTTTTTAACAAAGTCCTTCAGTTTTATTTGCCGATCTACAACCTTGTCTTTATCATTGCACCTAACAGTACAGACCCCGTGTATCAGAGAGCAGAGGCTGTCCTATAATAACCAGGATACGTCTCATGCACAGGCTAAAGGGTATAAAATGGCGATTCCGTTCGTGAGATCAAACGCAGATTACAACCTATCACTGTCAGCGGAACCCTAAAAAAGGAAGTGCAATATGCACAAAAACTGGTAGTTCACGACAACAGACAGACGCGCGGACGAGAGCTTGAGTGGCGTACAGTCGGAGCCGTACGACATATGCTTAGCGAATGGGACACGGCCTTTTTTGGGACAGTCAGCTGTATTAATATTGTGACTATACATCGGATATTTTGAATTTAGTGTTATGTTTCATCTTTTTAGCGTTATCTCATTTCATAATCTTTTAGGATCCACTGCTTAAGCCTAAGGATTTGGCATAGATACTGACTTCGACATGGAACGGGCTATCAAGTCCAGTGGATAAAGAACCTGCCTAATGATTAAGTGGTCCCCGGTTCCAGTCTTGGCATGTATCACTAAATTTGTGTTTTCTGATTTATGTATTTTATTTTATACTACGTCGGGGAGTATACAAGCATACGGCCCACCTAATGTAAAGCCGGAATCGTAGGCTATTAACGCTTGCGATGTATTAAGCACAATCCTTGCTCCTTCCTATCCTAGACTACGCTGATTCCTGCTATTTAGATATCACCGAAAAGCAATTAAATAAGCTTGAGCGCTTTCAAAACTTTTGCATACGATTTATATTTGGACTTCGCAAATATGATCATGTTGCTGAGTTTCGTCTTCAGCTCAAGTGGCTCCCTATAAGACTTCGTCGTAACTGGCACAGCCTTTCCCTTCTTTATTCTATCCTCTTTGACCCTGCTACCCCAACCTGTTTAAAGGAACGTTTTGTGTTTCACAGCGATTCTCAGGATCGTACCATGCGTAGTGCACATTTACTCCGTCTTAAAACACCATACCACTTCACTGATTTCTATACTAACTCTAACGTCTAACCGGGGAAGTACCTCCATCTCACAGAAAATTACATCTCAATAACAATATTGAGCTAGATGGCCGCGTGGGTAATAACGCCGCTTTAACACGAAGGCTCGTGGGTTCAGTTCTCACACTGGACCAACGTGCTCCTGACGAGCTCGGTGGGCCAGCCGTGAATGACGCGACTTTGACACCAACGCTCGTGGGTTCGATTTCCACACAAGACAAACATTTGTGTGCATGAACATGTTTGTTTATCTTGGTCTGGATGTTTACAGAGAGGTAGGGCGCATCAAAGCAGCCCATCTGGGTAAGTGCCTCCACCTCATAGAAAACCGCAGCCAAAATAACAACTGCCTAGAGGGTTGTTGTGTTCCTGCGTGTGAGTGAGGTCAGTGAGCTCCCAGGGAGTTGCTGTGTAAGCAGCACAGGTATTGCACGAGTGATTCTTAATATATCGCTAGCGATAATAGGCTACGGTACCCGCTTTACATCACGTGGGCCGTATACTAATATGCCTCCCGACGTAGTATACAAAAAAAAACATATTTATCACTTACTCGGCGGTGAACGAAATCATCGTGAGGAAACCCGCACCTCCATGAAATTTTATTTCGAAAGACGACTTAACGAGAGATCTGGTATTCCATTAGGGTCGTGGAGGTCTTACGGGCGGCGCTCCATGTAAAAATCTGTATCTTTGCCAAATCCTAAAGCTTAGTAAGCGGACCGCGTCAATCCTAATTGAAGGGGATTAGAAAGAAGCATTATCTATCTATAACTTTACGCCAAATCCCTTGCGGGGCAGGCAGAGAGAACCGAGCACCACGTGACTCGATCCTTACATATCTCACTCGCTTCTTTAACATTAATTGCTCTTCTCATGCACGCTCGCCGGTTTCCAGGACATCTGACATCACCTTCTGATAGAACACGACCAATTTGGTCGTGGTAGGTAAGTCTTGGCCTTCCCCGGCTCCTGCATCCTTCCACTTTTGCATTGTAGGTATATCTGCTTCGTCATTCTTTCATCCTGCATTATTTATACATGTCCGAACCAACGGATGCCTCTTCTTATTTTATACCGACGCTCTCTTTCAGACCTACTTTGTTTCTAACATCATCAATGCGAATACGGTCAGGTCTACAAGCCTTACGCCACAAATATGGCGTGGCGTTCGCATTTCGACCGCGTTTATTCTACTTTCATGCTCTTTCTACCATACCCAGCTCTCGCTTCCATAAGTTAGCGTTGGGACCAGAAAGAAGCATGAAAAGTTAAAAGTAATAAATACTTTAACAACCTTTTATTACAAGAGTTTATTGTGTCCGACTGTACTAAGTCAATCTGTTAACCGCATAACCACTCTCATAACTAAGGTTTAAATATGACACGGCCGTTTTTTATAACTTCTCTCGTTGACTTTTTTTAGCGTTATGGGAGAAAGACGACCCTCTTTACAAACAACTGATCGGTATTTCATTTTGTAAGCAATAGGTATTGCACATGGCGTTAATAGATTTTTGCTCACTCGCACGCAGGAACACAACAACTCTTTAGGGAGTGACTTGGTGAAGTCTCTAGGGAGGCTCTTGGCTGGGGTTGTTCTGTGAGGTGGAGGTACTTCCCCGGACGGATTGCTTTGATGCGCCCTAACTCTATTAAAAACACGCAGACCAAGACAAACAGATATGTTCGTGCACACAAGAGAGGTAGGGCGCATCAGTTCATATACACAAATGTAGCCTATAAACGCTTGCATAAGTATCACTAGCGCGCCACCTCTGTTGCTAACCACAGTAAGAGAGGTAGGGCGCATAAAAGCACCCCCATCTGGGGAAGCATCTGCACGTCACAGAAAACCGCAGCCAAATAATACTCCCTAGAGGATTATTGTGTGTCCTGCGTGTGAGTGAGGTCACCAGTAAGCTCCTTTAGGGTTGCTGTGTTAGCAACAGTGGTGGCATCGCGCGAATGATACTTCATGTATTGCGAGCGTTTATAGGCTACGGTAACCGCTTTACTTCAGGTGGGTTTTCTTGCACGCCTCCCGATGTTGTATAAAATAAAAAAAAAGGGCCAAGTGCGAGTCGGACTCGCACACACACACGAAGGGTTCCGTACCATTCTATAAAAACGGTAAAAAATCACGTTTGTTGTGTGGGATCCCCCCTTAAATACTTGTTTTATTTTAATTTAATTATTTATTCTTAAAGTGAATATATAACTAAATATTCTGTGAATATTTCAAGCGTCTACCTATTGCCGTTATCAATATCGAGCAAAAATGAGCAAAAAAATCACGTTTGTTGTATGGGAGCCCCCTTAAATATTTATTTTATTCTGTTTTTTAGTATTTGTTGTTATAGCGGCAACAGAAATACATAGTCTGTGAAAATTTCAACAGTCTATCACTGTTCATGAGATACAGCCTGGTGACAGACGGACGGACGGACGGACGGACGGACAGCGGAGCCTCAGTAATAGGGTTCCGTTTTACCCTTGGGGTACGGAACCCTAAAAACACAAAATGTTTGTCCTGTGTGGGAATCGAAACCACGAGCATTGGAGTCAAAGTAGCGTAACAGCGTGTTTCAACACTGCGCCACCGAGCTAATCATAATTGTATTGTTTTTTTGTGAGTAAGTAAATGTCTTTATTTATGTATGTATGTATACATATCCTTGACGAGCTCGGTGGTGCAGTGGTGGAACGCGCTGTTACGCTACTTTGACATCAACACTCGTGGGTTCGATTCCCGCACAGTACTAACATGTGTGTGCATGAACATGTCCGTTTGTCTTGGCTGGGTATTTTCTATGTATAATAAGTATGAATTTCGCTCGAGTGATATATGTTGTAACATATATCACTCGCTCGATGCCGTTAATAGGCTACGGTAACTGCATTACATCAGGAGGGCCGTATGCTTGTATGCCTCCCGACGTTGTATAAAAAAAAGAAGACTAGCCCAGAGCAGGGCAGAATAGCCCAGATTGTTTCTGGTATTTGATCTTCGCCATTGATCATCATCGAAATACTTCTTAAGAGAGGAGTGATGCATCAAAGCCGGCCATCTGTTGAGAGTACCTTCACCTCACAGAATACTCCTAGGAAGGTTGTTTTATTCCTGTGAGTGAATGAGGTTGGCAGTAAGCTCATAAGAAGTTGCTGTGTTGGCAGCAGTAGTGGCTTCGCGCGAGCGTTATTTAAGAGGGCGTACAAAGATAAGTGGCGCCCTCGTTTTGTTTTTAATAATAACGCTAAATTTAAGACGAATTCCAAAAAAAAAAACGCTCAATACAGGCACTGAAGAACCATGTTTATGTTGTTTTGAAACATATCTTGTATTTATTATCTATGTAACAAGTAACCAAAATTTTAATTATTGCTTATTGGGGCCACTTATAGCAATAATAAAAATTACATAAATAATAAATACAGAATATGTTTAAAAAAACATATATATGGTTCTTCAGTGCCTGTATTGAGCGTTTTTTTGGAAATGGTCAGACGTAAAGTAATTATCGTAGCCTATGAACGCTTGCAATGCAAAGAGTATCGCTCGGGCCTTGCCACCCATGCTGCTATCGCAGCAATACGTATTGGTGCCCTCATTTACTCGCAGGAACACAACAACCCTCCACCGTTCCAGGCGTCTGCCTACGTTGTAAGGCGCTTTTTAAACCTAAAATGGTAAGTATACCATTCTACCAAGAAATGCTGTCGGGAGGCAATAAAGATGGTAGATACAGCGACGGCGAATGTGGTCATTTGTCTGCCCGCATCGACCATTATTCACACTGCCGGGCAAAATGAAATCAGCTGTGGTAGGAAAGTCTCTGGTGAAGATTTCTACCAAATTAGTAGTGTTAATTTACGAGGACGAAGAAGTGTATTTTTCACATACTTTTTTCGATTATCAATTAACAACCCTCTTACACCATGTTTCTGCAATGAATTAAGTATGTTTTTTTTATATACAATTAGATTGTCAAACAAGCATGCGGCCCGCATTAGATGGTAAGGAGTCACCGTAGCCTTTTGACGCTCGTCACAGTACCCAGTAATTTCTCTGCCATATCTCACCCTTCAAACCGGAACACAGCTATATAAATATAGCTGCTTGGCGGTAGAAATAGGCGAGACAGAGGTACCCACGCAGACGACTTTTGTACAAAGTCTGCCTCTGGTCGTGATATAATAATCTATCATCAATGTTTATGAAACGATAACTTTAATTGATACCGCTTACACTGTACACAATCTTCTTCTTAAGCCTTTTTCTAATCCAGTGTTTTTCTTTCATCGAGCATGTGATACAAACACGAGCTCGGTGGCTCAGATGCGACTTTGACACCGACGCTCTTGGGTTCGATTCCCACACAAGTCAAACATTTGTGTGCATGGACATGTCTGTTTGTCTTGGTCTGGATGTTTTTTAAGAGAGGTAGCGCGCGTCAGAGCAGCCCGTCTGGGGAAGTGCCCCAACCTCACAGAAAATCGCAGCCAAATAACAACTCCCTAGAGGGTTGTTGTGTTCCTGCGTGTGAGTGAGGTCATCAGTAAGCTCTTATCGGAGTTGCTGTGTAAGTATCTTGTAAGTATATTATTTGATTTTGAATATCTAACATGTAAATGTTGTTCGTCTTGCGGCCGGTTGGCATAATTAGCTCAAAATATCTAGCAACTAAGCTGAAAATAAGCAGCCATAACCATAAATATACCGAGAATTGCTGGGGTTGCCAGTTCAAATAGACAAACTTACTATTAAACATTTCTTGGCGAAGAGTTACTAATGGTCACTTTACATCGAGGCTCGTGAATTTCCCACACAGAACAAATAATTGTGTGCATGTATATATTTTTTATACAACGTCGGGTCGACTATTTATATGCTTATAAATAGTATAATTGTTTGTAAATAGGTCCGGGTTAACAAGAAAAACGGTAATAAACTTCTTCCTTTCAGGTTATTTTCGACACGTAATAACATCAGTATAACGCTTGCTGACCACGTTCGTAACGTTGACGTAGAGAAAGAGTTGGTCTGAAAGAGAGTGTCGGTGATAAGACAAGAAAAGGCATGCTCCGTTGGTTCGGGCATGTAGAAAGAATGCAGGACGAAAGAATAACGAAACAGATATACAATGCAAAAGTGAAAGTATGTAGGAGCCGAGGAAGGCCGAGACTAACCTACCATGACCAAATTGGTCGTGTTTTATCAGAAGGTGATGTCAGGCGCCCCAGGAACCGCCGAGCATGCATGAAAACAGCTATGAATGTTAGAGAAGCGAGTGAAGTGTGTAAGGGCCGCGTATTATGGCTCTCGGTTCTCTCTGCTTACCCCGCATGGGACCTGGCGTGAAGATATACATACAAACATACATGTTTATTTTATTTGAATACATAATTAAATCACTACAGCTAGTTTCATTTCTGCACAACAAAAAATGATATTGAAACTAACCTCCATACAACAACTGGCACTCTCCTTCCACCTCTATTGCTAAGACTTTCGACGCGTGGGTGTAATGCTTCATATACTGTATTAGAAGAAAGAAAGAAACGTTTATTTGGCCGTGACACAACACTATACACACAATAAACAATATATAATAAATAGTGAAGCAATAATAGTGCTGTGCGACGTCACAAATAGGTCCTATCTCAGTATATTGCCGTGTCAATTCATGACTACGTGCTGATTTTCAGATAAGACCTGCCTGTGACACCACAGACAGAACAAGCAAGCACTAAGCAAACAATAAATCCACAAACACAATTATTTACATATGGCTAAACCTCGTATCCAGAAACTCAAAAAATAAAATAAAACTATAATATACATTCACTCTTCTAGTCTGTCGTTCATTTACCTATTCAAGTACCTCCTTTCTATTCTCATTTTCATTACCAAGTACATCCTAAAATACAATAATTTATTTATGTAACACCGGGAGGCAAACAAGCAAATTACTCATCCTTATGTAAAGTACAATAGTTATAGTAGGTACTGTACGAAAGCTTGCACTACAGGAAGTACTATTGCTCTCGTTGCTCTGCTGCTAACACATCAATTCCTGAGGAGCTTGCTCCTAGTTTGACGTTAGCGTTATAAGAATTTGATATTATGATAATTAAACATTTTTCGTACCATTTTACGATTTTGGCAGTTAGCTGTTTTGATGACTTGCGTGCAAAGACCCCAAAGGGTTTTGGAGGCGGCAACCAGCGACGTTTCAAAAGGTAGACACATTATACACCAACATTATTGTATTTTACGGTGGCGCCAGTAGTACTATATTTACGTACAGTTATTTATTATAACATTTTTCTCTAACAAAGAGACAAAAATAGGGCATACCTGTCGTTAGAAAGAGATGAATAAACTTATATCTTAACATTTATGTTTTGTGGCGAAGTACATATAGCAGCGACGCGACAGCGTGGCCAACTGAAAGCGAGTTGGGCAATTACCTAACTTTCGTATTGCCATGTTAAAGCGTGTACGACGTATATAAAAACATAACATCTTAGGCGGCAACACACAAAGCAATCTGGATAACACTGCCAATAAATAAACGATTATAATTCCTTGTGCTTCCCTCTACTTCATCTCTCCCTTATTAATTAATGGAATCTTTAACGATGGAAGTTACAGTCCAACACGATGGTTTAGTTTTTATTCAGATATTAAATTTATTTTACGAGCCATTTATGAATTCATGTCGTTTTAGTATAAAACCGATAAAGTGAACCACAAACATACAATTAGTACAATTAAAGCTATTAATAATAATTGAAATAATTGCATACGATTTAACCCTTTAGAAAATAAATTTAACTAAAGGGAAACCGAGCGCTTTGCTTGTCAAAAACATATTTTTTACAAATCATTCTAGTTTAGGAGACATGAGTTGAAATGTTTTACCTGAAATTCAATGTGAAATGTTTTAACTACAATTATTAACTTTAGTGATTTATGAGTTTTTTTAAAAAGACACAAAGTTACTAAAAATGTAAAATAGAATGGTTATATTATAGGGTGTAATATTCCTAGAGTGTTATAGGAGTTATAGTACAAAGAAGGAGTTAAATTGTGGTCGGTAATATAAATAAGAATATATATATATATGAAATAAATATACATGAAAGCATTCATTATTTTATTTATTTATTTATTATACCAGTTTACATAAACATTTTATAAAAACAATATTAATGCATTTTATAAACCACTGAGGTTTGACGCAAATGCAATGATACAATGTAATGAAAGAGACTGATTGATACCAATGTACATCAATAAGTAGTATAAATAACTTTGCAATGTACGCTTAAAAATATTTTTTAAATTTCAACTACATACCTAGCGTCGTCTATTAGAATCAGCGGGATTCGCTAATTTGGCTAAGATACTGACTTTTACATAGAACTATTTCCGTCAGACCTCCACAACCCAGAGTCCCACGTCTTTCGAAATATAATTCTAATAGCTAATAACTACCAAAACAGGTGCACACTGTTTTGGTATGGTAATATTTTTGACGAAGATACGAGTACAAATTTCATAGATATATAGCCACACAAGAGGTAAGATATTCGATCTTTTGAAGAGGTTTTTCAGTACAGCTGTTCATTGAAACAATATTATAAGGCGCGAGTATATATTTATTATTATTACATACGAATGCTCTTGAAACCTAAAGAGACTTTCTCCAAAGAACAATCTCCATATCTCATTAACTGTGACAACATATCCATGGTAAGCTATTACAGTAGCTTATATTGTTACTATAAGTCTAACTCTTCCAAATACATAGACAAATCTATTTAGTTTTGCCCTAATATACAAAGCGGACCATTTTGTTGAACTGTTAGTTTGAATGCGCTAACCTCGGAAACCGGAATTTTGAGGAAGGTTACAGGCTATTCAACATCCAGATACGACCATTAGATGCCAAAAATAAGAAAAGAAGTTAAGAAAAAACGTTTCTCACGGACTAGACGTGAACGAAGTTGTGGAATGCATTTTTACGGGACAGGCCCACCACTCTAACCCACCACTGTGTCTCCTGTGTTGCCAGAATTAACAGCGGCGACCAACAAAAAGGCAATGAACAGTGAAGTTCATTGCTGTCCCGGGGGTACAACTACAGCTGCCTTGGAACTCACAACGAATTTAAACAGAAGAAATTTGTAAGAGTGGGAAGTTTTGGAATTGACTATTTAAGTCAACTCCAAAATTTCCTACTCCTTTTTTCCTATTCCAAAACTTCCTACTCTTACAAATTTCTTCTGTTTAAATTCGTTGTGAGTTCCAAGGAAGGAGAAATTTGTAGGAGTAGGAATTTTTGGAGTTGACTTAAATAGTCAATTCCAAAACTTCCTACTCCTACAAATTTCTTCTGTTTAAATTCGTTGTGAGTTCCAAGGCAGCTGTAGTTGTACTACATTCCACAACTTCGTTCGCGTCTATGGAATGCAGCTTACAGAAATATGCATAACTATTTTAAGAGAGGTAGGGCGCATCAAAGCACGTTGGGGAAGTACCTCCACTTTACAGAAATCCGCAGCCAAATAACAACTCGCTAAAGGGTTGTTGTGTTCCTGCGTTTGAGTGAGGTCACTAGTATGCTCCCAAGGAGTTGCTGTGTAAGCAGTAGAGGAGGCATCGCGCGAGTGATACTTAATAGGCTACGGTACCCGCTTTACATCAGGTGGGCCGTATGTATGCCTCCCGACGTAGTAAAAAACAATTTTATAGGCTTATACGGTTATTCCACGAAATACAGTTAATTCTATTTCTTCAATATTTGTGTTTTCAAATGTAATACTGAATGGAATCTTGTTTATTTGTAGTCTTAAAGAGTATTCGATTTGTTTAGAATATTTTAATTACAACTACTGCCCGCTGAACTACATCCCGTTAACACACCAAACCGCGGCGCAGGCGCACACCTCGGCTGTAATTTACCTGTCAAACACTTTTTAAAAGACGTCGCTCCACGCATGCGCGAGAACGTTTCATTATCTATGTTTCTATGGCACAACCGTTAATTTCTTTTTTGAATTTAGAATTCTTTTGTTCAGTTTTTTGGATATCTTTTATTTTAATGATCTATGTTAACTGAAATGTAACAAACAATGATATATCCGTTACTACTAGAATTACTTAGTAATCAAAGCGTTCCACTTAACTGAGATTCGAGAACCACGCACATTCAGTTTGACGGTTGAACATCTTTTTCATAAAACCCCGGGAGGAGCATACAAGCATACGACCCACCTGATGTAAAATTATTATCTAATAACGCTTAACAACTCCTCGGGAGCTTACTGGTAACCTCACTCACTCGAATACAAGAAGAGACTACCTCAAGAGAGGTAGCGCGCAACAAAGCGGCCCGTCTGGGGAATTACCACAGAAAACCGCAGCCAAATGCCACTCCCTAGAGGGTTGTTGACTTCTTGAGTGCGAGTGAGCTCCTAAGGAGATCAATCAGTTTGATCGCACGCCCTCGCCAGGATTCAAAACGCGGACCAGTTGACTAATAGGCCAGTTCCTTATCAACTTGGCTACCACTGCTCTATGGGTACCTATAATGCATACTATAAAAACACATCTAGTTTGTAGATTCGAATTTACAATTCCTGAACAAAATCACGTGCGGTTTCAACAAAATTAGTACACTACCAAGTACACTAATCGATACTACGCAATAATTGAACGCTAATCTCTGGAAGTGCTTGTCGGATTTGTAAAAATATTTTTCCACGATTTCGTCCCTGCGTATCTCGATATCACGAAGCCGCTTTTCCTACTTTCTTTCTTTTCTCATCTTCTAACGATGTTATCATAATGTCGTATACCTAGCCTGTGATATATATATATTTATATATATATGCTATGCGGCCAAGTTGGCCACACAGCCAACTACAGATGGTGCCCTCGTGCACCCTAGCCCTCTGGCAAGCCCTCTAAGGGACATACAGTGGGTCCCAAGACGAGGCGCGCGGCCCCGCCGCCCATATCTTCGTCAAAACATTTCCCCGATTTTTCAAAATAGGACCCCGCTCCGACCGGGCGGGCCCCGGCATGGGGCTCGCGAAATGCAAACCCGCCAAAGGCGGCCCCACTACCGCCCCAGCAAGGCATTAAAACCCCGTCACTAGGAGACGACCTGAAGACGGTAATCACCGCCATTCAGGGTGTTAACTTGAAGGAGGTTTCAGTCCTTGCGGGCAAGCTTAGAGCTGCCCGCAGCCCACAGGAGCGACTTTTAGCGCTCTGTGAACACGAACAACTTCTAAGCTCTTTGTAGCTTATCACTAGCCCCGGTAGCGAGTCGTTAGCGGCTCGCGCCGAGTAGAGCGCTGCCCGCTCGTAGGTACCTACCTAGTCCTACCTATATTCAATCCACTTCCCAGTTCCTTCCTTCCTGTTTGTGTTTACTGAACCCTTTTAAAATTATAAGCACCCTTCTGGTCGCTTAAGTCGCGTAGTTAGGTACTAGTGTCGACCTCCTCAGGAGGAGAGCCGGCACTTTTCTAAGCGTATGGTCTGTTAGAGTGACGCTTGCGTCGTCCCGTTCCCTTGGGGCGATCGCATCAGGTGGAGCCTTTGAGGTGTTCCCGGCTAGAAGCGGTCCCAGGGGGTGTTTTAGTCAGTAGGAAACTGACATAACTAGGTTCGTTCGCACGAAACAGTATCTTATGCAAGATTTCACCTCCTCCCTCCCGTGTTCCGGAGGGTGCCCCTCACGGAAGAATGACTAATGCACACCCGCGTATGTGGGTTAGTCCTTCTTTTGTGGGTCTTTAATTTTCATGGGCGAAATAAAAAAAAAAAAAGAAATAGGTGAGACAGAGGTACCCATGCAGACGATTTTTGTACAAAGTCTCCCTCTGGTATATAAAAGAGTTTATCTTACATACTCACACATTTTGTATTTACAAATTATTCCTGAACAAAATCACATGTAATTTCAATTAAATGCGTATAATACCAAATACGTATTTTATAATCACTAATTAGATGGAATTTTGGATAAGAAGCGAATACTAAGATTCTGGGAAGGACGCCGCCGTGTGGAATAATTGTGATCGGCGAGATGCTGCGGAATTTAAGATATTTCACTTACGACATTTGTTTTTTGGCATATTAAATTAAAATAAAAAAATTGGTTGTCTGTAAAGTCGGTTTACGGATGATAATTTTACGTGATAACGTCATAAGAAAACATTCACCAGTTGACAAAACAGTTCACGTTTAGGTTGTGTGCTGCCGCTGTCTCTCTTCTACTCGGACGCATCGGCCGATGGAGTGGAAGAGAGATAGATGCGAGTGATGCGACACAAGCCGAACGCTTAGGCCGATCGTGCCTCTCTATCGCTTGTTCCGCGCTCTCGCTTGCACGCTCGGCTCAGGCGGAACGTGATACTTTTTCGTGCATGCAGCCGGCGTTCATCGATTTATAAGACGTTATCACGTCAAAAAAAAACCAATAATAATTTGTTTCAGATGACATTGGACCCCTAGTTTGTGATAACTGTGATCTGTACTAATTATTAGAAAGAGATTTTTTCAATGATGATGTTAAAAACAAAGTTGATCTAAGAGAGATTGTCGGCGTTCAAATAAAAAGAGTCATGGTTCGTACATGAAGAATGCAGAAGAAAGAATAACGAAGCAGATATACAACGCGAAAGTACAAGGACGTAGGAGCCGAGGAAACCAAAGACTTACCTACCGTGACCAAATTGATCGTGTTCAATCAGAAGGTGATGTTCGGAGACGTAGAAACTGGCCAGCGTGCATGAGACGAGCAATCAATTTTAAAGAAGCGAGTGAAGTGAGTGAAGATCGTGTCATGTGGTGCTCGGTTCTCTCCGCCTACCCTGCAAGGGATTTAGCGTGAAGTTAAAGATAGATTATAAACACAGAGAGAGAGCGTTATGTTTGTTATGGGTAGAAAACTCTGAAACCACTGCACCGATTTGTAAAATTCCTTTACTGTTTGAAATTACATCATTACAGAGTGGCCTAGGTTATTATATTATGTTTGTAATATATAAAACTCACAGAGTTGTGATGACGTTTTTCTTGGCTTAATCGGAAAAAGTTGTGGTTATTACTTATATTAAACCTATATTAAAAAAAAAATGTATCGCTGAATTGTTTATTACGAGTATATCAAAATCTTTAAAAAAAGTCCGCAACAGCTATCTATTTTACAAGCTTTTTATATATGTCATGTATATCTATTTAGGATATGTCAGTACAGGGATTATTTACGAAGCTGTTTTCTTTTTTTTTACACAACGTCGGGAGGCATTCAAGCATACGGCCTACCTGATGTAAAGCAGTTACCGTAGCCTATTATTCCCTGTAATATATTAAGTATCACTCACATGATGCCTCCTCTTACTGGAGACCTCACTCACACGCAGGAGCACAACAGCCCTCAAGGTAGTCGTTATTTGGCTGTGGTTTTCTGTGAGGTGGAGGTACTTCCCCAGATTGGTTGCTTTGATGCGCCCTACCTCTCTTAAAATAAATATCAAAATAATAAATAAATAAGATACCTATACAACGCGGAAGTAGAAGGATGTAGGAGCCGAGGAAGGCTAAGACGAGTTTTTAACTAGTTCGGCGGCTCAGTCGTGAATGACGCGACTTTGACACCGACGCTCGTGGGTTCGATTCCCACACAAAACAAACATTAGTGTGCATGAACATGTCTGTTTGTCTTGGTCTGAATGTTTTAAGAGAGGTAGGGCGCATCAAAGCTGCCCGTCTGGGGAAGTACCTCCACCTCACTGAAAACCGCAGCCAAATAACAGCTCACAGCAGTGGGGTGGTTGTGCTCCTGCGTGTTAGTGAGGCCACCAGTAATCTCCCAAGGAGGTGCTGTGTGAGCAGCAGATGAGGCATCGCGCGAGCGATACTTAATATATTCGCAATCGTTAATATGCTACGGTACCCGCTTTACATCAGGAGGGCCGTATGCTAGTATGCCTCCCGACGTACCATAAAAAAACTCACCTTGACCAAATTGGTCGTGTTTTATAAGATAGATACATAATTTTATTTATTTATTTAAAAAAAGTTACATTCTTCACTTAATTCACGGTTTTAGTACCTATCCAGTTCTATACATAACATTGTGTAGGCAGTGTACGGAACATTAGTCTCGGAGTATAACATATAAGCAGGTAAAGGTCAATCATTTGTCCAATGTACATACCTAATAACGATTGCGATGCACACACATAAAGTTGCATTGTACCTATCTACTCTCGCCGTGTCACGTTCCGAAGTACACACCACACTTTAACATTTCTTGTTGAAGTAAAACTTCTTTACGCACGCTTGACTTGAGGAGTAAGCTGGTGAACGCGTGACGATAGCGTTACGAAAAGTGTGATCGGGCGAGGCGAACGGAAGTTGAGAGGCAGATATAAGTTAGTGAAGATAGAAAGAGAGAGAGAGTTACGTTTCGTATAATACTGTAGGGGCAAGAGAGAGAGGTGCGAGTAGACGTTTTCTTTCTCTCTTTCTCTCCTAGCGAGTATGTTTCGTATATCTAAGACACAGTGCAGGCCTATTGTCTGTATCACACAATGGAGCTAAAGAAGTTTTACTTCAGTCGTGTGGTCTAAAGCACACTCGTTTTTAGGGTTCCGTACCCAAAGGGTAAAACGGAACCCTATTACTGAGGCTCCGCTGTCCGTCCGTCCGTCCGTCCGTCCGTCTGTCACCAGGCTGTATCTCATGAACCGTGATAGTTAGACAGCTGAAATTTTCACAGATGATGTATTTCTGTTGCCGCTATAACAACAAATACTAAAAAATAGAATAAAATAAATATTTAAGGGGGCTCCCATACAACAAACGTGTTTTTTTTGCCGTTTTTCGAGATAATGGTACGGAACCCTTCGTGCGCGAGTCCGACTCGCACTTGGCCGATTTTTTTAGGGTTCCGTACCCAAAGGGTAAAACGGAACCCTATTACTGAGGCTCCGCTGTCCGTCCGTCCGTCCGTCCGTCCGTCCGTCCGTCCGTCCGTCTGTCACCAGGCTGTATCTCATGAACCGTGATAGTTAGATAGTTGAAATTTTCACAGATGATGTATTTCTGTTGCCGCTATAACAACAAATACTAAAAAATAGAATATAATAAATATTTAAGGGGGCTCCCATACAACAAACGTGATTTTTTTGCTCATTTTATAGATAATGGTACGGAACCCTTCGTGCGCGAGTCCGACTCGCACTTGGCCGATTTTTTTTGTCCTTCTCCGCTTACTTTCACTGAATTTTGATACGATTTATAAGCTACGGTTAATCACCTAACATCAGAAATGCATTGCATGCCTCTCGACATTGCATAAAAAAAAACTAAAATCTTAAAGGCGACTTCAATCTCATTCCAGGCATAGCTTCGTGTTCGGATGAATTCTTGAATGACTAAGTTTCGCCCAAACCATAGCAGCATAACCATTAGTTATGCGTAGGCGGTGTACAGTAATATATATTTAATTGTAACGCCCTGCGACCGCCCACTGGATATTTGGTGCACTTAGTCCGGACACAGTGATCTGTAGAGACGTGTTAGTTTAAAATATTTCTTCTTACATATGTTCAGTTCTTTTTGAAGTAAAACTTCTTTACGCACGCTTGACTTGGTCTGTATCACACTATGGAGCCAAAGAAGTTTTCGTCACGTCAGTCGTGTGGTCTAATGCACACTCGTTTTTTTTACTTGGCAAGGGACTTGCTTTAAAATATTAATACCTAGATAGATATGCGATTCGAATACGGAGTGGAAAGTATAAGCGTTCTTTTTATTGAAGTGCAAACTTCTTTAGCATAGTTTTGATTTGAAACTCGATGAAACGAAAAAACGTAAAGAGACAACCACATTTATCTATAGGATTTAACGTGAGAGAGAATGAGATAGTTTACAGACCGAGTGTTTTATGTGTGAGTGTATGCGTCTGCGTATTACGAAGCTTGGAATAAGGCGTCATCACAACCCTGGTGTATTGTGCACGTGTATTGTAAATAATGAATTTCGTTGTGATTATTAAGTTCACATTTTTGAAGATTTCACTTTTATCGTATGTGAACTGCACATATATTTTTTTCTATAATATATGATACAAAAATTATGTCAAATTATAAATTTGTTACCCTCCTTTAAAATAGTATAAATGCAGTCCTCCCTTGGGATGGTGAGAATATTGTTATTTATGAAACTCAGTTTTAAATACATTAGTAAACGCCAGTTCTTAAATGTATCCCTTAAATACTAAAATGTTTATATATAATTAAATAAAAATAACAAGCATGTAATTTATGGACTAAAATATCTCACTTACAGACAAATTATCTATCTATCTATAACTTCACGCCAAATCCCTTACGGGGTAGGTATTTACAAATTATCCACCAGGAAAAACCCTAAGATCCGACAAAACTTCTGGTGATTGGTTGTACAATTGAGTCATATTGTAGTATTATTGGTCATAAATCACAAAGGAGTGGTGGTAGGTGGAGTTATAATATAAATTTATTTCTTTAAATACAATTTATAAAAGGCCTTTTCGTAATTGTAGTCGGAGAACTTTTTACTTTTAAGTTATTGCTCTGATAAGTCACTTAAATATATTCAAGTCCTTAGCGCTATCAATTGTTTTGTCTGATGTTATATAAGTGACAAAACATATATGAAACAGTGAGTGTATCCTCGCGTACTAATATAAAGATATAAAAAAATTATACGCCTTAAAATGAGAAGTTTTTTACCTACGGAAGAGGCTACATTATTTAAACTTTCACGGTTGTTTATAATATTATTGTACGGGACCCATAGCTACAATAATATTCTAAATTATTTAGTCTATTTTCATGTCGAGTATAATTATTATACGAGTGGGAAGAAGAGTTTCAGTCGGTCGCCTGTTGGGCAAGTCACAAAGGCTTATGATATGATCCAGCATAATATTCTGCTAGATAAATTAATAGGAATAGGCATACGCGGCCTAGCGCACATCTGGTTAAAATCGTATCTGGCTGATAGAGGGCAGTTTTTAGAATAAAAACCTAAATAACATCATAGGTGAATTGTCTTCTATACAGTCAGATAAAATAAAAATAAACAGGTCGATGTTATAGGGAAGTGTGCTAGGATGTATCCTATTCCTGATATATATTAATGGCTTGCCTAAAGTTACAAATACTAACTGTGTTTTGTTTGCGTATGATTTGTCTCTATTGTTTGAATGTCCTAGAAATCTTGATATCAATACATACATAAACGTAGAACATAATAGAGTCAAAAGCTGGCTGCATGACAACAAGTTAGAGATAAACACGAAAAAACAAAAAAATATTCAATTCAAACCCCATCAGAGACAATCCTTAGACCTAAACATAGTAAAAAATATAAACAATAGAAGAAATAACAGATACACGTTTAAATTGGAACTACCATATTCCTAGCCAAAATAAATTCCAAACTCTCTCAACTTACATATGCCCTTAGTTGTAAACTACATTTCATGAAAGAAAAATATTAACGTTACTATCAATTTGTTAAATGCAAATAATATTATTTGTTCGTAAACATATAACATACTTCGAATTCAACAAAAATCCACGTTGTAGAAATAAATAATTGCTTCCGGCCCCTATACTAGAAATGTATAAATCAAGTTCCTACTATGGAGCAATTGAAATATATAAAAAGCTACCAGACTGCCTAAAAAATAAGAAAAAGATACAATATTTAAAAATAAATTAAAAGAATTTCTCATAAACAAAAGTGTACTACACAGTGAAAGAGTTCATGACAGAAAAGTTTAACTACGAGTAGGTCTATAAGGCGAGCATCATTCACAGCTGCACTGTCAACATTAGACTGTACTGATTATTTAAATTTTATCATTCATTCTATATAGCAACATCATTGTGATATTTACATATATAGTGGATTATATACATATTTCTAAGGTCTACCAATGTTGCGATACCCTTATCAGGGTCTTGTAATACTTATTATAAATTATAAATATATATATAATTTTCACTTATATTGCTATCAATATACAGATCAAAGAAATTTATACAACAGAAACGACTCTATTCCATTCCGTGTCCCAGTAATTCCTTTGCATTCCCACGTTTCGATTTCCTCCTCGAAATTCAAGAGCTGCCTTTTTTTTATAACAAACGCATTTACGTACCTTTGTGAGTTATTTAATAAAATGCAATGCCGTTGCAATTAACTATGGCTTTTATGCAATTACTTTGATGAGCGCGCTCGTGTCATTTGTTTTTATTTTTATTTAGAGTTTCTTGTTTCAAATTTTATACGAGCTCAGTGACGCAGTGGTCGACAATGCTGCTTTAACACCAAGTGTTCGATTCCATACATTTTTTTATACCACGAAGGTGGAAAACAAGCATACGGCCTGCCTGATAGTAAACAATCACCGTAACCTATGGACATTTTCAATCAGGGGTGACTCATGCGTTGCCGACCCTCAAAAAACCTCTTCACGACTTTCTTGAAGAACCACATGCTGCAGTCCCTTGGAAAAATCTCGGCTGGGAGCTCAATCCACAACATGACAAATTTTTATGTGCACGAATCTGTCTGTTTGTCTGGGACTACCTAGTTGTTTTTAAGAGAGTTTGGGCAGAGGTTTATTGTGTTTTGCGAGTCAACTTAGCTCATCGGATCACTGTCTCATCCGGACTCAAATGCCCTGCACCAGATGCGACCCACCTCGGCTTGAGGGTCGTAGTCGCGTATAGTACTATGTATAGGTCAGCAGCTGGGATGTCGTGGTTCCTGGTAGTCTGATTGGTCGCTGCAGACCCATGGCTAATGTCTCTGTGCCCAGTTTTGGATGAGAGCTGCAGCGCTGGTCTTCTTGTCATACCCGAGGCTCCGCTTACAATCGTTCTAATGTTTCGGAATTTTCTATAAAGTGTTAACTTTTCTAAACGATTTTTGACCCGATAATGCACTCAAAAGTTAACTAGATCAGTACAAATGTACCTACACCTGTTTTATAGGGTGTGCGACTTCATGCATTTACATAGGCCTTATGCAGTAGGTAAATTTAAGTATATGTGTAATCTAGCTTAAAACATGATAATCTAAACTAAATGAATAACTACTTACCAATAAGGACTATATGAATGCTTACCACCTTAGTTGTATAGAAAACAGGAATGGTCAGACAAAAACACGAAAACAACCGGGCGGTATGTTACCTTTTGCCTTTTGTAGTTTAATGAACACAGATGCATTCGTTGCGTTCTGATTTTATCGCATCGTGGGTACATACGAGCGTACATTGTAGACGCGGGCGCAGCGTTTCGTGTCGTCACACATTTTTTATAAGTTACTGGGCGACTGATCTTTGCTCGGCGTTGTTTATCGTTTTTGTTTAAAAATGTGTTTTCTTAGAAAATACACTTACATATAAACTTAAAGATACAAAATTATCAAAATAAACAAGATTTATGCCAAGCAAAATGATAATATGCATACACATACCTTTTAACAATAATGGGAATACAGATATACTACTAAGAGCTATGAATGTTAGTGACGCGAGTGAAGTGTGCAAGGACCGCGTCTTATGGCACTCGGTTCTCTTTGCCTAGCCCGCAAGGCACATTTTTTTAATACTACGTTGGGAGGCATACGGCCCACCTGATGTAAAGCGGGTACCGTAGCCTATTAACGCTTGCGATATATTAATTATCACTCACGCGATTCCTCCTCTGCTGCTTACACAGCAACTCCTTGGGAGCTTACTGGTGACGTCACTCACACGCAGGAACACAAAAACCCTCTAGTCTTCCTGCGACCACGGCCGCTGCAAAGCGTTCCAAACGTCAGGTTCAACAAAATAAATAAAACACGCGATACTTCCGTTAAAAATTGTTTAATTCAATGTGTAACAATCGCGAAAACCTAAGACAATAATAACCCTCTAGGGAGTTGCTATTTGGCTGGGGGTTTCTGTGAGAGTGCCTACCTCTCAACATCCAGACCAAGACAAACAGACATGTTTATGCATATAAATGTTTGCCTTGTATGGGAATCGTACCCACGAGCGGATCTGGCATGAAGATATACATACATACATACCTCTTACTAAACTATTAGCAACAATTTCATCGCTATCTCATTCTAACTTAATCTTTTAATAAATTTTCTTCTCGATACCGCTATCCCATTCCAAAATCCGTTAGAGTGAAATCTCTATTTGGAATCCTTCCAATTTAAGCCTAAAGATTTGACGATGATTCTCATTTGGAGCAACTGCCATCGGACTACCACAATTGAGAAGGAAAATCAGTTCTTTCTCAGATTAGGTCACACGTCTTTCGAAATGTAATTTGTTAGACGTGCGGGTTTCCTTACGATGTTTCTCTTCGCCGCCAAGCAAGTGATGATAATTATAAATCCCAAAACACGAATTGAATGGTACATGTCTACGCTAGGATTCGAACCAGGACCGGTTCTGGCTATCACTGCTCTCAGTTGTACCCTTTCCATTCTTCTTAAGCACCAGTAAAGCGCTTTTAGAAATGCAATAATCATCCATGTGTTTCCAAATGGCATGTCATTTTTGCTGTTACAAATTGTTGAAATCAATTAGAGGGACTGCTCGAAGTTTGACGCTGTGTTTTTGCACAACGTGTTGGCATCCGTCGCCTGTATTGTGATGCGCTTGCACATAACTATTGGATCTTAGTGATGAGAGGTTAAATAGTGAAGTTAGTTTTTGCAAAACTCTGTTACTGTTTAGTTTACTGTTCTTGCGAAGGCTTATAGACAAGTTGACGTGCTCGGTGAAGCCGGGGTTAATAACGCGACTTTGACACAAACGCTCGTGGATTCGATTTTCACACAGGATAAATATTTGTGTTCATTAACAGGTATGTTTGTACTGGTCTGGGTGTTTTAAGAAAGGTAGGGCGCATCAAAGCACTGGGGAAGTGCCTCCACCTCACAGAAAACCACAGCCAAGTAACAAACTCCCTAGAGTGTTGTTGTGTTCCTGTGTGTGAGTGAGGTCACCAGAAAGCTCCTAAGGAGTTGCTGTACCAACGGCAGAGGTGGTATCTGGTATTACCAGCGTTCATAGGCTACGGTAACCACTTTACAACAGGTGGACCGTATGCTCGTAAGCCTCCCGACGTTGTATAAAAAAAAAGACTTCAATAAACCTTTTGGTGCGGATATGTAAAAATAATGCTACACCACGATGCCCAACCGCGGATTGGCGAAGACTAAAAGGTTTTCAAACTGCTTGAAGGCCACTGACTTAGCTTAGCCACTTAGGAGTGTAGGTAAAGTAGTGCAACAGCGCGTTCCACCACTGCGCCACCAAGCTCGTCAAAAATACAAATATTTCTCAGTAAATGTCACTTACCCATCAAAATAGTCGGCCCGTCCAACTTTTTTCTCATCATAAATTGACATATCTGAGAAGTGTTTAAGCCGCAGGCATGTCGAGAAGGCATTTTGTTGTCCGTGATAACTATCGGATTGGTATTTCTTGAGATACAACTGAGAGCACACACATCACGCCCGCCACTCGTAGAATATCTCTTGTTCACTGTTAGTATTCGTTAACAACTAACCGGCATAGATATCTGGTAATGATTCCGCACAGGCGCATATTTTTTTTAATACCACCAAGGTGGCAATCAAGCATACGGCCTGCCTGATGGTAAACAGTTACCGTAGCCTATGGACATGTGCAACATGAGCGGTGTCACTCATGCGTTGCCTAAAATATATCTTTTTATGCATATTTATCTTTTCAGGAACACCGTTCCTATATGAAATCTATATGTTTGTCTGTGTGTGCGTGTGCCTGTCCCTTTTTTCGAATATTCGAATTTTGACTTCAGATTCGGATTCAGCATAAAAAAGTAGAATAGGAATGTTCAGGAACACCGTTCCTATCTCTTATGGAACATGGTCAAAATGGCCGACAAATTAAAAAAATAATTTTTGAATTGTTATATAATTGACGAGCCAGGTATTCCACTGGCAATGAAAGCTTGCGCATTCTCAACTGGTTTATTATTAATTCTATGTATGTTTTCGAAGTTATATTTTGTTGCGTTGTGGAAAAATGATGAGGGTGAATTTTTACGACACCGAAATCTAAAATCGACGAAGTTGGTTGGTAAATGTCTCTCAAGTTTTGTTCTTGTCTATATTCAAGATAGTTTTCATGCAATTTGACCTGCTTTGTGTGCTTCCGCCACCAATTAGTTCATGCGGCCTAGCGCCGGCCGGCACCCACCCACTATCGTTAGTAGATGCATAATGCCGACGCTGCCATGGCTGCTCCGGTAGTCTCTGTCTCGGCTGCTGCGGTCGTCCGCCATCTGGAGCAAAAACCGCATGCCCCACCACCGTCGCTGCCACAACTGGCTTGGTCGTCTCTCTGCATGTAATGTCGTCTGCATGTAAATTTGACTTTCGCGAAATGACGCCTGAATCTATTAACTATTCAAGATACATATTCAAATACATACATGCATATATACATATCATCACGCCTGTCTCCCATTGCGGTAGGTAGAGACCATGGAACGCCAGGTGCACCGATCCAAACATACCTATCTCGCCTCTTCCACACTCATCAACATCTCTATGCATGCTCTGCAGTTTTGGGTGCTTTGGTCCTTTTTAAACACATCACCAATTTGATGCGTCTATGGGTGCCCCGCCCGACCATCCACTCTTGCCTGATACACTTATTTCGTAACTCTTTTGTCATTCATTATTTCTAAATGACCACACCATCTTCAACAACCAGTATACCCTTTTCAATCTTTGTCATAACATCATCTTTCATTCCACATAGTTCCCTTATCGTGCTATTTCTAACTTCTATCCGTCATCCTCACGCCATACATACTCCTCAGCGCTCTCATTTCTACGGCGTTCACTCTGCTTTCATGCTTCTTCTGCCATACCCATGTTTCATTGCCGTACATTAATGTTGTCGTTAATACACCCTGAAGCAAGGCGAGCTTTGCTCGATATGTTATCGCTTGTTACCACGGAGTACAACGCACCATTGATATGCTTTATCTTTCTGTATAATATAGCAATTTCACAGCTAATATTATTTCTTAACGTACGAAAGAGAGTTGGACTGAAAGAGAGTGTCGGTGTTAAGATAAGAAAGGGCATGCTCCGTTGGTTTGGACATGTAGAAAGAATGCAAGATGTAAGAATGACGAAACAGATATACAATGCGAAAGTGGAAGGATGTAGGAGCCGAGGAAGACCAAGACTAACCTATCATGACCAAATTGGTCGTGTTTTATCAGAAGGTGATGTCAGGAGCCTTAGGAACCGGCGAGCGTGCATGAAAAGAGCTATGAATGTGAAAGAAGCGAGTGAAGTGTGTAAGGACCGCGTCTTATGGCGCTCGGTTCTCTCTGCCTACCCCGCAAGGGACCTGGCGTGAAGATATACATACATACATACATATTATTTCTTTTTAGGGTTCCGTACCCAAAGGGTAAAACGGAACCCTATTACTGAGGCTCCGCTGTCCGTCCGTCCGAACCCTTCGTGCGCGAGTCCCACTCGCACTTGGCCGATTTTTTATATACATTTATAGCGAGTTATTTGTCCTGTGTGGGAATGGAACCCACGAGCGTTGGTGTCAAATTGGCGAAACAGCGCGTTTCACCACTGCACCACCGAGCTAGTCATTGAATCTGTGATGTGTGTTAAAGTGGAGATTGTTTGCCATTCGACCACATCAGTGTAGTCATTCGTTAAAATTCTCAACTTGTTTGTCCTCGCTGAACAGTTGTTGAATAAACAGAGCAAGCGTACCGCGATCAGTACGTAGAGTACCAATAGTGTCAAACTATGACGTGGGTTGTGTACGCGATACTAGATAAGAAGTTACAGACGGGAGGAATTGCGACAAAATAATCGCAGAACATTTTAATGAAATATATAATCGTTTAAGAGAGGTAGGGCGCACCAAAGCAACCCATCTGGGGAAGTACCCCCACCTCACGAGAAAACCGCGGCCAAGTAACAACTCACTAGAGGGCTGTTGTGTTCCTGCGTGTGAGTGAGGTCACCAGTAAGCTCCTAAGGAATTGCTGTATTAGCAGTAGGGGTGGATACATTGCGCGAGTGATACTTAATGTGTTGCAAGCATTTATAGTTGTAATCGCTTTCCAACAGGGCTTGTATGCCTCTTGACGTAGTATATAAAAAATGTTTCTTTATATGATATGACTACCCGAGCGTAACATTTACTTTACACGGACGTCAGGCCATCGATCTACCTGCGGCCACCATTCTGCCCAGTATCCCATCTACCTCCGACCATTGTTAAACTTGATTAAGCCGATCAAGTACTCACGAATTTATAATAAAGAAAGAAAAGTTCATTTTTACACGAGTTTCGAATACAATTACAAGCAGCGACGTATCAAAGGTAGACACGTTATACACGAACATTTTTGTATTTTAAAATGGCGCAAGTACTACTATATCTACGTACAGTTATTTATTATCCCACTTTGCTCTAAAAAGAGACAAATGATAGGGAATACCTGTCGTTAGAAAGAGATGAATATACATCTTTAGTTACGTATTGATTGCTGCTGAGCGCTCATTGGCGCGAGCACTGATTTACCGATATGGAGGAGACTGGGGAAAAACCTCTGGATTTAATTAGTGTTTAAAATAATAAAACCAATTATGTACAAAACATCTATTTTCGTAATATGAATTGTGAACAATGAAATTACAAAATAATATCGAGTCAGTTTGTGAGTGAATAAAAAAAATACGTATTTGATAAAATATTCCCTCAAATAAACTTAACTTATTCCTTTTTTGTCTTTTTTAATCAGTTTTCTAATCTAGATTATTATAATGCGCGAAATATATTTTAACTTCACTATAATAGCGCGTATTAGGTGAAGCCTGTGATTATAAGTCGGATATTGCTCTAGGAAATGACAATTTAAAGAGGAAAATACATCATTACGATATAGGAAACACTTTAAATGACGACTCGAAATTTGACGAGCTCGGTGGCTCAGTCGTGAATGACGCGACTTTGATACCAACGCTCGTGGGTTCGATTCCCACACAAGGCAAACATTTGTGTGCACGAACATGTCAGTTTGTCTTGGTCTGGATGTTTTAAGAAAGGTAGGGCGCATCAAAGCAGTCCATCTGGGGAAGTACCTCCACCTCACAGAAAACCGCAGCCAAATAACAACTCCCTAGAGGGTTGTTCCTACGTGTGAGTTTGGTCACCAGTAAGCTCCCAAGGAGTTGTTGTGTAAGCAGCAGAGCAGGTATCGCGCGAGTGATAATTAATATATCACAAGCGTTAATAGGCTACGGTACCCGCTTCACATCAGGTGGGCCGTATGCTTATATGCCTCCCGACGTAGAATAAAAAAAATACTTAACCATTTTTTTTTCATCAAACCATCTAGATAATTTAAAATGGAAAGAAATAAATGATAAGTAATATTCTATTCGCTTCATTCTTTTCTAGAACATCTAGTATTACTAGTATCTAATAATTGAAAATAAGGTAGGTAGGCGTATTACTTAATATAAAACAAAGTTAGGAATAAATTTAATACACAATTCTGTGTTCATAAAGTAATAGTTAAATTTTCCTCAACTTCCCCTAGCAACGGCTGCCACTAGACCCGCTTTAATATTGCTAAAAACTAAATACATTTACTATGTTTTTAATAAAAAAAAACTATACTTACAAATGAAATGACACGTTTTCCTTGTCTTTAACAGTTACCGTGTAATTTGTGGACCATCTAAGAACACAGGAAGGCATTTTTGCCAGAAATAACTTATTTACGCTTTGTGGCGAAGTACGTATAGACGTGATGCGAGAGCGTGCCCAACTGAATGCGAGGTGGGCAATTACCTTACTTTCGTATTGCCATTCTAGAGCGTGTACAACGTATCTATGACTATAAAAACATCTTAGATTACAAGTCACTATCTTTTGCCTGACGTCTCCGTATCAAGGCTTTATTTTACTATGTCTGAAGGCATACAAGCATACTGCCTATCTGATGTAAAGCGGTTACCATAGCCTATAAATGCTTTTAATACATTCAGTATCACTCGCGCGATGCCACCTCTGCTGCTAACACAGCGACTTCAAGAAGCTTACTGATCACCTCGCTCGCACGCAGGAACACAACCACCCTCTAGGTAGGTGTTATTTGACTGAAGTTTTCTCTTAAATGGAGGTACTTTCCCACACGGGCTTTGATGCGCCCTACCTCTCTTAAAAACATCCAGTCCAAGATAAAAAGACATGTTCGTGCACACACGAACACATGTCTATCCTGTGTGGGAATCCAACCCACGAGCGTTGGTTTCAAGGGCCGAGTCATGTTCCGCTCGATTCTGTCTACCTAACCCCCAAATAATTTGGCGTGAGGTTATATGTACGTATAAAAAATATAAAAAAAAATATGGTTTGTTAGATACAATAATTTTTTTTGTTAATTAAAGTACGGGTATATTGTGCTTGAATGAAATAGAACGCTGTCACGCCCGTGACTATAGCCCTATGTAATAAAGGGTACGCCCTACCCTACCTCTCTCAAAAAGTGAAATAAGTTTTACTGAACTCATTTAACTTTTAAAACATACCCACTAAGTTTGTAAATGTATCTGTTATGTATATTTGTCAAATAAAAAGATTACAACAACAACAAAATAAAAAGTATTTCACTCTCACTTTTAAACACAATTTGAAACGAAAGAATGTGTCTTTGACATATATTGACCCCATTTAAATTACTTTACAGCCGTCCGGCTGTAAAGTAATTTAAATGGGGTATTTTAGTATCACTAAATTCTCACGTATTTCTTTTTTTGTTCTTTGTCATCTCTTTTTGACGTGCACGAAAAAGTGTCACATTCCGCCTGAGCAGAGCGTATAAGCGAGAGCGCGGAACAAGCGATAGAGAGGCACGATCGGCCTAAGCGTTCAGCTTGTGACGCATCTATCTCTCTTTCACTCTATCGGCCGATGCGTCCGAGTAGAAGAGAGACAGCGGCAGCACACAACCTACACGTGAGTGACGTGAACTGTTTTGTCAACTGTTGAATGTTTTCTTATGATGTTATCACGTAAAATTATCGCCTGTAAACCGACTATACAGACAACCAATATTTTTTCTTTGCTCCATTGTCTTTCCCTCTGTGTCAGTAAAAAATCAAAATGTATTGTTAAAAAATCCCCATTCGCTACACAAAGATAAAGCTTTATAAATTGTCGCACGTCTGCAACTGGTAAAAAATAAAATAGTCTATCACATTCCTTTTTCTCTGTAAAGTAATTCGGAGGCACGCCGGCCACTTATTAAATTGTTTTCTTCCTCTTATTGTCTATTCCGATAATACATTAGCTGTCATACACACACGATTTAAATGTATTAATGAGGTTTCCTTATCTAAGGCCTAAGGAATTTGTTCATCAATCATGTGGGATTCGAAGTAGTGAGCCATGTTTCGCCTACTACGCTGTTAGAAAGGGTCATGTTTGTGTAGTGTGTGAAGTATCTATATTTTTTGTGGCTATCTATCTATAACTTCACGCCAAATCCTTTGCGGGGTAGGCAGAGAGAACCGAGCGCCACGTGACTCGATCCTTACATATCTCACTTGCTTCTTTAACATTCATTGCTCTTCTCATGCACGCTCGCCGGTTTCTAGGGCTCCTGACATCAACTTCTGATAGAACACGACCAATTTGATCATGGTAGGTAAGTCTTGGCCTTACTCGGCTTCTACATCTTTCCACTTTTGCATTGTATATCTGCTTCGTCATTTTTTCACCCTGCATTCTTTCTACATGTCCGAACCAACGGAGCATGCCTCTTCTTATTTTAACATCGGCGCTCTCTTTCAGATCAACTCTGTTTCTAACATCATCATTGCGAATACGGTCTACATCTGCCTTACGCCACAAACGTACCGTTTTAAGTCAGGTGAGCAGTATGCTTGTATGCCTCTCGAGTTGTATAAAAAAATATAAAACTGGAAGAAGTCCTTAATGGATAAAATCCAATCAGTCATTGTATACTTTTTTATACAACCACATAATACATTATTGTACCTCTGCTGCTAACACAGCAACTCCTTGGGAGCTTATTGGTAACCTCATTCACACGCAGGAACGCATTAACCCTCCAGCTTGCGTGTGGTGGAGGTACTTCCCCAGTTGCACTGCTTACTGCTCTCTTGAAAACAGCCAGATACTAACGCATAAATGTTTTTTCTTAGATGGGACTTGAACTCACGAGCCTTGATGTTTAAATGGCATTAATAACCACTCCGCCACCGAGCTTAAAAGCCGCCAAGCTTAGTTATTTTTGGAATTCAAGCATCCTGTTTAGAATTACAGTCCGCCATCAAAAAGCAAGGGGCTTTAACTACGAATCCTCTCAAATTTAAATCCGTCATAATTGAAGTGGCTCGAAGGACCATCGTCTTAAAACTCGATTATTAAATTGCGTTCACTGCACCCGGGATTTGGGGAAATTCGTGTACAATGTACCCGCCGGTGGGTTATTTATGTAGCCATTTCGATCGATCGGCTTTGTTTTAACTTTTTGAAGCGAAAACTACATTAGCATCGTTGTGATTGTGTGTGATAGTGCGACAGTAAAAAAGACAACCACATACATCAGTAGGATTTAACGTGCGAGACAATGAGTTAGATGTATCTATAGGATTTAACGTGCGAGAGAATGAGGTAGAAGTATCCATAGGATTTAACGTGCGAGAGAGTGAGATAGAAGTATCTATAGGATTTGACGTGCGAGAGAATGAGGTAGAAGTATCTTTAGGATTTAACGTGGAAAGTGTGAGATACAAGTATCTATAGGATTTAACGTGCGAGAGAATGAGATAGAAGGCATTGCACAGTGTTTATTACAAGGACCGAGCGTTATACGTGTGTTAGTACGTGTGTGTGCGCGCCTGCGTATTACAAAGCTTCAATTATCCTACTCCTGAAAGTATACATTCGTCTTATTATCTTGAAGTTCACATTTTTGAAGATTCCACTTCTATCGCGTGTGAACTGCACACATATTTTTTATATACAACTTCGGCAAACATACAAGCATGTAAAGCAGTTACCGTAGTCTATTGAACGCAATATATTAAGTATCATTCGATGCCACCTCTGCTGCTAACAGAGCAATCAGGTGCTTACTAGTGACATCACTCACACGCAGGACCACAACAACATCCCAGGAAGTTGTTATTTGCCTGCGATTTTCTGTAAGGTACAGGTTACATTTCCCTGATTCCCTGATTTCGCTGATTTGATGCCTTATCTCTTTAAAACACCTAGATCAAGACAAACAGACATGTTCGTGCACACGAATGTTTGCCCTATATGGGAATCGAATCCACCAGCGTTGGTGTTAATGTATGACTGTATTCACTTGGGCTTAAGACAAAATGTAAACAAAACATAGAAAAGGTTATTTTTAGTGTTGCTGTTATCATAAAATAAACTTACATGATAAAAACTTACTAGCATATATATATATACATAATAAAATTGCCCCTAGAATTTTGGTAATAAATTTCGTAATTTTTACATGTTCATTTGAAACTCTATGCGTATAATTTTTTCTATGGTTTTTTCATAATTGTTAACATTATAAAAGATTTGCAAATATTGCAAATATAATAAATTTTAACGCATTATTATAATTCTCACTAAAAATGGACCGTGAGTGCATACCTACGATCTATGAAGAATTAATTACTTTCGCATTTATCTGGATTATTTCGGCCATTTTTAGGTTTCCGTACCTTAAAAGGAAAAACGGAATCCTTATAGGATCTTTTAGTTGTCCGTCTGTCTGTCTGTCAAGCCCCTTTTTCTCAGGTACGGGTGGAGCTAGCAAGCTGAAATTAATGTCAAATACTCAGGTCTGTAATCCCCTCGAGCAGTGAAAAAAAAACAAACTTCTAAGTCAACGTAATCAAAAGATACGTCTGTTTATTTATACGCATATTTTGACACTCGCAAGGGACTCAAAACCTATAGCACAGTAGACTTATAAGCTTATAAGTCTACTGTGCCTATAGGGTACTTCCCGACTCCCGTTGACCTAGAATCATGTAATTTGCTAAGAAGCAATGTCATGTAGCACAAGTACCTAAAGGAAAAAATCCGAGAACCGTAAATTTGTAGTTCCATCACAAAAAAAAAAATACTTTTTTTGCGCCACTATTTTGCAAAAATATTTTTTACGGAACCCTCTAGCGCGAGGTGGACTCGCACTTGACGGCTTTTTTTAAACACAGGTGTTGCCTCGCGTGATTTACATAGTTGTTTTTTTTTTTGCTAGTTTTATAGTACTCAGTGTTAAGTTTCATATTCTGTTATTGTAGAGATTCTGTTGTCAGAACGATGTTCTGTGGGAAAGTGTATGAATCTGAAGCCGGCAGCGCTCATTCTCTTCATCACCAAAGAAATGGCTACAGCCTTATCTTTGGCTCTCCAGTTTCACACATTTTGTTTATACCTTGTCTTACGGCATATTAAATTAATTATAATAAAAAAAAATTCCCCAGGCTCTCTAGGTTGGTTTATAGTTTATTTATATACAAAACAAATAGACATTATTTGTAAAAATTGTAAACATATGGACAAGTTAAAACAAATTTTTTGGATAAAAATAAAATACTCTCGGAGAAGCAATTTGGTTTTAGACAAGGCAAATCAACGACAGAAGCCGTGCATTTGCTCACAGATTATATTTCAGAAAAACTAGACAGGGGAAAAAAGTGTCTAGCGATATTTTTAGACCTGGCTAAAGCCTTCGATACGGTCTCTGTCCCAATTCTTTTAAAAAAACTGGAATCCATAGGTGTAAGAGATAGACAGCTCCTACTCTTTAAGAGCTACTTGACTGATCGGTACCAGAGGGTAAAGGTGGGTGAGTATGTGAGTGGGGAACTTGCTGTTGTCCATGGAGTTCCACAGGGAAGTATCTTGGGGCCTACGCTATTCCTAGTATATTTGAATGACCTGTGCTGCACCTCGCTCAACCAGGGGCAACTGGTATGCTACGCTGATGATACTGCTTTAGTATTTGCTGCTGACACTTGGAAAGAGGTGCATGAAGTAGCTCAACAAGGCCTAAATGAGGTTATAGCTTTTCTAAGGAATAACTGTCTAGCGCTAAACGTCAAGAAAAGCAAATACATTACCTTTAGCAGTCGTGGAGAAGTACCGGTAAATGATCACAAACTAACTGCACACAACTGTACTGATGTGGCTAGCTGTGATTGCCTGACAGTTGAACAATCCTCTCAAATAAAATATCTAGGAGTGATCATCGATAAAAACCTGAAGTTTAAGCAACACATATCGGCGCTCAACAGCAGGGTACGAAAACTCATGGCAGTTTTCAAGAAACTCCGACATTCTGCATCACCTCAATTGATAAAAAATACTTATCTTGCCTTATGCCAATCAATATGCACTTATTGTATCACAGTTTGGGGAGGTGCTTCAAAAACCACTATCAAGTCGCTGGAGATCGCGCAGAGAGGTTTACTAAAAGTGTCAACTTTCCGCCCGTTTCTATATCCTACGACGCTCTTGTATCAAAATTGTGAGGTTTTGTCAATTCGACAATTGTACGTATTACATACCATCCTGAAGCAACATGGAGAATTGGATTATGATCCAAAACGAATGAATAAACGTCAGTCACACAACGTTTGTACCCAAAAGGTTATTTTTAATACAGCCTTGGCACACAGGTTCTATCCTTTTACGGGCCCCTACCTATACAATAAAGTTAATAAAAAAATACACATTTATCCACTTACCAAATTCCAATGCAAGAAAAAAGTCTCAGCATGGCTTAGGACGCAGACATACGACCAAACGGAAGATTTGCTTACTGTATTAAAATAAAATAACACAAATAGCTCAATAACAATATAAAAATTATAACATGTAACATCATTTAACATATAAATTTAATTACTTAGCATTGTTTTAATTGCTCACACACTTTTTTTCTTTTTTTTCTTCTTAAAAATAATTATGTAAAACACATTAATTATAACCATATATTACGCACAATTTGTGAAGTTGCAGTACTTGATAGGACCAAATTTTTTGCATGAATAGGTATTCAACTTTTTATTCGTATCTCGATTTGGCATTGCATCTCACAAACTCATTTTTTTACTCCATTTCAAAAGTACTTGACAAACTGTGTAAACCGGGAGAGAGCCTGGAGCTCCGTAATACAGGCTTCATGCCTAGCATGGACTCCAGACTCTCGCAAGGTGAGTTTCAAAATAAACAATATAACTGTTACTTAAGAAATTAGAACCTTTGTGAGAAGTGAATAAATTATTATAAAAAAAAAAATTAAATTAATAACCATCCATCAAAAAACGTAGTTACTTGATCAAATCATTACGCTTTCATTAAGCCAATTAGAGAAAGAAGGTTCTTCCTAGTGTGACTTTTGAAAGTTTTATTGACGCAAGTTGAAAAAAAATATTTGTTTTATTTTAATTTAATTATTTATTCTTGAAGTGAATATATAACTAAATATTCTGTGAATATTTCAAGCATCTACCTGTTGTCGTTATCAATGTCGAGCAAAAATGAGCAAAAAAAAAAATCGCCCAAGTGCGAGTCGGACTCGTGCACGAAGGGTTCCGTACCATTATCTATAAAAACGGCAAAAAAAAAAGTTTGTTGTATGGGAGCCCCCTTAAATATTTATTTTATTCTATTTTTTAGTATTTGTTGTTATAGTGGCAACAGAAATACATCATCTGTGAAAATTTCAACTGTCTACCTATCACGGTTCATGAGATACAGCCTGGTGACAGACGGACGGACGGATGGACGGACGGACGGACGGACAGCGGAGCCTCAGTAATAGGGTTCCGTTTTACCCTTTGGGTACGGAACCCTAAAAATCACGTTTGTTGTATGGGAGCCCCCTTAAATATTTATTTTATTCTATTTTTTAGTATTTGTTGTTATAGCGGCAACAGAAATACATCATCTGCGAAAAATTCATCTGTCTAACTATCACGGTTCACGAGATACAGCCTGGTGACAGACGGACGGACGGACGGACAGCGGAGCCTCAGTAATAGGGTTCCGTTTTACCCTTTGGGTACGGAACCCTAAAAATCACGTTTGTTGTATGGGAGCCCCCTTAAATATTTACTTTATTCTATTTTTTAGTATTTGTTGTCATAGCGGCAACAGAAATACATCATCTGTGAAAATTTCAACTGTCTAACTATCACGGTTCATGATATACAGCTTGGTGACAGACGGACGGACGGACGGACAGACGGACGGACGGACAGCGAAGTCTCAGTAATAGGGTTCCGTTTTACCCTTTGGGACGGAACCCTAAAAATCACGTTTGTTGTATGGGAGCCCCCTTAAATATTTACTTTATTCTATTTTTTAGTATTTGTTGTTATAGCGGCAACAGAAATACATCAGCTGTGAAAATTTCAACTGTCTAACTATCACGGTTCATGATATACAGCTTGGTGACAGACGTACGGACGGACGGACGGACGGACAGCGAAGTCTCAGTAATAGGGTTCCGTTTTACCCTTTGGGTACGGAACCCTAAAAAGAACAGCGATACTTTCATGATACTGCGTATATATAACTTCTCCAGTCTCAATTAATAACTAATGAGAATTATTCAGTCATACACACATCCGTTGTATGATATAGTGTAAGCTATTTATACTCATAGCATTTATAAGGGCTTAATCACATAGACGCACAGAAAACCGCAGCCAAATAACAAACGACGACTGGAGGGTCGTTGTGTTCCTGCGTGTGAATGAGGTTTCCAGTAAGCTTCTAAGGAGTTGCTGTGTCAGCAGCAGAGGAGGCATCGCGCGAGTGATACTTAATATATTACAAGCGGCTACGGTAACAGCTTTACATCAGGTGGGCCGTATGCTTGTATACCTCTCAACGTTGTATAAAAAAAAGGCAAGACTAATTCTTAATCAATTTCAGAGACGAGGTACTTCTAAGCTCGGTGGCTCAGTGGGTAGTAACCGTACTTTGACAACAACACTCGTGGGTTCGATTTCACACAGGACAAACATTTGTGTGCATGAACATGTATGTTTGTCTTGGTTTGGGTATTTTAAGAGAGGTAGGATTAAAGCAATCGGTCTTAATTTACACCACCTCAGAGAAAACCGCACATAACAACTCCCTAGAGGGTTGTTGTGTTCCTGCATGTGAGTGGGTTTACCAGTAAGCGTCTAAGGTACCACCACTCCTAAGGGGTCACCAATAAGCTGTGTTAGCAGCAGAGGTAGCATCGTGCGAGTGATATTTAATGTATTGCAACGGTAACCGCTTTACATCAGGCGGTCCGTATGCGTATGCATTAACGGACACTGAGCAGTTGTACTTAAATGAAAATAAACCTTATAGATAGTGAAATATATACAACTAAGGTGGCAAACAAGCGTACTGCCTACCTGATGGTACGCAGTTACCGTAGCCTATGGGCATTGGGGTGCCACTTATGCGGTGCCGACCATGTGAAAGCTTCTTCACGGCTTTCTTGAAGAACCACACGCTGTAGTCCGTAGGGTAACCTCGGCTGGAAGTTTATTTCACAACTGTGTTCTAGGTAAATAATTGAAATCGGGAAATAATTGGTAAAGTCAGCTTTTGAATTTTATGCGTTGACATCTTCTTCTTCTTCTTAGCGTTATCCCGCTTCCTAATCCATTGGGATTGGCGGGGTCCGCTACCCAAGCCTAAGGATTTGATGAAGGTATTGTTACATGTGGCGACTCTGAGACCCCCGCAACCCGGAGGGAAAACGAGATCATTCTTAGGTAAGGTCACATGTCAAAAATGAAAATACAATTTCTTGGACGTGCGGGTTTCTCGCGATGTTTTCCTTCACCGTCGATGAGTAATTGATAATTACAAATATGTACTTATAAAAATCTGAAAACACGAATTTAATGGTACATGCCAGGATACGAACCGGGTACCTGTTGGCTAGGCTAGTTCTTATCCACTTGGCTATCACTGGTCTTTTCCATTTGCGTTTTCGTAACATCTTAAATTTAGTCATCGTACAGTGTGAAAACGGGTTTGGGACCAAAAATAACTCGGCGGAAGTGCCGGTAGACAGCGCGGCATATGCGAGTAGACTATAAATGTAACATATACACTGAGACAGTAACTAAATATTATACGTAATTGCGATCGAAGATTTTGACGAGCCTCTTGCCACACAACAGGCTCGTCAATGGCCACACAACCACAAACCAATAAACCTTGGAGTACTGCAGTCACCTTTGGGCAGTAGCACCTGGGTACCAGCTTGTACTGTGTGTTCTATTCAGAGACGAGCTGTGAGAATTGTCGATAATCCTAAGCTTATACACGATATTGAACCCTTAGGTATAAGGAGAGATTTTGCCTCCCTCTATGTGTTCTACCGATTGTACAACGGGTTGTGTTCTGAAGAATTGTTCGAAATGATGCCGACAGCTAATGTTTATAACCGCACCGCTCGGCGGCGGCGGTTCACCCTCACACACTGGAACCGCAATGGTCGCGTACTGTGCGGTTCCAGAGAAGTTTTCTTCCGAGAACTCTCAAGCAGTGGAATGAGCTCCCAGCCGAGGTTTTTTCCAAGGGATTACAGCATGGAATTCTTCAAAAAATGCGTGAAGAGGTTTTTAGAGGGTCGGCAACGCATGGGTAACACGCTTGGTGTTGCAAATGTCCATAGGCTACGGTGACTGTTTACCATCAGGCAGGCCGTATGCTTGTTTGCCACCTTAGTGGTTTAAAAAACCACTGATCTGCGCATGACGTCAGCGCCCGCTCACAATAACGTTGCGTTATAGAGTCTTACTCGTAATACCTCAGCGATTCGAGCTTACTTACCAATGGTTCTCCCATTGGTAAGTAAGTCTGGTGTCAGTGGTAGACTTCTCGTAAAGGCACCCCGGGCCCTCAAACCGTTGTGTTTTAGCATTAGCGCCTTAACCTTTGACGAGCTCGGTGGCGCAGTCGTGATTAATGCGACTTTGACACCAACGCTCTCGGGTTCGATTCCCACACAAGACTAACATTTGTGTGCATGAACATGTCTGTTTGTATTGGTCTAGGTGTTTTAAGAGAAGCAGGGCGCATCAAAGCAGCCCGTCTGGGGAAGTACCTCCATCTCGCGGAAAACCGCAGCCAAATGACAACTAGCTAGAGGTATGTTGTGTTTTTGCGTGTGAGTGAGATCACCAGTAAGCTGCTAAGGAGTTGCTGTGTTAGCAGCAGAGAAGGCATCGCTGGAGTGATATTAAACTTAACGTATTACAAGCGTTTAAAGGCTACGGCGATCGCTTTAGGTCAGGTGGGCCGTATGCTTGTATAATTCCTTACGTTGTATATAAAAAAAAGTCTCAGCGATTCTACTGACCAATTAGTGAATCTTTTGAGCAGTCAGAACCCGTTATATACGTTTTCCCATACATTTCGCGGTCGTATACGACCACCCGGTTTTCGAAGGGTTAATCAATAAACCGATAATTGCCGCCATATTGAATCACGTACTAATCAATAAGATATGCGCGTACTAATTTGCCTCCCGACCCGATCATATCGTGTCATGTGTATTCTTCATGTGAGACACCAAGGCTTGGGGGTTCGATTTCCATACGTGATAAACATGTGTGCGTGAACGTATGTTTCACTTGGTCTGGATGTTTTATTGTGGATAAGGAACCAGCCTATTGACCAACTGGTCCCCGATTCGAATCCAGGCATGTATCATTAAATTCGTGTTTTCCTATTTATGTACTATATTTGTAATTAAAGGAAAACATCGTGACGAAACCCGCACGTCCAAGAAATTGTATTTTCGAATGGCATGTGACCTTACCTAAAAATGATCTGGTTTTCCCTCCGGTTTGCGGAGGTCTCAGAGTCGCCACATGTAAAAATCAGTATCTTCATCGAATCCTTTGGCTCGGGTAGCGGACCCCGCCAATCCTAATGGATTACGAAGCGGGATAACGATCAAAGAAGAAGAAGATGTCAACGAAAATTATTCAGAAGCTGGCTCACCACGACATATACCACTAGTGTTTTTAGATTTTTGCGGCGGTGAACATTATGAGGAAACTCACACGTTCAATAAATTATATTTCGAAAGCCGTGTGACCTAACCTAAGATAGATCTGGTCTTCCTTCTGGGTTGTTGAGGTCTGACGGCGTTTGCACCATGTAAAAATCAGTGTCTTCGCCAAATCCTTAGTCTTAGGTAGCGGACCCCGCCAATCCTAATGGATTAGGAAACGGGACAACGCAAAGAAGAAGAATTTCAATACAGATGTTTATTAATAAAATTACATAAAGTTAAACTTGTTCATATTCTGAGTCAGAAAGCAATCCAGTGGTTAATGAACCGCTCTATTGGCCGACGGGTGCAGTTTCGAAACCTGGTGTGGGTATGTACACCAGGTTTCGAATCTGCACCCGTACCGTACACGTATACGCACTTCATCTGGTGTACATGCCCACACAAGGTTTAGTGGTACATACAGCAGGATTCGAATCAAAGACTAGTCACTTAATAGACTAGATTTCCACCTCATCATCATTCACTAGGTTGTCACTACTCCATAGATGGCGCTACTGTAAAACAGTGTTCTGATACGTAAATATCAACCGGTTTTTGGCAGTTAAACAAAGTGTGTATACTGATTTATATATACTGTATTGAACATTGTGATTTATTTCTGACCAATTCGCGGAATCTATTCCTTAAGTTATGGTACAAGGGAAAAGAGACTGGATTAATTTACTTGTAGAGATGCGCCGACTGTTTACCGAGTAACCGAGTATCGAGTATTACTCGGTTTTATCTTTACTGAACCGAGCACTTGGCCGAGTTAGCCGGCTCAGTTTAGGTATTGCAGCGAGCGTCGCGAAGATAAAAAGAGCAAAGTGCTTAGTTTCCCAGCATCTTAACGCGCCTCTGTTAAATTTCCAATATTAATTTATAGCATTACCTAAATTAGTACCTAAATTATTATAGTATATTTAGGTACTATTATTAAAATAGAAATAAAATGTTTATTAAAATAGACCTATTTGTTGAATCTATCTATCTATCTGTAACTTCACGCCAAATCCTTTGCGGGGTAGCCAGAGGGAATCGAGCGCCGCGTGACTCGATCCTTACAAACCGCACTCGCTCATTTAAAATTAATTGGTCTTCTCATGCACGCTCGCCGGTTTCTAGGGCTCCTGACATTACCTTCTGATAGAACACGACCAATGTGGTCATGGTAGGTAAGTCTTGGCCTTCCTCGGCTCCTACATCCTTCCACTTTTGTGTTGTATATCTGCTTCGTCATTCTTTGCTCCAGCATTCTTTCTACATGTTAGAGCCAACTGAGAATGCCTCTTCTTATTTTAACACCGACACTCTCTTTCAGACCAACTCTGTTTCTAACATCATCATTGTCTACAAGCGTTACGCCGCAAATTTTATTTATTGAATCCCTAATGAGATAACAATATTTTAACGTAAAGTACATTAATCGAGTACTTTGTATTTAAAACGAGTTATGTACTCGTCCGAGTACGAGTATTAGCAAATGTTCCGAGTACACAGAGTACCTGATGAGTATATGACGAGCTCGGTGGCTCAGTCGTGAAAGACGCGACTTTGATACCAACGCTCGTAGCCTCGATTCCCACACAAGGCAAACATTTGTGTGCATGAACATGTCTGTTTGTCTTGGTCTGGATGTTTTATGAGAAGTAGGGCCAAATAACAACTCCCTAGAGGGTTGTTGTGTTCCTGCGTGTGAGTGAGGTCACCAGTAAGCCCCTAAGAAGTTGCTGTGTAAGCAGCAGAGGAGGCGTCGCTCGAGTGATATATGTTACAAGCGTTAATAGGCTACGGTAACTGCTAAAGATCAAGTGCACCGTATGCCTGTATGCCTCTCGACGTTGTATAAAAAAAAGTACCGAGTAATAACAGACTATTCGGCGCATCACTAATTACTTGACTTTCAGTTACTTGTCTGACTATTTTAATTAACATGACCAATTGGATAATGGATTTGAAATACTCCATTATTTTCGTATGTTAAACATGGCTATATTAAAATAGTGCATTTCTTCTGTGGCCAGTTTTTATCCGACTGGGGAGAAGTCAAACAGGAGGGTTATAAAAACAATTCAGATTTGACATCCATATATTGTTAGTGACCAAGACTAACCTACCATGACCAAATTGGTCGTGATTTATCAGACATCACCTTCTGATAAAACACGACCAATTTCAGGAGCCCTAGGAACCGGCGAACGTGCATGAAAAGAGCAATGAATGTTAGAGAAGAAGTGAGTTTTAGGGTCGGCAACGTATGAGTGACAAATGTTCATAGGCTACGGTGACTGTTTACCATTATGCAGGCCGTATGCTTGATTGCCACCTTAGTGGTAAAAAAAAAGTGTGCAAGGTCGGTTCTCTCTGCCCACCCTGAGTGTGCGTTAGTCATTCTTCCGAGGGAGGTATATGGGAGGGAGGTGATGAAATCCTGTATAGGATTCCCTTGAGGAAGGCGCGAACGTGTTATGTCAGACTCCAGACTTTGTACTTGTTTGTTGTTTGTGTTTGTTGGTTTTCACCAGACGGAGACTGTACAAAAGTCGTCTGCGTGGGTACCTCTGTCTCACCAATTTCTACCGCCAAGCAGCTATATTTATATAGCTGTGTTCCGGTTTGAAGGGTGGGATATGGGGGAGAAATTACTGGGTACTGTGACGAAACATCCTTAGGTCACAAGATTGGCAGCGCGCGAGTAACCGCACGAGACCGCCTACCATTTAATGCGGGTCGCATGCTTGTTTGCCAATCTAGTATCATAAAATATTACTCCTACTGACTAAAACACGACATGAGTCTGAACCCAATGCCTCCAGATATGACAGTATGGGTTTATCAGTAACGACCTAACGTAAAGTTATGTGTTTGACATGTATGTAAGTATGTCCGTCCCTATGTTGTCTCGTAACTGCTAAACGGCTGAACTGATTGTGATGAGTGATATATCATTAGACAAGTCTTTATTGCGCGAATGTCAGGATTATTAAAATTATAAAAATAGAAAATGGAGTTAAAATTAAAATTTAATTACTCTGCGTGATAGAATTAGAAATGAGGATATACGCAGTAGAACTAAGGTAACCGACATAGCCCACATGATAGGCTCAAGTAGCGGTGGGCCGGCTAGCAGAATCGACAACTGCTTGGGTAGAAAGGTTCTCGAATGACCTCCCACTAGATGAAGCGACAACCTCAACAGGTTTGTAGCGAGTCGATGGATGCAGGTGGCACAGGATCATGACGTATGGCTTTCTAGAGAGAAGGACTATGTTCAGCAGTGGACGAATACGGGCTGAGATGATGATGATGATGAAAAATGTCGGCTTTTTAGTGATATTATAGCTTGTAAGATAAAAAAAGTTATTATCTCTTATCTCATTTATGAATCGGTATAACTACCGTTACAACCGATAACTTGAGATCAAGGTCAAGTTTAACAATAACCGTTAACATTTAATCTTTTGATTACAGTTAATTCCATAGTAATTGCATATCTGATAGTTAAAATGAACTGAGCGATGATGCTGCATTATCTTTGTGGTTATTTGAATTGTGGGGGGAAAAAATAACAGTGAAGCGTGAGAAGAATCAATAATTTATTTACAGTTAATAGATTTAGGTGTTATTTTGCGAAAGTCAATTTTATATGCATTTTGATCGAACCTGCATATTTTTTATACAACGTTACCGTAGCCTACGAACGCTTGTAATACATTAAGTATCTCTCGCGCGATGCTTCCTCTGCTGCTAGCACAGCGACTCTTTAGGAGCTTACTGGTGACCTCACTCATACGTAGGAAAATAACACTCTATGGCGTTGTTATTTGACTGCGGTTTTTTGTGAGGTGAAAGTACTTCCCCAGACGGGCTGCTTTGATCCGCTCTACCTCTCTGAAAACATCCAGACCAAGACAAACAGACATGTTCATGCACATAAATGTTTGTCTTGTGTGGGAATCGAACCCACGAGCCCACCGAGCTCGTTAAAATGAGAATGAGAAAGTATTATACAGTGTTTATTACAGTTGCGAACCGAACGAGCGAGACCGAACGTTTTGCATATGTGTGCGCGCCTGCGTATTACGAAGCTTGGTATATTTTACGTATATTTTTATGTAAGTACTATTAAACAAATCATACAGTTAAAATTTAAAAAAAAACGAGTGTGCTTTAGACCACAAGACTGGAGTAAAACTTCTTTAGCTCCATAGTGTGGTACAGACAATAGACCTGCGCTGTGTCTTACATACACGAAACTTAACTGGCTATGAGAGAAAGAAAACGTGTGCTCGCACCTCTCTCTCTTGCCCCTACAGTAATATACGAAACGTAGCTCTCTCTCTTTCTATCTTCACTAACTTATATTTCCCTCTCAACTTCCGTTCGCCTCGCCCGATCACACTTTTCGTACCGCTCTGGTCACGCATTCATCAGTTTACTACCCAAGTCAAGCGTGCGTAAAGAAGTTTTACTTCAAAAAATATTGGAAAATATGAAAGAAATTGATTCGAGTGGTAATGAAGAAGAATCCGAAAAAGTGTGGATGCGTTAATTCGTAAGCCTTATAGTTCACATTTATGAATAACTAGCTGCGGCCCGCGGCTCCGCCCGCGTAGTGTCAAATGTCGTAGCCTATTTGTTAATCCAGATCATAATCTATATACGTGCCAAATTTCATTCAAATCCGTTCAGCCGTTTAAGCGTGAAAGAGCAACAAACATCCATACATACAAACTTTCGCATTTATAATATTAGTAGGATATTATATTCTTATTATTTCAGAAGACGCTTTCATATACCTCGTTTTCTATTCGATATATATCATAATTATAGTTCGTAAGGAGTAAACTCAAGTCGTGCGTCGGAGCTGACACACGCTCACTTTTTTTGTGATGTGACCATTGAACTACTATGTACTTAGTATATAATACCTCAATGGATGTGACTACAAATTTACGGTTTTTGGATTTTCAGGAACACCTTTCCTATATGTTTTTCTATGTGTGTGTCTGTGTGTGCGTGTGTCTGTGGCTTTTTCGTATATTCGAATTTTGATTTCAGATTCGGATTCAGCATAAAAAGTAGAATAGGAATGTTTAGGAACACCGTCCCAACTGGAACACGGTCAAAATGGCCGACAAATAAAAAAAAATTGAATTGTTATATAATCAACGAGTCAGGCGTTCCTCTGGCAATGCAAGCTTGCGCATTCTCAACTGGTTTTCTTTACTTGTGCTACATGACATTGCTTCTTACCGAATTTTATGATTCTAGCTCAATGGGAAGTACCCTATAAGTTTTGATTCCCTTGCGAGTGTCAAAATATGCGCATAAACGAGACATAAACAGCCATATCTTTTAATCGCGTTGACATAGAAGTTTGATTTCTTTACTGCTCGAAGAGATCACAGACCTGAGTATTTGATAATAATTTCAGCTCCATAGCTTCACCCGTTCCTGAGAAAATGGGTCTTGACACACAGATTTTTCTTAGGTTAGGTCACACGTCTTTCGAAATATAATTTTGTGCGGGTTTTCTCACGATGTTTTCCTTCACCGCCGAACAAGTGATTATTACAAATATGGACATAAATTCGAAAACACGAATTTAGTGGTACTACACTAGACTACACTATTACTACTATAATAGATCGGTTATTTATCCATGCAAAAATCAGTACCTTCGCCAAATCCTTAAGCTTAGATAGCGGACCACGCCAAGATTAGAAGAAGGTTGAGGTTTAGGAGAGATTTTGCCACCCTCTGCATTTTTCCTTCAGCTTTCTTCTACAACTGCACTACGCGTCGTCGGCGGGGAATACATCCAATGGTCGCGTACTGTGCTTTTCAGAGAAATTTCTTCTGAGAATTCTTAAGTTGTGGAATGAACTCCCTGCCGAGGTTACTTAAAAGAACTACAGTATGAAGTTCTATAAAAAAATTTGAAAAGGTTTTCGCAGCTCGTCAATGCACCAGTGACGCATGATGTTGCAAATGTCCATAGGATACTGTAACTCTTCTTCTTCTTACCATTATTCCGTTACCTAGTTCATTAGAATTGGCGGGGTCCGCTACCTAAGACTAAGGATTTGGCGACGATACTGATTTTTACATGGAGCGACTGCCGTCAGACCACCATAACCCAGAGGGAATATCAGATCTTTCTTAAGTTAGATGAGAGGAAAACACGAATTTAGCGGTAGGTACATGCCCCTCCCGGATACGAACCGGGGACCAGATACGAAATATTACAGTTTAACAATTTATTAGTCTAACTACATTACTATAGAATTAATTAATGTGGATACTTTATCGTATCTTCTTTGATCACGGGTGTTAACCCCGGTCATTTGATAGGCGTGTGCGGGGATAACGGATCCTACGCGTAGAGGCCCCTTAGAAAAGATTGTGTAATGTATTATACCAGCTGCTGTTCTAGGGGATATCAATGGGAGGATATACCCACGACCAGGTAACGGCAGGTATTGGGACTATAGCAAATGTGTCGGAAATAATTGAGCTATTGAAATGAGATCTGGAGGGATTATTAGTACCGGGCTATTACAGAAGAGAGACGGACACCTGCCATAACTATAATATCTAATGTTACTTTCGGCATTCGGTGGCTCGCCACTCACTAATTGGACCCCCGAAATGCCAGAGATAGTCGGCCGGGCGCAACACCGATGTGAGTGACTAAGGGGTATCGAGAGGTGTGCTGCGCTTTCTCCGAAGTTACTAGCGGCGTTAAGCCCTTTAATAACACTTCCAACCCTGGAACATATCCCTTGCTAGAGCAATATACTCTATCGACTCCTCTCTGGGCGGCCATTGATGGCAAGCCAGAACTGAGAGTCCTATAGGCCTTCTTGACTCTCCACTCCGACCGATGAAGACACGCCGGAGACGAAGGCCCTGGTCAACTCTCTGGAGCACTCGGGTACCCGTGGTGTCGTTACGAACCAACAGCTCGCCCCAAGCTGCCCTGTGGGGTATAAATAGTATAATCTTTATTGTAGTATATGAAAAAATACAAATAAGAAAATAATTATATCTAAAATTTAATAAATCTAAAATAATAATGTTAACCTAAAATAAATCTAAAAAGAGTGGCGTATAAAGAAAGTGTGTGTGTGTGTGTGTGTAGAAAATAATTGTTTGTACAATGGCGGACTTAACCCATCCCAGAATTTATATTTTTATAATTAAATCATAATTATATTTTTAAGTTTAAACACCGAAATATTTTTTATTTTTAAACTTTCACAGCTGTGAAAGTCAGTTCAGTTCAGTCCTGTGCTGCTTGCATCCATTGGTTCTCTGCGATCTTCACTAGATGGGGGGAGCCCCCCCCCCCCCCCCCCACGCTAAGTTTTCCGGTTCGTGATCACCATTCAAGAACTAGTGCCACGTCTCGGTAACTCCGGTTCTACTACGCATGTGTTAATTTCTGAATCTATCTCGAAGAGACACTTCGAGCATAGCTCTCGATCGATGAATATACGAAATAATAAATAAGAAGAAATTAACTTCCCTTTTGTTATCGGGTAAATATGCTTTATTTAAAACAAAATTAAAATAACATAAAATAAAGTAACTACATAATGCCTTGTTTAAATATTTTTTTCGCATAACATAGAAATTACAAGAAAGTACGTCTTATGCCGCATGGAATAAAGTTCATAATTAAATTTAAGTCTGTAACAAACTACTAATGTTATTTTATCTCAAAAAACGCACGAAACAATTCTGTGCAATTAAACCACAGAATAAAATCTCAGAATTTGACAAAAATGTATAATACAGCTCTAGAAGTAAATAGTTTCGTTCAAACAAGCAAAGGTGAACTTTAACGAGCTGGAAATAAGTGAGAGTTTATTAATAAATTTGTTTATTGCAACAGCAAACTTATCGTTGCATATAGCCAGTAAGGTGAAAGAAATTTGTCCGGAGCGTTTTTGCTTATCATCGCTAAGTTTTTATTTTTATTTTTTACTTAAATATACAAACTGTTTTAACATAAAAAGTTGTCGACATTGTTTTGGAGACTCTCGAATTTGGCGCCAATTAATTTTTAAAAAAGCACAGAGTATTGTTTGCTAAAGAGAAAACATGTTTCCACCACATCAACCCTTACTCATCCCACTACAGGGATACGGGTCTTCTTTCAATCGAAGGCGTTTAGGGCATTCACCACCACGCTGCTCAAATGCGGAGGCCAGTATTTTCAAGCCGTCCGAGGGCTACTGACTTAGTTTAACGACTGTCATCTATCGACAACAGCCGGGACCGACGGCTTAACGTGCCCTCCGAATCACGGAGAAACTCTAGATAGATAAACCCATCCATAGACAGGCTGCGGTCAACATTGTTTCACCTGCGTGTTCGGTTAGAATGACACGCGCAACGACGCCATCGAGCTCTCCTAACATGATTCAGGACAGGATATTTTCACCATCACCTGTAGACTAAGGGTGTGTGTGTGCTTGTGTGTGTGTGGAATAAGACTAAGTGGCTATAATCTTTGAAGCAAAACCAATCTTACTCTGCACCCTCATATGATATGATTTAATACAACGTCGAGAGGCATATACGCATATTGATGTAAAGTTGTTATGGTAACGCGCGCGATATTGGAAATATAACTTGCGCATTGCCATCCCTGCTGCTAACACAACTTCGCATTAGGAGCTTATTGGTAATCCCACTTACTCGTAGGAATACAACAACCCTTGAGAGAGTTGTTTAATAGCTAAAGCTGTTGTTGTTTCCTGTGAGCAACTCTAGTCTGGTTTGATGCACCATACATTTTTTTCATACATCGTCGAGAGGCATACAAGCACACGGCCCATTTGTTGTAAAACGTTTACCATAGCCACTAAAAGCTTGCAATACATTAAGTATCACTCGCGCGATGCCAGGTCTTGTTAACACAGCAACTCGCTTACTGATGACCTCACTCACACGCAGGAACACAACAATCCTCTACGGAGTTGTTATTTGACTGCGGTTTTCTGTGAGGTGGAGGTACTTTCCCAGACGGGCTGCTTTGATGCGCCCTACCTCTCTCAAAAATACCCAGGCCAAGACAAGCAGACATGTTCGCGCGCACAAATGTTTGTCCTGTTTCGAATCGAACCCACGAGCGTTGGTGTCAAAGTAACGTTACAACGCGTTTCACCACTGCGCCATCGAGCTCGTCAAACTACACCTCTCTTAAAAGAGCTAAAGAGTTTCTGGCTCAGAAGAGAAGTATATCTGTACATAATTGTCAAAGCTGAAAATAAAACAATTGAAGGCCTAATTATATTCGGAGCACGAGGCGTGATGAGTGCTTTCGAAGTCAATTTAAAAAAACAAAGCCAATAACTAGTAATTTTTCACTAAAGAAAACTACGAGTATATATTACTATTACATTCGAAACTTATAACATGTTCAAATACGCCAATTAGCGAGAACATAACGAGGACAAACTGATTGCAAGTATACTTTGGTATATATTGGTGGATAATTTACCATATTTGCTAAGTTAAATCTAATTCATATGCTAATGAACTACGAGTAATTTTGTTATATAATAAATATTGAAATCAAAATATGAATACATGCGTATACGTGAATTAAGAAAACATACACATGTATGATTTCTATTTGGACTCTTGTTCGGCTTTCTTTTTAATGAAAGGATCTAATTGAATTAAAAACACTAATATATGTGTTCACTCCATATAACCTAGCTACGAGTAGCATTAAAATATATGTTCCTTTTCGAGTTATCCTGTTTCCTAATTCGTAAGGCTTGGCCGGATCCGCTATCTAAGCCTAAGAATTTGGCGAAGATACTGATTTTTACATGGAGCGACTGCTTTCAGACCTCCACAACCAAGAGGGAAAACCAGATCTTTCTTACGTGTGAGTTTCCTCACGATGTTTTCGTTCACCGCCGTGCAAGTGATAAATAAGTACATAAATCTGAAAATGCAAATTTAGTGGTAGCCAGGATTTGAACCGGGGAGCAGTTGGTCAATAGGTCGGTTCCTTATTCACTAGGCTATCACTGCTCTACATTAAAAAAAAACCGACCGACCTTATGAAGTCCAGTTTTAATAGAATCACAACAAATACGAATAACAACAACAAAGAACAGACAGACAATGTTAAGAAAATTTCGCAATAACTGAAGAAAAGAGCAGCCTATAACCGACGATACGAAACAGAAATACGAAGAAATAGATGAGGCTAAGTAAGCGGCCATACAACAACATTTTATAAGAAAATCTGAAAAAAAATAGTTGCTGTTCTTCGGGAAGGAGTTATGCGACAAGCCCATATACATATCGCTGATCCAGTACCTCATTGCACACGGCACTATTGCCTGGTAACAACATGGCCGATTTGCGCAATCCAGGTAAACTGCTGATGCAGCTCCTCGCGCGGCCAGTGGGCCAATGTGACGAAGACGCGCCGCACTTTGCTCCTACACATCGGGCTAGTCACATATTAGGCTAGCGTTTATATCAATGTAATATTAAGTTAATAAAATATTAATTATAATTTTGGTTTTTTTTTCGGTCTCTTTATTGCCGAAAATATAAGTCTCCTTGTCATTCGTAACTTGTTTTTTTTTACTTTGTTGTGAATTACTTGACCTTAGGATCTCCCATCACCGTCCGTGGCTACTAGCTGTTTGATTGTAGTCTGTAGTTTTCCGCATTTTACTTAGTTAAATTTTGTTTTTTATTCTTGATAGTGAACTCAGTGTAATGTTATTGACTCTGTACTTGGATATTCATTTCCCTCGCGTCAATTTGCCCGAGCCATTAGTTGAGGTCGGGAAATTAAAAATTTACGAAGTGTTAAATGTAAGTATCTCCATTCAATTTAAATTTTCTGGTACATTTGTTATAACATTAATTTGCCAGTGAAATATGAATCACAAACAATCTTATAAATCTATTATGAAACAGATAACAGATTATTTATACCCCGACTGCATTACAGCTACAAAACTTATTTGAAATTCATACATGCGGAGCAGGTTAGATTTTAATTCAGCAGCGTGGAACTTATTTTAATAAATATATTTTAATGTTTAAACATTTTAGAGGAAGTTCATAAAATGGTTGTAATGTAAGGATTAAGGATATTATGTTGACGATCCCGGTGATCGAGTTGACTATAAGTCTCGTGGGGGGATTCCGATTCCTACATAGTACAAACATGACCATGTCCGTTTGTCTTGATATATGGCGTTTTTAAGAAAGGTAGGTCCTCAAAGCAGCCCTTATGGGCATACACCTCCACCTTAAAGAAAACCGCAGCCGAATAACAACTGTATGGATTACTATGGATGGTCGTTGTCTTGCTGCGTGTAAAAGGGATTACCAGTAAGCTCCTAAGAGTTTGCTGTATTAGCAACGGAAGTGATGAACACCCGAGAGATAATTCCTGAATTGCCAGCGTTCATAGCTTGTGGCTACCTAAGGTTTTGTGCAAAAAGTTCGCAGGCTTCTTATCCAGCAAATACATTCAAGCCGCCATTGATGGTTACTGTTCCGATAGCATGGATATAATGGTAGCACGTCGCAAAGCTCTATGCTGCCCACGCCGCTGTTGACACTAATTATACAGGCCGAGCTAATATCCGTCGTTCACTGATGGCAAAAGCCGCGATATACTTGTGTCTGAAATTCAGGGTATTTTAACTTAAGTAAGCGACTAGGAGCCAGTTGCACTTGGTTCAATTCAACTTCGTTCAAAACAACAGTTTGCAAGTTTATAGTCCAGCAGCCTCATTTGTTGTTCTATTTCTCAATTCCAGCACACGCCTCTTATCACCGCCATGGTCATTGAGACTTTTAATGTTAAGATTAACATTAAAAGTCTCAATGCCATCAATCCAGCGTTGTTGAGTTATGAAATTACCTGCCGGAGAAGGTTAAGCTGTTGACGAAGAAACTTGACACGATCATCAGAGCCTACCCTAGCGAGGTTCTCGCAATTACATCTTGTGGTTATTAAAAAAAAGCTTTAATCGGGTGAGCCTTACAATTATTTGCAGTCTTAATGGTATAAAAAATCGGCCAAGTGCGAGTCGGACTCGCGCACTAAGGGTTCCGTACCATTATCTATAAAAACGGCAAAAAAAATCACGTTTGTTGTATGGGAGCCCCCCTTAAATATTTATTTTATTTTAATTTAATTATTTACTTTTAAAGTGAATATATAACTAAATATTCTGTGAATATTACAAGCGTCTACTTGTTGCCATTATCAATATCGAGCAAAAACGAGCAAAATAATCACGTTTGTTGTATGGGAGCCCCCTTAAATATTTATTTTATTCTATATTTTAGTATTTGTTGTTCTAGCGGCAACAGAAATACATCGTCTGTGAAAATTTCAACTGTTTAACTATCACGGTTCATGAGATACAGCCTGGTGACAGACGGACGGACGGACGGACGGACAGCGGAGCCTCAGTAATAGGGTTCCGTTTTACCCTTTAGGTACGGAACCCTAAAAACTATGAAAATATGAGAAAAATGTCTTAACAAAAGGTTAAAAAGGTCACTGACGTGGTCTCCAATCCGGGACTATCCTCCTCCGTTATCCATATGTGAGATGAGGTCGGCTTGCTTAATGTTGCTGACTTTGTAAGCTGTTAACTATAATCTCCCTCCGATGTGATGTGTTTACCGTATAATATGAACAGAATAATAGAGGAAGTACGCTCATTGCGCTCAAAATAGGAACTCCAGAAGCTTACGGGTAACTAACTAGCAAGATCATCAGAGCATTTGGCTATAACAGTCCGTTATAATATTATTATTACATATTATAAAATAAAGTCCCGCGTCGCGTCTGTCTGTTCGCAATAAACTCAAAAATTACTCATCGAATTTTCATGTGGTTTTTACCAATAGATAGAGTGATTTTCTAGAGGATTAGGTGTATAACTGGTTAAGGTTTTATGTAATTCGGTTGAAATATGACGATAATTGTTGAAAATGTCGGAATAAGTCAAGGAGCTTTCATCGGATATTATACGGATATACAATATTAATACTTATTAATTTAAATACGTTTGTTACCTTAAGCATTTTATGCACATTATGATAATCCTTTCACCATATAATTTATTTAAATGATGGACCCGACAACCGTTGTCCAGCCTGAACATTGCCGTTGACTTGCCTGCAATAATCTAATTCTAATTCGATGTAAGAAGCTGATACGACCCAATGCTATAATACTCGTGCGAATCCGGAGCTGGTCGGTAGTATTATGTAATAAATGTTTATTTACCTATCTATCTATTCTATAACATGGGAATATAGGGAATAGTTATGCTGCTGATGTATGCAACTGTGTATAAATTCGATCAAATTAAAATTAAAAACAAATGATACCCGATCTTATCGCTGAGCGATCACTTCCAGAGAACCCTTGCATACTATATTAAATGTTTTCTTTACGACGTACAAGTATTTTTAGTTTTTCGTGCTTATATTAGATATTGCTGCGAAGACATTTTCTGGTTCATGCTCGCCGTTACAAACCGCCTCTACACCAACGGCAACCGGCCTTACGAGCCTACCCCTCCACTATAACTTTCAACATGCAAATCCTGACACCTTTGCTGTACTAATTATTCTATTAATGTACTCATCTCTTTTATCATGTAGAGAAACTCCAAGCATAATTATCACCATTGCACAGATAAAGACCTATGACTAAGACGTCAGAGCCTCATTTGCTAGTAGGCTGGACCATGTAGAAGAGAGGTTGGCTCTATGGCGAGAAACTCTGAGCACAGGTATTTCTATTACTCTCACTTACTTCAACCGCAATAAAAAACTAAAATCACTCTAATAATAATAAAAGTCTCTAAATAATTTATTACTCTGTACAGAGATGCCTGTGAGGCCTTCGCTACGAGCAGGCGGTTTACCGCGCCGTCTTAACACTGATTCTAATCGGTATTTGATAAATCACGGAAAAAATGCAATTGATTGTATGACGATGGAGTTAATGTGTGTAATTACTTGATTTTGAAGCCTAATGAAGGAGTAATATTGAGCAGATGTTCTATCTATCTATTTATAACTTCGCGCCAAATCCCTTGCGGGGCAGGCAGAGAGAATCAAGCGCCACGTAATTCGATCCTTACAAACCTCACTCGCTTCTTTAGCATTCATAGCTCTCCTTATACATGCTCACCGGTTTCTAAAGCTCCTGACATCACCTTCTGATAAAACACGATCAATTTTGGTCATGGTAGGTAAGTCTTGGCCTTCCTCGGTTCCCATACTTCCATCCTTCTACTCCTTCTACTTTCGCGATGTATAGTATTTCGTAATTCTTTCTTCCTGCATTCTTTCATGTCCGAACCAACGGAGCATGCCCCTTCTTATTTTGACACCAACACTCTCTTTCAGACCAGCTCTGTTTCTAACATCATTATTGTAAATACGGTCTACAAGCGTTACGCCACAAATTTTGCGCAAAGCTCGCATTTCGACCGCGTTTATCTACTTTCATGCTCTCTCTGTCATACCCAGCTCTCGCTTCCATAAGTAAGCGTTGGGACCAGCACTGCATTGTGTATAGCGAGCTGTGCCTTATGGCTCAAGCTTTTACTGCTAAGAAGTTTTTCCAACGCTCCATTCACACTATTCCCAGCACTCACTCGTCTTTCCACATCAGCGACGTACCTTCCATCCCTGCTGAAAGCGCATCCAAGATATACAATCTCATTCACTTGTTCCAACACTTCGTCATCAACCGTAATCTTAACATTTTTCTGGTTTCTTCTTATTCAAATACTTTGTCTTCTTCGTATTCAATAGTAAGCCTTTGTCCATATAATCATCTGTCATTATTATGACCAGTGTTTGCAGTTCAGATGTATCTGCTAATAAGGATGGCATCGCCTGCATACAGCAGACAGTTCACCACTAGATCATCCATAAGTAATCTTACATTATTATTATTGCATTGACGGTATGTTTCTTTTTTTCTTCTCATTCATATTATCAATCTGGTGCAAAGATGATACATAATCCAGCCACGCTTCCCTCTTTTGTTCCACGGAGGATTTCTCATTTTCCTTTTTTTTTAACCTCCGTATTCCACCTGGCATCAATTTCAGTGATCTACGTCTCTTTGCGCATCCACATTCTTCTTTCGCACTATGCATTAAATCTACTTTCAGAATTTCCAGCATTCGTCTATTTATTGATTTATATGACGAGCTCGGTGGCGCAGTGGTGAAACGCGTTGTTGCGCTGCTTTGACACCAACGCTCGTGGGTTCGATTCCCACAGAGTACAAACATTTGTGTGCATGAACATGTCTGTTTGTCTTGGTCTGGGTATTTTCTATATATATTAAGTATGTATTTACAAAAAAAAAAATGTATTTACGTATGTTTATCAGTTGTCTAGTACCCATAACACAAGCTTCGCTTACTTTGGGGCTAGATGGCGCTGTGTAATTTGTCCGATAATATTTATTTATTATTATTTATTATTTGAGTCAGAAATACTCGCGTGGCTAATAATGGCGAATATAATCCGGATAAATGCAAAGTTGTTAATTATTCATATGTCGTACGTACTAACTGTTCACATTCATTGGGACCTATACAGTGCATTCATTTTGCGAAAATCACAACAAGAGTCTTTTTAAGTGTCCGCTTTATGAGAATTTATTATGAGAATTCGATAGAAAAAAGTATACGTAGGTAATCTATAAGTATATATTTTTTTTAAATTATTATGTGTAAAACCGAGGGAAATTATCATCGCAATTTTAGCTGTAACTTTATAATATTTATTTACATACAAGTAACTTAATGTTTCACTAAATTAATTGTTTTTGATGAAAGTTTACTTCGTGATAAAAGCGCCACTAAAAATAACCTTTTTTTATAGTTGTTTATATTTCGTCTCAAGCCCTAGTGAATACGGTACGTATCTTATTTATTTTAGAACTACTAGTTCATAATTATAGGTTAAATAGTGTGGAAAAACATGTTTTTGCATATTTCACATCCGCGGGGCATTCACTAACATACTTAAATAGTCACGTTAAGGCACGGCACGTTACCATTTTCAGGGTTCCGTGAAGAGATAAACTGAACTGAACTTTTGACGAGCCCGATGCGATGGTGGACTGGTTGGCAATGCTACTTCATTATAGCTCGTGGGTTCGAATCCCGCATCCCCTGTTTGTGGTATGGGTGATTTATAGAATAGAGTAGCAAGATAAAAGATCCTGACTACTAATAACCAATGTTCTGGTAGAACCAACCAAAGAATTCAGGATGAAAGAATGAGTAGACAGATTTTAGAACGCCAAAGAGGAAGGACGTAGAAACTGAAGAAGACCAAGAGTCACCTACCATGATCAAATAGGTCGAAAAGACAACCAAAAGATTGACGGGTGACCTAACCTAAGAATAGTCTGGTTTTTCCCTCTGGTGGAGCTGTGACGGCAGACGTTCCATGTAAAAATCAGTATCTTCGCTAAATTCTTAGCTATCAGCCATGCAATTCTCTAAGCGACTCGTAATGGCTGTGTGCGTCGCTGTGATCACAGATGTCACAGCTTTGACATCGTCTACTGCGATCACGGCTTTTTATTTGGTATTCTATAAGGCTGTAAGCGTACGCCAGGCTGTTTGCCTTGTAGAATTCCAATTCCAAACGAAGCCTTGCGGCGTTAGTGTCGCATAACCATGAAAAGCGACACTAAGGAATTGCAATTTTGTGTTCAAGGCTATAACAGCCGATGTTTCCGAGGATGTAAGGATGTTTGCTCTTACAGAATTGCATGGCTGGTCACCGTTATCAGGTAGGTCACCGCCAGTCCTAATAGATTAGGAGACGGGATTAAGGTAGGAACAAGGTCTTTTCCAGGTAGGGATTTTTTTTATACAACGTCAGAAGGCATATAAGCATACGGCCTACCAGATGTAAAGCCTATTAATGCTTGCGATATATCAAGGATCACTTGCGCGATGCCTACTCTGCTGCTTACACAGCAACTCCTTGGGAGCTTACTGGTGACCTCACTCACAGGCAGGAACACAACAACCCTCTAGAAAGTTGTTATTTCGCTGCGGTTTTCTGTGAGGTGGAAGTACTTCTCCAGATGGGCTGCTTTGATGCGCCCTACCCCTCTTAAAACGTCCAGACCAAGACAAACAGACATGTTCATGCACACAAATGTTTGCCTTGTGTGGGAATCGAACCTACGAGCGTTGGTGTCAAAGTCACGTCATTCACGACTGAGCCACCGAGGTCGTTTAATTATGTTTAACTACTATGTGTATATATTAAGTAGTATGCGCCAGTAGCTTTGTTGTTAATTAATGTGGATTCTACAACACCATTACGTACCACGGCTATTAATAACTATTTTTAGAGAAATATATTCAATATGCAATTTGATCTAACCAGCTTTGTGTGCTTCCGGCACCAATTAGTTCATGCTGCCTAGCGCCGGCCGGCACCCGCCCACTACCGTTAGTTGATGCAACATGCGGACGCTGCCTCGGCTGCTGCGGTCGTCCGCTATCTGGAATAGGAACCGCACGCACGAGGCATCCTCAGGCGCTGTAGACGTTAATCGATAGAATAACATGCTACAAGCTACTATTCTATTATTTTTTAAATTTGACTTTCGCAAAATAACGCTTGGATCTATTAACTATATTTTAAAAAACAACCATAAGTAAAACATAGAGGTGTGTTCTGAAGAGTTGTTCGAAATGATGCCGACAGCTATTTTTTATAACCGCACCGCTCGCCGACGGCGGGGAGTTCACCCACACACGCTGGTACCGCAATGGTCGCGTACTGTGCGGTTCCAGAGAAGTATTCTTCCGAGAACTCTCAAGCTGTGGAATGAGCTCCCAGCCAAGGTTTTTCCAAGGGACAGCATGGAGTTCTTCAAGAAATGCGTGAAGAGGTTTTTAGAGGGTCGGCAACGCATGAGTGACACCCCTGGTGTTGCAAATGTCCATAGTCTACGGTGACTGTTTACCATCATACAGGCCGTATGCTAGATTGTCACCTTAGTGGTATAAAAAAACTAGTATATGTTTTCCTGGTGGTAGTTTCACCGGACATTTGAAAGTGTTATAAATTTTATTTGTACTTAGCTTTTTGACCACCGACGCAAAAAGAGGGGTGTTATAAGTTTGACCGCTATGTCTTTGTCGGTGTGTCTGTTTGTGGGACCGTAGCTCCCTGATTTGGATGCGGTTTTTTTTTATTTGAAAGCAGGTTTTCTAGCGGTGGTTCTTAGATATGTTTTATCAAAATCGGTTCATCGGTAGTCATCAGCTCTTTTGTTAGCTGCGGTAGGGATCTTAAATGCATAATGGGTATTTACTTTACTTTCAAACATATGTGTGACCAATAATTTGAAACACCCATGTATGTTACATAACTACGCAAGATTATGGATTTTTTGTACGGTTACAGTCAGTACGGTGCAGATTTAATTGTTCGGTTTTTTTAATTTTAAACTTTTTTTACTAGATTTATATAAATCATATTAAGCTTTAATGCCTTAGGTTTTTGAAATTTTTTTTCATTTGATCACTAGAAAATGTAAAAGCTTAAGCAATACTAATTTGCATAGTGAACTCCTACCTAATAGGTATCCAACACACGCTTGGCCAGTTTTTATAGCACCCCCTGCCACGTCATTTTAGCGTCAGATATGCTAAGAGTAAGAAGCCATTCTTGTTGACACGCGATGTGCCGGATAAGTAACATGGAGAGAGCTTTCTTTTTTCATTTCCCGACTTTCTTTAGCGTGTCTCGTCCATGTTCAGTAAGCGAGTGGCATCAACATTGAGCTTTTCAATATCCTGTTGTAACAGATCATAAAATATATGCAGTTGAGGCTTTTTGAACCCTTTGGCTCGAGCAATAGATGTTGGTTCTGGTTTACGTAAAGATAGATCTGAATGAAGAAAATCGTTCAATGAAGACCACACAGGACAAACATTTGTGTGTAGGTACTTGATGTGTACTTAGCTGTACATCGTATTCACGTTTATGGAATTCCGTATGCTCCCTGATACCTTGCGTTCTCTAATTTATACATTTTTACGACTCGAAAAGTAAGATGATTAATTAAGGAGAAATATTATTAATGATGAAGCACAGAAAGTATTTTCGATTTTTTTTTGTATTCATTAAGATACATAAATGCGCCTACCTACCTACTTAATTTTAACGATTATTTCTCCTTCTTCAGCATGATTGTCTGAAAGAGATCTTCCGAACTAAGCGATAAGACCGTCAATTGTACTCTTCTTATGTCGTGTCTATCAAATATACTTATTTTGGTGTAATAAAGTACAAAAATAAATAAATAAATGTATTTGACCGCCATAGTCTTTCCGAAAAGTATACATTTAGGCCTACCTTTACAATTCCTTTTACAAATTTAATACATGGGAAGGAGACAAGCAGGGCTGGTCAAATATTGGTACAGTGTTGATATACAAATGCATATTTTAATCATTTATCTATCTGAAGTGTGAATCGAACATCACAAGAGAAAGCAAGTTATGATTAAGGTATTGCATGCGTTCTTAAGCTTCGGTAATCACCTCACATCAAGTGTACGGTTGTATGCCTTCCGACGTTGTATAAAAAAATATATAATAATAACACATAACTTTATTAAGCCCCCACCTTAGAAAAGATCTTTTTTCTAGCTTCATCCCATTTCCTAATCCATTAGTATTAGCGGTACGTATGCTTGTACATAGAAAAAACATGTGTGCAGTTCACACGCGATAGAAGTGAAACTTTCAAAAATGTGAACTTAATAATCATCATAATATTCTGCATTCGTTTCCAGCATACTTCAAAAATATTTTTATTAAAATAGTGAAATATTTATGTAAACAATACAGGTATACAATACACCACCGTTGTTATGACGCCTTAACCCAAGATTCGTAATACGCAGGCGCGCGCACACACACGTACGCACATGCGTACACTCTCGGTCCTTTAATAAACACTGTATAATACCTACTATATCATTCTTTCGCACGTTAAATCCTATAGATTTATGTGGTTGTCTTCTTGTTGATGGTGGATTTTTGTGATCTTTTTACTGTCACTTTTTCGTTTCATCGAGTCTAAAATAACAAAGATGCTAAAGAAGTTTTCCCTAAAAAAAAATCTACGTATTATAAAGAAGCGGTCTCCATATTTTTATCCCAGTATGGCGTATACAGGATGCAAGATATGGTTATACAAGCAACGTTCACAGCGTGATACCTTAATTATTTATATTATATTTATTACGCCTTACGAGTGGTAGACATGATTGTTGCTTTTTTTATTTTTAAATGCTCCAATTAGATGTCTTTAATTACGCAAATAAATATATGCAGTATGTAACTACACTTTATTGGTAACGTTCTATAATTTATATATATATATATATATATATATATCTATGTATATATTCATTCACGTTAGGTCTCTCGCGGGATAGGCAGACGGAATTGAGCTCCACAAGACGCAGTCTTTACACATATCGCTCACATATTTAACATTCATAGCTCTTTGCATTCTTCTTTGCGGCGTTATCCCATTTCCTGATTTTGAGATGAAGGGACTGCCGTCAGACCTTTTACGGACCATAATCCCAGTGGGAAAATCGGTGGGAATGTCTCATAAAGCGTACTGTAGTGGATTGCCGCTCACATCAAGATGGTGAGGGTGAAATTTAAGTTTCTAGCGAGTGGTACGATAGTGGAACTCAGCGGCTGGTATTAAGTTGAACAGCTCCTCCGAACACTCCCCATGATACAATTTGTACAGTACACAAAGAGAAGCAACGTCTCTTCGTGTACAATGCGATCCAGTCGAGCGGCGATCACTGGGTCGCCGACGATTCGAACTGCTCTACGTTGTATGCGATCAAATGGAGTAAGCAAATATTATATACGATAATATATATCCTATGTTACTCAGGGATAATGTAACGTTCTAGTTTTGAAAGAAGTTTTGAAATTGGTCCACTAGTTTTTGAGTATTCGTTACAAACATACGAAAATACAAATCTTTCTTATCTTACTTCTTATTTATTCTTCGTATTGCCTTATCCCATTTTTCTAATTCATTAGGATAATTACAAATTGTACATAAATTCGTAAACACGAATTTAGTGATACATGCCAGGATTCGAACCGGGGACCTGTTGGTCATAAGGCCGGTTCTTTATCCACTGGGCCATATATATGTATATGTTTATATACAAGAGGAATAGTTAATGAAAATAGCTATGAGAGCTGCGGTACTGCCATGCAATTCTCTAAGCGACTCGTAATGGCTGTGTGCGTCGCTGTGATCACAGATGTCACAGCTTTGACATTGTCTACTGCGATCACGGCTAAATTATTTGGTATTCTATAAGGCTATAAGCGTACGCGAGGCTGTTTGCCTTGTAGAATTCCAATTCCAAACGCAGTCTTGCGGCGCTAATGTCGCACAACCATGAAAAGCGACACCAAAGAATTGCAATTTTGTGTTCAAGGCTGTAACAGCCGATGTTTCCGAGGATGTAAGGACGTTTGCTCTTACAGAATTGCATGGCTGAACAGCAGAAAGAATGAAGAAGCAGCCAATTATTCGACGGTCCGCGGTTTGAATTGTAGTAATGATTACTTCGTTGGTGGTGATAAAACCATCGTGAGGAAACCCGCACGTCCAATAGACTACATTAGGATAATGAATGGTCTAACCTAAGAAAGGTATTTTGAGGAGCTCGGTGGCGCAGTAGCGAAACGCGCTGTTACGTTACTTTGAATCCAATCAACGCTCAGGACAGGACAAACATATGTGTGTGCATGAACATGTCTGTTTGTCTTGGTCTGGGTATTTTTAAGAGATGTATGGAGCATCAAAGCAGCCCGTCTGGGAAAGTATCTCCACCTCATAGAAAACCGTAGCCAAATAACAACTCTCTAGAGAGTTGTTGTGTTCCAGCGTGTGAGTGAGGTCACTTTCGAGTTGCTGTATTAGCAGCAGAGGTGGAATCTGCGAAGTGATACTAAAAGTATTGCTAACGTATATAGGCTACGGTAACCCTTTACATCAGGAGGGCCGTATGCTTGTATGCCTCCCGACGTAGTATAAAAAAAAATTGCATTGCATTGCATTTTATACAAAAAAAAAAGGAATAATGTAATAAAAATCCCTCTGTATATAAGTCCTCAAGTTACAAGTACGTGTATATTTTGACAAGCGTTTATGAAGCCGTATTAGGATCAACCTGTTACCTAAATAAATCACATAACACAAAAAGAATGAACACCCTTTGATGTGAAGTGCATGCACCTCTACCAGAAACCCAGGTTACCACTGTTTCAAACTGTTGTTAATTGATATAAAAGACTTAAAAGTTATTTAAAGGCTTCTGTTGTTAGTTTGCGAAAGTCGATTTCACAGGAATATTTGGCAACACATGCTTTTGTATTGGGAGTACACACAAATAACACCTTTAATTCTGAAGTCCGTATGTGTAGTCTTCATAACGAAATGTCAGGTACTTCTACCAATCTCGACATATTTCATTTGAATATTTGGAAATTTCAGAACTGCTTAAAATACCTTCTTTATGCCTGTTAAGTAGTTTATTATTGTTATGGATGACTTTGTGGGGGAAGGCGTTAAAACTTCAACTATATGATTATTTATAAAGTAGTTAAAACTTTGATTCTACCGCCTATTGTTATTATTATTATTGACGTGATAACGTCTTATAAATTGATGAACACCGGCTGCACGCACGAAAAAGTGTCACGTTACGCCTGAGCCGAGTGTGCAAGCGAGAGCGCGGAACAAGCAATAGAGAGGCACGATCGGCCAAAGCGTTCGGCTTGTGACGCATTTATCTCTCTTCCACTCCATCGGCCGATACGTCCGAGTAGAAGAGAGACAGCGGCAGCATACAACACAACCTATACATTATAACACATGTTCTATAGAGGATGTGTATTCGATAGACGATTGAGACACAACGGTACATGGCATGTTGTCACGTAGATAGATACACACTCCACCCGCTCCAGCACGGGTCCTATGGTTACGATAGAGTTGGTATCCGGGAAGGGAACAAAGTATAGAAGGGAGTGAAGGCTTTAACACCGATTTAGAAACGAATATACCATCAACTACGCCGCTGCTAAAACACGCGAGAAAATCTGGATAGTGAGCTAGAATGCTCTGGGCATTAATATGCACTAAATTAAGATACGGAGAGTTACTATCGAGTGAAGCTCGCAACCTAGATCCCAGGCAAACGCTGTCTGATGTAGTAGATATATCACTTAAGGCACTATCATATTCATCAGAAGAACAAGATAAGAAGATGTCATTATTTATGTTGTAGTCAAATGACATTGATAAATACAACAAATAAGTATATTATAAAATAAATAAATAATTATGTTTCAATATATATTTTGCGTATATATTTACTACTATAAAAATATTACTTTCTCAATTTATAACTACACGCTTCACTGGCAAAAAGGTTTGTGTATAAAAAATGGGTTAACACACTAAGAATTAATTAATAAAGTTGGCAGCGGACGTGGCATCGCGCGAGTGATACATAATGTATTACGGCGTTCGTAGGCTACGATTACCATTTTCCATCAGGTGGACCGTACGCTTGTATGCATCCTGACGTTGTATAGAAAAAAAAACGTAGTACTAACACTTCTGTACCATCATTTGAACTCAGATTGTATTTACCACTCTCGCCGCGTAACGCAGTATGCGACTCGAAAAATTAGAGGCACCACGACAAAAAAGCGCCAAGTCAACACCGGACCACCGTGCGGGATAACTGTTTAAATACATTTACGTATTTATACACTTAAGGGACAGAGTGAGAATATAGTTCGTGCGTGAACTCGCGTGCGGAGCTATGAGTCGACTGGACATGGCACTAATAAATTATTAACTACTAACTGTTACCCGCAGGTTCACCCGCCTGGTCAAAGGGAAACAAAGCGTGTTTTCCTGTGGGAGTAAGATATTTTGCCGAGGGAAAAAGTAACCTATGTCGGGCCCTCCGTACAAAATAAATCTCCATACAAAAAAAAAAAAAAACACGTCAATCCGTCTTTCCGTTTTGATTTGAAAAACAGGACAAACCGACAAATAAATACACTTTTACATTTATGACAGTACGAACCCCTCTTATAAAAGAATATCTTAATATTGCTGTTGAAGTAGTATATAATGGAACGTTAATGAGAATGAATATATTTCTTACATGATAACACAACCATAAAAAGATCACAAACATAATAACGTAATCTATTGACAATTTGTAGTTAACAACTTTCAATCAACTGTTCCTGTGTGATAGTGTGGAATAGTAGTAGATGAAAAGCCGCTGATATGTGAAAGCGAAATAAAACATCCATGTTTAGTACAATTCAAACATGTAAACTTCCTAACTTGTAGAACACACAAAAGGAGGCCCTTTGTGTGGTCTATCGATTGTATGGTAACAGCTTTACATCAGTTTTGTCACATATCTGAATTAAAAGTGTTCTTTTTTGACTTTGCATTTTAATATTATTTTTGTAAGGGAGTTCTAATTGCTTGCAGCTCTATATCCAATACTTAAGGCTGTGTTGACTCTATTAGAGGTGCTCCATCGCCTTGTGTTTGCCGACTCTATCTTCGCCGATGCCTTTGTCTTCATATAGGTAAAAAATCGTCAACTAGAATGTACCTATTATATAGATTGTAGAGCTTGTTTATGTCCTTTGTGTTAAGAGACATTAGTATGGTATTAGTTTTCTTTTTTTTATACAACGTCGGAAGGCTTACAAGCATACGGCCTACCTGATGTAAAGCGGTTACCGTAGCCTATGAACGCTTGTAATATTTTAAGTATCACTCGCGTGATGCCTTCTCTGCTGCTAATACAGCAACTCATTAGGAGCTTACTGGTGATCTCACTCACACACAAAAACAAAGAACACAACAACCCTCAAGAGAGTTGTTATTTGGCTACGGTTTTCTGTGAGGTGAATGTACTTCCCTTGATAATAAATAATAATATTGATAATTAATAAACTACTTGCTTTGATGCGCGGCTACCTCTCTTAGAAACATCCAGATTAAGACATACAGACATGTTCATGGACACGAATATTTGTCTTGTGTAGGAATCCAAACCACGAGCGTTGGTGCCAAACCAGCGTCACTGACCACTGTGCTTGGTGTCAAATGGTTGTATAAACTGATGGAAAGTGATAGCCAATGAACACTTGCCATATAAAGAGTATTTACATATTATTAACGCCTCAGGAGCTTATTAGTAACCTCACGCTATCTTATCATATTATAAGGAATAAGTTTTCCAAACTTAGTCGTCCCAATAAAAGAAAAGCGGCCAAGTGTGAGTCGGGCTCGAGCATCGAGAGTTGCGTACAAACTTATATGTAAATAGTTCAAAAAGCCGGCTTTTGGATCTTACTTTGGCCTTTATGATTTGTTTTTTGTGATGTAACTACAAATTTACGGTTTTGTGATTTTTTCCTTTACTTGTGGTACGTTGCTTCGAATATGAATAAATTTCAAGTATTTGTTCATATTCAAACAAGGCATAAATAGCAATATCTTTTGATTGCGCTGACTCAGAAGTTTTATTTTTTCATTACTCGAATGGATTGCAGAGCAAGCTGAAATTAAACCCACATATCCTGAGTATGTGGGTTAAATTTCAGCTTGCTAGCTCCACCCGTCCCTGAGAAAAAGCGTCTTGACAGAGGGACATCAAAGTGACCCTATAAGGATTCGCATTTTCTTCTGATGTACGGAACCCTAAAAACGATAAATAACATAAAAATACGATAAGAACAGAAACAATGTGAGCTCGATGGCGTCGTTGCGCGTGTCATTCTAACCGAACACGCAGGTTAAGTAACGTCGACCGCAGCCTGTCTATGGATGGGTTTTCTATCTCGAGTTTCTCCGTGCTCCGGAGGGCACGTTAAACCGTCGGTCCCGGCTGTGGTCGATAGATAACAGTCGTTAAGCTAAGTCACTGGCCCTCGGGCGGCTTGATAACCCTGGTCTCTGCCAATCCGTATTTGAGCAGCGTGGTGGAGTATGCTCTAAACCCCTTTGGTTGAAGGAGACCCGTATCCCTGCAGTATGATGAGTGAGGGTTGATGTGAAACAGAGACAAATTTATTTTTGAAAATTGATGGTATCTGACGAGTCTCACTCGTGCTCTAATGTCCCATGTCTACATCACTTTAAAAAACCACTAGCCATACAAATTGACGTGAGCGCCATCTTGCGTTAAGTGAAAACGCACATAACAATGTGTAAGCGGGGAACGGTAATTTTACAAACAAAGATGTGCTGCATCTAGATGTGTCATGTCTCTTAAACATTTTATAGGTTTCCATACCTCAACAGAACCCTTACAGTAACACTTTATTATCAATATCCTTTTTCTCAGGGATAGGTGGAGCTATCGGGCTGAAATTAATATAAAATACTCAAGTCTGCAAATCAAGGGGGGGGGGGGGGGGGGTCTCGGCAAATATCAAGCAATTTTTTTTCTGAATGAAAAAAAAAATACTACTTTGGTCCATTTAATCCAGATTGTACATGCTTAAGATTTAAAAATCATATAGACATGTTGGTTCCAATAGTCTCTCTTGAGACCGCGCATGATTCTCCAAAATTAGAGTAGATATTCTTTTTTAAATCACAGTAGTTACGATTTAAGTATTCTATTGTTAAATTTTTATTACACTTATAACTCTCAGCAATATTGATTATTAGTCGTAAATAAAAGCACGAAGCATTTTTTTTTCTTTTACAATAACAATCCAAGGCGTTTACGTAAGAAACCCACATTTTTTAAAATCTCACGTAAGATTGGGGGATGGGGGAGGGGGTTGAATAAAATCTCACGATATCTCACCAGGGGTGGAGGGAGGGACAGAATATTCAAAAAAACACCTCACGTAATTTATGGACGCCCCCTTTGCGAAAATATTTATTTACGGAACCCTTCGTATGTTCCCAACGAGTGCTGTGCTACCTCCTCTAATATTAGCAGATAAGCTAATAACCCGATGAACAACATCAATCGTATCTAGTGAATGTACTTTCACGGCATATAAAAGCGGTATCTTTTTGGTAGCGTCACGAACGCATTCTATGCACAATTACTCTCTCGGTATGGGAGCCTCGTAAGTACTATGATGATCCCATCATCAACTCATATGTAATGTGATGCTGCTTTACTTATCACTATTATTACATACATAGATAGATAAAGTTTTATTTGTATCAGAGGATATTTACAATACACAAGAGAGTTGTTAAATGCTCCACGTACTCTACATCAACCCTTACTTATCCCACTGCAGGGATACTGGTCTCGCTTCAACAGAAGGGGGTTAGAACATACTCCACCACGCTGCTCAAATGGGGATTGGTGGAGGCTTGTGGTTTCAAGCCGCCCGAGGGCCACTAACTTTGATTAACGACTGTCATCTATCGGCAACAGCCCTCCGAAGCACGGACCAACTCGAATCAATCGATCAACCTTCTTCTTCAAATCTTGATCAATTTGATCGTGACAAGTAAATCTTGGTGTTCTTCAGCCCCTCCATCATTCTACTTTCGCGTTGTATATCTGTTTCGTGATTCTTTCGTCGTGTATTCTTTCTACATGTCCGAAGCAACGGAGCATGCCTCTTCTTATTTTAACACTGACACTCTCTTTCAGAACAACTCTGTTACATTGTAGAACGCGGTCTACGCTTTACGCCACAAATTTCGCGCAACGCTCGCTTCCATAAGTAAGCGTTGGGGCTACATTGTGTATAGCGAGCTGTGCCTTCTGGCTCAAGCTTTTACTGCCAAGAAGTTTTCCAACGCTTCACTCGCACTATTCCCAGCACTCACTCTTTAGTACCCAGCACCACATCAGCATTGTACCAGAAGTAGCTCACAGTTTCATACATTAATGATACAAAATATGATAATGTTTATACTTGGAAACCACAGCTTTTTGACGAGCTCGATGGCACAGCGCTTAGTACTGCGACTTTGACACCAACCACTATCGTTGATCCTCCTACTCGGGACAAAAATTTGTGTGCAAGAACATGCCTGTCTTGCCTAATAGCAACCCGTCAGAGGAAGTACCTTCACCTCACAGAAAACCGCAGCCAAATAACAACTCTGTGGACGGTTGTATTGTTCTTGCGTGTGAGTGAGGTCACCAGTAAACTCCTAAGGAGTTGCTGTGTTAGCAGCAGAGGTGGTAACGCGCGTGTCACACTCAATGTACAATCGTTTATAGGCTACGGGAACCGACTTTATATATAAAAAATCAGTTGAGAATGCGCAAGCTTTCATTGCCAGAGGAACACCTGGCTTGTCAATTATATAACTATTCAATTTTTTTTTAATTTGTTGGCCATTCTGACTATGTTCCTTCAGAGATAGGAACGGTGTTCCTGAACATTCCTAATCTACTTTTTTATGCTGAATCCGAATCTGAAGTCGAAATTCGAAAAAAGCGACAGACAAACGCACAGACAAACATAGATTTCATATAGGAACGGTGTTCCTGAAAACCACTTCAGCGCAAAAAGGAACCCTTACCCATAAAAATGTAATGTTTTAGCGTTCAATTATCCCACTGATTCAATTTAATTGAGCCTACTGACTGACCAATGGGGGGATATTTTAACCAATAAGATGATAAGTGACGCGATGTTGATCCCCGAACTAACCAATAAGAGCTGAGCGTCCTACTTGTACCCCGACCCGTAGCGGTAAGTTTTTTTACTACGCAAAAACATATCATCGGGTCGTAGGTTCATCCTTCATGTTTAAAACACATCTAATATATACCACTTTGTCGCTGTAGGGTAAAAGCTCTAAGAACCCATTCATGGATGTTATTAGATAAAGGTAATCAGTCATTCGGTATGTTTGTCCGTCGTATCACTTGTAAGATGGATAGCTTCTTTTAGTTCAAAAGGTTTTATGTAAAAGTGGTTAAGGGTGTTGACTAAAAAAGAATTAGGGTTCCGTACCATTGAAATAGATTAGAAGACATGAATTTGGTACACGCCAGTATTTACGCCGAATTTGAATTTTGGTCGTCCTCGGTTAGTTGGAGAGAACTCAATCGTTTTCTTTTTTAATATACAATGCAGCGTTTCTAACCACTGCGCTACCGAGTTCGTCAAAATATCGCATATTAGCCGAATTCAACCGGTGATAATAACATATATGTACATAAATCCGGATAGTTAATAGATTCAGGCGTTATTTTGCGAAAGACAAATTTACATGCAATTTGATCTAACCTGCTTGGTGTACCTCTGCCACCAATTAGTTCATGAGGCCTATCGCCGGACGGCACCCACTCACTAACACTAGTAGATGGAACATGCCGACGCTGCCATGGCTGCTCCGGTAGTCTCTGCCTCGGCTGCTGCTGGGTGCTGTTTCTGTTCCAGATGGCGGACGACCGCAGGAGCCGAGGCGTTCCAGAAGCAGGTTAAATCAAATTGCATGTAAATCCGGGAACACAAATTTAGTGGTACATGCTATATTTCGGAAGAAGACTGACCTTTTTTTTTATACTACGTCGGGAGGCATACAAGCATACGACACACCTGATGTCAAGCGGATACCGTAGCCTATTAACGCTTGCGATATATTAATTATCACTCGCTCGATGCCTCCTCTGCTGCTTACACAGCAACTCCTTGGGAGCTTACTGGTGACCTCATTCACACGCAGAAACACAACAACCCTCTAAGGAGTTGTTATTTGGTTGCGGTTTTCTGTGAGGTGGAGGCACTTCCCCAGACGGGCTGATTTGATGCGCCCTACCTCTCTTATACAACCTTGCCTAAGATAGATTTGGTTTATCCAATGAGCTGTGTAGATCTGACAGCAGCCGCTCCATGTAAACATCAATGTCTCCGCCAAATCCTTAGCCTTATGTAGCGGACCCCGTCATTCCTAATGGATTAAGAAATGGAATAACACTAATAAGAAGAAGTCAAACTCAACCGGTGCTATCAAAGGATATTTTAAGCGGATCCCTAAAACTTACGGCTTTTATCTCCGATTGGCATGCTAGGTGATATAAAAATTTCAATCACGGGATGTTTTTATGTACCAGGACAACACGACGCTGTAGGAGGAGACAAAAAGATTATTGTCTTGTGCTTTCTTATTAAGTCGTTTCCTTGAAGGCTCAGAAAGATAACATCCTGTAGACACATTCTCATTAATGATTAACTATATCGACTTTTACAAGCCTTTTTCTCCCTTTTTGGTTAAATGCTAGCAGATTAAAAAGAAAAAATCACATGCGTATGGAGGGTTCCGTAAAAAGGTATTCTCGTAATTGTTTTGTTGTTATTTAACTATAAATTGACTGTTTTCGGATTTATATCTTTACTTGTGCTACCTGACCTTGCTTCTTCCCAAATTTTATAATTCTATGTCATTGGAAAGTAGCCTATAAAAGTTTTGATTCCCTTGCCAGTGTCAAAATATTCGCATAAACGAGACATAAACAGGCGTATCTTTCGATTGCGTTGACTTAGAAGTTCGTTTTTTTTCACTCCTCGAAGGGATTTCAGACCAGAGTATGATATTGATAATAATTTCAGCTTGATAGCACCACCTAGTGTTGACAGACGGACAGGCAGGCAACAAAGCGATCCTATAAGGATTCCGTGTTTAAGTGCGTCCGAGGGCCCAAACGCAATTAAAGAATTTTTATCTTTTTTGTCAGCAAAAAGGGGTGTTAAGTTTTCTCAACCCACAGTATGAGAGTTTTCTTCAGTTTACAATAATATTAATACCTACAGTCTGAGATGTTTTTATAGTTATAGATACGTCGTACACGCTCTAGAATGGCAATACGAAAGTAAGGTAATTGCCCAACTCGCATTCAGTTGTCCACGCTCTCGCGTCGCGGCTATACGTACTTCGCTACAAAGCATAAATGTCGTTATATATGCATTTCTAATGACAGGTATGACATATCATTTCTCTCTTTGTTAGAGCAAAGCGTCATAATAAATAACTGTACGTAGATATAGAACTAGTTGCGCAAAATACAATAATGTTGGTGTATAACGTGTCTACCTTTTGATACGTCGCTGCCTACAGTATATTAATAATATTTATACCTACTAACTCTCTGAAAGATAATGTCGATGTTAAAATAAGAAGAGGCATGCTCCATTGGTTTGGACATATAGAAAGAATACAGGAAGAAAGTTTTACAAAACAGATATACAACGCGAAAGTAGAAAGATGCAGGAGCCGACGAAGGCCAAGACTTACCTACCATGACCAAATTGACAGTGACATTCATAACTTTAAGCCAAATCCCTTGCGCGGTAGGTACAGAGAACCGAATCTCACTCTCTTATTTAACATTATTTGCTCTTCTTTTGCACGCTCGCCGGTTTCCAAGGCTCCTGACATCACCTTCTGATAAAACACGATCAATTTGGTCGTGGTAGGTAAGTCTTGGACTTCCTCGGCTCCTACATCTTTCGCGTTGCATATCTATATCGTAATTCTTTCTTCATGCATTCTTTCTCCATGTCCGAACCAATATACGGCCTCTTCTTATTTTAACACCTACACTCTCTTTCAGACCAACTCTGTTTCTAACATCATCATTGCGAATACGGTTTACAAGCGATATCTGATAACACAGCAACTCCTTCGGAGTTAGACGATCTCGGAGGCGCAGTGGTGAAACCCGCTGTTACGCTACTTTAGCACCAACGTCTGTGGAGTCGATTCCCACACAGGACAAACATTTCTGTGCTTGAACATATCTGTTTGTCTTGGTCTGGGTATTAACTAGGTATAACAAGTATGTATTTACAAAAAAAAATACGCATGTTTATCAGTTGTCTAGTACCCATAAGAAGCTTCGCTTAGTTTGGGACTATAAGGCGCTGTGTAATTTGCCAAAAAAAATATGGCTGTTAACCACTCTCACTCGCAGAAATACAACAACCCTCTAAGGAGTTATTATTTGACTACGGTTTTCTATGAGGTGGAGGTTTTCCCCAGTAGGTGATAGAAATAGTAAAGTTAATACTTACCTACTCTCTGAAAGAGAGTTCTTCCTATTAGTGCTATCCCGTTTCCTTTTCCGTTACGATTGGCAGACAGATAGGGTTAAGCTTAAGGATTTGGCGAAGATACGGGTTTTTACATGAAGCGACTGCCGTCAGACCACATTCCAGAGAAAGAAAGAAATAAAGAAAATGGTTTATTTGTTGCCTCACAAGTAATCACTAACATTTAAAACCAGTAAATTATATAAAAGACAACAAATAGGCATCTACTCATTATAAGCCGTGGGGTCATCTGACACCGCGGCGCTGGTCTTGCGCAGATGCCTGTTTGAAATATAACACTACTGTGCGCAAAACATACATTGGTACTTAGATAGGTCTGGTATTCTCTCTGGCTTGTGGAGGTTTGACGGCAAACGGTCCATATAAAAATTAGTATCTACGCCAAATCCTTAGACTTAGCCAAAAGCTTAAGTAGCGGACCCCGCCAATCCTAATGGATTAGGAAACGGAATTACGCTAAGAAGAACAAAAATAAAAACTTCAATCAAAGTTTTAAATTAATGCATTTATGGAACTCAAAAACCATCCAATGAAGGAATTGCGGAGTGTCACTTTGAGAAACTTGTAGACCTTTTTCAGATTTTGGATATTTCCTTGACACAATTTCAATAAAAACCCTCAGTGGATGCATTTATCGTAAACGCAGCAGCAGCTCAGTGCTTTATTTGCTCAAATACATCTCACGACTAACCTACCATGACGAAATTGGTCGGGTTTTCATCAGAAGGTGATGTCGGGAGCCCTAGAAACCGGCAAGCGTGCATGAAAAGACCTATGAATGTTAAAGAACCGAGTGAAGTTGTGTAAGAACCGAGTCTCATGATGCTGGGTTCTCTCTACCTACCCCGCAAGGGACTGGGTGTGAAAATATACATACGTAACTTTCAAGTGATGACAAATTGCGTGTATTTAGTACATGTTTCGTCAATATTGCAACACTATATTAGTGACAGTTGCCGGCGGCACAATTGCCATTATTGATTTTAACTGCTATTATTATAGTACAACAAAACGAATTTGATACGTTTTATTTTACGACGAGCTTGTAAAAATTGGATTGTGGTCTGGTGGTAGTCGCTCTGTATTATCAGTGTCTTCGTCAAATCTTTAGGTCTAGGTAGCTGAGCCCAGCAATCCTAACGGATTAGGAAAAGGGGAAATTTGAAAGAAGAGGAAAAAGTAAGAAGCAAACCTCTTATTTCTTAAGTGGTTCGTCTCGCTTTAGAATAGTCTAAAGCGAAGCCTAGATATTGCGTCCTTAAGTCGGCGGACATGAATTTACCTTTCAATAGAGCAATAAATTACATTTGCCAAACGGTCTATGAATGAATACTATTAGCTAATCAGAAACATAATAATTATAGACATTGATATACTTCTCATAGATATTGTTATACATAATTGCATAACAAATCTGAGGGTCTTTTAGTTCAAGAAAAAAATTGTGCCATAAGATACGCTAATATGTGGAATTGAAAGCTGGGTATGGCAGAGAGAGCATTAAAGTAGAATAAATGCGACCGAAATACGAGCATAGCGCAAAATTTGTTGCGTAACGTTTGCTGACCACTTTCACAAACGAAGATGTAAGAAAGGGAATTAGTCTGAAGGAGAGTGTAGATGTCAAAGTAAGAAAAAGTATGCTCTAGTGGTTTGGGCTTGCTAAAAAGATCTAGGAAGAAATAAAGACTAAACAGATATACAATGCGAAATTGGAAGGATATAGAAGCCGAGAAAGCCGACTTACCTATCACGACCAAATTGGTCGTGTTTTATCAGAAGGTGACAGGAGCCGTACAAACCAGCGAGTATGAATTAAAAGAGTAATGAACATATAAGAGGAGTAAGTGAGGCGTGTACGGACCGCGTATTAAGGGAGTCACACACTATCCAGATACAATAAGATATCTGTATCTGAACGCATATCTTTCAATATCGCGCTCTTTATGTAAATCAATGAATTAACACACACTGCGCAGATAATTTATATTTTATTGTCAAGTATCTATGGGAATATGTTGAACGATAGTGACAAAAATACCTGCTTAAACAAATATCTGCAAATAACATCTGCAGATACAATTATGGTGCTGAATTTTCGCTCGCTAGGGGCCTGCTATGAACATGTAATGATAAAAAAAATCTAAATCTTCACAACGAAATCGTAGTTTTCTGCACGGTGGATCATAAACGATGCGTGTTTTGTAACTAAAGCTTTGTTGAAGGTTAGTGGAACAGGTTTTGACCGGTGCGCCGTGCGACTGTGATTTGGAAATTGGTGAAATCTACGATAAAATATTTATTTCGAAAATCTAATATATGTTTGATTTTTCTCAAACCATCAAAATCCTATATCGGCGTATATAGCGCGTATGCTAATCTACTGCATAATATAATTATAATGTATGCTCTACGACTTACCGCGATAGTGAGGTGATGGATGGGCCAAAGGGAAAAAGTGTGGGAGAAAGGAAGGGGATAAGTACAATCATTTACACAAGTGTTAACTTTATAAAAAGTTAAGAAACAATTAATATTTTGACATACCTTCTGGGTTTGCTTGTATGAATATGTCTGTTTGTAATATTCTCGGTAGTTTTAAGAAAGGTAGGACGCGTCACAATTGCCGGTCTAGAGAAGTACCTCCACCTCACAGAAAATCGCAACCGAATAACAACTCCTTAGAGGTTTATTGTGTTCCTACATGTGAGTGAGGTCATCAGTAAGCTCCTAAAGAGTTGCTGTGTTAGCAGCACAGATGGCATCGCGCGAGTGATAGTTAATGTATTGCAAGCGTTTATAGGCTACGGTAATCGCTTTACGCCTCCCAATATTGTATAAAAAATAAACACAGCTCTTCAGGTATTTGGCTATGGTTTACTGTGAGATGGAGGTGTTTCCCCCGTGTATACTTTGAAACCTCTCTTAAATATAAATACCAAATTTGCACGGTCGGTAACTCAAGACTGACGCTCCTGGTGTTACAAATGCCCATAGGCTACGGCAACTGCTTACCATCAGGTAGGCCGTACGCCTGTTTGTCACCTTAGTGGTAGAAAAAAAAAGGTTATTGTTTGACCTCTACGAACAACCCGCCTTAGACGCCGAGACAAACCCAGATATGAACCTTTAACCTTGTAAAGCCTAAAATGCTATGATTTTTCCACTCAGTAAAGTATTACTACTATTATTATTATCTGGAACTGAATTGTCGGTAATATAAGCCATTTGAGAATTGTTTTTTAATGTTTACTAATATCAGCTTGTAAGACAAATTGTTACTAACAAATGGGCCCTCGTTGCCAAAATAAATAAACATTTTATTTATTATTATTACAGCAGGCCGTCGCCAACAGTCGCTCGGCGTTGCAGGACACGAAGAACGCGGCGGACACGCTGCAGGACACGTTGCGAGACGCGGCGCACCAACTTGCAGCGGTGGAAGTAAGACTCTCTCAGAAGGTGAAATGCCAAGACGGAAAGGACACGACCAGTACTTTATAAAATATGTTGTGTCAGCCTCAAGAAGTGATAGAGATAAGACTGCCTCCAGAGAGTAGTTACGCCAAGTTACGAAGAACGCGGCCGGCGTGCAGCACGGCAGTCGTGGGATGTGGCACAAAGACATTCAGCAGCAGATTCAGTTACTTCTGAATACATCGCTGCGTTCATCTCTCTCTTTTATCCGTGTGTCGTTTATTAGTTGGAAGGGAGCACTACGTTGAGGGAGGTAGTATTTGCTCCAAAGATGGAATTTATTAATTTCCGTCTTTAGAAATTTGATGCGGCTTCTTTTTTAATAACACCTAATTTATTTAAATGTTAATATTGATTATAGGATAGGCCAGGATTAGAACATGTACCCGGTTCTAATCCTCGCATGTACCACGAAATTCGGCTTTTCGGATTTATGTACATATTTATAATGATCACTTGGAAAACACGTGAGGAAACCCGCACGTCCAAGAAATTACATTTCGAAAAACGTGTGACCTTACCTAAGAGTGATCAGAATTTCCCGCTGGATTGTGGAGGTCTGACGGCAGTCGCTCCATGTAAAAATCAGTATCTCCGCCAAATCCCTAGGCTTAGGTAACGGACTCCGCCAATCGTAATGGGCTAGGAAACGGTATAATGCTAAGAAGAAGAAGTTAATATACTCGGTGTAGTTATTTTTAGTTGTTGTCTGAAAAAAATTTTATTGTATAAATAGAAACCTTTACTTAGGTATAGCTGGGCATAGCATAGGCTGCAAAAGTGAGTGCTGGTAATAGTGTGAATTGAGCGTTGGAAAATCTTCTTGGCTGTATAAGCTTGAGCCAGACATAGCTCGCTATATACGATGCAGTGCTGGTTCCAACTCTAATTTACGAAAGCGATAGTTTGGTATGGCAGGAGGAGGAGGAGAGAGCATGAAAGTAGAATAATTGTGGTTGATATGAGAGCATTGCGAAATTTGTGCGTAGCGCTTATTAAATACGTTAACAATGATGGTGTAAGAAAGAGAGTTGGTCTGAAAAACAGTATCGGTGTTAAAATAAGAAGTAAGTAAGTAAAGTGTTTTTATATATATATTAGAGAGGGGTAAACGAGCATGTGGGTCACCTGATGGTAAGTGGTCACCACCGCCCATAGACATCAGCAACACCAAAGGGTCACTGATCCGTTGCCAGCCATTTTAGGGAATTTTCTTCAAGCCACCCATATCGTATTTGTTCGAGAACACCGCTGAGGGTTATCGAAAATGTTTGTTGAAATCACTTTTAACCGCGACTGTACATTCAAATCACGTAGTCATATTTGGCAGTCACACATACTTAAATTTGTAATCCTCATTGTTATTAGAAAACAATACGTTTTGTAGTCGTTTGTATTACTCGTACAAAAATGTATGTATGAAATATTTTGTGTTCGGTACATACATTAAAGGTATAACAATAAACTCTTTAACTAAGTATCGCTTGAGTTTAAAATGTTAAGTAATCCTAGTAAGTATTTTTCGACGAGCTCGGTGGCGCAGTCGTGAATGACGCCTTTTACACCAACGGTTCGATTCCCGGACATGACTAATATTTGTGTGCATGAACATATCTGTTTGTCTTGGTATGGATATTTTATAAGAAGTAGGTCGCATAAAGGCAGCCCGTCTGGGGAAGTAACTCCACCTGACAGAAAACTACATCCAAATAACAACTCCCTAGAGGGTTGTTGTGTTCCTGGGTGTGAGTGAGGTCACCAGTAAGCTCCTAAGGAGATGCTGTGATACTTAATGTGTTACAAAGGTTCATAGGCAACGGTAACCACTTTACATCTGGTGGATCGTATGCTTGTATGGCTTCCGACGTTGTATAAAAAAAAAGTAATCGACTTCAAACATAAGGTGAAAAGAAAATGATTTTTGTAAGGGGGTATTAAGTATCACTCGCCTGAAGCCACCTCCGCTGATAACACGGAACTCCTTAGGAGCATACTGATAACCTCACTCACTTTTACCAGAGGGAGACTTTGTACAAAAGTCGTCTGCTTGGGTAAGTACCTCTGTCTCACCTATTTCTACCGCCAAGCAGCTAGATTTATATATCTGTGTTCCGGTTTCAAGGGTGAGATATGGCAGAGAAATTACTAAAGTAGCGGCACGCTATGATGGCCGTTTTGACGTTTGTCCGATCATGAAGTTTCGTATTAATTAATAATTACATTTGAAGGAGCAAATTGCTGTTCTTTATTGTCAATAGTGACGTGCAGTTAGTCATAAAATTTATCGAATGTATAATTTTAGGACACAAAATTTATTTATTACATTGATTTCTAAACTATATATATTAGGGTCCCGCGAAGATTTATTTTTATAAGATTATAATTATTGGTGTACTTATTTACCAGACAACTCGGCATTTGTTTATCGAAATTCATAATTTTTGAAAATGAAATCTAATACGATCATCACATAGGATCGCTGGCCTGCACAATTATTACCTCCGGCAAACTCGCGTCAATGCTCAATGCAAAACAAAGCAGTTTCGACTTGACGTTGCTTCGAAAAGTACAAACTGTGAGTGCACTGCGATTGTGATATCGTTTTAACCTGGCTTTGGATTTCGGATATTGATACTGCATTAGTGTTGACCCTTGCTCGTTAATTCAACAAAAACTTATAGATTTGATTATATTTTTTTCGAGAATAAATTGACATTTCACATCACTATCGTAATATGTCAAAACGGCCATCATAAATAGCGTGCCGCTACTGTGGGTACTGGAACAAAACATCCTTAGGTCATAAGATTGGCAGCGCGTGCGTAACATCCCCGTGGTGTTGCGAGCGTCAATAGGTTGCAGTGACCGCTTGCCATCTGATGCGGGTCGCATGCTTGTTTGCCAAGTACTTACCCAATCGAGCTGCTTTGATGCGCCTTACCACACTTTAAAACACTTAGCCCAACACAAACAGGCATGTTCATGCACACAAATGTTTGTCCTGTGTGGGAATCGAACCCACGAGTGTCGGATCAAAGCAACGTGACAGCGCGTTTCGCCACTGCGCCACCGAGCTCGTCAAAGTGTCTCATAAGCTCCTAAACCAATATACAGGAAGCACGATTCAATTTGTCGAACATGATGAGGCATGTACCAGGAAATGTCATATAGGTCAGTATAGTCCTCTACTACTTTACGAGTACAATGAAATTAATCAACACCATGTAAGACGAGCTCGGTGGCGCAGTGGTGAAACGCGCTGCTATGCGACTTTGACACCAACGCTCGTGGGTTCGATTCCCACACAGGACAAATATTTGTGTGCATGAACATGTCTGTTTGTCTTGGTCTAGGTATTTTCTATGTATAATAAGTATGTATTTACAAAAAAATGTATAAATATATAAATATTACGTATGTTTATCAGTTATCTAGTACCCATATAACAAGCTTCGCTTACTTTGGGGCTAGACACTGTGTAATTTGTCCGACAATATTGTCCGACAATGTATGGAATCGATAAAAATATTTATCGTATAAGAAACAGTAGCCCATGCTAGTTTGACGAGCTCGGTGGCCCAGTCGTGAATGACGCGACTTTGACACCAACCCTCGTGGGTTCGATTCCCATACAAGACAAACATTCGTGTACAGGAAGATGTCTGTTTGTCTTAGTCTGTGTGTTTTTAAGAGAGGTAGGGCGCATCAGTGCAGCCCGACTGGGGAGGTACCTCCACCTCCCAGAAAACTGCAGCCAAATAACAACTCCCTGGAGGGTTGTTGCATTCCTGCGTGTCAGTGATATCACCAGTAAGCATTTAAGGAGTTGCTGTGTTAACAGCAGAGGTGGTATCACGCGAGTGATACTTATTATATCGCAAGCGTTAATAGGCTTCGGTATCCGCTTTACATCAGGTGGGCCGTATGCTTATATGCCTCCCGAAGTAGTATACAAAAATATGAAAAGATAGAGATAGAATTTCCCTTACAAAATACTAAATGAATATATTGTTCCAAATATCAAACATGGTGTCCAAATTTAATGTGTGGGTGACGTCACGGGTACATTCAGGAAGCTATAAAATACGACATCGGAACGAATTTTAGGGGATCGACGACTAGAATGCGTAATACTGTTAGGTTAACGTGAATTGGCCCATAGCGTACACTAACTTATTCATTTTAGCAAAAACGTGAAACTGGTCCCTTGTGTATATGTTATACTTGTTTGTAAAAACTCATAAAATATTATCCGCAATTAAAAAAAACTAAGCGACATTTGTAAAATGAAATATGCGACAAAGTTATGCTTTTATACTATTTTTGCACATATGAAAATATATTTTCATTATTTAAAATAAACTTATTTACAACAAAACCTAAATAAATTAAAGCAAACAAAAACAAAAGATTGTCTGGAAAAGATTACCATGTGCTAAGACCGCCTTTTTCGTTTTAATTATAAGTTAATTTCATGTATTTTATTATTTTATGTGGTGCAATAAATAATATTGTAATTTATTGTTTAGACAAAAGCGAAACAAAATTTCAATTAAAACTAGTGAATGATTAGGACCTTGAGGCAATTCAACATTTAACACTTTGAACTCCTACCACCTGCTTGGGATCCAGTTCTAAAAATAATCAATCACAAACCCAGAGATCTACTCAAAAACATTCGGGCATCGAACATAATAAGAATTTTTTGAATCTTTGACGCGCTCTCCTCTAAAGTTACGAAAAATGAGTTACGATGTTTTTCCTTGCAGGTGTCGATTTTACAGCATAAAAACCGGATCGAAAATTAGAAAAAATCCCGAAATTTATCCCGTTTATCCGGTTTCCTAGTCCCTTAGGATTCACGTGGTCTGCTACCTAAGCCAAAGAATTTGGCGAAGATACTAATTGTTATATAGACGACTGCCATCAGACCTCCACGAACCACAGGGGAAACCAGACCTTTCTTAGATTAGGTCACACATATTGCGAAATATAATTTCTTAGACTTGCGGATGTCCTCACGATGTTTTCATTCACCACCGAGTTAGTGTTAATTACAAATATGTACATTACTCCGAAAACACGAATTTAGTGATACATGCCAGGATTCGAACTGAGGACCGGTTGGTCAATAGGCCGTTTCTTTATCCACTGGGCTATCATTGAGAAGATTATTAACCATTTACAGAACCGTTTCGATGTCTTCAATAACGCCGAGAAAAAATCCGAAGAATAATTGACCAATTCATGAAGTACTGACTGCAATACTATTCTCTACACTGCTTAGCATATTAACATGCCTACTTCCTATGTTCGAGTATTCAATACGTTGTTGGCTTGCAAATAGACTTTATATCCACTTCTCGGAGACCCAACAGCTATCCTAACTGCTCACTTGGCTTAATACCATGCTCTTAATGTCATTTGCAGTGTTACCAGATTTTATTTGACAAATGTCTTGCATGAGATGGTTATGGACTTGCTTATTGATATTTGACGAGCTCGGTGGCGCAGTGGTGAAACGCGCTGTTACGCTACTTTGACACCAACGCTCGTGGGTTCGATTCCCACACAGTACAAACATTTGTGTGCATGAACATGTCTGTTTGTATTGGTCTGGGTATTTTCTATGTATAATAAGTATGTATTTACAAAAAAAAATATATTTACGTATGTTTATCAGTTGTCTAGTGCCCGTAACACAAGCTTCACTTACTTTGGGGCTAGGTGGCGCTGTGTAATTTGTCCGGCAATATTTATTTATTTATTTATTATCAGCAGGTTCTGGATTGGCCCCAGCGGGTCATGGCGGTCAGAGCGATAAGAGGTTACCGCGCAACCCCCTGCGAGACGGCTTGTGTGATTGCAGGAAGCCCGCCCTGAGATCCAGAGGTAGAAGTGCTGGCAGCAAGGTAGCGGACAGAAGCAGTTCGCACTGAAATGGAGAATCGTATTGCGGGAGTGATCACTTCGTACAGAAACAATGGAAATCATTTTTCCTTTCATTTACAAAAAGTATTGAACATACGATTAAGCAGAATAAAGACTCCAAACTGTTCGCATGGAATCTGACCGTTGGTCGAAGCCACTTAACTTAACTGAAGACCAGGAGTGGCGACATTGCCTCGTCCAAACCAGAGATCTTGAGGGAGATTGAGAGTTTCTATGTACAGTTATACACCAAGTCACCAGAATCCACTTCTGGTTCAACATCAGACCCAAAATTGACAGGACACTACACCGATGATATCCTGGACGTCTCACTATACGAGATTAGGATGGCTCTTAAACTGCTTAAGAACGGCAAAGCGCCGGGTGATGACAGAATCACACCGGAACTTCTGAAAATGGGTGGAAAACCAGTACTTAAGGTCTTTCAAAAGCTTTTCAATTCCGTCATACTCGAGGGCAAAGCGCCACGGGCATGGGACAGAAGTGTCGTGGTGTTGTTTTTCAAGAAGGGTGATAAAGAGCCTAATTAAAAAACTATAGACCCATCTCTCTTCTCAGCCATGTTTGTTTTCAAGGGTTATCATGAATCTTCTTGCACGCTGGTTTGATGACTATCAGCCTCCCGAACAAGCCGGTTTCCAGAAAGGTTTCTCAACCATAGACCACATATATACGTTGCAGCAGGTTATGCCCTCTAGGATGTGAAAGTCTGACGGCAGTCGCTCCATATCAAAATGAGTGTCTCGCCATCCTTAGGCTTAGGCAGCGGACCCCACCAATATTAATGGATTAGGGACCGGGGTAGTGCTATGAAGAAGACTAATACAGATAATAAAAGAATTTAAAATGTAACAAATTACTTACCATGACCAAATTGATCGTATTTAACAGAAGAATATGTCAGGAGCCTCAGAAACCGGCTAGAGTGCATGATAAGAGCAATGAATGTTAAAGAAGCGAGTGAAGTGTGTAAGGATCGGAGGCATGTGGCGCTCGGTTCTCTCTGCCTACCCAGCAAGCGATTTGACGTGAAGTTATATATAGATAGCAAGATAGACAAATAACTTCACGTGTTCACTTCAGTATGAAAATCAATTTTTAATGTCACCAAACTCTGGTGATAATTAAAAAAGCAATTCGTTGAACAATACAGACAATAACAGGGTTGATGGGGAATGAAATTTGTAAAGCGGTGCCATAGAGTAACAGACTTTTTTTTTGCAATCTCAGGACCGAAATATATTGGCTGCAGCGGCTTTCTATTGCCCTAGATACCAGTTTATCGGTACTCTCTCACTATACCAAACCAATTAAAAATAAACAAAATATTCAATAAAATATATATTAATAAAGTGATTGCATTACACAAAGTAGGTATGGAGCCAAATGCAATTTTAAAAACTCTCCATACGCTTGGTATTAGTAAAATGTTTGTTTACCGGGCTATTAATAGGTACAATGAGACCTCCTCTGTTTGTGACAGAAAAAAATCTGACCGTCCACGTAGTGTTCGTACGAAAAAGGTGGTCAAAGCAGTAAGGGAAAGTATTTGAAGAAATCCTGTCCTAAAGCAAAAGATTTTATCTCGGGAGATGAAGATAAATAAATAATAAATAAATAAATATTGTCGGACAAATTACACAGCGCCATCTAGCCCAAAGTAAGCGAAGCTTGTGTTATGGGTACTAGACAACTGATAAACATACTTAAATACATTTTTTTAGTAAATACATACTTATTATACATAGAAAATCAACCCAGACCAAGACAAACAGACATGTTCATGCACACAAATGTTTGCCTTGTGTGGGAATCGAACCCACGAGCGTTGGTGTCAAAGTAGCGTCATTCACGACTGAGCCACCGAGCTTAGCCGATAGCACGTAGAACCATGTCGCGTATTTTAAAAGATGACTTAGGACTTGCAGCCTATAAGAGACGTTCTGGTCATTTCTTAACTGGTAATTTAAAAAAGAATAGGGTGGTAAAATCGAAACAACTACTGAAGCGGTACGCAAAAGGAGGTCACAGAAAAAAAATTGTTTACGGATGAGACTTTTTTTACAATTGACCAACATTTTAACAAACAAAATGACCGTATTTATGCTCAAAGCTCTAAGGAAGCTTCCCAATTAGTCGACAGAGTGCAACGTGAGCACTATCCGACTTCAGTGATTGTTTGGTGGGGTATTAGCTATGAAGGAGTGACTGAGCCATACTTTTGTGAAAAAGGTATTAAAACATCGGCACAAGTGTATCCAGATACCATTTTTGAGAGGGTAGTGAAGCCCCTTAACAATACCATGTCCAATAACCAAGAATGGTCCTTCCAGCAAGACTCGGCGCCGGGTCATAAAGCTCGGTCTACGCAGTCTTGGTTGGACACGAACGTTTCGGACTTTATCAGAGCTGAAGACTGGCCGTCGTCTAGTCCCGATCTTAATCCGCTGGATTATGATTTATGGTCAGTTTTAGAGAGTACGGCTTGCTCTAAACGCCATGATAATTTGGAGTCCCTAAAACAATCCGTACGATTGGCAGTGAAGAATTTTCACATGGAAAGAGTGCGTGCTTCTATTGATAACTGACCGCAACGTTTAAAGGACTGTATGGCAGCCAATGGAGACCATTTCGAATAAGCTTTTTATATTTTAAATTGTTTTATATTTATGTATTAAACTAACACACTGTAAAAGTAATAAAAGTTACTTGCAATAGAAAATTTTTCAGCCCAACTGATGTAAATCGGTTACCGTAACCTATGAACGGTTGCCACACATTACGTATCGCTCGCGCGATTACTCCTCTGCTGCTAACACCGCATTGCTGTACGCCAAATTTACTTTTTATTTTATGCTATGTCATTACCCGCAGCGTGATGGAAACTCATGCGTGGCTTTATCTGCTCCATAGCTTATCTTCTGCACTCATTTTTCATCCATTTGGCATGGAATCTTTTATAGGCGCAGCATAGTGCAGTTAAAAGGAACCGGCGAGCGTACATGAAAAGAGCAATGAATGTTAGAGCAGCGAGTGAAGTGAGCAAGGAATGCGTCTTCTGGCGCTCGGTTCTCTCTGCCCACCCTGCAAAGGACCTGGCGTGAAGATATATAAAAAAAAGCTTGTGCGTCACGGGACGCCCGACAGAAGTGATAACTTAAACTAATCTACATATAACTAAAGTTGCCGTATGCGTGAGAGAAAGGGAAACCAGGCAGACTGGCGCCGTAACGCGTTACGTAACTAAGCCGTTTACCCTCCCATAAGAAGTTTTCACTTCAAAAATAGTGCTGGACAGCCAGTAACATACTTGCTACTGTAATATTAAGAAGTGTGTTGTTCCTCTGCATATGCTCCACAATAGCCTTAGGGTTGCCTCGAACGTCGGTGCCAAAATTGGTTCATTCACGACTGACTGAGCCATCGAGCTCGTCTAAAATCTCTATTGTTGCAGTCACTACATATAAAGCTCGGTGGCTCAGCCGTGAATGACGCGACTTTGACACCAACGCTCGTGTGTTCGATTCCCACACAAGGCAAACATCTGTGTACATGAACACGTCTGTTTGTCTTGATCTGGATGTTTTAAGAGAGGTAGGGCGCATCAAAGCAGCCCGTCTGGGGAAGTACCTCCACCTCACAGCAAACCGCAGCCAAATAACAACTCCCAGAAACAGAAGGTTGTTGTGTTCCTACGTGTGAGTGAGGAGTAAGCTCCCAAGGAGTTGCTGTGTAAGCAGCAGAGGAGGCATCGCGCGGGTGATACTTAATACATCGCAAGTGTTAATAGCCTACGGTACCCGCTTTACATCAGGTGGGCCGTATGTGTGTATACCTCCCGACGTAGTATAAAATAAAGGTGTGTATCAAATTTCAGATCAATCTTCAACAGAAAGGGGGTCAAATTTCAATTACTAGATTTGACCCAAACATATAAACAAACAGGGCAAGCTAAATAAAACCGTTTTAAAAAAAGCATACGTCGAAGCAATGTAGGTATTTATACCAGCATAAATCAGACACGAGACCGGTCTGTATTTATTTAGTATGTGGAATATTTCCTGTGTTCAATTGACACGTTGCTGCACGCACAAACAATTTTAAATATCGATAACCGTTTTACATCAGGTTGATTATGTGTTTGTATGCCTCCTGACGTTCATCATAAGAAAGTCAAATTTCAGTTTTTAAGTCATTCTGCCTTAAATGTAGCAGAAGTTCGCTGGTAGCAGTACATACAATATCAATTGTGTCATAGACAAAGGACCTATATATTTTTTAATTAACGACTTAGGCTCTAAGTGGTGATTCATTAAAAGGCCATCCGTTCAATTTCTCATTAACCAAAACACCATAGAGTGCCATAACTCCCGCCAACTAATTATAATGTAATTTTAAGCATAATTGTCTGGCATAATTGCCAATTGTATTGTCATAATTACAATATGCCGTTTTTAGATTATGGTTATGTTTACAAGCGATGGCGAGTAGATTTTTCTTACTTTGTTTACAAAAGGCATGCACGAGGCATGCTCCGTTGGTTCGGACATGTGGAAAGAATACAGGAAAGAATTACGAAACAGATATACAACGCAATAGTGGATGGATGTAGGAGCCGAGGAAGGCCAAGATTTACCATGATGAAATTGAACGTGTTCTATCAGAAGGTGATTGCAGGAGCCCCAGAAACGGGCGAGCGTGCATGAGAGGACCAATGAATGTTAAAGAAGCGAGTGAGGTATGTAAGAATCAAGTCACGTGGCGCTCGGTTCTCTCTGCCTACACCGCAAGATTTTGGCGTGAAGTTATAGATACATTGTTTACAAAAGTGATGAAGACTCAATAATACTATGTACAACAATGTTTTTGTACTCTTTCATTCGATTGTATTCGAAGAACTGTTAGTCTTGTGGAAAATAACCCAATCTATTAACCAACTAGTCTTGGGTTCGAATCCCGGTGTGGGGATGTAATACTAAATTAATTAGATTTACGTTTTTTTTATATACTACGTCGGGAGGCATACAAACATACGGCCCACCTTATGTAAAGCGGCTACCGTAGCCTATTAACGCTTGCGATTTATTAATTATCACTCACGCGATGCCACCTCTGCTGCTTACACAGCAACACCTTGGGAGCTTACTGGTAACGTCACTCACACTCAGAAACACAACAACCTATAGGGAGTTGTTATTTGGCGGCGGTTTTCTGTGAGATGGAGGTACTTCCCCAGACGGTCTGCTTTGATGCGTCCTACCTCTCTTAAAACATCCAGTCCAGACCAAGACAAACAAAGATGTTCATGCACACAAATGTTTGCCTTGTGTGGGAATCGAACCCATGAGCGTTGGTGTCAAAGTCGTGTCATTCACGACTGAGCCACCGAACTCGTACAGAGAGTAATATATATTAGTAGTTATCACTTGCTCGGCGGTGGATGAAAACATAGTGAAGAAACTATCTATCTATTTCTTCTTCACTTCACGCCAACTTCACGCCAACTTCACGCCAAATCCCTTGCGGGGTAGGCAGAGAGAACCGAGCGCCACGTGACTCGATCCTTACATATCTCACTCGCTTCTTTAACATTCATTGCTCTTCTCATGCACGCTCGCCGGTTTCTAGGGCTCCTGACATCCAACTGACAGGAAACTAAGTCTAAGAAATTATGTACCGAAAGGCGTGAGAGCTAACCTAAGGATGGTCTGATTTATACTTTGGGTTGTGAAGGTGTGTTGGCAGTCATACTATGTTAAATCAGTTTTCGACGAACTCGGTGGCGCAGCGGTTAATAATGCGACTTTCTCACCGATCCTCGTGGGTTCGATTCCCACACAGGGCAAATATTTGTTTGCATGAATATGTTTGTTTGATTTGGTCTGTGTATTTTTAGAGGTTGGGCGCATCAAAGCATCCCGTCTGGGTAAGTGACTCTACCTCACAGAAAACTGAAGCCAAATAACATTTCTATGGATTGTTGTGTTCCTACGTGTGAGTGGGGTCATCAGTAAGTTCCTACGGAGTTGTCGTGTGGTATAATAAAATACTATTTTTGCCAAATCTTTTGTAACGGACGCCGTCTATTCCAATAGATTAGGGAATGGGATAACGCTTGAAAGAAAGTTGTTATATTCTTGCGATTGAGTATGGAGTAGCTGTGTGGCTTTGCAAACGCATAGATCATGATATCAACTTCACATCAGGTGGATTGCATGCTTGTTAGCCTTCCTAACAGCTCCAAACTAGTGCTTTACCATGAAGCAAACTGGCAAAAGAGATTAGTCTACCATCTCTCAAAATATAGCTGAATAACAAACTCTCTGAAGGGTTATTGTTGTAATAAAGTGACCAGCAATAGAGTGTTGTGATAGCAATGTGGAAGTGAGAGTCCTTTGTATCACCGTATGCTACAGCAAAAGTTCCACTGCACTGCACTGTGCGCTTATTTGCAACTTGACATAAAAATATTACTACTAAACCAATCCTAACTCACTCACTGCAAGGATACCGGTCTCCCTTTTATCGAAGGGGTTTAGAGTATACGCCATTACTCTACTCAACTGCAGCTTGGCGCGTTTAAAGTAATCAGAAGACTACTGACTTAGCTTAACGACTGTCATCCATCGACAACGGCTAAACGTGCCCTCCGAAGCCGGTGAAACTCGAGATAAGTAAACCCATCCATAGACGGGCCGCGATTGACGTTGCTGATATTCGTAACGATGCTATATCAAGCTGTCGAGCTCTCACAACGCTATCGAGATCTCACGACGCTATCGACTTTTGACGACGGTATCGATCTCTCATGACTCTATTGAGCTCTCATGACGCTATCGATCTCTCACGTCACTATCGAACTCTCACGACGCTATCGACTTCTCACAACGCTATCGACCTCTTACGATGCTATCTGTATGTATGCTATCTATCTATCTATGCTTTCTTAATTAAATTATAATTCATATTTACTGTATACTTAGTTGCTTATTGTATGTGTATGTATTATTTATGTTACTCACTTATATCCTAATATATGTCTTCGAACGTACTTGCCCGGTCACCAATGAATCTCATTGTTGTAGTTAAGTACGCACTATTCTATACTATTCTTATTTTACATTGTAGGTAATTATTACATGACTGTGTCTTGATGTAGTGATATCATTGCATTTGCGTCAAACCTCAGTGGTTTATAAAATGCATTAATATTGTTTTTATAAAATGTTTATGTAAATTGGTGTAATAAATAAATAAATAATCTATCTCTAATATAAATAAAGTCTGCTTTACTTTGGTTTACGTAGCGTATTCTGTGATATGACTCTGATTATCGCTACCGCGTATCACTTTCCCCAGCCTAAATTACCTATTTACATACCGGATACATTAAATCTATGACAAACGCATATTCATAGTCAAGCCACCGTTTGCGAGCGCGGTGGTCGTGGGCTCGACGACTCCTTACATAAATTACTTCATCTGAAATTTTAACAAATCGTTAGATTTATTTGATGAGAGATGAAAAGAGGTGCTGTACAGTTTTTGTACAATAAATTGCAACTTTCGAAACTACGTTTGAAAGACCTGCCATGCAATTCTGTAAGAGCAAACGTCCTTACATCCTCGGAAACATCGGCTGTTACAGCCTTGAACACAAAATTGCAATTCTTTGGTGTCGCTTTTCATGGTTGTGCGACACTAGCGCCGCAAGGCTGCGTTTGGAATTGGAATTCTACAAGGCAAACAGCCTCGCGTACGCTTACAGCCTTATAGAATATCAAATAATTTAGCCGTGATCGCAGTAGACAATGTCAAAGCTGTGACATCTGTGATCACAGCGACGCACACAGCCATTACGAGTCGCTTAGTTAGAGAATTGCATGGCTGATGAGCTCGGTGGCGCACCTGGTACGTTAGAAATACGGTAGAAAATGATGTTATTTTCTAAAGTTCCTACAAAGTCTGAGTCTTAAACTTAAGCAAATAGATAGTTAAGATTTTAAAGAGAACAATAATACTTTTATAAGTTCTTACAGATTTAACGATGCTGTTTTTGATAAGATTTGTTGGTTTGTTTAATTTTCGAGATTGTTAATAATAAAAAATAATCCTTCTTCTCATCTTCTCTTCACGCCAGGTCCTTTGCGGGGTAGAGAGAACTGAGCACCATAAAACGCAGTCTTTACACACTTCACTCGCTTCTTTCACATTCATAGCTCTTTTCATGCACGCTCGCCGGTTCCTAAGGCTTCTGACATCACCTTCTGATAAAACACGACCAATTTGGTCATGGTAGGTTAGTCTCGGTCTTCCTCGGCTCCTACATCCTTCCACTTTCGCATTGTATATCTGTTTCGTCATTATTTCATCTTGTATTCTTTCTACATGTCCGAACCAACATATTATATAGGTATGGCTGAATAATATGTTAAGATTAAAGCGTTTGTTAGAATGACTTAAAATTATTAATAGAATTAAAAATTTCTTAAAAATGTCATTAATTTTAAAAAGGATTTGTTAGAATGGACTTATTGTTTTTTTTTATTTTAGTAATATTATTTTGCATAATTTTCGCAATTCCACTTCATAATACAGACTGGCTCTTTCATAACTTCTAGTGGCTCTTCCAATACCTAAATGTTATGAAAGAGCCAAAATACACATTTAAAAAAAATATATACCTATTTCATTGACTTTTTTATTTTATTTAATTTTATTTAAGGATTTTTCATATAAAATTACCTACTTTAATTAATAATTAATTTTAATTAATAAAAAAATCACGTCTTTTATTAAAAGTATATTTTTTGCTCCTTTTAAAATGACTCATTCATTTTACTAAAAGGAGCAAAAAGTAATAAAAAAAAAACTTTTAGTAAATTGACAGCGTTGGGACCAGCACTGCATTGTGTATATCGAGCTATGCCTTCTGGCTCAAGCTTTTACTGCCAAGAAGTTTTCCCAACGCTCCATTCACACTATTCCCAGCACGCACTCGTCTTTCCACATCAGCTGTGTACCTTCCATTCCTGCTGAAGGTGCATTTGTGTATATAACCTACAAAAATTACAATTACAAAAATTCTTCCTCGCAGAAAAAATACTGTGACACTTGGGTAATGGAGAGCGTGATATGCCCTTTCTTAATAAGATTAGACTTCTGAGTGCCATGTTACATCCTTTCGTTTTTTTACGATAAAACTGACTTGACACTTTTTTTGAAGTGAAAACTCCTTTAGCGGCGTTGTACACTTTTTGGGATGAGTAAAAAATGTTAAACTCGCGTCAGGACACGTGACCCTGACCTTAAGATTTTGGTGAGAATTAGAACTTAAGTTCGTTGCAGCGCTAAGACATTAGTTACCTCTAATTAAACAATTAAAACATGAAGCGCTAGATCGTTCATAGGGCATTATTTTCTCGCAACCAAAACGTTGTAAACGCCATGAAATTCTTGGCGCTTACGCGTTTCGTTCAACGTAGTTTATCAACATCGCTGTTTGGTCCGCATGTTCAAGTTTTCACTTCTACCGGCACTCCGGAGCGCAACCCGTTTTTTTTTCAACTATCAACGATTCGGGCGGGTATTATGTTACAAAACCATAATTTTGAAAAATTGTAATACAGTTTAGGTTAATCAAGTCAAAATGTTTTATTAATTTAAGGATATTACATCGCTCGGCGAACACAGCGATAATCTAGTGGATAAAGAACCGTCCTAGTGACCATTAGGTCCCCGGTTCGAATCTTGGAATGTACCATTAAATTCTTGTTTTGGATTTAAGTACATATTTGTAATTGTCACTTGCTCGGCGGCGAAGGAAAACATCATGAGGAAACCCGCACGTTCAAGAAATTATATTTCGAATGACGTTGTGACTTAATGATTTGGTTTATCCTCTGGGTTGTGGAGGCCTGACGGCAGCCGCTCCATGTAAAATCATTATCGTCGCCAAATCCTTAGGCTTAGGTAGCGGACCCCGCAAATAATGGGTTAGCAAACGGGATAACGCTAAGAAGACATCGTTCGGCATCCTTGAATAATGCATCACTGCCATTTTGACTGTAATGTTATGGGTTGCACTATTGAAAAAATATTAAAAAGTAGTTGAATAAATATGTGAAGTATTTTTTTTTGTTATGAAACTAGAATGGCAATCAAGCATGCGGCCCTCATCATATGGTAAGCGGTCACGGATGTTACTCGCGCGCTGCTAATCTTGTGACCCGAAGCTGTTTCGTCACAGTAAGGTACCCAGTAATTTCTCAGCCATATCTCACCCTTCAAACCGGAAAACAGCTATATATAGGTAATTATAGCCTAAGATGTTTTTATAGTTATAGATAACAAGCTCTAGAATGGCAATACAAAAGAAAGGTAATTGACCAATTCGCATTCAGTTGGGCGCGCTCTCGCGTCGCGACAACACTTATGTACTTCGCCACAAAGCGTCAATCTTTTAAGATGTATCTTCATCTCTTTCTAACGACAGGTATGCCCTACCATTTGTCTCTTTGTTAGAGCAAAGTGTCATAATAAATAACTGTACGTAGATATAGCACTACTTGCGCCATTTTAAAATACAATAATGTTCGTGGATAACGTGTCTACCTTTTGATACGTCGTTGATTATAGCTGCTTGGCGGTAGAAATAGGTGAGACAGTGGGTACCTCTGTCTCACTTACTTTTGTACAAAGACATACGCAGACGACTTTTGTACAAGTCACCCTCTGGTAGATTATTGTCGCTACATTAATGTTTTTCGGGTTTGATAGCATATTTGTTCTCTAATTACTATTTGGATTTAGGATCGATTTTGGTTCCTGTTCTATTTATCGTGTACAGCGCAGCCATAACTAGTTCACAATTGTAATTATCATGTGTATGCGCAGCATGCATATATACTGCGCAAATAAAATTTCTTTTAGATAGACCAGTCTAAATGGTTAATAAATTCGGGCGGTATTTTGCGAAACTCTAATTTACAGGCAATTTGATCTAAACTACTCTGTGTGCTTCCGCTACCGATTAGTTCGTGCGAACTAGCACCGGCCGGCTCCACTATCGTTAGTCGAATTGTAACCTCCTAATATCTGCAGCACCTGAGGATGCCTCGTGGAGAGGCCCCTCAGGACATGATTTAGCAATTAAATTCTCAGATTATCTACCTAGAAATTTGTGCGCTCTAGAGGTTCCATAAGCATGCTCCAGGGTTTAGAACCTATTTCTGTACTGTACCCTGTTCTCTCTCTCCTCATTCCTACCACTGTGTCTCATGTGTAACCAGAATAAACAGCGGCGACCAACAAAAAGGCAATGAACAGTGAAGTTCATTGTTGTCCCGGGGGTTAAACTACAGCTACCTTGGAACTAACAACTAATTTAATCAGAAGTAGAAGAATTTGTAGGAGTAGGAAGTTTTGGAATTGACTTCCCCTCTTGGTAAAGTGAGAGACAGTAATATGACAAATAAGCCATTTAAAAACCTCAAAGAGGTGGCTAATCAAGCGAAGCTCAAATGCCGTGCACCACGGTTTATCAAATATCTAACACTATTGGGACCTAAATTGTGAGTGTTACCTAACTCATCGATTCGAATAATATAGATGCAGAACCGCCTAAATGCCTGGTAATTCTCCCCTGTTGCCACCAAATCAGAATAGTACATTACCCCGGATGTGACATGCAAGGAATTTAAAATATCGTCCCGCTCCCGACGCCAGAGATCGCTTTCCCAGAGAACATGATGTGATGTTTGCTCGAATTCGTGATTTGTCGTAGAACACTCACATAAAGGCGATGACATAAGTCTAAACGAAAAGAATTTGGCCTAAAGTTTTCATGCCCAGTTAAAAATTGCCCAACGGGATGATCGACTTCTAACCTCTCTTTATTTAATGTGCGAGTGCGAGACAGCACTAATTGAAAGAACAGATACAAGTGGCGTCCTTTAGTAGAAGTTTCCCAACACTATTGACATTCAGACAGCAAAGTTTCAAGTACCTCGTCAATTGGTTTGAACCATGTAAATATTTTGTCATGATCGCGATGTTTTAAAAAGTTAAGGTGCATGTTTATAGAGGTGTAGTACATTGAAGCGCGGCGTTGTATTTCCAATTCAACTGGTAATACGCCTGCCAGCACTGGTAGTGCCTCGGTGTTAACAGTTCTATGCGATTTACATAAAAATATTAAAGGGAGACGCTGACTTTGCAGCAACTTACGACGCGCAGCACCTATGGTAGCTCTATCATCCCATGCAAGTGAACCGTACGTAATACATCCTAAATATGTGGCTGTGTAAATAATTTTTAACGTTTTAAAAGTTAAGCCCCACGTCGAGCTAGAAATTCGAGTTAACGCAATATTTTAATATTTACATATCGATCTGATATGTTTGCGGAATACAAATCTAGCTGAATAAGAGTTTGATCGTGGCACCAACGTAACACAGACGGCATGTGATATTAACGACGTATATTGGATACGCTCTCGTGTTGCTACCCCTGCTGCTAACACATCAACTCCTTAGTAGTTTACTGGCAACCTCTCTCACTAGCAGGAACATACAACCCTACAGAGAGTTCTTATTTGGCAGCTATCCTATAAGTTTTGACGAGCTGGATTGCGGAATGGTTAGCAATGCTACTATAAACCAACGCTCTTAGGTTCGATTCCCACAAAGGATAAACGTAAATCACGTGGTCCGCATGTTTGGATAGCACCCGTGATTGTACAAAAAAATGTTTAACACTTAATAAGTCATAAAGTTATTTCTACAGTAAATTTTACTTTGGTTAGTTCAATGCTATTACTTGCCCTTAAAACCGTACCGTAAGTGTGAATTTATCACCTCCAATTTGCAGCGAAACCATCAATTTATTATAATGTCAATTAGTTGCGGCGACACCGTCCTACGCGGTAATGTAACACGCAAAGTCACCTCGCTTCCTTACACTCACTAATACTTAGGAACCAATTTATTTTGTTTGGAGGAACTTATTCAAGGAGGCATTGATTTTAATGGTTCACGAAATGTTTTGCCCTATAAGTTTTATCCCATTTCCAGGATGTTACTTTAATTGGCACAAAAGCTGATATGTAATTTTTGTTTATTAAATTTACTATTACAAGAAGATGATGTCAGAAACTCTAACCACCTTCGTGTGTGGATGAAAAGAGCTGTGAATGTTAAAGAAACGAGTGAGGTGTGAAGGATAGAATCATGTGGCGCTGAGTCCTCTCTACCCGGCAAAGGATTTGGCGTAAAGTTATAGGATGTTATAAAATAGAATGCGGCGAGCCATGCAAGCATACAACCCACTGTGTATAATGGTTACCGTAAGCATGCTCTGCTGCTAACAGCAACTCTTTAGGAACTTGCTGGCAACCTGACTCTCTAGCGGGAAAACAACAACTCTCGTGAGAAATATTTGACTGCGGTTTTTCGAAGCGCTGCACTAGAATTTGTAGATTTTGTTTTGCTATCTCTTTTCAATAATCCATGAATACTAAATAACCGTGTGACATATGTGAAAGGACCGAGAGAACGATTAGGTTGTCTCTGCCTACCCATAAGCGACTAGGCGTGAAAACGTAAATAGATAGATGGATGTTACTGCCGTATTATCATTACAGCATACTTTCACCTCAGGATTTGACGCGATCTTGCTCACAGAATACCAGGTTAAGGTACTTTGCCGCAGTCTCAGATCAAATAGAAACCTCTACTCTGAGAAAACTCCTTTCTAGCCGAGAAGCGTGCTCCAATTTTTGTCAGTATACGTACGTTACGTATGACTTGAGTTACTTTTGGAAATAAATACTTATATTCTTCTTTGGAAATATTCTCTTCAATATTCTTATTCAAAATCCGCATATCAAAGCCAAGCTCTTCAACATGCATTGATGACGCAGCTAAGGACTTGTTTTTAAAGAAATATGTGTTAGATAAGTTTGGAGCGTATAGGCCTTGAAATATGTTGAAGAAATCATCCCCTTCTGTTATAAAATGGTTTTTCCTATAGCTATCTTCGAGCACAGGATTACTTGGACTTGGTGGAGATACTTCTCCAAGCGAGTTGCTGCAGAAGATACAACGTTTTGATTTCTTAATATACCGACCCTGTTGTATAATATTATTGTAAAGTGTAAAACAAGTGGCCCTCGCTGGAAGGACAATAACGATTGACTTGAACTTGAAATGACGATGATTTGAGACCCGTAGAAAAAATAAATGATGTTGCAAATCAGTTATACCGGACTCCAGGGGCGTGTTAAATTAAAAAAAAACTATGTTCGCAAATATTTATCGTGCCCGGGGCGCTATCTAAAGAACGGGGTATGATTATGTCTTGGACACGGCTGTGAGTTTTACGTGAATACGTCTTTGTAACGGGTAAATGGAAGTAAGTTACACTCAAAGAAATTATATGATGCAGAGAAATGATCTCAAAATGGAGGCGCTTTTCCCCCCGGCGCGTACGTCATCACTGTTCTCACTCGACGTAACGAATTCTTTGATTTGGTACCCGCTTTACATCAGGTGGGCCGTATGCTTGTATGCTTCCCAAGGTAGAATAAAAAAAAAATATTGTGCTGCGCTGACAAAATCTTTTGAGTATAATAACTTACTTAAGACTATCCGCCTTAAGTAAGTTATTATACTCAAAGAGTTGTTGTATTTCAACTAATGATGCATTACCTTCAAAGAGTTCCTTTGCTAAGTTTAACACAAGATATGACTTGCGATAGTGTTAATATTAATAAATTAAAATAGGTGATAGCTGCTGGCGTTATTTTGCGAAAGTCCGATTTACAGGCAATTTGATCTAAACTACTTTGTGTTTTTACTTTGAGGAGAGAGTGGAATTCTACCCCTTCCTCTACATACATACTATGTACTTCTTCAGCGCCTGTTTTCGCTTGTCCACACGTGTTTCGCCTCTCTACGAGACATCCCGTGGAGTGGTGTAATTTTTATGTATGTGGACATTAAGTGATGTAATTTTTATGTAAGTGGACATTAAGTGGTGTAATTTTTATGTAAGTGGACATTAAGTGGTGTAATTTTTATGTAAGTGGACATTAAGTGGTGTAATTTTTATGTAAGTGGACATTATGTGCTGTAATTTTTATATACCTATGTGGACATTAAGTGGTGTAATTTTTATGTACCTATGTGGACATTAAGTGGTGTAATTTTTATGTAAGTGGACATTATGTGCTGTAATTTTTATATACCTATGTGGACATTAAGTGGTGTAATTTTTATGTACCTATGTGGACATTAAGTGGTGTAATTTTTATGTAAGTGGACATTAAGTGGTGTAATTTTTATGTACCTATGTGGACATTAAGTGGTGTAATTTTTATGTAAGTGGACATTAAGTGGTGTAATTTTTATGTACCTATGTGGACATTAAGTGGTGTAATATTTGGATGTAAACAAAATCAAGGGGTACAGATTGCCGTTGTAGTATGTATATCTATACTTGTAGTTACGACACCAAACTATATCTCTCGATTTTGTTTTTGCCTCCCACTATGGAAATTTAAAAACGTATTCACGTTAAAATATGCCTGAATTCTTTAAAAGAGGTAGCGTGCATCAAAGCAGCCCATCTGGGGAAGTCACCTCATAGAAAACCGCAGCTAATTAACAAACTCCCTTGAGGGTTGTTCTGTTTCTGTGTGTGAGTGGGGTTACCAGTCCTAAGGAGTTGTTGTGTTAGCAGCAGAGGTGTCATCGCGCGAGTGATACTTAATGTATTACAAGTGTTCATAGGCTATGATAACTGCTTCATATCAAGTGAACCGTATGCCTCGCGACGTTGTATAAAAAAAAACACAAGTAACAAGTGCCCTGGTTATATCTATGTAACTATCTATGTAACAATACATTACGAAATTAAGTTTTTGACGCTGTGAATTTCTGCTATACAATATTAGGTTTTTTTATTTGAATACAACAATACCGTTTCAGTTAATTAAATATTGCTTAATATGATCGTTACGACATTGGTGATCGTGACTGCCTTTTTGTAGTTTTGAGAAATCTTTTGATACAGTCGCGTACAACGGTTGTTATTATTATGTTTCTAAAGTAAAACTTCTTTACGCACGCTTGACTTGGGAAGTAAGCTGGTGAATGCGTGACGATAGCGTTACGAAAAGTGTGATCGGGCGTGGCGAACGGAAGTTGAGAGGGAGATATAAATTAGTGAAGATAGAAAGAGAGAGAGTTACGTTTCGTATTTTCGTTCGTTCTGTAGGGACAAGAGAGAGAGGGGCGAACACACATTTCTCTCTTTCTCTAATAGAGAGTTTAGTTTTGTATATATAAGACACAGCGCAGGTATATTGTCTGTATCACACTGGAGCTAAAGAAGTTTTACTGCAGTCGTGTGGTCTAAAACACATTCGTTTTTTTAATGAAATTGACGGAATATGCGATATATTGTTTATAGTTAACCAAAAGTAAATAATTGTTTGTTTGATGATTTACAGTCTGCTTAGTGCTTGCTTGTTCTGCCCGTAGTGTCACAGACACTTATTTGCGACGCCACACAGCAATATTATTACTTCAATACCAGTTGTATATTGTTTATTGTGTGTATAGTGTTTTATTACGTCCAAATAAACCTTTCCTTTCTTTCGTTTTTCTTCTATTTTGTTTTTCGATAGTGTTAAGAACGCTATTGAGTGAGGTCACCAGTAAGCTCCCAAGGAGTTGCTGTGTAAGCAGCAGACGAGGCATCGCGTGAGTGACACTTGATATATCGCAAGCGTTAATAGGCTACGGTACCCGCTTTACATCAGGTGGGCCGTATGCTTGCCTCCCGATGTTGTATAAATATATATATATATATATATATTTGGCTAAAAGCTCTAGTTGTTATTCTTCCTGCCGTTATACCGTTTCCTAATTCATTAGGATTGCTAGGATCCGCTGGCAAAGACTAAGGATTTGGCGAAGATTCAATCCTCCACAACCCAGCGGGGAAAATCAAACGTTTCTTAGGTTAAGTCACACGTCTTTTGAAATATAATTTCTTGTACGTGCTGGTTTCCTCACGATGTTTTCCTTCACCGCCGAGGAAGTGATAATTACAATATTTGTAATGTGTACATGAATCCGATAAGACGAAAACGAGAAGCTTTGAAGGTCTAATTATCCATGGTTTATAAACTTTTGAAATAAAGTTTAATTCCGCTCAACCTTTCTTGATATTTTCGTGTTAATTTCTTAAGATATACTGCTTTCTAAAGAAAATAAATATTAAATCTTACTCAGTGTTTTGCTTGCCAGTCCAAGCATTAGTAAAGCTGTGTATTAGGTGAACAGTGAGCGGCTAACTCTTTGCCCCCAGTTCCTCTTCCTATATATTTTAAATGGGCGTATTCTACACAGTTTGCTGCATTTAAATGTAGTGTCCATAAAGGGCGTATTCTACGCAGTTCAATGGTGTTTCGGTGGAGAATTTTGCTCATTACCGGCGTTACGCAAAATAAAAAAACAGTTGGATTATTTTATACAACGTCGTGAGGCATATAAGCATACGGTCCATCAGATGTAATGCGGTTACCGTAGCCTACAAACGCGCGATGCTACCTCTGTCGCTAACACAACAACTCCTAAGGATCTTACTGGAGACCTCACTCACAAGCAAGAATACAACAACCCTCTAGGGAGTTGTTATTTAAAACACCCAGACCAAGATAAACAGACATGTTCTTGCATCCACGACCCACGATAGCGGAACTTGGCTTCGAAGCGAAAGAGTAGGACGTGACGTGAATTAAATTTGTGATACCCACTGAATTTACCTTCTTAGCCAATAGTATGCACCAGTGCTGCGCGGCTAAATTACTACAGTTCATCACTCATACGATATTGTCTACGACTAAATCGTCGTTCAGAGTCAGCAGACTGTCAGCCGTTCACTGTTCGCCTAATGAAGACAAAGCCTAAAACGTTAACTCTTTTTTTACTAACGTGGCAAACAAGCATACGGCCTGCCTGATGGTAAACAGTCACCGTAGCCTATGTACATTTCCAACACCAGGGGTATCACTCATGCCGACCCTCCTAAAACCTCCATTTCTTGAAGAACCCCATGCTGTAGTCCCTTGGAAAAACCTCGGCTGGGAGCTCATTCCACAACTTGAGAGCTCTTAGAAGAAAACTTCTCTGAAACCATACAGTACGCGACCATTGCGTTTCCAGCGTGTGCTGGCGAACTTGGCGAGTGGCGCGGTTATAAAAAGTAGCTAGGCATCATATCGAACAATTCTTCAGAACACAACTCATTTCTATGACCCTAACCTCTTTCTTATTCTTCGTAGCATTTTCCAGCTTCCTAAACCATTAGGTTTGGCGGGATTCGGTATCTAAACCTAAGGATTTAGCGAAAATACTGATTTTTACATTGAGCGACTGCCGACTTTCACAATCCAAATGGAAAACCAGTCCTTTGTTACGTTATGTCACACATCTTTTGAAGTATAATTTCTTGGACGTGTGGGTTTCCTCACGCCAATCTCCTATTTGTCTATCAATATGTCTCCTACCAGTACTTGAGACATTTCGTGTAGAATGGTGGCCTACGACAAATTTAATCAGAAATCCAATAAAAGCATTTCTAATGGTGGGATCTCGTACATGTGCTAAAAATATGCTTCCTTTTTATACTGGTATAAGGGGTACATTTTTTGGTAGCTTATTATGAAAAGTATAGATCCCTAGGCCACAGGCTTACATAAACTTTAGATTCCTTACATCTTACACAGTACTATTATTCTACAGCTCGTCCCATATCTCAACCATGTCTGAACAAAAACTCGTGTTGATCCTTTCCTTCGTTATGTGGTTGACGGTCCTTATTCACCTTTGTATATCAAAAAAAATATATATAATATATGTTTGCAGTTCACACGCGATAGGCAGCAGTGAATCCTTCAAAAATGTGAACTTAATAAACCACGACAATATTTTGCATTCATTTTCGGCATACTTGAAAAAAATATTTTAGTAATTAAATATTTATGTAAACAATACATTTGTACAATACACCACGGTTGTTATGACGCCATATCTCAAGCTTCGTAACAGGCAGGCACGCACACACACATACTAGCACACGTACAACGCTCGACCTGTAATGAACACTGTATAACGCTTTCTATCTCATTCTCTCGCATGTTAAATCCTATATATACTTTTATCTCATTCTCTCGCATGGTAAATTATGTAGATGTATGTGGTTGTCTCTTTATACTGTCGCTTTTTCGTTTCATCGAGTTTCAAATCACAAAGATGCTATAGAAATTATCATTTCAAAAATTAAGTGCATTTGGCGTTAACAAATACACAATATAATCCGAACTAAAATAATGCCTAACTAATTTTGTCTTCCAGTATTCCAGGTTGAATATTTTCGAAAACAAGTCGGGGCACTCAGACATTCTAATCCATTGCCATTGGCAAATAAAGTAAAGAAATGTAGCATGTAATAGGAATATGAGGAAGGATCTATAATCAAAAAATGACGACACTGATATTCAATGCAAAAGTGGAAGGATGTAGGAGCCGAGGATGACCGAGACTAACCTACCGTGACCAAGTTGGTCGTGTTTTATCAGAAGGTGATTTCAGGAGCCCCAGGAACCGGCGAGCGTACATGAAAAGAGCTATGAATGTTACAGAAGCGAGTGAAGTATGTAAGGACCACGTCTTATGGCGCTTGGTTCTCTCTCCCTACCCCGCAAGGGACTTGGCGTGAAGATATACATACATACATCTATAATCAAACTTCTCACGGTGATTCTACGACATGACTGTATAGATCGAAAATAAACGAACCAAATACACGTATAAAATATTTCTAATAAAAATATACCTATCTATCTATCTATAACTTCACGCCAAATTCCTTACGGGGTAGGCAGATAGAACCGAGCGTCACGTGACTCGATCCTTACATACCTCACTCACTTCTTTAACATTCATTGCTCTTTTCATGCACACTCGCCGGTTTCTAGGGCTCCTGACATCACCTTCTGATAGAACACGACCAATTTGATCATAGTAGGTAAGTCTTGACCTTCCTCGGCTCCTACATCCTTCTACTTTTGCATTGTATGTCTGCTTCGTCATTCTTTCATAAATATATATATTTTAGGGCGTAATATTCGCCCTGTTACGCTACTTAAACACTAACGCTCGTGGGTTCGATTTCCACACAGTACAAACATTTGTGTGCATGAACATATCTGTTTGTCATGGTCTGGGTGTTTTTAAAAGAGGTAGCGCATATCAAAGCACCCCGTCTGTGGAAGTACCTCCACCTCACAGAAAATCGCAGCCAAATAACAACTCTCTAGAGGGCTGTTGTATTCCTGCGTGTGAGTGAGGTCACCAGTACAGGTCCTAAGGACTTCATATAGAAAATAAATGATAGAAATATATATACATTTACTTTTACTGTAACAAGGTGCAGTCGTCAGCCTCTTTTAAAAATCGCATAAAATCTCACTATCTATCTAACTGAAGTACACATATTTATTTGTCATTACCTGATGTTCTTGTCATGTCATACAGAGCTCGATGGCGTCGTTGCGCGCGCCATTCTAATCGAACAAGCAATGTTAAGCAACGTTGACCGCAGCCTGTCTATGGATGGGTTTATCTATCTCGAGTTTCTCCGTGCTTCGGAGGGTACGTTAAGCCGTCGGTTCCGGCTGTTGTCAATAGATGACATTCGTGAAGCTAAGTCAGTGGCCCTCGGGCGGCTTGAAGACACTGGCGTCCGCCAATCCGCATTTGACCAGCGTGGCGGAATATGCTTTAAACCCCTTCGGTTGAAGGGAGACCTGTATCCCTGCAGTGGGATGAGTAAGTGTTGATGCGATGATGACGATGTGATGATGTTCTTGTCATGTGATGTTTTTATTCAAGAAATTAAGTAATAAAACGTAAATTGTTTGAATGTGTGAACGTAAATTGTTTGAATATATGAACGTAAATTGTTTGAATGTGTGATTCGTTGCGTGCTTGTAAGATACGGAAGTGAAAATTATATTATTACGAATGGGCCACGTACCTAGTTTTTACTAATAATTGTTTCTCTTCCTGCTGTATGTTTGCCTGGAAGAGATCGCTTTAGTGATAAATCCGCCGACTGTACATTGTTTTATTAAGTATTTTTATATTGATGCAACAAAGAGTATGCTATTGTAAGGTAGGTACTATTTATATTAAGGTACTGTTTTTTTAATAAACATTTGTCTTCTCGCCTGTACCAACAACAATCGATATCGTCACGAATGCGACGTGAGCATAGAATCAATTTGTACCACTCTATATTGGCGTAAATGGAACGAGTTATGTGACCGTCACGTTGAAACTGCACTGTTGTGCTGCGACCAAGTCATGACAAATTTACCATAAATCAATTAGCATTGTGTACACTTAACACTCAATCCACAGGCAGATTCAAAGGGAAATGAAGTCTACAAAACTACTCGTATTTACAACGTCCGGAGGCATACAAGCATACGGGCCACCTGATGTAAAGTGGTTACTGTAGCATATGAATGCTATGTAATACTCGCACCTCTGCTGCTAACACAGCAACTCCTTAGGAGCTCCCTCACACGCACGAACACAACAAATCTCTAGAGAGTTGCGGTTTTCTGTGAGGTGATAAAATAAGACTGTGTTCATTAATGTCTTTCATTTGACATTCTAGACAACCTATCTGTAATTTGTCGTAAGTACATTATTTTTGAAAAGTGAATACTGTTGTTATGCATGAAGCAACTGTGCCAAATTTCACGATTGTATGTCTTTTATGTCAGATAATATTTATCTCAGAACACATTCTGAGATAAATTCCTGTGACAGACACACACGCGGGCCATTTTATAAGGATCTCCATTTTTTTTGAATACGCAACGATACTGCAGTTTACTCATACCGCTTAATTATTACTACTAAATCTCACCTACATATTATACCAGACAGATGTACTTACACCATCAATCTTAATATGGAAACTCCCATTCACCGCAGCTGAATTTAAAGGTTTGCCAAAAAAAAGTAATACAGGGCTTAAGTTACCCAAAAGATAATTTATTCTCATTCGGACCCTCCTTTCTTCGGGATTATAAAAAGGTTTTTAAAAGGATGCAGTCACAACTAAAACATAATAGCCATATATCAACTATCAAGAATATATGACCGCCAATCCACGCTGCCGACTCTGCACCTACAATTATATTTTCAAGATATTTTATATCTGACATCATAAATTAAAGGACTTGGCGCGCGTACCACCGGCAGCGAAATTTTCTCACTCAGAACTCGAATTGATTTCTATTTCATTTGATATAGTGACAGTTTTATTAGTGAATACAATTATTTGCGTTAGTTATCGTGCTTTTGTGATTATAACGAACGGTAAGAATGCACTTTTTTTTCGCAACAATCACTTTTCGAACGTAGTGAATGGCGAGCAGATAGAATGACGTAAGTCGTCACAAAAGACTCTATTTTTGATATAATGAGCAACAAATATACGAAATATCTTATTTTGTAGTAGACACTATTTGTGAAGATAATTGCAAGCGGATTTTGTAGTAATAGATTTCACAAATTTCGAATTAATTCTTTAGTTTTTTCAGTTCTGAATTGTTGAATCTGAATTAACTTTTGTTTCAAGCAAGAATTTATATTTAAGGCGATAATTAAGTGACTGTATAACAAATCGTACGGGATATTGCAGTTCTAAGAAAACGCATATTCTTAATGTATTCTTGAACGCGATTTTCTGACACAACCATTTCGTTTGGACATACGCTTTACAGACAAACAATAAAACTTATTATGATATATTTACGTACAATACTTTCGTGAGGGCAATAAAAATTAAAATCCTTTTTTTATTACTACAGGACAAGTAAACCTATTTTCTCTATGAATACAAATATAAAAAAAAACATTTACTATAATACAGAGCTTTGTTTTATGTAATGCCTAATATACAACAAGAAAAAGTAAAAGGATGTAGGAGCTGAGGAAGGCCAAGACTCACTTACCAATGTCATGATGATCGTATTTTACAAGAAGGCGATGTCAGGAGCCTAGAAACCGGCGAGCGTGCATTAAAGAAGAGAGCGAGGTGTGTAAGGAGCGAGTCATGTTCGATTCTCTCTGCCTACCCGGCAAGGGATTTGCCGGTAAGTTATAGATGTGCCATAAAGTTAATTTGCTTTAAAACGAGTAAAACAAATCACACACTACGCGGATACAATGATAATATTTTATGTCTATAAAAACTTAAATATCTGAAAATATAAATTAAGAGAGGTGGGGCGCATCAAAGCAGCCCGTCTGGAAGTACCTCCACCTCACAGAGAACCGCAGCCAAATAACAACTCCCTAGAGGGTTGTTGTGTTCCTGCGTGCGAGTGAGGTCACCAGTAAGCTCCCAAGGAGTTGGAGCAGCAGAGGACGCATCGCGCGAGTGATACTTAAAATATCGCGAGCGTTAATAGGCTACGGTACCCGCTTTACCTCGGGCCGTTTGCTTGTATGCCCCCCGACGTAGTATAAAAAAAAAATCACACACTACGCAGGTACTATAATATACGAAATGATACATTCACCCGCAATCCTTTCAACTTACTAGACCTGTTTTTTGGTGCGTTAGCGTATATTACTTGTATATTCTTGCTTCTACAGCTAAGAGCAGCTAACATTCGATAGTAACTCTTATCACTAATGGCATAAGAACGGTACAAAGGTCAATGTGCAAAGCTTGAGCTGCACATAGCTGTACTTATTATACTTAGAAATAAAACAGGTATAATGAATCATTATTAAACAATCACAGATAGTCGCGCGAAGGAGGGGAATGTCGAAGATTACGTACTCAGCTTTCGCTGAAGATGAGTCGACGGTTTACGCTGCAAAAAAATAGATACCGCCGGAATCTTAATTAAAATCTGTAGATTTGGATTAATTAAAAACTAAGAAGATTTCCAAAATACTGTAAATAAAACACAGTTACCGTCTCACCGCAGACCATCCTGTATTGATCTGCAGGTGAAATCCTATGCCTTATTTGTATAAGCAAGATTTTCGGCATTAAAACTCATACTGTGGGGTTATTCACATTGATTCGGAAAGCCAAATCGAGTCGGATTCAAAATGTTTTCTCTCAGATTCCATACATTTTGACAGATAATTTTTCGATTAAGTGAATCACCTTTAAGCCAGCTTCAGACGGAGCTGTAATAAATCGCAAGATAACATGCTGTCTCGCTCTAAATATATGAAATCTGTATTCTTGTCTTATCATGTTCCATGCTTGTAGAGTGAGTATGTATGTATAACTTCACGCCAAATCCTTTGCGGGGAAGGCAGAGAGAACGGAATGCCACATACCTCACTCGCTTCTTTAACATTCACTGCTCTTCTCATGCACGCTCGCCGGTTTCTAAGACTAATGACATCACAGATAGAACACGATCAATTTGGTCATGGCAGGTAAGTCTTGGCCTTCCTCGGCTCCTACATCCTTCCACTTTTGCGTTATTATATATCTGTTTCGTAATTGTTTCTTCTTGCATTTCTTCTTACAACGGAGCATGCCTCTTCTTATTTTAATACCGACGCTCTCATTCAATGTAACTATGTTTCGAATTACATCATTGTGAATACGGCATACAAGCGTTACGGCACAAATTTTATAGATTATAGCTGTGCCCGCGACTTCGTCCGCGCGGAATAGTTTTTTTTTAAATTATTTATTTATATTAATAAAAATAAATAAAATTTCTAAATTAAAACTAGCCTAAGTTACTCCTTATTACATCAGTTATCTGCCGGTGAAAGTCCCGTCAAAATCGGTCCAGCCGTTTCAGAGATTAGCCGGTACAAACTGACCGACGGACAGACAGACAGACAGACAAAAATTGTAAAAATATTAATTTTGGTATATGTACCGTGTATATATCCATATGCATTTAGTAAAAAGCGGTTATTTTAATATTACAAACAGACACTCCAATTTTATTTATCTGTATAGATAGAGTGAGATAGCTCTTACTATATATTATAGCTAAGATTGTGAAGGGCTTTACCATAAGTGAGAAGGAGATGTATATTCACGATAACGGGATCCTTATGCAATATGGCGGGTAGGAAGCAATACAAAAGTCACTATCTATTTTACTAATGCAAAAGTATACAGCATGACGTCATTATCAAATATATTAGGCTTATTTCACACAATGGCAGTGTAATATTCGAAAAGTCCAAAATACGGGTCAATATATTTGATACCAATGACTTTGTAAATGGCCGGGATATGGTCTCTTTATAAACTTAAAAGCTAGTAAGTTACTGTTATGTGACGCGAGTTGGGTGTGGCCCAAGTTAAAAGAGGTTCAATAGTGCAACCATATCGGGAGAATTGTAATTGTCCCAATAGTGGAAATTCGAATATTGTTAATGTTTGCTTATCAAAGTTAACTTTGTCTTCTTAATCAAGCAAGGAAAGGCTACACGATGTAAGCAGTGGTCGTCGAGTGCAGGCGATAATCTCCGTGTCCATTAGGATAGCCAGGGTCGTACAAGATAAACAACATCAGATGTCCGTCCGTAATGAAAGCCGTGGTCGTCGAGAAAATTTGAATCGGAATCGGAAGAAACACTCAAAACGCATGCAAACACAATGAAAGATACAAAACGAGTGGAGCTGTGAAGTCTGTGCTGTCAGACAACCCACAGACAAAAACTACCGTAGTGATGAATATTAATCGATTAAAAAACGAGAATCAATTATTAGACTTAACTTTATTATGTGATCTTAATAGAGAACTGTTCGATCTGATATGGTTTTGTTTAGTTTCACTCAGTTATCATTTTGGTAATAGGTTAGCGTTTTTCACTTATTTTTTTTCAGTTGATTCGCACTAATCGATTTTCAATTGAAGCGGTTGTCTAGTATCCTCGTGATAAAAACTTGTTTTAAAGATTTCTCATTCACTAGCCTTCACTAGGCTTCACTTTATTCACTGTCAATCAGGCTGATGTTTTGCATTTTGAAATAAAAAAAATATAATCCTTTTTTAACCGTTTACTGCTAGGCCCAGAAATCCCCATCTCCTTTAGATAGATAGATAGATAGATAGATTCTTTATTTGTATCTCCAGCACACACATAACAATTTGTTACAATTATGCTTATAAATGTAAGCAATACAAAGAAACATGTTCACTGTAGAGGGGGAAAAAAATCATATGTGTGCCGCAGTAACACAAAATGGCTGTAACTCAGCTACTTGTTTTGTCCTGTTGAACAAAACGCTGATTATTCTGCTACAGCCGCAGACCAACCGCGAAAAATAGGGGGTAAATGAATACGTGAATTAAATAAATCATTAAAGTCGTAATGTGCCCACTGTAGTAGATAATACATAATTACGGTAATATATAATAGGTACATCGTCGAATGTGGAGTGTTACAATCGAGGTAAATTATAATGTAAATGAAATAATAATAATAAACTATATACTCAGAGTCCATAAAAACTCGAGGATATTTTGTGGTCATGACGAAATCATATAAAATATATGTCATCTGATCTGACATAGAGAGCAAGCTACGAAACAAACAGATCCAGCCTGTAAATATCAGGTATTCCTAGATTTTGTTTAATCAATAAAAACTTTTTGTACTCATTTTTAAATGTAACTTTGGACTTCAATAGCCGTAATGGTGGTGGAATATTATTCCAACACTTAGTGGCTTGGTACCGAAAACTACCCTCGAATGCCACCGTTTTATGAGGGTGTCCTGCTAAAAGGTATCGTGTCGGCCTCGTGCTATATCTTTCATGGAATGGGCTATAGTGTAGTTTAGAGAATAGGTATTCGGGTTTTTGGTATTTAAGGACATCGAATAAAAGACACGCAAGATGCAAATTTCTTCTGGATGTCATGTTAAGAGTTAACGTGTTATTTAAATAGGGTGTTATGTGAACGCGGGGAGGAATGCTATAACAGAACCTACAACACGCATTTTGCACTCTCTGTATCAACCGTCGCGTCCTAGAATACAAGCGAGGCCCATAAACCACATCTCCGTAGTTTAATTTAGATAAAACTAAAGATTCACAGAGTGACACGCGGACTTTCTCATTCAAAAGATGCCTGATTTTATATAACACTTTGAGGCGATAAAAACAACTCCGTACTAAACTGCTAACATGACCTTCAAAACGTAGTTCACTGTCAATCATTATACCAAGATCGCAAGCATTATCGACACGGTCAACGGTCAACCTCTTCCGCCTCGCTACCGCTTGTGCCTTAAGGACCGTGTCTCCACAACCACGCAGCGTAGGCGCAGTTCATTATAATACCGGTCTATTGTATCGTTTATGATATGTAAACAACATATTGGTTCTTGTTGACTGTATTTCGTGTCGGGCGATTTGGACCATTGTTATTTAGGTGCGGTATTTTGTGTGGAATGTTGGTAGTTTTGAATTCTAACATACTAAGATTATAATATTATTATTTTTCGTACTACTTACTACCTTCACGCCAAATCCCTTGCGGGTTAAGTGGCGATAACTATATATAACTCGGAACTTACACATCTCGCTCGCTTCTTTACAATACATAGTTTTTTTCATACTCCTAGAGCTCCAGAGTACTCCGATAACATATCATCTTGATGAGAGGCAATCCACTACAGTACGCTTTTTGAGGCATTTTCTACCACGTACGGTGAAATTGTGGAATAAATTACCATCAGCGGTGTTCCCGAACAAATACGATATGGGTGCCTTTAAGAAAAGAGCCTATATTTCCCTAAAAAGACTGGCAACGGATCAGTGACCCTTTGGTGTTGCTGATGTCTATGGGTGGTGGTGACCACTTAGCATCACGTGACCCACATGCTCGTTTGATCTCTCTAATATAAAAAAAAACATACGACTCCTACATCCTTCTATTTTCGTGTTGTAAATTTAGCACATGGAATATGTCTACTAAGTTGTGCATTATAATAAATTCGAATTATTGAAGTATTTATGACTATTAATAGTGCCATAGAAAAAATATGTTTACTTGTCTGTAGTACCAAAAAACAGATCTCATATTGCATTGTCTGCACGAAAATATAAATTGATATATAAGTTTTATTGTTTGTCTGTAAAGCGTATGTCCAAACGAAATGGTTGTGTCAGAAAATCGCATTCCAGAATACATTTAGAATATGTGTACATTTTTTAAGTGAGGTAGGGCGCATCAAAGCATCCCGTCTGGGGAAGTACCTCCACCTCACAAAATACCTGTGAGTAGAACTCGACGAGTATTGGAAATTATTATCCTATCTAATGTGGTCTGGAGAGATTATTGGTACTGGGCTATTACAGAAGAAGGACGGACGCATGCCAAAACTATCATATATGAACGTTAGAGTGGCTCGCCACTCACTGGATGGACTCCCAAAACGCGAGAGAAAGTCGACCGGGGCCAACACCGGCGTGAGTGACTCATGAGTGTCGAGAGGTGTGCACCCCGCGATTTCATCTCCTATTTGTAACTAATACTAAAAACTACAATAAGTATTGTACTGCTTTGGGACTAGATGCGCCGATTATTTGTCGAAATGAAAAAAAAATCTACTGTTACACTATATAATATTGTATTATACTAGTTAAACCTTGTAATTTAATTCCCCGTAGGAACCACTTTTCTACTTTTAATTTTTTTCCTCGATTTCTAAGGATCATATCGTGATGCAGTAGCCATCCTCAAGAATAACTACCTAGTCCGGCCATAAGTTCTATTACAAGTGAATATGTATTCCTTTTTTTATGAAGATTACATTAAATAAGATTATTATAAGTCTACCTACATATTTATGGAAGTCTCAGCACAAAATAAAAAACTGATTCTATTCGAAATTTCGATTCGATTCTATACCTTTGGCTTTGATTAAAAATCCGTATCAAAGCCAAATCTAAGGATTTAGGCACTGTTTCCATGGGAATTTTAGCCAGTGCTTGCTCCATATATTTCTTAAGAGATACAATATCGGCGTGTCGTTTCAAGCAGGCCATGTGCACTAAAACTGATCATAATTTGTAGTCTAAGGAGTTCATATCTGGGCTAGACGAGGACTAGTCTTCAGCTCTTGTAAAGTCCGGAAGGTTGGTTTCGGACCAGGCTTGGGTTGTTCGTGCCTTGTGACCAGGTGCAGAATCCTGCTGGAAAGTCCACGGTACATTTATAAACAGTGTATTATTACTGAGAGGTTTCACAACACGATCTAAGATAGTCTCTTGATACACTTTGGCTGAAGTCCTTTCCTTTTTCACAAAAAAGAAGCTTTGTACTTTGTGCTTTTGTACAGACGCAGGATGCGACCACCTTGTAGCTTTCCGACCAATTGGTCGGCTTTTCTGGAACTGTGCGCGTACACTTTATCATTTTGCTTGTTGTAATGCTCTTCAATCGTGAACATTTTTTCATCAGTAAAGAGGTTATGTCTGTGCATTTCACCTGCGTATCGGGACAGAAGGCGATTTGATCGATCTACTCTCTTCAACTGTAGGTATTGATTTAGGACATGTCCTGTATATGGACGATAAGTGCCGAGCTTCAGGTCTTGTTTTATTATACGCGTCAGAGTCCTAGCGGTAATCTTCATTTCTCGCGATAAGAAGATACCTTTGTCTCACCTATTTCTATCGCCAAGCAGCTATCCTACTAATATTATAAATGCGAAAGTTTGTATGTATGGATGTTTGCTGGTCTTTCACGCTTAAACGGCTGAACGGATTTGAATGAAATTTGGCACGTAGATAGATTATGATCTGGATTAACACATAGGCTACGTTATTTGACTCCACGCGGGCAGAGCCGCGGGCAGCAGCTAGTATTTTATATAGCTGTGTTCCGGTTTGAATGGTGAGATATGGCAGAGAAATTACTGAGTAGGTACTGTGACGAAACAGTTTTAGGGCACAAGATTGGCAGCGCGTGAGTAACATGCCCGTGGTGTTGCGGGCGTCAATGGGTTGCGGTGACCGCTTACCATCGGATGCGCGGCATGCTTGTTTGCCAATCTATATATACATATATATGAATGTTTGTCTGTATGTCCTCTATCCACTCAAAAACGGCTGGGCTGATTTTGATGAAGTTTTCAGAGAATCTTCAGGTTAGCCCAGCAGGTGATACTGTGAAGTTTGGTACCGATCATATCACCCGTGGGAAGCCGGCGCGGATAGCTAATCTAGTTGTATAAAAAAGATAAAATAATTTACGAAACAGATATAAAAGATAAAGAAAGATAGAAGGATGTATGAGCCGAGGAAGGACAAGACTTACTTATCATGATCAAATTGATCGTGTTTTTTCAGAAGGCGATGTCAGGAGCTTTAGAAACTAGCGAGCGTGCATTAGAAAGCAATGAATGTTAAAGAAGCAAGTGAGGTTTGTAAGGACCGAGTCACGTGGCGCTTTTCGCTCTGCCTACCCCGCATGGGATTTGGCGTGAAGTTATGGATAGTGAAAGACGCGACTTTGACACCAACGCTCGTGGGTTCGATTCCCACACAAGACAAACATTTGCGTGCATGAACATGTCTGTTTGTCATGGTCTGGATGTTTTTAAGAGAGGTAGGGCGCATCAAAGCAGTCCGTCTGGGGAAGTACCTCCACCTCACAGGAAACCGCAATCAAATAACAACTCCCTAGAGGGTTGTGGTGTTCCTGCGTGTGAGTGAGGTCACCAGTAAGCTCCTAAGGAGTTGCTGTGTAAGCAGCAGAGGAGGCATTGCGCGAGTGATATATGTTACGACCGTTAATAGGCTGCGGTAACTGCTTTACATCAGGTGGACCGTATGCTTGTATGCCTCCAGACGTTGTAAAAAAAAAGTATCATATATATATAATAAGCATAAACATCTTGCCTGCATTCCCTGCATACAGAATACAGAGGAAACTTATTATGCTGACGTATAAATATTCATATGTAATTATTATAACAATGGGTCCGGTTAAGTCAAAATAAACTGCATACTTTTATATGAGGTTATGTTTCTTTTTTATACAATGTCAAAAGGCGCACGAGCCCACCTGATGTAAAGCGGTTACCGTAGCCTAAGAACGCTTATAATACATTAAGTATGTATATATAAGTAACTCACTCACACGCAGGAACAGAGCTGTGCAGCAGCCCTCAAAGAAGTTGTTATTTGGTTGCGGTTTTCTGTGAGGTGGAGGTACTTTCCCAGACGGGCTTTGATACGGGCCTACCTCTCTTAGCAACATCCAGACCAAGACAGACATGTTCACGCGCACAAATTGTCCTGTGTGGGAATCGAACCCACGAGCGTTGGTATTAAAGCAGTGTAACAACGCCTTTCACCACTGCGCCACCGAGCTCACACATATATGTATGCACAGTTTATTATTCTTTTTTATATTTTTATACGCTTTATGTGATTTTTCTGTTTCATAGTAATCTCGGAACCTATTCTCTTACCTTTTCTTGTATCGCCTATACCACATTATTATACCAAACAGTAGGTACCAGTATTCATGAATTGAACATAGAATTCCTAGGCTATTGAGTGTATCAAACACTTTACAAGTCTATTCACAAAAGACTAAAGTGTATTCTATTCAATAATCCCAACAAATACACAAAATAATATTATTAGGGCAGTAGTTAAGTTTTAACATACGACAGATTTGTTAATTATGTATTCTCCTCAATTACTGAGGTAGGCACAGTCAGTAATGTACATGTGCTTTTACGACACTGTAAAAAGTTTTCTATCAATGACTCTAAGGTTGGCTGGTAGAGATCCCTTATGGGATAAGTCCGCCTATGTACCATTGTCTCTTTTTGTGCTCATTGTTATTGTGTATTTCTTAATGTACATTAAAGATATTACAAAGAAACAAACAAACTGATTCGTATCTATTTAGTTCTCCAGAGTAAAAATTAGAACTAGTCAAATATAAATTATAATTATATATACAATTATATCCTAATATATGTCTTATTCATGTCTTATTGTTGTAGTTAAGTACGCACTACTATTCTATACTATTCTTATTTTACATTGTAGGTAATTATTACATATGTATCATTGCATTTGTAGCAGTGATCTCATTGCATTTGTGTCAAACCTCAGTGGTTTATAAAATGCGTCAATGTTGTTTATATATAATGTTTATGTAAACTGGTGTAATAAATAAATAAAATAAATAATGCGATACTGAAAATTTCTTTGTAATATCTATCTCTATTTTTACGCCATGCGAATCAAGCGCCGTAGGGGTTCCGTTGGCAATGATAGTAGTTCAGCAGCAGCAGATAAGGAATCGGCCTTTTTGCCACTTCACTGTGGTTCGCGGTTCGGATCCCGGCGGAGGCATGCACCACTAAATTAGTTTTTTCAGATTTATGCACATATTTATCACTTGCTCGGTGGCGAAGGTAAACATCGTAAGGAACACCTCTAAGAAATCATTCAAAAGAAGTGTAACCGAACCTAAGGAAGATCTGGTTTTCCTTCTGCGTTTTGAAGATCTGGCGACAGTTGCTCCATGTAAAAATCGTAAGCTTCGCTAGATCTTTAGGCTTAGCGGACCCCACAAATTCTAATGGATTTAGAAACGGGAAAACGTGAAGAAGTAAATTAGGGTTCCATTGGCACTATCTGGGCACGGGACCCTAAATAAGAGTAACGGTAATTTATGACATATCTATAAATTACTTTCATATGATCATCAATTCCCTTGCGGAATAGGCAGAGCGTACCGAGCGCCACAAGACTCGGCCCTTACACACCTCACTGCCTTCCTTAACATAGCTCTGTTCCCAGGGCAGGACACCATTCAAACTACAACTTAATTTTCTGTGCCACTTTGAAGTCCATTTGCGAATGTGCTGAGAGTTAATTTTAAAGATAATTACCCCTACTACTAGAGCCATAGAGAGAGGGGAGTATCACTAATTTAAGTTTATTTGAACATTTTCTAAACCATTTCTAAAACATTTTCTAAAAAAGGTAGTAAAAGACCGCGAGCGTCAAAGGACGCTCGAAATGTATGGATAACAGTATATAACGGTCCTTGAACCCGGTTCCATTGAACCCTTCAGCATAAAAATGTCCTATTTATATGAACTTTGTATACTGTCAAAATATACTACATGTGCTTTGAACTAACTAACATGAATACAATGTCTCTACTTATCTTTAAAACATGCGCGTAGCAATAGACTACTCGTTGTCCCGGCTCCGCCTGCCAACTGACGGGTCGTGATCAGGTACTCTGTGTGGTGGCATTTAAGACATGAGCTGATGCGATTTACAATTACGTAAACAATTCACGGCAACTTTTCCCCTGCCTCATTATCATCATCATCTCAGTCCGTATCCGTCCACTGCTGAACATAGGCATCCCCTATACAGTACTTAACATTAGTCTTGATCCTGTCCCACCTTCATCCATGGACTCTCTACAAAACTTTTACTGTCGTCGCTCCATCTAGTGGGTGGGTCGTCCCACACTGCATGTACCAATATGGGGATGCCATTCTAGAAACTTTCTTCCCTAGCGTTTGTCGTTCTACGAACTATGTGGCTTGCTCACTGCTGCTTCAGCTTGCTTATCGTTTTAGCTATGTAGTTCTACTGCGGGATATCCGCATACACTAAACTACATAGCTCATTTCTGATTTTATAACGCAAAGAGATCCAGAGCATAGTTTTTTTCCATAGCAGGTACTCGTATCTGGCAGACAACGTGTTAAGAGCTACCGCTCTTAACAAAGTAGCCTGTCTGGGGAAGTAACTCCACCTCACATAAAACTACAACCAAATAACCTAAACCCAACCGTAGAGGTGGCATGTAATGATACTTGTGTATTGCAAATGTCATAGGCAATATTAACTGCTTTACATAGGGTGGGTAGTATGCTATTACATTGTATAAAAATGTATGAATCCCGCTGCAAGCTTATGAATTATTTCATACCAATTGTAGTAAATGAAGACAAAATAATTTCCATTTTATGTTCGTGTTTTAGAATAGCTTTCCACCTCCGCTGCCAACGCTCGCTGTTGCTAAACCTTTGGACGTACGGACACCTTGCTAGAGGTTAAAAATATATTTTAATTTACCACTCGATGTCATCGTTGTGAGCTCGATGGCGTAGTTGAGTGTCATTCTCCACACGTAGGTTAAGCAACTTCGACCGCAACCTATCTTTGTCACTCATGTACCCGTGGTATCGTTACTCATCAACAGCTGGGCACAACTTGCACTGCGGGGTTTATTTTTATTATTCTTTGTTCACGGGTATTATCCCGGGCATTTGATAGGCGTGCATGGGGATGTACATCTAACGCGTAGAGGCCTCTTTAAATAGGTTAACGTAATGTATAACTCCTGCCGTGGCCGGCCCTAGGGAGTATTGATGAAACCATTATGTCCATGAGCAGAGGTATTGGGACTATTGCCAATGTGTAGGAAATTATTGGTCTATTGTGAAGAGGTCTGGAGGGAGCATTGGTACAGGTCATTCAGAATTCATTTATTCATTGCAGAAACATGGTGTAAGAGGCAATGATATTATGTTGACGAGCTCGGTGGCGCAGTGGTGAAACGCGTTGTAACACTACTTTGACACCAACGCTCGTGGGTTCGATTCCCACACAGTACAAACATTTGTGTGCATGAACATGTCTGTTTGTCCGGGTCTGGGTATTTTCTACGTATAATAAGTATGTATTTACAAAAAAAAAATGTATTTACGTATGTTTATCAGTTGTGTAGTGCCCATAACACAAGCTTCGCTTACTTTGGGGCTAGATGGCGCTGTGCAATTTGTCCGAGAATATTTATTATTATTACAGTATAACATCATTGGTAAGAGAGTTGTTATAATATTCCTATAAAATGTGATCAAACATGCTTCGTCAAACATGACATGCAATATAAATACTCTAATTCTAACACAATGAACTTATTTACATACAAAATTGATATTAATTGAATGTATCATCTGTAATTTATAAATTCGGTAACATTATACAATACTTAATATTTAGCCATTGGAATAATTTTAATTTAAAAGGTTTCACAACATTTTTATATCACATGGAATTTTATTAAATATTTTAACAATTACTTCACTAAACAATTACTTTGGAATTTATTGGAATTGGTATTACAGAATATGGACGGATGCCTGCCATAACTATCATATCAGATTGTTAATATTGTTGTATTGTTATACTGATGTACATTTATTGTAATGGCAATTGAAAAAGAACCAATTCGTGACCAATATCATTTTCCATTTTTTTTTTATACAACGTCTGGAGGCATACAAGCATACAACCCACCTGATGTAAAGCGATCACCGTAACCTATGAATGCTTGTATTACATTACGTATCACTCGCGCTATGCCAAATCTGCTGTTAACACAGCAACACCTTAGGAGGTTGCTGGTGACCTCATTCATACGCAGGAACACAATGAAAGTTGTAATTTGACCGTGGTTTTCTGTAAGGTGGAGGTACTTCCCCTGTCTGGCTACATTCATGCGCCCTACGTCTCTTAAAAACACCCGGACCAAGACAATGACACTTGCTCGTGAACACAAATATTTGTCTTGTGTGGGAATCGAACTCACGAGCGTTGGTGTCAAAGTCGTGTTATATAGTCGCGTAAAATTGAAGCTGTAATAAATTAAGAAAATACAATAACATTTGATTTTAAAAATGAATGACATGTCTAAGTAGCCCAATGGAAAATAGAGATTTCTTTTTATCTACCATTTTATTCCCGAGGCATCACAGAACCGTGGTAGCGCCAACTACACCCGGAACGGTTTATGATCCGTTCGGAAATTATTGCCAGAGTCCTGGTTTCCACCAGAGTGGAGATAAGGTTTCGTACGAATGACAGCCGCTTTACAGCGCTTGATGCTTCAAATGTATGAATACATCTTTATTTCAGCCACGTGAAGAAAATTGGGGAGACGCGCCTAAAGCGGAAAATGTGATGCTAGCTGTATTTCCTTATGACAACTTCAGCAGGCATATAAATACTCGTATATGACCCACCTAAAGCAGTTCCAATACTATATAACATTCTTCATTGCACTACAACGAAATTATTTATAATTAAAGTACAAAAGGCGGTCTTATCGCATAGCAATCTCTGTGATGAGAAGACAATAAAAAAAACAAATGTGCTTTAGACCACACGATTGAAGTAAAACTTACAGACAATAGGCAATTTAATATCCATCGCGCTCGCGACGGACAGACGGACGCACGCACGCACGCACGAAGAGTGTTCACTGGGAATTTCACTTGGTTCTTCTTCTTCCCCATGGTGTTGTTATTTGGCTGCGGCGTTTAGTGAGGTGGAGGCAGTTCCCCATGCGGACTGCTTTGATGTGCCCTACCTCTGTTACTTATTTTATTATTTTATGTATTTATATGTTTGACAAATCACGTTTCTTAATCCATTAGCATCAGCGGGTTCCACTACTTAAGCGTAAGGATTTGGCGAAGATACTGATTTTGACATGGGACGACTACTGTCAGACCTTCATAAGCCAAACGTTTCTTAGGTGACGTCACACGTCCTTTGTTATATACTCGTAGTTTCCTTTTTATCCGACAACAAATAAACAAACTTCCGTTTTTGTATATATACATACATGTAGAGTATATATAGATAGAGTTCCATTTACGGTGAGTAGTTGCAGAGGTAGGGTGGGAGGTGACATCACGCGAGTGATACTTAATGTATTACCACCGCTCATAGGCTACGATAACCACTTTACATCAGGTGGACCGTTTGCTTGTGTGTCCCAACGTTGTATGAAAAAAATATATAGAATAATACATGTGTTGAAACATTTCCATACATCACTGTCAGACAGATATTCGATGATTCTGTAATAAGCCTTTTTACATAGAGTATTTCTGAATTCGAATATGTTGTCAGGCAAGGACAGAACTGTTTCAGGTAATTTATTCTAGAATCGAATACAATTTACAACAAAAGATCTACTAGTAGTATGGAAGGTACACCGCAGATGTGGAAAGACGAGTGAGTGCTGGGAATAGTGTGAATGGAGCGTTGGGAAAACTTCTTGGCAGTAAAAACCTGAGCCAGAAGGCACAACTCGCTATTCACAATGCAGTGCTGGTCCCAACGCTAACTTATGGAAGCGAGAGCTGGATATGGCAGAAAGAGCATGAAACGCTGTCGAAATGCGAGCGCTACGCAAAATTTGTGGCGTAAGGTTTGTAGACCGTATTCGCAATGATGATGTTAGAAACAGAGTTGGTCTGAAAGAGAGCGTCGGTGTTAAAATAAGAAGTGGCATGCTCCGTTGGTTCTGACATGTAGAAAGAATGCAGGATGAAAGAATGACGAAGCAGATATACAACGCAAAAGTAGAAGGATGTAGGAGCCGAGGAAGGCCAAGACTTACCTACCATGACCAAATTAGTCGTGTTCTATCAGAAGGTAATGTCAGGAGCCCTAGAAACCGGCAAGCGTACATGAGAAGAGCAATAAATGTTAAAGAAGCGAATAAGATATTTAAGGATCGAGTCACGTGGCGCTCGGTTCTCTCTGCCTACCCCGCAAGGGATTTGGCGTGAAGTTATAGAGAGATAGATAGATCTACTAATATTAACAAGCCGATGTATCGGCATACATTCATTGTATATACAAAATTGTAAATATTCGAATAAGGATCAATTTTGAACTCTATTAAAACAAGAAAGCAATCCAACTTTCAACACTTTAACGTAACATTATTATTAAAAATGTTGCCATAGCATTAAAATCTGCTTATCCCATCAAAAACTTTAACATCATTAATAAAACCAATGTTAATTTTTGGCAAAACAAAACTCAAAAGATTGCAATCTTCGGTTTGTTTAATTTAACAACACTGCAGTGAGATGATTAAACGTTGGAATATACACCTTGTCGGATCGGAATAAGGATGGTCACGGTAAAAGCAATCTAAACTTTGGGCGGGGCGCGCTGAAATATAAGCGATGATCACGAACGTAGTCCTGGAGACATAGTATATTATTTTTAAACTACCAAGTACTTAAATAATATATATAATTGGTCTGAAAGAGAGTATCGGAGTTAAGATAAAGAAAAGGCATGCTCCGTTGGTTCGGACATATAGAGGAAAGAATGCAGGATGTAAGAATGACGAAACAGATATTACAATGCGAAAGTGGAAGGATGTAGGAGCCGAGGAAGACTAAGACTAACCTACCATGACCACATTGGTTGTGTTTTATCAGAAGGTGATGTCAGCCCTTAGAACCGGCAAGGGTGCATGAAAAGAACTATGAATGTTAGAGAAGCGAGTGAAGTGTGTAAGGACCGCGTCTTATGGCGCTCGGTTTTCTCTGCCTACCCCGCAAGGGATCTATTTTATTTGCTTCTTCAATCACGTACATAAAATACATATGTTAAAAATAAAACATTTATATTTTTTTCGCAACACGAAGCTAGTAGGTAATAAAAACGTTTATCGTAAAATTGATACAATATCATAATATATTTTTATGTAATTATATGATTATCACATAAAAATATATTTGCGATGTAAGTGGCACACCAAAGCTTATTTCAGAGCCAAAACAGAAGAAGTGAACGTCAAAATATATATTTAAAAAAAAGGTTATTAGATATGTTATTAGATATGGCGGAAAAAGACATACTATTGTATTAAAGATTTTCTTAATGACAAATTTGAAATGTAAATTTTAATACTCTTGATGACTATAAATTAATTATTTAACATAAATTACAATATTTGCATGTCTAAAGGGTGAATATGGTTTATCTACGTAAACATCACATATAACTATCATGTGTACCTGTATTCGTAAATAAAGACATTGCTTGATGTGAAGCAAATACCGAATTAATTATAATAATAATTAGCTTACCAACGCAGGCAATACATGAAGTATCACTCGAACGATACCATCTCAGCTGCTAACACAGTTCGCTTTAGGGACTAACTGATAACCTCACTCACTCACTGGAATACAGCAATCTTACAGGGAGTTATTATTTGACTGTAGCTTTCTGTGGGGTGGAGGCCCAAGGAGGACTGCTTTGCTCCGCTCTACCTCTCAAAACACTCAGATAAAGAGAAACAGACTAATGGAATCTACAAATGTTAAAGTAGCGTTAATAATCACTGCGCCATCGAGCTCGTTAAAGTTTTGTAAAAAACGGCCAAGTGCGAGTCGGTCTCGCGCACGAAGGGTTCCGTACCATTATCTATAAAAACCGCAAAAAAAAAACACGGTTGTTGTATGGGAGCCCCCCTTAAATATTTGTTTTATTTTAATTGCATTATTTATTTTTAAAGTGAATATGTAACTAAATATTTTGTGAATATTTCAAGCGTCTACCTGTTGCCGTTATCAATATCGAGCAAAAACGAGCAAAAAAAATCACGTTTGTTGTATGTGAGCTCCCTCAAATATTTATTTTATTCTATTTTTTAGTATTTGTTGTTATAGCGACAATAGAAATACATCATCTGTGAAAATTTCAACTGTCTAACTATCACGGTTCATGAGACACTGGTGACAGACGGACGGACGGACGGACAGCGGAGTCTCAGTAATAGGGTCTGTTTTACCCTTATGGGTACAGAACCCTAAAATTAATCTGTGATACTTCATTATTTTATAACATACTTCGATGAATCATTATCACATTCCTTGAAGTATTTTATAAAATAATGAAGTAAATTGAATACGCGTTCCCTGTCCCCTAGACTAAAAGGGTCGGTGCTAAGAGTAATTTCAGTTGATTCAGATTGATGCACAGTGGCGACGCAGTTTAATTGGTTTCGCGTATTTGCGAGCACACAAACAGACACAATTCATGTTTGACAGAAACCGACATTGTGCCTTCAGGCTAATTTTTATCTTGAAATGGGGGTCCATTGAAGTTGGCTCTGCTTTTTTCATACATAGTCCGGATGCATACAATTATATATCCCGCCTGACCTGTAAACTGGTTACACATCTCTCCAAGAAGTTGTTATTAAGGGTCCGGTTTCCTGTAAAGTGGACATACTTTCTCAGCCGGGTTCCTTTGATGCACCCTACCTCTCTCATAAATCTCCAGACCAAGATAAACGGATATATCATGGATACAAATGTTTGTCCCGTGTGAGAGTCGAACCCACGAACTTTCGTCGTCGTAGTTGAATATAAGTATTTATTCCATAATTCACTCCATTTCAAAATTAGCATCTTGGCAAATCCTTAGGCTTAGAAAACGGATTCCACCAATCTTAATGTATTAGGAAACGGTATAATGTTACGTAGAAGAATTAGGAGTATTAGGAAGTTAAATGATTAAATAAGCCAACTATAGTCTCAACGCTCCTCAACTTTCGTAGCCCTTCATCATTCTTCTTTAGATGGAGGTTCACCAGTCGGAACTTCAAAAGACCATCTGTTGCCAGGCCCTTTCAAATACCTTCCAACGTTTGGTCATTTTTTTATACCACTAAGGTGGCGAACAAGCATACGGCCTGCCTAATGGTAAGCAATTACCGTAACCACTTGGACATTTGCAACACCGGGGGTGTCACTCTTGCGACCGACCCTGTAAGAACCTCTTCACGCCTTTCTTGAAGAACTCCATACTGTTGCCCCTTTGAAAAAGTCCCTAGTCCCTCGGCAGGGAGCTCATTCCACAACTTAATAGTTCTCGGTAGAAAACTTCTCAGGAGCACAGTACGCGGCCATTGCAGTTCCAGTGTATGAGGGTGAACTCCCAGCCGTCGGCAAGCTATGCGATTGTAAAACGAGGCTGTTGTCATCATATCGAACAACTCATCAGAACACAACCCATTGTACAATCGGTAGAACATTCAAATGGAGGTGAAATCTCTCCTTAAACTCAAGGGCTCAATACCGTGTATGAGTTTAGGATCATCGACGACTCTCACAGCTCGTCTTTGCACCGAGACGCAAGGTCCTAGCTGGTAACCCGCCCGGAGATGACTACAGTTTACACTTTATATTGTAAAGGATTTTTGCCGCTCTGACCTTCTAACGGCCTTCAACCTGCCCTCTTAAAAAGCCCTTTACCGCCCGACTGGACTATAACAAAAGACATTAAGAATCTTGTAAGAAGCCTTTAGAAGAACCCTCTACTGTCCAAGTCTTAATGATAAAGATAAAATTCTTTCTAAAGAACACTAACACTAGGATTAATGATGTAGTGTTGGAGCAAGTGGATGAGATTGTATATCTTGGAAGTGCTTAAGGCAGCGATGGAAGGTACACCGCTGATGTGGAGAGACGAGTGAGTGTAGGGAATAGGGTGAATGGAGCGTTGGGTAAACATCTAGGCAGCCGAAATCAGTGTTATCAAATTAGGCAGTGTTAATCCCAACGCTAACTTATGGAAGTGAGAGCTGGGTATGGCAGAGAGAAAGTAGAATAAATGCAGTCGAGATAGGAGCATTGCGCAAAATTTGTAGCATAAATCTTGCTGACCGCGTTCGTAATGAAGACGTGAGAGAAAGAGTTGGTCTGAAAGAGAGCGTCGGTGTTAAAATAAGAACATCATCATTGGGAATACGGTCTACAAGTGTGACCACAAATTTTGCGCAATGCTCGCATTTCGGCCACGTTTATTCTAAGTTCATGGTCTCTCTGCCATACCCAGCTCCCACTTTCATAAGTTAGCACTATATTATGCATAGCCAGCTGTGCCTTCTGGTTCAAGTTTTTACTGGCAAGTAGTTTTCCCTGCGCTCCATTCGACTATTCCCAGCACTCACTCGTCTTTCCACATCTGCGTTGTACCTTCCATCCCTGCTGAAAGTGCATGCAAGATATACAACCTCCATTTGTTCCAACACTTCATCATCAACCGTAATCCTAACATTGGTTCTAGTTTCTTCTCTTCCGAATGCCATTATCTTCGGTTTCTTCGCATTCAATAGTAAGCCTTTCTCCATATAGTCGTCTTTCATCATTTTGCCCAGTGTTTGCAGTTCAGATGGTGTTTCTGCTGCGGCATCGTCTAAATACAGCAGACAGTTCACCACTAGGCCACCCATGCGCATACCCACATTCGTTGGCCTTATTTTCTGAAGACAACTATTGAGATAGAGAATAAACAATCTAGCAGATAATATGCAAACCTGTTTGACACCAATTTTGACATCAAACCAGGGATGCTACTTTAACTTCAAAGTTCGTGGATTCCATCGCTGGACAAACATGGTGTGTATGACCATATCTATTTATGTTTATCTGAGCGTTTTTAAGAGAGAGAGAGATAGCATATAAGCAGCCCGTCTGCGTTAGTATCTCCACCTCACAGAAAGTCAAATATTTCTCTGGTGGGTTGTTATGTTCTTGCGTGTGAGAGTTGTGGAATAGCTGTGTTAGCCGCAGAAGTACAGGTGGCATCGTGCTAGTTCACCGCTAGGCTACGGTAATCGCTGTACATCAAGTGGGTCGTATGCTTGTATGCGTCTCGAAGTTGTATAAAAAAAACAATCAAGCGTTACTTTGAAGTTATCCTACTGTTTATTACCTCTACTGCGGCAGTATGAAGCCTAGCATTTAAGTAAATTTTTATTAATTAAAATCTGAATAATTAAAATATTTCATTCATTGGTTTCCACAATAAATATTCACAATTAAACAGCATTCATTATTTCAATGTAACAATAAATAGGTTTCGTTTGTTCGGTTGGTACACCAATCAGTCATTGTTATGTTGGTAAGCAGTGTTCGAAATACACACACAATGCGTTCCATTTATGAGAAATTGTCACACTGAGTTTATTTCTTTATTATCCGTTTTTTGCATGTTTTCATTTGATTCACTTGTATGTGCTGATTATTTCTTTCGAGGTATTAAAATTGATACGTTATGGAGATCGTTATAGAAAATGTAGGAGCCGTGGAAGACTCACCTACCATGACCAAATTGATCGTATTTTATCAGAAGGTGATGTTAAGAGCCCTAGGAATTGGCAAGCGTATATGAAACGGTCTATGAATGTTAAATAAGCGAGTGAGGTGTGAAAGGACCGCGTCTTATGTCGCTCGATATTCTCGACCCACCCGCATTTGCGAAAAATGGACGGACCGAATTTATTTCGTTTTGAATAGCCTTTTGTACATTTTTAGGGTTCCGTACCCAAAGGGTAAAACGGAACCCTATTACTGAGGCTCCGCTGTCCGTCCGTCCGTCCGTCTGTCCGTCTGTCACCAGGCTGTATCTCATGAACCGTGATAGTTAGACAGTTGAAATTTTCACAGATGATGTATTTCTGTTGCCGCTATAACAACAAATACTAAAAAATAGAATAAAATAAATATGGGGGCTCCCATACAACAAACGTGATTTTTTTGCCTTTTTATAGATAATGGTACGGAACCTTTCATGCGCAAGTCCCACTCGCACCTGGCCGATTTTTTTTGATAACGGCAGCAGGTAGATGCTTGTAATATTCACGGAATATTTAGTTATACATTCTGTGTACTAAGTATCGGGAATTTGTCAATAAAACAAAAAATACAAATTATTCATCTAAATTTATTTTATCGCCTTCAAAGTAGGCCCCATCGCTTGCAATACAACATCTCCACCGCTTCACCCAGTCTTCCATACATTTTTCATAGGCTATTTGCGGTATGGCCTTTAGCTCATTCAGCGAATTTTCTTTTATGGCTTCTATCGACTCAAAACGTTTTCCTCGAAGTGGTAATTTTAACTTGGGAAATAAAAAAAAGTCAGACGGAGCCATATCAGGTGAATACGGTGCTTGGTCGAGAACTTTTGTTGAATTTTTCGCTAAAAACTCTTTCACTATAATGGCTGTGTGTGATGGTGCATTATCATGGTGCAGCATCCATGAGTTGTGTTGCCACAAATCTGGACGTTTTCGGCGGATACTCTCACGCAAACGCTTCATGACGCCTAAATAATATTCTTTATTCACTGTTTCTCCCTCTGGAAGGAATTCGGAGTGAACCACACCACGGTAGTCAAAAAAAACTGTCAGCATCACCTTGATTTTGGAGCGACTTTGCCGCGGTTTTTTGGGTTTCGGCTCGTTTTCGAGACGCCATTCTGAAGACTGTTGGCTTGTTTGCATGTCGTACTCATAAACCCATGTCTCGTCGCCAGTTATTATACGTTTCATAAAGGTCGGATCCGTAGAAGCTCGGGAAACCATGTCTTCAGCGACATGCTTTCGCTGCGCTTTTTGAACAAAATTGAGCTCTTTTGGAACTAGTCGAGCGGCGACGCGTTTCATGCCTAAAATGTCAATGAGAATGTTGTGGACGGACTTAAAAGATATGTTCACCTCACTAGCCAACTCTCTCAGACTCATACGTCGATTTTCGAGCACTAGCTTCTTGATTCTGTCGATGTTTTCTCTGGTCGTAGCGGTTGAAGGTCTACCAGAACGAGGCAAGTCTACTACTACTTCTCGGCCTTCTTTAAAAGCCTTATACCATTCATAAGCCGTTGTTTTCGATATACACGATTCGCCGTAGGTATTTCGCAACATTTTTAGTGATTCACCACATGAAATATCATTTGAAACACAAAATTTAAGGCACACTCTTTGTTCAACAATATTTTCCATTGTAAAAATCGCCGAGGACTCAAAACTATGACCAACAAAAAGTGTAGTTTAAAACAAATTAAATGACAGATCCCGCTCAAATTTTGCGCGCTAAATCAGTACAGTGCTACCAACATGCAGTAAAAAAATTAGAACGACCTCTTTTACGCGGGTCTTTTTATTGACATATTCCCGATACTTTTTACACAGAGTAGTATATTCACTTTAAGAAGAAATAATTAAATTAATATAAAACATATATTTAAGGGCGGCTCCCATACAACAAACGTGATTTTTTCGCCGTTTTTATGGATAATGGTACGGAACCCTTCGTGCGCGAGTCCGACTCGCACTTGGCCGATTATTATTTGATCGCTGTGTGTGACTTGACATTTACATTATAGAAATCATTGCAGAAAGCGGAAGTGGTGGGATGTAGAAGCCGGGAAAGACCAAGACTCACCTACCATGACCAAATTGGCCGTGTTTTATCAGAAGGTGATGTCAGGAGCTCTAGGGACCGGCGAGGGTGCATGAAAAGAGCTATGAATGTTAAAGAAGCGAGCTAAGTGCGTAAGACTGCGTCTTATGGTGCTCAGTTGTTTCTGCGTACCACGTAAGGGCTTGAAGGTATACATACAAACTTTACAGAAAGCACTTTTTTAGGGGAGTGGTGATATCGGTAGGGGCCGCCCTAGACGCAAACATATTGATCAAATTGGTAATGTGCTGAAAAATGACCATATCAAAAGCATCCAAAACCGAAAAGCCTACATAAGGAGGTTGATCAGTGTAGAACAAGGTAGGTAGGTGTACTGAGAGGTACGTTTAGATCGGTGCACCTGGTGTTCCATAATCTCTGTCTACCTCAATGGAAGACAGGCGTGATAATATGTATGTTTAAAACTTGGTCATTTGAGTGTTGCTGAAACGACTATAAAATAGTATAGTACCATCGAATTGGTCTGATGATGGAGATCGGAAACTTCACCAATGTAATTAAATCTAAATAGCCGAAATAAAAATTCGCCTAATTGTATTGATGTAAAACTTGGTAATTTGAGTGTTGCTGAAACGACTATACAATAATATAGTACCATCGAATTGGTCTAATGATGGAGATCGGAAACTTCATCAATGTAATTAAATCTAAGGAACCGAAATGATAATACGTCTAATTGTATCGATGTATAACTTGGTAAATTGAGTGTAGTTGAAACCACTGTAAAACTATATAGTACCATTAAAATGGTCTGATAATGGAGATCGAAAACTTTGCCAATGTAATTAAATCTAAGAAACCGAAATAAAAATACGCCTAATTGTATTGATGTAAAACTTGGTAAGTTGTGTTTTGCTGAAACACCTATACAATAATATAGTACCACCGAATAGGTATGATGATGGAGATCGGAAACTTCACCAATGTAATTAAATCTAAGGAACGGAAATGAAAATTTGTCTAATTGTATCGATGTAAAACTTGTTAATTTGAGTGTAGTTGAAACTACTATAAAATAAAATAGTACTATCAAAATGGTCTGATGATGATGATCGGAAACTTCATCAATGTAATTAAATCTAAGGAACGGAAATGAAAATTCGTCTAATTGTATCGATGTAAAACTTGTTAATTTGAGTGTAGTTGAAACTACTATAAAATAAAATAGTACTATCAAAATGGTCTGATGACGGTGATCGGAAACTTCGTCAATGTAATTAAATCTAAGGAACCGAAATAACAATACGTATAATTGTATAGATGTAAAACTTGGAAATTTGAGTGTTGCTGAAACGACTATACAAAAATATAGTACTATCGAATTGGTCTGATGATGGAGATCGGAAACTTTACCAATGTAATTAAATCTAAGCAGCCGAAATAAAAATAAGCCTAATTGCATTGATGTAAAGCTTGGTAATTTAAGTGTTGCTGAAACGACTATATAATAATATAGTACCATCGAATTGGTCTGATGATGGAGATCAGAAACTTCACCAATGTAATTAATCTAAGGAACCGAAATAAAAATACGCCTAATTGTATCGATGTAAAATTTGGTAATTTGAGTGTTGCTGAAACGACTATGCAATAATATAGTACCATCGAATTGGTCTAATGGTGTTCATCAATGTAATTAAATCTAAGGAACGGAAATGAAAATTCGTCTAATTATATCGATGTAAAACTTGTTAATTTGTGTGTAGTTGAAACTACTATAAAATAAAATAGTACCATCGAAATGGTCTGATGATGGTGATCGGAAACTTCATCAATGTAATTAAATCTAAGGAACCGAAATAAAAATACGTATAATTAATTGTATTGATGTAAAACTTGGAAATTTGAGTGTAGTTGAAACCACTATAAAATAATATAGTACCGTCGAAATGGTCTGATGATGGAGATCGGAAACTTCATCAATGTAATTAAATCCAAGTACCGTAATGAAAATACGCCTAATTGTATGTATATGTATGTATGTATGTATATCTTCACGCCAAGTCCCTTGCGGGGTAGGCAGAGAGAACCGAGCGCCATAAGACGCGGTCCTTGCATACTTCACTCGCTTTTGTGACATTCATAGCTCTTTTCATGCACGCTCGCCGGTTCCTGGGGCATCTGACATCACCTTCTGATAAAAAACGACCAATTTGGTCAAGGTAGGTTAGTCTCGGACTTCCTCGGCTCCTACATCCTTCCACTTTTGCATTGTATATCTGTTTCGTCATTCTTTCGTCCCGCATTCTTTCTACATGTCCGAACCAACGGAGCATGCCCTTTCTTATCTTAACACCGACACTCTCTTTTAGACCAACTTTTTGTCTCACGTCTTCATTACGAACGCGGTCAGCAAGCGTTATGCCACAAATTTTGCGCAATGCTCGCATCTCGACCGCATTTTTTCTACTTTCATGCTCTCTCTGCCATACCCAGCTCTCATTGTATTGATGTAAAACTTGGTAATTTGAATGTTGCTGAAACCACTATACAATAATATAGTACCATCGAATTGGCCTGGTGATGAAAGAAGTAAATTCGTGTAACCACATAATGTCCACCCAGTAATTTCTCTGCCATTACCCTTCAAACCTGTGTGGGAATCGAACCGACGAGCGTTGGTGTGAACGTAGCGTTACTTAGTAGTTACGTAGCATAACAAAATTCATATTATCGACTAAAAAATGTCAAACACCAAAGTCCTTTGACATTTCATTATTAAAAAAAACTGTTTATTGATCCTTATTGACACCCGTGAGGTATTTCATGGCGCCAGTTGACCGCCAAACTTTATGGCGCTAATTACCATACAAGACCGACGTATACAGCGTGTTACATTTATTATTTTCATTTTTTTTTATATACTACGTCGGGAGGCATACAAGCATACGGCCCACCTGATGTAAAGCGGGTACCGTAGCCTGTAGGTCAGTTCATTATCCACTAGACTATCACGACTCCCCGACTGCTCAAGTCTATAATGTATTAATACAAGAAATAAAATTATTTTAGTGACGTATGCTGTTTTGCTTACATTACAAATGCTTATGATAATAAAATCATAAGAGAGGTAGGGCGCATAAAATCAGCCCGTCTGCGGAAGTGCCTCCACCTCACAGAAATTCGCAGCCAAATAACAACTCCGTAGAGGGTTGTTGTGTTCCTACGGGTGAGTGGGGTCATCAGTTAAGGAGTAGCCATGTTCACAACAGAAGTAGCATCGCGCGATTGATACTTATTGTGTTGCGAGCGTTTATTGGCTACGGTAACCGCTTTCCGTCAGATAGGCCGTGCGTATGGTTTTGGAAATTGTACTTATAAAAAAAAAATCGGCCAAGTGCGAGTCGGACTCGCGCACGAAGGATATATATAAGTACCTATATTTTTTTAAAACGTCGGGGAGCATACGGCTCACCTAATGTAAACACAAGCATTCATAGACTACGGTAATCGACCGTAGTCTATGAATGCTTGTAATACATTGAGTATCACTCGCGCGATGCCATCTCTGCCGCTAACACAGCAACCCCTTAGGAGCTTACTAGTAATCTCGCTCAACACAACACAACTCTTCAAAGAATTGTTATTTGACTGCGGTTTTCTGTGTGGTGGACGTACTTCTCCAGACGGGCCCTTCCTCTTCGCGCTATCCCGTTTCCTAATCCATTAGGATTCGCTACCTAAGCCTAAGGATATTGCGTAGACACGAATTTTTACATGGAGCGACTGCTGTCAGACCTCCACAACCCATATGGAAAACCAGATCTTTATTAGGTAAGGCCTTACGAAATATAATTTCTTGGATGTGCGGTTTTCCTCACGATGTTTTCCTTCAAGCGCCGAGCAAGTGATAAATATGTATATAAAACCGAAAATACGAATTTAGTGGTACTTGCCTACACCAAGATTCGAAACGGGGAACAGGTGATCCGTTCACCGGTTCCTCATCCACTGCACAATCACTGCTCGTTCACTTTCCTAGACAGACTACCTCTCATAAACTATCATCCTGTATATACATACAGATACAGTTGTGACGCCATACAATAAACATTGCATACTAATTTTTGCTTCCTGTCTTCAGTTGTCCAAACATCTCCACAAAATATGGCGGGACCACTTTCCAAAGTTTGTGTCTCGCATTTTAATTATGTGTAGGGTAAACCATTCAATTATTGACAATATAAGAAGTAATCATCAAATAATCAGAAAAATTTAAAGTCAAATGGAATCAAATATGATTAAAATTAGAAAAAAAAAATGCGCGGCAAATTACTTGAACATGCGCAGTAGCTATTATTAGCTGTCCCATTTCACAAATTTTATATGGAACCTGCGCAGAACGACGCCATCTTTGCTCAAGTTTGCCACGTACTAACTTCTATTCTGTTTGTAGTATTAACTGCCTAAAATTATGAATTATTATTAAGAATTTTAGGTGTCATGTTGTGCATATCTATAATTGATGTAAACTCTAGATTAAGATCTTTTACAATTAATCAATTAAATGTCTGGGTTTATCTTGTTGGTGTGCCGAAATAAATAAACAAATGTGGATCTCTCAAACTTTTTATTAACACATTGTTTTCAGTTTTAACACTAAGTTAGATCTCCAGCGATGTTCAGTATCGAGATCACCGGCAGGAGGTCAAGCTGGCGTCCAAAAACTCGGTGTGCTCAACAGAGCTAAACAGTACTTCAGCTCGGGGCAAAGACTTATGTTATACAAGTCCCAAGTCAGACTGCATATGAAGTACTGTATTTATCTTGGTCTCTCCAACTTGGCCCAACTCTTGTGAGTTCGTGTGCAGGAACGAATGAAATGAACAAATCTATTTGTGGCGGTCTTTATTATTTTTAGAGAGTTAGGGCCCATCAAAGCATCCCGTCTGGGGAAATACCTCCACCTCACCTCCAGTGAAATAACTCCCTAGAGGGTTGTTGTATTCCTGCGTGTGAGTGTGGCCACCAGTAAGCCCCTAAGGTGCTGCTGTTAACAGCAGAGGTGGCATTGCACGAGTGATACTTAATGTATTATAAGCGTTCATGGGCCATGATGACCGTTTTCCATCAGCTGGACTGTATGTATGTTTGGCTGCCGAAGTTGCATATGAAAATGCTTATCACATACTGATTCTCATTAAAGATAATTTAGACCACAAAGAATTTCTAAGAAAGATTTTTGATTAGACATTTTATTGACTGACGATGTAATAAATACTGATTCAATCTCAATCAAATCAAATTCTACTGATGAACAAAGTCGGAGGGTTGACGCATATACACACGTAACAGTAGTCACACACACTCACAACACAAAATAAGCACTTAACACATATTTTAATAATACATATACACACACATATAAAATATTTATTAATTTTACCAAGTGATGTCCTTATCTAATTATTATTAGAATTAGAATAGCACTTAGCACTTTCGTCTTTCTCATTGTTTGCAGGGAAAGAGCGGTGACTTCAAACACAAGCACTGTTTTGCTTAAATGACGTTTCCGGACACTGTATTTATTATACCTTTTTACGAGAAAGAATAAATGTTTCTTATGTTTTATGTTTTTAATCTATCTCTAACTTTGCCACCGCTGCTAACACAGCCACACATAGAAACACAGATAACCAAATAATAACTCCTTCAATGATTATTGTGTTCCTACAACAAGGCGTACTAGCAAACGGTACATCTGATGTTAAGCGGTGATCGTAGAGAACGCTTGCAACATATTAAGTATTACTTGCACGCCTCCGCTGCTAACACAGCCTTCAGTCAGCAGTCCTTAGGAGTTTACTGGTGACCTCACGCACTCGCAGGAACACAAAATCTCTCTCGAGAGTTGTTATTTGGCTGCGGGTTTCTTTTAGATGGAAATACATTCCCAGACGGGCTGCTTTGATGCGCCCTACTTCTCTTAGCAGTCCTGTAAAGTCCTGACAGATATTCTGGACGGTAAGTTACACGGTTTTTACTACAAAATAAATAATGAGTTAGAAAATAGTCACGGAACCCTAAAAGAAAGAATTCAGGTCTACGTTGCACTGTATCGGCTTTTTCTTTTATTAAAAAGCATTCAAAGAAATGTCAAAATAAACCGTATCCTATGAAAACAATTGGTAGACGGCAACTTTTTACGGATTAACACATGGAAATTAGTTTTTTGTTTGTCTGTTTGTTCAGTCCGCCGGCGCCGCACGTATTTGTGGTTTAATAAAAAATGGTAGGAATAAATTATAGGCGAATCGAATTGTTTGCCAAGCCTCGTCTGTAGCAATCGGTAGCCATTTTGGGATTAGAAAAGTTATTTGTGAAATCTTCTAAGATCATTGTTTTTTATTTTATTAAAGATAACAATTCTTTATTGCATAATTTCTGCCATTGGGTCATCGCAAGCACTTTTTTATACTACGTCGACAAGCATACGGCCCGCCTGATACCGTAGCCTATTAACGCTTGCGATATACTAATTATCACTCACGCGATAACTCCTCTGCTGCCAACACAGCAACTATTTAGGAGATTACTGGTGACCTCACTCACACGCAGGGACACAACAACCCTCTAGAGAGTTGTCATTTGGCTGCGGTTTTCTGTGAGGTGGAGGTTCTTCCCCAGGCGGGCTGCTTTGATGCGCCCCACCTCTCTTAAAACATCCAGACCAAGACAAACAGACATGTTCATGCACACAAATGTTTGCCTTGTGTGGGAATCGAAACCACGAGCGTTGGTGACACAGTCGCGTTATTCACGACCGCTTAAGCAACGTCGACCGTAACCTATCTATGGATGGGTTTACCTATCTCAAGTTTCTCCGTTCACGGAGGGCACGTTAAGCCGTCGGTCCCGGCTGTTGTCGATAGATGACAGTCGTTAAGTTAAGTCAGTGGTCCTCGGGCGGCTTGAAAACACTGGCCTCCGCCAATCCGCATTCGAGCAGCGTGGTGGAGTATGCTCTAAACCCCTTCGGTTGCAGGGCATACTCCAACTTTGCCCTGCCAATGTACACGGACGGCAGCAAGATTGAGGGCCGGGTTGGCGCCGCTGTATCCATATGGAACGGCGGCGCGGAAACCAAGGCCGTCAAGCTTGCTTTGTCGTCCTACTGTACCGTCTACCAGGCGGAACTCCTGGCATCTTCAGCGACTCCATGGCGGCGCTTCAGGTGGTGGCGAACGTCGAGTCCCCCCATCTCCTGGCGGTGTAGACACGGGACGCTCTTAAACTGTGCAAAAGCCAGGGTAAGAGCGTCTCGTTGTTCTGGATCAAGGCACACGCGGGGTTGGAGGGGAATGCCGATGAACTCACCAGGAGCGCCGCACTGGGGTTGCGGAGGCGGCCAGATTACGACCGCTGCCCTGTATCATTCGTCAAAGGTATGATCCGTAAAGGGACCATTGACGAATGGGACAGGAGATACAAATCGGGTACAACAGCTTCGACAACGAAGCTGTTCTTCCCGAATGCGGCGGTGGCGTACGACATCGTGGGCAAAATGGTGCCGTCGAGCATCAGACCGCAGGTCCTCTCGGGATATGGTGGATTCTCCGCGTACTTGCACAGATTCAAGTACGCGGAGGACTCATCGTGCTTCTGCGAGCCCGGCGTGGACCAGACAGTGCAGCACATATTGTTTCGGTGTCCCGCATTCTCCAAACAGAGGTTTGATTTGGAGCAGGAGTTGGGAATGCGGGTCACCGAAAACACAGTCTCCGAAATGCTGGTGGGGAAAACTAGATCGAAATTTTTAAAATACTGCGTCAGTCTAGCCATGGCTGTCATAGATCGTAATAAGCAGAGCAGCTCCACCTAGGAGTAATGTTGTATACCTCAGCTATACTCAGTATAGCTGACGGGATCGCGGTGGCGGTGGAGCTGAGAAGTTCACTGTCGCCCGTGGCTGGTCTGACGCATTATGGGGAGGGAAGTTTGGCAATAGGTACAAACGTTTCACCGGCGTTCTAAAACGGGCAAATCATATTTTTTTTGAAAATAAAACTGAAAGATGAATGGAAGAATGAATTGAGGAACGAAAGTGTGTGTGATGTATGAATGTGTTATTTATATGTGTATAGTAGCGATTTTAATTTTTTTTTATATAAACAAATATATATTGTAGCAATAAGTGCCTTGCCCACGGCAGGGGTGTACGGAAAAAAAAACCCCCCTTTGGTTGAAGGGAGACGCATATCCCTGCAGTGGGATGAGTATAGGTTGATGTGATGATGATGATTGCAACTGCCGTCAGACCTCCACAAGAATGTGGAAGGAAAGACGATGTAGTGACATAAATTTCAAAGTCTATGCTGAGATGGTTCGGTCGGTGGTTGATAGGTTTTTTAAAAACTTTTAGGGTGTGGGAATATCACTTTTCGATATAGTGGTCGGTTTGCATAATATTTGTATAACTAGTGTAAATTTAGAATGTTAGAAGCAGAGTTGTAAGTCTGAAAGAGAGCATCGGTGTTAAAATAAGAAGAGGCATGCTCCGTTGGTTCAGACATGTAGAAAGAATGCAGGATGAAAGAATGACGAAGCAGATATACAATTCAAAAGTGAAAGGATGTAGGAGCCGGGGAAGGCCAAGACTTACCTACTATGATCAAATTCATCGTGTTCTATCAGGTGATGTTAGGTGCTCTAGAAACCGGCGAGCGTGCTTGAAAAGGGCAATGAATGTTAAAGAAGCGAGTGAGGTATGTAAGTATCGAGTCACATGGCGCTCAGTTCTCTCTGCCTACCCCGTAAGGGATTTGGCGTGAAGTTATAGATAGATAGATAGTGTAAATTTTTGTTAGATTCCAACACTACTCTCTCGAATCTTGAGTTGAGTTACTACGCACAATCGTCTCATCGGTTCTTTGTAGGTTATTTCCTTTATGTCTAATTGACACAGTGTAAACTGGTTTCTTATAAAACATAGGTTATTATTTATCTGTGTGAATGATTACGTAGTATTTTTTTTGTTTTTCGCCCAAGAAAATTGTAGACCCACAAAAGAAGGACTAACCCACACACGCGGGTGTGCACTAGTCATTCTTCCGCGAGGGGCATCCTCCGGAAAATGGGAGGGAGGAGGTGAGATCTTCCAAAGATACCATTTCGTATGAACGAACTGATGATGTCAGATTTCTACTGACTAAAACACCCCTTGGGACTGCCTTTAGCCGGGATGGCGTCAAAGGCTTCATCTGAAGCGATCACCCCAGGGAACGGAGTGACGCAAGCGTCACTCTGAAAGGAGCATACGCTTAGAGAAGAGTCGACTGTCCTCCTGAGGATGTCGACCCTGGACTCTAAAAGCGACTAAACGAGCAACCAGAAGGGTGCTCACATGGCGGAGGACTTTTGCCCTAAGGAGGCTCCGGCCGCTGCATAGCGGTCCAGAGCACTCGAAAGCTAGTTTGGTTTGTCTAAAAGGACACTACGTGGCCTACGGTTTTGGTAACGGGACAGAGGAGGCTGTGGTGGACTATAGGGCACAGCCTGCTGGATAAGTGGGTTTGGATGGCTTTCAGCAGTTTCGAAAAGCCGCTTGGAAAGGAGTTGGAAGTGTTGTTGGATAGTAGGAAGTTGGAGGTCGCGGTGTAGTTCAGCGTTACGCTGAGCGCACTGAGCATTGGTAGCTCGGCGACAAAAGAGGTTTTGGACTGTTTGCAGCCTTTTGATGGCTGCGGGACTGGCGTGTGCGAACACCAGAGACGCGTACCACATCACCGGCTTATACAAACCTTGTACAGGGTTCGCATATTTCTGAGGGACATTTTACTGTGCCTTCCCAGCATAGAGCTGAGTCGGCCCAGATAAAATCTGACGGTATTAACTACCTTCCTGATATGGGGTACAAAAGAGAGTTTGGAGTCTAGAGTGACTCCGAGATACTTGTGTGTAAGGACCGCGTCTTACGGCGCTCGGTTCCCTCTGCTTACCCCGCAAGGGACCTGGCGTGAAGGTATACATATACATACATACATTTAACAGCTTGATTATTACACATCTGTTTGGAAGTTATAGGTACATTTAATTATTGTATATCTTTTCACATTATCTCAATTAAAATCGGCATAATTCCATGATAAAATGACCGCATTCATATAAATTCGATTGGCTCAATGAGAAGTTGTTGGCATTTTTTATCGTGCACTGATCTTTATATGTGGTCCAAGTGACGAAAATTAGCGATATGTACTACTTACTTAATTCTGTTTAGGGTTCGTACCTTAAAAGGAAAAACGGAATCCGTATAGGATCACTTTGTTGTCCGTCTGTCTATTTATCTGTCAAGAAAATTAATATCAAATTCTCAGGTCTGTAATCACTTGAAGCAGAGTAAAAATTAAATTTATTAGTCAACGCAAACAAAAGATACGGCTGTTTATGCCTCGTTTATGCACATATTTTGATACTCGCAAGGGAATCAAAACCTATAGGGTACTACTTTCCGTTGACCTAGAATCATGAAATTTGGTAAGAAACAATGTCATGTAGGACAAGTAAAGAAAAAATAAGAAGCGGCCTTACATACTTCACTCGCTTCTGTGACATTCATAGCTCTTTTCATGCACATTTCAAAATCTAAAATAATTTGCGAAAATAGTTTCCGGAAGCCTTGGGGCGCGAATCGGACTCGCAATTGACGGCTTATTTTTAAATATTACTGGTGGAGATGTAAAAAGTAACCTCTTAGTACTTTGGGCCAAACACTAAATTAGTGCGTTCTGTTCGCGAGTTTATTTCACGTTGGAACTTATTAAGGAGTTAAACTTTTCATACCCAGGGCATCAGACAACCATACAGTAATTCATTCATCATACATATTATGCACAAATGCATGCATGCACGCCATGATCCGTTAAATGAGCGTATTAACTGGAGTTACCGCGTTTACTGTTCATTGGTCACTTTTGAGATGAGCAGTGGATAAAAAAACTGTATTATCCGGTAAGCTCCTAAGAGATGCTGGCTTAGCAGCAGAGGAGGCATCGCGTGAATGATACTTAATATATTACAAGCGGTAATAGGCTACGGTAACTTTACATCAGGTGGGCCATATGCTTCTATGCCTTCCAATATTGTATAAAAAAAAGTTACTGTATTTACTGTTCATTGGTACACTGTACATCATCTGTGAAAATTTCAAATGTCTAACTATCACGGTAGCCTGGTGACGGACGGACAGCGCTGTATCAGTAATAGGGTCCATTTTACCCTTTGGGTACGGAACCCTAAAAAAGGCAGCGGCTGAGTACAAAACTGTATCGAACCTGCGACCTTTCGAGGCATTTCCTGTAGTCCCGTTACCTGTCCTGCCGTATTAATGTGAATATTTAATATATTAACTGCATTAAATTGTTGCTGACAGCTGAAATGTTACAGTGTTCCGCACATTGCTTTGAACTACTTGTTTTTAGGGTTCTGCAAGCTGCGTCTCAAAAACCATTAAACCACTTGACTGCGCATGAACGCACTCCGCCCTCACAAAAACTACTGACCAATGATATGATATTTTAACCAATGAGTCGGTAAGTGGCGTGATGGTGATCTACGAATCACTTTTTTTCGAATATTCAAATTTTGACTTTAGATTCGGATTCAGCATAAAAAAGTAGAACAGGAATGTTCAGGAACACCGTTCCTATCTTTTAAGGAACATAGTTAAAATGGCCGACAAATTAAAATAAAAAAAATTGAATTGTTATATAATTTACGAGGCAGGTGTTCCTCCGGCAATGCAAGCTTGCGCATTCTCAACTGGTTTTGTTTGTTGTTTTCTTTTTTTTATTCTTTATTATTTTTTTCTTTTTATTCTTCTTAATTAGTCTTCTTTTTCTCAGCATTATCCCGTCTCTTAATCCACTAGGATTGTCGGGGTCCGCTACCTAAGCCTAAGGATTTAGCGAACATACTGATTACCTAAGCCTAAGGATTTAGCGAACATTTTACGTGGAGCGATTGCTGTCAGATCTCCGTAACTCAGAGGGAAACGAGATTATTCTTAGGTAAGGTCACACGTCTTTCGAAATATAATTTCTTAGACGTACGAGTTTCCTCACGATGTTTTTCTTCACCGCCGCAAGTCCGCAAGTGATAATTACAAATATGTACATAAATTCGAAAATACGAATTTAGTGGTACATGCCAGGATTTGAACTGGGGACACATTGTTCACTAATTTTGTCGATGCTTCTAAGTAAGATGATGAAAGCTTTGACTCTATATAGAGACACGCTAATCTTTACCACAGATAAAAGGCTACGGAACCCGAATGCGAAAAGTCGGGTCGGTTCCGACAGCGCGGCGATATCCGACAAAAGCGACTTGACAGATTTGTGTTAACTGCGATAATTATTGCTTTTTGAACTTGCATATTTTCCGCGCACCATTAATTTCAATGTGAAATTCAAGTTTTTGTACGGTGAGACCTTGTGGTATTTTTATAATATATTACTTGGCAACGATGGAGGGCAACATAATTAATTTTATCGAATGTTTTCGTATATATAATTGACAATTGACGTATGTCAGTCTAATCATAGAGATTGAGCAATGTTGACCACAGTCAAATCTCGACTTTCTTCGAGTTTCTTCTTCTTAAAATCAGATAGTCCAAGTGCTACATGATGTAGTATTTAAAAAAATATGCTACCGAATTACGAGAATACGAAGAGAATGCTAGAAATTATGTATATTTTTCCGTGTTTTATAAGAATTATCTTCTTTATATTATAAATGTTAAAATGCGAGCGTTGCGCAAAATTTGTGGCTTAACGCTTGTAGACCGTATTCGCAATGATGAGGTTAAAAGCAGAGTTGGTCTGAAAGAGAGCGTCGGTGTTAAAATAAGAAGAGGCATGCTTCGTTGGTTCGGGCATGTAGAAAGAATGCAGGATAAAAGCATGACGAAGCAGATATACAATGCACAAGTGGAAGGATGTAGGAGCCGAGAAAGGCCAAGACTTACCATGATCAAATTGGTCGTGTTTTATCAGAAGGTGATGTCAGGAGCCCTAGAAACCGGCGAGCGTGCATGAAAAGAGCAAGAAACCGGGATACGCGCGACAGGAGTCGCGGGGTGCAGTTATTTGCTTAGATTTATTGTTCGGAGTGATAAGAAAAATAATGGCCGCTGGTTCGGACATGTAGAAAGAATGCAGGAGGAAAGAGAGACGATACGTATATAGAAATGTAAAAGAAGAAAGATGTAGGACTCCTAACCTCCTAAGGAGTTGCTGTGTTAGCAGTAGAGGAAGCACGGCAATCGCTTTACATCAGACGTATGATGGTATGTATAAAATAAGTCCTACAATTTTTCACAAATTTGATGAGTTCGGTGGCACAGTGGTTGTTAACGATACTTCGTCAACAACTCTCGGTTCGATTACGAGACAGAACAAACATTTGTGTGTATGAATTAATCTGTTTTTCTTGGTTAGGTGTTTTTAAGAGAGGCAAGGCGCATCAAAGCAGCCCGTCTGGGGATTCTCCACTGCACAGAAAACCGCAGCCAAATAATAACTCTGACTGGAAGGTTGTATTAAATATTAAATAATAATATATAGGATTATTAATAATATTTATGTATTATTATTAATATTTGATTATGGTACTACCATTATTACAGGATTATGAATAATATTTATTGTGATTACATGTGAAAGGAAGTCGTGTTTTCGAATTTACGTACTTACATATTTGTAACTAGCTGTGCCCGCGACTTCATCCGCGTGGAATGTTATTTATTTATATTAATAAAAATAAATAAAATTTCTAAAATAAAAGTAGCCTAAGTAACTCCTTATTACATCAGCTATCTGCCAGTGAAAGTCCCGTCAAAATCGGTTTAGCCGTTTCAGAGATTAGGAACGAACAGACAAAAATTGTAAAAATATTCATTTTGGTATATGTACCGTGTATACATCATTCGCCGGTTTAAGAAATTATATTTCGAAAGACGTGTGAGCTAACCAGAAATGTATGGTTTTCCCTCTGGGTTGTGGAGGTCTGGCGTTAGTCGCTCCATGTAAAAATCAGTAGCTTTGCCATTGTACTAGAAAATGATAAATCAATCTTCTTTCTACCTTTATCCTGTTTTCTAATCCCTTAGGATGGCAGGGTCCACTATTTAAGCCTAAAAAATTGGCGAAGATACTGATTTTGACATGGAGCGACCGCCGTCAGACATCTACAACAAAAACCAGACCTTTCTAAGGTTAGGTCACACGTCTATCGAAATATAATGTTTTAGACGTGTGGCTTTTCTCACGAAGTCTTCCTTCACCGCCGAGAATGTTATAATTCCAAATATGTACAAACATCAAAAATAGAAATTTAGTGGTACTTGCCAGGATTCCAACCTGGGACCAGTTGTCAACAGGCCGGTTCTTAATCAAATCGCCTATCACTGCTCTACAGATTATTAAAAAAATATTTCATGAAAAAACGAGATATTGCACAAAAATATGATAAACATAAAGCCTTGCTCGGTTATTGTATTAAAGATTAATCATAAACTAGAAATCCGACAAAATTTCCTTCTTTTCTTGTGTCAATGAAGTGAAGTATGGGCTGCTATAGAATTGAACAAGAATTTACATCTGGGGCTGCGTCAGGATGCTAGAGCGAGAAGTATGTGCGTGAAAGAGACGCACTATCGCGAGAAGGTGCATCATGAAAGGTGTAAAGATGAAACACAAAAGTGACGCGTTTTAGTGTTGTACTTTATTGGCGAAAAATGGCATATTTTATCGATATCTGTAGACTTTTATTAAAATATATAGGTACCTAATGTTTTTATAATTAGATAGTGGAAAAATGTTTTTCTTTGATACCGAGCAAATGATTGAATGAGGGTCCAAGTGTTGCGTGTGTTATTTAGTTACGAGAATTGCCTAGCATAAGGACTGTCGTACGATTAATATGTGATGTTCTTTGCGAATTGGCTACCATAAGGCAGTCAGTACGATTAATATGTGACGTTATTTGCGAATTGGCTACCATAAGGCAGTCCGTACGATTAAGATATGATGTGCGAATCGGTGAAGATTATTTTTATAACTTTATATAGATCATCCATTTGAATAGATGATTGTCATCTAATCAAATTATCTATCTATATATCTATTACTTCACGCTAAATCCCTTGCGAGGTAGGCAGAGAAAACCGAGCGCCACGTGACTCGATCCTTACATATCTCACTCGCTTCTTTAACATTCATTGCTCTTCTCATGCACGATCACCGGTTTCTAGGGCTCCTGACATCACCTTCTGATAAAATACGACCAATTTGGTCATGGTAGGTAAGTCTTGGCCTTCCTCCTTCCCCACAATTTATGTTAGTTGATAAATTCTATATGTTAAAAGATAATATGTATACAAATGTAAACTTACATATGTAACTGCTCAACCTGTGCTCTAATGTGGTAGGCAGAAATTATGGAACCAGGTGTTTCGATCCAAACATATACTCTCTCTCGATTATATCTATCTATTTTTAATATATTACTTAAGTTACATAATTATAAATATTATAAATATCTTGATATATAGAATATCAAGAATCTAACCTAATCACCATCAATAAAGAAGAATAAACCATCGCCACAATTGTAACAACGTACTTTTTATAAAATTTTCTTGCCATATTATTTTTACAAACACTTAATATCTTCGTAAACTCATCTTATGCTTTCGGTTCTCTAAGCTATTTAATGGATATACTTATTTTACTGGAAATTATAAAAGTTGTATTCATTTTTGATGTAATATCAGTATGTTAAAGAGTAATGATAAGGACAAGGAATCGCCCATTTGACCAACTGGTCCTCGGTTCGAATCCTGGCAAGTACCATTAAGTTTCTGTTTTCTGATGTTTGTACATATTTGTAATTATCACTTTCTCGCCGGTGAAGGAAAACTTCGCGAGGAAAGCCGAACGTCTAAGATATTATATTTCGATGGACGTGTGACCTAACCCAAGAAAGTATTGGCTTTCCCTCTGGGTTGTAGATGTCTGTCTGCAGTCGCTCCATTTCAAAATCAATATCTTCGCCAAATTTTTAGGATTAGGTATCGGACCCTGCCTTCCTAAGGGATTAGAAAACATGATAACGGTAGGAAGAAGATTAATTTATCATTTTCTAGTACAAAATGGAATAAAAAGTACAAGTCTTTGTCTGGAGTAAATTTATCGATGTCGATAGTCAGCCGCTTCATCCCACCACTAAAGGTCACGGGCCCAAACGCCTCTCAAGAACGAGTTCTGCGCGGATACATCGGCCGAATAATAATATCAGACATGAGAAAAAGACCATAGAACACTAATAAAAGGCTCACACTTCGCTTTCAAAAGGATTTTTTATGCTTTGACGACTTGGAATTCGGAGGTTTTGTGCTTTGAAATTATAATTAATACTTTTTTTTTATTATTCCAGTGACAACTGACAGTTTTTTTTATGCAACGGCGGAAGGGATACGGCCCACCAGATGTAAAGCCGTTACCATAGCCTATGAACGCTTGTAATACATTAGGTATCATTGTTGTTGTTCATGTTGCTAACAAGCAACAGAGGAGGCATCGCGCGAATGCTGTGTTCAGCAACTACTTGGGAGCTTACTGGTGACCTCACTCGTACGCACACAATAAATCTATAGGGAGTTGCTATTTGGCTGCGGTTTTCTTTGAGGTAGAAGTACTTCTCTAGACCTGATGCTTTGATACGCCCTACCTCTCTTAAGAACACCCAGACCCAGACAAATAGACATGACATGCACACAAATGTTTTTCCTGTGTGGGAATCAAACCCACGAGCGTTGGTGTTAAAGTAACGTAACAGCACGTTTCGACACTGCTCCACCGAGCTCGTCAAAACTGTCGACGTATTAGAACCCTTGAGGTATTTTATACCACTAAGGTGGCAAACAAGCATACGGCCTGCCTGATGGTAAACAGTTACCGTAGCCTATGGACATTTGCAACAGCAGGTGTGTCACTCATGCGTTGCTGACCGTCTAAAACGAGTTTAGGATGAGGTTTTGCCTTCTTATATTCTACCTATTGTACAAAGGGTTGTGTTTCGAGGAGTTGTTCGTTGTAATGTCAACAGCACCATTTCACAAGGGCACCGCTTGACAATTATGGTCGCGTACTGTGCAGTTCCAGAGAAGTTTCTTTACCAATGTCGATCCGTCTACAGAACCAGACGAAACCTATCCATTTGCAGAGAGGAGTGAGACAGGGAGACGTTGTTCCTCCGAAACTGTTCATTGCTGCGTTGGAAGGTATGGACTGGGAAGGACACGGCATCAATATCGACAGTGAGTATATCATCACCTTCGATTTGCCGATGATATAGTAATCATGGCGAGATCGCTGGAGGACTTGAGGACAATGCTCGAAGATTAGGTCATAAGATGAACATAGAATACACGACGATTACGTCGAATATAAATGCTGAACCCACTCCAGTTTCAGTTGAGAGCTAGGTTCTGGAAGTTATTGATGAGTATGTCTACCTAGGACAGATAGTCCAGCTAGATAGGTTCAACTTCGAGAAAGAGGTCTCTCGTCAAATCCAACTCGGATGGGCAGCGTTTGGGAAATTGCGAAAGATTTTCTCGGCCAAAATACATCAATGCTCAAGACGAAAATCTTCGACCAATGTGTTGCCAGTAATGACTTACAGCGCAGAAACGTGGTACCTTACTATGGGCCTCATACAGAAGCTCAAGGTTGCACAGCATGCTATGGAGAGAGCCATGCTCAGAGTTTCTCTGCTAGATAGATTCATAAATGATATTGACTGAACCCACTGCAGTTTCAGTTGGGAGCTAGGTTCTGGAAGTTATTGATGAGTATGTCTACCTAGGACAGATAGTCCAGCTAGGTAGGTCCAATTTCGAAAAAGTGGTTTCTCGTCGATTCCAACACGGATGTTTTTCGGACAACACATTTTGGAAAAAGCTCGTTTTTTACAACCTGTTCATCTTATCGATATCTCCTAATCCATAAGTTGCAACTCACAATTTAGGTCTCAATAATGTTAGATATCTGCACGGTTGAGCTTCACTTGTCTAGCTATCTCTTTGACGTTTTTAATGCTTTGTTTGTCATATTGTTCACTTTGTCAAAAGGGGAAGTCAATTCCTAAACTTCCTACTCCTACAAATTTTTTCTGATTCAATTCGCTGTGAGTTCCAAGGCAGCCGTACTTTTTTTTATACTACGTCGGGAGGTATACACGCATACGACCCACCTGATGTAAAGAGGGTACCGTAGCCTATTAATGCTTGCGATATATTCATTATCACTCGCGCGATGCCTCCTCTGCTGGTTACACTCCTTGGGAGCTTACTGGTGACCTCACTCACACGCAGGAACACGACAAACCCTCTAGAGAGTTGTTATTTGGCTACGGTTTTTCTGAGATGGAGGCGCTTCCCCAGGCTGCTTTAATTCACCCTATCTCTCTCCTTTAACCCCCGGGATTGCAATGAACTTCACTGTTCATTGCCTTTTTGGTGGTCGCCGCTATTAATTCTGGCTACACAGGAGACACAGTGGTGGGAATGAGTGGTGGGTCTGCCCGGCTAAAAAAAAAACCTTGAGCTGGCGGGGTCCGCTACCTAAGCTTAAAGATTTGGTGAAAATACTTATTTTAACATGTAGCGACTGCTGTTATACCTCCACAGTCCAGAGAGAAGGTTAGACTGTACTTAGGCTAGGTCATATGTATTTTGAAATAAAATTTCTTGGACGTGTAGATTTCCTCACGATGATTTCCTTCACCGTCGAGCAAGTGATGGTTAAATCTCAGAATACAGAATAAACCAGAAACCGCATACGCGCCCAAAACTGAAGCCATACAAACTACTCTCAATGAGAGTAGTTTGACATTTGGACGACTAGTATATATTTGGCCACCGTGTCTATTACGCGTAAATATTTCTCGATAGTTTTTATTAAATAATGCCGTCTTGTGCGATTCTCACCTGCAAGAATGCAGTTAGAAGCATAAAAAAACAAGATGGGATCACATTTCATGTGTAACTAGCGCATTTACATCTCATTTTATTTAAATAATGAATTTCTTTTACTCGTTGATAGTGGTAAACAATTTGGGCGAGTCCATTTTGTTCATGTTGCCAGTTTTACTGGTTTCATTTCCCTACTTTTTTATAAAGTTGACATTGATGAAATAAATAATAAATGCATGTTAAGTAATTAAAAAATAGTTTGATTAATATAAAATATGTAAATACATTTATTTAATTTTAAGGTATTTACGATATGATAATGTAAACATAGGCTTACATTATTTGAGATGTTTTAATATAAATATTACCTGAAGTAAATAATAATTATTGACTTAATAATAATGATTGAAATACTAAACTAATGTTTTTGGTATATAGTCCGCATATGTGAAATTGGGTAAATAGTAGTTTTTTTACAAAAATATTTGTTTAACTATCTATATCTATATATAAATATTTGTTTATTTGTAAAACTATTCTAATAATTATATATGGAATTTCAGTTCCCCACTGATGAAATTATAAAAGCAAAGAGCAAGACTTCTTCATTTGTCGAAACGTAAAAATGTAATGATTACCTCAGAATCAAAACGGCAATATTATTACTACAACAAAATGTACCTAAGTAAAGACATATTTTTTGTAAATGACTTGTGTTTTATTTTACTAAAGCATTTTTGTATGCATAACAGTATATTAATATAACATCTTTTATATTAATATACCTAGCACTTTTAATTTACCCTAAAAGAGGCGAACTCTCACTAAGCTAGCAATACTGTACGGGTGGGAAGTATGAGGAGCGCGGGGAATTGCGAAATGTTTCTGGACACAGCGGACCGCGTGTATTATCGGCTGTAGGCTCCTTCTGGTTTATTCTGTATTCTGAGGGTTAAATATATGAACATAAATCCGAAAACGCAAATTTAGGTACATGCTCACCAGGATTGGAACCGCGGACTAGTAGCTTAACGCCGGTTCATTATCCACTGATAAGTCACACATAGCACATCTATCTATCTAGACTAGAACTTCACGCCAATTCCTTGCGGGGTAGGCAGAGAAAACTGAGCGCATGATTCGGCCCTTACACACCTCACTCGCTTCTTTAACATTCATAGTCATAACATTCATATTCATAATCACGGATGACGGGGATGATGGCCCTATGGTCTGGGGTAGACCGAGACGATCATGCCAGTGCTGGTGTAGGTATCGTACTCTCCTCTCGCTTAGCCACTGGTGTAAGAGATTACTGTTTGGTAGGGCCTAGACTTCTCTGGGTTCGTATTAAACTGGGTATCACGCGAGTATTTCTGGTTGCAGCATACGCTCCCGTAAGCTCAGCGTGTGCTCAAGAACTGGAGAAGTTTTGGGAGTCTGTGAGGGATGTTCTGGACTTAGCTGAAGGGAATGAAAGAGTGATTATGTGTGGAGATTTGAATGGATGGGTTGGGACCAAGCGATATAGCTATGAAGCTGTTCTTGGTCCGTATGGAGATAAGAGAGTGAACGAAGCAGGTAAGTCAATACTAGATTTATGTATGGAACGAAACCTCCTCGTGTCGAATACTTTATTTCATCATAAGGATATTCACACGTATACATGGAGAAGGAATGACCAAAAAAGTATGATTGATTTGATTTTAATGCGAAAAATTGCAAGATGAAAGTGTAAGGAGAATGTATGTGCATCTAGTAAGTGCAAATGCAAGCCTCTCCGACTCAGATGTGGATGATTGTTGGAAAGTTTTGAAAGAAAGTATGGTGGATAGTGCAAAAGAAGCTTGTGGATGCGCAAAGAGACGTAAAACAGCAAAAGGAGATGCCTGGTGGGATGCGGAGGTTGAATCCTCCGAAGCAAGAAAGAGGAAAGCGTGGCAGGATTACGTATCATCTTTGCCCTTAAATAAAAATATGAGAGAAAGAAGAAAGAAATGTACGGTCTATGCAAGAATGAAACCAAGGCTTTAGTGAAAGAGAAGCGTGGAAGACAAATTATGAATGAGGAAGAGAGGCTGACGAAAAACTTCGAGGCAAAAACTAAACTCTTTTGGAGAGAGGTAAAGAAGTCTCGGAGTGGTTCGTCGGCATCCAGAATGGATAAGATAAAGTCTAAAGCTGGTGTAATTCTTGCGAACACTCAGGAAGTGTTAGAACGGTGGAGTGAATATTTTGAAGAAATGTATGAGTATGCCTCGGACGCTAACAATGAGAGTGAGTCGGATGCTTTCTCCACGTTGACGGCGTCCGATGAAGGCATAACTATGGATGAGATCGAATGGTCGATACGAAGCTTGTAAAATGGAAAATCAGTGGGAATTGATCTGATCACAGCTGAGATGATCAAATTGGGTGGCACTTACGTCCGGGACGCCTTCTGGTACTTATGCAATCTGTTTTGGAGAACTGGAAGGGTCCCAATGGACTGGAGACGCGCAGTCATCGTGCCCTTGTATAAAGGCAAGGGGTCACGCATGGACTGCGCCAGCTATAGGGCCATCAGTTTGATCAGCTTAGCAGCAAAAGTATATGGAAAGGTGATTGAAAGGAGAATAAGGGTGAAATCCGATGAAATGCTGTGGGACGCACAAGGAGGTTTCCGAAATGGAAGGGGATGTACGGATCAAGTTTTCTCGCTCCGCAATATCATAGAGAATCATCTGGCCATAGATCAGAAGGTTTTCTGCGGTTTTGTGAATCTTGAGAAAGCCTTTGATATTGTTGTGCGAAAGGAACTGTGGGACATATTGCCGAGATATGGGATTGACGGTTCACTGCTCCGTGCTGTGCAGTCCACTTACAAGGATTGCTCAGCATGTGTGCGGATAGATGGTGGCATGTCAACCTGGTTTGATGTCAGAATTGGTGTCAAACAGGGTTGCATGCTATCTGCTAGGCTGTTTATCCTGTATCACGATAGTTGTCTGCAGAGAATAAGGTCAACGAATTTGGGATTGCGCATGGGTGACCTAGTGGTGAACTGTCTACTGTATGCAGACGATGCCGTGCTATTAGCAGATACACCATCTAAACTGCAAACACTGGTCACAACGATGAAAGACGAATGTATGGAGAAAGGCTTACTACTGAATGCGAAGAAAACAAAGGTAATGGTATTTGAAAGAGAAGAATCCAGAACTAATGTAAGGATTACGATTGATGATGAAGTGTTGGAACAAGTGGATGAGTTTGCATATCTTGGATGCGCTTTCAGTAGAGATGGAAGGTACACCGCAGATGTGGAAAGACAAGTGAGTGCTGGGAATAGTGTGAATGGAGCGTTGGGAAAACTTCTTGGCAGTAAAATCCTGAGCCAGAAGGCACAACTCGCTATACACAATGCAGTGTTGGTCCCAACGCTAACTTATGGAAGCGAGAGCTGGGTATGGCAGAAAGAGCATGAAAGTAGAATAAACGCGGTCGAAATGCGAGCGCTACGCAAAATTTGTGGCGTAAGGCTTGTAGACCGTATTCGCAATGATGATGTTAGAAACAGAGTTGGTCTGAAAGAGAGCGTCGGTGTTAAAATAAGAAGAGGCATGCTCCGATGGTTCGGACATGTAGAAAGAATGACGAAGCAGATATACAATGCAAAAGTGGAAGGATGTAGGAGCCGGGGAAGGCCAAGACTTACCTACCATGACCAAATTGGTCGTGTTCTATCAGAAGGTGATGTCAGGAGCCCTAGAAACCGGCGAGCGTGCATGAGAAGAGCAATGAATGTTAAAATTAGTTTGTTGTCTGTGGCATGGTCTGTCTTGTTTTGAGTGATTATTGACATCTTTTGTCAATCTATCAGTCAAATTATGATTGACTTTGTAAGTTCGCAATGACGATGTTAGAAAAAGAGTTGGTCTAAAAGAGAGTATAGGCATGCTCCGTAGGTTCGGACATGTAGAAAGAATGCAGGATGGAAGAATGACGATGCAGATATACAATGCAAAAGTGGAAGGATGTAGGAGCCGAGGAAGGCCAAGACTTACCTACCATGACCAAATTGGTCGTGTTCTATCAGAAGGTGATGTCAGGAGCCCTAGAAACCGGCGAGCATGCATGAGAAGAGCAATGAATGTTAAAGAAGCGAGTGAGATATGTAAGGATCAAGTCAAGTGGAGCTCGGTTCTCTCTGCCTACCCTGCAACGGATTTGGCGTGAAGTCGTAGATAGAATTTGTATGTAGTTATGTAAATGTGGCCTTTTATTACTCGTATTGTAAATTATATTAGATATCAATAGTACCAACCTCTAGGAAAATGGGTTGGTACCATTTGACAGCCGACACAACCACCACGTGCGCTCATTGGTCAAATCAAATAGCTTCCTGTTACACACTTCAATCCTTTTTCACGACACCGCTCCCACAGATTGCAGGAAACCGAGAGAAAAGATGTTACACGAAAAAAGGTTGCCGCGGTTGTTGCCTGCAACCCAACATTTTTTATATCTTTTTTATTAACTCACAGGATTATGTCGTTAACGAGACAAAAGAAATTTCTGCAGGGAAGGTGTTTTATGTCATCATAAAATCTTATTTATTCCACAGTCTTTATCGACATCAGTGGTATTATGGGGGAAGGGGGGTATAGTTTGCTAATGTGGCACCGACAACGTAGGTTCATAAAATATTTAATGCTAATATTTCGCAGTATCGCTGGTTTTAATCAGCTGATAATCATTACTATTGATTGCAGTGGTACAGTGGTTAGTAACTAAATGACACCAACGCCCGTGGGTTCGTTTCCCATATAGGATAAAAAATTGTGTGCATAAACATGTCTGTCTGACTGGATGATAAAGAGGTAGGGCGCATCCAAGCATCCAAGCATCCTTGCCCGTATGGGCAAGCGTCCCTGGAGGGTTGTTGTTGCTCGAACCCACGAGTGTTGGTATTCAAGTAGCGTTACTAACCAATATGCCACCAAGCGCAAATCAGTATATTTATTACTATTGTGTATCAGTATCATTTATTGGGAGGGTATACTGGTCTTGAGTTCCTCCGAGCTTCGGAGCGTACTTTAAGCCGTCGGTGCCGGCTGTTTTCGGAAGATGAGAGTTGTTATACTAACCTGAGAGTGGAAGGTGCAACCAAGCAGCCTGTCAGAGCAAGTACTTCCACGTCACAGGAAATCGCAGCCAAATAACACCTTTCATCGCGCTTGTTGTGATCCTGTTAGTAAAATGCTAGTAAGCTACTGAGGAGTTGATGTGTTAGCAAGAATGGTAAGCAGTCATAGTCTATCGTGTTCATATTTTTTTTTGCTACGTTGGAAGGCATACAAGCTTACGGCCCACCTGATGTAAAGCGGGCACCGCAGCCTATTAACGCCTGCGATAATGTTAATTATCACTCGCGCGATGCCTCCTCTGCTGCTTACACAGCAACTCCTTGGGAGCTTACTGGTGACCTCACTTACACGCAGGAACACAACAACCCTCCAGGGAATTGTTATTTGGCTGCGGTTTTCTGTGAGGTGGAGGTACTTCCCCAGACGGGCTGCTTTGATGCGCCCTACCTCTCTTAAAACATCCAGACCAAGACAAACAGACATGTTCATTGCACACAAATGTTTGCCTTGTGTGGGAATGAAATCGACGAGCTTTGGTATCAAAGTCGCGTCATTCACGACTGAGCCACCGAGCTCGTTAAAGTCAACGTCATATTACATCATGTGGATCATATGCTTGCATGCCTCCCATGCTATGTAAAAAGAAAACTACGGACATCAGATGGTAAAAATATGTAAATTCCTTTTCTATTCCTTTAATCCGTACTAAATAAAGAGCTTTGAATATTAAAGAAACGAGTGAAGTGTGTAAGAACCACTCGATTATCTCTGTCAACCCCGCAAGGGATTTAGCGTGAAGTTATAGATAGATAGTATCTGGGATAACGGGCGACACTAGGGCGATATAGATTGCAACGCATATTTAACACAATAGGATTTTGTAGTTATTTATTTAAGCGATGATGAATCATTCAGTTAGATTCATTTTTTATTATCAAGTTTTTTTAATAACAAAACTACATAAAGACATTCCAAAGAACTTCATAATAGTTCTATTCAGACGATTTCGAGGAATTCATATTGTGGTAAGTTTCATTTTGTTAAACAAATACAGAGTCAGAAGCAAAAAACTAAAAGAAACCGATTTTTCGGAATGTAAGTGACTCACTATCAACTTTACAGCCAAAACCAATACCTACATTTGGTGTAACTTGCTAATTAAAGAGACCCCATCAAAAGAGAGGTTGGGGACATCAAGGCAGCCTTCTGGGGCCCTCACGTAAGACCAAGTAAATGACAATTACAATGGAGGATTTTTGTATTTCTGCAATTGAGTGAGGCTATCAATGAGCTCTTGAGGAGTTGTTGTATTGACACGTGGTGCATCCTGCAAATGAACAAATGAGGCCCTACTGGGGAAGTAAAAGTAAGAAGTGAGCGCAAGATTTAAGCTCGCTAGTGTCTTTACATTCATAGCTCTTTTCATGCACGCTCGCCGATTTCTAGGGCTCCTGACATTATCTTCTGATAAAACCCATCCCAATTGTTCGTGGTAGGAGAGTATTGGCCGTCTTCGGCTCTTATATACTTCCAATTAATAATATTTAATGCGAAAGTACCTAGTCCAGCCATACGTTCTGTTACAGATGAATATGCATTATTTTTTTATGAAGTAATATAATCTCAAAAAAACTTGTACATATTTATGGAAGATAAAAACTTCTATTCGAAATGGCCACCTATTATCAAAAAAAAAACCAGTTGAGAATGCGCAAGCTTGCATTGCCAGAGGAACACCTGGCTCGTCAATTATATAACAATTCAATTTTTTTTTTCATTTGTCGGCCATTTTGGCGTACGTTGTTCCTGAACATTCCTATTCTACTTTTTTATGCTCAATCCGAATCTGAAGTCTAAATTCGAAAAAAAGCGACAGACACACGCATACACAAACATATAGATTTCATATAGGAACGGTGTTCCTGAAAATAAGAGAAGGTGGTTAAAATCAGAAGAGTTATACTATATTGAATTATTATTATAACTACACACATCAAAAGTGTCTAGGGATCAAGCATTTTTATGCGGATTTCTTGAGATTGAGATGTGGCTTTGTAATAAAAAAATATATAAAATATATAAACGTATACGACACTGGAGAACCCCTGGACGCCAACAGCGATTAAAATCCTGCCAGGAAGTCCATCCTTATAGTGGTGGAACCATCATGGTATGGGCGGGTATTTGGATCGGCGGAAGAACTGAGTTGATTTGGATCAGAGGCAACCTCAACGCTCAAATTTATGCTGAGACGATTGTATCAGACGTCATCGTTCCTCTACAAGTGCAAATCGGTCCCTTATTTCAGTTAATGCATGATAATGCACGACCGCACACCGCAAGAGTTGTAAGACAGACTCTCGCCGCAGCTAACATCAATGTCATGCCCTGGCCTGCTCAGTCGCCAGACTTGAACCCGATTGAGCATGCATGGGATATGCTACAGAGAAGAGCTCTGCCGAATATGGAGGGTATCCAGTCGCAAGAAGACCTTTTTTTGTTGTTGCAACGAACATGGGCGGCCATTCCACAGCGTGATTTGGATGAACTCATTTTGAGTAAGCCAAACCGATGTTCTTGTGTTGTTAGTGTTCGCGGTAGAAACACGGATTATTAATTGTTTAAGTTACCCAATAAAATTTTAAAGAAAACTGTTATTTCAGTCTTTTTTTCGAACTTTAATGTTAGTGGTTCAAATGTCAAAAATCCCTTTATTATGAAAATGGCAAATTTCTTTATTAATGCAAAGGTGACTTGGTTTATGGTTACTGTAGACAAACGAAAACACTTTATTTGATGAATCCTTAAAGAAAATTTTAAGTAATATCAATCAGGAGAAAAGTTATTGCAAAAATATATGTTGATCCCTAGACACTTTTGATGTGTGTATATTGCAGAACAAAAGGCGAATTGAATATGCAACCCGATACTGGAAGGATGTACAAGCCCTACTGACCTGTCGCGACTATATTGTCCGTGTTTTATCATGAGCTCTGAAAACCAGCGACCGTACATGAAAAGAGCTATGAATGTTATAGAAGCGAGTACGGTCTTTCTGACCATTCCCCTTACATGGTCAGAAAGACAAACCTCACTGGTTTACTCACTGAGTATAAAGAACTTAAGGCAAATAAACCCTGTTTAGTTTAAGCTCTTCTCATAAGCAGTGACAGCCCAGTAGATAAAGCACCGGCCTATTGATCCCTGGTTGGGATCCTGACGTGGCCAAATACCATATTTGTAATCATCGTTTGCTCCATGGTAAACAAAAACTCGCACATCCAAGAAATTATATTTCAAAAGATGTGTAATCTTACCTAAGAAATGTCTTTTCCCTCTGGATTGTGGAGGTCAGGCAGCAGTCGCTTCATGTAAAAACCGCCGCCAATCCTAATAGATTATGAAATGAGATAGCCTTTGTAAGAAAACCTTGAGCTCTTCCCGGAGGGTATGTTAATCCGATCCAGGCTGAATTGAGGTCCGATATCACTCGTTAAGCCGAGTGATTGGCTTGAAATTACGTCAATCCGGGCGTTCTCCGTAAGTTCGGACATGTAGAAAGAATGCAAGAGGAAAGAACGACGGAACAGCTATATTTACATTGCGCAAATTGTCCATGTTTGACGAGCTCGTGGTCAGTCGTGACGAGCTCGGTGGACTTTGACACCAACGCTCATGGGTTCGATTCCCACACAAGACAAACATTTGTGTGCATGACCATGTCAGTTTGTCTTGGTCTGGATGTTTTAAGTGAGGTAGGGTGCATCAAAGCAAAGCCTAGGGAAGTACCTCCACCTCACAGAAAACCGCAGCCAAATAACAACTTCATAGAGGGTTGTTGTGTTCCTGCGTGTGAGTGAGATCACCAGTAAACTCCTAAGTAGTTGCTGTGTAAGCAGCAGCGGATGCATCGTGCGAGTGATACTTAATTATATTACAAGCATTAATTACGGTAACTGCTTTACGTCAGGTAGGCCGTATGCTTGTATGCCTCCCGACGGTGTGTAAAAAAAATGTTTTATTACCAAATAAGTGATGTTATATTAGAAGGTGATGTCGGGAGTAACAGAAAATGGGGAGCGTACATCTAAAAAGCGTGCATGCCAACACGTGACTTTATGAGTGGCATCTAATGTTCAGTTCTCTGTGCCTACCCCACAACAAACCTTGTTTGAAGGTATATATATTCTTTAATATCACAGCACCTAATTGTTATGTTTATTAATTTAATTAATTAGCTCAATTAGGTTTAACGTTAGTTTGTCCAAGATTAACATACGCATAGAGGTGAATTATGAATGTAACGCTTGTAGAGTATTCGCAATGATGAGGTTAGAAGCAGAGTTGGTCTGAAAGAGAGCGTCGGTGTTAAAATAAGGAGAGGCATGCTACGTTCGTTCAGACATGTAGAAACAATGCAGGATGAAAGAATGACGAAGCAGATATACAATGCAAAAGTGGAAGGATGTAGGAGCCGAGGAAGGCCAACACTTACCTACCATGATCAAATTGGTCGTGTTCTATCAGAAGGTGATGTCAGGAGCCCTAGAAACCGGCGAGCGTGCATGAAAAGAGCATTGAATGTTAAAGAAGCCAGTGAGGTTTGTAATGATCGCGTCACGTGGCGCTCGGTTGTCTCTGCCTACCCCGTAAGGGATTTGGCGTGAAGTTATAGATAGATATAGATGAATGTAGACTCACAAGTGATGCGTCCTGGTAACTATCAAACGAGGCTACAAAAGAGAGGTAAATCATTTAACTGTCAGCTCAATTGGGGAATTTCTATTTCACAGAAAAATGCGAAATAAGCCAAGCATATAATCCAGCAGTGATAGCCCAGTGGATAAGGAACAGGTCTATTGACCAACTGGTCCCTGGTTCGAATCCTGGCGTGTACTACTAAACTCGTGTTTTGAATGTATGTAATTATGAACCTCTGTTTGTATGTACCTATTTGTAATTATCACTTGCAAATTCAAGAAATTATATTTCGAAAGAGGTGTAACCTAACCTAAGAAAGGCTTGGTTTTCCCTCTTAGTCAGTTTTTTTTATGCAGTTACCGTAGCCTATTAACGCTTGCGATATATTAAGTATCACTCGCGCGATGCCTCCTCTGCTGCTTACACAGCAACTCCTTAGGAGCTTACTGGTGATCTCACTCACACGCAGGAACACAACAACCCTCTAGGGAGTTGTTATTTGGCTGCGGTTTTCTGTGAGGTGGAGGTACTTCCCTAGGCTTTGCTTTGATGCGCCCTACGTATCTTAATACATCCAGACTAAGACAAACAGACATGTTCATGCACACAAATGTATGTTTTGTGTGGGAATCGAACCCACGAGCGTTGGTGTCAAAGTCGCGTCTTTCACGACTGAGCCACCGAGCTCGTCAAATACTGACTTTACGTGGAGCCACTGCCGTCAGACCTCCGCAACCAAGAGGGAAATCCAGATTTATCTCAGATTAGGTCGCACATCTTTCGAAATATAATTTCTTGGTCGTGCTGGTTTCCTCGTGATGTTTTCCTTCACCGCCGAGCAAGTTATATATATAGGTATTTGTTTTCGAACCGGCGACCTATTGATTACTCTCTTAGCTTTTTGTTATTTCGATATTAGGGGAAATGTGGTATTCGGAGTGGACCTTCTGTGTGTAATTATTCTACAAGACCAGTCTGTACTCCCACTCTTAAGCTCGACCTATGCAAATTAAACGATTATTCATCCGCTCCTTATTAAATATCACCACTGTATAAAATAACTGCGATGTCAGTGTAGTTAGAATGTTAAATCCTGCTCTTTGAAATGTGCTATAGTAGATAACCCTTTATCTTCAGACATGAACCCATTTACTGTGATTCTGCAAGTCCCTTACCATTGATAAAGCTGCTGGGTGTTCTGATGCGAAATCTTCAGAGAATATTTTAGAGTTGTTAACAAAATGGAAGGATGTTGTGTTCTTTTGAGTTCGTGAGGATGCGAATAAGCTCCTAAGAAGTCTTTTTTGTACAAGTACGCCCGCCTAATTGTAAGCAGTTACCGTAGCTGAAGGATATTTGCAATACCATGGGTTGTCAACACTGAAAAACCTCTTCATGCGTATCTTAAAAAACCCTATGCTGTAGTCCTTTGGAAAAAGTAGGAAGGTAGGAAGCTAATTCCACAATAGAGAGTTCGCATCAACCCTCGCAGGTTCGATTCCCTTGGTTTGGGTGTTTTTAAAAGAGGTCTGACGGCAGTGGCTCTACGTAAAGTCAGTATTTGACGAGCTCGGTGACTCAGTCGTGAAAGACGCGACTTTGACACCAATGCTCGTGGGTTCGATTTCCACACAAGACAAACATTTGTGTGCATGAACATATCTGTTTGTCGTAGTCTGGATGTTGAGAGGTAGAGCGCATCAAAGCAGCCGGCCTGGGGAAGTACCACCACTTTATAGAAAACCGCAGCCAAAAAATCACTCCCTGGAGGGTTGTTGCCTTCTTGCGAGTAAGTAAGGTCACCAGTAGCAGTTACCAGCCCTTAAGAAGTAAATGTGTTAGCAGCAGAGGTGGCATCGCGCTAGTAATAAAATTTAATGTGTTTCAAGCAAAAATCATTTGCGGTAGCGTTTATTTTTTTATACAACGTCGGGAGACATACATCTACAGCACCTGAGGATGTCTCATTGAGAGGCGAAACACGTGTCGCAGAGACGACCAGAGCATCCTTGGCTGCAACGGTGGTGGGTGCATGTGGTTTTTGTTCCAGATGGCGAGCAATCGCAGCAACCGAGGCAGAGACAACTGGAGCAGCCATGGTAGCGACGCCATGTATTTACCAACAATCATTGCGTCGATGAAGTGCCAACACCTCCTAACTGACATTTTTGCTTAAATTGAGTTTTTTTAATACAATAGGCTTAAAGTGGTTTACTGTTAATTTAATAGGTATTTTCACAAACTGTTTAGTATTTCTGTTAATGATTGATGATTAGGTGTAATTGCTACCGATGCAAATTCCAACTTTAAGCCTATTGTATTAAAAAACTCAATTTAAGCAGAAATGTCAGTTAGGAGGTATTGGCACTTCAACGACGATTGGGTGGGTGTCGGCCAGCGCTAGTTCACATGAGCCAATTGATGGCAAATAACACAAAGCAAGTCGGATGAAATTACACGTTGAGTTAATAAACAAAAGACACATCTTATCAATAAAAATAAACATTTAATTTAATGTCCTTTGACACAGATTAAACAATAAAAGTCTCGTATCATCGACAAAACGTCAATAAATTCGAAAACATTGTAATTTAAAAACAAATTGAGTGTTCCACCAACGCGTACCTTATCCAAATCGCCACAGTGTAATTAATTGCAGTGATAACACTGCTACTACAGCAAGAAAAAGCCGCAATAATTATCAGTGGAGACAGAACACTTCCACATCACAGTTATTGTGAAACTATATTAAAGTACTAGTGCCAGAAGAGTGCTCGTTCGCGACCCCTGGCTAATAGACGTAGTATAATTAATTTACTGCAATTCTGGCCCGAAGGCGCACCGATGTGCGGGTCAGGGCATCTCCCGGAGGCGACGCGTACCGATCCGCCCTCGTCGGTGTGAATATAGCTGCAAGGTGCGGTAGTAGCCGCCACCAACCACATATTATATTCACACGTTTACGTGGAGACGGAATGATCGAAAAAGTGTAATTAGTGTATTTAATTTTAATAGATAGGCGTCTCCAAAATACCATAATGGACATGAGAGCCTTTAGAGGTCCCACTCTTAAAACGGACCACTACCTGGTGGTACTTTTCAAGAAGTGGAGGCACTGGTGGTGCGTGTCCCGTTCGGAGATCATGAAAGGACACGGAGCGAAAAATTGCAACATGAAAGTGTAAGGAGAACGTATGTACATCTAGTAAGCGAAAGACTTGCGAATGCAAGCCTTTCCAACTCAGATGCGGATGATTCCTAAATAGTTCTGCAAGAAATTATGGTGGATAGTGCAAAAGAAGCATGTGTCTGCGTGCCAGGTCCAAGCCTGGTCGTAATTATCAGTTTTGATAGTATGGACTGATTGGTATGCATAGCTGTCCAGGGGATTTTGAGCATCGTCCTCCAGCACCGCATCGCGAAGGTGGCTATTGGTTGTATTTCCCTTGACTTTGATCCAAGTTCCTACTCCATACATAAACATGGTAAATACGAATGCTCGCATCAGTAATAATTCGCCATTCATATTGTTAATAAAATGTTCTATCAATTTATTTACAAAGCAATATATTTTCTTAAGAAGCTTACGAAAGGCATTATTAAATTTATTGTTTGGCGACATTTTAGTGTCTTCTGGAAGGCTGCTAACATATTTAATAGACGTAGTATAATTGTTTTGGTACGAGTATATAGAGGTATTGTATTTATATTTAGGGACATGCGTAAGTCTATCTATCTATAACTTCACGCCAAATCCCTTGCAGGGTAAGCAGAGAGAACCGAGCGTCACGTGACTCGATCCTTACATATCTGTCTCGCTTCTTTAACATTCATTGCTCTTCTCATGCACTCTCGCCAGTTTCTACAGCTCCTGACGTCACCTTCTGATAGAACACGACCAATTTGGTAATGGTAGGTAAGTTTTGGCCTTTCTCGGCTCCTACATCCTTCCACTTTTGCATTGTATATCTGTTTCGTCATTCTTTCTTCCTGCATTCTTTATACATTTCCGAACCGACGGATTATCTTATTTCACCGACGCTCTCTTTCAAACCAGCTCAGTTTCTAACACCATCATTGCGAATACTGTCTACGTATCGTAAGTACACTTATCGAAAAAAATGTAGTTTAATCTAATCATGTAACTTATGGACATGGACGTTAATGTGAATTAGCGCCGGCCGACACCCACCCACTAACGTGCGTAGATGCAACATGCCGTCGCTGCCATGGCTGATCCGGTAGTCTCTGCCACGGCTGCTGCGATTGCCCTCGCGATTGCCCGCCATCTGGAACAGAAACCGCATGTTCATGCAGAATAACATACTACAGGTCATTTCATTTGTAGCATGTTATTCTAACGACTGATATCTACAGCGCCCGAGGATACCTCATGGAGAGGCGAAACACGTGTAGCAGCGATGACCACTAGTCATGGCAACAACAGTGGCGGGTGCATGCGGTTTCCGTTCCAGATGGTGGGCAATCGCGAGAACGACCGCAGCAGCTGAGGCAGAGCCGAAAAGTGCCGCAATGTTGAACTGCGATCTAGCCAATGTGAGCTGCGCGTTCTACATCCCCCCCCCCCCCCCCCCCCCATAGCGGGAATTGAGTTACTATGTAATATCGGGTTCGTCGGCTCGTCTTAGGTTATTTCTTTCATGGTTTCCACCACAAACGGCAATGACTACTTCTCTGGAGCTTCCTACTCCTCGAGGCGGACATACTTTCGCAGTCGGCTTCCTATGTTGGTCCCTCCTTTCATTCCTTTGATACCTCTTACCGGAGAGTATCATGCTTTAAGATTCTCTGCGATATAGATTGAGGAATGAGCACATCCGTAGTCGAACTGGAGTTACAGACATGGGTCTAAGGATCAATAAGCTGAAGTGGTAGTGGGAAGCCCGCGTAGCTCGGAGAACCAATGGCCGTTGGGGCCTTAAGGTTCTCGAATGGCGACCACGAACCAGAAAACGCAGCGTAGGACGGCCTTTTACACAACTAGTCGATGTATGCAAGCAACACAGGACCGATTGCTGTGGAAGGAAAAGGCATATGTTACGAGGAGCTCGATGGCTCAGTCGTGAATGACGCGACTTTGACACCAACGCTCGTGGGTTCGATTCCCACACAAGGCAAACATTTGTGTGCATAAACATGTGTGATTGTCTCGGTCTGGATGTTTTAAGATAGGTAGGGCGCATCAAAGCAGCCCGTCTGGGGAAGTACCTGCATCTCACAGAAAACCACAGTCAAATAACAACTCCCTAGAGGGTTGTTGTGTTCCTGCGTGTGAGTGAGGTCACCAGTAAGTTCCAAAGGAGTTGCTGTTTTAAGCAGCAGAAGAGGCATCGCGCGAGTGATAATTAATATATCGCAAGCGTTAATAGGCTACGGTACCCGCTTCACATCAAGTGGGCCGTATGCTTGTATGCCTCCCGACGTAGTATAAAAAAAAACCAGTAGACATTCTTCGGCTGAAATGATGATGATGATGAATGACCTCTTATAAAAAATTTCGTCATGATTTGACAAAAGAGCCCTAAAATAATCGTATATCCCATAATCCTTATAATTCCGACGCGTGTAATGAATATACTCAACATTTTACACTGTGATTTAACTCTCAACACATTTAATAACGAAATAAGGCAAAAATTACATTTTGAATAAAAAAAATACTCGACAGCCGAACAGATAAGAATGCTAAAAAAAAGGTTCAAAAATATATTATATATTCGGGCAAAATAAAAATAAAAGTTTCAAGTACAACCTTCGTACACGAGTAGCCACCACAAGCGTGTTAGGGTTGGCACTCCGATATATAATTTATTTAATGTTCCATTAAATATGGTACTACTATACTACACCAACATTAATTTATCCCACTGCAGGTGTACGTATTTCCGTTTAACCAAAGGGGTTTAGAAGTCTGTCGCCGTCTGGTGAAGTACCTCCACCTCATAAAAAATCGCAGCTGAATGACGACTCCCTGGGGGATTGTTGTCTTCCTTCAAGCGAGTGACGTCACCAGTAAGCTCCTAAGAAGTAACTGTGTTAGCAGAGATAGTATCATGCGTGTGAGACTTAATGTGTTGCTGGCGTTTATGCGCTACGGTAACATTCTTACATCAGGTGGGTCGTATGCTCCCGACGTTGTATGAAACAATGAGGATTTTTTTTATTCCCGGTTTATTGTCGGTCCTGAACAATTGTTAGAATTGGAGCCGGAGCGGCAACTTACGAGTAAGAACAACATCATGTGCTGTAAGGATTCGTCCGATACTGTCCGATACATATACATGCTAGTTAGTTCTAATTGTTTATGATACTATATTATAAATAAATAAATATTGCCGGACAAATTACACAGCGCCACCTAGCCCCAAAGTAAGCGAAGCTTGTGTTATGGGTACTAGACAACTGATAAACATACGTAAATACACTTTTTTTTTGTAAATACATACTTATTATACATTGAAAATACCCAGACCAACACAAACAGACATGTTCATGCACACAAATGTTTGTACTGTGTCGGAATCGAACCCACGAGCATTGGTGTCAAAGTAGCGTAACAGCGCGTTTCACCACTGCGCCACCGAGCTCGTCAATTATACTGCCTCAATTGTAGATTGTTATAAAGAAAAATAAACGTTTGTTTTAAATTATTATGTGTTCTATCAGAAAGTGATGTCAGGAGCGAGCGTGCATGAGAAGAGCAATGAATGTTAAAGAAGCTAGTGAGGTGTGTTAGGATTGAATTACGTAGCGCTCGGTTCTCTCTGCCTACCCCGCAAGGGATTTGGCGTGAAGTTATAGATAGACAAATATTTGATAGACACGCGCGGTGATATAAATCCAATGCGAAGAGGCCCTTTTGAGAAGATTAGTGCAATGAAATACATCCGCCGGGGCGAGAAAATGCTATTATGCTATTAGAGAAGCGAGCGAAGTATGTAAGGACCGCGTCATGTGGACCAATCCGGCAAGAGACTTGGCGTAAACATATAACAGTAACATTATATCGTGTCTTGCGTTTTCGTTAATATTCATTTTTATTAACTACTGATGTGACAACCCTACTCACGCTACATATCGCACGGCGCAGACAGTGTTAGTGCTTACACGCTATCTTTTTGTGGGGTTATTATTGTATAATAGCACTAGTGGATTCCCGCGCCTTCATTCGCGTTACTTGCTGGTTATTGCAAACTACCCGCGTGAACAAACGACTGAAATGGCCAGATATCGTGACCCTCGCTTTATATGGGAATCCTTAGTAATTAGGGAACAAGTCGTTCCAGTAGTTCCAGGTTTTTACCTCCACCTCAAAGAAAACCGCAGCCAAATAACAACTCCCTAGAGGGTCGTTGTGTTCCTGTGTATGAGTGAGGTCACCAGTAAGCTCCTAAGGAGTTGCTGTGTAACAGCATTCGCGCGAATGATACTTAACACTTCGAGACACGGGTGGTCGAATACGACCGCGAAATGTATGGGAAAACGTATATAACGGGTTCTGACTGCTCAAGTATCACTCGCGCGATGCCTCCTGTGCTGCTTACACAGCAACTCCATGGGAGCTTACTGGTGACCTCACTCACACGCAGGAACCTCCACCACCCTCTAGGGAGTTGTTATTTGGCTACGGTTTTCTGTGAGGTGGAGGTACTTCCCCAGACGGGCTACTTTGATGCACCCTACCTCTCTTAAAACATGCAGACCAATACAAACAGACATGTTCATGCACACAAAAGTTTGCCTTGTGCGGGAATCAAACCAACGAATGCTGGTTAATATTTTCTTCCCCTTCATTTCTTCTTAGTTTCTAGCCAAATTTTATGATTATAATTCAATGGGAAGTATAACCTTATAAGTTTTGATTTCATTGAGAATTAAGTTTTTAGGGTCGCCAACGCATGAGTGACACCCCTGGTGTTGCAAATGTCCATAGGCTTCGGTGACTGTTTACCATCAGCTTGATTGCCACCTTAATGGTATAAAAAAAAACAAACCACTGCGCTACCGAGCTCGTCAAAATATTGAGCCCAGTCTCGCTGTTTATGTTATATCAGATTACCATCAGGCAGGCTATACGCTTATTTTCCATAGTAGCGGTATAAAAAACAACAGACCAGTTGCTACTGAGATAAGTATAAAATTTAAATATTTTAATGATTCACTGAACTTGTGCGTACGTTTTGTGGAAACTGAAGTATCATTAAATATTATTAATTATTTGTGGCGTTATCTTAACAAGGAAATGTATAGAGTATTAACACACAATATATTTTCCTATGGCTTACTACTATTAATGAATATATATCCATATTTTCACACCAAGTATCTGTAGGGTAGATAGAGAGAACTGAACGCAATATAACTCGGTCCTTACACACTTCACTCGCTTCCTCAACATAGACTCTTTTCATTCGCTGACCACTTACTAGGGCTGCTCAGATAGTTTATTATCTATTTGGTCATTTTGATTTAAATCAAGTTAAATAACGTCGGCAGGCACACAAGCATACGACCAACCAGATTTAAAATGGCTGGATTCGGTATCACTAAGTCGATGCTGCCACTGTTATTTCACAGCAACGTGTTACGAAATTACTGATGACCCCACTTGCAATGCCAATGGAAAAGTGCACCCCACCAAGTGTAGATACTTTGCCAGACGCATTGTTTTGACGTTCCCGACTTCTCTAAAAATACATCATCAGCCAGACAAAGACTTGTTCATGCGCACAAATGTTTGTCTTGTGTGGAAATCGAAGCCAGCCTTGGTATGAAAGTAGAATGTTAACTATTTCACCAACCGGGCTTTGCTCTACCGTATTCCCATGTCTTTATCAACTTCACAGTCATATGAGCCGAATCGCCGAATCGAGCACGTTGCTTGCTGCTCGGCCCTTATCTCGTCGCGGGCAATGCTTGGCACATTACAATTCATTTCATTCTCTTTGCTCAGTCTCTACGTTCAGAATTTCTTCCCTATTAGCGACGAGCTCATTTAGTGTAATGTTTTATTTTACAAGGTACATAAATAAACAATATGTGTAGGTAAGCCTAAGTTTGTAAAGCGGCGGTGCGATGTACAACGACGCGCGCCACACCCGGTCCGCATATACCACATGGCGAGACCGCACGTTGTCCAACAACATAAAAATCACGTGGCAATACATATTGTACTCAAAAGTGGCGTGTTTTCACCGATAACGTGTATCATTTTGGAACCAAGAAACCTAAACTCTTCATTCCCTTTCGCACATAGACGTCTTCGCTACCGTCCGAAGGTGCTTGTGGATAAAATTAATTCATTTATTCCTTCGTTGCGCCTTCCCTCCGCCCGCTCTTGAGAGACGACACAAAGTTCCCTAAGTACACTGGCCCTAGTTTTTCTTCGATGCGCTCTATCCCGTCCATCATCACGAAGATCGGCACACTTAGACAGGATTACAAGACGTCACCACCACCGCCGCCGATCACTGGCCTCTTCAAACTATTTTATATAATGTAAAACAATATTTTTATAGGTTTCGTCTCAATGGATGTAGCTTTTCCACTCAATTAAACCCAGCCGGCCGCAGACGCGGTCATTTCTCAGTCCGATTGATTCCATACAATGTATTGTTATGTATGTTAATCTGCATTTAAATAAAACTGCACATTCTGTGGAAAAGTACGTTTAACTATTGCACCGTTTGCGATCAATTTGTTCATGGTAGGTAAGTCTGGGCGTTCATCGTCTCCTAGAACCAATTCGAACTTGACCTGTATGTGCTGCATCCTGCCAGGTAGCGCACAAAAGCTGACACAAGCGGTGTGATTGGAGAAGTATATATTTGCACCTTGCAGATGAGCCTAGTGAAAATAATGATATCTATCTATAACTTCACGCCAAATCCCTTGCGGGGGGCAGGGAGTACCGAGCGCCACGTGACTCGATCCTTACAAATGTCACTCGCTTCCCTAACATTAATTGTTCTTCTTGTGCACGCTCATCGGTTTCCTAGGCTCTTGACACCACCTTCTGATAAAACACGTACCAATTTGATCATGGTGGGTAAGCCTGCCTCGGCTTCTACATCCTTCTATTTCGCGTTGTATATTTATTTCGTAATTCTTTCTTCCTGCATTCTTTCCACATGGCCAATCCAACGGAGCATGCTTCTTCTTATTTTAACACCGACGCACTGTTTCAATCCAACTCTGTTCCTAAAATCATTATTGCGAATGCGGTCTACAAGCGTGTATGAGAAGAGGAGTGAATGTTAAACAAGCGAGTGAGGTGTGTAAGGATGGAGTCTCGTGGCGCTCTGTTCTCTCTGCCTACCCCGCAAGGGATTTGGCGTGTAGTTATTGATACATAGATACCATTCACTATCGAAAAGGAATTCGTCTACATTAAAACTTAAATTATCAGGTACTGTGCGGTTTGAGATAGGATGTCATCCTCAATTCAATGTGGAATGAATCTTCTGCTGAAGATTTCGAAAGTGGTTAGTAAGGCTACTTTGACATCAACCCTCGTGGGTTCGATTTGTGGTTAAAGAATTTATTATTAACTCATAAGACAATATACACGTCACTTATGAGAATATATAGGTTGTAAGTACAACTATTACATTTGTTTCGTGCAACAACAATTTCGCTATGTAAAGTATTGTATAATAAATATAAATGTTTAGGTGGGTAAGATTTAAAATTTCCACACGGGACAAACATTTGTGTTCATGAACATGTCTGTTTGTCTTAGTTTTTTTAGTTAGAGCAGCAAGTGCCTTGCGCAGATCGCGAGATTCGGCTGAAATGGCCGCGAGATCGGTGGAGCCATGGGAAGTGGTATTTGTCTTAGGTTCGGTGTTTTTAAGAGGTATATATCCATGATAAGGGTTCAATTTGGACTCTGAGGTACGGAACCCTAAAAACTAAAGAAAAAGCGAAGAAGTATGGTTAATATGGAAAATCAAATTTACATGCAATTTGATCTAACCTGCTTTGTGTGCTTCCGTCACCAATTAGATCATGTGATTGACATGTTACTAACGACTACGACTGAGGATGCCTCGTGGAGAGGCGACGACGTGTCGTAGAGACAAACCAGGGCAGCCATGGTAGCAACGGTGGCGGCTGCATCCGGTTCATGTTCCAGATGGCGGGCGATCGCGAGGACGATCGCAGCAGCCGAAGCAAGGACGATCGGAGCAGCCATGGCAGCGACGGCATGCATCTACTAACGGTAGCGGGTCGGCGATAGTTTGAATGAACTAAATAGTGGCATACAAAACACATTAGATCAAATTGCATGGAGAAGTATTCTGTATGAAATCCCTTCCTTGATTGAAAACCGGCATTGCATAATGATGGGTTGATGTCGAAAGAATTAGATTACCCCATGGTGTCGGGTTGGAAATAATATTGTTGTCACTGGACAATATAATTAAAGTTTCAGGGTAGAATTTTCGTCACCTTTGAGCTGGCAATACCTAATTGCGGTGACTCGCCGAACTGTGGGCGAATAATTAAATATTTTCATAACATGGCGACACTCGCGTGGCCGTCATAAATCACTTGACGTGCGCATGTCCACTGTTAGAATACGATACGAGACGTTTTTTATTGACTAGATTCTAGTGTCATTTAATGCTTCGGTGTCACATAAGTCTTTGAGTTCAATGTATGACAATTTACACAGCGCCATTTAGTCGCAATCTAAACGAAGCTTGCGTTGTGGGTACTAGACAACTGATAAACATACGCAAATACCTTTCTTTTGTTGTAAATACATACTTGTCATACGTAGAACACACCCAGACCAATAGAAACAGACATGTTCATGCACACAAATGTTTGTCATATGTGGGAATCGAACTCACGAGCGTTGGTGTCAGAATAACAAACCAGTGCGCCAACGCCACCACTCGTCCTCGTATTGAATTCAAGTTATACATCACTTATTGACTCTAGTACCTTTCCCACTAAGACAAGCATGTCGGACGAACAGGCGCCATTTTGAATGAGTCGACGCAGTATGGAGAAGGACCACTAACTCACACGGGCGACTCACGTCCATGCAATGAGCGGATATGTATGTTCGTCATACAGTAAACCCACCAAGGACGCCGACATCTTATTGCTCAAACAACTTTGTCGACTAGACAAAGTTTTAAAATATATTTTTAAATATTGTACTCATCTGCACTAAGGGTTCTGCTTCCTAGTTTCTACGTTGAACGACCAAGTAGTGGGACTCCGCCCTGCGATACATACAGCAATTTCATAGCTAATTTGAATTTCATACATAATTTTAGTTCAGATATTTTACAATAGATGGCGCTGTTCACAAATTATATCGTGCTGTCGTTTCGTGTTCATCAATCTTAGCAAAGTGAAGCAAATACGGAACCCTACTCTTTGCGTGGCCCGACAGGATTTTTATACCACTAAGGTGTCAATCAAGCATAGGACCTGCCTGATGGTAAACAGTTGACATGCACTTGGCCTTTTTTTTTTAAATTAGTCTTGCCTTCCATTCGCTTCTCATATATTATGATTATTTATTTGGACAACGTCGGGACGCATATAAGAATACTGCTCACCTAATGTAAAGCCGTTACTGCGGCTAATGAACGCTTGCAAAATATAAATTATCATTCGCGCGAAATTTGTGGCATAACACCTGCTGGCCGCGTTTGTAATGATGGCATAAGAAAGAGAATAGGTCTGAAAGAGAGTATCGGTGTTAAAATAAGGAAAGGCATGCTCCGTTGGTTCGATCATGTAGAAAGAATGCAGGATGAAAGAATGACGAAACAGATATATAATGTGAAAGTGGAAGTATGTAGAAACCGAGGAAAGACAAGACTCTAACATACCATGATCCAATTAGTCGTGTTTTATCACAAGGTGATGTCAGGAGCCCTAGAAACCAGCGAGCGTGGGATGAACAGAGTGAATGTTAAAGAAGCGAGTGAGGTGTGTAAGCACCGCGTCTTCTGGCGCTCGGTTTTCTCTGCCTACCCTGCAAGGGACCTGGCGTGAAGATATACATATACGAAATCGATAGCTTCAAAAACTATGTCCGATTAATCGTGTAACAATGGAAACAAACACTTCATAAAGGGCGATTTCATATTACAAGCGACAAGTTTACGTGTAACCCCGGCTTAAGCCGTTACATGCCGTGTCATACACAGAAACAATGGCTCAGTAGCCTAAATATTTTACTTACAATTTATCATCCCTAAGGAGGGGGTGGAAAATTTTAATTGGATTTGTACCTACATTTAGTTCTCAAAAAGCAAGTTATATTAATTAAACACGATATTTTTAGGGTTCCGTGTTAGAACGGCCATTCAATCTATCCGTCTGTATCGCAGAAACTGTTTCGTCATAGCGTCATTCCGTTCCCTAATCTATTGATATTGGCAGGGTCTGCTGGCTACGCCTAAGGATTTGGAAAAGACATAGTGACTGCCCTCAGACTACCAAGAGTGAAAACCGTTTTCAGGAACACCGTTCCTGTATGAAATCTATATGTTGGTCTGTGCGTTTGTCTGTGTGTTTGTCTGTCGCTTTTTTCGAATATTCGAATTTTGACTTCAGACCCAGGACGTCGGATTCAGCATAAAAAAGTAGAATGGGAATGTTCAGAAACACCGTTCCTATCTCTTAAGGAACATGGTCAAAATTGGCGACAAATTAAAAGAAAAATAAAATTGAATTGTTATATAATTGACGAGCCAGGTGTTCCTCTGGCAATGTAAGCTTGCCCATTCTCAACTGGTTTTTTAATGTGGCTTACCAAAATGTCTTCATTACACCTGATGGAAAGCGTCAATGAGAACCAAATGAGAGAACAGCTATCACAATGATTAACGCAGTGCTGGCTGTCTCCCCCTTGACGGCCCGCTTGATGGATATAACCCAACTTATGTAGAATTTGTTTACATCAGGTGAAATGCTTGCAATGAAACATCAAAGAGTATCGCTCGTTGAACCCCTGCTGGTAACGCAGCAACTCAGTATGTAAATGTTACTGGAAAATTTGTTCGATGAAATTAATACGTTTATTTGGAAATAATCCGACTGCACAATATCTACAACGTCTCCAAACCATACAAGGTTACGGCCCAACTGATGTGAAGCAGTTACCGTAGACTATGAACGCATGTAATTCTTTAGGTCACCAGTAAGCCCCTAAGGAGTTGCTGTATCAGCAGCAGATGTGGCGTCGCGCGAGTGATAGTCAATGTACTATGTATTAAGCGTTTATAGGCTACGGTAACCGCTTTACAGCAGTTGGGCCGTATAAAATAGGCATCACTCGCGCGACCCCACCTCTGCTGCTAACACAGCAACTCCTTTTCCTTACTGGTGACCTCACTCACACGCAGGAACACAACAACCCTCCCGACAGTAACTTGGGTGCGGTTTTCTGTGAGGTGGACGTACTTCTCCAGACGGGCTGTCTTGATGCACACTACGTCTCCTAAGAAAGATTTTACAATTCGGTAGATTGTAAAGTCGTGCGAAACTTCTGGTATTCCAAGTAATTTTTTTTATACTATCAGGGTGGAAAACAAGCATACGGCCTTCCTGATGGTAAACTGTTGGTATTTATAAGCTATTGTAACTGGCCATGAAGCAGGCCATATGCTTGTTTGTCAACTTTGCGATTTAAGAAATGATCCAAACCGCGATCAGATACCGGTATAGTAATAGTATCTTATTCTAATATTCTACAGAGAACTCTTAAGAAATTATGGTATCACTTTCCTGCCGAGGTTTTTCCTACAGACTGCAGCATAAGTTGCTCCAAAAAAAAGTGTGAAGGTGTTTTCGCTGGACCGGCAACGCACGAGTGTTACCCTTGATGTTGCATATATTCATAGGCTACTATAACTTACTATCAGGCATGCCATGATTTGCCACCTATTGAATTTTAAAAAAAATATCGAACCCACGGGCAAATCCTATTCTTAGCATTATACCGTTTCCTAATCCATTAGGTTTGGCGGGTTCCGCTACCTAAGCCTAACGATTTGGCGAATATAATGATTCGACATGGAACGACTGCCGTCAGACCTCCACAACCCGGAAGGATCTTACTTACACTAGGCCTCCGGCAGATCTCTTGGGTTCCTAAGGATGGCACTTCATTGCAGTACAGCAAGGCGTGTGTGGCTGTTTCTTCATCCATCAAGCATGTTCTGCACAGCGAACTGTCAGTCATATCCATACTAAAAAGGTACTACCACTATAACTTCACGCCAAATCCCTTACGGGGTAGGCAGAGAGAACCGAGCGCCACGCGACTCGATCCTCAAATACCTCACTCGCTTCTTTAACATTCATTGCTCTTCTCATGCACGCTCGCTGGTTTCTAGGGCTCCTGACATCAGCTTCTGATAGAACACGACCAATTTGGTCATGGTAGGTAAGTCTTGGCCTTCCTCGGCTCCTACATCCTTCCACTTTTGATTTGTATATCTGATTCGTCATTCTTTCATTCTGCATTTTTTCTACATGTCCGAACCAACGGAGCATGCCTCTTCTTACTTTAACACCAACGCGCTCTTTCTGACCATCTCTCTTTCTAACATCATCATTGCGAATACGGTCTACAAGCCTTACGCCACAAATTTTGCGCAGCGCTCGCATTTCGACCGCGTTTATTCTACTTTCATGCTCTTTCTGCCATACCCAGCTCTCGCTTCCATAAGTTAGCGTTGGGACCAGCACTGCATTGTGTATTGCCAGCTGCGCCTTCTGGCTCAAGTTTTTACTGCCAAGAAGTTTTCCCAACGCTCCATTCACACTATTCCCAGCACTCACTCGCCTTTCCACATCTACGGTGTACCTTCCATCCATAACATAGTAAAAAGGTGCCTGTTAAAAAGGCCGTGTCCAGTGATCTCGCCCTGTTGCGAGGCGCAGGTCCTGCCTAGTTAATTGTAATAGTTGCCGGGAGATGTGCATGTTACCTTCGGGCGCATCTCGCATGCTTGCAGTCCCAGAGGGAATCCAACACCTTTCTTAGGTAAGGTCATAAGTCTTTTTTTTATGAGACAGGCTCACCACTCATTCCCACCACTGTGTCTCCTGTGTAGCCAGAGTTAACAGCGGCGACAGCAAAAAGTCAATGAATAGTGAAGTCCACAGCAATGGACTTCACTGTTCATCCCCCGGGGGTTAAACTACAGCTGTCTTGGAACTCACAACGAATTTAATCAGAAGAAATTTGTAAGAGTAGGAAGTTTTCTAATCGACTTCCCCTCTTAGCAAAGTGAGAGATAGCAATATGACAAATCAAGCATTAAAAAACCTGAAACCTGAAAAAGAGATGGCTAGTTAAGTGAAGCTCAACTGCCGTGCACCACGGTTTATCAGATATCTAACATTATTGGGACCTACATTTGTTACCTAACACATCCATTCCAATAATATAGATAGCAGAACCGCCTAAACACCTCAAGGTCACAAGATCACAAGTCTGTCGAAATATAATTTCTTGGACGTGTGGATTTCCTCACGGTGATTTTCCCTCACTGCCTGCCGATAATTACAAATTTTAAACCCGCGAGCAGAAAATACCATTGTAACATTGTACTTAATCCAATTTTCCTACAAAGCCTTTTCACGTTTCACAAATTACATGTTAGGAAGTTAATTGAATAAAAAAAGTGTTAATAACAGTAAATTCACCTGTATTTAGCCGTTGGGTGACGTTAAGAATGGTTCGTGGTAAGAAGTAATTTAGTTAGTTCTCCGACGAAATAAAATTGGTAAGATAAACGAACACCGGCGGAAACAAAACTTGGCCGGTTTTTAAACGACATTTATAATGTTATGTCTTCACGCTAGGTCAATTGGGAGCTAGGCAGAGAGAATGGAGGGATATAGGACACGGTCCTTACGTGAACGCATTGATATCCCAGTGGATAAGGAAGAGGCCGTGTGGCCTCGGCGTAAGAATAGGCCCACTCCAATTCAACCCGTGGCTGTAGTAAAAGACAACTGAGGGAAATATCCAGAAGACGGGCAACAGCGTCCCCTGCGTACTTTAAAGAGTAACTGCGGTTGGCAACCCGCCTGCCAAGCGTGGCAACTATGGCAAAAAACCTCTAAAAAAATATGAGTACCGATTCTGATCCTGTCGTCGGTAATGCTCAGAGTATCGGCGGGGCAGGGGGTGCTAAGAATTCTCGGCTCCGACGCCGCGGCTATCAACACAACGGACTGACCCTGGCAACATACAATACGCGTACAATGAGGACCGAGAAGATAGTGGAGCTGGAAGAGGAATTAAGCAAGTTGCATTGGGATATAATAGGACAGTCCGAAACCCGAAGACAGTAGGAGGACATGGTGTTCCTTAAATCCGGTAAATTGCTTTATTACCGGGAGGGCGACCATCTGTCAAATGTCCATAGGCTACGGTGACTGTTTAACATCAGGCAGGCCGTATGCTTGATTGCCACCTAAGTAGTATAAAAAATAAAAAAAATGTCCAAAGGCATACGGCGAGACATTCGCCAATATAAAACAATTCGTGTTAAAGAGGCGATAGAGCGGAATTAAAGCTCCAAAGCATTCGCCAAAGATCTAACGGTTGGGTAAAGTCAACTAACGAATCTGAAGACCAACACTGGTACCATTATTTCTACGAAGACTGAGATTCTGAGTAAGATGGAGAAGTACTATGGACAGATGTACGCATCGTCGCTACAGCGGAACAACAGTGCTAGTAGCGACCCTAGAGCTAAACTGACTCGACACTATACCGAAGATATCCAGGACGGTCGAGTCCCGTCTGTACGAGATTCGTATGGCTCTCAAACAGCTTAAAAATGGAAAAGCACCGAATGAGGACGGAATTACGGCGGAGCTTCTGAAAGCGGGCGGGAAGCCGATACATTTAGTCCTTCAGAAGCTATTTAAATCCGGTGAAACATCGGAAGCGTGGAGCAGAAGCCTGGTCATGTTGTTCTTCAAAAATATCGTGATAAGACCCTTTTGAAGAACTATAAGCCGATATCGCTTCTGAGCCGCGTTTATGTACTGTTTTTGAGAGATTTTTTTTATATTGGTTCAGCATAGTGTCCCCTCTTCGCCTGTTGGTAAACGAAAAGAGGAGCCCAAATTGCAGGACTACAGTGTCTTGTCAGTTGCTATATAAATATAGCTGCTTGGCAGTAGAAATAGGTGAGACAGAGTTACCCACGCAGACGACTTTTGTAGAAAGTTTGGCCTCATATTTCCGCCAGTTTGAACCTAAGGAAGTTCTGGTTTTCTCTCTAGGTTGTAGATGTCTGATGGATTCATATAAAAATCAGTATCTTCGTCAAATCTAAAGCGTAGGTAGCAGACCACCCAATACTAATGGTAGTAATAGTAAACAGGATTGAGCATAAAAGAAGAAGCTCTTTTCGTCTCAGCTCGGTTCTTATTGCTCCGGATAACACGCAACCAATTACATTAAACTCCTTAGGAGTTTCTGGCGAGCTTACTCACACGCAGGAACTCGACAACCCTTCAGAGAGTTACTATTTAGCTGTGGTTTTCTGTGTGGTAGAGGTACTTCCCCATACGGGATACTTTGATACACCCTACCTCTGTTTAAACATCCAGACCGAGAAAAATATGTTCATGCACACAAATGTTTGTTCTGTACGGGAATCGAACCCACCAGCGTTGGTGTCAAAGTCGCGTCATTCACTACGCCACCGTGCAGCAGCAAAGCTAATAGGTAAATGTCTCTCAAGTTTTGTTCGTGACTACATTCAAGGTATTTCTTCAAATACTTATTTATGAATCTATAACACGAATTTTATATTAGTACAGATAAAATATATTTATGTATAAATATAGGTATATATATGTGTGTGTGTGTGTTTAAATTATATACTGTGGTGAATGATATTTATTGATAATTTATTATATTGTCGCTTTGTTTTACAAACGTGGAGCACTGGCACGCGGGATGACATTTTTAGAGTATTTATTTTTTTAGAGGAAAGAAGTCGAATTTCTTACGTGCGTACATAAATACACACAATTTTTTTTGTTGTAATCATTTACAATGAATGATGTGTCTATGGAGGTCCTACCTTTCCCGTTACATAGATTGTCCAACGGGTTGTGTTCCAAATACTTGATTATAAACAATAACAATAAATATTGGCAGACAAATTATACAGTGCCATCTAGCCGCGAAGTAAGCGAAACTTGTGTTTTTTATTTTTTTATTTCATTATTATATAATTTGTCATCCACCTCGGACGATGTCGGAGACGATGGGTATCTGTATATATAGTTTTAAGCTGTTTATGAATTTTTCATTTTAATTTCTGTATTTGTGTTTCCAGTTAATTATTTAATGTTCTTAATTTTAGTACATATATGTCGTATACTGCATTCGATACGTATAATGTACTTATTTCCTATTCTTATTTCTATCCCAACGCTAACGTATGTGAAAGCTGGGTATAGCAGAGAGAGAATGAAAGTAGAATAAATGCGGTCGAGATGCGAGAACTCCGCAAAATTTGTGGCGTAACGCTTGCTGACCGCGTTCGTAATGATGACGTAAGAAAGAGAGATCTGAAAAAGAGTGTCGGTGTTAAGATAAGAAAAGGCATGCTCCGTTGGTTTGGACATGTAGACAGAATGCAGGATGGAAGAATGACGAAACAGATATACAATGCGAAAGTGGAAGGATGTAGGAGCCGAGGAAGACCAAGACTAACCTACCATGACCAAATTGGTTGTATTTTATCAGAAGGTGATGCCAGGAGCTGTAGGAACCGGTATGCATGCATGAAAAGAACTATGAATATTAAAGAAGCGAGTGAAGTGTGTAAGGATCGCGTCTTATGGCGCTCGGTTCTCTCTGCATACCCCGCAAGGGACCTGACGTGAAGATACATACATACATATATACATACATTTCTAGCTATGACGTCCGTTATTATGTACATACAAAAGTCTATGAATTTGGTCCTTAGTTCTTCGTTTCCCATAATTAGGCCGATGTTTTGCTTCATCACTGTCGTACCCATTTCCACTTCTAGCTGTAGCCGCCTTGCTTCGTACTTTGGATACTTGATCAGTAGGTGCTCCACAGTCTCGTCCTCTCCCGGATCACATATAGACGGATTTTCCACGCAGCACTTGAAACGGCAGAGGTACTCTCCAAATCTTCCATGCCCTGTCATCGCCTGTACTATTTTTGGCTAAAGTTTTATTTTTCTAAGCACCTTATATGCTTCTTCAGCATTTGGAAGGGACATTCGCGTGATTGCTGCTAATTGATGCGACGCGCGTGTGGTGTTCCATCGATTTACGGTTTCTGCTCAAAGTTGACGCTTCAGAAACGATACTGGACGCTGATCATAGTCGGGCGCAGTCTTCGAAAACAGCTACGCCTCTTTGGCGAGCTGGTCGGCTCTTTCATTCCCACTCATCGCTACGTGTGCAGAAAAGGCCAATTATTTTACCCTTGTTCCTTGAGGAGTTTTATATTCTATCTTGTAGACACAGCTATGGGATGAGATGGTTTTGGGTTAATGATAGTTTCAAGGGCCGATCTTGAATTACTAAAGACGCTGTTTTCGAGCTCCTTTCCTTGTAGTACAACTTCCGTTGCACGCCTCAGGGCGTACAGTTCTGCCTGGAAGACTGTACAGTAGGATTCGAGCTTAAACTTTTGGGCCTTAGTCACGCCGCAATTATTCCAGCAGAATAACGCTACGCCGACTTTGCCCTCCAGTTTGCTTCCGCCCGTAAATATCTGCTGGTCAATGATATTATGACTCCGCAGTGTTAAGTCATCAGTGTCTTTCAGGCACGTGTACTCAAGTACACGTGCCTGAAAGACACTGATGACTTAAGTTTGAGGAAACTTTCTCTGCCCTAAACTTTTCGTCCGCATAATTCATTCTAGGGTCTTCCCCTTTTCGCTTCATACAGCCGGGCCGCTTCATGTATACGGAGATCGAACGGAAGCAACCCCGCTAGGAAGAGTACCGCGTTCACGGAAACAGTCCTGTATGCCCTGCAAATTTTCTGGGGGAAACCCCGCTGTAGCACATTGGGTTGTTTCTGCACCAAGATTTTGTCAACAAAATAGGCTCTATTACAGCGTCGTATATCGTCCTGGGGATTTCGGGATTTAGTCCCAATGTGACTTTGCTGCCCTTGCTACTACCATCTTATAGATGGTTGCAGCTTTCTTAGTGACATTTTCTACATGCTTGTTGTCACCGTCTGGTCTATGGTGATTTCCAATATTTTAATCTCTTCATTGACATTGATATCTGTCTCCCCATTGCGCACACCTGGGACATGGTATTTAAGCTTCCGTGTTACGACCATCGCTTGTGTTTTACGAGTTTTAGTGCTTGCAATGCATTCAAGTATCACTCGCGCGATGCCACATCTGCTGCTAACACATCTACTCCTTAGGATTAGGATTTCACCTACTAGGAACACAACAACTCTGCAGGAAGTTGTTTTGCTGCGGTTTTTTGTGAGGTGGAATTACTTCCCCATTCGGGCTGTTTTGATATGCCCTATTTCTCTAAACTATATTATTCAGTACTTATTGTTTGAATACGGTATGTGAACATGGTATACACTTAAGTCATGTTTTCTGATTTATGTATATACTCGTATATTTGTAATTGTCACTTGCTCGGTGGTGAAGGAAAACATCGTTAGGAAACCCACACGTCCAAGAAATTATTTCGAAAGACGTGTGACCTTACCTAAGAATGATCCGGTTTTCCCTCTGGGTTGCGGAGATCTGACGGCAGTCGTTCCTTGCAAAAATGTATCTTCAAACAGTATTTTCGCCAAATCTTTAGGCTTAGTTAGCGGACCCCGCCAATCCTAGTGCATTAGGAAACGGGATAACGCTAAGAAGAAGTGAAGCATGGTATATATAAAATGTAAATTACTTGTTTAGTTTTTGAGATAGAATCCATAACAAAAATGGTGTATTGAAATTAAACAGCGTCCGTGGTCGCAGGAAGACCACGGACGCTGCAAAGCGTACGAAACGTCAGGTTCAACAAAATAAATAAAACACGCGATACTTCCGTTAAAAATTGTTTAATTTCAGTGTGTAACAATCGCGAAAACCTAAGACAATACTAAAAATGGTGTACCTATGTGTGTACAAATAATTGTAGTTTTGCATACAAAACCATTTTAAGATAAGATATAAGATAAAAGTACTTTATTTGTCATTGGGCCCTCGCGGGCTCTTAGACACGTCTTACATTTTTTGGAATATAATCTTATTATATCTTATTCAGTTCACCTGTGTTACCATTTTTCTTTTTTAATCTGCTGGTATTTCGAAATTGCGTTTTGCCAAGTTTCTTTCGGCATTTCTTCTTTGCCATTGGTCATTGGCAAAGAAGAAATGCCGAAAGAAACTTGCCACTATAGGTCAATTTTCAATTTGGACGTGACAGTGACGAAACGCGCTGTTACGTTACTTTGAGACCCACGCTCGTGGGTTCGATTCCCACGTTCATATGCACACAAATGTATGTCCTGCATTTGTCGGCATGAACGTGTCTATTTTGTCATGGTCTGGGTGTTTTTAAGAGAGCCGTCTGAGGAAGTACCTCCACCTCACAGAAAACTGCGGCCAAATAACAACTTCCTGTAGGGTTGTTGCGTTCCTGCGTGTAAGTGTGTTCATCAGTAAGCTTCTACTTACTGTATAGCGAGCGTTCTTAGGCTACGATAGTCGGTTTACATGAGGTGGGCCGTATGCTTGTGTGTGTTTGTTGTATAAAAATAATTACAATTAGATGTTAAAATAAATGCAGAAGACAGATTAAATTTCACAACGGAAGCCTAGTAAAGTAACTTTTAATTCATCTTAAACTTATCTTTTTTTTTATCAACGTCAGAAGGCATACAAGCATACGGCCCACCTGATGTAAACCGGCTATTGTAGCCTATGAATACTTGTAATACATTAAATATCACTCGTGCGATAACTCCTCTGCAGCTAACACAGCAACTCCTTAGGAGCTTACTGGTGACCTCTCTCATACGCAGGAACACAACAATCCTTTATGTTGTTGGCTTTTGGTATTTGGCTGAGGCTTTCTGTGAGGTGGAGGTACTTACCAACATTTTGATGCGCCCTACCTCTCTTAAAATCTTTCATAGTATTGTTAATATAAACACACCCCACGCGGGTGAACTTTACCCCTGGTGGGACCGAGTGCGTGTCACAAGACCATGCTACCATTCAGGTCAATTCCCCACAATTGTATGTTAATATCAGTTCGCCACGCATTCGGAAATAATTTCATATTATGCCACGGACTAATGGCGAGATGGGGCTTGTAATTAAAATTATTTTAACCAGGTTTGAAATAAGGCTTTGGTTATGTATAAGACATCGTAGGTGAAAACTAAAAAAGACAACATTTAAAATGGTAACGGGTTAATTTCGAAATTAAAGCTTTTGTTATTTACAAGGGAACGAGAAAAAAATATGGCTTTTACAAGGCAACAGAGGTCAAAATAAAAAAAAAGCGTTTAAGAAGGTAAATATTTTAGGTTACTCAAATTAAGGCTTTCATCATTTACAAGGGAACGCAGGTAAAATAAAAAAAGCATTTTAGGTTAAATTCAAAATTTAGGATTCTATCAAGGGAATGTAGGAACGTATTTTTTTTGAAAACATTAAAAAAGGTAAATATTTTAGGTTATTTCTTCATACATTACATTTAAAAAGGTAAATGTTTTAGGTTTAATTCTTTTATCAATTACAAGGGAACGTAGGTAAAACTTTAAATAGTACTTGAAAAGGTAAAAGATACACATTTCACGAGGTTTCTTTCTATGTACATCTTCACGCCAAATCGCTTACGGGGTAGGCAGAAAGAACCGAACGCCACATGATGTTGTCCTTAAAGATACCGCTTATACTAGAAAGTGGTATTTGGCGAGTACAGTCATGCCCTAATGTAAGTATTAGACTCGAAACATACCTACATAAATATTTATAGAGTAGCTAATCAAAGTGGAGATTAATTACTCCAAAAACAATATTAACTTTTTCTTATACTTCGTCCACGATATCTAGACGGATTGTCGGTAGCTGGTACAGTTGCGTCGAAAATTGATAACGACTGACTATAAAGAATTAATAATGGTATTTGTTGTGAGTTATACGAGTTGTGTGTTGATCTATTATTTTATTGGGACTCGCACTAGAGCTGATCAAGCTGCAATCAAACGTCACGGGAACGTGCGTTCCCAGAACCAGAATTCAGATTTAAAAGCTTATTTGTGTTAATACAAGGTTCTTATTTGACTGAAGGACCAGTGTGAATGGTAATACGAGTATAATAAACAAAAAGTACTCCCAGCGTCTCAAGGGGCGCTTTTAATTTTGAGTGTTGACAGATGACTTGATGAACAAGTAAACTCTTCTTCAATATAGCCACGTATTATATAAAGGTATGATGGCATCTCTACGCCATATTATATCTATCTATAAATTTAAGCCATAACCCTTGCGATTTAGGCAGAATTAACCGAGCGCCACAAGAGTCGAATACTTATACGCAGTGTGGGACGACCCCGGGGACAAGGCGGAGCGAATGCTTCAAGAACTTCGTAAGGAGTCGATGGATGGATGTATAGGATCGAGACGAACGCCATTATAGATGGGAGGCGTATTTTCAGCAGTGTACGAACACAGGTTGAAATGATGATGTTTGGTTGAAAGAGAGTTTTTTTCACTTTTATGTTTTCAGTTGGATTGCTCGTTAGAAACATTATTTGTAACCTGGACATGGCGTCGGCTCTAGAAGTATACTATTTCCTAGCGTTATACAGTTTCCTAATCCGCAGTGGTGGCGCAGTGATTAGTTAAGCTACTTTGACACTGTAAGGATATGTAAATCATCACATCAACCTTGACTGGTTTCTTAAACAGAATTACGATCACACAAGAGTCATGAAACCAATATTGTAATCGATGCTGTGTTCTCTAGTAACGTAGGTATGTTTTACAGGAGAAACATGGAAACAATTAACTCATCCTCTCTCACACACACAATTATACGTACCTACATTTTCACATACCGAGAGGTACACCTACCGTATTGTTGACTTTCCTATTAGGTTATTAAAGGATCCTTAGTCACATAAATGTAAAATAATACTTTATGAGTATTATGTATTCAGAACACTTTGGACAAGGAGCACTGTTGCCCGAGATACAGGTATCTTACCTAGTTCAGGCACAGATGCAATTCATTATAAGCTTGTATCAAAATTTTTTGCTCAATAAAGATATTATTATTAAAGTTATCAATATTAATCCTTACTAATTCCACTGCAGGGATACGGATCTCCCTTGAATCGAAGGGGTTTAGAGCATACTCCACCGTGCTGCTCAATTGCGGATTGACGGAGGCCAGTGTTTACAAGCCGCCCGAGGGCCACTGACAGCTTAACGACTGTTATCCATCGACAACAGCCGGGACCGACGGCTTAACGTGCCTTCCGACTGAGAAACTCCAGACAGATAGACAGGCTGCGGTCGATATTGTATAACCTGCGTGTTCGGTTAGAATGACAAGCGCAACGACGCCATTGAGCTCTTAAGGATATGTAAATGGAAAACTATAACTACATGTAACGCAATTGTGAAGTTATAAATATATGCAGATGTAAAGATTTGTATTTTAAGAGAGGTAGGGCGCATCAAAGCAGCCCCTCTGGGGAAGTACTCCACCTCACAGAAAACCGCAGCCAAATAACAACTCCTGCTTTTAAGTTGCTGTGTAAGCAGCAGAGGAGGCATCGCGCGAGTGATTACTTAATATATCGCAAGCGTTAATAGGCTACGGTAACCATTAGGTGGACCGCTTGTATGCCTCTCGACGTCATATAAATACAAAAAATAGGCTAGAATGATAATGGTGATGAAAAGTAATAAAAAAATAAACAGAAAATAGACAGCAATAGCAGACACTTTTCTCCGTGAAAGTCCTCATATTGCGGGTCCAGCAAGTTTTATGATTGATTGTGACAGAACGGCAAACTTGGCTGCGGCTCTCACACCTACAATATCACTAACCACTTTTGTACAAGACTGTACTTTCTGAGACTGTGATGACACGCTGTTTTTCTTTGTATCAGGCTTTAGCCAATTACTAAAGATGAGATATGTAGTTTACGAGAGCAGTGATAACCTAGTCAAGGAATCTGCCTATTGACTACAGGTTTGAATCCTGGCAAAATTCATATTTTTGGATTTATGTACATACTCGTACTTGTAATTAGGAGGAAACCTACACGTCCATGAATTTTCGAATGACGTGTGATCTTACCTAAGAAAGATTTAGTTTTCCTTCTGGGTTGTAGAGATTTGACAGAGCTCTGAGCTGTCGCTCCATGTCAAAATCAGTATCTTCGCCAAATCTTTAGGCTTAGGTAGCGGAGCCCGCCAATTATAATGGATTAGGAAACAGGATAACGCTATGAAGAAGTTTCTTAAAGAAAAATAATTTAAATACAGTAAATATTGAAGACGAAGTATATTCGTCGAAGTAGGTAGGTAGTATTCCAGTGACAGACCCGGTGACTACCTTCGGGGGGTTCGGGGGCCCTTCCGTTCGAAGCATCTAACTCTACTCAAATCTTACCGCCGTCCACCAAAACCTTGAGTCGGCACGACCCGCCTTGCTCTTCCTGACGGAAATACAGATCCAGCATCCAGCGGACACGTCCCACCTCCACACCTCGGTTACGTGCTTGAGGAAAATTTCCTCGCGAAAGTCGGGGTCTGCTTGTTTGTCCGCTTGGATGTATGCTGTCGCCGTCTGCGCTGCCTAGAGGATTCCTTCTTTCCTGTCCTCTGGGTGCATGTAAACCTGGACATTCAGAGCTGTATTTATATACCGACCCCGTACTAGGGACATGGAGACAACTTGGCTTTTTGAGTACATGAGTCGGGATGTAGATGAAGCGCAGGAGCCGACCCTACTGCAGAGATGATGTGTTTGGGCGACTTTAACTCTCACCACAACTCCTGGTTGGGATCCTCCACAACTAACCATGCAGGAAGGACTGCCCACGCTTTCGTTCTTTCACACAGCTTGACGCATTTGGTAGACCAACCTACCAGAATACCAGATATCACTGGTCAGGAGCCCTCTCTAATAAACCTACTGCTGATCACCTATCCAGATGACTACCGGGTTGAGTACATCTGACCACTGCCTAGTATCCAGCACAGTGCCAAGCGCGGTTCCACCACAACTCACGGAGGTTAAACGTCGTTAATAGATTCAGGCGTTATTTTGCGAAAGTCAAATCTATATGCAATTTGATCTAACCTGCTTTGCGTGCTTCCGCCACCAATTAGTTCATGCGGCCTAGCGCCGGCCGGCACCCACCCACTACTGTTAGTACTTGGTACATGCCGACGCTGCCATGGCTGCTCCGGTAGTCTCTGCCTCGGCTGCTGCGGTCGTCCGTCATCTGGAACAGAATCCGCATGCCCCCACCACCACCGTCGCTGCCACGACTGGCCTGGTCGTCGCTGCGACACGTGTTTCGCCTCTCCACGAGGCATCATCAGGCGTTGTAGACGTTAATCGTAAGAATACACACTACAAGTGACAAATCCATCGCAGTGCCGTCCCTTATATTGAATTGAGGGTGGGGGTGGATGGTGTGAGCGAAAAGATATTTAATAGTGGGGAATGGTTTACGTCAGTCTGTTTGTTCATGAGAGTAATTTTAGAATTTTTATGTTTACTAATTTCTAATTGTTCCCTAATATTTAGTTTTCAACCTTTGTCTATGGTGTGTAAAATTTGATATGTATTAGTGGGGGATAAGTTATGTCCTTTGTCTATAAGATGCTCGGCGAAGTGTGACCTTTCTGGGCGATTGTTTTTATACGCCGATACGTGTTCGTGAAATCGTGTTATAAAGTTACGACCAGTTTGCCCGATATAAACGTGTTCACATTCATCGCAGAACAGCTTATAGACGCCGGATTTTTTATTGGGCGGGATTTTATCTTTAGTGTTACAAAGTGACCTGAGTGAATTATGGGATTTGAGAGCAACATGTATGTTATTTTTTCTAAATATGTGAACTATTTTGTCAGTGATTTTACCCAGGTATGACAAACTCGCAGTGTATTTATTTGTCGAAATATATGGAACCGCGTACAATAGTCTGTTAACGATAATACTCGTCTTTTTACGCAATAATTTATCGATGGTAGATTTGGAATAACCGTTTGACTTCGCGATCTGATATATTACATCAAGTTCTTTGTTGTAATTATCCTTACTTAATGGAACGCTCATCAAACGGTGTATCATAGTTTTATACGCTGCGAGCTTGTGTTGCCAAGGATGGCTGGATGACGCGGGAATCGTGGTATCGGTATGAGTTGGTTTACGATATATCGAAAATTGATGGAGGGATTGATTTTTAGTTATGGTTAAATCTAAAAAGTGAAGTGAACTATTTTGTTCTATTTCTAAAGTGAATTTAATTTTAGGGTGGATTTTATTTAATTTGGAAACAAAGAGATCCAATTGACGATTGGTACCTGTCCAGCATATGAGAATATCGTCGACATATCTATAGTAATAGAATATGTGTGGTTTACCGATTATGTGTTCGCGTTCGTAATTATCCATAAATAAGTCGGCCATCAATGGACTAAGAGGGGACCCCATTGCTAACCCTTCTTTTTGAAAATAGTATTTATTATCAAACTGAAAATAATTTTGAGACATGCAAAGTCTTGTCAGTCGTAATATGTCATCTGTCTCGCCAGGATGAATGAATTTACTTTCTAAAGAGGACTTGAGGATTTTTAGACAATCCTCGTAAGGTACGTTAGTAAATAAACTTTCAACATCGAGTGAAATTAATTTGGAAGAAGGGGGTAGTGTTAAGTTTTTTATACTATCAATTAAATGTAAACTATTTTTAAGACTGTGTTTTGGCTCAAAAGATATCTTTTCACGGATATGTATATTAAGAAATTTTGCCAACTTATAGGTGGGAGCTCCAATGTACGACACAACTGGCCTTATTGGAATATTGATTTTATGTAATTTTGATAAACCATAAAGCATAGGAGAATGGGGATTCATGGAAATAATTTTGAATTTTGAATATGAATTATCCGGAAAGATATATTTCGAGCCGTTAACAGTTAACTTTAATTGGGCCAAATATTTGTTGGTGGGATCTTGACTTACCAGAAAGGTCACACTTCGCCGAGCATCTTATAGACAAAGGACATAACTTATCCCCCACTAATACATATCAAATTTTACACACCATAGACAAAGGTTGAAAACTAAATATTAGGGAACAATTAGAAATTAATAAACATAAAAATTCTAAAATTACTCTCATGAACAAACAGACTGACGTAAACCATTCCCCACTATTAAATATCTTTTCGCTCACACCATCCACCCCCACCCTCAATTCAATATAAGGGACGGCACTGCGATGGATTTGTCACTTGTAGTGTGTATTCTTACGATTAACGTCTACAACGCCTGATGATGCCTCGTGGAGAGGCGAAACACGTGTCGCAGCGACGACCAGGCCAGTCGTGGCAGCGACGGTGGTGGTGGGGGCATGCGGATTCTGTTCCAGATGACGGACGACCGCAGCAGCCGAGGCAGAGACTACCGGAGCAGCCATGGCAGCGTCGGCATGTACCAAGTACTAACAGTAGTGGGTGGGTGCCGGCCGGCGCTAGGCCGCATGAACTAATTGGTGGCGGAAGCACGCAAAGCAGGTTAGATCAAATTGCATATTAAACGTCGTGTCTGGCACTACTCGTCAGCAGCTTGGGACGGCATGCTCGACTACTTTGCTTGCAGGGGCAGCGCTGTTTCAGTGAGAAAGATCTCACGGCGAGTGCTGCTGGCGTTGATCGTTGGCGAGATCGATGTTGGTATGGAATACTACATTCCTCACTCCGATGTCGTGATCAAAAGCCGGAGACGCCCTTGGTTTAATCGCGAGTGATCAATTACCTATGCTAATAATTATGCTACAAAGAAATACTCTGTATTTCTTAATACATGTATGTATGTATGTAGGTCCCTTACGGGCTAGGCAGAGAGAACCGAGCGCCATAAGACGCGGTCCTTACACACTTCACTCGCTTCATTAACATTCATAGCTCTTTTTATGTACGCTCGTCGTTTCTTAAGGCTCCTGATATCACCTTCTGATAAATCACGACCAATTTGGTCATAGTTCCTACATCCTTCCACTTTCGCATTGTATATCTGTTTCGTCATTATTTCATCCTGCATTCTTTCTACATATATAATCAAGAATATAATAAATATATAAGAGAGGTAGGGCGCTTCAAAGCAGCCCTGAAGTACACTCCACGTCACAGGAAATCGCAGCGAAATAACAACTCTCTAGAGGGTTTTTGTGTTCCTGCGTGTGAGTGAGGTCTCCAGTAAGCTCCCAAGGAGTTGTGTGTAAGCAGCAGAGGAGGCATTCAGCGAGTGATACTTAATATATGGCAAGCGTTAGTAGGTACCCGCTTTACATCAGGTGGGCCATATGCTTGTATGCCTCCCGATGTAGTATAAAAAAAATAAATAGATAATTAGATAGAATACTGTGTATATCTTTCTAGTATAATTATTAGCATATGTATGGTTCATGTTTCTTATTTGCGTTAAACAACACCCATCTTATGTTAATACAAAATTCGGTCGAAATAATTACAGTCGTTTTCGAGACAAACGAAATATATGTATATATATGCAAGAATTGCTCATTTAAAGTTATCTCTCAATAAGCATACGTAGTGAATTTCTTGCTCAATTCAAGGTCAACCTGTGCCATAACGTAGGATTAAGTTTGACATCCAACAAGCTTAGTTCACAAACATATTGTCAATCTATTAAACAAACTAAACCGGGTTTAATCTTCAGCTAAAAATGAATAATCTGTTAGGGTTACTACACACGCGAATAAAAACGTAAATAAAAGAAAAGAATAAAAATTCTTCATTTGCCATTGGGCTCTCGCGGGCACTTAGATACGTATTATATATTTTTTTTCAATAATCTTATTACATCTTATTATGAAGTAAAAATTCGTGAATGCGTGACGAGAGCGTTACGAAAAGTGTGATCGGGCGAGGCGAACGGAAGTTGAGAGGGAGATAAGTTAGTGACTTTTGGCAACCACTAGAATAATGTGAATGCGAAAAAAGTGTAAGTTTATGAAGAAGAAGAAGAGGAAGAACCAAGTGAAATTCCCAGTCAACGCGCTCCGTGCGTGCGTGGTGCGTCGGTCCGTCCGTCGCGAGCGCGAAGGATATTAAATTGCCTATTGTATGTAAGTTTTACTTCAGTCGTGTGCTCTAAAGCACACTCGTTTTTTTTATACAATGTCGAAAATCACACAAGCATACGGCCCACCTGATGTAAAGCGGTTACGGTAGCCTGTGAACGCTTGTGACATATTGAGCATCACTCGCGTGATGCCACCTGCTCTGCTGGTAAAACAGCAACTCCTTAGGAGCTTAGGAGATCGGTGTCGCACACCGATCCTGTCACGTCTCTCTCACTCGTCTCGTATTTGTATAATAGTACATTGTTCACCGAGGGGAGAAAGTGACCGATTACCAACGAGGGCGAAGTTTTAGGCCCGACGCGTAGCGAAGCCTGAATTCTCCCAAGTTGGGAATCGCACTTTCTCGCCGAGTGATACATAGTGCTTTATACTACACCAGCGAGTAAAGTATAAAATAAAAGCGCACGCAAGTAACAACCTACTTTCCGACCAGGTGTATTATAAATTATATTTCAATAGACAAGTAACCTTACCTAACAATGGTCTGGTTTACCGTCTGGGTTGTAGAGGTCTGACGGCAGTCGCTCCATGTAAAAATTAGCCCCCGCCGATATACCGTCCTGATTAGAAACGGGACAACACTTTTTTTTATACAACGCCGGGAGGTATTCAAGCATACGGCCCACTTGATGTAAAGCAGTTACCACAGCCTATTTACGCTGAAGTGAAGTGACGTGATGAGCGACTCACGAGTCGGGGCTGTTTCACTGCCAGTTTCGCCATCATTGTTCGAGGTTTGGCACAGTAAACATCTGCCATTAAGAGATCACCTAACAGTTACCATTAACTTTTTAGTTGGTAATCTTTGCTTTAGGGCAATATTGCGGTATTTGACCTGGGGTAAGCCATTGCTTTTTTCGCTTACGGTTATCGTAAAGAATCAACTTTTCGACACATGTCACAATTAGATCCAATATTCCTTAATTTCTGTAGATTCAACAAGGCAACAAGTTTCAACACGCGTGTCTTTCCACAGATCAGTCAAATCATGAGACAACCATATTTCATATTATTTTATCTTATTGATTTGATGCAAATGAGTCAACATTGTAGGTAAGGTAACGTTAAACCATGCCACAAATTCCTGGGTAGTTTGACTTGGATTGGGTTCCACTATCTCCTTCAATTCAGCGTTATTCATCTGTGTTGGCGGTCTTCCACGTCGTTCGTTCTGCAAGTCGAAGTTTCCATTACGAAAGCATTTAAACCATAAACGCACGGTGTGTTCATTAGCAGTCTCCTCTCCAAACGTAGCATTGATATTGCGAGCCGTTTCTGCTGCGTTAGTTCCGCGTCGTAACTCGTATTCAAAAATTACTCGGATTTTCGAAGTATTCATCTTTCCCGTCTAAGTTGAATAAAAAAAACTATTGAAATTCGAAAATCAAATAGTACACATTTTTTTAAAGTAAACCTCATAGGCATCATATGAAAAATGTTTCACTCGAAAATTTCACACCATGAAGGTTTAATGTCAATTCAAGTATATATTATTATAAAACGGCAATTTCATACTTTAACCCCTATTATATACGACTTTGAAACTGATGAAGAAAGGAAAAAGAGCCGAGGGCTCCGTAAGGAAAAATAACATATTTTTTTTGTGTTATAGGTACATATTTACGGTTTTCAGATTTTTCCTTAACTTGTGCTATATGACCTTGATTCTTACAAAGTTTCATGATTCCAGGCCAACGGAAAGTACCCTATAGGTATGAATCCCTTACAAGTGTCAAAATATGCGCATAAACTAGGCATAAGCAGCCGTATCTTTCGACTGCCTTGACTAAGAAGTTTGATTTTTTCACTGCTTCAAGAGACTGCAGACCTGAGTATGTGATATTAATTTCAGCTTGATAGCTCCACCCGTTCCTGAGGAAAAACATGTATGTCTTGACAGTCAGACAGGTAGACAGACAAAGTGATCCTATAAGGGTTCCGTTTTACCTATTGAGGCACGGAAATCTAAAAAAGGGAAAATACGAGAAGCAAGGACATATTTTTAAATATTGTGTTTTAATTTAATTTAATTAAAAATATTTTTTATTACTCACGCGGGATAAGTAACACTCGTATGTTTGCGTCCGTTGTTACGGGTGATAAGTCATTATTTGCCCATTTTAAAATTACAACATGAGCTTTGAATAAACCACACTCCATTTGAGTGCGACCAGTAAACTTGTCGCACGCAAATTGACGAAAAAAAAAATAGGCTCGTAATAAAAAATAGTATCTGCAACTCGTTGTCGATTGCCCACGAGAGCGAAATTGAGCGATTCGCTCGAGACAACTTATCGCACTAGTTGCACAATATACACAAAAGAGTTCGACGTCAAATTGAAGCAACATCTCTTATTGAAGTGCTATTACTTTGTAGATGAATATTTAACCCAACGATGATCACAAATAATTATTAGAAAATTGTATTATTGGACATTAACTGATTACTACCATTATATAATTTTAACATTTGATTCTTTTTATTGTTAGCGATAATTATTTTATGTATTTATTTTATCGGACATATTACACAGCGCCATCTAGACCCAAAGTAAGCGAAGCTTGTGTTATGGGTACTAGACAACTGATAAACATACGTAAATATATTTGTTTTTTTTTATATACATACTTTATTATTATATATAGAAAATACCCAGACCAAGACAAACAGATATGTTCATGCACACAAATGTTTGTACTGTGTGGGAATCGAACCCACGAGCGTTGGTGTCAAAGTAGCGTAACAGCGTGTTCCACCACTGCGCCGCCGAGCTCGTCATGCAAATGTTTTTTTATGCAAAGTAATATTGCAAGACAATTAATAATTGATTGATTGATTGATCAAGGCGAGTGGCTCTCTAGAGGGGAGATCTATATCCAGCTGCGGACACGGACAATTGGGCATGTGAAAATATTCATATCAAACCTCCACATTTGGTGTAGACCGTGTGACAACGCCCTAACGATTGTCTCCTAACGTTGAATAATTTGGCAATAATCTAACCAAATATATATTTGTTGGTTGTCATAAGAAATTGTTAATAAATTTATCATTATTAACATATTTTATGATAATTATATGGTCAGTGGTTTTTATGAGACTTTTTTTATTTGAATGTTTAGGCAGTGGTGCCCAAACTTTGTAATGAGTTCTATATTATATCCACGAGACCAGTGGTAGGATAGCTACTTTAGCACTAATGCTCGTGGGTTTGATTTCCATACAAGGCAAATATTTGTGAACTACTTGGGTTTTGTATGTTTTAAGAGAAGTAGGATCCAGCGAGAAGTAGTGCTATGCTCCACCTCCTCCGATCTGTTCTTTCTTGCTCTAAATATCCGTCTGCAGAAGCACCTCCACCATGAATATATTAATTTAATTTTAATTAAAACCGCAATCGCTTTTTTTCTCCACTCCCGATGGTTGACTGGTAGAGAATGCAATTAGCATTAAGTCCGCCTTTTGAACGAAATGTATTGTGGTCAATAAATTATTAAATAATAATAATAACATGTCTGGCTGTGATGGTCGGGATGTTTATGTTTTTAAAGCATTTATTTATAATGAATTTATTTGCCATGGCAGCGGCAGCATGGTTTTGATAACGATAGTTGGGTTGGTTCGCATGAACTAATAATAATATAATCGGTAGCGGAAGCATACAAAGTAGTTTAGATCAAATTATCCGTCAATCTTACTTGTCATTTACTTAGAGGTTCGTTGCTAGTTGGCAGGACTCAGCACTTGCTTCTGCTGAGGTTGGTTTGGGTAGATACTAGTAAACCATTTGCTCTCCAAAATCGCATGGCATAATTTCTAACATTTACAAAAAAGTCGTCAAATCGAGCGCGAGCCCTACTCGGGCACCGAGAGTTCAGTAGAAAAATATTTTCGCAATTTTTTTAATGATGCAACTACCAATTTACGGTTTTCGGACTTTTTCCTATACTTATGCTACATGACATTGCTTCTTACAAAAATCTGGATTCTAGGTTAACAGGAAGTACCCTATAGTTTTTGATTTCTCAAAATATAAACGAGGCATAAACAGCCGTATGTTTTGATTGTGTTAACTTAGAAGTTTGATTTTTTGGCTGCTCGAAGGGATTGCAGACCAGTATTTGATATTAAATGAGTATAGTTGATAGCTCAACCCGTCCCTGCGAAAAAGGATCCTTACATACAGACAGACGGACAACAAAGTGATCCTATAAGCGTTCCGTTTTTCTTTTTAAGTTACGGAACCCTAAAAGGTACACACATTTTGAGTACCAGTGACTTGCCCGTTACAACATAATTTACCCATGACCGCCCGTCGAGTTTACCAAGTCGCTAATTAGGTACATTACCTTATTTCAATCAATACACTATCTATGATTTATAAATAGATTCTGGTGACATTATTCTGTTTTGGCCCTTTCGACTGTCGTGGCTACCGATTTTGGTAAGCAGTTGCTAAAGAGGATGCTACTTTTTACAAGCATTGAAAGAATACACTTTCTCCTGTAATTATCTATGAAATTGAAACATTTCAAATAATATATTCAAATTTCAGCGGGGTAATTACGTAGGATTTTCTATTGATCAAATGAAGGAATATTGAATCGAACTGTGATATATGATGAAAAGTTAATTCTTTAAGATAAAAAAGATAAGAGGTAAGGAAAAAATGCAATGGCTGACCCTAGGTCAAACGCCGCAATATTGCCTTAAAACAAAGCTTACCAATAAAATGGTAATGGTAACTGTTTGATGGTCTCTTCATGGCGTTACTCACTATAGCTTTCTCAGGTCTGGTTCAGCAATAACAGCAGATGTTTACTATGGCGAACTTCGAACAATGATGGCGAATCTTCACCATTATTGCTCCATGATTACGCAAGACCTCACACTGCACGAGAAACCGTTGTAACTCTACAGGAGCTGCAGTTAGAAACCATACGTCATCCTCCGTACTCGCCAGACCTTGTTCCAATTGACTACTATTTTTTCGTGATTTCGACAATTTTCTACGTGGTAAAAAAATTTCTTCTCACGAGGCAGTACGAAATACTTTCACACAATTTGTCGCGAATCTACATCCCCAGAGTTCTATCGCCAAGGCATAAATAAACTTCCAATTAAATGGCAGCAATGTATTGATAATGAGGGTAAATATTATGGTTGAATAAATATGTTACATCTTAGAAAAAAACGAGTTTTAATTTTTCAGGACAAATCGGCAATTTCATACTTTAACCTCCTTATAATATATTATCCAACAGAGATCACCATCACGTAGATACCCAATGTGTATTTATCTATCTATCATATACTGTTATTCTAGAATAGGTTCTAATGGCACAATTAATATCACAACTCGGTTTTTAAGTAATCAGTCTAATTAAAATCGTAAGTATTGCGAGTATCTAAGAAAATAAACTGTTAGAAAAACATTAAAAAATATGTAAATAGATATTTAAAAAGTTATGCTATACGAGCTCGGTGGCGCAGTGGTGAAACGCGCTGTTACGCTACTTTGACACCAACGCTCGTGGGTTCGATTCCCACACATGACAAACATTTGTGTGCATGAACATGTCTGTTTGTCTTGGTCTGGGTATTTTCTATGTATAATAAGTATGTATTTACAAAAAAAAAAAATGTATTTACGTATGTTTATCAGTTATCTAGTACCCATAACACAAGCTTCGCTTACTTTGGGGCTAGGTGGCGCTGTGTAATTTGTCCGGCAATATTTATTTATTTATATTTAATTGTAAATATTAAATGGAGTACAAAATTGTGTAATTTTGTTGTTGTCTTTCCAATGAAATATAGTTTTGAAGTAAAAACGACGAAATTACACAATTTCGTCTCTGTTACTGTAGTAAAATTCTGTAGAGCAAAAATGACGAAATTACACAGTTTCGTCAATATTGAGCAGTGATAGCTCAGGTAATGAAGAACCGGCCTTTTCACCGACTTGTTTCCGGTTCGAATCCTGGCATGTACCTCTAAATTCGTGTTTTCGGTTTCATATACGTACGTATTTGTGATTGTCACTTGCTCGGCGGTGTGGGAAAACATCGTGAGGAAACCCTCACATCGAAGGAGTTATATTTGAAACTTTACCTAAGAATGATCTGGTCTGATGGCAGTCGCTCCATGTAAAAATCCGTACCTTCGCCAAATCCTTAATCTTAGTTAGCGTACCCCGCCAGTTCTAATGAATTAGGAATACAGGATAACAGATATGGTCGGAACAGAACTTAAGTCAGAAGTACACAGCTTCAGCCCCACTGTCTCCTTCCACTGACTCCCTTGACTTATGAACGTCGAGATATATATCATCATCATGAGCTCAGCCCGTATTAGTCCACAGCTGGACATAAGCCTTGCCTCTGAGCCACCTGCATCCACCGACTTCCCACAGATCTTTTGAGGTCCTCGCTCCATCTATATCCTGTTGGTCAATACGCCGGTTCTTTATTCACCAGGCTCATCAATGCTCAAGTTCTATTTTGACATAACAGAAAAGGGCGCATCTAAGCAACCCGTCTGGGGAAATGCCTCCACCTCAAAGAAAACCGTAGCCAAATTTTAACTCCATAGACGGTCGTTATGTTTCTGCGACCGAGTGAGGTCATCAATGCTCCCAAGGAGATGCTGTGTTAGAAGCGAAGGTGGAATCGCGATACTTGCAGTGTTACAAGCGTTCATAGGCTACGGTGGCCGTATGCTTGTGTGCCTCCTGACAAAACAAAATGTGTATATGGGGAATGCTCTGCCGATGATACTGACTCATAGCGAACTTTTATTTCTCAACTGCGAAATGGTCATGTTTTTACCACGGGTCCCTCCGGATGGTATTTTTTATTACTTCATAAGATTGTAATCAAGGAGGCATATTTGGATTTGTCGTGTCTATACTTAAATTAAAATGTACCTTGGTATATTATATGTATCCTTTATTGCATAACATTATATATAGATTTTGTTACAATAAAAATAGTGTACAATGGTGAGCTTATCTCTTTAAGAGATCTCTTACAGCTAGACGTAGCGTGTGTGCAGTAATTTTATTTTGGCTGGGATTTAAAAAGTTATGCGAAATTAATATTACACACCGGTTGAGAGCTCGATGGCGTTGTTGCGCGTGTCGTTCTAACCGAACACGCAGGTTAAGCAACTTCGACCGCAGCTTGTCTATGGATGGGTTTATCTATCTCGAGCTTCTCCAGCTTCGGAAGGCACGTTAAGCCGTCGGTCCCGGCTGTTGTCGATAGATGACTGTTGAAGTCAGTGACGTTCTCGGGCGGCTTGCAAACACTGACCTCTGCCAATCCGCATTTGAGCAGCGTGGTGGAGTATGCTCTAAACCAGTTCGCTTCAACTGAATGTTTCTGAAATGTGAACTTCAATGAGACGAATGTAAAATTCCAGGAGTGTACTCCTGTAGTACTTCTATTCCATTCTTTCGCACGTTAAATCCTTATAGATGTATGTGGTTGTCTCTTATTACTGTCGCTTTTTCGTTTCATCGCCTTTCGAATCACAACGATGCTAAATAAGTTTTCACTTCAAAATCTGTTTACGTTTCTCTAATAAATCAGTTTCAAAGCTTTCTGTATTTCTTACAGAACTTTAACAGGAATATTCTTTTCTTTCGACGCCAGCTTTTAATAAAGGCGGCCGCCCTGAAGCGCCATCTTAGCGCACCCGGATCGCTGTTGGTCCGTGACTCATACGTAAATATTTACCGAGTGCGAGCTCTGTGCGCCAAATGTCGCTACCACAGAGCTACCAACTTTTACAAATGACATTTCTTATTCCTACCGATATCCTGTTTCCTAATCCATTAGGGTTGACGGGGAAGGATTTAATGACGATACTGCAGCGACTGTCATCAGACATCCACAAACCAGAGGGAAAACCCCACCTTTTTTGATTAGGTACGTGTTTTTGACACGTTGACCTCACGACCTAGAGGCAAAACTAGATATTTCTTAGGTTTCCGTTTTCGAGATATAATTTCTTGGACTTGCAAGTTTACTTATGACGTTTTCATTTACCACTGAGCAAGTGATAATTTTAATTCGAAGTAGTCGATGAATATGCTAGGGCAAGTTGTTCATGTAAGTCCAACTTCGACCGGCTGGGCAGCATTCTTCTTGAACACATATTCTCGTTCAAAATACCTCAACGCCTGAAGAGCAAAGTCGTCGAACAGTGTGTGTTGCCAGTGATGACATACAGAACTGAGACGCGGCCTTTCACTGCGGGCCGTATGGGGAAGCTCAAGGTTCCTCAGCGTGTTATGGAAAGAGCTATTCTCGGGGTATCTCTGCGTGATAGAATCAGAAAAGAGGATATCCGCAGTAGATCTAAGGTAACCGACATAGTTCACAGGATAAGCAAACTGAAGTGGCGGTGGGCCGGCCACATAGTTCGTAGAACAACCGCTGGGCAAAAAGAGTTCTCGAATGGCGTTCCCGTACTGGTACACGTAGTGTGGGACGACCCCCCACTAGATGGAGCAACGACCTCAAGACAGGGAGTCGATGAATGCAGGTGGCACAGGATCGAGACGAGTGGCACTCTAGAGGCCTATGTTCAGCAGTGGACGAATACAGGCTGAGATGATGAAGTGATAATTACAAATGTATACATAAATCCGACATGAATTTAGTGGTAAATGCCAAGATTTGAACCGCTTCAATCGAATCAATCAATCGAACCAATCAATCGAACCGAATCAATAGGCCGGTTCCTTATCCATGCCCTCACCAAGACTCCAATCAGGTACCATCGGATCATACATTCTTTATTATGTATGATTCATTCTTTATTGTGAGAGAAAGAAATAGCTGAATAGCTATTTCTTTCTCTCACATTCACTTAAAACAAGAAGAATGCTCGCTTTATTTATCACCTTTTATTTATCTATCTACTCGTACCTTTGTCTTCATGCCAACCCTTGCGAGGTAGCCAGAGAGTACTTACATGATGCCAGGTAGGCAGAGAGAACCGTGCGCCATAAGAGGCGGTCCTTATATACTTCAAAAATATAATATAAATGTGTGCAAATTAAAAATAAAGCCAAAGAACGCAACTCCATTTCGTACGGAACCAACACAAAACGATCCTGGTGGTAGGCAGATTAGTAATGCTACATTAACACTAAGTCACCATAATATTTGTGTCCATGAACATGTCTATGTGTCTTGGTCTGGAAGTTTTAAGAGAGGTAGGGCGCATCAAAGCAGCCAGTCTGGGGAAGTACCTCTACCTTACGAAATACCGCAGCAAAATAACAACTACCTGGAGGGTAGTACTAGGGGAGGGGAATGACCTCCCTGCCGGGGTTTTCCCAAGGGACTACAGCATGGCGTTCTTCAAGAAAGGCGTAAAGAGGTACTTACAGGGTGGGCAACACAAGAGTAACACCTCTGGTGTTGCAAATGTCCATAGGCTGAGGTAACTGCTTACCATCAGGCAGGCCGTATGCTTGTTTGTCACCTTAGTGGTATAAAAAAAGGTTGTTGTGTTTCTGCGTGTGATTGAGGTCACCAGTAAGCTCCTAAGGAGCTGCTGTCTAAGCAGCAGAGGTGGTATCGCGCGAGTGATACTTAACATATAAGAAGCGTTATTACGCTACGGTAACTGTTTTACATCAGGTGGGCCGTATGCTTGTATGACTTTTGACGTTGTATAAAAAAAGTCTGTAGATTCGATTCCCACCCAGGAAAAATATACATAGTATATGAATATGTCTGTTTGGCTTGGTCTGTTGTTAAGAGAGATAAGGTGTATCAAACAGTCCGTCTAGGAAAGTATATCTAACATATATAAAACCGCAGCCATATAACAAATACCTGGATGGTTGTTGTACTCCTGCGAGTGAATGAGGGTACCAATAAGCTACTAAGGAGTTCTTGTGTTAGCAACAGGAGTAGCAACGTACGAGCGATATTAATATAAGTGTTCACAGGCCTCGGTAACCACTATATATCAGGTGAGCCGCAACCTCTTGTAAACACTCCCTCAACCATCAGGTGGGCCGCAACCAGTTGCATAAAAATTTGATCATATTTACGACGTGGTCTTAAAACCAGTGATAGCTCAATGGATAAAGAACCGGCCTATTTAACAGATCTCCAGTTCGAATCCTGGCATGTAACACTGAATTCGTGTTTTCGATACCTCTTTATAATTATCACTTGCTTGGCGGTATAGGAAAAATCGGCCAAGTGCGAGTCGAACTCGCACACGAAGAGTTCCGTACCATTATCATAAATTACGTTTGTTGTATGGGAGCCCCCCTTAAATATTTGTTTCATTTTAATTTAATAATTTATTCTTAAAGTGAATATATACCTAAATATTCTGTGAATATTTCAAGCGTCTACCTGTTGCCGTTATCAATATCGAGCAAAAATGAGCAAAAACATCACGTTTGTTGTATGGGAGCCCCCTTAAATATTTATTTTAATCTATTTTTTAGTATTTGTTGTTATAGCGGCAACAGAAATACATCATCTGTGAAAATTTCAACTGTCTAACTATCACGGTTCATGAGATACAGCCTGGTGACAGACGGACGGACGGACGGAGAGCGGGGCCTCAGTAATAGGGTTCCGGTTTACCCTTTGGGTACGGAACCCTAAAAACGTCGAGAGAAAACTCGCACGGCCGCATATTTCGAAAAGCGTGTGACCTGATCTAAGAAAGGTCTGGTTTCCCCTCTGAGTTGTGGAAGTTTGGCGGCAGTAGCTCCATGTAAAAATCGGTATGTATACTTCACGCCAGGTCCCTTGCGGGGTAGCCAGAACAGATTTAATTAGCTTTTTTATCTGGCTAATTAATTAATTAATTAGCCAGAACCAGACGCCATAAGAGGCTCGGTCCTTACACACTTCACTCACTTTTTTAACATTCTTAGCTGTTTTCATGCACGCTCGCTGGTTCCTACGGCTACTGGCATCCTGGCATCTTAAAAATCAGCGTCTTCGTCAAGTCCTTAAGCTTAGGTAGGTTCCCCGCCAATTCTGATAGATTGAAACGGAATAACGCTAAGAAGAGGAAGATTACTTACCTCGCAAGGGGCCTAGTGTGAAGATATACATACGTACAAGATTTTGACGAGCTCGGTGGCTCAGTCGTGAATGACGCGACTTTGACACCAACGCTCGTGGGTTCGATGCCCACACAAGGCAAACATGTATTCATGAACATGTCTGTTTGTCTTGGTCTGGATGTTTTAAGACAGGTAGGGCGCATCAAAGCATCCCGTCTGGTGAAGTACCTCCACCTCACAGAAATCCGCAGCCAAATAACAACTCCCTAGAGGGTTGTTGTGTTCCTGCGTGTGAGTGAGGTCACCAGTAAGCTCCCAAGGAGTTGCTGTGTAAGCAGCAGAGGTCGCATCGTGCGAGTGATACTTAATATATCGCAAGCGTTAATAGCCTACAGTTCCCGCTTTACATCAGGTGGGCCTAAAGCTTGTATGCCTCCGACGTAGTTTATAAAAAATACAAGAAGAAGATTTATATAGATAGTGTCTTCGCGTTACGTTACGCGAATCTGTACAAGTGCAAGTATTAATATTAACGCGATGTCTTCAAAATTCCACCAAGCGCCTACAATCAACAGTATCAACACAAGATAGTGTCTTGTCTTTCACAATGACAGCGCGAGTGTACAGTATAGTATGCATGAACTTTGCCATTTCTAAACTTTGCACAGTCTATGGTCAACATCGGCTACATCATAAAACGCATTACTGGGTTCAAATTAACGCCTTTAACGGGTTCGAATCCGGGCAAACAGCTAAATTCATTACCATTGAACCGTGGTGTTTAACGATGTGCCCATTATGTTGTCCCTTTCGCACTTACTTGGCCGTAATTTTTTTTATTGCTGTAAAGGAATTTTTATTAAATTATCTTTAATGATTATACTCATATATGTTTGGTATGACAATTAAAAAATATGTCATACAGGTTTTTAGATGAAATTTGTAAGCTGATATTTCAGCCATTTTCAGGAACTCCGTTCCTATATGAATTCTATATGTTTGTCTGTGCGTTTGTCCGTGCGTTTGTCTGTGTGTTTATCTGTCGCTTTATTCGAATATTCGAATTTTGATTCAGCATAAAAAAGTAGAAATGTTCAGGAACACTGTTCCTATCTCTTAAGGAACACGGTCAAAATGGCCATAATAAAATAAAAAAAATTGAATTGTTATATAATTGACGAGCCAGGTATTCCTCTGGCAATGCAAGCTTGCGCATTCTCAACTGATTATAGATGAGCCCGGTGGTGAAGTAGTTAACAATGATTAGGTACTAATGGGTCGGGAGTTCGATTCTCACACAGGACAAAATGTGCATGAACTTGTCTGTTTTTTTTATACAACGCCGGGAGGCATACAAGCATACGGCTCAACTGATGTAAAGCGGTTACCGAGCCTGTAAACGCTTGCAATACTTTAAGTATTACTCGCGCAATGTCACCTCTAATGCTAACACAGCAACTCCATTGGAGGTTACTGGAGACCTCACTCACACGCAGGAACACAACAACTCTCTAGGGAATTGTCATTTTGCTGCGGTTTTCTGTGAGGTGGAGGTATTTCCCCAGACGGGCTGCTTTGATGCGCCCTACCTCTCTTAAAAACCGCCAGATCAAGACAAACAGACATGTTCATGCACATAAATGTTTGTTCTGTGTGGAAATCGAACCCACGACTGCTGGTGTCACAGTAACAACAGCGCGTTTCACCACTGCGCCGCCGAGCTCGTCAGTTGAGTCAGTGGTTGCTTTTAGGAGAGGAAGGGCACATAAAAGCGACTGGGGAAGTACATACACCTCGCAGAATACTGCATACAATTAACCATTCCGGAGGTTTGTTGTATTCTTGAGGGTGAGAGAGGTTACCAGTATGTTTCGAAGGAGTAGTTGCTGTTTCCTGCCTCCTCTGCTGCTTACACAGGAACTCCTTGGGAACTTACTGGTGACCTCTCTCAAGAGATCAGCATTTCAGAAATTACCTTCTATTGGAGTTATCCTGTTTTATAATTAATTATGATTGACGAGGTATATGGATTTATGAACTAGCGATCCCCCGGTGGTGGAAATTCTACTGATTTCATGGAGCGACTGCCGTCAGACCTCCACGACCCAGAGGAAGATGATGATGATGATTTCCTCTCTTAGGTTAGCTCAGACATTCCTTGTACTTCTAAAGACGTGTAAATCTAATCTAACCACGGTCAGGTTTTCCTTCAGGGTTATGGGGGTCGAAGTCGATATAGATATATTTAATCACATCCGCATCCGCGTCCACATCCACGGCCACATCCTTATCCCCATCCGCTCCATATACACATCCACATCTGTATCCGCCCCCACATCCGCGTCCATACCCACATCCTTATCCCCATCCGTTCCATATACACATCCACATCTGTATCCGCCCCCACATCCTCGTCCATACTCACATCCTTATCCCCATCTGCTCCATATCCACATCTGTATTCGCCCCCACATCCGCGTCCATACCCACATCCTTATCCCCATCTGCTCCATATCCACATTCACATCTGTATCCGTCCCCACATCCGCGTCCATACCCACATCCTTATCCCCATCCGCTCCATATCCACATCCAAATCTGTATCCGCACCCACATCCGTATTCATACCCACATCCGTATCCCTATTCCCAGCCGCGTCCACACCCATATCCGCATCTATGACCGTATCCACATTCGCGTCCACATCCATATCCGCATCAATGGATGTATCCCCATTCGAGTCTCCATCCGCATCTGCATCTATGGGCATATCCTCATCTGCCTCCGCGTGGGATGGGGATGTGGCCCATCCGTATCCCCATCCGCATACCCGTCCACGATCACATCCGCAACCATATCCACATTCATCTGTTAACATTAAATTAGACATTATATGCACATACGATACGTGATCTAGTGCAGCGTAGACATAAAGTCGATGATGAAGCAGAAGCTTATGAATACCGATTATGTTGAACATAACAATGAACATTCATGCAAATATGTCCAAATTAATTTTTCCTGTTTATGAAGTAGTTAATTTTTATTGGCTCAATTTCATTTTGGCCAGCTGTGGTTTTTATGTCGGCGTAGTCATTAATTTTTTACTACGCTCCTTTATTGCTTGTTTTAGTGAAGATGGCAGATAGCGTATAAAAATTACATTTCACAATTTGAGACGGACTTAAACTGCCGCCCCCGACAGAATGCGTTCTGATCCGTCCGTTGATGCAACAGATTATATCGAGACGAGAGATACTGAAAGATATGGCTGTTTTTTTATACTACGTCGGGAGGTATAAATGCATACGGCCCACCTGATGTAAACGCCACCTGATTAACGTTCGTAATACCTCGAGTATCACCCGCGCGATGTCATCTCTGCTGCTAATACAGCAAGTCCGGAGCTTACTGGTGATCTCACTCAAACGCAGGAACACAACAACCCTCAAGAGAGTTGTTATTTGGCTGCGGTTTTCTGTGCGGTGGAGGTACTTCTCCAGATGAGCTGTATTGAAGCGCCCTACCTCTCTTAAAATCTTGTTACAGGTCTATGTAAACGTGCTTTTGTATATATTTGCACTTATGGTAGTTATTATGGAAGTCAATTCGAAAACTTCCTACTCTTACAAATTTCTTCTGATTAAATTCGTTGTGAGTTCCAAGGCAGCTGTAGTTAACCCCCGGGACAGCAATGGACTACACTGTTCATTGCCTTTTTGGTGGTCCCCGCTGTTAATTCTGGCTACACAGGAGACACAGTGGTGGGAATGAGTGGTGAACCTGTCCCAAAAAGAAAATTTTTGCAATTATCACTTCCTCGGCGGTGATGGAAAACTTCGTGAAGAAACCCGTTCAAGAAAATTCCGGTCAACCTGACAGGACACTGTGTAGTCTTTTGTCGGTTGCCGTTGCGATTTTAGCCATTACCAAATTGATCGTGTTTTATCAGATGGTGATGTCAGGAGCCTTCGAAACTGGTGAGCGTGCATGACAAGAGTGTTAAAGAAGCGAGTGAGATCAGTAAGGATCGAGTCACGTCGCGTTCGATTCTCTCTACCTACCCCGCAAGGGATTTGGCGTGAAGTTATAGATAGCTAGATATACCAGCAAAATATATGTACAAGATAATAGCTTGCCTCATGTATTAAGATATAATGGCAGATGCCAGACTAGTCAAGTTAATTAATTTTTGTGTGTGTATGTGCGTGGGTCCCTAGATGGTTTAGATTTACAGTTGGACCCGGTAGGTAGCGCTGCGATCGGGTTCTAAGAAAACAAAATAGCAAGCAAGGTAACGGCGAGGTTCATCATTTAAATTATATAGTGTAAAAGACTATCACAATGTGTATGAAATTCTTAAGGTTACTATCGTATTTAAGTTGATAAGGATTAATACTGTATGTCCGTATAATATCCAACGAAAGCTCCAAGACGGCTTGACTTTTACTGACATTTTCAACAATTATCGTCATATTTCAACCGATTTACACAACACCTTAACAAATTGTACACCTGAAAATTCCTCAAGAATCACTCTGTCTATTGGTGAAATCCAATCAAAATGGAGCAAGACTTTTACTTAAGATAGCTCCTCTAGTACATAATAACGCAATGGTGTGTACTTATATGTACACACACACACTTGTACAAATTTGTTTGCACGTAAGAGTTTATCGGGGGGCACGGCAGTGCCCCCGCCATGTCGAGCGCGAAGCAAACACTGCCGTACCATCCTTTACTGGAACCATTTCGCCGCATTTTCAGGCCCTTATTTGAGAACCTCTAGATAAGACCAGAACGCAGAAATTTTCGTCATCCAGTAAGCTATAATCACATACTTAAAATCCAAAATTTCAAGTCTGTAGGTCATTTAGTTCCGAAGTTAAGCGAAAGCAAAGTTTCGCATTTATGACACTCACTCATGATCATCAAAATAGAACTAGTACTTCCCATAAACTCAGAGAGCTGAAATTTGGTACAGAGTTAGGGTTTAATAGCCACATAAAGGGAAAACTATAAAAACTAGGATAATCGAAGATCTGGAGTACCCGGTGACCCTGATTAGAAAACACAAGAGCGCAACCAAACTATTAGAGATCGACATACCGCCTTTACAAAAAATATTCAACTTGGTGGGCCGCTTCATTTGATGTCAAAAATCGAAGGTCTGAAGTATCTGATGAAGAACCCTCAGCTGGTCTCAGCTGTATTAGAGATATGGTAATGCCCCCTTCTACTATGAGAAAAAAACTGTGTCAAATAAGAAAATCTAATAAAATAAATCAATATTCTTCTACAAAAAGAAGTGAAATCCCACCAAAAACATTCTGTAAAAAACTAGCCAAGTCTCGACGGAGCTGCTTGTTTATCTCTAAAAAGTAATGAAATCTAGACAAAGTCGTGCCAAGTCTAAGGTTCCTTACTGCGATTTCTTTATTATTATAGTTAATGTTGTGTGACTTGGCCGTTGAAGGGTACACAAGGGTACAAAACTAGGTGCTCCATGACACCATTGCACCAACTTGACGATGGAAAATTGCCGCTTGGAAAACGTTGATCCAACAACCAGTCAATTGTAGGCTTGAGAAAGCTGCGGATTTCAATAATACTTATATATTGGCGAACCTGAAACAAACAGTATAAAAAAATATTTCCAGTTCAGACGGACTTCTAATCATTGATAGAAGTCCGTCTGTACGTCTATTTTATGTTAGATCGGTGGTCGATTTGACACTCCAAAAAGAAGAGAGCAGAAGTCAGCATTGTCAATGCTGAATGCATGTGTTGCACAATCAACAACAGCCTAAAATGAGACACTAGCGTCCAATTACCAATACCAGTATGGGCTATTATCTCGCTTAACAAACATAGGTAGTTACAACAGATATAACATTACGTGTAAAGAAAATTGACTAGTACCCACTAACGTATAAAGAATGTTCAACGGCCAAGTCACACAACATTAACTATAATAATAAAGAAATCGCAGTAAGGAACCTTAGACTTGGCACGACTTTGTCTAGATTTCATTACTTTTTAGAGATAAACAAGCAGCTCCGTCGAGACTTGGCTAGTTTTTTACAGAATGTTTTTGGTGGGATATTTATTTAGCGTAACAAAACAAAAATAACTCCAAAAATGCCATCCCTCCTGCCAGTACTCTACGTTTGTAAAACGAAACGATAATATAACAAATTAATGTGTTTTGAGGCAGGCTCCGTTGGTTCGGAAATGTAGTAATAATGAGGAAGAAAGAAATACGAAACAGATATACAAGGCGAAATAGAAGGATGCAGGAGCTGAGGAAGGCCGAAACCATGATCAAATTGATCGTGTTTCATAAGAAACTGATTTCAGGAGCCTTAGAAATCGACGAGCGTGCATGAGCAGAGTTATAAATATTAAAGAAGCGAGTGAGGTATGTAAGTACAGAGTCATGTGGCGGTCTGATCTCTCTGCCTTCCCCGCAAGGGAGTTGGTCCGAAGTTATAGATAGATAGATAAATAACCATCATTCACCACCGTACATAATTAAAAGAGTACATACGTATAATTATATACAAATATATTTTATCTGTGCTAATATAAAACATGTGTTGTTTATTCATAAATAAGTATTTGTTTGAAAATAGTCACGAATAAAACTCGAGAGACATTTACCAACCAACATCGTGGTATCGATTTTAGATGTCGGTGTGCGACCAACTTCTTACTGTGTTAACTTTAGTTATCGGTATCGTACATAAACTCTCATCATTTTTCTCAATGCCGTTATAGAAAGTCATCACTACATTTTTCTAAATATATATTAAATTTCAAATTCAAAATTAAATGATAAATTAACTACTGAACGGATTTTCATGCAGATTTCATCAATAGATAGAGTAATTCTCGAAGAAGGTTTAGGTGCAAGTACCTATAATTTGTTAAAGGTGAATCGGTTGAAATATGACGATAATTGTTAAAAATGTTGGAAAAGTCAAGCCGCCTGGGAACTTTCATCGGATATTATACGGATACGGGTACAGTAATAATAATATCTAATTGACAATTTCAAAAGAGACCTATATTGGCAAGTTTCTTTCGGCATTTCTTCTTCGCCAATGGTCATTTCCGAAATGCTAGTAGATTAAAAAAGGAAAAAAAGTACATAAAGTAAGAGATTTAAATAAGATACAATAAGATTAATTTCAAAAAATGCCCGCGAGGGCCCAATGGCAAATAAAGGATTTTTATCTTTAATCTTTATCTTATCTTAATCGAATCCCCATCAACTTAAATACGTTAGTAGGCATAATATGCTCTAGTACCCTTGCGAAGCAGAGGCGGGTCGCTAGTTTAACATATTATCGAACTGTGTCATTCGTTCAATCACTAGATCAATATTAACCAATGCCTTACCTTTGTTCATGTGTTCAAAACAATTTATGTCTACATTGACTCATTACATTTTTAAAGACATTTTGCGGCACGCGCGCCTTGCTATTAGCCACTAACTCATCAAGATACCATCGTCTCGGGGCGGCGTCCATAAGCAAACACCTCGATCCCATACACGGTATATCCTTTCACAGAGCGTATATTATTCATGCGTGAGCCACAGAATGGCCGTGTAAAGCGGCCTGTTGATTACACGACAGATTAGTGTGAATATTTAAATATATATTTTGTTTTAAAACGAAAACAAAAGAAAAGAAAATTATTTAGTTAATAGATTCAGGTGTTATTTTGCAAAAGTCAAATTTACATGCAATTTAATTTAACCTTCTTTGTGTGCTGCGCAAACCGGATGCAGCAACGGTGGTGGGGGCATGCGGTTTCTGTTCCAGATGGCGAATGACCGCAACAGCCGAGGCAGAGACTACCGGAGCAGCCATGGCAGCGTCGGCATGTTGCGTCTACTATAGGTAGTGGGTGGGTGCCGGCCGGCGCTAGGCCGCATGAACTAATTGGTGGCGTATTAGGATATTTTAATAAAGTTTAAGTTATAAAAATATAGTTTTATAAAAGACTTTACCGACAGTCAGTGACGTAATTCAAGTTGACGAGCTCGGTGGCGCCACTGGACGAGTCGTGAATGACGCCATTTTGACACCAACGCTCGTGGGTTCGATTACCGCACAAGACAACTATTTGTGTGCATGAACATGTCTGTTCTCTCTCTCTCTCTGGATGTTTTAAGAGCAGTATGGTGCATCAAAGCAGACAGTCTGGCAGACAATCTGGGGATGTACTCACCTCACAGAAAACCACAACCGAATAACAACTTCCTAGAGGATTGTTGTATGCCTGCGTGTGAGTGAGGGCACCGGTAAGCTCCTAAGGAGCTGCTGTGTTAGCAGCAGAGGAGGCATCGCGTGAGTGACACTTATTTTATTACATCAGTACTTCCGACATTGTGTAAAAAAAAACTTTATTTATTTATATAGATAACGTAATGACTTTGTTTTATTATTTAACTCCGCGTTCAGTTTCTCGATAGTATAGTAATGAATAGCCTCCTTTATGAAACGGTAACGCAGTCGTTACCATACCTCGTGGATGCCAACACATTCTGTAAATACGTCGGCATCGGACGTCTCCTAAACACAACACGTTTATCTCTGTAAATAGTAAAAATATTAATAAACAATGTACATGGAAATAACCTATGGAAACCTAATGAAGCGATTTTTCATAGTAAGTAAATTCACCGCTACGGGTCGGGGGGTAAAGATTAACGCGCAGCTCTTATTGGCTTGTTCACGAATATACATCGCGTCACTTATCGACGTATTGGTTAAAATAACCTCCCATCATAACATAATTATGTCTCCCATTGAGAACCTCATGTGCATTGACGAGCTCGGAGGCAGAGTGATTAACAATGCAACTTTGACTAAGGCTCGTGGGTTCGATTTCCACACAGCACAAACTTATGTGTGCATGAACATGTCTATTTATTTTGGTCTGTATGTTTTTAAGGCACATTAAAACCAGCCGACTGGGCAAATACGTCCAACTCACAAAAAATCGCAACCACATGTCAACACCCCGGAGCGTTGTTGTGTTCCTACGAGTGAGTGAGGTTACCACTAAACTATGGAGTTGCTCTGTTATCATCAGGGGTGACAACTCGCGATTGATCCTCAATGTATTGCATGCATTGAACTACTATGTTCTAAGTACATAAGACATCAATGATTGCATACATAACTGCTTCATATCAAATATAAATTTAGTGTAATAAAATTGAGTATTTTAAATAAAAAACCGGCCAAATGCGAGTCGGACTCGCGCACGAAGGGTTCTGTACCATTATCTATAAAAGCGGCAAAAAAAATCACGTTTGTTGTATGGGAGTCCCCCTTAAATATTTGTTTTATTTTAATTTAATTATTTATTTTTAAAGTAAATATACAACTAAATATTCTGTGAATATTTCATGCGTCTATCTGTTGCCGTTATCAACATGGAGCAAAAACGAGCAAAAATAATCACGTTTGTTGTATGGGAGACCCCTTAAATATTTATTTATTCCGTTTTGTAATATTTGTTGTTATAGCGGCAACAGAAATACATCATCTGTGAAAATTTGAACTGTCTAACTATCACGGTTCATGAGATACAGCCTGGTAACAGACGGACGGACGGACGGACGGACGGACAGCGGAGTCTCAGTAATAGGGTCCGTTTTACCCTTTGGGTACGGAACCCTAACAAGACAACCAAGTCAATACAACTTTCTTGTTCGCTAATGATCATTTTAGAAATGCCGAGACACCCGTGTGGTCATATATGACCGCGAAATGTATGGGAAAAGGTATATAACGGGTTCTGAAGGCTACAAGAGAAGTCAAAACTGTAAAGATCTGAAACCATGAAGAATTAATATGATACAACAAGATTTGATTTATAGGATGAACGACGTGTCCTAGTGCTTCTTTCTGGAGGTTTTGTCTCCTTTTTTTTAAACAACAAATGATACTATATTTACATCAGGTGGGCCAAATACTTGTTTGACTGCTGTTCTATAAAAAAAAATCTAAACTTAGCTAGCTTTGTACTATAAATATATTGCAACTACAACGTAAAGAAAGTCCGTGCCTTCTAATCCATTTAAGTGGGATTCATAGCCCAGCAGTAGGCAACAAATGATGATAATAATTACACTCAGATAATCTTTGTACCATCAGTAAAATGATGGTTATTTCGGCATATATCATTAAAAATGATCGAATGAATGAATGAACGTACGAATGCCCGGGTCGCCGTCGACCGAATGGAAGGCTTTGGGAGTAATACAGATTGAAACTTCACTCAAAGAACATAATTATAAATCTTAAAGTTACATTTAAAATACAATAAGTACAGACGAACAGAAAAGTGTCTGAAGGATATTAATTAATTTTAAGAGAGGTAGGAAAGGAAGGTTTTGGGAAGTGGCTGTGTTAGCAGCAGAGGTAGCATGATTCTGGTATTTTAAGCATGCATTAGTTACTAACTAGTCTGGCCGTAAATACTGTTATATAGAAACTTTTCTTTTTATAAACTCTTTATTTATTTTAAATTTGGAACGCGATTATTATGATAAAAACTTCTTTCGATTTCCCGCCGTTTTACATATTTTGGAATGGGGTGCTAAAGAAAATAGGATTGCAGCGATTGCCTTGCACAAAGTGGGTATGGAGCCGTTAATTATATTTAAAACACTTCAAAAGCTTGGTATCACCCGTACGTTCGTATATTGTACTAACTAACGCCAGATATACCGACACTTCTTCTGTTGAAGACCGTAAAATATCAGGGCGACCGCGTGCTGTTGCGAATGTTAATGCTGTTAAAGCCAGTATTCGCCGAAAACCCATTAGGAAACAAAAAATCTTATCACGAGAAATGACGATTCGCGCTAGGGCTCTGTCGCTTATAATAAAACAAGACCTGAAGCTCGGTGCTTATCGTCAATATAAAGGACATATCCTAAATGAATCCCCACAGTTGAAGGGAGTGGATCAATCAAAATGCCTTCTGTTCCGATACGCAGGTGAAACGCACAGAAATATTCTCTTTACTGATGAAAAAATTTTCACGATTGAACAGCACTACAACAAGAAAAATGACACAGTGTAGGTACACACACAGTTCTAAAGAAGTCGTCCAAGTGGTCGGCAAGGTACAACATCGTCATCATCCTGCGTCTGTAATAATTTAGTGGGGAGTATCTTATCAAGGAATCACAAAGTTTCATTTTTATGAAAAAGGAGTGAAGATTTCATCCAAAGTGTATTAAGAGACTATCTTGGATCGTGTTGTAAAACCTCTCAGCAATACACTTTTTAAAAATGTACCGTGGACTTTCCATCAGGACTTTGCACCTAGTCTCAAGGTACGAAATAACCAAGCCTGGTTCGAAACCAACGTTCCGGATTTTATATGAGCTGAAGACTAGCCCTCGACTAGCCCAGATTTGAACCTCTTAGGCTACAAATTATGGTCAGTTTTAGAGAACATGGTCTGCTCGAAAGACACGCCGACATTGTGTCGCTTAAGAAATCTCTGGAGCAAGCAGTGGCTAAATTTCCCATGGAAACAGTGCGTAAATCCATTGATTCGTGGCCAGACAAATTAAAGGCCTGTATCAAAGCCAAAGGTGGCCATTTCGAATAGAATCATTTTTTATTTTTTTGCTGAGACTTCCATAAATACGTACATGTAAGTTTTATTAATTCATAAAAAAATAAATTCATATTCATTTGTAACAGACTTTATGGCTGGACTAGTTATGTTTCTTGAAATATTTTGGTACTAATATTACATAAAAATACTAATATAATTTTTATGCGCCTCCCGACGTTGTATATGAAAAAAAGTTTTTTTGTACAATGTCAGAAGGCAAGCATACGGCCCACCTGATGCAAAGGGGTTACCGTAGCCTGTGAACGTTTGTAATACATTAAGTATCAGTAGCATGATGCCACCTCCACTGCTAATACAGAAGCTCCATCGAGTTTACTTCAAATTTCTTATTCTGAAGTAATTTACAAAATACGATTAAACGCTTTTGTTTCCAACAGTACGAAGGCGTGTTCCATCATCAATCAATATAGGTACCGGTAGAATCGTTACTTTAATTATTACTAACTCAATTATAACCGACCCTTAACAGAGGTCGCCAACATTTTTGTAATTAGGTTAATTAGATATTAAATGTCTACCCTTTGAGGTTATAAACAATATTTGCTTTAAGTACCACATCAACCCTTAATCATCCTACTGCAGGGATACGGGTGTTCCTTCAACCGAAGGGGTTTATTACTCCACCACGCTGCTCAAATGCGGATTGGCGGAGGCCAGTATTTTCAAGCCTACCTATGGCCTCTAACTTAGCTTAACGACTGTCATCTATCGACAACAGCCGGGACCGATATCTTAACGAACCCTCCGAAGTACGGAGAAGCTCGATGTATAATCCCATCCATAGACAGGCTGTTATTGACATTACTTAAACTGTGTGTTCGATTAGAATGACACTCACAACGACGCCATCGAGCTCCCTTTGTATTGCTGCTCCAAATTTGATGTATAATAAAATGTACGTCGGATTCTAGCCAAAAAATAATATTAGGTGAGGTGACGTCACATCATCTTTGAGCAAAAGACTTTATCAACGCTTGATATATACAATAAAAGGTTTTCGAACAGAGTTGTGTTCAAAGTTACGATAATGAGCGATAATTCTTAATTAATTTAACACGCTCCCCACTACATAAGTATTTTTTGAAAGCCAATTTATAAAAAAAAAATGTGTGTACAGTTCCCACGCGATAGCAGTGAAACCTTCTAGAATGTGAACTTCAAGATAATGAGACGAATGTAGAACTTCAGGAGTAGGATACTTGAAGTACCTACATAAGTTCTACACACACGTAAAATGTTCAGACTCTTTATAATGCCTTCTATCCCTACTAACACAACTGCTCCTTTGGAGCTTACTGGTGATCTCGCTCACACGCAGGAATACCACAACCCTTCAGGGAAATGTTGCTTGCCTGTGGTTTTCTGTGAGGTGGAGATACTTACCCAGTCGGGCTGCTTTGATGCCGTCTACTTCTCTTGAAATGATGTGATGTGCAAGCGACTCCTCATGATATTTAGAGCGAAATCAAATTTTAATTATATAACAAGCCTCTAGGGAGCTGTTATTTGGCTGCGGTTTTCTGTGAGGTGGAGGTACTTTCCCCCCAGATACGCTGCTATGATTCGCTGTACCGCTCTTAAAACACATAGACCAAGACTAACAGACATGTTAATGCATTCATCTTCGTTGCAGTTCATTTGTTTGTCATGTATGCGTTTTTTATATGTCTAGATTACCGTTTTATGCCATCTGTCAGCACCCATACAGTACTTTTATATAGTCCATACCAGAAGGTTTAGGACTGCTGATAATTTGGAATGATATTGTATCAAACGTTGCTGAGATTTCTTTGAGCTGTTATACGAAAATGCTTACCTAAAACCTATTGCTATAGAGGTTTTCCTAACGGCATAAGGTTCCTTATTTTTTTTTATGCAACGTCGAAATAAAGCATACGTCCACCTGATGTAAAGCGGCTACTATAGCTTATAATCGCTTATAATACATTAAGTGTCTCTCGCGCGAGGCCACCTCTGTTGCTAGCTTACTGGTGACCTCACTCACACGCTCGTCTGGTGAAGTACCTCCGCCTCACAGAAAAGCGCTGCCAAATAACAACATCTTACCAGAGGTCACCAGCAAGCTCCCAAGAAGTCGCTGTGTTAGCAGCAGAGGAGGCATCGCGCGAGTTGCTTAATGTATTACTAGCGTTCATAAGCTACGGTAGCCATTTTACATCAAGGCCCTATGTTTGTATGTCTTCTGACGTTGTATATAAATAAAAACTAAAGCTACTCATATGTATTTGCGAGACCGAAAACATCTCTCAAAACTGTAAAAAAAAAACATGACAATTGTGCGCAAGATTTATTATATCTTTATAATACGTCATCATTATTAAGTTTAAACTCTAAGGGCATTTGCAATAAAAACCAAATTGCGTTGGGCGGAACGCAGTGTTAAACTCAAGGCACTTTTCACGCACTGGCAAATACATTCAGAAATTTGCAAATGCTGTTGTTAAAAAGCTTGCTCTTAGTTTGGGACACGCCCCCAACGCAACTGAACGCATACGAGCGTGCTGCCCATTGTAAGCTATAGGTACTTTTGTAGGTATAGCTTGAACAAAAAATAGACTTAATAATAATATTTCGTTATGATTTTGGATTGGGTTTTATTACCACTAGGATTTTTTTATACTACGTCGGGAGGCATACAAGCATACGGCCCACCTGATGTAAAGCGGCTACCGTGGCCTATTAACGCTTGTAATATATTAAGTATCACTCGCGCGATTCCTCCTCTGCTGCTTACACAGCAACTGCTTATGAGCATACCGGTGACCTCACTCACACGCAGGAACACAATAACCATCTAGGGTGTTGTTATTTGGCTGCAGTTTTCTGTGAGGTGGAGGTACTTCCCCAGATGGGCTGCTTTGATGCGCCCTACCTCTCTTAATTAGAATAGCACAAAAGCATATGACCTGCCTGATTGAAAGCTGTTTGTAAATTTGTATAAGCTTCGGAATATAGGTAGGTGTCGCAGATTCTATTTCTACGCGTGGGATTTAAAGAAACCAAACGAACCTGCTGTCAGCACGTGTAAGTCAAAAAATATTCTCCATAGGTACTTAACGATCTGCCTGATCATTTCACTACATTGCCAATTCTATTATCTGGCCAAGACTTTCACAAAAAGTTCAGTCGAGAATCGGCCGGAAATGTATGGATGCGGAAAGTAGAGAATCACTTACTATGGAAAGCAGGCCTATAGCGTAGTGTCCAGATGTATGTTTAATGGATAAAAACAAAAAATACTAAACCGTTTTATAAAATTATTTCACACACAGAAAGCTACGTTTTTAGCGAGCTACATAGGCTGTATCATTGCGAACGCGTTTTCGTCATCATAATGATTATAATCGAATTAAGCAAACACTAGGAAATGTTTTTTTTTTAATATTGTCAGACAAATTACACAGCGCCATCTAGCCACAAAGTAAGCGAAGCTTGTGTTATGGGTACTAGACAACTGATAAACATACGTAAATACATTTTTTTTGTAATTACATACTTATTATACATAGAAAATACCCAGACTAAGACAAACAGACATGTTCATGCACACAAATATTTGCCTTGTGTGGGAATCGAACCCACGAGCGTCAGTGTCAAAGTCGCGTCATTCACGACTGAGCCGCCGAGCTCGTTTGGATGCAGAAGGTATTGAATCGCATAATATGATAGGAAGTGTTGTATATAGTATAGCATCCAGTAGTAGGTAGACAAACTAACAAAAATTCAATTATTTCTTGTCCAAAATTTGCTGCCAATTTCAACCAAAATATTTTGGTCAAAAGTTTTGTAAAGAATCTGATTTCTTGTTACATGTAGTGTAATTTCAACCTCACGAACACGTGGTGCACCATTTGTGAACAAGCCACTGGACTAAGAAGGGACAACTTTTTAAGTAAGAAACACACTTCTTTCTTGCGTTATCCCGTTTCCTAGTCCTTTAAGATTGGCGGGGTCCGCTACTTAAGCCTATGGATTTGGTGAAAACACAGATTTTTAACATGGAACGATTCCCATCAAACCTCCACAAAACAGAGGGAAAAATCAGCCCATTCTTCATTGAAACTCATCATTTTACATTATTTATATATCATTTCTTGGACGTGCTGGTTTCCTCACGATGGTTTCCTTCACTGCCGAGCAAGTGATAATTACAAATATGTACATGAATTAATAAACATGAATGTAAATGTGTACAGAAGTCAAGCTAAAACTTCCTACAAATTTTTTCTGATTAAATTCGTTGTGAATTCCAAGGCAGCTGTAGTTTAGCCCCCGGGACAGCGATGAACTTCACTGTTCATTGCCTGTTTGGTGGTCGCCGCTGTTAATTCTGGCTACACAGGGGACACAGTGGTGGGTATGAGTGGTGGGCCTGTACCGAAAAAATGTATACAGTCAGGGTTCGAACCTGGGACCATTGGTTATTAGGCTGGCTTTTTAACCATTGGTCTATCACTACTCATTCTTAGACGTGATTCGTGAGAGATTATTATGTATTGTATGTGTATACCAGCCGACTACTTTTACATTGAATCTGGATGTACTTTAAAAAAATCTTCGTCTGAAGTCAATTGTGGGGTTAGCAGAAAAAACTGACCACAATATGACACAATATTTTCGACGAGCTCGGTGGCTCAGTCGTGAATGACGCGACTTTTACATCAACGCTCGTGGGTTAGATTCCCACACAAGACAAACAATTTGTGCGCATGAACATGTCTGTCTGTCTTGGTTTGTAGGTATGTTTTAAGAGAGGTAGGGTGCATCAAAGCAGCCCGTCTGGGTGAAGTACCTCCACCTCACAGAAAACCGCAGCTAAATAAGAACTCCCTAGAGGGTTGTTGTGTTCCTGTATGTGAGTGAAATTGATGTGTAAGCAGCAGAGGAGGCATCGTGCGAGTGATATTTAATATATTACGAGCGTTAATAGGTAACTGCTTTAAATCATGTAGCCTATATGCGCGAATACCTCCTGACGTTGTATAAAAAAATTAAATAAACAATATTTACATACCTCACTCGCACCTTTAACAAAACGCTTTAGACGGTTAATAGATTCAGATGTTATAATTCTCTGAACTCAATTTCCGCTAATCGCGGAGACCGAAAAACGAACCGTGTGTGAACGAAAGTGAACGAAAAAAACATGAAAGCATTAATAGCGCTCGAAAATGACCCAACCCGACCCAAGTTTTTTTCGCTCACTGGCGGAGACACATAAAGTAATTCAGGGCCCAAGAATACAGAACAACACAGTCCAAACAATACAGTTCTGTATTATGAGTTCAGGGCATACTAGGGCTCCTGACATCACTTTCTGATAAAACAGAACCAATTAGGTCATGGTAGGTGAAGCTTGGCCCTCCTTACTGATGACATCTTTCAATTTTCGCATTATGTAGCTATTTCGTTATTTTTCATTCATTCACTCCAAAAAAATGTAAAAAACTCTTTTTTTTAAAAAAAAGAACTCCATCGGCAGACTATCGGCTTGTAAAACCAATGTAAAACACGTTCGGATACGCATTAGAATGGTGTAGCGAAAATGTTTTTTATTACCCTTTGTATCACTGTGCGCTTCTTGGAAGTATATCCGAATGTGCGAATTTTATGTATGCGAGAATACGCGTAGAGAGTTTAGTCATAAACTGGCAACACTGTTCTGTTATACTTTGTTGACTTGAAGTTATATTTCTTTCGGTGCGTTAGGGAATAATGATAAAGAGGGATTTTTCCCGACACCGACATCTGAAATCGATAACAAGAAATTGGGTGGTAAATGTCTCTCAAGTTTTGGTCATGACTATCTTCTACTTCCAATTTGATCTAACCTGCTTTGTATGCTTCCGCCACCAATTAGGTCACGCGGCCTAGCGCCGACAGGCACCCACCCACTACCGTTAGTAGATGCAACATGCCGACGCTGCCATGGCTGCTCCGGTAGTCACTGCCTCGGCTGCCATCTGGAACAGAAACAGCACGCCCCCTTCACCGTCGCTCCCCCTCCTCAGGCGCTGTAGACGTTACTCGTTAGAAAAATGCTACAAGAACTAATAGGTGGCGGAAGCACACAAAGCAGGTTAGATCAAATTGCATGTAAATTTGACTTTCGCAAAATAACGCCTGAATCTATTAACTATCTTCTTCTTCTCCGCGGTTTCTCGTTTCCTAATCCATTAGGATTAGTATAGCATCCAGTAGTGGGTAGACAACCTAACAACAATTCAATGACTTCTAGCCCAAAATTTTGCTACATATATTGCCAATTTCAACCAAAAGTTTTGTAAAGAGCCTGATTTCTTGTTACATGTGGTGTAATTTCAGCCTCCCTTTTTTATTACTACGTCCGGAGGCATACAGGCATACGGTCCAACTGATGTAAAGCGGGTACCGTAGCCTATTAACGCTTGCGATATATATCAAGTCTCACTCGCGCGATGCATCCTCTGCTGCTTACACAGCAACTCCTTGGGAGCTTACTGGTGACCTCACTCACACGCAGGAACACAACAACCCTCTAGGGAGTTATTATTGGGCTGTGGTTTTCTGTGAGGTGGAGGTACTTCCCCAGAAGGCTGCTTTGATGCGCCCTACCTCTCTTAAACTGGCACGTGGTCCACCATTTGTGAACAAGCCACTGGACTAAGAAGGGACAGCTTTTTAAGTAAGAAACACACTTTTTCCTAGCGTTATCCCGATTCCTAATCATTTCATATTTGCGGCGTCCGCTATCTATTCCGGATTAGGCGAAGATATTGATTTTACATGGAGCGACTGCCGTCAGATCTCCACGATCCAGAGGGAAAACCAGATCATTCTTAGGTACGGTCCCTCGTTTTTTGAAAAATAATTCCTTGCGCACGCGGGTTTCTACACGATATTTTCCTTCATTACTAATTGCAAACATGTAATTTACTCTTACTAGACTATCACTGTCTTCCATTTCTCATTGCAACCAATACCAATATATTGGGGAGATAAAAAATATTAAGTATATACTCATAAGTAAATAGTTTATAGTAATCTAAAATGTCACCTTAATTACTTTTTTATATGGCAACACAGAAAAAACGATCCCATCGCTATTCCAGTATTAAATCGTCAAAACAAACAGTGCATGACGATTAATCGCAATGAATCAAATTGTGAAAAAAAAAACTGGCACAAATTTAAACAGACCTCCATAGACCGAGGTATTGTAGAACGATTTAGACCTTGTGAATAAATTTATGAATTTAAGACCGGACATTTACCATCCAACAAAGGAAATGATAATACTTCTTGTTTTTGTTAACCGACTTCATAAAGGAGAAGATTTTCATTTGTTCGATGCGTAAATTTTCATTTTTTGTGTGTAATACCGGTTGTGGATATATTTCTTCATTCCTATACAAATACGGTTAACAATTGAAGACGAACGTACACACAAAAACAAATGTACGGGCCGAATAATTGAGAGATTTCTCTTTGTTCTTATATTTTGATAACTAAGCTGTCAGCAACCAATCAGATTCAAATAAATTTGGCGGATTTATTCAGTGAATTCAATATATGGAGATTTTAAACCATCGAAGTTTTTACGGCTTTTAAACCTTTGTTGTAGTTAAAGACAAAAAACACATGAAAAAAAAATGCATTAAGTACGAAATTCATATGACAACAGACTAATGTCACTATTTCTAGTACTACATTGTAGTGTCTATAATCGCCACGGAACACGCACACAAGTAATAAAATCAACAATAGTTCACGCTCACCGATATTGTCTCTAAAAGGACAAGAGAGTTTGTTGCGCACTCGATGATTTGCACAAACTGTCTTAACTGCAATTTATTTTTTCTCTGGAAAAATTACACAATTTATACTATTACTTCAAAATGTCTCGGAAACTGCTTTAATTCTAATAATGCTTCTTGTTAATTTAGTCTGCCTCAGTGTCTTCCTGAAAAATCATGATATTTTCAAAAATTAAAAAATATTTAAAAAGCGATTTTTTATATACTACGTCGGGAGGCACACATGCATACGGCCCACCTGATGTAAAGCGGGTACCGTAGCCTATTAACGCTTGCGATATATTAAGTATCACTCGCGCGATGCCTCTTTTGCTGCTTACACAGCAACTCCTTGGGAGCTTACTGGTAACCTCACTCACACGCAGGAACACAACAACCCTCTAGGGAGTTGTTATTTGGCTGCGGTTTTCAGTGAGGTGGAGGTACTTTTCCAGACGGCCTGCTTTGATGCGCCTTACCTCTCTTAAAACATCCAGACCAAGAGAAACAGACATGTTCATACAAATGTTTGCCTTGTGTAGGAATCGAACCCACGAGCGTTGGTGTCAAAGTCGCGTCATTTACGACTGAGCCACCGAGCTCGTCAAACGTTGGGCGAAGGTACCTACCAAAAGTTAATTGTACTTAAATGTATTATAATATCCGTAGACACGAACAGTTATTTTTGGCTGTACATATGTGATGTGTGATACCCATGGAACCAAAAGTTATTATTATATGTATGAATATACACCATGACCAAATTGATCGTGTTCTATCAGAAAGTGATGTCAGGAGTCTTAGAAACTGGCGAGCGTGCACGAGAAGAGCACTGAATGTTAAAGAAGAGAGTGAGGTGTGTAAGGATCAAGTCACGTGGCGCTCGGTCCTCTTCACCTGCCCCGCAAGGGATTTAGCGTGAAATTATAGATAGAAATAAATAGATATATCTTCAAGCAGGTTCCTTGAGGGGTAGGCAGTGAGAGTGAGCGCTACAGGACGTGGTCCTTATACACCTCATGCGCTTATTTAACATCCATAGCTTTTTTCATGAACACACGCCGGTTCCTAGGGCTCCTGCTGCTCATGATAAAACGTGACCAATTTGGTAGTTATTAATCCTGATAATATATCCATATTCAGTTAATTTGTTATTGAATATCTATATCCAACAATATAATATTCTCATCGTACGGGAAAAGCCCCTTGCACAATACTCGATCCTTACTTGATTCTGTAAGCCTTCAGAACCCGTTATATACCTTTTCCCATACATTTCGCGGTCATATATGACCACACGGGTTTCAAAGGGTAATGATAGTTTGACGTTTATATAAATGCAATGAAACATAAAAAAGAAGCCAACTTTATTAAAGTTGACAACAGTAGAAGCTAGTCAACAATGTGATTAAACGTCGACTTAAATTAAAGCGATTTTATTGAGAAAGCGTTTGTGCGAAAGTTACTAAAAGACTAATAAATATACGTAAGGCTTTATATTGTAAATACGTACTTATAATACATAGAAAAGAACTTCAAGGCACACCAATTCTTCAAGAAATGCGTGAAGAGTGAAAGAGGTTTTTGGAGGGTTAGCAACGCATGGGTGACACCCCTGGTGATGCAAATGCCCATAGGCTACGGTGACTGTTTACCATCAGGCAGGCCGTATGCTTGATGGCCACCTTAATGGTATAAAAAAAACGAAATATTAGTTTGCCATTTTGGCGATATAAGTTCTTCAAGTCAGCATTCTACTACGGGGCCATTTACTATGTTCAGCACAACTAGTTTAACATTTAATAGTATTCATGGCAGGTATTTATTTTGAACAATTCAACTTTTGTTTTTTTTTTTGCGATTGTTTGGGAGTTTGACCGGATTACTTATTCGTTATCGATTGCCTATGTCCATTTGTGACAAATTGCCTTTTTTATATTACTTTGCATTGGTTCCGTATCAAAAAGTAAATAAAAGAATCCTTATACAGGTCACTGACGTGACTTTCTGTTTGTGTGTCACGGGAGAGATTTTCATTTTTATGCACCGTCGGAAGACATGCTAGCATACCTGATGTAAAGCGATTTCTGTAGCACATGTTTGTAATACACGAAGTATCATGTATACGATGTGACCTTATTTGCTGCTCTAGGAGCTTGCTGGTAACCAACCCCACTCACTCAGTGCAGCACATATTGTTTCAGTGTCCCGCATTCTCCAAACAGAGATTTGACTTGAAGCAGGAGTTGGGAATGCGGGTCACCGAAACAACGGTCGCCGAAATAATGGCAGGGAAAAGTAGATCAAAATGTTTAAAATACTGCAGTAGTCTAGCTATGGCTGTCATAGAATGTAACAAGCAGAGCAGCTCCAGCTAGGACTAATGCAATATACCTCGGCTATACTCTGTATAGCCGACGGGATCGCGGTGGCTAGGTGGAGCTGTGAAGCTCGCTGTCGGCTGAACTGACACAGTATGGGGAGGGAAGTTTGGAAACAGCTGTAATTTCACCGGCGTTCAAAACTGGGCATAAAAACTGAAAGATGATGAATGTAAGAATGAATTATGGTACCTATAAAAGAGAATATGATGGATGAATGTATTAATTTGTATATTAATAATCAATAAGTGATAAAAAGAGCCTTGTCCATGGTAGGGTTGCAATAAAAAAAAGCCCTTTCACTCGTAAGAAAACAGCAACCCTCCGCGCAGTTTTTACTTGGCTGCGATTATCTACGTGGTGGAAAACTTCCTTAGTAGGATTGCTTTGATGCACCCTACCTCTCTTAATAGCTTTTCACATAAGATATAGTAACGTGAAATAATTATCACAATGATGAATAAATGGAGAAGCACCTCCACCTCAGAAAACCGCAGGCAAAATGTTCATGCGTATGAGTAAGACTGGCTTTCAATCTATGGACAATATGGAATCACTTGTCTAAATTCTATCTATTTAGTTTTATACAACTTCGGGAGGCATATGGCCCACCTGATAACCGTAAGTAACCTGGTAAAGCGGTTACCGTAGCAACTCCTTAGGAGCTTACTGGTGACCTCATTCACACGCAGGAACACAACAAACCTCTAGGGTGTTGTTATTTGCCTGCTGTTTTCTGAGAGGTGGAGGTACTTTTCCAGACGGGCTGCTTTGATACGCCGCTCATGGACGCATCGTTCATGCACACAAATGTTTGTGCTGTGTGGGAATCAAACCCACGAATGTTGGTATCAAAGTCGCGTTATTGACCGCGACGCCACCAAGCTCATCAAAATATTACTTAATAATAGTTGCAGCAAGCGCTGATGTGTTTGGTGCGCAAAAAAAAATGCTCGTGAGCGCGTAGTTAGCTTTTTGCGCAGTGAATGTATAGTTTGCTTTTTATGCATCAACCCTATATATATATATTTGAGACTCAAACTTATGAAACACTTTTTCTTTTTTGCCATTCTTTCTAGCAATACCTCATTGCCTAATCCTTTATGACGGGGACCACTACCTAAGGATTTGGCGAAGAAACTTATTTTACATGGATATTTGTAATTAGCAGTTGTTTAGCGGTGATGGAAAACATCGTGAGGAAACCCAACCCACGTCTAAGAAATTATAATTAGACTTGTGACCTAACCTAAGAAAGATCGGGTTTTCCCTCCGGGTTGTGTAGGTCTGACGGCAGTCGCTCTATGTAAAAGTCAGTGTCTTCGCCAAATCCTTAAGCTGAGGTAGTTATCCTGTCTCCGCCAATCCTAATGGATTAGGAGATGGGATAACGCGGAGAAGAAGGTGCGAGTTCACTTACGATGTTTTCCTTCACCGAGCAAGTGATAATTACAAGTTTGTACATAAATCAGAAAACATGAATTTAGTGGTACTCATGCATACATCAAGATTCGAGCGAGGGACCACTCGGACAATAGGCTGGCGGTTTATCCACTAGACTATCACTACTATTCTCTTATGTCAGAGAGTCACTTCCTAATCAACAGGGTACACCACGTGGCATTACTCATGAATATCAAAGTCTCTAAAATGCGAATTCCCAGCCACAGCACAGAGGAATAGCCGATAATAAAGAAATATGTACTCACGTACTCAATACGTTATTGATCTTGAAGAAACTTTTAAGTTCATTAAAAACACAATTCAGCAATAATATCCAAACAAAAGATTCTATACAATCGACTACATACATCAAAATCCCAAGTTCTCCATTGAGACCGAGAAAAAAATATAAGCACGCATTTTTTTGCAATTAATCAATGTAAAAAAAATCTTCTAAGACTTTTAAAAACTTTTGCATCGATGCATTGACGGGCCTCTTTTCAACAACTGTCAAAATGACAGCTGATTTATGATCGCCCATTGTGGCAACACTGGTCGCTCTGGCGCGAAATCCATTTATGCCGCTAATGACATTTCGAGATATTTAAAATGGCGGATAACAATAATGAATGGGGAAGATTTGGATATTAAAGGTTTTAATTTTATTTTGGGATGTAGTGTTCGGGTCGTTTCACCTGTAGAGCTACGTTTGATCAGCTCGGTGGCGGAGCAGTTAGCTGTGTTACCTTGCCACCAAGGTCCGTGGGTTCGATTACCATACTGGACGATAATTTGTATGTTTGAACATGTCTGTTTTTCTTGGTCTGGGTGTTTTAAGAGGGTGTACTGATAGAACACAATTTGATCATGGTAGGTAAGTCTTGGCCTTCCTCGGCTCCTATATCCTTTCACTTTTACATTGTATATCTGCTTCGTCGTTCTTTCATCCTGCATTCGTTCTACATGTCCGAACCAACGTAGCATGCCTCTTCTTATTTTAACACCGGTGCTCTCTTAAAGACGTATTCACGTAAAAAAAAGAAAGTACGATCGAAGCAACCAGCAGCGGTGGCCTGCATCTACTAACGTCAGTGAGTGGGTGCCGGCAGGCTCTAGTTCGCATGAACTAATCGGTAGCGGAAGCACATAAAGTAGCTTAGATCAAATTGCCAGAAAGATAGTAGAAAAAGCTGTTCCCACGGGATACGGGAATACGTTGACGAGCTCGGTGGCTCAGTCGTGAATGACGCGACTTTGACACCACGCTCGTGGGTTCGATTCCCACACAAGCCAAACATTTGTGTGCATGACATGTCTGTTTGTCTTGGTCTGGATGTTTTAAGAGAGGTAGGGCACATCAAAGCAGCCCGCCTGAGGAATTACCTCACAGAAAACCGTAGCCAAATAACAACTCCCTAGAGGGTTGTTGTGTTCCTGCGTGTAAGTGAGGTCACCAGTAAGCTCCCAAGGAGTTACTGTGTAAGCAGCAGAGGAGACATCGCGCGAGTGATACTGAATATATCGCAAGCATTAATAGGCTAGTACCCGCTTTTCATCAGGTGGGCCGTATGCTTGTATACCTCCCGACGTAGTAAAAGTTGCAACTAGTGCATGTATACGTATCTGTACATTCACATACACCACAATCATCATCATCATCATCAAATCGTATAGTAATCAGAAAGCCTGGAACGTCAACACATCAACAAAATTATTAATTTAACTTCTGTATATACACGCTTCGTAATTATAACTCCCGAAATGAGAAGCTAACATTACGGGAAGTTGCAAAAACCACAAATCCTTTCGCATACAAATTTTCGAAGTGCCAAAAACACATTTATCTAGTGGATGAGTACCGCAAAGTTGTGCCGGAGGTTGCTAATTATCTTCACAATTAGTATCAATGTCATTCTGTACAATACTCATCACTTTGGCATACGTTCTTATCTAAATTGGTCAAGTAAGTACCTAATTAGTTGAACAATCTATACATACTTACATATCATCACGCGTGTGACATTTGTCTTGTCTGTACTTGCATTTCAAGAAATATATTTTCAGGAACACCGTTCCTATATGAAATCTATATGTTTCACTGTGTGTGTGTCTGTGTGTGCGTGTGTCTATAGCTTTTTTTCGAATATTCCAATTTTGACTTCAGATTCGGATTCAGCTTTAAAAAGTAGAATAGGAATGTTCAGGAACACCGTTCCTATCTCTAAGGAACACGGTCAAAATAGCCGACAAATTAAAAAAAAAAATTGAATTGTTATATAATTGACTAGCCAGGTGTTACTCTGGCAATGCAAGCTTGCGCATTCTCAACTGGTTTTTTATATTTTTTCTTATACTACGTCGGGAGGCATACAAGCATACGGCCCACCTGATGCAGTGAAAACTATTAGACGGCTCACTGATAGTTTATTTCAGCTACTTTCATAGTATTATGTCATATGGAATTCTTCTTTGGGGTAACTCCGCGGACATTAACGCCATCTTTTTATTGCAAAAGAGAGCCATAAGAGCTATCTACAAACTTGGTCCCCGGGAGAGCCTTAGAGAAAAATTCAAAGAAATAAATATTTTAACAGTCGCATCGCAATATATCTATGAAAATCTTTTGTATGTCCATAAAAACATAGGCTCATTTTGTAAAAAGAGTGATACTCATAGCATAAATACTAGATATAAGCATAATCTTGTGTTACATGCAAGCCGTCTCCACAAAATAAGTAATTCTTTTATGGGGCAATGTATACGGTTCTATAACAAACTTCCCAGCAATATAAGAGAATTGTCAATAAACAAATTTAAAACTACTGTTAAAGCCAAATTGTGTAGCAGGGCATATTATAAAGTATCTGACTATATTAATGATAAAAATGCCTGGGAGTGAGTCGATCCAATTATAATGTAATTAATAAAATATGTAAATTTATTTGGATACCAAAAGAGGGATGCCTGAGTTTTTTGGCAGTATTTTTATCAGTGCTCACCTAGTCATAAACTGCACGGTAGGGAAAAAAATTGTGACGATTCCAAACAAATGTAGCCATTTTTACGGAATAAAAAGATTTTGACTTTGACTTTGACTTTGATGTAAAGCGGGTACCTGATGTAAATAGGTTACCTGTTAACAATTGAGATAATTATCACTCGTGCGATGCCTCCTCTGCTGCTAATACAGCAACTCCTTGGGAGCTTACTGGTGACCTCACTCACACGCAGGAACACAACAACCCTCTAGGGAGTTGTTATTTGGCTGCAGTTTTCTGTGAGGTGGAGGTACTTCGCCAGGCTGCTTTGGTGCGCCCTACCTCTCTTAAAACATCCAGACCAAGACCAGACATGTTCATGCACACAAATGTTTGTCTTGTGTGGGGATCGAACCCACGAGCGTTGGTGTCAAAGTCGCGTCATTCATGACTGAGCCACCGAGCTCGTCAAATATGGCTGCTACGACTTGAAAAACGCTTTTAATTTTAATCCAATAAAAATTCACCATCCCCCCGAACAATACATTTGCACATTCTCTCTTTTTTATTCTTTTCAATCCTACTTCTCCTGGCTACTTGAAGGAACCTTTTATTTATCTCGGTGAGGTACACGTAGTACTCTTTCCCTTCATCTATTAACGCCATCTCACTCTTCGCAATATTACGCTAAGTCGTTCTCGGTACGAGCTGCGCAATTATGGAATGCTTTGCCTATTTCTATTCGCTGTGCACAATCTTTAGACCCCTTTAAAAATCTTGTGAAGTCGCACTTTATCTCTATCTAGCTTATATTATATGTTTATGTATATCTATGATAGTGTATATGTGTATATTTATAACTAGTAAATAACAGCAAGCTGTGTAGGCAGAGCTGATATTTTTTAAATTTTAAAAATATTTTATTTTTAATTTTTTTTAAATATATGGAACCCTGTTACTTTTTCTGTTGATGGGAGAGTGGCCGGCCATATGTTTTTTTTTCTAATTGGAACGATTTTGGACCGTTCTTCCTCACCAACGAACATTTAAATTTCAAATTAAAGTATACAAAACTACAATATGTTAGCTATTAGTGTGTCGATTTTGGAGTTTCTCACTATTACCGTCTAAACGCTAGCTGGATGACATCAGTCTACCTCAAACGGCAATTTTGAGGGTAATGTGGCTCCGCTGGCTATCGCAGCTCTGCCAATAACTTACGTTGGTATTGCTACCTGTTGCTGACCATTATGTGAATGGTCTTTCACATCAAAGTTATTTACATAATTTATTCGAGTGTAAACGTAATTGTTTAGAATGTATGTTGTATGTGTGTATATGTGCATATATACATGTGTATAAATATGTTTCTTATCATAAATGCACCACCTACCTACTTGTTATTAACGATTATTTCTCTTCCTTGTACGATTGTCTGGAAGAGATCGCTTTAGCGATAAGACCGCCTGTTGCCTCTTCCTATGTCATGTCTGTTGAATGTATTTGTTTTGGTGCAATAAAGTGTAAAAATAAATAAATAAAATAATTACATCCATCGCCCAAGCCTTTATTCGGTTTAGGACAGATAAGTTTACAACAGATTCTGTTTTCAGGACAGAGTCACTTTTGGGATTTTGGGTAGAGAAAAATTTTTACCAACGTTCCAGAAATACGCGTTTTCTAATAAGTTACCTTATAAGCTAATCGCTATTCATCATCACCACCATCATCATATCAGCCGAAGGACGTCCAATGCTGAACATATACCCCCCACCTTAGACTTCCCCACAATCTTGTGCTGCTTGCATTCATCGGCTCACTGCGATCGTCCGTTCATCATGTAGGGGACAGCCCTACGTTTTCCGGTTCACGGTCTCCATTGGAGAACCTTTCTGCCCCAACGGCCATTTGTTGGAGAACCAATACAGGGTAGTGTATAAGGCGCTTAGTAATAAGCGTCGTAGAAGGAGGGCACATAGATACGCCTGCCCTTAACGCTCGTGAGTTCGATTCCCACACAAGGCAAACATTTGTGTGCATCAACATGTCTGTTTGTCTTGGTCTGGATGTTTAAGAGAGGTAGTTCGCATCAAAGCAGCCCGTCTGGGGAAGTACCTCCACCTCACAGAAAACCGCAGCCAAATAACAACTCCCTAGAGAGTTGTTGGGTTCCTGCGTGTGAGTGAGGTCACCAGTAAGCTCCCAAAGAATTGCTGTGTACGCAGCAGAGGAGGCATCGCGCGAGTGATACTTAATATATCGCAAGCGTTAATAGGCTAAGGTACCCGATTTACATCAAGTGGACCGTATGCTTGTATGCCTACCGACGTAGTATAAAAAGAAAATGCCGAAATATCAGGAAAATATAAAAACAAATCGCGGTAAGTCCCTGTACTTACAATAATCAAAGCGAAACTGTCCTTAACCGCTAGGAACTGCGCGCAAGAAAAGAGCTATGGCTGTTAACGCAGCGAATGTGTTATGGAAGGACTGACTCATGTAGCCCTCGGTTCCCTCTGCCTACTCCGCAAGGAAAACTTGCCATGAATATGTCATAGCAATCCACAGTTAATAAGACGATGGAATGTTAAAAATTGCACTTAACCTCGCCAAACGGAATTTCCACTTGATATTCCTATCTGATGCGTACGTGGTATTAAAATATTAATATAAGATTTACCAACGCGTCGCGTTCAATAGCTTCATATCGGTATTTACGATTTTTGGATTCCGCAATGAACGACGAGGAACGGCCGTTTAGCCTCGTATAGTTTAGACAGTAGTTTTAAAATAAGAAGAGGCATGCTCCGTTGGTTCGGACATGTAGAACGAATGCAGGACGAAAGAATGACGAAGCAGATATACAATGCAAAAGTGGAAGGGTGTAGGAGCCGAGGAAGGCCAAAACCTACCTACCATAACCAAATGAGTCGTGTTCTATCAGAAGGTGATGTCAGGAGCCCTAGAAACCGGTGAGCGTGCATGGGAAGAGCAATGAATGTTAAAGAAGCGAGTGAGGTATATAAGGATCGAGTCACGCGGCGCTCGGTCTCTGCCTACCCCGTAATGGATTTGGCGTGAAGTTATAGATAGATAGTTTAGACTCTGCTAGTAAGAGCAAACCCAGACCTAAATCATAAATTTTACGAGCTACGTTGTTGAAGAGCTCGATAGAAGAGGAGTGATAGCCTAGTGGGCAAAGAATCGGCCTATTGACCATCTAGTACCCGGTTCGAATCCTGACACGTATCACTAAATTCGTGTATTCGGATTTATTTACATATTTGTAATTTTTGCTAGCTCGGCGGTGAAGGAAAACATCGTTTGCAGTTAAAATGCTGTTTCTGCTAATAACACAACATTGTCTGTATAAAGCGGACAGGTCTCCAATGCGCAATCTTGCATTCGTTAACCTTATTCTCTGCAGATAACTATCGAGTTACAACTCATTTTTTACTTTACAATTTTTGAAAAATATTTATGTATATGAGATGGTACGGAACTTGGCCTGCTTTGCAACACGATATAGTCTATAAAGGATAAAAAAGCCCTAGAAGCGATAGCCTAGTGAATAAAGAACTATCCTATTAGCCGACTATACCCCGGTTCTAATCCTATTGTGGACATATATATCGCTAATTTCGCCTAATACCCCTAGATTCGAGCTTACGCAGCGGTGCACTGAAAAAAATTGCCACCGCAAATAAGAGACTGCCCATCAAACACAATTTAAAAAAGATTAAAGAACACAATGTTTCTCAAATAGTATTATAAATGTGTATCTATGTATGTATGTATATCTTCACGCCTCCCTTGCGGGGTAGGTAGGCAGAAAGAACCGATCGCCATAAGGCGCAATCCTTAAACACTTGACTCGCTTCTCTAACATTCATAGCTCTTTGCAAACACGCTCGCCGGATCCTGGGGCTCCTAAAAGATAAAAAAAAGATAAAACAACTTTATTTTCCATTGGGCCCCTGTACATAAATAATAAAAATATAATATATCTCAAAAAAACATAATCAGTGCCTGTATTGAGCGTTTTTTGGAATTGGTCTTAAAATTAGAGTTATTAATAAAAACAAAATGAGGGCGCCACTTAGCTTCATGCCCTCTCTTAACGTACCCTCCGAAGCTCGGAGAACCTCGAGATAGATAAACCCATTCATAAACAAGCTACGGTCGACATATACAGAACCCTCGTCTTTTAAAAATGTTTCATCTATTCCTTATTTATGCCTGAGATCTTATGGTTCCTGCGATATAAACATTTTACGACGTAGTAATAATGAGCATACCTTCAATGGCCATGTATGTAGTTTCTTATTTTTAGTAGAGTTAATCACGCTTAAGGTGCTGTCCTACTTGCATATGAACCCACAAATAAATTGTCATGCACAGGGCCTTTTCACTCACCAAAATGTCTTAGCGCCTTAATTTTTCCCTTATCCCACCCTCTCCCTTCCGTCATAGAACCACACGTGCAGGCTTGGGATGTCATCGTTCCACTATTGAGAATATTTCTTCGTTGAAATTAAACTATTTTTGACGGAAGTATCGCGTGTTTTATTTATTTTGTTGAAACCTGACGTTTCGAACGCTTTGCAGCGTCCGTGGTCGCAGGAAAGACCTTGAGGAATCTTTCCTTGGAGTCTTTCCTAATATATAAAACACACGATACTTCCGTTAAAAATAGTTTAATTTCAATGTGTAACAATCGCGAAAACCTAAGACAATATTTCTTCGCGTACCAAAAAGTTCGGCAACTCCTATCTTTGTCGTACCATTAAAAAGTGAGGTTCTAGAAAGGAACGCCTTGCCTGCACATGTGTTCCGTCCTTCCTACAATATGGCACCTTGCGGGTCAGCATGGCAGCGTCAACTGACAGGATACTGTGTAGTATTTTGTCCGTTTTTTTTTTGTACTCTTTCAGTATAGTGGCAACTCTTTCGCTTACCATCAGGCAAAGAGGTGCCACTATACTGAACGAGTACAAAAAAACTTGTATCTCAGCGATTCGAGCCTACTGACCAATGGGAAGATATTTTAACCAATAAGCGGATATGTGACCTGATGTTGATCCGCGAAGTAGCCAATAAGAACTGGGCGTTCTACTTTACCCCCCGACCCGTAGCAGTGAGTTTTTGAAGTGAAAACTTCATTAGGGGCGTTGTACACTTTTTGGGATGAGTAAAAAATGTTAAACTCGCGTCAGGACACGTGACCCTGACCGTAAGATTTTGGTGAGAATTAGAACTTAAGTTCGCTGCAGCGTTAAAACATTAGTTACCTCTAATTAAACAATTAAAACATGAAGCGCTAGATCGTTCATAGGGCATTATTTTCTCGCGACCAAAACGTTGTAAGCGCCATGAAATTCTTGGCGCTTACGCGTTTCGTTCAACGTAGTTTATCAACATCACTGTTTGGTCCGCATGTTCAAGTTTTCACTTCTGCCGGCACTCCCGGAGTGCAACCCATTTTTTTTACTAAACATCGTCGTGTTATTGCGTCATCATAGGTTATTTCCTTTGTGTGTTATTTTGTTATACCAAAACGGATGGCAAACATGACCCGGTTGATTTACAGTAGTTAATGATAATAATTAAAGATAATATAAATGATTTATCTGTTATTAAGCATTGCGGGTAAATAATCACGTATTGCATTTTTTTAATAAAATCTTATCATAGCGATAAGGAACCAACCTATTGACAATAAATCTACGGTTCGAATCCTGGCATATATTATAGCCATGAGTAAATATACGTCATTGTACTTTGCGTCAGAATTAATTAAACCTTGATACCCTGTATCCTTAATCCTGGCATGTATCACTAAATTTGTATCTTCAGATTTATGTACATTTGTAAATATCACTTGCTCGGCGGTGAAGGAAAACATCACGAAGTAACCCGCACGTCCAAGATTATATTTTATTTCGAAATACAAGACAATTATATTTCGAAAGACGTCGAACTCACCTAAGAATGATCTGGTTTTCCCAAAATTCAACAAATGCTCCATGCTCTATCTTGGGGCACATCAAAGCAACCCGTCCAAGGAAGTATCTCCTCTTCACAGAAAACCTATCCTGGAGGAAAAAGGGAGCTATGTTTATTTATACAGTGTCGATAGATATATGCACTACCTCACTTAGCTCTCATTTTAAGAGCATATCAAAGCAGCCTGTCTCGGGAAGTACCTCCACCTCACAGAAAACCGCAGCCAAATAACAGCTCCGTAAAGGATTATTGTGCTCCAGCATGCGAGTGAGTTTAGTAGAAAACTCCTAAGGAGTTGGTGTGTTTGGTGGTCGCCGGTGTTAATTCTGGCTACACAGGAGACACAGTGGTGGGAATGAGTGGTGGGCCTGTTCCGTTAAAGTGCCAACTATTTTTCTAAAAAGGCATGTAAGTAGGTAGGTACCTAAAACGTTAACAAAGAGAGGAAAACCAAATACAAATGACTAAGTTGTTGCATTCAGTCATAGTGACTCATACAATTCATACATAAAAACAATATGTGACTTGCATGTAGTTAGTACTAAGAAAACCCCCAATAAAAGACGTTTTATGAATCACGTGTCGTGTCAAAATGGATGTATGACGGTACCCACGACCTATGACTGTATGGGCATTATACCTTTGCTCGAAAATAACAGGCATTACATGACAAGAAGCAGCGAACACGGCGATAAATTAAAAATAAAGTGTGAACACTGCGTAAAACGTAAAACAAACAAAAATGTTCATTGCTCTATGGTAAAGTTCTAAAGTTGAATTTGGAATGTCAATGGAATCTGTCAACGAAAAACTTCGCGGCGAAGTAAAAAAAAAGTCGTTACACTACAATATAAAACTGGCCAGCAATAAAGAATCTAGTTTATAAAAAACATGTAAAAGATATCAATCGTGCTATATATTTCGACTCTACCGCTTTGTGATAAGGTGTACAATCGTTTTTTTATTGATGTGTTAAGAATTTAGGCTACGTTGCAATGTTACGAACAAAATTATGCTTTAATAGGATAGATATAAGATCGTATTTTAATCCGTTGGTTTAGTAGGAGACGCGACTCTATGAATATCATACGTCTTAATCTACGATAAAAGGTATTTTATTGTGTCAGTACAAAGTAAATGGACATGTATTATCAAGGAAGACTTTTTAAATTTTTTACTTTTAATTTAATGTGAGGTTTTTGACACCTGAGTGTGACTGTAGACAACATAGAAGGTAGCAACCATTGAGTTTAATGGAATTAATACAACAGCGGATATTCTCACTATTAATACCTTAGAGCAGTGTTTTTCAACGTGTGGATTGCGAACCCCTTGGGGGTCGCGAAGCCTCTTTAAGGGAGTCACGTTTATAATATTGTAGCTATTGCTCGGTGGCGCAGTAGCGAAACGAGCTGTTACGTTACTTGCACACAAACGTTCGTGGGTTCGATTCCCACACAGGGCAAACATTTGTGTGCATGAACATGTCTGTTTGTCTTGCTCTGGGTATTATCTATGTTTAATTAGTTAAATTTGTCAAATAGTCAATAGCCAAATAGTAACTCCCTGGAGGGTTGTTGTGTTAGCTCCTACGGAATTGCTGTGTTAGCAGCAGAGGTGGCATCGCGCGAGTGATGCTCAGTGTATTTACAAGCGTTTATAGGCTACGGTACCCGCTTAACATCAGGCGGGTCGTATGGCTGCCTGCCTCCCGACGTTGTATAAAAAATATATATATTGTTTTTTGTGAAGTTTGGCGACGAAATTGGCAGAGAAAATAAATTAACCTGTTATACGGATTATATATTTATGATAAAAAATATATTAATTAGCAATCACGGAGGGGATCGCGAAAAGTTTTTCTGTTAAGAGGGCCGTGCCATGAAAAAGGTTGAAAATCACTGCCTAAGAGTATACATAAGCAAGCTTTAAAGCGTTCGTATCTCTCCTGTCGATAGTGCCGATCGTAAGCAAATTTTTATAGACACTTTACGAGCTCGGTGGCTCAGTTGTGAATGATGCGACTTTGACACCAACGCTCGTGGGTTCGATTCCCACATAAGACAAACATTTGTGTGCATGAACATGTCTGTTTATCTTGGTCTGGATGTTTAAAGAGAGGTAGGGTGCACCAAAGCAACCCGTCTGGGGAAGTACCTCCACCTCACAGAAAACCGCAGACAAATAATAACTCCCTAGAGGGGAGTTGTGTTCCTGCGTGTGAGTGAGGTCACCAGTAAGCTCCCAAGGAGTCGCTGTGTAATCAGCAGAGGAGGCATCGCACGAGTGATACTTGATATATCGCAAGCGTTAAAAGGCTACGGTATGTCTCCCAACGTAGTATAAAAAAAAATTAAGAAATTATATTTGAAAGACGTGTTTACCTAAGGTTGACCTGGTTTATTATGTTTGTTATTTGGCTGCGGTTTTCCGTAAGGTGAAGGTACTTCCCCAGACGGGCTGCTTTGACGCGCCCTACCTCTCTTAAAACATCCAGACCAAGACAAACAGACGTCTTCATGCACACAAATGTTTGTTTTGTGTGGGAATCGAACCCACAACCGTTGGTGTCAAAGTCCATTCGCGAATGAGCCACCGAGTTCGTCATTTCCTTTCTTATCTATATCACACGTCTTTCTAATTTTATTTATAACCTGGCGCTAAGTTCTCTCTGCCTACCCCGCAAGGGATTTGGCATGAAACGAGCTGTTACGTTATTTTGACACAAACGCTCGTGGGTTCGATTCCCACACAGGGCAAACATTTGTGTGCATGAACATGTCTGTTTGTCTTGCTCTGGGTATTATCTATGTTTAATTAGTTAAATTTGTCAAATAGTCAATAGCCAAATAGTAATTCCATGGAGGGTTGTTGTGTTAGCTCCTTCTCCTCTCTGCCTACCCCGCAAGGGATTTGGCATGAAATTATAAATATATATCTATAACTTCACGCCAAATTAGAGGGGGCAAATGAGCATATGGGTCACTTTTCTTAGGCAAGGTCACACGTCTTTGAAATATAATTTCTTGGACGTGCTGGTTTCCTCACGATGTTTTCCATCACCGACGAGCAAGTGACAATTACAAATATGAAAACACGATTATAGTGATGTTCAAACTGGGGATCACTCAGTTAATACTATGACGAGCTCGGTGGCGCAGTGGTGAAACGCGCTGATACGCTACTAAAACACCAACGCTCGTGGGTTCGATTTCCACACAAGCACACAGAACAAACATTTGTGTGCATGAATATGTCTGTTTGTCTTGGTCTGGCTATTTTCTAGGTTTTGTATGTATGTACTTACAAATAAAATTTTTACGTATATTGTCTAGTACCCATAGAACAAGCTTCGCTTACTTTGGGACTGCATGGCGCTGTGTAATCCAAAAACACAAATTTAATGGTGCCGGATTTGGACCCGGTACGTTGGTCACTAGGCCTGTTCTTTGTCCACTAGACATCCCTGTTGGATATTGTCCTGCTCTATATACATATAACCGGCTATATCTCCACATAGTACTACGTAAGTATAGCATATATTATCATAGTAAAAATATCCATTGCGAAATTATTATTAATACAAATCAATCGCCCAAAGCCCATCGATTACGGCCGGGATATACGAGGCCAGTTTTCGAAGTTCAAAAGCTAGCAAGCTAGGAAATTCTAGCTTCGTTTAATTATGATTCCATTTCTGGGCTACTACTACTCCCCAGGAAGATTATTATTTGGGATATGCGGATTTCTGAGGAGATACTTCCCCAGTCGCTCTGCTTTGAGTCAAATAACAATCTCTAAAGAGTTGTTGTGTTCCTGCGAGTAAGTGAGGTCACCAGTAAACTCCTAAGGAGTTGTTATGCTAGCAGCGGAGTTGGCATCGCGCGTGCGATTCTTAATGTATTGCAAGCGTTCATAGGCTACGGTAACCACTTTCCATCAGGTGGGCCGTATGCTTGTATGCCTCTCGACGTTCTATTAAAGAAAAAAAAAACATCAAGCCAATTGAATGCGATTGTATACAGTCTAGGTTTATGTTACTTTGTCTGTGACCGTAGTCTTCAAAAGTCTCATTGTTCTGAAGTGAACACTTTTAAGGCACGTTGGGCACTTTTGGGGAAAGAAGCACTAAACCTTAATTTTTAGGGTTTCGTACCTCATAAGGAAAAACGGACCCCTTATAGGATCACTTTGTTGTCCGTCTGCCTGCTGTCCATATGCAAAGACCTTTTTTTTTCAGGGACGGATGGAGCTATCAAGCTGAAATTAATATCATATACTCAGGTCTGCATTCCCTACGAGCAGAGAAAAAATCAAACTTCTAAGTCAACGCAATCAAAAGATACGGCTGTTTATGCCTCGTTTATACTCATATTTTGACTCTCGCAAGAGAATCAAAATCTATAGGGTACCCGTTGACCGAGAATCATGAAATTTGCTAAGAGGCAATGTCATGTAGCACAAGTAAAGGAAAATATCCGAAAACTGCAAATTTGTAGTTACATCACTGAAAAAGTGTGTGTGTGTCAGCTGCGACGTACGACTGGAGTTTACTCCTTACGAACGATAGATAATTATCATATATATATCGAATATAAAAAGAGAGTAAATGAAGGCATCTTCTGAAATATAATAACATAATTTATATTATTCATAAATGTGAATATAGGCTTACGAATTAACAGCATTCATGTGTTTTTCAGATTCTTCTTACTTACCGCTCGAATCAATTCCTTCCATATTTTCCAATGTTTTTTTTTTAACTTTAATCACTTGATGATTTGTTTATTAGTACGAGTACATAAAAATATACGCAAAATATACCAAGCTTCGTAATATGCAGGCACACACGCGTACTAACACACATCTCGTTCTCGCTCGTTAAAATGAGAATGAGATAGAATAATGCCTTCTATCTCATTCTCATTTTAACGAGCTCGGTGGTGCAGTTGTAAATGACGTGACTTTGTGTGCATGAACATGTATGTTTGTCTTGGTCTGGATGTTTTAAGAGAGGTAGGGCGCAACAAAGCAGCACTGGGGAAGAGAAGGAGTCGCGCGCGTGATACTTAATGTACTACAAGCGTTTATAGGCTACGGTCACCGCTTTACATCAAGTGGGCCGTATGATTGTATGCCTTCCAACGTTGTATATAAACAAATCTCGTTTAAATGCTCTAGATACTTTTATCTCACTCTCTCGCACGTTAAATCCTACAGATGTATATGTTGGTCTCTTTTTAAGCGGACGAGCGTAACGTTTTTTGTTAACGCGTTCACTTGAATTTACTCCTCATAAAATTTCCGTACCGGGACCTCTGGTGTTGCGAGAGTCCATAGGCTACGGTAACTGCCTACATCAACTCTAACTCATTCAAGCGTTGAGAACATTATCATACCATACCATGCTGTTCAATTGCAGGTTGGTAGGTTTAACTGCCGTTAAGAGCTGACAGTCATTAACCTAAGACAGTGGTCTTAGCTTAATGACTGTCAGCTCTCCGCAGACTTTTTTTAATGGAAGCCGAAATAACATTTAACTCAAATACGTTTCATAATCTTCAAAATCAAATTTTCTTTGCGAAAGTAATTTCCGAAAATAGTTGTTTTACGGAACCCTCGGTGCGCGAGTCGAACTCGCACTTCACCGCTTTCTTTTAATACAATGGCAGAAGGCATACAAGCATACGGCCCACAAACACACACGTAAAACAGTTACCGTAGCCTATTAACGCTTGGAATATATTAAGTATCGCTCACACGATGCTTACTCTGCTGCTAGCATAGCAACTTCTTAAGAGTTTACTGGTGACCTCACTCACACGCCGGAACACAACAACCCTCTAGGGAATTGCTATTTGGTTGCGGGTTTCTGTGAGGTGGTGATACTTCCCCAGACGGGCTTCTTTGATGTGCCCTATACCTCTCCTAACACTTAACTTCATGCTCAGATACATACATATGTGACAGGCCTCTTGCAGAAGATAGAAGTACGTGGAAGAGCCCGCAATTACATTTGCGGTCCCCCGCCGGTGGAGTTTCGCAGGTGATACCAATATCGTACCCGAAACTCCACCAGCTGGCACCGAGAAGGAACACCGGTGGGGGTTTTAGTCGGTAGACCTGTCCAGATAGTACAGTAGAAGACACTTTTGACTATTTTTTTAGGGTTCCGTACCCAAAGGGTAAAACGGAATCCTATTACTGAGGTTCCGCTGTCCGTCCGTCCGTCCGTCCGTCTGTCACCAGGCTGTATCTCATGAACCGTGATAGTTAGACAGTTGAAATTTTCACAGATGATGTATTTCTGTTGCCGCTATAATAACAAATACTAGAAAATAGAATAAAATAAATATTTACGGGGGCTCCCATACAACAAACGTGATTTTTTTTTTGCTGTTTTTATAGATAATGGTACGGAACCCTTCGTGCGCGAGTTCGACTCGCACTTGGCCGATTTTTTTATACTACGTCGGGAGGCATACAAGCATACGACCCACCTGATGTAAAGCGGGACCGTAGCCTATTAACGCTTGAGATATATTAAGTAAGTGAGTGACGCGATGCCTCTTCTGCTGCTTACACGGCAACTCCTTGGGAGATTACTGGTGACCTCACTCACATGCAGGAACACAATAACCCTCTAGAAAGTTATTTGGCTGTGGTTTTCTGTGAGGTGAAGGTACTTCCCCAGACGGGCTGCTTTGATGCGCCCTATCTCTCTTAAGACTGTAGCAGGGGTCCGACATAACCACGTCGCCATCAGGAGATGGAGGCGGCCAAGGATGGCCATGTGGTATGCATGAGCATTTTCCCATCAAGTGACCACTTTACATCAAGTGGACCGTATAATTGTATGCCTCCCGACGTTGTGTAAAATAAAAAAATATTTCGCAGTTCAAATTTGTGACGTAATCATCTCCATTCTAACTGCCGTACTCGCGCCGCACTTTATTTACAAAGTTTATTAAACTCGCCTCGTGTGTCTCGGAATTTACGTAAACTGCCACTGTTTTACCGTGGCACTGACGTCCAATTATTTACTTTGTATGTTTGTGATGTTTTATTGTGCATTCCGAATCGTGCAAATATCGTATAATCACAACTATATTTACAGGCCGTTCCGTTGTTGAACGAAATAATTAAAAAAACTTTACCTGTTTACGAGTCGGTTCAGGGACGAGCTGTGAGAATTGTTTGTCGATATGGTAATGGCTTATGGTATTGTGCCCAAAGATATGTGTTCCCCTCTTTGTTCGTTCCAGCGATTGTACAATGGACTGCACCAAGAAATATTACACTTCGCCGAATATTTGAAAGATAAGATACACATTTTATCCTCCACTAACACATATAAACTCTTGAAGCAATAGATAAAGGATTCAAATGAATATTAGTGAACAATTAGAAATTACTAAATTATGAGCAGTGATAGCTCCGTGGATAAGGTACTGGCTTATTGAACAACTGGTCCGCGGTTTGAATCCTGGCGGATGCATGTACCAATAAATTCGTGTTTTTGTATTTATGTACATATTTATCACTTGCTCGCCGGTGAAGGAGAACATCGTCCAAGAAAATATATTTCGAGAGACGTACCTATAGTTACTATACGACTTAACCTAAGACCCTCTGGTTGTGGAGATATGACGGCAGTCGCTAATTGTAAACATCTGCGTCTTCGCCAAATCCTTAGGCTTAGGTAGCAGATACCGGCAATCGTAATGGATTAGGAGACGTGATACCGTAAAGAAGAAGAATTAGAAATTATTAAACACGTCTTTATAAAATTTGTCTTGTCAACAAACCAGTTTACGTAACTACCTCTATTAAATATGCCTTCAATCACCTTTCTACCACTTTCATGGCACTACGATGCATTTGTTACTCGTACCACTAACTAACATCTACAGCCCCTGCGGATGCCTCGTGGAGAGAAACGATTGTTGTAGAGACGACCGGAGCAGTCGGTAGGCCACATTATGCTGAATGGATGCAGTATAATAAACAGATGCAGTATCTGCACTTTGCTCTTGTCACTTGACTAGTGCAGTAACGGTGGAGTGTCATACATGAATTCTATTAAAATTTCCTCCACTGCAACGGCACTGCAACTACACTGCAACTGTACATATCCTACAAATGGACTACTTAACACCTATAATGTTAACATATTTCAATGTAAATTGGAATTTCTCTTAATGTTGACTCCTATAGTTGCAAGCCCTATTGCCCTTGGTTGCCAACGCGGTTTCTAATTGAAAAGAAGCTTCTTAATAACGTATTCCCATAAACATCTTCCAGAACAAAACGAATGTTTTGTAATATAAATCACTTCTCCAGAATATTAATTTCAAAACGCATTCCTTCAAAACTGCTGTAAACTATTAAAACAATTTTTCAGAATACGATTGATTTGCCAAAAAGGTGTGCAGGTGCAGCGTAGGTTATATAACAGAACTAGTGGGCCCAGTGGTCGAAATTCGACAATATTTTTTTTGAGTTTGAACGTTTGAATAACTAATTTACAAAGCATTAATATCTATTAGGCAAACTATGACATTATCATAATTATGATTATTTTTGACATTCAGTAGGACTATAGATAAATAATAATATTAATCTATTCTCAGTTTGACCACAGCCTTCAGCCATAAACAAAAGTATTTTTAACATTTAGTATGACTACAGACAAATAATATTATGACCATAATATTAATCTATTCTATGTTTGACCACAGACTTTAATCATAAACAAAAGAATAGGTATGTATTTGCGTATACCTAGTCTTGCCATAAATACTGAAACAAAGAAAAAGAACATTTTCTATTGCAAATAACATTTATTACTTTTACAGTATGTTAGTGGGTTCGATTCCCATACAGGATAAACTTTTGTATGCATGAACATGTCTGTTTGCCTTGGTCTGGGTGTTTTCTATGTATTACAAGTATATACTATCTATCTATCTATAACTTTTCGCCGAATCCAATGCGGGGTAGGCACAGAGAACCGTGCGCCACATGTCTCGATCCTCAAACCTCACTCCCTTCTTTAACATTATTTGCTCTTCTTATACACGCTCGCCGCTTTCTGACATCACCTACTGATATAACACTATCTATTTGGTCATGGTAGTTAAATCTTGGTCTTCCTTCTACATCTTTTTCCTTTGCGTTGTACATCTGTTTCGTCATTCTTTCTTCCTGCATTCTTTCTACCTGTCTACATGTGTGAAATCTACATGTCAACATGCATGCTCCGGCCTCTTCTAATTTTAACACCCACTCACTTTCAGATCAAATCTGTTTCTAACATCATCATTTTTACAAGCTTTACGCCACAAATTTTGCGCAACGCTCGCATTTCGACCGCGTTTATCATACTTTCGTGCTTTCTCTACCATACAAGTATATACATAAAATACAAAAGTATATTACGTTTATTTGATATTTGTCTCACAACCTTACGCAAGCTTTGCTTAGTTTGAGACTATATGGCGCCGGATAATTTGTCAGAAAATAATAATCATTATTATTTTGTTACAAACAATCTCAGATGACAGCAGTTTAGAAAACTTGTAGAACTAAACGCTGTAGAATATCTGCCCACCATCTGGAACAGCAACCGCATGCATCCGACACCGTTGCTGCCCTGTAGGCCAATTCTACTACAAAACTGCAACTGCACAGCTACGCGGCGTGTATGCATACATTTTGACGTTTTGTTATTCTGTTGTGTGTCTTTGCAGCAACGCAGTAAATGACTCGCTATCGACTCGATAATATTCATTCATACGAGACGCAAAAACTTTGCACCCCTTGTTGAAGTGGTGAGACGCGAAAGTGGTAAGAACGCTACTTTGATACTATCGCTCGTGGGTTCGATTCCCACACAGGACAAATTGTGTGCATGAAAATGTCTGTTTACCTCGATCTGCCCACCCGATCTAAAGTTGGCCTCTGAAAGCTTGCAATACATTAAGTATTACTCGGCCGATGCCACCTCTGCTGCGAACACAGCAACTCCTTAGGAGCTTACGAGGACCTCACTCACACGCTGATATACAACAACGCTCTAAGGTGTTGTTATTTGGCTGCGGTTTTCTGTGACGTGGCAGTACTTCCCCAGACGTGCTTTGATGCGCCCATTTCTCTTATTATAAACAGGTCAAATCTTTTGCTGAGTTATGTAAATAAAAAAAATAAACAAAAATTCATAATATAATAGTTTCAAGGAAGTTATTTAAAATATAAGTGGTTGTAAAATTTATACAGTCATGTTAGGAAAACTTCATACAAACAAATTTCACAATTTAATACAGTTTGCTCTATATTCTCTACTTCTTCACCGGACAGCGAGGCTTCCTCTCCGGCGGTGGAGCAGGGAGCTCATCAGCACAAGGCAACCTCTCCTTCAAGCTGATATTCTTCCCGCAAAGCCTATTGTAAAAGGAAAGAAAAGCTTTTGTGCCATGGTACATTGATGTCCTGAAAAATTCGTCCGTTTCATTAGGGAAGCACAGGGCACCTGCGGCCAAACCACCAAGACTGGTGAAGAATAGCCTCCTTGGTATTCCTGAAACAATGTTAATTTTTTAGGATTACCAAAAGGCCCAAACCCAATAAAAGTGATAGATAAGGAACCGGCCTATTAGTAAATGGTAACCGGTTTGAATCCAGGTGCAGGCATGTACCTACCACTAAGTTCGTATTTTCGGATTTATGTACGTATTTATCTCATGCTCGGCGGTGAAGGAGTACGCCGTGAGGAAACCCTATATGGGTTTCCCAGAAGAAATATTTTGAAAAACGTGTGACCTAACCTAAGAAAGATCTGGTTTTCCACCTTGGTTGTGGAGGTCTGATAGCAGTCGTTCCATGTAAAAATCAGTGTCTTCGCCAAATCCTTAGTCTTGGGTAGCGAACCCCGCCAATCCTAATGGATTAGGAAACAAGAAGAAGAATAAAGGCCGTAACGCTCTATCTGTCCATCTGCATTATCGTGGGATTTCGAGCCCTTTAACAAAATAAACTTTAATCATGGTTTTTGGGTTAGGATGTTGATTTAAAATCGAGTATGAGTAGGAATAGCCCAGTAGATGAAGGCCTATTGACCAACTAGTCTCCAGCTCGAATTCTGCTCGGTTTTTTATACAACGTCAGGAGACATTCAAGCATACGGCCCACCTGATGTAAAGCGGTTGCCGTAGCCTATGAACTCTTGGAATACATTAAGTATCACTCGCGCTATTGTTGCTAATATAGCAACTCTTTAGGCGCTTACTGGTGATCTCACTCACACGCAGGAACACAACAACCCTCCTGGGAGTTGTTATTTGGCTGTGATTTTCTGTGAGGTATTTCCCCAAACAGGCTGCTTTGATGTACCCTACCTCTCTTAAATGTATTTGCGGCGTGTGGAAACTTCCAACAGCAAAGCATTACTTATGTCTTGCCGATCACATTTCTATATTAAAAGTACTTATCTTTACCTCCACCAGATCCTAATAGAAAACCAGCAGCCGTGCCAGCAGCGACTACGCCTTGTCTGATAGCCAAATTGTCAGGGTCCCTCATATATTTCTTAATGTCATTCTTTGTTGCGTTGATGGAACAGCAGAGATTCTTGCATGCCTCATTCAGTGCACACCTTGCTTCTCCTAATTGTTTTCCAGCTTCGATTCTAGCTTCTCGCACGTGTGGATATAAATATCTGCGAAAGTATTATACTTAAATAAAAATATGTGAACTTCAGAGAATGAGACGAATATTGGTTGTTATGACGCCTTGTCCCAAGCTTCGTAATACGCAGGCGCGCACACACACATACTAACACACGTGAAACGCTCGGATCCTGTAATAAACACTCCATAATGACTTCTATCTTATTCTCTCGCATATTCAATCCTATAGATGTATGTAGTTGTCTCTTTTTACTGTCCCATTTCCGTTTCACCGAGTTTCAAATCATACCGATTCTAAAGAAGTTTTCACTTCAATGTACTTAAATAATAAAAAATCTAGGCATGACGTCCTCTAGGAATTTGGCAGACTTCGCATGTTAAGGCATCTGAAAATTCATTGTTTCTCAAGCTACTTAAAAACTATTGAGTCCAATCAAGTCCTAATCAGAGCTAATGAAGTCTAACCAGAGCCAAGTTGCATAAAGATAAACCTTGTAAAAGAATCAGCTGGGTTGCTTTAAATTTCGGGAGAATATTGCAATGTGTATCCGTGTGATTACAAATAATTTATTCTCTGGGTTTATATGACTCCGAGTAATAAAAATTCGAAAATGTGTTCTCAATTAAGAGATATTTAACAAAAAAAAAAATGAAGCCAGAACTCGATGATAAATAAAGGAAATCTGAGTCCCAAGTTTAACCGTCTCTAATCAGGCACTAGTCAAGGTACCCTCAATTACCTGTGAATCAACTTAACCCTTGTTTCTGGACACTTTTCTTTTTCCTCCAAATAATCTTTATATTCGTAATGTGGACTTTGGTATATCGGCAAATCTTGATACTTCATCGGTGGTGGTTTCTGAGGAGGGGGCGGAGGAGGCTTTTCAGCTTTCACTACTGGGATAAGACAAAAATTTGATCCAACCAGTACGGCTTTTAAAGCCTCTATGTATATTCTTCCAATGATATAAAGATCTCCTTTGCACAGTTTCATTAGAGACTTCTTCATTTCCTCTTCTGAACTAAATACTGCATCCTGACAATTGGTTTCATTACTTCCTAATTCTTCATTTCGGTACGGTTCTACAGGTATCATTATTTGGATTTGGTTTATTTACTGTAAATTTTTCATAACGGAGATTCATGTCATTTCATATTCAGGCGATATGATCGTGTAATGTCAAAAATGATGTTTTCTATTACATATATTTAGGTAAAAAACCTCTTTACAAGTATCAATTTTGAAGGATTTAATCTACTTTATTATGTTTTTGGATGACTTCAAAGATTAGGTTAAGTTTAGATTATTAGATTCATATTATAGTAGAAAATCATTACGAGTTTTAAAGAGTTTTTGGAAGAAAACATCCTAGGAACTACACAACGGCCATTGCAGTTCCAGTGTGGGAGGATGAATTCGCCGTCGAGTCATGTGGTTGTAAAAGGAAGCGCTTGAAGTCATATGTAATAACTTTTCTTACCAATCTCAGGGTCATCGACAATTTTCACAATTCATCTTATTTGGTCAGGAGGGGAGTCTAGGTGAAGGAACTTCCGCAGAGAGTTTCGATGCGCAGGAAAACACACAGAGACAAAACGAGACAAACAGACATATTCACGCATGCAATTTGATCCAACCTGCTTTATGTGCTTCCGCCACAAATGTTCGTGTCGTGTGTGGGAATGGAACCCTTGGTTCTAAACCAGCGAAGTCGTTATCAATGTAATGACTCCGCTGCTGAGATAATCAAAACAATAATACAGGCCTACAGGGTCCAACTTCAAAGTCAATGTCAAAAAAGAAATTTACTCAACAAACTACTCGTATGATTTAAAACCATTAGTTTATTTTAATATAGAATTCTAAAACTATAAGTATATTTTAATATAGAACTCTAAAACAACAAGTTTATTTTAATGTAGAATTTTAAAACAGTAGGTTTATCTTAATATACAATTCTATAACAATAATCTTAATATAGAATTTCAAAATTATAAGTATATTTTAATATAGAATTCTAAAATTGTAAGTTTATCTATACTAGGGAATTATTAGTTTGTTTTGGGTTGTTGGTAGTTCCAGATATCACACTGCAACTACCAGTTATATTTGAAAAAATATTTTTGCATTTGATGACCCAATTCTTGAGGAAGTTTATAGGGTATTCTAAATATTGAATATTTTTTTTTTAAATATTGCCGGACAAATTACACAGCGCCACCTAGCCCCAAAGTAAGCGAAGCTTGTGTTATGGGTACTAGACAACTGATAAACATAAGTAAATACATTTTTTTTTTTGTAAATACATACTTATTAGTTATTATACATAGAAAATACCCAGACCAATACAAACAGACATGTTCATGCACACAAATGTTTGTACTGTGTGGGAATCGAACCCACGAGCGTTGGTGTCAAAGTAGCGTAACAGCGCGTTTCACCACTGCGCCACCGAGCTCGTCATTCAACATCACGATACGACTCTTAGAAGACGAGGAAAACGAAAGTAAGTAGAAAAAGCTGTTACCTACGGGATAGCGGGATACCCGCGGAGTGCAGCTAGTTTTTTTTGTATACTACGTCGGGAGGAATACAAGCATACGGCCCACCTGATACGTACCGTAGCTTTTTAAAGCTTGCGATACATTAATTATCACTCGCGCGATGCCTCCACTGCTGCTTACAAAGCCACTCCTTGGGAGCTTACTGGTGACCTCACTCACACGTAGGAACACAACGATCCTCTAGGAAGTTGTTATTTGGCTGCGATTTTCTGTGAGGTAGAGGTACATCCCCAGACGGGCTGCTTTGATACGCCCTACCTCTAGCAGCTGGTTTTAATATAGAATTCTAAAAGCCTCGCATTAATTATAATATTTTCGAATCCCCTATCGCTCACGGGCATCAGCGATCCGTAGATTACTCGCGTATCCCACGTCCTATTAAGTTTTGCTGGAATATACAAATAATTTGCGGTATTTACATCACGATAAACATATTACTGCAATACTTGTGTAATTAAAATAGCGATTGGTTATGGATAATTTTATGTTTTATAAGCGGAAAGCTAGCGGGATTGTTAGATTGAGTATTTCATATTATAGCTTGTTTATATCGCTACTTGAGTAGCAAAACGACGAGCTCGGTGGCACATGTAACATATAAAAACCAGTTGGGAATGCGCAAGCTTGCATTGCCAGAGGAACACCTGGCTCGTCAATTATATAATAATTCAATTTTTTTTTTCTTTTAATTTGTCGGCCTTTTTGACTATGTTCCTTAAGAGATAAGAACGGTGTTCCTGAACATTCCTATTCTACTTTTTTTATGCTGAATCCGAATCTGAAGTCAAAATTCGAATATTCGAAAAAAAGCGACAGACAAACGCACAGACACAACACACAAACGCATATAGGAACCGTGTTTCTGATAATCATTCCTATGTGTTCGAATTATTGACACTAAAATAGATAATCTTGGATCCCGGATTAAGAACAGGGGTAACGCTAAGAAGAATACAAATCAATACATATTCTGATAATTTCAAATGTCTATTTATTATTTTCTTCTTTATGGCGATCTTGAAGTTCTCGCCAATGACAAAGTTCAAATGTCTACGTATTACAGTTCAAAAGATACAGACACTGACGGATTGACAGACGGACGACCAACCTTAGTAATAATATAATAATAAATTATGGCAGGCGTCCGTATCTCTTCTGTAATAACCCAGTACCAATAATCCCTCTAGATCTTATTTTAATAGTACAATAATTTCCAACACTTTCTCAATAGTCCCCAATACCTGCCGTGACCTTGTTCACTAATACATTGTCCCATTGATATCCCCTGGAGCAGGTCACGGCGGGTATACAACATTAACATTAACATTATCAACATTAACATTAAAATTAACATTATCAAGCTTCTCAAAGGGGCCTCTACACGTTGAATCCAAATCCCCGCGCACGCCTATCAATAGCCGGGATAAACCCGTGATATAAGAAATAATAATAATATAATAATACTAAGTAATTACTAATAGTGGAAGAACGTAATAGTCTTTGTCGTGGTAGGTACTACATGCCGACAATCGGCTACTAGTAGTAGTAGTAGGTAGTCTAGACATTAAAAATTAGCCAGGGTTGTCACATAAAAAAACTTAATATCTTCGTTCCTGTCGATTGGTACCTTTTTTTTATATAAGTTCAACTAGTGGCTCCGTTTTGCCTGATGGTAAGCGAAAGAGAAGACAAAAGACTACTCAGTGTCCTGTCAGTTGACACTGCCATGCTGACCCGCAAGATGCTTCTTCACGCTTCGTTTGAAGGAAGGAGGGAACACATTTGCACGCAATGCGTTCCACTTTTACATGGTACGACAAAAATAGGAGTTGCCGAACTTTTTGGTACGCGAAGGAATGTTCTCAACAGCGGAACAATGACATTGCCAGCCTGCACGTGTGGTTCTATGACGGAAGGGAGAAGGTGGTATAAGGGAAAACAGTTCTTCAGAGCACACGCCAGTACCTAGAATTATTATGCGGTAGTTTATTTTAAATTTCGGATTATGGTCTAAAACAGGGGTCCCCCAGTGTGCGCCGCGGCGCCCTGGTGCGCCGTAGAGGGTATAGTGGGGCGCCGCAGGACGCTCATGTTTACCATTACCTGGAAACGAAATTTAGATATTCGCGCCTACAAAATGAACAATTCAATACGAATGAAATCAAACAAGAAAAATATGCGTGGATCCAAGATCCTATCCATACTTAAGCTCCATCAGAATTCCCTTTCTAAGAACAGATTCTTATTCAGCTCTCTTGCGACAGCAGCCTAAAAGCAACATTCACGTGTTCCGACTTGGTGGAGTTTTGGATATCGGTCCGAAATGAATACCCAACTTTAAATTCAAAAGCATTAAGAATTCTTTCTCATTCCCTTTGCAACATCTTATTTATGTGAGGCCGAATTTTCAGCTGGAGCTGTAATGAAAGCAAATATCGGTCAAAGATAAATGTGCAGCAACAAATGAGAGTTGTGGTATCATCAAGCTCACACGTCACATTGATTAAGTGGTCATAGTATTTTATATTCTATTTTTCTTAAATTATAAATGTTTCTTGCGTGTCAATAAAAATGTAAAAACTTAGCTTCATATTGCGGATGTTTTATTTTTTGTGCCGAGTATCCTTGTACTTTTTTTTTAGTACTAACGACTACGGGGTGCCGAGACATAATATTAAACCTGTAAGTGCGCCGCGAACTGAAAAAGTTTGGGAACCCCTGGTCTAAAACCCTAACCTCACTGGTTTGCCTCAACGCAACGGCATGTGCCAGATGGAGACACGTTTGTCCAGCTAACACACAAATAACAATTCATAGTAACGAAGTTATGTTTGCTGCTTAATTTATGACTGAAACGTTTGATTGCTCCTTAAAATATGATATACTTAGAATTTATCTTATGTCGATGAGGAAACTGTAGACACACACATGCAAGAGCCACCCTTACGGAGCAGTACCGACGCGTGATAGAGATCGGGCGGACTGGGGGGACGTCGCTCTTGGCCGCACAGCATCGCACAATTGCCCTGTATCGTCGGCTGTGTTGCCTCCCTAAGTAATTATCACACTACAGAGTTCATTTTTGGTTACGGTACCCTAAAAGTAAACTGCAGTGTTCATGCAACCGGATTCCGTAATTCCTATTATTAATATTACAGATACTCGTTTAACAATAAGTCAATGAAACACTGTTGTATTGCTGATAGTAATAACCAGGATCTTTGTTCGTTACAATGTTATGGCCGGCAGCGGCCATTGTTTAGGGTTGTTGAGCGTATACCATGGAGTGTATAAAATTCGGAGATGGCATTTAGAACATAAAGAAAGCTCTGATTGGTCAACTATAGTGACGCGTATGGATTAGTGAACTACATTTGTTCCGAAGGTTCGCTTTCCACATAGACATTTGTGTATATGAATTTATGTGTATGTTTGTCTTGGTCTAGATGTTCTTATGAAAGGTCGGGCGCATCAAAGCAATATAACAACACATTTGACGGTTGTTGTGTCCCTCCGTGTGATTCCTGCGTTGCACCGCTGCGGGTCGGAGGGTAAAATAGAACCTTAGTTTTTATTTGCTAGTTCCCGGATCAACATCGTCTTATTGGTTAAAACAAACACCCATTGGTCAGCTGGCGTGAGTCGCAGAACAATTTCGTTGTTAAAATACTACGTTCTGGTGAGTGAAGTAAATTATTGGTTTGTGTTTCCAGCAGTATAATTTTGACATGCAACGGACTCCAAAAAGGACACTCCATACTTTTTATGCTCCATGATATTTAGAGCTACAAGTTTCGCATATCAGCTTAAAAAAATTATATCAATATTTTATGATGGACTAACCGCTTAAGCATATATCTATCTAGACTTCACACCAAATCCCTTTCGGGGTAGACTGAGAGAACCGAGCGCCACATGATTCCGTACTTACACACCTCGCTCGCCTCTTTAACATTTATAGCTCTTCACATGCGCACTCGCCGCTGGTTTCTGGGGCTCCTCGATTTATCCGCTTAAGCATAATCTGGGTAAATTAAATATCCCATGTTATATATACAAGTATATACCAAAAAACTTAATTTTAAGTTTTAAATTAAAGCCAAGTATAGACAAAAACCAATAGTAGGTTAGTCTTAGTCTTGCTCGGCTTCTACATCCTTCCACTTTTGCATTGTATATCTGTTTCGTCATTCTTTCATCCTGCATTCTTTCTACATGCCCGAATCAATGGAGTATGCCAAATAGTGTTATTAAAAATACCTAATTTATTTCAACTTTTTATCTTCTATGCTTTCATTCAGATTACAAAAATGTATGGTTATTATCGTTATGTTGCCTCAAATATCCTGGAAGGTCTACACTTATATGGTAACAGCACAGAGGTTTGAAGAGTTTTAGTAGTCCAGAAACAAATGTGTTGTGAAGGACCATATTATGATGCAAGCCTCTGTTTCGCAAACTAGGAATAATAACTATGTTTGGATTTTCTTTTGAATTTTTTTTTAATTTGTAAAGCAACACCCTCATTTTTTTTCAACGGCCAGTGAATATTCGAGAAATGCCAGACGTCCTAATATACTTGCACTTGATTTTTGTCGTAAAATATCTTTATTTTGTACAAGTTGTTACAGCATGTGCCTTACGATTAGTGACAAAATACCAGAAACTTCCAAGTTGGGGTCCTACGAGGCGTATAGCAAATAAACTGAGATAACTGTTAATAACTGCATGTTTGTATAGCGTCAAAGAGTTTCTTGACTCAACATTGCATGTTAATGTATGTTAGCAGAATAGTGTATCTATCATATCTATCATCTAAGATCAAATCCTTCTTTTCCGTCTGCCTAGCGTTATCTCATTTCCTAATTTATTAGGAATGGCGGGATCCGCTACCTAAGCCTAAAGCAACCAAATTTTATTATAAGACTAGCTGTGCCCACGACTTCGTCCGTACAGAATAGTTATTTTTTTATTATTTATTTTTAATTGATAAAAATAAATAAAATTTCTAAAATAAAAGTAGCCTAAGTTACTCCAGCTATCTGCCAGTGAAAGTCACGTTAAAACATATCTATAGAAAATATCGAGAGGAAAGCCGCACGTCTAAGAAATTATATTTCGAAAGACCTTACCTTAAAAGTCTTATTTTCCCTCTGGGTTGCGAAGGTCTGACGGCAGTCGCTCCATGTTGTTTTTTATACAACGTCAGGAGGCTTTCAAGCATACGGCCCATCTGATGTAAAGCGATTACCGTAGCCTATTAACACTTGTGATAAGCATCAGTCGCGCGATGCCTCCTCTGCTGCTTACACAGCAACTCCTTAGGAGCTTACTGGTGACCTCACTCACACGCAGGAACACAACAAACCTCTAGGGAGTTGTAATTTGGCTGCAGTTTTCTGTGAGATGGAGGCACTTCCCCAGACGGACTGCTTTGATGCGCCCTACCTCTCTTTAAACATCCAAACCAAGACAAACATATATGTTCATGCACACAAATGTTCGTCTTGTGTGGGAATCGAACCCACGAGCGTTGGTGTCAAAGTCGCGTCATACATGACTGAGCCACCGAGCTCGTCGAATGTAAAAATGTAAAAATCTGTGTTTTCGTCAAATCCTTAATCTTAGGCAGCGGACCCCGCCAATCGTACTGGATTTGGAAACAGGATAACGCTAACATATATACGACTATATTTCTTTATTGCATAACATTACACACAGAGTTAGCTACATTGAAAATAGTGTACAATGGTGAGCTTATCTCATTAAGAGATCTCTTCCAGCTAGCCGTAGCGTGTGTGCAGTAATTTTATTTTGGCCGTGAGTTACAAAGTTATGCGAAATTCATACACTAATTTATATGTAAAAATACGTACATACATACATAAACATATACACATATTCACATTTAAATTACATACATAGTCTTTAATAATATCAATACATATAAATAGCTACACATATAAATATATAAGTACTATACATGTAATATCACTTATTGTAAGATAGTACTCTCTCAACCTTTTCCTGAAAGTAACTACAGTGCAACTGTCCCGTATTTGTAGCGGTAATTTGTTCTCTCTATTTATACTATGTCTAATCTCTACACCACCATAGTAGTCATACATACAAAATAAGTGTAAAATACGTGTAATCGACACAAACTAAAATGAGCACCTTGTAACATACATACATACAATATTTTTCGATTCACAATAAGCAGTAAAAGTAATCGGCTATTGTTCTTTGAATGCCTTGGGCATATCCGACGTATTTTGATACACAGAATTAGTTTTGATGGAAGCGACATAAAGGTTCCTACAAAAAGGGTGTTAAACACGTGTTTTGACGGGAATACGTCGTTAAATTGCCTCCGTAGTGCAAATGGTGTTAAAACTATGGACATGACGTCGTTTACATCCAAAATTTGTTTACACCACTTGATAGTTAAGGAATTAACGAATATATTGCGCGCGTTAAGGGGTGGGCAGCCGCCAGTTTGAGACTGCTGCATTTTTTTTTAAACCACGTCGGGAGTGCCATACATGCGTACGGACCCCCTGATGTGGATTAACACAGTTACTCCTTAGAAGCTTACTGGTGACCTCACTCACATGCAGGAATGCAACACCCCTCCAGGGAGTTGTTATTTAGCTGCGGTTTTCTGTGGTGAAGGAGCCCAGGCGGATTCGATGCGCCCTACCTCTCTTAAAAACACCGAGTCCAAGACAAACAGACATGTGTGTGAATCGAACCAAGAGCGTTGGTGTCAGTGTAAATTAACAATGCGTATCGCCATTGCGCCACCGAGCTCATCAAATATATCCTGTAATTTCCTTTTAGTATGACTTACTTTCGTTTATTCGTTTACTTCAAATTCAAACCCATGTCTACGATACAGCCATACCTTTTTTTTTAAACACATAAGTGGTTTGATACTTAATACATGTATCTCGCATGTAGTCGCTGCCACGACTGGCCTGGTCTTCGCTGTGACATGTGTTTCGCCTACATGTAGCATGTTATTCTAACGAGTAACGTCTACAGTGCCTGTGGATGCCTCGTGGAGAGGCAAAACACGTGTCGCAGCGACGACCAGGCCAGTCGTGGCAGCGACGGTGGTGGGGGCATGCGGTTTCTGTTCCATATGGCGGACGACCACAGCAACCGAGGTAGAGAGAACCGGAGCAGCCATGGCAGCGTGGGCATGTTGCATCTATAAACGGCGGGTGCGTGCCTGCCGGCGCTAGGCCGCATGAACTAATTGGTGGCGGAAGCACACAAAGCAGGTTAGATCAAATTGCATGCAAATATTGCTTGTTGTGGATCACAGATGTATCATTGTGTTATGTGATATGCGCGCTATATCCTACCGATATTATTTTTAAATAATAATAGTAATAAAGCATTTATTTCTTCATTACATAGGTTACCTAATTTTACAATATTTACAATAATAATAAATGTAATTGTTATTTTTATATTACACGTTAAAAGTAATAAACCTTGCCACATCTAGTCACACGTAGGTATAGCTTTGAATAAGATAACGATGTACATATTCACAAAAACAATAGCTCGATATTTATGAAGTTACCAACTTTCACCAATGCTCGTAAGGTTTTTGATAATATCTCTCAAAAAAATCCTTCACGTGTAACCTGCACTCCGCTCCGAGAGTTCCGTATATTCTTTGAATCCTCACATTATAATATAACTTTTTACCGCCCATGAGGAAAGAAAGAGGAAAAATTAAAATCCATTGAAATACTGTTGACTGATTTAGTTTTCCTATAAAATTTGTATTTGAGCATAATAATCATAGTCATAATTTTTTTTTGCTAGAAATGAATTTATGTTTAAGTACGATACACGGCAAAAATTTAAGAAAAAAATATTCAATATAACCAACACTATTAGTATATGCATAAAATAACGTTAAATTGTTTATGTCATTTAGATAATCGTTAATCGAATATTATCTCATAAATATCTCTTCATTATTATCTAAATTGTTTTTTTTTAATTTATTCCGACACAAGGCCCATAAGGCAATAATTTTGAACTGTCTGCTAGTCTATTATATGTTATAGGTACCATTTCGATTATACTCTTCTCTAACAATGCTGTGTTATAACCACCAACTCCTAAATTTGTGAACATACTAGGATCGTAACTATACCGCTCTATTGACTGTAATATTTTAACAAACAATTATTGATTTGTTTTAACAAAATTTCTCACATTTCTAATATGTACATAGATGGAACGCTTAATATTTTCAAGGACTTAAATAGAGGCTCGCAACTATCGATGGTTTTTTATCTACACATCTAGTGCATCTGTTTGGAGCTTTAAAAATGTTTTCTCTTTCACTTCAGTTACCCCAAAAAATTATTCTGTACCTGGTGATGCAATGTCATGATAAGCTACTAATGATGTTCCTGGTTTACTTTCTGTGATAGGTTATGCAACATTGGCAGCTGAAACTACGCGTTTGCAGATGTGCTCTGCTTGAAATTTCCAAGTAAAGTGAGTCTCGATCAGTAATCTAAGAAGTTTGGTCACTTGTACTCCTTCATACATGCAATTTTAGAAGTGAATGATGTAAGTCTTTTGAAAAATAATTTTTAAATTGTTAATGTCAAGTCAAGTTAGTTATTACCAGTAAACTCCTCAGGAGATGTCACAGACTCATACGCAGGAACACAATAAATAACCCTCTAGGGCGTTGTTATTTGGTTATGGTTTTTCTGCGATACTTCTTGTATTTCAGGTGTTAATAAGCTAAGTAATCACATCATAACAGGTGGCTCACATGTTGTTAAAAAAAAAACACAGCAATTGTTCGGCCAAGCGAAGAAAATTTTGCTAAATTGTACATTGAAGATTAAATAATTGTTGTATTATTTTTTGTGGGACTGAGAGCGGTCAAGTGTGAAACTGTGACTCACAAGTCAGAATATTAAGGGGAAGACGTTTCAACCGATAAACGGATTTCCAAACAAATCAATCAATCGATTAATTAATTAAATTTGAGAAAAGGAGAGAACTAAATTACGCTTTAGGTATGTACGAAAAGCTGTAAAGTTAGAGTTACGAACTAAGAACCATGCGAAAACCCAAGGCCGAAAACTTCAATGATTAAAGTTTATGATTCTTTAAATATTTAACTTTATGTTTGGCCTCGTCTCGAAAATCAGTGTCAAGTCAATACTGAGCCGACACTGATTTTCGAAATGATCTATTTATAACTTCACGCCAAATCCCTTGCAAGGTATGCAGAGAAAGCCGAGCGCCACATGACTCGGTCCTTACGCACCTCAACCGCGTGTTTAACATTAACAACTCTTCTGCACGCTCGCCGGTTTCAAAGGCTCCTAACACCACCTTCTGATACTCGTAGAACACAATCAATTTGGTCGTGGTAGGTAAAATGTCGGCCTGCCTCGGCTCCTATACCTTCTGCTTTCACGCCTGTTTCGTGATTCTTTCTTCCTGCATTTTTTTTACATCTACGTCCGAACCAACGGAGCCTGCCTCTTCTTATGTTAACACCTTCTATCAGACCAACTCTGTTTCTTACATCGTCTTCTTATAACCGTTGCGTCACAAATTTAACCACCTCTGCTGTTAACACGGCAATTTCTTATGAGCTTATTGGTTACCTCACTCCCACGCAGGAATATAACAACCATCGAGGGAGTCGTTATTTGTCTGCGATTTTCTGTTAAGTGGAGGTACTTCCTCAGATAAGCTTCTTTGATGCGCCCTATCCTCTTAAGAACACCCAGACCAAGACAAATAGACATGTTCATGCACACAAATGTTTAGTACCTGTATGGGAATCGAATTCACGAGCATAGGTATCAAAGAGTAGCGTTACTAGAATAGGTAGGCGTAGGTAGAATGTATCTACCTGCATATAAAACATTTTTTGGTTATTCATAAATGATTTTATTATTTTAATGACTTGTATATAGTCACGAACAAAACTTGAAAGACAGCCAACTTCGTAGTGTCGAATTTAGACGTCGGTGTCGTAAGCCGCTTCAGTACCCGCGTGCAAAACAGACAATGCCGCTCCCTCCCTTATCTTGCATTTTCTGACTGAGCTTGTTGGAAGATGTTTTAGTTTGGTTACTTATGTATAAAAAAAACAACGCTTTTATACTCAAACAATTTATTAACATTATTATGTTTATACTGTAGAATTTTCAAAAATTAACAATTATTACTTACTTATCTTGGGAAATTAATTGTATTTTATTTGTCCTCTATTTTCAGAGATCGTTTCTTAAGTGATTTGAATCAATCTAAATCTAATCTTAAAATCTGTTTTGGGTTTTTTTAAGGAGATCTTTAGATGGAATTGTTAGGGCATTATAAAAAGAACCTAGGTGCAAATGATGAAAAAGAGTTCGGTGAGGAGATTGTTGTATCTGAAAGTGCCGCCCGCGTGCGGTGCATACTCTGCACGCTCGCTCCCGGCAGGCCTAGGTGTCGTAAAAATTCACTCTCACGTTATCCCGTTTTATAAGCCATTAACATTGGTGATAAATATGTATATAAATCCGAAAACACAAATTTAGTGGTAGGTACATGCACCCGCCAGGATTCGAACCGGGGACCACGTAGTCAATAGACCGGTTTCTTATGCACTGAGGTACCACTGCTCCAATGTCCATGCGGTAGAAATACACTCTAATCATTTTTCTCTAACGCGTCAAAAGAAAAATAAATTCAAACCCTGTTGACGCTTCCCCTTAACAGCACAGAAAATTCACGGTAATATTGTCCCCACTTACTGTCCTACCACCCTCACAGTCACGCTGTTTAAGCATTTACTGACTCGAAAATGATTTAACTCACGATCATGACTTGAAAAGTATAAAAACTTGAAATTTAAGTGAGATATGCTTGTTAACATAGCTTAACGACAGAGCGGAGGGAACTACCTTCAGCTTCTAGAATACCGCACCCAAATAACTTCATTTTTTCCTTTTTTTATACATCGTCGGAAGGCATATAAGCATACAGCCTACCTGTAGGCCAATTCTACTAAAAACCTGCAGCTGCACGTTTACGCTTGTCATTCGTGCAAGAATAGTGCAGTGCCAATACGTGTATTCTATTAAAATTACCTGCACTGCAACGGCACTGCTACTACACTGCAACTGTGCGTATCTGATTAATTGGATTTTTACTTAATGTTGTCTCCTATAGTTTCAAGCCCAATTCCCTTGGTTACCGGCATGGAGGTATTTGTAACTGAAAGAAAGCTTTACTTAAAAGTCGCAAAAGTTGCTTAAAACAACGTTAGCATAGGTTAGACTACGGTAACTGCTTACTATCAGGCAGGCCGTACGCTTATTTGCCACCTTAGTGGTATAAAAAAGAAGTATCACTCGCGCGATGCCTTCTCTGCTGCTAACACAGTAACTCCTTAGGAGCTTACTGGTGACCTCACTCGCATATAGGGACACAAAGACCCTCTAGGGAGTTGTTATTTGGGCGCGGTTATCTTAGAGTTTGAGGTACTTCCCCAGACGGGCTGCATTAATGCGACCTACCCCTCTTAAATCACCACACCAAGTTAAACAGACATGTTCATGCACACAAATGTTTGTCTTGTATGGAAATCGAACCCACGAGCGCCGGTGTCAAAGTCGTGTCATTCACCGCTGCACCACCGAGCTCGTCAATTTTTTATACTACTTCTGGAGGCAAACAAAGTAGATGACCGTGAGAAGAGGTTACTGGAGCTGAACGCTTGCGATAAATTAAGACTTACTCGCGAGTGTATCCCTGAGCAGCAAGGGTGGCCCCTAACTGTTAACAGAGTAACTGCTCAGAGACTTGAATGGATGAACGAACTGTTTTGGTGCATTAGGGAAAAAACGACGAGTGTCAATTTCACGACACCATAATCTAAACTCGGCACCACAAGGTTGGATGTTGGATAAATGTCTCTCAATATTTGTTCGTGACTATATTCAAGGTAGTTATTCAATCTAAATACTTATTTATGAATCAACAATACGTGTTTCAAATCAGTATAGATAAAATGCATTTATGTTTACATATATATGTTTCTGTGTGTGTCTTAAAATTATATACGGTGAATAATAAATATTTATAATTTGTTATGTTATCTTTTTGTTTCACAAGCGTAGTCGGGACGAATATTTTTGTTTTTTTTTGTTTTGTTACGCGAAAGAAGTACGTTCTTACGAACGTACATACATTTTTATCTTACTTCTGGAGGCAAACAAGGGAGATGGTGGTGAGAAGTGGTTACGATAGCTGAATGCTTAAAATTTATCTTAATTGCGAGTGTGTCCCTGGGCAACAAGAGTGGTCCCTAGCTGTTACCAGAGTAACTCCTTAGGAGCTAGTGAATGAACGAACTGTTTGTCCTGGCACTTGTGTGTCTTAAAAAATAACACTTCCGGACACAAGTTTATTGAATCATATTTATATACAAATATATAACAAAAGGAGTGATAGCTCACTGGATAAGGAACTAGCCTATTGATCTACTGGTCCCCAGTTAGAATCACTAATGTATTAGTAGGTACCACTGTATTCGTCTTTTCAGATTTACGTACATATTTGTAATTATCACTTGCTCTTTCGGTTAAGGAAAACATCGTGAGGAAACACGAAACATCCAAGAAATTACATGTCAAAAGACGTGTGGTCTAACCTAGGTACGATCTAGTTTTTCCTGTGGGTTGTGGAAGTCTGACTGCAGTCGCTGTATGTCAATAAATAAAATAATATTAAATATTGTCGGACAAATTACACAGCGCCACCTAGCCCCAAAGTAAGCGAAGCTTGTGTTATGGGTACTAGACAATTGATAAACATACGTAAATACATTTTTTTTTGTAAATACATACTTTTTATACATAGAAAATACCCAGCGCAAGATAAACAGACATGTTCATGCACACAAATGTTTGTACTGTGTGGGAATCGAACCCACGAGCGTTGGTGTCAAAGTAGCGTAACAGCGCGTTTCACCACTGCGCCGTCGAGCTCGTCGTCAAATCAGTATTTTGCCAAATTCTTAGGCTTAGGTATTGGACCCTGTCAATCCCAATGGATTAGGAAACGGGATAACACACGAAAAAGAAGAACAGAGATCCCATCTCCGTAGCTAAAATTAATACTTACCTACTAGTGATATTCGCGAAGCACGCTTCAGATTAGCACACTAAACTGTATGGGAAACCCTGTCTATTATATAAAAAGTTGTATAATTATGTCAATGTATTTAATCACAGTTATGTACTATTTTTTATTTTTACTATTATTTATTTGACGAGCTCGGTGGCTCAGTCGTGAATGACGCGACTTTGACACCACCGCTCGTGGGTTCGATACCCAGACAAGGCAAACATTTGTGTGCATGAATATGTCTGTTTGTCTTGGTCTGGATGTCTTAAGAGAGGTAGGGCGCATCAAAGCAGCCCGTCTGGGGAAGTACCTCCATCTCACAGAAAACAGCAGCCAAATAACAACCTCCTAGAGGGTGTTGTTGTGTTCCTGCGTGTGAGTGAGGTCACCAGTAAGCTCCCAAGGAGTTGCTATGTAAGAATTATGAGATGAGGTATCGCGCGAGTGATATCGGGGGGCACGGCAGTGCCCCCGCCAAGTCGAGCGCGAAGCAAACACTGCCGTACCATCCTTTACTGGAACCATTTCGCCGCATTTTCAGGCCCCTATTTGAGAACCTCTGGATAAGACCAGAACGCAGAAATTTTCATCATCCAGTAAGCTATAATCACATACTTAAAATCCAAATTTCAAGTCTGTAGGTCATTTAGTTCCGAAGTTAAGCGAAAGCAAAGTTTGGCATTTATGACACTCACTCACTCACTCATGATCATCAAAATAGAACTAGTACTTCCCATAAACTCAGAGAGCTGAAATTTGGTACAGAGTTAGGGTTTAATGGCCACATAAAGGGAAAACTATAAAAACTAGGATAATCGAAGATCTGGAGTACCTGGTGACCCTGATTAGAAAACACACAATAAAGAAATCGCAGTAAGGAACCTTAGACTTGGCACGACTTTGTCTAGATTTCATTACTTTTTAGAGATAAACAAGCAGCTCCATCGAGACTTGGCTAGTTTTTTACAGAATGTTTTTGGTGGGATTTAATATAACGCAAGCGTTATTAGGCTACGGTACCCGCTTTACATCAGATGGGCCGTATGCTTGTGTGCCTCCCGACGAAGTATAAAAAAAATTTTTTTTCATGAGCTCAGTGGCGGAGTGGATAGCAATGCTATTTTAACCCAGGACTCCGTGGTGAGTGTTACTGCAAGTGAGCGAAATTACTTTTGCTATTAAATCTACAGTATTCTGTATATGTATATATACATATATATACATATAAACAGCTGGACTCTGCTACTTTGTCCGCACGCATGTCTGGTATTACATGCACATTTTTTTCTTTTTCCACTTTGTTTTCTTGTCCGGCTTCTATGAGTCGTGTCGTGATATTGAGCACCCTAAAACTTTCCTCAAGAATTAGGCAATCAAATGTAAAGGAAATTTTCAAAACCGACTGATACTCTCTGCCTACCCCGCAAGGGACTTGGCGTGAAGATATACATACATACAGGTACTTTCAGAGATTAGCGCATTTTAACAAACAATCAATCAAACAAACAAACTCTTCTTTGTATATTAGCATAGATTTCTGCGCACTGAACCCAGAACGCGAATTAGATGTAAATTGTGAAAATGGCTGCCTCTAAAAACAGTGTTGCCAACTTAAATATTAAACGTTTATACTACGAATTCGGTTGACTTTGATATATTCTGTGAGTCATTGTATAGGAGTCTTTACTCACACACTGTATCACTCGCGATTTACCGACAAAGTAATCCAGTTACCCTCACTTTATCTGCCCCTATGATTAGATTATATTGTTTTTTCTACCCTATTTCGAAAGCAATAGGTAAATATTGGATTTAAATATAACCATGAGGGTTGAATGTGCGAACTAACGGATCATGGGGGCCATAATTCACAATTTATCCTCGTATATTTTATACCTATCAATTGATGATAAGCAACATATGCAAGCGGCAACATTACTGGTTCAACAATGTCTGATTTTCCCTCTGGGTTGTGGAAGTCTAACGGCATACATTCCACGTAGAAATCAGTCTTTAGTTAGTCTTAGGTAACGAACACCAATCCTAATAGATTGGAAGAAAAAAAGCATGAAAAAGAGCGTATCTTTATTGTGCAGATTTGTTAAAGATTCTATACATTTTCTAAATAACAATCGGCAAAGACCTAAACTTGGGATACCTGTAGGTTACAGCAGCGAACCCCACCAAACCTAATACATTGGAAGGAAAGTAATCACTAAAAGAAAGTATCTTTATTGTACAGATTTGTTAAAGATTCCATACATTTCCTAAACAACAATCGGATATGTATTAAATTTGGGATAAGTACCTGTAGGTTAAAGCAGGCTAATCGAGGCGTGGGTGATTAAAATAAACCTATCAACTACTCACAGTAGTTTAATTCAATTCAATTTAATTCGAAAACAATATAACAATATACATTGTTTTGAAATTATGAAACTAACAATTGGTAAAAATACATTTATATAAGCAATACAATGTATGTACTAATTTCATAAAATCAAAATAAAAAAATAATAATGTAAAAAAATAGTGAATTGTCCAATTTGAACTGGTAATGTAATGTCAGATTCTACCATTTACCGATTTTAAAATATATTTTACAGTCAAAGTTATATTAAAAAAAATCTATCGACATTACATTAGGTTCCCTTTTGACCACACAACTAGAAATAGAAACACCACTTGGGAATCTGTCAACTTGCCTTCCTGAACCCACCACGCTTTCTTTATACCAGTCGGTAACTTGGATTATCAGGTATATGCTTATTTGCCATCCGACGTGCTATAATACAAAGCAAACTAATATGGGACACTAAACAAATGCTTATAGAATAACAACTTTCAACATAATCACAATGATTTTACAAAACCATAGACTTAAGCGTATACGTCTCAAATTGCGGTAAAAAAAGGCTAAAGTAAAAGTAACACCACTTAGAACTCTCTTTTTATACGCTTTTAAAGGTAGGTTCACACTTAACGACTTTAAAGCGAACACTGCAAGAGTGTTACAGTAGATGTTGGGAGCAGTGATAGCTCAGTGGATAAAAATTCGAACCATTAAGCGACTGGTTGCATGGTTTGAATCCTGGTGGTGATACGAGTATATACCATGGAAAAAAAACGAGTGTGCTTTTGACCACACGACTGAAGTAAAACTTCTTTAGCTCTATAGTGTGATACAGACAATAAGCCTACACTGTGTCTTAGATATACGAAACTTAACTCGCTATGAGGTAAAGAGAGAAAGAAAATGTGTGCTCGCACCTCTCTCTCTTGCCCCTACAGTAATATACGAAACGTAACTCTCTCTCTTTCTATCTTCACTAACTTGTATGTCCCTCTCAACTTCCGTTCGCCTCGCCCGATCGCACGTTCCGTAACGCTCTCGTCACGCATTCACCAGCTTACTCCCCAAGACAAGCGTGCGTAAAGAAGTTTTACTTCATAAACTTGCAGTCTTCTTCTTCCCAGCTATATCTATCACGGTTCCAAATCCATTAGGATTGGCGGTGTCCGCTACCTAAAACGGATTTGGCAATAATACAGATTTTTATGTGGAGCGACTGCTGTCAGACCTCCACGACCTGGAGGAAAATCAGACCATTCTTAGGTTAGGTAGCTACATCAGAGTACATAGGTCTTTCAAAATGTAATTTTTCGGATGTGCGGGTTTTCTCACTATATTTTCCTTCATCGCCAAGCTAGTGATAATTACAAATATGTACATCAATCCGAAACATGAATTCATATACATTCTGTGTACTAAGTATCGGGAATTTGTCAATAAAACAAAAAATACAAATTATTCATCTAAATTTATTTTATCGCCTTCAAAGTAGGCCCCATCGCTTGCAATACAACATCTCCACCGCTTCACCCAGTCTTCCATACATTTTTCATAGGCTATTTGCGGTATGGCCTTTAGCTCATTCAGCGAATTTTCTTTTATGGCTTCTATCGACTCAAAACGTTTTCCTCGAAGTGGTAATTTTAACTTGGGAAATAAAAAAAAGTCAGACGGAGCCATATCAGGTGAATACGGTGCTTGGTCGAGAACTTTTGTTGAATTTTTCGCTAAAAACTCTTTCACTATAATGGCTGTGTGTGATGGTGCATTATCATGGTGCAGCATCCATGAGTTGTGTTGCCACAAATCTGGACGTTTTCGGCGGATACTCTCACGCAAACGCTTCATGACGCCTAAATAATATTCTTTATTCACTGTTTCTCCCTCTGGAAGGAATTCGGAGTGAACCACACCACGGTAGTCAAAAAAAACTGTCAGCATCACCTTGATTTTGGAGCGACTTTGCCGCGGTTTTTTGGGTTTCGGCTCGTTTTCGAGACGCCATTCTGAAGACTGTTGGCTTGTTTGCATGTCGTACTCATAAACCCATGTCTCGTCGCCAGTTATTATACGTTTCATAAAGGTTGGATCCGTAGAAGCTCGGGAAACCATGTCTTCAGCGACATGCTTTCGCTGCGCTTTTTGAACAAAATTGAGCTCTTTTGGAACTAGTCGAGCGGCGACGCGTTTCATGCCTAAAATGTCAATGAGAATGTTGTGGACGGACTTAAAAGATATGTTCACCTCACTAGCCAACTCTCTCAGACTCATACGTCGATTTTCGAGCACTAGCTTCTTGATTCTGTCGATGTTTTCTCTGGTCGTAGCGGTTGAAGGTCTACCAGAACGAGGCAAGTCTACTACTACTTCTCGGCATTCTTTAAAAGCCTTATACCATTCATAAGCCCTTGTTTTCGATATACACGATTCGCCGTAGGTATTTCGCAACATTTTTAGTGATTCACCACATGAAATATCATTTGAAACACAAAATTTAAGGCACACTCTTTGTTCAACAATATTTTCCATTGTAAAAATCGCCGAGGACTCAAAACTATGACCAACAAAAAGTGTAGTTTAAAACAAATTAAATGACAGATCCCGCTCAAATTTTGCGCGCTAAATCAGTACAGTGCTACCAACATGCAGTAAAAAAATTAGAACGACCTCTTTTACGCGGGTCTTTTTATTGACATATTCCCGATACTTTTTACACAGAGTAGTACATATTTGTAAATTGTAGGAGCCGGGGAAGGCCAAGACTTACCTACCACGACCAAATTGATCGTGTTTCATCAGAAGATGATGTCAGGAGCCTAAGAAACCGGTGAGCGTGCATAAGAAGAGCTGTTAATGTTAAATAAGCGAGTGACGTGGCCTTTTCTTGTGGGGTAGCAAAGGGATTTGTCGTGAAGTTATGAATATACATATATAAAACACTGTTCTTCCAAACTGAGTACAAAGTCATGTAACTTGTTAGTAAAACCAAATACATTTTAATATCATATGATTATGAATTACTTAATAAAATATTTAACTAGTATTCCACTTTCTAATATCATAATTGTTTGTTAGCATTCGTTTAGTCTAAATCGTGCCTTAGATACGCCTCTAAAAAGAACCTATGGTCATCATTCATTATAAAAACCGTTCAATCGATACTACAAAATTATTTCAATATAACAATTTATCAACCCAACGCAGTACATTGCCTCATACAAAAGAACGATTCCGAAATTCCGTCAATAAAAACCGCCAATGGAAGTGATTTAAACGATAAAATAGTTTAAAAATGATCGTATTTAAATTTGGAACGGCGAATCGTGTGTCAAAAATCGTGACTGTTCGAAAAGAGAGCTCGGTCATGTGAACACAGATATTCTATTTTTATTTCGATTATTTTGACGTTCCTTTTCATAGATTGAAGTTACGATGATTCTGTTTGTTTAGCGTTGCCTGTATTGTTTTTTTTTTATTTACTACAAGCAAAGATAATTATTTTCACCAAACTATTGAGACTTCTTATGTTTTAATTTATACTGATATATATTTTAAACAGAGTAAAGTAGATTATTGATTGTGAGCTCAGAACTGTTCCCCAGGACGAATCTTGGCGGGTTCGTGTTTTTTTTATTTATACACATTTTATTACTTGCTCGGCGGTGAACGAAAACATCGTGAGGAAACCGACACATCCAAGAAATTATATTTGGAAAGACGTGTGACTGAGATAGGTCTGGTATCCCCTCTGAGTTGTGGAGGTCTGAAGCAGTCGTTCCATGTAAACATCAGTGTATTCGCCTAATCCTAAGGCTAGGTAGCGGATCCCGCCAAACCAAATAAGTTCGAAAACAGGATAATGATAAGAAAAGAAATAAAAATATAATTGACTTTATTTGAAAGTAATGGAAAGTAATGTACTCGTAATTATTGAATCTAATTTGTAATTATACTTTGAATGTACGAGTATATTTATTTGCTCGTCATAATACTGTGGCAAAATATGCGGACTAATATTATCTACTCGTAACAAGTTCTAAATGTAACCATATTTTATGCCAATAAATGATTATTATTATTATTTATTTCATCTGCTTTTTGGCGAAGATACTGATATTCCATAGAGCGACCGCTGTCAGACCTTCACAACCGAGAAGAAAAATCAGGACTTTCTGAGGTTAAGTCACACGTCTTTTGAAATATTCTGTGATGTAAGTGGCAATGTCACCATTAGAGCATAAGCCAACCTCACCTGCACGTGGTGCAGCCTACTTATCGACAGACGAGGCTCTGGCGAAAGATAGGCAGGGCACGACGTTAATCCGACTGGGGAAGTACCTCCACCTCACAGAAGACGGCAGCCAAATAACAAATCCCTTCAAGGTTGCTGTATTCCTGTGAGTCAGGTCACCAGAAGATGAGGAGTTGCTGTGTTGACAGCGGGGGTGGCAACGCGCTAGCGACGTTCTTTTTGTTGCTAGCGTTCATAGAAAACGGTAACCGCTTTACATCAGGCGGACCGTATGCTTATTTGCTTATCCGTCGTAGTATAAAAATCACCTCCTCACGATGTTTTTCTCCACAGGTGAGCTAGTGGTAAAATCAAATATGTATAGATACAAGAAAATACGAATGTAATCATTACCTACATTACATGCCATACCTACATTACATTTTGACGAGCTCGGTGGCTCAGTCGTGAATGATGCGACTTTGACACCAACGCTCGTGGGTTCGATTCCCACACAAGACAAACATTTGTGTGCATGAACATGTCTGTTTGTCTTGGTCTGGATATTTTAAGAGAGGTAGGGCGCATCAAAGCAGCCCGTTTGAGGAAGTACCTCCACCTCACAGAAAACCGCAGCCAAATAACATCTCCCAAGAGGGTTGTTGTGTTCCTACGTGTGAGTGAGGTCACCAGTAAGCTCTCAAGGAGTTGCTGTGTAAGCAGCAGAGGAGGCATCGCGCGAGTGATACTTGATATATCGCAAGCGTTAATAGGCTACGGTACCCGCTTTACATCAGGTGGGCCGTATGCTAGTATGCACCCCGACGTAGTATAAAAAAAAAATGCCACACCAGTGAGGGTATTCACATTGCCTCGGAAGTCATATTCGAAACGGATTCGAAAAGTTTTTACTCAGATTCCGTACATTTTCAGGCACTTACATCCTTCCAATCTTATATTCAACACAAATGTGCTATAAAAAGTCCCAAATCCAGATTTCTCTTCAGACTTCGGCCATGGCATTAATTACGCTGAACTGATAACTCTAAGGCCATTGATAACCAATTACTTCCACAACATTAGCCCCGAAAGCTGTTTTGAATCTAAATTTGCAGTATCATAACGCGTTGGGGCGTAAATGCCATTACAATGTCTTCGCCTTATTTTGTTAAAAACATTTAGAAATGAACGAAGTTTTTTGAATTAAAATATCTTATATATATAAAAATATATGCTTAGTATGGACTCGGAACACGGCTTGACAGATTTTGATGAAATTTTCAGGCAATCTTTAGTTTATTCCAGCCGAAGATTCTGCGAAATTTGATAAAGTCAAATCATATTTATTTACATTAAAAGTGGTTATAACAGTTGATATATATATATATTTTTACAAGGGATAGGCCCACCCCTCATTCCCACCACTGTGTCTCCTTTGAAGCTAGAATTAACAGCGGCGACCATCAAAAAGGCAATGAACAGTGAAGTCCATTGCTGTCCCGGGGGTTAAACTACAGCTGCCTAGGAACTCATAACGAATTTAATCAGAAGAATTTTGTAGGAGTAGGAAGTTTTGGAATTGACTTCCCCTTATTTGATATATATTATGTTAGTCATTCACGCTTAACCTTTACAGGCATGCAAATATTAAATGAAGGTACCTACTTAAAATTAAATGAAAACTTATCAGATTTATAGGCTTTAAAACATGATACTCTTTATGTATGATTTAAAACATAAATAATTAAATTATACAATTGACTATAATTGAAACATTAACATAATTTAGTGTAGATAATTTAATATTACTATTTAATCAACTATTCTGTCAAATATTCTTGTACAGAGTAAAAGAATTTGTCTCGACACCGATGACGATGATGAAATCTCTAGAGCTATCACGAAATCACGGTAGAATAATCTCTTTTGCATCTTTTTACTACAAATATCTAGTGATATGACAAAATAATCGCTTCACTTAACCAAATCTAGTGAAATGAGAAAAGTATTGACCGATATTAAATAAAATAAAATTGAAAATGAATTAGTGAGAAAAATTATAGAAAATAATATTTTGTTTCGACCACCATGTCCAGTTGATTCATGGTACTCTGCGAAAACAAAATGGCAATCTTCCGTTGAAATTATTAAAACAATTACCTAAGTCTGATTCAGATAGGCAGACGAAGGGACATAGGCTCTCTAAGCGTATTTTACCACCTTTACCATGGCGAGTGCTCTGAAGAAATGTTTTCCCTTATTCCACCCTCTCCCTTTCGTCATAGAACCACACGTGCGGGCTTGCGATGTCATCGTTCCACTGTTGAGGACATTTCTTCACGTACTAAAAAGTTCGGCAACTCCTATCTCTGTAGTACCATTAAAAAGTGTAACGCCTTGCCGGCACATGTGCTTCCTCCTTCCTACAATATGGGATCCTTCAAGTAATCTTTTGTCAGATGTCAGGAGCCACTATGCTGAAATAATATATATAAAGGGCAGAATCAAAACTTTTAGCTGGTCATTACTCATTATATGTAGCTCCATAGTAACATTGGAGTCTTTTACGACATTTATTTAAAATCGGTGTCCATTTATATTCATCAACGAGCCTAATTACATTTTCGATGTTATCTGCAGACCATAACAGCTCACCTTTCTCTTTCCTTTGCCTTTCGATTTTATTATAATAATTTGACAATTAAAATCGGTTTAATCACAATCACAACGGTACCCGGCCCCAAGCCGGCACTCGTGGAAGAAAAACAGAGGCGTAGCTCGTATCGTATTCTATGATGTCCGGTTTTATAATATTTTATTGGATCCTGTATAGTGAAAAGACGTAACAATGAAAATATATTAGTCTTTTGTTATATCACTAGACATTTTTAATAAGAACACGTAAAAGATGTCTGCGAAGTCACGATGATATCGAATACTCCTTGTATTCGATATCTACCGTGACTTTGCCGTATTCTTAAGGATTCTGTAAAATCCCCGGTATCGTCATATCCCTGCGACATACACATCTATTTAACTAGTAAATAACAGCAAGCTGTGTAGGCAGAGCTGATATTTTTTAAATTTAAAAAATATTTAAATATTTTATTTTTAATTTTTTTTAAATATATGGAACCCTGTACGACATCTAGCGACGAGTGCTGTTACTTTTTCTGTTGATGGGAGTGCAGTGCAGACTCTGCACTGCAGAGTGGCCGGCCATACGTTTTCCCATATGTTTTTTTTTTCTAATTGGAACGATTTTGGACCGTTCTTCCTCACCAACGAACATTTAAATTTCAAATTAAAGCATACAAAACTACAATATGTTAGCTTTTGGAGTTTCTCACTATTACCGTCTAAACGCTAGCTGGATGACATCAGTCTACCCCAAACGGCAATTTTGAGGGTAATGTGGCTCCGCTGGCTATCGCAGCTCTGCCAATAATAAGTAATAAGCTAAATTAGTCTCTATTAATATGTTTAAATTGCGTTTGACATTCAGGTACGAGTTTTTTGAATCTCGGATGTATCGATCGAGATCTCGAGATTGCGAAATCCCGAGTTCTCGATATTCAAGCCCAAGCGATAGCCTAGTGGATAAAGAAGCAGTCCAATCGATTGGTCTCAGATTCGATCCAGGTCATGTTATTCGAATTTGTGGATTTATGCATATATTTGTAATCATCACTTGCTCGGCGGTGAAAGAAAACGCGAGGAAATATTTAGAAATCCAAGAAACCATATTTCGAAAGACATGTGGATTAATCTAAGAAAGGTCTGGTTTTACCTCTAGTTGGTGTGTGTCTGTGTTGTTGAGATCTGACAGCAGTAGGAAATAAACGTAGGCAGCGGTTCCAACCAATTTTAATGAATTAGGAAACGCGGTAACGCTCAGAGGAAGAAGAATTCAAAATTCTAGGAATAATTTCTTATTAGTGCGGAGTTTGTACGGTTTATATCACTAGTCTGGCCATAAATACTGTTACATATAAACTTTCCTTTTAATTATTTTGGATTTGGGACGCGTTTATTATGTTAAAAACTTCATTTGATTTCTCGCCGTTTTACAAATTTTTTTCGTGTTTATTATCAAATTACAATACCGAATGGGGTGTTAAAAAATAGGATTGCAGTGATTGCTTTGCACAAAGTGGGTATAAAGCCATCGGTCATATTCAAGACACTTTAATAGCTTGGTATCAGCAGTATGTTCGTATATCGTAATATCGACAGATACACCAACACTTCCTCTGTTGAAGACCATAAAAGAGCGGGGCGACCGCATGCTGTTAGAATTACAAAGGCTGATAATGCTGTTAAAGCCGGAATTCGCCGAAACTCCATTAGGAGACAAAAAAATCTTATCGCAAGAAATAAAGATTCCTGTTAGGACTCTATCGCGTATAATATCAAGACCTGAAGCTCGGCGCATATCGTTGATATACAGGACATGCTCTGAATTAATCCCTACCGTTGACGGGAGTTAATCAATCAGAATGACTTCTGTCCCAATACGTAGGTGAAAGGCACATAAATATCCTCTTTACTGATGAAAAAAAATTCAATATTGAAGAGCACTAAAACAAGCAAAATGAGAAAGTATACTCACTCAGTTCTAAAGAAGCCGCCGAGTGTTCGAAAAGTACAACTGATCATGATCCTGCGTCTGTAATGGTTTGGCGGGGGGTGTCTTATCAATCTTATCAAGCTTTATTTTTGTGAAAAAGGAGTGAAGACTTCAGCCAAAGTGTATCAAGATACTGGATCTTGGATACTTGGATCGTGTAGTGAAATCTCTCAGCAATACACTTTTTAAAAATGTACCGTGGACATTCTAGCAGGACTCTGCACCTGGTCACAAGGCACGAACTACCCAAGCCTGGCTCGGAACCAAAGTTCCGGACTATACAAGACTTGAAAATGGGCCCAGATCTGAACCCCTTATTCTACAAATTATGGTCAGTTTTAGAGGACATGGCCTGCTCGAAACGATACGCTGTTATTGTGTCTCTTGAAATCTCTAGAGCAAGTAGTGGCTAAATTTCCCATGGAAACAGTGCGTAAATCCAAGGATTCGTGGCCAGACAGATTAAAGACCTGTATCAAAGCCAAAAGCGGCCATTTCGAATAGAATCTATTCCATAAGGAAGTCTCAGCAAAAAAAAAAAAAAAATGATTATATGATGTACCATAATATACGTTCCATAAATATAAGTTTTATTAAGATTACATTACTTCATAAAAAAAATAAATGCATATATTTGGAACAGAACTTATGACCGGGCGGGGCGGGAGGTATATAAATGAATACTTTAAAATTAATATAATATAATAATCCATTGTACCTATTAAAATAAATAACGATATGCAAATAAATATATGTTTTAACTACTGATATATATTAATCATTTTTGCGGTTGTTACACATAATATCACATGGTACATGGTGAAATTATGTGTAGCTAATTGTATTGGACTCATAAACTCTACTTTGCCTATGTTTGTTATCTGATTTATTTTGAAAGTAAAAATATACTTCTCGAATTTTTTAAAATCCATTATGGAAATAATGGAATTCAAAAAATTGGAGTAATTATATTTTTGTTTGTTAGGAATTACAAACAAAAATAAGCTTAAGATTTCTTCTTTTTAGCATCATCTCTTTACCTACTCCAGCATTGGCGGTGTTCGCTAACTACCTATGCCTAAGGATTTGATGAAGATACAGATTTTTTAATGGAGCGACTGTCGTCAGACCTCCACAATACAGAGGGTAAAGCTCTCTGTCGCCCGTGGCTGGACTGACGCAGTATGGGGAGGGAAGTTTGGAAACAGATAGGATATTTTCACCGGCGTTGAAAAAACGGGCAAAATTAAAATTTTAGATAATAAAAGATGATGTATGAAAGAATAAACTGAGGAATAAAAGAGTATGATGTATGAAAGTGTATTTATATTTTATTTGAATAAAAATAATAATTTAGCCATAAGAAGAGCCTTGCCCATGGCAGGGGTGCAAGAAAAAAAAAAAAAAAATACAGAGGGTAAATTAGATCTTTCTTTTATTAGATAATTTAAATTATATACGATGGTAATGATATTTATTGATTATTTATTATATTATCGTTTTGTTTTACAAACGTAGAGTACTGACATGCAGGATAAAATGTTTAGACTTATTTTTATTACGCGAAAGAAGTTTAACTTCTTACGTGCGTACACATGCACACTTCTTTTATTCCTATATTATTTTTAGTTCAAATATTTAACTATCATTTAGGTTCCAGAAATTAAAAAACGTGTAACAAGATAAACAGGCCATTAATAATAAATGCGAATCCATGTTTATAGCAATAAAAATAAAATAATTTAAATTCCGAACGGTAGCCTACGATTATGTCTCCTTTATTTTTCTAAATGATACCAACATTAGAACAAATTAATGCCAAAGAACGATTTCTCGATAACATTCAAATCAGCATAAACACAACCGATTTGAAGAGAAATATTAAATTGATACGTTGTTAATTCGAAATCATTTTCGATGTTCCAATGAATCGATACCCGCTGGCAACCGAACATTAGTATAAACGGAATGCGAATTCGAATTTTAAAAATTATTTCAATGTGTTTAGTGAATGTTCTTTTTAACCCTTCTGCGTTTAAAATGCTCGCTGGGGTCAATTATGTCCCGAGGACGGACATCTCTTAAATTTCTTTGCATTATACTCAATGATTATGCAAATTAGTTATTTTACGGTAATATGACACGAATGTATGGATTATTTTGAATCATTCTGATTAAAAAAAGGATTTCGGGATTATTTTCATAACGATTTTTAACGGTTTACAATAAATGATGTGTTGTAGATGTAACGGTAAGGTAGACTCTCTGTCACTTAAATCCCAGAAGGTATAAGTAAAATAACTTCAAAGAAACGTACGACATCGTCACAACATCTTATATTCAGGCGCGCCATTTCCACTATTCTAAGCAAAGTTCGCTGTTACGTCAGTAGCGAATGGTTCTTTGGAGTAACTGATCACGTTTTATGTAATGTGCAGCGGGTCGCTCAGTTGAAAAGTGACGATTTTGTGCGAGTTTAGACAGCTTTTTTACATATTGTAAAAAAGTCGTAAGTGCATATGTTAACCTACTGTTTTAACTTTTCTGTGTTTTATTTTAAGAATAGAACTGTTGAGAAAATCATCTTGTTACATATTATATTATTAATGTATAATTAATTAATCTATCTATAAGTTCATTCCAAATTTCATGCGGGGTAGGCAGAGAGAATAGAGTTGATGACATAACTCGATTTTTACACACCTCGATGGCTTCTTTAACATTCATAGCTCTTCTCATCCTCTTACACCTGTTTCTAGGGCTCCTGATAACATATTCTGATAAAACTCGATCTATTTGGTCATAGTGTCTTGGCCTTCCTCGGTTATTACATACTTTTACTTTCACGTTGTATATCTGTATTGTAATTCTTTCTTCCTGCATTATCACATGTCTGAACCAACGGAGCATGCCTCTTTTTATTTTAACAAAATAATTAACATTTACCTAATTAATTATTTTATTTAAACTGTCATCGTCCTATTGATTCTGAGTTTGGTTTATTTAAGGCACTGTATACAGCTAAATATGGCCCCTAAATATTGTTCTTGCAGTTTAGTAGGGAAATATTATTATGAATATCGCCACGGAAAAAATAAATCAAATTATTTTATAAAGGGATTAATGTACCATGATCATATTTTTATGATAGAAAATAATATATTTACTCGTAAAAAGCCATTCACACGGTTAACGATATGAAACTGAAATTTCACACAGAACTCCATAGAACATTTCACATAGAGATATAATGATCCACGACTTCTGTGAAATTGTGAGTGAGAAGTGTAAGGGCCGTGTGGTACCTGATTCTATCTGTCTACCCTAAGGGACTTGCCGTTTAGATATAGATTTATAGGCAGATATATTTAAAAAATGCTCTATGGTTTTCTGTGTGAAATCTCTATGTTAGTACGCTGAAAACTGTGGAAGGATATAGGAGCCGAGAACTAGACTAATCTACCATGATCAAATTGGCCATGTTTTATCAGAAGGTGATTTCAGGAGCCCCAGGAATCGATGAGCGTAAATGAAGAGCTATAAATGTTAAAGAAGCGAGTGAGGTGGGTAAGGACCGCGTCTTGTGGCGCTCGGTTCTCCCTGCCTACCCTGTAAGGAACGTGGCGTGAAGATATGGAACATTATTATGCTAATGTTAATGGTATGTATACCTATAATTATATCAACGAGCTCGGTGGTGCAGTGATTAGTAAGTCTACTTTGACACCAACGCTCGTGGGTTCGACAAACATTTGTGTGCATGAACATGTCTGTTTGTCTTAGTCTAGGTGTTTTTTAAAGAGGTAGGGCGCATCAAAGCAGTCTGTCTGGGGAAGTATCATCTTCTAACCTAACCTAACAGAAAACCGCAGCCAAATAACAACTCCCTGAAGGGTTGTTGTGTTTCTGCGAGTCAGTGACCAGCGCGATGGACTTCAGGATTTACTGGTGACCCAGTAAATCCTGAAGTCCATCGCGCTGGTGATGATGATGGTGATCCATGATACCTCCTGTATTGCAAGCATGATACCTCCTGTATTGCAAGCGTTCATAGATTAGGGTAACAAATTTACATCAGGTGGGGCGTAGGTATGCATGAGTGCCTCCACATTATATAAAAATATATATAAAAAAAAGAATTGCGGTCGCAAAGAATCCGTCGTATTAGAACGTTGGGGTCGTTAACCAAAAATCCACCTAAAATACGTGCGACTCGGATTGTTTCTATGAAGTTGTCTTACTGTGTATCTTTTTGTACTATCAAGCATGAGGGCACACTTGACCCCACAATGCCATGTTACAAATTTTATGCCGATTCTCATGGATGTTACTTTTTTGTGCTAGTTTTTTTTCATTGTTGCTTATCAACGTTCATTACAAGTCATTATGTTAGATTGTTGTATGGTGGCGTCCCTCTGTGAGGTTCCCTGCTGTTTTGGTCTTTTTGTTTTTGTACGTAACATAAAAGATCACTCCACACAAAATACCCGCGTCTTACGCACACTACTCTATAAATTTCACATTTAAATTCGGGTAGGATTTAGTGGACTTAGTATTTTATATTCCATTAGTATTTTTACTAAATTTTAAATATAGGTTTACAGTGATTTTGTTGTATGTAATAGGTTACTTTGACAACAGAACAATGGCGAGATACAATGTTTATGTCGACAAAATTGTGAAGACACTTAAAATGTAAAGCTATGTATTCGATTTTAATCTTTGTCGAATGAACTCACAATGGCGTATCGAATGTTAACCGAACAATTTTAAATGTCAGTGTGTTCTTTCACGTTAATATAACTGGGTATGGCCATTAAAATTTGTAAGATATAATTTTGAAGCGTTTTATGATGCGTTTTTACTTTCATGTGATGAAGTTCATGATGAAAGTATTGTGATTGCGATTATTTTCCCTCTACGATATTTTGATATAAACATATTCAGAAGCATTTATAGACGCCAAAACTTATGTAAAAGAGAATTAAATAGTTAACAGATTCAGGCGTTACTTTGCGAAAGTCAAATTTACAGGCAATTCGATTTAAACTACTTTGTCGCTCCCGATTAGTTCGTGCGAACTACTGCCGGCCGGCACCCACCCACTACTGTTAGTAGATGTATGCCGCCGCTGCCATGGCTGCTCCGGTCGTCTCTGCGAGTGTTCGCCATCTGAAATGTGAACCGCATGCACCCGCCACCTTTGCTGCCCTGGCTGCTCCGGTCGTCTCCGCGACACGTGTTTCGCCTCTCCACGAGGCATCCTCAGGCGTTGTAGATTTTAGTCGTTAGAATAACATGCTATGAATTCGTAGCATGTTATTACTTTGCTTTTTCTAGATACTCTAGATAATGCTGAATCAAGTTCGATAAAATTTATATGGCACCAATAAATTGTATCGAGCTATGGACCTAACAAACAAAAAAGAATCATCAAAATCAATTCATAATTGGCTGAATGATCGCATAACAAACATACAAAAAAAATACAGTCGAATTGAGAACCTCCTCCTTTTTTGAAGTCGGTTAAAAATTACAAGTCATGTTAATAGTAATTTTTACTATTGAATATACATGTGAATGTTTTAGTTAATTTTTTGTTGCCAAAATACATTCATCCTCTGTTTAAAGTACAGGTATCGGTACTATAAAATGTAGTCGGAAAGGTATGTAGCGAGAAAGATGTGTAGATTGCCCTATACCGTTTATGTGTAGTTTATTTTTTATTCTCTGCGTCGAAACATGTCGAAGGAATTCATAAGCGATGTTCATTTATGCTTTACTAAAAGCATAAAGTTCGCTCCTTTGAAATTTATTGACATGTTCAATTCGTTGTAGGAAACTTTACCAGAGAATGAACTTTACTACTGGTATGTAAACAATATGTCGTATTATTTTTATACAACGTCGGGATGCATACGGCCGCCTGATGTGACCAGTAAGCTCCTAAGGAGTCATCTCCCAATCAGACGTGGTATCGCGCGAGTGATACTTAATGTTCAGCGTTCATAGGCTGCGGTAACCACTTTATATCATATGTTTAAATGCCTTCCAACGTTGTTGACATAAAAAAAATGTTAAGCGATTACCGTAGCCTGTGAACGCTCGCAATGCATTAGGTATCACTCACGCGATGCCATCTCTGCTGTTAACACCTACTCCTTGAGCTTACTGTAACCGCGCTCACTCGCAGCAACGCAACAACTCTCTAGAGAGTTATTATTTGGCTACGGTCTTCTGTGAGACTTGTTTTGTTCTGAATGTGGTCTCCAAGTTATTTGATGAGAGAGATGAGAGAAATTTGGGTACTTTTTCTTCTGTGAAGTTGTGACATTAACAATTAACTAGCTGCTGCCCGCGGCTCCGCCCGCGTGGAATCAAATAACGTAGCCTATGTGTTAATCCAGACCATAATCTATCTACGTGCCAAATTTCATTCAAATCTGTTCAGCCGTTTAAGCGTGAAAAGCAACAAACATCCATCCATACATACAAACTTTCGCATTTATTTGTTTGTTAGTAGGATATTAAGATTCTGAACATCCTTATCTTTGGTAAAAGTACATGATTTTTGTTGTAGATAAATTAATCATTAAATTGTTTATGTCGAGCTTATAATATTCTTTAAGGTATTATTTAAGTAATTTTCCTAATTATTTTTATTCCCCATTTTACTATAGCAGTGCTATCGTCAGCAAATAGCATCATTTGGTGCAGTATATGACCAGGTAGGTCATTTATGTAGTCGAGAAATAACAATGGGCTAAGTATACTGCCTTGTGGAATACCATGTTTTAATATCTTTAGAATCAGATAAGTAATTATGTTCAAACTTTGTTTTTTCTAGATACTCTAGATATTTCAACAAATTGTTTGCGACCACAAAGATATGATTTCAAAAGATTGAATTTATTTCCCCTTATGTCACATGCATTAAGTTTCTCTATAAGTCTATGGTGATCTATATAGTCAAAAGCCTTAGTCATGTCAGTATAAATTAGATATCCTTTATCCATATTTTTCATTACGGTATCTAATAAATCGTATATTGCCCTGGTAATTGTTTTACCTTTCCTAAATCTTTTTTGTCCGTTGCTTATAATAATTTATATAAAACCTTTTGAAGAATTTTAGAGAATACAGATAATAGAACTACTGGTCTATAGTTAGTTGGATTATCTTTGCCATCTTTTTTGTTATTTAATATTTTTATTATTTAATATTTTTGAGGAATTTTCTACCTGATCAATAAAATGTTCATTGAATATGTTTGCAATTTTTTTGGGATCAGACACTATATCGTCATTTTTACGTGTAGTATGTATTCGTTTGGTTTTTGTGTATTGTTTATTACTCGCCAACTCGCTTTTGAAATATTATAGGACATATTTATGAAATAATTATTTTCGGTCTTTTGCGTCAGTTTTATTATTTATAATATTTTTTTCAATAGTTTTTGAACGTGATATTATTATATGTCATACGCGAAGATCTAAATTTATAAAGAAGTTGTCGCTTTTTTCTACTGCATATACGATAGCTCCGTGAAGTCCATTTATTGTTTTTTGTTATTAACGGTGTGACTTTAATGGTTTTAAAAGGGAAATATAAATTATAAAGCAAGCGAAACAGTTTAAAGAAGTTTTCATATGCATCATTTGGGTCTTGAGTATTGTAAACATCTGAATAGCTTAAGCACTGCAAGTGCTTTTTCAAGATTTTTTTATATTCTATTGATAGGTGACGTATTTTTTTACGCCAGTGTTTTAAAATACATTACCATTTATAGGTACTTCCAATTTTAAGTTGTAACTCAGTAGAAAGGACTCAAATCTAATGTTAAATTTGTCCGTTTTAAAATATCTATATTAAAATCGTTGCAAACCACATATTTTTTGTATGAACTAGTACTTATATTTTCTAACATACATTCCAGTTTTTCGTAGAAAACATTCAAATTATAGTTACACATATGCACAAGCATCTGTAACACCTTCTACTCAATATATTGCAATATTTGGTATAACCCTATAGTCATGACAATTTTATATTAAGATGCACCTTCGCGCCTTTTGTTTTGTCTGGAATGAAAAGCTGCTAGAGAATTTGTGATATGAGAATATTCTAAATATTCTCATAAACCGGATATAATAACCCGACATAATAAAATATTCAGTTATACGGACACCGTCTACATCTATTTCTGTTCTTTCAACGTCTACAACAATTATTTTAAATGTACGCTGAGTAAATCGGCTTTATTTTGATGAAAAATATGCAATTTGTTATAATAAATAGTACCTAAGTAAATAAGTTTCTTTATTCCACAATTTGGTGTAACATAGTGGCATAGTTAGTAATTATGTAAAGTATGTTGTGCTATAGATAATATATTTGTTTTATTGGCGCTAATAATGCAAGCTTTTCGTTTTCCTTGATTTTTTTTAAGTTACTTTGTAGTTTATTCTGTTCTGTAAAGTTCACCGTTTCATTTATCTTTTGCGTATTAGCCTCTTCCTGCTTAGAATACTTTGTTGGTTTGTTTTGCACAGTGAACTTCATATTTGGTTTATTAATGCTCATAGATATGGTCTCTACGTATGGTACTATTCGTGGTTCATTTCTTTCCTGTAGTTTTATTTTAAGTTGATCTATTTCCAACGATAATTTCTTTATTTGTTCGTATGCTTCGACAAGTTCTAACTTACATGTTCTACAAAACTTAGTATTTGAATATTTAATTCACGTATTTGGTCTTCAATTTCATCGCCCGATGGTGATACATTCGGAATACTGCCGGTGGTGCCATCTAGTGTTGAATCATCCAGTATATTATCTAGTTGTGTATTTTCACTTGTAGAATTTGTGTGCTGTCTTCATTTTAAAATTATCTAAGTAATTCGTATCAGAGTTTGTAAACATTTTTTTTTATCTTAAAAAGTGGATTTAAACTTGGAATCCGCCGGCTGTCCTTACTTACTATGCAAAAAGTAAATTTACCAATGCGCCAACGAGTTATTAACATTAACGATGAAATCTTTCATCGCTTGCGTAAAGATTAGCCGTTGGTTGGATTTTTTAAATGTCAAAATTTTTGCATTAACCTCTACACAGAAATGTTAATCTCAATTTGTTTGTTCTCAATTGTTTTATTGTTTGTATTCACAGTTTTTTTTTTACAAATTAATATGATGTTCATTTTAAAATTGCACATTATTTAGAACTTTGGACTACGCTCTCTATGTATGAGGTGAATGGTATTTTGACACGGGCACTCGAGTCTTTGTGTAAGGATTCGAGTGCCTGTGAGGGTAAATGGGGTCTGTACAGACTGGTTCAGCATCGAATGTGGTGTTAGGCAGGGCTGTGTAGCATCCCCCTGGCTGTTCAACTTATTCATAAAATAAATGAGTCAGTATTTAAAACCCTGTTGTATGCCCATGACCAGGTTCTCCTTGCATCTCCGACGGAAGAACTACAACAAATGGTTACTGTAATGATGAATGAGGCATTTAAAAGGAAAGGTATGAAAATAAATGTAATGAAGACGAAAGCGATGGTGTTTGAAAGGAATTAAAGTGTTGCAGATTGTCAGATAATGATCCAAGATGAAAAAGTGGAACAAGTGAATGTATTTGTGTATCTGGGTTCTATGTTTACGGGAGATGGAAAATTTGAGGGCGATATAAGAACGAAGAGTGAAAGCAGGAAACCGTATCAATGGTGCGTTGTACTCCGTGGTAACAAGCGATAACATATCGACCAAAGCTCGCCTTGCTATCATTTAGGGTCTTTTAACGCCAACATTGATGTACGGTAGTGAAACATGGGTATGGCAGAAGAAGCACGAAAGCAGGGTAAACGCCGTAGAAATGAGAGCGCTGAGGAGTATGTGCGGAGTGAGAATGGATGATAGAATAAAAAATAGCACGATACGAGACCTTTGCGGAATGAAAGTTGATGTAATGACAAAAATTGAAAAGGATATGCTGAGATGGTTTGGTCATTTAGAAAGAATGAATGACAAAGTGTAACGAAAGAAGTGTATCAGGCCAGAGTGACTGGTGATGTCGGAAGGGGCCGCCGTAGACGCACACATACAAATCAAATTAGTGATATGTTGAAAAAAGGGCCAAATCAAAAGCTCCCAAAACTGAAGTGCATGCATGAAGAGGTTGATGAGTGTGGAAGAAGCGTGTGGAATATACCCTATATTTGAATCGGTACACCTGGCGTTCTATAGTCTCTGCCTACACCAATGGGAGACAGGCGTGATGATATGTATGTTATTTAGATGGAAACTTGGTTTTATCACTCAACTGTTCCGTAAACACTTTAGTAGTTGTATTGTTTTTAGGGTTCCGTACCCAAAGGGTAAAACGGAACCCTATTACTGAGACTTCGCTGTCCGTCCGTTCGTCCGTCCGTCTGTCACCAGGCTGTATCACGATCACGAACCGTGTTAGTTAGACAGTTGAAATTTTTACAGATGATGTATTTCTATTGCCGCTATATATATATAACAACAAATACTAAAAAATAGAATAACATAAATATTTAAGGGGGCTCCCATACAACAAACGCGATTTTTTTGCTCGTTTTTGCTCGATATTGATAACGGCAACAGGTAGACGCTTGAAATATTCACATAATATTTAGTTATATATTCACTTTAAGAATAAATAATTAAATTAAAATAAAACAAATATTTAAGGGGGGCTCCCATACAACAAACGTGATTTTTTTGCCGTTTTTATAGATAGTGGTACGGAACCCTTCGTGCGCGAGTCCGACTCGCACTTGACCGATTTTTTTAGTACTCTTCAACTGATATAATAAATTTAAAAACACTTTGTATAGTACTCCTTTTGTTATTTTTCCAGTATCACACTTAGTTTTGGACCTTTAAAGAGTTTTACTAGCTAAATACAGACTTGATGTTGACAGCTCCAGTTGACAGTTGACAGCCTTCTGACGTTGTATAAAAAAATTTGTGTTTTTAGAAACAAATCGGTACATATTTATAATTGTCACTTGCTTGACAGTGAAGGAAAATATTATTAGAATACCCGCACACCAAGAAATTATATTTCGAATGAGGTGTGACCTAACCTACGATGCTTTCTTTCTGCTTTGCCCTCTGGGTTATGGAGGTCCGACGGCAGTCGTTCCGTTCACCAAATGTTAAAACGTAGGTCTAATGTATTACGAAACGAGATAACGCTAGGAAGTTGAATTAATTCAGTATGTTAGGGTTCGTAATTTTATTTAATATGTTTTAACAAATAATAGTTGGGGGACAAATATTATAAGACTAAATTCAACTAATTTATTATATCGGAAACGCGATTTCGATTTTGCTGATTGGTACTCGTAGATGACCAACCAATTGGACGGCAGTATATTTTTCCCGCCATATTGGATAACTTGGCGCGGAGTTTTGGTTTGGCGGGCAGACGGTTTCTAGGAGTCGAAACGATAATACACTGGTCATTCTACAATAATTTGAAAAAGGAAAACTGTCGTTACATTATAATCTGGCTTAAATTCGGACACAGTTTAATTTCATCAATCCTATGAAGCTCAACGTAACTTAAACGGAGTTTTTAAAAGTAATAATCGAGCATCAGAAAATCAACCTCGCTGCGTTTTGTCTATGCTCCTGAGTACAAACTAATACTTACCTACGTCATAATTGTTGTCCAATACTCGAATATCCAATTAATAATTCTATAATATCATTTCATTAAAACAAAAAGCTACCTTACCGCGGGCGAATTACGATTTAATATTGGGTAGAGCTAAGAAACGAATAGACATGCCACGTTTTATTATTTCTCATGCCCTAGATTTTTTAGTATGAAGAAAATAACCGACATTACATAGTAACTTAATTTACCGCTACGTATCGGGGATTTTGTCAGTCGAAACGCTAAGATAATTTTGTGAGCGCGAGGTACCTTGTTGCGAAGTCAAGTTGTTCATTGGATAGTTTTTTAGATATGAACTGATTACATCAAATGATGTTACAATATAAGTGTTTCAATATATTTAAAATGAGACTAACCTCATCTGCGCATCTTGGCGATCAAATTAATTTAACTGAAATGGTACTAGTGACCATACTACCTCGATGATGGGTATTCCACTATAATATGCTCGTATGTAGTATATAGATCTTTACACTACAACTTTCTTCAAAAGAGATCACGATCGAATTCGACGTCTTCAAGAAAAGAGTTGGTCTGTCTAGAGATCATTTGAGATTCTTAGCATTATCCCGTTTCTTAATCCATTACGATTGGCGAATTCAGCTGCCTAAACCTAAGGAATTAGAGAAAACCTTGATATTTACCACAGGGAAATCAGATCTTTCTTAAGTTAGTTCAACGTCTTTCTAAATATAATAATTTCTGGGACGTACAGATTTCCTCACGAAGTTTTTCTGCAACGCCGAGCAAGTGATAATTACAAATATACACATGCTCGTAACTGTACGCTCTAAAAACTTTTATTAATTTATACATCATCGGAAGGCATACAAGCATACGACCTGATGTAAAGCGGTTACCCTAAAGCCTATGAACGCTTGTAATACATTAAGTATCACCTGCGCGATGTCTCCTCTGCTGTTCCTTAGGAGCTTATTGAGGATCTCACTCACACGCAGGAACACAACAACCCTCTAGGGAGTTGTTATTAGGCTGTAGTTTTCTGTGGGGTGGAGATACTTCCCCGGACGGTCTGCTTTGATGTACGACCTACCTTTCATAAAAACATCCAGACCAAGACCAAGACATTTGTCCTGTATGGGAATCGAACCCAAGAGCGTTGGTGTCAAAGTCGCGTCATTCACGACTGCGCCCCACGGAGCTCGTCAGATTTTATTTAGAGAGCCATCTCTATATCTTCATAACTCTATAAACCAAGTGACTAACATACTATTACAGGCACGATTCGACTATTGTGCCCATGAAAAAACTGGAACGACCTCAAATAACACGATATATGTGATCGTTTATTATATGCTATAGTTTTTGAACTATAATTTAGACCTTTTTTATTTAGACGGATTTTTATAATACCATTGTTATATTGAGTTAATTTCCTATACTTGACTTTCTATGAATTACAATTGCTTTGAAAATTTTGACGAACTCAGTGGCGCTGTCGTGAATGACGCGCCTTTGACACCAACGCTCGTGGGTTCGTTTCCCACACAGGACAAACATTTGCGTGCGTGAACATGTCTGTTTGTCTTGGTCTATATGTTTTAAGAGAGGTAGGGCGCAACAATACCGGCTGGGGAAGTACCTCCATCTCACAAACAACCGCACTCAAATTAACTTGGTGGGTTGCTGTGTATCTGTGAGTGAGTGAGGTCACCAGAAAGCTCCTAAGGAGTAGCTGTGTTAGCAGCACAGGTGAGATCGCGTGAGGGACAATGTGTCGCAAGCTTTTATAGGCTACTGCAACCACTTCAGGTCGGTCGTATGTTTGTATGCCTTCTATATACGTTGCATAAAAAATAATACCGCTAAGCTTTGGAATACTTTACCACTGGATATAAAAATGTCGCCTACCTTGAGATCCTTCAAACAGATAAAAAGATTCTTGATAATACTTGGAACTGTAAGCTCATTAATAACTGATTTTCAGACAATACATTAATGACTTTGCATTTTGTAATATATAAATTTGACGTGTTCTTTTGACTGTCATTATAATAATCCACCCTCGCGTATTTACAACCCACTTAAATACTATAAGGTTATCCCTCTAAGGGATCTCTTCCACTTTTTTCTCAACTATTTTTTACACAATTTTTTTTTATACGGGAAGCATACAAGCACACGGCGCGCCTAATGTAAAGCAGTTACCGTAATTTATGAACACTTGCAATACATTAAGTATCATTCGCTGCCACCTCTACTGCTAACACGGCAACTTCTTAGTAGTTTACTGGTTACCTCACTCACACGCAGCAACACAACAAACCTCCGGGGAGTTGTTATTTGGCTTCCAGTTTTCTGTGAGGTGGATGTACTTCCCCAGACAGGCTGCTTTGATGCACCCTACCTCTCTTAGAAAATATATACAAAATCTAAACTGCGTGCCAAAACTAAAATAAAAGAAAACTCTGTACGATTACGGTGCAATCAATATTGAAATCTTCCCGCGCTTTTAACTAGTGCCTTTGTTGTTATACTTGAAGTTTTTACAATTCAGTATAAAATTAGGTTTATGTAACAATTTTGATAGTATTTTGTAACATAAGTGCTGGTGAACATAAACAGTGAAAATGATGAAAAAACTCAAATGTAATACGTCTATGCCCTTTTAGAAAGACGTGATTAAGTCCATGAAGAAGACCTTGTAAAACTCACTATTGTTTTACGGATATAATTTTAAACTGCAGGATTTGGTCTCCACCACCACCCTTCCCAAGTAATTTTTCAGCACAGTTCCTGAAGTTGGAACATCTAGAAGTAAGATTTTGAAATGAAGACTTAGCTGTACGAGCCGGATCCCTTTGCCTTTCCCCTCGGTGATAAAAAGAACCAAAAAAATCGGTCAAGTGCGAGTCGGACTCGCGCACGAAGGGTTCCGTACCATTATCTATAAAAAAGGCAAAAAAATCACGTTTGTTGTATGGGAGCCCCCTTAAATATTTATTTTATTCTATTTTTTAGTATTTGTTGTTATAGCGGCAACAGAAATACATCATCTGTGAAAATTTCAACTGTCTAGCTATCACGGTTCATGAGATACAGCCTGGTGACAGACGGACGGACGGACGGACGGACGGACGGACAGCGGAGCCTCAGTAATAGGGTTCCGTTTTACCCTTTGGGTACGGAACCCTAAAAAGCGGTCGCAACAACGGAGATTGACATCTTAAGCCTACCAACCAATCAATATTTCACCTTTCAAGTGACGCAACTAAAAATCGCATTAGAAAGCAAGGTCGCGTTACATTTGTTTGGTTTTATTGTCCCGATTCGTGCGTGACTTGTAACATACGGAACTATGTTCTCGGTCGAGTAATTTAGATTTACTTATCTTGAGGTTAGTTTATGTTCATTTCGTAATTTATTTTGTTGATTCGTAACTCTAACAGATTAGTTTTCTTTATCCTTACCAAGCCATATGTATCCCACTGCTTGGATGCTGCACACCATAAAACGCACACCATAAAACTGTAAGGCTCGTTTCTTCTTTTCTCTGTATTTTATGTTTGTCATATACATAGCCAGTTAACACGGAGCATTGTAAATGGTTAATACAGAGAAAAAAGTAGCGAGCCTTGCAGTAGTCGCATATGATGTGTAACATCTGACATCTCAGCTTGGAATGACGAAACGGGGCCGGTATATTTCGTGAATTTGGTGTCATCCGCGGGTTCGCCCACGTTTGGTACGCCTGGAGAAGCGCGGAGGAAACAGCTGAAAAAGCCCGAGAACCAGAGGAAGGAGAGCGCAACGAGGGAACTGTTGTATAGAAGTGCCACGAGCGCCTTTGGAAGGTAGCGAAGGCGTCAACGTGTGCGTTGCTGGCCCAGAAAAGGGAGAATGGCTATACAGAGGTATTGAGGGAAAGAATCAAATAACTTGTAGGTCCAAGTGTTGCCCACGGCACAAAAAGAGCCGAAGGCTCCTATGACCGAGAGGTCGATGATAACAATCTCACCTTGGTAATATAATTAAATTAGAATTATAAATATCTAAGAAGTAGTTAATACGAGTATAACTGTTATGCTGTCATATAACAATTCCCTGGAGGGTTATTTTGTTTCAGCGAGTGATTGAGGTTAGCAGTAAACTCCTAAGGAGTTGCGGTGTTAGCAGCAGGAATAGCATCGGACGAGTGATACTTAATGTATTGCGAGCGTTCATAGGCTACGGCAACCGCTTTCCGGTGGGTTAATATTGTAATTAATTTTGTTGTCTCGAAACTTCTGGACAAATTTTCTTTATCCACGCCAACCCATATTTATCCCACTGCTAGGATAATGCACACTACAAAACGTACACAAATTACAATAGTCTGTATTAACTAGCTATCTATGTGTCATGAACACAGAAGACAAAGAGAAAAAATCGAGCGAGCCTTAATTCCCATATGATGTGTAACATCTGACATCTCACCTTAGTAATAGAATTAGATTCGAATTATAAATATCTAAGAAGTTATTATTAATATTAAGAAAATATCCGTGCAATTAATTAATTTGTTTTCGATGTTAAAATTCTTTAGACGCCATATGTATATGATGAGTACAATTCATATCTTTTTCGGGTCGAAATAACGTTTTCAAACGGAAATGGCGTTTAATAAAAAATATATAGCTAATTTATCTATGAGTCCTCTAGGTCATTCGTAACTAGCAAGCGAAGTGATTAGCCCCCCCCCCCCCCCCAATACCCCCAAAACTCAAAATTAACCCCTTTCTCACCCCCATTTAAAAAAAAAATGCAAAATATAGTAAAAGTGAAAATTAAGGACTTAAAATATCCACTAGTAGGTTTTCGGGGTCGCTGATCACGAATCCGCCATTAGTTTTCTGGAAAATTCACACGGGGAGCGGAAAATCGGAAAATTGATTAATTTTCCTACTTTTTACTACTTTCTTCGGTATTGTCAAATTGGGCTCGCACATGAAGATGAATAATGATGTTTCTGATGTCAAGACGTAAATTTCGGAAAACTGTGCAACGTCTTCGGAAAACTGTGGAAAATCTGGTACAAGAAAATTTTAAATTTGGGCGATATGAGCGTGTAGCAGATCATTATATGGGTTTTCTGGGCCGCTGATCACGAATATGCTATCAGTTTTCTGGAAAATCCCCCATGAAAAGTGGAAAATTGGAAAATTTTGTTTAATTTTTTTTTTCGTTCTTACTGATAATAAAGTGCTCCAAATTAATGTTCAGTGTTACGAACGCGTTAAACGAAATAAGATTATCAAAAAAGTCGGAAAACTGTGGATAATCTGGTAAAGGAAAATTTCAAACTTAGGCGATATGAGCGTGTAGCAGGTGTGCCATTAGTTATCCGGAAAATCCAAAATATATTTTCATCAAGACATATATTTATTTATTAATGTATGTATGTATTATAATATCTGTATATGTAGTTATAGGAACGTAGTCTAAAGTGGTTTACTGACCCCCTGAAAAAAGAACTCCAGGTATAAAAAAAAAACATTTTTAACTTTTAAAATTTTTATACTACATTTTCCACTTTTTCTGCCGTTTTTCATAAATTAATTTCGTTTAACTTACGTACAAGTACGTTACACTGGATGGCAATTTGGAGCACGTTATTATCAGTAAAGAGAAAAAAATTAAATAAGTATATAAATAAACAAAAAAATCTGAATTTCCACTTTTCAAGGTGATATTTTGATAAATTGATAGCACATTCATGATCAGCGACCCAAAAAACACATATTTCGACCTGCTACACGCTCATATCGCCTAAGTTTGAAATTTTCCTTTACCAGATTTTCCACAGTTTTCCGACTTTTTTGATAATCTTATTTCGTTTAACTCGTCGCGAACTTTAGGGCGAAGCTCTTTTCCTTCAGACTTGTGTCATCGCCTTTATGTGAGTGTTCTACGACAAATCATGAATTTGAACAAACATCACATCATGTTCTCTGGGAGTGCGATCTCTGGCGTCGGGAGCGGGACGATATGTTAAGTTCCTTGCGTGTCACATCCGGGGTAGTGTACTATTCTGATTTGGGAATTACCAGGCGTTTAGGCGGTTCTGCAATCTATATTATTGGAATGGATGTGTTAGGAACAACTCACAGTTTAGGTCCCAATAGTGTTAGATATTTGATAAACCGTGGTGCACGGCAGTTGAGCTTCACTTGACTAGCCATCTCTTTGAGGTTTTTAAATGCCTTATTTGTCATATTGCTGTCTCTCACTTTGCCAGGAGGGGAAAGTCAATTCCAAAACTTCCTACTCCTACAAATTTCTTCTGATTAAATTCGTTGTGAGTTCCAAGGCAGCTGTAGTTTAACCCCCGGGACAGCAATGAACTTCACTGTTCATTGCCTTTTTGGTGATCACCGCTGTTAATTCTGGCTATACAGGAGACACAGCGGTGGGTTTGAGTGGTGGGCCTGTCCCGTTAAAAAAAAGCCGTCAAGTACGAGTCCGACTAGCGCTCTGAGGGTTCCGCAAAAAAGTATTTTTTTGTGATGTAATTAGAAATTTACGGTTTTCGGATTTTTTCCTTTACTGGTGCCGTACATAACATTGTTCTTACCAAATTTCATGATTCTGTAGTACCCTAGTACCCTATAGGTTTTAATTCGCTTGCAAGTATCAAAACATGCGCATAAACGAGGCATAAATAGTCGTGTATTTTGATTGCGTTGACGTAGACGTTTAATTTTCACGTTTTGACGTTTTCACTGCTCGAAGAGATTACAGTCCTGAGTATTTAATATTAATTTCTTGACAGACAGACGGACAACAAAGTGATCCTATTAGGGTTCTGTTTTTCCTTTTAAGGTACGGAACCCTAACAAAAGAAAGATAACAAACTCAACACTACACTATATATTACAGAACATCTTTCACCGACAAATAAAGCACTACATGCCGCAGCTAGATTGAAGGCTAAAGAGGACGCGTGTTTATGCGTAAGATAGATAAATCCGAATATAGGCTGATTAGGGATATAGACTGGTTGAATAGTTGTTTTAGATATAGTATTAACAGTGGAAATAGCACGATGTTTCACATTATATTGTTTTAAAATTCCGGTTCTTAGCGTTAAATATAAATATCAGAACTGACGTGATCTTAGATCAAAAACTCATTCTTTTTATAAGAAATCTTTGCTACTGTAATAACGACGTTATAGTTTGGGCGGAAACTTGGCTTAATAGTTGTAATATTGAACAATTTGATGATCGATAAGTAATCTATAGAAGAGATAGGGAGTCAACGATTAAATAGTTAATAGATTCAGGCGTTACTTTGCGAAAGTCAAATTTACAGGCAATTCGATCCCAACTACTTTGTGTGCTTCCGCTCCCGGTTAGTTCATGCGAACTACTGCCGGCCGGCACCCACCCACTACCGTTAGTAGATGCATGCCGCCGCTGCCATGGCTGCTCCGGTCGTCTCCGCGACACATATTTCGCCTCTCCACGAGGCATCCTCAGGCGCTGTGTGTGATAGAGTAATCGAACCCACGAGTCCTGGCGATAAAATTGCCATTTTTAGTTCTACTCTGGGCCCGGGCCCGGGCTCAAAGATTACTCAATAAGAATATATAGTTATTAATGCTGTAGTAACTCGAGAACAATATGGGGAAGAAATGCACATGAAATGATTAAAAATGAATACGACGTTGAACATTTATTTGAAATTTGAAACTTACACAAATAAAATCTCCCCCAACCCTAACCTATTGGATTAGGATCCATCACTAAATAGTCGATAACGGCCTCACGATGCGTAAAATTCGTGTAATCGAATAGCGCGAGAGGATTTGTCGACAATTCGATTTGTGACATGCAGGGTTGGCAACATTACAGAAATTTTATTCTATCTATGTATAACAAATCATACAACGATTCCAGAATAAAATGCTGAGAATGATAACCAATACCCCTAGGTTTGTCACAAATGAGCTACTGCACCACGACTTACAAGTTAACACGGTCAAACAGTAAATTATCCGCCACACTAAAACATACAAGCAAAGGATTACAAACCACCCAAACAACTTGGCAAGAGTATTGATGGAAGAAAACCAAACGATTCGCAGACTTAAACGGAAAATGCCACAGGACACACTTAAATCCTAATAAAGTAAAGTAGGATGTGACTTAGGTCGCATACCGAGCACGCCCGTTGAAATTTCTGACAAAACTGCTACTTAAAGTCCCAGCAAGGTGACAGATTGTAGTAGTAATAACAAAAAAAAATCTACGTATAACTTCACGCCTAATCCCTTACGCGCCTACCCCGTAAGGGATTTGGCTTGAAGTTATAGGTGACGTAACGATATAACCCGTAGAGGTCGAGGAAAGAGAAAGAAAATAGAAAACGCAAACCGGGATTCACGCGGACAAAGTGGCGGGCCGAAGCAAATTTTAAATCTGCATTATTTTGATGATTCTAAAATTTACATAGGTACTTAAGAAAAGACCAACCAGCTGATTGCTATTGCTTTAGCTTATATTAGAGTTCCGTTGGCACAATCTGTATACGGACCCTTAACAAAGAGTAACGGTAACTTTAATACTTAACTGAACTTCTATAAGTTAGCGTTGGGACCAGCACTGCATTGTGTGTAGCAAGCTGTGCCTTCTGGTTCAAGTTTTTACTGCTAAGAAGTTTTCCCAACTCTCCATTCATACTATTCCCAGCACTCACTCGTCTTTCCACATTTTATTAATTAATACACAACACATAAATTGTATTAATACTAATAAATCCAAGTCCCAACGTAAACTTATGGAAGCGAGAGCTGGGTATGGCAGAGAGAGCATGAAAGTAGAATAAACGCGGTCGAAATGCGAGCGCTGCGCAAAATTTGTGGCGTAACGCTTGTAGACCGTATTCGCAATTATCATGTTAGAAACAGAGTTGGTCAAAAAAGAGCGTCGGTGTTAAAATAAGAAGAGGCATGCTCCGTTGGTTCGGATATGTAGAACGAATGCAGGATGAAAGAATGGCGAAGCAGATATATTATGCAAAAGTGGAAGGATGTAGGAGCCCAGGAAGGCCAAGACTTACCTACCATGATCAAATTGGTCGTGTTCTGTTAGAAGGTGATGTCAGGAGCCTTAGAAACCGGCTACCGTGCATGAGAAGAGCAATGAATGTTAAAGAAGCGAGTGAGATATGTAAGGATCGAGTCATGTGGCGCTCGGTTCTCTCTGCCTACCCCGCGAGGGATTTGGCGTGAAGTTATAGATACTAATAAGTCCAATAATAATCACTTCAGTTTAGCTGTGCCCCTCTTTCTGTCTATCTATCTGTTTGGGGCTTAGCTCAAAGATCCTTAGTACTAGAAAGCTGTAATTTGGCATGGGAATACATATTAATCACGGCAACAAAGCAGTAAAATAGAATCTTGATAGAAAGAGTTTTAACGTGAAAACGTCTTTAAATAAATCGTAGGATACAGTTTGGTGTTGTAGCTATGTGTTAACATTTCTAGCGTTTACAATCAAACTTATATTACACCACTTGATAGCTAAAGAATTCGTTTTTATGAGTGGGGATTGTGACAGATCTCGCAATTCACGAAGACGAGCGGGCTTTACTAGTGATTGGACATGTTCATACATAGTGCGATAGTGTGCGTGTCTGACGGAGCTAATCAGTAGCGAGCAGCGGACGAGCCTTCGCTCCAGGTCTCTGAGCTAGATTTTCACATGGAATAAATATTTGTTTGTATGAACATGTCTGTTTGTATTCGCCTCAACCTAACAGAAAATCGCATCAAAATAACAACTCCCTGGAAGGTCGATGTGTTCCTGTGTGAGTGAGGTCACTAGTAAGCTCGTAAGGAGTTGCTGTATTAGCAGCAGAAGTACCGCGCGAGTGCTACTTAATATATTGCAAGCGTTAATAAGCTACTTTACAAGTGGGCCGTATGCTTGTATGCCTGTCGAAGTTGCATAAAAAAATGCAAAAAAAGTAAACACAAATCTGAATATAAATTGAAATAGGTTTTCAAAAGCAGATCCAAGAGAAAGTTATGCAGCTATATAAAAAAAACATACGAAAAAAGAAATAAATTATTTGCGCCAGCCCTGCCAATAGGGGCTGTGACATAGTACCCACAAACATTGCAAATCTGATAATTCTCACGAGCCCCGCTACACTGTTAGTACAATTACATGGCGTAATATAACAAGCCTATACTACGTGGCAAACAAGCTCTTGGCCTGCCTGAACGTAACCGACGCGACGGTTGCAATACGTGATGAATTAAATTTGTCATACCGTGAAGGCGGAAGGCAAGCGTACGGCCTCACTGATGGTAAGCAATTATCGTGCCTATGAACACTGAATCATTCGTGCGTTGAGAATCCTGTCAAGACCTCTTCACGCCTTTTTTGAAGAACTTTATGTATACCTCGACGAGCTCGGTGACGCAGTAGTTAGTGTTGCTACTTCAACATCAGCCTACATGGGTTCAATTCTCCCACATGCCAAACATTTGTGTGCATGGACATGTCTGTTTGTATTGGTCTGGGTGTTTTTAAAAGATGCAGGGAGCATGAAAGCAGCCCGTCTGGGGAAAGTACCTCCACCTCACAGAAGCCTGTACCCAAATAACAACTGTATGGAGGATTTTCGTGTTCCTGCGTGTTAGTGAGAATACCAGTAAGCTCCTAAGAAGTTGCCTTGTTGTAGCATCCCGCGAGTGATGCATAATTGCAAGTATTGATTGGCTACGGTAACCGCTTTACATCAATGGGCCGTATGCTTGTATAAAAAAAACTTCATATACGAAGACTAGTACATTTCTTTAGCCTACTTTTACAAGGCGTACGTGTATTTGATAAACACGGTTTGTCCAGTGTGAGTTAGCTTTGTGGAGAGAAGGTTCCGTGAATTATTTGTACTGCATAACTAAGTTTGCAAAAATAAAATATCTTGAAGAAAAAGACATTTACCGAGATTAAAAACTTAATTATGAACATAGCAGTGATAGCCTAGTGGATAAAAAACCAGGCTATTAACTAACTTGTCCCTGGTTCGAATCTGTGTTTTCGGATTTATGTACATATTTGTAATTATGACTTGCTCGACGGTGAAGGAAAACATCGTGAGCAAACCCACATATCCAAGAAGTTATATCTTAAAGCTTAAAGTCACCACTGTGGTTACGCTACTTTGACTCCAAAGTTCGTGCGTTCAATTCCCACACAGGACAAACATTTTCGTGTGCATGAACATGAAGTGTGTGTGAACAACGTGAAGTGACGTCACCAGTAAGCTCCTAAGTTACTGTGTTAGCAGCAGAGGTGGCATCGTGGGTTCGATTTCCACACAGGATAAACATTTACGTTTGCATGAACATGTCTGTTTATCTTGGTCTGGGTGTTTTAAGAGAGGTAGAGCGCATCAATGCAGGCCGCCTGGGGAAGTACCTCCATCTGGCAGAATACCGCTGCCAAATAACAACTACCTAGACGGTTATTGTGTTTCTGTGTGTGAAGTGAATTCACCAGTAAGCTCCTAAGTTACTGTGTTAGCAGCAGAGGTGGCATCGCGCTATTAAAAGTTTATATTCATTCCAAGCGTTTAAAGGTTACAGTAGCCGCTTTAAATATGCCCCCTGACGTTGTATAAAAAACAATTGTCCAGTACGAGTCCGACTCGCGCACGGAGGGTTCTGTAAAAATATATTTTCGCAAAGAAAATATTTTTTTTCGTGATGTTACTACAAATTTACGGTTTTCGAATTTTTCCTCTACTTACATGACGTTGCTTCTTACCAAATTTCATGATTCTAGGTCAACGGGAAGTGCCCTATATATAGGCTTTGATTCCCTTGCGAGTGTCAAAATATGCGCATAAACGAGGCAGAAACAGCCGTATCTTTTGATTGCGGTGACATAGAAGTTAGATTTTTTTCATTGCTCGCAGGGATTACCTGAGTATTTGATAATAATTTCACCTTGATAGCTCCACCCGTTCCTGAGAAAAAGGTTCTTTACAGACAGACAGACGGACACCAAAGTGATCCTAATATCCAAAGTTATAAGGGTTCCGTTTTTCCTTTTGAGGTACGGAACCCTCAAACACATAGAAATAGTTCATATTACAAGTGAAAATAGAATTATAAATAAAATATGTCCCTGTAATTTGATATAAACATTATTTTAGCCAATTGAAAGCGAGATGTATCAATAATGGGGTGAGCTTTTATTAAATTAAAACTGATGTTAGCAACCCTCGAATTACGGTAGGGTTGTCGCGATAGCCATCTTGTAAATAGAATTAAATGTTGATTGTACATTCAAAGGGATTTTTGAAGTGAAAACTTCTTTAGCGGCGTTGTGCACTTTTTGGAATGAGTAAAAAATGTTACACTCGCGTCAGGCATTAGGACACGTGACCCTGACCCTTTGGTGAGAATTAGAACTTAAGTTCGCTGCAGCGCTAAAACATTAGTTACCTCTAATTAAACAATTAAAGCATGAAGCGCTATTCATAGCATAGGGCATTATTTTCTCGCGACCAAAACGTTGTAAACGCCATAAAATTCTTGGCGCTTACGCGTTTCGTTCAACGTAGTTTATCAACATCGCTGTTTGCTCCGCATGTTCAAGTTTTCACTTCTGCCGACACTCCCGGAGTGCAACCCGTTTTTTTTATAGGAAAACTGCTTAATGTTAAGTAGATACCGAACCAGAGAGAGCATTGAAGTGGAATAAATGCGGTTGAGATGCGAGCATTGCGCAAAATTTGTCGTTTAGCGCTTGCTGACTGCATTCGTAATAATGACGTAAGAAAGAGACGTAATCACATAAGATAAGAAAAGGCATACTCCGTTGGTTCGGACATGTAGGAAGAATGCAGGATGAAAGAATGACGAAGCAGATATACAATGCAAAAGTTGAAGGTTGTAGGTGCCGATGAAGGCCAAGACTTACCTACCATGATCAAATTGGTCGTGTTCTATCAGAAGGCGATGTCAGGAGTCCTAGAAACCGGCGAGCGTGATTGAGAAGAGCAATTAACGTTAAAAAAAATGGCGCAAGTAGTACTATATCTACGTACAGTTATTTATTATGACACTTAGCTCTAACAAAGATACAAATGATAGGGCATACCTGTTGTTAGAAAGAAATGAATACATATCTTAAGACATTGATGCCTTGTGGCGAAATACGTAGCGAAGCGACGCGAGAGCGTGGCCAACTTGGGCAATTACCTTACTTTCCTATTGCCATTCTAGTGCGTGTACGACATATCTATAGGTAACTATAAAAACATCTTAGAGTATACTTATAAAAACCGCGAGTCGCTACTAAGATATAAGTCAATCTGTTGCTGAGCAATAAACGTGATGCATTGATTTTGATGTTTTTGTAATTCTAAACTATCGGATCATAAAGATATAAGTACAACCGTATATTTTTACGAAGTTACCTCCATTTTTCCCAATAACCCTCTAACATATCAATAACAATTCTTTTTAAATCATCATAACAATTCAACAAGTACGCCATTACCTAATTCTGACAACAATAACAATATCAAATTCAAATAAAAATTATAGTAGAGAGATAGATGCAGATAGATGTTAACAGTAGCGTAACTTCAAAGAAACGCTCGGCGTCGTACTGTTATACTGATTTTAAATTTCGTTTAAAAAAAAAGTCGAGTGCAGTGTCACACGCTATAGAAGTGAAACCTTCAAAAATGTGAACTTCAAGATAATGAGATGAATGTAGAATTTCAGGAGTAGGACAATTGTAGGGTTTATTTATTATGATATTGATCATACTTTCGAAACTTTGTACGAAGTGGTCTGCGTGGCTACCTCTGTCTCACCTGTTTCTACCGCCAAGCACCTATATTTAAATAGCTGTGTTCCGGTTTGGAGGGTGAGTTTTTTTAACACTAGGACGGGAGGCATACAAGCATACGGCCCACCTGATGTAAAGCGGGTACCGTAGCCTATTAACGCTTGTAATATATTAAGTATCACTCGCGCAAAGCCTCCTCTGCTGCTTACACAGCAACTCCTTAGGAACTTTCTGGTGACATCACTCACACGCAGGAAGACAACAGCCCTCAAGAGTGCTATTATTTGGCAGCGGTTTTCTGTGAGGTGGAGGTACTTCACAAGCGGACCGCTTTAATGCGCCCTATCTCTCTTAATGGATGTCATAATGCTGATGAGGTTTAGCTAGTATAGTATAGCATAGCTTTATTATATACAGGGTAACTTATCTTCTTCACGAAACTATTTCTGTTCGAATTTCAATTGTTCGAAAACGGTGGAACGAAGTTTTAAAGTAGCCAGATAGTACTTTTTACATATTTTTTGTTTCTAGAAACTTAATTTGCAAATGTTTTGTTTTCGAGAAAATCCGTTGTCCAATTATCGAAACATATAATTTTACTTTGACAGATGTTTTCCTAACAATCATTTTAATTTCTAGATGTATTAAAGATAGAAAAGCGCGAAGAAGTTTTTAGAGGGTCGGCAACGCACGAGTGACACCCCTGGTGTTGCAAATGGCTACGGTGACTATTTACCATTAAAATGTTTCCCACATTATGAAAAGGCAACACTTCAAATGACAAATAATTAAAATCCATATTGTTTAAATATACAAGGAAATCTAACAGACCGAACATAACCTACGCGGCAAAGTTGTTTTTGTTTGTTTGTTACTTGAGTTCGCTCGTGTTTTGGTCACAAGGTAACCTAACGTAGGTACCTAACTTACACACCGTGGTCAAGTTGTTTTAGTTGTGGGGGGACCCCTCTTTTAGTATTATTTTCTTGACACCCTCTCGCCTCATTTTCCTACCTTTTTCAGTTTGTTAATGATAGTAAATGAAAATCTGTGTAAATAATAATATAGAAAAAGTTACTGCATTTTTTATACCACTAAGGTGCCAAACAAGCATGCGATCCTCCTGATGTAAAGTGATTACCGTAGCCTATTACCACTTGTAATATATTAAGTATGACTCGCGCGATGCCTCCTCTGCTGCTTAACCAGCAACTCCTTAGGAGCTTACTAGTGACCTCACACACACGCAGGAACACAACAACCCTCTAGGAAGTTGTTATTTGGTTACGGTTTTCTGTGAGGTGGAGGTGTGAGCGTCGTTGCGCGTGTCATTCTAATCGAACACGCAGGTTAAGCAATATCGATCGCAGCCTGTCAATGGATGGCTTTATCTATTCGAGTTTCTCCGTACTTTGGAGGGCACGTTAAGCCGTCGGTCCCAGCCGTTGTCGATGGAAGACAGTTGTTAAGCTAAGTCAGTGGCCCTCGGGCGGCTTGAAAACACTGGTCTCCGCCAATCCGCATTTGAGCAGCGTGGTGGAGTATGCTCTAAATCCCTTCGGTTTAAGGAAGACCCGTATCCATGCAGTGGGATGAGTAAGGGTTGATATGGTTGAGGCACTTCCCCAGACGGACTGCTTTGATACGCCCTACCTCTAAAACATTCAGACCAAGACAAACACACATGCTCATGCATACAAATGTTTATCTTGAGTGGGAATTGAACCCACGACCGTCGGTGTCAAAGTCGCGTCATCCACGACTGAGCCACCGATCTCGTCAAAATAACACCTTTTCCAATTTCTAATCAAACTCGTATGGGCAGCGTTTGGGAAGTTTCTTTGAAGTTTTCTTACTCTATTTCTACTCTGTATTTACTATATAATCGAATATGACCATCGACCAAGCAATAAAAGAATGATGTTCCAAATTCGAATAATTTCAAACAAATGCCGACCTCCAAAGTCACGGTCGTGACAATGACCCCGTAACGTTTGACCCGTGTGAATCTTTGACATCGTGACGTTCGATCGTTCCGATTTCGAATTTCAAAAAGCGTACCACCGTCACGGGCCGCTGACTGGACAGAATCCGATCCTGCGTTGTTTTTTTTTTATACAACGTCGGGAGGCACAAGCATACTGCTCACTTAATGTAAAGCGGTTACCGTAGTCTATAAACGCTTGCAATAGATTAAGTATAACTAGCGCGATGCCACCTCTACTGCTAACACAGCTACTCTTTAGGAGCTTACTGGTGACCTCACTCGCACGCAGGAACACAACAAACGTCGAGGGAGCTGTTATTTGGCTGCGGTTTTCCGTGAGGTGTATTTGCGCAGACGGGCTGCTTTGATGCGCCACTACCTCTCTTCTAAAACACCCAGACCAAGACAAACAGAGTTCATGCACACATGTGTGAGAATCGAACTCACGAGCGTCGGTATCATAGTAACGTAACAGCGCGTTTCACCACTGCGCCACCGTGCCCGTCAAAAGTAGTTATCGGAACTTCACGAAATTTTAGGACGGACTTTTTCATTCATGTTTAAAATGGTCCTGAAGCTCGCTAAAATAATAACCCACAATCATTGAGTTATTAGGTACTAGAGGAGCTATCCTAAGGAAAAATACTTGCTCCATGTTGGTAATAATTAAAACTAAAGTCCGCTGTAGCGCTGAAATAATTTACATGCCTATCCCAAAGATTCGAAGATACATCACTGAATCGCTTGCAAGGGATATTTTTCTCGCGGACAAAAATCTAAAGTGCCGTGATTTTCGTGGCGCTTACGCGTTACGCTCAACACAGTACAGCAATGAGTTGCAAAAGCATTTGGTTGGCGCAAACATTTGGTTGGCGGTGTCGGTTCTAGTACACTAACTAGTACATAATATTTCTGTAAAGAATGGGTTTTAAAGAAAGGGTGGACTGTATTTAATAAATAGGTAAAAACCAGATATCAGAGTATTTTCTATTTATTTAGGATATAGGAGTTATAATAAAATAATGCTTACCAAAAGATGAACGATGACACAATGAATATCACAGCAGAAAAACAAAAGAAAGCATAATACCAGAGTGTAAAAACATAGAGTTTACAAAAGTATAAAAAGGTTATATAAAAGCTATCCTCAACAATTTCAATGCCTACAATACAAACCCAGAGATCTAGGTACTCAAAAACATTCGGACACCGTGAGCGATTTTTGTGTGAATCGGAACGTATATAATTAATCCATCCATGTCGGTAGATGTAATAATATTCAATTATTACATCTACCGACATGGATGGATTAATTATACACCAATGTAAGACAAATGTCACCTTAGTCTTCCTGCGACCACGGACGCTGCAAAGCATTCGAAACGTCAGGTTCAACAAAATAAATAAAACACGCGATACTTCCGTTAAAAATTGTTTAATTCAATGCCCACAATATAGTTTACTATTTCGGTAAACACGGTGGCTTAGTCTTTGACGATGCTACTTTAATATCCTATAAATTTTTAAATCATTTTAATGGGTATGTCTTATCCATATGGTTACTACAGCATTAATAACTATATCTCCTTACTAGCTCGATAGCACACAAGCTCACCAACACTCGTGGGTTTCCCACACTGGACAAACAATTTTGTGTGCATGAACAATCTGTTTGTATTGGTCTGGGTGTTTTCTACGTAACATAAGTAGTATGTATTTACAAAAAAAAAAAGTAATTACGTATGTTTATAGTCGTTTAGTACCTATAACAAAAGCTTCGGTTACTTTGGCCTTTTTTTACCCGCAAACCGCCACTCCGCGCTTATCCCGTTCTTTCGCAGAAACCGCTTTTTACTTTCTTTATTATTCCTCGGATTCTAAGGGTCGCATCGTGATATTGAATATCTATAACCTTGCCGAAGAACGTGGCTAAAAAATGCAATAATAATTCTTCAAATCTACCCGGCAGGTCCAGAGAATAGCGGGATCATACATACAAACTCCCGTTTTTTAAATTAGTATACGTTTAATAATCTTTGACGAGCTTGACGTAGAATGACTAACGAATGGCAACTTTAGAGCTAAGACTTGTTCGAATCACACGTATGACAAACATTTGTGTGCATGAGCATGTCTGTTTGGCGTGGTGTAGTTGTAGCGGAATGGAGAGTACCTATACCTCCAACTCGCATGAGGGAGGGTTGTTGTGTTCTTGTGTTCTTGTTTCTTGTGTTCTTGTGTTGTTGTTTCATGTGTTCTTGCGAGTAACGATACATCGGATGGGCTGTATGCGTAAGAAAAAAATATGTGTGAAACCTTCAAAAATGTGAACTTAATAATCACAATATTCAGCATTTATTTTAGTCATATTTGAAAAATGTTTTTATTAAAATAATTATTTTTTTATGTAAACAATACACGTGTTCAATACACCACGGTTGTTATGACGCCTTATCCCAAGCTTCGTAATACACAGACGCGCACACACACGTGTAGTAACACACGTACAACGCTCGGACCCTGTAATAAACACTGTATAATGCCTTCAATTTCATTCTCTCGCACGTTAAATCCTATAGATGTATGTGGTCGTCTGCTTCTTACTCAACTTTTCGAATTTCAAATCACCACGATGCTAATGAAGTTTTCCCTTCAATAATGGACAACAAGTTACCAGTCTTTGAGAACTTCCAGTTAACATGATAAAGCAGAAATTACAGAAATTATTGGCACACAAATGCTTGTCATACGTGAGATTTGAACCCACGTGTCCTGGCTCTAAAGTAGCCATCGTTATGCGGCACCGAGCTCATCTTTTAATCCTCGATTAGTCCAGTGTAGGGAGAGTTTAAACCGCCATTAACTCAACTAAAATAAGCAACTACATGGCCATTAAAGATTGCTCATTATTGCTACGTCGTAAAATGATTTTATCGGAGGAACCATGAAATCTTAGCTATAAATACGGAAAGGTCGAACGGTGTTAAAACTCGAGTGTTCCGTTCCTATGTGAAGAAAATACCCATTTTTTTTCATACCCATTTGAGGTAAAACTTCTTCACGGACGCTTGACTTGGGTAGTAAACTGGTGAATGCGTGACGAGAGCGTTACGAAAAGTGTGATCGGGCGAGGCGAACGGAAATTGAGAGGGAGATATAAGTTAGTGAAGATAGAAAAAGAGAGAGAGTTACGTTTCGTATATTACTGTAGAGGCAAGAGAGAGAGGTCCGAGCACACATTTTCTTTCTCTCTTTCAACTTCTTTACGCACGCTTGACTTGGGGAGTAAGCTGGTGAATGCGTGACGAGAGCGTTACGAAAAGTATGATCGGGCGAGGCGAACGGAAATTGAGAGGGAGATAAGTTAGTGAAGATAGAAAGAGAGAGAGTTACGTTTCGTATATTACTGTGGGGGCAAGAGAGAAGGTGCGAGCACACATTTTCTTTCTCTCTTTCTCTCATAGCGAGTTAAGTTTCGTATTATGTAAGACACAGTGCAGGCCTTTGTATGTATCACACTATGGAGCAAAATAAGTTTTACTTCAGTTGTGTGGTCTAAAGCACACTCGTTTTTATTCTTATTTTAGTAATTTATATTACACAGTGTACATTATTTAAAAGCATATAGTACTTATTTTATTGACGAGCTCGGTGGCGGGTTCGATTCCCACAAAGAATAAATATTTGCACCACGAACTTGTGTGTTAATCTTGGGCTGGGTGTTTCTAACTTCGTACTTCCACCTAACAGAAAACCGTAGCCAAATAACAACTTCGTGTTGTTGTGTTCCCGAGTGTGATTGAGGTCGTCAGTAAGCTCCCGAGAAGTTGCTGCGTTATCAGCAAAGGTGGCATCGCGCAAGTGATACTTAATGTTTTGCAAGCGTTCATAGGCTGGGTAACCACTTTACATTAGGTGTTACGGTACGTTGTATGAAAAAAGATATATATTACCGAAGTTTGTTTCAATTTATAATTTGAGTTGAAAAGTATTAATATTAAAAAAGGTGTGAATTAAATTCTAAATAAAATTTGAAAAGTTATGAATTTAATTGAATTCATTTAATTACCTTTTTAAATATCTAATATTTTTATATGTTAACCCTTTATCAAACTAGTACAAAAATTATATGGTACGCTCTTAGGGATAAACTCATGTAGAAGCAATTGAAATCTATTTAAAAAATATATATTTTCTTTAAAACTTTTTTTAACAATTATAATACGAAAGAAACAATTGAAATAATTCGGTTTTAACCGACGCTTTTTTTCAAGTAGACGGAAATAATGAATATCGACGCTAACCGTAACATCTGTAGACGGTTTTCTACCGCTCAAAGCGGAACCCAAAAATGGCAAATATCTATATAAAACTATTTATCGAGATAATAACATGATGTGGGTTACTATTAAGATCATATGCGCTTCTGAGATATTCAATATCTGGATATAACCACTCACCTTTAATTTTTAGTAGGTACGTCGTGCATCGGGGGACTCACCTGATGTAAAGCGGTTACCGTAGCTTATTAACGCTTGTAACATACTAAGTATCAATCGCGCGATGCCTCCCCTGCTGTTTACACAGCAACTCCTTAGGAGCTTACTGGTGACCTCATTCACACGCAGGAACACAACAACCCTCTAGGGAGTTGTTATTTGGCTGCGGTTTTCCGTGAGATGGAGGTACTTCCCCAGACGGGCTGCTTTGATGCGCCTTACCTCTTTCACAACATCCAGACCAAGACAAACAGATATTTTCATGGCCACAAATGTGGGAATCGAACTCACGTGTGTTGGTATCAAAGTCGCGTCATTTACGACTAAGCCACCGAGCTTGTCAATGTAAATGTAAAGCTATTACTATACGTAATGCAATTGTAAATATATGCAGATGTAAATATTATTATGTCAAAGTGAGTGTTCCGTCGATATGTAATTAAATCAGAGGTTAGTGAGATACATTTTAAGAGAGGTAGGGCCAGAACATGTCTCCGGGTAAGGCGCATCAAGCAGCTCGCAGCAAGCAGGTCGTCTAGGGAAGTAACTCCACCTCACAGAAAACCACAGCCAAATAACATGTCCCTACAGGGTTGTTGTGTTCCTACGTGTGAGTGAGGTCACCAGTAAGCTCCCAAGGAGTTGATGTATAAAAGAGGCTGCGGTGCCCGCTTTACATCAGGTGGGCCATATGCTTGTATGCTTCCCGACGTATAGTATAAAAAAAATGCAGAAATCGACTTATTATGGAACACCGAATTCATTATTATAAATAGACAATTTTTTTTTATACACGGGAGGCGTACATGCATACGGCCCACCTGATATAAAGTGGATACTCGCGCGATGCCACTTCACTCACACGCAGGAACACAACAACACTATGGAGTTGTGATTTGGCTGAGGTGTCGAGGTACTTCCCCAGACGGGCTGCTTTGATGCGCCCCACCCGTATTAAAATGTCCGGACCTAACAGACATGTTCATGCACACAAATGTTTGTCCTGTGTGGGAATCGAACTCACGAGCGCAACCGTTTCGCTACTGTACCACCGAGCTCGTCGTCGTAGTGGACCCCGCCAATCCTAATGGCCTAGGAAATGGAATAACGCTAGGAAGAAAAATGGAATTTATTAACATTTCCATATTTATAGACCCGTCTCAGTGTGCGGCTAACCTTATCTTGGCGACACACCAAGCCAATACAACCAATTGTATAATCGATTACTCATTACTGGCTTATTACCTAGAAGACGGCAAAAAACGTCTATGGCTTGAAGTTTATGGACTTTTAGGGTTCCGCGATACGATTATCCTTGAGCCTCTTTTACGAAGTCAGGGAGAAGTGAACAGTTGGCCCATAACTTACTTTTTTTATATATTAAAGGGGGGTGGGGGGCAAACGAGCAAGTTGGTCACTTGATGGTAAGTGGTCACCACCGCCCATAGACATAAGCAACACCAAAGGTTCACTGATCCGTTGCCAGCTGTTTTAGGCAAACATAGGCTCTTTTCTTGAAGGCACCCGTATATCGCATTTGTTCGGGAACACCGCTGATGGTAATTTATTCCACAATTTCACCATATGTGGTAGTAAAAGTCTTAACAAGCGTACTGTCGTGGATTGTCTCTAATCAAGATGGTGAGGGTGAAATTTAAGTTTATGGCGAGTGCTACGTTAGTGAAAATCAGCGGCTGGTACTAAGTTGAACAGCTCCTCCGAACACTCCCCATGATACAATTTGTACAGTACACAAAGGGAAGCAACGTCTCTTCATGTACAAAGCGAGTCCAGCTGAGCGGAAATCACTGGTTCGCCGACGATTCGAACTGCTCTACGTTGTATGCGATCACGTGGAGGCAAATATTGTGGCGCGCCGGCCCAAAGATGTGAACAGTATTCCTGTGAGGCCGGACCTGGGTCTTATAAAGTTAAAGGCTATGTTGAGGTATACATTATTGTTTAGATCTCTTGATCACACCAATCTTCTTGGACGCCAACTTAGCTTTGCTCTCTAGGTGATCGCGAACGCGAATCGTTTAATATGTCGACACCCAGGATACCGATACTAGGCGTAACGCTGAGGGGTACAATCAACTTATGATTGTCCAGGGAGATAGGAGCTCTACAGACAGCTTTTTGCGAGAAATGAATTTCTGGCATAGAGCTCTCACATCACAGGATGGTCGGCGGTGTTCCTCCCCGGTCATCAAGAATCGAGTTGGATGCAAAAAGAGAGCCCAGTAGATCGGCTTTTTCCTTTGCAGTATGGGCCAACGATTCGTCCCCTTTGGGCAACGGAGTGAACGACGACTGACAGAAGTAATCCTGAACAGCTTTGGCGGAAGACCAGAACGCACGAGTCCTGGAGCACAAGTGTACTAGTCTCTCGCCAATTTTGCTAACAAATTCTGACTTTGCCTTCGCAATGGAACCCATCAAAAACCTTACTTTCATCGCTTATGTAACGTTGTTTTTACACTCTGCAGTGAGAGGGTGATGACATCTATCACGCATATACTATCCATTTTTTACACCACTTAGGTCGCAAATAAGCACACGGCTTGCCTGATAGTAAGCACCGTACCGACACCGTAGCCACGGACATTTTACCGACCCTCTAAAAATCTCTTCACGCCTTTCTTAAAGAACGTCATGCTGTTCATTGGGATAACCTCGGCTGGGGGTTCGTTGTACACCTTGAGAGTTCCCGGAAGAAAGTTTATCTGGAATCGCCCATTACTCGACCATTGCGGTTCCAGCATGTGGGGGCGACCTTTCTTTCCGCACTGCGTACAGCAGCACTCAAATACGCAGGAGAGGCTGCTTCCTCGGTGCTATGAGTTATGAGTTGACAACTAGATACGCATATCACAGAGTAAAATCTATAAGACCCGTGATGGGGAGTAGGAGTATGAGATAGTAGGAGATAGGAGAGCGAGACCACAGTGGCGCGGCGACGCTTGAAACTCTCGCTGCCAACGTGAAAGTTTTAGTACAAACCTATACATTTGATCTCGTCGCGCTCGTACCGCTATTGCCGTTGCAATGCTGCAGCCGGATGGCTTCGTGAAAGAACTCTTCGAACAGTGACGACAAAAAGGACACCAATGGAAGCTAAAGTCGTCAAAATTCAGGGTGAAGGCAAAAATGATTTTGCACTGGTTGACGGACTCCTTGAAGTTGGGTGAAGGTGGAAGGATTCTGAATAGGAAAATGAAAAGAAACGAAATCCTTTCCTATCTAAGTGGGGTTTCAAATAGTTCTCACCGAGGTGGGAATCATTTCTTTAAAAAAAAACCGTCAAGTGCGAGTCCGACTCGCGCGTAAATATTTTTTTTAAGAAACCCTCAGAGGTTTCGTAAAAAAAATATTTACGCATAATTTTTGTCGCAACAAAAGTATGTTTTTTTTATGACGGAACTACAAAGTTACAGTTTTCGGTTTTTTTCCTTTACTTGTGCTACATGATATTACTTCTTACCAAATTTCATGATTCTAGATCAACGGGAAGTACCCTATATGTTTTGATTCCCTTGCGAGTGTCAAAATATGCGTATAATCGAGGCATAAACATCCATATCTTTTGATTATGTAGACTTAGAAGTTTGATTTTTTTACAGCTGGAGTAAGGATCAAGTCACGTGGCGCTTGGTTCTCTCTGCCTACCTCGCAAGGGATTTGGCGTGAAGTTATACATACATACATAGATATAGTTTTTATATTTTGTTTGAGTTTTACCAGAAGGAGATGTTAGCAGGAGCTCTAGGAAGCGACGAGAGTGCATGAAAGGAGCTATGAATATTAAAGAAGCGAGTGAGGTGTAGGTATAAAGACCGCGTCTTGTAGACCTCGGTTCTCACTGCTTACATACATACACACATCAAAAGTGTCTAGGGATCAACATATATTTTTGCAATAACTTTTCTCCTGATTGATATTAATTAAAATTTTCTTTAAGGATTCATCAAATAAAGTGTTTTCGTTTGTCTACAGTAACGATAAACCAAGTCACCTTTGCATTAATAAAGAAATTTGTCATTTTCATAATAAAGGGATTTTTGACATTTGAACCACTAACATTAAAGTTCGAAAAAAAGACTGAAATAACAGTTTTCTTTAAAATTTTATTGGGTAACTTAAACAATTAATAATCCGTGTTTCTACCGCGAACACTAACGATGATAGAAACTGGTTCCCGGCAACGTACTGTGGCTTTAGCTCTGAATACAAGTCAGAGTGTTATCAGTCGACTTTGGACACGTTACCGAAGCACTGGTACCGTGGCTGAGCGCCATGGAGGACGGTATCGCTGCACCACACGGAGACAAGACCGATACATTCAAATCACAACTCGAAGAGCTCCAACAATAACCGCCATGATGTTAGCCGTGACGCTTCATCACTCTTCAGGGAACTTAATTAGCGACCAAACAGTCAGAAACCGCTTGCATGAAGTGAACCTTCATTCCCGAAGACCGCTAAGGGTACCACCTATAGCAATGCACAATCGTAGGATTCGATATCAATGGGCTCTTGAACACAGAAATTGGGCAGAAGAACAATGGCGTTTCGTGTGCTTTTCTGATGAGTCTCGTTTTGGTATGAGACCGGATACAAGACGTATACGACACTGGAGAACCCCTGGACGCCAACAGCGATTAAAATCCTGCCAGGAAGTCCATCCTTATAGTGGTGGAACCATCATGGTATGGGCGGGTATTTGGATCGGCGGAAGAACTGAGTTGATTTGGATCAGAGGCAACCTCAACGCTCAAATTTATGCTGAGACGATTGTATCAGACGTCATCGTTCCTCTACAAGTGCAAATCGGTCCCTTATTTCAGTTAATGCATGATAATGCACGACCGCATACCGCAAGAGTTGTAAGACAGACTCTCGCCGCAGCTAACATCAATGTCATGCCCTGGCCTGCTCAGTCGCCAGACTTGAACCCGATTGAGCATGCATGGGATATGCTACAGAGAAGAGCTCTGCCGAATATGGAGGGTATCCAGTCGCAAGAAGACCTTTTTTTGTTGTTGCAACGAACATGGGCGGCCATTCCACAGCGTGATTTGGATGAACTCATTTTGAGTATGCCAAACCGATGTTCTTGTGTTGTTAGTGTTCGCGGTAGAAACACGGATTATTAATTGTTTAAGTTACCCAATAAAATTTTAAAGAAAACTGTTATTTCAGTCTTTTTTTCGAACTTTAATGTTAGTGGTTCAAATGTCAAAAATCCCTTTATTATGAAAATGACAAATTTCTTTATTAATGCAAAGGTGACTTGGTTTATCGTTACTGTAGACAAACGAAAACACTTTATTTGATGAATCCTTAAAGAAAATTTTAATTAATATCAATCAGGAGAAAAGTTATTGCAAAAATATATGTTGATCCCTAGACACTTTTGATGTGTGTATATTTTTAATATACGGAACCCATTTATACCAAATCTCAAGCATGTTTCCTCATCGCGACCTAACCCCGGTGATTGATGACCATCGCAGATTTTCATTATGACCTATATTCTTGGCTGCGGTAATGGCGCTGGTGACGTACGCGCTTTTATAACAAGTTTTTTTTAATTCAAGATCAATTTTATAGCAGACTAGCTACCCGCCCCAGCTTCGCACGGGTGATCTGATCGCTACCATACGTCACATAATCACCCGCATCTGAAGATTCCCTGAAAATTTTATCAAAATCTGCACAGCCAGTTTCGAGTCCATAGAGGACAAACATAGATAGGAGATAGATTACTAGTTCCACATGGATTTAGAAGTCCTAGAAACCGGCGAGCGTACATGGAGAAAGCTATGAATATTAAAAAAACTATGGCGTTTTGAGGCGCTGGAGATAAATTTTACTGGAGACTAGCTTTTTTCCCGCGGTTTCGCACGCATAAATTTTGGAATTTTGGCAGATTTACTTATTTTTATTTTGCTTCTTATTTTTAAGTACAGTCAACATTAAATAATTAGCAAAAGTACCAAATGTCCTTATTTCTGTAGTAATATAAGTGAAGATATGTCACGATCTGTTTAGTTTTCATTAACTGTATGATACTGACTGTATACACTCAAAACACCTCTTTATGTGCATCATTTATACGCCTATTTTAAAAATATAAAAGTTTCAAATCACTAACTTAAAAAAATATCTGTTAACCCTTTGGGGGTTGAATTTTAAAAAGTTACATGAGTCAGTGACTTAGTCAAGAAATACATTTTTATTAATAAAGATTTATTGATATAGATTAGCATCTCGTCCATACACACTTTCAATCCCCCTTTCACCCCCTAAGGGTGGAATTTTTGAAATCACTTTTTTGTATTCTAATAGAAAGTATCTGTACAAAGTTTCAAGTCACTAACTTCAAAAAATATTCCTACTCCATACAAACTATCAACCCCCTTTTCAGCCCTCTAAGGTTGGAATTTTGAAAAACGCTGAAATTACTTTTTTGACGTCTTGATTGAGAGTATATTTATTACAAACCTGATTTATTTATTCTATTTAATAATAACTGTAAAACTTGTACATGTATACGTAATTTATATGTGTAGATATGTGTTTACTATTGTTGGCCTCTAGTAAAACAACTTAGTGCTATACTGCAAGAACAATTTTGTTTCATACTTATGAAGATTTGTTATTGGCATTTAGTGTCTACACTGTAATTATTTTGCACATACGCTGTAAATCTTCTTAAAAATAAAAAAAATAAAAATAAAAGTAGCTCACTTTAAAAAAATCAATTTCTTGACAGTTCAACGTTTAGCTGAAATTACTTTTTTTTGGGTTCTAATAGAGAGTATCTGTACAAAGGTTCAAGTCACTAACTTGTAAAAATATTTCTGCTCCATACAAACTGTCAATCCCCTTTTCACCCCCTTAGGGGTTGAATTAAAAAAAATCCTTTCTTATCTCTCATGAGCATTACAAAAGTAACCTCTATGTAAACTTTCATAGATTCAGGAGTCCTAGAAACTGGGGAGCGTGCATGGAAAAAGCTATGAATAATAAAAAAACTATCTACCTTGAGTTGCTTGAGATAAATTTTATAGGAAACTAGTGATTCCGCATGGATTTAGAAGCCATAGAAAGCCGGCGGGTGTGCCAAAAGCCTACAACCTTGACTAATTTGCATCAAATCAATAAAATAAAAAAATATCAAAAATGGATGCCTCATCATTTGACTGATCTGCAGAAAGAAACGCATGTTGAAACGTGTGTTGGCTTGTTGAACCTGTACAGAAATGAAGAGATATTGCATCGATTTGTGACATGTGACGAAAAGTGGATTCTTTACGATATCCGTAAGTGAAAAATGCAATGGCTGTCTCCGGGTCAAACGCCGCAACAGTGCCCTAAAGCAAAGCTTACCAATAAAAAGGTAATGGTAACTGTTTGGTGGTCTCTTCATGGCGTTATTCACTATAGCTTTCTCAGGTCTGGTCAAGCAATAACAGCAGATGTTTACCGTGCCGAACTTCGAACAATGATGGCGAAACTGGCAGTACAGCCCCGACTCGTGAATCGATACTCACCATTATTGCTCCATCATAAGTGATAGCGCAAGACCTCAGTGATTATTAAAAATATGTACACAAATCCGTGCTTTCGGATTTATGTACATACGTATTATAATCACTTGCTCGGCCGTGAAGGAAAACATCGTGAGGAAACCCGCACGTCCGTTCGGTTGTATATTATGTATTAATAGTACGTAGTACGTAGTATAAACCTACAAAGGATACACATATGTACATACACAGTACATATACACATTAATGAATACAAATATATGCTTAACATAACACTGGTCAACAAAAAATACTTTTTGGATGTAACAAGAAAACTTTTATGATTATATTCAGAAATAAATTTAGCATGATAGAATTGATATTGGAATATTTGGAATATTAATAGTTTTATTGTAACTAGTTCAATTGTTGTTTTTTTCGGGTTTCGTACTTCAAAGGGAAAAACGTTGTCCGTCTGTCTGTCCGTCCGCCTGTCGAGACACTTTTTCTCAGGGACTGGTGGAGCTATCAAGCTGAAATTAATATCAAATACTCAGAACTGCAGACCCTTCGAGCAGTGAAAAAACAAACTTCTAAGTCAACACAATCAAAAGATATGCCTCATTTATGCTGCATATTTAGCCCTTGTAGAAGGATGTAGGTGTCGAGGAAGGTTTGGACTCCCCTGCTACGATCAAATTGATCACCTGTTTTCAGAAGGTGTCACGAGTGCTAGGAACGACCGAGCTTGCATGCGGTCAATCATCGATCACAGCACGCACTACATTTATACTCGTATCTATTTCTGCCGCTGCTGTAACCAGAGATGCTCGGAGACTCCAAATTCAGATGAAGTTTAGTGCAGACTTTCTCCTTCAAATGTTGCTATATCTTGTAGTCCAGTGGGTTTAAATCTGGACTAAAAGAGGGGCAGTCTTCATGCCCGATGAAGTCAATTCCATGGGCGGTCAACCAGTTTTGAGTGCTTCGTTCGCACCCTTATGGGGTGGTGCAGAGTCCTGTTGGAATATCCAGTGTTTATTTTTGAACATTGTTTAAGAAAGAGGTTCTACTATGTTTGTTAGGACGGTATTTTGGTAAACCACGGCACTGGTTTTCACACCTTTTTCACAGAAAAACACCCGAATTAAGCCTGAATATGAGACTCCAAGCCAAACCATGAATTTTTTTATATCACTAAGGTGGCAAACAAGCGTACGGCCTGCCTGATGGTAAGCAGTTACCGTAGCCAATGGGCATTTGCAACACCAGGGGTGTCACTCTTGCGTTGCCGACAATGTTGATGAATGATGAAGGATACCAAATGCCCTCGCTGGAACCTCGGAATACGCGCGCTCGCTTCTGCACAACTATAGGCATACACCTTATCACTTTGTTTGTTGTAACTTTCTTCGATGGTAAAAACTTTTTCATCCGAAAACAAAATTTCGCGGTATTTTTTCCCGCGTACCGCCGTAACAAAGCGTGAGATCTTTCCATCCTATTTTTTTTCAAACGCTCGTTCAAAAAATGTCCGGTTGTTTTACGATAAGCTCGTAGTCACAGGTCTTCATTTAACACTCTTTTAACAGTGGTTCTGCTAAATCCCATCTGAAGAGCTAAGATTTTTTGTTTACGCACGGGATTTCTTTGGATTCGCGCCTTCATTGCTTTAATGACTTTATATTTTTTATCTTTATATATTTTTGACTTTATATATTATATTATATATAGGTATATATATATATATGTAAAAAGAAGATTTAATTAATATAATATTCAACAGATCAGGGACTGTACAATGAGATGACTCAATCCAAGTCTGTACTGAGAACAGACTCATATATCAAACACATAACTTGTACTATGCTAATAGCACCAGCAAAAAACAGATACAAGTGCTTGCCACTCCATTTAATAAAGGTTCAGTATACAGATTTAATTCAACTTTGAACAAAATGTAAAGTACAAAAGGCAGACTTAATGGTAATTTATATGCAATTTGATCTAACCTGCTTTGTGTGCTTCCGCCACTACCTTCAGTAGATGCAACTCGCCGACGCTGCCATGGCTGCTCCGGTAGTCTCTGCCTCGGCTGCAACGATCTTCCGCCATCTGGAACAGAAACCGCATGCTCCCACCACCGTCGCTGCCACGACTGGCCTGGTCGTCGCTGCGACACGTGTTTCGCCTCTCCACGAAGCCATCCTCTGGCGCCGTAGACGTTAATCGTTAGAATCATGCTACAAGTGATAAAATCCATCGTAGTAAGTGGCGGCGCTAGGCCGCATGAACTAATTGGTAGCGGAAACACACACAGTAGGTTAAATCAAATGGCATGTAAACATTTGTTTGCATGAATCACAAACTAACAAATTACTTGACGACGCGTAATGGGGGTTTTTATGTGCCTTCAAGTGGTTTTTCGGTTTGCAGACGAAAACACAGAACGATGATTTGCTGGCTGTTCAAGAACACCGTTCCTGTATGAAATCTATATGTTTGTCTGTGTGTGTGTGTGTGTTTCTGTCGCTTTTTTTCACATATTCGAATTTTGACTTCAGATTCGGATTCAGCATAAACCAGAGGAACACCTGGCTAGTCAATTATATAACAATTCAATTTTTTTTTTATTTGTCGGCCATTTTGACCATGTTCCTTAAGAGATAGGAACGGTGTTCCTGAACATTCCTATTCTACTTTTTTATGCTGAATTCGAATCTGAAGTCAAAATTCGAATATTCGAAACCACAGACAAACATATAGATTTCATATAGGAACGGTGTTCCTGAAAAGTAGAATAGGAATGTTATTCACTATTCTAAACTAGTATAAAAAAAAACACAACTTTAGTTCTTATGACAGTAGAATTGTATGTATTCGGAATTATTGTAAATTCAAGATATATTTTTCAACCCCCCTCAATTTCAGAGAGGTTGGGCGCATCAAAGCAGTTCGGCTGTGGCAGTACCTCCACCACACAGGAAACCCCAGCCAAATAACAACTCCCTAGAGGGTTTGTAGTGTTCGCGCGTGTGAGTGAGGTCACCAGTAAGTTCCTAAGGAGTTTCTGCATCACCTGAGGTGACATCGCGCGAGCGCTTGAGCATTCATTCATGAGCGGTGGCCGGCACCCACCCACTACCGTTGGTATATGCAACATGCCGTCGCTGCCATGGCTGTTCTGGTAGTCTCTGCAGCGGCTACTGCAATCGTCCCCGCTATTGTCCGCCATCTGGAACAGAACCCATGCTTGTCTTGTGTGAGAATCGAACCCACGAGCGTTGTTGTTAAAACATTTAAGGAACCCTAAAAACGAAGTAACATTGCTGACATTATTCATCATTCGCACTGATTTAATACCCTGTCGTATTAACTACCAAACGAAATGACTTATAACTCGTGTGACATGATACAACTGAGTTATTGTGACATGGTCCTAATTAAATCATGTTTCATTGACATTTATGTGTTTAACTATTTTTTGTTCTGACGATATGAATAATTTTACATTCATTACATTGTATTTATAGCGCTAATTAACCGCTTTTAGGGTTCCCTAGGCAAAGGGTAAAACGGTCCCTATTACTGAGACTCCGCTGTCCGTCTGTCCGTCTGCCACCAGGTTGTATCTCATGAACCGTGATAGTTAGACAATTGAAATTTTCACAGATGATGTAGGTATTTCTGTTGCTGCTATAACAACAAATATTGGCAAATGGAATAAATAAATACGCTCCCATACGACAAAAGTGTTTTTTTTGCCGTTTTTATAGATAATGGTAAGGAACCCTCAGTGCGCGAATCCGGCTCTCACTTGGCCGGTTTTTTTTATCGGGACAGGTCCACCACTCATTTCCACCACTGTGTCGCCAGAATTAACAGCAGCGACCACCAAAAAGGGCAATGAACTGCGAAGTTCATTGCTGTCCCGGGGGTTAAATTACAGTTGCCTTGCACAACGAATTTAATCAAAAGAAATTTGTACGAGTAGGAAGTTTTGAAATTGACTTCCCCTATTGGCAAAGTGAGAGACAGCAATATGACCAATAAGGCATTAAAAAACCTCAAAGAGGTGGCTAGTCAAGTGAAGCTCAACTGCCGTGCACCACGGTTTATCAGATATCTATCACTATTGGGACCTAAATTGTGAGTTGTTACTTAACACATCGATTCCAGTAATATAGATTGCAGAACCGCCTAGACGCCTGGTAATTTCTCCCTTGTTGCTACAAAATCAGAGAGACCTTGGATGTGACACGCAAGGAATTTAACATATCGTCCTGCTCCTGACGCCAGAGATCGCATTCCCAGAGAACATGATATGATGTTTGCTTGAATTCATGATTTGTCATAGAACACTCACATAAAGGCGATGACACATGTCTAAATGAAAAGAGCTTAGCTCTAAAGTTTCCATGTCCAGTTAAAAATTGCGCAACGGGATGATCGACTTCTAACCTCTCATTATTTATTCTGTCTCGCAGTGATTGAAAGAACAGATACAAGTGGCGTCCTTTAGTAGAAGTTAAGTAAAGTTAATTAGTCTGTATATCTTTTGTCTTGTCTTGTCTTTGAGTGTCTGTTTGTAATATTGAAATAACTGCTTTTTACTAAATGCATATGGATGTATACACGGTACATATACCAAAATGAATATTTTTACAATTTTTGTCTCTCTGTCTGTGTGTTTGTTCCGGCCAATCTCTGAAAGGGCTGGACCGATTTTGACGGGACTTTCACTGGCAGATAGCTGATGTAATAAGGAGTAACTTATGCTACTTTTATTTTAGAAATTTTATTTATTTTTATTAATATAAATAATAATATTCCACGCGGACGAAGTCGCAGGCACAACTAGTATGTAATAAATTTCAACTCCACATGTTATACTACCAAGGTAACAAATCCTGGAGAGTTGTTGTGTTCCTGCGTGTAAGTGAAGTTACCAGGAAGCTCTTAAGGAGATTCTATGTTAGCACCAGAGGTGGCAAAGCACGAACAATACTTTCTGTATTGCATGCGTTCATAGGCTACAGTAACCGTTTACCGATGGGCCGCCGATGCGGTTTTCTGTGAGGTGAAGTCAAGTTGCTTTATTGCACCCTAACTCTCTTAAAACACCCAGGCATGCTCATGCACACAAATATTTGTTCTGTGTGGGAAACGAACCCACGAGCATTGATGGCAAAGTCGCGTCATTCACGACTGCGCCGAGCTCGTCAAATACGAACTCGGTGGCGCAGTGACAAAACAATACAATAAGAGTTTAAAAATGTATGTTGTGTCAAAGTGCCCGTAAAAACTAGATATCAAATAAAGAATATTTTAAATATTCCTGCCATTTTGAAGTATTTTCAATGCATGATTCAAAATGACAAGAATTCAAAGTCAACAATTTTACCTCAGTCGTGTGTCATACCGGAATGGCCACTCACACTCCGGTTTAGGTCAATGCATTTGACCTTAACTCCTTTTGTGCTTGGATGCTTATCTGCCGGTTAAGGCAGAAAGAATTCAGTCGTGGCTTCGCCTACATGGAATTTTGGTCAGATTGCGAGCTTGCAGTGCGCAGTTAAGTTTTTGAAGTCTATGCCATGTTTTATAATTAATAAAAGTAAACTATTTGCAATATGTAAGTTACTGTTCACTTACATTCTCACCTCTTACGTTTTCGTGTGAGTATGTCTAAATTAAAAAGTTCTAGTGTATCCCATAGCAATCTATATAATATATTTCTCTATATAATGTATATTATATATAATAATAATTCAAATTTTATGTTAAACTGTTTTATTTTAAAAGTTTTTTTTTATTTAGTTTTATTTCTTTTTTTTTATTTCTGCACCATGATTAACATAATCATGGTGCAGAAATATACTAAATGCTAAAAAATAAATGTAATATCGTTTAGATCGTTTATATAGGTACTCGTAACTAAAAAATAAATGCTTGCTAATATAGTTAAGTAACATTTTTTTTAATTAAACGTATTTATTCTAAAGAAACATAATAATTATAGAGATATATATAATTTTGACGAGCTCAGTGGCTCAGTCGTGAAAGACGCGACATTTACACAAACGATTGTGGCTTCGATTCCCACACAAGACAAACATTTGTGTGTATGAACATGTCTGTTTGTCTTGGTCTGAATGTTTTAAGAGAGGTAGGGCACATCAAAGCACCTGGGGAAGTACCTTCACCTCACAGAAACCCGCAGCCAAATAACAACTCCCTTGAGGGTTGTTGTGTTCCTGCGTGTAAGGTCACCAGTAGGCTCCTAAGGAGTTGCTGTGTAAGCAGCGGAGGAGGCATCGCGCGAGTGATATATGTTACAAGCGTTAGTAGGCTACGGTAACTGCTTTACATCAGGTGGACCATATGTTCGTATGCCTCCCGACGTTGCATAAAACGAAAAAAAGGTAATGTACTAAAAGCTAAAAAATGATTCGGTAGGTAACAGCTATCAGATATTACACCACTCTCCTCATCAATATAGGGCATTGATCAGATTTAAATAAAGTAAGCACATTATTATTATATCTTCTTCTTAGCGTTATCTCGTTTTCTAATCAATTAGACTTGGCGGAGCCTACTACCTAAGCCTAAGGATTTGGCGAATCCGTCGTCAGACTCAGACATCCACAACCAGGATATAGGGAAAACCAGGTTTTTCTTAGGTTAGGTCACACACCTTTCGAAACATTTCTTGGATGTGTGTGTTTCCTCACGATGTTTTCCTTCACCACGTGATAATTCAGCAAGTGATAAATATAATAAGTTAGAAGCAGAGTTGGTCTGAAAGAGGTCGGTGTTAAAATAAGAAGAGGCATGCTCCGTTGGTTCAGACATGTAGAAATAATGCAGGATGAAAGAATGACGAAGCAGATATACAATGCAAAAGTGGAAGGATGTAGGAGCCGAGGAAGGCCAAGACTTACCTACCATGATCAAATTGGTCGTGTTCTATCAGAAGGTGATGTCAGCCCTAGAAACCGGTGAGCGTGCATGAAAAGAGCAATGAATGTGAAAGAAGCGAGTGAGGTATGTAAGGATCGAGTCACATGGCGCTCGGATCTCTCTGCCTACCTATACTACCTATAGATAGATTAACGTAGATAAATATGTACATGTAAATCTAAAAACACAAATTTAGTGGTATAACATAAATATAAACTTAGTATTACAGCGTGAACTAACGTTTTCTTTTTCAATGCGAAGATATTTTGACCAATAAGGCCGATATGTGACACATGTTGATCCATAAACTAGCCAATTAGACCTTCACGTTTTGTTCACCCGTACCGTCATACCCGTAGCGGCGGATTTTTTTAACCTCATACAAAACTGACTCTTGTCTAGTTGTGTGTCAGTCAGAACATTGAAGTATAAAAAAAGATAACATTTATATATATATCTAAACAAGACAGCACTAAGACCGACGTACTGTCACTGCTTTATACTGTTTTTTTTTATACGTCGGGAGTTATGCAAGCATACGGTCCATCTGATGTAAAGCAGTTACCGTAGCCTATTAATGCGTGTAATATATTGAGTATCTCTGCTGCTTACACAGCAACTCCTTAGGAGCTTACTGGAGACCTCACTCACACGCAGGACAACAACCCTCTAGGGAGTTGTTATTTGGCTGCGGTTTTCTGTGAGATGGAGGTACTTCCCCAGACGGGCTGCTTTAATGCGCCCTACCGTCTTGGTCTGGATGTTATTAAGAGAGGACAGGGTGCATTAAAGCAGCTCGTCTGAGGAAGTACCGTCACCTCACAGGAAACCGCAGCCATATAAGAACTCCCTGGATAGCTGTTGCGTTCCTGCGAGTGAGTGAGGTTACCAGTAAGCTCCTAAGGAGTTGCTGCGCTAGCAGCAGAGTCATCACACGAGTGATACTTGATGTACTGAAGCGTCCATAAGCTACGGTAATCGTTCTCCATCAGATGGGCCGCATGCTTGTATACCTCTCGAGGTTGTATAAACAAATGGCTGCAATATATAAAATAATTATTACCAAAAGGTATCAAATACACTGTTATTACAGCAAATGGCGATTTCGTCGCGTGTCCCACGAGACTTCCGGTCAAATAGTGATTGTTTATTTAAAATAATGTTAAACTGTCTTTACTCGCTTCAAAGGCGCCGTAATGGCATTATTTGAGTTGGTTTGACCGCAAACGATGGCCATGTCATGTACTTATAAGGGTACAGACCAGATGAAGTCGCTAAGACCGCTAGTTATATATATCTATATATTACTTCACGCCACATCCCTTACGAGGTAGGCAGAGAGAACTGAGCGCCACATGACACGATCCTTTCGCAATAATGATGTTAGAAATGGAGTTGGTTTGAAAGAGATCGTCGGTGTTGAAATAAGATGTTGAAATAACATGTAGAAAGAAGGCAGGAAGAAAGAATTACGAAACAGATATACACCGCGAATGTAGAAGGATGTAGCCGAGGAAGGCCAAGACTTACCTACCATGACCAGATTGATTGTGTTTTATCAGGAGGTGATGCCAGGAGCCTTAGAACCGGCGAACGTGCATAAGAAGAGCAATGAATATTAAGTGAGTGAGATGGGTAAGCATCGAGTCATGTGGCGCTCGGTTCTCTCTGCCTACCCCGCAAGAGATTTAGCGTGAAGTTATACATACATTAAACGAAGCAAATGTGTAGACTTTTTTTAGTACCGTTTGAGTACGGAACCTTGAAAAAATAAAAGTCCTATGAGTCGGAAAATCAAAAGAAGTTACATCAAATAGAACCAGTCTAGAAAAAATCTGCTTATCGGTTCTGAAGGTAGAGAAGTGCAAGTTTCTATTTTCAATTCATTTAGCTGTAGCTTTTAGTGGAAATATAATTCTCCTGAAAAACAATTACATATAGGCTATGGTATCCGCTTTATATAAGGTGGGCATACGGCCCACCTAATATAAAGCGGGTACCGTAGCCTATTAACGCTTGCGATATATTAAGTATCACTCGCGCGATGCCTCCCCTGCTGCTTACACAGCAACTCCTTGGGAGCTTACTGGTGACCTCACTCACACACAGGAACGCAACAACCCTATAGGGAGTTGTTATTTGGGTGTGGTTTTTCAGTGAGGTGGAGGTGCTTCCTCAGACGAGGTGCTTTGATGCGCCCGACCTCTCTTAAAAACACCCAAAACAAAACAAACATAATTGTTCATGCACACAAATGTTTCTCCTATGTCGAAATCGAACCTACATCCGTGGTGTCAAAGTAACGTAACAGCCCGTTACACTACTCCGCCACCGAGCTCGTCATTAGATCGTAGATTATGCATTAGATGCGAAACCGAAATCACAATATAAGCAAATTTATAGGCCGCTCCTCTTACGATCGTCGAAACTTCTATCTGTAGTACGAGTATATCGTTTGATAGTGCGATTATCTTAATTTTTTATACAATGTTGAAAATCTCTTTTAGCGCATAACCACATCAGTGCAACGCGATAACCGCGACTCTATCTTATTTCTTCGTTGACTGGCCGCGTCGATTAAGGAGTATTCAAAATGGTGGAGAGCATTTCGAATAATGTAAATAAAATTTTATTGTACATTTAATTACCTTTCATTTCATATATAACTTAATATATAACATAATTATCAAAAAGTGTATCATTATTTACATCAAAAGCTTTTGACAGAACTTATGACCTGACTAGGTATATACGTATATATGTGGGTTATGGCTTTATGGTTTCCATTTATCTCTTCGGAACCCTAAAAACAAGGGCAAGAACCTATACTTAATGGAGTTAATCGACAAGCGACTACATTGTAGTCCCCTGCTGTTTTGGTGCAATATAGCAAGATTCCGAATAGGGAATGTTGATGAACGGAATGCTTTAGTGGTAGGTGGATTTTAATTATGACAATAGTCGACTGTGTAGTTAAATACAGACGCATGCAATTGCGCCTGCGCATATATAGCATTGCGTGGGAATATTTAAGCACATATTAAACTTGGTTCAACGTAAATTGCATGCTCCGTTGGTGAGGATATGTAAAAAGAATACAGGAAGGAAGAATAACGTAACAGATATACAATGCGAAAGTGGAAGGATGTAGGAGCCGAGGAAGGCGAAGACTAACCTACTACTCGTATAATCAAGTTCGTCGTGTTTTATCAGAAGGTGATATCAGGAGCTCTTAACGGGCTCTGTGGCACAATGGTGAATGGCGCGTCTTTGACTCCAACGCTCGTGCCAAACATTTGTGTGCACGAACATGTCTGTTTGTCTTGGTCTGGGTATTAAAAGAGGTAGGACGCAAAAAAACAGCGCGTCTGGCGAAGTACCTGCACCACATAGACAACCGCAGCCAAATAAGTACTCCCTAGAGGGTTGTTGTGTTCCTATGTGTGAGGTCACTAGTAAGCTACTTAAGAGTTGCTATGTTACAAGTATCAGCAGAGGTGGCGTTGTTAGGTTAGGTATAGCCTTCGGTCGTGCATTGATCTTTCTGGTAGTGATAGTGATTGTTTTGCAGGTCGCTGACCTTAGCTGAAGTCCTAACTCCTTAGATGGGCATGAGTGGCTTTGTTTTTCTACGATCTCCGGCCAGTTTCGCTGCTGGTTCTAATATACTTATTAATATAATTGCTTGTTATTATGCCTATATCTTCTTCTTAGCGTTATTCCGTTTCCTAATCTATAAGGATTGGCGGGGTCCGTTACTTAAGCCTAAATATTTAGCGAAGATTCTGATTTTTACTTGGAGCGACTGCCATCAGATCTTCACAATCCAGAGGGAAAACCAGACCTTTCTAATGTCACACGTCTTCCGAAATATAATTTCTTGGATTTCTCGGATTGGAGTTTCCTCATCATGTTTTCCAGCACGTGATAATTACATAAATTCGAAATCACGAATTTAGTGGTACATCCCAGGATTCGAACAGAGACCAAGTGGGTCAGTTAAGTTATTTATTCACTGGGCTATCATGGTTCTTCACTACTCGACATTGTATTAAAAAAAAATGATTATTTTCTACCGAAACGCTGAGGCAATTCAGCTAAGAACATTTTACAATTAACATACCTTAGAATGAGATTAGATCTTTAGCTTAATGGATGGGTAATGTATCCATTTATGAAAACCCTAAATGTATTAGGTCGACCAAATGATTGACGAGCTAGGTGGGATACAGATCCTCATTCAGTGGAGTATTAAAGCATATTCCAACACGCTGCTCAGTTGGTAATTGCGGAGGGTAGCATTTTCAAGCCGCTTGATGGGCTGACGACGGACGGCTTAATGTGCCTTCCGATTCACAGAGAAGCTTGAGACAATTTTACGAGTGGTGGCGTAGTAGATAGTGACGCTACTTTGACACTTGTGAGTTTTATTCCCACACAGGACAAACATTTATGTGCATGAACATGACTGTTTGTCTTAGTTTGGGTGTTTTAAAGACAGGTAGGCATCAAAGTAACCCGTCTGGGGAAGCGCCTTCACCTCACAGAAAATCGCGGTCGAGTAACAACTCCTTGGAGGCTGTGTTCCCGCGTGTGAGTGAGGTCACCAGTCAGCTCCTAGGGAGTTTCTGTGTTAGCAGCGGAGGTGGTATCTTAATCTATTACAAGCGCTCATAGATAACGGTATATCAGGTGTGTATCAGGTGGGCAGTATTCTAAAATGCCTTACGACGTTGTATAAAAAACAAGAATGCTATAGAATGGGGAAATAATTTTAAATGAAAACATATAGTCGACTGTAGAAAAAAATCGAATAAAAATAGATGGTTAACGATTAATATGGACAATGAAATTAGATGAATTTTAATTTGAACCCCATAAAAGCAGAGTTACGGGAATTGTTGATCATAGAATGTTAATGTAGTCTATTTACTAAGAAATCTAAGCCACGCGAAATAGCTTAGGGCGATTTTATAGTAACGTTCGCAATCGCTTAACCGGTGAACGCGGTTCGTACGCGCTCATGGACTGCGCGAAATTGTAACAGCTAATTAAAGTGCAGTTCCTCGCTTTGTCAATAAATTAGGTATATACGTAAATTATAAATTGTGATACTCTTGAAAATGATTCTACCATTGACAGACAAACTGTCAATGAACGCTAATTCATAATTTCGACAGTAGGCTAAACGGACACAGTTTGTCTGCACTGAACGCTATCTTAGCTGTCATTGAGGCCGACAAAATGCAAGATTGGCATATTGATTATTGACACCCTGTTTATTGTTATACTGTTTTGTTTAATGATGTGTGCTAATAGACTACGGTAAATAGATATCTACCGACATCAGGTGTCCTGCCCACGAGTCCACAGTGGCTTTTTTTAAAATTTAAACACCGAAGTGATTAAGACTGAGAGACTTCGGCGAAACGCATGAACATGTTCAGCAAACCATATACTAATATAAACCCACCACCTCCTGTAGCTCCACCTATCTGACGGTCAATTGAGCCGAAACGCAAACGATGCAGGGCGGCACCTGTAGCGCCGAGGCTCAGTTCCGTATCGTGGGTATTTCTTGACTCCCTACAAACTATTTAATTAATTTTCTTTTGTCTCTAACTTACGCACTCTCCAACTCTCTCAACAGTTCACTTCCATATCAATGCCTCTATCTATCAACAATCTAACACAGCTACTGCTGTCAGTGCGACTGTCTCAACTTACGCGCTTTGTGTCATAGTGGAATCGAGTCGAGATGCGACGCCTATCACTATTTTCCAGCTACATGGGTAAGTCAATCAGATACGTGGCTATAAGTCCTAGATATAATATCCGTCTCATACTCATATGAAGTGGAATAGAAAACGCCGACTCTGAATCAAAACGAAAATTCGCCGCGTTGCTTCATAATTCTAAGTGAGAAAACAGTTAAATTAATCACAAATTGTAGACTATGAAACGAAAGGGTACGTTATGCGTTTTATATACGCGCTACTCATTTTTCTCAGTCTTGGAGAGCCACATTAAATTTCTAAGTAAAAGTATAGTATAGTACAAACTGGACGAGCTAGCTTTCCTCGGCGTTTTTTATTGTTTTTCCTATTAAAATTGCGTTTTCTTTCCGTCAATATACGTATATAGATTTATTTAGAAATCAAAAACCTATATCTATACTAATATATAAAGGTTAAGAGTTTGTTTGAACGCACTAGTCTCGGGGACTACCAGATAGGTGGATTTGAAAAATTGATTTTCATTTGATAGCCCAATTCTTGAGGAAGATATGCTATTCAACATCACGATCCTTAGAAGCCAAAAAAAAAATCTGTCCCAACGTGATATTGAGATACGCGCAGACGAAGTAATGGGGTGCTGTATTTACATAAATATACAAGAATTGCTCTTTAAGAGTAATGCGATATTTGCTGTGACCGCGTGCAAAACGTCCGCGCGCATCGTCAACGTCACTATAAAACAGTCTTAAGTAATTCGCAGTACTTCTCTTACAACAAGCATTGGTTGATCTTGCAATGTTCGTTCTTTGTGCATTGTATGCCTCTTTTCAAAATTTGTGTAAATAGATAAAAATTTCGACCTGTAGAGAGAGATTCTATGAGAGGTAGGGCACATCAAAGCGGCCTGTCTGGGGAAGTACCTCATAGAAAACCGCAGCCAAATAACAGTTCCCTTGAGGGTCATTGTGTTGTGAGATCACCAGTTAGCTCCTAAGGAGTTGCTGTGTTAGCAGCAGTGAAGGCTTCGCGCGAGTGATACTTAATTTTTTTTTTATGTACCACTAAGGTGGAAAACAAGCGTACGATCTGCCTGATGGTAAGCAGTTGCCGTAGCCTATGGGCATTTGCAACACCAGGGGTGCCACTCTTGCGTTGCCTACCCTGTAAGAACCTCTTCACGCCTTTCTTGCAGAACCCTATACTGTAGTCCATTGGGAAAACCTCGGCAGGGAGCTCATTTCACAACTTAATAGTTCTCGGTAGAAAACTTCTCGTGAAGCGCACAGTGCGCGACCATTGCGGTTCCAGTGTGTACGGATGAACTCCCAGCCGCCGGCGAGCTGCGCGATTGTAAAACGAGGCAGTTGGTATAATGTCGAACAACTCCTCAGAACACAACCCATTATACTGGTAGAACACTTAATTTATTACAAGCGTTCATAGGCTACGGTAACGCTTTACATCAGGTGGGTCGTATGCTTGTATGCGTTCCGACATTATATAAAAAGATTTCACGCCAATTCCTTTATGGGGTAGGAACCCTTAGAGAACCGAGCACCACATGACTCGATCCTTACACACCTCACGGTCATGGTAAGTCTTGGGATTCCTCGGCTTCTACATCCTTCTACTTTCGCATTGTGTATCTGTGGTACACCTCTAAAATATATTGATGAGCTTGGTGGCGAAACGCGCCTTTACGTTACTTTGACACACTAGTGGGTTCGATTCTCATACAGAACAAACATTTGTGTACATGAACATGTCTGTTTGTCCTGGTCTGGGTGTTTTTAAGAGAGAAAGGGCGTATCAAAGCAGCCCATCTAGGGAAGTACTTCCACCTCTCAGAAAACCGCAGCCAAATAACAACTCCCTATTTGTATACCTGCGTATGAGTGAGGTTAGCAGTAAGCTCCTAAGGAATTACTGTGCATCGCGCACTTAACGTATTGCAAGCGGTAAACGCTTTACATTAGGTGAACAGTGTGCCTATATGCCTCCCGACGTTGCATAAGAAAAGTTTTCTTTTAGTACCAAATTATCTCAGCCATTTAAGCCTACTGTCCAATGGGATTTTTTTAATGGTACAGATCCACCACTTTTTTCCACCACTGTGTCTCCTGTGTAGCCAGAATTAACAGCGGCGACCACCAAAAAGGCAATGAACAGTGAAGTTCATTACTGTCCCGGGGGTTAAACTACAGCTGCGTTGGAACTCACAACAAATTTAATCAGAAGAAATTTGTAGGAGTTGACTTCCAATGGGATATTATAACCAACAAGCCGACAAGTGCCTCGACCTTGATCCGTAAACTAAACAATAACCCCCCCCCCCCCCCCCCCCCCAAATAGTGGTGAATTGAATTACAAAGCAAAATCGGTCTCTTCGGTTCTCCATAGGTTTCCTACGTGTTTTAGCTTTCTTTTGGGTCTTTTGGATAATTTTATACCTGTGTTGACAAAACATCAGTGCCGTCTCATTACCCCTGAAGGTAATAGTCAATAATGCTAATTGTTACCACCATGGACTGCACTACTCTGTTTGTCTATTGTTTGTGTTAAGGCGTTTATACACGAGGTGTTTATGGTAGGTGTTTATGGCGACGTGACGAGCCTTAGAAACCGGCGAGCGTGCATAGATCGAATCATGTGGCGCTTGGTCCTCTCTGCCTACCCCGCAAGGTTTTTGGCGTGAAATTATTGATCTAAGCATGACGAAATTTCTAGACTATCGATACTTCAATATAGACATTTCTACATGTCTCGTTCCCAAATGGGCTTTAATCTCTGATAGAAGCACATGTCACTACAGATCAACGGCAACGTGTACACGTGGCGTTGTTCATACGATTTTTTTTTATACCAGCAAGGTGGCAATCAAGCATACGGCCTGCCTGATGGTAAACAGTCACCGTAGCCTATGGAGATTTGCAACACCAGGGGTGTCACTCATACGTTGCCGACCCTAAAACTTGTGTGCTTACAGTTCATACTTAATAAGGCTTGCTTATATTTATACTAAGGTATAACCTCTTATAAAGTTCACAAAGAAAAACATCTCGGGAAACCCACCCGCAATAAATCTACCCGTGTATGATGACATTTATCGTTTTCTGTGAGGTAGAGATACTTACCACCACAAACGAGCTATTTTGATGCACCCTACCTCTGTTAACTTCGTAAATCCTGCGGCGCCTTTGAAAGGACCAAATTTTGATGATGATGCCGACAGCTACTTTTTATAACCGCACCGCTCGCCGACGGTGGGGAGTTCACCCTCACACGCTTGAACCGCAATGGTCGCGTACGGTGCGGTTCCAGAGAAGTTTTCTTCCGAGAACACTCAAGCTGTGGAATGAGCTCCCAGCCGAGGCTTTTCCACGGGACTACAGCATGGAGTTCTTCAAGAAATGCGTGAAGAGGTTTTAGAGGGTCGGCAACGCATGAGTGACGCCCCTGGTGTTGCAAATGTCCATTAGTTAGTGGTATATATAAAAAAAAATTGTAATCTTTGAAACCCGAACTTTGGAAAATCAAAGTAGGAAGTAAAATCTTAGGTCCCTGTCCAGGACACCGAACTTTACCGAACATTTGTGTTTAAAATTTCACGCCAAATAATAAAAAAACCTTGGTTATATAACCTCTCGAGTCTTAGGTGTGTATCCAAATACCTTCGGTGGTTCTGAACGAAGTGACAGATGTCCATAAATCATCTCTATGCATCATAACATAGAGCTCCAATAAGAATGACACGAGTCAGATAACTCGAACACATTAAAATGTTCATTTGAAGTCCTAAGATTGACATGGTTTGAATAGTTAGTTGTTTTCAGAAGGAGCTTCGGTTCTGTCAACCTGGCAAATAGAATCTCGCGGGTTTCTATCTATCCAAAACTTCACGCCAAATCCCTTACGGTGTAGGCAGAGAGAACCGAGCGCCACTTGACTCGATCCTTTAACATTCTCATCTCACTCGCTTCTTTAACATTCATTGCTCTTCTCATGCATGCTCGCCGGTTTCTAGGGCTCCTGACATCACCTTCTGATAGAACACGGCCAATTTGGTAATGGTAGGTAAGTCTTGGCCTTCCTCGGCTCCTATATCCTTCCACTTTTACATTGTAGATCTGCTTCGTCATTCTTTCATCCTGCATTCTTTCTACGTGTCCGAACCAACGGAGCATACCTCTTCTTATTTTAACACCGACGCTCTCTTTCGGACCAACTCTGTTTCTAACATTTAACAGTTCATATAAAACTATATATTTATTCATATAGTTATGTTACTTTTTTAACATTTAACATAATATCTCGAGTTTAATGGTTAAAGTTCCAAACCAAGACAAACAGTCATGTTCATGCACACAAATGTTTGTCCTGTGTGGGAATCGAACCCACGAGCGTCGGTGTCAAAGTCGCGTTATAAGCGGTGCCACCGAGCTCGACAAGATTAGCTTCTAAAATATTATAACTTTATAGTAGTGCGGTTCTACACGATAATTATATTATTGTATAAAGTCTCGTAGGAAAGCCACGATAGAAACCTTACATCACAACCTAAGGCTAGTGTAAGATAACTCTTCTGGAACGGCACATTATCGACAGATTGTTTTGTGTAAATCGATCCGTGTACAACAACCTTTATTTTGCATACTGCAATGTCTTATTTTAAAATTAAAACTTCAAACAGATTGTGTCTTACTATCGACGGAGATAAAATCTAAATTCCTTTGCATTCATACACAAAGGCAGGGTAATTAACAGCTCGTCAGACAAATTTAAACTTTGGTGTTCTGAAAATAAGATTTTAAATTCTTTAGTAGGTTGGTTAAGTGAAGTAATTTAGCAAATACGCACTCATATTCCTACGTGTTAAACCCATTTGTTTTGAAGACTACAATCATGGCTAATATTAATGGTCCTTCGAGCTTTTGTAAATGCCTTAATGTTTCTTTAATTAGTAGCACTTGCTCATTAGTGAACCACACTCACTCGTTTGTATTATATAGTGGATAAAGGTGAACCTATTGACCAAGTCGTCCCGGGTTTGAATCCTGACATGTACCACTAAATTCATGTTTTCGGATTTACGAGTATGTATCACTAGGAAGAAGGTTACTTTAACACCAAGGTATGTACGTAGGTTGGATTCCCATACAGTAAAGTAAATGTTTATTGAAATGCCCATGTATCCCAAACTAGCCGAACTGTATGTTGGGATTCAGTTCCATACCAAAACTATGTAGATACATTTTTGGTTTCACAGATTTTATATAATATAGGTACATTTAAGTTTACTAAGAAACAACATAACTAATTAATTAGCACACCTAGAAATCAGTCGAAGTACGGTAGTGCACTTGTAAGTGAATGTGTGTTAGTTATATGTGTGTGTATGGTTGTGTGTGATGTGTAATTGTTATTGTATAACTTTGTTTATAACTATGACTTTATATTAATCTAAGTATCAACATCATCATAATTAAGTTCTTTAAGCCTATTTATGTATTTTGCTTTTAATTTGGTACGAGTAGTTAGATAGGTTCTTAGTTTTGTTTTTAATAAATACTAGCTGTTACCCGCGGCTTCGCCCGCATGGTCAAAAGGAAACAAAGCGTGTTTTCCTGTGAGAGTAAGATATTTGCCGCGTTAAAAATTAGCCTATGCCACTGTCGGGCCCTCCATACAAAATAAATCTCCATACAAAAAAACACATCAATCCGTCGCTCCGTTTTGATTTGAAAAAGGACAAGTCACGACGATAACATACAATATTACATTCATACAATTTAATGAATGAAAGTACAATTTTACATTAGTACGAACCCCTCTACCCTTTCTCTGGTCAACTGCGTTTCGAAAATCACGTAGCAACCGTAGTCAAAAATAGTTTCTACCGACTAAAGGTTCTATATAAAATTCGAAATTTAGCAACCGAAAAAGTGCGTCTCAGGCTCTGTGATTCTTTGATTTTGTCAAAACTTAACTACGGTGATGTAGTATATGGACCGCGTCTGCTTTGTAGAACTCAGAGACTGATCTGCACACGTTGTCAGAGACAACGTGTGCAGAATGCTTGTTGTCGATACTGTTTTGACGTTCCTGCTCGAAGTCATATCTCTCCCTATTTGAACGATGCCTCTATGCTGAATATGGACTCCCGTAGGCAACTCCACTTAGCTTGCCTCTTGTTCGGGTTAGTCAAATTTCAGAAGCCGAAATATCTTTATTCCAAATTTAACATCTCCCCTTTTCATGACAGGTATGGCACCAGATATAACAGGACTCACCTGTCTGTTCAACCACATAAAACTGTGGCATTCACAGGCAGCTTCCGCTACCAGGCGACGAAATGCTGCAACAATATTCCACCTCCGATCCGTCATCTTACCTCTCGTATTACATTCAAAAAACATCTCAAGTCTTTCCTTTAGAAAACCAAAAGTTAGCAATTCCAAAGCGTTTCCAGTAGCGATGGTTGTCGGCAAAAAAAAAAAAAAAAAATAGTACTGGCGTATAAACAGTAATGTTTAACCCGTTTTTACTAGGGTTACTATTTTTATTATTTTATATCAAAATACCTGTTGTATTTAATGTTAATTTATCTTAATTTATTATCTCAATACATTTGCAAATTCAATTTCACTTACACTACTTATCTAATTACATGAGTATCGTTGTTGCTATGTTGATACCTGAGTTTTCCACTTAGTATAATACCCCTGACTCACACCACAAACACACATTTATGTCTATATAATGACTTTGAGCGCGCCCGCCCCTCAGGCAGTAGCTGAAAATCGGTGTTTTTTGCGCATTGTGCAAAAGTCACACTGAGCTATGGCCTATTCGCTTACTGCTGCACACACATGCACCTATTACTGGAAATGTTTTGAGCAATGCCTGTTTCTTATACTGTTATATTATGTTTCATGTGTGTGACCGTAGCAGCTAATAAACAATTATCTATCTATCTTATCTATCTCTAAGACATTTGGACTCTATGACTCTATGATTCTCTATGTTCTGGATCTATACCACAGGAGCCGTACATTTGCTCAGTATAAAACTAGCACATGAATTAACACATCAATTTCTGCGACAGATAAATAATCTAATCTAATATAAACAACTGACGGAATGGCTTCTCCAAAATTGCTTTTATTGTGTAAATGATTATTTAAACTATAGATTAACTCGACCTGTATTATTATCATATCTCTTGACGGTGTAATTTAACCTGGCATCAAAAATATGTAATTGTTAACAAACTGAATATTTTTTATTTAAATTAATGTTGACTTTTATATTATTATTTAACTGTTTTTTTATACAACGTCGGGAGGAGGCATTCAAGCATACGGCCCACCTGATGTAAAGCAGTTACCGTAGCCTATTAACACTTGTAATATATTAAGTATCACTAGCGCGATGCCTCCTCTGCTGCATACACAGCGACTCCTTAGGAGCTTACTGGTGACCTCACTCACACACAGGAACACAACAACCCTTTAGGGAGTTGTTATTTGGCTACGGTTTTCTGTGAGGTGGAGGTTCTTTCCCAGACGGCCTGCTTTGATGCGTTCTACCTGTCTTAAAACATCTAGATCAAGACAAACAGACATGTTCATGCACACAAATGTTTGTCTTGTGTGGGAATCGAACCCACGAGCATTGGTGTTAAAGTCGCGTCACTCACGACAGAGCCACCGAGCTCGTCATAGTAGTAGTATTAACTGACATATTGTAATACTCGTAACTAAATGTATTCAAATATTTTGTACCTATGCCTACATTTTTAAGGCAATATACATTTGCCAAACAATCTGCAGCCTTGGCCTTATATTTAAAAAGAAAAATTACTGTATATGTGCAAATAAACAGTTAAAAAATATATATATACTTATTCAAATCGTTCCATCCTGACGGTTGTCAATTTCCAGCAGCCCTAAATGTTTCCTGTACGACCACGGTCACTGTTTTCAGGACTCTAAAGCTGGTTGGGCCTCGTACTTGTTTGAGCAACATACGCAAACATTCGAAATAGTTTACTTGCATAAAATTTACGTAACGCTTGTAGACCGTACTCGCAATGATGATGTTAGAAACAGAGTTGGTCTGAAAGAGAGCACTGGTGTTAAATAAGAAGAGGCATGCTCCGTTGGTCCGGACATGTAGAAAGAATGCAGATGAAAGAATGGCGAAGCAGATATACAGTCCAAAAGTGGAAGGATCTAGGAGCCGATGCAGGCCAAGACTTACCTACCATGACCAAATTGGTCGTGTTCTATCAGAAGGTGATGTCAGGAGCCCTAGAAACCGGCGAGTAGGGATGCCCGATCTGAATCGATCTTTTAGAAGATCGATACACGGTAATACGATCTGCCGATTTATTGAATCGATTCGATAGGATGCGATCTTCGCTCAGATCGAATCGTATACTTGGAAGATCGTATGAAAAAATCGCATCGTTAAAAAACCAAAACAATGCAAACTAAACTGTATTTATATTATGATCTTTGACAACATCACATTTTAGCGGGTACAACAAAGGATTACCAACACCTATGACCTATTTGTTGAAATATGTAGTCTCGAGTTACGCATGAGTATGAAATATGAAATGATATGAAGGTACTATTAAAATTTGTTTTTATAAACCGCATCGTGGGATACCTTATTGTTCATTGATAGTATTGACTTCGAAGTGTTTTGTTTTGTAAGAGCTTATTATTTTTAGATAGATTTTGTTTTTAACATGGCTTCGCCAGTAAAATCAAGTATTTGGACGTTTTTTATTATATGTGACTCGGGTGGACAGAAATCTCGGGTCAAGATTATGTAACGAGTAGCATAATCATACCAATTATTTTCTGCATGACTAAATTGATCGAATCTGCCCATACAGGAAGCACTTCTGAAGTTTCTGACTTAGGAGCAGAATTCAAAGCAAAAATACTGATGGAAATTAATAGACGCTTTAAGAATGTTGAAAAAGTGCATCCTCTGACAATATTAACAATTTTAGACCCCCTATTCAAAAAAAAATATTTTACGGATGCTCAGTCTTGTGCAAAATCACTTAATGATATCACCGATTTGCTAAAAATGACGGACGCCAATAAGTATACATCAGATAATGCGCAAAATGTGGTTTTACTCGATGATGACGACAACATTTGGAAGTTTCATAGCCAGTTGGTGTCCGAATCGAATCAAAATATTTCAAAAGAAGGACTTGATGACATTTTGAAACAGTACCCTAGAGAACCATTACTGAATAGACAAGCAGACCCAATAACATATTGGACCACCAGATCTACTATCTGGCCGGACCTAAGCTGTTTGGCTTTGAAGTATTTGACGATTGTTGCAACATCCGTACTTTCAGAACGTCTGTTTTCACTAGCTGGCAACACTTTGACTGATAGCCGTATAGGTTAGATCCAGTTCGTTTGACTAAATTGTTGTTTTTAAAAAGCTTAAATGCGGAGAGTTGGAACCTATAAACATATTTGTAATCTATTTGTAACTTAGGTACCTAATAAATTCAATTTTACATGCAATGTCACTGTCATTTTATTATTTTTATAAAATTGGGATACGATCTTCCAAGATCGAATGAGATCGATTCAATTCAATACGATTCAGATCGTGGATCGATTCACAGGGTTACGATCCATTACGATTCAAAAGATCGATTCAAAGCAAAAGATCGGGCATCCCTACCGGCGAGCGTGCATGAGAAGAGCAATGAATGTTAAAGAACGAATGAGGTATGCAAGGATCGAGTCACGTGGCGCCCGGTTATCTCTGCCTATCGCGCAAGGGATTTGGCGTGAAGTTATAGATAGAACCAATTTAGAATAGCAGATAGAACACTATTTACCTTGTCAATATTTTCACACCGGCGAGCAACATTAAAACTTACAGAAGTATCATCGGCAAACAGTAGTATACCCGCTATTTTCGGTACCATGTAGTGTAGATAATTTACATATACTAAAAATAAAAAAATCGGCCAAGTGCGAGTCGGACTCGCGCACGAAGGGTTCCGTACCATTATCTATAAAAACGGCAAAAAAAATCACGTTTGTTGTATGGGAGCCCCCCTTAAATATTTGTTTTATTTTAATTTAATTATTTATTCTTAAAGTGAATATATAACTAAATATTCTGTGAATATTTCAAGAGTCTAGCTGTTGCCGTTATCAATATCGAGCAAAAACAAGCAAAAAAATCACGTTTGTTGTATGGGAGCCCCCTTAAATATTCATGTTATTCTATTTTTTGGTATTTGTTGTTATAGCAGCAACAGAAATACATCATCTGTCAAAATTTCAACTGTTTAACTATCACGGTTCGTGAGATACAGCTTGATACAGCTTCCGTTTTACCCTTTGGGTACGGAACCCTAAAAAAGATTCCTGTAGTGAACGAACTATTTACATTCCTACAAGTTTGTAGGGAACCCTCGGTCCGCGAGTCGGACTCGCACTTGACGGTTTTTTTTTTCTTGGTCTAACCCGCTACGTATCAAAAGGTAGACACGTTATACACCAATATTATTGTATTTTAAAATGGCACAAGTAGTACTATATCTACGTACAGTTATTTATTATGCACTTAGAACAAAGAGACAAATGATAAGGCATCCATGTGGTTAGAAAGAGATGAATATATATGTTAAGATATTTATGCTTTGTGGCGAAATACGTATAGACGCGACGCGAGAGCGTGGACAACTGAATGCGAGTTGGGAAATTACCTTACTTTTCGTATTGCCATTCTAGAGCGTGTACGACTTAGGGTCTAAGATTTTATACTATACCTACCGAAAGTGTGGTGATGGCTGCCTCTTGAACCTCAAACGGTATCTTTTGCGCTTGCTTCCTAAAATTTTTGTAAAGTCATATAACTTTCTTTAAGATAAGGTTGATGCTATAAACTAATACAACCCTGTCCGTTTGTTTATTGTCCTATTGTAAAAAATAGGAACGGTACATGAGTACATAGGTATATTAGGATAAATACACTTGTCGGAATGTTTGTTGAAAAAAGTACATTTATTGATGAACAATGGTGATGAACATATTTGATAGGTTGAATGGCTAGCTAAGACATAGCACCAAGGCTCGTGGGTTTGATTCCCGCATAAGGCAAACATTTGTGTACGCGAACATGTTTGTCTTGGTTTGAGTGCTTTGATGTTTTATAAAAAATAAGTTTCATTCATGTTATGTTTGCCAGTTGTCTAGTAACAATAGCACCAGTTTTGCTTAGTTTGATACAAGATGGCGCTGTGTATCCGATAAATCTTTTTTGATATTCCCGTATAAATTTACGGGAATATCAAAAAAGATTTATCGGGTATATAGGAAGTATCTTCCTTTTATACAACGTTGGAAGGCATACAAGCTTAAGGTCCACCTGATGTAAAGTGGAAGCGCTTATAGGCTTATGGTAACTAGCCCGGTCGTAACCAATATGTGAGAGCTTGCAATATAGGAAGTGAGAGAAATAAAGCGCATCATAGCAGCCTGACTAGAGAAGTACCTCCACCTGATAAAAAAACCGCAGCCAAATAATAACTGCCTGGCGGCTTGCTGTGTTCCTGCGCTTGAGTGAGGTGGCCAGTAGGCTTCTAAGGAGTTGCTCTTTTAGCAGTTAGGGAGGTAACGCGCGAACGATACCTCCTTCAAATACTCAAAGGCTACGGTAATCAATTTACATTAGATAGGCCGTAGAGTTGTATGCCTCCCGATGTTTTATAAAAAAAATATAAGTGCACGGTGCTACTTCCAAATATTTTTTTATCTTATTTAACTACCAAAAGTGAGCCCCAAGTTCAAAATTAATTAAAGCAGCCCGTCTGGGGAAGTGCCAAATAACAACTCCGTGAAGGGTTATTGTTCTTCATTCAAGTGAATGAGGTCACCATTAAGCTACTAAGGAGTTGCTGAATTAGCAGCAGAGTTGGCAATGCGCGAGTGGTATGCTGTAAGCGTTCATAGGCTGAAGTAAAGAAAAGTACAAAGTTGTGACAAACTTTAACTTAATCGGTTCAGTAGCTTCGGAGGACATTGGTGCGACAGACGTACAGCACATACGTGTGATCTCATAACGGTTCCATTTTTTCACTGATTGTGAGGTTACCACAAAGCTCCTGAGGAGTTGCTATATTAGGAGCGAAGTATTATTTCTACCACCAGCAGTTGGTGTTGCCACCCCCTATAGCTTATAAGCGTTCGCAATACATTAAGTATTATTAGCGCGATGGCACCTCTGCTCCTAACACAGCAACTCCTTAGGAGCTTACTGGTGACCTCACTCACACGCAGGAACACAACAACCTTCTAGGGAGTTGTAATTTGGCTGCGGTTTTCTATGAGGTCGAGATACTTCCCCAGACGCGCTGCTTTGATGCGCCCTACCTCTTTTAAAACACCCAAACCAAGATCATCAGACACGTTCATGCACACAAATGTTTGTCCTGTGTGGGAATCGAAACCACGAGCATTGATATCTAAGTAGTGTAACCGCGATTCACCACTGCGCCACCGAGCTCGTCGAAACGTTTGGGCTGTATGCTTGTGTGACTTTTGCCGTGACAGAAAAAGCAGAATTACGTCACCGTACCTTTTATCTACCTCCTAATATTTGAGTTGTTTACAAGCTGTTCATTAAGATAGGGTTGATGCAATAAAGTAATGCAACCCTGCCCGTTTCTTTATTGCACTGTTGTAAAAAATAACGGTATATATCTGAGGATGAATAGATTTGTTGGAATTTTTGTTGAAAAAGGGTACATTCTTTGTTGTCTGACAAATTACACAATGCCATCAAGCCCCAAAAGTAAGCGATGCTTGTTTTATGGGTACTAGTCAACTGACAAACATACAGAATTACAGTTTTATAATGTAAATACATACTTATGATACACAAGAAACAGCCACACTAAGACAAGCAGACATGTTCATGCACACAAACAACAGTCCTGTGTGAGAATCGAAACCGTGAGCTTTTTGACCTTCACACAACGTTGGGAGACATACGAGTATACGGCTCACCTGATGGAAAGAGGTTACCTATGAACGCTTGTAATACATTAAGATTATCACTCGCGCGATACCACCTCCACTGCTTCTATAGCAACTGTTTACTCACTCACACGCAGGAACACAACAACTTCTCCAGACGGGCTGTTTTGATGCGCCCTACCTCTCTTAAAACCACCCATACCCATAGACGTAATAAAACATTTTTTATTACGTCTATGCCCATACCAAGATAAGTATTACATGTTCTTGAACACAAATGTTTCTGTGTGTCAATCGAACCAACGCTCGTGTTGGTTTCAAAGTAGCTTTACTAACTGCGCCAGTGAGCTCGGATTATTGTGCTATTGTGAAGATCCTTCACAATAGGCGACCATATGCTTGTTTGCCACCCGAAATGGTGTTTACGATACGATCATACGATTAGGTAATACCAAACAAGTCGTGCATGACTAAACAGTAAGACAATAGGTACTGTGACCTAATTACGCAAGTAAATCTAGTTGTGGACGCAAGTATTAAGCAAGTAGGCATAGCAAAAAGTTAATCGGTTCGATTGAATGGGTCCAAGATTCGAATCTTGTTATTGGGTTTAATTACTTTTTTGTTTCGAAATGTGTCTACGGCGACGACAGCTCGGAATGGGCATCTGCTAATTGGGCGTTCTGCGAATAAACATTTTGAGAATTGAATATTTTCAGACCTTATGGCGTTTTGGGAATTATACATTATACGATATGGGTACAGCTGAGATGATCAAACTGGGTGGGGCCTACGTTAGAGGCGCCTTCTTTTTGAGCAAATTATGCTGGAGAAGGGTTCCGACTTCCGACCGATTGGAGACGCGCTGTCATCGCGCCCTTGTATAAAGGCAAGGGTTCACGTATGGACCGTGCCAACTATAGGGCCATCAATTTAATCAGCTTAGCAGCTAAAGTGTATGGAAAAATCATTGAAAGGAGGAAGAGAGTGAAATCCGGATGGAGTGCTTGGAAAACAGTTGGAAAAGCACAATGGGGAATTTCGAAGCGGCAGAGGATGTACGGATCAAATTTTTTCACTCCGCAACATCGTGGAAAAGCATCTGGCTATGGACCAGAAGGTTTTCTGTGGTTTTGTGGACCTTGAGAAAGCATTTGATAGGGTCGTGCGAAAGAATCTTTGGGACATCTTGCCCAGATATGGGGTTGACGGTGACCTGCTCCGTGCTGTGGAATCCACCTATGAGGATTGCACAGCATGTGTGCGAGTGGACGGCAGCTTATCGCTCTGGTTTAATACCAACATTGGTGTCAGACAGGGATGCATGCTGTCGGCTCGGCTATTCATACTGTATCTGGACAGTTGTCTTCAGAGAATGAGAAATATACACGTGGGAATGCGAATGGGTGACTCAGTGGTTAACTGCCTTACATTGCAATACATTAAGTATCACTCGCGCGATGACACCTCTGCTGCAAACACAGCAACTCCTTAGGAGCTTACTGGTGACCTCATACAGGAACACAACAATCCCAATAGGGAGTTGTTATTTGGCTGCGGTTTTCTGTGAAGTGCATTCCCCAGGCGTATTAATTCCCCTGCTTTGATGCGTAGTACCTTAAAATGCATAATGTGTTGTTTCTTATTTGTATGTGTTTTACGTTTCTGTTTATTTATCTAATAAATAGAAATAAATAAATAGATACTTATTGTAAATGTAGAAATAGTGTAGTGTAATTTGTTGGAGACAAATATATTTAAATTTTTTAATACCATATAGGTACAGTTTTTCGCACAAACGCAAATCATGGTATATTGCTACAAGAAATATATCAAATGATTTTTCTTCTTTTTCACTCTTAAACATTGCGTTAAGGTTGTGCAGCAACTTGTATTAATCAACCGTTTTCCTATCAAGCGGGCGTACCCTTATTTGTCACCCAACACGATACTTATTCACAAGACACCTTAACATGCCATTTGGGATCACAATTGGGTTGTGCTGTAACTTATCTCAATCAACCAGCTTACTATCAGTCGGGACGTACGCTTGTTTGTCACCCAACACGATATTTTGTCACAAGAAAATACCAAATGATATTTTCTTCCACTCTACCTATCATCTAATACTGGAAAGCCGAGTGGAAATCGCTCATTCATACGAATTGGCTTATTTTGAGGGAAATCAGTGATTCATGCTGTGATTCACTTGATATATGATATTTTCGCTTGTGATTTCTGATACGTTTGTGAATAATGATATCATGGAGCTGTGATTCTTGGCACTAAGTACTGGACAATGATGTGTTTCGTTACTAAATAGCAGTTTGTGCCCACGCAATCTTCTCATCCTGTATGTATGTATATCTTCACACCAAGTCCCTTGCGGGGTAGGCAGAGAGGACCGAGCACCATAAGATGCGGTCCTTACATACTTCACTCGCTTCTGTGACATTCATAGCTCTTTTCTTGCACGCTCGCCGGTTCCTGGGGCTCCTGACCTCATCACCTTCTGATAAAACACGACCAATTTGATCATGATAGGTTAGTCTCGGTCTTCCTAGGCTCCTGCATCCTTCCACTTTTGCATTGTATATCTGTTTCATCATTCTTTCGTCCTGCATTCTTTTTACATGTCCGAACTAACGGAGCATGCCCTTTTTTATCTTCTCATCTTATTCTTAGTTTTATGTACGTATGTATGTATTTATATCTTATATTGTTATAGTTTTGTTCTGTTCTGTTTCCTAATCTATTAAGTTTGGTTGGGTCCGCTGCCTAAACCTAAGGATTTGGTGAAGATACTGATTTTTAGACCCCCGACGCAAAAAAGAGGGGTACAATAAATTTGACCGTCATGTGTATGTCTGTGTCTATCTGTGACACCGTAACTCGTAAACGGGTGAACCGACTTGGATGCGCTTTTTAGGGTTCCGTACCCAAAGGATAAAACGGAACCCTATTACTGAGGTTTCGCTGTCCGTCCGTCCGTCTCGTCACCAAGCTGTATCTCATGAACCGTGATAGTTAGACAGTTGAGATTTTCACAGATGATGTATTTCTGTTGCCGCTATAACAACAAATACTAAAAAATAGAATAAAATAAATATTTAAGGGGGCTCCCATACAACATTTTTTCGCCATTTTTATAGATAATGGTACGGAACCCTTCGTGCGCGAGTCCGACTCGCCATTGGCCGATTTTTTTTTTTTAGGTTTCTGCGCCTGAAAAGGAAAAACTGAACCCTTATAGGATCACTTTATTGTCTGTCTGTCAAGACCCTTTTTCTCATGGACGGGTGGAGCTATCAAGCTGAAATTAATATCAAATACTCAGGTCTATAATCCCTTCGAACAGTGAAAAAATCAAACTTCTAAGTGAACGCAATCAAATGATACAGCTGTTTATACCTAGTTTATGAACATATTTTGACACTCGTAAGGGAATCAAAATCTATAGGATACTTCCCGTTGACCTAAAATCATGAAATTTTGTAAGAAGCAATGTCATGTAGCACAAATAAAGGAAAAAATGCAAAAAACCATAAATTTTTAGTTCCAACAAAAAAAAAAATTTTTGTGAATCTAGTTATTCACGGAACCTCGATGCGCGAGCCGGACTTGCACTTGACGCCTTATGACGTGAGATGATTCTTAGATATGTTTTGTCAAAAACGGTTCAGCCGTTTCAAAGTCATCAGCTCTTTTGTTAGCTGCGGTAGGGATCTTACGCATTAAAATTTTAAGCACCCATGTATGCTACATAACTACCTATGCATAATTATGTTTTTCTTTTCTTTTTATAGGTCATTTTGAGTGGGGGTAATATACATACGTTGTGTATATTTAGACATTATTGAAAATATACCTCGTCGGGTCATAAGTTCTTTCAAAACCTTATTATTTTAATTTTGGAATACTGGTCAGAAATACTTTGACTAGTTTTCAAAATAGAACGTTCCCGCTTGCCGAAAATAAAAAATAAATCCATATTCATTAATTTTCAAATATGGACTGGTCGAAGACGGAAGATAGAGTCGCGGTTATCGCATTGCACCGCTGTGGTTACGCACCAAAAGAGATTCTCAACATTCTACAAAAATTGAAGATAACACTACGGTTTATTTATCTCACTATATAACGATATACTAAAGATTCAAGCTTCGAAGATCGTAAGAGGAGCAGCCGACCTCGCACAGTCCGGTATATATCGTATGTATATATATACAGATGAATAAAATTGGAGTATCTGTTTGTAATATTAAAATAACTTTCTGCTTTTTACTAAATGCATATGGATGTATACACGGTACATATACCAAAATGAATATTTTTACAATTTTAGTCTGTCTGTCTGTTTGTTGTGGCTAATCTCTGAAACGACTGGACCGATTTTGACGGGACTTTTACTGGTAGGTAGACGACTGTTCAGAGCACAATATAGGGTACTTTTTATCCCGTAAATATTTAGGGTTCCTGCGTAAAATATGAAAAACTGTTAAAATTAGGGGGAAATATCTTCCCTTCGGGGGACTTTGCACTTTTATTTTTATTATTATTTTCACAGAATACGTATTTTTTGTGACATAAAATAACTACGCATTTTTTTATATGTATATATAATAACATATATACATATAAAAAATAACATAATATTAATATGTAATAATATAATAATAATCTTCTATGCAGATAAATAAAATTGCGGTGTCTGTTTGTAATAATAAAATAACCGCTTTTTACTAAATGCATATGGATGTATACACAGTACATATACCAAAATGAATATTTTTACAATTTTTGTCTGTCTGCCTGTCTGTCCGTCTGTCTCTGAAACATCTGGACCGATTTTGACGGGACTTTCACTGGCAGATAGCTGATGTAATAACTTGGGCTACTTTTATTTTAGAATTTTTATTAATACAAATAAATAATAAAAAAATAACTATTCCGCGCGGACGAAGACGCGGGCACAGCTAGGTTTCTATATAATAAGCCGACGCTCATCTTATTCACTGATCATTTAATGACACGAATATTTACAACAAGTTATGGTTGATTAAACAACGTATATGCAGTCAGTTTACAAATATAGCATTTTTATTGGATTGTATTTAATCGGTCAACATAGTTAAACCTAATCTAACCTACGAAAATACTATGTTCATATCTAAAAATATTGAAATGCACGTCAAATCGATAATTTGATGTGTATTTCAATATTTTAGATGAACAGTTAGTATTTTTTGTTGCTCAATTTATTATATTCCATATTTTTATTTATAAAATAAAACGAATAGTATATAATACAAGAGAATAAAGCAGAGTATTTCAATTAAATTAAAAGAGGACATTATTTAAATTAACTTTTAAAAAGATACACGAAATGTTTTGGTGCTCTACAATCATGATTGTTTTTTCATAATCGGAATTTCTGTAAAATTAACAAGTACTGTATTTATTCTAAAACTAATACCAGTTGTTTTGTTTCTTCAATTAGAGTATTGATTGAAAAAAAAAACAGTTATTAAAATTTGCAATAAAATAAATAGTTTAACAAAATAGTCAAATTATGTATAGTTTCACCTATTATCACTTGCGTATTATTAATGAGAGAAATCTTGTGTATGGAGAATTTATATTAATCTGAAAGTAGAAGGATGTAGGAGCAAAGAAAGGCCAAGACCCGTGACCAAATTGATCGCGTGTTAGCGGAATGTTAAGATGTGAAGCAGTTCCACGTGTGCTTATGATATAAGGAGTGTATTTTCTAGCAATCAGGAGATAACTGGTAACCTCACTCACTCACAGGTACACAATGCGAAAGTGGAAGGATGTAGGAGTCGAGAAAGACTCACCTACCATTACCAAATTGGTCGTATTTAATTAGAAGGTGATGTCAGGAGTCGTAAAAACCTGCGACGTAACATGAAAACAGCTATGAATGTTAAAGATTCGAGTGAGGTGTGGTGAGGTGAACCGAGGAGGTGCTAGGTTCTACTACTCCGTAAGGGAATTGGCAAAATAAAAAACATAAATTCGTACTCTTCAACATTTATTGGTCGAAAAATAAATTAAAAACTTTGGATTCCAACAAAGGCCCGAAATCGTACAAATAAATACCTACAGGGTCTACACTTAAGTTAACAACATATTTACATACTTAACATACTTAGTAGGTACATATTTTTCGAACCTTCAATCTATTTTTACAAATTCATTCTCACCGCTTTTTTTCAATAACAATTTCCATGTTCGTCCCACGATAGTGACCAAATGGCAAACACATTGCTTAATAAAGCAAAACACATAAGAATCATGAAATAAATTAATTGAATTACCGAAATTAAATAAACACTAAAATGAACTTTCATAAAATTTAAAACTTTCGTCAAAATTTAATTGGAATCATATATAAATTCTCCAAAAGTTTGCAGTGAAATTAAAATTTAATCGTAAAAATGAAATAAATATAACATCATAAATCATTCTCAATGGATGATGTATTTATTCATAATGTTCCGATTTTTGTGTTTGCCATAGCCAAATTTCTTTACAAATTATGATTTTTCACAAAAATAAAACAAAAAAATATGGCCGCTTCGCTGTATAATAGCAATTACGTAAACATACATTTGCAAAAAATATATATAGTACGCTACACGATTAGATTACTATCCAGTAAAATGTAGCTATATAAATGCATACTGCAGGATAAATTATCACTCGCATATTTGTAAGCGTAATATAAGTTATATTATGAGGTCCTCACACTATATAATACTGGATAATAATCCATCTTCACAAAACTGCTACCTAAATACTATATAGTTGACATTTTTAAGAAATGAACAAACTGGAGCAAGTAATATATAATATGAATGACTATGGAAATCGAAGACGTTTATAGTGATGCAAATAATATACGCTTGGGGATAGAGCCCATTCCATATTCTGAGCAGATTGTGTCCGCGAAAACATTTAAAGAAACAGGACGAGATTAGAATGGGCTTCTCAATTCTGGTCGAATACATTTCACATTTGATACTCGTGTGATGTTAACGATGGAAAAATACGGCTTAGATATTTTGTAAACTCTTTTATTACTTACAAGAGTCTTGTATATAACCCTCAGAACTCTAATTGCAATTCAGTGATCTTTTTAATTGATAAAAATACTGCATAACTAATTTATTTTACAGTGACTGATTGACAAACGAGAATGACTCTCATGGCGACAAGTACTTTCTTTCCTTTCTTGTATGCCGCAAGTCACGTGTAATATGCTATGAATATGGAGTGAGCGTAAATGAAAAGAATTGTCACATCTAGTACGCGTTTAAAATCCTACTTACTTCAATATATACACATTACGAAGTAAAGATAACAATCAAAAGGGACTGATAGCTCACGAAATGAAATAAGATAGTCGGCTTACACATTCAGCATAATATTTGCTTCAGTTTAGTCATTACTTTACATCCAACAATTATTTTTGTAGGAATACTCAGATTTTAGGACCGTTTAGACCGTTTAAGTAATGCAAGACTTGAGCAAGTTACTAATTCTAGATTAGTTATTTATACAAAAATACCTTTAGAACAGTTTAATAGAGGTAGCTGAAGCTATAGTAATAATTTTTTATTCTAATTTTTTGCTATTATTAAAAAACTTAAGTACGTACCGTTGAAATCAAATATAAATATACACCTTATAAATTATATAGAAAGAAATATAAGCCTTCTAGTAGCACCAATGTTCGAGTAATACACAATGGAATAGATAATTGATTATTTATATTTCAAAGGCAAAGTCTATAACAGTAATTCTTTTTCTTTTATATAATGAATTTACGTAAATAAATTGACGTAAAGTTTCAAATTAAATTCAGTACAATTATTAAATTTCAAAGAATGCAATTTATATTACAAATACTAGTTTCTTTAGATTCCTTCACTTCTTTGTTTATACTTTGTTAGGATACAATTATTGAGATAATAAGCAACCTTTGTCTTTCTCTAAAACACCTCTGTTCCAAATTTTATTATGACCTGTTCAACAGTATAGTCTTGAAAAGATAACAAGGACAGAGTTATTTTTGCATTTCGAATATTAACATGGACTCCTTAGTGATAAAACTTGAAAACTATGAACATATTTATTTATAGTATGTACTCGAAACCTAGAGCCATATTGATGATAAACTTACTAACTTATAAAAAAATGTCGAAATCCTTGACAAACAATGATATATTAAAGTTAAAATAAAAAAAAAACGTAACTTGATCATAAATTTCAAATTATTGGCCTGTCAAAAAAAAGGTAACAAGCATAAATTTAAATCCTAAGCTTCTTTAAGCTGACATTTTGTGAATCTAATTTCAAAATATATAGCTGTGTATTTATAAAAATGAAAATGAACAGCCAGATACCAAAAACATATAAGGCTTTTTTGAACTTCATACGAGAGTTTGCGAACAACATTCGATTAGAAGATTTCGCTCAACTTAGAAACTAATGAAACGATGCATCTACAATATATAATATGAAATATTGTAAAGGAAACGTTCTATAGTTTACCAGATATGTACTAACTAGGTGTACATAGTTCTCTCAGAATGGTATAAAAATACGGTAGCAATGCACACGCACTTGAAGCAAAAAAAAAATACACTGAAGTACACAAAATTAAACTTTGAGCCCGCTTTGTGCCCAGTCAGAACCCGTTATATACGTTTTCCCATACATGAGAAATTAGTATAAATGATGTTGTTTTTAAATATAGTATTACAGACCTGAGTAGTCAACTAGGAACCTCAGTAAACTATAATTTTAATCGTTTATTCGCAAGTTACTTTATTTTGAATATAGTTGCTTCTTTCCACTTTTTTGAATAATCTCATCTCACAAATTGTTATTACATATAATGTTTTTAAAACGAGTTATGGAAACGTTTGACACAATATTCAAAAGAAATTAGTACTATTCATTGCCTTTGAAATATTTACTGGTAGAAATGAAATAAAAATTAAACTAACACTCAAAATGAGGAACATTGTTTCAAAATTGTATTAGAAGAAAAAATTGGGGAGGGTCAAATATGTTTTTAAATTTACAACCTCCACTGAGCAAATAAATAAATCCTGTCAAAGATGTTTGTGTAAATTACTCTAATTTACAGTGATTTAAACCTTTTTGTTTAGAATAAGTGCTTAAATAGTCTAACATAGAGACAATGACTGTAATATTACATAGGTATAAATCTATATAACATTACAGCCACTGAGTTAATGACTGACCTTAAACCTTTGAACCTAACTAGATTACGTCCTTTCTACAACTCCATATACAAAGAAAGAATTTATGGAACAAGAAAGGTCGTAACCTAGATAGTCTCAGAAGCTTAAAATTTCACAAGTAGATACTTATTTAGAGAAAATATTTTTTCAAATGACAAAACAAATTATTGTTAATATTGTGTAATAAAAATAATTACATTAATAAAAATCGCGTTAAACACTTTTGTTGGAGCAAAAGTCAATATTGTAAATACAGGAACAAAAAAAAATTGTTTGATGCTACGAATATTTTTTAATTTAATTTAAATATAACAAAGACATTCAAAAGAATATTATTATAAGTCTTATTTAAATTGTTCATTATCGAATCATTATTATTGAATGTCATTGACTAAATTCAAAAACTTATTTTTGATGAGTCATTACACAATATTTCTTTTAATATTTTGCTGTTACATTGGGTAATTTACACAAATGATTTGACAAAATTAGGCACAAGTTATAGGACAGCCCATATCTCACATTACTAAACGGTGCTATTTTCTATTACAACTAACCATTATTATACAAAAAAAATACTTCACAGATACCTTTAGACTTATACAATATCAATTTAATATGTAGTATATCCAGCCAAAGAAAATGATGTAATGTTTATGACAAAAATAAATATGTCCGTGTTTTTTAATGAAAAATATTTTTTTATTATGGCGGTGAAATTCTGATAAGTAATTACATTAGCAGAAAATATCAGGTGTATGATATATTAGTCCCTAGTTACCTTCAAATTTGAATCATTTGGAAGATAATAATAATTGTTGTAAATGAAGTACCTAAAATCATTCAATGGAAAAGCACTGTAAAAACTAAATATGAAAAAATACTTTTGCATTGATAGCCCAATTCTTGAGGAGGGTTTATATGCTATTCAATATCATATGACTTTCATAAATCAAGCAAAAATAAAGAAGGTAAGAGAAAGCGCTTCCCACGGGATACACGCGGAACAAGTCGCGGGCTGCAACTAGTAAAGTATTAATAAAGAGTTGAAAGAATTGAGTTGTTACGCCTTTCTGAGGGTGTCTCACCTTTAGAGTCGAAAACAACCTCACCTGCACATGGTTAACCCTGCAGATGAGGCTCTGGCGAGAAAGAGTATCCTGTAGCATTTTGTATTCCTGCGAATAAGTTCACCAGTATAAGTGACGGTAGAAGTGTGAATCTCACCACGTCGAAAAGACTAAACGACAAGCTTGTTTTCTGAGCTGATGAGATACAAAATTATTGTACAGACGGTGTCGTGTTCAATCCGAATAATTTGCGTGAAATGTAGACTGTTACTAATCATGAACAAAGCTATACCGAAGCCTGTAAAAACAACAAGTAAAGAGAAACATCGCATGACAAAATGTTGAGAAACCTCATTGAACGTTAATCTACAGTTTACTCAATTTTGGAGAATGGACGTGGAACGGTGACATGCAACACATTATTTAGTAATAGTTCTTTAATTAACCATTTATTGCCCAATATTGAAAAAGTCAGCAAAACCGCACGTACCTATTCACTTTAAAATAATCGGAATGTTTTTACTTATTATTATTAAGCCTGAGCAATAAAATTTTACAAGTGAAAAAATACAGAACTGTCAGTATTTAGCTGTTTTATTCGTAAAGTTTTACAAATAAAACAAACTACAAGAAACCTTTAAATAAAACTTGATTGCTTTGAAAAATTTAGTTTGTGAACAATTGTTTTTACTTAGGTAAGTATTCTTTTACAACACGAAAATCGAATCCTATTTTTTCAAAATAACCAAGATAATGAAAACTCTTGCATTAGTAATTACGTATATTTGTATACAGTTTCATTAAAATGGTATTTTGAAAATAAAAAGATATTTCGTTCAAATTAAACTGCAAATTTAAATTAAAATGCACTTTTAAACTACACTCCAATTTAATTTTACAGAGAAACGAGCTAATTCTCTCTGTATTTATAAAACAATCATTTTTATGGCTGGAAAATACTCAAGTTTCATTAAGTTAAATATAAAATTATTTTTTCATTAAAAGCTAGCGGACTGGTTAGTTCCTTTCGAGATTCAAATGAGGTTATCATTTTAATTAGGCAATTATAACACTAAGTACACAGCACAACTAATCAAAAACTAATGATGAATTATGGTCTAAGAAAAATGTTGACTATTGAGATGCAAACTATATTGATATAAATATAAAAAAATATGGGTACCTATATCGAACATTGAACATAAAAACACACATAAATAAAATGTACAAATCACTGAATTATTTTCAGAACTCGATCTGTTTACTTGTCTTTAGTTTCAAATCTTCCATTTCATATTGATGCCGTGTCATTTTATAATATTTTATTACACACAAGTGTATGTTATCTGCTCACGTCAAGGAAACAGTCGATAAGGTATAGATGGATTACATAGTTGTTTTACCAAGTAGGAGGAGGACGCCAAATTTCTTTCAATGACGACAAATTGACCTGTTTTTTTTTTCGAATAAAGTTTTGTTTGTTTCTGAAGATGAGAGTTCGAAGGTAGCCAAGTTTTACCACCAGAGCTGCAGTGAACTTCACTGTTTGTTACTGTTTCATTGCATTTAATTAAATAATAATTTACTATGGAAAGAAAGATTCGTTATTTAATCAAATGTTTTACAAACGTGTATCATTCTATAATATTAACATTTTTCTTTTAAAAATGAAAAGAAAATTAAGTAATAGTTAATATCATACAAATTAAAAATAATATCTTCATTTTGCAGCAAGTGCTTAATATCTTCATTTAAAAAATATACTTAATGATGAGTATTGTGTTATTTTATGTTATAAATTTAAAACGAATGTTTTATTTTTTTAACTTTGTTCGATTAAATACGTATGTATTGTTAGTTTTATTATACATATAAAAGCATCGAACTACAATTAATTGTGTTCGTTATGTGTGAGTAAATTAAATTGTAATAACATACTAATACGGTCATTTGATTAAAAAAGAAATTATGAAGACCTTTCATTGACGTATTACATAATCTAATTAATCAAGACATTTCAATTCAATATTTTTTGTATGTGTGTTGTATGTGTGTTTATAAGTGTATATATTATTATATAGCTGAAAATTTCTATTAATATTCCGATCGAACTGTTCACAATGACGTTTTTTATCTGTTGTATCTATATTCTGCTTTAATGATCACCACACAGCCTACGATACCATAATACTCGTAATAAAATACCATGGATAATTTGATTACTATGAGTAATTATAGTCCCACCTGAAAAGCATAACATACCTCGAAGTCCAGTAAAAGAACATTCGATACGAGAACATTCTCTATTTGAACACGGTAAACAATAAAGTATGGCAAACCTAAAAGAATGGTAATTTATAATTAAGATCGTAATGACACAATTCATAATAAATCTGTCGTTAATGCATTAATTAATGTGTCATAAGACAGTGATTAATAAGCCTTTGTTTTATTTTATTTTTGAAGTTCTATCAACGTATTTACCTCCTATGTTACCTAATAAGTTTTTTTTATACAATGTCGGAAGGCATACAAGCATACACACTTGAAAATACATCGAGTATCATTCGAGCGATGCCACTTCTGTTACCAACACAGCAACTCCTTAGGAGGTTAGTGAGTTGTTTGCATTTCTGCGGTTTTCTGTGAGGTGGTTTGCAATATACCTGCGCATATAATAATTTATTACCACAAGGTATTTGATATTTGGCTACGGTTTTCTGCGAAGTGGAAGTATATCCCCAGACGGGCTGCTTTGATGCGTCCTACCTCGCTATATTATTCAATTTGTGTTTTAGATATATTTGTAATTATCACTTCACCGGCGGTGAAGGTAACCCGCCGAAAATATCGTGAGGAAACCTGCACGTCCAGGAAATTATATTTGAAAAAACGTGTGATTAAAAAAGGTCTGGTTTGCCCTGAAGGTTATGCAAATCTGACGACAGTCGCTACATGTCAAAATCAGTATCTTTGCTAAATCTTTAGACTTAGACGGGCCCCGCTAATCCTAATGTTTTCGGAAATGCTAGGAAGATGAATATGCACCTGTCGTACATATTTTAAGAAATATTGTTAGATTATTTGCTTGTTACGAACCGATATTTTTTTTACAATACTCGAATGTTCGAATCCTGGCGGGGTACATGCCTGTATAAATTCGCGTTTTCGGGTTCAAACACATATTTGTAGTTGTCACTTGCTCGATGGTGAAGAATAACATCGCGGGGAAACCCGCACGTCCAAGAAATTAAATTTTGATGAGACTTGTAAAAATCAGTATCATCGCCAAATCTTTACGTTTAGGACTGTTTCAAAGAATTTGTCAGATCCGAATACGGTTCTACATATCTATTATTCCGCTTATCCATCTTGTCTGTAACCGCGTTCGTAATGATGATATAAGAAAGAGAGTTGGTGTAATAAGTATCGGTGTTGATAAGAAGAGTCATGCTCCGTTCGTTCGGACATGTACCTAACAGTAGAAAGAATCTACCACGTCAGCCTTTACTCATCACACTGCAGGGATACGGGTCTCCCGAAACCGAAGGAGTTTAGAGCATACTCCACCACGCTGCTCAAATGCGGAATAGCGGAAGCCACTGACTTAAATTAACGACTGTCATCTACTGCCAACAGCCGGGACCGACGGCTTAACGTGCCTTCCGCACGGAGAAACTCGAGATGGATAAACTCATACATAGACATGCTGCGGTCCGCATTGCTTAACCTGTGTGTTCGGTTAGAATGACACGCGCAACACGTCATCGAGCTCTTCTAGAAAGGATCCAGGATAAAAGAATGACGAAACAGATACACAATGCGAAATTGGAAGGGTTAAGGTAAACCAAGACTAACCTACCGTGACCAAATTGGTCATGTTTTATCAGAAGAATGGGTGAGCGTGCGAGAAAAATGCTGTGAATGTTAAATGTAAATGCTGTGAATGTAAAGTGAGTGAGGTGAGTAAGGACCACGACTTATGGCGCTCGGTTCTCTCTGCCCACAAAGAACCTGGCGTGAAAATATACATACATTTTGTCTGTTTGAGTACGTTTAATTGGCCTTATTCTCTTTTAGTCTATGAGTATCATAGAACTGAATTTTCTCATGAATACAACAAATTACTTTCATATACAGCATAATTATGGCATTAGAAAACTTGTGGAGCGGTGGTGATCCCGCGGTATAACCGCACGCCTAACAAGCGTGAAGTACCGCGTTCGGATCCCGGCGGGTGCCTACTCGGCTTTTACGAGTAGGTACAATTTACTTGCGTTGGTCCACCACTCGCTGCCGGTGAGGGAAAACACCGTGAGAGAAACCTGCACATGCAGATCTTCTGGATGTGTAATCACGATTCATTGTCTTGTCTGGTTCCCCTTTAAGGGTTACGGAGGTCAGATGACAGTGGCTCCAATGTAATAACCGGACTCGCCACATCTTGGGTCGTGATCATAGCGAACCCCGGGCTCCGTAGTGGATGCAAACGGGACTAACCGCTTGATGGGTGAGTGTATGGCATTAGAAAACTCATCATTAATTTGCGGTTATGTAATATTGTGGAGGGAGATTTTTTTTTTAGTACAAACAATTTTATTGAGTTATTTACTCAATGTCGTCGGCGTGTATTTACGTTCTCCAATCATTTTATGATGCCGACAGCATTTTTTTATTACCGCACGGCTTCGCCGTCGACGGCGAGAAGTTCACCCGCACACGCTGGAAGCGCAATGGTCGCGTACTGTGCCGTTCCGGAGAAGTTTTTTTCCGAGAACTCTCAAATTGTGGAATGAACTCCAAGCTGAGGTTTTCCCAAGAGACTATAACATGGGGTTCTTCAAGAAAGGCGTAAAGAGGCTTTTAGAGGGTCGGCAACGCGTAACTGATACCCCTGGTGTTACAAATGTCGGTAGGCTACGGTGACTGTTTACCTGTATGCTTGTTTACTAGCTTAGTGGTATAAAAAAATTAACGGTTACGCCATTAATTTTGTTCTCATTTTAAAATGGTTCCAAAATCAATTGCAATGGTAGTATTTTTATGTTAATTAAAATTCAGATACTCTAATAGAAATATTATTAATACTTCTTCTTCTTTTTGAAGAATTGGCAGAGTTGGCTACCTACGCCTAAGCATTTGGCGAAGATACAGATTTTTACATGGAGCGACTGCCGTCAGACCTTCACAGCCCTGAGAGTAAACCAAACCATTCTTAGATAAGGTCACAACGTCTTTCGAAATATAATTTCTTGGACGAGTGGGATTCATCACGATGTTTTCCTTCACCGCCGAGCAAGTGAGCATTACAAATATGTACATAAATCCGAAAACATGAAGTTATACACGCCAGGATTCGAATCGGGAACCATTTGGTCAACAGGCTGATTTTTTATACACTGGCCTATCACTGCTCCAGAAATTTTATTGTTTATTTTTGTGTATTGTTTGTTGTAATATTAATATGTATGTATGTATGATACGCTCCATCGTGACCTGCGGTAACCTGAACGGCTTGACCGATTATAATGAGTGAGGTGGTGTCACAGGCTATGTGACGTCACCTAAATTTTAATATGACGGACGTAAACCTTCATCCTCGGAGTGTACATAGCAAATGTGACGTCAGCTCAAAACCCATGACGTAAACCATGGAACTGACAATATATACATTTTTTTGGTTATTTTTTACAGTCGGGTTTTTTGTTTGCATTAACTTTTTCTTATTCCGATTGTGTTTGTAAATCCCGAAACCATGATGATTTTCTCTCAAATTCATGAGGAGTTCGATGGTGTCGATGTGCTTCTTACTCAAATCTAATAGTAGGTGAAGCAGCACCGATCGTTGCTTGGTCGGATTGGTTTTAGTCTCGAGTTCAGTTTTCGATACACGACAGTCGTAGAGTTCGGTCACAGTCCGACTGTGGAAGGACTTTAACATTTAAGGGGATCACTGGACCGTAGGGATTTTCTGTAGAAAAATAGAATTTAAAAAAGGTGTAAAATCTTTTGAAACTTACTTCAGTGACGTCGCAATATCAACAAATACATATGAGATTATTTTATTAGGGCCTTTCTAATAAAAACAATTGTCAAAATTCATTCTCAATTGAAAATAACATAGCTATCGAATTTCAAATATTTTAAAGTAACCAAATAGTTGCATATTTTCTTTCAGACTCAAACAGCGTACGTTAGAATACACTGTCTACTTTTAACGTACGTTAATCTTCAAATAATAAAGCTCAAAGTTCCTAGTTCCAAAATAGATTTTATCCGTTGCTACATCTGACAGATAGATGTCCACCATCTATTAATCTCAAATTAACTCTTTGAAGTCAGTTTAGCTAAATAGCCAGTATTACAAAATTGAAAAATTGCCACCACATTTCACGTGGTTTTCTTTTAAAACATTTCTTCAATGAAGATGTCTGATTCACGAGATTAATAGCTGTATATGATTTATAAGCCGTTTCAAATGAGATGAACAGAATATAAAATACTTGTAAAAACTGGGATTGAATAAATTAGTGGAGTTCTGTTTGTTTTTTTATTGTTAATGGTGTTGCTATTTTATAATATTATGCTGTTTGGAGATTATGATTCTACATTATATGTGTGAATTAGTTTTTTTGACATTATATTATGTTTTGTATATCAAATATGATACCTACATGAGGAATGACGTTTTCGAATAGTCATTGGGTTTTTATAGTGCCAAAGCAGTATTTTTACATCTGGCATTATATAAATCTACTAACACATGATCCATACGCTTGTAGTTACTTTCCTTAGATCCATAATTATGAAATGGCGAATTCCTGCTTTTCAGATTTAGTTACATCTAAGAAGTAGGAGAACACAGTGACTTTATTCGCTATTCTGTATCTTCATTATTGAAATTCAAGTGTTCAAGTTACTCGAAATCATAGAGTTAATGTTATAAAATAGTCTTTATTGAACGAAATTTGATCTATAGTTGATCGGCCACCTTTTTAGGCTGCTGAGAATTTGTTTTCTTTTGTTTGGCTTTGAGTTTTTTCATATTTTATGCTCATTGACAAGAATTCAAGTTACAAGCCGTCTAACGTCTACTGATTTCTTCTGATTAAATTTGTCGTGAGTGCCAAAGCAGCTGCAGCTTTACCACCGGTATTCCCAGAACTTCATTGTTAAATTGCTGATTGTTGCAGTTATTTGATTCTTATTATGTAGTTACGCCTGTGTTTGAATTTATTTTCTGCGTCTGTCTATAGTTTTCTAAATTTTATTACAGTCTTAATGATCTCAAATTCTGCTAATTAACTGTAAATTCACGTATATTTAAATTTCATTATCATTAACTTTTCTCGCGCAACTTTCACAGCTTCATCGGACAAATTTACCTATAGTTATAAATTATAAAAGAACGACCAACTAATATCCACCAGTATATCCTCTAAACGGGTCATATTCACTAACACCTAAACGTTTGTGGCGAATTATGGCAGCCGACTTTAACATCAAACGCCGCTGGTTGGGTTTCATTCAGCACAAGACAAAAATTTATGTATATAAACACATCCGTTTGCCATAGTCTGGGCAGGCAGATGTGTTATTATGCGATGTGATTCTTCTGGAAATATGTATTAATTGATACATATGAATTAATGACGAATCGTATATCGCCCAATTACACACCAAATAACAAATGGTTTTTTTGACGCATTAAAATGTTGTTTTTTCCGTTCGTTCCCTGTCTACACAAACGATTCAATCATCCTTAAGAAATACATACATTTACAACATGTTTTCGATACAAATTTATGAGGAATCTTCTTCTTAGCGTAACCGCGTTTTCAAATTCATTAGGATGGGGTACAAATACATCCGCTAACTAAGCCTAAGGATTTGGTGAAGATACCTACTGGTTTTAATATGAAGCGCCTGTTGACAGACCTCCACAACCCATAGAAAATTCTTTTTAATCTTATTCATAGCTCTTCTCATGCACGCTGGCCGATTTCTAGAGCTCCTGACACACCTTCTATTAAAACACAATCAATTTGGTCATGATAGGTAAGTCTTGGCCTTCCTCGGCTCGAAAAAAATGAAAGTATAAGGTTGTAGTTCTACTTAATTTTTTTTCATTTAACCCTATTTTTCCTGCACAGATTGTATTCTGAAGTGTGGTATAAGACTAATCATTATCCAAACTCCAATCGACATTCGCGAGCAATAGTTAATTAGATTCTATTATCACTCATTCAAATACAATAAATTACAAAAGTAATGTTGCAGATAGAGTATTAATCATACACTGCAATGAATTAACAGTACATCGCTCATCGGACCTTTCGCCGTACTGGTGATTCATAAAGCTACAAATAAATACGTTTAAAATTCATTCGCGATTTATAAATGATGACATGAAAGATCCGTGGTAGTACGTGGTTTGTATGCGCGTACTATTTATTAATTTAATGACTTCAGCTATAAAATTTGAGAATATTAAATCAGTTTGACTTATTGACTAGTCAATTTGTCCGGATGCTTGAATTGCAGATTTGGGCTAGCTATTCATATACGTGATTTTAGTTCCAATTTCAATAACTGTTACAAAAGGTATCTATTGAGATATATGGTACCATTATCGCATTATAAATATAAAAATTTATAACATTTTTAACAGTGCACTGTCAGCCTTGCGATTAGGTACTTCTTCATAGTCACAGGTATTCACTTCTAGGATACTGATCGCTCTTTAATCGGAATTTAGCGGTATTAATGACTTTTATTAATACAGAGTGACAATTATTATAATAAATTTGTTTGATATAAGTAGCTGCTTCCCACGGCTTCCGCGAAGAGGTTGTTTTGTTAAGTTTTTCCAAAGAACTATAGACATTTTCAGGATATAAATTAGCCTAAAGATTGATTCGACATATCACAGTGCGAAGTTTCAACGAAATTTGTTGAGTTTTTGTGTGATACGTGCACAAAAGACAGGTTGTTGAAAGATGATTGTTTTGTCTTCTGTATCAATAATCTAGTCCAGCAACTGTATATCATTAAAAAAATTCCATGTACAAACTCAACTGTTTTACGATATTATAGGATAAGATTAGTAGACTCCTAAGGAGTTGAGTTGGAGGAGGAGTTAATATTAGCAGAGTTGACAATGTGCGAACAACACTCACTGTATTCATCGTTCACCCGAGCTGTTTTTTTGCGCTAAATGGAGTCAATTTCTATAAATCACCAAATGATTCCATAAATCACCAAACAATGGGGTACAAATACATCCGCTAACTAAGCCTAAGAACTCACATTTGCATAAAAAATCAGAATATGACACTATACCTAAACATCATCTATGAATAATTTATACCATTCAAAAATGCGGGACGTCGACTCGCATCTCTTAATTCGTCTAACATCTTGAAATAACTGAATGCATCCCCAGAACCGCTTAAGCAGACATTTAGCTGTTTAGTTTAAAACAAAAATAGACTGTATGGATGGAAGCGACTTCAGAAGGTAAGCGACCTAACATAATAGGTGCAAGTCATAAATAGTTTATTTTCGTGTCTTTTGTTTAGAAAACAATGCATTAAGACTTTGCTGTTACGGTCTAATCTTTCAATTTGAACCGTAAAACTTTTTGGGCATCCATTAATATAGTTCCATTTGTATCAGGCTGTATTTCGCTTCCATTTCTTTTATCTCGAAAGTTATTGCTTCATTTACATTCGTTTTAATTTGCGAAGCGTTTTTAAAAACATTATTCTCATTTTTGGTGATTTGAAGATTATGTGTTTTTGTAAGTCTGTGTTTTAATTGGTTTCTTCTAAATCTATGTATTTACACACATATTCCTTATCTAGCAATCGTATCGTAATTGATGTAGAAAAGAAGTGCTTATAGTCTTTCCAAATCGAAAATGTTTCCCAGTTTTGAATAGCTTAAAAACCATGTAAAGTCGAAATCAGATATATAATTATATAATTAATCGACATTGGCATATATTATGTTAATCAGTTTGATCTAGTTATTTCTGTAGAATCATTATATGCATTATAGCCTCATTAACGGTTTCGGTACAGCTAAGATATTTTTAGCTTCCACCATTTTGTAAAATCTAGCATCCACGGTTCGTTCAACTCTGCGTCGTCAAATTTTGTTTACACGGTATTAAAATAAATCACCTATTATTTTCTAAATTATTGCTCTAATTTTGCTGTGCAGTACGCATAATAATATAAAGTATATCAGTGTTAATAATAAAAATCGAAAATTTGTTTTACGGTATTTTCAGATGTAACTGATAATTACTAGATTTTTGTGACATCGTCTAATTGTTCATATAGCTAATATTGACGAAATCTGTTCATATAATTAATATGCAACATACATTCATAAAAAAATAAAGAAATGGTGTTACCAGCTGTTCTTTTGAAGACATGGTATAAGTAATAGCAACTGATAATATCGCTACTTTTATACCGACGTCAATTTTACGTAAAAAAAATATGGCCTGCATAGTGGCAATAAAATAGCTCCTACGGACGCTTGATGCACCGGACGCATTACGGTTTTGCTTATTACATTTCAAAAATACATTTTTTTTTTAGATATTTACGTTAAATATTTTTTTTCGCCAATTTATTTATTTGAGACAGAATAAGTGATTTCCATACGTATATAACTATACCATAAATTATCGAATTTCGAGTAAAAAGTTTAATTACTTACGCAAGTAAGTTACCAATCTATAGGAAATTGGGAATATGTATCGATTTACAAGATATTAGAAATCTGAAGCAATCTATATTGAGTGGAACAAATTATATCGCGTGCTATAGCGAATAATATGAGAAAGTGGTTGGAAATGAATTCCGATCAATCTCATAAAGAATGTCCGTAGAAAACCTAGGATAAAATATATCTGCTGATATATGAATATGGCGGATTTTTATAGTTTTCATTTTCTGTTACTTCTGTTGCTAACTTTTACAATACTCAAAGTTATGTTAGTCTAATTTATCGGCAATTCTGTTGACATTCAGTAGGTATTATCACCGAATCATTCAATTGAGTCTATTTTACAATTCAGGGAAATTTAAACAATGTTGATGAATAATACCTTTATTAGATGTCACAGGGCTTATGTCAAGGCCAGTACTAAAGATACAGCTAAATTAACTGAAAATTCAACCTCCCATAAATGTCTTAGTAGACTTTCTTTATCTTATCTATCTTGATATATAATCTTGTCTACCTTGATCTTCGAGATTTTCTTTAACATGCCGTTAATTGGTATTCTTCCGTTAGCTTCTACTACGCAAATACTCGTATAAGCTAAAGTGATTCAAATTAGGTCGGAATCTAAACATGAATGTCTGGGGTTGCAAGGATTTATTAGATATCTTGAAGTCATGTAAACCAGCAGCAGAAACTCAGAAATTATCCTGTTATTTTTAGTCTTATGGTTGTGTTGATATTACGAAATAAGCTGAGCATTACACTGTTATCTTGAAAGAAACATACTCTTGGTGGTCTTAAGGATCTGGCAACACAATATTTTATGGAAGCATTTGAAGCGTAACAGGCGTCACACCGAACATGACGATATATCTATCGATGTACTGGTATATCTTTAAAATATAGACAAATGTATGCGGTTTGCATGCATCTGACTTTATTTTAAAGAGATATCAACCGATAAAATTTGTTTTATACCCTAAATAACTTTTTTTTCCGTATTTATGATGATATAGTCATTGGCATAGTCTTCATTTCAACTCACGCTCTAAGTTCGTTTGCAGTGAGTTTACTTTTTGCTTGTTTATTCATGTTCTATATATAGCACATTGCATAACTTCCGATGTAACTTCATTGTTAATTTATTAACATTAGCCTAAACTACATATCATTAAGAATTTCATTCGGTTCGGCTGCAATAGTAAATCATTATAAAATTTTCTATTCTTAGCAGCTGTGTCTGTATTTTTTAATTATAATTGAATTTTATATGTTGTTTTAGCTGCCTTTTAGACGGAAATAAAATTTTAGTTTCTAATATCAAGTCGTGATAGAAATTTTCACCTATTCTATCTAATTCAGTTAGTTAATTCTTTCATATGTTCAATACACTAAATTCATAAATAAATGATATATAGGTACAAAAAACGTGTAATGATTCCTTAAGTATAATTTTGGATAAACTTAATTTATAGAACGTTCAAAATAGTTTGCATCTCAATAGGTTTCATCTTAAGCACTACCTAAAATACCTGTTACTAAATGCGTATGGCTAACTGAAAACCGGTCTATTTTAACTACATTTTAACTATTTGACTATTTTGTATGTTCATGTTCTCACACAATTAATGGCACATCTGTGCTTACACTGGTTTGGGAGAAGACTTTTCGTATTGTTAAATTCATCTGAATTTTTTATGACTCAATGGACTTCGACACAGGCAGTCTAGAACAAGCTAGCTTTTAAAGACTATAGAGATTACTTGTTCTTTTATTATGTCTGGCTTAATATTAAAGCCATATTAGCAAAGTTCAAGTCTCAATACCAGAAAGAGCTGATATAGTGTAATACAGATACATTGCTCAAAAATTACAGGTAATCTTTTTAAATTTGTTATCTATATGAAGTACGTAATTTTTGAACAACATTTCTGTGTTTTTGACTTGGAGTGCAAATCAATAAAAATCAGTAATACTCATGCCTTTAACGAGCTTGGTAATGGACAAAACAAGACTGCCGAGTGTAACAAAATGGGTGCACTCTTTTGTTCCTTCAATAAAAAATTCAGATATATCTTGGAAGGAAGTATTGCAGATAATAGTTTAAATTCAAACAACACTATCTAATATTCTTCAAAAGCAATTTTTAAAATGCGTTTGTTTTCAGAAAATATTCCTGAACAAGTTTAGTGTTGTCAATGGTTGGCAATTCCTAAGAAACATTCGATATTATCAATGTTTTTTTCTGTGATTTTCGTATTCTTATACTGTTATTTAAGATAAAATGATTATAAAAAGCAGAAAATGCAGAATCAGTCAAGAAAAATCGAGGAGTAAAACGTTTAAACTTTTTTTTAATACATAAAGTTTATATCACATAATAAGCATAAAGAGAAATTACATTACTAAATAAAACCAAAAATCACAGTTTTTCTGGACAATATTTGCCCTACATTTTTACAGATACAGATAAATAAATTCTAATTATACAAAAACTGTAGGGAAAAATAAAATAAAATTGTCTTTTGAACTAAATTAAAAGCTAGTTTCGTTCTATATACGTTTTCCCTATAATATCTGTATTTGATTCATTTTGAATCCTAAGTCTTAAATATCCTCATTGCATTACGTAATGAAAATATAAAAATGTTTTTAATTTCTAATGGTTTAAGAAACTTATATTACCATTATACATGTTAACATTCTTTATATATATTTAACTGTCGTAACTACTTTTGCAGTCATTCTGCTATGAAAATGTACTTCACTTGTATATTATATTAGTTCGATTAATAATAGGCCTGATATACTTATTTTACAATAGTGAAAATTAGGCTTTGCTCCTTAAAGATTAAAAATTTGTCATTTCGGAACTTAGTTTGGAACTTTTTTCAACCTTACGGCACCAAATGTCTTCAGACCTATAAGTCTTAATCTTCATCTAGATACTTACACATCCATTCAAAAATCCATTAAATCCACAATCCTTGGGGCACTTGCCACTACACTAAAACACAGTTTTTTTTAACACTAAGTTAGTCACTTCCACGCGGATTCACGTGAAGACTAGAGTATCAGGGCGTAAGTGTAAAGATTGGAGAGTTTGTGTGGTGTGGGCCGGGCAGGGCTTGGCTAAGAGGTCAGGACGCGGAGGCCGCGCCGCCCTGGCGCACATTCACCGAGCTAGAGGCGCTAAAACCGCGACCGCTGCCAAAGCAAGAGCCAGAGATGACGCCAAAGCCGCCCCTCTTGAATAAGACAACTCCTCACTTTTCACTACCTCATTCTGAGCTTTATCGTATTTGTGCGTCTTTTTCGTGACCGGTTTCATTGTAGTTGTCGTTGTGGTGGTTGTAGTAGTCGTCGGGGGCAGCGGCGTAGGTGCCTGGGTCGGCTGAGGAGGTGGGACGGGCGATTGTTCCTCAGGTTTGCAGCACACACGAAAAACCAGTTTCATGTTATTGCTTAGGCATCGTCCACCGATGCGTCTATGCAAATCGTCCTTACTGGACGTGGATATGAAATAATAGTCTTTCCCAGGCAGAAATTCCAGTCCGCCAGGCTGAGGCGTAAACGGTCTAAAGGTGATAGTGAAAAACATTAATTTGTGCGGCTTATCACAAATAGCTATTATCCGCGGATTAGGATTCGTTATTCTACACGTATCATATTCTTCTTTGCTCACATTGTATATTATATACTTTTCTGTATCTTCATCAAATGTCCCTGGAGCATACACTGGACATATTATATTCACTTGGTCATACTCAAACTGAGCGTTACCTTTATTGAGATCGAATACGTGATCTGTATTGTCTATTCTGAATATACTATTAGTTGTGTTCCAGTGTATGTAGAATGATTTAGCGTAGTTTCCCATTACGCTTTCAATAATGAATATAAGCACTAGTAGGGTCCAAGGCGTTTGCCGAAGGCCAAAATAAGCATAAGACACCATTCTGGCTTCTTTATCCAACTAGCATTATCCAATCGAACGCAACGGCACCTCGACACAAAAGGTGTAACTTACGCTTCGACGCTGGCTATAAAACAACACCAATCCATACTTCAAATGATAAAAGTGATTATTTACTAGAAAACATTGTATACCGTTCACAGTCCACACATAAAAATGGTTGAATCCATTCAGTTTGAGCCGTGCACCGAGAAGTCCACCATGTTTCAACACATTAGATCGGTCCCGTCGATAAATGGGATTCCTACGTGGCTCGCACGAAACGCGACGAAATAATCACTATTTTTGAACACACAAATTGTTGAACTGTTTTAGTTTGTATCGCACGTCTTTATGTGTAGTTGAAGATGGAATTAATCAATACATCACAGATTTTTTGCAATAGCAAGGTGTTCTTTGTATTAGGGCGAGCGTCGCGGCGAAGCGTTGGCGCCGTGCGGTGGCGATGAGAACTATTGGAATGCGACCTGGAGGCCCGCTACGCATGCGGCGCGACACCCCTCCCGCCCCACGCCCCCCACCTCTCGCCGTTTACCGTCGCGTTCAAGCTTATGCGAGCTTTCGTTAGAGTTTTATTGAAGACCGAAATCTATAATTTTGTTAGCTTTTATAGAAATTTCTAGAAGTTTTGAACAGGAATGCACATTGAAATTTGTTTATTCCTCTAATAAAAATACTGTTTTAATTATTTACTAATGTTTTTCTTTTATGTTTGTGTTAGGGAAAATATGAAAAATATATATCATAATGAACGCTCCAGGATCGCCATTGAAAAAGTGCATAGCCCCAAACAAGCCTAGCGTTGTGGTACTTACTTCTTTACGATTTTTTGTTGACTTATGACTTACGCCGACATGTAAATTATATTAAGCTTTTTTAAACTGGTTAATGCGATAACATTATACGGTGTTTTAACAAGATGCGACATTTAGTACTCATTTGATTGCTTTTAATGTATTTTCGTGTAAAAAGGACATGTTATAATTTATTTAGCAAATTATATATGATTTAATTACGGCTTATCGTGTTGAGTACATAATATTATTTCCTTAAAAAATATATAACGGAGGAATGAATAAGTAATACGTATTATATATACCTAATTGTATTAGAAAATATAATTCCAGATAATTATGATTTATTTAAAAGTTAACGCATTTACATATATTTTATATATTTATATACAACTAATAGATTACTTAATATTTTTAGAGCATATAATTAAAAAGAAATTGAAATGCACATATTTAAAAAAATTGCTTTATTTTCGTTCTAAATTACTATTTATTGTATTATTTGTTTTTAATATATAACACCTGTTATAATTATTATTTATATAGATTTATAGGCCATTTATATGTGTCTCCGCGACACATTACAGTATATTGACAGGTTGTTTAGTAGATAATATGGTTGACCGTTCGTGTTTCGGTACTAAATGCGATGTTTTCAAAATAATAACAATATAATAAATGATGCTGTATAAATGAAATAACTATATACAATAAAATATAAATAATAATAGTGTAAATAAAATTTTATTAATTTTAGTTTGATAGTCTTCAACATTTTTTTATATATTTAACTGTACTTTATTATGTTTTTTTAGGGGCGAATGGGACTCTTTTCACTTTCGCGGGGAGAGTGGGTACGTATATGCTGTGAGGGGTGAAATATACGGGGCAAACGGGTGCGAGACCCAATTATAACGTTTACAGTTTATATTATCCCCACCAATCATAATTTCTATGAACATTTCATTTAGAAATTAGGAGCATTGTTCATTATGCAAAATTGTAATTTAATAAATTATAATATAAATAAAGCCAGTAAAAATAACTGCTCATTAGTTACTCCGATTATATTTAAATACCGCCGCAAATTTTAATTAAAATATGAATTATTATCACTTAATTATACATAATATTTTAATTAATATGTAAATTAAGTTTTCCTAATCCGTGATGATTATTTAATCGTAGTAATTAATAATATTAGGTTAATCGTTTTGTTTTATGTTCATTTTTGCCTGTTGTTTAGCGGTTACAGTAGCATATGGACGCTTGCAATACAAGGTGTATAGCTCATCTGTAGCTACAATTACCGCTAACTCCTCTGAACCTTACTGGTGACCTCATTCTCTCTCACAGGAGCCCTCCAAGGAGTTCTTACTTGGATACTGTATTCTAATCAATTGAATTATAATATTATCATATATTACAGAAGCGAGTGAAGTAAGTAAGGACTGCGTCTTATGGCGCTCGGTTCTCTCTGCCTACTTGCAAGGGACCTGGCGTGAAGATATACTTACATACATACATTATCATACAATAATATATAAGACTTAGCTCCTTATTCTTCTTTCTATCGTTATCCATTTTTCTAAATAATTAGGATTAACGGAACCGCTACCTAAGCTTAAGGATTTGGCGAACATACTGTTTTTTATATGTAGCGAATGCCGTTCACAACCCAAAAGGAAAACCAGATCCTTCTTAGGTTAGGTCACATGTCTTTTGATATATAATTTCTTGGATGTGTAGGTTTCCTCTATGTTTTCCTTCACCACCGAGCAAGGACTAATTATAAATATGTACATAAATCCGAGGGTTCATTAAGAAAGCATAAGGCGCATCAAAGCAGCCTGTCTAGGCAAGTACCTCCACCTCACAGAAAACTGCAGTCAAATAACAACTCCCTAGCGGATTGTCGTGATCCAGCGTGTGAGTGAGCTCACCAGTAAACTCCTAAGCAGCAGGTATCACGCTAGTCTTACTACATTACAAGCGTTCATAGGCTATTGTATCCGCTTTACATTAGGTGGGACGCATTCTTGGATGCCTCCGCTCGTTGTATATAAAAAAATGTATGCCATTACATCGGCTTGCTGAAACTAATAGATCTTATGTTGTAAATTGTATTCGATTCTATAATAAATTACCTGAAACAGTTCTGTCCTTGCCTGACAATATTCAAAAGGCACATCAAAAATACTCTATGTAAGAAGGGTTATTATAGAATCGATGAATATCTAACTGTATTAATATAGTTTTAATTGTACCACTTGATATCACTATATATACACTCATATCATTATATTTATTGTAGTATGTATAAGATGATTTGGAAATAAAGACTTATATTGGCAAGTTTCTTTCAGCATTTCTTCTTCGCCAATGGTCATTTGAAATGCTGGTAGATTAAAAAGACAAAAACTTAAAAAAAAAAATAAGATATAATATTGAGAATGTAAGACGTGTATGTAAGGATCTAAAAACAAAGAATTCTTACCTTTTAAAAATATATGAATTTAGTGGTACGTGGCCACACCACACACACACACCAGGATTCGAACCAAGTACCAGTTGATCACGACTCTTCCTTATTCACTAGGCTATCACAGGTACTTAAACAAGCCGCGTTATTGTGACATTTAGGTTCATTCATGTCAAATTTCTCTTTATACAACATCGATGTATGTGCTCGGTTCTCTCTGCCTACCGCGCAAGGGACCTGGCGTAAACATAAACATACATACATACAACATCGATGGGACATGGTTTCCGTCCCCAGGGAATTTGCAACACAAGGAGAATACCATACGCCTAGCCACACACTACTAACGTACAATATCATACACTTTTTTGCACCAAAAGTAAAATACATAAGAAAAGAACAATAACAAAGTACACATACAACGGCGGTGTTATCGCGATGCGATCTCTTCCATACAACCTTAGAGTAGAGGAGAAGTGAACAAACAAGGTAGCGTGGCGCACAGCATAACTTAAACGAAATAAAGTAATTATATTAATAAATACACAAACATAACTACGTATGTTATATATAACCAAGTATGCATATACACACAATTCATCAAAATGACGAATACATTGATTAAAATATACACACACTAAATGAGACTGAGGGGAAATAAGAAAATAATGCTAATTACATAATGTTAAGGGAAAGATAATGAAGTTTGACAAGATGTTTGAAGGATTGAAGTGAATGAGCATTCCGGATATCGAAAGGCAGAGCATTCCACAGGCGCACTGCTTCAACCGAGAACTCCTCAGGAGCTTACTGGTGACCTCATTCCCTCGCAAAAACATAACAATCTTCCACATAGTTCATATTTGACCGCGGCCTTCTGTGCCGTGGAGGTACTCTCCAATTTTCGATGCATCGTACTTCGTCTTTTTCAGCAGAGAGTCGTTTGTTAACTAGCATGGTGCTCCATGCACAGGTGAGGTGGATTTTGACTCTATAATGTACAGATGAAGTCGACTTAACTATTAAACTGTCCTATAGAATCACTTTTCGATACCAGTAACGCCATCTAGTTTCAATTTCAAACATTAAACTTGTAGTCACGTGTTCTTTGTTACAACATATTATTTGTTCCATTAATTATTAAGAGAGCTCGATAACGTCATTGGGCGTGTCATTCTAACCGAATACGCGGGTTAAGCAACGTCCACCGCAGCCTGTCCATACATGGGTTTGTCTATCTCGAGCTTCTTCGTGCTTCGGAGGTCATTGTTAAACTATCAGTCCCGGCTGTTGTTGATAAATGACAGTCGCTACGCTAAGTCAGTGTCCCTCGGGCGGCTTGAAGACACTGGCTTCCGCCAATCCGCATTTGAGCAGCGTGGTGGAGTATGCTTTTAACCCCTTAACGTGGAGACCCGTATCCCTTCAGTGGGATGAATAAGGGTTGATGTGGTATTTATTACCTCCTAACGTCGTATTAAAAAAAAATAGTACGAAATAAATATTTTAGTCACTTGTAATTATTATTCGTTCATAGGTTAGTTAAGATGTTTACATAAGAGACAGTCTTCCTTCCAAGCGCGATCTCGTTTCCTAATTCTTTAGGATTAGGGGTCCGATAGCCTAAGCCTAAGGATTTGGCGAAGACACTGATTTTTACATGGAGCGACTGCTTTCAGAACTTCACAAAACAGGCGGAATACCAGTTCCTTCTTAGATTAGGCCACACGTCTTTCTGAGACATAATTTCTTGTACTCCTCACGACGTTTTGCTTCACCGCAAGAGATTTTTTTTTTGACCATGAAAATTGATGAGTCACAAAAGAAGGACTGACCCACACCCAGGTGTGCGTAAGACAATCTTCCGTGAGGGGCACCGTCCGGTCCGCATGGGAGGGGAGGTGGTCAGATCTTGCATAGATAACCATTTCGGGAGACCGAACTGATTATGTCAGATACTTACTGACTAAAACACCACCTTGGGACTGTCTTTAGCCGGGAGGGCTATAAAGGCTTCATGATAATTACATTAAGGTGATGTCAGGGGCCCCAGGAACCGGCGAGCGCGCATGAAAAGAGCTATGAATGTCACAGAAGCGAGTAAAGTATGTAAGGACCGCGTCTTAAGGCGCTCGGTTCTCTCTGCCTACACCGCAAAGGACCTGGCGTGAAGATATACATACGTACATGATAATTACAAATATGTACAAGCCCCCACCAGGATTCCAGTCAGGGACTGTCGTTTAATTTTAATAGGGTGACGAGCTCGGTGGCTCAGTCGTGAATGACGCGACTTTGACACCAACGCTCGTGGGCTCGATTCCCACACAAGGCAAACATGTGTGTGCATAAACATGTCTGTTTGTCTTGGTCTGGATGTTTTAAGAGAGGTAGGGCGCATCAAAGCAGCCCGTCTGTGGAAGTAGCTCAGGTGGAGCTACGGCCACAGAAAACCGCAGCCAAATAATAACTCCCTAGAGGGGTGTGTATTCCTGCGTGTGAGTGAGGTCATCAGTAAGCTCCTAAGCGCAAGCGTTAATATGGTGCAGTACCCGCTTTACATCAGGTGGGCCGTATGCTTGTATGCCTCCCGACGTAGTATAAAAAAATAGAGTTCTTCATCCACGGTACTATCACTAAAAAGGTACTTGATGGCATTCTTAAACATATATTTTAATCCGGTAGCGTATCAATAAGCCCACAGATTTTGACCTTATCGTAAACAAACAGACAGATTCGATGTTTACTTTAATCCATATGTAAACTTGTAACCGTGTTCGACATGTTTACATACATGATAAATAACAAGGGTAAAGGATTTTAAGTGGGTTACTATCATCGTTTTTTAGGGTTCCGTACCGCAAAAGGCAAAACGGAACAAAGTGTGTTGTCCGTTGGCCAAGAACCTTTTTCTCAGGAACGGGCGGAGCTATCAATCTAAAATTAATATCAAATACTCAGCTATACAATCCCTTCGAGCAGTAAAAAAATAAAATTTCTAAGTCAACTCAATCAAAAGATACTGCTGTTTATGCCTCGTTTACAAGTATATTTTGACACTCGCAAGGGAATCTAAACCTACCTATAGGATACTTCCCGTTGACCTAGAATCATGAAATTTGGTAAGATGCAAGGTCACGTAGCACAAATTAAGGAAAAAATCAGAAAGCCGTAAATATGTAGGTAGTTACATCATATGTTTTTTGCGAAATTATTTTTTGGAAATATTTACTTGCGGAACCCTCGGAGAGCGAGTCGGACTCGCCCTTCACGGCTTTTTATATATACCACTAAGGCGTCAAAGCAGCATATGACCTACGTGATGGTAAGCAGTTACGGTAGCGTATGGACTCTTGCAACACGAGGGGTGTATTCGTGCGTTGCCAACTAAAAACCTCTTCACTCCGCTGGAGTCAATACAGCCCTCATCAAGACATGATGCGGCGTATTGAAATCTGGATCAACAATTAGAAAAGTTGCTACATTAGCAGCTGAGGTAGCAACGTATAAGATATGGACCGCTTCACACAAGATGAACCTCACATCGCTGTTTTTTTTATACAACGTCGGGAGGCGTCCATGCCTATAGTCCACCTGATGTAAAGCGGTACCGTTGCCTGTGAATGCTTGTGATATTTAAGTATCACTCACGCAATGCCACCTCTGCTGCTAAGACAGCACTCCTTAGGAGCTTACTGGCGACCTCACTCACACGCAGGGCATTATTTGACTGCGGTTATCTGTGAGGTGGTCGTCCTTCCGCAAACGAGCTACTTTGATGCGCCCTACCTCTCTTAAAAACAATGAGACAAACAGATATGTCCATGCACACAAATGTTTGTCTTGTGTGGTTATCGAACCCACGAGCGTTGGTGTCAAAGTCGCGTTATTAACGCGCCACCGAGCTCGTCATCGCCGCTATCCATCGACTTACCTACGTCGCTATCTCACCCAACATGTGTTACAAATAACGTGTTTTTGGATTAATAATAATAAAAGACCGGGGTTAACCACCCGTGATTAAAGAAAAACATAAATAATAAGAATAAATTTATTTCACAGAAAGAACATTACATTTTACAGATTTGCTGGCGGTCCCCACACTAGGTCAAGCCTGTCTCGTGGTTCTGTACATACTTGTTACGATGAAGGAAAAAGAGTAAGAAACCCGCGCATCCACGAAAATATATTTCGAAAGATGTGTGACCTCACCTAAGAAAGGTTTTGGTTACCCTCTGGGTTTTGGAGATCTGATGGCAGTCGCTCTAAACCAGTTGAGAATGCGCAACCTTGCATTGCCATAGTAACACCTGGCTCGTCAATTATATAAGAATTCAATTTTTTTTTAATTGTCGGCCTATTTGACCATGTTCCTTAAGAGATAGGAACGGTGTTCCTGAACATTCCTATTCTACTTTTTTATGCTGAATCCGAATCTGAAGTCAAAATTCGAATATTCGAAAAAAAGCGACCGACACATACACATACAAACGCACACACAGACAAACGAACCCACAAACAAACATATAGATTTCATAGTTAATAGATTCAGGCGTTATTTTGCGAAAGTCAAATTTACATGCAATTTGATCTAACCTGCTTTGTGTGCACACAGTTAGATCAAATTGCATATAGATTTCATATAAGAACGGTGTTCCTGATCAGTATCTTCGCTATATCCTTAGGCTTAGGTGGCGGACTCCGCCAATCCTAATCGATTAGAAAACGGGATAACACTAAGAAGAAAAAGCTCCGACGTAAAAAAAATAGCATAAACAAGCAGATATTTATAAGGTACATACATGTATACACTTTAAAATTTAACAACACATTAGTAACATTAAACTCGCATGTTTGTTTGTTTACTTTATTGATTGTGGGCTCAGGTTGAGGATACACCGGCTCGATTTCCTTTTAAAACTAATAAAACTTTATTAATTTAATAAAACATTGAACCACAAATGGTAATAGTTTTAACAACTCACGAGAGGGCTGTTGTGTCCCTGCGTGTAAGTGAAGTCACGTGTAAGCGTTGCTGTCCCAAGAGTTGCTGTGTAAGCAGCAGAGGAGGCATCGCGCGAATGATACTTATAATATCTCAAGCGTTAATAGACTACGGTATTCACTTTACATCAGGTGGGCCGTATGCTTGTATACCTCCCGACGTAGTATAAAAAAAATGAAGAGCAGAACAATGGATATGAAGATAAATCCATTGAAGCTTGCATCTTAACCGACATTTTAGGGTCACAGCAGCCATCTCACACCATTTGAACCAAGAAGCCGATATTCGTGACGTCGTCCTTGACGTCGCAATCAATGGCAACGCGTGGAGGACATATCCCAAATACTTACACCGATCCATGGGCTCGACCGTGTTTCGTCAATGCGGAGAGGTGTGGCATCTGTGGTATTACAGGCCAAGTACGCGGTCTTCGCCACGTACTTTCTGACCGTCGTACATAAGTAAACTTTGTAAAAATAATTAGTCATTCACGCGTCGCACCCGGCCCCTTCATACCCTTCATACATTCACCAGGCCCCCGCCAGCGTAAAATCATCAGCCTACATGAGCTACCACGGCGGTTGCTTATATCTATGATGCTGTCCAACACAATGTGCAATATTACACTGAATATAAACCCCCAACAATGATCGAGAAGGGCTGTGTGTTGCCAACAGCAAACTTAATTATGAAATCGAGATATTTCAAATTCTTTATTTGCCACTGGTGACTTGTGGGTACTTTGACACATCTTGCGTTTTTAAATTATACTCGTAGTAATATTTTTAAGCTACCAGCATTTCCGAAATGACTGTTAGCGACAAAGAAATACTGAAAGAAACTTGCCATATAGGTATCTTTTCAAATCGATGAGGTCATATAGTAACATTAAAGACAAAATGATTGCCTAAGCTGAATCATTTGCAGATATCTTTATCTGTCGCATATTCATCATTTTTTTTATATATTACTATATATATTACATTATATATATATATATATATATATTAGTCGGAAGGTATATAAGCATACGGCCCACCTGATGTAAAGCAGTTACTGTAGTCTATTAACGCTCGTAATATATTAAGTATCATTGGCGCGATGCCTATCCTGCTGCTTACACTGCAACTCCTTAGGATCTTACTAGTGACCTCACTCACACGCAGGTACACAATAACTCTTCAGGGAGTTGTTATTTGGCTGCGGTTTTCTGTGAGGTGGAGGTACTTTGACCCCAGACGGGCTACTTTGATGCGCCCTACCCCTCTTAAAACATCCAGACCAAGACAAACAGACATGTTCATGCACACAAATGTTTGTCTTGTGTGGGAATCGAACCCACGAGCGTTGGTGTCAAAGTCGCGTCATTCACGACTGAGCAACCGAGCTGGTCAAAACTATAATAAGCCATAATCATTTCTATAATAAGCCTTTTTACACACAGTATTCTGATGTGTATTTTAAAGACAATCTCTCGGTGTGCCGCTGGTGTGAAGCATCAATGCTTTTAGCGTTGTTTAGAATGCCAATAATACCTTAGTTGTTTGGTTTGCATCGACCTGCGATACGGATAAAGCATTTTTTGCAACTGAGATCACGTTTTAGGGTTCCGTATGTATAAATGGACCATTATAAGATTGTCACCGCCAAGCAAGTGATAATTAGAAATATGTGCTTAAATCCGAAAAGACGAATTTAGTGGTACATGCCAGGATTCGAATTGGGGACCTGGCCGTTCAATATGGCTTTTACATTAAAAAGTTAGCGCATTATTCTAAAGATTCCTGAAGATTTAAGATGAAATTAGCCTTTCAACTTTCAATACCGGGTAAGTAAGTCTGAATAGTTTTCATTTTGTGAAGCGGAGGATATTTCCATTCCCGGTAATTTGATGTCGAGAATCTAATCGTTATTTTCTTTGTTCATTGCAGACTGTAAGGTTCGGTCGCAAGCACCGTCTTAATTCGAGGTTATAATAGCTCCGTGCTGCAAAGTATCCCGTAGCCCGCAGTTGTTGGTCGTCCACATGTATACATAGGTGCAGGTGCAACGCTGGTTTCTTCTTATCATAACACCCGACGCACCGTTTACATCAGGTGATCAATCTTAATATTTCGGATTTATTTTTGTAAAGTGTTGTATTAACTCCTCTTCCTTTAGACAAAAAGTTTTGACTCAATCATGCACTCAAAAGTAACTAGATCCTGTACATATGTACACCTGCTTTATAGATCATATGATATTATGGATAGACCTAATGTAGTAGGTAGATTTAAGTGCACATGTAATCTAGGTTAAGGCATCACAACCTAGACTAGATGAATATATATATATATATATATATATATATATATATATGCTGTCCATATGAAAGGAAATTTGTTTACTTTTTAATTATATTAGAATGTGCCATGTAGAACATGGACATCTGAAAGTTAACTTAGTTTGTTATTAATTGTGTCTGGAAGCGACTGTAAAGAATAAATATATGATTACATTCGCATAATATCAGTTTGTATATTATTATGTTATACCTTCCTGATGGGTTTAGTTTTATCAAGTGGCACCCTTTCTTTCTCTTATCTATAGTCTTTGATACAGACTAGATTATTAACATACTGGTTCTGGCCTGCAAAATAACCCCAACACATAGGGTTCTCATGCTCTGCCGACATATCAGCTACCCTACTGATTCTTACTGTCACAACTGTTATAAATTAAACAATAAGCGCTGACCATTCCATTTTACCCCCGACACGTACCCCTGAATTAATTCACTGCGTATAATCAGTCTTATCGGTTCTCCATAGGTTAATTCCTTCATTGAGAGTTCAAGACTTGACTGGACTTGACGCAAAATTATAGATATACTTTTTTTATTACCACTAAGGTGGCAAACAAGCTTACGGCCTGCCTGATAGTAAGCAGTTACCGTAGCCTATGGACATTTGGAATACCAGGGGTCACTCTTGCGTTGGCGACCATGTAAGAACCTCTTCCCGCCTTTCTTGAAGAACCCCATACTGTAGTCCCTTAGGAATACCTCGGCATGCTCAGTCCACAACTTAATAGTTCTCGGTAGAAAGCTTCTCAGGGACCGCACAGTACGCAACCATTGTGGTTCCAGTGTATGAGGGTGAACTCCCAGCCGTCGGCGAGCTGTGCGATTATAAAATAAGCTGTTGGCGTCAAATCGAACAATTCCTCAAAACACAACCTATCAACTGCCAACTAGACCTAGTCCGTAGCCCAATTTTCTCAACTGCAAAGTTGAGTTTGTTCCTCTGTTGAAGAAGAATTTAAGTCGCATACAACTTATATTGATACGGAACCCTCAGCATACCAGCCCCGATTCGCACTTGGCCAGTTTTTACATGACTCACACAAAACAGAGTTTAATGAGCTCATGTATCTGTGATTGTAGGACTGCCCCCACAATTTTTTTATACAACTAGATTGGTAAGCAAGCATGCGACACGCATTACATGGGAAGCGGTCACCTAAGGCTGTTTCGTCACAGTACCCAGTAATTTCTCTGCCATATCTCACCCTTCAAACCGGAACACAGCTATATATATATATATATATATATATATATATATATATATATATCACTCGCGCGATGCCTCCTCCGCTGCTTACACTGCAACTCCTTAGGAGCGTACTGGTGACCTCTTTGATGCGCCTCTAGGGAGAAGTTATGTTGCTGCGGTTTTCTGTGAGGTGGAGGTACTTCCCTAGACGGCCTGCTTCGATGCGCCCTACCTCTCTTAAAAATATCCAGACCAAGATAAACAGTTATGTTCATGCACACAAATGTTTGTCTTGTGTGGGAATCGAACCCACGAGTGTTGGTGTCAAAGTCGCGTCATTCACGACTGCGCCACCGAGCTATATATATATATATTTAAATGTAGCTGCTTGGCGGTAGAAATAGGTGAGACAGAGGTACCGACGCAGACGACTTTTGTACAAAGTTTCCCTCTGGTTAACATGGTGAATCGACGATTGGGTAAAGACTGCAAGGGGCCGGTAGATGCAAGTAGCATATAACTGACCCTCGTAAAAGTCTAGTGGGGAAGCTTCAGCCATGCAATTCTGTAAGAGCAAACATCCTTACATCCTCGGAAACATCGGCTGTTATAGCCTTGAACACAAAATTACAATTCCTTAGTGTCGCTTTTCATGGTCGTACGACACTAGCGCCGCAAGGCTGCGTTTAGAATTGGAATTCTACAAGGCAAACAGCCTAGCGTACGCTTACAGCCTTATAGAATACCAAATAAAAAGCCGTGATCGCAGTAGAATATGTCAAAGCTGTGACATCTGTGATCACAGCGACGCACACAGCCATTACGAGTCGCTTAGAGAATTGCATGGCAGTTTAGTAGCGCATGCGCATATCCATCTGCTGAAATGATGATGATGATTATTTACAATAAATAAGTATTGTCCGACAAATTAAACAGCATTATTAATTTATTATTCGTATTCTGACGAGCTCGGTGGCTCAGTCGTGAATGACGCGACTTTGACACCAACGCTCGTGGGTTCGATTCCCACACACGACAAACATTTGTGTGCATGAACATATCTGTTTGTCTTGGTCTAGATATTTTTAAGAGAGGTAGGGCGCATCGAAGCAGGCCGTCTGGGGAAGTACCTCCACCTCACAGAAAACCGCAGCCACATAACAACTGCCTAGAGGCGTATCAATGAGGTCACCAGTACGCTCCTAAGGAGTTGCTGTGTAAGCAGCGGAGGAGGCATCGCGCGAGTGATACTTAATATATCGCAAGCGTTAATAGGCTACGGTACCCGCTTTACATCAGGTGGGCCGTATGCTTTTATGCTTCACGACGTAGTTTAAAAAAAAAGTATACCTATCGAATTTACGCTCGGTTCTCCCTGCCTACCCCGCAAGGAATTTGGCGTGAAGTTATGGATCATCACATCAACCCTTACTCATCCCATTGCTGGGATACGGCCTTCCCTTCAACTGAAGGGATTTAGAGTATACTCCGCCACGCTGCCCAATTGCGATTTTTTTTTGTATACTACGTCGGGAGACATACAAACATATGGCCCACCTGATGTAAAGCGGGTACCATAGCCTATTAACGCTTGTAATATGTTAAGTATCACTCGCGTGATGCCTCCTCTGCTGCTTACACAGCAACTCCTTGGGAGCTTACTGGTGACCTCACTCACACGCAGGAACACAACAACCCTCCAGGGAGTTGTTATTTGGGTGCGGTTTTCTGTGAGGTGGAGGTACTTCCCCAGACGGCCTGCTTTGATGCGCTCTGCCTCTCTTAGGATTAGCGGAAGCCAGTGTTTTCAAGCCGCCCGAGGGCTACTGACTTAGCTTAACGACTATTATCTATCGACAACAGCCGGGACCGACGGCTTACTGTGCCCTCCGAAGCGGAGAAGTTATGGAGGGATAGATAGAAATTACACAGCGCCATCTAGTCCCAAAGTAAGCGAAGCTTGTGTTATGGGTATTAGATAACTCATAAACATATGCAAATATATATATTTTTCTAAATATATACGTACTTATACTAGATAGAAAATATCCAGACCAATACAAACAGAGATATTCGTCAACACAAATGTATGTTCTGTGTGGGAAATTAACCCACGATCTTAGTGTCAATGTAGTGTTACTAACCACTGCGCCACCGAGTTCGTCAAGTATGTTTGTATGTATTTTATTCCACCATAAGTTCTAAACGCCTGAACAGATTTAGACGTTTTAGATATTATTTCTTTATAAGAAGAGGTAGGGCGCACCAAAGTCTAGGGAAGTACCTCCACCTCACAGGAAGGCACAGTCGAAAATAATAATTCACTAGAAGATTGTATAAGAGAGGTAGGGCGCACCAAAGTCTAGGGAAGTACCTCCACCTCACAGGAAGGCACAGTCGAAAATAATAATTCACTAGAAGATTGTATAAGAGAAGTAGGGCGCACCAAAGCAGCCTGTTTGGGGAAGTACCTCCACCGCATAGAAAACCGCAGGCAAATAACAATTCTCTGGTGGTTTATTGTGTTCCTGCGAGTGAGTGAGCTCACCAGTAAGCTCCTAAGGAGTTACCGTGTTAACAGCAGGTGTATACCATTGTCCGAGTGATACTTAAGAGTTTGCTAGCGTTAACCACTTTGCGTCAGGAAAGTCGTATGCTTGTACGTCTCCCGACGTTGTATAAAAATAATGTTGTGTTCCTACGAGTGAGTAAGGTTACCAATAAACGTAAGAGTTGTTGCGTCAGCAGTAGATGTGCTACTGCGCAAGCGATATTGAAGGTGCAAGCGTTAACCACTTTACGTTACAGTAGTATGCTTATTTGCCTTTCGACGTTGCATAAAAAAAGCTAGGCTTTTCATCGTGCACGTTCGCCTGTTCCTACGGCTCCTGACATCACTTATAGCATGTTTAAGAGTGGTAGGGTACATTAAAGCAGCCCGTATGGGGAAGTACTTCCACCGCACAGAAAACCGCAGCCAAATAACAACTCCCAAGAGTGTTGTTGTATGCTGCGTGCGTGTGAAGTAAGCCCAGTAAGCTCCTGAAGAGTGCTAGCAGCGTTCATAGTTTACGGTAACCGCATTACATCAGGTGGGTAGTGTGTTTGTAAGCCTCCCCACGTTGTATATAAAAGAAAATATGTTACACAATTGCAATCAAAAGGTTGTTACAAATATGCGCACATTTTCTTGGTACCTGATTGTTTATAAACAAATGCACCGGGATTTGCGCACAGCCGTGAGAAATCCGCGTCGATGGATTTCCTTGAATACACTGCTGACGTTTTGAGCATGTGTCACGATAGTAGAGACACCATTCTGCCGCCGAAGCAAAATTCTTCGGCCGAATTTACGCTTCGGTGAATCCCGCATCTATGATGGAGATGACGAAAAACACAAAAATCGAGTGTGCTTTACCACACGACTGAAGTAAAATTTCTTTAGCTCCATAGTGCGATACAGATAATAGCCTGCACTGTGTCTTAGATATACGAAATTTAACTCGCTATAAGAGGAAGAGAGAAAGAAAATGTGTGCTCGTACCTCTCTCTCTTGCCCCTACAGTAATAGGTATACGAAACATAACTCTCTCTGTTTCTATCTTTAATAACTTATATCTTCCTCTCAACTTCCGTTCGCCTCGCCCGATCACACTTTTCGTAACGTTCTCGTCACGCATTCACCAGCGTACTCCGCAAGTCAAGCGTGCGTAAAGAAGTTTTACTTCATTAATCTATATTTTTTAAGGCATACAGTTGCGTCGCCCCTCTTCCCCTTGGGCGATCGTTTCCGATGAAGCCTTCTCGGCTAAAGGCAGTCCCTAGGTAGCGTTTAGTCAGTATGAGTCTGTCATTTTTTTAATCTGTGTCGGGTCGCATACAAGGATACGGCCCACCTGATGTAAAGTGGTCACCATAGCCTAGTAACACTTGTAATATGTTAAGTATCACTCGCGCGATGCCTCCTCTGCTGCTTACACAACAACTCACTCACACGCAGGAACACAACAACCCTCTAGGGAGTTGTAATTTGACTACGGTTTTCTGTGAGATTGAGACACTTCACCAGACGGGCTGCTTTGATGCGCCCTACCTCTCTTAAAAACATCCAGACCAAGATAACACACATTCAGCCGGTTGAAAGGGCATTCATGAGGATTCACCATCTCCCTCCCTCGACTAGCCCCCAGAAGAATGACTAAGGCACCATTTTAGTGAGTTAGACTTTCTTTCATGTGTCGTCGTTTACGTTGGGCGTAAAAAAGTGTGCTTACAAGTTGCAAACAAATGCAACAGAGAAATGTTCGTCGATGTGGTTCCTTAAAAATACTGATGACACTTTGAGCACGTGTCACGTTACGATAGTCGAGACATCTTTGTGTCGCCGAAGTAAAATTCTTCGGCCGAATTTTTGCTTCGGCGAGCCCCGTAACTGTGATAGACATGCCGAAAACTAACCGAATAATCTATATTTTTTTATACAACATCGGGAGGCATACAAGTCACCTGATGTAAACGGTTATCATGATACCACTGCTGCTAACACAGCAACTCCTTAGGAGTGTACTGGTGACCTCACTGACCCGCAATAACACAACAACCCTTCAGGGAGTTGATATTTGGCGGCGGTTTTCTGTGAGGTGGAGGTACTTCCCCAAACGGGCTGCTTTGATGCGCCCTACTCCTCTTTAAATATTACAGTTTCTACTTAAAATGATTTTTCTAAAATCTTTATATACTGAAAGATTTTAGATCAAAAATAGCATGATGTAGGAACCAGTTAATATTTATATTCGAGATTAGATGATTCTGTATGTTTGCTTGTAATGGTTAAACTCAAAAAAATCCTAAACCGATTTTAAAAATTCTTTCACATACAGAACCTAAGAAGAATATTTGCTGATAATGTTGCAGCAAGCTTACTTCTTCTTAGCCGTTTTCAACTAGTAGGGCCTTCTTCATTTTATGTCATCTATTTAAGTCTTGGGCAATCTCCAGACTTTTAGGTTATACTAAAATACTGCAACTGCACTGCAGCGCGGCGTGTGTCAAAATGCGTACATTTTGACGTTTTGTTAAGCGATCTGATAGCAGCGACGTTTAACGAACCGTCAAAACGTACGCATTTTGACACACGCCGCGCTGCTGTGCAGTTGCAGTTTTTTAGTAGAATCGTCCTGCTGTTGGCGTTTCTATCCCCACGGTCCCCGTTCTCTGATCCACGCATTCCTTATACGACTATCTATAGTGATAGCCTAGTAGATTAAGAGCCGGCCTTGTTACGAACAGGTTCCCGGTTGGAATCCCGGCATGTAACAAATTCGTGTTTTCGAATTTATGTACTCATATTTGTGATTGTCACTTGCACGGCGGCGATAGAAAACCATACGTTCAAGAAATTATATTTCGAAAGACGTGTGACCTTACCTAAGTCAGGCCTGGTTTTCACTCTGGCTTGTCTCCACAAGCCAGAGTGAAAACCAGGCCTGACTTAGGTAAGGTCACAACACAACAAGGTCTGACGGCAGTCGCTCTTTGTAAAAATCAGTAGCTTTGCCAAATCCTTACGCTTAAGTAGCGGACCACGACAATTCTAATGGCGACGAAGAAAAAGTTCTCTGGGCTATTATGAGTTTGTTTATGTCCTCTTTAGTCCATAAGTGTGCTCTCTGTCGATTTGATCTTAATTTTCACAGCAAATTCAATTTTGGAGTAGACTGCCCAAGGTAGTTTTAAGTGTCAATAGATTGACCTGGTACATGGTATTAGTCCTATCTACCTATAATTTCACGCCAAATTCCTCGCGGGGTCGGTAGAGGAAGCCGAGCGCCACACGACTCGATCATTCCTGAACTCAAAACCTGGAACCTCTTCAACTTCGTATGGACATTGGCTCGCTAAGCTAAGTATTTTACCGCCTTTACCATGGCGAGTGCTCTGAAGAACTGTTTTCCCTTATCCCATCCTCTCCCTTCCGTCATAGAACCACACGTGAAGGCTCGCGATGTCATTGTTCCACTGTTAAGAACATTTCTTCGCGTACCAAAGAGTTCCTACCTTCCTACAATATGGGATCCTTCAAACAAAGCGTGAGAAGCATCTTGCGGGTCAGTATGGCAGCGTCAACTAACAAGACCCTGTAGTCTTTTGTCAGTTGCCGTTGCGATTTAGGGTCCTCTTCCACTTACCATCAGGCGAAGCGGAGCCAATATGCTGAGCTTACATAAAAAAAATATTAAACACCTCACTCGCTCCTTTAATATTCATTGCATACATTAGACGAGCTCGGTGGCGCAGTGGTGAAACGCGTTGTTACGCTACTTTGTCACCAACGCTCGTGGGTTCGATTCCCACACAGGACAAACATTTGTGTGCATGAATATGTCTGTTTGTCTTGGTCTGGGTGTTTTCTATGTATAATAAGTATGTATTTACAAAAAAAAATGTATTTACGTATGTTTATCACTTGTCTAGTACCCATAACACAAGCTTCGCTTACTTTGGGGCTACGTGGCGCTGTGTAATTTGTCCGACAATATTTATTTATTTTATTGCACATCACCTTCTGATAAAACACGATGAAGTTGGTCATGGTAGGTAAGTCTTGGCCTTCCTCGGCTCCTACATCCTTCTACTTTTGTATCGTATATCTATTTCGTAATTATTTACTCCGGCATTCTTTCTACATGTCCGAATCAACGGAGCATGCCACTTCTTATTTTAACACCGACACTTTCTTTCAGACCAACTCTTCCTCTCACGTCGTCATTACGAACGCGGTCAGCAAGCGTTATGCCACAAATTTTGCGCAATGCTCTCCTCTCTACCGTATTTATTCTACTTTCATGCTCTCTCTCTGGGATACCCAGCTATCACTTCCATAAGTTAGCGTTGAGATTAGCACCGCGTTGTGTACAGCGAGCTCTGATCTATTTATAACTTCACACTAAATTGTTCCTTCTAGTTTCGCGTTGTATCTGTTTCGTTATTATTTGTTCTTATTTTAACACCGACACTCTCTTTCAGACCAGCTCTGTTTCTAACATCATCATTGAGAATATTAATATTAGTCCTTGTTCAACTAAACAGTTTCTACTTATGAATTAGATAATTATATCATGTACATAATTATCCTCTAATTTAGAAACTATTTAGTCCATTTCTCTTTAAATTATTCAAATCGGACCGTTCGTTTAGAAGTCACATGAACACAGAACAGAATAGAGATGAACATTTATTGTTTTATTTCCATATATATAGTATATTTTTTATACCACTAAAGTGGCAAACCTAAGTATACACATATACACCTGACCATAGACTACTTCCAATAACAAATTTCCTCTAAAATACCTCAACGCCTGAAGAGCAAGGTCTTCGAACAGCGTGTGTTGCCAGTGATGACATACGGAACTGAGACGTGGCCCTTCACTGCGGGCCGTATGGGGAAGCTCAAGGTCGCTCAGCGTGCTATGGAAAGAGCTATGCTCGCGGTTTCTCTGCGTGACAGAATCAGAAATTAGGATATCCGCAGTAGAACGAAGGTAACCGACATAGCCCAAAGGATAAGCAAGCTAAAGTGGCAGTTTATACTGGCCACAGTTTGTAGAACCAACAACCGCTGGGGAAGAAAGGTTCACGAATGGCATCCCCATACTGGTGCACGCAGTGTGGGACGACCCCCCACTAGATGGGGAGATGACCTCAAGAGGTTTATATGGAGCCGATGACTGCAGGTAGCAAAAGATCAAGACGAATGGCAGTCTAGAGGGGAGGCCTATGTTCAGCAGTGGACGAATACGGGTTGAGATGATGATGATTTTTTTTAATACAACTAGATTGGCAAACAAGCATGCGGAGCGCATTAGATGGTAAGCGGTCACCACAGCCTATTGACGCTCGCGACACCACGGCGATGTTAATCACGCGTTGCCAATCTTGTGACCTAAGGCTGTTTCGTCACAGTACCCAGTAATTTCTCTGCCATATCTCACCCTTCAAACCGGAACACAGCTAAGTATATAAATATATCTGCTCGGCGGTAGAAATAGGTGAGACAGAGGTACCCACGCAGACGACTTTTGTACAAAGTCTCCCTCTGGTAAAAATGATGATCATGATGAATCTGTTCATTGTCGTAAGAACATCAACCTTGTTATCTTTACTATCTACACTACAGAAGATGTAAATTGAGAAATGTCGAGATAGTAGTAAAGAACGTGGAAACTATAAAAGGAACCATTAGATTTTATCGATAAAATATTTAAATAACTGTGTGTGCTGATGTAGTGCTCGATGGCGTCGTTGCGCGTGTCATTCTAACCGAATACGCAGGTTAAGCAACTTTGACCGCAGCCTGTCTTGGATGGGATCCGAGGGCACGTTAAGCCATCGGTCCCGGCTGTTGTTGATAAATTTCATGATTATAGATCAACGGGAAGTACCCTATAGGTTTTGATTTCCTTGCGAGTGTCAAAATATGCACATAAATGAGGCATATACAGCCGTATCTTTTGATTTCGTTGAGACATAAGACAGACGGACAACAAAGTGATCCTACGTGTTTTGATTTTTCCTTTTGAGGCACGGAACTCTAAAACCGTAAATAAAACGGTATGGAACTCTTTTATCTTTGCCTATTTGTATATAGGGAAGAGCAATAACGTTTCTGCGCGAGAATCGAAGCTACGATCCGTATCATAATAGCCATCGTTGATCACTCACCGAAGACAAAAATATCTGGCGGCACAAACAAGAGTGAGTTACCATAAATATAACAGATGCAATTGTCATTGTACAAAAAAAATGTTACAGCCTTTCTTTGCCGTAATAATCACAATAAACAAAACTTTCTTCAATAAACCAACGGACCGACATCCTTTCTTTCAATATTGACAACGGACAAACCCCTTAACGATTACTTTACCTTACGTTTATGATTCACCCTTTCACACCTTTCACCCTTTTCAAAGTTGTACGAAACAAAAAGTTCGGTGACTCTTTAAAGCAATAAATTATTTTGTTAGTGTTATTTTGAGAAATGTTAATTATAGTTTAGAATGTTTATGAAAAGCTTTCGATATTATATTCGTGTTCAAATGCCATAATTTTGTACAATATTTTAAAAGTAAATATTTTTCACTTAGTTCTTCGAAATGTCTTTGTGCACTTTGGGGTGGATAAGGGGTTGCATTTTTTATAAAGACGTTGGGTTTTTTATACTACGTCGGGAGACATACAAGCATACCAGGTGTAAAGCGGGAACCGTATCCTATTAACACTTGAGATATATTAAGTATCACCCGCACGATGCCTCCTCTGCTGCTTACACAGCAACTCCTTGGGAGCTCACTGATGACCTCACTCACACGCAGAAACACTACAACCCTCTAGGGAGTTGTTTATTGGCTGCGGTTTTCTGTGAGGTGGAGTACCTCCACCCAGACGGGCTGCTTTGATGCGCCCTAACTCTCTTAAAACATCCAGACCAAAACAAATAGACATGTTCATGTACACAAATGTTTGCCTTGTGTGGGAATCGAACCCACGAGCGTTGGTGTCAAAGTCGCGTCATTCAACTGAGCCACTGAGCTCGTCAAAAAAAAGTTTGCATCTGACTTCATCTAAGCTATGGAGGAAATAAACATATGTTTATTTTTTCCCCCATAAACATACGACATACGACACATTCCCACATACGACAAACATTTGTGTGCATGAACATGTCGGTTTGTCTTGATCTGCGTGTTTTCTATGCATCATAAGTATGTATTTACAAAAAAAAATATTTACGTATGTTTATCAGTTGTCTAGTACCCATAACACAAGCTTCGCTTACTTTGGGGCTACATATGGCGCTGTTTTATTTATCCGACTATATTTTAAAAATATGCATATATCTGTTAAACCACTGGTCCTTCATTTGAATCCTGGTATGGGAATTACCATTAAATTCATACATACATACATATCATCACGCCTGTCTCCCATTGGGGTAGGCAGAGACTATGGAACGCCAGGTGCATCGATCCAAACATACCTCTCTTGCCTCTTCCACACGCATCAACTTCTTCTGGCATGCTCTTCAGTTTCGGGTGCAATTGACTTAGCCCTTTTTCAACACATCAGCTATTTGAACTAAATGTGTCCGTCTAGGGCGGCCCCTGCCGATATCTCCACTCACTCTTGCTCGCTATACTTCTTTCGTAACTCTTCTGTCATCCATTCTTTCCAAATGGCCAAACCATCTCAGCGTACCCTTTTCAATGTTTGTCTCTACCTCATCTTTCACTCCACATTGTTCTCGTATCGTGCTATTTCTTACTCTATCAATCATTCTAACTCCACACATACTCCTCGGCATTTAACATTTAACGTATCTTTTCTTCCGTCTTATTTACATATATGGGTACATACCAGACCAACCCTTACTCATCCCACTGCAGGGTCTCCCTTCAACCGAAGGGATTTAGAGCATACTCCACCACGCTGCTCAAATGCGGATCGGCGGAGGCCAATGTTTTCAAGCCGCCCGAGGGCCACTGACTTAGCTCTGTCGTCTATGGACAACAGCCGGGACCGACGGCTTAACGTGCCCTCCGAAGATCAGAGAAACTCGAAATAGATAAACCCATCCTTAGACAGACTGCAGCTGACGTTGCTTAACCTGCGTGTTTAGTTAGAATGACACGCGCAATGACGCCATCGAGCTCTCATATATACATACATACATATACTAACTAAATTGTGTTTTCGGATTTATGTATATACATAACCTTTAACCACTATAGGCTATCACTGGAGTGGTATTAAATATATTTAGACAAATATAAAACTAATAATTAAATCAGAAATAACTTGACTTTACTGCCAAATGAAATGAGATGGACTAAGTAAGTTGTATTTCTGAACTGAATACAATCAGCCCTTTACTTAACACTAAATCCAAGCAAATATAACTCCTATTGTTATGAATATAACCTAAAATTTTCTTCGTGTGTTTTTAGTACGCTTGTAAAAACTATTTTTAAGGAATATTCAACTTTATTGCCTTGGTTTAAAGTTTTATGTTCGTGCGATGTGTTGTTTGAATGACGAAGCGTGCATAAAGTTGACAAGCTTGAGAACAATCGGGGTAGTGTTACTGGGCCGTTTTGAGAAATATTTGCATTTGGACGTTTCAACAAAATGACCAGCGAGTAGGGTGACCACGATGTAATAGTTTGAAGGTTTATTATAATAGGGTATGTAAGTACTCCAGAGAAACCTTCGTTTCCGGTCTGTCTTCGTCGGTCGAAGCACAAGAAAGTCCGCACTCTGATCTCTGGCTTGCCTTCATTGACCGTCCAGAGCGAAATCAACGGAGCAATATGGGTGGTTAAATGGCATAACGCCGCGAGTAACTTTGAAGAAATAGAGCACACATCTCGACATCCTTGAGTTACTCATGACGATGTTCAGGCCGACTGTTTTTGGGGATCCATCCAGTGAGTGGCGAGTCACCGCCTGCTGGAACTAGCAATCAGATGTGATGGTTATTGCAGGCGTCCGTCACTCTTCTGTAATAGCGCTGTATATAATCCCTCCAAATCTCAATAAATTAGCCCAATAATTTCCCACATATTCGCAATAGTCTAAATGCCTGTCGAGATCTGCTCATGAATATATTGTTATACAGATATCCCCCAGGGTGGGTCATGGTGGGTGTACTATATAACATTGATCTTTTCATTAAAGAAATAAATCTGATCTTCAGCTCTAAGTATATTTATGAGAACATGCTCGTAAAGATATAAAGCCGTTTTCAAAATGTGGTGAAAATCTTAGAAGCAGGAATACATTGCATATATGTACATCGGCTTGCTAACATTAGGAGATCTTCTGATGTAAATTATATTCAATTCTATAATAAATTACCTAAAACTGTCCATGCCTGGCAATATAGATAGATAGATATAATTTTTATTTGCATCTTCATTCACATACATAAAATGCTTACATTAAAATTATTTTTGTTACAATGTGTGTGTGTGTGTATGTAAATATGTTCAAACAGAGCATCGAAAATACTCTGCATTGCTCTATTTAGAGTGATTACAGAATCATTGACAATTTGACTGACAGAGATCTGGAAATAATACAACACAGGTATACGTCCTTTACTATGCCAGTTGACACCATTATAATATACACTGACATTTATTGTAACAGCAATTGACGATTTGAAAAAAGACTTGTTTTGGCAAGTTTCTTTTGTCATTTTTTCTTCGCCAATGGTCAGTATTGAAATTCTGGTAGATTAAAAAAGAAAAATTAAAACTGAATAGTAATTAAAACACAATAATGTAAGACGTGTCTAATGGCCTGTAAAGGCCTAATAGGTACCAAATAAATATTTTTTATCTTTTTTGTATTACCTCAAATGACCAGGATTAATACTCGTGATTCTAGATTTAAAAGTTTATAACAGTAAGCTATGTTTATAAATAGAATTGTTTTTTTTTTAAGTGGAAGGATGTAGGAACCAAGGAAGACCAAGACTCACTTACCGTGACCAAATTGGTCATGTTTTTATAGAAGGTAATAGGCAGAAGCTCTAGGAACCAGTGTGCATAAAAAGAAACGAGTGACGTGTGTAAGAACCGCGTTTTATGGTTCCCAGTTCTTTCTGCCTGCCCCGCAAGGGACCTTCCGTGAAGATATATGTTTATATTCCTAATAAAATTGCCAAATAGTATACGCTCTTCCCAATGCTAAGCGACTTGTAATATCAGGGGCATCAGGGGTTTAGCAAGAATATCTTCATGCTCATAGATAAACATTTATTTGTATCAGGAAACACATAGTTACAATGAACAAATTTACATCAAATCATATTTGTGGTTGCAATGCATGAGTATGTATTTCTTAACGATAGCAAACGGTGCGGTTATATAAGCCAGCTGTAAGATGCTAGTCTTTTAGAACTGCCCAAGTCTGTCTTACGTTCAGCACTGGTTCCTATCGAAGACAGTCAGAACCCAAGCCTTACAACAATGCTGAACACAAGTACCGTCCAAGTCACCCGTTAAGGGTAATGAGCCTTATGAAAACTCTGGGTAAACCTCCCGTTTAGCATCTTACTCTGCCATACGTCCTTGCAGCTCTGGGTGTACCCTGTATATATGTAACCTGTAGAATGCATCGATTTCCGTTTTCAAAGATGGCGTGGTAAGACGTAAAACCCTTATACTCGTAGATTGCTACAACGTCGCGATTCATCCTACTTTTACGGCGGAGAAAGTACTCCCTGTTATTGTACACCTCATTAAAATGTCGCAACCCCACGCTTCGAGGAAATGTACAATTCACCCACGATCGTGGCCGATGCATGCGATACGTCATTACCTGTTTTCGGACTTTTATTTCCAGATTTTTATTGTTTTCATTATTTCTTTTTTAAATACTCATATTTATAATTACGTTATTACTATTTTATTTATCTTCATTTTAGAGTTTCGTGCCTTAAAAGGAAAAACAGAATCCTTATAAGACCTCCGTCTGTCGGTCTAGACCTTTTTCTCAGGAACGGGTGAATCTATCGAGATGAAATTAATACGAAATACTCAGGTCTGTAATCGCTTCGAGCAGTGAAAAAATTAAACTTCTAAGTCAACACAATCACAAGATACGGCTATTTATACCTCGTTTATGCGTATATTTTTTACACTCGCAAGGGAATCAAAACCTATAGGAAACTTCCCGTTGACCTAGCTTCTTACCAAATTTCATGATAAATTTGGTAAGAAGCAATATCTTGGAGCACACGTAAAGGAAAAATTCTGAAAGCCGTAAATTTGTAGTTCCGTCACAAAGAAATATAAAAGAAATATATTTTTTACATGCAATTTGATCTAACGTGCTTTGTGTGCTTCCGTCATCAATTTTAGATCACCAAGGTTAGATCAAATTGCATGTAAATTTGACTTTCGCAAAATAACGCCTGAATCTATTAAATATATTTTTTTAACTAAATAACTTAACTATATAGGCATATATAAAATAACTAAAATCGGGAATTTATACGTCCAAGGACAGTACGCAACTCTCGATACGCGGTTCAATCCACATTTGATCGTTTTATACGTAAGTACTACTTACGTCGTTAGATTACTCGGCCTTGGATGTAATACACAAATTGTTGGCTACTTTTCCCAACGAAAAGCAAAAAAGTAAAAATATTATTGAAAAAAAGTAGGTACATTTGACATTGAGACCTATTAAGGTAACTTACGCTTCTATATAGGTTTTGCAGTTAAATAATGATAATACAGCAATTTTACTATATTTTTTTACAAGTTTGGATTGCAAATTACAATCTCATCATTTAGATGTATACATGTATTTTTACTACTTTATTACAAACTCTGAATTACAATGAATATCAATGTTATATTGTATGCGTCATCGTAGTTCAAAGCTATAGGTACAAATAGTGATGAATGTTAGGAAAATATCCACGAAATTCTAAACTTATGGTGTCACCATACAGACTGTAAAATTTGTACACGCCATAATAATATTTTACGGCCAAATCTACTACTGTTCAAAGTTATCGCCACGGAACAATGTTAACGAAACCTTAGCTGAGGTTTTACATTTGTTTATGACATCCATTGTGTAGCAATAGCCTTTAATATTCCATCTGTCAGATGTAGGTTATCTTACATCATCGAATACTCGAAACAGACGCAATTTATAAGCTACTTCTAAGAGAGGTCATATCCAAACAACCCGCCTGGGGAAGTAGCTTCACCTCACAGAAAACCGTAGCCAAATAACAACTCTCTGGAAGGTTGTTGTATTCGTGCGTGTAAGTGTCCATTAAGCTCTCAAGGAGTTGCTGTGTTAGCAGCAGAAGTAGCATCGCGCAAGTGATACTTAATGTATTACAAGCGTTCATACGCTACAGTAAGCGCTTTACATCAGGTGGGCCGCATGTTTGTATGCCTCCCGACGTTTTATAAAAAAAAAATACTTAAAAAGAAGGCTTAGGCATGGAGCTGAAGTTAAAGTCCCAAGTTTGATTGCATCTGTAAACAACAGAATATAAACTGTCGACATAAAAGGGGCTTAATCTAAGGCTAATGTTAATATCGGAGTGCCTTAGGGCTCTATATTGGTCCCCTTCTTATTTATATTACAATCGTTCGCAGGCTATAGTAACCATTTTCCATTAGGTGGGCCGTATGCTTGCATGCCTCCCGATGTTGTATAAAAAAATATATTTAAACATGTACGCACAACGGCACATAGAGCCGCTATAAGTTCTTTGTAGCTGTGTTTATACTACAGTAGTGGCCCGAGTGAGGAGCCTTTAGCAAGCTGTGCCTTGCTTTATATCTATTGTGCGATTGAATAACAAAAAAAAAACGATAATCCAGAAGGTATATTCAGAAGTTTGAAATACGTATATATTAGTTAAATTATATATGCATATGATACACTACTTGAAGTTTCAACTGCTAGGGTATTAGTAATTAGTTAATTACTATTAGTACATTAAGTAGAGTCGAGAAAGATGGCTTCGATCACGGAGGAATTTAGGACAAACAACTCCATCAATAGACAGGCTACGTATAAACTTACTTAACTTGCGTATTCAAGATTTAAAATGACGTTTGTCTCTGTCTGCATATTTATAAAACTGTAGTGGTCCTATTAAGAGACCTTTAGCAAGCGGTGCCTTGCTTCAGCTCTATTGTACTCGTATTTATACACATCTAAGGTTGAACCTTTAAACCGCATTGTGGGATCAAATAACAAAACTTTTCAAATAATCCAGAAGATAGTTTCAGATGATTGCTTAGTTCGAAATGTTTATGTATTAGTTAAAATTACATATAACATAAAAATAATATGGGTATGGCAGAGAGAGCATGAAAGTAGAATAAATTCGGTCGAGATGAGAGCATTGCGCAAAAATCATGGCATAATGCTTGCTGACAGCATTCGTATTAACGACGTGAGAGAAAGAGTTGCTCTGAAAGACAGTGTCGGTGTTAAGATAAGAAAAGGCATGCTCCATTGGTTCGGACATGTAGAAAGAATGCAGGACGAAAGAACGACGAAAAAGATACACAATGCAAAAGTGGAAGGATGTAGGAGCCAAGGAAGACCGAGACTAACCTACCATGACCAATTTGAGTCGTGTTTTATCAGAAGGTGATGTATGTAAGGATCGCGCCTTATGGCGCTCGGCTCTCTCTGCCTAGCCCGCAAGGGACCTGGCCATATGGCCATATATATATATATATATATATATATATATATACGTATGGCGGATATACATACATATATGCAAATAATACAATACGACTTCAAGGTTCAACTGCTAGTATATTAGTAATACCTTATGTATATAAAAATCTAAAACGGCTCGACCGATTTTTATGAATTTTTTTACGTATATTTGCTAGGTACAAGAATAGGTCGTAAAGTATATTTCATAAAAAAAATTAATAAGTAATAATTTATATGTCAGAACAATGTTTCCCGGGTCAGCTAGTTACTGTATAAATAATCCTAGCTTAAAGCTCAGCTATTGAAAATCGAGGAAAAGGCGATTTTAAACAAAAAACAAATATCAAAATTTTCATGACTAGTTTAAAAATGTTTTTGTTAGACATAATAGCAGGATATATATTTCATTACTTAATAAATTTACTTTTAATGATTGACCCCGAAACTGAGTTCCGTATAGTTATTTTATTCTGCTCAAATAAAAGCAGAATCTAAAACTATACTATATTTATTATTGACGAGTGCGGTGGCGCAGTGGCGAAACGCACTGTTACGTTACTTTGACGCCAAGGCTCGTGGGTTCGATTCCCACACAGGGCAAACATTTGTGTCCATGAACATATCTGTTTGCCTTAGTCTCGATATTTTTAAGAGAGATAGGGTGCGTCGAAGCCTGTCTGGGGAAGTAGAACTACTTCCTCCTCCGCAGGAAACTACAGCTTTTTATACTACGTCGGGAGGCATACAAGTATATAGCTCACCTGACGTAAAGCGGGCACCGTAGCCTATTAACGCTTGCGATATATTAATTATCACTCGCGCGATGCCTCCTCTGCTGCGTACCCAGGAACTCCTTGAGAGCTTACTGGTGACCTCACTCACACGCAGTAACACAACAACCCTCTAGGGAGTTGTTATTTGGCTGCGGTTTTCTGTGAGGTGGAGATACTTCCCCAGACGGACTGTTTTGATGCGCCCTACCTCTCTTAAAACATCCACACCAAGACAAACAGACATGTTCATGCACACAAATGTTTGCCTTGTGCGGGAATCGAACCCACGAGTGTTGGTGTCAAAGTCGTGTCATTCACGACTGAGTCACCGAGCTCGTCAAAAACTTAATATATTGGTCATAGTGTATTATTATACCATGGTATTGGTATAGTACGGAAACAGCTTTCCATCTGGTGGTGCGTATGCTTGTATGGCTCCTGATGTTGTATAAAAAATACTTGTATATCCAGGAAACGCTAGTACGTTTTGTTGTATTATTTATGAAATCGTGCCGTTTCAAATCACAATACAACAAAGCCGATATAAACTCACTGACTCTACAATAGATGATTATGATTGATTGATGCCAGTTGATGCGGTGAGACGTCGCTAATGGCCGAAAGTAGGGATGCGACGCGATGTATCGATAATTTGCAAAAAAGGAACAGGCTGGTTGAATGCTCAGTTTTTATTTTTTGACGAGCTCGGTGGCTCAGTCGTTAATGACGCGACTTTGACACCAACGCTCGTGGGTTCGATTCCCACACAAAGCAAACATTTGTGTGCATATACATGTCTGTTTGTCTTAGATGATTTAAGAGAGGTAGGGCGCATCAAAGCAGCCCGTCCGGCGAAGTACCTTCACCTCGCAGATAAACCGCAGCCAATAAACAACTCCCTAGAGGGTTGTTGAGTTCCTGCGTGCGTGTCACCAGTAAGCTCCCAAGGAGTTGCGTTGTAATAGGCTACGGTACCTGCTTTACATCAGGTGGATCGTATGCTTGTATGACTCCCGACGTAGTATAAAAAATATATATATGAAATAGTTTAACATATGTGCAAGAGATCACTAGTAATAGTTATCACTTGCAGTATACTACTTGTTAGCACTTACTCTGTGGTGAAAGTAGACTTAGTGAGGAAACCTGCACGAAAACTGCACTGCTGCGAAAGGTGTGTGACCTAAGCAAGGTCTGGTTTTGAATTTTAATACATTTTTCTAAAATATTTGCTCCACCGTTGTAACACCCTGAGTGTTAACAAGAATGCCACCAGCTTTACATCTATCTTGTCCTTTCTGGATGCCGACTAACCACCCCGAGACTTCTTTGCCTCTCTCCAGAAGAGTTTGGAATTAGCCATGAAGTTGTCCGCCAGCCTCTATTCCTCATTCATAAGTCGTCTTTCACGCTTCTCTTTCACTAAAGCTTTGGTTTCGTTCTTGCATCGAAGGTACATATATTTCTTTCTTCTTCTCTTTCATAGTATTACTTTGGTGCAAAGATGACACGTGATCCAGCTTTCCTCTTTTTTTTCATGGAGGATCGAACCTCCGCATCCCACCAGACATCTTCTCTCCGTGTTATGCGTATCTTTGTGCTTCCACAGGCTTATGTCGTACTGTCCTCCATACTGTCTTTCAGAACTTTCCAACATTCGTCTACATCTGAGTCGGAAATACTCGTGTTCGCAAGTCTTTCACTGACTAGACGTACTCCTTACACTTTCATCTTCCAATTTTTCACTTCTTATTCTTTCATGATCTCCGAAAGGAATACGCACTCGCCAGTCCCTTCATTTCTTGAAAAGGCCAACAAACCAGCTTATCACCAGATAGTGGTTCGTTCCAAGAGTGAGACCTCTGAAGGATCTTGTATCCATTAACGACTTTTGGAGACGTTCATCTATCAAAGACAGATCAATCACACTTTTCTGTTCATTCCGTCTCCATGTGTAGGTACGTGTGAATAAATTGTGATGGAAGAACGTGTCCGACCCAAGGGGGTTTCGTTCCTTACATACGTCTAAATAATAATCTGTGACTAAAATAATACTTATAGTAACAATAACAGACAGTACCTACTCAGCGTTTTTTTTTAATTTGTAATAATATAAACAAAATAAGGTCTTAAAAGTATACATTAGGTTCTTTGATTGAGGTAAACAAGGATTAGATTTAACTTGATTGATTTGGCCCAGAAATCTTGATATTAAAAAGTTTTTAAGGATTTTGTAATATAAAATACTACCATATAAAAATACAATTGAAGTAAGTATTTTATAGAATAAACCATAAATTATTACAGAATAGCGGCATTAAAATATTTGTGATTGTTAAAATCATCGATATATACACAAGTCCCATCACTATGTTACATTAAAAGACCGCCAAAGAAATTGGACAATCACCTTAACGCAATGACAGTTCATTTTCCCGCCACTTATTGTATTTTTCCGAAAATTTCCTTTCCGCGATACATTTTTAAAGCGTTGGATATATTCAAAGGGCCTATAGAAATACAACCATCTCGTGTTTCACCTCTCCACGAGGCGTCCCCAGGCGCTGTAGATGTTAGTCGTTAGAATAACATGCTACTTGTAGTACGTGACGCAACGACCAGGGCAGCCAGGGCAGCAACGGTGGTGGGTGTATGCGGTTTCTGTTCCAGATGGCGGGCAGTCGCGAGGACGACCGCAGCAGCTGAGCAGAGACGACCGAAGCAGCCATGGCAGCGACGGCATGTTGCATCTACTAAATGATTGATAGCAGAAGCACACATAGCAAGTAAAATTAAATTGCACGTAAATTTGGCTTTCGTGAAATAACGCCTGATTCTATTAACTATCTCTCTATATCTTGCGGAATAGAGATACATACAACAAATAGAACACAGAGAACTAAACATGATTCTATTCTATTATTCAGTCCTTTTTTTATATATCGCTAACGTAGTAAACAAACAAACGGCCAGCCTGATTATAAGCAAAGAGTTGATTCAGGAGTTATTTTGCGAAAGACAAATTTACATGCAATTTGATCTAACCTGTTTTGTGTGTTTATAAATTATCAACATCATCTTCTCATCCCATATTCATCCACTGCTGAATATAGACTTCCCTACTAAAGAGCCATTTGTCGCGATCCTGTGCCACCTGCATCCATAGACTCCCTACAAACCTACAAACCCACACCAGTACCAGTACGGGGACGCCATTCGAGATCTTTTCGTCCCCAAAGGTGGAATCACTAATTAATTTATGTGAAATGGCCACGGCCGGCACCCACCCACCTTTAGTACCTGCATGCTGCAATGGCTGCTTCGGTCGTCTCTGCCTCGGTTGCCGCGGTGGTTTCCGCGATTGCTCCCCGCCTGGAACAGATAACTTTTTAGAGAGGTAGGGCGCATCAAAGCAGCCCGTCTGGGGAAGTACCTCTACCTCACAGAATACCGCAGCCAAATAAGAACTCCCTAGAGGGTTGTTGTGTTCCTGCGTGTGAGTGAGGTCACCAGTAAGCTCCCAAGGAGTTGCTGTGTAAGCAGCAGAGGAAGCATATCGCAAGTGTTAATAAGCTACGGTACCCGCTTTACATCAGGTGGGCCCTATGCTTGTGTGCCTCCCGATGTAGTACAAAAAAAAAAATATATTTAATGATAATTTATTATATTGTGTTCGGAACTGTGCAGTTCTATAGAAGTTTTCTACCGAGAACTCTATATACAACACGAAAGGATGTAGGAGCCGAGGAAGGCCAAGACTTACCTGCCATGACCAAATCAATCGTGTTTTATCAGAAGGTGATGTCAGGAGCCCTAGAAACTGGCGAGCGTGCATGAGAAGAGCAATGAATCCTAAAGAAGCGAGTGATTGAAGGAAAAAGCATAATGTTCTTCAAAAAAGACGTGAAGAGGATTTATTCAGGGTCGGCAATGCACGAGTGACACCCCTGATGTTCCAACTGTCCATATACTAAAATTGTATACCATCATGCAGGCCGTGTGGTCGTTTGCCACCTCAGTGGTATAAAAACGTGGTAATCTTATTAAAATCACAATGTAATCAGACCACTATATTTACCTACATGTAATTCATCAGGATTATGGGATTAACTTGAAATAAATAGTGTTTTGATTACATTGAACCATTTTAAATTTTATGCGAGTAATTGTTAAGGTATATTTTCGAGTACAAGTTAAATCTAAAGTTTCTTATCACTGAAATAATATGTCAAAATGCCATGTTTTACACGAAATAGTTGTTTGTCTTGTCACATACGTATGTAATTGATAGATAACTTTGAAATTTTAAATAAATAAATTTTTGAGGTTATACGTTATGCTATAGGATAAAAGACTATCTTTGAGTATATATAAGCAAGCTATAGAGCCGTTTCATCTCTTTTTAAGGCTAGAATGTGCGTGGATAATTTGGACTGCGTACCGCTTTGAGGCTAGAATGGGTGTTCAGTCAAAACCAACCTCAACTACGTGCGTACCTATATGTTAATCAGGTTACTTTTGCTACACTTCATTCCATTCCAAATATGATGGTCCTATCAAAAATTAAAAATATGTTGATATACTTCAAATAATCTCAAATAAATTTCTTAAGTTAAAATTATCAGATTTGATTTTTTGTATGTTAGTTAACGGGAGGCGGTGGCTCGGTACTCACTGAATCATCATCACATCAACCCTTACTCATTCCACAGCAGGGATACAGGCCTCCCTTCAAGCAAAGGGTCTTAGAGCATACTCTACGCGGATTGGCGGAGGCCAGTGTTTTCAAGCCGCCCGAGGGCCACTGACTTAGCTTAACGACTGTCATCTATCGACAACAGCCAGTACCGACGGCTTAACGTGCCCTTCGAGCACGGAGAAACTCGTGATAGGTAAACCCATCCGTAGACAGGCTGCGGTCGACGTTACCTAACCTGCGTGTTCGGTTAGACTGACAAGCACACCGACGCCAACGAGCTCTCACTCGCTGAATAGACCACCAAAATACTAGAGAAAGTGGGCCGGGGGCAACACCAGCGTGAGTGACTCAGGGGTGTCGAGAGGTGCTGGGATTTCTCCGAAGTTACTCGCAGCGTTATGCCCTTCAACACTTCCACGCTAAACGCGGATTCCTGGATAAAGGCGGTCGAAATACGAAAGTTGCGCAAAATGTGTGGCGTAACGTTAGTATGTTAGTCGTTAGAATAACATGCTTGCCAGGGCCAGGGCAGGGTCCAGGGTAGTGGGTGGGAACCGGCCGGCGCTAGTTCGCATGAACTAATTGGATTTGTAATCCGCTCTGCTGAAGAGCGGGCGGCAAGGCATGTTACGGTAAAGAAAGCTAAAAAAAACAGGCATCATTGTAACCAAACGTCACTCCTTTGTTTACAAATATTTAGCGTATTTCCGGTAGTCTATACAAACAGATAATAAAGAGAAAGTGAGACTGTTACGTATAAACTGTTTTTTTTACAGTAATAAACAATTTACCGCCATTGTACTTACTCAGGTAATCAGGTACTAAATCCCTGAATAGAATTTGTTCCTTAGTTTCGTAAGATGTTCACATTACGGAGACCAAGTTGTAATAAATATATTGTCCCGTAGAGCTCTACGGGACACAACAATATATTTATTACAATGGCGTCGATGGCGTCGTTCGCGTGTCATTCTAATCGAACACGCAGGTTAAGCAACGTCGATCGCAACCTGTCTATGGATGGGTTTATCTATCTCGAGTTTCTTCGTGTTTCGGTCGGTCGTCGGTCGGTCCCGGCTGTTGTCGATAGATGACAGTCGTTAAGCTAAGTCAGTGGCCTCCGCCAATCCGCATTTGAGCAACGCGGTGGAGTATGCTCTAAAACTCTTTGGTTGATGTGGACTGCTAATAGCTGACTTTTATCAAATGAACGTAGATTTCGTATTACTTACATAAAACTAATAGCGTGGTGGCGTATGCTCTAAATCCCTTCGGTTGAAGGGAGACCCGTATCCCTGCAGTGGGATGAGTAATGGTTGACGTGGTGTGGTCGATGTGGTCCCATTGGTTAGTTCACGGATCAACATAACGTCACTTATCGTCTTATTGGTTAAAATGTCAATCCTATTCCCAATCCCATTGGTCAATAGACCCGGATCGCTGAGATATTTAAGTGCTAAATACACTACACTACGTTTTGATGAGTGATGGGTGTCTGTTTGTGATATCGAGTGGTTTATCCATTTGGGCACCTACATACTATTTATTATACCATAAAATACTTATCTATTTACCTAGTCGTTTCAGGCAATTTTTTTATCCAAAGAACATAACCCTAAACGGTTGTTGCGTTCCTGCATGTTAGTGAGGTCACCAGTAAGCTCCTAAGGAGTTGCTATGATAGCAGCAGAGGTGTTAATGTTTTGCAAGAGTTATTAGGCTACAGTAGCCGCTTTACATCAGGTAATATTGAATACTTATTTACTTTATACTACAATATTTACCCTACACACCGCTTAAAAACAATAAACTGTGTGTACACGGTGGTATTACATACAATATCATGCTTTCAGTGCGTTTAGCGTATTATACGCGGGAAGGTAAATGATAACAAGGCAGCATAATGGGGATATTCTTACCCGTAAGTAGAGACTTAAACGGCGTAGCATTTTTTCTTATCTGTACACGCCCTTACACTGCATACACCATTGAAATTTCTATGACCTACTATATTTTTAGGGTTACCTCAAAAAGGTAAACACGAAACCCTTATAGAATTACTTTGTTGTCTGTATGTCCGTCAAAACCCTTTTTTTTCAAGACTGTGGAACTACCAAGCTGAAATTAATATCAAATACTCGAATCCCTACGAGCAGTGAAAAAATTCATACTTCTAAGTCAACGCAATCAAAAGACACGGCGGTTATGCCTCGTTTATGCGGAAATTTTGACACTCACAAGGGAATCAAAACCTATACTATCTACCATTGAACTAGGATCACGAAAGCTAGTAAGAACGACTTAACAACTAAATGTCATGTTACAAGTAAAGTAAAAATTCGAAAACCGTAAATTTATAGTTACACCATAAAAGGAATAAGAATGCTATATTATTTTTTATCCGGAACCCTCCGTGCGCGAGTCCTCTCACACTTGACGGCTTTTTTTACTTTAGAATTGTTTGGTACATTGAAAGTGTTACTGTTGAATAAAAAAAAAGGTAAGCATAACCTTCTATGAATTTACACAATTGTCACAGAATGGTAGTAATAATTTGAAGCAAACAATTGTCTCTGAGATAATGATATTTGAAGGAGATGGTACCAAGACTATAGCCAAGATTACAGTTGATGATGTAGTGTTGGAATGAGTGGATGGGATTTTATATCTCGGGAGCGTTTAAATCAGGTATGATTTATGTTTTCGAATTTATGTACACATATTTGTAGGTCACTTGCTCGTCGGTGAAGGGAAACATCCTAAGGAAACCCGTACGTTCAAGAAATTGTATTTCGAAAGACGTGTGACCTGACCGTAACCTGACTGTAATCGCATTACATCGTGTTAAAAAATGAGATTTGTACACATAGAATAATTTATTATTGTATTTAAAAATTATTAGGTACGGAATATCTAAAAGCATTAATATTTTTATTATAGATATTTATTATTATAAGACTCTTTATTATTATCTCTGTGGAATGGTTAAAATGTTATAATTCTTCTTACTTTGAACAATTCAAAATGGCGGGTTTTGAGCAGAGTGCAACGGCGCGGCATCAAGTAGGCATGTCCATTTTGTAAAATACTGAAATAAATTCAAATAAAACTGTATGCGTGGTTATTTCTTTAATAATCGGGTAGGCCGTGTGCTTGAAAACCTTCCTACGTTGTATATAAAAAAAGGCACGAACACGTGATGACCGAAACGACACGATATTGATTCTTGAATCAGCCAATCAGAGCTACGTGTTCTACCTCACTCACCGGCCCGTAGCGGTGAGTATTTTTACAGTGCAAAAATCATGTTATTGGGTCTCCATGGGTTATTTGATCAAGGCTCCATAGGTTATTTCGTAAGAACCAAGTCATGTGGCACTCGGTTTTCTCTGCTTACTCGTATTTGTCATGAAGAGTGATAGATATGTTGATAAAAATGCTTGTGAATAATTTCCAATGTGACTGCTAATTCGAGAGCTTGATAGCGTCGTTGTGCGTGTCATTCTAACCAAACACGCAGGTTAAGCAACGTCGTCTGCAGCTTGTCTATGGATGGTTCTATCTACGTCGAGTTTCTCCGTGCTTCAACAGTCACTAAGCTAAGCCAGTGGCCCTCGGCGCCTGGCCTCTGCCAATCCGCATTTTAGCAACGCGTATGCTCTAAAACTCTTCAGTTGATGTGGACTGCTAATAGCTGACTTTTATCAAATGAACGTAGATTTCGTATTACTTACATAAAACTAACAAAGTTTGTCTGTCTAGTAACTCGGAACCCCAAAACACATAAATATACTTGACGCTATAAAGGGGTGACCAATGAGCGGAACAAATTTAACCTTTATATCTTTTAGGGCTATTAAGAGTGTCTTAGAATTGTTTATGGGCCTAGAATACGATATGTACCTATAAAGACGGTAATTTACGTGTAAAAAAGGGAGGCATAGATAATGTATCTATAACTTCAAGCCAAATCCCTTGCGGGGTAGGCAGAGAGAACCGTGCGATCCTTATAATTCTTATGCACGTTCGCCGCTCCTGACATCACCTTCTGATAACCACGTCAACCCTTACTCATCCCACTGCAGGGATACGGGTCTCCCTTCAACCGAAGGAAGGAGTACACTCCACCACGCTGCTCAAATGCGGATTGGCGGAGGCCAGTGTTTTCAAGCTGCCCGTGGGCCACTGACTTAACTTAGCGATTGTCATCTATCAACAACAGCCGGGACCGACGGATTGACGTGCCCTTCGAAGCTCGGAGAAACTCGAGATAAATAAACCCATCCATAGACAGTCTGCGGTCGACGTAGCATAACCTGCGTGTTCGGTTAAAATGACACGCGCAACGACGCCATCGTGCTCTCCTTCTGATTACGGATTCTCCTTCTGACAACCCTCTAGGGAGTTGTTATTTGGCTGCGGTTTTTCTATGAAGTGGAGGTACCTCCCCAGACTGCTTTAATGCGTCCTACCTGTTTTAAAACATCCAGACCATGATAAACCGACATGTTCATGCACACAAATGTTTGTCTTATGTGAGAATCGAACCCACGAGCGTTGGTGTCAACGTCGCGTCATTCACAACTGCGCCACCGAGCTCGTCAAAGCTACTTGAATTAACACAATAATAAAATATTTTTAACACCTTTTCAGGTACAGGTAAGGGCACGTCAAGCCGAACACGTTTACTTATGTGCCGCTCTTATTGCGTACGATGTAAGAGTTACAATCGCACTTTGATTGTCAAGAGTGATTTTTTTTATATCACTAAGGTGCAAACGAAAGTAAGGCCTACGAACATTTGCAACACCAGGGGAGTCATTCATGCATTGCCGGCCTTGAGACCTGTGATTTGCTTTTTAAGAGGGCGTATAAAACTAAGTGGCGCCCTCAGTTTTTTTTTAATAAGGACGTTGAATTCCAAAAAAATGCTCTATACTAGTACTGTAGAACCATACTTATATTTTTTTGAAACATATCTTGTATTAGACGTTAAAGTATGAAATTGCCGATTTGTACTGAAAAATTAAAACTCGTTTTTTTCTAAGATGTAACCATCATAATAATCAAAATTTTATCCTTATTATCTATACATTGCTGCCATCTGACGAGCTCGGTGGCGCACTGGTGGAACGCGCTGTTACGCTACTTTGACACCAACGCTCGTATGGGTTCGATTCCCACACAGTACAAACATTTGTGTGCATGAACATGTCTGTTTGTCTTGGTCTGGGTATTTTCTATGTATAATAAGTATGTATTTACAAAAAAAAATGTACGAGTATATACGTATGTTTATCAGTTGTCTAGTACCCATAATACAAGCTTTGCTTACTTTGGGGCTAGATGGCGCTGTGTAATTTGTCCGACAATATTAACAATATTATTATTATCTAATCGGAAGTTTATTTATGCCTTTGCGATAGAACTCTGGGGATCTAGATTCAACAAACTGTGCATTGTACTGTGACAGCATTTTGTACTGCCTCCTGGGAAGAAACTTTTTACCACGTAGAAAATTGTCCAAATCACGAAAAAATATGGTAGTCAGTTAGAGCAAGATCTGGCGATACGGAGGATGACGTATAGTTTCTAACTACAGCTCCTGTAGAGTTACAACGGTTTCCCGTGCAGTGTGAGCTCTTGTGTTATCATGGAGCAATAATGGTGAAGATCGATTCACGAGTCGGGGCTGTACTGCCAGTTTCACTATCATTGTTCCAAATTCGACACTGTAAATATCTACTGCTATTGCTTGACCAGGCCTGAGAAAGCTATAGAGCATAACGCCCTGATGAGACCACGAAACAGTTACAATTACCTTTTTATTGGTAAGCTTTGCTTTAGGGCACTGTTGCGGCGTTTGACCTGAGAATCCACTTTTCGTCACATGTCACAATAGGTGAGACAATTCGATCCCGTATTCCTTCATTTCTATACCACCGGTTCAACAAGGCAACACAAGTTTCAATGCGCGTTTCTTTCTGCAGATCAGTCAAATCATGAGGCACCCATTTTTCATTTTTAGGGTTCCGTACCCAAAGGGTAAAACGGAACCCTATTACTGAGGCTCCGCTGTCCGTCCGTCCGACCGTCTGTCACCAGGCTGTATCTCATGAACCGTGATAGTTAGACAGTTGAAATTTTCACAGATGATGTATTTCTGTTGCCGCTATAACAACAAATACTAAAAAATAGAATAAAATAAATATTTAAGGGGGCTCCCATACAACAAACGTGATTTTTGTTACCATTTTTATAGATAATAGTACGGAACCCTTCGTGTGCGAGTCCGACTCGCACTTGACCGATTTTTTTTATCTTATTGATTTGATGCAAATGAGTCAATATTGTAGGTAACGTAACGTTAAACCATACCGCCAATTCCTGGGTAGTTTGACTCGGATCGGCTTCCACCATCTCCTTCAATTCAGCGTTATTCACCTGTGTTGGCGGTCTTCCACGTGGTTCGTTCTTCAAGTCGAAGTTTCAATTACGAAAGCGTTTAAACCAAAAACGCACAGTGCGTTCATTAGCAGTCTCCTCTCTAAACGCAGCTTTGATATTACGAGCCGTTTCTGCCGCGTTAGATCCGCGTGGGAACTCGTATTCAAAAAATACTTGGATTTTGGAAGTATCTATCTTTCCCATCTAAGCTGAATAAAAAAAACAATTGAAATTCGAAAATCAAATGTTGCACTCTTTTAAAAAAAAAGACCTCATAGGTATCGTGTGAAAAAAGTTTCAATTATATTGGAGCACTTGAAAAAGTATATAAGCACATTTTTTTTTACTAATAATTACGAATAGGAAATAATATTAAAAAATATATTAAAAACCTGAGCCTAACTTATGGAAGCGAGAGCTGGGTATGGCAGAAAGAGCATGAAAGTAGAATAAACGCGGTCGAAATGCGAGCGCTGCGCAAAATTTGTGGCGTAAGGCTTGTAGACCGTATTCGCAATGATGATGTTAGAGACAGAGTTAGTCTGAAAGAGAGCGTCGGTGTTAAAATAAGAAGAGGCATGCTCCGTTGGTTCGGACATGTAGAAAGAATGCAGGATGAAAGAATGACGAAGCAGATATACATTGCAAAAGTGGAAGGATGTAGGAGCCGAGGAAGGTCAAGACTTACCTACCATGTCCAAATTGGTCGTGTTCTATCAGAAGGTGATGTCAGGAGCTCTAGAAACCGGCGAGCATGCATAAGACGAGCAATGAATGTTAAAGAAGCGAGTGAGATATGAAAGGATCATTAAGATTTCACTCTCGTCATTTTGTCATAACGCGCTTAAAGAAGTATAACTTCAAAAATGAGGATCTTCGCCAAATCTTTAGGCTTAGGTAGTGGACACCGCCAATCGTAATGGATCAGGAAACACTACAACAATAGGTGATACTGGAATAACAAATTCGAGATTAAAGAATTCTGCCTCACGCTTCTTCGCTCTTTACCGCCCTTATACACAATGTTACACGTACCATAATGGAGTGGTAATATTTATAGAACTATACAGTCGACTAATTGCTCTGTCTAATGGAACGATGAGGAGAATTAAGTGCACTTTTATACGGTATTCTCTAGAGTACGGTCGGGTTAATGACAGTAATACATTTAACAGCCAATAGCCATTTGGTACCAGAAGCGTGCACGTCGCGACCCTGCCTGTCCAACACTGTTGACTGCAATTCTGGACTCGAATCCGAAACGACGAAAAAATTCCGCACAGACGCGCGGATAAGAGCGTCCCCGGGAGGCGACGCGCATCGATCCGCCCTCGCCGGTGCGGGATTAAATGCATGCGGCGGTGGGGGCCGCCACCCTCCACGCAACGCCCAATCCGGTGGGTTAAAGAGAGCTGAGTCCTCGCCAAGGAGAATCGCAACATGCCTAGAATGCTACGCGAGGCTATTGAAATAAGAAAACACCCCATTTCAATAGAGAAGATGGTTGGCAAGTACCACCTGCTTGGGATCCAGTTCTAAAAATAATCAAGTCGCAAACCCAGAGATCTACTCAAAAACGTTCGGACACCGTGAACGATTTTTGTGTGAATCGGAACATATACAAATAATTAATCTATCCATGTCGGTAGATGTAATAATGGAATAACCAATGTAAGACAAATGTCGCCTTAGTCTTCCTGCGACCACGGATGCTGCAAAGCATTCGATGCGTCATCAGCAGGTTCAACAAAATAAATAAAACACGCGATACTTCCGTTAAAAATTGTTTAATTCAAGAGAGCTGAGTGTCGTATCGGCACATGGAATGTCAGAGGTGGACTAAAACATAGGATGAATCAGTTGATAGATATAATGAACGTGAGATGCCTAAATGCTTTGTGTGAGTCAGAGACCAAGCGAAAAGGGAGCGACTCCGAAGATGTGGCCGGTGGCATGATGGCGCTGTGGTCCGGGGTGAACCAGGACGTTCATGCCAGCGCTGTCGTAGGTGTCATGCTTTCATCTCGCTTGGCCGCTGGTGTGAAAGATTACGATTTAGTAGGTCCAAGACTGGTTACTATAAAACTGGGGATTACGCGAGTGTTTTTAGTTGCAGCATATGCTTGTGTGAAGAGGAGGAGCTCCTCCCAGGAGCTCGAGAAGTTTTGGCAGCGCCACATAGCTCGTCAAAAGTCCAGTGGAATACTGGCAAAGGGTCTCTATGCCCATACAGCACAAGAACGTTTTCCAAATTTTAGTTTCAGAAAAACTCTCCGGAAAAGTTCTCAGACGACATCCTAAAGTTTTAATACCACCCGTAAAACGATAGTGAATTTTACACTTTTATCTTCATGTTCTTCATTATTGAAGCAAAACTTCTTTACGCACGCACGAAGTATGCTGGTGAATGCGTGACGAGAGCATTACGAAAAGTGTGATCGGGCGAGGCGAACGGAAGTTGAGAAAGAGATATAAGTTAGTGAAGATAGAAAGAGGGAGAGAGTTAAGTTTCGTATATTACTGTGAAGTTTTACTTCAGTCGTGTGGTCTAAAGCACACTCGTTTTTTTTTAATTTTAAATTTAATACATGCATTTCTAAACCGACAATCGTTAAGTTTACTTAATGTTTATAATTAACATATAGTAAACAATAAAGTCGGAAAAATAATCACAAGCCTACAAGCTCTCGACAATATTTCGAGTCAAAAGTGTCGTAATTTTAGGAATTAAAAAGAAGAAATCAGTTTGTGCCGAAATCCTAATTTGCATTGATCCAAATTGCATTGAAAATGTTTCGATTTCGTGACGTATGTATATTGCGTACCGCGTCAGTGTGAATGGAAATGACATACATTTAATTGGAGAGAACATAAGATAGTTTTTATAGTTATGTCGTACACGCTCTAGAATGGCAATACGCAAGTAAGGTAATTGACCAACCCACATTCAGTTGGTCACGCTCTCGCGTCGCGGCTACACGTACTTCGCCATAAAGCATGTCTTAAGATATATATTCATCTCTTTCTAACGACAGGTATAGCCTATCGTTTGTCTTTTTGTTAGAGCAAATTGTCATAATAAATAACTGTACGTAGATATAGTACTACTTGCGCCATTTTAAAATACAATAATGTTGGTGTATAACGTTTCTACCAAAACGTAGTCTACGTCGCTGGAGACAACTCCGAAGTCGGTGTAACAACCTTTTGATTCTAACGAGAACTTTCCTTGTCACTGTGAATATCCCTGCTGGTGTGCTTTAAGCTTGTTTTCTTCCGGTGGGAACTGGAAATAAATCACGTGAAAAAATATATGTTTGAGTTCACATGCGATAGAAGTGAAACCATTAAAATGAGAACTTAAATCACGGCAATATCTTGCATTCGTTTTCGGTGTACTGGACACATGTTTTAAATATAATAATGATATATTTATATAAACACGAGAGCTCGATGGCGTCGTTGCGCGTGTCATTCTAACCAAATACCCAGGTTAAGCAGCGTCGACCGCAGCCTGTCTATGGATGGGTTTTCTATCTCGAGTTTCTCTGTGCTTCGGATGGCACGTTAAGCCGTCGGTCCCGTCTGTTATCCATAGATGACAGTCGTTAAGCTAAGTCAGTGGCCCTCGGGCGGCTTGAAAACACTGGCGTCCGTCAATTCACATTTGAGCAGCGTGGTGGAGTATGCTCTAAACCCCTTTTATTGAAGGGAGACCCGTATCCCTGCAGTGGGATGCGTAAGGGTTGATGTGGTGGTGATATGGTAATGTAAACAATAGACGTGTACAATACACCACGGTTGTTACGACGCCTTATCCCAAGCTTCGTAATACGCAGCACACACACTAACACACGTACAACGTTCGGACCTTGTAATAAACACTGTATAATGCCTTCTATCTCCTTCTCTCGTACGTTAAATCCTATAGATATATGTGGTTGTTTCTTTTTACTGACGCTTTTTCGTTTCATCGAATTTCAAATGACAACGTTACTAAAGAAGTATTCACTTCAAAAATGTTACAGTTTATAAAACTAAAAATACGCTTACTTAAGGCGTACGCCATATTAGATTTAGAGTGATGTCATTTTATTTTTGTACTCTTCTCGGCAATCGCTTTCTTTTGATACTCGTATCCAAGGAGTGTATTTAGATTGACGTCACTTAGCTAATCATGCATTTCAGCTCAATCTGGAACCGGCAATCAGGTCATATTTAGCATGCACGATATTTCAATACAGTTTCTAAAGCTAATAGAAGCCATAATACGAGTATAAAATAAGGTTGCATTATGAAAATTGACAATTTCGTACTACAAAGTTAAATGTCTTATCTCTTTTCAGTCAACTAGCATCTTCACAATTATAATTCGTCGAAGAAAAACCGGCATAAATATAGAAATGCTTTTAAAACTGCCTGAATTGAACCCGTATACCGTCATTACTAATTGACGCCGCGACGGACAGAACTATTAAGTATTCAACGCATTAGCCTGTCCGTCTGTTCGCATTATAGGAACTACGGCGAAAGTCTGGACTGGCAAAGTTGGGTCCGTCCGTTTTAGATACTTTTACCTCTATATATGAGTCTGACGAGTTCAGTGGCGCAGTGGTTAGTGACGCCAACGGTCGTGGGTTCGATTCCTGCACAAGACAAACGTGCGTGCATGAACCTGTCTGTTTGTCTTAGTCTGGGATGTTTTAAAAATAGGTTTGGCGCATCGAAGTAGCCCGTCTGGAGAAGTACCTCCACTTTACAGATATCCGCAGCCAAGTAACAACTCTATGGACGGTGGTTGCGTTCCTGTGTGTGAGTGAGGTTGTGTTAGCAGCAGAGGTCACCAGTAAACAGACCATGACAAACAGACATGTTCGTCTCCGGCGTGTTATCGTCGGTCGAAGTGAAATTCCAAGAAGGCCCTACTCTCATTCTAGCTTGCTTTCATGGGCCGTCAAGAAAGGAGTCGATAGATGTACTCCAGTGTTGGAATGTACTCCATGGTTGGAAGTGTTAAAGGGCATAGCCCCGCGAGTAACTTCGAAATAAGTGCAGCGCATCTCTTGACACCTCTGAGTCACTCCGGTTTTGCCCCCGGCCGACATTCTCTGGCATTGCGCGGGTCCATCCAGTGAGTGACGAGCCACCGCTCGCCGATGGTAAATCAGATATGATAGTTATGGCAAACAACCGTCTCTCTTCTTCAATAGCCCAATAACAATAATCTCTCCACGTCTCATTGGAATAGTACAATAATTTCCCACACAGACCTGCTCATGGATATATTATTCCATTGATATTCCCAGCGGATCACGGTGAGTGTACAACATTACATCAGTTTTCTCAAATGGATCTCTACGCGTTGGATCCATATCCGCACGCCTAGACCGAGATAAATGACCGTGATTAATAAAGAGATAATAATCATAATAGGAAACAAGATAACTCTAGAAAGGAGTTTAAGAGAGGTAGGGCGCATCAAGCAGCCCGTCTGGGGAAGTTCCACCTCACAGAAAACCGCAGCCAAATTACAACTACCTGGAGGGTTATTGTGTTCCAGCGTATAAACGAGGTCACCAATAAGCTCCTAATGAGACGCTGTGATAGCAGCGGAGGTGGCATTACGCGAGTTATACTTAATGTATTACCGGCGTGCATAGGCTGCGGTAATGACTTTATATCAGGCGGACCGTATGCTCGTATGCGGCACGTTGTATAAAAAAAAACATTAACTCCGGTTCGAGAAATGTATGAAACCGTGTAATGTGTGACCCCTGCTTCATGTATTCCAAGCGGTCATAGGCTACGATAACCAGCGTCGTATCAAAAGGTAGACACGTTATAGGTACACCAACATTATTGTATTTTAAAATGGCGCAAGTAGTACTATATCTACGTACAGTTATTTATTATGACACTTTGCTCTAACAAAGAGACAAATGATAGGATATACCTGTCGTTAGAAAGAGATGAATATATATCTTAACACATTCATGCTATGTGGCGAAATACGTATAGATACGGCGCGAGAACATGGCCAACTGAATGCTAGTTGGGCAATTACCTTACTTTCGTAATGCCATTCTAGAGCGTGTACGACGTATCTATAACTATAAAAACATCTTAGACGATAACTGCCTCACGTCAGAGGACCATATGATAGCATCCGATATTATATAAAATGTCTATACATTGCTCTACACCAATTACGATAGTTAATTATAATTTCCACGGATACATAATTATACGCAATCATAACCAAGCTATTCCAATAATGATAGGACAGCGGGAGCTGCATAATGAATGTGGGTGACATAGGCGGTGACTGGTGACCATACGGCGGTTCTCATACACTTAAGGCTGGCACACATATAAGTCTATCGACTAAGGTGCGGCCTACATCTGATGCGTCGCGTATCTTTGGCCACAAAGGCGGCCGAACATTTAAAAAATAATAAATACAGGGGTCTGGCTCCGAGTACAACTTTGTTCCTTTAGAGAGACCCTTGGTCCGTGGGGTGTAGGCGCGCAGTCGCTATTTCAAGAACTAGCGAGACGTCTGGTCGACGTCACTGGCGACAAAAGTGCTGGTAGCTTTCTCGCTCAGCGCATTAGTATTGCGATTCAGCGCGGAAATGCTGCCAGCATCGTTGGTAGAATAAATAAATAAATATAAATATTGTCGGACAAATTACACAGCGCCATCTAGCCCCAAAGTAAGCGAAGCTTGTGTTATGGGTACTAGACAACTGATAAACATACGTAATTTTTTTTTTTTTTTGTAAATACATACTTATACAGAATGCCGCAGGCATTTTTAGATTTATTTTAGGTTATTTATTATTTTAAATTTTAGATGTAATTTAGTTTTAGTTTTATTGTGTAATTATTTAATTTTAGTTAAGTAATTTATATATTGTATTTTATCACGTTATTATATTCTATACTATAAATGGTACTTATGAAAAAACTTTTACAAGAAATATACGTTAAAACACCCAATCTTTTTTAAATGATTATCTTAAGATATATATTTATTGTCTTTTATGTACATAGCGGCTTATACTTTATTTGTGATCTGTCAAAATTTCTTAAAAAAATGAATACATTTGTTATTCCCTTTTTAGTAGCTCCTATTTCTTTTTAATAAGTTATTACAACGCCCAGCATTATTCGTCCGGTGCTGTTCATAGGCCTCCCATCTAGGGAGCCACTGCGTCCAAACTTTTCAGATCTTTTTTTTATATACTACCGCAAGACAAATAAGCATACGACCCACCTGATTACTATGTGTAATGTACATAGATACCATTCGAGAACTTTTGTCCTCATTGGTTGTCGGTTCTACGAGATATTTGACTTCTCTTTTTGTACCAATATGCTTATGAATTTTTTGTTTTTGTAATATCTAATTGACAATTTTAAAAGAGACCTATATTGGCAAGTTTCTTTCGGCATTTCTTCTTAGCCAATGGTCATTTCCGAAATGCTAGTAGATAAGAAAAAAGGAAAAAAGTAAAAAGAAAATTAAATAAGATACAATAAGATTATATTTCAAAAACTGTAAGACGTATCTTAGTGCCCGCGAGGGCCCAATGGCAAATAAAGAATTTTTATCTTTTATCTTTATCTCACTGCCACTTCTAGCCGATCTAGAACTGATCTATTGACAACTGGTCCCCGGTTCGAACCCTAGCAGGTACCACTAAATTCGTATTATCGGATTTATGTACATATTTGTAATGTGTTTATTATGTACATATTTGTAATCACTAGCTCGGCGGTGAAGGAAAACGCGAGGAAACCCACACGTCAAAGTAATTATATTTCGAAAGATGTGTGACCTAACCTAAGAAAGGTCTGGTTTTCTCTCTCCGTTGTAGTATCAGACGGCAGTCGCTCTATGTATCAGTGTCTTCGCCAAATCGTTAGGCTTAGGTAGTGTACACCGCCAATCCTATAGATTACGAAACGGGATAACTCTAAGAAGATAAAACAATAAAATACACGAAATAAATAAATATTGTAATAATAAATAATAATAAATATTGTCGGACAAATTACACTGCGCCATCTAGCCCCAAAGTAAGCGAAGCTTGTGTTATGGGTACTAGACAACTGATAAACATACGTAAATATATATATATATATATATATATATTGTAAATACACACATTATACATAGAAAATACCCAGACCAAGACAAATAGACATGTTCATGCACACAAATGTTTGTACTGTGTGGGAATCGAACCCACGAGCGTTGGTGTCAAAGTAGTGTAACAACGCGTTTCACCACTGCGCCACCGAGCTCGTCAAATCAATCTTAAATTAAAGTCTTATCGCATAGCAAACTCTTCCAGCCGACTTTAGTGTCGAAAAAAATAAAAAAAATCAAGCCGATAAGGGACAAAGTATATACTATAAATCATTTTTTGTATCACTCGCGCGAGGAAACCTCCCAACACAGCAACTCTTAAGTTGTGTGCGATTCTGTGAGGTAGAGGTACTTCCCCAGACGGGCTGCTTTGATGCGCCCTACCTCTCTTAAAATACAGACTCCTTTGTCATTAACAATTCTAAAACCAGAAACTACATACTATTTAATCCCCGACGCAAAAAGAGGGGTGATAAGTTTGTCGTTAACTGAGGAAATATGTCTCACAGAAGACCCAAATGAAAATTCCCTGGAAGGTTGTTGCGTTCGTGCAAATAGTTAATACATTACGCATGCAAATGTGCTATAGGTGCTAATCCCATCGCTAACTTGTGGAAGTGAAAGCTGGGTATGGCAGAGAGTATGAAAGTAGAATAAATGCGGTCGAGATGAGAGCGTGGCGCAAAATTAAAATAATAATGATGTAAGAAACAGAATTGGTCTAAAAGAGAGTGTCGGTGTTAAGATAAGAAAAGGCATACTCCGTTGGTTCGGACATGTTGAAAGAATGCAGGAAGAAAGAATGACGAAACAGATAAACAACGCGAAAGTGGATGGATAAGAAAAAGACTAATCTACCATGACCAAATTGGTCGCGTTATATCAGAGGGCGATGTCAGGAGCCCTAGGCTGAAGCGAGTGAGGTATGTAAGGATCGAGTCATGTGACGCTCGGTTCTCTCTGCCTACCCCGCAAGAGTTTTGGCGTGAATTTACGTATGTGTAAATTTCATTACATGCATGTAATGAAAACTTCTCCGTACAAGCAGTTGAAGAAGTGTTTGCTTCATTTTGTTTTATTTTTTTGGTTAATGACGAGCTCGGTGACCCAGTGGTTAGTAACGCTTCTTTATCACCAACGCTCGTGGGTTCGATTCCCACATAGGACAAACATTTGCGTGTATGAACACGTCTGTTTATCTTGGTCAAGGTGTTTTTAAGAGAGGTAGATGTAGGAACACCTGGGTCGTCAATTATATAACAATTCAATTTTTTTTTATTTGTCGGCCATTTTGACCATGTTCCTTAAGGGATAGGAACGTGTTCCTGAACATTCCTATATTACTTTTTTATGCTGAATCCGAATCTGAAGAAAAATGCACACACAGATAAACATAGATTTCATATAGGAACGGTTTTCCTGAAAATTAAGGCAAGTAAGATTGCATAATATAACACTTTTCTGATGTAAAATTGAAGACAAAGAGAAAAGTGAATGGCGTCGAACGTCCTTTGTTCAGTTTTTGGGATTTTTGATTCTAATTCTTTAATTTCATACTTGTATGTAGGTACTTACATGAAATTGATAAAACATGAAAAGGTAAAAAATCTTTATTTGCCATTGGGCCCTTGCCTTTAAAGGATAGGAACGGTGTTCCTGAATATTCCTATTCTACTTTTTTATGCTGAATCCGAATCTGAAGTAAATTTCCAATATTCGAAAAAAACGCACACACAGATTAACGCACACACATTCAAACTTATAGATTTCATATAGGAACGGGGTTCCTGAAAACAATCTTCTCGCTAATATCACATTTGGTCGAAAACTTCAAGGGTTGTCAGCACTATGTGAATGGTCGACCAACCCGTTGACTTAACAATCAGGGTGTTTCCTTATGAATATTGTAACACCACTTCCAATCGATTTCATATCCAACTGCAGTGAAGTTATTATTATACTACCTAGACTTTAGTTGTTATTCTAGCTAGTTTATCAAAGATTAAATACATGTTGAAGCATTTATATTACTGTGTATACAATTAATTATTTTATCGCAGTTTATACCTAAGACTAACCTACCATGAGCAAATTTTTTTTTTTATTATGCAACTAAACTTGGCAAACAAGTCGCGCATTAGATGGGAAGCGGTCATTGCAGCGTATTAACGCTCGCAATATTACCGGTATGTTACTCGCGCGCTGCCAATCTTGTGACCTAAGGATGTTTCGTCACAGTACCCAGTAATTTCACTGCCATATCTCCCTTACAACCGGAACACAGTTATTAACAGTTCAACTTTTAATTCAACAATTTCTTAACAGTTTAACTTTTAATTCAAGAAATAATTTTGACTCCCATTACACACTAAGGGGCGGAATTTTTGAAAACGCAGAATCCATTTTTTTAAATTCTAATAGTGAGCAACTATACAGAGTTTCAAGTTACTAACTTCAAAAAATATTTCTATTCCATACAAAGCGTTAACCCCATTTTCAGTCCCCTAAGGATGGAATTTTGAAAAACGCTGAAATCACTTTTGTGATGTCTTGATTGAAAGTATAGTTACAAAATCACTTTAAAAAAAAATCTTAACAGTTCAAATTTTAATTCAAGAAATACTTTTGACCCCCGTTACACCATTTGCGTGGCACGTTCTTAAAATTCATTTGGTTAAAATATTACTAGATTTATTAAACATTTTCATCAATGACTGATACCAACATCATTCGACTAATCGACTCGACAGAAATGAATTGCCACGAGGTTGAAACTCCGGAGCAATGTCGCGAACTTCTATCTGATCGGTATAATTTTAGAATACTAACATTCAATATCAGGAGCATACAGAAAAACTTTGAGAATTTTTTGATAGCTTTTTCACGTATAAGTATGGATATCGATGTTCTTATACTTACAGAATGCTGGCTAAATGATGACTCAAATATTCCTCCTATAAAAGGGTACACAGCATATCGTACGACTAAGTTTTTAAACCAATCTGGAGGTGTGATAATTTATGTCAATAACAAATGGGATCATACAGCGAACGAACCTGACATCAGGGATGCGAACTGTTTGAAAGTGAGTATAAAAAACTACTTCACTATTTTGGGAATATATCGTTCACCTTCATACAGAAATATGGATAATTTTTTGCATTCTCTTGACAAAGTAATTAAAAATATGAAAGGATCTCGATGTATAATCTTGGCTGGCGACATTAATATAAATATATGTCATAATAATATTGATAATGACAGTAATGAATATCTTTGTTTATTAGCCGAAGCGGGGTTGACCTCGACAGTCAATATACCGACACGCAAGAATTCATGTTTAGACCACATTATGGTATCGTCTAAGTTTCAGGTTAATTCTGTAGTATACAAAACGGGTATTACGGATCACGACATTGTCATGGCTGGAATAGATTTTGGTCTTACATCTGAATCTCGTCCACTAAATAGATATAAGGAAAAGCTGGATTACAGAAATGTAGTTACAGAATTTGAGAAAATAGACTGGACTGAGATTACTAATAAAGCGACTGTAAATGAAGCGGTAAACTGTTTTACTAACGTATTCAATCAAATTATAAGTAAAAATACCAAAGGGGTTTATATGAGACCCTCTCGGTTTGTCCTAAAGCCATGGATGTCGCCAGGACTTATCAGATGCTCTAGAAACAATGATAAATTACATAATATTGCGAGAAAAAATCCGGATAATCCAGTTGCTCAAGTTACATACAAACGATATAGAAACTTCTACAGGACTCTAGTAAGCAGACTCAAAAGGAAATATCAGGAAAACAAGCTCCTCGAAAGCCAGAATAATCCTAAAAAGCTCTGGAATGTGATCAAAGACATAACTTACACTCGGAAGTCGTCAAGTCAGTGTAGTGAACTAACTTCAACTAAAGCCAGCATGACAGAATCCTTAAACTACTGTAACGAGCACTTTTCATCACTAGGGCAAAACTTGGCTAACAAGATTCTCAGTGAGACTAATGAAACTCAAGATTCTTTGGCGGCCAGAGTAAACATACCAAATTCCCCTAAAGACACACTTTTTCTAAGGCCAACAGATGAGGTAGAAATAAAGGGAATCATATTGGGACTCAAACAAGATAGTGCTCCAGGAATTGATGGTATAAATAATCATCTCCTAAAAATACTGATGAAGTATATTCTTAAACCGTTGACGCATATATATAATTTAAGCATGTCTGAAGGTATTTTTCCTGATAAATGGAAGATTGCTGCAATTGTTCCGATTTACAAAAGTGGCGATAAAAACGATCCTAATAATTATAGACCGATATCTCTATTAAGCACATTTTCGAAAATCCTAGAAAAGGTAATCAACAGACGAGTAGTTGACTTTTTACAAAAAAATAATATTATTTCTGAAAATCAATTTGGATTCCGTCAGGGCAGGTCAACTGAAAATGCTGCTCACCTATTAACAAACCTGGTGTCTGGTTTCCTTGATAAAGGGAGTACATGTATCGGGGTTTTTCTAGACTTAGCTAAAGCCTTTGATACAGTGTCCATCCCAATACTTCTGGCGAAATTGGAAAAATTGGGTATCAGAGGAGTTTCACTGGAATGGTTTCGTAGCTACCTACTGGGACGTAAGCAATGTGTTCGAATAGGAAATCATACCAGTAATTCAAGCGGCGTAAATTTTGGCGTACCACAGGGTAGTATCTTAGGGCCTACTCTCTTTTTGCTGTACGTCAATGACATAATGACTATAGATATAAAGAATGCACAAACAATTTGTTACGCCGACGATACTGCGATACTTTTTCATGGGTCCAGCTGGGAGATAACTAAAGCGCTTGCTGAGTGTGGAATCTCTAAAGTGGCAAAATGGTTAAAAGATAATCTATTATCGCTTAATCAGTTGAAAACAAGATTTGTGTGTTTCCAAAAAACAGCAGCTTCAGATCCACGTTCTTTCACACACATTAAGATTCACACATGCAGAAATTATTGGCAAATAAATCGAAGGGCCTGTAACTGTACCGCCATGGCTAGAGCAAAGAGCGTCAAATATCTTGGCATCGTTCTGGATGAGAGACTCACTTTTAAAGAGCATATTAACACAACATCTGAAAGAGCTCGCAAACTTATTTATCCACTAAAACAACTAAGAAGCGTGGCATCATTACCCCTTCTCAAGCAAGTGTATATTGCACTATGCCAGTCAGTTCTTTCATACTGTATAGCTATCTGGGGTGGCTCATGCATTACCAAAATGTTAAAAATTGAACGAGCACAACGATCCATATTGAAAGTGATGTTAAGGAAACCTTATCGTTTCCCCACGGATTTGCTTTACCGAGAATGTGAATTGTTAAGTATAAGAAAGCTATATATACTCAAAGTAACAACTACTGTTCATGAAAGGGTTCTCAAGTCTCCAGATTACAAAAATATGTTAAACAAAAGAGTATTCAAAATTCCCGTACAAAAAGTTAATACAGCATTTTGTAGAAGATTCTCGTCTTTCCTGCACCCATTGCTTTATAATCGCATAAATAAAGCATGTAACATGAAAGAATGTAAACTATATGAAGCGAAAAAATTGGTTTTAAAATGGCTCCATACGCTATCATACTCAGCAACAGAAGAACTACTTAAAGTAACAGAATGACATTAGAGTTAGAACAAAAGAACACTTAAATAAACATACAAATGAACTCTCAAATAAACATAAACATACTCGTAAAAGCACCACACATATACACTCAAATCGACTTACTGGCGTCTAGCCCGTACTCATATGTACCCACACGACACACCACATCTCACATAAAATACTGTTTATTATTTTTTATATTTTCTTTTCACTTTTCCTTAAATGTAATTATTTAAGTTTGATATAGGTACAATTGTTGTCTAAGCGCTAATCCAACCTAGAAAAATGGACTTTGTATGATTTCCACAATACAGACCAAGAGCCTAGTGTGGAAGTTATTGTAAATGCTATTCAGGAATCTTAGTCTACCAAGTGTAAAATAGTAATACTGTATAAAACCTTATATAACACGTATATAGCACTCTGCAACCTGATTCATGTAATAGATTAGTTACTTGGTTAAATAAAGATTATTATTATTATTATTATTATTTAAGGGGTGGATTTTTGAAAACGAGGAAATCGCTTTTTTTGCATTCTAATAGAGTATCTGTACAAAGTTTCAAGTCACTAACTTCAAAAAATATTTCTGCTCCATACAAAATGTCAACCTCCTTTTCAGCTCCCTAAAGGTGGAATTTTGTAAAACGCTGAAATTACTTTTTTGACGTCTTGATTTAGAGTATATTTACAAAGTCTAAAGCAGCTCACTTTAAAAAAAAACAATTTCTTAACAATTCAACTATTAGTTCCAGAAATACTTTTAACCCCCATTACAGGGTAGAATTTTTGAAAACGCTGAAATTACTTTTTTTGGATTCTAATAGAGAGTATCTGTATAATGTTTCAAGTCACTGACTTCAAAAAATATTTCTGATCCATACAAAATGTCAACCCCCTTTTCAGCTCCCTAAAGGTGGAATTTTTAAAAACGCTGAAATTACTTTTTTGACGTCTTGATTGAGAGTATATTTACAAAGTCTAAAGCACTTTAAAAAAAATCAATTTCTTAACAATTCAACTTTCAGTTCAAGAAATACTTTTGATCCCCCATTACACCCTTTAAGGGATAGAATATTTGAAAACGCTGAAATTACTTTTTTTCTAATTGAGAGTATCTGTACAAAGTTTCAAGTCACTAACTTGAAAAAATATTTCTGCTCCATACAAACTGTCAATCCCCCTTTCACCCCCTTAGGGGTTGAATTTCAAAAAATCCTTTCTTATCTCTCGTAAGAATTACAAAAGTAACGTCTTTGCAAAATTTTGGCCTCGGCGGTGATGAGTCAGCGAATTTACCCACGCAGACGACTTTTGTACAAAGTATCCCTCTGGTGAGTAATTTGGTCTGAATTGAATTGACATTGAAGAAATCGGTCGTGTTTTATCAGAAGGTGATGTTAGGAGCCGTAGGAACTGGCGAGCGTGTATGGAAAGAGCTATGAACATTAGAGACGCTAGTGAAGTGTGTAACGATCTTCACGTCTTATGGCGCTCGTTCTCTCTGCCTACTCCGCAAGGGACCTAGTGTGAAGATATACATATATACATTGATATACAGTTTATACTACGAGTAGGTTTATAGGCAGGTTAGCTTCCACGTGATAGACAGTAACTCTGATCGTCTTTCTGTTATCTTCAAATACAAAATCTTGCTACTAGATATGGCAGAGAGAGTACTTATGAAAGTAAGATAAACGCGGTCGAAAAGAAATGCGCTTGTAGTAAGAAATAGAGTTTTTTTTAATGTAGCCTATCAAAATGTTCCTATCACGCCTGATGGAAAGCGTCAATAAGAACCAGATGCGAGAACAGCCATCTCAGTGATTAGCGCTGTGCTGGCTGTCCCCCCCTTGACGGCCCGCTAAGGTGCCTCTTCACGCCACGTCTAAACGACCCGGGGTTATAGGAAGTGGGGAACACATGCGCCGGAAGCGAATTCCACATTTTGATAGTCCGACAAAGAAACGAGTCGCCGAACTTCTTAGTACGGGAGGTAAGCAACCCAACTCTATGTGGATGTGATTTCAGTCCAGCGCGAGTATTCCGGAGGAGAAAAGGAGAAGGAGGGACGAGGTCAAAAAGCTCCTCAGAACATTCCCCATGACAGATACGATAGAGGACACTCAAGCTACCTATATCCCTACGCGTTTGTCTAAACGAGAGTGTGGGTGGTAAAATATGAAGAGGCATTCTTTGTTAGTTTGGACATGTAGAAAGAATGCAATAAGAAATAATTACGAAATAAATATACGACACGTAAGTTAATAGTTGTGGGAGGAAGGTCAAGACTTACCTGTCATGATCAAATTGATCGTGTTTTATCAGAAGGTGATGTCAGAAGCCTTAGACTTCGGCCTGCGTCCATGAGAAGAGCTATGATGTTAAAGAAGCCAGTGAGGTGTGTAAGGACCGCGGCTGTGGCGCTTGGTTCTCTTTGTTCTGAGAGTGAAGTAATAGATCTATAGATAGAAATTCAATTTTACCAGAGTGAGACTTTGTACCAAAGTCGTCTGCGTGGGTACCTCTGTCTCACCTATTTCTACTGCCAAGCAGCTGTATTTAGATAGCTGTGTTCCGGTTTGAAGGGTGAGATATGGCAGAGAAATTACTGGGAACTGTGACGAAACATCCTTAGGTCCCAAGATTGGCAGCGCGCGAGTAAATAAATTAAGAGAGGTAGGGCGCATCAAAGTAAAGAAAACCGCAGCCAAATAACAACTCCCTAGAGGGTTGTTGTGTTCCTGCGTGTGAGTGAGGTCACCAGTAAGCTCCCAAGGAGTTGCTGTGTAAGCAGCAGAGGGGGCATCGCGCGAGTGATAATTAATATATCGCAAGCGTTAATAGGCTATACGGTACCCGCTTTACATCAGGTGGGCCGTATGCTTGTATACCTCCTGACGTAGTATAAAAAAAACATCCCCGTGGTGGTTGCGAGCGTCAATAGGCTGCGGATTACCATCTGATGCGGGCCCCATGCCTGTTTGCCAATCTAGTTGTATAAAAAACATCAAATAATTTATTGCGAACCAGGGCAATAACGGTGGCGGATGCATGCAGTTCGTGTTCCAGATGGCGGACATTCGTAGAGGTGACCGCAGCTACCGAGGCAGAGACAACCGGAGCAGCAAACGGCATGAATCTACTAACGGTAGTGAGTGGGTGCCGGCCAGCTATAGTTCACATGAACTAATCGGCAGTGAAAGCACATAAAGTGGTTGGGATCAAATTGCCTGTAATCATGGAGAATGCATTCTATATAGCCGTCTTAGACGCAGGAAGTACTAGTTTTTCAGGAAACCTACTGTTGAACTTTTTTGATGAGCTCGGTGGCTCAGTAGTGTATGACGCAACTTTGACACTAATGCTCATGGGTTCGATTCCCACACATGACAAAAATTTGTGTGCATGAACATGTCTGTTTATCTTGGTCTGGGTGTTTAAAGAGAGGTAGGGTGCATCAAAGCAAACCGTCTGGGGAAGTACCTTCACCTCACAGAAAACCGCAGCCAAATAACAACTCCCTAGAGGGTTGTTGTGTTCCTGTGTGTGAGTGAGGTCACCAGTATTATGTTTGTGTTGGTTCGGATATTTTTAAAAGAAGTACGGCGCATCCAAGTAGCCCGTCTGGGGAAGTAGGTACCTCCACCTCACAGAAAACCGCCTTAACAATTTATCGTCAAAGGTTCATTTGCTAGTTATCAAGGTGCACCATACGCATGCGAGGATTACTTTAGCTCTAAATATGTTTCTTCTTCTTCGCGGTATCTTGTTGCCTAATCCATTAGCATCGACGGGGTCCGCTATCTAAGCCTAAGGATTTTGCATAGATACTGATTTTTACATGGAGCGACTGCCGTCAGACCTCCACAACTCAGAGGAAGAACCAGATATTTCATAGGTAAGGTCACACGTTTTTCGAAATATAATTTCTTGGACGGTTTCCTTCGCCGCCGAGCAACTGACAAATATATACATTAATCCGAAAATACGAATTTAGGATTCCAGGACATTCCAGGATTCGTACCGAGGACCAATTGTTGTCAGCTCGAAATATGGTAATGCATACCACTTTTTAAATCTCCAGCATTATTAAGCAGTAGATGAAGATAAACAGCTTTCTTGCTCCTCCTAGCCCGCGTTGACCACGCCTACTAGATATTTACGATTTCTACATAAAAAACCGCAATTTCCCTTTTTATTTTTTTATTTAATTTGTCTGAAATTTACATAATCACCTATTTTTATGGCTTACACAGTTTAATGTATTTGAAGAGCGGTGATGGTCTAGTGAATGAAGATAAAAGATGATCATCATGACACTTAGACACGTCGTACATTCTTTCGAATCAGTCCATATTGTATCCTAATATTTTTTTTTAATATCTCTCTTTTAATTTATTTTTTATATAACGTCGGGAGGCAAAATAAAGCATACAATACAATACACTTTATTGCACCAAAAGAAAAATACATAAATAAAACAACAATTAAAAAATTATCACTGCAACGGCGGTCTTATCGCGATGCGATCTCTTCTAGACAACCTTAGGGTAGAGGAGAAGTGAAGAAACAAGGTAGGGTGGCGCATAGCATAACTCAAAGGATATAAAATACGAGTATTATATAAATAGACATAAATAAATACATATAATATACATAAATATACACATATAATATACATTAATACACATACACACATTAAATGAGACTGAGGGGAGAAACAAGAAAAGTTATTGAAATTAAACTATTTTTAACGGAAGTATCGCGTGTTTTATTTATTTTGTTGAAACCTGACGTTTCGAACGCTTATTTAATTGCTCTTCGGTGATATCTAGGTAACAGGAATCAGCATAATCGAGGATAGGAAGGAGCAAGGATTGTGCTAGTGTAATTTTAGTGTCTACTGGTAGAACATTTCGTAACCTTCTAAGGGAACCAGCCGTAGCAAACTATTTCCTACTGACTTCGGCAATTTGCGCTGAACAAAACAATGAATTATCAAAAATGATTCCCTCTTAAATTTTACACTTTATCGCTAAACTTTATTGGTGTGCCGTCAAATATAACATAAGGGATATTATTCCAGTCAATTTTTGATATGCGACGAGAACTACCTATAATAATAATGGTTTGCGATTTTGAAGAGTTGACCAAGAGACCATGAAATTTACTCCACACAGATATACGTAAGAGATCTTCGTTAATAGAGGAAATGGCATTTGGAAGTTCTAACAATGGACCTTGTGTGTAAATCTGTAAATCGTCTGCATAAAGATGGCAGGAGGAGCGAAGTCCGGATATGATGGAATTAACTGACGGAATTAATGAATAATGCAAATAAAAGAGGAGACAACATGCCACCCTGAGGCACACCAGCAATTGGAGAGCACCAAGAAGAGAACGCATCCTCAATACGTACTCGCTGCTGACGTCCACACAGATAAGAACGAAACCACTCAATTGCCGAAGGATATATATTGATCGAAAGTAAACGTACCAAAATAATGTCATAATCGACGGTATTAAACGCGTTACTGAAGTCTAGTGACGCCAATAGCGTAAGTTGAGCGTTATCCATATTATAACGCATATTCTCGGTAATTTTTGAGAGTGCGGTATTCGTGCTATGACCCGGATGGAAACCTGATTGGAAGGGATTAAGAATTTTGTGCTTATCTAGGAAACAACTTAATTGCTGCTGAATCGAGCGTTCGAGGACCTTAGATAAAAAAGGAAGAATAGAAATGGGACGGTAATCTGAGCAAGAAGAAGTATTAGGTTCTTTGGGTAAGGGTACAACGTGAGCATTTTTCCAAGCAGAAGAAAAAAATCCGGATAATATGGAGTTATTAAGGATCAGTGTAATAGCGGGAAGGATGATATCAAGTATCGGTAGGATCATAAGACGACTAACGCTGTGTCCACCACGGCATTTGACGCTACTGTACGCACGTTTTTCTCAACATCTCTGTCAGTAAATTGAGTATAGAAGAATGGTGGAAAATCTGGAGCTGGAAGTGACGAAAGGTAATTAAGTGTCCCTGTTTTAGTGCTGCTATCAAAAACAGCAGAAGAGGAAAAATGGATATTGAGATCATCTACATTGACATTATTAGAATTATTATAATGGCTTTTTCCAACTCCAATTGATTTTAAGAATTTCCAGACCTTTGCAGGGTCTCCATTCTCGACGGACTTATGGATGGACTATGGATGACGGACTTATACTCGAAATATGGCGACGTTGTGCTTCCCTACACCACTTTTTTGCAGACATATACGAGCGCGAATGTAACGATTACGTTATCTTTCTGGATTAGCTTTGGCAATAAAACCCATAATTTCGTCTGTTAACCAAGGAGCAGGCTAGCAGGCAGATGCTTAACTTTACAGGCCGTATAGGAGTATGATGATCGTACAGCTGTATCAATTTATCAGTAAAGAGACTGACCTGTTCGTCGACTGCCAAATTCCTTAAAAGGTCAAACCAGTCGATGTTATGCGCATCTTCGCATACCTTGCTGATATCCATGCTACTAAAATTACGTTGCAGGAGTATTTTAGGTTTGGCTTTAGGAGTGCGCACTTTATAAGTAAGGTAAAGGAGATCGTGAAAGGAAAAGGCCTCAGCTGGACACTGGCCATGTTTTAAAACGTGACTGGGAGATGATACAAGAATGAGGTCAAGGAGGGAGGGCTTGCAACTTGGAAAGAAATAAGTTACATTAAGAGGTAAAATAGTTAAGTTGCAAGCGTTAGTAAGAGATTTAAGGGAATCTGATCGATAATCACCTTTGAGAAGACAGGTATTAAAATCCCCCATAATTATAGTGTGATCGAAAGAAGAAACATAGTTTTCAAGAAGGGTCACAAGAAGAGAGGAAAAGTAGTTAATAGTTGGAGAAGGGCTGTAAATAACGCCTAGAAGAATATGGGTGTGGGAAAGAGAGATATCAATCAAAAGATACTCCAATTCATTCGAAGGGTTTGTTAATTGAGATTTAGACACGATCTGAAACGGAATATGCGCACGTAGGAAAATGGCCGCTGCCACCTCTGCCAACGCAATCGTTACGTATAAGTCGAAATCCAGGCAACGAATATGACGTTGATGTCAAGCAAGCATTTAGCCAGGACTCGGTGACTAGGATAGCGTGGACATTCTTGACGTCGAAAGTATCTAGTAGGTCTGGAAAATGCGCCGGAATACTCTGTGCATTTATATGCACAACATTAAAATTTTTAGGTGTATCTGAAAAATTTTGCTGGAGACATTCCTTTAAAGTGATAGGAATACTATGGAAAGTATCATTAGAAGAAGAAGAAGAAGCTGAAAGGTAATATTAATTAAATTCAATATCAGTACTCATCTGTGTGCGTGAAAATTATAACTATAAAAATAGGTAAAACTATAAACTACTAGCTTTTACCCGCGGCTTTGCTCGCATTGATTTTTTTTTACAATAAGTATCCTATTTTACTTCTGATACCTCCAAGAATATGTGTACAAAGTTTCATGATTATCGGTTCAGTAGTTTTCGCGTGAAAGCGTATCAAACAAACGGGCATTCACTTTTATAATATTAGTAGGATGTATAAATATAAAATATAAAGAGCATAATGAGTTGTTATTTGGCTGTGGTTTTCTGTGAGGTGGAGGTATTTCCCGAGACAGGCTGCTTTGATGCGCCCAACCTCTCTTAAAACTGTACATCTCTAGCAGAATAAGTTACTGGTTCAGTTACGAATTTCGAATGCCAAGGTTTCAAATCCGAAACCCCTACTTCGCTTTAGTCATCTATCGACCTATCGATAATAGCTCAAAGTGCCCTCTGAAAAATTAAATAGCTCGATATAAATAAATCTATTCATGCCAGAGTATCAAGCCATCCTAAAGCTAGAAACGACGTGCTTACGAAGAACAAAGGAGACCGAAATACATAATATATTCAAATTCATGTCTGAGTTTCAAACTATTCAAAAGCCCTACTAAGCTTAACGACTGTTATCTATCGACAACAATAAGAACGACGGTTTGAAATGCCCTACGAGCACAGAGGACGCCAATATAAATTAATACCTCCGTTGCCAATATGCGATCAGAGTTGCTAAATTTACACGTTAGATTCGATGACATTTGCATTAAAAAATCTCTACACAAAAGTATTAAAGCTCGCCATCTCTGCAATATGAAATGCAAAACTATCAACTAATCTAAAAATAAACTACCACTCTCCATAATACCATCCCTTCATTATTACTAAGAAAATTGAGCGGGTTCGTCCGAGGAAGGCAAAGTGGCGGGAAATTACGGCCGCCATTTTGTCATGGCCGGCCATCTTCGTTGATAGTCGGAATTTTAAATTATTGATCAAACGTTTATTCTTGGAAATGAAGAAATAGTTGAATCGGTATTTTTTTACAGGATTTTTCAACTTGTAACTACTGCCAATGTAACTAAAGGATATAATTCTACGATGTTTCAACCATACAACGTTTTTGATGAGCTCGGTGACGCAGTGGTGAATGACGTGGCTTTGACACTAACGTGCATGGGTTCGATTCCCACTCAGGGCAAATAAGTAAGGGGATAAATGCCGCCGTCAAGTATGAATCCGGCGAGTCGGATTCTTGGTCTTGATGATATCCAGACCAAGACAAAAAGATATAAGAGAAGTAGGACGCATCAAAGCAGCCCGTCGGGGAAAGTACCCCCACCTCACAGAAAACTGCAGCCAGCCGCAGAGTGAGATTACCAGTAAGCTCCTAAGGAGTTGCTAGCAGCAGATGCGGCATCGCGCGAATAATACTTAATGTATTTATCAGTGCTCATAGGCTAACGGTAGCTGCTTTACATCAGGTGGGCCGTATGCTTGTATCGAGTATGGGCGTCGTCAGAATATATTTTGCACTAGCTGTGTACAAAAAAGTCATTGTGCAGATATAATTTTATTTATTTGATTTGATTATAAGTAGTAAAATAAGCAGAGTAAAATAGCGAACAGCAAAATAATAATAGATATGTATTATATACTTCGTCCGCGCGGAATAGTTATTTTTTTAATATTTATTTATAATATTAATAAAATAAATAAAATTTCTAAAATAAAATTAGCCTAAGTTACTCCTTATTACATCAGTTATCTGCCAGTGAAAGTCCCGTCAAAATCGGTCCAGCCGTTTCAGAGATTAGCCGGAACAAACAGACAGGCAGATAAAAATTGTAAAAATATTCATTTTGGTATATGTACCGTGTATATATACATTTATATGCATTTAGTAAAAAGCGGTTATTTTAATATTACACACAGATATTCCAATTTTATTTACCTGTATGGATGTTTTTATCATATTTAACTATTTCTCTAACGATAATGGATACTACGCGTAAGTACCCACTTTGATAGCTGGATTTTATAATGTACATACCATTATTTAATATTGAGCATTGATTATCTAGTGGATAAGAACGACCTTGTGACTTTTTTTTATACTACGTTGGGGGCATAATAAGCATACGGCCCACCTGATGTAAACCGCCGGATACCATTGCCTATTAACGCTTGAGATATATCAAGTATCACTCGCGCGATGCCTCCTCTGCTGCTTACACAGCAACTCCTTGGGTGCTTACTGGTGACCTCACTCACACGCAGGAACACAACAACCCCCTAGGGAGTTGTTATTTGGCTGCGGTTTTCTGTGAGGTGGAGGTACATACCCAGACGGGCTGCTTTGATGCGCCCTACCTCTCTTAAAATATATTTAACTATTAAAAATTTACTTATAGCTCCCCGGTTCGAATCCTGGCATGTACTACTAAAGTCGCGTTTTCGGATTTATATACAAACTTGTAATTGCACTTGCTCGGTGAAGGAAAACATCTAGAGGAAACTCGCACATCAAAAAATGATATTTCGAAAGACGTGTGACCTAACCTAAGAATAATGATCTTTGACGAACGCTCGTGGGTTCGATTCCCACACAAGGCAAACATTTGTGTGCATGAACATGCGACAGCAGCACAGCTAAATAACAACTCCCTAGAGGGTTTTTGTGTTCCTGCGTGTGAGTGAGGTCACCAGTAAGCTCCCAAGGAGTTGCTGTGTAAGTAGCAGAGGAGGCATCGCGCGAGTGATACTTAATATATCGCACGCTACGGCTACGGTACCCGCTTTACATCAGGTGGGTCGTATGCTTGTATGCCTCCCGACGTAGTATAAAAAAAAAGATCTGTTTTTCCCTCTGGGTTGCGGAGCTCAGACGTATTAGCAAAACGGGATAATGCTAAGAACATGCAATAATTTAATAACCGCAATTTACACCCAAAATACAAACTCCCATAAAACATGAGTGATACAGACACCCAGACGAGAAATTGAACGCAACTTCGCTGAACTTAATTTCCGGAAAGGTACCGCGCCGCCTAAAGACTAAGGGCGTATCCTCACTCGCGAACACGAAGTTTATGGCTTAAATTCTTGCAAAGATTCGAATCCTGTAACTTCCAACTAGCAATTCTTGTACATGTGTATCTTTTTAGCGTATTCCCGTTTTCTTAATCTATTAGGATTGGCGGTGTCGGCTACCTGAGCCTAAGGATTTGACGAAGATACAGATTATTACATGGAGCGACTGGCGTCAGATAAGGACAAACATTTGTGTGCAAGGATGAACATGTCTGTTTGTCTTGGTCTGGATGTTTTTGAGAGTTAGAGCGCGTCAAAGCAGCCCGTCTGGGGAAGTAGCTCCACCTCACAGAAAACCGAAGCCAAATAACAAATCTCTGGATCGTTCTTGTGTTTCTGCGTGTGAGTGAGGTCATCAGTAAGCTCCTAAAGATTTGCTGTGTTAGCAGCAGAGGTGGCATCTCGCGAGTGATACTTAGTGTATTGCAAGCGTTCATAGGCTACGGTGACTGCTTTACATAAGGTGGGCCGTATACTCGAATGACCCCCGACGTTGTATAAAAAAATGGAGTTAGCAAACTATGAAAACTTTCGCTAGAAGTGGTGGAACTAATTGAGCAAAAATTTTCATCCGTGTCAGACACATTCTGCATCGACATTGTGTCTCTTAAGAAATCTCAGGAGCAAGCAGTGGCTAAATATCCCATGGTAACAGTGCATATCCCATGGTAACAGTGCATATCCCATGGTGCGTAAATCCATTGATTCGTGGCCAGACAGATTAAAGGCCTGTATCAACGCCAAAGGTGGCCATTTCGAATATATATATTTTTTACTGAGACTTCCATAAATATAAATACATTAAGATTACATTACTTCATAAAAAAATAAATGCATATTCATTTTGTAACAGAACGTATGGCCGGAAGAGGTACCTATACATAAAAACAACGTCGCCCACATAGCGACTTGGAACGTAAATGACTCAGTTCTTTTTTACTGATAACTTGTTAAGCGCATTGATAGGTTATTGGTTGGAAGTCTTATGGGTTGATCATCCACCACCATGTTATGTTTACATATTAACAAGTAGTGAAACGACGTATCACTGAGAGTATGTTTGTATTTTGTCATGTTACTAGACATTTCCTAAGCATCAATGTACAATTGTTTGCTGTCCTTAATAAAATGTTATTAAAAAAAAAAATTGTACAAAGACGTAAATGAAAAGTGTATTGGTCTTCTACCGTGATTTCGTGGTATCCCGGGGGATTTCGAGAAATAAATTCGACGGTTCCGGCGTCATTTCCCTGTGCAAATGTACATATATCCATATGTCTATCTATTTATAACTTCACACTAAATTGTTCCTTCTAGTTTCGCGTGGTGTATCTGTTTCGTTATTATTTCTTCTTATTTTAACACTGACACTCTCTTTCAGACCTGCATTAATAATAATAATATTAAGAGTGCTCCAGAGAGTCGATCGGGGCCTTCGTCTCCGGCGTGTCTTCGTCGGTCGGAGTGGAAAGTCCAGAAGGTTCGCATAACTTTTTTTTTTATTTTTTATAAAGCACCCCTGCCGTGGGCAAGGCTATTTTATTTCATTCATATTTGTTTACAGATTTTATAAACATTTCACATATAAATAAACGCATTCATACATCACTCTCTCTTTCATTCCGCAATTCATCTTCTATTCATCATCTTTCGATTATATTTTAAGAAGCAAAATTATAATTATAATTTGGACCATTTTAGAACGCCGGTGAAGCGATCATATCTATTTCCAAATTTCCCTCCCTATACTGCGTCAGTCCAGTCACGGGCGAAAGCGAGCTTCACAGCTCCACCTAGCCACCGCGATTCCATCGACTATACAGAGTATAGCCGAGGTATACAGCATTAATCCTAGGTGGAGCTGCTCTGCCTGTTCCTGTCGATGACAACCATAGCTAGACTGATGCAGTATTTTAAAAATTTTGACCTATTGCTCTCCACAACTATTTCCAAGACAGTGGTTTCGGTGACCCGCATTCCCAACTCCTGCTCCAAATCAAACCTCTGTTTGAAGAATGCGGGACACCGAAACAATATGTGCTGCACTGTCTGGTCCACGCCGGGCTCGCAGAAGCACGATGGGTCGTCCGCGCACTTGAATCTGTGTAAGTACGCGGAGAACCCACCATGCCCCGAGACCTGCGGGAGGGACCTGCGTACCGATGCTCGACGGCACCATTTTGCCCTCGGTACTGTAAGCCGCCGCCGCACTCGGGAAGAACATCTTCGTTGTAGAAGCTGTTATTCCCAATTGGTATCTCCTGTCCCATTCGTCAATGGTCCCCTTGCGGATCATACCTTTGACGAATGAGACAGGGCAGCGGTCGTAATCTGGCCGCCTCCGCAACCCCAGTGCGGCGCTCCTGGCGAGTTCATCGGCACGTTCGTTCCCCTCCAACCCCGCGTGTGCCTTAATCCAAAACAACGAGACGCTCTTACCCTGGCTTTTGCACAGTTTAAGAGCGCCCCGTATTTGCACCGCCAGGGGATGGGGGGACTCGACGTTGGCCACCGCCTGTAGCGCCGCCATGGAGTCGCTGAAGATGCCAATACTGGGTCCATCGCAGCTCAACGCGTACTCGGCCGCCGTGCAGATAGCCAGGAGTTCCGCCTGGTAGATGGTACAGTAGGACGACAAAGCAAGCTTGACGGCCTTGGTTTCGGCGTCGCCGTTCCATATGGATACAGCGGCGCCAACCCGGTCCCCAATCTTGCTGCCGTCCGTAAACATTTGCAGGTCAAAGTTAGAGTGTGCCCTGCATTGTTCCTCGTCCTAAGGCCCGCAGGACTCTCAGCTCTGACTTGCCTTCATTGGCCGTCCAGAGAGGAGTCGATGGAGCATATTGCTTTATCAGGTGATATGCTCCAGGGGTGGAAGTGTTAAAGGGCATAACGCCGCGAGTAGCTTCAGAGAAAGCGCAGCATACCTTCCGACACGCCTGAGTCACTCACACCGGTGTTGCCCCCGGCCGACTATCTGTGGCATTTCGGGGGTCCATCTAGTGAGTGGCGAGCCACCGCCTGCCGAAAGTAACATCAGATTATAATAGTTATGGCAGGCGTCCGCCCCTCTTCTGACATAGTCCAGTTCCAATAAAACATCCAGATCTCATTTTAATAGCCCGCTTTTTTCCTACATATTTCCAATAGTCCCAATACCTGCCGTGACCTGTTCATGGGTATATTATCCCATTAATATCCCCTGAAGCAAGTGACGGCGGGTATAATACATTATCAGTCTTTTCGAAGGGACCTCTACTCAACTACTACTACTCGTACTATCAAATGGCCGGGATTAAAACCCGTGAAATAAAAATAATAATGATAATATTTTTTAATTTTTTATTTAGCAAGAATGTTATAATTTCTGTTGCACTGGCTCCCACTTTAGGTTTCCCTGTGTTATGCGAATCAGGCTCTTCATTGGACTTAGCATTACAGTTAACTTACTAAATTATAAATAGTGTAATAGTTATAGAGACCAACTCTGTTCCTAACATCATTATTGCGACGAAAAAGGCCAAGCGTCACAGTTTTCTCGCAACGCTCGTATTTCGACTGCGTTTATCCTATTTTAATATATATATAAAGCTATTATGAGTAAAATTCGACAGTCCTTATGACAATAACTACGTGAGGTGATACACAACTGTGATAACCCGTTGCTACTTCCGCCGCCGTTACGCAGCACCTCACAGTAGCAATTGCAGTATGTTTGTTTGCCTGATAACAAGAGGACTACCTATATTGAGTCTGAGGACGATATGATTTACAAACCCAACGACTATCATCTTCAGAAGCCATTAACATCATTTAAGCAAAACTGCCTCACTCTACACGTGGTGTATCCAGCTGCTTATGCTCCGGGCAAAGAATATTAGACCATAATACTACACATAAAACTTTTTTTAGACACAAAGGGCCAAGGAGCCAAAAACAGAGTCATTGAGGAGTCCACCATAACGGAACACTTTCTGCAAACGGATATCCATCACCGGATTGAGCTGCATAATCCCAAGATACTCTCAACTGAACGACGCTTCATACCACGACTAGTCAGGGTTAAGCGATTAAGTTAGATTAAGAAGCAGGCAAGTCTTAGTCTTCCTTGGCTACTACATCCTTTCGCGTTGTATATCTGTTTCATAATTCTTCATTCCTGCATTCTTTCCACATGTTTTTTTTAAACAAGCGTACGGCATGGCTGATGGTAATCAGTTACCTCAGCCTATTGACATTTGCAACACCAGGGATGTGACTCTTACGTTGCCGACCCTGCAAGTACCTATTTACGCCTTTCTTGAAGACCCACATGTTGTAGTCTCTTGGGAAAACCTCGACAGGGAGCTCATTCGACAACTTAATAATTGTTGGTAAAATACTTCTCTGGAACTGCACAGTATGCGACCATTGTAGTTCCAGCGTATGAGAATGAATTCCCAGCCGTCGGCAAGCTGTACGAATGTAAAACGAAGCTGTTGGCATAATGTTGAAGATTTCCTCAGATCACAATCCATTTATACAATCGGTAGAACACGCAAATGGAGGCTGAATCTCTTCTCAAACTCAAGGGCTCTATACCATGTGTAAATTCAGGATCCTCGACGATCCTCACAGCTCGTATCTGCACCGAGTCACAAGGTCCTAGCTGATATCCAGGTGCTCCCGTCCAAAGGTGCCTACAGTACTCTATATGCGGTCTGATTTGGGACTTATGTAACGTAAGTAATTGCCTCGAGCTGGAGTACTGTTTGGCCCTGTTGAGCACACCAAGTTTCAAATGTCCGAACCAACGCTGTATGCCTCTTCTTATTTTATCATTTATTAGTTCCCTATCCTATCTTAAATATCTGCTACCATTATAAACCAGCCCTAACCATTATTTGTTCTGAAAAACCTCGAAACAGGATCCAAACACTAAGTAATGGCTTTTGCAAAAAGTGCTTTATTCTTTTAGGAATAAACTAAAAAGTTCCTCAAATAAGCAACACAAAGAGTTGTTTGGTATGTCGAGGCAGCTACAATGAATGAAAAGGTAACATTGAGAAAGAAAAATTAAAAGAAAGTAGGAAGTAGTTTTGTAAATTGAATGAAGTTGAAAGGTTTGTTGTTAAAATGTGGCCAAGTACTGTAAATGCGGGAGTTACCGGGATTTGTTTTTATATTGTGGGCATTGTGACCAATTTTACATGGAGTGACTGCCGTCAGACCTCGAGGACAAACAGTACTTTTCTTAGGCCTCAGAGGTCTCACGTCTTTCGAAGTACAATTTATTGGTCGTGCAGGTTTCCTCGAAAAAGTAAAATAGTAAAATAAGGTTAGAAGAGATTTCTTATAGAACTAAGTCCGCTTTTGTATATTTATTTATGTGCTCTATTTTAATGTTTGAAATAATTGTTTTTAATGTACAATAATGATATAACGAACAAACATATAAACAGAAAAAATATATTAGTAAAAAAAAATCAGCCACAATAACTATTAACTCCAATAATCATTATTTCATTTAATTTTCAAAATGTTTAATTAATAATCTATCTATCTACAACTTCACGCCACACCATCTGATAGACCACGACCAATTTGATCATGGTAGGTAAGTCTTGGCCTTCCTCGGCTCCAACATCCTTCCACTTTTGCATTGTATATCTGCTTCATCATTCTTTCAACCTGCATTCTTTCAACCTGCATTCTTTCTACATGTCCGAACCAACGGAGCATAAATAATATTAAATTACATAATATTCAAGAAATTACTATTTAAATAAATAGACTTTACCAAACTTGACAGTGACGCCGCCATGCTCCTTCAATGAAAAGACATCTGTAAAATGAAGTGTATTTGCAAAACACCTGATATTTGGGAAGGAACCAAATTTGGGAAAATTGTATACGATTCAAATATTATTCTGATGAAATTGAGTTCGCAACCTTTTGCGTACGAGTACCCTTGAGCATTTTTAATAATGAAAAATGGAACAAAAATATACCCTCTCTCTAATATTCATTTATTTATTTAAAGGATCACCAACATAAGGTACAGTATGTGTACATTTTAAGACATTAATATTAGTTATATTATGTATACCATAACAAGTAAAGGCTATTTCAGCATGCTTTGTTATACAAAAATGAAAACAGTAAATCAAAAATAAAATAAAAGATTTGGCAATATGAATACGTTAGAAGTATAACTAAGACAAGTTACAATAATCCTTCATCTTAATTCGGAGTTTGTTTAGGCGATTTTTTTCTTAAATAGGGAGCAAGGATGTCGTGGTACTTTTTTTTACAACGTCGGAAGGCATACAAACATACGGCCCACCTGATGTAAAGTGGTTACCGTAGCCTATGAACGCTTGTAATACATTAAGTATCACTCGCGTGATGCCTCCTCTGCTGCGAACAGAGGCGATGCAAATAAATATGTATTTTTCCAGGCCTCTTGATCAACTTGCCCCGGTTCAAATCCTGGCTTGTACCACAAAATTCTTATTTTCGGATTTTCATTCCCTAAGAATGATCTGGTAATCCTTATGGGTTGAGTCGCTCTATGTAAAAATCAGTATTTTTGCCAAATCCTTAGGTTTAGGAAGCGGACCCCGCCAGTCCTATTGGATTAGGAAAATCGGGAAGCGCGACTGCCGTCAGACCCCACAACTCAGAGGGAAAACCAGACCATACTTCGTTAGATTACACGTCTTTTGAAATACAATTAATTGGACCCGTACGTACGTACCTATACGGTTTCCTCACGATGTTTTCCATCACCGCTGAACGAGTAATAATAACAAATACGTACATAAATCCAAAGAAACGAATTTAGTAGCACACGCCAGGATTTGAACCGGGTACCTATTGGTCACAAGGCCGGTTCTTGTCCTACTAGGCTGTCACTGCTCATGTAAAATACATATCTTTGCCAAATCTTTAGTCTTAGGTAGCGAATCCAGCCAATCCTAACGGCTAAAAAAATTACCTATAAATAGGTTAACCCTAAAAAGTTGGAAATACTAAAAAACCATATCAATACCTTCTAGTAGGGTTCTACTTAGAAATAAGCTTCCTACGTAGACAGTAACCCGAAACTACTCCTAGAGTTTCCAGTAAAAATATAAAAGCGACATTCCTAATATTTCTAGCTCAAGGCGATAAAGACTGAGCTGAAAATCTAGACGCCATTTGTTTTCTAGGATTCCCAAGTAATTGAGATAAACTTGTGATATATTTTATAGGAAAACTGTCGTACTGTCTGAGTTATGTCACCATCTCACTTCTCAACATCGATTGTCGGTTATTTACCCACCTGAGTTGCAAACAAGCACACCATCGGGATAATTTAAAGCTGTTATTATGCTAATACAAGGACTAAAGCATCGGCACCTTGCTACTAAAATATTACCTCCTTAAAAGCTCCCTTTTTTATGTTAGAGGAGGGCAAACGAGCACGTGGGTCACCTGATGGTAAGTGGTCACCACCGCTCATAGACATCAGCAACACCAAAAGGTCACTGATCCGTTGCCAGCCTTTTTAGGGAAACACAGGCTCTATTTAAAAGGAGTAAATACAACAATTACTCAATCGTTTCAGGCATTATTTCATGACAGACAAATTTACAGGTTGCAGTTTGTTTGAAGAGCTCGGTAGCTCAGTCGTGAATGACGCGACTTTGACACCAACGCTCGAGGGTTCGATTCCCACACAAGGCAAATATTTGTGTGCATGAACATGTCTGTTTGTCTTGGTCTGGATGTTTTAAGAGAGGAAGGGTGCATCAAAGCAGCCCGTTTGGGGAAGTAACTCCACCTCACATAAAACCGCAGCCAAATAACAACTCCCTAGAGGGTTGTTGTGTTCTTGCGTGTGAGTGAGGTCACCACAGCAACTCCTAGGCAGCTTCCCTAGGAGTTGCTGTGTAAGCAGCAGAGGATGCAACGCGCGAGTGATACTTAATATATCGCAAGCGTTAATAGGTTACGGTACCCGCTTTCCATCATAAAAAGGCAAATTACCTATGAAGAACTGACGAGACAGATTTTGTATAGTAACTCAACTCACCGCTACGGGTCGGGGGCTATAGCAGAATGCACAGCTCTTATTCGCTAGTTCACTGATCAACATTGCAGCACTTATCGCTTATTGGTTAAAAATATCCTCCTATTGGTCAGTAGGTAATTAATGTGTATAATTGATTTGTGACGTAACGCTTGTAGACCGTATTCGCAATGATGAGGTTAGAAGCAGAGTCGGTCTGAAAGAGAGCGTCGGTGTTAAATAAGAAGAGGCATGCTCCGTTGGTTCGGACATGTAGGAAGAATGCAGGCTTAAAGAATGAGAAAGCAGATATACAATGCAAAACACATACACACACCTGGTATTTGCTATTGTAATAAGCCAATTGGATGCAAGACGCATCATCATCATCATTAAACATATTATTAATAAATATATTCTGTCTGGTTAGTAAATAAGTTTGTATTCTTGTTATAAGTATTGTATTCATGGTATGGAAGAGCGGCTCCTTCTTGGACACAGTTGTCATACACTTAAAAGAAGGAGTCCTCTCCCTCTAAAATCTGTAAAATGATTTGTTCAATAAATAAACTTATTATTATTTATTATTAAAAAGTGGAAGGATGTAGGAGCCGAGGAAGGCCAAGACTTACCTACCGTGATCAAATTGGTCGTGTTCTATCAGAAGTTGATGTCAGGAGCCCTAGAAACCGGCGAGCGTGCATGAAAAGAGCAATGAATGTTAAAGAAGCGAGTGAGGTATGTAAGGATCGAGTCACGTGGCGCTCGGTACTCTCTGCCTACCCCGTAAGGGATTTGGCGTGAAGTTATAGTTAGATAGGTCAAAATGTATTTCCTATACGGAAATATCGACTGAACGGAAAAAAATATGTTTCGCAGGTAAACACTCTCATTTTACGATAAGTAACTAACTCGCATATCCACCCCCAAAAGTCAGTTTTAATCTGTTTAGTATGTCATTAACCTCGGCGGAAGGCACACCCCCCCTATCAGTCTCGAAGTCTCCACAAAGTTATTTATAAACCAGTATCGATTTATAATGGTGGCAGTTTTCCTCTGTGCTTAAGACCGATTTTTAAAATGAAAGGTATGAGACCCTACTTTTTCTAGAACACACACACACACACATCCGCTTACACCTATTCCACTATTAGGATACCAGTCTCCTACTCTAATTATAACTATAATATTATAAATGTGAAAGTGAGTATATTTGTTTGTTGTTTGTTATTCCTTCACGCCTTGACTAATATGCAGCCGATCATCATGAAAATTTGTATACATATTGTCAGGGGTACAGAGAGGGACATAGGGAACTTTCTATTCCGTGAAAATATCTTCTGACGGGAAAGCGAAAAAAAAGCTTAATTTTTCTACTGTAGATGGCGCTGCAAACGTCAAATCCTAACTATTAATGTGAAAGTGCATGGAAAAATAATTTCTGTTGAATAGCTACTTCTAAATTTTATTTTTGAATGTCTTAGGATATATAATTAAATTAAATAATGGATAATTGCTACAATTCAGTTCTTTCTTCAATCACTTAGTACGATCACAGTTCAATAGATGCGTTAATCGAATTCTGTAGGATATAAGGGATTGCAGAAGCATCATGGGAGACTTTGTGATTTTATTGGCAGGTGATTTTCGGTAAACATTACCCGTGATACAAAAAAGGGCACTCCAGCCAAAGCGTGTTTTAAATATATAAGTTTGTGGGAAGATGTAAAAAAAAAATTCACACATACATGAGGGCGCAACTTTTAAACGATATTCAGTCCAGCGATTATGCAGAAACCCTATTAAAAATTGGTGAAGGGCGAATGGAAATAGACGCGGAGGGGATGATCGCCTTGACGGGAGATTTTCGTAATGCTGTAGGCAGTGAACCAGAATTAGTGGCGAACTTGTATCCCAATTTAGAAAATAATATAAATAATGAACAGTGGTTATGTCAAAAGGCTATATTAGCTCCTAAAAATGACACAGTTTCTATAATAAACGACGATATAGTTCATGAAGTAATTGGAGACACAACAGAATATTTATCAACTGACAGAGTTATGGACGTAGAACAGAGTACTTCATACCGTGCAGAGGTTTTAAACTCTTTAGAGTAATCAGGGGTACCGTCTGATAAATTAAAAATTCGAGCACTAGATGCTCCTAGACTATGCAACGGAACTAGTATAGACTACGAGTTACTCGGCTTGGGCGGAATATTATCGCTGCTACTATTTTAACTGGCGCAGCAAAGGGTGAAAGTGTGCTGACTCACCGTATACCAATAATACCTGCAGACCTACCTTTCCAATTTAAAAGGCTACAGTTTCCTATGAGGGTTGCATTTTGCCTTGACAATAAGTAATGCGCAAAGACAACAATGAGGATTTCCGGTGTACATTTAGAGAAACATTGCTTTTCACCCCGATCTTTTATGGTCTTCAACAGAGGAAGTATTGGTATATCTGTCGATAGTACGATATACGAACATACGGCTGATACCAAGCTTTTGAAGTGTCTTGAATATGTCCGACGGCTCCATACTCACTTTGTGCAAGTCAATCACTGCAATATTTTCTTTAACACCCCATTCTATATTGTAATTTGATAATACACGATAAAAAATGTGTAAAACGGCGGGAAATCGAAAGAAGTTTTTAACATAATAAACGCGTTCTAAATTTATAATAATCAAAGAGTTGAAAAAAGAAAAGTTTCTATGTGACAGTATTTATGGTCAGACTAGTTATAAAAATAGAAATTAACTGTGCACATTGGCGAAACCTGCGGCTGCTACAGCATTAAGAAAATTCAAGAAAGTGTCAAAAACCGCGGTATTTTTTTTTTATTAGGGCTTAGCCAAGCTATTGTATATTTTTTCGATGACGTATTTGTAGATACTGACAGCACAAAAATATATGGGCAATGATAATAATTAATTAATAATTCAAACATAAAGATAGAGTCTATGGTTGAACTTCGACCACGAGGCGGCCTCTAGTTACAATAAATTCATCTCAATATAGGTAAATTAAGGATACCGATGAATGGAAATCAATAAAACAGTACAATTTTTAATACTTAATTTAATAATTTTAATTTGTGTACTTACGTTCTATGTTTACGAGAGGTGGAAAATTTGAGAGCGATATTGAAAGAAGAGTGAAAGCAGGAAAGGAACATCAATGGTGCGTTGTACTCCGTGGTAACAAGCGACACGTAACAGGGTATACCACGAGCAGGTGAGATTGGCTTTGATTCTAAAGGTGACATTAAGCTTACACCCCCAATCTTTGCTTAACTACGGGTTAAACGGCGCTGAGTAATTTATCCGGAATTATTTGTTTAAATGACTAAGTCACAGAACGTACATTTCAGTTCAGTTCAAGATTAGGGTACAGGTGAACTGAATTTGGATGTGGTTTCATTCAAGGATCATTGCTTCGTTCCTGAGTTATCCACACTCGATACGACCTAATTTTGTGTGTGTACCAATTCATAAGTGAATAGCGGGGTGAAATAAAATATTTTTTCTATATCGCAAAGGTGAATCTGAGAGCTCGATGGCGTCGTTGCGCGTGTCATTCTAACCGAACACGCAGGTTAAGCAACGTCGACCGCAGCCTGTGTATGCATGGGTTCATCTATCTTGAGTTTCTCCGTGCTTCAAAGGGCACGTTAAGAGGGGGTATAAAGATAAGTGGCTCCCTCATTTTGTTTTTATTAATAATTCTGAATTTAAGACCAATTCCAAAAAACGCTCAATACAGGCACTGTAGAACCATATTATTATTTATGTTTTTATGAGACATATTCTGTTTTTATTATTTATGTACAATTAGTCATAATTTTGATTATTGTTATAAGTGGCCACAATAAGCAATAATTAATTTGGTTGTATATAGATAATAAATACAAGATATGTTCAAAAATACAAAAATATGATTCTTCATGCCTGTATTGAGCAACTATTGGGATTGGTCTTAAATTCAACGTTATTAATAAAAACAAAATGAGGGCGCCACTTAGCTTTATGCGCCTCTTAAGCCGTCAGTTCCGGCTGTTGTCGATAGATGACAGTCGTCGATAGAAGCCAGTGGCCTTCGGGTGCCTTGAAGACACTGGCCCCCGCCAATCCGCATTTGAACAGCGTGGTGGAGTATGCTCTAAACCCCTTCGGTTGAAGGGAGACCCATATCCCAGCAGTGGGATGAGTAAGGGTTGATGTGGCTGTGGAGGTACCGCTAAGGTGAGATAAAAAGCGTATGATCGGATGCGATTTACAATCAAAAGATAAAGATAAAAAAAATGTCTCGGAGGTATGGTGAATTTTTGTTAGATAAAAATTAAAAGCGTCGTTCAATTAGAAGCTGCCATATTTATTGGAATGTATTACAGACAGTGGCAGATTGAAAGCAGCATCGAGCTGTCGATAAAACACACGAAAAAATATACATTTTTATGCTTATGCATTTTTAATGTCAATATGTACCTAACATTTAATTTGGTTACAAATTGTAAATACAGAGAGCGCTGGAAAGTGGATTTTGTCCACTGATCCTGTGGTGTTGAAGTTTTGAAAATAGAGATGTCGCTGATCTAACAGAGGATAAAAGGGCGGTGTCTTCCAACACTGGACAGTGCAAGTTATTACATTTGCTGGCACGGCGGGCGCAAGGGCCTATATTATCATCCCTGCTGCAGTAGCCTATCTGCAAGCTGCAAAGCATTCAATCATTCACATGTGGATCTAGACTGTGAACTCTAGTTTTTTATATAACGTCGGGAGACATACAAGCATACGGCCCATCTGATGTAAAACCGTTACAATAGCCTATGAACGCTTGCAATTCACTAAGAACTTGAGCGCTGTTACGTCTGCTGCGAACACAGTAACTCCTTAGGAGCTTACCCTGTCAAGACCCGGGTTTAACGTTATTCCATATATATGTCGTAAGCGCGTGGTTCGATAGTGGTACTCGGTATCGGAGAAGTTACTGGTGACCTCACGCACATGCAGGAACACAACAATTCTCTAAAGTGAGTTGTTATTTGTCTGCAGTTTTCTGTGAGGTGGTGGTACTTACTTAGACGGGCTGCTTTTATGCACCCTACCTCTCATGACTCTCTTAACTAGTGACCGGAGGGCTATAATTCTAGATCAGCAAAGGTAAGTATCCTAATTAATATACCTTTCTTGATTCTTATAGCTTGTACCACGCCACGTAATACAAACATAATCTAATCACCCAACGTGTTGGTGATTTCCGATACTTACTAGTGTACCTGATACAACTAGTTCCAGTGCCGATATCTCATTTAAACCTGGGTTCTTACCGAGTTATATAACTCTAGGTCAGTAAAGGTAGGTATCCTAATTAAAAGACCCAGGTTTTTTTTTGTCTTCGTCATATTTTCAAATTATATATATATATATATATATTTATATATGTGTTAAAATAAGAAGAGGCATGCTCTGTTGGTTCGGACATGTAGAAAGAACGCAAGACGAAAGAATGATGAAGCAGATATACAATGCAAAAGTGGAAGGAAGGAAGGAGGATGTAGGAGCCGGGACTTACCTACCATGACCAAATTGGTCGTGTTCTATCAGAAGGTGATGTCAGGAGCCCTAGAAACCGGCGAGCGTGCATGAGAAGAGCAATGAATGTTAAAGAAGCGAGTGAAATATGTAAGGATCGAGTCACGTGGCGCTCGGTTCTCTCTGCCTACCCCGCAAGGGATTTGGCGTGAAGTTATATATATATATATATATATATATATATATATATATATATATATATATATATATATATATCAATCATAATTAAAATTTTGCTACTAGCTAGGCGTCTCAGATAACACCGTTTATAAATCTTAGGAATAATTAACACATTTCAAAATTATCTAAAAATGTTTTTAGTAAGCAAAGCTTATTACACCGTCAATGAACAGAATTTGACAGAAATAGAATTAGTATTGAACACAAAAAAAGTGTATTGTCAATTTCATATGCCATGAAGATAAATATTCATTTTAAGATTTTGGGAATTTCACCAGAGGGAGACTTTTTACAAAAGTCGTCTGTCTCACCTATTTCTACCGCCAAGCAGCTATATTTATATAGCTGTGTTCCGGTTTGAAGGGTGAGATATGGCAGAGAAATTACTGGGTACCGTGACGAAACAGCCTTAGGTCACATGATTGGCAGCGCGCGAGTAACATTCCCGTGGTGCTGCGAGCGCCAATAGGCTCTGGTGACCGCTTACAATATAATGCGTGCCGCTTGCTTGTTTTCCAATCTAATTAACTTTTATGCGAGTGTGTTGCATATTCTTTTATTGTATTATTGACTTGAAAAAATTCCTGCGAAGGCCTAGTCCAATAAATAAAATCTATAACTTCACGCCAAATCCCTGGCGGGGTAGGCAGAGAGAACCGAGCGCCACGTAATTCGATCCTTACACACCTCACTCGCTTCTCTAACATTCATTGCTCTTCTCATGGACGCTCGCCGATTTCTAAGGCTCGTGACATCACCTTCTGATAAAACACCATCAATTTAGGTAAATCTTGGCCTTCCTCGGCTCTTATATCGTACAACATTAGTGATTATGCTACAAAAATATTATGTATGTATGTATATCTTCACGCCAGATTCCTTGCGGTGTAGGTAGAAACAACCGAATGCCATAAGACAAGTTCCTTACACACTTCAATCGCTTCTTTGATATTCATAGCTCTTTTCACACACCTTCTGATAAAACACGACCGACTCGATCATAGTAGGTTAGTCTCGGTCTTCCTCGGCTCCTACATCCATCCACTTTCGCATTTTATATCTGTTTCGTCATTATTTCGTCCTGCATTTTTTCTACATGTCCGAACCAAAATATTATTATATTTTAATTCTTAGTCATGGGCGTCTTCAAAAACTTATCCACATTTTCACTCCGGCGAATATTTCGGCAGTAATCTTAAAAGTACAATAAATATAAGCCGAATGAACTGCCATAAGCGTATATAGGTTAACAGTGGTTTCCCGTACTTACAATAAATATGTAGTGGGGCTTCAGGACGCTTCCGCGAAACGTAAAGGTTGTACTTCAACTGAAAATCGAAACAAGTTTTCATTTCACATTTTTTTTAATAATCGCTACAATAAATGATACTAATAGTTGTTACAACACGCAAATATTTCTTTGAGGTTTCTCAAAAACAAAATAAAAGTTGACAAACAAGCATGCGGCGGGCATTTGATGGTGGTAAGCGGTCACCGCAGCCTATCGACGCTCGCAACACTACGGGGATGTTACTCGCGCGCTGCCTATCTTGTGACCTAAGGATGTTTCGTCACAGTACCCAGTAATTTCTCTGCCATATCTCACCCTTAAAACCTGATCATTGCTATATAAATATAGCTGATTGGCGGTAGAAATAGGTGAGACAGAGGGTATGATGTGTAGCAAAAAAATTGGCCAAGTGCGAATCGGAGTCGCGCACGAAGGGTTCCGTACAATTATCTATAAAAACGGCAAAATAATCACGTTTGTTGTATGGGAGCCCCCCTTAAATATTTGTTTTATTTTAATTTAATTATTTATTCTTAAAGTGAATATATAACTAAATATTCTGTGAATATTTCAAGCGTCTACCTGTTGCCGTTATCAATATCGAGCAAAAACAAGCAAAAAAATCACGTTTGTTGTATGGGAGCCCCCTTAAATATTTACTTTATTCTATTTTTTAGTATTTGTTGTTAAAGCGGCAACAGAAATACATCATCTGTGAAAATTTCAACTGTCTAACTATCACGGTTCATGAGATACAGCCTGGTGACAGACAGACGGACGGACGGACAGCGGAGTCTCAGTAATAGGGTTCCGTTTTATCCTTTGGGTACGGAACCCTAAAAACGAGCAAGATATGTGTAACATCTGACATCTCAGCTTGGTTGGCCAACTAGAATTAAATTACAATTAATATATAAGAAATTATTAATATCGAAGAAATTATTCGTGTAATTAATTAATTTGTTTTTGAAATTATAATTCTTTAGACGCGATATGACGAGCAATTCAGATCTTTTTCGGTCGTAAATAACCAAAGACTTCTATGTATACTACTAGACCGGCTGAGCGGAACTCGGATTTTGCACATCAAGTTACGGTCAATTCTCCGCAACTCCTTTAGTCTGTTGCGAGCAAGCGAGACAAACACTCCTTTGTTTCGTTATTAACCGAGAACGTTGCGGTCGACATATAAGTTTTTTTTTTGTTTTAAATGCCACGAAATAACAATCAATCATTATTATATTTACGTGAATACTTTGTTCAAGTGATTCAACTGTTATTTTTGCTAAGTAACTACTTTTTTCTGTATTTTACTATGAAACTGTACTTAACATGAATAATAGCCATGACACTATTGCCATCTCGTTTACTCTCTAGTAGTGTAAATAGCGCTACCGACGATCACATCATAGATCTATGTTGCTCAAACAGACATGGAAATAGGTAGAAACTTAATTATTATAAAACTTAATAATTGGAAAAAGAGAGTAGTGGATAAAAATTGTACAAAATAACAGAAGTGATACTTATGTATAATCATTTTGTTGAATAGAACAAAGTCATATGAGTCCAATTATTTTTCCTCATAATTACACAATTGTTACTGTGGTAGATTTCCCCTGGATTATGTATTATTAGTGTATATAGTATTATGTACAATATACTTTAATTTACCATTATATTAAAATGGTATATTAGTAACAGTCGAAGTCAAATTGGTAATAGGTAAAGTTCAATCGAATGTCGCGTCTGCGTGAGCAGCCTGTTCACTGCATCGGCAATCCTCTCCCGCTACCCCGCATCTCAGCCGGCGCGCTCCCGAGTTACGACACAATATTTGTGCCACTCAGCCTGTCTAGTAGTATACATAGAAGTCTTTGTAAATAACTGTTTCAAATGGAAATGATGGTCAGTATAAAATATATAGTTCGTTTACGGCAGTAGTGTGACTTATTAGACATTTAAATTAAATTAAAATTTCAAGTAAATACAATGGAAATGCGTATTTATTTGATAATTACTTTTACAAGTGCAACAAAGTACCATTCCTTACTATATATTATTCCTTTGATATTAGTTTGTTGTCTGTGGCATTGTCTGTCTTGTTTTGAATGATTATTGACATCTTTTGTCAATCAATCAGTCAAATTATGATAATAATTGAATTGACTTTGTAATAAGTTATGTAAATGTGGCCTTTTATTACTCATACTTTAATTTAACGGTCGAAATGCGAGCGTTGCGCAAATTTTGTGGCGTAACGCTTGTAGACCGAATTTTGTTTTTTTAAATAAAAGTCATATCCACAGACTCTTTGGCCCGTGTCTTTGTTTGTTTGTCAGGTTTTTTTTGTCAGATTGTTAGTTTATTATCGCTCCGCATGTGCGATTACAATAGAATAAGTGCCTTAAATATATATTTGTCAGTGCCAGCTATTTTCGACAAGTCGAGGATAATTACTGACTCGCAGGTTAGTCCCTGTGCTTCATGTTGTAGACCGTATTCGCAATGATGAAGGTTAGAAGCAGAGTTGGTCTGAAAGAGAGCGTCGGTGTTAAAATAAGAAGAGGCATGCTCCGCTGGTTCGGACATGTAGAAAGAATGCAGGATGAAAGAATGACGAAGCAGATATACAATGCAAAAGTGGAAGGATGTAGGAGCCGAGGGAGGCCAAGACTTACCTACAATGATCAAATAGGTCGTGTTCTATCAGAAGGTGATGTCAGGGAGTCCTACAAACCGGCGAGTGAGCGAGCATGAAAAGAGCAATGAATGTTAAAGAAGCGAGTGAGGTATATAAGGATCGAGTCACGTGGCGCTCGGTTCTCTCTGCCTACCCCGCAAGGGATTTGGCGTGAAGTTATAGATAGATAGATACGAGTAGATACTTTAAATTATATTATCAATAGTACCAACCTTTCGGAAAATGTGGTGGTACCAACTGACGGCCAACTCTACGACCACGCGCGCTCATGGGTCAAATAAAATATCGCGCGCTTCCCCGGTTTCCTGTTACACATTTCCTTCCCTTTTCATGAAATCACTATCACAGATTGCAGGAAAGCGAGAGGAAAGATGTTACACACATAAAATATTATGTTTCCAACTTCAAACTGTCTGTCTGTCAGTGGCTTTGTAGTTTTATAGTAGATTTTAAAAAATACTCACGTAGACGTATTTCATGCTTCGTCAGACAAATTTGTAGCACATACCGTTTATTTGTTAGCACTTCACCAGAGGGAGACTTTGTACAAAAGTCGTCTCCGTGGGTACCACTGTCTCACCTATTTCTACCGCCAAGCAGCTATATTTAGCTATGTTCCGGTGTGAAGGGTGAGATATGGCAGAGAAATTACTGGGTACTGGGACGAAACAGCCTTATGTCACAAGATTGGCAGCGCGCTAGTAACATCCCCGTGGTATTGCGAACGTCAATAGGCTGCCGTGACACCCCTTACCATCTAATGCCGCATGCTTGTTTGCTAATCTAGTTGTATAAAAAAAAGGTATGTATGTATGTATATCTTCACGCCAGGTCCCTTGCGGGGTAGGCAGAGAGAACCGAGCGCCATAAGACGCGGTCCTTACATACTTCACTCGCTTCTGTGACATTCATAGCTCTTTTCATGCACGCTCGCCGGTTCCTGGGGCTCCTGACATCACCTACTGATAAAACACGACCAAAAAAAATGTAGTATCATGAAACTCGATTGCGGCGCCACTTACAGGGTCCAATTGTAAATCGAAATCATCCATCACGCCCAACCGTTTAAGAAGTTTAGTAAATACACGTCCTGAAGAATGATATATATAAAGATAAAAACAAAACATGTTCTCCAACTGGTCCGCGGTTCAAATATTGACATGTAACACTAAATTCGTGTTTTCGGATTTATTTATATTTATGAAAAACATCGTGTCGAAACACTTCTTCTTCTTCTTCTTAGCGTTATCCCGTTTTCTTAATCCATTAGGATTGACGGGATCCGATGCCTAAGCCTAAGGATTTGGCGAAGGAACTGATTTTTACATAGAGCGACTGCGGTCTGACCTGCGCAACCCAGACGGAAAACGGGATCATTCTTAGGTAATATAATTTCCTGGACGGGGGGGTTTCCTCACGATGTTTTCCTTCACCGCCGAGCAAGTGATCATTACAAATATGTGCATAAATCCGAAAACACAAATTTAGCGATACATACCAGTATTCAAACCGAGGACCTTTCTCCACTAGGCTTGATAGCCCAAAGAAAAGTGATGCTCATCATCAGAAAAAACTACAGATCACTGCCATTTCTTGATCTTAGCATATTTTTTCTTAATCTGAGCATCAGCAGATCTAATCAAATACTGACTTTTTCTGGAAAATAAAACATAGGATCACTGCCAAGCTATAAAATCGGGCGTTTGCATTTTAATCATATCTTTCTATGAAATAATATCTGACCGAGATTCTGTTGTTAATGCTTATATTTCTTAAAGTACCGATCTAGGTTATGGTATACTTAGTCTCCCGTATTTTTTTTGAACCAGACTATATTCTTCCATTAGTTATCGTTGGCGTGAAGATATACATGCATGTATATCTTCAAGCCAACGCTAACTAATGGAAGTGAGTTCAGGGTATGGCAGCGAGAACATGAAAGTAGGATAAATGCAGCCGAGGTGAGAGCATTACGCAAAATTTGTGGTATAACGCTTGCTGACCGCGTTCGTAATGACGATGTGCGAGAGAGAGTTGATCTGAAAGCGAGTGTCGTTGTTAAAATAAGAAAAGGCAAGCTCCGTTGGTTTGATGAATGCTGGAAAAAGAATGCAGGACGAAAGAATAACGAAACAGATATACAATGCAAAAGTGGAAGGTATTGTATGTAGGAGCCGAGGAAGACTGAAACTAACCTACCATGGCCAAATTGGTCATGTTTTATCAGAAGATGATGTCAGGAGCCCCAGAAACCGGCGAGCGTGCATGAAAAGAGCTATGAATGTTACAGAAGCGAGTGAAGTATGTAAGGACCGCGTCCTATGGCGCTCGGTTCTCTCTGCATACCTCGCAAGGGACCTGGCGTGAAGATATACATACTGCTTTTTACATGGAGCGACTGCCGTTAGACCTCCACAAACCAGATGGAAAATCAGATCTATCTTAGGTTACGTCACATCGAGTTCATTGATCGCGCAATATGAATCGTGAAGATCGATTCACGAGTTGGGGCTGTTTCACTGCCAGTTTCGCCATCATTGTTGTGCGAAGTGCGGCATAGTCAACATCTGCTGTTATTGCTTGACCAGTCCTGAGAAAGCTATAGTGAATAACGCTATGAAGAGACCACCAAACAGTTACCATCACCTTTTTATTGGTAAGCTTTGCTTTAAGGCCCTTTTGCTGCGTTTGACCTGGGGTCAGCCATTGCATTTTTCGCTTACGGTTATCGCAAAGAATCCACTTTTCGTCAAATATCACAATTCGATACAATATTCGTTCATTTCTGTACCGATACAACAAGGCAACACAAGGTTCAGGAGGTGTTTCTTTCCGCAGATCAGTAAAATCATGAGGCACCCATTTTTCATATTTTTTTATCTTATTGATTTGATGCAAAGAGTCAATATTGTAGGTAAGGTAACGTTAAACCATGCCGCTAATTCTTGGATAGTTTGACTCAGATTGGCTTTCACCATCTCCTATTCAGCGTTATTCACCTGTGTTGGCGGTCTTCCACGTGGTTCGTTCTTCAAGTCGAAGTTTCCATTACGAAAGCATTTAAACCAAAAACGCACAGTGCGTTCATTAGCAGTCTCCTCTCCAAACGCAGCATCCATATTGCGAGTCGTTTCTGTCGCGTTAGTTCCGCGTCGGAACTCGTATTCAAAAATTAATCTGATTTTCGAAGTATCCGTCTTTCCCGTCTAAGCTGAATAAAAAAAACAATTAAAATTCTAAAATCAAATGTAGCTCATTTTTTAAAAGAAAGACCTCATAGGTATCATGGGAAAAAGTTTCACTCGAAAATCTGACACCATGAAGGTTTAATGTCATTTCAATGTATCTATTACTACAAAACGACAATTTCACTTTAAATGCTGTGTGTGCTGGAGATACAAATAAAGAATGTATCTATTTATCTATCTTTCCTTATCTTAACCCCAGCGACGCAACATTCTTCCAGACGAACTCTTAAGATGTTTAATTTCAAGTTGACTTGGAAACATGATTAGCCATGTAATATTAACCCCTCGCGTGATATCCAAACGGAAGCCATCTTGCACCCAGCTGTCGCAAAGATTTCACAGATCATTTGACCACAAGATCAGCCTATCCAGTTGCATGCAGTAACGTGAGAGGGCAATTAAATCATGCATATCTTCACGCTATGATGCTATTTGTAGATTTAACAATTTTATTACAAATATTTGTACCCACATGTTCACCTATGTATATATTTACACTTATATAAGTAATTATATTAATAAGAATAACTTTTCCTTCCTTGCCAACCCTACCTTCTCTGTACATCGATTCGTTACTTTAAGGTTGCCTTAAAAATATTGCTTATATAATAAGTGTTCATGTTTTACAATTTTTAAGAAATCGTCGGTAACCATTATTGTGTAAATAAAGCTTATTCTATCTATCTATTATCGGATTACTGGCAAGGGTTAAATTGTGGTCAATATCCTAAATTGCCATACTTTGCAGCAGGTAATGGACGTGAAACATCTTACGTTTCTGACAGTAGATCACACGTCTTTAGAAATATAATGGGTCGAGGGGAAATGTAGAACGCGCGGCTCTTATTGGCTAGGCTCTATCAGCATTGCGTCACTTATCGGCTTTTTTTATACTACGTCGGGAGGCATACAAGCATACGGCCCAACTGATGTAAAGCGGGTACCGTTGCCTATTAACGCTTGCGATATATTAATTATCACTCGCGCGATGCCTCCTCTGCTGCTTACACAGCTACTCCTTGGGAACTTACTGGTGACCTCACTCACACGCAGGAACATAAAAGCCCTCTAGGGAGTTGTTATTTGGCTGCGGTTTGCTGTGAGGTGGAGGTACTTCCCCAAACGGGCTGCTTTGATGCGCCCTACCTCTCTTAAAACATGCAGACCAAGACAAACAGACATGTGTGGGAATCGAACCCACGAGCGTTGGTGTCAAAGTAGCGTCATACACGACTGAGCCACCGAGCTCGTCAGATTTGTGAAAATATTCTCCTATTGCTTTGTAGGCCCGCAGAAATATTTAGGCGCTAAACTAGAACATTTTTGGTGAGCGTGGGGTGCCTTTATGCATGTTTATTAGTTTAGCTATAAACGATTGCAATAGAGGAAAATATAACAAAACGCTACTTAGCTCAAAATTCATAATAGTTTTAAAAGTATAAAAAAGTTGCATAAAAATGGTGATCCGTATTTCATTCATTATGTTCATAGATTATCATTATCTACAAAGATTATCATTATCTACAAAGATTATCATCATCTACAAAGATTATCATTATTTACATAGCAAAAGCCAATCCACTTATGTCGCACTCTGCTGTTTTTTTTTAAGCGCGACAGGCCCACCACTCCTTCCCACCGCTGTCTCTTGTGTAGCCAGAATTAACAGCGGCGACCATCAAAAAGGCAATGAACAGTGAAGTCTATAGCTGTCCCGGGGGTTAAACTACAGCTGCCTTGGAACTCACAACGAATTCAATCAGAAGAAATTTGTAAGAGTAGGAAGTTTTGGAATTGACTTGCCAAGAGAGGACTCTTGGCAAAGTGAGAGACAGCAACATGACAAATAAGGCATTAAAAAACCTCAAATAGATGGCTAGTCAAGTCAAGCTCAACTGCCGTGCACCACTGTTTATCAGATATCTAACACTATTGGGACCTAAATTGTGAGTTCTGCTGAATGTACAATGAGCACTCTGCTGATTATTAAAAAAAAAAAGAGAGTAGGGCACAGCATTTGCTAAATGTTTAACAACAGCTAAATTTGATACAAGGGGTCGTATATTTGATTCCCGGACAGTACAAATATTTGTATGCATGAACGTGTTTGTTTATCTCGGTCTCGTTGTTTCATTTTATATTAATACATTCTGTGTACTAAGTATCGGGAATTTGTCAATAAAACAAAAAATACAAATTATTCATCTAAATTTATTTTATCGCCTTCAAAGTAGGCCCCATCGCTTGCAATACAACATCTACACCGCTTCACCCAGTCTTCCATACATTTTTCATAGGCTATTTGCGGTATGGCCTTTAGCTCATTCAGCGAATTTTCTTTTATGGCTTCTATCGACTCAAAACGTTTTCCTCGAAGTGGTAATTTTAACTTGGGAAATAAAAAAAAGTCAGACGGAGCCATATCAGGTGAATACGGTGCTTGGTCGAGAACTTTTGTTGAATTTTTCGCTAAAAACTCTTTCACTATAATGGCTGTGTGTGATGGTGCATTATCATGGTGCAGCATCCATGAGTTGTGTTGCCACAAATCTGGACGTTTTCGGCGGATACTCTCACGCAAACGCTTCATGACGCCTAAATAATATTCTTTATTCACTGTTTCTCCCTCTGGAAGGAATTCGGAGTGAACCACACCACGGTAGTCAAAAAAAACTGTCAGCATCACCTTGATTTTGGAGCGACTTTGCCGCGGTTTTTTGGGTTTCGGCTCGTTTTCGAGACGCCATTCTGAAGACTGTTGGCTTGTTTGCATGTCGTACTCATAAACCCATGTCTCGTCGCCAGTTATTATACGTTTCATAAAGGTCGGATCCGTAGAAGCTCGGGAAACCATGTCTTCAGCGACATGCTTTCGCTGCGCTTTTTGAACAAAATTGAGCTCTTTTGGAACTAGTCGAGCGGCGACGCGTTTCATGCCTAAAATGTCAATGAGAATGTTGTTGACGGACTTAAAAGATATGTTCACCTCACTAGCCAACTCTCTCAGACTCATACGTCGATTTTCGAGCACTAGCTTCTTGATTCTGTCGATGTTTTCTCTGGTCGTAGCGGTTGAAGGTCTACCAGAACGAGGCAAGTCTACTACTACTTCTCGGCCTTCTTTAAAAGCCTTATACCATTCATAAGCCCTTGTTTTCGATATACACGATTCGCCGTAGGTATTTCGCAACATTTTTAGTGATTCACCACATGAAATATCATTTGAAACACAAAATTTAAGGCACACTCTTTGTTCAACAATATTTTCCATTGTAAAAATCGCCGAGGACTCAAAACTATGACCAACAAAAAGTGTAGTTTAAAACAAATTAAATGACAGATCCCGCTCAAATTTTGCGCGCTAAATCAGTACAGTGCTACCAACATGCAGTAAAAAAATTAGAACGACCTCTTTTACGCGGGTCTTTTTATTGACATATTCCCGATACTTTTTACACAGAGTAGTATGTAGTAAAAAAAAATCTTCTTCTTCTTGGCGGGGTCCGCTACCTAGCCTAAGGATTTGGCGAAGATACTGATTTTTACATAGAGCTAGGCAAATCTCCACTACCCAGACGGAAAACCAGATCTTTTCTTAAGTTAGGTCACACCTCTTGCGAAATATAATTTCTTGGATGTGTGGGTTTTCGCACAATGTTTACTTTCACCACCCAGCAAGTGATAAATACGAGTAGTACATAAATCTGAAAACACGAATTAAATGGTACATACCCCCGCCAGGATTGGAACCGGATTCTAGGTAGTCAATAGGCTGGTTCCACTGCTCATAGTAGTAACAAATATACCTAGTCAGGTCATGCCATAAGTTCTGTCAAAAACTTTTGATTGATGTAATTAATGATACACTTTTTGATAATTATGTAAAAGTTATATATGAAATGAAAGGTAATTAAATGTACAATAAAATTTTATTTACGTTATCGAAATGCCCTCCTCCATTTCGAATACGTGGCCAGTCATCGATCGCAGCACGCACCACATTTATATCTATTTCTGCCGCTGCTTTAACCAGATATGCTCGGAGATACTCCTAATTCTGATGAGGGTTAGCGCAGACTTTCTCCTCCAAATGTTGCCATATCTTGTAGTCCAGTGGGTTTAAATCTGGACTGGAAGAGGGCCAGTCTTTATGCCCGATAAAGTCAATTCCACGGGCGGTCAACCAGCTTCGTGCTTCGTGCCTTATGAGCTGGTGCAGAGTCCTGTTGGAATATCCAGTGTCTGTTTTTGACCATTGTTTGAGAAAGAGGTTCTACTATGTTTGTTAGGACAGTATTTTGGTAAACCACGGCACTGGTTTTCACACCTTTTTCAGAGAAAATCACCTCAGTTAAGCCTGAATATGAGACTCCAAGCCAAAGCATGATTGATGAAGGATAATGCCCTCGCTGGACCCTCGGAATATGCGGGCTCGCTTCTTCACAACTGTCGGCATACACCTTATCATTTTGTTTGTTGTAACTTTCTTCGATGGTAATAACTTTTTCATCCGAAAACAAAATTTCGCGGTATTTTTTTTCCGCGTACAGCCGTAACAAAGTGCGGGATCTTTCCATCCTATTTTTTTTTAAAAAGCTCGTTCAAAAATGACCCTTTTTTTTTGATAAGCTCGTAGGTTTTCATTTAACACTCTTTTGACAGTGGTTCTGCTTAATCCCATCTGAAGAGCTAAAATTTTTTGTTTACGCGCCATCACTGCTTTCATGACCGCTGGTATTCTAACTGTGCGAGGTCGGCCGCTCCTCTTACACAATCTTCGAAACTTGAATCTTTAGTATATCGTTTGATAGTGCGATAAATAAACCGTAGTGTTATTTTCAATTTTTGTAGAATGTTGAGGATCTCTTTTGGCGCGTAACCACAGCGGTGCAACGTGATAACCGCGACTCTATCTTCCTTCTTCGACCACTCCATATTTGAAAATTTATGAAAATGAATTTGTTATTTATTTTTGGCAAGTGAGAACGTTCTATTTTTAAACTTAGTGAAAGTATTTCTGACCAGTATTCCAAAATTAAAATAATAAGGTTTTGACAGAACTTATGACCCGACTAGGTATATATATTTAAATTTTTTAATGTCTATAGAACAAACTTAATCTGGGACCAGATGTCGGTATCTGATTTATCCGGAAATATTTACTTACTATTTTTTTTTTATACAATGTCAGGAGGCAAACAAGTACCCACTGATATAGAATAAGTAAAGTAAGGAGTATTGCTCACGTTGCCATCCCGCTGCTAATATAGTAAATCCTCGAGAGCTTACTAGTAAGTAAGTGGTAGTAGTTGTTTTTGCTATGGTCTTATGTGACGTGAATGTACTACCCTACCCTAATCGAGTTGCTTTGATGTGGCCTACCCAACCTCCTCCAGCCTCGCCAGCCTCGCCAGCTCCTCGTTTGTCATTTAGCTTACTACGAAACCTACATCTTCTTCATTGCCGTTATCTCGTTTCATGCATGCAAATATTTGCTCTGTGTGTGAGTCGAACCCACGAACCCTATTGTTAATGTAGCATTACTAACACTCCGCCACCGGACTCTTTAATTAGAATGGAGTACAGTTCATATTGATATTACCACGCAGCTTGATAGACATATGCTTTCTGACACAATATGTATAAAAAGATATATCTCTAAACACGATAATTATCTTTATATCCGTCGGTATCTGCTGTCGTAATGATGACAGAGGTATCATCGTAAAATAATTCAGTAAAGTATTTTGGCAAGCAACACTACTCAATACATCGTTAGGGAGAAAAAATATTGGCACAGAAAAAACATAGCACATTAACGTTTCGTTATGAGTTGAAATATTTTTTTGGGAAAAAACTTTTTACAAGTTTCTAGTTTTTGTTTTTTTCATCAGTCAATCAGTAAAATTAACAAAAAATAGATATGTGTTATTGTCAATCAAGATTTTTTTGTTAAATTTGTTTTTGTCAAAAGAATGTTGTATTCACTAAGAAAACTGTTTAATATTATATATCTTCTTTTTAGCGTGATCCCGTTTCGTAATCAGCGGATTGGCGAAGTCCGCTACCTAAGCCTCAGGATTTGGCGATGATAGATGACTTTTAAATAGAGCGACTGCCGACAGACCTCAACAACTCAAAGAGAAAACCAACCAGACCTTTTTTAGGTTAGGTATTCAGTAATATATTTTCTTGAACATGCGAGTTGTTTTCCTTCGCCTACATCGGCGGTGAAAGAAAACATGGTGAGGAAACACGCATGTCCAAGAAAATATATTTCGGAAGACCATGACAAACAGACATGTTCATGCACACAAATGTTTTGTCGAGCTCGGTGGTTCAGTCGTGAATGACGCGACTTTGACACCAACGCTCGTGGGTTCGATTCCCACACAGGGCGAAAATTTGTGTGCATGAACATGTCTGTTTGTCTTGGTCTGGATGGTTTAAGAGAGGTAGAGCGTATTAAAGTCGCCCGTCTGGTGAAGTACCTCCACCTCACAGGAAACCGCAGCCAAATAACAACTCCCTAGAGGGTTGTTGTGTTCCTGTGTGTGCGTGAGGTCACCAGTAAGCTCCCAAGGATTTGCTATAGAAGATGCTAGAGAACGCATCGCGCGAGTGATACTTAATATACTCGTAGTACAAGCGTTAATAGGATTTACGCTTTACATCAGGTGGGTCAAATGCTTGTATGCCTCCGACGTAGTATAAAAAAAAGTTTGTACTGTGTGGGAATCGAGCCCATGAGGGTTGGTGTCAAAGTCGCGCTATTAACCGCAGCGCTACCGAGCTCGTCAAGCGTAGACTGCAAGCCTACAACATACGTAGTAATAATTAATTTACATCAGTAGGGCAACATGCTTGTTGGTCTCCTGACGTTGTATTCGCTGAATAAATTTTTTCTTACCCACCAGAGCTTACGTAGTCACGCTATCTCAACAATGTTGTTACTCAGTGTAAAGCATGACACACGATATTTCATAAACGCTATTTAAAAAATATATTCTCTCCTCACGCCTCCGAGTAAATCATCAAATCCGTTCGACATAATAGCGAGTGACATGCGCGTTAGCAAACTGACGTGTAGACACGCGACTATTGGCGGTCAACTGGAATGACGCCCTTACCATCGGTTCACGAAACAATATCAAACGGGCGTTCGACGAGACGAGAAAAAAGTGATAAACACGGCCTTTACTGAGTTTCTTTACAAATTAAGAGATAATTTAAACACAATTTACAATAATTTTACAAAAGGTATGTTATCTAATACGATAAAATAATCCAAGTTGAAAACATTTAAAACATACCTAATCAGAATAAGCAAAAACTATATTCTTTGAACTACGAGCATATGTGAGAAGCTAGCGCCTGAAGTAGGCTTTGAGAAGCCTATAGTGCCGAGGCCACAAGTTAATGTAAATCAACACGTTAACAATTTTACTCAACCTGTGTTTGACAAATAAATCATAATGTTATTATTCTCAAGTGTCATCGTCTTTTTCACTCGCAAAAATTTTGGTACTATCTGTTTTAAATTTCGGTAAAAACTAAGCTGTATACAACGTGGTGCTAACGCTAATCCCAACGCTAACTTACGGAAGTGAAAGCTGGGTATGGCAGAGAGAGCATGAAAGTAGAATAAATTCGGTCGAGGTGCAATCATTGCGCAAAATTTGTGGCATAACGCTTGCTGACTGCGTTCGTAACAATGACGTAAGAAATAGAGTTGGTCTGAAGGAGAGTGTCGGTATTAAGATAAGAAAAGGCGTGCTCCATTGGTCGGACACGTAGAAAGAATGCAGCATGAGAGAATGACGAAGCAGATATACAATGCGATAGTAGAAGGATGTAAAAGCCGAGGAAGACCAAGACTAACCTACCATGACCAAATCGGTTGGGTTTCATCAGAAGCCCTAGGAAACGGCGAGCGTGCATCAGAAGAGCAGAAGCGAGTGAGGTGTATATGGATCGAGTCACGAGGCGCTCGGTTCTCTCTGCCTACTCCGCAAGGGATTTGGCGTGAAGTTGTATATAGATAGATAGTTATAGTTTTTAACTTTAATTTTGTAAATAACTTTAATAAAGTAAATACTAAGTTACACTAAGTAATAAAAAATAATAAAGATTTCGGGGGCCACCCAGTGAGTGGCAAGCCACCGCCTGCCAAAAGTAACATCAGATATGATAGTTATGGCAGGTGTCCGTCCCTCTTCTGCAATAACACACACATTCGCAATAGTCCCAATACCTGCCGTGACCTTCTCATAGATATATGGTTCTATCGATATTTTTAGGAGCGGGTCTCGGTGGGTGTACAACATAACATGAATCAAAAATATAATAATATTCGTCGGTCGGAGTGGAAAGTCAAGAAGGACTCTCAGCTCTGGCTTGCCTTCATTGGCCGTCCAGAGAGGAGTCGATAAAGCATATTGCTTTATCAGGTGATATGCTTCAGGGGTGAAAGTGTTAAAGGTCATAACGCTCAACACCCCTGAGTCACTCACACCAGTGTTGCCCCCAGCCGACTATCTGTGGCATTTCGGAGGTCCATCTAGTGAGTGGCGATCCACCACCTGCCGTAAGTAACATCAGATTAAGATAGTTATGCTAAAATATTATTGATGAAGGACGTAATTTATCACCCACTAACACATATAAAATTTTACACACAATAGATAAAGGATTAAAAATAAATATTTGAGAACAATTGGAAGAGCGATAAAGAACTGATTCTATTGACCAACTCGTCCCCGGTTCAAATCCTGGCTTGTACCACTTAATTTGTGTTTTCAGATTTATGTACTACGTATTAGTAAATATAACTTGTTCGGCGGTAAAGAAAAACATCGTAAGGACATCTGAGAAATTATATTTCGAAAGACGTGCGACCTTACCTAAGATTGATTTGGTTTTCACTCTGAGTTGTGGAGATCTGATGGCACTCCATGTAAAAATCAGTAGCTTAGGCAGCGGATTCCGCCAATTCTAACGGAAAAGGAAACGAGATAACACTATGTATAGTTTTTTTTTTATACATCGTCGGGATGCATACAAGCATACGGTCCACCTGATGTAACGCAGTTACCATAGCCTATTAACGCTTGTAACATATATCACTCATGCGATATCTCCTCTGCTGCGTACACAGCAACTTTTTACGAGCTTACTGGTGACCTCACTCACACGCAGAAACACAACAACCCTTTAGGGAGTTGTTCTTTGGCTGCGGTTTTCTGTGAGGTGGAGGTACTTCCCAGACGGGGAAACATCCAGACCAAGACAAACAGACATGTTCATGCACACAAATGTTTGTCTTGTGTGGTAGTCGAAACCACGAGCGTTGGTGTCAAAGTCGCATCATTCACGACTGAGCCCCCAAGCTCGTCAAAAATTAGGGAACAATTAGAAATTATTATACATTCATTTTAGAATTTTTATGTTTCTTTTATGTTAAATTCGACATTCGCAAAATAACGCCTGAATCTATTTAACTGTTCCAGTAGTAGGGGCCACGACTGTGTTCTATATACAGTCGCGTAGCCGTTACAAAACATGTATTCAGCTCGGTAGTCAGGTGACGAAATAAAAAGTACGTACAAAACAACAAGCTACACTATAGGGTAATCTGATCTCATTGGAGCCTCTAGTTTTAAGGGCTGCTTGAGCAAGTTTTGGATGTTATATGAGCTTACATTAAATACAATTTAACAATAAGGTTTGTTTCATACAGAGGACAAACATTTGTGTGCATGAACATGTCGGTTTGTCTTGGTCTGGGTGTTTTTTAGAGAGATAAGGCGCATCAAAGCAGCGCGTCTGGGGAAGTACTTCCACCTCACAGAAAACTGCAGCTTAATAACAAACTACCAGGAGGGTTGTTGTGTTCCTGCATGTGAGTGAGGTCACCAGTAAGCTCCTAAGGAGTTGCTCTGTTAGCAGCAGAGGTGGCATCGTGCGAGTGATACTTAATGTATTACCAGCGTGTATAGGCTACGGTAACCACTTTACATTAGGTGGACCGTATAGATACTTGTATTCCTCGGAAGCTTACTGGTGACCTCACTCACTCGCAGAAACACAACAACCGTCTAGGGTGTTGTTATTTGGCTGCGGTTTTCTGTGAGGTGAAGGTACTTCCCCAGACGGGATGCTTAGATGCGCCTTACCTCTCTTAAAACCAAGACAAACAGACATGTTCATGTACACAAATGTTTGCCTTTTGTGGGAATCGAACTCACTCTCTCATTCACGACTGAGCCACCGAGCTCGTCCTTTTGTCGTCCGACGTTGTATGCATATTTATAAAAATCAAAAATTGTTTATTTCAATAAAGTACAAGACATACAAAAACAGAGTTTGACTCCTTCTTTTAAGGGTTTAGCACACCTGTGTCAGAAGGAGCCGCTCTTCCATATCGACAAAAATCATGTAACTAGTACTTTTACTTATATACTATAGGCATATTTAATAAGAATAAATAATGTGTGTAGGTATGTGTGTATGAGCGTGTATGTGTGTGTGTGTGTGTATAAGATATAGAGGGTGTGAGGAAGAAGGTGTTAGTGTATGCGTGTGTTACATAAGCATGCATGAGAATTCAAATATCCAATTCTGATGTTATTTAGTTGTCATATTTAAGAAATCTTTCTACATCATCATATGCTAAAGGCTGTAACCAGGTACACAGCTTGCGTTTACATTCGCGGTAGGTCAAGGGATATATATCAAGAATTCTATTTATTCGATTGTAAAGGTGCGATGACATACGAAGAAAATGATATTGAGTAAAACTGCTACATGAGCTGTATATTTTAGGAACTCTTGCCTCTTCGTCGTTTCAGTGCGATGCCTGGATTATAAGCCAGAAGTCTATGTTTTTTTAAAACTACGTGTAAAACGGAGAGTTTTCTAACGGAGAGGAGTTCTGGCCTGAGTAGAAAATATCCGTTTCTTAAAATACATGCCTTTTAATAAAGCCCTTTGAGTTCTTTCTAATCCTAGAAATTTTGTTTTTTGGGCACCTCCCCACAATGGTATGCAATAGATTAGTATTGATTGGACAAGGGCCACGTAACTGATTAAATTTATAAAAACACGAATTTAGTGGTACATGCCCAAAACAGGATTCGAACCAGAGACCAGTTGGTTAATCAGCTGGTTCTTTATCCACTAGGCTGTCACTGTTCATCCATTGGTACCCTCGATTACGAAACCTTTAAACGACAGACCAAAATCCATCAAATCTAAACGTATACCATAAATCCTTGAAATACAACAGAAAACTTCCCATTATTAAGTTTCACTTAAATTCTATACCGTTAATAGTGAAAATCGTTCCATTTATAGTCGCTAATAATGGTGACATACCGACAGACCGTGACTGCGTGCAAGTAATGCAGTTGCGTACACATTTCGCAACATACAGACAAACAGCTGAGCTGTACTGTAACAATTTTATTGTAGTGACTAGTATGACTGTGGAGTTGAGACATTTTTTATATTTTTCAAACATATTTAAAACTCAATGTGATTTAACCTGCATTGTGTTATTGGTGGCGAATGTACAAATTGCATGTAAATTTGACTATCGCAAAGTAACGCCTGTATCTATTAACCTATTTAAAAATACACATCAACTTTATAGTCAGAGTTAGCTTTACGTTTAAGCTTTAGGTAAAAGAAAAATTGGTTGTCTGTAAAGTCGGTTTACGGACGATAATTTTACGTGATAACGTCATAAGAAAACATTCAACAGTTGACAAAACAGTTCACGTGTAGGTTGTGTGCTGACGCTGTCTCTCTTCTACTCGGACGCATCGGCCGATGGAGTGGAAGAGAGATAGATGCGTCACAAGCCGAACGCTTAGGCCAATCGTGCCTCTGTATCGCTTGTTCCGCGCTCTCGCTTGCACGCTCGGCTCAGGCGGAACGTGACACTTTTTCGTGCGTGCAGCCAGCGTTCATCGATTTATAAGACGTTATCACGTCAAAAAGTGATATTTGATCAGAAACAGACTCACTAGAGAAGCGCTTCCATCTTACTATATACCATGCATTGAAAAGAGCAGGCAAATATTTCTAAACAAATAAAATAAAATAATAAATACTGTTAGACATATTACATAGCGCCATCTAGTGCCAAACTAAACAAAACTTATGCTATGAAAGTAAACAACTAATAAACATACGTAAGTAGAGTGACCCTCCAGTGAGTTCTTACTTGGCCGCGGTTTTCTGTGAGGTGAGGGTACTTCCACAGACGGCCTGCTTTGATGCACTCTACCTCTCTTAAAATCACCCAGACCAAGACAAACAGACATATTCATACACACAAATATTTTCCTTGTGTGGGAATCGTACGAGCTTTGGTGGTAAAGTCGCCATCGCTAGTCATTCGACCACGGAGCTCGTCATTAATTATACATTTTTATTTTTACTACATTTGTTATTGCACCAATTTGCTGATATTTTATTATTAAAACTAATAAACTAAGTAATCAATAAAAACCAGTTGAGAATGAGCAAGCTTGCATTGCCAGAGGAACACCTGGCTCGTCAATTATATAACAATTCAATTTTTTTTTTAATTTGTCGGCCATCTTGACTATGTTCCTTAAGAGATAGGAACGGTGTTCCTGAACATTCCTAATCTACTTTTTTATGCTGAATCCGAATCTGAAGTCAAAATCCGAATATTCGAAAAAAACGTACAGACAAATGCACACACAGACAAACATATAGACTTCATATAGGAACGGTGTTCCTGAATATTATTTTGTTTTACGTTTTACGTTGCACGTGTCATTCTAGCCGAACACATAGGTTAAGCAACGTTGACTGCAGCCTGGATGGGTATATCTATTTCGAGCTTTTCCGTGCTATGGAGGGCACGTTAAAACGTCGGTCCCGGCTGTTGTCGATAGATGACAGTCGTTAAGCTAAGTCAGTGTCCCTCGGCCGGTTTGAAAACACCGGCCTCCGCCAATCCGCATTTGAGCAGCGTGGTGGAGTATGCTCTAAACCCCATCGATTGAACGGAGACCCGTATCCCTGTAGTGGGATGAGTAAGGGTTGATTTGATGTGATGATATATTTCTTCACGTCTCTTCATCAGGTCCCCTGCGACGTAGGCAGATAGAATCGAGCACCATAAGACGCAGTCCTTACACACCTCACTCACCTTTTTAAAATTCGTAGCTCTTTTCATGCACGCTCACCGGATTCTAGGGCTCCTGATATCATTTTATGGTAAAACATGATAAATTTGGTCAGGGTATGGCAAAAAGTTCAATGACGCTGAGCAAAGCTCGGTTAACAGAGACGAGGGGAGTACTGAGTATGATACCAGTATCTACCGCTTGTAAAAAACTTGTATACATCTTTCTGGGCGAAAAATGCCACCCAGTATAATTAATCTACTAATGTGCTTGGTGGTGCAGATGTTAGTAACGCTGCCTTGACACCAATGCTCGTGCGTTCGATACCCACACGGCACAAACATTTATGTGCATCAACATGTCTGTTTCTCATGGTCTCGGTGTTTTAAGAGAGGTAGGGCGCATCAGAGCAGCCCGTCTGGTAAAGTACTCTTAAGAGAGGTAGGGCGCATCAAAGCTAACCGTTTGGTGAAATACTTCCACCTCGTAGAAAGCCGGAGCCAAATAACAACTCGCTAGATAGTCATTGTGTTCCTGCATGTGAGCGAGGTCACCAGTAAGCTCCTACGGAGTTGCTGTGTTAGCAGCAGAGATTCAGGCGAGTATTCACTTAATGTATTGCAAGCGTTTATAGGCTACGGTAACCGCCTTACATCAGGTGGGCCGTATGTTTGTATTCCTCCCGATGTTGTATTAAAAAAAGTATAAAAAAATTTGAAAATAAATCGATAAAAATAGAGAAAGTCTGAAGTTGTAGGTTTTCGTGTTTGTCGTATTAGAGTGGACACTATCCGGAGACAGCAATCATATTGTACGCCAGTTATTACTGTATTTACTGTCTGTTAAGGGGAAGTTATCATTCCATAACAATATCATCCTACTGGACACTGTAATGCACGGATTTTACGAGTATCAAGAAATGTTTTCTACAATAATGCAACAAAAATCCGTTCACTTTCATTTTCAGCACATTCTATTAAGTATCTGATAGTATAGAGTCCCAAACTACTCGACTGCACATTAAGTCACCCCGCGCTCACAAACACGACGCACTTTTTTTTTATACCACTAAGGTGGCAAACAAGCGTACGGCCTGCCTGATGGTAAGCAGTTACCGTAGCCTATGGACATTTGCAACACCAGGAGTGTCAGTCTTGCGTTGCCGACCCTGTAAGAACCTCTTCACGTACTGTTTTAGCGCCTTAATACCTTAGCGATTCGAGCCTTCTGACCAATGGGAGGACATTTGAACCAATAAGATGATAAGTGACGCGGTGTTGAAACGTGAACCAGCCAATAAGAGCGAGTTCTACTTTGCCCTCCGACCCATAGTGGGGAATTGAGTTACAACGTAATATTGATATGAAAAATCGCATTGGCTATTTCCTTCGTGTGTTTTTAATAGTTTCCTATTATAAAGGCGAAATGTTTTTGTACGAATTTTAATATATCAAAAACGTTCAACATTTTTCTATTTTCCATATTTTCATTGGTCGAAAATATAATCGACAGATTGATGAAATTCCGATTTACGATTTTTTTTAATGCTTTATGTTTTTATAAACGTGATGTGTATTCAAAAGAAGATTTGCTCCGCTTGCTCGACTTTTGACGGTCACAAGTCTAACTTAACCTAACCTACCAATGTCGGAGTGCTACTAATTCCAAATCAACCCAAATATATTTATAATATTTTGGTACTAATTGTCAACATCTGTCAAAGGAAAATTACATGTTTTGATAATAGGACAACGGTTTTTCTACAAAAAGAAACATTACATTAAGTTTATAGAAACACAAAATAAATGTAAAAACAACTATCTGGCAATCTGGTTTTCGAACAATTGAAATTCGAATAGAATTTTTTCGAAAGTAAGATACCTAGGTTACTATTTTTAATATTATTTTTATGCTGCTAAGAGTACAAAATAAGCTACTTGCCTCCTTAGCTATTAGTCCATAGCATGCTTTTAACTAATGAGATTATAGGATATTGTAACTTTCAATGCGATGGGAAAATGGTCAGTAACAGTTCAGTGGAGAAAGAACCGCCCTATTAACCAACTGATCCACGGGTCGAATCCTGGTGAAGACTAATTCGTATTTTTGAAATTATATACTTGTAATTACCACTTGCTCGGCGGTGAGGGAGAACATCGTGAGGAAACCAGCACGTTCAAGAAATTATATTTCGAATGACGTGTGAACTGACCTAAGAAGAAAGGTTTGGTTCTATCTCTGGGTTTTGGGCGAGGTCTGACAGGGCAGTCGGTTTGTGTAAAAATCAGTACCTAATCCTCAGGCCTAGATAGCGGACACCGCACATCCCAAGAAATTAGGTGACAGGATAACGCTAAGGGAAAGATATTGCAACCAGAATTTTGACGAGCTCGGTGGCTCAGTCGTGAATGACGCGACTTTGACACCATCGCTCGTGGTTTCGATTCCCACACAAGGCAAACATTTGTGTGCATGAACATGCCTGTTTGTATTAGTCCGTTTTAAGAGAGGTAGGGCGCATCAAAGCAGCCCATCTGGGGAAGTACCTCCACCTCACAGAAAACCGCAGCCAAATAACAACTCCCTAAAGGGTTGCTGTGTTCCTGCGTGTGAGTGAGGTCACCAGTAAGCTCCTAAGGAGTTGCTGTGTGTGGCATCGTGCGAGTGATACTTAATATATCGTAAGCGTTAATAGGCTTTACATCAGGTGGGCAGTATGCTGGTATGCCTCCCGACGTAGTATATAAAAATAAAGAATGGTCGCGCTCTATAGGGTTCCAGAAAGGTTTGTACAGCAAACTCTAAGTTTATTCCGCAGTCGAGCTTTATAAATATCGATAATCATCGCCTTAATGCCTTCAAATCCAACATCACGAAATATCAGCTATGTCTTGTATTACGACATAAACTGCGGTACTTTTTGAACCAATACATAACTCATGTTGTTATCAAGTTATCGACTTGATAATATTTATGTACGTGGCCATATTGTGTACCTAGATATTACGAGTAGGTACTGGCACATTAAGTCAAAACCGATAGATACGTGCGGGTAGAGAGGGAAAGAGGGAACGATGCGGGAGGGGTTTTACAATCCGCAAACAAATTCTTCCGCTTTATACATATTGCTATATCATCATCGTATCAGCCGAAAGACGTATACTGCTGATCATAGGCCTTTTACAACCGCACCGCTCGCCGGCGGCGGGGAGTTCACCCTCACACGCCGGAACCGCAATGGTCGCGTACTGTGCGGTTCCAGAGAAGTTTTCTACCGAGAACTCTCAAGCTGTGGAATGAATGAACTCCCAGCCGAGGTTTTTCCAAGGGACATCATGGAATTCTTCAACAAATGCGTGAAGAGGTTCTTACAGGGTCGGCAACGCAAGAGTTACACCCCTGGTGTTGCAAATGTCCATAGGCTGCGGTAACTGCTTACCATCAGGCAGGCCGTATGTTTGTATGCCACCTTAGTGGTATAAAAATAACGGGATAACGCGAAGATAAAGCAGAAGAAGATATTAGTATTGATTATTAGTTTCCTCTTTTATTCCCGAGTTTAGAGTTTGCACCATCTGTTAATGATAATATCGCTAACGTAGTCGAAAAATATCCTGCGAGATATTTGAATTAATCAAGTGAGCTCGGTGGCTCAGTCATGAATGACGCGACTTTTACACCAACGCTCGTGGTTTTGATTCCCACACAAGGCAAACATTTGTGTGCATGAACATGTCTGTTTGTCTTGGTCTGGATGTTTTAAGAGAGGTAGAGCGCATTAAAGCAGCCCGCCTGGGGAAGTACCTCCACCTCACAGAAAACCGCAGCCAAATAACAACTCCCTAGAGGTAGTCGTGATCCTGCGTGCGAGTGATGTCACCAGTAAGCTGGCAAAGAGTTGCTGTGTAAACACCAGACGAGGCATCGCGCGAGTGATGCTTAATATATCGTATGCGTTAATAGGCTACGGTATCCGCTTTACATCAGGTGGGCCGTATGCTTGTATGCCTCCCGTAGTAAAAAAAAGTGGTAACTTCTTCAGGATTCAGTGACTTTTGAGGGGGAAATTCTTATTTTTATCTATTTTTGGATTCGCGTCACCGACCGTGCATGTCTGAATGCGTCATTGACATGTTGGCAGCTTATTTGTACTCGTATCTACGAGCTCACCATGAGATGTTAGTTTTCACCACTGCCGACAGTCCCTATGACTGTCTATTTAATCAGGAACACCGTTCCTATATGAATTCTATATGTTTGTCTGTTTGTCTATCGCTATTTTTCGAATATTCGAATTTTGACTTCAGATTCGGATTCAGCATAAAAAAGTCGAATAGGAATGTTCAGGAACACCGTTCCTATCTCTTATGGAACATGATCAAAATGGCCGACAAATAAAAAAAAATTGAATTGTTATATAATCGACGAGCCAGGTGTTCCTCTGGCATTACAAGCGTGCACATTCTCAACTGGTTTTTTTATAGATTTTAGAGAGGTAGGGCGCTTCTCGTCTGGAGAAGTAACTCCACCTCACAGAAAACCGCAGCTAAATAACAACTCCATAGAGGGTTGTTGTGCTCCTGTATGTATGAGTGAAGTATCCAGTACTTTATACTGGGCGAAAAATGCCACCCAGTATAATTAATCTACTAATATGCTTGGTGGTGCAGTTGTTAGTAACGCTGTCTTGACACCACTTGCTCGCGGTTCGATTACCACACAGGACAAACATTTATGTGCAAGAACATGTCTGTGTGTGTTGGTCTGGGTATTTTTAAGAGAGGTAGGGCGCATCAAAGCAGCCCGTCTGGGGAAGTACTTCCACGTCACAGAAAGCCACAGCCAAATAACAACTCACTATATAGTTGTTGTGTTCCTGAGTGTGAGTGAGGTCACTAGTAAGCTCCTTAGGAGTTGCTGTGTTAGCAGCTGAAGGGGCATCGCGCGAGTAATACATAATGTATTCCAAGCGTTTATAGGCTACGGTAACAATTTTGCATCTGGTGAACCTTATACTTGTATGCCTCCCGACGTTGTTTAATACATCGTTAATTACTACGACGGATAATTACCAAGCATACGATCCGCCTGATGTTACCGTAGCCTATGAACGCTGACATCAAAAAGAATATCGCTGGCGCCTTGCCACCCCCGCTGTCAACACACAAACTCCTCATCTTCTGCCAGCCGTCTTCAGTGAGGTGAAGGTCCTTACCCAGTCGGGCTAACGCCGTTCCCTACCCCTCTTTCACCAGAGCCTCGTCTGTTGATAAGCCGGGTGCATCACACGCAGATAAGGTTGGCTTTGACTCTGAAGGTGACAACCAGCCACTAGCCCATGGGTCGTTCCCAAGCTGTGGTAGTTATTTTTGTCGGCAGGTATGCGTGGGATTTTGTGTCTTTTTGTGTCTCTTTGTGAAGTATCCCCAGTGACGTCATGTCTGCGTACTACGCTGCGTGGAACTGTGCCAAACGATTCCACCGTAGGGTTGTCCACTGAGCAATAAAAATAATATACAAGATACAATCGTGAAATGACTCCAGGTGTGATGACGAGCTCGGTGGCGCAGTCGGGAGGCATACAAGCATACGGTCCACCTGATGTAAAGCACCGGATGTAAACCGTAGCCTATTAACACTTGTAACATATATCACTCGCGCGATGCCTTATCTGCTGTTTACACAGCAACTCCATAGGAGTTTACTGGTGACCTCACTCACACGCAGGAACACAACAACCCTCTCGGGAGTTGTTATATTTGGCTGCGGTTTTCTGTGGGGTGGAGGTACTTCCCCAGACGGGCTGCTATGATGCTACCTCTCTTAAATGACGTGATTTTGACGCCAACGCTCGTGGGTTCGATTCCCACACAGGACAAACATTTGTGTGCAGCAAATGTTTGTTGCTTGGTCTGGATGTTTTTAACAGAGTTAGGCGTCAAAGCAGCCCATCTGGGAAAGTACGAGTATTTCCACCTCAGAGAAAACCGCTCCGAAATAACAACTCCCGAGAGGGTTGTTGTGTTCCTGCGTGTGAGTGAGGTCACCAGTAAACTCCTATGGAGTTGCTGTGTTAACAGAGGTGGATTCGCGCGAATGATACTTAATGTACTCGTATTACAGGCGGTTATAGGCTACGGTAACCGCTTTGGATCCGTCGATTAATACCGTCACGTATTTCTCATTGTCATAATCCGGTGTAATTTGATCTAACCTGTTTTGTGTGGTTCCGCCACCAATTAGCTCATGAGAACTAGCGCCGGCCGGCACCCACCCACTACCTTTGCATCTTTTTTTATATACAACGTCGGAAGGCATACAAGCATACGAGCGACCAGTTGTAAAGGTTACCGTAGCCTATGAACGCTTGTAATACGTTCTAAGCAACTTCTTAGGAGCTTACTGGTGACCTTACTCACGTACAGGAACACAACAACCCTCTAGGGAGTTGTTATTTGGTTGCGGTTTTTTTGCGAAGTGGAGGTATTTCACCAGACGGGCTGCTTTGATGCGCCCTACCTCTTACACTTCTTAGTATCTTCCCTTTTGAACACGAATTTCTCGATTTTTTGTATGAAACCTCTATAAAACTGCAATTTTTGCGTAATGTACATGTAATTTTCTATAAATGTATCTATTGTCGTCATTATATTTACTGATCGATCCATCCATATTCGATGTGACTTGAGACAAGAGTCTTTGTTTCGAACTGAAGTACTGTTTCACTCTATCAGCATACCAAGTTTCTTGGACGCCTTATCTATCTGTAAACAAACGCCTCATACTAAACTTATAGCAAATATGATGTTTGTCATAATATGGAGCCGTACATTATTCATTTGGACTTGAGACAAAATTTAAACGAATCATAAAACAGGTTATTTATTGTGTCGCTTTTATCACGAAATAAACTTTCATAAAACACAATACATTTTAGGGTCGTCAACGCATGAGTGACACCTCTGGTGTTGCAAATGTCCATAGGCTACGGTGACTGTTTACCATCAGGCAGGCCGTATGCTTGATTGTCACCGTAGTGGTATAAAAATAAAATAAAAAAAAATAAAAAAAAGTTTAAAGTTAATTCCACGTAAATATATTATTATAAAGATACCGCTGCATTTGCGAAAATAATTCCCTTCATTTTTACGCAACATAACAATTTGAATACAACAAAAAAAAAAATATGAAAATTTCATAATTGTTGGTATAAAAAAAGACCTAAAAATATTGTAATACTTGTGAATGTCGAAGTATGGACATAAATTATTATAATTCCCAATAAACATAAACGTACACGTAGAATGTATGAAGAATTTTGTCATTTATCCGGATTATACCCGCTATTCATATTTTTGACAGGATGTTACCGCAAGTGCTTCTCTGCACCTGATTAAATTTGCTATATCTTGATTGTTTGATTAAAGTAGTTGTTTTTGTTTAGTATTATAATAGTTGTGTTCCGTTTTCATATTGTGATAGTTGTGTTCCGTTTTCATACTTTTCACATTGTGTTATTGTTGAGTTTCTGTTATCATTGTTGATGTTGTAATATCTTTATTGTACACTTATATTTAAAATAAATTACAATAAAAATAAAGCTAGTGTTACAAAGGCGAACTTATCCGTAAAAGAGATCTCTTTCAGCCAACCTAGAGTCTTTGATAAAACAATTTACATGGGCGAAAGAACACACGTACACCGATTTACTACAATAATATTATAAATTTCTTAAAAGTAACATACATGGTTATCTAATACGACTAATGAACAAAACAATACATAAAAATGAAAAAGAAACAAACATATGTACATACATTAAATACATAAACTAAAAACAATCAAACTTGAGATACATTTTAGGTATGCATCCATAAATGATCACAAATCACCAGTTAAAAATTTCTTGACCCGGAGTTTGGAGCAATCTAAAGAGGAAGCCAGAAGATTAGTACATTGCTGATTCAGGCGCTGTCAACTTGGAGTAATTTGGAGTCTACTGTAATTCCAAGAAACACAGTATTATTAACCAATTTTAATTTATTATTCCCAATGAGAATTCTATACTAGCAGTGGTCACATTCGGAAGATTAAATTTGATGCATTTGATTTTTGTCTAGTTTAGAAAATTATTAGTACATGTGAACCAGTTTAGAATAGCAGACTCATCACTATTTACCTTGACAATATTTTCACATAAAAAATTAGGGAGGTATCATCAGCAAATAGTACTATATCCGCCATTTTCTGCATCTTGTAGGGCAAATTATATGCATATACTAAAAATAAAAACGGACCTAAAATAGAACCCTGGGGCACCCCTATATTAACATAACCGTCTTAAGATTTAACCTCATTTATGTCAACAGTCTTCAATCTGGTATTTAAATAAGATACAATCAAGTTCCGCGTTTCACCTCTAACTCCATAATAGTTCAGCTTGTGTAATAATGTCTGATGATATATACCAATAGCACCATTAATAGCATCGTCTAGAGATGAATTAAGGTAGTTAGGGGTAAGATAAGGGACAGTTCTAAGGAAGGCTAGTTCCCAGAAACTAGCGCCGGATACCACCGCGGCGCAAAGTCACACAAAGTTTAGACCGCAGCCAAATAACAACTCCCTAGAGGGTTGTTGTGTTCCTGTGTGTGAGTGTGGTCACCAGTAAGCTCCTAAGGAGTTGCTGTGTAAGCACCAGAGAAGGCATCGCGTGAGTGATACTTAATATATTAAAAGTGTTAATAGGCTACGGTAACTGCTGTACATCAGGTGGGCCGTATGCTTGAATGCCTCCCGACGTTGTATAAAAAAAATAATTGAAATTGCAAGTGACAAACATGCACATAAATCCGAAAACTCGAATTTAGTGATATGTCCTCATCATAATTCGAACCCTGGACCTGTCGGTTAATAGATCGGTGCTTTATCCACTTGATGCACATCCACATCCTATCACTGCTCAACTGTCTGTCTCACTCACTATAATTACCCATCAGCGCAGTTTTGAAGTGATGCACAACCCTACATAACATTTGTTAATTCTGTATACACACGCGACAAAATAACACAGTTTATCTTTTTGTTTCTTTTATACGAGCTAATTATCCGCTATCCGGTGCCAAGTATTAGAGTAATGTCAATATATATTGCTCTATTTTAGGTTAGACCCCGTCTAGACGTAGCGTGTGTAACGTTCTCGGAATAATTTAACATAGATATTGGATGAAAATTGAACGTGTGTTATCAGACAGCGATAGAGAATTCTGAAATCGGCGAGAGAGCATGAAAATTATGTGTGGAAACGAGCGAGGGTAAGGGCGGCGTCTTGTAGCGCTCGGTTTTCTCTGTCTGCCGCGCGAGGAGCTCGACGTGAACATATAGGTATGTGTGTCGCAGGGAAATGAGGATTTCAGAGATTCCACGAAATCGCAAGATTTTTTTTTGAAGTGGAAACTTCTTTTCAACCACATACATCTATCACGAAATTGCAAGAGACATCAAGATATTTTTCAGGAACACCGTTCCTATATATGAAATCTATATGTTTGTCTGTGCGTTTGTCTGTGTGTGCGTTTTTTTCTAATATTCGAATTTTGACTCCAGATTCGGATTCAGCATAAAAAAGTAGAATAGGAATGTTCAGGAACACCGTTCCTATTTCTTAAGGAACATGGGCAAAATGGCCAAAAAATTAAAAAAAAAAAAAATTGTTATATAATTGATGAGCCAGGTGTTCCTCTGGCAATACAAGCTTGCGCATTCTCAACTGGTTTTTTAAGGGAAAACTTCTTTAGCTTTGATGTGATTTAATCGATGAAACGAAAAAGCGACCATAAAAAGGGACAACCACATAAATGTATTGGATTTAACATGCGAGAGAATGAGATAGAAGTATCTATAGGATTTAACTAGCGAAGCAATGAGATAGAAGGCATTATACAGTGTTTATTACAGGGTCCGAGCGTTGTACGTGTGTTAGTACGTGTCTGTGGGCGCCTGCGTATTACGAAGCTTGGGACACAAACGCCTTATTGTGGTATCCCTAGGGATTTCGTGAAATCCCCGGTATCGTCATTTCCCTACGACATATACATATATTTAAGTTCTCTCTGTCTATCACTTGGTATGAAGATTTAGATAGATATAACTTGGTTAAACGTCGGGAAGCATTCAAGCATATTGACGAGCTCGTGGATGACGTGACTTTGACAGCAACGCTCGTGGGTTCGATTCCCATACAGGACAAACATTTGTATGCATGAACATATCTGTTTGTCTTGGTCTGGGTGTTTTAAAGAGGTAGAGTGCATCAACGCAGCCTGTCTAGGGCTCCTCCTCCACCTCGCAGAAAACCGCAGCGAAATAACAATTTCCTGGAGGGTCGTTGTATTCCTGCGTGAGAATGAGGTCGCCAGTAAGCTCCTAAGAAGTTGCTGTGTAAGCAGCAGATATTTAATATATTACAAGTGTTAATAGGTTACGGTAACTACTCTACATAAGGTGGGCCGTATGTTTGTATGCCACCCGACATTGTATTAAAAAAAATATCCCACCTTATGTAAAGCGGTTACCGTAACTAAATGTAGCTCGCGTGATGTCACTTCCGCTGTTAACACAGCAGCTCATTAGGGACTGGTAACCTTACTCACACGTAACAACCCTCCAGGGAGTTGTTATTTGGCAGCGGTTATCTGTGAGGTAGAGAAGTAAGGCGCATCAAAGTAGCCCGTCTGGGGAAGTACCTCCACCTCACAGGAAATCGCAGCTAAGTAACTCTCTGGAGATCCCTGTTGTGTTCCTTCGTGGGAGTGAGGTAAGTAAGCACCTAAGGAGTTTCTATGTTAGCAGCAAAGGTGGCATCGCGCGAGTGATACTTAATGTATTTCAAGCGTTCACAACTAGTGGTTTTCTGTTAGGTAGAGAAGTAAGACGCATCAAAGCAGCCCGCCTGGGGAAGTACCACCACCTCACCTACCCCGCAAGGCTCCTGGCGTAAAGATATACATAAGTACATGTATAACTTCCGGTAACCACTTTACAACAGGTGGGCACTATATTGGTGCCGATATACCTCTGTATATGTAAATTTAAAATTTAAAAAACCCTCGACACAAAAAAAAACCCATAATCTTGCATAGTTATATAGTATATACATGGGTGTTTCAAATTTCAGGTCATACATATATTTCAAAGTAAAGTATATACCCATTATGCGTCTAAGATACCTACCGTAGCTACCAAAAGAGCTGATGACTTTGAAACGGCGCAACCGATTTTGATAAAACATTTGTAATAACCACTGCTAGGAAACCTGCTTTCAAATAAAAAAAGCACATCCAGATCCGTTAAACATTTTAAGAGGAACGATACAGACATACAGATAGACACACCCACATATAGCGGATAAACTTATGGCACCACTATTGATACAAAAGATGCAATTTGATCCAACCTGCTTTGTGTGCTTCCGCCACCAATTAGTTCATGCGGCCTAGCGCCGGCCGGCACCCACCCACTACTGTTAGTGCGTGCATCATGCCGACGCTGCCATGGCTGCTCCGGTAGTCTCTGCCTCGGCTGCTGCGGTCGTCCGCCATCTGGAACAGAATCCGCATGCCCCCTCCACCACCGTCGCTGCCACGACTGGCCTGGTCGTCGCTGCGACACGTGTTTCGCCTCTCCACGAGGCATCATCAGGCGTTGTAGACGTTAATCGTAAGAATAACATGCTACAAGTGACTCGTAATCGTAATGTTATTCTTACGATTAACGTCTACAACGCCTGATGATGCCTCGTGGAGAGGCGAAACACGTGTCGCAGCGACGACCAGGCCAGTCGTGGCAGCGACGGTGGTGGAGGGGGCATGCGGATTCTGTTCTAAGGCTCCGGATGTCATCTTCTGATAGAACACGATCAATTTGGCCATGGTAGGTAAGTCTTGACCTTCCTCGTCTCCTACTTCCTTCCACTTTTACTTTGTATATCTGCATTGGCATTCTTTTATCCTGCATTATTTCTACATGTCCGAACCAACGGAGTATGCCTCTTCTTAATTTAACACCGACCCTCTCTTTGAGATCAACTCCGTTTCTAACATCATCATTGCGAATACGGTCTACAAGCGTTACGCCACAAATTTTGCGCAACGCTAGCATTTCAACCGCGCTTATCCAACTTTCATGCTCTGTCTGCCATACCCAACTCTCGCTAACATAAGGAAGCGTTGGGACCAGCACGGCATTGTGTATAGCGAGTTGTGCCCTCTGGCTCAGGTTTTTACTTCTAAAAGTTTTCCCAACGCTCAATTCACACTATTCCCAGCACTCACTCGTCTTTCCACATCAGCGGTGTACATGCCATCTCTGCTGAAAACGCATCCAAGATATACAATTCGTATATATCTATATATATCTATGCAATACACTCTATTTAATTTCATCATACTATTGCGCGGAGTTCATATGAGGAAATCGGATTCTGTAAAAATAAAGACGTAACACAGTTTCATAATATTGTATTTCTAGCTTCGAAATAGTATATAGGTAAATGTTAACAAAGTAATTTACTGTCTAAAAGGGTAATCATTTCCAACATAGCTGGACTTACATTTTTGGACTGGTTTAATTGGTAACCAGGCAATAAATTTATTTCTAATAATTTGTGTATCTGATTGATAAGGGCAGTTTCCTCTAATTTTATCAACAAGGTGGAGTTTTGCTGGTCTAACATCAAACCTACTTGATCTATTGGTGCTTGTACCAATATCTTTCGTTTGTACTTCTGGTTTTCGCGGACATTTAAGTACTTGCTTTGCTTTCGTAAGCCTTGTTGTGTCAATAAAATCTTGTTTTTCATCATTAGAATATTCTGAATTCCTAGATTTACAATATTTCATTTCAAAGTGTTTTTGAGTTTTAGTTGAAGACACCGGCGTCTTTACAGAAACCTTTTTATATTTGTCTTCTTTCTTTTGTCTTTCTACAGATTGCTTGTTTATTTTATTAGAACTCCGTTTAGAGTCATTTGCTATGCAACAACTGTGTTTTTGAGGATACCCTGTGGTTACTATTGCCTTTTCACTACTGTTTTTGCAACATATTTCTGGAAATTCTTTGTAAATTTTATCACAAGTTACAGCTCCTATGCTTTGACAAGATCCGTATGATAATTTAGCTGATTCCTCATCACGTGATGATGATAATTCAAATTCTAGTTGTGATAGTTGGCATGTAGCGCAACATGAAGAGGAAGACAGGGTTACGGATGACTTTGGGTTAATCTGCCGTAACTTCCAAGAATCATTTGATGGGTAAGATATACATGTATATGGCATTGGAGACCACGCTTTAAAGCAAGAAGATTTCTCCGTCTCATCCGATTTCGTTCTACATATTGCACATATGGCTTCTACTGATGTTTTAACAAGTTTTTGTGGCATTTCATTTGATAAGAATTTGCTAGACAAATTATAAAACTGTTTTTCTTTACGCGTAGAATTCGCCGCCTCATGGGAGAACTTTGTTCTCGTTTGTGGTAAATAAATTTCTTTAAGAGCATTTAACAAGCTACCTTTCAAAATTACTTCATTGCAACTACCTTCACAATCATTACTATAATTTGGTTTTGCTTTCTTTGAACTAACTTTGAAGTTACAACCGTTATCTTTTCTTTCATCAACTTCATTTTTCATGCTGTTAAAGGAAACCGAATAATTTAATTTCGAATTATGTGATACAGGGCCAGTAGACTTAATATTTATCATTACCTTACTTGGTATAATGACTATGTCTATTGTTGAAGTGCAGACGTCCTTCCATACTGCTTCAGTTCCTATGGACTTTGTTTCGCATTGAACACTAGATCTGGAAACTTTACCTGTACCTCTAATCACAGAGTTACCACTTCCAAGACTGAATCCTGTACCATGAACTGAATCTATTTTTGTTGAACTACAAATACATGAGTCATTAGATAAAGAGTAGATATACGGTATCCTTTTGGGTTCTAACGCAATATTTACTCTCGAAGCCTCCATTAACATGCAACAACTTTTATCATTATCACATCCTGTCATTGATTCTTTACACGTCGCTCTCTTCTGGTTCTCAGCAGACATGCATAACCGAACTTTTGGGTCACCCATTTTATTCTTTTTATGTATACGCTCTGATCTTGTCCGTCTCAGACAACAGTAAACAGGGGTGCCGTTATCATTATAATCATTTCTTGTTCCATGTACACTTCTTCCACCACATCCACAATCCCCATAGTATTCACTACCACTGTCATATGCACTAGAACCAGGGACACAATCGTCTTTCTTGAGTCGATTTCTTTTCTCCGTTTTAATGATGATCGTCTGCTTCTCTTCACTTATAGTTCCATCTTCGTTTTGTAATCTTTTAACTTTAACAGTTTCTTTGTATTTCTTTTCAAAGTAACCAAATTGAATATCATTTTCAGGATTAAACTCATACGTCGCCACTGGTTGTTCAATTACTTCAATTGACTCCTTGGAAACAAGTTTTATAGACGGTGATGGAGGAGGCGCTGAGTTACACAAGCCTTTACAAGGTTTTATAAAATCATCGACAGAAGGCCTTATTATACGGGTTTGAGATATTTTATTCAATGTGACCTTGTCTCGCAGATTTTTCTGACACATGTGATACTTTATGCTGTTCGATTTACTTTGTGTATGATTAATAGGAGATTTTATAGAAGGAGTTAAAGAAGACACGAAGTCAAATGTGCCATGACAAGTAGGATTTATTGAACTGTCTGGTTCTGTGGGTACTAACTTATTAATAGGAGATGGAGATTGAATCTTCAAAGGTTTTACAGTCATCGTAACATTGTCGTCTTGTAAATTCTTATTACACATATGGTATCTTACAGTATTTATGTTATTTAGTTCTTGACCAGAAGAAGGCGTAGCAGAATGAGTTGGTACGCATGCGTCCTGACAAGCACGCTTTCTGGAATCGGATGTCGAGGGCACAAAACTTGTAGTAGGAGTCTGAGATAGTGTCATCAAAAGTGCTTCGTTCGTATTAGCATTTTTATCCGGTAGACTGATCCTACACATATGGTACTTTTCAGTACTTGATTTATTTAATTGTGAACCAGACGGTTTTATAGACGGATTTTTAGAAGACACTAAATTACACGTGTGTTGATAAGTAGGTTTAGTAGAATTAGATTCTGAGGACACTAATCTTGTAGCATTAGTCTGAATTGGTATCTTCAAAAGTTCTGCATTCGTCTTAGTAATGTGATCTAGCATATTTCTTTTACATACAGCACAAAGGGGAGCGTTAGCATAATCATCTAGTTTATTCTTAATGTCATTACATGTATTGAGAAGTCTATCCAAATTTGCTGTCATAAGATTTTCTAATTTAATTAATTCGGCGGATTTCATCACATTAGCTATAATTGATATGAGGTTTTTCACTTCTTCTTCACTACTGATATTCTTGTGTGGGACGACTTCGGATTTAAATTCACTTATAGGCTCATGAGGTGTTATTGATAGTTTAATATCTTTTGTGGTTTCATTTTCCGCAATAATAGTCTCACAACAGCAACATATATGTATTTTATCATCACTTTTATCATATTTTCTCTCGTCCATCTTATTATCTTTTTTATTATCATCTTTTTCGTCATATTTTACGTCTTTCTTGATATCAATTTTATCTTCATTAATAATTGTCGTGTAACTGTTATATTTTAGTATTTCATAATTTTTTCCGTCATCTTTCCCATTGTCTTTTCTGTCATTTTTTCCATCATCTTCTTTATCGCTTTTTCTATCGCCTTTACTTTTAATTTCTTTTTCTCTAATCTTCTTTTGTTTTATCCGTTTTAATCTAAATGTTTCTTCTCTTTCACGTTCCTCCAATTCAGTTAGTATATAATGGATAGTCGCTAATATTCTTGGTATGAGAACTTTCGTTAAGACGTTTTTCTTCCTGTGAAAAATAAAATTTACTACTATTGACATAAAATATAAGTTAAGAAATTTGTCCTCGACCACCTGCGCTGTATGGTCCTTCTACATATAACAAAATAGTACATTTTGTTATATGCAGAAGGACCATACAGTGCAGGTGGTAGACAAATTTCTTCGGGAAATCATTGACCAGCGAAATATACGGCAGAGGAGTTTTAAAATAAAACGTCGTGATGATGGCAAAAACTTTATTTAACTGAACCTTTCTAAATTAACAAGATATCAACATTCAAGAACTACATTTCTAGGCTTAGAAGGCGCTAGTAGTAGTTAAGAACTTTTTTATCAAACATTATTTTTATTTTGAGCAATAACACTCCCTCTTAACAAAAAATCTGTGAAGTTACAGTGAAACTTACATCAGTAAACCTGCAGGCATATCTGCAGATGCCAAATATTAAATTTTTTGAAAATTAATCGCAACATTTTCTCTGCATAAATGATATCTAACATGAACATGTTTTGGTATTTTATGGTATATTAGGTGAGCTGTCAACTTCTGTGCAGATTGGTTATCATTAAATATATCAATAATAAATGAGTCACCTGTTATATCATGCTGCAATTTTTTAAGATAAATAGCCTTCTTACAACAGTCTGAAAAGGCCACGTACTCAGCTTCTGTACTCGACAGTCCCACAGTACTTTATTTTCTAGTTTGACAAGAAACAGCACAGTAATTTATTTAAGTAGGTCATCAACTCTTTGATGCCAGGCCCTTGATGATTATTTCAGCCAATAAATTGCCTTTCTCGATTTAAGAACTTTGTTATCATAATTACTATTAAAACCAGCCGGTTTTCATTTGTTTAGATAGCATATAAGAATACATTATATTGAGGTCTTATCTTATTTTTTTTCTTCTTTTGGTATACATATATCTTCTTTAAATTAAGATAAGATACTTTACTGCTACAATGGCTAATATCTGGCTTTCTTTCAGTCCATACATCAAATGGTATTTTATAGTTAAGCGCCGATGCAACTGAAATGTCCCGTATGTATACTGTTGTGTAGACAGCCTCTGCCCAAAACTTCTTTGGAAAATCTGCATCATATAACATGTACTTAGTTTCTTAATTAGTGTCATGTTAAGCGTTTCACATACGCTCGGGCATATAGGGATTCTTTTTTCGATGGACTATTACTGCATTGCATAAGAATTTTATCTTCTTCTTCGTTTTATTATTATCTACTAATTACTTACATGTTTTTAAAAATATACCATAAGCCACTCTGCTGTAGTCATCAACGAATAGAACAAAACTCTTTATCTCTATTGGCCAACAAATATCCATGTGCACAATATCCAATTCCTCATTTCTATTACCAGCATTTGGGAACAGTAACCGTGACTTCCCTTCACAGCACACTTTACAATTTGATTTACTTTTCTGAGGCCTAGCTGAGTATGTAATTTCTATAACAGCTCCGTTTTTCATTTCTTCTAGGATACTGCTATTTAACCTCTCCGAACCCAATATGTCCTAGGCGTTTATGCCACATAGTACCAGCAACTGGCGTTTCTTAACGAACAATTAACGTTTTTGATGTTGGATTTGTATACCCCTTCTACCAGATTAGCTGTTGCCACTAATTCTTCATCCTAATTGTGAATGTAGCATGTATTATTTGAAAAAAAAATACATTGTTTGCTTTGCTTATTAATTGGCTGACTGACAATAAATTTGTAGCAAGACCTGGCACAAACTCCAGTAAAAGTTATATCGTGTTCTGCATCCCGATCTTCTTCTTCGTCTTAGCGTTATCCCGTTTCCTAATCCATTTGGATTGGCGGGATCTGCTACCTAAGCCTATTGGCGAAGATACTGATTTTTACATGGGGCGACTGCCATCACACCTCTATAACCCAGAGGGTAAACCAGATGGTAAGGTCACACGTCATTAGAAATATAATTTAAGGCACCGTCGTGCGTTACATCCCTGTAAAATATCTGTACGTACTATATGAACAACCTCATGCTGCTCTAGATAAGTGTGTCTTGAATATATTTCAAAGCTCAGTCACAACTTCGAGTTTTCAGGAATCGTATATTTCTCACTGAAATAAATATGTACAGTGCAAGCAAACGTACTGTGTCGCCCATAGATATTTGTTTTGTGCTAGTCATACCTAATTAACAGAAGTTTCATCAGTAATTTTCCGCATCGGGAAATCCGAAACCGATACACATTGCTGTGAGGTTCCGTTAACATTTTTCGCTAAAATACCAAAGGCAAAAAAACCCTATTGTGGGCATCCAAACTATATTTTTCGTTTCGTAAAAGCGTGTTTGTGCTCGATGCGACCAAGTTGCCGAGTGTATTCTGCCGCCATACCTGGTATGCAGAATGTTACACAGAGTAATATATTATTTAATTGTAGAAAAAATGTTGACGGAACCCCAGCGCAGTGTAGTGTGTTACGCTTCAGCTACGGAAAATCAGCAATGGAATCTTATTCTCGTGTTTAATGTCACTGCTTATACGATAGTACTGGATGTGCGATGCGGATTTTCCAATAGGAAAAACTAGCAACGGAATATCGTTCCCATGTTCCATGTCATTGTTCATATTATAGTAGTGATTGTGCGGTGCAGATTTAAGAAAAATCTACAACGAAATCTCGTTATCGTGTTTCATGACACTGCTTATACGATAGTACTGAATGTATGGTGCGAATTTTCCAATAGGAAAAATCAACAACGGAATCTCGTTCTCGTGTTCCATGTCATTGCTCATATTATAGTACTGATTGTGCGGTGCGGATTTAAGGAAAATCAGCAACGGAATCTCGTTCTCATGTAATTGCTTATACTATACTACTGTATGTGTGGTGCAGGTCAGCAACGGAATCTCGTTCTCATGTAATTGTTTATACTATAGTACTGAATGTGCGGTGCAGGTCAGCAACTGAATCTCGTTCTCGCGTTTCGTGTCCTTGCTTATACTATATAGTACTGAATGTGCGCTGCGAATTTTCCGTAAAGAAGCAACGGAATCTCGTTCTCGTTTTTCATGTAATTACTTATATTATAGAATAGATTGTGCGTTATGGATTTTCCATTAAGAAAAATCATCAGCAACGCAATCTCGTTCTCATTTTTCGTTTCATAGCTTATACTGTAATACTGATATCTACAGTTCTGATATGCCCGATGATAGAGTCGTTAGCAATGGCTACTTTAATAACGAGACTCGTGGGTTCGATTCTCACAGACGAAGATTTGTGAGCATGAACACGTCTATTAATCTTGGTATGGGTAAATATGAGATAGTTGTGGATTAAAAAAGTCCGTCTGGCGAAGCACCGCAACCTCACAGAAAAGCGCAGTCAAATAGCAATTTCCTGTAGTTTTCTTCCTATGAGTGAGCGAGCTATCAGGATTCTATTAAAAAAAAATTAAATTTAACGGTATTTACTAAAACAAGAAAATTCAATCGACCAGCGCATCAAGGACCGGCTAGACATTTTATCTAACAATAATCGACAAATATTAAAAGCAGTAACTTTTTATATTGAAGAGGGGCAATCGAGCACATTCGTTAACTGACTACTAATATGACGAGCTCGGTGGCTCAGTCGTGAATGACGCGACTTTGACACAGACCTACGCTCGTGGGTTCGATTCCCACACAAGACAAACATTTGTGTGCATGAACATGCCTGTTTATCTTGGTCTGGAGGTTTAAAGAGAGGTAGGGCGCATCAAATCAGCCCGTCTGGGGAAGTACCTACACCTCACAGAAAACCACAGCCAAATAACAACCTCCTAGAGGGTTGTTGTGTTCCTGTGTGTGAGTGAGGTCACCAGTAAGCTCCTAAGGAGTTGCTGTGTAAGCAGCAAAGGAGGCATCGCGCGAGTGATACTTAATATATTACAAGTGTATATATAGGCTACGGTAACTGCTTTACATCAGGTGGGCAGTATGCTTGAATAGCATAGTCAGCAGCGATTAAGGGGAATTTGCTCGGAAGCTACCATTATTAGATAACTTCGAGATGGGATGTTGATTCGATAGCCACTCGGAACATCAGTCAACCGATTCTTGATTTATTGGACTATCACAGCTCTTTGCAGACTGGACCATACCAGAGGCGATGGCATTCTGACTATATTTTCTTCTTCCTAGCGTTATCTGCTCCCTAATCTGTTAGGAGTGGTGGGGTCTGCTGCCTAAGACTAAAAGTTACTTGGCCTACAAGATCTCCTGCTGTTGCTCCACTTACTTGTTAGCATTTTTGTGGACACTATCGACTAGAACAAAGTTGACTCTGAGCTGAACCATAATGATCATTCTCTTCAAGAGTTCCAACCACGCGTCTTTAGCTTCCTGTATGCTCTGACCACCTTCTGATATGCCTAGGTGTGCATATGGTTTCTTATTCTGTAGAGATAAAATTTAATTTTTTATTGACGAAATGGGTTTAAAGTTGAGTTTAATTCTATCAGAGAAATCTTTCGGACAACCCTACAAAGAAAAATGATTGGATGGGCAGGAAATAGACACGTGTCATCATTATCATCATTTCAGTCGAAGTCATCCACTGCTGAACATATGCCTTTTTCATACTACGTCAGGAGGCATATAAGCATACGGCTCACCTGATGTAAAACGGTTTAGGAAGAGTTTGGTGGCAAACACACGTACAGGAGAATTACTATATATCTTATATATAAAAATCTCGTCACGGTGTTTGTGGTCGCACTCCTCCAAAACGGCTCGACCGATTTTTATGAAATTATTTAGGTATATTTGATAGGTATGGGAATAGACCGTTCAGTATATTTCATAAAAATAAATATATATAAATTAACAAGAAATAATTTATATGGCAGAACAACGTTTGCCGGTCACCTAGTATTAAGGTATAATACATCTTACAATCATGTGTTATCATACTTACCTCTACTGCAACATATTGAAAAACTTTCACGCCTGCGAGAGCCTTCATGTTCGAATTTAACCTTACATTAGCCTGCAAAGAAATAATAATCATTAAAAAGTACATTGCTATCACGCGGTAAAATACAAAGATCAGATCAGAACCAATGTATTACGGTTGATGTTGAAACGTTGCAACAAGTGGATGAGATTGTATATCTTGAATGCGCTTTCATCAGGGATGGAAGGTACACCGCTGATATGAAAAGAGGAGTGAGTACTGGGAATAGTGTGAATGGAGCGATGAGACAACATCTTGGCAGTAAAAGCTTGACCCAGAAGGCAAAACTCGCTATACATAGTGCAGTGCTGGTCTTCACGCTTATTTGTGGAAGCGAGAACTGGGTATGTCAAAGAGCGCTACAGTAGGATAAACGCAGTCGAAATGCGAGCGTTGTGCAAAATTTGTGGCGTAACACTTGAAGTATTCGAAATGATGATGTTAGAAACAAAATTGGTCTAAGAGCGAGGGTCGGTGTTAATATAAGAAGAGGTATGGTCAGTTGATTCCGACATGTAGATAGAACGCAGAAATGACCTTACCTACCTTGACCAAATTGCAAAAGCGGAAGGATGTAGGAGCCGAGGAAGACCGAGACTAACCTACCATGACCAAATTAGCCGTGTTTTATCAGAAGGTGATGTGAGGAGTCCCAGGAACCGGCGGGCGTGCATGAAAAGAGCCATGAATGTTACAGAAGCGAGTGAAGTATGTAAGGACCGCGTCTTATGGCGCTCGATTCCCTTTGCCTACCCCGCAAGGGACCTAGCATGAAGATACTCGTACATACCAAATTGATCGTGTTTTATCAGAATCTCATGTCTGACGGCGTGCGTATATGAGAAAAGCCATGAATGTTTAAAAAGCGTGTGTAAGGACCGAGCTTTGCTGCGCTCGGTTCTTTCTGTCTACCCAACAAGTGATTTGTTGTTGTGTTATACATACATAGCTATTAATTTTATTTCAGAACAATTAAATACAATTGTGTTGGAATTTTATCTTAAATTAATACAAAAAATTAACAACTGCCGGATAACAATAATTATGTCAAAGGAAATTATATCATCACGCCTGTCTCCCATTGGGGTAGGCAGAGACTATAGAACACCAGGTGCCACCGATCCAAATATACCGCCCTCGCTTCCACACTCATCAACCCCTTCATGCATGCTCTTCGGTTTTGGGTACTTTTGATTTGGCCCTTTTTCAACACATCACCAATTTGATCTATATGTGTGCATCTAGGGCGGCCCCTCCCGACATTACCATTCACTCTTGCTTGATACACGTCTTTCGTAACTCTTTTGTCATTCATTCAAATAAAAATACATGTAGGTAATTGTTAGTAGATAATATGTTATGTTGTTTTTATTTATTATGTCAATCAAAAAATATATTTTCAATGTCCAATATTTTTTTTTCGTAAGGGCTCGATATAAAGGCTCGAAATTTTAAAGTGTGACTATTTGTACAAGTGATGTATTCTTCAACTGCATGTGGAAATAATGCAGGAAGGAAGAATTACGAAACAGAAATACAACGCAAAAGTGAAAGGATGTAAAAGCCTGAGGAAGGCCAAGACTTACCTACCAAGACCAAATTAATCGTGTTTCATCAGTAGGCGACGTCAGGAGCCTTAGAAACCGCCGAGTGTTCATGAGAAGAGCAATGAATGTTAAAGAAGCGAGCGAGGTATATAATGAAATGAGCGAGTCTTGTGGAGTTCTCTCTGCCTATTCTGCAGTACGATGTTTTTATATGCCAATGCACAAATAGTTATGAATGTTCAAAATGCAAGTGAGACGTGTAAGAACTAAATCATAAAACTAAATCTTCTAAACATCTTTGTATTAGGTTCATATTTGGACTCATCAAATAAGACCATGTCTCTGAATTTCGCTCTCGTCTCAAATCTCATATTCCCATTAGACTTCGTCGTAATCTGCACATCCTGTCTCTCCATCATGTTATTATTTTTAGTCCTTCGTCTCCTGTATATTTGAAGGAAAGTTTCTCACAGTGGAACAGAGGGAAGTACTATTCGCAACGCTCTTGCCCTCCGTCTTAAAACGCCATCACACTCAACCCAGTATTACACGAAATCTTTTACAGTGCGAGCTGGGTAGCTCTAGAATGCTCTGCCATTAACTATTCGAAATACAGTAAGTATATTCAGTTTCAAAAATCGAGTTAGTGCTCATTGTCTTTCTTTCTATGGAGAGCTCGATGGCGTCGTTGCGCGTGTTTATGGATGGGTTTATCTATCTCGAGTTTCACTGCACTCGGAGGGCACGTTAAGCAGTCGGTCTCGGCTAACAAGGATAACAGAGCGACTTACCAGCCCGGCGAGAGTAGTGGTTATGAAAGTGGAAAGGTCTGATACAATGCATATAAAAACTTGAATGTTTCTCACACAACCAGCAAAAAATTATGTATATTAGGTATTAATATAGTTCATATAGTTTTATATTGACACACACGTATTAACCGTTTTTCACAAGTGATATGAGGATGAATAATGGATGGTAGCCTAGCAACTTTTCACTAGTGCTATACAACCTTAATACCGGCTGTTGTCGATAGATGACAGTCGTTTAGCTAAGGCAGTGGCCCTCGGGTGGCGAAAACCCCGTCCGATGAAGGGAGCCCCATATCCCTGCAGTGGGATGAGTATGTCTTTTATTCTGTTTTAATATGGTTCTTTTGTTAATCTGGTTGTCACTGCTGTATTACTTGGTTTAAGTCAATGATATTATAGTAAGTAAAGATACGTTATATGCTTACAAAATAACCTAAATAAACATAGCTGCGGCTCGCACACATACGTATTTCTTATTTTACACATATTGCCAAATGAAGTAAAAACAGAGTAAAAGAGATGGCGTAATAAAAACAAGAGGACAGCTAGCGTTTGTCATTTGCACTTAAATTGATGCAAACGCCACTCTGATCACCAATCACTGCACGTTTGACATAGACTAACAAAAATAATGAGACAGAAGGTACAAAGTTCTCGGTTCCTAAACGCTTGTAGTCTCCTAGAGACTCCTTTAACCATCGGATGCTCACAGAGCAATACGGACTGTGGGCCGATTCTACTAAAAACTGCAACTGCACTGCAGCGCGGCGTGTGTCAAAATGCGTAGGTACATTTTGACGTTTCGGTATTCTGTTAAACGATATGACAGCAGCGACGTTGCAGGAATGTTGCAGTAAATGAATCGCTATTCTGTTAAAAAACCTGCATTGCAACTGCACGTTTCCTGCAATATAATCGTATTCTGATAAATTGTTTTGACATTTGTATACCGGTGACAGATGTTTTGAAGGAGTTTACTTGCAGTTTTGTTAACATTACTCTTGAAAGTTGCGAAGTGAAATTAATATTCTGAGGCGGTGAATTATATTTAATAAATAAATTATAATTGAAAAAAAAATTATATATTTACTTATGTTTATCAGTTGTCTAGTACCCATAACACAAGCTTCGCTTACTTTGGGGCTAGGTGGCGCTGTGTAATTTGTCCGACAATATTTATTTATGTATTTGCTTTGTTTTGGGAGATTTTTGTGGATAAATGTAATTAAGTAAAGCTTCTTTTCGGTTAGAAATACCTCCACTCCGGCAACCAAGGTCAATAGTGAAACTATAGGAGTCAACATTATATAAAAAATCAGTTTAACTAGATTGAAATATGGCAATATTTCAGGTTTTAAGTAGTTTACTTGCAGGATACGCACAGTTGCAGCGTAGTTGCAGTGCCGTTGCAGTGCAGCATACGCGCAGTTCCAGCGCAGTTGCAGTGTAGGAAATTTTAGTAGAATACCCCTATCGGCACTGCACTATTCCTGCACGACTCAAGTGACAGGCGTAAACGTGCAGTTGCAGTTATTTAGCAGAATTGGCCCACTGGAGTAGCTTTACCCTGATGTTCCCCTCTGCCTTGGTTGTTGTCCACATGGTCGTATGCACTAAATAAACTAGTTCGAATTGATTTCTCAGTAAATTAAAACTGACTATGTGCGATGATTACAGTGACGAAATTCCGAATTGCGCAGTTTTATGTTGCAAGAAAACGTCTGGTCATCGATTCAAAGATATCCAACTTACCTTGTATAGGTATTTGTGACATACATGACAATAAAAAAAAATCCGTTTTTGTTATTTATCTACGGAATCCTATGGATAAATTTAGGTATATAGAAAATTGTTAAATCAAATTGATATAATAATACTTTTAAGAAATAGATGTAAGTAACATTTATTTCTTAAAAGTATTATTATATCATTAAATTAATATCGTACTCGTCAAAAACCAACTACTTTCAAACAACTTCAGGACCCCGTTATTAACTTCAATCACAATGTCGCTTCTGTTAGTTCGTTATGGTGATCTACGTTAGTGTGCTATATGTCCTTGTCGCTACAGTTGTGGATTGAATATGGTTGTCCTTTTCTTTAAAGTTACCATAACATGACGTTATATTTGTTTTACGAGAGATTAAAAAACAATAATATATAATAATTTTGGCTTAATTACTTGTGGTATGTGATTCCGTGGAGTTTGTTTGTTTTACTGCCGTAATTAGTACATTTGCGCATGACACACGACGGCATTTTGACAATTACACCGAAATATAAACTCGACTATCGTGAATTGGCAAGCAGTTGATAGTCCGCGCTGTTGAGAGCGACTGAGGCCAGAGGCAACAATTGTCTCCTTTCGTACGCTTCATTCTCGACGCTCTAGTAACTTATCTTCCTTTTTTTACAACATCATTGGTTTAAGTGAACTAACATATGAGTATCTATCGTTATTGATGTATTTAATTATTTCCAAGTAATCTTCTACCCTACTTTAAGGTTGTCTGGAAGAGATTGCTATGCAATAAGACCGCCTTCTTATACTTCAATTATAAGTGAATTTCGTGTATTTTATGCTAATATTGTAATGTATCTTATGATGTTCGGTTCTCTTAGCCTACCCACCTAGCGTGAAGATATACATTTATAAAATCGCGACACCATATGGGGTAGTACCCACACGGTGTCGCATTATCGGTCCCACAAGGGTCAACTGTGGAGTCGCTGATAAAAAAGTGCTTCAAAGTTTTGGTACTAAAACAAAATATAATTCTATACCTGTATAACTTCACGCTAGGTAGATAAGTTGAGAGAACCGAACGCCATACAATACAATACAATATTCCTTATTGCATCGCATAAAATAATAAAATACACGAAATTCACTTATAATTGAAGTACAAAAGGTGGTTTTAACAATTACAATTTTCAGGCTTATGTTCTTTTCTTTTTAACGAGGCCCACTACTTTTACCTTATTGCTATCACTGTGTCGCCCGTGTAGCCAGAATTAACAGCGGTGACCACCAAAAATGCAATGAACAGTGAAGTCCATTGGTGTCCCGGTGGGTAAACTACAGCTGCCTTGGAACTCGCAACGAATTTAATCAGAAGAAATTTGTAAAAGTAGGAAGCTTTGGAATTGACTTCGCCTATTGTATGACGAGCTCGGTGGCGCAGGCAAACACCATTCCCCTTTCATACTTTTTCCTTTACTTACACTATCTACTTTCGAAATGCTAGTAATTAAAAAAAATAACAAAAGTATTAGAAATTAATAAAACACAATATAGATTTGATTTTATAAATGTACGACGTATTTAAGTGCCCGCGATGACCTTATGACAAGTAAATATCTTTTATCTTTTTTATACAAATTTGCATAAGCAGTGACTGTTTCAGAGTTTCCACTTCAGAAATTTATTAGCTACTAGCTGACTCAGCAAACGTTGTTCTGCCATATAAATTACTAGCTGCTGCCCACGGCTCCGCCTGCGTGGAGTCAAATAACGTTGCCTATGTGTTAATCCAGATCATAATCTATCTACGTGACAAATTTCATTCAAATCTGTTCAGCCGTTTAAGCGTGAAAGAGCCACAAACATCCATACATACAAACTTTCGCATTTTTAATATTAGTAGGATTTCTTATTCATTTTTTCTTATATTTTTTTATGAAATATACTTTTCAACCTATTCTCATACCTACCAAATATATAAAAAAAAAATTCATAAAAATCGGTTGAGCCGTTTCGGAGGAGTGCCACCACAGACACCGTGACACGAGATTTTTATATACATAAGATAGATTGTGCTGAACCAACGATATAGCATTGTATCATAGATAAACACGTATAAATTAAATATTGTTTATCTTGAGCGAATATCAAACCGTATATTTCCATTAATTGTGTATCGGCCTCCGTGGCGCAATGGTTAGCGCGTTCGGCTGTTAACCGAAAGGTTGGTGGTTCGAGCCCACCCGGGGGCGAAATTTTTTTCTTACTAACACAAAAAATATAATTACGAATCACTCTTGCTAGCGGCCTGGAGATTATAAGTCAGTACGAAGTAGTTTTTAGAAAGCAACTAGGTAGAGCACGCGAGTTAGTCCGCGCATATATCCGCGCATATGTGTCCCGTGGAAACCGCTTTTTCTTACTGTCTTTCTTCTTCCTCGGCCCATAAAGGGTTTATATTGATGTTGAATAGCCTATAATCTTCCCCAAGAATAAAGCTATCAAATGTAAATAGATTTTTTTCAAATTTACCTGGTACTTTCAGAGATTAGCGCGTTCAAACAAACTAACAATCAAATAAACTCTTTCGCTTTATAGATATAGTAATGTACTACACATGTAGATCAAATTGATGATGTACTGAAAAAGAACCACATCAAAAACACCCAAAACCGAAGAGCACGCATTATGAGGTTGAGTGTGAAATAAGCGAGAGAGGTATGTTTAGATCGATGCACCTAGTGTTCCGTAGTCTCTGCCTACCCTAATGGGAGAAGGCGTGATGATATGTAATAAACATTGGCCCTTTCACTTGTTTACTTACATACTATACAAGTAGTTGCAGCACACTTACTCCTTACATTTTCCTCGACTCCAAAACGTCGTATATTGATGTTGAATGAATAACCTATAACCTTCCCCAAGAATTGGGGTCGTAGGAAACCAGTCGAATTAGAAAAAAACCTTTTTGAATATCAAATGCAAAAAGGTTTTTTTCTAATTCGACTGGTAATTCTAGAACAAACGAACAATCTAACAAATAAACTCGTCTGCTTTATATTTTAATATACATAAATATTGACCCTTTCACATGTTTACTTATACTAGTATATAGCAACTGCAACCCGCGGCTTAGTCCGCGTGTATCGCGATACGCCGTCAGAATCGCTTATTCTTCTTATAGAATGGAGCTATCAAATGCAAAAGTTTTTTTTTATTCCAACAAGTAGTTAGTACATTCAAACAAATAACAAATCAAATTCTTCCTATTTGTAGGTATATTAGTACAGACTAGTTTTCAACGTGTGGATCGCGACCTTCTCGGGGTCGCAAAGCCTCTTTAAAGGGGTCGCGTTTTGAGGTTTGAATTTTCGCATTGTCGCTAGTGCCTTTCTGTGGAGATCTTTGAGAGGCAGTCGACGTTGAATAAAAAAATTTTGAAATATAATCTTATTGTATCTTATGTAATTCTCTTATTTTACTTTTTCCTTTTTTTTAATCTACTAGCATTCCGGAAATGACCATTGGCGAAGAAGAAATGCCGAAAGAAACTTGCCAATATAGGTCGATATTAAAATTGTGAATTAGATAGAAAAAGAAAAATTTTACATAAGCGTATTGGTACAATAATGATATCAAATGGTAAAATTAAAGATTATTAAGGACAGGTAGTCTGTGCTGAATTAATTCCAGACAGAATTATGTCTGTTGTCCGTGTGTAAATAAAACAAATTTTAGGGGATTATTATCTAAATCTTTGAGCATGAAATAAAGTCACTATGCACGGAATAATTTATTCTTCAAAATTAACAATTCACAATAATTAAACACCTGAACAAGCAGAACTACCTGAACGGGACGAACCAAGCGGAGCGACTGGTTGGATTACTCCCGCGCGTCGATAACGCTGCGCCTGCAATATCCAACAGTGTTGTTATGCCGCTACAAAATTAACATATTTTACGGATCACATATTTGTGACATAAAGAATATTAATTGGCAACTTTCCAGAGATAAGAGGGCCGTGCCATGAAAAAGGTTGAAAAACACTGGTATAGACAATAAAATGAAGGAAATCTACACTATTTTCTCGAACCGTGCATATCGTAGCCATATACTTATAATATTCGTTCCGAAACCGTATTTATAGTTTTGAGATCCGATGGCTACCAAGGTGAAGTTTTGAAGAAGTAATCCTGTCTGAAATCTTCGAAAATATTCAAATAAGAGAAATGAAACAACTTGCAACAAGAAGTTTATTGTATCTTCGATATGTATTTAAATTAGACTCCAAAACCTTTTGCAAATGAAACTAATTTGGTTAGTTAAATATCCGACTATAGATCAATTGAATTTTCCAATATTGTACTATTAAGGGGAGGTCAAGAAATAGTTTTTTTTTTAGATAAAAACTATTTGACATTTGTTTAGATTAACTAATATAATATAAAGAGGAATTTGTTTGTTCGTTTGTAATCAATAAATTAAAAAACACTTAATACTGATTTTAAAAATGTCCTAATAGAAAATCTCTTTCGCTATAGAAAGCTACATTATCAGCGGGTAATATAGCCTATGTTTAAATATCAAACAATTATAGATCTTTACGAAATTTACAACAACGTGACCCAAGGTATCAAAAGTTACTAAAGTAATTACTGAGCGTGCGCTGTGAAAATCTGTGTACAGTTAATGATACATAAAATAATGTACCACATGTTTATAGCACTCAACATTACCCATAAAAATGTCCGCGAGACTATACGTATAACTATTAGGGTTAAGAAATACTACCATTTTTTGTTCAAATCAGTCAATCAAAACACTGATACAATGTTGACGACATTCTCATGATATTAATCCTTATCAAACTCTCAACTATCAAATCCTTACCAAAAAATAGTTTCATAAGGAATTGTTCTTATGTACTATTTGTAAAGTACCTACTAATTTATCTTTCTATCTATATATATACCCGTACGAAGCCGGGGCCGGACGCTAGTTACATATATAAATAAATATTTCGAGACAAATTACACAGTTTTTATAGCAAACTAATACAAGCTTTACTTCTATGTAATTCTATTCCATGAACTCTAGTCAAATGATAATGTAATTACCTTTTATTTTACGTGTATTCATGTAGCTACATGAAAAACCTCGGACCAGGATCAATAGATATTTCCGACATTCAAATATTTGTCTTGTGCGAGAATCGAACTCATGAGCCACTGAAGCAAACATCTTCTTATTAAAAAGTTAATAAATGGACTAAGTTATTATACAGTCTACAACGTCCGCGTTTCACCCCTTTGATGGCTCCTTTTAATGCAGTGTTCGTTGCTTTTACCCGACTTTGTACACCAAATGTCGTTCATGTCTTTTGATTCTTCATTAGACCAATCCACCAATAGACCAATATACCAATAATCTTACATTTCATGATGACTAACAGCAAATTAATAGCATAATAAATATAGTTCTACATGATTGAGCAGCGTTAGTTAATATATAACTGTCATGTGAGGCGTTTTAACCGATAAGGTAATTGTTGAGGGGTGTGTTTTGAGCAGTTCGATACGATGCCAACAGGCTAGTTTTACAATCGCACAGCTCGCCGACGGCTGGGAGTTCATCCTCATCCTTTGGAACCGCAAAAGTCGCGTACTGTGCGGTTCCAGAGAAGTTTACTATCAAGAACTATTAAGTTGTGTAATGGGCTCCCAGCCGAGGTTTTCGCAAGGAACTGCAGCATGGGGTTCGTCAAGAAAGATGTTCATACAGAGTGACACCCCTGGTGTTGGAAATGTCCCTAGGCTGCGGTAACGGTAATTTAAGAGATAGCCTACATATAGATAGCACAGCAGGCATAGGCGCAAACAGGGAACATCTGCGAAAAGAGCATGTCCATAGCCTATCCGAGCAGTGCGGTTGAACAAAACAATAGTGGAAGTAATCAGTTCATATCGATGCCTTACAAAATAAAGATTTTTCATGAAGAGCAGTACCAGCCCCGGGGTAAGGAACCGGCCTATTGATCACCTGGACGCCGGTTCGAATCCTGACATGTACCACTAAATTTATGTACATATTTATCACTTGCTCGGCGGTGAAGGAAAACATCGCAAGAAATTATATTTCGAAAGACGTGTAATCGAAAAAAGATCTGGCATTGGATCTGGACGGCAGTCCCTCTATGTAAAAGTCGATGTCTTCGCCAAATTATTGAGCTTGGGTAACGGACCCCGCAAATCCTAATGGATTAGGAGGCGTGATAACGCGGAGAAGAGGATAGACGCGACGCCTTACAAAAGTTTATGCAAAATTTCCGCCCCCGGGTGGGCTCGAACCACCAACCTTTCGGTTAACAGCCGAACGCGCTAACCATTGCGCCACGGAGGCCGACACTGAATTAATGAAAACATACGGTTTGGTAATTGAGTAAGACAAGTACTACTTCACGTATAAATAAGTTTACATAAGAATAAAACCAGGTGTTAATTGAATAGTACAGAAAAATTAAGTACGTAATAATTTTGTCACGTGAACATTTTGTGACATAATATAAATAAATAATTTTAAAAATTCGACACAAAAATACCTTTAAAAAGTGAGATGGATATCCTGGCTGCAGCTTCAGCTCATCGTGTTGCCACCATAGCATTGTATGTAGAATCAAAAATAATAAACGACATATCTGCTATTATTTTTTCAAGAGTATACTATTATGCGGGATGTTCTGGCCACAGCATCAGATCAAGAATTCCATAATCTTGCATAGTTATATAGCATACATGGGTGTTTAAAATTTTACATCATACATATGTTTCAAAGTAAATACCCATTACGCGTTTAAGATCCCTACCACAGCTAACAAAAGAGCCTTTAAATGGCTGAACCGATTTTGATAAAACATGTCTAAGAACCACCGCTAGAAATCCTTTTTTTTTACACAAAGTCGAGTGACATACGAGCATACGGCCCACCTGATGTAAAGCGGTTACCGTAGCCTATGAACGTTTGTAATTGGCAGAGCTGCGATAGCCAGCGGAGCCACATTACCCTCAAAATTGTCGTTTGGGGTAGACTGATGTCATCCAGCTAGCGTTTAGACGGTAATAGTGAGAAACTCCAAAATCGACACACTAATAGCTAACATATTGTAGTTTTGTATCCTTTAATTTGAAATTTAAATGTTCGTTGGTGAGGAAGAACGGTCCAAAATCGTTCCAATTAGAAAAAAAAACATATGGGAAAACGTATGGCCGGCCACTCTGCAATGCAGAGTCTGCACTGCACACCCATCAACAGAAAAAGTAACAGCACTCGTCGCTAGATGTCGTGCAGGGTTCCATATATTTAAAAAAAAATTAAAAAATTAAAAATAAAATATTTAAATATTTTTTAAATTTAAAAAATATCAGCTCTGCCTACACAGCTTGCTGTTATTTACTAGTATATTAAGTTTCACTCGCGGGATGCCGCCTCTGCTGTTAACCCAGCAACTCATTAGGAGCTTACTGGAGACCTCACTCGCAGACAGGAACACAATAACCCTCTAGGGAGTCACTACATTAACTTTAATTCCACATTGTTCTCGTATCGTGCTATTTCTTACTCTATCAATCATTCTCACTCAACACATACTCCTCAGCGCTCTCATTTCAACAGCGTGGACCCTACTTACATGCTTCTTCTGCCATACCCATGATTTACTACCGTATGACAATGTTGAATGTCTGTCTTGTATGTTTGAATTTATTATATAGAGATATTTTAAGTACCTGTATAGGGTATAATCCCCTTTAAAGCTGAAATTAACCTCAAATTTAAAGGTGGCGCACCCTGCCGATTAGGATAAGGCTCTAGGTTAGAAACAGGTACCCATATAAATAATAACAGCCCGCATAGTGAGGTATTTTTAAAAGAGAGGTAGGGCAAATAACAACTCCCTAGAGGGTTGTTGTGTTCTTGCGTGTAAGGTTACCCAGTAAGTTGCTGTGTTAGCAGCAGCGGTGGTATCGCGGGTATGATATTTAATATATTAGAAGCATTCATAGGCTACGGTAACCGCTTTACGGTATGCTTGTATGCTCCCGATGTTCTATATAAAAAAAGAACAGCAATTGAGTTCGCAATAGCATAAAAATTCTTTGGATAATTGTTGTATTGTTGAGTTAGTGTGTATTTAATAATAAGTATGATGTAGGTAGCTGTGAAATGCGATTGTTGGATCTACCTCTAAACTACAATAAAGTCAGTCTCGTTTCACTTGTCGTTTGAGTATGATCGCTAGGAACCTGGCATGGTGGTCTTCACGTTAGCATTTGAGGTGGCAACTCCCCTAGGTAACTTATCAGGGGCGGGTCATGTTTGTCTATCAGCCAAACAGCAGTACACATAAAATCGCTAAAAACGTGACTTCGCCCCCGGGTGGGCTCGAACCACCAACCTTTCGGTTAACAGCCGAACGCGCTAACCATTGCGCCACGGAGGCTACTATTTCTTCTATGAATAATACGATCACACAAGGATTCCGTTGAAAATGAATCAATCGTGTACATATTTTTGTATACCACTAAGGTGGTAAACAAGCATACGGCCTGCCTGATGTTAAGCAGTAATCGCAGCCTATGGACATTTGCAATATCAGGGGTGTCACTCTTGCGTTGTCGACCCTGTACGAACCTCTTCACGCGTTTCTTGAAGAATTCCATGCTGTAATACTTTGGGAAAATCTCGGCAGTGAGCTCGATGACATCGTTGCGCGTGTCATTCTAATTGAACACGCAGTTTAAGCAACGTCGACCGCAGCCTGTCTATGGATGGGTTTATCTCGAGTTTCTCCGGCTCGGAGGGCACGTTAAGTAGTCGGTCCCGGCTGTTGTCGATAGATGACAGTCGTTAAGCTAAGTCGGCGGCCCTCGGGCTGCTTGAAAACGCTGGCCTCCGCCAATCCGCAGTTGAGCAGCGTCATGGAATATGCTCTAAACCCATTGGGTAGAAGAGAAACCCGTATCCCTGCAGTGGAATGAGTAAGGGTTGACGTGAATGTGGAGCTCGTTCCACAATTTAATAGTTCTCGGTAGGAAACTTCTCTGGAACCGCACAGTACGCGACCATTGCGGTTCCTGTATCAGATAATAATGTAATAAAAATAATAACGTATATTTATTTTCTCATAACAATCTACAATGGTAGCAATACATGGTATAGAACAGCATAAAACATAACTAGAGCTAAGCTTGCATGCAGATTGAAAGAGACTGGTGCCTGTAGAAAGCAAGCTTGTGTCACAGCGCACCAGTACTCTGCATGAGGATGAACTCCCGGCCGTCGGCGAGCTGTGCGATTGTAAAACGAGGCTGTTGGCATAATGTCGAACAACTATGTGCTTCTGCAATGTTAATATGTTTGCTCAGCTGTATTAAGTATTACAATGTATTTTACATGTGTAATCATCATAATCGCATTACTCATTCTTTATATAAACTATAGCGAATTGAATAAACATTTTTTTTCTATACTACGTCGGGAGGCATACAAGCATACGGCCCACCTAATGTAATGCAGTTACCATTGTCTATTAACGCTTGTAATATATTAAGTATCACTCGCGCTTTGCCTCCTCTGCTGCTTACACAGCAACTCCTTAGGAGCTTACTGGTGACCTCACTCACACGCAGGAACACAACAACCCTGTAGGGAGTTGTTATTTGGCTTCGGTTTTTTGTTAGGTGGAGGTGCTTCCCAAGATGGGCTGCTTTGATGCGCCCTACCTCTCTTAAAACATCCTGACCAAGACAAACAAACATGTTTGTCTTGTGTGGGAATTGATCCCACGAGCGTTGGTGTCAAAGTCGCGTCATTCCCCACTGTGCTACCGAGCTCGTCAAAAAACTACGAATATATATGAAAATCGAGTAGTGATAGCCCAGTGGATGAAAAACCGGCCTTAGTGACCAACTGGCCCCGGTTCGAATACTAGCATATACAGCTAAGAGCAGATCACGTTTAACACTCGAAGTACGATTGTAACTCTTATCACGTACGGCATAAGAATGGTACAAAGATCAAAGTGTAAAGCCAAGCTTTACACTTTGATCTTTGTACCATTCTGCACTAAGCGGTACCACTAAATTCGTGTTTACAGATTTATGTACATATTTGTAATTGTTAGAAAGAGAGCGTCGGTGTTATAATAAGAAGAGGCATGCTCCGTTCGTTCGGACATGTAGAAAGAATGCAGGATGAATGACTAAGCAGATATACAATGCCAAATTGGAAGGATGTAGGAGCCGAGGAAGGCCAAGACTTACCCTACCACGGTCAAATTTGTCGTGTTCTATCAGAAGGTGATGTGAGGAGCCTTAGAAACCGGCGAGAGTGCATGAGAAGAGCAATGAATGTTAAAGAAGCGAGTGAGGTATGTAAGGATCAAGTCACGTGGCACTCGGTTCACTCTGCCGACCCCGCAAAGGATTTGGCGTGAAGTTATAGATATAGATAGATTTGTAATTGTCGCCTGCTTGGCGGTGAAGGTAACCAGCACGTCCAAGAAATTATATTTCGAAAGTCGTATGACCTTACCTAAGAAGAAAATGGTTTTCCCCTCCGGGTTGTGGAGCTCTGACGACAGTCCTTCTTATGTAAAAATCAGTATCTTGGACAAATCCTTAGGCTTAGGTAGAGGTCCCCGCCAATCCTAATAGATTAGGAAACGGGATAGCGCTAAGAAGAAAGGTATAATATGAAAATAATATATATACGGGTAATGAAAATATATACGGGTATATTCGCTACCCAAAAATTTTTATGTCGTATACATTAATGCACAAAGTGTAGCGGCGCATTACTCTGACTTAATGGCCACATTTACAAGCTACAATATACACGCAATTCTAATATCGGGGACGTTTCTTAAACCCACTCTGCCGTCTACGCTTTTTCCTCTTCCAGGGTTCAAATTAATCAGGAATGACCGTACGTGTACTAAAACAAACTTGCTGGGTGTGTATTACAGTCCGTCACAAAAAATCAAATTGATTATTTCGAATCATTAGAAACTCTTCTAACAGATTTGAGCACACAATGTGATCACACTACACCATTATTGTGGGTGATTTCAAAACTTGTCTCATTAAAGATGATTCCCGTAGTAAAAAACTGCTGTCCCATCTACATTCTACAAACCTTTGTCGCCTTTCTTTTACTCCCACTTATTTTCCGCATAATGGTCCTTCTTCTCTCTCCTTGATAATCACATCATCTTCTGAATTAGTGTCGACGCACGGTCAGTTCAGTACTCCGGCATTCTCTGCACATGACTTGATATATGCTTTTCAGATTTCGTCCACCGAAACGCAGACACAAAACCATACACCTTCCTTTTTCCGCCATTAACTGGGATGAACTATTGAGTGAAGTACGCAATGACAACTGGGATTCTGTGTTCTCGGTGTCAGATGTTGACTCCAAGTTGATAGCTTTCAATACTATAATATTATATCTTTATAATAAATATGTCCCGCTTCATTCCGTGCTTGTCAAACATCTCCCTGCGCCATGGTTATCAAATGAAATAAAAAATCTAATGTCACGTTGGGATTCACCCAAAATTAAATTACGTCATGACTTCTCGTTTGAAAAACGTGACAAATACATAGCTCTCCGAATTAAATGTAACAAGGTTTGTAAAGAGGCCAGGCGCACATATATGCATACCGCTATTGAGAGCTGCCTAACCAAAAAGCTATAGAATTTTCTCAAATTAAATGGTATTGACAGGAATCACTACAACGATTTAGATCTCAACGCGTTAAAATAAGTAATTCCACTGACGAAAACACCTAACCTCTCTTTCTTGGATTACTGTCCAATTTCTATTTTACCTTTTCCAAGGTGTTGGAACACTTTGTGCACCAACGCTTATCTAATTTTTGTGTGTGAATACCAGTCCAGATTTCGCACTGGGCACAGCACTGTTTCTGCACTTGTCAAGGTCACTGATGACATTAGAAAGAACATAGATCATAAAAAATTAACCCTATTAGTATTACTTGACTTTACAAGAGCATTTAACACGGTCGATTTTGATATTTTGTTTGGCATGCTGTGTGCAGTAAATCCATTTCCTTCGGCCTTATCGTGGTTTAGATCATATCTACTTAATCGTCGCCAATTGGTAAAGATTGATGAAACTAGATCTGACTGGAGCCAGCTTCACTCAGGTGTACCTCAAGGCAGAGTACTTTCTCCTTTTTCTCTCTCTCTTTTTCTCTTTTCTCGATTTTTATTAACAGTATAACTTATAAGCTCTCCTCCTCTCATCATCTTTATGCTGACGATCTTCAGATGTATGCGGCTACTTCACTCGATAATAAGAATGATGCTTCCGACATAATCTATCAAGATCTATCTCTTATTGCGAAATGGTCTAATGACTTTGGTTTAAGGGTTAATCTAGCCAAATCACAATCAATTATCATTGGCAATCCTTACTATCCTATACTATCACGTCTTGAGAATCTGCAAGATTGTCCTGATGTTGTATTTGATGAAAACATTATACCTTATTCCCCCACAGTCAAAAATTTTGGTATCATTTTTAGCATACTTTGAACTGGGCATCTCAGATTGACGAAGTCAGTCGCAAGATCTTCGCTTCTCTGCACTCCTTGAAAAGACTTCCTGTCAGTACCAAAGCATTACTGATGCAGACTCTTCTACATCCGTACTGGATTACGGAGACATAGCTTACCAGGACCCATCTGAGGAATTACTCAATAAGTTGGAGCGTATACAAAATCTGTGTATATGGTATGATTTTGGCTTGCGGAAGTTCAATCATGTTACAGAATATCGCAGTCGCCTTAATTTGCTACCGGTGTGTCTCCGCAGAACTCTGCACATCCTTAGTCAGCTTTATCATGTCCTTTTTCATCCTACGGCTCCAAAGTACCTACGAGAAAGATTCACGTTTCGCACTCTAGATGATCGTCTGCGGTCTTGCAAGAATCCATCTCTACCTGTTCCTGTTCCTGTTCCCAACTCCTATAACTATACCAAATCTTTTAGTGTGTTTTTGCAGCACGTTTGTGGAACTCGCTTCCAATAGATGTGAAAATGACACAAACGATTAATTCGTTCAAATCCAACGTGATGAAACACGTGGTCAGTCCGTTACATTGACCTAGTATTGTTATGTACTCGTATTATGTTCGTAATTTATTGTGTGTATGTTTACTATTACCTTATATGTGTGTGTTATACATTCTATACCAATCTTATATATACGAGTGTTTATGTCTATGTACCTATTTTGTCGATCTTAGTATCTACTCACATTGTTCCTTAAACCCTCACCAAGCTTATATCTCCTTTCAGGTTCTCTATGGTTGACTGGAAGAGATCCCAAATGGGATAAGTCCGCCATTGCACAGTACTATTTTTAACCAAACCATGTACTTACATATTGTTATGTTAGTTATTGTACAATAAAGTTGTCTACAACAACAACAACTACTGCGGAATTATTTACATTTATTTTTTATTTATACAACGTCGGCAGGATACAAGCATACGGCCCACCTGATGTACAGCGGTTACCGTAGACTATAAACGCTTGCAATACATTAAGTATTTCCAGCGTGATGCCACCTCTGCTATTAACAGGAGGAGCTTACTGGAGGCCTCACTCACAGGCTGGAACACACCAACCCTCTAGGGAGTTGTTATTTGGCTGCGTTTTTCTGTGATGTGCAGCTACTTCCCCAGATGGGCTACTTTGATGCGCCTTACCTCTCTTGAAAATACCCAGATCCAGGCAAACCGACATGTTCATGGACATAATTCTTTGTCCTGTGTGGGAATCGAACCCACGAGCGTCGGTGTCAAAGTAGCGTAAGCTCAAGTAAGCTTGTCATGAAAGTCTGACACACGCACTGTCCCTTTAATAAACTCGTATATATATACGTATGTATTTTTAAATAGTGACGTCATTGCGAAAAACAAATACTCGGGAACTAAAACAAATCAGAAACATTCGGAACGACTAATTTGTCAACAAAATACCTGTCCACTAATTTACTGAGACGTTTCTATACGTTTCGTATATCTATCATTTCTATTCGTTCACGTGTAAATATGTTTTATTTAACAGCGCTAGTTTGGACTTTGTATCATTCATTAAAATGGTGGTTAAGCAGTTGTACAAATACTTACTCGTATTTGACTCGCGCATGTACGCGACCGTATGTTTTAGCTATTTTGGCGCAATGCTTCATCGGCCTCCGTGGCGCAATGGTTAGCGCGTTCGGCTGTTAACCGAAAGGTTGGTGGTTCGAGCCCACCCGGGGGCGTATATTTTTTATTCTACTTTATTTATTACAAACTAAAACTTTTTATCATTTTGACAAGCTCGGTGGCGCAGCGGTTAATAACGCGATTTTATCATTGACGCTCGAGGGTTCGATTCCCACACAAAATCAACATTTGTATGCCTGAACATGTCTGTTTGTCTTGGTCTGAGTGTTTTTAAGAGAGGTAGGACGAATCAAAGCAGCCCGTCTGTGGAAGTACCTCTACCTCATAGAGAACCGCACCCATATAACAACTCTCTGAAGGGTTATCGTATTCCCGCGTATGTGTGAGGTCACCATTAAGTTCCCAAGGAGTTGCTGTATTAGCAGCAGAGGTGGCATCGCGGGAGTATTACATAATGTAATACTCCCGCGATACAGTATATATATAATACAGTAACCCCTTCACACCAGGTGGGCCGTATGCTCGTATGCCTCTCGACATTGTACAAAAAAAAACATTTTTGTATTACGTATCTTTACCGACGTGCGATCATAACTCTTACTACATACGGTCAAAGTGTAAAGCCTGATGTGTTCTTAACTGTACACAAAGAACTAATTACAATTACCAACTCTCTTTCGTCAGCAATTTGATGTTTATAACAATAACAATATATATTACCATAGATAATATTAAGTAAATATATATATATATATATATGTACGAGTATATAGATATATTTATATTACGTTGGGAGGCATACAAGCAAGCCACCTGATGTAAAGTAAAACCGTACCCTATAAACGCTTGCATCACTCGCGCGATACCTCCTTTGCTGCTTACACAGCAACTCCTAAGTAGCTTACTTGAAAACCAGGGCTGGGAATTCTTTGTGAGTTCCTAGCATAGAACTCTCAGTGAGAGGCAATTCTGACTTCACTTGTGTGTATGTGTACATAATTTATTGTAAAACTGTTATGTGAAGTTGGAATAAATATATTTCTATTTCTATTTCTTACAGGAAACCTCACTCACACGCAGTCAGCAATACAACAACCATTTAGGGACTTATTTGGCTGCGGTTTCCTGTGATGTGAATGTACTTTCCCAGACGGGCTACTTTGATGAGCCCTTAAAAATAATATATGATTTATTTAATTAATATTATCTATATTAGTATATAAATAGAAGAGTTTGTTTGATTGCTTATCTTTAGTAGATAGATTAATTATATAAATCTATACAGATAAATAAAATTAGAGTGTCTGTTTGTAATATTGAAATAACCGCTTTTTACTAAATGCATTTGGATGTATACACGGTACATATACCAAAATGAATATTTTTACAATTTTTGTCTGTCTGTCTGTTTGTTCTAATCTCTGAAACAGCTGGACCGATTTTGACGGGACTTTCACTGGCAGATAGCTGATGTAATAAGGAGTAACTAAGGCTACTTTTATTTTAGAAATTTTATTTATTTTTATTAATATAAATAATTAATATTCCACGCGGACGAAGTCGCGGGTACAGTTAGTATAATATATAAATATAATTAATCTATTTATCTGTAACTTCTTGCCGAGTCCCTTGTGATTGGCCGGGAGAACCGAGCGTCACGTAATTCGGTCCTTACAAACCTCATTCGCTTTTTTAACATTCATAGCTCTTCTGCATGCTTGTCAATTTCTAGGGCTCCTGACATCACCTTCTGATAACACCCGATCTATTTGGTCGCGGTAGGTGAGGTTAGGCCTTCCTCGGCACAATCTACATTCGCATTGCTTATCTGTTTCGTAATTGACGAGCTCGGTGGCGCAGTGGTGAAACGCGCTGTTACGTTACTTCGACACCAACGCTCGTGGATTCACAGAACAAACATTTGTGTGCATAGACATTTCTGTTTGGATATTTATAATAAGTATGTAATTACAAAAAATAAAATGTATTTACGTATGTTTATCAGTTGTCTAATAACCATAACACAAGCTTGGCTTAGTTTGGGGCTAGAAGGCGCTGTGTAATTTGTCCGACAATATTTATTTATTATTTATAATGTAAGTTACTTCTAACTCTACTGCGCCGACTCCACGTGGCTAACTCGTTAATTCTTTAGGAGCTAACAAATGACATCACTCACACAACATCCTACATATAATTGTTATTTGGCTATGTACACATTATTTTCTGTGAGGAGAAGGTACTTCTCCAGCGGAAATGGTTAATAAATGATGGTGGAACCACCGGCAGATTAGGTTGACTCTATCTTTGGTGACGAGCCAATATTTTATTTATTTACCCTGATTTATTTAATTAATTACACTAAATTTTGTTTATTTACATCAAATTTTATTCATTTATCCCCAAAATTTATTTATTTACACAAAATTTTCTTAATTTACTTCATATTTTGTTTTTTTTTACCCCAAACTCTATTAATTTACCAATTCATTTACTTATACGACATAAGCGGTTACCATAACCTATGAACGTTTGCAGTCCAGTAAGCGTCACTCCCGCGATGTTACCTCTGCTACTAACCCAGCAGATGGGAGTACCCCAAGGGAGCATACTGGGGCCCAGCCTGTTCCTAGTCTACATCAATGACTTATCCTCTCTAGCATCGTCAAAATGTTCCATTATATGCTATGCGGATGACACAGCCATTATTTTTTCTGATGAAAACTGGGAAAGGTGTTTTTGTGAAGTTTATAAAGCCTTAGCCCTGGTGTCAGAGTGGTTAAGTGCTAATCTCCTATCTCTCAATGTTAAAAAAACAAAATTCATGTGCTTTTACAAAACGATAGCGTCGGCTCCAAAACAAATCCCGGCAATCAAACATCATAAATGCGCAAATGAGCACCAACAGTGCTCTGACTCATAATGTGAGGAGATTGGGAGATCGCAGTCAATTCTATACTAGGGAGTTATCCTTGACGAAAGGCAATGCCAGTCGATCATAACATACTGCATCGTGGTTTGGGGTAGTGCAACAGTCGCCTATTTAATTAAGCTCGAGCGTGCTCAAAGAGCCGTAGGTACTAAAAGTTATGCTACGGAAGCCATTTCGTCATCCCATGACCTTGCTATATGAAGAAGCACAAATGCTAAGTGTTCGGAAACTTTACATTCTTAAGGTAACTCTGGACAAACACAAACAAATATTGAGACTACCTAATTACAATGACATGATTAAGAAACGAATCTTTAAACTTAAAACTCCATTTGTCAATACAAATTACAAAGCTTGTACAACGATTTGAGCCTTTTATATCAACGTTTATATACAATAAAACAGTACGATTATGTAATATTAAAAATGCAAGTCCTGGAAAAAGTAAGCAACTAGTCAGGTCCCTCTTGATGAAATGGGATTACGTGTATACCGAGCAGTTTTTACAAATTGTTAAATAGGCATTTCCTTTTTAATTTTCTTTCTAATTTTAAGAATAAAAGAGACTGGGAAGCATCTTTCAAGTCTTGAGGAACTCAACAACTGTAATTAAATATTAGCTTGTAATGGGTAGATCACAGTCAAAATTTTTTTTTCTTTTCTTTCTTATAAAATGTATTTGATATTTTTTTCCTATAAATTGTAGTTGGATAGTTTTGTATATTGTAAATAAGTACATATTTCATGAATTAAGTCTTGTTGCCGGTAATGTTAGATAAAACTTGTATCAGAGAGCTGGCTACCACAGGACAAGCATGTTGCCTAGTGTGGGGCCAATTGTTTATAAACTGTATAATGTACTAAACGCTAACAAATTTAATTTCATTCAATTTACATTTCATTTCAGTTTCTTAGGAGCTGCTGGTGACCTCACTCAATCGCAGAAACACAACAACCCTACAGGAAGTTATTACGTGACTGCGGTTTTCTGCGAGGTAAGTGTTTCCCCAGATAGCTTTTCTGTGAGGTGGAGGTGCTACCCCGACGAACTGCTTGCACCCTACCCCTCTTAAAAACACCCAGATCAAGACAAAAAGTCGTGTTTGTCCAATGTGGGAATCGAACACACGTGCTTTGGAATTAAAGTTAGCCATTGATAATCATTCCACCACCGCGCTTGTCCGAGAAGTCCATTTCACCATTAATGTCCATTTCATCATAGCCCAGCGTTAATCTAGAGATGCAAAATTTTCGCCCCCGGGTGGGCTCGAACCACCAACCTTTCGGTTAACAGCCGAACGCGCTAACCATTGCGCCACGGAGGCTGATATAAATAACTATGGAATTTACTATCTTTATAGATATACATAATATGTATTAATCTTTCTGATAATCGCTTAATGTCTTTGTAATAAGGCAGTGATAGCTCAGTGGATAAAGAACGGGTTTATTGACCAACTGGTCCCCGTTTCGAATCCTGGCGTGTACTAAAATCGTGTTTACAGTTTAATGTACATATTTTTTTATACGACGTCGGGAGGAATACGACCCACTTAGCCTATGAATTCTTGCAATAAATTAAGTATCACTCGCGCGATGCCACCTCTGCTCTCAACACAGCAACTGCTTAGGAGCTTACTGGTGATCTCACCACTCGCAGGAACACAACAATCCTTCAGACAGTTGTTATACTGGCTGCTGTTGCTTCACCAGTCGGGCTAACGTCGTGCCCTACCGTTCTTTCGCCAGAGCCTCGTCTGTTGATAAGCAGGCTGCACCACGTGCAGGTGAGTTTGGCTTTGGATCTGAAGGTGACATTGAGTCACTTGCATCCCAATAGCTTAGGTACACCCCAATAATCTTAGGTACTGATAACGGTAGGAAGACAGTCTTTGTCATATTTACGGCGTCATGTTGACACAGATGTATAGTATTGACATAAATAATAATTACTGGTAGTCATGGTCTAACAATAGATTGTTTTTTTATACAAAGTTGGAAGGCATACAAACATACGGCCCACCACCTCCTTCCTACAACATGGTATCCTTCAAACGAAGCGTGAAGAAGCACCTTGCGGGCCAGCATGGCAGCGTCAACTGGCAGGACACTAGTCCTTTGTCAGTTGCCGCTGCAATTTGGGCTCCTCTTTTCGCTTACCAACAGGCGAAGAGGAGCCACTATGCTGACCCAGTATAAAAAAAAATATGTTAAACGGTTACCGTAGCCTATGAACGCTTGTACATTTAGTATCACTCGCGCGATGCCTCCTCTGCTGATAACACATCAACTCCTTAGGAGCTTACTTGGTAGGGCGCATCAAAGCACCCCGTCTGGGGAAGTACCTCCACCTCACAGAAAACCGCAGCCAAATAACATCTCCCTAGAGGGTTGTTGTGTTCCCGCGTGTGAGTGAGGTCACCAGTAAGCTCCCAAGGAGTTGCTGTGTAAGCAGCAGAGGATGCATCGCGCGAGTGATACTTAATATTTCGCAAGCGTTAATAGGCTATGGTAGCCGCTTTACATCAGGTGGGCCGTAAGCTTGTATGCCTCCCGACGTAGTATAAAAGAAAACGGGTTGCACTCCGGTAGTGCCGGCAGAAGTGAAAACTTGAACATGCGGACCAAACAGCGATGTTGATAAACTACGTTGAATGAAACGCTTAAGCGCCAAGAATGTCGTGGCGCTTACAACGTTTTGGTCGCGAGAAAATGATGCCCTATGAACGATCTAGCGCTTCATGTTTTAATTGTTTAATTAGAGGTAACTAATGTTTTAGTGTTGCAGCGAACTTAAGTTCTAATTCTCACCAAAATCTTACATCAGGGTCACGTGTCCTGACGCGAGTTTAACATTTTTTACTCATCCCAAAAAGTGCACAACGCCGCTAAAGAAGTTTTCACTTCAAAAATACATAAGTAGCGGTCAAACCTTTGCTTGCGTATTCGATTATCCGACTGATTGATCTGTAATTAGACTGGATTATCTGTAATCTTGACGAATATCTAAAATTATTATTATAGACACGCGGTTTTAGAGGATGGGCATCTTATGACTGACAAACCTGCTCTACCTCCTCAACGGCCATTATATTATAGGCAAAAACAAACACACTTCAGTACATTTTTCTAGTCAACAGATTTTCTTTTATTTTTTTGTATTTTCGTGTTTATTCTACTTTCATGCTCTCTCTGCCACACCCAGCTCTCGTGTCCATAAGTACGAGTTATGTAAATCAAATGTCGTGAATGATACGACTTTGACACCAACGCTCGTGGGTTCGATTCCCACACAAGGCAAACATTTGTGTGTATGAACACCTCTGTATGTCTTGGTCTGAAAGTTTTTAAGAGAGGTCCGGCGCATCAAAGCAGCCCGTCTGGAGAAGTACAGACAGAAAAAAAACTGCAAACTCCTAAGGAGTTGCTGTGTTAGCAGCAAGGGTGACATCGCGCGAGTAATACTTAATGTGTTGGAAGCGTTTATAGGTAACCGCTTTACATCAGATGGGCCGTATGCTTCTATGCCTCCCGACATTGTATAAAAATAAACACAAGGCAGTGTGTGGTCAAATGCTCAATGTGTGATGAGGTTATATCTAGTAAAAAATAGGAGCTGTTCAACTTAATACCAGCTGCTGAACTTCACTATCGTACCTCTCGCCACAAACTTAAATTTCACCCTCACCATCTTGATGAGAGGCAATCCACTACAGTACGCTTTATGAGTCATTTTCTACCACGTACGGTGAAATTGTGAAATCAACTTCCCTCATCGGTGTTCTCGAACAAAAACGATATGAGTGTCTTCAAGAAAAGAGCCTATGTTTCCCTAAAAAGGCTGGCGGATCAGCGACCCGTCTGGCGTTTGGTGTTGCCGATATCTACGGGCAGTGATGACCGCTTACCCTCAGGTGACCCACATGTTCGTTTGCCCCCTTTGTTATGGAAAAAAGTATAATAATTAAAAAAAAACTGACCTCTTTCTGTATGTCTGAAAGTGTCATCTTGTTTAAATCTGGAAAGAAATATCTGGCCCGAGCGAGGAGTATGAACGCATTGCGGATATCTTCACCAAAATTATGGTATATCCTGAAATGACACAAAACGTACAATATTAGGGATTTGACGAGCTCGGTGGCGCAGAGGTTATTATTGGTACTTTGACACAAACGTGGGTCGATTCCCACACACAAACATTTGTGTGCGTGAACATGTCTGTTTGTCTTGATCTGGGTGTTTTAAAGAGAGGATGGCGCTTCCAAGCTGCCCGTCAGTATAAGTATACTTCCACCTCACAGAAAACCACAGCCAAATAACAACTCCCTGGAAGGTTGCTGTGTTCCAGCGAGTAAGTGAGGTAAGTAAGCTCTTAAGCAGTGGTAGTGTTAGCAGCAGTGGTGGCATCGCGCGAGTTATAATGTGCTGTATAGAGATGCCAACATACCTTGACATAATACGTGCCCATTTTGAAGAAGAAATTCTGCGACTCAAGATGTTACCAGAGGGAGGCTTTGTACAAAAGTCGTCTGCGTGGGTACCTCTGTCTCACCTATTTCTACTACCAAGCAGCTATATTTATACAGCTGTGTTCCGGTCTGAAGGGTGACATATGGTACAGAAATTACTGGGTACTGTGACGAAACAGCCTTAGATCACAAGATTGGCAGCGCACGAGTAACATCGCCGTGCTGTTGCCAGCGTCAATAGGCAGCGGTAATCGATTACCATCTAATGCAGGCCGCATGCTTGTTTGCCAATCTAGCTGTATAAAAGGAATTGCAAGTCTACAGGTCAGCAGCTCACGTATATAAACTACCTGATATACCAATTACTTCCTAGTGTACCTTAACCATGATTATTTGTTTTCTCATTAACATAAATACACTGTTAATTAGGGAAGAATTAGAGCAGTGATAGCCCAGTGGATAATGAACCGGCCTAGTGAACAAGTCACCGGTTCGAATCCTGACATGTACCACCAAATTCGTGTTTTCGGATTTATGTACATATTTCGTCGACGAGCTCGGTGGCGCAGTGGTGAAACGCGTTGTAACGCTACTTTGACACCAATGCTCGTGGGTTCGATTCCCACACAGTACAAACATTTGTGTGCATGAACATGTCTGTTTGTATTGGTCTGGGTATTTTCTATGTATAATAAGTATGTATTTACAAAAAAAAAAAAAAAAATATTTACGTATGTTTATCAGTTGTCTAGTACCCATAACACAAGCTTCGCTTACTTTGGGGCTAGATGGCGCTGTGTAATTTGTCCGACAATATTTATTTATTTATTTATTTATTATTATTTGTAATTATCACTTGCTCGACGGTGAAGGAAAACATCGTGTAGAAACCCGCACATCCGAGAAATTATATTTCAAAGGACGTGTGACTTTATCTAAGAATGATCTGGTTTTCCCCCTGGGGTGCGGAGGTCTGACGGCAGTCCCTCTATGTAAAAATCAGTATCTTCGCCAAATCCTTAGGCTTAAGTAGCGGACCCCACCGATCCTAATGGATTAGAAAATGGGATAAAGCTAAGAAGACACTATTAATTAGTGAAGTGTGTAAGGACCGCGTATTATGGCGCTCGGTTCTCTCTGCCTACATCGCAAGGGACCTGGCGTGAAGATATACATACACACTGTTAATTTATATGTTATATTTTAACGAGCTCAGTGGCTCAGTCGCGTATGACGCAACTTTGACACCAACGCTCGTGGGTTCGATTCCCACACAAGATAAACATTTGTGTTCATGAACATGTCTGTTTGTCTTGATGTGGATGTTTTAAGAGAGGTAGGGCGCACCTAAGCAGCCCGTCTGGGTAAGTACCTCCACCTCACAAATAACAATTCCATTGAGGTTTGTTGTGTTCCTGCGTGTGAGTGAGGTCACCAGTAAGCTCCTAAGGAGTTGCTGTGCTAGCAGCAGAGGTGGCTTCGCGCGAGTAATACTTAATGTATCGCGAGCATTTACAGGCTACGGTAACTGCTTTCCATCAGGTGGGTCGTATGCTTGTATGCCTCCCGACGTTGTATAAAAAAACAATTAAATCACCAACTCGTTTATATCAACGGCCAACCGTCTCAACTCCTTGCCCGTGGAGATAGCTGTCCACTTCATCAGTTTTTTCCCAAGGTAGGCGAGATGCAGCCTGTTCCTCATCTGCTGCAGGGACACCAATGATGGCATGACACCGAATCGGACGGCATTGACACTGGACACATCATCTTCTGCAAAATAAGAAAATACTCAGATTATTAAAAATAATGAATGACAAAAGAATTACGAAAAAAGTGTATCAAGCAAGAGTGAATGGTGATGTCAGGAGGGGCCGCCCTAGACGCTCACATATAGATCAAATTGGTGATGTGTTTAAAAAGGGCCAAATCAAAAGCGCCCAAAACCGCAGAGCATTCATAAAGAGGTGATGCGTGTGGAAGAAGCGAGAGAGGTATGTTTGGATCGGTGCACCTGGCGTTCTATAGTCTCTGCCTACCTCAATGGGAGACAGGCGTAATGATATGTATGTATTTACTTAGATTTTCCTCCCTGCCCGAATTTCCTACCATGGTTTTCTATAGCTTCCCTAGGGACTACAGCATGAGGTTCTTCAAAACAGGAGACGGTTTTATCAGGGTCGGCAGTTACGAATGGAAACTCTGCTGTTTCAAGTGTCAATAGGCTACGGTTACTACTTACCATCATGCAGGCCGAATGCTTGTTTAATAAAAAAAAATTGTCGTTGTCTTCCCCAGACGGGCTGCTTTGATGCGCCCTACCTCTCTTAATCTGTATAATATTATATACTATAGATCGGTTTTACGCGAAAGTAGAAGGATGTAGGAGACACGTAAGGCCCAGACTTACCATAACCAAGTGCTCTGTCAGAAGGTGATGTCAGGAGCCTTAGAAACCGATGAGTGTACATAAGAAGATCAATGAATGTTAAAGAAGCGAGCGTGGTTTGTAAAGATCGAGTCTTATAGCGTTCGCTTCTAGGCATACATACATAATATTTATTAGAAATTTGTAATGAATTATCTTACCGTCATCTGTGAACATTTTGGTTTGATGACTTAATTTTGTTCAGGATTTGTTTCTCAATGAGTACTAACGACACTAAAACATTTTAACTAGGTATACTGGTTTTGTTATACATAAATATATCCCAACACATCTTGCACAAAAAATTATTTCGCGTTAAAAACACAATTTGTTTTTGGTTAAAGTATGCATTGTTGTTTATTTTGTTGTGTGACACCATTATGTTTTATGACAATGTCAGGAAAGAAGAATAAAGAAGGTGAAGAAGAATATAGTAGAAGCGAAAGAGGTTTTATTTTCGAATGATTAGAATTTAATAGACCTGTTGGCCAGACGTATATTAAAGCATTTGACTTTAAAGGGAAGTACACAAGATTTTTGTTTTATACAACGTCGGGAGGCATACAAGCATGCGGCCCACCTGATGTAAAGTGGTTACCGTACCCTATGAATGATTGTAATACGTTGAGTTTCACTTGCGCGATGCCACCTCAATTGCTAGCACAGCAACTCATTAGAAGCTCACTGGTGAATTCACTCACACCCAGGAACGCAACAATCCACCAGAGAGTTGTTATTTGCCTGCGGTTGTCAATGTGATTGAGATATTTCTACAGACAGGCTGTTATGATGCGCCCTACCTCTCTTAAAACATCCAGACCAAGACAAACAAACATGTTCATGCACACAAATGTTTCTCTTGTGAGGGAATCGAATCCACGAGCTTTGGTGTCAAAGTCGCGTCATTAACGACTAAGCCACCGAGCTCGTCTCCTATGTATATCTATCCAAGACTAACCTACGATGACCAAATTGAGTTTTTTCAGAAGGTGATGTCAAGAGCCTTAGAAAGCGATAAGCATGAGAAGAGCAATGAATGTTAAAGAAGCGAGTAAGATGTGTAAGGAGCGGCTCACGTCGCGCTCAGTCCTCTCTGCCTACCCCGGAAGAAATGTGGCGTGAAGTTATAGATAGAGATAAGTTTATAACCCTGTATAACTTGCTATTGCAATTACTTCCTACATTATATTGCTGCTGAAATAATTAAGGCGCATAGAGGGTATCACTAAAGGGCGGTCAACGAGACAAGATACAAATGGTAAATACGCCGACCTCGCCTCGCCTGATGGTAAGCAGTCACCACCGCCCATAGACATCAGCAACACCAAAGGTACACTGATCCGTTGCCATCCTTTTTAGGGAAACATAGGCTCTTTTCTTGAAGAAACCCTTATTGTATTTGTTCGGGAATACCGGTGAGGGTAGTTTATTCCACAATTTCACCGTACGTGGTAGAAAATGCCTCAAAAAAATAGATGAAGGATATTTTTTTTATGTGTGTGGCATACAAGCATACGGTCCACCTAATGTAAAGCGGTCACCGCAGCCTACGAATGCTTGCAATATATTAAGTACCACTCGCGCGATGCCACCTCTGCTATTAACACAACAACTCCTTAGGAGCTCATTGGTAACCTCACTCACACGGTATTGTATATAAAAAAAAAGATTCCTGGATTTTGTGTTACCACATCCGTCGCTAATCCAGGATCTCAGGAGCATCTTAGTATCCTCGTTCACTCGCAAGAAAACAACAAAAGATAGGCTTGTTAAGTTATCGCTGGATAAGTCCCTCCATTTTACGGAAAATGGCAACCAAATAACAACTCTCTAGAGAATTGTTGTGTTCCTGTGAATAAGTGAGGTCAACTCAGTCAAAGCTCACGAAGTTATCCACATGCTTGTTTCCCTGCGAGATGGTATAAAAATATAAAAAAACACAATACCACCTTTTTTAAGCTGGCTTAAAGTCCGTGAAGATTCTCTCCACCTCATAATCAAGTGCTCAAGCCCAGAGTCTGTTACCTGTAATCGGGTTAAGTTGCAATTTTGTATAATTACACGACGGAACCCTAATCCAACGTGAGAGCTTCGCCTTAAGTGGTCGGGCGTTCGTTTAACACTTGGCTGATTTTTCATAGTTTCTACTTTATGGTAGAAACTTATAGTATGGCAGAAAATTAGTTGCCTCGCCATTTGAATTGTTTCATATTATGACGACTGATGGTCAAGTAACAAACAATACTTTAACACTAAGGATTACGTGTTCGATTCCCGTACAAGAAAAACATGCCTATATTTAAACATGTTTGCCTTCCACTGGGTATTTTTAGGGTTCCGTAACTCAAAAGGAAAGCCAGATTTTATACGATCTCTGAATTACCTTCCGTCAAGTCCACAAGAACCATGGAGCCGTCACATTTGCGAGGCATCCTCAGGCGCAGTAGATGTTAGTCATTAGAATAACATGCTACAACTAATATCTACATCGTCTGAGGATGCCTCGTGGAGAGGCGAAACACGTGTCGCAGATACGACCGGAGGTGGGTGCATGCGGTTCACATTTCAGATGGCGAACACTCGCAGTGACGACTGCAGCAGCCGAGCCAGAGACAACCGAAACAGCCATGTCAGCGGCGGCATCTACTAACGGTAGTGGGTCGATGCCGGCCGGCGGTAGTTCGCATGAACTAATCGGGAGCGGAAGCACACAAAGTATCTTTATTCTAGATAAAGATACAATACTTTGACTTTATTAAAAAAGAATGGATTTTCTTGCAAAAAGCTAGGTAAATGAAAAAAGGGGCAAATTTTTGACAAAAAGTCTGGTATAATAATAAATGATTAAAAGAAATGATGTGGAAATAGTATCCACTGTGAAATATAAGAAGAAAGTTTAGTTGTTTTCTATATATATAAAAATGAATGTTTGTCTGTATGTCCTCTATGGACTCCAAAACGGCTGGGCAGATTTTGATGAATTTTTCAGTGAATCTTCAGGTTAGCCTAGCAGGTGATCCTGTGAAGTATGGTAACGATCATATCACTCGTGCGAAGCCGGGGCGGATAGCTAGTCTTCAATAAATCTTTATAAAAATCTATCTACTTTTATGTATCTATCTATGTCATTAGGTAAATTCCCTTGCAAGGTAGGCAGAGACAGCCGAGCGCCATATTACTCAGTCCTTACGTACCTGACTCGCTTATTTAACATTCACAGAATCTACATTTATATGTCATGTTATCAGAAGGCGAGATTAGCCCTAAGAACCGGCGAGCATGCATGAAAAGAAAATGTTAAAGAAGCGAGTGAGTTGTGTAAGGACCCAGTCATGTAGCACTCTGTTGTTGCGCCTACCCCGCAAGGAACTTGGCGTATATGTATATAAATTTATACGTTTCCTTTGTAGAAAATTATCATGATGTGCCAATTACTCGTATTTCATTCTAAATTAGATCTCTATTTCGATGTCACTTCTTTTGAAACACACAAGAACTTGGCCCCTTTTTACATTTATGTTTTACGTAAGATGATTTTTTTACCATGTATTAATCGTATTATTACGTTATCCACGCTACACAGTCAGTTAAATATCTTAAAAATATCTTTAAAGGTATTTTAAACATAAAATGTCTTTAAAGATCTTACAGACATCGAAAACAACTCTTCGCCCTGAAACAAAAACATTAGGTGAAATCTTAACAGCGACATAACTTTGTAAATAATAAAATAACCCTTCAGAAATATAGAATAACAGTGCCATTTTATCTTGACCTCCCGCCATCTTTACCACTGAAGAAATTCGTTCGTAAATTATTTACTCAAAGACAAATCAGGGTTCAGCATGATTGGTTCTTTTGTAGGGAACGTGTCAGACGTCTACAATGCCTATTATGTTGACACAAAGAGGTACGGAACCCTCTTTCACACCTCAGCTTTTGATTCCTACTGCGGTTTGTGCATGCATTTATTTCTCTGTATTTTAGAGGAAGCATTTATACGAATTTCTACTCTGTTCAATTCGCTAGAAATTTATCTACCTTCACTCTTTTTTAAATTGAGGGGTGATTCATAACGTCAAGTTCAGTCTACTCAAGAGTTAAGCAAAGTCGATAGTAGTTGATGTATGGATGGGTCTACCTGTCTTGAGCTCCTCCGTGTTCAGCAGGTCACGTAGGATCACGTAGGTAGGGCGCATTCCAGCAGCCCGTCTGGGGAAGTATCTCCACCTCACAAAAAACCGCAGCCAAATAACAACTCCCTAGAGGGTTGTTGTGTTCCTGCGTGTGAGTGAGATCACCAGTAAGCTCCCAAGGAGTTGCTGTGTAAGCAGCAGAGGAGCCATCGCGCGAGTGTTAGTAATATATCGCAAGCGTTAATAGGCTACAGTACCCGCTTAACATCAGGTGGGCCGTATGCTTGTATGCCTCCCGACGTAAAAAGTAAAAAAAAAACCTTGAGCAGTTAATCCCCAAGAGTCGTTATGCTAAGTCGGCTTGAAAACACTGGTCACCACCAATCCGTTGATCAGCGTAGTGGAGTATACCCCACGCTCATTGGGTTGTAGGGGGACAAGTATCCCAGCAATGACAGTGGCACAGCGGTTCGATTCCCACACAGAACAAACATTTGTGTGCATGAACATTTGTGTTTGTCTTGGTCTGGGTGTTTGTACCTTTACTCGCAGAAAACTACAGTCAGATAACAACTATGTGAAGGGTTGTTGTATCTTGCGTGTGTCAAAGTCAAAGTCAAAATCTTTTTATTCCGTAAAAATGGCTACAATTGTTTGGAATAGTCACATTTTTTTTTCCCTACCGTGCAGTTCATGACTCGGTGAGCACTGATAAAAATACTGCCAAAAAACTCAGGCATCCCTCTTTTGGTATCCAAACAAATTTTCATAATTTATTAATTACATTATAATTGGATCGACTCAATCCCAGGCATCTTTATCATTAATATAGTCGGATACTTTATAATATGCCCTGCTACACAATTTGGCTTTAATCAAAAAATTAAAATGTTAGTCACCAGTAAGCTCCCAAAGAGTTGCTGTGGTAACAGCAGATATGGTATCACGCGTATACTTAATGTATTGCAAGTTTTCATCTGCTACGGTGAGCTCTATGCTTATATGCCTCCCGACGTTGCATATATATATATAGTATTGTCTTAGGTTTTCGCGATTGTTACACATTGTATTAAACAATTTTTAACTGAAGTATCGCGTGTTTTATTTATTTTGTTGAACCTGACGTTTCGAACGGTTTGCAGCGTCCGTGGTCGCAGGAAGACTAAGGTGATATTTGTCTTACATTAGTTATTCAATTATGACATCTACCGACATGGATGGATTAATTATATATGTTCCGATTCACACAAAAATCACTCACAGTGTCCGAACGTTTTGTAGTAGATCTTTGGGTTTGTGTCTTGATTATTTTTAGGACTGGATCCCAAGCAGGTGGTACTTGCCAACCATCTGCAGTATGTGAACATACACTGGATCAGCCAAATCATTACATACGGTTCGATAAACCACAAATCCTCGCCAAGGAGAATCGCTACGTGCCGAGAATGTTACTAGAGGCTATTGAAACAAGAAAACACCCCAATTTCAATAGAGAAGATGGTTTGCAAGTACCACCACCGTATGTATATATTAACATGCATATATAAAGCCGACCTTAAATATTTTTCTACCTTCAAATACACGTAAATATGTTTTTTAATATAAAGCTCGTAAGCTATATATTACTACTCTGTATTGTGTTCATCACTACCTTAATTGCCGTAGACGTTTCTACCTCGGCTGCTGTGGTCTTTTCTATCTCTGCTGCTGTGGTCGACAGTGACGTATCTGCCTCGGCTGCGGTAGTTCTCTTTTCCTAGGCTGTTCTGTTGTAGGTCTAAGATCTTTAAGATAGCTAGGGTTATTAACGGTGTGACTAAGTCCTTTGTCTATTGAAAGGGGAATTTTATGGTGGTAATGGAACAGTTAACTATATTAGTAATGACAGATAAAGTCTCTGGCAATGATAGCAAAATCATGTCCCGATACTCCCGACTAATTCCATGTGTGTGATGATCTCTACCTCGGTGACAATGGTCGTTTCTGCCTCGACTGCTGTGGTCATTTCTATCTGTGCTACTGTGGTCGACAGTGACAATGGTCATTTCTACTTCGACTGCTGTGGCCATTCCTATCTCTGCTGCTGTGGTCGACAGTGACAATAGTCGTTTCTATCTCGACTGCTGTGGTCATTTCTATCTCTACTGCTGTGGTCGATAGTGACAATGGTCGTTTCTGCCTTGACTGCTGTGGTCATATTTTCTATCTCTGCTGCTGTAGTCGACAGTGACAATGGCCGTTTCTGCCTCGACTGCTGTGGTCATGTCTATCTCTGCTGCTGTAGTCGACAGTGACAATGGTCGTTTCTGCCTCGACTGCTGTGGTCATTTCTATCTCTGTTGCTGTGGTAAACAGTGACAGTAGTCGTGTCTGCTTCCGCTGCGGTAGTTCTCTTTCCCCTGGCTGCTCTGTTGTCTTCTGTTGATTTCTACTTCGACTGTCATGGCCATCTTTTTTTTTATATACAACGTCATACAAGCATACGGTCCACCTGATGTAAAGTGATTATCGTAGCCTATGGGCACGCTAACACAGCCACTTCTTAGTAGCTTAGTGGTGACCTCACTCACACGCAGGGATACAAAAACCCTCTAGGGAGTTGCTATTTGGCTGCAGTTTTCTATGAGGTGGAGGTACTTCCCCAGAAGGGCTGAATACACTTCTCTTAAAACCAGACCAAGACAAAAGGACATGTTCATGCATACAAATGTTAGTCCTGTGTGTGTCTCAAACCAACGAGCGATGGTGGTTAAAGCAATGTTACAGTGCGGTTTGCCACTGCGCCACCGAACTCGCTAAAACTCAACTATCGTCATAGTCATCCCTACCTGGACTGCTGTGTCGTAATTGTCTCTCCGTCGGCTTCATAATTGTCTCTACCTCGGCTACGTAATTATCTCAACATCAGCGTCATAATTGTCTCTACCTCGGCTACGTAATTATCTCTACATCAGCTTCATAATTATCTCTACCTCGGCTACGTAATTATCTCTACATCAGCTTCATAATTGTCTCTACCTCGGCTACGTAATTATCTCTACATCAGCTTCATAATTGTCTCTACCTCGGCTACGTAATTATCTCTACACCAGCTTCATAATTGTCTCTACCTCGGCTACGTAATTATCTCTACATCAGCTTCATAATTGTCTCTACTTCAGCTACGTAATTATCTCTACATCAGCTTCATAATCGTTTTACATAAAAAAGAATGATTACATACATACATATCATCACGACTGTATCCCATTGGGGTAGTCGTAGACTATGGAACGCCAGATGTATCGATTCAAACATACCCCTCTCGCTTCTTCCACAATCTTCTTCCACAGTCTTCGGTTTTGGGTGCTTTTAACTTGGCACTTTTTCTACACGTCACTAATTAAATCCAAACGTCTAGGGCGGCTCCTGCCAATATCTCCATTCACTCTTGCCCGATACACTTTCTTGTCATTCATTCTAAATGACCAAATCATCTCATGAATGATTATTATCTATACACAAGTGCCCAACATACCGAAAGTAATTTTCACGGTAAAAATTAATACATTTTAATCAGTAAAATACTACCTCTATGTATACAACAAGATTCCTACTCGACGGGACGTTCACACCTAGTGTGTATATAGACAATCGCGGGCCACTCGAGAAGTGTGGGACGGCTTCACAATTAATTTTATAATGAGACCCTCTTTTAATACCTAGACCCTGGTCTTAAACGGGTCGATTACACCCATGAATGAAGCATTGAACTCCTTTTCGTACAAAGAAAAGCAAAGAATTAAAATAGACCATTAATATACTTGGTAAAACTTCATTACGTGTAGAATCTTTACTAATGTATAAAACGGAAGAGTATGTTTGAAGGCACTAGTCTCTGAAACTACTAGTTGGATTTGAAAATATATTTTTGTGTTTAATAGCCCAATTCTTAATGAAGGTTAATAGGCTATATAACATCACGATACGACTCTTAGAAGTCAAGAGAAAGAAAAAAAGGCGATTCCGACAGAATATCATATGCGCGGACAAAGATGCGGGGTACAGATTGTATGATATAATTAGTCTGGCCATAAATACTGTTACATAGAAACTTTAATTATTTGGAATTTGGAACGCGTTTATTATGTTAAATACTTCTTTCGATTTCCCGCTGTTTTACATATTTTTTCGTGTTTATTATCAAATTACAATATGGAATGGGGTGTTAAAGAAAATAGAATTGCCGTGATTGCCTTACACAAAGTGGTATGGAGCCGTTGGTCATATTCAAGACACTTCAAACGCTTGGTACCAGCCGTTTATCCGTATATCGTGCTATCGACAGATATACCAACAACTTTCGTCCTCTCTCTCGCTCCTCTGTTGAAGACCGTAAAGGATCGGGCTGTTAGAACTACAAAGGATGATCCTGCTCTCTGTCGCGTATAATAAAACAAGACCTGAAGCTCGGCGCTTATCGTGAATATACAGAACAAGCCCTAAATCATTCCCTACAGTTGAAGAATGTAAATCGATCAAAACGCCTTCTGTCCCGATACGCAGGTGAAAGGCACAGAAATATCCTCGTTACTGATGAAAAACTTTTCACGATTGAGATCACTACAACAAGTAAAATGACAAAATGTACGCACAATACGAGTAGTTCTAAAGAAGCCGCCCAAGTTTTCGGAAAGGTACAACGTGGGCATCATCCTGCGTTTGTATTAGTTTGGTGGGGGATGTCTTGTATCGACCTCAATCAATTCATTCATCATTCAATCTCATCCATGCTGATGTCTTCATGGTACGCTGGCACTGCCGAATCAGTCACAGACTCATACACAATGCCAGCGTCATGGACATAATCATACATTTCTCTAAAATATTCACTTCACCGTTCTAATACTTCCTGAGTGATAGCAAGGATGTCACCAGCTTTACATTTTATCTTGTCCATTCTGGATGCTGACGAACCACTTCAAGACTTCTTTACCTCTCTCCAGAAGAGTTTGGCATTAGCCTCGAAGTTCTTCACTGCTTGAAAATGCCCACAAACCGGCTTATCTCCAGATAGTGTACCGTTTCAAGAGTGGGACCTCTGAAGAGACGTCCTTCTATCAAAATCATATCAATCACACTTTTCTGTTCATTCCATCTCCATGTGTAAGTATAAATATCCTTGTGATGGAAGAACGTGTTCGACACAAGGAGGTTTCGTTCCATACATACATCTGAAAGTAACTTACCAGCATCGTTCACTCTCTTATCTCCGTATGGACCAAGCACAGCCTCATAACTGCTTGGCTTGGTTCCACCCAACCCATCCATTTAGATCTCCACACATAATTATCCGTTCATTCGTATCAGCCAAATCCAGACCACCCTTTACGGCCTCCCAAAACTTATCGAGCTCCTGAAGATTAGTAGAGCTTACAGAAGCATATGCTGCAACCAAAAATACTCGCGTAATGCCCAGTTTTATTTTAACCTAGAGAAGTCTTGGGCCTGCTAAATTGTAATTTTTCACACCAGCGGCCAAGCGAGATGAAAGCATGATACCTACGCCAGCGCTGGAATGATCGTCCCGGTTCACCCCGAACCACAGGGCCATCATACCACCAGGCAGATCTTCGGTGTCACTTCTCTTTCGCTTGATCTCTGACACACACAAAGCATCTAGGCATCTCTTGTTCATTATATGTATAAACACATTCGTTTTATCTTGTGATCCACCTCTCAAATTCCACGTGCCTATACGACACTCAGCTCTCCTCGACCCGCCGGGTTGGGTCTGGATTGGTGCGCGTCGCGTCCGTGCGGTTTCCGTTTAGGTCAAAATTGTAATCCACAGTGTTGGACTAGCAGGATCGCGGCGTGCACGCTTCTGATGCTTAAAAAGAGAGCTATCTGTACAGTTTGATCTGTCATTTTCTGTACGCGTTGCATGTAAAGTATAGCAAATTATATTTGTAGATACTTGCGTGTCCTTCACATTACTTGTAAGCTTCGTTATCAACAGTGAAGGAATTCGTATGTCAGATCAAAGCCTCCTCAGTAAAATTCCTGTCTGATGTATAACCGAATTGGAGCTTAGCATATTTTACTATCTGAACTTGAGTAATTTATATACATACATGTATTGAAAATTTAAATTGAAAAATATTATTCAGTAAACACACATTAGTACATTATATTATAATTGGATCTCATTTTAAGTATGTAATACCAGCAGTAGGAGGCCCACTCTTCCTTAATTACAGTATCTATATTCCAATAGAAATACTTAAACAAACATATACAACATATTAAAATAAATAATTTAGTTTTTAGTGTTCATATTATGTAGTGTTGTTCTAGTGTTGTCAAGAAGTGCCCCGGTTTCCTCGTAGCTTTTCGATTTAAGTCAATTTATGACTATTTTCTTGTTGCGGTTATTCATAGTGTAAATATTTAATTTTTTGTTAATCAGGAACACCGTTCTTATATGAAATCTATGTTTGTTTGTGTGTGCGTTTTTCTTTTCAAATATTCGAATTTTGACTTCAGATTTGGATTCAGCATAAAAAAGTAGAATAGGAATGTTCAAGAACGCCGTTCCTATCTCTTAAGGAACATAGTCAAAATAGCCGTCAAGTTAAAAAAAAAAAATTGAATTGTTTTGTAATTGACGAGCCAGGTATTCCTCTGGCAATGCAAGCTTGCACATTCTCAACTAGTTTTTTATACTACATCGGGAGGCATACAAGCATACGGCCCACGGGTACCGTAGCCTGTTAACGCTTGTAATATATTAAGTATCACTGGCGCGATGCCTTTTCTGCTGCTTACACAGCAACTCCTTGGGAGCTTACTAGTGACCTCACTCACACGCAGGAACATAACAAGCCTCTAGGGAGTTGTTATTTGGCTGCAGTATTCTGTAAGGTGGAGGTACTTCCACAGACGGGGTGCTTTAATGCGCCCTACCTCTTTTAAAACATCCAGACGAAAACAAATAGTGATGTTCATGCATACAAATGTTTGCCTTGTGTGCGAATCGAACCCACGAGCGTTGATGTATAAGTCGCGTCATTCACGACTGAGCCACAGAGCTCGTCAAAAACCTACCTTCCCGAGCGGTGCCGTAGTAGTCGGCAATGTGTAATCCTGATCTGGGTATTTTCAAGATAGGTAGGGTGTATCAAAGCAGCGATGGGGATTTTTTCAAGCTTACGGCCTGCCTGATGGTAAACAGTCACCGTAGCCTATGGACATTTGCAATACCAGGGGTGTCACTCATGCGTTGCCGACCCTCTAAAAACCTCTTCACGCATTTCTTGAAGAATTCCATGCTGTATTCCCTTGGAAAAACCTCGGCTGGGAGCTCATTCCACAGCTTGAGAGTTCTCTCAGTAGAAAATTTCTGTGGAACCGCACAGTACGCGACAATCACGGTTCCAGCGTATAAGGGTGTACTCCCCGCCGTCGGCGAGCGGTGCGGTTATAATAATAATAAAAAAAATAACAGTCAGATATGATAGTTATAGCAGGTGTCCGTCCCTCTTCTGCAATAACCCAGTACCAATAATCCCTCCAGACCTCATTACAATAGACTAATAATTTCCTACACATTCGCAATAGTCCCAATACCTGCCGTGACCTGCTCATAGATATATGCTTCTATCGATATTTTTAGGAGCGGGTCTCGGTGGGTGTACAACATAACATAATTCTTCTTAAAAGGGTCTCTACGCGTTGGATCCATATCCCCGCGCACGCCTATCAAATGACCGGGATAATACTCGTGAATAAAAATAAAATAATAATAAAAATAGTTTATTTTCTCATCACAATATTTACAGTAACAGTATAGCTAGGTGACAAATAGAAGATGTAATTATTGTGCGAGACTGGAGACTCTGAACTAAGCCGGAGCCTGTATCTCAGCGTTCCAGTGCTCGCCCCTCTTGTCGTCTGCTTATCAAGTTATTGAGAAAGATAGTTGAAATAAAATTACAGAGTTTGTTACAATTAGATATAAAAAGTTTTTTTTTGTATAATTATGTTTCATTCTATGAAACAGAGAAGAATAAAATATGTCCGTTTTATGTGGGTACAAATTGTGTGTATAAGTGTATACGGCGTGTGTAATAAAAGTATGCATGAAATGGTTTAGTGCGAACGTGCATTTTAAAGTACACAGAAGATTGCTAACGTTCTTTACTGTCATTGTGTAGCTTAGGCATTGATAGGAAATAGTACGCGCGATCGATGTTAGGATTGAACTGTAAGAAGGGTTTCAGTGTCAGCATAGGTTAACATCTGAAGAAAGGTTGTAAGTACTCTTTTCGACTGGAAATTAGTGAGTGGAAGGAGTTTTAATTTGCGATTTAACTTATTGTACAGTAACGGGCCGAGAAAGCAGAAAAATCGGTGTGAGAATGATGTCCTGAGAAGCGTGAATTGAATACAGGGCGGCTGCGGTGTGATTTATGACAGTTGGGGTCATACACAACTCTACGGTGTTGTTTTAGTGTTGTGTGGAGGATAAAAAGCTGTTGCACGGTCAACACTTGGGTGTATTGGTAAAGGTCGAAAGTGGGAAATAATATGTTCTTAAATGTGCATACTTTAAGTACAGCACTTTGGGCTCTTTCTAATTTCAGGAGGTAAGTTTTATCTGCGCCTCCCCAAGACGTGATGCAATATGTTAACAGGGATTGACAAAGTGCCAAGTAGGTCATTTTTAAGACTGTTGAATCAACCAGGTGTCGCAGCCGCTTGAACACATACATAAGCTTACGGATTCTATCAGCTGTAATGTTGAGGTGTGAATGAAAAATTAAATTCTGGTCTATGTTTACACCTAGGTACTTTATTTCCTCTACTCTGGTTAATGGAGAAAAGGAACATACGGAAAGTGACGCAGGGTGGTGAGAAAGTGCTCGGATAGAAAATTGGGACAAGATACTTCTCGGGTTTTTTCATAGAAAAGGTCACATATTGAGTTTTTTGGACGTTGATGGTTAGAAGGTTGGTTTGGAGCCAGGATGTGACAATATTAAAACCGGATTGTGCGAGGAAGAATACCTCATTCCAGGTGGCACCGGTAAAGAAGAGCTGTATGTACGAGATTATTTTGCAGTTGGGTATTTGAAGTGCGCACAGGTCATTGATATAGACCAAAAATAGGGTGGGGCCTAAAATACTTCCTTGGGGTGTACCGTATTCTACCGGCAGTGGTGAACTCATATTGCCATTCAGAACAACACTCTGTGTGCGCTTGAGAAAATAGCTCTTGAATAGTGAAAGGGTGATGCCTCGGATTCCTAGTTTATCTAGTTTTTATAATAGTATGGGGATCGAAATCGTATCAAAAGCCTTTGCTAGGTCCAAAAAGATTTACTTCCTTTGTCAAGGCTCCTAACAATGTGGTCTGTAAGTTCATGAACCGCATCCCCTGTGGATCTTTCCCTTCTGAAACCAAATTGTTGAGTAGATAATAGATGATTTTTTTCGAGGAAAGAGAAAAGTTGTTTATTGATGAGCCGCTCGAGTATCTTAGATAACGCGGGGAGTATCACAAGAAGACGGTAGTTATGTGGAATAGAGCGATCACCGGCCTTGAAGATGGGATGTATTATGGACTTTTTGAAGGCTGCTGGAAAGTTGCCTGCGGATATAGATATATTGCAGATGTGTGCGATAGGTGGGGCTAGGAGTTGCTTATATTGCCTTATAAAGGATGTGGGGATGTTGTCCCATCCCACTGCACAGTTCATCTTTAACGAATCAATTATGCTCTCAGTGTCTTCTACAGAGACTGTGAGACGGGCAAAAGAATGAAGAGGAGGAGTAGGGTGGTTTTTTGGTAAGGGGTAATAGGTAGGGTCTATAGGGTGAGAGAAAGAGTTGTGTGTTATAATTTGGTTATAAAATGCCTACACCTCAAAGAAAACCGCAGTGAAATAAAAACTCTCTAGAAGTTTGTTGTATTCCTGCGTGTGACTCACTCATCAGCCCAGGATTTGTTGTGTTAGCAACAGAGGTGGCATCGTGATACTTATTGGCAAACTATCATAGGCTACGATAACTGGTTTACATCAACTTGGTCGTATGCATCTATGCCTCCATTGCTTGTATAAAAAAAGGCAGGTCCGATGCTTGTTTGAGATCTAAGTGGTATAAAAAAGTTGCTTAACCTGCGATATCAATATGGATTAAATATGTGTCACTAGACACATCAGATCATAGACCAGACAGACAGATTGAATTTGCATTACTACTCAAGTATTATAGAGCGAATACAAAAACGACAACCGTGAATAGAAGATATTAACAAGAGTTCCGTATATTATATATAGTGCCCAATGGCTAATATTTTTTTTTTATCTTTATCTATCCTTATCCATAGGTTATTTAAAAAGCCGCTATTTGCAAATTACAATGATTAGGACCAGGTATTTTAACAGGTCATTTGGCTTGATTAAAATGTCTTGGCTACAAACACCACTACTACACCAATCCCAACTCAATCCACTGCAGGGATACGGGTCTCCCTTCAACCGAAGGGGTTAGCATACTCCAAGCTCAACTGCGGATTGGCGGAGGCCAGGAGTTTTCATGCCGCCCGAATACCTACTTTATGAAAGGCTTAGCTGTTAGACTGTCATCTATAGACAACAGTCGGGACTGACTTAACGTGACTCCAAAGCACGGAGAAGCTCAAGGCAACGAAGACGACGAAGAACGACGTGTTCATTATCCATAGATATTTATGTATAAAGTGTACGTTTTTTTATTAAGTTGGCACTGCGAGGAGAGGTCAGGTATTGCCATTCGCGAAACGTTCTATTTTTAAAATTCCGCGGGCAAATAACAACTCCCTGGAGGATTTTTGTGTTTCTGCGTATACGGGAGGTCACCAGTAAGCTCCTAAGGAGTTTCTGTGTTAACAGCAGAGGAGGCATCGCGAGATTGATACTCAATGTATTATTACCTGCGTTCAGAGGTATAGACAATAACATGGAACGCCTTCCGACATTGATTAAAAAAATAGCGTCTATTCAAGCCAAATCCTTTACAGGGTAGGCAGCTTTATTGTGGTGTGGGGAAGTACCTCAACCTTAGAGAAAACCACAACCAAATAACAAACCCATAGAGGGAGGTTGTGTTCCTGCATGTGATGTGAGGTCACCAATAAGTGCCTAAGGAATCGCTGTGTTTGGAACAGAGGTAGCATCGCGCGAGTATTGCAAGTGTTAATGGCTACAGTAACCGCTTTACATCAGGTGGGCCGTATGTTTTTGCATGCCTCCTAACGTTGTATAAAAATCCACAAATGCACGGTTTTCACTTTTCCACAACGGTTCCCTAAAAACGGACGCATTTCACATGCGCCGCTACGCAGCTGCCGTCAAATATGGCCTATTCTCTCTATAAACATCAATCGGGTGAAATCCCATTAAATTTAAGCAGAAAGCGACCAAAATGGACGGCTGTATGCACACAGTGACAATCCTGTGAAAAATTTTCACAGTTTATGCGACGTCCATGCAGTATAAATAGAAAATATAGAGTTGTGTAGTACACAGTTGTGGGAAACGGCGGCTGACATTGAGACAATTTTATGTTACAAAAAAGAGCCATTCGCTCTATTTATAACTTGGGCGCTAGAGAATCACTCAGGGAACGGTTCAAAGAAATAAATATCTTCACTGTTACTTCTCAATACATATATAAAAACATTAATGTATGTCCGCGAAATAAAGACGTCTTCAAACCTCAGCGAAAAACTTAGAAGTAGAAATAAGTTGTGTATGCCGGGTACATCGCCGGGTACATATACCAAAATATTTTTTTCACTATATTTGTCTGTCTGTCTGTCGGTTTGTACCAGCTAATCTCTGAAACGGCTGGACCGATTTTGACGGGACTTTCATTGGCAAATAGCTGATGTAATAAGGAGTAAGCTAGGCTATTTTTATTTCAGAAGTTTTATTTATTTTTATTAATATAAATAAATAATAAAAAAATAACTATTCCGCGCGGACGAAGTCGCGGGCACAGCTAGTTCAAAATATAATTTATGCCTCACGATGTATTCTTCACCGCCAAGCAAGTGATAAGCAGAAACATGAATTTCGTGGTATATGGCATGCTTTGCATCGTCAAAGCATTATGTATCTTCACGCCAGGTCCTTTGAGGGGTAGGCAAAGAGAACTGAGCGCCATAAGACGTGTTTTTCCTTCAACACATTTTTACATAATAAGCTTATTTGCTATATCTTGCGAAGTGAATAGTAGATAGGAAGTAGACAGATACCTATTGATACCAAGAAATGTTGTTTTATTTACCGCCCTATTTTCCAAGGGAACCGCAATGAGTGGGCGGTATTTTCGTTACACTAAATACCCCAGAGAGATTTTTACTGCGATTAATCCTTGTCTTTACCACAAAACAGCGTGGGTAAATACCTCTCTATTTTTAATTGCCCTATTTTGTAGATAAGATAAAAGTATTTATTTGTTGAAAAAGGGAAAAATCAAAAGCACCCAAAACCGAAGAGCATGATCATGGATCTATACCATAGACCTCGTTTGACGAGCTCGTTGGCTCAGTCGTAAAAGACGCGACTTTGAGACCAACGCTCGTGGGTTCGATTCCCACACGAGATAAACATTTGTGTGCATGAACATGTCTGTTTGTCTTGGTCTGGATGTTTTAAGAGAGGTAGAGCGCATCAAAGCAGCCCGTCTGGGGAAGTGCCTCCACCACACAGAAAATCGCAACCAAATAACAATTCCCTATAGCGTTGTTGAGATCCTGCGTGTGAGTGAGGTTACCAGTAAGCTCAAAAGGAGTTGCGGTGTAAGCAGCAGAGGAGGCATCGCGTGAGTGATATATGTTACAAGCGTTAATAGGCTACAGTAACTGCTTTACATCAGGTGGGCCGTATGCTTATATGCCTCCCGATGTTGTATAAAAAAAGACCGCTCTATGTCACATCACCAAACTGTATTATGAAAGCAAATTTGAAGACGTATTTACGTCAAAACATAACGCCCTCTTTATTTCCGTAATCGGTGAGAATGAAGCATATATAAACAGGTGAGTTCCACGGACGGTTATTATAGTTAAGGCGGTCAAATCGATTGGTTATAGAGATTTATGATGATATTGTGCACATTGCTGGTGTGTTTAGTTTCTGTGTTTGACATGGTTGAACTCTGCGAGAATGGTAAGCAATATGATGCTAAATATACCTGTGGCTGTATTCGCTGAGTTTTGCTGATGGTTCTAATTATACAAATCCATTTTCATACTCATATATAACAAGCAAGTACGAAGTCACTGTTCATGACTTCGTGCTTGCTTGTTATTGATTATGCATCTCTACATAGTATGAAACAAAGTTGCTTCCCGCCGTCTGTACGCGTAGATCTTTTAAACTACGCAACAGATTTTAATGCGATTTCATCAATAGACAGAGTGATTCAAGAGGAAGGTAGATATGTATAATACATGCATATTTTTGTACGCTTACATTGCAAACGCTGGCTAAACGTTACGAGATAGATCATAATAAGGTACTACAGAATTGTATGTATTAAAAAGATCTACAAAAAAGTCCACGATGGTATAGTTGTGAAACGACATCATTAATACGTATCAATGTACGATATTCATTTTTATACAACATCGTGAGTCATACAAGTATATACCAGAACAGACATACATCACAGGACGTGTTTTATTGTATGTATGTATGTAAAGAGAGCTCGATGGCGCCGTTGCCCGTGTCATTCTAAATGAACACGCAGGTTAAGCAACGCCGATCGCAGCCTGTATATGGATGGATTTTTCGATCTTGAGTTTCTCCGTGCTTCGGAGGGCACGTTGGACCGTCGGTCCCGGCTGTTATCGATAGATGACAGTCGTTAAACTAAGTCAGTGGCCCTCGGGCGGCTTGAAAACACTGGCTTCCGCCAATTCGCATTTGATCAGCGTGTCGGAGTATGCTCTAAACCCCTTCGGTTGAAGGGAAACCCATATCCCTGCAGTGGGATGAGTAAGGATTGATGTGGGATATATGTATACCTTCACGTCAGGTCGCCAGGAGCGCCATAAGACCAGCGGATCCTTACACACCTTGCCTTGTTCTTTAACATACATATCATCACGGCTATCTCCCAATGGGATCGGCAGAGACGCCAGAGATATGGAATCAGGTGCACCGATCTAAACATACCTCTCTCGCCTGTTCCGCCCTCATCAACCTCTTCTAACATGCTCTTTGGTTTCGGGTGCTTTTAATATAGCCCTTTTTTCAGCACATTAGTTATATCACCACCAGTCACCAGTAAGCTCCTAAGGAGTTGCTGTGTAAGCAGCAGTGGAGATATCTCGCGTGTGACATATGTTACAACCGCAACACTCTCGTCACGCATTCACCAGCTTACTTCCCAAGTCAAGCGTGCGTAAAGAAGTTTTACTTCAAAAATGTATCAAACATACAAGGATAGCTATTTTCGCTTTTATATTAGTTTATTAGTTTCGTTTTTAGGGTTCCGTACCCAAAGGGTAAAAACGGAACCCTATTACTGAGGCTCCGCTGTCCGTCCGTCCGTCCGTCCGTCCGTCCGTCCGTCCGTCTGTCACCAGGCTGTATCTCATGAACTGTGATAGTTAGACAGTTGAAATTTTCACAGATGATGTATTTCTATTGCCGCTATAACAACAAATACTAAAAAATAGAATAAAATAAATATTTAAGGGGGCTCCCATACAACAAACGTGATTTTTTTGCCGTTTTTATCGATAATGGTACGGAACCCTTAATGTGCGAGTCAGACTCGCACTTGGCCGATTTTTAGGGTTCCGTACACAAAGGGTAAAACGGAACCCTATTACTGAGGCTCCGCTGTCCGTCCGTCCGTCCGTCCGACCGTCCGTCTGTCACCAGGCTGTATCTCATGAACCGTGATAGCTAGACAGTTGAAATTTTCACAGATTATGTATTTCTGTTGCCGCTATAACAACAAATACTAAAAAATAGAATAAAATAAATATTTAAGGGGGCTCCCATACAACAAACGTGATTTTTTTGCCTTTTTTATAGATAATGGTACGGAACCCTTCGTGCGCGAGTCCGACTCGCACTTGGCCGATTTTTTATATTATAGTAAGATTATAGCGTGGAGACTTCCTTATCTTTCAGAAAAATGCAACCTGCCCCTCATCACAGGACCCTGCCGGGCTGCGTTTCCAGCGTATGTATTTACATAGTTTTTTATACAACGTCGAGAGGCACACAATCATACGGGTCGCCTGATGTTAAGTAAGCAGCTCATGAACGCTTGCAATACATTAAGTATCGCCCGCGCGGTACCACCTCTGCTGCTAACACTCCAACTCTAAAGGAGCTTACTACAAGCAGGAATACTACAACCCTCATACGTAATAACGAGCTCGGTGGCGCAGTGGTGAAACGCGCTGTTACGCTACTTTGACACCAACGCTCGTGGGTTCGATTCCCACACAGTACAAACATTTGTGTGCATGAACATGTCTGTTTGTCTTGGTCTGGGTATTTTCTATGTATTATAAGTATGTATTTACAAAAAAAAAAAAAAAAAATATTTACGTCTGTTTATCAGTTGTCTAGTACCCATAACACAAGCTTCGCTTACTTTGGGGCTAGGTGGCGCTGTGTAATTTGTCCGACAATATTTATTTATTATTTATAGTTGAGTTTATTTAATTAGTTAATAAGGTTAAGAATGGTATTTTAACACCAAGGCTCGTGGGTTCGACTCCCACATAGCACAAACATTTGTGTGCATGAACGACTACAGACTCGTTCATGCACACAAATGTTTGTGCTATGTCCGATTCTACTAAAAAAACTGCAACTGCACTGCAGTACATTTTGACGTTTCGTTAAGCGGTCTGACTGCAGCGACGTTTAACGAAACGTCAAAATGTACGCATTTTGACACACGCCGCACTGCAGTGCAGTTGCATTTTTTTAGTAGAATTGGCCTACAATTTGTTTTATTCTGGGTGTTTTAGCAGCGGTAAGGTGCATCAAAGCAGCCTCACTAGGTAAATATCTCCAGCTCACAGAAAATTGCAGAAAATAACAACTCCTTGGAGAGTTGTTGAGTTCTAAAGAATCCATGAATAGAACTCTACCACAAGTTGATAAGATGATAGAAATTACATATTAGGCAAATTTAATTGCCTTATTGTATTAATAAATAGAACCTGTGCTACAGAGCTTAGCTAGGCATTTTTTTTTTTGAACTTAAGAAGCAACCATTCTTCTTATTCTTAACATTATGCCGTTTCCTAATCTATAAGTATTGGCGGGGTTCACTACCTAAGCCTAAGGATTTGGCGAAGATACTGATTTTCACATGGAGCGATCAGACCTCCATAACCCAGAGGGAAAACCGGACCTTTCTTAGGTTAGGTTACACGTCTTTTGAAATATAATTCTTGAACATGACGGTTGCCTCACGATGTTATCCGTCACCGCCGGGCGATCGATAAATATGTACATAAATCCGAAAACACGAATTTAGTGGTGCATGCCAGGATTCGAACCTGGGCCCTGTTGCTCCATTATCCACTAGGCTTTCACTGCTCATTTCAGAAATAGAAGCTTTCACTCTCCATTAACGAAGTTCCTATTTCATTTTCAGTTACGGACACGTAAAAAATGAAGGCTGTGTAGAATTCACTTACGGCGGATGTCTGGGAAATGAAAACAACTTTAACACGATATACGACTGCAGAAAAACATGTGGTCAATGCGACAATAGCTCAGATTAATTCTATTCTATAACTTCACGTCAAATCCCTTGCGGGGTATGCAGAGAGAACCGAGCGCCACGTGACTCGATCCTTACATACCTCACTCGCTTCTTTAACATTCATTGCTCTTCTCATGCACGCTCGCCGGTTTCTAAGGCTTCTGACATCACCTTCTGATAAACACGATCGATTTCGTCATGGTAGGTAAGTTTCGGCGAAAGTATTTGTTATTAGAAAATATTTTTATCAACGTTTTAATATAGTAATAAAATTCTCATTCATTGAGCTGTTTCATATGAAATATACCTTTTCAGGAACTCCTTTCCTATATGAAATCTATATGTTTATCTGTGCTTTGTCTGTGTGTTTGTCTGTATGTTTGTCTGTCGCTTTTTTTCGAATATTCGAATTTTGACTGCAGATTCGGATTCAGCATAAAAAAGTAGAATAGGAATGTTCAGGAACACCGTTCCAATCCCATAAGCAACATGGTAAAAATGGACGATAAATTTGAAAAAAAAATTATTGAATTGTTGTATAATTGAAGAGCTAGGTGTTCCTCTGGCAATGCAAGCTTGCGCATTCTCAACTGGTTTTTATATTACTTTCATACACACTTCCTAACACCTACTAGTATCTGTCAATCGAATTAGTCTAATTTAAACCCAACTTGTTACTATAATTACTCTCACAATTTTTTTTTTGTAGAACTATATATTATTTGGTTTGTTTTTCGCGTAGCCCGTGGAGTAACGTCTCTGGCGACCGGTATTGCAGGTTTCTCCCGAAACCTACTTCAGGCGTCTTACACAAAACAGGTCGCATTTATTAGCAATGTCGCTGTAATTATATTAAGTTAATTAATTATATTAGTCTACCTAAGTTTTAATTACCTTTTGTGATTGAGAAAATTATGTACATGTTTTATACCCCGCAAGGGATTCAGCGTGAAGTTATAGATAGATAGAACCACCAACTAACCTTTTCATGCCGCTCCTAGACCTCATGCACCCTTCTGTTAACAGAAGTTTTTTATTTCTTTCTGGAATAACAAAAAACATGAAGATAGCTAATAGATTCAGGCTTATTTTGCGAAACTCAAATTTACATGCAATTAGATCTAACCTGCTTTGCGTGCTTCCGCCATCGATTAGTTCATGAGGCCTAGCGCCGGCCGGCACCCACTGCCGTTAGTAGATACAGCGAAGAAACTAATTGGTGGCCATACAAAGCAGGTTAGATCAAATTGCATGAGGAAACCTGTACGTAGAGTTTAAATTATTATCCAGTCGGATGAAGTCACATAAAAACTAGTTTTCAAAATTAAAATCCTAGAATTCCAACCCCTATTTTCCACACGCACCCTCCAAGATGGCGTCGCACTTGACATATTTCTATTCAGTTAGATCAAAGGGTCCGTGCTTTACATAGGGGTGAAACCCTTGCCTAGATAAAGCTAGGTACCCAACTTATGTGCCTAGACCTGGCTGTTTACTTAACTGTGGGGAATGGGGTAATGGTTTAAGGAGTTTGTATTCGTCCGTTGGAAGAGTCCGTCTTCCTCTAAGGTGCACTCGCATGTAAACATTAAAGAAATAGCCTGTGGAGATACGATGACACCATTTTGCGTATTTTACGCTACTGTAAAAAAATGTGCAGCTTTTATTGACTAATTTACGAAGTTAAGTGTCGGTAGTACGGTAGTCAAGTGGTAACAATGGGTAGTTTAACGCCAAGGTTCATGAAATTCGAATCCCACACAAGACAAACATTTGTGTGCAAGAACATATCTGCTTTTCTTGGTCTGGTTGTTTTTAGGAAAGGTAGAGTACGTAAAAGAAGTGCGTCTGGGAAAGTATCTCTACCTCACAGAAAACTACAGCTAAATAACAACTCCCTGGAGAGTCGAGCTCCTAAGGAGTTGCTGTGTTAGCAGCAGAGGTGACGACGCTCGAGGTACTTTTTTATACAACGTCGGGAGGCGTACAATTATACGGCCCACCCGATGTAAAGCAGTTACCGTAGCCTATTAACGCTAGTAATATATACAGTATCACTCGCGCGATGCCTCCTCTGCTGCTTCCACAGCAACTCCTTTGGAGCTTACTAGTGGCCTCACTCACACACAGGAACACAACAACTCTCTAGGGAGTTGATATTTGGCTGCGGTTTTCTGTGAGGTGGAGGTACTTCCACAGATGGGCTGCTTTGATGCGCCCAACCTCAAACTCTTCTCGTATTACATGCATTCGTAGGCTATAGAAGCCACTTTATATCATGCCGTATAGAAAAACGTACATTATGCTATTCAAGTACCTACTTTAACATTAGAATAGGAACTTCACTGCACGTAGTTTCGTAAGTAAGCATATCAATCGCTAATCATTTATTTCAGCGCAGAAATCATTTTCTGAAACACCATTCCTATATGAATTCTATATGTTTGTCTGTGCGTTTGTCTGTCGCTTTTTTTTTCGAATATTCGAATTTTGTCTTCAGATTCGGATTCGGCATTAAAAAGTAGAATACGAATGTTAAGGAACATCGTTCCTATCTCTTAAGGAACATGGTCAAATTGCCGACAAATTATAAAAAAAAATTTACTTGTTATGTAATTGACCTGGCTCATGTTCCTCTGACAATGCAAGCTTGCTTGGCATGAAGACGTACTCTATACGTACTCTAACAAATTCTCAACTGGTTAGAGTACGTATATCTCGCTCGTACGTATAGGTCGCTTGCAAGGCAGGCAGAGATAACCAAGCACCATTAGACGCGGTCCTTACACACCTCGCTCGCTTCTCTAACATTCATAGCTCTTTTCATGCACATTCGCCGGTTCTAAGGCATATGGTATCGTCTGATAAAACACGACCAATTTGGTCATGGTAGGTGAGTCTTGGCTTATAATGGAGTAGTGATAGCCCAGTAGTTAAGAAACCGGCCTATTGACAACTGGTCCCCGGTTCGAATCCTACCACCAGACATGTTCACGCGCAACATATGTTTGTCCTGTGTGAAAATCGAACCCACGAGCGTCGGTGACAAAGTCGCAATATTAACCGCTGCGCTACCGAGTTCGTCAAAATCACATAAACAAAACTTTTTTTCAAAGTACCTAAATTAAAAAGCCTAATTGCATTACGCAAAGGAACCACCTAATTGCGTTTAGTCTGGTTTGAGAATAAGTTCTGCCTTTTGGTATTTTAAAGTTGGTGCGATTTAAGGATTTTTGGCAGTTGACTTTGGGTGAAGCTGTACCGAAAGTTTTTGAAATGAATGACAAAAATAAATTAGTAGTTTCTAGGTACTACTCTAAAAATCTAGCAGAGCAGTGGTAGCCCAGTGGATGAAGAAGCGGCCTTGTGACCAAGACGTCCTCGGTTCGAATCCTGGTGTTTGCGCCAAAATGACTGAGGGTAGATATTCTAATTTCCCACCACCCGCACATTCCTTTTCTGTACATTCCTTCCCAAGGCGAGACAAACAAAGAGACGCAATCTAACCTCGGTACCGACCGCGCGCGCGCACTCATATATCGCAAAACCAAATGTGAAAATTCAAGATACTAGATAAGGAAGTTCTCACTGCTAAAGAAGATACTCCGCATCACTCGCAGCATTACAATACGAGGAGTTTAAGGTTAGTCTCGCATTCCTTTATTTTCCATAATTTCACATTCCCGCAGGTCCTTCAGCCATACGCATTTCTTTAAAAGATTTATTTTAATCCAAAACCGCAATCCGCAGCTACAACACCTGGCATGTGCAGCTAAATTTATTACATATTTGTAATGATCACTTGCTCATTGAAGGAAAACATCGCGAGGAAACCCACACGTACAAGAAATTATATTTTGATGAACGTGTGACTAGACCTAAAGATATGGTTATCTCTGGGTCTGACGGCAGTCGCTCTATTTGAAAATCAGTGTCTTCGCCAAATCCTTAGTCTTAGACAGCGGACCCCGCCAATCCTAATGGATTAGGGAACGCGATAACGTGAAGAAGAAAGAATACATGTTAGTAGATGTTAAATACCTTTCCATCCACTTTATCCTGCCATCTTCCATTGATGTTCAAAAGGTTCTATCTTCTAAAATAATTATAATATGTATTACACTAAGGAAGAAAGAAAAACATTGCGAAATAACACGTAAGTAGAAGACTGAAGAAACCGAGAAAGGACAGGACTTACTTACCATGACCAAATTGATCGCGTTCTATCAGGTGATGACAGGAGCCTTAGAAACTGGCGAGCATGCATGAAAAGAGCGGTGAATGTTAAAGAAGTAAGTGCAAATGCGGTGTGTAAGGACCGAGTCATTTGGTGCTCGATTCCCTAACACCGCAAGGGATGTGGCTTGAAGAATAGATACTACACCCAAAGTCAGTTTCTTCATGATTCTGAATTTACTGTGCGTAATTAGCTAATCATGTGCAAAATCAGCTGATTACTCTTGTTTTTTTTACTGGTTTGTGGAATTACTTGCAACAGTAATATGTCCTACACATTTGTTGAATTTTTTAAAATATTCATAGCCTGCGCTCGTCCGCAGTCGAACAGCGTGGCAGATTACCTCCCTTCTCCCTACTCCCTTCGGTTGAAGGGAGACTCATATTCCTGCAATGAATTGACTAAGGGTTAATGTAAAGTATTAATTAACAATACTTTTTTGAAGAGATTTAAAACCATTTTTTTTTTTCAAATTTAATAATAAGTTTTTAAAAAATGTTATAATTACTATTCATTTGTAATTGTAATACATAGCGGTTATAATTATTATGATTCAATTCAATACGATTTAGAGAAAGAAAACTAAAACATTACCACCATTTTTTTATAAATACATACGAATATTCTTATCGTATACGTGTAGGTTCTCAATCATTTTTAATTTTATTCAATTTATTACTTATTTCATTGCACTATTTGATAAATATACATGCCTTGATCGGAAATCTCATACAATCGTTCATTTATATTTAAAATCCCGAGTTCCATCACAATTTTTTTGTATTAAAAACCTTAGAACATTCATACAAAAAATCTCAACAAAGAAAATAATAAAGAATGAAAAACCAAGCGTTTTTTGTCACAATAATGCTGGCAATGGTTTATCTCGCGCGCAGCCTTATTCTCTGAAACGTGTACGGGGCTTTACATAATAACATTTATTATAATAATATACCTACTTGGATAACTTTTTGTATGCCCTATATATGAAAGAATATGTCTTCTATTTTATACAAAGCTGCACAGACAGTTCTCAACTAATATGTACTGTAGTCAGCGGCGGCCTTAGGGGGTGGCGAACAGGGCAATCGCCCGGGGCCTCGCTCTTACAGGGGCCTCGCGCAACAACCCAAATTTTTTTAAATATAGATTTTTTTAACTATATTTTTTTAAATATAGATTTTTTTAACTAAGTATATTTTTTTTATTTAAAACTTGATTTTGATCCTTAATTACTTATTAAGGTTATAACATAACGGTAAATTAAAAGTAAGTTAGTCAACTAATTCATTCATTCAAAACACACGCGCTCACAAATTGGCTCGATAATTATCGAGAAAATGGTTTCAGTCACCCCTTGTAACAGCGAGAGAAATAGCCGAGGAAAATGATATTGACAGACAGTTCAAAGAAGTCAGAAGACGACGTAATATCTATGACAGTAGGAGAATCATGTGATATTGATGGACATGATTGTACGAAGAACTAAATATGTTCATCCGTGTGTATGAAGGCAACGACGACATTATCTCGGTGCTGAAATACATAATAGAAAAAAAAATACTGAAGTTTACCCCACTATCGAAAAAGTAGAATTATTGCTACCTGTTACAGTTGCGTCCGCTGAATGGAGTTGTTCGAGGCTTAAAATGATTAAAATATATTTGAGGAATTCGATGACACAAGGTCGGCTTTCAGCCCTTGCTATTCTTCAATCGAAAATGACGTATGTCATTCTTTACTAACTTTTAACTACTCTCGCCTGTTTTGAATTGTTGAGGATAGTAACAGATAGTCTCAATAACAAAACACCGGTTTTATCCGTTTTTCTTGATATGAGCAAGGCGTTTGACTTTGTCAATCACAGGAAGCTGTTGCAAAAGCTTGACATGTATGGTATCAGGGGAAAAGCGTATGACTGGATTAGAAATTTCTTGCAAGACAGGATGCAGTGTACAGAAATTACTAAAATGTCCGAAATGGGTGGTACTGTTCTTAGAAAAACTTACAGATCTGAAATTAAAGCGAACAACAGCGGTATTCCTCAAGGGAGCATACTTGGTCCCCTTCTATTTCTCATTTACATCAACGACCTGCCCGATATTACTGCACACAATTGTCTTCTGTTTGCTGACGATACCACATTAGTTATAAAATGTGAAAATCGGGATACTTTTGAATCGGACGTGAATATGGCTCTCTGTGATGTTGTAAACTGGATGGATTACAATGATCTGCGCGTGAACATAAAAAAAACCAAGTTAATGCAGTTCGCTTCTTATAATTCAAGCCCTATACCAATCCGTGCTAATTACAATAACGTTCCGGTAGACGAGGTAAATACGATGAGATTTCTTGGCATTATAATCGACAAACACCTAAATTGGAAGGCTCACATCGAGCAGGTGTGCAATAGGCTCAATAGATTTGTATTTGCACTTAAAAGATTACGGCAAATAGTTTCTTTGGAAGCTGCACTTACTGCCTATCATGGATATGTAGCGTCTGTTCTAGGTTACGGTCTCATACTCTGGGGTAACTCTGTAGAGATTGACAAAGCATTTAAAGTCCAAAAGAAGTGCATACGCGCGATTTGTAATGCATGGTTTGACGACAGCTGCAAACCGCTATTTAAAAAACTGCATATTTTACCCCTTCCGTGCATGTATATAAGAGATGTTTGCATCTTCGTTAATTCGCACCCAGAATTTTGGAGAAAGCGAGGTGACGTTTTCCAGAGACAGACGAGAGCAAGAGTAATGAATAGATTGTATCAACCTTCCTGCCATAAATACATATATGAAAAAAATTCTTACAACATGTGCATATCCCTTTATAACCACTTGCCAGAGGATATAAAACTATTGAAAAGAAAGTCATTTAAATTTCGACTCAACAATTGGTTGTCCTCTCATTGCTTCTACAGTGTCAACGAGTATATGGAATACAAAATATCACAATAATACACAATTTTGGTAAATATCGTTAATATAGCAAATTTTTAATTAATCTTTAATTGGCGACATTTTTATATTGATTAGGTACATGACATTGACATTTGAATTGAACTTCATATTGTATTGTGATTTCATTGTATCTAACTTAATTATTCTTGTTCAATTTGTGTTTGTGACTGTTGTTTGAATGAGATGTCGCAAAGTTGTAAGAAATATTAAACCTAAATATTTGCACGCCTCAATGTAGGCTGAATGTACAGCACTTAAAAATTGTAACCACCTTTTTTGTATACTGCATTCCGCAAATAAATAATTGATTGATTGATTGATTTAGATTATTGTGGTTTAATTAAAGATTAAAGATAGTCTTAGGAAAATCCGCAAGCATCAATTTTAAAATTTATCATCTTTGTATTTGTTAATTTTGTATATCTTTCAATGTAAAATAATTTAAAACTCAAATTTTATTTATTTGTACAACTTTAGCACTTTGCCTCAAACATGACAAATACCTAAACCAAACAACCAGACCTACTTTCGCATCACATACTTTTCACGAAGGACAAAGGGCCTCGCAAAGACCTGCCGCCCGGAGCCTCGCAATGGGTAAGGCCGCCTCTGACTGTAGTTTCCGCACGCTTTAAATCACAGATTTGCAAAGTACTCTACATGGCTCTTTACGCCTGTCACTTTAATCGAACACGTCAAACAATGTCGTCCGCAACTTGTCTATGGGTGGTTTTGTTTGGATATTGTTAACTGGACGTCATCTGCTACTTAAGCATTCTTTGCTGAGAACTGGAACGAACCCAATGGACTGGAGACGCTCAGTCATCGTGCCGTTGTATAAAGGCAAGAAGTCACGCACGGACTGCGCTAGCTATAGGACCAGCAGTATGAGCTGGCTCTAAGTAGTCTAAGAGTTGCTGGTTAATGATATTTTCCATGATGAAAATATGGGAGTTATTGCTATAGGCCGATTAGTTCGGATTCGAACAATCACCTTTTTTAGGGATCGGGTGTACTAAAGCCTCAAAGCGAATAGGAGTAACGACAGAGGCACTTTAGAATCGGAGCTAACTCTGGAGCACACATCTTTAACACAATGGGTGGAATTTCATCCGGCCCGCTCGACTTATGAATGCCCAGGGAGATGAGGGCTCTACGGACAGCTTTTTGAGAGAAATGAATTTCTGGCATAGAGCTCTCATATCGGAGGATGGTCGGCAGTATTCTTCTTCCCTGGTAATCAAGGATCGAGATGGATGCAAAAAGAGATCATCAGGAGATCGGCTTTATCCTTTGCAGTTTGAGACAGCAATAGTTCACTTTGCGTAACGGCAGAAACGAGGACTGACAGAAGTTACCCTGAACAGCTTAGGCGAGAGACTGGAACGCACAAGTCCCGTAGGGCAAGAATACGGTTCCCTCGCCAAATTTGCTAACAAATTCTGACTTTGCTCGCGAAGGAACCCTTCAAAGTCCACGGGGCACCGCAGTACTAGGAATAAAAAGGTCCATATTCTTTAGAATTACATCGGAGACAGCGTCAGCATAGGCGCTAGGATCGTCCAGCGCGAAGTTAACCTGCCCCAGGGGTAGGAGGAGAAGAAAATCCGCAGCCCTTCCCAATCCGCCGACCTAAAGTACTACACACAACCGTAACCTACGAAATACGAACGCTTGTAATACATTTAGCATCAGTCACACGATGCCAGCTCTGGTGCTAAAACAGCAACGCCTTGGGAGCTTGCTGGCGACCTAACTTACACGCAGGAATACAACACCCCTCTAGAAAGTTGTTATTTGGCTGCGGTTTTCTGTGAGGTGGGGGTACTTCTCCGAGGCTGTTTTAATACGCCCAACCTCTCTTAAAAACATCCAGATCAAGACAAATAGACATCTTCATGCACACAAATGATTGTACTGTGTGGCAATCGAACCCACGACCCTTGGTGCCAAAGTAACGTGCGTCTTACATCTGCATCACCGAGTTCTTCACTGTCTAGCCTGTACTTAAACTATACATGATATTATGAACTTCTTCTTCGCATTCTCCCGTTTCTCCATTAAAATTGGAGGGATTCGCTACCTAAGCCTAGAATTTGGCGAGGACACAGATTTTGACAAGGAGCTACTGCCGTCAGACATCCACAACCCAGAGTGAAACCCAGCTCTATCTTAGGTCACACGTCTTTTGAAATTTCTTGGATGTGTGGGTTTCCCCACGATATTTTCCTTCACCGCCCAGCAAGTGATAAATATGTACATGAATCCGAAAACACGAATTAGTGGTACACGCCCCCACCAGGATTCGAATCGCGGATAGGCCGGTTCCTTTTCTATTGGGCTAAAACTGCTCAATATGATATTATAAACTTAACTTAAACTAATTCCACCTCGAGTCGGCGACGTGTAGCGCATGTTGTTAGCCAACCGTCCTCGGAACTTCCGATACACTATTCCCTCCAGCTAGAATTCTTCGCTCATGAAGGTCTCACCACAAACGAATTAAAATGTACTTTCAATATAGCGAAATTCTAATCGCGTGACCCTCAAGGTAAAGTTGGTCTTCTTCTTCACATACTCTTCAACCTCCTTGACCTTTGTAAACTCCTGTGTGGTCTGGAAACATACAACGTAGTCGATGGTGTTTCTACGCGCAGCTGTGATAGTCCGGTCTGCGTAGTGCCGCAGTAGTTGCGGTCGGAGGGCTTCTTCCTCTTCTACCTTTCCACTTTGATGAAGCTCTGCTCATCGCACTGGTCCTGGCGAGGACCCGGCTGCACAGCCTTGCGAGCGGGTTCGCAACGACTTGACTTCTACCGGTGATTCCATAATCAAATTCCTTTTATATGTATATATTTATTAATATTATTATTTCATTTTATATTTATTTATATATACTTTAATTTATCCGTTTTTTAGTCTAATACGAATGAATGCATGTTTTAGATGCGAAAGTGGAAGGATGTGGAAGGTGGTGTGATTAGAAGATGAAGTCAGGAGCCCTAGGAACTGGCGGACGTGCATGAATGGATCTATGAATGTTAAAGAGGCGAGTGAAGTGTGTATGGACCGCGTCTTAGGTTGCTCGGTTCCCTCTGCCTACCCCGTAAGGGACCTGGCGTGAAGATATACATACATACTACGAGTATTTAGATAATAAATATGTGGAATAGTAGAAATTTTGTTCATATTGTATATAGCCTGCCGAGGCTTTCCCAGTATGTGGTTCTTCAAGAAAGGCGAAGAGGTTGTTACAGGGTCGGCAACGCAAGAGTGACATGCCTGGTGTTACAAATTCGCATAGGCTACGGTAACTGCTCACCAGCAGGCAGGCCGTACTCGTGTTTTCCGCCTTAGTGGTATAAAAAAAACTATAGTAAAAGAAATTCCCAGAAAATAATAATAACTTTACACGGTTACAAAAAATGTCTGAAAACAGAGCATCTTAAGTACTGTTTCTGATTCAATGCTTATAACACAAAACTCTTTCGTTTTACTCAAACCAAAAAAGTTTTAATATCAATAAAAGATACGCAATATCATGAATACAAAACGGTACTTCCCTTTAAGAAAAATATACTCGTTTTGCCACAAACGAAAATAATGGAAGAGAATCCTGAAAGACTAGCTATATATATACTTTTGGTTTTGCTACCTTTGCTACTACCCTTCTTTTCTTTTTGGAAATTTGACGAGCCTGGCGTTGAAATGGATAGCGATGCTTAACACCAAGGCTCGTGGGTTCAATTATTTTCTTTTATGCAACTTCGGGAGGCATACAAGCATACGGCCCACCTGATGTAAAGCTGTTACCATAGCCTATAAACGCTTGTAGTACATTAATTATCACTCGCGCGATGCCTCCTCTGCTACTAACACACTAACACAGCAACTCCAGAAGCTTACTGGAGACATCACTCACACGCAGGAACACAACAACCCTCTAAGGAGCTGTTTTTTGCTGCGGTTTTCTGTGAGATACTTCCCCAGACGGGCTGCTTTGATTTGCCCTACCTCTCTTAAAAACATCCAGACCAAGACAACGAGACATGTTCATACACACAAATGTTTGTATCTGACACAGTCGGTATTTGACATAGGTACGCGTCGACGCCGACCTTTCTCAAATAGATACGAGTATAACTACCCTATTATATTTCCATAACATATACATAGTGCATTATATGCAGCGTATCGCATTAATGCACCCGTGTGGTCTAATTTAACTATAAAAGTGTGTGCTTACGACAGCCTGCGCCATGATCAAAGGGGATGGCGTGGGCTAGGAACGTGCAGAGGCGGCAAATAATAAATCCAACATGGTACGGGGGGATACATATTTGTAACTAACTCACCAGACAGACGTTGTCCTTTTTTTTTTTTTTTTTTTTTTTTTTTTTTTTTTTTTTTTTTTTTTTTTTTGTGACGCGGGGAAAAATGCATTACGCACACCACCGGTGCCTGGGTGGCCTCCGGTGGTAGCGTGGGACTCCCCGTCGGCTGTCCGACGGTATACCCACTAAACAACCCCGCGAAATGCCATCGGCCGCGTTGGTGTGGTGCCCCGGATCTGTCAGCAACAGGGCACCACTACGACTGGCCAGCCCCTCAAAAGGGGCCGGACTTCTTCTCTCTAGGGGCCATCCCGGCAAATTGGGACAGCCCCTCCGGCGGCGGGACCATTATGGGGCCAGGTTCCCATCCTGACCCCTAGTCCCACAGGTTAGGGAGGCGGCAGTAGGTGCGCATAGCGCCTACGCCGCACTCCCGTCCGCCGTCTCCGGAGCGGGACAGCCTCCGGATCGTCCTCCCTGTCCCGCTCCGAGGCCTCCTTCTGGGACATGACCGTCTCACAGAAGGAGGCCATCGCCTGCCAGGCTCTGTCACTCCCGAGCATGGAGCGGACCACGCTCGGGAGCGAGAGGTCCGCGCTTCCTAGCGCGGACACCAGATCGCGGCGCTGCCGAGACCACTTGGGACACCGCTCCAGAGTATGCTGAGCGGTGTCCTCGGCCGCGCCACAATCGTGGCAGCCCGGCGTTACCTCCCGCCTCGCGACCCGGTGCAGGTACTCACCGAAGCACCCATGTCCAGTGAGCACCTGCACCATGCGGAAAGTGAGGGGTTTGCGCCGGCGGCGCATCCACGCCTCCAGGACCGGGCGCAGCGCATCCGCAACGCGGACTCCGTACCGCGGCTGCGCCAGGTCCTCCCCCCACCTCCGCATCATCTCCACTTGCCCTCGCTGGCGATACCGCCCCACCTCCACCGACGTGGGGCGCTCGCCGAGACTCCTCCTATCAGCAACGAAGCCGTATACCTCGGCGAGCACCTCCGCCACCAACTCCCAGGGCGGGTCGCCAGCGAGGGCGGTTGCGGCCGTCCAAGCTACCGTACGGTACCCCCTTATCGCCCTCTGCGCTATGACCCGCTGCGCTCTGCGCAGCTGGGCCCTGTTGCGGCTGCAGAGGGCGTCCGCCCATATTGGGGCACCGTACGTGGCCATACTCCGGCAGATGCCGGAGTACAGCCGCCTGCACGCGGCGCTGGGCCCGCCCACATTGGGCAGGAGGCGACCCAGCGCCGCCGCAGCTCTGATGACCCTCGGCCCCAACCGCTCGAAGTGGGGGCCGAAGGTCCATCTCCCGTCCAGGGTGAGGCCCAGGTAGCTCATCTGGGCACTCACCCTTATCCTCTCTCCTCCTATTTGGAGGTGTGCTCCGGGGGGTGGGCCCCGTCTGCCGGTCCCGCGGAAGAGGAGGGCCTCGGTCTTGTCCAAACGGACCCGAAGCCCAAGCCTCTCTATACGGCTGACCACCAGTCCTACTCCGACTTCGGCCAGCCGCGCCGCCTCCACAAAGGTCTTACCCCGGGATGCGACAAGGGTGTCATCTGCATAGCAGATGACACTCATCCCGGGGAGGAGACGGCCCCGCAGGACCCAGTCGTATGCGAGGTCCCACAGAATGGGGCCCAGAACGGACCCCTGCGGGACCCCGCACCCGACAGACCTCCTGACCATACGGCCCCTCGCATCCTCGAAGCACACCTCCCTGTCCTCCAAGTATGCCTTCAGCAGTCTCCCCAAGTACGGAGGCACCTCAAAGTATTTGAGGGCCTCCAGTATGGTACTGTGGGGGAGGCTGTTGAAGGCATTGGCGATGTCCAGCGACACCGCCACCACCACCTTACCCTCGCGCTCCGCATTCTCCGTCACCGACCTTAGGCGCCTAATGGCGTCGACGGTCGACCGTCTGGCCCGGAACCCGAACTGGGCATCCGATAGGCCCGGTCCCGGGCCATCCTCCAAGTGCTGAGCGAGGCGGGAAGCGACAACCCTTTCTAGGGCTTTCCCTGCCTCGTTCAGCAGAACGACCGGTCGAACCGCCGACCCCGAGTCCGGGGGCCGGTCTCCCTTCAACAGAAGGCAGAGCCGGCCCACCCTGAAGGGTCCCGGGCAGCACCCCGACCGCAAGCAGCAGTCGAGGAGCTCCCGGAACCTGTCTCCGAGGTGCACGAGAGCCAACGCTAGCACCTTCCCGTGCACCCCGTCCGGACCCGGCGCCCTCTTCTTGCCTCGGAGGCGGTCAACGACCGCCTCCATCTCCTGGTCGGTGACGGGCGGCGGAGCGCCCTCCTCCTCTCCTCTGGATTCCGACGATCGGGCCATCCTCGGGGGAGCGTAGCCCCGTGGGTTGTCGGGGAAGAGTTCCCCGACAACCCTCTCCAACAGGGCCGGCTGGAGGGTCTCCGTCAGTGGGGCCGACTGAGCGCGGATTTTGTTCCGCGCTCCCCTGTACGGTCGGCCCCACGGGTCCCTGTCTAGGCCCTCCAGCAGCTCCTGCCACGCTCCCTCCTTGGCCCTACTTATGGCCATCTGCAAGGCTCTCTTCTTCTCCACGTAGATGCCGTGCAGATGGCCATCTCTTCCTTCGTCCCGGGGGCGGCGACGCCTGCTCCGAGTGTACGCCCTACGCGCCCCGTTGCAGGCGTCCCGGAGGTCGGCTATCTCCGCCGACCACCAGTAGACCGCCCGCCTTGGAGGCGGACGCCCAACGCTGGGCATGGCCGCCCTGCACACCGCCGTGAAGGCGTCGCAGAGACGACCAGCCCCCTCCTCGGCGTCCAGATCATCCATTGGCGGGAGGCCCCAGCGGCCGACAATGGCCGCCTCCTCTGCCAGTTCCCGGTCGAGCCTGGTGAGCGCCCAACGCGGGAACCGGCTCCGCCACCGGGACGAAGTCGTCGGACTCCCGGGGGCTGGAGACACCTCGAATCTGATATAACGATGGTCCGAGAGTGTCTCCACCCCCGTCTCCACCCTCCAACCCTCCACTCGGCGTGCGGTGGACGCGGTGGCGAAGGACAGATCCACCACCGACCCTCCGTTCCACCGCACGCACGTGTGGACTGTCCCCCTATTCAAGAGGGATAGTCCCGCGGCCAGCGCCCACTCCTCCACCATCCGCCCTTTGGGTTGCGTGGCCGGGTTCCCCCACGCCGTGGACTTGGCGTTGAAGTCACCGGCCACGACAACCTGGGCGGGCGCTAGCCGCCTCACTGCCGACCCCAAAGCGTCGAGCAGCCGCTCCAGGGCCGGCAGGTCGCGGTTCGGGGAGAAGTACACACCGATGATTGCGTACTCTCCCCGAACCGCCGCCACGTAACCCGCTCCCCTCCCCCACACCACGAGTGGGGGGCTGGCGCCAGGCCTCGCGACGATGGCCACGGAACCGTTCAGATCCCCGGCCCAGTTAGGCCGGGAGGGCACGGAATATGGTTCCGCAACCACCGCCACGTCCACGTCCCACTCCGCCATGGTCTGCAGGAAAAGGTCCTGAGCCCCAGCGGAGTGGTTGACGTTGGCCTGCAGGAAGCGAGGATGTCCGGTCATTACTCGGACATCCTAGCCTCCGGCGCCGTCTGTCGCCCACTCCCGCGAGAGATGGGGGGCGTTCTCCCGCGGACGGATGGGGGGTTGCAAAGACGGCCCCCCATCACGTGCGTCGCTTTCCGCCCGGCGTCTGCGCATACGGCACAGCGGGCCTGGGCCGAGCAGGCCGAGGCGATGTGCCCCGGCTGCCCGCACCGGTAACACAGCCGGCTGCGGTCCTCCTTGGAGGGGCACAGCTCCGCTGTGTGCCCCTTCCCCATGCACTTAAAACAATGCATGGGGCGCGCTTCCAGCAGGTGGAGCTGCACCCGGCTCCAGCCCACCCCGATACTGCCCAGCTCGAGCAGCTTCTTCGCTGCCGTCACCGGGCAGCGCATCAGGGCGGAGCTGGAGCTCCGCCAGTCCGGGCGGATTTCGCCCACCCGGACCTGCTCGGGGGTGCAGCCCCCCTCGCGCGCGACCGCAGTCTTGACCCGCTCCGCCGTAGCGGCGTCGTCCAGACCCGTGAGGCGGAACTCCGCACACTTCACGGGCCTGGACACCTCAGCAACGCCGGACAGGGCAGCCGACAACCTGGCTGCCAAGGCGTCAGCCTTCTCGTGACTGGACGAGCCGGGGACTTCGATAAGCCTCGCTCCGGTCGCAGACTTGCGAATCCGGAGCGAGCCGATTCCCAGCTCGCCCAGGTTCACCTCCCGCTCGGCCTTTAAAAGGGCCGAGGCATACGATGCCCCCCCTTGGGCTGCCTCCGGCCGTAACTTCAGAATTACGGCCGTGGAGCCGGGGAGCACCACCTTGGGCTTTCGGCCCTCCTCCTTGCCTGCGGGAGTGTTGGCTGACGCCTTGGATGGCGCTGGCCTCGCAGGAGTCGCGGGGGCCGCGGTTTTCCGCGGCTTGCGGCGGACCACGTCGGTCCACGACGCCTCCTTAGGGACCTCGGTGGCCCCTGCCGCTGTCGACGGCGTCGCCGCGGCCCTAGATGTGGACGGGCCGAAGCTCGTCCACGTCTCCTCGCTGGCACCAGTTCGGCGGGCGGGACCGATTTTTGCGGCCCGCCTCGCCCGAGGGCGCACATCGAGCTCGGCCGGCCGGGTCGCCTTCTGCGGTACCGGAGCCGGTCGTCCCGCGCTCTCGATGGCCGTTCTTGCGGCCTTGGCCACCGCAGACTTGTCACCCGCCAATGGCGGGCGGGTGACCGCAGAAGGAGGCAGCCGGGACTCCAGCTCCGCGAGCCGTCCGTCTACAAGGTTGCCGACGAGCCGGGCGATGTTGGATTCCAGAGCCTGGAGATCAACCGGGCCCGTCGGCCCCTGCGCCCTCCTCTCCTTCCGGAGCTCCTCGAACTCCCGGCGGTGCGCATGCACCTCCTCCCTGAGGGAGGCGACCTGCCTCTGCAGCCGTGCGTTATCGGCGCGGAGGCGGTGGGTCTCCTCCGCCTCCGTGCGCACCACCAGGGTCTCGAGGATCTCTCTGATCCCGCCCGCAGCCTTCGCTATTTTAGCGGCGTACCCCCCCTTGAGGCTCGCCGACTTGCCGGTGAGGTCGAGGATAACGCCCAGCATCTCCTCGCCCCTCACCATGAGCTCATCGGCTCCCCTCTCAATTGGGCACCCCGCATTCCCCTCAGGTCAGACAGACGTTGTCCTGTCTTAGCTATGAATATTCAATTCGAACTGGAATAAATAATGAAATAAATATTTCAAAAACGTAGTATATATGTAGTACGAAATATATGCGAATAATGTATTTTAATTATAATTGAGTGTATTTAATGTATAATTGAATTTATGTGTACTTAATAATGATAATGCTAATTTTTGAACAATATTGAGCGCATTGGATTTATCTGTAAGGCTCAATATTGTATGTAAATAATAAATAAATAAATAGTGTTTATTGTAATGCTTTTATACACAACATTGATACTTTGTTTTTCCTGGCGCGTATTTTTTTTTTTTATACAACGTCGGGAGGCATTCAAGCATACGGCCCACCTGATGTAAAGCAGTTATCGTAGCCTATTAACACTTGTAATATATTAAGTATCGCTCGCACGATGCATCCTCTGCTGCTTACACAGCAACTCCTTAGAAGCTTACTGGTGACCTCACTCACACGCAGGAACACAACAACCCTCTATGGAGTTGTTATTTGGCTGCGGTTTTCTGTGAGGTGGAGGTACTTCCCTAGACGGGCTGCTTTGATGCGCCCTACCTCACTTAAAACATCCAGACAAAGACAAACAGACATGTTCATGCACACAAATGTTTGCCTTGTGTGAGAATCGAACCCGCGAGCGTTGGTGTCAAAGTCGCGTCATTCACGACTGAGCTCGGTGGAATGACGCGACTCAAATATGGGGACAGCTAATTTTACAATACAAATTATTATCATTTCTTCTTACATTTCAGTATTTCTATCTATCTATAGCTATATGCACGGTATATATACACGATAACCACTATACATCAGGCGGGCCGTATATTTTTCAACGTTGTATAAAAAGTGCCAAGCTACTGGCCAAGATGCTACATCTAGCTTGGCAACTTATTTTTTTTTGTAACTAGCCTTTTTAGGGTTCCGTACCCAAAGCGTAAAACGGAACCCTATTACTGAGGCTCCGCTGTGCGTCCGTCCGTCCGTCCGTCCGTCTGTCACCAGGCTGTATCTCATGAACCGTGATAGTTAGACAGTTGAAATTTTCACAGATGATGTATTTCTATTGCCGCTATAACAACAAATACTAAAAAATAAAATAAAATAAATATTTAAGGGGGCTCCCATACAACAAACGTGATTTTTTTGCCGTTTTTATAGATAATGGTACGGAACCCTTCGTTCGCGAGTTCGACTCGCACTTGGCCGATTTTTTTTATATCACTAAGGTGCCAATGAAGCATACGGCCTGCCTGATGGTAAACAGTCACCTGTAGCCTATGGGCATCATGGAGCGACTGCCGTCAGGCGTCTACAATCCAGAGGGAAAACCAGACCTTTCTTAAGTAAGATTACACGTCTAATGAAATATAATTTCTTGGACGTGCGCGTTTCCTCACGATGTTTTCCTTCACCGCCGAGCAAGTGACAGTTACCAATATTTACATTAATTCGAAAACACGTGTTTAGTTGTACATGCCAAGATACTTTGGCCTACGAATAAATAACTTTGGCTACTTTAATGTAAATTCAACTTGATTTGACAAATTGAAGGTAGGGCGTATCAAAGCCCGTTTGGGGAAGTACCTCCACCTCACAGAAAACCGCAGCTTATGTTCCTGCGTGTAAGTAGAGGTGACATCATGCGAGTACATACTGTATTGCAAGTGTTCATCGGCTACGGTAACCGCTTTACATCACCGGTGGGCCGTATGCTTGTCTTTGTTTTATACAACGTTGGGAGTCATACAAGCATACGGTCCACCTGATGTAAAGCGGTTACCGTAGCCTATGAGCTTGTAATATATTAAGTATCACTCGCGCGATGCTTCCTCTGCTGCTAACACAGCAACTCCTTAGGAGCTAACTGGTGACCTCACTCACACGCAGGAACACAACAACCCTCTAGAGAATTATTATTTGCTGCGGTTTTCTGTGAGGTGGAGGTACTTCTCCTGACGGGCTGCTTTGACGCGCCCTACCTCTCATAAAACGTCCAGACCAAGGCAAACAGACATGTTCATGCACACAAATATCTGTGTTGTGTGGGAATCGAACCCACGAGTGTTGGTGTCAAAGTCGCGTCATTCATGACTGCGCCACCGAGTTGGTATGCCTGTAGTACAAAACAAACTAGTTGAGAATACGCAAGCTTGCATTGCGAGAGGAACACCTGGCTCGTCAATTATATAACAATTCACAATTTTGACCATGTTCCTTAAGAGATAGGAACGGTGTTCCTGAACATTCCTATTCTACTTTTTTATGTTGACAAACACACAGACAAACGCGCGGACAAACGCATAGACAAACATAGAATTCATATAGGAACGGTGTTCCTGAAAAGCTTATCTAAATTTTTTTAGGTCTACGTTATCAACCCGAGGTCTTCGCCCTGCGAAGGGCCTGCGTACAGTAATAGGTGTTTAGCGGAGCGCCGCTCGCATAATGTGGGGGTATCTGGAACTCACCATGTCCTACTAAGACTTAGAGAGGCTTTATTTTTTAACAGTGCTATTTTGATCACGTTTTTCAGGTCGACACTGGACTATGAAATGGAATCTAAGGAACTGAATATAAATTACAACTAATTGAAGAGTCAACGATACAAGAGCAGTGATAAGATATACGTAGTATAAAAGAAATCCACTTTCTTTTTATACTACGATGGATAGCAAACAAGCATACGGTCCGCCTGATGTAAAGTTTGATGTAAATTTTAGGGTCGGCAACGCATGTGTGCAAATGTTGCACACATGCGTTGCCGACCCTCGTGTTGCAAATGTCCATAGGCTACAGTTAATGTTTACCATCAGTCACACCGTATGCTTGTTTGCCACCTTGGTGGTATATAAAAAAGCTGTTTCCGTGGCATATGATCGCTAGCAACGAAAAGAATGCCGCCAGCGCGTAGCCACCCCCGCTGTCAACACAGCAACTCCTCATCTTCTGGCGACCTCACTCACTCGCAGGAACACAGCAAACCTTCAGGGAGTTGTTATTTGGCTGCCGTCCTCTGTGAGGCGGAGGTACTGCCCCAGTCGGGCAAACGTCGTGCCCTATTCCTCTTTCGCCAGAGCCTCGTCTGTTGATAAGCAACCACGTGCAGGTGAGGTTGGCTTTGGCTCTAAAGCCGTGTATCCACTGAGCAACTTTTGACGCGCAACACGTGACGCTCAACATGTTCGGCAACGTTGCACGACAGCGCGCGACGTTGCCAGATGGCGCGCAACATGACGCGCGGCTTATTGTTTGTGTCGGTGCAACATGCAGTTGCGCATCATTCGAGTAAACTTACTAAAAGTTCCATTATCCATACGGAGTTCACTGAACACATTCTATTTATTTTTAAGTCATTTCTAAACCACCACCGTGGTTTTTAGGGTTCCGTACCTTAAAAGGAAAAACGGAACCCTTGTAGTATCACTTTGTTCTCCGTCCGTCTGTCTGTCTATCTGTGTGGGTAAAGCAACCAACCTGAAATTAATATCAAATACTCAAGTCTGTAATCCTTTCGAGCAGTGAAAAAATCAAACTTCTATGTCAACACAATCAAAAGATACGGCTGTTTATGTCTCGTATATGCGCATATTTTCACACTCGCAAAGGAACAAAACCTATATACGGAAAGTTGACCTAGAATCATGAAATTTGATAAAATTATAATATATACATATGTATATATATATCAATTTGACTGCGTACACACCAAAATGTAGTGTTTCCTCTTTTAATATCTCAGCGAGTCTACTGACCAATGATAGGATATTTTAACCAATAAGATGATAAGTGACGTCATGTTGATCCGCGAACTAGCCAATAACAGCTGCGGGTTCTACTTTTCTACTGTACCCCCCGTACCCATAGCGCTGAGATGTTTTTCTACGCAAAATCGTGTCTTAGGTTATTTCCTTAATGTTCTCTGGGTTCTTTACTGTCACCATTTACCAAACAGAAAAAGCCGTAAAAAGAAACTACGGTTTGCCATTGATCGGTAGGCATGAGAAATTATAAGACAATAATGCAAGCAGCGGATTACAATTTGTGATCAATGGATCCAGAGAATTTCTTGCTAATCAGGAACACCGTTCCTATATGAATTCTACCTATATGTTTGTCTGTGCGTTTGTGCGTGCGTTTGTCTGTGCGTTGGTCTGTCGCTTTTTTTCGAATATTCGAATTTTGACTTCAGATTCGGATTCAGCATAAAAAAGTAGAATAGGAATGTTCAGGAACACCGTTCTTATCTCTTAAGGAACATGGACAAAATGGCCGCCAAATTAAAAAATTAAAATTGAATTATTATATAACTGACGAGCCAGGTGTTCCTCTGGCAATGCAAGCTTGCGCATTTTCAACTGGTTTTATATGTAGATATTATTTCTTATCTAAGTTCATTTGCAGCCGTTTTTCTCGTTCTGGAAGTCGACTATAGTTATTACTTTGCAAGATATGTTCGTTATTTCTTATTTTAGTTGCTATAGTTTTACCACAATCTATGAAATTACTTCACGCGAATCTCCCATAATATTTACCATTAAATAGGTAATATGAATACCAGTCTAAGATGTTTTTTGTAGTTTTAGATACGTCGTACACGCTCTAGAATAGCAATACGAAAGTAAGGTAGTTACTCAAGGCATATTTAGTTGGCCACGCTCTCGCGTCGCGCCTATACGTACTTCGCCACAAAGCATACACGTCTTTATATATATATATATATATATATATATATATATATATATATATATAGCAGTGTCATAATATATAACTGTACGTAGAAATAGTACTACTTGCGTCATTTTAAAATACAATAATGTTGGTGTATAACGTGTCTACCTTTTGATACGTCGTTGATAACAGTAGTCGGACCGTGTAAGACAGTAAAAGAAAATCACGCTTTGATTTTACATATACTAATTTTGGAAAGAAACTTTGAACGGCATCATAATGAAGACCAACGAATTGATTCCATGGACAAGATCGTAGAATTGATAAGGGCCAATTTTAGCCGACGAGGTTGTTTACCTATTTAAGAAAAATGTAGTACGAGCAAACCTGTTACATGAAAATAATGGCGTCGTCTTAAAATTTATTATACCTACTGACGAATGGCAAGACGTGTTTTCTATTTACAGTTGATTCTAGAAGTGTAAATGGGAGACGGTGTGGAGTTTGTCACAAATAGATAATTCGAAAAAAGTAGGTAGGTACCTACCTCATGTAATATGTTTGAAAGTTTCTAGTGTCCAACGAACTATTACTTTCATCCCATCGTTAGCAAAAAGAGCGCGAAATATTTTCTCTTTTTCAAGTGTCATTTGAAAAACTCCTCCGCGTTTGTTTATGGTTCGATGCATTTTGAATTGACAGGTAGTTTTGTATTTAGAAGTCGAACAATGTTGCCATACTGGATAAAATCAACCTACGGATTACTAGCATATTTTTATTCGAGGAAAATTTATAAATTTGTTCATTACAAGTCCTTTAAAGTATAAATAATATTAACTTATTTGTAAGAGCTGTGCTAGTCTAGTGGATAAAGAACCAGATTATTAATCGACGAGTCCTCGTTCGATTCTTGGTGTAGTGATATCCCACAAAATTCTTGTTTTCTTATTTAGGTACGTATTTGTTATTATCAATTTATCAATGCCCAACAGTGAAGGAAATTATCGTAAGGAAACCCGCACGTTCTCGTATATGTATATTTCGAAAGACGTGTAACCTTACCTAAGAAAATTCTAATTTACACATTGGGTTGCGAAGGTCTGACGGCAGTCAAAATCAACATCTTTGCCAAATATTTAGGCATAGGGAGCTGCCCCTAGGGGTTGAGAAATGGGATAACGCTAGAAAGAAGAATGTTGACTTATTAATGTGTTTCATACCTTGTTAAATTTAATTTATAGTTATAGGAAACTAATCCCAGGCAACAAACAACAGTCAAAAAGTTTTAAAGTTTCCGTACCCAAAATACCAATAAAAATGAACTCAACTAAAAATTAAATCCGTCCGTCTATCACTGAATTTTTTGAACCGTAAATACTTATCTACCGAAATGAGTATTTACGGTTCAAAAAATTAAATTTTAAATATTCAGAGTTTGTATTAATATGACCGCTACAATAACAAATAATATAAGTTAATATGGATTCCCTATTTAAGAAACGTGTTTTTTGACATTTTTGTGCACGGTGATACCTTCGTGCCTGAACCTGACTCGCGGTTGACCATTTTTTTATATAGACTATTGGTCTTGGATAATTGCTAAATGGAATAAAAACTTCTTCTATAATCTTCAACTGTACAATAAAAATGTTAACAAAATCAATTTATTACATTAGTTTCCTTCAAAGTAATTTACAATTAGATTATTCAATCTACCAACTACAAATATAAAATACTGCCAACATAACTATATAACTATAACTATATAACTTAAATATTAATTTTCGTTTAGTACCTATTAACACAGGTTTGTTAATTTAATTTATCATTCATATTAACTGCCCTTCTGTAAATTTAAAGTAATAACTGAAAGCCACATGACGCGGTCCTAAATAAATGTGATTGACGTGAATTATAAAATAATTGCAATTATAGTAACTTCGTAGAAAGTGTAGTGAGTCACTGACACCGCTGTCCGAGTTTCTCTGGGCTTTCGAGGGTCCATCTAGTGAGTGGCGAGGCACAGCATGCCGAAATTAACATCAGCTTATGACAGTTATGGCAGGAGTCCGTCCTTCTTCTGTAATAACCCAGTTCTAAAAATCCTTCCAGATTTCATTTCAATAGCCCATTTTTTCCGACATATTCGGAATAGTCCTAATACCTGCAGTTTATGGGTATTTTGTCTCATTGACATCCCCTTTAGCAGGTCACAGCGGGTGTAATACATTACATCAATCTTTTCGAAGGGGCCTCTATGTGTTGGATTTATATCCCCGCGAACGTCTATCAAATGACCGTGGTAAACGTTTTAAAATTTAAATGCTTACTTTTTTAATGCACGGGCGCACTAAAAGTAAGCATTTTAAATATTCCAATTTTATCTTCAGCATTTGTGTTTAAATTATTCAAGTATATGTTCATAATAATGTCTATTTTTTTGTTACAATATCTATTCAATGTTACAAAATGTTAAGGCTTTATCTTCCTAGCATTATCCCGTTTCCTAATTAAAGAGAGGTAGGGCGCATCAAAGTAACCCGTCTGGGAAAGAATTTCCACCTCACAGAAAATCGCAGCCGAGGTGAATGAGGTCACCAGTGAGGAGCTCACACGATGTCACCTCTGCTGCTAATACAGCAGCTCCTAATGAGCTGCTGTATCAGAGCCGCAGAGGCGGCATTGTGCGAATGATACTCAATGCCAGCGTTCACAGGCTACGGTAACCACTTTACATTATGTGGATCGTATGTTTGTATGCCTGCCATCGTTGTATAATATAAAAAAACGGGTTGCACTCCGGGAGTGCCGGCAGAAGTGAAAACTTGAACATTAACATTGTGCATTTTTGAATATTTTAGAATGGTTAGGGAATAATTGCGCACGAATTGCTTTATTTATCAGTATAAAAGTACTATCTGTATATGTATGTGATAAAATACAATATACATTTATTGCGCTATCGAACATAAACATGTCAATTTATATTACATTAAAAATTTAACACTTCAGAACTATTACAATTATTTTACATTAAAAAGTTAATCTCTCAGAAAAATCAACTTGCATCCATAATTTCAACGACTCTTTCACCGTCATCATTACCAGCATCATCGTCGCCAATCTCTAAAACTCAAACACACGCACACACGCTTACACCAATCAGCGATGTTGATAAACTACGTTGGACGAAACGCGTAAGCGCCAAGAATTTCATGGCGCTTACAACGTTTTGGCCATTACAATAATAAATAATAATAAAAAGGGCATAACGCCGCGAGTAACATCACTGAAAGCGCAGCACACCTCTCGACACCCCTGAGTCACTCACATCGGTGCTGCCCCCGGCCGACTTTCTCTGGCATTTCGGGGGTCCATCTAGTGAGTGGCCAGCCACCGCCTGCCGAAAGTAACATCAGACATTATAGTTATGGCAGGCGTCCGTCCCTCTTCTGCAATAACCCGGTTCTAATAATACCTCCAAATCCCATTTTAATAGCCTACTTTTTTCCGACATATTTCCAATAGTTCCAATACCTGCCGTGACCTGTTCATTGGTATATTCCCATTGATATCCCCTGGAGCGGGTCACGGCGGGAGTACAACATTACATACAGTCTTTTCGAAGGGGCATCTACGCGTTGGATCCTTATCCCCGCGCACGCCTATCAAATGACAGGCATTTAATACCCGTGACTGGAAATAAATTAATAATAATAATACCTATTTCTTTTTTTATAACACATACTTGATGGTCCTAAAACCGACTAAGATTTCCTATTGGTACAATCTATACTAATATACGAAGCTGAAGAGTTTGTTTGTTTGAACGCACTAATCTCTGGAACTATAATCGGATTCGAAAAAATATTTTTACATTTTGTAGCCCACTTCTTGAGAAAGGTTATAGGCTATTCAACATCACGATACGGCCCTTAGAAGTCGAGAAAAAAAAACAAGTGTGCTTTAGATCAACGACCGAAGTAAGACTTCTTTAGCTCCATAGTGTGATAAGTGTGATACAGACAATAGGCCTGCACTGTGTCTTAGATATACGAAACTTATCTCGCTATTAGAGAAAGAGAGAAAGGAAATGTGTGCTCGCACCTCTCTCTCTTGCCCCTACAGTAATATACAAAACGCAAATGTCTCTCTTTCTATCTTCATTAACTTAAATCTCCTTCTCAACTTCCGTTCGCCTCGCCCGATCACACTTTTCGTAACGCTCTCATCACGCATTTACTAGCTTACTCCCCAAGTCAAGCGTGCGTAAAGAAGTTTTATTTCAAAAAGAAAAAGCTGTCTCTACGGGATACCGGAATAGGTGCAAGCAAAGTAGCGAAGTCCCGAGGTTCAGCTATTAACATATTTTGTTTTGAAATTACATGCCATATGTAATATGGCTAATGTCATACATTTCTATCACATTAACATTATTATTCATTGCTGAAAGTATGTTTACAGTCTTAAAATTTTCAATGTACATTGAAATAATTTGTACCTACATAAAATGAAACGATTTCATTCAATGCTCGTGTGTTTTTATTATGACACGTACCTTTTAGGCAAAGATACCATCGCATGTTTTTCACCTCACAAATTGAATGAATGTTAAATAAATTACTCATAAAATCCAACTGCTTTATTTCTTATATCACCATCACAAGGGCAAATTAAATCCGGATAAGGGTCAGTATTAAATTACCTATGTACTCATATCCTTCCATATCCATCATCAAAATTGACACCCTGCAGAAACACGTTGATATGACTTCGTTGAAATAGATTACACAGAAATATTTTTGTTGATATTTAAAACACTGGGAGGCTGAAACCAAAAAAAATCATAACTGTATTTGTATTTGTAAATTGATCAAGCCAGGAAGCTCCATATAACTTATATATAATACGAACGTTTGTACATAGTACTCCTTGTCTTATAAGCGTTTATAAATAATTGGAATGGCTTGTCACCAGTTGGTATAAAAAAAAACTTTCACTAAAATTGGAGATATTAATTCTAAACCCTAACTCATGCCACTGCAGGGATACGGGTCTCCCTTCAACTGAACGTGTTTAGAGTGTACTCCACCATACTATTTAACCACGGATTGACGGAGACCAATATTTTCAAGTCGCCCAAAGGCCACTGACTCAGTTTAATGACTGTTATCTATATAAATTAATTGGTAAATAATAAAATTAAAGGAGCTAGTATTTTCTCACAGGCAGATGATACTGCCTCGGTATTTTCGGGTAAAAATGCACTAAACTACACTTTACTAAATATTTGGTCGTTGTAGTGAACGAATGGCTATCATGACATTCCCAAATTAAGTTAATTAATAAGAGTCAATGAGCTTTAGCTAAGCTAAGAATTTTCAGGTACGTAACCACGAAAAAGCTGTTGCATCAAATTTATGTGGCACTAGTTCAATCAGTGATAGGATATTGCACCCCCATTTGGGGTAGTGCAACCAAAACCTAGTTTCTAGAAGTAGAAAGATGTCAACTGTGGCTCTTTAAAGTTATATTATTTACCCTATCAGACTTCATACTAAGGAGCTCTATAACATCTGTAAGTTATTAATAGTGAAACAACTGTACATATATAAGGCAGTTATACAATTACACAAGTACCTACCTTTGAAGGGTACTACTGTATCAAGAAGACGAAAACGCGCAGTGGCCATTAAGTATATTACTAAAACTAAAAATGGTAAACATCAATACAAAATCTAATCCGCTCACCTTTATAACCGTCTGAATAATATATTGAATTTCCATCAACTTAATACACACGAGTGTAAAAAAATACTTCACAAACGTTTAATATCCCTAAGTTACGATCTCAGAGAGGCACTTTTAACATTTGATATAAATCTATCGACTACAGCTGTAATCGACGGCTTAACGTGCCCTCCGAGCACGGAGAAGTTCGAGATAGATAAACCAATCAATAGACATGCTGCGATCGATATTGCTTATTTTGCGTGTTCGGTTAGGATGTTATCTGCATAACAGGTTATAGCACTTATGTAGTATATTATGCAGTAATACAATTCTAGCGCTAGGCCCGATCTACTTGTATTGCTTTTATATATATATATTTTATACTACGTCGGGAGGAATACAAGCATACGGCCCGCCTGATGTAAAGCGGGTGCCGTAGCCTATTAACGCTTGTAATATATAGTATCACTCGCGTGATGCCTCCTCTGCTGCTTACACAGCAACTCCTTGGAAGTTCGGTGATGTCACTCTCATGCAGGAACACAACAACTCTCTAGGGAGTTGTTATTTGGCTGCGGTTTTCTGTAAGGTGGAGGTACTTGGCCAGACGGACTACTTTGATGAGCTCTACCTCTCCTACCTAAAATAATAAGTATTTCATTTAAACAAAGCTAAAATATCCCTGTATCGATAATAGCCTGCTACTAGGCCAGGTCCGATGAAAAGCTTTATCTGACTAAGGATAGTTAGGTTTGATAAGATAAAGGAGGAGCAGACTGAACGACACATTCATGAAGTTCCAACTACATTTATCATCATACTTGTTATATTACGTTTTATTAATGGAGTCACAATCTTACTATCGGACCCTGGCAACATTTTTGAATACCACAGACAAACTCAGAGGCGGGAAATGCTTTTAAGTACGCATTTCTAAGCACACAGGGATTTTTCTTCAGTTCGCTTCGTTCTGAATGACTTCATAGTATGAGGGCTCTTTACGGCTTTTTCCATATTATTTTTACATAGTTTATGGAGAAAGAAGCATTACGCAGCTTCCTTTGCCTGCCGAGCTGGTAATTGTAAGAAACATTTTGCTTTTTTGCTTGTCTATTCACAGTCGAGTGCTGTTAAAGATTTTATACTTTTTTATCTTTCTTTTCATAACTTCTTCTTTATCGTTATGATAATATGTAATAAATTCGCTGTTAGGTCTCTTCTTGTAAATTGTATTCGATTCTATAATCATTTGCCTGAAACAGTTCTGTCATTTTATCTAAATGACGAAAGATAAAATTCTTTATTTACCACTGGGCCCTCGCGGGCACTTAAATACGTCTTACATTTTGAGAAATATAATTTTAGTTTACTCGTACCCTATTTAATTCTCTCATGTTGCTATTTTTCTTATTTAATCTGCTAGCATTTATGAAATGATCATTCTTTGGCGAAGAAGAAATGCCGAAAGAAACTTGCCAAATTAGGTCTATACTTAAAATATCAATTAGATAGGTGTTACAATAAATTCATATCAGCATATTGGTACAATAATCATGTCAAATGGTAGAATTAAAGAGAAAAGATTGTCTGTGCCGAATTATTTTCAAATATCTTTGTCAGTTACATTTTCATCAATTCGATAATAAGCCTTTTAACAAAAAGTATTTTTTCCGACAATTTATTATAGAATTAAATACAATTTACGAGAAAATTTACCAGTCCCACCCAGCTGGTTACCGGCATACACAACTTTTTACTACTTTTGGCTGAAGTTTGAAAACGACTTTTAATTTTTACAGACATACGAGTACATTATGCTATCATAAATATATTGAGAAGTTACAGTGAGGATGTTTATGTCTTTGAACCTACTGTTTGTCTTGTCTGTTTGTCTTGGTGTGGGTGTTTTTAAGAGAGGTAGGGCGCATCAAAGCAGCCCCACAGAAAAACCGCAGCCAAATAACAACTCCTTTGAGGGATGTTGTGTTCCTGCGTGTGAGTGAGGTCACCAGTAAACTCCTAAGGAGTTGCTGTGTTAACAGCACAGGCAACGCTCAAGATACTTCTTGTATTGCAAGCATTCATACACTATGGTAACCACTTTATATCAGGTGAGCCGTATAGAAAATATACATTATGAGTTGTTACTCAAGTAAGTAATGCATTATAAGCGTTCATTATAAGCGGCTACGAAAATCGCTTTATATCCGGTAGGCTGCATGCTTGTATGTCTCCTGACGTTGTATAAAAAAATCGGCCAAGTGCGAGTCGGACTCGCACACGAAGGGTTCCGTACCATTATCTATTAAAACGGCAAAAAAAATCACGTTTGTTGTATGGGAGCCCCCTTAAATATTTATTTTATTCTATTTTTTAGTATTTGTTGTTATAGCGGCAACAAAAATACATCATCTGTGAAAATTTCAACTGTCTAACTATCACGGTTTATGAGATACAGCCTGGTGACAGACGGACGGACGGACAGCGGAGCCTCAGTAATAGGGTTCCGCTTTACCCTTTGGGTACGGAACCCTAAAAAGAATACGATAATGATAACGGAAACACGAATTTAGTGGTACATGTCCACACCAGGATTCGACCAAGGACCTCAATACAATTTTAATACTAAATTATCGTGTAGGCAGAATGGTAATTTCAGGCATTCAATATTGAAAAATCAATCTCAGTTACGCTATGTCGTCAAAACGTATAACTGATTGAATTTACATCCAGCGTATGCAGGTATTTCAGGATTTTTCACACACAGCAAGGGCAATTGATGAATTTTGACGGGGCGGCGCCGAGAATAAAAATTCTGTCCTTTGTCGAACGGTTGGCTCAAAAAAGGTTTTGTGACTTTGTTAATTTTCACTTGCCACTCCGTTCACAACTAGCGAATGCCTGCGGGTTTATACATACTGTTTGTTGATTTATTTACTGTTTTACAGAAAAGTACATGCTTCGCTTAATTCACGGCTTAAGTATCCAGTTCTATACATAATTGACGCTCCTTTGACACCAACGCCAAGACTACTAATTTTGAAGTTATACTTCTTTAGGCGCGTTATGAAAAAATGATGCGAGTGAAATTTTTAGATGCGCGCGCATCACTGTAACACAAAAGTAACAGGTTAAAGCTGCTAAATGTTTCACGGTATTACCGGTAGATGGCGCTATAGTTAAAAATGTATAACATTTGTACTTGACACTTGACTTGTATATAATACATTCCATAAACATCGCCGCTACTACTTGAAAGACGTTTTTTTAATTTTACTCCAATAACCCTTCTTATAAATTAAAATATTATTATTTAATATAATTAATACTAAACATTATTAAATTATTAATGTTAAATTTTTATTTAATGATGCCAAAGAAGTACACGCACCCATTTTATTTTACTTACTTACGTTTCTAACCCAGGTTCGATCTCCACACAGAACAAACATTTGCGTGCATGAACATGTCTGTTTGTATTGGTCTGGGGTTTTCTGTATGTCATAAGTATTTACAAAAAAAATGTATTTACGTTTGATATCAGTTGTCTAGTACCCATAACACAGGTTTCGCTTACTTTGGGGCTAGATGGCGCTGTGTAGTTTGTCCGACACTATTCTTTTATAACATTGCATAGAGAGTATACGGAACATTAATGTCGAAGTATAATAAGTAAGCTCTGCTTACCGGCAAGTTCGACGAGCTCGGTGACGCAGTTGTGAATAACGCGACTTTGACACCAACGTTCGTGGGTTCGATTCCCACACAGGACAAACATTTGTGTGCATGAACATGTCTGTTTGTCTAAGTCTGGGTTTAAGAGAGGTAGTGCTGTTATATTCCTGAGTGTGAGTAAGGTCACCAGTAAGTTGCAGTGCTAGCAGCAGAGGTAGAATTGTGAGCGTGATACTTAATGTGTTGGAATCGTGTATAAACTACGGTAACCGCATTACATTAGGAAGGCCGTGGCCGAGCTAGTCTTCATCTTCTAAGCTATTATCCCGTTATCCCAGTTCTTAATCCATTAGGACAGGCGGGGTCCGCTAACTACGACTAAGGATTTGGCGAAGGTACAGATTTTTATATGAAGCGACGACCGGCAGACCTCCACAACCCAAAGGCAAACCAGACCATTCCTAGGTTAGGTTACACGTCTTTCGAACATGCGGGTTTCCGCTCCATGTTTTCTTTCACCACCAATCACGTCACTGGCTTAAAAAGTAAAGCTTTAAAAAGTTTCATTTATGTAATTAAACTTTAATTAAGTATATACAGCAAAGTCTATTGTATTATTATTAAAGACTTTCAGAAAGAAGATCGTCTGAAAGAAAGTGTTGGTGTCAAAATTAGAAGGGGCGTGCTCCGTTGGTTCCGACATGTAGAAAGAATGCAGGAAGAAAAAAAATACAGATATACAACGCGAAAGTGGAAGAATGAAGGATGTAGTGTCGGAAAAAGGCCAAGGCTTACCTACCATGACCAAATTGATCGTGTTTTATAAGAAGATGATATCAGGAGACTTAGAAACCGGCGACCGTGCATGAGAAGAGCAATGAATGATAAGAAGCGAGTGAGGTTTGTTAGGATCGAGTCATGTGGCGCTCGGTTGGTGTCAAAGTGGCGTCATTCACGACTGAGCCACCGAGCTCGTCAATATGTAAATAGGGAAAGCGTAAATGTATTTAAAATTATTTCGTTGTGGTACTTACTTGAATATTTATAGAGATAAAACAAATGGAAAAATCGAAATTGGTTAACTCCGCATTATTCCTAACCTCAAAAATATTTCATCTAATAATTACTTAAAGCGACTTTAACAAAATTATACCAGTATGCGATCATTTTCCTTACATTTAAATCTCTTAAATCCACTCTTAATGATTTGCAGAGGCAATGTAATAGAGTTTATGATAGGTCCAACCCAGCATCGGAATTGGCCGATATTCTTTAAATAATCATTAGACTAAGCTGCATGCCTTCAATACATTTGCCTGTTATGACGGCAGCACGATAAATTTCAGTTCCTGCCTGAAAACTGCCTACCTGCCTGCTTTGCCTTCATTACGAAGAGTATTGCCAAGACGTTCATCCAATCGCTTTGCAATCACGTAATGAAGCCGCGTAGGAATAGTTACTTAGGTATTTTTAATAAACAAAAGATATGTTACAGCTATTCACTAAAATTTGCCTACGTACGTACCTATCCTCACATTATTGCCAGTATACAAAAAAGTGTCTATGGGCTGTGTAACAGTTCCACATCAGGCGGGCTGAATAGTTGTTTGCCAGACGACGGAGTATAAAAGTGTCCCTATCACACTTTTCGTAACGCATTCGCCAGCTTACCAATCATTATATCGTTTGCTATGGCGATAAAATAAATATATTTTCTGTTTTGGGTATCCTATCCTGATTCATAACTACGACTTGTAATTAAAAAGTACTTCATATCACGCTTTTACTGTTTCAAGTGTCCCTTGAAAAATTCACCAATGGTCAAGCAAATAAATATTTACAATGTTATAAACTAACAATTTTATTTTATACACATAATAAATCATTTGCCGTTGAATTTTCAACTCAAGCTCTTAAGACAATAACTTCAATCTAAGTTTTTTGACTGCTCGAAATGTTGTAGAGATGCTAAAGTTGTACTTCGTATGTAAAAGTATCTACTGCTGAAATTTCGACGTTAGTCTAAAGGAATAAAGTTGTATGCTGTAGTAAATGTATGCAATGTGGTATTCATATGAAATGACCCGTAACCCCTCGCAATCGAGCGAGCATAGACAGAACAATTACCCTTTTTACTAGAACTGCCCATAGCGGTCATAGTTTTGTTAGATTATGGATTAAAATTACAAGAAGTGGCACGTAGGTAACATAGTCGGGCAGAAAATGCATCTAGGAGGCAAGTGTACCTTTCCAATCTTGAAAATCAAGTACCTAACTATAAAGTTATTTATTTATTTACTATTCGGGAATCTAACAGCTTAATATATATAAGTATTATAAAATTTGTAGCATTATCGCTAATAACAAAACTCCACTAATGTGTAGTCAAGTAGTGATATTATTATATTATAGTGGAAAATATAAAATACAAGTATTTACTTTGACCAAAACTTAATATAAATCCTTTAGAATATCATGTGCTCCTTAACTAGACTAAGCCTGTCTCATAAGACCCACCCGCGTACAGTATCCATATTATTTTTCTGCAGCAATTATGGAATCTTAATTATACTAATCTATATATATAAAACAAAGTCATGTTAGTTATACCATTTATAACTCAAGAACGGCTGGACCGATTTTTATGTTTTATAGAATAGAATAGAATAGAATACTCTTTATTGCACCAATAACAAATACATACAGAACACGCGCAGAACAAGAAAACAAATGTACAATAGGCGGTCTTATCGCTAAAGCGATCTCTTCCAGACAACCATGACACGAAAAAAACATACATATATAAAAAGTAGGTAGGTGGCGCATTTAAGCAAGTACAATTTTCACTTAATATATTGTATACTTATATACAACGAATTACACATTCTAACAAATACAAAAAATAAAAATAATAATGGAAAAAATAACAAAGTAGCAAAACATGACAGAAGACCAGAACATACAATAATATTCACATAAAGGTAATGGCAAATATATATATATATACAGGGTCACAGGTTAAGTCGACCTATTCCTGTTAAAGGCGTGTAGTTTACATCGTTTCTGACTGATTTCATTATGAAACACCCTATCCTAAATCTAACCGTTTTCGAGATTTTGAATTTAATTGTATTTTTATAAAAAAATCCCGATTTTCGGCTATCAGCTTAGATATTTTGAAACGTGTAAGTCTTATTATTACTATTATTTATTTTTTACATGTAAAATAAGATGATTGATGACTTAAATAACCAATATTGATCGTAAAATAAATAAATAAGTCATTGTAGACGATTAAAACTAAAAAAAAGTAACAAAAAATTTGAAAGTTTATCTTTCTCTAAATTATATCTAAAAAAAATATTATGGCACCTGTTTTGCAGATATGCCTAAAAATATCTACGTTTCATTAGCTATCCAACGAGGTATAACAATCTAGGGTTATAATAAAAATTCTTAGAATAAAAAGTAGTTGCGAGCCCCCAGGTAGCATCCCCATCCATTGTCCTATACGGTTAATGCGGTGGGTGCGAACGAGACACCTCACGATTTATGCAGGTGTGAGTGAAAAAAGTAATGTGAAGAAACCGGTTTGGGAATACGGCACGTTTTGTGTTTGGTTACTAACTTGTTTTGTTAGTCTGCTTATGTGATTCGTCCGTGGTAGATGCGATATTACTTTGTTCTCTGTTTCCTACTCGACTTGGCTGGGTTTCTGGACTGATTCTTCTGATTCGTGTCTGCTGTGCTTATAAATAATGCCCATTCAGGCTAAATCTTCGTTGTGACCCCTTTACTCTCTTCTTGTTTGGATTTTGCAGTTCTTTCGGGGCCCAATAATGAGCGTTATGGTAATTGGTTATTCCATCTTTATCAAATTTCGATTCATCGGTCCACAATATTTTTTTAAGGAAAGTCGGGTCTTCGACATCTGCATTTAGCATAAATCTGCAGAAATCTATTCTTCTAACGGGGTCTCCCTCTTCGATAACATGTACTGGCGTATAATGATACGGGTATAGGCCAGCCGTGTGGATGGTAAACCATACTTTCCACTGTGAAAGTCCCAGATCACGGGCATCAATATTAGTTGAAGTGGTTGGGTCCAAACGAAATCGTTCCACTATCTCGTTACTGTGTTCTTCGTCATCATCAACCACACGTGGTCTTCCCAAGTCCGTAAGTCGTCTTAAAACGGAGCCAGTTTCTCGAAGTCTTCGATAAATTTCATCAAACACACTCATATTCGGCACTCGACGGCCGGGATAGCGTGTTATGTACTCATTGCGAGCATGTGCGCACACACAATTGCAGTATCTGTAGCAAATTAACATGTCAGCATATTCCTCATTCGTGTAGGTGGTCATTTTCAACAGTTCCGTATCACAAGCACAAATCAGAGTCCAATTTATAAGCACAGCAGTCACAAATCAGAAGAATCAGTCCAGAAACACAGCCAAGTCGAGTAGGAAACAGAGAACAAAGTAATATCGCATCTACCACGGACGAATCACATAAGCAGATTAACAAAACAAGTTAGTAACCAAACACAAAACGTGCCGTATTCCCTAACCGGTTTCTTCACATTACTTTTTTCACTCACACCTGCATAAATCGTGAGGTGTCTCGTTCGCACCCACCGCATTAACTGTATAGGACAATGGATGGGGATGCTACCTGGGGGCTCGCAACTACTTTTGTTTCTAAGAATTTTTATTATAACCCTAGATTGTTATATCTCGTTGGATAGCTAATGAAACGTAGATATTTTTAGGCACATCTGCAAAACAGGTGCCATAATATTTTTTTTAGATATAACTTAGAGAAAGATTAACTTTGAAATTTTTTATTACTTTTTTTTAGTTTTAATCGTCTACAATGATTTATTTATTCATTTTACGTTCAATATTGGTTATTGAGGTCATCAAGCATCTTATTTTACATGTAAAAAACAAATAATAGTAATAATAAGACTTACACGTTTCAAAATATCTAAGCTGATAGCCGAAAATCGGTATTTTTTTATAAAAATACAATTAAATTCAAAATCTCGAAAACGGTTAGATTTAGGATAAGGTGTTTCATAGTGAAATCAGTCAGAAACGATGTAAACTACACGCCCTTAACGGGAATAGGTCGACTTAACCTGTAACCCTGTATATATAGTACCATAGTTACATAGAGAGATAGTGAGATTTAACCATATTTTAAAGGAGGCTAAGGATTGTGCACTGCGTATAGAAATTGGCAAGGCATTCCAGAGTTGCATAGCTCGCACCGAGAAGGACTTAGTGTAATATTGTGAAGAGTGAGATGGCGTTATTAAACGAAGGGAAAGAATACTGCGTGTACTGCGATCACTACGATCTCGTACCTCACTGAGAAAAACAAAACGTTCCTTTAAGTAACTGGGAGAAGTAGGGTTGAAGAGAATAGAATAAAGAAGAGAGACAATGTGCCAGTTACGACGTAACCTGATAGGGAGCCACTTGAGCTGAGTGCGAAGTTCGGAAACATGATCATATTTGCGAAGCCCAAATATAAATCGAACACAGAGATTTTGAAGGCGCTCAAGTTTGTTTAATTGGTCTTCAGTGAGGTTAAGGTAACAAGAATCAGCATAGTCCAGAATAGGGAGGAGCAAGGAATGTGCAAGTGAAATTTTGGTATCGATAGGGAGAAAATTACGCAACCGCCGAAGGGAGGCAGCAGCTGCAAACAGCTTCCTGCTGACGTGGGCTATTTGCACCGTCCAGGAAAAGGTTCTATCTAAAAAAATGCCAAGGTTTTTGACACTCTCTCTATAGGGAACATGAACATTATCAAATATTATTCCAGGGACAGTCACCCAATCGAGTTTAGAAATAACACGGGTGCTGCCGATAATAATGGCCTGGGACTTACTAGGGTTAACCATAAGGCCATTAGATTTACTCCATTCGATTATACGCGCCAGGTCTTTATTTACTTCAGTGATCGCATTAGGCAGATTACCCGCTGAAGTATGTAAATAAATCTGCAAGTCATCTGCATAAAGATGGCAGAAGGAGCGAAGATTTGATGTAATAGAATTTATAAAGAGTGAAAATAACAAAGGTGATAATACTGAGGTACGCCAGCAGTAGTAGGACACCAAGAGGAAGTAGGACATCAAGAGGAGGATTTATGTGTTTTTGGATTTGTCTTCGTCCGGAATAGGATAATAAGTAGTAAAAGAATTTATACCATCTAATAAGTTAACACACCATTTATTGATCCTGAGGCGGTACGAAGTTCGCCGGGTCAGCTAGTTAACAATAAAAGCAAGAGTTTCAAGAAGTTTTTTATGTAGCTAGAGAAACTAAAAAAAGATCACCATAATATAAACATAAATAACCATTTTAACGAGCTCGGTGGCGCAGTGGTGAAACGCGCTGTTCTATTGTGTGCATGAACATGTTTGCTTGTCTTGGTCTGGATGCTTTAATAGGGGTAGACCTAGGGAACCTCCGCCTCACAGGAAAACCGCAGCCAAATAACAACTCCGTGGCCTAGAGGGTTGTTATGTTCCTGCGTGTCAGTGAGGTCACCAGAAAGTTCCTAAGGAGTTGCTGTGTTAGCAGAAGAGGTGGCATCGCGCAAGTCAAATAGCGTTCATAGGCCACGGTAACTGCTTTACATCAGGAGGTCTATATGCTTCTATGCCTATCGACGTTGTATACAAAAAAATAAACAACCGGAAAGAAATAGAAAAGAATCACCATAGACGTAAGAAATCATCAACTCTTACTTTAGTCCATATTTTTGTTCATTATATTGATTTTATTCTTCTTCTTCCTAGCTTATCTCGTTTCCTAATCCGTTACGATTGGCGGGGTCTGCTGCCTAAACCTAAGGATTTGGCGAAGATACTGATTTTCTACATGGAGCGACTGCTGTCAGCTAACCTATAGGTCACACGTATTAAACACAACGTATGATGTGGTAACCTGTAAATGTAGGAGTTAATGAATAAACAAATAGATAAATAAAAATGGTCATTGTATAAATTTCAGAATAACAATATATGTGTGTTTACCTTATTAGAGCAATAAATGATAATATTGAGTCCAAGTAGAAGTAAAATATCGAGAAAATTTACAATTTAAAGAGTACCTAAAAAGAATTATTTAATCCCGGATCCATCTTCAAATCCGAGGAGTTTGGAAGCGGTGTTCCATTTGTGGCGGGTACCACGGATACACATACTGGTAGCTCTTATGGTGGAAATGCAGATACGAGTTCGTAACCAACCTGTCACAACGCTATAATGTCGGTGCCATCGGTCAGCAAAAGTTTCTGAAAGGTTTTTCATGAAAGATGACATTTGGGGAGCAAAGACTCCATCAACAGAAATTACGAGTGGAGTGAATGTGGCATGTCGAGTCTCACATAGATCTAAGTATTTTCTTTTCTTTTCGTCTTCTGCCGATCGGAGAACACTGGTGACGGGGCGTGATAGGTAAGAGGGAGCGTCAGTGTCAACGACACGTATATCAAACAACGCCTCCCTCTGCGCATCCCACACCCCACAACAGGCCAGGTCTGCACGCAGTCCGCAGTCTCTTTCCGAAATGATGGGCTCTTTGACAACATTACCCCAGGCACGTTCGCAGAGTTCGCAGAAAAGGTCTCTTATTTCATTATGTCGTCTCGTTATGAGGCCACCAGTTTTGCAGCAGAGAGCATGGTCAATATTGAAATTTCTGTTTCCACATCCATCGCATGAATGTGGCATGGAGATGGGCTTTCGGTTATATCGAATTGTGGTGCATCTCTGAATTCAAGTGGAGTTAGGTCGAAGTGGTCTTTCTTTGTTGGTATGGTGGATAACCAAGTAGAATTTTTTACTTTCATTTTGCATACAATTGATCTCTCAATTGCTCTCCTGGTGGCTGGTGGAAATTTAGTTAAAGTTGTATCCAATAGGTAATTCTCATATTTATCTTTCAGTTTATGTCCTTCCCTTTTCGCTTCTTTAAGAGATAAATGATGTCGGTCTAGGTCGATTTGTGAGCCATTTAATAACGAGTCAATAAGTATTTTGTTTCCAATTTTGGAGGTCATAAAATGTACATTTTTTGTATTATACGGATCAGAGATTGATAATCCACCTTTATATACCGGTAGTGAGAAGAGGTCGGCTTCAGCTGCTGAAACGTCGCCTCCGAATAATGTTGGTAGAAAGATAGTTTGGATTGTTTTTGTCAAATCTCCGAAGTGGATTTCAGAATTCTCGCAAACTCTTAGTAGGTAAATCCATTGAAACTGTATAGACTTGGTTAGGGCTGCATATGCAGCTTGCGGTGATTCTTTGCAGATTCCTGTAAGTGTTTCTATAGTTTTTACCCATTGAGCGACTTTGTTTTTTACAAATTCATCCTTTTTTTCGGCAATGTAGCCGCCGAGAATTCGGGCACCAGTAACGATTGAGAGACCTGTTTGTTTAAATAAATATTCTGCGCTGTTCATGTCTTCTTTTGCAACTATTAAAAAAGATTTTTTTCCTTGAGGAAAATATCCGAAAGAAGGACCGACTTTGCATAACTTATCCCACCATATTCTCAGACCTTGTGTTACACCTTCTTTGCTATATAATCTATGTTTTGAATCACGAATAACTAATTGGGCATGACCTCGATATGTATTGTATAAAAAGCGGGCGCAGTGTGGCCAGTGTATTCTTGCTTGCCATAGGGCTAATTGTCTATTAATAGTGTTAAATGCATTATTAGCATCGACTAGTAACATTCCCCAGTTCGATTTCAGTTTACATTTTTCTTGAAAGAGTTGATCCATGGCATGTATTGCACCTTCAATTCCACTGCTTAGTCCACTGCAGAGTTGGAGATGTCCACAGGCTTCGGTTACTTCGAAGCCAGAAACTTCGATCATACATTTAGATAGAATTCTTCTTAGGCATTCACCAACTCCAATTGGTCTGACTCCCGGGCATTTATCTAAGGCTACAAGGCGACTTGACATTAACGCTTGTATTTCCTCCCATGGAACAAATTGATTGTTAAGTTTCATAGCAAGTTGTGCTACGGCATCCCGTAATAGCTCGCTTGCATTACCAAAACGTAACAAGTAGTCTTTCCAGTGTTCAGATGTAACTCCAGAAGGGCCACCTCCTCCATGGAGTTTTCTAGCAACTATTTCAACATGTTCATTGGTAATATCAACATCAAGTAATGTAGGCAATCCATCAAAGTCATTTGGTACAGTAAATAGTGCAGGATCAGGATTACTTGGTGGTGGGTGTTTATCCAATAATGATTCAAAAACAGTTTTACCTGTGGAATCAATTACATCATCTGCGCAAAGAATTTTGCTATTATCTTTCGTCAGTAACCAATTTACAGATTCTCGTAATTTTCCTTGGTGAATTAGTCGTGTGAATATCTTGGCATCATTTGTATTTCCATGTTTTTTATATTTTTTACGAAGCGATTTTTCTGATCTAATTGATTCAGTTATCAATATGTCATATTGTTGACCAGTCCATAAAGTGAGGCGACGATCTATTAGTCTGCGGATATCTTTCACTTTGTTAATGTTTTCGCTTCTTTGTAAAATAACGGCAACGAATATGAGCATACGTTCAGAAGGAAATTCAGATTTTATGAGTAGTTTTATTTCATCCGTAAGTGTATATACAAACTTCTTGCCAACTGTACCAGAGGGCAGATCATATAGTTTACCATGAAGTAGGCACATTTGGTCCCAACGCTTTTGCCAGATGTTTGATTTTGACCCTGGCGCATTATGAAATGGATAGCCAAAAGCATTTTCTAGTGAGCTTGTTTGAGGGTTATGTACAGAGTCTATTGGGGCTGACCTGGAAGTATTCTGGTGAGCAGCATGTATATGACATTTTATTCCGTTTCTTTTAAATAGTTTTTGGCATATTGAACACTGTATTAAATTTTGAGTCAGTGAGATGTTCTGGGAGTTGTTGACATTCATTTTTTCATTTCACATATTTACTTCTCAAACAGGAATTTATTTTAATAGATAAATAAATAGTAATTATGTGTATGTTTTGGCAAATACTATTAATTATTATTTAATTCGTAAGTGTATTATTAAAATTACATGATCACAATGATCTACAAATGTCGTCAACTAGCATTCGATTGAATAGTTGCGGTCTTTTCAGGAACACCGTTCCTATATGAAATCTATGTTTGTCTGTGCGTTTGTCTGTGTGTTTGTCTGTCGCTTTTTTTCGAATATTCGAATTTTGACTTCAGATTCGGATTCAGCATAAAAAAGTAGAATAGGAATGTTCAGGATCACCGTTCCTATCTCTTAAGGAACATGGTCAAAATGGTTGTCAAAGTAAAAAAAAAAAAATTTATTGTTATATAATTGATGAGCCAGGTGTGCCTCTGGCAATGCAAGCTTGCGCATTCTCAACTGGTTTTTTTTATACTACGTCCGAAGGCATGCAAGCATACGGTCCACCTGATGTAAAGCGGGTATCGTAGCCTATTAACGCTTGTAATATATTAAGTATCACTCGCGCGATGCCTCCTCTGCTGCTTACAGAGCAACTCCTTGGGAGCATGCTGATGACCTCACTCACACGCAGAAACACAACAACCCTCTAGGGAGTTGTTATTTGGCTGCGGTTTTCTGTAAGGTGGAGGCACTTCCCCAGATGGGCTGCTTTGATGTGGGCTGCCTCTTTTAAGAACTATAAACTCAGAGTATTAATATTTAGTACCAATCAACTCAGTTTCATAGAAAAGATAGAATTTTTAAAATTCCCTTGATCTTTCTATCGTTATTCCGTTTTGTAATCCATTAGGGTTGACGAAGTCTACTGACGAAGACTGGTTTTGGTGAAATTTTTATGGTTGACAAAGAAAATGTTTATATATTATTTTCAAATCAAATCCAATCGTTTATTTTACATGAATACAGGTTACATTAAGGATATTACAAGAAATGATAGGATCTATATCGTATTCTACCGTTACAGTGTACAAAATTATGCATAACATAGTCATGAAATTGTCAATTGTTTGCATATCATCCCATAATAAATCATATACATATATTTTATTATTATTTATTGAATTAAATTAAACAAAATGTCAACAGATATTAATATTATCATCGAAATTTTCATTAATATTATAACAAGTTTTATTTAGCAGAAGTCCTTGATTTTTTTTCTGGCTTCTTTTCTTAAAGGCGAAAAAATTATTAATTTCTAGTATGTGTTTAGGTAACTTATTATACAGCTTTGGTGCCATTACAAAGACACAGCTGTAGTACATCTTGGATTTCTTGGATATGCACATTTCTCACGATGTTTTCCTTCACCGTCATACCGGTAACAATTACATATATGTGTCACTATAATTTCGAAAACACGACCTTAGTGGTGGACCTTATACGCCATACCAGAAATTCGAACAAGTGATCAGTCAGTTAATACCTATATAATGATTGTTCACCCACTAGGCTATCGCTACTCACACATGGATTCTTTGAATTGCAATTTATAATACTCGTAGACACTCTGTCATATGTTTTTAATCTTTGCCCGGCCGAACTGGCGGTAAACAATAAATTATTTAGGCCTCCTTTCATTGAAGATATGTGAAGGGCCCTCCAGCTCACTACACTGACCCAGCTGCTTCAAGTTTCAGTCTTTGTTTATATTAGTTGCCTAGTTCAACTTGCAAAATCCTTTTAGCTTATAATTTATTAAAACTTTTAACAAAAACATTAACTCAGGTTTAATTGAAATCCACGCCAATACTATCGTTGATTTAATCTTCATTAATATCGAATTCAATGAAGTCGTTTTCACTTATTTGCTTTGAAGTGAAATCTTATGGGTTCGGATCACCGACATGATAATATTGATCGTATATCTGTAACTATGACTCTAAGTTTTAAGTCCCTATCGCTGCGTATTTTTTTTCATATTTTTTTAGTATATATAAGTAAGCAAATCTTTTACAAAATTGTATAGGAATGCTTAGCAACACCGATATATTTATGGTACATATAAAATTATTTGGGAATATACTATTTGTGTATATAAAATGTAAATGACAAACAAAAACTTGTAAAGTCGTTTAAAATACGCTCAATTAAAAAAAAATGGATACTACTTCTTCTCTTCCTCCTCCATACATTTCTTTAATTTTGTATACTTTAGTTTTATCAAAAGCCATTGATACAGAGCTTCTTCTTTTTCTAGTAGTCATGCGCCCGCGGCACGGGCGCGAATGGGCCTCGAGCCTATGGCTCTTTGCCCAGGCAGTCTTCGGCAGCGTACCGCTCCCGAGTAGTTATTTTCCCGCGAAAACTGGGAGTGGACAAGAAGAGAGAGTGTGACGTGCCATGCCGGACACTTCGCAATATAAAGGGACAGTTGAGATGGACAATTTATCACACAGTAATGTGAAAGACGATATATGGGTGGACAACATAATACGCAGGACAATGATGACACGCGGAACAAACACGTAGCCGTAGTCGCTGGACAGACTGTAAGCTGCATTCAGGCGGATGGATCCGGAGATCAATCACGTCTGAATGCAGCCTCCTACAAAGATGGTCCCTGTCGGCCAATGGGACGCCCGTGGACACACAGAGCCAGATATGTACAACAGCTGTTAACCCACGTGACATCCCAGGCACAACAAGGCAGCTGACCTAGCAAGACCAGTTTTGGATGCATTCAGCCGGATGAATCCGAAGAGTAATCTCGATAAATCGTTTGGTATCGTGACTTTACGATACCAAATACGTACAGTGCCGGAACCCAGCTTGACACACCCGCAGCTAACGCAGAGTGTTACGACACGAAAAACAAAAACAGAGTTCTACGGCCTCTTGTAGGTGGATGATGGGTGCGTAAGTGTGTACATCCGTAGAGACACACATTTACGCACCGTTCTGTAAGAAAATGGTATAGTAGTGATATAATACTATATATAAATACGATACATAGGACAAGTATACACATGGACATATTAATAGTGGACACATAGTAACAACGCAGGACAGTAAAACAAACAGACAATTTATATGTTGGACAAAAACCCTATCCCTCGACCTAAATGTATTTTGTCGCGTCTGTGGGACACCTCACCCGTGTGGGTCCCCACAGACGTCGGTTTTGGGAGCGAAAAATAAGTTTGCGCGGGTTTCGGCCTAACAGTTTATCGCGTCTGTAGGACACCTCACCAATGTGGGTTCCTAAGACGTCGGTTTTTAGACTAATTTTGTGCCTGTGGGCCGCGTTGGGCTCCCTGCAGGCATCTTTTTGACCCGTAATTACTTCATTTGTTTGTATGGTGGTAGATTGGTATCACATAAACTTTGTATTTTTGTGATACCAACCGAGCCCAATAGGTTTGGGTTTGTATGGGGGAATTTATTAAGGCGTAGCAGAGCGTCGCTCTGCTCGCCTAGAAGGTCTCGTGGGGCGTCGCGACGCGCGTCTGGCGGCCTACAGTGGAGAGGTGCGATGATGCGTAGGTGCGCGTACGAAGATTGGTTGGCGCGGCTAAACATCTTCCTTGTTATGTCTACAATATAGTCGTGCACCGACTGTATGCGCACACTACGGTTCATCATATCATTTGTAACATATCGGCGCCCATGCATATCCGGAGCGCGACGCTCTGCTGCGCCTGTAGCCGCTTGCGCTGCATCGGAGAGCAGAGCGCGTACCACGCCGGGGCCGCATATGTAAGTCTACTGCGAACGTAGGTCTTATATATGCCTATTTTCGTTCGCAGTGGCAATTTGGATGTTAGTACCGGTCGCAGAGCACTCCACGCTGCTGCCGCTTGCGTGGTCGCATGGTTAACATGCGCGACCATGCTCAGCGACCGATATGGACCCCTAGATAGCGCGCTCTGGTCTCCCAGGCGATAGGCTACCCTCGCAGTGATGCGCCAAGAGGCAGTCATACCTTTCCAATCTTGAAAACTATAAAATTATAGTGGAAAATACAAAATAAAAGTAAGTATTTCAACCAAAACTAGATACAAATCATTTAGTGTCTCATAGGAGCTATCCGTGTACGGTATCCATATTAATTTCTTTTGTTCTTAATTATACTAATTAACATTATAAGCAAGAATTCGAAATTATTTTTATGTAGCCAGAGAAACTAAAAAAAGTTTAATTATAAATAACCTCTTAAATTTAAATAAATAGAACACATATAAAACCAATTGAGAATGCGCAAGCTTGCATTACCAGCGGAACACCTGGCTCGTCAATTATATAACAATTTTTTTTTTAAACTTTTTCGGCCATTGACCATGTTCCTTAAGAAATATCATATTGGTTTTTAAGACATTCCTATTCTACTTTTTAATTTACTTTTCGAATCCTACTTAATATTATAAATGCGAAAGTTTGTATGTGTGGATGGATGTTTACGTTACTCTTTCACGCTTAAACGGCTGAACGGATTTGAATAAAATTTGGCACGTAGATAGGTAGTATATGATCTGGATTAACACATAGGCTACGTTATTAAACTCCACGCGGCGAGTCTGAAATAAAAACTCAATTTTTTTTTATTTCTCGGCCATTTTGCCCATGTTCCTTAAGAGATAGGAGGTTGGTTTTTTAGACATTTCTATTCTACTTTTTTATGCTGCGCGCCTGGACCCCACGTACCAAGGGTCTCTACTCCGAAAGCAACAAAATTATACTCGGAGACAAGACCCCTGTATTTATTCATTTTTAAATGTTCGGCCGCCTCAGCCGCCCCGCCCGCCTTGATGGTAATGCGATGAAGATGAGAGGAGGCCAGTGGGTCAACGCAAGTTGCGTCCCATGCTAAAACTCTCCCCATCTTCCATGGAATCAACGACATCCCGTCGGGTCGCTTACCATCGGCCCTGGCTAGTCCGGTGGGTTCCAGAATAGCTGGAACGTTGACAGAGGCGAGGGCCGGACGGATAATGTCGTTGAGTGCGGCATGACGGGAGAAACGACCTGCACTTTTTTGACAAGGAAGTCCGTGGTGTCCAAACTGATCGACATCACTGCCGCAGGGGCACTTGTGTGGAGCACATATTGGTCCTCCAAGTCGCAGACAGACAGCTAGCCTGAGGGTGTCAGGGTCTAGGAACGTGCCCGTATTAGGCGACGGGTAGGCTTGTAGCCAGTGGCCAGCATCCTTACACTCTGCCGCCCTCAGTCTCGCTTGTTCAAAGTCTGAAGCTCTGTGGAACAAATCATTATAGTGAATTTTGCAGATGGCATCATCCCAGCTCCTTTGCGAATAAAATAATACAAAACAATAACGAATTATTTTATATTAGACAAATTGTCAATCCACTTTTCACCCACTTGGGAGTTGAATTTCAAAAAATCCCTTCTTATCTCTCGTGAGAATTACAAAAGTAACGTCTGTACAAAATTTCAGCTTTCTAGGTTCTAGGGGTTTGGCATGGGCGTTGATGAGTCAGTGAATTAGTCAGGAACTCCATTTTTATATATATAGATTAGTCGTTTACAGCGTAATAATATTTCTCTGCCAACAATATTTTATGATAAATTTTAAACAGATTATTTTTGCTATTGATAGCCGAATACTTGCGGGAGGTATAAACTATTCAATATCACGATACGACCCTTACAATCCGAGAAAAGAGAAAGAAAATAGAAAAACGGTTCCTACGCGATACATGGATACGCTTTTGATGAGCTCGGTGGCTCAGTCGTGAACGACGTGAATTTGACACCAACGCTCGATTCGATTCCCACACAAGAAATCATTTGTGTAAACGAACATGTCTGTTTTTCTTGCTCTGGATGTTTTAAGAGAGGTAGGGCGCATCAAAGCAGTCCGTCTGGGGAAGTACCTTCACCTCACAGAAAATCGCAGCAAAATAACAACTCCGTAGAGGGTTGTTGTGTTCCTGTGTGTGAGTGAGGTCACCAGTAAGTTCCTAAGGAGTTGGTGTGTTAGCAGCAGAGGAGGCATCACACGAGTGATACTTAATGTATTACAAGCATTCATAAGCTACGGTAACCGCTTTACATCAGGTGGGTCGTATGCTTGTATGCCTACCGGCGTTGTATAAAATAAAATCCGCACGGACAAAGTCGCAAGGTGTAAATATTCTTCAAAGTTAAAATATAAATATATATACAAATTAAAGCGTTTCTTTGGAAACGGCTCCTATAATTTGGAACATACTTTATATACCTAAGGTTTTATACCTAAGGTTTTACTTTTTAAATTTATCTATGTAGGTGTATTTCCTGACCCAAAAAATATATAATTAACGCCCGGCGATACTCAGTCGCCAAATGTATTAGGTACATACATTGATATTATTGGGTACATATAACAACAGTAAAATATATCGCCGTTTTCAAAACTTTATCTATGACTTTATAAACTAAAATATACTTATGTTTGTACATATTTTATTTAATGTATTTTATATACAATATGTGTATCTATTTAATATTATATAAGATAATAAAAGGCATACTCCATTGGTTCGGACATTGTAATGTTAAAACCTTATTATAATTTATATAGAATCTTGTCTTAGCATACTCTATGATCTGTCATAATTATTGATTTAATAATTTAAAATTTTGAAAATGTCCAGAGGTTAGTGAAAAACCGAAAAACACGGCAGTCTGGAGGAAGCTTTCGAGAAGTAAAGATTCTGTGCATCACGTCTGAGACCACCAGCCTCCTGCTGTGGGCTATGTGGTGAACCGTCGGGATATTACTACCTTTTCCAAACCCGATAATCTCCGGACATCTAACTAATCTAAAATTATAATACCTGCAAGGCCTTATTGTGGAGTACGGCGGCTGACAAAGATACCGCTGCGGTGTTGGTCCGTAAGGCGGTCCCCACCATTACCAACAACTTATACGTCTGGATCTACGTGCTGGCTAGCACCAGCGAACTTAAAGCTAGCACGCCAACCTACCATCTACTGTCGTCGACCACTATAGCCGGCGGCCACTTAGTGCACCCACCAGTGATTCGATCAGTGATATACCGGTTAGACAAATTAAAACGCGAGTTCTTAAAGACCTTATTTAGCCGAACTTATAGTGAACCCTTTTTTTATATTTATTATTGTAAAATAGCCTATTAAATTTGTGTCGCTTTTAATACTCCCTTTTCTTCAACTAGTAACATAACAACATGTAGAAAGATTGTAAGATGAAAGAATGACGAAAGAGATATACAATGCAATAGTGGAAGGATGTAGGAGCTGAGGAAGACCGAAAGTAACTTTTATCAGACGGTGATGTCAGGAGTCCCAGAAACCAGCGAGCGTGCATAAAAAGAGCTTTGAATGTTAGAGAAGCGAGTGAAGTACTGGGGACTGACTAAAGGACTGCGTCTTATGGCACTCGGGTATCTCTGCCTACCCCACAAGGGACTTGGCGTGAAGATATACATGTACACACATGTATGCCTGTATGTATATGTATATACTCGTATTTACACCTATATAAGTAATTATATCAATAAGCATACATTTGTCTACCTTTTCTGCACGTCGATTCGTTACCTTAAGGTTGCCTCGTATAGATTGCTTTTAGCTATAAGGCCGCCTTGTTGCATAATAAGTATTCATGTTACATTTGAAAGAAATTTTCTGTAACCATTATTATGCAAATAAAACTTATTCTAGCTAACTCCAAAACTCATAGATTGCATAACTACGAAATACAGACAAATCGTAAATATTCTCTCTTTTAAGAGAACCACGCTTTTTGTTGGCTCTGGTTCAATAAAAAAAAACATGGACGTTTGTAATAAAATCAAACCATTAAATTAATTTTGAGTAGGTATTGTACTCGTATATAGGAAGTCGAATCACAAAAAGTGATTTCACAAAGGGGTGAAGGGATAGGGGTACTCTATGCAGAGGCGTTGAACCATAGACTAAATCTATTGTCTATGCCACACCATTGACTATTGTTCTATTCCGGCATGGTGATATAATACTTACTTATTTATTATACTTGCGAGATATAAAACTTATTTTAAATTTCTATTTTCCTTATAATAAATTTTATTAATTACTTTCGTCTGCGTCTCAGGGCATTCAGATTTCATCTTAACGATTTATTCTACGTCGTGAGACATACAAGGGTACGGCCCACCTGCTCTAATGTGGTTAACTTATTGGCTCGCAATACAGGATGATGAATATCGCTCGCTAGACGCGACCCCTGCTGTTGCCGCAGCAACTCGTTAGGAGCTTACTGGTAACCTCACTCACACACAGGAATCTGCATGATCTGTAGGCCAATTCTACTAAAAACCTGCAGCTGCACGTTTACGCTTGTCATTCGAGTCGCGCAGGAATAGTAGGTACAGTGCCAATACGTATATTCTATTAAAATTTCCTGTACTGCAACGATACTGCAACTGTGCGTATCCTGCAAATGAACTACTTAACACCTGTCGTGTTACCATATTTCAATATAATAAATTACATTTTTACTTAATGTTGACTCCTATAGTTTCAAACCCCATTGCCCTTGGTTGCCGGCGTGGAGGTATTTCTAACTGAAAAGAAGCTTTACTTAGTTATATATTCCCACAAACATCTCCCAAAACAAAACTAATATTTAGTAATATAAATCACCGCTTCAGAATAATAATTTCACTTTGCAAACGTTGCTTGATTATATTGATTATAATCGGGAGGCATACAAGGTATGCCTCCCGATGTAAAGAGGCTACCGTAGCCTATTAACGCTTGCGATATATTAAGTATCACTCGCGCGATGCCTCCTCAGTTGCAAATCCAGCAACTCTTTAGGAGCTTACTGGTGATCTCACTCACACGGATTCCTCCGACAACAACTCTCTAGAGCAGGGATTCCCAAAGTGTGCGCACAGAGCCCTGGTGCACCGTAGAGAGTAGGTACAGAGGGGCGCCGTGAGACGCTCTTGAAATGAAAGTTAGGTATTCGCGTCTATAAAATAAACATTTCAAATCGAATCGAATCAAACAAGAAAAATATGCGCGGATCCATGATTCTTTCCATGCACAAGCTCCACCAGGGAATTGTATGGGAATCGAACGAGTGTTGTTGTCAAAGTCGCGTCATTCACGAATGAGCCATCGAGCTCGTCAAGATTATTAGCATTATGCACCATGTGCTGGCAGTGGCTATGATTCTAAAGATGATAGTGAATAACATACATCTCGAAACAATAAGAAGTCAATAGAGTTTTTATCCACTGGGCTTTCACTCCTGCATTGTCGTCTCTCTAAAAATATGTTTATTCCCTAATTGAAGCATCGGAATGTTGAGAATCTTAGACTAAGTTTATGGCAGGGAGTTCGTCTTTTATTATCAAGTTTCAGAGTCGGTAACGCATGAGTGACACCCCTGGTGTCGCAAATGTCCATTGGCTACGGCGACTGTTTACCATCAGCAGGCCGTGTTATGAGCCACCTTTCGTGGTATAAAAAAAATAGACGAGCCCAGTAGTGAAATGGCTAGCGATGATTAACACCTTGACAAGTAGGTTCGATTCCCACACGTCTTAATTTTTATCTCACCACTAGTTTTAACAAAATTTGTGGCGTAACGCATAACGACCCCGTTCTTTACGAGAATATGCTCTATCAGAATATAAATAAAAGTACCTATTTAAAAATGACGTAAAATGCGAAAATTAAAAATTTTCTAACATCAAAAGTCCTACAAATAGGCCTAATCGAATGAACACGGCCACATTTTCTGCTTTCGAAAAAAAAAGCAAAAAATCTTTATCCGCCATTTAACTCGGTCGACATACCAAGTTAATATATCGGGAGTTGTTGGTGGTACACGTCATAGAAGATTGCGAACACATTTATTCACTTTTCAGGAACACTGTTTCTATATGAAATCTATATGCTTTTCTGGTTGTGCGTTTGTCTGTGTGTTTGTCTGTGTGTGTGCCTGTCGCTTTTTTTCGAATATTCGAATTTTGACTTCAGATTCGGATTCCGCATAAAAAAGTAGGATCTCTTGAGCAGTCAGAACCCGTTATATACGTTTTCCCATACATTTCGCCGTCGTATACGACCACCCGGGTTTCGAAGGGTTAAGGAACATGGTCAAAATGGCCGACAAATTAAAAAAAATGAATTGTTATATAATTGACGAGCCAGGTATTCCTCTGGCAATGCAAGCTTGCGCATTCTCAACTGGTTTATATTTCTTTCGTTCTATATCTTTATTTACTTTACCCCGCACTCAAGAATAATCGAACTTCGACGAGCTCGGTGGCTCAGTCGTGAATGACGCAACTTGACACCAACGCTCGTGAGTTCGATTCACACACAAGGCAAACATTCTGTTTGCCTTAGTCTAGATGTTTTAAGAGAGGTATGGCGCATTATAGTTGCCCGTCTGAGGAAGTACCTCCACCTCACAGAAAACTGCAGCCAAATAACAACTCCTAGAGGATTGTTGTGTTCCTGCACGTGAGTGTGGTCACCAGTAAGCTCCCAAGGAGTTGCTGTGTAAGCAGCAGAGGAAGCTCGAGTGATACTTAATATATCGCAAGCGTTAATAGGCTACGGTACCCGCTTTACATCAGGCGGGCCGTGTTTGGGCCGCTTGTATGCCTCCCGATGTAGTATAAAAAATATATACATATAATCACTATAATGTATATTCCATTCACACTGTACACTCGCAACACATCACACTCACTCATTCAAACATACACAACGCATGCTTATTAACACTCGTAAGTTATATATTTGTTTTTTTATACAACGTCGGAAAGCATACGGCCCACCTGATGCAAAGCGGTTACCGTACTCTTGAACGCTTGCAATACATTAAGATTTTTACGCTTGCAATCACTCGCGCGATGCCTGCTCAGTTGCTAATCTAGCAACTCTTTAGGAGCTTACTGGTGATCTCACTCACACGGAGGAACACAACAACTCTCTTGAGCAGGGGTTCCCAAAGTGTGCGCACAGAGCCCTGGTGCACCGTAAAGAGTACAGAGGGGCGCCGTGAGACGCTCTTGAAATGAAAGTTAGGTATTCGCGTCTATAAAATAAACATTTCAAATCGAATCGAATCAAACAAGAAACATACGCGCGGATCCATGATTCTTTCCATGCACAAGCTCCACCAGAATTCCCTTCGTAAGAAGAAGAGAGTCTAATTGAACTCTCTTGCGACAGCAGCCTAAAAAAAATTCACGTGTTTGAATTTGGTGGAGTTTTGAATATCGGTTCATAATTGATTCAGAATTGACAATCAGACAATCCTAAGCTTAAACACGGTATTGAACCCTTAAAGGTTTAAGGAGAGATTTTGCCTCCCTTTGTTTGTTCTACCGATTGTACGACGGGTTGTGTTCTGAAGAGTTGTTCGAAATGATGCCGACAGGTGCTTTTTATAGCCGCACCGCTCGCCGACGGCGGGGAGTTCACCCTCACATACTGAAACCGCAATGGCAACAGTGCAGTTCCAGAGAAGTTTTCTTCCGAGAACTCTCAAGCTGTGGAATGAGCTCCCAGCCAAGGTGTTTCAAAGGGACTACAGCATGGAGGTCTTCAAAAAATGTGTGAAGAGGTTTTGCACATGCATGCGTATGCAACGCATGACACCCCTGGTGTTGTAAATGTCCATAGGCTACGGTGACTGTTTACCAACAGGCAGGCCGTATGCTTGATTGCCACCTTAGTGGTATAAAAACAAATAATGAATACCCATCTTTAAGCTCAACAGCATTAAGGATTCTCATTCCCTTTACGACGTCTTATTCATGTGAGACCGGTTTTTCAGCTGTTGCTGTAATAAAAAGCAAATATCGAGCAAAGATAAATATAGAGTAGCTGTATTACCCCCAATCCCCCGCTATGAAAAAATGTGTCGAGATCATCAAGCTCACACATGATGTATTTTATATCCTTTCTAAAATCATAAATGTTTCTTGCGTGTCAATGGAAATGTAGAAACTCAATTTTTTCAATATGAAAATATTGCTGATGTTTCAATTTTTGTGCCTATCTACATAGTATTCTTATACCTTCTTTCGAGTACTAACGACTACTACGGTGCGCCGAAACAAAATATTAAACCTGTAAGTTTGGGAATCCCTGCTCTAGGGTGTTATTATTTGGTTTACTGTTTTCTGTGCGGTGGAGGTATTTCGGCAGACTTGCTTTGCGTACTACCTCTCTTAAAAACATCCAGACCAAAACAAACAAACATGTTCATGCATACGAATGTTTGTCGTGTGTGGGAATCGAACCCGAGAACGTTGGTGTCAAAGTCGCGTTATTCACGACGGCACCACCGTGCTCGTCAAAATTTGTTCTCAATTATAATGATAATGATAATAAGCTAATTAATTAGTGTAAACGAGTATATAATAACCATGAATGAAATACCCTATAGAGAACCGACAAGAGCAATTTTACGTAGTAATTCCAATCACCGCTATGGGTCGGGGGGTAAAGTAGAATGTGTAGCTCTAATAAGCTTTTAAAAAAAGATGTTGATCCGTAAACTAGCCTATGGCTGCACATCTTTTTGTATACGTCTGGAAGCATACAAGCATACGGTCCACCTGATGTAAAGCGGTTACCCTATCCTATAAACACAATACTTTTAAGTATTACTCGCGCGATGCCACATCTGCTGCTAATACAACAACTACTTAGGCCTTGTTGGAGACCTCGCTCATACGCAGGAACACCACAATCCTCTAGGTAGTTGTTATTTGGCTGCGGTTTTCTGTGAGGTGGAGGCACTACCCCAGACGGGCCGCTTTTATGCGCCCTACCTTTCTTAAACACACCCAAACTAAGACAAACAGACATGTTCATGAACACAAATGTTTGTCATGTGTGGCAATGGAACCCACTAGCGTTGGGGTCAAAGTAGCGTAACAGCGTGTTTCACCACTGCACCACCGAGCTCGTCGCGTCATCGCGTCACTTATAGGCTTATTGGTTACAATATTCTCCTGTTAATGGTTTTGTGAGAGCGGGTTGCCTTCGTGCATAATCAAAGTTTATTGGTTTGTGATAACAAGGGATATACAAGGTAATTGGGTATAAAAAAAATACCTGCATAATAAATATACGATCACACAGCAACTTTCTTCTGTTCAATCTTTTTAAAGTAAAACTTCTTCCCGCACGCTTGACTTGGGGAGTAAGCTGGTGAATGCGTGACGAGAGCGTTACGAAAAGTGTGTTCCGGCGAGGCGAATGGAAGTTAAGAGGGAGATATAAGTTAGTGAAGATAGAAAGAGAGAGAGTTACGTTTCGTATATTACTGTAGGGGCAAGAGAGAGAGGTGCTAGCACACATTTTCTTTCTCTCTTTCTCTCATAGCGAGTTGAGTTTCGTATATCTAAGACACAGTGCAGACCTATTGTCTGTATCATATACTATGGAGCTAAGGAAGTTTTACTTCGGTCGTATGGTCTAAAGCATACTGGTTTTTTTTTCTTTTTTTTATTTGTAACTATTATATTGTAACTATTTACGAGCTTTAGAGTTATCAATAAAAAAAATGGAAACGGTAGGAAAACAAGTTGAATTACACGTTTCCAAATCATACACGTATTTCTCAAATTTTCAGTTAGGTTAGTAGGTACGTACATTTTTCATCGCTATTCCTTTGTGAGAATCTGGTGGCAGTTTTCTAAATAAATTAATTCGTCTTGATATATCCGTAGCGTCTGCTGCTAATACAGTGACTCTATAGGACCTTACTGTTTGTAGAACCGACAACCGCCGGGGAAAAAAGGTTCTCGAATGGAGTCCCCGACTACTTTGAGAGATTGGAGGGAGTCGATGAATGCAGGTTGCACAGGATCGATACGAATGATACTCCAGGCTTGTATTTCATATGTATGTATTTATGTATGTATGTACGTATTTTGCATATAAATTCGTGTATGAAATTCATGAACATGGTATAATTTCACATAACTTTTTAACTCCCGGCCAATATAAAATTACTACACACACGCTTGGAAAAAATCTCTTAATGAGATAAGCTCACCATTGTACACTATTTTCAATGTAACTAACTCTGTGTGTAATGTTATGCAATAAAGAATATAAATGCTTATGTTCAGTAGTGGACGAATACGGGCTGAGATGATGATATTATTTCTACAGGTCTGAACCAATCAACCACTCCTACTCTCTTTCAGTCTCCCTGATGATGATGATCCATGTTTGATGACGAGCTCGGCGGCTCAGTCGTGAATGACGCGACTTTGACACCAACGCTCGTGGGTTCGATTCCCACACGAGGCAAACATTTGTGTGCATGAACATGTCTGTTTGTCTTGGCCTGGGTATTTTCTATGTATAATAAGTATGTATTTACAAAAAAAAAAATGTATTTACGTATGTTTATCAGTTGTCTAGTACCCATAACACAAGCTTCGCTTACTTTGGGGCTAGATGGCGCTGTACAATATTTATTTATGTTTATAATATAATGCTATTTAGTAACTGAGCCGAAAATCGGCTGACTCTACGGCTTCGGCCACTTTTCAGAATAATCATACCACAATAAAATCGCTTGTCGCTTATGACATGACAACCCATTTCCCCGCATTTCCACTTTGGGAGCGGTTTCCACTAATTAATTACCTTTCAGAGCTCTGTGCCGCCGCCGTGCACTAAATGGCGCAGACATACAGACAGATAAAAATACACGCGCTGAAGGTACAATTTTAGATATAGACATTTACTGGTTACCTTCATATAATTTAATACTTCTTCATGATGCAATTAGATCTAAACTGCTTTGGGTGCTTCTGCCACCAATTAGTTCATGCGGCCTAGCGCCGGCCGGCACCCACCCACTACCGTTAGTAGATGCAACATGCCGACGCTGCCATGGCTGCTCCGGTAGTCTCTGCCTCGGCTGCTGCGATCGTCCGCCATCTGGAACAGAAACCACATGACCCCATCACCGTCGCTGCCACGACTGGCCTGGCCGTCGCTGCGACACGTATTTCGCCTCTCCACAAGGCATACTCAGGCGCTGTAGACGCCCCACAATTCCAACAATTTCACTGGCGGTAGAAAATCCCTAAAAAGCATACTGTAGTGGATATACTCATCAAGATGGTATGTATATACGTAATATAATCTTCACGCCAGGCATCCTTGCGGGTAGGCAGAGAGAACCGAGCGCCAAAAGAAGCGGTCCTTACACACTTCACTCGCTGGTCTAACATTCATAGCACTTTCATGCACGCTCGCCGGTTCCTGAGGCTCATGACATTACCTTTTGATAAAACATGACCAATGTGCTCATGGTATGTTAGTCTCGGTCCTCCTCGGCTCCAGCATCCTACCACTATCTGTTTCATCATTCTTTCATCCTGCATACTTTTCTTGAACCAACGGAGCAAGCCTTTTCTTATCTTAACACCAACACTCTCTTTCAGACCAACTCTCTCTCTCTCTCTTACGTCATCATTACGAACCCGGTCACCAAGCATTATGCCACAAATATTGCGCAATGCTCTCATCTCGACCGCATTTAATCTACTTGTTTATTTAATCGTGCTCTCTCTGCCGTACCCAGCTCTCACTTCCAAAAGTTGGCGTTGGGATTCGCACCGCATTGTGTTCAGCGAGCTGTGCCTTCTGGCTTAGATTTCGGCTGCCTAAGTTTATCCAATGCTCCATCCACACTATTTCCTGCACTAATCGTCACTCCACATCAGCGGTGTTCCTTCCATTGCTGCTAAAAACGCTTCCAAGATATACAATCTCATCCACTTGCTCCAACACTACATCATCAATCGTAATCCTAGTGTCCGTTCCGGTTGTCTCTCTTTCAAACACCGTTATCTTTGTTTTCTTCGCATTAGTTGCATAGTATCATCTAGTACGGACATCTAGAACTAATAATTAGAATTCTAACCATTATTATTACTAATAAAATGTTTCACATATTTGTTGTCTAATATAATTTATATGAGTGAACTAGCAACAAGATTAGTAAGCCATTGAAGTGTTGAATATTTATAGTAATTATTAAATAAACTAATATGTGATACTTCTATACCGTATGCACTTTTTTTTAATCAACAATATTAATTCTACACACGCAAAGTCAGCGGTATTAGGAGTCACAATTATCCTCTTGTGGTAGGGACTCATAAAAGCATTTTCCCGCCAGAAATATTGAGTCAGTGTACAAAACAAGATGGCGGAATCCGACCGAGTTTATATTTTCACTGAATAATACTGAATATGCAATATTACATTTTTCTACTTCAAATAGCGCGTTTATTATGGATGTACTAAAACCTGGAGGTGGCAGATGCGGCATTATTTTTTGTCAACATAATGTGTTAAATTAATATACAATGTCCTTAAATATATGTGTTAGTCTATGGGCTCTACGGTACAATTAAAAATCATTTCTTGTTCTGCGAGTAAGTGAGTGAGTTCCCACCCTTCCATCCCCGCTGAAAGCGCGTCGTATTAGGAAATCAATATATTAATACGCGAAGCAAAAACTTTGTACACCTTTAATAAGATTACACGGGCGGAGGAGTATAAAATTTGGCATGGCAAAAGTTTATATGGAGAAGAAGTGCAGAAAGCAAAAATATTTTTTAATAATGCTTGAAAAATACATTAAATTCATTAAAAACCATTACACATGCGTTTGACACATAATCATTATATGTAGCCTAATATATACCTACTCCTTTGTTTATGGTTAAAGTCTGTGGTCAAACTGAGAAGATGTTAATATTATATGTCTATAGTCTTACTGAATGTTAAAAATACTTTTGTTTATGGTTGAAGTCTGTGGTCAAACTAAGAAGAGATTAAAATTGTTAGTCTTTAATATTACACTCTTACTGAATGTCAAAATAATCATAATTGTGATAATGTCATAGTTATAGTTTGTCTGAAAGATGTTTCTGTTTTGTCTTTAATATATGTAAGAAAAAGATATTATGGTCGATTTTCGATCACTGGGCGACCACTAATACATATAAATATGAAGTATTAGGGTTGGTCATGTAAAGATTTTTGTATAAATCGCATTTTCTCAGGGAAAACATTTATAAACATCTTAGATAAACTTAAGAAGCAAAACTTTATATAAAATACAAGATTTGATAGAAATCGTAGAAAATTTTCGAGATCTACGAAATATATTTGTACATATATAAGAATTACGTTTAAATAAGATGTTGACTAGGAAAATTAATAAACACTAAATACCGCATCCAAAAAATGACTTCTTGCCTCATTGAAGGAAAGTCCTTAACTTCCCAAGAACTCTTTACATCTTTTTTTAACGTCCGCGGAGACAGATCCTAAAAAGGTCAAGATACGGATCTTTTTACGTACATCTGGAGGGCATTAGACAAAAAATAAAGATATTTTTTACTTTTTTAGAAATCGTCCGAGGTACTTGTGATGAAATCTCGAGTAATACTTTTTAATTTAGTGTAACGAGGAAACTTTACTGTTCATTTTGTTTTCTTCTTTTGGTGTTTCGTATCGTGAAGACAGAAACCCTGATATCTTTTTTTTATAGAACGCCGGACGGGCTACTGACAACAATTATTAGGAGCTCACTCGTAACCTTGCGCTCTCGCAGGAACACAACATGTCTTCAGGGTTGTTATTTGGTTGCGGTTTTCTGGTGGAAGGTGGAAGTCCTTTCCCAGTCGGTCTAATTTGATGTGAACAGATGTTCATGCGTAGAATAGTATAGTTAATAAATTCAGGTGTTATTTTGCGAAAGTCAAATTTACACACAATTTAGTCTAACCTGATTTATGTGCTTCCGCCACCGATTAGTTCATGCGAACTAGTGCCGGCCGGAAATCACCCACTACCATCAGTAATTGCATGTCTTTATAAATATTTAATGATTCCTGTTCCCGATGGCATGGCAATCGTTGAAACGACCGCAACAGGCGAAGCAGAGACGACCGAATCAGCTATGTCAGGACGACACGCATTTACTAACGGGTAGTAGGTTGATGCCGGCTGGAACTAGTTCGGATGCAATAATTGTACTGTGTAGGAATCGAGCCTCATTGGTAATGACTAGGGCAAGCTGTTATAAGAGTGCGCACTAATCATAATTATTTCCATATAAACGTTTACGTTACTATGGAAATCGTCGAATTTATTTAAATTATCTTTTATTTATAGTATGTGTAGAGTAGTAAAGTTCCAATCCTGGTGAGGGCATGTACTACTCAATTCGTGTTTTCGGATTTATGTACATACTAGCTTTTAACCGCGGCTTCGCTCGCATTGATAAAAAAATTTTTTTTTCTTAATAGAAAGTATCCTATTTTACTTCTGATACCTCCAAAAATATGTGTACAAAGTTTCATGATGATCGGTTCATTAGTTTTCGCGTGAAAGCGTAAGAAACAAACGGACATTCACATTTATAATATTAGTAGGATTTGTAATTATCACTTGTTTGGCGGCGAGGAAACCCACGCAGGAAAATCCTAAGAAAGGTCTAACTTTCCGTCTGGGTTGTGAAGGTCTGATGGCAGTCTTCGCCTAATTTTTAAGCTTAGTAGCGGACCCCGCTTGTCTTAATGGATTAAGAAACGAGATGTTATATAGAGTGGTGTGTGTGGAGTAAAGTGGTAAAGAATAGGGATAAGGAAAAAAATCGGCCAAGTGCGAGTCGGACTCGCGCACGAAGGGTTCCGTACCATTATCTATAAAAACAGCAAAAAAATCTCGTTTGTTGTATGGGAGCCCCCTTAAATATTTATTTTATTCTATTTTTTAGTATTTGTTGTTATAGCGGTAACAGAAATACATCATCTGTGAAAATTTCAACTGTCTAACTATCACGGTTCAAGAGATACAGCCTGGTGACAGACGGACGGACGGACGGACGGACGGACAACGGAGCCTCAGTAAAAGGGTTCTGTTTTACCCTTTGGATACGGAACCCTAAAAATCGGCCAAGTGCGAGTCGGACTCGCGCACGAAGGGTTCCGTACCATTATCTATAAAAACGGCAAAAAAAACACGTTTGTTGTATGGGAGCCCGCCTTAAATATTTGTTTTATTTTAATTTAATTATTTATTCTTAAAGTAAATATATAACTAAATATTCTGTGAATATTTCAAGCGTCTACCTTTTGCCGTTATCAATATCCAGCAAAAATGAGCAAAAAAATCACGTTTGTTGTATGAGAGCCCCCTTAAATATTTATTTTATTCTATTTTTTAGTATTTGTTGTTATAGCGGCAACAGAAATACATGATCTGTGAAAATTTCAACTGTCTAACTATCACGGTTAATGAGATACAGCCTGGTGACAGACGGACGGACGGACGGGCGGACAGCGGAGCCTCAGTAATAGGGTTCCGTTTTACCCTTTGGGTACGGAACCCTAAAAAATCGGCCAAGTGCGAGTCGGACTCGCGCACGAAGGGTTCCGTACCATTATCTAGAAAAAAGGCAAAAAAATCACGTTTGTTGTATGGGAGCCCCCTTAAATATTTATTTTATTCTATTTTTTAGTATTTGTTGTTATAGCGGCAACAGAAATACACCATCTGTGAAAATTTCAACTGTCTAACTATCACCGTTCATGAGATACAGCCTGGTGACAGACGGACGGACGGACGGACGGACAGCGGAGCCTCAGTAATAGGGTTCCGTTTTACCCTTTGGGTACGGAACCCTAAAAATGACAAATTCGGTGGCGCAGCGGTTAATAGTACATGGCAGACATATGTGTTTTTTTTTATACTACGTCGGGAGGCATACAAGCATACGGCTCACCTGATGTAAAGCGGGTACCGTAGCCTAATAACTGCTGCTGCTGCTCCTCTGCTGCTTACACAGCAACTCCTTAAGAGCTTACTGGTGACCTCACTCACACGCAGGAACACAACAACCCTCTAGGGAGTTGTTATTTGGCTGCGGTATTCTGTGAGGTGGAGGTACTTCCCCAACGGGCTGCTTTGATGCGCCCTACCTCTCTTAAATGTGTGCATGAACATGTCTGTTTGTCTTGGCCTGATGTTTTTAAGAGTCGTGAGGCGCATCAGAGCGGCCCGTCTGGGGAAGTATCTCCGCCTCACAGAAAATCGAACCCACGAGCATTGGTGTCAAACTCGCGTTATTCACGACTAAGCCACCGAGCTCGTCTAAAGGATGTATCTGGATGGTCGTTATGTTTCTGCGTGTGAGTGAGGTCGCCAGTGTAGGCTCCTAACGAGTTGCTGTGTTAGCAGCAGAGGTGGCATCGCGCGTGTAATACTTAATTTATTTCGTTCATGGCCAACCGCTTTACATCAGGTGGGCCACATGCTTGTATGACGTTGTATAAAAAAAAAGGAAGGGCTCAGTGGGCGGAATGATCCAAAATTAAAACTGTTTTCCCGTTACTATCTGGAAGACATATCAAAGAAGTCTTTAGAAAAGATCGTTATATTGTTGATTCTTTCGACCGTAAACTCAACGAAAACGGTTTTTCTGAAAATGTATAGAACTGGGATAGAACAGATTCAACATAATAACAAGTTTTCTGATTATTGGATGATAGAGATGCATTGAGTTTGGACTCATTTGGCTTGTACGTGAACCTTTTGACTTTTACATTTTTGATCATGCCTTAAATTTTGAATGGCTATCATAAATTACAAAAATATAAATTTAAATTTTATTTATGTTATTTAATTACAAAAGTTTAGACAATACAGGCGCATATCTGTATTTTCTAAACTATCGAATATATATATTGAAACAACAAACTATAAGCATAGAAAAGTATAGAATGCAAACCAAAATCATCGACTAAAACCCAATTCTCAACTAAATCGATCCAGGCTTTTGGAGAAGTTCAATGACACTCATATACAGTAGATTTACAGCTAAAAAGATAATTAGAAATATGAATAATATCGGCGGTGAAGGAAAGCATCGTGAGTAAACCCGCACACCAAAGAAATTATATTTCGAAAGACGTGTGACCTAACCTAAGAAAGGTCTGGTGTTCCCTTTGGGTAACAAGTACAATAAAGGTCTGACGGCAGTCGCTCCATGTCAAAATCAATATCTTCGCCAAACTCTTAGGCCAGGGTAGCGGACCCGCCAATCCTAATGGATTAGAAAACGGAATAATGCGACGAAGAAGAAGAAGTTATATTTATTCTCACATATTGACAATCCTCCCAAATAGCCAAAGGTTGTCTGGAATAGACCCTTCAAAGGGATTAGCCCGCCTTTGTACTACTTAAGCTTTGTATTCATTGTATCAGCTACTATTATTTTGTACAATAAAGATTTTATATTCTTGTATACAGCAACCTTCCAAGGAGTTAATATTGGGCTTTTTTCATCGTCTCGTTTACTAATCTAAGTAGAGGTTCCCCAGTCGGGCTCAAAAAAGTACCACTTTATAAGTGGGAGATTTTGTACAAAAGTCGTCACCTATATCTACCGCCAAGCAGTCCTCCGCTAACTACATCCAGCTACGTCCGGGACTCATTTTGTGTTATCAGTATTTTCAACCGCAGGAAAGGTGAAAACTCTTTAAAAAAACTTTACTTGCTGGGCGGTGATTGCTCGGAGGATGTTGAATATGAAGAATTTTTGAAGTAAAATTAAAAGTTGAAAATGCTTTTGCTGTGCTTGATATGTGAGGTCTGGTGGCATGGAGAGGTTGAATACTTCGTGGCAACACGAGGAAAGTGCGACTGGATTATATCGCATCTTTGCAACTCAGTGGTAGCATGAGAGAGAAGAAAGTAATTACAAGTCGATGTGAGAAAGAAACCGAAGTTTTAGTGAAATTAATGAATAAGTACATACTTTGGCGGATAGTTTCGCTTGTCGTCAAAAGACAGCTGTGTATGTATATGACGGATTTTTGAAGTAAAATTAAAACCGCCGTTCTATTAGGAGCCGCCATGTTGTTTATTGGTATGTAGTCACAGACGTCAAATGTCAAGTACAAACACTATACATTTTCACCGGGAAAAAGGTGAGACGATTAATGTCAATATGCAACTGACATTTTATTTGGTTACAAATAGTGAAGACTAAGAGCGCTGGTGAATTTTTTTCACTTACAGTTCTACCATTTATATGATTTATGTAAAAATTTATTATATATACCTAGTATATAGATACTAATGATGCGTGTAATATACAAGTACTGACACTTGGGTTTGTTTCGTTTCTAATTATGACGCTTGCTATGCGGATGGGCGACGTTATAATGCCGTATTCATAGTAAACGTAATACTTTGAATATCTTAAAATATTTACAAATTTTGGAACTCTACCACTGGACATGAAAATGTCGCCTACCTTAAGATCCTTCAAATCGGCTCTAAAAAGATTTTTTGATAATTCTTCGAACCCTTAGTTAATTAATAACTTATTTTCAGACGCTATTTCTTCATATTGTTAATTGTTTATTTAAGAGAGGTAGGGCGTATCAAGCCGTACGTCTGCCACAGCCAAATGACAACTCCCGGGAGTCACCTGTGGTCACCAGTAAGCTCCTAAGGAGTTGCTGTGTTATATTACAAGCGTTCGTAGGCTACGGTAACCACTTTATATCAGGTAGGCCGTATGCTTGTAAGCCTTCTAAACTAAAACTCAGTAATGGTCGGCGTGATTACCATTTTTATCTCGTCTCGTTGAACGTACCTAATTTATGGGTTTTTTTCATCTGCAAGCAATTATCAAGGATTTTTTTTTCACGCAGGACAACTTCTCCCGAGGTTACTTAGTTTATCAAGTGAGTTGTTATAACACCCTTTCATTGCATTGATGGAGATTGCAGAAAAACTGAAATGAAAAATTGATGTCTCCACTATAGATAAGTCTCTACGTGTATTTCTATATTACCGTGGTACTAGGGCTCACTTTCTGACGAACCCCAGGTTCGATAAAATGTACCGTAGGGTTGTCAATTACTCGAAATATTTTACATGTTATTGTTTTTAATATATAAATAATTTATGATGATTCTATCGATTCTAATCGAATACTCCATTCGTCTTTGAGTTAGAGATCCATGACAGGTATTGACAGTTTGTTATACTACGTCGGGAGGTATACAAGCATACGCCACCTGATGTACAGCGGTTACCAAAGCCTATGAACGCTTGTAATACATTTAAGTATGACTCGCGCGATACTACCTCTGTTGCTAACATGGCAACTCGTTAGGAGCTTACTGGTGACCTCACTCACACGCAGGAACACGCATCATTTACCACTGCACCACCGAGCTCAAGTATACCATGTCATCTATCAATCGGCATGGTATACTTGCAGATGAACTTGGCTCTAGCCTTTATATAAGGCAGCTTAGTTAGTAAGGAGTAGTGATACCCTAGTGGATAAAGAACCAGGCTAGTGACCAAAACATCCCCGATTTGAACCCTGGCATGACGAGTGAATGACGCGACTTTGACACCGACGCTCGTGGGTTCGATTCCCACAGAAGACAAACATTTGTGTGCATGAACATGTCTGTTTGTCTTGGTCTGGATGTTTTAAGAGAGGTAGGGCGCATCAAAGCAGCAAAGCTCGTCTGGGGAAGTACCTCCACCTCACAGAAAACCGCAGCCAAATAACAACTTCCTAGAGGGTTGTTGTGTTCCTGCGTGTGAGTGAGGTCACCAGTAAACTCCTAAGGAGTTGCTGTGTAAGCAGCAGAGGGGGCATCGCGCGTGTGATACTTAATATATTACAAGCGTTAATAGGCTACAGTAACTGCTTTACATCAGATGGGCCGTATGCTTTTATTACTTGCTAGGCGCTGAAGGAAAACATCGTGAGGAAACCCGTACATCTAAAAAAATATATTTCGAAAGACGTGTGGCCTTGCCTAAGAATGATCTGATTTTCCCTCTGAGTTGCGGAGGTCTGACGGCGGTCGCTGCATGTGAAAATCGGTATTAGCAAAATCCTTAGGCTTAGATAGCGGACCCCGCCAATCCTAATGGGTTAGAAAAACGGGATAACGCTAAGAAAGAGATACGAGGCGAGAAAAAAAATACATATAATGGAAAGATTAGTAGGTTTGCTCAGCAATTTTCGTACAAATTTACCATTTTTCGTAACCATGGAAAAATGATAAAACGTGGTGTCGATTTGGTGGTGGTGTAAATGTCGATTGGTAAATGTGTATTGAGTCTTGTTCGTGACTATATTCAAGCATACATTCAAGCATACAAGCCACCTTTAGGTTTAGGTAGCGGATCCCGCGAATCCTAATGGGTTAGGAAACGGTGTAACACTAATCACAAGAAGATAGGGAAGGTTAGTGAGACGCCAAAATTAATGTATGTATATCTCTTACACCAGGTCCCTTGCGGGGTACGCAGAGAGAACCGAGCGCCATAAGATGCGGTCCTTACCTACATCACTCGATTCTGTGACTTTCATCGCCCTTTTCATGCACGCTCGCTGGTTCCTGTGGCTTGTAAATTAAATGTAATGTAACAAAACACGGCATTCGCCAACCCTAATGCTAGATTCCCCCAACTAGGGTTGTCAACAATAGCGCCGCGGGGTTGTAATTAAAAAAAATCGTGAAATCTCGTGTTAGGGCGTGAATTTTCACGCGTTCCACTCAATGCCTTGTTTTAAGTAGTTATATGTTTGCGGTGCGATGCGTTCGGATGTGTCGAGTCATCTGTCAAATGGAGATTGGATTCATAAAATACATTTTTTTTTTTTCATTTTAGTATGTTTTTTTAGAAAAATAATGAATGTAGATTATAGAGTTAGTTTTAAAAAGGTAAGGCGCTTAAAATTACCTTCACCACATAGAAAACTGCAGCCAAATACAAACTCTGAAGGGTTGTTGTGTTTCTGCGGGTAAATGAGGTCACCAGTAAGCTCAAAGAGTTGCTGTGTTAGCAGCAGAGGTGAGAGAGGCATCGCGCGACTGATACTTAAGAGGGGGCATAAATTTATGCTCATTTTGTTTTTATTAACAACGCTGAGTTTAAGACCAATTCCAAAAAAACGTGGCGCAGTGCTGAAACGCGTTGTTACGCTACTTTGACACAACAAGTTCGATTCCCACATTGGGTAAACATTTGTGTGCATGAACATGTATATTTGCCTTGGTCTGGATGTTTTAAGAGAGGTAGGGCGCATTGAAGCCCGTCTCGGGAAGTAGGTACCTTCACCACAGAAAGCCGCAGCCAAATAATCACTCCCTGGTTGTTGTATTCCTGCGTGTGAGTGAGGTCACCAGTAAGCTCCTAATGAGTTACTGTGTTAACAGCAGAGGTGGCATCACGAAAGCAATTGCTGTAACGGTATACGGTAACTGTTTCTCAGCAGGTGGGCCGTATGCTTGTTTTCTTCACGACGTTGTATAAAAAAAAGGATCTAGAGACAAAAAGTTACTATGCTGCTGCTATGCTACTAGAGACAACATATGGCATATGAAATTGTATAGACCGTCGCGTGTAGTACAAGGTGTATAGTTATAAGATTATGTACTAAATAAACATAGGTGATAGCAGCGACAAATGACGAGCTCGGTGGCGCAGTGGTGAAACGCGCTGTTACGCTACTTTGACACCAACGCTCGTGGGTTCGATTCCCACACAGTACAAACATTTGTGTGCATGAACATGTATGTTTGTCTTGGTCTGGGTGTTTTCTATGTATAATAAGTATGTATTTACAAAAAAAAATGTATTTACGTATGTTTATCAATTGTCTAGTACCCATAACACAAGCTTCGCTTACTTTGGGGATAGGCGGCGCTGTGTAATTTAAAAAAAAACAAAAACAAAAAATAAAGAATGAAAGCATATCAAAAGGTAGACACGTTATACACCAACATTATTGTATTTTAAAATGGCGCAAGTAGTAGTATATCTACGTACAGTTATTTATTATGACACTTTGCTCTAACAAAGAGACAAATGATAGGGCAAACCTGTCGTTAGAAAGAGATGAATATATCTCTTAAGACATTATATATATTGTGGAGAAGCACGTATCGACGCGACGCGAGAGCATTGTCAACTGAATGCGAGTTGGGCAATTACCTTACTTTCGTATTGCCATTCTAGAGCGTGTACGACGTATCTATAACTATAAAAACATCTTAGTGTGATAGTTATTAAAGATTGGTAGGGAATAGTAACTTTGTATAGTACATAAGCCTTTTGGTATTAGTTTTATGTACAAGCTGCTTGCGGCTAAATATATAGGTATATTTTAAAGTAAATATCTGAGATTGGCGGCCGCGACAGCTATAGTTTGTAAGAAATAGTAGTTAAGTACCTACTTTTAATATATGTGCCTGTGCTTTCTGGCTTCGATTTCCGCTGCCTAGAAGTTTACTCAACGCTCCACTCACGCTGTTCCCTGCACTCACTCGTCTCTCCACATTAGCGGTGTACCTTCCATCCAAGATATACAATCTCATCCATTGGTCCAACACTACATCATCAACCGTAATCACAGTGTTCGTTAATAATGATTATTATTTACTAGTACAATGAGTTTTCGATATCAGACGATTTTTCTCCACAAATTAGACGACTTGGTAGAAAAAGAGATAAATTACCAAACAACTAGAAAAGGTAATGAACTTGCTGCACCCCGCAACATGGGACGCTCGTATCCCGGTAGCAGCTTTTTCTATATATTTCTTTTTCTCTCGGCTTCTAAGAGTCATATCGTGATGTTGAATGGCCTGTAACCTTCCTCGAAAACTATGCTTTCAAATGGAAAAATATTTTTTCAAATCCGCCCGGTAGTTTCACAGATTAGCGCGTTCAAACAAACCTTTCCGCTTCATATATTTGTATAGATACATAGTTTTTTTTAGGGTTCTGTACCCAAAGGGTAAAACGGACCCTTTACTGAGACTCCACTGTCCGTCCGTCCGTCCATCTGTCACAAGGCTGTATCTCATGAACCGTGATAGTTAGGCAGTTGAAATTTTCCCAGATGATGTATTTCTGTTGCCGCTATAACAAGAAATAGTAAAAAACAGAATAAATAAACATTTAAGGGGGCACCCATACAACAGACATGATTTCTTTGCCGTTTTTATAGATAATGGTACGGAACCCTTCGTGCGCGAGTCCGACTCGCACTTGGCCGATTTCTTTTATTTTAAAGTCTGTTGAATTATAGTTATAGCATTAGTACTTATAGGGAGTTATAAATCTAAAGTTTGAATGTTTTATGCAGAAAGAAAATAAAAAAAGATAATAGAAATTATCTATAACTTCACGCTAAATCCTTTGCGGGGTAGGCAGAGAGAACCGAGTGCCACATAACTCCTCCTCCTCCAGTCCTCACACCCGTCACTCGCTACTTTAACATTCATAGCTCTTCTCGTACACGCTCGGATTCTAGGGCTCCTGACATCATCTTCTGATAGAACACGACCAATTTGGTCATGGTAGGTATGGTAGGTAGGCCTTCTTCGACTTTTTACATCGTTCTACTTGAGAGTTGTATACCTGTTTCGTAATTCTTTTTTCCTGCATTCTTTCTATATGTCCGAACCAACGGAGCATGCCACTTCATATTTTAACACCGACACTCTCTTTCAGACCAACTCTGTTTCTAACATCATCATTGTACGCAACGCTCGCATTTCGACTGCATTTATCATACTTTCAAGTTCTCTCGCGCCATACCCAGCTCCCGCTTTCATAAGTTAGCACTGTATTAGCACAGCGAGTTGTGCCTTCTGGCTCAAGCTTTTATTGACAAGAAAATCTCCTGATTCTCCATTCACACTATTCCCACCACTCACTCGTCTTTCCACATCAGCGGTGTACCTTCCATCCCTGATGAAAGGGCATCCAAGATATACAATCTCATCCGCTTGATCTAGCACTACAACCTCATCCGTAATCCTTAAATTGGTCCTGGTACCTTCGGACTTGAGTTTTGGAGCAGGGACCTCAGGGACCGGAACCATTTGCCATTAAACGGGTATTCCATCGAGTATTTCGTAGAATTGTTTTCACAAACCCTATCAATTCGGCAAACTTACCCTAACGAAAGACTAACCAATTTGATACAATTAATTCGGGTAAGCACTTACAGACTATAAAAGCCTTCAATTGGATTTATTAGTGTTCCGTACCTCAAAACGAAAAACGGAACCCTTATAGGATCACTTCGTTGTCCACCTGTCAATACCCTTTCTCAGGGATAGGTGGAGCTATCAAGCTGAAATTAATATCAAATACTCATGTCTACAATCCCTTAGAGCAGTGAAAAAATTAAACTTCTACGTCTACGGCTTTTTATTCCCTGTTTATGCCGCATATTCTGACACTCGCAAGGGAATCAAAACCTATAGGCCGCCTACTTGCCGTTGACCTAGAATCATAGAAATTTGGTAAGAAGCAACGTCATGTAGGCTCAAGTAAAGGAAAAATCCGACAACCGTAAATTTGTAGTTACAATTACAATTTTTTTTTTCATAATGAAGTTTTTTCCTGTTACAAACTTATATTGCAGTTGGCAAACTAAATCGAAAAATAAACGGGAAAAGTCAGTGTTACCAACTCTTAAAAATCTTTATCCCTAAACGAAAGTACAGAAACCCCTAAAATGTTCTAAACTAATTTTGAAAATCCCCTAAAAATTTTAATTATAATTTAAGGACGTAAGTCATTACATATTACACATAATATGAGTTATATTTTGTAAACTTAATTACGACCGAGAGAAAGCAAATACTTCCAGTGTTGATATTATGATCAATCAGATAAATACATACGCTTATAGTCTAGTATCTTTGATCAAATATTTATATATTTCGAACTCAATAATAGTTCATTTGAAGGTATCAGAGTAAAATATTAAGTCATAAAGTCCATTACATGCTGGAACCGCAATGTTCGCGTACTGCTCGGTTCCCGAGAAGTTTTCTTCCGAGAACTCTCAAGTTGTAGAACGAGCTTCCAGCCGAGGTTTTCCCAAGGGACTACAGCATGAGGCTCTTCAAGAAAGGCGCGAAGGGGTTTTTAGAGGGTTGGCAACTCATGAGTGACACCCCCTGGTGTTGCAAATGTCCATAGGTTACGGTGAGTGTTTGCCATAAGGTAGGCCGTATGCTTGTTTGTCACATTGGTGGTATAAAGAAAAGTAATCTAAGTTGTTTTTGTAATAAAATTAATTAGGTTTCAGTACCTCTGTAAAACCCCTAAGTTTTTAGACTTCTAAAAAATCCCGAATGACATATTTTTTTCTAAATTTGAAGGGAAAGCCTCTACAATAATTTGGGAACCCTGGGAAAAATCTTCGAGACTCGATTACCGTGGTGAACGAACTATTTACATACCTACAAGCAGTGTTGGGCTTAGTTGCTAATCAATATAATACAATTGATTGACGAATCAAACTAAAAAGTTAGTGATTATTTTAGTTTTCACGATTCGTAATTTAGATTTAGTCACTACTAAAATGGAGTAATCATTAGTTATTAGTTTTAGTTTGATTGATTTTTTTTAACTAAAAAGGTATTTGTAAGCAAGATAATGAAACATTATTCAGATATGGAACCTACCTTCTAGTAACTACTGACATAAATTATAAAGATTTAAGTTCCCAAAATTACTTAGGTTCGTTTAATTTAAAATAAGTGCACGCATTACTACTTGAAAAGGGTCTATTGTATAATGTATTGATACAAAGCAATATTAGATACTGACGTATGAAACTAATATTTTCGACAGAACATCATCTGTTGTTGATTATATGTATTGTACCAGTAGAAAGTAAATATATAAATAAAAAAATATTAACATATTGCAATTTGAATTAAACAATTTTTAACGGAAGTATCGCGTATTTTATTTATTTTGTTGAACCTGACGTTTCGAACGCTTTGCAGCGTCCGTGGTCGCAGGAAGACTAAGTATCATATATCAGTAAAATTCAACAACTTTTGTCGGATGATACCACTTATAAAAAGGTAAACAAAGACCCCACCGCAAAAATTCTCACCAAAACTAAAGAATTAATAAAGAAACACTCCGAAAAACTGGATCTAGACGTAAACATGCTTGTACCTTCTTGCGTTAAACCACCAAAACTGTATGGATTACCGAAAATACATAAAAACAGCATTCCTTTACGACCCATAGTTAGCCAGATTGACACACCAACCTACAAACTGGCTCGACATCTATCGAAGGTATTCTCACAACTTCGTAGACATACAAGTGCATATGTTAAGGATTCCTACCATTTCATTAGCCAAATAAAAGACCTAAAATTGACTAGTGATGAAACTATGGTCAGTTTTGATATACAGTCACTATTCACCTGCCTACCTGTACAAGACTGCATAGAAATTGTGAAAAGGAAGCTTTGTGAAAATGACATGCCTGAGGAATATGGAGAACTTCTAGAACTTTGCTTAACATCTGGCTATTTTCATTGGAATGACGAATTTTACACCCAAATCGATGGCGTAGCTATGGGCTCTCCCATTTCTCCTGTCGTCGCTGACATTTTCATGGAAGACCTTGAGGAGAGAGCGCTGTCGATGGCACCGGCTGTGCCGAAGATGTACAAACGGTACGTAGATGATACTTTTGTTGTCATACCTAAAGATAAAGTGTCTATATTCCTACACAACCTTAATTCCATCAACAACAAAATCAAATTCACCATGGAATTAAAGGCAAATAATTCACTAGCATTCCTTGATATATTAATTACCAGGAGACTTGACAACTCACTTTCTCACACAGTGTATAGGAAACCCACCCATACAGACAAATATCTCAATGGTAACTCACACCACCATCCATGTCAGTTAGCTACCGTAGGCAAATCTTTGTTTCAGAGAGCACAAGGCATCTGCGACGCTGAGCATCTAGAGGAGGAACTCCAACATGTCAAACAAGTACTGCGGAGCAACAGTCACAAACTCCCTCGTATGCGTCACAGAAGCCGCCCGAAGCCACCTACAGTTGAACGTCAACCTGCCATCTTACCATACTTAAAGGGAGTCACAGACAAAATTGGCAACATCTTACGGCGAGCTTCAATTAAAACTTACTTCAAGCCCCATAAGAAGATCAGTCAATTTCTAAGACCTATCAAGTCTAATATCCCCTTACAAGATGCAGGAGTATACAAATTAGACTGCGAATGTGGTTTATCATACATAGGGCAAACAAAGAGAAGCGTAGGTACTCGTGTAAAAGAACACATTGCTGACATGAAGAATAGGCGCGATAAAAACTCTGCAGTTTGTGAACATACACTGGACCAGCCAAACCATTACATCCGGTTTGATAAACCACAAATCCTCGCCAAGGAGAATCGCTACATGCCGAGAATGTTGCGCGAGGCTATTGAAATAAGAAAACACCCCAATTTCAATAGAGAAGATGGTTGGCAAGTACCACCTGCTTGGGATCCAGTCCTAAAAATAATCAAATCCCAAACCCAAAGATCTAAAAAAAATGTTCGGACACTGTGAGCGATTTTTGTGTGAATCGGAACATATAGGTATAATTAATCCATCCATGTCGGTAGATGTAATAATTGAATAACTAATGTAAGACAAATACCACCTTAGTCTTCCTGCGACCACGGACGCTGCAAAGCGTTCGAAACGTCAGGTTCAACAAAATAATTAAAATACGCGATACTTCCGTTAAAAATTGTTTAATTCAATGTGTAACAATCGCGAAAACCTAAGACAATATTGCAATTTGTATACCATGTGTATATGACTAATAAAATAATAAATCATTTGTCTAATTTAATAATTCGTTTACTTTACAATTTCGTTGACATTACTATTTCAATCAACATATTAATCAAAATTGAAAAGTCAAACTAATTCAATCACTATCTCAATTTTTTATTCGACTAAAACTAAATCAATCGATAATTAAACTAATTACGTAAGTTTTAGTTTTTAATCGTCAATCAGAATAAATTTTTGCTTATAAGTTTGTACGGAACCCTCTGCGCGCGAGTCGGTAAGCACCGCCGGGAGACATGCTTTTTGTTTTTGTCTCTTTTTTTTCACACAAAATTAGAAGGCATACGGCATACCTGATGAAAAGTGGTTACCGTAGCCTATGGACGCTTTGCAGTGCATGGTACTATACTATCACTCGTGCGTTGCCATCCCTGCCGATAACACAGCACCTCCTTAGAAGCTTACAGGTAACCTCACCTTCTCGCAGAAACACAACAACCCTGGCTGCAGTTTTCTGTGAGGTAGAGTTACTTCCCCAGACGGGCTCATTTGGTGCACCCTATGTATCTTGATGATAAATGTGATGAATTGATAATAGATATGTCATCCATATATCATCCAAATGTAGATCGTGTTATCGTTGAAACAAAATAACGGAAAAAAGCAAATTGGAACGGGTTGTATGGAAAAAACATTTTCCTGAAAAAAGCTGTTTGCTTGAAGGAAGTGCGTGAGTATTTGTGTGTGGGTTGTGCGCCTGTGTGAGTGAGAGGGGCGCGTAGAGCTCGTTAAGAATGAGTAGGGAATGTTTTCACTGTTACGTGTGACACGTCATATTTAATTTAAAGGCTAGTTTTTTCTCTCAAATTTTATTTTACACTTTTTGGTGGACAATCTTTCTTTTCTTTCAAATAACATCGACGGAGGAGGCCTATCATTAGTATAGTACATAACAGAAAAAGGCTGCAATTAATAAAAAGAGTTGATAGTAATTTCTTTACTATTGTAAATACATGAGACTTACGTCTTCTTCTTCTTCCCGTCTAATCCATTAGGATTGGCGGGGTCCGCTACTAAGGCTAAGGATTTGGCGAAGGTACTGATTTTTACATGGAGACTTTTTTGTATTTTATACTACGTCGGGAGGCATACAAGCATGCGGCCCATCTGATGTAAAACGGGTACCGTAGCCTATTAACGCTTGCGATATGTTATTTATCACTCGCGCGATGCCTCCTCTGCTCTTATACAGCAACTCTTATTGGTGACCTCACTAGCACGCAGGAACACAACAACCCTCTAGGGTGTTGTTATTTGACTGCGGTTTTCTGTGAGGTGGAGGTACTTCCCCAAACGGGCTGCTTTGATTCGCCCTACCTCTCTTACAGCCTAATAGACTGTCGTAAGACCTCATCAACACATAGGGAAAACAAAACTTTTTTAGGTTCGTCCGACAAACGTGTGAGATAAGTCACACGTTGTTCGAAATATAATTCCTTGGACACGTCCATATTCTCACGATGTTTACCTGCCCCGGCAAGTAAGTGATAATTACAAATATGTACTTAAATCTAAAAAGAGGAATTTAGTGGAACTATATTTGTTCCTTTTGTTAACGTCACAGCCACCATACCAAGTATATTTAAAAAAAAGTAGCCTTTGCCACCAGGATCATGATAATGAATCGATTGACGGAAGAACGGATTGAAAATCGGATGAGAAGTTTAGATGCGAAACATATAAATGTAAACATTTTTTTTATACCACTAAGGTGGCAATCAAGCATACGGCCTGCCTGATGGTAAACAGTCACCATAGCCCATGGACATTTGCAAGACCAGGGACGTCAATCTTGCGTTGCTGACCCTCTAAAAAACCTCTTCACGTATTTCTTGAAGAATTCCATGTAAACATACATATACTACTCTGTGTAAAAAGTATCGGGAATATGTCAATAAAAAGACCCGCGTAAAAGAGGTCGTTCTAATTTTTTTACTGCATGTTGGTAGCACTGTACTGATTTAGCGCGCAAAATTTGAGCGGGATCTGTCATTTAATTTGTTTTAAACTACACTTTTTGTTGGTCATAGTTTTGAGTCCTCGGCGATTTTTACAATGGAAAATATTGTTGAACAAAGAGTGTGCCTTAAATTTTGTGTTTCAAATGATATTTCATGTGGTGAATCACTAAAAATGTTGCGAAATACCTACGGCGAATCGTGTATATCGAAAACAAGGGCTTATGAATGGTATAAGGCTTTTAAAGAAGGCCGAGAAGTAGGTGTAGACTTGCCTCGTTCTGGTAGACCTTCAACCGCTACGACCAGAGAAAACATCGACAGAATCAAGAAGCTAGTGCTCGAAAATCGACGTATGAGTCTGAGAGAGTTGGCTAGTGAGGTGAACATATCTTTTAAGTCCGTCCACAACATTCTCATTGACATTTTAGGCATGAAACGCGTCGCCGCTCGACTAGTTCCAAAAGAGCTCAATTTTGTTCAAAAAGCGCAGCGAAAGCATGTCGCTGAAGACATGGTTTCCCGAGCTTCTACGGATCCGACCTTTATGAAACGTATAATAACTGGCGACGAGACATGGGTTTATGAGTACGACATGCAAACAAGCCAACAGTCTTCAGAATGGCGTCTCGAAAACGAGCCGAAACCCAAAAAACCGCGGCAAAGTCGCTCCAAAATCAAGGTGATGCTGACAGTTTTTTTTGACTACCGTGGTGTGGTTCACTCCGAATTCCTTCCAGAGGGAGAAACAGTGAATAAAGAATATTATTTAGGCGTCATGAAGCGTTTGCGTGAGAGTATCCGCCGAAAACGTCCAGATTTGTGGCAACACAACTCATGGATGCTGCACCATGATAATGCACCATCACACACAGCCATTATAGTGAAAGAGTTTTTAGCGAAAAATTCAACAAAAGTTCTCGACCAAGCACCGTATTCACCTGATATGGCTCCGTCTGACTTTTTTTTATTTCCCAAGTTGAAATTACCACTTCGAGGAAAACGTTTTGAGTCGATAGAAGCCATAAAAGAAAATTCGCTGAATGAGCTAAAGGCCATACCGCAAATAGCCTATGAAAAATGTATGGAAGACTGGGTGAAGCGGTGGAGATGTTGTATTGCAAGCGATGGGGCCTACTTTGAAGGCGATAAAATAAATTTAGATGAATAATTTGTATTTTTTGTTTTATTGACAAATTCCCGATACTTAGTACACAGAATGTATGTACACAAATTACTAAAATCAAAACCCGTTCTTTTCACTTTATTGTACTCGGTTAAAATTAAGAGTCAGTTAAAGAGAAAGAGTAGCTCTGTGAACACAGATCACGTAAAATATTCGTTTCGGCATCCGAAATAAAAACACGTCGCAATGGAAACCCGAGCACGACATGAAAAGTGCGTACGCATAAAAAAAGACATCAGTGTGCGTGTCGCTTTAGAATTCCAAGCGTACTGTGAGCACTAGCTTTACTTACATAGGACGAGACTTACAAGTATTTTTAATTATGTAGGTAAGTAAGTAGGTAAGTCTACTTTTGTTGAATGTACGGTTGTGGAGGTCTGACGGCGATCGCTACATTCTTCAAGAAAGGCGTCAAGAGATTTTTAAAGGGTCGGCAACGCATGAGTGACATCCCTGGAGTTGCAAATGTCCGTAAGCTACGGTGGCTGCTTACCATCACGCAGGCCGTATGCTTGTTTGAAAAAAAAAGTCAAAATCAGTATCTTCGCCAAATCCTTAGGCTTAGGTAGCGGACGCTAACGGATTAGGAAACGGGATTATGGTAAGAAGAAGAAGATTGATATGTCTACGTAAGAAATACCAAATGGGCTAGTTGTCGCGACAAAGCGACTGTTCTAATTTTTGCTTACACATCACTTTTGGAGAGGGTATATTGATATATGTGTTGAATTATTTCCAGTCATCTCCGTCAGTCAGATATATTTTTATACAACTATATTGCCAATAGTATTGCCTGATAAAACACGACCAATTCGGTCATGGTAGGTTAGTCTCGGTCTTCCTCGGCTCCTACATCCTTCCACTTTTGCATTGTATATCTGTTTCTTTCTTTCATCCTGCATTATTTCTACTTCGAACTAACGGAGCGTGCCTTTCCTTATCTTAACACCGACACTCTCTTTCATACAAACTCTCTTTCTTACGTCATCATTACCAACGCGGTTAGCATGCCACATGTCCGCAGGACCGCATTTATTCTACTTTCATACTGTCTCAGCCATACCCAGCTTTCACTTCCATAAGTTAGCATTGGGATTAGCAGCAACAAAACTGCTTTTGGCAATTAATTATGGAATCAAAGACAATGTCAGGAGCCATACATACCTACGGCGCACCTGATGTACACTGTCTCCCGTATAAACTCTTGCAATATGTTCATGGCTTAAGTACATTTCCTGACGAGTGTCTATGGTTGACTGGAAAATATTCCAGATGGGATAAGTCCGCCATTGTACAATTCCGATTGTTTCTCCTTCTTAGTGTTATGGCGCTTCCTAATCCATTAGGTATAGGTACTGGTGGGAATCTATTGACAATTTTAAAATAATTTTAAATATTTTGAAAGAGAGCTATTCGCTCTATTGATTATGACATGGGTTCCAGGGAATCACTTAGAGATTTTAATGTTCAAAGCTGAAAACCTGTAATGTGCTTTTAAGAATATAAAATCATTTTCGAAATTCAGTGTAATTCTTAGAATAAGGAACTGGTTGCGATTGACGGTACGTCGGCTTAAAATCGATACTAATTGCTATACTATTACCGGAGTCAGTTCTGTCCTTTCTTGGTAGGTAATATGTTCATAAGGCGCATCAAAAATACTCTTTGTAAGAATGCTTATTATAGAATTGATGAATATCTAGCTGACAGAGATGTCTGGAAATAATTCACCACATATATATTAATGTACCCTCTCCAAAAGTGATGTAAAATCAAAAATTAGAATAGTCGCTTTGTTGCGACAACTAGCCCATTTGGAATTTCTTATGTAGACATAGTAATCGTGTTCTTCTTAGCATTATCCCGGTTCCTAATCCATTAGGGTCCGCTACCTAAGCCTAAGAATTTGGCAAAGAGGCTGATTTCGACATGGAGCGACTGCCGTCAGACCTCCAAAACCCAGAGGGAAAACTAGACTTTTCGTCGTCACACGTCTTTGAAGTACAATTACTAGGACATGCGGGTTTCCTCACGATGTTTCCCATCACCGCCGAACAAGTTATAATTACAAATATGTACATAAATCTGAATACAAGTATTTTTTTCTACCACTAAGGTGTCACTTATGCGTTGTCGACCCTCTAAAAACCTTTTTACGCCTGTCTTGAAGAACCCCATGCTGTAGTCTCTTAGGAAAACCTCGGCTAGGAGTTCATTCCACAACTTGAGAGTTCTCAGAAGAAATCTTTTCTGGAACCGCACAGTATGCGACCATTGCCGTTCCAGCATGCGAGGGTGAACTCCCCGCCGTCAGCGAGCGGTGCGATTATAAAAAGTAGCTGTCAGCATCATATCGAACAATTTTTCAAAACAGAACCCGTTGTACAATCGGTAGAACACACAAAGGGAGGCAAAATCTCTTCTTAAACTTAAGGATTGAACCTTTAACTTAAACTTAATTTAAGAAGAGATTTTACCTCCCTCCGTGTGTAAGCTTAGGATCGTCAACAATTCTCACAGCTCGTCTCTGAACGGAGTCACATGGCCCAAGCTGGTATCCAGGTGCCGCCCAAGTATTTAGTGGTTCATACCAGGATTAGAAAATCATTTTCATTAAATCTATAACTTCACGCCAAATCCCTTGTTGGGTAGGAAAAGAGAACCTATCGCCACGTGACTCGATCCTTACATACCTCACTCGCTTCTTTAACATTCATTGTTCTTCTCATGCACGCTAAGGCTCCTAACATCACCTTCAGATAGAACTCTTTCATTTTCATGAAATCATCACAATATATCGCAGTTATGTCACTTATTTATCTCTGAAAGTGCATTGATCAAGCTAACACCAGCTGTAGTGTATATAAAATGTCAGTAACAGGTCGAAAGACGTGCACAGGTCGGTATAGGAAATATATCAAAGGGCGGATGCGTGGCGCTGAAAATAACAAAGAAGCGTCGCGCCTGGAAACTCTGTGTACTTTTACACGGTACGAAGAAATCCTCCTATCACACCGACACGTAAAAAATATAGACCATAAATTAATCCGTTGGTGGTTTACCATGAACCTATACTTATCCCACTGTTCTTCCTTTTACTGAACTAATTCAAAACCTACTTGGCCACGCTGCTCGTTTGCTGATTGTCAGGTGCCATCGTTTTCAAGCCGTGGATTACACTGACTTAGATTAACGAATGTCATTTATCGAGAGCTTATCTTACCCTCGCAAACATGTAAGATATCTATCTATAACTACACGCCAGGTAAATAAGTAGGTAGTTTCACGGTAAGCAGAAGAAACCGAGCGCTACAGTACTCCATCCTTATATACCTCGCTCTTTAACAGTCACTGTCCTTTTCGCGCTCGCTTGCTGGTTCTTAGGGCTCCAGACAGAAGTAAGCGTGCTCGCTTACAAAACATTTTACACGACTGCTTATAAAACGTGTAAATGTAATGAAATGGTTTCAGGCTTTATGTATGTATTGTAGCGATGTAAATTATTTACTCCGGTAAAACTTCTAAATGCCTAAACAACTGCTATTTATTCTAACTCCTATGAATTGTAGCATAGATTGTAGCGACGGTAATCAAATAACTCTCATAAAGAATCTTGACGAGCTCGGTGGCTCAGTCGTAGATGACGCGACTTTGACACCAACGCTCGTGGGTTGGATTCCCACACAAGGCAAACATTTTGTGTGCATGAACATGTCTGTTTGTCTTGGTCTGGGTATTTTCTATGTATAATAAGTATGTATTTACAAAAAAAAAATGTATTTACGTATGTTTATCAGTTGTCTAGTGCCCATAACACAAGCTTCGCTTACTTTGGGGCTAGATGGCGCTGTGTAATTTGTCCGACAATATTTATTTATTTATTTATTTGTGTGCATGAACATGTCTGTTTGTCTTGGTTTGGATGTTTTAAGAGAGGTAGGGTGCATCAAAGCAGCCCGTCTGGGGAAGTGCCTCCACCTCACAGAAAACCGCAGCTAAAAAACAACTCCCTAGAGAGTTGTTGTGATCCTGCGTGTGAGTGAGGTCACCAGTAAGCTCCCAAGGAGTTGCTGTGTAAGCAGCAGAGGCACATAGTATAAAAAAAAAATCAACGCGTTACTTTTTTTATTATCATTATTACATAGAAATTGGAAAGAAGATTCAGAATATACACAATACTAGAGTCTTATGCTCTCTACACGTGCAAAGGTTAGAGGTCTTCTAACAGTATTCGCACATCGTTTCTTGCGGAGTCTTCTGACCAAACCTCTTTTGTCTTCCAATTCCTTCGTCGACCATGGAGACGGCCTTGCTCCTTTTTTAGGTTCAAGGCGAGTGATTGAAGCGTCCGCCGCTGTCACAATCAGCTGCATAAATCTGCTCACATAGAGCTCAAGAGTTTCGGCATCGTCAATATTGCCAATACCTGACTCCGAAAAGAAAAAAAAACCAACAATCGAAAGACGTTACAAACGACGATCGGCTATGGCAATTATTCGCTTAACATCGCATTCACTCTGTCTCGTCCGTCGTGCGCGAGCTGTCGCCAGTATCGGCCATAATTGTATTGCCGCTATCGAAAAAATTTCTGAGGTACGTATCAGTGTGTTATTTAATTAATAAAATCTAAGACTAAATACTGTAACTATGTGTTTTATTGCAGAATATAAGTTTAATTTTATGATTATCGGTCGATTTCTTCCTTGCTAAATATGATTTGTGAGGTAGGTATACGATCAAGGTGATTTTGGTTAAGAATTTCGAATATGAGCTATGCTATGATTATGGTCCTAAATATTGTGACTGTGCTGGGCCAGAGTTTGACATCTGGATATTTGATTTTTGTAAGTAATTTAAGTGATTTCTTCCACCTACCAAAGTAATTTGATCTCTTATAAAATAAACATTTATAATAGTATATTAACAGTCTTAGAGTTAAGTAACAGTCTTATGGTCTTAATATAAAATATTAAGACCATAAGACTGTTACGAGTAGGTAATTAGCTCTTTAAAAATATGTGTAATTATTTTTACATCAATAAATGGTTAATTTTTGAGACAAAAACAAAATAGTAGCACATATTTTGTTAATTTCCTGCTTTAAAAGTAGATTTTAGTGATTAGATTGGTTGATGAAACAAAGCCGTAAAACAAAAAGATCTGTTTTTATACACAAATATACCTACGAACTCTTTATATATCAGCCAGTTTTCCCTATCGCAGGCTTCACTTCAAATAATGATACCGCTGCAAAAAAAATATACATTACGTTATACAACGGTGTGACAGAGTGCCGTGATAAAGGCATACGATGCAACTAAGTGCATACGGGAAGCGAGTGAGTCTCCAAACGCAATTTGTCGCTGCAGTGTAAACGTATTTGTGGTACAGTCGGCTACAGCCTACATCAGAAGCTACAGTTACTATTATTACTTTTTTAACTGGAACGGTTATTTTGGTACACATTGTTTCGTTTTTATTAATCAACCAAAAGAACAGTCCCTTTTTTGGTTGGGGTTAATAAAAAGGATAAATAATTCTCAAGCAAAAGTGGAAGAATGTAGGAGAAGAGAAAGACCGATACTAACCTACCATGACCAAATTGGTCGTGTTTTATCAGAAGGTGATGCCAGGAGCCCCAGGAAAGTTAGAAAAGTTTTTCACCTGACATATTTTTTAAATATTTAGTGAAACTATCAAGTTGAACGAGTCCTATTATTCTCAATAGACTGTGCAATCTCCTGCTGAGTCAGCGAACCAGAAACTCTTTCGCCTGAATTTATTGAGTTCCGAATAAAGCGATAAAATGTATGCAAAAACACTCCAAGAACAATATCGTTAAAAATAGTTCAAATAGTAAGTGCTCTATGTTCTGAAATTCTGAAATGTCAAAATCGTTCCTGAGAAAAAGGATCGTGACAGACAGACAGATCGACAGACAACAAAGTGATCCGATAAGCTTCAGTTTTCCTTTTTATGTACGGAACCCTGAAAACACATCAATCGGTCCGTTTTGATTAGAAAACAGGATAAACAGACAAATAAATACACTTTTACATTCTTAATAGCACGAACCCCTCTATAGCCCAGTCATATAAGGCAAAAATAGGGGTCAACCTCGGAATGAAAGATAATAGCTGTATATTAATAATAGTAGTAGAGCTGTAAATTAGTATAAACCTTTATATTGGCGTTCTAAATGTTGTCTCAAAAGTCTCATATATTCTCGTGTCCGCGTCTTAAGATATTCAAGGTCAAAGGTCGCAAAAATTTGGTTTTTGGCGAATATTTCGCTTCTATTCCTAAAATGACATTTTTACTTATTATAATCTTCAACTTTCGTTTGAACTTTTTTTTCATACGAGTAACCGTTTTCGAAATAGAGCGTCAAGAGTGCGCAGCGCACTGCTATATATGGTTTAATGTCACGATTAATCGTACGTTGTGAAAAGTGAATTATTCACTAAAATATGACACTTCATCATCGTTCGTTCCAGTGTATGAGGATGAACTCCCAGCCGTCGGCGAACTGACTTATTAACATCTTCCAAAAGTGTATGAACCTGTTATATTTGAGATTTTTCATTAGGTACTGTATAAATTCACTAGCACTTGTGTTACAAAATACTATCAAAATTGTCACATAAAACAATTTTTATACTGAATTGTAAAAATTTCAAGTATAACTACAATGTCACTCGTCAAAAGCGGAAGAAGTCCTTGTGGTATGAATTAATCCGGAACACCGTTATTATAAAAAAATAAATTAAAAAAAACCATTTTATTCACTTCTCACAAGAGTACAGTACAAGTCAGTGTAAATTAATTTATATTAAACATACCTTGTGAGAGTCTGGAGCCTATGCTAGGCTTGTAGCCTGTATTACAGAGCTCCAGGCTCCCTCCCGGTTTATGCACTATGTTAAATAATTTCTAAGGCAATGTAAATTTAACAGCTTATGAGATTTGACTTTGAATTAAATTGTGACAAAAATGATTTACTAGTACTGTGACTTAATTAAATGATAATGTTGTGTAGTATGAGGTATATATAAATATATGTGTTGTGTGTGTGTGTGTGTGTGTGTGTAATGTGTGTGTGGGTGTATCTCTGTGTGAGTTAATGTGTATGAGAAGTAAAAAACTGTTTCTATGCGTTTGAGACATATTAATTCAAATGTAATAAAACATTATAAAGCGCTGATTTATTTTATTACCACGAGCAGATATTCCGTTTCATCATAGGTCAGTGTGTTGAGCCAGGTCGAGACTTTTTTCTTGCATTGAAATTTAGTGAGCGGGTATATGCATAATTTTTTGTTAATTTTGTTGTATAGGTAGGGGCCTGTAAAAGGATATATAATCAATGTGCCAAAGCTGTGTTAAAAATAATCTTTTGCCTACACACGTTGTGAGATTGACGTTTGGCCATTAGTTTTGGATCGTACTCCATGTCACGATGTTGTTTAAGGATGGTATTTAACACATATAATTGTATGATTGACAATACCTCACAATTTTGATATAATAGCGCCGTGGGATATAGTAATGGGCGGAAAGTTAATACTTTAAGTAAACCCGTCTGTGCTATCTCTACTGGTTTAAGGATAATTTTAGAAGCACCTCCCCAAACTGTGATACATCTATGACATCTATGTTTGCCTGTGCGTTTGTCTGTGTGTGCGTTTTTTTCGAATATTCGAATTTTGACTTCAGATTCGGATTAGCATAAAAAAGTAGAATAGGAATGTTCAGGAACACCGTTCCAATCTCTTAAGGAATATGGTCAAAATGGCCGACAAATTAAAAAAAAATTGAATTGTTATATAATTGACGAGCCAGGTGTTCCTCTGGCAATGCAAGCTTGCGCATTCTCAACTGGTTTCTATTTGACATCCATCGAAGTTGATACAAATCCTAGCCCGGCGCGTAATTTGACCTAAAATGACGATAGGCGGCGCAGATGCACTTGCTTGGAAAAGTATTATCAGTTCATAATTTGATGAATTATTACATGAAAGACAACAAAAGAGTATACGAAAAGATTTAGTTTATTTTCATTAAATGGAAAGTTAACGGGAATTGATCTGATCACAGCTGAAATGATCAAACTAGGTGGCACTTACGTCTGGGACGCCTTCTGGTAATTAAGCAATCTGTGCTGGAGAATTGGAAGGGTCCTAGTGGACTGGAAACGCGCAGTCTTCGTGCCCTTGTATAAAGGCAAGGGATCACGATTGGACTGCGACAGTTATAGGGCTATCAATTTGATCAGCTTAGCAGCAAAAGTATACGGAAAGGTAGCTGAAAGGAGAATGCGGGTGAAATCCGATGGAATGCTGTGGGAGGCACATGGAGGATTCCGAAATGGAAGGGATACGTACGGATCACGTTTTCTCGCTCCGCAATATCGTGGAAAAGCATCTGGACCAGGAGGTTTTCTGCGGTTTTGTGGATCTTGCGAAAGCATTTAACAGGGTTATGCAAAAAGAGCTGTGGGACATATTGCCGTTTTTATTTATAATGGGTCAGCATAGTGGCTCCGCTTTGCCTGTTGGTAAGCGAAAAGTGGAGCCCAAATTGCAGCGGCAACTGACAAACGACAAAAAGCGACTACAGTGTCCTGTCAGTTGACGCTACCATGCTGGCCCGCAAGGTGCTTCTTCATGCTTCGTTTGAAGGATTCCATGTTGTAGTAAAGAGGAAAGACATGTGCAGGCAAGGCGTTCCACTTTTTACTCGTAATAGTTCGACAGAGATAGGAGTTGCCGAACTTTTTAGTACGAGAAAAATGTCCTCAACAGTGGAATGATGAGATCGCAAGCCTGCACGTGTGCACGTGTGCTATGACGGAAGGGAGAGGGTGGGATAAGGGAAAATAGTTCTTCAGAGCACTCACCATGGTACAGGCGGTAAAAGGTACTTAGGGAGCCTATGTCCATGTGCAAAGGTTCTAGGTTGTATGTGACCTCTTCGTCGTCGATTATGTGGATAGCCCGACGCTGCAACCTATCGAGAGCCTCGAGAAGATACTGTGCGGAGCCATCCCTGAGATGCGAGCTATACTCCACGCAGACCCGAACTTGAGTCTTATAAAGAAGACAAAGTTGGTCCGGCGTGAAGAACCGGCACATCCTGTTCAGGACTCCGAGATATGGGATTGACGGTTCACTGCTACGTGCTTTGCAGTCCACTTAGGATTTGGGATACCTCAGCATGTGTGCGGATAGAGGGTCGCATGCCACCCTGGTTTGATGTTAAAATTGGTGTCAAACAGGGTTGCATGCTATCTCCTAGACTGTTTATTCTGTATCTCGATAGTTGTCTGCAGAAAATAAGGTTAACGAATGTAGGATTGCAAATCTGCGAATCTGCATACAATAGACAGTTCACCACTAGGTCACCCCTAGTGGTGAACTGTCTATTGTATGCAGACGATGCCGTGATATTAGCAGAAATACCATCTGAACTGCAGCAACCTCTGGTCACAATGATGAAAGACGATTACATGGAGAGAGGCTTATTATTGAATGCGAAGAAAACAAAGATAATAGTATTTGAAAGACAAGAAACCAGAACCAATGTAAGGATTACGGTTGATAAGTAGTAGTGCTGGTCCCGACGCTTACTTATGGAAGCGAGAGCTGGGCATGGCAGAAAGAGCATAAAAGTTGAATTAACGCGGTCGAAATGCGAGCGTTACGCAAAATTTGTGGCGTAACGCCTTGTAGCTATGATGATGTAAGAAACAGAGTTGGTCTGAAAGAGAGCGTCGGTGTTAAAATAAGAAGAAGCTAGCTCCGTTGGTTCGGGCATGTAGAAAGAATGCAAGATGAAAAAATGAGGATTCAGCTATAAAACGCAAATGTGGAAGGATGAAGGAGCCGAGGAATATTTACCTACCATGACCAGATTGGTCGTGTTCTGACATAAGGTGATGTTAGGAGCCTAAGAAACCGGCGAGCGTGCATGAAAAGAGCAAGGAATGTTAAAGAAGCGAGTGAGATGTGTAAGAATCGAGTCACGTGGCTCTGGGTTCTCTCTGCCTACCCCGCAAGGGATTTGGCTTGAAGTTATAGCTAGATAGATACACTGATATTAAATAAAATATGAATTCACAGTCATTGTCACTTATTGACCTGACGTCTTAATATAATTATTGATTGGTAAGAAGCCAGAACTGCCAGGATTTACAGCTACATGTTCTGCCTGGTAAGGAATCTGATTCTTCACTACCTTTGTCATAAATACCTATCTCCAACTCGTAATTTTGTACGAAGTTTGCCCCTGCCTCAGTAATTCTTTTTCGGTATTCATGGAAATTATAGATCCACAGTCTTATTACCTTTATCAAAACCGTCAATGCCTATGACTAGTTTTGTCCGCCATCTTTTCTTACTAGGGGTCCTAAATGGGACTAAGGATTGTGATTCTGATCTTTGTTTTCTCGTAATGTATTTTCACAGTGAGTGTAGCTTCTGCTGTTTATTTCTGAGAAACAGTTGTATTGTGTCAAATAGGTACCATTTTTTCTTCCTTATCTGTTTAAAGTCACGTGACAACGTATCGTGGCATTTTACAAATGTAATTGTTTACGTAACTAAGGAAGTCTGCCACTATGCCGAAAAATCGGAAAAATACAGCTCGCAGTTACTCTCGTCTGCTTCTAAGATTTTCCCTGAATTTTGTAAACATTTTATAATTATTATATCTTAAAGAATATTTGAGAAAGTCGTTAAAACCCTGTATAAAACTGAAGAATGATTGGAATTTATAGGATGAATAACGTTCTTCGCATTACTTTTAGTATCCATATACCTTTTAGGTGTACCTCAAACAGTTCTTCCATTATCGTCAACGATTATAAGCACTTTATCTTCTACAGAGGCAGTTTATGTAAGTAGAAAAACGTGAAGCACATTGTATTGTAAACTGTTATGAGCAAAATGTACTCTGTGAGTAGTGATTGCCAAAATGAAAATGTGAAAAAAGATACGTCATCAACATAAGAGTATAAAGTCAATAACGTCATAATAAGTAACTAGACACGTCATAATTCAATACAACGCTATTTCATTACATAGTTCATGTATTTGGGAATTTGGTTACATTTTTACCAAATATAGTCGTTATACAAATAAAATGGTACATACCAGCATGGACGGTGCATTATTTGTAAGTAACAATAATCTAATGCTATAAATGTTAGGAAATTAACTGACTGTTCATCGGTCTTTATTAATTGTTTTAATTATTTTAGTTAAAGCTTTACAAATTCATAATACGAAAATTAGACTACAAAATCATGGTTATCCAACGAAAAAGTGCGATAATACTTTGAATATATTCAAACGCCAAGTAAATATAAATATCAGTTTTTATAATATGAAATATTATATTTCACTCACAAATAAGTTAACTCGTAAGCCTATATCACAGTATACATACACACAGTAAGATGACTTAAAAAAAAGCGACTATATCAGAGATTTTTTGTCCTATAGATCCCTTGCATATATATTTTCTGCTCTCTGTAGACCCCATACCCGACTAATGTTTGACTCTGATGGGCCCGTTACTTCTTGCAATTGACCTAATGGGGTCAATATAGACCACTTTGGGAGCTGTATGATATTAACTCGTTCAGGCCCCGTGGTGGAATTCCGCTATGCGTGTTACGGTAACAAGTATATAACAGGCCTCAAGGGCTTAAGCAATGATTGCAGTCAAATTCTATGTATTGTATGTATTTAGAAAAAATGATATGTGTATCTAGAACCCATAGAACAAGCTTTTCTGTAAAAAAAAATAGCTTGAAGATAAATGGCGATGTCTTCGTAAACCGCTTCAATGGTTCTGCTAGGATAAAATACCATATGCTTTATCAAAAAAAAATTTTTTTTGAAGTGCCTGTATGCAATTAGATTGTTTGAAAGATACATACTTAGTTGAAAAGTTGAGTCATACCTAGATTAGTTTCAACAGGCAATTTGTGCTACTATTTTATGCTTTGTTTATTTCCATTACCAATTATTTTATGTAAATTTCCCACCAAGTGTACTATTTCTGCTATGGCTGCTTTGTCAGCATTAGTCAGCATTAGCAGCAGAGATCATGTGAGTGATACTTGATCACTCACATGATCTCTGCTGCTAATGCTGCAACTCCTTGGGAGCTTACTAGTGACCTCACTCACTTTTAGGAACACAACAACACTCCAGGTAGTTGGCTGTGGTTTCCCCTAACTCTTTTACTCGTAGACAAAAACACACAGTCAAGTTCATGCGCATAAATCTTTGTCCTGTGTGGGAATGGAGCCCACAAGCATTGTTTAGATCAAATTGCCTGCAAAATCAACCCAAATCTATTAATAAGTAAGAAGGTGTATAGTTTTAAAACTGTAGTCAAAGACAAGCTTGTTGATATGGGTGGAACACAAAAACATTATTTATGACTACTCACCAAGTTTGTTAAAAAATATTAATTTTTTAAGAGAGGTAGGGTGCATCAAAGCAACCTGTCTGAGGAAGTACCTTCACCTCACAGAAAACTGCAGCCAAATACCAACTCCCTAAGAAGGTTGTTTTGTTCCTGTATGTGAGTGAGGTCACCAGTAAGCTCCTAAGGAGTTTGCTGTGTAAACAGCAGAGGAGGCATCGCGCAAGTGATACTTAATATTATTACAAGTGTTAATAGGCTACGGTAACTGCTTTAAATCAGGTGGGCTGTATGCTTGAATGCCTCGCGACGTTGTAGAAATATATATATATATATATATATATACTAGCGTGTCTATAATATTAACTATCATATTTTCAGGAACCAACCTTGTATATCGTTAAAGGGATGTGCATACTAAACAATGACGGCGATAGAGTCTTGGCCAAGTATTATGACAAGAATATTCTGCCAACAGCCAAGGAGCAGAAGGCATTTGAGAAGAATTTGTTTAATAAGACACACAGGTGGGATAGACAAACCAGAGATACATTCTTTTTCTTAGTATTATCCTATTTCCTAATCCATTAGGCTTGGCAGGTCTTCTACCTATGACTAAGGATTTGGTGAATTTACTGATTTTTACAATGAGCTACTGCCATCAGACCTCCACAACCCTTAGAGATTAGGTCATACCACCTTTCTAAATTTGATGTCCTGTATGTGTAGCTCCTTATGAAATTTTCTTTCACTGCTGAGCAAGTGATAATTACAAATGTATTTACGTATGTTTATCAGTTGTCTAGTATCCATAACACAAGCTTAGCTCACTTTGGGGCTAGATGGAGCTGTGTAATTTGTCCAACAATATTTATTTATTTACCATAGCCTATGAGAGGTTACATTATAAAAAAAAACAGGTAACACAGAGAGGAACAAAGAGGTATTGCTCGAACATTGCAATCCGTGTTGCTCACAGCAATTGAGAGGTAACCTCATTTACATGCCATTTGATCTAACTTGCTTTGTGTGCTTCCACCACCAATTAGTTCATGCGAATTAGCTGTCATGTCATGCGTCGGCCGGCACCCACCCACCACCGTTTGTAGATGCAACACGCCATCACTGCCATGACTGCTCCCGTAGTCTCTGCCTTGGCTGCTGCGGTCGTACCCGCGATTGCCCCCATCTGGAACAGAAACCGCACCAAGCCTGGGAGTTGTTTAGATGCATTCTTCTGTTCGCTGGAAGCTGTACCCCACCACTCTTTTACCAAGGCTTTGTTGAGATAAGGTTGGCTTTCACACTAAAGATAAATTATACATTTCATACTAAAGAATATAGCGGACCACTTACACCCCGTAGGGAGTAAAAAAATAAGATAAGTTTTATATATGAAGATGGCTTAACCACCAGGCTCTCAAATGTACAATTAAAAAACCTTTGTTAATCTACATGTTTCAGGGCAAATGCTGAAATTATAATGTTAGATGGACTCACATGTGTATACAAGAGTAATCTCAACTTATTCTTCTACGTAATGGGCAGCTCTCACGAAAATGAGGTATGTTTGATGTATCATATTTTTAACCATGTCTTGAGGCGCTAGCTCAGCGCCTACTGACGTACAGGTAAACTACCATATCCTGTGAATGCTAGCCACAAAGGAAATATTGCCAGGACTAACTTGTCAGGATTTTACTTGAAACCTCACTCACTCTCAGGTACACAATGACCTTCCTGGGAGTTGTTAATTGCCTGTAGTATTCAGTGAAGATACTTGCCTAGTACTTCCCTTAACATTTAAAAGAGCCCAAGAGGCCTTGGCCTTTATCAGATCCTACATCCGTCTACTTTCGCGTTGTATATTTGGTTAGTTTTTTTTTTATACTACGTCAGGGGACATACAAGCATATGGCCCACCGATATATTTAGTATCACTCGCGCGATGCCTCCTGCTGCTTACACACCAACTCCTTGGGAGCTTACTGGTGACCTCACTCACACGCAGGAACACAACAACCCTCTAGGGAGTTGTTATTTGGCTGCGGTTTTCTGTAAGGTTCTGTAAGTACTTCCCCAGACGGGCTGCGTTGATGCGGCCTACCTCTCCTAAAAAGTTCACGTGCCAATGTGAATACGCCTGCAAGTCTCCACAGCACAAAGGAAAAGCAGACATTTCTTAGGTCCATATCAGGGCTTGTTTACCGGTTAATTTTCAAACCTAAATCAGCACAAGTACATTGGGAGCGTTTTGTTTTGGTTCGGCTCTACCTGAACCTTAAAGTAACCGGTATTCTTAAGGAGCAAAATCAATGAGGTTTTGAATCAATTAACCGGTTTTATAAGGTTTTCCTTTCGCTCTTTTCGACATCATATTTGCATATTATATTATATGATATCATATTATCATATTAGACCTTGACGACCTTTAAAATTCACTTAAAAATTAAAAGCTACACGAAACCACAAAATAATTAGAAGAAATTGAATATTCTGTCAGACACAATCTACGTGTTGCAACCTTTCTTTATGAGTTTACATCGTAACGTAGGTACCAATTTGTTCCAATTCGAATTAAAGCAAGTCGTAACCTACTCGCGCGACACGTGTGTTAAATCGGTTTTTTAAGGTTTTACGTAGCGCTCTCATTTAGGACGCACTCCGAACGAAACCTTTTCTAAAAACCGGTAAAAACCTTTATTTACCGGTATTTTCGAAACCGGTTCCAAGCCCTGGTTCATATATCTTTCGAAATATAATTTCTCGAACGTGCGGGTTTCCTCACGATGTTTTCCTTCACCGTCGAGCAAGTGATAATTACAAATATGTACATAAACCCGACGAAACAAATTTAGTGATACATGCTCACACCACAATTTGAAACGGGGCCCAGTTGATAAATAGGCCGACTCTTTATTCACTGGGCTATTACTGCTTGTCAGTTTGAAAAGATAGTACTGGTATTATAATAAATAGAACTCTTCTACTACTTCTGAATAAATTGACGGAATAGGCATTGTCTCATTCACTGCCCATTCTATAAATAAATAAATATTGTCGGACAAATTACACAGCGCCATCTAGCCCCAAAGTAAGCGAAGCTTGTGTTATGGGTACTAGACAACTGATAAACATACGTAAATACAATATTTTTTGTAAATACATACTTATTATACATAGAAAATACCCAGACCAAGACAAACAGACATGTTCATGCACACAAATGTTTGTACAGTGTGGGAATCGGACCCACGAGCGTTGGTGTCAAAGTAGCGTTACAACGCGTTTCACCACTGCGCCACCGAGCTCGTCATATTCTATAATTTTTGTACTCTAACTTTAACCTCATTCTCAACTTCATTCGGAGTACATAAATCATTTTCCTGTTTAATTATAGCCTGCTCTGTAATCAAGGACGCCTTGAATATTTTTCTCTTCACGCACCGCCATACAACATGCCCATTTTTATTTACCCTCCTTTTTGTGTATCCAAATCCATTTGATATAAGAACATCACCCCCTCTTTGTGTTGGAATAATAGTAAAAGCCACAGACATGTTAACTTGGCTACGTGTTGGTTCATACGCCATCTATTAAATGAAAAAAGTAAGATAAAATCAACTAATATCTTTGCAACCTTATTTTCAACGTCACTAAAACACTAAAGGACTTACCGTGTGTGGTGCGGTGAACAAGTGTTTTAGCCAGTAAAAACAATAATAGCAATTGATTAAGTCAATACGAACCACTAAATATAATTAACTATTTGATATAATATTACTGACAACCGCTATTGCACTTATTGTTAACTAATGTAAGGGCAGAATGGTGACAGCATTATTGTGAAATATTGCTTGAATCTACCATCAATTAACATAGAATATTTTTCCATTTGAGGGTAGATAGATCGAGTCAAAATAGTATTTCAATTTACTCGGGATTAAAAAAATATAAATTACTTTAGATAAAATAAGATAAATATTTAATAAAAAACTTGGTACATGTACATGGTACAGGTACATGGTGTTTTCATAAAATTTAACATAGAACAAATATATCAATCAAAAGATATAGCCATTTATGTTCCGTTTTTCATAGAAATGAAACCCCCTTGAAAACATATAGGGTACTTCCGGTCCGGTTGTCCTAAAATCATGAAATTTGGCAAGAAGCAAGGTCATGTAGCAAAAGTATAGGAATAAATCTGAAAACCATAAACTTGTAGTTACTTCTTCTTCTTCTTTATAAACCAATATAATGTGACTCTACCCTTAGTACATTTTACATTGGTATACGGCTCTTTTTATACCGGTTTTGAATTAAAGTGTATTTTATCTAATAGGATGGTACAGAACCCTCATGCGCGAGTTTTACTCGCTTTTGGCCGGTTTTTCTATGATGGTTTACATGGTTGGATATTTTTATTGTTGAAATAATTGTATTATGGTGTTTAGATTTACAGGTATCAAATATTTCATTAAAATTAAACAGTTTTGCCGAAATATCCCCTTAGTTTTTAATAGGAGACATCTGACCCGTTTTTATAAACTGGTCCGGGCCAATCTTACCATGTACATTTTAAAAAGTTGACATTTGGGCCGCAGACCAGTTTTCGCGCGGGCGAGACGGCCTTTAAGCCTTTACATCAGGTGGGCCGTATGCTTGTATGCCTCCCGACGTAGTATAAAAAAACTTCTTATGCGAATTACACTAAATCACAATTGTTTCCAGTAAAATGTATTTCATTTTCATTAACTTTGATACTGTACGCCATATTTATCATGAAATCTTTTCAATGCAGTTTGAATCCATGAAAATTAACGCAACTATGGAAATTTATTCAACGGAATGTGACCTTAACGTAACCTGAAGCCCACTAGAACCTCCCTAGAGAGGTTAAATGCGTCTTATAATGTCTTATAAATCGATTAACGCCGGCTGCACGCACGAATTAGTGTCACGTTCCGCCTGAGCCGAGCGTGCAAGCGAGAGCGCGGAACAATCGATAGAGAGGCACGATCGGCCTATGCGTTCGGCTTGTGACGCATCTATCTCTCTTCCACTCCATCGGCCGATGCGTCCGAGTAGAAGAGAGACAGCGGCAGCACACAACCTACACGTGAACTGTTTTGTCAACTGTTGAATGTTTTCTTATGACGTTATCACGTAAAATTATCGTCCGTAAACCGACTTTACAGACAACCAATTATTTTTTTAATTCCAGCTTATCCTTCAATCAGTATTGAATGCTTTGTACGAGTCAGTCAGCATACTGTTGAGAAGAAACGTCGAATTTAGAACGCTCAATGACAATCTAGACGCTGTGATGCTCGCTTTCGACGAAATCTGCGACGGAGGGTGAGTGTATACCATCACTAGTAAATAGATGAGCTCGGTGATCGAGTGGTTAACAAAGCTCAGGTTCGTTTCCCACATAGTACAAACATTTGCAGACACATAGACTATTTATGACTATCAGAGATTCTGGAGGTTTGAGTAATTCCAAGCTTTCGTATAACAACCAAACAACCAAGTGTCGTAGTATTCCAGGTGCCTCGCCAGAATATGATAGAAATCAGTTTATCAACAAATACAATAGAAATAGAGTTGGTCAGAAAGAGAGTGTCGGTGTTAAGATAAGAAAATGCAAAAGTGGAAGGATGTAGGAGCCAAGGAAGACCATTTTTTTTTTGTGACGCGGGGAAAAATGCGTTACGCACACCACCGGTGCCTGGGTGGCCTCCGGTGGTAGTGTGGGACTCCCCGTCGGCTGTCCGACGGTATACCCACTAAACAACCCCGCGAAATGCCATCGGCCGCGTTGGTGTGGTGCCCCGGATCTGTCAGCAACAGGGCACAGCCAAGGAAGACCAAGACTAACCTACCATGACCAAATTGGCCGTGTTTTATCAGACGGTGACGTCAGGAGCCTTAGGAACCGGCGAGCGTGCATGAAAAGAGCTATGAATGTTAAAGAAGCGAGTGAAGTGTGTAAGGATCGCGTCTTATGGCGCTCGGTTGTCTCTGCCTGTCCCGCAAGGGACCTGGCGTGAAGGTATACATACAATAGAAATATGATAAATATCCATACAATCTGGTATTTAACTTTGTAGGTGTAATAAATCATAAACGATATACTCACATATATCTTTTGACGAGCTCGGTGGCTGACGCAGCGGTTAATATCGCGACTTTGTCTCCAGTGCTCGAGTTCGATTCCCAAATAGGATAAACATTTGTATGCGTGAACATGAACAGCCATGCAATTCTGTAAGAGCAAACATCCTTACATCCTCGGAAACATCGGCTGTTATAGCCTTGAACACACAATTGCAATTCCTTAGTGTCACTTTTCATGGTTGTGCGACACTAGCGCCGCAAGGCTGCGTTTGGAATTGGAATTCTACAAGGCAAACAGCCTCGCGTACGCTTACAGCCTTATAGAATACCAAATAAAAAGCCGTGATCGCAGTAGACGATGTCAAAGCTGTGACATCTGTGACCACAGCGACGCACACAGCCATTACGAGTCGCTTAGAGAATTGCATGGCTGTTATGATCCGGGTGTTTTTTTAAGAGAGGTAGGTAAAGCATCCTGTCTGGAGAAGTACCTCCACCTCATGGAAAACCGCAGCCAAATAACTCCCCGGAGGGTTATTGTGTTACTGCGTGGAAATGAGATCACCAGTAACCTATCACTCGCAGGAACACAACAACCCTGTAGAGACTTATTATTTGCCCGCTGTTCCCCACTGACTGGTTGATCAGTTGTTGCCGGAACGTAGCTGGACTTAACTATAAATAAATAAATATATATTGTCGGACAAATTACACAGCGCCATCTAGTCCCAAAGTAAGCGAAGCTTGTGTTATGGGTACTAGACAACTGATAAACATACGTAAATACATTTTTTTTTTTGTAAATACAGACTTATTATACATAGAAAATACCCAGACCAAGACAAACAGACATGTTCATGCACACAAATGTTTGTACTGTGTGGGAATCGAACCCACGAGTGTTGGTGTCAAAGTAGCGTAACAGCGCATTTCACCACTGCGCCACCGATCTCGTCATCGTCATCTACTATCGATATAGAAGCCATAAACTGTATTTACAATTGTTTGTCTATCTACATGTCCGTTGCGAATGCTTTATTTAAAACTGCTGAATGGATTTTGAATTTTACCACGTTGGTTGCAGCGTAAACTTAGATATTTAAACTTCACGGCAATAAAGCCAGCAGCTAGTAACCAATTATTTTAACACAATCGGTCGTATGAAGATCTGATGAAACGATTTTCGGTAGTAACTCATCTGTTCTTTACACTTCAGCGAGTCGGAACTCTTATTGGTTTATTTGTTAATATTAAGGGAGGTAGGTTGCATCAAAACCGTCCGTCTGGGGAAGCAACACCACCGCACATAGAAAATCGCAGCCAAATAACAACTTCATGGAGGGTTGTGTTCCTGCGTGTGAATGGGTTCACCAGTAAGCTCCTAAGGAGCTTCTGTTTAGCAGCAGAGGTGGTATCGAGCGAGTGATACTTAATGTATCACAAGCGTTGATACTTAATGTGTTATACCTCCCGACATTGTATAAAAAAAAACTACGTTTTGCTACATGAGGGGTGCCGTTATGCACCGACAAGTAGTTTACTAGTTTGTGATCGGTTGGTCACTCGATGAGTAAAAAAACCGGCCAAGTGCGAGTCGGACTCGCGTACTAAGGGTTCCGTACCATTATCTATAAAAACGGCAAAAAAAAAATCACGTTGTTGTATGGGAGCCCCCTTTAAATGTTTGTTTTATTTTAATTTAATTATTTATTTTTAAAATGGATATATAACTATATATATTCTTCGAATATTTCAAGCGTCTACCTGTTGCCGTTATCAATATCGAGCAAAAAAGTCACAATTGTAGTATGGGAACCCCCGTAAATATTTTTTTTTTTTTTTTTTAGTATTTGTTGTTATAGCGGCAACAGAAATATATCATTTGTGAAAATTTCAACTGTCTAACTGTCACGGTTCATCAGATACAGCCTAATAACAGACAGACGGACAGCGGAGTCTCAGTAATAGGGTCTCTAAAAGGTCTCTCTAGGGAACTCTAAAAAATTGGTACATCTCTGTTTTAATCACAAACTAATTAATCTCTTGACCGCGTGTTAAGGTACCCCTCGCTCGCCAAGACTAAGCCTTTTAGCGCCAAATAGGATCACCGCTTCGATCCTACGTTTCAGAGAGAGCATGGTTTTGCGCTGCGAATGTTCTCCTCGAATGACTGTATAGATATAAAACATGTCTTATTGTACGGTAAAATGGCGTGGCAAAAACAACAATACCTCCAACTATGCAAAGAATAATATTACATTTCACAAGTAAGCCTAGTTTGATTGTAATAAGAAAAAACAGGCAATTATTTAAGTTAATAGAAAGTATCACTATAGTACTTATAATTTAAAAAAAACGGGTAGCACTCCGGGAGTGCCGGCAGAAGTGAAAACTTGAATGTTAACGTTGTGCATTTTTGAATATTTTGGAATGGTTAGGGAATAATATAAAAGTACTATCATGTATGTGGTAAAATACAATATTCATTTATTGCGCTATCGTACACAAACATGACAATTTATATTACATTAAAAATTTAACACTTCAGAACTATTACTATTATTTTACATTAAAAAGTTTATCTCTCAGAAAAATCAACTTCATCCATAGTTTCAACGACTCTTTGACCATCATCATTTACCAGCATCATCATCGCCAATCTCTAAAACTCGAACACACACGCACACTCGCGCAAGCGCCCTGCGCCGCTTAAATCAAACAGCGATGTTGATATACTACGTTGAACGAAACGCGTAAACGCCAACAATTTCATGGCGCTTACAACGTTTTGGTCGCGAAAAAATAATGCCCTATGAACGATCTAGCGCTTCATGTTTTAATTAGAGGTAACTAATGTTTTAGCGCTGCAGCGAACTTAAGTTCTAATTTTCACCAAAATCTTACGGTCAGGGTCACGTGTCCTGACGCGAGTTTAGCATTTTTTACTCATCCCAAAAAGTGCACAACGCCGCTAAAGAAGTTTTCACTTCAAAAATTTAGTGCATTTCGAATAAGAACGTTCATTATAAAAGTAATTAATATTACGCAAATATATTTTTTATATGATAGCCTCACCATTATCTCAGAACACCGCCGATTAGCACGAAAGACGTGTGATTTATTATGTATATTACTATGTTAAATTATCACTAATATTACATATTTTAATGTAATAAGATATATGTACCTTATGTTGATTTGTTACATGTTTTATCGATATTCATAATCGTCACATATTTCTGTGGTACCGCACTAAAACATTGCAGCCACGGACACGATGGAAATGACACGATGTTGATTTTTTAATTAGCTAATGAAAGCTTTGTGTTCTACCTCACTACCCCGACCCGTAGCGGTGAATATGTTAACTATGGAAACATCATGTTATTGGGTCTCCAAGTTATTTCCTTCATGGTTTTAAATTATATGTGTATGTGTATTGCAGAGTAATCCTCGACTCAGACCCTATGTCGATCGTGGGCAGAGCAGCGCTCCGCACAGAGGACGTGCCCCTCGGGGAACAAACCGTCGCACAGGTAATAGAAAGCATCAACAAAATATTCTGGTAGATTGGCATTTTCTTTTGGTCCACTAAAAATTGTAGGTGGTATTCCTATCGTCAGAAAGGTATGAATATACATATCGCAACTTTGGATGAACAAGGGCACGATTTTACCCAATGAACGCTCACTCTTCATTTCATATGTGAAACGTGTTTTACATGGTCATTATGTAATCTATCTATAACTTCACGTCAAATCCCTTGCGGGGTAGGCAGAGTGAATCGAGCGCCACGTGACTCGATCCTTACATACCTCACTTGCCTCTTTAACATTCATTGCTCTTCTCATGTACGCTCGCCGGTTTCTAGGGTTCATGACATCACCTGATAGAACACGACCAATTTGGTCACGGTAGGTAAGTCTTGGCCTTCCTCGGCTCCTACATCCTTCCACTTTTGCATTGTATATCTACTTCGTCATTATATAAATTTATGTAATTATGCAATGCGAAAATTTGAAACTTACAACTCTAATTGTGTTCAAATATATACATATATAATATATAAACAAAAGAGTAGAGATAGTCTTGTGGTGGTAACGCGAGGAAGAAGAAGACTATATAAAAATATATACATACTCTAAAGAAATATGTTGAGCTTCCCTGAATGTTTGTTTACATTCTTTATCTCTGCTACCCGAACGTACTTTATTTACGTCTCGAATATAGTTCATTCGATACGAAGGAAACTAATTTTACAACAATGTTAACAGAAAGATGATATTGAATGAAAAAAAATGGCTCTGTAAAATTGATAAAGTTGCAATTGTGCCTTTCTTTTACTGAGGGTGCGATATGTAGTTACATTGACACGTCCTACCTCGACGCCGGTGCATTATTAAGTGAACAAATGTCGGGTAATTGCCTTGCTTGGTATTATCATTATAAAACACATGTAACATTAACATCTTGGATTATCATACTTAATATTTCAACATTATAAACCGATTTATTGTTATTTCTTAACCTCTTCAAAGCTTAGTTTTAAAACAAAAAAGTTATAAAACTAGCCATAATTTTAGCATGTGCATATTTTGTGTAAAGTTTTGATTTGATTTTTGACAAGTATTTTTAATAATGTAGAAGTTGTCTTGTTTTATTTGTTTGGTTGTTTTTATGTTTATAAATTAATGACTACGAGAGGTGTTTCTGGGGGTTTATTTTTCATGATTTATTTCGGTTTACTAGAATTTATTCAACATATTCAAAAGAAAATCACTCGGCTCGAGCCATGACGAACGATGTTGACGATTTTTTATCCTTACTAACAATATACGTCAGCCGTATGCTTGATTGCCTTAGTGGTATAAAAAAAATATTCCTTCCCCTTTGAGATACCTGAGACTTGACGTTGAAGTTGGCTATGTTTTATTCACAGTATTATTCCCTAAATTTTAGATGTAATATTTGGGGGGAATCACCGTCGTGTCTCTAGGACATTCTTCGCCATCTGTCATCACTGACCCTGCAGGCATAACTGGCCCACTGCCCTTTCAAGGACATTATGAGTAAACCCGCACGTCCAAGAAATTATATTTCGGTAGACGTGACCTAACCTAAGAAAGGTCTGGTTATCCCTCTGGATTCTGGAGGTCTGACGGCAGTCGCTCCACTTAAAAATCAGTGTCTTCGTCAAATCCTTGGGTTAAGGTAGCTAGAAGAAGATATGATACGACAAGCAAACGTCTCTACCTCTCTCTCTCTCTCTCTCTCTCCCTCTCTCGAGTAGTAATTTATTAATTAATGAACCACGTCTTTCTCATTATCTATTGAACATACTGCATACTATTAATTGGTCACACGGGTCAAATATGCGATTCAGCATTTTTTTTTGATAAAATCAAATATAATTAAACATGAAATTAAGTACAAATAAATAGATTATTCATAAACATTTATAAAAAGCATGGTTACCCATAGAAACCGGGCAAACAACCATGAAAGGAATCTCTAATAAGCTATTGTATCACCACTTGGGGCGGCTCATCTAAAACGCACATACTGGGCCTTGAACGTGCCCAACGTGTGATAGTGAGCGAGTGCTTTTCTTCCTTACCACCATCCTACCTATGACGTTTAATATATATATAAATGTTTAATATAGATTAACGAATAAGCGGAAGGATCTGCCCGATAATAAATTCAAAACTGGTTTCTCACATCAATTTTACTGCTTTCTTGGTAGCTATCTTTATAATAAAATTAATGGTTCTCTTTCTTTTTTTATCACGATTAAAACGTACATGTAAAAAAATCATTTCAACATGGCTGAACACCTTAGATTACGAGTCTACAGAAAATCTGCTCAAACCATTGACTTGAAATTTGTGCATGTGTGGTATATGTACATATGGTGTATGTATATATACATATATAATCCTAAATAGTTAATTTGTTCCTCAATATCAAATGCATGTCATTACATATAATTTAATACCTAATATAAAAAAAACAACGTATGCGTCTCGGGACGCCCGACAGAAGTGATAACTTAAACTAATCTAAGTTGAACTATTTAATATTGAAATTGTTTAACTTGAGAAAAGCTTAGGTTCTTACTTAAATTTTATGTATATTAATATGATAATGTAAGGAAAGGTTATTTATTAATAAAATCTTTTATTGATTATAAAATATATTTTATTCTTAGTTACAATTGAGTCTGCCTACCGCTGCTGTATGCGTGAGAGAAAGGGAAGCCAGACAGACTGGCGCCGTAACGCGTTACTTAACGAAGCGGTTTATCCTCCCATAAGAAGTTATCACTTCAAAAACATATATATACATATATATTTAATTGTGAGTATCATGCATAGAAATTCACACTTACATACGCTCTTCACCAAACTAGAATTAAAACTAATAATATAATGTAATGTTTCATACAGAATGTAAACACATATGTACCTATAATATATATAGGTACATGTTCCAAACAAAATTATTAAAAATTGTACATGAAATAATTGCTAATCAGTGTAAATCGAGTACCCACGTATACTTTCCCATTTCAATTTTGATTTTCCTAATTTTTTTTTTGTTATTTTACCAATATGATCTTCGTACTTATCTGCCGACTTACGCCTAATAAGTAGTTTAACAATTCAAAACGGAGCAGGCCTGTAGTACAGATCTCTCCCAAATTTTTACTTTCTTGGAATCTATCCATATAAATAAAATTGAAGTGTCTGTCTGTGATTTCAAAATAAAGGCTTTATCTTAAGCTATATTGTTATTTTCTCTTTACTAACGCCTAAACTTGAATTTTTAATTTATTTGTCTGTCTGTTTGTTTTTCCGGGCTAATCTTCGAAATGGCTGAACCGATTTTGACGGAACTTTCACTGATAAGTAGAGGACTGTTCAGAGCAGAATGTAGGCTACATTTTATATAAATATTTAGGGTTCCTGCGTAAAAAAAATGTAAAATTGTTAAAATTAGGGGGAAATATCGATAACTTTGCCATTTTATTTTTATTATTTTCACAGAATATGTATTTTTTGGGACATGAATAAATTTTTATGTAATAAAAATAAAATATACGGTGCCTCCCGTAAGGATCAATAGATGGCGCTGTATCAAAATGGAATCGCGTAATATTTTATATGTTTGTTAAAATGTATGCCACGCCTAGAAGTCGAGGGTAATTACTTATAAAGAAAGGCCCTGAACTTTGACTTTTTTTAACAGAAAGTATTTGAAGGCTGGAGAGGAACAAAAGCTACTAGAAGCCCAAATCTCACGCCTGCGAAGCCGCGGGCTTCAGCTTGTCTAAAATAAGTAGTTTTAAATTATAAGAGCAAACTTTGGAGATAAGAATAATAATATAAAGATTATTATTATTATTTACAGTGGCCCACACCAGCGTTTGCAGAGATAAATTCTATAACGGTTATTAATGTGTACCACGGTGTGTGGTACCACGTTTACTCGACACTTCGCACAAACATTTAGTTCAAAAGAAACGAAAGGTTTTATAGAGTATATTACACACACTGTTTGGTGGTTACAAGATTTACAAACGTTTTTTTTGTGCAATACAAATTGATACAAATCTAAACTTTGAATTCCGAAAACAGAAATTATTTTCAGGTTTAAAGGCAAATATGCGATCTGCCTAGATATTGGGGTAAATGGACAATAGATTTGTGTTTTTAAAAGCCACAAAATGAATAAAATATTTTTTTATAATTTATTCATGGACGGGTTCAAACAATTTATTAGGAAATTAAAGGATGGCTAATAACTTCGTAGATAAGCACTTTTTTATGGCCGGATTATATGTACAATTAGTATAAAATTATACAAAATGTAGATGTTTTTTCTTTCCAAATTTCGCCACAAGTTTATGTAGATTAGACGCAAATCTATTTACCGAAGCATCTCATTTGATGAGCCATTTAAAATGTGCTATATCTCCCAATTCACTCATTTTTAATTACTGACTTTTGTCCTACAAATTTAATATACTTACTACTAAATGATGCAGAAATTGCGCATTGATTGAACTGCTCCTTTTTTGAGAATGAGTCGTATTATCTGAGGAGCCACATAACAATGTATGCACCACGGTTGTTATGACGCCTTATCCCAAGCTTCGTAATAAGCAGGCGCGCACACCCACGTACACACGTACAATGCTCGGATCCGTAATAAACAGTGTATAATGTCATCTATCTCATTCTCTCGCACGTTAAATCCTATAGATACTTCTATCTCGTTGTCTCGCACGTTATATCCTATAGATATATTTATCTCATTCTCTCGCACGTTGAAATCCAATAGATCCTATACATGTATGCGGTTGTCTCTTTTTACTGCTACTTTTCGTTTCATTCAGTTTAAAATCACGATGCTAAAGAAGTTTTCACTTCAAAAAATTACGTTTTATACAACGTCGGGAGGCATACAAGAATACGGCCCACCTAATGTAAAGCAATTACCGTACCCTATTAACGCTTGTAATATATTAAGTATCACTCGCGCGATGTCTCCTCTGCTGCTTACACAGCAACTCCTTAGGAGCTTACTGGTGACCTTACTCATACGCAAGAACACAACAACCCTCTAGGGAGTTGTTATTTTGGCTACGGTTTTCTGTGACGTTGAGGTACTTCCCCAGACGGGCTGCTTTGATGCGCCCTACCTCTCTTAAAACATTACGTACTGTAGAAATTATGATATTGTATAAAAACGACAGAATTACAAGTATTATCGCCATTCTAATGTTTAGTTAAATATTGTAAATCTCTATTTACGTGCAATTAAGTTATTTTTTTTTAGATAAATGTATTGTGTTTGATGAAACATGATAAAAGGCGACACTAAAAATAAACTTTTTTATTGTTTATTTATATTTTGTCTCACGCCCAAGTAAACACTGTATAGTATGGATGCGCACACAACCGGCAATCGAGAGGTCGTCGGATCAAAGCTCAGATAACAGATGATTTGCATTTTATAACCGCATCGCTCGCCGACGGCGGGGAGTTCACCCTCACACGCTGGAACCGCAATGGTCGCCTACTGTGAACTACTCGAAAGAAAACTTCTCTGGAACCGTCCAGAGAAGTTTTCTTCCGAGAACTCTCAAGCCGTGGAACGAGCTCCCGACCGAGGATTTTCCAAGGGACTACAGCATGGAATTCTTCAAGAAATGCGTGAAGAGGTTTTTTTAGAGGGTCGGCAACGCATGAGTGACACCCCTGGTGTTGCAAATGTCCATAGGTTACGGTGACTGTTTACCATCAGGCAGGCCGTATGCTTGATTTCCACCTTAGTGATATAATATATATATATATATATATATATTTAGGAAGTTTCTGACGTATTGTGCCATAACAATAAATTGAGCAGTGACAACCAAATGGATGCAGAACTGGCCTATTGACCAACTGGTCGCCGGTTCGAATCCTGGCATGTACCACTAAATTTTTAATTTTCCCTAGACTTTAAATAATAAATAAATAAAATACAGTTATCGTCTGCGTGGGTACCTCTGTCTCACCTATGTCTACCGCCAAGCAGCTATATTTATATAGATGTGTTCCGGTTGGAAGGGTGAGATATGGCAGAGAAATTACTGGGTACTGTGACGAAACAGCCTTAGGTCACAATATTGGCAGCGCGCGAGTAACATCCCCGTGGTGTTGCGAGCGTCAATAGGCAGCGGTGACCGCTTACCATCTAAACCGCATGATTGGTTGCAATCTAGTTCTGTAAAAAAATGTGTTTCCGATTTTATGTATATATTTGGAATTGTCACCTGCTCGGCGGTGAAGGAAAACATCGCGAGGAAACCGCTGATGCAAGACATTATATTTCATAAGACGTGGGGTGACCTAACCTAACCTTTTCCCCCGGGTCGTGTATTGTCTGACGGCAGTTGCTAAACTCTTAGGCTTAGGTAACGGACCCCGCCAATACTAATGGATTGAAGCTCGCTGTCGCCCGTGTCTGGACTGACGCAGTATAGGGAGGGCAACTAGAAATATGTAGTTATGATAGCTTCACCGGCGTTCTAAAATGGGCCAAAATAAAAAGGATTTTCGAAAATAAAACTAAGATGATGAATGGAAGATGAATTGCGGAATGAAAGAGAGAGTGATGTATGAATGTGTTTATTTATACGTGAAAATTTTTTGTAATAATAAATGATAATGTAATAAAAAGAGCCTTGCCCATGGCAGGGGTGCAAGTAGAAAATTAAAAAAATTAAAATAAAAACTAATGGATTATGAAATGGCCTATAAGAAGAAAGTGCAAGCATGTAGGATCTTAACAACACTTGATAGAGCAGTTTGTTACTAAGTTTCGAATATAACAGAATACAATATATAAAATTAGCATAATTTGTTTGATTTCTAACTAAATTGAAACAATGGTAGACTAATTTAAGATTATAAAATATATCACTCCTATATATTTAACTATATCTCGTTCACACGGGTAAAATCTGCAGCCAAGAAATCTGGTGAATCCCAGGTTAAAGTTTCAAATGTTCTTCATGTCTCAAAGGAGGAGGAATATTATTCCAACATTTGGTGGCAAAGTATCGGGAATTTAAATTATAATATACCTAGCTACTATAACAATGCGACAATATACATGAGATAAGTACTATACTCAGTCCGAAGCCATCATTTCTTGCCTAACGAATCGAGGCGTGCATTTGTATGCCTATAGTTATTATCGAGTTTTCCCAGATTCTACGATTGGTATAGATATAGTAGTCGCGAAATTGCACAGGTCTGCTATCGTTATAGGAGAGTACTATCGTGTACTAATGGGATGCCTCCCTCATTTCTAGTCCTTTCAGGGTTCGTCCACTTTGGTAACTAAACTTACGTACGCGGTTACAAGAGAAGATTTTTCTTTCGTTGTTTGGTAACTAGTTGTGAGAGAGGAATTATTTTTCCACTTTTGTAACTTTTTGATAGTTATGAACGTGGATTAGTCACATACTTTCAACTAATTTTTTTTTCAGAACATTCCTTTATAACAGTCAGTGATCATATTTGTTTTTGTTAAAAATGTCATTACTAAGAACGTACTTCAACTCATAATGTTGTAAGGACACTTTCCTTCATAACAGACAATGTTCGGTTCTGGTGCTTGGAGGCACGCTCGCTTCGCTTGCTCGGCTCGCGCGCTGTAGGGTCGCAATTCTACCTAACACTCCTCCTCGCTTCGCTCGTCGTCGTACCTATTATTATATAGTATGAGAAATATTTTCGCTAATTTGTAGTACTATGTAGTGAAAAACACTTTATTATTTCGATGTTATGTTCTTTTTATAATAACTAATATCTTGGTTTACAAAAATTGGAAACATTTTGATCTCCGAAAGTGGAAAAATAATTCTTCTCTCGCAACTAGTTACCAAACAGCGAAAGAAAAATCTTCTCTTGTAACTGGTTACGTAAGCTTAGTTACCAAAGTGGACGAAACGGGTTTTGCTTGGGGCTTTAAATTAATATTACTGGTTTCAGATACTCAACACCATATTGAATTATTGAGTGCTGCATACGTCTTGTCGAATATTTTCAGTAGACCTAGTAAACAAGTTGTGTAGATTGTAGAGTAATATTAAATTGTTATTTTTTTGTCGCTTTTTTTTTTATTTTAATGCTAATAACCCTATATATAGAAACACATTAACATCATAATTTTAATTATTTCCAGCATAGGTGGCGTCAATTTTTTATTTACGACTAGCGGCGAAAAAAATGGAACTACAAATGTGTTTGCTAATGCGAGCACTAAAATGCTATTCAATATTGTAATTGTTTACTTTGTGCTTGATCTTAATGTGTTTCTTGTATTACTATGCCTATTTCTTATTTTTGCTATTCCTATTTTATCTAAGTACACATATAATGAGACAGTAAGGGTACTAAGGTTGTACATAGTGGTTTTTATATTGGATAATTGAATAAAGTCTAACTGCATTTTTTTTCTCGACTATTTTAACGACCGTCTCGAATATTTACATCGATTTGAATTGAAATTTATAACTATTGATTTAGATTAATAGAAGTTTCATATAGATGCGTTCCACAGATCCAATGAAACAGGTTAATCCATCCTTACTACTGGATCTCATGAAGCACTGACAGCTCAGCGGATAAGGAGCGTGCCTATTGATCAACTGGACCCCGGTTGATTCCTTACATGTACTACTAAATTTGTGTTTACGGATTTATATACTGAGGGGATTTGCATCGCGCAACATTTTAAATAAAAAATTGTATGCATATCACCTGCGGGGTAGGCAGCGAGGACTTGCACTAAAATATAACAAACAACTGGACGTACAATATATGTTTGTATATCTTCACGCCAGCCCCCTTGCGGCGTAGGCAGAGAACCGAGCGTGATAACACGCGGTCCTTACACACTTCACTCGCTTCTCTAACATTAATAGCTCTTTTTATGCACGCTCACCGGTTCCTGGGGCTCCTGACATCGCGTTCTGATAAAACACGACCAACTTGGTCATGTAACATTGTCGACGTACAAAATAACAAATATTCCGAAATTACTACATCCTGAATAACACTCGTAACTGTTATCCGAAAGGAAGCATATCCTAGAGTTTTTTTTAACATTCAACGTCGGGAGGCGTACAAGCATACGACCCACCTGATGTGAAGCGGCCTATGAACGCTTGTAATTGTAAAAGTATCACTCGCGCGATGCCACCTCTGCTGCTAACACGGCAACTCCTCACGAACTTACTGGTAACCTCACTCACACACAGGAACACAACAATCCTGTAGGGAGTTGTTATTTGGCTTCAGTTTTTTGTGAGGTGAGGGTACTTCCCCAGACGGGCCGCTCTATCTCTCTTATAAACATCCAGACCAAGACAAACAGACATGTTCATGCACACAAATGTTTGTCCTGTCTGAAAATCGAACCCACGAGCGTTGGTGTCAAAGTCGCGTCATTCGCCACTGCGCCACCAATCTCGTTGAAATTGTAAAGTTATAAATGTAATTGTTACTTTTTTTTTATACAACGTCGGAACGCCACGATACGATCCACCTGATATAAAACACCGTACCGTAGCCTATTAACGCTTGTAACATACATCACTCGCGCGATGCCTCCTCTGTTACACAGCCACTCCTTACAAGCTTACTTGTTCTCACATGCAGAAACACAACAACCCTCTAGGGAGCTGTTATTAAAAGCGCCCTACCTCTCTTAAAAAAATCTTCCTTGCACGTCGGGCATGCCACAGCAGATGGAGGCCTTTTTTAAAAATGAGCCCTGTTGCCGACACAGCGCTGCATTGAAACTGCATAACTGAATAGCAGCATTTATCCTTCAATGTCAGTGAAATTCGATACGTGAAATTGGTAAGATATGTAATCTTAAAAAGTGGGTACAATATGAACCTCCTGAACAACAACAAAATCGCGTCGAAGCTTGTCTCAACTTGTTGAATAGCCACAAGTTCATGATGTATGATAGTAGAAGAAGTTCGTCGCACTATTTGAACGCAGAGTAGACAGCCATACTTTGATCCAAATGCAAAGTGAATTAAGCTGGTTAAGAGTGTACGAAAGAACTGTCTGGCACAGGTTCTTGAGACCTGGAACGATGATTACTGCGAATGTGTACTGTAAAGGATTGCAAATGATGTGGACAGCTCGGTGTCATGCTCAACGAAGAGTTAGAAACGGTCCACTCCTTCGAAAGAAGAGGATCTGTCGCAGAAAGCATTAGGGAATGCCTTTGTATAGCAATTGGTTGATGAAAGCTGGTGATGAAGATAAAGGTAATAAGTGCAGTGATAGCCTAGGAGATAAAGAACCTGCCTAATATCCATCCATCCATCCATAAATGTAATTATCACTTGCTCGTTGTTGAATGAAACTATTGTGAGGAAACCCGTAAGTCCAAAAAGGTCTATTTAGAAAGATGTGTGACCTAACCTAAGAAAGATTTCCCCCTGGCTTATGGAGGTCCGACAGCAGTCGCTTAACCCTAAGTCAATCCTAGTGGATTAAGAAAGGGGTCACACTCAGCAATGTATCAAAAGGTAGACACGTTATACACCAACATTATTGTATTTTAAAATGGCGCAAGTGGTACTATATCTACGTACAGTTATTTATTATGCTCTAATAAAGAAACAAATGATACAGTATCTTCTTGTACGCCAGAGGCGCAACGGCGCCGGGTCACGTTTGTGTATGCGAATGTATATCGTACATGCGACACGCTGCGTGTACACCACAATCATCATCAGACGTGTATCTACCCACAATTGGATATAGGCCAATGCCTCCCACCATAATGCGATCCTACGCTTTTTCCGCATCCAGCCGCTTTTTTGACGTCATCGGTCCATCTAGACGGGAGGCGCCCAACGGCCCGTCGTGCCATACGCGGCCTCCACATCCCTCGGCATCTGCCATCGCTGACTCGGCAGATGCCGACCCACTGCGACTTCAGTTTGCCGATTCTGAGAGCTATGTCGACAACTTTAGTTCTCCGTCGAATTTCTTGACCTGGATTTGATTCCTTAGAGAAATTCCGAGCATAGCTTTCTCCATCGCTTGCTGCGCAACCTGCAGCCTGTGAACCCGCCCGACGGTAAGTGTCAAAATCTTTGCAGCGTAGGTCTTTGCGGGGAGGACGCATTGATTGAAGACTAATCTTAGCCACAATCTCAGTTCAATAAAGAATTACTAACGAAACTTATGGAATTGTAATCGTTGTTTGATGAGGCGACGGTACGGCGAATGTGCGATACACATTCTCATAAACATGTGGTCTGGTTTCGGTGCGGCTCCGGTACCTATCATGTATAGGAAATCTAAAGCATAAAAAAAATTACATCGCTTCGAGCTACTTTGTACTTTAATGTTGTGACATAAAGTCGTTATTTAATTGTCGTTTCATAGAAATCGTTTTTATATTTTTACTAACAATTCTTTAGTTAAAAACACAATACGGTAGTCGAACTGTAAAGTATCCTTATATTTTTATCACTTTTTTTTCTCTTCATTTTGGCACAGTCATTATAAAACATTATGTTAGTTGACAAATGGCTTAAATACTAGACATTGAGTGCCGATATATATATATATATATTTCATCAACACGTTTATTGGCAGAGCTGCGATAGCCAGCGGAGCCACATTACCCTCAAAATTGCCGTTTGGGGTAGACTGATGTCATCCAGCTAGCGTTTAGACGGTAATAGTGAGAAACTCCAAAATCGACACACTAATAGCTAACATATTGTAGTTTTGTATCCTTTAATTTGAAATTTAAATGTTCGTTGGTGAGTGAGGAAGAACGGTCCAAAATCGTTCCAATTAGAAAAACAAACATATGGGAAAACGTATGGCCGGCCACTCTTCAGTGCAGAGTCTGCACTGCACTCCCATCAACAGAAAAAGTAACAGCACTCGTCGCTAGATGTCGTACAGGGTTCCATATATTTAAAAAAAATTAAAAATAAAATATTTCAATATTTTTTAAATTTAAAAAATATCAGCTCTGCCTACACAGCTTGCTGTTATTTACTAGTGTGCAGATAAGTAGATAGGTTACTTGTCACCATTTACACAATTATTGTTCATAATAATTCTCCGACAAGGAATTAAGTAATGAATTACTTAAAGGTTTTAAGAAATTCGTCACTGTTACACATCATTTTTCGATTTTTTTTAAGATATGACAAAGAATATTACTGACGCTATTTATGCAACTTCTCACAAATTGCTCTCTTTTCTTTTATATCTTAGTCAATAAACGTTAGTTCTGAAGTCAATTATTTATATTGGATGTTTCATCTTCACGTTAACACATTTGATACACATTCTCACAAACATGTGGTCTGGTGTCGGTGCGGCTCCGGCTCCATGTACAGGAAGTTAAAAGCATTAGAAAATTTACGTCGATTTGATTTAATTTGTACTTTAATGTCGTGTTACAAAGTCGTTATTTAATTCCCGTTTTACAAAAACTCTTTTAACAATTCTTTTAAATACGCACAATGCGGCAGTCGGACTGTATAGAATCTTTGTATTTAAATCTTTATATATTCATTCATATCTTAGTCAATAATCTTTTTATCATAATTTAGTTTCGGGCAATAAAGAAATAATTTTAATCGCACGCGAAAAATGGAAGAATGTCGTAGAGGAAGGTTACACTTATCAGAACCAAATTGGTGGGGTATTATCTGGTGACGTCGGAAACCCTAAAATCCGGCGATCGGGCATTTTTAAAGTGAAGACTTTTTTTTATTTTTTATCATATATGGCAATAGTGTTGCTACTTTATGCCAGTGTCCAAAGTCTTCAGTTTAGAACCATTTGAAAATCTTAATCCAGCTTCAGGAACTTTGCTGAAAAAATACTTGGGAAGGGTACCCAGACCCAATCAACCCAGTTTAAATACCTCCCGTAAAACGATAGTGATTTTTACCAGCTGTTCTCGATGAACTTATTCACGTCTTCCAAAAAGTGCATAAACGTGTTATATTTGAGTTTTTTCATTACTGTATAATTTCACTAGCACTTATGTTACAAAATACTATCGAAATTGTCAAATAAAACTAATTTTATACTGCATTGTAAAATTTTCAAGTATAACAACCATGTCACTCATCAAAAGCGCGGGAAGTCCAAAGTGAAGACTTCTTTGGCATCGTTGTGATTTGAAATTCGTATAAAAGAAAAAGCGATAGTAAAAAGAGACAACCACCTACATCTATAGGATTTAACGTGCGAGAGAATGAGATAGAAGTGTTTATTACAGGGAGTGTTGTATTGTACTTGTGTGTGCGCGCCTGCGTATTACGAAGCTTGGTATAAGGCGTCATAACAACCGTGGTGTATTGAACACGTGTTTGTTTACATAAATATTTCATTATTTTAATAAAAACATTTTTCAACCATGATCAATATCATCATAAATAAACCCTACAATTGTCCTACTCCTGAAATTCTACATTCATCCTGAAGTTTTCACTTGTATCGCGTGTGAACTGCACACAATATTTTTATATGTATTATGTCATGTCATGTCTAACCGCTTGCAATACAAGCACTCGCATGCTAACAGCAGCCTTAGGAGCTTACTCGTGACCTCACTCACTCGCAGGAACGCAACAACCCTCCTGGGAGTTGTTTTCTTACACAGCACCATCTAGCCCCAAAGTAAGCGAACCTTGTGTTATGGGTACTAGACAACGTATTTTTTTTGTAAATATATACTTATGATACATAGAAAACACCCAGACAAAGACACTTAACCGTGCATGACTTACAAAAACGTGTTTTAACGCCTAATTATCTCAACGATTCGAACCTACTAGTGGCAGAATATTTACCAACAAGCCGATAAGTAGCGGTGAATTGAGTTATTACGTAATACTGGTCTCATCATTTCTGCATAGATACTAAGATGTTTTTAGGGTTCCGTACCCAAAGGGTAAAACGGAACCCTATTACTGAGACTCCGCTGTCCGTCCGTCCGTCTGTCACCAGGCACTCTCTCTCATGAACCGTGATAGACAGTTGAAATTTTCACAGATGATGTATTTCTTTGCCGCTATAACAACAAATACTAAAAAATAGAATAAAATAAATATTTAAGGGGGCTCCCATACAACAAACGTAATTTTAATGCTCGATTTTGATAACGGCAACAGGTAGACGCTTGAAATATTCACAGAATATTTAGTTATATATTCACTTTAAGAATAAATAATTAAATTAAAATAAAACAAATATTTAAGGGGGGCTCCCATACAACAAACGTGTTTTGTTTGCCGTTTTTATAGATAATGGTACGGAACCCTTCGTGCGCGAGTCTGACTCGCACTTAGCCGATTTTTATAGTTATAGACACTCTAGAATGGCAATACGAAAGTAAGGTAATTGCCCAACGCGTATTCTGTTGGCCACGCTCTCGCGTCGCGTCTATACGTACTTCGCCACAAAGCATAATATATATATATTTATCTCTTTCTAATGACAGATATGCCCCATTTGTCTCTGTTAGAGCAAAGTGTCATAATAAATAACTGTACCTAGAGATAATACTAGCTGCGCCATTTTAAAATACAATAATGTTGGTTGGTGTTGGTGTATAACGTGTCTACCTTTTGATACGTCGCGGAATATCTATATTCCTTCATGGTAAGCACCGAAGTTATCTGCCTACTCGTGGTGCTTTGGCGTGAAGATACGAGTATATATATTAAATAAGCAGTAAACTGTTTATCATAATTCTATGTAATAAATAAATGGTACGTATAAGGTTTATTGATAAAAACATCGGCCAAGTGACAGTTCATTTCGAGCATTAATATTCAAGTCACAATTTTTTTAAAGCACGTGTGGAGGCATACAAGCAAATAGCCTACCTGATGTAAAGACGTTAAGTAAAGTCAACTTAGTGCTTTTTTTCTATGCAACGTCGGGAGGCATACTAGCATATGGCCCACCTGATGGAAATCGGTTAACGTAGCCTATGAACTGGTGACCTCACTCACACGCGGGAACACAACAACCACCCAATAGAGTTAACAATTCCCTATAGGCTTTTAGGGAGTTGTTATTTAGTTGCGGTTTTTTATGAGATAAAGTTAATTATCTAGACGGGCTGCTTTGATGCGCGCTATCTCTCAAATACACACAGATCAAAATAGACATGTCCATGCACACAAATGTTTGTCCTGTTTGGGAATCGAACCCAAGAGCGTTGGTGTCAAAGTAACGTAACAGCGCGTTTCACCACTGTTTTTGTTTGATAGACAAATAATAAGGTGGCAAAGCGCTACTGATATTCCTAATATTAGCATTACGCGTATTTGTCTCTCGTATCTCTTCCAACCCCAAAAAGTGGAGGGGTGGAGGGTTGTAGGAGCCGAGGAAGGCCAAGACTTACCTACCATGACCAAATTGGTCGTGATCTATCAGAAGGTGATGTCAGGTGCCTTAGAAACCGGCGAGCGTGCATGAGAAGAGCAATTAATGTTAAAGAAGCGAGTGAGATGTGTAAGGATCGAGTTACGTGGCGGTCAGTTTCCTTTGCCTACCCCGCAAGGGATTTGGCGTGAAGTTATATCTCTCTTCCAAACCCAGTCTCGTTCGTAAAATATTTACCGCCTTGCTTCTTGTGTTGAAAATCCATGTTCTGATTTCTGTTCTGTTCACTATCACGTGGGTCGTATGCTCATTTGTCACTTTAGTAGTTAATAGTTACTTTGTTGTTTACAGGTACTGCAATCGGCAAAGGAACAGCTGAAATGGTCGCTTCTAAAATAAAGTATTCCACTAATGTATTAGTTCTAATATAATTTTATTTACATTATCTTTCAAAATTACATAAATATACATATTTGTCCAAAATATCTTTTTTTTTTACGCAATAATTGCTTGTTTACGATTTGATACGATAGCACTAGACGATTTTTGGACAAACAAACATAAGAACACCTTTTTTTGCTTATATATATATATATATATATATATATATATATATATGTATAATATATATATAAAGCGGGAGAGTTTGGTTGTTTGTTTAAACACTCTATACTTTGGAACTACTAGTCGGATTTGCAAAAAATATTTTTGCATTTCATAACCCTATTATTGAGAATGGTTATAATAATTAAAAATACTTGTATAAGGCTATTCAACATTATTATACAATCCTTAATAGCCGATAAAGTTTAATGTAGCATTAAAAAAACTTAAAAAACGGGAATAAATAAATATTTCTTTTGAATTCTCTCCTATATATCGATACAAAAAGTACAGTGCATATACGAATTTGTTCAATGTTTGGTTTGTTCATGTCTTTAGCTATCGAACAATAGCTTAATCAAGCCTATGTGATACCGAGATCACTTAACATTGTTAGAATTATATTAATTAATAAATAGCTGTACTTGGGAGTGATTGGAAAATGAAAATTATTAATAGACATTCTGCATAACTTTTTACTCCCGATCGAAATAAAAGCAAACAAGAAATCTCATAAAGAGATAAGCTCGCCTTTGTACACTATTTTCTTTATTACCTACTATGTATACTAAATATACATAATATATTACTTTTTTGTTCAAAAGTATGAAATAAAATAAATCTCAAGAATTTCTACTTAATTCGCAATATACTATTGATAAATTCAGTATATTTAGGATTTTATAACAGATTGAATGTTTTCGTGTGTATATATGTCTTGTTTCTTATAAATTTGCACTCTTAAAGTGTACAGTTTAATGGACGACACAAGTGCTTGTTTGAATTAGTTACGCAATTAGATAAGTTTATATTACATAACTAGAGTAACACCACATAATATTTTCAAACTATGTGTATTTATGCAATAAACATATGTGTACTTATTGCATAAATACACATATAGAGTTGATTATAACAAAGGATTGATAATTTTATGGTTCTTTTCTATGAATACTAGCACCAAACTCTTCCGGCGTAGGAGTCATGTTCAATTTAGAAATAGCTTTGAAAGCCGGATGATTTTTGTCTCGCATCAGTTTGAAAAGTACGTTCTCGGACGTGCCCACAAAACATCCAATGTCGTGGAACCGCTGGAAAGAAAGAAAACACTATATAAAAAAAAATATTTTTAATTCAAGAAAATAGTATCATTATTACATTTTTTTTGTATAAAAATATATAATTTTTTACAAAATTATAATTAATCAATTATATATTAACGATGCGCTTAAGATAAATGTATCAACTAAAGTTTTTAGCCAAATTGACTTAATACAATATCCGAAATAAAAAAAACGAAATGTATAAGTTTCTCAGTGACATTTCATGATTCCTTTATTACATATCCCGTTTTTCAGGTTCATAAATGAATTAACCACAGCTTCGATTGCAGTTTTACTATATATTCATATAGCGAGTGACAATCGTACCCAAGAGATGGGACTAGAGGTCAGGCGCGCAAAAATTCGATGGAAAGACATCAGCCTGACCTTTTTTTTTTTTTATATTGGCTCAGCATAGTGGCTCCGCTTCGCCTGTTGGTAAGCGAAAAGAGGAACCCAAATTGCAGCGTCAACTGACAAAATACTACAGTGTCCTGTCAGCTGACGCTACCATGCAGGCCCGCAAGGTGCTTCTGAAGGATCCCATGTTTTTAATAGTTCGACAGAGATAGGACTTGCTAAACTTTTTAGTACGAGAAAAAATGACCTCTACTGTGGAATGATGACATCGCAAACCTGCATGTGTGGTTCTATGACGGAAGGGAGAACCTTGGGACCTTTTTTTTTAGACCTGGACCAGAGTTGTAGAAAGGACAGAACACAATGGAGAGCTGGAGAAGAGAACAACTTTCACGTTCGTATCTCGTGCTTTTGTTTGTATCTCTAGAACTCTAAAGATACAAGCAAAATAAAAACTTAGAACCACATTTTACTCAGAAAGCCTCAAAACTAGTTAGTTCCTTTATAGTAAGCATGGCAGATTATATAAGCATCAAACTGTTTTTGACTGCATGTGTCCATATAAAATAAAAAAAAAAATGTTTAATACTGATACACTAAGTCTTCCACAGATTACCTTTTCAATGAGCTTCACCTTTATCTGGACCCGGCCTATTTTATATTTATCTAGACATTAAATGTTATCTTAAGTTTACAAGATAAAGATATAAAAAGATATTTATTTGCCATTAGGCCCTCACGGGCACTTAGACATGTCTTACATTATTGTATCTTATTAATATTTCATAGTTTAGATTTCCCTTTTTTAATCTACCAGCATTTCAAAAATGACCATTGGCGAAGAAGAAATGCCAAAAGAAACTTGCCAAAATGGGTCTCTTTTCAAATCGTCAATTTTTATTACAATAAATTTATGACAGTGTATATATAATGGTGACAAGTGGTACGGTTAAAGATATATTAATACATGTGCTGAATCATTTCCAGACATCTCTGTCAGTCTTACATAGGGTATTTTTGATATTGTCAGGCAAAGACAGAACTGATTCAGGTAATTTATTATAGAATCGAATAAAAGTCTTAGCAAGCCGATGTATCGGCATACACAATCTATTCCTGCTTCTAAGATTTTCATTACATTTTGAAAACGATTTTATATTTTTACAAGCATACATTATGTACTGAGAGGGAACATAGGGTTAACTTAAAATAACACATGAATGAAGCTTGGGTCAGATAAATGTGAAGACTGTGTTCTATTCTATATCGGAAATAAATAATATGATTGAAGTTCATTAATAATAATTTAATTAATTATTCCCTGGACAGTTGTTGTGCTCCTCTGAGAGAAGTGAGGGTCATCAGAAAGGGCTGTCGGTAAATTCTCTGGATGATTGTTCAGTACTTGCAAGTGAATATAGCTGGGAAGCTGATTCATACATGCAGCGTCAGTAATGGGGTGGCAACACATATTCTAAACTCCTTGTCTTAACGAGTCTATAGGCTACAGTAACCGCATAACAGAAGACTGGCCGCATGCTTACTTGATACCCGACAATGTACAGGTTTACTTCCACTTATTCTACTTCCGATTCAAAGAAGCAGAATGAAGAAAAAGTAAGATGAGTAAATCAATATATTTATACAATGTTTTTATCATTTTTCTATAAATGTATGTTATGTACATTAAGTATCATCTCTGCTAACACAGCAACTTCTTAGGATCTTACTTATAACCTCACTCACTTGCAGGAACACATCAACAGAGAGCTATAATTTTTCTGTGGTGTTCTGTGAGTTGGAGGTACTTCCCTAATCCGCTTTTATGCACTCTACCTCTTAAAAACACCCAAACCAAGACAAACAGACATGTTAATGAACACAAATGTTTGTCCTGTGTGGGAATCGAACCCGCGTTGGTGTCAAAGTAACTATGTTAGCTACTCCGCCAACGAGCTCGTCAAAAATATACATTTTAGGTAACCTAAAGTAATATTAGTAGTAACAAGCTAAAAATAATATTGAAAAATTTGACAGCGAAAATTGCGCCAAACAGTAATATTTATTAGCAGATTTCTTAATTTTTTTACGCGTTTCTAATATCTCATATTTTTTCATATTATTCCCTAATATCCCATGTATCCCATATTACTCTATAAAGCTATCCTACAGTTTAGCCTTCACATCGAACCCTAGGGTATCGACAGTGGGCTCTCTACTGAGTTTGGAAATTATTTTGAAGGCCGGATGCTGCTTATCCTTCATTAACTTGAAAAGTACATTCTCAGAGGTGGTGACGAAGCAACCCATGGCTTGCAAGCGCTGGAAGGGAAAGGACAGTTAAGAATTAGACAGAACTGAGTGACTGAGTTGAGGAAGGTAAGTGCGTTCAGGCAGCCGAGATTACAAGTGTAAACTAACATTCAAGGGTTTCACGACATATTTTTAAATGTTAAAGAAGCGAGTGAGGTATGTAAGGATCGAGTCATGTAGCGCTCGATCCTCTATGCCTATCCCGCAAGGAATATGGCGTGAAGTTGTAGATATATAAAATAACATTACCACATCAACCCTTACTCATCCTAGTGCAGGGATACGGATCTCCCTTCAAACGAAGGGGTTTAGAGCATACTCCACCACGCTGCTCAAATGCGAATTGGCGGAGCCACTGGCTTACCTTAACGACTTGTCATCTATCGATAACAGCCGGGACCGACGGCTTAACGTGCCCTCCGAAGCGCGGAAAACTCGAGATAGATAAACCGATCCGTAGACGGGCTGCGGTCGACGTTGCTTAACCTGCGTGTTTGGTTAGAATCACACGCACAACGACGCCATGGAGTTCTCAGAATAACATTGTAACTGTGTAAAACGGACGAATTCCTCGACCTTGCAGTTTAGTGCCATTATCATCTTTAAGAGAGGTAGGGCGCATCTGCTGCTGCTGCTGCGCAGAAAGCAGCCCGTCTGGGGAAGTACCTCGACCTCACAGAAAACCGCATCCAAATAACAAGTACCTAGAGGGTTGTTGTGTTCCTGCGTGTGAGTGAGGTCACCAGTAAGGTCCTAATGAGTTGCTGTGTAAGCAGCAGAGGAGGCATCGCGCGAGTGATACTTAATATATTACACGCGTACAGGCTACGGTAACTGCTTTACATCAGGTGGACCGTATGCTTATATGGGTCCCGTCACGTTGTATAAAAATAAAATATCAGTCATCGCATTGCAATACACCCTTTTGCAAAGAAATCTTTAAAACATCCCATTTTGTTCTATTCTAAATATGTTCCATATCATTTTCTACAAAGGTAAATAGATAAAGTTGAAGTGTCTGTTTGTAATGTGAAAGTAGTTTTTTTACTTAATGCATATGAATATATACTTATACCAAAAAATCTGTCTGTTTGTTTATTCTGGCTAATCTCTGAAACGGCTTAAACGATTTTGACGGGACTTAAACTGGCAAGATAGCTGCGCAGTTATGAGAAGCAACATTGGCTACTTTTTTTTATTAAAAAGAATATAATCTATAATATATAATATCCATAAAATTGTGAACTAATTTGCAAGAGCACTAGTTTTTAAGCAAAATATTATAAGATAAATGTGCTTGGATATTCTACAATTTTAAAATTACAATCTTATTGTATAAATACAAAATATTTTATTTAACAACATAAATGGTTTACAATAAATTACCTAAGTAGTAGTACAGGGTTATTGTGTAGCACAGTTTTTACTGTGTAGCAACTTTATTCATTCGGAGATTATGCTGAACGAATATTCCCCGTTATATTGTTGCGGTTATATAGGTGCAAATGTTTACCCGTGGTACGCACATTAGACTGATCTGTGATGTGGATGCCGTATCGTCTTCTTTTCTCATAGTTTTCATTGGACACAATGGTACAGAAAGCATGCTTAATATTAAAAAGTGTAACCGACCTGCAAAGCGAGCCCCCTGTCCATGGTAGACCTGGATGAAACGCCATCAGCTAGCACATGGACAGCAATGTCTTTACTCAATAAGTCAATCACCGTTTGTTCTATGCATACATGAGCCTGAAACAAATATAAGATAGTTTTAAAATATGCTGATGTGAAAAGAGGAGTGAGTGCTGAATAATGTGAATGGAGAATTGAGATAACTTCAACTAGTACTACTAGTAACTAGTAAAACTTGAGCTAGAAGGCACAGCTCGCTATACATAAGGTAGTACTGGTCCCAACGCTTACTTATGGAAGCGAGAGCTGGGTGTGGCAGAGACATGAAACATGAAAGTAACATTTGTGGTGTAATGCTTGAAGACCGTATTTGCAATGATAATGTTAGAAACAGAGCTGGTCTAAAAGAGTGTCGGTGTTAAAATAAGGAGAGGCATGATCCGTTGGTTCGGACATGTAGAAAGAATGCAGGAAAGAAATTCGAAACAGATATACAGTGTAAAAGTGGATGGATGTAAGAGCCGAGGAAGGCTGAGACTACTATACTACCATGACCAAATTGATTTTGTTATATCAGGAGCCTTAGAAACCAGCAAGCGTGCATTACAAGAGCAATGAATGTTAAAGAAGCGAGTGAGGTGTGTAAGAATCGAGTCACGTAGCGCTCGGTTCTCTCTGCCTACCCCACAAGGGATTTGGCGTGAAGTTATAGATAGATGAAATACTAGATGAGTCTTGGCCTTCGTCAGCTCCTACTTTCGCCTTTTATATCTGTTTCATAGTTTCTTACCCCCGTATTCATATATGTGTATATCTTCTCGGCAACTACTTACTAAAGGGATTCGCGTGTCATTCTAACCGAATACACTAGTTTAGCAATGCACACTGCAGCCTGTCCATACACGGGTTTGTCGATCTCGAGCTTGAACTGTCGGTCCCAGCTGTGGTTGATAAATGACAGTCGCTAAGTCAGTGGCCCTCGGGCGGTTTGAAAACACTGGCCCCTGCCAATCCGCATTTGAGCAATGCCCTAAACTTCAAATCGGTTGAAGGGAAACCCGTATCCCTGCAGTGGGATGAGTCAGGGTTGATGTGGTGGTGGTAACAATTGGTCTAAGTCTGTCGTATAAATGTTATAAAGGAGAGGGCTAAGCACTGAACCTTGAGGTAGGCCTTTCCAAAGGTAGGAGAATTCCAGGACCAGGACATGAATATCTTGCATATTACGTTAACCAGTCTCTCAGGAATACTCAATTAATTGTAATCACTTATCACTTGGTTGGCAGTAATGAAACGTGAGGAAACCCGCTCATTCAAGAAAATATATCTCGATAGACATGTGACCATAACCTAAGGAAGGTCTGATTTTCCCTTTGGGTTATATAGGTCAGACGGCAGTCGCTCCATGTCAAAATCAGTATTTTCGCCAAGCCTTTAGGCTTAGCTACCGGATCCCACCGATTCTAATGGATCAGGAAATGGGAGAATGCTAGGGAGAAGAAAGGAGAGGGCTAAGGAATGAACCTTGAGATAGACCTTTCTAAAGGTACATTTCCATTATTATGGATGCATTTGGAGAACGACATGAATATCTTGTATATTACGTTCACCAGTCTCTCAGGGATACTCGGCTGTAGCATTTTCTACTTGAGCACTGGAAGCTGGATGTTATGATATACAGAGACTATATCTAAGAATTACCCAATCACGAATTGGTCAATTTGTTATATTCTTCATTTTAATTATCTTACCTCAATTCCAAACAGTACAATAGAATTCAAATTTGGCACATCTTTCGTTAACCGTTCTTGTAATTCTGGTGTAAACATCGAGAACTGGGTTTTCTCGTAAACCATAGCTGCATCTCCAACATTAATGTCTTTGGTTGTGTGACCGAGACCCTTGGGATACTGCTCCGAAACATATACAGGGATCTTGAAGTGCTTCGCTGCTTCAAGCTGGAATTCATATTAAAAAAGTTATAACTACCATTGCTTCTAAAAGCGTTTAATTCTTATCAGGAGGCATACAAGCGTAAATCCCACCTGATGTTAAGTGGGCGGCATAGCCTATTAACTATTGCAATATATTAATTATCACTTGCGATGCCTCCTCTGCTGCTTACACAGCAACTCCTTGGGAGCTTACTGGACACATGCAGGAACACAACAACCCTCTAGGGAGTTGGTATTTCACTATGGTTTTCTGTGAGGTGGAGGTACTTCCCCAGTTCAAATTAATTTTATTATGACTCTACCTGCCATACATAGCTGTGGTAATGTATACTTATCATAAAGCGGAAGAGTTTGTTTGACTGCTTTAGTCTCTGGCATTACTGGTTACAAAAAATATTTTATTGATAACTACTCTCGAGGATGGTTAATGGTTATTCAACATCTATATTCAATTAAATATATAGGGTTGGCAACGCATGAGTGACACAATTGGTGTTGCGAATGTCCATATGCTACGGTGACTGTTTACCATCAGGCAGGCCATATGTTTGTTTGCCACCTTAGTGGTATATAACTAGTAAATAACAGCAAGCTGTGTAGGAAGAGCTGATATTTTTTAAATTTAAAAAATATTTAAATATTTTATTTTTAGTTTTTTTTAAATATATGGAACCCTGTACGACATCTAGCGACGAGTGCTGTTACTTTTTCTGTTGATGGGAGTGCAGTGCAGACTGCACTGCAGAGTGGCCGGCCATACGTTTTCCCATATGTTTTTTTTTCTAATTGGAACGATTTTGGATTGTTCTTCCTCACCAACGAACATTTAAATTTCAAATTAAAGGATACAAAACTACAATATGTTAGCTATTAGTGTGTCGATATTGGAGTTTCTCACTATTACCGTCTAAACGCTAGCTGGATGACATCAGTCTACCCCAAACGGCAATTTTGAGGGTAATGTGGCTTCGCTGGCTATCGCAGCTCTGCCAAAAATCACTATACGACTTTTAGAAGCAGAGGGGAAAAGTAGAAAAAGGAGTTTCCACGTGATATGCGCATAGGAAGTCGCCGGTTGCTGTTGCTGGTAGTAAGGTACAAGTGAATATAATATTATTGTTTCGAGTTTCGAGTCGACTTAGGGGTCTAGTCTGCCTAAAAATTTAAATGCTTATGTATATTATGAAAAAATGACCTCTGCCATATCGATATAATATAGATTGATAAACGATTACGTAACAATGTATACTTTACCATTTTATTTGCGACTTTCACAACTTCGCCGAAATGTTTAATGTGAGGCCTAAATGTTTCTTGAATGTCACACAACAAAAATGCAGTTCTAGGGGCCTCTAATGCACCTAGTTTGATAATGTTTTTAGCGGCCATAATTATTTATTTCTAATACAAATTCTGTACAAGATGGTAAATTCAAAATGATAAAAAAATGTTATCAAATTGCCGAAACAAGCTGTCAAAGTATTGTAAACAAGACAATTAATTTACCAGATTACAGAGTGGACAGTGTCTAATTTATTTGTTCTGAGTCAGATAGACATTAGAAATGGTTGGATTATACTGCGTTCCGTTTCATATGTAGTCACGACATTCTATTAAAATTTTATTTTTATGTTCACATTGTATTCCTCTCCTCCTCCGATTCCGTGTGAAAACTTTTGAAATTTTTCGTTTCGAATTTTTCGTGTCAGTGTGAATACCCCTATACAGCTCCTATAGGTGTTTCACTCGCGACATTGTAAAACTTCTACTAAGTACATGCCGTTTCAACAACCCCATAAAACACAAACTAAGCATTTCACTTATGTGACTACCTGTGCAAATTTTTGTTGATAAAAGCAGTGTCATTGGGAAGAACAAGAACGCCACAAAGAAATTAGAATTAGTAGGTACCCCTTGTTGTTGCTACACCATGCCCCACGCCCGACACTGTAGACTCTTGAAAAAAGGAAAAATCTCGGAAGGGAATTCGGGAAAAACTTCGTTCGAATGATTTTACATAAAATACATATAAACTACGCAGCGTTATCTTTATTAAATCCTTAGTCGTAGGTAGCGGACCCCGCTAATATCAATGGATTAGGTAACGGAATGATTTAGGTAACCGCTAAGGAGAAAAAGAGACGTAAACCAACGCTAGCCATAGTAGTAAAGTTCATGCATGAAGTTTTTACGCAAGATAGATACGTGTAGGGCTGGCGACTTCACATAGGTAGATATCAAATGCATAGTTGGAAATAATGTTTAGGTACGTGCTGTTTTAAGTATTGTACAAATTCCGTAGGGCAAACAATGCGATATTCTCGTGTCATATCACAACGAGGACATTTTTAGTAACTATGTACCTGTACCGAGCCCCAGGAATCTGCGAGCGTGCATGAAAAGAGCTATGAATGTTAGAGAAGCGAGTGAAGTATGTGAGGACCGCGTCTTATGGCGCTCACTTCTCTCTGTGCCTACCCCGCAACAGACCTGGCGTGAAGATATACATACATGTACTTGTAATGCATAAGAGCAGTGATTAATGGACTAATGAATACCTCGGTCCGATGAAGCTACTCACCAGCCGAACATAACAATTACTAGGGTAGGGTAGGGTATGACAGTATTTTACCTTTTCTGTCAAAGCATTCTTTACCATTTAGAAGGATGTACTACGTGCTGGTGAGGTTAGCTTCAAATATGATAGAGAGCTAATATTCCAAAACCTGTAGCTATTCTGATGGAATACACAAAAGTTATTTTTATTAGCGCCTACAATAACACAATCCCTACTTATTGCTATTAAAATTTGCAAGGGACGTAAAGCCAAAAAAAAAAATAGAAAAAGTGTAAATTTTTATCTGTTTTTCCCTGCGTTCTTCACTGTGGGCCGTATGGGAAGCTCAAGTCATTTACACGGAGTGTACAAAATTAATTCCTCGATCTATGTATGTAGGGGTTAACCGCGTCTTATGGCGGTCGGTTCTCTCTGCCTACCCCGCAAGGGACCTGACGTCTGAAGATATACATATACATTCTTACATGCATGTAGGGGTAAAGTATTAAGTAGTTGTATCCTTATGAAAAACATAAATTAAGCAGCTGAGTGTGGAATAACAGAACAATTTTTTTTTACAAATTTTGGTTAATGACCCACGAAAGTTGTCACACACACACATCATTTTGACGAACTTGATGCAGTGGTTAGTAATACTACTTTCACACCAACGCTCGCGGGTTCCATTCCCACACAGGACAAACATTTGTATGCATGAACACGTCTGTTTGTCTTAGTCTGGATGTCATGTAAAGATGTAGGGCGCATAAAAGCTGCCCGTCTGGGTATGTATCTTCACCTTACAAAACATCTCAGCCAAATAACAACTTCTTGGAGGGCTGCTGTGTTCCCGCAGCAAAGATGGAAATTAGAGTGATACTTTATATATTACAAGCGTTCATAGGCTACGGTACCGGCTTTACATCAGGTGGACCGTATGCTTGTATGCTTCCCGACAACTGGGATTTCTCTATGTTTAGGTACCTTACTGTATACTTATTGTTTTGCTACAGTGGAATCAGTTTGAAAATTAATAAAGTACGAGTAGGTTCAAATTCCACCCTTTTACTCTTGGCAATAAACGGAAAAATACAGTTGGTGAATTGATTATTTCGGCAACGTCTGTACCGACGACAACTGGGACATTTAAAAAATATATATATATTCATAAAAACTCCCACTTGTCAACGGCGCGGCGGTGGCGTTACCGGCATCGACAACTGGGAACGAGCCAAAATTTCTAGAACGGAAACTTTCAATACAAAAACGCACTGCTCGTTCGTTGACATGCCGTGCTGTTTGTGCTATATGCCCTAAGTCTGTGGAAGGTGTGCAATATATAAAAATAATGAGCAAATTTGATCTTTCCTACAAATTATTAATCAAAGAAAAATCGAACAGCCGGAAATAAGTGAACAACAGGTTTTTGAACTAAGCAAATGTCACTTCTCAATAAGAAAAAAAATGTAAACTTGAACTGATTTATTGATAATTTAACTTTAACTAATTGAAAATTTGAAAATTGAACTTAAAGCTAAAAGATATAGGTATATATGCACTGGCCAATATTAGAAATCGTTAAATTCACAGGTAAGGAAACCATGTGATATTTAACGGGGTGAGCAATCCTATCTCAAATACTACTCTATTTAGTTGGTAAACAAGCATTCTACGGTCTGCCTGTTGTGAAAAATTACCTACCTATTGTTTATTACAGTTGTATTATTCAACCATTCCTTTTTTAAACACAAATGCTTAAACACTTGACTAATATAAATGAATATGATTTTTTAAATCATTCATGAGTTATACGCTTATACGACAAAATATACGCGTGGATGTAAACTTTTTTTTTGTACAACGTCGTCGGGATGCATACAAGCAAACGGTCCACCTGATGTAAAGTGGTTACCGTAGTATATGAACGCTTGTAATAAAATGAGTATCACCCGCGCGATGCTATCTCTGCTACTAACAGATGTGTGTCCCGTGTGGGAATCACACCCAATACCGTTGGTGTCAAAGTCGCGTCATTCACCACTGCGGCTCCGAGCTCGTCAAATGTAAATATATTTGTTTCTTATTTTATTTACTTGGTTTGAAAATAGTTAGTAAACCAATGACCGGTACAAATACACTTCTATTCTGTCACTCGAATTAGAAAGTATATAAGTTTTGAACAAAAAACTTATATACTTTCTAATTGCAGATATAAAGTAACTACCTACCTACATCACTATATTAATGTACACGTAATAATTAATGTATTAAGAAGGTAAATACATGTGTAATGTACGATTTCACATTAATTTTCACAAAATCCTATCTGATAAACTTAATTCTATGGAACCACATTTTAGTCGCAAAGAAATAAAATTATAGGAATTTGTGAGACTGGTGTCGAAACTAGGCGGAGCCTGTGTCTCAGATCACCAGTTCTCACCTCTCGTAAGTGTGACACTATTTATACATAAAAAGTTAGGTAAATTTATTCTATAAGTTTGTATGTAAGCGCGTGTGTTATGTGTGTAAATTTATGTATGAGTGAATGTGTGTGCGTGAATGTGTGAGTGTGTCTGCGAGTGAATGTGGTGAGTGCGCTGTGCAAACTGTGTGTATAAGATTGGCAATTGGATGCAGACATAGGCATGTGTTGGTATTTGTCATCTGATGGGAATGAAGAGATTCTCAGTGTCTGTATAGTTAAGGGATTGTAGGTAAGTGGTTATACTCCTTTTACAATGGAATTTGGTCATTGCTACTACATATTTGACGCTGAAGTCGGTTGTAAAGAAAAGGACCCAAAAACAAAAGAAAACGAAGCATCAGCATTATTAATTATGTTACCTAAACGGATATGATGTTGTACTTACCTATTACATACCTACGTAGTATAAAAGAAATTTATAAAGATTTAGTTTTAAGCCATTATTGTTTCTTGACAATACAGACAGCCATACTGGTAACAAGTCTTTCTTTTACCTCCTCCGTAAGATTCGACATGGCGATCTAGCCAGCTATTTAGTTATAATAGACAAACAATGGTAGAATTTTCTCCGTAGTGGGACTGGCATGCCATTGGTGCTGTACATATCATAGGATTCCTGCCTTCCTATGTGTCTACATGTACGTCAAATGAAATATATTTTCAAAGAAAGAGAATCGTGGCTAAAATATTAACAATTATTTAAAAAATACAAAACTGCGCGTTCGTAACTCCAAAACCGCCAGACGTATCATTACAAGCGTCCGGCACGCAATTTCTTAAAAAAAACTAACCTCCAAATCTCTAATTTACCGAAAAAAACTGTATCATTCACGACCCTTTTCTATCCTATTTTTTTTAACTTTGACTTTTGACTGACTGATTTGGCTCCGGGCGCTATTCTATCGTACACGGCCACATTAAAAAAAAATAAAGCACAAAAGATGGCGCCCGCTCGCGTGCGCGCCGCGCGCCTTTTCGGCGGGAAGGCTTTTGGAAAAAATGTATTCAGACTTTTACCTGTGACGTGGCGGCCGGGAATAAAACAAAGTAGGTATATTTAGTAAAATTGGTCCAGGTACCTACCTAAGCGACAAAAAAATCGTAAATACGTGTTTGGTTGCATGTGCGCATTTGTGGTAAAAACGAAAGTACCTACCTACGAAGTTCATACTTAAGACCTTTTTGTAAATATGAGAACAGTAATTAACGGGTTATTTGCTACTCTACGATATAGGTTTGACGAGCTCGGCAGCGCAGTGATTAATAACGCGACTTTGACACCAACGCTCGTAGGTTCGATCCCACACAGGACAAATATTTGTGTGTATGTACTATTTGTCTTGGTCTGGGTGTTTTAAAAGATGTAGGGTGCATCAAAGCAAACCGCAGCCACACAATAGCTCTCTGGAGGGTTGTGGTGTTCCTGAGTGTGAGAGAGGTCACAAGTAAGACCCTAAACAGTTGTTGTGTTAGCAACATAGCTGGTGATATTTTCATTAGGTAGGCTGTATGCTTTTATGCCTCCTATGTCCGTCTCTCAAGCAGTCGTGTATCTCTAGCTCCCGAACGAATATTTTTACAAATATAAATAATTTAGCCCCGAATTAAACACGCGCAATTAGAACGAAGTTGAATAGGTGATAGGTACTCATCAATTTTCATAGTACGCCAATATACAAGCACATTTATAGGAAAATATGAAAAAACATACTAACATGAACAATTTGATCGTGTTCTATCAGAAGATGATGTCAGGAGCTCTAGAAAAAGCGAGCGTACATGAGAAGAGCAATGAATGTTGTTGAAGGTGTGTATGGATCGAGTCATGTACCGATCGGATTTGGCGTGAAGTTATAGATAGAGAGAAAGGCATATAAAATAAATTAGTTCATCCAATTTTTTTTATGTGAAGCCGGAAGGCATACAATAATACTGCATACCACCAGAGGGAGACTGTACAGTCGTCGTCTGCGTGGGTACCTCTGTCTCACCTATTTCTACCACCAAGCAGCTATATTTATATAGCTGTGTTACGGTTTGAAGGGTGAGATATAGCTGACAAATTACTGGGTACTGTGACTAAACAGCCTTAGATGACAAGATTGGCAGGGCGCGAGTAACATCCTCGTGGTGTTGCGAGCGTCAATAAGCTTCGATGACCGCTTACCATCTGATGCGTGCCGCATGCTTGTTTGCCAATCTAGTTGTATATAAAAAAAAACAATTGATATAAAATGGTCACTGTAGTATTTGCAAGCTTGCAATACGGGAAGCATTAGAAGCTTATTAGAAACCTCGCTCACAAGCCAGAACACAACTCTTTGCATGGGCACAATGACTTACTATTTCACTATTCTAAATACCTGTAATTAAAACTATTATTTATATATTATATATAGACATTTTAATGACAGATTTTTAATTCAAGGGAAGTAATTTGACTAATTCATTTTCAGGAACACCGTTCCTATATGAAATCTATATGTTTGTCTGTGTGTACGTTTGTCGTGCGTTTTTTTTTCGAATATTCGAATTTTGATTTCAGATTTGGATTTAGCATAAAAAAGTAGAATAGGAATGTTCAGGAACACCGTTCCTATCTCTTAAGGAGCACGGCCAAAATGGCCGACAATAAAAAAAAATGTTATATAATTGACGAGGTGTTCCTCTGGCAATGCAAGCTTGCGCATTCTCAACTGGTTCATTATGGCCTCTTGAGAAATTTTTTTTTTTAGTCGTGTAGCAGGACATAGCTGATCCCATTGTATTTCTGTAACACCTTTATTTATCCTATATACAGCAATAAAGAACGATTATGATTATGACTATTATTTTCTGTGTTTACTTGATAAAATCCCGTTTCCTTATTCATTAAGACTGGCGGGGTCCACTACCTAAGACTAAGGATTTGTCGAAAACACTAATTTTTACATGCAACGACTGCCGTTAGGCCTCTACAACACAGAGGGAAAAACCATATCTTTCTTAGGCTCACGTCTTTCGAAATATAATTTCTTGGACGTTGGATTTTCCTAGCAAGTGATAAATACAATATACATAAATATCACGTATTTAGTGGTAAGTACATGTACTACATGCCCCGGCCGGGATTTGAACCGGGGACTGGGCTGGGCTATCACTGTTCAACGACAAATATATATATATATATATATATAATTACTAAAATCCACATAAATGATGTTTGATACGCAATTTGATGTAAACTACTTCGTGTGCCGCATCTTCCGCCATCATGCGAACTAGCGCCGGTCGTTACTCATCCAATACTGTTACTAGATGGATGCAGATTTTCTTTTATACAACTCCGGAAGGAATTCAAGAATACGGCCCACCTAAAGTGGTCGCCGTAGCCTATAACCGCTTGCAACACTCTGAGTATCAGTCGCGTGATGCTACCTCTGCTGCTAACACAGCAAATCCTTAGAAGCTTACTGGTGACCTCACTCACTCGCATGTACACAACGTGGTGGAGTTACCGAGACATGCTGCTTTGTGTGTAATATTGCAACTTTTCGATATAATTATAAACTACATCTCCTAAATTTGCAGAAACATATTTGATTATTGCATTGTCATCTAAGATATCCGGTGTACTGTTGTGCATTGCATGTATCATCACCATATAATCAATGCATTGTATGTGTAAGAAATTATTTATCATTCGAATTGTGAGTGTGTGTATATCTATGAATGTGTCAGTGTGTATATGTATGTATATTTATGTGTTTGTATGTATATGAATTTTAACATTAGTACATAAGTAACTGGTATGTTAAATTACTCTATGCCCTATTGTACTTCCTAACTGTATTTCACATTGAGTCATGTTGTACAGGAGTGTGCACCGTGATGAGCGGTAGTGTCCTTATTCCCATCAGGTATCTACGGAAGACCAGCGTCGTACCGTCTCACGAGGACGTGGCGACAAATGCTGAGTGGATGCCAATTTGGTGTCATAGTGTTAAGAGCTAATCTGTTTCCTTCTTTTTTTCAATCTGTAACTATTTATGTCACCGAATAAATAATTTTCTTTCTTTCTTTCTTTGTCTAGAATAGATGTTATTCTAACTAATGAACGATCAGTGACCGCCTAGTGGAGAAAGAGCTTATTATTGGATGGTCACAGGTTCAAATCCTGGGCACGAACTACTAAATTCGCGTTATCAGATTTATTCGTAATTACCACTGACTCGGCATGCGGTGAAGGAAAACATCGTGAGGAAACCCACACGTCCAAGAAATTGTACTTCGAAAAACCTTCACCTAACCTAAGGAAAGTATCCTTTTTTTTATACAACGTCGGGAGGCATTCAAGCATACGGCCCACCTGATGTAAAGCAGTTATCGTAGCCTATTAACACTTGTAATATATTAAGTATCACTCGCGCGATGTCTCCTCTCATTCTTACACAGCAACTCCTTAGGAGCTTACTGGTGACCTCACTCACACACAGGCACACAACAACCCTCTAGGGAGTTGTTATTTGGATGCGGTTTTCTGTGAGGTGGAGGTACTTCCCCAGACGGGTTGCTTTGATGCGCCCTACTCTCTCTTAAAACATCCAGACCAAGATAAACAGACATGTTCATGCACACAAATATTTGTCTTGTGTGGGAATTCAACCTACGAGCGTTGGTGTCAAAGTCGCGTCATTCACGTCTGAGCCACCGAGCTCGTCAAATCCGTTTGGATTGTGGAAGTATGAAGGCAGTCGCGGTGTGTAAAAGTCTGTAACTTCTCAAATCCTTGAGCTTAGGTAGCGGCCCTTGCCAGGAAATCCTAAAGGAAAAGAAAAGGGATGACACTATGGGTCGTATGCTTGTATGCCTCTAAAAAGTATGCCTGCTAAAAAAAGTTTAGCTTGCTTATATTTTGGGCTGTATCGGTTAACTTAGTTCTACTGCAGATATCCTCATTTCTTAAACCCCCTCTATATGAGTACAAGTATAATATTATACTTGTAAAGAAATACGAGTACTTACATAAAAGAATTTCAATGCTTAGATATTTTTTGCCATACCTATTACTGCACAAATACTAGTTTATTTAATTATGAGGGTAATCATTAACAAACTTCTTTTTTCTACTAAATCTACCAACGGTGGCGCCACCTTTACGTCACTTAGTACCAAAACCGAACGCCGGAGGCGCTGCGGCGCGTGCTTTGTGAAAAGTCCTTGTTTTACTTATAATTACAGTCATTATATGCGTAGAGCGGGCCCGTTTAATTGTAGGCGGCAGGCTGTTTTAAGGTCCGACCGTTATAAGGCCAGTGCAGACGAGGGACTTGTGCCCGCAGGGACTGAAATCCTAGAACCGTCAAAAAATGAACGGCAAGGACTTATCACGTACTCAACGCACATTAAGTGGAATCAATTGTCCGCCGGAAGTTTAGAGAAGCAGTCGCTATAGAATTGTATAGATCTAACAAAACAATGCACGTTTTGTTTATATGTATTTCTTATTACTCGTAGATATATCCTTTATTGTACACAACAATTAAAAAGTTACAATGTTTAAAGTATAGTCCTTGCCTGACAATACATTTAAAGGGCAAATTAAAAATACTCTATGTAAGAAGGGTTATTATAGAATCGATGAATATCTAATTGACAGAGATGTATGGAAATGATTCAGCACATGAAAGTTATAAAACTTTAATTGTACTACTTGGTATCACTATGTGTACACTCATATCATTATATTTATTGTAATGTGTATAAGATGATTTGGAAAAAAAATACCTATATTGGCAAGTTTCTTTTGGCATTTCTTCTTCGCCGATGATTATTTGAAATGATACAAACATTATATATATATATATATATATATATATATATATATATATATATATATATATATATGCGAGTGAGGTATATAACGATCGAGTCACGTGGCTGTCGGCTCCCTCTGCCTATCCCGCAAGGGATTTGGCGTGAAGTTATAGATAGATAGATATATAGATACACATTTACAAATATTTCTGAATGGATAAATAGTAATCCTTCAATTTATTTTAAGAAACGAGAAAAAAGATGGGCTTTCGCAAATACGTATTAGGTATACATTATGGTTATGTTAGTTAATTTTAGTGAAACAGTTGATGCGCCCTGGTTAGTTCTATTTATTTCGAGGACTCCCGCGTACTTTTGTACGTTCCGATCTGCCAATGTCCCCGGTTGTTACGGATAAGAGGCGGATATTTAGGTAGATATGTCTCAGTGATTAACAGGTTCAGTACCGGTAGCGACTACCGACTTAACGGGGGTGTAAATCGAAGAGATTTGAGAACTAAGGATGTTAGAATCGGCATGGCATGGCACAACGGAGCGATGACTCTGGAAGCAAAATGCGGAGGATCGAATATGGTGAAAGACATCGGGGTAGGCCAACTGTGAGTAGATGCAGGCTGATGATGATGGTGATGATGATGTGGGTAACGAGATTTAGTTCTTAGTGATCTATTTTGATGGACGAAAAGTACTCCGAGGACTACGCCTCGTCTGCACAGGCCTTTATGTTCAAACCGCGATGAGTAATAAACGTTTTTTTTAAGTTTTCGTTTTCGCCCTTTACGGCACATGATATGTGGCAAAAATATGTTGGTATTGTCACTATGATAAAATAAATATATATAAAGTAAATTTGGGTACTATAAATTTAATATATATTTAAAATATAACTGTAACAAATTACAAATAAACTAATAATTAAATTTTAATAAAATAATATGTTTAAAAACCAAGATAATTTGAATTTGGAAGATAGACAACCAGAACGATCACTAGGATTACGGTTGACGATGTAGTTTTGGGTACTGTGTATCTTGGAAGCGTTTTTAGCAACGATGGAAGGTATGAGTGAGTGTAGGGGTACAGCATGAATGGAGCGTCTGGCTTCTAGGCAGCCAAAATCTAAGCCAGAAGGCACAGCTCGCTGTACATTCGCCAACAAACTGTGATAATAGTTTGGCGAACATAATAATTTCTACTATGTAACTGTATCGTGTAAATAAATAAATAAAACACAACGTGGTGCTAATCTCAACGCTTACTTATGGAGGTGATGATAGCTAGGTACGGCGGAAAGAGCATGAAAGTAGAATAAATGCGGTCGAGACGAGAGCTTTGCGCAAAAATTGTGACATAACATAACATAACTTCGGGTCTGCGTTCGTAATGATTACGCAAGAGAGTTGATCTGAAAGACAGTGTCGCTGTTAAGATAAAAGGCATGCTCCGTTGGCTCGGACATGTAGAAAGAATGTAGGATGAAAGAATGACGAAACAGATATACAATGCGAAAGTGGAAGGGTGTAGGAGTCGAGAAAGACCTAAACTAACCTACCATGACCAAATTGGTCCTGTTTTATCAGAAGGTGAGGAGCCCTAGAAACCGGCGAAACTAGGTCTATCTATCTATCTATCTCTATAACTTAACGCCAAATCCCTTGCGGAGTAGGCTGAGAGAACCGAGCGCCATAAGACGAGGTCTTTACACACTTCACTCGCTTCTTTAATATTCATAGCTCTTTTCATGCACGCTCGCCGGTTCCTAGGGCTCCTGACCTCCTGATCACCTCCTGATAAAACACGACCAATTTGGTCATGGTAGGTTAGTTTGGCGTTCCTCTGCTCCTACACACACTTTAGAATTGCATATCTGTTTCGTCATTCTTTCATCCTGCAATCTTTCTTCATGTCTCAACCAACGGAGCATGCCTTTTATCTTAACAGCGACACTGTCTTTCAGACCAACTCTCTCATAAACTCATAATATAATATTCATTGCTCTTTTCCTGCAAGCTCGCCGGTTTCTAAGGCCCCTGACATCACCTTCTGATAGAACACGAACAATTTGGTCATGGTAGGTAAGTCTTGGCCCATGGTTATGAAATTAAATTTCGGCTAAGTGCAAAATATGTTAGTGAATAAAATATATTCTTTTTATACAATCGGGAGGCATTCAAGCATATGGTCCACCTGATGTTAAGCGGTTGCTGTAGCATATGACGCTTACGCTTGCAATACAATAAGTAATTCTCGCGTGATGCCACCTCTGCTGTTGATACAGCAACTCCTTGGGGGCTTACTGGTAATCTCAGTTACTCGCAGGAACACAACAAATCTCCAAGAGGTTGTTACTTAGCTGTGATTTTCTGTGAGGTACTTCCCCAGTCGGGCCACTTAGAAGCGTCTTGGAAGTCTAGGAGTTCTCATAATCTGTTAGGCTCCAGGAAGCTCCCCTTTGCATTACATTTGTATTATTTATATATATAGCCGGTAAGCTTGTCGGTTTAAAAAAGCCTCGATTGAACTTGAACGCGCGGCGCCGGGGGCGTGTCTTGTCTCTAACACCAAAGTGTCAGTGGCGCCATGGCTCTATATGACTTTTTACTTTTTTCTAAACTTTTTTCGAAGCGCCCCGGTGCAAAGGCGTTGGCGCGGCGCGGCGTAGCAACTATAATTTAATTAAGTAATGTGACAGCGTTTTGCCGGTATTTAATGGTTATTTTGGTTACGATATATAAACATATATGTAAAGTTAATTTACATACAAATGATTTAAATGCTTATTTAATTACTTAATTTACTATTAGTTAATTTTGAAGTTAACTATTAGATGTTAACTATTAGTTATTAACAACGCGGTGCTAATCCCAATGCTAACTTATGGACGTGAGAGCTGGTTACGGCAGAGAGAGCATGAAAGTAGAATAAATGCGGTCGAGATGCGAGCACTGAGAAAAAATTGTGGACTGCGTAACGCTTGCTGACTGCGTTCAAAATGATGACGTACGAAAGAGAGTTAGTCTGAAAGAGACTGTCGGTGTTAAAATAAAAAAGGGCATGCTCCATTAGTTCGGACATGTAGAAAGAATGCAAGATAAAAGAATGACGAAACAGATATTCAATGCGAAAGTGGAAGGATGTAGGAGCCGAGGAAGACCAAGACTAACCTACCATGACCAAATTGGGCGTGTTTTATCAGAAGGTGATGACAGGAGCCTTAGGAACCGGCGAGCGTGCATTAATACTAGCAATGTGAAAGAAGCGAGTGAAGTGTGTAAGGACCACGTCTTATGGCGCTCGGTTCTCTCTGCCTACCCCGCAAGGGACCTGGCGTGAATATATATATATATATACATATACATACATATAACTATTAGATGGTAACATCATTTCATCATCAGGCATCTTATTTATTATATTGGCCAAAACATCTATTCACGGGCATAGGTCATGTATAACAGTGTATGTTATACATTACCTATGCCCAAAGACAAAAACCACGCAGGGTTTATCCATGTAGCGGGGAGTTGTTTAAATAATTATTCACAAATATTATTCACTTAATTTTAGAAGATTTAGATTAATTAATATTTTATTAAATTAGTTTTGTTAATACACAAAATTCGAATAAATCTTGCATGTTTTTAGGCAGTTCATTTAAAAAAGTAGTATCGAATAATTCAGCTTTCTAGCTCCATACGCATTATAGGAAAGTTTCTTAATTTGCTAGGTCGTATGTTGTGTTCCTGCGTGTGAGGTCATCAGTGAGCTCCTAAGGAGTTGTTGTGTTAGCAGCCGAGGTGGCATCGCGCAAGTGACACTTAATGAGTTACAATCATTCACGGGCTACGGTAACCGCTTTACATCAGGTGGGCCGTACGCTTGTATGCCTCCCGACGTTGTATAAAAAAACGGTCATGAAGTCGGGCGGAGAAGAGACAGTAACGGCATCAATACACGAGCGATATTCCTTGTATCTAATCATCCATAGACTATGGTATTGTCTCACTCCGCGCAAACGTTATGATCGGTTGCTGTCACAAACCAAAAACCTCTTGACTGCGCATGAAGGCACCCCGCTCACGAAAAAACATTGCGTTTTAACGCCTAAATAGCCTAAGTAGCCCATAAGTGACGCGATGTTGATCCGCGAACTAGACGTGGGTTCGATTCCCACACAAGACAAACATTTGTGTGCATGAACATCTCTGTTTGCCTTGGTCTGGATGTTTTAAGAGAGGTAGGGCGCATCAAAGCAAGGAAGCGCACGTCTGGGGAAGGAGGTACTTCCCACCTCACAGAAAACCGCAGCCAAATAACAACTCCCTAGAGGGTTGTTGTGTTCCTGCGTGTGAGTGAGGTTACCAGTAAGCTTCCAAGGAGTTGCTGTGCAAGCAGCAGAGGAGGCATCGCACGAGTGACACTTAATATATCGCAAGAGTTAATAGGCTACGATACCTGCTTTACATCAGGTGGCCCGTATGCTTGTATGCCTCCCGACGTAGTATAAAAAAAAGCCAATAAGAGCTACGCGATCTACTTTACCCCCCGACCCGTAGCGGTGAATTGAGATACTATAAATCGGTTTCATTGTTCCACCATAGGTTATTTCCTTTATAGTTACTACCGACATATTATTAATTATCCAAGCATTACATTAAGCAACGAAGTTATAGTGCGGCTATCTAAAACCAAAGAGAAGATATAGACCTAATCGCTACGCTATGACGACTTATTTATAGCTAAATGTCAAGAACTCTATAATCTATGAACTTGTTTGACAGGAAGGGCTAATCTATAGCGAATCTATTACCGACCAGTTTTAATAATATCCATGTTACTTATTAAACATGCCCTTACTTTCACATGATTCAACTACGTTAGAAAAAAACATGCTATCCGTCACGGGACGCCCGGCAGATGTGAAACATCTTAGTGAATATTCAATTTTTAATAAATAAAAATCAAAAACCTTCGGATAGATATAGTGCTCATGCAGAGAAGCAACGGATTGTCTAGTATTGGGAACTCTTCCCGAGTAGTTTTTCAGCAGTGTTTCTGAAGCTGGGACTTTGAAATGGTTCTAAACCAAAGACTTAACTCGAATTAAAAAACTAAATTAAGACGATGGCTGCATGGCTCTCTCTGCCTTTGCCTTTCCCAACGCATGGGAAGAACTTAAAAAAATCTGACAATTCACAAACAGTTGATGCACCCTGCTATAATGATAATTAAGGCGTAACATATTTGACTAACAATGGCTACATTAGCATCAAGAGTTCTATTTCCACATATGATAAACATGTGTTGAAAAAGGGCCAAATGAAAAGTACCCAAAACCGAAGAGTATGCATGAAGAGGTTGATGAGTGTAGAAGAAGCTAGAGTGGTATGTTTGGATCGGCGCGCTTGGCGTTCTGTAGTCCCTGCCTACCGCAATGGGAGACAGGCGTGATGATATGTATGTATGATAAACATTTATGTGCATGAACATGACTGTTTGTCTTGTACTGGTTGTTTTTAAGACAGGCAAGGCGCATCGATGACGTCCAACGTGGAAGTACTCGCAAAAGTACTGCCAAATAGATGACCGCAGTCATACAACAGCTTTTAGGAAAGTATTGTGTTCTTGCGAGTGGTCGAGTATACCAATAATTTCCTAAGGACTGTGTTCGGAGCGGTGGTGGCATCGCGCGGGCAATATTCCTTAGAATGCATGATACGCGTTGCTATGTTACACTTCACATCAAGGAGGCTGTATGCGTATTTGCCTCTTGACATTGTCATATTTGGCGGGGTTCGCTACCTAAGCCTATGGATTTGGCGAGGACACAGATTTTTACATAGAGACCTCCACAACCCAGAGAGAAAACCAGATCTTTCTTAGGTTAGGTCACACGTCTATCGACATATAAGTTCTTGGACGTGCGTATTTCCTCACGATGTTTTCCTTCACCGCCGAGCAAGTGATAAATACAAATATTACATTAATCCGAAAACATGAATTTATTGGTACATGCCGGGATGCCGGGAACCTATTACTCAATTAGGTCGGTTTCTTATCCATTGGACTATCACGGCTCTTTGCTTTTTTGCTACCCGACATTGTACTTACAATTTTTTTTTAAGTATATAGGTACCTACGTTGGTAACAAAATGTAAATCAAATACGCAGTAACATTTCCTCTTCTCGATTGCAAGATAATTAGATAAAGAAAATCGCGTTCGCGCCAAACAATGGACAATGGGGCATAGATAAAAAATAAATTAGATTTTATCCGAACGATGATCGAACACATTCAATCGACTGATTAACAATGCAATCAAAAGAACGCTGTTTACGTATGTTTGTTTGTTTAATTGATTGCTCTGTAATCTTTTTATAATTTGTAATTTCATTGGAAAATGTCAAAGCCAAATTGTAGAAGAAACTAATCCTTCATAACAACATTCTTCTTAGCGTTATCCCATTTCCTAATCCATTAGAATTGGCGGGGTCCGCCTAACCTAACCTAAGCCTAAGGATTTGGCGAAGATACTGATTTTTACATGGAGCGACTGCCGTCAGACCTGAAAACCAGAGGGAAAACCAGATCATTTTTGGTTAAGGTCACGCACGTGTCTTTCGAATTATTATTTCTTGGACGCGCGGGTTTCCTTATGATGTTTTTCCTTCACTGCTGAGCTTCAGAAATGATAATTACAAATATGTACTTATCACTTGCTCGGCGGTGAAGGAAATAAGTTCTTCCTAACAACTTTCTTGTATGAGCTTCATCTGTGAGGTGGATATACTTTTCCAGTTGAGCTGTTTTTATACGCCTTTTCTCTCTTATAATATTAAATGCAAAAAAGTTCAAATATGCCTAGATGGGAGTTCGAACCCACGACCTGAATAGCTGATGCCGAAATTTTGCTTTTCAAATATGGCTGCTCCGGCAGTCTCTGCCTCGGCTGCTATAAGTCACGCTTGTAGCATGTTATTCTGACGAGTAACGTCTACAGCGCCTGAGGATGCCTGAGGAAACACGTGTCGCAGCGACGACCAGGCCAGTCGTGGCAGCGACAGTGGTGAGGGCATGCGGTTTCTGTTCCAGATGGCGGACGACCGGAGCAGCCATGGCAGCGTCGGCATGTTGCATCTACTAACGGTAGTGGGTGGGTGCCGGCCGGCGCTAGGCCTCATGAGCTAATTGGTGGTAGAAGCACACAAAGCGGGTTAGATCAAATTGCAAGTTCTGAACTCATCTGGAGGAGATAGTTAAACTGGAGTCTAATAAACTTCGTATGCTCTATATAGCAAACCATGTACTTTCCTCTCCAGACTCGAACTGAGGAGTTACAGCAAATGGGGTTTTCTTAGCGCTTCTCATAAGCATCATCATGATTTCAGCCCGTATTCGTCCACTGCTATTTTCTTTTTTTTTTATATACTACGTAGGGAGCATACAAGCATACGGTCCACCTGATGTAAAGCGGGTATCGTAGCCTATTAACACTTGTAACATATATCACTCGCGCCATGCCTCCTCTGCTGCTTACACAGCAACTCCTTAGGAGCTTACTGGTGACCTCACTCACACGCAGGAACACAACAACCCTCTAGGGAGTTGTTATTAGGCTGCGGTTTTTCTGTGAGGTGGAGGTACTTCCCCAGACGGGCTGTTTTGATGCGCCCTACCTCTCTTATAACATCCAGACCAAGACAAACAGACATGTTCATGCACACAAATGTTTGTCTTGTGTGGGAGTCGAACCCAAGAGCGTTGATGTCAAAGTCGCGTCTTTCACGACTGAGCCACCGAGCTCGTCTAAACTAACCATATACTTCCCCTTTAGAGACTGTCTCACGTCTCGATCCTGTGTTACCAGCATCCATCGACTCCCTACAAACCTCTTGTAGTCATCACTCCATCTAGTAGGAGTTCGTTCTAAACTACGTGTACCAATATGGGGAATTCAAGAACCTTTTTTCCGCAGCAGTTGTCGGTTCTACGTTCTATATCCTTGGGGCTATGTCGGTCACCTTAGTTCTACTGCGGATATCGTCATTTCTGATTCTATCAGAGAAGACCAGAGAACAGAGAAGCCTCGAGCATAGCTCTCTCCATAGCACGCTGAGCGACCTTGACCTTTCCATTCTAAGTCACATTAAACACCTTTTTTCTAATATCGCTAAAAAAGCAAAGAGGTTTATAGAGGCGCGCAAAACCAGGGTGGGTACCTATCACTCGAGCGTTGAAGACCCTGTATGCTCTACCATACATCTTACCGTTTTTTTAAGAAAGTAAGACGAGCTCGGTGGCTCAGTAGTTAGTAACGCTACTTTTACACCATCGCTCGTGGCTTCGATTCCCACACAGGACACACATTTGTGTGCATGAACATGTCTGTTTGTCTTGTATTGGGTGTTTGAGAGACAGATATCAAAGCAGCAACTCCCTGGAGGGTTGTTGTGTTCCTGCGAGTGAGTGAGGTTACCAGTAATTTCTTAAGGAGTAGCTGTTAGCAGTAGAGGTGGCATCGCACGAGTGATACTTAATGTGTCGCAAGCGTTCATAGGCTACGGTAACCGCTTTACATCAGGAAGGTAGTATGTTTGTATGCTATTGAAGTTAGTTTATTCTACAACTTCATGATTCGGAAGAGAAATTTTCTCTGCCATTGCCAACGGCACTGTGCACCATTTTTTTATACAACTAGATTGGCAAACAAACATGCGGCTCGCATTGGATGGTAAGCGGTCACCGCAGCCTATTAACGCTCGCAACACCACGGGATGTTACTTGCGCGTGACCTAAGGATGTTTCGTCACAGTACCCAGTAATTTCACTGCCATATCTCACCGACCACCACCTAAACCGGAACACAGCTAACATAGCTGCTTGGCGGTAGAAACAGGTGAGATAGAAGTATCCACGCAGACGACTTTTGTACAAAGTCTCCCTCTGGTATTATTTATATATATATATATATATATATATATATATATATATATATATATATTATGTGTTCTAGATATGAGGAAGAACCCCGCCAATAGTGGACTCTTCTGAAAACTACACTTTGTACAAACTGTAAAATATACGAAGGCAGGCTCGTTGCCGTATCTTACTTAGTCACAAGGGCAAAGGTTTCAGAATTTCATGTCGAGCCGTGTCTGTGCAAAATTGAAGCCTCTAACTCGATGTGAAGCATTTATTTGAGGAGCTCGGTGGCGCAGTGGTGAAATGCGCTGTTACGCTACATTGACACCAACGTTCGTGGGTGCAATTCCCACACCTGACAAACATTTGTGTATACGAACATGTCTGTTTGTCCTGGTTTGGGTGATTTTAAGTGAGGTAAGGCACATCAAAACATCCTGTCTGGCGAAGTACATTCAGCTCACAGAAAACTGCAGCCAAATAACATTTCCCTAGAGGGTTGTTATGTTCCTGCGTGTGAGTGAGGTCACCAGTAATCTCCTAAGGAGTTGTGTTAGCAGCAGAGGTGGCATCGCGGGTATGATACTTAATAACAAGAGTTTATAGGCTATGACAACCGCTTTACATCAGGTGGGCCGTACGCTTGTATAAAAGTTGTAAGTAAAAAAATATATAAACGAACATATGTCAGTAGGCTGAATAGAATAACGGTCAATGTCAAAAAAAGTATATATATCGCGTTCCCGCGCAAACGTTTGTACCAACGTCAGCGTGACGCAACCAAAATGGCGAATTAAAAAGTAATTAATCTCTGGTCCAGTTGTTTTTCAAGTTTTTTCTTTTATTGCGTGTGAAAGAAGGTTAATATTTAATAAATCATTCTGTGTACCGCACTTGAATTTGATAAATGAACAATTGTTATTGTAACAATGAATAATTTTAACTGTTTGTGTTGGTAAAATTAGAATGGTTATTTTTCCTCTTGAATGTGTTCATGTAATTTCTTTATAAACAGATAAGTTTGAACAAAATTATTTAAATTTGCTTACTGAGAAGCTAATCAAAGGTGGACTTGAATCTGTCAAAGATCATTTCCAGTTAATCCAAGAGCCGGTATCTAATAGCATGTCCGTTGATGATTATAATTAAATTAAAAAGTGCATATGAAGAGAACTCAATAGCGTCGTTGCGCGTGTCTTTATAACCGAACACACAGGGTACGCAATGTCGACTTCGGCCTGTCCATGGATGGGTTTATCTTTCTCGAATTTCTCCGTACTTCGGAGCGCACATTAAGCCGTTGGTCCCAGCTGTTTTCAATAAATGACTGTCGTTAAGCTAAATCTGTGGCGGTCGGGCGTCACCTGCAGTTGAATAACGTGGTGGAGTATGCTGTAAACCCCTTCGGTTGTATGGAGACCCGTTATATTGTTTATTATACGATAAACAATAAAATAGTTAAATATATAATATATGACAATTCATTCCGAAAAGTGGTCAATACTCATATACGCCAAGGAGGTTATGTCATGTCTCTTGCTAACTCTTGCAACTTAGGGACGCCTTTAGCCGGGACGACTTTAAAGGCTTTTTTGTACAACATCTACCTCAGCATCTACTGGTACGCCCACTCACTCGCAGAATCGCAACAACCCTTCAGGGAGCTGTTATTGGCTGCGGTTTATGTCAGGTGGAGGGTTGTATAACTATCCAAATAGAAATTAGATCAGGATAGCGTGGCGGAGTATACACAGCGGTGAGATGAGTGCTGGTTGATGATGAATCTTTCATAAATCACGACTAAAACTAAGATGGCAGGGTTAATAAATTACATTAGTGTACATTAGTCGGCACACGACATCTCGATGACTGTCAGAATATGAGATGTGCTCGCGCCGGCGCCGTGCACTACCGGACAAATAAAATGGTGCGTTTTCTTCGAGAAACTATTTTCAACATTTTGCAACGTGTCCTCGAGAGACGATGAGGTTACTTCTAAGATAAACTTCATAGTGTAATTAAATAAAAAAATACAATTACTTATACAAAAAGAAATGGCGAACAGAAATTTTGGATAAGGCTATGTGGACGTACAATAATAGTTATTATGGCAACTTTGATAGAGCTCAGAGGCCAATTGGCTCACCAATTGGTCCAGCAGTCGTCTTTGGCTCAGTCTGAGGGTCGGAAGACACATGCACAGCGGAAGGACACAGCAGTGATCTAAATGATAACAAGTATAGTAAGGTGATCTTGGGGGAGAAGGAGAGCGGAGGTCACCGTGTGACCTACCACAGCGGAGTCGGAGGTAAACCTTAGTAGGTACGATTTTAAAGACTGACTCACGTACCAATTTTTTCCAAATTGTTGCAGCAATTTTACTTCTCTTTTTTATATTGCCTCAGCATAGTAGCTCCGCTTCGCCTGTTGGTAAGCGAAAAGAGGAGCCCAAATTGCAGCGGCAACTGACAAAGGACTACAGTGACCAAGCGCAAGGTGCTTCTTCACGTATCGTTTCTTCTTTGGAACCCTCCTTTACATCTTTTTCCTTTGATAGTTCACGCTCCTTGATTTATGTATATCCTCCTAAGTGCCTCTCATTCCTAGCGTTAAATTGTTTCCTAACCCATTAGAATTACCAGGGTCCGCAACTTAAGTCTAAGGTTTTGTCGAAGACACTGATTTTTACATAGAACAACTAGCATCAGACCTCCATAACCCAAAATGTCTCCCTCTGAGGGAGATACTCCCTTCTTCACCTCCTTCCTGTAGAATTTATAGTCTCTACTATAAAAAGTGAGGTGTAGTTTCCAAGTTATGAATCGATAACCAGGTAAATTTCACCCGTATTATGAACAACCAACGTGACAGTACCGTCTGTCTCAGACTTCAGAAATCTTACAAAATTCCTGACCATGGTTATAATAGCTCGGTAGTGGCGCGGTTAATAACGCGACTTCGACATGAACGCTCGTGGGTCCTTTGGAGATTCCCACACAGGACAAACGCTTATGTGCATGAACATGTTTGTTTGTTTTGGTCTGCGTTTTTTTTAGAGAGCATCAAAGCAGACTATCTGGGGGAAGTACCTCCACCGCACAGAAAACCGCAGCCAAAATAACAAACTCCCTGAACGATTGTTGTGTTCCTGCGTGTTAGTGAGGTCACCAGTAAGCTCTGTTAGCAGCAGAGGTGAGTTGCTGTGTTAGCAGCAGAGGTGGAAACGCGAGTGATACTTAATGTACTATCAGCGTTCATAGGCATTTACATCAGGTGAACCGTACGCTTGTATGCCTCCCGACGTATATATATGTATATATAAAAAAAATACCTTATCATGCCAAACCTATGCGACCTTGTCAGCTAGGGTAACTTAAACTAGTCGCATCAAAGGAACCTCACCGAGGAAGTACCATCACCTCACAGAAAACCGTAGCCAAAGAACAACTCCCTGGAGGGTTGTTGGGTTCCTACGAATGAGCGACGTTACCAGTAAACTTCTAAAGAGTTACTATGTTATCAGTGGTAACACGAGAGTGATACTTCATGCATTGTAAGCGTTAATAGGCTACCGTAAACGTTTTACACCAGGTGGGCCGTAATCCTGTATACGTCAAGACGTTGTAAAAAAAAAGTGAATATCTGCCATATATTTTGCACTCTAGTGTAATTTCGATACGCCTGACTCAGCGTTATTGCACGTTATTCATTCAAATTATAAACCTACCATGAACGTGAACTTAAAAAGCATGCTGCTTAAGTCTCAAATTCCAATGAAACTTAATCTTTTGTATTAATTAGTGATAATATTCACAAGCATGGCTACCTGCTTTCAGAGTGTTTATTTTTATATCCTATGTCTTAATGGATATTGAGTTTTAAATAAGTGTAGACAGACTGCTTTTGAAAGATGGATATTTGAGGGTTTTGTGATTTTAGTCTATGCTTATATAGAACTAGTTTTTGCACACAACCTTAACTGCTTAGTATTCCTCGTTATGGAAAGAGGTATGCTCGGGGTTTCTCCGCGTGGAATCAGAAATGAGGATATCTACAGTAGTACTAAGGTAACCGACGTAATTCGTAGACCTGACAACCGCTGGGGAAGAAAGGTTCTCGAATCCCACTAGATGAAGCGACGACCTCAAGAGGTTTGTAGGGAGTCGATGGATGCAAGTGGCACAGGATCGAGACCAACAACACGCTAGAGGGGAGGCCTATGTTCATATATTTTTCCTTATCCCACTCTCTCCCTTCCGTCATAGAACCACACGTGCGGGCTTGCGATGTCATCGTTATATATGCATATGTATAGTTAGCATTTCATTCTTAGACTTTAATATGTTTCAATGTTCTACACAATGTACGAGTATATTGTTATGAATAATGATTGATTGATTGAATAATGGTTCCACTGTTGAGAATATTTCTTCGCGTACCAAAAAGTTCGTTCCTTCCTACAATATGGGATCCTTCAAACGAAGCGTGAACATAAAATGGTGTCCCTTTGGTGGGTTATTGTGTTGCTACGAGTAATGTACGTTACCAGTAAGCTCCTGTAAAATTTCTGCGTTAGCAGCGGATGTGACAGTATGTTGAAGATATAAGATTCTTTATTGCACATTGATATACAGATTAGCAGAATAGCTTATCTGTACCAGAAATCTCTTCCGGCCAACCTCATAGATAGTTAAAGAAATCGTCAATGGTCGGGTCGGATACTTTGATGATCAAGTTTTTTTTATATACAATGTCAGGAGACATACAAGTAAGTATATGTAAGTATGTAGTATAGTAACCTGTTACCGCAGTCTGTGAATGCTTGCTACACATTACGTGTCACGCGCGATTCCACCTCTGCAGTTAACACAGCAACTCCTTAGAAGCCTACTGGTGACCTCACTCACACACAGGAACAACAATCCTCTAGGGAGTTGTTATTCGACTGCGGTTTTCTGTGAGGTGGAGTTACTTCCCCAGACGGGCTGCTTTGATGCGCTCTACCTCTTTTAAACTCTTAAATCCAACATTAAATCACTATATTACACACATGGTGTTATAACATTTATAAATTATAGTTCTCGTCATATAAGATATAAAATTTACAACAAAATCTGCTCTAATATACATATAAAGCGGAAGACTTTGTTTGTGTGACACGCTAATCTCTAGAATTTGCGGATTTAGCGGATGTGTAACATTCTTGCATTTGATAGTCTAATTGTTGAGGAAGGTTATAGGCTATTCAATATCACGATACGACTCGTAGGAGCCAAGATGAAAGAAAGAAGAAAAAGAAAAATGGTACAGTATAAATTAGATTTTTTTTATTTTATTTATTATTAAGGAAACAAACAGTCGCGTACAAATAATTTTACATTGCTTTTTTACCCCTGATCTGATATAACAAACAAAATATAATACCAATTTACAATAAAACTAATTTACAGTATAATTCTGCAGTAAAAAGAAGACAAATTGTTTTAACATTCTAAAGTTGCAGAAAACAATGCATTTAGTTCCTTTTTATATTTCCCAATCGATGATGAAAGTATGTCAACATGGTTTAAGATCTTGTTATAAGTATCACATGAGCGCCTTATGAAGGTATTTTAGTATAGTTTGACGCAACGAATTGTGTATAATTAATTAGAATTAGTATAAATTAGAATTGAGAATACTTGTTCAGATATTATATTTGTTTCACATAAAAAATTGTAATGAATTGCATTTACTTGTTGAGAAAGAAATTAATTCATCCTTAAATTCTGGAATGTCAAGTGCTTATATATACATATATCTATATATATATATATATATATATATATATATATATATATATATATATATATATATATATTTGACTCCACGCGGGCGGAGCCGCGGGCAGCAGCTAGTAATAAATAAAGCAGATATAGCCCAGTGGACAAGGAAGCGGCATATTGACCAACTGGTCCCCGGTTCGAATCCTGGCGTATGTATGTACCACTAAATTAGTGTTTCCGGATTTATGTACATATTTATCACCTTTTTTTTTGTGACGCGGGGAAAAATGCGTTACGCACACCACCGGTGCCTGGGTGGCCTCCGGTAGTAGTGTGGGACTCCCCGTCGGCTGTCCGACGGTATACCCACTAAACAACCCCGCGAAATGCCATCGGCCGCGTTGGTGTGGTGCCCCGGATCTGTCAGCAACAGGGCACACATATTTATCACCTGCTCGACGGTGAAGTAAAACATCGTAAGGAAATTCACATGTTCAAGAAATTATATTTCGAAAGACGTGTCATCTAACCTAAAGAAAGATCTGGTATTTCCTCTGGGTTATGGAGATCTGCCAGTGGCTCCATGTAAAAATTTGTATCTTCGCCAAATTCTTAGGCTTAGGTGGCGGACCCCGCCAATCCTAATAGATTAGCAAACGGGATAACGCGAAGAAAAAGAGTAGTATAGAATAGGTTTCAGTCCTTAATTACTTACCATGAGCTTACTCGTCCATCTGTTTGTCGTCTAAACTATGAAAATTTATAACTGTCAGGTGAGAGTCGGATTTCGCGCAATAACTCGTGGGTCCTTTGGAGATTCCCACACAGGACAAACGCTTATGTACATGAACATGTTTGTTTGTTTTGGTCTGCGTTTTTTTTAGAGAGCATCAAAGCAGACTATCTGGGGGAAGTACCTCCACCGCACAGAAAACCGCAGCCAAAATAACAAACTCCCTGAACGATTGTTGTGTTCCTGCGTGTTAGTGAGGTCACCAGTAAGCTCTGTTAGCAGCAGAGGTGAGTTGCTGTGTTAGCAGCAGAGGTGGAAACGCGAGTGATACTTAATGTACTATCAGCGTTCATAGGCATTTACATCAGGTGAACCGTACGCTTGTATGCCTCCCGACGTATATATATGTATATATAAAAAAAATACCTTATCATGCCAAACCTATGCGACCTTGTCAGCTAGGGTAACTTAAACTAGTCGCATCAAAGGAACCTCACCGAGGAAGTACCATCACCTCACAGAAAACCGTAGCCAAAGAACAACTCCCTGGAGGGTTGTTGGGTTCCTACGAATGAGCGACGTTACCAGTAAACTTCTAAAGAGTTACTATGTTATCAGTGGTAACACGAGAGTGATACTTCATGCATTGTAAGCGTTAATAGGCTACCGTAAACGTTTTACACCAGGTGGGCCGTAATCCTGTATACGTCAAGACGTTGTAAAAAAAAAGTGAATATCTGCCATATATTTTGCACTCTAGTGTAATTTCGATACGCCTGACTCAGCGTTATTGCACGTTATTCATTCAAATTATAAACCTACCATGAACGTGAACTTAAAAAGCATGCTGCTTAAGTCTCAAATTCCAATGAAACTTAATCTTTTGTATTAATTAGTGATAATATTCACAAGCATGGCTACCTGCTTTCAGAGTGTTTATTTTTATATCCTATGTCTTAATGGATATTGAGTTTTAAATAAGTGTAGACAGACTGCTTTTGAAAGATGGATATTTGAGGGTTTTGTGATTTTAGTCTATGCTTATATAGAACTAGTTTTTGCACACAACCTTAACTGCTTAGTATTCCTCGTTATGGAAAGAGGTATGCTCGGGGTTTCTCCGCGTGGAATCAGAAATGAGGATATCTACAGTAGTACTAAGGTAACCGACGTAATTCGTAGACCTGACAACCGCTGGGGAAGAAAGGTTCTCGAATCCCACTAGATGAAGCGACGACCTCAAGAGGTTTGTAGGGAGTCGATGGATGCAAGTGGCACAGGATCGAGACCAACAACACGCTAGAGGGGAGGCCTATGTTCATATATTTTTCCTTATCCCACTCTCTCCCTTCCGTCATAGAACCACACGTGCGGGCTTGCGATGTCATCGTTATATATGCATATGTATAGTTAGCATTTCATTCTTAGACTTTAATATGTTTCAATGTTCTACACAATGTACGAGTATATTGTTATGAATAATGATTGATTGATTGAATAATGGTTCCACTGTTGAGAATATTTCTTCGCGTACCAAAAAGTTCGTTCCTTCCTACAATATGGGATCCTTCAAACGAAGCGTGAACATAAAATGGTGTCCCTTTGGTGGGTTATTGTGTTGCTACGAGTAATGTACGTTACCAGTAAGCTCCTGTAGAATTTCTGCGTTAGCAGCGGATGTGACAGTATGTTGAAGATATAAGATTCTTTATTGCACATTGATATACAGATTAGCAGAATAGCTTATCTGTACCAGAAATCTCTTCCGGCCAACCTCATAGATAGTTAAAGAAATCGTCAATGGTCGGGTCGGATACTTTGATGATCAAGTTTTTTTTATATACAATGTCAGGAGACATACAAGTAAGTATATGTAAGTATGTAGTATAGTAACCTGTTACCGCAGTCTGTGAATGCTTGCTACACATTACGTGTTACGCGCGATTCCACCTCTGCAGTTAACACAGCAACTCCTTAGAAGCCTACTGGTGACCTCACTCACACACAGGAACAACAATCCTCTAGGGAGTTGTTATTCGACTGCGGTTTTCTGTGAGGTGGAGTTACTTCCCCAGACGGGCTGCTTTGATGCGCTCTACCTCTTTTAAACTCTTAAATCCAACATTAAATCACTATATTACACACATGGTGTTATAACATTTATAAATTATAGTTCTCGTCATATAAGATATAAAATTTACAACAAAATCTGCTCTAATATACATATAAAGCGGAAGACTTTGTTTGTGTGACACGCTAATCTCTAGAATTTGCGGATTTAGCGGATGTGTAACATTCTTGCATTTGATAGTCTAATTGTTGAGGAAGGTTATAGGCTATTCAATATCACGATACGACTCGTAGGAGCCAAGATGAAAGAAAGAAGAAAAAGAAAAATGGTACAGTATAAATTAGATTTTTTTTATTTTATTTATTATTAAGGAAACAAACAGTCGCGTACAAATAATTTTACATTGCTTTTTTACCCCTGATCTGATATAACAAACAAAATATAATACCAATTTACAATAAAACTAATTTACAGTATAATTCTGCAGTAAAAAGAAGACAAATTGTTTTAACATTCTAAAGTTGCAGAAAACAATGCATTTAGTTCCTTTTTATATTTCCCAATCGATGATGAAAGTATGTCAACATGGTTTAAGATCTTGTTATAAGTATCACATGAGCGCCTTATGAAGGTATTTTAGTATAGTTTGACGCAACGAATTGTGTATAATTAATTAGAATTAGTATAAATTAGAATTGAGAATACTTGTTCAGATATTATATTTGTTTCACATAAAAAATTGTAATGAATTGCATTTACTTGTTGAGAAAGAAATTAATTCATCCTTAAATTCTGGAATGTCAAGTGCTTATATATACATATATATATATATCTATATATATATCTATATATATATATATATATATATATATATATATATATATATATATATATATATATATATATATATATATATATATATATAGATATATATATAGATATATATATATATCTATATATATATAAGCACTTGACATTCCATATAGCTGGGTTATTTATTATATACTTTTTTGGTCCTAAGCATACAATTATCTTATGTAGAAGAGCTGTCCTTGAGAACACAGTATATAACGTTCCTTTGTCCCTTTTTTTTATACATTAGTTCAGCATAGTGGCTCCGCTTTGCCTGTTAGTAAGCGAAATGAGGAGCCCAAATCGCAACTGACAAAACACTACACCGTATCCTGTCAGTTGACGCTGCCATGCTGACCCGCATGATGCTTTCAAACGAAGTGTGAAGAATCACGCTTCGTTTGAAAGATCCCATGTTGCAGGAAAGAGGGAATACATGTGCAGGCATGTATCTTCAATAACCGCTGTACTTTATTTTTTCTCATCAAAAATAAAAAAGAGGATTTTTTTAAAAGCAGGCGCGTTGATGTCTTTTTAATCTAATTCAATCATTAACCAACTTAACCTAACTTACGTCCCACAATTAAATGCAACTATATAAAGGTGGACACGATGTTATATCTTTGTAGCCCGACATAGTAAAAAGGTTATTATAAACTATACAACTTGGTAGTCACATAAACAGAAAAATATAAAACTTCAACTCTCCACCCGACCAAGAAGCTTGCTTTGAAGCTTTTATACGTGTGTTTAACCTTGTAAATCAATAAAAAGCTATAATTACATTAAAATAAAACAAATGATTGCATTACGGTTGTAAAGTCAGGGCGATTTCTTTGTAAAACCACGGTCTTTATGAGTCACGGTGTACAGGTTCGGTTCCCGGAAATTTCGTGGTCCACACCTTGAGGCTACGGTACGGTGAAGTTAAACGCCGACGCGTCTAATTATTTAATAACTGTGAGGCATTAGGTTTTACCGGGAGATCATGAGGTTCTTCAAAGCGGGAGTGGAGACGGTTTTGGAGGATCAGTAACACGTGCTGCTAAAGTAATGATAACTGCAAGAGAGGTAGGGCACACCAAGCAAAGTAAAGTAAAGTGAAGCAAACAAAGCAAAGTGAAGTACCTCTACCTCACCGAAAACCGCAGCCGAAAAACAAATCCCTAGAAAGTTGTGTTATTATTACTATTTGATACTTCAAGTATTGCAAGCTTTCATACACTACCCCACATTTCATTCACATCAGGTGGGTTGTAAGCTTGCATGTCCATCCATTAGTGTTAGGACGAGTACCGCGTTGTGTGTAACGAGCTGTGCCTTCTGGCTCAGTGCCTTACTGCCAGGAAGTTTGTGTATAGTTAATAGATTCAGGCGTTATTTTGCGAAAGTCAAATTTACATGCAATTTGATCTAACCTGCTTTGTGTGCTTCCGCCACCAATTAGTTCATACGGCCTAGCGCCGGCCGGCACCAATCCACTACTGTTAGTACGTGCTACATGCCGACGCTGCCATGGCTGCTCCGGTAGTCTTTGCCGTGGCTGCTGCGGTCGTCCGCCATCTGGAATAGAATCCGCATGCCCCCACCACCACCGTCGCTGCCACGACTGGCCTGGTCGTCGCTGCGACACGTGTTTCGCCTCTCCACGAGGCATCATCCGGCGTTGTAGACGTTAATCGTAAGAATAACATGCTACAAGTGATGCATGTTATTCTTACTGGTTCATACTGTACGTCCCTAGAACGCACTCCCAACCAGTGTGAAGTTATCCCAATCGTCTAACTCAAGCGAAGAGAAGCTTGTGACTCATCTTCTGATACTTGAACTAGCATCTACTTTTCAACGCGTGTGTGTATGTCCTGTATGTTTAAGTATTTTAGGTTGAATGTGAAGTGTGTATTGTTCATAAAATGCCCCAAATCGATGAAATAAGATGAATTCCTTTTTAAGCATTTTATGGTTAACTGTAAGAAATGTCTATTGGGATAAGTATGCCATTAAATAATTAAGGTTTTTTTGTGTTATTATTGTATTGTATATCTTCACGCCAAGTCCCTTGCGGGGTAGGCAGAGAGAACCGAGCGCCATAAGACGCGGTCCTTGCATACTTCACTCGCTTCTGTGACATTCATAGCTCTTTTCATGCACGCTCGCCGGTTCCTGGGGCTTCTGACATCACCTTCTGATAAAACACGACCAATTTGGTCATGGTAGGTTAGTCTCGGCCTTCCTCGGCTCCTACACCCTTCCACTTTTGCATTGTATATCTGTTTCGTCATTCTTTCGTCCCGCATTCTTTCTACATGTCCGAACCAACGGAGCATGCCCTTTCTTATTTTGTGTTATTATTATTATGTATATTTATTAATGATAAATTATGCAATAAAGTGTCATAAACTTTTTCCTAATTCACAATATTCCCTGTTCTCACTCGCCTATCCACATCAGCGGTGTATTATATTATATGTAGGGTTAATCCACACGATTACTTGCCACTTTGAGAAGCAATCTTGAAATAATTAGAAATATTAAATGTCAAATGGAATCTCATGTGATTAATATTACTTATAATGAATGTGAATCAATTTCTCTATTCACTCCAGGTCCCTTGCGGGGTACACAGAGACAACCGAGCGCCATAAGACGCAGTCCTACACACTTCACTCGCTTCTTTCACATTTATATATTTATTTTATAGTTAATTTAAATGGATATTAAGGTATTCGCATGCACTCAATTGTAGGCAAATTTTATCCAAAGTATAACATTTTTATTCTTCTTCTTAGCGTGATCCCGTTTCCTAATCAGGGTCCGCTCCCTAAGCCTAAAGATTTGGCGAAGATGCTGATTTTTACATAGAGCGACTGCCGTCAGACCTCGACAACCCAGAGGGAGAACCAAACCTTTCTTAGGTAAGTTCACACGTCTTTCGAAATATAATTTCTTGGACATGCGGGCCTCACGATGTTTTCCTTCACCGCTGAAGGAGTAATCATTACAAATTACAAATATGTGCATAAATCCAAAAACATAGCTTCGAACCGGAGACCATTTCGTCAATAGGTAACCACTAGGCTATCACATCACATCATATATATAAACGTAAGGATGCCAATAATAATTGGGTGGGTGCTAACGTATGGACGGAATATGGTATAATCTATTAATGAATTCAAAAAGAGAATATGTACAATAATACATAAGAAGTTATACTTCTTTTGCGTATGAAAACAAAAAAAACTCCAAAAATTTCATCCCGCGCGCCAGTAACCTACGTTTGTAAAACAAAACGACAAATAAATTATTTATAAATGTTATTTACCACCATATATAATTTAAAGGCACACACATATATACTTATATATGAATATACTTCATCTGTACTGATATAAAATACGTGTTGTAATTTCATACATAAGTATATTTTATAGTTTTGAAATGGAAACCCTACATGCCGTAGGATCAATTAGCGTGATCTCAATACGCCAATATTATGACATTATAAAAAAAAATTGGATAGTGTACAAAAAGATATATAATATGACAATACACTTCAATATTAGTACACTGCCTTCGAAAAACAGTTGCTGCTATTTCTGGTATTGCGAACTTCAAATTTAATATATTTTAAGGAAATCAAAAACAGTTTCTATTTTTAAAATTACAAATTTAAAAGTAAGAGTTGCGTTGTCATTGCGTTAGAACGAAACGGCGGATATTGTAAAAGGGACGAATGATGTCCGTCCGTTGAAAGCCGCGGCGCCACTGTGGCTTGAAAGTACAGTTGATTACAAAAATATTTAATTTATCAGTAATTGATAAAAAAAGAACTTTTTCATTTCAGTAAAGGGTGTAAAGGATTAGGCGTGTGTGAGTTTCATCTATGTAATTTTGAGTTCTTTTCTTTATATAACGTTGGGAGGCATACAGCATACGGCCCACTTTCATATAAAGCAGTTACCGTAGCCATGAACACTTGCAACACATTAAGTATCACTCGCGCTATGCCACCACTGCAGCTAACACAGCCTCTCCTTAGGAGCATACTGATTACCTCAGTCATTCGCAGGAATACAAAAAACGTCCAGGGAGTTGTTATTTCGCTGCAGTTTTCTATGTGGTACTTCCTCAGATGGATTTCGATGCACCCTACCTCTTTTAAAGTTAAAAAAAGTTCTTTAAAGGATAGTCAACGGAGAACTATTCTATAATGCATTTCCCACAAAATCTGTAGGCTGATGTGTAACGCAGGAGTGACTGATGGATGGGTACCCTGACGTTTGACTAGTGAGGTATCGAAATTGCACTCTTTTTATCTAGGTATTACTGAAAAGAAAAGAAAGATATTTCTTTCTCGTGTCTCTACCGGTAGTGTAGTGAGTAAAATTGTATATGTGTCGCAGGGAAATTACGATTACAGGTAGTTCACAAAATCCCTAGAGATATCATGAAATTACCTCAGATATCATATAATCTTTTCTTTTACGTCCTCTTACTAAAATATGTAGTGATATGACGAAATAGTAACATGCTTTTAGTGATACGTTGTTTCACTAAACAAAATTTAGCAAAATGAGAAAAGTATTGGCTGATATAAATAAGACTGATACTATTGATGACTAAAATAAAACAAAATTGAAAATTAACGAAAAAAGAAAAAAAATTGAGACAGTAGTATTTAGTTTCGATCACCATTACCATATGATCCATGTCACTTCGCGAGAACAACAGTAATCGTCCGTTGAAATGATTGAATGAAGAACTCAAAATTACCAGAGGGAGACTTTGTACAAAAGTCGTCTGCATGGGTACCTCTATCTCAACTATTTCTTCCGCCAAGCAGCTATATTTATATAGCTGTGTTCCGGTTTGAAGGGTGAGATATGGCAGAGAAATTACTGGGTACTGTGACGAAACATCCTTAGGTCACAAGGTTGGCAGCGCGCAAGTAACATCCCCGTGGTGTTGCGAGCGTTAATAGGCTGCGGTGACCGCTTACCATCTGATGTGGGCCTCATGCTTGTTTGCCAATATAGTTGTATTAAAAAAAAATTAAGTTTGATTCAGATAGTCAGAATCAATTTATTTTTGGGTACCAATACTCATTTCAATATTTTTAGCTCTATAGTAATATTCATATTTGATTACAGTCACACGGATTACGCAGCACGGATTACGCAGGTCCTCTCGGGGCATGGTGGGTTCTCCGCGTACTTGCACAGATTCAAGTGCGCGGATGACCCATCATGCTTTTGCGAGCCCGGCGTGGACCAGACAGTGCAGCACACATTGTTTCGGTGCCCCGCATTCTCCAAACAGAGGTACGATTTGGAGCAGGAGTTGGGAATGCGGGTCACCGAAGCAAAGGTCTCCGAAATAGTGATGGGGCAAAGTAGATCAAAATTTTTAAAATACTGCGTCGGTCTAGCCACGGCTGTCATAGATCGGAACAAGCAGAGCAGCTCCACCTAGGACTAATGTTGTATACCTCGGCTATACTCCGTATAGCCGATGGGATCGCGGTGGCTAGGTGGAGCTGTGAAGCTCGCTGACGCCCGTGGCTGGACTGATGCAGTATGGGGAGGGAAGTTGGAAACATATTAAGATATTTCACCGGCGTTCTAAAACGGGCAAATCAAAAAAATATTTTTGGAAATTAAACTGAAAGATGATGAATGTAAGAATGATTTGTGGAATATGAAAGCGAGTGTGATGTATGAATGTGTTTATTTATATTGTACAGTGACTTTTAAAATGTGAACAAAACTATTTATATTGTGCAAAAAGTGCCTTGCCCACGGCAAGGGTGTAAGATAAAAAAAAAAATAAAAAAAAAAAGAAAGTCACACGGATTCCGAGGCCCCAAGCCGGCACTCGTGGAAGCAAGACAGAGGAATGACTTGTATCTTATTCTATGCTGTCCGGTTTTTAAACATTTTACTGGATTCTGTTTAATGAAAAGACATATCACTGAAAATATATTAGTCTTCTTCTTAACGTTATCGCATTTCCTAATCCATTAGGATTAGCGGGGTCCGCTACCTAAGCCTAAGGATTTGGCGGGAATACTGATTTTCGCATGGAGCGACTGTCATCTGACCTCCACAACCCCGTGGGAAAACCAAACCTTTCCTAGACCACGCATCTTTTGAAATACAATTTCTTGAGTTTGCTGATTCCTCACGATGTTTTCACCTTCACCGCCGAGCTAGTGATAATTACAAATATTAACCTAAATTCAAAAACTAGAATTTAGTAATATACATACCAGGATTCGAACCGAGAACCAGTTGGTAAATAGGCTTTATCCATTTTACCACATCGTTATCCACAGGTCTATCACAGTTCTTTAGAAAACATAATGTGTGCTCGTAAAAATATATGTCGTTTTCAAAATTCAGTGAAAATCTTAGAAGCAGGAGTAACTATCGTGTGCTAGTACATCGGCTTGCGAAGACTGATAGATATTTTATTGTAAATTTTATTGGATAACAATTGTCCTATTTTTATCCTAACAAAATCTTAATAGGGCACATTTAATATAGGTACACTGTTTTCAAATTGCCTTATTATAGAGGTGATAAATACCTGACTGACAAAGATGTATGGAAATGATTCAGTACTTGAATTAATACTTCTATAATTTAAATATTTGACGTCATTATTACTCTACCGCAATGCTGGCATATTTATTGTAATTTTAATTAATGTTAGAAAAAATACGTATATTAGCAAATTTATTTGCCATTTCTTCGCTAATGGTCATTTCCGAAATGTTAAGACAGAAAAATAGCAACTGAAACAAACGAATAAGCTATCAGATTTTATTTTAAAATGTATAACGTATCTTAGCGTACATTATATATTTTTTTCCTTTAAAACGCACCGCTCGCCGACGGCGGGGTGTTCACCCTCACACACTGCAACCGCAATGATGGCGTACTATGCGGTTCCAGCGAAGTTTTCTTCCAAGAACTCTCAAGTTGCGGTATGATCCCTAGCCGAGGTTTTATCATGGCACTACTGCATGGAGTTCTCTAAGAAAGGCGTAAAGTGGTTTTTACAGGGTCGGCAACGCACGAGTGACAGCCCTGGTGCTGCAAATGTCCATCGGCTATGTACATTAGTGGTATAAAATAAATGTGTGTATATTAGACGACATATTCGATAATTTGTAAACAGATTTTTTTTTATTGGAAACATTTTAGTATTCGATTTAATTCACACAAATATAAAAGATTTCTGACTTAATTTGAATCGGTTTTCTGGATGTGTAATTATTGTTTTATTTTGTTTTAGTTTATGTAGGTGAGTGTACTGAAATAGACAACTTCAATCACGTCTGCGAGAGGAAACGCGATTGTTTTTACGTCTCTGAATAGCGTCGGTGCACACTAGGTGGTAATTTTATTAATCCTAACCGGGTAAATCATAATCAAAATAAAAACATTTTATACAAAAGTGACAGAAGCAAACATAAAATAATAAGAATAAATAATAATAATAAATATTGTCGGACAAATTACACAGCGCCATCTAGCCCCAAAGTAAGCGAAGCTTGTGTTATGGGTACTACACAACTGATAAACATACGTAAATACATTTTTTTTGTAAGTACATACCTATTATATATAGAAAATACCCAGACCAAGACAAACAGACATGTTCATGCACACAAATGTTTGTACTGTGTGGGAATCGAACCCACGAGCGTTGGTGTCAAAGTCGCGTAACAGCGCGTTCCACCACTGCGCCACCGAGCTCGTCAGTAAAAAAAAATAAAAAAGAGGTTGTTAGACGTCGATATCAATGAAGTAGATTTATTTTTTAATTAAAATTCTTTATTTCACAACCTATTACAAATTTACATACATCTTCCTGAAAAGCATAACCCTCTGGCAGTAGAGTAATGTCAAGTATACATGAGACCCTTACGCGAGAGAGGTACAGTTTCTTAGATACTAGAACATTTGGCAGAGAGAAAATACATTAAGATTTAAGAGAAATAGGGCGCATCCGCCTCACAGTAAACCGCAGCCAAATAACAACTACATAGAGGGTTGTTGTATTCGTGCTTGTGAGTGAGGTCACCAGTAAGCTCCTAAGGAGTTGCTGTGCTATCAGGGGTGGTAACACATGAGTGATACTTCATGTATTGCAAACGTTCGTAGGCTACGGTAATCGCTTTACTTCAGGTGGGTCGTATGCTTGTATACCTCCCGACTTGGTATAAAAAAAAAACATATGTTGATGCTAATCCGAGTAAATAAATACTGAGATACTTAGATACAGAAAACATTATTTTAAATTATTTGTTATATTTATATATATTAACATGTTTCAAAAGTACATAGGTATCTCACGGTAATGCAATAATAAAAACCATTCGTGTAACCATAACAACTGCGTTATTTTTAAGTTCAGGTAAACAACAAAATATATTTTTAATTTTATGACATAAAATGTTTGCTTTATATAAACTCCGTCATAAGGCATACAAACATACGGCCCACCTGATGTAAAGCGGTTACCGTAATCTTTGAGCGCTTATAATGCATTAAGTATCACTCGCGCGATGCCTCCTCTGCTGTTAACACAGGAACTCATTACTCACTCTCACGCAGGAACACAACAACTCTCTAGGGAGTTGTTATTTAGCTGTGGTTTTGTGTGAGGTGGAGGTACTTTGCCAGACAGGCTGCTTTGATGCGCCCTACCTCTCTTAATAATAACAGTAGATCTCAAAAGTCTTGCATTACTGTCTTTTGACTTTACTGTCATTATATTTATAAAGCATGTCAAAGATAATTCAATGGTTATTTTGATGTCGCTTAAATCTGAAGCAAAACTATGAGAACAGCGTTATTTCATGTCGGACAGCTGCCGGATTGTAAGTCTTCCATCTTACAGCAGCAACCAAATCCGATAGTCTTCTCCATTTTTATAATACTACTAATGTGGAAATCAAGCGTTTGGCCTGCCCGATGGTAAGCAGTTTCCGTACTCATGGGTGTCACTCATGCGTTGCCAACCATGTAAAAACCTCTTCACATCTTTCTTTAAGAACCCCATGCTCTAATCCCTTGAGAAAACCTCGCAGGGAGTTCATTCTGGTGGGGATACAGGGTGGGAGAACCGCACAGTACGCAATTGTTGCTGCTCCTGTGTGTGAGGGTAATCTTGCCGACGAACTCCATGAGTGTTGTTTTATTTCTGCAAGGGAATGTGGAAGTTCTTCAGGAGTTACTGTATTAGCAACAGGATAGTATTGCCCGAGCAATATACTTTATATCCCATGAGTTTGTAAGTCTGAGTATCACGCTTATCAAGCAGATATTAAAACATATCTATATATTTTACCACCTGTACGATGGTGAGTGCTCTGATGAACTGTTTTCCCTTATCCCACCCTCTTCCTTCTGTCATAGAACCACACGTACAGGCTTGCGATGTCATCATTCCACTGTTGAGGACATTTCTTCTCGTACTAAAAAGTTCGGCAACTCCTATCTCTGTCGTACTATTAAAAAGTGGAACGCCTTGCCTGCGCATGTATTTCCTCCTTCCTACAACATGGGATGATTCAAACGAAGCGTGAAGAAGCATCTTGCGGTCCTTTGTCAGTTGCCGCTGCAATTTGGGCTACTCTTTTCGCTTACTAACTAGCGAAGCGGAGCGACTATGCTGAGCCAATATAAAAAAACCTTTACCTTCTGTACCATATATGAAAAGTGATAAAAAATAAAGGTGTTATTTTTGTCCTTACCTCATTTCATACCTACACAATTTGACCCCGTGTGTTACCCCACGGCGCATGCGTGCTACGCCGCGCGCCCTGTTATTACCAGCCGGGCTCGCGGACGCAAATTATATTATCCTCCAACTCCAATACATAGGGATTATGTACAATTATACACTGGTCATGTACAGCTATTTACTGCACGGAACGCACGCGAGATCTTTTTCATTCAATTCCCAGTTTTAGGTTTAGGTTTTGTTTCTTTTTGGCGGGAACTGGCAGCCATCTTGGATATTAAATCTTTATACGAGAAAGATTTATTAACTGTATATTCTTGATTTCTTATAATATATATCATAAAAAATGTAACTTAGCCGGCTCATTTAAAATATTCTAGGCCACAACAAATTCACTCTAATGTTTTTAGGGTAGATATCAATAGCGTAAGACCGTGTTGGTACCTTCGGAAGATCTCGAGAAAACTAATATGTTTAAAATGTTTTCAGTTTTTTATTTATGACTTCTAAAAGGTGCATTCTATAGAAAAGTTATATCATTTTTAAAGTATACATTTGCTACAATTTGAGTTTAACTGCAGTTCTGTTAGTTTAATAGATTTTGAGATATAGTAGGTACTTTAAGTATTGGCCATTTTCACCAAAAAGTAGTTGTACTTTTTGCCGCCTTCTTCTATCGGCTAAAATACTTATTCAACAAAGAATTCACGTGAAATAAAGCTGTAGAATAGTTACTTAACTTTAGATTGTGTATAAGTGGATCGCTGTAACACTAATATTTCGCTCGTGGTCTAGTAAAAATGAGAATTATTTCTCAGTTACATATATGTGTCTGTCTATAACTTTACGCCAAATTCCTTGCGGGGTAGACAGAGAGAACTAAGCGCCACTCGGTGCTTACACACCTTATTCTCTTCATTAATATGTAATCATATATAATTTTTTAAAAATGAGATTACATTTTATAATTTTCATTTATTTAAAGTATGCACAGTTTATTTAATTTAACTAATAACCATACAGAAATGCACATGTGTATGAGTTTGTATACTACCTAGAAAAAGTCTGGAGCACGAAAACAGATGAACACGTATGTTTATACCATTTTTGAAGAATCAACTCAGAACTCAGTGCACGAATAATTTATTTCTCAACCCAAAAAAAAAACAGAAGAATCTAAGAGAGGTAGGACGCATCAAGGCAGCCCGTCTGGGGTAGTACTCCACTTTACAGAAAAACCGCAGCCAAATAACAACTCCCTATAAGGTTTTTGTGTTCCTGCGTGTGAGTGAGGTCTCCAGTAAGCTCCTAAGGAGTTACTGTGTTAGCAGCAGAGGTGGCATCGCGCGAGTAATACTTTATGTATTGCAAGTTCCGCAAACTCAGCATATAATGATACCATTTTAGAAGAATCGAGTGAGATGAAAATGCACGATGAATTTATTTCTCAGTCCAAAAACAAATAGCGCTTTATCGACTTCGTCCGCACTAGACTGGACATTGAAGGGATCGAAACGAAGCAAGCCCTAGAGGATGCCGATTCGGCTGCCTTGTGAGGGATGTGCAAAGTTTTTTGGCACAACGCGATTTTTTTTCTATGGTCCCTGGCCAAACCGATTCGATGTGCTTTTAATACAAGTGTTCATCACAACGGTTAAAATTCAACCATAATCATTATTGTAAATTCTATATGACGAATAAGAATGTATTTTTTTTATCGTTATCAAATCTCGTCTATTTAAACAAAAAAAAATAAAAGAAAATCGGGTCGGAAACAGACGAGGCAAAGGTAATGAACTGTTACGTGTTTACGTATATATCTTTATCTGTTTCTTTGTGTTATTCCGTTTCCATCGTTTAAATCGAAAAAATTGGCGGGGCCCGTAAATTCATAAAATATTAGTTGCCTTTATATGAAATATTGAATATTTTAATATATATGCAATTTGATCTAACCTACTTTGAGTGCTTCCGCCACCAATTAGTTCATGCAACCTAGCGCCGGCCGGCACCCACCCACTACTGTTAGTAAATACAACATGCTGACGCTACCATGGCTGCTCCGGTAGTCTCTGCCACGGCTGCTGCATTGCGGACGCTGATGCTGATGGCGGGATGGATCTGATAGAATACGACCAATTTTATCATGGTAGGTAAGTCTTGGCCTTCCTCGGCTCCTACATCCTTCCACTTTTGCATTGTATATCTGCTTCGTCATTCTTTCATCCTGCATCATGGTACCTGATTTATGCAAATTTATGTAGAAGACTTTATATCCTTATCTGTATTGTTTTTAATTCTATGATTAATATAGGTACCTACCATCATTGATTTGTTGAACTAACTGTAATTATATATAATTAAAGGTTAAATACCTATAAAAACCATCTATATTTACATTTCACATACCTTCTAGGTAATTATGCAACAATGTAAATATAGCAACTACTTACTGTATATTTTGCACTGTCTACAGTCTGCCGGATGGTAAGCGTGTACACGTGTGTTGCTGATCGAAGTGTTCATTTCTCAATCGATGGGTTTTCGGAAGGAAACCAACTAGAACCGATCCGTGCGTTTCAGGGTTCATTGTGATTCCAATGTGTTAGTATAAATTATTTTTTGATGATAAGCGGTGGATAACACAACAACCCTGAGGAATTGTTATTTTGCTGCGTTTTTCTGTGAGGTGTAAGTAATTCACACAGAGACAGTTTGACGGATCCTACCTCTCTTAAAAAACACCTAGACTAAGAATAACAGGCATATTCAAGCACAAAAATGTTTGTCCTGTGTTAAAAGAGGACATAAAGCTAAGTGGCGCCCTCATATTGCTTTTATTAATAACGCTCAATACAGGCACTGAAGAATCATATTTTTGTAACCTATTTTGTATTTATTAACTATGTACAAGGAATAATAATTTTAATTATTGCTAATTGTGGCCACTTATAGCGATAATCAAAATTATGACTAATTGTACATAAAAAATAAAAACAGAATATGTCTCAAAAATACATAAATATGGTTCTTCACTGCTTGTATTGAGCGTTTTATGAAATTGGTCTTAAATTCGCGTTATTAATAAAAACAAAATGAGGGCACCACTTAGGTTTATGCCCCCTCTTAACCCACTAGCCTTTTAAAGCAGCGTTGCTAACTTTGCTACCGAGCTCGGCCATCTTCCCAGCTCCTCGAACACCGAGTTCCTAATAGATATACAACAATAATTAAAAAAAAACTAAGTAAATCCTTCATTACACAAACAGTAGCGTCAACAAACAATACCCTTTTGTTATTTTTTGTCAAAGACACATCCAGCCAACCCTGCAGCGACAAGGGAATCACTCACGCGAACGTGATAGGATTACAATAATACAAAATAGATTTTACACGTGAATTAATAATATAAAATGTACCGTTTTCTCTTATGATTCTCTCGAAGTTTTTACAGCGGTAATCGCTATTTGAAGCTACATTGAAAGGCAAATTCCGTGAGCAGTGATAGCCCAGTGGATAAGAATGGATATACCTATTGACCAACAGGTCGCCGGTTCGAATCCTGGCATGTACCGCTAAATACGTGTTTTCGGATTTATGTACATATTTGTAATTATCACTTGCTCAGTGAAAGAAAACATGGTGAGCAAACCCGAACGTCCAAGAAATTATATTTGGATAGACGTGTGACCGTACCTAAGAAAAGCCACCCTCTGAGTTGTGAAGGTCTGACGGCAGCGCTCCATGTCAAAATCAGTATCCCCAAATCCTTAGGCTTAGGCAGCGGATCCTGTCAACCCCAATGAATTAGGAAACGGGATAATGCTAGTAAGAAGAAGATGCTTGAAAGGTGAATTCTCCGTTTCAACTTGGAGATTACAAAACATTAGGTATTTGGTTGAAACTATTACGTAGATCACATACCTATAAAGAATTGCAGTATGAGAAGTAATACATACTCCTACTTGTCCCTGTACTTTTTTGTTTAACGGGACAGGCCCACCACTCATTCCCACCACTGTGTCTCCTGTGTAGCCAGAATTAACAGCGGCGACCACCAATGAACAGTGAAGTACATTGCTGTCCCGGGGGTTAAACTACAGCTGCCTTGGAACTCACAACGAATTTAATCAGAAGAAATTTGTAGGAGTATGAAGTTTTGGAATTGACCTCCCCTTCTTGGCAAAGGGATAGACAGCAATATGACAAATAAGGCATTTAAAAACCTCAAAGAGATGGCTAGTCAAGTGATGCTCAACTGCCGTGCACCACGGTTTATCAAATATCTAACACTATTGGGACCTAAATTGTGAGTTGTCTAACACATAGATTCCAATAATATACATTTCAGAACCGCCTAAACGCCTGGTTATTGTCCCTGTACTGTCAAAAATATATCTATCTTACTCTAGCAAAAGCAATGTTTCCGTATCAGAAAAGAGTTACTTGGCGCTCGTTTCTCTCTGCTTACCCCGCAAGGAACTTGACAGGAAGATATACATACATACATACATACATACAAAAGAGTTACTTCGTTTATACTATTTAAAGATCACTCAATACTCTATTCTATTTCAGTGAATACCTGCCAATAAATGTCACTTCAGTCAAACAATCCGTTCAAACCTTGTCACCCACCCAATTGGCATCCTTACAATTATAGGCAATTTCAATACTGTGGATCGAATCCAATAGTTGGGTTATAGCACGTGGTTACCGTACATCTCCTTTTTTATATTAACTAAGTAATAAGTGAAAATAATGTAGTGATAAGAAGTTAGAGAGACTTATCCACATTCATTATAAGTCATTTTAATCGTATTACGTCTAGGCATTTGGCATTTAAGGCAAAGACTTTCTGCACGTACAGTATAACTTTTTTTTTTTATACCGCTAAGGTGGCAATCACGCATACGCCCTGCCTCATGGTAAGTCACCGTAGCCTATGGACATTTGCAATACCAGGGGTGTCACTCATGCGTTGCCGACCCTATAACAAATTACAACTGCATAGTTATCTAGCACCGGCCCTAGTTCATGATCAGGGCAGTGCAAGTTAGACTTTCGGGGCTCTTTTTTGGTTTCACATTTTATACTCTTTAAGAGAGGTAGGGCGCATCAAAGCAGCCTGGGGAAGTACCTTCACCTCACAGGAAACCAAGACAAACAGATATATTCATGCACACAAATGTTTGCCCTATGTGTGAATCGAACCCACGAGCGTGTCAAAGTAACGTAACAGCGCGTTTCGCCACTGCGCCACCGAGGTCGGTTTGTTTGTGTGGTATATCTGTATACTGTTTAAAAGTTTTGTTCGCTTCTCAGATGCATAATATCAATTGATAATATCGCATCAATCATAAGTAATTGTGACCAATTATTTTTCGCTTCTTAGTTCCTTAGTGTTGTTGAAGGTGGTTCCTTTTTATTTAAAAATAATTTATTCAATACAAAGTCGGGAGGCATACGGCCCTCCTGGTGTAAATCGGTTGCTGTAGCCTATCACTCACGCGATGCCACCTCCGCTACTAACACAGCAACTCCTAAGGAGCTTACTGGTGACCTCACTAACACGCAGGAACACAACAACTCTCTAAGGAGTTGTTATTACACTGCGGTTTTCTGTGAGGTGTAGATACTTCCCGAGAAATGCTTTAATGCTCGCTTAAAACCACCTAGTCCAAGACAAACCGACATGTTCGTGCACACAAATGTTTGGCCTATATGGGAATCGAACCCACTTTATTAATCACTGCGCTACTAAGCTCATCAAGGCCTAAATCCACAACAGTATCCGCTACGTAACAAGCGGACCTATTCCACCCGAGAAGGAAAAAAAAATGGCGGCATCATTAAAAAAAATTCGGCACGCGTAAATCATATTACAATCGCCGACCTGTCATTGTATAACCGAGTCGCAGTCTTGAAGATTTGGCACATCAATCATACACACACTTTGTCGGTCACAGGTACCCCGGCTTTCTAAAGAAAGCCGATCCAAAAAAAAACGGCGAGCTATTTGAAGTTCATTTGCGATTTTTTGTCAAAACTTTGAAGGACCACTCGTCAGAATTGGAGCACGTGAAATGCTTGACAAATAATTTTAGTTTTAATTAATTGTAGTTTTGCTTTACCTGAGCGACGTAATATTAAAGAGAGGTAGAGCGCATCAAAGCAGCCCGCCTGGGGAAGTACCTCCACCTCACAGAAAACCGCAGCCAAATAACAACTCGTTAGAGGGTTTTGTGTTCCAGCGTGTGAGTGAGGTCACCAGTAAGCTCCCAAGGAGTTGCTGTGTAAGCAGCAGAGGAGGCATCGCGCGAGTGATACTTAATATATTACAAGCGTTAATAGGCTACGGTACCCGCTTTACATCAGGTGGGCCGTATACTTGTATGCCTCCCGACGTAGTATAAAAAATAAACGTAACCTAAGAAGGAACTGATTTTTCCTGTTGGATTTGGACGTCTGACAGGAATTGTTCCATGTCAAAATCTGTTCGAGCATTATCCCGTCTAATCTTCAATTTATTTTTGTTTTGATTGGCGGAGTCCGCAACCTAAGTCTAAGGATTTTAACGGAGACACTGATTATTACATGGAGCGACAGTTGTCAGACCTTCACAATCCAGAACTTAACCAATACTGGACCTTTTCTTAGATTTTTCTTTTCTCCATTTGATCGCGTACAACGTAGAGCAGTTCGAATCGTCGGCGACTCGGTGATCTCTACTTGGCTGGACTCGCTTTGTACACGAAGAGACGTTGCTTCTCTTTGTGTACTGTACAAATTGTATCATGGGGAGTGTTCGGAGGAGCTGTTCAACTTAATACCAGCCGCTGAGCTCCACTATCCTACCACTCGACACAAACTAAAATTTCACCCTCACCATCATGATGAGAGGCAATTCACAACAGTACGCTTTTTGAGGTTTTTTCTTCCATGTATGGTGAAATTGTGGAATAAATTACCCTCAGCAGTGTTCCCGAACAAATACGATATGGGTGCCTTCAACAAAAGAGCCTCTGTTTCCCTAAAAACTGGCAACGGATCAGTGGCACTTTAGTGTTGCTGATGTCTGTGGGCGGTGGGGACCAGTTACCATCATGTCGGTCACCCACATGCTCGTTTGTCCCCCTCTAACATAAAAAGAAAAATAGTCTAACGTCTTTTTGAAATATAATTTCTTCAAAAATTCAAAGCAGTCCGCTTTGAATTTTTGACGAGCTCGGTGGCTCAGTTGTGAAAGATGCGACTTTGACACCATCACTCGTGGGTTCGATTCCCACACAAGACAAACGTTTGTGTGCATGAACATGTCTGTTTGTCTTGGTCTGGATATTTTAAGAGAGGTAGGGCGCATCAAAAAAGCCCGCCTGGGGAAGTACCTCCACCTCACAGAAAACCGCAGCCCAATAACAACTCCCTAGAGGGTTGTTGTGTACCTGCGTGTGAGTGAGGTCACCAGTAAGCTCTTAAGGAGTTGCTGTGTAAGCAGCAGAGGAGGCATCGCGCGAGTGATACTTAATATATTACAAGCGTTAATAGGCTACGGTACCCGCTTTACATCAGGTGGGCCGTATGCTTGTATGCCTCCCGACGTAGTATAAAAAGAGAGCTTGTGTAACATCAATCGTCATTCTTCACGGTATCACAGTATCACCTTCACAGTAATTATTACGTTAGGTCTCAACCTACCGTGCATTCACCAAAGCTCCGGGCTGTTTTGATGCGTCCTGCCACTCTTAAAAACACCCAGACCAAGACAAACATATAATGTTCATGCACACAAATGTTTGTGTGTGTTTCCTGTGTGGGAATCGAACCAACGAGCGTTAGTGTCAAAGTAATGTAACAACGCGCTTCACCACTGCGACACCAAGCTTGTCTAAAGTTCTCAATGAACCAAGATTTCTGAATTATTGTTCTAGTTCTCTCCTCGACGGCAACGCTCGTTTATAAGCCACACAAGGGATCGCCGAAAAATAACAGAAGTTACGACTAGAAAACTCCCCAACTCATATTATACTCGCCAGACCTTTGATCCAACAGATTTCTTTTTCGGAACTTTGGTGACGTTTTACAGTGTAACTCTCCCCTCACGTAAGTCTTACTCGCATTTCATCGGCCTTAAACATCCATTGAAACTAAGAATTCATTCAAAACCAAAAACCATCTCATTTTTTCAAATCTGGGTGGCCTTCTATGTTAAAGACATAGCCGGAAACATTGGAATATCAATAATAATTTAAAAAACATCAGCGAACACTGCAACGGCGCTAACATGCCATTTTACAAATTATACAAACGTAAAAAAAGCCGAAAGGGATCGCTTAGCAAAGACGCCGCGCGACGAACCGAAAAAAAAAACAAAATTAACACAGACCAAATAATTAAAACCCACCTTGTTAGTTCGGCCTCCAGGTTTATGGTTCTACAAATTTATTCCGTACGGTTGGCAAAATCGATTTTGACTTTTTAAAACTTTCTGGCAATGATTTAAAGATTAAATTTGTGAAGCATGCTGGCCTTAAACTTATAGGTATATTTTATGCTAGCATAAAATAATTATGTTGAGATAAATAAGTTCAGTTTTACTGTTTATTTGATTGTCGGCATTGTAGTTATGGATATTCTCCTATTAAGGCTACCAGTTTTTTTAATAGAGATAAAAAGATTAAGAGCGCTTAAGGCGATTATAACACCTGTAGGTAGTACCAGCCTTGGAAAAAATGCAATTAGAGATATTTTATCCATATTATCGAATGTCACAATAATATGTCAAAAAATAAAAATAAAATTCACGGGTTAGTGCGTCTAACGCTCAAAATTTCTCTTTTTTTTGTACCATAGACCGCGTTCGCAATCATGTATGGACCAGAGACTCAGACCAAAGATCAAGACTCGGCTATCAAATTAGTCATATGTCATTCGGCGAATGTTAATAAAAATGAGCTATAAATGTTAAATATACGAGTCAGGTGTGGTGAACCGATTTATGAGAAGGTTATCTCTGCGTACCACGCAAGGGACTTGACTTAAAATTGGTGAAATCTTGGTATATGTGATCCTGGATGGATTAAACTGGTGGAAACGGCAAAGTTTGACATCGTTAGGATGATATTTTTCAATGAATCGCAATGAGCTGCCGAGATTCTCCAATGAGGTACTTAAAAAAAGGCGTGAAGGTATTTACAGAGCAGCAACGTACGATTGATGTCGATGTAATTATTCATAGGCATTACTTATCATCAGGTAGAACTTATCGTGCGTGTATGCCGCCACAGTGGTATTAAAAAAACTGAATTAAGAGCGAAGGACGACGACTTAATTAAGACTCGGCAAGTCAGTTTCATACAAAGTTCTTCAAGAGAGGTAGAGCGCATCAAATCAGCCCGTCTCGGTAAGTACCTCCACCTCTTAGAAAACCGCAGCTAAATAACAACTCCCTAAAGGGTTGTAGTGTTCCTGCGTGTGAGTGAGATCACCTGTAAGCTCCTAATGAGTTGCTGTTTAAGCAGCAGAGAAGGCATCGCGCGAGTGATACTTAATATATTACAAGCATTAATAGGTTACGGTAACTGCTTTTCATCAGGTGGGCCGTATGCTTGTATGCCTCCCGACGTTGTATAAAAAAAAAGTCAAATTATGTCTCATACAATATCAAATGCACGTAAGAACGCTCTCGCACTTAAACTCACTCACACAACACAGGCAAACTTCCAGGCAACTTATATTTATATACTTTTATAATATCATATCTAGTTCCTAATATTCTGTAATTATTAAAATTCTGTAAAAAAAATACTTACCTTTTGCTCCATTTCAAAGATAAATTTATAAAATCATGTCAATCATATATGGTGAGATCCAAATAATTCTACCAGACAGAGACTTTGTACAAAAGTCGTCTGCGTGGGTATCTCTATCTCACCTGTTTCTACCGCCAAGCAGCTATATTTATTTGTGTTCCGGTTTGAAGGGTGAGATATGGCAGAGAAATTACTGGGTACTGTGACGAAATAGCCTTAGATCACAAGATTGGCAGCGCGCGAGTAACATCCCCGTGGTATTGCGAGCGTCATTAGGCTGCGGTGACCGCTTACCATCTGATGCGGGCTTCAAGCTTGTTTGCCAACCTAGTTGTATAAAAAAATAGCTACTGTAAATAAGGAAGAGTAGGGTTTCCTACCACAAATGTATATTTACTTAAAGGGAAACCCTAGCCATGCTTAATGTAAGACAAATTATTTGAAATAAAGGATTCTTTAATTTTTCATTTAAAAATTACGTTACACTTGTCAAGATCCGAATATTAATATAAAAAAATTGTAAAATATTTGGACAAGTCAATTCTCAAATGCTTTAGTCAATTTATTAGAGTGATGATTTGACAAAATCCTGACGAATGCATTAGACGATGACGGTGCAATCCTGTGACATTTCTGAGTTGCTACTTCATTTTGGCGCGTCGTTTTTTCTGGTAGTTCGAATGTTGAATTTAATTTATTAAAATATTGGTTGAAACACTTATACTTACTATTTTTGTGGACTCCACTATATAAGTAGGTCGCAATATAATTGAATTGAATTCTGATAACAAGATCCATATTTGTTATTATTACTCAACTGGATATAGTCAGTGACGTATCAAAAGGCAAACACGTTATACACCAACATTATTGTATTTTAAAATAGCGCAAGTAGTACTATATCTACGTGCAGTTATTTATTATGACACTTTGCTCTAACAAAGAGACAAATGATAACGCATACCAGTCGTTAGAAAGAGATGAATATATATCTTAAGACGTTAATGCTTTATGGCAAAGTAAGTATAGTCGTGATGCGAGAGTGTGGCCAACTGAATGTGAGTGGGGCAATTACCTTACTTTCGTATTGCCTTTCTAGAGCGTGTACGACGTATCTATAACTATAAAAACATCTTAGGATATAGTACATTGACGGGCTCGCTGGCGCAGACGCTAATAAAGCGACTTTGACACCAACGCTAAGAAGCCGTGCGGTTATTTCAGTACTGTAAGTACCAAAATTGTGTAACCTTGTGAGAAGTAAATAAAGCATATATTATTTGATCTAACCTGCTTTGTGTGCTTCTGCCACTAATTAGTTCATGCGGCCGAGCGCCGGCCGGAACCCACTCACTACCTTTAGTAGATGCAACATGCCGACGCTGCCATGGCTGCTCCGGTAGTCTCTGCCTCGGCTGCTGCGGTCGTCCGCTGTAGCGCCTGAGGATGCCTCGTGGAGAGGCGAAACACGTGTCGCAGCGACGACCAAGCCAGTCGTTGCGGTTTCTGTTCCAGATGACGGACGACAGCAGCAGCCGAGGCAGAGACTACCGGAGCAGCCACGGCAGCGTCAGCATGTTGCATCTACTAACGGTAGTGGGCAGGTACCGGCCGGCGCTAGGCCTCATGAATTGGTGGCGGAAGCACACAAAGCAGGTTAGATCAAATTGCATGTAAATTTGACTTTCGCAAAATAACGCCTGAATCTATTAGCATATATATATTTATTATATATTTGCACCAAAATTTTGTACAATTACAGGGAAGCGTGTTTAATGTCGTCATACAATGTCGAATTCGGAGATATAGACACGTTATACACCAACATTATTGTATTTTAAAATAGCGCAAGTAGTACTATATCTACGTGCAGTTATTTATTATGACACTTTGCTCTAACAAAGAGACAAATGATAGCGCATACCTGTCGTTAGAAAGAAATGAATATATATCTTAAGACATTTATGCTTTATGGCAAAGTAAGTACAGTCGTGATGCGAGAGTGTGGCCAACTGAATGTGAGCGGGGCAATTACCTTACTTTCGTATTGCCTTTCTAGAGCGTGTACGACGTATCTATAACTATAAAAACATCTTAGGATATAGTACATTGACGGGCTCGGTGGCGCAGACGCTAATAAAGCGACTTTGACACCAACGCTAAGAAGCCATGCGGTTATTTCAGTACTGTAAGTACCAAAATTGTGTAACCTTGTGAGAAGTAAATAAAGCATATATTATTTGATCTAACCTGCTTTGTGTGCTTCTGCCACTAATTAGTTCATGCGGCCGAGCGCCGGCCGGAACCCACTCACTACCTTTAGTAGATGCAACATGCCGACGCTGCCATGGCTGCTCCGGTAGTCTCTGCCTCGGCTGCTGCGGTCGTCCGCTGTAGCGCCTGAGGATGCCTCGTGGAGAGGCGAAACACGTGTCGCAGCGACGACCAAGCCAGTCGTTGCGGTTTCTGTTCCAGATGACGGACGACAGCAGCAGCCGAGGCAGAGACTACCGGAGCAGCCACGGCAGCGTCAGCATGTTGCATCTACTAACGGTAGTGGGCAGGTACCGGCCGGCGCTAGGCCTCATGAATTGGTGGCGGAAGCACACAAAGCAGGTTAGATCAAATTGCATGTAAATTTGACTTTCGCAAAATAACGCCTGAATCTATTAGCATATATATATTTATTATATATTTGCACCAAAATTTTGTACAATTACAGGGAAGCGTGTTTAATGTCGTCATACAATGTCGAATTCGGAGATATAGATATATTATCACTCTCACAAGCAATGTTCAAAAAACATATAAAGCTGCTGCAATCTATGCTGGAGAACTGGACGAGTCCCAACGGGCTGGAGACGCGCAGTGATTGAAAGGAGAATGAGGGTGAAATCCGATGAAATGTTGTGGGAGTAACAGGGAGGATTCCGAAATGGAAGGGGATTGTACAGATCAAGCTTTCTCGCTCCGCAATATCGTGCAGAAGTAGCTGGCCATAGACCAGAAGGTTTTCTGCGGTTTTATGGATCTTGAGAAAGCATTTGATAGGGTTGTACGAAAGGAATTGTGGGACATATTGCCGAGATATAGGATTGACGGTTCACTGCTCCGTACTGTGCAGTCCACTTACAAGGATTGCTCAGCATGTGTGCGGATAGATGGTAGCATGTCATCCTGGTTTGATGTCAAAATTGGTGTCAATCAGGGTTGCATGCTATCTGCTAGGCTGTTTGTCTTGTATCTCGATAGTTGTCTGCAGAGAATAAGGTCAACGAATGTGGGATTGCGCATGGGTGATCTTGTGGTGAACTGTCTGCTGTATGCAGACGATGCTGTGTTGGAACTACAAACACTGGTCACAATGATGAAAGACGAATGTATGGTGAAAGGCTTACTTTTGAATGCGAAGAAAACTAAGATAATGGTATTTGAAAGAGAAGAAACCAGAACCAATGTAAAGATCACGGCTAATGATGAAGTGTTGGAACAAGTGGATGAGAACGTATATCTTGAATGCGCTTTCAGGAGAGATGGAAGGTACACCACAGATGTGGAAAGACGAGTGAGTACTGGGAATGGTGTGAATGGAGCGTTGGGATTAAAAACTTTATTAAAAACTTGGCAGTAAATACTTGAGCCAGAAGGCAGAACGCTTACTTATGGAATCAAGAGCTAGATATGGCAGAGAGAGCATGAAAGTAGGATAAATGCGGTCTATAATGCGAGCGTTGCGCAAAATTTTGGTGTAACGCTTGTAGACCGTATTCGCAATAATGATGTTATAAACAGAGTTGGTCTGAAAGAGAGCGTCGGTGTTAAAATAAGAAGAGGCATGCTCCATTGGTTCGGACATGTAGAACGAATGCAGGATGAAAAAATGACGAAGCAGATGTACAATACAAAAGTGGAAGGATGTAGGAGCCGAGGAAGGCCAAGACTTACCTACCATGACCAATTGGTCGTGTTCTATCAGAAGGTGATATCAGGAGCCCTAGAAACCGGCGAGCGTGCATGAGAAGAGCAATGAATGTTTAAGAAGCGAGTGAGGTATCTAAGAATCGAGTCACGTGGCACTCAGTTCCCTCCCAGTTAGGGATTTCGCGTGAAGTTATAGATAGATAGAACGAATTAAATTTTCTACGCGAACAGTTCGCTGGCAATTTTTCCCACAATTTAACAACACGCATGCATCAATTTGCGTAACAATGATGCATTTACGATAGTCCATTGGACATGATCCTGCATGCAACTATCTGTTGATAAAACTGTTCCATTAATGCGATACGCAAATTGAAGGTCGGTGAAGCGTATTCTGGATTAATTGACGACCTCTGGGGCCGAGTGGTTAGTAATGTTATTTTAGCACGAAGACAGGTTCCCATGCGGGCAAGCATTTGTGTGCACGAACACGTCTGTTTGTCTTCTTTCAAATGATTTTAAGAGAGGTAGGGCTCATCAAAGCAACTCGTCTGGGGAAGTAGCTCCACCTCACAGAAAACCGCTGCCTAATAACAATTCCCTAGAGGGTTGTTGTGTTCCTGCATGTGAATGAGGTCATCAGTAAGCTCCCAAGGAGTTGCTGTGTAAGCAGCAGAGGAGGCATCGCGCGAGCGATAATTAATATATCGCAAGCGTTAATAGGTTACGGTACCCGCTTTACATCAGCTGGGCCGTATGCTTATATGCCTCCCGACGTAGTGTAAAGAAAAAAAAGGTAGGGCGCATTAATGCAGCCCGCGGCCCCGCCTGGTGAAGTACCTCTTCAGACACGAGTTCGCGCGTTCACCGCTAAGAAAAATCCATTTGCCGTGGTTCCTCAATTCCGGAATACACCGCCAAAAGGATTAGGATACTCGGTGTCGTGATCTCCAGCGATGTTCAAAACTGAAATCACCTGGACGAGAAGGCCAAACTGGTATGCAAGAAACTTGGTGTGCTCAAAAGAGCAAAGCAGTACCTTCAGCGTGGAACAAAGAGTTATAACTCACACTGCGCCTTTTGGCGGGAGCATCTGGATAACAATTAGGACCTTGTGATTCGGTTCAGAGACGAGCTGTGAGAATTGTCGGCGATCCTAAGCTTAAGCGAGCGCTTAAGCTTAAGCGGGCGCTTAAGCTTAAGGCGAGATTTTGCCTCCCTTTGTGTGTTCTACCGATTGTACACCGGGTTGTGTCCTGAAGGATTGTTCGATATGATGCCGACAGCTTCTTTTTACAACCGCACCGCTCGCCAATGGCGGGGAATTCACCCTTACACACTGGAACCGCAATGGTTACGTACTGTGCGGTTCCAGGGAAGTTTCTTCCTTCAAGAAAGACTTGAAGAGGTTTCACAGGGTGACAGCCCTGATGTTACAAATAAGCTACAGTAACTTTTTACCATCAAACAGGCAGTACGCATGATTGCCACCGGTGGTATAATAAAAACTCGCGACGTCAAAATTAGTAGGTACATGGCGTTACCGCTGAGCTGATACCAGCCCTGGTTTTCAGTGTCGCTTTTGTCGAAATATACTTACCTCAAACCTTACTCTTCGCTGCAAAAGCCATCGTACTCATCCTTTCAATGTATGCAGGACATCATTTGTTAATCTTGCTCAAAATACGATGGACGAGTTCGGCGGCGCAGTCGTGAACGACGCGACTTTGACACCGCTCATGGGTTCGATTTCCACACAAGAGAAACATTTGTGTGCATGAACATGTCTGTTTGTCTTGGTCTGGATGTTATAAGAGAGGTAGGACGCATCAGAGTAACCAGTCTGGTTAAGTACCTACACCTCACAGAAAACCAAACAAATAACGACTCCCTAGTGGGTTGCTGTGTTCCTGCAGTATATCAGTGGGGTCACCAGTAAGCTGCTAAGGAGTTACTATGTTAGCAGCAGAGAAGGCATCTCGCGAGAGATACTTAATATATTATAAGCGTTCATAGTCTATACATAGACATCAAGTCGGTCGTATGCTTGTTGTGCCTTAGGACGTTGTATAAAAAAAAACTCACAGATATTGCTATCTCATTTCCTCACACGTCAAATCCTACAGATGTATGCCTCTCTCTTTTCAAACGGACAAGCGAAACGGCATCATTTTTAGATATCGCGTGCACTTAATTTTACTCCTCATAAAATTCCGTAACGGGCCTTATAATTCAGAATCGTTTCTGAAGGAGTAAACTCCAAAAATGCCTTTTATATTCATCAGATCTACATTCATAACATAATAATATGTGATCAACTAGGACAGTAGATACCGCTGGGGAAGAATGGTTCTCGAATGGTGTTACCGTATGGTACACGCAGTATGGGGCTAGTGGGAACTATTTTTTCTTCATTTATTTATTTTTTTATACTAAGCCCAGAGGCATTCAAGCATACGGTCCACCTGATGAAATATAGAAAGAAAAGCATTTATTCGTACACAACACAACACTGAACAACAATATATATATACACAGCAAAACATATAGGTATACAAAACTAAGCAGTAAACACAGCAAACAGTGTTGTGCGATGTAACAAAATGGTCTGGACTCAGTATATTGTCGAAGCCTGTGTAGCAGACCCGACACTGATTTTCAGTCCAGCCCAGTCTTTTGTGGCAATATGGTAATACATTACGTATCCCTGGCGCGGTGCATCCTCTGCTGCTAACACAGCAACTCCTTAGAAGCTTAATGGTGACCTCACACACAGGAACACGACAACCCTTTAGGGAGTTGTTATATGGGTCGGGTTTTCTGTGAGATGGAGGTACTTCCCCAAACGGGCTGCTTTGATACGCCCTACCTCTCTTAAAACACCCAAACCAATACAAGCAGACATATTCATGCACAAAAATATTTATCTTATGTAGGAATCGAACCCACGAGCGTTGATCTCAAAGTTGCGCTATTAACCGCGGCGCCACCGAACTCGTCAAAAGTAGTTCTAACGAAGACCTCAAGAGGTTTGCAGTGATTCGATGGATGCAGGTGTCACAGGATCGAGACAAATGGCACTCTAGAGGGAAGGCCTATGTTTAGCAGTGGCTAATACGGGCTGAGATGACGATGATGATGAATAGTAGGTGGGAGAGAAAAAACAAATCTGCGCATACTTGGAATTTCTTTATTTCTTACAAATTTTATTTGAAATTATAACAAAAGTAAAGCATTCAAGGAGGTTTCATTGTACATATTAATAGCCCGGTACAGAAACATTTTACTAATACCTACCAAGCGTATGGAGAGTTTTAAAAATTGCATTTGGCTCCATACCTACTTTGTGTAATGCAATCACAGCGATTCGGTTCTCTTTATCACCCCACTCCATTTTAATATCGCAAAATAACGTACAATGCATTGGCGCCAAAATGAGAAAAATCGATGAACCATCATATAAAAATGACAGATTCCAAATTCAAATGTAATATTTTGTTTATTTTTAATTGTAGCAGTATTTATGGCCAGACTAAGTATATAACAGTCGTGACAGTCGAGTGGATGAGAGCCGACCTTGTGTCGAATCCGAATCATGACATAGTTAATATAGCTTTCTCAGGTCTGGTCAAGCAATAACAGCAGATGTTTACTATGAAAGGAAATGAAATGAAATTGTTTATTTGCACATATACAGTCATTTTTCTTTTTAAATATAAGGCCAAGGATGAATATTGTTTGGCAACTGTATATTGACTTAAAAATATAGGCATGCAAAATATTTGGATACATTTAGTTACGAGATTTACAACATGTCAGTTAATACAGTTATTCATAAAAGTCAACATTAATTTAAATAAAAAAAAAATATTCAGTTTATTGCAATTACATATTTTGATGCCAGGTTAAGTTACACCGTCAATAGATATGATAATAATACAGGTCAACTTAAAATCTATAATTTAAATAGTCATTTATACAATAAAAGGAATTTTGGAGAAGCCATTCCTCCAGTTGTTTTTTAAATTTGTTCACAGGCAACTCCACGAATTTAGATGGCAATTTATTGAATAGTTTTGGCGCCATGTAAGACACGTTTTTTTGGAAAAGTCGAACATTACTTTTTGGCATAACAATTCTATTTTTTCTATTTGAACGCACATGCTCCTTTATTTGTGCACAGGTAACATATAATTCCACATGTTGTTTAACAAACATGCAAGCCTCCAAAATATATAAACATGGTAAGGGTAGTTTCCTAATTTTTTGAAAAGAGGCTTACAAGATTGTCTACACCCTACATTACATAAGGCTCTTACACATTTCTTTTGAGCCCTAAATACTCTTTCAATGCCACATGAGTTGCCCCAAATTATTAAGCCATAGCGTAACACGGAAGAAACAAAACCGTAATAGGCGTTCATCGCCGACCGAAGCGATGCAATTTGACGGAGTCTGTAAAGTACAAATGCAAATCTGTTTATTTTTTACATATAACACCGATATGATTTTTCCAATTTAGGTTTTCATCGATTGTGATGCCTAAGAATGTTGCAGAATTACTATACCGAACTACGAACAATGATGGCGAAACTGGCAGTGAAACAGCTCCGACTTGTGGATCGATCTTCACCATTATTGCTCCTTGATAACGCAAGACCTCAAACTGCACGAGGAACCGTTGTAACTCTACAGGAGCCGCAGTTAGAGACCATACGTCATCCGTCGTACTCGCCAGACCCTTTTCCAACTGACTACCATTTTTTTCATGATTTGGGGAATTATTTTCTACTTGGTAAAAAATGTTCTTCCTAGGAGGCAGTACAAAATGCTTTCACACAGTTTGTCGAATCTAGATCCCCAGAGTTCTATTGCAAAGTCATAAATAAACTTCCGATTAGATGGGAGCAATGTATAGATAATGAGGGTAAATATTTTGATTAAATAAATATGTTACATCTTAGAAAAAAACAAGTTTTAATTTTTCAGTACAAATCGCATATTTCCTACTTAAACCCCTAATATTATAGCTAACGATGCCGAAATGAAAATCAATGTTACAATGATTCCCATTTCGAAACCGCTGTCAATATCATAACAGGAACATTTTTATATACAAAGTCGGGAGTTTGCACCCCTGCTGCTAACACAACTCGTTAGGAGCTTACTGGTGACCTCAATCACACGCAGAAACACAATCCTCCAGGGAGTTGATATGTATCTCTTGTTTTCTGTGAGGTGGAGGTACTTCCCCAGACGGGCTACTTTAATGCACCCCATCTCTCTAAAAATACCGAAACTAAGACAAACAGACGTTATGATAAAGAAGCGAGTGAGGTATGTAAGGCCCGCGTCTTACGACTACTCTGTCTACCCCGTAAGGGACCTGGCGTGAAGATATACATACGTACATTTCGTAGTGGTGAATGACGCGACATCTTAGTCTGGGTGTTTAAAGGCATGGCGCATCCAAGCAGCCCGTCTGGGGAAGTACCTCCACCTCACAGAAAACCGCAGCAAAATAACAACTCCCTAGAGTTGTTGTGTTCCTGCGCGAGAGTGAGGTCATCAGTAAGCTCCTGTGGAGTTGTTATGTTAGCAGCAGTGGTATCTTGTAATTGATACTTATTGTTTTACAAGCGTTCATAGGTTACGGTAACCGTTTTACGGTGGGCCGTATGCTAGTGTGCCTTCCGACGTCGTTTAAAAAAAAACGTCCAACCCTCCACGGTATCAGAGACCCTTCAGGACGCTTGCCATCATTGTAAAAAAAAACTTTTTCAAAGTCTACAACAATTAAATATCGCTAATCTGTTCATGCAGCGAACCCTTTGTGTGGAGCACACGACTCTATGGTAAAAAAAAAACTTTGTGTCTATGAGACCCCCCGTAACAATGGGGCTTTTTGCCAAAAAAAAATTGCAAAGACCCGATCGTCACTTATGTGAAGCTTCAAAAGGTCCGTGGCGCAAAAATTCTAAATGACATGTAAATGGCTTACCATCAGTGTATTTGAGCAGTGATACACCAGTGGATAGAGAACCGATCTATTATCCAATGGTACATGGTTTGAATCCTGGTGTAAACATCTACTAATGTCGTGTTTTGAATTCATGAACATGTTTGTAATTATCGCTAAGTCGGTGTACGAAGATTTCGTGAGCAAGCACATCCAATAAATTATATTTCGAAAGATGTGTCACTTGACCTAAGAAAGGTCGGATTTTGGAGATCAAGCGGCATTTGCTCTGTGTAAAAATTCGTATCTTCGTCAAATCATTACGCTCAGGTAGCGGACTCGGCCAATCTAATAGTGTTAACGGGACAACGCCAGGAAGAAGAGAGGTAGGGCCTACCTTCACCTCACAGAAAATAGCAGCCAAACCAGCCAGCCTGGAGGATTGTTATGTTGTCACTAGTAAGTGAGGTTACTAGTAAGCTCCTAAGGAGTTGCTGTGTAGCAGTAGAGGCGGCATCGCGCGCATGATTCTTAATGTAAGCGTTCATAGGCTAGGCATAGACATAGGCGTTAATCTTTCCATCAGGTAGAGCCGTATGCTTGTATGTCTCCCGACCTTGTATAAAAAAGAGGAACAAATAGTTCACCATGAACTGTAAAACCAAAATCTAGCATTTGGATTTCAAGGTAATTGTGTGCATGAACATGTCTGTTTGTCTTGGTCTGGATGTTTTCTAAGAAGTATGTATTTACAAAAAAAAATATATTTACGTATATATTTACGTATGCTCATCAATTGTCTAGCACTTGTAGCAGTAGCTTTGCTTAATTTGGGACTAGATGGCGCTGCGAAATTTATCCGACAATAGTAAAAATTAATTTTAATTACACGTGATGCATCCCGCCAATTACCTGTGATATTAAGGAAGTCCTAACAACGGGTAAGATGCTATGTTTGACCGACCATGTTATTGTAACGACTTAATATCTACTGCGCCTGAGGATGCCTTGTGGAGAGAGACACGTGTCGCAGAGATGACCGGAGCTGCCAAGGCAGAGACGACCGCAGTAGCCTGGGCAGCGATGGTGGCTGGTGCATAGGGTTCGTGTTTCAGATGGTGGACAATCGCAGAGACGACCGCAGCCGAAGCAGAGACGACCTGAGCAGCCGCGGCAGCGACGGCGTGCATCGACTAACGGTAGATGGTGGGTGCCGGCCGGCGCTAGTTCTCATGAACTAATCGGTAGCAAAAGCACACAAAGTAAATTTGAGTTTTGCAGAATAAGTCCTGAATCAATAACTACTTTCACTGCACATGAAATCGTAGCGAAATAACAGCTCGCTGGACGGTTGTAGCGTTAGTGTGAGTAAGTGATGTTGTCAGTAAGCTCTTGTGGAGTAGCTGTGTTAACAGCGGGGGCGGCAACTAGTGAGTGACACTCCTGTGTTTAAAACGTTCATTGCTACATCAACCACTTTATATCACCTGGGCCGAATGCGTATTACCTTGCGAGATAGTATAAATAACAATTATTTTTTTTTTCTTTTCACAAAATTCAATTTGTTCTTTAATAAAAAAAAAAAACAATTTATCACCAAACACCGAAACGGTAGTTAATTTTATTGTATCTTATGAGTTATTTAACTAAATATATCTTATCTGTGACATTTATTATTTGTTAGATCGTTCTCTTTATGTTTTTACGAGGCGTGAACAAACCTCTTCGGTTTGAGATTTGTTTATGACTTGTCTATGGTACCTTTTTTGCTCTTGCAAGCCGAAGGTGTAAGTAGAACGAATTGTATAATTATTTTTTAAGTTGAGAATTGAATGTGTAAGATGGACACAGCAAGAATTTAGGTTATGCGAGGGAATTTTGGTTTTTTAGTAAGCTTTTTACCAATTTGGACCGTGAACAAATTTTAAACCAAGGATGTTTGATCATACCTTATATAAACATAAAAATATACGTACGTATAATAAACGTCACAGATATCTTCATCTTTCTAGCGTTATCTCGTTTAATAACCCATTAGAATTGGCGGCATCCGTAACCTGTGCCGTGTGTCCGTAAGGATTTGGCAAAGATACTGGTTTTTTACATGGAGCGTCTGTCGCCACACCTCTACAACCCAGAAGGATACCGCCCACTTGATTTAAAGCGGTTACTGCAGGCTATGAACATCGCTCACGCGTTGTCTCCTCTACTGCTAACACAGCAACTCCTTACGGAACCTCACTCACCCGCAAAAATAAAACCTCCCGCGATTTAGTATTTGGCTGCAATTTTCTATAAGATGGTAGGATACTTCCACGGCTCTTTTGTAGTGCTCTCCTACCTCTCTTAAAAATACATTGACCAAGACAAACAGTCATGTTCATGCACACAAATGTTTGTCCTGTGTGGGAATTGAATCCACGTACAACCTTGATGTTAAAGTAGATGACTAGCTCGGTGGCTCAGTCGTGAATGACGCGACTTTGACACCAACGCTCGTGGGTTCATAAATGTTTACCTTGTGTGGGACACAAGGTAAACATTTATGTGCATGAACATGTCTGTTTATCTTGGTCTGGATGTTTTAAGAGAGGTAGGGCGCATCAAAGCAACCCGTCTGAGGAAGTACATCCACCTCACAGAAAACCGCAGCCAAATAACAACTCCCTAGAGGGTTGTTGTGTTCTTGCGTGTGAGTGAGGTCACTAGTAAGCTCCCAAGGAGTTGCTGTGTAAGCAGCAGAGGAGACATCGCGCGAGTGATACTTAATATACCGCAAGCGTTAGGCTATAGTACCCGCTTTACATCAGGTGGGCCGTATGCTTGTATGCCTCCCGACGTAGTATAAAAAAGCCATTGCTAATAACTCGATCATTGGGCTAGACAAACTAGACCAAATATCTCTAATAATCATCAGCATCAGACACCCCAAAAGTTTTCTTACCTTACTGGAACCTTTATAGAATTTTTCTGTGTTAGGTGAAGGCAGCAGGTGGAACGTCTTAAAAACAAATTAAGTGTCATAATCTATATAATCTATACAGATAAATAAAATTGGAGTGTCTGTTTGTAATATTAAAATAACCGCTTTTTAAAATAACCGCTTTTTACAATTTTTGTCTGTCTGTTTATACCGGCTAATCTCTGAAACGGCTGGACAGATTTTGACGGGACTTTCACTTGCAGATAGCTGATGTAATAAGTAGTAACTTAGGCTACTTGTATTTTAGAAATTTTACTTATATTTATTAATATAAATAAATAATATTCCACGCGGACGAAGTCGCGGACACAGCTAGTCGATAATAAGGATGACAACGGATGCCTTTATTACCATTTTACTACCATCATTGACTTAATAGCATTATCTTTTGATACAAAATGGCTGCGCATGCGTAGAATTTATAATTTACCTAATTAAAGCATATTACATGCATATGAAATGAATTCGTCAAGTGATAGAATTATAAATTAAAACCCTATTTTTATCACTTTAACGTCCACCCCGCATGCAGTTTTTCATCATTTTCGCAAACAAACCAATAAATCACTCGATTGCGCTAACAAACGTTCTTTTAGCGCTTAATTATGTCAGCGATACGACAGGTGCGAAACAAGCATACGACGATTTTAAGAGAGATAGGGCGCATCAAAGCAGCCCGTCTGGGAAATACCTCTACCTCACAGAAAACCGCAGCCAAATAACAACCCTCTGGAGGGTTGTTCCAGCGTGTCAGTGAGGTCACTAGTGAGCTCCTAAGGAGTTACTGTGTTACAGGCAGAGGTATCATCACGCGAGTGATACCGCCTTACATCAGATAGGCCGTAGCCGGTAACCGCTTTACATTAGGTGGACCGTATACTTGTATTCCTGCTGACGTTGTGTATAAAAAAAATGCGACCTAAGCAGTCACCGTAACCTACGCACATTTCTCTGTCTAGACTAATACAATAGAGCGCAAGGGTTTGTTTGTTTGAAAGCCCTAACTTTGAACTTGCCTATGGGATTTGAAAGACCAATTCCAGTGGAAGGTTTTAAGCTATTCAACGTCACGATACGACCCCTAGGAGCCCAGCAAAAAGAGAGAAGTAAGAAAAAACATTTCCCACGAAATATCGGGATACGCGCGGACGAAATAGCGTTGTAAAGTGGAGATATAAATCTGTTGGCTGTGACGAAGTGAGTAGAACTAGTATATAATAATTCTTGAAATTGTAAAAATGTCTTTCCCCCTTCTACACCACACAATAAATTTCTCATTTTTTGCACCCTTCAGCAATTATTTCATTTATTTTAATCATAATTATCGTTACGATCAACAATTTACTACAATTCCAATGCAATTATGAGTACGATTTTCATTAAACAATGAACTCAACAAAATGGCGCTACTTCAAGACCCAATCAAATTGGAAGCAATCAAATCAAATTCAGCGTTACATAAACATTTAACATAAAACAATTCTAATCACATAATAGAATCTAGCGATTCCAAGTAAAATAAATAAACTGTAAAGGAATAAACTCACTAACCCTATTAGTCTTTCTAGGAACCACCATTTTGAAAAGAACCGCTGAGTTTTATGAGCGCTATAAATGCGCTCGAGGCATTATTACACATTATTAAGTTTTAGGCGTCTTTTTTGAAGTTTCTTTCATGACGTATAATATTTTAGGCGCCCTCTTTTATTCGATACTTTGTTATTCGATTGTAGAAAGTCATTTATATCATACGAGCTGACCCGGCGAACTTCGTACCGCCTCAGAAGCAATAAATATGGTGTTAACTTATTTGCTGAATATAATTCAGTTTTTTATTAAGATGAAATTAAAGTTAAAATTAAAATCAATACGATAAGTATTCAAAAATATAAATTAGAAGTATTTTAATTAAAATTAACATAATTTACATGTCAGAAATGTATTTGCTTTATAGGAGCGAACGAATTGATTAGCTTACCATTGTTGTACTACTTTATAGTAAGCTATTTGCTGGACGGGTTGCTTTCAAGTCGATTCCTTTCGTTGAATTCACTGCCAAGCTAACGAAGTTTCGTGTCATAGCGCCACACAGTCGGTGATTTCAGGCAAGCGTTTATTTACCGGCAGCGGTCGATCTTGAAATGGCTGGTAGTATTTGGCGGAAATCGCCAGGCAGCAGAATCATTACGCCTCCAAAACATCTCGAGTCATTGTCCAGATCGTTAATTCCACACTCCCTTCTGTTGGGGGTTCAACAGTGGTATATTCGCTCCAACTGATTGATTCAATGCATTTCGAACATATTCACGTTCACATTCCAATTCTCCACTAAGAACGTCGTTCATTGAACTGACAAGAATTCGATATAAAATATCTTTTATAATACATATTTTCGTTCCACAATTCATGTAGTTTCCGTGGGAAGCACTTGGAAATGTAGCAACTGCTTCAGCGATTGTCATGAGTATAGTTTTGAAGCAAATTGAGCTGTTGAACAATAAAATATTATAACATTGACAGTTCGAAGTGATTCAAATGATGTTGGCCGACGAACATTCGCCAGCAACAACCGCAAGTAGAAGCATTCGTCACTCTTTGAATAAACTGTATAAATACGATCAAAAACATCAGCAGAATGCACATCCGTATGATCAGGAACCATATTGACATGCTCCCGACGTTTAAGTATCTGGGATGAGCGTTCCAAGTGGAATAACGTGGCATATCAGATGCAACGTCCCCTTGGCAAATTGAAAAGAAACTGGTCAATGTTTGATTGTTTCCCTCCTTCGGTTCCTGTCTCCTAGCAAGGTCCAAACGGGTCCTCCTGCGCATTCAAAATGCTTGTGTTAGATTATGTTGTGGAGAACCACCAAGAACACATGTACTCCATATTTAAATGCTGCTATATATGCTTCATATTAAATCGAGGTACGATCTGTACTTTGCAACCTTATTTTTCAATGTTGTCAACACTAAAAGACTTGTAGCATGTTATTCTTACGATTAACGTCTACAACGCCTGATGATGCCTCGTGGAGAGGCGAAACACGTGTCGCAGCGACGACCAGGCCAGTCGTGGCAGCGACGGTGGTGGGGGCATGCGGTTTCTATTCTAGATGGCGGACGACCGAAGCAGCCGAGGCAGAGACTACCGGAGCAGCCATGGCAGCGTCGGCATGTTGCATCAACTAACAGTAGTGGGTGGGTGCCGGTGCCTAACATAAATGGTATATCAAACACATACTTATATTTATAAAATACTATTTTTATATTAATATTACTAACGAATAGGTTTGCTTTCACATCTTTTACAATATTTGAGTTAATTATGCCGGTTTTACAAAAAATATGGAATGTACCTATTTATGTATAAAAAAAAAATATGACGATTACAAACAAATGTAGCCATTTTTGCGGAATAAATAGATTTTGACTTTGACTTTGACTATGTAACTTGTATCCGTAGCTTGTATCATATTTTTCTGTCGCCACTGTCTGAAAAACAGCGTCGCGGCTCAACTGAATTATGGCATCTCGCTGGCACGGGGACAACTTTCTGCTGCCAATGACACTGTTTTGTGGAATATAGAAAAAAAAACCCTTTTATTAAGTAGTTTATTTATCTAGCTAAGCTTCTGTCTAGTTTTGTTGTCGTCCATGCAAAACTATTTAATGTTTTATATTGCAGCAAAAATAAATTATTTCTTTCTTTTAAAAATGTTGTCGCTGAAGGTAGATATATCAACACTCGCCAAGACGAACAAAAAAATATTCATTTAAATTTGCCAATTCGTTCTTGAGTTATCATAAAAAAGGCGATTCATATAAAATGTATGAGAAAATGAATTTTCTTGGTAGGTAATTTTGTTCGTTAATTTTTTCCATGTTTTAATAGTTATTCTGCTATTTGGAACGGAGATAAATCCAACAAAACAAAAATCATAAAAATCGATTTAGCCATACTCGGGTTATAAATAGTGTAATCCGACTTTGTTTTATATGTATAGATATGTATGTAATTAATCTTTCTTTTATTTTCCTAACGCAATCCCATTTCCTAATCCATTACGATTGGCGGGATCTGCTACCTAAGCCTAAAGATTTGGTGAAGATGCTGATTTTCACATCGAACGACTGCCGTCAGATCTCCAAAACCCAGAGGGAAAATCAGACCATTCTTAGGTTTCGTCATACGTCTATCGAAATATAATTTCTTGGATTGGCAGATTTACTCATGATGTTATCCATCCATATTTATATAATCAATATCTATATTGTAAAAAATAAAAATGACTAGAAAAAAATATTTGATTCGGGGAAAAACAGCGATACATCGCGAAAGTAAAGTGGTTACCGCAGCCTATGAATTATTAAAATACTTGAAGTAGATATAGCGCAATGACACCATTTCTGCTAAAACAGCAACTAATTAGGAGCTTACTGGTAACCTCGTTCATTCCCAGGAACATAACAACCCTCCAGGAAGTTGTTATTTATCTGCGGTTTTAGCGAGGTAGAGGTAGTTCTGGTACTTCCCCAGTCGGATGGCTTTGATACCCGCCCTACCTCCCATAATTTTATTAGTATTACAATAAATAACTATAAATTACTAGAAAACCAGACTTACGTAGGTATGCCTCTAATCCATTCTAGGCATAAGTCCATCTTTGTCTTCCAATCAACCACAATGGTCTCGTATATATAGATAGAATCCCTGATCAGGTTTTCTCAAGAGACTATAGTGCGAAGTTCTTCAACAATTGCGTGAAGAGGTTTTAACGGGGTCGGCAAAGCGCGGGTAACTCCCCTGGACAAAAGTCTGTAGGTCATGGTAACTGCTTACCATCGGGCCGTACGCTTGTCTGCCACCTCATATCTATTAAAAAAAAACATATACCTAGGTAATAGAAAGAATTGGAACATTACGCGAGGATAAATAAAAATTTAAATAGTTAATAGATTCAGGCGTTATTTTTAGTAATTGTATGCCATTCCTACTTCAATAAAATCGCATTACAAATGTAGTGATTACTTGAAAGCTTTAGCACAGGAGCTTTTAATGCTGATGTTAAATTTTCTACAAAAGATATCTGTGCAGTTCCAGAGAAGTTTTCTTCCAAGAACTCTCAAGCTGTGGAATGAGCTCCCAGCCGAGGTTTTTCCAAGGGACTACAGCATGGAGTTCTTCAAGAAATGCGTGAAGAGGTTTTTAGAGGGTCGGCAACGCATGAGTGACACCCCTGTTGTTGGCAATGTCCATAGGCTACGGTGACTGTTTACCATCAGGCAGGCCGTATGCTTGATTGCCACCTTAGTGGTATTAAAAAAAGATAGGTAAATTTCAAATCAAATGCACCGAAAACCAAAGAGCATGCATGATGAGTTTGACGGGTACGGAAGAGGCGAGAGAGGTATGTTTGGATCGGTGCACCTGGCGTTTCATAATCTCTGCCTACTCCAGTGGAGGACAGGCGTGATGATATGATATGTATGTATGTATAGGTAAAGTACATCTATCAATGTAAAGGTACGACTATATTATCCTTACCTCGTGTAATTTAAAAGTTTATCAGTTATTTGCTTCCTTAATTTTTTTTTAATTTAGAGTTGTACGTTCGAAGTTATCAGCTCTGAAAATAAGACTGCTTTTCTAAAAGACTTCCGAAATAACCTATGGAGAGCCAATGAGATTGATATTACGTAATAACTCAATTCACCGCTCATAGTCGGAGGGCGAAGTAAAACGCGTCGCTCTTATTGGCTTGTTCGCAGATCAACATCATGCAACCATACGGCCTACCTGATGTAAAGCGGTTACCGTAGCCTATGAACGCTGGTAATACATTAAGTATCACTAGCGTGATGTCACCGTTGCTGTTAACATAGCAACGCCTTGGGAGCTTACTGGTGACCTCACTCACACGCAGGAACACAACAACCCTCCGGAGAGTTTGTTAGGTGCGATTTTCTGTGAGGTGGAGGTACTTCCTCAGACCGGCTGCTTCGATGCCCCCATCTCTCTTAATTTCCTATTTGCTTACTAAATTGTTTTAAAATTTAAAATGTATATTCGAGGATTATAGCCATAAAAATAAGACTGCTTTTCTAAAAGACTTTCGAAATAAACAATGTAGAGCCAATTGAAAGAGAACTTGATATTACGTAACTCAATTCACGGCTAATGGTCTGAGGGCAAAGTAAATCTTATTGGCTAGTTCGCGAATCAACATCGCAGCAGCTATCGGCTTATTGGTTAAAATATTCTCCCATTGGTCAGTAGGCTCGAATCGGCGAGATATATTTACGTGATAAAACACAAGGCTTTTGTAAACGCAGGGTGCCTTCATGCGCAATCAAGAGATTAGTTAGTTTTAGTGGTTAATGGAAATAAATAAATCTATCTATTTATCCGACCATAAGAAACATGTATATCTACGTTATGAAATCTATTTTAAATCAAAGTCTTTCAAAGTCTTGGTACTATTAAAAAACTTTACAGCTTTCTCACGGCTGTAACTTATTTTGAAAGTATTTTCGTAAAACAGCACGGTAATCGTTACTTTTGTTTTAAAAATATAATGCCATTTGATTATCTAACCTACTTTGTGTGCTTCCGCCACCAATTACTTCGTGCATTGTAGCATGTTCTTCTAACAACTAACATCTACAGCCCCTGAAGATGCCTCGTGGTGAGAAACACGTGTCGCGGAGACGACTAGATCAGTCATGGCAACAACGGTGGCGGGTGCACGCGGTTTCTGTTCCAGATGGCGGGCAATCGCGAGGATGACCACAGTAGCCAAGGCAGGGACGACCGGAGCAGCCATGGCAGCGATGGCACGTTGCATCTACTAACGGTAGTGGGTGGGTGCCGGCCGGCGCCAGTTCTTATGAACAAATTGGTGATAGAAGCACACAAAGCAGGTTAGATCAAATTGCATGTAAATTTGACTTTCGCAAAATAACGCCTGAATCTATTAACAATTAAAAACATAAAGCATTATGAAATTGTTAATTTCTTATATTTAATTATTTGTTGTAGGTGATGTCAGGAGCCCCAGGAACCGGCGAGCGTGCATGAAAAGAGCTATAAATGTTAGAGAAGCGAGTGAAGTATATAAGGACCGCGTCTTATGGCACTCGGTACTCTCTGCTTACCCCGCAAGGGACCTAACGTGAAGATATATATACATACAATTATTTGTTGTTGTTTAACAAAAAGGGATCTAAAATGATACAAAATATCTTTCACGTGTAGCCTGTTTTAAAGCAACTTCCTTATTCCTAGCATCTAATTTCCAAATTCTTAGACAAATTCCTAAATCTAAGGATTTGGCGAAGATACTAATTATTATATCGAGCAACTGGCGTCAGATCTTAACAACCCAGAGGAAAATCAGACTTTTCTTTGGTTCTGTCACATGTTTTTTAAAAATGCTTAGACCATTCACATCACATCAACCCTTACTCATCGCACTGCAGAGATACGGGTCTCCCTTCAACCGAAGGGGTTTAGAGCATACTCCACTACGCTCCACAAATGCTGAGTGGCGAAGGCCAGTGTTTTCAAGCCGCCCGAGGGCCACTGACTTAGCTTAACGACTGTCCTCTATCGACAATAGCCGGGACCGACGGCTTAACGTACCCTCCGAAGCATGGGAAACTTGAGATAGAAAAACCCATCCATTGACAGGATGCGGTCGACATTGCTTAACGTGCGTGTTTGGTTAGAAAGACACGCGCAACGACGCCATCGAGCTCTTTTGGACCATATCGGTATTCAAATATATTTCCGCGGATTGATAATTAGACATATGACAATCCAAAACACGGATTTAGTAGCACTGTGCCTACAGGATTCGAACCAGCGACCAGTTCTTTAACAGGCTAGTTCTTTATACACTAGGCTACCCTACTCCATGCGTGGCTGAATACAAATAGTGACAATATTACAGTGAAATCGGTCTAAAACATGGCAAAACCTAAATATAAAAAATAGGTTAATTTCTTATTAAATAACGTTAAATTACGGTGATCTGACTCGATTTGTTAACTGTCAAGTTAAACTATAACGTAAACAAGATATTGTAATGGATATTATGTATTTTAAAAGTTAAAATGATGTTATTAACCCTTCAGTGCCGTTAAATATTTCAGATTATTTTGTTTTTACCCGTGGAGCCACTGATCTGACCAATCTGGTAGTTGTTCCTGAGGTACTGCTCATTATTAATTTCGAATATTATGTTCTTTGACTAAATACAGTAACTAGATAAGACATAGTATAAAAAAAAACCGACTCCAGCGATAGTTTTGTCAGATTTAGACGGCAACAAATTATTGAATCGGCCACACGACGACAGATCATTGGTGGGAATGATAAAGCTACGCAATCTGTCGTCGGCTCAACATTGAAAAAATTCGATGGCCATCTTTACCAGCTCTATTTAACAAAAAAAAATATACTTTTGAATACGAATTCTCGATATATTTTTTTTGTTTGCTATAAATACCGAACTCGTTATATGTGTGCCCATGATATTTGAGGAGTTTTCTCAAATGTTCATGAACCCCACTATCAGAACTGAATTTTATGATATGAAAAAAATGGGACCAATCTGGAAAGTATACTCTTTCAAATAAAAAAAGTTAAACAAACATAAAAAAAAAATACAGCCGAATTGAGAACCTCCTCCTTTTTTGGAGTCGGTTAAAAACAAAGTTGTTTCCCGCCGTCTGTACGCGTAGATCTTTTAAACTACGCAACGGATTTTAATGCCGTTTTCATCAATAGCCAGAGTGATTCAAGAGGACAGTTTATATGTATAACACATGCATATTATAGTAGAGAAAAGATGAGAATTTAAAAGATTTGTATTGTGTTGTCATAAAAAACATATTTTGTGCGCTTACATTTCAAACACTGGCTAGACCTTCCGAGATAGATCATAATACTGCACTACGGAATTGTATATCTTAAAAAGATCTACAAAAACTTTACGATGGTATATGTGTATCTCCTAAGGATAACCCACAGTAACCATTTATTACAAAAAAAATAATGGATTATTTACGAAGCTATTTTTATCAATACTGTTGTAAACAATATAGTATTATTCCTTATTCAATTAAATACGTCAGATACGTCGTGCATTTAAAATGACTCTACACTGAAAACAAATTAGTATGTAACATTGCACCAGCGCGAAGCAGTTGCGGGTCGCTAGTAGGTATATAAAGAGTAGGTACATGGTAAATTTTTTAACATTAACATTAGCAAATATTTTATTTTATTAATATATTAAATATTTGTTTCTTTCTACTTCCCTAGGCGGGCCTACATAAAATGTAGGTATTATTATAGTACCTAGAATAGAATCAGTTAATTAGAATTGTCATCATGTCAAGATGCAGATAATTATGAACAATATATTTTATAGTAAATTTATTTTAATAGATTTTATTGCGTCTATCTATCTATAACTTCACGCCAAATCCCTTGCGAGGTAGGCAGAGGAAACCGAGCGTCAAATGACTTGGCCTTTACCCTCCACTCTTTCTTAACATTCATAACTCTTTTCATGCACGTACGCCATGTTCTAGGGCTCCTGGCATCACCTTCTGATAAAACATGATTTATATGGTAGATTTTTTAACTGTAAATAATTTATTTATGGAAAAATTTACTTTATTTTTTTCTCGGTTCTTAAACACCACACTCGCTTCTTCAATATTTCTAACTCCTTTCACGCATACATGCTCTTGTTCTCTTTCCACGCCAACTCCTGACACTTCTTCATTACGTTATTCCGTTTGCTAATCCATTAGGATTGGCAGAGTCTGTCTAAACCGTTTCCTAAGCCTAAGGGTTTGGCGAAGATAATAATTGTTACATGAAACATTTGCCTTCACACCTTGACAAGCCAGAGGTAAACCAGACCTTTCTTAGTTTGCGTCACACGTCTTTCGAAATATAATTTATTAATAGTTCAGGTTTCCCAACGATGTTTTTCTTCACCGCCGAGCAAGTGATCATTACAGATATGCATGTATACATAACTCCGGAACACGAATTTAGTGGTAGGTAATGGTAGGATTTCAACTGGGGGATCAATTGGTCAATAGGGTGGTTTTTTATTCACTGGGCTATCACTTCTCAAGGGTTCCTGTGACTACCTTTTGTTAAGGCGCGACTAATTTGAACATAATTCATGATGAAGTTAGTCTAGACCTTCATCGGCTTCTGCATTCGTCCACTTTCGCGTTGTACTTATATCTGTTTCGTCAATCTTACCTCTTGCATTCTGTCTACATATCCGAGCCAATGGAGCGTGCCTCTTCTTACCCTATCACATCTTAACACCGATACTCTCCTTCAGATCAACTCTCTTTCTCACGTCATCGTTGCGACCTCGGTCTATATTTTGCGGAACGCTCGCATCTCCGTACCCATTTATTCTACTTTATTCCCGAGTTTTGTGGCGCTGTGGTTAGTAATGCTACTTTGATATTAACGTTCGTGGGGTCGATACACAGGAGAAACATTTGTGTGCATGAACAAGTCTTTTTATGTTATGTGTTTTTAAGAGGGTATGACTCATCAAAGCAGCCTGACTAGGAAACTACCTCAACGTTCCAGATAACCGCTGCTAAATAACAACTCCCTGGAGGGTTGTTCTGTTCCTGCGACTGAGTGTTAAGTTACCAATAAGCTCCTAAGGCGTTACTGTATTAGCAGCAGAGGTGGCATCGCGAGAGCATTACATCAAATGGGCCATACGCTTGTATATACCTCCCGACGTTGCATAAAAAAAAAAACATCCAAACATCTCGACTAGATAAGTATCTCCGCCTCACAGAAAGCTGCAGCCAGATAACATCTTTACAAGATTGCTGTATTCTTTCAAGTGAATGAGGTTAGGAACCTCAAGGAAGTGATTACCGTTCATCGGCTACTGTAACTACATTCATCATCATTCACATCAGGTAGCCCGTGTTTAAAGTTGTATAAAAAACTATTTTTATACAATTAATATAGTGTAGCAGAAGTCTATATGAGTACTTAATTACGGTTATTTACATATATATTTTTTTATATAAGTTCAGAATAGTGGCTCCGCTTTGCCTGTAAGCGCAAGAGGAGCCCAAATCGCAACTGCAACTGACAAAAGACTACACAGTGTCCTGTCAGTTGACGCTGCCATGCTGACCCGTAAGACGCTTCTTCACGATTTGTTTAAAGGATCCCATATTGTAGGGAGGAGGGAACACATATGCACATATTGAAAACATACATAATATAGTTCACTGAATTTAGCCTTAATACCTTAGTAGGTACAGTCGCATTCAAAGATTATACCGTAATCCTACCAAACGTTGGCACCTCCATTATCGGCACCCATACATTTATAGACAAATAATAAGATTCCAATTCTTTAGATGGCATGTAACAATAGTTGAGTTTAAGCATGTGGATACATTAAATATTTTTTATATAGGTATTAAATACGTAAGACTGTAAGTAATGTATCGATAGAAAGTTCGAAGGACTTGTCCAGTTTCATTACAAGTAATTTTAATCGTATTAGATTCTACTATGTCACAAATATTTCGAATTATTTCAAGATTAAATAAATATAATTATAAATAAATAAGTAAATTATTATAAATAATTATTGTCGGACAAATTACACAGCGCCATCTAGCCCCAAAGTAAGCGAAGCTTGTATTATGGCTACTAGACAACTGATAGATAACCATACGTAAATATTTTTTTTTTGTAAATACATACTTATTATATATAGAAAATACCCAGACCAAGACAAACAGACTTGTTCATGCACACAAATGTTTGTCCTGTGTGGGAATCGAACCCAAGAGCGTTGGTGTCAAAGTAGCGTAACAGAGCGTTCCACCACTGCGCCACCGAGCTCGTCAAAAGATTATTTCAAGATTAAATTTATTCAAAGTTATTTCAAGATTACTTCCTAAAGTGCCAATAATTGGATTGATTAGGTACCTTATATGGGTACTACCTAGGTAGTATATAGGTAGTTTCAAGTTCTGTTCCATTATCATAAATGTTTTCAAAGAATACTAAAATGAAATTTTGACGAGCTCGGTGGCTCAGTTGTGAATGACGCGACTTTGACACCAACGCTCGTGGGTTCGATTCCCATACAAGGCAAACATTTGTGTGCATGAACATGTCTGTTTATATTGGTCTAGATCTTTAAGAGAGGTAGGGCGCATCAAAGCAGCCTGTCTGGGGAAGTACCTCCACCTCACAGAAAACCGCGGCCAATAGATACCATAACAACTAGCCCAACCATAACAACTCCCTAGAGGGTTGTTGTGTTCCTGCGGTTGAGTGAGGTCATCAGTAAGCTCCCAAAGAGTTGCCGTGTAAGCAGCAGAGGAGGCATCGCGCGAGTGATAATTAGGTAATATATCGCAGGCGTTAATAGGCTGCCTACCTACCCGCTTTACATAGGGTGGGCCGTATGATTTTATGCCTCCCGACGAGTATAAATAAAAATGAAAGGATATATCAGCCATGGCTAATGGTGACTAAATCAGCTGAAGGTAAGCAGCTTTTGATACTACAACATAGGAAGTCATACAGGCATAGGGCTCACCTGTAAACTGGCCCATGAACGCTTGCAATTTATGGAGTAGATATTGCTGCAGTACCCACGCCACGCCCGTTGCTATGCAACCTCCAGGAGCTTTCATATGTGTAACATAATTACATAAACTCTCTAATAAGTCTTCTCTCTTCTCTACCATTCTTGCTCTACCTTGGTTTTTATTGTAAAAGATGTGTTATGTAAACTGGTTTTCTAACAATAAAACTAATTTAATCTGTCCATAGCCTAGTACAGTCAGCTAATGTATATATATAAAAAAAACTATGCACACGACTGTACCTACACATCAACAGGTCAAACGTAGGTTACAAAACACAATGACAAAACAGAGTTCACCGACCCCGGGATTCTTTGACGAAACTTAAAACCATGTATCTGGCACCACACACAAATCAAAGACACCATGACACGAAAAATTTCAAAAAAAAAACGCACTATATAAAAAAACTCGAAAAGCCTACGGCCTGGGTCTGGATTGATAGCCAGAGCTCGTCTCCTGGCACGTACTAACCCAACTGGGCGTGGCTTCATATAACAGGTTACTACAGTACGGAGTACTGCCAAAAAATACCCATAAAAAACACATAATGGTTACCCTGACGCCACGATCAATGTTTCAGTGCCAACCCGCGCGCTCCTCACGTACGAACGAAAAAAATCGCGCCACAACCACCAACCAATCACGAGAAAGCCCCTCCCCTACGCTGTTCCACCTTCAAATAGACCACTCCTCGAACAGCACGCTAGCGCCACAACTCCCATACATGTGGCGTAGATCCGTACTAAATAGAAAGAGAGCGCGATACGCTGCGCCGTTCGTTTCTCGGACAATTTCCTTCAACCGATCATTAAGTGTTTAAATTCAACGGGAGTTGGTTGTGTCGGATTTCTTCGGAGGGGAACCACTATTAAAATATCCACAAACATTATCTTTAATTGGACAGAGTTTTGTGCTTGTGTGCGTTTGAGCTTCGTTTTTTTTCTCTCCCCAACCAGTGACGATCTGTTTTTTCGATTCTTGATGACTGTCATCATCTGTGTTTAGTCTTTAGTGTGCTGTGATCGTGTGTTATTTCGAGTTATGACAATCGATTAAGACTAGCGGATAGGGAGTGAAAATGACATCGATTACGTGATAAATATAATCGATTGTACGCGAAAATCGTAACGCAAGAGTAAAATTGGAAAATGATGCCACGTGCTCTGTAATTGTCAATCGTAATGCATGGATCGTTAATTGCTCGTCAATTATATTTCTGTCCTTTTCTGTCTAATTGCTAATAATTTTGATTTGTACGATCCACAACCGATTTAGAAATTCCATTCGATAAAATTTGAAAGGCTAAATAACAAATTCAATTGAGAATTGTAGCGACTGTGTGACAACACTAAGTTTGTGTGACATTATTGTGTGACAATTGTGTGACTATATTTTATGTGATATTTGTGAAGTGATGCTGTGCCTGCACGCCTGATTTGAGCAGAAACCGTAAGTAATTGAATATTTTTCATGTGATTATCCTATCTACACAGCTAGGTACGTAGTGCAAAAAAGGAACATGGGAAAGGAATTTTCCTCATAGCCTTACAAAAGACGTAATTCTGCAATCATTAAAATTGAATGATTAAAACAATATTTTTTTGCTATAGGTATGTATTTCTTAGAAATCTAGACCGATAGGAATAGATGACGATAGTGATAATTAATAAACAACTCATATCCAAGTACCTATTTCTTGGTAACTCAGTGGACATGCTTATATTTAAAATTACATAAACTTCTTATGTTAAAGTAGGATGTAGCGAGTTGTGTTTGGTGGGTCGGTTGGGAGTTAATCAATCGATTCACCAAGCACAACCTGCTAGTAGGGTAAATGCTAAAATATTTAGTGGTAGTAGTTTTTGTAGAGATCGTATAAGAAAGGTAGAGTTCATCAAAGCAGCCCGATTTTCACTATATTCGGATGATAATTTTAGCTTATTAGGTTTTATTACGTTAAGCTATATTTATTTCTTTTATATAAGAGTGGTAGGGAGCATCGTACAAGCCCGGCTAGGGAAGTACCGCCTCACAAAAAACGCAACCAAACTTTATGACGGTTTTATTGTTCCTGCGTGCGAGTTTTTAAAAGAGGTAGGGCACATCACAGGAACAAAACAACCGGAGTTGTTATTTTGCTGCAATTTTCTGTGAGGTGGAGTGTACTTCCCCAGCGGGCTGCTTTGAAGCGGCCTACCTCTCTTAAAACATCCAGACCAAGACAGACATGTTCATTCACACAAATGTTTGTCTGGTGTGGGAACCGAAAGAAAAGTCGCGTCATTTACGTCTGAACCACCGAGATGTCAAAAATTCTTCTTATTCCTAGCTTTGTCTTGTTTCTTAACCCGATAGAATTGGAGGGGTCCCCTACCAAAGCCTAAGGATTTGGCGTAGATACTGATTTTTATATAGAGTGACTGCCCTCAGACCTCTACAACCATGTCATTCTATAGCAGGTATCATATAGTTTTTATATTAAGTCGGAAAACAAGCATTCGACATGTGTAATGCGAAGCGATCATCGGTTGCCTATAGTGTTTGCAATTGCGCAGAATGTTACGGAGTTACATAAAACTACAAATTCTTAGGTACTTACTGGCAACATCACTCAATCGCAGAAACACGACAAACGTAGGTTGTATGTGGTTATTAGGTAGGAAGTAATTGCCCCCAGCACTTACTTCAACAAGTAAGGTGAATCTTCTTCTTCCTGGCGTTATCCCGTTTTCTAATCCATTTGGATTCGTGGGATCCGCTACCTAAGCCTAAAGATTTGACGAAGATACTGATTTGACACGGAGCGACTGCCGTTATACTTCCATCATTCAGAGGGAAATCAGACCTTTTCTTAGGTTAGGTCAAACGTGCGGGTTTCCTCACGATGTTTTCCCACAGGCCACAGACAGGCCCACCACTGTGTCTCCTGCGTACCCAGAATTAACGGCGGTGACCACCAAAATATCAATGAACAGTGAAGTGCATTGCTGTCCCGGGGGTTAAACTACAGCTGCCTTGGAACTCACAACGATTTAATCAGAAGAAATTTTTAAGATTAGGAAGTTTTGGAATTGACTTCAAAAATTTCCTACTCTGCAAGGGATAATTACAAATATGTTACATAAATCTGAAAACACGAATTTATTGTTACATACCAGGATTCGAATCAGTTTGGTCAGTAGACCCGTTCCTTAATCACTGGGCTATTACTGCTCCAAGTAAATAAATAAGGTGAATATCTCTATGCTTTACCTCTGTATCACGGAGCATCTTTAACAAGGATGCAGCGGATGTAGTTGACGTTGACTTTAAAATTGATGATAATAGATTACTCCCTTATTTTATCATACTGTTATTTATGCAACGTCGAGAGGCAAGCATACGGCCCACCTGATGTAAAGTTTATCTTATGAAATACGCTTTCTATACAAGGAGTTCCACTCGCGCGTTTCCGACCCCACCGCTGACATAGTCAAAGTCAAAGTCAAAATCTTTTTATTCCGTAAAAATGGCTACATTTGTTTGGAATCGTCACAATTTTTTTCCCTACCGTGCAGTTCATAAATCCGCAAGAGCTCGCCGGTAACGTTACAGTGAGGTATTTGTCTGTAGTCTTCTGTGAGATATTCACTAGCAGGGCAGCTTCGAAACGGTTTACTCTCCGGCAGTGTCTTAGAGGTGGGTTTTGACTCTACAGTTGGTAGACACTCCTTGCTTAGTTAGGATGACAGCAGTGAACATTCTCTAATCTACTTATTAAACTCAAAATAATGGCGGGCAGAAAGCTCTATAACTAAAATGTGGATCTTATGACTTACTTAAAGAGAATAAGTCTTACGTAAGTAACTGGGAGATACTGTTAGAATGTACCCACAGAAACGGAATAGATGTCGTAAGAAAGGCCTAATTAGGAATTAGTATACCTATAAGTTATGACCACAGCGTAACTTCTGCTAAATTGTTTTTTTTTGCATAAAACTGCATAAATACTTGTGGATAAAATAATAAAAATGTAATATTAAAAGTAAAAATCACGAATCATTTTTATATACATACACAGCTTGTTGTACAATCTTTCGTTCATCCTGAAGGACAGTGGTGTAATATGTTACATTAAAAATAAATAAATAAAATTACAGCACATAATAAATCATAATGTATTGTAATTTAATTATTTTTTTTAATGTAACTTAATTGAATTTATTTTGTATTTACATTTCATATGTTCGAGTTGTTGCCTGTTTTTGTTTTGTGGCCCATTTAGGTATGGAGTTAAATACATTTCAAATACAGTCGTAGCTCATAAATTGACTTTTTAATAAACATGCCTTGATAATTGCGCATTAAGCACTAGAAAAAATGTGAATCTGCCTAAAAAGCATACAAATTCATTTTTATGTCTATTCAAAAATTTTAGTCGCAAGTTTTATCAAGATAGGTAGGTATGTGTAAATTAGTTTCATTTAAAAAAATAATATTTAAATATCATAGCAATCAATTTGAAAAATTTGTTTATGCCATCTTACATCATCAAACACTAACTGAACAGAACAGATTTTATTAATTTATCATCACTAAAAAAGGTGGAATATTAGAGTCGCTGTCTTGTTTTTTATACAAATCTTACGAATATGCGCTATTTTATTAGGTAATATGCACCATTTATATTGACCTTTTTTATTTCATAAATAACATACAATTGAAAAAAAAAATACACTCACAGAATTCATTCGGACGGTACGGTATGGTATTAAAAACATGGAGCAAATTGCGTAGATTGATCTTTTGCCGACCAAATCTCGAGACAGGTAGGTACACAACTTAGCGGCTTACGATAATTTCGTATCATATAAATGTATTATCGGCTTATTTCCGTAACTGGATCAGGTAAAATCAACAGAGAAAATGTCATCAAAGGAGAATTCCCATGAGCGGTATTATCATGCCTTAGAAAAAGTTTACTATTAAAATACTAAAAAAGTATCGATTTTATAATAAACACATGGTAATATATTCGTCGAAATAGAATTTTATTTATCGAAATATTTGATATCTTCGAGTTATTTGTCTTAATATTAAAAATATTTACTGACCTTTTACATCAAAAATGATAATAGAAGTTAATGTCACAAAATTTCAATAACAATAATACATTTTTGTCATGACTAAACAACTTAAATTTGGTCATGACAAAAATATAGTATTGATTTTTACTTTTTGGTACTTTTGTTCGGATCCGCGTGATTTTTTTTTCTATCTTACTACTATTAATTTCGACAATAAAATGTTATTTTTCTGTTAATGTTCTTTTTTATTAATTTGTTGTGTTTTCCATAAACTACATACTAGTACATACAGGACTAGTTTACATAGTTTTAGTTTTACATACCTACCTATTGAAAGACATTGCATATATTATCATTTGTATTTTATAAAACAAAACACGAGTATCATAGCTCTATTTGTGCCCTTATGAGAAAAAATCGTGATGAGAACTTCTTAGGATATTTTTTAAATGTAGTCTCGTTTTTCATATATATTTGCCTCAGACTGAGATCTGCCTACGACGACATAGAGGCGTCAATCATGAATTTAGCATATGAAAACCCTGTAGAATGTAGTTTAAAATGTTAAATACACAAATATTTAGTTACCCCTAGCATAGCTAAAATCCTGACATATCTTATTGGCTTGTAAAATCTTTTCACAGTACTAAGTAAACCCTAAAAGCAAACCTAACTTATGAGTGTGTAAATAGATTATCGTAGTTATATATTACATATATTATTTCCTAACACACAAGAGACTTGTCGTAAAAATTAGATAAATAGTTATTAAAGAAAATATTTTTATTAAGATTTTACAATTTACCTATACCTATACCTATATTTAAATTTTATTGTCTTAGGTAAAGCTATAGTGAGCAGTATCATAAACCAAGTTTCTAAATAAATTAAATATTAGTACAACATAGAAAATATTTTTTTAATGACTCTATCTCTGTATATTTACGTTCTTTCCACAAACAAATCATTTCAAATTAATGTATATTGAATGACCTCACCATAGATTATAGAGTGAAAACGCCCACATTATCGTTCTTAATTATTTAAGACGTTCCCATCTCGTAAGATAAAAAAATGTAAACCTCATCCCAACAGACTCTTTTAAGCAGCCGCTAATAGTGGCATTCACTCACTCTAGATTTATGATACCCCTTGTGTCGCAAACAGAGAGAGGTAGGGTGCATCAAAGCAGCCCGTCGGGGGAAGTGCGTCCACTTCACAGAAAATCGCAATCAAATAACAACTCCCTACAGGGTTGCTGTGTTACTGCGTGGGAGTGAGGCCACCAGTAAGCTCCTAAGGAGTTGCTGTGTTAGTAGAAGAGATGGCATCACGCGAGTGATCTGAATATTACTTTACATCAGGTGGGCCATATGCTTATACATACAAGCATATGGCCGTCGGTAATAGACGTCGTATAAAAAATATATTTATAGGCTAGCATTTTCTACTATTCTGTAAGTAGCGTTGAAATCGATTCGCTTTAGCACCTAAAGCGAAACGTAAAGCTTAGACAATTTTCTCTTATAGCACTCCGATAGTAGAAGTACCTCCCTAATCAGACTGCTTCCCTGCATTCCTTCCGGGCATCCTATACCAAACAACTGTGAATATAGTTCGTTGTACAATCGGTCGTTGTACAAAAGCACGAAATGTAGAGACGTTAGCTGTCTTTGTGTATTCTACTTATTTGAGGTATTAAGCTAAGTCTAAGACTACTAATATCTTAGGTCTTAATTCCAAAAATACTAATATGGTAGATAACCACATTTACTTTGAACTAATATGGTATATATTTTTTGTTTTTTATATAATTTTGTACAAAGAAAACCAATGCAGATCCTCTAAGACATTTCAAGCCTTATTAGCTGAACCCCACAACTTCGCACCTATCCCGGTATCTCTTTCAGACCGCTTTTACTCCTTTTTTTCTCTCAGCTATTACGGTCCATATCGTGATGGTGAAAAGCCTTTTAACCTTTCTCAAAAATCCAAATTTTTTTTTCAAATCTGATATTGTGTGTTTGTTTTTAAATTATATACGATGGAGAATGATAAATTTATTGATAACTTATTATATTATCCTTTTGTTTTACAAGCGTAGAATACCTACAGGCACGCGGGAAGACATTCTTTTTTGTTCCGTTAGTTTTTTTGTGACGCGAAAGAAGTAACTTGCTTACGTGCGTACTAGTAGTAGTAGTCTTAAATACACACACTTTATTTTTATTATTTTTTGTAATTTTCTTACAAATTATAAAAGCGTGGACACACCTGATGTTGCCATCCGATATAAAAAATATTATGCGTTTGCATAAATGAAATTAATAGACGCCTCAATTAAATCACTATTATAATAAAACCTTTGCCAGTATTTTTATCGTCCGTTAAAATAATATAAAGTAATGATTTTCATAGTAATAGCACTAACGAACTTGGCATTAGATAAGGCAAATAAAGTTTTATATCTCAGATTGTAATGGACATTACTATTCGCACAAATTTGAACATTTTCCTCGTTTTATACATACGAGAGACCGAGCACACGTGGCTATTTTTATGTTTCTTTTTATACATCTTTAAGAGTCGTATAAGCATACGGCCCACCTGATGTAAAGCGGTTACTGTAGCCTATGAACATTTGTAATACATTAAGTATCACTCGCGCGATGTCACCCCTGGTGCTAACACAGCAACTCATTAGGACCATACTGGTGACCTAACTCACACGCAGGAACACAACAACCCTCTAGTGAGTTGTTATTTGGCTGCGGTTTTCTGTGAGGTGGAGGTACTTCCCCAGACGGGCTGCTTTGATGCGCCCTACCTCTCATGGTATTTTCTTGAGTAAAATCGAATGACACGTATATAGATAAAGATAAAATGCAAAGCATTATCTAAATGCAGTTTTTATCTTGGGGAGGAGTTGCTTTACGGTAACCACTTTACATCAAGTGGGCCGTATGTGTGTATGCCTCCTGACGTATAATATAAATTTAAAAAAATCGAAAAGTAACTAAGGATTTGACAAAAATACCGATTTTTACACGGAGCGACTGCCGTCTGACCTCCACAACCGACAGGCAAGACCAGACCTTCCTTAGATTAGGTTACACGTCTTTCCAAATATAATTACTTGGACGTGTGGGTTTCCTCACGATGTTTTCCTTCACCGCCGAGTTAGTGATAATTACACATACGTAAAAAAACGAAAACACGATTTTAGTGGTACCTACAATGCCAGTATTTGAACCGGCAACCAATTGTTCAATAGGCTTAGGTTACTTATCCATTGGGATATCACAGCTATACCTATATCATTGTTGTGACTTAGGTATGACTTAAATCTTTTACATTAATTAAAATTTCTCATAATTAATTATTAAACGATCGTACCCGACGATTAAAATTAAATATTAATTCGTTATCGACCATTTTAAAGCCGCGAAGGACTATATTGTAAACTATACCACATCAACCCTTACTCATCCCACAGCAGGGATACGGGTCTCCTTTCAACCGAAGGGGTTTAGAGCATACTCCGCCACGCTGCTCAAATGCGGATTGGCGGAGGCCAGTGTTTTCAAGCCGCCCGAGGGCCACACACTTAGCTTAACGACTGTCATCTATCGACAACAGCCGGGACGGTTCGGTTAGAATAACACGCGCAACAATGCCATTGAGCTCTCTATTGTAAACTAAACCCAATCAATATTAATATATATCGCGGCTGATTGTTTGTTTGAAGGCGCTAATCTCTGGAACTACCCGTCGGATTTGAAAAATTCCCTTTGCATTTGATAGCCCAATTCTCGAGGAAGGTTATAGATTGTTCGAGATTACGATACAACCATCTGAAGCCGAGAAAAATGAAAGGAAGTAGAAAATAGCTGCTCCAATGGATAAAGCGATACGCGCGGATGAAGTGACAGCCTGTAGCTAGAACTAGATAGATAGATAATGCATTTATTTGGTACTTTCAACACACACATGTAAACAATAAAATATGTACAGCTTGGTAATTTAGAAAAACGCCAGTATTTAAGGTGCGTATGCGCCGCAGTGCACAAAAGGGCTTCAGCTCCCCGTATAGCGTTCCCAGAAAGGAACAACCACATATGAGGAATATTTGCGCGATGAGGTTGATAGGTGAACAAAAACTAACAAAGGCTAAGCTTCAAAGTCTGGAACACCGACGTAGGGTGGCTTGCTAGTCGGTACTTTACAGAACTTAAGAGTCTGGGGAAGTGAAAGTCCCCAGACGGGCTGCTTTGATGCCTCTCTCTATCCTCTCTCTCTCCCGTCTGGGGAAGTACCTTCATCTCACAGAAAACCGCAGCCAAATAACAATTTCCTAGAGGGTTGTTGTATTCCCGCGTGTGAGTGCGGCCACCAGTATGCCCCCAAGGAGTTGCTGTATAAGCAGCAGAGGACACATCGCGCGCGTGATACTTAATACATTGCAAGCGTTAATAGGCTACGGTAACCGCTTTACATCAGGTGGGCCGTGTGCTTGTATGCCTCCCGACGTAGTATAAAAAAAGAATTCACTTTGATGAGTGTGCACATGAGCTTCATCACTTAACTCTATCTTCCCCCTCCACTATCGGAATACAAGAACACCCCTATGGGTTCCCCCCTATACCGTTGAGATTCCACACATTCGCACGAAGCAATTGGCTTCTTCTTTCATGCGAACGGCTAAGGAGTGAAATGTCCTGTCCACATCGGTGTTCCCTGAGAAATACAACCGGGGTCTCTTCACTTTAGTGGTGAATGATCACATTCTGGATAAGCGCTCCATCGTAGATATCATCATCGCTTACCATCAGGTGAGGTGGGACCAAGCGCAAGCCCATGCTATTAATAATAACTATTTGAATAATACCTCCGTGAAGTAAGATGGCATTATCGTGAAACACGTATGTGTGAGCAACACAGAACATTAGATTTTTCAGCACGTCTGTATTTGCATATAGGGTTCTACCAGAACCCTATATGCAAATACACTCACACCAAAAGATTTTGTTGTCACGAAATTATGTTTATAAAAGTGTAAGACCTGTATATTTCTTTCATTTATGACCTTAAGATTGCGTCAAAAGGTGCATTGAACACATTTATTTTACTATTTATGAATATACATATTTTGGAATTATTATTAAAATTAGTGTAAAAAGAAAAATATAATTGATTTTATTAACAAAACTCAACACTACATTATTTTATTCCATATTTTTAATTGAGTTTTGTTTTTCATTTATTAAAAATTTGAGTATTCACTAAGATGTTTCACATCTGCCGGGCGGCCTGTGACGGCCACCTTTTTTTATACAACTGTGGAAGGCATACAAGATTACGGCCCACCTGATGTAAAGCGGTTACCGTAGCCTATTAACGCATTAAGTATCACCTATGCCTCCTATGCTGCTAACACAGCAAAACTCCTTAGGAACTTACTGGAGACCTCACTCGCACGCAAGAGCATAACAACCCTCTACGGAGTTGTTATTTGACTGCTATTTCCGAGGTACTTCCTCAGATGGGTTGATGCGCCCTACCTCTCTTAAAACATACAGACCAAGATAAACAGACGCGATCATACCGGTATGGAACCCATGTTGGTGTCAAAGCCGCGTCATTCACGACTGCACCACAGAGCTCGTCAAAACAAGAATGCATCCAGACTAAGCCAAACAGACATGTTCCCGCTCACAAATGTTTGAAATCAACCGTCAAACAGCCCTTGGTTCAAAGTAACCATTGCTAGCTATCGATCACCGATCTCTTCAACATAGGTCCCTTTTACTTCGCACAGAACGAATGTCTTCGATACTTATCTTCTTCAGTGTGCTTAGTAAATTGTGTAATTCCAACACAAAAACTTAACCTCACCGGTTATGATTAAACAGCCATAGTATTAAGTCCAGTTATTGACTAAAACAGCCATTACGGGTCACTGTAATATTAATAGTGACATCGGAAAGGGTCGCACGAATTAATGATTCAACGAGCAACTTTACCCCTTTTGTAGGGTTTGTGAGGGTTTCAGTAAGTTTTTCTAAGAAAGCGGTTCGATGTTATGGATTCTATGGCATATATATATATACTGGCGAGTAAGATATTTGGTGTGTTACATTGAACAAAGAAGTATTCAGGCAAATATTATTACTAATATTGAATGCATAATGTAGAAAGAATGCAGGATGAAAGAATGACGAAGCAGATATACAATGCAAAAGTGGAAAGATGTAGAAGCCGCGGAAAGCCAAGACTTACCTACCTGCGCCGCAAAGGATTTGGCGTGAAGTTATTCATAGATAGAAGATATTTGTTGTGTTCGATAGAGCAAAGAAGTATTTTAATTCAGGCAAAAAGGTCCCATGTCCATCAACAAAGAGTATATTTGTGCAATAATTACCAGAGAGAGACTTTGTACAAAAGTCGTCTGCATGGGTAACTCTGTCTCACATATTTCTACTGCCAAGCAGATATATTTATATAGCTGTGTTCCTGTTTGAAGGGTGAAATATGGCAGAGAAATTACTGGGTACTGTGATGAAACGGCCTTAGGTCACAAGATTGGCAGCGCGCAAGTAACATCCCCGTGGTGTTACCTTACCATCTAATGGGCCGCATTCTAGTTTGCCAATCTAGTTGTATATATATATATATATATATAAATGCTACCTTGGGTCTTGTAACTCGGTTTAAGGACAAACTCTGAGATCTGAGGGTATTATTATGCTTAGACAAAGGTAGTAAGAACGTCATGAACGTGATTCTTATATATACGAGTATATCTTCAAGCCAAGTGTGTTGCGGGTTAGGCAGAAAGAACAGAGTATCACGTGACTCGGTATTTACATATAACGTTTGCTTCTTTAACGTTCGTAGCACTTCATGCACCTGCCACCTGATAACACACGACCAATTTGGTCCAAGTAGGCCTTGGCCTTCTGCGACTTCTAAATTCTTTGTTATAAGCTATGTATGAGTACGTTGTACACACGGAGAGTTTGTTGTTGTTGTATGGTACATTCAAAATATATTACAATAAAAATAAAGCTAGTAGTATAAAGGTAAACTTACGCCCAAAAGAAAGCAATTGATAAAATAATATACATGGGCGAAAGAACTCACGTACGCCAATTCACTGCAGCTTTATTATAAATTTCGTAAAACTAACGTATACATCAAGATTATCCGATACATATATAACGAAATTAATATTAAACAAAACAATACATAAAAATGATAAAGTAACAAAAATATATAGGTAGGTACATTAAAGTAATAAATATTTTTTAAATAAAAAACTCCACTGCCGACGCCGAACAAGTGATAATCTATATCTATATATCTATATCTATATAATATATAAAACAAAGTCGTGTTAGTTACACCATTTATAACTCAAGAACGGCTGGACCAATTTTTATGATTTTTGTGTTTTTGGATTTGTCTTCGTCTGGAATAGGATAATAAGTATTAAAAGAATTTATACCATCTAATAAGTTAACACACCATTTATTGATCCTGAGGCGGTACGAAGTTCGCCGGGTCAGCTAGTTACAAATAAAAATGTACATAAATACGAAAACACGAATCCTCTAGGCTGTTACTGAGGGTCAAGACTCACATGTCACCACAAAATATGTAGTATATCAGAAGGATAGTAACAGTCATCTAGCTTGTAAAGAATTTTGCATGTTAAAGAAGCGACTGAAGTGTTTAAGGGCCGGGATATGTGCCATTCGATTTGATTGGGTTTTTAACCAATGACTTAGAGCGAAAATATATATAGAAGAGAAGTTGTGAAATTAACTCCTTGCCGAAGTTTTGTCTGTGGATTAAGCATTTTTTTTTATACTATGTCGGGAGGCATACATGCATACGGCCCATTTCGTGTAATGCGGGTACCGTAGCCTATTAACGTTTGTAATATATTAAGTATCACTGAGGCGATGCCTCTTCTGCTGCTTACACAGCAACTGCTTCGGAGCATACTGGTGACTTCACTCACACGCAGGAACACAACAACCCTCTAGGGAGTTGTTATTTGGCCGCGGTTTTCTGTGAAGTGGAGGTACTTCCCCAGACGGGGTGCTTTGATGCGCCCTACCTCTCTTAAAACATCCAGACCATGGCAAACAGGCATGTTCATGCACACAATTGCCTTGCATGGGAATCGAACCCACGAGCGTTGGTGTCAAAGTCGCGTCATTCACGACCGAGCCACCGAGCTCGTCAAATATCAGTATACTCATATGGGTATCTGTGCTGATTCATTTCCATTCTACTTCTAATCCTGGTTCGGCGCGACCGACCGTAGGTGCAGGAAGAAGGTAGTCTATAAACATTGCTACTTACCTTCGATCGCAACTTAATGGACAGCATTTGTAGTATATCATCCTGACATATTAGCCCTATATGGAAGGTAGGAATTTCTGGACCTAGTTAGTTTTAATTGACGTTTGTTTACTCTGAAACTGATGTCTTTGTTATTAGATAGTAAAAAATGTGTGCTGTGTGCATCTAGTTACGAGTTAATGAGTTTGGTGGCGCAGTTGTTAGTAACACTACTTTGACAAGGCGCGTGGGTTCGATGCATACACAATACAAACATTTGTGTGCACGAATATATGTGTTTGTCTTGGTATGGGTGTTGTAAGAGAGACAGAGTACATCAATACCTTACATAGAAAAGTACCTTACAGAAAAGCGCAGTCAAATACGTAGATGATTGTTGTGTTCCTACAAGTGAGTGAGGTAAACAGTAAGCTCCTAAGAAATTGCTGTTTTAGTAGCAGCTGTGGATTCGCCTGTGTCCTGTGTGGGTATCGAACCCTATCACTGACACAAAGTTAGTAGAAGTTTAATAAGAAACGCAATTAATATAACTCGAACGTAAAACGGAACGCAATCGTTTATACCCTATGTCAATAGGTTCCCGCCATTTGACGTCGAAGGAGACGTCAAGTGGCAGCCATTATTGTTACCATAGATTGTAACATCGATACGTATCTGAAGTGTCACTCGTAGAATCGACTCGGAGCTAATAAATTGTCGTTGAAACGTTTATACATTCATATTTACTACTTACCCGATAGGTCATATTACATTGATATGTTTTAGGGTGACATTAAAAAGAAAGAATTATTGCTAGTGTGTTTTTAAAGGCTTTTCTTCTTTCCGCTATCTTCATTTTTTGGATGTTTAATCTAACCTAGAAAAGTATGGCTTTCTCTTTGGGTTGTGAAGCTCCATTTCAAAATCAGTGCCTTCGCCAAATGCTGGCTTATATAGCAAACTCCGCCAATCTTAATGAATTAGGAAACAAGGTAACGAGAAGCAGAAAAAACCTAAAAAAATATTTTAATTGCTAACATCGGTTTAGAAAAGAATATAACGCAATCTTTTGTTTACATATACGCACACCCATCCTTTCAAAAGCCATACAATGTCTAAGGAGACAAAAGCCGACCTGTGAAATTGCCGCAAAATCGAAATTCAAGTTTTCTTCACGTTAAAATCGTCATAAAGGTTTAAATTTCGAAATTAAGAACTATAAAAAAAAAAATACTATTTTCAGTACCATAGACCACCATAGACAATCCTAGAATGACGCAATAGAAAATCAGCACTCGACACGATTTTTCCATGCTAACTCCAAGTAATTTACTGTGAAGAAACATGTTTTTTGTCTGTCCGTCTATCTTAGGACGCCGCTATCTCACGCAAATCTGAGAATGATCACGCTAGTACAGTCGGCTGTGTAAATTACGTAATGATAGTGGACATACACTTATAGTCGACTTACTGTGTAAGGAAAATTAACCTTTTTCATCTGACAGACTGCTGTTTGTGACATCTTTGGAACCGATTTTGTAAACGTATAAAGATACGTTGTAAAAGTACTCCGCAGATATCTTTTAATATTACATTGGTCAGTGACCAAGCAAACGGGCCTTCTAATCTGAGCGATCATAGTAATCATAATCATTCTTTATTGTAGTACATAACTGTCTTAAGATATATAATATGATCAGCAATGCCCTGCCACGTGGCTTACAATATATTACAATGTATAAATAAAATTCTAACGTGCAATCAATAAAAGAAAATTAGTCAAATTAATTGCATATTAAAAATGTCATCAAATTGTCTATTATTATTGGCTTAAATAATAATATTAGGACTCAATTTGATCGTACAAAAACTCATCAACACATTAGTAGTTGTGTTAAACAACAATGCTTTTAGTCTCCTTTTTGAAAATCAGTAATGGTCGCTTCTGTATGTAGTTTGGTTGTAAATAATTATCGACATTTGAATAACGCTCTTATTAAAAGCAAGGCAGGGCTTCTTTAAGCTTTTTTTGAACAAAAGTTTGTTACGAAAACATCGCCCATTATTGAAGCTGCAGCTCTTCGGCAGCTTCTTAGAGCTCTCCAGATACTATTTTGTTAATCGACGACTAATTTGTAGTACACGCGACTGCATAGCGGGGTATGATATATATGTTTTGACTAAGTTTCTTATATATTTTTTTTGCAATTACTGCTAACACAGCAACTCCTCAGGAGTTTACTGGTAATCTCACGTACTCACGGAACAACCCTCCAGTGAGATGTTATTTGGCTGCAATTTTTCCCCAAACAAACTGCTTTGATGCGCCCTATCACTGTTAAAACTAACTAGACCAAGACAAACAGACATGCTCATGCACACAAATGTTTGTCCTGTGGAAACTAACCCGTGAGCGTCGGTGTCAAAGTATCCTAACCAATCCATGACCGAGCTCGCCAATCCTATCCTTTGTAGATTAAATTTGTAAATAGGCTCGTAATCTAAAAGCCAAAACCTACAGGAGCGAAAAAAGTAGAAAAGCGACACAGATCCGTGGCAGGTTTTTTTTTGGAATATTCATGTTTGTATGCAACCTCGATCGCTCCGCTCCGGATCGCTTTTTGTGTGACAGATTGAGAGGAGAATTGTTGGCTTAAGGTTCAAACTAAGAGCAGAATTGTTATGGGTTTAACACTTTAAACCCATAAAAATTACACTACACACCCCCAAAATATTTTTTTATACAACGTCAGGAGACAAGGGTACGGACATACCGCCCACCTGATGTGAAGCGGCTACCGTAGCCTATGAACGCTTGTAATACATTAAGTATTACTCACGCCATGCCACCTCTGATGCTAACACTTAAGAGTGCAGTAACTCCTCAGGAGCCTACTGGTGGCCTCACTCACACGCAGGAACACAATAACCCTCCAGAGAGTTAATTGACAGCGGTTTTCTGTGAGGTGGAGGTTACTTCCCCAGACGGTTTTGTTGGGTTTTTTGTACTACGTCGGGAGGTATACAAGCATAAGGGCCACCTAATGAAAAGCGGGTACCGTAGCCTAAGAACGCTTGAGATATATTAAGTATCATTCGCGCGATGCCGTCTCTGCCGCTTACACAGAAACTCCTTGGGAGCTTCACACGCAGGAACACAATAACCCTCCAGAGGTTGAGAGAGAATTGACAGCGGTTTTCTGTGACCTGGAGGTTACTTGCCCAGACGGGCCGCTTTGATGCGCCCTACCTCTCTTAAACACACCCAGACTAAGACAAACAGACATGCTCATGCATACAAATTTTTATCCTGTGTGGGAATCGAACCCACGAGCGTCGGTGACAAAGTCGCGTTATTAACCGCTGCATCACCGAGCTCATGCGCTGTGCGATCGCTTTTTGTGTGAGAGGATAATTGTTGGTTTCGGATTTTAAGTGTCACTTTAAACCTAAAACCAATTTAAGAGACGTAGGGCGCATCAAAACAGCCCGTCTGGGTAAGTACCTTCACCTCACAAAAAACTGCATCCAAATAACAACTCACTAGTTATTGTGTTCTTGCGTGTGAAGCTCCCAAGGAGTTTCTGTGTAAGCGGCAGAGACGGCATCGCGCGAATGATACTTAATATATCTCAAGCGTTCTTAGGCTACGGTACCCGCTTTACATCAGGTGGGCCGTATGCTTGTATACCTCCCGACGTAGTATAAAAAAAAAAACCAAAACGATTCTCCTCTCCGGCCAGTACAGACCACCAAAATGTAACAGTATTAATTGTAACTGACTGTACTCCAGATTCCTATCTCGTGTTTCTTAGTATAATTAATGTACATAGAGAGTGACGATTCTAGTGATAAGATGTTATGATAACTAATCAGATGTATGGTGCGGTATTAAGGTCTTAATCCGGCTTCTGAATTGGATGAAATGAAAAAATTGTATAAATTCTGAAATTGGTATAAAATGTGTGTCTAAATGCTGTGTTAGCGGCAGATACGGCATAGCGCGAGTGATACTCAATGTATTACAAACGTGCATAGGCCACGGTAACCGCTTTACATCAGGTGGGTAATGTGTTTGTATGCCTCCAGAGGTTTTATAAAAACAAAACCGTTAAACCTTGTCTTCATCTCAAAATTTCTGTTTGTCCATTTTTTTTTTATATTTACGAGTATTTATTTCTTTTAGTTATATATTATTGTTCCCTATTTCTCTAATAAGTTTTCCTTTCTACCACAAATAATCTAACTAAAGATCAGAGGGCCATAATCAAAAAACCGGCCAAGTGCGAGTCGGACTCGCGCACGAAGGGTTCCGTGCAATTAACTATAAAAATCAAATCACGTTTGTTGTATGGGAGCCCCCTTAAATATTTGTTTTATTTTAATTTAATTATTTATTTTTAAAGTGATTATATAACTAAATATTCTGTGAATATCTCAAGCGTCTACCTGTTGCCGTTATCAATATGGAGCAAAAACGTGCAAAAAAAATCACGTTTGTTGTATGGGAGCCCCCTCAAATATTTATTTATTCTGTTTTTAGTATTTGTTGTTATAGCGGCAACAGAAATACATCATCTGTGAAAATTTCAACTGTCTAACTATCACGGTTCATGAGATACAGCCTGGTGACAGACGGATGGACGGACACACGGACAGCGGAGTCTCAGTAATAGGGTTCCGTTTTACCCCTTGGGTACGGAACCCTAAAAAAGGACGATGGTGTCCTAAATATCCGTTGGCTACGGTGATTGTTTACCATGAGGCAAGCCGAATGCTTGTTTGCCACCTTAGTGGTATAAAAAGTGAGGAAAACAGATATGAAATCATGTATATATGTTTACTTCGGCGAAAACAAAAAGCAGCTGAATCCCATTTGTAACAGTGGGCTGATATGTTCGCTAAAGTTGTAGGTACCATGTCTTAGTAGCGAAATATTAATAGAACAAGATATATATTTTTGTTATACCACTAAGGTGGAAAACGAGCATACATCCTGCCTGATGGTAAACAGTGCCGTAGCCTACGGACATTGTAACACCAGGGGTGTCACTCATGCGTTGCCCACCCTCTAAAAACCTCTTCTTCTTCTATTGAATGCAAAAATCTTAAAATAGCTTTCCTGAAAAATAACAAAGTTACAATTGGCTACTTGTTCTACCGAAGGTTCTGCAGTCGACAAGTGTGTTCATTACGACTCTTCTCATTTAATTCGACAGCACATTGTTTTGCAATAGAGCATAAGTTACGGTAACCACTTCACATAAGACGGTGTGGTTGTTTGCGATCAGATATAGTAGAAAACGAATGTTGATTTGCCTGTAAAGAATATGCTACAGACTCTTTTTACTATATGTTTCTTACACCGGAACAGTTCTACGTTAAGCTAATTAGCAGAGAAATTTCTGACAACTTGCATCGAAACGCCATAAAAGTATCTAGGCATAGACTACATAATATTGCCACACAACTGTAGACAATACGGCCATATATTACAGTTCTTATTAAATACGACAGCTGCATCATTATCCAGGAGATCGAACGTAACGTGGTTTAAAAAGGTAAACTGTCTGTACATTAATTTGTAATCGAGCCATAATGTCTTACCGGAGACAAATTAGTCTATGGATTGCAATTCAACAAGTTGTATGTGTCTTGATGGGAAGCTAAGAATTTTTATTTCGTGTAAAGTACCTTTGATCGGTTGCGTAACTATTTTTAGTGTCATATGTTTTTAAAATGTTTTTTGAAGTGAAAACTTCTTTAGCTGCGTTGTGCACTTTTTGGAATGAGTAAAAAATGTTAAACTCGCGTCAGGACACGTGACCCTGATGTAAGATTTTGGTGAGAATTAGAACATAAGTTCGCTGCAACGCTTAAACATTAGTTATCTTACCTCTAATTAAACAATTAAAACATGAAGCGCTAGATCATTCATAGGGCATTATTTTCTCGTGACCAAAACGTTATAAACGCCATGAAAAGCTTGGCGCTTACGTGTTTCGTTCAACATAGTTTATCAACATCGTTGTTTGGTCCGCATGTTCAAGTTTTCACTTCTGTTGGCACTCTCGGAGTGCAACCCGTTTTTTTTTTATACTACGTCGGGAGGCATATGAGCATACGGCCCACCTGATGTAAAGCGGGTACCGTAGCCTATTAACGCTTGAGATATATTAAGTTACACTGGCTCGATGTCTCCTCTGCTGCTTACACAGCAACTCCTTGGGAGCTTACTGGTGGTCTCACTCACACGCAGGAATACCACAACCCTTCAGGGAGTTGTTATTTGCCTGCGGTTTTCTGTGAGGTGGAGGTACATCCCAGACGGGCTGTTTTGATGCGCCCTACCTCTCTTAAAACATCCGGACCAAGACAAACAGACATATTCATGCACACTAATGTTTGCCTTGTGTGGGAATCGAACCCACGAGCGTTGGTGTCAAAGTCGCGTCATTCACGATTGAGCCACCGAGCTCGTCACAGACTGCTAATGTTTTTTCTGGTATTTACATAAATTTTGGTAATTTCGGTTCGGTTCTCTCTGCCTACCCCGCAAGGGACTTGGCGTGAAGATATACATACATAAATTTTGAGGGTTCTGGGATCCAAGTACAAGAACCAGATTCTATTATTCCAATGTTTATAGCATTTCTTTTTCTATATTAAATGGGTAGTAATTTTTAAATATATGTGTTTCTACTGCGTATCTCTCGATTTTTGTATGTTTTTTACAGAACATTTCACAAGCTTGCTTATTAAAATTTAGATTGCGTACTGTTAGACTATCCTATTCTATCTACAATTTAGAAGTATTCGTAGAAGAAACAGTGTCTTCCATTACCTACATAATATACATTTTGACGCGACTTTGACACTAACACTCGTGGGTTCGATTCCCACACGGGTCAAACATTTGTGTGCATGAACATGTCTGTTTGTCTTGGTCTAGATGTTTTAAGACAGGTAGGGCGCATTAAAGTAGCCCGTCTGGGGTACTTCTCCAAGCGGGCTACTTTGATGCGCCCTACCTCCACCTCGCTGGAAACCGCAGCCAAATGACAACTCCCTAGAGGGTTGTTGTGTTCATGCGTGTGAGTGAGGCCACCAGTAAGCTCCTAAGGAGTTGCTGCTGTGATAGCATCGCGCGAGTGATAGTTAATGTATTACTAGTGTTCATAGGCTACAGTAACGCCTTTACATCACGTTGGCCGTATGCTTGAATACCTTCCGACGTTGTTATTAAAAAATTACCTTACATTTTGGCGATGGATTCCTTTACTTCTTTATAACCGACATATTTCTAGCTATAAACGTATGTATACAAAGCTTTTATTTTTGGTCATACAGGCTTTAAAAATAACCTAGAAATAACAATCTAAAGCAATTACTAGAATTCGCATGAATATGGTCAATAAATCACAAACGGTATTAGGCAATTTTTCTTTATTAAAATGCACTATAATGATAACTGTGTTGTTTAGTCTTATTGAAAAATATCGTATCGATGAAAAACGATATTATACATATATAGTATATATGTATGCCTGATACTTGCATTGACTTAGAAACATTTGCGCCATTTTCACTGTCAATAAATAAATTATTACGCAACCGAACTGTCAATATGAATTCATCAAATAATTCAAAATGGCGGATAGTAGACACGCGACATGGCCGCGATTACCGATTTTATACGGCTAATAATGATGTTTCAATGAAATGGATTAACATTTTGATTGTATGAATTATCACAAAGGATTTATTTGAGAGTTGTTTTTTTTTCATAATGTTGTCAGTGCTTTTTATCTTTTCCGATAACTATTAACAATAGAATTCATGTGCATTTGCATTATTCTAAACAAAGAATCGTCTTCATAGCGTTATCCCGTTTGCTAGTCCATTAAGATTGGTGATCAAATACCTAAGCCTAAGGATTTGGCGAAGATATTGATTGTAACATGGAGCGAATGCCGTCAGACCCTCACAACCCCGAGAGAAAATCAAACCTATCTTACGTGTGGCTACACGTTTTTCGAAACATAATTTCTTAGACATGTTGGTGTCCTCGCGATGTTTTCGTTCACCAACGAGCAAGTGATAATTACATATAGGTATGTATGTACAGGAAAACACGAATTTCGTGTGTGTATTAATTATCACTGCGATATAGCTACCTAATATCTAGTTTTAGTAGCCATATTGACTTTTACATATACATCGATGCTTTTACACCAATTTTGCACTTATATGGAAATATGGGGCTGGACCTTATTTCAGCTTTATACTGACAAATTACCTATATAGTTTTAGGGTAAAAAACTGTTTAGTAGAAAATGATGCCAATAATAATTGAAATTAAAAAGTGTATGTTTACACATTATGTAGGCACTATAAATTTTGCCATATGACATATTACAATATGTAATTACACAAATTGACACATCATGCTATACGCCTATGTGACTTGTAGTAGTAAAGGTAAGTTTTGAATGGTTTTGTATAGCTTCATATGACCCCGTGTATACTTGATTCCGAGAGAAACTATGCTTGTTTGGCAGACTTCTACGTATAAAACGGAACGTACCTATATCTGCTATATACTTACAAAGAGCAAACAGAAGCAAATAACGAAGTAAATTTGTGGCAGTTTCAATTATTTTAATGTATTAATATAATATAACATTTGTGGTTAAAAAACTAAGGGGTATGGTTACATTATGAAAGAACATAGTGGAAAAATTTATAAATTTAGGTTTCATTTAGATAAACTTCCAATGGTAGGAAAACTCACAAAACAACAAAAATCGTGTCAAACAATGTTGTAAGATCACGATAGACGTAAAAAAAGCATTAATTAATAGATACAATAATACGAAGCAATCGCGTGCGCACTTTACGATCAAAAATAACGAATTAGCTACGGTCCATACGAATTTTTATTAAAACCGCTATCCGAGCCGGTTTCAACCAGGGTTGCCAGCTATTTACAAGAAATAAAATATGTCTGATTTCAGTGAAGGTAAATAACAAAGGCAACATAATAAAGACGTACCATAATTAAGAAATATAAACAATTTAAATATATAATTAGAGGATTAATATTAGTATCAAAGATAGTAAATGAAATTTGAGTAAAATAGATTTAGTACTCTACGTTATATGATCACTGACAACCCTAATTTCAACGTTGTTTTTTCGTCCCACCCGATTGTAAATTGGAAAATTTAGACGAGAAATTTGTGATTGCACACAGTTATGTTGAGGTTTTTCGGGAATGTTGTTTGATTTACGGCCCACGCGTTTAGGTGTGTTCCGTTATTCATAATTTGATTCTGAATACAAAATCGACGATTTTTTAATTCTTTTCAGAACGTTAATGAAGACAATATGAATCGGAATTAAAAAATGTATAAGCTTTATTATTTCCATATTGCATGCATCCGTAGTGTCATGTAAAATAAAAATACTCTTATTTTCGTATGTTGCAACGGTTATTTTCAAACTATGCAATAGACGCATAAAATATAGGATTTATGTAACTTCTAGATCGATCTAGACATGGATACATCTTATCGACTGGCAAATGACACTGTGCAAGTAAAAATAATAAAACAAAAGCATTTGCAGCTTACAGCAGATGACAATTCTTTACATGGTTGTTATTCCTACGTTTGAGTAACGGACCCTGAGCTCCGAAGCTAAAGCATAGGACGCCACCAGGATTAACGCTCAGATGATGATGACGATGATTCTTACGATTGAGTTAGTTAATTAAAGATTAGCTTTGTTGTAGTTAAGATAATATTGAACGACTTACATGGCAAACTGTCGCTTTGAAAGTGAAACTAAAGACATCTGTAGTGGTATTTATTTACATTCATAAACGGATTCGAAAAGTAATCTATCAAAATGTACAGAATTCTACTTTCTTTTACTTTACGGTAGGCAGAGAGAACCGAGCGCCATGACTGGATCCTTCCAAACCTCACTCGCTTCTCTAACATTCTGTTATTATGCACGCTCGCCGGTTTCTAAGGCTCCTGACATCACCTACTGATAAAACACGATCAATTTGGTCATGCTAGGTAAGTCTTGGACTATATCTTTTCTAAAGTAATGAAATCGGAAATCATGCATTTTCAGTAACACCATTCCTATATGAATTCTATATGTTTGTCTGTGCATTTGTCCGCGCGTTTGTCTGTGTGTTTGTCTGTCGCTTTTTTTCGAATATTCGAATTTTGAGTTCGGACTTCAGATTCGGATTCAGCATAAAAAAGTAGAATAGGAATGTTCAGGAACACCGTTCCTATCTCTTAAGGAACATGGTCAAAATGGCCGACAAATTAAAAAAAATGAATTGTTACATAATTGACGAGCCAGGTGTTCACCTGGCAATACAAGCGTGCGCATTCTCAACTGGTTTTGTTTGTTTTGGATACTATGTAGTTCTCTGGGACTCAATGTACTTATTTTTAAGTTTATTTCCGTTGTTTCCCCATTTTTAACAAATGAATTAATAACATATGTTGATATTGTATAGTTCTTGTATATCCTTATTCCACATAAGGAATAAAAATCTCTACTACTATTACTACTACACTAACCCTAACTCATCGCACTGCAGAGACACAGGTCTCCCTTCGATAGAGCATATTTAGAGCATATTCTATCACGCTGCTCAACTGCGAATTGGTGATGGCCAGCGTTTTCAAGCCGCCCGAAGGCCACTGGCTTAACGAATGTCATCTATCGACGTAAGTCGAGATCAACGGCTTAACGTTACCCTCCGAAGCATGGTACGAGATAGACAAACTCATCCATAGATAGGTTAGAATGATACGCGCAACCACGCCGTCGAATGTCCAAACCAAATATATAATACTACCAAAATATAAATCAACAACATGTTATTATCAGAGGCACGTGTTATTATCACATCACGTAGTTCAAAAGAAAATACTGTTATTTTGTTAACATGAGCTCCAGACAACGCTTGTTGTAAAATATCAGGTTATTTTTTCGGAATTGATGTGGTAACGGAGCAGAAATACGTTGATATGTTAATTAACTTTAATCCCTACTTAAAGTCCTGTCATGTATCTAGCCAAAAAGTATTGCAAGTAACAAAATTGAAACCTTCTAAAATGGATTAGAAAAAAAAATGTCGATGTTGAATCAGTAACGATGTAAACGCAACGAGTTGTAATTTGCGTTTTATTGCAATCGGCTCAAGGTGAACCGATGCGTCACTGCCACAGCACTCAAGCGCGGAGACCGCGCTACGTACTAAGTGAAGTTTTAAGAACATTTTATACACACCGCTCTATCTCTCAAGTATCTTTACATCTGCGTCATATTTAATACTTCCTACGATTAGCTCGTATAAAACCTCATAATTCTACCACTTAGCTCAATGTGTGGTAGAATACTTTTATTACACTAAGTGTGACGAAGTTAAAATAGGGGTAGTTTTGTCTGGTACGAGTATATTGTATGTCCGATACATTTTTTCATCTTGTTAGCGTTATCCCGTTTTGTAATCCATTAGGATTGGCAGGGTCCGTTATTCAAGCCTCAAGACTTTGCCAATATACTATTGTTTACATGAAACGACTGCCTTCAGAGCGACCAAACCGTCCTCCGCAACCTAGAGAGAAAAACCAGACTTTTCTTAGGTAAGGTCACACGTCTTACGAAATATTTCTTGAACGTGCGAGTTTCCTCCCAATGATTTCCGATCTATCTCCAAACATCTAAAACAAGAGAAAGAGATATCAAATGACTAGTACCTATTCATCCTACAGATAACACGGGTTATATATATGATATTACAATTACATTTACAGTAGATGTAAAATGAAGGATGTAGGAGCCGAGGAAGACCAAGACTAACCTACCATGACCAAATTGGTCGTGTTTTATCAGAAGGTGATGTCAGGAGCCTTAGGAACCAGCGAGCGTGCATGAAAAGAGCTATGTATCTGAAAGAAGCGAGTGAAGTGTGTAAGGACCCCGTCTTATGGCGCTCGGTTCCCTCTGCCTACCCCGCAAGGGACCTGGCGTGAAGATATACATACATACAGATTTACAGTAGACTCGTAAATTGCCATAAACATGGAATAGAAATCATCCAATTCCAGTAACATTGATATAAAATTAAAATCCTTGATACCGCAAGCGCAAATAATGTTAACACGCATGTTATGAATGTATGTAGTATAATTTATAGATAGTGTCTTAATTAATTTATATGCTCATACATTACTAACATAATAGTAATAATTTAATACCAATAGAAACATTACATACTTACTTACCAACATACATTTGTATCTACATTCATTAAGAAACCCCGACTAGAAATTGCACAATGAGGCAAAAACGATGCTTGCGAGTTTCCTCTGTGTTTTGTCACCACGTAACACAAAGTGACATTTGTAGCTGTCAGTTTGACATTTTCATAGAGATTACTTTTTTATTTTTCTTATCGGATCAGTGGATCGTGTGACGGTTAACAGACATTTTACTAATCGCAAAATAAACGAAACCTATTTAAATGTTTTTTTAAGCTAAGATATAACTGCGACTTCACTCGTGTCATTATTATGAAGTAAACTGCATTTTATACCAGTATAATTAAATATTATTAAGGATGTGCATTAATATTGTCAATGCCCAGAAGAAAAAACATAGGTAATACTATATTATATTACGTAAGAGTAACTTTTCACCAACGAAGATTTACATTCAAAAGACTATTGCATTTTATAGCATTATCTGACAAGCTTAACAAAACTATTCACGTACACGACCACTGATCCGCATCGAAGGGGACCATGGGAAGTATGGGAACATATTAGACCCTATAAATAATTGGTACCCCATAAAATACCATTAAGTATGCATTAAAGACGGAGGCACAATGCTTCACTGACCACTGTTGGTTCAAATCGTATTATTACATAACAATAGGCTATCTAAATAGTGCTTAGCAGTTGACAAAAAAAGGTTTATTGTATCTACATGCTTAGTATAAACACTCCATCAAATCAGAAAAATACAATTTGACAGATGATTGTAACTCTTCTTCTTTAAATTTCGGCAGCGCATCTTTCCCTAAAAAATTCAAAGTATTTTTTTATGTGAATACGAGCACAAACGACTATGAGTTCGACACAATATTTTGTAGATTTTAGGGTCGGCAACACACGAGTGTTGCAAATGTCCATAGGCTACGGTGACTGTTTACCATCAGGCAGGCCGTATGCTTGATTTTAGACCTTAGTGTAGTTGACCTTAGTGATATAAAAGAAAGGACGAAGGCTCGTTCATCTATAGGTGAAATACTATAAATCGAAGGGTGATATATCAAGAAATCGATAAAATATTCAGCGAAGTGTCGAAAATAGTTAACTATCTTTTTGTATCACTTCTCCAATTGGGTAGCTACTGCACCCTATCTCTCTCAATTCTTCAGCATATGTGTATGCCTCTCTATTTATGTAAGTCCTATATTCTCGTATGTACTGAACTCCTGAGGGATGGATTTTGATGAATATTGAGTGATGAAATGGGACTAGAATTGCGCTGCAATCGGGTTTTAATTTATACATTTTTTTAATTTTTTGGCACGGCACCATCTTCCGGGTGCGCTAGTTAGATATACGTTTCTATATAATTTCAGTGAAAAAATATTTATATGAAAAAAATAACCATACATATACCCGTACTGTTAGTATGAATGAAGTCCTCAGCTAGGCACGCTATTGGTCAATAATTTTTAATAAAAATTTACATCAATTAGTTGATACTAAACATTATTATTACGAGCCGATGAGTAATCAACGCACACAAACAAACAAACATGAAAAAAAATAAACAAAACGGTTTGACCTGACACGACCCGTGGAGGCGCCGCCGAGAGGCCAATCTAAAAGCTCAAGACAAAGATAGACACAAAGATTGTATTAGAACAAAAGAGACAACGCTATGTAGTAATTAACACAAAGAGCTTGCCGAAAAGGGTGTTTTTAACTCTTGGGATCATTTGTTTTGAAGCTCAAACATTTCGGGTTAGACCGGTGAGAAATTGGATAGTAAATGTAACATAGACCAATTAGTTTTTAGAAAAAACCATAAACTTGTTCGTGATTTTGTATCGGAGCTTTATTAGGAAGTTTATTTTTTGTAGTGTAAACCTTGCTCTTGTAGAAAAGGCATGATCTGGTTGCTTCGGACATGTAGAAAGAACGCACAATAAAATAATGATGAAACAGTACAGGTTTAGAGAGGTAGGGCAAAGACTAGTACACATAGACGTCTTTGAGGTGTCTCCACCTCACAGAAAACCGCAGCCAAATAACAACTCCCTGGAGGGTTGCTGTGTTCCTGCGAGTGAGTGAGGTCGCCAGTAAGCTCCTACGGAGTTGCTGTACCTACTAGCAGCAGAGGCGGTATCATGCGAGTGATACTTAATGTAATGCGAGCGATAATAGGCTACTGTGACCACATTCCATCAGGTAGGCCGTATGCTTGCATGCCTCCCGATGCAGTATAAAAAAAAAATACCGCCTAGGCGTGGAACATCAAAACACAAGGTCAGGTTTTATCAGAACGTGAAGTCAGGAGCCCTAGGAACCGAAGAGTTTGCATGAAAAGAGCTTTAATGATAAAGAAGCGAATGAGGTGTGTAAGGACCGCATCCTTCGGCGCTCGGTTCTCTCTGCCTACCCCACATGGGGCCTAGCATAAAGATATACATTCAAATTATATTTTTTTATGTGCCGTCGGAAGCTGATATTAAGTAGTCACCGTATCCCATGAACATTTGCAATACAGGAAGTATTGTTCGCACGTTATCACTGCCGCTGCTAATACCGCACTTCCTTAGGCGATTAACCCTAATCACTCGTAGGAGCAAAACGGCCCTCCAGAGAGTTGTTATTTGGCTGTGGTTTTCTGTATGATAAAGGTGATTCCCCAGTTGAACTGCTACGAAGTGCCTCTCATAAAAAATTCAGACAAACATATATTCGTACACTTTGTGTGTACGAATATACAATATACGATACGATAATGTTACTTCTGTGTGGATTCAAGTTACTACTACTGGGTACTATTATAACTTCCCGCCAAATCCCTTGCGGGGTAGATAGAGAGATCCGAGCGCCACGTGACTCGATCCTTATACACATCACTCGCTTCTTTAACATTAATTGCTCTACTCATGCACGCTCGCCGGTTTCTAAAGCTCCTGACATCACCTGATAGAACACGATCAATTTGGTCATGGTAGGTTAGTCTTGATCTTCCTCTGCTCCTACATCCATCTACTTTTGCGTTTTATATCTGTTTCGTAATTCTTTCTGGTTGCATTATTTCCGCATGTCCGAACCAACGGAGCAATATTTTAACAACAACAATAACTTGGAAACAAGCCTTGGTGTTAAAGCATCATTGCTAATCACTCAGCCATCGTGTCGTCCAAATCTCCTTGTAATCAAAGAAGTATCTCTCGCGTTGTTTCTCTCTCGTTGTTGCTCTCAAGTCTAACTTCCTAATTAGCCGTTGGATTCTACTTCAACATCTTGTACCAAAAGTTGGTTGTGCAACAAAAAAATTGGAAATCTTTACATTTTGGTTCCGACACCCAGAATATATTCAACAAATACCTTCGCAATATAATCGACTGTGAAAGATTGACATAAGAAAGTTGTGTATATTGCGATCCACCATCTATTTATCATCTTTAGTTGTAACATAGTACCTAGGCCGAGGTTCGTCGGGCGATTTCTTTTGTTTTGTTTTGTATAATCGCATTATTTCAGGAAAGATACCTATCTAGCTAAAGTTAAAAAGCAAAGCTTACCTAAATACACAATTTGAACCAAACCCTTTCCGAGATACTCGTATACAAAAATTTCTAGTTTAAAGTAACAAAATTATGTTTTTTTGTAATTTCGTCTAGCCCCCTGTTTAATAAAATTATAACTATTTTTGGATCAAATATTTTTCATGCCCATAGAATGAGAAGTTAATATAATAATCAGCTGTAACAGATAGAAAGAGAAACCCCTTTCAAAGATTTCTTTCATTTTAATGAACCCTGAAAATGTTTTTCCACGGCCTAAGAAATGTGTTGTCAGTTTAACGCACCCATTTTTATTTAATTTTACTTCACCGCATAGATCAATTGCATCGTGATGTTTATAATTTCGGCTAGCCTTTTATGTAATAAAATTATATTATTGATTTTTAAAATCTATAGTTAATTTCATGAGAGATTTAAATTCAAGACAAAAAGACAATTTAAAGAGAATGAGTAGTTAATAAAATAATCAGATAAAAAGAGCCTTACAAAGAACTTCTTTTGTCATTTTGATGAACGCTGAAAATGCTTTTTCCACGGCCTAAGAATTGTGTTACCAGTTAAGCGCGCCAATTTTAATTTAATTTTACTTCACCGCAAAGATCAAAAGTCCTACTAACCAGCAATGTCACATGCCCTTAGAAGCCGGTATCTCGATCTCTCAGATCAGTTCATTGGTTCAATTGACCGTGGAGACCAAATTGTTTTACAGAACTCTTCGATGACCCCGACTGACCCCGTGGGAGTGGTTGATTTTAGAAAAACTTCAAAACCGTTATGGTCGGATGGTTATAAACATTACGTGTAATGATATATTTAGTGTTCTAACTTCATGCCTTCTAAAAAAAATCTCTTATTTTTTTATGACGTCAGTGCACAAGCTAACGATCCATCTGATGTGAAGTTATAACTATAGCTTATATCGTATCGCTCGTGTTCCTGCTGCTAACTCATAACTCTTCTGGAGTGGAATGAAGTTTACTGGTAAGCTCAGTAAACGGCAACATTTTTTTAAAACTTTGTAAGTAATTCATTTTTTTGTGTGGTGAGTATGGACCCGGTGGCACTCGGTTCTCTCTATCTACCCTAAAGGGCCCTGTCTAAATATATAGAGTAATAGTTAATGGTATATTTAACGATGTATATCGGTACCACCACCTCAGAAAAAACCGCAGCCAAATAACAACTCTCTTGAGAGTTGTTGCGTTCCTGCGATTGAGTGAGATTGCCAGCAAGCTCCTGAGAAGTTACTATGTTAGCAGCAGATACTTAACGTATTGCAAATGTTCATAGGCTGTGTAACTGATTTACATCAGGTGGGCGGTATGTTTGTATGCCTCCCGACGTTGTATAAAATGGGAAGTCTTCGAAACTTCCCGAAATGTAAAGTGCCTCCTCTGCCATTTTGTTTTACGTTAATCCTACTTTTGTTATTGTTCCAGGCTAAGCAAGCGGCGACATACGAAACGAGGAGCGTAAATCCCTCAAAATTACCCGAATTCAATCCCCAAACAACAAACCCTCCACACTGAGTTTCACAGATCCCTTTGGGCCTCCCCAGTCTTCGGACGGGGGGGGCCCATCGACTCCCCAACCAGCTATGACCACCCAAGACGCATTAGACCATCAGCACCACCATTTAGGTGGCTCCCAGACCCCTCATGACATCTCAAACTCAACGAACTCCACACCAACAAACGTATCCTCAAAATCTGCATTCATTGAGCTTCAGCAGCATGGTTATGGTCCTTTCAAAGGGGGATATCAGCATCCCCACCATTTTGGAAGTCCTGGTGGTCAGCAGAATCCTCATGAAGCATCTGGTTTCCCCAGTCCAAGGTCGTTAGGGTATCCTTTCCCTCCAATGCACCAAAACACCTATGGATACCATTTAAGTTCTTACGCGCCTCAATGTGCAAGTCCGCCTAAAGACGGTAAGTTTAATTTAATTTTACATAGTATATATCTATAAGTACTTATCCAACAATTGGGATTAGATCTCTTTTTTATAAACCTGGTGGAGATGCGAAAGCGGTTTAATCTACACAACGACAACCTTTGCTACGGATCAAACTTCAAAATCACTTTTTGATTCAAATCTCTCGTGCAGTTCAGTTCCAAAGTTACGGAGAAGGTCAAGGCGTCCATAAAACTTGATGGAGGCAGTTCTACCCCTAATATGTGTGCTTCTGCCACCAATTAGTTCATGCGAATTATCACTGGACGATCCCCACATTTAATAGATACATGCCGTCGCTTGGGGTCATGCGCCAGAGGCGTGCTTGTTTGCGACCCCAGCCAACCAATTAGATTACAATTCTGGACCGAAAGCGCACCGATGTGAAAGTTAGGGCATCCACCTTCTTAAAAAAAGTAACCGGAGGCGATATGCTCCGATCCGCCCCCCGTCGATGCACGCCACCCACCACGCAGCGCCAATTCCCGCGGGTCGAGGAGAGCCGATTGAGTGACAAGATGAACGAGCTAATGGACGTAATGTCTGAGAGACGCTTAGATGCTTTGTGTGTGACAGAGACTAAACGCAAGGGGATCGACACCGATGATTTGCCTGGTGGAATAATGCCTATAGTCTGGAGTAGACTGGGACTGTCGTGCCATTGATAGTGTAGATTTACTCGTACTTTCCTCTCGCTTAGCCTCTGGTGTAAAATATTACTCTTTGGCAGGGTCTAGACTTCTTTGGTTTCGTATAAAACTGGGCATCACGCAAGTGTGCGAGTGTCTGGTTGCTGCGAACGCTCCCGTAAGCTCAGCGTGTGCCCAAAAACTTTTGGGAGTAGACATGTTTTGGGAGTCTGTGAGGGATGTTCAGGATTTAGCTGATTCCCTTCAACTAAATCAAAGAGTGAAAAAAATTATAATGAAAGACTGATTATGTGTGGAGATTTGAATGGGATGGGTTGGGACTAAACGAGACAGTTATGAAGCTGTTTTTCGTCCCTATGGAGATAAGAGAGTGAATGAAGTAGATAAGTCAATCCTAGATTTATGTATGGAACGAAACCTCCTCCTGTCGAATAGTTTATTTCATCACAAGGATATTCACATACGGAGATGGAATGACCAAAAAAGTGTGATTGATTTTATAGATAGACGTCTCCCAAATACTATAATGGATATAAAAGCCTTTAGAGGTCCCACTCTTGAAAAGGGCCATTACCTGGTGGTAATCCGACTTTTCAAGAAGTAGAGATAATAGCGAGTGCGTCGCTTACCTTTTGGAGATCACGAAAGGATAAAGAGTGAAAAATTGCAAAAGTGTAAGGAGAACGTATGTGCACCTGGTAAGCGTAAGACTTGCGAATGCAAGCCTCTCCGACTCAGATGTGGATGATTGCTAGAAAGTTCTGAAAGTAAGTATGGTGGATAGTGCAAAAGAAGCATGTAGATGCGCAAAGAGGTATAAAACGTTGAAAGGAGATGACTGGTGGGACGCGGAGGTTGAATCCTCGGTAGCATGAAAGAGGAAAGCGTAGCTGGAATATGTACCTATCATCTTATGAGAGAGAAGAAGAAAGAAAAGTCTATGCAAGAATGAAACCTGGTTTGGTGAAAGACAAGCGTGAAAGATAAATTATGAATGAAGAAGAGAGGCTGGCGAAAAACTTGAAAGAGGCAAATACCAAACTCTTTTGGAGAGTGGTAAAGAAATCTCGGGGTGGTTCGTTGGCATCCAAAAATAAAATCTAAAGCGGGTATCATTCTTGCTAACACTCAGGAAGTGTTAGAACGCTGGAAAGAATATTTTGGAGAAATGTATGCCTGTGTATGCCTCGGAAGTAGGCACTGAGAGTGAGTCTGATGCTCACTCCACGTGTGTGTCCGGCGGCAGCGTCCGATAAAGTTATAACTATGGATGAGATCGAATGGTCGATACGAAGCTTTAAAAATGGAAAGTCTGCGGGAATTGATATGATCACAGCTGAGATGATCAAACTAGGTGGCACTTACATCCGGGAAGCCTTCTGGTAAGCAATCTTTGCTGGAGAACTGGAAGGGTCACGGCGAACTGGAGACGCGCAGTCATCGAGCCCTTGTATAAAACAAGGGGTGACCTATCATGACCAAATTGATTGTGTTTTATTAGAAGTTGATATCAGGAGCCTTAGAAACCGGCGAGCGTGCATAAGGAGAACAATGAATGTTAGAGAAGCGAGTGAGCTTTGTAAGGATCGAGTCATGTTTCGCTCGATTCTCTCTGCCTACCCCGCAAGGAATTTGGCGTGAAGTTATAGATAGATAGATGCCGTCACTGCCATGGTTCCTCTGGTTTTCTCTGCAATTGTCCGTCACTTGGAATAGAATTTGCGTGCACACCATCGTTCTCTGGTCAGGTCTCTGGTCGTCTCTGCCAGAACAGCCATGGTATCGACGGCGCTACCTCTCTTTTACCCTATCCTTGGCAGTTGACTTAGTCTCTAGAGCTGAGTAGGTTAACAACGGGTGTGGATGTGTATCGATAACCAGAGGCCAAGTTTTACTTGGAAAGGGCATAAGACTTCGATCAACCTATTTTTCGTATTTGACAAAATGAATTAATACTTTCTTATAAAAAAAAGCAGGTCATCTTCCTAGTACTAATTAACCATCGATAGTAGTTACCATCGACAAAATATACGACCAATTTAAAAAACTCAAATATCTTTTCCAAAAAATTCCCGACACTCAATTACCCGCTATTATTTCACTTAAACTTCAATTACTTACGAAATTCGTCATTTTTTTCTATATCTAACCTAGAATTATCTGAAGGCGTTATGATCGGTTAAAATTACCCTTCGCTCTTATGGCAGAGGCGTCAAGAACTTATGATTACAATTGCGAGGTTTGACAATGGAAAAACTGTTTTTTGAATATTTTATTTCAATGGAGCTTATTGGAAAAAGGTTTGTGTTTTACACGGTACGATTCGATTCAGACTTTTTATTGCTTTATCTAGTGCCTACTGAACTACTTATTGAGTTTGATTGGTGGATGCACTTTTACTTAAAATACTTTATAGAGTCGTATCGCCTAATAGAATATAGTTCTGTAGGATAGCGTAACGTTTTGATCTATTAATTGGCCGGTATGAACTCTAGAAGACTACCATTTTTAAAATGATTGTCATAATCCTAAACAAAAATATGAGTTTCGTAATCGGTATAAATCATCTTTAACTTCAATAGTACATTAACATGTATGTGTGTATGTCCCTTCGTCTTTAATTTACCTATGTCTATTAATAACATCCGTTTGCATATTTTATATACATGTAGACATAAAAAATTAAAACCTAGATTTAAACTGCAAAGGATTTCCATAAAAGTTCGTTACAGTTTGGTAGGTAACGAATTATTAAACCTAGGTACCTTTATTGTTAAATAAATGAATACAACAGAAATCATCTCCAGTTTAACCCATACAGTTCCACTTATGTTTCAAGACTATCATCATGAAATTATAGTCTCACCAATACTGAATGATAAGAAATAAATGTGGAAGCAAAATTCCATGGAAACAAGTAAACGATTTATTCATAGACAAAAACAGTGACGTGTAAACGCACCTCTTATCGACAACGTCAAAACAATGTCTCGGATACACCACGCGACGGTTCACTTAATATTTAACCTGTCTCCTATGCCACTACAATTTAGCCCCTCGCGTGAATTTTTTAAGCCACCGCCTAACGGTTCGGCGTATGAAAGTTTTATGAAACGGAACGGCGAGTTTGGATTTAGACTTGGCGGGATTTTAATACAGTACACAAAGGGCACATAGGTACTTAGCTTGTAATATAGCTTTGTCTATGTTTTGTGCTACGTAGGGAGGCAAACAAGCGTACTGCTCGTCTGACGTGCGTAGCGGTTATTGATGTTGATGTTGTATATATGCTTTGGCACTTTCTGGAAATTCCACAAATACAGAGGTGTAAAGAATCCTCCAGGGAGTCGTTATTAAATCTTCTGTAAGAAACATGTTACTCTCCAAATCTAGTTGTTTATTAGATTATACATACCGCTATGCTATAATATTCTTTCGAACACACTTCACCAATTAGTAAATGAGACGAAAAAGGAGAAGTATTATTAAAATCAGGGGACTACGCGCATGAGAAGAGCATGAATGTTAAAGAAGCGAGTGTGGTGTGTAAGGATCGAATCACGTGGCGCTCGGATCTCTCTGTCTACCCTGCAAGGGATTTGACGTGAAGTTATAGATCAGGGGGAAAGAAGAATATTTATAAATACGAGTGATACTATTGGAGGGTTGTTGTCTTTCTTCAGATTTCTTCTTGAGATAACTAGGGCTAGAAATTGGCATGTAGGTAACTCCTCGTGTTGTGTCTGTAGACTACAAACTAAAGACTTCGTGTGTATATGTATATTATGTGTTTATAGATCCTAGATAGTTTTCATGACTAAACAAAATATATAGAATCTAGAAACACATAAATAAATAAGCAGTAACATTCATCTACATATTTATCACCAAGCGGTGAAGAAACACATCGTGAAGAAACCCGCAAGTCCAAGTATTTCGAAAGACGTCACCTAGCCCAAGAAAGATCTGGTTTTTTCTCTGGGTTGTGGAAGTCGACGGCAGTCGCTCCATAAAAATAACGGTATCTTCAGCAAATCATTGGCTTAGGTAGCGGACTCCGCGGATCCTAATGGATTAGGAAACGGGATAATGCTAAGACGATCTACCCGTATTTTCCCGCCAAGTTCCTTGCAGGCTAAGCGAAGAACATTTTCTATATAATGTTGGAAGACATGGCCCACCTAATTGACGAGTTCGGTGGCGCAGTGGTTAAACGCGCTGTTACGCTACTTTGACACCAACGCTCGTGGGTTCGATACCCATACAGGACAAACATTAGTGTGCATGAACATGTCTGTTTGTCTTGGTATTTTCTAAGTATAATAAGTACCTATGTATTTACAAAAAAAAATGTATTTACGTATGTTTATCAGTTGTCTAGTACCCATAACACAAGCTTTGCTTACTTTGGCGCTACATGGCGCTGTGTATTTTGTCCGACAATATTTATTATATTTATTATTGATTAATGTAAAGTGCTTATCGTAGAATATGATTGCTTGCACCGTACCGCTCGCTCGCTCGCCTCCGTAAGCAACCTCATTAATTCGCAGGCACTGAACAACCCTCCAGAGAATTGTTATTTCGCTGTGGTTTTCACAGGTTGAATACTTTATTAAGCGAGGTAGGGCGCGTCATAGCATCATATGAGGTGGAGGAACTTCCCCAGACGCTCGTCTGGGGAAGTTCCTCCACCTCATAGAAAACCGCAGCCAAATAATAACACCCTAGAGGATTGTTGTGTTCCTGCGTGTCAGTGATATCACCAGTAAGCTCCTAAGGAGTTCCGGTGTTAGCAGCAAAGGTGGCATCGCGCGAGTAATACTTAATATATTTGCAAGCGTTCATAGGCTACAGTGACCGCTTTACACCAGGTTGGCCGTATGCTCCCACGCCTTCCGACGTTGTACAAAAAAAAAATCTTCACCAACCCAGTCAGGTTGTGCCTATTATTTATAAATAGTTATTTTGCCTGCTCGACTATCATGTTTAAGTTTGGATATTCATTATAATCAGATCCACATCAACCCTTACTCATCCCCTTCCGGGGTCTCCCTTCAACTGAAGGTGTTTAGAGCATACTCCACCACGCGACTCAAATGCAGATTGGCCGAGGCCGAGGAGACTGGATAGATAAACCGATCCATAGACAAGCTGCAATCGACATCGCTTAACCTGCGTGTTCGCTCGGGATTAAGATCGGAATCTCAATTAAACATTATAATTAGATATTGTGCTTTATTTAGCTCAGAATATAATGACTTAGCTAGTTGAAAATGAAAAGGCCGCTTATTTTATTACTCATCTGACATGAAACTGAGGAAGGAAACGCCAACAAAACCTTACTTTTTTCACACCGTCAAATATTTCGTGTAAAGGATATCGACAGTGTAATTATATTCCACCGGCGTTGTTTTTCCTCTAAACCGACAGCGAAGGTCGACCAAGAGTTTCCCAAATATGTCTTGATTTCTAACGGCTTTCACGAAGTTTGAAGGCCGATGCTTTGGTAAATTGGAACGGTGTAGCGCATTGGCGGTATTTAAATACAGAAAAATAAATAAGGCAAAGGAAAAATGTATACACAGCTTTTTTTTTAATTATTTGTTAATTTATTACAATCCATATTGTTTATTACTAGATTGAAAGAATGAAACTATCGTAGTGTTACCCAACTGAGGCTCAGGAAACTCAACTGCAGAGCTTTCAAATCTTGGCCCTTTGCCCTCGGTTGGCTTCACTGCGGGTAGGAACGCTATGGATAACACGAAGTGATGCTAACATCACAACAAAGCAACAAGTTGATACATTTTTGGGAAGTAAAATACAAAGAAAATCAGACTTTACTTAGGTCAGGTCACACATCTTTTGAAATACCTATATTTTTTTAGATGTGCGGGTTAAAGAAGAGAGGTGTATAAGGACCGCGTCTTATGGCGCTCTGTTCTCCCTGCCTACCCCGCAACGGACCTGGCATGAAGGTATACATACATACGTACAACAACAAAACTGTATATCTAATTGAATATTAGTTTGCGTAAATAGATAATAAATGATGTTTTTCGTCGTACAGTGTGATGGTAAATGACGCATTTAGGTACCTATTCAGCGGATCAAACTGACGTTGTGTTACCAGAAAATATAAAAAAAGCTTGGTATGGTAGATTGAAGCGCCACCTACCATTTTTGAGTCTAAACTATACAGTGACCCACTAGAACACACACAGCGAATTTCATCAAATTCGGCCCTGTCATTAGGAAGACTTCAATGGCATACACGTGTACAGAAGAATTTATATATGTGATGATTTATCTGTCAGCAAACAAAAAATCTGTCATACATTTACGAGTTAAGTCTATATATCTATTTATAACGTCACGTTAAATCCCTTGCGGGGTAGGCAGAGCCAACCGAGCGCCACATGACTCGATCCTTACACACCTCACTGGCTTCGTTAAAATTCATTAACACTCTCTCTTCTCGTACACACTCGCCGGTTTCTAAGACTTCTGATAAAACACGATCAATTTAGTCATCGTAGGTACTTACATCTTGGCCTTCTTCGGCTGCTACATCCTTCGACTTACGCGTTGTATATTTGTTTTTCTCCTGTCCGTATATCTGTTGTTTTCTTTACTCCCGCATTATTTTTACATGTCCGAACCAACAGAGCATGCCTCTTCTTATTTTAACACCGACTTTCAGACCAACTCTGTTTCTAACATCATCATTGCGAATCCGGTCTACAAGTGTTACTGCTGTTCCTGTTACCGTTAGTGGGCTTCGAACCGAAGACCTTTGTATAAGATAGACCGTGCATACGGTGGGACCAAATATAACCATGATTTCGAATAGATTGCGTTTTTTCAACAAATACACGTATATAGATAACTTAAAACGTAAAATATTATCTAAATACATAATTGGTACATGTGATACAAATAGAGCCTTTTTCGAATTACCTGAAATAAATTTATATTTAAACAAAAATTACTCATTTAATATAATATATATTACTTAACAGAACTGAAGAGTGTTGGTGTATCAGTATTACCTATGGGACAGTTCTAAATTTACTGTAACTGCAGTTAAGGATGTATAATTTTTCGTTAATTCGATGGATTTTAAAGACCTTATTTGAATTAATTTAATAATAATAATATAATAATAATATATTTATTTCTTCTCACACAACTTACAATAATTTTACAAAAGATGGATATTTTATCTAAATAAGGAAAAATAATCCAAATTGAAAAACATTTAAAATATACCTAACCAAAATAAGCAACAACAATATTCTCTGAATTATGTGTGAGAAGCTGGCGCCCGAAGTAGGCTTTGAGAAGCCTGTAGTACAGGTCGCCAGGCTCCCACCTCTCGTTGATATGCTACAAGTATATACCCATTATATGCCGTGGGTGAGCAGAAAGCACATCCACTCGAAAATGCATACCAGGCAAGTACCTGTAACCTGTTGCATGAATGATGAAAAACTGAATCCTTATAATATATTTGTAATGTTGGTTAATTACTTGAAAATTCTAAATGACATTACCTATTAATTGAACTAAAGCTCCAAATGTCAAATCGCAATGTAATTACTATAATAACTAGTTTTAATTAAAATATACATTCCAAAATAGCAGTCAACTCTTAAATTATAATAAACAAATGGAATAAATTGTTCCAATTGTTGTGGCAATACCGATAAATTCTCAATCTAACTAGTATAAACCAGCTAAATTAAAATGAAGTATCAACGGACTTACATCTGTTAAATTTAAACACCTCTACAAGTTGGTTTACTATCTAATTGCTTCATTTATTCCTGATGCACTCTATTTGTTTCCATGTAAGGTTCGTTTTCATTTGATAATAGATGAAGTAGCAAAGGTAATTGCAATCCATATTGTACTTTATGAATGTTGGCGTATGGTTGATGTTCATTTTATTCGCGATGATGCGTAATAAATCTTTGTGAACAAGGGGGCTATATTAAATAATTGTTAGTAAATAACGGAGTTAATTTCATTTAATTGTGTAATGAGAGGGATCACTTTGATATACAGGCTAGTACATTCTATTTGACGGCAACGCATTTACATGGCGCATTGGTGTTATAGACTTGTCTCTAGAACTATGACGCATCCATACAATGAGACGACTCATTTAAGGAACGCATGCGTTGGTCGCTTGTATAAACTGTGCTTCACTAACTAAAGGCAATTAGGGGGAGATTCCCTAATAAAAAAAAATCCATTAGGTTCACCTGCAATTTCCATTCGCCTGGAATTTGCGATGGGTTGACACTTCGTGTTTTATCGAGACATGAGACGCTGCGTCTTCCTCCTATATCGTATATAGCAACATTTGGTGTTGGTGAAAAAGATATATTGGGCACAACTATCTAAATAAGTAATCGTCATTAACATCATCTCAGCCTGTATTCTTCCAGTGCTGAACATAGGTGTCCCCTCTAGAGTGCCATTTCATACTCATTCTGAGGCGGTTTTTGCCATAGTTGGCCACGCTTGGCAGGCGGGGTGGTAACCGCAGTAAATTATTTAAGTATATTAAAATAAGGGGATGCTGCTGTCCGTCTCCTGGATAATTCCCTTAGTTGCCTTTTACGACACCCACTTTACGGTTGAGATGGGATGGCCTATTCTTACGCCGAGGCCACACGGCTCTAACTGCAGTTTTTTAGAGTGAGAATGGTCCCCAGAAAGCTTCTAAGGAGTTGTGCGTTAGTAGTAGCACTGGAAAGCTATACTCCTTATGTTACTAGCTTTCAAAAACTATGACAATCGTCTCTCATTGGGTTACTGTTTGTTACCCCACGTAGTATAAAAAAAGGATACTAAATTAACCCTTGCACTTAAAAACCTTCTATTACTTTTAACCAATTACAAATTTGAATCATGCGCTTATTACGTAAAGTTCAAAATCAAATAAGAAGTTGGAAGCCAGTGTTGCTATCGCCATGTATGAGGCAAGACAGTCACGCAAACATTTTTTCGTATAAATGTTTTTGCCCCGTTGATTTGTGTGGGGAAAGACCTTGGGTTCAATTCTAGTTGTACTTTCTTTAAGATTGAGTTACGTTTATGAATCTTGTTGGCAAATATATAGTTCAATAAAAATGGCGTAAAGAGGTTTTTACGCATAAATAATATGAGCTGAGATATCCTTTTTTTATATCACTATATAGTGGTAAACACGCCCACCTGATAGTAAGTATTTGCAACACCAGACATCACTTGTGCGTTGGCGACCCAGTAAAAACCTATTCACGCCCTTTTTTGTAGAACCTCATGCTACACTCCCTAGGGAAAACCTAGACAAGTTTCGCAACCCAACGATTTTCGGATGTAAACTTTTCTGGAAGCACACAGTACGCGACCATTGTAATTGTGTGTTAGCGTCTAAATATGTCAGCAATTCTACTGACCTCTGGGAGAATACTACGCAAAATCTGTCTTTGCTGTGTTCGTGCTAACAGCCCATCACTTGATGGAAACGTTTGAAAGCCTTAAAAGTATTTTTATTTTAACATAAGCCTTCAATAAATCAGTCAGACAGTAAAATTGTGGACCAATTATGTAACTCTGACGTGGTTGCGACTCTTCAAGACAATATTACCGAAAAAAAAATCACAATAATTTAAATATTCCTACGACAAAGGCTAATTTTTTGATGGCAGCAAAAACATTATTACGTTAATATAACAATCAAATAAACAAGCCAGCCGTCAAACAAACAGAATTATGACAATTAAATAAACACAGTAAAGCTGGCACGTTATATGATGATTAAGTGGGAACAATTTGTCATTTCATTATGATTCGTGTTAAGTCTTTTATTGCTTTATTATTAGTTTGTGTGAGGTTGTGAGAAAATGTAGGCATAGACATAGTTATTTTTATTACGACTTCGAAAGGTTTTCAAGCCTACATAATATGCATTGGTCACCGTAGTGTTTGATTGCTCGCTGTGTAGGAAGTTTCGCGCGTTGCCAGCCCTGCTCTTCCACATAAATACTTCTACGCGTTTACTGTTCCGCGCCCTGTCTGAGTACGATATATTACGTTCTATAATAATATCATAATACAAATTCAATAGAATACAGGATTCAATCTGATGTTTCTAACACAGTTTTTAAAAACTCGTCAGGACGCTCCGAAAAAAGGAAGTACGGAACCCTCGGTCGACGATTCCTACTCACAATATTCTGGATTTTATTTATTCATAAATTACCTAAATAATTATTTCTCTGAAAATATTAATTTTCAAGTGGAATACGCAGAGAAAACCTAAAAATAAAATATTTAAAAAGGAACTGTTCAAGCTGGCCGCGTTATTTGTCATAGAGTAACTATTTTATATACGCTAGTTATCTATTTTGTTATTGTTATTGTTCTTTTAAGAGGTACATTATGTTACGCTATGACTGTTATGAATTTCTCAAATACCAAACTAATGTCACTTTTTGAGAGCTAATGAATTTACTCGGTCAACACTGGAAATGCTTCCATTAACTATCGCTCAACGCAGGCCTCTACACATAATCGTATCACGAAGAGACTGTTTTTTAAACGCACAAGATTGTCAAAATATTCGATTGATGTCCGATGGGCGTCAGTCGTCAATTACGTAACCATCGGCAATATGCATAATATTGCCGATGGTTACGTAATTGACGACCGATTACAACATGAACGACACGAAACGAACATCTGACATAAACGGAGTCATTGGAATTCGCTAATATAAAATAATATAAAACGTGACTGTAATGACATAAACAATGTAATGTACCATAATTCCTTCCTACCACCCTTCAAACAACTGTCCCTACTCGCTTGAGGCGACATACAAAAAAATATCTTTAATAATACGTTGCGCCTAGCACCGGAGCTTTTAATTATAACTTGGCTCGATTTTTAACGTTTTTCGAAGAAAAAGTGCGGCCCTGCTTGACCTACACGTGTTTTGTATCGTTGTCTAGAAAAGTTACATGTTTAGAATAATATTAGCTAAAACAGACTTCAAAATAATAAAAAGATATTAGTGACCACAAACGGCAAGCCCGTTTATATTAGCTAATATACTTGACAACTATCTTGACCGTTGGTCGATAGTTGGATTTAGATACAGAATGCTGTTCTTTAGAATGAAGAGTAATCTGTTGCTTTGCTTGACCACAGGTGCATAAATATTTGTTCCGCTGATGACATGTGCCCATTTTTGTACACATTTCCAACCTTTCCTACCTTCAAATGTATTTTTTTTATTAATATTCTATCTATCTATCTATATCTTCACATTAAGTATTTTACGGAGTAGGCAGAGCGAACCGTGCGCCACATGACTCGTTCCTTACATACTTAACTTGCTTCTTTATCATTCGTAGCTCATTTCATGCATCCTTGCTAAGGCTAGGGGCGCTGACACCACCTTCTGAAAACACATCGCTTCCTACGTCCTTCTACTTTAGCGGTGTTATTCTCTTGCATTTTTTCTACATATCCGAAACAATAGAGCATGCTTCTTTGCCCCTTCTTATCACCGGCGCTCTCTTTCAAACCAACTGTATTTTTCGTACATAGTCATTTCAGATTTGATCTAAAAACGTTAAGCCGCAGGTTATACGCAACCCTCGCAGCAATATATTAAATTGATTTATATTATAAAATAATACAATACTATACTACTATTCCAGAATATATAATAAATTGCCAGCAAATATTAGGAAGTATATTGTTATATTATAATTTAGAATGGTTAAAATTAAATTGTTTAACTAACTTAAATAAAAGTCGTTTTACACAATGAATCAATATTTGCAATGAATTCTTCTTCTTCTTAGTGTTATACCGTTTCCTAACCCGTTAGGATTGGCGGGGTCCGCTACCTAAGTCTAAGGATTTGGTGAAGATACCGATTTCTACATGGAGCGACTGCTGTCAGACCTCCGCAACCCAAAGGGAAAACTTTCGAAATAAAATTTCTTGGGATGTGTTGGTTTCCTCACAATGTTTTCCTTCACCGCCGAGCAAGTAATAATTACAAATATGTAAATAAATTCGAAAACATAAATTTAGTGGTACATGCCCTCGCCAGGATTCGAACCTTTTATTCACTAGGCCGGTTCTTTATCCTCTCGACTATTACTGCTCCTTAACATGCAATGAATTAAAAAATGTAATTTCATTATAAATATCTTTACACGAATCATTTTGTATACCTGTAAGCTAATTACAGCAGGAATAATATCTAATTAAAGACTTATAAAACCTGTAATTTATACTTCTGTTGTTTTAACTTAGTTTCAACACGGCATTTAAGAATAACTCCTCGATATTTCATGACAAAGATTGTCTATTCGAATTTCCCTTTCCATTTGCATTTTACAAGCCCTAAATAATTTTTTTTTTTTTGAGAAAGCGTAGTAACGAGACTGGCACCATGAGGGTAAACTACTTAGTTCACAACCAACTAAAGTCTCCTATGATTGTTTGCCATTGGACGTGGAATAAAACCATCGGGTAAGCGGAGAATCCATTTCCGCTTCGTTTGATATAATTCGCGAGTGACATCATAAAAATTACATTAAAACTACCGTTCTTGGATAACAGTTAATTGCTAAATACAGCATATGCCTATAGGTATTTGTTTTATTACCTCGTTATTAAGTTCATATAAACTGGTCCTGGACAGGTGACCGCCTGCCTTACTCAGCGCTAAAATCAAAATGTTGACAATTTTAAAAGATTCATATCTGATTGTTGGACTTTTTAATTGATTCGGATAACGACATGTACTTTTATTAATTACATAGCTTAATATTTTGTAGATTACTTTAAATAAGTTTCGGCCATTTAATTAGAAGTAGACATTATTTAAGAAACTGAAAGGGGCATAGTTAGTCTAACAGCAAAATCTTTAATAATGCTTATGTCCTTTACATATATTCTATAGTAAATCATGTATATATTACTACTAACTATTAATATATTTTTTCTGATATTTTTTCATATTTCTATATATTTCGCAGTTTTATTCAAATAATCCTAATATGTTTAGAAAATTTGTAGTTTGTGATCAGAGTCGCTTAAAGCTTCTTGGTGTTGGCTCCACAATCCGTTTGTTTAAAGGAATTTTCCACTATCGTCCTTCTCGGAGCATCTTGACTTCCGTTGGGGTCCGGACTCTCATTGAGGTCGTTTTTCTAATACACATGAAATATATACTTACGCTTGATAATGATCGAAGTGACGACTCAGTGCCAATAAAAAAAACTAAGAAGATTTTTAAATTTACATGCATTTTTGTTTTTCCTGTGCTAAACCGATGATAAAAACATTTTACGAAATCAATTTTGTACATGACTGCCCCTAAACGAGACTGAAGATCTAAACACGATTACCGAAAGGGTTCCTTAGGCAAAGTGTCGGACACACCTCCATACTCCACAGCTTTTTATGACGGAACCGGGAACCGCCTACATATCTTATCTAAACTCTCGTAATATTAATATTACTATCTACTTTTATCTTGGAATGAAATAATCATATATGATATCTTAAACAGATGTGTTGCTTAGAGCTATAATGCTTAGAGCAAGGATGTCTACCAAGCATGGTGGTCCGCTATCTTTCACCTTGCTGATTTTGGCAAATCGTTTTGAATTCTATCACTATAGCCAAACCGCGAGCTTTAAATCTCTGTCCATAACCGTGACTTTTAAACCCGTAGAACAGTTCGACGTGCAGGGTCGAAATCTACACCGAAAGTAATAGGAATTAGAATAGGACGTAACTACTATCTACTTTATTCTTAAAGTAAATTCTTCAAGGATAGGTATATACATAAAACGAATAGCTCTCTAGATATTTTGATTCCCATTTTGAGATTTTTTTTTAAATTTAGCCACCCTGGATACTAGTTACTAAACCAATTTAATTGCTTTAGTTCTACTATTTTTCTCCGGCTGCAGTGAGAGATCGCATCTTATTTATCAATTTGTAAATATGTAGCGCAAAATATATAGCGCAGTTTGTTATAAATTACTACTTGAAGTAACATAAAATTCAACGTTTCGGACAATGCTAATAACTGTCCGTTGACGTTTAGTCAATGATTCCACTAACGTTGTCCACTAATACATACAACACTAAATGTCACTAAGAAGAAGCAACACTTAAAAAGAGCATTGTATTATTAAAAATTTAGGAAAATAGAAAAATTCCCGCCAAAAACAATTTGAGATCTAAATGCTCAATGACGGTACATAATGTTTATTTACGACTTTATTGTGAAAAACAATATTACCTAATATTATTATTAAGTAAAAGCAATTAAAAACCATAATTTGATTCCCATACGACTATTCCGTAATAAAAACTGCGTTAAGAGTACATCAGTCTTTTGTGCATTTTTATTTCATTTTTGAGATGTGTATGAGCAACGAAGGGTTGTTACACGTTCAACTTAGTTCATTAGGTTTCATAATTCTAATTAATCATTGAAACAAATTAAAACAACTATTTATATACTGTGGTGAATTCTGTTGCATTCCCAATGCTCGTCATCATTTTGATATTTAATAACGACTTGATATATATTTGCAAGGATATAAAAATATATTAATACGCTACCAAATTCGAATTCCATACGTCAGAAGATGCTGGCGTCCGCTAATCAGTTCAACCAAATAAAACCAATATGATCTCTAACTACTACAAAGGATGTTGAATATTGGCTCTACCATAGAATGCGTGGTCGCTTGGTAAATTTTGTTAAATCTCATTCTTTAATTCGACCTCAGTTGGATCACGATTTACTTATACCATTATATAGAGAGGCAAACATGAATATAATCTATTGTTTGTGCATCTATATTAGCACTACTTATAACTTTCTACGTTGTCTATCACTTGTTCTATAGTTTTAAGTCTGCATTACCCCTAAGAAAGAAAGACATATATCTGTAATTAACAGTTGTTAAAATATTTATATTGACATTACGAAAGTAACTTCATCATACAATTGACTTGATGTCTCTATGTGGGTGGCGCAATATGTTCGATTCTTCGATTCATTTTTGTCACTCATCAGTTCCAGATTCCATCCATTTTTTTTTTCAGTATTCTTCTCCATCTGTATGCATCCACATTCGCCATCCACCTGGAGATTATCGCGTTACATATCTATACCATGCTAAGCGTTGCCCCCGCTTATTTTTTCTATACCGGCCCCACTTTCGTACTTCCTTTTAAATATTCATACTTAACTCCGTCTAATCCAGTCATATCATCCAGTCCATCAACATATATCTTAATATCTTAGTCTTAAGATTCTTGTAAGTCCGCCATCAATGCGTCCATTACTGTCAGGAAGAGTACTTAATGTTGATCCTTGGTGTGGGTCAACCAACATTGAACTTGTCAGTATTTCCAGCGACCGATTGGAAGTACTACATAGTAAATCCGGCGTTTAATATTTGTAGTACATTATATTATTTACATTACAGACATTATTTATAACGATGAAAAGATATATCTCGTGTATTTTATCCCTAAAAGAGACTCCTTCGAATAATGGAGAACTATTGACAAATGACGAGAATATAATAAAATTAGTCATATAAGTGTATGTTTACGTAAATAAATATTTAATCGGATGAGTGGGGAATAACCCGTGCCGGCAACAAGCCATCTCAACTTACTTGCATGGGCTATGTTGACGCGCGACAAAATTACAACATCAATTATTAATTTCTGAATAATCATGATAACCTGTTGTTGGACTTATTATAGTGTAGAATTATTAGACTAAGATGCCATCGCGCGATTTTGTTCTCACTTCATAATGAACTCTACTATAATGTACTAGCGTTCTATATCTTATTTAATGAGAATACCTATTAATTGTAGGTTATATTATAATTATAAGGGAGCAGTTTTATTTACACGGTAAGCTCACTTGTATAAGCAAAATATTCATACTAAGCGTAGCAAATATCAATTTTGGGACATAATTATACACTCTATTTGCCTTTTCACTTTATGACAAACACTAGTTATTGCGTTATTCATTTGATTTTTGTTTATTACTTAACGAAACTTAGTTACAGCCTTATTAAAAAAGAATCTACTTTGCCCAAACAAATTTTGTTATAATATTTTATTAAGTAATACTTACATTAATATTGTTTTATAAAAATAAATGCATGTGAAGTTAAAATTAATAACAGATAACCAAATTTGTAGCTGAAGAGGGCCCAGTGGAAAAAGTACCGACCTATTGACCAATTTGTCACCAGTTCGAATCCTGCTGATTACCACTAAATTCGTGTCTTCGGATTTATGTACATATTTGTAATTATCACTTGCTCGGCAGTGAAAGAATATATAGTAACGATACCCGCATATCCAAGAAATTATATTTAGATAGACGTGTTACCTAAGAAAGATTTGGCTTTCTCTCTGACTTGTAGAGGTCTAACGACAGTCGCTCCATGTGAAAATCAGTTCACCAATTCCGAATCCAAAAGACATTCACCAAAACGCGCTAGTTAAAACATTGTATGGCATTATTCGGATGCCTTGTTAGTGTAGATTGCATAAATTCGTGTCTACGAATACATTAAAATTTGAAGCCAGTCTTCTGTAATTCTATTACCTAGTGCAGGTAAATAAACTTTTTTCTCTTGGATGTCTTTTATAGATCTAATGTCTAATGAAGTAACATTATTCTTGTAGGATCTTGAACTATGTCTATAATATTTTATAATTAACTCGTATATGTTCTTGCAACAATATACTCTCAATTAATCTATAGATAATTGGGATTTTTATATTCACGTTCCATCGCTCTACTGTAACTATGACGTATGTCACAATATAGAGGTATATACTACTAGTAGGTTTTATACTACTTGTAGCTAGTGTATGAAGCAGTTACCGTAGTCTTTTGGCAATATAAGTTGTATCACTATGCTTTGCTACCCACACTGGTTAAGCACTTTAAAAGGAACTTCCTCGTGATTTCACTCACTTCACAAACACAAACAACCGCTAGGAAATTGACATTAACTGAGATCTTCTGTAAATAGGTAGGTACTTTCCGGCGCCTTGCTTCTTCTTAAATATAGCTGTGCTCAAGCCCCCTCTTGCCAGTCTTATTTGCTGTTCAGCCATTGCTGATTTGACTATGCTACTCGGCCACTAACACCAATCGGCACCCATCTACCAACTACTTTCCTGGATGCATTCCTAAGCCGTCGCTGTCATGCCTGTTCTGGTTGTTTACCCGCTTTTAAATCCTGGTTTACTTTGAGACTGCGGAAAGCAGGCAGGTTGTGGTTTGTCTGGTATTATGGGGACTAGACATCAGCACTATGCTAATTTAATCTTTTCTACTGCTACAAAGAAGAGACATATATTGTGTACAGGGATGTGCGGGCTCGAGATGGGCTTTACTATTTAGAAAAATACTAATTAAAAAGCATTCTGTTTACATCCTCTATACAAGGCCAAATTTACTTTTAATTATTGGAGTTTTTACGAATGTCCTTGCTCATAATCACCAACTTCATCAGTGTTACTGTACGGTCCACTATCTTAATTTAAAAATATGCATAGTTGCTCTCCCGCAAACCAACTAGTGGCAGACACCGCATTCTCTAAGAACAAACTGCGTGTAAATTTGTCTTCAAATTTGAGTTCCCAAGATTGCACCTTAATCTAATATCTTTATTCTATTATGTATTATATAACTTCTATATCTTATACTTTATATAACTTCTATCACATCTGGTTCTTGAAGCTCCTGAAAAGTTGCTGAGTTAACAGTGGCGATAAAAATATGCAAGAGAGCAAGCGTCTACATACATTTTTGCTATCCAACGTATTATAAATGAAGTTTTAAGAGATGTACGGCAAAGCAGCCCTACTGGGGAAAGTACCTCCGCCACAGGAAAATGCAGCCAAATAACAACTCCCTAGAGGGTTGTTGTGTTCCTGCGTGTGAGTGAGGTCACCAATAAGCTCCCATGGAGTTGCTGTGTTAGCAGCAGAGGTAGCATCGCGCGAATGATACTTGTGTGTTATCTTCAGAGTATGTATTACTATAACACAAATCTATTGTCAAAATTTAAATGCGACAAAATAATCGCATCATGTCGCGCGTTTACACTTCTCCGTGGTTTTTAAAAACCGTTTTTGTTAAGGTGGAGAGAGTTTTATTGTTTTTTAGTTGGCCGTTTCATCCTCGATTTTCGGTAGGCGGCCCGCATGGGCGGGGAGCGGTTCGCCGTGACGGTTGTTCTACGAAGATTTTTGTTATTATTTTCGTATGTTGGCAGTATAAACTAGAGTCCAGTTATTTTATAATAAGTGTTTGTAGATAACCTTAAGTTTGCTATGCGGGAAAGCTAGTATTTTTTGTTAGCCATGTAGTACATTATTTTCTTACTATTTTTAATGATGAAATAAGACGAATTGAGGAGTTTTAATGATAAAGTTTCTACCTCTAGTATTATTCGTTGTTGTATACATCAGAAGCCCTGAATGCTACCTATTGTATTATGTCAAGTTACAATATTATATTAAGGAGATGAAAAGAATCAATTAAATCATGCTGTATTATTATGAAATGAAGGTTAGTTATAGAAAGTTATAGTTATGAACAAACAAACGTTTGTTCTACGTTACAAAAATTAGTAAAGTTTGATAAATTTGACTAATTAATGTTTCAATCGATCGACATTTCAACAAGTCTACAGTCTTTATCGTTTGTAAACGAATTTTTTTTTCACGGAACTATTAGCTTTGTGCTAAAGTCTATTTAGCTATAAAGAAAATAGAAAATCGTGCAATTCGTAACAAAGATATCGGCGATTTGAAACGTTGCAGGTCATTTGACTTACAAAATAATGACTTCTTATTACTGCCTTACTCCCAAGTTCAAAGATTTTTCTCTTCTCTTCGATAAAGCTTAAGCTCTTAACCGTGTCATTTGGAAACTCAAATACACTTGAGATGTATACTATAGAATAATATCTTCATTAAGTAAGAATGCCACTACTAAAGAATAAGAAGAAGTTGTCCGACTTAGAATAGGAAATTAATACCTGTTCCAAACTACGTCCCATCTCCTGGTATAGCCTCCGTATGCAACATCCGACGACTCTGACGGGATTTATTAAAGAAGCATGCGAAATAATTTAATTTTTAATGATTTCCGTTTAGATTCGTTTAGTTCCGCATTATTTTATTAAAGTGTGAGTGGTATTAAAACAAACTATCGATACATAAAAACATCTCTACCATCGACAAACGCTCAGGACATCTCTACCGTCAATGGGTGTGGCCGCACCTCGGGGCCTGCATTGTTTTGTCTGTCTGTCAGGGCGCCGACATACATACATACATACATGTATGGGACATGGGAAGTGCTTCTTAGAACGTGTTCTGTTCTGTAAAATGTTGGTAATCAGATTTGTATTGTGAAGGAAAAAGTTATTTTTAATAATAAGACAGAATTCGTTGTAGAAAAAACTTATGAAAAAAGGGAAGAACTACATACTTTTTGCTAAATACGAGTTGAAAACGTTTTTTTATATAATGGTATAATACATAACAATTCATACCAGACCTACATAAAACGCCTAAAATTTAAAATGTTTTACTCAATAACTCTCAAAAGTAATTTTAGAAGTAAAGATTTGGCGTAAATTCAAGCAAAGCTACAAACTCTCCCCTGTCAACCTCTTTAAAAACTTACTTATTACTTTAAATGGGTATATATCATTAATCTGTGGTTCAAACTACAATATCAAAGCTTTATTTAATCTGTATTTTTTAAATTCTGGGAAAATCTTTACTCTATACGCTAATACCTAACAAACTGGAAACTAATCTTCTTTCGAAAATTGTTATTTTGATATCGGTTAACGGTTTATGACGAAATGAAAACTATTCATGACGTCTCACGAAATATTTTATTTTGAATTTTACTAAAACAGGCTGTTTTGAAAAATTTTAAGAGGTGGTGGTTGAAAAGAACATTTTCTATTCAACGATCAATTTAGACTTCACGCAATCTCTATAATACACAAAAAGAAGAAAGTAAACTTGCTAATGCAAATAATCCGGCGTTAATGTACTATATATAAATATAAACTTTCAGGACATCTATGTACATTACCTACTTATACTTGAAGAATTCAGCTCAATCTGTTAGTAAATGAATTCCCGCCTAAACTCACAGATTAAACCCTATACCATAAACAATGTTGGATAGACTGAAATAAGTATTTTAATTTACATACTGTTATGGCTTCTAGAAAATGTAAATTTAGCCCCAACAGTGTGTGTTTCGATCATCGCGATATGCAAAACTGTTTGCGGAGCGCTGGTCGTTCATCATCCGTACACAGAGACATTAGTACTGGGTCTAAAGTGCCAGTTACTTGCCATAGAGTGAACGGAAGGTTGGAAATTGATAGCATAATATAGATTTTCTATAGAAGGTGGAAATTCAGCATTTTCACCTTTTAGCCAGTTTTTAATAGAATTTTATGCGTGATAAGATAGGTTCATTCGTGCTGACGTCGATCTACGAGTAGGCTATTGGCGGTTGGTTTGGCAGTCTCAAAACTATGGGAACAGCAAAATAGCGAAGTACCTATTCATTAAGCTTCTTCTGACTGTAAGAAGACTTGTATCCCCAGAAGATCGGTGGACTGATAATCGCAAACTCAGATGTTAAGCAACATAGAATAGGACTGTATCTAATTTTTGACACAAAATACATAGAAAGAACTCACCGGTTAAATTTTCAAATTTAAAAATCATACAAAAAATCAAACCATAACTTGCATAATCTGTGTTACATAGATAAAAAATAAGAACGTCAAAAATTAAAAAAATAACGTTACAAAAATTAAAAAGATGACCATTAAAAATGCGTTCGGAGACGCTTATTTCGACAAGGTTGACCGCCAAAAAGCTGGGTTGGACTTGAGGCGATGCGATGAGGCGATATGAACGCTGTAATTACAAGTTACCACTGACTATTATCAAGTAGCGAGTTGCCTTCATATATTTTACAAAATGTATTGCCAGTATCCAGGGCATTGTGGCTTGAATATTTATATTGTCGATTTATTGCTGGAGTAAGTTGATTTATGCAAGGGTGTGTGTTTTAGTCTTTAATTTTGGAATGTGTGTTTTACTAGGATCTAAATGTTACTTTTGAAGTTTATTATACGAGTCTTAATTTACTACGGAATAATAGTAAACTAAAACTCGTCAACTTGAGAATTAGTGTTTCTTCAAGCTTTATTTTTGTCTTCTCTCTCTCTCTCTCTCTCTCTCTTTGTCTTACTGCATAAAATATTATTCCAGTTAATCTGTTTAATCGATTTCAAGTTTGACCAGACCAAACCACCAACCACTCTATGGTATTTATTCTTTTTCAGTTTGCCTATAGTGGACAGATTAGGCCCCCGAGATAAAACAAGTGGCTTTTGGGTTATCGAATATCTAGTTGAACGGATCTCTCTGCCTACCCCGCGAGGGACTTCGTGTTAAGTTATGGATAGATAGATAGAAAATCCAGTGGAATTCAATTGGTACAATTAGGGTGATGACTGTACCTAGGCGACAGTATCAGTTTAAATGAGAATAAATAGGTTTTAAAGTTGCCTTTCCCCTTTATAATTTGCAAACTATATGACTCAACGTCGGGAGGCATACAAGCATACAGCCCACCTGATGTAAAGCCTATGAAAGCCTGGAACACATTAAGTATCACTCGCACGACGCCAACTCTGCTGTTTACACAGCAACTCCTTAGGAGCTTACTGGTGACCTCATTCACATGCAGCGACACAACACCCCTCTACGGAGTCGTTATTTGGCTGCAGTTTTCTGTGAGGTGGACCTATTCTTAATTAGACATATTCATGCACACAAATGTTTGTCTCGTGTGGGAATCAAACCACGAGCGTTGGTATCCTAAGTAGCATTACTAACCACTGCGCGACTGAACTCTTCAAAATATAAGCCTACCGTCAATCCCTGGATGTAACATAGTATTTTTCTAATATGTAGATATTCATTCACTATATAAATAAATGAACTTTCCAAAATTTAGTAATATATAAATATATTACTATTATATAGTCTACGGATGCGCCAGATCTGTCAGTCTGTCGGCAGTCGCTCCATATAAAAATCAGTGTCTTCGCCAAATCCTTAAGCTTAGGTAGCGAAGCCCGCCAATCCTAATGGATTAGGAAAACGGGATAACGCGATTAGGAAGAAGAAGTCTAAGGATGCGGCAATTTTTTCAGTTAACGACTGCAATTTTTTCTATTCAATTAAAATTTTAGTAGTGCGTTCATTGCAGTCTCCTCTCTAAACGCAGAATTGATATTGCGAGACGTTTCTGCCGCGTCGGAACTCGTATTCAAAAATTACTCGGATTTTCGAAGTATCCGTCTATCCCGTCTAAGCTGAATAAATAAAACAATTGAAATTCGAAAACAAATGTTGCACATTATTTTAAAAAACCGGACAAGTGCGAGTCGGACTCGCGCATTAAGGGTTCCGTACCACTATCTATAAAAACGACAAAAAAAATCACGTTTGTTGTATGGTCGCCCCCTTAAAAAAAAATATTTTAATTTAATTATTTACTTTTAAAGTGAATATATAACTAAATAGTCTGTGGATATTTCAAGCGTCTACCTGTTGCCGATATCAATATCGAGCAAAAATTTTTCTGTTTTAGTATTTGTTGTTATAGCGGCAACAGAAATACATCATTTGTGAAAATTTCAACTGTCTAACTATTACGGTTCATGAGATACAGCCTGGTTACAGACCGACGGACGGACAGCGGAGTCTCAATAATAGCCTCCGTTTTACCCTTTGGATACGAAATCCTAAAAAAGAACTTCATTGGTATCATTTGAAAAAGTTTCACTCGAAAATTTCACACCATGAAAGTATAATGTCAATTCAATTACTATATAACGACAATTTCATACTTTAACCCCTATTATAGGTCCCTATTGTAAAGTAGAAATTTCGTTAATAACGTTGTCACATGTAGAAGAAAGAATGGAGGAAGAAAGAATTACGAAACAGATATACAACGCGACAGTAAAGATGTAGAAGCCGAGGAAGGCCAAGAGTTATCGTGACCAAATTCATCGTGTTTTATCAGAAGGTGATGTCAGGAGACTTAGAAACCGACGAGCGTGCATGAGGATAGCAATGAATACAAAAAGCGATTGCTGTGTATAAGAACTAAATTATGTGGCGATCGGTCCTCACTCCTACACCACAAGGGATTTAAAGTTATATATTTGAAGATAGATAGATACTATTTGAAACTGTATCAGTTGTGATTCATACAAAATTTTATCTTTATTTTCAGAAAAATGCGGTCTCTCAGACGATCCGGGCCTTCGAGTGAATGGTAAAGGCAAAAAGATGAGAAAACCTAGGACCATATACTCCAGTCTACAGTTACAACAGCTGAATAGGAGGTTTCAAAGGACGCAATACCTGGCATTGCCCGAGAGGGCGGAATTAGCCGCAAGTTTAGGATTAACGCAGACGCAGGTTAGTGGTTATGTTGAGAACACACGTCATCCATGCAGGAAATATGCACTCAAATGTAACATGTAGTGTTAATTTCCGACATTTTTTTGCGATTTCAAAGCAGCGCTATTGTAACATTGCGTACAAGTAGTTTTCAATGAAGATATAAACATCTAAGCTATGACTGAAAATATATATCGCTCGAATTATCTCACCAACAGATATAGAGTATCTCGAAAATATTATAATATTTCCAATATTCCCTATACGTTTAAAATTTCCGTCTTGGGAAATCTTATCATTATAATTATTAGGTATTTTCCTACAAAATTCTGAAAGAACAATCAATTTTATCTGAATATTTTTTTATTTACAAAAAAACACCAATTCATAAAACATCTGCTATAAATAAATGCACTAAAAGGTACAAAAAGATATAGAAAATCTCGGAAATATTATAATATTTCCAATATTCCCTATACTTTTAAAATTTCCGCCTCGGGAAATGTTATCATTTCCCGTGTTCCCGTTCAATTATTAGGTATATTTACAAATTAAAAAAAAACAATTTAAAAACATCTGCTATGAAAAAATGCACTAAACGGTACAAAATAATTGCTTTATTTCTTTAAATGACTATAACAACATTTATTGTTGCTTTTGGATTGAATATGAGTTGGTCGGTGCTAGCGCATTTGATGTGTATGTTTGTAAATAATTGAGCAGTGCTACATTATTATTACAAAAGATACAACCGAATTGCTAACATCTTCCTTTTTTTTAAGCGGGTAAAAATAATTGAACTGACTGCAGTACAAAATAAGCAGCTTAAATAAATGGCCACGTGCAATAAAAAAAAATGCACCTTTATGTAAGTATTTATTTGCTAGCAAAACCAACACAAATATATCAGTGTAGGTAGGCAGATATATGTGACTATTGCCATAATTTCTGTCTATTTGGAAATAAAACTTCAAACATGGAAGTGAAATTACAACCTTAACATATTCGTAAAAAAAATGCGTGTGCAAATATTAAATGGCATTTACATACAAAAAGTGGGTTAACATTTCCATATTTTAAGTGAAAAAACATACCTAAGTACTCTATTTTAAATGTAGACCAACTATTTTCATTTCTTCGGCAAAATAAAAAAAAAAGCATAAAAAACGGCGGCCATAGACAACACTTATCGGCACATAGTAATTATGTCACAAAACGTATAATTATACAGCGTGTGTATGTTGGGCTTATTTTTTATCGTGAAATCTGTGTACTAATAAAAATAGACTTTAGGCGTACGCGCGTAAGATAAAAATAGATTAACAAACGCCTTTTAGACGTTAGATTACAGAACATACAATTAAAATGCTTTTTTAAATATCTGTCGCTGGAGCACTGCTGTTTCGTACTTAATAATTATCTTTATTGTGATTGTGAATAGTTGTTTTCTAATAAAAAAAAATGCTTAAAACAAATTTCACGCAATATCTGTTTAAATTATTGTGTAGGTATGGTCTTTTAAAAGTGCAATTTAAAAAAAACAGAAGCTATTTAATATCTATCTTTAGAACTATTGGTTCATAGGATAGGTTTTTATTACTATTTTCATTTTAACGACTTCACTTAGGCTTAACTAAGTCATATGAAAGGTATGTGACAAATTTTGAAACTTCTTAGAGTTATACACGTTTACCTATACTTTCAGGTATAGTTGCTTCAGGTTTGTTGCAGGTATATTACTTCACTATTTTAAATGCGCCACCTACTGCGATTTGTTTTTGTATTTTCTCGATATTTCGGTGACTTTGTTTTACCGCCCTTGACAGAATGACATCTACCTACTGTAAATTTCCAGTCATCCCATAACTGTAATATCGACAAAAACTAAAACAAACCTTACATACCTACGATTAGTTTTCGTAAATTGTATTAAGTTGAGAATTAATCAAATAATGACCAGGATTTCTCTAATATATTCATTAAAAAGAAAAACGCGACTTCGCGCGTACCTATACCTCCATTTTGTATTTAGACTCACTCTATGACAATTACTTTTTCTAACCAACCAGTGCGGTGCGTTCGGAAACGACGAGTCGCTAGTCGATTCGATTCGAAACCGATTGATTCGTCATGTGTCACCGTGCAGAATGAATAATCGTCATCGCGATGTGTGAGCATCCGTGGGCTGAATATGGAAGGCGTAGACTTGCTGTGACGAAATATTTACGTTGGTTTGTTTGTTACGCAAACATACCCAAAAGTACCCAGGTATAACATGAAATGTTGACAATTGGATAATTTTGTAGTTAATGTTATTATGTATTTTAGGGTGTTTATATGATTATACAATGATTACCGCACTCTTATGTTATAAGGCAGATTTTGAAGTAGGATACGTCAGGGATTTTTGTTTAAAAAAAAATAAAGCTTAATGTAAGGACACTTGTTATCAAGAGAAATAGTAATTCGATTAAATAAAAAATGTCTCGAAATTCATCTATCTGAAACCAAAGAAAATTAGAAACCAAATATTTATTTTAGTGAAACATCATTTTTGCATCTTTACAAACGTAAACCATCCTCATCACATTTAATATTTCCACAGTATATGTTCTGAACCTTCTTACATCTTCACTCACTTGTCAGTAACGGTATAAAAAGTATGGCTGAGTTAATTTTATTATAATTTAATATTTCTCAGTTATTGTCTGAGCGCCGCACTTTGATGAACCCGCGTCGATACGCAACAGCGATGTGCCATTGCATCGGTATATTTATCGATAAAAATATTTTTCCTTATCCAGAAAATAAGAGAAATAGACTTACATGAAGTCAGTTGCTCTCTTATTTCATTCTGTGTTGTATTGTAGGTTACCATTAAATAAATCTTTACTAACTTTGATTTTATCTTCTTTAAAATAATAAACCGTCTGGCTGAATTATGCACTAACAGATATGAAAAAAGAATAAATAGATAATTTTTTAACATACTTTTTGGAACTGTTAGGAAATAGACATAAATAATAAATGTTAACACACTACTAGGAGCTCGGTGGCTCAGTCGTGAATGACGCGACTTTGACACCAACGCTCGTGGGTTCGATTCCCACGCGAGGCAAACATTTGTGTGCATGAACTTGTCTGTTTGACTTGGTCTGGATGTTTTAACAGAGGAAGGGCGCATTAAAGCAGCCCGTCTGGGTAAGTACCTCCACCTCACTGAAAACCGCAGCCAAATAACACCTGCCTAGAGGGTTGTTGTGTTCCTGCGTGTGAGTGAGGTCACCAGTAAGCTCCCAAGCAGTAGAGGAGGCATCGCGCGAGTGGTAATTAATATATCGCAAGCGTTAATAGGCTACAGTCCTCGCTTTGCATCAGGTGGGCCGTATGCATGTATGCCTCCCGACGTAGTATAAAAAAAATCTACTACTAGCGTGATATGCATTATACGAGTAATATCTGTCCATTTCTATACTTAGCAGTGCTGGCAATTATATACGTTTATTCGTAAAGCAAGTTAGCGCAATTGTGGAGTGTAAAGTAGTGGGGTAGCAGATTATGGATGGAAATTATCGGCACGTATAATAAATATCTTATTTGGATAATTAACGGGCAAAGGAATCATATCACATGCATTTTGCTAAACTATAGGTACATTTACAGCAGTTTCAGTTGAACGAAGTCCGACTCTATGTGTATCTTATAAAAACAATTAAAGCATTTATAATACATACTCACAAAAGTGAAACCATAAACTCATCCGCAATCACGTCGTTGATATGACTACAAAGTGGCGAACCCAGTAGTACAGGTGAAATGAGACTTAAATAGGATACAACCACTATTTAAATTGAAATAAATGATATCCTGTCAGCTTGTCAGTGAACTTCGCGACGCCGGCAGCTATTAGAATGAATTTCTTGCCGAATTTTATAAGCCTAGATTAAGTATAAGTTTCTCATTTGGGATTTCTTGGCACAAAAACCATTTTTAGATTTTTCCTTGTTATATGGTCCTAGATCAAAATCATAAATCAAAGGCAAATCAATAACCTACCTATAGGTATACGCTATTGATTAGGATTTGATTTTTATTTTGTTGAAATACATATAGGATGTATAACAAAGTGAACGTATTAGATTTTTTTTTCGAGGTACGGTCCTCTAAATAACAGTCAATAATTATGAAATACATAACAAAATTTTAGTAGACAAATAGTACGATAAATAAAGGCATGAAAAGCAAATAAAATTATTGAATAGATAATAAAAATAATTTAAAATTCATAGGAAAATATCGATATCATAATAACATCACTACTCTATCATTTACGGCTTGATTCGATTCCACATTAAAAAGGTAAAAAATGAGGAATAGAACGAACTATTCCTCTCTCAATCTCACAAAAACGGACAACACAACGTCAGTTGTACCTAGAACTTCATTAGTTAAAACGCCGTTTCACTTAATTCTCTAACCTATTGTTGTAGAATGAAGGTTGGTTTTATTGTGTAGTATGATATTTGGTTTTTGCGACACATAATAAATCATAGCATTTGTCTTTAGGTGCTACATATGAGCTATTGTTTCTACCTTTCATTTTAAAACGGTTATGCGATGTTTATAGCATAGTATTTTGTGATGAAGATATCAAAGTAGAGACTAGACAAACATTCTTAAAAAAACTTCCAAATGTTTACAAACAACTCGTTAGTTCTGTGACTTAAGTTTTGTTAAGAGTTGATACAGCATACTCTTAATAACCTATTAAAAATAATTCAAATGGACTCTTGACTACGAGTGAAATAAATCTTCTAATAGGTTATATATTTCAAATATTCCAAAATACAATGGGTTTTTTTTATACTACGTCGGGAGGCATACGGCCCACCTGATGTAAAGCGGGTACCGTAGCCTATTAACGCTTGCGATATATTAAGTATCACTCGCACGATGCCTCCTCTGCTGCTTACACAGCAACTCCTTGGGAGCTTACTGGTGACCTCACTCACACGCACACACACAATCCTCTAAGAAGTTGTTATTTGGCTGCGGTTTTCTGTGAGGTGGAGGTACTTCCCCAGACGAGCTGCTTTGCTGCGCCCTACCTGTCTTTAAACATCCAGACCAAGACAAACAGACATGTTCATGCACACAAATGTTTGCCTTGTGTGAGAATCAAACCACCGAGCTCGTCAAAAGACTTGATACATGAGCAGTGATAGTCCAGTAGATAAAGACCTATTAACTGACTAGTACTGATTTGAATCATGTGTACCACTACATTAGCGTTTTCCGATTCATGTACATATTTGTACCTACTTATCACATGCTCGACGGTGAAAGAAAACATAGTGAGAAAACTCACATGTCCAAAAAATTATACTTCGTAAGACATGTTGCCTAACCCAAGAAAGACCTGATTTTCCCTGTGGGTTGTGGACCTCTGACGGGAATCGCTCCGTGTTAAAATCAGTAGGTATCGTCGCTAAATCTTTAGTATTAAGTAGCAGACCCCACCAAGTCTAAGGGATTAGGAAACGAGATAACACTAGGAAGAAGTAGGCAATGAATTCATACGCAATAAAAGTAGATACATTATATAAAAAAATACTTCAACATTTTTATTTTTATGGCAAAGGAAACAATTTCGATATCGGCTCCACAATAAAAGTTAAAATTAAAAAAAAAGAACAGTAATTTCACACGGAAAAGTATTTTATAACATCTGACGACGAAAAGAAAATATCGTTTGTATTATTTAATAACATTAAAGTCCATTTGCTCAGCTCTATGTTCTATTTACTTTTTTTTATTCACAGGGATTAAGCTTATAAGGTTAATTTTTTATTTGTGCGGAATCGAGAAAAAGTATTTACGATTGATCGAGTTCAGTCGATTATGCTGTTTTTATTCGACGTTTGCAGTTAATTGATGTGTACTTTTAATGGTTTGTCCTATTATGTCTTATTTTCAAAAACACGTCTCTTACTGAATAAATACCTATATAATTGATTGGAATTGAATTTTTCCAACATATGCGTAGGAATCTATCTTGGCTTACAATTTCATTACTAGGGTTTGATTATTACTCTATAAATGTTCTAAACCTAATGAATAGAACAATAACTTACTGATAGATAAAGTTCAGCGTAAATTTATGGATTCAAAGATTTGAAATTTGAAGAAGGGTAAATGTTTTTGGGAACAAGTACAAAGTCTCCGGAATTCTCTTGTACTATATTTTTTATAAACATCGGTCTCTCTTTTTGTCATAAATATGTACTTATACTTTGAAATGTTTGTTTTAATTTCATCAAACTGCGACTTATTCGCTAATTTTAAATAATGGAACTCGCTCGAATGAATTATGAGTCTCTATTCGATTTTTGTTGTGTGACATTAGAAAATGTGGTGTAGCCGTTCCATAACAAGCCTTAAAATTTATGTAAACTTGCAATATCCCTAGCGTTTCCTAATCCATTAGGATTGGCGGGGTCCGCTACCTAAGCCTAATGATTTTGCGAATATACCGATTTTGTCATGTAGCGACCGCCGTCAGACCTTCACATCCCCTGCAAATCAGACCAGACCTTTCTTAGGCTAAGTGACACGTTTTTCAAAGTACAATTTCTTAGACTTGCGAGTTTCCTCATCATGCTTTCATTCGTTGGATAATTGCATTTACACGATTTTACATGTCCACACCCACACATTTGATACGAAACCAAGATTCGGTTAATAGGCTAGTTTGTTATCCTCTAGGCTATCACTAGGAGTAAACATTTAATGATTGAGATAAATAACAAATAAAATATTTAAATGTAAATCCTTATTTCTCAACAAATTGCATAATATAAAAAATATAGCATCGCTAAATAAATGCAATTTATAAATGTTTATGCAAAAAAACACTATAAAGAGGCAAGCGACCTTAGCCTACATAAACATGTTCATTACCCAAAAAATATAGGAATAAACCCAAAATTTTACGGTAAATACAATTTTGTACCGTTGATTAGATTCCGGTTAATTAAAAGAAAGAGGCGTGACTGATGGCACAGAGGTTTTGTGGGAATCGACGACATGGTTAATCGATACTCGTTTTTGGAATCGAATAATCATTCTGGAAACATTCGTGGGTAGGTTACGCCCTAATCTGGTCTACCTGGTCTAAGCCCTTTGCTATGACGTCAATAAAATACTTAATATGTTTTGTAAAAATGTAATATTTCTCGAATGAGAAATGAGGGAATTTGTCAGCGAATCGTATTTGTCAACGTCAACGTAGCTCTCAGCGTCAACAGGTAGAAAGGGCGGTCCGGCTACATTAGCAAAATCTGTGACTGAGACAGTTCCTGTAGTGGATGTGCGAGATGATGAAACGATAGATATTCCCCTGATATCCAGCATGCATAAATAAACGATGACCTGTCGAAGGAGTTTATTTACGATGTGCCCAACGTTGCAGATTGTGTTAATAACTTCCCATTTTGGTGAAAGCTTTTGTAATTGCCCCAGAATCTGTTTTTTTTATCTTGCATCCCTTCTATTCTTTTTTTGGTTCTTTTTATCCCCGAGGGGAAAGGCAAAGGAATGTAGCCCATACAGCCAAGTCTTCAGTTTAGAACCACTTGAAAATCTTAATTCTATGTTCCAGCTTCAGGAACTGTACTGAAAAAATACTTTGGAAGGGTACCAAGACCCAATCAACCCAACTTAAATACCACCCGTAAAACGATAGTGATTTTTACAAGGGTTTCTTTATGAACTTATTCACTTCTTCCAAAAAGTGCATAAGCGTGTTATATTTGAGCTTTTTCATTACTGTATAATTTCACTAACACTTATGTTACAAAATACTATCGAAATTGTCACACAAAACTAATTTTATACTGAATTGTAAAAATTTCACGTCAAACAACAATGTCACTCGTCAAAAGCGCGGTAAGAAGCCCATCCCTTTTTAAGAATTTCTTTACCGTTTGTTAGGTTATCTATGTGTCTTTCTATTTATGTGTTGTGTGTATGTTGGCCATGGATACGTGTACTTGCAAATTAATTGCGCTTTTCATAAGTGTAACTTGATGTTGACTTAGACCTGATTAGATTTACAATTTAAACGGTCTCAAGGTTTAGTAATTAAAAAAAATATGAAATGAATTCCATTGAATGCCGATAGGGAAAATGCCACCTCACTTTGATTTTTTAATTGTAAGCATATAGTTGGTGAATACATTTTTTTTAACTATGAAACTAAAATCAGAGGAAGTCGGTCTTTATTATTAATTCTTTTTCTTCTTTATTCATAAAACATGGATAAGAACAGTCTAAAATTAACTGAAGTAAAAATGGTGAGAACACGATGCGTGGTGTCTATCGCCAAGCCTAAATGATTTAGGCAATACCTCAAACCTCCGCCGTAACTCAGTTATAGATATTAAAAAAAAATAGTAGTTTATTGGCTTGACAGAGTTATTTTCTTAAAAGTAGATGTAGGGGTCTCCTTTTAGGCTTTTTTAAATGATGCCTATAATATGAAGCAGGATTGTCCGTACCTTATTTTAATAATATCCCAAATGATGTATAGGTACATAAGTATTTACAATAAAAGGTTTTTTACACTTAAAGTTAATAATTTTGTGCGTAACATGATAAATTATGTGCATAAATACGCGACAAAATATTCACATCACATAAGAAAGGGATAAATATACATATATATCGTTGCATGTTACTAATCGCGTTTAATATTGATGCGTTGCTAAATGAATGAATGCCAGACATGGCCTTGCTTTAATATTGTTATTATATGGTAGCAACACTACACCAATCAATACCCATAAAACATCTACCTACCTATTGTTTGATCTAATAAGATTTAAAAAAATAACTTTGATACGAAATTAACTTCCTTCGACAATGATTAATTATGGCCATACATCTAATAACCAACAAGTCAGAAATACAATCAACAATACAGTCTTAACAGAAGCTTCCCATATATATTATATTTTATATGATTCGTCACATCAAGTGTAACTTGAATTATACTTATTCCTCGACAATCCATCATCATTCGTTCAAGTCAACGCATCAAGAGTTTTTCAACGCGACCGTAAGAGTTTGACGTTTCGTTTTTTTTTTTATGTTTTAGCTATTATTGTCTATGGTTTCGAATTGTATAACGGTAACGGAACGCAATTTTTACATGTAGATATAGAATTTTTATTTTCGATCAATGCATTTTTTTACGTGCCTTTGCAAATAGGGACACCGTGTCATGTAGCACTGGGTTCTCTGCCTATACTGCAGGGGATTTGATGTGAAAATATAGCTAGATAGATATAAATTTGTAATTTTAGAGAAGGGAAATTGATTCATATTTGTTGTGCTTATGATCATGTTTTATGAGAAGGCGAAATCCGGAACCTTAAGAACCGGAAAGCCTACATAATAAGAACTTTGAATGAAGAAGCGAACGAGGTGTGAAAGGAAGGACCGCGTCTTGTGCCGCTCGGTTCTTTCTGCTTTCCCAGAAAAGAACTAGGTGCATCGCAGGGAGCTAGATTAGATTATATTAAATACTTTTTAATCGCATCAGGTTACTGTAACTAATATTTATAATTATGCTATATTTAATTGGTTCTAAATAACTTTAATCATTGTTTGAGAGCTCAATGGAGTCGTCGCGCATGTCATTTTAACCAAACACGCGGGTTAAGCAACGTCGATCGCTATCTATGAATTGATGAATTTATCTATCTCAAGCTTCTCCGAGGATATGTTAAACCGTCTATCCCGACTGCTGTCGATAGACGACGAACGTTAAGCTAAGTCAGTGGCCATCGGGCGGCTTGAAAATACTGGCCTCTGCCAATCCGCAATTGAGTAGCGTAGCGGAGTACGATCTAAACTCCTTCGGTTGAATGAAGATCCGTATCTCTGCAGTGGGATGAGTTAGAGTTGATGTATTGTAGTAGACTAATCTCAGCTTAGTATCTTTTATATCTTTCTTAATGTCATAGGCTAAACTTTTTACCTTTTGTACCTTTGCATTATTAAAAAAAACCTTTACTGTGTTGTTATACAATAAAGGATTGATTAATTAAAATGAAGAAACATGTTATATACAGTAAAATGTATAGTGTAGTCACAAGAATCATACATTTGGAATATGATTTACTGAATATATATATAAAGAAGCTCTGCTAACCAATAATACTGACTATTCATACAAAACAAACGCCTAGTCACTATCTCAAATGTTAAGAAATATGACTTTCGAATTTTGAACTCACTACTCTGATTGGCTGTCAAACCCGAACCATCAACCAATGAGGGCTCGTCAAATGTCATGACTTGCGGTTTAAAGACAATTGTCGAAAAAAAGGCGGCAGATGATAAAAAAAGTGCGGCTTCCGTTAAAGTGGCAACTTTTTTTTTGTCCGGTGGCTTTGAGACTTTGACGGATGTCAGGTTTTTCTTGGCTGTTCATTTCTTTTTGTTTTCGGCGGAGTCTGAAAGGTGTTATACCTAGATTTATTCTGAGAAATATATTGACGCTGTACCAATAAAATAAATAAATTGATGTTGAAAAAAAGCTTTTGAATTTTGGACTCGCCGAGGAAGAATTACTTATCTATAAATTCACGCCAAATCGATCTTACAAACCTCATTCGCTTCTTTAACATTCATTGCTCTTTTTATGCACGGTCGCCGGTTTCTATGACCCCTGACATCACCTTCTGTTAAAACACAATCAATTTGGTCATGATAGGTAAGTGTTGGCCTTCCTCGGTCTCGGATCCTACATCCTTCTACTTTCGCGTTGTATGTCTGTATCGTAATTCTTTCTTCCTGCACTATTTCTACATGTCCGAACCAACGGAGCATGTCTCTGCTCAAGTAGGTTTTAGACGAGCTCGGTGGCACAGTGGTGAAACGCGCTCTTTTGCGTTCGATTCCCACACAGGACAAACATTTGCGTGCATGAATGCCTGTTTGTCTTAGTCTGGGTGTTTTTAAGAGAGGTATAGGGCGCCTCAAAGCAGCCCGTCTGGGGAAACACCTCCACCTCACAGAAAACGCAGCCAAATATCATCTCCCTAGGGGATTGTTGTGTTCCTGCATGTGAGTGAGGTCGTTCGTAAGCTACGATAAGCGATCACAGGTGAGCTGTATGCTTGTAGGTATGCCTGTTTCTTTGAGGTAGAGGTAACTTCCCCAGGCTGCTTTGTCGTGCCCTACCTCTATTTGACACACTGATTATGACAAACAAGCATGTTCATGCACAAAAATGATTATCCTGTGTGGGAATCGAAGACGCGAAGTCTAGTGTCAAAGCAGCATTTACCTCGTCGAATATTGTTGAATAGAAAATGTTGTCCAATCTTGTTGTTCCAATCTTGTGCCGCTGTATTAACTTTTTGTGTAGCAAACATTGTTTGTATTTGTGATACTCACGTCACACAAAACATTGCACACAATGAAACAGCGTAATAGCTCGCGTCAACACTCTTTCAGACACACACAAATAATCAAATACTCAAACACACGCACAAACTCAAGCACACGTGATTACACGCACTTATCGCATTCATACGTAATCCTCATAATTACTGTTATCTAGATATAGGAGAGCGTGTTCCCTGATATAGGCAATGACTCCAGAAATGAAATTTAAAGAAATAAAGTTTTCTTTTAAATATTTTTTTGTATGTTAGTGCTTAACTTGGGAGGTTCCTCTTTTGTGAAGTCGGTTAAATACGTATCAAATGGTCAATAGTAATTTATCAACTAGACCAGTTGGTGTCTTTATCCGTTTGATTGTTGTCCCGATCAAAGTTAATTGCGAACAATTGAAAACAATTTTGTAATTGTTTTTCAAATACGTTTTAGGCGGGGGCGTCCTCGTTTCCTTGTTCTTTGATGTATTATATTGTTTTTTAATTGATGATATGTTAATAAAATATCTTTTTTTTTAATCTTTATTTATTTTGGAGTATTGGAACGGTACTGTGATCATATCAGCTTAATCATGCTCTATACATAATTAAGAAAGAAAATTTATTTTGCAGCATAACATCAACAACATTTTCACGAATACACTTAGAAAACCTTCATTGACCACTGTTATAGCAGCAAAAATGTCCCTGTCAGCATGAAGTCACAGCAGAGCGGTGACGTTGGTTTTCAGACGGACGCGCATACAGTAGGAGTGCTTTAAAAAAATGGGATAATGATGGAAATTACAATTGCATTGAAATTACCTATAATAGCGTGATTCAAAAGTTGCGGTTATGTGTGTAGTAGGTACTACAAACTGTAGCAAATTAAGTCAATAAATTAATATAAACTAATTCAATAAACAATGAAAATAAATATTAAATAATGTATATAAATATTTAATAAGTAATACAAAGATATAATGTATACGCTTATTAATAGAATTACATGCGTCAACTTTTCATTCGTCAAACCGGGAAAAATTACATTAATATTTCGGGTATTCACGGACCTTCACATAATATTTTTTTTTTTTTATACCACCAAGGTGGCAATCAAGCAAACGGCCTGCCTGATGATAAACAGTCACTGCAGCCTATGGACATTTGCAATACCATGCGTTGCCGACTCTCTAAAAACCTCTTCACGCATTATATATTATACTAGCTGTGCCCGCGACTTCGTCCGTGCGGAATAGTTTTTTTTTATTATTTATTTATATTAATAAAAATTAATAAAATTTCTAAAATAAAGGTATCCTAAGTTACTCCTTATTACATCAGCTATCTGCCAGTGAAAGTCCCGTCAACAGAGATTAGCTGGAACAAACAGACAGACTGACAAAAATTGTAAAAATATTCATTTTGGTATATGTACCGTGTATATATCCATATGCATTTAGTAAAAAGCGGTTATTTTAATATTACAAACAGACACTCTAATTTTATTTATCTGTATGTATAGAAGATGTATGGATTATACATTTTATATTACTTATATCTATATTTAAATTGCTTTTCGTATGTCACCCAAAAAAGTTGAAAGGATGCCAGTGCGACAGCCGGCGGACCTCCACAACCCAGAAGGAAAATCTTACTTTGTCTAGGGCTATGAAGGATGGATGAAGATGAGATGATAATGTTTTAGATCTTCGTTTGGTTTGGGGAATTTCCTTCGGAAAACCTCGGCTGAGAGTTCATTCCGCAACTTAAGAATTCTCGACAGAAAACTTCTTTGGAACCGCACAGTACGCAGCCATTGCGATTCCAGCGTACAATTGTGAATTCCCCGCCGTCGACGAGCGGTACGGTCGTCAAAAGAAACTGTCAGCGTCATATACAACAATACTCCAGAACACAACCGGTCGGTAGAACACACAAAGGGAGGCAAAATCTCTCCTTAAACTTAAGGTCTCGAAAGCTTCTCTTAATATTTCAGATTGCACAGACAGGACAGACAGACAGGACAGACAGACAGTCCGCTGTAGATAATTCTCATTGAATAAAACGTAACGCCCAAGTGACGAGAATAAATGCTACACCGATGTTTGTATAAACAAGATATGGCAGTATTATCACTGACAAAAGTGTTATCGATTTCAGGCCTTTGTTATTTATTCTTCTTTTTCCCAGCGCTATCCCGTTTCTTAATCCTAGCGGGTTCCGCTGTCTCAGTATAAGGATTTGGCGACGATACAGATTTTGATATGAAGCGACTGCCGTCGGTATGGCGATAGCCCAGAGGGGAAAACAGACATTTCTTAGGTAGGCCACAGTTCTTTTGAAATATAATTTCTTGGCCGTGCTAGTATCCTCGCGATGTTCTCCTTCACCGGCGAGCTGGTGATATTACAAATATGTAATTATCACCTGCACACAAAAACATGAATATAGTGGCAATACCCACGCCAGGATTTGAACCAAGCACCAGTCGGTTAACAGGTGGTTCTGATCCACTAGGATATCACTGCTTATCGTGTATCGCCTATGTTTATTATAGATCTGTATTAATTTATCTTCACGATTATAGAACCTTTCCTTTTGTTATTTATTAAGTAAGGGATAAATATATTCAACTGGCAACTTGAATAAAAATCACTTTATTTTTTAAACATACATGTTGCATTTGTTCAATACCTGTTAATATACATATTTATGTCACGCAAAGAGAAGTAGCCATCACATGACTTTCGATTTCCCCTTGTATATCTGTTTCATCATTCTTCAGGTTTTTCAGAATTCTATTTATTATTCTATTTACTATATATTAATATTCTATTTCTTTACTACTTTCATGATCTCTCTCTGCTATTCCCAGCTATAATTAATAATAAAGTGGCTTAATTATGTTCTTCTGACCTGGAAGATTTGAATAACTATTCTCTGCACTTAATGCATGCCTCTTCGGTCGAAGGGAGACCCGTATCCGATATTTACAATGACCGATATTTAAAACTAGTTGCTAGAGCATATTTAACATACTTTTGCCTTTTTATATATATTTTAGCATATTTATACAACATAATTAAGAAAGTATTAATCGTAATTAAACTTTCTACTGAAGTTATAATTTATGAAGTATGTAGTGCAATTTTTTTTCGTTTCTGTGGCCTGTATATAAATATTTTTAACTCTCAGACTGATTATATTTTTAATTATTTATTACCTACAAAAATAATTAAATGGAGATAAGATGACAGTTTTAGACCTTCTTTTGGTTTGGGATCTATTTCAAAAGATGTACTGAAAGAATCTAAAATTTATTTACGGTAATTCGTCTAAACCTTAGCACAAAACTAATTATCGGCATCCTCATTTATATTAAAATATTAAGAGTTATAGACAAATATTAAGAGTCCAATACCCAATGGTTGGGTTTTAGCATATGAATACCTTATTTTTGTTTATATTAACTAAGTATTAAGACTCGAAAGTAATGTATAGATAAAAAGTTTGATTAATTATAAATTGTTTAAATAGTATTATATCCCATTTGATAGTAGATATTTCTAATTATTTCAAGATTGTTTCTTAAAGTACCAATAATTTGATGGATTAACCTACATAACGTACCATATGCCAATAGTCAAATAATGAAAACGCAGTAGTGGCAAAGCGGAGTCCTGCTAATACGAGACCTGATTCACTCTTGACCAATTTTTGATCAATAATATACCATTCTCCTCTACGTCAGGTCAATAAACGGAAGTATAAAGAGCTAAGACCGCGTGTGCAATGTGACTAAATAAAAAGCACTTTTCCATAGTTATCGTAGCTAAAAGATTGACAGTATTGCTACGTTGAATAACCGTAGGTACTAATTATAGGAACAAAATGATGACCACGACAGTGGCTGTTATTAAAGGCATTTCAAAGATTCTAGATTTTTTTATAATACAAATAGACAATGCATTTTTTTGCAAATCTACCAACTACCGGCTTTCAAGTAGGATTGCTAAGTAATAATTATGTAGAGTTAATAACAGTCTATCAATAGCAACATTTATTCGATTGCTTGTGACCACCGATTACAGTATTCTATATTCAGTTCAACTATATAAAAAATCTTACAATCCGCTTTTAAATTTTTGCATTGCGTTACTACATAACTTGTACGGATAAGACATAACTTCAATATAATTATTAACAGGATCTTTTTGGTTTTACCGATATGTCGATGTGGGCACAGTAACATATGAAGACGGGAGGCTGTCCGTTATTAAGTTTTTACATTATAATGATAACTTATGACGTGAAAGCCGGGTAAGGCTGAGAGCGCATGAAAATAGGGTAAATGAGGTCGCGAGTTAGAGGTGGAGTTCTCTGAAGAAAACTGTCGGTGTTAAGATAAAGAAGGGCATGCTCCGTTGGTTTGGACATGTATAAAGAAAGCAGGATGAAAAAATGACAAAACAAATACGAGTATATACTCTGCTTCGTCATTCGAAAGTTAAAGGAGATGTAGGAACCGAATGGCGAATACCATGATCAAATCGTCGTTTTTTATCAGAAAGTAATGTTAAGAGCCCTATGACCCGGCGAACGTGCATGAATAGAGCTATGAGTGTTAAAGAAGGTGTGTAAGTAGCGCGTCATTTAGCGCTCGATTGTCTCTGCTTACCCCGTAAGGGACTGGCGTGAAGGTATACATATATTACAGTTTGATTAGAGATCTTCTACTTAATGTTTACTTTTACATAGGTGACTTTTAAAACAATTTTGTAGATTCCACTATTAACTTACAAACATTGAACCTGGGACTTAGAAATCAAATGAAACGGGTAGTTTTGTCAGCCATTGCAATATTATCGCTTACTAGTAAGTAAAAATCTCGCGCATTTCATTGAGCAGTGATACCCTAGTGAATAATGATCCAGCCTTTTTATAGCCTGGTCGATGGTTCGAATTCTTGTGTAGCATGTGCGACTAAATTCGCGTTCTCAGATTTTTGTACATATTTATAATTGTTACTTGCTTGTCGGTGAAGGAAACCCCATGAGGGTTTCCTTACGAGGTTCCAGAAATTATATTTCGAAAGGCGTGTGATTTAACCCAAAAAAATGTGGTTTTCCCTTTTGATGGCGGAAGTTTGGCGATAGAGTCGCCATGTCAAAATCAACTAAAGTCAGTCGTCTTCGCCAAATCCTTAGATTTACCTGCCAATCCTAAAATGTGTAATATTTAATGTGTGTGTCCTAATAATGTATCTTAAGTATGTAAATATTCTCTTTTTCATAGTCGATTTGACGAGCTCGATAGCGCAGTAACAACGCAACTCTGACATCAATGCACGTGCGTTCGATAACCACACAGGACAAATATTAGTGTGTATAAACATGTCAGTTTGTCTTACTCTACATGGTTTTAAGAAAGGTAGGGCGCATCAAAGCATCCTGTCTGGGGAAGTACTTTCACCTCACAGAAAACCTGCATGAGAGTGAGGTCACCAGTAAGCTCCTAAGGAGTTGCTGCGTTAGAAGCAGAGATGACCTCGCGGGAGTAATACTTAATGTTATTACAATCGTTTATAGGCAACGGTAACCGTTTTACATCAAGTGAGCCATATGTTTGTATGCGTAGTATTACAAAAAATGGCTACACTTTAACTATGGAAATTAACCATCATCTAAGTTTCCGACCAATGTATTATAATTATCAATTTGACTTACTAATTACAGGGCACTCTGTATCTTCTTAGCGTTGTCCCGTTTCTTAATCCATTAAGATTGGCGCGGTCCGCTACCTAAGCCTAAGGATTTGGCGAAGATACTGATTTTTACATGGAGCGACAGCCGTCAGACCTCCGCAAGCCAGAGGGAAAACCAGATAATTCTTAGGTAAAGGTCACGCGTCTTTTGAAATTAATTTCTTTGACGTGCGGGTGTCCTCTAGTGATAATTACAAATATTGTAACTAAATCCGAAAATACAAATTTTGTGGTACAATATGCCAGGATGCGAATCGGGGACCTATTGGTCACAAAGTGGTTCTTTATCCACTAGGTTATCATCATCCCCATTACACTCTGTATACCGCATCAAAAAGTGCGAATAATTTTACAAAATAAACATGCACATTACTTTGTAAAACATCTCTTGTAGTAATAAAAAAATTAACTAAGCCCAGTAGCTTGTTAAAATGGTTAAGCTGCAAAACAATTAAATACGGTAATAACTTTTGTGCCCGACAGTCCATGATCCAGTTTCGCAGTTAAATACTAACGAGCTACCGGCAGGTGGCGCCGCTGTTATTATACATATAGGAGTATACGGGTGTGTGTGTGTTTGTAATTATAAATGTATAGTAGGCTTGTGTTAACGGAAGGCTTTCTACAATAGATTATTTTTTTTATACAACGTCAGAAGACAACCAACTCTTTGCTGTACAAGGAGGATCACTCGCGCGACGCCACCGCCGGTGCTAACACAACTGTAACGGATTTAAAAAGAAGTTACCTTCAGAAAGGTGGAGTTTTTTTATATAACGTCCGAAGTAATACAAACATACATACCACCTGATGTAAAGCGGCTACCGTAGCCTATGAATGCCTGCGTCACATTAAGTATCTCTAGCGCGATGCCACTCCTACTGCTAACACAGTAACTCCTCAGGAGCTGTTATTTGGCTGCAGTTTTCTCTAAGATGTACGCAAATCCGCACATCTTATCTGTGCTCGGTACGTCCTACTTTCTTACAAACAAAAAAATCCTAGACCGAGTCAAACAGACATGTTCATGCACGCAAATGTTTGTCCTGTATCGGAATCGAACCCACGGACCCTTGTGTCATTGTTAACCATTTCACATCAAAATTTAAAACCATAAGTGAGGCTCATCGATTTCCCACCAAAAAGTCTCGACACCAACGGTTGTCAATTTTTTTTTCATTTATTAAGCTTGATAAGCAACCGACTAAGGAATATCCACTCCATTCAGCCTAGAGTACATAAACACACCTACTATATGCATAGAACAGTTTAGAAGTTTAGAATTATTTCTAGTACCTACGTTGTACAACTACAACTTAAAATAAACAACCCTGTTTATAAGTAAACATTTACATAAATCAAACAGGTAACGAAAACATCATATTAAACATTTCACATCAAAATTTAAAACCATGAGTGAGGCTCATCGATTTCCCACCAAAAAATCTCGACATCTTCGGTTGTCAACTTTTTTTTAATTTATTACACTTGATAAGCAACTGACTAAGGAATATCCACTCCATTCAGCCTAGAGTATGTACATAAACACACCCACTATATGCATAGAACAGTTTAGAAGTTTAGAATTAATTCTAGTACCTACGTTATAAAACTAAAACTTTAAATAAACAACCCAGTTTATAAGTAAACACTTACATAAATCAAACAGGTAACGAAAACACCATAATACGAGACTTCTAATGGAGTTTCAACCAACTCGATTTCAAGTTAAACTTAATTAGTACTTAGATGTTAATTAGCCGGCATTTCTAAGAAGTTAAATTGATTAAGTATTGATATTTAATCGGTCTTACATCAGTGCGTCACGAGTCACATCCCTTTTTCACCGCATGCTAAATGGCTAGTTGCTATTTATTTCAATAAACGCACAGACTTACAGAATATAACTTTTGACGAACTCGGTGGCTCAGTCGTGAAAGACGCTACTTTGACACCAACGCTCGTGGGTTCGATTCCCACACAAGACAAACATTGGATGTTTTAAGAGAGGTAGGGCGCATCAAAGCAGCTCGTCTGGGGAAGTACCTCCACTTCACAGAAAACCACAGCCAAATAACTCCCTAGAGGCTTGTTGTGTTCCTAAGTGTGAGTGAGGCCACCAGTAAGCTCCTAAGGAGTTGCATAAGTGATATATGTTAGAAGTGTTAATAGGCTACGGTAACTGCTTTACATCAGGTAGACCGTATGATTGTATGCCTCCCGACGATGTATAAAAAATATATAACATTCAACACGCCGATGCGTTATAATATTAAGGGAAAAAGCTAGAATACTGTCCAGAGGACACACTAACTAACTACCAAAGAATTAGTAACTAAAATAGTATCTACGAACCTGCAATCCTACTATAGGGTAAACATCATAAAAAATCGATAGGATTTTTATACAACGTAGAATGAGAGCTCGATAGCGCCGTTGCGTCTCATTCTAATCGAATACGCGGGTTAAGGAACATCGACCGCAGACTGTCTATAGATGGGTTTATATATCTCGAGTTTCTCCGTGCTTCGGAGGGCACGTTAAATCATCGGTCCCGGCCGTTGTCGACAGTCGTTAAGCTATGTCAGTGTCCATCGGGTGGCTTGAAAATACTGGCTTCCGCCAATCCGCAGTTCAACAGCAGTGGAGTAGGCTATAAACCCCGTCGGTTGAAGAAAGACCCGTATCCCTACAGCGGGATGAGTTAGGGTTGGTATAACGGTAGTAGTAGTATAGAGTGGCAAGCAAGTATGTAGTCTGCCTGATGTGTAGGAGATATCGAAACATAAAAACACTTGCAGAAGAAATATAGACATTATATGCATACGGCCCAACCTATGTGAAGCATTTACCGTAGCCTATTCACTTTCCATACAAGAATTCGTTCGTGCATTATAATCTCTCCAGCTACACAGCAACTCAACCTTACTGATACCCTCACTCACTCGCTGGAATACAAGACATAACGAAGTTGTGATTTGCCGCGCTTTCCGTATGTGTAAAAATTATACCAATTCAATTTCACTTTAATGCAAACATCCATACAACATTACAACACTGACTCACACGAATACTTCAACCATTTCACACTCTTTGATGTCGCTGGCCCTACCTCTTAAATTAGTTCTGGCAAATGAAAGAATTAGGGTCAAAACCACATTCAAAGAGAGAACGTTTTTCTCGCTTTATAATAATTTTTTTTAATAAAAAAAATAGACAAAAATATTATAATGTTAGCAATAATTATAATAATAATGAATAAATACAAAATTGGAATGATTATTCATATAATTAAAAATATTAAACGTTTTGATTTGATGTCAAATATACTATTTATATTATATAAATATTTAATTACTTTAATCAATAAATAGAAATATAAAAGAAAAGTCAAACTACATCTACAAAATGCCTGCAGCTTTAAATCCAAAATGATGATTGATAGAAAAGTGATTTTGTGAATGGCGAACTAAGTAAGTAAAAAAATTGTCCCAACCTAATGGTCTCCCGCCATTTTAAAATCGGTAAAGGAAAGCAGAATAATACGTATATATTAGAGAAAGTAGGATTACCCTGGATAGATTGGTATGGCTGCGGCAGCGCCCGCAATTGCAAGTAGTACGTGGAAAAACATGGAAGAACAAATCTTCTAGATGACTCACGTCAGACGTGGGCACATCATGAACTGGGCCTGTTCTTGTGTTCTCTGAGCGTATTTACGTGAACTGCTTTTTCATATTATGCTATAGATATATTCACATGTTTGCGTAACTAAAATAAATAAATAAATATTTCTTTAAAGTGGAAACTTCTTTAAACACATTGTGCACTTTTTGGATGGGGCAAAGCACTGAAATGTCGTCATGTTGAGACACATACATGTGTGTGAAAAATTGCCTTGTTGCTATAAATTTTTATAAAATTGATAATATGCATTTATAAATTTGTTTGTATTATATATTTTTTGATAATAGTAACTAAATATTTCTTAACAACCCAGAAATAATGTTTACAAGTTTGTGAAGCTAAGAAGTTTTCACTTCTGATGTATATCTTACCCTACGACTAGCAGTTTTTTTTATTGAATTTTATTTTCATCATAAAAATATTATATTCTGTTATGTCAGGTAGTGAATAAAATTGAGAAAAATCTAGAAATAGTCAAAGATCGCGTGCTAAAACTAGTTTCAATATTTATCTATCGACGTAATTGATCAGCACTCACCGGGAATCAAATCGTTGACATTGACTTATGATGTCATTAAATAAGGGATATTGGATACCACAATCATAATGTAATAGCTGACAGTGTGGCAATGCCTTATAATTCGGTCCAAGATTCACCCAAAGAATAAAGTCTCTTTTCTATTAAAACTAGATGCTATACACGTAGCTACCAAATAGATTTTAGAAATGATATTTCAATAATAAATAGTATTTTATTTTTAAATTTGGTTATGTGCGTCAATTAATAATTTAAATGAAGTTAGAAATTAAAACGGGTCCCCGCATAAATAAATTGCTTTTATGTCGGCTTTGTACGAAAGAATTGTTCGATATGATGCCAACAGCATTTTTTTATAACCGCAACGCTCGCCGAGGCGAGGAGTTCACCACCGCAAGCTGAAACCGCAATGCTCGCGTACTGTGCCGTTCCAGAGAAGTTTTGTTCCGAGAACTCTCAAGTTGTACAATGAACTCCGAACCAAAATTTAAAAAAAAAATTTACGGAACCCTCAAAGCGCGAGTCGGACTCGGACCTGACGGCTTTTTTTTACAACCGAAATTATAATTTAATTACAAATAAGTATAAGATGCCGTTCGCCGCCGCCGCACTCGGGAAGAACAGCATCGGTGTCAAAGTTGTTGTTCCCGACAAACGAACACTATTACTGAGACTCCGCTGTCCGTCCGTCCGTCCGTAGGTCTATCACCAGGCTGTGTCTTATGAACCGTGATAGTTGGACAGTTGAAATTTTCACAGATGATGTATTTCTGTTGCTGCGATAACAACAAATACTAAAAAACAGGATAAAATAAATATTTAAGGGGGCTCCCATACAACAAACGCGATTTTTTTGTTCGTTTTGCTCGATATTGATAACGGCATCAGGTAGACGCTTAAAATATTCACAGAATATTAAGTTATATATTAACTTTAAAAATAAATAATTAAATTAAAAAAAAAAAACAAATATTTAAGGGGGCTCCCATACAACAAACGTGATTTTATTGCCATTTTTATAGATAATGGTACGCAACCCTTCGTGCGCGAGTCCGACTCGCACTTGGCCGGTTTTTTTTTATATAACGTCGGAGAGTACACGACCTGCAATGTGTTCGATTTATGTAATAAATCTTATATGATTAAATGAATATCAATAAACTTTACCTACTTGAAAAAACAATACTCAATACCCAAGCGTTGTAGTGGATCTCCCTAAAATCTACTGAACAATATTCCAATCAAAAAGATTTAATTTAAGATAGTAATTTAACACTCCTGCGTACTTTAGATCCTACGAAACGGAAGGTGGTGATAAACAGATAAGCAGAGCCAAGGACGTGTGAGATGTTCGCCATTGTATGGTAATCGTCTATGGTGCGGCTAGGGTGACCATGGTGTCAGTACTCTTCGAATAAGTCTTATATTAAAACATGTGGATATCTTATTCTTCCGTAAACAAATTGGTCGTGTTCTTAGAAACCGGCGACCGTGCCTGAGAAGAGCAATGAATGTTAAAGAAGCGAGTGAGGTGTGTTAGGATCGAATCACGTGGCGACCGGTTCTCTCTGCCTACCCCGCAAGGGATTTGGCGTGAAGCTATTTTCTTCTTCTTATCGTTATACCGTTTTAAATTGATGATAAAAATAGCATAATACATCTCCATATCTATATATTTAGTGTTGATTTGTAATAATAGCAATTCTTCTAGCGTTATCTTATAATCCATTAGGTATGGCGGGGTCCGCTACAAAAGCCTAAGGATTTGGCAAACTTTGTAAATGGACCGACTGCCCGTCATGCCTCTAAAACCCAGAGGGTAAACCAAACCTTCCTTAGGTCAGGCCACACGTCTTTCGAAAAATAATTTCTTGGACGTGCTCCCGATGTTTTCCATCACCGCTGAGCAAGTGATAATTATAAATACATACATAAATCCTCAAGTAGGGGTACTTGAGCCTAATGGTTTGGTGAATCCATATTGATACAATTGAATAAAAAAAGAGTAATGATTATGGTCAATTACATCCGTAATTAATTTCGTTATACTATCTTAAGTGATACCCAAGATAAAAATCAGTGGGTTATTAACATCCGACAACACATTGACTAGTTTAGGTCTAGAATCGGACATATATAGATACTGTCAAAAACAGTACCGTTCCTTTTCCTTGATCACAGTGAGGTAAAATATCTGATATTACATCAAATCGCTTCTGATATTGATCTTTACTCAATATTAAAAGCGATTTAATGTAAAAAATCAGCTATTGCAATCAAATGAACATTTGAAACCATTTTTGGTTACTTGTCTGTGTATTTGATCGACCAACATCAAACTACAGCGGTGACGATTTTATAGTATCTACTTTTCTTGTACGCGGAGGGGATAGTCTGTTATTATAGTTCGGTAACGGCGTGCAATAAATATGAAATGCAAAATAACCACTTAAAATTTTTTTTATCTCATTTGAAATTGAAAATTCTATTATTTTAGGCTTTGCACGGGTGATCCGATCACTACCAAACTTCACAGAATCACCCCTACCCTAGGTAGAAGATTGCCAGAAAATTTCATCAAAGTTTGTCCAGCCGTTTTAGTCCGTAGGAAGCACACACATCGATTTTTGTATATAAGAAGAAGATTTTATTTATCTCCAATATTCTTAAAATCTATATTGCAATGAGAAATAACAGCCTTAGAAGCCTCGCAATATTTATCTAGTGCTGGTGAGTCGTACGTAGTAGGTAAGTACTTATTACAGAAATTATTATATATTATGTAATTGTTTTATTTATGTAATAATTTCTATATAATGGTACCCTAACACTATCACACTCATCTTAATAATTGAATATTATCCGCAATTCCTTAAAAATTCTGGTCACCCAGTTCGTTTCGCTGCATGAATTAGTAGGTAGAAAATCTTATAAAAACGGGCGTCTATCGTGCCAAGGGAAAATCGAGGTACCCGCTTGTCACGCTTTAAAACATTTCTATGGAATAAATTAAAACGACACGAAATCTGATGACAATGTTGTTAATAAACCTTGTGAATCGCTGGTGATCGAAACCATCCCACATATTATTCCACTCGCCATGAACAGGGAATTCATCCTCACACATTAAACCTAAAGTTCGCGTAGGAACTGTGTAGTTCTAGAGTTGGGGAATAGAAACTCACTGGCGAGATTTTCTCGGTTTTCGTAGGGTTTGATACGCGCAAGTGATGCCCTTGGTGTTGTAAGCGTTCATACCCTACTATAACTACTTAGCGTAAATTATACTTGTTTGTAATCTTCGTGGTATCAACTTGTTGTTCACTGGATTAATTAAATAGGAGGACCAGGCACGCATAACCTATCAGAAGAACTAGTAGAATAAAAATACTCATTTTAGAGATCAATAAGTTAAAAAGTGTCTATCCAAAAGAAACAATGTGAAGTTACTGACAGAGAAGGCTTGAAAAGAGCAGTTTGTCACTTTCTAGTGAGGGCGGTGATACACTGCAAATTTAGTAAGTGTACGGCATAGTATTCTTAAAACATGCATGTATTGCTTATTATTAATATGTATTTGTACATATTAATATTTTACAGATTACAACAACTATAAAGCATAAAACTAAAGATTTAAATTATAAATAATAATGAAGACTTTCACTAGAGTAGATGTTAGTCAAGATAACGATGTTATTAGACATCATCGGCCGTGAAATCTGTGTCACTGTTATTAGTAAAAAAAAAACTACTTATTCTCATAGTTTGTGATCAGAGCGAAAATGACGTAAAACCATCTCATGAGTAGATACGATAACCAACATCTATCTCTTTAACAGACGCATAGATATCTTCCACATAACAATGCCTCTATGCCAGAGACAATTGAGGAGCCATAGTCAATGTTAATTACCTAGATATTCTTCTTCTTCGTTGCGTTATCCCGTTTCCTAAGCTATTAGGATTGGTGGGTCCGTTACCTAAGCCTGATTTGGCCAAGATACGGATATTGACAGAGCGAATACCTTCGGACCTCCACAACCCAGAAGGAAAACTATATGTAACAGTATTTATAGCCAAACTAGTTACATGCAACTGAAAACACGAAATTTAGATATATTTTTTATACTACGTCGGGAGAAATACTAGCATACGGCCCACCTGATGTAGAGCGGGTACCGTAGTATCACTCGCGCAATGCCTCTGAGGAGATGAGACTTAATATATCGCAAGCGTTAGGCTACGGTACCCGTTTTACATCAGGTGGGCCGTAGTATAAAAAAATCGGCCAAGTGCGACTCGGACTCGCGCACGAAGGGTTCCGTACCACTATCTATAAAAAAGGCAAAAAAATCACGTTTGTTGTATGGGAGCCCCCTTAAATATTTATTTTATTCTATTTTTTAGTATTTGTTGTTATAGCGGCAACAGAAATACATCATCTGTGAAAATTTCAACTGTCTAGCTATCACGGTTCATGAGATACAGCCTGGTGACAGACGGACGGACGGACGGACGGACGGACAGCGGAGCCTCAGTAATAGGGTTCCGTTTTACCCTTTGGGTACGGGACCCTAAAACACCTCCTTGGGAGCTTACTGGTGACTTCACTCACACGCAGGACCACAACCACCCTCTAGGGAGTTGTTATTTGGCTGCGGTTTCCTGTGAGGTGGAGGTACTTCCCCAGACGGGCTGCTTCGATGCGCCCTACCTCTCTTAAAACATCCAGACCAAGACAAACAGACATGTTCATGCACACAAATGTTTGCCTTGTGTGGGAATCGAACCCACGAGCGTTTATGTCAAAGTCGCGTCATTCCCTACCGAGCCACCGAGCTTGTCTAAATTATAAATAAGATATTCTTATGTGGCATTAATATATGTAAGTCTTTGCTGTTGGTCTTCAATATTTCTTTCTATCATCATCATCATCATACGAGCCTCAATCCCGGTCGCGTCCTATGTTTACACTTCAGATACCTGGGTCCGCTTTCCGGCTATTACTCTTCCATTTCGTGGGGTCTTCGACATCCTTTATAATGAGACCATTGGCACGCATGCCATCCCTCACGACGTCAAGCCAGCACTTCTACCGGAGAATGCGCATTCCCAAGAAGTTCTTCACATTTTTGAAGTAAAACTTCTTTACGTACTCTTGACTAGGGGAGTAAAGTGAATGCGTGACGAGAACGTTACGAAAAGTGTGATCGGACGAGGCGAACGGACGTTGAGAGGGAGATATAAGCTAGTGAAGATAGAAATAGAGAGAGTTACGTTTCGTATATTACTGTAGGGGCAAGAGAGAGAGGTGCGCACACATTTTCTTTCTCTCTCTCTCTCTCTCATAGCGAGTTAAGTTTCGTATATCTAAGACACAGTGCAGGCCTATTGTCTGTATCACACCATAGTCCATAGAGCTAAAGAAGTTTTACGAGTACTTCAGTCGTGTGGTCTAAATCACACTCGTTTTTAGGGTTCCGTACCCAAAGGGTAAAACGGAACCCTATTACTGAGGCTCCGCTGTCCGTCCGTCCGTCCGTCCGTCCGTCCGTCCGTCTGTCACCAGGCTGTATCTCATGAACCGTGATAGCTAGACAGTTGAAATTTTCACAGATGATGTATTTCTGTTGCCACTATAACAACAAATACTAAAAAATAGAATAAAATAAATATTTAAGGGGGCTCCTATACAACAAACGTGATTTTTTTTGCCTTTTTTATAGATAATGGTACGGAACCCTTCGTGCGCGAGTCCGATCACACTTGGCCGATTTTTTTTATTATTTTTGTCTATGTATTTTTTTTATATTATTTTCGTTATAGCATCGTGAACGCCGGGCTCTAGTTCATTACGTTATTTTACTATTACGCTACTAGACATACATAACTAAAGATTATAATCTAGATTTGTACTAACTGCATGCAACAAGAGTGATAATATTGATTGTTGAAACAATGGTGTTCTATCCGAAAACAGAAATTCAAAAAGGTGCTCAATGTATATTTTCACGCCAGGTCCCTTGCGGGGTAGACAGAGAGAACTTTTTCTGTCATAGCGAGTTAAGTTTCGTATATCTAAGACTCAGTGCAGGCCTATTGTCTGTATCACACTATGGAGCTAAAGAAGTTTTACTTCAGTTGGTCTAAAGCACACTCGTTTTTTTTCTGTACGGGTGTATTTTACCACTGGACCGATTTTAATAATATATTTGTCTGCAAGTGTGTGCCTGAATGGTATAGATTCACAATTGGACCTGGTAGGTGGCACTGCAATCGGTTTTCAGTACTCTTTTGTTTTTTTTTTCGGGCATGGCAACCTCAGTCGGGTCCGCTAGTTACTCATAAAAGTATTTAATGGGTACAAACTAGTGCACTGGCCATAATATCCATGAAACAATTTTTCGTTACAAGCCTCTTTAGACAGAAGCCTATAAAACTAGTCATTTCTTATAAAAACCGAGCACAATGATATGCAACGCAGTAAAAACTGCATTTATTTACATTTTTATTGAAATCGCCTTAATGATAAACGGGAGCAACAAACCAATCAATTTAAACCTTATCGTTCACGTGATAGAGTGCATAATAAATTGGATGCCTTATAAGAAAAATGAAACCAACTCGGGACAGCGTCTAGCGAACAACACGTATAGTTTATGTATGGGAATATAGACTTTTTCATCAGTGGCGGAAAGTTTAAATTTGTTTTGTGTTTTTTTATGAGTATATATGGAAATTGATACAATAATGCCAATCAGTAATTGCATTTTGCAGTTTAGATAGAGACATGTGTCGTGTGAAAGTCAATGTGTTTCTGTTATAAGGTGATTAATATGAACTCGCTTTTGTTCTACTGGATATCGGACTATACGTGCAACAAGCACTACCATAATCTTTTTTCGTATACAACATCGAAAAGAAAAGAAAATACAGGCAGTCCACCTGATGTAAACTGGTTACTGTAGTAGTAAGCAATACAGTATCTGTCAGCTGATGCAGCTAATTCTTCGGTAACCTCACTCTCTGGAACAGTTTCCGAAAGTTGCTTTTTGATTTTCTATGAGGCTCGGGTATTTCTCCAGTTAGACTGCTTTGTTGTGCTCTATCTTACCACCCATACTAAACCAAACAGACATATTCATGCACGCGAATGTTTGGTTCCTCAAACTCATCTAGCATGTGGTGCACCATTCCGATTACAGCTATAAGAAGAAACAGCCCGTCCTGAACAATATGCCTAGAATGTAGAAGGCAATTACTGATAGATACGTTTCTGCGAATGATTAACGTCACCAAGAAACTACATAGTGAATGATTTCTGTACAGCAATGGGGATTGTAATGAACGAGCTATCTGACCGTGACTCTCAAACGAATTGAATGAAGGGCATATTCAGCGATGGTATGACATTTGATTTGAGGCATACATGATACACGAACTGCTTTGATGAAGTGATTTAACTAATAAGTTGCTAAAAAGCAAGCAATGTATTATAAAATTCCTCACTTGACTTCCGCATAGCATTATCAATCGAGATATAGTGCCCGGCAAATAACTTAAAGTAGCGATTTTTAGCTGTCTCATACAAATTGCTCAAGTTATTTGCCGCGTACTAAACCTATGTAATAAGGACATTTATGAGAGATCTTCATATAGGAGAGACATGTAATAGTGAGAAATTTTCCATTTCAGTTGAGCCAAACAGTCTCGTCTATGTAGCGGGTTGTTCACTATTCTTACTCTTGAGAAGCAACCATCATATCTCTGTAGCGGGAGTGTTAGTTACGTCGAAAAAGGCCTATGTGCTCTAGTTAACCTACTGTGATAACACTCAACTGCTTCAGTATAACTCTAATTGAGCCCATAAGATTAGTACCACGCCGGTACTAAAGAGAGGGTTTGCCGTGAAAAAAATATAGTGCAAGATGCTTGCTTCTTTCTAATGTTATCTCGTTTCGTAATCCATTAGGATTGGTGGGGTCCGCTACCTAAGATACTGATACTGTACTACCGGAGATACTGATTTATGAAGCGACTGCCGTCAGATCTCCGCACCTCAGAGGGAACACTAGACCTTTCTTAGGTTAGGTCACACGTCTTTCGAAGTATTGTTTCTTAGGGTTTCTTCACGATGTTTTCCTTCACTGGCGGTCAAGTTACAAATGTGCACGTTAATCCAAAAACGTGATGTATGTATGTAAATATTCAAGAAGTTTGGAACTGTAAACCGCATTAATTTGACACGATAGATGTAGGAAATGAGGGAAGAATGTAAGTTCAGCTAGAGGTCTAGTTACACTGGTATTACATGTGACAGGAGGATTATTACTTGACTTGAATAAAAATTGCAACTTAATGAAACTCACAAACGAAACGGTATTTTCAATCCCCTCCGTAGATTTTTATCACGTGTGAGTTGGCCCTAAATGCTACACTGTTTTAATCTTACGCCATATCTAGTAAGAAATATGAAAAAAACATCGCACACCAACCCTATCACGTAGTGATAAAGTTTATATTTGTTTGTCACAAATGCATATTCATTGTGAATGAATTGTGTGTTCGGATGTATATTGCGTTTTTATTCTAAAGATGTGTCGTATGTTTTATCTTTAGTTTTACTGATAATGTCTATTCCTATTAGCAGTTATTAATATAGGCCGAGTTAATTCAATTTTCTATAATTAAATGTATATCCAGTGACGTGGTTAGCAATGGAAACTTTAACACCCGAGTTTTAGCGTCCGACTCGCGTTCTCAGGAGTCCGTAAAAAAATATTTTTGCAAATTATTGTCGCAAAAAAAGTTTTTTTTTGTGATGGAATTACAAATTTACGGTTTTCTGATTTTTCCTTTACTAAGCAATGCCATGTATCACATACATGGCATTGCTTCTCACAAAATTTCATGATTCTAGATCAACGGGATGTACCCTATAGGTTTATAGCAGAAGAAGAAATTAGACATATTGTGCAATAGGTATAACATACAAATGGAAACAAAATCTCTCCTCAAAAATAGGGCTCAATACCGAGTGTAAACTCAGGGTTATACACAATTCTCACAGCTCGTCTCTGAACTTAATCACAACGTGGCACCTGGTATCCACTTGTTCCCGCCTTAATATGACTACAGTACTCCGCTGCCTGACCTTTGTATATAATAAGATTTTGTGCTACTGTCTCAATATATTGTATTACTTGTCTCTTTTGAGCTCGTAGTTTCTCGATCGCTATCTTAAACTTCTCGTCGAGTTGACTTAGACACTAAGAACCTCAGTGCTATAGGCGGTAGTAAAAGGCGTGTTTTAAAATTGTGGAACTGTAAATTGTGGGTCTTTGCGATGAATGACTTGTGTCTTGATAGGGGTGATTTGTACAAAGTTCAATCACCCCATTCTGAAATTTTGACCAAAGTACACAAGTTGCTGGCGGCATGCGGCTGTTGTTAATCTAAGGATATGGCAAAGACACTGAATTTTCAGATGAAGCGACTGCCGTCACCTAGAAGGAAAACCAGACCTTTTTCTTAGGTCTGTATAAGTAATAATAAAGATAATGTATCCTACTAATATTATAAATGCGAAAGTTTGTATGTATGGATGGATGTTTGTTCCTCTTTCACGCTTAAACGGCTGAACGGATTTGAATGAAATTTGGCACGTAGATAGATTATGATCTGGATTAATAGATAGGCTACGTTATTTGACTCTACGCGGGCGTAGCCGCGGGCAGCAGCTAGTAGATAATAAACCTGAAAAATATATTTTTAGTAAACAGTTTACAATTTGCGAAACTCACACACTGACGTCCTCCTTTTGACTGAGGGAGCAAGTTACTCTTTATTTTTAAGCAACCAAAGGCTAAGGTATTTGATTCACGATAGAAGTGTCAAACGCTTGTTAATACCCGATATAGTTTAAAAACTGACACGCTCTTTGCTACATGTCTTCAAGACATTGAGTAGTGTACTTATTCATAATCAGCATTTACTTAATGACCTTACGATCATCTAACATTTTAAGATTACCTGACAACTCGTCACCTGTTTGACGCAGCCCGAAGGCGAGCCGTTCAATCGACGCGCGACCTAAATAAAATTGACAGCTTGCACAATTAATTTTTAATTGAATGTCGGGCAACCTGTCAGAAAAGTACGTAAAGAACTGTTGATTGCAGTATATCTGCGGAAATCTTGTTGATGGTTCCTCAATTATTTAGACCGCCATAATACTCTATTGTACTTTTTTTAGCAATCGAGAGATTGATACCGATGAAGTCTATAAAGCCTTCCTGGCTAAGCCCTAGAATCCCCCTCCCATCATAATCCGGAGGGTGCCCGCTCGAAAGAATGACCAGGGAATGCATTTCTAGTAGCTTAGTCATTCTTTTGTATGTTCTCTCGAAAACTGAAAAAGAAGTGATATAGTAATAGGTTTTTAAATATGAACTTGCCGTTTTAGTGTTTGTGGGTGGTTTATATAATAATATTATAGTATTTATTTAAATATTTATAGTATGTATTTATATTTTTCAAACAAATTTGTATTTCTTTTTGTAACATAAATCATGGTCCTGATGATAACATGTCATAACAAAATGATATAGCGAAACATGACTCCGTATTGTGTAAACTGAAGAATAAATCTTCTAAGGTTATTGATCGATATATCTAAAAAAAGGGGTTTGGAAAGTAATCTCAAAAATGTTTAAAGCTGTTTTTTAAATAAAATATATTCATTATCAATTAATTTTATACTTGATTTAACGTGCATACCCATGGGCTTAAGTATTTTTGAAAAAAAAAAAAGCAGGTTTGATTTTAATTTCTTATTAAATGGACTTGTTTGATTCAGAATTTTATTCTGACAATCTTCAATTCTTCTTCAAATACCTCGTTAAGAACTTTCAAGTTACCCATCTTATTCGATACTAGATTTTGCCCACGACTTCATCCGTGTGGAATTAGTAATTTGGGTAACTTATTTCCCGGGTGGAAATAAATTACCCACTTTAACTTTTTACACCCTTAAGGGATAATTTCAGAGATAAAAACTATATTCTTCATACCAAATTTCATCTAAATAGGTCCCCCCGCCCCCTTCACACTTTAAAGGATTTCTGGGATAAAAACTGTCCTATGTTACTCAGGGATAGTAGTATTAAAGAATTTTTGAAATCGTTCCAGTACTTTTTGAGATTAATCGTTACAAAAATTCAAATCTTTTCTCTTTATACTCGTAATATTAGTGTAGATGTACTTTATTTCTGAACTAGGTCTTTCGTGGGTTATTATTGATTCAGGCGTTATTTTGCGAATGTAAAATTTACATGCGATTTGCTCTAACCTGCTTTGTGTGCTTCCGCCACCAAATACTTCATGCGGACTAACGCCGGCCGGCACCCACCCACTACCGTTAGTAGACGCAACATGCCGTCGCTGCCGTAGCTGCTCCGGTAGTCTCTGCTTCGGCTACTGCAGTCGTCCGCCATCAGAAACATAAACCGCCTGCACCCACCACCATCGCTGCTACGACTGTCCTGGTCGTCGCTTCGACAAGTGATTCGCCTCTCCACGAGCATCCTCAGGCGATGTAGATGTAAGTCGTTAAAATCGATCATACACCTACAGAGGTGAATACTCTAAATCTTCTCCTTAACCGGCAGCTCCCAGGTCAATGATGGAAATCGGAGCTTATTTGTTTGGACTCATTAAGTTATCTTATGTTTTGACGAGCTCAGAGCCGCAATAATTAACAACGCAGTTTAGACATTATGGCTCGTGGTTTCGATTCCCACACAAGACTTATATTTGTGTAGGTACATCTACATGTCTGTTTGTCTTAATCTGGATGCTTTTAAGACTGGTAGAGGGCATCAAAACAGCCCGTCTGGGGAAGTGCCTCTACCTTACAGAAAACCGCAGCTAAATAACAACTCCCTAGAGTGTTGTTGTGTTAGAAGTAGAAGTGGTATCGCGCGGGCAATACTTAAGGTATTACAGGTATTCATAGGCTACGGCAGCCACTTTACATCAGGTGGGCCGTATGCTTATATGTCTCCGGACGCTGTATAAAAATATCTTTTTTTTTCATTTCGTCGAGCTCGTTTAGCATTTTTATAAAATTTATTTATTGGATTTACTTATATTAATTTCAAAGGAAAATCAACTATAAACGTTTACTCAATTGGTCCACGGCGGTGTATAAGTATCTACTTGTCCACCATCTGAGTACTGTAAAAATAAATGAAGAAATAAGCAAAAAAACCTATATGGCTTAATTATAATGAATCATTACTGTGAATCGTCATTAGCGCAATCTCGGGACATATCTCGTAACCGCAGCAACGTGTAGTTGCAAGTCATATCACTGCGCTGGCGGAAACGGCGGCGAGTACAAAAAAATTCACCGCTTCGGTGCTCTCGAGTCAAAACATACCTGTGATAAGACATTCTTGAACATACTGTATAAAGTTCTTTACTTTCCATTTTCACAAAGTATTGACCCCTATTTCACAGTAGAAAGGCAGTAGGAGTAGAACAACTTCAAAGAAACTCGTGTTCGTCGCACTCACACAAAGCTACTGAATTGTAAATGTAGCTCGCAGTCAAATCAATTGCGAGTTGCGGTCAGGTTTTACATTCTATGTAGCGTAGCTAGCTGCTTATTCGCAATTTAAAAAGTGACGATCGCCTTAATAGACATAATGTATTCAGTTTTTTATACAACGTCGGGATCCTAACAATCTCACGACCCACAATGTGTATAGTGATTATCTTATATCGCTTATAATTAATATCGATCGCACGTTGTCACTCCACCTGCTAACACAGCAACTCCACAGAATGTTATATATATAAGAACCCTTCAGTCCTCTCGCATCGAACTGCGAAAGTACTCCCGCCTTACAAAGATCCTCCTCCAAACAACGCGCGTGATATACAACATTCATAGGCTACGGTTCACATCATCAGATTGGCCGTGTGGTTATTTTCCGATGTTTAAAAAGACTCCTGTACTATAGGAGTTTTTGAGTGACAAGTCATGTTAGACACTTGCAGCTCCATTGTTACGCTTCTAGCGTTCGTCAGAATGGTACAAAGGTCAAACAGTCTAGCAAGAGATGTGTGTACCTACATACTAGAGGAGCTATCCTAAGTAAGTCTTGCTCCATTTTGGTTATAATTAAAACTAATGTCCGCTGCAGCGCTGAAATAATTTAGATGTCTATCCTAAACATTCGAAGATACAGCTCTAAATCGCTTCTAAGGGGTAATTTTCTCGCGACCGAAAGGTCTAAAGCGCCGCGATTTTCATGGCACTTACGCGTTTCGTTCAACGTAGTTCAGCAATGAGTTGTTGCCGATAGGCAACAAAGCATGGCGCAAGTATTTGGTTAGCGGTGTCGGTTCTAGTACACTAGTACATAACATTCAATGACCTACATACATATTGTTGTTATTATTTAAAAGATTTTATAATACGTATGTATCTCTTCTTTTGTTACACAGAAAGAGAACAAAATATTGATGATGAATACAATAAGAATGCATTCAGAAATCTTATTAGGAAGTAATACAGTCGTATTAGTCTAAAACTAAACATCAAAATTGCGTTATAAAATGTGTCTTGGATAGATTTATAACAAATACTTACACAAATTCTAAGAATGAATGTTAAAGAAGCTAGTGAGTGAGTTGTAAGAATCGAATCATGTGGCAGTACTATCTGCTTACTCCGAATTTGGCGTAAAGTTATAGATAGATGTCTCAAAACGTATGAAACTCTAAAACATCCAGAAAATGATCGCACGCGCACTGATACGGCGTAGTTATACAATTCTAGGCGAAGTTCGCTTTTAAATCAGTAAATGTTAGCACTTAAGCCGAGTGGTCACGCCTCAATAGCCGGTACTCAGTATACGCGAGTATAAAAAATGACAACTCTACCATATTACCGCGGGCGTCAGTAATTATGTCAGAAAAGGCGTAAGTGTGATAGTTGGCATACTGTTCACATCTCTTTACTGTGTCTATTACGCAGTTTTAATACTTCGCCTGAGGTGAAACGGTTACCATAGTCCATTACAACAGCAATATAAGTAAGTAGTAACACTTACATGTACATAATAATCTGAAAGGGAATTGTTATTTACCTTCGGTCCTCAGATAGGTATGTATGTCTGTATGTATGTACCTATATCTTAAGACGCGGTCCTTACACGTCTCACTCGCTTCTTTAACATGCATAGTTCTTTTTATAAACGTCGCCGGTTTCGAGGGCTCCTGACTTCACCTTATGATAATACGTCCAATTTGGTCATGGTGCGTGAGTCTTGGTCTTCCTCGGCTCTTACATCCTTCCACTTTCGCATTGTATATCTGTTTCGTCATTGTTTCTACATGTGCGAACTCGCGTAGCATGCGTTGTCTTATCTTAGCACCAACACTCTCTTTCAGACCAACTCGCCTTCTGAAATAAGTATAAGTAGTAAGTATAAGTAAGGTATACCTATAATAATAATATTATAAACCTTTGTTAATTTCACGAAAACCTTATGATTTAACTTAACTGCACGTAGTCACAATTTTGTCGCGAAAAACAAAAAAAAAAACAATGTAATTTGTGACACTGGATTCTAAACTAGGCATAAAACATGAGATAAAAGAATGCAAGATGAAATAATGACGAAACAGATATACAACGCGAAAGTGGAAGGATGAAGGAGCCGAGGAAGACTAAGAATAACCTACCATGCCCGAATTGGTCCTGTTTTATCAGAAGGTCTTGTCAGGAGCCCTAGGAACTGGTGAGCGTGCATGAAAAGAGCTATGAATGTTAATGAAACGAGTGATGTGTGTAAGGACCTAGTCTTATGGCGCTCGGTTCCGTCTGCCTACAACGTCTGCCGCAAGGGACCTGGCGTGACGATATACATGCATGGCTTACGTATATCTTAGTTTCTTTCTTAGTTCTGTACGTTGTTTATATACACCGTCTGTACTTTATAGTTTTATCACAGTTCTGAGTCACTTTGCATCTCGCAACATTAACTTGAATCCAGATGCATTTTATTAAGAGGAAAATATGACAGTAGGGACAACAAAAATGTTATATATATATTTTTTTTAATTAAAACTAAAACAATGTTTTCCATAAAGAGAAAATCTGTTACAAGAATATTTGCTATGAGTCAAAGTCTGAACTGGTCGTAATGCAATTTGGTGTAAAAGATCTAGTGAACAACACAAAGACTTGGTAAAATTGACCCAACGGAGAACATAGTTTCCTATTACTTTAAACGGTGCAATACTGTACTCGCGCGATCCCACCGCTGCTGCTAACACAGCCACTCGTTGGGAACTTACTGGTGATCTCACTCATACGCAGGAACAACAACCCTGTAGGGAGTTGATCTGTGAGTTGGAGGTACTTCCCCACACCGGCTGATATTCTCTTAGAATATATACCGCTTCCGAGAAACTCGAAATATATTTATATATGTACAAGAATTCCTCGATTTTTTTTTATACTACGTCGGGAGGTATACAAGCATACGACCCACCTGATGTGAAGCGGGTACCGTAGCCTATTAACGCTTGCGATATATTAAATATCACTCGCGCGATGCTCTTCTGCTTCTAACACAGCAACTCCATTGGAGCTTACTGGTGATCTGGTATGAGAAATATTTTCAGACTTCCGATAATAAGTTATGTGAAAAACACTTCTATTATTTCGATGTTATTTTCTTTTTATAAAAACTAATATCTCGGGTTACAAAAATGCAAATAATTTGATCTACGAGAGTGGAAAAATAATTCTTCTCTCACAACTAGTTACCAAACAGCGAAAGAAAAATCTTCTCTTGTAACTGGTTACGTAAGTTTAGTTACCAAAGTGAACGAAGCGGAAGGTTTATCAAGTCTCGGGTTCGGCATGTATGAATGTGAATGCAAAAACAATATTTTTGTCTTCGTTTGCTGTCTGTACACGACAGCAGTGACTTATCACGTAGTTGTGTGTGTGTGTATTACTCAACATACAAATCTGCATTTGTGGTAGTTAGTTTCCTGCAATTAAATATAGTCTTATAATATACGAGTTTTCCAAGTCACCTATCCAGTTATGCTAGATTTATATATCTATTCAAAGATTATGAGATCTTTACCGACTACAAAAAGGGGCGTGTATTTTTTTTTATATACTACGTCGGGATGCGTACAAGCATACGGCCAACCTGATGTAAAGCGGGTACCGAAGCCTATTAATGCTTGCGATATATTAAGTATCACTCGCGCGATGCCTTCTCTACTGCTTACACAGCAACCCCTTGGGAGCTTACTGGTGACCTCACAAACCTCTAGGGAGTTGTTATTTGGCTGCAGTTTTCTTTGTGGTGGAGGTACTTTCCCAAACGTGCTGCTTTGATGCGCCCTACCTCTCTTAAAACATCAAGACCAAGACAAACAGCCATGTTCATGCACACAAATGTTTGTTCTGTGTGAGAATCGAACCCACGAGCGTTGGTGTCTAAGTCACGTCATTCACGACTGAGCCAGCGAGCTCATCCAATATGTATTTTCTTCATTCTTACAAATCATAAACAAATATAATGCAATATGAAAGTGGAAGAATGTATGAGCCGAGAAATACCAAGATAGAAGGCAGACAGAACCGTGCGTCACATTCTTTCCGATTCGATTCTTAGACACCTCACTCGCTTCTTTATCATTTCTTTTACGGTCGGCAACGCATAAGTGACACCCCTGGTGTTGCAAATGTCTATAGGCTACGGTGACGTTTACCATCAGACAGGCCGTACGCTTGTATGCCACCTTATGTTGTATAAAAATAATCAGTATCTTATGCCCTCTACTGGGATGTCACTCCCTTCACCATTTTTTTTAGGAAACGTCAGGAGGCATGCAAGCATAAGGCTCGTGTGATGTACATCGGCTACCGCATCCTACGAAAGCTTGCAACACATTAAGTAACACTCACGTAATACCACCTCTCTGCTAATACAGAATAAATCCTTAGAAGCTTACTTGCTCATCCTTAGGTACTTATATAGCATACTCCACTACGCTGTTCTCATAGGAATTATTGCGATCAGATCAGACCACTGAATTATATTTGAAACTCTATAGTTTTAATTTAAAATTCATTATTAGAAAACGCTACATCAATCTAAAACACGTTCCAGCATTCTTTAAAAGCCTTGTCTTTTGCGTAACGACACGAAAGAGATGCATATAACACAAAACTATAGGAGCAACAGAGATAGAGAACGTGCGGCGGGCTTCAAGGTAATCAACGTTTACTTGCTATCCGTTTTCCAACTACCACACTGTTTGTAGTTTAACTAAGAGATATTTTACACTGTGCATTGCACAGAGTACTGTGTGTTCGTTTTGAAATAGTCACTGTTTTCTCGGTTTCCAAGTATTGCCTCTATTTCTTTCATGAGATCCTGGTAGCTCGTAAGTACCGGCGTCCTTTTAGAGGAAAAATTTCATTGTCCTTTTTTTTCTTGCGGTCGCATACCGCTATGGGAAGTTTTATATGTGATTCAAAACATTTTGATTGTCTTGCCAATATAGAATGGATGAATAAGACTTGAATTGCATGTTATTATAAAACTATTTAAGTCGGCAAAGGTATTTAAATTCTGCCTAGAGTTACTAACCAGAGATTCTCTCGGTTCTATTCTGTTGTGTGGTTTTATTATGTTATACTTAGATAACTTTTAACACTGTCTTTACATAGCTAGGTTCCAGTTTACAAGTCATAACTTCATGAGGTAAAACAAAGCTTTTTTGAAAGATTTCTATTATTTTATAGCATTTGTATAGACGAAGGAAATAGGAACTTTACTAAATATAGAAAAGTAGGCGGTTAACTTAATTCCGACAGACAAAATCTCGATTAACGCCAACGTTGTATAAAAGACTTTGCTTACATTTGTAACCGATTGTACAATGGGGTTTGTACAATATTTCTCTTCGCGCTATCCCGTTTCATAATCAATTAGGATTGGCAGTGTCCGCTACCTAAGCCCAAGGATTTAGCGAAGAGACAAATTTTTTACATGGAACGATTGCCGTCAGACCTCCGAGACCACCAAAACTAGATCTTTCTTAGGTTAGGTCATACGTCTTTAGAAATATAATTTCTTAGATTTGTATATGTTTTCCTTCACCGCCGAGCAAGTCGTAAATATACATAAATCGGTAAATACGAATTTAGTGGTGGTGAGCGCATACCAGGGTTCGAACTGGGAATCAGTTAATAGATTATTTATTCATTGAGCTTGTACAATATTTGATAAAACCATCTAAATAGCCAAGAACTGTGAAGCCGTAGATGGCATTTCTAGAATACTCACACATTATGAACCCCTCTTGAGGTTATTGAGGGTGGTTTCCTTGTAGGAAATTTCTTTAACAAATGTGTGAAATAGTTATTTCGACTCTAGTTTCTAGTCTCAAGTAATTGTTTGACTCCGGGCAGACTATTCGTTTATTTGCCACTACAAAATCGTTAGTGGGATACAAGTTGATACAACTTTATATAGGTTTTCCAGATCATGAAGATTTCCAGACCTCATAGTTATTTGTCGTTAAAATGGTGGTGTTACCATGAAAAGAGTGCGCGGTACAGTTTACAAAATTAAAGATATTGCGCTGACCACACGCGATCAAATCTAATTAAAAATAAACATTAACATATTTTTTTCAAATATCTCTCATCTAAATATCACACACACAATAAATTAATCAATTTTTTAATCAAATATAACAGAATTATTGGACGATAAATCGCTACATCTCGCCCGTAGAGGGCGTTCAAGTATTATTTATTAATTTTTGCATCTCATGAGCGAATACTTACAGACATATTCACACCCATTTCGGAACTCTGTTACACCGAATTGTATCACAACACCAACTGACTCTACCAATTAACTGTAACAACATCGAGTCTATGATCTCTGACTGTGTTTCCTTCGAAATTATTAAAAATATTAATAATCTGTATTTCCTTCGAATTTATTAAAAATATTTCCGTATTATGATGGCGCAGTGGTGAAATGCGTTGTTACGTTACTTTCACACCTGACAATCACGCTGAAGTTCTATTAAACAAAATATGTCGATTACGTAGTATTCGAATCGTTATTAGTATATATCTCTAATTTTCTCCATCTCCATTCCGTAGTCACCATTGTTTATAGGCTCGAGCGCAAATTCATAGTTAACTTATTAAGACATAAGCTTGCAGAAAGTGATATTAAACCGGCCTATTGACCGTCTGGTTGCTGGTTCTAATATTAGTGTTGGCGTGCACCCTATGCGGACATCTAAAATTCGTGTTTTAAGCCTTATGTAGATGTTTATAATTATCACTAGCTCAGCGGTAAATAAAAATATTGTGAGGAAACCCGTCGAAGAAATTATATTACAAAGGCTTTTAATATATAGTTTATTAGAAACTGATTAATTACATAACAAAACTATATTCGTAGCATTAATTAGTATGTAGGTATGTACCTACCCTTTATCTACATATAAAACTATTAATTGCCGTAGAATTAATAGCGTGATTACTTTTAGATCTGTAAAGTCAGAGATATTATAATACTTTTACAGGAATTTGATAGAAATAGTCATGAGCTGTATTTATTATTTAAATATGTTATGAAATATTTTAGTTTTTATCTAAATAATAATCTCATTCGTACTATCTATCACATAATTTACAAGTCATATCAATACGCGAAGCTATTATGATTCATCAGTAAATGAGTACAAAATGAAACATCTTAATATTGCGCTCAGAATAGATGAAAGACATGGCTTTACGTTCGTTGCATGGTAGTGGCTGCATTGTGGGAGGTAAAAGAGCAATGTATGAATTACAAATCTAAAATTTAAAGGTAGATTGTGACAAAATGAAATTATTCTTCATTACATTGAAGACGTCTTCGCTCGATACCTCTTGTTTTTGTTATCTATAGTAGACACATTAATGTAACTGCGTGATCGATCTATTTCTAAACAGTCATAGCTTAAATAGATATAGTCTTGTAATAAAAAAAAAATCAAACAGCTGTATTACAAAATAAATTGCAATCTATTATATTGCTATTAGCACTATACACAGTACCTATTACGCTACGGTGTGATTGCCTTCCATCGCACCATCTCTGGGTGTGGTCGGTATATTTATTAAAATCTCTTCATTCGAAAGGAAAAAATAAACTTTCGCTATCTCGAAACGGTACGTTTTATTTTGATTTTACTTGTTTAAAAACTTATCAGACATCACTTCGTTACCAAGTCAAAACTTTGATACAGCCTTGTCGAGAAAAGTTCACAGTTCAAGATTAAAATATCTGATTCTACTTTCACAGCCGAATACAGCGCCTTAACGGAGTTTCAATATCAGTGTTCTGCGTATTTTAACAATCTGTTGAAATTTTCTGCAATTAATTCACAAAAATACTTACACATGTGGATATAAGACACAATTAATGTAAAATTAAAGAATAGGAAGAAACAAACATAAGAAGATTGGAGATACAGCCATTTTTTTAAAATTAACAATGACGAAATGGCGCGCAATATTTTCCCGCGCTTTGCTATATTTTTTTTGTGTCTTTGAGTCTCATAGTACTAACCAGACCTTATTTATACTGTCGGCAGTTATGAATTGAGTATCTTAATCAAATCGTTATTAATTGATGTGACGGTTGATCCAAATGCAATGATACTCATGTCCAAAATAACCCTTGCGACTACTAATCCTTTTATTGTTTTTTTTTAGAGCGTTCATATTAGAATCGAATAGGATTAGTGACCGTCTAGTCGACAAAGAACCAGCCTATTAATCGAATGCTCCTTGGTTGAATCCTGAACATACAGCACTGTAATCGTATTTTCGTTTTCATATTTGTAATTACCGCTTGCTTAGCGGTAAAGTAAAACATCGTGAGGAAATCAATGTTTTAGACGTGCAAAACATTATATTTCGAAAGGCCTGTGTGATCTTATATAAGAAATGATTGATTTTCCCGGGATAACGAATTATGTATTTACGAAATTATATAATTGCGTACCCACTTAGAAGTATTTTACGCAAAGAAATTTATCACATGTTTGCATTTTTTTATGGAAACAATCAGGTTACATAGACAATGTAACAGCGGCCATTTTAAGCAAGTAAAGCAAGGTTATAAAAAATGGCGCGCATTGAAAATGGCGACCTTTCTGCGATCCCTACATATTTCGACGTTGTATAACCCACTACGCTAGTACCGTTGCTTTTTTTACACGCTCATATCAGTACAATCGTCGGTTTTTACCGGTCCGCAACGCAACAAGCTCCGTCGACCGTGTCGTGGTTTTTAGCTTCAGAAATATTAATTACTTCATTCGATTAATTTCGATCGCTAATTAAGGTTAGTTGGATATCAATCAACACTCAGATTATTGTCGGCCGGATTTTGATTTCTGTCGTCAAAAAATCGAGTTACTTTTTTAAAGTGACTGTATTGTTAATTTATTTTGCTACATGATTGAAGTCAGAAAAGACTAAAGCCAATGTCTTCAAAGGAGTTGACCGTCACATATAAATACATGCGTCTGTTTTTCTGTCTTTCGGATATGAATGTGTAACGTTTCCATGCTTTAATAGATTGTATAAACCTTAACAAAGGGCATAAGCTACTGTTTCTAATAAAATGTGGATGTTAAAGTGATAAGAAGGAACTAAGAACTACGTATAATAGAATATCAAAGTATGAAACAATATTAACAAAGCACCGCAGAGAAGCCATATTTTCGTTCGATCGATCTATCTGTCGGCTATAAGTCTGTAACGTTTTCATCCTCTTCTCTAGATAAATCGTGGTAAGTCGGCAAGGATCCCTTGTAAAACATGGATTTAAAAGCGAATGAAAGGAACTAAGATATAAATGAAACAAAAGAATATCAACAAAGCAGCGCAGAGAAGTTATTTTAATACCAAAATTATGGGCAAGATCAGATAAGATGCTGACAAACGTTACGCAAAATACCAAAACAGACGCTGAGCAAACAGTTAGTTTGGAGTGGAATTAATTTAGAAACAAGAAAGAAAAGCGGACCAAAGATATAGTACTCGTAGATTGATACCCAGAAAAGATGGACTACTTACGATACATACTGTATATATTAAAATATGCAGTCTTAACTATGAATAATATCTGTATGGTGAAAGTAACATAGCACAAGCAGAGATTTTAAATGGCAAAATATTTAATAATATTATCACATTATCTATAGAAAATACAAAGTTACTGTCTAAAAAAAATTAACTTTAGACTATTGAAATGGAAATAGTGTCAATAGCTTTAATTTATTTTTAATAAAACTAACAAACCATATATTTCCGAGGATAAAAAATGTCGGAGAGGCAGTCTGAAAGATCACATAGTTGAAATCAGAAACAAATAAAAGACAGATATCAAAAGTCGCGGTTACAGTACCTAGAAATGAAGAAGAAAAAAAGACAATGAGTGATAGATAAAAAAATAGGACGATGATGTAAAGAAAACTCTCGTAAATATGGTACATTCATATAAATCGAAAATAAACTGTACAGTACTCGTAAATGACCTAAGTTTTGCGATAGGAATATCTTGTTCAACGCTCCTTTATACCTGTGTTGTTTGTAGGTATAAATGTATATCCTTATGAATGAAGCGGGCGGTTCCCGTGGCCCCGTTATGGTCGGTACAGTCAGGGAAAGAAGCGTTAGTAGTTTATATTTTTTTAACTACATCGTATGGTAAACAAGCATAATGCACGCCCAATGTGAGGTGTTAAATACCTTATAATACTGATTTTACAAGGAGTATCAGTCGCCTAAGAACTTAGTGGTGACTTTACTCACAGAAATACAGCTATCCTGCAGGGATTTGTTCACTAGTTGCTCGTTTATTTATTGCTATTAAGATATTTTTGATAATGTGTCCACACCCACATAGTTTTAGCATTAAATAATTTCAGCCGAGCCACGACATTAGCGAGTGTTACAAAAAAACCTATCCCAGATCGCTGATGCTTTTTGCTTTTCCCGCCTCTGTGGGTTTTGGCTATTAGGTATTTGTTTCTTTATGGTAAATTATTACACAACTGAAAGCGGTCTACTGACAGAAGTAAAAGTTACAATCTCATCTTCATAGTTCAGATATACTATTGACATCGCGGTGATGCGAACAGCTAAGATTTCTAATCAAAGTGTGCTTAGAAAATCAGAATCAGGAAAATTACGTGACAAATTAGGTGGCAATACAAACATAAATGATAATAAATGGTATCCCTTATTTAATTACCATAAAGTTCAAGAAACAAAGATACATATAAGAAAAAGAAGAAAAGTTTACAATACTTCGTTAAAAGCAAAGCATCATTCAATGACGTAATTTCAATGCCTTACAAGGCGTTAAGCCTTGAGTTCTTGAGCGTACTATATTAAAGTGAGTTTTTCAATGTCAATTAAAAGTCAGTGTCAGCGTATAACCTAAAATCGAAAATTGTACCACTTTCTCTTGTAATTCCGTATGCGTTTACTGCAGTTCGGCATTTTTAAATTACCACAAAGAGGTGTTCGAAGCATATATAATTTAGTAAACATTTTGTATTATTTTCACTGATATTTTGGCAACACTGTTTTAATAATCGGACACTATTTATAGTAACATCTGTAGATATCAAGGTAATTTCAAAATGCACACTATTCGTATTGTTTGTGTAACATACTAGATAGATAGGTAAATGATTTATTTTGCTTCTAAAACACACACGTCCACACAATAATTTACACATAAGAGGTTACAAACAAGAATATACATACTGTGTTGAGGATGTCTTATTTAGGGTACAAATGGGCTATAGCTCAGTGAGTAATATCGCTCAGAAAGAGCACTAACCTGCGAAATGGATTGTATCGTAAGTTTTGAAGGACATATGATACATTTTGCCGCATAAATGAACTCTAACGCAGATGAAGCCGCGTAAAGCAGCTAGTCGATGATAAATTGTATAGGATCTATTAATCTGTCATTCTCTGAATTTTGTATCTTTTGTTGTAAAATGCACTTGTTTATATTCAGATTTTGATTATATCTTCAGAAGAGGCTGATCAAAATGACATTGTTAAAACTATGTCATTTCGATAAGGATTTTATGAAGGCTTTGTCAAACTATAAAGTTACGAAATAAAAATTAATATTGTAATTAATTACATTAATATCAGCGCCTATCGTATCGTTGATTTATTACATACTGGTGATGAATTCAAAGTAGTTTTTGGTTTTGATGATAAAAATAAAAAATCTTTTTTAAAGCGTCATTATATCTTCATATAAGCAATGCGCACTTAGGTCATCTTTAGGAATAAAAAGTAACAAGTGTATATTTCATATTTATGGAAATACTTTTTGAAAGTTGATACATTCGAACGGCATGATTGAATAATTAGATTTGAAATGGAGAAAATTTGAAAGGGAAACATGAAAGAGCTGTTCAAGAAGTAAAAATACTTATTTAGATTAGTTAACATAATAAGTTATTATATTTTTGTGAAAATTATCTTCATTTTACAATTGCAAATAAACAATAAAATTTAAAATACTTAGACTAGACTTAGTAATCATTTTACTTCTGAGAAAGTATTAATTGAGAAAATGAAGGTGTGTAACTGCGAATATTGCAGTTTTTATTGGAATGATTTGAAATTGAATACTATTGTTTGATTGAATCAAAGAATTATACAAAATCAGAGGATTCTTATGTATGTGTGATACATATGGTGAGTGCTCTGAAGAACTATTTTCCCTTATCCCACCCTCTCCCTTCCGTCATAGAACCACACGTGCAGGCTTGCGATGTCATCATTCCACTGTTGAGGACATTTGTTCTCGTACTAAAAAGTTCGGCAACTCCTATCTCTGTCGAACTATTAAAAAGTGGAACGCCTTGCCTGCACATGTGTTTCCTCCTTCCTACAACATGGGATCCTTCAAACGAAGCGTGAAGAAGCACCTTGCGGGCCAGCATGGTAGCGTCAACTGACAGGACACCGTAGTCCTTTGTCAGTTGCCGCTGCAATTTGGGCTCCCCTTTTCGCTTACCAACAGGCGAAGAGGAGCCACTATGCTGAGCCAATATAAAAAAAAAAAAAAAAAAAAAAAAAAAAACAACAACGAAACAAAAGTACATATATCGTGATATTTTTTATATGTTACTGGTACCATAAACTAATGTTTGACAGGTTTTGGACAATAGACAATGCAAGTTTATATGACTGCAATTTTTTCCCCGTTTAATCAAAGATTTTGTTTGATACACTGGGTAGGTAGATTTTCACAATAAAAATATGATATTGTTTTCAAAGTAGTTAATGTGATATATAGTCTTACTGTTCTTTGTCTGTATGTTTTAAGATAGGTAGGGCACATCAAAGTACCTCCATTTCACAGAAAATCCTCAGCCAAATAACACCCCCTAGAGGATTGCTGTGTTCCTGCGTGTGAGTGAGGTCACCAGTAAGCTCCTAAGAAGTTGCTGTGTAAACAGCAGAGGAGGCACCACGCAAGTGATAGTTACAATTTTACAAGCGTTAATAGGCTACGGTAACTGCTTTACATCAGGTGGGCCGTATGCTTGTATGCCTTCCGACGTTGTATAAAAATATATATTATTAGGGAGTTCATATACACTCCACCTTTCCCGTTGTATCAGCTGGATTTAACCATATATCTATAACTTCACACTGAATCCCTTGCGGGTAGGCAAAGAGAACCAAGCATCACTTGACTCGGTTCTTACACACCTCACTCGCTTCTTCAACATTCATTGTTTTTCTCATGCACACTCGCCGGTTTCTATGGCTCCTGACATCACCTTCTGATAAAGCACGATTGATATGGTCATGATAGGTAAGTCTTGGCTTTCCTCAGCTCGTTCGAATCGATCCTTCGATTTAGTGACATATGAAAAGTACGTAAAAGGCAAATTATTACGAAGTTACTTTGAAAGTAACAAATTATTATAGTCTTGTTAAACAAAGAAAGTAATTTAATTAAAACTGCTATTGTTAATTACATAGATGGTTATCCATTAATACCGACCGAGTAATTCGACTAAATCTAGATCACTTTTTGCTAAGTCTATAAATATAGCAGCATTGTTAAATAACTCGGGTGGAACCCCAAGAATAGGTGTAGTTTTTCCAAAATTAGATTTTTTAACTGTATATAAATAACTATCCAATTTAATGTAAGAAAAAGAACTTCAAATTGAACAGCGATTGCCCAATGGATTAAGAAACGATCTATTGGCCAATTGGTCACCAGGGAGTTGTACTTCCCTTCGTGGGTTTGATTCCCACACAGGACAAACATTTGCAGCATGTAAGTTTGTCTTGTTCTGGGTGTTTTAAGAGAGGTAGGCCGCATCAAAGCAGCCCGTCTGGGGAAGTATCTCCACCTCACAGAAAACCGCAGCCAAATAACAACTCCCTAAAGGGTTGTCATGTTCCTGCGTGAGAGTAAGGTCACCAGTAATCTCCTAAGCAGTTGCTGTGTTAATAACTGGGGGTGGCGTCCCGCGACTAATACTCAAAGTACTTCAAGTGTTTATAGGTTACGGTAACCACTTTACATCAGTTGGGCTGTATGTTTGTGTGCCCGTCGTTGTATAAAAAAAAACACTTGACCCCACCCCGTCCCTCTCTCTTCCAACGATTCATGTTCGACCCACTAGTTTAATTTATATATGTCAGTCAGTTACTTTTATCATTTATGTATACAGATGGGACTATGTCAACTATGTCGCGTATGACATATAAAGTCACAATGTGCATAAACATGCGAGTTTATATAAAAAACATAAGTACTAGGAAGCCCGCATAGATGTACACGTGGGCTTCTGGCAGCTCGTTTCCGTTGTTACACGATACGTTAATGTCACACGTCAAAATAACTTTTGAAGTGATAACTTCTTATGGGAGGATAAACCGCTTCGTTACGTAACACGATACGGCGCCAGTCTGTCTGGCTTCCATTTCTATCACACATACGGCAGCTTTAATTATATGTAGATTAGTTTAAGATATCACTTCTGTCGGGCGTCCCGAGACGCACATTTTTTTCTTTTACTACGATCAATACGAGAAAACAAGCATTACGGTATTGATATAAAGCAGGTAGCCTATAAACGCTAGTAACAAAAAGAACATCACTAGCGCGTTGCCACCCCCGCTGTCAACACAGCAACTCCTCATCTTCTGGCTATTTAGCTGCCGTCTTCTGTGAGGTGGAATACATACGTCCCCAGTCGCGTTAACGTCGTGCCCTACCTGTCTTTCGCAAGAGCTTGTCTACACCAGGTGCACCACGTGTAGATGAGATTGGCTTTGGCTCTAAAGGTGACATCGAGCCACTTACACCCTGAGTATCTTGGTATCGTCTCAACCTTTCCTGCTCTAAATAATAGTACTTTGATGACTAATTCTACCAGGGTTGGCGGCGTGAACTTACTCTTACCCCGCAAGGGATTGGGCGTCCATGTACTCATAAGATGTGAAATTAGGTTATAGAATTTTGGAGGAATCCTGTTGTCGAGTGACTGAAGCTCATGAGTTCAATTCACAGGATACACATAGATAAATATTTTTGTGAATGAACAGAGGACTAAGGAAGTACCTTACAGAAAACAGCAGTTTCGGTGGCGAGTCGTGAGTGACGCGACTTTGACACCAACGCTCGTGGGTTCGATTCCCGCACAAGGCAAACATTTGTTTGCATGAACATGTGTGTTTGTCTTGGCCTGGGTGTTTTAAGAGAGGTAGGGCGCATCAATACAGCCCGTCTGGAAAGTACCTCCACCTTACAGGAAATCGCAGCCAAATAACAACTCCCTAGAGGGTTGTTGTGTTCCTGAGTATGAGTGAGGTCACCAGTAAGCTCCCAAGGAGTTGCTGTGTAAGCAGCAGAGGAGGCATCGCACGAGTGACAATTAATATATCACAAGCGTTAATAGGCTACGGTACCCGCTTTACATCAGGTGGGGCATATACTTGTATGCCTCCTGACGTAGTATAAAAAAACAAAAAAAAAGCAACCAAATTACAACTACTATAGATGTCGTTATTTGCCCGTATTCCTAGTAGTTATGTACATATGTTGGAAATACATTTTTGCAGTGATAGCCCAGTGGATAAGGAATCAAGTTGTTGACCATGTGGTTCTCGGTTCAAATCCTGGTATATTTCACTATCTTCGGGTGTTCGGATTTATGTAAATATTTGTAATTATCACAGCGGTGATGCGAAACATTGTGAGAAAACCGGCACGTTCAAGAAATTATGTATATCTTCACGCCAGGTCCCTTGCGGGGTAGGCTGAGAGAACCGAGCGCCATAAGACGCAGTCCTTACACACTTCACTCGCTTCTTTCACATTCATAGCTCTTTTCATACACGTTCGTCGATTCCTAAGGCTCCTGACATCACCTTCTGATAAAACACGACCAATTTGGTCATGGTAGGTTAGTCTTGGTCATCGAGTATACACTTTACGTACTCGAAGGTCTTGGTCTTCCTTGGCTCCTACATCCTTCTACTTTCGCATTTTATACATGTGCGAACCAACGGAGCATGCCCTTTCTTATTTTAACACGGACGCTCTCTTTCATACCATCCTTCATGTCATCCTTTCGAACGCGGTCCAAAAAATTATATTTTTGAAAGATGTGTGACCTAATCTAAGAAAAGTTTGATTTATGATAGGTATGTAGTAGAGGTCTAACGACAGTTCCGTCATTTCAAAATCCGTATCTTCGCCAAATCCTCAGGCTTAGGTAGCGAATCCCACCAATCCTAATCAATTAGGAAATGGCATAACGCTCGTAGCGTTATGCCATTTCCTAATTGATTAGGATGAAGATGATGAATGAAAATGAATGATGAAGAAGAAATTGTAGATACATTTTAGTAAAATTATAATTTTATACGAATGTTTATAAAAGCCGTTTTAAAATGAAATAATATGTATTGATGTGTGAATGGAAACGCACACCCAATAAGGTGCACTTACACTAGCATATTTAACCATTATAGATTGACATGTAATAAGTATTCAAAATACCTTTTTGCCGTCCAGTACGCTTCTACGAAGGGGGGGTCATGGGAGATCTGCAAAAACTGGTTGTGTTATAGAAGTATTTTTTCTATGAAGTATTAATTGGATGTGTACATTATGTAGTTTTTATAGTGTCGGGTGTTTTAAAGGACAATGCGTTATTAACTAGAGACTTGTTTGACCAGATTATAGTTTCCGAGTCATAAGTTCATTTTTATGCAACTCTGGTGGAAAACAAGCGTACAGCCTGCCTCGCAATAAAATTTGCTTTAGGTTTAGTTTATTCCCCCAGTGCAAAGGCTATTCCGCAGAGGTCTATGAGAAAATTCGATACCAACAATTGGGGTGGAATTCACTTTCAACTTTGTAGTCAAATCAAACCTCACTAACGTATTCTATTAATTAAGAAATTAGGATCTGGAAAAAGAGAGGCAGCATCGAAGCACCTCCTGTTAGGACTGGAGAATTACCTCCACCTCGCAGAGAACTGTAACGGAACTCTTAGGATGTTGGATTCCTGCAACTAAGTTAGATCACCAGTAAGCTCCCTATGAGTAGCTGTGTTAATATTGGAAGTGTTCAGAAATTGCGGTAACTACCGTACAGCAGGCAAACCTTATTCGTTTTTATACAATATCAAGAGGCGTACAAGCCAACGGCCCACCTGATGTTATGCGGTTACTGTAGCCAATCTACATATTAGTGTTACGCTTGATATTCAGTTTATCAAAACACCTTCTTTGGTCAATAAACTCTTGATAAAGCAGTATCAACGTAGACCCCTAGACCCCTATTTGACAGTTTTACGTACCTACCTGTAATTGCCAATCAGTCACAGACTACCTAGAGGCTTAATGTATTTTTTATAAACTGTATAATGTCATTATATTGCATTTTAATCAACAACGTGTGCGGGCCTTTTATTGCTAGAAAGAGTCAGATAGCCTATATAGGAACTATCTCGCTCCAACCTTGAAATACTGAACCTGAAGGAGTATTTCCTGAAGACCCATTGGGGTGTAATTAACTTACCATCATCTTAAAAATTTAAGTTGGTTTTAACTTCTATCGAAAGAGGGGCAGGACATATCGGAGTATCACGTCTGGGAAAATATTTATATAGGACGTTATGTCAAGCTATGCAAAAGCATCCAAATTTCACTTTTAATGCTACGACATGAGATGCATGGGTAGATAAGATACATGTCTGCTTGATCGGTCGTCGATTGTACAATCAACGACCGATCAAGGTATACACATGTAGAAGTACAACATGCCTCCACCTCATAGGGAGACCATAGCGAAATAAAAACTCCCTGGGCGGTTACATATTCTGTTCGTGAACGAGTTATTCGTGTTAGAACATTATATTGACTACAGTAACCGCTTTCTGGCTTACGGTAACACAGGTTGGGGGACCATATGCGTAGGTATTTGCCTATATTATTATTTATTTACTCGTTACGTTATGCTTTACACTTAAACCCTAAATGTATTAATTTTTTGCTAAATTGAGCTAATGATTCCTCATTCCTCTTTCCATCTTTAGGGATCCAGAGATCCCCAAAGATGGCAAACCAGAGCCGGAAATACTGTGGACCTTCTTAAGTTTCCACTCCAATCAACGAAGACACTCTACAAACAAAGACCGAACAGCATTTCACGAGCTCGGTCGCGCAGTCGTGAATGACGCGACTTTGACACCAACGCTCGTGGGTTCGATTCCCACACAATACAAACATTTGTGTGCATGAACATGTCTGCTTGTCTTGGTCTGGATGTTTTAAGAGAGGTTAAAACAGCCCGTCTAGGGAAGTACCTCCATCTTACAGAAGCCCGCAGCCAATTAATAATTCTCGAGTAGTTGTGTTCCCGCGTGTGAGTGATGTCACCAGTAAGCTCCTGAGTAGTTGCTATGTCAACAGTATAGATGGCATCGCGCGAGTGATACTTAATTTTTTTTATAGGCTACGGTAACTGCTTTATATCAGGTGGGCCGTATGTTTGTATGCCTCCCGACGTTGCATAAAAAACCACTACAAGCTCCTCTGCCTATGAAATATAATAACCTGATAATTAATTATACATATGTCGAAGCCAAAAATTGTTAATGCGAGATCCGTATCTGTCTACATTAAAGATAAAGTAAACAACTTACTGTTTTTTTTTAATGACCGACCTTTATATTTTTAGGAAAAAACGTAACCTCTGACATTAATGTGAGGTTAACCCAGTATTACATTTTTGTACATGTAACATTTTACCACCGACCGGTTGGGGGTTTTTATAATTGCTATAAATCTGTTTATGGCAAAAGTCAGATATAATTCTGCGCTTATATAATACTATGTTATTTTAACACGCTTTTATTTATTAGGTAGATAGTGTTACTCTCGAAACCATGACAGATACATCGGAATTAGAATTAAAGTCTTAGATTGTGTACGCATCAGGCCAACAGTGAGCGGCAGATTGTCCGCAAACGTGGACTCAATGTCGTATGAACAGCGAACCGTCACAAACTCTTGGCAAAGAAGACGAACCTTTGCTAGTTTGGATCGGACTGATTTTTGCATAACGTCGACGTAATGAGCGTAATTAGTCGGCGATTGGATCAAATTGCTCTCGGAATTTCGCAGCAAATCGAAAAAGTAAATGATATGGCAAGCGATACGACGCACACTGCGTATATTAGGTTGTATGTACACTCCCATTTAAAATATATAAATCAAATCAAAAAATCTTTATTTGCAGAACACTGTTGTTCTGTGAGGTTGATGTACATCCCCAGACGGGCTGCTTTGATGCGCCCTACCTCTCTTAAAACATCCAGACCAAGACAAACAGGCATGTTCGTGCACACAAATGTCTTGTGTGGGAATCGAAACCACGAGCGTTGGTGTCAAAGTCCCATTCACGACTGAGCCACCGAGCTCCATTCACGACTGAGCTACCGAGCTCCTCAATCAAGGTTGACATAATCTGTTCATGAGTTTTGCTCTCGTTTGCCTAATACCAATTTCACTCTGCTTTTTAAAACATAGTGGATGGGAATCGTCAAAGACGCTAAAATGTCGGTACGTGATTGAACTGCTCACTGTTCGCTCAATGCCTTAAATCACAATTGACGTGCCAAATTGGTTTGATCTTGGTTGTCATTATCTACCAAACTGGCACATGAGATGCGTAAGAAGCCTGTCTCAGCTCTTTCGCTCTGCAACAGCTGCTGTGCAGTGTACATACATATATATATAAACATGCATACAACAGTTGTACAGCTATTTGAGAGTCATCAAGCTACATAAAGCCTTATGGAGATGTGTGTTGTGTGGATAATTAGATAATTATTAATGGTATTAAATTCTCTCGTCTTCCCAGCAATATCCCATTTCCTATCCATTAGAATTGATGAAGTCCGCTACCTAAGTCTAAGGATTTAGCGAAGGTACTGATTTTTACATGGAGCGACTGCCGTCTGACCTCCACAACCCAGAGGGAAAACAAGACCTTTCTTAGGCTGGGTTACACGTCTTTCGAAATATAATTTCTTGTACGTGCTGGTTTTCTCACGATGTTTTCCGTCACCGCCGAGCAAGTGATAATTACAAATATGTACATAAATCCGAAAATACAAATTTAGTGGTACATCTCCGCATCAGGATTCGTGTCACTTTAATAATGACACACATCAAAAATACGGGAAAAATCTCTTCATTAATGTCAAAGAGAACGAAAATTTCGATAGTAATTTTCGTTAAAATCCAAAGCCTTAAAAAAATTAGCTTTGTCACTCGAGCTATCAACCATACACACGGCAGTTCCAAAATCAAATTTGAAATTGGAACAAATCTCGGTGCGGACCGCTTCGCAGGACTGTAAGTAGGAAGTCCCTATTAACCGGTAATGCGCTCAAGTAACGTTAGTTGTTGCTGCCGACCGCTGTATTCGGACCTCTGTCCCTCCTCTGTTCTCTTATAACAATAGACGTCCGAGGGGATATTAGAAGCAATATTAGGTGTCAGTTTGTAATGGTGGTTCTATTGACTAGATTGGTTTACCGGATGCTTGCCCAAGACGGTCGACGTTGAGCGTTGTGGAGGACCAATAGGTTTTTAATACTGACCTGGATTTTATCTGCGGTTTTTCTATATATTTTTTATTACACCAGAGAAATTAGTATTGCAAAATTCGTAAATATGCCATTTTTAACTGACTGCAAAAAGAAGGAAGTTCTCAATTCAAGACAAAATCATACGGACCCCGTATGATTTTGTCTGTACATTACGCGATGTATATTATGAACTGATTTTAATAAAGTCTTTGTTAATATGAAAGTTCTAGCGTTCTATAAATCCCACGTAATATTGCTTCAAAGAAGTAACAAAGTAAATTTTTACGGTTTTTAAACCTACGTAAATATTTTTATCGTTTATTAACTAACTTTAACCAGCGTAATTACATCAAGTGTCCCATCTCAACAGCTTCAAGAAAACTCGGATTCCTCAACAGGGTGCACCGGTTCTTCACGCCAGATCAGCTTTGTCTGCTTTATAAGACTCAAGTTCGGGCCTGCGTGGAGTATTCGCTTCTCGAGACTCTCGATAGGTTGCAGCGACGGGCTGTCCGCATAATCGACGACGAAGAGGTCGCCAAAAACATAGAACCTCTTCAACTTAGTAGGGACATTGGCTCGCTAAGCGTATTCTACTGCCTTTACCTTTTGCTCTGAAGAACTGTTTTCGCTTATCCCATCCTCTCCCTTCCGTTATAAAACCGTTTGTCAGTTGCAGTTGCGATTTGGGCTCCTCTTTCGCTTACCTTCAGGCAAAGCGGAGCCATTATTCTGAACTAATAATATAAAAAATATATATTTCTGTTTGGATATTTTTACACAATTTTGTGATAAGTCAATGTAACGATTTCAGCAGGTATGTCGACCAGTGCAGTTTGTGACCCCGAATATTTTTATCAATATGTAGATAATTTGCACTTTGGCAGGGCAGGCATTGATTAATGGTCACAGAAATGGCAAGCTGTGATCAGAGTTCACGAAAATCCATATGCCGTGAAGAATTTCTCACGTGTCGTCATTTTCAGGATGTGTCATGAGAGAATCACATAAAAAGTATTCAAGTGAAAATCGATTGCCTAAAGTAAGAAACAACAAGCCTATGTTGTTTGTCGAGCTCGGTGGCGCCACGGTTAATAAAGCAACTTTGACACCGACACTCGTGGGTTCAATTCCCACAGAGGACAAACATTTGTGTGCATGAACATGTCTATTTGTTTTGGTCTGGGTGTTTTTAAGAGAGGTAGGGCGCATCAAAGCAGCCCATCTAAAAAGGTACAAGGTAGGTACGTACCTTCACCTCACAGAAAACCGCAGCCAAATAACATACTCCCTGGAGGGTTGTTGACGTTGTTGTGTTCCTGCGTGTGAGTGAGGTTACCAGTAAGTTCCTATGGAGTTCCTGTGTCAGCAGCAGTCGTTACATCGCGCGAGTGATAGCTAATGTACCAGCGTATATAGACTATGGTAACCACTTTACATCAGAGGGACCCCATGCTTGTATGCCTCCCGACGTTGTATAAAAAAAGTGTATGACTTTAATGCTGTTCGGTTGAGCAGTTGAGGCGTAAGAGTGGAACAAGTAGTCATACTTTCACGATCGGGTTTTTTAAGCGCTAGGAAATTCGAATGTAAGACGGATATACCCTCAGTCATAGATGCTTTACATTTATACAGTTCGGTTTATATACATACATATCATCTCGTCTGTCTCCCATCGGGGTAGACAAAGAATATGGGACGTCATGTCCGCCGATCCAAACATACCTCTCTCGCCTCTTTCACACTAATACCTCTTCTTGCATGCTCTTCGGTTTTTTAGGAAATTTAAATCACAGGTTCTTCAAAGAAAAAAAAAATATTATATAAAAATTAAGTAGCGTACAATGCGACAAGACTCTTTTGGCTTTTTAGTGACATTGACAGAAGTAGGTATACCCCTCTCTTGCACACTTAGGTAATCTTCACGAGATGGACGCATTGTTCCGATTTCGGCCACGTAAAAAGCTGGTCGCACAGTAAATATCAACTTTCATGCTCGCATATGTTGCCATAATATCAGTTTTTAAATATCTATTGTTAGGAAAATTTTGATTGCCCTAAATACAAATATTTTTTACTTTTTTAAAAGTTGTTGAATCGTTTTATGCTATTTTGCGAGAATTGCTGTATGGCATCTCCAAAACCACTAAAGCAATACCTTTAATCCATATATAGAGGATAAATCTCAACGTAGCTTTGCGCTGATAAGCTTTTCAGCTTATTTGGACGAGTAGATTTTTAGTACGTCATTCAAATAAAATTTTTTTTTGCACCTCAAAATGGGAGGTGAAATTAGCCTTTGCCTTTTTCATATCTACAATCTTAGTTGTGAGTGTTCGCAATTCAGATGGTGATTCTGCTATTAAAATGACATATTTTGCCATAAAGCAGGCAATTCGCTGCTGTGTCACCCATTCGCAATCCCACATTCATAGATCTTATGCTCTGCAGCCAACTGGCTAGATACAGAATGAATAGCCGCGCTGACAGCACGTTGTACTGTTTGACACCAATGTTGATACCAAACCAGAGCTGCCAAACCATGCTGTACTGTATCAATGTACAACAGTTGCCGCTGCAATTTGGGCTCCTCTTTTCGCTTACCAACAGGCGAAGCGGAGCCACTATGCAGAGCCAATATAAATAAAAAATCGGCCAAGTGCGAGTCGGACTCGCGCACGAAGGGTTCCGTACCATTATCTATAAAAACGGCAAAAAAATCACGTTTGTTGTATGGGAGCCCCCTTAAATATTTATTTTATTCTATTTTTTAGTATTTGTTGTTATAGCGGCAACAGAAATACATCATCTGTGAAAATTTCAACTGTCTAACTATCACGGTTCATGAGATACAGCCTGGTGACAGACGGACGGACGGACGGACGGACGGACGGACGGACGGACAGCGGAGCCTCAGTAATAGGGTTCCGTTTTACCCTTTGGGTACGGAACCCTAAAAATGATAATCAAAATTGCACTTCGCATAATCTGTAATATATATTACAGGTGGAGTGGGTTGAGTTTATGAAACCAACCAATTGTGACATTAAAAAAGGGGTTTTTTATACTACAACGGATAGCAAGCATACGGTCCGCCCGGTGTGAAGCGGTTACCGTAACCTATGAACGCTGGCAATTAAAATAATATCGCTAACGCGTTGCCAGCACCCGCTGTCAACACGGCAACAACATCGTCTGGTGACCTCACTCACTCGCAGGAACACAACAACCCTTTAGGGAGTTATTGGTTAGCTGCCGTCTTCTGTGAGGTGGAGGCACTTCGCCAGTCGGACTAACGTGGAGTCCTACTTCTCTTTTGCCAGAACCTCATCTGTTGATACGCAGGGTGCACCGCGTGTAGGTAAGGTTGGATCTGAGGCTCTAAAGGTGACATTGAGTCACTTACCCCAAATGAATATTTGTTTTGACGCTAAGGCAACCTAAGGCTTGATTTGAACTCAAATTTTCCATGAACAAACAAGATACATTATGACCTCATTTGCGAGTACAAAATATAAAATACAGATTAAAAAATGTGCAAATGACATCGTTGAAAGTTTAAGGTCTCTGTGATACCCTGACACGCAACATTTCTTGCTATACAAGTAAATATTTGATTCCTATATGTCACGGTTATTTCTTGATAACTTTTTAATGATACTCTTTTTGTATGATTCCAGTGGCATTTTTTTATGCAACGCCGGGAGCATGCAAGCATACGGCCCATCTCGAATGTAAAGCGGTTACCGTATCCTACGAACGCTTGCAACATTCAGTATCAATAGCGTGATGCCACCTCTGCTGCTAGCACGGCAAATCCTTAGGAACTTATTGGTGACTTCACTGACACGCTGGAACTCAACAACCCTCTAGGGTAGTTGTTATTTGGCTGCGGTTTTCTGTTAGGTGGGAGGTGCTTCCCCGGAGGGGCTGCTTTGATGCGTCTACCTCTCTTAAAAATTGGATAAAATGAATGATTTAAGATATTTATGACGAGCTCGGTGGCTCAGTCGTGAATGACGCGACTTTGACACCAACACCCACACAAGGCAAACATTTGTGTGCATGAAGATGTGTGTTTGTCTTGGTTTGGATGTTTTAAGAGAGGTAGCGTGCATCGAGGTGGCCCGTCTGGGGAAGTACCTCCACCTCACAGAAAAACGCAGCCAAATAACAGCTCCCTAGAGGGTTGTTGTGTTCCTGCAAGTGAGTGAGGTCAGCAGTAAGCTCGCAAGGAGTTGCTGTGTAAGCAGCAGCAGCATCCGGTGGGCCGTATGCTTGTATGCCTCCTGACGTAGTATATAAAAAAAACTCACAAGAATGTACAGATTATTCACTTACTGAGAAACTTACTTATTACTTAAGTCACTTTATTATAAAATTAGGATTTCTGAGTTGAAAAAATATTTTTAATATGATGCCCAATCCTAGAGGAAGGTTAAGTTAAAAAACTATTCCTACGTTCATTGAAAGAAATTGATATGTGAAAATAAATAATTTTATTATAATAATTACATCAAATAAAAACATACAGGCAATATAAATGCGAAAATCATTACCCTCCTTCCAATTTAACGCAACTGGTAAAACGATTGCACTAGTGTTGTGCAATACGGAATGAATCAAATCGATCCAATTAGGCGAATCGATTTGTTTTGGTGGTTCATAAATCAAAATCGATGTTTTACACCTGCGATCACCAGCTCGCTTGATAGGGAGTTTTATTTTTATTATTTTAGTGTGCCATAAAATTTATTTAAACTTTAACTAACTTACATATGATAGTAATAAAAAGATATGTGGAAAAGATTTTTTTTTTAATTTAATGGTGACTGATTTGTATGCGTCAAGTGTGTATAGTCTATTATTTCGGTATTTTTTATAATTATATATTTTTATACTGATTTTTAAATGGAACAACTGCCGTCAGCCCTCCACATCCCACAGGTTAAACCAGATCTTTCTTAGATTAGATGTTTTGAAATATAATTTCTTGGCCGCGTGGGCATGATGTTTTCCTTTACCGATGAGTAAGTGAATATGTACATAGATCCGATAATACGAATTTTGTGGTATATGGTCCTTGCCAGGATTCGAACCGAGGACCAATTGGCCCATAGGCCGGTTCCTTATCCACTGGTCTTGCCCGATATTTTTTATACGAGTATTATTGAAAGTATCATTTTAATGTAGAAAATTCATTTTAAATTCACTCACAGCAACAACCCTCCCGCGAGTTTTAAGAGAGGTAGGGCGCACCAAAGCAGCCCGTCTGGAGAAGTACCTCCACCTCACAGAAAACCGCAGCCAAATAACGACTCCCTGGAGGGTTGTTGTGTTCCTACGTGTGAGTGAGGTCACTAGTAAAGCTCTTATAGAGTTACTAAGCAAGTAGAAGTGGCATCGCGCGAGTGATACTTAATGTATTGCAAACGTTTATAGGCTACGTTAAACGCTTTATATCAGGTGGGTCGTATGCTTGTATGCCTCCTGACGTTGTATAGTTTGAATTTAATTGGGTTCTTTTCCAAGGTACTTTTCCAGACGGCTTGCTTGATATATGAAAAATGTCTCTTCGTAACTATCTGTAAAAAAAAAGTAACTGCCTTCTCAAATTTACAGTCAACTTGTTTGTTTTTTAAATGTGAACGTCTTTATTTAAAACTGAACTTAAATCTATCTATCAGTAAAACGTAATTTTATTTTTAATTTTACGCCCATGGGTCAAAAACATCGTTGAAGAACGCATTATTTACGGAAGCCTTGTTCCATCTTTTCCTTTAAGGAATCATATAAAAAACTGTCGACAAGATCACCCCACATTTTTTCATCACTCAATTTCCATTACTGTTATCAGATGTTACAGCGCCCCCTTGACAGTAGTACCTATCGACTCACTCACTCAAAAGGTTACGAATGAACTAGTTCACAACTAATTAACTTCTAATGACGCAACGAACAAAAAGACATCAACTAAGCTATCAATCATTCTCTATTTGAAAAAAGAATTGTAAATGAGTGAGTGAAAAAAATACCGACTCACTTGAAACGCTACAACCATTCATAATTCTAAATTTGAATGCGGGGTCATAGGCTTTTGTCTTTTTTTATATAGTTGTTAGGCTTTGGGTGGAGGCATGAATATTGTTTTCCATGTTTCACAAAATAATTAACATAACTTATTTTTTATCGCAAATAAGTCTTGTCTTGTATATGTAGATATCACTTTAATGTGTTCTTTATGATTTTTATGAACAAATAATTAACGTATTTGCATTTATTCTTGATTTACGATTTTGTTCTGGAAGGAATAGTGGCAACACCAGCGCCGCCTTTGAAACGTAAATTAGATCATAAAGAAGTGAATATTATCGTAGTTTAGATAAAATTGAGTCGATTCGAGACTACAGGTGATCGTAAACTTAACCGAATGATGTATCATTATAATATGTGAATGATATATCCACATATTGTAATGATTTACTATTCAGACCAATATTTACCACCGACATGGACTTATACTCATCTCTGTGCTGCAATTTTTTTCTTATTAGCGTTATCCCGTTTTCTAATCCATGAGGATTGACGGGGTCCGCCACCTAAGCCTAAGGATTCGGTGAAGGTACTGATTTTTACATTGCGACTGTCGTCAGACCTCCAAATCCCAGAGGGAAAACCAGACCTTTAATAATTACTTGAACGGGTTTCCTCACGTTTTCCTTCATCGTCAAGCAAGTGATAATTACAAACAGGTACATAAATTCGAAAAGACGAATTTAGTGGTACATGCACACCTCAGGATACGAACCCGGGGCCGTCAGATAATTGATAAAACCGCTTCTTAAACCACTGAGCTATCACTGCTTCTATAATATCAACCTTTCTCCCAACTGAGAGAGTTAAGAGCTGGCCAAATGTCGATGCATTCATTTCGGCCAGTGTCGTTCAATTGACCAGTGTTGCCATGCCACCCGAACTTAATTTTGCTTTAGTTAGAATTACAACGACCGCGGAGGACCAAGAACGAAATCTATTCACAGACAGACAGATCAACACTTCTTAACTTACGTATTCAATTAGACTGAGACTCGCGACGATGCCATGGAATTCCTGAGATAATTATGACGACAAATTAGGGTTTTTTTATACCACTAAGGTGGCAATCAAGCATAAAGCCTGCCTGATGGTAAACAGTCACCGTAGCCTATGGACATTTGCAATCTCTTCGCGCATTTCTTGAAGAATTCCATGTTGTAGTCCCTTGGAAAAACCTCGGCTGGGCCGGACCTTGACTCTCTATCGCCAAAGCCCAGCGGTGTGTAGGATACACTAGAAGATCACCAGTTGAGCGACAGAAACGTATTGATGGTTGCTAATCAAGTCATGATCCTCTGGGTAATAAATAGTAATGTAATAAATAGTAATAATATTATACTATGAAGAGACATGCTCCGTTGGTTCGGACATGTATAAAGAATGCAGGATGAAAGAATGACGAAGCAGATATACAATGCAAAAGTGGAAGGATGTGGGAGCCGAGGAAGACCAAGACTAACCTACCATGACCAAATTGGTCGTGTTTTATCAGAAGGTGATATCAGGAGCCTTAGGAACCGGCGAGCGTACATGAAAAGAGCTATGAATGTGAAAGAAGCGAGTGAAGTGGGTAAGGACCGCGTCTTATGGTGCTCGGTTCTCTCTGCCAACCCCGGACGGGATTTGGCGGGAAGTTATGTATAGATAGATAAAAGTACATCAAAAAAGTATCACATGAGTGTCAGATAACAAAACCGAACAATTCCAGTCGACGTCGAATTGAACGAAGTCGGTTTAAATTTGTTTATTAAGCTTTTATTCTCTCATCATTTCGTTCAGTCATCACATCACCGGATCGTCTACTTCATTTTCCTTAATATGATCCACACAATCGTTCCATCCATAAATATCTATATCATCTTCATAATCTTGACTCTTTTCATAACTTTGTTCTTTGTCATCATATGTCCATTCAAACGGTGCCATAAGACACGGTCCTTGAACTCTTCACTCGCTTCTTTAACATTCATAACTCTTTTCATGCATGCTTGTCAGTTACTAGGACTCTTAACATACTTACGATAACAAAATATAATTATAATAATGAAAATGGAAAATTAAATTTTGGACTTGACCCACCAGGTTACCGCCATGTGGCATGTGGAATCAACGATAATTGTTCCAATAGTCGTGACAGCAAACGGACTTGCAGCGAAGAGTCTCGGCCGCTATCTTTAGAGGCTCTCGCTTGGCCATTGGGTCAAGAACCAGATTCAGAAGGCAGTCTTAGTGGACACGGCCCGCATTGTAAGGTTTCTCACTCTTGAGCCCTGACCACCGGTAGCTTGGGTCTTCGCTACGCTACCGGCGAGTGCCCACCCCCTTTTTTATATTTTTAAATGTATTTTCAGGAACACCGTTCTTATATGAAATCTATATGTTTGTCTGTGCGTTTGTCTGTGTGTCTGTCTGTGGCTTTTTTTCGAATATTCGAATTTTGACTTCAAATTCGGATTTTAGCATAAAAAAAGTAGAATAGGAATGTTCAGGAACACCGTTCCTATCTCTTAAGGAACATGGCGAAAATGGCCGACAAATTAAAAAAGAAATTGTTATATAATTAACGAACCAGGTGTTCCTCTGGCAATGCAAGCTTCCGCATTCTCAACTGGTTTTATATGAACTGTATATTTGAAAATATAAGAGAAGTGTAAATAAAAATATAATAATATTTAGTATAATTTAGTGGTATGTATAGTGTTTATAAAGATGTAGAGCCGTGATAGCCCAGTGGATAAGGAACCGGCCTATCGACCACCTGGTCCCCGGTTCGAATCCAACAACATAATTCATGTTTTCAGATTTATGTAACTACATATTTATCACTTGCCCGCCGATGAAGAAAAACATAGTGTGGAAACCCACACGTCCAAAAAAATATATTTCAAAAACGTGTGTCCTAACCTAAGAAAGATCTGGTTTTCCCTCTGTGTTGCGGAGGTCTAACGGCAGTCGCTGATTGTAAAAATAAGTGACTTCACCAAATCCTTAGGCTTAGATAGCGGACACCGCCAATCCTAATGAATTAGGAGTCGGTATAATCCGAAGAATAAGAAGTGTACCTATATATAGATGAAGTCCACGACTTCAATCACCAAACTAACTCTATGAGACAATATTCTCTTTTCATAAAAGCTATTCGAATGCTAAGTTTGATGTCGTTACAGCAATTAGAAGAAGTCGAAATTAGATTTTTTTATACAACTAGATCGGCAAACAAGCATGCGGCCTGCATTAGATGGTAAGCGGTCACCGCAGCCTATTGACGCTCGCAACACCACGGGGATGTTACTCGGGCGCTGCCAATCTTGTCACCTAAGGCTGTTTCGTCACAGTACCCAGTAATTGCACTGCCATATCTCACCCTTCAAACAGGAACACAGCTATATAAATTAGCTGCTTGGCGGTATAAATAGGTGAGACAGAGGTACCCACGCAGACGACTTTTGTACAAAGTCTCCCTCTGGTAGAGATTCCATAGATTTTACTATAAACCATACAATTATTGTCACACTTCACCTTTTTCTACCTCACCTCAGTATTTTAGATTATCGTTGATAGACGGAAGGATATACCTTCTACTAAGGTAATATTTACATTTGAGTGTCAAGTGTAAAGTGGGTCAAATAAGGGTGAAGCCTAATTAATGTCATCTGGCCCATGATGATGCAACATTTACAACTGGTTAAAAATCAGTGATTGTATTACACAGAAGAACGCTCCGACTTCCGTAATGAAACCAACTCGATAGTAATAGACGTTTTTCCTACCACCCCATCACCCCAGTATTTTACCGTATCTTATTTTTAGTTTCATCTATAGATAAGATATAGTCTAGTAAGATTAGCAGATTTACAAGTATGTTCTAACTTCTTCAGAGATAGCATCTTATCTACAGATACAACTAAAATAAAATACGATAAAGTACTAACCCTAGTTCTTAAGATGAAGCCTGCACCTTAACATAGTAATGCAATCTACACGGTAAGCTGTATAATCAATGATACAACAAATACAAAAGGTCAAAATTAGGACGCTTAGGTACGTTCCATTATCCACATGTACTGGTTAGTAGTTCGTTATAAGCATGTTGTAAAGTGTATTTTGTACAACGTACTTCATTTAAAGTAACATAAGCTACAATTTCTTAACGGAATACAAATTAAACACGTTATAAATATTCTAAACAACTGTTATACGTCATAATTTTAATTTCTTTTTGTTAAAATAACAGGACCCAAATCAAAATAAGACGGCGTATGATTCACGTGCAAACATTATTCTTGCTATTTTAGAAGAATTTTTAATCACATTTTATACCATATCTTTAAAGTGGTAAAGGCGTATTGAATATTTTCAAATTGATATGAATAACTTTGCATTTGTTGAACAAACGTTTTTCTCGTTTGAAACAATAAAATTGAAGAATTTAAACTTTAAACGTTCGTAGTTAAGGATCTCGTAAAGTTTCTACAGTGGTTAATGATAGAGTTGTGATTCGTCCGTCAGTTTTAGGAACCGGAAATGTCAAGACTTGGATTTTTTTAACGTTTGCGTGATATCCTCGAGTTTTGTTAACTCTTTTTTAATAATTTTAAGCATTTAGCTTTAATAGTATAATAACTTTTGAATCAACGAACGCCTTTGTGACACGAAAACCAAATTTTATTTCTTATATAACTTGTTTTCAAACTTCTATTTATGGACGTTCATTCCCTTCAAATGTTACTCGCTCCTTACATATCTCACTCGCTTCTTTAACATTTGTAGTTTTATTCATGCGCGCTTGCTCATTCTGACGATTTCTGATGTCTGATACTTACGCTGAAACATCTATATCTATTTATAACTTTGCACCAAGTATCTTGTGGGGCAGGCAGAGAAAAGCGAACGCCACATGGCTCTGTCCTTGCACACCTTACTCGCTTCTTTAACATTCCTAGCTCTTCTGATGCACTCTCGCCGGTTTTCAAGGCTCCTGATATCGCTTTCGAATAAACACTATCAATTTGGTCACGGTAGGTAAGTCTTGCCCTTGCTTGGCTCCTACAGCCGTCAACTTTCGCGTTGTATATATCTGTCTCGTTATTCTTTCTTCTTGCATTCTTTCTACATATCCGAACCAACGGAGCGTGCCTCTTCTTAATTTAACACCGACACTCTCTTTCACACCAATTCTTTATCTTAAATCGATATTACGAATATTCTTATCTTCTCTCTCTCTATCTTTACGTCAAACCAGTTTCAGAGTGTAGTCAAAGCGAGTAAAGCCACATTACTCAGTCCTTACACATCTCACTCAATTCACAGTAATATGTATAACTTCCTTATTGGTTAGTTAAAGAAGGTTCATTATGAAGAGCACAGAAAAACTAGACAGCAATACGATTTCAAGAAACTATAGACAAGCTTAGAATTGGACAAAAGTCCACAGGTCAAAATAATAAAAAAATATTTGCAAAACACACTTTATCAATATCCGTGCTTATGAGTCTGAACACTGTCCGTGGTTACTGAACGTTGACGTCATGCTTGCGTGGTTACCACACGACAAAACTATCCTGAGCCTTACTTGCCCCCCGTAACAGAGCTATTTAGACGATTAAAGTGCTACACCGGTGTTACACACAGCTCAACATTCAATAGTCGTTAGTACGGCCTTTCAAGTTTTCGAATTTGAATGTTTAAATTGCTTTTTTATTGGACTTAGATTTATAGTCATGTATGGCGCCAAATGTCATTCTAAATTATCTGTTGATTGGTGGCCATATTTGTTTAGTGTCATGTTCATCGATAATGAAGTAACTGATGGGTTTATTTGTTACGAAGTTTGTAGGTACAGTCAAGACATAAAAACAGTAATCAGATTTTTGTCCCATGCAGATTAAGTATCGATATTTGACTTGGTCTTAATCATACATCTTAACATCTTACAGCAAGTTGAAGGTATATAGAATTCTTCTTCATTTTTCATTATTGCCCTTACCTAATATTCCAGAAATGAAAATAGAGTGATTGGCTCAGGAGCGTGAAGATGCATGCGGTTCTTTCTCTGAAGTTACTCGAGAGGTTATGTAGTTTAACTCTTATACCTATGGAACATATAAATAAAAGGAAAGAAAAAGGTCTGAAAGCTTTTAATGTCTTTTTAGTTGCCACTATAACCGATGACTCTGTGCCCGCAGTGTCGTGTTGCTACTCTCTGACAGCTGCCACGAGCTACGCTGCGGGTTTCTAATTTACTTTGTTTTCACTATAGTAACATGTTTTTGAAGTTTACAGAAAAAATATTTTTTTTTTTTTGTTTACAGGTATGTTCAGAAATCACTTCGCGTAAAGGTAACCTTTAATAAATAATTTTACGTATTTTTAATATTTCGTAAACGCATTTTATAATGCACCTTATCTAAATACAAATCATGTACGGTGCATCGTCGCGGAACATAAAAAAATGAATCATCAAAAATGTGAAACCAATTTCGCTGTTTCGCCATAGGTTGTTCACTATTCGTTACTACTGCTGCTATTAGGGTTTTCACTGATATCACATTTATTTTTATTTTTGCTAATCAGGATGTCGAAAACCGAAAGGTTAATTATCGAAATTGTCGTTTGAGTTTAATTTACTCATGTAATATTTTTCTACAAAACTAGTTATAAATTTCGATATTTTCGAATTTTTTTTTCATCTGGCAACTTAGATATTTATCAAGTGAAAATTTCTTTAGCAATTTTTGGTCGGGAAAATCTGATGACTTCGCATCACAACCAACATACTAAGGTTTGCAGTATATCCATAGCTGTGAGTAGGTACGAGTATGAGTTTTAAGTTTTCACTTCTGTCGGCAGTAAATATTATTGTTTATTTTAGATACATGTCTGTCACTTAGACATTTTATTATACGATTGAAACGACTTATTCCTCATACTATAACTATTTTGAAGTAAAATTTCTTCACGCACGCTTGACTTGGGGAGTAAGCTGGTGAATGCGTGACGCGAGCGTTACGAAAAGTGTGATCAGGTGAGGCGGACGGAAGTTGAGAGAGAGTTTTGTATATCTAAGACACAGTGCAGGCCTATTGTCTGTATCACACTATGGAGCTAAAGAAGTTTTACTTCAGTCGTGTGATCTAAAGCACACTCGTGTTTTTTAATTTTTCTATATATTTGCAGTTAATACATTACATAATCCACTTTCATCTAAGACCATTTACAAACAGATATTACTTATTTACATACAATACTACCGCCAATTATATTGATATTCCGGGGCAATGATCATTATGTTTCGTCGACTACTTAATCGTGTTCATGTCAAAATGTCGTTCAACCACTTTTACTTCACTTGCGATCAATCAGATATCTATTTGATTAATCGACAAATAGACAAACAATTTTATTAATTCTTTATAATGTATATAAATCTCTATAATTGTACCTTTCTACAAAGTAGAAAAAAATATGTTTACTTCTATTTAACATCGAGCATTTTTTTTTTGATAAAGTATTTTTTAACATGTTCACGTATGTCAAAAAAATACTTAATAGTAGTATAATAGATTCAGGCGTTATTTTGCGAAAAATTACATGCAATTTGATCTAACCTTTCTAATCTAAGATAAATCCAAGTTACATAAAATACTTCATCAAATAAAAAAAAACGCTCTTTTTATTATATGTATGAAATTATTATTTTGCTGGCAACCCTGGCTATAGTTAATAGACAAAATGGAGTCGTTACGGGCGACACACACGGTAATGATTGCTTTATCTTAAGTGTGGCATCGGCCTTACGTGCATCCGTATGAACTTGGCCTCTTGGAACTTACTTGAATTAAAATAATTATTTGTAGTTTTTTTAGAAATATTATACTCTATGACATGTGCGAGTATTGATGTTTTTCCTGATAATACATATTGTAACGTAATTTCTAATTGACGTTATACCAATATCCCAGCAGTAGATTATTGATAAAGCAGTAGATTATTGATAAGTATAACAATCTCTTCAAATTATTTCCAAGTCAAATAATCGATATTATTTGACTTGGAAATAATTTGAACCGTACCATATCGATGGATGGGTTTATATCAAGCTCCACGGGTTGAGTAAAAGATGTAAGATCACTTTAAAATAGCTGGTTTTTTTTTTCATATCGTATCAAATGACAATCAATATAGATGCACTCACTCACTCACTCATCAAGCGGTAAGTCCCGGTTGCATCCACTACGGAGACCAGGGTTACGGGACAGGCCCACCACTCATACCCACCACCGCTCCGCAATCAATACAGATGCATGTAACGCAAAAAGCTTTGCTCGTGGGTTACTAGTGGTGCTATTGGCATACTAGTTCAGGAGTTGTGACTCTTCAAAATGGTAGGTGTGTCTTCATGAAGAAAAGAATCCATGGAGACCCAATGACACAATTTTACGTAGTAAAAAAACTCACCGCTACGGGTGGGGGGGTAAAGTAGAACGCCCAGATCTTATTGTCTAGTTCACGGATCAACAACGCGTGATTTATCTGTTTATTGGTTAAAATATTCACATTGGTCATTAGGCTCGATATATAGGCGCTAAAGTACTGCGTTTTAGGGGGGGGGGGGGGGTGTTTATATTATATCGTAAGTTGTTTATTGTTTTGTGGTTTCTATAATCCACTTTACATCATGGGGGGGGGGGGGGGGGGGGACGTATGTAATAAAAAAAATATAGCACTCAATTCCTATTTATCAAATTCACGTCAAACATTCCATGTTCTATGTATCTATGCCTTCACGGCTAATCCATTTCTGGGCAGGCAGAGAGAACCGAACGCTACTTGACTCGGACCTTACAAATCTCACTCGCTTCTTTAACATTTATAGTTCTTCTCGTGTACGCTCGGCGATTTATAGGATTTCTGAAATCATCTGACAAAATACGACCAATTTGGTCATGATACGCCTTGACCTTCCTCGGCTCCTACCACTATCTTGTTACAGTAGCCTATAAACGCTTGTAATATATTAAGATGCGATGTCACCTCTGCTGCTAACAAAGCAACTCCTTAGGAGCTTGCTGGTGACCTCACTCACTCCCAAAAACACAACAATCCTCCAGAGAGTTATTAGTTGACTGCGGTTTTCTGTGAGATAGAGGTACTTCCCCAGAAGGGCTGCTTTCATGCACCCTACCTCTCTTAACACCACCCAGAATAAGACTAACAGACATGTTCATGCACACAAATGTTTGTCCTGTGTGGAAATCGAACCCACGAGCATCGGTGTCAAAGTAACCGTTGCGCCACTAAGCTCGTCTATATTCAACAATCACTGGAGGGAGGCAAAAAGTTGCCTACTCCTCAGAATCATAAACCTAACTCCACATATACAATTTCTTTACTGAATTAAAAATAAAAATGCGGGCGAATCAATTAAATTCCATCAGACAGTTAAGCATGCCTTTATTTTTACAAGCCGCCTGTTGGAACAGATGTCGATTGGGTTCGAACCCACGACTCTTTATTTATGGATATTTAATGACTGCTCTATTGACAGCAGCCCCGTCGATTTACGCGGAAGTGTCAGTTGATAGTTTTTTTTTTACGAAGCAAAGGTGGTAACAACTTGAGTTAGAAAGTGAGTGAGGAAAAAGTTTTGTAAAAAAAATGTGTCCTTTAGTTGCAAATAATAGATTCGCTTTACGATTTTTGTAGGTGTTACGCTGAGTCGTTTTATTATATTGAATTTCTAAATAACAAGGACATTTAGACTGTAAATACGAGTACTTGATAATTTTACATGCATATTGTATGTATGTATGTATATCTTCACGCCAGGTCCCTTGCGGGGTAGGCAGAGACAACCGAGCACAATATGATTTATGCATATAGTGCAGACATAAATATTCAAAAATTTTGGTAGTATTTTTTTTACATTTATTTCGTTTATTGTTATTACATTCAAGTAATATTTGCACTACTGGAGTGCACTTTTGCAAACAGGTAGAGTGCATATACAGGCTTAAGAACTTAAGGACCTTGTAATCCGGCGAATAAAGAATTTGATTTTATACAAAAAATATTGCCTGACAAATTACACAGAGCCTTGTAGTCCCAAAGTAAGCGAAGCTTGTATTATGGATACTAGACAACTGATAAACATACGTAAATACAATATTTTTTGTAAATACATACTTATGATACATAGAAAACTCCCTGAGTAAGACAAACAATGTTCGTGCACACAAATGTTTGTCCTGTGTGGGAATCGAACCACGAGCGTTGGTTGTCAAGGGTGCACCATGTGCAGTTAAGACTATTTTTAACTCTAAAGATGATATAAGTCACCATAAAGCCTGATAAGAAACGGTTACCGTAGCTTACGGACGCTTTTAATACAAGAAACATCCTATGCGCATAACGCTCTCCTAGTAACTTGGCAACTTAAAAGAGTTTCCTAGTAACCTTTCTCGCAAGAACATAACCCCCCGCAAGGGAATTGTTATTTGTGGTCCTATGTAAAAAAGGGCATACTTCACCAATCAGCTTTCTCTAAGTGTTGCTGTTTTCTATTCCACCTTTTTTACCAGAATCTTGTTCGCTGAATTGGAGGCACCTTTTTCAGATACGCTGGACTCAAATATTAAAGAGGATTGTTTTCATTCCTTTATTTGTATATGTAACTACCTCAATCAAACTTAAAAAATAAATCTTATAATCAAATAACCTTAAATATACCTAATAGTTTTTATTTTCACTGAGGATTAAAAACATTGACAATCGACATTAAAACCTTTTTATTTTTCTCGTTCCGCTAGAATGTTACATTTACATAGCAACCTTTAAATGGAATTAAACATCGATAAAAGTATATTAAATAGTAGTAAAATACATTTTTTTATACTGCAACACTCAATTTGTTTCTGTCAGTGCTTTTAAAGTATTCCCATCTGCCCTTGCTTTATGTTTAATTTAAATTAGGTTGAAAAAAGATTACATCGAAATAACTTTAACTGGAAATGTGCATAAAAATGTTGACGCTATCCATAAAGGTTTTACTCTTTGTTTTTCTGTCAAAGTATTTTACATGTTGACTGTTGGTTGCACTGTTTATGTTGTTCTGTTGGTATTATTGGAAAGGAATTGTGTTTGGTTTTTTGGATCGGCAACCGTGAGCAACTATGTTTGCAAACTTTAATATGTAAAACTGTTGCCTCGTTTTACCTGTTCTTTCGTTATTCAATCCTATAAAAACGCACTCGTAACCATAAAAGGTGTGATGAGCAACTTACTAATTCGATACTTAGTAGCTAGTTTAAATATATCTATAGTAAACTGTGCTTCTACTTTTATACGTGATACGCACGTGCAAATCGTTTTTTTATAGATAAATTTGTTTGGAGCTGGATGGTCAGGCGAATGACCGATTGCAGCTTGTCTATGGTATAGTTAGTTAGCTGTCAGTTTTCTTATCACAGTCGTCAAAGTTAAGGAGGTAGGACAATTGGGGAAGTACCTTCTCACAGTAGACGCCAGAATACAGTTGTTTTGCTGCTGTAAGGGAGTGAGGTTACCAGTAAGCTTTTGCTCTATCACAGCGGGGGATGGCAACGTGCGAGCTGTAACATTTCTGTTGCCTTCATAGACTACATGTACCACTGAATCATCTGGTCATACGCTTGCATGCTTACCAAAGATGTTGAAATAGTTGGCTGGTACAAATATATTTATAGCGAAGCGGCCTTCTGCCCTCGAATTGTGAATAACAAATCGCAATATCTATAGAAAAGTAGAGATGCCTGGATTAACGAGGTTATGCGGGACGGGAGTTAACATAATTAGAAAGACCAAGAAGCAGATAGTTTTCTGTAATCTATTCAGTCAAAGCCAACCTCACGGGTTTTAAAAGCCTTCAATATTTAAGTTTTTTTTTTGACATCGACTATGTAGTTGGCCCCTGTGGGCCGTTTCTACGTCACCGGAAGGGACATTATTTCAGTACTCGTCTCGCTCTTTCTCTACTTCTTAGCTTGATCCGGTTTCCTAATCTATTTGAAAGGCGAGATCTGCTACCAAAGCTTAAGGATTTGATGAAGATACTGATTTTTACATAGAGTGACTGCCGTCAGATCTCCACAACTTAGAGGGAAAAAATAGACTTTTCTTAGTTCAGTTTCAGTCAGTCAATTCAGTCTTTGGAAATAAAATTTCTTTGAACTGCGGGTTTCCTGTCTTCGAGCAAGTATTAATTACAAATATGTACATTAATTCTCGTCTCGAAATTAATGGTGATTTAACGTGGAAATAAGTCGAGATTTCAAATATCGTAGGTGATATATTTGAAAAATCGTCTTGTCCCGGACAACCCTAAATTATAGCTGGTTAAAAAACAGCTTGTTACTCGTAATAATACCGTTGGATGCTAGAAATAGAGGTGGTTAAGTGTAATTTCTTTTCCTTTTTTTTTGCAAAAATTTACACCGTTTACCAAATCAAAGAACAGATAAATGCTTTGTCGCGTTCAAGTGACTGACAGATAAATTCTATGGTGCATTGAATTTTTTATCTTTTGTAATTCACTTTTATTAGATTGGCTTGTAAATTACTCTGTAACAGAATATTTGATGAACCCCGTAGCGCAGTGTTTCGCAATATAATTTTAACCCATGAGGGTATCGGATTCCAACACAGGACATACATTTACATGTATGAACATATCTTTGTTTTGTCCGCGTTGTTTTGAAAGAAGTAGGTTTACATTTTTATGTACGTATATCTTCACGCTATATAATGATGACAGGAATAAGATACCCGCATTTTAAAACGCCATTTTCTCTCTATCTACTGTATGAGAGACCTTGCGTGAAAATATATAATTTTGAATAGAAAAAAGCGTGTGTGTGAAATGAGATCCGGAGGGATGAGTGGTACTGGGTTTTTACAGAAGAGAGACGAACGCCTGCCATACACATCCGATTGTTACTTTCGGCAGGTGGTAGCTCGCTACTCACTGGATGAATCCCCGAAATGCCAAGCGAAAGTTGGCCGGGGCAACAAATGGTGAGTGACTCACAGGGTGTCAAGAAGTTTGCTGTGCTTTCTTCGAAGTTACTCGCGGCGTTATGGCCCTTTAAGACTTTAATACTTGACTCGTCCAGAGAGGAGCCGATAAAGCACATAACTTTATCGACTCCCTCTGGACGGCCAATGAAGACTAGCTAAAACTGAGCGTTCTGCGGGCCTTCTTGAGTAAAACGAAGACACGCCGAACACGAAAGCCCTGATTCTCTGGAGCACTGTACTAACGTCCATCATCATCAGTGCAGCCCGCACTTTTCCAATGTTGAACATAGTCCTATCTAGAGAACTATTCGTCACAATCCTGTACCATCTGCTTCCATCTACTCCCTACAAACCTCTTGAGATCATCGCTACATCCAGTGGCGGGTCGTCCTTCACTGAATGTACCAGTATGGAGGAAGCCATTTGAGAACCTTTTTTCTATCTCTGCCACTTCAACTTGCCTTTTTTTTTATACTACGTCGGGAGCCATACAAGCATACGGCCCACCTGATGTAAAGCGGGTACCGTAGCCTATTAACGTTTGAGATATATTAAGTAACTCTAGCGCGATATCTCCTCTGATGCTTATACAGCAACTCTTTAGGGGCTTACTCACACACAGGAATACAACAACCCTCTAGGGAGTTGTTATTTGGCTGCGGTTTTCTGTGAGGTGGAGGTACTTCCCCAGACAGGTTTTGATGCGCTCTACCTCTCTAAAAATTTTGCCTTTGGGCTATGTCGGATACCTTAGTAACCTTAGTTCGCTTATATTAGAAGGCAAGCGAGCATGGTATTGATGGTAAGTGATAACCACCGCCCATTGACATCAGCAACGCCAAAGGGTCACTGATCCGGTGCCAAGCTTTTTAGGGAAATATAGGCTCTTTTCTTGAAGGCCCCCTTATCGTATTTGTTCGGGAACACCGCTAATGGTAATTTATTCCACAATTTCACCGTACGCGGTGGAAGATGCCTCAGAAAGCTTTACTCACCAACCCTGCTGGTTACCTATTTATCATTGATTAATTCTAATAAGTGTTCGGTTATAGTCTTATCAACTCAATTTAATCTGAGATTATTAATATTTTGCAATCGTTGACAGCCATCCCATAAAATAAATTTTTAAATGTCCACCAGAATGATGCTCGGTTTATAAAATAATTTACGATAATAAATGGTTCGAGATTGCGATAATTAAAGATACGACGAAAGGTTAATTAAATAAAATAGTTTTTATTGATAACCGTTATAATTTTTAAAAGCGAGATTATTTTCAGGATCACCGTTCCTATATGAATTCTATATGTTTGTTTGTGCATTTGTCTGTGTGTTTGTCTGTCGCTTTTTTTCGAATATTCGAATTTTGACTTCAGATTCGTATTCAGCATAAAAAAAGTTCCTATCTCTTAAGCAACATGGTCAAAATGGCCGAAAATTAAAAAAAAATATTGAATTGTTATATAATTGACGAGCCAGGTGTTCCTCTGGCAATGCAAGCTTGCGCATTCTCAACTGGATCAACTTTTTATGCAACGTCGTTTTAATCAATTTTACGAACGCTTTTTATGAACGCTTGTAATACTGTAAATGTTACTCGCGCGGTGCCTTCTCTGCTGCTAAAACAACAACTACTTAGGGGGCTTACTGGTGACCTCACTCATGGGAATCGAAACCACGAGCGTTGGGTTCAAAGTCGCATCATTCACGACTGCGCCACATAGCTCGTCAAAGCGTCAAAGCTCGGTGGCGCGCTGTTACGTTACTTTGACCTCATGGATTCGATTCCCAAACATTCGTGTGCATGAAAATGTCTGTTTGTCTTGGTCTGGGTATTTTTAAGAGAGGTAGGGAGCATCAAACCTGTCCAAATAATAACTCTCTAGAGGATTGTTGTGTTCCTGCGTGTGAGTGAGGTCACCAGTAAGCTCCTATGGAGTTGCTGTATTAGCAGCAGAGGTGGCATCGCGCGAGTGATACTTAATATATTACAAGCGTTTATAGGCTACGGTAACGGCTTTACATCAGGTGGGCCGTATGCTTGAATGACTCCCGACGTTGTAAGAAAATAGCTAAAAATAAGAACAAAAAAAAAGCTCTCGCGAGCACTTAGGCACATCTTGCATATTTTTCAATGTTTTTTTATAAGAATGTAATACGTGTGTATGTTCCCGCTATAAAATATTATTATAGTTTAAAAATTTCTCATAGTTTTAAATTTAATTATAAATTACATTTATTATTAAACAATTGTTCAGTTAATAAAAAAAATATATATTTATTTATTTATTAAGGTACACCAACAGTATTTACATACAACATTCTAATTGAGACACACATGTTATCTTGTTCTAATGTAAACACCAATAACAGGTATACACAACATTTACAATATATCAATTAAACTAAACAATTATTTGAGGTACGGTTGTAATAATCAACCCTTACTGTGGTTCAGCACCTTTAGTTTAAAAACACTCAGACTATCAATAAATATGTCCAAATTCAATCGTAAAAAAATATATTTAAATTCCGGCTATAAAATGTTATTATACTTTTATTACCCATAGAGAAGCTTAAGTTATGTGTTAATAAATAGCTGCTTACTATCAAGCCGTACTTTATCATCTTAGTGCTTAAAAGATCCCACATACAGGCAGGCTACGTTCAACGTTACTTGACTTGCGTGTTGCTTGAGATTAGATATGCACAATTGCGCCATTAAGCTCCGCGGAGGTCTCTCCACATATACGGCATTCAAACGAATACTGAACTGAGTTTCCCATAAACAATTAAACGTCTAGCCTTGACTATGGAAAAATGATTTTGTCCCCCCTGTATTTACGTGGAAGGTAATGGCGGATGGCCACAAAAGAAAAAATAACAAACCATTGACAATTGCTGGAATACAAAGCGAGTGCACATCAATTATTATTTTAAAATAACAGTTTTGTTCCTACAAAATATATTTACGCACTACTGCGCAAGAGTCGTTCGTGTTGGGTCTATGTGTGCGTGATGGATATAGGATGTTCTTGAAGTTTGTGATTGATTAATTACTATTTGAATGCTTTCTAAGGTTATGATAAGGGGTGTGGACGTTTCGGAGGCTTTAAAATGGCTCTAAAATTATCTTTCATTAAATCTAGTAGTAAACGCTTTGTCTTTGTAAAATCATGTTTATTCCGGTGTAATAGCATTCTAAACATACGAGAGACGTCGTAATGTGTGATGATCCTGTCCCAATATGTACCTACACATAACGATACATCAAGCTGTACACCTATGCGTCTTATGTCGTTGTAAGCTTGCTCTGTCGCCGTGTATAATCCGATTAACAAGGCATTCATGGAGAAATATATGTATGCCACGACAACAAATGCTCTATGACGTATATCTATATATACAACAAACTAATCTTCATATTATGTTCAACAAATATTTGATATTTTTTTGTACATTTTACTTCTGAGTGGTAAGTCCGCCGTACAAAGAGACCACAGCGAAACTCAGACCATTATTTTTCAGTTTAATCACACATCTTTCGAAATGTAGTCTTCCAAATACGTGGGTTGCCTCCGAAAAAGCAGCAACAGTCATACCTCAATGGATAAAGCGCCGGTCTATTGTCCACCTGATTCCCGGTTCGAGCCCCGGCATATACCATCAATTTCATGTTTTCGGATTTATAAACATATTTGTAATTATCACTTGCTCGGCGGCTAACAAAAGCGTGGTGAGGAAACCCGCACGTTCAAGAAATTACATTTTGAATGACGTTACCTAAGAAAGATCTGGTTTCCCCTTTGGGTTGTCAAGGTCTGACGGCAGTCGCTTCATGTAAAAATCAGGTTAAATCCTTAGGTGGAAAACGGAATAAGGCTAAGAAGAAGATGTACATAATCCACGAACACGAATTTAGTGGCAGCACCACCAGACCAATAAATTAGTAGATATAATGATACCATATTTTAACACAATTATGATTTTTTTGTGGATTGTGATTGAGGGAGAGAACTACGAGTATTTTATAGTTAACTGTTTCTACTTATCCCGCTACTTTCACAAAATGTTTTATACGTCTGAGTACTTATAATGATTCAGATATCACTTCTCACTAGATGCCTAGATCCTTGATAGGTCTCGTCTCTACCTGATGCAACCAACTAAGCAACATAAAAAATGTCATGTCAAAAATCTTGATTTTCATATAACAATCAAGATGCCCTTTTCATTTACTGCATTTTCCCACGTTGCTTTGCCCTGTCACAATTGCTATGTCCGTGTTTAGATGTCATTTGTACTTTAATACGAAGGCTATCATTATCTGACAATCACGTAATGTGAAAAATCGAAGCTAGCCTGCTATTGTGGGCATAATTGAAACTACGGTAACTTTAAGTTTCCGTGGAATGAGTTAATAGAACATGTACGAATGGTTAGTGGGACTACGAAAGCAGCTGCTTTGGTTATCGAGTTAGGACAACCTGTATGGCCAACAGGTGTATGAGTACAGGGCCATAGCACATAGTACAGCTAAGTGCAGGCCAAGTCCACGCTTGATATTTTGACATTTGTACCATTCAGTGACAAACTGCCCTTAGACATACTATATTTAATACTTTTCTTCCCCTTAGAAGTAAAACTGGTTATCCTTTCATTTAATAACCACCACATCAACCCTTACTCATCCCCCTGCAGGGATACGGGTCTTCCTTCAACTGAAGGGGTTTAGAGCATACTCCACCACGCTACTCAAATGCGGATTGGCGGAGGCCAGTGTTTTCAAGCCACCCGAGGGCCACTGATTTAGCTTAACAACTGTCATCTATCGACAACAACCGGGACCAACGGCTTAACGTGCCCTCCGAAGCACGGAGAAACTCGAGGTAGAAAGCCCGTCCATAGACGGGCTGCGGTCGACGTTGCTTAACCTGCGTGTTTAGTTAGAATGACACGCGCAATAACGCCATCGAGCTCTTAACCATTTGATAATTCATTTGATAAACGTTTATAATTTTACACTGTTTGATTTGACCTTTATGGTGATTAATTCAATTTCTTTGTAACTTGCTTACTTTAAATAAAAAAAGAGAGAGAAGAGAAGAGAGAAAGAAAGAAAGAATCCAGAAATAACAACAAAAACTTTACTTACATTTCCTTCGATAAATATTTCCTCCTTCTTTCATGGGGGAAAGCTAATGCATAAAATTCAATAGAAAATACTGCATGCTTCTCGCATATATGACCTAGAATAGATAATGGAGTAACAGTCATTCAAATAAAACTAAGTACTACTCATTCACATTCTTTTTTTATAAGTACTCGTAAGTCTAAGAATTGTTTAGAAAACCAAAGTTGTAGAATTCGTAATCGTTATTCAAATAAAATTGACGAGCTCGGTGTTCGATTCCCACACAAGGCAAACATTCGTGTGCATGAAAATGTCTGTTTGTCTTGGTCTGGGTATTTTTAAGAGAGGTAGGGCGCATCAAAGCAAGTTCTATAAGTTTTAATAAGTTTTTAATAAGTTTTCCCGTCTGGGAAAGTACCTCCACCTCACAGAAAACCGCAGCCAAATAACAACTCCCTAGAGGGTTGTTGTGTTCCTGCGTGTGAGTGAGGACACCAGTAGGTATGATCCCAAGGCGTTGCTGTGTAAGCAGCAGAGGAGGCATCGGGCGAGTGATTCTTAATATATTTCACGCGTTAATAGGCTACGGTAGCCGCTTTACACTAGGTGGGCCATATGCTTGTATGCCTCCCGATGTAGTAAAAAAAAATATTCAAATCATTACAGTTTTTCAGCGCTTAGATTTGGGGCAACGCAATTTGGTCAGATAATCGATTTTACCTCTTAGAAGATAACAGCCAATAAATACTTTGTCACTATATCAAAGAAGTATACGGCAAGTATGATGTAAAGTGGATACTGTGGCCACCGTAATGGTGTAAAAAAGGAGTATCGTTCGCACGTTCCTCCTCAGAAGTTGGTTTAACACCCTTGTTGCAGAAACTTCCTACTGACGTCACTCACTCGCAGGAATGTTAAATCGACCTCCAAATATTGGTTACTTAGCTGCGGTGTTCTGTAAAGACTTAGATGGATTAAATAGTTAATAGATTCAGGCGTTACTTTGCGAAAGTCAAATCCACAGGCAATTCGATCCAAACTACTTTGTGTGTTCGGGATCTAACAGGCAATTCGATCCAAACTACTTTGTGTGTTCGGGAATCGGGAGCGAAAGCACACAAAGTAGTTTGGATCGAATTGCCTGTTAGATGGATTATTCTGTTAAATACCATGACTCTTAGTTGTCAAGTTAACATTAAAAATGAAGATGACAGAAAATAGAGGAGATAAAAAAAACTAAAGAGGATATTTTTAGTATCACCCTGTAGAAGCCGGCGTGTTTATGCACATCAATTATAAAGGCACTGCGCGGAACCGCGTCCGTCCGAGGGACGAGCGTGCGGCGAACATTCGGAGGTCATCTGTCTTGACGTACTTAATGTGCAACAGTGATGTGAATAAAATATTTTAAAACTGTTATTTTTTTTATTTACGTCACTTTCCTTCACATTTCGTATGCATGCGGTAGATTGAAGAGCTCGATGACGTCGTTGGGCGCGTTAATCTAATCGTACATGTTAAGCAACGTTCATCGCAGCCTGTCAATGGATGAAAGTGTTTGTTTATCTCGAGCTCCTTCGTAATAAAAGGCAACAGCGATGTATATTAAATATTTTAAAACCGTTATTTTATGACTTACGTCACTTTTCTTCACATTTCATAATCATACACGTTAAGTAACCTGGCCTGTCTATAGAAGTAAAAAATAAAGGGCAACTGCGATGTGAATAAACAATTTTAATACGATATATTTTAGAATTCCGCACTAAAACGCAAATGTATTCTATCCCTCTGCTATCAGTCAGTCCGTCTGTCAGAATGTCATAATGCAATTTGATCCAACCTGCTTTGTGTGCTTCCGCCACCAATTAGTTCATGCGGTCTAGCGCCGGCCGGCACCCACTCACTACAGTTAGAGCGTGCTACATGCCGACGCTGCGGTCGTCCGCCATCTGGAACAGAATCCGCATGCCCCCCTGTTCCAGATGGCGGACGACCGCAGCAGCCGAGGCAGAGACTACCGGAGCAGTCATGGCAGCGTCGGCATGTAGCACGCTCTAACAGTAGTGGGTGGGTGCCGGCCGGCGCTAGGCCGCATGAACTAATTGGTGGCGGAAGCACACAAAGCAGGTTGGATCAAATTGCATGTAAATTTGACTTTCGCAAAATAACGCCTGAATCTATTAACTATAGAATGTCATAAGTTTAATTCGGAATCAAAATGAGTTATAAACCTATAGGTGTATTCACATTGCCACGAATCACCACATTCCATATTTATAAGAGAGGTAGGGCGCATCAAAGCTGCCTGTCTGGGGAAGTAACTCCACCTCACAGAAAACCGCAGCCAAATAACAACTCCCTAGAGGGTTGCTGTGTTCCTGCGTGTGAATGAGGTCACCAGTATGCTCCCAAGGAGTTGCTGTGTAAGCAGCAGAGGAGGCATCGCGCGAGTGATACTTAATGTATTACAAGCGTTAATAGCTACGGTATCCGCATTACATCAGGTGGACCGTATGCTTGTATGCCTCCCGAAGTATTGCTTATTTCACGCTCGCTTGCAATATTTAAGTATCACTCGCGCGGTACCATCTCTGCTTCCGCTGTCAGCAGTTGTGTGTTCCTGCGTGTGAGTGAGGTCACGAGTAAGGTCATATTACATATATATTATTACATACAAATTTTGGATCCTGACTTAACCCTATTGAAAAAACTCCGCTTTCCACCGCAACCGCTAACTCAGGAACTCCTTGGAAGCTTACTGATAAGCTCGTCAGAGAGTTAGAGTACTTATTACGTTCTACTAGTGTTCATAGGCTACGGTAACCGCTTTACATCAGATGGACTGCATGCCTGTATACCTCCCGACGTTGCATTAAAGAAATACATTGACATTTAAAAGGAACCTGAATTCTTTATGATTGCGTGATAATTGTTTTACACTACGTTAAGTTGCATGCTGTCAAAAAGTCGGTGTGTCACCTATATTTTCCTCGTCACAATATTCTAATTGTCACATACTTTTTAATTCAAATTCAACGAGCTCAGCAGCTCAGTCGTGAACGACGCGACTTTGACACCAACGCTCGTGGGCTCGATTCCCACACAAGCCAAACATTTGTGTGCATGAACATGTCTGGTTGTCTTGGTATGGATGTTGTAAGAGGGGTAGGGCGCATCAAAGCAGTCCGACTGGGGAAGTACCTCCACCTAACAGAAAACCGCAGCCAAATAACAACTCCTTAGAGGGTTGTAGTGTTCCCGCGTGTTAGTGAGGTCACCAGTAAGCTCCCAAGGAGTTGCTGTGTAAGCAGCAGAGGAGGCATCGCGCGAGTGATAATTAATATATCGCAAGTGTTAATAGGCTACGGTACCCGCTTTACATCAGGTGGGCCGTATGCTTGTATGCCTCCCGACGTAGTATAAAAAAAATCAAATTATTTTCAGCCAACAGGTTTTACAACACGCGTTCGTAGATTCATACGTTAACTTAAAATATATATGATATTATAAACTTGAATATAACTTACAACTGAGTGCGAAGTAAATTAAGATAATGGTATTTGGAAGAGAGACAACCAGAACGAACACTAGGATTGCGGTTGATGATGTAGTGTTGGAGCAAGTGAATGATATTGTATATCTTATAAACGCTTTTAGTGGCGATGGAAGGTACAGTACTGATGTGGAGAGACGAGAGATTTTTTTTTATACTACGTCGGGAGACATACAAGCATACAGCCCACCTGATGTAAAGCGGGTGCCGTAGCCTATTAAACGCTTGCGATATATTAAGTATCAGTCGCGCGATGCCTCCTTTGCCGCTTACGCAACAACTCCTTGGGATCTTACTAGTGACCTCACACACTCACACGCAGGAACACAACAAGGGAGTTGTAATTGGGCTGCGGTTTTCGGTGACACAGAGGTACTCCCCAAGACGCAGATGTTTTGATGCATCCTACCTCTCTGTATATGTTTAACTATACGTTGTGTATCTTGGAAAGCGTTCTTGGATCAAATTTTAATTTTCTATTTAGATAAAGTTCAGTATTGAATGTAGAAAACGCAGAGTGAGGCCCGATCACAGAAGTACTATGAATTTAAATTTCACGCCGCTGAAAAGATTTACAAATAAACCGGTCATAACTCAAATTAACTACTTTTTCTCATAATTTATGTAGCAAGCGACTATACAGCGTGTCTTTTTGGCAGTGCTAATGAGTACGAACTACTATTATTACGTTTCATTAGATTTATATCAGCTTTTAGCCGGTGCGTAGTGCCTAATTGCGATTATGTCAGTACTGTACTTCAAACAAATTTTTGCATATTTAACGAGGCATATAATAGAAACGTATTTAGTCATTTATCCCTTGTATACTGCTGGTAATTAAAATAAATAGTTTTGTTATTGTTGTAATCTCTTTATTGCACAAATATACATAACATATACAGTTACAAATGTTTAGTATGTACAAAGGCGGACTTAACTCTGTAAGAGATCTCTTCCAGCCAACCTTTATAGGCTTGGTAGGAATATGTAATACATATATAGGCAGAGAAACTATCTGTACCTTCTTTAACTAAAATATCATGAACTAATAACATGAGTTATTGCAACAGTAAGAACAGATACATACCTAAATATAACACAAAGAAATAAAATCATGCATATATAAGTACCTACCTAAGCAAAAACAGATTCAAACTAGTAGTAGTATTAAGTAATTCAAACTAGTAGTAGTATTAAGTAGTTTTATTAAGGATATCTAATATAATGGATAGCTTTGACGAGCTCGGTGGCTCAGTCGTGAACGACGCGACTTTGACACCAACGCTCGTGGGTTCGATCCCCACACAAGACAAACGATAGTGTGCATGAACACGTCTGTTTGCCTTGGTCTGGATGTTTTAAGAGAGGGCTTTCTGAGGAGTTTCTGAGGAAGCACCTCCACCTCACGGAAAAACTAAGCCAGGTAGGCTTAATTAATAGGCTACGGTGACCGCTAAATAATAACTCCCTAGACGGTTGTTGTGTTTCTATTTTTGAGCGTGGTCACCAGCGAGCTCGTAAGGAGTTGCCGTGTTAATAGCAGAGGTGGCATCGTACGAGCTATACTTAATTACAAGAGTTCATAGGCTACGTTGGCCGCTTTATATCAGGTGGGCCGTATGCTTGTACGCCTTCCAAAGTTGTCCAAACAAAAAAGAAAATAGGATTTCAAAAGTGTTTATTTAATTTCTAAATTTAAAATAACGTTAGGGTATCTAATTTTGTTCTATGAAAATCGTCCATAGTTTATCTATTATTAAATAATTCCATTTACATGTAAAAGAGATCCATCTAACTAAACCTTCACGCCAAGATCCTTGGGGGGTTGGGAACCGAGCGCCAAGTGACCCTCAATGGTCCCACGTGCTTCTTTAACATTCATTCATCACGAAACTAATAGAGATGGTGCCAGTTAATACATTATTTAAACAACGTCAGGAGTCGTACAAGTATACGGCCTACCTGATATAAAGCGGTTATACTCACTGGTTCATTGATGTACATTTTAAAATTCAATAACTGAACTGGTACAAAAATTTTAAATAATTATCACAATATACAGATAACATGAAATAAAATATACAACAGATTTTTTTTAAATGGTTTTTTTGAAGTTTAAGTCAAAGTAGCGTGCAACCGTAAAACAAAACCGCAGCCAAATAAAAACTACCTGGAGGGTTGTTGTCTTGCGAGTGAACGAGTTTACAGTAAGCTCCTATGGAGTTATGGTATCAGCAGGAGTGACAACACCTGAGCGATTCATGTGCTGCAAGCGTTCACAGGCTACTACTTTACATCGGGTGAGACGAAGTTGTATCATATTTTTTTATATACAACGTCTAAAGGTAAAGGAGCGTACTGCCCATCTGACTAAACGAAGTGTTACCGTAGCCGAGGAACACTTGTAATACAGGAAGTACCAGTTTTAAGAGAGGCGCATCAAAGCCGCCCGTCTGGGGTAGTACCTCCACCTCGCAGAAAACCACAGCCAAATAACAACTTCTAGAGGGCTGTTGTGTTCCTGCGTGTGAGTGAGGTCACCAGCAAGCTCCCACGGAGTTGCTGTGTAAGCAGCAGAGGAAGCATAGCGCGAGTGATAATTAATTATCGCAAGCGTTAATAGCTTACGGTACCCGCTTTACATCAGGTGGGCGTTATACTTGTATGCCTCACGACGTACTATAAAAAAAAAGCCCTTCTCACGTTGTCACCCCTAATTTTAAGAACTTCTTAGGAGATATTTTTTATTTAATTTTTTTATACAACGTCAGGACCCACGCGCATATGGCCCACTTGATGTAAAGCAGTTACCGTTGCCGAAAAACGCTTGCAATACATTAAGTATCACTCGCGCGATTCCACGTCGGCTGCTAACACAAGAACTGCATTGGAACTTATTGGAGACCTCACTCACACGCACACAACAACCCTCTAGGGATTTGTTATTTGACTGCAGTTCTCTGTGCGGTGGAGGTACTTCCCCAGACGGGCTGCTTTGATGTGCCCTACCTATCATAAAAGATTGGAAACTCCAGTCACTCGCAGAAACAACGTAATTGATGGTATTATGAATAAATATTAATTAATAGCACTTGTGTGGTCGGAATTATAGCGGACACAATCACTCACATTCTCGCTTTACTAGTTTTAACACACACTAGGGCGGTGTGTAAGAGTGATGGCGAAAATTTCATGTCACGAGATATTTTGTCTATGCGCAAAAGTATTTGGGAATTACTAGCAGTATTTTAACAACGGTGACTCATCTACATCGTAGCGGTATCCCATGTCCTAATCAATGAAGGCTGGCGGGCCAGCTACCTAAGAAAGGATTTGGTGAAGGTACTCATTTTGACCTAACGCTTTCTGACCGCGTTCGTAATGAAGACGTGAGAGAAAGAGTTGGTCTGAAAGAGAGTGTCGGTGTTAAGATAAGAAAGGGCATGATCCGTTGGTTCGGACATGTAGAAAGAATGCGGGACGAAAGAATGACGAAACAGATATACAATGCAAAAGTGGAAGGATGTAGGAGCCGAGGAAGACCGAGACTAACCTACCATGACCAAATTGATCATGTTTTATCAGAAGGTGATGTCAGGAGCCCTAGGAACCGGCGAGCGTGCATGAAAAGAGCTATGAATGTCACAGAAGCGAGTGAAGTATGTAAGGACCGCGTCTTATGGCGCTCAGTTCTCTCTGCCTACCCTGCAAGGGATTTGGCGTGAAGATTTTGACGTGAAACGACTGCCATTAAATATCCATAACCGCACCGCTCGCCGGCGGCGAGGAGTTCACCCTCATATGCTGCAACCGCAATGGTCGCGTACTGTGCGGTTTCAGACAAGTTTTCTTCCGAGAACTCTCAAGCTGTGGAATGAGCTCCCAGCCAAGGTTTTTCCAGGGGTCTACAGCATCCTTCTTCAAGAAATGCGTGAAGAGGTTTTAGACGATCGGCAACGCATGAGTGACCCCTGGGGTTGCAAATGTCCATAGGCTACGGTGACTGTTTACCATCAGGCAGGCCGTATGCTTGATATCCACCTTAGTGGTATAAAAAAATCCATATTTCATAAATTCTCAGATCAACCCTTACTCATCTCACTGCTGGGATACGGGTCTCCCTTCAACCGAAGGGGATTAGAGCGTACTCCACCACGCTGCTCAAATGTGGATTGGCGGGGGCCAGTGTTTTCAAGCCGCCCGAGGGCCACTGACTTAGCTTAACGACTGTCATCTATCGACAACAGCCGGGACCGACGGCTTAACGTGCCCTCCGAGCTCGGAGAAACTCGAGAATGATTTTTTTTTATACAACGTCGGGAGGCATACAAGCATACGGCCCACCTGATGTAAAGCGCTTAACGTAGCATATCAACGCTTGTAATACATTAAGTATCATTCGCGCGATGCCTTCTCTGCTGCTTACACAGCAACTCCTTAGGAGTTTACTGGTGACCTCACTCACATACGGGAACACAACAACCCTGTAGGGAGTTGTTATTTGGCTGCGCTTTTCTGTGAGGTGGAGGTACTTCCCCAGACTTGCTTTGATGCGCCCTACCCAAAATATCCAGACCAAGACAAACAGACATGTTCACGCACACAAATGTTTGTCTTGTGTGGGAATCGAACCCACGAGCGTTGTTGTTAAAGTTGCGTCATTCACGACTGAGCCACCGAGCTCGTAGTACGTATCCTTTACCATAACTTGCTCGGCGGTGGAGGAAAACATCGTGAGGAAATTCCGCACGTCCACTAAATTTTGAAAGGCTTGTGACCGCCTAACAAGTCTGGTTTTTCCTATGGATCGTGTTTTTTTTTATATTACGTCGGGAGGCATACAAGCATACGGCCCACCTGATGTAAAGCGGGTACCTAGCCTATTAAGGCTTGCGATATATTAAGTATCACTCGCGCGATGGCTCCTCTGCTGCTTACACAGCAACTCCTTGGGAGCTTACTGGTGACTTCACTCACACGCAGGAACAACCCTCTAGGGAGTTATTATTTGGCTGCGGTTTTCTGTGAGGTGGGGGTACTTCCCCAGACGGGCTGCTAAGAGAGCTGACGGCAGTCGCACCACGTTAAATCAGTATCATCGCTAAATCCTTAATGTTATGCTGCAGACCCCACCAATCCTACTGGATTAGAAACCGGGATATAGCTAGGAAGAGGATATAAAACATTTTAGAGGACGGCTCTGTAGTTTCAATTGCTTGTGAGAGTACGTATTTATAGTTAACTAGCTGTGCCCGCGTCTTCGTCCGCGTGGAATATTATTTATTTATATGAATAAAAATTAATAAAATTTCTAAAATAAAAGTAGCCTAAGTTACTCCTTATTACAACAGCTATCTGCCAGTGAAAGTCCCATCAAAATCGGTCCAGCCGTTTCAGAGATTAGCCGGAACAAACAACAACACAAACCTGATGAGATGTACCGTATATACATCCATATGCATTTAGTAATAAATAAAAGCTTGTAAAAAGCGGTTATTTTAATATTACAAACAGAGCTTTTATTTATCTATATAGATAAATTCAGGCGTTATTTTGCGAAAGTCAAATTTACATGCAATTTGATCTAACCAGCTTTGTGTGCTTCTGCCACCAATTAGTTCATGCGGCCTAGCGCCGGCCGACACCCACCCACTACCGTTAGAAGATGCAACATGCCGACGCTGCTATGGCTGCTCCGGTAGTCTTTGCCTCGGCTGCTGCGGTCGTCCGCCATCTGGAACAGAAACCGCATGCCCATGAGACTTGTAGCAAGTTATTCTAACGAGTAACGTCTACAGCGCCTGAGGATGCCTCGTGGAGAGGCGAAACACGTGTCGCAGCGACGACCAGGCCAGTCGTGGCAGCGACGGTGGAGGGGGCGTGCGGTTTCTGTTTCAGATGGCGGACGACCGCAGCAGCCGAGGCAGAGACTACCGGAGCAGTCATGGCAGCGTCGGCATGTTGCATCAACTAACGGTAGTGGGTGGGTGCCGGCCGGCGCTAGGCCGTATGAACTAATTGGTGGCGGAAGCACACAAAGCAGGCTATATCAAATTGCAAGTACGTATTTAGTCTTCTGACACATTAAGTTCGTGGTGCTATACTTCTTCTACTTCTAACGAGCATTACCCCGTTTTCTAATCCATTTGGATTCCCCGGGTCCTCTACCTATGACTAAGGATTTGACTGTGATATTGATTTTGCCATGGAGCAACTGCCGTCGGCTCACAGAGAAAACTAAACATTTCTTAGGTAAGGTCTTCCGAAATATTATTTCGGTTTTCCTCTCGATATTTTCCTTAGAGATAGGTATCAAAGCAGCTCGTCTGGAGAAGTACTTCCACCTTACAGAAAAGCGCAGCCAAATAGTAACTCCCCGAAGAGTTGTTATGTGTACCTGCGTGTGAATGAGGTCACCAGGTAGCTCCTATGGAGTTGCTGTGTTGGAGGTGACATCACGCGAGTGATACTTAATGTATTGCAAGCGTTCATAGGCTACGTTTACTGCTTTACATCAGGTGAGCCGTATGTTCGTATGCCTCCAGACGGTGTATAAAAACAAACCTTGAAGTTACTATCACACGTCTTTTTTTCATTATTAACATTTTAGTTTATCTTCATACAGGCAAGCATGATGTGTATTATTTTTTTTATCTGTTTACAACATTGTTGTTTACTCTGTTAGTAACGTGATATTTTTTACTAATATTTAAAATAACAGTTACGAGTACGTTCCGTCTCTACGACAAGGTGTAGTACACACACAAACAGATAGTCCCACACTAACGAGGACCTGATATGCATCGACCTACCAGGTAATTATATGTTTACAAACAGAACAGCTATATGTATAGATAGGTGTAGGACACGTATAAGTTGGCTAGTGGTGCTAAGATATCGATAATTCGATGTAATAAGTGTTCTGCAAATAAAAATTGAGACGATTAAATGTGATGTTACTTAATTATGGTTGCCAGTTTATCGATAGCCAACAGTAATTGTTATTTTATTGCATGAGATAAATGCATTTTTTGAAGTGAAAACTTCTTTAGAAGTTAAAAGTTACAACTTCTTTCGTTGTGCACTTTTTATGATGAGTAAAAAATGTCAAACTCTCGTCAGGACACGTGACCCTGACCGTAAGATATTGGTGAGAATTAGAACTTAAGTTCGCTGCAGCGCTAAAGCATTAGTTACCTCTAATTAAACAATTAAAACATGAAGCGCTAGATCGTTCATAGGCATTATTTTCTCGCGGCCGAAACGTTGTAAGCGCCATGAAATTCTTGGCGCTTAAGCGTTTTGTTCAATGTAGTTTATCAACATCGCTGTTTGGATTAAGCGGCGCAGGGCGCTTGCACGAGTGTGCGTGTGTGTTTGTTAGCCATGGGTAACTCACCAAAAATTCGCGCGAAATATTCCCTAACTTTTCCAAAATATTCAAAAATGCACATCGTTAATGTTCAAGTTTCACTCCAGGAGTGCAACACGTTTTTTTTTATATTAAAACAGTAGAAAATAAAAATGTAACCGCTAGTGAAATTATGAAGACTAAACATAAAGAGAAGCAAAATAACATGAATTCGATTATTTTAAACGAACATTTCTTACCTAAATATATGTAGCGTTTATCGGAAACAACTCTAAAAACTTTTGCTTGTTAACTTTACCTACATGGTTAAAGAAATTTATATAGGTGTATTTTCTGAAAAAGCGCTATCTTATATAAAGAATTAATTTTTGTTATCAGATGCACGGCGATTATTGAAACTGTATAAAACATTAATAAATTGTCTATAATACTTTTTATATTGTGGGGTCATAATAAAATAGGCACTAATTTAGTTGAAATCTTAAACAATAAAGCGAACAGATTCTATCGCGGGTCGCACCTGTACTATTTACAGTATTTATTACAGTATTTGTACAGCCATTTTAAATTAGTCATTAGATTACAATATAGACTATTTTTCCATGAGCAAATACTCTATCGACTCACATGTTTTAAAGTATTTGTTTAAATAATAATATTATAATTATAAAGTATCTACTGGTTGAAATAATACTTACTTATATAATATCATTAATAACCATCAACAATTAAATTCATAATGTTGAAGAAAAATCATCGACATCAACAAATGAATCTATCGACTGCATTACATCACTGCAACACTGGACGTTTCTCCAGCACGTACAGACAGACAGTATTATCAGAATAATGACAGATATCAAGTCAGGCCGAGACTACGTGAGGCAAAAATACCGCAAGTGAATACCATGAACATTTGCAGTGACATTAATAAATAACATAGCCATTTTAAACCTTATCGAACGTATAATAAAAAATATTTTTTTATTTGTAAAAATGCAAAACAGTTGGTTGCGTCGGTATTTGAGCGTGCGCTCGTCGGATGACGGGAAATGATTTAAAAAAATGGAATGTATATTTTTCATTTTTATTTTAGATTCTGACATAAGTAGACCATAGATTTATCTTGATGAAAGGAGAACGTTTGTAATTTCTACACCTTAATAATTCAAGTTCACGCGCAAAATAATAAGAAATAAATACAATTTTTTGTATCTAATATATCAATAGTTGTTACTCGGCACTTTTTTAAATATATATTTTAAAAATATTATGAAAATTATGCATGCGTCGTTCTGAGTATCATTATTTTATTTACTCGTATGTGCTCTCAAAAGTGCAGCTGTTCTCAAAATATATATTTTTTTTATTTTCAAAGACAGCAATAGTCTATATGTAAGCAGAAAACAAAAAAAATATGACGTTTGATAAACTGTTAAATGACGATTAAGTTTGATAATCTCTATTCATAAATAATAAAATTACTCCAACGCCATATTCGTTTATCAGATGTTATAAGGAAATATTATGTACAGTTTTTATCTAGAATCGATACGAAAGATTAATTAGATCGATACACTTGTACCGAGACTCATTAACCTTTGTAAATGTTAGCTGTACAGCTAGTTTTCCTAAGCCCAGGTTCCACATAGCTATTTGATCTTAGATGATGTATTTTTATGCATTTGACCCATCAAAGACAGCTGGCTACCAAATATCTAAATTCACATCACATATCGCCGCTATGGAGGAGTAGACCTTCAAAAGAAAATCAGGCATGAAATCTCCAGCAAGCCAGTACTTCACGAGTACATTTATCTATTGATATCATCTTGATTACAAATCCAGAGCCAATAAATCATAATAACAAGTTATACGTGTAGACCTTGAAGTCAGCAGTGCATACAGGATGTCCAAATGAGAATAATTCGATTAGACAATGCGTATGATTGATTACATGTTTCTTTACCGTATTTTATTAGTTTTTACTCAAACGTTGTTGCCAAGTGTTGATGAAGCAAAAGGCGAAAATTAATGAATGACTTATTTGCTTGAATATGGCCGTAAACACACGTTTAAATCAAATTTGATATATTATGACTCCTTGATTATTCAGCCATTAAATTCATGTAACATTATATTATACACACACGTAACTCGCCGTAAGTAATTAGAATTTATTATCAGAGATGCATATTAAAAGTAATTTTTTTTTTGTAATGTCTTTCGAAATCCGTATGGTGAGAAGAATTTTCCGATGTCGTCTCCCTCGGGACGTCTTTTCTTGCTTGTGTTCAAATATACATAGGATATTACTTTCAAAGTTAACAGCATAATTTTGATGAGAGCACTGATTGCCAAAACAAAGCAAGAAGAGCTACGTAGTGTCACGTTAGTTACAAGCTCGATGTACTCTGCCTCAAAATAATTAATAAATAGGTCTAATAAATTATTCTGTCATGCGTTAGTTTGCTTTATCTACAGCTCCATATACGGCATCAATATATTATAAAAGTCATACTGGTCCCAACTATCCTGAACAACCTCTCCGTAATACCCTTGATTTATCAAAAACAAAAATTACCATTGTACTCTTAATTTCTTCATTTCATTCATATATTACTCGCCTCATGACCTATTACTAAGAATTTCAAACAAATTTACCTTCAAAAAGAAGTTCGAATAGGAATAATATTAATTTAGGTTCTGCATAAAGCATTAAATGAATGAAAGGCTTACGTGATGCTACTCTCTGTGGTCCAGTAGCCATGTTAGTCTATGATTTTAGTCTAGAATTAAAAAAAAATATGCGGGAAAGTAGAAATAAATGTACTAGATCGCATAGTTTATGAAACCCCCACCGCATCAAAAATGCTTATTTTGTTTCTTTATTTTACACTCTACCATTTTATGAATGGACTCGATATTAAAGAAAATGTTATTATCAACTAAACATGTAAATGTCAAAATAGCTATGCTTTGCTAATTCGGCATTAACATATAAGATGTTCGCGTAATATAAAAAAGTCACCTGTGTCGCACCATAGGTATGTCATTGCTATTGAACTGAATATTATCTAGATCTTAGATCTATTTCGAGGTCATAGTGTGTAACGTAGTAGGTAATTTTTATGTGACATGTTTACATGGCATTTACGTAATTTAATACAAAGTTACATCAGTTTACCACATACGGATACGGGTCTCCCTTCAACCGAAGGGGTTTAGAGCATACTCCACCACGCTTGGATTGGCGGAGGCCAGTATTTTCAAGCCGCCCGAGGGCTACCGACTTAGCTTAATGACTGTCATCTATCGACAACAGCCGGGACCGACGGCTTAACGTAACGAAACTCGAGATAGAAAACCCATCCATAGACAGGCTGCGGTCGACGTTGCTTAACCTGCTTGTTTTGTTAGAATGGCACGCGCAACGACGCCATCGAGCTCTCAGTTTACAATAGCGTAATGGCGAAAATAATTTCAAATTGTATATTAATGATCTTTTTACTTATTTTTTATTGGTTAGAAGTCTATGTTGATAGGAGCTCTTTTATGTACAAATTTGACAGGACAGTAGAATTGACTGACAAATATCTGTCAGGTCTGTAGACTTACATGGACCATGACAGGATTCATTTAGGTGACATCGGTCACATTGGTGTCGAGTTTCTGCTGATTATTTATTCTGTTATCTATGATTTATTCCGTTTCTGAATATTTAGCTGTTAATGTACTGGTATTCAGATATAAATCAAATAACGTTTAAAGTGCGCAATGATTTCATTTTGTCTCGTAAAAAGGACCGTTTATCAGATGAGAGGAATATTCAGAGATTTTTCTGCTATCGTCTTGCTCGTAATTTATTTACTTTTGCGCGAATTTTCTCTTAGATACACATGAAAAGATATTTATAATCATGGTTATAACGGAAACGGTCTTCAAGTGAAGGACTAAAAAGAAGTCGAGTGCACGCTAGTTACGAGTACCTCTAGTCAATGGTCAGATCTCGGGTTTGACTCAGTCGTGAATGACGCGACTTTGACACCAACGCTTGTGGGTTCGATCCCACACAAGGTAAACATGTGTGTGTGCATGAACATGTCTGTTTGCCATGGTCTGGATGTTTTAAGAGAGGTAGGGCGCATCAAAGCACCCCGTCTGGGGAAGTACCTCCACCTCACAGAAAATCGCAGCCAAATAACAACTCCCCAGAGGGTTGTTGTGTTCCTGCGTGTGAGTGAGGTCACCAGTAAGCTCCCAAGGAGTTGCTGTGTGAGTAGCAGAGGAGATATCGCGCGAGTGATACTTAATATATCGCAAGCCTTAATAGGCTACGGTATCCGCTTCACATCAGGTGGGCTGTATGCGTGTATGCCTCCCGACGTAGTATAAGAAAAACTCGGTCGATAGATCACTCCTCTAGTCCACTGCATTCCTTCTTCTAAATTTCTGCTATAGTCAGGTCATTTTCAAGTGACCACTAAAATTGGTACCTAAGCAGCAAAAATTGCAACTGGAAATGTAAAAAAATACAATGATAACATGAATTTCCCAAAAAATATATTCCCACATGAACAAACAACTTTTTAAACGTACAATTAAGCAGAATCACACGTTGCCACACATTTTGACAGGACGGCCATAGACAATAAAAAAAATGTCACTGGCTATAATTTTCGGCGCGAATTTTTCTCACGGCTTCGAAAAACCAGACAAGCCGAAATCTACGTTTGTGACTAATTCGAAAATAATTATGGCGGACGACTTCCGTCTCAAAAGAAAAACCACAATTGCTGGGTTGCGTGCCAGATAGAAACAATGCCACGGAAAAAATAAAATAAAATAATACAATGTAGGTATTACATAGACGAACCAACTTATTTTTTTCATTGCTTTTTATGTTCGTAGCCTTTATGCGGATGAATTTATTGACTAGATTTGCTTGTTCGACACGAATGTAGATGTTAATGTGATTTTGTAAGTATGTGCAGTGGAAACGCGCTGAGATGAGTAGTTGTTGTATAGTGCATAGAAGGCAGAAGGTCATTTAATATACATTAATGTTTATTTCAATTTTGTTATCTAAAATTTATAGCAAAATAGAAAGTAACGAATTTTTTCATTATCATTCATCATTTCTGCTGCTGAACATAGGCCTCCCCTTTAGAGTGCCACTCGTCTCGATCCTGAGACACCTGCATCTATCGACTCCCTAAAACCTCTTGAGGTTGTCGCTCCATCTAGTGGGGGGTCGTCACTTGATCGGTGGTGAAGGAGAACATCATCGGCACGCCCAAGAAATTATATTTCGAAAGACGTGTGACTTTGGAGGTCTGACGGCTGTCGCTCCCTATCAAAATAAGTATCTTCGCCGAATCCTTAGGCTTAGGTAGGGGATCCTGCCAATGCTAATGTATTTGAATACCGCATAACGCTAATTCTAATCCATTCGCGAGCTTTGTGTTTTTGTACAACGTCGGGATGCAGACAAGCCTACAGTCCAACTGATATAAAACGGTCACCGTAGTTTACGAACGCTCGTAATATATTAAGTATGGAAACGCGAGTGGCGTTGCCACTCCAGCTAACACAGCAACTTCTTAGGAGCTTACTGGCGACCTCTCTCAAACTTTTTGGCTGCAATTTTTCTGTGAGGTGGAGGTACTTCCCCCAGAGGGCTGCTTTGATGCGCTCTACCTCTCTTAAAAACACCCAACCAAGACAAACAGACATGTTCATGCACACAAATGTTTGTACTGTGTGGGAATCGAACCCACGAACGTTTATGTTCAAGTAATGTAACAGCGTATTTCACCACTGCGCCACCGAGCTCCTCGAAATACTGGTGGATTAGAATACTACACAACGCTACGAAGAAAAAGACTCATTTTAACTTCATTGTAGTCCTTTCATGAGCTTTGTTATCGAAATAATCCACAACAGAGCAAGGGTCACCCAGTTTCTACGATAATTTGTCTGTCCATTATTTACTGCTAACGACCTTAACTGCCAATGGTCTCGGATAACAAAATAATGAACTTGTAATGCTATGCTGATATACGAGCGACTCGCCTTAAGTATTTTCTGGGTTCCGTGGCTCGAATGCTAACAACGAAACCCTTATAAGATCACTTACGTATCTGTTTTTCACAGAACATGAATACAAATATATCAATCTTCACGCCCTTGAGAGGTAGACAGAGGGAACCGATCGCCACATGACTCAGCCCTGACACACTTCACTCGCTTCGTAATTTGTGGGTTAATGCTTGTAGGCAACTTTTGCAAAAGATCTACATTGGCAAATTTCTTTGGCATTTCTTCTTCGCCAATGGTCATTTTCGAAATGATTAGATTAAAAACGAGAAATCAAAACTATAAAAATTAATAATATGCAATAATGAGAATGTACGACGTGTCTAAGTACCTACTCGTGAGGGCCTAATGGCAAATAAATAATTATTATCTTTATCTTTAATGATGACCCAAGAATACAGTTGGTTTGATCAGAGGTAAAAATAGGGGGGTGTTAATAATTTGAGCATTTTTTTTAATATGTTCCATCCCGAATATAGTACTGGATACCTACACTTTTCTTTAATGAACAAATTGACTAACACATTTTAATCCCCCATCTATAAAATTTGATTAATGAGCCCCTCAATTGTCTAATTGACTAGGGTTGTCGAAACACAAAGCTGTCGTTAATTCGTAATTGGTTTGTTAGTGGTGTTTTTGACAGCCCTGCTGGGAGGGCGTTGCTATAGCGACGGGAGATAAGCTAATTTTGACATGTTTGATTTAGGGTCAGATTTGATGTCTTAATTTGAAAATTTAGACCACCTGCTGAGAGTAATTTGGAGCTAGATTTTGATATTAACAGAGACTGCTTTGTGTAATTATATTACATTTTGTCATTTTTGGAGTGGTATTTCATCTATTGGCAAGCCACAAAGTCTTATCAAGCATTATACCCACAGCAAAATCTTTACCACGGGGAGACTTTGTCAATAATCGTCTGCGTGGGTACCTCTGTCTCGCCTATTTCTACCGCCAAGCAGATATATTTATATAGCTGTGTTCCGGTTTGAAGGGTGAGATACGGCAGAGAAATCACTGGGTACTGTGACGAAACAGCTTTAGGTCACAAGATTGGCAGCGCGCGAGTAACATCTCCGTGGTGCTGCGAGCGTCAATAGACTGCGGTGACCGCTTACCATCTGATGCGAGCCGCATGCTTGTTTACCAAACTAGTTATATAAAAAAAACCTTTCCAAGCATTTTGCCCATTAGTAAGCACCAGAGACTTACCGAAAAATTTATTATTAGAAACACATACACCTCACTCGCTTCCTTAATATTCATACACCTTCTCATGCACGCTACAACACCAGACGACCTCAGTGGCGCAGTGGTAAGTAACTTTAACACATTATTCTAACCAAACACGCAGGTTAAGCAACGTCGACCGCAGCCTGTCTATGGATGGGTTTATCTATCTCAAGTTTCTCCGTGCTCGGAGGGCACGTTAAGGCGTCGGTCCCGGCTGTTGTCGATAGATGACAGTCGTAAGCTAAGTCAGTGGCCCTCGGGCGGATTGAAAACATTGGCCTCCGCCAATCCGCATTTGAGCAGAGTTGCGGAGTATGCTCTAAACCCCTTCGGTTGAAGGGAGACCCGTATCCCTGCAGTGGAATGAGTAAGGGTTGATGTGATATATAACTTCACGCCAAATTCCTTCCGGGGTAGGCAGAGATAACCGAGCGCCTCGTGACTCGATCCTTACATACCCCACTCGCTTTAACATTCATTGCTCTTCTCATGCACGCTCGCCGGTTTCTAGGGCTCCTGACATCACCTTCTGATAGAACGCGCGCAATGGTAGGTAAGTCTTGGTCTACGACCTTCCACTTTTGCATTATATATAGTGAATTGAGTTACTACGTAAAATTGGTATCATCGGTCCTCCATAAGTTATTTCCTTCATGTAGCAAGGCAATAAACTTTCACAAAACGTCAACGGGCATCTTACACGCCGAATTCATTCTTATTATTGACAAAAAGATCTGTCAAGGTGTCTGTACGTTGAATTATTCAGTGTTCGCGGAACAAGCGTGTCCATATGACAAAAACGAAATGTCATTTTGAATAATTTTATTGGCTCATGTAATGCAATGAATAAGAACTCCATATCTGGACTTGGTCGTAACATGATTTCGGTATGTATGTCTGTACTAGACGGTAATGATGTTTAAATGAATTTTTCAAAGGCAAACAAGCGTACGGCCCACCTGATGTTGAACGCAATTCCGTAGGAGCTTATTGACATCACTTCCTGGCTGGATCGTCAAACCTTCAGGGCGCTGTTATTTCCACGGGTGTCTATGGAGGCTTTTTATACTTCGGGAGGCATAGAAGCATGCCCACCTGATGTAAACTGGTTACTGTAGCCTACGAACGCTTGCCACTTGAGTGAGGTCACCAGTAAGCTCCTAAAGAGTTGATGTGTTAGCAGCAGAGGTGGCATCGCACGAGTGATACTTAACGTTTACAATATTATTCTTCTACATTATTGACATTAATCTGTTATACATTGTTGACATTATTATCTTAGACATTTAGATTAAATTATGTTCTACTATGAATCACATAAAATCAATAAATTATGTGTAATGGAAAACTAGCAAGCTACTTAATATTGTTACATTGTATCTTTTATAGAATTAAGAACCTTGACATTGTAAACAATTTAAATTAAAAATGTAACTGTAACCAATTGACGAATGCCAGTAAAAGGCGATTTGTAACATAAAATTATACCACCTTTCTACAATTTTCTATGTACTTAATGTTACTAGTCAATGTGAATAAATGAATTATGAATATATTGCAAGCGTTCATTGGCTACGATAACCGTTTTTCGTCAGGTTTTCGTCAGGCCGTATGCTTGTATGCCTTCCAACGTTGTATAAAAAGATCGGCCAAGTGCGAGTCGGACTCGCGCACGAAGGGTTCTGTACCATTATCTATAAAAACGGCAAAAAAAATCACGTTTGTTGTATGGGAGCCCCAATAAATATTTATTTTATTCTATTTTTTAGCATTTGTTGTTATAGCGGCAACAGAAATACATCATCTGTGAAAATTTCAACTGCCTAACTATCACGGTTCATGAGATACAGCCTGGTGACAGACGGACGGACGGACAGCGGAGCCTTAGTAACAGGGTTCCGTTTTACCCTTTGGGTACGGAACCCTAAAAAGTGCCAGTGGTAGAATCGAACAACAGTTTTAACATCATCCAACAGAACCCCAAACACTAGTACGTATAAATCGCGTGGAATGGCGAAATACCTGCCAAGCGTATCGCCGAAAGATATGTCCAGTCTGTCACAAAAACATTACCCAACTTTTTTCACCCGGTGAAAACGTGAGGAGAACTCTTGAAATGTCTTTATCGGAGCCGACGAGGTTTTGTGCCGCCGGTGTGCGCATGCGTGTTTTTGTGGAAGACAAACGAATAGATAGTTTTGTCTTAGGTTTTCGCGATTGTTACACATTGAATTAAACAATATTTAACGGAAGTATCGCGTGTTTTATTTATTTTGTTGAATCTGACGTTTCGAATGCTTTGCAGCGTCCGTGGAAGACTAAGGTGACATTTGTCTTACATTGGTTATTCAATTATTACATTTACCGACATGGATGGATTATTTATACCTATACGTTCCGATTCACACAAAAATCGCTCACGGTGTCCGAATGTTTTTGAGTATATCTCTGGGTTTGTGACTTGATTATTTTTTGAACTGGATCCCAAGCAGGTGGTACTTGCCAACCATCTTCTCTATTAAGGGTGGTTTTTTTATAAAACACGCGATACTTCCGTTAAAAATTGTTTAATTCAATGTGTAACAATCGCGAAAACCTAAGACAAAACTAGGAGAATAGTTATTGACAAGCATCAACAAACTGATGGTGTTACGTCGGAAGGCATACAATCATCCGGCCCACCTGATCTAATGCGGTTACCGAAGCCTATGAATACATGTAATATATTAAGTATCACTCGCGCGATGCCTCCTCTGCTGCTAATACAGCAACTACTTAGGAGCTTACTTGGTGACCTCACTCACACGCAGGAACACAACAACCCACTAGGGAGTTGTTATTTGGCTGCGGTTTTCAGTGAGATGCTTCCTCCGACGGGTTGATGTGATGTGCCCTATCTCTTTTAAAAATCAAGACAAACAGACATGTTCATGTACACAAATGTCTGTCCTGTGTGGGAATTGAACCCACGAACTCTGATGTCAAAGTCGCGGTATTTACAGCCAGCAGTGATTTCATTTAGCACGATAATCGACATTGTGTCTCCTTATACAAAAAAATACAAAAAAAAAAATACAAAATATTTTACGAGTAGGTATGTTATTTCCTTGGTGTACAAGAGTAATCAAACGGCAGCTGTCACAAAAACTCCCCAATTCCTCGCAGGTCCTTGGCCTGACAATAAAATGCAATGTTACTAATACGACCGCGAGCTACAAAGGCTTGGACGATACTTAGATGGATAGCTTTTTCATTTTAATTTTAGGTTTACTGTATTTTTTCATTTGTATAGAGAACTGCTTTTTATACGTCGGGGCGTATACAAGCATACGCTTGTAATACATTGAGTATCACTCTGCTGACTCGGATTCACTCACACGAAGCAACACAGTAACCCTCCGGGAGTTGTTATGTCACTGCTGTTTTCTGTGAGGTGGAGGGCCAGAAGAGCTGCTTTAGGTCCCTTGAAATACTTCCTTCCCTCTATCTTTTTTAATCTATTTTGCGCCCGGATGTAACTCCAACGCTCGTCAATATTAGTGATGATACCCAATTTGATATTTAACATTCATTGTTATCCATCCTAATTCTTGGACTTCAGTAATGCTTTTAACACCATTGACTTTGATCTACGAACGAAGGTTCGTTGGGATCTTTCATCTCCCTTAGTAATTACCAACAAAGCGTCTACTTTCGAGGATACTTTCTCTTCGTTGTGTTACATGTTTTATGATGTCCGAAGGTGTGTCATCATCATCATTTCAGCTGAAACACGTCCACTGCTTAAAACAGGCCTTAGATTTCCACAGCTATAGGTTCTGTGCCCCTTGCATTCATCGGCGCCCTGCGATCTTCACAAGAAGTCCGGCCATCCTGTGGGGAGCCGTAATACACTAAATTTTCTGGTTCGTGGTTGCCATTCGAGAACCTTTCTGCCACAACAGATATCAGTTCTCCGAGCTATGTGGCCTGTCAACTCCCACTTCAGCTTGCTGATCCTTAGAGCCACGATAACACCAGTACTGCTACGGATTTGCTCATTTCTAAATTTATGTCGCAGAAAAACTCCGAGCATGACTCTCTCTATCGCACGCTTTGCAATCTTGAGCTTCTGTATGAGGCACATTGTAAGGGACCACGTTTCTGTGCCATAAGTCTTCGAAGATATGTAATTTTGTATAATTTTCATCAACTCCATCACTTTCCATCTTTACACTTCCTACTACCTTACGCAGATGACCTCTAAATTTACTTACAAGCTCATAATTGAAAACTATTCACTGCAATAGATGCAAATATGACTTTGATGCTTTACCTCATTCTGGAGTAAAGTTCATAACCTCATAGCAGCATATATCTTACTCTATTTATTTTCAACGAGGTTTACGTACGATTGAGTATACAATAAAAACCCCTTAGCATATTCATGGGTAAAAAATTATCCTAGATTTCTCAGCTCGAGGAGGTTAGCTATTTAGGGCTGCTGTCTCCCGGCATCAGTTGTTTTTATAACTAATACGAAAGTTGTATCTACTCTGTCTTTATTCTTTCCGATTTTAGATTGTGCAGATTCTTGCTATCTTGATGTCGCATGTCGTCGTCGACGTAATGTCGATCTTCAAAATAGGCGGTGGAGGTCTACATATCCACTTTAATAATATTTAAAAAATATCCGGTAAGTTGTGCCATATTCGTATGTTCAGAATATCTACATACTGTTTTTCGGTTTTTCGTAAATATTACGGTATAGACGTTGTTCAACTATTTTATTTCTAGACATTTATCATCGCAACTACACATATTAAGAATTTGCACGCCAGTTACACACGTAATCATAAATTGTCACACTACCAATTTAAAAAGTCTGCAGTATTACATGCGAGTAAATTATTTTGTTTGATTTGATTAGGGAGATTTAAAGCCGAGTCTTATTTAAAAATAACTGTATCATTCAAGACGGTCAAAGCAGAATTGCTACGAGATTTTTAATAATGTGAAAATGATGTTTTTTTTTTGTACTAAACTATTTTTGATTCTCACAAAATGAAGTATTCGGCTTTTACCAATTCAGTTACGGAAAAAAATATAAAAGCTTATCTTGAAAATTACACAAACCTCTCGTAATTCTTTACGCAAATATTTTTCTGTTTCATAATGCATACGTTCGTTAAAGTTTCATTGCAAAATTATTACAAAAATGCACATAATAATCACTTTATAAGTTAGGTACTGACATCAAATCAAGAATTCGAGTGACATTTCTACAGGCATGCAATTGTCTTAATAAATACTTGCTTAAAAATTCATAAACTAGACTTGCTCAGTGCAGCTTGTATAATAAAAAGCACCATCATAACTTAATGTTAAAAAATAAGGTGACGACGACATTGTCTTGCCGGTCGCAGGGTAAAAAAAAAACATAAGGCTATTCCACGTCAGTCAGTGTCCGGGCGAGGTATGTGGTTTTGTAGCTACTGTGTGTTTTTTTTAAAGAACCGCGTCATGCGCAATCGAGCAGTGCATTAATATTAACTTGCTTTTAATTAATTATTTATCTCCATTCACAGATTGAGTCGTATTGTGATTGATACAGAAATGTTTATATTGCTTTTTTTGTGTGTTTTCGGTTTTCTGTGAAAAGCTTGGAACAATCGATGTTTGTTCGTTTCTAATGAATGTATTTATATCATTAACTTGAAAAATTAAAATTGAAAGGAAATTGAAACAATGACTGGTGTAAAAAGAAAATATATTTTCTTTATTTTAAGATTAATAAACGCGGTTGAAATGCGAGCGCTGCGCAAAATTTGTGGCGTAAGCGTGGCTTGTAGACCGTATTCGCAATGATGATGTTAGAAATAGAGTTGGTCTGAAAGAGAGCGTCGGTGTTAAAATAAGAAGAGGCATGCTCCGATGGTTCGGGCATGTAGAAAGAATGCAAGATGAAAGAATGACGAAGCAGATATACAATGCAAAAGTGGAAGGATGTAGAAGCCGGGGAAGGCCAAGACTTACCTACCATGACCAAATTGGTCGTGTTCTATCAGAAGGTGATGTCAGGCGCCCTAGAAACCGGCGAGCATGCATGAGAAGAGCAATGAATGTTAAAGAAGCGAGTGAGATATGTAAGGATCGAGTCACGTGGCGCTCGGTTCTCTCTCCCTACCCCGCAAGGGATTTGGCGTGAAGTTACAGATAGATAGATATTTTAAGATTAATCCTTGTGCTTTTGCATTTCTAAAGGCTAAACAAGAAAGAAAAACATTAAAGTTTTACTAGAGTTGTAGAGTTAAACAGGAAATGATATATTTTAATTATGAATGTAATTTTAATAGCAGAAATTTATTCGTTTAAATTTAAAACGTTCATAAAATGCATATTTATTACGTAGAAACAAGAAATCCTGAAAACGCAAATTGCGATACTTTTTCCATCATGTACCTAATTACCGATGTACTAATAGATACTCCTCTATCTAGAATTGTAGATCATTGCTTGTACTATATATTTACGCTACATCCAAATTACATAGGCGACTCAAATGAAGCGTGGATGTAACAAAGTAATATTTATTGTTTCTGTTAATTGATCAGACATAATTTACTCATTCATATAGCGTTCGTAGATAGATTGCAAAACGTGCAATAACTGCGTGATTCCCTGAGACCAAAGCTAATTACTTTAAATTTTTTGTGCCGCAACTCGAAATAAGAAGCACTTATGGTTTCAATTTGGTATTCTGGTAATTCAAATGGTATCTGTAAATCTAAAATAATCCCTCAGGATCAAACAGTAACAGTCAGAGATTTGAAGGTATACATAATAATTACTATGTCCTAATATTGTAATTTTCATATATACATATCGAATAAATAGTTTAGTTTCGTATAAACATATCGGATAAATTTTTATATATTTGTCTACGTTTCTACGAAAACAACAATATTGTGTCATAATAATTATTATACATACCCGTACCTTCAAATCTCTATCGATTATTGTTTGGTCCTGGGAGATTGCATCAAATTTCAGATAGGTCGGAAAGGTCATAACGTACAATTAAAAAAAATATTAGGAGATAGGTTTTTTTTCTTACATGTAAGCTAGAAATTGGGGAAAAGTGTGTTTATGATAAAATCTTGACCGACGATAGCCTGTACCTGTAAATCGTAGCAAATGTGAATGCAAAATTCCACAATTTTGAATTTTATATGTATTTTCTTAGACTCAAAAGGTAAATATATATTTATATATATAAATGAATGTTTGTCTGTATGTCCTCTATGGACTCAAAAACGGCTGGGCAGATTTTGATGAAATTTTCAGTAAATTTTCAGGTTAGCTCAGCAGGTGATCCTGTGAAGTTTGGTAGCGATCATATCACCCGTGCGAAGCCGGGGCAGATAGCTAGTTTCTTAATATATTTCGTCTACTACTATAGTAAACTTGTACTAATTTCTTAATTCAACGGATTTCAAAATATTACTTGCTTTGTTTTACTTTCGTTCCTAGATAAAAATGAAAAAAAAGGACTTTTTGTATTGTATAGATCTATATTCCTTGCTCGCTCACAAAAATATAACAGTAATTTATATAGTATTTATTGATTGATGTACAACCTTTTGCAAGTTGCAAGTATATAACAAAGATACCCCTTTTAATAAACTAAAATACATCGAAGTCATTTTCATTAACTCATAGCTGTTATATAATCTCCTCATTTATCTTGAAAATTAAAGACCTTTTTCCATTGTTCTATCTCGATCCAAATTTGTAGATAAGTATATAATTAATATTACAACATACTTATGACTGAAATATAAACTAAATATTCAATCAATAACGTTATCTTAAGAATATCAAACTAACATAACATACATATTATTGCTAATTTAAAACCTTTCTTCGTAAAGCCTTTAATTGTATATTTAAGCCTATATTAACTGTTATGAGAACTATAATTATTACTAATTCTATATGCGTATGTTTAGCCTCTTTGTATTTTACTTATTTATTCTTATGTGGTGTAACCAGACGTATATTTAACAGCAAAGCTTATAATCAAGGCACGAAAACAGTAAACTCAGGAGTACCTCAAGGTATTATCCTTGGTCCTGTTAAATATGTTACTGCATATATATGGTATAAACCGACCCATTTATATTGCGAAATAGTTATATACGAGGTCTCGGAGTTCTCAGTGCTATGTTACTTATTCGCGTCATCCCTTTGTGCCGCCGCCCCGGTGCATGCTTGCTGTGTACGTTGGATGCGTCGCATAGCTGCTACGTCCTGACGAATGACGCACCCGTGAGTTCGTATCGTACAAAGCTGGTTAATTACTAAAGAGGCTTCGGTTAGAGGATTAATAATTAATTAAAGAATAAAACCTCTGTACGAACTAAGAGACGAAAGTGAAATATGTGTTAAGAGTATTGATAAAATTAATGCACATAAAATTACCTAAACATTGATCTTGTAAATATTTACTCGTAGACATCGAATTAGGGATTCAAGTAATTATACTGATAGACAGACAGATTATAGACTGATAGATGGATAATACTGATAAAAGAACTCTAAAGATTCATAATATGTTTACTTCTTTAATCATATGCACAATAATGCTTAAACATTCAAATAAATTTGTTACACAGCAAGAATAGTCACATCATGTATTTGAAAACGTAAAAGGGTTCAGTTAAGTGCATACAATTCCGCCGCGGGCAGCAGCTAGTTGTACATAAATGCACAAAAACGGCCTCCGCTCAGCATGTGTCGTGGACCGTGGTGTGGACCACAACGCTGGTCTTCCGCGGATACCAGTAAATCAATTTAAAAAATAATCAAAAATATCTAAGTAATACAAAAGAATAAAATTATAACAAATGCAACTACATATCAGTTGTCCGTTTGTTTGTTTGTTTTAAAGTTATTTATATATTAGGGGTTTAAGTATGAAATTGCGGATTTGTACTCAAAAAATAAAACTCGTTTTTTTCTAAGATGTAACATATTTATTTAATCTAAATATTTACCCTCATTATCTATACATTGCTCCCGTCTAATCGGAAGTTTATTTATACCTTTGAGGTAGAAAGAAGCTTCTTTCTAGCTTTTCTTTTGTTCCCGTATCGTGCTATTTCTTACTCTATCAATCATTCTAACTCCACATATACTCCTCAGCGCTCTCAAAAGGTAAAACGGAACTAAAACCTTTCCATATAAACTGTTCGACTTTTTATCAATGCACCTATTTGTTCGTAGTTTGTGCGTTCATACATCTGTCACAAGTTCACAACACAGCCTCACGTTCTTAGCTTTTGACATAAGTACGACTAAATGATCTTGTGTAATAATTTATTGACAACACATCGAATTAACAACTTGTACAAGATTAATTTATTACTGAACTGGACATTATCCTACAATTTATTTGATATGCCTTTTGAAAATGTTCATATACCTAAATGTGAGTAAATTTTAGAGTGGGTCTCCACACGATGTCTCCATTCACCGCCGAGCAAGTGATAAATATATACATTATTCCGCAAACACAAGAAATTAGTGATACATGCGTCCGTCAGGATTCAAAACCCACGCATGACGTGTGACCTAACCTAACAAAAATCTAGTTTTAACTCAGCGTTGTGGATGTCTGATGGCAGTCGCTGTAGAAATCAGTATCTTCGCCAAATCCTTAGGCTTAGGTAGCGGACCCCGTCAATCTTAATGGATTAGATTGGCGGTATTGAAAGGGTTACCCCGTGAAGGAGAAGAAGAAGCGTATGTAACTTTCAGAAAGACTACGTTACATTTTTACGGTGTAATTTGTTACTTTGCTTACAATATCCGTTACAACGTTGACAGTTAGGTATTCAGTGCCTAGAAGACCTAGACTCTTCTATCACGACCAAATAGGTTGTCTCTTTCTACCCCGAAAGAGAGTCGACTTAAAGTTATAGATAGACAGCAATATTTGAAAAAAAACAAAAGCAAAGTGGGATAGGCAGGGCGCATCAAAGCAGCCCGTCTGGGGAAAGTACCTCTACCTTAAAGCCCAGTTAAAAATCTTCTTGGAGGGTTGTTATTTGGATGCGGGTTTCTGTGTGGAGGTACTTCCCCAGACGAGTTACTTCGATGTGCCCTACCTCTCTTAATAATCTTTATCCGAGGTCTATTGCCGGGTAGCCTTAAAAAGTGGTAGTTGTCATTTGGCTACGGTTTTCTTTGAGATAGGGGTACTTTGATGCATACATCATTTGTAAATCCAAATCCTCACATTTGTGAATAAATACCGTATGAACTAAAACCACTAGTGAAATACACGTTTGCGTGTATGTCAGCTACGAACGTACCCAAAAAGGGGGAAACAATTTTGTGGTTGCGGCCATATGCCGTGTCCGCCATATTATCTTTTTACAATTGCATGTAGGTACACCCACACTACACACTGGTTACATGTGCTTGTTTAACACGCGATTGTTTTTTTGTTTTGTTTCTACTTATTTTATTTAATACCGAAAATAATTGTGTTATTATGACTCAATACATGTTTCCGTTATTCATTTTGATAATAATTGCCATCGCTTGCAAAAAAACTAAACAAAAAATCTGACTTTTGTTTCTGCCAATGCTGCCCGAGAGATGTAAGGGTCCGCTACCACCGCTAGCTACAATCTGGAAGCTAGTGGGTAATTCATAGCATAACATGATAGGTCACTATTTTTCACGAAATAGGTGGTTAGTAATCGAACCCTCGAGCGTTAACGTTGAAGTTTAACCAACACTCGTGGGTTCGATTCTCACACAGGTCAAACATTCGTGTCAATGAACATGTCTGTTTGTCTTGGTCTGGGTGTTTTCAACAGAGGTACGGCGCAATAAGCAGCGCGTCTGGGGAAGGCTACAGGCTACGTGCTGTGAGGTGGAGGTATCCACCTCACAGCACGTAGCGAAGTAACAACTCACTGGAGGGTTGTTGTGTTCCAACGTGTGAGTGAGGTCTCCAGTGAGCTCCTAAGGAGTTGCTGTGTTAGCAGCAGAGGAGACATCGCGAGAGATACTTAATGTATTACAAGCCTTCATATGCTACGATAACCACTTTACGGTGGGCCGTATGCTTGTGTGTCTCCCGACATTGTATAACGAAAAGTACATGCGAGGGCCGTAACATCATACTTTTACGTTACTTTAAAGAAGCAATTCCTCGGTGTACATAAATATATTTCATGTATGTATGTATATCTTCACGCCAGGTCCCTTGCGGGGTCGCCGCTTACATAACACGCTGTCCTTGCACACTTCACTCGCTTCTTTGACATTCATAGCTCTTTTCTTTTTCATGCACGCAATATATTTTCAATATATTTCATGTATCTCTGAAACGTCTCCAACGTTTTAGATCGAAATTTATGTAACTGTTTTTGCTAAAAATATACTATCGGTTGCCCAGGTACCAATGAGAAGTTGCCTACAATGTATACAATGATTTTTAAAGTATACATTTAAATTCAACCACATTGAACGAACAATACGAAACAAAAATGACAAATAAATTCCCATTACAGCGGCCATATTTTTGGTTTTCGTCAATTTAACAAAACTATCAACAATGAATTTTTGACCTCAAGAATCCCAAGGTTCGAATACAACGTGATATTATATTGACAATACATAAAATCATACAACCAATCATTCAATTCGACAGAGCGTAAATTTTTTCATAACAAAAGGACCTTTTGTAAATCATTTTTTTGTTAGTGTAACAAAAACGAATTATTACATACACGTTGACGTACATTTGTTATGTGGTAGGTATTAATAATTATTTCAGCAATGTTATTTTTAACAAAGCAAATGTTACTGTACACAAATGTGTTGCTCACTCCTTTACTTTAAATAATGCCACATGGACGTATGTCATAGAATACTATTTATTTATCAATATAATTATGTTTATTTATCTATATATCTCGGAGTTATACAATAAAATCAATCAATTTTCACAATTTAAAAAGTTTTAAAACTTCGTTCAGTTTCGTAGTTTCGTCTTTAACCAATTTATTTGGGCCAATGAAAAGTAGGTTCTGCCTGAAAAGAATTGGTTACACACAAACAAAATAATATACAGGAGAACTGACAACCTTCTCCTAAATGGAATCGACTAAAAATATAAGGTTATTTGCGTCATTGAAAATAAGATTAAATTCTATATTTAGTACACGTATTTTGAACACTGAATTTGATTGTTCATTTCGCTATTACATTCTCATATTTATTTTCGCAATAATATTATTATTTAGTAGCGCTCCGACAAGGTTATATCGATCGGAAGTATCGAATAGAGCCTATATTTTGCGCTTGCTCTAACCTATTTCGCAATGCCAATAAATTCCATTGTTTCAAAACACCACATTGAAATTGAGATCATAAAGTACATTTTCTATACGACATAACCTTACACGAACGGGTAAGTGAATTAAATTTGAAATACCAATACAATGGCTTAGGTACGGCGGGTTAAGTTATACCGTGTCCTCTGACCTGGCTAATCGGGGTGGAGTGAATTTGGGGGTGGGGGTTAGTGAGGGAGAGCTTTTTATCGACATCGATAAAATTATTTTCGTATATTTTATTAATGTTTTAGATGATTAGTGTGATACTATGGAATTATGGTAATGTAAGGAATATTCACCTTGTATTTGACATAGTAATGAGAAAGTAAATATGTAATTTTAATCAATCAATCTTTTATCATCATTACTACATCTCGTACTCAATATTCAGTGAAAATCTTAGAAACAGAAATAAGTGGCGTATACTGGTTTTTCTTGTATTCGATTATATAATGTATTTCCTGAAACAGTTGTGTCTTTTCCTAACAATATCTTCAAAAGGTACATCAGTAATGCTCTCTGTAAAAAGGATTATTGCAGAATTGATGAATACATGACTAACAGAGATGTCCGGAAATAACGGAACGCTCGTGGGTTCGACTCCCAAAACATTTTGACTGTTTGTCTTGATCTATTTAGTAAAATTTTGTTAAATAGTGATGTAGCTGCATTTTAACATTAATAATCTGAAACCTGAATAGAATTTTTAATTCATTCCCGTCTGACTATTCGTTGCGCACGCATGGTTTAATTAATGATTGTAATTTATCTTGTCGACCGTATGATAAATAAGTAATTTTCGTATCCATCACCAAACATCGGTGTTTGCTACCGTTCATATTTTCATTACCATCTTCTTCTTCCTAGCGTTATACCGTTTCCATCCATTAGGATTGGCGGGGTCCGCTACCTAAGCCTAAAGATTTGACGAAGATCATGTTTTTAACATGGTGCGACTGCCGTCAGGTCTCCACAACCCAGGGGGAAATCCACACCTTTCTTAGGTTAAGTCTATTGAAATATAATTTCTTGTACGTGTCGGTTTTCTCACGTCGTTCGCCGCCGAGCAAGTGATAATTACATATATGTACATAAATCCGAAAACACGAATTCAATCCCCCGCCAGGATTTGAACCGGGGAGCTGATGCTCAATAGGCCGGTTCCTTAACCGTTCCTAAACTGAGCTATCAATGCTGCAGCATATTTTCATTAGAATATCAGCAAGTTAATGAAAACTTACTTATTATTGCTATAATTTAACTACAGGCGTCACAAGAAAATAACTAACCGGTTTACTTACGCTTAATTTACTAAGCAACGAAACTTAGCTAGCTACTTAGATTTGACATACAAATTGGAAGCTCTTTCTTTCTTCTAGCGACATTTCATTTATAAAAAATGAAATAATTCAGCACATGTATATATATTTATTGTAATATATATTAACGATGAAAAAAAGCCCCATATTGGCAAGTTTCTTTTGGCATTTCTTCTTCGGCAATGGTCATTTTCGAAATGCTGGTAGATTAAAAAAGAGAGATTAAAAGTAAAAAAAAAAACTGGAGAATTATTAAGATAAAATATGATTTAATTCAAAGAATGTAATACGTGTCTAAGGAAGGGTCTATTGGCAAATAAATGATTTTTATCTTTTTATCTTTAATCCATTAGTATTGGTGGCGTCCGTTACCTAGCCTATGGATTTGAGCCAGAGATAAACTTCGACCTTTCTTAGGCGAGGTCTTTCGTCTTTTGAAATATAATTTCTTGAACATGCCCAGACCAATATTCGAATCAGGAACTGTAGGGTAATAGACTGTTTTTTTACCCACTGAGCTATCACGATGTTACATAAGTAACTGGGAGACAGGCTGCGGTGGACATTGCTTAACCTGCGTGTTTGGTTAGAATTACACGCGCAGCCAAATAACAACTTCATGAAGAGTTCTGTTCCCGCAAGTGAGTGTAGTTACTAGTAAGCTCCTAAATAGTTGCTGTGTTAGCAGTAGATGTGGTATCGTGATAGGTACTTATTATATTACAAGTGTTGCTTTGCATCAGGTGGGCCATTTGCTTTTATGCCTCCCGACGTTATTGTTGTATAGAAACGAAAAATTTGCTCATGATCAGTTTTTGAGTCAATATTATCGTCGAAAAAAGACAACAAGCTAATGATACTCCTTGTGTTACGGCTATGGTAACTGCTTCGCATCAAGCAGGCCTCGTTTGCCGCCTGACTTCATCTCTTTCTTTATCTTAGCGATCACATTACATAGATAAACCCTGCGAGATTTTTGTCTATGGGCATAAATGTATAACAGTGTATATAAATAGATGTTTTGATCAATACTAAAAAAACCGCGATAGCTCTCATGAATGATGAGATGTATATCTACTTATAGATAAAGCTAAAGAGCTTGTTTGTTTGAACGCGCTAATCTCTGAAACGACCGGCCGGATTTGAAATATTTTTTTTTTCGTTTAATAGCTCAATTCTTGAGGAAGGTATAGGCTATTTATTCAACATCACGATTTTTTTAAAATATTAGTTGAGCATAGTGGCTCCACTTTGCCTGATGGTAAGCGAAAGAGGAGCCCAAATCACAACTGCAACTGACAAAAGACTACACAGTATCCTGTCAGTTGACGCTGTCATTCTGACCCGCCTGACGATACAACTCTCGGAATTCAAGGAAAAAGAAAGAAAGTCAGAAAAGGTTGTTCCCACGGGACACACGTGAACAAAGTCGCGGCCTGCAGCTAAGAAGAAGATAATACTTATCTATTTTTTTTATACTGCGTGGGAAGGCATACAAGCATACGGCCCCACGGTAAAGCGGTTACCGTAGCCTATCAACGCTTGTAATACATTAAATATCACTCGCGCAATGCCTCCTCTGCTGCTAACACAGCAACTCCTTAGGAGCTCACTGATCACTCACACGCAGGAACACAACAACCCTCTAGGGAGTTGTTATTTGGCTGCGGTTTCCTGTGAGGTGGAGGTACTTCCCCAGACGGCGTTTGATGCGCCCGACCTCTCTTAAAACATCCAGACCAAGACAAACAGACATGTTCATGCACACAAATGTTTGTCTTGTGTGGGAATCGAACCAACTAGCGTCGTTGTCAAAGTCGCGTCATTCACGACTGAGCCACCGAGCTCGTCGAAAATCTTTTACTTCTTAGCGTTCCTGTTTCCTTTTCTTGATAAGATTGACGGGCTTCGCTACCTACACCTAACCATTTAGCGACCGCCGTCGGAGAACCCAACCGGAAGACCAGACCTTTCTTAGGTAAGGTCACACGTATTTCGAAATATAATTTCTTGGACGTGCGAGTTTCCTCACGATGTTTCCCTTCACCGCCGAGCAAGCGATAATCTATACAGATAAATAAAATTGGAGTGTCTGTTTGTAATATTAAAATAACCGCTTTTTACTAAATGCATATGGATGTATACACGGTACATATACTCGTACCAAAATATTTTTTTACAATTTTTGTCTGTCTGTCTGTTTGTTCCGGCTAATCTCTGAAACGGCTGGACCGATTTTGACGGGACTTTCACTGGCAGATAGCTGATGTAATAAGGAGTAACTTAGGCTACTTTTATTTTAGAAATTTTATTTATTTTTATTAATATAAACAAATAATAAAAAAATAACTATTCCGCGCGGGCGAAGTCGCGTGCACAGCTAGTTCCAAATATAAAACATAAATCCGAAAATTGATGGTGGGACGCGCCAGGATTCAAATCGGGGGACCGAATGGTCAATAGCCCGGTTCCCTATCACTGCTCTCAAGGTGCAGCAAGTATTATAAAAAAACGATAACTTAAATGTCGTTTATTATCGATATTTTTTTTATCGATTCCACCCCATCGCTATCCCCGTAACGGTGCAGTAACGGCATCGAAGGACTCACCCTACCGCTCCGCCCACTTTCACGAACCCTTGTATACATACCCAGCACCCGGCGTTGCGTGCAAAACATACCTACCAGCTACAACATCGCATGTTAGAGCTGTATTGGTACCGTACTTTAGGAGATATTTACGCTTGCGTGTAACTTATTGACTGTTGGATAAACATTCTATGTATGTTTATATTGTCTATTTATTGATGTTAATACGTTGCGATGAATAAAATCATCTATTTTAACTTCAATACATCGTCAAATTTAACACATTAAATCTCTCAAATAACAACTCCATTGATGATTGTTGTGTTCCTAATAAGCTGCTTAGGAGTTGCAATAGTATAGTAGTGAATAATAGATTCGGGCGCTATTTTGCGAAAGTAAAATTTACATGCAATTTGTTCTAACCTGCTTTGTGTGCTTCTGCCACCAATTAGTATAGAACCACGAACTAGCACCGGCCGGCACCCACCCATTACCGTTAGTAGATGCAACATGCCGGTCGCTGCTATGACTGTTCCGGTAGTCTCTACTACCGGAGCAGCCATGACAGCGAGAGTATGTCGTCAAACCTAAACTACTGTACTGATTTTGACATGATAAGAAAGGTCTTATTTTCCCTCTGGGATGTGGAGGGCTGACGACAGTCGCTCCATGTCAAAATCAGTATTTTCGCCAAATCTTTTCGGCTTAGGTAGCAAGTCCTTACTCAATCAATCCGCAAATACGCTGCAATGAATTAAATTATCTATTTTAGCTTCTATATATCGACAAGTTCAACACATTAAACCGCAGTCAAATAGAAGTTGCTTTATCAGAAGAGATGGCAACGTGGATTATTGTATTGTAATCGTTCAATTGCTACAGTAACTACTTTACATCGGGTGGGTCGTATGCTTGTATGCCTCCCGGCGTTGTATAAAAATAAAGACTTAACACATTGGATACTTACATGTTTTCATACGTTTACGTAAATATAAGAATAATAATAAAAGCTATGTACGAGTATGTAATTAACTACGGACTAAGAGTGGGTTTCTCCTAATACAGGTATTAACTTAAAATATTGTTAACTTAAAAAAATATTTTTTTAATTTAAAATTTTGAACTTTTGAATTTTTTTACTTACTAATATCTGTTTCGTTGTTCACAGGTGAAGATCTGGTTCCAAAATCGCCGGAGCAAATACAAGAAGATGATGAAGGCAGCTCAAGTCGGCGCGCCACCTCCTAGCCTGGGCTTGCCGCCTGGTAGTCCTCCTAGCAATAACCAGTTGTTACACGGTAAGGTGTTAACTATACGATTTAAATACCTATTATTTTTTAAATTTTTAATTTAAAATATGTAAATTATTATATATAAGATGAAAGAATGACGAAACAGATATACAATGCGAAAGTGGAAGGATGTAGGAGCCGAGGAAGACCGAGACTAACCTTCCATGACCAAATTGGTCGTGTTTTATCAATGTCAGGAGCCTTAGGAACCGGCGAGCGTGCATGAAAAGAGCTATGAATGTGAAAGAATCGAGTGTGTGTAAGGATCGCGTCTTATGGCGCTCGGCTCTCTCTGCCAACCCCGCAAGGGACCTGACGTGAAGATATACATACATACATTATATATTTAAAATATTTATGCTAAAATAATTTACTATTACAGTAACAAAGTTGTTTATGCCTTTCTATTTATATAACGCGGTAGTGTTTGTTTGAACGCGCTTGTGTGTTTGTTTATTGGAGACGGATTAAAAAAAAAATCATTTCCAATACCAATTCTTGGGGAAGGTTATATAGGCTTATTTAACATCGCGATACAACTCTTAGAAACTGCGAAAAAAGTACATTAAGCAATTTTTATTGGACACCGGGATACAAACGTACTAAACTAAATTCTTGTTTTCGGATTTTTGTATAAATTTCTCACTCGCTCGGCGATGAATACAACTGTCGTGAAGCCTGAAGACAGTCGCTCCAGGTAAAATGATTTTGACATGAAGCGAATGCAGTTAGATCTCTACAACCCAGAAGGAAAACCAGACATTTCTTAGGTAAAGGTCACATGTTTATCGAAATATAATTTCTTGGACGTGCGATGATTTTCCTTTACCGCCGAGCAAGTGATAATTACAAATATGTACTTAAGAAAACACGAAGTTAGCGGTACATGGAAGGATTCGAACCGGAGACCAGTTGGTCAGGTTGAACCAGGTTAGTTCTTTATCACTGTTCCAAGCGTCCCTTTCAGACGGTGATGTGAAACATCGATAATTTTTTCACTATGTTTCTACATTATCTACCCTTGTTTTATTTGTATTCTACCATACATAAATTAATTAATATTAACAGATGTAGCAAAGTTGTATGTACCAACCATCCATACAGTAAACTCTAGAAAAATCTTTCCTAGGTTCCAATTTTCTATTTACCAGTTTTATTTGACCAACAGGAGGCGGCGGCAGTTCTAGCGGTTCTCAACACTCCCCGTCGGCGTACCAGAGCGGTGGGCCCACGCAAGCCCACTCGCCCACGCCGAGCTCCACCCCCGTTTCGGAACTGTCCCCCGGACTCTCCCCCACCGGGACACCGTGGGACGTGAAGCAACCTCCTCAGCCGTCCTGGGATGTAAAGGTCGGATATGTAAGACATTTTGTTAAGCTATTCATATTTTTATCTTCTATACGTATGTAGGACTCCACATTAACCCTTACTCATCACACTGCAGGGATACGGGTCTCTCTTCAACCGAAGGGGTTTAGAGCATACTCCGCCACGCTGCTCAAATGCGGATTGGCGGTGGCCAGTGTTTTCAAGCCGCCCGAGGGCCACCGACTTAGCTTAACGACTGTTATCTATCGACAACAGCCGGGACCGACGGCTTAACGTGCCCTCCAAGCACGGAGATACTCGAGACAGATAAACCCATCCATAGACAGGCTGCGGTCGACGTTGCTTAACTGGCTTGTTCGGTTAGAATGACACGCACAACGACGCCATCGTGTTCAGAATAAAATTCTACACGACATTAGAAATGAACAAAACAATAGATTCGTTTACAATTACTACTTTTCGACGAGCTCGGTGGCTCAGTTGTGAAAGCCGCGACTTTGTCACCAACGCTCGTGAGTTCGATTCCCACATAAGACAAACATTTGTGTGCATCAACATGTCTGTTTCTCTTGGTCTGGTTGTTTTTAAGAGGGGTAGGGCGCATCAAAGCAGCCCGTCTAGAAGTGCCTTCACCAGATAGAAAAACGCACCCAAATAACAATTCTCTAGATGGTTGTTGTGTTCCTACTCGTGAGTGAGGTCATCAGTAGACTCCTAAGGAGTTGCTGTGTTAGCAGCAGCGGTCGCGTTTATTAACCGCTGCGCCACCGAGCTCGTCAAAATGATTAGAAAACGTGATAAGGCAAAGAAGGAGAAAACTTTGCGAAAAGTTTCTATACAACTTAAGAGCTAAGGGAACTGTGACCATAGGTACGAGTACATTGCGTGTCTGTTTGTTGCAGCCTACGGCAGGAAGGTCGCCGGACGGTACCTCGTGTGACGTTAAGCCACCTCACCAGCAGTCTTGGGATCCGAGGGTCGGATATGTAAGTATATGTTGTTTGACGCGAGTGATACCGATCTTGCAAGCATCTTCAGGTTACGGAATATTGCGTTACTCATTCGTTGTTTCTAAGAGTTAAGAAATCAGCAAGAAAGAATTACGAAACAAATATAAATTTGGAAGACGCAGGAGCCGAGGGAGGCCGAGGAGGAGGAAAAACTAACCTGCCATGACCAAATTGATAGTATTCAGAAGGTGATGTCAGGAGTCTTAGAAACCAGCGGGCGTGCATGAGAAGAGCATTGAATGTTAAAGAAACGAGTGAAGTGTGTAAGGATTGGGCCACGTGGCACTCGGTTCTCTCTGCCTATCTCGCAAGGGATTTAGTGTGAAGTTATAGATAGATAGATAGATAGATATAAACACACCTCACTCGCTTCAATAACATTCATTGCTCTTTTCCTGCAAGCTCGCCGGTTCCTAAGACTCCTGACATCACCTTCTGATAGAACACGATCAATTTGTTCAAGGTAGGTAAGTCTTTGCCTTCCTCGGCTCCTACAACTTCCACTTTTGCGTTATGTATCTGTTAACTATGTTTCTAACATCGTCATTGAAATATATATATATATATATATATGTTATATATCATTGATTTATATATACACATACAATTTTTTTCATCGTTTTTATTTTCATTTGTAAACTATAATAACATAATTTTATCTAATTATAAAATTTGATCCAAATCATTAGCGCCTTTTCTGAGGTACACGGAATATATTCATATTATATTCAAGAATTCATCGGTTAAACACATGGGATAAAGTATTTTTTGCTGTTAGAAAACTAAGTATGAAAACTATATGAAGCTGAATATTAGAATACCTTAAAATCTTCTATCTCCATCATTTACACGCCTGATATAAAGGAGAAATCGTGACGAATACATGCTTGCAACATCAGATACTCATTCGCTCTTTGACCTATCTATTTATGATCTTCCTGAAAATATTAAATAGTACACCTAAATACTTATTATATTGAATTCTAAGTTATATATATCACATGTATAATATTGTGTACAGTACCTATTTCGAAATAAGCGCAAATCTTGCAGGTGATTATTATTTCACCACCGCTGTCATCTGAGATACTACTACTGAGTATTTTGAAATACTAGTTCCGATGTCACAGATCCTATCCTATCCTATTAACCAGCTAATTTAAGGTTCGAAAGAGATAGGGCCGTTCAAAGCAGCCCGTCTGGGGAAATACCTCCACCTCACAGAAAACCGCAGCAAAATAACAACTCCGTAGAGGGTTGTTGTGTTCTTGCGTGTGAGTGAGGTCACCAGTAAGCTCCCAAGGCGTCGCGCGAGTGACACTTAATATATTACAAGCGTTAATGGATACGGTATCCGCTTTGCATCCGGTGGGCCGTATGCATGTATGCCTCCCGACGTAGAATAAAAAAAATCCTTCTAGGGGTTTACAGACTACGGTAACCGCTTTACAAGTGGACCATATGCTTGTATTGTTATTTGGATGCGATTTTCTGTGAGGTGGCGGTTACTTCCATTTACTACTTTATGCACTGCACCACCGAGCTTATCAAAACGTCCAAGAAATTATATTTCTAAAGAGGTAGAATTTCGATAGACCTAATCTAACCTACTAAAGGTTCAGTTTTCCCTCTGGGTTGTGGAGGTTTGACGACTGTTGGTCTATGTGAAAATCAATATATTTCCAAATCCTTAGGCTTAGATAGCGGACCCCTTGTCGTAGTGGATTATAAAATGAGATAACACTAAATAGATGTGGAAGGATGTAGAAGCCGAGGAAGGCCAAGATTTACCTACCGTGACCAAATTGGTCGTGTTTTATCAGAAGGTGATGTCAGGAGCCCCAGGAACCGGCGAGCGTGCATGAGAAGAGCAATTAATGTTACAAGAAGCGAGTGATATGTTTTTTTTATACAACATCGGGAGGCATTCAAGCATACGGCTCACCTGATGTAAAGCAGTTACCGCTACGGTATTAACTATTACTATTAACGCTTGTAATAAATTAAGTAATACTCGTGCGATGCCACCTCTGGTGCTGACACAGCAACTCCTTAGGAGCTTACTGGTGACCTCACTCACACGCAGGAACACAACAACCCTCTACAGAGATATTATTTGGCTGCGGTTTTCTGTGAGGTGGAGGTACTTTCCCATGCTTTGATGCGCCCTACCTCTCTTAAAACATTCAGACCAAGACAAACAGACATGTTCATGCACACAAATGTTTGCCTTGTATGGGAATCGACCCCACGAGCGTTGGTGTCAAAGTCGCGTCATTCACGACTGAGCTACGTGCCGCTCGGTTCCTTCTGCCAACCCCGTAAGGGATTTGGCGTGAAGGTACAGATAGATAGACGAAAAAGAGATGCAGGCATTTTTAAAATAAGGCAAGCAAGAAAGGCCCTCATTTATAAATTAAGGAAAGACCAATCGTTCTGATGCAATTTCACATCGTAGCTTACTTGATTCGCGCTTATATCGAGATATACCTGTAATTAACCACTCACATAGGCCCTATCTATTATATAAACATTATATAGTATTTGGTACCTATCCTGAGGAAAGCATAACTTTTCTCATAGGAGAGTTTTTACGGACGGCTAGAAGACAGCGCTGCGAACGACGAAGATGGCCGAGGGAGACCGATGCCTTGGATGTTAAAGGTAAGAACCCAGGTTGGATGCAGAGGAAAAAACAACAAATTTTATTTGCAGTTATATAAACAAGCATACACTTGAAAGCTACATTTAGCCAGAGGTACTAGTGACACAAGATACAATAAATGCTCATTTCTTTTCTATTAAACCATCCTATTATGAGGAACCAAGCCGTAAGCTTACGAGAGGTGGGCGCATCAAAGCAGCCCGTCTGGGGAAGTGCCACCATATCACAGAAAACCGCAGACAAATAACAACTTCCTAGAGGGTCGTTGTGTTCTTTTGTGAGAGCGAGGTCACCAGTGAGCTCCTAAGAAGTTGCTGTGTCATCAGCAGAGGTGGCATCGCGCGAGTGATACTTAATGTATTACAAGTGTTCATATGCTACTACTGCCTCGAACTTGACATTGCGTATAAAGTTTTAATTTAGACTATACATACTAGTCATTAGGAGTAGTAATCGTTGAATGGTAGAGCTGTAATTAGGAGCTTTAAATTAGAGACCGTAAGCAATAAGCAGCACAGACTACCTGTCCTTAATAATCTTTACCATTTGATATCACCATTGTACGCATATACTTATGTTTTTTTTTTGTAATATCTAATTGACAATTTTAAAAGAGACCTATATTGGCAAGTTTCTTTCGGCATTTCTTCTACGCCAATGGTCATTTCCGAAATGCTAGTAGATTAAAAACAGTAAAATAAGAGAATTAAATAAGATACAATGAGATTATATTTCAAAAAATGTAAAACACGTCTAAGTGCCTAATGGCAAATAAAGAATTTTTATATTTTAAGAAGGAGAATTTTCCCACAGGATATAGGGATAATCTGGTAAATTTACGCGTAAAGTCTTATGGTAATATCGATCATGGAGACCACATTACAGATTATCATTGAAACCACGAAAGTTTTCCTTAATTTTTCCACTGCCCACATACTCCCCTAACATTAATCAAGAGAGAGCTGGGTGCGGCGTCACACCCACCCTAATACCATTAATAACATAAAAGCAATTGCTACTTTTGTTATATTATATTGTTTAATCACGCGACACTCTTCGATTGAGAGAGAAGGAGAACTTTATACTGTTTATATCAGTGATGGGATAAAGTACCGGTCGAATTCGACGAGCTCGGTGGCTCGTGGGTTCGATTCCCACACAAGGCAAACATTTGTGTGCATGAACATGTCTGTATGTCTTGGTCTGGATGTTTTAAAAGAGGTAGAGCGCATCAAAGCAGCCCGTCTCGTACACCCGCCTCACAGAAAACCGCGGCCAAATAACAACTACCTAGAGGGTTGTTGTGTTCCTGCGTGTGAGTGAGGTTACCAGTAAGCTCCCAAGGAGTTGCTTTATAAGCAGCAGAGGAGGCATCGCGCGAGTGATACTTAATATATCGCAAGCGTTAATAGGCGTGTATGCCCCCCGACGTAGTATAAAAAACAACAACCCTATAGAGAGTTGTTTTTTGGCTACGGTTTTCTGTGAGGTGGAGGTACTTTTCCAGAGGTTTTGGTGCGTCCTACCTCTCTTAAAAACACGAAAAAATACCAAGACAAACAGACATGTTCACGCACACAAATGTTTGTTCAGTGTGGGAATCGAACCCATGAGCGTTGGTGTCAAAGTAGTGTTACTAATCACTGCGCCACCGAGCTCATCTTAGTATGTCATGAGTGCCATATACAGGGTGTTCGATGACAGGTACACGTTTTATAATAAATTTTCAACTGTATTTTCTTTGTCGTAGGGCGCGCCGCCCGGCCCTTGGGACATGAAGGGCGCGCACGGAGCCCACCCCCTCCACCACCAGGGTGCCCCACAGCCGCACCCCCCGTATGTACCACAGTACTCATGGTACCAGACCGACACCAATCCTGGACTTTTGACGTAAGTACAATGAGTTTTATCTCAGAAAGTATCTTGTAGAAATTTGTGTACCATAATAATAAATATTTCTATCTATCTATGTATAAATTTGTGGCATAAGCGTTGTAGACCGTATTGGCAATGATGATATTGAAACAGAGTTGTTCTGAAAGAGAGTGTCGGTGTTAAAATAAGAAGAGGCATGCTCCGTTGGTTCGGATATTTAGAAAGAATGCGAAATGAAAGAATGCCGAAGCAGATATACAATGCAAAAGTAGAAGGATATAGGAGTCGAGGAAGACCAAGACTTACCTACCGTGACTAAATTGATCGTGTTCTATCAGAAGGTGATGTCAGGTGCCCTAGAAACCGGCGAGCGTGCAATAGAAGAGCAATGAATGTTAAAGAAGCGAGTGAGATATGTAAGGATCGAGTCACGTGGCGCTCGGTTGTCTCTGCCTACACCGCAAGGGATTTGGCGTGAAGTTATAGATAGACATTGTGTTAGTGTACATATGTGCTTAAAATATGTGTTGCCAGTGATGATTACGGCACAGAAACGTGGTCCCTTACTATGGGCCTCATACGGAACCTCAAGGTTGCACAGCGTGCGATGGGATCCATGCTCGGCAGGCTCGTCTGTAGCAGAACTGAAATTACCGATGTGCCTCTAAGGATCAGTAAGCTACATAACTCGAAGAATCAATGGCCGTTGGGGCAGAAAGGTTCTCGAATGGCGACCCACGAACTGGAACACTCCTAGGACGACCCTCCATACGATGGACAGGCTTTCATGTGAAGATCTCAGAGAGCCGACGGATGCAAGCGGTCCGATCGATGTAGAAGTTAGGGGGAGGCCTAAGTTCAACATTGGATATCCTTCTGTCGAAATGCTGATGATATTAGTAAGAATAAATCTAGCGAATGTTTGATTACAAATCATAAATTAACTGTCAACCTTTGAGCTGCCGGCGATATGTGTGCCTTTTTTTCACACAACTAGATTGGCAAACAAACATGCGGCCCGCATCAGATGGTAAGCCGTCACCGCATCATATTGTCGCTCGCAACACCACGGGGATGTTGTTTGCTCGCTGCCTATCCTATGACCTAAGGATGTTTCATCACAGTACCCAGTAATTTCTCTGCTATATCTCACCTTTCGAACCGGAATACAGCTATATAAATACAACTGCTTGGCGGTAGAAATAGGTGAGACAGAGGTACGCAGATGACTTTTGTACAGTCGCCCTCTGGTGAGAAGCGTACAATAGGGTTCTCTGGTGCGACATGTATCGCAACAGGGAGGCAATTTATTTACTCAGATGCCATAAAAGCCTTCAGTGCGTTCTACAGCGAACATCACTGATGCGTAGCGTCAACCAGATAAAAGTTATGAACATAAGTTTCTCAAAAATTTCATTGGAGAGGATGAAAAAAAATAAATTGTATTTTATTTATCGCCGTGAATGTGGTTCGTTAACCTGAATAAGTAACAGAAAGTCAATCATGATTGGACTCATTAAGCTATCTAAGTTAGGCATATGGATTTCTCTTTGACGCGAATACGTCTTGAAATTTGCTTTCATAATGGGAGGTAATTCGGAAAACTGACTATAACAAAATTGAGGGGTATAGTTTGGTGTTGTAGCTACATATTTGTCGTTTACATCCAAAATTTTATTACTCCACTTGATAGCTAAAGAATCAATGAATTCGTTACGTTGAGTTAGAACTGTGGCGCATCGCGCGCGGCCGGAGGAGAAACGCCGCCGCCGTCTTGATATGTCATTGGCTAATTCACAAGTAAAAGTTTCACAATTTTCATTATGCCGCATCCCCTTACACAAAATTACATAAAATCAGAAGAAATAATTGTTTTATACCTTTATTAATACTTTACAGAACTCGCGGTAAAAATCTATTTTAATGAATATTGAGTTTTTTTTTATTTTGTTTAAAAACGACAACATATGAATAAAACTTAGTCATCACAGGGTCTTTCTCATCAATAGGTTTTCATCGTCTTTCGTGCGGAGCATTGGAGTTATTTAATCACCTACAATACAAAAGAAACGAAATGTACTAAAGATAATTGCATCTTCGACAATAAAACCAAATGCAAAATAGCAAAAACTATGCGCAAAATGGTTGATTATCTGATCTAATGTTATTATATTTTATTTTGAATGAGAAAGGTAATTTTTATTCACAAATTTTCATTTCGGGTTCATACTAAAAGTTATTATAATATTTGAGTACTTTCACCTCTTTCCGTATTGCTGGTGATTAGATTACATTTATAAATAAAATGTTCCATTTTGCATAATTTTTCTGAAACAGGAACCTTGCAACGTATTAGAAATTTGTAATTAATAAATTAATATTATTTTTTCTTTTGTTAACAGGGTCTGGCCCGCAGTTTAACAGCCATTGGACGGGGGATAAAATAATTTTAATTATAATGTAAATTCACTTTATAAAATGGCGGAACACGAATTGCGCACGCGAAAAATGCGTCCATGACCATTGAGTAAGAATAAATCGAAGCGCGCTAGTGAAAATTAAAAAAATGAATGTTCTTTGAAATAACTAATCTGCACATTCCATTCTGGTCCGAAAAAATTGGAAAAAATATTTTGTATCGAATTAAGAATATTCTCTGTTTAAAAGACTATGAAATGTATATAAAGTACTTCATAAAATAAAGATAAGTTTGGGTTAAATACTGAGAAATAGTATTCTTTACTTAAATATCTTTTACTTTTTTACAAACTACAAGTGACAATGAAACCAGGAACTGTATTTGCTCAATCGCAAATCTACCTTTCATAATTCGGAAAAAAAATATTCTTGAGGTACACTCAATAATATTTTCTTTTTTGAATTATTATAAAAATATATTCTTGAGTGGACCAGTATGGAAAGTATGGCCTAGTCATTAAAATCGATATTTATCGTTCAACACTAATCGAAAAATATATCGACAAAACATTATTAATTTATCACAATGTGAGCTCTATTATTTTTTACTCTAGCCTCTATAATCATAAAATGTTCTGAACAAGTTAATAATTTTAGTAAAATATTATCTTGAATAAAATATATTTTACTTAAAATATCAACTATTTTGGAATAGATAATGAAATAAAGGATGTGGTCACAAAGTTTTTGGCACAACCAACTTTAGTTTTAAGGAAATTATTTAATAGAAATAAATGCATTGTACATTTTTTATAATTAAAATAATAATAGGATATAAATTGTTTATAATGGTTATTGTAAATGTTACAAGTTAAAATGGCGTGTGGTCGGTACAGAGTTTTCAACGTCACAGATCATTGAGTTGTATTATTGTCACATTTTTTCGCATAAATGTTTAGTTTATTTTTATTCCTTTGTTCTAATAGTCGAAAGTACCTTTTTTAAAAAGAGAACTAGAAACGCAAACGTTCTTGTCGTTTATTTATACATTTCGTGTATTCTTACAAATAAAAAAAATTGAGGCACAAGGGATTGTTTGTGCATTTTATCTTTTGTTCACATATGATATGGCTTCGACCAGAGTTCAAATGTTTACAGTGATTAAATAAACACTTTTCAATATAAATACACTAAATGGAGAAGAATAGTATAAATTGATTATAAGTAAGATATAAACTAAATTTATACTATTTTCCTATTATGATCATGTCATGTGGTATTTATTTGTCCAAACAATTACCTGTATGCGGAGAATTATGAATTTATCAATGATCCCGTATCGAACTTATTTTTATTGAATAACTAGCTGGTAAAATACAATGCCTACTCCACGTGTTCGTCGATTTTGTAAGCATTTCATTGAGAAAGTTAAAAAGAAAGCGTTGTGAAAATTATAAACTGTGAAATTATTTTAGACAAAATTATAACACGATAATTTGAACTGTTAATAAAAAATCTTTAGGTAAACTATTTAATAGACATAATAAAAATATTACAATCAAATTGTATATTTAATGATGAGATGTATTCATTTTTTTCAATTAACAGTTCAATTTTGTATTCATAATGTAAGCTTTAATTCAATTAAATGTTATTTATTTAGAATAAACTTCAAAAAACATACGGGAACACAAACCAGTCTGTTGTGATAAATAATTTTAAGTTTTTTAGAAACAATTTTTGATTAAAAGTTATTGTATTTATTTTTTGTGCAAAAAATTGTGTTCTTAATCAAATTATTTTTAGCTATATTTTATCTTGCTTAATGCAATCTGCATGTATACCGTAGTAGAATATATTAATAATAATAGTTTTAATAATGGAAAATATAACAGAAAAACGAGCATTTTATTTGCTAGATTTTATAAGAAATACATAAAAATTACAAAACATAGATTTTATTAAATAGTTCCTAATAAATGTAACTTTTTATTTCGGATTTTTATTCATAAATCATTGGCTTGTATTTCTCCAGAAATATTAAAAAAAAACTATTATTATTACTAGAAACTATGGTATCAAAAGAATTTAATAACTAGATTGGGTCTTTACGGGATGATAGTTTTGTAAATATTTTTTTTTGTATTATATAGAGACATAAATATACATATAAATATAGGTAGATAGTATAATTACTTTATAACAACAATGTATAATAAGGAAAGAGGAAATAAGAAAAAAACCTGAATTAATTTCTTTTGTCAAATAAAAAGAGTAAAATATATTTTTTGTGTTTTCTTTTACGCCATTACAAAATGTATGTTGTAATCACACATAATCCATATGTAGAAAAGACGTCATCATCATTAGCACTGATTCTACTCAGATTTATTGACCTCCCTTCTGAATGTTGCCATGGGAGACCTTTTCATACTACTTAGGTGGCAAACCTACGGCTTTTCTGATGGTAAGCATGTACCTTAATCTATGGACTATAGTCCAGACCAGAGCCATCATTCATACCCTGTAATATTTTTTTTTTTGAAGAAATTCAATCTGGATAGGAAGTTTATTCCACAACATAAGAGTTCTCGGACGAAAACTTCTCCAGAATTCATGTGACTATTGCGCCCGTCTGCAAGCAGCCCGCCTGGGAAAGTATCTCAGAAAACTGCAGCCAAATACCAACTCCCTGGAGAATTGTCGTGTTCCTACATGTCAGGGAGATCACCAGTAAGCTCCTAAGGAAAAGCTGTGTTATCAGCAGAGGTGGCATCGCGCGAGAGATACTTAACGTATTGCGAACGATTATAATCTGCGGTAGCCGTGTGCTTGTATGCCTCCCGATGTAGTATAAATAAAAATGCTAATAGATCATAATGTGATGCGGCCATTACTATTGGACCATAAACATATTAATACATTTGAAAAAACATGGTGGTAATCTACAAAACAACATTATTTTGGGTTGACAACGTTAATTTCTATGTATAACTTCACGCCAAATCCCTTGCGGGGTAGAAAGATAGAGCCGAGCGTCTTCCTCTAAGCAAATAAGATCCTTCTTTTTAGCGTTCTGAGGATTTTGCGAAGATCTGCCGTCAGACCTCCCCAACTTGAACAGAGCAGTGTCGTAGAAGCGAGTGAGGTGTGTAAGTATAGATCAAGTGACGTTCGGCCTTCTCTACCTACCCCTCAAGGAACTTGTCTCGTGAAGATATTGATAGATAGATACCTACTAAAACCTGTTAAGAATGCGCAAGCCTGCATTGCCAGAGGAACACCTGGCTCGTCAATTATATAACAATTCAATTTTTTTTTTTTTATTTGGCGGCCATCTTGCCCATGTTTCTTAAGAGATAGGAAAGGTGTTCCTAAACATTCCTATTCTACTTTTTTATGCTGAATCCGAATCTAGAGCCAAAATTCGAATATTCGAAAAAAGACACAGACAAACATATAGATTTCATATATTAACGGTGTTCCTGAAAATAGTTAGAATAGTCATGATACAAAAAAAAAAATTTTTTTTTTAATTATTTCTTACGGAACCCTCACACACTTTAATACTTTTTTTTATTAAAAAAGTAGCTTTAAATTTGGATAATATACATACATATGCATACTTTTATCTCTTGTGGGTTCATGTTAAGTTAACTGACTTCGAAAACCGAGGAGGTTCTCAATTAGCCTGATATTGTTTGTATGTATGTTACTACATATCTTCGCTAATTGTGGATCGATTTTGATGATTCTTTTTAATTACAGTTATAGGGCATACCTAGAGGGTGGTTTCACATAAGTTTCAGTGATGTAGCGTGTAAGCTGTATTCATACATTGTAACACTGTATTCAAAAACTCTTGAAAAAACAAATTCGCCTGTGTTTCTGAAAATTATTTTTACCTGATATCTTCATATATACATAAGACGTTACATAGTCTATGTTACTAGAGATAAAGTAAGCATTCTAACGATACCTTATCCATCTGAGTCAGTTAAGGCATTTAATTATAGAGGAATAAAACCGTACAAACACATGAATACCGTAACTTTATACGATTTTGGGTAAAACAATGATTCAAAAATACGCCTCGTGAAAAACCATCAAATCTTGTTTAATATTACAAATATCATCATCATTATTTCTGTCAGGAGCCCTAGAAACCGGTGAGCGTGCATGAGAAGAGCAATGAATGTTAAAGAAGCGAATGAGGTGTGTAAGGATCGAGTCACGTGGCGCTCGGTTCTCTCTGCCTACCCCGCAAGGGATTTGGCGTGAAGTTATAGATAGATAGGTCATTTCTGCCCGTATTAGTCCACTGCTGCATATAGGCCTCCCCTCTATTGAGCCATTCGTCTCGATCCTGAGACACCTGCATCCATCGCCAAGCAAAGCCAAGCCCATCCAAAGGGCCCTTATCTAGCATAAGAGGTAAGATAAAGTAGTAAAATCAACAGATGGAGATCCATGGTCACGATTCAGCAGTGGTAGACACGCTGATTGAGGATGCGACGCATCAAGCTAATCGGAAAGTATATATTCACGACATGTTGAGAGGCAAGGATAATATAATAATAAATAGAATACATACATAATCAGTTGAGAATGTGCAAGCTTGCATTGCCAGAGGAACACCTGGCTCGTCAATTATATGACAATTCAAATTTTTTTTTTAATTTGTCGGTCAATTTGACCATGTTCCTTAAAAGATAGGAACAGTGTTCCTGAACATTCCTATTCTACTTTTTTATGCTGAATCCGAATCTGAAATCAAAATTCGAATATTCGAAAAAAAGCGACGGACAAACGCACAGACAAACGCAACGACAAACATATAGAATTCATGTAGGAACGGCGTTCCTGACAACAACGGGTCCATGTTCGAATCCTATCATGTACCATTAAATTCTTGTTTTCGGATTTGTGTAGTACATATTTTGTTTTACTACAACGCCGAGCAATTATCACTTACATAGTAAAGGAAAACGTCATGAAATTGCAAGTCCAAGAAATTACATTTCGAAAGACGAACGATCTAACACAAAAAAGGTTAAGATTTCCCTCTGAGTCGTAGAGGTCCGACGACAGTCGCTCCATTTAAAAATCAGTATCTTCGCCAAATCCTCAAGCTTGGGTAACAGACCATGCCAATCCCATTGGATTAGGAAACGGGACAACTAACACTGGTAATACAATGGGGTCGAGAAAGGCGAGCGAGTCATGCTCACAAAAGTGTCTAGTAGGGCGGCGTCTGGCGGGTTGCCGAGTTCTTCAAACTGGTTGAATATGGCGATGGTTGCCTCGCGCGTCAACTCGTAAAGGGGTGCTGCTCGAGGGAACTGGTCTGCGGGCACCTCCCGATTCACATCTATATAATATAATAACAGAACTATGCTGGCTCTACAGTTTTAAGATGAAGCACTTGTGCGGATCAACAAAACTAACGCTATTGATAAATATTACAAAAGGTTTGGCGAGAAAAGCCTATAGGGTTGAATTGTTTTTTATACTACTAGATTGGCAAACAAACATGCGACCCGCATCAGATGGTAAGCGGTCACCGCAGCCAATTGACGCTCGCAACGCCACTGGAATGTTACCCGCGCGCTGCCAATCTTGTGAACTAAGGCTTTTACGTCGTTTTCGTCACAGTACCCAGTAATTTCTCTGCCATATCTCACCCTTCAAACCGGAACACAAATAAATATAGCTGCTCGGCGGTAGAAACAGGTGAGATAGAGATACCCACGCAGACGACTTTTGTACAAAGTCTGGTTATATATAAATAACAAATAATCCTAGTTGGAATCATGGTTTGGAAATGTAACACTAAATTCATGTATTCTGATTTATACACATATATTTACAACTGTGACTTACTCGGTGGCGGAGGAAAATTTGACCTGAGAATGGTTTGGTTTTCTCTCTGGATTGAGGAAGTTTCACAGCAGTCGCTTCATATCAAAATCAGTATTTTTGCCAAATCCTAAGGCACGGCACAAAAGAATATCGTTTTGACCATGTTTTCGCTCACACACGCCTGAAAAATACTAGCCTTTTGATCTGACAGAGAGCTACTAAGTATCAGTCATAGGATAGAAATTTAGACCTCGTCCACTTTGGTAATTAAACTTACGTAACCAGTTACAAGAGAAGATTTTTCTTTTGCTGTTTGGTAACTAGTTGTTTCCGCTTTTGTAACTTTTTGGTAGTTATGAACATGGATATAAATATACTTTCAACTCATTCTTTTCTGAACTGTTTCCTTTATAACAGTCAGTGATTTACATGGTATTTACATGGTAATAGCTTTTACTCGGGCGCAACCTTCAGGTTGTGTACACATTAGGAGAACAGTGAGCGGCTGACTATTCGACTATAATCTGGACACAACCTAAAGGTTGTCTCGGAGTAAAACCATGTAAATTTGTGGAAATTTTATACACATTTCGGTTTGTAGTTTTGGCGATCGCGCATCAGCGCGCGTAATGGACAGAGTGACAGGCAAATAAAATATTTAATAATGACTGTTTTGTTTTCTTTATCTATATTAGTTTGACGAGCTCGGTGAGGCAGTCATGAATGACGCGACTTTGACACCAACTCTCGTGGGTACGATTCCTACACATATTTGTGCATGAACATGTCTGTTTGTGTTGTACAGGATGTTTTTAAGAGAGGTCTGGGGAAGTACCTCCACATCACAAAAAAACCGCAGCCAAATAACAACTCGCTAGATGGTTGTTATGTTTCTGTGTTTAAGTAAGTTGCTGTGTAAGCAGCAGAGCAGGCATCGCACGAGTGATACTCAATGTATACCAAGCGTTTATAAACTACGGTAACCGCTTTACATCAGGTGGGCCGTATGCTTGCATGCCTCCCGACGTTGTATAAAAAAATGTGAGATCTCCAGTAAGCTCCTAAGGAGTTGCTGTGTAAGCAGCAGAGCAGGCATCGCACGAGTGATACTCAATGTATACCAAGCGTTTATAAACTACGGTAAACGCTTTACATCAGGTGGGCCGTATGCTTGCATGCCTCCTGACGTTGTATAAAAAAAAGTGAGATCTCCAGTAAGCTCCTAAGGAGTTGCCGTGTTAGCAGCAGAGGTGGCATCGCGCGAGTAATACTTACCTAATGTATTGCACGCGTTCATAGGCTACGGTAACCGCTTTACATCAGGTGGGCCGTATGCCTCCCAACATAGTATAAAAAAAGGGGACAGAAAAAGTTTGAGAACTCACGCCTTACCTAAATCGAAGTTCGATTAGTAGAACTAAATAAAAAGTATGTAAAAAAAGAAAAAAAATTAAACTTTCATTTGATACCCATATAGTGGTAGTCGTGACAAAATATGTTAACCACCATTTTGTAGCGGCGGCCATCTTGGATTTTAATTTATTTTTTCATATTGAACTGTATTCTACTAGTCGAGCCCTTTCATTTGATACCCATATTGAGGTAGTCGTGACAAAATTTGTAAACCGCTATTTTGTAGCGGCGGCCATCTTGGATTTACAATGAAACAGAATTTACTTAATTGTATTGTCACCAGAACTAAAGGTGTGTACCAAATTTCAGATCGATCTGTCAACAGGAAGGGGTTGAAATTTCAATTTCAAGATTTGACCCAAACATAAACACACAGGGCAAGCTAAATAAAACCGTTTAAAAAGTCTTTAGCACGCAGTAAGGCCATATGCGAATGATCGATTTGGCATATGGATTTTATCACATATCGAATATCCATCGTTTGCCATACCAAGCAGTCCCTTTGCTTAGCGAAAAACGGAGCTACAATTAAAAGGACTATTGGACCCAATTATATACTTTATTGAAACGTCCAACAGATGGCGTGCTGGTTGTTTTTCCCAAGGCGGCGAGTGACAAAGGGATTTTTGTTTTTGCCTCCTTATACGTGTGCGGCTGTGTTTACTTGAATTATGTTGAAAAAAGTGCGTTCAATACCTTCCGACGTGTAGCACCAGGAACACAAACTACCACGAATGCTCACCATGTTTTTACTAAACCACCTGATACACAGACTTCAAGTGTCTGGTCATTTGCGAAATGGAACCCTATCTATCACACCTGCAAGGTAAAACATCGTAACTCATTTTTCGTATGTTTAGAGGAAAGCGTGTCAAAGATTCAAAAAAACCTTATTATGCTCTGTTAAGCATAAGGTTTAATATACGAATGTCTACACCACGCCAGGTCCCCGGGAGATAGTCAGAGAGAACTGAGCGCTTTAAATCTACAAATATACTTAGTTATATATATATATAAATGTTACAAATATTATATATATATGTGCATGAACATGTCTGTTTGTGATGGTCTGGATGTTTTTAACAGAGGTATGGCGCATCAAAGCAGCCCGTTTGGGGAAGTACCTCCACCTCACAAAAAAACCGCAGCCAAACAACAACTCGCTAGATGGTTGTTATGTTCCTGCGTGTAAGTGAGGTCACCAGTAAGCTCCTATGGAGTTGCTGTGTTAGCAGTAGAGGTGGCATCGCACGAGTGATACTCAATGTATTACAAGCGTTTATAGGCTACGGTAACCGCTTTACATCAGGTGGGCCGTATGCTTGCATGCCTCCCGACGTTGTATAAAAAAAAGTGAGATCTCCAGTAAGCTCCTAAGGAGTTGCTGTGTACGCAGCAGACGAGGTGTCGCGCGAGTGATACTTAATATAATATAAGCGTTAATAGGCCACGGTAACCGCTTTACATCAGGTGGGTCGTATGCTTACATGCCTTCCGACGTTGTATAAAAAAACCTACACAATCATATTATAAACATATCCTTACAATCGCGCACTCTCATCCCCCCACTACAGTGGGCAAATGTGCCAATCATATGGTCACATATGTTTCTGAAAACCCCTACTACGCGCCTGAACTCGAAATTAGATGTATGATCATATGTAACAACCCTCCAGAGAGTTGTTATTTGGTTGCGGTTTTCGGTGAGGTGGAAGTACTTCCCAAGACGGACTCCTTTAATGCCCTATCACCCTTAAAACTTTACGTTGTGAGTGTGTGGGGTTACCAGTAAGCTTGTATTAAGCTTGTAAGTATTGCCAACGTTCATAGACTACGGTAACTGATTTACATCAGGAGGGCCGTATGCTTATATGATTCCCGACGTTGTATAAAAAGAAGCTAATATTTTAGGATTCCGTACAAAAAGTTACACTTTTTTATGCAACGTCAGGAGGCATATAGCCTGATGTAAATATATATTTTAGTGTATATATTTATTTATACAATACAAAAATATGTATATTGTATAAATAAAAATATACACCAAAATGTATACGACGTTGTATAAAAATATATTGACATCAATAAATTGTAATAAGAGTAGGATATCTTCGTGAATCATTAGAAATTGTTATACTCAAACAAAAGTGCGAGACGGTGGTAAGCGTAGTTTGTTATACAAGTTGCAGCCATTGAACTACTATGGCTACCTACATAGTATATCGATGGTTGCAGCTTTTAATGACTAACCTAGACCTTTCGTAACACTGAACATTAATTTGAAGCACTTTATTATCAGTAACAACGAAAAAAAAGAAAATAAACAAGATTTTCCAATTTTCCACTTTTCATGGGGGATTTTCCAGGAAACTGATAGCATATTCGTGATAAACGACCCAGAAAACCCATATAATGACCTACTACACGCTCATATCGCCCAAATTTTAAATTTTCTTATACCAGATTTTCCACAGTTTTCCGAAGATTTTCCACAGTTTTTCGAAATTAACGTCTTGACATCAGAAATATCATTATTCATCTTCAGGTGCGAGCCCAATTTGACAACACCGAAGAAAGCAGTAAAAAGTAGGAAAATAAACCAAATTTTCTGATTTTCCGCTCCCCGTGTGAATTTTCCGGAAAACTAATGGCGGATTCTTGATCAGCGACCCCGAAAACTTAATAGGGGACATTTTCAGTCCTTTATTTTCACTTTTACTATATTTTGCAATTTTTTTAAAAATGGGGGGTGAGAAATGGGTTAATTTCGAGTTTTGGGGGTGTTGGGGGGAGGAGGGGGGGGGGCTAGTCACTTCGCTTGCTAGTCACGAATGACCTAGAGGACTCATAGAAGATAATGCAAAAAGATTTTTTTTGATCCATCTTCCTATAAGAAACTTTTTTATTCAGTCGATTTCCTCGCTTTATTGACTGGACTAAAAAGATATCTAAACATTCTGAAATATATGCAGGTAAGTACTCAACTAAATCTTTTTAGTGGCAGACATTGAAACAGCGAGTGCACAATGTTTTGTCACACCTCAAATATTCAGTGTCCGTTTGCCTTTTTACGGGCTTCGGTAGCCGTGGTGCCCTGTTCAGTCAGTATTTTATAGCAGCCAGTACAACGCGTATTTTACCACCACAGAAAGAACTCGTACGTGAGCGTATCACATATACACATTAAACTATGAAAAATGAAAAAAAAATGGAAAATAGGGTTTTCAAAATTATTTTTTTATCTATAATGCAATTATATACACTATTTCGGACTATTTTATATTAAAAAAAATGCATGTCAGGGGTCTAATTACTGATTTCCAACTGCACAGGGAACGTGTTAATGTGTGCATTGATATACTATATATCTTGTAGGTTTGGCCCTCGCGGGTACTTAGACACGTGTTACTGTTTTTTAAATCAAATCTATTAAAGTTATTGTATGTCATTAATTTCTCAAAGTTTTTTTTTTTATATCTATCTATCTAAAACTTCACGCCAAATCCCTTGCGGGGTAGGCAGAGAGAACCGAGCGCCACATGACTCGATTCTTACACACCTCACTCGCTTCTTTAACATTCATTGCTCTTCTCATGCACGCTCGCCGGTTTCTTTTTATAATTTACCGAAAAGTTTATGGGATATTACGAGTATGTGTAGGATTTCGTTATTGGAATGGAGTGTAGGGAACTTGAGGCTTTTTGACATAATTACCACCGTGTTAGAGGTAGATACATTTTGTGTGTGCACACAGCAAACGACCGGGTATGCAGACCATTCCTTTGGAAGAGACAGCGTTTGATTTGACTGTGAGCTTCGCTTATTGCTCGTGCGGGGTGATTAGCATTAGCATTATCACGATGATTTTCAACGTTTCTTTGAAGTCATCCTATATACGTAATTTACTGTGTCTCTGCTACACTTTCGTTTCGAGACATGTACTTAAAAATATCAAAAATATTTATTCACAAAATCATAACTACAATAGCAAATGTAAAAATTTTATACCAAACCATCCGGTGTTGCCAGATGCGTAGTGCAAAAAAATACTTTACGAACCCCATTGTATCAAGACTCTTTTATACAGACCCTCCGTATTTTATTATTTTTTAAAAGGGTTCCGTAGGCGGGCACTTCCGTTTCGTATTCAGTTATAGTTTTTGGGGTCGGACATTCTCTTTTTATATTTTTTTTCGTCAAAATGTGACACTCTACGTCTACAAGGGCGTGGAAACATGCGCATATGTCGTGGTTTCTTGTAATTATGAATCAATTTTGAAGAAATAACTTTTGGCACTTTTTAGATAAATTAATAATGAAGTAACAATAAGACATGATGGTTATGGCAGTCCGTCCTTCTTTTGTAATAGCCCGTACCAACAATCCCTTCAGATCTCATTACAATAGTCCAACAATTTCTCTCACATTCGCAATTGTCCCAATACCTGCCGAGACCTGCTCATGAATATATTGTTCATTCGATACTCCCAGGAGCGGGTATAACGGGTATACAACATTGCATCAATCTTCTCAAATAGGCCTCTACGCGTTGGGTCCATATCCCCGCGCACGTCTTACAAATGACCATCTATTAAAACACGTGACTAATAATAATTTTACACAATAATTTGACTGCCCACCAGATGTAAAACAATTACCGTAACCTATTAATGCTTGTAATATATTCGCACGATGCCTCCTCTGCTGCTTACACAGCAACTCCTTAGGATCTTACTGGTGACCACACTCACACCCAGGAACATAACAACCCTCTAGGGAGTTGTTATTTGGCTGCGGTTTTCTGCGAGCTGGAAGTACTTACCTATACCTACGGGTTGCTTTGATGCACCCTACCTCTCTTAAAACCACCCAGACTAACACAAACAGACATGTTAATACATATAAATGTTTGACCTGTGTGGGAATCAAACCCACAAGTCAAAGTCAAAGTCGCGTCATTCACGACTGCGCCACCGAGCTCGTCAAACCTATTAGGGCTACCAGGCTTACGAGTACGTATGATTATATATGATGATAATGTATTATACGCGTATGTGTGAGGTTATCAGTAAGCTCCCAAGGGATACTGTGTTAGCAACAGAAGTGATATAGCACGATAATGTATTGCAAACGTTCAAAGGCTACGGTATGCATGTATGCCTCCCGACGTTGTGTAAAAACATCAGAATTTTTTGAATATTCCTATTTAGCTAACTTTGCAGAACGGGAGCTAAGAATTTGATTGTAATTTACAATCGGCGCTTATACCATTTTACTTATTATGTTACACAGCTACCCCATCCATTGACAGACGCACCCAACTTGCTTGACTTGCGTTATCGCCTACTGCACGAGGCCATCGTGCTCGGTAACATGTAATTTGTGACACGGACAGAAAGTATAAATTTTATTGTTCAGTAACAACTGAGCGGTGCGCAGTGAAGTTATGGAGGTAAGAAAACAATAGAGTGAGAATTTAATAAAATATAGTATTATACCTACCTTTATATTACTGCGTCACTCAATATGAGCGATGAGGTGAAACGCCACAGCCTGAAGAAGAAAAGAATGAAGTAAAACTGTCTGGTATTACGAGTATAATCTGATAGGAAAAGGTCTTATACCATGCTTTCAGCTTCTACAATGTTACTAAATATATGGTCTATGCATGAGTTTTGGCATGCAGGGGTTCTTATATGTCGGTTTAAATTGTAGCTCATAAGTGTGTCCAATAATTGTGAGGAATTTCTTTTATTTACCAATTTATTGATATTAAAGTCTCCTGTGATAATCATTTTGGTGTTTCTTTTTAACGATAATTTGTGTATTTGTGCTGGGTATTCTATATACACAAATTATGATACATTTCCACAAGGGAATTTCGATTCCACAACATTCAAAATATTTATCGACGGAAATCTCATACTTCAGAAGGCAGAACTCCTTTTTTTTTAATCAATTGATTTACGTAATAAGAAACACCACCTCTTTTTTTGTCCCTTGAGCAGTCAGAACCCGTTATATACGTTTTCCCATACATTTCGAGGTCGTATACGACCACCCGGGTTTCGAAGGGTTAAGAATGAACTATCTAGATTAAAATCTTTCAAATTGATATTGTTTTCATCACTCTTTTGAACAAATGTTTCCAACAAACATAAAACGTTTCATTTTGCTTTTAAATTCACTACAGCTACCTCTAATGCGTTTAATTTATTGAGAAAACCTGATATATTCTGATGTAATACTGTAACTTTGTTTACACTGTGCGTATCATTATTAATTTCCTTAATTACGAAAGAAATTGGACAAAGTAGGAACAGAATTTTTTATACTTCTGCGAGGTGCACTGCCCTCACACCTGCTCATGACTGGAAAGTAGAAGGGTATTGTGCCAGATTGGAGGGGCTTCGTGAGGGATATGTAGTGTCTGGTCTTATTAAAACTTTATTCAACAACCAAAAAAAAAACACTGAGTGAAGGTCAGTCGCTCAGATACTAATTAATATATACTAATATTTGAAAAACCTATGAAAGTTAAAGATGGGAGTGAGGTTTAATGACCAAGTCATGTGGCGCTCGGTTCTGTCTGCCTACCCCGCAACGTGGCGTAAAGATACAGATAAATATATAAAATATAAATAAAATACTTTTCACCAAGCAGCGTTTCTGTTTCAAATTACTATCTCTACATTTTCAAAGGCTTCGTAACTCCATTGCATCGCAGGCTCGCTTTGTGAGCGCCGCGTGGTCGCCCCGCACTCGTTTTTGTTTTTATAACGAAAATAGCTGTTTCTTATGTCGCTGCTTGTGGGACAAGTATGCGTCCTTTTTGTGAGACAAATGGAACGCGTATTGTCTCGGAGACGACTGTACGTGAGCGTACGACGGAGGATTGCAATTGAGGATTGCTGTGTTCGGCGCTTCCTAACTCTTTGTTACACTTGTTTATTTTTATTGTACTTAAACTAACAGTCAAATTGCATATTGGAACATTTTCTAATCATCATCATTTTAGCCCGTATTCTTGCAGTGCTGAAGAGAGGCATCCCCTCTGAGAGTAATTTGTCTCAATCCTTTGTCACATGCAATCATATAAGCCTCTTGAGGTCGTCGATCCACCTAGTAGGGGGTCGTCCCACACTGCGTGTACTGGGACGCTATTCAAGAACCTTTTTTCCGCAGCTATTGTTGGTTTTATGAACTTTGTGGAACTAAAGTGACGAACGCAGCATTTTCGCTATTTCTGTCACCTTAGTTCTACTGCGAACAACCTCATTTTTGTTTCTATCACATAGAGAATCTCCGAGCATAGCTATTTCCATAGCACGCTGAGCGTAGGAGTGAGGTCACTAGTAAACTCCTAAGGTGGCATCGCGCGAATGATACTTAATGTATTACCAGTGTTCATAAGCTACGGTAACCACTTTATATTAGCTGGACCGTATGCTTCAATACCTCTCGACGTCGACGAAAAAATCTAATCCCTTCATCTTATACTGCAATACTCTTTAGTTTAAGTTTACAATACTATTTAGCTTATGTTTACAATACTCTTTAGTTTAAGTTTACAATACTCTTTAGTTTAAGTTTACAATACTCTTTAGTTTAAGTTTACAATACTCTTTAGCTTAAGTTTACAATACTCTTTAGTTTAAGTTTACAATACTCTTTAGTTTAAGTTTACAATACTCTTTAGCTTAAGTTTACAATAATCTTTAGTTTAAGTTCACAATACTCTTTTTTCTAGTCCAGCGAGAATGAGGTTATCACTAAGTTACTAAGGCGATGCTTTTCCGTATTACAAACGTTCTTAGACTACAGTAGCCACTCTATAATAAGTGGACAGAATACCTGTATATCTTCTCTCTTTAAAAAAAAATACTAGCTGTCAGATTCAACAATCGAAATGTCCGGCGCTGTCGGGTGACAGACAATGGTGGTGATTCTGTCAACGATAGATAGATTACTCCTTATTTACATAATACAGATTGAAGAAAATACATTCTTACTTATATAAAGCACACATATTATGCTATGATACAACTTTATTGACTACAAATTGTAAAGCATTGACTTTGCACGTCAATTGTTAGCGCAACACGCTTGTTCAATTAAATTTAGACATATTCTTTGTACTGACATGAATTTCTACCGTGTTTCCCTGCAAATAAATTTATTTCATTTCATTTAGCAAACAAAAAATAGGAAGTCACAGTCGAAAATAATGAATTTTAAGTTTTGAAATCTTCTTTTGGCGCGTTAGGGAAGAATGATGAGAGTGAATTTTTTCGACATCTAAGCATGTCGGTGACACAACCGAATTTTTTCTTACAAAAACCGCCCAACGCGCGAGAATATGTTTTCACTTCAATAAAGACTTAACATGAAGTATGGAACTACAAGCGGTTAAGTTCAACAAAAAAAGTTCAAAGTCGTCCGCCTTTTGCTAATATAATATAAGGGGTGCTCTTGCCGGCCAATAATGCGCGTGCGCCGAATACAGGGTGTCCCGCTGGGTGTAATACCGTAATTTATATAAATTACAGTATTCCTGCAGTATCACTTTATAATTTCTAAATAGCATGCTTATTGAAAAATTATAACTTAGTATTTTCGCCATTACTTAATTAGTTCATTTATATTGGTGTACATTTTAACAGAATAGTGACACTTACATCCCTATTTTTTTTTAGTGAAACAAGCGTACGGCCTGATGCTAAGCAGTTACCGTAGCCTATGGACATTGACGGCTCGTTGGCGCAGTGCGTAGTAACGTTACTTTGACAACAAGGCTCGTGGGTTCGATTTCGCAGGACAAACATTTGTGTGCATGACATGTCTGTTTGTCATGGTCTGGATGTTTTCAATGAATCGTAAGTATGTATTTGCGTATAATTATCGGTAGTCTAGTACCATAACACAAGCTTCGCTTGTTCTGGTGCTACATGGCGTTGTGTCATTTGTCCGACAAAAAAAAATACAATGCGATCAGCATCACTCGTGCGTTGCGATCCCTGTTAAAACCTTAAACATGTTATAAAGTTTATTTGGTCTGAGCTATAAAGATGTAAAGTTAAAGAAGTAACGTTTAAAACGGAATTATTTTAAGTATTGCAACCTATAAATGCTTGCAACATAAAGAGGAGAATCTATTTTTGGACAACTCGTGTTAAACAAAATAAAGTAATCTTGAATCTTTTAAAAGTAAAACTTCTTTACACATGCTTGACTTGGGGAGTAAGCTGGTGAATGCGTGAAAAGAGCGTTACGAAAAGTGTGATCGGGCGAACGGAAGTTGAGAGGGAGATATAAGTTAGTGAAGATAGAAAGAGGGAGAGTTACGTTTCGTATATTACTGTAGGGGCAAGAGAGAGAGAGGTGCAAGCACACATTTTCTTTCTCTCATTGCGAGTTAAGTTTCGTATATGTAAGGCACAGTGCAGGTCTATTGTCTGTATCACACTATGGAGCTAAAGAAGTTTTACAGCCTTTGGAGAAAATTCAGAAAGTAGTCATCAATAGAAGCCCATATAACATAAGAATTCGCGTATTGTAGTTGCCGGTTAAAAAAAAAATATTTAGACATAGTTTTAAAACCAATGTTAACTACAGTGTTAAAGCCTAAAATACTTGGCACCGAGCTTGTACAACCAAAACGTCCCGGAGACAGATTGTAAAACCAAAAATATTTTTAATAATAAGCTAAAAGGCTTGCTTCTGGATACCAATCACAGTAAAATTATGTGAAAGTATTCTCATTCTGTGAGTGATTCTGGTGAATAAAAAATATATATTTTTATTGCATAATTTAATATATCTAGTGTAATATAATATCATACGGCATGCATCATTCCAATCAGACCTGAGCCATCGTAGTTTTTTCTTTCTTTAATATCAGTACGAATATGTAGGAATTATATATAAAAAAGAGTGTTTAAATTCGCCAACAAACTGTCATAACAGTTTGGCGAATATAATATTTATATACTATGTAACTGTATTATGAAAATAAATAAAATAAACATACAAAACACGCACCATTTTATACAAAAATGGCAACATATTATATCTCTATCATAAGACTTTTCAATTACTCCTACAGATAATCTTAAGCCTTTGGAGAAAACTCGCAAAGTATTCTTCAGAAAAACCCATACAGCCGAACTCGCGTATTATACGAGTAGTTGCCGATTTAAAAAAACATTTAGTCATAGTTTTAAAACCAATAATAAATGAAGCGAACCGACATAACCTAAAATACAAATATAAAACACGCGCTATTTTAAATTACCGTTATTACACGAAACATTATACGCTCACCTTAAAATTAATAATGAAATAACTCAATAATAAGTCAGTCAAGCACTCTATAGAGCCATAGAGCCGCACGCGTCACAATCCGATACTAAAATTGGTCTCCATAAATTATAGAGTCCTTTAATCTATTGTTAGGTTCGGTGTTGAACGATTTGGCTTTTACTGTTTATTTGTGCATTGATTTGATTAAAAAAGCTGTGTTATGCTATACTTTTGCCTTTTTATTACATGCCATGATGCGTGCGTGTAAGCGAAATAATTGAAATTTGAATAATTTGGCGGCATATTAGTTCATATAGAGGAATCTATTTAATAATTGATAGTCCGCGATTAAATTTAACAATTAGAAAGTAGGTAATTTCTTTAAAAATCTACTTTTAATCTAGGTTGTAAAAAAAAGCACTTAGGTGTTATTTTACCACCGTAATTTGGTCTTTGCATACGTCATTACCCGCTGTAGATATTTTACTGATATTGATCATATATTTCATTAATCACACAGTTACTAACCGCACAAACTGATGATGATTATATTGGATTCTATCTATCTCTATCACCCTCGGGAGCGTTATTCTTGCGACAATAACTCCAATAGCAAACATTTGACAATGCAAGTAACACAACACCATTCTTCCTTTGCATTGTTTAGTAAAGAAGGCGTGGCTGTATAGAGTTCTACTTAAAAGCTATTTTGTATGGCTCGGATTATGATATGTGTGTGTGTGTGTATTTGCATGGGACGTTGTGTACTAACAAAGTACTGTTACAAACGTTGGAAAGGAATTCTTAAGAAAATGTATATTTTTAACACTGGACCCAAATTGCTAAAGCGGAATTACGTGTGAAGGGAAAGATGGACAGGAAGGTGTTATTTGGTTGCCGTATTTGATAAGGTGGATTTAATTATATTATTATATTAATATTTGGTGGTGGTGCTTTTCCTACCTTAAATATCTTTGGTATAAAAAGTAACCTATATGTATTGAGAGAGGTAGCGTGCATCTAAGCCTGGGAAAGTACCTCCACCTCATAGAACACCGCAGCCAAATATCTCACGGAGGGTTGTTGTGTTCCTGCGCGTGACTTAGGTTATCAGTAAACCGCTCAGAAGTTGCTGTTTGGTAGTAGAGGTGGCACGCTGACGAGACAGCCGAACTCGGTGGCGCGGTTAATAATGCGCACCATTGACACCATCACCAATGCTCGTGGGTTTGATTCCCACACAAGAGAAACATTTGTATGTGGTCTGGGTGTTTTTAAGAGAAGTAGGACGCATCAAAGCAACCCATCTGTGGAAGTACCGCCACCTCACAGAAAACCGCAACCAAGTAACAACTTGCTGGATGGTTGTTGTGTTCCTACGAGTGAGTGAGGTTACCAGTTGAAGAGTTACTACTTTAACAGCAGGGGTGGCGCGCAAGCGATATTTTATATTTACAAGTATTCATCGAGGTATTGTGAACAAAAAACTTAATGTCATCAATTATGTGACCATGACTGTAGGTAACATAGTATTTTGTCTGGCAGTCGTCCTCGAAACTTTCGAAACTCCCTGCGGCCAGCATTCCTCCTTTCCGAAGGTCGGCAGATGGTGTGCAAGCATTCTCGCCAAGCAGCTGCGAATGAACAAACGTCAACTTAGTTTCGTGGATCCAACTATTTTAAAATGACAAGCAAGCATATGATTCGCCTGATATTATAAACTGATAATATATTTTTTAAAATCTAAATCAAATTTAAGAAAATAAAAATTTTAAAACCGCCAACACCAATAAACCTATAAAAAATAAAAAAAGCATAATCTTGTATGTAGCACACATTAAAATTTACATTAAAGTTTCAAATTTTAGGTCACACGTATGTTTAAAAGTAACGTAAATACCCATTATGCGTTTAGGATCCCTACCACAGCTAACAAAAGAGCTGATAACCTTGAAACGGCTAAACCGATTTTGATAAAACATGTCTAAGAACCACCAATCGAAAACCTGCTTTCAAATAAAAAAAACGCATCCAAATTGGTACACCTGTTTAAGAGCTACAGTGACACAGACAGACACGCATAGCGGTCAAACCTATAATACCTTACTGTTATTGCGTCGGGGGTTAAAAAAATATACTACACACATATACAAATTGATAAACCTTTTTTTATACTACGTTAGGAGTTATACAAGTATACGGCTCACCTGATGTAAAGCGGGTACCGTAGCCTATTAACGCTTGCGATATATTAAGTATCACTCGCGCGATCCCTCCTCTGCTGCTGACATAACATCTCCTTGGGAGCTTACTGGTGACCTCACACGCAAGAACACAACAACCCTCTAGGGAGTTGTTATTTGGCTACGGTTTTCTGTGAGGTGGAGGTACTTCCCCAGACGGGCTGCTTTGATTCTCTCTCTAAAGTGTTTGTGAGCCAATATGTTATCATATTGCACCGCAATGTGTGTTCGTGTGAGATTCGAACCCACGAGCTAGCTTCTTTTGGTTGGCTCTCTAAAGATCTAGGATGCATTGAGTCAGGTCTAGATACCTCGGCCTCACAGAAGCACCCAAATAACAAATTCCTGGATGGTTGATTTGTTTTAGTGGATGCTAGGACCAGTAAGCTCCTGAGAAAATGTCGTGTTAAGAACATGGAAGGCAACACACGCCACACTCCTTGTGTTGCAAGCAGCCTATGCTACGGCAACCGATTTACAGCAGTTGGCCCGTAAGTTGCAATGCCCCTCGGCGATGTGTATATAAAACAAATATTATCAGACACCATCTACATCCAAACTAAGCAAAGCTTGTTCTACGGGTACTAGACAACTGATAAACATACATAAATACATTTATTTTGTTACATATTTATAATAAATAGAAAATATCAATCAAATTGGTGATGTGCTGACAAAAAGCCAAAACAAAAACACCCAAAACCGAAGAGCGTGCATGATGGGGCTGATGATTGTGGAAGAAGCGAGAGAATACGTTTGGATCGGTGCACCTGACGTTCTATACTCTCTGCCTACCACAATGGGAGACAGAGGTAATAATATAAATGTATGCATTTTAAGAGAGGTAGGGCGCATAAAAGCAGCCCGTCTAGGAACTACCTCAAAGAAAACCGCGACCAAATAAAAATCCCTAGAGGGTTGTTGTGTTCCTGTGTGAGTGAGCTCACCAGTAAGGTCCTAAAGAGTTGCTATGTTACTGGCAGAGGTGGCATCGCACAATTATACTTAATCTATTGCACGCGTTTACGGACTACGGTAACCGCTTTACATCGAGTGGGCCGTATGCTTGTATGCCTCCCGAAGTTGTATAAAAAAAATTGTACAAAATATCAAGTAATCGAACGAGCATTGCTGAAGTATCCATCGGTAGCCATCCCACCGCTGGGCTCCTCAAAATGAAGCTCTTTGACAACCATTTTAACATATTGTGTTCATTATAAATGTGTAAATGTTATAAGCCCATGTGTGTACAGTGGAACATAATAAAACATTAGTGCCACTGCGTTATAAAGCCGGGTACACAAAAAGACCAACTCGACTCCGTGTGGTGCAATTTAAAAGCGGTTAGCGTTTGTTCACACCATCGCTTAGAGCAGTGATAACTCAGTGGATAAAGAACCTAATGACCAACGAGTCCGGGTTGGAATCCTGTCGTACCACTAAATTCGTGTTTTCGGATTTGTGTACATATTTGTAATTATCACTTGCTCGACGATGAAGGAAAACATCGAAAATAATGGAGCGACGCCATTTCGAGATAATTTCCTTCTACTATAACTTTTTTTTATTTGGAGAGCTCGATGGCGCCTTTGCGCGTGACATTCTAATCGAACACACAGGTTAAGCAACGCTGCCGCAGCCCGTGTATGGGTTTATCTATCTCGAGTTTCTCCGTGCTTCGGAGGGCACGTTAAGCCGTCGGTCCCGGCTGTTGTCAATAGATGCTGCTGCTGTGACACCAACGGTCACGGGTTCGATTCCCACAGAATACAAACATTTGTGTGCATGAACATGTCTGTTTGTGTTGGTATGTGTATTTTAAGAGTGGTAGCACCAATCCGTCTGGAGAAGTAAGTACCTCCACCTCACAGAAAATCGCTGCCTAAAAAACAACTAGCTGGAGAGGTTGCGTTAGCAACGCCTGAGTGGAACATCCTACATTGCAAGCGTTCTTAGGCTACAGTAAGCACTTTACATCATGAGGACAGTATAGTTGTTTGCCTCTAGACGTTGACCGAAAAATGACATCCATGAGATCCAGGTGAATGGAACTTTTTTTAGTTTAAGTAATCTTCCGGGAACTCTCAGATTGTGGAATGAACTCCCACCCGAGGTTTTCCCAAGGGACTACAGCTTGCCATACAGAACGCCATGAAGTAACTGAATATCGCTGTGATTTCGTGACTTGCGCTGTCGAAGTAAAGCCGTGGTCACACGTCCCCGCTGCGCGCATTACTAGTAGTCTCAATAAGCCGGCGCCCCGCTGTCTCATTGTGTCCCCGGCTTAATCGCGAGCCGGCTGCCGTTTGGCAAGTGTGAACTTGACACATCACATCGAGGACCAGTATAACAAACACCATAAACCAAACAAACTTAAACCATTTAAGGTGTATTTCTCTGGCGTATGCTTCCATTACTTCTCAGTAGCGTTAGTAGTACGTAGTATATTTAATAACACTTAAAGTCGTTTTTAATATTCAGTGATAATCTTAGAAGCAAGAATAAGTAGCGTATATAGAATTACTAAAATTGATAGATCTTTTATTGTAAATTGTACTCAATTCTACATTTTATTTCCTGAAACTATTCTGTACTTATAAATACTCTTTGTAATGAGGTTTCTAAAAATGATTCAGAAATGAACAGGCGGGACCAACGGCTTAACGTGCCCTCCGAAGGTCAGAGAAGGTCGAGATAGTTCAACTCATCCATAGACAGGCTGCGGGCGACATTGCTTATAGTTATACATTATAATTACATATATATACATTGCTTATAGTTATACATTATAATTACGTACATTACTATGTTATATGTATTATATTTACTATGGTATATACGTATTACTTTTATGTTTTGTTTCGGTACTGCAAGCGAACCCTAAAAGCGCTAAAATAAAAAAGGCGAAATCTTTCCGCTGCCGTTTCGTCTCGGCATTAATTTACTTTTGATGGACCCCGATATTTATATAGAAATGTCTTTTTTCTGAAACACTTTCCGAAAACCATTGGGAGTTGTGTGATTGTGGTGTGTTCCACTTGGGAACACTTGATTTTCACTTTTCTTCTCAGCTTTTTTTTTCAGCTTTATCCCATTTCCAATCCGGCGGGATCCGGTACCTAAGCCTAAAAATTGAGTGGAGATATTAATTAAAAAATTATATATAGCAGATAAATATTTAAAAAATTAAGAGGGGTAGGGCGCGTCAAAGCAGCCCGTCTGGGGAAGTACCTCCACCTCACAGAAAACCGCAGCCAAATAGCAACTCCCTAGAGGGTTGTTATGTTCCTGCGTGTGAATGAGGTCACCAGTAAGCTCCCAAGGAGTTGCTGTGTAAGCAGCAGAGGAGGCATCGCGGAAGCGATAATTAATATATCGCAAGCGTTAATAGGCTACGGTACCTGCTTTACATCAGGTGGCCCGTATGCTTGTATGCCTCCCGACGTAGTATAAAAAAAATACCTAAGCCCGACCTCTCTTAATAATGAGGCAGGAGTTATTTTATCTTGTTTTGAACTTGACCTACTGTTTATAGACAAATGGTAATATTCATATACTATGGATAGAATGTACCGATTGGATTTTAGCATGTTGATTGTGTACCTTGCGTGGACCTTTATTTTTTTTATATTATCTTAATATTAAGACTGAAAACAACATTCACATATTCCTATGTTCCTGTACCTGAATGTGGTAATGCGGTATGCTTCTGACGAGTTACTGTGTTCAAATCAAATCAGGTTTTATTCAATATCAGGTTTTTACAATTCAATGTTGCGATTTAGGATTTCTTTTAAGTAAATATAATACTTGTGTAAGAAAAACCTGCCTCTCCATAGCAACTGATTACATCAATTAGAGTGAAACTAGTTGGTTACTTAGTACATAATCTAAATTTCATTACTTTAAATTGATATATATGTGTGTGTGTGTGTGTCGTGAGTGTGTGTGATGGTGCTCGCGCTCTATGTGCGTTATGTATTAATTATATTTAATGTTGATGTGTATATGCATGTAATAGTGTATGTAAAATTTTATTAATACTATTGTTCAAGAAATTCCTCAGTTTCTTCGTAATTCCAACTTTTTAGTAGTGTCGTATTAGCAACAGTAACTACTTTACATTAGTCATTTGCTTGCTTGCCTTAAGAAGAAAAAAGTTCAGTAAAACAGTTTCAGGGGTCGACGGTGCGTGCCCTGTTGCCAACAGATCCGGGGCACCACACCAACGCAGCCGATAGCATTTCGCGGGGTTGTTTAGTGGGTATACCGTCGGACAGCCGACGGGGAGTCCCACACTACCACCAGAGGCCACCCAGGCACCGGTGGTGTGCGTAACGCATTTTTCCCCGCGTCATAAAAAAGGGGTCGACGGTGCAACTAATAAAAGACTTACGATATGAACAGAAGCTAAATGAAATACAACTTTTATAAAATAATAATTACAAAAAGTACTATGTTTTTAAAATTCGTTGCTCATGCCACGAGTATTTACTTCCTTCTCTATTTGTTTTACTGTATTCAATAATATTCAATGCAAAATCACGAATCTCTTAATATATCTATAGGCCAAGAGAGAGTATATTATGTAAGACTTTAGAATTATTTAATAATTATTATTAGTAATTGTAATTCTACAAATATTTATAATACAATTTCTGGGAACGGAATCCAAAGTCATAAACGGATTAAACCAGACCAAGGCCGCGTTTTTGTACAAATTCAATATTAATTAATTCTTTAGGTGTTGAGACGAAAACAAAACTACTATATTGCTACAAACCCCACTTTTTATGCCACCGACACCGTGAATCCGGTGCAAATTCGAAAAATTTGTTTTTGCTAATGTTGTCTTTTAAAAAATACCTAACAAAGCAATTTTAGATGCACAGCGTAAATAATTTATCCATTGAGATTCAATATACTTGGAATTGGGAGAGAATATATTTTTAAAAAACTATATTTGCATTTTATAAACTACCTTTCAAGCTAGTTTCAATTGTAAAGTGTAGATGATTTATTTAAAATGAGTATTATTATCCTAATATAATAATCGAACTATACTTATCCACTGGGATAGTATGTGACAGACAGACATGTTCGAGCACACAAATGTTTGTACTGCGTGAGAATCGAAACCACGAAAGTGGCAAAGTATCTTTGCTAACCACTGCATCACCGAGTAAGAGAGAACGAGGTAACAGGACAACAGGAGAGAGCTCGATGGCGTCGTTGCGCAACCTGTCTGTGGATGGGTATATCTATCTCGGTCCCGGCTATTGTCGATAGATGACAGTCTAAGTCAGTGGCCCTCGGGCGACTTGAAAACACTGGCCTTCGCCAATCCGCATTTGAGCAGCGTGGTGGAGTGTGCTCTAAACCCTTTCGGTTGGAGGAGACCCGTACCCCTATAATGGGATGAGTAAGGGTTGATGGCGGTGGTGGAAACAGGTAACAATTTTCCACATTTCTAGAAATTGCCCTGGTTATAAACTTATATACACAATTTTATTTTTCGATTAATATTTTCATAATGTTTAAATTATTTCATGTTCATAGCATTAGTCTCTTCTTCTTATTATTATTTATCCCCTTTCCTAATCCATTAGGCGTATCCATATTATCCATTAGGATTGGCGGAGTCCGCTACCAAAGATACTGAATTTGACAGATCTCCACAAATCAGAGGAAAAACCAGACCTGTCTTAGGTTAGACCACACGCCTTTCCAAATATAATTATGACGTGCGCGTTTCCTCACGATGTTGTCCTTCCCCGCCGAGCAAGTGGTAATTACAAATATGTACATAAATCCGAAAATACGAATTTAGTACTAGCTAGAATTTGAACCGGAGATCACTTAATCAATTGGCCGGTTATTTATCCATTGAGCTATTACCATTCTCCACTCATGGTATTATATTAGCTCTGATTATTTCAAAGTAATAGCATTAGTGTCAGTTCTAATTATTTGAAATTCATTGCATTAATATCAGCTCTAGTTATTTCAAATGCATAGCGTTAGTAATAGTTCCAATTATTTCCAATGCATTGCATTAGTATTTAGCTCTAATTGTTTCTAATTCATAACATTAGTATTATCCCTAATTAGGTATTTCAAATTCATAGCATTATTAGCACTAATTATTTCAAATTCGTGACATTAGTATTATCTCTAATTATTTTAAATTCATTAATAATAGCTCCAATTATTTCAAATTCATAGCATTAGTATTAGCAAGAATTATTTTAAATCTGTAGCATTAGTATCAGCTCTAATATTTTTTTCAAACTCATGATTAATTAGTATTAGCTCTAATTATTTCAAATTCATAGCATTTTTATTAGCTCTGATATGTTAATTTCACAGCAGTAGTATTAGCTCTAATTATTTCAATTTCATTGCATTAATATTAGTTCTAATTATTTTAAATCCATTGCATTAGTATTAGCATTTATTGTTATTCATTTAATTCTATTTTTTTTTTGAATACATTACATTAGACACTGATGTGGAACTCACTGTACTAGTAGTGTCCAATTCAATGATTTTCTAAAATATCTACAAAAGTTTTGATATTCCGTTTTGAATGGAAAATAGTTATGCTTTTGTAAATCGAGAGCGGATCGTTTTACACGGGGTCATATTTATTTTGAGATTAGGAAAATATGGTATATTTTATGAGAAGTGAAAACTATCTGGGTTATCGGTACTTTTCATAAAATTCATGTTTTAAGTAAATATGAAAAATAAATAAGGTACAATAGTATTTGATGTAAAGAGATAGTGAAGCCTAATAGCAAATAAATATTTCATATCTTTTATCAAGTAATAACACCCTGGAGAGTTGCTGTGCTAGCAGCAGAGGTGGCATCGCGCGAGTGATACTTAACTTAGTGGAAACGTCCATAGGCTAGTAAGATCCGACATTGTACGAGTATTAAATAAAAACTAAAGGTTACATTGGCGCTAAAGGTGAGAATGAGACATATATTCACTAACTTTTCCTCAACTCAAACTCCTATTTCAACTTCTGTTGTATTGATTTGTGGAGATATGACGTAGTGTGTTTAGGCGATACAGGTAGCAAGCCATACGGTCAACCCGTGCACAATTGGTGCTCAGCGAACCACAGTACTATTGTTGCGAACAACCATCATTTTGTAGCGAAAACCCCGAAACAGACAGACGGGCCGATTGATGGGTACTGTCGAATAGAAAAATGACAAAATATTTTTTGGGTTTTTATCAATATACTTCTTTTGGCGTGGAAAAATTATAAGAGCGAATTTTTATACTACGTCCGGAGGTATACAAGCATGTATCACGCGCGCGATGCCTCCTCTGTTGCTTACACAGCAACTCCTTGGGAGCTTACTGGTCTCTCACACGCAGGAACACAACAACCCTCTAGGGAGTTGTTATTTGGCTGCGGTTTTATGTGAGATGGAGGCACTTCCCCAGACTTTTTTGCTTTGATGCGCTATCCAGACCAAGACAAACCGACATGTTTATGCACACAAATGTTTGCCTTGTGTGGGAATCGAACCCACGAGCCTTGGTGTAAAAGTCACGTCATTCACGACTGAGCCACTGAGCCACTGAGCTTAAACATGTTAACTACCTTAAACATGTCTGTTTGTCTTGATCTGGATATTTAAGAGAGGTAGGGCGCATCAAAGCAGCCCGTCTGGAGATGTACCTCCACCTCACAGAAAAGCGCAGCCAAGTAACAACTCCCTAGAGGGTTGTTGTGTTCCTGCGTGTGAGTGAGGTCACCAGTAAACTCCCAAGGAGTTGCTGTGTAAACAACAGAGGAGGCATCGCGCGCGTGATAATTAATATATCGCAAGCGTTAATAGGCTACGGTGCCCGCTTCACATCAGGCGGGCCGTATGCTTGTATGCCTCCCGACGTAGTGCAAAAAAAAATCTGTCAATGACAAATATATATTAGACATTTGATCATTAGATCTGTATATTAAACAAAACTGTATTAAATAACATTAGACTCTAAGATCCAGAGGATTTACATACCAGCAGAGAACAATGATTTTTTTTTATACCACGTCGGAAGACATACAAATGTCTCCCGACGTAGTATAAAAAAAATCTCTCTTAAAATACCCTGACCAAGACAAACAGATATGTTTAAGGTACTTTTTAAGAACTGTAATATTCATTTGACGCCAACGATACAGGCCTAGCCTAGTGTGGGGTCAGTGCAACTCGGATCTGTTTTAAACCTATTTTTCGAAATAAAGTTATTGTTATTGTTGAATCGAATCCACGTGCCTTATTATTAAAGTGGCATTATTAACCACTCTGCCTCCATGCCCTATAGGCATACGATATAAGAGTTACAATCGAACTTCATGATCTGCTATTGGAGCTGTACCTACATTCCATTTCATTGTTACCTTAAACTGCGTATACGTAGCGAGAAATAAAACTCACAAAGTACTTTCGCACACATCTGTACCGCTAATGCTGTTTATCAAATGCCCAGATTATGACAGATTCATGCGAAATACAAAATAAAATACTTATAATCCGAATAATAGCCATTGTGCCACAAGGGGTTGCTACCCTTCGGAAATTTCACCGCCCTGCCTAATACAAAGGGTTGTTAGTTGATAATATAGTTTTATTTTTGATATTAAACAGCGTAATTTGTTGTTGTATTGATTTCGAGTTATATGTTCTTGCCACGTGCCCGATGGCAAGCAGTGAGTGTAGCTTGGACACTTTGTTGTTAGCGACTTTGTAAAAACGTCATTTTTTTTTATTTGAGAACCACATCTTGTAGTATTTTAGGAAAATCTTGGCATAGTTCATTCAACAATTTAAGAGCTCTCGGACGAAAACTCTTCTGAAACCCCACGGTACGTGACCAGTATGTTTTATTAAGACACCTACTAAAATGTGATATGATAACAGATGGCTGTATATGCTACCTCAATATTATTTAATAATATGTTATAATATCAGTCTTTCTCAACGTGGTCGATAATGGGCGCTGAAGGCCTAGAGGGGGGCGTTAAGGGGCTTTGGCGTGGTTTAGGGGGGCGATGATTAATTTGCAATTTCATTTACTTTATGTTTTAAAATTCAATGAATTTAAAACCTACCTACTACACAATACCTATAGATTATTTAGTTTAAATTTCTGCCCTGTATGATTGTTTAAAAACTAAACTCATAGGATAGCCGTATTGGCTATCCTACGAAAGCTATCTTATTTTTAGTAAATATAATAATCAAGTTGTAACAAGTTTTAGTTAAATAACGGGAATCTCTGTGTTATATCAAAGCGCCTCCAAATTTATTTATCAATTATAGAGGGGTGAAGATATCACAAACAAAAAATCTAAAAATTGTTTATTTTTAGAAAAACGATAAAATGCTTGCGAGACTTAAATTAGAAAACAATAGGCTTACTTCGTTTTGGTCGTATGTTGTTTAATCCATGATAACGCTGCTTTAATTCATGCGATGAACATCAAGTGGTAGTAGCGTGAGGTAGTCTGGGGTGACAACAACGCGTGGCCTGCGTCGCATACTTAAGCGGCGGCACCTTTCGGCAAGCTTTCGGCATATGCAAAGATACCGCGGCACGGGTTCGCGGTGTTGAAATATAGATTAAAGATATAGTGATATTCTTAGTCATTCATAGCATAGTGATATTTCCTTCACACAGTGACTATTTCCTAATATGACAGAGAGCGAGACAGAGTTTCTTTGACCTTTGGTTTCCGTCAGCTGATTAGCTCTCCACCCGCAGTAGCCATGATGTAGTAATAACAAGTTTATTCATAGTAAAAGGAATGTGCATAATGGTACATTCCTTTTACTATGAACTAAATGAAAATTTCGGTCTGGATGTTTTAAGAGAAGGTAGGGCGCGCATCAAAGCTGGGGAAGTTGATTTTTTTTTCGGACAAATTACACAGCCCCATCTAGCCCCAAAGTAAGCGAAGCTTGTGTTATGGGTACTACACAACTGATAAACATACGTAAATACATTTTTTTTTATAAATACACACTTATTATACATAGAAAATACCCAGACCAAGACAAACAGATATGTTCATGCACACAAATGTTTGTCCTGTGTGGGAATCGAACCCACGAGCGTTGGTGTCAAAGTCGCGTCTTTCACGACTGAGCCACCGAGCTCGCCAAAACTAACATATTCAACCTGACAAACATTGCAGAGTTTATATATACATATGTTGTACCTATTACGCTTATAATATAAAAAAATCAACATTTAATATTACCGACTTTTATAAAAAGCATAATTTAGAAATTAAAATTTGTGAGTTGTACCATTATGCACATCCCTTTTACTAAGTAGCGTAACAGCGCGTTTCACCACTGCGCCACCGAGCTCGTCAAAACCGCAGCCAAATAACAACTCCCTAGAGGGTTGTTGTGTTCCTGTGTGTGAGTATGGTTACCAGTAAGCTCCTAAGGAGTTGCCGTGGAAGCAGCAGAGAAGGCATCGCGCGTGTGATACTCAATATATTACACGCGTTAATAGGCTACGGTAACTACTTTACATCAGGTGGACCATATGCTTGCACGACTCCCGACGTTGTATAAAAATAACCTTATTATATAAAAATGAACTCAATCAAGTTTAGAGCAAGTTCAGTAAAAACTTAAACCATTAAAATGTCAAACTGCGAAAAATCAATAAGTAATTGGTACTTACAAGTCGATTAGATGCAATTTCAACCTAATTAATTCAATCTCATTTTATAGCAAGTTTATTAACATTGTCAAACCGAGAAAAATTCAATAAGTGTTTAGCACGTTTTAGACAATTATGGTAAATTATTTTTTCATGATTTAACAATGGTTGTTTGTTTTGGTATAGGTATTAAGAAACTCATTATAATTGTCAAAATGTGAAAAAATCACTAGTTAAGTGTTTAGCACGTTTTAGACAATTATGCCCAATTCTTTTTTCGTTATTTGACAATGGCTACTCGTTTTGATGTAGGTACATACTAAACTTATTTTTAAAAGGAATTGCGTTCGTATGCCGTAAGTTGTGTAAATATATTGCTGCTAACACAGCAACTCCTCAGTAGCTGGTAACTTCAATCTCTAGCACAAACACAACAACCCTCCGGGGAGTTGTTATTTAGTTGCAGTTTTCTGTGGAGTGGATTTACTTCCCCAGTCGGACTGTTTTAATGCGCTCTACCGGTCTTAAAAACACCCAGTACAAGAGACACGTTCATGCACACAAATATTTGCCCTGTGCGGGAATCGAACCCACGAGCCAAGGTGTTACAGTAGCTAACCACTCCGCCAACGGGTTCGTCAATGACATTTGACAAGAAAAAAATTGACCATATTTAGTTAATACGGATTGTAGTTAGACAAATGCTTAACCCCGTTTAATGCTAAGACCCAAATATTACGTAACAATTAACAAAAGTAGGTACTTATGAAGATTTCTATCGCATTTTACAAACTAAGGTTAAAAGGAATCATTGAAAACGATGAAGAGTCACTTACAATGAAACTTTGAGAAACAATATTCATTATTATTTCCGCACATACAACTAGTTTTGAACTCTACTGCATTAGGAATAAAACTTCAAAACTATTGTAATATTTTATTGACTGAACATTTACCATTTCAAGCAATTTTCGACTGTAAAACAGAGGTACATACAGTTATATTCAAACTGACAGGAGTATGAAACTATCACTATATGCTACATTCGAACTGAGCAAGAATTTTGAATTCTACGCTTATCAGCATAAAGTTCAAATTAGAGTACAATTACACAGCTTCAAATGTTTGTAAGGGCTTTCGTTTGAAGTGCATTAGAGTCGAGAACGTGGATGCATTCACACATCTGTTGCAAATATTAAACTTATATGATTGAGTGTCAAACTGCAATTGTTTTTTGGGTTCCGTACCTCAAAAGGTAAAACAGAACCCCTGTAGGATCACTTTGTTGTCCGTCTGTCCTTCTGCCAAGACCCTTTTTCTCAGGAACCGATGGAGCTATCAAGCTGAAATGAATATCAAATAGGTACTCAGGTCCGCAATCCCTTCGAGCAGTGAAAAAATCAAACTTCTAAATCACCGCAATCAAAAGATACGTCAGTTTATACCGTTTATGCGCATATTAACACTCGCAAGGTAATCAAAACATATACTTCCCGTTAACCTAGAATCATGAAATTTGGTAAGTAGCAATGCATGTAGCACAAACAAGGAAAAAATTCGAAAACCGTAATTTTTTTAGTTGATGTAACTAAAAAAGTTACGGTTTGTAAAAAGTACGTAAATGTATGTACTTACGAAAAACAAAGGTATTGTTATGTTTTCTTTGTATTGTAAGTACATACTTACAATACAAAGAAAACATCCAGACCACACGAAACCAGAGGGAGACTTTGTACAAAAGTCGTCTGCATGGGTACCTCTGTCTCACCTATTTCTACCGCCAAGCACCTATATTTATACAGCTGTGTTCCGGCTTGAATGGTGAGATACTCGTATGATATGACAGAGAAATTACTGAGTACTGTGAATAAACAGGTCACAAGATTGGCAGCGCGCGAGTAACATCCTCGTAGTGTTGCAAGCGTCAATAGGCTGCGGTGACCGCTTACCATCTAATGCAGGCCGCATACTTGTTTGCCAATGTAATGTGTAATAAAAATGTGTATAAAAAACACTAATGTTTGCCTTGTATGGGAATCGAACCCAACAACTTTAGCAACTGGCAACCTTTACTTTAGTAACTGGCCTGGCAACTTTGGCACTAAGGCTCATGGTCCTAAAATTGCCATCGCTATAGCCATTCCCTTCCGGTCATCAATACATCTACTATGTATAAGTACTTACTAGGGAATGCAATCTCGATATAGCGAGACCTATCCTACTAATATTATAAATGTGAACGTCCGTTTGTTTGTTACGCTTTCACGCGAAAACTACTGAACCGATAATCATGAAACTTTTTACACATATTCTTGGAGATATCAGAAGTAAAATAAGATACTTTTTATTAAAAAATATATATATTTTTATCAATGCGAGCGAAGCCGCGGGTAAAAGCTAGTCTATATATAACTTCACGCCAAATCCTTTGCGAGGTAGACAGAGAGAACCGAGCGCCACGTCACTCGATCCTTGCACACCTCACTCGCTTCTTTTGCATTCGTTGCTCTTCTCATGCACGCTCGCCTGTTCCTAAGGCTCCTGACATCACCTTCTAATAAAACACGGTCAATTTGGTCATGGTAGGTGAGTGTTGGCCTTCCTCGGCTTCGACATCCTTCTACTTTCGCTTTGTATATCTGTTTCCTAATTCTTTACTCCTGCATTCTTTCCACATGTCCGACTATATGGAGCGAACCAAAATAAAAAGATGCATTCTTATTTTAACAACGACGCTCTCTTTCAGACCAACTTTGTTTCTAACGTCATCATTGCGAATCTATGCAAGCGATACGTCACACATTTTGTGCAACGCTCGTATTTCGACCACGTTTATTCTACATTAATGCTCTCTTTGCCATACCCAGCTCTCGCTTCAATAAGTAAGCGGTAAATACCATTATACCATACCATACCATCTTGCACCATTTTTTCAAGATTGATCTTGGATCTAAAAAGATGTGCTAGATCTGCAACATTGCGAGGCGTATACTTATTATGACTATTTCGGCACGCGGAAGTGCGCGAACTGAATGATTTGTGTTTTACATATTATGTCACAAAAAAGCGTTTATTTGATTCAATTCGATTCATTTTATTTACTTTGCGAACATTGGTGATTATTAAGATGTAGATACAAACATTGTCGGTTTATACAAAAGATTTATTTTTGTATAAATAAAATAAATAAATAATTTACGAGCTCTTTGACGAGCTCGGTGGCACAGTGGTGAAACGCGCTGTTACGCTACTTTGACACCAACGCTCGTGGGTTCGATTCCCACACAGTACAAACATTTGTGTGCATGAACACGTCTGTTTGTATTGGTCTGGGTATTTTCTATGTATAATAAGTATGTATTTACAAAAAAAAAAATGTATTTACGTATGTTTATCAGTTGTCTAGTACCCATAACACAAGCTTCGCTTACTTTGGGGCTAGGTGGCGCTGTGTAATTTGTCCGACAATATTTATTTATAAATAAAATTTATTTTTGTATATTTATTTGCAATGGATAAACCTAAAAAATAATTAAACGATTTTAATATTCTTTTGCCATATAGAAAACTACGTTATCAGCGTGTGACATAGACTATGTTTTGTTTTCAAAATATTAGAGATCCTTACGAAATTTGCCATAACGTAACCCTAGGTATCAAAAAATTTACTGCAAAAGTCATTATTTCGCTTATGCTACGAAAACTATTGATGATACATATAATCGTGTACTTATGTTTGTAGTACTCATCACTACCCACAAAAAAGGCCACGAGGTTACCTCCCTAACTATTATAGTTAAATCACAATAACTGTTTATTATTCAATTTAGTCAATCAAAAGATGGTAACAGTTATATCATGATATTAATGAATCCCTGTCTAATTAAATAATATCATAAGGAATTGTTGTTATGTTCTATTTGTTAAATACTAATTTATCTATCTTTATATATGGGTACTACTTTATCTATTCATTAATATAAAAAGCTATTTAAAACTAGATTACACAAATACCTCACTTGCTTCTATACTATCAAAGATTATTGGACAAGAAATAATTGTGTAAGTCTAAAGCGTTTTTTGGAATTGGTCTTAAATTCAGCGTTAATAAAAACAAAATGAGGGCGCCACTTAGCTTTGTGCCCCCTCTTAAGCTATTAATAAGTTTAGCTAAAGCTTGTAAGCTAGTAGTAAGTAATTTTGTTGAACACGTATTTTTTTTTATTAACAAAAGATTAATTGTCGAGTTAATACAGTTCAAGAGACATTATCACCTACCATCGTATTCTCTGTATCAAAATCTTGCAAATAAATTAATCTAAATCTGAAAATAATATGAGCGCAGTATGAAAACAGATAAACAGGTATGCTAATATTTTACATTAGTAAGTGAAATTCGAAACTGGAAATCCTACCATATAGGAGCCGAGGATGGCCAATACTACCACGACCAAATTTGTCGAGTTTTTTAAAAGGTGGCCATGAGCCCTAGGAACCGGCGAGTGTGCATGTAAAGAAATAAATGGTAAAGAAACGAGTAAGGTGTGTTAGTACCGCATCATGTGGCGCCCGCTTCTATGTCTACCTCGCAAGAGACCTCGCATGAAGATAAAAATAGAAATTAGTAAGTTCCATGACGTACAAGTATCAAGTAATATCGCGTTCAGCTTAAAGATGGCGCTCTCAATGACAAAGCGCGGGAAATATATAAAATGTTCTGGAACTATTATTATATGCAATTTCATCTAACCTGCTTTGTGTGTGTCCGCCACCAATTAGTTCGTGCGAAGCGGCGTCCAAACACTACAGTTAACATGATAATAAACGAATCAACTTCGTATCATTTATCGGCTTATTGATTAAAATGTCCTGGTATTGAAATGTCCTGGTATTGATTAAAATGTCCTGGTATTGATTAAAATGTCCTAGTATTGATTAAAATGTCCTGGTATTGAAATGTCCTGGTATTGATTAAAATGTCCTGGTATTGTTAAAATGTCCTGGTATTGATTAAAATATCCTGGTATTGATTAAAATGTCCTGGTATTGGTTCGAATCGGTGAGATAATGTAGACGCTAAAACACTAAGTTTTGTTAAGTAAGGGGTGCCTTTATGGGTAGTGTAGGTAATATACGACATTATAATATATATATATATATATATATTATACTACGACGGGAAGCATACAAGCATACGGCCCACCTGATGTAAATCGGATACCGTAGCCTATTAACACTTGCGATATATTAAGTATCACTCGCGCGATGCCTCCTCTCTGCTTACACAGCAACTCCTTGGGAGCTTACTGGTGACCTCACTCACTCGCAGGAACACAAAACCCTCTAAGGAGTTGTTATTTGGCTGCGGTTTTCTGTGAGGTGCAGGTACTTCCCCAGACAAGCTGTTTTGAAGCGCCCTACCTCTCTTTAAACATCCAGACCAAGACAAACAGACATGTTCATGCACACAAATGTTTGCCTTGTGTGGGAATCGAACCCACGAGCGTCGGTGTCAAAGTCGCGTCATTCAAGACTGAGCCACCGAGTTCTTTAAAAAATTACATTAAGGTTCAAATTATATAATTGTCAATTTACATAAACACATAACCTAATTTCGTTTCTCCTAACATTTTATATCATACAACCATCATTTGCTCCAATAACATTTAGTTTAATGTTCATTTTATATAACGTTCATGTGTTATAATCTTCTTTTTAGGATTCCGTACCTCACAAGGAAAAACGAAACCCTTATAGGATCACTTTGTTGTCCGTATGTCTGTCTGACCGTCTATCTTTCCCTTTTTCTCAGGGACGGGTGGAGCTATCAAGCTGAAATTAATATCTATAAAGTCTGCAATGCCTTCGAGCAGTGAAGTCTTCTTAGTCAATGCCATCAAACGATACGGCTGTTTATGCCTCGTTTATGCGTTGACCTAGAATCATGAAATTTGGTGAAAAGCAATGTCATGTAAAGGAAAAAATCAGAAAACCGTACGGAACGGAGGAGTAAGATATTTGGCTTAATTAGTACATATGGAGAAGATGTATAGAAATATAAAAATTATGCATTATATGCGTTTAAAATATACTAAAATCAACAAAATGAAACTCTTCACTAAGGTGGCAAACAGGCGTACGGCCTGCCTGATGGTAAGCAGTTAACGTAGCCTATGGGCATTTGCAACACCAGGGGTGTCACTCTTTCGTTGCCGACCCTGTAAGAACCTCTTCACGTCTTCCTTGAAGAACCCCATACTGCAGTCCCTTGGGAAAACCTCCGCAAGGAGCTCATTCCACAACTTAATAGTTCTCGGTAGAAAACTTCTTGTGAACCGCACAGTGCGCGACCATTGCGGTTCCAGTGTATGAGGCTCCCAGCCGTCGATGTTAGCATGATGTCGAACAACTCCTCAGAACACAACCCATTATACAACCGGTAGAACACGCAAAGTGAGGCAAAATCTCCCGATATGTTGATAATTAAAATTTTTGACGAGCTCGGTATCTCAGTCGTGAATGACGCTACTTTAACACCAACGCTCGTGGGTTCGATTCCCAAACAAGGCAAACATTTGTGTGCATGAACATGTCTGTTTGTCTTAGTCTGGATGTTTTAAAAGAGGTAGGGCGCATCGAAGCAGCTCGTCTGGGGAAATACCTTCACCTCACAGAAAACTGCACCGATATAACAACTCCCTAGAGGGTTGTTGTGTTCCTGCGTGTGAGTGAGGTCATCAGTAAGCTCCCAAAGAGTTGCTATGTAAGCAACAGAGGAGGTATCGCACGAGTGATACTTAATATATCGCAAGTGTTAATAGGCTACGGTACCCGCTTTACATCAGGTAAGCCGTATGGTTGTATGCCTCCCGACGTAGTATAAAAAAAATCTGTCAATGTCAAATACATATTGGACATTCGATCATTAGATCTGTATATTAAACAAAACTATATTAAATAACATTATACTCTAAGATCCAGAGGATTTACATACCAGCAGAGAACAGTGATAGCCTAGTGGATAACGAACCGGCCCATAGAGCAACGGGTCACCGGTTCGAATCCTCACATGTAGCAGTAAACTTGTGCTTTCGTATTTATGTACATACTTGTAATTATCCCGTCGATAGATGTGTACCTAAGGTCTGATTTTCCCTTTGGGTTGTGGAGGTCGGGCGGCAGTCGCTCCATGTCAAAATCCTAATGGATTAGGAATCAGATTACCCCAGGAAGAAGAAGTCGTATATTCATCACCATCATCTTCATATCAGCCAAAAGATGTCCACTGCTGAACATAGGCCTCCCTCTTAGATTTTCACAGCAATCGGTCTTGTGCTGGAGTGGGGGGACGTCCTACGCTCCGTTTTCCGGTTCGTGTTCGCCATTCGTGAACCTTCCTGCCCCAACGGCCATCGGTTCTCCGAGCTATGTGGCCTGCTCACTGCCACTTCAGCTTGCTGATCCTTAGAGCCACGCCGGTAGCTCTAGTTCTGCTACGGATGTGCTCATTTCTGTGCCTATCTCGCGGAGAAACTCCGAGCATGGCTTTCGCCATCGCACGCTGAGTAACCTTGAGCTTTTGTATGAGGCCTATAGTGAGGGACATAAGTTGTATATTACACAGCCGTTTTTATGCACGGTCAAGTGATTTATTGCCTTGAGCGAGTGCCCATGTTCGATTTCGGCAGAACCCTCCAGCAGAGGAGGTTCGTTTGCTAATCGACAGTGTGTACCACGTGCAGGTGATATTGGCTTGGGCTGAAAAATAGATAGAGGCTCTTTGTTTTAAAAAAAATGACAAGGCTAGACATATATGTAGATACAGCTCCCGAAAATCCCGCAATACATCTAATTCAACTGAATTGATAGTAATTGGTTCTTCCTCTCAATTTGAGTGCACTTGACTTTTGTGACGGCTACACTACAAATATCAAATCTATCGCTATAATCTTAAGGCCTAAAGTCAAATATAAAAATACAGCTCTGTTATTTCCTTTTAGATGTTAAGTGGTCCACGTGAAAATTGAAATGTTACAGGAATTTAAACTTTATATTTAGGGCCGTATAGTTAATTTTCAATTGTAAATATCGCTGTACGATTTGACCTCCAGCACAGGAAAAGGGGTGCGGAGTGGTACAAATCAAATTGATTAATATAAGATGTTCTGTTATAAGGAACCTCATATAATAATGTCATCACACGGTGACCGCTACATATAAGGCGGGTCTTATGCGATCTAATGCTTTCCGTATTCAGTTTCAAACAAGCTATAAGACCAACAGTTAAGCTGTTACCGATGTCGCCCGAAGAGCTTTTGCTTTAAAATAAAAATAAAAAATAATTAAAACACATAATCGTCCTTGGTTAAGAGGTAAGGAATACCTTTACGAAATTAACATTAATATATACATTAAATAATACAACGTAATAAAAAATCTAACACCACTTCGCTAGTCGAAGTTAGTAAACCTAAAAATTATGATTATTCCTAACAGTGTTTGTAATGCAATCCGATCCAAACTGCTTTGTGTGCTTCCGTCACCAATTATTTCATGCGGCCTAGCGCCGGCCGGCACCCACCCACTACTGTTAGTGCGTGCAACATGCCGACGCTGCCATGGCTGCTCCGGTAGTCTCTGCCTCGGCTGCTGCGGTCGTCCGCCATCTGGAACAGAATCCGCATGCCCCCTCCACCACCGTCGCTGCCACGACTGGCCTGGTCGTCGCTGCGACACGTGTTTCGCCTCTCCACGAGGCATCATCAGGCGTTGTAGACGTTAATCGTAAGAATAACATGCTACAAGTGACAAATCCATCGCAGTGCCGTCCCTTATATTGAATTGAGGGTGGGGGTGGATGGTGTGAGCGAAAAGATATTTAATAGTGGGGAATGGTTTACGTCAGTCTGTTTGTTTGTGTGTCTGAGTGTTTGAGTCTGAGTGTTTGTAAAAAAAGTGACCAGCGCTAGCTAAATCCGAGGTAGATATGGACATTCTATCGTCATGTTGAACGAACAATTCGGACGAAATCTCACCGGAACTGAGTTTGGGAACGAACTACAGAACCCTCTAGATTCGAGATTTAAAAATGTATTCAACTATAATTCTAGAAGGTTCTAAAATGTAGAATCTAATTTAAGAACACACACACAATACATTTTTTAGGTAATTTGAGGAATTTTAATTGCTAAAAGTAATAGATTTAACTCGTCGTAATGACACCTTGCGGTAGATAACACCGACTTTTAATGATGACTAGATGGCATTAGCTGCGACTTTCAAGACCAGATTTGAATGAGTTCAGGTTTGTTTACCTTCGCTTACCAATTATGTTGATAAGAAGATTTTTATTTAAGGAACTGGGATTTCTATGTAGCTCGTAATGGATAAACCGTTACAGTATGACAAATGGTATGGTCTATCAAATCATTTTAAGCCTGTATACGAATTTCCTTTTGCAAGTCTCTGTATTCTTGACTATTCACTTTTCCCTCACTGTATAGCGACCTCCTGTGGTCCATCATCTTTATAGTTTCTGGTGCTAATTTAGATGGTTTATTTGGTAGGGTATTACTATATATAGCCATATATAAAATAAATATCCCTTTTGGGAACTAAATTCGCTGTCACGCACTGGGTATATGGTGCTTACTCCACTGTGCATTAATTTATTTCAGCAGCAATGGCTGTGTAAAAAAAACCATCCAACGACTGTAGCGTACTTCGTGTCAGCAAAACAGCGGTTGGCACGAATTCGCATCTATTATAATGCACTCGACATTTTTTTTGCGTATTTTAAAAACATGATGTAATATTTCAAAATTCAGAGAGGGGAAAAGAAATAAGCAATGTCTTCGGAATGGCGTGTGTCAAATGGTGGGTCCCACGCTATTGGCGCAGAGACGGATTTGGACGGTTTGCATTAATTTGTGAACTGAAAACTTCTTTAGGATCGTTGTGATTTGAAACACGATGAAACGAAAAAGCGACTATAAAAAGACAACCACATACGTCTATGGGGTTTAGTGCAAGAGAATGCGATAGAAGTTATTATAGAGGATCGAACGAATACAGAATACTTTCGTGATTATTAAGTTTTGAAGGTTTCGCTTCTATCGCGTGTGAACTGCACACATATTTTTTTAAAATACTGTCTTCGGGAGCAAAGAAGTAACATGGCCCTCCTGATGTAAAGTGGCTATGGATACTTGAACACCAGAGGTGTGGCCATTGCTGACCCTGTTAAAGCCTCTTCATGATTTTTTTGAAGAATCATGCTGTAGTCTCTAAGGAAAACTACAGTGAGTATATTCTACAATGTGAAAGTTCTCGGGAGAAAACTTCTCTCGCGTACAGTACGCGACCATTATGATTCTAGTATTTGACCTTTTCTTCCAAAGAACTTCGGAATTGAACTTCATAAGAGTCGTGTTCCAAAAGTGAGGGACGACAGCGTATACAACAGCACTATAAAATGTTCCACAGCGGTAGTTCTCAATGGGGCCACTCATATCAGAACGGATACCTATCTACCACGGTATAGCTATGTAGAGATTAGTATTAGTTTCTTTAATTAAGTACATTTAACACATCGGGAGAAGTTTTTGCAATAACAAAGGCTAAGATCGTACTAGTGTTTTTTTTTTGTTTAGTCACTTGTAATCACATAATCGTTACATGTTTAACGCCTAACAGAGGTACCACATTCTCGAAGACTTTAAGGAGGCATCTAATAACTCCTGCATCAGATTTTTTTGTTTAGTCACTCATAAATCTCGTAATCACTAAATCGTAAACAGACTAAGATCGTACTAGATTTTTTTTTTAGTTATTCGTAACCTCATAATCGTCAGACGATCAATCCGCACAACGGCAATCTCAAGGACTGGGTATACCAAATAGGTGCTCGAAGGCCCTATACTCACAACTGCCCTATCTCAAACAAAGATGGCGGCTTCAAGAATTGTTTGTACTGCAACTAGGTCGGTCTAGAGATAGCGCTACCTTCCCAAGTACATTTATTTTGTTTTCCCAAGTCCGCCCCTGGTTCCGTTGCCATCACGACATTTAGGCTTCGTGTAGCCGGTCGCAACATTCCATGAGTTATATTTATGCACTAGTTCGCCCCGCGGCCTTCTTCGGGTGTCTACATATTATGATTTTACAATACTTTCAGGGAGAATAGGACTCTATCAAAAAACTAGAATGTGGGGCACTTTTCCCTTACGTACTCATATTATTGTTTTTTTTATGCAAAGTTGGGTGCCAAACAGTGGTCCACCAAATTGTAAGCGATTAGCATACAATCCGCCTGATGTAAAGTGATTACCGTAGCCTATGAACGCTTGCAATATATATAATACATTAAGAATTTACTTGCGCGATGCCACCTCCGCTGCTAACACAGCAACTTCTTCGAAATTTAATGGAGACCTCACTCACATGCAGGAACACCACAACCCTCCAGAGAGTTATTATTTGGCTGCGGTTACCTGTGAGTTGGAGGTACTTCCCCATACCTGCTTTGATGCTCCCTACCTCTCTTAAAAACACCCAGACCTAGTCAAACAGACATCCTAATGCACACAAATGTTTGCCTTGTGTGGAAAACGAACCCACGAGCGTTGGTGTCAAAGTGTCGTTGTAACTGCCGCGCCACCGAGCTCGTCAAATCACATGTAGTGAGGGTCGTATGTTTTCTTTGAATACAAAATCTGGAGGCAATCAAGCATACGGCCCACCAGATGTAAAATGTTAACCTTAGCCTGTATGACTTGCTCACTAGATACAAAATGTCACTCGCATCGTTAACATAGCAGTTCCTTGGGAGTTAAAAAAGGAAGAGGCATGTTCCGTTGATTCGGACATGTAGAAAGAATGCAGGAAGAAAGGATAACGAAACAGATATACAACGCGAAAGTAGAAGGATGTAGGAGTTGAGGAAGGTCAAGACTTACCTACCATGACCAATTTGATCGTGTTTTATCAGAAGAGTATAATTATAATATATAGTATAGAATTATAACTATTAATTATTTTAATGACAGGAGCCTTAGAAACATATAAGAATGTTAAAGAAGCGAGTGAGGTTCGTAATGATCGAGTTGTATGACGCTCGGTTCTCTCTGCCGACCCCGCAAGGGATTTGGCGTGAAGTAGTCCTTAGGAATTTTCCTACGGTATGGAAAAAAATGTTACTATCATAATTTGGATTGTGTAACTGATGCTTTAATATACCTATAACAATGTTCGCCCCTGACTTTATTGAAATTTTGAGGTTGAGATCAGATAGTCCAGTGGATAAGGAACGGGCCTATTGACCAACAGGTCCCCGGTTTGAATCCTGGCGGGAGCATATACCACTAAATTCGTGTTTTCAGATTTACATATGGATATTTATCACCCGCTCGATGGTGAAGGAAAACATCCAATTTATATATTATATTTCGAAAAACCGATGGAAGATCTGGAATTTCCCTCGAGGTCGTGAAGGTCTGACGGCAGCCGCTCGCATTTCAAAATCAGCATCTTCGCCAAATCCTTAGGCTTCGTTAGTGGACCCCGCCAATCCTAATGGATTAGAAAACGGTATAACGCGAAGAAGAAGAATTGAGATTTTTAGGTTAAAATATAATAATATATAAATTGGCCATGATTATCGTTTCTTTTTCTTATGTTACCGTAAACCTGTAGCTACTAAATCAAAAGAAAACAGAAGAAAAAGGTACTGAATTATAGTGTTTACCGGCTTAAAAATAAATAATAAATATTCTTTATTGCACACACAAATAGTACCTACATAAAAATCAGGGACAAATACAGTGTACAAAAGTGAGCTTATCTCTTTAAGAGATTTCTTCCAGCCAACCCTAATGGATGTTCGTCTAGTTCGAGCTCGCGCGACTTATCTCAGTGAAAGTTTTGGCCATAGTCAAAGTCAAAGTCAAAGTCAAAATCTTTTTATTCCGTAAAAATGGCTACATTTGTTTGGAATCGTCACAATTTTTTTCCCTACCGTGCAGTTCATGACTAGGTGAGCACTGATAAAAATACTGCCAAAAAACTCAGGCATCCCTCTTTTGGTATCCAAACAAATTTACATAATTTATTAATTACATTATAATTGGATCGACTCAATCCCAGGCATTTTTATCATTAATACATAATTCAATAAATCATTTGACTGAACATGAAGGCAACCCGCGTTCAAGAAAACCTTGTGCTCTAGCGCCTAAATATCTCGGTGTTTCGACCCTACTGTCCAATGGGACATAAGCCGATAAGTGCCGCAATGCGATTCGCGAACTAGCAAATAAGAGTCGCGCGTTCTACTTTACCCCCCGACCCGTACCAGTAAATGGAGCTACTACATAAAATCTGTCTCATCGCTTCTCCACAGGTTATTTCATTCATGCTTTTAACTAAACAACGCATTTTTGAAAAAAAATATTTGGATATAGTTAGAAAGCCATGCTGTGGAACATGTTACCTAAAATTAGAAAACTAGGTAGGTGAATTACAAAGCAATGATTAAAAATAAATAACAAATATTGTCTGACAAACTACACAGCGCTATCTAGTCCCAAAATAAGCGAAGCTTGTATTATGGGTACCAGACAACTGATAAGCATACGTAAATATCGATCTATCTATAACTTCACGCCAAATCCCTTGCGGGCTAGACAGAGAGGACCGAGCGCCACATGACTCGATCCTTACATACCTCACTCGCTTCTTTAACGTTCATTTCTCTTCTCACGCACGCTCGCCAGTTTCTAGGGCACCTGATTTCACCTTCTGATAGAACACGACCAATTTGATAGGTAAGTCTTGGCGTAAATACATTTGTCTTTTTTTGTAAATACGTACTTATGATACATAGAAAACACCCAGACCAAAACAAACAGACGTGTTCATGCACACAAATGTTTGTGCTGTGTATTCTATGGGAATCAAACCCACGAGCGTTGGTGTCAAAGTAGCATTATTAACCATTGCGCCATTGAGCTCGTCAATTATCTTCTACTTATATAAAATAATATTTATTTGTTTGTTTTATGGGCTGCTATACCGCATGTACAGTTACCTGTAACAGCTACACCGTGCTGTATGTATATTGAGATAAAACTTAGTCAACTCCCAAGCTCACACTTACGTGAATGTTACATCAATCTGTACATCTATAGAAACTTTTCTTGTTTCTACTCTTTAATTATTTTGAATTTGGAATGCGTTATTATGCTAGTCTTTATTTTCGTGTTTATTATCAAATTACAATATGGAATGGGGTGTTAAAGACAATAGGATTGCAGTGATTGCCTTGCACAAAGTGGGTATGGAGCCGTCGGTCATATTCAAGACACGTCAAAAGCTTGGCATCTGCCGTACGTTCGTATATCGTACTATCAACAGACATACCAAAACTTCCTCTGTTGAAGACCATAAAAGATTGGAGCGACCGCGTGCTGTTAGAACTACAAAGCATGTTAATGCTGTTAAAGCCAGAATTCATCGAAACCCTATTAGGTACCAAAAAATCTTATTGCTAGAAATTAAGATTCCCGCTAGGACTCTGTCGCGTATAATAAAACAAGACCTATAGCTCGGTGCTTATCGTCGATATACAGGACTTGCCCTAAATCAATCCCTACCGTTGAAGAGTTAGGTCACAAAATTGGCAACGCACGGGGAGTAACATCCCCGTGGTGTTGCGAGCGTCAATATGCCGCTTACCATCTAATGCAGGCCGTATGCTTGTTTGCTAATATAGTTGTATAATATATATTATAGGTAGAGAGTTAGAAAGCATGTGTGTGCAATTTCTAACCGAACACGCAGGCATAAGCAGCGTCGACCGCAGCATGTCTATCGATGGATTCATCGCAAGCTGCAACCAAACGTGAGGGTATGGTAAGCCGTCGGTCCCGACTGTTGTCGATAGATGACAGTCGTAAAGCTAAGTCAGTGGCCCTCGGGTGGCTTGAAAACACTGACCACCAATCCACTGTGAAGCAGCGAGTTGGAGTATGCCCTTAGGGTGAAGAGAGACCCATATCCCTGCAGTGGGATGAGTTAGAGTTGGTGTAATAGTTGATAAAGGTATCCAATGAGAAAATAATTTCAAAAAATTCGAATTTACGGAATTACCTACGCTACGTCGAATTTTGCTTTTTCGTTCTGCGTTGTGTTTATCCATTTTACCCGTTGATTAAATACACTGTTTTTTTATTTATTATGATGTAGTTACACATCACACGATTTATCAAATTTCAACAACATTAAGATATGGGGGACGAAGGAATCTAAATATGACGAATTCGGAGGCGCCGCGGTTAATAACGCGACTTTAACACCAACGCTGGTGGGTTCGATTCCCACACGGAACAAACATTTCTGTGCATGAACATGTCTGTTTGTCTCGATCTGATCTGTTGATGTATTTAAGAGAGGTGGTGCGTATCAAAGCAACCCGTTCGGGGAAGTACCTCCACCTCACAGAAATCCGCAGCTAAATAACAAACTCCCTGGAGGGATGTTGTTTTCCTGCGTGTGAGTGAGGTCACCAGTAACCTCCTAAGGAGTTGCTATTTTAGCAGCTGAGGTAGCGTCGCGCGAGTGATACTTAATGTATTGCCAGCGTATTCGTGCCGACGTTGTAAAACGAAACTGATGACAGTAAAATGATTTTAATATTGTAAGTTATTTGAATATACCTTATGAAGTCTTTTTTTGCTATTTACCCATATTTACCGTGAAACCTGATGAAAAACATTTCAATATCATGTTGTAAGTATTAGATAGATAGTTAGAATAAGCTTATATGTACATAATAATTGTTACAGGTTTTTTTTTAAATTGTAAAACATGAATACTTATTATGTAACAATGCGGCCTTATTGCTAAAAGCAATATTTTCAAGGCAACCAATGAAAATACTTAATATTTTCATTTCTATCGCATAAATATTCATGTGATGCCATACAAGATCATGTTACTTTAGAATCGGCACATTCATGATACCCATTTGTAAAATGAAGCTTAGGAGTATTCGAGGAAATATAATCATATGTACAGACATATCGGCTAAATAATTACCAACATTTTTGCCTTTACCGCAGTCGGATAATAAAATAATAATCTATAATAAAATTCTGTTACTTAACTTAATATTTACGTCGAACTACATAGGTAATCAGAGTAATGGTTTAACTATGAGGTTAATAAACTGTTTACTTCAGATTATATATACGTCTAACGAGCTAGCTGTCCAAACATCGTAAAATACTTCAATAATTGTAGTTAGATACAGAAATTAACCCTGTCGCTGGCTAGTATAAGACTGAACAATCGTTTAATTGATACTAATTTAAATTCTAATTGACGTTGAATGTGTATTTTCATAATAAACAAATACGTAGATGAATATCATGTGAAAAGCAATAAATCTAGCTAATTCCCCTGTGAATAGACCAAACTACATCAATTACCGAGAGCCATTTTGAATTATGGCCTGCTAATACCGAAAACCACCACACCATGATGTGGCGCTAGTATGCTTAACAACGCTACTCACCGCTAGATGGCGATGTACAAATCAATACGGTTCGTATCTAAGTTTTTACCGAACAATATCGGACTTGTTAGTAATATTTATGGCTCAAATGCAAGAGTGTCTAGATCTAAAATTATAGTTATTACTAACAAGTAGGTATGATTACGTATGATTGCTCACCGCTACTAATATGCTTATTGTGTGTGATATAAGGTTGAAAATTGAATGGAAATATGTAATTTGAGCATTCTAGTGGCGAATATAATGGTCATAGTGAGCTGATACTTATCTAAGAGCTGGCTCATAGCTATTATTTAGCTCAGACATGATAGTAACAATTTTGTTACATTCAAATTATCATGTATGTTACCATACAAATCATTTGACGTTTTAAATTCCTTCACACTACATAAATTCCGGTAAATATGATTTTATTTTGTTTCAACGCGAAACCGTCATACTCTTATCATACTTCTTTCTAGGGTTATTCCGTTTCCTAAACCACTAGGATTGGCGGGGTCCGCTACCTAAGACTAACCATTTGGTGAAGATACTTATTTTTACATGGAGCGACTGACGCTAGTTGTCTACAGAGAATAAGATCGACGAATGTAGGATTACGCATGGGTGACCTAGTGGTGAACTGTCTGCTGTATGCAGATGATGCTGTCCTGTTAGCAGAAACACCATCTGAGCTGCAAACACTAGTCACAATGATGAAAGGCGAATGTATGAAGGAAGGCTTACTATTGAATGCGAAGAAATCAAAGATAATGGTATTTGAAAGAGAAGAAACCAGAACCAATGTAAGGATTACGGTAGATGATGAAGTGTTGGAACAAGTGGATGAGTTTGTATATCTTGGATGCTCTTTTAGCGGGGATGGAAGGTACACCGCACTTGTGGAAAGGCGAGTGAGTGCTGGGAATAGTGTGAATGGAGCGTTGGGAAAACTTCTTGGCAGTAAACACCTGAGCCAGAAGGCGCAGCTGGCTATACACAATGTAGTGCTGGTCCCAACGCTTACTTATGAAAGCGAGAGCTGGGTATGGCAGAGAAAGCAAGAAAGTAGGATAAACGCGGTTGAAATGCGAGCGTTGCCAAAATATGTGTTGTAACGCTTGTAGACCATATTCGCAATGATGAGGTTAGAAGCAGAGTTGGTCTGAAAGAGAGCGTCGATGTTAAAATAAGAAGAGGCATGCTCCGTTGGTTCGGACATGTAGAAAGAATGCGGGATGAAAGAATGACGAAGCAGATATACAATGCGAAAGTGGAAGGATGTAGGAGCCGAGGAAGGCCAAGACTAACCTACCATGATCAAATTGATCGTGTTCTATCAGAAGGTGATGTCAGGAGCCCTAGAAACCGGCGAGCGTGCATGAAAAGAGCAATGAATGTTAAAGAAGCGAGTGAGGTATGTAAGGATCGAGTCGTGTGGCGCACGGTCCTCTCTGCCTACCCCGTAAGGGATTTGGCGTGAAGTTATAGAGCGACTGACGTCAGATCTCCAGAACCCAGAAGAAAAACTACACCTTTCTTAGGTTACTCACATGTCTTTCAAATATATATATTTTGATTTCCTTACGATAATAGGTAATAAATATGTACATAAATTCGAAAAGACGAATTTAGTGATATATCCAAGTCTTCGAACCGGGGACCTGTTGTTCAATAGGCAGGTTCCTTACCCATTGGGCTATCATTGCTCCATACTCTCACTCTACGACTTTAGAGCACGCTTTTAATCATCGCCTAGAGTATCTGGATCCTTGTTTTTGTGGTCTTCAACTAAGTTTAGTTTCACAGTCTTGGAATTAAGCACAAGTTGTCCAAAAAAGAGAGAGAAGAACGACTTTTGACGAGCTCGATGGTGAAGCGGTTAGTAAAGATGATTTGGATGGTACCAGAGGTTCGATTTCCACACAGGAAAACGTTTGAGCGCATGAACATTTCTTTTTGTCTTGGCTTTTTTTTACAACGTCAGGCATACAAACATAAGTCCCACCTGATGTTAAGCAGTCACCGTAGCCTATGAACGCTTTTAATACATAAGTATCACCCGTGTCCTGTGTGGGAATCGAACCCGCGAGCGTCGGTGACAAGTCGGTTATTAACTGGATGTTGGTCCGGATGTTTTCAACAGAAGTGATTAAAACGGTTTCACCAAGAAACCGTAGCCAAATAACAACTCCCTGGAGAGTTGTTGTGTTCCTGTGAGTGAGTTACCAGTAAGCTCCTTAAAAGTCGTTGTTTGGCAACGGGAGTGGCAACTGGCGAGTAATAAGTAATAATTCAGAAACCTCACGCAAGCGTTTATAGGCTACGGTAAACGCTTCACATCAGGTGGGCCGTATGTTCCGACGTTGTATTAAAACAGTGCCTACTTCAATTCGCGATGAAGCTTTCGCTATACAAGGTACATGATTAAACCTTGGTAGTACCTAGATCGTAGTCGCATTTGGTACTGAACACACGGACACCAGGTTGGACCTTATGACTCCTGGGTTCGGAGACGAGCTCCAAGAACTATTAGATTCCCCAAGCATGCACATTAATCCACATCCGAACTATTAAATGATTTAAAATCTTTAATAAACCTGTAATTTACAAAAAGAAAGAGAAAAAGAGAGGAGAGCTCAATGGCGTCATTGCGCGTGTCATTCGAACCAAACACTCAGGTTAAGCAACGCGGACCGCAGCCTGTCTACGGATGGGTTTATCTATTTCGAGTTTCTCCGTGCTACGCGCGTCGGTCCCGGCTGTTGTCAATAGATGACAGTCATTAAGCTAAGTCAGTGGCCCTCGGGCGGGTTGAAAACACTGACCTCCGCCAATCCGCATTTGAGCAGCATGGCGGAGTATGCTCTAAACCCATTTGGTTGAAGGGAGACCCGTATCCCTGCAGTGGGATGAGTAAGGGTCGATGTCTTGGTTACAAAAAAATATTTTATATCCGATATTCTTTATTATACAACTTCGGGAGGCATACAAGCATACGACCCACCTGGTCTAAAGCAGTTACCGCAGCCTAATAACGCTGACAATACATTAAGTATTACTCGCGCGATGCCACCTCTCTCGCTAACAATGCAACTTCTTAGAAGCTTACTGGTGATCTCACTCACACGCACGAACACAGTCACTCCAGGAAGTTGTTGGCTGCGATTTTTTGATTGTTGAAGAGTACTTCCCCAGACGGGGAAAAAAAAAAAAAACGGCTACTACGATGCGCCCTACCTCTCTTAAATTATTATTAAATGATTGGAGACTTTACCTCTCTTTGAATATTATACCGCATGGCAAGCGGTGCGATTGTACACATTGAAGTCAAAATGTTTGTATATTATGCGGTGGCATGCAGTCTCTAGAAGTAGCTATCTCCCTGTAAAGATTTTCGAAAGGCATTTGCAGCAGAGATTTCTTCCAATAATTATGTTTTACAAGCTTAAAAACGGCCGAGTTGTAATCATAATTAATACCTATACCCACACGTCCAAGAAATTATATTTCGGAATACCTGTGATCTAACCTAGGAAAGATCTGGTTTTCCCTGTGGGTTGTGGTCTGACAGTCCCTCCATTTAAAAATCTGTATCTTCTGCTAATTCCTTAGGCTTAGGTAGCGGATCGCCCGCCCGCCAATCTTAATGTACAGTGCGATACACCTTACAAATGCAAAAGCTAATAGAGTCCAAGTTAACTACACCACATGAGGTGGGCCGCATTTTACCTCCCGACATAATATAAAAAAACCTTGAAACGTCTTCCTCATCCTCACCATAATAACTAAATCTTCTTGAACCACGAATTTCCTTCGAATCGTAATCAACTAAAAATATTCACTTTATGAAACTCTACCTTCAAAAAACACTTTTCACTCACAATTTTCCGCATTTGCAACTTCAAAACCAGAATAACTTGAATAATATTGAACCCAGGATAACGGTTAATATCGTAAGCAGTCTACTCGCCACCAAAGTCACTAACACAATGAGAAACCATCGTACAAGTGTATGTGTCGCTAATTGTATACATAATTTACCTTCAACTTGTAATTTTTGCTCAACAGTTAATTTAACACCGTTTCTCAAGTTAACTTATGGAAAGGAGAGCTGTGTATGGCAGAGAGAGCTTGAAAGTAGGATTAACGCAGTCGAAACGCGAGCGTTGCGTAAAATTTGCGACTTTTTTTTATACTACGTCGAAAGGAATGCAACCATACGGCCCACTTGATGAAAAGCGGGTACCGTAGTCTATTAACGCTTGCGATATATTAATTATCGCTCAATACCTACTCTGCTGCTTACACAGCAACTCCTTGGGAGCTTACTGGTCACCTCACTCACACGCAGGAACACAACAACTCTCTAGAGAGTTGTTATATGACTGCGATTTTCTGTGAGGTGGAGGTACTTCCCCAGACGGGCTGCTTTGATGCGCCCTAACTACGTAACGCTGGTGGATCGCGTTCGCAATGACGATGTGAGAAACAGAGTTGTTCTGAGTGAGAGGAAGGCCATGATTTACCTACCGTGACCAAATTGATCGTGTTTTATCAGTGGGTGATGTCAGTAGCCTTAGAAACCGGCGAGCGTATATGAATAAAGAGTTATGAACGTAAAAAAAGCGAGTTAGGTGTGTAAGGACCGCGTCAGGTGGTGCTCGGTTCTCTCTGCCCACCTCGCAATGGATTAGGCGTGAAGTTATAAGGTGATTTTTGTGATATGACAGACAAGACAGACATGCATATGACCCACCTGACGTAAAGCGGTTATCGCTCGCGTAATGCCAACCCCACTGCAAACACAGTAGTCTTTAGGACCTTACCTGTTCACTCACTCGCAAGAATACAACAATCCTCTAGGGTACAAATGTTTTTCACTACAAGCCCTTTCGGCGAAACTTTTGCTTTTTTGTTTTTTTATACAATCGAGAGGCATACAAGCATACGGCCCACCTGATCTAAACTTGATACCGTAACCTATAAGCGCTTGTTAAGTACTGCATTGAGTGTCACGCGCGATGCTATCTCTGCTGCTAACACGGCAACTCCTTAGGAGCTTTACTGGTGACCTTACTCACACGCGGAAACAAAGCAACCCTCTAGGGAGTTATTATTTTGCTGCGGTTTTTTGGGAGGTACTTCAACAGACTTGCTTTGATGTGCAGACCAAGACAAACAGATATGTTCATGCACACAAATATTTGTCTTGCGTGGGAATTGAACACACGAGCCGTGGTGTCAAAGCAGCGTTATTAACCGCTGTGCCTTCGAGCTCGTCATAACTACTATGTTTGAAGCGATATTTGCAATTAAACCGATATCGGTTAAGTGAAAATTTCTTACATCTTTCTCGCTTATGTGCTTATTTGTCTAAGTTACCTAATAGTACCCGCGTAAGTATAGATGTTAAGCTGTAATTCTGTGAAAGAGCGAAGATTGAACTCCGTTCCCACATACCACGGCCTGCACTAATCATACGAGTGCTCTTGCCGAAAAATGTAAGGCACGGCGTCCACTGGGCTTTGTTATTTTTTTGTTTACAATCAGGCTGTAAAAGTGTATCTATAAACTATTATATAATGCGGAAGCGGATATACTAATACTAATATATTGATGAACCCGGTGGCGCAGTAGTTAATAATGCGACTTTGACACCAACGGGTTCGATTCTCAACCACGAGGATGTTTGTCTTGGTCTGGGTGTTTTAAAGAAAGGTACGCTAGCGACGTTGTATGAAAAAAAATGTATACTTATTTCTATAGTCTGTTGTTTGAACAAACCTCTACAACTAGCAGTCGAATTTGAAAAAATATTTTTGCATTTGATAACCCAATTCTTTCGGACATGTAGAAATTCTTTCTACATGTCCGAAAGAATTGGGTTATCAAATGCAGAATTGCAGGAGGAAAGAATGACGAAGCAGATATACAATGCAAAAGCGGAAGGATGTAGCCGAGGAAGGCCAAGACTTACCTACCATGAACAAATTAAATTGATCGTGTTCTATCTGAAGGTGATGTCAGGAGCTCTAGAAACCGGCGAGCGTGCATATAAAGAGCAATGAATGTTAAAGAAGCGAGTGAGGTATGTAAGGATCGAGTCACGTGGCGCTCGGTTCTCTTTGCCCAATTGTTTAGGAAGGTAATTAAGGTTATTAAACGTCACAATGCGACCCATATACCTAAGTCAAAGAAAAAGAAAACAGTTTCCACGGTACAACGGGATAAACGCGAACGAAGTCGCGGAGTGCAGTCGAAATGTATGACACAGAATAACATACACGTAGATAATATAAACTAATGCCCAACGAATGTTTGTGCTGACTATTGAAGCGACACGGCAGTCCTGCCCAGGAGTCCCGCAGCACAATTACTGGCGGCTAAAATTGCTCGTTCATGAGATGATGGAGTAGTTCTCAAAATAGCTGTCTTTTTTTTTATACTACGTCGGGAGGTGGTGGTACTTCCCCAGACAGGCCGCTTTGATGCGCCCGACCTCTCTTAAAACATCCAGACCAAGACAAACAGACATGTTCATGCACACAAATGTTTGTCTTGTGTGGTAATCGAACCCACGAGCGTTGGTGTCAAAGTTGCGTCATTCACGCCTGAGCCACCGAGCTCGTCGAGATTTCTCCTATTTGTCATTTTGTATTTGTAATACATAATTATCTAATACACATTTATATCTATATTAATTAATATCTATATATATCCTCACGCCAAGCCTTGCGGGGTAGGCGGAAGGGTCCGAGCTCATGACTCAGTCCTTACACACCGCACTCGCTTCGCATCTCATGCACGCTCACCGGTTCCTGGGACTCCTGACATCACCATTCTGATAAAACAAAATCAATTTGGTTATAGTAGATCTAGTCCTTCTTTGGCTCCGACATCCATCTACTTTCGCATTGTAAATCTGTTTCGTCATTCGATACAATATTTTTTATATAAACATTATGTCTAGAATATTGTGAAGAGCACTGATAGCCCAGTGGATAAGGAACCGGCCTATTGATCAACTAATCCCTGGTTCGAACCCTGATGAAGGCATGTACCACTAAATACCTATGTGTTTTCAGATTTATGTGCATATTTATTACTTGCTCGGCGGCGAAGGAAACATCTGGAGGAAAGCCACACATCCAAGACATTTCAAAAGTCGTGTGAACTAACCTAAAAAAGATCCGATTTTCCCTCTGGGTTGTGGAGATCGGACGGCAATCTCTCCATGTAAAATCTGTATCTAAATGCTTAGAAAACGAGATACCTCGAAGTAGACGTTATAGAATATTGTGTTTTCTATTGTAAGAGAAACTATTATTTTCTCCTCAGTGGAAAACAAACTTAACTTCACAGAGAATAATAATAGTAACTTTATGATTGTTATTAAAATACGGTTAAGCAGTTCAAAAAAGCTGAATCTTTTTTAATATTCATAATTTTGTATGGGCATAATATGAATTTGGTCGGCATATCATTATACTGTACGTAGTTATAAGAGTTTATACCTAAAATATTGTTGACACGGCGGCGTCGGTAAGGTTACCATAGAGCTATGAACGTTTAGAGGTCCCTTGTTATTATTCTCTTAATAATAGTAATTTTATCAGCAAAGGTAACCGGTAAACTTGTATTGACGAGCCTTGCGCGCAGTGGTTAGTAACGCCATCACCAACGCTCGTGCGTTCGATTCCCACACAGGACAAACATTTGTTTGCATGAACATATCTGTATATCTTGGTTGGTGTTTAAGGGGTAAGGCACATTGAAGCAAGTAATGTAATTCCAATGGAAACCACAACGAAATAACAACTCTGTGGAGGGTTGTTGTGTGAGAGAGGTCGCCAGTAAAGCTAAGCAGTTACTGTGTTGACGTTGTACCTATAAAAAATGTATATAGTTATTGCAGAACTACTTAAGTATAGACGATTTACATTTGGCGGGATTTTAGGTTCTTCAGGATTACAAGGTGAGTTGAATGAATGTATAATTCAAATGCAACATGTAAGTTATTTCTTCTGAATATGTTAACTATTTTATCAGAGGTTTTTGTTAGATATGACAAACTCTCAGTGTATTTATTTGTCGACATATTTTCAATATATCCTGAGCGAACTCACACCGATACCACGATTCCCGCATCATGCGGACATCCTTGGCAATAGAAACACGCAGCCTATAAGTTTATGGTACACCGTTTGATCAATATTTTATTAAGTAAGAATAATTACATTAAGAACTTGATGTGATATATCGGATCGCGAAATCACACGATTACACCAAATCAACCGTCGACAAATTGGTGAGTAAAAACACTAGAAATGTCGTCAATAGAATACTTACGCAATTCTAAATATTTGTAACTTTGAAGAACTTGAACTTGAACTTGGAAGCAAGTGGCACAAGACCGATCGTCGTGGAAGTCTAAGCAGGAGGCCTATGTATAGCAGTGGACGCCCTTCAGCTAAATGATAATGATAATGAACACTAAGGATAAATCTCTTGCATCTATAAACTGCGATTTATACAGGACATACTGGTCGTAATTTTCAAAAGAGATTTCAGGAACACTTATCATTGTATACAATCAATCGTCCAGAAAGATTACACTTCTCCGAACATCTTATAGATAAAGGACATAATCTATCCCCTATTTACACCTATAAAATCTGACACACAGTAGAAAAACAAGGAAAAACGAAATATTAGGGAACAATTACAAATTAATAAGCATATGTATGTATATCTTCACGCCAGGTCAATAAATAAATAAACATAAAAATTCTAAAATTTCTCTTATGGTCAAATAAACAGACCTAACCTAAGCAACCAACCTCTATCAAATAGCTTTTCACTCACCCCTTCCACTCTTACCTTCAACTCAATATGAGGCATAGCACTACGATAGATACGTTATTCAAATAACTAGTACTCGTATCTACAGCGCCTGAAATAACTTTAGTAGAGGCATAACATGTGTTGCAGTGACGACCAGGGCTGCAACCGTGGCGGATGCATGCATTTCCTGTAGTATAGTTAGCAATCTCGGGGACGATTTTAGTTGCTATCGACAGCATGCATCTTGTGACAGTAGTGGGTGGCTGGGTGGCGCTAGTTCGCATGAACTAATTGGTGACGGAAGCACACGAAACGGGTTAGATTAAATTGCATGTAAACTTGAATTTCGCCAAATATTGAATATATTCATTATTCAATATAATAACCACGTAGGAAATAACCTGTGGCGACACAACGACATGATTTTACTTTGTAAAAATTTCACAGCTATAGGTCAGGAAGTAAAGTAGAACGCGTAGCTCTTATTGGTTGGTAACATCGCGGCACTTATCGGCTTATTCGTTTCAATATACTCCCATTCATCAATAGGCTCGAAAAGAGCCTTCATGTGATGTCAAATAATTTATTGCTTTATGATAATAATTCTCCTAAGTAACTAAGATTAATTGTATTTATATATCAATTCTGTGTACATTAAAATCGTTATATAAATAAAAATTCTTTTTTTCTTACCTGCCTGTATTCTTAAATCCACTAAGGTGAAAAACAAGCATACGGTCTACCTGATGGTAAACAGTCACCGTAGCCTACGGACATTTGGGGTGTCACTCATGCGTTTACGATCCTCTTCACTCCTTTCTTGAGTAGTCCCAATCTGTAGTCCCTTGGAAAAACCTCGGCCGGGAGTTAATTCCATAACTTGAGAGTTCTCGGAAGAAAACTTCTCTGAAACTGCACAATACACGACTATTGCGGTTTCAGCGTATGAGGTTGAACTCTCCGCCGTCGGCGAGTGGTGGGGTTATAAAAAACGCTGCTATGTGCCTGTTACTTCGTACAAACATCTATGGTAATTTTTGTACAAAGTAATTGCCGCGTCTACGAGATACTTCACTCTTCGCCCCAAACTTATCATTATGTTAATTCAGTTTTGATCTTGAACTAGACTTGTTGGGGATAATGGCGTATTAGAAATACGCATAATCACGATACCCATCTGTCCTGGCAGAAACAATTTGTTTTGAATATGGGTTACACTTTTATGCCTTTTTGCGGTGCACGGGGATTTTGTACCTATATTTAACGTATATAAGGGCATCATTCACATGAATGGTTCAGAATAATCTTTCGTTGTCCAGTTACTATATATACATAAGGAAATAACCTATAGAGTACCGATGATACTGATTTTACATAGTAACTTAATTCATCGCTACAGGTCGGGTTAAGTAGAGCGCGTAGCTCTTATTAGCTATTTCATGTGTCAAGGTCAGGTCACATATCGGCTTATGTATTAAAATATCCTCCCATTGGTCAGTAAGGTCAAATCTCTGACATGTTTAGGCGCTTACAACGTTTCTTGAGCACAGGTTACCTTCATGCGCAATCAAATAGTCTATTGGTTTGTGACAATGAAGCTTCACATTTTCAGGCACACCGTTTCTATATGAAATCTATATGTTTGTTTGTGCGTTTTTTTCGAATATTCGGATTTCGACATCAGATTCGGATTCAGCATAAAAAAGTAGAATAGGAATGTTCAGGAATACCGTTCCTATCTCTTAAGGAACATGGTCAAAATAGCCGACAAAAAAAAATTGAAGTGTTATATAATTGACGAGCTAGGTGTTCCTCTGGCAGTGCAAGCTTGCGCATTCTCAACTAGCGTAGATCTGACACTTATGTAGATAATAAACAAAAATTATTTCAAATCATCATTATCAGCCTGTATTCGTCCACTGCTGAACATAGGCCTCCCCTCTAGAGTGCCACTCATCTCGATCCTGTGCCACCTGCTTCCATCGACTCCCTACAAACCTTTTGAGGTCGTCGCTCCATCTAGTGGGGGGTAATCCCACACTGCGTGCATCAGTACGAAGACGCCATTCGAGAACATTTCTTCCCCAGCGGTTGTCAGTTCTACGTGGCCGGCTGACTGCCACTTCAGCTTGCTTATCCTGTGGGACATGTCGGTTACCTTAGTTTAACTGCAGATATCCTCATTTCTGATTCTATCACGCAGGGAAACCCCGAGCATAGCTCTTTCCATAGCACGCTGAGCGACCTTGAGCTTCCCCATACGGCCCGCAGTGCAGGGCCACGTCTCAGTTCCATATGCCATCACTGGCAACACATACTGTTCGATGACCTTGCTCTTCAGGCGTTGAGGTATTTTGGACGAGAATTGTCGAAGTTTCCCGAACGCTGCCCAGCCGAGTTGGATCCGTCTGTTGACCTCTCGGTCGAAGATGGACTTACCTTACTGAATAACCTGCCCTACATAAACATATTCGTCAACAACTTCGAGCTTAGTGCTTCCAACCGTGACCGGTGTAGGCGTAACATGGACATTCGACATGATCTTAGTCTTGTCCAGGTGCATCTTGAGACCAACCTGGTTGGAAACACTATTGAAGTCATTGAGCATAGCGCTTCGACTTCACAATGTTTCAAATCATTAATGATCAATTAAATGATTTTCTTTGTTTTATTGGACATTACAATTAGAATACTGTCAACAATTAGACTAGTAGTTGGGACGAGCTCGGTGGCTCAGTCGTGAATGACGCGACTTTGACACCGACGCTCGCGGGTTCGATTCCCACACAAGGCAAACATTTGTGTGCATGAACATGTCTGTTTGTCTTGATCTGGATGTTTTAAAAGAGGTAGGGCGCATCAAAGCAGCCCGTCTGGGGAGGTACCTCCACCTCACAGAATACCACTGCCAAATAACAACTCCCTAGAGGGTTGTTGTGTTTCTGCGTATGAGTGAGGTCACCAGTAAGCTCCCAAGGAGTTGCTGTGTAAACAGCAGAGGAAGCATCGCGCGAGTGAAAATTAATATATTTTTTAATAGCTAATAGGCTACGGTACTTGCTTTACATCAGGTGGGCCGTATGCTCGTATGCCTCCCGACGTAGTATAAAAAAAAATAGTAACGTCTTCTTCTTCTTCGCGTTATCCCGTTTCCTATTAGGATTGGCGGGATCCGTTACATAAGCCTAAGGATTTGCGAAGATACCGACTGCCGTCCGACCTGGAGGGAATACCAGATCATTCTTAGGTAAGGTCACACGTCTTTCGAAACATATTTTTTTTGACGTGCGGTTTTCTTCACGATGTCTTCCTTCACCAAGCAAATGATAATTTACAAACATGTAGGTACACATACTTCCTAAACCTCGAATTTAGTGGTACATACCAGGACTCGAAGCGGAGACCTTTAGTAATTAAGCTATCACTCACTCAATTAGACTAGTAACATAATCCGCCCACATGTTGGCACCCACCCAATTATTGTCATCCTTGCATTTGTAGACAAATGATAGATTCCAATATTTTGGACAGAATGTGCTAATAGTTGGATTTTAGCATGTGGATACCATAAATCTTTTTTTTTATATTAACTTTTTTTTATATACTACGTCGAGAGGCATGTAAGCATACGGCCCACCTGGTGCAAAGCGGGTACCGTAGCTTGCGATATGTTAAGTATCACTCGCGTGATGCCTCCTCTGCTGCTTACACAGCAACTCTTTGGGAGCTTACTGGTGACCACACTCACTCGCAGCAACACACAACAACAACCCTCAAGGGAGTTGTTATTTCGCTGCGGTTTTCTGTGAGCTGGAGGTACTTCCCCAGTCGGGCTGCTTTGATGCGCCCTACCTCTCTTAAAACATCCAGACCAAGACAAACAGACATGTTCATGCACACAAATATTTGCCTTGTGTGGGAATCGAACCCACGAGTGTTGGTGCCAAAGTCGCGCATTTACGACTGAGCCACCGAGCTCGTCAATAACTAAGTTCCGACTGTCAACCCTCACCTTCGGCTGCGCCTCAGCTCGGGTAGACATTTGTCGGAACTCTTTGCAATGACAGACTTTCCGCATTTGTAATGAAATATACTATTTTTGACGTGCGGGTTTCATCACGATGTTTTCCTTCACCAGGCAAGTGATAATTTACAACAATGTACATACATACAACTTTACAAATATGTACATAAATCCTAAAACACAAATTTAGTGGTACATGCCAGGATTTGAACTGGGGACCAGTTGGTCAATAGGGCGGTTTATCCACTGGGCTATCACTGAAATATCCTTATCCATATTAGGATAATAACAGGAAACACTTCGTCTCATGAATATCGTATAATGATCAAGTTTTGGACTCAAAAGTTCAAGCCATTAGGAGTGGTGTGGCGCCAAGGAAATTATGTTAATAAGGTTGGTCTAGACGACGCTCGGAAAGAAGCTTGTAATAATAAATCGGACACGCAGGTTAAGCAACATATACCGCAGCCTTTCTATCGATGGGTTTACTTCCAAATTCTATGCTTCATAGGGTAAGGTAATGTGTCATCGCACCTAAATAACAACTCCTATAGATTGAATTAAACAATTTTTAACGGAAGTATCGCGTATTTTATTTATTTTGTTGAACCTGACGTTTCACTCCTATAGAGGTGGCATCGCGCAAGAAATACTTAATCGTGAAATTTGATCTAACCGGCTTTGTGCGCTTCCACCACCAGTTAGTTCAGGCGAACTAACGCCGGCCGGCACCCACCCACTGTCGTTAGTAGTCGCATCATGCCGTCGCTGCCATGGCTGCTCCGGTACTCTCTGCCTCGGCTGCTGCCTGCTGCCTCCACGAGGCATTCTCGGGCGCTGTAGATGTTGGTCGTTAGAATAACATACCAGCGAGACTCGACAGCGCCTCGTGGAGGAACAACATGTCTAGACACGACCGGAGCGGTCATAGCAGCAACGGTGGCAAGTGCATGAGGTTTCTGATCCAGATGGCGGGCAATCACGCTACTTATTTCTATCCCTAATTGTTTTGAGATGTGAAGTGAATACTTGATTATAATGTAAAACCTATGAGTGCTTTCAATACAAGTATCATCGGGGCTAACACAGCAATTCAGGAACCACAATCTTTTGATGAGCCGGTGGCGAAGTGGTTAATAACGACTAACTACTACTTTGACTAATTACTACTACTCATGGTTTCGATTTCCACACAGAACAAACATTTGTGTGCATTAACATGTCTGTATTGCCCTGCGTGTTTTCAAAGCAGCCTGACGGCACAAGTACTTCACCTCATCAAAAATTGCAGTCAAACGACAACTCCCAAGAAGGTCATTATAATAATAATAAATAAATAAATATTGTCGGACAAATTACACAGCGCCATCTAGCCCCAAAGTAAGCGAAGCTTTTTGTTATGGGTACTAGATAACCGATAAACATACGTAAATCCTTTTTTTTTGTAATTACATACTTATTATACATAGATAATACCCAGCCCAAGGCAAACAGACATGTTCGTCCACACAAATGTTTGTACTGTGTGGGAATCGAACCCACGAGCTTTGGTGTGAAAGTAGCGTAACAGCGTGTTCCACCACTGCGCCACCGAGCTCGTCGTCATTGCATTCCTGCGAGTGAATGGGATTATCAGTCAGCTCCTTAGCAAATGTGGTGTTGCTTGCTCTCCTAAGAAGCGGAAGTGGCAATACTTCCTGTATTGTAAGCGTTCATAGCCTACAGTAATAACTTTAAAACTTACATCAGGTGGTCCGTATGCTTGTATGCCTCCCGTTTTATAATTGACGAGCTCGGTGGCTCAGTCGTGAATGACGCGACTTTGACACCAACGCTCGTAGGTACGATACACGACACAAGTCAAACATTTGCGTGCATGAACATGTCTGTTTGTCTTGGTCTGGATGTTTTAAAAGAGGTAGCGCGCATCAAAGCAGCCCGTCTGGGGAAGTACCTCCACCTAACAGAAAACCGCAGCCAAATAAGAACTCCTTAGAAGGTTGTCGTGTTCCTGCGTGTGAGAGAGGTCACAAGTAAGCTCCTAAGGAGTTGCTGTGTAAGCAGAAGAGGAGGCATCGCGCGAGTGATACTTAATTACAAGCGTTAATAGGCTACGGTAACTGCTTTACATACGGCGGGCCGTATGTTTGTATCCTCCCGACGTTCTATATAAAACCAGTTAAGAATGCGCAAGCTTGTATTGCCAGAGGAACACCTGGCTTGTCAATTAGGTATGTAACAATAAAAATTTTTTTTTTTGTTAAGTTGTCGGCCATTTTGACCATGTTCCTTAAGAGATAGGAACGGTGTTCCTGAACATTCCTATTCTACTTTTTTTAAGCTGAACAGACAAACACACAGACAAACGCACAGACAAACATATAGATTTCATATAGGAACGGTGTTCCTGAAAAAACGAGTGTGCTTTAGACCACACGACTGAAGTAAAACTTCTTTAGCTCCATAGTGTGATACAGACAATAGGCCTGCACTGTGTCTTACATTATACGAAACTTAACTCGCTATGAGAGAAAGAAAATGTGTGCTCGTACCTCTTTCTCTTGCCCCTACAGTAATACATGAAACGTACCTAACTGTCTCTCTATCTTTCTTTCACTAACTTATATCTCCCTCTCAACTTCCGTTCGCCTCGCCCGATCACACTTTTCGTAACGCTCTCGTCACGCGTTCACCAACTTACTCCCCAAGTCAAGCGTGCGTAAAGAAATTTTACTTCAAAAACTAAGTTGGTGAGATTAGAAACATTCAAATATCCAACTTTCCAAAGCAGTGGTTACACACAATATTCTACTTTTGCGTTGTACATATATCTGTTTCGTGATCGATTCTTCCTCTTTGTAGCAGGATCCAGTCTATTACTGGCCTGATAGAAGCAGGAATAGATTGCGTGTGCCAGTACATCGGCTTGCTAAGACTAATAGACCTATTGTTGGAAATTGTATTCGATTCTATAATAAATTACCTGAACCAGCTCTGTCCTTGCCTGAAAATGTGTTCAAAAGCTACGTCAAAAATTCTCTATGTAGGAAGGATTTGTGTGTTTTTGTTTGTAGAACTTTACTGCATAAATGTTACGTTCGTAAAATATAAGAATTTGATTTGCTAATTAGGGTTTATTCCTTCGAGGTATCTCTTTCAGCCAAACATTGACACTCAGTTCCTGACTGGAATAATGTATGACGGGCGTAAATGGATTATTGTAGAATCGATGAACATTTCGACTGAGAGATGTCAACAAAGGAGAGCAACCAGCGGAGCAGTGGATCCGCAAAGAGATACCTACTTTTTGGTAAGAGCGGCAACGGTGCATAGGAAGAGAGATATCTTCTGATCTTACTCCTCATATTTTTCTAACTGCATATGCGGTCGGAAAGATATTTCAGACAGTCTACAAAATAAACATAAAAACTATTAAAATACTGTTATTTTATTTATAAACATGTCAGTCATGGCGTCACGCCATTGAAATCGATTGAGTATATAACAGTAATTTAAAATCTACACATTGACAAGGGGTCTGTAACTCCACCCCAAATGTAAACCCGGCACGGAAACAAAAATTACTACTTTATTTTTAAAACCACAGTCGCGAACGCGACAGCCGAGCGGCGCCTGAGCAGGCGTTTTTCGAAATTTGAATTTGAAATTGGTTCGTAATGGCGTCCCTGGCGGCCATCATTAAAAATAGATCATAGACTAAAATTATTTTTCGGATAATTTTAAGTCGTTTAATGTTTCTTGGTAATCTGTTGTTTTTTTTTTTGCGTAATTATTACATTTTTTTGGAAAAGACTAATATTAAATATATATTGTGTTATGGTTTAGGTCATACAGTGAAGAAACATGAGTAATAGGTACTACTTCAGATTCACTCACATTCCGAAAAACGTATAAGTATTGTAAGTATTGTCACAGGAGTATGGAAGTATCATATAAATAACAGTTCTTCACCGCACTTCAATTAGATATCACATCCCTAACGACAAAATTGCCGACTTTTAACACTGGCATATGTATCGACTTATTCTGTGTAATTAGACTTCCATATACAAATTAATTTTATAATAAAACTGGCGCATTTCTTTAAAAATGTGTCATTCGTTTTCCCGTCGTTAAATTTATTCATTGATGTCTATGTTTCTATATTCATCACAAAAAGGACTTACGCGACATTGGTTTGACACTGCGATAAACAAAAGATAGTGTATTTACCTGGGACCTTTAGACAATTTTAAACAATGGAATGTCCATGTCTAATTGTAACTTAAAAACTAGTGGTTCTACATGGAACCCCTTTGGGGCACAACAATTGGTTTTAATTTAAATACTTAGTTTATATTAGTCGAATTAGGTATAAAATAAAAATATAATTGCAAATATAAAGTCAAAGTGAGTAATAAAAAAATCATACTAAGTCAACAATAAAAATAATAATTAAAATAAAAAGTCACAAACATAATGTCAAAATATAAAAATTAAAATAAGTCGAAAATTGGATCATAAAATAAAAAGTGGTACATTAATAAGTCAAAAACTAACGTTTTCTAATAAATTCTTCCAGTCTATAGAAACTTTCTTTAATAAGATATTCTTTTATTTTCATTATAAATGCTTTTTATGAATTTCGGCCTAAGGAGAGGTAGGTATCAAAACAGCCCGACTGGGGAAGTACCTCCACCTCACAGAAAACCGCAGCCAAATAACAACTCCCTGGTGGGTTGTTGCGTTCCTGCGTGTGAGTGAGGTCACCAGTAAGCTCCCAAGGAGTTGCTGTGTAAGCAGCAGAGGAGGCATCGCGCGAGTGATGCTTAATATATCGCAAGCGTTAATAGGCTACGGTACCCGCTTTACATCAGGTGGGCCGTATGCTTGCATGCCTCCCGACGTAGTATATAAAAAAAAAGCTTCGACGGGATTCTTAGCAACGGGCTCGTTAGACATAAATCAATGGCAATGAATCAATTGAAAGAGATTTATCTTAAACAATACTGATTCATTAATGACAAATTATAATAATGTAATATATAAATAAATGACAAAATAAAAGCTATGAACTCGCTGAGCAACAACAACAATAAAATCACAACGATGCTTGACTTAACTTGTTGAATAGGCACTCAAATTAGGGGATTAGGAATCAGATTCTCACTTATGATGAGAAATGAATACATCAAAAGAGACTGTTATCTAAAGAGGAAGGACCTTAAGTGACGTCGTGCTCTGCCTTCTTCTTCTCCATTCTATTTGTAGGGTTCCGTACCAGAAGGGAAAAACGGAACCCTTATAGGATCACTTTGTTGTCCGTCTGTCTAACAGTAACTACAGAATCAAACCATTTTCACCACTATTTCTCACTGCGTCATCAAATTGCTCTTGAAATCATGTTTGGGGTATAAATATAATTGCAAATCGATTTGAGAGCTTGCATTTTGACCCTTTTTAAGGTTCCGTAACACAAAAAAATGGTAGGTACTCTAATAGCGCATATTTTGACACTCGCGAGGGAATCAAAACCCATAGGGTAGGTACTTCCCGTTAACCTAGAATCATAAAATTTGGTAAGAAGCAAGGTCATATAGCTCAAGTAAAGGAAATAATCCGAAAACCGTAATAGTTGTCACAAAAAAAATATTGCGAAAATATTTATTTTTTACGGAACCCTCAGTGCGTGTGTCGGACTAGCACTTACCGGTTTTTTTTTATAAAAGTGGGCCATAGAGCAAGAGATCTAAATATCTGTCGGGGGAAATACCCACGTTATCGCCAAATAATTAACTAATAACCATTCATATTTTCATATGATATTATGATCACAAAAGTCTTTTGTCTTTGTCGAGCCCTATGGCGGTGTGACAAACAATACCACTTTAACATAAAACTCGTGGGTTCAATTCTCACACAATACAAATTTGTGTAGGTACTTCTTCTTTTTAGCGTTATGTCGTTTCCCAATGCTCTAGGATGTGCGGGGTCCGCCACCTAAGCCTAAGGATTTGGCGAAGATACTGATTTTTACATGGAACGACTGCCGTCAGAGCTCCACATCCCAGAGGGAAAATCAGATCGTTCTTAGATAACCCGCATGAGACTTGGCGTGAAGTTGTAGATAGATAGATTCTTAGATAACGTCACACGTCTTTCGAAATATAATTTCTTGGACGTCAGGGTTTCCTCACGACGTTTTCTTTCACCGCCGAGCAAGTTATAATTACAAATATGTACATAAATTCGTGTTTTCGAATTATTCGTATATTCGAACCGGGGACCAGTTGGCCACAAGGCTGGTTAAGGCCTTTATCCACTAGGCTAACACTACTCTAAAAAAACCTTATCTATTGCTTGGATATTATCTCGAGTAACTTGGTTATTTTTATCCCCGAGGAGAAAGGCAAAGGGATCTAGCCCATACAGCCAAGTCTTCTGTTTAGAACCATTTGAAAATCTTAATTCTATGTTCCAGCTTCAGGAGCTGTGCTGAAAAAATACTTGGGAGGGTACCCAGACCCAACCAACCCAGTTTAAATACCACCCGTAAAACGATAGTGATTTTTACAAGGTTTTCTTGATTATTATAAATTCACGTCTTCCAAAAAGTGCATGAACGTGTTTGTATAATTTCACTAACATTTGTGTTACAAAATACTATCGAAATTGTCACATAAAACAAATTTTATACTGAATTGTTAAAATTTCAAGTATAACAACAATGTCACTCGTCAAAAGCGCGGGAAGAAGTCTCGCGTAACTTGGTATTACTAAGTTACAAGTGATAATAACGATGTGAACCGCTAATGCGCTGTACTCGGTGTTGCCATCGCACATAATTTCAACCACAATACTCTGTGGTAGCGATCTGCACAGAATATTAAAACTTATACTACACGATACACCATCTGAACTGCAAACACTGGTCACAACGACGAATGTATCGAGAAAGGCTTACTACTGAATGCGAAGAAAACAAAGATAATGGTATTTGAAAGAGAAGAATCCAGAACTAATGTACCTAAGGATTACGGTTGATGATCTATTATTATTTCAATCGCTCCACATTTAGCTACAATTTTCAATTGTTGTGTGGCATCTGGTGTATTTCCTGACTTGATGAAACATAGTAAAATCATTCCATTATTTAAATCTGGTGATAGTTCGGACCCTTCGAATTTTCGACCTGTTTCCATACTGCCCATTCTCAGTAAAATTTTTGAAAAACTAATGCTTAGCCAGTTGCTCAGACATTTTAATACACATAATTTGCTTCATAGGAGACAGTTTGGATTTACGAGAGGTTGTTCAACTATAGACGCAGGGATTCATTTGCTTAAAAGTATATTCGCGGCATGGGAAGGCTCGCAAGATGCCTTGGGAATTTTCTGTGATCTGTCTAAAGCGTTTGACTGCGTGCACCATGACACTCTTGTCAGAAAATTACACCACTACGGTATCAGGAACAAGGCTCTCGAACTTCTGTCTTCTTATCTGGGCAATAGGATACAGAAGGTCGATGTTAATGGTAAAAGATCTTCGGGGTCCCCTGTAGTCATGGGAGTCCCACAGGGGTCAATTCTAGGTCCATTCTTATTTTTAGTATATATAAATGACTTACCTTATTATGTAAAGGATAAACATGAGATTGTATTGTTTGCGGATGATACCTCTTTGACATTCAAAATTAATAGACAGTTAGGTAATTATGACGAAGTTAACGATGCTCTCTCTAAAGTTATGCATTGGTTTAATGTTAATAATCTGGTTTTAAATGATAAAAAGACTAAAGTAATTAAGTTCTCAACACCTAATGTAAGACAGGTGACTACCAATGTACATGTTAATGGAACTAATTTAGCCCCTGTGGAGACAACTGTGTTCTTGGGTATAACAATTGACTCCAAACTAAAATGGGGCCCACAAATTGAAAAATTATCAGGAAAACTAAGTTCTGCAGCCTATGCAGTGAAAACTATTAGACGGCTCACTGATGTTGATACGGCTAGAATAGTTTATTTCAGCTACTTTCATAGTATTATGTCATACGGAATTCTTCTTTGGGGTCACTCCGCGGACATTAACACCATCTTTTTATTGCAAAAGAGAGCCATAAGAGCTATCTACAAACTTGGTCCCCGTGAGAGCCTTAGAGAAAAATTCAAAGAAATAAATATTCTAACAGTCGCATCGCAATATATCTATGAAAATCTTTTGTATATCCATAAAAACATAGACTCATTTTGTAAAAAGAGTGATACTCATAACATAAATACTAGATATAAGCATAATCTTGTGTTACATGCAAGCCGTCTCCACAAAATAAGTAATTCTTTTATGGGGCAATGTATACGGTTCTATAACAAACTTCCCAGCAATATAAGAGAATTGTCAATAAACAAGTTTAAAAGTACTATTAAAGCCAAATTGTGTAGCAGGGCATATTATAAAGTATCTGACTATATTAATGATAAAAATGCCTGGGATTGAGTCGATCCAATTATAATGTAATTAATAAATTATGTAAATTTGTTTGGATACCAAAAGAGGGATGCCTGAGTTTTTTGGCAGTATTTTTATCAGTGCTCACCTAGTCATGAACTGCACGGTAGGGAAAAAAGTTGTGACGATTCCAAACAAATGTAGCCATTTTTACGGAATAAAAAGATTTTGACTTTGACTTTGATGAAGTGTTGGAACAAGCGGATGAGATTGTATATCTTGGATGCGCTTTCAGCAGGGATGGAAGGAACACCGCAGATGTGGAAAGACGAGTGAGTGCTGGGAATAGTGTGAATGGAGCGTTGGGAAAACTTCTTAGCAGTAAAAACCTGAGCCAGAAGGCACATCTCGCTATACACAATGCAGTGCTGGTCCCAACACTAACTTATGGAAGCGAGAGCTGGGTATGGCAGAAAGAGCATGAAAGTAGAATAAACGCGGTCGAAATGCGAGCGCTGCGCAAAATTTGTGGCGTAAGGCTTGTAGACTTTATTCGCAATGATGATGTTAGAAACAGAGTTGGTCTGAAAGAGAGCGTCGGTGTTGAAATAAGAAGGGGCATGATCCGTTAGTTCGGACACGTAGAAAGAATGCGGAATGAAAGAATGACGAAGCATATATACAATGCAATAGTGGAAGGATGTAGCAGCCGAGGAAGGCCAAGACTTACCTACCGTGATCAAATCGGCCGTGTTCTATCAGAAGGTGATGTCAGGAGCCCTAGAAACCGGTGAGCGTGCATGAGAAGAGCAATTAATGTTATTGAAGCTAGTGAGGTGTGCAAGGATCGAGTCACGTGGCGCTCAGTTCTCTCTGCCTACCCTACAAGGGTTATAGTATATATATAGAAGTAATAATACACGAGAGTCTATACTAAAATTATAACCTTCGACATTTTTTTTTATACAACGTCGGGAGTCATACAAGCATACAGCCCACCTGATGAAAAGTGGTTACCGTAGCCTATGAACGCATGCAATACGTTAAGTATCACTAGCGCGATGCCTCCTCTGCTGCAAACACAGCAACTCCTTAGAAGCTTACTGGTGACCTCACTCATACGCAGGAACACAACAACCCTTTAGGGAGTTGTTATTTGGCTGCGGTTAAAATACGACACAACAAATGTTTTCATACCGAGATATATATAGTCTAAGACGAAACAAATTTTACATGCAATTTGATCTATCCTGATTTGTGTGCTTCCGCCACTAATTAGTTCATGCGAACTAGCGCTGGCACCCACCACTACCGTTACATCTCGCCGCCATAGCCGCTCCGGTAGTCTCTACCTCGGCTGCTGCGGTCGTCCTCGCGATTGTCCGCCATCTGGAACAGAAACCGCTTGCACCCGCCACCGTCGCTGCCGTTGATGGTAAACAGTCCCCGTAGCCTGTGGACATTTGCAACACCAGGGGTGTCACTCGCGCGTTATCGACACTAAAATTTATCTGTTTATACATTCATAATAGCGTTCGAAACTTTCAGTCACATGAATTTGCATATTTGTTTGTACTCGTATATCAACTTTTTCCAAAATTATTTATTCATAGGATCGTAGGGTACCTTGCGGAGCTTACGGTATATTAAGTATCACTCGCGCGGTGCCTCCTCTGCTGCTTACACAGCAACTGCTTGGGAGCTTACTGGTGACCTCACTCACACGCAGGATCACGACAACCCTCTAGGGAGTTGTTATTTAGCTGCGGTTTTCTTTGAGGTGGACTGGTGGTGGTGTACTTCCTCAGACGGGCTGCTTTGATGCGCCCTACCTCTCTTTAAACACCCAGACCAAGACAAACAGACATGTTCATGCACACAAATGTTTGCCTTGTCTAGGAATCCAAACCACGAGCGTTGGTGTCAAAGTAGCGTCAATCACACTGCTTTGATGTGCCCTACCTCTCTTAAACAGCTTGTAGGTTCGACCCCCACATAAGACAAACATTTATGTTCGGGACAGGCCCACATCTCATTCCCACCACTGTATCTCCTGTGTAGCCAGAATTAACAGCGGCGACCACCAAAAAGGCAATGAACAATGAAGTCCATTGCTGTCCCGGGGATTAAACTACAGCTGCGTTGGAACTCACAACGAATTTAATCAGAAGAAATTTGTAGGAGTAGGAAGTTTTGGAATCAACTTTCCCTCTTGGCAAAGTGAGAGACAGCAATATGACAAAAGGCATTTAAAACCCTCAAAGAGATGGCTAGTCAACATTTATGTTCATGAACATGTCTGTTCGTCTTAGGTACTTAGGTAGCCCGACCTCACAGAAAACCGCAGTCAAATAACAACTCCTTGGACGGTTGTCGTGTTCCTGCATGTGAGTGAAGTCACCAGTAACCTCCTAAATAGTTGCTGTATTAAAGTCAAAGTCAAAATCTTTTTATTCCGTAAAAATGGCTACATTTGTTTGGTTATTATGAGCAGGGTATGCAACGCGCGAAGGATAATTCATGTTCTGCAATCGTTCTTAGGCTACGGTAACTAGTTTACAACAGGAGGGTCGTATGTCTCTCAATGTTGTACAAAACTGAACTCTTGCTTTAAATCGGTAGTACTCTTAGTATAGTCTTATGGCGCTTGATGTACACTGTCTACCCTGCAAGGTATCTGGCGTGAAGATGTACACAGGTATATGTAAAGCCAAAAATATGAAATAATGCGTATAAATTATTCGCTGTAAGTTTATACAGAATTTCTTAATTCTTTAAGATTGTAATTGTGTATAACTGTACACACGATGGTAGATCAAACTGCACAAAACCATTTAAATCTGACTCTTAGTGCAACGACATAAGATACACAGCTATATGTCTTGAGCTATCGCGGTTTGTACTCCTTCTGGTAACCCAATACACCCCAATCTATTAATACGAAACAAAACAAAATCATCCTCTTTTTATCTAGCTTCACTTGTATGCGAGTTAAAAAGATCCACGTCCGAACCCCACAACAGTTCACGACCGAATGACCACGTACAATAGTATTTTGATTCGCGAAATGTGCGAATACCCTCTTTCTCCGGGCAATTTCACATCGGACAATAAGCAAATTGGTCCTTTGTGCATATAGATGGTTATAAGACAATTTTATCGTTCAAACTAGTGGAAATTCTCAGCTTGTTACGTCTCTTGTTGCGTTTGAACCTTTTTTATTGACTAGTATTGTTTTTTAGACTTGACTTGGCAGTTTGGAATGCATTACTTTTGCAATAGGTACATAATTTATAACGGCTTTTTGCAGTATTTTGTCTTAGAGTGTAAATTTCGAAATAATAAATAAATATTGTCGGACAAATTACACAGCGCCACCTAGCCCCAAAGTAAGCGAAGCTTGTGTTATGGGTACCTACTAGACAACTGATGAACATACGTAAATACATTTTTTTTTAAATACATACTAATTATATATAGAAAATACCCAGACCAAGACAAACAGACATGTTCATGCACACAAATGTTTGTCCTGTGTGGGAATCGAACCCACGAGCGTTGGTATCAAAGTAACGTAACAGCGCGTTTCACCACTGCGCCACCGAGCTCGTCAGATAATGCTAAATTAAAAAAGAAAATATTTATGTATCAGTGACCAGTGACAGCCCAGTAAATAAGAAACCGACTTATTAACCAAACAGTCCCCGGTTTGAATCCTGACGGGGGTATGTATACCACTAAATTTGGGTCTTCGTATAACGCTAGGAAGAGGAAGAAGTCTCAGTTAATTAAATAATTAAACTTAATTAAATAGTTAAGTTGGAGAGGCGGAACACGTGTCGCAGCGACGACCAGGCCAGTCGTGGTAACGACGGTGGCGGGGGCATGCGATTTCTGTTCCAGATGGCGGACGACCGCAGCAGCCGAGGCAGAGACTACCGGAGCAGCCCTGGCAGCGACGGCATGTTGCGTCTACTAACGGTAGTGGGTGGGTGCCGGCCGACGCTAGGCCACATGAACGAATTGGCAGCGGAAGCACACAAAGCAGGTTAGATCAAATTGCATGTGAATACTTAATTATCCCGTTTCCTAATATCATTAGAATCGGCGGGGTCCGCTACCTAAGCCTAAAGATTTGGCGAAGATACGGATTTTGACATGGAGCGACTGCCGTCCGACGTCCACAACCCAGAGGAAAAACCAGACCTTTCTTTTGCTAGGTTACACGACTTTCGAATTATAATTTCTTAGACGCGCGGGTTTCCTCCCGATGTTTTCAATTACCGCCGAGCAGGTGATAATTATAAATATATACATAAATCCGAAATACGAATTTAATGGTACTATGCCAGGATTCGAACCGGGGAACTGTTGCTCAATATGCCGGATTTCTGATAAACTGGGCTATCACTGCTCAAAGACTGAGAATTTACCAATATGTACATTAAATATTAATAAATAAGTTGACGACATGCACTATTACGCCTTCGTTGCCATCTATAAGCATACTATTATCTATTTTAGCGACCCAAGCCAGCCTTTTCAACTGTTCTTCAGCACTTCTTCTCCCATGCCAAGCATGCGCGAACCTGCGGAAAGCCGCGAAATTCGCCGCCGACGACACGATATCGGTGTGGCACACCGGACCCAATTCTGGCCCGTGGCGCACAATCCTATCCATCATCACACAACGCAGATCATCGTACCTGGGACAGGGACCACACTATGCGGTCTCTGTCATCCTCATTCCCCCCGCATTCACACATACTCGATACATGCAATATAAGAGAATTGTCAATAAACAAATTTAAAACTATTGTTAAAGCCAAGTTGTGTAGCAGGGCATATTATAAAGTATCTGACTATATTAATGATAAAAATGCCTGGGATTGAGTCGATCCAATTATAATGTAATTAATAAATTATGTAAATTTGTTTGGACACCAAAAGAGGGATGCCTGAGTTTTTTGGCAGTATTTTTATCAGTGCTCACCTAGTCATGAACTGCACGGTAGGGAAAAAATTGTGACGATTCCAAACAAATGTAGCCATTTTTACGGAATAAAAAGATTTTGACTTTGACTTTGACATGCCTACCCAGTTCATGCAGTCTCTTACGAAAATGGTATATTTCGTAGTCCCAGGAGCATCTGTGAAACTTGGTAATCAGGCACGACCCAGGTAGCCCTGAGCCGGGACTCCACATCCGGGAAGAAACGATGGAATTCCCGAACCGCAGCGGCCCAAATATCGCGTCTCCGTCGGCTCAACTACTCACCAACCGCGGTCTTACGCGCCCCGTTAGGGTGAGCAGCACGGACTACCTCCAGATCTGCAGGGAGGACTCCAGGCAGGTCAGCCGTACTGGCGGATCTGTATGCCTTAGTCAGAAGAATTAGTGCCTATCTCTGACACCAAGACAAACAGACATGTTCATGCACATTGAAAAGAGGAAGATTATTACTTCATATATTTCCACAAACTTCTCTGGGCGCATCAAAGCTGTGCAAGTACCTCCACCTCATAGATAACCGCAGTCAAATAACAACTCTCTTGAAGGTTGTTGTGTTCCAGCGTGCGAGCGAGGTCACCAGTAAACTCCTCAGGAGTTGCTGTGGTAGCAGCGGAGGTGACATCTCGCGAGTGATACTTAATGTATTGCAAGCATTTATAGGGTACGGTGACCGCTTTCCAATACGTGGGCCGTTTGCTTGTAGGTACCTATGCCTCCCGAAGTTAGGTGCATAAAAAACTTAATTTAATGTTGCAAAGTTACCAATGACGGACTTCTTCCCGCGCTTTTGACGAGTGACATTGTTCTTATATTTGAAATTTTTACAATTTTACAGTGTAAAATTAGTTTTATGTGACAATTTCGATAGTGTTTTGTAACATAAGTGCTAGTGCAATTATACAACAATGAAAAAACTCAAATATAACATGTTTATGCACTTTTTGGAAGACGTGAATATGTTCATCAAGAAAACCTTGTAAAATTCCTATCGTTTTACGGGTGGTATTTAAACTGGGTTGATTGGGACGAAGTACCCTTCCCAAGTATTTTTTGAGCACAGTTCCTGAAGCTGGAACATAGAATTAAGATTTTCAAATGGTTCTAAACTGATGACGTGGCTGTACGGGCTAGATCCCTTTGCCTTTCCCCTCGGGGATAAAAAGAACCAAAAAAAAAGTTACCAATGACGTAGGTCACACGTCATTTAACACTTCTGTCACCGCTACACAAATGTCAAAACAATTTATCAAAATACGATTACCCAGCAGTGAAAGCACAGTTGGCTGGAAGAGATCTCTTACAGAGTTAAGTCCGCCTTTGTACGTACTAAACATTTGTAACTGTAGGTACCTATATGTTATGTATATTTGTGCAATAAAGAGATTACAACAACAACAGCTGCACTCAAGGTTTTTTTAACAGAATAGCGAGTCATTTACTGCACCGCGTCTGTCAGATCGCTTAACGGAATACGTCAAAACGTAGATCCTACAGTCAAAACGTAGGTACGCAATTTGATGCACGCCGCGCTGCAATGCAGTTGCGGTTATTTAGTGGAATTGGGACAACTGTTGCTTCTGCCTACCCGCAAGGGACTTGGGATGAAGATATGCCGAACACCTAACCGTCATCCTATGCGATCTTGGCTGTGGGACCTCCATCTTATAAGATAGGTATAAGGCGCCATTAAATCAGTATCGCAACAGCTCCACCTCACAGAAAACCGCAGCCAAATAACAACTCTTAAGGGTTGTTGAGTTCCTGTGAATGAGGTCATCAATAAGCTTCTAAGGACTTGCCGTGTTGCCAGCAAAGGTGACAGAGGTGATATTTAATGTATTACAAGCGTACATAAGGAGGGCCGTATGCTTGTATGTTTCCCGACGTTCTAAAACAAAACCTCCAGAAAAGATGGTTCCCAAAATAATCCTGAGCAGCAGAACCACTATACATCAGACAGGCCGCTCGCTTGTTTAACATCCGTCGTAGTATAAAAACTAGAACATAATAAAACATCATAAAAAAATGTATGTAGATTCAAACCTGTGACCTCCCGCCTTGACACAGCAATGCCATAAACATCTGAGTGACAAAAATACAAGCTTGTAATCCAATATTGCTTGGTCTCCCCTGCCTCCCAAAACTCCTAATAAAATCCTAACAATGCGAGTGACTTCATCAACCATTATGGATCTACTCAAAATGGATTCATACACGCTTCATAAAGTTTAATTCGAAACTACAACCAGCATTTCTATCTCTCTCATTCCCATATAAAACACAATGACGGAAAAGAGATAGCCGAAGAGGGTCGTATTGCATATCATTATAACTCGTTTGGAATAGAACAAAGCGGAATCGCGCTATCTCGTTTACTCACTGGAGGAATATACGTTTATAGAAGGAGATAGCTGTATATGGAAATATGATATGGACTCAGAATACAGAAGATATGGGTTATGAAAATGGTTGAATGAGTTTACATAAGCCTTGGTAGGTTTTATTTTGTGTCGTACTTGTATTCAAGATTGTTAATTTGTTAAATAATTTGCAATTAATGTTAAATAATATGCTTATTCGATTTTCGGTGAAGGAAAACATCATGAGGAAACCCGTACGCTCAAGAAATTAGATATAAAACCTATTTCAAAAGACCTGTGACCTATCCTATATGTGAAATCTAAGAAAGATCTGGTTTTCTTTCCGGTTCTGAAGGTCAATCCTAATGGATTAGGAAATGGGGTAACGCTAGGAAGTGAAGATGCTTACTTGATTGCGCGTGTGATTCTAACCGAACACACAGGTTAAGCAATGTCGATCGCGGCCTGTTTAAGGATGAACGTTTCTAACCCTAGCTTCTCCTAGCTAAGTCAGTGGCTCAGGGCGGCTTGAAAACACTGGCCTCCGCCAATCCGCAGTTGAGCAGCGTGGTGGAGTAAGCTCTAAACCCCTTATCCCTGCAGTGGAATGAGTTAGCGTGTAGATTTGTGTGTACTATGTTTACAATATCTTTATTGAATAAATATAACTTTATTTGTACCACCCCAGTGGTTGAGTGGTTAGCAATGCTTCAACACCAATGCCTGTCGGTTCGATTCTCTCACGGGACCAACTTATGTGTGTACGAGTATGTCCGGTGTTCTTGCCTTTTTAAGAGGTAAAGCGTAAAGGTGTCCGACTGGGGAATACCTCCACGTCACAGCCAAATAACACTCTGGTTTGAATCATAAGAAAGTCATTCAAATCGATTTTTTTAAATACACCGTCGGGGGCATTCAAGCCTACGGTCCACCTGATGTGAAACAGTTACCGTAGACTATTAACGCTTTTAATATATTAAGTAGGTAGGTGCCTATCACTCGCGCGAAGTCTCCTCTGCTGCTTACACACAACTCCTTAGGAGCTTACTGGTGACCTCACTCACACGCAGGAACACAACAACCCTCTAGGGAGTTGTTATTTTGGCTGCGGTTTTCTGTGAGGTGGAGGTACTTCCCCGGACGGGCTGCTTTGATGCGCTCTACCTCTGTTAAAACGTCCAGACAAAGACAAACAGACGTATTCATGCACACAAATGTTTGCCTTGTGTGGGAATCGAACCCTCGAGCGTTGGTATCAAAGTTGCGTCATTCACGACTGAGCCACCGAGCTCGTCTAGCTCATCATGCCTTGGATAGTTGCGATTTTTCGTAGGGGTCTCTAGTTTATTGAAAACTAAACATAGGCTATGTTACTCGCTGATAAGGTAGTTTCCTATAGGTATGTGAAAGAATTTTTTAAACCGGCTAAATATTTCTTGAGTTTATCCAATAAACAAACGCCAAAACATGCGTGCGTGTATAGGGCGGCACCTACCGATATCTTCAGTCACTCTTGCCTAATACACTTTCGTAACTCTTTTGTCATTCATTCTTCCAACACAATAGATAAAATTTGACGTGATGCCAAATCAAAAGCACCCAAAACCTAAGAGCATGCGAGAAGAGGTTGGTGAGTGTGGAAGAGGCGAGAGAGGTATGTTTGAATCGGCGCGTTCTATAGTCTCTGCCTACCGCAATGGAAGACAGGCGTGATGATATGTATGTACTTATACAAAAAGAAATCTCTCTTTGTAATATTGGTTTAGATACACAAGAATTCCTCGTCTAAAGCCATATTATTTCGAGTTATTCTTCTTACGGTTACTGTGATACTGATTTGTGAATGAAGCAACTTGACGACAGTTGCTTCATTGCTCGTGAATGAAGCAACTTGACGACAGTTGCTTCACTGCTCGTGAATGAAGCAACTTGACGACAGTTGCTTCACTGCTCGTGAATGAAGCAACTTGCCGGTAGTTCAGTCACATATCGTCCTGCATCTTGTGATTCATACCAGTTCAGATGTCACGTACACTTTAATTGCAATGTAACCCCATCTTCTTGTGAGTTGAGCAGTTAATTGAATTTATATGCAATTTGGTCTAACCTGCTTTGTGTGCTACCGCTTCCGGGCTTCGGCCGGCGCTAGGCCGCATGAAGTAATTGGTGGCGGAAGCACACAAAGCAGGTTAGATCAAATTGCATGTATATTTGACTTTCGCAAAATAACACCTGAATCTATTAACAATTGATTATGTTATTTTGGCATTGTATGAACAATATAATTATGTACCTACTGTGGTTGTGAATAAAGCTTTTAAAATTTTTTTTTAGTTGCTTCATTGCTCGGCGGCGAAGGAAAACATCGTGAGGAAACCCACCCGTCAAAGCTTATATATACCTAATATATATAGAAATATTTAAAAAACGTATGCCTAACGTAAGAAAAATCAGATTTTCCTAAGAAAGGGTAAAAAAATCCCGTCTCATAATCCATTAGGATTGGCGGGGTCCGCTACCTAAGCCTAAGGATGTTGCAAAGATACTGATTTTACCTTGGAACGACTGCTGTCATACTTCCACAACCCGGAGGGAAAACCAGACCTTTCTTAGGTTAGGTTTTTTTTTTTTTCTTTTTTAAGTTTTCTTACACCCCTGCCGTGGGCAAGGCACTTTTTGCACAATATAATAATTTAATTCTCTTTTTTTTTTGTATGTATATCTTCACGCCAGGACCCTTGCGGGGTAGGCAGAGAGAACCGAGCGCCATAAGACGCGGTATACATATTTTTTTTTGTTTTTAAAAAATCACTGTTCAATATAAATAAACACATTCATACATCACACTCTCTTTCATTTTCCACAAATCATTCTTACTTTCATCATCTTTCAGTTACATTTCCAAAAATTTTTGATTTGCCCGTTTTAGAACGCCGGTGAAATATCTTCATATGTCCAACTTCCCTACCCGTACTGCATCAGTCTCTTAGGTTAGGTTACACGTCTTTAGAAATATAATTTCTTGGACGTGCGGGTTTCCTCACGTTCCTTCACCGCCGAGCTAGTGATAAATACAAATATGTACATAAATCACCGAAACACGAATTTAATCGTACACGCCAGGATTTGAATCAAAAACCATTGGTCAATTGTCCACTGGTCTATCAATGTCCATTATTTTCAGTTTATTAAATCTATTTATTTACAAGTTGTTATTGTGTATTGATATTATAAGGGTGCGCAATGAATCAAATAAAATCATTTTATTTGCAAAGAATAGGATTACAAGGTCTTAGATGTCAGATATGGATGGATACACTATTCTGCTAACATATAAATGCAAATTTTGAGTCAAGAAATTCTTGGACGCTATAGAAACACAAAGTTATTAACAATTGTCTAAGTTTGTTTGACATAAGTCTCGTAGGACCCATCTTGAAAGTTTCTGGTATTTTGTTATAAATTCTAAGGCACATATCGTAACAACCTTTACTAAATAACGATGATGTAGAACAAAATTCAAGTGCGAGTCTATGAAACAAGTAATCTGTGACGAAGCCAGTTTATTAGGTACTCATTGATGTAACAGACCAATGTGCAGGCGCACCGTGTCGCTGCCGTACAAATGTATACGTAGGTGTAGGCGAATAGCTACACATCAGTACCCTTATCATTACTTGTGTGACAGTCTATGATATACACAGCTATGCAGTGCTATAACTTACACTGAAAAAAATGTTTAGTTGGATTTCCCTGATTCCTAATAGAATTCACCAAAGCCGACGGTTGAACTGGGTCCTACCTTTGATTTAAGTTTATTTTACCAATCAACAAAGGAAAAAAGCAATCAATGAAGTACCAGTAAAAATAATAAAATTTATTATTTAGTATGATAAACTGTACCATATTATATGTACAATCCATTTATTAGCGGTAAATTATACATTTAAAATAGTGATAGCTACAAAATACTTTTGTATGAAGACCGACCGTAATATATTTGTAAATTTAACTACAAATTTTTGCATTAATTAACAAAGTTTACTAGTAAAATACCCTACCTTTGCTTCTTTGGTAAATTCAACTAATCTTTTTTTTCAGTGTAGTTAAAGGCAGGTCGCAACAGAGTAGCCCGACTGGGGAAGTACCTCCACCTCACAGAAAACCGCGACCAAATAAGAAACTCCCTAGAGGGTTGTTGTGTTCCTCCATATGAGTGAATTGACCTTAATACTTAATGTATTACCAGCGTTCATAGGCTACGGTGACCACTTCAGATCGGGTGGGCCGTATGCTTGCATGCCTCCCGACGTTGTATAAAAAAAAAATTTAAAAAAGGAAAAGATCTATCGATAATTTCGCTCTTCTCTTGATAAATCGATTTTCATTCGATATTGTAACAGTAACTCCAGAATCAAACCCTCACAGCCCTATTTCTCGTTGCGTTATCAAAGAGCTCTTGAAATCATGTCTGGGGTTTAAATATAATTGCCAATCGCGTTGAGAACTTGCATTTTGACCTTTTCAGAGTTCCGTACCTCAAAGGAAAAACGAATCCCTTGTAGGATCACCATTTTGCACGTGTGTCTGTCCGTCCGCCTGTCAAGTCAAGACGCTTTTCCTCAGGGGCGGGTAGAGCTATCAAGCTGAAATTAATATCGAATACTCTGGTCTGTAATCCCTTCGAGCAGTGAAAAAATCACACTTATAAATCAATGTAATTAAAAGATACGGCTGTTTATGCCTCGTTATGCGCATATTTTTGACGCTCGCAGGGGAATCAAAACCTATAGGGAAGTACCCTATAGGTTTTGATTGTATAGAATTATATATAATACCCGTTGATATAGAATCATGAAATTTGCAAGTAGCAATGTCATGTTGCACATGGAAAGGAAAAGTCCGAAAACCGTAAATTTGTACTTACAAAAAAACTTTTCTTTGCGAAAATATTTTTTTACGGAACCCTCGCGGAAAGTGGGACTCGCTCTTGTCGGCTTTTTATTTTATACAACGTCGGAAGGCATACGGAACACCAGATGTAAAGCAGTTACCATGCGCTATGACCGCTTGCAATATATTAAGTTATTATTCACGCGATGCCACCCCTGCTACCAACATAGCAATTTCTTAGGAGCTTACTGGTGACTCACTCGCAGGAACACAACAAAGCCCTGCCGGGAGTTGTTATTTGGATGCGGTTTTCTGTGAAACGAATATACTTCTCCGTCTCTTGCTCTTTAAGACGACCATAGATTTTTATATATTTTTTTTTAATGTTATCTTCTAGGTAAATTTAAACGAGTAAATCTTGTATATGTATATAAACTAGAACTGACTTCTTCTTCTTAACGTTACCCGTTTCCTAATCCATTAGGATTAGCGGTGTCTGCTACCTAAGCCTAAGGATTTGGCGAATATACAGATTTCAGACTTTTATTAGGTTAGGTCACACGTCATTCGAAATATAATTTTTTGGACCAATGGGAGACAAGCGTGTTAATATGTATGACTCTAGAGGGGACTAAGGGGTTCAAAATATGCGAATATATAAATATTCTGTTTACTGTATGTAAGGCATGCTCCGTTGGTTCGAAAGAATGCAGAATGAAATAATGACGAAACAGATATACTCGTACAATGCGAAAGTGGAAGGATGTAGGAGCCAAGGAATACCGAGACTAACCTACCATGACCAAATTGGTCGTGTTTCATCAGAAGGTGTTGTCAGGAGCCTTAGGAACCGGCGAGCGTGCATGAAAAGGGCTATCAAGGTTAGAAAAGCGAGTGAAGTGTGTAAGGACCGCGTCTTATGGCGCTCGGTTCTCTCTGCCTATCCCGCAAGAGACCTGGCGTGAAGCTATACATACATACAAAAAAAGACAGACAAAAAATGTGGATATTCGCAAGAAAACCAAAATGGCCGATGGCTTAACTTTTTAACTACAAAGAAAGTGGAAGTGGGCAGGTTACATCGCCAGGTATAACGACGACCGATGTACCATCAGGTTAGTAAAATGGACTGGCCCGCGAGGTATCCGAGGTTGTCTTTCTAACTACCCCGCAAGGGACCTGGCGTTAATATATACATATACAGTTTACTGTATAATTTATTCAGAACTGCCTGCACACTGTAAAGCGAGCTTTTTATAGCAAAATGTAAATTCCTGAATAGTACCTTGTCTGAAAGTTTGTACTTATGTACGGGCGCATTCACAAATTCAGTGAAATATAACTCTGAAACATCAACCGTCATACATAAAGAGGCAACTGAAAAATATATATTTTTTTTATACGACTAGATCGGCAAACAAGCATGCGGCCCACATCAGATGGCAAGCGGTCTCCGCAGCCTATTGACGCTCGCAACACCACGGTGATGTTACTTGCGCGCTGCCTATCTTGTGACCTAAGGCAGTTTCGTCACAGTACCCAGTAATTTGTCAGCCATATCTCACCCTTCAAACCGGAACACAGCTATATAAATATAGCTGCTTGGCGGTAGAAATAGGTGAGACAGAGGTACAGCCATGCAATTCTCTAAGCGACTCGTAATGGCTGTGTGCGTCGCTGTGATCACAGATGTCACAGCTTTGACATCGTCTACTGCGATCACGGCTTTTTATTTGGTATTCTATAAGGCTGTAAGCCTAGGCGAGGCTGTTTGCCTTGTAGAATTCCAATTCCAAACGCAGCCTTGCGGCGTTAGTGTCGCACAACCATGAAAAGCGACACTAAGGAATTGCAATTTTGTGTTCAAGGCTATAACAGCCGATGTTTCCGAGGATGTAAGGATGTTTGCTCTTACAGAATTGCATGGCTGATGACTTATGTACAAAGTCTCTGGTAAAACATGCTTATGCATTAATTACGGGGGCGATTAACAGAAATATTAGTTTTTTCTACGTTTGTAATGGATAAACTCAAAAAATACTTCACCGACTTTAGAAAAAGACATATAGAAAACTCTGTTGCCTAACTAACAGGGAGTGGTCATTTTTCTGTGAGGTGGAGGTACTTTCCTAACCGGACTGCTTAGACATACGTTCATCAGGTGGGTCGTATGCTTGTATGCCTCCCGACATTGAAAAATAGTCATCTTCATAAATCCGCCCTCGTCGGTGCGAGATTAAGTGCATGCGTCGGTGGGGGCCGCCACCCACCACGCAACGCCCAACCCGGCGGATCGAGGAGAGCTGAGTGTCATTTAGGCACATGAAATGTGACAGGTGGATTACAAGATAAGATTTGCTAGATGTAATGAACGAGAGAGCGTGAAAGAGCTATGAATGTTAGAGAAGTGAGTGAAGTGTGTAAGGACCGCGGTCCTTATGGCGCTCGGATGGCTCTACCTACCCCGCAAGGGGCTTGACGTGAAGATATACATACATTTGTTTAACTAAGATTTCCAAATTTTTCTGAAATATGATAAAAAGTCAACCCTTAAAATTTCAGTTGCCGCCCTCTCCCCACTTCATTTAGCTATAGGTATACACCGCCCTCGTCGGTTGCCACGGCAACGCGCCCTACTGGGCGGGGGGTAGGTACGCTGTGAATAGGGGTTGATAATTCGTTGCGTTCGTTTACGTTTCGAGTTTGGTTGCCTACCGCGACCTGGAAAGAGCGTTATGTTTTATAGTCAAGAAAAAAAGAAGCTGCAACACAGTTACCGGATGTGTGAGTGAGTTTTACAGTTTTTTTTATTACATCACGCGTTTGTATAGCTTGGCTTTGCAATGATAACACTCAGAAGCAACAAGGGACTTGTCCTTGGACATTGGAACTGCAAAGTTTTAAATCTGTTAGTTCCAGAGTGGTCACTTCCAAGAACTTTTTAAAGAAAGGTACATACGGTGCATCAAAGCAACCCGTCAGGGGAAGAAAGCTCCACCTCACAGAATACAGCAGCCAAATAACAACTCCTTTATTTGGCTGCTGTATTCTGTAAGGTGGAAGAAGATGCTGTGTTGGCAGCAGAGGTGGCATCCCCCGAGTGGTACTTAATGTACTGCAAGCGATCATACGCTATGGTAACCGCTGTACATCTGGTGGGTGGTATGCTATGTCTTCCGAAGTTGTATAAAAAATACGAATGCACAATGAATGACAAAAGGTTATGGAACTAAAGGAGTAATACCTCTAGATCTATGTGACAATACAACATCCCGTCTGCGTGGGTACCTCTGTCTCACCTATTTCTACCACCAAGCCGCTGTATTTTTAATAGAGGTAGGGCGCATCAAAGCGGCCCGTCTGGGGAAGTACCTCCACCTCACAGAAAACCGCAGCCAAATAACAACTCCCTAGAGGGTTGTTGTGTTCCTGCTTATGAGTGAGGTCACTAGTAAGCTCCCAAGGAGTTACTGTGTAAGCAGCAGAGGCGGCATCGCGCGAGTGATACTTAATATCTCGCAAGCGTTAAAAGGCTATGGTACTCGCTTTACATCAGGTGGGCCGTATGCTTGTATGCTCCCGACGTAGTTTAAAAAACCCGGCACGTTCAAGAAATTACTTCGAAAGACGTTCGTGGACCTTACCTAAGAAAGATCTGATTTTTCCTGGGGTGTTGTGGAGGTCTATTTAAAAATCAGTATCTTCGCCAAATCCCTAGGCTTCCGGAAACTATTTCCCACTCCTAATGGATTAAGAAGAAGGAGTGTCTCTCTCGCCTCGCCAACCCCGCAGCTCTTTGATTTTAAAATCCGAACATCTCCCATTTTCTAAGAACATTAATATACAAAACTGTTCTTTCTTCTTGTTGAAACATTTATCAAGGCGGCCCAATTACAAGTTTTCAATCTCTCTTAATGTATCTAAAAGCTTTCGTTTTACTTGGTGACTTGTCATGGAAAAATTGATGTCTATAGATTTTTACATGTTACGACACGACTCACGATCGAATATGTACCAAAGACTGCAACATCTTGACACGAAAATCTATTTTTTTATTTTATTTTAATTTAGTGTTCATCAATGGGTCGAAATTCCCCACCACTACCAATCGAATCGAAAGGGTCGAAATGTTATACAAATATCCACGAAATGAATGTTTGTCCCGTTCATTTGATAGGCGTCTGCGGGCATATTGATCCAACGCGTAGAAACCCCTTTGAGAAGTCATGTTGTATATACATATCACTTGAAAATATACCCGCGAGCAGGTCTCGGCGGCTTTTGGGACTATTACCAAGCGGAAAATTATTGGGCTATTTCAATGGGATTTTTCTGAAGGGATTATCGGTAAGCACTGGGCTATTACAGAAGAGGAACGGACACCTGCCACTATCTGTTATGTTTGTCTGTATATGTCTGTGCCTATATCTATTTGTTATTTGCGGTAGGCGGTGGCTCGCCATTCCTTGGATGGATTTCCGAAATGCCAGAGAACGTCGGGCGGGAGTAACATCGGCGTGAGTGACTCAGGGGTGCCGAGAGGTATGCTACGCTTTCTCCAAAGTTACTCGCCGCGTTACATATTATTTCTCGTTAAAAATTGATTAATTCAATTCTCAATAATATTAATGTTTAACCATAGGCCGAAATTCTACCATATTTTTTTTATGTCGGAAGTCATGCTAGCATACGGTCCATCTGATGTAAAGCAGTTACCGTAGCCTATTAACGCGTGTAATACGTTGAGTATCACTCACACGATGCCTCCACTGCTGCGTACACAGCAACTCCTTAGAAGCTTACTGGTTACCTCACTCACACACGGGAACACAACAACCCTCTAGGGAGTTGTTATTTGGCCGCGGTTTTCTGTGAGGTGGAGGTACTTCCCCAGACGGGCTGCTTTGATGCGCCTTACCTTTCTTAAAACATCAAAACCAAGATAAACAGACATGTTCATGCACACAAATTATTGTCTTGTGTGGGAATCGAACCCACGAGCGTTGGTGTCAAAGTCGCGTCTTTCACGACTGAGCCACCGAGCTCATCAAAATAATCGTCGATTATTATTAGCATTTCGAATTCAAAAACATAGAAACCAACAAAAACTAATTACCCCAATATCTTGAGACATTCAAGATGAAAGCCTTTGACCAGTTTCCTAGTGATGGCATAAAAACATAGTCTATATTACTTGCGATGGAGAGAGCCATGCTCGAGTTTCTATATGTGATTGATTCAGGAATACGCCCGTAGTGGAACTAGAATTACCGATGCCACATCAGCTTGCTGATCCTTAGAGCCATCTGCCGGATAAGCACGTTGAACACTGGACATTATATTTTACTAGCTGCTGCGCGCGGCTCCGCCCGCGTGGAGTCAAATAACATAGCCTATGTGTTAATCCAGATCATAATCTATCTACGTGCCAAATTTCATTCAAATCCGTTCAGCCGTTTAAGCGTGAAAGAGCAACAAACATCCATCCATACATACAAACTTTCGCATTTATAATATTAGTAGGATTGTTCATTTTTTTTAAACTACAATCACGTTACGACGTTTTATAGAATCGTTAGTATTGAAGGGATCAAGAGTTTATCCTCGAAAACAAAACTCTGCAATTTCAGGTTTCCGTTCCGTTCCGAATTGTCGAAATGGAACGAATGGTTTCCGCGGTCTGCTTTTATGGTTTTTAATATTGACAATATGCAGACATTGGGAAATTAATGTAGTATATTTATTTTCAGTAAATAGTATGTAATATCGGGAGCTCGATGCCGTCGTTGCGCGTGTCATCCTAACCAAACAAGCAGGTTAAGTAACATCGAGCGCAGCCTGCCCATGGATGGGTTTACGGAGAGCACGTTAAGCCGTCGGTCCCGGCTGTTGTCGATAGATAACAGTCATTAAGCTAAGTCAGCGGTCCTCGGGCGGCCTGAAAACACTGGCCTGTGCCAATCCGCAATTGAGTAACGTGGCGGAGTATGCTCTAAACCCCTTCAGTTGAAGGGAGACCCGTATCCCTGCAGTGGGATGAGCAAGGGTTGATGTGATAGCATTTCGGAAATGAAGGCGAAGATGAAACGCCGAAAGAAACCTGCCAATATTGCTGTTTTCAAATTGTCAATTGTCAAGAATTTTTTGTGCTGAACTATTTCCAGACTTATCTTTGTCAGTTACATATTCATCAATTCTATATTAAGTCCTTTTATAGGGAGCATTTTTGAAATGAAAGTCAATATCAACGGTGATATTGAAACTATAGGAACAGTAACTCTCCGCGGCACTTGGTTACCGAGGACCCTTCCACCAAGGGTTGGCGCATTGTGTGGAGAGTCCATTGTGTACTACACTCGTTACATCCATTGTTTCAACGGTGCTTCGTTTCTTTTTTGTTGTGCTAATTACGCCATCTGGCGTCTCGCGGTCGTAATCTAATTTCATATTATTTCTTGTGCCTGTTTTGAAGTTATCGATATTTTGCTTTGAAAAGCTGTTACTTGTTATAAAAAGAACGAAAAAAACGACGAGCTCGGTGGCTCAGTCGTGAATGACGCGACTTTGACACTGACGGTCGTGGGTTCGATTCCCACGCAAGACAAACATTAATTTGTGTGCATCACGGTTTGTCTTGATGTGGATGTTGGAGCCCGATGGTAAATGAAGAATCTTTTTATTATTTATCTAGATATGAATCAATAGATAATAGGGAGCTCCGTGAATCGTGACAATTTCATTTTTTTTCTATAACGTCGGGAGGCATTCAAGCATACGGCCCACCTGATGTAAAGCAGTTACCGTAGCCTATTAACGCTTGTAATTTATTAAGTATCACTCGCGCGATGCCTCCCTGCTGCATACACAGCAACTCCTTAGGAACTCACTGGTGACCTCACGGTCGTGGTTTTCTGTGAGGTGGAGGTGCTTCCCTAGACGGGCTGCCTTGATGAGCCCTACCACTCTTAAAACATCCAGACCAAGACAAACTCATTTCGTCTCATTTCATTCACGACTGAGCCACCGAGCTCGTCAAAAATATAACTTTCCCGACGGCATTTCTGAGAAGTATTTTTTTATATACAACGTCGGGAAGCATACAAGAATATGGCCCACCTATTGTAAAGCGGTTCAACGGCTCAACGCTTGTAATATATTAAGTAGGTACAGTTAGTTTCTGTGAGACTCCACCTCACAGAAAACCACAACCAAATAACATCTCTCTAGAGAGTTGTTGTGTTCCTGCGTGTGAGTGAGGTCACCAGTAAGTCCAGGAGTTGTTATTTGACTGCGGTTTTCTGTAAAGTGGAAGTACTTTCGCAGACGGGCTGATGCGCCCAACCCCCCATAAAAACACTCAGCCCTTAGGCGAAAATACTGACTTTGAGATGGGGCGACTGCCGGCAGATCTCCACAACCCAGAGGGAAAACCAGACTTTTCTTAGGTTAGGTCGCACGTCTTTAGAAATATAATTTCTTGGACGTGTGGGTTTCCTCACGATATTTTCCTTCCCCGCTGAGCAAGTGACAAATACAAATACGTACATAAATCAGAAAACATGAATTTAGTGGTACTTTTCACCAGGATTCGAATCAGGGACCTATTCGAAGGCTATCACTTCGCTTACCACAGAAACATTCAACAAATTAAGCCGTAACCTCCCCTCTCGCTCCCTCCTCTTACTACAATGTAAGACTATTCCTCTCTTTCAGCCGCCCGGTTCTCGTATATAATAAAACATATAATTTTGTCCGTCCATCTGTCTGTATCTAGTTCAATGAACATTGCGGTTTGCTAGCAATTTGTGATCAGTGACATCTTGGGTACAGTCACTGACAAAACGACAATAATAATAAATAATCGAAATATTTTGCACGTGTGTTAATTGCGAAGACCTATTATAAAAGATAAAAAAAATTTAACTGCTATTTACTTATGAGTTAGTTGCACAGTTGTTTTAACGGATGCAACATTTAATATTGTTTTGAACGTCTGAAACGAATGTCGTCAAAGACCGATACATGACATGTCTCAAATTACAGGTTTTTTTTGAATTAAACAACAAAGAAGGCAGTCTTCCTGCGACCACGGACGCTGCAAAGCATTCGAAACGTCAAGTTCAATAAAAATAAATAAAACACGCGATACTTCCGTTAAAAATTGTTTAGTTCAATGTATAACAATCGCGAAAACCTAAGACAATACTACAGGCTTTTTATACAAGGTCGGGATGCATCCTTTATTTTTTACATTCATTAATATATTTGTCATTAAAAATATTCATCGACAGAATAGTAACATCTTGTTAGGCGATGATTTTTTCAATCTTATTTTAATTTTCACCTGGTGTAAAGCGGTTACCGTAGCCGATGAACGCTTGCAATACATGAAGTACTCGCGCGGTTCCATTCTTGCCGGTAACTGCTAGTTAGAATCAATTTCATTCATTTGGTTCACGCAATACCAGTGGTGGTTGGTGGTTAACAGAGTACTTGCATGATACGTCAACGGGTACTTGGCATAAATTGTAACCTGGACTTTTTTAAATGCACTGTTACACAAAAAACTATCGCACTGCGTCGGTTCGCGCTCGTTTTTTGTATGACAGTTGCACATAAACACGAATTCATTGAAATGTATATACACATATATATTTATAAGTATATACCTATGTGTTTAGCCGCATACGTGATTCTCTGGACTCCCAAAGGTCAACTGGCGAAGAATGCAACTAGCATTAAGTCCATCTATTGCACCAAAATGTGATGTGGTTAATAAAGTTTTAAATAAATATATTTTACAAGAAATACCATCCCGGATCCGGGTAATATTGGATTTAAAAATATTATTAAACCAATTTTTGTGCCCGTCTGTACTCACGTGTCAGTGACAGTTGCTTATAGCCCTAGGAAGCAAATTACAATTTTTTAACGTGCAACCTCTTCGCATCCTTTCCTTTTTTTCTCGGTTGGAACATAACGTAATAACTAACTCACCAATAAAAAAAAAACACTAAATCGAAAAATATCTTAACATCCAAGGAATAAGAAACTTTTCTTTTATACTACATCGGGAGGTATACAAGCATACGGCCACCTGATGTAAAGCGGCTAAAGCAGCCAATTAACGCTTGCGATATATTAATTAACACTCGCGCGATGCATCCTCTGCTGCTTACACAGTAACTCCTTGGGAGCTTATTATATTTATTGGACATTAAACCGAATTTAGTGGTCCACGATAAGACAGTAATTTTATCAAATGGTCCCTCATCACTGAAAGTTTAAGAACCACTGCTCTTGGGAGCTATTATTTGGGTGCGGTTTTCTGTGAGGTAGAGGTACTTCCCCAGGCGGGCTGCTTTTATGCGCCCTACCTCTCTTAAAAAGATTACGGTAACATCAAAGCAACCCGTCTAGGGAAGTACTTACACCTCACAGCAAAACTACAGTCAAGAGTGAGGTCATCAGTAAACTCCTAAGGAGTTGCTGTCTTAGTCGCAGAGGTGGCAACACGCGAGTGATACTTAATATGTTGCAAGTGTTCACAGGCTACCGGTGGACCGTGTGCTTGAATGCCTCGAGGACCTTTTGTCTATGTTCAACCCCCCAAATCTCTACCCCCGTCCATGTTGAACCCCTAAATGTTGTTCACGTTCAACCCCCAGGGATTAACCTGATATAGTAGCAAGGATAGAATACTATCTATAACTTAACGCCCTTACGGGGTAGGCAGAGAGAACCAGGCGCCACGTGACTAGATCCTTACACAGTATAGTATTACTTTGATTTCAATATTGAGTATCTAATAATTTGGGGTTGAATATGGACACAAAAAAGAACGCTAATGTACAGAAATCCATATTCAACCCCTGGAGGTTGAACGTGGACAACATTTAGGGGTTCAATATGGACGGAGTAGAGATTCTGGGGTTTGAACATGGACTACTATTCTATCGATGAATATTTTAATGACAAATAGAATAATGAATAATTTATATATACCTAGTCTTGCCATAAATACTGAAACAAAGAAAAAAAAAATTCTATTACAAATAACATTTATTACGAGTACTTTGACAGTGTGTTAGTTTAATACATAAATATAAAACAATTTAAAATATAAAAAGCTTATTCGAAGTGGTCTCCATTGGCTGCCATACAGTCCTTTAAACGTTGAGGCCAGTTATCAATAGAAGCACGTACTTTTTCCATGGGAAAATTCTTCACTTCCAATCGTACGGATTGTTTTAGGGACTCCAAATTACCATGGCGTTTAGAGCAAGCCGTACTCTCTAAAACTGACCATAAATCATAATCCAGCGGATTAAGATCGGTACTAGACGACGGCCAGTCTTCAGCTCTGATGAAGTCCGAAACGTTCGTTTCCAACCAAGACTGCGTAGACCGAGCTTTATGACCCGGCGCCGAGTCTTGCTGGAAGGACCATTCTTGGTTATTGAACATGGTGTTGTTAAGGTACTTCACTACCTTCTCAAGAATGATATCTTGATACACTTGTGCCGATGTTTGATACTTTTTTTACAAAAGAATGGCTCAGTCACTCCTTTATAGCTAATACCCCACCAAACCATCACTGAAGTCGGATAGTGCCCACGTTGCACTCTGTCGACTAATTGGGAAGCTTCCTTAGAGCTTTGAGCATAAATACGGTCATTTTGTTTGTTAAAATGTTGCTTAATTGTAAATATTTTTTCATCCGTAAACAAAATTTTTCTGTGACCTCCCTTTGCGTACCGCTTCAGTAGTTGTTTCGATTTTACCACCCTATTCTTTTTTAAATTATCAGTTAAGAAATGACTAGTACGTCTCTTATAGGCTGCAAGTCCTAAGTCATCTTTTAAAATACGCGACATGGTTCTAGGTGCTATATTCATCTCCCGAGATAAAATCTTTTGCTTTCGGACAGGATTTCTTCGAATTCTTTCCTTTACTGCTTTGACCACCTTTTTCGTACGAACACTACGTGGACGGCCAGATCTTTTTCTGTCACAAATAGAGGAGGTCTCATTGTACCTATTAATAGCCCGGTACACAAACATTTTACTAATACCAAGCGTATGGAGAGTTTTAAAAATTGCATTTGGCTCCATACCTACTTTCTGTAATGCAATCACAGCGATTCGGTTCTCTTTATCACCCCATTGGCGCCAAAATGAGAAATATCAATGAACAATCATATAAAAATGACAGATTCCAAATTCAAATGTAATATTTTGTGTATTTTTAATTGTAACAGTATTTATGGCCAGACTAAGTATATTATTATAATAAATAATATATATTTTCTGTAATTTTTGTATTATATTTTAGTATGGTAATCCTACCGCAATGTATATTATTTATGGAGTAAAATACAAGAGGGTTCCGTAAAAAAATAGTTTCGCAAATTATTGTTGCAAGAAAAGTTTTTTTTGTGATATAACTACAAATTTACGGTTTTCGGATTTTTTCCTTTGCTTGTGCTACATGACATTGCTTCTTACCAAATTTCATGATTCTAGGTCAACGGGAAGTACCCTATAGGTTTTGATTCCCTTGCGAGTGTCAAAATATGCGCATAAACGAAGCATAAACAGCCGTATCTTTCGATTGCGTTAACTTAGAAGTTCAATTTTTTCACTGCTCTAAGGGATTGCAGACCTGAGTATTTGGTATTAATTTCAGCTTGATAGCGCTGCCTGTCCCTGAGGAAAAGGGTCTTGACAGACAGACAGACGGACAACAAAGTGATCCCATATGGGTTCCGTTTTTCCGTTTGACGTACGGAACTCTAAAAAATATTGAACATCGACGTATGAATGTATATAGACTTGCATACAAATTCTTGTATATCTATATAATTCGTGTATCTCGAAAATTGTTACTTTCAAGAGAGGTAGGGCGCATCAAAGTAGCTCATCTGGGGAAGTACCTCTACCTTGCAGAAAACCGCAGTCAAGCAACAGCTCTCTGAAGCGTTGTGTTTCTGCGACCGAGTGAGGTCAACACTCCTCCTAAGGAGTTCCTTTGTTAGCAGCAGAGATGTCATCGCGCGAGGTATACTTAATGTATTACAATATCACAAAGGTTTACAGGCTATGGTAACCGCTTTATATCAGGTGAGCCATATGCGCTTATGCCTCCCGACGTAAGACATAACAAAAACTGCTCTACCAAATTGAATAAAATTTTGAATTTGAACACGGTTTTGCTTTTTAAGTTTATCTATATAGGTTTCTAACATTTAAAAAGATGAATAACATAAAAAAAAGCAAGAGAACTCTGTCTTCCTTCTAGAATTGTCCCCGTTCCTAATCCATTACTATAGGCGGGGATAGTCTAGTCAAAGCCTAAGGATGTGGCTAAGATACTTATTTTGACATGGAGCGACTGCCGTCCGACCTCCACAACCCATAGGGAAAAGCAGACTATAATTTCGAAATATAATTTCTTGGACATGCGTTACCACATGATATTAACATTTTTTTTTTTGCTACGTCGGGAGGCATACAAGCATTCGGCCCACCCGATGTAAAGCGGTTAGACGGTCACCGCCTGTAAACGCTTGCAATACATTAAGTATTACTCGCGCGATGCCACCTCTGCTGCTAACACAGCAACTCCTTAGGAGCTTACTGGAAACCTCATTCACACGCAGAAACACAACAACCCTCTAGGGAGTTGTTATTTGGCTGCGGTTTTTATGCGAGGTGGAGGTACTTCCCCAGACTTGCTTTGATGCGCTCTACCTCTCTTTAATAAATGTGATTAATACGAAAATATGACTTTAGTGGTAGACTGTAGCATTCGAACCAGATACCGTTGGTTTAGATCAGCCATGCAATTCTCTAAGCGACTCGTAATGGCTGTGATCACAGATGTCACAGCTTTGACATCGTCTACTGCGATCACGGCTTTTTATTTGGTATTCTATAAGGTTGTAAGCGTACGCGAGGCTGTTTGCCTTGTAGAATTCCAATTCCAAACGCAGCCTTGCGGCGCTAGTGTCGCACAACCATGAAAAGCGACACTAAGGAATTGCAATTTTGTGTTCAAGGCTATAACAGCCGATGTTTCCGAGGATGTAAGGATGTTTGCTCTTACAGAATTGCATGGATGTTGTTTGTCCTCTAAGTTATCACCGCCCGACGAGTGAGAACTCTGTCACCAAGTTAGAAATTTTCTTTTTTGTATGTATGTATGTATATCTTCACGCCAAGTCCCTTGCGGGGAAGGCAGAGAGAACCGAGCGCCATAAGACGCGGTCCTTACATACTTCACTCGCTTCTGTGACATTCATAGCTCTTTTCATGCACGCTCGCCGGTTCCTAGGGCTCCTGACATCACCTTCTGATAAAACATGATCAATTTGGTCATGGTAGGTTAGTCTCGGTCTTCCTCGGCTCCTACATCCTTCCACTTTTGCATTGTATATCTGTTTCGTCATTCTTTCGTCCCGCATTCTTTCTACATGTTCGAACCAGTGGAGCATGCCCTTTCTTATCTTAACACCGACACTCTCTTTCAGACCAACTCTTTCTCTCACGTCTTCATTACGAACGCAGTCATCAAGCGTTATGCCACAAATTTTGCGCAATGCTCTCATCTCGACCGCATTTATTCTACTTTAGTTCTACTAAGTTAGCGTTAGGATTAGCACCGCGTTGTGTACAGCGAGCTGTGCCTTCTGGCTTAGATTTCGGCTGCCTAGAAGTTTACCCAACGCTCCATTCACCCTGTTCCCGGCACTCACTCGTCTCTCCACGTCAGCGGTGTACCTTCCATTGCTGCTAAAAGCGCTTCCAAGATATACAATCTCATTCACGTGCTCCAACACTACATCATCAGCCATAATCCTAATGTTCGTTCTGGTTGTCTCTCTTTCAAATACCATTATTTTGGTTTTCTTCGCATTCAATTGTAAGCCTTTCTTCATGCAATCATCTTTCATTGTTGTAACTAGTGTTTGCAGTTCGGATGGTGATTCTGCTATAATACCGCGTCATCTGCATAAAGCAGGCAGTTGACCACTGAGTCACCCATTCGCATTCCCACATTCATATTTCTTATTCTCTGAAGACAACTGTCCAGATACAAGATGAACAGCCGAGCCGACAGCACGCATCCCTATCTGACACCAATATTGACATCAAACCAGGGTGACATAAGTGGATTGCACAGCACGGAGTAGGTCACCGTCAACCCCATATCCGGGCAAAATGTTTCGCACGACCCTATCAAATGCTTTCTCAAAGTCCACAAAACCGCAGAAAACCTTCTGGTCCAAAGCCAGATGCTTCTCTACGATGTTGCGGAGTGAAAAAACTTGATCCGTACATCCTCTGCCGCTTCGAAATCCACCCTGTGCTTCCCAAAGCATTCCATCGGATTTCACCACAGATCTGGATTTCACCCTCATTCTCCTTTCAATGATTTTTCCATACACTTTAGCTGCTAAGCTGATCAAACTGATGGCCCTATAGTTGTAGTATTTTGTGTTGTTGTAGTATTTTCTTTTTTTAGCCACAAAAACATCGACATCTGTATCTATACAGATAAATAAAATTGGAGTGTCTGTTTGTAATATTAAAATAACCGCTTTTTATTAAATGCATATGAATGTATACACGGTACATACACCAAAATATGTTTTTTTTTACAATTTTTGTCTGTCTTAATCTCTGAAACGGCTGGACTGATTTCGACGGGACTTTTACTGGCAGATAGATGATGTAAAAAGGAGTAACTTGGGCTACTTTTATTTTAGAAATTTTATTAATTTTTATTAATATAAATAAATAATAAAAAAATAACTATTCCGCGCGGACGAAGTCGCAGGCACAGCTAGTTCGTAACAAAATTTCAGCTATATCATTATGCCCTATTCACGTTTAAAGGCGCCTACACACTATCGCGGCTCTAAAAAACCTATTATCGATTTTTTTGACAAAATGACACAAGAGCAGACCGCTCCGAAATTATAAGTCCTGCTCACCCCAATAATTTGGCGCTATTCCGAGTTTTTGTTTATTTGTATCGCAATTAGGATTTGGAGCCGTTGCCGATTCTTTCCGGTTTTTTATTATCTTTTTTTTTGCGTGGAAGGACAATGTTTTTGTTGTTTGGAGAAATCCAAATGCAGGTGCTTTGGTGTTCTTTGATGTCATAGGCAATCTATATCATCCATAGACACATTAACAACCTTTTTTTTGTAACTCGACTTATTTTTTTTCTACGTCGGGAGGCATACAAGCATACGGCCCTTCTGATGTAAAGCGGGTACCGTAGCCTATTTACACGTGTAATATATTAAGTATCAGTTGCGCGATGTCTCCTCTGGTGCTTACACAGCAACTCCTTGGGAGCATACTGGTGACCTCGCTCACACGCAGGAACACAACAACCCTGCAGGGAGTTGGTTTGGCTGCGGTTTTCTGCAAGTAAGAGGTACTTCCCCAGACTGGGCTGACTGTCTTTCTTAAAAACACACTGACCAAGCCAAACAGTTCATGCACACAAATGTTTCTCCTGTGTGGGAATCGAACCCACGTCGGTGTCAGAGTCGCGCTATTAACCGCGGCGCCACTGAGCTCGTTAAATAAATGCATAAAAGCAAATAAAATCACTTTTACCATACTTTAGGTTACATAAGAGATCTAAATTCTCGATTCGCCAAAACAGTCATTTTACCCGACTTTAAAATAGGAAAACATTCTAACTCGCCATTACTGACTCTCTTATTGAACAGTATATCCAGTTAATTCGCTTGCAATATTCATACATACCGGTCACAATATGCTTGGGAACTGTTTCCATTGCATACAAAAATACAGCTGTCATACACAAATACAATATTCCACATCAACCCTTACTCATCCCACTGCAGGGTGCACTGACTTAGCTTAACGACTGTCATCTATCGACAACAGCCGGGACCGACGGCTTAACGTGCTCTCCGAAGCTCGAAGAAACTCGAGATAGATAAACCCATCCATAGACAGGCTGCGGACAGGCTGCATATATATATATATATACATATATATATATATATATATATATATATGTATATGTATATATATATATATATATATATATATATATATATATGTGTATATATATATATACAATATATTCTAACCAATATGGCGATTCTACTTTACCCCCCGACCTGAAGCTGTTATATTCTTATGAGAGGTAGGGCGCATCAAAGCAGCCCATCTGGGGAAGTACCTCCACGTCATAGAAAATCCTCAGCCAAATAACAACTCCCTGGAGAGTTGTTGTGTTCCTGTGTGTGAGTAAGGTTACCAGTAAGACTCCTAAGAAGTTGCCGAGCTAGCAGCAGGAGTGGCATCGCGCGAGGGATACTTAAAGTATTGCGAGCTGATAGGTTACGGTAACCGCTTTCCATCAGGTGGACCGAATGCTTGTATGCCTCCCGACGTTGTATAAAAAAAAATACTACTGTAATGCAGCGATGGCAGTGCTATCTACTGTACTATATCCACTAACGATAGTGGCTGGATGCCGGCCCGCGCTGGTTCACATGAACTAATCAGTAGCAGAAGCACACACAGTTTAAAGTAAATTGCCTGTAAATTCGACTTTCACAAAATAATGCCTGAATCTATTAACTATACCTATAAAACAAATCACGTTTATCGTATGACAATGGATACAGTATAGTTTCCAAGAACATGATTTTTCGCTATTTATTTACTGTGAAAAGTTCAGCTTTCTTAGAAAAATAAACCTTATGAACATGTAAGCAATCATGTTAATTATCAAATTTGTCATGCGCATGTTTGATGCGCTTCATGTTTTACCTAAAGTACCATTGTATGGCGAGCTCGGAGTCAACCAACGTTCGTGAACAAACATTTTTGTGCGTGAACATGTCTTGGTCTAGGTATTTTTAATGGAAGTAGCAATCCGTTTGGGGAAGTAATCCACCTCACAGAATACCGCAGCCAAATAACAACTCCTTGGAAGGTTGTTGTGTTCCTGCATGAGTTGTTATTTGGTTGCGATCCTCTGTAAAGTGGAGGTACTTCCTCAGTATCATTATCGTTATTTGTTACGTACAAATCATCAAGCATACAGCCCACCTGATGTAAAGCAATTATCTTAGCCTATTAACGCTTGTAATATAACACTTTTTTAGAGCTTACTGGTGAACTCACTCACACGCAGAAACACAACAACGCTCTAGGGAACTGTTATTTGGCTGCGGTTTTCTGTGAGATGGAGGTACTTACACAGACGGGCTGCTTTGATGCTTCCTACCTCTCTTAAAACATCCAGGCCAAGACAAACAGACATGTTTATGCACACAAGGTGAGGAGGAGGTATGCATTCCAAAGTCACGCCGCTTTTGCACTTGCATAAATTAAAATTTTGGTACATTTTACTATCTTTGTAACTGACTTCAAAAATGGACGAAGATCAATGATCTCCATATTATTAGCGTGAGTTTTGTACTTAATTACAAACTAGCCGTATCCCGCGACATCCCAGTACCTAGTGGGTATCGCTTTTTCTAACTTTCTTTCATTTTTCTCGGCCTTTAAGGGTCGTTTCGTGATGTTGATACCATTAACCTTCCTCAAGAATAGGGTTATTAAATGCAAAAAGAATTTTTCATATCCGAATGGCAGTTCCAGAGATCAGCGCAACAAACAAACTCTCCCGCTTAATGTGTTAGTATAGATTTTTCTGATATCTCCCCTGCTCCCCAAATGTGAGACTGTATCTATGTTACAATAGCTCCGAATTTTGTAAAAAAACTTTATGATAAAAACACTTCTAAATACCAAATAAATCCCCAAGAAGGGAAGTCAATTCTAAAATTACCTACTCTTACAAATTTCATGTGATTAAATTCGTTGTGAGTGGAACTCACAGCTGTAGTTTAACCCCCGGGATAGCAATGAACTGTTCATTGCCTTTTTGGTGATCGCCGCTGTTAATTCTGGCCACACAGGAGACACAACGGTACCCACCACTGTGTGTGTGCGATGAGTGGTGGGTCCGTCTCGAAAAAAAATACCAAATAAAGAAATTAAAATCTATACAATAGACAGTGAAACCGAAATAGTTCATTGAAATCCGTGTTGTTAAAGATAGAGCAACGAGAAGAATTTCACTATAAGTGCTTTCTATTCCTAATGAATATTTTCGAAAAAGAAAGAAGGAAAATCTATTTATTTGGCCTTATTTGGACACAACACTATTGGCCTGTAACATAAGGATATAGAAGACAATTAGTAGTAGTATATCTTCACGCCAGGTCCCTTGCGGGGTAGACAGGGAGAACCGAGCGCCATAAGACCCGGTCCTTACAAACTTCACTCGCTTCTTTCACATTTATAGCTCTTTTCATGCACGCTCGCCGGTCCCTAAGGCTCCTGACATCACCTTCTGATAAAACACGATCAATTTGGTCATGATAGGTTAGTTAGAGGACAATTATACGGGATATACTAATAGTGCTGTGTAACGTTTCAGATAGGTCTGATCTCAGTATATTGGTAGGGTCAGCACGAGACTTGGCGCCGATTTTCAGACCAGACCCGTCTATGACATCACGTATTTTACTCGCGATGTTTATAAATGTAAAAAAAACAATCACTCCACTCTTGATTTTTGGCGACAGATTGAGAAAGTTCACGATTATTAACATTACTTCAGAATAATGGCCGACAATTCGAAACATTTACTAATATAACTACTCCAATAATTCAGTCTTCATTACAAAATGCCGCCATATTATCAATTCTACTGAAAACCCTTAATACTTCATTTGTCAGAGCACCAATCAGACGACGGCTAAACAACGAACGTAAACTACAACTACCTAATTAGTAGCATCACAACTAGGTAATAGCCCACTTATATAAATAACTGACAGTTTAACTACTAATAAAAGTTAATAAGTCAGTATATCCAGCCTGCATGAACTCTACAAAGTATGAGCTAAAATAAAAATGGCGGATCAAACTAATCGGTCTATTAAATAAGTAAATACGTACAAAATTAATGTTCATTGTAAAGGGAACCGCGCCACGCGACGCCAATCGGCGCGAGCGACAAGGAATTCTAAATTTGAATGAGCCAATTAGATTTCGTAATTGTTAGTGTCGATACTGTTCTACAATGATCTCAAATTAGTGCTGTTTTGTTGATAATTACGGATTATTATATTGAAAGGACAGCGGGAATTATTTAAGTAGTGTAGCTACTAGTTTTCTAGGCAAGACACTGCTGACATTTGTTCGCACTATACATGCCTATCAACTCTACGATAGAGAAGAAAGTTCTGCGTAATGAGGTATACTTACGGTTGAAAATAACAGTGGGTTGAATTATATTACGTATGTTCTACAAGAGGTTGAGGCGATTATGTAAGACAATGTTAGTAAAAGATGTGGCTATGGAGGAGCGAGAGCTCGCCGGCGTCGTTGCGCGTATCATTCTAACCGAACACGCAGGTTCAGCAACGTCGACCGCAGCTTGGCTATGGATGGGATTATCTATCTCGAGTTTCTCCGTTAAGCCGTCGGTCTCTGCTGTTGTCGATAGATGACAGTCGTTAAGCTAAGTCAGTGGCCCTCGGGCGGATTGAAAACATTGGCCTCCGCCATGACGTAATTGAGCAGCGTGGTGGAGTATGCTCTAAGCCCCTTCGGTTGAAGGGAGACCCGTATCCCTGCAGTGTGATGAGTAAGGGTTGATGTGGGAATGGAGGAATATAAAAAATCAATGCTGTGAAGAATGACTATTATGTCGGAGAAAGATTGAAATCATTGAATTGCATTCCATGAGAGGTTTTTTTATACAACGTCGGAAGGCATACAAGCATACGGCCCACCTGATGTAAAGTGGTTACCGTAGCCTATGAATGCTTGCAATACATTAAGTATCACTCACCTCTGCTGCTAACACAACTCCTTAGGAGCTTACTGATGACCTCACTCACACTCAGGAACACAACAACCCTCAAAAGAATCGTTATTTTGCTTATTTAGTTATTTAGTTGCGTTATTTAGTTTTCTGTGAGGTGGAGGTACTTCCCTCGACGGCCAGCTTTGATGCGCCCTACCTCTCTTAGAAACACCTAGACCAATACAAACAGACATGTTCATACACACAAATGTTTGTCCTGTATGGGAATCGAGCCCACGAGCGTTGGTGTCAAATCAGCGTAACAGTGCGTTTCACCACTGCGCCACCGAGCTCGTCAAATGGTTCGATATGGCACCGCATAGAAAACTGACTCCCAGAAGAAATGGGAGTAGTAATGGCATCCAATGTTGGGTACACTTTAAAGAGGTTTTTAGAGGGTCGGCAACGGATGAGTGACACCCCTGGTGTTGCAAATGTCCATAGGATACGGTGACTATTTACCATCAGGCAGGCCGTATGCTTGTTTGTCACCTTAGTGGTATAAAAAATAAAAAACCAGTTGAGAATACGCGAACTTGCATTGCCAGAGGAACACCTGGCTCGTCAATTATATAACAATCCATTTATTTTTTTTAAATAGTCGACCATTTTGACTATGTTCCTTAAGAGATAGGAACGGTGTTCCTGAACATTCCTATTTTACTTTTTTATGCGAATCCGAATCTGAAGTCAAAATTAGAATATTCGAAAAAAATTCACACACAGACAAACATATAGATTTCATATAGGAACGGTGTTCCCAATTACTACTTGATGATTAACGTTGTCTGTAACTCGGCATCTTTAGGGGCTCATTGGTTGAGGAAATTGGTAAGATTTTGATATTCTTTTTTTATACAACGACGGATAGCAAACAAGCATACGGTCCGCCTGATGTAAAGCGGTTACCGTAGCCTATGAACGTTAGCAACAAAAAAAAACGACACTGCCGCGTTGCAACCCCCGTTGTTTGCAACTCCTAATTTCTAATTCCCTAATTCCCTCTATCTCTATCCCTAAATCCCTTATCTCCTCCTAATTCCCGCGAGTGAGTCACCAGAAGATTAGGAGTTGCAACAGCGGGGGTTGCAACGCGGCAGTGTCATTTTTTTTTGTTGCTAACGTAACGTAACGTAACGACTAACAGACATGTTCATACACAAATGTTTGTCCTGTGTGGGGAATCGAACCCACAAGCTTTGATGTCAAATTTGCTTTAGTAACCACTACGCCACGGCGCTCGTTAGAAACATCTTGAAAAATACATATAAGACTATGTTTCCAAAAAAAACCAGACCTTTCTTAGGTTAAGTCACACGTCTTTCGAAATATAATTTCTTGGACGTGCGGGTATCCTCACGGTATATACCTTGCCCGGCAAGTTATAATTACAATTATTTGCATAAATCGGAAAACACGAATCTGGTGGTACGCCGCATGCCAGTATTCGAACCGGGGACCAGTCGGTCATACCCACCACTGTGTCTCCTGTGTAGCCAGAATTAACAGCGGCGACCACTAAAAAGGCAATGAACAAGGCAAGCTGACCGGTGGAATAAACTTCCCGGCGATGTGTTTACGGCTCCACACGTGTTCGACATTGGGTTCTTCACGAGAAATATAAAGAGGCACCTTCAAGGCCGGCGTATAGTAGACGCCACGAGACGACATGAAGTGCATGGTATTTCATGGCTTCTATTCCTGGACACCAGTGCCCTGCAGCCCATCAAGTAGGCCCTGGCTGTGGCTGTCACATGCCACGACCCCAATAAAAAAAAAAATAAAAAAAAGAACAGTGAAGTCCATTGCTGTCCCGGGGGTTAAACTACAGCTGTCTTGGAACTCACAACGAATTTAATCAGAAGAAATTTGTAGGAGTAGGAAGTTTTGGAATTGACTTGCAAAGGGAGAGACAGCAATATGACAAATAAGGCATTTAAAAACCTCAAGGAGATGGCTAGTCAAGTGAAGCTCAACTGCAGCGTACCACGGTTTATCAAATATCTAATACTATTGGGACATAAACTGTGAGTTGTTACCTAACACAACGATTCCAATAATATAGATTGCAGAACCGCCTAAACGCCTGGTAATTCTCCTTTGTTGCCACCAAATCAGAATAGTATACTACCGCGGATGTGAGATTCGTTATCCACATCGCTGCTCTACAAAAAAAGACCATGCATGTACGTAAAAATATGTAATTAATAGAAGTAACTAGGCCCGGTCATACTGTCCACCCCTCTGAGTTTCGAAATGAGTCCCTTGATGTCGCATTGTACGTCCTGTTAATTGTACACTCCTGCAGTAAATTTAAATTTTACTTTTCTACCCTCCGTAAACTATCATAGAAGCTTCGCCATGTAAAATATGCATTTTCGTGGAAAAGCCGAGGGTTATTTTAACAGGAAAAAAGGAACGAATGGATTAACATCGCACATCAAATTAAATTATCTCATACAGGAACCGCAATGGTCGCGTACTGTGCGATTCCAGTAAAGTTTTCTACCGGAGCTCTTAAACTGTAGAATGAACTGCTAAGGTTTTCCAAGGGACTACATGAGCTTCTTCAAGAACAGCGTAAAGAGTTCTTTACAGGATCGGCAACGCGCAAGTGACAAGGCTACGGTAACTACTTAATATCAGGCAGGCCGTAAGCCTGTTTATTGCGTGAGTAATAATGTTTATTATAAAATTGATGAATATGTAACTGATAAAGATGAATGAAAATAATTCAGCACTGGCAACCGTTTTGACATCATTAATGTCATACCAATATGTTGACAAGAGTTATTTGTAATATGTAATTGACAATTTAAATGAGACCTATATCCATTTCCTCTTCGCAATGGTCATATCCGAAATGCTAGCAGTGTAAAAAATAATATATATATTTTTTTACAAAAAAATACAGTATCTAAAAACATCTGCTGTGAAAAAATGCACTAAAGGTACAAAATAACTTGTTTTATTTCTTTAAATAACTATAAACAAACATTATAGTTTATATTTGTACTAAAACATAAATTAGAAATATATTTTTAGACTACTTAGAATATAATCAATGTATTAAGACATTTCATTGTTATTTTTGGAGTCGGTGCCAAGCTTTTAAGATTTCTAGGGAATTTCCTTAGTTTTACAAAAAAAATATTTAAAGTTACGGTAGTGGGATAATGTAACAATACCTAAGTAAACCCATTCACAAATATACACAACGAATGCGCTAGCACCGAAAAAAAATTGGATGTTACCCTCATAACGATAGTGATAATTACAAATATGTACATACATTTTTGACGAGCTCGGTGGCTCAGTCATTTACACTCACACATAAGACAAACATTTGTGCGCATGAACATATCTGTTTGTCTTGGCAGAAAGTCTGGGAAGTAACTCCACCTCATAGAAAACCGCAACCAATAACAATTCCTTTTGGGTTGTTGTGTTCCTGTGTGTGAGTAAGGTCACCAGTAAACTTCTAAGGAGTTGCTGTGTAAGCAGCAGAGGAGGCATCGCGCGAGTGATACTTAATATATTACTAGCATTAATAGGCTACGGTACACGCTTTATATCAGGTGGGCCGTATAATTGTATGCCTCCCGACGTAGTATAAAAAAGAAATTCGAAAACTGGAGCAATTGGCCCGTTCATTATCTGGGCTATAACTGCTCAACTGCTATTTGTATGCCTGCGAAGATTATATAAATAGGTAAAGAATGTAACACGATATCAGGAAGGCTTATAAAACAAATTGTTTGTAATTGGAGTACAATGGCGGCCAGTCCCACGATACGCGCTGATCTGTGCAAATTAAGCTCGTAACTAAATTAGTAGAGGACAACGATGATAGAAAGCAAATGGAGGTGGTAACTTCGTACTTGCAATGAACGCAGTAAGCGGAGTGAACGTAGAAAGTGTGCTCATCTGAACAATGTAAATGTATATGCCAATTCGTATTTCGGAAGGTTAGAGTAATTACGTAAACAGTGTGAATGTAGAGCGCGCAACAAATGCAGATGTTAATTAAGGAAAGATGCACTGCTGAAAGAAAAACGACTGGGGTTTTACTTCACCTTACAGTGAATCGCTGCTAAATAACAACACACTGGATATGTGTTCCTACTAGTGAACAGTTTACCAGCAAGATCCTAAGGAGAGCGAGCTCAACGCGGGTACGATTCGTTTTGTATTGCAAGCGTTTACAGGGTACGGTGGTTAACATATTCACATATCCCCGAAATTTACATACAAACATCACGCATGTCTCCCATTTTGGTAGACGTACTATCGCAAAATCAATCGTATCGCAAGCATGACAAATTACAAATGTTAAACATAAGTTTATGTAACATTTTATTGTCTAAAAGATAACCTAAATTAAGGGGATAGCATCACTTAAATTGCAAAAATAATGTACGTTTCAACAAATATTTCGGCGGAATTGTTCGTAACATACAAATATATACCTACATATCATCACGTCTGTCTCCCATTGGGGTAGGCAGAGACTATAGAACGTCAGGTGCACCGATCCAAACATACCCCCTCTCGCTTTTTCCATACTCATCAACTTCTTCATGCATGCTCTTCGGTTTAAGGTGCTTTTGATTTGGCCTTTTCCAACACATCATCAATTTGATCTATATGTGTGCGTCGAGGGTGGCCTCTCCCGAAATCTCCACTCACATTTGCCTGATAAACTTCTTTCGTAACTCTTTTGTCATTCATTATTTCTAAATGACGAAACCATGTCAGCATACCCTTTTCAATTTTTGTCACTACATCATATTTCATTCCACAAAGTTCTCGTATCGTGCTATTTTTTACTGTTTATTTACCGAAATTTGTATATGTAAAACATTCCATTTTAAATACCTGGAAGGAATGTACTAATTACAAATTTCTTATTTGCCATTGGACCTCTGCCATTGACTTAGACACGTCTTACATTTTTTAAATAAATCGTAATTTTAAAGATACGCGGGGTCGCTACCTAAGCCTAAGGATTCAGCGAAGATACTAATTGTAACATGGAGCGACTGCCGTCAGACTTCCATGTCCCAAAGGAAAAACCAGACCTCTCTTACGTAAGGTCACACGTACTTCGAAATATAATTTCTTGAACTTGGATGTTTTCCTTCACCGCCGAGATAGTGATAATTACAAATATGTACATAAACCTGAAAACATGAATTTAGTGGTAAATGTCAGGATTGGAAGCGGGGACCAGTTGATCCTTAGACCGGTTCCTTATCAACCGGGCTATCACTGTTCATGCTATCACTGCTCATAAAATACTGAACGTCTAAAATACTGCAATGTACACTAAATAAACAATTTGGGGTGCATTTAAATACCATAGAGGAACAGTTGTTTTTTTTATTATTTACGCGAAAGTAGAAGGATTTGGGAGCCGAGGAAGGCCAAAACTTACCTACGATGACCAAATTGATCAGACGAATGTATGGAGAAAGGCTTACTACTGAATGCGAAGAAAACAAAGATAATGGTATTTGAAAGAGAAGAATCCAGAACTAATGTACCTAAGGATTACGGTTGATGATAAAGTGTTGGAACAAGCGGATGAGATTGTATATCTTGGATGCGCTTTCAGCAGGGATGGAAGGAACACCGCAGATGTGGAAAGACGAGTGAGTGCTGGGAATAGTGTGAATGGAGCGTTGAGAAAACTTCTTAGCAGTAAAAACCTGAGCTAGAAGGCACAACTCGCTATACACAATGCAGTGCTGGTCCCAACGCCAACTTATGGAAGCGAGAGCTGGGTATGGCAGAAAGAGCATGAAAGTAGAATAAACGCAGTCGAAATGTGAGCGCTGCGCAAAAATTGTGGCGTAAGGCTTGTAGACTTTATTCGCAATGATGATGTTAGAAACAGAGTTGGTCTGAAAGAGAGCGTCGGTGTTGAAATAAGAAGGGGCATGCTCCGTTAGTTCGGACACGTAGAAAGAATGCGGAATGAAAGAATGACGAAGCATATATACAATGCAATAGTGGAAGGATGTAGGAGCCAAGGAAGGCCAAGACTTACCTACCGTGTTCAAATCGGTCGTGTTTTATCATAAAGTGATATCAGGAGCCTTAGTAACCGGCAAGCGGGCATGAAAAGAACTGTGAATGGTAAGAAGCGAGTGACGTGTGTAAGGATCGAGCCATGTGGCGCTCGGTACTCTCTGCCTACCCCGCAAGGGGGGTTGGCGTGAAGTTATAGATAGATATTTACGAAGGTTAGGTTTAGTTTAGTGATTAGATAAAAGTATAATTTAAAGCAAAATTATATTTCGGATAAAAGATTCGGTAAAGATATGCCACATCCAATGAGATTTGAACATCGCAGTTCATATTGTAAAAGCAAGTGTTCAGAGATTAAGTACGCAACGGTCACAGATTCACCCCAGCACAATATTATGATTGCACCCCGGGGCGGCGCGTGCGAATCATCCCTTATTATATTATATACCTCATGCGGAAATATTCAATGCGCTTTAGGAGCTATTGATTAAATACGTGCGGAGTTAGAATGATTGATATAGTAAGAAATAGCGCGATACGAGAACTATGTGGAATGAAAGATAGTGCTGAGATGGTTTGCTCATTTAGAAAGAATGAATGACAAAAGATCATTCAAGAGAAATCAGGCAATATTGAATGGAGATATCGGGAGGGGCCGCCCTAGACGCACACATATAGATCAAATTGGTGATGTGTTGAAAAAGGGCCAAATCAAAAGCACCCAAAACCGAAGAGCATGTATGAAGAGGTTGATGAGTGTGGAAGAAGCGAAAGGGGTATATTTGGATCGATGCACCCGCCACCGATGCTGCCAAGGCACCTCAGGTGCAGCCAAGGCTGCTCCGGTCGTCTCTACGACACGTGGTTCTCTTCACGAGGCATCCTCAGGCGCACCGAACACGCAGGTTAAGCAACATCAACCGCAGCCTGTCTATGGATGGGTTTATCTATCTCGAGTTTCTCCGTTCTTCGGAGGGCACGTTAAGCCGTCGGTCCCGGCTGTTGTCGATAGATGCCAGTCGTTAAGCTAAGTCAGTGGCCCTCGGGCGGCTTGAAAACACTGGCCTCCGCCAATCCGCATTTGAGTAGCGTGCGGAGTATGCTCTAAACCCCTTCGGTTGAAGGGAGACCCGTATCCCCGCAGTGGGATGAGTAAGGATTGATGTGGATACTCAATACTTATTAGGTGTTGTATATATAGAGCAGTGGCTAAAGAACCGTTCTATTGACCAACTGGTTCCCAGTTCGAATCCTGACACGTACCACTAACCACCACTGTAGTTACGTACTCATATTTACAATTATCACTCGCTCGGTGGTGAAGGAAAACATCGGGAGGAAACCCGCACGTCAAAGAAATTATATTTCGAAAAACGTGTGAAACATAAGAAAGATCTGGTTTTCCCTCTGACATGTAGAGATCTGACGGCAGTCGCTCTGGATGTTTTAAGAAAGGTAGGGCGCATCAAAGCAGCCCGTCTGGGGAAGTACCTCCACCTCACAGAAAACCGTAGCCAAATAACAGCTCCCTAGAGGGTTGTTGTGTTACTGCGCGTGAGTGAGGTCACCAGTAAGCTCCGAAGGAGCTGCTGTGTTAGCAGCAGAGGAGGCATCGCACGAGTGATACTTAATGTACCTATTACAAGCGTTGATAGGCGGTAACCGCTTTACATTCCGGTGGGCCGTATGCTTGTATGCCTTCCGACGTTTTATAAAAATAAAAAATCAGTATCTTCGCCAAATACTTATGTTTAGGTAGCGGAGCTTCTAACGGTATCCCGCTAAGAAGAAGAGACTTATTAGGAGTTATGTGTCAAAAAACATCACTCATACGTTACCTACCCTCTAATCTTTCTTGAAATCAAATCCGTTGTGTCGTTTAGCGCCCAAAGGTCACGTGTCGAACCCCCGCTAGCTAAGTGTATTATTCCATTCGAGTTGATGGGAAGCATATTGAATGAATGTGTGAAGTCATTATCCTATTTGTATTATGTCAGTTTTGAATGTATTGAAGGTATTTAAAGTTTGAATTTTCATTGTCAAAATGCAGTAATTGGGTCTAACAGCTTTTTACAAGCTTTTTGCAGTCACATTTTTTTAACCCTCTTCATGCCAACTACGGAAATATTCGTAATTCGACCACTGTACGAGTATCTTAGTGCCGACTACGATTATTTTCGTATATTTTGTTAGGCTCTCTATACATAAAAATATATATTTCTTACCACTGTCACACAGACAAGGTTGATGTTTGAAAGATTATCAAAGAAAACACTAGCTTTATTGCAGAAAAATAATTGATATTTTCAATGGTTCTTCCATTCTTCTGATTAGGCTGATTAGATTAACAAGTAAAGTAATTTAGCAGTGGTAGGCTTTAAAACAATTAACTGCGCACAACGCAGGCGTTTTTTTTGATAGGCAAAAGTAACTAGTTTTCTTTCGAGTTTTATTTTTGTGCATGCACACAAGCAATGTACACTTCTATTCTAATATACCCGCTACGAATTATCTCGTGGTTAATCAAATGTATGACGGCTTCTCAGGAAAAAATCGAAAATAATTTGGCTCTGAAAGGGTTAAGATTCGGAATTTTTATTTGCCGCTAAATAAATACATGAATTTTTTTTTATACCACTAAGGTAGCATCAAGCGTACGTTTTGCCTGATGGTAAGCAGTTACCATAGCCTATGGACATTTACAACACCGGGGGCGTCACTCGTGTGTTGCCGACCCTTCAAAAACCTCTTCACGCCTTTCTTAACAAACCCCATGCTGTAGTTCTAGTAGGCTGGGAGTTCTTTCCCCAACTTGAGAATGCTCGAAAGAAATCTTCTCTGGAATCGCACAGTACGTAACCATTGCGGTTCCAGTGTGTGAGGGTGAACTCCTCGCCGTCGGCGAGCGGTGCGGTCGGAAAAAGAAGCTGTCGGCATCATATCCAACAATTCTTCAAAACACAACCCGTTGTACTCAATCGGTAGAACACACAAAAATCTCGCCTTAAACTTAAGGGTTCAATACCGTCAGTAAGCTTGGCATCGGCGACAATTCTCACAGCTCGTCTCTGAACCGAATCATAAGGTCCGGTTACGCCCGCCCAAAGGTGATCCATGTGCGGCCTGACTTGAGACTTGTATATTATAAGTCTATCATAAAAAGCACTGTCCAACTTAGCTTTTGACTTTTGACGAGCTCGGTGGTGCAGTGGCAAAATGCGCTGTTGTATTACTTTGAACCTAACACTCGTGGATTCGATTTCCACACAGGACAAACATTTATGTGCATGAACATGTCTGCTTATCTAGATCTGGGTGTTATTAAGAGTGGTGGTGCGCATCAAACCCTCTAGAGAGTTGTTATTTGGCTGCGGTTTTCTGTGAGGTGGAGGTACTTCTCCAGACGGGCTGCTTTGATGCGCCCTACGTCTCGTATTTTTTATGTGATTCTAATCATTTGTATATATTATTAGTTTTTATATTGGTGTTTGTAACGATATTGTGTGAAATCTAAACAAAGCTTTATTATTATTATTATACACTGCATTTCAGACAGCCTCCATACATATGTCCTTCTCTATAACGTACAAATACAATTCGCACAATGTATCGGCAATTATTCACGTTCATACAGACATTCTGCTTTGCAGGACGTGAAAAACCTCGCAGGTTGGTGCCGGGCAAAAACCTGATGAGCGGCGCGTTTGGTCGAAGGGAGACGGGCGGACGTGCGAGCGAGAGGCGGACGAAAAACCTGCGCGGACGCAGCGCGCCGGGCATATCTGGGAAGTGATTGGCATAGAGTTGGTAATTGTAGAGAGTGTAGCTTCTTGATGGTTTACTACTTTTATACCTACGCGATAAGAAATATTTAAAGCTCTGTATTATTTTTAATGTTACACAACGCCGTAAGTTTCTTTGGCATGCGTAATGAACAATATATATACTGCTACAATAAATGTATATATATATACATATATATATAATATTCTGTGCGACTTTGACACCAACGCTCGTGGGTTTGATTCCCACACAAGGCAAACATTGGTGTGCATGAACATGGCTGTTTGTCTTGGTCTGGATGTTTTAAGAGAGGTAGGGCGCATCAAAGTAGCCCGCCTGGGAAAGTACCTCCACCTCACAGAAAACCGCAGCCAAATAACAACTCCCTAGAGGGTTGTTGTGTTCCTGCGTGTGAGTGAGGTCACCAGTAAGCTCCCAAGGAGTTGCTGTGTAAGCAGCAGAGGAGGCATCGCGCAAGTGACACTTAATATATTGCAAGCGTTAATAGGCTTGTATGCCTACGGATGTAGTATAAAAAAACGCACCAACTTCTCATAAACTTCTTGGTAAACTCACTTACTCGCAAGCATACAACATTAATTATCTTGTTGCGGTATTCTGCAAGGTTTTTTTATACATGCATTTTTATATTATCTATCTATAACTTCACACCAAATCTCTTGCGGGATAGACAGAGAGAACCGAGCGCCACATCCCTCGATCATTAGAAACCTCACTTGCTTCTTTAACATTCAATGCTCTTGCTTATGCACGCTCGTCGGTTCTAAGGCTCCTGACATCACCTTCGAAAAAAACAGAACCAATTTGGTCATGGTAGGTTAGTCTTGGCTCACTTAACCTCCTACATCCTTCCACTATTGCGTTGTATATCTGTTTCGTAATTCTTTCTTGCTACATTCTTTCCACATGTTCGAACCAACGGAGAACGCATCTTCTTATTTTGACTCATCACCGATATTATGTAGGTAGATATGATATGCACTAATTCTTTAATGACATTAAAGAGTAAAAACCAGTAGTGTCTCTCAGATGAATATTACAAACATTGTAGGCATTAAACCATGCTCTACTATCTCTTCCTCGTCTTCATAATCTATGAGATCAAAGCATCTCGCCGACACACAGCCCTCAGACGCATTGCGCAAAAACAAAATCTAGGCTGGGAATACGCGTAAACCTAGGAATTGTAGGCTCACATTATCATAATTGGATTGTACAAGTTTTTATGTATAATTTATTTTATTGGAAAATTACCTTTTCCCATGATAACTGTAGAGACAAACACCTTGATAAGTTATAAGTCGTCAGCGTGGGTATCTCTGTCTCACCTATTTCTACCGCCAAGCAGCTATATTTGTATTGCCAGTATTCCTGTTTGAAGGGTGAGATATGGCAGAGAAATTACTGGTTACTGTGACGAAACAGCCTTAGGTCACAAGATTGGCAGCGCGCGAGTAACATGCCCGTGGTATTGCGAGCGTCAATAGGCTACGGTGACCGCTTACCATCTAATGCGGGCCGCATGCTTGTTTGCCAATCTAGTTCTCTAAAAAAAGTGAATTTTTGTTCGTTTCTGGTGAGTATTCTGATTCATCGTCTGCCAACCTTCAGAGGGAATCGTGTTTCGGATGTTCCGAGGACGGTTGCCTAATGCCATGCGCTAAACGTTGCCGACTCTACGTGGAATTAATTTAAGGTAAAGTTAAAGTTAAGTTTATAATACCATACATATTTCAAGTTAAGGTATATACGCCTGTGTAGTTTTTTTACACGTCGGGAGGCATACAAACATACGGTCCACCTGATGTAAAGTGGTTACCGTAGCCTATTAACGCTGGTTAATTATAATAATTATTAATACATTAAGTATCACTCGCGCGATGCCACCTCAGCTGCTTTACAGCAACTTATTTGGAGCTTACTGGTAACCTCACTCACACGCCGGAACACGACGTCGAGCTCGGTGGCGCCGCAGTTAATAATGCAACTTTGACAGCAACGCTCGTGGGTTCGATTTCCACACAGGCAAACATATATGTGCATGAACATATCTGTCTATCTCGTTCTGAGTGTTTTTAAGAGAGGTAGGGCGTATCAAAGCAGTTCATCTGGGGTCTAACAAACTCTCTGCAGGTTGTTGTGTACCTGCGTGCGAGTGAGGTCACCAATAAGTTCCTAAGGAGTCGCAGTGTTAACAAGCGTTACTAGGCCACGGTAACCACTTTACATCAGGTGGACGGTAAGCTTTTATGCCTCCCGACTTTGTAAAAAAAACACAACAACCCTCTAGGTATTTGTTATTTGGCTGCGGTTTTTCTGAGGTGGAAGTACTTCCCCAGACGGGCTGCTTTGATGCACTACTTACCTACCTTTTCTAAAAACTAAAGATTTTGGCGAGCGACTATAATTTTTTGATGATGCTCGCTGGCTCATCAAAAAATGTCTCTCAATTCATCCGCGGTGTTTACTTTGTACGTCGGCTGGCAAAAGAGTGTACGGTCCGCCTGGTGTAATGCTTTAGTCGTTTCTATGATTGCTTGCAATAAGGCGTATTGCTCGCGCCTTGCTACATCTGCTGCTACAGTAGCAACTCCGCAGAATGTCAATAATGACTACACATACTCGCAGGAACACAATTCAATTCAAATACTTTTATTTCAGATAACAGGTTTTACTACGAGGACGTGCGCGGTGGCGCAGTGGTGAAACGCGCTTTTACGCTACTTTTGCACGCTCGTGGGTTCGATTCCCACACAGGACAAATATTTGTGTACATGACCATGTATGTTTGTCTTGCTCTGGGTGTTTTAATAGAGGAAGGCCGAAGGAAGTACCTCCACGTCACTGAAAACCGCAGCCAAATAACAACTCCCTATTGTGTTCCTGCGAGTGAGTGAGGATACCAGTAGACTCCAAAGGAATTGCTGAGCTATCAGCAGGGGTAGCAACACGTGAGCGATACTTTAAGTATTACAAGCGTGCATATGCTTTGGTAACCGCTTTACACCAGGTGGGTCGTATGCTTGTATGTCTACTGATGTCCCTAGGTAGAACATTTCTCTGGAACAGACACGACCATTGCGGTTCTAGCGTGTGAGAATGAATCCCCGGCCGGCGGCGAGCGGTAGGACTGTAATACGAGGCTGTTGGCATCATATCGAACAACTCCTCGGAACACAACCCATAATTTCCCGTTTTTGTATTAACCTCAAAGTCCGTACCCAAGATGTCTTCTCCTTCTTATTGTTTTTCCGTTTCCTAATCCATTAGGATTGGCGGGGTGCGCTACCTAAGACTAGCATGCATGCAGAATTTAGCAAAAATACTTATTTTTACATGGAGCAACTGCCGTCAGATCTCTACAACCCAGAAGGAATACCAGACCTTTCTTAGATAAGGTTACGCGTCTTTCGAAATATATTTTTTGGATGTGCGGGTTTCCTCACGTTGTCTTCCTTTACCGCCCAGCAAGTTATAATAACAAATATGACCATAAATCTGAAAACACGAATATAGCACATGCCAGGATTCGAAACGGAGACCAATTCTTGGACCACTGGGCTATCACTGCTCCTAAGCAGTACCAAATAATAGCCTATTGAGACATAACTATCACACACTTAATAGAGTTCAGAAAACCAATGAAAATTGCCTGCATTCCAATAAGACGTTACCCTTTACGCAATAGCCACGTCAAAACCAACCCTAATAGACCAATTTTCATTGTAATTACAGTTCCTGGCAGACTAATTGGGACATCGGTAAATAAACTATCTACGTCAATACGAATATATGCACTTTATCTAATAATTGTAATTTAATTATGATTTATTAAGGAGTACAAAAAGCTGAGTTTTGTTGTTAACCAAAAAAAATGAATTACATTCGTGCATATAAACTTCTGATACCTAGTCCGGCCATAAGTTCTGTTACAAATGAAGAGGCATTTATTTTATTATGAAGTAATGTAACCTTAATAAAATTTATATGTACTTATTTATAGAAGTCTCAGCAAAAAATAAAACAATGATTCTATTCGAAATGGCCACCTTTGGCTTTGAAACAGGCCTTTAATCTGTCTGGCCACGAATCTATATATGAAATTTAGCCACTTCTTGCTCCAGCGATTTCTTAAGAGACACAATGTCGGCGTGTCGTTTCGAACAGGCCAAGTCCTCTAAAATTGACCATAATTTGTAGTCTAAAGGGTTCAGCTCTGGGCTTCATGAGGGCCAGTCTTCAGCTCTTATAAAGTCCGGGACGTTGATTTCGAGCTAGGCTTGGGTAGTTCGTGCATTGTGACCAGGTGCAGAGTTCTGCTGGTAAGTCCACGGTACATTTTAAAAGTGTATTGCTGAGAGGTTTCACAACATGATTCAAGACAGTCTCTTGATACGCTTTGGCTGAAGTCTTTACTCCTTTTTCACAAAAATGAAGCTTTGTGACTCCTTGGTAAGACAATCCCCACCAAACCATTACAGACGCAGGATGATGACCACGTTGTACCTTTCCAACAACTTGGGCAGCTTCTTTAGAACGGTGTGCGTACACTTTGTCAGTTTGCTTGTTGTAGTGTTCTTCAATCGTGAAATTTTTTTCATCAGTAAAGAGGACATTTCTGTGCCTTACACCTGCGTATCGGGACAAAAGGCGTTTTGATCGATCCACTCTCTTATACTGTAGTGATTGATTTAGGGCATGTCCTGTATATCGACGATAAGTGTCGAGCTTCAGGTCTTATTTCATTATTCTAGCGGGAATCTTCGTTTCTCGCGATAAGATTTTATGTTTCCTAATGGAATTTCAGCGAATTCTGTCTTTAACAGCATTATCAGCCTTTGTAGCTCTACTGTACCTTTGTACTACTACTTACTGGTGAGTTCACTCAGTAGACTCAAACTTTAGGAGGAACAGAACAACCCTCCACGATGTTAATATTTTGCTGTGGTTTTCTGGGAGGTAGATATTTCCAAAGCAGAACGGCATTAATGCGTTCCATCCCTATTGACCTTAATTCGCTTTCGAACATTACAGTCTATTGTTACTTCAAGTATTTCGTAACCGTTTGTAAACCCTTTAAAACCACACTGTACGTGACTAATTTGGTTTCAATGCATGTAGATAGGAGAGAGCGGCGCGTGAAAGAAGTGGTGGGCCGTGGGATATAAACCATGATATACGTCAAATATTTCCTCAGAACGCAATCAACATCAAAGTCAAGACCTTCTGTATGTTTTTATTGTTCACAATGATGCTCACATCCCTCAGTTCCAGCCGCAGTCTCATAAATGTCGTGAAGTCTAAATTCTTACCTCGCAGTAAAACCTCTACATCTTCAATCATTCTAATGCAATTTTTTTCCAGGGCACTTGGAGGAACAGCAGCTGTAATCTGTCGTCAACATCCGGGCATTCCTTAGGCAATCCAAACCGAACCGCAATGGTCGCGTACTGTGCGGTTCCAGAAAAGTTTGCTTCCCAGAACTCTCAAGTTGTGGAATGAATGACCAGTCGAAGTTTTCCCATGGGACTACAATACGAGTATGTGGTCCTTCAAGAAAGACGTAAAGAGGTTTTTAGAGTCGGCAACGCATGAATAACACTCCCGGTGTTCCAAATGTCCGTAGGCTATGGTGACCGTTTATAATAATGCAGACCGTTTGCTTTTTTGCCACTTTAGTCGTATAAATAAAAACATCCGCATTTTGACGAGCTCGGCACTGTAGCGAAACGCGCTGTTACGTTACTTTGACACCAACGCTCGTGGGTCCGATTCCCACACAGGGCAAACATTTGTGTGCATGAACATGTTTGTTTGCCTTGGTCTGGATGTTTTTAAGAGAGGCAGGGCGTTTCAAAGCAGCTCGTCTTAGGGAAATACCTCCACCTCACAGAAAACCGCAGCCAAATAACAAGTCCCTTGAGGGTTGTTGAGTTCCTACGTGTGAGCGAGGTCACAGTATACTACTAAGTAAGTAGTTGCTGTGTTAGCAGCAGAGAAGGCATCGCGAGTATATAGTAATAATATAGTAATAATAAAAAATAACAATTTCCTTACCATAAACATGCAGTCTAATTATACAAGTACTGGAACATATAATACAAAAGATAAACAAAGTATCTTCTCGGAATTCTATGCACGTTTTTTTCTTTTTTTATTCTACGTCGGGAGGCATACACGCATACGGCCCACCTGATGCAAAGCGGTTACCGTAGCCTATTAACGCTTGCGATATATTAAGTATCACTCGCGCGATGCCACCACTGCTGCTTACACAGCAACTCCTTGGGAGCTTACTGGTTACCTCACTCATCCGCAGGAACACAACAATCCTCTAGAGAGTTGTTATTTGGCTGCAGTTTTCTGTGAAGTGAAGGTACTCCTCCAGACGGGCTGCTTTGATGCGCCCTATCTCTTTTAAAGTTCAGAAACACGTTTTCTTACATATTTAAAAGTTATTACCTCTCATTCTCTACTACTGTAATATTCATAATAAAACAAAAGTGATACGCTCAGTGGATTGAGAACCGACCTATTGTCCATGGGTCCGTGATTCGAATCCTGGCGTGTGTATATAAGTACCACTAAATTCTTCTTGTGGGACTTTTGTACAAATTATAATTATCACATGTTCGACGGTGAAAGAAAACACCGTGATGAAACCAGCATGTCCAAAAAATTTTATTTCTAAATATGTGTGACCTTATTTAAAAAAGATCTGGTTTCCCCTCCGGGTGGTGAAGGTGTTACGGCAGTCGCTCCATGCCAAATTAATAAATTAATCATGTAATTCTTAGGCTTAGGTAGCGGACCCCGCCATTTGTAATGGATTAATAAACGCGATATCGCTAGGTATGGGACCGGCCCATTACTCATTCCCACCACTGTGTCTCCTGTGTAGCCAGAATTAACAGCGGCGACCACCAAAAAGTCAATGAACAGTGAAGTCCATGCTGTCCCCGTGGGTTAAACTACAGCTTCCTTGGAACTCACAACGAATTTAATCAGAAGAAATTTGTAAGAGTAGGAAATTGTGAATAGACTAAGACGTCGAATTGAAATCGCTAGATATAATTAAAAAAAAAGATTATTCACTATATAAGATATTGCAAATATTAACATTCTTATTATACACTAGCTTCTGGCCGCGGCTTCGCCCGCGTAGCCAACATCATCCTACGACGACTTGAAGACCAAGAAATACTATACCTACCGCAGTATTTCTTTGTATATTGTTATCAACAGCCATATAAAAATGGTTTTGGTTGAGTTTGCATGGTGTCGAGGTTTACACCCCATTTACCCCCTTAGGGGTTGATTTTCGATAAATTCTTAAATATGTATTTCATTATTTGTTTAGAAGAGTACGTGTACAAAATTTCAAGTTGATGCGCACAAGGGAATACGATTTATCATACAAACTTTAACACCCCTATACCCCTTGGTGATGGATTTTCGAAAAAGCTTTTTATTGGATACCTACACTTCACAAAGAACCCACTCTCCAAATTTCATGTCCCTAGGACCAGCGGTTTAGGCAGTGCATTGATATCAGTCAGTCAGGACATTGAATTTTATATGTTTAGATACAATTTGATCTAACTTATTTTGAGTGCTTCCGCCACTAATTAGTTCATATATCCACTACCGTTAGTAGATGTAACATCCCGTCTCTGCCATGGCGGCTCCGGTAGTCTGTGCCTCGGCTGCTGCAGTTGCCCGCTATCTGGAACAGAAATCGCTTGCATCCGCCATCGTCTTTCGACTCTCCACGAGTCATCCTCGAGCGATGTAGGTGTTAGTCATTAGAATAGCATGCTGCAAGTCATTATTTTCAATTCTTATTATAAATAAAAGAGAACTGTAATAAAATAAATAGAAAAATTCTTACTAATAGTATAAAATGATTTACTAAAATTTTTGACGTTCAACTACCATTCCGATAACTAATCTCTTAACTGTACCTACTAGATTTTTCGCTAATTCTAGGATTTTTTCTCAACCCCTGATTGTGCCAGGTCTCCATATCATTAAGGACAGACGACGCTATGAAATATATTATACAGCGAAGACTAAAGACAAATAACTCGATCCTGTGCCACCTGCATCCATCGACTCTTTACAAACCTCTTGAGGACGTCGCTCCATCTAGTAGGGGGGCCATCCCACACTGCGTGTACAAGTACGGAGATCATCAACTAACAGTAGTGGGTCGTTGCCGGCCAGCGCTAGGCCGCATGAACTGATTGGTGGCGGAAGCACACAAAGCAGGTTAGATCAAATTGCAAGTACGGAGACGCCATTCGAGACCCTTTCTTCCCTAGCAATTGTCGGTACTACGAGCTATGTGGCCGGTAGAAACACCCCCTCTCATCTCCTTCCATTTGAACTGATCCATGAATTCGCAGAATGAATTTGATTATATGTATACTTATTATTGTTTTATATCATTTCTTGATAAAGAAATTTCGACGTAATCACTTCTTATGATCGGCTAAATTAATTGCCGGCGGCTGCACATAAATGACTCTATAACATCGTAATTTTCATCGTGTAATCATAATAAAAAGCATAGAAAAGCGCTCTCGTTAGTCAATCTCGCAGTTATTAGGCATAATTAAATTATTTTTAATCATTTTAATACAGGTTCTAAGCAACTCTAAGTGTGATGAATGTGCGCTCAAGTTACTTACAGCTAGCGCCATCTGTTAGTGAGTAGCAAAAGTAATATTTTGCTACATTTCAATTTTATCACTAATTTTGGCAGAGCTGTGTTAGTCTCGTCACTACTGGATAATGAACCGGTCTAGTGACCAACAGGTCCCCGGTTCGAATACTGGCATGAGGCACTAAATTCGTGTTTTCGGATTTATGAGTAGGTACCTACATATTTGTAATTATTACTTGCACGGCGGTGAAGGAAAATATCGCAAGCGATATACAATATTTTGCGATATTAAAATGGAATGGGGTGATAAAGAGAACCGAATCGCTGTGATTGCATTACACAAAGTAGGTATGGAGCCAAATGCAATTTTTAAAACTCTCCATACGCTTGGTATTAGTAAAATGTTTGTGTACTGGGCTATTAATAGGAACAATGAGACCTCCTCTGTTTGTGACAGAAAAAGATCTGGTCGTCCACGTAATGTTCGTACGAAACTCGGGAGATGAAAATAGCACCTAGAACCATGTCGCGTATTTTAAAAGATCACTTAGAACTTGCAGCCTATAAGAGACGTACTGGTCATTTCTTAACTGATAATTTAAAAAATAATAGGGTAGTAAAATCGAAACAACTACTGAAGCGATACGCAAAGGGAGGTCACAGGAAAAAATTGTTTACGGATGAGAAAATTTTTACAATTGAGCAACACTTTAACAAACAAAATTACCGTATTTATGCTCAAAGCTCTAAGGAAGCTTCCCAATTAGTCGACAGAGTGCAACGTGGGCACTATCCGACTTCAGTGATGGTTTGGTGGGGTATTAGCTATAAAGGAGTGACTGAGCCATACTTTTGTGAAAAAGGTATCAAAACATCGGCACAAGTGTATCAAGATACCATTCTTGAGAAGGTAGTGAAGCCTCTTAACAACACCATGTTCAATAACCAAGAATGGCCCTTCCAGCAAGACTCGGCGCCGGGTCATAAAGCTCGGTCTACGCAATCTTGGTTGGAAACGAATGTTTCAGACTTCATCAGAGCTGAAGACTGGCCGTCGTCTAGTCCCGATCTTAATCCGCTGGATTCTGATTTACGGTCAGTTTTAGAGAGTACGGCTTGCTTTAAATGCCATGATCATTTGGAGTCCCTAAAACAATCCGTACGATTGGCAGTGAAGAATTTTCCCATGGAAAGAGTGCGTGCTTCTATTGATAACTGGCCTCAACGTTTAAAGGACTGTATGGCAGCCAATGGAGACCACTTCGAATAAGCTTTTTATATTTTAAATTGTTTTATATTTATGTATTAAACTAACACACCTGCCTGGCCTGTGCCTGGCATGAAGATATTGAAACACAGATGACGAGCTTGGTGGTAGAATGGAATGGCTACTTTTGCACCAAGACTCGTGTTTTCGATTCCCACATTGGATGCGCTTTCAGCAGGGATGGAAGGTACACCGCAGATGTGGAAAGACGAGTGAGTGCTGGGAATAGTGTGAATGGAGCGTTGGGAAAACTTCTTGGCAGTAAAATCCTGAGCTCGAAGGCACAACTCGCTATACACAATACAGTGTTGGTCCAAACGCTAACTTATGGAAGCGAGAGTTGGGTATGGCAGAAAGAGCATGAAAGTAGAATAAACGCGGTTGAAATGCGAGCGCTGCGCAAAATTTGTGGCGTAAGGCTTGTAGACCGTATTCGCAATGATGATGTTAGAAATAGAGTTGGTCTGAAAGAGAGTGTCGGTGTTAAAATAAGAAGAGGCATGCTCCGATGGTTCGGACATGTAGAAAGAATGCAAGATGAAAGAATGACGAAGCAGATATACAATGCAAAAGTGGAAGGATGTAGGAGCCGGGGAAGGCCAAGACTTACCTACCATGACCAAATTGGTCATGTTCTATCAGAAGGTGATGTCAGGAGCCCTAGAAACCGGCGTGCGTGCATGAGAAGAGCAATGAATGTTAAAGAAGCGAGTGAGATATGTAAGGATCGAGTCACGTGGCGCTCGGTTCTCTCTGCCTACCCCGCAAGGGATTTGGCGTGAAGTTATAGATAGATAAATAGACAAAAAAAATAACCAATACACCAGTATTGGTTATTATTAATATCAATACTGGTGTATAATATGAGTATATTAATCATCGATATCATTCTATTTACTAATGAAATATAGTGGTGAATATTAAAAATTCATTATGTGCGTGTCGGGAAAAATGAATTGATATTTCTTTTACATTAATTGAATAATTATAGTTCTGTTAAGATAATTGAATAATTATATTTCTGTTACATTAATTGAATAAAAATAATTGAATGAATTAAATTACTATAATTAAATTAATTTACTTGTGGAAAAAACAGATAGTTTAAAAATAAATAACGTTAAATATTATATTTTGTTACATAGCTTCGTTAAATACACGGTTGTGAGTTAGTTATTTTTTTTTTATTCGTTGTAAACATTTTATTTGAATAATATTAAAATCATGAGGATAAGAGGCAAGACCATAGATAACAGAAACAACGGGAGATGTGACGAGGGGGCGTGGTTGGTGTCGCCGCAATATGCTCAAAACGAGAACATTGCCAAGAACAGTTAGTTAGTTGCAATCAAGTTCGATTGAGATACGTTGCTCCTTGTTTTAGCAAAATACCAAGTTGTGCTGTTGCCTTTTTGCAAAAATAGAAGTGCAGTGGTTAACTTTAAATCAAATGGAATCACTTATCACCTATAAGTACAAATAATATTACGTTTTATAAGCATAAATGCAGAATTTATTTCAAAAATTCTCTAACGCCATTTCTACCAGGGCCTTACGATACAAATTATAAATATCAAATTTCTCATTCTTAAATTATACATTGCTTTTCTACCATTGCGCAGTCGCCGCCGCTCATTTACCAACACGCAATGTAAAGCGAGGAATATTATTCGTTCACTGTGTGTGCAGTTTCGAGATACGGCCGCTTGTTTCTGCCGCTTTATAAATGTAGTAGTGCGTGCTTACTTGGGTGTTGTTTAAATAAACATCCAATGACAGCGTCTTAACAAAAGTGTGTCTTTGTACTTGTGTGCGTAGAATGACATTTTTTATTTAATTAAGTGTGTGAGTGTTTTATGGTAGGGTGAAACTCGGCGACAACCGTCCCGGTATAAACTCGCGTGGTATGTCACATCTCCCTTGTTTCTGTTATCTATGGGCAAGACGCATTCACGTTTACACTCACTCACAGAAACTCACAAAGTTTTTCCGTACAAACATATATTTTTTAGTACCTACAGAAAGAGCACTGATAGTACGAGAACGAATGAGGGGTCCGACGAATTGTGTCACGTCATTACGATTTGGTGCGGGCGTAACATAGCCGATCGTAATTTAGCACTATAAGACGTTGTAGTGTAAAATTATAAAATTCTAATGAATGCATGATTTACCTACCGATCGTGATTAGGCACTGTAAGAAGTGTAGTGTAAACCTACAAAAAATCAAATGAATGCATGATTTACCTACCGATCGTGTTTTAGCACTGTAAGACGTTGTTGTGTAAACCTACAAAATTCAAATGAATGCATTATTTACCTGCCGATTGTGTTTTAACACTGTAAGACGTTGTAGTGTAAACCTAAAAAATTCAAATGAATGCATGATTTACCTATCGATCGTGTTTTAGCACTGTAAGACGTTGTAGTGTAAACCTACAAAATTCAAATGAAAGGATGATTTACCTGCCGATTGTGTTTTAACACTGTAAGACGTTGTAGTGTAAACCTACAAAAAATCAAATAAATGCATGATTTACCTACCGATCATGTTTTAGCACTGTAAGACGTTGTAGTGTAAACCTACAAAATTCAAATGAATGTACGATTTACCTGCCGATCGTGTTTCAGCACTGTAAGACGTTATAGTGTAAACCTACAAAATTTAAATTAATGCATGATTTACCTGCTGATTGTGTTTTAACACTGTAAGACGTTGTAGTGTAAACCTACAAAAAATCAAATGAATGCATGATTTATCTACCGATCGTGTTTTAGCACTGTAAGACGTTGTAGTGTAAACCTACAAAAATTCAAATGAATGCATGATTTATCTACCGATCGTGTTTTAGCACTGTAAGACGTTGTAGTGTAAACCTACAAAAATTCAAATGAATGCATGATTTATCTACCGATCGTGTTTTAGCACTGTAAGACGTTGTAGGGTAAACCTACAAAAATTCAAATGAATGCATGATTTATCTACCAATCGTATTTTAGTACTGTAAGACGTTGTAGTGTAAACCTACAAAAATTCAAATGAATGCATGATTTATCTACCGATCGTGTTTTAGCACTGTAAGACGTTGTAGTATAAACCTACAAAAATTCAAATGAATGCATGATTTATCTACCGATCGTGTTTTAGCACTGTAAGACGTTGTAGTGTAAACCTACAAAAATTCAAATGAATGCATGATTTATCTACCGATCGTGTTTTAGCACTGTAAGACGTTGTAGTGTAAACCTACAAAAATTCAAATGAATGCATGATTTATCTACCGATCGTGTTTTAGCACTGTAAGACGTTGTAGGGTAAACCTACAAAAATTCAAATGAATGCATGATTTATCTACCGATCGTATTTTAGTACTGTAAGACGTTGTAGTGTAAACCTACAAAAATTCAAATGAATGCATGATTTATCTACCGATCGTGTTTTAGCACTGTAAGACGTTGTAGTATAAACCTACAAAAATTCAAATGAATGCATGATTTATCTACCGATCGTGTTTTAGCACTGTAAGACGTTGTAGTGTAAACCTACAAAAATTCAAATGAATGCATGATTTATCTACCGATCGTGTTTTAGCATTGTTAGACGTTGTAGTGTAAACCTACAAAAATTCAAATGAATGCATGATTTATCTACCGATCGTGTTTTAGCACTGTAAGACGTTGTAGGGTAAACCTACAAAAATTCAAATGAATGCATGATTTATCTACCGATCGTATTTTAGTACTGTAAGACGTTGTAGTATAAACCTACAAAAATTCAAATGAATGCACGATTTATCTACCGATCGTGTTTTAGCACTGTAAGACGTTGTAGTATAAACCTACAAAAATTCAAATGAATGCATGATTTATCTACCGATCGTGTTTTAGCACTGTAAGACGTTGTAGTGTAAACCTACAAAAATTCAAATGAATGCATGATTTATCTACCGATCGTATTTTAGTACTGTAAGACGTTGTAGTGTAAACCTACAAAAGTTCAAATGAATGCATGATTTATCTACCGATCGTGTTTTAGCACTGTAAGACGTTGTAGTGTAAACCTACAAAAATTCAAATGAATGCATGATTTATCTACCGATCGTGTTTTAGCACTGTAAGACGTTGTAGTGTAAACCTACAAAAATTCAAATGAATGCATGATTTATCTACCGATCGTGTTTTAGCACTGTAAGACGTTGTAGTGTAAACCTACAAAAATTCAAATGAATGCATGATTTATCTACCGATTGTGTTTTAGCACTGTAAGACGTTGTAGTGTAAACCTACAAAAATTCAAATGAATGCATGATTTATCTACCGATCGTGTTTTAGCACTGTAAGACGTTGTAGTGTAAACCTACAAAAATTCAAATGAATGCATGATTTATCTACCGATCGTGTTTTAGCACTGTAAGACGTTGTAGTGTAAACATACAAAAATTCAAATGAATGAATGATTTACCTTATACATCCAAAGCCAATAACTTCATATAAAGAGAAGACTTTTGTCAGATTTTTCAAACCCGTTATAATTCGTTCGAATTATTTACATGTAGATGCATTCACATTTTCTGTTTACAATGAAAGAACAATGTTAATACTTAAATTTATATATATATATATATTTATGCCACGTCGGAAGGCCACGGGCCACCTGATGTATAGTGGTTACCGTAGCCTATTATCGCTTGTGATATATTGGGTATCACTCGCGCGATGCCTCCTCTGCTACTAACACAGCAACTCCTTAGGAGCTTACTGGTGACCTCACTCACACGCAGGAACACAACAACCCTCTAGGGAGTTGTTGTTTGGCCCCGGTTTTCTGTAAGGAATAGGTACTTCCCCAGACAGACTCCTTTGTGCGTCCAAACACACATGTTTGTTCAAATTTTTGTCCTGTGTGGCAATCGAACCCACGACGTTAGTGTCAAAGTAGCGTCATACACAACTGCGCCACCGAGCTCGTCAATTTTATGGTTTTAAATGTTTATAATTATACTTGAGTGCAGTTTCTTTTTTTACTTTCAACTTTAAAAAAAAATTTGATGATTTAAAAATTTATATCTACCACATTTTATTCTACCGAGAACTTCAGACTTTAGGAAATTCTTTTGAGAATGGTATAAATTTAAAATCTGTTAAATTTCTGTAATTGTAATTGACTGCAGTTTTTTTATTACAATCACAAAACCTTTACGAGAATGTCAAATATACTTAGTCTTATACTACGTCGGGAGGCGTACAAGTGTACGGCCCACCTGATGTAAAGCGGGTACCGTAGCCTATTAACGCTTCTGATATACTAATTAACACTCGCGCGCGATGCTTCCTCTGCTGCTTACACAGCAACTCCTTGGGAGATTACTGGGGACCTCACTCACACACAGGAACACAACAAATCTCTAGAGAGTTGTTATTTAGCCGCGGTTTTCTGTGAGGTGGAAGTACTTCCCCAGATCAATTTCATTCATGCTTTGATGCGCCCTACCTCTCCTAAAATGAATTTACCTACCTCTCTTAGAATTAATTCGTGGCGGAAGCACACAAAGCAAGTTAGATCATATTGAATGTCAAATATGTTCTCGAGTCCACAAACGACTCCAATAGGAGTCAAAAAGGCCCGCAAAAAATATAGGAGCAAAGATTTTGACGGCAACGCGAAGAGTCGCAATAATGGTTGCTGCTTTGACCACAAATTCCAATCAGTATACACTTTACATCATGTTTAGGTACTTCAATACTATGAAATAGAAAAAAAAATGTTTGAACAGCGTTCCCGCCAAAATGTAACGTAATTTATTGATTGGTTGGTTGACACCATATTGTTTTATTTTAATAGCTCCGAGAAGGTTGTCTGTGGTATATTTAATCTATGACCAAACAAACATGGCGTCTAACCACACCTTGCTGTTTGGGGTGATTTAATGAAAATAATGGGGTGAGAACCGCGGGACACTGTTTATACAAGAACATAGTGAATGTAAATAACTTTGTGGGTTAGTTTTTCTTAGTGCATGTACTATAATAAATAATATAATTGTGTGTCTATGAATAGCAAACTAATATAATAGGAATCTTGTCTTTGGAGTTATTGTGTCGGCATTAGAAAAAGAAAATGTAGTAGTAGTAGTAACTGTTCCTTTTTTGAAAGGATTTGAAATCTAGTTTTTTATACCGCTAGGATAGGACAGTCAACAAGCGTACGGCCTGCCTAATGGTAAGTAGTTACCGTGTAGCCTATGGACATTTGCAACACCAGGGGTATCACTCATGCGTTGCCGATCCTGAAACGACTAGGTATCTATGTCGTAACTGTAGTCCGAGTACCTATCGGTGTTAAAATAAGAAAGAGGCATGCTCGGTTGAAAGAACCTATCATCTCTGGTCCCTGGTTTGAATCTTGGCATAGTATCTACCTCTAAACTGCTGATTTCGGATATATGCACATAATTGTAATCATCACTTGCTCGACGGTAAAGGAAAACAACATGAGGAAACCCGGACGTCCAAGTTGATGTTTCTAAAGACCTGTGACCTTACCACAATATCTTCGCTAAATCCGCAGACCCCGCCAATGTTAATGGATTAGGCAACAGGACAACACTAGATAGAAGAAAAAGAATGCGAAGTCAGGAACCCTAAATACAGGCGATCGTGCATGGCAATAGCTACGACAGTTAAAGATATTATTGATTTTTTAAAATTTTTATACTACATACAGGCATACAAGCATACGGCCCACCTGATGTAAAGCGATTACCGTAGCCTTTGAACGCTTGTACACATTTAGTATCGATATTTCGACGAGCTCGGTGGCTCAGTCGTGAAAGACGCGACTTTGACACCAACGCTCGTGGGTTCGATACCCACACAAAACAACAGCCCGTATGGGAAAGTACCTCCACCTCACAGAAAACCGCAACGAAATAACAACTCCCTAGAGGGTTGTTGTCTTCCTGCGTGTGAGTGAGGTCACCAGTAAGCTCCTAAGGAGCTGCTGTGTAAGCAGCGGAGGAGGCATCACGCGAGTGATATATGTTACAAGCGTTAATAGGCTACGGTATCTGCTTTACATCAGGTGGACCGTATGCTGGCATGCCTCCCGACATTGTATAAAAAAAAAATCGGCCAAGTGCGAGTCGGACTCGCGCACGAAGGGTTCCGTACCATTATCTAGAAAAAAGGCAAAAAAATCACGTTTGTTGTATGGGAGCCCCCTTAAATATTTATTTTATTCTATTTTTTAGTATTTGTTGTTATAGCGGCAACAGAAATACATCATCTGTGAAAATTTCAACTGTCTAACTATCACGGTTCATGAGATACAGCCTGGTGACAGACGGACGGACGGACGGACGGACGGACGGACGGACGGACGGACGGACAGCGGAGCCTCAGTAATAGGGTTCCGTTTTACCCTTTGGGTACGGAACCCTAAAAAGTATCACTTGCGCGATGCCACATCTGCTGCTAGCACAGCAACAGTGCTTAGGAGCTTACTGGTGACCTCACTCACACATAGGAACATATAACCTTCCAAAGAGTTGTTATTTGACTGCGGTTGTCTGTGAAGTGGAGGTGCTTTCCCCGACGGGCTGATTTATGCGGCCTACCGCTCTTAAAAACACCCAGACCAAGACAACACAAATGTTTGTCCTGTATGGGAATCGAATCCACGAGCGTCGGTGTCAAAGACGCGTTATTAACCGCTGCGCCACCGCCCTCGTCATTATTTTCAAAGTAAATATAAACACTGGATATAAATTCAACCCACTAACTAATTTTAACAAGTTCCTTGCGGTGAAGACGGAGAGAACCGAGCAATACAGGACTCGATCCTTATACACCTCACTTGCTTCTTTAACATTCATAGTTCTTTTCATGCACGCTCTTTGGTTCCTATGGCTCCTGACATCACCTTCTGATGGCACATAAACAAATTGATCGTGGTAATGTCTTTGCCTTTCTCGGCTTCTACATCCTTCTAATTTCTAACTAAGTTACGATTTACTACGAGTTATTGTAATATAACTAGCCTGGCCATAAATACAGTTACTTGGAAACTTTTCGTTTTTTCAACTCTTTAATTATTTTGAATTTGAAACGCGTTTACAATATTAAAAACTTCTTTCGATTTCCCGCCATTTTACATATGTTTTTCTTGTTTATTATCAAATTACAATATGGAATGAGGTGTTAAAAAAAATAGGATTGCAGTGATTGCCTTGCACAAAGGGGGTATGGAGCCCTCGGTCATATTCAAGACACTTCAGAAGCTTGGTATCAGCTGTATGTTCGTATATCGTATCTACTATCGGCAGATATACCAACAGTTTCTCTGTTGAAGACCATAAAAGATCGGGGCGCTCGCATGCTGTTAGTTACAGGTTATACATACAGGACATGCCCTAAATCAATTCCTACAATTGAAGACAGTGAATCAATCAAAACGCCTTCTGTCCCGATACGCAGGTGAAAGGGACTGTGATATCCTTTTTACCGATGAAAATATTAACTTATGAAACCATTATTTTCACGATTGAAGAGCACTACAATAAGCAAAATGACAAAGACGCACACAAGTGGTCTTAAAGGTACAACGTGTTCATCTTGTGTCAGTGTCTTATCAAGGAGCCACAAAGCTTTATTTTTGTGAAAAAGGAGTGAACACTTCCGCCAAAGTATATCAAGAGACTGTTTTGGATCGTGTTGTGAAACCTCTCAACAATACACTTTTTAAACCTGGTCTTATATTAACCTAACCTGCCTTGTGAAGGCACGAACTACCCTAGCCTGGCTCGAAACCAACGTTCCGGCCTTTATAAGAGCTGAAAACTGGCCCTCGTCTACCCCAGATCTGAACCCCTTAGACTACAAATTATGATCAGTTTTAGAGGGCATGGCAAGAAATCTCTGGAGTAAAGAGTCGCTAAATTTCCCATGGAAACAGTGTATCAGTGTAGCCTCACCCACTACCGTTAGTAGATTATTTATTTTTCTTTTCTGTTTTGGTCGCCTCTGACTCGGAAAGGAACGCCTTTTTTCTCAGGAATGGGTGGAGCTATCAAGCTGAAATTAATATCATATACTCAGGTTTACTCAGGTAATCCCTTCGAGAAAAAATCAAATTTCTAAGTCAACGCAATCAAAAGGTACATCTGTTTATGCCTCGTTTATGCACATATTTTAATAAGGGAATCAAAACCTATAGGGTTCTTCCCGTTGACATAGAATCATGAAATTTGGTAAGAAGCAATGTCATGTAGCACAAGTAAAGGAAAAAATCCGAAAGCCATAAATTTGTAGTTCCATCATAAAAAAAATACTATTACTGCGACAATAATTGCGAAAATATTTTTACGGAACCCTCAGAGTGCGATCGGATTCGCACTTGACGGTTTTTTTTATTTATATAATGTTTGTCTTGTGTGGGGATCGAACCCACGAGCGTTGGTGTCAAAGTCGCGTCATTCACGACTGAGCCACCGAGCTCGTCAAAAAATATTTTCGTGCAATAAAATGTACTCGTACTATTCTATTCTTATTATATTGCAACCGACTATTGGCTACGGTTGTCCGTGGCGGATTCACATCAATCGCGCCGTAGTAAGCTCGTTTGCCACCGCGCTACAAAAATGTCTTTACTTGCTACATTTTTAAATACAGATGAAAAACGAATTTCGCCTAGAGCTGTCCACATGGTAGGCTTTGAGATATATAATTATTAAGCAAAGATTCTGTGAATAATTAATGTAAATAAATATAACATTAAAACATAGTTAGCGTTTCCGAAAAATTCAAAGCACGGTCGGTCGGCGACTGCAGTTGGGTGCCGTTGTCCACTGCATCAGAGAAATCCTTCGTGTCGGCTAGAGAAGTGCCAAATATTCGGTTATTATCTAAGATGTTTTATAGTTATAGATACGTCGTACTTGCTCTAGAAGGCAATACGAAAGTAAGGTAATTGACCAGCTCACATTCAGTTGGCCACGCTCTCGCGTCGCGTCTATACGTATTTCGTCACAAAGCATAAATATCTTAAGATGTATATTCATCTCTTGCTGTCGACAGGTATGCCCTATCATTTGTCTCCTTGTTAGAGCAAAGTGTCATAATAAATAACTGTAGGCCGATTCTACTAATAAACTGCAACTGCACTACAGCGCGGCGTGTGTCAACATACGTGCAGTTTTTTAGTAGAATCGGCCTACTGTACGTAGATGTAGTATACCTACTACTTGCGCCATTTTAAAATACAATAATGTTGGTGTATAACGTGTCTACCTTTTTATACGTCGCTGGTTATTACTCGGTACTCGGCACGTATTGTATTTTATACAATATAGTATTATTCCTTATCCAATTAAATATGTTAGGTACATGGTGCATTTCAAATCGCTCCGCATTGAATACAATTCAGTATCTATAGATACATTGCACCCGTGCAAAGTCGGGGCGGGATGCTAGTAATTAATAAATCAAAGTTGTTCATTTCTTATAATCATAAGAGGTGAACAACTTTATTTCAACCTTTATTTCGATATTTAATAATGTTCAAGAAGCGAGTGAAGTGTGTAAGAAAGAACAGGATTCCAGAGCCTTATTGTTGCTGTCGATGTTGGTCAACGCTGGCTATCGACCCATCATCAGCAACCACGATTATAACTCACCGTTTCCGGTGGCCCGTTGCGTCATAATACAGAAGCTGGTTTCAAATTATGATGATGAAAGATTTTTGAGATGAGTTTCAACTTTGACGAACTCAGTAGTTAGTAATGATTTGACAACAAAGCTTGTGGGTTCGATTACCAAACACGAGAAACATTTGTGTGCATGAATATGTCTGTTTGTCTTGGTCAGTTTACCGTCAGACAGGCCGTTGGTTGATTGCCACCATAGTGCTGTCAAGAAAACAACGTGACATGATCAAAGTAATTGGACAGTTGTCTTCAGAGAATAAGAAATATGAATGTGGGAATTCGAATGGGTTACTCAGTGGTCAACTGCCCGCTGTATGCAGACGAAGCTGTATTAATATTCTTGACGAGGTCGGTAGCGCAGTAGTGAAACGCGCTGTTACGTTACTTCGACACTACCGCTTGTGGGTTCGATTCCCACACATGAAAAATATTTGTGTGTATGAACATGTCTGTTTGTCTTGGTATGAGTGTTTTTAAGAGAGGTAGGCCGCGTCAAAGTAAAGCCCGTCTGGGGAAGTACCTCCACCACACAGAAAACCGCAGTCAAATAACAACTCCCTAGAGGATTGTCGTGTTTCTGCGTGTGATTGAAGTCACCAGTAAGCTCCTAAGGAGTTATTGTGTTAGCAGCAGCGGTGGCACCGCGCCTCTGTATTGCAAGCGTTTAAAGGCTACGGTAACCGCTTTACATCAGATGGGTCGTATGCTTGTATGCCTCCCGACCTCCGAACTGCGAACACTAGTTACAACAATGAAATATGATTGTATGAAGAAAGGCTTACAAATTAATGTGAAAGGAAACCAAAATAATGGTATTTGAAAGAGAGACAACCAGAACGAACACTAGGATTACGGTTGATGATGTAGTGTTGGAGCAAGTGAATGAGATTGTATATCTTGGAAGTGCTTTTAGCAGCAATGGACACTGCTGATGTGGAGAGACGAGTGAGTGCAGGGAATAGCGTGAATGAAGCGTTGGGTAAACTGTTAGGCGGCCGAAATCTAAGCCAGAAGGCACAGCTCGCTGTACACAACGCGGTGCTAATCCCAACAGTAACTTATGGAAGTGAGAGCTGGGTATGGTAGAGAGAGCTGGGTATGGTAGAGAGAGCTGGGTATGGTAGAGAGAGCATGAGAGTAGAATAAATGCGGTCGGGATGCGAGCACTGCGAAAAATTTGTGGCATAACGCTTGCTGACCGCGTTCGAAATGATGACGTACGAAAGAGAAAGTCTGAAAGGGAGTGTCTGTGTTAAGATAAGAAAGAGCATGCTCCGTTAGTTCGGACATGTAGAAAGAATCCAGGAATTTAAGAATGACGAAACAGATATACAATGCGAAAGTAGAAGGATGTAGGAGCCGAGGAAGACCAAGACTCACCTACCATGACCAAAATGGTCGTGGTTCATCAGAAGGTGTAGAGGAAGTACCTCCACCTCGCAGAAAACCGCAGTCGAATAAACTAAACTAAACTCCTTAAGTTGGGTTCCTGCGTGTGAGTGAGGTTACCAGTAAGATCCGAAGGAGTTGCTGGTATAGCAGCAGAAGCGGCATCCCGTGAGTTTTACTTAGTGTATTGCAAGCGCTCATAGGCAACGGTAACCGCTTTACATCAGTGTCAGTAGTAGTAAATCAAACATTTCTCCTTCACCAATGGTTATGCTGATAGATTACGCTTACTGGTGACCTCACTCACACGCACAAAAATTAATAAGTAATAACATAAAATAGGATCTGATTTAAAGAATATAAAACTTATCTAAGTGTCAGTGAGAGCCTAATGCCAAATAAATATATAAATAATAAATAAATATTGTCGGACAAATTACACAGCGCCATGTAGACCCAAAGTAAGCGAAGCTTGTGTTACGGGTACTAGACAACTGATAAACATACGTAAATACTTTTTTTTGTAAATACATACTTATTACCTATACATAGAAAATACCCAGACCAAGACATACAGACATGTTCATGCACACAAATGTTTGTACTGTGTGGGAATCGAACCCACGAGCGTGGGTGTCAAAGTAGCGTAACAGCGCGTTCCACCACTGCGCCACCGAGCTCGTCAAATATTTGTTATCTGTGATGAATCCATAAACACACAGGCCGATTCTTCGACTGCTTAGTCGAAAATGTCAATGGGTCGCATCGACGACACAGACCAATGGAAAACGACGAATCGAGCAACAGCCTAAGGCTCACAACGCAACCCAGAGTATAATTACAGCGGGCCTTTCGGGGAACGGCAGCTTTTATTATCGCAGCTACCGTGATTAGATGGTACACAGATAAAATGGGAAAAAACGAATGAAAAAAAACACAAGTTTTGTCTTTACACCTGTAATTATTCGTACGATTGGGGTTCGGTGAAAGTCGTTTTGCTCCGACCGAAGTTTAGATGTTGAAGTGTGGGAAAGAATACCGCGTCCCTTTTCAACATCATGTATTTGGTAATGCTGTAAAACCATAAAAGCAATACTTTATAACAGCGTAAAGGAAGAAGCCCTCTAATCGCAACTACTGCAGCACCGCACAACAACGCGTGGAAATACCATCGACGCCATGGTAGCCGTCGCAGCCGTCTGATCAAATATCTTCACCTCACAAAAGTAGCACAGCCAGATAACAACTAGCTGGAGGGTTATTGGGTTCCTGCGAGTGAGTGAGGTCGACTGTAAGCTCATAAGAAATAGCTGTGTTAACAGCAGAAGCGGCATCACGCGAGTGATAGTAAATATGTTACAAGGGTTCATAGACTGCAGTAACCGATTTACAACAGGTGTGTCGTATAGGGAGGCCTTAATACATAATTAAGCCATGTTATATTAAAAAAACCGTTAAATGCGAGTCCGACTCGCGCACTGAGGGTTCCGTAAAAAAATATTTTCGCGGATTATTTTCATTACAATTTTTTTTTATGATATAACGTTCCGCAATATCGTGGAAAAGCATCTGACCATAGACCAGAAGGTATTCTGCGGTTTTGTGGATCTTGAGAAAGCATTTGATAGGGTTGTGCGAAAGAAACTGTGACATATTGCCGAGATATGGGATTGACGGTTCACTGATCCGTGCTGTGCAGTCCACTTACAAGGGTTGCTCAGCACGTGTGCGTATAGATGTGCATGTCACCCTGGTTTGATTGGTGTCAAACAAGGTTGCATGCTATCTGCTAGGCTGTTTATTCTGTATCTCCATAGTTGTCTGCAGAGAATAAAGTCATCGAATGTGGGATTACGCATGGATGACCTAGTGGTGAACTGTCTGCTGTATGCAGACGATGCCGTGATACTAACAAAAACACCATCTGAACTGCAAGCACTGGTCACAATCATGAAAGACGAATGTATGGTGAAAGGCTTACTATTGAATGCGAAGAAATTAAAGATCATGGTATTTTAAAGAAAAGAAACCAAAGCCAATATAAGGATTACGGTTAGTGATGAAGTGTTGGAACAAGTGGATGAGATTTGTATATCTTAAATGCGCTTTCATCAGAGATGGTAGGTACACCGCAGATGTAGAAAGACGAGGGAATGCTGAGAATAGTGTGAATGGAGAGTTGGGTAAACTTATTGGCAGTAAAAACCTTTGCCAGAAGGCACAGCTGGCTATACACAATGCAGTGCTGGTCCCAACGCTTACTTATGGAAGCGAGAGCTGAGTATGGCAGAGAGAGAGCATGAAAGTAGGGCAAACGCGGTCGAAATGCGAGCGTTGCGCAAAAAATGTGGGCGTAACGCTTGTAGACCGTGTTCGCAATGATGAAGTTAGAAACAAAGTTGGTCTGAAAGAGTGTCGGTTAGGTTAGTTAAAATAAGAAGAGGCATGCTCCATTGGTTCGGACATGTAGAATGAATGCAGGAAGCAAGAATAACAAAACAGATATACAACGCGATAGTAGAAGGATGTCGGAGCCGAGGAAGGCCAAGACTTACCTACCATAATCATTTTCATCGTGTTTTATCAGGATGTCAGGAGACTTAATAAACGGCGAGCGTGCATGAGAACAGCTATGAATGTTAAAGGAACGAGTGAGGTGTGTAAGGATCGAGTCACGTGGCGCTCGGTTCTCTCTGCCTACCCCGGAAGGGATTTGGCGTGAACTACGAATAAATAGTTATATAAAACATGCATTACGCATATATAGGCTTTTATACGTGGTTAGAAGAAGTATAGGTACTTTTGTTTTATGAGTCCTTTTTTATACAACGTCGAGAGGCATACAAGCATACGGCCCACCTGATGTAAAGTGATTACCGTAGCCTATGAACGCTTGCAATACATTAAGTATCACTTGCGCGATGCCACCTCTGATGCTAACACAGCAACGCCTTAGGAGCTTACTGGTGACCTCATTCACACGCAGAGACGCAACGACCCTCCAGAGAGTTGTTATTTAGCTGCGGTTTTCTGTGAGATGGAGGTACTTCCCCTGACGGACTGCTATGATACGCCCTACCTCTCTTATGTAGACGTATTTCCTGAGAAAACATGCATGTATGTATATCTTCACGCCAGGGTCCTCGCGGGGTAGGCAGAGAGAACCGAGCGCTACATGGCTAGATCCTTGCACACCTCACGCTTCTTTAACATTTATAACTATTTTCATACACGCTCGCCAGTTCCGAGAACTCCTGACTTCATCACCTTCTAACAAAACACGAGTAATTTGGTCATAGTAGGTGAATCGTAGTCTTCCTCGGCTACATTTTTTTATACCTATAAAGTGGCAATCAAGCGGACGGCCTGCCTAATGGTAAGCAGTTACCATAGCCTATGGACATTTGCAACACCAGAGATTCACTCATGCGTTGCCGACCCTGTAAAAATCTATTCGCACCTTTCTTGAAAAGCCCCATGCTGTAGTCCCTTGGGAAAACCTCGGCTAGGAGCTCATAGAGTTCTCGGAAAAATACGCTTCGCTGGAACCGCGCAGTACTTGGCCATTGCTGTTCCAGTGTGTGAAGGTGGACTCCCCGTCGTCGGCGAGCGGTGCGGTTGTGAAAGATGCTGTTGGCATCATATCGAGCAATTCTTCAGAACACAACCCGTTGTACAATCGGTAGAACGGGTAGAACACACAAAAGGAGGCAAAATCTCGCCTTAAACTCAAGGGCTCAATACCGTCTTTAACCGGACTTCCCAACCAGGGGGCACGCCCCCCTGGTGGGGCGTAGAGAGATGTCATGGGGGGGGCGTATGATGTTTGCATTTTTGGAATAAAAATAAATTTAATGCGTAAATTACCTAGAATCAACCAACTGGTACAGAACATGCAACTTCAAGTTTCTCACTAGTACTATTATTTTGTTTGACGTTAAATTCGTTGAAATAATGTTTGTTTTTTGTAATAAATCTAAGGGGGCATGAAATTATTATGTATAATCTGGGGAGGCTCAACAAAAAAAGGTTGGGAAACCCTGGTCTATAAGCTTAGGATCGCCGACAATTCTACATCCTTCCGCACCGATTTCCGCATACCTATATCTGTTACGTCATTCTTTCATACCGCATTCTACATGTCCGAACCAACGGAGCATGCCTTATCTTAACACTGACACTCTCTTTCTTACAATCATCATTGAAGATAATGTAGACAAACGTTTAAATTATCTTCATCTTCTTCCTTCCCTTTTCCTAATTCGGGGTCCGCTACCTAAGCCTAAGGATATGGTGAAGATACTGATTTTTACACGGAGCGACTGCCGTCAGACCTCCGTAACCCAGAGGGAAAACCAGATCTATCTTAGGCAAGGTCACACGTCTTTCGAAATGTAATTTCTTGGACGTGCAGGTTTCCCCACGATGTTTTCCTTCACCGCCGAGCTAGTGACAATCTATATCTATACTCTATACATACAGATAAATAAAATTGGAGTGTCTGTTTGTAATATTAAAATAACCACTATTTACTAAATGCATATGGATACATATACCAAAATATTTTTTTTTTACAATTTTTGTCTGTCTGTTTGTTCCGGCTAATCTCTCAAACGGCTGGACCGATTAATAATAAGGAGTTACTTAACCTACTTTTATTTTAGATTTTTTTTAATAATAAATAATTAATATAAAAATAACTATTCCGCGGGAACGAAGTCGCGGGCACAGCTAGTCACAAATATGTATTTAGTAGTACTCATGCCAGGATTCGAACTCGGGCCTGTTGGCCACAAGGTGGGTTATTTATTCACTAGGCTATCACTGCTTCATCGTTTTAATTATCCAACTCTTGAATTTCTAGTTTCTTGCTTATATTCGAACCTGGATATGATTGATCACGTCTATATATCAAAACCTTGTATCTAATAATAAAATTTTTGTCTACAACACACGCACATCAATAACTCAAGAATACCGGCTGGTATATAAAACGCCTTAGGCGGGGTTCGAACCCTCGCCTCTGTACAAGGTAGCCACTGTTCATTTGTACATCAAAAATCTTTAAACCTACCGCAAAAAATAGCTAAAATAAACTCTAACGCAAAGCATTAAGGCTTCAGTTTAAACGTAAAGCAATTTGAGTTAGAACAGTTTTTCACAAAAAGTGTTCACGATACAAATGATAAGAGAACGAAATGAAATTTATTTGAAACATCCCCCCAAAGAATTACGTGCTCTATTGCAAAGTGTTTAAATACATATTTGATTGCGATTACATAAAAATATTGACGGATTTTTGTAACGAATAATTTATATCAGTCTTTGACCGTACGCATAGTTAATTTGATAACTGTCATAAGTCACATTTGTGGATAAATTGTTATATTAGACTTTATGCGCTTCCAGTTAGAGTATAGTTTCGTCACACAAAAGATGAGTATTTCCTCTGAATATCTAATAATTCATGTTAGTGACATCGATATGTTCATATAATGTTTCTTTTATGTGGCTATGAATGTTAAAGTAGCGAGTGAGTTATGTACGGACCGCGTCATATGGCGCTCGATTCTCTCTACCTACCTACGTGTACATATTGTTTTATATAACGTCGAAAGGCAAACATATCATAGCCCACCAGGTGTGAAGGGCATAATGTTTTTAGAGATCCGTACCGCAAAAGGAAAAACGAAACCCTTATAGGATCTTTTTGTTGTCCGTCTTTTTTTTAATATACAACGTCGGGAGACATACAAGCATACGGACCACCTGATGTAAAGCGGTTACCGTAGCCTATGAACGCTTGTATCACTCGCGCGATGCCAATCGGCAGTCGCTCTATGTAAAAATCAGTGTTGTCCCCAAACGCTTAGTCTTAGCGGATCCCGCCTACCCTAATGAATTAGGAAACGGGTAATACTAGGAAAACCTATTTGAAGTGAAAACTTCTTTAGCATCGTAGTGATTTGAAATTCGATGAAACGAAAATGCGACAGTAAAAAGAGACAATCACATATCGTCGCTTAAGTTCTAACACCGAGTAACTTTTTTTTATACTACGTCGGGAGGTCTACAAGCATATGGCCCACCTGATGTGGAGCTGGTACCGTAGCCTATTAATGCTTGTGATATATTCAAATCAAATCAAAAAATCTAAATATGTTTATTTTCAATATATCTAAGAATGGCTGTTGTAGTCTCCTTTTAAGCAAACAAAATGCCTGTATTAGGAAACTCCGCTCTTCATTATTTTTTTTTATTTTTTGTATATCATTTAAGTGCTTTAAACAACTTAAAAATGTATCTTTACATAATTATCCAAAATATGTATATACTTATGTGGTTATATATATACACGCGCGCAATTTTCCATTTTTATAATTTTATGCATGTAAACAGTATTAAGTATTACTCGCGCGATGCCTCCTCTTCTGCTTACACAGCAACTCCTTGGGAGCTTACTGGTGACCTCACTCATACGCAGGAACACAACAACCCTCTAGGGAGTTGTTATTTGGCAGCGATTTTCTGTGAGGTGGAGGTACTTCCCCAGACGGACTGCTTTGGTGCGCCCTACCTCTCTTAAAACGTCCAGACCAAGACAAACAGACATGTTCATGCACACAAATGTTTGCCTTGTGTGTGAATCAAACCCACGCGTAGGTGTCAAAGTCGCGTCATTCACGACTGAGCCACCGAGCTCGTCATAACCTCGTAACTCATAATGGTCGACTTTTCAAGAGACCAAAAAACTGTTTCTTTTTGTATTATTTAACTATTCAATACATTTATTTTGAATAAAAATGCATAAATAACGCGTCGCCATTGCATAAAATTCTTGTTTTTGATTGGTCAAACGGTGCATTTTTCGATCCTCTATCGAATGACATACGTAACTCAAAACGACCATGTTCAAAACATGGTCGTTTTGAGTTACGTTACGCGGTGTTACAATTTAAGCGACGATATGTCAATCGACTTTTTAACCAATAAGGCAAGACATTTTGTTATGGTTGTTAAACTTTATAGTTTCACGCTTTCGCCACATCTAGTAAAATATGAATAAATGTTAATAGTCAAACAATAATTCGACAATAAGTCGATACCATTTCTTTGTTTTCGGGTTTTTTTTTAAGTTGCCAAATGCCAGATTTTGCATCCACATTTCATTACCTACCATTTTTAGGGTTCCATATAAAAGGTGTTTTGTCCGTAATAAAGTATTTTGTTGTACAAGCAAGTTATTCTGATGACTAACATCTGCACCGCCTGAGGATGCCTCGTGGAGAAACACGTGTCGCAAAGACGACCAGAGCAACCAGTGTAGAAACGGTGGGGTGCACGCGGTTCCAATTCCAGAGGTAATCGCAGAGACGACCGCAGCAGCCGAAGCTGAGACGACCGGAGCAACCATGGCAGCGACGGTATGCATCTACTAACAGTAATGGGTGGGCGTTGACTAGCATCATTTTACATGAACTAATCGGTGGCGAAAATACATAAAGCGGTTTAGATACAATTGTTAGTGACATGTCAGAAAGTTCAGTTATCGCTTAAATAAAGCTTGGGAAGTCTAAAATATTTACATTGCCAAACCTACATATACATGAACTAGCTGACGTAGGAGCAGGTATTTCCACTTCCTTCCTTTTTTCTCGACTGCTAAGGGTCATGTCTTGATGAAGGATAGCCTAAAACCTTCCTCAAAAATTGGGCTATCGAATACAAAAAGATTTTATTTAAATCCGATTGGTAGTTCCACAGATTATCGTGTACGAACAAACAATGTTTGAAAATTTTGAGTATTCAAAAATCACAGTGATTGCAGCATTATAAGCATTTATTGTATGAATAAGTGTGCTTACTTTTCCTTTTTGTTTTTATATTACATAATCTAATCTTAATTACAATAATATTCCATACAATTTTAATTCAATTTTATGTTATAGTCTTAGTGCCCGCAGCTAAATATAACAATTATTAATATATTGTAAAATGTACATTTTACAAGTAAGTCATATAATTTATTATTTTGTATTACTTAGATATTTTTGAATTTTTCTAAATACTTAACTGGTATCGGCGGAAGACCAGGCAGCGTTGTGGTCCACACCACGGTCCACGACACATGCTGAGCGGACGGCGTGCGTTTATGTATAATTGGTCGTAATTTAACAAACGTGTGAAATGTAACCAAATAAATAAATTTTTCTTTCTTTCTTTCAATCTCTGCCGCTTTGTAAATTAGTTCAAATGTGCTTCCAATAGGTATTTAATTTCTAGACGCGTGAAATAGTATTTTTGAGTAAAAGTTTGGAAGAGCACAATAAACAGCGCGTCTAGTGAAGTACTTCCACCTCACAGAAAACCGCAGCCAAATAACAACTCACTGGAAGGTTGTTGATGCGTGTGAGTGTGCTATGGTACGTGTATTGTATTGGAAGTGTTCATTGGCTACTTATACGGCTAACCACTTTACATCAGGAGAAACGTATTGTTTGCCTCCCGACGTTTTATAAAATAAACTGCCTTGTCCAAAGTTTTTTTTATAAAACGTTCGTAAGCAAAGAAACTCATCATAAAGTTATTTAGCCTATGCATGCAATTAAAGCAGAATCATTTGCGCGTTGCCACACCTGTTTGCCACCAATGCCACCTATTATAAAATAAGAAGTAATGAGAAAATTTACGAAAACAGACAAAATCTTTTTTTTTTTGAGGTTCTACCACAAATAGCCCCTTTTTTTATTCCCCACATTCGGGTACAAAATAGCCCGTAAAAATGTTACCTCCCGTGCAAAATGATGGATAAAATTTATTATCGTCAATTTTCTAATTAAAATATAGCACAAAATGTGATCACAAAACATGAATGTAATAAAGAGTAGGTGAACTCCACGCAACTGTCGCATTCCTTTTGTCCCATTTCCTAATCCATCGATCGGCGAAGTTCTCTGCCTGGATTTGGCGAAGATACTGGGTTTTAACATGGAGCCTCAGATCTCCACCCACAGGGTATTTAAAAAAGTTAGGGTGCATCAAAAAATGTGTAAATAACCCATTTTTTCGAATATATAAAAGATATTAATGGTTACTGTGGGTTATCCTTAGGAGCCGGACGTATACTATCGCGCACTTTTTTGTAGATCTTTTTAAGTTATACAATTCCGTAGTAGGTACATTACTACGATCTAGTTTGCAATGTGAGCGCACAAAAATATGTTTTTTTACGACAACACAATCCAAATCTTTTAAATTCTCGGCTTGTATCTACTATATTATGCTTATGTTATACATATAAAATTAAAATCCGTTGCGTAGTAAAAGATCTACGCGTACAGGCTGCAGGAAGCAACTTTGTTTTATACTATGTAAATTTTGTTTTATAAAACTATATTCATGTCTATCTCTTTGTTAATAATTCATTCAGTCTCTTTTTCATCCTTTCAATTAAAGTCGTAATTAAAGTCGTAATATCTTAATAGGCAAAAACAAAATAAAAAATATTTTGTTTTTGCTTGACATTGAAATTGTATCGCGTATATATATAGGTATATACCTATGTATATATTTATCTATCTATAACTTCATGCTAAATCCCTTGCGGGGTAGGCAGAGAGAACAGAGCACCACGTGACTCGATACTTACATACCTCACTCGCTTCTTTAACATTCATTGCTCTTCTCATGCACGCTGTCATTCATTCTTTCATCATATATATATATATGTATATATATATGCATATAATATATAAACAAATCGACTTGTACTAAGTTATACGAAGAACATACATGCAACCAATTTAAATAACATGACTACAATGTTAGTACATATATATACAGTAGTGACATTAGCGAACAATTTGAATTTAACGAGATGTCGCATAACCCCCCTAGGTTATGCGATATCTCGTTACGATCGGTTGTCGTTTTGTATTGTGGTACCAGGAGCTTGCGTATTGGCTGTCAACATTTGGTCCGCTCACAATCTGCAATGACACATTCATATCTTGACTCTTGATAAACAAGTCATAGCATTATTCTAACGCGGTTAGAATAATGCTATTGCCGCATGCTTGTTTGCCAATCTAGTTGTATAAAAAAACCTAAATGTATAAGCGATTAAGCCTACTGACCAATGAATATTTTAGCCAATGAGCCAATAAGTGCCTTATGTAAAATTGTGTACAAGAACATGACTGTTTATCTTGTACTGAGTGTTTTTAAGAGAGGTAGCACGCATTAGGTCGGTCCGGGGAAGTACCGCCACCTCACTGAAAACCGCAGCCAAATAACAACTCTCTGGACGGTTGTTGTGTACCTGTGTGGGAATAAAGTAAGCTCCTCCTTGCTTGAGTTAGCAACAGGTGTGGTATCGCGCAAACGATGGAAATAATTCAGCACAAGATCACACATGACTTCATTATTATTATTGTACTAGTACTGACAGAAATTTATTTTAATAACATTTGAAAAAAGACCTATACTGATAAATTTCTTCTACACCACGAATCATTCTCGAAATGTAATGGAAATTAAGAGAGGTAAGGCACATCAATTTCAAAATAGCACGGAGAAAACAATATCGATAGACAACGAAATATTGAAATCTACGAACAAATATGTGTACCTAGGAAAACAAATCAGCTTCGACAAAGACAGTAACAACTCGGAAATCGAAAGGAAAATTCAAATGGAATAAATATTGGAGCCTGAAGGAAATTTTTAAAAGCGATATGCCAGTAAATCTTAAAACAAAAGTCATGTCGAGCTGTCTTTTACCATGTCTAACTTATGCTTGCCAGACTTGGAAATACACTGAAAAAATGAAAAGAAAAATCAGAACTTGCCAACGGGGACTAGAACGGAGCATGCTGAACATTAGAAAAATTCATAAAATAAGACACACAAAGATCAGAAGTGTAACAAAAGCCACCGATGCCCTGAACTATGCTAAAACGTTGAAATGGAAATGGGCAGGGCATGTGGCAAGACTGTCAGACGAGCGTTGGACTAAAAGGGTGACAAGGTGGAGAGGCCCAAGTGGTAAAAGACATAAAGGTAGACCGCTAACAAGATGGGCGGACGACATTATAAAAACGGCTGGTCCTAACTGGAGTCAGATAGCTCAGGAAAGAGAAAGCTGGGGTTCCTTGGAGGTGGCCTTCACCTGTGGAGGGGTTCTTTCAATCTAAAAATTTAAATATTGTACTATTTATTATTTTCTTTTATAATTTACTTTGCGTGATAAAATAGGATTAAGATTAGTATTTTTTTAGTATTATTTTGTTTTGCAAGAAATAAAAGGCTTTTATTATTATTATTTTATTATCTCATCACAATCTTTATATATAAGCGGTGTCTGAAACGTTTAGGAGTCTCAATGAGAAGGTTTGCTCCATAGAAAGCTCGCTGACTTTTTTTAACTCCCAGTACGAACAGCTGAAGACAACCCTTGATGACAAAGTAGACGCTATAAATCAGCTTCAGAAAAACAACGAGATGCTTCAATCGTCTGTCAGGGATCTATCTCAGAGGCTCGGTGCAATGGAACAGCAGATGCGGGAGAATAATGTTGAGATAAATGGAATACCTGAACATTCTAATGAAAATTTATCGGTTACCCTTTCACAGCTTGCCAAAACTGTTGATTACCCACTAAATGAAAGTGATGTTCTATTGACCACACGTACAGCAAAATTAAATAGGGACAACCCTCGGCCCCGCGCCGTCGTCGTTAAATTCCGAAGCCGTATTATCAGGGATGGTCTGCTCGCGGCCGTCACGAGGTTCAACAAGGTCAATATCAATGAGAAGCTGGCGTCTCATCACCTGGGATGTGGAGGTCCGAGGACCCCTATCTACATATCCGAACACCTAAGCCCGTCTAACAAACATCTGCATGCTTCTAGCAGACATAAGGCTAAAGAACTGCACTACAAATTTGTGTGGATTCGTGATGGGCGAATATACGTCAGAAAAAATGAAACAAGTCAGGCTATTCATATTCGTAACATTGAGAGTCTGAAGCTGATGCGTTGAATATTCAAATTCGACTGGGAATGCTTAATGTATTCAAAATTATTAAAATTCAACGTTTATTACCAGAATCTCAGAGGAATGCGTACAAAAACCAGCAAGATAAGACATGAAATTCTTAACAATGATTACGATATGATAATTTTCACTGAAACATGGTTAATACCAGAAATTCAAGACACAGAATTTATTGACCAGCGATATAACGTGTATAGAAGAGACAGATCGCCTAGAGACGGTGGCGGTGGCGTCTTGATAGCTGTCACGAAAAAGTACACATCGTCGCGAGTTCAGACGTGGGATACTGTATATGAGGACATTTGGGTTGTGTTAGATTTCAAAGATTGTAGCCAAAATGTAAAAAAACTAGGCGTTTGTTGCTTTTATCTTCCGTATCCGAAACAAAACATCCTAGAATGTTTCTGTGGGAATGTAGTGTCTGTTATGGAGTCACTGGACAATGTCCTGGTTGTCGGCGATTTCAATCTAAAAGATATTTCTTGGTCACGTGATGATAATTCAAACGAAACTGTTCCAAATAATTACAGAAACTCGCTTGGATACACACTAATAGATTTTATTAATTTAAATAATTTGAAGCAACTAAATTATATTAAAAATGTTAATAATAGAACCCTAGACCTGGTATTGACTAACGTTGAAAAATCATCACTTGAAAGGTCAATGGATCCCATAAGCAAGATAGATAGTCATCACCCCCCACTTCGCATCATTTTGGAGCTGAGTGTATCAGTGTTGCCGCGACAAACACAAATAAACTTAAATTTTTACCGTGCAGATTACTCTAGAATAAAGGAAGTGTTAAAGAAGATCGATTGGCCTTTGAAGTTTTCTAATACTGTGAACGTTGATGGAATGACGGATGTATTTTACAGAGAGATAAGGGACGTAATTGATAAATATGTTCCGAAAATATGTCCAAGATCACCCAAATATCCTCCTTGGTATACTACTGCTCTTATTAGGCTATTTTTAGAGAAAGACAAACTAAGACGACGTTTCCACAAATACAAAAATCCCCGCGACGAGATCGAATATAAAATACTTCGTGATCGATGCAACCGTTTTTCGCTCGAGTGTTACTCAAATTACATACGAAAAACTGAAAATGCAATTAACTCAAATCCCAAAAAGTTTTGGAAATTTCTCAACGATAGACGTAAAAATACTAATACTTTACCATCTAATATGAAATACAATGATATAGTTAGCTCAACTGGCGACGACATAGTAAACTCTTTCGCAAAACACTTCTCTTCAACTCTTTTAGTCGAGAATAGTACAAATATGCAAGGCACTGCTTCAAATGTATCAGATCATGTTGTTTCAAATTCGCTTCTGAGTAAAATCCACTTGACAGAAAAAACAATACTTACAGCTATAAAGAGACTTGATTCAGCAAAGGGGGCTGGTCCAGATGGCATACCTGCCGCTTTTGTAAAGTTATGTGCAGCCGAGCTTACGTATCCACTTTACTTGATCTTTAATTATTCTCTAACAACTGGTGTTTTTCCTAAAATATGGAAAGAGGCTCGCATTGTCCCAATTTACAAAAAAGGAGACAAAGAAAACGTTACGAATTACCGGCCTATATCAATTTTAAATACGTTTTCGAAGTTATTCGAATCCTTAGTTTACAACGTCATATATGGCCACGTAACACCACTTTTGAATCCAATGCAACATGGTTTCTGTCGCGGAAAATCGGTTTCTACAAATTTGGTAGCTTATGTGTCACATCTGGTTGAACATGTAGACAAGAGAACACAAGTGGATGCGGTCTATACAGATTTCAGTAGCGCTTTTGATAAAGTTAGTCACTCTCTGCTATTAAAGAAACTATCATATTTTGGTCTGTGCGGATCGTTACACCGGTGGTTCGATTCATATTTGAGGTCTAGATTACAAACTGTGGTCACAAATGGTTATGCATCAAAGCCATATGTGGCAACTTCAGGAGTACCTCAGGGCTCGCATCTGGGTCCAATACTATTTTTGATATTTATAAATGACATTGTTGACTGCATCAAATACAGTAATTACTCTCTATTTGCAGATGACATGAAAATCTATAAACCAGTATCCACTGATAATGACATAATAACGTTACAGGAAGATTTAGATCGTGTTTGCCACTGGTGCACTAATAATCTCATGATCATCAATCCAAGCAAATGCTTTCATATCAAATTCACACGAAACAAAAACAAACTGCAGTCTACATACAAAATTAATAGTGTTGCTTTGGAAGAAGTAGAAAGGATTCGAGACTTAGGTGTGACTCTGGATAATAAGTTGAGTTTTGTCCCTCATTATGATGCCATTGTCCTCTAAATCATTTAAAATGCTTGGTTTTATTAAACGAAATACTACCGACTTCAAGAATACCAAAACTTTAATAGTGTTGTACAATGCATTGGTACCTTCAGTTTGCAAGTGTAGTGTGGAACCCCTGCTATAAAAAACATGCAGAGAATATCGAGCGCATCCAGAGGACATTCACACGATACTTAGCATTCAAAACTCCTAATTTCAGTTATAGAAGCGAATATAGTGATCGCCTTTCGAAATATAAGCTCATGTCGCTCGCTGATCATCGTGAGATGTTAGATCTTACGTTTTGTACAAACTGATTCACGGTACAGTTGACTGTCAGGATATTTTTAACAAAATTGGAATCATTGTACCCACAAGGCCAAATCCCCGTAGAAAGCTTAAAAATACTTATATCGAGCCCCAAACCCACACTAATCTCGGCAGACACGCACCCTTGCCGAGAATGCTCGCGAGTTACAATAGAGTAAGTAGTGTATGCAATCTCGATATGTACCACGATTCTCTGTTACAATTTGTATCTAAAATTCGGTCAATCAATGAGTAATCACAATTTTATATTATATTGCAATACCAGGTTTTATATTTTATTTTTTATTTTTATATTATTAAATATTTCAAAATGAGCGTCACCTTAGCTTAATATTATGAAAGTTATGTGTGTGTAGCAATTAACGTACAGCATACAGCAGCAACGTACAGCAGCAGTACATTGATTTGCAGAAATGTTGTGTTCACCTGTAATTGGGTTGCATGCTAGAATAAATTAGAATATATTTTTACTTTGTTATTGTAAACATGTAACCTGTTGGTGTACCAAATAAATAAATAAAAAAAAAAAAAAATAAATATTTAAATATAAAATATCGCAAAAAAATACATTTAAAAATATAAAAAAATGGGCACTCGCCGGTAGCGGAGCGAAGACCCAAGCTACCGGTGGTTAGGGCTCCATAGTGAGGAACTTTCTCACAATGCGGGCCGTGTCCAAAAGAACCGCTTTCTGAATCTGGTTCTTGATCCAACTGTCAAGCGAGAGTCTCTCAAGATAATGGTCGAGGCTCTTCGCTATAAGTCCGTTTACTGACACGACTATCGGAATAATAATCGTTGAGTCCACACGCCACATGGCGGTAACCTCGTGAGCCAAGTCTAAGTATTTAGAAAGTTTTTCTTTCTCGGCTTTCACGAGGTTTATTAAGGCACATCAAAGTAAGTACCTCCACCTCATAAAAAACCGCAGGCTAATAATAACTCCCTAGAGGGTTGTCGCGTATGAGTTAAGTCACCTAAACTCCTAAGGAGTTCCTGTGTTAGCAGCAGAGGTGAGGTAACCACATCGGGTGGGCCATATGCTTGCATACCTCCCGACGTAGTAATAAAAAAATACTTGTGCTTTAGGTTGATACGCTTAATACGTAACATTGCTACGTACCCATGATCGCCCTTTTCGTCAAACGTTAGTTACTACAAAATGTCTATACGGTGCCCGATCAATCGACCAATCTAATAAAAAAGAGCACGGCGAAGATATGTTTCACATAAATTCATAATTACAGGCTATAACATACATTTATCGAATTAATCTATCTCTCATGCCGAAAATATAAAATTGCCTCGCGCGGCTTCCGACTATACGGTTTTTTTTTACGATAAATTTTTGATATTTTTATATCTACGACCAGTTTTTGCTTCGGATCCTGCGTGCACCGTTTTAACACAGTAAGCCAGTATTTGATGTAAGGAACCATAGGAACCGGCGGCATAGCTATGAATATATACAACTGATAACCATACTTCTCTTTGTAAAAACACACTTAAAATACATAGAAAGCACCCATGACCAACACAAACAGTCATGTTTACGCACACGAATTTTACCTTGTGTGGGAATCGAACCCACCAGCCGCACTGCTTACGCAGCCATCGTTAGCTATTCCACCGCCGAGGTTATGAGCCACCACCGAGCTCGTCAATTAGATTCGTTCATGTCAACCCTAAAAACGCATAAAAACAAGTTGTTTTGACGAACTCCGTGGCTCAGTCGTGACTGATGCGACTTTGACACCAACGCTCGTGGGTTCGATTCCCACACAAGGCAAACATTTGTGTGCATGAACATGTCTGTTTGTCTTGGTCTAAATGTGAACAAGGCGGCCCGTCTGGGAAAGTACCTACACCTCACAGAAAACCGCAGCCAAATAACAACTCCCTAGAGGGTTGTTGTGTTCCTGCGTGTGAGTGAGGTCACCAGTAAGCTCACAAGGAGTTGCTGTGTAAGCAGCAGAAGAGGCATCGCGCGAGTGATACTTAATATATCGCTAGCGTTAATAGGCTACGGTACTCGCTTTACATCAGGTGAGCCGTATACTTGTATGCCTCCTGACATAGTATTAAAAAAAGAAGGTTTCTTAATCCTAAGTTTTTAAATAATCTTTTGTTTCGCGTTGAAGGAAAACATCGTGAGGAAACCATAGGAACCACAGAGAGCATGAAAAGCCCTATGAAAGTATAGAAGGAAGCAAAGTGTGTAAGGATCACAAATCAATTAATCATTTAACTGTACATGAAGGCACCCCGCGGTCACATAAACGTTGTGTTTTAGCGCTTAAATATGTCAGCAATACGAGCCAACTGACAATGGCCAAATATTTTAACCAATAAGCCAAATTTTAGAGTTGATATTTATACCCGTTTAAATGTACCTAAGTATATATCGTAAAATTTATGTACAGCTAAGAGCAGATTACACTTAACACTCGATGTGCGATTGTAAATCTTATTACGAACGGCATAAGAACAGTGCAAGGGTTAAAGTGGAAAGCTTGAGCTGCACTTAGCTGTACCACATAAAAAACTCTTCTAATTCAGGTTTTCATAACTTAACACAAGAGACCTATGTATACTATACTTATAATTGACCGTCTTCAAAAAAGGAATAGGTCCTTAATTCTACAGTGTTTTTTTTTATCAATAAAGTATTATTATTACCCCACAGGGCAGCTTGTGGCGAGCTGCTGGTGCGTAACGACACCACGGGTGCCCGAGTGCTCCAGAGAGTCGATCAGGGCCTTCGTCTCCGGCGTGTCTTCGTCGGTCGGAGTGGAAAGTCACAAAGGATTCTCAGCTCTGTCTTGCCTTCATTGGCCGTCCAGAGAGGAGTCGATATATTGCTGTACCAGGTGACATAGCTCCAGAGGTGGAAGTGTTAAAGGGCATAACTTCGTAGAAAGCGCAGCACACCTCTCGATACCCCTGAGTCACTCACACCGATGTGGTCACCGGCCGACTTTCTCTGGCATTTCGGGTGTCCATCTAATGAGTGGCGAGCCACAGCCCCACCACCACTACCTCGAGCTATGTACACTATACTTGTAATTTATCAATAAACTAATTGTAATTAATAAGCCGATAAGTGCCGCAAACTATGAGTAGCCAATTTTTTTTTGTTTTTCGCCCCTGAAAATGTAAACCAACAAAAGAAGGACTAACCCACACCCGGGTGTGCGTTAGTCATTCTTCCGTGAGGAGCACCCTCCGGGACCCGATGGGATGGAGGCGGGGAGCTCTCATGAGTACCTTTTCAGACGGCCGAACGATTTATGTCAGACTCCTACTGACTAAACACCGCCTAGGGAATTCCTTTAGCCGGGAAGGCTTTAAAGGCTTTATCGGAGGCGATCGCCCCAGGGGATGCGAGGCGAAGCTGCGCGTTCTGTTATACCCCCGTAGCGGTGAACTACGTTACCACGTAACATCGCTATCGCTTGCTGACCGGGTTCGTAATGATGACGTAAGAAAGAGAGTTGGTCTGAAAGAGAGTGGTGATAAGATAAGAAAAGGCATGCTTTGTTGGTTCGGACATTATGTTGCCACGTAACATCGTTATTGCTTGCTGACCACGTTCGTAATGATGACGTAAGAGAGAGAGTTGGTGTTAAGATAAGAAAAGGCATGCTTTGTTGGTTCGGACATGTAGAAAAAATGCAGGCTGTAAGAATGATGAAACAAATATACTATAGGAGCCGAGGAAGACCAAGACTAACCTAGCATGACCAAATTGATCGTGTTTTATCAGAAGGTGATCTCAGGAGCCCTAGAAACCGGCGAGCGTGCATGGAAAGAGCTATGAATGTTAAAGAAGCGAGTGAGGTGTGTAAGGACCGCGTCTTATGGCGCTCGGTTCTCTTTGCCTACCACGCAAGGGACCTGGCGTGAAGATATACATACATACATACGTAATATCATTCTCATTGGTTGTCCATGGGTTATTTCCTTAATGGTAAGGACGAGTGATGTGGCGCTCGGTTCCCTCTGAATACCTTGCAAGGGACATAACGGGTAGTTATGGATAGATAGAAACAAGTATTTCAGAACTTCTACGAAAATCTACGCCTATGTGTCTCACTTTGTAATTTTATGTATCGATTCTAAAAGCTAAAAGTGTGATGACCGCACTATTAAGTGACATATAGGTACGATCTCCCCTGGATGGAGAAAGTTACTTATATCAACCACACCAACTCATATTGATCCCAATGCTGGGATACGGCCCTCACTTCAACCGAAGAGGAGTTTTAAAGTATACTCAACTATTCTGATCAACTGCGGATTGGCGGAGGCCAGTGTTTTCAATCCTGAAAATCACTGATTCAACAGTCGCTCCATGTAAAAATCCGTATCATTGCTTTTACGAACTTCGCTTATCCAAAGGATTAGGAAACGGGATAACGCTAGGAAAAGAACCATAAGGCAAACAAAACATTTGATTTACCCCCAGGGGTAGGAATAGTTAAGAGAGGGCATCAAGCTACGCGACCTCATTTTGTTTTTATTAATATCGCTGAATTTAAGACCAATTCAAAAAAACACTCAATACGGTCACTGTAGTACCATATTTATGTTTTTTTGAAACATATCTTGTATTTATTATCTATTTTAATTATTGCTTATTCTAGCCACTTATAGCAATATCTAACCATTGATTAAAAAAATCGGCCAAGTGCGAGTCGGACTCGCGCACGAAGGGTTCCGTACCATTATCTATAAAAACGGCAAAAAAAAAACACGTTTGTTGTATGGGAATCCCCCTTAAATATGTGTTTTACTTTAAAATAATTATTTATTCTTAAAGTGAATATATAACTAAATATTTTGTGAATATTTCAAGCGTCTACCTGTTGCCGTTATCAATATCGAGCAAAAATGAGCAAAAAAAATCACGTTTGTTGTATGGGAGCCCCCTTAAATATTTATTTTATTCTATTTTTTAGTATTTGTTGTTATAGCGGCTACAGAAATACATCATCTGTGAAAATTTCAACTGTCTAACTATCACGGTTCATGAGTTCATGGTTCATGACAGACGAACGGACAGCGAAGCCTCAGTAATAGGGTTCCGTTTTACCCTTTGGGTACGGAACCCTAAAAAACCATGATGCTCCAACACACTACAAAATCTATGCACTAATACGAGGAATTATATTAATTTTTATTTTTTTTACCTAAATAGAGTATTGTTAGAACGCTGTGAGGTTACGAGAGTCACAGAGATACTGAAACTCATCAAGTATTGCCATGTGAAAAGCATTTTTGTTGTCTAAACTTAATTTATTTCCGTGTACACATAGTCTATGTCCTCCTCTAGTTCTTTGTTCTTTTGTCCCAACATATTTTATCGGAAAAAAATTGGGATGTTGCTTATTCTTATCTATAACTTCAAGCCAAATCCCTTACGGGGTAGGCAGAGGGAACCGCGCGCCACGTGACTCGATCCTTACATATCTCACTCGCTTATATTCTTATTCCGTCAATAATATGTAATAAATTTTATATGTTTTCAAAGTCAAATAATTTATGCGAATACAGTAGCGGGTTCTCGGTAATTACAAATTTTAAAAATTATTATAATCACGACACAACGAAAATTTCTTACAGTAAGTACTGGTTTGTAGGGTTAGCAAGACAGACTACTTTTTAATTAATTTCTTTTTATATACTAAGATTCAAATTCAAATTAAAAATATTCATACAGCCTGCCTGATGGTAAACCGATAGATCATTACTCGTGCGAACCCATTTCGAAGCTTAGTAACGTCTTCTTCTTCCTCTTAGCGTTATCCCGTTTTCCTAATACATTACGATAGGCGGGGTCCGATACCTAAGCCTAAGGATTTGGCGAAGATACTGATTTTTACATGAAGCGGCTGCCGTCTGACCTCAACAGAGAAAAAAATTATTTATTTATTTATTTGGTACACCAACAGGTTACATGTTTACAATAACAAAATAAAAAATATATTCTAATTTATTCTAGCATGCAACCCAATTACAGGTGAACACAATATTTCTGCAAATCAATGTTATGCTGTACGTTAATTGCTACACACACATAACTTTCATAATATTAAGCTAAGGTGACGCTCATTTTGAAATATTTAATAATACAAAATAAAAAATAAAACCTGGCATTGCAATATAATATAAAATTGTGATTACTCATTGATTGACCGAATTTTAGATACAAATTGTAACAGAGAATCGTGGTACATATCGAGATCGCATACACTACTTACTCTATTGTAACTCGCGAGCATTCTCGGCAAGGGTGCGTGTCTGCCGAGATTAGTGTGGGTTTGGGGCTCGATATAAGTATTTTTAAGCTTTCTACGGGGATTTGAGAAAAACCAGACCTTTCTTAGGTTAGATCACAGTCAAACACGAATTTAGTGGTACATGTGAGAATTGTAACCGGGGACCAGTTGCAAAGTTTTCATTTTTTTTTATGCGATGTCGGGAGGTATACAAGCATATGGCCCACCTGATGTAAAGTGGTTATACTACAGATTCAGATCGGATGCCAAACATCTCAATTCGTTATGTGTTTATAGCCTTCAGCCGAGGCGTCAGAATCCCTGGAGCTATACAGACTGAACAGAAGAAGATTATCACTAATCTAAACCGCAGGGCGATATTTAGAATCAAAAATAACATGTCATGTGGTAAAGATGTGGATTGATAGGTATTTATTTAAGTATGAGTGATCTTGAGGGCCAAATTTCTGTCACTTCTAATTGCTATATCTTTGCTTTGCAAGTTAAATGTTGTACGATATCGAAAGACAAACAACACAGGATATACAAGAAACCTCGCTCGGTAACAGTCGTAATTGGACAATCATTCAGAAGCTTGTAATTCCGGTGCGGTCTGTCTGTAGCGTGGAGGTCCTTTGATCCTTACCTCTCTTGAAAATCATCCGGGAAGTTATGTCTGTGGGATATTTCCACCTTCTAGAAGACCGCCAACAAATAATTTCCTGGGGCGTTATTACATTTCTACGAGTGAATAAAATCGCCAACCCTTGTGTTGTCGCGCGATGTCTTCTCCTCTGAAATGTTCCTGGTAACTTTACTCGATTATATGCTTCATTTGACAGAGGTATTTCATGATAAACTGCCTTTTAATGCCTGAAGTTAATGTAAGTTAATTTCATACTGATCCTAAAGAAAAAATGTTTTCCAATAACATAAACAAAAGAGTGTGAATGTAGCGTTGGGAAAACTTCTTGGCAGTAAAAGCCAGAAGGCACAGCTCGCCATACACAATGCAGTACTGGTCACAACGCTTACTTATGGAAGCGAGATCTGGAAATGCTAGAGGGAGCATGAAAGCAGTGTGCACAAATTGTGGCTAACGCTTGTAGACCGTGTTAGCAATGATGTTAGATAAAGAGTTGGTCTGAAAGAGAATATCGCTGTTAAAATAAAAACGTTTGTTCGAACATATAAAAAGAATAGGCAGAAAGAATTACGAAACAGATATATAACACGAAAGTAGAAGGATGTAGCATCCGAGGAAGATTAAGACTTACCTACCATGACCAAATTAATCGTGTTTTATCAGGAGGTGATGTCAGGAGCCTTAGACAGCGGCGAGCGTGTATGAGAAGAGCTATCAATGTTAAAGAAGCGAGTGAGGTGTGTAAATATCGAGTCATGTGACGGTCGATTCTCTTTACATACACATACACATAATTGGCGTAAAGTTATAGATAGATAGATAAACAATGAAAATTATTTTACTATCCATACTTCCCCAACCCGCTCAAACCCTGCGGGTATACCTGAACGTGATTTTTGAAATAAAAATCCATGGCTGTGTTAGACCATATTTTTTTCTCTTTTATTTTTTAATTTTGATGCCTGTCGGAATGAGAGCATAAATATTAATGTAACACAGCATCCGCTAGGTATTTTTTTATTTCTGCCTTCCGGTGATTTCGGGTTAGATCATCAGGAGAAGTTAATGTGAGATGAATTGATGATTAGCGATACAAAAGTGGCAGTACAAAGGTTTGTGTATTCATGTACAAACAACGACGAATCGAGGTATATTGTAGGTACGGGTCTTCCGCGATTCTATTTTCATATTTTTCTGATATTTCCGCGACGTTGCTGGCGTTCCCACAACCCTTACTCATCCCACTGCAAGGATATGTACGGGTCTTCCTTCAACTGAAGGGGTTTAGAGCATACTCCACCACGCTGCTCAAATGTGGATTGGCGGAGGCCAGCGTTTTCAAGCCGCCCGAGGGCCACTGACTTAGCTTAACGACTGTCATCTATGGACAACAGCCGGGACCGACGGGTTAACGTGCCTTCCGAAGCACGGAGAAACTCGAGATAGATAAACCCATCCATAGACAGGCTACGGTGGACGTTGCTTAGCCTGCGTGTTTGGTTAGAATGACACGCGCAACGACACCATCGAGCTCTCAAGCTCTCAGTTGCAGGCGTTATGGTCACGGAATGACTGTCATCAGTAATACATGTTACGTACACAATACAATTTACATAATAGGTTAACGACAAGAATATACGTGCTGTTATGAGGATATCTTATTTTAGGGAACATGTGTGCTGCAGCAGCGCAAACGGGCTATAACTCAGTGAGTAATGTCGCTCAGAAAGAGCAACCAGTGATTTTCAGCTATCAGTTATCACCCTTGGAATGCCGAGGACGAGTGCAATAAAAAGTCACCTAGTCTATCTGTAGTCGAGAAGTGTCTATGTAGTACAAAAATATACATCACACCAGCCATAATGAAGTTAATACTGTGTGAGAATCGGAACAGTCTGACAAAGTGTTTAGGAATACCAAACTTTTGTTTTCCTCAGAATGCTTTAAAAGTTTGAAGGAGACTTTGGCATTCATATCATCCCGTGACCATGGCGTCTGCTACGTCAAAGAAATATCGGAGAATTATAAAAACAAATCGCGGTAAGTCCCGTACCTACAAAAGTAATGACAACCGTGAAAGTTTAAAATCAAACAAAATCAAACCTGGCATCTTATGTCGCGGCAGTAAAAGTGTGGTTTGGATTGTATTGCACAATTTAATTTGACAATTGATAATTGTCATTGGATCCAAAGAGCATTGACATGAATGAAGATATTGTAGAGAAAAATTCGTAATCTCGACTATAATTTCAACTTGAAAGTGAATACCATCAATTGTATAAATTTTGATACGAGTAAATAGGTCACCGAAATGTCTCTACCAAGAAAAACAAATAACAACCCCCAGAAGGGTTGTTATGCGACTATTATTATTCTTACGTATGCGTGAAGTTATCAAAATACTCCTAAAGAGTTGCTGTGTTAGCAGCAGCAGCGCGCGCAAATAAGTACATTTCTAGGAGTAGGTAATACAGAATCGAACTAATCTAAGACGGACACTACCATATAAAATGTATGAGTCACACACGTCACAACGCGGCTGTTAGAATCAAAAACACAACCCTAGATCAATAGATATGGCCAGTTAATTGCATGTTAGTAACATTATTATTTGGCGTAATGATACGGTGCATTTATTGGGGAAAAATAAATTTATTACTTTTGAGATGCACATTGATTGATCGGTGATGAATCGGGGATACGGAATGGAGTGGAGTGGACGTTGCGCTCATTATTATATTATATATAGATACTTCATCAATAGATGCAAACATTAAAATGTAGGTATTATTGTAAAATATCATTTTCAAAATAAATACTTAAGTTTAAGAGAGGTAGGGCGCATCAAAGCAGCCCGTCTGGGGAAGTACCTCCACCGCACAGATAACCGCAGCCAAATAACAACTCCCTAGAGAGTTGTTGTGTTCCTGTGTGTGAGTGAGGTCACTAGTAAGCTCCCAAGGAGTTTCTGTGTTAGCAGCAGAGAGCAGCTTAATATATCTCAAGCATTTATAGTACTTCATGTGGGCCGTATGCTTGTATGCCTCCCGACGTAGTATAAAAAAAACATAAATTATTTATTTGCCGCTTTTAGCCGCAGAACGAAGCTAAGTAGGCCAGGTACTAAATGTTTATGGCACAATTTGAAATAAATACACCTATTTTTCCCAGTTCAGTGGGGTTCGAACACATTATCTCCCGATTGCCAGCCGAGTGCTAATTCAACTAAGCTACCAGGAAATTTTGTGATAGTGGCGAATGTTTCCATTCCGATATATCTCCGTTATCTACTCCAGTTACCTACTTTAGTAGGTATAGTAGTCATCTTTACTTGTGAAAGGCTAACATTTATGTCTGTACATAACCCCTTGATATATTGGCGCATACAGATATAGAATTCGAGAATTATAACAGGTCTCGTTTTTGTATAGACTTGCAGGTGGTACCTGAGGATTGCGCTTTTTTACCTTTCATTAATTAAAAAAAAAATTTTCGCATTTTCCCTTGCTTACATTATAAATCTATTAATCTATTAAAATAAAATTTATCTATAAAAAAAATACCTATACAATTATCTATGCAAAAATTTCAAAAATAATTAAACAAATACTTTTTGGCAAACAAGCGATTTTTACTAGCCCTCTGCCATCATGCCAACATCGTTGCCAACGTAGCACCTCATCAAGAGAGACGGCGGTCCTCCCATGTAATGTTAGGACCGAGACATGTAGTACTCGGTATACTCTGTCGACTCTGCAAGGAACTTGGCGTGAATATAGGTATATAAGTAAAAAGATGTATCCTCTGGTAGGTGGAGATACTCCATGTTCGAAATGTTTCTATAATTGTTATCGGCACGTGGTAGCTCTGTCTGTTATCAAAGTCTCTATTACCACTCAGGAATGTGAGTATGAAGTTAATTTTGACCCTAGAGATGACTAATAGCTAGCTACATTCCTTTTCATTCTCATCACTAACAATTGTGTAACTACCAAATACCAGCGCTTCGCTTTGAGTAACGCTTTCTCTGAATTTAGAACTCCGTGGTAGAATTGCTTTTTTATATACTACGTCGGGAGGCATACAAGCCTACGGCCCACCTGATGTAAAGCGGGTACCGTAGCCTATTAATGCTTACGATATATTCAGTATCACTCGCGCGATGCATCCTCTGCTGCTTACACAGCAACTCCTTGGGAGCTTACTGGTGACCTCACTCACACGCGGGAACACAACAACCCTCTAGGGAGTTTTTATTTGGCTACGGTTTTCTGTGAGGTGGAGGTACTTCCCCAGACAGGCTGCTTAGATGCGCCCTACCTCTCTTAAAACATCCAGACCAAGACAAACAGACATGTTCATGCACACAAATGTTTGCCTTATGTGGGAATCGAACCCACGAGCGTTGTTGGTGTCAAAGACGCTTCATTTACGACTGAGCCACCGAGCTCGTCATGGCTACAATAGTTGTTTTAACATCAAAGGCTGTAGATTTCTGCACAAAAAATTATGTGCATTACATTACATGTGTACTTGGTTTGGTACTTAGTAATCCACCTCCGCTAGACCCCTAAAAAACACCCAGATGTAATCGTAATATTATAAATATTTATTTACAAATAATATATATATATATATAGTTAATAGATTCAGGCGTTATTTTGCGAAAGTCAAATTTACATGCAATTTGATCTAACCTGCTTTGTGTGCTTCCGCCACCAATTAGTTCATGCGGCCTAGCGCCGGCCGGCACCCACCCACTACTGTTAGTAAATGCAACATGCCGACACTGCCATGGCTGCTCCAGTAGTCTGTACCTCGGCAGCTGCGGTCGTCCGCTATCTGGAACAGAATCCGCATGCCCCACCACCACCGTCGCTGCCACGACTGGCCTGGTCGTCGCAGCTACCACCAGCAGGTTAGATCAAATTGCAAATAATATATATTTACTGTTTGCCAGTCATCCAGTACCTATCCTCCTAGCTTATATCAGGTGGGCCGTATGCTTGTATGCCGCCCGACGTAGTATAAAAAATAATTGCTATGCTTACGTTTAAACTTGATGTGTATTGTATTCGGCGATGTTTATTTTTCACCAGCACGTCAAATCCAAAAGTCGTCACTCACACGAGAAATTTGACGTAAAAAGCGGATTACAATGCAATAAACGTATTAATATGCCCCATTCCGGATCGTTGCCGCTTGCACGCTTTTCCCGCCGCTGTAAGTTTTAGCTTTTATTCTAATTATTTAAACAATTTAATAGAAAATAATGCATGTGAACGGGTATTATTTATTAATATATTATTCATATCGATCCTATATCACGGGTATATCCCGGTCATTTGATAGGCGTGCGCGGGGATTTGGATCCAACGCGTAGAGGCCCCTTTGAGAAGTTTGATGTAATGTTGTATAGCTGCCGTGACCTTCTCCAGGGGATATCAATGTGACAATATATCCATGAACCAGGTCACGGCAGATATTGGGACTATTGCAAATGTGTTGGAAAATATTGGGCTATTAAAATGATATCTGGAGGGATTATTAGTACTGGGCTATTACAGAAGAGGGACGGACGCCTGCCACAACTATCATATCTGATGTTACTTCCGGCAGGCGGTGGCTTGCCACTCACTGGATGGACCCCCGAAATGCCAGAGAAATTCGGCCGGGGGCAACACCGGTGTGAGTGACTCAGGGGTGTCGAGAGGTGTGCTGCGCTTTCTCCGAAGTTACTCGCGGCGTTATGCCCTTTAACACTTCCACCCCTGGAGCATATCACCTGATAAAGCAATATGCTCTATCGACTCCTCTCTGGACGGCCAATGAAGGCAAGCCAGAGCTGAGAGTCCTGCGGGCCTTCTTGACTTTCCACTCCGACCGACGAAGACACGCCGGAGACGAAGGCCCTGATCGACTCTCTGGAGCACTCGGGTACCCGTGGTGTCGTTACGCACCAACAGCTCGCCACAAGCTGCCCTGCGGGCATATTATTCATTATTATTATATTATTTATTATCATGCATTTATTGAAATATTTCGTGTGCAAGTAATTGTTGCATCTCTTTATTGTGTCCTACTAAAATTTATCTTTTAATCAATTGTTTCCAATGATGGATTAAAATGAGTCGAAAATATGTAATCTTCTCCATTCATTTCCCAATCACAATTTTAATTAATGCATCGTTTCCTTCATACTTATTTTTCGACGAATTAATGTATCGAATAAAATTCAGGAATGTCGATCAAAATCCAATGATTTAGTGGCCCCGGGGTGATCGGGTCCACCTTTGATCGCGTTACCGTATTTTCAAAATAATGAAACCTTTTTTTTTGTTAACATCTCGTAGGTGTTTCGAAGAAGTTAATAAAATACATGTCCAATACATGTCATTGAACGTCCGTGGTTCTTCAAAGGCATCATAAAGTCATGGTTAGAGGTTCTTTTTTTGTTTTTCGCCCATGAAAATTGTCGACCCACAAAAGAAGGACCCACACCCGGGTGTGCGTTAATCATTCTTCTGTAAGGAGTACCCTCCGGGACCTGATGGGAGGGAGGCTATGAGCTCTCATGAGTACCCTATCAGACGGCCGAACGAGTTATGTCAGACTCCTACTGATTAAATACCGCCTAGGGAATGCCTTTAGCCGGGAAGGCTATAAAGGACTGAAGCATAGACTGAAGCGATCACCCCAGGGAACGGGGTGACGTAATATGGTTAGAGCTTGGTCTGTACACGTAAATATTGGATTCTTCTTTATCCCGTTTCCTAATTCATGATTGACCTGGTCATTCTTTAATTTATCCTATAGTGCGTAACTTATTGTGACAATCAATTCTAGGACGAGTAACCTATCTATCTATAACTTTACGCCATATCCCTTGCGGGGTATGCAGAGAGAACCGAGCGCCACATGACTAGATCGTTACAAACCTCACTCTCTTCTTGAACATTCATTGCTTTTCTTATGCACGCTCGCCGGTTTCTAAGGCTCCTTGCAACTTCTGATAAAACATGATCAATTTGGTCATCGTAGGTGAGTGTTGGCCTTCCTCGGCTCCCACATCCTTCTACTTTCGCGTTGTATATCTGTTTCGCTATTCTTTCTTCCTCTATTCTATCTAAATGTCCGAACCAACAGAGCATGCCTCTTCTTGTTTTAACACCGAACGGCGAGTAATGGTGACACTATTATGATTTCTCGATTTCGCATTATCTAAGTTAGATCGGCAAGGAGCAATCCACGTATGTATGAAGATATCATACATACGTGGATTGCGCCTTGCCGATCGGATATAACTTGGCCTTTTTGTCATACAATTCTTTTATTAATGTTCAAGAAAAATTTCATGGAATGGCGAGACATCGACGGTCTTTTAGCGTGTACATTCTTAGTGGTCTTCTTCTTAGGGTTATGCCGTTTCCTAATCCATTAGTATTGGCGGGGTCCGCTACCTAAGCATAAGAATTTGGAGAAGATACTGATTTTGTCAGCTCAGTGTATAACGAACCTGCCTATTGACTTGCGGTTCCTGGTTGGAATCCTAGTATGTACCACCAAATTCATCTTCTCGGATTTTATGTGCATACTTATTTGTAATAATCACTTGCCTGCGGTTTTCTGTGAGGTGGGGATGTACCTACTTCCGCAGACGGGCTGCTGTAATGCGTTCTACCTCTCTTGAAAACAGACCAGAACTGGAACATTGTTCACCATTCGCTGTGAAACTATTGATGATACATAGAATGATATTCTACATGTGTATAGTATTCATCGTTACCCACGAGAAAGTCCGCGAGGTTATATCGTCGCCTAAGTTCTAACACCGCGTAACTCATAATGGTCGACTATTTAGGAGAGCAATAAAACTGTTTCTCTTTGTATTATTGTACTATGCGATACATTTGTTTTAACTAAAAAATGTATAAATAACGCGTCGCCATTGGATAAAATTTTTGTTTTTGATTGGTCAAACAGTACATCTGTCGAATGACATATGTAACTCCAAACAACCATTTTTTGAGTTACGCTGTTAGAACTTAAGCGACAATATGTCTTTAAAAGACATATCTTTCTTTGTCTTTGCCTTTTAAAGATAAAGATAAAAATTCTTTATTTGCCATTAGGCCCTCGCGGACATTTAGACACGTCTTACATTTTTTGAAATATAGTCTTATTGTATCTTATTCAATTCTCTTTTTTTACTTTTTATCTCTTTTTTTATCTGCTAGCATTTCGGAAATGACCATTGGCGAAGAAGAAATGCCGAAAGAAACTTGCCAATATTTGTTTTTATTTTTGGATGGACACACGGCCCATCTGACGTAAAGCGAGTACCGTAGCCTATTAACGCTTGCGATATTAAGTATCACTCGCGCGATGCCTCCTCTGCTGCTTACACAGCAATTCCTTGGGAGCTTACTGGTGATCTCACTCACACGCAGGAACACAACAACCCTCTAGGGAGTTGTTATTTGGCCACGGTTTTCTGTGAGGTGGAGGTACTTCCCCAGACGGACGGGCTGCTTTGATGCACCCTACCTCTCAATAAACGTCTCTTTTACAATTTTCAATTATATATTACAATAAATTCACATTAGCATATTGGTACAAAAATCAAATTGTGGAATTAATGATTATTAAGGACAGGTCGTCCGTGCTGAATTATTTTCCGACATCTTTGTCAGTCACATATTCATCAACTATTATAGTTAAGTCACAATTAGTGATGTGCAGGCCGAGAACATTACTATTGAGTAAATTTCCGTACAGGAACATTCCCAGTTACCTAACCTTACCTAAAATAGTGAGTGGTAATTTAAAAGGGAATTTCACGAATATTCCCGGAACCGCACATCTCGGCCCCACATAGAGAATACACCTAAGTGAAATACATCTAAAATATTTATTGAGATGACATACTCGTAACTTGATATTGTAGATTTTTCAGGGGTTGAACCTGTAATATTATATCATAGGCCGAATATCGATTTTATACTTCCGGCACTTTCAAATACTATTAGGTACTGATTGCATTATTAAGTTAAGAGGGGGCATAAAGCTAATGGCGACCTCATTTTGTTTTTATTAATACCTCTGAATTTAAGACCAATTCACGTACACAGGACAAACATTTGTGTGCATGTACGTCTCTGTTTGTCTTGGTCTGGGTGTTTTTAAGACAGGTAGGCCGATAAAGCAGGCCCGTCTAGCAAAGTACCTCCACCTCACAGAAAACCGCAGCCAAATAACAACTTCTTAGAGAGTTATTCTTTTCCTGCGTGTGAGGTCACCAGTAAGCTAAGAAGTTGCTGTATTAGCAGCAGAGGTGGCATCTTGCGAGCGATACTCAATATATTGCAAGCGTTTATAGGCTATAAGGCGATAACTACTTTACTTTTGATTTTTTGCATACATGAATAACCACAAAATGATCCCGCGGACAGACTCTTCGTTTATTTTACCAGAGTCCCACCGAATCGGCCGGATACACCACTTGCAGTTCACTCTCCGACTCTAAACACGACAGCCCCTTATTTATTCCGTCATCCAAACATATTCTTTACCTATATTTTATGTGAAACTACATCAGAAACTGGAAATCCCTTGCGTGTTCCCATCGCGTGTCTACTGCAATTACCTACCCTCATTACCATACCTTACCATACAGTAGATGCGGCTCTTTTATTTGTCTAACTTCTTTGTTTTTAAGATACGTACATAAAGAAACGGCCAAGGGGCAACGCTTATTTATAACTTTACTTAGAAACTTCTTGTGTTAGTAGAAAAAAGGTGTGTGCGTACTAATGTACGCACGTAAGAACTTCTTGCTTTTTTTTTATAATACATTGGATGGTATACAAGCATACGGCCCACCTGACGTTAAGCGGGTACCGTAGCCTATTAACGCTTGTAATATATTAGTATCACTCGCGCGATGTCTCCTCTGCTGCTTACACAGCAACTTCTTGGGAGCTTACTGGTGACCTCACTCACACGCAGGAACACAACAACCCTCTAGGGAGTTGATATTTGGGTGCGGTTTTCTGTGAGGTGGAGGTACTTCCCCAGGCGAGCTGCTTCGATGCGCCCTACCTCTCTTAAAAAAATGGTCTACAACACATATTAACACGTGTTGTAGATTCACAAATAATTATTTGAATAACCTTGACACAAATCATGAATTCGAGCAAACAGCACATCATGTTCTCTGGAAGTGGGATCTCTGGCGTCGGGAGCGGGACGATATGTTAAATTCCTTGCATGTCACATCCGGGGTGGTATACTATTCCGATTTGGTGGCAACAAGGGAAAATTACCGGGCGTTTAGGCAGTTCTGCAATCTATATTGTTGAAATCGATTTGTTAGACAACTTACAATTTAGGTCCCAATAGTGTTAGATATTTGATAAACCATGGTGCACGGCGCAGTTAGCTTCGCTTGACTAGACATCTCATTGAGGTTTTTAATGCCTTATTTGTCATATTGCTGTCTCTCACTTTGCCAAAAGGGGAAGTCATTTCCAAAACTTCCTACTCCTACAAATGTCTTCTGATTAAATTCGTTGTGAGTTCCAATGCAGCTGTAGTTTAACCCCCGGGACAGCAATGCACTTCACTGTTCATTGCCTTTTTGGTGGTCGCCGCTGTTAATTCTGGCTACACAGGAGACACAGTGGTGGGAATGAATGGAATGATATGGGCCTGTCCTATAAATATACATTCATTCGTTCTTTGAAACGTGCGAGAGTGAAAGATGAATGTTAAACATTTGTGTGCATGAACATGTCTGTTTGTCTTGGTGTGGGTGTCTTTAAGAGAAGTAAGACGCCTCAAAGCAGCCCGTCTGGGGAAGTACCACCACCTCACAGATAACCGGAGCCAAATAACACCTTACTCCTTTACCTCGCTCGCTTCATTTTTATACAACGTCGGCTACCGACGTCGGTTACCGTAGCCTATGAATAATATATATATAATATAATAAATACATTAAATATCACTCGCGCGGTACTTAACACCTCAAGGAGCTTACTGGAGACCACACTCACATGCAGGAACACAACTCTCCTCCAGGAAATTGTTATTTTACTGCGGTTTTCTGATCTGATCCTCCATGAAACAGAAACAGCCTTTCGTGGTGACTACCAGACAAAAGGCTTTAGAGGGCAACGCATGAGTGATACTCCTGGTGTTGCAAATGTACGTAGGCTACGACGACTGTTCCATCAGGTAGACCATATACTTGTTTAGCACCTAGTGGTACAAAAAAAGAAAACACAAAAACTATATATACTTCCTAACAATCCCATAGTATAATATGCTTTATTATTTATTTATCACCAACATAATAAGCACCATAATAAGTGATACAAATATATTAAATAAGGTTTAATGATATTTCATATTATTAGTATTGTCTTAGGTTTTCGCGATTGTTACACATTGAATTAAACAATTTTTTAACGGAAGTATCGCGTATTTTACTTATTTTGTTGAACCTCGAAAAAAAATCGCTCACAGTGTCCGAACATTTTTTAGCCAAACACAAAGATCTAAAAAATTTTTGATTTTTCGATTTTTGTATAAATCGGAACATATATAATTAATCCATCTATGTCGGTAGATGTAATAATTGAATAACTAATGTAAGACAAATACCACCTTAGTCTTCCTGCGACCACGGACGCTGCAAAGCGTTCGAAACGTCAGGTTCAACAAAATAAATAAAATACGCGATACTTCCGTTAAAAAATTGTTTAATTCAATTCATATTATTAGCTTGTCACATCAACCCTTACTGATCCCACTGCAGGGATACGGGTGACCTCCAACCGAAGGGGTTTAAAGCATCAACCACGCTGGTCAAATGCGGATTGGGGAGGCCTGAGTTTTCAAGCCGCCCGAAGGCCCGCTGGCTTAGCATGTCATCTATCGACAACATCGGCTTAACGTGCCCTCCGAAGCACGGAGATACTCCAGATAGAAAAACCCTTGCATAGACAAGCTGCTGTCGACGATGCTTAACCTGCGTGTTCGGTTAGAATAACACGCGCTGCGACGCCATTGAGCTCTCTTATTATTAGGTTGACGCTACTATAGATATAGGTAAAGACTACATGGGTTCTTGAAGAAACAAAAAAAAAATTACCAGAGCAAAATCAAATTATCATCAATAAACTTAAATTAATAGGCTGCAGTTGGATATTTCATTTCTAAAAACAACCAAACGTCTAAAGAATTAGTAAACCTAACCCTACCCTAAAGTTGTGAGCATCGTTAAATCAAATATAGATAAACTTAAATTAATAGGTAACGTCCTGCTGCAGTTGAATATTCAATTCTTAAACCAACCAAGCGTCTACAGATCTAGTGACTCCCTACAGTTGAGAGCAACAGATCCAGACCTTGGGCACGCTTTTAAGCACTCCGATGAAACGGTTTAAAGGCGCGTTTTGACCAAGATTACACGGCGGAGAGAGTATTAAACTTGATGGTCTGAATTCTTGATGGTGTTGTAAATGAAAACATTTCTAATAATACCGGGGCATCGGGAATGACATTCGCTAGCTTATACAGGAACAATAAATTGAGTATACGTCTTTGATCCGCCCGAGACTCTACTTTAAAGTTATCCAAACTATCTTACCTCAATATACTTTTTTTTATACTACGTCGGGAGGCATACAAGCAGGCCCACCTGATGTAAAGCGGGTACCGTAGCCTATTAACGCTTGAGATATAATTGTTTGTTTGTTGATTAAGTATCACTTGCGCGATGCCTCCTCTGCTGCTTACACAGCAACTCCTTGGGAGCTTACTGGTGACCTTACTCACACGCAGGAACATAACAACCCTCTAGGGAGTTGTTATTTGGCTGCGGTTTTCTGTGAGGTGGAGTTACTTCCCCAGACGGGAAGTATTTGCTTTGATACGCCCTACCTCTCTTACTACCTCTCTTGCCCAAACTACAGAAGTATGCAAAATGCCATAAAAACCATGTTTGTACACCCTCAAGTTTCTTTTTATATACTTCATAGAGTGAACTTTAGATCACACTGGTATACTTGAATAAACCATTACGAACAAATGAATGAAGCAAAAATGAATCAAAATGAAGATTTGAAATCTCTACAATTTCGAAGAATAAATACAAGATTCTTAAATCCCCTTGAACAAATTGATTTTATTACACCACGTGCAAACCTACGGCCTACCTGATGTAAAGCATTTACCGTAGCCTATGAACTCTATATCATTAAGTATCACTCGTGCGAAGCCACCTTTACTGCTAACATAGCAGCTTAACAGCTTACCAGCCGAGTTGGATTCGTCTGTTGACCTCTCGGTCGAAGTTGGACTTACCTAACCGAATAACCTGCTCCAGGCAGAGATATTCGTCAACAACTTCGAGCTTACTGCTTCCAACCGTGACCGGCATAGGTGTAACATGGACATTCGACATGATCTTAGTCTTAGTCATGTTCATCTTGAGACTTGCCAGGTTGGAAACACTATTGAGGTCATTGAGCATAGCGCTAAGTTCCTCCAGCGACTTCGCCATGAGAACTATATCGTCGACAAATCGAAGGTGAGATTCTAAGGAGAAAGGAGAGAATTTCCAATCCAAGAGCTTGAAGACATCTTTAGATGCTGCGGCGAAGAGTTTCGGGGACATCGCATTTCGTATTCCTTTCAGCACTTGGATCGGTTTCGTACTCTGGGCCTGTACTCGGATACATATCGTTGCCTTACTGTATAAGCACTTCTATTTTATACGTTATACAGTACTATTATTGTATAATAAAGAATAAGGTAACACACAACAATAACTTAATGCAAAATTCACTAAGGAACAATCGTTCAAATCGTTTCATTTTCACTTACAGGTGTATTAGATTTACTACACGGTTCTTAAAACCACTTTTACGCATATATTTTATAACATCAACCGTATCAAATAATAATCTATCTATCTAGAAGAAGAATTCGGAATGTATATTGCAAAATGAAATCTACAGACATTTCATAGTAACTAGCGCCATCTGTTATCGAATAGCGCATAATTTTGCTAATTAATGGTATTAAAACTTTTTATTAAATTTCAATATTCATAACCGTTGTAGATCCCGAAATCAAAATTTTTAACGTCCAATTTTTCACGAATAATACACCCACTTTACGAGCTCGGTGGCGCAGCGGTTAATAAAGCGACTTTGACACCAAAGGTTCGATTTCCACACGGACAAACTTTTGTGTGCATGAATATATCTGCTTATCTTAGCCTGAGTTATAAATTACGTAGGGCGCACCAAAGCAGCCCGTCTGTGTAAGTACCTAGAAGTAGTACCTGCGAGAGAGGTACGTTTAGATCAGTACACCTAGCGTTCCATAGTCTCTGCCTACCCAATGGGAGATGAGATAAGAGAGAGATATGTATGTATGTACGAGTATAACCCAGTCGTCAGAACGTGCCGCCAATACAACGATATTCTGATCTCCAACAGAGTGATCGATATTTTCCACCTAAATCTGTCGCACTTCCGTCGAAAAATAAGCATAATCATATTTCAATAAGAATTTCAATTCTTAATTTGTTATATAATTAACACTAATTATAGATATTTCCATATTATCCCGCAAGGGACCTGACGTGAAGATATACATACATAGATATTTCCAATAGGTATATAAATTCGCTCTTATATTGTTACAATACAGAGCCTGGTGCTTTGTAGTACAGGTTTTACACCTAGTTCAGACTCCAGACAAGGACTACTTAATTATGACTCTAAAGCTGTAAATACCAAAAATGTGTAACCTTGTGAGAAGTAAATAAAGCATTTAGCATTATTATGATTATTAATTACAAAAGTGAAAAAACATCGCTCTACACAATCAAAATTGCGGAGAGTAGAGCATAGTGGAAAATACCTAATTATTTTAAAAAGAAATTGAAGTTCTTTTTGGTTGAAAAGTGTTTCAACTCAGTAGATGAATTAAGATCTTGTAGATTTTTTTTTTTGATAAGCGGCCACGGCAACCTTTTGACGTATGCTTGTATGCCTCCCGACGTAGTATAAAAAAAAAAGGACTGGTTTCCCCTCTGGGTTGTGGAGGTAAGACAGCAGTCGCTCCATACCAGTCAGAATCTTCGCCAATCATAATGGATAAGGAAACGAGACAACAGTAGGAAGCAGAGAGTGATCATACAAAACCAGATTTTGTCTTTCCATTCTACAAAAAAATCAAATGCAACATTTAAGAATTCGCCTGATACCATAATAAAGAATCCACTCAATTTTCCACATATAGAAAGGGTTTAAGATAATTAGAAAAAATAAAGTTTTCGTAGATATGTAGATAATTGCGTCTAATTTCTACCCTCGGGCTGTGATTACGGGAATCGAACCGGCGATCCTTGGGTATAATTCATCTTGCAACTGCGTTGATCTTTGTGATTTATTGTGCGGCCAGTTCTGGAGTTATGAACATAAGATACACATATATAACAGAACGAGGTGAGTTATGATGGTGAATAATTCGATGTTACCAACTTTGAGAAGATTTTTGTACGAAATCGATTCATTTTTTCGCTTCTTTAACGTTCATAGCCTTCTTTCATGGCCGGTTACTTCACAATATTTTCCTTTAACACTCGGCAAGTGATAATTACGAAGTAGGTATCAATCCCGAATATAGTGGTACATGCCCACATCAGGATTCGAGCCAAGGAACGGTTAATATGCTAAGTTAATTCTTATCCATTAAGCTATCACTGCCCTATAATGTATGAAGGTATTAGATCACTGTCCATCTATCTATAACTTGACGCAAAATCCCTTGCGGGGTAGGCAGAGAGGACCGAACGCCATGACTTGGTCCTTACTTACCTCAGTGGCTTCTGCAACATTTATAGCACTTCGCACACCATATGTCGGACACCCTGCTTTTCTTATATACAATATCGGGAGGCATACAAACATACGTCCCCTGATGTAAATCGGTTATGAATGCTTGGCATACAGCAACACATTAAGTGTTTGCTGCTAACACAACAACTCCTTAGAAGTTTACTGGCGACCTTACTCACTCGCAAAAACACAACAAGCCTCCAGGGAGTTTTTGTTTGGCTGCGGATTTCTGTGAGGCGAAGGTACTTCCTCAGGCCGCTTGAATGTAGTATGAACCCTAAGTATCACTCGCGAGATGCCACCTTTGTTGCTCACACAGCAACAACTCCTTAGGAGCTTACTGGAGTACTCAAACACACGCAGGAACACATTAACCCTCTAGGGAGATGTTATTTGGCTGAGTTTTTGGTGAGGTGGAGGTACTCCCCCAGACTGCTTTGATGCGCCCTACCTCTCTTAAAGTTTAATGTCTTTTATAAAAACGCTGATCAGACATGTTCATGCACACAAATGTTTGTCCTGCGTGGAAATCGATAAAGTGATACCTATTAAAATAGTAATTTTGGAGATTATAGATAAAGGTTTTCTTTTTCATTGAAGTTTTTAAAGAAATATTTTTGACTTACAAGACCAATTTTATTTAAATTATAAAAACTAATAATAAAATAAAATAATATTTCTTATTCTGATAAAAAATATGATTTATTAAAATCAATTTATAAACAATAAAAAATTATTTATGAAACATTCGTTATTACAGACAGTAAGTTAGTTTCCCAACCCACACTTGATCAATTTTACATTCACTCCAATCTGTACCCACTCATTGCAAATTATATGAAAAATCGTTCAAATTAATGCCTACGCTTCAATAACGCTATACTTTCCTGAATGATACTGCATGCCGTATTAGAAAATTACTGGGGAATTAAAAAAAAATACCTTCCACTGTAAAAAGACATCTATTTTTAACTAAATCAATTTAAATACGCAGGATATTAAGATATGTATGTATATCTTTACACCAGGTCCCTTACGGGGTAGGCAGAGAGAACCGAGCGCCATAAGACGCGGTCCGTACAAACTTCACTTGTTTCTTTCACATTCATAGCTCTTTTCATACACGCTCGCCGATTCCTAAGGCTCCTGACATCACCTTCTAATAAAACACGACCAATTTGATCATGTTAGGTTAGTCTTGGTCTTCCTCGGCTCCTGCATCCTTCCACTTTTGCATTGTACCTATATCTGTTTCGTCATTCTTTCATCTTGCATTCTTTCTACATGTTCGAACCAACGGAGCATACCCTTTATTATCTTAACACCGACACTCTTTGTTAGTAGACAGTCTTTCAGTCCAACTTCAATTAATTCTATTAAGATATACTATAGGGAAATAAGTTTTAAATACAAATATCGGTTTCGTACCAAAAAAGACTTCTAACAGAGCAAAATGGTCGCCTTTAATCGGTGATGTCAAGACCTTTAGGAACCGGCAAGCGTATACGAGTAGATCTAGTAATGTTAAAGAAGCGAGTTAGGTGTGTAAGGAGCGAGTCATGTGGCGCTCGGTGCTCTCTACCTACCCCGCAATGGCCGTAAGGTGAAGATATATGTAGTTAGTTATTAGAATAAAAAGCAGAGATAGCCTAGTTGTGAGTACACGTCCAAATTTTTTTTTTGGTTCAAATCGTTTTCGGATTTAGGTACATATTTGTATTTATCACTTGCAAATTGATCACATTGAGTCTTGTGGTACAGGAATGTGCACCGTGATGCACAGTAGTGTCCTTAATCCCATCAGGTATCTACGGAAGACCAGCGTCGTACCGTCTCACGAGGACGCGGCGACATTTTATGCTGAGTGGATGCCGATTCGGTGTCATAGAGTTAAGAGCTAGTCTGTTTCCTTCTTATTTCCTGGAACACCGTTCCTATATAAAATCTATATGTTTGTCTGTGCGTGTGTCTGTCGCTTTTTTTCGAATATTCGAATTTTGACTTTCGGGAATTTGACAGATTCGGATTCAGCATAAAAAAATAGAATTGGAATGTCTGAAAAACCAACCTATCTCATAAGGAACATGGTCAAAATGGCCGACTAAAGCTAAAAAAATAAAATTTGAATTTTTATTTCAGCGTAAAGGAAATTAAAAAGTAGAATAGGAATGTCTTAAAAACCAATATCATATGTCTTAAGGAACATGGTCAAAATGGCCAACATAGTTTTTAAAAAAAAAAATTGTTATATAATTGACGCGCCACGTATTCCTCTGGCAATGCCAGCTTGCGCATTCTCAACTGGTTTTAAATCTGTAACTAGTTATGTCACCGAGTAAACAATTTCTTTTTCTTTCTTTCTTTCAAATTATATTTCGTAATAAGAAATTAAGAAGCATTTACATTTCGAAATAAGAAATTAAATTAGATTAAGAGAGGAAAAGCTCATCGAAGCAACCCGTCTACGGAACAGCCTCCAACTCACAGAAAACCGCAGACAAATACCTCTCTAGAGGGTTGTTGTGCTCCTGCGTGCAAGTTAGGTCACCACTATTACCTTACCTAAGAGAGGTCTCGTATTCCCTCTGTCTTGTGGAGGTCTGACGGCAGTCACTCCATGTCAAAATCAGTATCTTCGCCAAATCCTTAGGGTTCGATAGCGCAAGTAGGGGGACAGACAGGCGGACAGCCGTTTAGTAATAGGGTCCCGTTAGCATTTTAAGAGAGGTAAAGCGCATCGAAGCAACCCGTCTACGGGAGTACCTCCAACTAACAGATAACCGACGTCTAGAGGGTTGTTATGTGCCTGTGTGTAAGTGAGGTCACCAGTAACCTCCTAAGGAGTTGCTGTGTCAGCAGTAGAGCTCACGATAGACTCACGATGCAGACTTCCCCGCCGAGCAAGTGATAGTAACAAATATGGGCAACACGAAAACACGAATTTTAGCGGTCAGTCCCACGTCTGGATTCGAACCCGGGACCTTAGGATGATAGGACGATTCTTTATCCACTGGGCTATCACTGCTCATGGGTTAGCGATGCGACGATGTCGATTATTACATTTTAAAATTTCTTTACATACCTAAAATAACCTACACATGAAATCAAAGAAAATTATACATTTAATTATTCAGGTCCAAATAACTAATACATAAGCGGCGGACGGTCGGTCTGTTCGTGCGAAGTAATTGCGGAGTTGCGATTGGTTGATTACAGGGGTTCGATTCGGCCTGTTCTCACGGTGTGGTAGGGTAGGTGTAGGGGGAATATGTTGTAGTAATTTAGGGGACAAATTCATTTTGACGTGAAAACGACTTATAAATCTATGAACGCCGCCGGCTGCACGCACGAAAACGTGTCACGTTCCGCCTGAGCCGAGCGTGCAAGCGAGAGCGCGGAACAAGCGATAGAAAGGCACGATCGGCCTAAGGGTTCGGCTTGTGACGCATCTATCTCTCTTCCACTCCATCGGCCGATGCGTCCGAGTAGAAGAGAGACAGCGGCAGCACACAACCTACACGTGAACTGTTCTGTTAACTGTTGAATGTTTTCTTATGACGTTATCACGTAAAATTATCGTCCGTAAACCGACTTTACAGACAACCAATTTTTTTTAGAAGGTTTTGATAAGGTGACTTATAGGATGGCCCGTGGAATATTGGGCCGTTTACAAAAATATTTTCTAACCCACTTCCAGACCAGTTACAAACATTTTAAAAACAATCAAAGTCGCAAAATATTCAGATATAAAAGTAATAATAGAAGATAATATTCAATTCTTGCATTCGAAAATAACAAGTCGGATTCCGAAAAGGCTTTAGCACCGTAGACCACATACATACCCTACGTCAGATTATACAGAAGACTGAGGAGTATAATCTGCCCTAATGTGTGGCGTATGTGGATTACGGAAAAGCCTTTGATTCCGTTGATACATGGGCGGTGCTACGGTCTCACCAGCGATGCCGAATTGACTATCGGTACATCGAAGCGTTGAGTGCTTGTACAGTAAGGCTACAATATGTATCCGAGTACAGGACCAGAGTATGAAACCGATTTAAGTGCAAAAGGTGTAAGACAGGGCGATGATCCACGAAACTCTTCACCGCAGCATTAGAAGATGTCTTCAATCTCTTGGATTGGAAATGATACGGTATAAACGTCAATGGCGAATACATCACTCACTTTCAATGTGCCGAAGATATAGTTCTCATGGCGAAGGCGCTGGAGGAACTTAGCGCTATACTAAATGATCTCAATAGTGTTTCCAACCAGGTAGGTCTCTAGATGATCATGGACACTAAGATCACGTCGAATGTCCATGTTACACCTATGCCGGTTACGATTGGAAGCACTAAGCTCGAAAACATCGACGGATATGTCTACCTAGGACAGGTTATTCAGTTAGGTAAGTCCATCTTCGACCGAGCAGTCAACAAAAGTGTTCGGGAAACTTTGACACATCTTCTCCTCCAAAATACCTCAACGTGTGTGTTGCCAGTGTTAACATATGGAACTGAGACGTGACCTTTTACTGCGGGCCGTATGGGGAAGCTCAAGGTCGCTCAGCGTGCTATGAAAAGAGCTATGCTCGGGGTTTCTTCTCGGGGCGTGATAGAAGCAGAAATAAGGATATCCGCAGTAGAACTAAGGTAACCGACATAGCCCACAGGGTAAGCAAGCTGAAGTGTCAATGGGCCGGACACATAGTTCGTAGAACCGACAACCGCTGAGGAAGAAAGGTTCTCGAATGACGTCTCCGTACTAGTACACGCAGTGTGGGACGACCCTCCACTAGATGGAGCGACGACCTCAAGAGATTTTTAGAGAGTCGATGGATACAGGTGGCACAGGATCGAGACGAGTGGCACTCTAGAGTGGAGGCCTAAGCTCAGCCGTGGAGAAATACAGGCTGAGGTGATGATGATGATGATTTAAAAATATGTAAATGAAGTACAAAAAACCTATTGAATTTTCAAAAAGCTTATGATTATATATCGTTATAGTATTGATAGTTTATTTGTATAATTGTACAACTTTATCGCATTATACATAATTAATTACAAAGTATAAAAGTTTCATGATTTGCAAAGGCGGACTTATTCTTTCAAGGAATCTGTTCCAGCCGACCTTTTGTTGATTACATGCACATTTGTTTATTATCACGTCAGACAGGAGTTATTATTCGCTACTTGTCGAGCACCTTAGGTTAACGGTGTCCACTGAGTACAAGCGTCATCATGTGTGTGTGTAACTATTTTAAGTTTAATGTATAATTGTGTTTCCAAAAAACTTGTTTTCATTGTTCTTTCTATAATATTTCCTTAAATTTGTGTATCTTCTCGGCTACGTATCGTCTGGACAGACTTCGGAAAATTTTGATACTGTCGTACAAAATAACTTAACGCCTGACAAGCAAAGTTTTCGAACAGTATGTGTTGCCAGAGTTGACATATGGAACTGAAACGTGGCCTTTCATTGCGGGCCATATGGGGAAGCTCAAGGTCGCTTAGAGTGCAATGGCAAAAACTATGCTCAAGGTTTCTCTGCGTGACAGAATCAGATAAATAAATATTTTTAAACAAATTACACTGTTCCATCTGACCCACAGTAAGCGAAGCTTGTGTTATGGATACTAGACAACTGATAAACCGTACGGAAATATATAATTTTTTTTATACCAATGATTCATAGAAAACACCCGAAAATCAGAACGAATTAGACGAAGACAGACAGACATGTCCATGCACACAAAATGTTTATCATGTGTGGGAATCGAACCAATGAACGAACTACCGACAGTATACGCGCACTCTATAGCTAGCTTATGTATACTCTAAGGACATACAGATCTTGTGTATGTAAATGGTAAATAACAGACAAAATTTTAATGCTTAGTCAGCAGTTATGCCTAGTGGATAAAAAACCAGCCCTGTGGCTGATCCATCTGGATTCGCATTTATGTACATATTTGTAACTATCACACATCACATCGGCGGTAAAGGAACACTTACAAGACATCATATTTTGAAAGACGTGACTTTACCTAAGAAAGATCTGATTTTCCCTCTGAGTTGTCGAGGTGTGACAGCTGACATATCTGTTTGTCCTCATCTGGGTGTTTTAAGAGAGATAGGGTGCATCAAAGCAACCCGACTGGAGAAGTACCACCACCTCACAGAAACCCGCAGCCAAGTAACAGCTCTGGAGGGTTGTTGTCTTCCTGCGTGTGAGTGAGGTCACCAGTAAACTCCTAAGGAGTTGCGTTCGTAAGCTGTGATAATTGCTTTACATCAGGCGGGTCGTCTTCTATCTGATTCTGTCGCACATTAAGACTTTTTCGTATCATCGAGTTTCAAATCACAACGATGTTAAATAAGTTTACACTTCAAAAGACTGTTCTCTCTGATAGATCTCTGATAGAACACGCTTGACTACTGATCGACAGTGTACACGCGGTGTTGTTTATACTTATGCTTACGGTTCATACTTAGTAAAATGCTCTCTATAACTTGCTTATGTATAGTCTAAGCGTATATCGCACTCTGGCTAATAAACATCTTATCTATATGTTCCTGCAAGGGACATATAGTGAAGATATAAATAGCTAGATAGAAATGTATTTGTTCTTGCCTTTGTACAAAGTCGTGGAGATAAAACTAAAACATAATATAAGACAAAACTTTATGCTACTAATCTTGTTTTGTTGTTATTTCTGTTTTGTCCCAATTTTTTTCCAACACGTAGTTACCATAAAACGTCCGTAGAAATACGTCGGTTTGAATTGTAGGTTCTTAGGAATTAAAATAAATTCGCCAAGTAAATGTTGTTTTTGAAAACATTGATGAATATCCCCAAATTTTGGGGCAGTTCTTGATGGAAATTATAAATCTGCGTGAACTACGAGGCATGCCGTCTAAGTTTTGTCGTTAGAAGAAAAAGCACTAACGAAAAGTTATATTTGTTATTGTTTTGCAAAGTATTCACCACGTAGTTTACCACTTTTCTACTAAAGATAAAGAAATAAATTTCTTTCTTATTTGCCATTACGCCCTCCCGCGCATTTAGACACTTCTTAATTTTTTTTATTATAATTTCATTGTCTCTTATTCAATTCTCTTATGTTACTATTTTCCTTTTTTAAACTGTTAGCATTTCGGAAATGACCATTAGCGAAGAAGAATTGCCAATAGAGGTCTCTTTTCAAATAGTCAACTAGATATTACAATAACTTCATGTCAGCATATAAGTACTATTCACGCGAATCAATTATTCAAACATTTATTCCAGTCAAAATGTATAATATGGCCGACTTGAAAGCGTCGACTGCTTCTTCACCGCAGTACTGAAACCTTTGACCACGAAATTTTTTCTTAATTTTAGTAAATGTCAAGAAATTATTAGGGCTTGGTCTGGACTGTATAGAGGATAGACAAGAATTTCAAAGTTTTCATGCTTCAAATACATCGTTTGATGAATGCTGTGTGAGCCAGCGTTATCATGGTGTAGGATGATGAGTCACTTTGTGTTATGTATGTATATATGTATAACTTCCCGCCAAATCTCTTGCGGGGTAGGCAGAGACAACCGAGCGCCACATGACTCGATCCTTATACACCTCACCCGCTTCAATAACATTCATTGGTCTTCTCATGCACGCACGCCGGTTTCTAAGGCTCCTGACATCACCTAATAGAACACGATCAATTCGGTCGTAGTAGGTAGTCTCGGCCTTTCTCGGCTCCTACATCCTTCCACTTTAACGTGGTATATCTGTTTCGGAACTTCCTACATTATTTCCACATGTCCAAACCAACGGAGCATGCCTCTTCTTATTTTAACACCGACGCTCTCTTTCAGTCCAACTCCGTTTCTAACACTTTGTGTTAGATTGCCGAAAGTCGGCGATGACTTATGGTAAACAAACTATGATATACCATTCTGCATTATCCATTTAACGATCTTCAAGTTCTATCGTCGCAACATGACCTATTTTTGTACGGACGTAGCCGCCATCTTCTATGTTATGTATGTATATCTTCACGCCAGGTCCCTTGCGGGTTAGGCAGAGAGAACCGAGCGCCATAAGACGCGGTCCTTACATACTTCACTATGTTATGTATGTAGGTATATTTATGAAAGAACATGCCGACAATTCAAAGTTGACGCACTTCAGTAAAATCATTTGACAAAAGCACTTATGTATATGTAATTAAAATACTTAACCACTTGGAGAGGGTGTATGAAGCTAAGTGGCGCCCAACGCTGAATTTTAAACCAATTCCAAACAAACGGTCAATACTGGCACTGTAGAACATTACGCACTTTTTTGAAGACATGAAAGAATGAATGAAGCAGTGACGATACGCGCAGTTACGTAAATTTCACACCAACGCTCGTGGATTCTGTTTGTCTCGATCTGGATGTTCTTAAGACGAGACGACGAAGAGGTAGGACGCATCAAAGCAGCCCGTCTGGAGAAGTACCACCATCTCACAGAAAACCGCAGCCAAGTAACATCTCCTAGGAGTGTTGTTGTGTTCCTGCCAATGAGTGAGGTCACCAGTAAGCTCCTAAGGAGTTGCTGTGTTATCAGCAGAGGTCGCATCGCGCGAGTGATATTTAATATATTACTAGGGTTCATGGGCTACGGTAACCACTTTACATCAGGTAGACCATACGCTTGAATGCCTCTTGACGTTGTATAAAATAAAATACAGAAAAAAAAATGTTTACGTCATTTTGACGATCTCGGTGGCTCAGTCGTGAATGACGCGACTTTGACACCAACGCACTTGGGTTCGATTCCCACACAAGGCAAACATTTGTGTGCATGAATATGTCTGTTTGTCTTGGTCTGGATATTTTAAGAGAGATAGGACGCATCAAAGAAGCCCATCTGGAGAGGTACCACCGTCTCACAGAAAACCGCAGCCAAGTAACATCTCCTAGGAGCGTTGTTGTGTTCCTGCCAGTGAGTGAGATCACCAGTAAGCTCCTAAGGAATTACTGTGTTATCAGCATAGGTGGCATCGCGCGAGTGATACTTAATATATTACCAGCGTTCATAGGCTACGGTAACCACTTTACATCAGGTAAACCACATGATTGAATGCCTTTCGACGTTGTAAAAAAAAAATACAATAAAAAATGTTTATTTCAAGTATAAGAGTATACCTATACTGTCCTCGGGGCGTATATTCTGAAAGTTTACAATTTGTAAGGCAACATAACAACTGTTCGCCCCGAACTGTTCTCTCTGCCTGCACCTAAAAGGGTTTTGTTGGAGTTATACTTAGATGGATAGATAGAAACGCTGTGACTTCGATTTTAACTAAAAAATTTAAATCGCCATAAACTCGCCTTTATTTTTTGTTGGCACATATAGGCCACAAGATAGGGCACAAAAAGGCCACGAGACAATTTTAATTATTGGATAAATAGTACCAAATGATAGAAAGAGATCTCTTTAATCCAAAAAAATCTATTAGTGAATTGGTAAGGTCATATCTTATTGAGTTTTTTTTATACAACTAGATTGGCAAACAAGCATGCGGCCCGCATCAGATGGCAAGCGATCACCGCAGCCTATTGACGCTCGCAATATCACGAGGATGTTACTCGCGCGCTGCCAATCTTGTGACTTAAGAATGTTTCGTCACAGTACCCAGTAATTTATCTGCCATATCTCACCCTTCAAACCGGAACACAGCTATATAAATATACCTATCTGCTTGGCGGTAGAAATAGGTGAGACAGAGGTACCCACGGAGACCACTTTTGTACAAAGTCTCCCTCTGGGAAGTTACCTATAGTGTCGATGAAACATGTGCAAAACAATTTTAAATTCAGGGTCGGCAACACATGAGTGACATGATTGCCACCTCAGTGGTATAAAAAAAAATAACAATGCTAAAACTTAGTTTTCGACGAAAATTTATTTACCACGTATTTCTGCCATGAATACTACTTTCAGAGTTAGATGCCATTGTTTCGAACCGAACACGCAGGTCGACCGCAGCCTGTCTATGGATGGGTTTATCTATCTTGAGTTTCTCCGTGATACGAAGGGCACATTAAGCCGTCGGTCCCGGCTGTTGTCGATGGCAGTCGTTAAGCTAAGTCAGTGGGCCTCAGGCGGCTTGAAAACACTGACCTCCGCCAATCCGCAATTGAGCAGCGTGGTGGAGTATACTCTAAACCTATTCTGTCGAAGGGAGACCCGTATCCCTGCAGTGGGATGAGTTATAGTATAACTTACTCCCGTTTAACTCACGCCCGTGTTCACGACACAAACACATCCCTTTTTTTTCTCCCCAGCGATTGATTTATTGTGGTTGTTAATAGATTCAGGCGTTATTTTGCGAAAGCCGGTGGATGGGGTGAGTGAAAAGATATTTAATAACTCCCGCCTATTCAATATCTTTTCCCTCACCCCATCCACCGCAACCCTCAATTCAATATAAGGGACGCCACTACGATGGATTTGGAACTGTTGCATGTTATACACGACTAACATGAACATGAAGCACGTGTACAGGGTAGCAACGGTGGCCGGTGCAGGCGGTTTTTGTTCAAGACGCCGGACGCCCACAGCAGCCGAGGTGGAGACTACCGGAGCAGCCATCGCAGCGACGGCATGTTGCATTTACTAACGGTAGTGGGTGGGTGTCCGCATGATCTAATTGGTGGCGGAAGCACACAAAGCAGGTTAGATCTAATTGCATGTTATTGTGATTGGTTTTTATTTGCAAAAAAACATCCATCTTTAGCCATAACGACCATAACTATTGTCTATGAATCGACGGCATACACACAAAGTTAATAGATTGAGACGTTATTTTACGAAAGTCAAATTTACATGCAATTTGATTTTTTTGCATGCATTGGTGGCGGAAGCACACAAAGCAGGTTAGATCAAATTGCATGAAATACACACATTTATGCAAGTTGTTTTTTTTTTGGGTAGACCACAAAACCTAAAACAACACCTATATCTTCACGCCAAGTGCCTATCGGGGTAGGCAGAGATAGCACAGTGAAACGCGATTCGTTCTTTATACACGTCACTTTTTACATTCTCTTCATACATTTTTTTATACAACGTCGGAAGGCATACAAGCGTATGGCCCACCTGATGTGAACCGGTTACCGCAGCCTATGCTTGCTTGTAATACATTGAGTATTCACTCTCGCGTGCCTTCTCTGCTGCTACAGCAAGTACTTCTTAGGAGCTTACTGGTGACCTCACTCGTACACAGGAACACAACAACCATCTAGCGAGTTGTTATTTTGGCTGTGGTTTTCTGTGAGGTGGAGGTACCCCAGACGGCTCGCCGATGTCTAGGACGTTGCCTTCTGATAGCACACATTCAATTTGGTCGTAGCAGGTGAGTCTTGGCCTTCCTTGGCTTCCTCCTTCCATTTCGCCTATTTTGAACTAAGTGAGACTTAAAAATAGCTGGTAGAACCATTATTTTATATTATTATGAAGGTCACAAAACAAGTTTAATCATTGGAAAGTAAGTAAAAAAGTAAGTTGACAGCGCATGAAGACACCCGGCGCTCCCAAAAATCTTGTGTTTTAGCGCCTAAATATCCCAGATTGGAGCCTACTGACCAATGAGAAAATATCAAATATTTTCCAATAAGTGACGCGATATTGATCCGTGACTAGCCAATAAGAGCTGCTCGTACAACTCCCCCCCTCCCCCCTTCGTAGCAGTGAGTTGAGTTACTACGTAATATCGATCTCATCGGTTCTCCACATGTTATTTCCTTCATAGTGGTCAAAAAACTAAAATACAACAATACCATACCTGATAGTATGGTATCGTTGTAATTTTTAATCGAATATTGATATATTGACGAGCTCGGTGGCTCAGTCGTGAATGACTCAACTTTGACACCAACGCTCATGGGTTCGATTCCCACACAAGACAAACATTTGTGTGCATGAACATGTCTCTTTGTCTTGGTCTGGGTGTTTTAGAGAGGTAGGGTGCATCAAAGCAGCCCATCTGGGGAAGTACCTCCACCTCACAGAAAACCGCAGCCGAATAACAACTCCCTAGAGGGTTGTTGTGTTCCTGCGTGTGATATTTAATATATTACAAGCATTAATAGGCTACGGTAACTGCTTCACATCAGGTAGGCCGTATGCTTGTATGCCTCCCGACGTTGTATAAAAAAAAATATTCGATTAAAAATAAAATATATATTTTTTGATCAAATTTATTGTAGATTCACCTTTTTGCTACACTGTATATCACGTGTTTGTCGTAGGTATACTTATCTTTTAAGTTCCACCTAAGTATAATATTTGTGTTTGTATATAAATATATATGTACCTACTACATAGTCATTCGTCATTAAGCCCCACTCAGTCACGACCCAATATACCACGACTACCATATAACATATGCCCTTCGCCTGTATCCTTTTATACCATTGTTCATTATAGTGTTGGAATGTGTCTATATTATCGATAAGTAGATATCGATGTCTATATAACAATATATTTATATCAGGTTGAAAGACAAGCAAGCATACCGCACTCATGTTGTGAAACGGTTACTTATGAATGCTTGCAACTTGAGTAGAAACCTCTTACTTGAGGAGAAGCTCCTAAGGAGTTGCTTATTATCAAAAGGGGTGGCAACGCGCGAATATAATGTATTACACGCGTTCATAGGGTACGGTAACCAAGTTATATCACGTGGGTCGTATGCCTTCCCACGATGTATAAAATAATGATTCATTAAACCCAATGCCGACGCAGCATACCTCAGGAACTCCTAAGGATTCTGACTTTGACGAACTCAGTGGCGCAGTGGTGAAACGGCTGTTACCGCTGCTTTGACACCAACGCTCGTGGGTTCGATTCCCACACAGTACAAACATTTGTGTGCAAGAACATGTCTGTTTGTCTTAGTCTGGGTATTTTCTATGTAGGTATAATACTTATCATACTTATATATTTACAAAACAAAATGTATGTATATATGTTTATCAGTTGTCTAGTAACACAAGCTTCGTTTACTGCTGCTTTGGTGATAAAATAACATTACTCACCACTCCGCCATCGGGCTCGTAAAAACACCTACAGTCTAATATTTGTCGCTTATTTAAGAACTGATCAGGGCAACCTGACTAGGTGGAAAGTACAGCCAGAGAAAGAACAATATCTTATAGAGTCCTAGAGAGTGAGCGAGTGAAACCACCGGGAAGCTGCTGAGGAGGATCTGCCTGGGTGGTACTGTCCGAGCGACAAACTAATAAACCACCGCTCATGAAGGCACCCCGCGCTCACAAAAACGTTGTGTATATCTCAGCCATACGTACTTACTGACCAATGGGAGGATATTTTAACCAATAAGCCGACAAGTGACGTGATGTTGATCCGTGAACTAGCCAATAACAGCTGCGCGTTCTACTTTACCGGCCGACCTTGCGGGGAATTGAATTTCTACGTAATATTGTTCTCTCGGTTCTCCACAGATTATGTCCTTCGTGATACCTACCGACATCGTATAAAGGTTAATGACGCTTAATCACTTTCGCCTATTCTAAAATGGTAACATGTAATTCTAAACCGTCGATACTATAGCACATCCCTAGCACCAACAGCGAAGGCGCAAAATACAAATACCATATGTCAGAGCGGACCAATAGCAAGTCGGCGCGCCCGCGGCTCGTCACGATTCGACGGGTTCCATATTTGAAAATATAACTCCTAATGCTTTTGTGTTCATTTTACGAATGAATGATTGAGGGAATTATCGATAATAAATAATTCTATGTATTTGACGTCACTATTACAGATTTTTTACCTTTATCTAATACATTCCTTTCCTTTTTTAAGTTAAATAGGATACCGTAGCCTATGAATGTAATACGTGAAGCATCTCTTGTGCGATACCAACTCTGCTGATGACATAGCTATTCTTTAGGAGCTTACCTCACTCACTCGCAGGAACATAACAACCCTCTTGGCGTTGGCTTTTGGTTGCAGCTCTCGACGAGGCGAAGTTATTCCCCAGACGGGCGGATTTGATGCGCCCTACCATTCTTAAAGACACCCAGACCAAGTCTAATAGACATGTAGTACTCATGCACACAAATGCTTATCATTTGTAAGAATCGAACTCACGAGCGGTTGTGATAAAATAACATTACTCACCACTCCGCCATCGGGCTCGTAAAAACACCTGCAATCCGATTTTATTAACCTTTGCAAATGGTGTCACGATGCTGGTTTGGTTTTGAACGCAAATAAGACCAAAATATTGCACATTAGATCACCCTACTTAAAATCTCCCATGGCCCCCAAATCTTTAATTGCACATGAACATAACTGCCTGCATAGGTCATGTTCAGGTATTTGTAACTGTCCCGAAATTGAACAGGTAGATTTTTATACATATCTTGGTCTACGAATTGATAAAAATCTTAACTGGAAGCTTCACATTGACCACGTGTGTAATAAATTGAGACAGTTTCTAGCAATAATTAAAATTCTTAATCGTCGTATACCTTATTCTGTTAAACTTTTATTATACAATTCACTAGCTGAATCTCACATAAAATACGGGCTCAGTAGCTATGGCCGTACCTATATTACTTATTTAAATAATATTTATAGACTTCAGTTAAGAATATTAAAAACAATTATATCGGCAAATACAAAATCGCAATTCCGTGACAACGAATTGGGTATTTTCAAACACTGTAAAATTCTTCCAGTACATACCCAGGTAAAACACAGTTTATTAAAAGAAAATTATTTTAAACATGTTTCTGGCACGAACGCTAATCAGCCTGTATATTACACGCGCTCTGTTGCTCAAAACCGGTTGCCGATATCACGAGTCAACAATGTATACGGCGAACGGGTGTCAAGCTGTGTTGTACCGCGAATAATAAACGAACTACCTTTAGATTTAAAAAATAAACTAACTCCACTTAACATTAAATTTAAATTAAAGAAATATTTTTTGGACAGTTTGGCCGGCTTGTCTCTGTAACGCACTGTATCGTGTTGTCGGGTTGTTTACGCTGTTTATGTTGTTTTATATTTTGTCATAATAAACATGTTCCTGATTGTCGATGTGGGTTGGGTGGGATGTTACCTTCGGTTGTACCTACTTGTACCTGACTTGTATGGCGGTTATGTATGTTTACGCGCATTCCTGCCGTGTTTAATGGTTAGCAAGTAGACATTAATGTATGTTTGTTGTACCAATAGGATCATATCTATTTTAATGTAATTACTTTTTAAATGTATAATTGGTTGACGTGGATTACTTAGCATTGAAGACAAACCTCAGTGGTTTTATAATGCTAATTATTATGTATCTTTTTGTAAATCTGTAAATGTGAAATAAAAAATAAAAAAAAAAAAAAAAACCTACAGTTAGGCCGTGTTCATGTTTGATATCTTAGTGGTATGAAAAATAGTATCGTCATATACTAAAGGCACTTTCTACCTATGTTCGTCACAAAAAATCAATACCCTCATTTCTCTCAAGTCGGATAAAAGGGTAAAACGCCAACCAAGTTCGATTAGTAAATCACGGGTGTAAAAATAGTCAAGTTTTGATTGATGTATCTGTCAGACATCGAACCGACTACCCCGAGGTGAAACGCAGTAATCACTACCCACAATACATTTGATTGATTTACTACACCCATGGATCTAAGTAAGAATAAAAACATGGTAAATTGAACTCTATTTCAATGGCGATAAAAAAATTAAATTTTCACCTATGCGCTTTGTGCGGCTACAAATTCTGCACCTTGAAGCCAAAGAAATGTATCTCAGTTATACACGTTTTTGATTAATACCAAAAATGTGTATGTATAACAGAGCTGTGCAACTACGCAGCCTGCATTAGCCGTAACATTTTTTTTTCACAACTACGAGTAATACCAAATGATATTGTGTACTGTAATTGCTTTCTTCTTCTTGGCGTTAACCCGTTTCCTAATTCATTAGGATTGATGGGTTCCGCTACCTAGGAGCTAAAGATCGCGACTGCCCTCAGACCTCCACTACCCAGAAGAAAAAGCAGACCTTTCTTAGTTCACACGTTTATTGAAATATTTCTCAGGCGTGCGAATTTCCTTAGGTACGATGTTTTCCATCACAGCCGAGCAAGTGGTAATTACAAATCTCTGAATTACTGTTTTTTTATACTACGTCGGGAAGCATACAAGCATACGGCCCACCTGATGCAAAGCGGGTACCGTATCACTCGCGCGATGCCTCCTCTGCTTACATAGCAACTCCTTGGGATTTTACTGGTGACCTCACTCACACGCAGGAAGACACAACCCTCTAGGGAGTTGTTACTTGGCTGCGGTTTTAATACTGAGTTCTGGACTATACTATCAGCAAACATATTTTGATTTATTTGTTAATAGTAGGTACAATATTCCCTCAAATTTTGTTGCTTTTATTTTCATTTAAATGTTTTTTTTTTCTTTTTGCGCTCTCGATTTTCTTTTTTTTTTTATTTATATATACATGTTTTGATTTTTTCGACTACAAATACGTCTCTGTTTTGTAATAAATAAATATATAATCGTCAAATTTCAAAAGAGGTTCACCTTAGCATTTGTTAATACATTTTCACAAAATCGACTAGAGTTGATTTACTGCTCTTTGGCTCAGAAGAGCGAACATATCAACTTAGAAGTTTGAACTTTGCGAGTATTTTTATAAGGGAGTATTATATAGGTACCTATATAGATTTGTAAATGCTTACAAAAAAATTTGATTGATTGTAAACATTTGGGATTTGATTTGATTGTAATTTAGAAATAGTTTACGTTTTCTGATAGCTCTGAAATATTTTTATTGTATGAATACAAGGCAAAGAATTCTGTAATTACTATCCCAACAGGTTCGTTTTTTACCATTCGCACGGCAAATCGTACGGACCCGAGTTTAACATTCACTGAACGTTGGTAGATAAGAAAACAAAGTCTCAAATCTCAGCCAGTAGTAGGAGTGCACGTCAGAAGTGAAAACTTCTTAGCTTCGCGAACTTGTAAACATTCTTTTTGGCTTGAAGAAACATTTTTAGGATGTATTTTTTATTAGTTTTTTTTTATCAATGTATTAATATAATAACAAAATTTTCATTTGTTCCGCTATTTTATATGAAAAAGAATCATTATTGTCTATATAATACAGACAAATATATGAATATATATCAATTTTATAAAATTCAATAACAACAAGGCGTCATCCCGTTTCGTAATCCATTAAGATAGGGTCCGCTACTTAAGCGCAGGATTTGGCGAAGATACTGATTTGATACGTGGAGCGACTGCCGTCATACCTCCACAACCCAGAGGAAAAACCAGATCTTTCTTAGATTAGGTCAAATATATTTTTTTGGACGTGTGGGTTTCCGCATGATGTTTTCCTTCACCTCCAAGTAAGTATGTACATAAATCCAAAAACACGAATTTATTGGTACTCATGATTCTTTTCACACACTTATGTATCTGAGTGTACCCTACGTGCCTAAAGAAGTTTTCACTTCAAAATATAAAAATAGCAACCCCTGAATGAAGCGTAAAGAAGTCTTTAGTTTACATGTATCTCACTCGAACATACTTCGCATCATTGAGTATCAATCTATCTATAAGTTCACACCAAATCCCTTGCGGGGTAGGCTGAGAGTACCGAACGCAAAAACACGAATGTTTTGAACCTCACTTGCTTCTTTAACAATCATAGCTCTTCTCATGCACGCTCGTCGGTTTCTAGGACTCCTGACATCAGCTTCTGATAATACGCGATCAATTTGGTCTTGGTAGGTAAGTCTCGGCCTTCCTCGGCTCCTACATCTTTCTACTTTTGCATTGTATATGATTCGTGATTCTTTCTTCCTGCATCCTTTCTTCATGTTCGAACTAAAAATAAGTATTTTTTCTAATTGTTATATTTTTTTGTACAACGTCAGGAAGTATGGAAGCATACGACCCACCTGACATAAAGTAATTACCAAAGCCTATGCATTTAAATTATTAGCAGATAAATGTTGCTATTTTGTTAATAAAAACACTTCCTGAATAAATTACTATAATTGTGTATGTAGAAATAAGTGTATGATTAAATGATATAAAAATATATATTGAACCAGCTGCACGTCCCGACTTCGTCTGCGCGTATCGGTATAAAAAATCATTTTCTCATTAATTCGATGATAGAACTTACTACGTCAACTGCAGGGATACGGGTCTCTCTTCATCCGAAGAGGTTTACGGATTGACGGAGGCCAGTGTGTTTAAGCCATCCGAAGGTAACTGACTTAAATTTAGGGACCAACGGCTGAACGTGACCTCCGAAGCACGGACAAGCTCGAGATAGATGAACGCATTCGTAGGCATGCTGCGATTGACGTTGCTTAACCTGCGATTTCGGTTAGAATGACACGACGACGCCATAGAGCTCTCAAGTTGTCTCGCAAGTCGAGTCTCAAGGTGACGAAATTGTTTATAATAGGTGATCCCGCTGCAAAATTCTGTATGTATCTGTTTTATTAATAAAACATCATTCAGATAAATGATTATTGGTAATACAATGTATTAATTTCGGATTGTCTATAAAAAATATCCGCAATGATTTTTATTTAAATATTTTATAATTAATCAATTTGAGCTATATTTTTCAAGTGAATCAAACGCCATTTTAAAGGAAATGTGTAGAATGTAAAAAATGTGGTTGCCACCTTCCAGCCAGCCGCAACATTTAGCCTTTTGTAAAGAGGTATATTACAAATTGAAGTTAAATTTGTGCTGAATACAATAATCCATTGATGCTTGTGAAAAAGTGGCCATGTTTGCCATGATTTTAATTAATTGCTCCCAGTCTAAATAAGTGCGGGTGAGATGCAAGGACTGCGCGCGTTGCTTCATGCTGGAAATGTCAGTTGCGTGCACTCCATATAGGCAAAAATACATTGCCTACCGTATCAATTTGATAAATACCATCCGATGTTTGTTAAGAGGGTGCACAAAGCTAAGTGGCGCCCTGATTTTGTTTTCATTAATAACGCTGTATTTAAGACCAATTAAAAAAAAAAACGCTCTATAGGGCACTGAAGAACCATATTTACGTTTTTTTGAAACATATCTTGTATTTATTATCTATGACAAGTAACCAAAATCGCAGGGAGGTTCAAAACATTCGTGTTTTTGCGTGCGGCACTCTCAGCCTACCCCGCAAGGGATTTGGTGTGAAGTTATAGATAGATTGATACTCAATGATGCGAAGTATGTTCGAGTGAGATACATGTAAACTAAAGACTTCTTTACGCTTCATTCAGGGGTTGCTATTTACCTATATTTTGAAGTGAAAACTTCTTTAGGCACGTAGGGTACACTCAGATACATAAGTGTGTGAAAAGAATCCTGGCGGGGCATGAGTACCAATAAATTCGTGTTTTTGGATTTATGTACATACTTACTTGGAGGTGAAGGAAAACATCATGCGGAAACCCACACGTCCAAAAAAATATATTTGACCTAATCTAAGAAACATCTGGTTTTTCCTCTGGGTTGCGGAGGTATGACGGCAGTCGCTCCACGTATCAAATCAGTATCTTCGCCAAATCCTGCGCTTAAGTAGCGGACCCTATCTTAATGGATTACGAAAGCGTTATTAATAAAAACAAAATGAGGGCGCCACTTAGCTTTGTGCACCCTCTTAATTCTTAAACATAGTTTTTAACTAATATTTCGTATCAAAAACAAAAAATTAATCACCATCTCCATCCATCTGTCGGTATCGGTGCAAGTTATTAAAATAGATTCATTAGTACCCGACCCGCTACATCGATATGCTACACTAGCGCCGCAATAGGAGCTTAACGGCAGAGACACAAACTATTTCTGTCTAAATTTACATATGTGTGCCGCATTGGTAATACGGATAGTGTAGTGTGCATTCCTGTAAATACATTGCCTACAATAACACAAATAACATGCTGTATTTTTTGGTAAGTTAATAGCTTTAAAAAAATTCTGCCTACCCTGTCAAAAATCTCTGTGCACGCCAGTGGTAAATGTTATATAGTGTAGTGTGCTCAATGTTATGTTGTTATTCAATTTTTCATATGGGAAGCATAGATTTGGAGTAAAATGGAAATCCGGCCATGAGAAAAAGGATCTTGATAGACGGAAAAACATACGACGGACAAACAGACGAACAACAAAGTGATGCTGTAAGGGTTTGGTTTTTCCTTTTGAGGTACGGAACCCTAAAATTTTAAAAACAACATTACATTGCCTACTCTACATTATAATACCTATATAATTTACAGCACGAAGCAACGTGCGCATTCCTTGCTTCTCGCTCGCACTTATTCAAGCTGGGAGTAATTAATTCAAATCATGGCAACCATGGCTTGCGGACACTTTTTACAAGCAACAATGGATTATTGTTTTTAGCACAAATTTAATTTCAATATGATATATTTAAAAATAAACACGACGACCACAAAAGAAACAATAATTAACATTTTACAGCGGGTAGCCTATAGCCTTTATTACATTCTACACATCAATTCCTTTAAAATGACGTTTCATTCGCATAAAAAACTTATAGCTCAAATTCATTAATCATAAAATCTATCTATCTATAACTTCACGCTAAATCCAGGGTAGGCAGAGAGAAACGAGCGCCACGTGACTCGATCCTTACATACCTCACTCACTTCTTTAACATTCATTGCTCTTTTCATGCACGCTCGCCGGTTTCTAGGGCTCCTGACATTACCTCCTGATAGAACACGACCAATTTGATCCTGGTAGGTAAGTCTTGGCCTTCCTCGGCTCCTACATCCTTCCACTTTTGCATTGTATATTATAAAATATTTCATTAAAAATCATTGCGGCTAATTTTTTACAGGCAACCCGGAATTAATACCTTATATTACCAATAATCATTCATTTGTAAATTAAATTGTAAATTTTCTTGATATTTTACTTCTACTTGGACTCAATATTATCATTTATTGCTCTTATACATTTATAAAGATTCTTGTCTTTTGTTGAATAATACATATTTTTGGATCATAATCATTCATATGAATGATGTTTTATTAAAAAAACAGGTAACTTCACAATTTTGCAGCGGGATCTTAGACTGTTACTATGTAACAATTAATTGAAGTAACGCTCGCTCCATGCAAAAATCAGTATCTTCGCCATAACCTTAGGCTTAGGTTGCGGACCCTGCCAATCCTAATGGATTAAAGATAAAGATAAAAATCTTTATTTGTCATTGGGCCCTCGCGAGCACTTAGACACGTCATACATTTTTTGAAATATAATCTTAGTGTATCTTGTTTAAAACTCTTATTTTACTTTTCCTTTTTTTTAATCTACTAGCATTTCGGAAATGACCATTGTCGAAGAAGAAATGCCGAAAAAACATTTCCCAATTTACGTCTCTTTTAAAATAGAAAACGGGATATCGCTAAGAAGAAGAAGAAATTTATTGAAGTAACGAGCTTTAAGAGTCTTTTTTATAATACGTCGGGAGGCACAGAAGCATACGGCCCACCTGATGTAAAGCGGGTACCGTAGCCTATTAACGCTTGCGATATATTAAGTATCACTCGCGCGATGCCTCCTCTGCTGCTTACACAGCAACTCCTTGGGAGCTTACTGGTGACCTCACTCACACGCAGCAACACAACAACCCCTAGGTAGTTGTTATTTGGCTGCGGTTTTCTGTGAGGTGGAGGTACTTCCCCAGAAGGGCTGCTTTGATGCGCCCTACCTCTCTTAAAACATCCAGATCAAGACAGACATGTTCATGCACACAAATGTTTGCCTTGTGTGACAATCGAACCAGTGAGCGTTGGTGTCAAAATCGAGTCGGGATCAAACGCGAGTAGTGTTGGAGTTGGTGTGCTGCAAAAAAAAATACATAGCTAGTAAATGGAAAGGAAGTAAATTATGTAAGTACTATAAATTACCACAATACGATAAGAAAGTAATGTGAAATGCACAAACTCAACATTCAGCATAATGTCTAGGTATATAGCCCGTTATTAGCATCTTATATCGATTAAAAAGAACCTAATAACTACGTGTATGTACCTAATACCATTTCGAACCTGTCTTGTACAGAAGACAACTATGAATGTACTTCGTTATGAAATGTCTTGTAAAATTCACGACGTACTCCTAATAATATGTAATATATGTCAGGCATGCGTGACAGCTTGTGCTAGTGGAGAAGTCTTGAAGGATAATTTAAAACGGCGAGTTGTTTTATCGATTGTGGTTCCATATATTAATTCTCGCTACACAGACACACTGGCATTGACAAAAGTGCACCCCTGCTGCTAACACAGCAACTCCTTGGGAGTTACTAGTGACCTCACTCACACGCAGGAACACAACAACCCTCTAGAGAGTTGTTATTTGACTGTGATTTTCTGTGATGTGAAGGTACTTCACCAGACGGGCTACTTTAATGCGGGTGCATTAAAACCTCTCCTCAAAACGCCGAGACCGAGACAAACATACGTGTTCATGCAGACAAACGTTTGTCCTGTGTGGGAATAGAACCCAGGAGCGCTAGTATCAAAGCAACGTAACAGCGCGTTTCACCACTACGCCACCAAGCTGTTCGACGTCGCCTCTACGCGTTGGATGCATATCCCCGCGCACGCCTATCAAAAGACCGGAGACCGGACCGGAATTATTTGAAATCATTTTCATATCTCAATATTCCATCGCGAGTTTTTAAATTGTTAATTTATATTTTATTTGTAGTTTTTTTAAATTTAATGTATCTATCTATCTATAACTCGTTTCACCTCTCCACGAGGCATCATCAGGCGTTGTAGACGTTAGTCGTAAGAATAACATGCTACAAGTCAACCATGCTTGTAAACACGTGTCGCAGCGACGACCAGGCCAGTCGTGGCAGCGATGGTGGTGGGGGCATGCGGTTTCTGTTCCGGTAGTGGGTGGGTGCCGGCCGGCGGCGCGAGGCCGCATGAACTAATTGGTGGCGGAAGCACACAAAGCAGGTTAGATCAAATTGCATGTAAATTTGACTTTCGCAAAACAACGCCTTAATCTATTAACTGTTAAAATAAATCTCTGTTACTCTGCTGTGGAACCCTAAAAATGCAAATTTAATCGAATGAGCGGTAAATGAGGGTTTAAATTATTCATTCGCGGTTCATTGATTTCTTGGTCGCCATATTGTGACTTTTATAAAATGGCGGAGACATTTCATTTTTCTTTAGAACACTTTATGTTGTGATTAGCTGACCCGCCCTGGTTTTGCCAAGTTAGATTTCGATCTGTTTTAGGGTTCCGTCCTTAAAAGGAAAAACGGAACCCTTATAGGATCACTTTGTCGTCTGTCTGTTTGTCTGACAAGGTCCCTTTTCTCAGAAACAGGTGGAGCTATCAAGCTGAAATTAATAGCAAATACTGTAATCGCTTCGAGCAGTGAAAAAATCAAACTTCTAACTCAACGCAATCAGCAGATACGGCTGTTTATGCCTCGTTTATGCGCATATTTTGATACTCACAAGGGAATCAAAACCTATACGGTACTTCCCGTTGACCTAGATACATGAAATTTTGGTAAGAAGCAATGTCATGTAGCACAAGTAAAGGAAAAAATCCGAAAACAGTAAATCTGTCACTATCACAATCACAAAAAAAAATACTTTTTTTGCGACAATAATTTTCGAAAATATTTTTTTACGGAATCCTCGAGAGCGCGAGTTTTTTTATACTACGTCAAGAGACATACAAGCATATGGCCCACCTGATGTAGCAGAATGGAATACCTATACGGGAAAACATTAAGGAAGCCCTATATCCTTTAGCAGGTAGGTACGGCCTGTTGATAAATTCTCTGTTTGATTTGATGGTCCAATGTAATTTTGGTGAAGATTTATTGAAGGTTTGAAAGTAAATAATTATGGAATACTTATGTACTCATTGATTCCTTGGTCGCCATATTGTGACTTTTATAAAATGGCGGAAGACATTTCATTTTCCTTTAAAATACTTAATTTTAAGAGAGGTAGGGTGCATCAAAGCAGCCCGTCTGGGGTAATATCTCCACCTCACAGAAAACCGCAACCAAATAACAACTCCCTAGAGGATTGTGTTCCTGCGTGTGAGTGAGGTCACCAGTAAGTTCCTAAGGTGTTGCTGTGTAAGAAGTAGAGGAGGCATTGAGCGAGTGATACTTAATATATCGCAAGCGTTAATAGGCTACGGTACCCGCTTTACTTCAGATGGGCCGTAGTAAAAAAAAAAACTTAATTGTGACTAGCCGACCCACCCTGGTTTCGCCTACTTAGATTACGATCTTTTTCAGTTATACAACGTCGGTAGACATACAAGCATACGGCCCACCTGATGTAAAGTGGTATGAACACTTGCATACATAATATATTAAGTATCGCTCCCGCAATGCCAACTCTGCTGCTAACACAGTAACTCCTTAGGAGCTTACTGGTTTATGATGATTATTATGATACCGCGGCCAAATAACAACTCCCAGGAGGGTAAGTACTCTCCTGGAACTTGTTATTTGGCCGCGGTTTTCTGTGAGATGAAGGTACTTCCCCAGCCGGGCTGCTTTGGCGTGCACAATAGTCGAAAATAAAATTTTTGCCTGTCCGTCCTTCTTAGTTGTATTTACATATACAGTTATAAGTATTTTGCAATTAGGTAATATGAGCTTAATATCAAAGGTACTGACAGTCGATTAAAAAAAAGTGTGTACGTGTGTCAGCTCCGATGCACGACTGGAATTTACTTCTTACGAACGATAATTATGATATATCAGGGGTTGTATGTATGTATGTATGTATATCTTCACGCCAAGTCCCTTGCGGGGTAGGCAGAGAGAACCGAGCGCCACAAGACGCGGTTCCTGCATACTTCACTCGCTTCTGTGACATTTATAGCTCTTTTCATGCATGCTCGCCGGTTCCTGGGGCTTCTGACATCACCTTCTGATAAAACACGACCAATTTGGTCATGGTAGGTTAGTCTCGGCCTTCCTCGGCTCCTACATCCTTCCACTTTTGCATTGTATATCTGTTTCGTCATTCTTTCGTCCCGCATTCTTTCTACATGTCCGAACCAACGGAGCATGCCCTTTCTTATCTTAACACCGACACTCTCTTTTAGACCAACTCTTTCTCTCACGTCTTCATTACGAACGCGGTCAGCAAGCGTTATGCCACAAATTTTGCGCAATGCTCGCATCTCGACCGCATTTATTCTACTTTCATGCTCTCTCTGCCATACCCAGCTCTCACTTCCATAAGTTAGCGTTGGAATTAGCACCGCGTTGTGTACAGCGAGCTGTGCCTTCTGGCTTAGATTTCGGCAGCCTAGAAGTTTACCCAACGCTCCATTCACCCTATTCCCGGCACTCACTCGTCTCTCCACATCATCATATATCAGGGGTTAAAGTATGAAATTGCCGATCTGTACTGAAAATTAGAACTTTTTTCTAAGATTTAACATATTTATTTAATCAAAATATTTACCCTACACATTGCTGCCATCTAATCGGAAATTTATTTATGCCTTTGCGATATAACTCTGGGGATCTAGATTCTACAAACTGTGTGAAAGCATTTTGTACTTCCTCCTGGGAAGAAAGTTTTATACCACGTAGAAAATTGTCCAAATCACGAAAAAAAAAAGTAGTCAGTTGGAGCAAGGTCTGGCGAGTACAGAGGACGACATATGGTTTCTAACTGCAGCTGGCGTAGAGTTGCAACGGTTTCTCGTGCAGTATGAGGTCTTGCGTTATCAATTATCATGGACCAATAATGGTGAAGATCGATTCACGACTCGGGGCTGTTTCACTGCCAGTTTCGCCATCATTGTTCGAAGTTCGGCACAATAAACATCTGCTGTTATTGCTTGACCAGACCTGAGAATGCTATAGTGAATAACGCTCTGATGAGACCACGAAACAGTTACAATTACCTTTTTATTGGTAAGCTTTGCTTTAGGGCACTGCTGCAGCGTTTGACCTAAGGTCAACCATTGCATTTTTCGCTTACGGTAAAGAATCCAAAGCGAAAGAACGAACGCGTGGACGGTCCTTCCTGCATGGTTAGTTGTGGAGGATCCCAACCAGGAGTCGTGGTGAGAGTTAAAGTCCCCAAGACACACCATCTCTGCAGTAGGGTACCGCTCCTACGCTTCATCTGCCGCCCGACTCATGTACCCAAAGAGCCGAGGTGTCTCCGTGTTCCTAGTATGGGGTCGGTACAGGCACATGTAAATACGGCTCTGAACGCTCAGGTTTACATGCACCCAGAGGACAGGAAAGGAGGAATCCTCTAGGCAGCGCAGACGGCGACAACATACAGCCGAGCGGACAAACAAACAGACCCCGGCTTTCGCGAGGAAATTTTCCTCAAGCAAATAACCGGGGTACTATAAATAAATAAATAATAAATAAATATTGTCGGACAAATTACACAGCGCCACCTAGCCCCAAAGTAAGCGAAGCTTGTGTTATGGGTGCTAGACAACTAATAAACATACGTAAATACATTTTTTTTTTTTTTTTTGTAAATACATACTTATTATACATAGAAAAATACCCAGACCAATACAAACAGACATGTTCATGCACACAAATGTTTGTACTGTGTGGGAATCGAACCCACGAGCGTTGGTGTCAAAGTAGGGTACTGGAGGTAGGACGTGTCTGCTGGGCGCTGAATCTGTGTCTCCGTCAGGAAGAGCATGGCGGGCCGTGCCGTCTCAAGGTGTTGGTGGACGGCATTAAGGTTAGAGTGGACTCCGCCGATGTTAGCGAACTCAACCTTGAACAGGGTGGTGGGGGAGTGCACCGCTGTTAGACTATCTATTCCTATTTGCGCTGTGTAATTTGTCCGAGAATATTTATTTATATTTACCCTACCACCGGCTGAGATGCTGGAACGTCAGGAAATCCCTTAGTCCCCTCTTACGACACCCAGGGGAAGAGAGGGGGCGGTGATTTTTAGTATTATTTCTCCGTCACAGCACGGATAGATACCTCCTCCTTTCAGCGGCACGAAGCGTCGTAGCACCCGCCACCGCAGTACCTCGGGAGTACTCCCAGGCCGAGGTGTCGTACGTGTTTACGTTTACCTGCGTATATTCCGCGCCAACGTTCTCGTTGCCTTGCGCACCAACAGGTGAGGAAGATGACGGTAAGCAGGTGATGTTTTGACGTGATAACGTCTTATAAATCGATGTACGCCTGCTGCACGCCGCGTACACGCGAGAGCGCGGAACAAGCCATAGAGAGGCACGATTGGCCTAAGCGTTGGCTTGTGACGCATCAATCTCTCTTCCACTCCATCGGCCGATGCGTCCGAGTAGAAGAGAGACAGCGGCAGCACACAACATACACGTGAACTGTTTTGTCAACTGTTAAATGTTTTCTTATGACGTTATCACTTAAAATTACCGTCCGTAAACAGATTTTACAGACAACCAATTTTTGCTCCGTTTGTTCTGGGTTTTCTGAGACGATTTGAGTGTTCATTAGTGCATTTCTGTTTGTAGTATCGCTCTTCCTCATTTGTTGACCAGGGGGTTTTTTGAAGTTATACTTCTTTAGGCGCGTTATGAAAAAATGATGAGTGAAATTTTAAGATGCGCGCACATCACTGTAACACAAACGTAACAGGTTGAAGCTGCTAAATGTTTCACGGTATTACCGGTAGATAGCGCTATAGTCAAAAATGTATAACACTTGTACTTGACATTTGACTTGTAGGTAATACATTCCATAAACATCGCCGCTACTACTTGAAAGACGTTTTTTAATTTTACTCCAATAACCCTTCTTATAAATTGAAATATTATTATTTAATATAATTAATGCTAAATATTATTAAATTATTAATGTTAAATATTTAATTAATGATGTCAAAGAAGTATAACTTGCGCGTACATAAGTACACGCACCCATTTTTTTTTTTTTTATATTTAGGCGACACCTGCGTGAGTCTTCGGTAGCGCCTTCGTATTTGGTCGATTACCTTCTTGTGTTATGGACGCACTCGTAGTTTCGTTTAACTTCATCTGTATAGACAATAACACGCGTTCAATATTTTGGATGGATGTCGAATTTTTCTGGTAATCATTACACAGTTCTGGGATCAAGCATAGCTGTCCCATTAACATACTTTTTCAGCTCCTCCCAAATTATTTTCTGAAGAGTGGCGGGTTCACTACACGCACAGTTGGTCTTTTCCAGATTTTGTACTCGGCGTAAAGTGACGCTGTCAAATTCCAGCACAAAATTATCTGCGCTTTGATTCATTGTTTCTTTACCAACGCTCATGCACTATGAGCGTCATACTCATCAAAATTCTTACGGGACTACTTAAATATCCTGTCCTGGGTATTTTATTTCTAGCCAAATACGACAATCACGTGTTATATAACATTTAAGTGTTATATTAAATTTGTAATCCAAACAAAGTACTGCAGGGTGAGTTAACTGCGTCGCTAGAAACCAGCGGGCGCAGAGCGGGTTACCGCTCGGTCGACTTGATGAGTCACTTCAGGTGATTGGGACCGCGGGTTGGGGCAGTTCATGTACAGCAGTCACACAGCAGACGTTATTTAATAATTTTGAATTAATTTTGCTTGTAGAATTTTTTGTGTTGATAATTTTTTTGTGTCGTAAAGCTAATATCACCACCAAAAAAGTTGACTTTGTCTATCGAAATATATATAATTTAACATGGAATAACAACTTTTTACTATAAAGTTTTATTAAACAAACGGAACAAACAATAGCACGTCTGCAATTTAATTGCACTAGGTTAGAGACACTGATGTGTTCAATTATACTCGTCGCCTGGCTATAACAAACTTTTAGACTAAGTTGACCTCAAGAAGACCTTAAAAATAAAACAATCTTAAAGGCGTTTTTGGCAGATAAGGGAAGCACTACGCTCGCTAGTATAAAATGAAACGTTTAAATGCATTCCATCTTGTATAATCATATAAAAATACACAAAAGTTTAAACAAAATCACTCTTAAATATCTTATATAAGTGTATATTTAGTTTATATACTATCTAATAAAATTACATATACTTTTCTGTTCTAGGTATATACAGATTCAATGTTGCTGTTTGTAAAAAAAATTGCGTCCTGTCCACCACGTTAAAGGTCGGGGGAAACAAGAACTTTCTGGCAATACTCAAAAATGAGTTATTGAACTGTCAAAAATTTCTCTACATTTGTACTATTAAAACAATGCAACTATAAAGGTATTACATTATTAACAAGCTGACACCCGTGACTTCGTCCGCGTTTTTCTTTTTAAACCTTCCCGGGAATGTGTTAAATATTCCAAGAAAAATATCCACATCAATCATGATATTTTTCAGTCTTTACGAGACTAACGCACGGCAATTGATTCCTGTGTTATAAAGACACATATTTCTATGTTTTTCTTTGTAACGTTCAATTCCGGTTCAATTCCTGTCCGAGCAGCAGCTAGTTTCCAATGAATTTAAATCTCACCTGAACTGCTATGACATAAGGTACACGCGTGCATAGCTTGATCTGTGGTTATCTGTACATATTAACATTTTATACCGTGTCGTAAATTACGCAAATGTTATTTTCAACCGCAACATAATTACATTTTTCCCCGATTTCTATCACCATTGATGCTAATGTCGTAATTTGATAAAAACTACGCGAAAATTCGCCTCGCAACAAGATGAATTGTGCATAGCGTAAATTGCGACACATATATTTCGTATAATCTGAATACATGTAAATTCAGTCGGAGAATTTCGATGATGTAATTTCGTGTATACACTAAGATGAAACTGTGGTAGTGCATATAAGCTACCAATAGTAGTAGTATACAAAAGGAGAGTCGAAGCGCATCGAAGCATCAATCTGAAACTTAAAGTAGCAAATTCACACTTATCTCCATAAAGTAGTGCACATATTTCTTCTGCAATAAAAAAAAAGCGCCAATTCGCGGGTCTGAGCGCGACCAATGCTGATTGGTGCGCGCGCGCGTTGGACATTTGTCATTTGGAATGGCGTTTTCACGACACAGGGAACTAACCTGTGTCGTGTAAAAGCGTGCGAATGCGCGCGAATTCACTCGAAGACGCACGCATTCGTGGAACTTGCTTTAATTGTGAAGAATTTGACGCTTCGATGCGCTTCGACTCTGCGCTAGTATGAATTGAGCCTTACATTTTACATTCATAACTCTGCTACCTGCACAATTACATCAATAACTCATTTTTGTGTTATATGTGTAATTAAACTATAAAGGACACTGGACTTTGATATTGGTAATAAATTATTTCTGTTATATAAGCAGAAGTAAATATTATCTAATTTTAGTATTTCGGGGTCAGCTAACTCGGAATGTGACTGTACAGAGAAAATATGCTACAGAATCGAATTAGCGACAAGGACGTATCAAAAAGAACGTCACAGTCTACTTACATACAAAAATATACAATGTTTGATAAATACAAAATATATTTACTATACTTATGAGTATTTCGATAATATAATTTAATTAATATAGCACAACATATGTTCGTTAATTAATCTAAGATTATAAGGCCGGCCCACACATTGGTAGAAAATAGAAACATTTTTATACGGGTGCGGCCTTAGTACACAACCCAACATTTAAAGGTATACCAAACTCTGTAAAACTTACTTTTGTGTAAGATATTTTTGCGTAGACGCGTTGGCCAATCAGAAAATGCTTTTTTTAACATACTATTAGGAAACGGGAAAACGCAGATTAGAATGCGTAATAAAATTTCATACTAATAAATTATATGCTATTCAAATGCAGATCGTTCTCTGTCCCATGGCATATAATACAATCTTCTTCTTAGCATTCCTGTTTCCTTATCCATTAGGATTGGCGAGGTACGCTACCTAAGCTTAGGGATTTGACGAAGATACTGATTTTTACATGAACCGGCTATCCTCACACCTCCACAGCCCAGATGGAAAAACTAGACCCTTCTCAGGTCACAAGTCTTTCAAAATAAATTTCTTGGGAATGCGGGTTTGCTCACGTTTTCTTTCACTGCCGAGCAAGTTATAATTATAAACATCCAAAAACACGAATTGTGTGGGTTTTTTTAATACTACGTCGGGAGGCATACAAGCATACGGCCCACCTGGTGTAAAGCGGGTACCGTAGCCTAATAACGCCTGCGATATATTAATTATCACTCGCGCGATGCCTCCTCTGCTGCTTACACAGCAACTCCTTGGGAGCTTACTGGTGACCTCACTCACACGCAGGAACACAACAACCCTCTATTGAGTTGTTACTTGGCTGCGGTTTTCTGTGAGGTGGAGGTAGCTTCCCCAGACGGGCTGCTTTGTCGGGCCCAACCTCTCTTAAAACATCTAGACCAAGACAAACAGACATGTACATGCCAGGATTCAAACCATAGACCAGTTGGTCAATAGGCCGGTTCTTTATCCGGGCTATCACTGCACTGATTGGATGAATGTTAAAGAAGCGAGTGAGGTATGTAAGGATCGAGTCATTGGTTCTCTCTGCCTACCCCATAAGGGATTTGGCGTGAAGTTATAGATAGACAGATCACTGCTCAAATGGCATATAATGCAATAAAATATTTTATAACTTTAGGATAGGTAGTAAGAAAGCGGACAGTCTTAGAGCCGAGTAGGGCGCTTCTGTGAAACTGAGGACCGAAACAATCATGCGATTTCCTATTTCATATCTCATATTGATATTTTTAATAACGAGGTAAAATTCACAGTTTTCGATTCTTAATACAATGTGTACGTCATGTGTTTTCCATGCGCCAGAAATTTACTTACGTAAGTTATCTTACAGCGTGCGGCAGGCCTTATAATGAGTTCAACACACATAAAAATACTAATAGGATAAGTTGCATAACTAAGATTACTGGAAGTATGTTTTTTCAGTCGTTCGCGTAAAACACGTAATATATGATATACGGCAGTGAGAATTTTTCTTGTATACAGTTAAAGAATAACATATTTTTCAAGAAAAGAAACTTGTATTTACTTGCAATAACAGTAAATACAAGTACTGGAGAAAATCCACACGCTTCGACTCCTGTTGTGTTTAATTTGTAACGTTTTAATGTTAGAAGTGGCATTGCATTGCCAAAACAAGTGTATAATACTTGTATTGACATCTGTCGTAAAGTCTATTCTTTTTTTTTTTGTGTAATTACATTCAAATAAATATGGCACCTACTTACAACAACATACAATCACCGTTAAGTAACATATTTTCGAAAAACAATCTTGTGTTCACTTATAGAATTAAACATTTTCAAAAAAAAAAAAATTCAAAAATCTATATGTTGTTTAACAGCAAAGTACGTAGATATATTGGTTTGGACATATAGAAAGAATGACAAAACAGACCAAGACTCACGTACCATGACCAAATTGGTCGTGTTTTATCAGAAGGTGAAGTCAGGAGCCCTAGGAATCGGCGACCGTGCATGAGAAAAGCTATGAATGTTAAAAAAGCGAGTAAGGTGTGTAAGGACCGCGTCTTATGGCGCTCGGTTCTCTCTGCCTACCCCGCAACGGACCTCGCGTGAAGATATACATACATACATATAAATGTTTTCTTTTTTTAATTCAATTACATTTTTTGCAATGAGCACTGACTTAAATCACCTAAACTTTAAAACCTGGGTGATTCCAAGGTCACAGATTCATCGTACACTAGACTCAAAATGGTCACGTATAAGTCTAAGTAATGTCAAACTACGTGTCAATCAACCACTTTATGGACCTTGAAAATTAATGTCATTCTTTAACTTAACAAATTAGTACATTAATTTAGAATGAGTGTATAAGTAAATGAGGCAATAGCCAAAATGAGTATAAAATACTTTGGAATAAAAATCTCAGATCTAAATAATACAATAAACTGTAGGATAACACCAAATTCATTTGATGTATGTAGCTCCAACTTGATGTCTAATAGTAAGAGGTAGATAGGTCAAGACCAGCTCAATTTTATATGAATATAGCCAAATATATGAATTATGCCAAATAAGTCCTCGAGTGCGAGTCCGACTCGCTTTGAGAGCTTTCCGTAAACAAATTTTCGTAAATAATTTTCGCATACATTTTTTTTGTGATATAACTACAAATTTACGGATTTCGGATGCTTTCTTTAACATGTGCTGCATGATCTTGCTTTTTACCAAATTTCATGAGTCTAGGTCAACGGGAAGTACTCTATAGGTTTTGATTCCCTTGTTAGTGTCAAAATATGCGCATAAACGAGGCATAAACAGCCGTATCTTTTGATTGTGTTGACTTAGAAGTTTGATTTTTTCACTGCTCCAAAGGACCGCAGACTTGAGTCTGTGATATTAATTTCAGCTTGATAGCGCCACCCGTCCCTGAGAAAAAGGGTCTTGACAGACAGACAGGCAAAAAAGTCATCCTATAAGGGTATCGTTTTGCCTTACGGTACGGAACCCTAAATACGTAAAATTGTTATTGCATGTTATGCTAGTTTTTATCACTGGAATTAGGTATGTTCATAGTAAAAGATTCCACTTTTGGATACGAGCAGATTAAATACACTTGAGGTCTAGTCACTAGACTGTTATGATACTTCATTTTGAAGGTACTTCATTGACGAATTTGAACCTCTGCCTAAAACATGCGTATATATGAAAATATGATCTTGTATTTATTATGTCTTATACATTTATGCAACAAGAAACATATTTTTGTTCACACTTGGACGTGCGGATTTCGTCACGATGGTTTCCTTCACCGTGTTAATTATAAATATGTACATAATACCAAAAATATGAAATTAGAGGTACATATGAGGATTCGAAGCGGAGACCAGTTGGTCAATAGAACGGTTCTTTATCCACTGGGCTATAAGTGCTCTTAATTTTAATTTTTTACTTTATTCGTATTTAATTAGCATTCCACATCGAAGAGCATATGACGTATCTACCTCTTTTTATTTAACATCTTCGGCTTAAAATCTCAAGCTTATCAAGCCAGACATATCAATTGTTTTCCCTCGTCCATTTGGAATTGAACCTTGTCAGAATTGGCGGCTTTGTCAGCAGTCTTGGAAAGAGCACTAGCTAGAAATACTAAAGCTACTCCAGTCACGGAGACGAATAGCGCCCAACCTGATGAAATAATATAAATAAGCATAACGAGATCGGATCAAATATAAGACAAACATTTGTGTGCATGTACAGCTAAGAGCAGATCACGGTTAACACTCAAAGTACGATTGTAACTCTTATCACGAACGGCATAAGAACGGTACAAAGGTCAAAGTGTAAAGCTTGGCTGCACATGTCTGTTTGTTTTTAAGTGAAATAGGGCGAATTAAAGCAACCCGTCTGCGAAATATTCTCCACCTCACAGAAAACGGCAGCCGAATAACAACCCCATGAAGGGTTGTTGTGTTCCTGCGTGTGAGTGAGGTTACCAGTAAAGGTCCTAAGGAGTTGCTGTGTTAGCAGCAGAGGTAACGTGAGTAATACTTAATGTATTGCAGCGTAGGTATAGGTAGGTAACTTCCTGGCGGGTTGTTGTGTTCTTGAGAGTGATGAAATAGACAATTGATTTATATGCAATAATATCTATGTAATCACAATTGACTAAGCGAAACTATCAAAATAAATGTTTTTAATACAACGTCGGGAGACATACAATACAATACGGACCACCTTATATAAAGCGGTTACCGTAGCTTATGAACACTTGCAATACAATAAGTATCACTCGCGCGATGCCACCTTTGCTGCTAACACAGCAACTCCTTAGGAGCTTACTGTTGACATCACTCACACGCAAGAACATAACAACCCTCCAAAGAGTTGTTATTTGGCTACAGTTTTCTCTGAGGTGGAGGTACTTTCCCGGACGGGCTGCTTTGATGCGCCCTACCTCTCTTAAAATACATATATACATACATACCTATAGAACAATCTCCTGGTATATATGGCTCGGAGTATTTCCCACAAAGTCTTTTCACACGGTCTGCACCCCAGCCCCAGGGATAGAGCAAGAGCCCCAGAACTCCAAATAATCCTGAAAATAAATGCTCAACATATCAGAGAAACTCAAACGGATGACAGGTTTTATTTTACTATAATGTCAAAAGTACATTCTGTGTCGAAATATTATTTAAATCTAGAGTGGCGCAATGGTTAGTCACGCCACTTTGGCACCAACGCTCGTGGGTTCGATTCCCACACAGGACAAACGTTTGTGTGCATGAACATGTCTGTTTATCTTGGTCTGGATGTTTATAAGATAGATAAGGTGCATCAAAACAGTTTGTCGGGGAAGTACTCCACCTCACAGAAAACCGTAGCCAAATATCAATTCTCTGGACGTTTGTCGTGTTTCTGCGAGTGAGGGAAGTCACCAGTAAGCTCCCAAGTCACCAGTAAGCTCCCAAGTCACCAGTAAGCTCCCAAGTCACCAGTAAGCTCCCAAGTCACCAGTAAGCTCCCAAAGAGTACTTGTGTAAGCGCATCGCGCGAGTATGTTGCAAGCGTACATAGACTACGGAAACCGCTTTACATCGGGTGGGCCGTATACTTGTATGCCTCCTGACAATGTATAACAAAAATATTATTTCATTTTTTTTTTCTTTTGCCCAAAGGGTACTAATAGAACCCTATTATTAAGGGGCCCCAGTGTTTGTATGTCTGTCACAGAGCTGTATATAAGGAACCATAATAGATTGTCATGTGAAATGTTCGCTAAGTATTTCTATGGTCATTATAACAATAAATTATAAAAATCAATCAAATATTATAGGGGACTCCCTTATGCTTGCGCCATTTATGAATCTAAAATAAATTCCTCAAAACTAATCGCTCGAACCTTATCCTTATTCCTGTCCTTATCGTACATGAAGTTTCTACGAGATGGAGTGACCGAGACGACAATACTTCACGAACCAATGAGGATGAAGCCCGAGACGCCATAATTCAATGGCAGTTTTTCTCTACTACGACGACAAACAAGTAGTGATGCCGAATGCCTATCAGTAAGTAGTTTACCTTGAAAATCAGTTAGGATATCGATAACACTCTCGATAGTACCGTTTTATCGATATTCATCACTCATCCATCAGTCAGTATAATGCTTGCTAACACTCTGTTTACATTCACATGACTGTGCTGTCAGACGGAATTGACACTACGCGTGAGTATAGTGACAGCTCGATGGTGTCCTTGTACGTGTTATTCCAATACGCAGGTTAAGTAACGTCTACCGTAGACTGTCTATGGATGGGTTTATCTATCTCGAGCTTCTCCGAGCTTAAGACGGCACGTTAAGCCGTCGGTCCCTGTATTTGGTTGTTATGCCGCTTGCGGGAAATATCCGCGTGCTGTATAACGATTGAGCTATTGACTATGTAATTTCACTATATAGTTGCTATCTCGCTTGCGATAAAGAATATATACACGAGCGCGAAAAGAAACTACATTTAAGCACATGTGCTCATAAAACCGCCCGTGGCTATAATGCTAGCCGCACCTACGTGTATCGTCACGAAGCTACTTGCTATGACACGATACATGCAGATGTGACCGGCTTTTATCGGCTATCTTCGCGAACATTGGGGTTGCATGTGCATTATAGCGCAAGTGTCAGTACATGAAAGTGTTTTAGCGCGCTAACGTAGTTTTTTTGGAGTGACGCCGCTGTACTTGCAGAGAGTGCTCGCATGCTGTATAACGACCGGTTATAGACCAGTGAAATTGAGCCGATCAAAATTATTTATCACTTTCGTAAAACTATCTACCTCCCAATGCCTGTGTAGCTCCAGCTAGTGATATCACACTCTTCTTGAACACGGATTGAACACAACACGCCATAACTCCAGCTAATACTGTCGAGAATTGAATGGCAGCACCTGAAATATAAAATAAAAAGTTTGCACCATTAAATCTGTTGTCTTAAGTTAGAAGCTGCTGAAATGTGGCATTGGTAAAGAATGGAGAGGATTAGCTGGACAGAAAAAGTTACAAATGACTATAGAAAATGGAATGATGGACGTACCGAGTAGAGTAGGAGGAAAAAGTACCTTGAATACCTTGAAAAAATTATTGAGAACAGAAGTAGAATATATGACGGGACCCTTGATTCGGCACGATAGCTTCATGAGAAACTTAATTTAAGGAAAGATAAAAGGAGAAAGGCCCGCCCCCCCTTTTCCTTTTTATTTATTTAACTTTGTGGCCTAATAGGAAAACAACATGTACTATGCTATGTCCTATGTATGACATGATTGATAAGCCACATTTCGTATTGAAATTACATTATTACACTAATAATTTGATTTCAGATTTTTATACAATTACACATTAAATATCACTTGAATGATGTCTCCTCTGCAACTAACACAGCAACTCCTTAGGTGCTTACTGGTAACCTCACTCACTCGCAGGAACAGAACAACCCTCCACCTAATTGATATTTTGCTAAAGATTTCTGTGAGATGGAAGCACATGCCCAGTAGGACTACTGCTTTCATGCACCCTACCTCTCTTGGGCTCCACAAGGTGCAGTTCAGTAATAGTAACAGGTATCTATCTATATCTTCACACCGTGTCCTTTGGGGGGCGACAGTGCCACAAGACTTGGTTCTTACACACCTTGGTCATTTTCATCGCTTGCCGGTTCCTAGGAATCCGGACATCTTCTTCCTTCTTCTATCTTCCTTCTGATAAAACTTGACCAATTTGGTCGAGTCTTGGCCTTAACAACAGACTTTGATAATAGATAAAGGCAATTTTAATTTAAAAAAAAGTAACAAAATATACTACGTCAAAACAAAATCTGTTGTATTGAGGCACATGTAAGCTGCAAGTGCCCTAAGTGACAAATATCAAGTGCAACAGCGACGATCAGGGCAGTCATGGCTGCAACGGTGGCGGGTGCATACGGTTTCTGTTCCAGATGGCAGGCATGTTGTATCCACTAATGGTAGTTGGTGGGTACCCGCCGGCGCTAGTTCACAAGAACTAATAAGTGGCGAAAGCTCACAAAGCAGGCAAGACCAAATGTAAACCCCAGGTGCCCTAAGTGCCAAATCTCAAGTGATTAGGTTTACCCATTAAAATATTTTATTTTAACATAGCATAAATTTTCTTAAACTCACATAAAGACAAGAAGAACATAGCTGCCTTCCATGGTTTAGGATAAACTCCATTGTCAGTAGCCAGACCATAGAATGAGAATGATCCACAGTTGTTGATGTCATTTGTCATTCGTATACATCTACAACAATAATAGTTAACAAAACATGTTAATGGTCACAATTTATTATGTATAATACATAAAAAGATAATAATTGTATATTTGCCATACCTCCCTCCCCTCGCTACCTACCCTCACGGGCTCTTAGGCCCTTCGCCCACGGCGACTATTTGTAGTGATGCTGTCGCGCGTTTCGTAAACGATCGACAGCATCACTACTAAAGTGCGTTTTTTCGCATTTGCAACGCGCTACAGGAGTGATGCCAACGAGCTACTAACGCGCTACAGCATTGCGACGGTATCGATACTAACGCATGACCGTGTGTGTAAATGACAAATATGACATTCTATAACAACTTCTGAATTTACGCTCAGTTTTCTACTATTTTGTGTGCTGTAGTAGTGTGGCAATCGCAGGCATTTTTGTGCCGTTACTGAATCACGTTTGCATCTCAACAGAAGCGCAACAGTATCGCGTTTGCATCGCAACTGCATCGTGTTTATGTGAGTGATGGCACACAGCTAGCGACCGCACTGCGACTGTACCGATACAAATGCGCAACAGCATCGCTACAAAAAGTCGCAGTGGACGAGGGCCCTTAGGCAAGTCCACACTCTTTATTCAGTTTATATTATCTTCTTTAATCAGTATATATATATATATATATTAATAATTTTTCATAGCTTTAATGATTCTTTTTTATTCTATCGGTATTTCGAAAATGACCATTGGCCAAGAAGAAATGCCAAAAGAAATTTACCAGCATAGATATTTTTTCATATCAACCATTTCTATTACAATAAATACATTTGAGTGTACATATAATAATGTCAAGTGATAAAATTGAATTGAAAAATTTGGGTAATGGTTCCTACGCAATCGATGAATCCGAGGATTAATCTCTCTGAATGCAACCTCCTACCAAAATGTAGCTCGGAAACCATTGGGGACATCAGTGAACACGCACTGGCATATATACACAGCACCAGTTTTAAATGCAGATTTTTACATACAGTGTACACCTTTGTTCAAACATCCACTGTTTGTTAATCACAAAGATGTGATACTTACAATTTCCACTTACTTTGGCACCATTCTTCACTCAAAATCGTAGCAGAGCAACTATATCTTTATCTATAAGACCAAAGCCAAACAATACTATGGTTCAAATAAGTGACTGACGGCGCCAGAAATCATAGATGGTGCATAGCATGCGTCTTACTAGCTTATAATACTGACAAATCAAATAAGAAAGAGTAAACCCTTTTACTACAGGTGAAAAGATATTTTCGTGTTTAATTAAATGTACAGTTGCAAGGTTTTATAGTCATACCAAATAAATGTCCATTGAAATGAAAGTACAGTTGACAAAAATAAATAAAAACTTACCGATTGTATATACCGACGCTCGGAATATAAAAAATAGTAATATTATTCTCATTTATCATGATGGGCTGGCCCAATAACCATTTTGGAGTCATAATTCCAGTTAAAATTAGCATAAATGCAATCAAGCTTAATAGCAGCCAGGTTAAACTGCGTCCCGTAATAATAACGTAACACATTGTGAGAAGTTGTAGTTATTTAATATTTTACGAGATTTCAGATTAATGGACTAGATATTTAAATATAAATGCATTACTATAAAAAAAAATGTTTGTTTTATATGAAACAAACAAACAATAGGGTTAAAATCAAAGACTATTGTTTTTTTTTTTTTGGTTCATTTTATCCCCGAGGGGAAAGGCAAAGGGATCTAGCCCATACAGCCAAGTCATTAGTTTAGAACCATTTGAAAATCTTAATTCTATGTTCCAGCTTCAGGAACTCTGCTGAAAAAATACTTGGGAAGGGTACCTAGACCCAATCAACCCACTTTAAATACCACTCATAAAACGATAGTGATTTTACAAGGTTTTGTTGATGAACTTATTCACGTCTTCCAAAAAGTGCATAAACGTGTTATATTTGAGTTTTTCCATTACTGTATAAATTCACTAGCACTTATGGTACAAAATACTATCAAAATTGTCACACAAAACTAATTTTATACCGAAATGTAAAAATTTCAAGTAAAACAACAATGCCACTCGTCAAAAGCGCGGGAAGAAGTCCTCAAAGACTATTGTATCTATTATGTCATTTAGTTTTATTTTTGGTTCTCTTTATCCCCGAAGAGAAAAGCAAGCAAAGCAAGCCCATACAGCCAAATCATCAGTTTAGAACCATTTGAAAATCTTAATTCTATGTTCCAGCTTCAGGAACTGTGCTGAAAAAAATCTTGGGAAGGGTACCTAGACCCAATCAACCCAGTTTAAATACCACCTGTAAAACGATAGTGATTTTTACAAGGTTTTCTTGATGAACTTATTCACATCTTCCAAAAAGTGCATAAACGTATAACACGTCATTTGAGTTTTTTATTACTGTATAATTTCACTAGCACTTATGTTACAAAATACTATTCAAATTGTCACATAAAACTAACTTTATACTAAATTGTAAAAATTTCAATTATAGCAAATAACAACGATGACAGTGGTCAAAAGCGCTGGAACGTAGACAGAGTATATAGATAGACGAGTCATCAGCGTATAGGGGTATGAGATAGAGATAATAAACATAACTTTGTAATCTACATGCCATACACAATAAGTATTGCCACTACGCAACTTTTAACCTCATTGATGGGGTAAACTTAGAACATAATCGGTTACAATCAGAACAGGGGACCGGACATTTCGAAAAGTAATTCAATCATAAAAGATTAATTTGAATTACTTTTAGAAATGTACGGTCCCTTGTTGTGATTGTAACCGATTATGTTCCAAGTTTACCTTATTTATTTGCCATTGGACCCTCGTAGATACTTAGACGCGTCTTACATTTTTTTAAATATAATCTTATTGGATCTTATTCAATTCTCAATATTACTATTGTTCTTTTTTAATCTGCGAATATTTCGGAAATGATCATTAGAGAAGAAGAAATCTCGAAACAAACTTGCCAATATAGGTCTCTTTTAAAATTGCCAATTTGATATTACAATAAATTCACATCAGCGTATTGGTACAATAATGATATCAAATGGTAGAATTAAAGTTTATGTTTGTTAAGGAATGATAGTCTGTGCTGAATTATTTCCAGACATCTTTGTCAATCACATATTCACCAGTTCTATAATAAGCTCTTTTTACAAAGAAAATTTTTAATGTGATTTTTAAAAATTTTCTTTGTAAAATTATTACAATTGTATACATTTTACATATGCAGCGGAGCTGAGCTTACCGGCAAATTTATTTATGTGGGACCCCATTGTAATTTGGAGTCTACTGTAATTCTAAGAAACGCAGTATTATTAACGAATTCTAATTCATTATTCCCAATGAGCACTTCTGTATTGGGAGAAATCACATTTGGAAGACTAAATTTGATGCATTTGCTTTTAGTCGAGTTTAGCAAAAGATAACTACGTGTGAACCAGTTTAAAATAGAAGACATAACACCATTTACCTTGTCAATGTTTTCACACCGGCGAGTGACATTAAAAATTAGAGAGGTATCATCAGTACATAATTTTATATATCAGTATCAGTAAATATACGCCTTTTTCTGCACCACGTAAGGCAGATCATTCGCATATACTAAAAATAAAAAGGGTCCCAAAATAGAAACCTGTGGCACCACGATATTAGGATTATTGCCTTTAGGTTTAACCCTGTTTATATCAACTGTCTGACCTGTTATTTAAATAAAATGCAATTAAATTCTGGGCTTTAACCCTATCTACATAATAGTTCAGCTTGAGTGACAATGTCTGATGATCAACACAATGAAAAGCTTTAGAGAGATTACAGAAAACTAAAAAAGCATCCTGTGATCTCTCCCAGGAGTTAAGGATATGCTTAACCATTGCCAATTCTTCATCCGTAGTAGATTTACCACCTGTAAAACTGTATTGCGCATCATGACAAATTCATTGGTCTCAAAAAAGAGTTGCAATTGATCAAGCATTATCGTTTTGTATGGGCCCCTTCGATACGACCCGTACACGAGAATATAAAATATGCACGTATATCTCCAAACTAAGACTGCCGCGGCCACCAAATCTAATAATTACTTAATGCAATTTTTTTTAATTCTGGGGTACACTTGCGCGCAGTTATATTTTTACATAAAAAGTCTAGATTTGTTGACTCTATCGAACATAGTAAGTCTGCAGTTTCTTGATTGATTTTCGTTTTCATGGAGTGATCTCAACTTGCGTGGCTGACAGTTCAGATCCTTTTTCTATTTTCTGAAATAGATATATACTTAAATATAAAATTAAACATTCCTATGACAAGTATTTTTAGCTGCATTAATGTAACAGGTACATTGTAAAGTGCTGAGCTCTCACGCTTTACTTTTTAGAAAATATTGACCACTTATGCACCCATTCTAGGTACAGTACAACCCTAGAGGGTTGTTGTGTTTCTGCGTGTGAGTGAGGTCACCAGAGTTGCTGTGTAAGCAGCAGAGGAGGGATCGCGCGCGTGACAATTAATATATCGTAAGCGTTAATAGGCTACGGTGTCCGCTTTATATCAGGTGGGCCGTATGCTTGTATGCCTCCCGACATAGTATAAAAAAAAACAATATAGTTCAACGAAGACTGCGCATTAAACAATAGATTCTCTGTTGAGCGTAGAATTCAAGCATCTGATATAACTACGCCTTTCTATTCTACTCTATAACTTCACGCCAAATCCCTTACGGAATAGGCAGAGAGAACCGAGCGCCACGCGACTCGATCCTTACATATTTAGTCGTATGTTGGGTTAATGAATTAACACACACTAATTTAAAATATCCGTATATTGTCTATATCTTTTGTACAAGGTTCAGAAGGTATACTAATGAAGAAAACAGACACAGAACACCATAACCGTATATAAACCAGCCTTTCGGGATTTCAAAATATCGTCAGTCTCGACGCACATACTGTAAACACCCGACTGGCTTTTTATTCAATATTCGCACGGTGGGCATGAACTAACGCGGTGCCCTGCGACGTAAACATAAACAAAAACATCCGTGCGCTGCGACGAAACACTTTACCGACTGCGATGCGCAAGGTAGTGTTGTGTTGTTTACGATTATGGCGCAGCCACAATACTCCCCCGCCGAGACCGTTTTACGGGCGATAGTAATCCGGAAACCGAACTATTCTACCACTACGCGTTGTCTTTGTTTTAGGAAGCATCGTTACTGGTGGTGGTGGAGACAGGTTTGAAGGTGCTAAAGCGTTAGAAATTTTTCTCTCGTTCTCTCGTGTCATGTACGCTGCTTTCAGCCTGTCGATAGTAACTGTTGACTCTTTTCCTTGAATATCCAGTGTAAATGTTTTTGAGTCTTTTTTTAATACTCTGTAAGGCCCTGTGTACGGAGACTCCAGCGCGCGTTTGATCGGTCCTCGCCGTAGAAACACATAGTCTGCGACAAAAATATTTTTAGGCAAATAAAATGTCTTACGGTTGTGACATGATGCTGGGGTAGGTGATAAAGCCGTTATGTGTCTGCGAAGGCGGCTGACGAAATCTACTGGGTCTACTGTAGTGGATGCGCACGATGGGTCGAAAAACTCGCCTGGTAATCTAAGTGGCTCGCCGTAAAGTAACTCAGCTGCAGATGATTTCAAGTCCTCTTTGAAGGCGCTTCTAATTCCCAACATAACAAAAGGTAGTACCTCGACCCATTGAGAGTTGTTATGGCACATGACAGCGGCTTTAAGTTGACGGTGTAACCTCTCCACCATTCCATTGCATTGCGGATGGTAGGCTGTAGTTGTCGTGTGTTTGGCTCCAATTAGCTTAGCCAGACTCTGAAACAGGTGTGACTGGAACTGCTGTCCTCTGTCAGTGGTTATTGAATGCGGGCAGCCAAAGCGAGCTACCCAGCCGGAGGTGAACGCGCTAGCGCAGGACTCTGCAGTGATGTCCACCAGTGGGTATGCTTCAGGCCATCGCGTATAACGATCGACGGCGGTGAGGCAGTACCTGAAACCACATGAATATGGCAAAGGGCCGATTAAGTCAAGGTGGACGTGGGAAAAACGTTCGGAAGGAATGGGGAATATGGTGTAAGGAGAGGAAATGTGACGAGTAATTTTGTTGCGCTGGCAATCTGTGCATTGCTGAGCCCATGTTTTGCAGTCCCGTCTTACACCAGGCCACACATATTTATGAGCTATCATATTGGCTGTTGCTGCTGCTCCAGGGTGGCTGAGATTGTGTATGCTTGCAAATACCTGTTTGCGAAATGATGGTGTTATGTATGGTCGTACGTTGCATGTTGAGTAATCACAGTAAACATCGGCAGTCGTTTTCCTCAGGTCTAGTGCTGTTTCTTTAGTGAGAAGATCTTGTAATTCGGGGTCCTGAGCCTGCTCGCGTGCAAGATCTTCGTAATCTATTCCGGACGTAACTGCTTCGATGCGAGATAATGCGTCTGCTACTATGTTGTCCTGGCCAGCAATATGTCGTAAATCCGTTGTAAATTGGGATATAAAGTCCAAATATCTGAATTGACGTGGTGTACAGTTATCACGTTTGGTCGTGTACGCATATGTTATTGGTTTGTGATCAGTGAGTACAGTGAAACTTCTAGCTTCTAACATATAGCGAAAATATTTTATACCCTCGTAAATAGCTAAGAGTTCACGATCGTATGAACTGTATTTTTTTTGCGATGGAGAAAGCTTTTTGGAAAAGAAACCCAAGGGACGCCAGCTGTTATTAGATTTCTGCTGGAGCACTGCGCCAATACCTTCGTTAGATGCGTCCGCATATAGTGCTAGCTCAGCCTGACTCTTTGGATGTGATAACAGAATTGCCTGTGACAGACTGGTCTTGCATTCTTCGAAGGCTTCTAGATACTCCTTTGTAGTATCGATAGGTGCTGAACCTTTTACATTTCCAATGAGTTTTGAGTTCAGAGGAGCCTGTATCTTTGCTGCTTTCGGAATGAAGCGCCTGTAGTAATTGACCATGCCTAGGAACCTCCTTAACTTCTTGGCGGTATCTGGTACGGCGAAGTCTTGGATAGCTCTAACCTTCTCCTGAAGTGGGCTGATCCCATCGGTCGAGACATGGTAGCCTAAGAATGTTATCTCAGCTACGCCCCATACGCACTTTGAAGTATTAATCAAGATGCCATACGTCTTAAATCTCTCGAACAAGGCTTGCAGATGTTGACGATGTTCTTTCTCGGATTTAGAGAAAATGAGTATGTCATCTAAATAGCCGTAGGCAAAGTCGAGCCCTTGCAGCACTTCATCAATAAAGCGCTGAAAGGTCTGAGCAGCATTTCTTAACCCAAATGTCATATACCGAAATTCGAACAATCCGAAGGGGGTAACAATGGCAGTTTTAGGGATATATCTTCATTTACTGGAATCTGGTTGTATGCTTTAATTAAGTCAACCTTTGAGAAAATCTTTGACCCTGCGAGCTGATATGCAAAATCTTGCAAGTGTTTGATTGGATACCTGTCCGGAATGGTTCTTGCGTTCAGTGAACGGTAATCTCCACAAGGTCGCCATCCGTCATCTTTTTTAGGCACAAGATGAAGTGGTGACGACCAAGGACTTTCTGAGCGACGAGCGGTACCGTTTAATAGCATTTCCTCAAACTCTTTTTTAGCTATTTGTAGACGATCGGGAGCTAAACGGGGTGGTTTGGCTACTACCGGTTGTCCCGGAGTAGTACGAATATGATGGCGAGTATTATGTTTTGGCTCAGATAGTGCGCCAGCTGGTTTGGTTATTTCTGGATACTTTCGCAATATATCATGGTACGGAGATTCTCCTGTCAATGTTTTAATGGCGAATGCAAAGTCTGATGTATTGCAATGAGCAACGGCAACCGAGAGTGAAGTGACTCCATCGATTAGACGATGATGACGACAATCGACTAATAAGTTGTAATGACTTAAAAAATCATAGCCAATAATAGGTTTCGTAACATCTGCAACGATGAATCTCCAGCGAGAATCGCGTCTTAGACCCAAATCCAGTTGAGCTTGCACAAAACCATATGTTGCTATCAGAGTGTTATTAGCTGCAGTCAGCTCATATTTTGTTTTTGGGTGTGGTCCTCTGGTCGCTGATTTAGGGAATACGCATACATCAGAACCTGTGTCAATTAAGTACTGGAGTTTGGTCTTATTGTCAGTGACAAAGAGGCGGCCATTACAGACAAGGCAGTCCTGAACCGCCACTAATGGCTGCCTGTGAAGTTTTCCGGCTTAAATGAACAAGGCATGGTACATCGTCTTGCTTTCGCTCCAAATCTATTATGATAGTAGCACATACCATTGTCTCTTGACTTGGATCGTGAGCGGTTTCGGGAGTTGCCACGGCCATCAAAATTAGTACGATTTGCCGTGAGTATAGAGACTTGCCTGCTGAGTTCTGCCATTTGTGTCATCATGGCTTCCATGGTAATAGGCTGCGTGGTTTGTTCCACTAAATTTGATGATGTTGGCCGTATTTCTGAGATATTAGATAGACATGGAGAAGCAATGGCCTGGACTTTGTCTGCTAGTTCCGCCAACTTATGTATAGGCATATCTTGGTGCGACGCTATTATGGGCTGGATATTTGGCGGCAGTCTACTAGACCAAACAGTTCGAACAAACTCGTCGGGTATTTTCGGACCAGCAAGATGCTTTAAATGACGCAGAAATTGTGAGGGTTTGCGGCTACCTAACTCTTCATATTCTAACAACTGTTTGACATTTTGTTCCCGTGTAGCGGATAATCTACGAATTAATTCTGACTTCAAGGTCGCGTACATATTTTCGCGAGGAGGGTTCTCGATAATGTCCTCTACCTCAATTATGTGTTGGTAGTCTAATTGACCACAGACATGATAAAATTTTGTAGAATCACAAGTTATACGTGACAGTAAAAACTGACCTTCTATATGTGCGAACCAAAGTGCTGGACGGTCAGGCCAAAACGGCGTTTGCTTCAAACCAACTCGATACAGCTCCGAATTTTCCGTTGGAATTGGTATCTGGTTTGAGGGCGGCGGTGGTGTAGAAAATACGGAGGGGTTGATCAAAATATTTCCTCCTGTAGGTGTGCTAGGTTGGCTCTGCATCTTGATTTACTTCGCTTTGTTCAAACTCGGGGTCACCAATTTAGTCGTATGTTGGGTTAATGAATTAACACACACTAATTTAAAATATCCGTATATTGTCTATATCTTTTGTACAAGGTTCAGAAGGTATACTAATGAAGAAAACAGACACAGAACACCATAACCGTATATAAACCAGCCTTTCGGGATTTCAAAATATCGTCAGTCTCGACGCACATACTGTAAACACCCGACTGGCTTTTTATTCAATATTCGCACGGTGGGCATGAACTAACGCGGTGCCCTGCGACGTAAACATAAACAAAAACATCCGTGCGCTGCGACGAAACACTTTACCGACTGCGATGCGCAAGGTAGTGTTGTGTTGTTTACGATTATGGCGCAGCCACACATACCTCACTCGCTTCTTTCACATTCATTGCTCTTTTCATGCACGCTCGCCGGTTTCTAGGGCTCCTGACATCACCTTCTGATAGAACACGACCAATTTGATCATGATAGGTAAGTTTTGGCCTTCCTCGGCTCCTACATACTTCCACTTTTGCATTGTATATCTGCTTCGTCATTCTTTCATCCTGCATTCTTTCTACATGTCCGAACCAATGGAGCATGCCTCTTCTTATTTTAATACCGACGCTCTCTTTCAGACCAAATCTGCTTCTAACCTCATCATTGCGAATACGGTCTGCAAGCGTTACACCACAGATTTTGCGCAACGCTCGCATTTCAACCGCGTTTATCCTACTTTCAGGCTCTCTCTAACTACGCCACGAGTATATAAGAGATTAAACTTACCGAACTACTTTCTATTTCTATTTCCATAGCTACTTCTTCTGGCGACGGTTGGTCATATTTCACGTCCGAGTCGTCAATCTGAAAGTTACACTTAATTAGTAACATTCATCATACAAACATTTAAGAGAGGTAGGACGCATCAAAGGAGCCCGTCTGGTGAAGTCAAAAAAAACCTCACAGAAAATCTGCAGCCAAATAACAACTCCCTAGAGGGTTGTTGTGTTCCTGTGTGTGAGCGAGGTCACCAGTAAGCTCCTAAGGAGTAAGAGCTGCTTTACATCAAGTGGGGCTATGCTTGAATACCTTCCGACGGTGTATAAAAAAAAACTAAATTATTAAAATATTAGGATACCATAGCATCATTTGTTGCTGCAACTGTGCCTATTTGGAAGAAATTGACGAGCTCGGTGGCGCAGTGGTGAAACGCGCTGTTACGCTACTTTGACACCAACGCTCGTGGGTTCGATTCCTACACAGTACAAACATTTGTGTGCATGAACATGTCTGTTTGTATTGGTAGTCTGGGTATTTTCTATGTATAATAAGTATGTATTTGCAAAAAAAAAAAAAAATGTATTTACGTATGTTTATCAGTTGTCTAGTACCCATAACACAAGCTTCGCTTACTTTGGGGCTAGATGGTGCTGTGTAATTTGTCCGACAATATTTATTTATTTATTTATAACTTGGTCGATCAAGGGTCTGTGAGCTCTAAAACGAATAAATAAATATATTCCCTTTTAAATGCATGTATATTATGTCCCCCCCCCCCCCCCCCCATCGCACACATATCCTTTTTCTTCTCTCCACATCTGTCTCTGCAAATTCTTCTCTTCAAATCTTATATCTAAATTACATGTTTACGACTTCAGTAGAATTAATTTTCATCGAAAGGACCTCCACAGAAATCCGCAGCCAAATAAAAATATCATTCGATCCTCGAGAGTTATTGGGTTCCTGCACGTCACTGAGGTTACCAGGAAGAAGTCATTGCGTTGGCAGCAGGGGTGACGGCATGTGAACGATACTCTATATCGCAAGTGAGTTTAGGCCCCGGTAATGGCTTCACATTACGCAGGCCTTATGTTTGTTTTCTAACTGACGTAGCATAAACACTGAGTAATAATTATATTTCAAATATTTTAACTTATTAATTTGTAACAGGAAAAATCTTTTATTATATTTAATTTCGAAAAGTCATTGAAATATTTTAGTTATATATTCAATTACGTATGCCATTACTTTTAATTCAACTTACGTGAATGAAACGCGTAGGAACTGCATCTTTATTTAAGCATATTTTGCTTTTCTTTGATTGAAGGCCAGTTGATTCAAAATGGTTGGAGCAGATCCGGGAGTTGTCATTTGGATGCCAATTTAAACGACCCGTACACTCAATCCATTTATACTTCAAAAATAAATCCTTAGGAAAACTGAAACAATAGATACGCAATATGTTAAATGTGGTAAATTAAGTCAAGTGTTGGTAACCCCAAATAGTGTAATCCTGCTGATTACAGACGACATATAGTGATATCGCTAAAAATGTAATGTTTATAACATTTTTATTTGATCGGTTAATATCAACAAAAAGATGTTTATTTGTACTTTAATTTAATAAAAATTGCTTACTATTGAGTATGAATCCACATTAAATTAATAATCCTTGAACATGCATCATTATATTGTGACAAATAAGCGACTTACCGATGAAAGGTTATGTTGGGTTCTTGTCGTTCACTTCGGCTTTTACAGCCAATTATAGAGCAATTCACCATTACTGCACGATCAATGCATCTTTTAAAATAATCACTACATCACAAGGGAATAAAATACATAGGGTTTACACTTAAATCAACGAAATTGTGTCGAAAATGTGTTGTTGTTTGACACCAGAACAATCCCGGTGGCAGACATAAAAATCGCATACGCAGATAGAGACAAAACACTCATGGTCTATCTTGCTCACGCACATGTATTTTAGAATTTTCTATCTCTCTTCATGTAGGTATTATTCTTTTAGTAGCCCGTCTATATCTATATACTCTGTCTACGCGCGGGAAGAAGTCCCATGACATTTTGAATGGCTCGCATACAGATTAAAAACAATCACAGTTAATGAAGCAGAACTGAAAAACGAGTGAGGAGTATAAGGACCTCTTCTTGTGGTGCCCGATTCCCTCTGCTTGCAAACTGATGAAGAGAAAAACTATCGAAGCGAACATACCAGTAGCAATAGTAAAATCGTCATATCACCGTTGTTCAATGGTTTAATGATCAAAGAAGTTGGTGCGAACAATGGCTGGCCAACATCTCGCAGTAGCGACTTACACATAAATAATAAGTAGTTATGTACAAATGCATCGCCAAATACACAGTTCATATCAATGCATCGTGCATAAACTCCGAGCAGCACCAGCAGTCTCACTAAAGAAAGGCATGAGATAAGATTGACGCAGCGCGTCAGTAAATTCTCTTCACTCCTGTTTTCCGTGTTGTATTTTCCGACCCCAAATAGTCGACCCCTTTATAACTACGTTTATCTGATTTTGTTTCTCACAAGTATCGCAGTATTTATAATTCATTTTTTCCAGAGGGAGACTTTGTACTAATATCGTCTGCATGTGTACCTATTTCTACCGCCAAGCAGCTATATTATGCACTTAGCTGTGTTCGGTTTAAAGGGTGAGATATGGCAGAGAAATTACTGGGTACTGTGACGAAACATCCTTAGGTCACAATACTGGCGGCAGCGCGCGAGTAACATCCCCGTGGTGGTGGTGGCGAGTGTAAATAGGCTGCGGTGACTGCTTACCATCTAACCGCACGGTTGTTTATAAATTTAGTTGTATAAAAAATATATAATTCGTTTATAGCAGAGAGTCCCAGACTTTATTTCTCATAGACCATTTTCAAAATCAAGCTGGTTCCGGTGGACCCCCTGCAGCTTATACCATATTCCATTTATTATATATATTACATTATAGATATTTTCATTTCTACAATATTCCCAAAACTCGACAAAAAATGTGAATATAAGATATTATCTAACTATGGAAAATTGTGTTGCGGCTGAGTTCCAACCACGAATTAATAGTTTTCGCTTATGCTACGTAGCATGTTATTCTTACCATTAACGTCTACAACGTCGGTGGGTGCCGGCCGGCGCTAGGCCGCATGAACTAATTGGTGGCGGAAGCACACAAAGCAGGTTGGATCAAATTGCATGTAAGTTTGACTTTCGCAAAATAACGCCTGAATCTATTAACTATTTTTTAGAAATGTTCCGCAGTTTGACATATTTTTACAACATCAGGCGAAGGATATAACAAGCCACCCAGGTCTCTTGCAATTATGAACTTGTGGAAGAGTTGAAAATGATGTGTCACCAATGCGTTGACACAGACGTCACAGTTTATTTTTTTGTTAATATTCGGACAATGTAACCAGCAATATGGCCTATTACTTGGTTACTAAAGTCAGAAAAACGGGCTCCTAGTTCACAAATTACTGATTCTTCCTCAATTTGCTCGTATTGTGACATTTGTGACATATCTTGAGCTGTACTTGTACTATTGTTTATCCTTTCAACTGCTGATGAACAATTTAGAATTGATATCTGTACTAACGCTACACAGTTGCCTCTTTTTGTATCTTTCAATTGTACGTGAATAAATATTTTTTTGTACGCAGATATAAATTTTCGGGCAGTGGGATTATTGTTTGATTCACCCTGCGTCCTGATATTGCAGAAAAATAGTTCTAAATGATCTTGACTTAACTTATAAAATGGTAAATATATCAGAATTTTAGTTCTAAGTAAACATAATAAATAATTTTAAATGCGAGAACGCGCCCTGTAATGCATTCCCTTCACTCACGCCACCTAACGTCAAAAAAAGAAAATAGTGTTCAATATAGTGTTCTCTCTCCTTCTTTGTTTCTTTTCATTCGTGTGGTGTAAAAAGAATTGGTTTACCGAAAAAAGGCCTATTTGAACATCGTTTTCTAGTATTCAATACCACAATAACAGTAGCTAATTTAGAATTACAAAGTGATAAAAATTGGGTGTTAATAAAGTTGTGTTAGATTTCAAGTGAAATGTGGTCGATGACAGCGTGAAAACGGGTGCTACGTAAGTATAATTCGACCAAAATGTGTTTGCGCGCGTTTATACGTTTTTACCAGGGTCGAATAATGTTTTGTATTTCGTCGATTATTCAAATACGTACCTGTCAATAGAATGACAGCCATACAGGCAGGTATTATAGTGAAGTAGATACCCTACATGACTATCGTCGATTGAAGCAATCAGTCGTAGTTTGTAATGAATTTACGTCTTTGAAATAGTTTATTTTCGTATTTGTATAGTGTTAAATCGTAGTGCCATGACGAGTGCACCAGAAAATGTTATGGTTCGTATCATATATTGATGCTGTAGTGTAAAAAAAACATGTTTTGGTTTGCCCTTGTTTGGTTGCAAAATCTCGATTCCTTTGTCAGATGGCAGGTATACACTTTTACTTTTTTCATTTACAAATCTTCTGACGTCGTTTGATTTCCCTCTAGTCGATATTTCGCAATTTTTTTCATAATTGCTGGTAGAAAGTTGCTTGATTATGCATGGATGATGTAGGTATATTTTTTTATTATTTATGTCAAAGACGTTATGCTAATATGGCACAGTTTTCGCTCCACTAGGTGTTCTTTGCTATTGAGTGAGTTTGCAGTTAAAAAATCTTGCTAAACCCGAGTGTTGCATACCAAACATGTTTTTTTTAAGTCATCACTGACCCTATTTTTGGTGATTGCATGATTCAAATAGTTAAAGTTTATTCAACACTATTATGGTTCTTCTTTGAAGACCTATGTGCATAATAAGAGACAAGCTACCTTTTAATTACTTTGATACTACATACTTACTATAAAAATATTTGTTACTTTCATTGCATTTCTTACCAGAGAGCGAGACTTTATACCAAAATCGTCTGCGTGGGTACCTCTGTCTCACTTATTTCTACCACCAAGCATATATATTTATATAGCTGTGTTCCAGTTTGAAGAGTGAGATATGGAAGAAAAATCACTGGACGCTGTGATGAAACATCCATAGGTCACAAGATAGGCAGCGCGCGAATAACATCCCTGTAGTGTTGCGAGAGTCAATTGACTTACGCTTACCATCTGATGCGGGCCTCATGCTTGACCAATCTAGTTGTATAAAAAAAATTAACTTAAGGCAGGTACAACATCAATAATCATAAATAATGTAACTATTTATCAGTGAAGGTAAATGTAGTCTAAAAACCTGCACATTCAAAAAATTATATTTCGTAAGATTAGTGACCTAAGCTGACTAATGTGTGGTTTTCTCTGTGGAGTGTGGAAGTCTAACGGCAGTTGTACTATGTCAAAATCAGTGTCTTCGCCCAATTCGTATGCTGATCCTAATGGATTAAGAAACTGAATAATGATAAGAAGAATTAAAGGTTTATCATTGCTGAGTGAAATCTATACAGATAAATAAAATTGGAGTGTCTGTTTGTTATATTAAAATAAAGGCTTTTTACTAAATGCATATGGATGTATACTCAGTACATATACCAATATGAATATTTATACAATTTTTGTCTGTCTTTTTGTTCTGGCTAATCTCGAAACGGGTGGACCGATTTTGACGGGACTTTCACTGGCAGATAGCTGATGTAATAAGGAGTAACTTAGACTATATAGACGGACGAAGTCTCTGGCAGTATCCACTAAAATCCTTAAAATTACACCCAGCTTTACAATTATCATGTGTATCATCATCGTCAATAATTCCTTTGAGAATATTTTCTTCTTCCAAACGTTATTCCGTTTCCTATTCTATTAGGATTGGCGAGGTCCACCACCTGTGTCTAAGAATTTGGCGAAGATACTGATTTTTACATGGAGTGACTGCCGTCAGACCTCCACCACCCAGAGGGAAAACCATATCCTTAGGTACTCACACGTATTTCGAAATATAATTTCTTGCACGAGTGGGTTTCCTCACAATGTTTTCGTTCACCGCCAAGCAAGTGATAATTACAAATATTGTTATATTATTTTTCCTTTTTAATTATTAAAATGGTTGATGTCCTTTTCTAGGCGACTTCAACAAATGGAAAGGCATGGCACTAATTAGAAAAAGGGTTTAAAAAGCAAAGTTTATATTGGGCGCCAGCCATACTCTTTCCAAAATAATGCTCCGAATAATGCAGCAATACCTGGACATTTAATCTCAAGAGGAGTAGTAAGAAAACCATTTGAAATCCGATTAATGTTTTAATACCTTTAGGGGTCAGGCGTTGCAAATCACAGTTAAATTAAATTCAACGACAAACAAGATTATAAAACTAGATTAGTGGGATTAGTTGAGTACAATGGCTTATACTAAAACTTACTGCACCCCTTTGAATTTAGTGGTTTGCCATGCCAGAATTTAAACCAGGTAGTCCCTGGTCACTAGGCTAGTTCCTTATCCATGGCGCTATTACTGCTTCTTTCCTTTGAGAAGATCACGGTGATATAACTTTTACCATCACTTTCGTAAGTTTCTAATTACACAATTGACTCTGGTGACCAGGAACTCACCAATGAATAAATGAAAATATTTATTTGCTAGCACAAATGTAGATGTAAAAATGTAAATGTTTGAAATGGTATCACATTTTATTCAGCCATGATGCAAATATTAATCAAATTAATTTATCAAAACAATAAATATATTTTACAATGTAACGCCTGTCAGAGACATATACATGAAATTGTGGGATCAACTACACTTTACAGTGTTCCCGAACAATTACAATATGGCTGCCTTCTAGAAACAAGCCTATGTTTACCTAAAAAGGCCGGCAATGTATCAGTGACCCTTTGGTGTTACTGATATCTGTTACTGATATCTATGGGCGGTGGAGACCACTTACCATCAGGTGACCCACATGCTCATTTGCCTCCCTTTAGTGTAAAAAAAAAATCCGAGGATAACATGCCGTCTTGGTCTAAATATATGAAACAAGGTGGATCTATATTTTTCCTATTTCAGCATGTTGCATACATCTAGAGCAGGGATTCCCAAAGTGGTCCAAACAAAACACACACACAAGTTGATATTCGTTTTCCATGGTTCATTAACAAAACCTGATTTTGGGGTCTAAAAATCGACCCCTATTAATTTATTGAAATTTATTTGAAACTTTTAAAATACTGTATAAAGTTGTGTTATGTGTACCAACTTGTTATAAGAATGACTAATATTTTAGTAGAAAGTATCACTGTTGTACTTTAAAAAAAGACTTAGAGAGGTTTTTTAAAATAAATTGGCTATGGAGGTATCAGTTCATTTTGGAAAAGGGGTCTCTTACCCAAAATAGTTTGAGAATCCCTGGTCTACAGTAAGTCAGCATATTATGTTAGATATATTATATTTACGTCTGTATGCTTTCTACCTAAATACACAAACAAATATGTCATGATGATATAACCAATATGTATCAACACTTTGAAAATCAGCTATTTTTTGGTGTACTGGTGCCCAAACTTATTGCCTGAAATTATGATAAATCAGAATTATTTTTAATGCAAAATTAGTACGATAGTATAGCAAAATAGATATTTAAAGAATTTGCATCACATTATAAAAAACACTCATTACATACAAACTTTAATCTTTCAAGTCATCTACTGAATCGTAACATTTGTTCACGCCTTAAATAGAAAACTTATCTCTGGGTAGGGTAGTATGTGCATCTTCAGTGCAGTGAGTAGTTATTGATAATGGGAATATTAAACAACTAATACTAAATAATAAGCCTTTTTATTATGAACTTCTTGGTTCAGTATTGAATACTAGACATGTTCTCGTTTGTTATAATATGTCGCGACGCTCAGTTTGACTCTTGGCATAGGCCTCCTGTTACATCTTCCACTGGGAACTGTCACGTGCTACCCTTCTCCAGTGATGTCCAGCCATAGTTTTAGGTTGCCTTTCCATCTAAAGAAATTTAAAAACTGAAGGTATTTGTCTATTAATCTGTAACCAACTTTGTTTTACCATCATCATCATATCAGTCCACTGCTGAACATAGGCTTGCCCCTTAGACTTCGACAGCAATCGGTCTTGCGCTGCTTGCATCCAACGGCTCGCGGCGATCTTTACAAGATCGTCTGTCCATCGTGTGGGGGGCCATCCTACGCTACGTTTTCCGGTTCGTGGTCGCCATTCGAGAGACTTTCTGCCCCAACGGCCGTAGATTCTCCGAGCTATGTGGCCTGCCCACTGCCACTTCAGCTTGCTGATCCTTAGAGCCACGTCGGTAACTCCAGTTTTGCTACGGATGTGCTCAATTCTGAGCCTATCTCGCAGAGAAACTCCGAGCATGGCTTTCTCCATCGCACGCTGTGGAACCTTGAGCTTTCGTATGATGCCCATAGTGAGCGACCACGTTTCTGTGCCGGAAGTCGCTGGCAACAGCCGCAGACACTGGCCGAAGACTTTCGTCTTGAGACATTGAGGTATTTTGGACCAGAAAATCTTTCGCAATTTCCCAAACGCTGCCCATCCGAGTTGGATTCGACGAGAGACCTCTTTCTCGAAGTTGGATCTACCTAGCTGGACTGTTTGTCCTCGGTAGACGTACTCCTCAACAACTTCGAGAACCGAGCTCCCAACTGAAACTGGAGTGGGTACAACATGTACATTCGACATAATCTTCGTTTTGTCCATGTTCATTTTAAGACCCACTCGTTGGGACGCTCTGTTGAGATCTTCAAGCATCGTGTTCAAGTCCTCAAGCGATCTCGCCATTATTACTATATCATCGGCAAATCGAAGTTGAGTGATACACTCGCCGTTGCTATTGATGCCGTATCCTTTCCAGTCCAGTAGCTTGAAAACATCTTCAAATGCAGCAGTGAACAGTTTCGGAGAAACAAAGTCTCCCTGTATCACTCCTCTCTGCATTTGGATAGGTTTCGTACTCTGTTTCTGTAGAGTAACACTTTGATATACCTATAATCAATGCGGCACCGCTGGAGAGGCCAGCCCAAGTCTCTATCGAATCAAAGGCCTTTTCATAGCCCACAAACACAACGCCAGTGCGTTGACAGTTTCTGAGAAATAATGTGATTAAGATTATGTAGGGCGCATCAAAGCAGCCCGTCTTGGGAGGTGCTCCCACCTCGCAGAAAACAGTAGCCAAATAACAACTCCCTATAGGTTTGTTGTGTTCTTGCGTTTGAGTGAGGTCACCAGTAAGCTCCTAAGAAGTTGCCGTGTGGGCAGCAGAGGTGTCATCGCGCGAGTGATACTTATTGTATTGTAAGCGTTTATAGGGTTCGCCAACCGCTTTACATCAGGTAGACCGTATGCTTGTGTACCACCCGACGTTGCATAGAAAAAAAGCAATACCCCAGTGGATAAAGAAACGGTCTATTGACCAAATGGTCCCCGGTTTAAATGCTGACATGTACCACTAAATTCCTGCTTCCGCATATGTAATATTTGTAATTGTCACTTGCTCGGCGGTGAAGGAAAACATCGTGAAGAAACCAGCACGTCCAAGAAATTATTACACAAAATTAACATTTGTATACATGAACATATACGTTTGTCTTGGTCTGGGTGTTTTTAAGAGACGCATCAAAGGCCGATTCTACTAAAAAGCTGCAAATGCTTTGCAGCAACCGTGGTCGCAGGAAGACTGCCTTCTTCCTGCGACCACGGATGCTGCAAAGCATTCGAAACGTCAGGTTCAACAAAATAAATAAAACACGCGACACTTCCGTTAAAAATTGTTTAATTCAATGTGTAACAATCGCGAAAACCTAAGACAATACTATGAAACAATAATTTTCAGAATTCAACATTATAGTCTGAAAGGGTTAAATGATCTACGAAAGTGTATTTCTTAGTTGCAATAGACTATAGTTCCATATTAGACAAAAATACCAATTTATTTTCTTTTTTTTTTCAGAAATAACAAGTGCAAGAAAAACCAAGCCTGCATCACACAACACGATAGAAAATAAATTATGTTATTGTAAATATTAAACAAACAAAAAAATCTAATTCTACTGTGATCTCGAGTCGTGTGTAGATTGTATTTTTACATATGTACGTTCGTTAGTGCAATTTGTTTGTTCGTATGTGATTCGTTTGCGATTGGTATAATGAGTTCTATGAACGCGACCAGTGTGAAGCCACAAATGCCCCTGAGGCAGAAGGACTTTGATCAGGTGAGGATAATGCTTTTTACATCATCATTGACGAGCTCGGTGGCGCAGTGGTGGAACGCGCTGTTACGCTACTTTGTCACCGACGCTCGTGGTTGCGATTCCCACGCAGTACAAACATTTGTGTTCATGAACATGTCTGTTTGTATTGGTCTGGGTATTTTCTATGTATAATAATAAGTGTGTATTTAAAAAAAAAATGTATTTACGTATGTTTATCAATTGTCTAGTATCCATAACACAAGCTTCGTTTACTTTGGGGCTAGATGGCGCTGTGTAATTTGTCCGACAATATTTATTTATTTTATTTATCATCTTCTTGTTATCTCGTTTGCTAATCCATTAGGATTGGAAGGGTCCGCTACCTATGCCTAAGGATTTGGCGAAGATACTGATTTTATATGGAGCGACTGATCATCAGACCTCGACAACCCAGAGGGAAAACCAGATCTTTTGCAGGTTAGGTCACACGTCTTTCGAAATATAATTTCTTGGACGTGTGCGTTTCCTCACCATGTTTTCCTTCACATATACATAAATCCGGAAATACGAATTTAGTGGTACAACCCCCCGCCCGGATTCGAACCGGGGACCAGTAGGTTCCTTATCCACTGGGTTATCACTGCTCATTATCATCCGAGCGTTAATACCGGAGTTGCTGTGTTAGTAGCAGAGGTGGCATCGTGCGAATGATACCGAATGTATAACAAGCGTTCATAGGCTACGGTAACCGTTTTACATCAGGTAGGCCGTATGCTTGTATACCACCCGACGTTGCATAGAAAAAAAGCAATACCCCAGTGGATAAAGAAACGGTCTATTGACCAAATGGTCCCCGGTTTAAATGCTGACATGTACCACTAAATTCCTGCTTCCGCATATGTAATATTTGTAATTATCACTCGCTCGGCGGTGAAGGAAAACATCGTGAAGAAACCAGCACGTCCAAGAAATTATTACACAAAATTAACATTTGTATACAACACCCAGACCAAGACAAACGTATATGTTCATCATATACGTTTGTCTTGGCCTGGGTGTTTTCAAGAGACGCATCAAAGGCTGTAGGCCGATTCTTTAGGCTCGATTTTTAGTAGAAATCGGCCTACTGCTTAGATGCGTCCTACCTTTCTTGAGCAGTCAGAACCCGTTATATACGTTTTCCCATACATTTCGCGGTCGTATTCGACCACCCGGGTTTCGAAGGGTTAAAAAACAAATGTTAATCTTGTGTTGGAATTGAACCCAAAGTTGTGATCAAAGTAGCTTACTAACCACTGCCCCACCGAGCTCGTCAGTGTCTACATAGAACATGAGAAATTAATTTATGCATGTACCTATTCCAGTATTTTGTAAACTTGTTCACCTTATGTCGATATATTTATCGTTTGTTCCGCATAGAGAGTAAAATTACACAATGAATGACCTCGATGGTTGAGTAGCTGAAAATGTTTACTGAGACACTGAGGATCGTGGATACGAATCCTCCGTGTTTAACTCGCTTTTTGTAGTGAAAAATTTTTTTGACGCTTTTTTTTTGGTAGCGTTAATCTTAAATAATCACAAAGCCAAAACTGGTCCTGACCAAATCGGTCCTGCTTGGAGCCCCGTTCTGTAGTCCCTTGGAAAAGCCTCGGCTGGGAGTTCATTCCACGACTTGAGAGTTCTCAGAAGAAAACTTCGCTGGAGCCGCTCAGTACGCAACCATCGCGTTTCCAGTGTGTAAGGGCGGACCCCTGCCGTCGGCGAGTGGTGCGGTTGTTGAAAGACGAGCTCGGTGGCTCAGTAGTGAATGACGCGACTTTGTCACCAACGCTCGTGGGTTCGATTCCCACACAAGGCAAACATTTGTCTTGGTCTGGATGTTTTAAGAGAGGTAGGGCGCATCAAAGCAGCCCATCTGGCGAAGTACCTCCAACTCACAGAAAACCGCAGCCAAATAACAAATCCCTAGAGAGTTGTTGTGTTCCTGCGTGTGAGTCAGGTCACGAGTAAGCTCCCAAGGAATTGCTGTGTGAGCAGCAGAGGAGGCATCGCGCGAATGATACTTAATATATCGCTAGAGTTAATAGGCTACGGTACCCGCTTTACATCAGGTGGGCCGTATGCTTGTAAGCCTCCCGACGTAGTATAAAAAAATGAATTTTTCGACGAGCTGTGAGAATTGTCGTTAGGACAGTTAACCACAGCCAAATAACAACTCCCTAGAGGGTTGTTGTGTTCCTGCGTGTGAGTGAGGTCACCAGTAAGCTCCCAAGGAGTTGCTTTGTAAGCAGCAGAGGAGGCATCGCGCGAGTGATAATTAATATATCGCAAGCGTTAAAAGGCTACGGTACCCGCTTTACATCTGGTGGGCTGTATGCTTGTATGCCTCCCGACGTAGAATATAAAAAAAATAAGTTTCAATCTAATTTAAAGTATCTACATCGATTTCATCGTCGCTTTCTCTATCGCTCATTGCAGCGATGTCAACAAAAGTGACGTTCTCTTTGTCCACTTCCTCAATTTCGTAATTGGGAAAGTAATCAAATTTGATGCTTCTATGGAAAGTAATTTCTGTTTTCTTGCCAGCTTTGGCCTCTTTGCAAAAATGTATGGATCAGATGTAACTAGGAAATTGTGTAATATTTCCTCATTAGTTGCTTATCTGCAAAATTTCCTAGAATGCTCTTCTCTATACTTCCTAAAATCCTTGTTTCTGGATTCAGCTGCTTCCTCAGACAATATACCCACAGCAATAATTCCAAAATTCTATATGATCTCTTTGCCGTGCACTAAAATTTAGTGGAGGCTCGCAGGCATGTAATACCATTTATACAATTGAATGTACAATCCAATGGTCTCTTCTGAAAAAATCTTGAACTTATCCGTGTTTATAAGATGCACAGAGGAAATTGTTTCTCAAATAACAGACAACCTCTTTATTAGATTTTCGTTTACTCTAGTAATAGAAGCAGTAGTAGCTACATCTGCGAAAAATCTCCGTGCTGTATTACCATCATTAGTAGTATCATGACCCTGTTTTACCACATCAATAAGCAGCCCACATCTATTTTTAAGCGCTTCTTGGATTGTCCTTTTCCTATTTTCTAATTTAACTTTATTTTCACCTTTGGCTATCCATGATTTGAACTTAATAGGCAATGTGTAAAATACATTCCATAAACCTGATCCACGCCTGAAGTGAAGTTATGCCAAATTTATAAATATCAGTGTTTGACTTTATGTGATAGCAAAGTTATTTCATTCTCCTTTGGCTATCCATGATTTGAACTTAATAGGCAATGTGTAAAATACATTCCATAAACCTGATCCACGCCTGAAGTGAAGTTATGCCAAATTTATAAATATCAGTGTTTGACTTTATGTGATAGCAAAGTTGTTTCATTCATATCCTTAGTAATGGCTTTACATACATCACAACATTGTGTGGAAGTCTCGCTAAGTACTGATGTAACTATCCCATCAATCATTGTAAACAACATTTTATGAGATATAGATTTTCCTTAATCTACCTATTTCATTCTCATTCAAATTGTTGATCTTAGATTCTAACTTATTCATCTCATTTATGATATCTCGCGTTTCTTTCATAAACTTGATAAATATTGGTCGACAAAGAGAAGTTGAATTGGGGGGTTCATTTTCCACAGAACTTTGTTCTCCACACGTCCGTTTCGTTGAACCAAACTACCCATAAATTTACTAGAATCATCTTCCATGACAACATTTTTTTGATTAAAATTAGATTGATTTGAAACACCATCGAAACCCCATTTATCAATTCTATTTTTTTTATTGTCCCCTATTTCAACAGCTTTCCAATCTATCCACTGTTTTGTCTAAAAAAAATGTATTTTGATCTGCGTAGACATATGCGTTATTTTTATATCGTCTTTTGGCGGATAGCATTCAGATTTTGCCTTTTGAATTGCGTAATAAGATGGAAATAAAGACACGCCTTCTTCCTGAACTGATTTCCTCATGGCATTATATTGCCAATAGAAAGTTTCAAACACAAATCTTGCCTAAATCTTTTTCAGAATACGCGTCTTGTTTCTGTGAAAAAATAAAATCTTTGACCTTTTTAACCCCCTCGGGTTTATTTAGGAGGTAATCCAATATATTAGCTAGATCGTCATCCCCGCGATATTTGAAGACATATAAATTAATGTTTGTTCTTCATGCGACAAAGTAGAAGCATCATTAACTCGATTCTTTTTCTGTTTAAGGCCTGTATCAAGTAATTGGTTTTCTTGGACTAAATCGAGTTTTTTGCAGTTCCGACATTTCTTATAGTTAAAACACTTTGGGATGGTCCAGCTACATGAGAAATTGCCACACCACGAGACGAATTAATACAGTCTGGCCAAATAGCATTTGATCCTAGCCAAGTGTCATAATTCTTAAAAATATTGGAACCTTTTGAACCCAATTTTGTCCACTTTTTGTTGAAATTGTAACAGTATGTACTACAAAACGATTTAAGGGCTTTATTTTGTTTATCAGATAATTATTTCTTAAAACTTGACTTAACTAAATTGTACAAACAGTTACCGTCTTTAACACTTCCACTTTCTTTCAACTTCACAGAGATTAGTAACTAAACCTTCCATTGCCGAAATATTATAGTATGGACGTCCGTCAATTATAAAAACAAGAAACCGACTGACTGCTAGATAGCGATCAAATGCCGGTGAAGGGTAGATGCAAATCGGCTGTAATTGGTGCGAGACAGAGCTACCTGCTGTTCTGTGCTCTGGTTGGGTCACGTGTCGCGTGGTTAATCGATGACGTCATTTGTTTACGCGTTAAGTGTCAAGTAATCATTTAATAAGGTCATTAGTCTGCATTCTTAATATTAAAGAATAAAAATCTTTAGTAGAGTATTATGGAAAAATAAGCAATCTAGTCAATAGTTGAGAATAAATAAAGAAAAACATCATAAATTAATTTTGGTTTTTAACCTCTTTGTCGTAATATAAATTTTAAATAATAAATATTTTCAAAGTCCAAATTGGCGCGTTTCCGAGGATTTCCGAAATACCAGATTTTGTTGAAAGTAAATAATATCCTTAATCGATACTATAAAAATGATATGACAGAAATGTGAGGTTTTCATTTATTTCAATTTTTATCTTCTACTCCATATGACTTTGTAAATATTTATTTAAGATATTAATTGAATATAACATTAAATTATTATATTGACTAGTAGAATACGTTAATAATATTATTTTTCCAAAATAAAATAATCTATTTTCGAGTGTTGCTAATTCCACTAAGATTTAATATCAGCCCACTGTGCATCGTTACCGCCAGGTTGCTCCGATCGTCTCTGCGACACGCGTTCCTCTCCACGAGGCGTCCTCGGGCGCTGTAGACGTTAGTCCTTGGAATAACACGCAACGATCGTAGCGTGGTAGCGGAACCAAACAAAGTTGTTTAGATCAAACTGCCTGTAATACATTTTTGCTTAACTTGCGCGATTGGAACGAGGTCGTCAATTCCACTATATTAGTGCCATTGTCAACTAAGTGTGTCACTGAATGACGACCGTTGCATATCTTTGTTTTGTTTTATTGTACACCAAAACACAGTCCCACGCGCATTCGTGTCTGTTAAAGTTTTCGACGAGCTCGGTGGCGCGGCGGTTAATAACGCGACTCTGTCACCGACGCTCGCGGGTTCAAATACGATTCGAGTGCAAAACAAAGGGACTACAGAATGGGGCTCTTCGAGAAAGGCGCGCAGAGGGTCCATAGGCTACGGTGGATGTTTACCATCAGATAGGCCGTATGCTTGTTTGCCACCTTAGTGGTATAAAAAAAGATTACTCTGCTAATCTGTTAATTATTGTTGGGTATAAGAATAGGTATTGTACAAGATAGTATGAAGGAAGTAACCAGAATTTACCAGAGTGAGACTTTGTACAAAAGTCGTGTGCGTGGATACCTCTGTCTCACCTATTTCTACCGCCAAGCAGCAAGCAGCATATTTATATAGCTGTGTTTCGTTGAAGGGTGAGAGATATGGCAGAGAAATTACTGGGTACTGTGACGAAACAGCCTTGGGTCACAAGATTGGAGCGCACGAGTAACAGCCCCGTGGTGTTGCGAGCGTCAATAGGCTGCGGTGACCGCTTACCGTCTAATGCGGGGCGCCTTCTTGTTTCCCAAACTAGTTGCTTAAAAGAAACCTATGGAGAACCAATGAGAATTATATTACGTAGTAAATCAATTGACCGCTACGGGTCTGGGGGTGAAGTGGAGCACGCATCTCTTATTGGCTACTTGGCGGATCAACATTGCGACACTTATCCGTTTTAGTGGAGTCAATACGGTATTTTTAGGGTTCCGTACCCAAATGGTAAAACGAAACCCTATTACTGAGACTTCGCTGTCCGTCCGTCCGTCTGTCACCAGGCTGTATCTCATGAACCGTGATAGTTAGACAGTTGAAATTTTCACACATGATGTATTTCTGTTGCCGCTATAACAACAAATACTAATAAGTGGAATAAAATAAATATCTAAGGGGGCTCCCATACAACAAACGTGATTTTTTTGCCGTTTTTATAGATAATGGTACGGAACCCTAAATGCGCGAGTCCGACTCGCACTTGGCCGATTTTTTTAATAACTACCGATCAGACTTTATGGTGACCTCGCTCATTCGCAAGAACACAAATAAAAAATAATGTGGAAAAATATGTAGACAAAAGGACCCCAAATAATTTTTGTCCACAACTTATATAAAAATCCTCACCCAATAAATAAAAATTGAGAAAATAATTGAATAATACTGCCGAATAGGTCTGAAAATGTCAATTCGGGGGTTGTCAGGGTCGTTGATCACGATCCCGTCGGTCAGATTTCCCAAATTCCTCTTTCCCCTTCTCTAATTAACCCCCCATGTGTTCATCCAGCATATTTTCAAAATATCCATCAGAAGTGGATGAAACGGTGGACTCGGGGGTTTTTGAGTTCAGAATTCCAAAAATACCCCACTTTCATCTCTAATTAAATCCCCATCGAATGAATGAATATTTATTGGTTAAATGAAGTTGCTGAAGTATTTAAACGCTAAAACACGACGTTTTTGTGGGAGTGAGGTCCCTTCATGCGCAGTCAAGTGATGTATTGATTTGCGGTCTGTACATAACACGGTTGCCAGGGGAAATGAGAGCGGTAGAGCGGATCAAAGCAGCGCAACTGGGGAAGCACTTCTACCTCACAGAAAACCGGACATACAACAGCTCCCGCGAGGGTTGTTGTGTTCTTGCGAATGAGTGAGGTCACCATAAGCTTCTGAGAAGTTGTTAGCAGCAGAGGTGGCACGGTAATCGCTTTCCATCAGGTGGACCGTGTGCCTGTATGCCTCCCGACGTTGTATAAAAAAGACTCCTCGGGTGAAATTTAATCAAAATCGGTTTACTTTTTTTATACTCCGCCGGGGTGCACACAAGCATACGGCGCACCTGATGGAAAGCGGTTACCGTAGCCTATTAACGCTCGTAATAAATTAAGCATCACACGCGCGATGCCACCTCTGCTGTAATACAGCAACTCCTTAGGAGCTTACTGGTGACCTCGCTCACACGCAGGGACACAACAAACCTCTGAAGCGCCCCACCTCTCTTATAAACACCCAGACCAAGACAAACAGACATGTTCATGCACACAAATGTTTGCTGTGCTGTGCGGGAATCGAACCCACGAGCGTTGGTGTCAAAGTAGCGTAACAGCGCGTTTCGCCACTGCTCGTCAAGTTCAGTGACACACATACGTATAGAATCTTTGTATATATACAAAGATTTGCGTTCCAAACAATTAACACACAACAGTAAGTAACTGTATGTTATATCCTTGCCTTGATTCACTATTCCGTTATCGGCCTACGCAAGTTAAGGGGAATAGTGCTTGAAATTAGGGCTAGCACGAAACTTAACAAAACTTTTTGAAGTGATAATTTCTTTAGCATCGTGTTGATTTGAAATTCGATGAAACGAAAAAAGCGACAGTATTTTTTTTTTTTCGCTCAAGAATATTGTGGACCCACAAAAGACGGACTAACAGATACACGCGGGTGTGCATTAGTCATTCTTCCGTTAGGGGCACCCTCCGGAAAATGGGAGGGAGGAGGTGAAGTCTTCCAAAGATACCATTTCGTGCGAACGAACTGATGATGTCAGATTTCTACTGACTAAAACACCCCCTGGGACCGCCTTTGGCCGGGAAGGCTTTTAAGTCTCCATCGGATGCGATCGCCCCAGGGAACGGGACGACGCAAAAGCGACAGTAAAAAGAGACAAGCACATATATCTTTAGAATTTAACGTGCGAGAGAATGAGATAGAAGTATTGAAGAGACAAATTGGTCTGGATGTTTTAAGAGAGGTAGCGCGCATCAAAGAAGCCCGTCTGGTGAAGTACCGCCACCTCACAGAAAACCGCAGCCAAATAACAACTCCCTAGAGGGTTGTTGTGTTCCTGCGTGTGAGTGAGGTCACCAGAAAGCTCCCTAGGAGGTGCTGTGTAAGCAGCAGAGGAGGCATCGCGCGAGTGATGCTTAATATATCGCAAGCGTTAATAGGCTACGGTACCCGCTTTACATTAGGTGGGCCGTATGCTTATAAACCTTCCGACGTAGTAAAAAAAAATATAGGAGCTGAGGAAGGCAAACTTACCTACCATAACCAAATTGATCGTGTTCTATCAGAAGGTGATGTCAGGAACCCTAGAAACCGGCGAGCATGCATGAGAAGAGCAATGAATGTTAAAGAAGCGAACGAGTACGGAACGAGTCAGGTGGCGTCCGTTTCTCTGCCTACCCCGCCTAATATCAAATACTTAAGTCAACAAAAAATTGTAATTATCAATAACTTGGCGGTGAAGGAAAACGTGATTATATTTCGGCAGGCGTGTGACCTAACTTAAGAAAGGTCTGATTTCCCCTCCGCTTGTGGAAGTCTGACGGTAGTCGCTCCATGTAAAAATGAATATCGTAGAGGACCCCGCCAATCTTAAGGGTCAAGACAACGGGATAACACTAAGAAGAAGTAGGGTCGGCAACGCATGAGTTGACACCCCTGGTGTTGCAAATGTCCATAGACTACGGTAACTACTACCAATCAGGCAAACCGTACAATTGATTGCCACCTTAGTGGTATATAAAAAAAAGAAGAAGTCTGCAAATCTCGATCCATCAAACTACCTTCGCAAGCCCACGCTTAAGGTACAGTAACCTTAAGCGTGGGCTTGCGAAGGTAGGTGTATTCAATGTGCTCAGATTCATTTGATTTCGCTTTACGACTGTCATCCGTCTACAACAGTCAATCAACGGACCCTCGGAACGGAGAAGAGCTTGAGATAAATAAACGTTTTGACGTGCACGGTGGCGCCTGGCGTAATAATGCGACTTTGACACCAACGCTCGTGGGTTCGCTCACAAAAACGATGTGTGTTCTTAATAGAGGCAGGGCGCATCAAAGCAGCCTGTCTGGGGAATTACCCCCACCTTACAGAAAACCGCAGACAAATAACAAACTTCATGGGTGTGAGTGAGGTCACCAGTAAGCTCCTATGGAGTTGCTGTGTTAGCCGCAGACGTGGCAACGCGCGGGTGATACTTAATGTATTGCAACCGTTTATAGGCTACGGTACCCCTTTATATCAGGTGGCCCGTATGCTTGTATGCCTCCCGACGTTGTATAAAAAAAATACAACCTTAAAGTTGGCTGTCAGGTTATCTTACTATTGTTATTAAATACCGCTGCGCTCAATTGCTAATCTAATAAGGCGGTTGTTATTTAGCTGCGGTTTTCTGTGAGGTGGAGGTACTTCCTCGGACGGGCTGCCTTGATGCGCCCTACCTCGCCTAATTCTAAATCTTGTATTCCTGCGAGTAAGTGAGGTCAACTCCTGTTAGCTTGAGGAGATGCTGGTAGAGCATACGTTGAGGGGGTGGGATGTGCACCACGGCAACGATACACCTTACGCAGCAAGATGAATATAGGTTGTGTAACTGCCTCGCAACATGCAGGCCGTATGCTTAATTGCTTGTTTTAATACTAATTAAAAAACTATATATACTAACTAAAAAAAAAACTGGACAAGTGCGAGTCGAACTCGCGCACTAAGGGTTCCGTAACATTATCTATAAAAACGGCAAAAAAACACGTTTTTTGTATGGGAGCCCCCTTAAATATTTGTTTTATTTTAATTTGATTATTTATTTTTAAATTGAATATATAACTAAATATTCTGTGAATATTTCAAGCGTCTACCTGTGGCCGTTATCAATATCGAGCAAAAATGTACAAAAAAATCACGTTTGTTGTATGGGAGCACCTTAAATATTTATTTTATCCTGTTTTTTAGTATTTGTTGTTATAGCGGCAACAGAAATACATCATCTGTGAAAATTTCAACTATCTAACTATCACGGTTCATGAGATACAGCCTGGTGACAGACGGACGGATGGACGGACAGCGGAGTCTCAGTAATAGGGTCCGTTTTACCCTTTGGGAACCCTACGGAACCCTAAAGACGACGAGCTTGGTGGCTCAGTCGTGAATGACGCGACTTTGACACCGACGCTCGTGGGTTTGATTCCCACACAAGGCAACCATTTGTGTGCATGAACATGTCTGTTTGTCTTGGTCTGGATGTTTCAAGAGAGGGAGGGCGCATCAAACCATCCACCCCGTTTGGAGAAGTACCTCCACCTCACAGAAAACCACAGCCAAATAACAACTCCCTAGAGGGTTGTTGTGTTCCTGAGTGAGGTCTCCAGTAAGCTTCCAAGGAGTTGCTGTATAAGCAGCAGAGGAAGCATCGCTTGAGTGATACTTAATATACCGCAAGCGTTAATAGGCTACGGTACCCGCTATACATCAGGTGGGCCGTAAGCTTGTATTCCTTGCGACGTAATATAAAAAAAGCCGTCAAGTGCGACTCCGACTCGCGCACTGAGGGTTCCGTAAAAAAATATTTCCGCAAATTATTTTCACAATAGTTTTTGTGATGTAACTACAAACTAGTAAATAACAGCAAGCTGTGTAGGCAGAGCTGATATTTTTTAAATTTAAAAAATATTTAAATATTTTATTTTTAATTTTTTTTAAATATATGGAACCCTGTACGACATCTAGCGACGAGTGCTGTTACTTTTTCTGTTGATGGGAGTGCAGTGCAGACTGCACTGCAGAGTGGCCGGCCATACGTTTTCCCATATGTTTTTTTTTCTAATTGGAACGATTTTGGACCGTTCTTCCTCACCAACGAACATTTAAATTTCAAATTAAGGGATACAAAACTACAATATGTTAGCTATTAGTGTGTCGATTTTGGAGTTTCTCACTATTACCGTCTAAACGCTAGCTGGATGACATCAGTCTACCACAAACGGCAATTTTGAGGGTAATGTGGCTCCGCTGGCTATCGCAGCTCTGCCAAAAATTTACGGTTTTCAGATTTTTTCCTTAAGTTGTACTACATGACATTGCTTCTTACCAAAATTCATGATTCTAAGTCAACGGGAAGTACCCTATAGGATTTGATTCCCTTGCGGGTGTCAAAATATGCGCATAAACGAGGCATAAATAAATGGCTGTATCTTTTGATTGCGTTAACTTAGAAGTTTTTTAATTTTTTCACTACTCGAAGGGATTGCAGATCTGAGCATTTGATATTAATTTCGTGACAGACAGACGGACAACAAAACACTGAAAGATGATGAATGAAAGAAGGAATTGTGGAAAGGAAGAGAGTATGATGTATGAATGTGATAATTTATATTTAATTGAATAAACCAAAATGTTATATATAGATATTGTTGTCGAAATAGCCTTGCCCATGGCAGGGGTGCACTATAAATAATAATAAAAAAAAAAACTTGTGAACTTACTTTTAGAGTGTTCTGAGATTGGTACACTGATGGACCTACGTTGTAATGGGTTAAAAAAAACAATATTCGTGACGTCACTTACCTACGGTAATAATAACATGACGAAAGTAGAAATGTACGTCAGAAGTTATTCATACTCTCATTCACTATTTCTCACGAAAGCGAATGATATTTACATTATCCGATACGACCCGGATACGACATTTAAACAATTACAAACTACCGACATGGATGGATTAATTATATGTAGTTATAACGCAACTTTGTCACCAACGCTCGTGGATTCGATTCGCACACAACAAATATCTGGGTGTTTACTTCGAAACCCGGGTGGTAGATTACGACCGCGAAATGTATGGGAAAACGTATATAGCGGGTTCTGACAGGTCAAGAGAGGTAGGGAGCCTCAAAGCAGCCTGTCTGGGGAAGTACCTCCACCTCACAGAAAACCGCATCCAACAACTCCCTAGAAAATTGTTGTATTCCTGCGTGCGAGTGAGGCCACCAGTATGCTCCCAAGGAGTTGCTGTGTAAGCAGCAGAGGAGGCATCGCGCTAGTGATACTTAATATATTACAAGCGTTATATACTATAGGCTACGGTATCCGCTTTACATCAGGTGAGCCGTATACTTGTATGCCTTCCGACGTAGTATAAAAAAAAGGTAGGGCGCATCAAAGTAGCCTGTCTGGGAAAGTACCTCCACCTCACAGAAAACCGCAACGAAATAACAACTCTCTGGAGGGTTGTTGTGTTCCTGCGTGTGAGTGAGGTCACCAGTAAACTCCTAAGGAGTTGCTGTGTTAGCAGCAGAGGTGGTATCGCACGAGTGATACTTAATGTATTACCAACGTTTATAGGCTACGGTAATCACTGTACATCAAGCGGACCGTATGCTTGTATGCCTCCCGGTGTTATATAAAAAAAAATTGTGTGCTGTTCACACGCGATAAAAGTGAACATCTTCAAAATTTGAACTTCAAGTTAATGAGACGAATATTCAGACCCTGTAATAAACCCTGTATAATGTCTTCTATCTCATTCTCTCGCACGTTAAATCATATGTGGTTGTCTCCTTTTACTGTCGCTTTTTCGTTTCATCGAATTTCAAATCTCAACGGCGCAAAAGAAGTTTTAACTTCAAAAACAAAAAAAAATTGCTACGTGCCACATGACTCTATCCTTGCCTCATTCGCTTCTCGCTTAATATTTCTATAAATATTCTAAGTTTATTTCTTCTTGCGTTACTTACATAGACAGACAGTTACGGGATGGTCGCAACATCGTGACTGTATCGTGTCATATAAAACATATTTAGTGACAACGTCGTCACGTTGTTATTTATAATTTCAGTACAATTTCACGGTATTTGGCTGAAATATTTTTAATGCAACTTTTGGCATTGGGCCAAAGCATGGTACTCGATAATATGAAACAAATATCGAATGGCGCGCATGATTAACCGACATTAAAAAAAATGATATTCTCATCTCGATATATAGGTATATGTCTTCAAGCCAGATCCCTCGCGGGGTAGGAACCGAGCGTCATAAGACGCGGTCCTTGCACCTTACTCGCTTCAAAACATTCATAGCTCTTCTCATGCGCGCTCGCCGGTTCCTAGGGCTCCTGACATCACAGTCTGATAAAACACGACCAATTTGGTCATGTTTTAACAGTAGGTGATAATGATAAAACATCTCGATATTTGCCCATAATTTTTAATTCAAATTGTAGTTATGTTAACATGTCCGTTTCATACACGCCGCACCGACGAGGAATTCATCCCCACACACTGAAACCACAGTAGTCGCGTACTGTCCGGTTCCAGAGAGTTTTCTTTCGAGAACTCTTTGATTTGTAAAATGAACTCCCTACCGAGGTTTTCTCCAGGGACCATAACATGGAGTTCTTAAAAAAGGCGTGACGACAACGTATGAGTGACGACGCCCCCTGGTGTTGAAAACGTATCCTAGGCTGTATGCTTATTTGTGACCTAGGGTATATAAAAAATTCGGGCTATATTTTAAGTGGGCTCTGGCGCCATAATTTTAAATGGAGTCCCGGGATATCATTTTTGTGGATTCTATCGATATTATTTTATGCGGACTCTGTCACGATCATATTAAATGGATTCTATCGATATCATTTTGAATGGATTCCGTCAATATAATTTTATATGGTCTCTGTCACGATCATATTAAATGGATTTTAGCGAGATCATTTTAAATTAATTCCTGCGAGGTTGTTTTAAATGGACTTGGGCGAAATTATATTAAATGAATTCTAACGAGATCCTGTTTTCAAACTCGCTATTTTTTACCATTTTGACGTGATAACGTCTTATAAACTGATGAAGACGGGCTGCGCGCACGAAAAAGCATGACTCATTGTGACGTTCCCCTTGAGCCGAGCGTGCAAGCGAGAGCGCGGAACAAGCGATAGAGAGGCACGATCGGCCTAAGCGTTCGGCTTGTGACGCATCTATCTCTTTTCCACTCCATCGGCTGGTGCGTCCGAGTAGAAGAGAGACAGCGGACGCACACAACCTACACGTGAACTGTTTTGTCAACTGTTGAATGTTTTCTTATGGACGCTATCACGTAAAATTATCGTCCGTAAACCGATTTCAGACAACCATTTTTTTTTTTAATTTCCTTAAACCAGATTACATCCTACGTCAATAGTGATTCATAGATATCTAATGACGCCATATTTGATGAAAACGTTTTAATGATATGAGGAAATAAACAATCCCACATACGTACTTACATAAATACTCGACAAAAACAACTTTGTTGTTGTTATGTTGTTTGTGCAGTCGTTGCAATAAGGTTCATTGATCACTGAGGCGGCAAAAAAGCGCACGGCTTGCCTGATGGTAAGCAGTTACCGTAGCCTATGGACATTTGCAACACCAGGGGTGTCACTCTTGCGATGCCGACCCTGTAAGAACCTCTTCACGCCTCTCTTGAAGAATCCCATACTGTAGTCCCTTGGGATAACCTCGGCACGGTGCTCATTCCACAACTTAATAGTTCTCGGTAGAAAACTTCTCTGGAGTCGCACAGTACGCGACCATTGCGGTTCCAGTGTATGAGGATGAACTCCCAGCCGTCGGTGAGCTGTATAAATATCCTAATAATATTATAAATGCGAAAGTTTGTATGTATGGATGTTTGTTGCTCTTTCACGCTTAAACGGCTGAACGGATTTGAATGAAATTTGGCACGTAGATAGATTATGATCTGGATTAACACATAGGCTACGTTATTTGACTCCACGCGGGCGGAGCCGCGGGCAGCAACTAGTATACCATATAAATATATATAGCATACGGCCCACCTGTTTTGTTAAGCGGTAACTGTGGCCTAAGATCGCTTGTAATACATTAAGCATTACTCGCGTGTAATAAACCCCTGCGGATAACGTAGCAACTCCATAGGAGCTTACTGATAACCTCACTCAGTCGTGGGAACACATCAGGTCTCCAGTGAGTTGTTATTTTGCTGTGGTTTTCTGTGAGGTGAAGTACTTCCCCAGATGGGCTGCTTTGATAGGGTGCTACCTCTCTCAAAATCTATTTGATGATTTAAAACCATATTATCAAATTTCTTTCGAAAGCTTCGACAATAATCATTTTCGAAATGATGGTAAATAAAAAAAGCTGTCTGACTCCCGCTCTCCCGGTTCCGTAAAAACGGAAGAAAAAAAATTGATCAGTTCGTTAGAACCGTTTCTGAAATACATGGAATATTTACATACCATACATAAAAAGTGCTCGGTTAAAGTATAAAGCCGTTAAGTGCGAGTCCGACTCGCAATCTGAGGGTTCCGTAAAAAACTACTTGCGCAAATTATTGTCGAAAAAAGGTTTTTTAGTGTTTTCAGATTTTTTACTTGTGCTACATGACATTGCTTCTTACCAAATTTCATGATTATAGGTCAACGGGAAGTACCCTATATGTCTTGATTCCCTTACGAATGTCAAAATATGGGCATAAACAGCCGTATCTTTTATTTGGTTAGAAGTTTACTTAGAAGTTTGATTTTTTCACTGCTCGAAGGGATTACAGACCTGAGTATTTGATATTAATTTCAGCTTGATAGCTCCACCCATTCCTGTGAAAAATGGCCTTGACAGACAGGCAGACAACAAAGTGATCCTATAAGGGTTCCGTTTTACCTTACGTTAGGTACGGAGCCCTAAAATATATAATTGTGAGATAAATAATAAGATGCAACAAGCATTTTTATCTATCTGACTATGTATAACTTTACGCTAAATTTCTCGCGGGGTAGACAGAGATAGTCTAGCGCCACATGACTCGACGCTTACACGCCTCACTCGCTTCTATAAAATTCATAGCTCTTTTCGTGCACGCTCGCCGATTTCTAGGGCTCCTGACATCACCTTCTAATAAAACACGGACCAATTTGGCCTTCCTCGCCTCCTACACTATCCTTGTAGTTTCGCGTCGTATATAATCTTTTATTTAGAACTTGTAAAACGTGTCTAAGGGCCCACGAGGACTTCGTGGCTAATATTTTCTTAATTTATATATATATTAATCTTTATTTTATTTTTATATATATATTTTATTAAAATATTAATTTTGTCTATGGCGATTCGTCTTTGTTAGCCAAACGTAGAGAGCAATAAAACTTCTTCCCGCGCTTTTTAAGAGTTACATTATATGTAACTAACAAGATTGTTTCTTTTTCAGATATGGGGTGATCTGCAAGAAGGCATCGAACAAGTGTACAAGAGACAGTATATGAGCAAAGAGAGATATATGGGATTGTACACGTATCCTTTTACTATATATATATATATGTATATACATACCCTATAGTGAGTAGAAGTTACTAAGTTTGAGCGAACCTTTTAGGGTCGGCAACGCATGAGTGACGCCCAAGGCGTTGCAAATGTCCATAGGCGACTGTGACTGTTTACCATCAGGCAGGCCGTATGCTTGATTGTCACTTTAGTGGTATAAAAAAAAACTAAGCGAATTCTCACATGAACTATGCAACTTAAGCACGATGGTAAATGAATCTGTTTTAATTAAACAAATATCACGAGTAAGTAGCTTATACATTACGACACGGAATAATATGTTTATAACATGCCTTTAAAGCGCATAAGCGATGTATGTCTGAAACAGAACCGGTTCATATAAACAGTGGTTCAGTAATTATTGGTATTTTAAGACTACTTAGCCTATACATTTTTGAATGTGAAAGTAGTCGGTAGAAAATTAAAAAATACCCCTCACCCAAAAAGCCTTAACAATTTAACAATATAGAAAAAAATACTTCCTAAATTTTTTATTTCATTTTTATTTAAGAGTGTGGTGAATATTCTGGCTGCATCATCTGCTTATCGTGTTGCCACCATTGCATTGTGTGTAGAATCAAATACTGATATAATTGTGATCAAAAACAAATCCAAACAGGATATATCTGGTATTATTTTTTCAAGAGTGTACTAGTGTCCTGGATATCCTGGTTGCAGCATCAGGCCAAGAATTCCATAATCTTGCATAGTATGTAGCATATATTTCAAATTTTAGGTCACACATACGTTTAAAAGCAAAGTAAATTCCCATTATGGGTCTAAGATCCCTACCGCAGCTAACAAAAGAGCAGATGACCTTACTGAAAACGGCGCTCATTTTAATAAAATCATGCCTAAGAACCACCGCTAGAAATCCCCTCCATTATGTCTTGGATGCCTCTTTGGAGAATGCTCTCCCACTCCTCAACAGAAGTTCATTGATAGTCGTTAGAGTTGGTATACGACTTCGGATCCAGTACATGCTCTATGGGGTTCCGGTCAGGACTCCGAGCTGGCCATGGTAATCGCTGAATATTGACGGCGTCCAAGTAATCGGTGACAACTCTCACGTGCACGTCACGTGCGTTGTCGTGCCTTAAAACAAAATTATCGCCAAAGAATGGCGCAACGCATAGTTACCAGAGTGAGACTTTGTACAAAAGTCGTCTGCGTGGGTACCTCTGTCTCACCTATTTCTACCGCCAAGCAGATATATTTATATAGCTGTGTTCCGGTTTGAAGGGTGAGATATGGCAGAGAAATTACTGAGTACTGTGACGAAACATCCTTAGGCCATAAGATTGGCAGCGCGCGAGTCTCACGTACCTGTGAGCGTTAATGCGGCCTCTGTCGAAGATAACCAACTCTTTACGGGCGTCATAACAAATGCCACACCGTACCATTATCTAGCCTCCCTCGTAGGCCACTGTTTCAACCAAGGCACACTTAGCAAACCTTTCACCGCGGCGTCTATACACACGCTGACGTCCATCAGGACCTCTCAAAGCGATTCTAGATTCGCCAGAGAAGATTACTCCCTTCTAATGTTCCGCAGTCCAATTTAAATATTCTCGAGCAAATCCAAGTGTGAGTTGCGGTGAGTTCTGCGACTCGAACTGGTCGCATTACTCCCAGACCCCTTTCTGCTAACCTTGTTTTTTTTTTTTTTTTTTTTTTTTATTAGTTCAGCATAGTGGCCCCTCTTTGCCTGATGGTAAGCGAAAGAGGAGCCCAAATCGCAACTGCAACTGACAGCATACTACATCCCGCATCCTGTCAGTTGACGCTGCCATGCTGACCCGCAAAATGCTTCTTCACGCTTCGTTTGAAGGATCCCATATTGTAGGAAGGAGGGAACACATGTGCAGGCAAGGCGTTCCACTTTTTGATGGTACGACAAAGATAGGAGTTGCCGAACTTTTTGGTACGCGAAGAGATATTCTCAACCGTGGAACTATGACATCGCAAGCCCGCACGTGTGGTTCTATGACGGAAGGGTGAGGGTGGGATAAGAGAAAACAGTTCTTCAGAGCACTCGCCATGGTAAAGGCGGTAAAATACGCTTAGAGAGCCTATGTCCCTACGGAGTTGAAGAGGTTCTAGGCTTTTGGTGACCTCTTCGTCGTCAATTATGCGGATAGCCCGTCGCTGTAACCTATCGAGAGCCTCAAGAAGATACTGTGCGGAGCCGTCCCAGAGATGCGAGCAATACTCCACGCAGGCCCGAACTTGTGTCTTATAAAGCAGACAAAGTTGGTCCGGCGTGAAGAACCGGCGCACCCTGTTCAGGACTCCGAGCTTTCTTGAGGCTGTTGAGATGAGGCTCTCGATGTAATAACGCTGGTTAAGGTCGTAATGAATACCCATACCCAGCATGTTCAGGCTATCACGCATACTGAGGGAAGCACCCTGAAGACTGGGAGTGGGAAGGAAGGGGGACATTTTTGTTGTAAACGCGCAAACCTGAGTTTTCTCGGCATTAAACTCAACCAGGTTATTGGAACCCCATTTACTAATGAGATCCAAAACCCGATTCAGTTCAACGACAAGACTCTCACGCCTCTCACCGATTTCTGTCCGACCAGCACCAGGCCGACCGAAATATCGCCCATGGACCGTACTGTCATCTGCATAGCAATGAATATTACCAAGTGGCAGCATGTCATTGATATGCAGAAGAAAGAGGGTGGGCGATAGAACGGAGCCCTGTGGGACACCGGCATTCACTGACATGAACCGCGAAGCGCATCCATCTGCAAGGACGCGGATTCTACGCTCATGCAGGAAGCCAGCAATCCAATTACAAAGCTGGAGGGGCAGACCGTATGCCGGAAGTTTGGAGAGAAGTGCTTTGTGCCAGACCCGATCAAACGCCTTGGCGATATCTAGGCTGACTGCCATGGATTCGCCATATTTATCGATTGCCTCCCCCCAGAGGTGCGTCACATACGCTAGAAGATCACCCGTTGATCGTTTCGGTCTAAAACCATACTGACGATCATTGATTATGGAGTGATCTTCTAGGTAACGGATCAATTGTTTGTTAAGGATCCGTTCCATGACTTTGCACAACACTGAAGTTACGGCAATGGGGCGGTAATTCGATGGGTCAGAACGGTCTCCCTTTTTGGGGACCGGCTGCACATTAGCCTCTCTCCAAGCATCCGGAACGGAACCGGTCGAGTACGAGAGGCGGAAGAGGCGCGTCAGCACCGGAGACAACTCCGCTGCACATTTTTTAAGAACAATCGCTGGGATACCGTCAGGACCACTGGCTTTTCGGACATCGAGTGACTGTAGTTCAAAACGCACATCGCGCTGCCTGATGTGGATATCAGGCATAGCGGATCCACTGGAGGGTATTGTTGGTGGTTGCGTGCTACAGTCATCGATCCGGGAGTTAGCCGCAAAGAGGCTGGCCATAAGATCGGCTTTCTCCTGCGGCTGATGAGCCAGTGAGCCATCAGGGCATCGCAGCGGTGGCAGCGAGGGCTGGCAGAAGTTGGCCTGCACGGCTTTGGCCAGTCGCCAGTAGCTACGCGATCCAGTAGGGTGCGCCACTAGTTCCGTGCCGACTCGTGTAACGCGCTGGGCGTCCGCTCTTATGTATGCTCTCTTGCAGATCTTGGTGGCAGTGTTGTAGGCTGATTTCAGTGAGTTAGTATTCGGATCTTTAAGGGCGCGACCCCTGATCCAAGCGCGATACGCCGCCTGTTTGTTACTAACAGCTTCAGCGCATTCGCGATTAAACCAAGGGCGTCTCCGGCTTTTGATGACGACATCGGAGTGGGGAATGTAGTATTCCATGCCAACGCCGATCTCATCAACAATGGCCGCAGCACTCGCCGTTAGATTCTTCTCACTGAAACAGCGCTGCCCCCATGGGACGGAAGCAAAGTAGTCGCGCATACCGTCCCAATCTGCTGACGAGTAGTGCCAGACACGCCGCCTAACCTCTGTGGGTTGTGGCGGAATCGCGCTCGGCACTGTGCTGGATACTAGGCAGTGGTCAGATGTGCCCAGGGGCGCCCCGACCTCAACCCGGTAGCCAGCAGGGTGGGTGGTCAGCAGTAGATCTAGCAGAGAGGGCTCCTGACCAGCAACATCAGGTATTCTGGTGGGTTGGTGCACCAGTTGCGTCAGGTTGTGCGAAAGAGCGAACGCGTGGGCGGACCTTCCTGCATGGTTAGTTGTGGAGGATCCCAACCAGGAGTCGTGGTGAGAGTTAAAGTCCCCCAAACATACCATCTCTGCAGTAGGATACCGCTCCTGCGCTACATCTGCCGCCCGACTCATGTACTCAAAGAGCCGAGTTGTCTCCGTGTCCCTAGTATGGGGTCGGTATAGGCACATGTAAATACGGCTCTGAAGGCCCAGGTTTACATGCACCCAGAGGACAGGAAAGGAGGAATCCTCTAGGCAGCGCAGACGGCGACAACATACATCCGAGCGGACAAACAAACAGACCCCGGCTTTCGCGAGGAAATTCTCCTCAAGCACATAACCGGGATACTGGAGGTAGGACGTGTCCGCTGGACGCTGAATCTGTGTCTCCGTCAGGAAGAGCATGGCGGGCCGTGCCGTCTCTAGGTGTTGGTGGACGGCATTAAGGTTAGAGTGGAGTCCGCGGATGTTAGCGAACTCAACCTTGAACAGGGTGGTGGGGGAGTGCACCGCTGTTAGACCATCTTTTCCTATTTGCGCTGTCATGAGTAATGTAAAGAACGGAAGCGTGAAGCGGGAGAGAATTGCCACGACATTGGGGAAGAAACGCGGTGGACTGTTTCTCCATTAGTTTGTCGACAAAGGAGCTGTGCTGATCCGTCGGACGGAAGGGCCCCCGAACCCCCCCGGAAGTAGTCGCCGGGTCCCCACCATCCGGTCACCAATCGGCACGACGATCTACCCCGAGATTATGCGCGGTATGAAAGGGCAGCCTCTCAAGGTGGTTAGTCTTGATTGGGCCCCTGTACTATACCGCGGGCGGCCAGCGGAACAACCGTTTCAACGGGTCTCCCTGGCCGACGGGTCAGCTCAGTCCTTCTGACAATGGATAGACAGAATCCACCACTGTTCCCGCAATATCGCGTCAACAATCCCCCGAGCACTGGTTATACACCAGCTGATCCCGAAACGCGACGTACTCATAGGTACGCCACTTCACGGGTGTTTCGCCGTGTGTACGGTGGTAGCCAACCAGGCGGGTATTTACCCTACCACCGGCTGAAATGCTGGAACGTTAGGAAATCCCATAGTCGCCTCTTACGACACCCAGGGGAAGAGAGGGGGCGGTGATTTTTAATATTCTTTCTCCGTCACCGCACGGATAATAGTTCTTAATGTTCTAAGTCTCACACTTATATTTCGTACTTCAAATAAGCGGTTATGAGCCTCAGAAGCCGTAGTGAACCGATTTCGAAGAACGTTAGAGACGGTGTAACGATCATCTCTCTCTGAGCTCTCCTCGAACTTCGTGCTTCCAACCGTTACCGGCATAGGTGACATTCGACATGATCTTTTTGAGGTCTTATAAATCTATGAACACCGGCTGCACGCACGAAATAGTGTCACGTTCCGCCTGAGCCGAGCGTGCAAGCGAGAGCGCGGAACAAGCGATAGAGAGGCACGATTGGCCTAAGCGTTCGGCTTGTGTGTGACGCATCTATCTCTCTTCCACCCATCGGCCGATGCGTCCGAGTAGAAGAGAGACATCGGCAGCACACAACCTACACGTGAACTGTTTTGTCAACTATTGAATGTTATCATATGACGTGTCACGTAAAATTATCGTCCGTAAACCGACTTTACAGACAACCAATTTTTTTTATATACTACGTCGGGAGGCATACAAGCATACGGCCCACCTGATGTAAAGCGGTTACTGTAGCCTATAAACGCTTGCAACACATTAAGTATCACTCGCGCGATGCCTCCTCTGCTGCTGCTAACACAGCAATTCCTTAGGAGCTTACTGGTGACCTCACTCACACGCGGTAACACAATAACCCTCTAGGGAGTTATTTGTCTTCGCTTTTCTGTGAGGTGCAGGTACTTCCCCAGACGGGCTGCTTTGATGCGCCCAACCTCTCTTGAAAACACCCAGACCAAGACAAAAAAGACATGTTCATGCACACAAATGTTTGTCCGGTGTGGGAATCGAATCCACTAGCGATAGTGTCAAAGTAATGTAACAATGCGTTTCGCCACCGAGCTCGTCAAAATCTTAGTCTTATCCTACCTACCTGGTTGAAGACGCTATTGAAGTCATTGAGCATAGCGCTAGGGTCCTCCGATATGGCCATGAGAACCTCGCATGAAACAAAAACATATAAGATATTATTTTCGCCATTCCACTAAACCTGTTTTGAAGATTTGTTTTGAGCAATATTTGCTTTGGAAAATAGCAACACAGTTTTTTTTTTATTTCAACCTCCATGATGCAATCAATCCTATTTATCATTTAGACACGGATTGTTTTTCTTATTTTTGAATGGGTTAAACCTGATGTGTCGCCTGACACCTACTTCATTGCATTTCGACATGTATATAATACGAGGGTCATTTGAAAAGTTCTTAGCCTAACATACTTAATGAAACCACACGATTTTGAGTTTATTTTTATTTTTCAACATACTCTCCTCCGAGCTCAAAACACTTTTTCCATCGACCCGGTAAGGCTCGATACCCGTTTTAAATTAAAAAAATCTTTGTCTGACTCCTCAAAATAAGCGTCTATGGCGGCTATGACCTCTTCATTTGTAAAAAAATGTTTACCACCTAAAAAATGTTCCAGCTTTGGGAACAGATAAAAGTCGGACGGTGCTAAATCCGGTGAATATGGGGGATGAGGTAACAATTCGAAGCCACATTGATGGATTTCTGGCCTGGTTTGCACAGAGGTGTGAAAGCGCGCATTGTCCTGATGAAACAAGACTTTTCTTCTCAATAAACCTGGACGTTTTTCTTTGATTTCTTCTCTCAAACGACGCAACAGGTTGCAATAGTAATCGGAGTTTATTGTTTCACCCTTTTTTAAATAATCCACGAGAATTATACCCTTTGCATCCCAAAAAGCGGATGCCATGACTTTGCCCGCGAATAAAACCACCTTTGCCTTCTTTAGGGTGGGCGATCCTGCTCTTTTCCATTGTTTCGACTGTTCTTTTGTCTCGGGTGTATTGTGATGAACCCAGGTTTCATCCATGGTTATAAATCTTTCAACAAATTCTATTGGGTCAGCTTCATATAACTCTAAACAGTCGCGAGAAGTTGTGAGTCGGTTGCGTTTTTGTTCCACTGAAAGCAGTCGCGGTACCCACCGCGCAGACACCTTAGAGAATCCAAGTTCAGTAGTAATTATATGATGTGTTCGCTCAAAAGAGATGCCTACAGTCTTAGCTATCTCCTCGACAGTCAATCTTCGATCAGATAAAATTAAATCACAGATTTTTTCTTTCTTTTGATCAGTGGAAGCAGTCGAAGTCGGGGCTCATCTTGAATCGCCTCACGACCACGTTTAAACTCTGCCACCCAGTTTTCAACAGTCGCATACGAAGGAGCGGACTCACCCAAAGTAGCAAACATGTCTTCATGTATAGCTTTTGAAGTTAAACCTTTCAAATTCAGGTAATTTATCACTGCACGATGTTCAATTTTATCCATTTTCAAAAATAGCTAACGGTATCACGTGTAAACGAACAATGAGTTACTGTGAATAAACTAAACTGTGCATACTTATTGCTAAATAATGTAACTACAAAATGAGGGTAGTTATAAAAAAAACCAATGACTTTAACCATGTTAGGCTAAGAACTTCTCAAATGACCCTCGTAATTGTAGATACATAAACGTTTATTCAACGTTCAAAAACAAATTTACTGCCATCTCCTTTTCAAATTCCAGATTATGTTCTAAAAGAATCAAGTAAATTTTGACGAGCTCGGTGGCGCAGTGGCGAAACGCGCTGTTCCGCTATTTTGACACCAACGCTCGTGGTTTCGATTACCGCACACGACAAACATATGTGTGCTTGTCTTGGTCTGGATGTTTTTAGGAGAGGCGAAGAGCATCTCACCTCTCTCTCTCATCTCACAGAAACCCGCAGCCAAATAACAACACCCTAGAGGCTTATTGTGTACCTGCGTGTGAGTGAGGCCACTAGTAAGCTCCCAAGGAGTTGCTGTGTTATTAGCAGAGGAGGCATCGCGCGAGTGATACTTAATATATCGCAAGCGTTAATAGGCTACGGTACCCACTTTACATTAGGTGGACCGTATGCTTGTATGCCTCCCGACGTAGTATAAAAAAAAATTCTTGGAACCACCGCTAGAAAAGTTCATCCAAAACGGTTCACCCGCTTAAGAGCAACGGTGCCGTAGACAGACAGAGAGATACACACCACACACATAGTGGTCAGACTTATAACATCCCTCTTTTTCTCTCCGGGCTTACATTCCGCATTCCGAACTTGCATTCCACGCAAAAAGTATCGTTAATTTACTCTAAAATACTTGGTGTGCGTCCGCTATGATTAGTTTATGCGAACTAGCACCGGCCGGCACCCATTTGCTACGTTGGTAGATGCGTCATGCCTTCGCTGCCATGGCTGCTCCGGTCGTTTCTGCCTCGGCTGCTGCGGTCGTCTCTACGAATGTCCACCATCTGGAACATGAACCGCGTGCATCCGCCACCGTTTCTGCTGGGCTGCTCCGGTTGTCTCTGCGACACGTGTTTCGCCTCTCCAAGAGATATCCTCAGACATTGTATATGTTAGTCGTTAGAATAACATGCTACGAATTACAATCATATTTTTTTTTCAACACAAAACAAGGACTAATCCACACCGAGCGTGCGTTAGTCATTCTTCTGAGGAGGGCACCTTTCGGGACCCCTTGGGAGGGAGGTGGCGAACTCTCATGAGTACCCTTTCGGTCTACGAACGAGTTATGTCAGACTTTTACTGACTAAACACCACCTAGGGACTGCCTTTAGCCGGGAAGACTTTAATGGCTTCATCGGAAGCGAATGCCCCAAGGGAAGCGGGGCGACGCAAAACAATCTATTGCAATGGAGTCCCTTATATAGATTTGGAGTAAGGGGCGGAAGGGATGAGAGATGGGAATTTAGTACAGGGAAGTTGCTTACGTCAGTCTGTTTGTTCATAAGAGAATTTTTGTATATGTTATGTTTAATAATTTCTAATTGTTCCCTAATATTTAATAATTGGACTTAAAAAGAAGAAAAAAAAAACAATAAATAACACCTTTCTTATAAAATAACACCTTTCTTGCAAAATAACACCTGAATCTATTAACTAACATCTCCTTAATTTTGTAAACTACCCACCAATATAACCTGAACGGCGCACAGTCACGTTTACAACTACTGCACGTCGGTCCACCACCAGAGTTCGAGCTCCTCCTCCACTGGTCGCACCACCAACAACAGCAACGGCGGCAGGAACAACTACGGAGCGAAGAAGCAGGTGTGTATCCACAGTACTTGATTTGTATTGCCATTTTGTAGATTTATTTTCTGCCATTTTTTTTTTTATACTACATCGGGAGGCATACAAGTATACGGCCCAGCTGATGTAAACCGGGTACCGTAGCCTATTAACGCTTGCAATATATTAATTATCACTCGCGCGATGCCTCCTCTGCTACCAACTATCTAGGAAGTTGTTATTTGAGAAGCTTCATTAATACATATTACCTACATAAATTTAGTCTTTCACCCACGTCTTTCTTTCGCGCATCAGTGTCACCATTACCGGCATCATAAATACCGACAACCCCGGTGGTCCAGTGGTTAGCAATGGTTCCTTTATCACCAATGGTTGTGGGTTCGATTCCCATGCAAGACAAATATATGTGTGCATGAACATGTCTGTATGTATTGTATCATATAGGTATGTTTGCAAGATGAAAGAATGACGAAACAGATACACAATGCGAAAGCAGTAGGATATGGGAGCCGAGGAAGACTAAGACTCACCTACCATGACCAAATTGGTTGTGTTTTATCAGGAGAGGTGTCCTAGGGACCGGCGGACGTGCATGAAAAGAGCTATGAATGGTATCGAAGCGAGCGAGGTGCTTGACGAGCTCGGTGGTGAAACGGGCTGTTACGTTAGTTTGACACCAATGCCCGCGGGTTCGATTCCCACACCGGACATACATTTGTGTGCAGGATCATGTCTGTCTTGGTCTGGGTATTTTTAAGAAAAGTAGGGCGCGTCATTGCAGGCCATCTGGTGAAGTACCTCCACCGAAATCCAACCAAATCACTCGACCATCGGGTTCGTAAAATGTACAAGAAATGGTGAATTTAACGTGAATATGCGAGTGAACTTGGCGAGTAAATTAGCAGATAATACTACCGCGTAATATACCTTTATCTTTCTTATCAACGTTACTCAAGTGCAACAGCTGATAATAAATATTCAAAACATAGCCTGCCCAATCACTACATCAAAGTTAAAGCTATTTTTTTTTTACAACATCGGGAGGCATACAAGCATACGGCCCACTTGATGTAAAGCGGGTACCGTGCCCTATGAACACAGGGCACGATGCCACCTCTTCTGCTAACACAGCAACTCCTTAGGAGCGTACTGTCGACCTCACTCACTCGCAGGAACACAACAATCCTTCAGGGAGTTTGGTTATTTGACTGCGTTTTAGTGTGTGGTGGAGCTACTTCCCCAGACGAACTGTTTTTATGCGCCCTACCTCTCTTTTGGATTATATTACTAATCTCTATAACCCAGTGAATTGAGAGCTAGCCTGTGAATCAACTGGTTCAAATCCTTCTGTAGGCTTTTTACTACTTTGCTTAACGTTACAGTCCCTTGTGGGGCAGGCAGAGAGAACCAAGCGCCACATGACGCGGTCTTTACACACGTCACTCGCTTCTTTAACATTCAGAGCTCTTTTCATACATGCCCGCCGGTGCTCCTGATATAAATGTTCTGATAAAACATGATCAATTTGATCACGGTAGGTTAGTCTCAGGTCTTCCTCGGCTCCCTACATCCTTCCACTTTCGCATTGTATATATGTTTCGTCATTCTTTCATCCTGCATTCCTTTCTACGTGTCCGAATTGAAGGAGCATGCCTTTCCTTAACACCGACAACCCTTCCAGACGCCACAAATTTTGCGCGATACTCGCATCTCGACCGCATTTGTTCTACTTTCGTGCTCTCTCTGCCGTAACTGGCTTTCACTTCCAAAGATTATGATTTGGGTAATTGTTTTTTTTTCTTTCTTCCAGAGCGGTCAAGTCCAGGGTGGAGCTCAGCTCGTCGGCCTCGAGTTGTACAAGAGGTTGAGGGAGTTCCTCCGGATTTACCTCATCAATTTGCTGCAGGTACTACGCCGTCAATGTACCGCGAACCTATAATGTTTTTATAGTTATAGCTACGTCGTACACGCTCTAGAATGGCAATACGAATGTAAGGTAATTGCCCAACTCGCATTCAGTTGGCCACGCTGTCGCGTCGCGTCTATACGTACTTCGCCACAAAGCATAAATGTCTTAGGATATATATTCATCTCTTTCTAACGACTATGTATATATATATCATTTCATCTTTTTTTAGAGCAATGTGTCATAATAAATATCTGTACGTAGATATAGTATGTACTACTTGCGCCATTTATAATACAATACTGTTGGTGTTTAACGTGTCTACCTTTTGATACCTCGTTGCCACGAACAGCCTATTGAATTAATGCTTGCAACACCATTGGCGTGTTGCCGAGTCCGTAAAATCATACCTGTCCTGAAAATAGTAAACAAATTTAAAAAAAATCGGTTGACAGAGGAGAAAAATTTCAGTAACATTTCCTTATCTCTCCCTTTCTCTCTTGCTCTGCTATATTTATTGTATGTTTATATAAATTGTTTTGTTTTACAGAATGGGGCTGATCTCATGGGCGAAGACGTGCTAGCATTCTATACGAAGCAGTGGGAGGAATATCAGTTCTCCTCTCGTGTGCTGAACGGTGTCTGCGCTTACCTCAATAGGCATTGGGTTAAGCGTGAGTGCGAGGAAGGACGCAAGGTGAGCAATTTTAAATCTTAACGTAAGCGGTATAAGACTGCATTTTCGGAGTATATCGGTCCTGCTATGGTACCGTATCATGGGGTTTTAAGTATTACTGTCAGCGATATTAGACTACATTTTGAGAATATGGACTGGCACTACAGCACTGTGGTACCGTAGGGCAGGATTTTAAGTCTTAAAGTCAGCGGGTATAAAGCCTTTTTTGAGTGTGGCCTGCCTGATGGTAAATAGTCACCGTAGCGTATGGACACTTGCAAAACACCAGGGGTGTCACCCATGCGTTGCCGACCCTCTAAGAACCTCTTCACGCATTTCTTGAAGAATTCCATGCTGTAGTCCCTTGGAAAAACCTCGGCTGGGTGCTCATTCCACAGCTTGAGAGTTCTCGGAAGAAAACTTCTCTGGAACCGCACAGTACGCGACCATTGCGGTTCCAGTGTGCGAGGGTGAACTCCCCGCCGTCGGCGAGCGGTGCGGTTGTAAAAAGAAGCTGTCGGCATCATATTGAACAATTCTTCAGAACACAACCCGTTGTACAATCGGTAGAACATAGTTACATGAACATCATTTATTTGTATGTTCCAGGGCATCTATGAGATCTACCAGCTGGCGCTGGTGACATGGAGAGACAATCTCTTCCAGCGGCTGAACAAGCAGGTATTGTATCCATTTTCTCTTATAGTTATCATGTTACAAGGCGGTGCTCGATGGCGTCGTTGCGCGTGTCATTCTAACCGAACACGCAGGTTAACCAACGTTGACCGCAGCCTGTCTATGGATGGATCTATCTATCTCGAGTTTCTCCGTTCTTCGGAGGGCACGTTAAGCCGTCGGTCCCGGCTGTTGTCGATAGATGACAGTCGTTGAGCTAAGTCAGTGGCCCTCGGGCGGCTTGAAAACACTGGCCTCCGCCATCCGCATTTGAACACCGTGGTGGAGTATGCTCTGAACTCCTTTGGTTGAAGGGAGACCCGTATCCCTGCAGTGGGATGAGTAAGGGTTGATGTGTTGATCTTGCAACTCAGAGCTCTTGTTCTTTTTTATGCTCACTTCTTTAAATTTAACAAATATTAATAATATGTTTAATATATATAGGTATAAATATATTATGCAATAGAAAGATGATTTTATATAAAACATGAAAGTAAAAGGATGTAGGAGCCGAGGAAGGCCAAGAATATAATTTATACAACTAGATTGGCAAACAAGCATGCGGCCCGCATCAGATGGTAAGCGATCACCGCAGCCTATTAACGGGAAGTTACTCGCGCGCTGCCAATGCTGTGACTTAAGGCTGTTTCGTCACAGTACCCAGTAATTTCTCTGCCATATTCTACCACCTATTTCTACCGCCAAGCAGCTATATATAAATATATCTGCTTGGCGGTAGAAATAGGTGAGACAGAGGTACCCACGCAGACGACTTTTGTACAAAGTCTCCCTCCGGTAAAGACTTACATACCATGACCAAATTGATCGTGTTCTATCAGAATGTGATGTTAGGAGCCTTAGAGACCGGCGAGCGTGCATAAGATGAACAATGAATGTAAAGAAGCGAGATGTTGTGCAAGGATCGATCCCGTAGCGCTCGATCCTCTCTGCCTACCCCGCAAGGGATTTAGCGTGAAGTTATAGATAGATAATTTTAAACCATTATTGTTTGAATATAATTTTGTCTATGTCTCTAGATGTCCAAAATACCACACTTTCGCGTGTTTCCCTAAACGCGTACAATAAAGTAACACGCTGCTGCATGTTGCGTTCCAAGTATTCACTCGTCTCAAATTCATGTTTATGGGCGTGGAGAAGTGACTTGACATATTCCCGAAGAAAATAATCTGATGGAGTTAGCTCATTATTAACAGAAATCAAGGTAACAGACGTCAAGGTGCGCATATCAGCGGTTTGCCCAAGTGGCATGAGTTAGCTGGCTTTTTTATATGTACAACGTTGGGAGTCATACAAGCATACGGCCCACCTGATGTAAAGCGGTTACCGTAGCCTTTGAACGCCTGCAATACCTGACTTACTTGCGGAAAAAGAAACAACCAACGTTATGATTGTTTGCTGGCTGCGATTTTCTGCGAGGTGGAGGTACTTCGCCAGACGTGCTTTGGTGACCAGACTTTGGTGCGCCCTATCTCTCTTAAAAATACCCAGACCAAGACAAACATATATTTTCATACACGTTTTTTTTATACCACTAAGGTGGCAAAGAACGGTACGTCCCGCCTGATGGTAAGCAATTACCGCAGCCTATGGACATTTGCAGCACCAGAGGTGTTACTCATACGTTGCCGACCCTGCCGACATATTTGAACGGATGGAACCCACGAGCGTTGGTAGTCAAACTAACGTTACTAACCACTGCGCCACCGAGCTTGTCTATACCTGTCTGTGTGTCTGAAATAATAATAAATATTCATACAAATTAATAGCAAAAATTAGTTAATTACAGACAGACATACTGCACAATAAGGTTCGCGAATAAAACCATTATTTTGAAACAAAAAAAAATATATCTATTTGCAAGCGTTGCTAATGTTGCTATAGCACGTCTATTCATAATGAAATGGCAGACCAACCAAACTAACCACGAAACTCATGCCAGCTGTCAAATCGGTTTTCAGACAAAACAGTGTTACCAACTCTTTATATTAATTGTCATTATAAAATAATACTATTTTTTCAGGTCACCAATGCTGTACTCAAATTGATAGAGCGCGAACGCAATGGGGAGACAATCAATACCAGACTCGTCTCCGGGGTAAGATTTTTTTTAGTATACACCACTAAGATGGCAAACAAGCAAACGACGTGCCTGATGATAAGCGGTTACCGTATCCAATAAACATTTACAACACCAGGCGCGTCACACTTGCGTTGCCGACTTCTTCATGCTTTTCTTGAGAAACATTGCTGCTTGCTGCAGACCCTTTGGAAAACCAAAACCTCGGCTGGGAGTTCATTAGTAGAATGAACTCTCAGCCGAGTAGACTTGAGAATTCTCGGAAATAAACTTTTCTAGGACCGCACAATACGTAACCCTTGCGGTTCCAGCGTGAGATCATGATTTTACCTAGATTTTTTAGTTTTTTGTTATTTTTTTGGATTAAGAGGCACGCTCTGTTTTTCATGCAATGTGATAAGGAAGGCAAGCCTGCATGAAAAGAGCCATGAATATTAAAGGAGGGTGTAAGTACCGCGTCTTGTGGCGCTCGATTCTCCGCCAACGCCGCAAGAGACTTATGGGGGTATACATTGACTCGTAAGCAATATTCGAAACGGATTCGAAAAGATTTCGCTCAGATTCCATACATTGTGACAGATGCTTTTTTGATTCGAATATAGTGTGAAGCTATAGATGATAGATAGATGTATAATTTTTTGGAGACCAATAACACAATAACAATGGTGTTAACACTTTTTAGGACTAAAACTACTGGATTTATACCAAAATAACCAAGCTTAATTCGACCTGACGAAAAACTTCAAGAAATTTGATGAAGATAAATTGTATATTGTGTAGGTCTTTCGTTGGCCAGCGTTTTCACTTTATGGAACATGTACATTAATCTGTGCTTTAAGAGTGCATTCGATTTTTTAATGAAAAAGAAATAGTAATTTTATTCTAATGACACAATTAATTCAATTGAGTTTTGGTGAGTTTATTAACAACTTTTATAAGGGAGTACAAAAAGTTCAGTTTTTTATTGAACGAAGTCTAAATGTAAATACTTCGGCCATTTTATTACTTTACATCATATATGTGTTGAGAGGATAGATTCGTTGTAAAAACATTTTTACATGCGCGGTACAGGAATTACTCGAATCATTAAAGCCTGCGGCCTATAGCAGCTTTTTCGTAATACCCTGTTTAACGCCCTCAATGCACAATGTGACTGTTATTTCTCTGTGTTCAGGTAATCAACTGCTACGTAGCCTTGGGCCTGAACGAGGAAGACCCCAGCGCCCGCGGGCAGAATCTAGCTGTCTACAAGGACACCTTCGAGGCTGTATTCTTGGAGGACACCGAGAGGTTCTACACGAGGGAGAGTACGGACTTCCTCAGAAACAACCCGGTCACGGAGTACATGATCAAGGTAACCTTTTTTTTGTTAATGTAGCCTATCAACACTTGCTATACAGAAAGCGTCGCTCACGCAAAACCACCCCTTGCTGCTAACACTGCAATTCCTCCCACACTCAGCATTGAAGATTTAAAATGTACCAGTTAATATTTGGAAGAGATTAAGGGAATATGCAATTTGATCTAACCTGCTTTGTGTGCTTCCGCCACCAAGAATTGCATGTAAATTTGACTTTGGCAAAATAACGCCTGAATCTATTAACGGGAATAGTTAAGTACTAGACAACGGATACTTATTTTTTTCTGTTCTGTTCTGACATGTTCGTATTGGTCTGAGTATAAAAAATATCATCAAATCTACTGTTACTCATCCCACTGCAGGGATACGCGTCTCCCTTCAAACGAAAGGGTTTAGAGCATACTCCACCACGCTGCTCAAAGGCGGATTGGCGGAGGCCGGTGAATTTCAAGCCGCCCGAGGGCTACGCTACGAAGGCAACTCCTTAGTAGACTGATGTAAAGCGGTTACCGTAGGCCTATTAGCGTTTACAATGCAATAAGTATCACTCGCGCACATCGACACAGCAACCCCTTAAGTGTGTACTGGTGATCTCACTCGCACTCAAGAACACAACAACCCTCCAGAAAGTTGTTGTTTGTTTGATGTGCCATACCTCTCTTTAAAGACACCCAGACCAAAATAAACAGACATGTTCATTCACACAAATGTTTGTCATGTGTGAGAATAGAACCCACGTTGGTGTCAAAGTAGCGTTCCTAACCGCTACGTCAACGAGCTCGTCAAATTTGACAGCGGCTTCCTGTGTAACTGAGATACTTATCCAGTCGGACTGCTTTGATGCTCCATACCTCTTTTCGAAACTCAGATTTGGACTGAAAAAAATCATCATTTCTTATGGTTATAAACTGTTTATGTATCCAGGCGGAACAGCGGCTGCAGGAGGAGCAGCGCCGAGTCCAAGTGTACCTTCACGAGACGACCATGGACCGGCTCGCCAAGACCTGCGACAGGATGCTCATTGAGAAGCACCTGGAGATATTTCACGCGGAGTTCCAGGTGAGTTCCATTATCACTCGCGCGATGCTACATATGTTGCTAATACAGCGTCTCCTTAGGAACTTAATGACGACCTCAGTCACACGCAGGAACACAACCCACTAGGGAGTTGTAATTTGGCTGCGGTTTTCTGTGAGGTGAAGGTACTTCCACAGACGGGATACTTTGATGAGCCCTACCTCTCTTAAAAACACTCGGAATAATACAAACAGATATGTTCATGCTCACAAATGATTGTCCTGTGTGGGAATCGAACCGACGGGCGTCGGTGTCAAAGTCGCATTGTTAACCGCTGCGCCGCTGAGTTCGTCAAATTCTACAAAATGTCGTGTATATTTAAAGTTATCGGTCGTAACTTTATGTATACAAAACATATTGTCGAATCATCAATATTGTCGTATCACATACCTACCACACTTCTTAAGTTAAAGGTACTCATTAAAGTACTTAAGCTAGATACACACTACAGTATTTATGGTTTTGTTCCAGAACGTTCTATTTACGAAACCAATTTTTAAAATTTTTTGAAGTAAAACTACGCACGCTTGACTTGGGGAGTAAGCTGGTGAATGCGTGACGAGAGCGTTACGAAAAGTGTGATTGGGCGAGACGAACGGAAGATGAGTAGGAGATATAAGTTAGTGAAGATAGAATGAGAGAGAGATACGTTTCGTATATTAGTGTAGAGGCAAGAGAGGTGCGAGCACGCATTTTCTTTCTCTCATAGTGAGTTAAGTTTCGTATATCTAAGACACAGTGCAGACCTATTGTCTGTATCACACTATGGAGTTAAAGGAGTTTTACTTTAGTCGTATGATCTAAAGCACACTCGTTTGATTCTACAGAAACTTCTAGACGGCGAGAAGAACGCTGACCTGGGCCGTATGTACAGCCTGGTGGCCCGCATTCCAGACGGACTCTGCGAACTGCGAAGACTGCTCGAGCAGCACATCCACGTACAAGGGCTCCAGGCTATTGACAAGTGTGGTGAATGCGCACATACGGTTAGTAGACATTTGGCATAAAATAAAGTCTGTTTACGGACGATATTTTTATGTATGTTTTTTGTCATTAGACAATTGTCATTGAATAACCATTGAGTTTAAGTCTTTTTTTTTTTTAATTATCCAGATATTTTCATCCCGGATTCCAATAAAATTGCGACTCTGGCATGATGTTACAGGACCCTAAGGTGTACGTTTCGACGATCCTCGAAGTGCACAAGAAGTACAACGCGCTCGTGCTGATCGCGTTCAACAACGACTCCGGCTTCGTCGCCGCTTTAGATAAGGCGTGTGGGAGATTCATCAACAGTAAGTCATGATGTCAATACTGCGTTATTCAAAATTCGCACACGCACTGGAACCCATTGGGTCGTATTTTGATGAGCTCGTTGGTGATCGTGTGCATGAACATGTCTGTTCGTCTTGGTCTGGTTGTTTTTATGAGAGGTAGGGCGCATCAAATCAGTCCGTTTGGGACTTCCCACAGAACTTACTTGAGGTACTTAGGTAGGTAGACTTGGGTTCGATTCCCACATAAGACAAACATTTGTGTGCATGAACATGTCTGTTTGTCTTGGTCTGGTTGTTTTTATGAGAGGTAGGGCGCATCAAATCAGTCCGTTTGGGACTTCCCACAGAACTTACTTGAGGTACTTAGGTAGGTAGACTTGGGTTCGATTCCCACATAGGACAAACATTTGTGTGCATGAACATGTCTGTTTGTCTTGGTCTAGTTGTTTTTATGAGAGGTAGAGCGCATCAAATCAGTCCGTTTGGGACTTCCCACAGAACTTACTTGAGGTACTTAGGTAGGTAGACTTGGGTTCGATTCCCACACAGGACAAACATTTGTGTGCATGAACAGTCTGTTTGTCTTGGTCTGGTCGTTTTTATGAGAGGTAGAGCGCATCAAATCAGTCCGTTTGGGACTTCCCACAGAACTTACTTGTGGTACTTAGGTAGACTTGGGTTCGATTCCCACACAGGACAAACATTTGTGTGCATCAACATGTCTTGTTTGTCTTGGTCTCGGTGTTTTTAAGAGGGGTGGAGTGCATCAAATCAGTCCGTTTGAGACTTCCCACAGAACTTACTTGAGGTACTTGAGGAGCTCAGGATCTAGGCGAGTGGTTCTCTAGAGCGGAGGATGCCTCTGTCCAGCAGTTGACTAATATTTACAAGAGGGAGACTTTGTACCAAAGTCGTCTGCATGGGTACCTCTGTCTCTCCTATTTCTACCGCCAAGCAGCTATATTAATATAGCTGTGTTCCGGTTTGAAGGGTGAGATATGGCAGAGAAATTACTGGGTACTGTGACGAAACAGTCACACAGGATTGGCAGCGTGCGAGTAACATTCCCGCGGTGTTGAGGGCGTCAATAGGCTGCGGTGACCGCTTACCATCTGATGCGGGCCGCATGCGTGTTTGCCAATCTAGTTGTATAAAAAAAAGAGGTACTGACCTCAAAGAAAACCGCAACCAAATAACAAGAACCGGGTATACCACTAACTGGTCAATCACCAGGCAGTACCGGCTACACTTATTTGCAGTGTTACACTTGAGAACCGTGTCGAAATGATTATGTAAGAGAGTAAGTAGATCGGAAAAAGTGTCGGTGTTAAGGTGAGAGGCACGCGCCGTTGGTTCGGAAATGTACAAATAATGCGGTAGGAAAGTTGGCGTATGCATTTACTAACAACATGATGCTGAGAAGGCATCGTGCTAGCAGCCATTGGCAGACGAGCTCGGTGGCGCAGTGCTGAAACGCGATGTTACGCTACTTTGACACCAACGCTCGTGGGTTCGATTCCCACATAGGACAAACATTTGTGTGCACGAACATGTCTCTTTGTCTTGGTCAGGGTATTTTCTATGTATAATAAGTATGTATTTACAAAAAAAAATGTATGTTTATCAGTTGACTAGTACTCATAACACAAGCTTCGCTTACTGTGGGGCTAGGTGGCGCTGTGTAATTTGTCCGACAATATTTATTTTATTTATTGTGGAATACATATTTTTATTTCCCTTTTTATGGTGTGTATTGTCATTCATGAAATTTTTCATCATTTCCTTTTTTCCTTTTTTAAAGAGTGACGAAACAGTTATACAACGCGAAAGTGGAGGGACGTAGCAGATGAAGGCCAAGACCTCACATCACGACCGAAAGTCATTAAGTCAGTTAGGGTTTAATGCCACCGGCTTCAGGCCGCCGGGCCTCGAGCTGGATACTCATTGCTAGAGTAGTCTTCGGTAGCTTTCCGCTACCGAGGAATTTTTTTTTATACAACGTCGGGAGGCATACAAGCATATGGCCCACTTGATGTAAAGCGGCTGTCGTACCTTTGAACGCTTGCAATACATTAAGTATCACTCACGCTAACACAGCAGCTCCTTACGAGTTTACTGGTGACCTCATTCACATGTAGGTACACAACAACATTTCAGGGAGTTGTTATTTGGCTGCGGTTTTTCTGTCAGGCAGAGGTACTTCCCAGGACGGACTGCTTTGATGCGGCCTACCTCAAAAAACGTAATTAGTGCGGTTATGAAAGCAATGTAGATTAAAGAGGTTCGTGTCTGACTGACTAAGTGAAAGACAGACAATTCCGCAAAAACTTATACAAGTTTTGTGTGGTAAGACATTTAGACGGATAGACGAACAAACAACAAGCAGAACATACGCAAGACCGACTGTAGACTGTATTCAGGTCAATTAATCCGAGGAATAATCCATCAGAATACAGTCTCCTACCAAAAGTAACCATGTGACCATTTGGGATCTCCATGGCACCACACTACCAAATACCGCACCTATGTCTCCACATAGGTCTGAAAAAAAGTAGAGCGCAACAAAGTAGACCGTCTGAGGAAGTACTTCCACCTCACAGAAAACCGCAGCCAATTAATAACCACCTGGAGGATTATTGTGGTCCTGCGAGTGAGTGAGGTCGTCAGTAAGCTCCTAAGGAGTAACTGTGTTAGCAACCGAGATGTCATCGTGCGAGTACTTAATGTGTTCCAAGCGTTCATAGGCTATGGTAACCGCTTTATATCAGGCGGGCCATATGCTGTGTCTCTCGGCGTTGTATAAAAAAATTGGTTGTCTGTAAAGCCGGTTTACGGACGATAATTTTACGTGATAACGTCATAAGAAAACATTCAACAGTTGACAAAACAGCTCACGTGTAGGTTGTGTGCTGCCGCTGTCTCTCTTCTACTTGAACGCATCGGCCGATGGAGTGGAATAGAGATAGATGCGTCACAAGCCGAACGCTTAGGCCGATCGTGCCTCTCTATCGCTTGATTCGCGCTCTCGCTTGCACGCTCGGCTCAGGCGGAACGTGACAATGAGTCATGCTTTTTCGTGCGTGCAGCCGGCGTTCATCGATTTATAAGACGTTATCACGTCAAGAATCCAATAACATTCCAGGCCGATAAGACACACGGCGTAACTAACCACAATTTGGGATGCATTTAGGCGGATAAATCCGAAAATTAATCACTTCTGAAAGTGTGTCACAAACGGAACCCTGTGGCATTAGGAAAATGGAACCCCCACGCCAAATACGCACAGTGCCGGATTCCCACTTGGCACAAAGGGCGAGTACAAAACAGACAATGACGACGCTAAAAGCCTTATAACGTAAACGTTTAATACATCTATCAGGTAATGCGGTGACGAAAGCGGCGAACTCCTCGTCGAAGAGCCCCGAACTGCTTGCCAAGTACTGCGATTTGCTGCTGAAGAAATCCAGCAAGAATCCAGAGGAGGCGGAGCTTGAAGACACGCTCAACCAAGTCGTGAGTACAGAATATCATTCAGTGAGGAATATCCATCGAAGAGCTATGCTCCCGTGACGTTTCTCTAGAAGTCAGAAAACAGTTCATTTGATAGTTTTGTATTTTCTATCCGCTTGCAATGAATAGAACCACCATCTTCCGGTTTAACAATGTCGTCATTGCTTTTCTGTCTAAATTTCGGCGAGCTCGGTGGCGCCGTGGTTAATAACGCGACTTTGACACCAACGCTCGTGGGATCAATTCCCACACTGGACAAACATTTGTGTGCATGAACATGTGTATTTGTCTTTCGCTGGGTGTTTTTAAGAGAGGTGGGGCCCATCAAAGCAGCCCGTCTGGTGAAGTACTTCCACCTCACAGAAATCTGCAGCCAAATAACAATTCCCTGGAGGATTGTTGTGTTCCTGTGAGAGAGTGAAGTCACCAGTAAGCTCCTAAGAAGTTGTTGTGTTAGCAGCGGATATGGCATCGCGCTAGTGATACTTAATGTATTACCATCGTTCATAGAGCGTAACCACTTTACATCAGATGGACCGTAAACTTGAATTCCTCCAGACGTTGTATAAAAAAATATATATGTAGTTTCCATATGAAACCAGTTGAGAATGCGCAAAGCTTGCATTGCCAGAGGAACACCTGGCTCGTCAATTATATAACAATTCAATTTGTTTTTTTAATTTGTCGGCAATTTGACCATGTTCCTTAAGAGATAGCAACGGTGTTCCTGAACATTCCTATCTACTTTTTTATGCTGAATCGGAATCTGAACCCAAAATCCGAATATTCAAAAAAAAAAAGCGACAGACAAACACACAGACAAACGCACAGACAAACATATAGATTTCATATAGGAACAGTGTTCCTGAAAATATTAAATTTCATTCATGTATTCATTGTGACTGCGAATTACGTGCTTTGTTTAATTAACAGATGGGTTAAAATCGTATGACTGTAGTTCATTCGTGCCGTGAGACAAAGTGTAAACAACGAAAACAAGTTTTGAGATTTACGATTACGGTACACAGAGGCCAAGCCTTTTCTACATGCCTTAATATGATTATACCGATCCCGTTGTTCGTAGAAGACTGTAAAACGGAAACAGTACTCTGTACGGTAGTACGGTTCTGATAACAGGAACTCTACAATAACAGAATGTGAAACAGTAACACTACTATAAAACTTAATAAAAACAACGAATTAAACAAAAAAAAAAGAAATACCAGACCACTCAGAAAGTATTGCGAAAAAAAGTATTTATGTATGAGAGACTGGCCATTATAATCTATTTTAAAAATATGATTATTTATAAGTAAAAATAGGTGCGTTCCAATTTCAAAATATCGCTCCACTTTTTTTGTGAGCTAATTTAAATTATCGTGTTTCATTGAAAAATGATTTAGACGCATGAAACTTTGTATAGAGGCTGGTTTGAAAAGATTTAATAAAAAAATATTTACGTACAGAACACTTTTTTTTTATTTTTGCTAAACTTTCTGAGTATCCAATGTAGTGACAATAATCGATGATATAAAACACTCGCGCCAAAGACTGTGTCAAAAGTAAAAACATACATACATATCATCACGCCTGTCTCCCATTGGGTTAGGCAGGACTATGAAACGCCAGGTGCACCGAACATACCTCTCTCGCTTCTTTCACACTCATCAACCTCTTCATGCGTGCTCTTCGGTTTCGGGTGCTTTTTGGCCCTTTTTCGTCACATCACCAATTTGATCTATATGTGTGCGTCGAGGGCGGCCCCTACCGAAATCTCCATTCGCTCTTGCCTGATACACTTTTTTTGTAACTCTTTTGTCATTCATTCTTTCTAAATGACCAAACCATCTCAGCATACCATTTAAAAGTAAAAATGGTGAATATAATCCGGATGAATGGAAAAGTTGTTAAGTCTTCATAATTCGTATGTATTAAATGTTCACCTTCATTCGGAACTATAATATTGCCTTCAGCCTGAGAAATTCAATATATTTTTAGATCTTTTAAAATGATCACAATTATGAGAACTTTAGACGTAGAAAAAAATATCCATGTAGAGTACATTAAATCTCATATTATTATGTAGACTTCTTACTGACAAAATATCGGATGTTACTGTCGGGTTATACGCGTTTGTATAAATTGCGGTTTGTATGAAGAATGTTAATATGACTAGATACAATGTTAGTTTATGTAAATCCAAGTATGAAAACTTGTTATCAATGTTTGCATACAATTTTAGAAAGAAAGAAAATGGTTTATTTGTTGCCTCACATGTTATCACTAACATTTATAACCTAAAACCAGTAAATAATATATAAGACAACAAATAGGCATCTACTCAGCATAAGCCGTGGGGTCGCCTGACACCGCGGCGCTGGACCTATTTTAACTACGAGGGTCATTTGAAAAGTTCTTAGCCTAACATGGTTAAAGTCATTGGTTTTTTTTATAACTACCCTCATTTTGTAGTTACATTATTTAGCAACAAGTATGCACAGTTTAGTTTATTCACAGTAACTCATTGTTCGTTTACACGTGATACCGTAAGTCAAGTCAGAGCTATTTTTGAAAATGGATAAAATTGAACATCGTGCAGTGATAAAATACCTGAATTTGAAAGGTTTAACTCCAAAAGCTATACATGAAGACATGTCTGCTACTTTGGGTGAGTCCGCTCCTTCGTATGCGACTGTTAAAAACTGGGTGGCAGAGTTTAAACGTGATCGTGAGACCATTCAAGATGAGCCCCGTAGTGGCCGGCCTTCGACTGCTTCCACTGATCAAAACAAAGAAAAAATCTGTGATTTAATTTTATCTGATCGAAGATTGACTGTCGAGGAGATAGCTAAGACTGTAGGCATCTCATCTGAGCGAACACATCATATAATTACTATTGAACTTGGATTCTCTAAGTTGTCTACGCGGTGGGTACCGCGACTGCTTTCAGTGGAACAAAAACGCAACCGACTCACAACTTCTCGCGACTGTTTAGAGTTATATGAAGCTGACCCAATAGAATTTGTTGAAAGATTTATAACCATGGATGAAACCTGGGTTCACCACAATACACCCGAGACAAAAGAACAGTCGAAACAATGGAAAAGAGCAGGATCGCCCAACCCAAAGAAGGCAAAGGTGGTTTTATCGGCGGGCAAAGTCATGGCATCCGTTTTTTGGGATGCAAAGGGTATAATTCTCGTGGATTATTTAAAAAAGGGTGAAACAATAAACTCTTGCATTACTATTGCAACCTGTTGCGTCGTTTGAGAGAAGAAATCAAAGAAAAACGTCCAGGTTTATTAAGAAGAAAAGTCTTGTTTCATCAGGACAATGCGCGCGTTCACACCTCTGTGCAATCCATGGCAGAAATCCATCAATGTGGCTTCGAATTGTTACCTCATCCCCCATATTCACCGGATTTAGCACCGTCCGACTTTTATCTGTTCCCAAAGCTGAAAAAATTTTTAGGTGGTTAACATTTTTTTACAAATGAAGAGGTCATAGCCGCCGTGGACGCTTATTTTGAGGAGTTAGACGAAGATTTTTTTTTAAACGGGTATCGAAGCCTTACCGGGTCGATGGAAAAAGTGTTTTGAGCTCGGAGGAGAGTATGTTGAAAAATAAAAATAAACTCAAAATCGTGTGGTTTCATTAAATGTTAGGCTAAGAACTTTTCAAATGACCCTCGTAGTTATTTTTAACAAAAAAAGGAGAAGCTTCTCGAATATTGTTGTATTTTTGGTGTTTACTCCTTAAGAAACGATTTTGAGTTATAAGGACCGGTACGGAAATTTTATGAGGAGTAAAATCAAGTGAACGCGTTAACTAAATATGATACCGTTACATTCGTCCGCTTAAAAAGAGACACACATATACATGTGTAGGATTTAACATGCGAGAGAGTGAGATAGATGTATCTATAGGATTTAACTGAGTTTTCTTTATACGGCGTCGGAAGGAACACGGCCCACCTGATGTAAAGCGGTTACCATAGCCTATGCACGCTTGTAATTCATTAAGTATCACTCGAAAGAAAGATAAAGATACCGACCGAGCGTTGTATGTGTGATAGTACGTGAGTGTACGCCCCTGCGTATTACGAAGCTTTGTATAATTTACATATATTTTTATGTACTATTAAACGAATCATCAAGTGATTATAAAGTTAAAAAAACATTAGAAAATATGGAAGAAATTGATTCGAGTTGCGCTGAAGATGAATCCGAAAAACAAGTGAATGCGGTTAATTCGTAAGCCTTATAGTTCACATTTATGAATATAAATGTTATTCTTATTATTTTAGAAGATGCATTCATTTACCCTCATTTTCTATTCAACATAATTATCGTTCGTAAGGAGTAAACTCCAGTCGTGCGTCGGAGCTGACACACACATTTTTTTAGGGTTTCGTACCCAAACGGTAAAATGGACCCTATTACTGAGACTCCGCTGTCCGTCCGTCCGTCCGTCTGTCACCAGGCTGTATCTCATGAACCGTGATTGTTAGACAGTTGAAATTTGATGATGTATTTCTGTTGCCGCTATAACAACAAATACTAAAAAAAAAACAGAATAAATAAATATTTAAGGTGGCTCCCATACAACAAACGTGATTTTTTTGCTCGATATTGACAACGGCAACACATTCACAGAATATTTAGTTATATATTCACTTTAAAAATAAATAATTAAATTAAAATAAAACAAATACTTAAGGGGGGCGCTCATACAACAAATGTGATTTTTTTGCCGTTTTTTTTTTTATAGATAATGGTACGGAACCCTTAGTGCGCGAGTCCGACGCGCACTTGGCCGATTTTTTTTTTTTTAATTCCGTCATTGATCTGCAGAGGTTGCATCGCGCTATATAATATATTCTTTTATAATATAAATTTACACTCATTGTAAGTAAAATTTTCCTTTTTTTAATTTCCAGATGGTTGTGTTCAAATATATAGAAGACAAAGACGTTTTCCAGAAGTTCTACAGTAAGATGCTGGCCAAACGTCTCGTCCAGCACATGTCGGCCAGTGACGACGCAGAGGTATGTGTATGAACAAATGTATTTACGTATGTTTATCAGTTGTCTAGTACCCGTAAAACAAGATCCGCTTACTTTGAGGTTGCTTTTAGGCTTCCGTACCTCAAAAGGAAAAACGGAACCCTTATAGGATCACTTTGTTGTTGTCTGTTTGTCAAGACCGTTTACCTCAGCGACCGGGGAAGCTATCAAGCTGAAATTAATACCAAATACTCAGGTCTGCAAACCCTTCGCACAGTGAAAAAATCAAACTTCTAAGTCCCCGCAATCAAAAGCTACGGCTGTTTATGCCTCGTTTATGCGCATATATCGCGAGGGAATCAAAACCTATTGGGTACTTCCCGTTGATCTAGAATCATGAAATTTGGTAAGAAGCAATGTCATGTAGCACAAGTAAAGGTAAATCTGAAAACCGTAAATTTTTAGTAACATCACGAAACAAAACTTTTTGCAAAAATAATTTCAAAAAATATTTTTTTACCGGAACCCTCGGTGCGTGAGTCGGACTCGCACTTGACGGTTTTTTTTTATTATTTAATTACAATATATACAAAAAAAATCGATTAGTCGGATGAGAACTAGCGCCGAATTCAGAAAACTAATGATAATAAAATCGAGAGATACAGTATACTTTTGTAGCTACATCTGTCGTTTACATCCAAAATGTAATTACTCCACTTGATAGCTAAAGTATCAAAGAATTCGTTATGTTGAATGATGACTGGGTGCCGCCATTTTAAAATCATTTCGCTGCATCGTATAATTTCCTTATAACCTACTTCCGTTTACCCGTTACGAAAACATTCACGTCAAACTCACAATCGCACCCCGTTTTTGAAGTAAAACTTCTTTACGCACACTTGACTTGGGGAGTAAGCTGGTGAATGCGTGACGAGAGCGTTACGAAAAGTGTGATCTGGCGAGGCGAACGGAAGATGAGAGGGAGATATAAGTTAGTGAAGATAGAAAGAGAGTTTCGTATATTACTGTAGGGGCAAGAGACAGAGGTGCGAGCACACATTTTCTTTCTCTCATAGCGAGTTAAGTTTCGTATATGTAAGACACAATGCAGGCCTATTGTCTGTATCACACTATGGAGCTAACTTTCAGTCGTGTGGTCTAAAGCACACTCGTTTCTTTTAAATAGTAAACATTCCGTGTATTGTTCCAGGCTTCTATGATCTCAAAACTGAAACAAGCTTGCGGATTTGAATACACCAGTAAGCTGCAGAGGATGTTCCAGGTACTTATATATTTGAAAATCTTTCCATTCATAATGTCTAAATTATTCATCATCGTCATCTCAGCCTGTATTCGTCCACTGCTGAACATAGGCCTCACCTCTTGAGAGAGGGTTTTTGCCATAGTTGCCAGGCTTGACAGGCGGTTTGGCAACCGCAGTAAGTTGTTAAAGTACGCAGGGGACGCTGCTGCCCGTCTCCTGGACATTTACCCTTAGTCGCCTTTTACGACACCCAACGTTTGAGATGGAGTGGATGGATGGGAGTGGCCTATTCTTACGGTACGAGTATATTGTGGTATAGTTCTGATATCACGGATTTATCCCGGTCATGTGTGCGCGTGCGCGTTTAGATCCAACGCGTAGAGGCCCCTTTGAGAAGCTTGATGTAATGTTCTATAGCCGCTGCCACCGCCGCCGCCGCCTTCCAGGGGATATCAATGTGACAATATACCCATGAACCAGGTCACGGCAGGTATTGGGACTATTGCAAATGTGTTGGAAATTATTGGGCTATTAAAATGAGAACTGGAGGGATTATTAGTACTGGGCTATTGCGGAAGAGGGATGGACGCCTGCCACAACTATCATCATATCTGATGTTACTTCCGGCAGGCGGTGGCTCGCCACTCACTGGATGGACCCCCGAAATTATTATATATTTAGGTTTTTGTTGATTATCGAAATAAAAAAAAGGCACAGAAACACTAATTCTAATTAAATTATAAAAATTACAAATAGAATAAAAGAAATAATGAAAAAGAAATTCAACAGTAATGCTACAGCGACTAGATAGTGAACGTCTGTCCGATCCAATGGCCGCCGCAAAAGTGAGCGTTCGTCCCTACAATCGTCCGCGCCTCGCCGCCGCTTTGGCGCCAACCGCCTCGCCGCCGTTTGCCGCCACTTTGGCGCCAGAGCCTAAGCCCCGCCTCCCGGAGGTTCCATATCCGCTAATTCGGCCGTTCCTGAGAGCGGAGCGCCCTCGCCCGCACTAAGGAATGAAGTTGACTGCAGGTTCGGAGTCAGTAGTGATGAATCATCGTAGACCTCTTCGGCTACCTCGACATTTCCTTCGAGATGAGGTAAAAAATCTCCGATGTCATCGTCTTCATCCTCGCCTATTAACAAAAATTGTTAACTTTAGAACAACGCATTGCATATTTCAGAAAATATGTTACCGAGTCCTCGGGTTGTGTATAATACGAAACAATACTCTAGTAGAGCCCTCGGGGTACTAGATAAGCGTACAGAGCCCTCAGGTTGTACATACGATGTAATACGATCTGACACTAGCAGAGCCCTCGGGGTGCTAGGTATATGTTTATGTACAGAGCCCTCAGGATGTACATACGATCTAACACTAGCAGAGCCCTCGGGGTGCTAGGTATATGTTTATGTACAGAGCCCTCAGGATGTACATACGATGTAATACGATCTAACACTAGCAGAGCCCTCGGGGTGCTAGGTATATGTTTATGTACAGAGCCCTCAGGATGTACATACGATCTAACACTAGCAGAGCCCTCGGGGTGCTAGGTATATGTTTATGTACAGAGCCCTCAGGATGTACATACGATGTAATACGATCTAACACTAGCAGAGCCCTCGGGGTGCTAGGTATATGTTTATGTACAGAGCCCTCAGGATGTACATACTATGTAATACGATCTAACACTAGCAGAGCCCTCGGGGTGCTAGGTATATGTTTATGTACAGAGCCCTCAGGATGTACATACGATCTAACACTAGCAGAGCCCTCGGGGTGCTAGGTATATGTTTATGTACAGAGCCCTCAGGATGTACATACGATGTAATACGATCTAACACTAGCAGAGCCCTCGGGGTGCTAGGTATATGTTTATGTACAGAGCCCTCAGGATGTACATACTATGTAATACGATCTAACACTAGCAGAGCCCTCGGGGTGCTAGGTATATGTTTATGTACAGAGCCCTCAGGATGTACATTTGATAAAACTCTTAGGCGGAATATAATAACAGAACACTCAGGGTGCATTGAATTGTACCAAAAGCGTAGAGCCCTCAGGATACGCACGACAAACAGAGCCCTCGGGGTGTTTGTTTATCAGGTTTGCACAGAGCCCTCGGGATGCGCATACCATTTAACAAATTTTTGAGACTTATACTCACAATCGAAGAATGTCATACACACGTCGGGAGTCCATTCCCCACGTCAAGGAATTATGTATTCTGCAGCGGCTTGTGATGTCTTTCCATACGAGCCAGTGACTAGTTTCAGCTCATAGCGACCTTGAGGCAAAATTTTTGTCACGATGTAGGGACCTCGCATACCAGAGTCTAATTTGCCAGTAGACTGACTGGCTTTACGTATGAAAACCACATCGTTTAGCTGGTATGATCGAGGTGCCTTGCGACGCTGGTTTACGCGAGTATCTTGTTGCGCTCGATTTCTGTCTAATTGCTCGGATGCACGTTGCCGGGCCAGCTCACGCAGAGACTCTCGGTTGGAGCTCGTTGCTTCCAAAGCAACGTCTCGCACCACGGATCGTATGACGGGCGTTGCACCATCAGTGATCTACTTCACTGCACCATGCATTAAAATCGTTCAATGATGGATCAAAATTTGAAATATAGATATGATTCGACCTTACCGGGTTTATGGAGTTTATGGCGGACACAAGCTTGTCTACCTCACTCATAACGGCACAGGATACCTTGCTTGGCGTCGCCACACCGGTACCAACCCTAGGTTCGTCACGTACAGCTGGCGACGACGACGGGATAGACAACTCGCCCACCACCTCAGGTAAAGGCGGCGTCTGCGAGCGCTCCGACTGTGCTGGTGCAGGCAGGTTACCTTCTAAGACATTCAAACGAGAAATTATTATTTGTAGCTGCTGTTCTAATCCTATATCGGAAAGACGTCCACTCTTACGACTTTTAATACTACTATTCGATTCTTTCGGCATAATGATTAACAATTAAACGAATTGATGATTGAAAAAAATATCTAAAAATTAACAAAATGAAATAGTGATTGTAAATCGACAATAAAATCAAGGCAGATTGGGTTTTATATCCCCACTTCTGAATTTAGGTTTTTGTTGATTATCGAAATAAAAAAAAGGCACAGAAACACTAATTCTAATTAAATTATAAAAATTACAAATAGAATAAAAGAAATAATGAAAAAGAAATTCAACAGTAATGCTACAGCGAATAGATAGTGAACGTCTGTCCGATCCAATGGCCGCCGCAAAAGTGAGCGTTCGTCCCTACAATCGTCCGCGCCTCGCCGCCGCTTTGGCGCCAACCGCCTCGCCGCCGTTTGCCGCCACTTTGGCGCCAGAGCCTAAGCCCCGCCTCCCGGAGGTTCCATATCCGCTAATTATATTATTATGTCCAGTTATTGATTATCTATATGTCTATAACTTCATGTCAAATCCCTTACGGGGTAGGCAGAGAGAACCAAGCGCCACGTGAATCGATCCTTACACACCTCACTCGCTTCTTTAACATTCATTGCTCTTTTCATGCACTCTCGCCGGTTTCTAGGACTCTTTTCTAGTTATCGATTAGATCTAAAGTATTAATTTTGATACTAAGGTGTTAAGTATCAATTTAATACTATGGTAATTTATCTTTATTTTTACTATTTTTTTTTTTGCATATATTTAAATACATTTTAATACTATGATAATTTAGATTCATGGACGTGGACATGGAATTAACTTAAGTGGAAGGATGTAGGAGCCGAGGAAGGTAAAGACTTACCTACCATACAATTTACTTAATAAAATAAAAATTAATTTAATAAAATTTATGTTACAAAGGCGGACTTATATTATTTTGTGTGTATAAACATGTTTGTTTGTATTGGTTTTCTATGTATCATTACTATGAATTTCCATATGTTTATCACTTGTCTAGTACCCATAACACAAGCTTCGATTACTTCGGGGCTAGATGGCGCTGTGTAATTTGTCGGATAATGTTTATTATTGATATTGAATATTAACACAAATTTCAGGATATTGGAGTATCAAAAGATCTGAATGAAAACTTCCGCAAGCACATGATAAAGACTTCAGAACAACCGCTGCACATCGACTTCAGCATTCAAGTTCTGTCTTCAGGGTCCTGGCCCTTCCAGCAGTCATCGTCGTTCCAGTTACCCACAGAGGTAGGTTACCACACCACAGTTTATTCTATAGACATGATATGAGAGAAGCGGATCAAGGCTGCTGTGATTCACCCTACCTCTCTCATATCATTACAGTATATATTACTTATGATTGCAAATTGCAACTTGTCGAGCCTATAGAACATATTTTTTGGAAGAACTCCGTTTTTTCAGAGCACAGTAACAAGTAAGGTGGGCCGAATGCTTGTATGCCTCCCGATTGTGTAAAAGAAAAACATTTGGCTATACGTGTGTATGACGAGCTCGGTGGCTCAGTTATGAATGACGCGACTTTGACACCAACGCTTGTGGGTTCGATTCCCACACAAGGCAAACATTTGTGTGCATGAACATGTCTGTTTGTCTTGGTCTGGATGTTTTAAGAGAGGTAGGGCGCATCAAAGCAGCCCGTCTGCGGAAGTACCTCCACCTCACAGAAAACCGCAGCCAAATAACAACTCCCTAGAGGGTTGTTGTGTTCCTGAGTGTGAGTGAGGTCACCAGTAAGCTCCCAAGGAGTTGCCGTGTTAGCAGCAAGAGGAGGCATCGCGCGAGTGATACTTAATATATCGCAAGCGTTAATAGGGTACAGTACCCGCTTTACATCAGGTGGGCCGTATGCTTGTATGCCTCCCGACGAAGTATAAAAAAAATACAACGTGCGGGGTATGCACTTTTAACCATTGATTTGTTATTTGTTCGCAGCTGGAGCGTTCAGTGCACAGGTTCACATCGTTCTACGCGTCCCAGCACTCCGGCAGGAAACTCAATTGGCTATACAACATGAGCAAGGGAGAGCTGGTCACCAACTGTTTTAAGAACAGGTACCAACTGCACTTAACATTATTTACTAGCTCGGTGGCGCAGTAGCGAAAGGCGCCATTGCGTTACTTTGACACCAACGCTCGTGGGTTCAATTTCCATACAGTACAAACATTTGTAAGCATGAACATGTCTGTTTGTCTAGGTCTAGATGGTTTTAACAGAGCTAGGGCGCATCAAAGCAGCTATCAGCATCTATGGGGAAGTACCTCCACCTCACAGAAAACCGCAGCCGAATAACAATTCCGTACAGGATTGTTGTGTTCCTGCATACGAGTGAGTACACCAGTAAGCTCCCATGGAGTTGCTGTGTTAGGAGCAGAGGTTATCGCGCGAGCGATCCTTAATGTATTGCAAGCATTTATAGGCTACGGTAACCGATTTACACCAGGTGGGCCGTATGCTAGTAGGCCTCCCGACGTTGCATGCTGCATCCATCGACTGCCTACAGACCTCTTGAGGTCGTCGCTTCATCTAGTGGGGCGGTCGTCCCACACTGCGTGTAACCAGTACGGGGACATTATTCGAGAACCTTCTTTCTCCCAGCGGTTGCCGGTTCTACGAGTAATGTGACCGGGCCACTGCCACTTCAGCTTGCTTATCCTTTGGGTTATGTTAGTTGGTTTCGATCCACCGCGGCTGTCCTCATGGTAGTTTATGTTCTTCTGTTCAGCATAGGACAGGATTACCATAGTGTGGGAACAACAGTTCCAGTTTTTATAAGAATTGTTTTTATATATCTAGTATATATCATTTTAGCTTTAATTACAAACATGTATTATTGACTAACTATATTGGCGATATGCATAGGTATATATATATACTAGCTGACCCGGCAAACGTTGTTCTGCCGTATAAATTATTTCTTATTAACTTTTCAGGAATACCGTTCCTATATGAATTCTATATGTTTGTCTGGCGCTTTTTTCCGAATATTCGGATTCAGCATAAAAAAGTAGAATAGGACTGTTCAGGAACACCGTTCCTATCTCTTAACATGGTCAAAATGGCCGACAAATTAAAAAAAAAATGTATTGTTATATAATTGACGAGCCAGGTGCCAGAGGCCTGTCGTCAGCTGACGACAGGCCTCTGGCAAAGCAAGCTTGCGCATTCTCAACTGGTTTTTAATAATTTTTTATATATATTTTTTATTATGAAATATACTTTACGCCCTATTTTCATACCTACCAAATATACATAAAAAATTTCTAAATAATCGGTCGAGCCTTTTCGGAGGAGAGCGACCATAAACACCGTGACACGAGATTTTTATATACGAGTATAAAGTATATATTTAATAATGATCTTGCGTAAAGGGTCAAATATTTGCAAAGGATGCTGCGTCCGATATATGGACGTATGATTAACACCACCTGATTTTCACCAAAGAGGCCCCATATTTGTTTACATATATATATATATATAATCCCTTGAGGGGTAGGCAAAGTTACCCGAGCGCCACGTGGCGGCTCGATTCTTAGACACCTCATTGGCTTCTTTAACATTCTTTGCTCTTCCCATGCACGCTCGCCAGTTTCTAGTGCTCCTGACATCACCTAATAAAACACGATCAATTTGATCATGGCAGGTAAGTCTTGGCCTTCCTCGGCTCCTACATCCTTCTACTTTCGCGTTGTATATCTTTTTCGTAATTCTTTCCTTCTGCGTTCTTTCTACATGTCCGAACCAACGGAGCATGCCTCTTCTTATTTTAACACTGACGCTCTCTTTCAGACCAAATCAGTTTCTAACATCATTGCAAATTTTGTAGAAATCCATGAATTTTTCAGGTATACGCTTCAAGCAAGTACGTTCCAAATGGCTGTGTTACTGCAATACAACGAGAACACAGCGTGGACTGTTCGTCAGCTGGAACATCACACCGGCATCAAAGGAGACTTCTTGTTGCAAGTGAGTTTATATTTACAATTTATGTTGATACTGTTGATTGTAGGCACTTGGTGGAATTTTGAAGACATTGCGTTAATGTTAATACTTGCACTTGTACAGATTCCACTTCACAATTTTATTTAATAATTATTTTTACCGACCGGTTTCGCCTTTACGGCATTATCAAGGTATTTTTCATGCCGTAAAGGCGAAACCGGTCGGTAAAAATAATTGTTATAAAAAATATTAACGTTATTTTTACAACCTTACTGCCAAGGTCATAAAGTCTATATCTATTGTCGCCAAATGACCGTATTACTTCATTACGCGAACACAGTTTTAACTGTGTGTCACCTGGAACATCACACCGTCAGCAAAGGAGACTTCTTGTTGCGAGTTTATATTTACAACCTTACCGCCAAGGTCATAAAGTCTATCTATTGTGGCCGAATGACCGTATTATTTCATTACGGAAACACAGCATTTACTCTGAATTGTATGTCGTCTGGAACTTCACACCGGCATCAAAGGAGACTTCTTGTTGCAAGTGAATTAATATTTAAAACCTTAATACCATTACGCATACAGTCTATATCTGTTTGCCCACACATGTTACTCCAACAAGAAAAGTATATCGGATTATTCTAGAAATTACTGGTAAAATAATTAGTGAATAAATCGTTCAGAGGTTTTTATACAAAATGTTTTTTTGCAGGTACTTCAAATTCTGCTGAAAGCGAAGTTGCTAATATGCCAAGACGACGAGTCTGAACTAAGCGAGTCCTCTGTAATTGAACTGTACTTAGGATATAAGAAGTAAGTGATCCTTAAGTCACATGCGTTCTTTTTAACCCCCAACGCAAAAAAGAGGGGTTTTTTTTTAATACTACGTCGGGAGGCATACAAGCATACGGCCGATCTAATGTAAAGCGGGTACCGTAGCCTATTAACGCTTGCGATATATTAAGTATCACTCGCTCGATGCTTCCTCTGCTGCTTACACAGCAACTCCTTGGGAGCTTACTGGTGACCTCACTCACACGCAGGAGCACAACAACCCGCTAGGGAGTTGTTATTTGGCTGCGGTTTTCTGTGAGGTGGAGGTACTTCCCCAGATGGTCTGCTTCGATGCGCCCTACCTCTCTTAAAACATCCAGACCATGACAAACAGATATGTTCATGCACACAAACGTTTGCCTTGTGTGGGAATCGAACCCACGAGCGTTGGTGTCAAAGTCGCATCATTCACGACTGAGCTACCGAGCTCGTCAAGGGGTGTTACAAGTTTGACCGCTGTGTGTGTGTGTATGTGTCTGACTGTGCACCGTAACCCTGAAACGGGTGAACCAATTTGGATGCAGTTTTTTTATATTTGAAAGCAGGTTTTCTAGCGGTGATTCTTTGAGATGTTTTATCCAAATCGGTTCAGCCATTTCAAGGTCATCAGCTCTTTTGTTAGGCTGCAGTAGGGATCTTAAACGCATTTACTTTACTTTCAAAATATATGTGACCCACAATTTGTAACACCCATGTATGCTACATAACTATGCAAGATTATGGATTTTTTTTTACCTAAAACTTCTTTACGCACGCTTGACTTGGGGAATAAGCTATGCTAATGCGTGACGAGAGCGTTATGAAAAGTGTGGTCAGCGAGGCGAACGAAAGTTGAGAGGGAGATAAGTTAGTGAAGATAGAAAGAGAGAGAGTTACGTTTCGTATATTACTGTAGGGGCAAGAAAGAGAGTGCAAGCACACATTTTCTTTCTCTCATAGCGAGTTAAGTTTCATACATGCAAGACACAGTGCAGGCCTATTGTCTGTATCACACTATGGAGCTAAAGAAGTTTTACTTCAGTCGTGTGGTCTAAAACACACTCTTTTTTTTCACTTTTTATAGGGTTTTTGTGTTGGTGGTTTTTTAAATTTTTAATTTATTTAAGTTTACCTTCCTAGAGTTCTCTCGTTTCTGATTGGCGAGGTCAGCTATCTAAGACTGAGGATTAGGCGAGAATACTGAATTTTGACTGGAGCTGCTGCCGTCAGACCTCCACCCAGAGGGAAAACCAGATGGAACAGTAGTTACTATCGCTACTTTTGACACAAAAATCGTGGTTACGATTCCCACGCAGAACAAACATTTGTGCACATGAACATGTATGTTTGTCTTAGTCTGGTTGTTTGTGAGAGATTGAGCGCATGAATGCACCCCTGCGGAAGCACCTCCACCTCACAGAAAATCACAACCAAATAACACCCTCCCTGGAGAGTTATTGTGTTCCTGCGTGTGAGTGAGATCACCAAAAAGCTTCTAAGGAGTAGCTGTACTAGCAGTAGAGGAGGCATCGCGCGAGTGTTTATACTTAATGTATTACAAGCGTTCATAGGTTACGGTACCCACTTTTCATCAGGTGAACCGTATGGTTGTCTACCTTTTTCTGATACAGCGTCGGGACACATAGAAGCTCACCATCCGCCTGATTTAAAACGCCTCGTCCCCACCCCTGTTTTATAAAAAAAATATTGTGTGCAGTTCACACGCGAAGGAAGTGAACCCTTCAAAAATGAAAAAAAAATCATGATAATGAGATGAATGTAGAATTCAGGAGTACGATAATTGTAGGGTTTATTTATGATGATATTGATCATACTTGAAAAATTATGTTATTAAAATAATGAAATAATTATGTGAACAATACACGTGTACAATACACCACGGTTGTTATGACACCTTATCCCAAGCTTCGTAATACGTACGTAATAACACACGTACAACGCTCGGATCCTGTAATAAACACTGTATAATGCCTTATCTTATTCTCTTGCACGTTATCCTATAGATGAGTATATATGTGATTGTCTCTTTTTACTGTTACTTTTTCGTTATATCGAATTTTAAATCATAACGACGATAAGGAAGTTTTTACTGCAAATTGTACTCCTTTTTTGTGGGCAGTCGTGTAAAGTAACATAGACTAATAGAGCGAGACCCGATTTTTTTAACAGTTTTTTTTCTTATCACAGCAAGAAGCTCCGCGTCAACATCAACATCCCGCTGAAGACAGAGCTGAAGGTGGAACAGGAGGCGACCCACAAGCACATCGAGGAAGATCGGAAGATGCTGATACAGGTACATGATAATTTAGGAATCAAGCTCACTTCTTCTTTTTATACCACTAAGGTATCAAACAAGCATAAGGCGTACCTGATGGTAAGCAGTTACCGCTGCCTATGGATATTTGCAACACCAGAGGTTGTCGCTCTTGCGTTGCCGACCCTGTAAAAACTTTCTACGCTGCATTTTCCGGTTCGTGGTCAAACCTTTCCGCCCCAACGGCGATTGGTTTCCCGAACTATGTGGCTTGCTGATCCTTATTTGATAATTGGCAACGAGCCTTGAATAGCATTATTTCTTGGACCAACGGTCCAACGAGCATACCTTCGAATCACTGTACTACCCCATACAGCCACCGCTCTGCGTTCACATTCAACTGTCTTTAAGGTCGTCAGTGATAAAATGCCCCAGATATTTAAACCAAGTTACTCTATTTAGAAGGGAACCATTAAGTACAATTGGTGGGTTTGTAGTCTTCTTACCGCTTACACTGAAAAACAGAAATTGGCTTTTTTGCACATTGTATGTGACACTTAATAATATACGTATGGCTCCGATCGATTGATCCAGCAGCACCATATCATCAGCATAACTGAGATTGTCAACAGCAACTCCACGTATGACAACATGCTGCTGAGTTCAGCAACCAGATCATGCATACACGAGAGGGTGCTTTAACGCGAAGGCTCGTGGGTTCGATTCACACACGTCAATTTGTGTACCTGAACATATCTTTTTGTCTTGATCTGTGTGTCAAATCAACCCAATCGGGGAAGGACCTCCGCCTCACAGACAACGTAAGCCAAATAACAATCCCCTGGAGGGTTGTTGTGTTCTTGCGAATAAGTGAGGTTACTATTAAGCTTCTGGGGAGTTGCCGTGTTAGAAGCAGGAGTGGTTATGCGTAAACTATACCCCCTATATTGCAAACGCTCATAGGCTACGGTAACCGCTTTACATCATGTGGTCCGTATGCTTATATACCTTTTTTATCGTCGGGAGGCATACAACCATATGATCCACCTGATGTAAAGCGACCTCCGTACCTATGAATGCTTGCATTACAGGGAGTATCTCTCGGGCGTCGCCATCCCTGTTGCTAACACACATTTATAGGTGCGTACTGGTAACCTCAATCACTCGCCCCAAAACTCCAGCGAGTAGAGTTCATTCTTTTAGAAAGGTAGGGCGCCCGTTAGTAAAAGCAGCCCGTCTGGGGAAGTACCTCCAACTCATAGAAAAACGATAGTGAAATAACAACTCCCTGGAGAGTTTTAGTGTTAGAGCGCTAGAGCGTGTGCGTGAGGTCACCAGGTGAAGTTAGAGGACGGACTAACACTAAGGAGTTGTTGTGTTAGCAGCAGAGGACATCGCGCGAGTGATACTTAATGTATTTTTCTTAAATATTTTGTCTCTTATTTCGCGTGTTTGATTAACTTTTCTCTTTTTGTTTTCCAGGCAGCGATAGTTAGGATAATGAAGACTCGAAAGACACTGAAACACCAGCATTTAGTGGTGGAAGTACTCAACCAGTTGTCGTCGCGATTCAAGCCAAGGGTTCCCGTCATCAAGGTAGGGGCATTATCCAGAACTTCGTAATCAGCAAGCTAAAGTGGCAGTGGGCCGCCTATATTTGCGGAGTCACTGAACAACTCCTAGAGAAACAAATCCTAGAGAGGACACTACTTATTGGTCTATTTATCTGTAATATATAAATGCGATATGTTTGTTTGTTTGCACGCACTAATCTCTGCAACCTACCAGGCGGATTGGAAAAAATATTTTTGCACTTGATTGTCCAATTCTTGAGGAAGGCTATGAACTATTATTCAACATCACGACACGACTCTTCGAAGCTGAGCAAAAAGAAGCTGTTCACATGGGATACCGGGATACTCGCGGAGAAAGGCTCCAGCTAGTTATATAAGCTATTGTAAGATATTACATACATACAATTATGACAATCTCGGTGGTGGAGTGTTTACGCTCGTGGGTTCGATTCCCCACAAGGCAAACATTTGTGTGCATGAACACGTCTGTTGCTTGGTCTGGATGTTTTCAAGACAGGTAGGGTGCATCTTAATAGCGTGACTGGGGGAAGTACGTCCACCTCACAGAAAACCGCAGTTAAACTCCCTAGAAGGTTGTTGTGTTTCTGCGTGCGAGTGTTTTCTTTTTTATACAACGCCGGGGGCATACAAGCATACGGTCCACCTTATGTAAAGCAGCTACCGTAGCCTATGAACGCTTGTAATACATTTTTGCTTAAGTATCACTCGCGTAACGCCACCTCTGCTGCTGACACAGCAACTCTTTAGGAGCTTACTGGTTACGTCACTCACACGCAAGAACACAACAACCCTCTAGAGTACTCTAGACAGTTATTATTTGGCTGTGGTTTTCTGTGAAGTGGAGGTACTTTCCCAGTTGGGCTGCTTTGATGCGCTCTACCTCTCTTATAGAGACTGTTACGTCATCAAAACGTGGTTAAAATGAAACGTAGATACTTCTGTGTCACAATTAACAACTTTAACTTTACAAACTAGCTGAACCCCGGTATCCAGTAGTGGCCCCTTTATCCTACTTTCTTTTTTCTCGTTTTGTAAGGGTCCTATCGCGATGTTGAATATCCTATGACCTACCCCAAGAATTGTGCTATCAAATGCAAAAATATTTTTTCAAATCCGACGTAGTTCCAGAGATGACGCGTTCAAACAAACAAACTCTTCAGCTTTATATATTAGTATAGATTTTAAGTCTTATATACTATTTTAAAATACAGACAAGATGCCGTATATATAGATGATATCTAGATATTAGTATAGTTGTCGTCTTGTCGCTGCGATACAGAAAGTGACAGAAGTCTTATGATGTCGACGATACGTACGGACGTATCGTCTACAACACGTACGGACGTATCGTCGACAACACGGTCGTATCGTCGACGACACACACGGACGTATCGTCGACGACTTGTACATGTTGTCGACGATACGTTAGACGATACTGTAAATGAAAAAAAGACATAGACATGACTTGTGTATAATTATTTTCAGAAATGCATCGACATATTGATCGAGAAGGAGTACCTGGAGCGCACCGAAGGGGAGAAGGACACCTACAGCTATCTGGCGTGATGCGATCACTAGCGCCGCACCCAATATCTGATCAATGAAATATAAACAATATTGTACTCAAGACTTTCATTTCACTCTTTTGATGTATATATTGGATCGGTGATGCCGCGGCTAAGAGTTGTTAAGTGAGGTAGGGCGCATCAAAGCAGCCCGTCTGGGGAAGTACCTCCACCTCACAGAAAATCGCAGCCAAATAACAATTCCCTAGAGGGTTGTTGTGTTCTGGTGTGTGAGTCACCAGTAAACTCCTAAGCAGTAGCCGTTTAAGCAGCAAAGGAGGCATCGTGCGAGTGATACTTAATATATTACAAGCATTAATAGGCTACGGTAACTGCTTTAAAACAGGTAGGCCGGTATGCTTGTATGCCTCCCGTCGTTGTATAAAAAAATCGGCCAAGTGCGAGTCGGACTCGCGCACTAAGGGTTCCGTACCATTATCTATAAAAACAGCAAAAAAAAAATCACTTGTTGTATGGGAGCCCCCTTAAATATTTGATTTATTTTAATTTAATTATTTATTCTTAACGTGAATATATAACTAAATATTCTGTGAATATTTCAAGCGTCTACGTGTTGCCGTTATCAATATCAAGCAAAAATGAGCAAAAAAATCACGTTGTATGGGAGCCCCCTTAAATATTTATTTTATTCTATTTTTTAGTATTTGTTGTTATAGCGGCAACAGAAATACATCTGTGAAAATTTCAACTGTCTTAACTATCACGGTTCAAGAGATACAGCCTGGTGACAGACGAACGGACGGACAGCGGAGCCTCAGTATTAGGGTTCCGTTTTACCCTTTGGGTACGGAACCCTAAAAAAGAGGTCGCATAAAGCTAAGTGTCGCCCTCATTTTGTTTAATTCCATAAAACGCTTGATTATTGCTATAAGTAGCCACAACAAGCAATAATTACAATTATGGTTACTTGTACATAGATAATAAATACAAGATATGTTTCAAAAAACATAAATATGAGTCTTCAGTGCCTGTATTGAGCGTTTTATGGAATTGGTCGTAAATTCAGAGTTATTATTAGAAACAAAATGAGGGTGCCACTTAGCTTTATGCCTTTGTTTTTTTTTATACAACGTCGGGAGGCATACAAGCATACGGCCCACCTGTTTCGAAGCAGTTACCGTAGCCTGTTAATGCTCGTAGCTTTACGCGACTGTAACACCCAAATCTCGTGGGTTCGATTCCTGCACACTACAAACATTTGTGTCATCAACATGTCTATCTTGGTCTGGGTGTTTTGAAGTGAGGTAGGGCGCATCAAAGCGGTCAGTCTGCAGAAGTATCTCCAGCTCATAGAAAACCGCAGTCAAATAAACTCCCTTGAGTGTTGTTGTGATCCCGCCTGTGAGTGAGATCACCAGTGTGCACCTAAGAAGTTACTGTGATAGCAGCAGAGGTGGTAACGTGCGAGTGATAATGTATTATCAGCGTTCATAGGCTACGGTAATCGCTTTACATCAGGTGGACGGTATTCTTGAACGCCTCCCTACGTTGTATGAAAAAAAAGGATAGTTTTATATACAAATACCAGATATATATATATTACCATTGTTTATTTACATTTGATTACAATATACGTGGGTGGTCTTGAAAAATTTCCGAACTAACAAAGATACAAGGCATTTTTTTTTTACCACTAAGGTGGCAATCAAGCATACGGCCTGCTTGATGGTAAACAGTCACCGTAGCCAATGGACATTTGCAACACCAGGGGTGTCACTCATGCGTTGCCGACCCTAAAAACCTCTTCACACCTTTCTTGAAGAACCTCATGCTGTAGCCTCGTGGAAAATCCTCGGCTGGGAGCTCATTCAACAACTTGAGAGTTCTCTGAAATATATAATAGTACTCGGCGTTTTTCTCTGCAAACTAATTGTTCACGAAAGTAATTGCCTCCTCGTTTGACGAAAATCTCTGTCCTCCGAACACAATTTTTAGATAAGGGAACAAAAAGAAAACGCTTGGGGCTAGATCTAGTGAGTAACGCGGATGGTCAAGCAGTTCAAACCTTAATTCCTGGATTTTAGCCATGGCAACCGCTGAGACGGCGCGTTGCCTTAGTGAAACAGGATTTTCGTTTTCTGCAAATGTGACCGTTTCTCCGCAATTTCTGCCTTCAGCTTGCCAAGTAACGATGCGTATTATGCTCCTATAATGGTTTTTCCTTGTTGCTGCGCCAACAGAGCGTTGGAAATGTTCATATAAACCCGTTTTTGGTCTAACGTGAGCAAAAGGGGCTCACAGCGTGCGTACAGCTTTTTTTTATACTACGTCGAGAGGTATGCAAGCATACGGTCCATCTGATGTAAAGCGGGTAAAGTATCATTCGCGTGATGCCTCCTCTGCTGCTTACGCAGCAACTAACTCCTTGGGAGCTTATTGGTGACCTCACTCACTCGCAGGAACACAACAACCCTCTAGGGTGTTGTTATTTGGCTGCGGTTTTCTGTGAGGTGGAGGTACTTCTCCAGACGGGCTGCTTTGATGCGCCCTACCTCTCTTAAAGTTTAATACGTGGCATAGACGTTATTTGAACATTTCCATAGCCTCTGCTATCTCTCGCACTCTACTCACAGTCGTAAAGAAATAGACGGACATTGTAACTTTAGAAAGGACCCCTTGGTACTCTTACGGAACCCGAGTGAAACAGTTCCAGGGCCATATATTACTGTTGCGTTATCGTATCGCAAGCATGACAAATTACAAATGTTAAACATAAGTTTATGTAACATTTTATTGTCTAAAAGATAACCTAAATTAAGGGGATAGCATCACTTAAATTGCAAAAATAATGTACGTTTCAACAAATATTTCGGCGGAATTGTTCGTAACATACAAATATATACCTACGTATCATCACGTCTGTCTCCCATTGGGGTAGGCAGAGACTATAGAACGCCAGGTGCACCGATACAAACATACCTCTCTCGCTTCTTCCACACTCATCAACCTCTTCATGCATGCTCTTCGGTTTCGACTATTTGATCTATATATACGTGTGCGTCTAAGGCGACCTCTACATATATCTCCATTCACTCTTGCCTGATACATTTCTTCGTAACTCATTTGTCATTCATTCTTACTAAATGACCAAACTATCACAGCATAACCTTTTCAATTTTTGTCTCTACATCATCTTTCATTCCACATAGTTCTCGTATCGTACTATTTGTAACGCTATCAATCATTCTCACTCCACACATACAGCGCTCTCATTTCTACATCGTTCGCTCTACTTTCATACTTCTTTTGCCATACCCATGTTTCACTGCTATACATCAATATTGTCGTTAATACATCCTGAATGATAGATAGCAAGGCGAGCTTCGCTCGATATGTTATCTCTTGTTACCACCGAGTACAATGTACCTTTTAAATATATATATATGTTATATTTCATACTATAGTTATGTACATTTGGAGAAGCGATGCTACGATGCTCCAGGAAATTACAATTGGAGAAGCGATGGTACGATATTGAGTAGTAAATATATTCGCGTAGCGGTGAATATATTTACTACTCAAAATCGTAGCATCGGCAGGTCGGAGGTAAAGTAGAACCATATCTACTATCTGCTAGTTTACGAATCAAAATCGCGTCGCTTATAGGTTCATTGGTTAAAATATCCTCTCATTAGTCAGTAGACTCGAACTGTTTCGATCTTTAGGCGCTGATAGTTTTATGAAAAGAAGAGCGCCGTCCGATACTTATGTCGATCCGCCGCATGCGGCGCGCCGCCCGTGCGCAGGCGTTCACAACCGTACGCAGTCCAGAGGGAAAAATAGACCTTTAGTAGAGTTTCTTCACGATGTTTTCCTTCGCCGAAGCGATAATTACAAATATGTACGTAAATCCGAAAAGACGAATTTAATGGTACATGCCAGGGTTCGAATCAGATCTAATAGGCACCTGCTTTATCCACTGAGCTATCACTGCTCTATTCGCCGTCAATGAATCTTGGTCCTTATTATTCCTAGAAAGGTAGGACGCATCAAAGCAGCCCAACTGGGGAAGTACCTCCTCACAAAACACCGCGGCCAAATAACAATTCGCTAGAGGGTTGTTGTGTTCCTACGTGTGAGTGAGGTCACCAGTAAGCTCTCAAGGAGTTGTGTTATCAGCAGAGGTGGCATGTAATACTTGATGTATTGCAAGCATTACCTACTACATCAGGTGGATCGTATGCTTGTATGCCACCCGACGTTGTATAAAAAACAATTAACAACAATGACGCGTAGTTCAAGGTCCTTGAACGATGTTATCCCCTTATCGTTAAAAATGCCTTAATTATTTGATAAAAAATTATCGATTTTAAAGCGGCATAACATAGTTTTGTGCCGTTTGTGTAATTCTTTTTGATAAACGAGTAACATGCGTAAAAATAATTGTTACGTTTACGGTGACGGCCAATTAGAGGTACCCGTGAAGTTGAATTTCGGTGATCATATCATAAATAAATTATGGGAGTTCAGAGAAAGGCCCTTTTTGGTAAGCCTTTAAGTTGTATATAAAATACAGGTAGCAATTAGTACAGCAAAGTGCACGACTAGCTTAAAACTGGTCTTGATACCGTTTATGCCGCAAGGTATAATATTCACAATAGCACTTCCAATGTGAAGCGTTATTTACTCTTAACTGTACAATACAATATAAAACTCTTTATTCTTTATTAAGTGATAGTGCCCACATTACCGTACACTACGAGGCGCAACCAGCGGTGCCCAATTCCCAGAATTAATTCTGAATTTGCCCGTAGATTTTATAATTACCTTGCTCCAAAATTATATAATATTCTTTTATTGACAGACAAAAACACAAAAACCTACGGCAATAATTTTTTTCAGCAGTTCCTCTTTGTATGGCTGAATGCAATGACTTATGATGAGACAGAAAACGTATTTAATGTTATCACATAATTATTTATAAATACACACTACATTCACAAAAGTGCTATGAAAATATATGTATAAATGGATTTAATTACTTTAATGATATTCCGATTATAATTAATTTACGAGTATGTTTGATAAAATATAAATAACGTCAATTTAATTTAGTGTATATATGTTGGCATTGTAGGTTGATTTCAGTTTTATTCGAATTTAATACTAAACTTGTTTGATTTCATTTCATTTTCCTGAAATATCATTGTCATATATATATATTCTTTTTGCTTAACGTCATTTATAATTATTAAATGTCACAGTTAACGTAAAATTGGATTACCTACTTATTTAGTGATTTAATTCATTTTTCTCTTGTTTCATAATTGTTAAGTAATGTATGTTTAAGTAAGACTATAGCTAATAGTCTATTCGGAAGGAGCCTGACATCCATAACACAGGGAAACCTACCGTGGGTGTCAGCGCAACAAAATTTTTTGTAACATTTACTTACAAATAAATAAATTTCATTTCATTCTTAATTAAATTCAGGCGTTATTTTGCGAAAGTCAAATTTACATGCAATTAGATCTAACCTGCTTTCTGTGCTTCCGCCACGTGGCGTAGCGCCGGCTGGCACCCACCTACTACCGTTAGTAGATGCAACATGCCGACGCTGCCATGGCTGCTCCGGTAGTCTCTGCCTCGGCTGCTGCGGTCGTCCGCCATCTGGAACAGAAACCGCTCGCCCCCACCACCGTCACGACTGGCCTAGTCGTTAGAATAACATGTATACAAGTCCTTGTAATATGTTATCCTAACGATCAAACGTCTACAGCACCTGAGGGTGCCTCGTGGAGAGGCGAAACACGTGTCGCAGCGACGACCAGGCCAGTCGTGGCAGCCGAAGCAGAGATTACTGGAGCAGCCATATGGCATGGCTGCTCCAGTAATCTCTGCCTCGGCTGCTGCATCTACTAATGGTAATGGGTGGGTGTCGGCCGGCGCTAGTCCTCGTGAAATAATTGGTGGCGGAAGCCAAATAACACAAATAAGTGCTCTAGTTTGTATCCGGTGTAATATAAGTAAGATGTGTCGACCGATGAGGATATTTGTGTGTCCGTGAGGAAAAGAATGGTCGGCCGAGCGGTCTTAGGATGGTGGTGGGCCGCGTTGATGTTCGAGTGTAAACTCCTACTGTTGCCAATATCCACATTCGTTGTAGAGGGAGTGGCTGCTGTGGAACTATTTCTCTTTTTCTCTTTTGGCATATTTGTGATGAGGTAAAATATGAAAAATCGGTGAACAAACCGCGTAAAGCGCGGTGTCTTTCACCACAGCACAGTGCGCGTTGAGCGGATTGCTGGCGCGGCGGGTGGAAGGGCCCCAGCCCCGGTCCCCCCTGCTGCAGCAGCCGGGTCCACCCCGGTCTCCTTCTCCGGCGCAACCACTGCAACAGGGACTTTACACAGGCTGGCGTTTCAGCCTCACGGGGCGGAGATTAAGTGTTCCCCGGGTTCGGGAACTCATTAACCGGACGTAGGAATACAACAACCCTCCCAGAGTAAATGCCTTCCGACGTAGTATAAAAACAATATTTTTTTATACACTTACTTGATGATACATGTGTCAAACAGACATGTTAGTGTTAGGTAGCGGACCCCACCAATCCTAATGGATTAGGATACGGGATAAAACCAAGAAGAAGAAGGTTGTAAACAGGCGTTAGACGTGCCTGATGGTAATTAGTTACCGGAGCCAATGGGCCAATGGACATTTACAATACCCGAGGTGTAATTCAAGCGTTGTCGAGAACCTCACAGTGAAAAAATTTGTGAAAACCTCAGCAAGTATTTCATTTTACGATTGAAGTGATTTTGAAAGAAAACTTCTCTATAACCGCACAGTACGCGACCGTTTCGGTTCCGGTGTATGATGATGAAAAATATCAATGTCTCTATTGGAGACAAGAATCTCGTTGTATAGGCGGCACATCCTGACAATGGGATTATAATAAGATGTACTGTTCGTGAAAACTTGGAGACTAAAAATATTGAAATTACGATTTCGTGCTCTAAATCGAGTGTTAAAGTTTAACAGGGAAAGAAGATTAGCGGAGTCCATGAAACTATGTGAAAAAAAAATATAATAAAATATTTTCCTTATAAAGCAAAAATAGATCACTGTTGTGACGTCGTATGTTTAGAGGTGTCATAGTGAAGTGCTCAAGACGTTCTTCATAGGAGTTTACCAGATCTATAGCTAACAATTTTTAAACATCGCTTCTGAATACTTTCAATTCTATCACTGTGGACCTTATAGAAGGGAGACCAAATTGCACAGTTATATTCGAGAACACTTCTTACGAGGGAATAATAAATATGTATAAAGCTTTTAGTTTGCCGAAATTGTTCCGTAGATCTCGAAATAAAACCGAGTAGACGTGAGCTACGCTCAACCATGTATTCATAGTGGTTCCGAAATGTTAGCTCGGAGTCAAAAAGAACACCCAAATCTTTTGCGATAGTTATGCGAGTTAAAATTTCACCCCCAATGGAATAGTCGGCAAGGATCTTGTTGATTTTCTTGGTAAAGGATATTAGAAAGCATTTACTAATGTTAAGCTGCATATAATTGCGGCGGCACCATTCAGAGAGTAAATTCAAGTCAGTTTGTAACTTCAAGGCGTCGGTGCAGTTGCTCACTGTGGTAATTATTTTAAGGTCATCCTCATAGAGTAGGCAAGGACAAGACAAGGTGTCGATTAAATCATTTATGAATACCAAGAACAGGAGTGGACCCAAATGACTACCTTGTGGCACTCCAGATGTAACTATAACCGGTCTAGCGAGATGACCCTTTACTGCCACTAGTTGACTCCTCCTATATATCTGTTTGACATGACCATGTATCATCAAGTGTGTGTATAAAATGATTATATTTATACTACCTCGAGAGGCATATAAGCTTACATGATATTAAGTAGTTACCGTAGCCTATGACCGCTGGAAATGTATTAAGTATCACTCGCGCTATGCCACCTCTGCTGTTAACACAGCTACTCCTTAAGAGCTTTACTGGTGGCCTCATTCTCAGGAACACAACAATCCTCCAGGGAATTCTTACTTGGTTTGGTTTTCTGTAAGGTGGAGGTACTTCCCGAGACGGGCCTCTTTGATGCGCCCTACCTCTCTATCCTAATTAGGGATGTATATAATTTCTAACACAAGCTTTGCTTGGTTTGGGACTAGGAGGCACTGTATAATTTGTCCGAGAAAAAATATGCATGTAAAACTTGTGATAAAGAAGAAATATACATATATCTTCACGTTACGTCCCTTGCGGGGTAGGCATAGAGAGCCAAGCGTCATAAGACGCGGTCCTTACACACTTCACTCGCTTCTTAGCAGTTTTCCTGCACGCTCGCCGGTACCTAGGGCTGACGAAAGAATGACGGAACATATACAATGCGAAAGTGGAAGGATGTAAGAGTCCAGCAAGACCAAGACTCACCTACCATGACCAAATCGGTCAAGTTTTAGCAGAATGAAGAAACAAGCAAGTGTTACGCTACTTAAGTATGATAAGCCAAATTGTTTATATACTGAGCTTATCAAAATAATTACAATGAAAACCACTAACGTAGTAATATAATTTACGACTTGCTATGGAACATTAACATATAACAATCCAAATAACATCTTATCTTTACATTCATAAAGATTCTTTATACTGATAATTAATATTTAGCTCGGGCAAAGGTTGATTTTGTAAAAGTCCCAAGTCATACCATACATGGAGTTGCTTGGCTGGTTTTTTTTTATACTACGTCGGGACGTTGACAAGCATACGGTCCACCTGATGTAAATCGCATACCGTAGCCTTGCGCTTGCGATATATCACTCGCGCGATGCCTCCTCTGCTGCTTACACAGCAACTCCTTGGGAGCTTACTGGTGACCTCACTCACACGCAGGTGATACCTGGATAATAGGAAATTTTAATTTACCTAATGTAGATGAGAGGTAGGGAGCAACAAAGCAGCCCGTCTGGGGAAGTACCTCCACATCAGAAAACCGCAGCTAAATAACAACTCGCTGGAGGGTTGTGTGTTCCTGCGTGTGAGTGAGGTCACCAGTAAGCTTTTTTGATGAGCTCGGTGGCGGAGCGGTTAATAACGTGACTTTGACGCCAACACTCGTGGGTTCGATTCCCAGACACGACAAATATTTGTGTGCATGGACATGTCTGTTTGTCTTGGTCTTTACCAAGTTTCACAGATGCTCCTGGGACATGGTATATTTCGTAAGAGACTGCATGAACTGGGTAGGCATGTATCGAGTATGTGTGAGTGCGGGGAAAATGAGGAGGACAGAGACCACATATTGTGGTCCTGTACCAGGTATGATGATCTGCGTTGTGTGATGATGGATGGGATTGTGCGCCACGGGCCAGAACTGGGTCCGGTGTACCACACCGATCTTGTGTCGTCGGCGGCGAACTTCGCGGCTTTCCGCAGGTTCGCCCATGCTTGGCATGGGAGAAGAAGTGCTGAAGAACGGGTTGAAAAGGCTGGCTTGGGTCGTTAAATTAGATCAAGTATGCTTATAGACGGCAACGAAGGCGTAAATGTGCATGTCGTTACCCCAGAATGGGGAGAAGGCGGACCTAGACACAACAGAGCAGAATAAATAATTTGTAGGGAGTGAAGAATTGCCCGCGGCACGAAGAGAGCCTTAGAGCAGCATGTGCCGTGCGCATCTCCCGAGATTCGGCTCAAATGACCGCGAGGTCGGTGGGAGGTGGTGGGTTCTGTTTGTCTTGGTCTACGTGTTTTTAAGAGAGGTAGGGGCGTCTTGAAAATTAGCTATACCTCACAGAAATGCTCAACCGAATAACAACTCCCTGGAGGGTTGTTGTGTTCCTGCGCGTGAGTTACGAACTAACTATTAAGTAATCTGTGGCGTGAGTGAGGTCACCAGTAAGTTCCTAAGGAGTTGCTCTGTTAGCAGCAGAGGCGGCATCGTGCGAGTGGTACTCAATGCATCGCAAGCGTTCGTACGCTACTGCTTTACATCAGACGGGCTGTATGCTTGTATGCCTCCCGATATTGTATAAACAAAAATGCTTACACACGAAATTGAGCTCTTAAGTGTTTTTTTTAAACACCGTCGGGTTTTTATTTCTAATATTTATTTTTTATACGTTTTTTGTTTGTCTTGGTGTGGGTATTTTCTATGTACAAATAAGTACATATTTCCAAAATAAAAAGGGATTTACGTATGTTTATCACTTGTCTAGTATACATAACACAAGTTTCGTTTACTTTGGGACTAGATGGCGCTGTGTATTTTGCCCGACAATATTTATTTATTTATTCAGACTGCTGGTAAATCCGCCACTGCCTGACTTGCTACTTAGTTATCCGTTCATTTAGTATAGTTTTCGTGTACTATAATATAACTTAGTTTTAGTTTGTATTCTTATTGTTTTTATAAACTAATTAATTGCGCGCCGTATGGAGAGAAGCTCAATATCGCTGAGCGTGCTTTGGAAAGAGCTATGCTCGGGGCTTCGCTGCGTGATAGAAACAGAAATGAGCGCATACGCAGTAAAACTAAGGGTAGCATAGCATAGCTACATATGGCCACATGACATAACCCACAGGTTAAGCAAGTTGAAGTGGCAGTAGACCGGCCACTTAGCCCATAGAACCGACATCCACAGGCTTCTCGAATGGCGACCTCGTACTGTTACACGCAGTGTGGGACGACCCCTTGCTAGATGGAGCAACGACCTCAAGAGTTTTGTAGGAGGTCGATGGATGCATGATTTAGGATGAAAGCGCGTGACTCTATGTTCAGCAGTTGACGAATGCGGGTTGAAATAATGATGAATATAATTAAAATTGGAAAATCGCAATCTATCTATAACTTCATGTCAAATTCCTTGCGGGGTAGGCAGAGAGAGCCGAGTGCCACACGATTCGATTCTTGCATACCTCATTCGCTTCTTTAACATTCATCGGTCTTCTCATGCACGCCCGTCAGTTTCTAGGGCTCCTGATAGAACAAGGTCAATTTGGTCATGGTAGGTAAGTCTTGGCCTTCCTCGGCTCCTACATCCTTATTATTTCGCGTTGTATATCTGTTTCGTAATTGTTTCTTCCCTGCATTCTTTCTACGAAGCACGGAGTAACTCGAGATAGATAAACCCATCCGTAGACATGCTGCGGTCAACGTTGCTTAACCTTTAAATTGTTACAGATAAATGGAATAACCGAAGAAGCGTTCACCTTCGGTCAGTTACTACAAGAATCTATGAACGTTGCCGTCTCACTTTCTCGTTTGAATGTGCGAAAGGGACAGGTGGTTGGTATTTGTACAGAAAACCGTAGAGAATACTGGGGGGCTATGGTTGGTGCTATATACACGGGCGCCACGGTGACCGCACTGAATCCTGGATATTCCGAAGGTGAAGTCACAACCATGTGTTTTCTTCATGTTCAACGTCAGGAAGCATACAAAAACAAAGCCCACCTGATGTAAAGCTGTTACCGTAGCCTATTAATGCTTGCAACATATTAAGAATCATTCGCGCTATGCCAACCCTGCTGATAACACAGTAACTCGGTGGCTCAGCCGTGAATGACACGACTTTGACACCAACACTCGTGGGTTCGATTCCCACACAAGGCAAACGTTTGTGTGCATGAACATATCTGTTTGTCATGGTCTGGATGTTTTAAGAGAGTTAGGGCGCATCGAAGCAGACCGTCTGGGGAAGTACCTCCACCTCACAGAAAACCGCAGCCAAATAACAACTCCCTAGAGGGTTGTTGTGCTCCTGCGTGTGAGTGAGGTCACCAGTAAGCTCCCAAGGAGTTGCTGTGTTAGCAGCCGAGGAGGCATCGCACGAGTGATACTTAATATATCGCAAGCGTTAATAGGCTACGGTAAAAACTCCTTGTGACCACATTCACTCGTAGTAACAAACAGCCCTCCAGGAAGTTGTTATTTGGCTTCGGTTTTCTCTGAGAGGGTACTTCCCCAGTCGCGCTGCTTCGATGTGCCCTACCTCTCTTGAAAACATCCGGATCAAGTGATCAACAAACAGACGTGTTTACGCGTAGGTACTATGTTTGTACTGTGAGGAAAATCGAACCTGCGAGCGTTGGTGTCAATGTAGCGTCACTAACCATTGTGCCACCGAGCTCGTTTAAATTTATCTTCGTACTCTTGAACCGCAATGACCGTATTCTGAGCGATTTCCAGAAAAGTTTTCCACCGTCAACCATTAAGTTGTCGAATGAACTCCCGGCCGTCTTCCCTGGAATTTACAACATTTTTTTTATACGACGTCGGATGTCACACAAGTATACGGTCCACCTGATGTAAAGCAGTTACCGTAGCCTATTATCGCGTGTAATATATTAAGTATCACTCGCGCGATGCTTCTGCTGCTTACACAGCAACTCCTTAGGAGCTTACTGGTGACCTCACTCACATGCAGTAACACAACAACCCTCTAGGGAGTTGTTATTTGGCTGCGGTTTTCTGTGAGCTGGAGGTACTTCCCCAGACTCATTCCATAAATATGTACATATAAGTTTTGTTAAGATACTATTTTTATTACCTATATATATTATTACCTCATAAAAAATAAATGCATATTCATTTGCAACAGAACTTATGTACCTATTTACTTTTTTACATGAACACCTAACACTTTTTTTTTATTTCGCAGGCGAACTAAAACACGTTCTTAATATATCAAAACCGAATATTTTGTTTTGCTCGCCAACCGTTTACAAAAAGCAGGAAAACACTATCAGATTACAGAATTTTATCAAGAAAATAATAGTATTCGGTGATGAAATACCAAATAACGTTATACCATATAACGACTTAGCAATAGCTGTTAATAACGTTAAAATTAACACTGACAATAACCGCTTAACAAGAGATGTTAGTTTCGAAGAATTTGAAGTCGCCGATGTAGAAGGGCAGAATGACGTGGTGATCATACTATACTCTTCAGGAACCACAGGTCTGCCGAAGGGAGTTATGATAACACATTTAAACTTCTTATCTGCCTGTTTAATGTAAGTATTCTTACCTAAAATATAATTTGTTTAAATATCCATTTTGATAATCCTGATTTCGATGAAAACTAAAAGGTTTCTTTGATAGACATAAGGACATATAAATTCGCAATTAGCAAGTAGTTTAATCTACTTTCTATACTTTTGCTACTGATCAGTTCATGCGAACTAAAACCGGCCGGCACCCAGCCACTATCGCCAGTAGATGCATGTCGCCGCTGCCATACCAGTAGATGCATGTTGCTGCGACACGTGTTTCGTCATTTACAACACCAGGGATGTAATACATGCGTTGCCGACCCTGTAAAAACCTCTTCACGTTTTTCTTGAAGAACCCCGAGCTGTAGGCTAGGTGTTCATTTCACAACTTGAGAATTTTCGGAAGAAAACTTCTCTGGAAGCGCACAGTACGCGACTATTGCGGTTCCAGCGTGTGGGTTTGGGTACATCATATCGGACAATTCATCAGAACACAACTCGTTGTGCAATCGGTAGAACACACAAAAGGAGGCAAAATTTCGCTTTAAACTTATACCGTCAGTAAGCTTAGGGTAGACAATTCTCGCAGCTTGTCTCTGAACCGAATCACAAGGTCCAAGCTGGTCTACAGGTCCGCGCAAAGGTGACTACAGTACTCCATGTGCGGTCTGACTTGTGACTTGTATAAGTCTTCGTACCGCGCTGAAATACCGCTTTGCTCTGTTGAACTGAGCATATAATATTCATCCATGGACATATTTATACTTTATAGAAACATTAAAAAAGAGCCTAAATAAAAAGTTTTTTGAACTTCATTTCTCTACTGGCGACAGGATTACCCACTGTGTTAATCTGAAGATTCCCTCTAAATTTTATTTAAATGCTTACGGAATGTACATACATTCATTTTTATAAGTCACTAGCTAAAACCCGTGACTTTCTCCATCTTTTTACCCGCGACGGTCACGGAGGCGGTATATGCGTTTGGGGTACGAGGGGTTTGTTTGTTTGTGTGTCTGTTAGTATTTTTCTCGAAAACTACTGAACCGATTTTGTTTTATTCCTAACCTTCCCTGTAATGTGTTGATCATACCAAAACAAAAAATAGTTAATAGATTCAGGCCTTATTTTGCGAAAGATAAATTTACATGCAATTTGATCTAACCTGCTTTGTGTACTTCCGCCACCAATTAGTTCAAGCGATTGATAACTAACGCACGACGATTGATTATTATGCATATACATAGATTCATCATCATCTTTTTAGGCCGTATTTATACTGACACTGCTGGACTTATGCCTCCTCTTTAGAGAGCCACTCGCCTCGATCCTGAACTACCCGAGTCTATCGTCTCCTTTCCAGATCTTTTCAGGTCGTCTTTTCATCTCGTGGGGGGTCGTCCCACAATGCATACACCAGTACGAGAACGCCGTTCGAGAACTTTTTTCTCCAGCGGTTGTCGGTACTACGAGCAATGTGACCGGCTCACTGCCACTTCAGCTTGCTTATCCTTCTGACTACGCCAGCATTTTCTATAGTATGCTCAGCGACCTCGAGCTTCCCCATACGAAAAAAAGAAAAATTACATTCTTGCGTTGCCCCGCTTCCCCTGGGGTGATCGCTTCCGATGAAGCGTTTAAAGCCTTCCCGGCTAAAAGTGGTCCCTACATGGTGTTTAGTCAATACGAGTCTGACATTACCCGTTGGGCCGACCGAACACAAGTAACGCACGATTTTAGTGAGTGAGTCCTTCTTTTGTGGGTCGTCGTTGGACGTAAAATATATATATATATATATATAACATTCGTTGCTCTTGTCCTCGTCTTGTGTATCCTCGTTATAATACGGCAGTTTTCGTGGTAGTTTTAAATATTCTGCCACGAGATGTTGGAATAATATTCCGCCCTCCATACGAAATAAACAAACGTGGTTTGCTTTTAAGTTGCCTTTGAAAACAACAAACAAACTATCTGCAACTGCTATGTACACTTTTATTTATGTATTTATTATCAAAATCTGCATAATCTTACAGGCTAATGCGACAATGTAGTTAATAGTGTAAATTTAAATAGTCATATTTATTTTACAGTCAATACTAATCTAGATATAAATAAAATTTTCATCCCCCCATCTCGGAAAGAGTATTTTTGCTCTTTGATATCTCAGTGCAAAAGCCGTTTTTATCCGCTAGAGCAGGGGTCGGCAACCTTTTACTATAGCAGGGCCACAAATGTTACCAGAGTATCAGTGCGGGCCGCACGTATTTTTATTTATATGTACGGACATATACATGTATTTTTTTATATTTTAAATAAAACGCATATCTAGGTTTTTAGTCATATATTATACAATATATTCATACAATCATGTCTATTAAAATTGAATTACTATCATCATGAAAGACGGCCACAATCCTTGCGGAGGTAATTCCACATGGGCATGGACATAGTGGGAGGCCTATGTCCAGCAGTGGAATTACTATACTAACATAAAAGTAAGAACTAGTGAGATTTTTGCGGCTGCGTTTGACTTGCAAGTTTTTTAACGTCTGCTTTCATTTTAGTCGTAGACACGGGCAGTATCGCGTCTAAATGTTCATCCGTTAACCGCGAACAATACTTATTTTTGCGGTAGTTGAGAATTGAAAAAGTCTGCTCACACAAATATGTACTACCAAACATAGTAATTATCTGTTGAGCAAACTTTTTCAATTCCTTGAAGTTTTCAGAACTCAATCCTCCATAGAACTGTACCAAGTCAGTGCTTTCCTTAAATCCCGTTTTAAGTGTGATATTACTTTGCAAGTCTACTATGTTCATTTGCAAATTGCTTGGCACATCATTTTTCATTCAATTGCAAAAGGATTTTGGATAATTTCCATGTTAAGGGAGATCTTTCTAAAGTCGGTGATTCGATTCACGAACTCAGTTTGTAATTGTGTCAACACGTTTCTCATTGTAATATTTTGCCACTCAAAATTATCTCCAGCTTCTTCCACGGCTTTCTTGCAATTAGGAAAATGGTCAAGCTTTCTTTCATCAATATGCTTGATAAACAGTTTCAGTTTCATCTCAAATGACTCCCTTACATTCTTACATATCGCAAATCAATTTGCATTTTCCCTGCAAGCATTTATTGAGCTGATTCAGTTCCATAGTCAAGTCAGTCAAAAAACCAAGATCGATAATCCACTGTTCGTTAGTAAGCTCTTCGACTGGCTTTCCTTTCATCTCCATGAAGTTTCCAATTTCTTTCCTCAAATCAAAAAACCTTTTCAAAACGGCACCTCGACTGAGCCACCTCACGACACAGTAGTAAACCACGTCGCATGATCAGCTTCCAGATCTTCTAAAAACATTTGGAACTGACGGTGTGTGAGCCCATTTCATCTTATAAAATTAACAGTGGATGTTACAGTATCCATTATTTCTTTCCAAGATATAACCTTGGAGCACAATGCCTCTTGATGGACAATATAATGAAAAATCAATGACACAGTAGATCCAGAGTCTTTCACTTTGCTGATGATTCTCCCGACAACACCTTTGTTTTGACCGCTCATGTTCTTGCCTCCATCGGTAGTGACACTTGTTAACTTTTCCCAGCTTAATTGCAATGAATCCAGGGCTTGTTTCAAATGGTGAAATAAATCTTCTCCCGTAGTTAGTAGTAGTACCTTTCAATCTGCACATTTTCACAAGCTCTTCGTAAACAGTAAAGTTTTCGTCAATGCCGCGTACAAATATGAGTAGCTGTGCTGTATCCGACACGTCCGTACTTTCATCCATCGCTAAAGAGAAGTAGTCCAAAAACTACGCCTTATGCCTGAGTTGTTCACACAAATTAGCACCCAAGTCTTCGGTACGTCGGGTACTAGTTCTAGCAGAGAGACGAAGTTCTAGCAGAGAGAGAAGTTTTTCAAAAATTGTTTTCTGCTCTGGGCATATTACTTCGGCGATAGCTAAGACACACTCTTTTACTAATTCACTATCGGTAAACGGATGTCCAAGTTTTGCTGGAATCTCTGCTACCCTGTAGCTGGCACGAACATTCGATTCGCTGTTGTCTGCTACAACCTTAAATATGTTTTGTTGATTTTTAATGACGATTTCAAAGTGGAAATTTTCCTTTTTCGAATTTCACCTTCAAGACAGTCAAATTTAGCGTTGTGCTCAGTGTCGTAATGTCGCTTCATTCAATTCCTTTGCTACAGAAAAACTTTTTTGACATATCAAGCATAACGGTTTTGCATTAAACTCGATAAAAAAATATATTTGTGTCAATAATTCGTTAAAAACTCTTATTTCTTCTTCTATCTTCCTTTTTCTTGAAGCCATGTTATTTAATTATTCTGTAACAATAATAAAAAAATAACTATTTCTGTGTAAAATTAAAAATAAATGTGTTCGAGTTGGTACCTACAAATTCAACTCACCATTCAAAACATAATGAAAACATAACATAACTATCTATTCTACGTAGTACTATCCCCGTCATTATAATTAATATTTACCCATCAATCTGAAGGTTCACATAAACAAGCATTAAATAAAATATGGTAAATTCCTCGCGAGTGCATACAACGTACTTACCTCATACGTCGTGAGAAGCTATCAGCGAAGGGAAGAAAGGTGAATTGAATTTTTCAGCCGCCGCACACCTGCGTCTAATCAAAGAGTGCCGCCGCCTATTTTCTTAAAGGAGCCGCGCCGCCGACGGCCACGTGCGGCGAATAAGCGCAAATGAATTTGCCATTTAGAATTGAATAGAGCAAATCTTTATTTTCGATAGAAACAATACATAAAATCACAGTCTTGATAAACAGTTCTGAAGAAATGAAATAGGTACATTTTTTATTACCTCGTGTGGCACTTTTGCTTCAGTATTTTTTCTTGCAGACCTCAGGCTTGCGGGCCGCACCGTAAAGGCCTGCGGGCCGCGCTGGCGCCGGTTGCCGACCCGTGCGCTAGAGGATAAAGTAAACTGAATTTAGAACATCGTGTGCACTAAGTTTGTGAATTCGAAACATCATTAAACCTAATTACTTCTACCTACATGGCGCCGAATTTATTATACAACTTTTTTTAATTTGTTGTTGTGTACTTTTTTAATTTGCTTTGCGCGCGCCATTTTCTTTTCACGTCATATAATCATATTGTTAGTCATTTCCTCGCTGAGGCGAGACTCGCTCCGCTCATGATTCAATTTTAGAATCCTTCGCTTGCTCGGTCATCAAAATTGAGCACGCGGTTAAAAAGCCACTTTGCACTCTTGTATAACAAATAACTATTAACAATCTGTTGTATTATTTTTAACTAGCAGAAGCCCGCGCATGAGATTTGGGCTTTTGGTAGCCTTTATTTCTCTGTAGACATGAAATTGTTTCTGTTTAAAAAAAAACAAAGTTCAGGGCTACGAATAAATAATTATTTATTCGTAGGTCGTAGATGCAACCACAGAGCGATTCAATTTTCGTACAGCGCCATCTGTTGACCTCTACAGGAGGCAACGTATATGTATTTTATTTATATTACATAAAAAATGCGTAGTTATTTTATGTTACAAAAAATACGTATTCTATGAAATAATAAAAATCAAATTGCAAAGTTCCCCGAAGGAGAAGATATTTCCCCCTAATTTTAACAGTTTTTCATTTTTTACGCAGGAACCCTAAATATTTACGGGATAAAAAGTACCCTATATTCTGCTCTGAACAGTCCTCTTCCTATCAGTGAAAGTCCCGTTAAAATCGGTTCAGCCATTTCGAAGATTAGCCCGGACAAACAAACAGACAGACAGACAGACAGACAAAAATGCGTATTTAGGCTCTGGTAACGTGAAAATAATAATATGAGCTTAAGATAAAGGCTTATGTATAGATTAGAAGTATATAAGAATATAAAATACTTGTCAAAAGCATTAAATAACTTAAATAATAATTGAACTCCAAGCAGTCGGACTAAGTTGTCCGCAAATAAGTCTAACTAAGTCTTCAGTCTGAGCAAGCATGTCCACAACTGTAACGGCCGGACAAAAGGCGCTTGGGAAGCGTCTATAGTGCGGGCGGATGGCCGTGTTGGAGCAAACGACGACGCGGTGCCACTGCCCCAGAAGTATTTTGTGGGATGCGAGTGGGAACCAGTAGGAGATCAAAATGCGTACCTTTTAACGTTTCGTTATACGTCGCTGCTGTCAGATCGCTTAACGAAACGTCAAAATGTACGTATTTTGACACACGCCGCGCTGCAGTGCAGTTGCAGTTTTTTAGTGGAATCGGCCAGCGACGTATCAAAGGTAGACACGTTATACACGAACATTTTTGTATTTTTAAATGGCGCAAGTACTACTATATCTACGTACAGTTGTTTATTATCACACTTTGCTCTAAAAAGAGACAAATGATAGGGAATACCTGTCGTTAGAAAGAGATGAATATACATCTTTAGTTACGTATTGATTGCTGCTGAGCGCTCATTGGCGCGAGCACTGATTTACCGATATGGAGGAGACTGGGGAAAAAGCTCTGCATTTAATTAGTTTTTAAAATAATAAAACCAATTATATACAAAACATATATGTAATTATAAAATAATATCGAGTCAGTTTGTGAGTGAATAAAAAAATACGTATTTGATAAAATATTATTCCCTCAAATAAACTTAACTTATTCCTTTTTTCTCTTTTTTAATCAGTTCTCTAATCTAGACTATTTCAATGCACGAAATATATTTTAACTTCACTATAATAGCGCGTATTAGGTGAAGCCTGTGATTATAAGTCGGATATTGCTCTAGGAAATGACAATTTAAAGAGGAAAATACATCATTGCGATATAGGAAACACTTTAAATGACGACTCGAAATTTGACGAGCTCGGTGGCTCAAGTCGTGAATGACGCGACTTTGATACCAACGCTCGTGGGTTCGATTCCCACACAAGGCAAATATTTGTGTGCATGAACATATCAGTTTGTCTTGGTCTGGATGTTTTAAGAAAGGTAGGGCGCATCAAAGCAGACCATCTGGGGAAGTACCTCCACCTCACAGAAAACCGCAGCCAAATAACAACTCCCTAGAGGGTTGTTGTGTTCCTACGTGTGAGTTAGGTCACCAGTAAGCTCCCAAGGAGTTGTTGTGTAAGCAGCAGAGGAGGCATCGCGCGAGTAATAATTAATATATCGCATGCGTTAATAGGCTACGGTACCCGCTTCACATCAGGTGAGCCGTATGCTTATATGCCTCCCGACGTAGAATAAAAAATATTTAACCATTTTTTTTTCATCAAACCATCTAGATAATCTAAAATGGAAAGAAATAAATTATAAGTAATATTCTATTCGCTTCATTCTTTTCTAGAACGTCTAGTATTACTAGTACCTAATAATTGAAAATAAGGTAGGTAGGCGTATTACTTAATATAAAACAAAGTTAGGAATAAATTTAATTCACAATTCTGTGTTCATAACGTGATAGTTAAATTTTCCTCAACTTCCCCTAGCAACGGCTGCCACTAGACCCGCTTTAATATTGCTAAAAACTAAATACATTTACTATGTTTTTAATAAAAAAAAACTGTACTTACAAATGAAATGACACGTTTTCCTTGTCTTTAACAGTTGCCGTGTAATTTGTGGACTATCTAAAAACACAGGAAGGCATTTTTGCCAGAAATAACTTATTTACGCTTTGTGGCGAAGTACGTATAGACGTGACGCAAGAACGTGCCCAACTGAATGCGAGGTGGGCAATTACCTTACTTTCATATTGCCATTCTAGAGCGTGTACAACGTATCTATGACTATAAAAACATCTTAGGAATCGGCCTACTGGAGATGTAGTTTCTCAAGTAACTGTTGTTCAAGTAGCATGTATATATATTAAACGCCAACATGTAATATTATGATATGTGTCATGATACTTCTGTGGCTAATATTATGCGTTGAATAAAATTATTTCTATTCTATTATTTCTACATGTACAAATACACCCAAAAGATAGCGTTAGCAGTTTAGGATTATACTATTATGGAAGTTACATTTGACAGTTTCGAATGGAAAAAGGACAAAGTTTATGCTTCCACGTTACGTTGCAGGCCGGCAGCTCTAGACCCGAAGCTCCGAGGACTATCGGTGACTCCGTGGTACCACGTCATGGGACTAAATTACTCATTTGAAGGAATGGTCACAGGAAAAACCACAATATACCTGCCCAAATTTGATGTTAATCAATACTTACGGATGATTGAGAAATATAAGGTAAAAGATATATAGTACTTTTTTCTTCGTCTTCGCGTTATTCCTAATCCATTAGTATCGACGAGGTCCGCTACCTAAGCCTAAGATTTGGTGAAGACACAGATTTTAGACACAGATAAAGCGACTGCCGTCAGGCCTCCACAACCCAGAGGGAAAACCAGATCTTTATTAGGTTAGGTCACATGTCTGTCGAAATTATAATTTCTTGGACGTATGTGTCTCTGTGGTCGAACAAGTGATATGTACAAATCCGAAAATACGAATTTAGTAGTTTATGCCCCCGCAAGGATTCGAACCGGGGACCAGATGGCCAATAGGCCGGTTCCTTATCCACTGGGCTATCACTGTTATAAAAGATATATATAGTACCTATTTATTAATTTTTAGTAGTTTGTAATGTTCCTGCGAGTGAGTAAACTTTTTTTATACCACTAAGTTGGCAATCAAGCATACGGCCTGCCTGAGCGTAAACAGTCACCGTAGCCTATGGACATTTGCAACACCAGGGGTGTCACTCATGCGTTGCCGACCCTCTAAAAACCTCTTCACGCATTTCTTGAAGAACTCCATGCTGTAGTTCCTTGGAAAAACCGCGGCTGGGAGCTCATACAACAGCTTGAGAGTTCTCGGAAGAAAACTTCTCTGGAACCGTACAGTACGCGACCATTGCGGTTCCAGTGTGTGAGGGTGATCTCCCCGCCGTCGGCGATCGGTGCGGTTATAAAAAGTAGCTGTCGGCATCATTTCGAACAACTCTTCAGAACACACCCCGTTGTACAATCGGTAGAACACACAAAGGGAGGCAAAATCTCGCCTTAAACTTGAGGGTTCAATACCGTCTGTAAGCTTAGATTATCGACAATTCTCACAGCTCGTCTCTGAATCGAATCACACGGTCCAAGCTGGTATCCAGGTGCTCCCGCCCAAAGGTGACTGCAGTACTCCAAGTGCGGTCTGACTTGAGACTTATATAATATAAGTCTTTGCCCCGCACTGAAGTGCTGCTTAGCCCTGTTGAACACACCAAGTTTTTTGGACGCCAGCTTGACCTTCTCCTCCAGGTGATTTCGATATTGCACATCACTGGAGATCTCGACGCCAAGCATCCTAATACTTTTGGTGACAGTAAGAGGTGTGTTCTGGAATTTAGGAACCACAGCAAATGGAGTTTTCTTAGCGGTGAATGCGCGAACTTGTGTCTTCTTGGGGTTGAATTCGAGCAAGTTAAGCCGCCCCCAGTTGGATACTTTAGCCAAAGTACCATCCATTTGAGACACAAGTTTATCGCGGCTTTCATCCATAAGCGAACGAGGGATGTTTGCACGGCCTGTAGGTATAGTAAGTGTCCCCGGTGCTGTCGTCCGCATAACAATGAATGGCATCAATTGACAGCATATCATTGATATGCAGCAGAAACAGCGTCGGACAGTACAGAACCCTGAGGGACGCCAGCATTGATATCCATACTATCGGAGCATTCACCGTTAACCACGGCTTTTATGCATCTGTTGGATAAAAAGCTGGCGACCCATTTGCACAAACTCTCGGGCAGCCCGTATGATAGTAACTTCGATAGAAGACCCCGGTGCCAGACCCTTCACCATATCTAGGCTGACAGCCAATGCCTCACCTTGACTCTCTATCGCCAAGGCCCAGCAGTGTGTAAGATACACTAGAAGATCACCAGTTGAGCGACTATGGCGGAAACCGTACCTATTGACGGTCGCTAACCAAGTCGTGATCCTCTAGGTATCCTAGGAGTCGTGTGTTTATCACACGCTCCATCACCTTGGAGAGAAGGTTATGGCGATAGGCCTCTAATTCGATGGGTCTGATCTATCGCCCTTTTTGGGCACCGGGTGCACATTGGCGGTCTTCCATGAAGTCGGGACCTGCCCAGTGGAGTAAGAAAGCACGAAAAGGCGCGTTAGTACAGAACACAACTCAGGAGCACACAGCTTCAGCACCACTGCCGGTATACCATCCGGCCCACTCGATTTATGAATGTCGAGAGAGAGTAAGGCCCGTCGGACATCTCGCTGAACTCAAGGAGTTGCTCTGTTAGCAGCAGAGGTGGCAAAGTGCAAGTGTGATAGTTAGTGTATTGCAAGCGTTTATAGGCTACGGTAACCGTATGTTTCCGACGTTCCTATAAAAAAGCCAGACATCAAATCAGCCTGTCTGGGGAAGTACCTCCATCTCACAGAAAAACCGCAGACGAATAAGATCTCCCTAGAGGGTTATTGTGTTCCTGCGTGCGAGTAAGGTCATCAGTAAGCTCCTAAGGAGTTGCTGTGTTAGCAGCAAAGGAGGCATCGCGCGAGTGATTCACATATCGCCTCCCGACTGTGTAGAAAAAAAAATATGTTCTATTTGTCAAGCTCGGTGGCGCAATGGTGTAATGCGCTATTACGGTACTTTGACACCAATGCTCATGGGTTCAATTCCCACACAGGGCAAATATTTGTCTGCATGAACAAATGTTTGTCCTGTTTGTCTTGGTCTGGGTATTTCCAAAAAAAATGTATTTACGTATGTTTATCAGTTGTCTAGTACCCGTAACACAAGCTTCGCTTACTTTGGGGCTAGATGGCGCTGTGTAATTTGTCCGACAATATTAATTTTATTATTATTATGGATTTGTTCCAGCTGCAACAAATTTACCTGGTACCTCCCATAGTGGTCTCCATATGCAAGTCTAATACAAACTATGATTTGAGCTCGATGGAAGTTGTATTGTGTGGCGCAGCAACCCTGAAAGAGCATACTATAGCCGACTTGAAGAAAAAGTACGTATCTTGAACGGCGCCTTGCCGGCATGTATAGTGCGTTCAAGTAGCCGAGATCAGCGACGTATCAAAAGGTAGACACGTTATACACCAACATAATTGTATTTTAAAATGGCACAAGTAGTAGGTACTATATTTGCGTACAGTTATTTATTGTGACACTTTGCTCTAACAAGAGAATGATAGGGCCTGTACCTAATAATATACAAAGAGATGAATCTATATCTTAGAGATTTATGCTTTGTCGCTTCGAAATACATATACCTAGCCATACGTATTTCGTATTGGTATATGTATTTCGAAGCGAGAGTGTAGCCAACTGAATACGAGTTGGGCCTTACTTTCGTATTGCCATTCTAAAGCGTGTACGACGTATGTTAACTATTAAAAGATCTTAGGCCGAGATAAAGAATATAAACAAACAGTCAGGGGTGTACGCCATATTTTTATTGAGTATAATAGTCTTCTCCCCCTGGCTTTACCACTACTAGGCTATTACTACTTTTGTATTTAGTCCAGCTTATTATGTGACTTTAACAAACTTCAAAACTAAAACCTAACTAGTACAAAAATTTCCCTACTTCTGAATAGATACAAGACTTCAAAGTAGACATATTTTTTGTATAAAATTATAGGTATTTTAAAAGACGTGTGAAAGGATGGTTGTACTCTGAATTGCGGAGGTCTGACGGCAGTCGTTTCACATTAATATTAGTATCTTCACAAAGTCCTGAGTCTTAAATGGCGGGCACCGACAATACTGGTTTAGGAAACTGGATAACGTTTGGAAGACATCTTCTACTCCTGCCATCATCTTATGATGATGGAAGGAGTAGAAGATTCACAGACTCAATTAGTTTGAGCTTAAATGAGCTCAAACTAAACCTAACTTGACTTACCAATTCATAGTTTTTTTTATAAATATACTTATTACTTGCAGATTCACAAATCTCAGAGGCGTAATCCAAGGTCTGGGTATGACGGAAACTACGCAGGCGTACATACGAGGTTTGCACCATAACGTCGAACAGTACAAGCCTGGTAGCCTCGGACACGTGACTTCAGGATGTGTCGTCAAGGTACGTGTTGTAATTGATAGGGACGAGTTCACCTTCTGTATACATGCCACAGCGATGATGACACGAAGATGAGATGTCACGAAATCACAACAGATGTTGACTAATAATTTTACGTCTAGTTCTAAAAACACCTAGTGATACGATAAAACACTAACATATACTCAGTGATACATCGTTTCACTAAACAAAATATAATAAAAGTACTACTACTACTATAACTTCATGCCAAATCCCTTACGGGATAGGCAGAGAGAACCGAGCGCCACGGGACTCGATCCTTACATACCTCACTCGCTTCTTTAACATTCATTGCTCTTTTCATGCACGCTCGCCGGTTTCTAGGGCTCCTGACATCACCTTCTGATAGAACACGACCAATTTGATCATGATAGGTAAATCTTGGCCTTCCTCGGCTCCTACATCCTTCCACTTTTGCATTGTATATCTGCTTCGTTATTCTTTCATCTTGCATTCTTTCTAAATGTCTGAACCAACGGAGCATGCCTCTTCTTATTTTAACACCGACGACGCTCTCTTTCAGACCAACTCTGCTTCTAACCTCATCATTGCGAATACGGTCTACAAGCGTTACACCACAAATTTTGCGCAACGCTCGCATTTCAACCGCGTTTATCCTACTTTCATGCTCTCTCTGCCATACCCAGCTCTCGCTTCCATAAGTATGCGTTGGGACCAGCACTGCATTGTGTATAGCCAGCTGCGCCTTCTGGCTCAGGTTATTACTGCCAAGAAGTTTTCCCAACGCTCCATTCACACTATTCCCAGCACTCACTCGCCTTTCCACATCTGCGGTGTACCTTCCATCCCTGCTGAAAGCGCATCCAAGATATACAAACTCATCCACTTGTTCCAACACTTCATCATCTACCGTAATCCTTACATTGGTTCTGGTTTCTTCTCTTTCAAATACCATTATCTTTGTTTTCTTCGCATTCAATAGTAAGCCTTCCTTCATACATTCGCCTTTCATTATTGTGACTAGTGTTTGCAGCTCAGATGGTGTTTCTAGTAGGACGGCATCATCTGCATACAGCAGACAGTTCACCACTAGGTCACCCATGCGTAATCCTACATTCGGCGATCTTATTCTCTGTAGACAACTATCGAGATACAGAAAAAACAGCCTAGCAGACAACATGCAACCCTGTTTGACACCAATTTTGACATCAGACCAGGGTGACATGTTGCCATCTATTCGCACACATGCTGAGCAATCCTTGTAGGTGGACTGCACAGCACGCTGCAGTGAGCCGTCAATCTCATATCTCGGCAATATGCACCACAGTTCCTTTCGCACAATCCTATCAAATGCCTTCTCAAGATCCACAAAACCGCAGAAAACCTTCTGGTCCGTGATCAGATGCTTCTCTACGATATTGCGGAGCGAGAAAACTTGATCCGTACATCCCCTTCCATTTTGGAATCCTCCCTGTGCCTCCCACAGCATTTCGTCAGATTTCACCCTCATTCTCTTTTCAATTATCTTTCCATATACTTTTGCTGCTAAGCTGATCAAACTGATGGCCCTATAGTTGGCGCAGACCATGCGTGATCCCTTGCCTTTATACAAGGGTACGATGACTGCGCGTCCCCAGTCCATTGGGACACTTCCAGTTCTCCAGCATAGGTTGCATAAGTACCAGAAGGCGTCCCCGACGTAAGTGCCACCTAGTTTGATCGTCTCAGCTGTGATCATATCAACTCCCGCAGACTATCCATTTTTCAAACTTCGTATCGACCATTCTATCTCATCCATAGTTATACCTTCATCGGACGCCGTCAACGTGGAGTGAGCATCAGACTCACTCTGATTGTTCGCGTCCGAGGCATATTCATACATTTCTTCAAAATATTGACTCCACCGTTCTAACACTTCCTGAGTGTTTGCAAGAATGATACCAGCTTTAGACTTAATCTTGTTCATACTGGATGCCGACGAACTACCCCGAGACTTCTTTACCTCTCTCCAAAAGAATTTGGTATTTGCCACGAAGTTTTTCGTCAGCGTCTCTTCCTCATTCATAATTTATCTTTCACGCTTCTCTTTCACTAAAGCCTTGGTTTCATTCTTGCATAGACGGTACATTTCTTTCTTCTTCTCTCTCATACTTTCATTTAAGGGCAAAGATGATACATAATCCAGCCACGCTTTCCTCATTCTTGCTACGGAGGATTCAAACTCCGCATCCCATAAGGCATCTCCTTTCAATGTTTTATGCCTCTCTGCGCACCCACTTGCTTTTATTGCACTATCCACCATACTTTCTTTCAGAACTTTCCAGCTATCATCCACATCTGTGTCGGAAAGACTTGCATTTGCAAGTCTTTCGCTTACCAGATGTACATACATTCTCCTTACACTTTCATCTTGCAATTTTTCGCTCCTTATCCTTTCATGATCTCCGAAAGGGATACGCACTCAACAATGCCTCCACTTCTTGAAAAGTCCAACAAACCGGCTTACCACCAGGTAGTGGTCCGTTTCAAGAGTGGGACCTCTAAAGGCTCTTGTATCCATTATAGTATTTCGGAGACGTCTATCAATTATAATCAAATCAATCATACTTTTTTGGTCATTCCGTCTCCATGTATACGTGTGAATAACCTTGTGACGAAATAGAGTATTCGACACGAGGAGGTTTCGTACCATACATAAATCTAGAATCGACTTACCTGCTCCGTTCACTCTCTTATCTCCATACCAAGAGCAGCTTTATAGCCGTCTCGTTTGGTCCTAACCCATCCATTCAAATCTCCACACATTATCACTCTTTCATTCCTTTCAGCTAAATCCAGAACGTCCCTCACAGACTCCCAAAACTTCTCTAGTTCTTGGGCATACGCTGAGCTTACGGGAGCATATGCTGCAACCAGAAATACTCGCGTGATGCCCAGTTTTATACGAACCCAGAGAAGTCTAGGCCCTACCAAACAGTAATCTTTCACACCAGAGGCTAAGCGAGAGGAGAGTATGACACCTACACCATCACTGGCATGATCGTCCCGGTCTACACCAGACCATAGGGGCTCCCCTTGCGCTTAGTCTCTGTCACACACAAAGCATCTAAGCGTCTCTCATTCATTACGTCCATCAGCTCATTCATCTTATAACTCAATCCACCTCTCACATTCCACGTGCCTATGCAGCACTCGGCTCTCTTCGACCCGCCAGAATTGGCGCTGCGTGGTGGGTGCCACCCCCCACCGCCGCATGCACCTATTTTTGCACGCCCTATTTGGGACGCCCTAACCTGCACATCGGTGCGTTTTCGGGCCAGAATTGCCATCTAATAGATTGGCAGATGTCGCGAACGAGCACGCTTCTGGCACATGACCCCCATAATAAAAGTATTGACCTATATAATAATATCCCTCGTCTGCCGTAACCCAGTACCAATAATCCCTCCAGACCTCATTACAATAGAATTTCCTACACATTCGCAATAGTCCCAATACCTGCCGTGATCTGCTCATAGATATATGGATCTATCGATATTTTTAGGAGCGGGTCTCGGTGGGTGTACAACATAACATGAATCTTCTTAAAAGGGCCTCTACGCGTTGGATCCATATCCCCGCGCACGCCTATCAAATGACCGGGATAATACCCGTGAATAAAAATAAATAATAATATAATAATAATAACTCCGCAGGGCAGCTTGTGGCGAGCTGTTGGTGCGTAACGAATAACGAATCCCCGCGCACGCCTTTCAAATGACCGGGATAAACCTGTGATATAAGAACTATAACATAATAATAATAAATCCCGCAGGGCAGCGAGCTTAACAGTTTTTTTATTTTTTACGTAGGAACCCTAAATATTTACGGGATAAAAAGTACCCTATATTCTACTCTGAACTGTTCTCTACCTACCAGTGAAAGTCCCGTTAAAATCGATTCAGCCAATTCGAAGGTTAGCCCGGACAAACAAACAGACAGACAGACAAAAAAGTTAAGAATGCGTATTTAAGCTTTGGTAACGTGAAAATAATAATATGAGCTTAAGATAAAGGCTTTATTTTGAAATCACAGACAGACACTTCAATTTTATTTATATGTATAGAAGTGAAAAGCTCTTTAGCGGCGTTGTGCACTTTTTAGGATGAGTAAAAAATGCTAAACTCGCATCTGGACCCTGACCGTAAGATTTTGGCTTGATTTTGGTGAGAATTAGAACTTAAGTTCGCCGCAGCGCTAAAACATTAGTTACCTCTAATTAAACAATTAAAACATGAAGTGCTAGCTCGTTTTTCTCGCGACCAAAACGTTGTAAGGGCAATGAAATTGTTGGCGTTTACGCGATTCATTCAACGTAGTTTATCAACATCGCTGTTTGGTTTAAGCGGCGCGGTGTGTTTGAGTTTTAGAGATTGGCGATGATGATGATGCTGGTAATGTTTATGGTGAAAGAGTCGTTGAAAATGGTGTTTGTGTACGATAGCGCAATAAATGAATATTGTATTTTACCACATACATGATAGTACTTGTATATATAAAGCAATATAAATAAAGCAATTCATGCGAAATTATTCCCTAACCATTCCAAAATATTAAAAAATGCACAATGCACAAGTTTTCACTTCTGCCGGCACTCCCGGAGTACATCCCGTTTTTTTTAAATAAATTAACTCAAATGTTAAAATTTGGTACATTTGTTCATTGGACCCTACTCACAAACCACTTGACGGTGCATAGATACACCCCTCACTCACAAAAGCGTAGAGTTCTCGCACCTAAATATATCAACTATTCGAGCCTGACCAATGAGAGAATGTTTTAACCAATAAGCCGAGGTGACGAGATGTTGATCCTTGAACTAGCCAATAAGAGCTACACGTTCTACTTTACCCCTTGAACCGTAGCGGTGACGGTGAACTATGTTACAAAGCAATACCATTTCATCAATGCTCCATTGATTATTTCCTTCATGAGCCTACTTTACGAAATGAGAAACATTTATCTGACATTACATTTTCCAGATAGTCGATGTAGATACTAACGAGCCTGTAGGCCCCAACAAAACTGGTGAGCTTTTCGTCAAAGGACCTATAGTGATGAAGGGTTATCTAGGAGTTGACACAGCCCCCGCGTTCGATGATGAAGGCTTCTACAAGACTGGAGATATAGCATATTATGATAGTGATAAACAATTCTTCATCGTTGATCGGTTGAAAGAAATGATCAAGTATAAAGGATTTCAGGTAAGAATTAAATTTCTTTGATTGATATAAATTAAACTAGCTTCTGTATCTAGCTGTGTCTGTCTGCTTTTTCACTACAACGCATTCAGCCTAGGATATAGACCAACGCTTCATCGTCATCACTGCTGGACATAGGCATCCCTTAGAAATCGACAGTGATCGACCAATGGCCGCTTGCATCCATCGTCTTCTTACGATCTTTACATGTACATTGGTCCATCGTGTGGACCATCCATCCATCATTTGTCAAAACCTTAGGTTTAAGTAATGGACCCCGCTAATCCTAACGGACTAGGAATCGAAATAACGCTTAGAAGAAGCTAGTTTAAGTATAATTTGTACTCGAGAACAAGAACATGTTTTAATACTTACGTGATTGTCACGTTTTCAACACAGAAACCACTTCAGCTTGCCTATCCTGTGGGCTATGTCGGTTATCTTAGTTCTACTGCCGATATCCTCATTTCTGATTCTATCGCGCAGAGAAACCCCGAGCATAGCTCTTTTCATAGCACGCTGAGCGACCTTGAGCTTCCCCATACGCCATCTCAGTTCCATCTCCCATCCCATCTCAGTTCTGTATGTCATCACTGGCAACACACACTACTCGAAGACCTTACTCTTCAGGCGTTGAGGTATTTTGGACGAGAAGATGTGTCGAAGTTTTCCGAACGCTGCCCAGCCGAGTTGTATCCGTCTGTTGACCTCTCGGTCAAAGTTGGACGTACCTAACTGAATAACCTATCCTAGGTAAACATATTCGTCAACAGCTTAGTGCTTCCAACCGTGCCGGCATAGGTGTAACATGGACATTCGACATGATGTTAGTCTTGTCCATGTTCATCTTGAGACCTACTTGGTTGGAAACACTATTGAGATCATTGAGCATAGCGCCAAGTTCCTTCAGCGATTTAGCCATGAGATTATTTAGCCATTATCGTCGGCAAATCGAAGGCATTCTCCATTGATGTTAATACCGTATCCTTTCCAGTCCAAGAGCTTGAAGACATCTTCCAATGCTACGGTGAAGAGTTTCGGGGATAACATCGCACTGTCTTACACCTTTACGCACGGATCGGTTTCGTACTCTAGTCCTGTACTTGGATACACATCGTTGCCTTGCTGTACAAGCACTTCAACGCTTCGATAGTCAATTCGGCATCGCTGGAGAGACCGTAGCACCGCCCATGTCTCTACGGAATCAATGGCTTTTTCGTAGTCCACATACGCCAGACATAATGGCAGATTGTTCTCTTCAGTCTTCTGTATAATCTGACGTAGGGTATGTATGTGGTATACGATGCTAAAGCCTTTTCGGAATCCGGCTTGTTCGGGAGGCTAGAACTCATGAAGTCTGCGTGCGAGACGATTTGTGATGACTCTCGAAAACAATACATAAACGCGGCTCAGAAGCGATATCGGCCTATAGTTCTTCAAAAGGGTCTTATCACCCTTTTTGAAGAACAATATGACCAGGGTTCTGCTCCACGCTTCCGGTGTTTCACCGGAGTGTATGACGGAATTGAATAGCTTCTGAAGGACTATAAGTATCGGCTTTCCGCTCGCTTTCAGAAGCTCTGCCGTAATTCCGTCGTCACCCGGTGTTTTCCCATTTTTAAGCTGTTTGAGAGCCATACGAATCTCATACAGACTAATGTCCGAGATATCTTCGGTATAGGGTCGGGTCAATTTAGCTCTAGGGTCGTTACTAGCACCGTTGTTCGGCTGTAGCGACGATGTGCACAGCTGTCCATAGAACTTCTCCATCTCCCTCAGAATCTTAGTCTTCATAGAAATAATGGGGCCAGTGTTGGTCTTCAGCTTCATTAGTTGACTTCGCCCAACGGACAGATCTTTGACGAAGACTTTAGAGCCTTGGTTCCGCTTTATCGCCTCTTTAATACGAATTGTATTAAATTGGCGTATGTCTCGCCGTATGCCTTTGGAGATCTGCCTGTTCAGCTGTCTGACTCTAGCGCGTGAGCTGATGACTGTAACCGCATTTCACATCTGATCGGCATGAGATTCTGCGTGTTAGTCGAGAGCTTTTGGGATCTTTTTGGGCGAGGCTGGAGAAATTTAGCTCCCACTGTATGGACAGTTTCCACGAGCTTACTATTGTATCGTCCGGTGTTATACAATCGTCTAGGCACTGAAAACGATTTTGAAGTTCCAGTTGAAAGCTTTCGGGGTTTTTAATCAATTTACGCAACCCTTGCCGACACAGCTTCGATCAGATGGTCGCCCTCCCGGTAGTAAAGCAAGTTACCGGATTTAAGGATCACAGTGTCCTATAATAAATAAATAAATATTGTCGGACAAATTATACAGCGCCACCTAGCCCCAAAGTAAGCGAAGCTTGTGTTATGGGTACTAGACAACTGATAAACATACGTAAATACTTTTTTTTTTTGTAAATACATACTTATTATACTCGTACATAGAAAATACCCAGAGTCCCAGACCAATATAAACAGACATGTTCATGCACACAAATGTTTGTACTGTGTGGGAATCGATCCCACGAGCGTTGGTGTCAAAGTAGCGTAACAGTGCGTTCCACCACTGAGCCACCGAGCTCGTCATGTCCTCCCCCTGACTTCGGACTTCGGACAGTCCTATTATATCCCAATGCAACTTGCTTAGTTCATCTTCCAGCTCCACTATCTTCTCGTCGGTCCTCATATGTACGCATATTGTATGTTGCCAGGGCCAGTCCGTTGTGTTGGTAGCCGCGGCGTCGGACCGGGGATTCTTAGCACCCCCTGCCCCGCCGATACTCTGACCGCTACCGGAGCCAGGCTCAGCGGGGCTGGCGGTGACTGTAGGGCGTTTTTGTGTCGGCTTCATGTTTAGGGGGTTTTGCCATAGTTATCACGCTTGGCAGACGGGTTGGCAGTAGGTTGTTAAAGTGCGTAGGGGACGCTGCTGCCCATGTCCTGTATATCTCCCTTAGTCGCCTTTTACTACACCCACGGGTTGAGATGGGGTGGCCTATTCTTACGCCGAAGCCACACGGCACTTTAGACACAAAAATATATAAATAACAGAGACTAATTGGCTGGAACACCAATACTCAACCTAATCGCTGGAACCAGAAGTTCTTAGTTTCTCCAAGTTATTCATGGACATTGATAAGAAGGCCTGTGCATATCTGGTTAAAAAGGATTTGATAATTTCGCCGATACTGGAATGATAGCGAATAAAGTACTAGAGGTATAAAGGAACTGAAAATCTTTGACTTAGTTGAAAAAAAAACTTATATTAACAGGTTCCTCCAGTGGAGGTAGAGGCAGTCTTGCTTCAGCACGATGCAGTAGCTGATGTGGGAGTTGTCGGTGTACCAGACGCAATGGCTGGCGAACTACCTCTCGCCTTCGTAGTCAAACAAACAGGAAAGGACGTTACTGAACAAGAATTGCAGAAATTTGTTGCGGAAAAGGTAAATTGCAGTGCACCTACTTTAAGATTTATTTGTTCAACCGACTGAATATCTCTGTAGCCAATATGGAAATTCCTTCATGACAATATGACAATCATGTCGATAATTTAATTCCCGTCACTACATACTACTACGTATTTCATCGCCTTCGTACAATTTTAGTCACATCATTTTTCTGCCGTTTAAATATTAAGCAGTCAGAACACGTTATATACGTTTTCCCATACATTTCGCCATTTCGCGGTCGTATTCGACCACCCGGGTTTCGAAGGGTTAAGTGTAATTCAATATTGTCGTGAAATTTAACAGTAAAAGATAGAATAATATTTAATATTTTTGTATGAAAGGATACAAACATGTTTCCATAGATTTGGTATCTGAGAACGTCGTTTTCATGCAAATAACCATTTTTCTCAAAAGTCTTTCTTGCAACCTTGCAACACAAAGTTATTCAAAATGACAGCGTGAACTAGTATTATATAACGTTAATGGCCAAAATGACCACATACTTTGGCAGAGGGGTTCGCCCGTCTTTGCCATTTCCGGTTATGAATGCTCCAAGCCAGGGATTTCCAAAGGTGTCGATATCGGTTTACCACAGGTTGACATGAACGAAAACTGATTTTGAGGGTCGACGATGTTTAAAAATCGTCCCCTATTAATTAACACACGTTCTTATTTGAAATTTCCAAGATACTGTATAAGTTGTGTTACGTGTACAAACTTGTTATAGGAATGACTAATATTTTAGTAGGAAGTATCATTGTTGTACTTTAAAAAAAAAACGTGTGTGCTTTAGACCACACGACTGAAGTAAAACTTCTTTACCTCCATAGTGTGATACAGACAATAGGCCTACACTGTGTCTTACATATACGAAACTTAACCCGCTATGAGAGAAAGAGAGAAGGAAAATGTGTGCTCGCATCTCTCTCTCTTGCCCCTACAGTAATATACGAAATGTAACTCTCTCTCTCTTTCTATCTTCACTAACTTATATCTCCCTCTCAACTTCCTTTCGCCTTGCCCGATCAGACCTCTCGTAATGCTCTCGTCACGCATTCACCAGCTTACCCCCCAAGTCAAGCGTGCATAAAGAAGTTTACTTAAAAAAAACTAGAGATAGGATTTTTAAAGTAATTTGGTTATGGGAGTCTGATGTATCAGTTCATTTTGGGAAAGGGGACTCTTGCCCAAAATAGTTTGGGAATCCCTGGAAATGTCTGTCTTTGCGAATGCAAAGGAGAAGTGGTATCCGTTATAATTATGTCCGAAGTGTATAAAGCAAAAATAAAAGGAAAAATTTCGGTTGCTAAAACTTTAGATTCATTTTACAGAAGAAATAGTAAGATATAGTAACTAGAATAGTTTATTTATATAACTTGGAAGTCATCAATAATAAAACAATACAATAATAAAGAAAATACCTAATCGTATAACTATGTTTGTTTGTGTTTGTGTGTGAGGCTGAAGAAAATTACGGCTTGAGCTACCCACACTTTGGTTTTGGTTACGTTTGAGTAGTTTGTATTAAATTTGAATAAATATAAAATAAAATCGATTGTTGCTAAAAGGCACTGTTACCTAATCAATCTTATTAAACGTTACAAGTTCCAAGTAACGCTACGCCTCATGAGCTACCATGACTCACACTTGACTGACCTTGTTTTTATTATTACAAGTAATCATAAACCTAATAAAAATGATTTTGATCAGACGCTATTCGTAAGTTTACTAACGACGTGCTACATAAACGTATTATAACTAGTCCGGCCATAAATACTGTTACATAGAAAGTTTTATTTTTTTCAACTCTTAATTTAATTAATTTTAATTAATTAAATTAATTAATTACTTTAATTACTTTGTATTTTGAACGCGTTGTGAGTGTTGTGACCTAAGGATGTTTCGCCACAGTACCCAGTAATTTCTCTGTCATATCTCACCCTTCAACCGGAACACAGTTATATTATAACCGCCAAGCAGCTATAGTTATATAAATATAGCTGCTTGGCGGTAGAAATAGGTGAGACATAGGTACCCATGCAGACGACTTTTGTACAAAGTCTCCCTCTGGTAAACAAAACTTCTTTAGATTTCCCGCCGTTTTACATATTTTTTTCGTGTTTATTATCAAATTACAATATAGAATGGGCAGTTAAAGAAAATAGGATTGCAGTGATTGCTTTGCACAACATGGACATGGAGCCGTCGGTCATATTTAAGACACTTCAAAAGCTTTGTACTCGTATCAGCTGTATGTTCATATATCGTATTGGTGACAGATATACCAACACTTCCTCTGTTGAAGATCATAAAAGATCGGGGCGACCGCGTGTTGTTCGAACTACAAAGGCTGTTAATGCTGTTAAAGCCAGAAACCTCATTAGGAAACAAAAAATCATATTGCAAGAATTCATTTCTTGCCATATGATTTTTTATTTCCCGCGTGGATTCTGTCGCGTATAATAAAACAAGACCTGAAGCTCGGTGCATGTAGTCGATTACAGGACATGCCCTAAATCAATACCTATAGTTCAAGAGAGTGGATCGATCAAAACACTTCGAGAAAATCGAGATATTCCCGATACGCAGGTGAAAGGCACAGAAATATCCTATTTACTAATGAAAAAATTTCACGAGTGAAGAGCACTGCAACAAGCGAAATGACAAAGTGTATGTACATAGTTCTAAAGAAGCCGCACAAGTGGTCGGAAATGTACAACGTGGTCATCATCCTGCGTCTGTAATGGTTATGTGTGAAAATGAAGACTTCAACCAAAGTGTATCAAGAGACTGTCTTGGTTCGTGTTGTGTAACCTCTTAGCAATACACTTTTCAAAAATGTACCGTGGATTTTCCAGCAGGATTCTGTATCTGGTCACAAGGCACAAACTACCTAAGGGCTAGCCTTAGGTAGTTTGTGCCTTGTGTCATATCCAACGTTCCGGAATTTATAAAAGCTGAAGGCTGGGCCTCGTCAAGCCCGGATCTGAATAACTTAGACTACAAATTATGGTCAGTTTTAGAGGACATGGGCTGCTCGAAACGACACGCCGACATTGTGTCTCTTAAGAAATCTCAGGAGCAAGCAGTGGCTAAATCTATAGATTCGTGGACGGATAGATTAAAGGCCTGTATCAAAGCCAAAGGTGGTCATTTCGAATAAAATCATTTTTCTATTTGTTTTTTTTTTTTTGCTGAGACTTCCAAAAATATGTACATATAAGTTTTATTAAGATTCCATTAATTCATAAAAAAATAAATGCATATTCATTGTAACAGAACTCATGGCCGGACTAGGTATAAGATTACTGTATTATTAACTATGCCGTATCATAGGGAAAGAAATGATTTCGTTCGTATCATTCGCCATAAACTAAAAACAAATATACCTCCTCGGTCCATTTTGCTCATGCTTGTTTGCCAGTTTTCTAATAAATTTATTTTTTCAGCTGTCAAATCCAAAACACTTGCGCGGCGGTGTGCGCTTCATTCCCGAAATACCGAAGAATCCCAGTGGAAAGATTATACGTAAAGTTTTAAAATCTATGGTTACAAGTATCAACAGTAAATTGTGAATATAAGATTTAGAATTAAAATTAAATACTAAAATCATCTCTTTTATTTAAATATTCCTATGGTGTTAGTTGATTATCGAAAACTAGCACGTTCCATACGTTGTTTACGTCTGAAAGTACATTTCTTTTTTGCATTCTCTATAATAATATTTAAATTGAATTAAAACTAATATTAAGGTCGACATATCCAGGTATTTCAGCGATGTTACTGAATAATTTATATCATTTCTGGAATATACGCAGTTTAATATGAAGCAAACATTAATAGGAAATTGTTAGCAGAACCAATTAAAATTATCATGTTCGTATTGACTCTCTGACTCTGAAGATTTTTTGACTATTACCATTACAATACACTACATGCTCAATACAAATAGTTACCACAGCGCGTGGTATCCAAGTCCATTTAAATATTTAAGAAAACATAACATCACTGTCACTGATTTAGTGTATGTATTTTCTACTGAAGACGAGGCAGCATGGTCATTGACCTTAGCCTGTCCCATAAAGGGACGAAAACAAAAAAAAAAAAAAAAATTAGTGTATGTATGTATGTATTGTCAATTTTTGCCAAGAAGCTTTCGACGGCCCTAACGAAACGAATCTAATTTCACAAATAAAGAAGTACTACCTACATATGTGCTGTGAAATTAAAATTATGATCTCTTTTAATATCTGATTAGTTAAGTTACTCGAATCTATACAGTATTATAGTGCAACGTCTCAGTATTACACCACAATGGTGGACTTAAGCGGCGGCCAAGACGGACCCTTGGAGCATGCATTTTCCAATAGTGTTTTCATCATTCCAGGCATAATTGTCATCAGTTTATCAAGTAAGATTTTTTAAATATCTCTGTGTGTGTTTTCTGACAATGTGTTCACGAAAGGCCGGAAATGTATAACAGTTCTTCAAAAAATGACTGCATTAGCAGCGGCGGTGTCACTGCGTGCGTGAATAACGGTCTTTGACTATTAGGCGTCCATAGGCTGCACGAATTATTTCGCTTTGGACAGCATGTGCCCTTGCTTACCACTCAATTGTGTAAAAATAGTGGTTATTAAGTTTTTTTTTGTAACGTCGAAGGCTCTGCGAGCATGCGAGAATGACCAGATGGAAAGTAGTTACCGTAGCCTATTTTATTTCTGAAGAAATAAAACTCACGGGTTGTATTCATGTAGCTAAGATGAGCAACTCTTCAGAAGCTTACTGGTAACATCTCAGTCACTTTACTACGACTACCCTCAAATTTTTTTTTTCACGCCCTACTTAAACAACGACCCTCAAAAGATGGACTAACTAAAATTATGCATTAGTCATTTTTCTGAGAGGAGTACCCTCCGGGCGTAGGTAGGGAGGTGGAATCATCATGAGTACCCCAACAGCCTTCTAAAAGAGATATATCAGAGTCATACTGACTAAGCAACAACTACGGACTGTCTTTAGCCGGGAACACTTTAAAGGCATCATCGGAAGCGATTGCCACAAGGGAAGCAGGGTGCTTCAAACTACCCTCCAGGAAGTTCCTTTTTTTATACGATATCAGGAGGCATACAAGCATATGGTCAGCCTGATATAAAGCAGTTTCTGTAGACCATGAACCACTTCTGCTGCTAACACAACTAGGAGTTACTGCTAACCTCACCTACTTGCAGGAACACAACTACCCTTCAGGAAGTTATTTGATTGCGGTTTTCTGTGAAGTTGGGAAAGTTTTGCAGTTGGGCTGCTTTGCTGCATCCTATTTCTCTATTTATATCTTCATGCTAGATCTGGGGTAGGTAAAGTGAAACGAGTGCTACCTTGCTGGCTATTTTAACATTCATAGCCCTCTTCATGCAAATTGGCCAGTTCCTAGGGTTCTTGACATCATCTGTTAAAACCCAACCAATTTGTTGCTATATTACTTGCCCGTAGTAACCATTTAAGTACACTATTTTTAAGAAAGTTGTTTAGCTTCTTAACTACCAGTTACACTTAACAGTTCAAGAGCTGGTGCACTCTTCTTTTTAGCATAATCCTGTTTCCGTTTCTGTTAGGATTAGCAGGGTCCGCTATTTAAGCCCAAGGATTTTGTGAAGATACTGATTTTTACACAGAGCGACTATGTACCTCCACCATCCAGAGGGAAGCATCTCAGAAATTATATTTCGAAAGGAGAGGTCACTCTCCTAGGTAAGATCACCACTTCTTTCGAAATATAATTTCTGGGATGCTCAGGTTTCCTCACTAAGATTTCCTTCACCACCTAGGCTATCACTGCTCACCAAAACTCATAGTTTTGTATTTAAATACAAATGGTAGCAGTTACCTTAGTTGTAACGGTTGTAGAAATGAGTGTCAACCCATCACGCGTCCTGTAGCTGATGAAAGAATGACGAAGCAGATATACAACGCAAAAGTGGAGGAATGTAGGAGCCGAGGAAGACTGAGACTCGCCTAACAGTTTCTAAGTATAATAAGTTTTCTGTGTATATTAAGTAGGTATTTACAAAAAAAAAATGTATTTACATATCAGTTGTCTAGTGCCCATAAAAAAAACAAACTTCCCTTACTTTGGGGCTGGATGGTGCTGTGTAATTTGCACTACAATATAACAATAATAATATAACCATGACCAAATTGATTGTGTTTTATCAGAAGATGATGTCAGGAGACCTAGGAATCGGCGAGTGTGCATGAAAACAGATCCTTTATGCAGACCAGAACAATAATCTGATGCCGCGTCAGATGTGTCATTCCCCTGGCTGACTGGATGACACTCACTGGTGCATCATTCACTCCTGGCAATGTTTTTGCTTAGTATAAGTTTTTATGTGACAAGAAAGCGATTTTGCTATTCTACATCCATCCCAAATTTGATGTAACAGTGAATCTAAAGACAAGATATACACAATTTCTTACATGGGTAGTAAACAATTGGTCAGAATTTAGATATATTTCAAATTTTCTTTATATAACCTAATACAATTTAATGATTGGATAAACTTTGGACACTGATGTGCCCATGATCAAATGAGTCCAACATGCAAACTTCAGTATACATATGCGGGTACACCGGTGTTCTGGAAACTCTTTGAATGTTGTTTCTAACCTGATTGAACCTTAAATATGTTTGATAAATTGTTTGCTCATTACCTTGCTAATTTTAGATGTATATTACATACAAAGAAAACAGTTTTTGCCTGTGTTAAAAGAGGCACTTGTCTTTTGATGGGTCATTTTAGCAAAAATATTGACATGCAGCATATGACTGTCGGAACAGTGTCCATACAAAATAACTCATTAGTTGTTGCGAAATAAAATAAAGATAAATACTTAGTTATCTGTACTTGTTGTTACTATTTATTCACAGTCACTATCAGTTTCATTTCAGTAATCCAGTCAGCATGTTATTTGTAAATGTTTGCATTAAATAGTTTCCTACCCACTGCGCTAGTGTGTACTGAAACATACATAGATAAACTAATTTTTTCTTTTGTTTTCATTAAACTAAATACCTAGGAACATGGAAAATGTATAACTCATGCGAATAAGATAGATTTACTTCTTTAGGGATGTTTCCTAGGAGGTGTACTTAGTATTTTCATATTTTAAATCTGAGTATGTGTGTAATTCTACCACCGCTATGACAACAAATAATAAAGCTGAAAAAGTAAAAAGTGTTAATTATTGTTACGATGATACGATATTTAACACTTAGTACTTTTTCAGTACAGTTTTGCCTTTCCTTTGCGATCCGACTCACACTTACCGGGCTGCTTCATTATTATCTGTCTGCCTGTTTAAACACGCATTACGTAAAAACTTCTGGACGTATTTGAATTTGGTGTGAAGATAATATAAGTACCGACCTACGTCAATTTATAGGATACTTGCGGCCAAAAAAAATACCCATTTCCACGGAAAAATAAAAAACTGGTTCCAAGAAAACTTTGTGGACGACGTCACCTGCTTTTAGGTTACGTTTAGGTTAGGAAAGGTTTAGGTAGTTAGGAATAAATCACAAAGTAATACATATAACATTAGGTTGACTTCCCCTGACTATTCATTATTTGTTTACAACAAATTAATGTGCACTGCTTAATTAGGACTAAAACGTGTCATATGTGAATCACATCACAAAAAAAAATTCCAATCACAAAAAAAAAACTGATCAGTAAGCTCAGCTCCGCCGCATGTGCGGTTAGGAGAATTAGACAATTGACGGACGTGGCTACTGCGCGCTTAGTCTATTTCAGCTACTTTCATAGCATTATGTCGGTATACTGTTGTGGGGAAAAGCGGCTGACATTGAAACTGTTTTTATATTACAAAAGAGAGCCATCCGCTCTATTTATAACATGGGCGCCAGGGAATCTCTTAGAGAACTATTTAAAGAAATAAATATCCTCACGGTTTCTTCTTAGTATATTTATGAGAATATACTGTATGCTCGTAAAAATATAGTCATTTTCTAAATTTAGTGAAAATCTTAGAAGTAAGAATATACAGCGTATGCCTGTACATCGACTTGCTAAGACTAGTAGATCTTTTATTGTAAATTGTATTCGATTCTATAATAAATTACCTGAAACAGTTCTGTCCTTGCCTGAGAATATGGTCAAAAGGATGTACCTTTTGAACATATTCTCTCTAAAATACTTTGTGCAAGAAGGATTATTATAGAATCGATGAATATCTAACTGATAGAGATGTTTGGAAATGATTCAGCACATGTATTAATATATCTTTAATTGTACCACTTGATTTCACTACATGTACACTCACGTATATTTATTGTAATATATTTTAATGATGGAAAAAAAGACCCATATTGGCAAGTTTCTTTTGGCATTTCTTCTTCGCCAATGGTCATTTCCTAAATGCTGGTAGGTTAAAAAAGAGAGATTAAAAGTAAAAAAAAAACTGGAAAATTATTAAGATACAATATGATTTAATTTAAAGAATGTAGGACGTGTCTAAGTGCCCGTAAGGGTCTAATGGCAAATAAATGATCTTTATCTTTACATATGACTGATACACATATTTTTTTAAATATTAGAACATCCTATATCTTGATTTTTGGTACATTTCAAATGCCATCGGCCTCTCTAAATGTTGTTCCCGACGCACCTGCTCCATTAGCCAGGAATCGGTTAAAGAAGCGAGTGAGTTATGTAAGGAGCGCGTCTTATGGCACTCGGTTCGCTCTGACTATACCGCAAAGCGCCTGGCGTGGAGATATACATGCTACTCCATACAGCTCATTTTTACGAGATTCGGTGGCGCAGTGGTTAATAACGCTTTGACGTCAACGCTCATAAATTCGATTCTCACACAAGACTAACATTTGTATTTTTTTTTCAAGTGTACGGTAAAGCAGTTACCGTAGCCTATTAACGCTTGTAATAAATTGAGTATCACTCGCGCGACGCCTCCTCTGCTGCTTACACAGCAACTCCTTAGGAGCTTACTGGTGACCTCACTCACACGCAGGTACACAACAAGCCTCTAGAGAGTTGTTATTTGTCTGCTGTTTTCTGTGAGGTGGAGGTACTTCCCCAGACGGGCTGCTTTTATCTTTTTATCTTTATCTGTGTTAGCAGCAGAGCTGGCATTGCGCGAGTAGTGATACTGAATGTGTAGCAAGCGTTCGTATGTCTATCTATCTATAACTTCACGCCAAATCCCTTGAGGGGTAGGCAGAGTTTACCGAGCGCCACATGACTCGATCCTGACACACGTCACTCGCTTCTTTAACATTCATTGCTCATGCACGCTCGCCAGTTTCTAAGACTCCTGACATCATCTTCTGATCATGATCAATTTGGTCATGGTAGGTAAGTCTTGGCTTTCCTCGTCTCCTACATCCCTTCACTTTTGCGTCATATATCTGCATCGTCATTCTTTCATCCTGCATTATTTCTGCATACAAGCGTTCATAAGCTCTTTCCATCAGGCGGGCCGTATGCTTGTATGCCTCTTGACGTTGAATAAAAATAGCTCCAAAGTCTGTTATAATATAATTCCACAATAATCAACATCGTATTATAGTTTTAATTTATTGCCCTGACAAATACATATCCCGCAATAAGTAATCATAAAACACTTGTGATATCAGAATTGAAACATTTTGTATAAACACTATTTAAGGCATAAGCTGAAGCGATTTTATTTCCTACTTAATATTATCGATAAATTACTTTTAAACTACTTTGCAGTAAAAGCCAGTCCTACATACATATCATTACGCCTGTCTCCCATTGCGGTTGCCAGATACATAGTATAAACAAATAAGTACGATATCTCCATAGATACGCATCGCGTTCGGTTTGTATGAGTGCGCGCCCGTACGTATGCGTCGTTGCACGCACTCACTAACAACATTTATTACCGCTAAAGGTACTCGGCGCCAGGCTGCCAGTTGTGGCTACGCCGTGCCTAATATCGCGCGCCCCCACGCACGCACCGCCGCTGCGCTCCCGCTCGTAATAATTTGTACGTGTACCTACCTACTTTAACTACAAATTCGTAAAGATGGCTAAAAAGTAAAAAGAAAGTTTTTTTTGTATCAAATGTGTAATTTTGATAAAAAATCAGAAATTTCCTGCAGAAAAAAGTACTTTTAATGCCAATCATTTTAGGCTAATGTAAAAATATTAAATTGCCGAATATAAAAATTATAATTTTGATAAGTGTAGTACCTAAATGAAAAAGTAAAAAATAGTTTACTGTAAAAAAATAAATAGTTGCGTGTACTTATGTACACGCGTGAGAAGTTATACTTCTCTGGCATTATTAAATAACAAATCCTTGTGTTCATGCGAGTGAGTGACGTTACCACCTCACAGACAACTGCAGTTAAATAACAATTCCCTGGAGGGTTGTTGTGTTCATGCAAGTGAGTGACGTTACTACCTCACGGATAACTGCAGTCATATAACAATTCCCTGGAGGGATGTTGTGTTCATCTGAGTGACGTCACGAGTAAGCTCCTAAGGAGTTGCCGTGTTAGCAGCAGAGATGGCAATACGCGTGGCATACTTAATGTATTGCAAGCGTAAACAGCTACAGGGACCGCTTTAAATTGGGTGGATCGTATGCTTGTTTGTTCATGCGAGTGATTGACGTTACCACCACACAGAAATCTGCAGCCAAATAACAATTCGCTGGACGGTTGTTGTGTTCAGGCAAGTGAGTGACGTTACTACCTCACGGAAAACTGCAGCCAAATAATAATTCGCTGTACAGATGTTGCGTTCATGCGAGTGAGTGACGTTAGTACCTCACGAAAAATATGCTTAAAACTGCAGCCGAATAACAATTGCCTGGACGATTGTTGTCTTCATGCGAGTAAGTGACGTTAACACCTCACAGAAATCTGCAGCCAAATAACAATTCCCTGGACGGTTGTTGTGTTCAGGCGAGTGAGTGACGTTATATGGCTGCAGTTTTCCGTGAGGTAATAACGACACTCACACGCATGAACACAATAACCCTCCAGGGAATTGTTATTTGGCTACAGTTTTGAGCATATTTTTCGTGATTTAATGAGCTGTTTAGCGGGCAGCTTCAACCTGTTACTTCTGTGTTACAGTATCTTAAAATTTCCCTCATCATTTTTTCATAACGCGCCTAAAGGAGTATATAACTTCAATACAATAGTCAGCTCCTGGTCTATGTACAAAAAATAATTAAGTAAAACTTTGTATTATAGATCCCTGATGATTCCCCTACAGGGGAAAATTGTTTTGTATATAGATAGACTATGTATTTTTGACGATTGTATAAACTATAAGCGACATCCCACGTGTTTAGGCTATTATCGTTCGCTTGGGGCTCGAGTCGGCCTACTTATTTGATTTTACTATGGCAGAGACCAGGTACACTGGCCCAAACATACCTTTTCAGGAATACCGTTCCTATATGAAATCTGTATATTAGTCTGTGTGTTTGTCTGTCGCTTATTTTAGAATATTCGAATCTTGACTTCAGATTCGGATTCAGCATAAAAATGTGGAACAGGAATGTTCAGGAACACCGTTCCTATCTCTTAAGGAACATGGTCAAAATGGCCGACAAATATAAAAAACAAAAATTTTTCATATACATATATATGTATGTTTTTTTCGTGTCATGGTTGTTTGAAAGAGATCGACTGCCTATTGTACATTTGTTTTCTTGTTCTGCGTGTATCTTATATGTATTCGTTATTGGTGCAATAAAGAGTATTCTATACCTCTCTCACTCCTCCACCCTCATCAATCTCATCATGCATGCTCTTTGCTTTTAGGTACTTTTGATTTGGCCCTTTTTCAACACATCATCAATGATAGCCCAGTCCCAACGATGAAAATGGATGATGGAACGATAGAACGTGGAAATGATTCAGCACATGATATTTTTAACTGTACCACTTGACGATGATGTCAAGTAGTACATACACTGACATAAATTTGTTGTAATAGAAATTGACGTATATTGAAATTATTATTTCCTTTTATTTTTATTTATTTTATTTAAATGTATTTATTTAAAAGACCTATATTGACAAGTTTCTTTTGGCATTTCTTCTGCGCCAATTTTATTTTTATATTACGTCGGGTGGCATACAAGCATACGGCCCACCTCGCGCGATGCCTCCTCTGCTGCTTATACAGCAACTCCTTGGGAGCTTACTGGTGACCTCACTCACACGCAACAAAACACAACAACCCTCTAGGGAGTTGTTATTTGGCTGCGATTTCTGTGAGGTAGAGGTACTTCCCCAGACGGACGATGCACACAAATGTTTGCCTTGTGTGGGAATCGAACCCACGAGCGTCGGTGTCAAAGTCGCGCCATTCACGACTGAGCCACCGAGCTTGCCAAATATCTGTAGGAATTTCGTGAAATCCCTGGTATATTATATATATATATATATATTATCGATAAGGTTCTATCGTCCTTAAAACTTTATTCACCATAATCGCCAATTCCCTCACAATTGTACCACACGCTATAATCTACTTACGTGTCCACTTTTCGAGACGTGTATGGTATGCTTATCATATTAATACGGTTGCATAACGAGAACACCAGTTTTAATTGAAATCTAATAAAAGCTAGTAGTTTTATAGTAGAAAGAGTCGTGAGTGTTAGAAACGTGGTAGATATAGAGAAATGGATGATTTAAGAAAATTGCAAGAAATCATAGACTCTGAAGATCCGGTGGCGGCAAAGAAGAAACTTCAAGAGTTTTTGGAGACCGGTGATGCGAGCGAAGAGATAAAAGATCAGATAAGAGCGATACTCTATGGTTCAGGGCCGTTTTTGGGCAGTTATGACAAAGCTACGAATGTCTACGTCGCCCTAGGATTAGTGTTTGTCATATCTTTGGTTATACGTAAGTTATTTTTATTATGAATAAGATTTTAGTATGGGAAACAAATCGCAACTTGCTTATTTATGTTATTTAATGTCTGGAGTTTACAATTACAAATGTTTAGTACGTACAAAGGCGGACTTATCTCTGTAAGAGATCTCTTCCACCCACCTAAGGTTTATAGTGATGCAAGAACACGGCCGACCCTGCTGTAGTGGTAACCGTGCCTATAGACGCTGGCCATACATTAAGCATTGCTCGCGCGATTCCATCTCTGCTGCTAAAGCGGCACCTCTTTAAGAGTTTACTGGTGACCTCACTCACACACAGGAACACGACAATTCTCCAGAGAGTTTGCTATTTGGCCGCGATTTTCTGTGCGGTGGGGTACTTTCTCAGACGGGCTGCTTTGATGCGCCCTACCTCTCTTAAAATCGCCCAGACCAAGACAAACTGACACGTTCATGCACATAAATGTTTGTCCTGTGTGGGAATCGAACCCACGACCGTTGGTGTCAAGGTGCCACTGCGCCACCGGGCTCGTTCGTGTTTGTATGCAACCTGTGACAAAATCGGATCGCGCCCGCTCTTTGTGTGACAGCTTGCATACAACAACGAATGTTACAAAAAATCCGGAACACTGCCGCTTTTTTTCTTTTCCGGCCACTGTGGGTTTTGATTTTTAAATATCATTTAAGAATATACACAGAAATATTTGTCTGATGGGGTATTCGAACCTCGAATGTTAATGTAATCATTGTTAACCACTCAACCACCGGCTTAGTAAATTGTTTACCTGCTTTTCTTTGACCTGCCAAATGGTTGACATTTAACTGACACAATTATATGTGGCAACTTGCCACCAGCTAGGGTCGTCGACTGCTAAAATTTCCACATTTATATGGTACGTGCGGTACGACCAACCCGATATGATATTGTATGTATCATTGTATGATCAGAGACACCACACAAGCGAAACTCCCTGCATTGTACTCCTATATTGGCTGTGAGGATAATTTCACATCGGGTGGGCCGTTAACTGTGTTAAGTGCCATGTAACGTTGCCCAGGCTTTTTATGAAAACATGGTGAACGGAACTTCGTGACTTCCACCAGTCAGGCTATGTGTCTAGTTTGGAAGCTATGGCGTAAATATTTTTAGTCTTAAGCCGCGCAATGTATGTACTTACAATCAGTCACTACATTAAAAATTGTAAATTGCTAAATATGTGAACTTGTACGTATGTTGCTAAATAAAGTTATTATTATTGTCTTAGGTTTTCGCGATTGTTACACATTGAAATTAAACTATTTTTAACGGAAGTATCGCGTGTTTTATTTATTTTGTTGAAACCTGACGTTTCGAACGCTTTGCTGCGTCCGTGGTCGCAGGAAAGACTAAGGTGGTATTTGTCTTACATTAGTTATGCGCCTTTCGAAATATATAACTAATGTAAGACAAATACCACCTTAGTCTTTCCTGCGACCACGGACGCAGCAAAGCGTTCGAAACGTCAGGTTTCAACAAAATAAATAAAACACGCGATACTTCCGTTAAAAATAGTTTAATTTCAAAGTTATTATTATTATAACTTGTTTACTTTCAGACGAAATATAAAAAAAAGCGAACGTAGAATAGAAATAAATGTCTATTCTGCTTAAACGAATTAAATTAATTCAATATATTAAATTAATTTGTATATAATACCTGTAGGTATGTATGAATTTTCTGTTTTTGTTGTTTAATAAGCGGAACATGATGTATATATTTAATGTTTTCATTTTCATTCTAACTACCATGTTTTATGCAAATAAATGTCTAATCATTTATAACCATAATCAATGTTGAAACATTGAGCTGAGCTGTGATAGAGAGAGCCCAGTGAATAAAATACCACTAAATTCGTGTTTTCGGATTTATTTAATTTGTAATTATCACTAGCTCGGCGGTGAAGGAAAACATCGCGAGGAAAGTCAAAAGTCCGAAAAATTATATTTCGAAAGGCGCATTTACTTAACCTTCGGTCTGGTTTTTGCCTCTGGGTAAAAAGTAAACAAATCCTTAGGCTTAGCCCCCGCCGATCCGAATGGATTTAGAAAATGGAATAACGCTAAGAAGAAGAAGAATCATTGCTGAAAACATGTGGCAAACATGAATTCGCATGTTTGCATGCAACGACCGTATCTTTTGATTGGAAGTTTGATTTTTTTTACTGCTGTGCAAGGAATCAGGACTTGAGTGTATGATGATGATTAAATAACAATGGGCGACAATATTTATATAATTATTTTATATAATTGGCAACCCTGGCTGGTGCCAAAAGAGTCAATTTCATAAATTATATAAATATTTAGGTAAGCTATACACTTTATCGCTCTACTTGAGTATCCGATAAATGACAGTAAGTATTTGTGTAAACATTTTGGAGATAGCCTATATCGGGTATTTTCTTAACTATATAAAGTATATATTATGTAGGGTTCCGTCTAACATTTAAAAAAATGACAAACTGTTATTAGCCACATATATAAAATAACGCATGCAATTAACGCTCTCAGACTACTCGTACTATATATAGGTTTTAAAGTTATGCTTATTTTTACAACTGACATCTAAAATCGACACCACGATGTTGGTTGGTATGTCTATCAAGTTTTGTTCGAGACTATATTCAAGGTAGTTTATGAATCTACATAATATGTATAATTTAAAGACACATATGTATATGTATATATGTGTGTCTTTAAATTATATACGGTGTTGAATGTTTCTTATTGATAATTTATTCTATTATTCATTTGGAGCTAATTTTATTTTGTTACGTGAAAGATGTATAACTTATTACTCACACGTTTTCTATTAGACAACGTCGGAGACATACAAGCATATCGCCCACCTGATGTAAAGTGGTTACCGTAGCCTATCAATGCTTGCACATCATTTAACCAAGCTACTAATCCACAAGCTGTTAATTCATTCTAATAAGGAACTGTAAAGATACATTAAATTAACTTTACATAATATATTTCTCAAATCTATTATGGTTGATTCTCACAAATCGCGTTTTTAGGGTTCCGTACCCAAAGGGTAAAACGGAGCCTATCACAAAGACTCCGCTGTCCGTCCGTCGTCCGCCTGTCACCAGGCTTGTATCTCATGAACCGTGATAGTTAGACAGTTGAAATTTTCACAGATGATGCATTTCTGTTGCCGTTAAAACAACAAATACTAAAAAACAGAATAAATAAATATTTAAGTGGGGCTCCCATACAACAGACATGATTTTTTTGCCGTTTTTATAGATAATGGTACGGAACACTTCGTGCGACTCGCACTTGGCCGGTATTTTTTTCAATTAGGTCACTTTAGTTCTAAGAGTGCGTTATGTGCGCGGGGTTAATCATACAATTTCAAAAAGTTTGTAAAGCTAGATCTCAACGCCGAACAGCCGTTAATGTAAAATGTCAGATATCAAGGTTTTAAAAATACCATGCGGAACCCAGACACCAGATAGTTACTGTTGGCTATCTCCTCACGTAATACAGACAATGTAATAGCCAGTAGGACAAACCGTCAACCCGCGATAAGCGCTAGTTTATCGCTACGTGTTGACTCAATCACTTGGTGAGTTTGTTAATTAACAATAAACAATATTTATTTGCACATAAAATAAGTATATATTATCATTATTGAATTTTTTATCATTTTATCGGTTTGATTTGAAACTATCTCAAGGCAAGCGACCTTATCGCTTAGGTTTCGATGCAAGCGTCGGATACAGTACGCACGGCTAAATCTAATTTCGCGAATCGTGCTAATGTGTTCATAAGGCGGTTTTACGTGGACCCACATCTTTATACTCAAAAATGACGCTGCATCTGCCTCATTCAGCTAGGCGCTTCTAGTCGCGCCTTCTTTTTTTTATACTACGTCGGGAGGCATACAAGCATACGGCCCACCTGATGTAACGCGGTTACCGTAGCCTATTAACGCTTGTAATATATTAAGTATCACTCGCGCGATGCCTCCTCTGCTGCTTACACAGCAACTCCTTGAGAGCTTACTGGTGACCTCACACACACGCAGGAACACAACAACCCTCTAGGGAGTTGTTATTTGGCTACGGTTTTCTGTGAGGTGGAGGTACTTCCCCAGACGGGCTGCTTTGATGCGCCCTACGTCTCTTAAAAGATCCAGACCAAGACAAACAGGCATGTTCATACACTCAAATGTTTGCCTTGTGTGGGAATCGAACCCACGAGCGTTGGTGGCAAAGTAGCGTTACTAACCCATGCGCCACCGAGCTCGTCATTTAAAGCTTTGATAAAAGAATTCAAAAGTTGAAACTTGAAATTTATTTAAAATCTTTTAAATAAAAATATTAACACGACTTTATTTTAGTTCTGATATCTTCGCTAGCGTGGTCGCTACCATTAAAAAATTTTAATTTCATAATTTTAAATATAATTCACCGACATATTATGAAGAACCAAACTCTTGAAAAAAAATCAAAATCGGATATTGAACAAAACAAGCACACGAATGTACTGGACTTCGAAAGGTTTTTATTTATTATTTAATTACTAGCTGTGTAAATAAATAATATTCCACGCGGACGAAGTCGCGGACTTCGTCCGCGTGGAATATTATTTATTTATATTAATAAAAATAAATAAAATTTCTAAAATAAAAGTAGCCTAAGTTACTCCTTATTACATCAGCTATCAGCCAGTGAAAGTCCCGTCAGAATCGGTCCAGCCGTTTCAGAAATTAGCCAGAACAAACAGACAGACCAAAAATTGTAAAAATATTCATACCGTGTATACTACCATATGCATTTAGTAAAAAGCGGTTATTTTAATATTACAAACAGACACTCCAATTTTATTTATCTGTATAGATTATAACTCCGTCAAATAAGTTGTATTTAGGGGGGGGCGCTGTTCCCCGATACAGAGCCTTGAAATAGTTTCTTATCAGAGTTTCTGACATCATTCATGTTTACAAACATACACAACCATATTTCCTTTCATTACTAATAATTATTTAAATAATAATATTGCCACGCGTGTGATACAACTGTATATATATCCATAATATCTGATTTTATTCAATATCCGCTCTTCTTACCATTCTCCCATTTCCTACACCATTGGTCAGGGTCTGCTACCTTAATTCTAGGGATTTGGCGAAGATACTGGCTTTGAAATGGAGCGACTGCCGTCAGACCTCCACAACCCAGAAGGGAAATCGGATCTTTCTTGGGTTAGATCAAATGTGCTTTTAAATATAATTTCTTGGACGTGCGGGTTTCCTCACGATGTTTTCCTTCACCGAAGAGCTAGTGATTGTGACGCCAGGATTATAACCAGAGACCATAGATCAATAGGCTGGTTCTTTACCCACTGAGCTGTCACTGGCTCCAGCTGCATACCTATCTGTCTATATTTCTCGCCAAATCCCTTGCAGGGTAGTCAGAGAGAGCGAGCACCACGTGACTCGATCCTTACATATCTCACTCGCTTCTATAACATTAATTGCTCTTCTCATGCACGCTCGCCGGTTTCTAGGGCTCCTGACATTACCTTCTGATAGAACACGACAAATTTGATCATGTTAGGTAAGTCTTGGCCTTCCTCGGCTCCTATATCCTTCCACTTTTGCATTGTATACCTAGTCTTGCCATAAATAATGAAACAAACAAAAAGAAAAATTCTATTGCAAATAACATTTATTACTTTTACAGTGTGTTAGTTTAATACATAAATATAAAACAATTTAAAATATATAAAGCTTATTCGAAGTGGTCTCCATTGGCTGCCATACAGTCCTTTAAACGTTCAGGCCAGTTATCAATAGAAGCACGCACTCTTTCCATGGGAAAATTATTCACTGCCAATCGTACGGATTGTTTTAGGGACTCCAAATTATCAAGGCGTTTAGAGCAAGACGTACTCTCTAAAACTGACCATAAATCCTATACAGCGGATTTTTTCTGTGACCACCCTTTGCGTACCGCTTCAGTAGTTGTTTAGATTTTGCCACCCTATTCTTATTTAAATTATCAGTTAAGAAATGACCAGTACGTCTCTTATAAAATACGCGACATGGTTCTATGTGCTATCTTCATCTCCCGAGATAAAATCTTTTGCTTTCGGACAGGATTTCTTCGAATTCTTTCCCTTACTGCTTTGACCACCTTTTTCGTACGAACACTACATGGACGGCCAGATCTTTTTCTGTCATAAACAGAGGAGGTCTTATTGTACCTATTAATAGCCCGGTACACAAACATTTTACTGATTCCAAGCGTATGGAGAGATTTAAAAATTGCATTTGGCTCCATTCCTACTTTGTGCAATGCAATCACAACCATTCGGTTCTCTTTATCACCCCACTCCATTTTAATATCGCAAAATATTGTACAATGTATTGGCGCCAAAATGAGAAAATTCAATGAACAATCATATAAAAATGACAGATTCCAAATTCAAATGTAATTTTTGTTTATTTTTAATTGTAACACTATTTATGGCCAGACTAAGTATATGCTTCGTCATCCTTTCATCCTGCATTCTTTCTACATATCCGAACCAATGGAGCAAATAAGAAGAGTATTTTAACATATATTATTATTGTATACACATAATGCCCTGCAAGGGACCTGACGTTGACGAACCCTATGGCACAGTGGTTAGTGACGCTACTTTGACACCGACGCTCGTAACAAAGATATGTGTTCATAAACATGTCTCTTAGTCTTTGTCTGGGTGTTATAAGAGAGGTACAGCGCATTAAAGCAGCCCGTCTGGGGAAGTACCTCCACCTCAGAGAAAACCGCGGCCAAATAACGACTCCCTAGACGGTTTGTGTTTTTGCGAATGGAGTTAGTAGCAGCGGTTGCAACATGCGCGCAATACTTCCTGTTACTTCCCAACTAATGTAAAGTGGTTGCGTTCATTATGGCAATCACTGTATATGAGTTGGGACGTATGGTTGTATCCCTCTCTACGTTGCATATATAAAAAGAAATAACTACTACTGAAGTAGGTTTTTGAGGGATTCTTTAAAATGCAGTAGCCTGAAACATGTCATTGTATATTGGATGGGATGACTAATATAAAAGTAAGAATCACCCAATAATAAACCGCTATGCATCATATGTGCCATTGTTCAGTATAACGACATAAGTGTCGCGTCACACAAAGCGGAACTTAGACAGAAATCACGAACATCATCTATATATCCCCGCGTATTCGCCATAAAGTAATACGCTACACTTGAAAAGGGGAAATCCCAATCCCTTACAATTAAAACTATGATTTGCTATGAACAATATATTGTCTGAACAATGCAGTAGTTATCACACGCGTGGACGTTATCGTCGTATACCTACATATAATTGCATCAAAACTAAAACTAAGATTTGCCGGTAAAATAGAAAATGGCGGACGATCAATTAGCAGAGGCTCCACCAGCCAACTTGGCGGCAGCATTTGGACAGAAGATATCGGACTCTATTCAAAATATGGACTTAGTGAGCATTTTACAAAAAATGATAGCAACAAATCCAGAAGATGAGGAATCCGAAGAGGTCCGTGAGAAATTAAAGGGAGTCTTGGAGAAAATCAACCAAATGAGTGATGAAGAAAGAGAGATGTTTACGAAGCAAGTGAAAGATGGAATTGCTTCTAAAATTAGTATGAAACTACAAGATCCGAATGTGGTTAATTTTGACGGCCTCGAAGACGCCATTAAAGAAGCTATTATTAGCAGACTAATTCTGGTTGGAGTTGTCGGTTTTATTATTCTTTTGCTTGTTGGTATGTATTTTTATATCTTAATTTTGCAAAACAAAATCAAAAAATCTTAATTGATCGTGTTCCATCAGATGGTGATGTCTGGAGCCTTAGCAATTGGCTCGCGTGCATAAGAAAAGCAATGAATGTTAAGAAGCGATTGAGGTTTGTAAGGATCGAGTCACGTGGCGCTCGGTTCTCTCTGCCTACTGAATTTGGCGTTATGGATAGAAGAAGTTTTACAGATTTTAACTATGGTTATTATGATTATTAAAATTTTGTTTTGTCGCCTCATTTTGATCAATTGGAAATTAATTTTCTACAACAAAGACTTGATAAACCTAAACGTAACATTTTACGTGAAGTAAGCAAATTTTTAACCACACTTTTATGATGATATTATGTCAGTCAATGTGTCTTTGTAAGGCAAATTACTTCTATTCAAATATTTAAGAGAGAAATATAGGAATTTATAAGTACAGTTTCAGCACAATCATGTATATAATATATAATAACTAGCTGTGCCCGCGACTTCGTCCGCGTGGAATATTATTTATTTATATTAATAAAAATAAATAAAATTTCTATAATAAAAATAATCTAAGTTACTCCTTATTACATATTACATCAGCTATCTGCCAGTGAAAGTCCCGTCAAATCGGTCCAGCCGTTTCAGAGATTAGCCGGAACAGACATACAGTCAAAAATTGTAAAAATATTTATTTTGGTATATGTATCGTGTATACTTCCATATGCATTTAGTAAAAAGCGGTTATTTCAATATTACAAACAGACACTCCAATTTTATTTATCTGTATAGATATTTTTTAAGAGAGGTAGGGCGCATCAAAGCAGTCCATTTTCTTGATGGTACCTTATATCGTATTTGTTCGGGAACACAGCTGCGGGTAGTTGATTCCACAATTTCACCGTACGTGGTAGAAAGTGCCTCAAGAAGCGTGCTGTAGTGGATTGCCACTCATCATGATGGTGAGGGTGAAATTTTAGTTTGTGTCAAGTGGTACGATAGTGGAGCTCAGCGGCTGGTGTTAAGTTGAACAGCTCCTCCGAACACTCCCCATGATACAATTTGTACAGTACACAAAGAGAAGCAACGTCTCTTTGTACAAAGCGAGTCCAGCCGAGCGGAGATCACTGGGTTGCCGACGATTCGAACTGCTCTACGTTGTATGCGATCAAATGGAGTAAGCAAATATTGTGGCGTGCGCGTGAACAGTAATCCATGTGAGGCCGGACCGGGGCCTCATAAAATTGAAGGCGATGTTGAGGTGTTAAGTATCCCCTAGCTCTATTAATAACTATACTGATTTGGCGAAGATACTGATTTGTACATAGAGCGACTGCCATCCACAACCCAGAGGGAAAACTGGACATTTCTTAGATTAGGTCACACGTGTTTCGAAATATAATTTCTTGAATGTACAGGTTTCCTCACGATATTTTCCATATGTATACAAATCCTAAAACACGAATTTAGTGGTACACACCAGGGTTTGAACCGGGGACCGGTTGGTCAATTGGCCGGTTTCTTATCCACTGTATATTAGAAAAGAAAAATTAAAATTGTTCAATATTAATACAATACAATAAGATTTTATATTAAAAAAAACCACCCAAGCGCGAGTCGGACTCCCGCACTAAGGGTTCCGTACCATTATCTATAAAACGGCAAAAATATCATATCTGTTGTATGGAAGCCCCACTTAAATATTTATATATTCTGTTTTTTAGTATTTGTTGTTATAGCGGCAACAAAAATACATCATCTGTGAAAATTACTACTGTCTAACTATCACGGTTCATGAGTACAGCCTGGTGACGGACGGACGGACAGCGGGGTCTCAGTAATAGGGTCCGTTTTACCCTTTGGGAACCCTAAAAAATGTAAAACGTGTCTACGAGGGCCCAATGGCAAAATAATATTTTTTATCCAAAATGTCAGTTGCAATGCAGTCCGTTAAGGGTCCGCCCTCACAATACTTTAAAAAAAAATAACGCGTTAGTAAGACACATCAAGATAATTATGATACTCGTACCTCATTCTTGGAAATGAACACTGGAATGGAACACTTTCTTCACTTTAGCTCAAGGATAGACATCGCGTCAGTTATCAGCTCATTGGTTAAAATATCCTACCATTTGGTCTGTAGGCTAGAATCGTGGAGGTATTGGAGAGCATTTGTGCATGGTCAAGTAATTTATAAGGTTGTGTGTATGTTGTACACGCGTCATCCATAAAAGGTAAAGATTTCTTGGTTTGACATTGGTATAAACCTCTTTGAGGACATTTTATTTTTACTAATAGTAACAACAAATTATATTTATCTGTTATCAACAAACTTTGATTTCTTGCACATGTTTTCTAACGATTTAGATAATTTAATTATCAATAAGTACTGATAAACGTAGTATTATCAAATGTTAATTAGGCATTATTACAATTATTATTATTTTTATATACGTGTAAATCGATTTATGCCAAGTATTATTATTTTTTAAATTGATGTAAGTGGTAAAGTGATCACCGTAAATCATGAACGCATCTTTTAAGCTACACAACGACTTCTTAAGAACTTACTGGTGACCGCACTCACACGCAGGAACACAACAACTCTACAGGGTGTTTTTTTTTTGTGAGGTGGACTGTTTACTTTCTCAGTCGGCTTGCTTCGTTGCGCCCTACTTCTCTTAAAAAACCCCAAGCTTTTTTATACTACATCGGGAGGCATACAACCATACGACTCACCTGATGCAAAGCGGGTACCGCAGCATATTAATGCGTGCGACATATTAACTATCACTCGCGCGATGCCTCCTCTGCTGCTTACGCAGCAACTCCTTGTGAGCTTACTGGTGACCTCACTCACACGCAGGAACACAACAACCATCTAGGGAGTTGTTATTTGGCTGTGGTTTTCTGTGAGGTGGAGGTACTTCCCCAGACGGGCTGCTTTGATGCGCCCTACCTCTCTTAGAATCTAAGACATGTTCATGCAAACAAATGCTTGTCATCTGTGGGAATCGAACCCACGAGTATTGATGTTAAACAAACCATTGCTAACCACTAGGACCATCGGGCTCGTCAAAAAATAATATGACTATTACATAGAGGGAAACTACATAGGGATATTTAAAATATAATGTACTATTTTTATACAATTATACTCGTATACATAATTTTGAAAAAATGCGAAAATATAGAATATAAGAGCCGAGGAAGTTCAAGTCTTACATACCTTGACGAAATTGATTGTGTTATGTCAGAAGGGCGTCCTAGAAAGCGGCGTGCGTGTATGTCAAGAGCTATGAATGTTAAAGAAAAGAAGCGAGTGAGGTGAGTAAGGATCGAGTTTTGCGATTTTTTTAAGCGATGTACGAGTTTGTTGTATGTAAAAATGGCTCACAAACATGTTTAGAGTCAACCCCAACCGCCCTGCACATGGTTACAGCGTGCTATTTACAAAGTAAGGCTCAGGAATAAGAGAGGCAGGATACAGAGATATTTAATATGCAGCACGACTGTGGAAGTACTTACCTCCGCCTTATTGAAGACCGCTTCAAAATACGGTTGTGGTGTACCTGCGAGTGGACGTTTACACATGTTTTCTTTCCACTCGAGTATAAACATATATAAAACAAACAGCATTTTGCTGAAGAAATTATGATAGATTTTAATTTACCTTATTAGAAGAAATGGAGGATTGTTGTGTTCCTGAGAGTGAGGGTACTAGTAGTAGGATTAACTCTGTTAGCAGCAGATATGGCAGCGTGTGACTATTACTTAATGTATCGTAAGCGTTCATAGGCTACGGTAACCGCTTTACATCCGGTGGACCGTATGCTTTTATGCCTCCCGACGTTGTATATAAACGACGTTGTATATAGACGAGCTCGGCGGCTCAGTCGTGAATGACGCGACTTTGACACCGACGCTCGTGGGTTCGATTCCCACACAAGGCAAACATTTGTGTGCATGAACATGTCTGTTTGTCTTGGTCTGGGTATTTTCTATGTATAATAAGTATGTATTTACAAAAAAAAAAATGTATTTACGTATGTTTATCAGTTGTCTAGTACCCATAACACAAGCTTCGCTTACTTTGGGGCTAGGTGGCGCTGTGTAATTTGTCCGACAATATTTATTATTTATTTATTTATTATTATATAAAAAAAACACCTAATTTCTTTTTAACATAATATTATTTTTATGTTTCAGTCTTCTTCGGCTACAAGCTATACAAATCAATAAAAGAGAAAGAGAAGAAGAAGGAAGAAAAGAAGAAAGCCAAAATGTCGAAAAAGAAGAAATGATCGGCCATCTTTACACGACGCGACATCACACGACGGAAGCTCTGTTACCTTGGAAATTAATTATAATTAGACTCTAACCCCAACTCACCCCACGTTGCATTTATTTTGTAGGTTTTGTCATCATTACGAACTTGTCTTATAAATATGAGCCTTGCCTGATGGAGAATAGTCTGTGTATGCTTTCTACTAGAGATGTGCCGAGTACTCGTTTATTTCACGGTACCTTTTATAGTATATATAGTACCTACGTATTATTTTGTGTAAGGACCGCGTCTTATAGCGCTCGATCCTCTCTGCCTACCCCGCAAGGGACCTGGCCTGAAGATATACATACATACGTTTTATAGTGCTCGTACTCGGGCGAGAAAATATTTACAAATGACGAGTACTATGGTTAAAATATTGTTTTCTAATTAAGGATTCAAAAATCTGCATATTTATTTATTAACATGTAATTTTAGAATACACTGGAAAATAGTGTAATGTATGTAAAACAAAATAAAATTGGTACCCAATTTAACAGGCACAAGTTTATGATACATGAACACTAATAAGAGTGGCTATTCTAACGATTAGGTGCGAGAGGTGAGGAGGTATCGCTTGCGGTACTACCTAAACTGAACCGAGTAGTTCGGCCGAGTATTCGGTCCAGTAAAGATAAAACAGAGTAATACTCGATTACTCGAATTGTGTACTCGGCGCATCTCTACTTTCTACTATATGCGATCCTCCACTTTCCACATATAACCATTACCGACGTCTTGTTTGAAATGTAGATCGATGTCCCAAGCTTTCTCGTCCCATATTTGCCTCCATTTCTCCCTCCCCATGTTATCCGATTAACCCATTCATTCCCTTCAACGCACAAGTTGCGTTGAACGACATTTCAAATCGTCTTGCTGTCAACGCACCTTATGCGTTCAGTTGATTGATATTAAATAACAGTTTTTAAAATTAAAGTGACAATCAATGGGTGAAGTTGTTTAGCAAAGTAACGAGAACCACTCTTGTTCACTCGTATTACAATAGTATGTTTTTTTATTGAATGATTAGTCTACTTTCACAATACAACGTTCTAACTAGTTGATACTGCACATGTGTTAGTTAAATGCCCTTATTAATCATCATCCAGTTATCGACAAGTCGTATTCGTGTATGTTTGTCAACAATTTAAGTTAGAATTTCGACAGGGGTATGGCTCATACGACTAGCTAGCCAGATTGTTACCCAAAGCGTGGTTCGCTGTTACAAATAGGTTGAACCGTGAATAAAATCCTTTTTAAATTACACATATTTTCTAATACATTTTTATTCCATTCTTTCAATAACAATGGTTGGCTGGAAGACATTCCTCGAAGCAATAAGTCCGCCTTTGCAAATGCTACTGTTATACTTTCGTTTACAATATTAGATAATGCAATAAAGTTATACATACAAGCAATCATGTGTTACATTAATACAGTTTTAAATCTCTATAATATGGATTGTCTATATTTATTTTTGTTAATTTACATACACTTTAGGAAGCATTGAGCTAGCTAGTTACTTGCACAAAGATTAATCTTTCTCTTATAACATTGTTTAATCATCCCTATATTTCTAGAATAATTTCCAAGGTATATATAAAAATGACTGATTTAAATGAATTGTATGTTAGGTAATATATTTTATTTCTGTTGTATATGTGAATATATTGATAAATACATTTATTTTTAGTGTGGTTATAGTAATGGAAATACCTACAATACATGGCCTGCCGCCTGAAATTATTATTTTGTCGTGTTTAAATGAGTTTGTATGTAATTGTAAGAGTGAGACGGGCGAGCACGTCTCTCTTTCTATTGTCGTTGTAGTCATACGCTTGCTGAACAACTAATCATAACTCGCTTAACCGGGCGACGAAATGGACGTGTTCTTTCATATTTAATTAGCGGCTCAATTAATGGAACATCAAATCCGTCTTATCTGATTTTTTTGGTTATGCCTGGTCATAACATCTGCTCTTGAGGTAAAACTACTTTAACAAATTAACATACATTGGTTTTTGTAGGTTCGGGCCATGTTAATGTAGAAACCCGTATCCTTTAGGGTATGATTTCACTGGAAATGGATGAAATCTTGGCGTTTATTTAAGCAGCTTTTTAGTTTTTTGTGTATTACTGTAGTCATCCTAATGGCAATCAATTGGCATCTCTGAATGCAGAATGTGTGTGTGTAAGATGTAATAAGTACATGTACATGCGAATCTACACCTTCGGGTTGCGAAAATTCAAATAACACTTAGCGCCGCGAGCTTCCGCGAGTATCAAGAGATGCATCATTTGTCTAAATTACAACGACGTGCGAAACACAAGTTTCTTCCTATTCACAGCGGATTCTGTCATCTGACCTATCACGTTTGGAAACGTGACCATTGACGTCAAAAGACGTGACCGTCAACGTCAGAAATATGACCGTCGACGTCAAGAGTTATGACCTAATTTAAGATTATTTGACGTGATAAATGTGAAGCGGTATTAAGGCACAACTCACGTATTGGTTCTGTGATTGACTGCGAGTCCGATAACATATAATCGAATAACTTAACAATGACGACACCATAAGTAAATGATTGGTAACTTTAACTTGTAAAATAAAATGTTTTTACTCGTAATTAGGTGAAAATTAGAACATGATTGTAACAAAGTATGATCGAGAGTAAGATTAACTGAGTCATGATTTTTTTTTTAATTTTAATTCTTAATCATTTACTTATGGAGAAAAATGGATTTGTTTTTTAGGAAAATAGAAGATATATATTATATTCTTTTTCGTATTAAAAATAGCAATAAAACATTTTTGTATTCATAACAGACCCTTTTGAAAAAATGTTGTTATATTTAATCAAATTCAGGCAATCTACTTTTTAGTGGTTACATGTACATGTGAATAGCAGCTTTCACAGAATCTTTTGCCAGAATAACATTACGTATTTGAAAAGTGTTTGACCACAAGAACTGCCAAAGTATATTGTAAGATAATAAAGTGAAAATTTTATGTGGTTGTGCTATGGAGAGCTGAAATTTTAAAACTTATCCTACCTTGCTGTCAATATTAAGAAAAAATAATCAAGGATTTGGCCTAAACTTAACTTTTTTGATCTCGTTTATCCTGTACATATGTCAAACAAGTGGCTCCATCCGTTATTTTTGGATATACATTGTATTTATTTCACAAATATGTAGATTGTATCACGACATTGACAAATTATTGTATTTTTAACTATTTTTAATTGTCGACATTCCGTGGACTGTGTAACTATGTTGATGTTCCGTTTTAAAATATAATTTATTTTTACATGATACTGCAGTTTTAGTTTCAATTGTAATCAGTGTTACATCCATGAAATTAAATAGCTGTATTGACTTCATTTTTATATATCGTCGGGACGCAAACAAGCAACTACATAATACAGCCTACCTAGCGTAAAGTGGGTACTGCAGCACTCGTGATTAACACAGCAAATTCACAGGAGAACTTGTAACCTCACTCTTGGGATATTCGCATCGTTATCGGCGGGTGACTCGCTTTTTTATATTTTTTGAAGTATTACTTTTATAACCAATTGATGTTAAGAAATGGAGGTAAATAAAAACAATAATAAAGGTGTCCGTCCCTCTCCTGTAATAGCAATAATCCCTCTAGACCAGAAATTCTCAATCTTATTTCGTCTACCGACCACTTTGATAATCAATTATTTTTACATTCGGACGGATGTATTCATTCAGCGTTACGCTCGTCTGCAGCGTAACGCTATCACTCTTAGTTAATGCCATCTCTTGATTTGACTCCTCATAAAATAAACAGTACCGTACTGGGCTTTATAACTCAAAAATCGTTTTTCAAGGAGAAAACTCCAAGAAATACTTTTACGTAGCCGCTTATAAACAGTAGCGGTAACGTCGACGGCCTCGCGCCTGTTAAATTTTCTCACATACATTTTTGTCATTATTTGATTAGCAATAATACTCGTAAAACAATATTAGTTTATTATCTTTTGTATGTCCATAAAAACATAGACTCATTTTGTAAAAAGAGTGATACTCATAGCATAAATACTAGATATAAGCATAATCTTGTGTTACATGCAAGCCGTCTCCACAAAATAAGTAATTCTTTTATGGGGCAATGTATACGGTTCTATAACAAACTTCCCAGCAATATAAGAGAATTGTCAATAAACAAATTTAAAACTACTATTAAAGCCAAATTGTGTAGCAGGGCATATTATAAAGTATCTGACTATATTAATGATAAAAATGCCTGGGAGTGAGTCGATCCAATTATAATGTAATTAATAAAATATGTAAATTTGTTTGGACACCAAAAGAGGGATGCCTGAGTTTTTTGGCAGTATTTTTATCAGTGCTCACCTAGTCATAAACTGCACGGTAGGGAAAAAAATTGTGACGATTCCAAACAAATGTAGCCATTTTTACGGAATAAAAAGATTTTGACTTTGACTTATAGTGCATAATTCAGCCCATTTAATTTAACATTATCTGCTCCAAACAAGTATATTTATATATGCGTGTTCCGGTTTGAGGGTGAGATATGGCAGAGAAATTACTGGGCACTGTGACGAAACAGCCTTAGGTCACAAGATTGGCAGCGCGCGAGTAACATCCCCGTAGGCTGCGGTGACCGCTTACCATCTGGTGCAGGCCGCATGCTTGTTTGTTAATCTAATTGTATAAGGGTAGATCAACTTTTTTTTGTTCAGAATCTGTCCCAGACATTTGTATAAAACTTTCTCAAAAAGTATGGTGGGTAATATTAAAAGTAAATGTTTTCTGAATAACTAATATTCCATTCGACTTTAAAAACAAAATTTTGTAATAAACATTAAAGTCTACACGTATTTTTGGCGGTTGTCCGATGGACGCAATATACCAATTTCATATACGACTACTTTGTCCCCAAGCAATGCTCGCGTACAAAAGTTAGCACAGGAATAAATATTACTATAGTCACATATACACTAATGTTACTACAAAATTGAAACTTATTGCGTAGTTCATAAACGCTTACAATTAAATATTTATTTAACCCTCTGTTGGCGAATTTCAGGACTTTCTTGTTTGTCCTTCGAGCGCCTTTCATAATGTAGGTCTTTCGGACAACCGCTAAAACGACTACAAATTTAAATAGAGATGGCGCAATGGGTATGCAATCAGTTAGGGTATCAAAGTAAAAAGCGAGGCAACAAAATCGGCCATCTTATTTACGGAGAAATTTTGAGTTAGTACGCCAAGGTCAGCGTGAGGTGTTGTGTGTGTTAATTGTGTGTCCCCTGTACTACTGCACGAAAATAGTAAGTATTTTGATATCTTGTTATACCTTTTATTGTTATAGCCTAGTTATGTTCTTAACTTTACCCTGTAGGTGAAAATTATATGTTAAATCCTTCAACTTAGGAATAAAAGGTGGAACACTTCAAAAATTTCCTCCGGACAACCGTCACTTGGACAACTAAAATGGTCGTCCAAGGGACACTATTGGTTGTCCAATGGACAAAACATTTTAGTTTGATATTTTTGGGAGTAAGTACGTAAAATATGAACTACTTTGATCAATAATGTATCAGTATTATAGCTTGACTAGTAATTTAATGAATTTTTAAAGTGCTATATAGAATAAAAATATGAAAACTGGGATTTCGAACGACCCGATAGCTCAATTGGTAGGACAAGAGTTTTCGATTGTCCAGCAATTAACACTATTCATTTTTTTTCAGACGGCCCTTTTTCTCAATACCGGCAAAAAAATAATTTCTTCTTGTCTTGCACTAAAATATTTGACTATGGGTTTGAGGCTTTTACATGGTCTTATTTCGAAGCAGGCCATGGCAAAGGTCCAGCTGATGGAATCGGAGGGTTTTTGAAAAGAGCTGCAGATAGTATGGTAGCGACTGGAACAGACAATGAATGCCTCCGAATTTTACCATGCACTGGAAGGGACAAGTTAAGTTAAATTATTCTTTATTTCCAAAAAACAAATTGACGAAGTCCAAAATCAGATTCCAAAAAATATTCTTCCACTTGTAGGAACAATGGAAGTTCACCAAGTGTTTTCAAACATTCGAGGCCAACTGGAATACAGAAATTTAAGCTGTTTTTGCACTCGAGGATTCTGTAATTGTTTAAATCCAAAGGTCTACTATCCCCTTCCGACACCAAAAAGTAATGTGTCAGCTCAAAAGGCGTACGATTGTAATGAATATTCCAGCGATGATGATTTGCCTTTGAATCAGTTGCTTGGACAGTCAAATAGTAAAGACATCTCTTTAAAAGATCTACGAACAAAGTTATCAATAGATATGTACAAATATGTGTACGGTTCTTCATATATTTCTGATAGTGACGAAACTTCGGAGATTTCTGATAATGACGAAGAGGGACTATCTCTAACAAAGAAAAACAATACAGCTAGCAATTATAACTTACCTGAATGTAACTTATCGGGATCTAGAGATTGTGATGGCGAACATCAGCCATCTACATCAAGGCAAAACATTAACTTACCGGTGGTTGACTTACCCGTAATCCAACATAATAATTATGACCAACATAATGAGTATGAGCAACAAGCTACGTCAGGGCAAAACGATAACTTACAGGTGCTTGAATTACCTGGATTTGAAGATTACGATTATAGCCAGCAGCAATCTACATCGGGGCAAAAGAATAACCTACCTGGACCTGGAGATTTTTTACTAGTCAAAGTTTACGGCGCTAGAGGAACAACATACACTTACGTTTGTGTTGCTCAAATTGGCATCGAAGAAGACGGTGAGGTTAAGGTCACTTTTCTCAAAGCTGTCAAACGCGGGAAGCTGTTTGTGCTTGACCAAAAAGATGTCTCGTACATCGCATACGAATATATAATTAAACAACTGCCTAACCCAGAAGTTCAGTACAAAATAGGTGAAGTATATTATAAGTTCTCGACCAATCTAAACATTTTTGAAAAATAAGAAGTATTTTTACAATCTAAGGAAAGATTTACTTTTTACCCGGCTGCCGGAAGAGCATTGGTTTTTTAATTATAGATATTTCTTTGATTTTGTGATTGTTGATTGATTATTTTTGTGATATTTCCAAAGGCTGATTTTTTTTATAATTAGTGCCTTCTTCAGAAATATGTTATTTTTGATATCTTGTTAAATACTTTTAAGATATTAGTTTGACCACCGTCATGTTAAAGTTTTGTTAATTTATCTTTAAGTTCAGATTCCTTTTATGCCTCGTTTAAAAGAGTTAGCTCGTCGTACTTGTGATTGTTAAATGTTTTGAAATTGAGATAATTGAATAATTTATTTTTTTACATTTTGACTGATTTCTAATTAGTGTCTTATTCATCTACGGTTCTTCTTAAGTAAGACTTACATAATTTTTCCATAAATAGTTGTAAGATATTTGGATATCACAATGTTTTAGGAGTATTTTTAGTTAATTCTAAATCTGATTTCGTTTTTGTTCCTCATTGAGAAGAGTTTTAAGTTTGTGATATTTAAGTACGTGTTGAATTATTGAGAAACTTTATCTAAGTGCCAAATTGGAATACTAATTGTAAGTAGATTTGAAATATCGTTGTTAAAAAGTAAGAAAGACTGCAATTGCCATAAATATTTTTTAATACTTCTCCCTATTTTCATCTATTAAGTTCTCTTGGACAACTGTAAACGTCTCTTGGACAACCGTGATGTCCCCAGGTTTCCTATGTCTATATATCTGAATTTTTTCATTAATAAAAGAAATAGTCCAATAGAAACTAACGTATTTGTTTTTTATATAAGAAACAAATATAGCGTTATATTTTTTTAGAAACTTCAATTCAATTTAATAATATTCTCAATATATTTCTCATTAGTTAAACGTCAGCAGTTGTCCAAGAGACATAATAATTGAAAATAAATTAAGAATGGCGATAGGAAATCTGATGAAATAAATTATATTAAATATTAAATCATTCTGTAAGACAATTAAACTATTAGTTTCCACTTCTAAGTATTATATCACCTGTTAAAAAATTTCATTTGTGGTTGTCCAAGTGACAGACTTATGACTCCTTAGCGTGGTTTTTTGGTTAAAAATCTAGTTCTAACTTTAAAAAGTGCGCTGCTTGTAGTCAAATATGATTTATTACATATCTACTTATGATACCGAACAGCAAAAAAAACAACTTTTATTAAATTTCAAAAAAAATCTTCGCAGGACAAAAAATAGTTGATCTACCCATAAACAAAGTTGTTTTCAATTAAAGGTTGTGCAAGTAATGCCCAAAACACGTAGGGGCTTGATCATTACCTAACCTACCGTTTCTTTTTACTTACTAATACAGAGTAAACAATTCTGTTGTCGTTTGGTTGCGATCTTAAGAGGGGGTATAAAGCTAAGTGGCGCCCTCATTTTGTTTTTATTAGTAACGCTGAATTTAAGATCAATTCCAAAAAACCCCCAATACAAGCACTGTAGAATCATATTTATGTTTTTTAGACATATTCTGTATTTCTGTACATCACAATTTCATTATTGCTATATGTGGCCACAATAAGCAATAATGAAAATTTAGGTTTATTGTGTACAATAATAATTGTTTAATTTTTCTCTTAAAATTTACAAATTTGTTCCTTTTATCTAAATCACTTAATTTTTCTATATTTAAGACACAGTGACTATATGCCTAATTAGTAAATTTAGATAAGGACAGCGGCGACAGCCGTACTAGTATCAACTGTATGACAGCTGTCAGTCGCCTCCCAGAATAACAAGATTCATACCTAATTTATGTGTAACTTATATCATTTATATGACAACTTCAACATACGAGCAATCAAGTCATCGATAAAGATATAGGTATTTTTTCGTGTTATTTACAAAAAGTCATTAATGCTCTGGTAAATGGATCATCTACCAGAGCATCACACAACCCTTACTACTACTATATATATATATATTATTATATATATATATATATATAATAATACAGATGGTCGGCCTTTCGCTCGAGTACCATTGGGGCCAGACCATTTTACTGACCTTATAGTCCACCTGTCGTTATATCTGGCCAAGTGCCCTGCCCATCTCCATTTCCTTTGTAGTGAGAAATTTAAAGCATCAATCACATTAGTTTTCCTGCGAATATCCACGTTTCTAACTTTATCTTTCAATTTTATACCTAGCAGCTTCTATCCATTTTCTTTTGAGTAGTTTGGATTTTGTTTCTGGTTTTTAGGTCAAAAGTCCAAGTTTGGCATCCATAAGTAAGACATGGCAGAATTTCTGAATCCATAACTATTTTCTTAGTGGGTAATGGGAGCTGCGACTTGAATATCTCTTTATGAGCCCAGTACTTGTTCCAAGTGATCGCTATTCTTCTGTCTACTTCTTCCTGATTTCTTACTTTGCTGAAAGAGATCTGCTTACCTAGATAGACGTACTTTTGTACGAATTCGAGTGGGATATTGTTTACCAGGATGGGTGTCGTGTGGTGATTGCTCATGACTTTTGTTTTATCAAGGTTCATTTCCAGCCCAACTTTGATACTGGCCTGATGTAGATCATTTATCATAGTATTTAATTGAACTGGATTTTCCGAGAACAAGATGATGTCGTCTGCGAACCTGAGGTGGCTTAGTAAGTTTCCATTTACATTGATGCCTTGCTTAGACCATGGTAGGTTCTCCATTAAATGTTGCAACACGGCTGTGAACAGTTTAGGCGAAATCGGATCACCCTGTCTAACACCTCTGTTTATGTTAATTTTTGTGCCTGTTCTATCTAGCTTGACCTTGCTTGTGCTATTTGTGTAGATGTTTTTTAAGATGTTAATGTATTTTTCGTTAATGTTAAGCATGTCCAATGTTTTCCAGATAGAGTCGTGTGTTATAGAGTCAAATGCCTTTTTATAGTCAATGAAAGCTATATATAATGGTTTGCGGAATTCTAAGTATTTCTCTATCACTTGGTCGACTACTTGAATGTGATCTGTTGTACTGAAACCACTTCTGAATCCGGCCTGCTCGATAGGTTGGTGTATATCGATGTCCGGCGATATTCTCTCTAGCAGGCTTGAGGCGAATAATTTGTAAAGAGTAGGCAACAGGCTTATTGGGCGATAGTTCCCTATGTCAGAAGGGTCTCCTTTTTTATACAACAAGATGATTTCAAATTCTGTCCACTGGTGTGGTACAGCTTCCTCCTGTAGTACTTTGTTCCATAGTAGCGTAATAGGTGTAAGAAGTTGATTCCGTGCAAATTTAATGCATTCATTTGTGATCCCGTCAGGTCCCGAGCTTTTTTCCGGCTTGAGCTTCATTATTTGTTTCAGGATTTCAGACTCTGTCAACTCATTAACTGGAGAATTATTCCTACATTGGTAAACATCAGTCATTTGATGTGGAAGATCTGGGTGACTATATAGTTTTGCATAAAATTCAGTAGCTATGTTTATGATCTCCTTGCGGCAATTACATTTGGTAGAGCCAGGCTGAAGTGATGGAATCCATTTCTTTGATTTATTTAGTTCCTTGTAAGCTTTTTTAGCAGATCTGGATTGTTCGAGGTGTCTTTTTATGGTGTTTATTCTGTAGCTATCATAGCACTTTCTTATTTCCTTATTTGTATAATTGTTTTAAATTTTCTCTGTCGGATTTGTTCAATTTTGGCTTATTTTGTAACTTATTTCTTTCATTCATGAGCTCTAGTATCTCTTTTGTCAAGATTTTGCATTTTTCCTTCTCTTAGTACTTTTCAGACTTGCAGATATAGAGTGCATGATTTTTTGGCAGTATTCCTCAGCTTTGTAATTTTTTGATGTCGCTATAAGTTCTGGTACCTATGTGTATGTTTAGATTTTCAAGGTAATTTTTTTGTTCTTCTAAAGTCTTTAGTGTTAAAGTTGTATTAGTGAAATTTCGTCTGCTCTTTTTCATTACTTTCAGGTTGATTGTAGCTCTCAGTAGCCTATGGTCGGATCCAAAGGAGAATGAGGACAGTACCTCATATTTAGAGAATAACTGAGGTTTTGTAGTCAAGATATAATCAATCTCATTTTTTGTGTTTTTATCTGGAGATATCCATGTCCATCTATTACTATCCTTTATGTTGATATACTATATATATATACAAGTGTATAATATATGTGACAAATTCAAGTTTCAAAAAGAATTATATTGTTTTTCAGCGCCTGTGTTGGGCGTTTTTTTTTTTGGAATTGATCTTAAATTCTGCCTAATAAAAACAAAATGAGGGCGCCAATTAGCTTTATGCCCTCTTAACGGAGGCCTTTGCTAACACACAGAAGTGTGCACACGACGCGACGCGGCGACACGGGAGTTCGTAGATTGCATCATACTGTCGCACTAGTACCAAATTTTTGGCGTTCCTCATACATATTTACGAAACATTCTTCAAGCTGGCTAGCGTAGTGTTTAGTAACGTAACTTTGACACCAACGTTCGGGGGCTCTATTCGCATACAGGACAAACATTTGTGTGCATGAACAAGTGAATTTGTACTGGTCTGGGTGTTTTTAAGAGAGGTATGGTGTATCAAGGTAACCCATCTGAAGAAGTACCTCTGCCTCACAGAAAATCAACAAATAACTCCGTTGTTTTGCGAGTCACCAGTAAGCTCCTAAGAAGCAAGTTATGTTAGCAGCAGAGGTGGCATCGCGCGAATGATATACAATCGCAAGCGTTGTCGCCGCATTATTATACGTATAAGTACGGCTAAGGCACTTACCCGGTCAGTCAATAGACGTGGACCTAACCTAAGAAAGGTCTGATTGTGGTGGTCGGACGGCAGTTGCTTCATGTCAAAATCAGTAATTTTCGCCAAATCTTTAGGCTTAAGTAGCGGACTCCGCAGATCCTAATGGATTAGGAAACGAGATAACGCTAGATGAAGACGTATAAATAAAACAACACTTCCAGAACGAATGCTTTATTTCCATTTAAACTATATATACAACATAATTTGCAGCATTCACTCGCAGTTTTTCTAAAAAAATAAATTCAGAACATAGATACATCTTTGGACAAAACGCGCAAAATAGGGTGGTTGTGTAAGTAAAACCCGTAACTATGAACTAATACGACAAAGAACGTATATGTCAGAGTGACATCACACTGACTTAACAAAACACTGAAGAACAACTTAAGTAGTACTCACTCTTTCTAATTAAACTATTCTGGAAACGAGCATTCCCTATTTCTTATGAGTAGATCACTTGGAAAGAGAAAGTAAGACTTGCAAATTAGCCTTCTGTTAAATATTGAAGTCTCTGCTTTTACCTAACACTCGCATAAGAGTTCCGTATGCAGCTTATATTCCGAATAATATATGTTTCATCATATGTGATAAAATGATCAAACCGTGCCTGAGCTAATACGTGGATATAGTTAACGTGCTAAAAGGCACGGTCTAATTAAAAATGCTTAATATTAGCAATTTTTAGAGCTTAGTAAATAGCATACAATATTTGCAGTAATAATTACATTTAGGTATTATGATAAACTTATAAATTATAATTTAATTTATTGCATTTTAAATTATAATTTCTAAGCAAAAGAATATGTTGTGATTATTTTTTAATTTTGTCCAAATATTTGTATCGGCCCAGTATTATATAAGAAATGCAAAGGGCAGCGAACGGAAGGACTGTTGTTGAAATTCTATCTAGAAAATAATCTATATAGTTTTAAGATCGCCTCGAAAAACTAAATAGGAAACGAAGAATTTCTAGAATAATGTCTATAATATCGACAATTATAGGTGTCCACCTACGAATAAATAAAAAAGTCTTATTACTTATTCGTAGGAGTCCACGCAGTGGCGGCGCTAGACGAAACGTGGACGTCGGCGACATCAGATCTGCGAGGCCCCCGTCATTTTCGAGTCAGAAAGAAAATGTTAAATTAAATGAGCTGAATTGTACACAACTAATAATTACACCCACATTTTATTTTACAAGTATTATTGCTAATCAAATAATGACAAAGAAACATTTTTTGCGTGGCCCTTGCAGACGCGAGGCCCTAGGCGGTCGCCCACGTCGCCTACGCCTAGCGCCGCCACTGAGTCCACGAATAATTGCGTCGCTGAGCCCATTCTATGAATCAAGCAAACTTTGGCCTCTAATAAGTGATCCATCATATTTTAACTATCTTGAAATAAGAAGGTACTTCATTTTGAACATTATTTACGGACTCTACAAGACCGATGAATTGATGTTAAAATAATGTATAGGTATGAACTTCTGGAAAGTTTAATAAGTAAGATATAATTTACTATAGTTTTATCAATTATTTAATATTTCTCGAAAAAAAAAACTACCCTAGATGCAAAACATACATGGCTACCTACCTAATTCACTTTCATATATAGTTTTTTATATATTTTTTTCATATAATTCTAATAGTCAATGTTTTGTTTACACAGTAAAAATTCGATCAGCTAACACAATTATAATCGAGAGAACCCGAGAGTAACCTATAAAATTTTGCAACAAGTAATTATTTCAAAACACAAAAAACAGATAGTGGAAAAATGTTTGCATAGGCGTATGAATCTCGAACGTTTCTATATTATAAAGTGGATATTTTTTATATTCTTATCATAAAAAGTTACTTTACAATGAATTTTACAAATGTCAATATTTATGTTAGTAAATTAAGCATTGAACCAATTATTGATGAAATTTGATACAAACACACATCTGAGAAAACGCTTAGGATACTTTTCTGAGCCACGCAGGGAAAACCCACAAGAAATTACAACATTAACGGTTTTAAATGAATTAATAATGCCAAAAAGACCAGAAATGTAAAGTCAAACATCATAGACTCACCACCGTAAAAATATTGATTTTCAGTTTCAATAAAACATAAATAAGTATTATTTATTAACACGATGGGAATATCAACAAATTCAGTGTCGTGACATTTGTAGTAGATAATATCGAGAATTTTCTAATGTGTTGTTTAGGATATACATACAAACTCGTGACGTCACGCTTTGACTTGTCCTTACAATGAAATCAAAATTGAAAAATCAAGTCTTGTACATACCTTTTCTAAAATCACGTGAAATTTGTATGCATGTATATTTTTAATTTTTCGTCATCTCATCGCAAGATTTATACAACTTTATAGTTTCTACCTGAAGTGTTTTAGCATATTTTGAGCGTAGTATTACGCGTATTTAAAGTCAATGTATAGATTATATTTGTAATAGATTTTTTTTTTAACTTTTTTTTTTTTTGTGCTTTGATATTTTTATCTGTAATATACTAATGTGGCATACCTTAGCACGCAATTTCTGAATAAATATTTCTTAGGCAATTTGTCAATAATCTGTTATTACTTTTATTCCAATATTTTTTTTATGAAATAAACTTTACGACCTATTCTCATACCTACCAAATACACAAAGAAAAACATAAAAATCGGTCGAGCCGTTTCGGAGGAGTGCACGACCACAAACACCGTGACACGAGATTTTTATATATAAGATATAGACGTATAGTCAGAAAGCCTAATGTTAGTGTAGTTTTCCTAAATTTCATGGGCTCTGTGTAAATGAAAGTCAATATATACATGTTGTTAACAGATTAAACGATATTTATTTATTGAACGTAATTTTTATTATTTTTTAAATACATTGTATTGGATAACTCTAAATAATTGTAAAAGTGCCCAATATACATATTTTCTTTCTTTTTTTCTTATTTGATTGAACAATTGATTTAAAAGAACTTCATTCACTATGCAATACTCAACGATAATGAAATCGAGGACGAATTGGTAATTAGTGTCTAAAAAAAAAAGATTTCAATCGTTAGGTGTTAGTTATAGATTAAAATTTATCTGTGGCGATTGGACGATTCTATATGTTATCATCACTCCACGGATTTTAATGATCTGGTCCTTATTTTTAAGCTAACGTAGATTTTACAATTCAGTTTCCGTTGAATTAAAAAAAATGTTTTATGGAAACCTTGTGTTGACAATTTACAAACACGACTAAAAATAATCAAATCTGTAGAACCGTGATCTATGATACATGCGACAATTGATTTTTATTTTATCTAGACATATTTATATTATGTTGATAACGACGAGATTTGGATTTTTTTTTCTTTTATATTATATTTTATATACGTCCTATACCTTGCGAAGACATCCGTTTCTTTTTCCAAGTTAAATTTATGTACCTATGCGAAACTGACAGAAAATTTGAAAGTCCTCTAAAAATAAAGTTGTACAGCAAATAACACATCCACGTTTTTATATAGTGCTTACGTCCCACACAAGAGCAACTAATATTAAAGTTTCAGAAACAATTAGTGTGTTCTACAGAGTGTATACAACGGGTTGTGTTCTGAAGAATTGTTGGATATGATGCCGACACCTTCTTTTTACAACCGCACCGCTCGCCGACGGCGGGGAATTCACCCTTACACACTGGAACCGCAATGGTTGTGTACTGTGCGGTTCCAGAAAAGTTTTCTTCTTTGAACTCTGAAGTTGTGGACTGAACTCCCAGCCGAGCTTTACCTACAGCATGGTGTTCTTCAAGAAAGGCACGAAGAGGACTTTATAGGGTCGGCAACGCACGAGTGACACCCCTGGTGTTGCAAATATCCATCGGCTACGGTACCTGCTTACCATCAGGCAGACCGTACACTGTTGATTGCCACCTTAAAAGTATAAAAAATAGCCAATAATTTGAGGCTTTTTACGCAGTCGCTAGATTAGAAAACAGACTAAACATTCGGACCCATTTGACAATTTGTTTATAAAACCTATAAACCCTTAATACGAGTATATCAGTTGAGTTCATATTGCACCTGTATAATAAACGATATTTTGTAAAAATGTTCTAATAACGTGACATGGTTATTTACAAAAATATTCGAATTGACATTATTTATTATAACGGTTAAGGATGATCTAATCGTTACCATTTAAAAATACCGGTTAACCCAGGGATTCTCAAACTTGTTCAATTCGCGGCGCACTTGCAAGTTTAATATTTTGTCTCGGCGCCCCGTAGCAGTTAGTAATTATTAAATCTTCCGCAATATGAAGCTGAGTTTCTAATCATGGACACGCAAGAAACATTTATAATATAAGAAAAATAGGGTATAAAATACAACAACTTAATTAATGTGACGTGTGAGCTTGGTGATCTCCACACATCTTTTAAAAGCGCGGGATAAGGTTTGATACCGCTACTCTCATTTCTTGCTCCACATTTATCTTTGACCGATATTTGCTTTTTATTATACGAGTAGTTGCAGTTGAAAATTCGGCCTCACATAAACAAGATGTTGCAAATGGAATGAGAATTCTTAATGCTTTTTAACTTAAATTTGGGTGTTTATTTTGAACCGATATACAAGACTCCAACAAATCGGAACAGGTGTCTTGTTTTTGTGTTGCTGTCGTAAGAGAATGGAATAAGACTTTTCTTCTTACGAGTTCAAGAGAACTCTCTGGTGGAGCTTGTGCATGGAAAGGATCTTGGATCGACGCATGTTTTTCTTGTCTAATTAGAGTCGAATTGTTTATTTTGTAGGCGCAAATATATAAATTTAATTCCTAGGTAATAGTACACATGATCGTCTCACGGCGCCCCTCTGTACTCTTTACGGCACACTATTGCGCCGCGGCACACACTTTGGGCACCCCTGGGTTAGTGCATTAGAAATGAAGAGCAGATTTGTGCTATAACCAAAAAAAAATCGATAGTTCATTAATGAAATGTCAAAATGATTCGATAATCTATCCAAAACCGGTATTTTAGCATCAATATCTATGGGAATTTCCAAAATATCGGTAGTGCAATGCTAGGATTTGCATTGCTGACCTTACAATAGCAGAACTATCGTATGTGCGTAACCATCCTCGCTACCAACATAGCGCATTGAACTCAAAGAGCTCTTGCGACATTATTAGCAGAAACATTATTTAACCATTAATTGTTTGTTTTAACACTACATAGTTGTGCAATTCATATTTAAAATTTCGAAAAGTTACGCTTTTAATCTACCGGTTTTGTGTAAAATACAAAACAATACTTCGGGCCTATTAGATGTAATAGAGATAGCAGTGTTACTATTTTTGTATACCTACTATTGTTATAATTTAAAATTTTAATCTCTGCTTTGGGGGCGCTATTAACGCAACAACTACCCAGTAAAATTAGATTCTATTAGTAACGTAAGAAACGTGTGAGCTTGTGTAGTGTGCTTACGATTTAATGCATTAACTAGGTATTGACGCTTTTAGTGAAAAACGTATTTCAAGTTTTAATTTTGCTTGTATCTATTGAACTACACGAGATACCACCGTAAAAGTTGTAACAAACCAAAGAGAAAGATGTTAAAAATACAAAAAAAGAAACAATTATATATGAATATATAGATCAGTAAAACTGCAGACAAAGTTTTAACCCTTCGAAACCCGGGTGGTCGTATACGACCGCGAAATGTATGGGAAAACGTATATAACGGGTTCCGACTGCTCAATCAATGCATTTATGAAATTGAAAAACAGGCTTTAATGAAGGAATCATAAAGTGTCACTTTGAGAAATTTGTAGAACTCTTTTTTCTGATTTTCTATTCTCAATTTCGCTAAAATCCTTTGGTGATGCGTTTGTCGTAATTACGTGAGAACGCAAATTTAAAAATTGCACGTTTTTTTTTATTGTATCTTATATAAATAATAATCAATTTATTCATCATGTAGACCTTTCATTTTTAATTATTTGTATGTGTTCAACATTTACGAAGATATATTACTGAAAAGCTATGGTATTGACCTTCCTTTTTGGAGTGGGATCTGTAAACGAATTTTTGCCTGGCTAATGTAATCAGGCGGGAAATTAATTTACGAGTTCTATGACCCTAGGAAATAAAGAATTTCACTTCCTTTCACCCTTGAATATTTGTGTTGCGTTTTTTGTTCTTACATAATTCAACCTTTAAGTGATGCGTTTGTTATACACCTACACTAACTGTTACTTCACACCGATTGAACCCACAACTCTAAAAATATCTCAGGACTTCCTTTTTTTTCCTGAAAACTATGATCTCATCCTGTATAATCTTTTTATTTTATCGCTGTGGTGAAAAGATTCAGCGTTTCGTACCTACGTCATTTCCTGCGTGCTTTAATGAAGCTCTATGAAAGTTAGCGGTGTCAACAATCAAAAACATTAAGGTGCCCTTTGGACATTTATTCTAGCATGAGTTATGCCAAATTATGTTTGTGGAATTTGAAAATAAAAAGTAATATTTCTGTATCGTATACATTATATACAATTATGAATACAACCATTTTAAATAAGAACTTTCATATTTTACATTATTTTATTTTATATATCACATTATTTTCATTAAGAATCTTGGCCGATTTTTCTTACAGCAAATAGTAAATATATGGAATAAGGTTACTTTTCTACAATCAATGTCAAAGGAGGAAAGAATATACTTTGCTTAGCATAAAATTTGATATGTCAAACGTATCAATTTTGATAGCCATGTCGTCATGCAAAATTTGTATTGACGCACTGTTCAGGCATGCTCGTGGGTATTGGATATTTTTTTATCACAAGTATCTTAATATTTATATGACTATCATACAAAAATTGTACGCGACATCAAATTCTCTCGTAAGTGAAGTACACACGTTTTATATCAACCTTTGCTGAAATTTAACCTTACATAACTGACAACATATCTCTATGGAGTTATTTTTGGAACACGGTGAATATGCTTCACTGAAGTTGCTGTCACATACAGCCGACGGACGATCTGAATTTAAAGCAAAATTATTTTGAGCCTTTCCAGATTCCCGCCGCAGTATTTTTTATTTATAACTTCAAAGTGATTTAATTTTTACCTTTAATAATTTTGGTTAAAATCATTGAGGGTACACTACTAGCGTACACATCGTAGCGATAAGGATTTTATAACGTCATATATGTACTGATCGCAAATAAATCTATTATATTCAATTCATAAGGCTTGAACGTGATGTACATAGGAATCATTTAAAATTGAATTTATTTATACTATTTGTCTCATACAAATCTGTATGGAATCATAACTATGTGTGCGCAACATATCTGGCGAGGAAGCACTTATACACATGGAAATAAACAAGCGATACTCCCTTACTCAGTTTACTAGGCGTGTTATTTCCGACACTCGACAATATAAACAAATTTTAACTTGGGCATCCAACTCTGAAAACGATTTTCTTTGACTATAAGCATATTCTAAACCTAAATGCTATTTCTTTTCCTACATAATGCACTTTTATAATAACCGGTATATTCTTATTGTGGTTCATCACCTGGTACATACATACTCTACTGCGAGTCACTGCAGGTAAACTATTAATCGAAATAAACCAATCTCTGACTGATCACTCTGCCTGCTTCGTGAGGGTCTTAGCATGACGATCTAAAAGATTATTATGAAAAGTTTATGTCATGCGAAACCGGTAATTACGCCAATTAACCGGTATGAGGGTAGATCAACTATTCTTTGCAAAAAACATGTCCCTCCATCAATTAAAAATATTTAACTATGTAAAAACAATAGTTCCACTATCACACACAAAATGGCGGAATGTCACTGCATCATCCTTAGGCATTAATTGCCACAATTGAGACTGTTAGAGCCATCTATGTTTTTATCTATAACTTTTAAGAACAGTAACTTAGCGGACATCTGTTTGGGTATTAGTTTTGGGACACAATTTGTTTATTTTTTTCTAAATAGCAAAATCATACTTAAAAATCTGGGAAGCATTTAAGGGCGTTTAGAAACCGTTGTAGAAAATAACATGAGTAGAAATGAATACACTTTTATATAAAATTTTAAAATTATTGCGTCAGGGAACTATTAAAGTAGACGTGGTGACAGGAATAATTTGTATGGGGAGTGAATCTTGTCACCTAAGTTACCATAAAAGGAATAAAAATAATTAAAATTATATAGTTGAACGCTCTTTAATATCAATTCTAAGTATTCTAAATTACTGTTTGGATACAAAATTACAGTGAACTATTGTTTTTACATAGTTAAATATTTTTAATTGATGGAGGGACATGTTTTTTGCAAAGAATAGTTGATCGACCCATGAACGTCCGTTTCGATGCCTTGATCGAGTCTCGTGAAATCGAAAAATGGCCGTCAACCGTAAATTTAATGCATAGAACTAAAACGTATAGATTTTTTTTTATGTGACTTTAGGCGGTTTTCATAATAACAATTAATGTTTTCAGCTTTATCATAACTTAATATGGAGGTTTGCTTTCTTCCATGTATGCGTTTAGGTGACAATTTATTCTATTGATATTCCTAATAAATTATTTCGTGGGATATCCGGTTTATGAAAAGATCGTTTCGAAGTTCAGGTGCGGTAAACGCCGTTAATTATCTACATTGATTATTCTATGCTAAAATGAAATTAACAGACTTTAACAAAATCTTAATCTAGTTAAAATTAAATACCTACCAGTTTAAAATAATGACATTTGTCCTTTCATACAGCGGTTCACGATAAATACATTTATTGTTACTCATTAGTGTTAAGTAATTATTATTTGATACGAATAATGTATGATGTAAAGGGAGTACAATAAATAAATAAAAAAAAATGTTACATTCACTCGCAACTTAAGGCCACGGCACACTCGTCCAGACCCTGCGTGTGTCGCTTGATACATATATTTACTAGAATTATGTTTTTAAAAATAAATGTAAAGAACAAGGGCTGTATGTTCAGTTTTAGTTTAAGGGCAGATTTTTCTAAAAATGTGTTTTAATATGTGAATTGCATATTTTTCTTCTTGGTATACATATTTTTTATTCTATATCGTAAGAAATGGTGTTCAAAAAATGTAGGATCTAAAATTATTTATGTCTGGATATTGGAAATGTATTTCAAAACATGAATAAAAAAATATTTAATAATGCTCATTTATCTAGCCTAGCCTGATGACTCGTTTTTTAAAACCAATATTGAAAAAATAGCTTTATATAAATTAACTATAAATAATTGGTTAATCGTACCACGTAGAATTTAGCAAATAAAACGAATTCAATTCGCTAATAGAATTGTGGTAGATTAAAAGAGATTAAAACTAAAAAAAATATTGAAAATTATTAAGATACAATATGATATAATTTAAAGAATGTAAGACGTGTCTAAGTGCCCGTAAGGGCCTAATGGCATAAATGTTCATCTTTTTAATTAATAATACTTACTACTTTTACAAACAAAATTGCAACAATACCTAAATACTGAATTATATTAGGTTTGTAAATGACGAATAGCTAACATATTTTCAACTTGTCGGGCGAGCTTTACACGCATATCACCATAACTTCAAATTATGAGCTGTTGTTAGATAGACGAAGAAATTACCAACAGAATAGACACAACGCAGCCACAGTAATAGTAATAAAAAAAAAGCTTAAAACGGCGGGAATCTACGGGTTTTTTTTTACCTTTAACCATGATGCTCCGCAATCTTCGTTCCCGGTATACTCATCTCGCTCTCGACATACCTTGCCTTATGTCTCGTCTCTTCTCAGGCTGTGTTTGAGAGAAAAAGACGGGGCAGTTGTTTCTACAAAAGGGCTTGAAACTACGGGTATGTCTAAAGGTCGTATTCGATATTGGCAAATGCGCGTTGCGCAAAACACGCCCGTTGAGAGACGCCTCCGCCTACTGTGTTAGATCTTTTGTGGCGTTTTCTTACTGCAGAGTGGTCGTTTATTCTTCATAGAGTGTATTTTTAGTGGGGACGAGTCTTCAGACGTCAATCATCATGATTACCTTCCTTATCTCCGCAGGCACAGAACCTATGTGCCAATGGCACGGCTATAAAGCATAATAGAAACCGAATGAAAGGGAAAAATGTATTGCAAATGTCGCGGTCGTTGAAAAATGGATTTACAACGACAATAAGTGTCTTGTGGTAGTTTCAAATTACTTAACAATAATATATAACAATAAACACATATCGTGTCTTCTCAATAAATATTTTATTTTTATTTTTAAAGATAGTTTTCCATTCGTGGAGCAAACGTCAGCCGATTTAAATGATTCTACTATTGTAATTGAACAGAGTGATAGCTTTGTTTACACGAAAATATTTATTGATTTACTATCATGCACCGAACGTATATCTGACGTGACAAAACCGTGATATACATATATTTCTAACATCATATTCTGATAACGTAATTTCACTCAATCAGTTCTCATTTGATAGCCTTATATAACGAAAGAAAATGCAAACTCAAAATCTTTTATAATTATTTTGTTCTAATAATCACCTAATAATCACAAGTCCTTTTTTTTCATCATTTCATTACAATTATTTTGTCATACATGTAAAACTAAAACAACAATTGTTATTGTAAAAAATATCTTACTTTTTAGCAGTTATAATCTGACTAATGACATATATCAAACAAACAGATAGTGTAGTATAAAAATAGTATAAATATGTAGCAAATGTTATATATATATATATAATTAATCAGATTATAAAATTGACAGGTGAATTGAACTAAAATGATAACCAGTCAATTCTGCATGACCCCCTTGGGCTAGCTCAACTGAGAAGAAATACTATAGACATCGCGCTGAGCCCTTAAATTATAACAAAATCTCATAAAAGTATGTACAGGAACAAAATTGTCAACGAATCGCCTAATGATGCAATTTTATTTAATTTTTTTACTATATACAATTTTTTTAGTAGCATTCTACACGATTCCTTGACTACTTTGGGTGATATTCCATCAATCGAAATCATTTTGGAGAGGTGAAGTTCGTTTTCATTAGCATTTTTTTTTCAAAACGTGGCAAAAAATTATAGCCATTTTCCCTATTCATGTGGACAACAGGAACTGCGTCAAATATTAATAAACTTTTATTAATTTCTTTATATTAAAACTGAAAGTCCAGTATAAATGTTTCTAGAAAAAAAATGTTTTGTAAATTAACCGTAACGGTCACTATTAAAAGTTTAGGACAATATAAAGTCTCAAAATAATTTCGATTGAAATAATTTCACCTTTCAAATAAACCTATATAATAGTAACATATTAGCGTTCAGTGATTTTTCTATATAGTTTTTCGAAGCTTACAATAGAAACACTTTTCGTATAAACACTCCCATTTTTTTATACTGACAGTAAATATATTACTATTATATATATAATGGAATTTTATCAATAGAATTTTTTTAAGAAATTTTATTTATAAGTATAGTCCTATATCATATACCTTACCTTAAATAAATAATGTCAAACTGCTTTACACATGGGACATTTCAAGCATCAAAGTTACACATGGTGTCAAACATTTGTGTTACTTTGTAGGACAGTTTGGGATGAATGTTAATATAACAATTCTTTATACAACTGTTATACTAACATTCATCCCAAAAAAATGTACCAAAAACGCAGTAGAAACATATTGGGCAAGTTACATTCTAATTTATATGAACGATCTGACTAATGTTGATGTAGGTTATCTATTTACGACTGATCTTTGGCACAGTACCCATTAATGAGTGGTGTTCAAATCAGCGATATTCTGACAGCGCGTTACGGACGACAAAAAATATTTTTCTAATGCGTTACATCAAAAGCGTAGCGTATTGTGCGTGAAAGAAAACTATTACATAGTACGCTACTTTTCCTTGGGCGGATAGTATGCTATTTAAAACTTACGCTGCGTAAACAAACGTACGTTGCGCAAATTAGCGTTTCCACGCGGCGACAGCTTGTCGCGCGCTAACTTGTATTTCGAAATAACCACGCTACGTATAATTAAACTGTATAAAACGTGACGCTATCTCTAGCGTCTATTTGTAATCGTAATAGCGCTATTCGTCGTATGCACATAAAGTACTGTTTCATGATGTTACGTGGCGTACAAATGGTGGCATAATATTGACATATGACGCTAGTTTGGCATGATAAAACATTTAAATCCAAAACCCTGAAGGGCGGGAAAAGTGAGAAAGGCGGCAGCTATCCGCGATGGGATTTTTTATAACATACATGTGTGCATATCCAACTTGTTACACAAAAAGCGTGGCGGATCGCGGATATTACAAAAAATCTGACGCTTTCCCGCTTTACACAGTATGGCCCCTATGGGATTTGGCTTTAACGTTTCATGGATATTGTTTAAATTACAGAAGACAGATGACTAAATACTTTGACGCGATAAGAATAGAACACACATTCGATTGATAAAATTCCATAGTATGATTAATATTAAGCACCCATTCTACCTTAGGATTGTCGGTAGCAGTGGAGAAATGACCAGCGTCCCCCGCACCTGTTCCCATTCTCTCATCATTTACGGTACGATTTTGGCTCTCACATCATTTATATATTAGTATACTGAGCGCATGGCAAATACTAAAAATATAAAATACCAAGGTGATTTGTTATTATGGTATGATGCAGAATACTCCATATTCGCCCGAACTGCGGAAATTGCGCTGCGAGAACTTAAATGGAACACGCATATATGTTGAAACGTCAGAGGTAATATTAGCCGTATGAAAAGAATCGAAGCAAGAACATATCTCATTCCCTCTCTCGCTTTAAAAATCTTACCGTTTCCCCACTAAAATTTGTAATATATAAAATCACGAATTAAAATACTCTACTAAATCATTGTCTCACTCAATTGATAGTATGTACATATTAATCACTGCAATATATGCTCAGTATACTCATGAATCAGTCTCGAAATTATTCACTTTTATAGAGGAATTTATATAATTATTGCTTATTATAAACATTCATATACCACTTTTAAAATCACTAACACGTATATAATCACGATTAAGAACGGACATATTCAAATTTATATATATATATATAATTACTGCACAGTTTTTCAAACCTCACCCATTCGTTGCGTCCAGCGCACCAGGCGCCTCGTTCTCAAAAACTCCCAGAACATCACTGCGGCCGGTGGGACAGCTATAGACCATGGCGTCGATCGGTTTAAACAAGCAAACGTAACACATTTAACGAGAAAAAACACTAAATGTAGTGCAAGCAAATATACATACAAGCTGAAATAATCACTATTCCAAATTTATCATAGTTCTGTCAGGGAGCCTTATTGAAATCATAAAAACTTTAGGCTTTCCATACACAATCCGGAAAAAAACGATGGATGTACATGAAAAAGAAAAAAAATAACGCATATCCGCGATATGTAGACTGGTTTGTGGATCACTTCAGAAATATTGCGACAATAAATATGTACTTTTGTAATCTTAAAATAACAGTTATATCATTGTAAAGATACAACCGACGACTACACAAACACGTGTACAGATTCTCGTTCGCCGGTCGTGCACGTAACCTATGGATCAAGACTATGGATCTTGATCTATTCGTGAATGGCATTCGCAGCTTTAAAAAAGTCAATATTTTCTTAAGTTTTCGTTTTCTTTGGAGCAATACTTGCTATTATATAATATATATATAATTTTATTTTTTGTTGTTTTAAACGCATGCAGTCTTCGCCTATAATTATAATAATATTAAGCTGAACGTACATGTCATTGAGACTTATTAATATTGATGTTTATAATGTTGATATTCATTATATAAAACCTAAAAAAAATATATTGCCTAGTGGTCTTTACAAAATATTATTGTCGAAAAAAGTCGGGCGGATTTCAATAAAAATAGTTTTATAAAAGTGCAAACAGTACGTCGTCAGTGTAATAAAAAAATAATATCCAATTTACGAAAACGATATTAGTGTTTGCAGTTGTTCTTATAGTAAAAGTCATCTGTAATAATGACAGCTATCATCTCTTAAAGAACAGTGATTATAATTTCAACCTGTTTAATTAAACACTCGTGTATACGTCTGATTACACAAGTCTAGTAAAACGTCAATAATGGTCAAAGTGATATTTTTTTTTAATTTTATACGATTTTACAATTTAATTATATTTTTATTTACAAAAGTGCGCAACGGTACACATGTTGTAACCGTAAAGGGGTAACCAACCGAAAGATGGCGAAAGTATGAATCATTATGAACAACTTTTAGTAGTTTCTACATCGAAATCATTAAAAAAATCAACGTCCACAGAATAAACAAGGCTACCGTTATAAATATTGCTCATATTGAAGGATACCTCTCTCTTTCTGCGTGACGCCCCTTATCCTTTACATTCTGTATGAATTTCCAAATTCAACAACGAGCCAAAACCGTCCGTGGAACATAAAAAAAGAAGTGAAAAAAAAAAAGATTGTTTACACTACACTAGTGAGGTCCGTAAGGTGTTGCGAGGAACGTCGACACACGTAGCGCTTTGGCGGGCACAGTAGTGACGTCACTTCCCCGCGTGACCGTTCCCCAGCGCCGGTTCGACGACCTGCAAACGAGCGACGAGTGAACGCGCGCAGCCGTGTGTCGTCGTTCCTAATGAGGCTGCAAGGGCTTACGTCAGACGGGAGTTGTTCTACCATTATATGCAAAAATGCGCCATCTACCAAAAAGGAAATTAGATGAAGCTTTACTGACTCTCCTTTGAGGCGAAGAGAGATTTGTTTTCATACATTTAGCAGCTTCACTACGCTCAATAAATGTATGAAAACACATCAGTTTCAATGAGTGTCATCACTATCCAAACTTAGGCGATTAGTACTCATCATTATAAACATTTTTTTTTACTACAGAAGCAACTTCAACATCGATATACAAAATTTGGCTTTGCCCACAGAAATTCAATTTATGGGTAACGCCAATCTCTTTTTTACCGACTTCGAAGTCATTTCTGACTAAACATTGTTCGTGCGATGGGTACTGCCTATTTACATTTTGGATTTACATATCTCTTTGTATACAGGGTGTAACAGAAAGAGGATCCCGCGTGATAAAAGGAGAATCCACAAACAATTTTTACTAAGACCCCAATAAAATTTTTCAAAAAAATATGCCTAATACCAATTGCTATCTTTGTTGATTTTGTATGGTTAAAGGCTCGTTAATCTAAATAGAGGTTAATCTAACTATTTAGTTTTCGAAACGTACTGAAATGTATTCATATGAATAATTTCACTAGAGTTAGATGATACCCATTATATTTCTGTTACACTTGGTATACATTCTGTACCAGTATCTTTCATTTCATCATTTACACTGGAAGAATACTGTGTTTTTACGATTTTTGGTAGATGATGTACTTTTGTTAATAACGGAAGATTTGGCCATGTATTACAGAACGTTACTCATATATAAATACCTGAATATGACATCGATTAAGAGGAATAAACTTAATGCCTTTATAAAACTTGATTGAATTCAGTAACGTTTTACAATACGATCCTAAAAGGACTTTATTGTTAGCGCACTATCATTATCTAACCGATGGCATCTATCTAATATCGGTACAGTATAGTCAGATACCAGTATAGATACCAAAGAGAGGGTCAAATTGTTACGAAAGTGCGCTTGCAACAAAACCTTCCTATAAAACACCCGCCGCTAAACGTTGACAGTTCAGATCGATATTAGAAACCAATGAGGCAAGCAAGATTTGTAGTGCGAAAGCGAGAGGTGCAAAAGACAGAGAAAGTGTCCCTTGCGCCCATCACTGATTCTACTCGCTACAAGTCGGACTCAACCCGGAGCGATCTGAACTGCGAAGCACATCCCGCCACCAGGGTTTTAATCAAGCAAATACAAGATATTTTTTTAATCAGTGCACATATAAAAACATCTTTTTAAAATGGAAATAAGGTCGTCTGATTTTATAGGATACGCATTATTGAATTAGAATAATAATTATGTCCATAGTGATAAAAAAATATCTTGTGTACCCAGCGATTATGTAGTGCCTTTGAATCCAGTTCCAAAATGGTGGAATTAGTTTCCCGCCAGTATTTAATGGTTATTGGAACACTTTGGAGCCCCACAAGTAACGATATACACAGCTGCGCGCAAGCTAATATTTAGCTGTTACATCCAAGATTTAAGTCACAAAAATACAACAAAAACAATATCTGATAACGTGTCAATTATTATCAGAAAAATATCACGCATAGATCATTGTTATCAATTAGAATTAAAGAGATAATTCTACAGCACAAGTGTATAGCGCATAATATACAAAAACATTAGAAGGTACCAAACTGCTTCAGTTATAGTAATTATAAAATATTTGCAATCAAAATTTCCAAGATTTTCTTTTCAATTTTCAACAATAACAAAAATTTTAGAAATTATTTAATTTACACACACATCAAAGAAATAAAAGATATCAACCTACTTTAGCTTCCTTAGTTTGGCACCTGCTTCTATCAAATTGAACGATTTAATAAATTCTATAAACGTAATACACTTAATAGCTATAGAAAAACCACTAAGATAATCTCAATTGATAAAAAAAAATTACAAGGAATAAAAATAAATCAGGAACAAAATACCCATATAACAAAGCTGAACTTAAATATAACAGCCAAATAATAAAGAGGAAATAAAAAAGGTGCAGTTAAAGTCACAGACCAAGTGTATAAAAATGTTTTAAAAGCACAAGTCACATGCCCTAGTATATTGCCCATCACAGAAAATAAAAGTTTCTAAGAATAGAACATAAAATAATATTATACATTTTTCTTTTTTAAAATTTTTTTTTTGCTATTTTAGATATTGTTTACCACTAGATGTTAATTAAACATATTTGTTATATAGGATTTTATATTTCAATATAACAGAACCTCGTAATTTTTGAAATGGGCATTTATTTATAATTTCTAAATATAACACACTTTATTATAAAATGTTACAATTTATTAAAAATATAACAACTCTTCAGACATTCTCAAACAATGTTATAATATTTTTTATTATGCTACTATATGTCATCTATATATAAATATTCTTATTAAATTTTTTTTTTTCATAATTTCATAATTGGTCTCACAAACTTGTTCATATTTATAAGTAAATCAACCTGTTTTATTTTGACCATTACAGCTGCACACCATGTATTTGAATATAATATTGATTTGAATATAAACTATTCAAATCAATCGGAAACATGATTGATTTGTAATTAAGCATTGTAAGTAATTATATCGGTATCCGCGGCTTCAATTAATAATGATTATTTCAATGCGTTTCCAACAATCAATTGCTTAAGTTTTGTTAAAAAAATGGGCTAAGTTTAATTTATATACATATATTAGCGATTAAATTGCGTTTCGTGTAATTTTATTATCTGTCGTATATAAATATGAATATTTTTATGGCAAAATTTATTGACTTGTATGTTTTTCCAAATCTGTCTATAAGAATTATTTGTAAATTATGTTTACCCTGCATGTTTTAGACTTTGTTTTAAAAAAGCCGTTGTAAATCGAAATAATTCGAAATAATAAATTCAAACTCTCATAAAGTAAGCAAAAATATTGTTTAATTAATTTTGAAAAAAGAATACAATCAAATAACAAATCAATATTTCACTTAAAACAAACTGAAGTGAGAATTTCACTTACAAAACTAAAACCAAAGTGGTAATCTCATTAAACTACAAATGTAACAATACATTACACCACTTACACAACATTAGAAATATTTTAACACAAAAATATTTTTTAGTACCTAATACCATAAGCCTCACGTAATATATATATTTATTTACGAAATCCTTTTGTTGTCTAAAATTAAAGAAACTTATGAATCTTAAATGGGGAATATCAAATTAAACTTCACATTTCTTTCGAGTTGAGTGTTCGCTTCTCTCTGGATTGGGCGATGGGCAATTGGTCAAAAACAGAAGGATGCTATTTTTCAAACGGTCTCAATCAAAGCAACGGAATTGAAGCGCCTTTAGCTCAGCATATATTATTTATTATATAACTGATATTGTTTTAGTATGCCTATTGATAAATAACACATTGTTCGTTCGGCTTTCTTTTATCATTATTTTGTCAACAGCAGAGTAACATTTATTAGGTGTGTTAGATTACATACTTTCGTTTCATTTAAAATACCCGTAAACTCGAAATTTTACAACAAATATAATTTACCACATGAGTAATGCTAAATATAGTTTATAAAAATGAGAATTTTATTTTGATATAACTTAGTATAGGACATCCATACTCACAGGTTATTCGGCTTTCTTGTCATTACATTTTTATTTATATATACTTATTTAACAAAAGGATTTTAATGTTATCACTGTATTACGACGTTGTTGGACGTAATCTATAGCTGAATACGGTATAAGAAATACTTCAAATATTGTATAAGATGTGTATTTAATTTTTAACTAATATAAAAACAACTTAGTGAGTACAAAATCGATGTCATAAATGAAATGATACAACTTAAGTACACATTTTTTTTTTACAACAACTAAATATACTAAAAATATATATTTTTTTAATTCCTTTTTTTAAATGGTAACAACAATGGCACCACTGTTTAGTACATTTTTTTTATTTACAAAATATACAAAACTATTTAATACTACTGTTTTATAGTCTACCAAATTGAAATAAAAAAATCTACATTTTGTCAAAAAAATGTGAATATGTTAATTTCTTTTTTCGTAGCTAAAATTATTACGAAAAATTCGTATAAATAGTGTTCAATACTTCAAATTGGCATTAAACCTTAAACAGTTCTGACACAAAGGAACATTGTAAAAGACCCTGTAATGTTACAAGTATTTTTCAAATTTATTGAGCAAGCCCTATAATTGTATACACACTTAAATACAACATTGATTTTCAATAACAGTACATTTTTTTTTAAATATGAATTATATTAAAGCTGACATGGTAATGTGTTCAAAAAATTATTTAATATCTATTTACAAATAAATATACTACGATAAGAATAGATACTATCAAAATTATCTATAGCCTGGTAAGGCATATTTTTCTATCCTTATAATTTAACTGTAACATTGTATATAATTTGTAATATATAATATTGGAATGTAACTTTTATATATGCATTGTCAACCTGTCAATTGAAATACTAAAAACCGTAGACGAAGATTGTGTTCATAAATATGTTGTACAATATAACAAGGTGGATATATAATTGTTGACATAGTTTATAACAGATATCTGCTTTGAGATGTAAATTTTTCTTAAGACAAAAATTGAGTTAAGTATCGAATAGTGTAATTTTTTCGGAAGCATCACGCGTTCGTTGCATACATTAAGCACACTCGCATAAATGCAAGCCTATTATTAATAATATCACCTCATAAATATGTATTGACTACCTAAAAATATATTAGTTGGTGCGTAACCAAACTTTTATTAAATTAAAGAGTATTCAGATATATACAAATTTTATAAATTTCTTATAGTTAAGTTTATAGCAAAAAAGTTGCCTGCGATTATCTAAGATAAAAGTGTGATTTGATTGTATACACAAAAAAATGTGATTTGATTAATGTATGCCAGTTAGTGTGATGTACTGTTAGCATTACAGTGAATATAATATGCTTTTGTTTATAATAAGATTTATTTTTACTACAATGTTATAACAAAATGATACGTTTGTATATTTTTTGTATAATTTGCATACAATTTACCGCATGAAATGTAAAAAGCAAATGTTAAAAAATTTTGATTTATACTATTAAAATGAATTTAGACAACATCAATCAGTTTGTATTGACACATATATTCTTTAAAGTAAGTACATATACTTGTATTATTTAAGAATATTTGTACACAGAAGAAATAAATAATATATACACCACATATTTAGAAATAATTATGATCAACATGTTACTAAATTGTATGTATGTTGTGATTTTCTGTGTATATCAACAAAATTTAAATTAATAATAAAATAGGTGGCTATAACGATACAATATAAATTGCATTTTTTAATTTAAAAATGTTGACATCTGTTTCATAATGATAATAATGTTGATAATATATATTACAGTCACAAAGAAAAGAAAATGTATCATGTTTGTTAATGTTAGCTACCCACAGGGACAGAAGTAGATTATGGTTTTGTTGATACATATATAAATATTATAATGTTGAAATAAACCGGAAACGAAATATTTACTTCATTATATAAATATTTCATTTCCTATTTATTCGTTTAGTTTTTTCATATTGTACTTTTAGCGATACAGTATTCAATAAAAATTGAGCATCAGTCTTCAAAATATACCTACAGTATATTCAGAACGCGAAAAATCTTTATCAAAAATAAATTTGACAGTTATTTTGGCAATGCAATTACGAATAACAGTTATTGATACTTAAATGGTTTTTACAAATATAATTTGCATAATCTATTATAATCGAATAAGGCCGCGAATTAAACAAAAGCTACAAACGATTTTTAATAATATATATGTATATAAACATTTATATATTGCTGATTTAAAATATTACACATGCCGAAACTACATAAATAATGTTTTTAATAGACAATTTCTTGTCAGTATTAAAAAATATAAATGCAGAATTAGAAAGTTTTAAATAACATGTAGAGGTATTAGAAAGGTTGAACCAATTAGAAGAAAAAGGGTTATCTTTTTATCAAAATGCTCAAAGACTGCTAAGTTCAATTAGCTTTTGTGTTGTAAATATGACTTGCAATCTGTTTAACTGCCAACAGAATTGAATTTCGGAAAGTATAATATTCTTTATCGACAATATGGGAAACGTTATTATGAACTATATAATAGAAATTAAACGTTAAGGAAGTTGCTAGTAAAAACAATCAAACCTATTGTTGATTGTTTTTACTAACAACTTCCTTAATGTTTAATTAGGTAGGTTCCTGAAGGAATCAAAGTCAAATATGAGTGCGGGCTGATAAGTAGTTTAGCTTGGTAGGTTGATAACTAAAGTAGGTTTATAATAAATTGTTCGATTTGTAAAGTAAATTAGTAAAGTAATTAAGTCAGAAAAGAGAAAAGAACGCCTAGGAAGAAAATGTCATGAAAGCTGGTGTTAGTTAAAAAGACCAGAAAAAAAATACTCTTTCAAGACAATGTTTGGGCTCACACATACGTCCAATTACGATTTCTACATTATTCGCATCAGAAAGACGATGTCTGCTGTGAATAGCCATTTACTAGACGTCTACAAAAATTATTGCATAAATCATCATCAGATAAGGATGACATAAAAGTCTATATCCATGTACTAAGCGTATAGAACTTCTGGAGACTATATAAAATAAACAAAAATATAATGAAATAATTATCATTGCTGGGCTAATTAGTTATCAACCCGCTCTAGTAGTAGGCACTGTTAAACCAGCAAATCTACTATCGACGATTCGTCGCTAAAACTAGCGCCGTTTGTCACGCAAAAGGCACGAGTAAAACAGCGCAGCCAATTTTATCGCTCCATTTTCGGCATATATTTAAAACGTCAATAGTTTTTTTTTTATAAATTCCCTCCTAAAATCCCCTAGGATCCACTTGGCTTATTCTCCACTCAGATACCCTCATTCAGAACGATCCCCAAGGTAAGATATATGGGAATGAAAAAGCGTGATAAAGTTTCACGAAATGGGTATTATCGTTATACAGCGATCCTTATCGTGACAACGAAATCCAGGGGATAGAAGACAGCTAGAAAAGCTACTTGATTAGATTTCTCTAATATGTTGTTGTAGTGATGGTATACAGATATATTACAAAATTAAAAAGAAAATGTAGTTATATATACCTAATTATTAATTCAAGGTGCTTTGTTCTATAGTTTAGTAACATAAGACTATTTATTAATCACATTTGCGGCACTTATTTACTATTGTTATGTTAGAAAGTTTCCTATCTGTAATAAATGTAAAGACGGATTCAGCTTGAAAGTCAAATAAGAGTAGATTTTGCATTATTATCCATAGCGGATAAAATTTTTGGTCACAGTATCAAAAATATGTCAGGGGATGAATCTTAAGATGATCCCGATGAATCTCCAAAGTATCTCGGTGGATTTTTGTCGAATAGAATCTGACAAATATGTGTGGAATAATCCAAATGAGTCTTATCCCCGGGGATTAAAGTAGGGGATCCCTATAGACTGAGGAAAAATTTAAATGTTTGTAGCTCAAACAAATATTAGCAAATTAAATATGATTGTTGTTACAGTATTATTAAAAAAAGATTTAAGAGCGTTTAAAAATGCATAATGTTTAAATAGTTTAGTCAGAGAGATCAAATTCAAGGGATGAGGAATTACAAAAAAATATTTTTACAAACTCCAACCAACTATACCAATGTACAACTAAGAGCAGATCATGCTTGACACTTGAAGTTCGATTACAAATCTTATTGCCTACGGCATAAGAAAGGTATGGTCAAAGTATACAGCCTGATGTGCACTTAGCTGTACCTGTATTTAGTTCCTTACTTTAATAAAGACAAAATAAGGAACTAGCTATATAAGGTTGTCACATTCCTCGTAATACCAGCTGATGTACGAACAGCGACAACTTATGCTAAACAAGCGCAGCACAATTTTTACTCTTATTACGTACGCCGTAAAAGCTAGACTGTTTGACCTTTGTATAGCAAAGGGCAAATAGTCTAGCTTGAGGTATCGATGTGTGTACATTTAGTACTTGAAGTCCACTATGAAAACCCTGTGCTAATAGGAAAAATTTAGAATAAAATATGAAAGGTGGTAATTTACGATTCCGAGACAAGAAAAGTATAATCAGAATCGACAATTGGCCAATCAGCTATATCAATGAAACTACTCGTTAGGCAACGCCGTGGAAACTAACACCGCCATTGAGAAAAATAATGTATTTCGTGGATTAAAACAAAAATGAATTGTATGAGAAATTTGCCAAATATGAAAGGTGGTAATTTACGATTCCGAGACAAGAAAAGTATAATCAGAATCGACAATTGGCCAATCAGCTATATCAATGAAACTAGTCGTTAGGCAACGCCGTGGAAACTAACACCGCCATTGAGAAAAATAATATATTTCGTGGATTAAAACAAAAATGAATTGTATGAGAAATTTGCCTCAAAGTTTGTCAAGTATTCTAAAATCTCTAAGCTACATTAAAAATATTTTACAACTACGCTAATATATAAATGCGAAAGTGCTTCCGTCTGTTTGTTTAATTTCACAAAAGACCTGAAACGGACCGCAAAGAGATTTGGTAATGGGGTACGCCCGGCACCTGAAGAATAGAATACCTATAATCACGACATCACAATGCTAATCCTGATAAGATCTTTATCGTGATAACGAGCTTCTGATTCTGACTGCTCTGATGATGACAAGGGAATATGTATCATGAGAATGCAATCTTTATTGTGACTCTGGGATCCTTATCATTACTACGAGATCCTTATCATGACAATGGGATCTTGACAACGGAATGCAGGGGATCGAAACGGGGTTTTCTCTAATATGCTAGTGATCGTATTGTAGATATTTTTTTTTCAATAACGGTGCTAATTTACCCCTTAAAATTACTCTGGCGGCGGCGGCGGCACAGGTGGTGGCGGCATTGCTGGCAGAGGGGGCTGCGGCCGAGGTGGAGGGTGTGGATACATAGGAGGGTAATAATACCCCTCTAAAGGCAATCCATAGTACATAGGGGGAGGCTGCATTACGTAGTATGGTAAGGGAGGAGGTACATTCCAAGTTCCTACCTTGGGTTGAGCTCCGTTCTGTCGAGGCATCTTCGACGGTGGTCCTGCATCCATGCCCCCAGTCCTTTTCCTAGAAGTTTCTAGAATTTCTTTAGAGATCTTGATCTTCAGGCCTGAAGTTTGAGGAGGGGGAGGCGGCACTGCTAATCTATCTTTAGGTATCTTAATCTTCAATCCTTGCGGACTGGATGCTAATTTTTCCCTAGGTATAGTTATACGTAAAGCCCCATCTGTCGGCTCAGTCGGAGCTGGCGGAGGACTCTCCCTCTTTCTCTCTTTGTCCTTCTTATGTTTCTTCCTCTCATCTTTCGACTTATCTCTATCTTTGTGCTTATGTTTCTCTTTTTTCTTCTTTTCTTTTTTATGTTTATGCTCTAATTCTACAGGTTGAGGGGTAGGTTCAGGTTGCGGTGGGGCGGGGGGAGCGGCGACTACTTCTAATTCCCGTTTAACCTCAACTGGAGACTTCTTCTCCGTGGCAACGGTTATTGGGGCTGGTTTTGCTAAGCTCTCTTTGAGTAAATTTGATACTAAAGTAGGGTCAGTTTCTATACCATTTAGAGACCTTACGGGTTCAGGTTTTCTTTCAGGTTGCTTAGTTCTGATAGATGAACCCCGTTGAGAGTCCCTCAGGACATTTTCATAGCCTGGGGTTTCTTCAATCTTTTTAACGACCGGTACCAATTCTGGTTCAGATGATGATGATGGTATTCGTGGCCGTTGCCTTTGACTTTGATTATGACTGTGACTCTGACTTTGAACCGGGACTTGGGGTTCTTTAACCGCAGGTGGGGATGAGAATGGGGATAAAATTGCAGGTGCTTGCATTTCCCGTATTGTAAGGGATGGATCGGGACGTTTTCGAGGGCTTGGAGGACGTTGTTCGGGAGGTAGCTGAGGGGTTGCTTGAGGTTGAGGGGGATTTGGGATGTTTTGTGGACGGTTTTCTGGCTTCGGTCGTGGCGGAGGAGGGGGTTGAGGACGTCTTGGTGCAGCAGCGGCTGCAGCCATAGGGGTGGTCGCATTTTCTGGGGAGAACAGCGAGGGCGGTCGCGTTCGCTGTGGTTCTGGTTGCGGGTGGGTGGGTTGCGTGGTTGTTGACGTCGATGGACCAGGGACTGGTGGTCGATGGTGGCGGTGGTCGTGAGGCGGTTTGTGATGGGGAGGTTTAGCATGATGCGGCCAAGGATGGTGTGGTTTATTATGATGCTGCGGTTGTCTTTGATGGTGAGGTAGTTGCCCAGGCCTCGGTGGTGGCGCCCCAGGCCTTGGTTGTTGTATTTGCCGCCTCTCTCTCTCCTCCCGCCTCTCTCGCTCCTCCCTTTCTCTCTTTTCTCTATACAGGTTATAGTCAATTTTCTGCGGCTGCTGTGGGTTAGGTGCAGCTGACGTGGCGGGCACGTAGCCACCGGGGACTGGTTGCCGTCTTCTTTCCCTTTCGTACTCTGTGAAAAACAATACATATTTCAAATGAATAATTTGTATTTGTTGTGTTCGTCAATTATATAACAAAATTTTTTTATTTTTATTTGTCGGCCATTTTGTCCATGTTCCTTAAGAGATAGGAACGGTGTTCCTGCCATGCAATTCTCTAAGCGACTCGTATTGGCTGTGTGCGTCGCTGTGATCACAGATGTCACAGCTTTGACATCGTCCGCTGCGATCACGGCTTTTTATTTGGTATTTTATAAGGCTGTAAGCGTACGCGAGGCTGTTTGCCTTGTAGAATTCCAATTCCAAACGCAGCCTTTCGGCGCTAGTGTCGCACAACCATAAAAAGCGACACTAAGGAATTGCAATTTTGTGTTCAAGGCTATAACAGCCGATGTTCGAATCCGAATCTGAAGTCAAAATTCGAATATTCGAAAAAAAGCGACAGACAAACGTATAGAATTCATATAGGTACGGTGTTCCTGATTAGTTTTATGTGACAATTTCGATAGTATTTTGTAACATAAGTGCAGTGAAATTATACAGTAAGGAAAAAACTCAAATATAACACGTTTATGCACTTTTTGGAAGACGTGAATAAGTTCATCAAGAAGACCTTGTAAAAATCACTATCGTTTTACGGGTAGTATTTAAACTGGGTTGATTGGGTCTGGGTCCCAAGTATTTTTTCAGCACAGTTCCTGAAGCTGGAACATAGAACTAAGATTTAAAATGGTTCTGAACTGAAGACTTGGCTGTATGGGATAGACCCCCTTTGCCTTTCCCATCGGGGATAAAAAGAACCAAAAAAAATTAATATGTCAAATATTTCTAAGGATACAGCGCCACAATGATCTAAATGAACGTGGCCGAAAACGGAACTAACGCCGTCATCTTGTAAGATGTCACTTTTGACAGTTCTTTAGTTGAATGTTGTTTCGTCGTGCGAATTGAATATACGAAACGTCACAGCAACGTCCGCCTACAAACGGCACGGCACTTATATTCAAGATCCTTGCGACGCTACGTGTGTACTTTAGAGAATAGGTACATAAGCGAGCTAAAGAGCGCGCGTATCTCTCCGATCAGTTGTGCCGTTCGTAAGCAAAATTTTATAAATATGTATCTATGGTATAGGGCTATTATAGTGATGTTATACAAATTTCTAGGCTATTGATACATCAATATAGACATTCCTGCAAGTCTGAATACAGAAAAGACTTATTTCTGGATAGAAGAACATTTTAAGACTGATCGACACCGAGATAAGTACGTGATGTTGTTCATAAGTGTACTTATGGTTCATACTTAGTAAGGCACGCTTTCTAGCTTGCTTATTTCATTTCTGGATAGAAGCACATTTTACGACTTATCGACACCGAGGTAAGCATGTTATGTTGTTCATAAGTGTACTTTTGGTTCATACTTAGTAAGGAGCGCTTTATAGCTTGCTTATCTCATTTCTGGATAGAAGCACATTTTACGACTGATCGACACCGAGATAAGTACGTGATGTTGTTCATAAGTGTACTTATGGTTCATACTTAGTAAGGCACGCTTTCTAGCTTGCTTATCTCATTTCTGGATAGAAGCACATTTTACGACTTATCGACACCGAGGTAAGTATGTTATGTTGTTCATAAGTGTACTTATGGTTCATACTTAGTAAGGAGCGCTTTATAGCTAGCTTATCTCATTTCTGGATAGAAGCACATTTTACGACTGATCGACACCGAGATAAGTACGTGATGTTGTTCATAAGTGTACTTATGGTTCATACTTAGTACGGCGCGCTTTATAGCTTGCTTATATATACTCAAAAGTGATAACACGTTATAATATCGCTGTTCAATGCGCGGAGTCATACAGGTTACGCCCACTACAGCTAACGACAGCCGGCAGCTAAAACACTAATCCATCGAGGTGCATCAACTTGTTATTCATAAATAACACCCAGGAGGCTCTCAATGGCATGCGTATGGTAAAAATACTGCCATTGCGCGGCCTCGTACTGGTTATACCCACTACACCTAATGACAACCGGCAGTGTATTAGCGATCGGGAGACATTGGAATAAATCGCATAAAATATTAATCCATCGACTTTCATCAACTTGTTATCCATAAATAATATCCAGGAGGAGTTCAATGTCATGCGTGTGGTAAAAATGCGCGCATGATTGTAATGGAATACGTAGGTTAAGCAAATTCAACCGCAGACTGTTTGTGGATTACGCTAGTATTGAGCGTAAATTTTTTGTAATTGGTATTAAATTCACCGTTGTTAATAAAAACAAAATGAGGGCGCCCCTTAGCTTTATACGCCATCTTCAGTGGGTCTGACATTAACGACGTTGACGAGCTCGGTGGCGCAGTAGTGAAACACGCTGTTACGCTTCTTTGACACAAAGGTTCGTGGGTTTGATTTCCACAGAGGAAAAACATTTGTGTGGATGAACATGTCTGTTTGTCTTGGCCTGGTCGTTTTTAAGAGAGGTAGGGCGCAACAAAGCAGCCCGTCTGGGCAAATACCTCCACCTCACCACAAAACGCAGCCAAATAACAACTCCCTTCAGGGTTGTTGCGTTCTTGCCTGTGAGTGAGTGAGTGAGGTCTCCAGTAAGCTCTCGCTAAGAGTTGTTGTGTTAGCAACAGAGGTGGCATCGCACGAGTAATACTTAATGTATTGCAAGCGTTCATATATCCTCTTTACATCGGGTGGGCCGTATGCTTGTATGTCTTCCGACGTTGTATAAAAAAAAAATATTTACCTTTGTCAAATGACTTGTCGAATTCGTCGCTGCTAGGCGGCAATGGGTGCTTCTTATCGAGCGAGCTGGAGGAGCCGGGGGCGTGAGGGGCGCTCGAGTGGGGTGATCCGCCACCTGTTTACACAATCACTAACTTAAAAACAAATGAAAGCGTGAAGGTATATAAAGGTGGACAAAATCCACCCTTCAGCGCTATTTGTCTTAATAATTTGTAACGTTATTATAACCAACTGCCTACTTTACACATGATAATATTTTTTGACGAGCTCGGTGGCGCAGTGGTGAAACGCGCTGTTACGCTACTTTGACACCAACGCTCGTGGGTTCGATTCCCACACAATAGAAACATTTGTGTGCATGAACACGTCTGTTTATCTTGGTCTGGGTATTTTCAATGTATAATAAGTATATATTTACAAAAAAAAATGTATTTACAATGTTTATCGGTTGTCTAGTACCCATACTTTGGGGCTAGATGGCGCTGTGTAATTTGTCCGATAATATTTATTTATATTTAATCCATGCGTCTCATGGTATTATTGCCAAATATATATATATAAATATATTTGTACTGTTATAAAACACGTGTCGCAGATTCATAAATAAGGATTTACAGCCAATTCGGCGGTGTCGATTTTAGATGTCGGTGTCGTAAAATTTCATTCTCATCATTTTTCCCAAACACTTGACGCGTAGAGGTATAACTTCAAAAACAATTGCTCTATATAGCAGAGACGACATAATTCACAGACTCACTAGGCGTGTTGGTCATAGACATCATCTTCCTCTTGAGTCGCGACGGACACTTGTCGAATATGTGCAGGAACTCGGCCGTCAGCCGCTCCAGGAGCTCCGTGGTGACGGTCCGGTCCACGTACGAGAACCAATGCCGACCCTCGTGCGATTGCGGTATCTATGATAATAAAAATATATATATCATAATCATATATTCATCTGCGATTTGTTTTTTTTATACGACGTCTGGAGTCATATAAGCATACGGCCCACCTGATGTAAATCGGTTACCGTAGCCTATGAACGCTTGTAATACACGCTTGTATAACACGCTCATAGGCTACGGCACACGGGCTGCTTTGATGCGCCCTATGGAAGTACCTCCACCTCACAGAAAAACGCAAAATAACAACTCCGTAGAGGGTTGTTGTGTTCCTGCGTGTGAGTGAGGTCACCGGTAAGCTCCTGAGTAGTTGCTGTGTAAGCAGGAGAGGAGGCATCGCGCGAGTGATAATTAGTATATCGCAAGCGTTATAGGCTACGGCACCAGCTTTACATCAGGTGAGCCGTATGCGTGCGTGTATGCCTCACGACTAAGTATAAAAAAAAATACGCGCTAATCTCTGAAACCACCTGTCGAATATGTCATTCTTTTACATTGAACAGCCCAATTCTCGACGAAGATTATATACTATATATTCAACACCACAATATTGTTCGTAGAAGCCGAGGAAAAAATAGAATGTAGAAAAGCGGTTCCCACGGGATACCGTGATCCGCTCAGACGAAACTCGTGGGCTGCAACTAGTTCAGTATACGAAACAAATGTGCGTTTTATGGTAAAAACTAATGCTATACATCCAAAAGTAACGGGAGGAAGTAACGGGGGGAAAAAATCAGAAGGATACAAGAGTACTGTCGAAAGTCTGCGTTCTGAAGAAAGTTATGGGCGCACCAAAGCAACCCGTCCGGTAAAGTATCTCCACCTCACAGAAAACCGCAGCCAGATAAAAACTACGTGGGGGGGTTGTTGTGTTCCTGCGTGTGAGTGAGGTCACCAGTAAATTTCTAATGAGTTGATGTATTAGCAGCAGAGGTGACAATGCACGAGTAATAATTTCTTTACTGCTAGCGTTCGTAGCGACCACCTTCACATCTGGTGGGCCATATGCATGTATGCCTCCCGATGATAAAAAATCGGCCAAGTGCGAGTGGGACTCGCGCACGAAGGGTTCCGTACCATTATCTACAAAAACGGCAAAAATTCACGTTTGTTGTATGGGAGCCCCATTAAATATTTATTTTATTCTATGTTTTAGTATTTGTTGTTATAGCGGCAACAGAAATACATCATCTGTGAAAATTTCAAGTGTCTAACTATCACGGTTCATGAGATACAGCCTGGTGACAGACAGACGGACGGACGGACGGACGGACGGACGGACGGACAGCGGAGCCTCAGTAATAGGGTTCCGTTTTACCCTTTGGGTACGGAACCCTAAAAAACAGGTAAGTATATTGATATTTTGCAACAGATTTTTTTTTCAACCTCTTAGGGGTCAGCCATCACAACCAGCAAATAATAGCAGAGAGAATTAACTCGCATTACGATGCCTTGAAATAAGAATTTAAGTTATTTGTTACATCAACGCACAAGTTGCGTTGAACGAGATGAGTTGACAATTGATAATAATATTAAGTGACACAGGCGAGGTTTTTTAAATTGTAACTAGCTCGGTGACGGCGCGTTTCATAACGCGACTTCGACACCAACGCTCGTGGATTCAATTGCCACGCAGGGCAAACATTTGTGTGCATGAACATGTCTGTTCGTCTTGTGCTGGGTGCTTTTAAGAGAGGTAAGGCGCGTCAAATTAGCCCATCAGGGGAAGTACCGCCACCTCACAGTAAACCGCGGCAAAATATCAACTCGCTTGTGGTTTGTTGTGTTCCTGCGTGTGAGTGAGGTCACCAGTAAGCTCGTAAGGAGTTGCTGTGTTACCAGCAGAAGCGGCATCGCCCGAGTGATAATCAATACATTACCAGCGTTCATAGGCTATGGTAACCACTTTACTTCAGATGGACCGTATGCTCGCACGCCTCCCGACGTTATATATAATGTGTTAAGAGTCAAACTCACCGCCCAGTTGCTCCATTTCGACGCCAAATGTATACAAAAGCAGGCGACAACGGTCGGCCGGTACTGCAAGCACATCGTAGTCAGGTGCAGGCTGTTGGACGCCATGAAATATGACGTCTGGGCCAGGTCTTTGGGAGCTGTTGGGCAAACGGTGTGGATTTAAAATAGCTCAATGTACTATACACGAGGCGGGAAATATATAGGTCCTGCCCGTAAAAAAAATCTATCGCCTACTAGTCAGATTATTGATCTATCTCAATTTACATTTATACGGTAGGCGGCTGCAATTCACAATTATTGCGAATTTAAACCATTCAGGGATACACACACAAAAACATAAAAAACTGAGATACGATAGATTTGTCACTGAATTTGGAGCAGACCAAATCGACAGCAAACCTCTAATTGCAAATCGCACATAAATACAAATAACTTGTTGCATTCGTGGCGAGTGAAAGGATATGCTGCTTTGGCAGCCAGGCAACAGTGATACAAGGTTGCGTCTATAATTTACAGGTCAAACTAGCTCCTCTACATTGCATTGTTCAACCGGGGAAGAGAGTCTACCTTACAGAAAACCACAGCAAAATAACAACCCAGGAAGGTTGTTGTGTTCCTGCAAGAGAGTGAGGGTACCAGTAAGCTCCTAATGAGTTGTTGTGTTAGCAGCAGGAATGGCAGCGAGCGGGCGATACTTCTTGTATTAAAAGTGTTTATAGGCTACTGAGTATCATATAAATCATTTTAAACACTGTTGTGTTAAAATTTTCTATACTTAATAGATTCAGGTGTAACAGTTAATTTTGTAGGCAATTTTTGTTTTATGCTCTTCCGCCCACCAGTTAGTTCATCGAAACTAGCGCTGACCGGGATCGACCTAAAACCGTCGCATACATCTAGTAACACTAGAGGTGGTGCCGGCGCTAGTTCGTATAAATTACTGGTGACAGAATCAAAGTAAAGTACAGGTATATTAAATTTTAAGTAATCTAGGTTTTAAAAATCTGAAATAAATTTATTATTCATTATTATTAAAAAAGTAAGATTAAAGCATTTTGCGATGGACTACACAAGCAATTATGAGATATTACTAAGTGCAAATACTATTTTCATGTTCGATATAATATGCATGTCATTTTATTTTCAATTTAATAAAAAAAAACATTTTTTGAAAGAAAAAAAAATATTTTAAACGTAATATAAAAACGAACTCATAAAAATGTTAAAATGATTGACTGAAATAAAAATCCAACATAGCAATGTAACAATGAATACGTAAGAACAAAATCTGAAAAAAAAGTTACTCTATCTAACCAAAAAATAATGAGATCGATATATTGCGGCGGCAATGAGTGCAGGGGAGACTGGGGTGACACACACATTTCATTATTTTTCACATACCTTAAACATCCTAGCCAATATACATAGCTTGGGAGCGGTAGCACGTTTTTTTTAAGGCAGCAATAGTTCTTTGCAGTAGAATGGTGTCTGTATTTTGTTTAACATCATTTTTTTAAAGCAAGCATCATTTGACATATAATTCATATATATAATATCAAAATCATTTTCGACGTTTCGTTAATTTTCTAAATGTTGGTAGATAAAAATAAATTTGATAAGGACAAGTCAAATATCTGAACTAGTTTATATTTTTTTTTAATAATACTTTTCACACTTTTTGTTATCAGTTTTCAGTATTATTTCAAGAATATAAACTAGTTTACATTATAAAAATAATTTTCAATTAAAGTAATGGCCAAAAATCGACAGACATAAGCCGCACGCGATAAAAAAAAAACAAAACATCAGACCACCAAAACGACCGCACATCAAAAATAGAACCAGCTGCACTAGCGCTGCTCCATCGCCCCAGTCACGCGTATGTACGCGCACTCGTTCCGTCACAGTTGGTAACGTTGGTATATCGCGTGACGGCGCACTGGACGCGTGTCTCACCTTTGACAAGGTGACACGTACGTACAACGTGCGTGTGCGGGTGGTCGATCGCTACATCGAACCCTAATGTTTGCAGGAGTACGTTCTCGTTGAAAACAAGGTCTTGGGCCTGGAAGAGACGATACATACAATTCAATGTTAGTAATTCATTGGTATTTTTGACGAGCTCGGTGGGGCAGCGGTTAATTTTTTTTATACAACGTCGGGAGACATGCAAGCATACCGCGCACCTGATGTAAAGCGGACACTGTAGCCTACGAACGCTTGCAATACATTAAGTATCACTCGCGCGATGCCACCTATGCTGCTAACACAGCTGATGATATTTGGCCGCCGTTTTCTGTGAGGTGAAGGTACTCCCTTAGAAGGACTGCTTTGATGCGCCCTACCTCTCTTGAAAACACCCTACCAAGGCAAACAGACATGTGTATGCACACAAATGTTTGTACTGCGTGGGAATCGAACCCACAAGCGTTGGTGTCAAAGTAACGTAACAGTACGTTTCATCACTGCGCCCCGAAAGAGCTCGTCAAACATTTTTCACATTATATTGAGTTTAATAATAAACAAAATATAAAAGAAACATTCGGTTTTTCTGTGGCAGGTGTACAGCTAAGAGTAGATCACGGTTAGCACTCGAAGTGCGATCGTAACTCTTATCACGTACGGATAAGAACAGTACAAAGGTTACAAGTGTAAAGCTTCAGCTGCACTTAGCTGTACCTTGAATATTATAAAATATAAGTGACAGACGTTAAGTTCGGGCTGTTTGAAAACTGACCTCCACAGATGAACAGTTTTAGCTATGAATGCTCAAAACCTGTTCTGTGGGAAGAAGACGCATCCTTAGAACTCAGATGATCTAATTAAAAAAAGGTGTGGGAATCTAACAAAACAATAGATTTAAGCAATATATCACACAAAATTTACATTGTATATATTATATATCTGTACAGGGGACTGTACAAGGACATTAGAAGGAATTAACATTTGGTGGATTTGTAGCTTCAGCTTTTCTGCATACATTATTAAGCTTTCACAATTAATTTTAAATTTATTTAAAATTATTATGTTTGACAATTAACAGACTGACCAAATGACATTAGTCAATGGGAATGACCAAAGTACTTAAACATATAATTCACAACTTTAACTCGACAAAAGGGCCTCAAGAACTTTTTAAGGTCACTTTATAACGAAATCAAAAATTACTTCAATTTTCTCATAGTTCTAAGGGTGCGACTTATAACCCGTCAATGGGCTCAGCAAAGGTTAATATGGTGTAATTGTTTAAATGTCAAACTTACCTGTTCAGTATACTGCTCAGGTGTAAGTGCGTTGACACTCTCACCTCTGTGAAGGCAGACGTGAGCCACCTTTATCACATACTCTAGTTTCCGGGGCTGCTCCTCAACCTGACAACCAAAAGTAATCATTATACATATGCATTTGTTTATATCATGGGTTCATCAAAAACTCACGTGAAAATTCCCTAGTTTTAGAACCTGTCCAATTATAAACCGCCTTTCAGGAAGTCAGTGAGCAGCGGGGGCGGGCAGCGGAGTCGCCGTAGACGTCTTGAAATAGACCTAAGGCTCAATTTATACTGCCTAGGGATTGAAGAGAAATTTTGTATCGAAATTGTACATAACTTGTATGTAGCATAATCCCTCGTTCGCTTTTTACTTTATTTATTTATTCTCTCACATAGAACAATATAAAACATAATACAATAATCGTTATAGCATGACGTACATTACAATTAGCTTAATCTATACGGGAGACTGGTGTCTGTACTAGCAAGACCTGTATAAATTATATACCTCATTACCAGCCTCTCCATCACTGGACCGGGTGGACAAAGAGTAAGTATCTACATATTACGTTTTAAATTAAGGTAGTATAAATCTACATGCACATGGGTGTGTATTTATGTGTGTGTGTATGTGGGTGTGTATTTATATGTGTGTGTAGTAGGTTTATAATATTTAGATATCAATTTAGGTCAAGTTAAAAGTTAAGAGGGAACTGTTAGAAGAGTTTATGTTTATTCATAATCTTCTAGTGACTTTAACCAGGTGGAAGTTACCCTCTTACAATTTTATTTTGTAAGAGGATATATGTCAATCTTTTCATTAACTTTGTTGTATAAATATTTTCCTAGAAACAAAAAGAACCTACTGGATAGAGCTGTGGTCCAGGAATCTGTATAATGACTATGTTAATTCCTGAAAAAGTTACAAAATTTTAAGCTCAGTTACGGAATTACGTAATTTTGTAAAAAGATATAGAATAAGATGAATATCATACAATATCGCATGAGTTCTCATAGGTTGATATGTTTGTTAATTTCAGTGTTTCGGTACTCAAATGGTATATTTTTAGTAATTCGGTACTTAAAGGGTGCCAACTGGAACCCCAATCCTAAAGCTCTGCTGAAGTCAAAGTCAAAATCTTTTTATTCTGTAAAAATGGCTACATTTGTTTGGAATCGTCACAATTTTTTTCCCTACCGTGCAGTTCATGACTAGGTGAGCACTGATAAAAATACTGCCAAAAAACTCAGGCATCCCTCTTTTGGTATCCAAACAGTCTGTGTCTGTCCAATCCCAGGCAGTATCGTTCACACCATGAGATGTAGACCCATTATAGGATTCCAGAATGTATATTACCATGGTTGCAATACCGAGAAATGAAATAATAAAAATAACAAGCGCAGAAATAAGAAGCAATCTGATTTTTTGCCCTTTTTTTTTAAATATGTAAAGAACTAAACAATAGCATTTCAGCTCACCTTTATTTTTGTAATATATAATTTAAGTGTTAAAAATGTAATTTATATAAATACCTTTGCGGCGAGGAACAGCGCAGCGGCCGCTATAGCATTCCTGTGGAACTGTGTGAAGGAGTGGAACGCGTAGAATCTGTGCATGTACACTATTCCTGTATTGATGCATAGTTGCGAGCTGTACATTATGCTGGTTAACCCCTCGAGCGTGGCGGCCCGGGCGACTTAAAGTGCCTATAGTGTGGCCAAGCATTCTCTCGCGTTAACTAATGCGCGACCGCGGTTAGAAAAAGTGAAATTTCTCGAGTAATTGATAATTATATTTTATGAAATATACATCGTTGGAAAGCTGATATTCCAATACTACTAATATAAAAAGAACTCGTAGATAAAATACCTTTATCATTCCTTAGATGTACGATATATCGAGACATTTAGCTTATAAGTCACGACGCCGCGAACATTTTTACTTCATACACTGCATTCCAATTCACTTTGTACTTTTCGGGAGATATATTCAATTGAACACTCTTTTATAACCACGTGAAACTATTCAAATGTCTAATGTATTTATTATAAAAATGAAAACAAGCACATTCTAGTGGGGGAGTTTAGGTGACTTCAGTCCACTTCAGTCCATTGATATGAACAGATATTTATTACACGAAATTAATGAACAATCGCTAAAAAGTAATTTTAGAAATAGATTCCTGGATAAATTTGCCACAAGATAATATTTATTACACTCCTAATAATAATTAAACATAAACACATTTTACAAATAAATTTCGTACGACGGACATGTCGAAAATGCCGGCTTCACTATTTTTGAATGTTTTTTCACGAATAATATCCCGTTATTCACTAAAAGTAATAGAATAACTTGAAAGAACACAAAATTTCCAAAAGATTGAAGCTTATTACATGTAAAAAGCACTGACTGTTTATTTATAACAAACATTTTTATCGGAATCCATTACACACACAGCAATATCAAAATGGCGCGAAACGGAAAAATGTACCGACTCACTCTGATTTCATTTTTATACTGGTCTTCGGAGCAACAGGTTGGGCAAAACCGACCTTATTATAAACTGAAATAACCATAGACATGGTACAAACATTTACAAGCTAGCCAAACGAATAATACGGAAGAATCAATGAAATAAAAGTGGGCCTAACCGTTACGCACGAATACGGGACCAGTACACTACAGCCACTTTTACCTCATGATCGAATACGGGCCAAACACGCTCGAGGGGTTAAGGAATTATAGCAATTTTATAGATCAAAAAATTGTAATAACTCTTATCAGATATGAAAAAAAAATATAAATATTTTCTTCAAATTTATTCATTTCCTTCACACAAATTGCAATTGACTAGTATATACTTATACTACGTCGGGAGGCATACAAACATACGGCCCACCTGCTGTAAGGCGGATAGCGTAGCCTATTAACGCTTGCGATATATGAGGTATCCCTCGCGCGACACCTCCTCTGCTGCTTACACCGCAACTCCTTTTTAACGGGAAACCTTCCTCCACAAGGGAAAGCGGGATGCTAGCACGGCCTGTATAGAAAGGGTCTTCGGTGCTGTCGTCCGCATCACAATGAATGCTATCAATTGACAAAATGTCATTGATGTGCAGCAGAAACAGCGTTGGGGATAATACAGAGCCCTGTGGGACGCAAGCATTGATATCCATGTTATCGGAGCAACTACCCTCTACCGCGGCCTTTATGCATCTGCTGGATAAGCAGCTAGCAACCCATTTGCACAAATCCTCGGGCAGCACGTACGATGGTAACTTCGTTAGAAGACTCCGATGCCAGACCCGATCGAACGCCTTCGCTTTATCTAGGCTGACAGCCAATGCCTCACCTTGACTCTCAATTGCCGAAGCCCAGCGGTGTGTAAGATACGCTAAAAGATCACCAGTAGAACGACAGTGGTGAAAGCTGTATTGACGGTCGCTGATCAAATCGCGATCTTCTAGGTATGCTAGTAGTCGTGTGTTATCACACGCTCCATCACCTTGGAGAGAAGGGAGGCAATGGCAATAGGCATGTAAATTCGATGGATCTGATCTATCGCCCTTTTTGGGCACCGGTTGCGCATTGGCGGTCTTCCACAAAGACGGGATTTGCCCAGTGGAGTACAAAAGCAAGAAAAAGCGCGTCACCACAAAACACAACCCACTCTACTTAATGACTGTCGAGGGAGAGCAACGCCCGCCGGACATCTCGCTGGGTAATTGAGATTTCCGACATTGAGCTACACAAATGGAACAGCTTCCCCGTCATTCATAGTAGAGTTAGATGCAAAAAGAAATTACCCAGAAAATCGGCTTTTTCGTTAGCCTTATAGGCCAAACTGCTATCCGGTTATTCCAATGGTGGCATGGACGACTGACAAGTTTCCCGCAGCAGCTTTAACGAGCGACCAGAAAGCACGGTTCCGGTTCAGACGGAAGGCGTTTCAAAACAGATACATCCGGACTTCCATCAGCACGCGCCGTGGTCCAAGCCTCGAAAGCAGCCTGTTTGAGAAGTGGCTTCTCTACAAGGCCGATTAAACCACGATAGCTTTTTAACTCCCGCAGCCACCACCACCAAGCGATTGGGAATGTAGTATTCCATGCTACCCAATATCGCCGCAGCACACCGTAATCGCACAGGGTTTGACATCATTTGTTTTGAACAAAGCTGCCTCCATCGGGTACGATGCGTAGAATTGACGTAATCTGCCCTATATAATTATAGTACCATACGCGACGCCATCCGGTAGGCCGAGGTGGGTCACGTCTGGTGCAGGGCGCTTAGGTCCGGATGGGACAGTGGTACGATGAGCCAAGCGGGGTATCCACTCACACTCATCCGGACGGATGAGTAGTCAGCAGAGTGTCCAGTAAGGAGCTTGTATAGTCCTCTATATCTGGTATTCTCGTGGGATGTATGAAGAATGATGAAGGATGAAGAATGTACCAGTTGAGAGAAACAATAGGCCAGAGCAAAATCATGAGCAGATCTCCCCGTAGGATCACCGAGAGCCAAGCCATTCGGTGTGATGAGCATTAAAGTCTCCCAAAATCACTAATTCCACGGAGGGATACTGCTCCGCAACTTTGTCAGTCGCTACTTGCAGGTGCTCAAATAAACAAGCTGTGTCTTTATAACCCCTATAGGACATGTAAGGCATGTGTAGATGATCTATGGCAACTGAATTGATTGTGTTTTATCCAAAGGTGATGTCAGGAGCTCTAAGAACTGGTGAGCGTGCTTAAAAAGCACCGGAAGGAAGGTACTACATCTTATTGCGTTCAGTGCACTCTGCTTACACTGCAAGGAACCTGATATCAAGATATGCAGTATTCAGTAGGGTAAGCACGAACATATTAGAAACTCCTATCGTAATCGTAACGAGTCCTCGATAGTATTACGCAGCATCACGCTAGTACGTAGCACGAAGCACCTTCGTCGTCCTATCGTATCCTCGATAGCATTTCCATACTACGTAAACCGGGAACGAACAAATTGAGTGAACGATTCGTTCTGAAATTAGATAAAGTTGTTCTTGTAATTTTTATCTTAAGTATTCTATGAAATATTCAAGTGGATTATGTACAAAAACTTTGAAATATGAATATTCTTTTTGTATTAACATTTTAAATTGTATTAATATTTGAAAAATATAATTGTATGTATGTATGTATATCTTCACGCCAAGTCCCTTGCGGGGTAGGCAGAGAGAACCGAGCGCCATAAGACGCGGTCCTTGCATACTTCACTCGCTTCTGTGACATTCATAGCTCTTTTCATACACGCTCGCCGGTTCCTGGGGCTTCTGACATCACCTTCTGATAAAACACGACCAATTTGGTCATGGTAGGTTAGTCTCGGCCTTCCTCGGCTTCTACATCCTTCCACTTTTGCATTGTATATCTGTTTCGTCATTCTTTCGTCCCGCATTCTTTCTACATGTCCGAACCAACGGAGCATGCCCTTTCTTATCTTAACACCGACACTCTCTTTTAGACCAACTCTTTCTCTCACGTCTTCATTACGAACGAGGTCAGCAAGCGTTATGCCACAAATTTTGCGCAATGCTCGCATCTCGACCGCATTTATTCTACTTTCATGCTCTCTCTGCCATACCCAGCTCTCACTTCCATAAGTTAGAGTTGGAATTAGCACCGCGTTGTGTACAGCGAGCGAGCTGTGCCTTCTGGCTTAGATTTCGGCTGCCTAGAAGTTTACCCAACGCTCCATTCACCCTATTCCCGGCACTCACTCGTCTCTCCACATCAGCGGTGTACCTTCCATTGCTGCTAAAAGCACTTCCAAGATATACAATCTCATTCACTTGCTCCAACACTACATCATCAACCATAATCCTAGTGTTCGTTCTGGTTGTCTCTCTTTCAAATACCATTATCTTGGTTTTCTTCGCATTCAATTGTAAGCCTTTCTTCATACAATCATCTTTCATTGTTGTAACTAGTGTTTGCAATTCGGATGGTGATTCTGCTATTAATGCCGCATCGTCTGCATAAAGCAGGCAGTTGACCACTGAGTCACCCATTCGCATTCCCACATTCATATTTCTTATTCTCTGAAGACAACTGTCCAGATACAGGTGAATAGCCGAGCCGACAGCACGCATCCCTGTCTGACACCAATGTTTTCTTTGTTAGCCCTGCGACTTACTTCTGTGTAACATAATCAATAAATAAAAATAACGGTAGGTACTTTAGTACAAATACATATTTTTTTCAATTATGTATTAGTAGAATGAAATATAAACTATATATTTAATATATAAATTTATTATTTACAAATGTTTATTTCATGTTACTAATAATTGAAAAAATAGGTTTATTTTTCTACATTATTAGTGTAGGTTTTCTATATTATTGTTCATTTACTGGGTGTTCAATAAGTACCTATTGTAATAAGATAATAAAATAACACAATAAACTACGTTAAACTCTAGGTAAATCTTGCATTTTATGTAAAACATTAGCCTACTAATGTTTTCAAGCGAAATACTACCAAAAACACTGAAAAGAATGGTCAAATACTATGTTTTCACAATTACGCAAGTTGTTTCATCCACAATTTTTACGTGAATAAATATTCGTAAGTTTCGATAGCCAGCCTTCGAGATTGTCGATACCGTCCGTCAAAACAAAGTTCGTGCTCCCAAATTTCATACAAATATGTCAAGATACGTACACGTTACGATACGAGCTCGATACGAAAGTACTTTGTGCTTCAAAGTAACTACTACTTTTACGTCCGATAGAGGCGCTGCTCAATTTTCATACAAATTGTATACGATGACGATACGAATGTTTTTTCGCAAAGGATTCGTGCTCGCCCTACAGGAGAACAATTCGAAAAATGCAATTCAAGTGCACACATTTTTATTTGTATCAAAATAGTGGATTTAGTTGATAAGGTTAAGGGATTTCTTCGGTTTCATTGACATATTGTGAAGTTGAGTTAGGATTGTTTCTTGCTCATGAGTGAATTTAGTTTTATTTTTAATGTACTAAAGAAAATGATATTTTTTGTTAATAAAAGAGTGGAACCCACTTGTTACAAATCAAAGCTAGTATTCATCAACTAACTTCAATGAACTTGGTTCCGCATGTTTATTTAAAGAGCATTATTTTACAAATGTAAAGATCATTACATCTTTATCATATTTATATTAAATCTTCAGTAAGAATACAATCAAAGGCCTATCACTCACAACAACACTTGATAACTTCCAGATGCAAACTCTTAAATAATTTAAGAGTTCAATAAACACACATAGATGCTTGATTTCACTCAATTTTTATGAGATTCCCTCATCAGAACCTGCCTTGGTGAGAACAGGACAACATTATGAGGGTTAGGGTATCGCAAAGGGGTTCCATATATATAAACATTTAAAAAATATCTCCAAAATCACCAGAAACATAGAAAGACTGAAAAAAAATGAAAAGAAAACTTTTTTTTCAAATAATAACTTGGAATATTTTTGATGTATTTTTAGCATGAGCCAGGGATATGGCTGAATTTATGAATGCATTTTGTATGGCGACAGGACTTCTACTAAATTTTTTATAAAAATATTTCTACTTTGTGTGTGTTGTGTTGTTTCCATATTAAAATTTTCAAAATTTGTTCTTGATACAAAATGCACTCGGAAATTCGACCATGTCCCCCTGACTCATACTAAAATCGATCAAAAATTATACTTTGAAAAAAAAAAAGTCTCTGCACCATACTAAAATCGATTAAAAAAATTCCTATTTTTTGAAAAAACTTTCTTTTTTATTTTATTTTCAGTCTTTCTTGGCAGCTGTTTATGGAGATTTTGATATATATATATGGGACCTTTGCGACACCCGGACCAAAAACATAGCTAAAAGGAAAAAAAACAGTCTCAAAAGTACTAAATAAAACAATGTCTGTATTTAAATTTAATTTCCAACGCCTATCTTTACTCATCCCACTGCAGGGATGTCTACCTTCAACCCCAAAGGGGTTTAGAGCATATAAAAGCACGCTTAACTGCAGATTAAAGAAGGCCAGTGCCGACGGCAGCCGGGACCGAGCTCAATATAGATAAACCCATCCATAGACAGGATGCAGTCAACGTTGCTTAAGAAATAGAAACGGTGCTCCTGAACATCTTTTTTATGCTGAATCTGAAGTCAAAATTCGAATATTCGAAAAAAAACCACAGACAAACACACAGACAAACGCACAGACATCATATAGGAACTGTGTTCCTGAAAATAAATAAATAAATATTGTCGGACAAATTACACAGCGCCACCTAGCCCCAAAGTAAGCGAAGCTTGTTTTATGGGTACTAGACAACTGATAAACATACGTAAATACATTTTTTTTTGTAAATATATACTTATTATACATAGAAAATACCCAGATCAATACAAACAGACATGTTCATGCATACAAATGTTTGTACTGTGTGAGAATCGAACCGACGAGCGTTGGTGTCAAAGTAGCGTAACAGCGCGTTTCACCACTGCGCCACCGAGCTATAGTATTGTAGTACTTGAAAAGTAACAATAATAAACTTACATACTAAATTACTTCCAATAACAAAATGCTATATAGATTACATGTTTATTAAATGTGTTTGTCTGCAATAACAAGGAAAAGAGTTTCTATGCTCATGTTTCTGTGAATGGTATGACTCAGTGTTTACTGTTATTTGCTTTGAAACACGTCAATGACAATTCCTAGAACTTATGAGCTTGTTATACAGCAAACATGGCAAATAACAGATAAGCGAGACACACATGAAGAATGGTATTTAAAGAAACAATATATAAGCAAAATACCCATAAACATCATATGCTTAATATTCAATACACTTCTACAAACATTATATTTTTCAAGTGAAAACTTCTTGAAACACTTGAGGACCTATCTACGAGTATATCTTAACACCAAGTTCCTTGCGAGATAGGCAGAGCCAAAATTGTTATCCTGAAAAATGTTAAGGGTAATTTGTTTTAAGGGGTATTATAATCAACACTAATAATATGAACATGAAAGTAGCCATGTTTATTGAGTATAACAGAATAAAGAGCTATAGAATCTAGCTAATGATGTTAGACCAGTGGTTGAGGAACCGACCTACTGGTACCTGGTTCAAATCCTGGCAGGGGCATGTACCAATATTTATCACTTGCTTGGTAGTGAAAAAATTGTGAGGAAGCCCACACATCTGAGAAATTACAGTTCAAAAGACCTCCCTCTTAGGTCACACGATTTTCCCTCTGGTGGAGGAGTGACAGCAGTCGCTCGTAAGTAAATCCTCATAGTTAGAAAATCAGTGCCCTCGTCAAATTCTTATAGGGTTAGGTAGTGGATCCCGCCAATCCTAATAGATTAGGAAACGGGATAATGCAAAGAGTCTAGGTATAATATAAGAATATAAAACCTGATTATACATTCATTTTGATCTTGGTGTGCTCATCACTTTTGCATTACATCACATTAATATCTTTAATCTATCTATTTATTTTTCCATACCTTCCCGTCAAGTCCTTTAAATAGGTATTAACGAAAACAGTGGTGCAGTGGTGATTATTATATTATATTAAGTATCACTCGCACAATGGCTCCTCTGCTGCTTACACAGCAACTCCTTAGGAGCTTACTGCTGACCTCACTCACACACAGGAACACAACAACCGTCTAGGGAGTTGTTATTTGGCTGCGGTTTTCTGTGAGGTGGAGGTACTTCCCCAGACGGGCTGCTTTGATGCGCCCTACCTCTCTTTAAACATCCAGACCATGATAAACAGACATGTTCATGGACACAAATGTTTTTTTTGTGTGGGAATCGAACTCACAAGCATTGGTGTCAAAGTCACATCACGTCAGTCGACTGAGCCAACGAGCTCCTCAAAAGTATTCCTAAACACGTTACAAATAAATATTGTATTCAATTGTTTCTGTGGACTACCTGCCTTTGTAGCATTGTTTAAAATCACTTGCAGTGCATTCTGACAGTTCTAATGGCCTTCAAATGATTGTCAAGGCCGGCCATACCTTTCCTTAAACTTCATACAACAATAGTCCATCACTTCCTATTATGTGCATAAGAAAGGGCAAGCAGGTAGCCACTAATTAATTGTGTACCTGAATCATACCTTACCTACAAAAGTAGGATCAAGGGGGCAAAAAATTAGCAATTGAAAAAGACTGTACTTGAATTTACTCGTCAATGGTAACCTGTTTTATGTTTAAGAGTTCAGATGTGTTAAGAATTGGATACAATGATTTATTTTGTATACCTGAGCTCATTTAAAACTTAACTGAAAAGAAAGACATTAAGCAGTGTAGCTTTAATCTGTATATATTTAATTTGTCTGTACCTGTGTATGTAACTGAATTTCTAAAGTAGTGTACCAATTTTTATAATTTTTTTGTGTCTATTTAAATTGGTTCCTAGATTGTTCAAATCCGTAATCCCCAATGTGACCCCATGGGGTCGATCGCAACAAGTAAATGGTCAGTTCATCACATTCAAATATTAGTTAGGCTAAGGGTCTACGAGACAAAAATGATTGGAAATCTCTAGTTTCAATTGCTCCGTCTATGGTTTATAACTAATACTGAAGTGCATCAGTTATGCATACTCGCTGGAACCTAAGGTTGACCTCACTTTCGATCATATTCAATTTGGTTGTAGATGTGTCTTGGCCATCATCAGCACACTGCACTGGCCTATTAACTAGGATCACATGCAATCATAAATTTGCACATTTTTTGCGGTGGCCTGTCAATGGGCCACTGTGCATCCCTGTACTTATGTAGTCCGCACTAGTGTAATGCAATGAAAAAACATGTCTTCCTACAAAATGTGAGTAAAAGGATTGTGTTATTGTATATACTTTATTATTATATGTTGAAAAAAACTAACCTAGATTACACATTTTTACACATTTGAAGTATTTTTTCATATCAAATTATGTAGATTTGTATTTATAATAATTTGTACATATAATAGTCTAATTTACAGGCCAGTGATTATGTAGGGATAGTTACGGGCACAGAACGGTGGTCTGTGGCCAGTACACTCAGCACTTGTTTTATTGGATTTTCTCAGAAAATAATAACTTTCTGAAAATTTTATTGATACAACTTGTTATAAATAACAATATAGATATTCACATAAAAATATAGGGAATTAAAAAAAAAGTAAAGGTGTGCGTTAAAGCGTTAAATCCTTCTACTTTAGCATTGCATTTATATTTCGTAAGGAATTACATATTACGTAATTTACCTCTTTAATTGTTTCTACATATCCAAACCAATGGAACATGGCTGTTCTATCTAACACCGATACTATCTTGCAGACCAACTCACTTTCATACATCTCCATTGCAAATTCAGTCAAAAAGCATATTGCGCAACATTTGCGCATCTTGACCACATTTATTCTACTTTCATGCTATCCAACCATAACTTCACATGCAGTCCCTTACGAGATAAGCAGAGAGAACCAAGCACTAAATGACTTGATACTTACACACCTCACTCCTGTTAACATTCATAGCTGATGTACATACGCTCGTCAGATCCTACTACTCACAATACTACCTTCTGATAACATCTGGTCTATTTGATCACAGTATATGAGTCAATGCTATCCTCGGCACCTACATGCTTCTAGTTTCGCATTGTATATCTATATTGTATGTCATTCTTTACTTTCGCATTCCAACTACATATCGGGATCAATGGAGCATGCCCCTTTACCTTCAAGTTCTCTCCGCTAAACCAAACTCTCGCTTCCATACATTAGCGTTGGGGTCAGTACTTAGTATCGGTAGTTTAGTAAGCTGTGACTTCTGGCTCAAGTTTTCCCAAAGCAAGTTGTACTTTAAACCCCCTAAGGTGACTTTCTGGCCAAACCAAACTGTATATAAGCCTTGTAATTGTAATCAATATCTATATCAATATCATTTACTACAAGAAATTAATCATAACGGCTAAGTGATAATTATTTCATCACTGAAGTTAATGTTTCTATTACAGACTTTTAAATTATTTTTCTTGATAAATAATTCAAGACATATAACGGATGGAGTACTACTACATGAAATTCAATGTCAAGTTTGTGTAATTCTAACAAAATTATATACAATATGTCTAACTATATATGTACATTAAATTTGTAAACAATAGTGGGCTTTTTACACGTGTTTACGATAAGGAAGGAAATGTATCATGTAGTTTATCGTTATGCTAAACAGACTACTAGGAAAACATGATAAGACGGCAATATCTACGCGAAAAGGCGGTAAATTTAGCGCGCCAGGTCGATCACCAGACAGCCCTACGTCACCCGCGCAAGCGTCCTTTACAGCTGTCGCGACGTGAGATCAGTGACCTAAAAACCACGCCATCATGCTTCTTCTAACCTATATTATCAATCCAATTTACTATTTAGGTAATAAATACAAACTATTACTACGTACTTACGAGGAAAACTTCCAATATTAGCCGCAGGTCGAGTGGGAATTCCCAGTAATCAAATCGAAAGTGACCTCAGTGACGCCGTTGAACAATCGATGTTTCATTATCTTTTTCACATTTGAACACTGTCACAACACAATTTTATACTTTCGATGCGCTTTTATACACCTTTTAACACACGTTTCATAAATAAAGACGCAAATTTACAACGCGAAATGCGCGATTCGAGCACATGACTCGACAAAAACATTGAGGCGAAATTACCACTTTCATTAAAAAAGGATACACTTGAAGCCTCTGGCCCATATCCTGGATAAGATTGGCGGCCTGCTGCCGATATGCTAGCTCCTTATCTGCATCTAAACCTTGCTTCTTGCTTGCTGAATTCAATAGCTGCTCTTTTGTAAAATACCATTTCTCTTGCGGTGCTCCAGCCATTGAACGGATGTTGCAATGACAATGAGTGAGCGCGGGGAAGCACGACGGAAAGCAGAGCTCCGTCTACGTGCGTGAGTAGGAAAGGGATAGCGCTATGACAGCGGCAACCGGATAAAGACCACGTTAACATTTGAGAGATTGAAAACTAATGTTTTAACATTTCAAAGTTACAAAATCCACTATTGTTCACTAATTGATAACATAAATAAAAAAAATATTTTTGAAGAAGAATAATTAAGGTAAATCAAATAAAAAACAATAGTCACTACTTGATTTGCTGATAGGGATTCTCAAACGGACGCCATTGTAAAACTTGGTGGTGAACGTAGTGAGGTCTCCGGCGACAGACTGATGATCTACAACAAGCACAGGTACGTTTCACTTTATCACTATGTATATTATTGTAGTATGGATTAAGCTCTTTCTTTTGTACATATTTTTGTAAAGATTCATTCACTTTTGAAAGGAAATAAATGGTTTTAAAATTACGAACCTAAAAACTCTGTGGTACCGTGCAAATGGCCGACCCACCACTGTTTACAACACACTATTCCATTTGTTTTGTAGAAAAATGTTATTTTATCACTTAAGTATCTATTGTTATTACAGTAATTACCTAATGATTTTTAGGAATAACAATTCACCCTATAATTTTTTATGGTGTTTGGTTTTAGGATTTAGAAATAATAAGAAATGTTTTGACCCTCGTGATAGTACGTGAAAGTATAGCTACGTTGGAAAATTTTTGCGCGGCACATGTAGCAAAGAAAATACCTACTATATAAAATGGAAAATACCTACGAATAATAATTATATTACTATATTTCATTGTATATATGATTAAATTTCGTGTTAAAAGTTTAACTGGTGTCCTAGATGGTTAATTTCGGCAGTATCGCTTGATAGATTTAGAAAAATATGTTTCGTCTCGAAAGTGAAAATTTGCAATATTTGCAAGCTTACAACATTAGAATATCTCAGCGTAAGTTTGTTAGCTAAGTATGTCATTAATTTATTTTATTAAGTACCTAATTCCGTAAGTAATTTCTAATATGCCATTAACTAAGTACCTACCCAATTCATATCATATTATGTCCTTTACTGATACCTTCGCTGTTAGGTCAGTAATGGCCTCTTCTTGCCGCCAGGCGGAGAGCTACATTCATTGCCTCATCTAATACCACGCTGACCCCGTTTCATTTTTTTTTTATTCAATATCGGGAGGCATACAAGCATAAGCTATATACACACTTGCAATACATTATGTATCACTCGCGCAATGCCACTCGCTCACACGCAGGAACACAACAACCCTCAAGGGAGATTTGTTTCTTTTTTAATATTTATTAGCATTAGATGGTAAGCGGTCACCGCAGCCCATTGACGCTCGAATCACCACGGGGTTGTTACTCGCGCGCTGCCAATCTTGTGACCTAAGTCTGTTTCGTCACAGTACCCAGTAATTTCTCTGCCATATCTCTACCTTCAAACCGAAACACAGCTATATAAATTTCCATACTTTTCCAGACGGGCTGCTTGATGCGCCTCTACCTCGTAAAAACATCCAAAACAAGACAAACAGACATGTTCATGCACACAAATGTTTGTCCTGTGTGGGAATCGAACCCACGAACGTTGGTGTCAAAGTAACGTAATTACGCGGTTCACCACTGCGCCACCGCTCGTCAAAACTTCCTCGCACCGCCTGTTGAGTGAGAATCATTGGGGAACTAGCTTACTAACTTGGGAACTAACTTAGACTTACTATGTTGCTGCGAGTGAGATTAAATCCATTGGCAATTATATTAATAGCTGAGAGCAACACCCTAGTGATGCTCAATGTATTGAAAGCGTTTATAGGCTACGGTATTCACTTTGCATCAGGTGGGCCGTGTGCTTGTATTTTGTCTATACGTCGAGAGGCATACAAGCCTTCTGATGTAAAGCGGTTACAGTAGCCTATAAACGCTAGCAACACATTATCACTCGTACGATGCCACCTCTGCTGCTAACACGGCTTCTCCTTACTGGTGAAGTAGGATCTTACTGGTGACCTCAGAGGACACAACAACCCTCTAGGTAGTTAATATTTGGCTGCGGTATTGTTTGAGGAGCTCGGGGGCTCAGTCGTGAATGACGCGACTTTGACACCAACGCTCATGGGTTCGATTCCCACACACGACAAACATTTGTGTGCATGAACATGTCTGTTTATCTTGGTCTAGATGTTTTAAGAGAGTTGGGCGCATCAAAGCAGCGCGTCTGGGGAAATACCTCCACCTCACAGAAAACCGCAGCCAAATAACAACTCCCTAGAGGGTTGTTGTGTTCCTGTGCGTGAGTGAGGTCACCAGTAAACTCCCAAAGAGTTGCTGTGTAAGCAGCAGAGGCGGCACCGCGCGAGTGATACTTAATATATCGCAAGCGTTAATAAGCTACGGTACCCGCTTTACATCAGGTGGGCCGTATGCTTGTATACCTCCCGACGTAGTATAAAAAAAAGACTTACGCAGTTGGACTCTTTGGATGCGCCCTACCTCTCTTAAAAAAATATGCGATAAAATTAATTAGAACTCGTTGGAACCGAATAGCCAGGTTAGGTGGAAGTACTTCCACAGACGGGCTGCTTTGATGCGCCCTACCTCGAAAGAAGAAGGATATTTTTTTATACAACGTCGGGAGGCATACTAGCACACGGGCCACGCCACGGACCACCGCTGTAAAGCGGTTACCCTAACTTATAAACGTTTACATTAAGTATCACTCGCGCGATGCCTCCTCTGCTGCTAACACAGCAACTCCTTAGAATCTTACTGGTGACCTCACTCAAACATAGGAACACAACAACCCTCGGCGGAGTTATTTGGCTGCGGTTTTCTGTGAAGTGGAGGTACTTCCCCAGGTGGGCTGCCTTAAAGCGCTCTGTCTTAAAAACAACAGGTTTTTTTCTGTGATCGGAGGTTCGAACTGTTCATATCCTGGACTGGAACAGTGGACTGAAGGAGTTGACATCAAAGTGATTGTGCCGCTCAGATACTCTAGTAAGTTAATAGATTCAGGCGTTATTTTGCAAAAGTCAAATTTGCAGGTAATTTGATCTAAACTACGATTGTGTGCTTCGTTACCGATTAGTTCATGTGAACTAGTGCCGGCGGACACCCACCCACTACCGTTTGTAGAAACCTGCCGCCGCTGCCATGGCTGCTCCGATCGTCTCTTCCTCGGCTGCTAAGGTCGTCTCGAGCGCTATCACTGTTAGTCGTTAGAATAACTACATAGCATGCAATTGTAACGACTAACATCTACAACGCCTGAGGATGCCTCGTGGAGAGGTGAAACACGTGTCGCAGAGACGGCCGGCACGGCCAGGGCAGCGACCGCGACGGGTGCATGCGGTTCATATTTCAGATGGCGAACACTCGCAGAGACGACCGCAGCAGCCGAGCCAGAGACGACCGGAGCAGCCATGGCAGCGGCGGCATACATCTCCTAACGGTAGTGGGTGTGTGCCGGCCGGCACTAGTTCCCATGAACTAATCGGTATCGGAAGCACACAAAGTAGATCAATTTGTCTAGAACTTAATAAAAAAAAATCTGTTCACTTAAAAATGTGAGTTAAATTGTATTTTTTCAGTTAATTCTTCGCCAACCATGTCGCAACCCCCAAGGAAGGTGTTACACCTCCCCAAGGTGCGCATGTTGAGCCGAGGGGGACGCGTCTCCTCTGGCATCCGGATCACTCACGTCAAGTCCATCAAACCGCCAGATCCTCAGATGGCAGAAAAATCAGAAGAAGACAAATTGAGAGCTCAGGTACGTACATGTGCACTTGGTTTTTTTAGTAGCAAACAAGGTACGGCCTGCCTGATGATAAGCAGTTACAGTGGCCTGTGGACATTTGCAACACCATTTGCTCTTGCGTTGCCGACCCTGTAAAAAAATCCCTAGAGGGTTGTTGAGTTCGTGCGAGTCAGTGAGGTCACCAATAAGCTCGTAAGGAGTTGCTGTGTTAGCAGCAGAGGAGGCATCGTAATAGTGATACTCAATGTATTGCAAGCATTCATAGATTATGGTAACCGATTTACATAAGGTGGACCCTATGCTTGTATGACTCCGGATGTTGTAATAAGGCAGATAGAGCGCATCAGAAGAAGTACCTCCACCTCACAGAAAACCGCAGCCAAATAACAACTCCCTGGAGGGTTGTTCCTGCGTGTGATTACGGTCTTAGTAAGCATAAGGAGTTTTTGTATTAACAGCAGAGGTAGCATCGCGCGAGTTGTACCTTATGTACTGCAAAATACATAATCTATGGAGAACGATGAGAGGGATTTTACTAGCCAATAAGAGCTGCGCCGTCTACTTGCCCCCCGATCCGTAGCGGTGAATTTAGTTACTACGTAAACTTACCCAGACGGGCTGCATTGATTCGCTCTACTTCTCTTTAAAACACCCACGCCAATCAGACATACATGTTCACGCGCACAAATGTTTCTGCAGTATGGGAATCGAACCCACGAGCGTTGGTGTCAAAGTAGCGTGTCCGAGCTCGATTTATCGAGCTCGATTAGCACCGCGTTGTGAGCTCGCTGTACACAACGCGGTGCTAATCCCAATGCTAACTTATGGAAGTGAGAGCTGGGTACGGCAGAGAGAGAACATGAAAGTAGAATGAATGCGGTAAAGATGCGAGCATTGCATAGATATATTTTTACCTTGACGAGCTCGGTGGCGCAGTGGTGAAACGCGGAAATTTGACACCATCATCTTCGATTCCCACACAGTATAAACATTTGTGTGCATGAACATGTCTGTTTGTCTTGGTCTGAGTATTTTTTTTGTATAAGAAGTATGTATTTACAAAAAAAAACCAGTTGAGAATGCGCAAACTTGCATTGCCAGAGGAACACTTGGCTCGTCAATTATATAACAATACAATTTTTTTTTTTAATTTGTCGACCATTTTGACCATCTTACTTAAGAGATAAGAACAGTGTTCCTGAACATTCCTATTCTACTTTTTTATGCTGAATCCGAATCTGAAGTCGATGTTCGAATATTCGAAAAAAAGTGACAAACGCACAAACACAAACGCACAGACAAACATATATAATTCATATAGGAACGGTGTTCCTGAAAATGTATTTACGTATGTTTATCATTTGTCTAGTACCATAACACAAGCTTAGCTTACTTTGGGGCTAGACGCCGCTGTGTAATTCCGACAATATTAATTTATTTATTAATGTCCTGGATGCATATTATTCATTATATTTCATATTTCCAGCTTAAAGAAGAAATCGTATCCCGGTCTCGCGTCTGCGCGTTCAAGGGGTACGAATGCACGTTACCGGTGCTGGCCGAGAGGCAGTACTGCCAGCGACATATCCTGCGTGATCCCACAGCGCCGTACCGGCAGTGCAGCCACTCTACCACCTCCGGGGAGCGGTGCCAGCTCCCCGCGCCACTTGAACCAAACCACCTGGACCAAGTGTAAGGAAACCTTTCTTGCCATTTGAAAGCTTTTGTATTCATAAGGTTTAAAATAGAGATTTCCAATGATTTTTTGTTATACAACGTCGGGAGGCATACCAGCATACGGTCCACCTGATGTAAAATATCGTAGCCTCTATACCCTGGTAATACATTAAGCATCATTCGCGCAATGCTACCTCTGCTACTAGCACAGCAACTCCTTAGGAGCTTACTGGTGACCTCAGTCACACGCAGAAACACAACATACCTCTAGGGAGTTGTTATTTGGCTGCAGTTTTCTGTAAGGTGTGCTGTACTTTCTTTGATCCTCTCTACTTGCCTAATACAATGTCCGGAGGCATACAAGCACACGGCCCACCTGATGTAAAGCGATCGTCGTAGCCTTTGAACGCTTTGTTGCGCCCTACCTCTCTTTAAAACATCCACAGACATGTACCCAAATGTTTGTCCTGTGTGGACATCGAACCCAAAGATATGGACAACCTCATCACCATCGAGCTCGTCATTGTGTTATCCTGTTGCAGGCTATGCTTCGAGCACGCGAGAGCGGCCATGTACGCGAGACAGAGGGCCGCGGCGCCTCCGCCCCCAGTCACCACCACCGAAACACTCCTCAATCAGCTGCAACATTATGTCAGGTAATTCAATTCTTTATTTCCTTGCCATATGGTTACATAAATACCATGGCACCCTTTGAGCAATTTGATCTAACCTGCTTCGTGTGCTTACCACCAATTAGTTCATGTGATCTTGCGCCGGACGGTACGCACTCACTACCGTTAGAAGGTGCATCATACCGTCGCTGCCATGGCTGCTCCGGTCGTCTCTGCGATTAGCCACCATCTGGAACAGGAACAACATCGCCGTTGCTGCCATGACTGTCCTGGTCGTCTCTGCGTCACGCGTTTCGCCTCCACGATGCGTCCTCGGCCGCTGTAGATGTTAGTCGTTATAATGACATGCTACAAGTGACAAATCCATCGTAGAGCCGTCCCTACATTTGTTGCGGCTAATCGCCGAAACGGAAGGGCCGATTTTGACGGGACTTTCACCGGTAGGTAGCTGCAGCTGTTATTATAAGGAGTAACTTGGGCTACTTTTTTCTAGAAAAACTATTAAACTTCTGCAGGAAAAAATAAAACACATGAAATGGGAGGAGGGGGGACTAGTTAAGAGTATAACTTGTTAGATTACTGAATAACTCATATATGATAAGAACAGGCAAGAGTTTTAATGAAGTGTCAAAGGTTGTGAATGTGAACCTGTTCAACACTATTGACTCTAAATTTAAAAAGACATGGCTAAGTACTTGTTAAGTGTTTAAGTGTTGTCATCTGTTAAGTATTGTCCCGGTTATAACGAGTATCGTGTGGGTGCATGCGCAGTGCATGGCTTATTTAGGTGGTACATTATAGATTTCGTATGTCGCTTACTTTTTTTTTTGCGAATATATTTTTGTATACTTGCGAAAACTTATAATTAGCCTTCAGAAATCATACAAATACTATGCATGATTTATGTGATTAGCTGTAAGTATACCTTTAAAAAAAAAGTGGTCTTAAATAAAAGTAACATATTTATTAAAAACTAATATTTACAAATAAAGAAGTTATAAAAAATGTATGGTTTCTAAAAGTTCCGGCTAGGTCTGGCTTTTAGGTCTCCACCAAAGTTCAGCATCGCTATATACAAATGTATAAAAAAGTTTCCAATGTAGGATCGCTGTGTACAAAAAGTATAAAAATATTACAAACTGTTTGTTTCTTTCTAGGCCAGAGCGTCCCAGAACTACTTCTTGCGCGTCATCGATATCTGTGGTTAGCGACCCAGCTGACCAAGACCAGGGCTCGCCGGTGCCAGTCGACCCTTTCAGTAAGTGACAACCCATCCAATAGCTGGCACACGGTATACTTGCAACAGAAGACATTTAGAGCTTTTGATTTTGGTGTGTTAGGGATGAATTCTTTAAACCATATAATTTAATGATGGGACCGAGAGACGATGTCTTGGCTGAACGTTGCCGTTGGCTTGCGTGCTGCATTTTTTTTTTCTAGAACGCGATTGCAGCGCCACCTACCGGGTCAAATTAAGAATCTAAAGCATCCTACTCACACACACACAAAATTTGATCAAAATTGATCATAAACATTAAGGCATAATATGCTGTACTATCCGCGCGAAACCGGGGCGGGTCGCTAGTATACAATAAAAATCAGACTTACTATTGAAAGATATAGAAAAAGATGCTGCTGAAAGATATTTTTTATTTATACTACGTCGGGAGGTATACAGGCATACGGCCCACCTGATGTAAAGCGGGTACCGTAGCCTATTAACGCTTGCGGTATATTAAGTATCACTCGCGCGATGCCTCCTCTACTGCTTACACAGCAACTCCTTGGGAGCTTACTGATGACCTCACTCACACGCAGGAACACAACAACCCTCTAGGGAGTTATTTGGCTGCGGTTTTCTGTGAGGTGGAGGTACTTCCCCAGACAGGCTGCTTTGATGCGCCCTACCTCTCTTAAAACAGCCAGACTAAGACAAACAGACATGTACATGCACACAAATGTTTGCCTTGTGTGGGAATCGAACCCACGAGCGTTGGTATCAAAGTCACGTCAATCACGACTGATCCACCGAGCTAACCGTAAATCTGTCTTGTTTTCCAGAACTAATAGACGCTACGGCCCAAAATGCTGCGTACTCCTCCACAATTATGGAGTGCGCGAGTGCCAGCGACAGCGACTGCGACAGCGTGACCGTCGGGGAGGAGGGCTCGTGTCGCGCGGGGGAGGAGGAGGGACTGTCCGATGCGGAGGACGCTCCCTGCGAAGACCATCCGTTATGGTGAGAATTTTATTTATTTCTCTTAAAACTATCGCTACGGGTCTGAGTTAATGCGATGGTGCAGCAACCTCTTCTTCTTCTTAGCTCAGTTCAAGTTTTTATATAATATGGAAAGTATTGCAAGTCGTTATACATTTTTAGGGTTCCGTACCCAAAGGGTAAAACGGAACCCTATTACTGAGGCTCCGTCCGTCCGTCCGTCTGTCACCAGGCTGTATCTCTAGAACCGTGATAGTTAGACAGTTGAAATTTTCACAGATGATGTATTTCTATTGCCGCTATAACAACAAATACTAAAAAATAGAATAAAATAAATATTTAAGGGGGCTCCCATACAACAAACGTGATTTTTTTGTTGTTTTTATAGATAATGGTACGGAACCCTTCGTGCGCGAGTTCGACTCGCACTTGGCCGATTTTTAAATATAGCGCCGGCAATACCGTGAGACATTTAATATCATGTCGATGTGCAAAGCAATATTCTCCAGGTGGTTGTTATTTGGCAGCGGTTTTCTGTGAGGTGGAGGTACTTCCCCAGACGGGCTGCTTTGATGCGCCCTACCTCTCTTAAAATATCCAGACCAAGACAAACAGACATGTTCATGCACACAAATGTTTGCCTTATGTGGGAATCGAACCCAAGAGCGTTGGTGTCTAAGTCGCGTCATTCACGACTGAGCCACCGAGCTCATTTACATTTAATAAATCGAATTTTTCATTTATCAATTACGAGACATTCAGAAAAAATCTGGCAAGGTGTGCCAACTTATAAAATACATTTAATAAATCGAATTTTTCATTTAATACTTATAGAAAACATTTAGAAAATTTCGGGCAATTTGAAGTCAACTTTAAAACATGAAGTACTCAATTTTGTGGCAACGTGTGCCAACATATAAAATACATTTAGTAAACTGAACGTTTCGTTTATCAATTTTAGAACACTTAAATTTTGTTCTAGCAACATTTATACAACATTTATTTTTATTGGTTTACAGGCGAGCTGGTGTGTACACCGCGGAAGAAGCTGTTTGCGAAGCGAAGAACGTGCTCCGGTCGTTGCAATCGGCGTATATACGGCAGATGGGTCGACTCAGGATTCTGCTGCAAACAGCTAGACTACAATACCTAAGGTCACTGAAAGCTGAGAAAGAACAATACTGTACGTATCACTAAATACAAACAAAAATCTTCCCTCTCTCTTCCCCTTTCTTCCCACTGAGGGATTTTTTTTTACTACGTCATACAAGCATACGGCCCACCTGATGTAAAGCGGGTACCAAACACACATATTCACACGAATGTTCGTCCTTCATGGGAATCGAACCCTTGGTGTCGAAACAGCATACTTTTTTTTTATACAAGGTCGGGAGGCATACAAGCATACTACGGGCCACCAGATGTAAAGTTACCGTAGCTTATGACCATTTACAACACATTAAGTATCACTCGCGTGATGCCATCCCGGCTGCTAACATAGCAACACCTTAGAGCTTAGTGGCCACCTCGTTCGCAGGAACACAACAGATTTGAACCAAGACAAACACACATGTTCACACAAATGCTTATGCTTTATGGGAATCGAACCTTTGGTGTCAAAGCAGCATTCCTAACCACTCCGCCACGGAGCTCGTCAATATAATTCCTCCTGTCCCTTCCTCAGGCAGCATCAATTCTCAAGCTCGCAGCGGACCTCTGTCGGCGCACGAGAGGAAGCAGCTACGTCAGTTGAAAGCATACGCAGCCTATAGGAGACCGCACGGGGTACACGCCGTGCTCGCAAGGCAGCTACATAAAAAGCGCACCAAGGTATTATCAATATATTAATTAATACGTGAAGAAAAAAAATTGTGCCTCTTTTTATGAAAATTACGCGGACGGAGAAGTATGAAATTTGTCACAGTTAAAGTTCATATGGAGAAGAAGTGCAGAAAGCTTTTTATAATATGCTTGGAAAATACATAAAATTTATAAAAAAATATGAAATACACACTACCATGCGCTTGACACACTCTTTTGTTTATGGCTGAAGTCTGTGGTCAAACTGAAAAGAGATTAATATCGATCTTTAGTTTTACCGAATGTCAAATATAATTATGATAATGTCATATTCATAGTTTGTATAATAGATATTTGTACTTTAATAATAGGTAAACAAACGTTCAAACTTAAAAATGAAATGAATTATGTTGTAATTTCGCACGTTGCTTTAGTATACCCGTGCTGTGAATACAGCGACTCCTTAGGAGCTTACTCGTCACCTCACTCACTCGTAGGAACAAGCCTCCAGGGAATTGTTATTTGGCTGCGGTTTTTCTGAGGTAGTGGTCCTTCCCCAGACTTACTTTGAGGTCCATATCTCTCTTAAAAGTCTTAATTAATATTTTTAATTATTTCACCCTAGTGTCGTGACACATCTAGTCGAGGAGGCCCGGTCGGCGCTCTCGGTCGGTGCACCTTCTCTGAAGGAGGCGTCAGGTGTTCAGGACACGTGCTGCCGGCTGCCAAACATTGTATTAAACACATCCTACACGACAGACATCAGGTATGGTATCTTAGCCGAAATAGAACAGAAGTCCATTTCTGAGCAAAAACCTCCGCCCTACACTTACCCAACGTTTAATTGGAGGAGGGCAGTCGTTCCAACAAAATTCTGGCACGAAGACCGTCAGTTACTCTTGAATGCTCGCAAAGTGCCTTGCACACTGACACCTGTGATATAACCTATAAACCACAAATTAAAATAATCATCAGCCACTCCAATAAATAATTAAATAAGTGTAAGGAGGAGTCCTAGCACTAACTCTATTGTTCATTGTTGGCGGGCAATCGTCCCAACAAATATCTGCCATCATGACCGTAAGTTATGCTTGCATGCTAGCAATGTGGCCGGCACACCCACTACCGACCGCTGCATCTATAAATTACAAATTGAAATAATCATCTACCACTCCAATAAATAATCTAATTAGTTTAAACTTTTTCCTAAACTTCCCTTAAACCTATTCAATTGCTTATTGGTGGTGGCTAGTAGTTCCAGCAAATTTCTGCAACAAATACCGTCAGGTACGCCGACAATGTGGCTTGCATACTGACCAATGATGACTGATGATGATGACCTATAAACTACAAAATAAAATAATCATCCACCACTCCAATAAACAATTGTATAAATTGTAAGTCGGAGGCCCTTTAACCTATTTAATTATTTTGGTGGATGCCAGTAGTTCCAACAAATGTCTGCCCCAAGGACAGTCAGTTATGATAGCAATGTCACTTACCAACGAGCTATAACCTGTAAACCAGAAATTAAAATCCACCACTCCTATAAACAATTGGGTAAGTGGGGAGGAGCGTTTTACACTTACACAATAGGAGACCGGACTACATCAACACGTAATTCAAATGAATGGCAACGGACACTCTTTAGTACATAAACCTTTATGGCCCAAAACTAATCGAAGGTTCATTCATTTTAAGATGCCGCGTAAATAGCTCATTGATCTCGTAACGCGTGACGTCACTTGTGTGTAAACAAACCACCAGCCGTAAAAGCTATTACTGCAATTGATACACTAATAACAAACAAAATAAGTTACAAACGAGGTCTCACCTATTTCTACCGCCAAGCAGCTGTATTTATATAGCTGTGTTCAGGTTTGAAGGGTGACATATGCGGAGTATTTACTAGGTACTGTGACGAAACATCCTTAGATCACAAGATTGGCAGCGCGCGAGTAACATCCCCGTGGTGTTGCGAGCGTCAATAGGCTGCGGTGACCGCTTACTATCTAATGCGGGCCTCATGCTTGTTTGTACATCTAGTGTCACAAAAAAAGAATAAAATAATAGTTTTTACGACTTATAGTTTAATTACACACAAATGACGTCACGTGCTTTTTTGCATTTTTAAATAAATAAAGTTTAGACATAGTTTTATGTAATTCAAAGATATTATTTATTTAAGATTACATTTTGTATACTGGTATTTGTATTATTGATTCATTTGAAACACTTTTTGTAAAAGTTGTCCGATTCCCGATCGTAAGGACATGTATTTGTATGTTGATCAGTGTATTTGTTACCACCAACGAATACATAAGATACAAGATATGTAGAATAAGCTTTATTTACATAGTAATGGTTACAGAGAATTTCTTACAAATAAAATATGAACACTTGTTATGCAACACGCATTAATGGTAGAAGACGGAGTAGATCGTTTTACACGTTAATCAAATGTGTACTGTATTCATGCAAATAAACTTGACTGATTGAAACAAGGCGGCCTTATTGCTAAAAGCAATCGTTTTCAAGGCAACCTTAAGGTAACGAATCGGCGTACAGAGAAGAAAGGGTAAGCAAGGAAGGAAAATTTATTCTTATTGATATAATTTCTTATATAGTTTTTTTTATACCACTAAGGTGGCAAACAAGCGTACGGCCTACCTGATAGTAAGTTACCGTAAGCCTATGGATATTTGCAACACCAGGGGTGTCACTCTTGCGTTGCCTACCCTAAAATGTATATCTAGGTGTAAATATATACATATATGTGTACATGTGATCGTTATTTGCAGGTATTATTCGTTCCGTGCGGCGACGCCAGGGGTCTCTGCGTGTGCGGCGAGCCGGTTGCGAAGCTCCCGCTGCCGTCGCAGACCTGCCGCTATCACACCAACCCTCCCCAGTACACTGTGTTCACACTCAAGGCAAGCATACATTCTTATTTATAACTTTACGGTCAATTTTGTTAAATGCATGATTGAAATAAAAGAAAGGTGGCAATTTATAATGCGATACTTTTAAAAACGGGATACGTCTTGACGGATGGTTATTGGAATCACTCGAATGTCTCTGCCCGTTTTTAGTACCGTGATCCATCCCACTATTAGGCCGCAATCCGGTGTTGCCATGAAATAACTTCAAGTACCCTATTAACGATACAAACTAGTGTTGCTATATTAATGACGTATGGTATTGGTGTTACAATTTTGAATGTAGACAGCGTTGATGCTTTTATTTTTATGATGATGTTAAAAGCAGACTTGGTCTGAAAGAGTTAAGATAGTAGTGTTAAAATAAGAATAGGTGTGCTCCGTTGGTTCGGACATGCAGAAAGATGCAGGAAGAAAGAATCTCGAAACAGATATTAGAAGTACGAAACGAAGCCGTGGAAGGCCAAGACTTACCTACCATTGATTGTGTTTTATCAGATGGTGAGGTCAGGAGGCTTAGAAACCGGTGAGCGTGTATAAGAAGACTATGAATGTTAAAGAAGCGAGCGAGGTGTGTAAGAACAGTCGTGTGGCGCTCAGTTATTTCAGCGTACCCTGCAAAGGATTTGGCGTTAAGTTATAGATTGCTGTGTTTGATAGAACATTAAAATCGTCCACCTTTGAATACAATACAAGCTAAGTATGATAACCTAGTGGATAAAGAAGTAGCGTACATTACCAGACTGGTTCCCGGTTTGAATCCTGTTAGGGCCTGGTAAGCACCAAATCACTTGCAGCACCATTTTCGCTCTTACTGCTTGCGCCCTAAAAACGGTACAAAAGTCAAACAGTCCAGCTTGAGGTGTAGCTGTGTGTACATATTTGTAATTAGTTAATAGATTCAGGCGTTACTCTGCGAAAGTCAAATTAACAGACAATTTGAAGTTCCCGACTTCATTGATTGTCTGTAAATTTGACTTGCGGGGTAGGCAGGGGGCACCGAACACCGCATGACTTGGTCCTACACCTCGATCGCTTGTTTAACATTCATAGCTGTTCTCATACACACTCGCCGGTTTCTAAATGAAGTCACAGATATCATAACGTATATCTTGTTTTTTTTTATTCAATGTCGGGAGGCATACGAGCATACGGCCCTGCCGATGTAAAGTGATTACCGTAGTCTATGAACACTTGCCACCTCTGCTGCTAACTCTGTAGAGCTTACTGGTGACCTCACTAACACGCAGGAACAACCCTCCAGTGTGTTATGAGCAGGTAGCGTTACGAGTCATAGCAACCGGCGAACGTGCACAAAAGAGCTATGAATATTAAAGAAACGAGCAAGATGTGTAAGGACCGAGTCATGTGGCGCTCGGTTCGGACCTGGCGTCATAGATTAGAACTAAAATTTCACCCTCACCATCTTGATAAGTAGTAATCCACTACAGTACGCATTTTGATGGATTTTCTACCACGTACAGTGAAATTGTGGAATCATCTACCCTCAGCGGTGTTCCCGAACAAATACGATATACGTACCATCAAGAAAAAAGCCCGTGTTTCCCTAAAAACCTGGCAACAGATCAGTGACCCTTTGGTGTTGCTGATCTATGTCTATTGGCGGTGGTGACCTAAACCTACCATCAGATGACCCACATGCTCGTTTGTCCTCCTCTAATATAAAAAACATAAATTTTTCTATTTCCAGAAAGACGAATCAGACAGCGATACTGAATCTCACACGAGCTCAGACGGCTCCCAGCCAGACGTGTTCCACAAACAACTGGCCGGGGACCAGCCCGAGGTGGACCTGCTGGACACGTTCACGTGATACACGCCCCCTGACATACACTTTATGTCATATGGATACCTGTGAACAGTGATGTGATTGTGACACATGTGTACAGTGTAATAAATTGAGTGAACACTGATGTGATAAAGTGACATATATACAGTGATATGATGTAGGAGCCGAGGAAGGTCATGACACACCATGACCAAATTGGTCGTGTTCTATCAGAAGGTGATGTTGGCAGCCTTAGAAACCGGCGAGCGTGCGTAAGATGAACAATGAATGTTATTGAAGCGAGTGAGGTGTCTAAGGATTGAGTCATGTACCAATCTATTCTCTCTGCCTACCCCGCATGGGATTTCGCGTGAAGTTATAGATAAATGATATGATAAACAGTTTGAATCGTCGAGGAGCATTGAAGATTTAAAATGTGCCACTTAATATTTGGAAGAGATTAAGGGTATAGTTAGGTACTAGACAATGGATACTTAATTTTTTCTGTTCTGATATGTTCGTCTTGGTCTGAGTATAAAAAATATCATCCCACAACCCTTACTCATCCCACTGCAGGGATTCGGGGCTCCCTTCAACCGAAGGGATTTAGAGCATACTCCACCAAGCTGCTCAAATGCGGAGGAAAAATTTATTAGTACCGCATTCTGCCACCAGGGACATGCGAAATAATAAAAATAGTGCACGATAAAGGACTGCATGCTACGAAACTGATTCATGACGTGTAAATATATATTTTAAGGAACTTTTGAAAACATATTTTGTTATAAAAGTTCTAAGTACCAAAAATACGATTGGAACACTGGACTTGTAAATGTAGGTTTAATAAACATTGATAAAGTCCTTAAAGTTGTGATAATAAAATTTTCATTTTAAGCATCAAATGTAGAGGTGTGCCCAGTACTTGGTTATTACTCTGTACTCGTTGTACTTGGCACTTTTTATAGTACTCGTACTAGGTTAATGTAATTTATGATTGAAAATATTGTTTTCTCATTAGCAATTCAATGAATAGACATATTCAATTCAGGCATTTACAATCTAATTTTTTATGGGATTCGAATAATTAATTATTCGAATCCCATAAAAAATTAGAATACTGGAATTTAGTATGAATTCCTTGAGTTAATATTGGAAATTTAACAGATGCAAGATAAATGCGGGAACACTAACCAGTCTGCTCTTTCTAGCTTCGACGAGACGAGACGAGACTACCGCTCGCTCGCTGCGCTAATCTGAACAGAGTAACTCGGCTGAGTACTCGGTTCGGTGAAGATAAAACCGAGTAACACTCGGTCACTCGGTAAATTGTGTACTCGACGCATGTTTACTAAAATGACGAAATCACCACAGAGTTTGAGTTTCGAGTCTTTTCAAAATGTATTTCCAAATAAATTTAAGACAAGAGTTCTTAGAAACCACTGGGATAAATTGCATTACATAAATCTCCAAAAAAGTACTGGGTAATTTAGGAAAGGGGCTAATTACGAGTATTAGAATCTTAAGGACATTAGTTTCATGGTTCCTGTATGTATTTGTTGTTAAAAGTTTATTAGCATGTTGGTATGTAATAATCTGAAAGGGTCAAGTCACATTGATCGACTGTGCTCGACTGTTCGTCCATACAAAAAAAATACATAGTATGGAACGCCGTACGCATTCTTGCGCATCGACATGACGAACGTGCTCCGATCGCAGACGGCGGCGGTAGAACGAGATCGGTCGACGACAGCCATCATGAGGTAACAAAGTTCATACTTTTGTTTCCATGCTGTGTGGCGATTCGATTGCATACGGAACTGTACGGCTGCGTACACAGTCGTACGGCTCTTTACGACTGCGTGCAGAAGCTGTACGGCTGCGTACGGAGCTGTACTACTCCTTACGGCTGTGCACGGATCCGTACGGCTGATGCGAACGCGTCCGTACGGCTGATGCGAACGCGTCCGTACGGCTGATGCGAACGCGCCCGTACGCTGCGTACGGATGCAAACACCTGCATACGGCGCCGTAAGCGTAAGATCGACATAATTCATACTAATCAGACGCTTTTTAATCGACAATGTGCAAAAGGCCATCGATCAATATATCTAACCCTAAATTGTTGCCATAATATCATGAATAAAGAAATTTGTATTTAGTTCATTGTTTCAATTTACCTTACCTATTACGACTATTGGTGCCTTAACTCCACATTGGCTCCGGAACCTAACCCCCAAGCAGACAACAAACTTCACAATAGACCGGATACCATTGTGCAGCACTTTACTATTATGTTATGGATTATGGGCTAATAAGAAAACGTTGGAGCGTATGATTCAGTTTACAAACTACCGGCCCACAGTAGATTTCGCGCCTTGCACAATGGGCTTGGTACCCTATACGTACAGCTCGTCAAGTTTGTCACTTTGTCCTTTGTATCGTTCTTATACCGTACGTTATAAGAGTTACAATCTCATTTCGAGTGTCAAACGTTATCTGCTCCTAACTGTACATACATACACAACTATACTAAATTAGATACCGTACATTTATCGTACTGTAAACGGTATATATAGTTTAGTATTATAATTTATAAAAAGAGGCATGCTCTGTTGGTTCGGCGATGTAGAAAGAATGCAGGAAGAATAGGAGATATAGGAGCCGAGGAAGGCCAATACTTACCGACCATGACCAAAATTGATCCTGTTGATGTGAAGTCAGGAGCCTTAGCAACCGCCAAGCGTGCATGAGAAGAGCATTGAATGTTAAAGAAGCGAGTGAGGTTTGTAAGGTTCGTGTCATGTGGCGCTCAGTTCACTCCGCCTACCCCGCAAGGGATTTGGCGTGAAGTTATAGTATAGAACAGTATTATTACATAACCATATCATATGAGTATATATATGCATATTTGTGTTAAAATCTTTGAAGAAACGAATAACAGTGATTGTGCAGTGTGCCGCGGAAGAATTAAGTTTTGTCCGCCGCGCGCATGCGCGTCTCAACGGTAGCAAAATGCGGCACCGTATAGTCGTCGCGCGCTCGCCTCTTCAGGATTTGACTGATACCCATTGATTCTGAACAGCGCTGACATTTCGGCTTGTCGAGTAACTTAATGTGATACTATCACTGATCAGAAATGATGATATCCGCAGTAGAACTAAGGTAACCGACATAGCCCACAGGATAAGCAAGATGAAGTGGCAGTGTGCCGGCCATATAGTTCGTAGAACCGACAATCGCTGGGGAAGAAAGGTTCTCGAATGTCGTCCCCGTACACGCAAGACGAGCGTGTGGGACGACCCTCCACTAGACGGAGCGACGACCTCAAGAAGTTTGTAGGGAGTCGAGTGGCGCTCTAGAGGGGAGGCCTATGTTCAGCAGTGGACGAATACAGTCTGAGATGATGATAAGCTCAAGCATCTGGGCCATAAAAATGTCTGGTGCACAAAGCACATAAACCTTGGGCGATTGTTACCGGACCTGAAATAGATTAGCACACCGATGAGGGTTCTAGCTGCACTGATACACCGATTCTCGCTGATCGGTTGAAGGTCGGAAGGAAGCATACGGCCCACCTGATGTAAAGCGGGTACCGTAGCCTATTAACGCTTGCGATATATTAAGTAACACTCGCGCGATGCCTTCTCTGCTGCTAACACAGCAACTCCTTAGGAGCCTACTGGTGACCTCACTCACGCACGCAGTGACGCAAGGAACACAACAGCCCTCTAGGGACTTATTATTTGGCTGCGGTTTTCTGTGAGGTGGAGGTACTTCCCCAGACGGGCTGCTTTGATGCGCCCTTCGTCTCTTAAAACATCCAGACGTACATGTTCGCGCACACAAATGTTTGAGCCGAACCCACGAACGTTGGTGTGAAAGTCGCGTCATTCACGGCTAGAGCACCGAGCTCGTCAAAAATGTCCCGTACTGTGTCTACGTAATGTGAATTAAATAAATCGAATCATAGAAAGGGTTAGACTTTTCAACAAAAAATCTAAGTAGAAAGGCGGCGGCGGCGTTGCCGGACGTTTTCAATAAGGCAGACTTGCAATGACGCCTTTGAGCTGTTCTTTTCTTCAAAATTATGTTCTAGGCTCTTCATATATTTTCTTATAGTTAATAATTAATAATAATTGTCCAGCTCTGGTGACAGAACCAGAAGATATTTTTCACTTCTTCTATAGACAATAAAAGCTGCCACTGTGCTCATGGTTTTTGAAGGAAAGAAAACCAGAACTAATATAAGGATCACGGTTGACGAAGTGTTGGAACAAGTGATGAGATTGTATATCTTAGATGCGCTGTCAGCAGAGATGGAAGGTACACCGCTGATTTGGAGACTAGTGAGTACCTACCTACTAGGAACGATGTGAATGGAACCCTGGGATAACTTCTTGGCAGTAAAAGTTTGAGGCAGAAGTCACAGCTCGTTATACACACTACAGTGCTGATCCTAACGCTTACTTATGGAAGCGAGAGCTGGTTATGGCAGAGAGTGTGAAAGTAGGATAAACGCGGTCGAAATACGAGCGTTGTGCAAAATTTGTGGTGTAGCGCTTGTTCATTCGCAGAGTTAAAATAAGAAGAGACTTGTACCGTTACGTGTGTCACGTGAAAGAAGGATGTAGGAGTCTAGGAAGGACAAGACTTACCATGACCAAATTGATCGTGTTATATCAGAAGGTGACGTACACGAAAAGAGCTATGAACGTTAAAGAAGAGGGCGAGGTGTATAAGGACGACTCGTGGCGCTCGGTTCTCTGCTTACCCTTGTTATTATTTACTTTTAAGTTATAGATTGATAGACTGTGTGCTCAAACAATGGTGTTTTCTGTAGACATAAAAAATTACTTACAGTAGTGAATGACTGCCGGCTGGCGCTAGGTTTTTTTTATACTACTAAGATGGCAAACTAGCGTATGTCCTGCCTGATGGTAAGCAGTTACCGTAGTCTATGGACATTTGCAACACAAGGGGTGTCACTCTTGCGTTGCCGACCCTGTAAGAACCTCTTCACGCCTTTCTTGAAGAACCCCATACAGTAGTCCCTTGGGAAAACTTCGGCAGGGAGCTCATTCCACAACTTAATAGTTCTCGGTAGAAAACTTCTCGTGAACCGCACAGTGCGCAACCATTGCGGTTCCAGTGTACGAGGATGAACTCCCAGTCGTCGGCGAGCTGTGCGATTGTAAAACGAGGCTGTTCATCATATCGAACAACTCCTCAGACAGAACACAACCCATTGTACAATCGGTAGAACACGCATGAACTAATTGGTAGCACACCAAGAAGTTTGATCAAATTGCCCATAAATTTGACTTTCGTAAAGTAACGCCCGAATCTATTAATTGTTAACCAATAGGTGTATGATCCTTTGGCCGTTTTGACAACCGAGTTTCGCCACAAATCGTCCAGTTTCGCAATTGGAGCAGTTTCCGACATTCTGATTATATACAAACATACAACAATTGTCCATTTAAAGATCATCATCGTTATATCTTCACCTACATAGTACATAGGTACATGAAAGATAGGGATTTTTCTTCTTTATTTCCAATTGTAAATAAAAAAAATTGCACTATAATCGGATAAATAAAAGAAACGAGTGTATGGACTTAGTTACTAAGCTAATAATTGGCCCCCGCAGGCGCAATTTCAATAAACAAATATAGTCTTATTCTATCTTATTCAATTCTCTTATTTTACTTTGCGATAAATCGGTAATATGAAAATTGTACGCATGTCGTTATATTTGTATGCGGATAGTGAGAATATTAGTAACATAATTAAACTTTTGTATTACGTAACAAAATTCAAAATACCATCTTAAAGATTTAAAATCACTTTCGATTTAGGAGTGATTGCAAAAATGCTTTTCTAAGGTCATTTCCAAAAATCACCTTCAAATGATGTGACTTCAACCATTTCTTGTGGAGGAAAGCGTTGTAGCACGATGTGTTGAGTTTTCTCGATTACTCATTCTATATATATTTATTAAAGAATAAAAGCCCCAATAGTGCAAAACGAACAATTCATCTATTTTTTTGGGGTTTTATTTTAAATGACCAAGTATGAAAAACCTCACTTGTTCATTCAACTGAACACGACCACACAACTAAAGGAAAACGAAACGTCGAAATTGGAACCGCTCCCGTACAAAAAGATAAATAAAACAACAAAATGAAACAGAATCGTCGCTTTATTCAGCAATTTCCAGTTGAAAAAAAAAATATCAACAAAACTACACATGAAATTCTGAACATGACTATTTTTTACAAACAATTTACAGCAATTTTTTTTTATTTATTAATCGGCGGTGCTTTTGAGCGTCCCCCCGAAATGTACCCGAGAAGCGTGATTCGTATGACCGACGCCATTATAAAACAACTAAACGATAAAAAAGTAATATTTACAATAAAAGAGGTACGTACTACACGAACGTGTTTGCTTTTGCAGCCACACAGAAAGCGAAGGAAAAAAAATATACAACGCGCGCTCAAAGGGGCGTTCAAAAGCACAGCCTACGCCTAATCTAGAAATCAGAAACTTACGAGGTACAACATCATCCTACCCATTTTACTAAGCGTATGATAACGGCCCCAAAAAAATGAGGCCAATTTTTTTTTACATTTTTTTTCCAAATTTGCAGCCTTTTGTACAGTATATGATACTTACTAATTATATATGTATAGACATAGTTAAAACCGTTACATTTTTTTGTTGCGAGGTTTTTTTCGTAGTAAGCCTTTCGGGTTGCTATGAAAAAGATCTCGCTGTATTTTTTAACGTTGAAACAACAGGACACTTGCGTAAACATGAGTTGATATATTTCGCATAGCTCGCCTCGTGGCTTCTCTCGTCGAGCCCGTTTCTATATTTTCATTTCACGGACAACTTTTTAAACGATAATGACTTTAAAATATGTTACAGAAATACAGCCATTTAAGTATAACTCAACGACAGGAGCCACGAAGAATGATTTAGTTACATTCAAATACATAATCACGATATTTTTAATATTTTTTTTTAGTTTTTTCTGCAAAGAATCTAATTAGAAGTGAGTTGAACGGACAAATTTTAAGTTTGAAATTGAATCTCGAAAACGAAACTACATCGTAACGTTAGCTATCGGCAAAGATGCGAATTGATACGTATTATTAAAGCTAAAAGAATGTAATATTCAATAAAATTGAAATACAACAAAATTATTCACTATTCTGGGAAATATTGACGTAAAATTTGTACACATTGTGTAAAAAGACCGCTGTATTTTAACGACAAATTTGACATGGATTACAGTTAAAAAAATACACAATAATATCAATAAAACCATATTGATGACATATGTGACAATTCTGTACAAATTAAAATCAGTCATTTTTAAATCAACATACACAAAGGGTTCCTTATATTACACATTGGAATTATAAACGTGAACTGGATATTACCACCAGCTATTTCATTATTCACATTATTGTTTGGTATTTAAGGAAAGTTTAGAAGAGATAATTACGTTTGGTCTAAGAAAATTTATTTCAGTGAATCTTAAGGTTGTAACCCCACCTGTAAGTACTGTAGGCCGAATATCGATATTTTTTATTGTACGTATATCGATATTTATAAAAATATCGATTGCGATATATATCGATATATATTTTTGATTTGCCCATCCCTAGGCCGATTCTACTAAAAAACTGCAACTGCATTGCAGCGCGGCGTGTGTCAAAATGTGTACATTTTGACGTTTCGTTAAACGTCACTGCTGTCAGATCGCTTAACAAAACGTCAAAATGTACGCATTTTGACACACGCCGCGCTACATTGCAGTTGCAGTTTTTTTTGGCTTATGCTATCTATACATGTCTATATGCCTAGCCATGCCACACCCGCCAGGTCCAGGGTAGAAGGGGTCGTGAGGGATGACATGCGTGCTAATAATCTCACTATAAAGGATGCCGAAAACCGCGCAAAATGAAGGAGTAAAAGCCGGAAAGCGGATCCTGGGCTGCGAAGCGAGAGCGTGGGACGCGACCGAGATTAACGCACACATGCTGATGACGCCCATGCATCGTATGTCGTAGCCGTAAAGGTAATATTTGCACGGTTTTGTATAGCTTGAAATTTTGTCATCGTGTCTTACTACTACGTACTTACGGGTGGAGTCTGTCCGCACTGTATGCGGTCAGGACACTTCGACACTCTCAAGCACGAAGTTGCAGCCCGACCACGCGCGTGAGAGCTGCAGGCGTATTCACATTGACTCGAAACAATAAATTCGATTGGAAATCGAAAAGTTTTCACTCAGATTTCATTCATCTTGAATGAAGTTTTCGATTCCGATTCGAACATGGTGTTGTCGAGGCATAGTGAATACGTTACTAACTCATATATAGCTTCGCAGTAAATAAGAAAACTTTAAAGTTTCATCATGTCTGTCTGTCTGTTTGACTGTACATAAATGTCACAGTCGTTTTACTAGAACTTGTTAAATAATAAGATCCTCTAGTAAAACGTCGAGAATCGTCATATTCGCATAGATACGCGTAGGTATATGATGCTAAGCTAATTACGATATTAAATCAATCGCCAATGGGCCTTTAAACCGACTGTCACATCTGCGTAGCCGGTCGCTCACTATCCGCGATATGGAAAAGCGACTCGCCCTACTCTAAACGCGGTCGCTAGTATTAATATTAAATTTATGGTAAACAACAATTTTTTTATATTGTTTACTATTAATCATCGACCGCAGCCACGGCGGCAGAGACTACCAGAGCGACTATGGCAGCAACGGCATGTTGCATCTACTATATGTAGTGGATGGAGGTAAAAAATGACCTAAGTGGACTTATAGATCTACCCTTCTTTACGTAACCTTCTTTATCTTGGGTTTAATCTGTGCAGTGGTAAACTCTTAATAGAATGTTGCTGCTGATTGTCTAGCATTCGGATGACATCCATGACAGAACAACTTTTTATTTTTTTTAAAGATTGTACCAATTCACATCTTCGCCGCTACAGTATAGCGTTGGTAAAATCACATGTTTTTTTTAATCTACCTACAAGGTGTCTACGTATATTCTAGTAATAATGGACACACTCCTAAATTACTACATTATATACCAATTATATTATAGACATCGTTATAATTTTCCTGTGACAATAATAATTAGCTTTTAAATAGAAAAACTAGATCCTCGTTTTAAAAAAGTGCTCACATTCAATAGTGACGATTGCTACACGCGTTCAGATATTCTCCCCTTGACGGAAACGACATCCCATGTAGGTTTACCTGAGCGTGTGTAGGTATCACAAAAAACATCAATCACAACCTAATAATGTAGTTTAATACTTACAAAATTGCGCTCTATTTCAATTAAGTTACGAGTGTTATTTTGTAAATACGAAACTACAGTGCAGTTATAATACTGCCTAGGATGATGGTTGAACAGCTTCATAACTTGTCCTTAGCATGCGATGATTATTCATATGACCCCTTTTGACAAGCATTTAGGATGTGATAATTTTATGACATTGACGATTCTCACAGTAAGTAGTTAATAATTGCCATATGATTTTATTATTACTTAATCTCTCCTTCTATTAAAAACAATCCAGCAATAATTTAAAACAGAGGTCTATATTCAAATTTGGCGGTAGCGAAAAATAAAACGGCGGTCGTTTGACAGTAGTTACAATATGGCGCATTTCATTTTTCGATACCGTCGTCACGATAATAATCATTGAAGGATATTAGTTATTGAGAGGAATACAAAAAATATCTAAAAATATTCAGTATTTTTACTTGATTCTCACTTCTGTGTCATATTTAACAAATACTTTAGCTAACATTTTTTTTTGTACAGAAGACAGAAACGTATTATGTGTAGTTTCTTTATAAGTTTAAATATTTTTATTACTAAATTATCTATGTATGAGTCATTGTTGAGGTCTTTTTTGATACTAAATCTGTTGAATACAATTTCTACTTTAAGACTGCGAAATCTTTCTCGATGCTTCAAACGAGCAATTTTTTGTACATATATATATGTACACATTTCATAAGGATTGTTGCATATCTCAATTATAAATATACTTTTAAACACTATCAAACACTACCATCGTAATTAATCACGAGCACATTTGGTAAAGGAGTGATTTCAAGCGAACTGCCGGTGTGTTTTTTTAATACGAGTATCTTGTACATCTATTATACTTATCTGGGATTAGTGGCGCGAAGTGTCTTCATGCCATTAATACCAGATTGTTTAAATAAAAACGATTTTATTAATTTAGCAATTTAACAACGGCATATATTTGTGCAATTGTTTTTGTATTTCTGGCTATTCCTTTTATTATGAGTTATATTTCTTAAGTATTGGCTGGTCTTTTCTTATTCCATAATGGCAACAAAATATTTTTTTTTATTCTAACACAATCTGTTGTACGAAATGTTACATTACGAGAATTTAAGTAACGCATTCAAGTTGTCGCTGATAAATAAAATAGTAATCATTTTATTAAAAAAAAACACTTCTGTACCTACATCGTACCTCAGTGCCATTTTTTTTTTGTAGAAGTAAATGTAATTATTTGTATTTAAATCAACAGATTTATTACTATAGGCCTCAAAACAATAACTTGTGTATATATAGGTAATTTAACAATAAGACAAGAGCAGGTTTAGGCGTATATATTATATTTTACACACTATATCTTCTAGTTAAACCGTGTACTAGACGACAGAAGCCTTGTGGAAACATTACTCACCACACGTGGGCTACAGATGGTATATAGATACTCGAGATATAGTTGTACTACCAATATTTATATATTATTTAAAAGATTAAACCACGGGAAATAAACGCTGTTGCAAAAAAAAGGACAGGCATTAATCGATACGTACTGATAAGTTACTATCTATAACTTGACGCGGAATCCCTTGTGGGTTAGGCACAGAGAACCGAGCGCCACATGAACCTTGAATAAAATGCGACAAATTTGGTAGGTAAGTCTTGGCCTTCCTCGGCTCCTACATCCTTCTACTTTCGAGTTGTAGTTGTACTGTACAGTACTGTTTCGTAATTCTTTCCGCATGCGTTCTTTCTATATGTCCGCGCCAACGTAGCATGCCTCTTCTATTTTAACACCGACGCTCTCTTTCAGACCAACTCTGTTTCTAACAGCATCATTGCGAATACGGTCTACAAGCGTTCCGCGAAGTTACTGATGGATTCAATTTTACCTTTTTTTTTAAATTATATGATCTCACAATATCATTATATTTTACTTGTCTTAGTAACATTTTCAAATTATCGAATCAATCACAATGAAAATTCCCATTTTGTGAACGGGTATAAAACCTTATGTTTCTGCCTACACCTGTATACATTTGCGTAATCACATTTCATGACGATAGTGTTTACAACTCGTATAAAACAAAATATGATCTGTCAGCGGTTTGTAATAACAATAAAGATACATAATTCTAAATTAGTACGAAAATATTTGGAGGAAATCATTTGTGCCCGTTTTTTCTTTGCAAGTGAGTGTATATTAAGGTTGAGAAAATGTCGTGACGTAATAGTGACGTCACTTCCGGATGACAGATAACACACAAGAGACTTCACTTTATCGTAACTACACTTCACATTTCAGTAGGGCATGTATTCTATGATATAAGTCATGGTACCACCGCCTTCCCCATAATTCAATAGAGAATGGTATCTTGCCAGACATTGTGTCGCTCAGGACCAGATGTTTGGTGAAGTGCCTCTATAACTCGTAACAATATAGCTTTTTAATTGGGAGACATCCACAACAACCCTGACTCATCCTATTGCAGGGATACGGGTCTCCCTTCCACCGAAGGGGTTTAGAGCATACTCCACCACGCTGCTTAAATGCGGTTTGGCGGAGGCCAGTGTTTTCAAGCCGCCCGAGGGCCACTGACTTAGCTTAACGACTGTCATCATCTATCAACAACAGCCGGGACCGACGGCTTAACGTGCCCTCCGAAGCACGGAGAAACTCGAGATAGATAAATCCATCCATAGACAGACTGCGGACGATGTTGCTTAACCTGCGTGTTCGATTAGAACGACACGACGCCATCGAGCTCTCTATTGGGAGACATGTATATGTTTAATTGCAAAATTTAAAAGATTTAATTCAATTTAAGGTCGAAAATGTTCATTTAAGAATAATTTCGATTATTTTTTGATACTACTTCATCTATTTTTATTTATTTATGAACGTTAGGCATACAAACATACGGCCCACCTGATGTAAAATGGTCACCTATATGGTAGGCTATGAACGCTTGGAATACATACAGCAACTCCTCTTAAAGCTTACTGGTCTTAACGATTACTCATAGCTTCACTCGCAGGAACACAACAACTCTTAAGGGAATTGGGAAAAATTACTCTTTCGTGTTAATTTTCAATGCAACCTCATTGTATAACACTCACGAATTTAATGAAATCCGAGTAATTATCATTGCGTTGGTAGATATTCCTGGCGAATACTAAAATCGAAAAGTCTTATTAAGAAAAAAATAATTTAAGGAAATCCTAGACCACTAAAGATTTCAGCAAAAAAACTAAATTACTTTGTTATTAACTAGTATCTAATGGTTCAATAAATCAAATGGTTCAATATTTATAAATAGCAAACGCTGAACTTGCATCATCCTCCTCATTGTAAGCGTTGAGAACACTGCCATAATATAATTCGATTACTTAGATTTTATACATGTGTATACGTTTACTTCTTTGAACGGGAACCATTTCAGTTGTAATCTTTATGCAAATTAGACTTGGTAAACCCCGGTAAGACGTGGCACTCGGTTCCGTCTTCCTACCCCGCAATGGGCTTGGTGCGAAGATATAGATAGACTTTATAAACACGAATCGTGAAGAATTCGACAGAAGAGAAGTGAATTAATCACAAGATATCATAGATTACTAATATGATTATAAGTTCTATCAGTAATTGATCATACTTATACAGTAAAACAAAACCTGCCCAATATTTTGCAACTTAGTTAATTTTGGTAGCATCGTACATTTAGAGTTTGAGTATAAGTCGATATAGTATTTAGAAAGTCATAATCATTAAATATTTGTCATTGTCCGATATTAGAAATCTCTGCAAGAGATTAAAATACAATATAAGACTTTAATATTACCTTTTGGATCAGAGCACGCTTTTTAAAATGAACGCTGTAATGTTACATTAAAGTTGAAATTAAAAATGACTAAGAAACATTACAGTAAAACGCAGACAAAAAGGTAAATATTTTTTTTCATGTTCAACCCTATGTGTATATATTTTGTTACTATGTCATGACATCAGGTATTTCTTGCTCAGATTGTAATACAACCAATAGCAAATCATTCGTGGAGCTTATTTTCCCTAGTCCTGACATTTCGACCAAATTAAAAAAAAAGTTTAATTTTCCGCTTACGACTTCGTTTCTCCATTCAGGTTATGTGAATAATTAACATACAAACTATATAGTACACAAATTATTGGTTACATTTTTACATAAAATTACAGATTTTTTAAGACCGATGACGTTTTTTATTTTTAAATATAAACTAAAGAATGTTTTCTAAATAAACTTTGCAAATGCCAGTTGACGATTGCCGTGTTGTGAACATAAATTCGGCAATTTTGTTTGGGCATTTAATACCCCTATTTTATACCCGATACACTACTCAGACATAAGTTGCATTTAGTGGGATAGGTATATATTTAAATACTAAAAATAAAAGTAAATAATATGATCTAGTAAATAAAAAAGTAGATATTTTGGTGTTACATTAATTAAATGAAAATGTATAATGCATTGGAATTGACTATTTAAGTAAAGATTGTGGAATTGGTTATGCGAGTGAAAGTGATATTATATATATATATATATATAATATTTTGTTTTTTTTTTTCATATATAATAATTAATTCTCGATTATTATTTTATCCCTACAAAGCAACTATTTTCCTTCGACACTAGCGCCACGGGTGTAAAAAACATGTAACGCGATAAATTTATTTATTGAAAAAAATAAGTTACTTCGATAAAGGTTTTTACCAAAATCGAATATTTTTTCCTCATCTTATCGCGTATGTATGATATATAGTTATATATGTGGGCAGTACTGTGCAAGTGTAGTAATGTACACTTACACACACACGCCGGAGGTCTCGCTTTGCTTGCACGCAGGCATCTAGTGTAAAGTGTCATATGTGTGATATAACTACTACATTATTCTAGCCGGGAGCCAAATGGCCGTGCGCTCGACTTATAGCAGCTTGAAAAGAATACTAAATCATTCACCCGGGTACACTGGCATTTGCACAGTTTTATGTATTAACTATGTCACAGCCACTTAAATTAATGTTTAATATGGATGATAATTGATAAATAAATCGGTACACTAACTTTCCGTTGAGACGTAAAACCGTATGTCAATGGATCCTTGTTAATCTATTTCTCAGTATCGCCATTTCATTCTCGATGGAAAAGCAAAAGTGAGTAAACGACACCCCGCTTTAGAAGCAATCTATAGTATTTTCTAGCTTTATATAGCTTATGTCGCTTAGCCATTTTGTCTTTCCATTATTGATTTAATACATGCAGTATCAAAATAGAGAATCGACCTAAAATCAGAACAATATTTCGGCGTCCCCATACAAGAGATCAATTGATCGATTGAATTGGTCGCAGTTGGTTGCATTGTGAAATTAAATCATCGACTTTCAATCCGATTTACTCGAACTGATAGCGGATGTATGCATTTGTATTATTTATAACTAGACAAAAGTGTAAGCTCGCACGTCGAATGGTCTCAATCTGCCCAATCATTCATCACTTGTACATGCTTCTGTTCATAGTTCTAGTCATATAAATCAGCGCTAGCGATGTGTTGAGAGAAGTCCATACCACATAAGCAAAACTTCCGCGAAGCTTTACTTATATTTTGTTCATGAGCCTGGTTTCCAGATCTCTCAATTAATCTTTCTTCAGTTATAAAGTTGATATCACAGAAACTGTGTTTATTGAACCAGAATGAGACAGAATAGGGATGTTGACACCTTTGATATTAAAAGATTATTACCTCAAAAACATAAATTTTGTCCGTGGATTGTACTGAACCCTGTGTTACATATTCGAGTAAGGCATTTGTAATTGATTTAAAATTATAAATTATTTTAAATAAAAATTGAAGCAGTTGGATTCGACGACAATATGATTTTTTCCGACCGCTACAGTTTATTTATGTTTTTATTTAAAACTTAATTTAATACAAAAGTTTGTTTACCACGGTGTCGATACATTGTCGTTAAATCATGAAGCGTCACACGGGACCAAGACAAAAGTATACTCATAAACTCGGCGATGAGAATCACCATTTAACTAATCTTAAAATTTTCACCTAAAACATATGCGAATATCTCAATATATACCATAACACACTTTAAGCACATCGGTTAAACTTACCGAGATATTAGCAAACGTAATAGAAATAGAAGGCTAAAAAATACAAGAAGCTATTTGAAACATTCATTTTAATAAAGTCTATTATTTATATTTCAACATCCCTATGTAAGTCACCGATCATCTCATTGGTAGAACTTGCTTCAACTTCATTCGTTCATTGCAGTAGATGATGAGAGTATAATGTTTGTTAAAATGTGATCAGTGACGGAATTGCCTAATTGCCCAATGATGTATATTGGGCACTGTGTATTAAGTTCGTATGTATGTTATATGGGCAATATAATGAATTAATCTAGTAATTATACAGAAATATTAAATTACCATACAAAGTTGTTACTATGCCACCACTATTGTACACGTAATAAAGGCATAAACACAAATAGAGGGGCCAGGGTACTGTTAGTTATTGTGTCACCTCCGCGTCAAGGGGCGAAATTAAATCCCTACTTATATCCTTCACTTTGTTTGAGTCTACAGACTATCTCTTTATGCAACTGTGTATGCCATTTTCAAACAATCGCCAAGTTCGTCTCTATCTGAAATCTACCTGCGGCCAGACGGAAACTAAAGTTACTTTTCAGACTGGCGTTTTGAGGCTGTGTTCGTAATGTAACGTAACATGTATATTATATATATACATGTTACATGACCGGTATTTACGTTTATATGTCATCACGTACGCGATGATACGTGCTTTTAAAACAGTATACGCGCGAAAAACGCCTTGTACTACTGAATGACAGTAACTATTTACCGTGAACATACTTGAAGTCTCATTTGTAAGTATATTATATATCTTTTATACCACTTCGGGAGACATACAAGCATACGGCTCACCTGATGAACGCTCGCAATACCTCTACTGCTAAAACAGCAACTCCTTTTAGGAGCTTTCTGGTGACCTCACTCACATGCAGGAACACGACAACTCTCCAAGGAATTGTTATTTGGCTGCGGTTTTCTGTGAGGTGGAAGGTACTTCCCTTGACGGGATGCGTTGATGCGCCCTGCCGCTCTTAAAAAACTCCAGACCAAGACAAACAGACATGTCCATGCACACAAATGTTTGCCGTGTGTGGGAATCGAACCTGCGAGCGTCAAACACGTAACAGCGCGTTTCGCCACTGCGTCACCGAGCTCGTCAAAATATTTATTGATATACTGTCGGTATCGAAATAGTCTGTCAGATTAATTCTTGTGTAGCACTTATTCTGTGCCTTGACTATCAATGTCCTTATTACATAGTAGAACGAAGTTTATGTTCGCTAATGAGATGCTTGACTGTACATTAGGCATATCTCTCATGTAAGTGACAACGTGTTCTAAGTAAAATTCAAAAACCATCTTCCCAAATCTCAATTTTGTCTGTAGCTACCGGATACAATTATTAAGATTGATTGCGTGGATGAATACATCCGAAACTACGAAAACTAGGCAAAATACTGAGAAAACTGTTAATGTTAAAACCAATTTTCCTGATCACTAATCGAATTAGTTCATTTTGGCAAAAAAAAACACAGTGTATTATAACAGTGTTGGCGTTCCATAGGTTCTGCCTACGTACGAATGGTATCGCGTACTTTGATTGATATTTCGTGGTGACATTTTTTACCTGCAGACGAAATAAACCTGCTTCCAATATTCATAAAGTGCGTAACACACAACGTCATTACGGAGAGCAAATGATTTATATACAGTTCCAGTGAATTATTAGTGAAGTTCGATAAATTAATTTCGTAGAGGCTTCTGTACACATTAAGCGAATTAAGCGCTAAGAATTAACCGGTTGACGATAATTCACTTGCCAAATGTATGAATCACGTAAAACGGATCAGAGGAGGTATTGGCATTGCCTCGCAAAACCATATTCGAAATGGATTCCAAAAGTTTTCACTCGGATTCTATATATTGTGTGAAAACTTTTCGATTGCGATTCGCATATGACTTTCCGAGGTAATGTTAATACTCCCACAGTTGTAGGGTAGCGTTACGAATTGTGCTGCCGCCCAATACCTAACGCACACGAATTTCACCTTTCCCAATTGTTGTCTCACACATTGCAACTATTATTTACGTACGGTCGCATACTACGCGCATGCATACGTGTGCGTAGTATGCGCATATTTGTGCGTACCATTTTTGACGCTTGTACACGACTTCCCTAACAGAAGTTTTATACGTTTCACTTGAATATCATAATACTTTTAAGCATTGATTATTGTTATAGAAAAATGTAAGATTTGAAATTAAAACGTAAAACTAATGATAAACTGACAAAAATACTTACAATCGTCTCAGAGGCAAAGCGAATTTGAGCCACAGGGTTCGCCATACTCTGGCGATTAACGAGGACTTTCATCATACAAAAGAGCGCAACCAAAAAAGATATGACCCCGTAATATACATCTCTAAGACGCTGCATAACTGGCAGTATTCTTGACGAGAATAATTCACATAACGCGTACTAGAGCCAAAAAATATATTTGCAGTTGATAGTAATTCATGGTTTTGTTTCACTTATAATAAATTCCTTGTAATTTCTTAATGTTAAATTTAAGCTGAGACATCGATAGCTACAGAAATAACGCCAAGCTCTTTATAATAATAAGGTTCAATTCAGATTGGCATAGGGTATTGAGGCGACGTAAATTTATTTACATAGCATTTTTGAATCTCAATAGTAAAACATACTATGAGCACGTGGTGACGTGCGAGAATTTACTGTATTATTGTTGTTAAATAAATATGTAGTATGTGCAGTGGAATTAAAATGCAATTTGGAACGCACACCAATCGAAAATCGTCGCTTCGTTTTTCAGTGCCGATTTGAATCGATCCAGAGGCTAAAAATATCGCTACATCTATATCGAGAACCCGAGTATAAACAATGATCATCAATCATTCAATCCGTGCCAGGAGTATAATAGTCAGTTTCATCAATAGACGTAGTCTGTAAAAGTTGTTAAAAATAGAAAATGGAAATTTCATGTTTAACCATACATCATAAACAAGTATACATGTGAACATACGCTATTGTCAGTAAAAGTAAATTTAGTTATTGTTTACAAACTACGCCTATACGAAAGGCTAAAACGGTATTAGAGATCGAAAAAAATCGTTAATGCTTATACAAAATTACGCATAATTTGTTTTTACTTTCATCATTTAGCTATGACAAAAATATTGACGCTCAGATAGGACCTATCTATTATGTGCGTTGATTCAACATTTGAAGACTTTTCATAAGTACTAAAAAATAAACATTAAAACGCAAATCTAATAGTAAACACTTATATTTGTTGCTCAGGTTTCGTAACCGATATAAGAAGAATGATATTTATAGCCCAATTAGTCGTATTTCCATTAATTCAGCGACGCAGTGTTTCCCGCGCCGCGCCATTTTGTTTCGACGCCAAGATGGCGGCCGATATATAAGGTGGTAATAAAAAAGAAATTAAATTAAATGTAGGTTCATAATTCTTTAATATCACATTTTTAATGAAGAAACTCATTTTTAAAATATACATAATACATTTTACACGACGTAATTTTGTAAGCAATTTTTATATTATCGCGAATTTTAATCTCGCGTAAAATAAATTAGAGCAATTTTTTAAAGTTGTAATTGAAAGAGATTGGAATTCAAATCAACTTTATCTTTCGTAATAATATTAAAACTGCCACCACAAAATAATCATCATAATCAATGGCGACAGATATATACGCGAGAAACACTACCCCTCATCTAGATTCTGCTAAAAGACCTCTATGGGGGGAACATCCACCATCTTATGTACAAAACTGGCGGGAGACTCCCGGACGGCCTCCCGGTTCAACACCGAATCCTGCCGATCTGGTATCAACTCCATCCTGTTTAAAACAAGGTCTGCCTGGTCCGGATTCAGGTCTTTCGGGATCGAAAGTAATTCTGTACACTTTGGTACTAACTGCATATTATTTGATTCCGCCTCTCTTCGGTTTGGTACTAGATGCTTCAAAGCTGATGATGAACAATTTGAAATGGATAATTTTTTCTCTGGAATCACTTGTTCCTTTCAGTTAAATATAAATATTTCTCGGTGTAGGTTTATCCGTCTCTGGCTTCGACCAGACTGTTTCTGGATTGAACCAGGCCGTTCTTGAGTAGATTTAGACCTCTCCCGTTTCATACCTGGGCATTCCCGTTCTGAACCAGATTGATCCAGATCCAAACCAGACTGACCACATTTCAAACTAGAGCAATCCCGGCCTGAATAGTACCGAGTCTTTTTTGAACCAGAACGTTCATGGTCCAAGCTAAACTTGTCTCGACCCGGATCAAACCCTTTCCGGTCCGACTGTTTCTCCCCCCGGTCTGCCCCCTGTGTCCGGTGTAGTGTCCTGTCCAGCGCGAACTCACCGAAGCTCCCGGAGGTTGGTTGTCACGTGACTTCCATGGGCAGCGTGTCGGTAGCTCGTCTTCGTACGGAGCCGTTTGTAGAGGCGTCTTCACCTTCAGTAGACACTTCAAGTTGCGTGTCCGTGCTGATGCCAGAAGTTGAAGATGTGGGCACAGGTGCCGTAGTCGCTTCGACGATTTCGCTGGAACAACGAAAATTCAATTTAAAAAGGCAAATTAACAAATGTATAGATTGTATATACATACATATTTATACTACTAACGTGGCAATACGGCCTGCCTGATGGTAAATAGTTACAGTAGCCTATGGACATTTACAACACCAGTGGTGTCACTCATGCGTTACTTATCGACCCTCTAAAAATCTTACGCATTTCTTGAAGAACCCCATGTTATAATCTCTTGGAAAAACCTCGGCTGAGAGCTCATTCCACAGCTTGAGAATTCTCGGAAGAAAACTTCTCTGCAACCGCACAGTACGCGACCATTGTGGTACAAGCGTGTGAGGGTGAACTCCCCGCAATCAGCAAGCGGTAGTAGTATATATATGATGAGATAAATAGACAGGATACATATACCTAGTCTTGCCATAAATACTGAAACAAAGAAAAAAAGAAACAATTTTCTATTGCAAATAACATTTATTACTTTTACAGTGTGTTAGTTTAATACATAAATATAAAACAATTTGAAATATAAAAAGCTTATTCGAAGTGGTCTCCAGAAATGAGTCCTTTAAACGTTAAGGCCAGTTATCAATAGAAGCACGCACTCTTTCCATGGGAAAATTCTTCACTGCCAATCGTACGGATTGTTTTAAGAACTCCAAATTATCATGGCGTTTAGAGCAAGCCGTACTCTCTAAAGCTGACCATAAATCATAATCCAGCGGATTAAGATCGGGACTAGACGACGGCCAGTCTTCAGCGCTGATGAAGTCCGAAACGTTCGTTTCCAACCAAGACTGCGTAGACCGAGCTTTATGACCCGGCGCCGAGTCTTGCTGGAAGGACTATTCTTGGTTATTGAACATTGTGTTGTTAAGGGGCTTCACTACCTTCTCAAGAATGGTATCTTGATACACTTGTGCCGATGTTTTATATACCTTTTTCACAAAAGTATGGCTCAGTCACTCCTACCCCACCAAACCATCACTGAAGTCGGATAGCGCCCACGTGGCACTCTGTCAACTAATTGGGAAGCTTCCTTAGAGCTTTGAGCATAAATACGTTCATTTTATTTGTTAAAATGTTGCTCAATTGTAAAAAAATTCTCATCCGTAAACACAATTTTTCTGTGACCTTCCTTTGCGTACCGCTTCAGTAGTTGTTTCGATTTTACCACCCTATTCTTTTTTAAATTAACATTTAAGAAATGACCAGTACGTCTCTTGTAGGCTGCAAGTCCTAAGTCATCTTTTAAAATACGTGACATGTTCTAGGTGCTATCTTCATCTCCCGAGATAAAATCTTTTGCTTTCGGACAGGATTTCTTCGAATTCTATCCCTTATTGCTTTGACCACCTTTTTCGTACGAACACTACGTAGACGGGCAGATCTTTTTCTGTCACAAACAGATGAGGTCTCATTGTACTTATTAATAGCCCGGTACACAAACATTTTACTAATACCAAGCGTATGGACAGTTTTAAAAATTGCATTTGGCACCATACCTACTTTGTGTAATGCAATCACAGCGATTCTGTTCTCTTTATCACTCCACTCCATTTTAATATCGCAAAATATTGTACAATGTATTGGCGCCAAAATGAGAAAACTCAATGTACAATCATATAAAAATGACAGATTCCAAATTCAAATGTAATATTTTGTTTATTTATAATTGTAACAGTAATAAATAAATAAACATTGTCGGACAAATTACACAGCGCCATCTAGCCCCAAAGTAAGCGAAGCTTGTGTTATGGGTACTAGACAACTGATAAACATACGTAAATACATTTTTTTTGTAAATACATACTTATCATACATAGAAAATACCCAGACCAAGACAAACAGACATGTTCATGCACACAAATGTTTGTACTGTGTGGGAATCGAACCCACAAGCGTTGGTGTCAAAGTAGTGTAACAACGCATTTCACCACTGCGCCACCGAGCTCGTCTTTATGACCAGATAAGTATAGAATAGGAACATTGTGACATTATTTCATTAACACCTGATGTAAAGCGGTTACCGTAGCCTATGAATGCTTGTAATACATTGAGTATCCTCCTCTACTGGTAACACAGCAACTCCTTAGGAGCTTACTGGTGACCTCACTCACACACAGGAACACAGCAACTCTCTAGGGAGTTGTTACTTGGCTGCGGTTTTCTGAGAGGTGGAGGTACTTTCCCAGATGGGCTATTTTGATGCGCCCTACCTCTCTTAAAAACATCCAGACCAAGACAAACAGACATGTTCATGAACACAAATATTTGCCCTGTGTGGGAATTGAACCCACGAGCGTTAGTGTAAAAGTCGAGTCATTCCCGACTGCGCCACCGAGCTCGTCAAATATTTCAACATACTTAATAAAAAATACTTACGCAACAGGGACAGGTCTTGGTTGAGGAATCAGCCTGGCCTGCCTAGTCTTCAGCTGAGCTGTGGTAAACGCTATGGCTTGAACATTGGCCGACAACGGTTGTCCTCCTGGCCCGGAGATGGCTATCTTCGGCCCAGCCCTGGGCAGCTGTACCGCTGTTTTCTGAAGCAGATTCGCAACAACCGCATTCGGCACTCTCGCTTCAGACACGTGTAAAGGTCTACTCTTGATTTGAATTTGCTGCCTTGGAGGCCTGACCGGCAGGGATGTGGGTATCGTCGCCCGTACCAAAGCTCGACCATCGAGTCCTAAAACCCGAGGTTTCGGTGTAGCCGGCACATCCCTTCGTTTATCGTCTACCCTTTTTGGCGCTGGTTGTCTCAGCACGTTTACTAAGTGAGGTCCCTTGGCTATCTGCCCTCCTTTAATCTCGAAGAACTGCGCTACTGATCCAGGGGCGGCTTTGAGTAAAGCCGCTTGCGTTCTCGCATCTCCTAACGGTGCTATAGATACAACAGCTGGTACCCCTCGAGTCTGGAGTAGCTGGGCTCTTTGAGTTTGGGTTAGCGGATGAGCGTGTAGGACTTTGAGTTTGTTTGGGGCTACGTGGTGTATCGTATGGGATTGGGCGACGACTAAGGGTGGGTTGTGCGGGGAATGAGATTGAGTTGCTAGCTGTAAGGGTTTATGGGTTAGCGCTGCGGGAGCCAGTTGTACTAGAGGGGCTGATACCCGCCGGGGGGAGGCAGTGGAGGGAGAGCCCGTGCCTGATACGCCTGCCACTGAAAGTTTTACTGTAGCTGAAAACAAAAAAAATAATTTATTAATAATATTATAAATGCGAAAGTTTGTATATATGGATGTTTGTTACTCTTTCACGCTTAAACGGCTGAACGAATTTGAATGAAATTTGGCACGTAGATAGATTATGATCTGGATTAACACATAGGCTACGTTATTTGACTCCACGCGGGCGGAGCCGCGGGCACCAGCTAGTAATTAATAACGTTATAATTACACATACACAGCTCTATATACCTAATATATTTTTTAATAACGTAATGACAACAACTCTATATACATAAGCGAAGTAAAATCTTTCAGTCAAGTGGTTTGTTGGTTCGCACTTTTTGGGCACATTACGCGCACCGAGGGGTATGAGATATAAAGCCTGGGTGAGTGAGAACTGGATAAGTGAGAAAAATCTACAAGTGAGAGGAATTGCCAGGACTCGTAATTTTAACCCTCCAAAACCTCTATAAGTGAGTATAAATGGGAAATAGAAATCTCTGTGAGAGTTGCTTTTCCTTCTTGAAACTCGTAAGAGAGGTAGGGCGCATCAAAGCAGCCCGTCTGGGGAAGTACCTCCACCTCACAGAAAACCGCAGCCAAATAACAACTCCCTAGAGGGTTGTTGTGTTCATGCGTGTGAGTGAGGTCACCAGTATGCTCCCAAAGAGTTGCTATGTAAGCAGCAGAACCGCGCAAGTGATACTAATATATTACACGCGTTAATAGGCTACGGTACCCGCTTTATATCAGGTGGACCGTATGCTTGTACGCTTCCCGACGTAGACGTAGATTAAAAAAACTGTAAATGAGATTTGTCTATACAATAATAACAAAATATAGTACAACAGTTGACCAAAAACTTACGCTTTATCATAGACAACGTAATGTCATGTGTATATAAAACATTACAATTGCAAATTACAATGCAATACTGAGTCAGTTTAAAATATATTGCCCAACAAACTGACAATTTGAAGATGGGCTGTATACTCGTATGCCTCTCGATGTCGTATAAAAAAAGCGACATAATATTTGATCGAAACTGTGAATAACGGTCGAATTTCGACCCACATCATACCAACACATCAACCCTTACTCATCCCACTGCAGGGATACGGGTCTCCCTTCAACCGAAGGAGTTTAGAGCATACTCCACGACGCTGCTCAAATTGGCGGAGGCCACTGTCTTCAAGCCGCCCGAGGGCTACTGACTTAGCTTAACGACTGTCATCTATCGACAACAGCCGGAACCGACAGCCTAACGCGACCTCCAAAGCACGGAGAAACTCGAGGTAGATAAACCCATCCATGTACAGGCTGCGGTCAATGTTGCTGAACCTGCGTGTTCGGGTAGAATGACACGCGCAACGACGCCACCGAGCTCTCTGTATTTTGACCACCACTAAAGTAAAGTTTGAATTTTCATCACTATCATCTACGCCGTAGGCCTTCTCTAACCCATCCACTATAAGTGTCGTCTGTAGGCTGCGTTCAATAATAATTCCAATTTCCGATACGTACCGGGCGCGTCCCTCGCTTGCTGGACGGGCACAGCCACTGCCACCGAAGGGAAAGGTCCGTTCTGCACGAGCACGCCCGACTGACTCGACAGCAGGTGGTTCTGTAGGCGGACCTGAAAACAGTACAACTATAAGTATGCATCTAGGAACAGTACGGCGAGCTCGGCGGCGCAGTCGTGAATGACGCGGCTTTGACACCAACGCTCGTGTGGATTCGATTCCCACACAAGTCAAACATTTGTGTGCATGAACATGTGTGTTTGTCTTGCTGTGGATGGCTTTAAGAGAGGTAGGGCACATTAAAGCAGCCCGTCTGGGTGAGTAAATCCACATCACGGAAAACCGCAGCCAAATAATAACTCCCTAGAGGGTTGTTGTTATTCCCGCGTGTGAGTGAGGTCACCAGTAAGCTCCAAAGGGGTTGCTGTGTAAGCAGCAGAGGAGGCATCGCGCGAGTGATAGTTAATATATTACAAGCATTAAAATGCTACGATAACTTCTTAGCATCGGGTGGGCTGTATGCTTTATACCTCCCGATATTGTAATAAAAAAAAAGTGTGCGTCTCGGGACGCCCGACAGAAGTGATAAGTTAAAACTAATCTACATGTAATTAAAGCTGCCGTATGCGTGTGAGAAAGAGAAGCCAGACAGACTAGCGCCGTAACGCGTTACGTAACGAAACGGTTTACGCTTCCATAAGAAGTTATCACAAAAACCTAGGTAGCTACATATTTATATATCACGTAATTTTTATACGTGAGCTACTGACTTGAACACTTGCAACATCTCGATTCTCAGAACCTCATTTTCAATACGGGCACGTATTTTGTCAAGGTATGTTGCCATCTCCACGCCATACATTTGATAGAACATCCTACAGTTTTCCTTCACCGCCGAGCAAATGATAATTACATTTTTTTTTCAATATATTTAACTCATAATACGTTATTACGGTCATTCAAATACATAATCGAGTTACAAATACCTCAACTAATTTCACAAGCAACTTATTTATTTTAATACGGTCTAATAGGGCACGGCTTCTTCTTCTTCTTTCTAAGCTTAATTATATGGCGGAGGCATGGATTTTGATATGGAGCGACTGTATACAAAAATAGGACATGGCATATTATGTCTTTTAAGATAACAAATTAAGATTAATAAAAAATATGTACATAAATCTGAAAACAGGAATTTAGTGGTACATGCGCACACCACGATTCGAACCTGGGTCCAGTTGGCTGGTTCTTTATCCACTTCTTCTTCCTAGCGTTATCCCGTATCTATTAGGAGTGGCGGGGTCCGCTACCTACGCCTAAGGATTTGGTGAAGATACTGATTTTAACATGGAGCGACTGCCGTCAGACTTCCGCAACACAGAGGGAAAACCAGAGCTGTCTTAGGTAAGGCCCCACGTCTATCGAAATATAATTTCTTGGACGTGCGGGTTTCCTCACGATGTTTTCCATCACCGCCGAGCAAGTGACCATTACAAATATGTTCATAAAATGCCAGTTCATGCCAGGATTCGAACCGGGGACCAGTTGGTCAATAGGCCGCTTTTTTATCCACTGGCCTATCAGTGCACATAAATATACAAATATAAATTATGACATTGTATGCTATCTATATATATATCTTCACACCAAATCCCTTGCGGGGTAGGCAGAGAGAACCGAGCGCCCCGTGTTTCTTACACACCTCACTCGCTTCTTTAACATTCATTGCTCTTCTCATGTACGCTCGCCGGTTTCTAAGGTAGATGCATGCTAAAAGGTAGATCATGGCAATTTCACATCACGATTCGAACCTGGCTGGCTGGTTGGCGGGTACTTTATACACTACTAGTGTACATGTTATTCATGGTGCGTCCATTACCTTCAAGCTATCTGAGACGGCGACGGTAACAATCTGCGGCTGGGGGTTGTCGTGTGACGTCACGACGCTGACGTCAGCGGGCCGCCGGTGGGGCACCGACGTGATGATGTGTTTCTTGAGCGGCGAGTGCTTCGTCTGGACCGTCTTCAGCTGGACGCCGTGCGGCAACGTCACCTCCTCCAACAGCTCGTCTTTCCTTTTCTTTTCTATTTTTATTACTTCGTTCACCTGCGAGTAAAAAATCATTGATGGTTGTTGTGTTCCTGCGTGTGAGTGAGGTCACCAGTAAGCTTTTACGGAGTAGCTGTGGTTAGCAGCAGAGGTGGCATCGTGCGAGTGATACTTAATGTATTACAAGCGTTCATAGGCTACAGTAACCGCTTAACATCAGGTGTGCCGTATGTTTGTATTCCTTCCGACATTGTATATACCTATATATTTTTTAATATATTTATTTACACAGCGCCATCTAGCCTACAAGTAAGCTTCGCTTACTTATTACTATTGTGGGTAATAGACAATTGATATAGTTATGTAAATATATAATTTTTATAAATAAATAATTATGATACATATAGAATACACCTAGAACAAGGCAAACAAACATGTACATGCGCACAAATTTTTGTCCCGGGTGAGAAGTGCGAACCCACGTGCGTCGGTGTCAAAGTAGCGTTACTTAGCACTGTCGTGCAGTGGTGCGAGTCTTTTCGAAGCTTCTAACAGTCATCGTCATTTTTCTGTGAAGCTTACTGTCCTCACCTTAAGGCGAAATATATATAATATATTTGTCAAGCTCGGTGGCTCGATCGTGAACGACGCGACTTTGACACCAACGCTCGTGGGTTCGATTCCCACACAAGACATACATTTGTGTGCATGAACATATGTCCGTTTGTCTTGGTCTGGATGTTTCAAAGAGAGGTAGGGCGCATCAAAGCAGCCCGTCTGGGAAGTACCTCCACCTCACAGAAAACCGCAGCCAAAAAAACAACTCCCTAGAGGGTTGTTGTGTTCCTGCGTGTGAATGAGGTCACCAGTAAGCTCCCAAGGAGTTGCTGTGTAAGCAGCAGAAGAGGCATCGCGCGAGTGATACTTAATATATCGCAAGCGTTAATAGGCTATGCTACCCGCTTTACATCAGGTGGGCCGTATGCTTGTATGCCTCCCAATGTAGAATAAAAAATAAAAAAACCACGTTTGCCGGGTCAGCTGATAAAACACATAAGACAACCAGTTGAGAATGCGGAAGCTTGCATTGCCAGAGGGACACCTGGCTCGTCAATTATATAACAATTAAATTTTTCTTTTTTTTAATTTGTCGGCCATTTTGACCATGTTCCTTAAGAAATAGGAACGGTGTTCCTGAACATTCCTATTCTACTTTTTCATGCTGAATCTGAAGTCAAAATTCGAATATTTGAAAAAAAAGCGACTGACAAACACACAGACAAACGCACAGACAAACATATATATTTCATATAGGAACGGTGTTCCTGATAAAAGTTAGTTTAACTTGTACAGTAAGTTATCATCGAATGTTTAGAGTGACCTGATCATCACCTATGTGGATTGTGTTCATGTCAAATGTAGGTGTCTCACCTCCTCGACGATGATGTTATCATCCGGCACGGGGGCTGGGACGCTCCCCTCGGCCGCCTTGGGCGGTGCGGGCGACGCGGAGGGTTTGGGCGGCGAGGGCGGCGGCTCTGCGAACAACGGCTCCGAGGGGAGGGCCGACACTCGCACCGACGAACTGCCGAAGGACTCCGCCCCCCTCCGCCGGGAGCCAGAGACAACACGCCCCGAAGTACCCTGGGTAACGAATACATAAATAACAGTACATTTGACGAACTCGGTGGCGCAGTCATGAAAGACGCGACTACGATTCAGACGCAAAGCTCGTGGGTTCGATTCCCACACAAGACAAACATTTGTGAGTATGAACATGCCTGTTTGTGTTGGTCTGGATGTTTTTAAGAGAGGAAGGGCGCATCAACGCAGCCTCTCTGTAAAAGTACCTCCATCTCACAAAAAACCGCAGCCAAGTAACCTAGAGGGTTGTTGTGTTCTTTCGTATGAGTGAGGTCACCAGTAAGCTCCTCAGGAGTTGCTGTGTTAGCAGCAGAGGAAGCATCGCGCGAATGATATTTAATGTATTACAAGCGTTAATAGGCTACGGTAACCGCTTTACATCAGGTGGACTGTACGCTTGTATGCCTGCCGATGTTGTATAAAAAACACCTTTATTACGATCATTCAAATACGTTGTTAATGAGTTGCAGATACCTAAACTAATTTTATAGGCAGCTAATTTATTTTATTACGGCATAATTAGACACTACTTCCTCTTCTTCTTTCTAGCGTTATCCCGCTTCCTAACACATTAGGATTCTATGGTCCTATGCCTAAGACTAACATTTGGCGAAGATACTAATTTTACCGCCGTCAGACCTCCATAACTCCAGAGGTAAAACCAGACTTTTCATAGTTTAGGTAACACATCCAATGGAATTATTTGTTGAACATGTGGGTTTCCTCACGATGTTTTCCTTCATCGCCGAGCAAGTGTTAATTATAAATATGTACATAAATTCGAAAACACGAATATAGTGATACCATTCCAGGATTCGAACCGGATCCACTATCACTGCTCAAATGAGTAAATAAACAATTAACACTATATGTGATACGAATGTTGGTAGGGGTAAGGTGGATCTAGCACGTCTTCGGAGTGCTGTTGAAGAGAATAAGACGATGATAATGTAAACTCAGCCTTATCACATACACGCACAGATGAAATTGGTATGAAGAAAATGAAATAAATTTAGCTCTAAGTAATTTTAACCTAGAGACTTCATAGAGCTCGATGGCGTCGTTGCGCGTGTCATTCTAACCACAGGTTAAACACGATCTCGAGTTTCTCCGTGCCCGGAGGGCACGTTACGCCGTCGGTCCCGGCTGTTGTCGATAGATGACAGTCGTTAAGCTAAGTCAGTGGCCCTCGGGTGGCTTGTAAACACTGCCCTCCGCCAATCCGCATTTGAGCAGCGTGGCGGAGTGTGCTCTAAACCCCTTCGGTTGAAGGAAGACCCGTATCCCTGCAGTGAGATGAGTAAGGGTTGATGTGATGATGATTGATGATGAATTTTAACCGTATGCTCAATAATGATAAAGCCTACTTTTTAATGTTATCGAATGTGTCTCGCGGTGATTCCGTCGCTAGATTGATATTTTGCCCGTTACACTTACAAAGATGTATGTATGTATATCTTCACGCCAGGTCCATTGCGGAGTAGGCAGAGAGAACCGAGCGTCATAGGACGCGGTCCCTACATACTTCACTCGCTTCTTTAACATTCGTTGCTCTTTTAATGCACGCTCGCTGGCTCCTAAGATTCCTGATGTTTATTTTCCTCGGCTCCTACAACCTTCCAGTTTTAAGTTGTATATCTGTTTCGACATTGTTTCCTCCCACTTTCTTTCTACACATTCGAACTAACGGAGCACGCCTTTTATCTTAACACCGATACTCTCTTTTAGTCAACTACCTTACATCATCATTTCGAATGTGTTCCACAAGCATTACGTTACAGTAAAGGTTTTGTCCAACGCTCGCATTTCACCTCGTTTATTGTAGTTTTGACGAGCTGAGTGGCTCTGTCGTGAATGACTACTGACTGAATGACTTTGACACCAACGCTCGTGGGTTCGATTCCCACACAAGATAAACATTTGTGTGCATGAACATGTCTGTTCGTCTTGGTCTGGATGTTTTAAGAGAGGTAGGGCGAATCAAAGCAGCCTCTCTCAGAAAGTACCCCTTATCTCACTGAAAACCGCAGCCAAATAACTACTCGCTAGAGGGTTGTTGTGCTCCTTCGTGTGAGGTCACCTTTAAAAGAGCTATGAATGTTATATAAACAATTTTGTAAGGACTGTGTTAAGCGGTGCTTGGTTGGTTGTCTCTGCCTACCCCGCAAGGTACTTGGTGAGAAGATATTGATAGATAGTGTGTAAATTTGACTGTCCTTTTGTATTGCAGTAAAGCGTGTACTTAAACGGCACAAGCAGGAGCTGCGTGTCGTGGAGATGAATATGTTCCGCTGGATGTGCCGAATGATCCGGAAGGATTGCGTAAGGAATAAATGCTCCCGGATTCGCGATTGCCTTCGTGGCCGTGACATAGCCAGATAAACTGCAAGAGTGTCGCCTACGCTGGTACCACCACGTTTTATGAAAACTTGAGCTACACGGGGAACAAATGTCCAGCCATGCCACTTACGTCACGTCTCTGTAGAAGGGGTAGGCCCAAGAAGTGCTGGCTTGACATCGTGAGGGATGACATACGTGTTAATGGTATAAGGAACGCCGGAGACCGCACGAAACGGAGAGTTAAAAGCCGGAAAGCGGACCCTGAGCTGCGAAGGGCGATTAATGCTCAGATGATGATGTGTAAATGTGACTTCCGCAAAATAACACATATTAACTACAATAACTCAGTCTGCCAAAATTAGGACAATTCATTATTATTTATTACTAGCTGTGCCCGCGACTTCGTCCGCGTGGAATATTGTTTATTTATATAAATAAAATTTCTAAAATAAAAGTAGCCTAAGTTACTCCTTATTACATCAGCTATCTGCCAGTGACAGTCCCGTCAAAATCGGTCCAGCCGTTTCAGAGATTAGCCGGAACAAACAGACAGACAAAAATTGTAAAAATATTCATTTTGGTATATGTACCATGCATACATCCAATATGCCTTTAGTAAAAAGCGGTTATTTCAATATTACAAACAGACACTCGAATTTTATTTATCTGTATAAATGGATGGAGTGGCCCTAATAGTAAATGTTTTAATTTTGACAGAAAATTTCAATAAAAACAATGTTAATGACATACCTGGCTTTGTAATAAAAAAGAACTCTTTCCATCAACGTCATTCACCAAATCCAATATATCTTCAGACAATTTCTTCTCATCTTTCAAGTCATCAGCTAACGATTTGAGATCCGTCTCCGATAATATACTCTCAACTTGAGCTTCCGTAAGACCAGTGAAGTTTTCACTCAGTAAATCGTCTCCACTTATATCCAAACTATTACCGCTTATATCTACATCTGGTGCTAGGTCTCCGTATAACTCTTTGAGGGTGAACTGTGAGCTCGTGAACGTGTCTAGACTCTCAGAAGGTGGTTTCTCTGCCGGCCTGAGTTCCACTGAGATGGTGGTGTCCGGTGCGATTGCAAATTGGTTGTCGGTTGCTATTTCTGGTTCAGGTGGCGAGGGCGGTGGTGTTTTTGGTCGGAAATGTAACCTGAAATTTTAAATATTACAGTAATTTATAAGTATACTTGCATTTCACTTACTAATACAACTTTCGATTTCTAACGGACTCTGGTCTGAAAATCAGTGACCTTGGAGGGCTCGGATGATGGTGATGACAACTTTCAAATTTTGAAAACAAGCTAGCTAACTAAGAGCTGGTACCTTTCTCGCTTAGGGCATTACTATTGCGATTCAGCGCGGAAATGCTGTCAGCATCGTTGGTAGAATGCCGCGAGGGCCACACTTTTTAGATTTAGTTTAGGTTATTATTATTATAGACTTATTAAAGTGTAAAATTTCTATGCTATGTTATTTTACAGCACTTGAGCTTCCGAGTTTCGCTCTTATAGCGCTTATGGGCGGTATTTTCTTTTTTTGTAATATCACATTGCTCAGGAATTAAACATATATAATAAATTTAAAAAGTAAAACCTTATCTAAGCATACCTTTCTATATTTGGTCTAAATAGTTACTGTGATTCACGAAACATATTAATAACAAGAATTGTTTGTTTAAAGATTTGTAATTCCTACGACTGGTCTTATAAGGTGATAATTTTTTTTCCTTTTTAGTAATAACTCAAAAAGATCTCGCCCTCAGCATTCATGTACAGCCGGGTTCTTGGTTATTTAATCAGAATTAGTACATGGCATCTTGTTTTAGTTTTAGTATCATCTTACGGCCAAAGTTGAAGTTGAGAATAAACTTAGCTGCCTAAACTTGTGATTGTCCTAAAGCCAACATTCAAAAATGTAAATTCGATGGAAGTAAAATTGTGGTAGAGTAAATGGGTAAGAGAAATAGTCCAATAGTGGGTTTGACCAAACTCATTAATGAAATTGCTTTTTTGAAAGCATATAATCAGTTTTACTAATCCCAATGACCATTAGGGATTGAATTGTGACCAACACACCTATTGCTGAAACACAAAGAGAATATTTAACTAGGTGTAATGCATTGTCACATGCTTTTTAAGAGAGGTAGGGCGTATCAAAGCAGGCCTGTCTAGGAAAGTACCTACACTTCACAGAAAACCGCAGCCAAATAACAACTCCCTAGAGGGTTATTGTGTTCCTGCATGTGAGTGAGGTCACCAGTATGCTCCTAAGGAGTTGCTGTATTAGCAGCAGAGGTGGCAACGCGCGAGTGACACTTAATATGCAAGTGTTTATAGGCTAAGGTAACCGCTTTACATCAGGTAGGCCGTATGCTCGTATGCCTCCTGACGTTGTATAAAAATATATGCATTAGAATAGAATATATATTTATTTTTCCATCACACACAGGTTAAGTACATAATAAACAAACATTGTCAAGAAATGAACCTCAACTGTGAGGAACTGGTGCCTAAAAAAGGTATGCAATACCTGTACTATAGGTCACCAGGTCCTCCCCACGGGGAAGGGTCAGCTGGATATAGTTACTTTTAGTATTGAGATCACTCCGTTTCGCTCTGTTTTAAGAATTGAAAAATGCATTAAGAAACTGCACTGTTTATGCATTAACCTCTCAGGATCCACTTGATTCAGGAGACCCCACTATCCACCACCATTTAGTTCACAACTCGAGGTGGAATATACAAGCACATGAGTTTGCCACCGTACAAGCACCATTTCCTTAGTGGTACATGCTTACGCCAGGATTTGAACCAGAAACCAGTTGGTTAATTGGTTGGTTCATTATCCACTAGATGAATGTTCCGGAAAGTGTGTGCCGTGGAACACTGATGCACTGAAACGAACCCAAAAGCGTCGGTCGCGTTATTTACTAAATAAACTTTCCTGTGTAAGCAGCAGAGGAGGCATCGCGCGAGTGACACTTAATATATCGCAAGCGTTAATACGCTACGGTACCCGCTTTACATCAGGTGGGCCGTATGCTTGTATGCCTCCCGACGTAGTATAAAAAAAAACGTGTGCGTCTCGGGACGCCCGACAGAACTGATAACTTAAACTAATCCGCTGCTGTATGCGTGAGAGAAAGGGAAGCCAGATAGACTGGCGCCGTAACGCGTTACGTAACGATGCGGTTTACCCTCCCATAAGAAATTATCACCTTATCCTTACCTTACCTGCTGCGCCAACAAACTTTTCGTGTAGAAGGAAGAAAAGGTATCAACTCACCATTTTTTATTAACCTCGTCTATGAACTTTTCAAACTCCCTCTCGACCGGATGTAGGCTCTCGTCCGAGTCATAACTGCTGTCGCTACACCCGCTCCAAGACCTCTTCCTCATCACCCTCTGGAGGTTATCACACACTACACTGTCTATAGTTCTTGCACTAACACTAATATCACTTTTAACACTGTCTTGAGGTACAACGTCAGGTAGAACGTCCATAGGCTCCTGTTTGACGTCGGAGACTTTCACGTACACGTCGACCGTTGGCTTGACGTCCAGTGGCGTCGGTTTGACGTCGAGTGGCGTCGGTTTGACGTCGTCGATCCAAAGGTCCGGGTTTCGGACGAGGTGTTGCCTGAAAGCGTGCCGCCATGGATATTTGCCACCAGAATGGTAGTCCGTGGTGATTTCTTTTGGCGTTCGTTGCACTTTGGTTTCAATATCCTCCTGTGAATAAAGATTAGAATGAAATACGAACCGAAAAACTTTTTTTTTTTTTGGCGACAGCTAGAGTTGAAGCCAAACCCAACCCCACCTGAATATGATGTACCTACTCCTGTAGGTAGAGCTTCACCTTATAATGAGGATGATTACCGGGCTGGTTCTTTTCAACAAACAACTTCTAATATATGTAATACGTATAGTTAGGTACCTCCCCTAAAAGGAGTTATTACTTGGCTTCAGGTTTCCGTGAGGTGGAGGTACTTCTCCAGTAGGGCTACTTATATGCGCCGTAGCTATTTTAACACCCAGCCAAACAAACATGTTCCGGCACACAAATGTTTGTCCTGAGTGGGAATCGAACCCACGAGCGTTGGTGTTAAAGTACCGTTGTTAACCATTCCACCACCGGGCTCATAATCAGTCGTCACTCGATCGATTATACTTCTTATTACATACAACATAAGAACTACCTTGTTATTACAGCCAAATAGCAACTCCTTTTAGGGTTGTTATGATATGGTTTTCTGCAAGGTAGAGCCACTTCCCCAGACGGGCTACCTCTCTTACAGCCTCCATCCTCCCTTAAAATGAATCAGTCCAAGACAAACAGACATGACCGCGCACATGAATGTTTGTTTAGGGATTCGAACCCACGAAGCTTGATGTTCAAGTAGTCATTGCTAACCATCCGACAACAGGGTCCGTCAATCGATCGTAGCTTCTCATCAATCGATCCCCTGGCACATTTACCACATATTAATAGTATACCTATATAGACGTAAAAAAATAATTTAAATATTCTTAGCAGAGCTTGCAATATGCATTCACTGTTGCAATTAGGTTATATATGTGTATATAGGTATCGTTTGGTGGAAACAATTAATATGATGTACGTTCAACACTCGACGGGTGTGGTCATTGAGCCCTCTTCGGAGTCGCAACCCCTTTAGTATCATATTAGCACCCCTTTAGTACCCGCCCTCAGCATTTAGCGTTTACGTATTGCCATCCAACCTATTATATAACGGGTTGTATTCTGAGAAGCTGTTCGACATTATGCCAACAGGCTCGTTTTACAATCGCACAGTTCGCCGACGACTGGGAGTTCATCCTCGTACACTAGAACCGGAATGATCGCGTACTGTGCGGTTCATGAGAAGTTTTCTACCGAGAGAGAATTAAGTTGTGGAATGAGGGAGCTCATTCCACAACTTAATTCTCGCTCGGTAGTGCCGAGGATTTCCCAACAGCTTTTTTTCAAATTGGTCGTGTTTTATAAGATGATATCAGGAGCCCCAGGAACCTGCTAGCGTGCATGAAAAGAGCTATGAAAGTTAGAGAATCGGCTCTTTGCCTACCACGCAAGGGACCTGGCGTGAAGATATACATACATACAACCCTATACAAAGGATATAAAAATTGTGTTGGACCTCGTGTTGTCGGTGGTCGAGGTGTGCGAAAGGCAGGCGCGGCCAGAGGTCGTCGAGCGGCGTGGCCCGCCGGTCGAGGGCGAGCCTGCCGCCGCGCGTCACACGCCGCCTCGCGAACCCGATACAACGATTCTCCTCACGAAGAGACGTCAGCGTGAACCTGAAATAATAAATGGTATTATTATATAACTTTATTGCATTATTTACATTTGTCACTTACAGTTACAGTAAACTCCCGTTTATCCGAAATTATCGAGACGGAGCGGCCGGTTCGTGAAACGATAAATTATTTTAAAATAAAAAAAAGCCTTCAAACAACACTCACTAAAAAGCGAAAAATATACTGAATATATGCATATTGTCCATTGATATTATGCGGCTGGCACAGATTCCAAAAATCGTAAGTAATTGTGACCAATTATTTTTCGTAGTATTTTTTAAGGCGGTTTTCTTTTTTATTCAAAAATTATTAAAAGGTGTAAATAAATAAAAAACAGACATTGAAAGTCCTCATCAAAAACTTCTGCTGAAGGGAACCACAAACCGAAACATTATATGTGTATATATTTTTGTTTTTGTTAATTTTCTCAAAAAGCGTTAAATGAATTTCGATAAAATTTATATCGGACCACCACTGAAATATGATCTACCAAACAAAAAAAAAGAATCATCATAATTAATTCATAATTGACAGAATGATCGCGTAACAAACATACAAAAAAAATGCAGTCAAATTGAGAACCTCCTTGTTTTTTGAAGTCGGTTAAAAATTTCGATTAAACAGAAGTCACGCGTGAAACACCCCGAATTGCGACAAAACCGCGAAATGTGATCGTAAAACGTGCGTACGTAGAATGATATTGACATGGTTGTGACAAGCCTGTATGTTTTTGACTGAAAAATTGTGTTGACGTGTTAAAAAGGCGGCAAAGTATGATTGTGGTTGAAAGCTCAAAGTTTTTAAATGCTGAATAACAGAGCACGTTTATTTTGGGTTCTTACCGAAAAAATGCATTTTATTTGACTGCGGCATTCGAAAAAATTTGTTGGGATAAACGGAAGTTTACTGTATAGGAATTACATGATTTACAAAGGCGGGTTTATTCCTTCGAGGAATCTCTTCCAGCCAACCATTGCTTTGTAGTTCCTGAATGGAGCAATGAACGGCGGTGAGAATAAATAATCAAAGAGAGAAAATATGACATTTAATACACAAAAAAACACGTGTGCGTCTCGGGACGCCCGAAAGAAGTGATAACTTAAACTAATCTACACATAATTAAAGCTGCCGCATGCGTGAGAGAAAGGGAAGCCAGACAGACTGGCAACGTAACGCGTTACGTAACGAAGCTGTTTACCCTCCCATAAGAAGTTATCACTTCAACAAGCTCCCAGAACGGCTGGATCTATTTTAATGTACTTTTCAAGCAACCTACAGATTAGACCTGTGGGTGTTCCTGTGAACTTTGATAGCGATCGGATCCACCCGTGTTAAGCCGGGGCGGGTTCTTAGTAGTAAATAATTACTGTATATGTATATATTTCTTCTTCTTCTTAGCATGATCCCATTTCCTTTTCTGTCAGGATTGGCGAGGTCTGCAACCTAAACCTAGATTTGGCGAAGATAGTGATTTTTACATGGAGCGACTGCCGTCAGACCTGCACACACGAAGGGAAAACCAGACCTTTTTTTATACTACGTCGGGAAACATACAAGCATACGGCCCACCTGATGTAAAGTGGGTACCGTAGCCTATTAAAGCTTGCGATATATTAATTATCACTCGCGCGATGCCTTCTCTGCTGCTTACACAGCAACTCCTTGGGAGCTCACTGGTGACCTCACTCACACACAGGAACACAACAGCTCTCTAGGGAGTTGTTATTTGGCTGCGGTTTTCTGTGAGGTGGAGGTACTTACCCAGACAGGCTGCATTTACAGACCTTTCTTATGTTAGGTTACACATCTTTCGAAGTTTAATTTCTTGACAGACAGATAGATATTCTAATTCAGAAATACATGCCAGGATTCGAACAGGAGACCAGCCGGTTCTTTATCCACCGGGCTATCACTGCTGCCAGCACTTCCGGTCGCTTATAACATATCTATATATAACTTGACGTCAAGTCCTATGTCTTTGTAATAACCTTCCAAGTTACAAATAACGATCGGTTAACCACGACTCACCTATGCCGTGGATCAATCTCGTGCTCGAAGAGCCCATCTTTGCCAGGGTTATCAGGGTCGACAGGATCGCCGTACAGAGTGCTAGTAGGCTGTGGACAAGAAAACAATTTTAGAGAATGTTTCGATATTATTAAGTTCAGGTTAAAAATTAAACAATATGTACACACAGCTACTCCTAAAGCTAGCCCGTTTGACCTTTGTACGGTCCTTATGAGGCACGCAATAAGAGTTATAAAGGTGTGGCAAGTGTTCAACATTATTGCTGTGTGTACACATTATAATTAACCATATCAACCAATCTATCTATCTATAACTTCACGCCAAATCCCTTGCGGGGTAGGCAGAGTGAACCGAGCGCCACGTGACTCGATCCTTACATATCACTCGCTTCTTTAACATTCATTGCTCTCGCACGCTCGCCGGTTTCTAGGGCTCCTGACATCACCTTCTGATAGAACACGACCAATTTGGTCATGGTAAGTAAGTCTTGGCCTTCCCAGGCTCCTACATCCTTCCACTTTTGCATTGTATATCTGCTTCGTCATTTTTTCATCTTGCATTCTTTCTACATGTCCAAACCAACGGAGCATGCCTCTTCTTATTTTAACACCGACGCTCTCTTTCAGACCAACTCTGTTTCTAACATCATCATTGCGAATACGGCCTACAAGCCTTATGCCACAAATTTTGCGCAGCGCTCGCATTTGGAGCGCGTTTATTCTACTTTGATGCTCTTTCTGCCATACCCAGCTCTCGCTTCCATAAGTAAGCGTTGGGACCAACACTGCATTGTGTATAGCGCGTTGTGCCTTCTGGCTCAGGTTTTTACTGCCAAGAAGTTTTCCCAACGCTCCATTCACACTATTCCCAGCACTCACTCGCCTTTCCACATCTGCGGTGTACCTTCCATCCCTGCTGAAAGCGCATCAAAGATATACAAACTCATCCACTTGTTCCAACACTTCATCATCAATCGTAATCCTTACATTAGTTCTGGATTCTTCTCTTTCAATATTTAATATTTATTTATTATTAAACTCAATACGAGAAAAGATTTTTAATAAGAAATGTGATTCCTGCCTAACGGAACATAAGTGATTAAAATTTTGTGCAATCATTAATAAGCTAGCTAAGCTCTCGCCATACCCACCGACTGCGCAAGACAGCACCAAGCGCTCACACAAAAAAAAAAAAGAGTGAAAATTGTGCTGCAAGTGTCTAATATAACTTGTCGTTGTGTGTACAGTTGGTTCATCTAACTTTATATGATCAGGCTTAGTATAATATTCGATTTTCCAGCGGTTTTAAATATAGCTATGTTTTTTTTTTCAATTTTGGGGTAGTGGGTATCAATGTTGCTTTAACATGGGTTCGATTGCCATACAGGACAAACATTTGTGTGTATGAACATATCTTCGTGTGGATATTTATAAGAGAGGTAGGGCGCATCAATGCAGCCCGATTGTGGAAGTACTTCCGCCTCACCGAAAACCACAGCCATACAACTCACTGGAGGGTTGATGTGTTCACCTTTCTGTGGATGGCACGGTAAACTACAAAATAAATAAATAAACTATACGCGGTTGAGCAGTTTTGCAAAGTATGTAAAGAGGGTGATATAAAAAGCAATCAATTACCATTTCGTAATAGCATCCAGGCTTCCGTCTGAAGGCGAAAGGTCCGTCGTCCGGAGGCGAAGCAACCTCCGCTCGACTCCCACTTTCTTCCTCTGAAGACGTGTATACACCTGAATCTGAAACATTTCACATATAATACTATCGTCAGAATTGGAGAACTTGGCCGTTCACTGCCGTTGACGTTTCGCGGACTAAGCCATAAATAGGGTAATTATGTAATGGTACGCTCCTTTAATCGACTTGACAAATTTATTGTAAACCGAAGTTGATTAATATATTTCGATTGGCGCTTTGAAAATAAGATTTTTCAATATCAGTATATCCTAGCGTCTGTTTAGTTGTGGAAGAAATAAAATAAATTATTATTATTATTATGTTTCGAGCAATACAAATTTCATGAAGTTTCACGACTTCTTTTAAGTAGGTTTCGTAAATTTTGAAGATCAGCAGGGTCTAAGCCTATAACTGTCACTGAGGAACCAGCTCCATGACAAAAAAACCACCTGCTTTCGAACGTACAAACCTGCAACACATACTCGTACAAAATGTATGAAACGGGTGTTTCTTTTTCATCATAATGTTCGACTTGATCCAATAGTAAAACATGTCCTCTAAAGGCTTTCTTGAGATCGATTGGGTTAAATTCATTCTATTATACTGATCCATCTTAAGAAAGTCTAATACAGGTAATGGAAAGGAAAGGTAGATATTATTAGGAGCATAGAACACAACTAAATTTCCTATTTAAATAATCCAGCTCTTGGGAGGTCTACTTCAGTAGCAAGCGAGCTCGTGTATTGCAGGCGATATGTTTATTTTCTACCCGACTTAATATATCAAATACGTAAATAATTCCATGAATAAATAAATCCTACTAATATTATAAATGTGAATGTCCGTTTGTTTGTTACGCTTTCACGGGAAAACTACTGAACCGATCATCATGAAACTTTATACGCATATTCTTGGAGATATTAGAAGTAAAATAGGATACATTTTATTAAAAAAAATATTTTTTTTATCAATGCGAACGAAGCCGCGGGTAAAAGCTAGTATACAATAATGATAAAATAGTTATATTAATTAAAACATTTCTTATGTTGATACCTTACTGTTTTTTCCAATGTTATTTAAATTATGTATTTAAAATTTATACATACTTTTTTGCCATAGTCTAATGATATGAAATATATATACAGTACAAAATAAAATATATACACGCGAAGGACATATAGTGCGAATATGGAGTATATTTTTCCCAAATAAATGCCTGTAATTTCTGATTGCAAGTAAATAAAAAAAAAACACCTCCCGACGAATTTAATACTTGATAGATAGGAAACGTTAATGTTGAAAACTGTGCCTATGAAATTTTATTAAGTCATTGAAAATTAAGAACATGAGAGAAAAATAATTGAAAAATATCATAGTTAATTCTCATTAAGTTTTTTTTTTTCAATAAGTGTTCAAAATAGTTAAGAAATACTAGTAATATACTAAACATTAAGAATTAATTTCATACCCATAATACTCTCGCACTACACGCGCGCAGACTTGACTTTTTTACAAACACATTTTGATGAAGAAAAAAAAATGGTATTAAAATCTCGTGCTCATATTTTCGTTTGTAGTTACATATTCTTTTATCAAAATCTTTAAAATAAAAAAAAATCTTGGTATAAAAATTTTTGCCAATAAAAAATTGTTTTAGATTCGACCAACCATTATCGAAAATATGAGAAAAACACAAATTTACACGGTTCTTACATTTTTTTACTGTTCCGATTTCTTTTTTATAACCTTTAATGTTATCGCCAAAAGTTACTAAAGAAAAAAGAATAGGAAGTCGGTTGACACACAGAGGATAAAGCAGTATTGTACTTTTTTGACTTATATGTGTATACAGAACAAATTATCCCCAGCCTAAACACAAGTTCGATCAGGTTCTTGAACTTTGGAAGTCTAAAGTCGATTAAACATCACATATATATACTTACAGACTACCAACCCAGCGCTATTTTATATTAAAAAAACTAACACATTGTAGTGTAATTTCATACAAAATTTAAGCTCAAAATAAAAATATCAGGTCTACTCGGCAAAGAGTATCCGTAGCGATGAAAATGGGGAACTTATCAAGTATCGAATTCACCGGGTAAGTACTAAGAAATTTTGATCAAAAGGTTCTTCCAAATTAGACTGTAATATTTTTAAGCATGTTATATGAAAAGAAACAATATTTACTATAAAACCACATCGACAAAAAATAACTATTCTGCAACAACTACTCATATCTTACTGACTAAATATTTTGAGACTAGCTATGTAAAGGTACGTGACAAGGTGTCGCGTCAAGTCATATTTATTTTAAGTTAGCTAAAAGTATCTATAGTAAAAATGTTCGTTTTCATGAGACGAAACTTGCTGCTAAAAGGACAATGAACATTTTTGCATGAACTCTTAAGTAAAGGTGTAAATAGCATAAAAGGTGAATACCTAAATGTAACAAAATACATAGGGCAGGCAGTTCAAACAAGATATACTCGTAATTTTAAATGGATGGTGCATTTCATAAAATGACCCTTACTTTAGGCGTATTGAATAACATGCTATGTTTTTTTTTTAATTATTTCCATCTTTTTGCTTTTATATCATCTATTGTTTTTTTTACAATAGAATTTGAATTTGAAACGTTGTATGTAATACATGTAATAAGGGATTATATGTACAACGTTTCAAAAAGTTATTCAAATGAATCATAATGAATATTACATATTTAAGTATGTACGGATACATACATATTTGTAATGATCTCTTGTTCGACGGTAAAGGAGAATATAGTAAGAAACCCTCTGCATATTGAAAAAAATCTATTTCGAAGAACGTGTGGCTTAACTTAAGCAAGGGCTGATTTTACCTGTGGGTTGTGGATGTCTGACGGCAGTCGCTCTATGTAAAAATTAGTATCTTCGCCAAATGAGAGTCGGATAGTGGACGCCGCCAATCCAAATGGATTTGGTAACGGGATAAGAAATAACCATGGAAGTTAGTCAATGACTGTTAAATTAACATTTTGATAATTGAATTAATATGTAAAGACAACCCACACTAAAAGGTTTATTACGTACGATAGACACACTTCGAAAGAAATTTAATGCATACTTACGAGCTGCCATTTATTTTCCCTTGTTAATAATAATGTATTTATCTCAATCCGAACTGCCTGCCGTGGATTTCAATTTAGCTGTGATATAATATAAATGAAGGAATACTACATAGTTCTCATCACTGATAATGTAAACGTTGGCCCAAAATGACTCGTGGTCCTTTTATGATCTATTATGGAAGAACCTTCCATAGGGTCCCTATATAACGGCACTCACCTCGCAGCCCCTGCGCGGAGCCGACAGCCGGGTGCCTGTGTTTCCGTTTCTTGTACGGTCGCTTCTCTCGCTGGAATGCAATCACACCCATAATACTCTCGCACTACACCGTACAGACTTGGCAATTTTTTACAATCACGTTTTTTTTGTTGCCAAGAAAATTTACGTTTGACAATGTCTGTGTAATACTTTCCTCGTATTATAAGACTTTTAAGGCTTCGTATTAAAAAAGGTAAAATTAAAGTGCGCAAATTTTCTTATAGATAATTGTAGGTTTAAAAAAATCTTTCAAAAATCTTATTAAATATTGTACCTTTAATTAATAAGATTTTTAAAAGAACAATCCCTGGTGACACTAGACATTTTTATAAAAAAAAATCTAGACCATAATATCAGATTTTGGTTACGTTGGTAGTTTTACTGACCAGTGCCGAATGATTGCCAAAGGACGTAATCGATTTCGTTTTATTTTGCATAAAGAAATTTATTTACACCAAATAAACATAGTGAGGGCAGTTCTTCTACTAATATCTGTAGACGGTCAAACCAACACGGAGTGGCGAATACACTACTAATTTCATAATAATAGAAACTCGACCTTATTACGTTCAGCATACGACTGAATTTTGTGGATAGAAAGCAAATCACATGAATCGTGGCATGCTTCATTTGGTTTAAAAAATAAAATAAAATCTTCATTTGCCATTGGGCCCTCACGTGCAGTATAATCTTATTCATTATTAATTTTAGGGTTCCGTACTTTAAAAGGAAAAACGGAACCCTTATAGTATCACTTTGTTGTCCGACTGTCTGTCAAGACCCTTTTCTCAGGAACGGGTGAAGCTATCAAGCTGAAATTAATATCAAATACTCAGGTCTGTAATCTCTTCGAGCAATGATAAAATCAAACTTCTAAGTCAACGCAATCAAAAGATGCGGCTGTTTATGTCTCGTTTATGCGCATATTTTGACACTCGCAAGGGAATCAAAACCTATAGGGTACTTCCCGTTGACTTAAAATCATGAAATTCAGTAAGAAGCAATGTTATGTAGCACAAGTAAAGGGAAAAATCCGAAAATCGTAAATTTGTAGTTTAAACTCAAAAAAAAAACTTTTTAGGGATAATAATTTGCGAAAATATTTTGTTACGGAACCCTCCGAGTCAGACTCGTACTTGACGGCGGGGTTTTTTATTCTGGTAGCATTTCGGAACTACACATTGGCGAAGGAGAAATGTCAAAAGACACTTGCCAATATAGGTTTTTTCAAATCATCAATAATATATAACAATAAATTCAGTTAGTACATTGGTACAAAAATAATAATGTCAAGTAGTAGAATTGAAGACTTTGAAGAAAATGTTGACTGTGCTGAATCATTTGCAGACATCTGCGTCAGTTGTATTAGTTTTTAATTAATTTCAGCCGTATGATAAACACAATAAGATTCGAGTTTACACTGTCAAAAGCTATTTATTAATAGCAATGAACGCTACAACACCATTGGTAAAAAAAAAATAAGTGATCAAACTAACGAACCTACGAACAAGTCACATTCGAGATATTTCCAAATAAGTTTTTATATTTATATCCGGCATCAGTCAGTAAACAAGTACCTCTAACAATACCCGCGACGTGAAGTACTTCTGCCTCGATATAGGTAAACGCAAAACATAAGATGCACCCCCAAAGTTCGTTCATGATTACCCAGAGTTGGCACTTCATCTTTTACCACACCTTGTCTACTCAAAGACGCATATAAAAATGGCAGACTGGAAAAAATTCGTAGAATTGCGTATTTATTATTAAATTACAAGACTATCTTGCCGAGCTCGGTGACGCAGTCTTGGATGACGCGACTTTGACACCGACGCCCGTGGGTTCGATTCCCACACAGGACTTTTTTTTGTCTTGGTCTGGATGTTTTAAGAGGTAGGGCGCATCAAAGCAGCCCGTCTGGGGAAGTATCTCCACCTCACAGAAACCCGCAGTCAAAAAACTTGCTACAAGGTTGTTTTGTTCCTGCATGTGCGTGTGAGGTTACCAGTAAGCACCTAAGGACTTGCTGTGTTAGCAGCAAAGGAGGCATCGCGCGAGTGATACTTAATATATTACAAGCATTTATAGGATATGGTAAGTGCTTTACATCAGGAGGGCCTTATGCTTGTATGTGTGTCGATTATATATAAAAAAAACAAGCAAATTAAATGCTACTACTAAAGTACAGTTGAGGAGTACTAATAGGGGGTAAGTTGCTCAATATCATCTTTAGAATCAAAGCCTACCTCACCTGCAGATGGTGCATCCCGCTAAATATCAAACGAACTCTGGCAAAAGTTAGTTTGCCATTATTTTGCAAACAGACCAAATAAGCCGCGGCTCAAACTCAAAGGAGAGGTAACCCTAGACATGGACGAACTTCAGAGCCGCATTGAAGTAACTGTACAATGGTCGCTTGTTAAGCAGTAGACATACTAACCTGTCTTGGCTGATCGACGGGTGTGGGGGGAGCTCGAGGAGGGTAAAGCGGTGCGTCGTAGTGTCGGTAGCTTGGGGCGAGCCGGGAGGCCGGCACAGGCTGGTACTGTGGTCTGGGGACAAAATAAATAAACATATAACCACCTTAAACCACAGTGCTTGAACAGAACATCAGATTAACCTCCAGTAGTGTGGGTCCGCAAATAACTGTTCAAGAAAGCCGTCACAAATTTTCTAATTACAGTGCTCGGACAGGACATTGCAGTGGGCAGAACATCATCAGATCTCCCCATCCAGTAATGGATCTGTAAGTCACTGTTCAATGCAGCCACCAGAAGTGTTGCAATTACAGTGCTCGAACAGAACATCTCAGTGCACAGAACATCAGTTCTCCATCCAGTAGTGGATCTGTAAATCACTGTTCAACGCAGCCAACCGAATTGTTGCAATTACAATGCTCGAACAGACATTCGCAGTGGACAGAACATCAGTTCTCCATTCGGTAATGGGTTACAAGTCACTGTTCAATGCAGCCACCATAAATGTTGCATTTACAGTGCTCGAACAGAACATCAGTTCTCCATCTAGTAATAGGTCTGTAAGTCACTGTTCAATGCAGGCGTCAGAAATGTTGCAATTACAGTGCTCGAACACAACATCGCAGTGGATAGAACAACACATCTCCATCCAGTAATGGATCTGTAAGTCACTGTTCAATCCAGGCGTCAGAAATTTTGTAATTACAGTGCTCGAACACAACATCGCGGTGGATAGAACAACACATCTCCATCCAGTAATGGATCTGCAAGTCGCTGTTCAATGCAGCTACCAGAAAAAACCTGCAAGTAAAATCTGCAAGTGTACCAGTTACACTACTTGATAAAACGTCAGGTCTTTCTATGCCATCCACCTTCATCCACATTTTCATCTTAGAAACCAGATGGCTGTCTACGTTCAATAATGGTACGCACCTGGGTGGTGGATCAGGTAGCAGCTGATTGGCGAAGTCTCCAGCAGCATATCTCTTTTCAGCGAGCGACCCGGTAAGAGCCACGAGCTCCCGCTTGGCTACTTCTCTCCTGGCGACTAGCTCTAATAGTGATAATGCCCTCGCGAGGTCTCGACGTAGCTTCAGCATCTTTTCGTATGAGCTCTCATCGTTTTTCCTGAAAATAAATGTAAATTATAAATTTATTCATACCATCACAATCTTAGATTCACAGTGAGTAGACGATTTTTTCAATATACAGGGAAGAGAACATATTGTATTTGGGACGTCTGAACAAGTATTTTAGGAATACTAAGGTGACACAACCTTCCCGGATTGTATACAATAATATCTATCTATTTATCTATAACTTCACGCCAAATCCCTTGTGGGGTAAACAGAGACAACCGAGCGCCACATGACTCGATCCTTACAAACCTCACTCGCTTCTTTAACATTCTTTGCTCTTCTTATGCACGCTCGCCGGTTTTAAAGCTCCTGACATCTTCTGATAAAACACGATCAATTTGGTCATGGTAGGTAAGTCTTAACCTTCCTCAGCTCCTACATCCTTCTACTTTCGAGTTGAATACAATAATAGTCTTTAAAGTGGTGTAACCTAGTACTACTATATATGTATGTATATCTTCACGCCAGGTCCCTTGCGGGGTAGGCAGAGAGAACCGAGCGCCATAAGATGTAATATATATAATAAATACTAATTATGCAAATTATCAAAGGCGTATTAACCTGTTTATTACCGGGCGGTCGTCTACGACCGCGAAATGTATGGGAAAACGTATATAGCGGGTTCTGATAGGTTAATATAAATTGGTAAAAGCATTTGTAGTTTTTTTTTTATTTAAGCTGAGCATAGTGGCTCCTCTTCGCCTGATGGTAAGCGAATAAAAGCGCCCATATCAACCGTAAACTCGCATTGAAAATCATTGTATTGACTATGAGAAGGTAACTGAGAAAAATCTTTTCTATTTCGTCGTAGGTGAGTTTTTAAAGCCATTATAATTTTAATCACGGAGTGTATATTTATCGTCAGCTGTTCTTTAAAAAGTCGCCATTACAGGGATATCTTTTTTTTTAAACTAAAACCGTGACGTAACTAAACATGACGACTTTACATAAAAATACGCTATAAAACAGCAATACGGTTTCCCTGCAATTTCACATTTAACCACGAAGGAGTTTATTAATAGACCCGGAAGGATCTTAGAATAGCTTTGTTGTTACATACCAAGAAACACCATTGACCACATACCGTGTATATTCAAGAGCCGAGTGCCGCCTATAAAGCGCTACGTGAATAACAAAGACCTAACTCGCCTGACAAATGAAAACCAAGCAAATTTTCGTTGTACAGCGGTCTAAACAAACATGGCCAGTGTCTCTGTTTGATCAGGTCCCAGTTCGTCAATTGACTTCGAACCATGTGCCAGGTTGACTGTGTCCACAAAGATGGTGATGACCTTCGTACACATGTACAAACCGTTTTGGTTCAGAATGGCCAAATTCCAAAATGTCCAGTGGGTGCTAATCGTCCAAATCCCATGCCAGCTTTTATCATCATCATTACAGCCAAAGGACGTCGACTGTTGCTCCTCCTTAGATATCCATAACGATTAGTCCTGCGCTGCTTGCGTCCATCTTTTCCCAATCTTACCAGATTGTCGACTCATCGTGGGAGACTGCATTTTCCGGTTTGCGATCAGCATTCGAGATCTTCTGCCTCCAATCATGACAAGATCGTCGGTCCATCGTGGGGGTTTTCATTTTACTTTGGGTTTCCCAGTTTGTAATCACCATTCGAGAACCTTTCGGACATCGGTTCTTGTGAGCTATGTGGCCTGCCCATGCCGTTTCAGTTGCTACTTCTACCGCGGATATATTCAGAAACGGTGCTAAAGGAAACGTGGACGTCGGCGACACCAGCCTTGAACTGAATTTATGGACAAATAATAATTACAGTGACGAGCTCGGTGACGCAGTGGTGAAACGCGCTGTTACGCTACTTTGACACCAACGCTCGTGGGTTTGATTCCTACACAGAACAAGCATTTCTGTGCATGAACATGTTTGTTTGTATTGGTCTGGGTGTTTTAAGAAAGGTAGAGCGCATCAAAGCAACCCGGCTGGGGTAGTACCTCCGCCTCACAGAAAACCGCATCCAAAATAACATCTCCCTAGAGGGTTGTTGTGTTCCTGCGTGTGAGTGAGATCTCCAGTAAGCTCGCGCGAGTAATAATGTATTGCAAGCGTTTATAGGCTCCGGTTACCACTTTACATCAGGTGTGCCGCCCGGCGTTGTATATAACAATGACATTGATTTTATTTCACAACACCTATAGCTAATAAAATAATGATATAAATTACCAACACCTTTTCTTCGAGGGCCCCACAAGCGCGAGGCCGTCAGCGGACGCCGACATCGCCGACACATAGCGGCGCCCATGAACGTACTCATCCAGAATCCATCACTTGGAGAAACTCAGATAATGGTTCTCCCCATCGCACACTATATCAGTTTGATTATGTTCCCCTACCTGTTCTTTCTTGTCTGCATTTTCTCCGTTCGCCGCCTGAACGCCAAGTAGGGGTTGTTGGACGACTGGCCCGGCCGACTCTCAGTCTTCACCGACAGGATTAGAGGGTGTTGCTGAAATTTCAACACCACTCTCATTAGAACGCATCTAACATACAAACAGAATTATAATTGGCAACCATATACGTTGTATGTGTGTATTATCTTCACGCCAGGTCTCTTGCAGGGTAAGCAAGAGACAACCGAGCGCCATAAGACACGGTCCTTACACACCTCAATCGCTTCTTTAACATTCATTGCTCTTCTCGCTCGCCGGTTTCTAAGGCTCCTGACATCACCTTCAGATAAAACATGACCAATTTGGTAATGTTGTCTTGGTCTTCCTCGGCTCCTACATCCTTCAATATTCGCATTGTATATCTGTTCCATCATTCTTTCATCCTGCATTCTTTCTGCATATCCGAACCAACGGAGAATGCTTCTCTTAACACCGACATATATGTTAATGGCTAGATATTAATTTCTATCAAGAAAGTAATATTAAAGAATACAAGTACCACAATCCAGCTTTTGCTGTATTTTACTGAATGAATGACAACTACCCTTCGTTTCAACATCAGATCAGTACCACAACGGTACCGAAACAGCTATAGAGGAGATGTATCGTTCGTTCATTATAAGTATAACAATGGAGCTAGTAATTTAATCGCCATTTTAATAACGTCTGGGGAAGTGCCTCCGCCGCACAGAAAACCGCTGCCAAGTAACAACTCCCCAGAGAATTGTGGAGTTCCTGCGTCTGAGTGAGGACAAGTAAGCTCCTAAAGGAGTTGCTGTGCCAGCAGCAGAGCAGGCATCACGCGAGTGACAATGCAAGCGTTCATTGGCTACGGTATCCGCTTTACATCAGGTGGGCCGTATGATTGTATTCCTCCCGACGATGTATAAATAAAGAATTTAGTGGTGTTTTTCGTAAACATCAGAGTCTTTTCAATTGCAATAAGGTCGTGCCGGTGAGGTTTATTTTCAAAGACACGACTTACTACTACACCTGGCTCGTCAATTATATAACAATAGAATTTTTTTTTTATTTAATTTGTCGGCCATTTTGACCATGTTCCTTAAGAGATAGGAACGGTGTTCCTGAACGTTCCTATTCTACTTTTTTATGCTGAATCCGAATCTGAAGTCAAAATTCGAATATTCGAAAAAAACACACACACACTGACAAACATATTTCATATAGGAACGGTGTTCCTGAACATAAGAGCACCAAATTAATGTCGAGCACTCGTTTTAGTAATTCGCTTGGACATGCTTTGCGGTGTCTTGTCTACTTTAAATTCGTGTGTACATAAATCATCTATTGTCTAAACCCTATAACAAAAGTGACGGTACTTCCTATGAAGTACGCCGTGATTATCCTCGGTTTCGACCTCGGGTCGACTACCCTGCGTCTCTAAGCAAAGTATGGCGTCACCAGTCTGAGAGTACAGGCCCCTTTTATATCTATCTATCTACAACTTCACGCCAAATCCCTTGCGGGGTAGGCAGAGAGAACCGAGCGCCACGTGACTCGTTCCTCACATATCTCATTCGCTTCTTTAAACATTCATTGTTCTTCTCATGCATACTCGCCGGTTTCTAGGGGTCTTTACATCACCTTCTGATGGAACACGACCAATTTGGTCATGGTAGGTAAGTCTTGGCCTTCCTCGGCTCCTACATCCTTCCACTTTTGCATTGTATATCTGCTTCGTCAGTCTTTCATCCTGGCCCCTTTTACCTTATTAATCATATATTGACTGTCTTCCCCTGTATTTCAAGGGTGCCCAAGCTACGATATTTAACAGTTTGAGCCAGTAGTCTTCGGCTCTCAGGACGAGGTCAGGAGCCCCTTCCCTTTAACTCAGCGTTAGACCACCGTCAAAACTTGAGCTCTTTTACTAAATCCGTCATTTACTTCTGCCTTCTTACGCTACTAATGCTCGCCAGAAGTAAATAGGGGATGCTCAGCGTTTCGACTATCTATCTTGTACTTACCGTATGTAACCGTTTGTTAAGCCAATAGTCGTAGACTGCCGTGACGAGGTCGTCGTGCCGCTCCAAGAGCAGCTTGGCCTCACTCAGCGTCACCACCGTCTGTCCAGAGCTCTTCTCAAGTTTGTCCATCATTTGTTCGAACTTTAACTCTGCAAAGCAAACGACGCCATTACAAGAACTATATCAATATAGCATTTAGGCATTTCTGAACTATTTTCAAACTATTTCGGATCGGTGTTTGAATTGGGATCCAATTCAATCAAGGCAGTATGTCTTCTGGTTATCAGCCTAGCGGTAATCATGAATCAGTTGATGGCAGAGCTACGAATACCCTTTCTTACATTCGTGTAAGCGAGAAAGATGTAATGATTGATTTGACACCTTGATATTAACAAAGGCGCTGGACGTGATCAAATACCTCCATTATTTATTAAAGAATACGGAAAAGAACTGTGCACATCATTGAATATTATATATAATAAATCACTCACGTATGGAATCTCTCCCAAACTATGGAAAATAGCGTTTGTCTTGTGAAAGTCTGTTGTATGCCGACGACTTGAAAATATTCAAAACTATTACTTCTTCTAGTGACTGTAATCTTTTTACAGAATGATCTGAACATTATTTCCAACTAGTGAAAACCTCATGTATCTCAACATCAACAAGTATTCGTCTCGACGCAGAATATTTATTCAATACGCAGAATGTTCAATACACAGGATGTTCATTACGCAGGATGTTCATTACGCAGAACGTTCAATACACAGAATGTTCGATACACATAATGTTCAATACACAGAATGTTCAATACGCGGAATGTTCGATACACAGAATGTTCAATATGCAGAATATTCAATACGCAGGATGTTCATTACGCAGAATTTTCAATACGCAGAATGTTCGATTCACAAAAGAATTGCTTTAACAATGAGAATTACAACAAAAACATCATCATCATGCTTCATAAAGTATTGTTTATTATTATTACAAAATAGTACACTATTATTTATTATTATTACAAAATTGTAAAAAATATAAAGTTGATTGATTGCCGGACAAACGACGTGACACGGAATTTCCATATATAAAGATATAAAACGCCGCAAAAAATAATAAACAAATAGATAAATAATGCAGTACAAATTACACAGCGCCATCTAGTCCCAAATTAAGCAAAGAAGCTGTACTTTGGCTTGTATATAAATAGCTGATAAACATACTTAAATACTTTTTTTGTAAATATTTACTTATTATATATAGAAAACACCCAAACCAAAACATAATATGTTTCTCTTGAGCGGGAATCGAATCCACAACCGTCGGTGTCAAAGTGGCTATCGTTAGCAATTCGGCCACCGGGCCCGTCTATAAGAAAATAATATAAGAACGTACTATTTCAAGTGGCCAGTACGTTTAGACGCATTATCATAACCTCTTTGTCATACATATTCGTAGAAAGTAGTAGAATAGCTGTCGTGATAACTCGTATTTTGAACGTTTTGCGTTTCGATCCGCTCAAGTGATGACCGTTTTGGGTAGTTGTACATTTTGCGGATTGAACATTTTGAATTTTCGAATGGTTTAATGATTTCATCATTAATGGTCAGGTCATCGAGAGATCCAATATTGCTAAAGATCTGGGCATTCATTTGAATGACATTACTACAAAAGCTAATCAACTTCTTGGATTCACCATTAGATCCAATAAAGGATTTAAAAACCCTCGTTTCACACTTTATTCTATCTTGGGTCTGGAATGTTAAAAACATTTTAGACTACGGCAGCCCCATATGGTCTCCACACCACATGAACGTTACTACACTTTACTAATGTTATGCTACCGTCGACAGTTAGCACGTGCCACCTTTAATCACGAGGCACGACTGGTAATTAATTAATTTAATCTACACAAGCTCGTAGCGCGTAGAAAATATTTCGACTTTATTTATTTTTATAAAATAAATAATTCTATAACACGTCCCTGCTTACTTTCTCAAATAACATTTAATATTAAGTATAGCGCACGTAGGTCTAATGAAATTGGAGTTTTTCTTTACAAGTATATAGAAATAATACTTCTTTTTACAACCCCCTAGTTAGGATGGCTCGTCAGTGCAACGAGATAGTGTAAATAACTTGGGGTTCGATATCATCAAATTCCTCAACTCACTTCATATATTAGAACATTAAAAGATATCCTGTATAAGAAACCGATAGTCTAAACACGACTGATTTATATTATTTCATTTAGTTTACATAGCCTAAGTGTTCAAATGTTCTATGTCATGCTTTGGACTGCAATCTAGCTCATAAGTCTTATCACTACTTCAAATAATTATAATCTGTAGTTGCGGACTAGCTGCAAGTGCCTGGATATTTTAACGTTATTTTTCATAACATTATGAACGCTGGTTTTAGTGATGCAGAAAAGAGCATTCATGTAATTTTACAAGAAATGTCAAATGTGGTTTATGAACTAGGTTCAAAGCTAGTCTAGCCACTCCTACCCTTACCGGAAGGGTGCTCGTTAACTGGCTACGCCGATGACGGCCTATTGTTAATAAAAGCTAATTCCAGATCAAGTATAGAAAAACTAGCCAGTACTTGCCTTGGCTTGATTTCAGATTGAGGCTATCGCAACCGTCTCGATTTCGCACCCCACAAAATATATCAGCTGTTACTTAAGGGAAATTTGTAGGTTCCGCCGCGATTGCACTTCAATGGAGTATCAATTGCAAATTAAAACTCGGTTTGTTACTTGGGATTACTGTTAGATAAAGGTTTTAAATTACATTGAATACATGAAGCAGGTTGGAGAAAAAGCCAAAAATAACTTTTATGCGTTAACCTCGACGTGGGGCTTAACGTTCAAAACATTAAAAATTATTTACATAGTCACATATGTATTTAGGATGTATTACGTACGGTTCACCTGCATGGGCGGATAGGGCTACCATAGGTGCTGCGCGCCGTAAGTTGCTGCAAAGTCAGCGTCTCGGTTTAATATTTTTATGTAAATCGTATAGAACTGTGAGCACCGAGGCACTACCAGTGCTGGCAGGCGTGTTACCAGTTGACTTAGAAATTCGGCGTTGAATTTCTAAGCTTCAATGTACTACACTTCTAAAAACATACACCCTGATTTTCTAAAACACCGCATGTTGAGAAAATACTTAGATTGTTCAAACCAATTTATGAGGTATTTGAAACTTTACTGTCAGAATGGCAAGAAAGATGGGAAACTTCTACTATAGGACGCCACTTGTATCCGTTCTTTCAATCAGTCCGAGACAGATTAAGTAAAGAGTGGTTAGAAGTCGATTATCCCGTTGCGCAATTTTTAACTGGACATGGAAACTTTAGAACGAAGCTCTTTTCGTTTAGACTTGTGTCATCGCCTTTATGTGAGTATTCTACGACAAATAATGAATTCGAGCAAACAGCACATCATGTTCTCTAGGAGTGCGATATGTTAAATTCCTTGCATGTTACATTCGCGGTAGTATACTATACTGATTTGTTTGCAACAAGGGAGAATTACCAGGCGCTTAGGCGGTCCTGCAATCTTTATTATTGGAATCGATGTGTTAGGAAATAACTCACAATTTAGGTCCAAATAGCAGTTGCGTGCACTCCATATAGGCAAAAAGACATTGCCTACCCTATCAATTTGATAAATACCATCCAATGTTTCTTAATTCTTAAACATAGTTTTTAACTAATATTTCGTATCAAAAACAAAAAATTAAAAACAGCTCCATCTATCGGTATCGGTGCAAGTTATTAAAATAGATTCATTAGGTCACCCGACCCGCTACATCGATGTGCTACACTAGCGCCGCAATGGGAGCTTAAAGGCAGAGACAAACTATTTCTGTCTAAATTTACATATGTGTGCCGCGTTGGTAATACGAATAGTGTAGTGTGCATTCCTGTAAATACATTGCCCACAATAACACAAATAACGCACAAAGACGCATAGTTTAGACAATGTCTTTTCAACCGAACCATGACGTAAATTACCGAAGTGTCGCGAACATTGCTACGTAACTATTTTCAAAAGTAGTTTGCTCCATATAATTATAGTGAAAGAAACTGTCATTTCTTTTTTTCGTATAAAATTGATGTTAAATTTTATTTTGTTTTTAAACTGGGCCGCAATTGTTTGTTTATTCAAGTTGTTCAGGTGGTGTGTGTGTAGGGAAAATAAAAAATGATGCGTTTTCAAAACTGTTTCGGTGAAAAAAAAACAAGTGATTGAGAAAGGCCGCTGTACACCGGATTTGAACCTAATACAAACTAAAGGCCGCTTCGAATATCTGCAAATTGATATATATACGAGTATAAAATCAATCAATCTATAGATATTTGAGGTGGCTAACCAATCACATACATCATTATTTCCACAAGACTGGGTAACCAAAATCAACATGCTGTATTTTTTGGTAAGTTAATAGCTTCAAAAAAATTCTGCCTACCCTGTCAAAAATCTCTGTGCACGCCACTGCCCAATAGTGTTAGATATCTGATAAACCGTGGTGCACGGCAGTTGAGCTTCACTTGACTAGCCATCTCTTTGAGGTTTTTTAATGCTTTATTTGTCATATTGCAGTCTCTCACTTTGCCAAGAGGGGAAGTCATTTCCAAAACTTCCCACTCTTACAAATTTCTTCTGATTACATTCGTTGTGAGTTCCAAGACAGCTGTAGTTTAACCCCCGGGACAGCAATGAACATCACTGTTCATTGCCTTTTGGTTGTGGTCGCCGCTGTTAATTCTGGCTACACAGGAGACACAGTGGTGGGAATGAGTAGTGGGCCTGTCTCGATAGCCACTCCAGTCAGATTTAGCTTTTAAGTCTGTAGATCTACGGATTATATATATATATAGCGTGGGTCTACCACGCTTCCTAAAGTGGTCTATATCGACCTCATGGAATCGATTGCAACAAGTAAGGGGTCAATCAGATTTAAATATTAGTTAGGCAGGGCGTCTAAAGAGAGCAGAAATATATAGACAAGGGGTACTCGGATTTTTTAAATCAGATCGGGTAACACTGCTACCGCACCTCTCGAAAGGCGCCATCAAAATTTGACTTTATCGCGCCTGTTACCACCCGGCGCATAAAGCGACCCCGCTCATCTCGCTCTGCCCTAGGATTGGCCGCTGACTGCTCCAATTCTCGTGCCGCAATATATATAATATTGTCAACCGATTTTTAAGTGATAATAGATTTAACTTAATCCTGTAGGTTTTACATATACCTATGTCTTAACTTATTCTGAGGTACCTGTTAGCTCAAGGTGCCTTTGCGTCTTCAGCCATCTTTCGTCCTCTGAGTCGATGTCGTACTCTGGCGCCTCCTGCTCCTCCCATAGCGCTGAAACAAGAGGAAATTGCTAATTTAACATCATGAAAGTAGTAACTAATGAATAAAGGTAGTTTAGATCAAATTGCAAAATTAACTTTCGCAAAATAACGCCTGGATCTATTAACTATGCTATTCTTGTATTAATGTTCTTCTTAGCGTTGTCCCGTGTCCTAAGCCAATTGGATCGGCGGGTCAGCTACCCAAGCCTAAGGATTTGGCGAAGATACTGATTTTTTACATGGAGCGACTGCTGTCAGACCTCCACAACCCAGAGGGAAACCAGACCTTTCTTAGGTTAGATCACACGTCATTCGGAACATAATTTCTTGGACATGGGAGTTTCCTCACGATGTTTTCCTTCACCGCCGAGCAAATGATAATTACAACTATAGTACATAAATCCAAAAACACTAATTCAGTGGTACATGCCAAGATTTGAACCCGGACCCGTCGGTCAATAGGCCGGTTCTTTATCCATTGAGCCTATCACTGCTCCTGTTATTCATTCTTGTATTCATGTACTGTACTAACAACAAATATCGAGAACTCGATGGCATCGTTGTGTGTGTCATTCTCACCGAATACGTAAGTTAAGAAACGTCGACCGCAACCTGTCTAAGGATGGCTTTAACTATCTCGAGCTTCTTCGTGCTTCGGTGGGAACGTTAGGCTTTTGGTCCCGACTGCTGTAGATAAATGGTTGTCGTTAAGCTAAGTCAGTGGCCCTCGGACGGCGTGTGAACACTGGGCCTCCGCCAATCCTCATTTGAGCAGTGTGGTGGAGTAGGCTCTAAACCCCTTCATTTGAAGGGAGACCCGTATCCCTGCAGTGGGATGAGTAAGGGTTGATGTATCCTAAAAATAAATCGGTTAAATAAAATATTTCATAACTACATTCTTATTAAGTACTTTGGTAACGTCTAATCCTGAGCTATCCAAATAAAAAAGGACATCCAACGTTTAAATCTACGCCCTAGGAAGTCTAAAATCCCGACAAAGTATCCTGTAAATACAGCGCTAATGAGGAAAACCTAGACAGCGTAATAAGTTAACAGAAGCTTTGAAAGGAGTATACGAAATGGCTCAAATATGTTACAAAGATAATTATTGACAAATATCCTATTACTTGAAACGACAAATTCTTGAGTATCTATTGTATACTAAGATGTTTTTATAGTTATATATACGTCGTACACGCTTTAGAATGGCAATACGAAAGTAAGGTAATTGCCGAACTCGCATTAATTCGGGCACGCACTCGCGTCGCGTCTATACGTATTTCGCCACAAAGCATAAATGTGTTGATACATATTCATCTCTTTCTAACGACAGGTACATGCATATCATTTGTCTCTTTGTTAGAGCAGTGTCATAATAAATAATCGTACGTAGATATAGTAGTACTATATATTCTATATTTTTTCAAATATGCCGAAAACGCATGTTAATAATATTATCGTGATTATTACGTTCACATTTTTGAAAGTTTCACTTATGTTCGCGTGTGAACTGCTCACATATTTCTTTTTCTTTATATATTAACTAAGTATTAAGATTGAAAATAATGTGTGGATAAAAAGTTTGATAGACTTATCCACATACATTATAAATATTTTTTATCGTATTACATTCCATTTGATTTTAAAAATTTCTAATAAGATCAAGATTGCTTCCTAAAGTGCCAATAATTGAATGGATTCCGCTACATGCATCCTTTAAACGCATGAAGGAGATAACTTATGGAGAACAATGAGACCGATTTAGTATAGCATCGCTACGGGACGGGAGGAAAAGTAAAACGTGCAGCTTTTATTGACTACTTCACGGATCAACATCGCGGCACTTATCGGCTTATAAAGGGTTCTTCAATCGGCGCGGGTAGTTTTTGGTGACACGTGGCGGCCATTTTGATTTGGTGACATCTGTCAAATATTTTGTTTATTATTCAGTTACTTATGCCAAATCAACATGGCAAGTTACACGATTGAACAGCACATTCAAATGATAAAACTTTATTATCAAAATGAGTGTTTGTTAGTGCAAACGTTGCGGGCATTGCGCCTATTTTAGACGTGGTGGCCCATCAGAGTCGACTCTTCAACGTTTGGTGGCTAAATTTGAGACGATCGGTTCGGTAAACAATGAGCCAGCACCTGCACGTTCAAGGAACCCAAGATCGGCCGAGAACATCGCCGTGATCCGTTAAAGTGTACAGCACAATCCGAGGCAGTTGATTCCTCGCCGTGCACAAGAACTCTAGTCTTTCGCAGACTTAACAGACTTAATAGTTGGCGTATTTTGCGTCGGGACTTAGACCTATACCCGTACAAGATCCAACTGACCCAGGAGCTCAAAGTTCATGACCATAGACAACGCCGTTTGTTCGCTAACTGAGCTTCGAATCGTTTGGAAACGGACCCCAATTTTGCTCGAAAAATCATCTTGGCGATGAGACGCATTTTTGGATGTATGGCTGTGTTAACAAAAGTTACCGTTTGGTGTGGATTTTGGGCTGACGACGTCATTGCTCCGTACTTTTTCGAAAACGACGCTGGTGAGGCCGGTCACCGTCAACGGCGAGCGCTACAGAACGATAATAACCAACTTCTTATAGTCCAAATTGAACCACATGGACCTAGACGACATTTGGTTCCAGCAGGACGGTGCTACGTGCCACACAGCGGACGCCACACTATTGAAATTCTGCATGAGCGATTTGAAGGTAAGGTTATCTCTCGCAGGGGTGACGTGAATTTGCCACCAAGGTCATGCCATTTGACCCCGCAAATAAACCACAATCGACCAATAACCTAAAGGTGAACATAACATAGGCTATCGCTCAAATTCAGCCGAATCTATGCGGAAGTGTCAATGAAAATTGGACCATTAGGATCCATGCCACTGTAAGAAGCCGAGGCGGGCATTTGACCTATTTCATATTCCACACTTAATCGCACATACAGGCCTTTCAAATAAATAAAAAAAAATGTTAATACATCACACACAGCTTGTTTTATTTAATTTCAACATTTACCCGTCCTTATTGAAAAGCCCTTTAGATTAAAACAAGAGTTCCCAACCAGGGGGGCACGCCCCCTTAGAGAGGCGTAGAGAGATATCAAAGGGGGGCGGAATATCTTTTTCTCGACTATTCAAAGCATTTAAAAATAACAAACTGAACGACGATTAGAAAGCTGACAAAGAATCTCATTTGCAATCGCTGGAACACGAATTTCGACGATACTAATTCAGAGTCACCTACGAGTATATGGCACTTGATGAGAAACCCATTTTTGTAAATGTCTCCCATGTACCAGAAGAAGTTCAAGATAAATTTTATGTGATGAAAAAATTAAAAAGGGGGCGTGAAAATATATTTTATAGTCCAGGGAGGCTCAACAAAATCAAGGTTGGGAAACCCTGGGTTAAAATATCTCCCCCATGGGGCTCGAATCGCGGAGTTATTTAGGCGCTAAACGCTACGTTTTTCTGAGCGCGGGGTGCGGTCATGCGCAGTGAAGTGGTTTATTGGTTCGCGTTTAAAAGGCTCTTTCACAGGATCATAACGTACATAATACAATTAAAAACCCACCAAATCGAATCATACATATATGTTAGAGAACTATGTATTTATTATATCCCCAGAGGCTCACAGAAGTTTGACCTCTGATGAGACTCTAAAATCACAGAGTGTCATCTCCATGTTAACAGTTCTAACAAGAAGCCAAGATAGATCCCCAAGGCAATTAGAAAATTGCCTTGGGGATCTATCTTGGCTAGTTACGATAGCATTCGCAGTAATATTTGCAGATAATTATTGACGTGTGGAAGTTTTGTTGATCTAGGGGCCAATACAGACGTGCTACATTTGAACTGCATGAAAGCTGTAAATTTGGAATTTGAACGTTGTTTTTGTGCAGTTGATAAAACTGCATCGAAACTGCCAACTGACTGCGCAATCCGTTTGAAGTCGCCGTGCAGTTGGTCCAGGGAATTAGCACTGCGTTTCTGATATGTAAACTAGCTTGCAGTCTAACTAAATGTGTAATCAGATGACTACAGCGGACTGTGCAGTCGACTGACAGTTTTGATACACAGCTTGTTATAAAGCCTGCAAACTACAAATTTTCAGATAACGTTAAACGCAAACTGTTTGTATCTTCGGCGTAGGGTTGATATCTAAAAAAAGTGGAAACGCGACTGAAAAAAGTCCCACGACCTTCTCCACTGTGGTTCCGTGGCGAAAAAAAAATACCCCATCTTTACCATGTATTGAAATCCTGATAAAGATAATTTAAAAAGTGCAGGCGTTAATATTTTTTTTATATAAAACGTTGGGAAGCATACAATTATACGGCCAACCTAATGGTAAGCGATTACCGTAGCCAATGAACGCTTGTAATAAATTAAGTATCACTCGCGCGATACCACCTCTGTTGCTAACACAACAATTACGCCTTAGGAGTTTACTGGTGAAGTCACTCACACGCAGGAACACAATAATCCTCTAGGGAATTGTCATTTGGACGCGGTTTTCTGTGAGGTGGAGGTGCTTCGCCAGACGGGGCTGCTTTGATGCACCCTACCTCTCTTAAAAACACCCAGACCAAGATAAACGGACATGTTCATGAACACAAATGTTTGTACCGTGTGGGAATCGATCCTACGCGCGTTGGTGTCAACGTAACCGCGTGTTTCACCACTACGCCACTAAGCTCGTCAAAAGTAAATTCAAAACATTATAAAAGTTTTGAAATACCGTACCATAAGTACCGCGGATCTATATTTATAAGTACATATAGCATATTTTGACCAACTCCTGAAGGGAAACTGATAGGAATCGAGTTGTTTTTTTTATACAATGTCGGAAGGCCTACAAGCATATGGATGTAAAGCGGTGACCATAGCCTATGAACGCTTGCAATATATTAAGTGTAACTGGCACCATGCCACCCCTGCTACTAACACGTCAACTCCATATGAGCGCACTAACACGCAGGAACACGGGAATTTCCCCAGATGCGAGCCAGCATGGTAGCGTCAACTGACAGGACACTGTAGTCCTTTATGAGTTGCCGCTGCAATTTGGGCTCCTATTTTCGCTTACCAACAGGCGAAGCGGAGCCACTATGCTGAGCCAATATAAAAAAAAGATCTCACTCACACCCACGAACAAGACAACCGTCTAGGGAGTTGTTATTTAGCTCCGTTTTTCTGTGAGGTTTTTTTTCATACAACGTCGGGAGGCATACAATTATACGGCCCACCTGATATAAAACAGTTACCGTAGCCCATTAACGCTTGTCACATATATCACTCGCGCGATGCCTCCTCTGCTGCTTACACAGCGACTCCTTGGGAGCTTACTGGTGACCTCACTCACACGCAGGAACACAACAACCCTCAAGGGAATTGTCATTCGGCTGCGCTTTTCTGTGAGGAGGTGCTTCTCCAGACCAGTTTTTAAGAGAGGTAGGGTGCTTTGATGCACCCTACCTCTCTTAAAAACACCAAGACAGACAAACAGACATGTACATGAACACAAATGTTTGGACTGTGTGGGAATCGAACCGCTGCGTCACCGAGCTCGTCAAAAGGTTATATAGACTCTTCACTAGTCTGTATAGATAGTAACTTAATACAGTGATATTCTAAGCTCCGCAGGGCATACGACGTGCGTATGTCGTAATATTACATTCCAATAATATGAATCCACATATATCACACATAACTAGACGTTTTGTACACATTTCGCAACAGACCGACTCGTTTCTACGAGCCCGGTGGTGCCGGGATTAATGACGCAACTTTGACATCAACGCTCGTGGGTTCGATTCCCACACGGGTAAAACATTTGCGCGCATGAACGTATCTGTTTGTCTCGGTCTGAGTGTTTTTAAGAGTGGTAGGGCGCATCAAAGCATTCCGCCTGGGGAAGTAGGTACCTCCACCTCACAGAAAAATGCAGCTAGAGGTCTTTTCTTTCTGTATTGGATCAGCATAGAAGCTCCGCTTTGCCTGATGGTAAGCGAAAAGAGGAGCCCAAATTGCAGCGGCAACTGACAAAGGACTATAGTGTCCTGTCAGTTGACGCTACCATACTGGCCCGCAAGATGCTTATAGGAAATATTGGTCCATTGATATCCACGGGACGGGTTGGAACATGGCTTACCATAAAATTCTGAGTCAAAGCCAAACGCATGGGATGCCATTGCACGCTGCCAACTAGACAAGATAACTGTTATTATGCACGCTCCATTGGTTCGGATACGAAAAAAATGCAGGAAGAAAGAATCATGAAACAGATATAAAGCGCGAAAGCTGAAGAGTGTAGGAGCCGAGGATGGCCAAGATTCACCTACAACTAAAAATATGAGTGGGTCTGGACGGACCCTGCGGGCCTCTCCACTCATTCTTGCTCAATATACGTCTTAAATAACTCTCGTATTGATCAAGTGGGTAAAATAGGGCCAAATGAAAATCAGCCGAAACCGACGAATGTGCATGTAGAGATTGATGGATGTAGAAGAAGCGAAAGAGGTATATTTGGATTGTCTGCCTTTTTTTATACTACGTCGGGAGGCATACAATCGTACAGTCCACCTGATGTAAAGCGGGTACCGTAGCCTATTAATGCTTGCGATATATTAAGTATCACTCGCGCGATGCCTCCTCTGCTGCTTACACCAACTCTTTGAGAGCTTACTGGTGACCTCACTCACACGCAGGAACACAACAACCCTCTAGGGAGTTGTTATTTTGGTGCGGTTTTCTATGAGGTGGAAGTACTTCCCCAGACAGGGCTGCTTTGATGCTCCCTACCTCTCTTAAAACATCCAGACCAAGACAAACAGACATGTTGATGAACACAAATGTTTGCCTTGTGTGGGAATCGAACCCACGAGCGTTGGTGTCAAAATTGCGTTATTCCCAACTGAGCCACCGAGCTCGTCAGCCTACCACAATGGAAGACAGGCGGGAAGTATGTCTTCTCTTCTTCTCAACGTTAACCAGTTTCCTAATCTATTAGGATTGACAGGGTCCGCCTATCCTAAAGGATAACTTTAAGCCTAAGGATTTGGCGTAGACGCTGATCAGGAACACCGTTACTATATGAAATCTATATGTTTGTCTGTGTGCGTTTTTTATTCGAATTTTGACTTCAGATTCGTATTCAGCATAAAAAAGTAGAATAGGAATGTTCAGGAACACCGCTATTTCTTAAGGAACATAGTCAAAATGGCCGACAAATTAAAAAAAAAGAAATTTTGAATTGTTATACAATTGACGAGCCAGGTGTTCCTATGGCAATGCAAGCTTGCGCATTCTCAACTGGATTTTACATGGAGCTACTGCCGAAAATCACATGATTCTTAGGTAAGGTCACACGTCTTTCGAAGTATAATTTCTTGGACGTGCGGCTTCCTCACGATGTTTTCCTTCACCGCCGAGCACGTGATAATTATAAATATGTACCTACATAAATCCGAAAACAATAATTTAGTGGTACATGTCAGAATTCGAACCGGGGATCGCGCTTAGGTTACTAAGCCGGTTCTTTACCCACTAGACTATAGCTGCTCACAGGCGGGACGTAAGAATGTAATATAAATTACAAAAGCAAATCAATATGTATATAATAAACATTTGCTATGTTCGTTCGTCACATTCACACTGAACAGTAATTAATTTTAATTATTTAAGTGAAAACTTCTTTATCATCGTTGTGATTTGAAACTCAATGGAACGAAAAAAAAGACAGTAAAAAGAGACAACTATATATACTACTCTGTGTAAAAAGTATCGGGAATATGTCAATAAAAAGACCCGCGTAAAAGAGGTCGTTCTAATTTTTTTACTGCATGTTGGTAGCACTGTACTGATTTAGCGCGCAAAATTTGAGCGGGATCTGTCATTTAATTTGTTTTAAACTACACTTTTTGTTGGTCATAGTTTTGAGTCCTCGGCGATTTTTACAATGGAAAATATTGTTGAACAAAGAGTGTGCCTTAAATTTTGTGTTTCAAATGATATTTCATGTGGTGAATCACTAAAAATGTTGCGAAATACCTACGGCGAATCGTGTATATCGAAAACAAGGGCTTATGAATGGTATAAGGCTTTTAAAGAAGGCCGAGAAGTAGTAGTAGACTTGCCTCGTTCTGGTAGACCTTCAACCGCTACGACCAGAGAAAACATCGACAGAATCAAGAAGCTAGTGCTCGAAAATCGACGTATGAGTCTGAGAGAGTTGGCTAGTGAGGTGAACATATCTTTTAAGTCCGTCCACAACATTCTCATTGACATTTTAGGCATGAAACGCGTCGCCGCTCGACTAGTTCCAAAAGAGCTCAATTTTGTTCAAAAAGCGCAGCGAAAGCATGTCGCTGAAGACATGGTTTCCCGAGCTTCTACGGATCCGACCTTTATGAAACGTATAATAACTGGCGACGAGACATGGGTTTATGAGTACGACATGCAAACAAGCCAACAGTCTTCAGAATGGCGTCTCAAAAACGAGCCGAAACCCAAAAAACCGCGGCAAAGTCGCTCCAAAATCAAGGTGATGCTGACAGTTTTTTTTGACTACCGTGGTGTGGTTCACTCCGAATTCCTTCCAGAGGGAGAAACAGTGAATAAAGAATATTATTTAGGCGTCATGAAGCGTTTGCGTGAGAGTATCCGCCGAAAACGTCCAGATTTGTGGCAACACAACTCATGGATGCTGCACCATGATAATGCACCATCACACACAGCCATTATAGTGAAAGAGTTTTTAGCGAAAAATTCAACAAAAGTTCTCGACCAAGCACCGTATTCACCTGATATGGCTCCGTCTGACTTTTTTTTATTTCCCAAGTTAAAATTACCACTTCGAGGAAAACGTTTTGAGTCGATAGAAGCCATAAAAGAAAATTCGCTGAATGAGCTAAAGGCCATACCGCAAATAGCCTATGAAAAATGTATGGAAGACTGGGTGAAGCGGTGGAGATGTTGTATTGCAAGCGATGGGGCCTACTTTGAAGGCGATAAAATAAATTTAGATGAATAATTTGTATTTTTTGTTTTATTGACAAATTCCCGATACTTAGTACACAGAATGTATATCTATAGGATATAACGTGCAAGAGAATGAGACAGAAGGCATTGTACGGTGTTTATTACAAGGTCCAAGCGTAGTACGAGTGTGTGCGCGTTTGCGTATGTTTTTTTTTTCCGCACAGGCGCACCCACTCATACCCACTACTGTGTCGCCTGTGTAGCCAGAATTAACAGCGGCGACCACAAAAAAGGCAATGAACAGTGAAGTCCATTGCCGTCCCGAGGGTTAAACTACAGCTGCCTTGGAACTCACAACGAATTTAATCAGAAGAAATTTGTAGGAGTACGAAGTTTTGGAATTGACTTCCCCTCTTGGCAAAGTGAGAGACAGCAATATGACAAATAAGGCATTAAAAACCTCAAAGAGATGGGCTAGTCAAGTGAACGTCAACTGCCGTGCACCACGGATTATCAAATATCTAACACTATTGGGACCTAAACTGTGAGTTGTTACCTAACACATCGATTCCAATAATATTGGTGGCAACAGGGGAGACCAGGGACCAGGCGTTTAGGCGGTTCTGCAATCTATATTATTAGAATCGATGTGTTAGGTAACAACTCACAATTTAGGTCCCAATAGTGTTAGATATTTAATAAACTGTGGTCACGCCAGTTGAGCTTCACTTGACTAGCCATCTCTTTGAGGTATTTTTAATGCTTTATTTGTCATGTTGCTGTCTCTCACTTTGTTAAGAGGGGAAGTCAATTCCTACTCCTACAATTTTTTGCCGCCAATCTGCATTTGAGCAGAGAGGTGGAGTATACTCAAAACCCTTATGTTGAAGGGCAACCCGTATCCCTGCAAGGGTTCATGTTTTAAAAGATAAAAGATCAAGAGAAACAGACATTTTCCGAAATGTTTTATTTAAACTGCCGATGTTGTAATCGTCTATGCGCGCGCCGATTATCTTTAAAACACGACCACAGCAGAATGGTATATCAGTATGTTTACTAAGGCACACTTAAGCTTTTTTGACATAATTACCAATACTCGCATTAAAGCGGTAAGACAAATAGCCACACACTAGCCAACATTCTGAATAGGGTTGTAACTAGTGACATGGTATCGAATCAAAAGTATCAATATTTAGCTCGAAGGTATATATTACCTACTGGCATATACTGGTAAACGACGCAATCATGAACAAAATTTAATTCAATTACGTATATGTACAAACAGGGACATATTATATCTTCACATGTATCTTATGTCATAGCAGTAAAAGTGAGATTTGCATGGCTTTACATGGTTTGAGTTTTCGTCATATATCCAAATAAAATTTGATAATTGATACAATAGAATTTCCGTCATGAAGTACTATTCGAAACAATACCATACCGATATTTACTAAAAAGTATTAATACCAGAAAAGTAGTAAATAAAAAATATCGAGTATCGGTATTAGTAGGAAAAGTGCTCGATACCATAAAGTACTGATACTTTTTCCATGTAATTGTAACAATAGCGATACTTGGACCACACAATCGAATCGGCATAGCCCTTTTTTTAAATTTGCTTGATTTTTGTAAAACGATTTGACACCATCAACCACAGCATACCGCTACGGAGCAATGGAAAAGTTACCCAACATTTAAATAAAATGCAAGCATAACGATAGGACCTTTTTTTATATTTATGTATTAAACTAACACACTGTAAAAGTAATAAATGTTATTTGTAATAGATTTTTTTTTTCTTTGTGTCAGTATTTATGGCAAGACTAAGTATAGATGAACATATTTAATAATAAAATAATGTGAATTACCAACAAATCTATCTAATAATAAAATAGACTTTTTGATAATATGGCCATTTTAATACTGTACTATGAACCGAAAGGATTATTAAATTATTTAGTATTTAAAATGAAATGCCACATATACGCACGTAAGTCCTCTTCATATTAACATGTCATGTTAAAGGGTAAATACCAAAAATACCAACTTCTATTCTAATTCCGTTCAATTATGCTGTAGATTGCAACAACATCGGTATCAGCATCGTTATCGATATCGACAAAAAACAAGTATCGTACATCCCTATTTTTAAGCTCCGATATGCCCGGCCCGACTATTCATTTGACTTTGAACCTTGTCAGAATCGTGTAGCTGTGTATTTGTGAGTGCGAATATTTCCGACGTTTCATTGAAGTTATCATACTGTATATATGTATACACATGTGCATTGTGATACAAAGTAGCAGGTTTTAAATGTTAGTACTGTAGACGAACACGTCATCGCTCGCCGCGGCCGACGTAGCTCTGCGAAGGCCGCACAGCTGACGATATCGTAATCGAAACACCGCCTGCCAGACAGACCGAGCGGACGGACGCACACGTAGTTACATCGACAAAGATACGATCCGTGGGATACATCCTTAAAGCCAAAGTACAAAGGAAAAGCGACAGCGAAAATAAAAAAGCTTTTTACGCAACAGATTGCAAACAAACACGAATGTTACAAAGAATCTCATCCCGAATATCTGCCGCTTTCCCGCTTGTCCCGCACCTGTGGGTTTTGGCTTTTAGTATATTTACACGTATATACTACGGTGCAAATACTTTCTAGTAACAAGAATAGAAATATCGCTACCACAAAACTGGTGGATTCAAACAGTATTAATAAAAATAAAAGGGAAAGTTCTAGTAACACATCATTTAAAGTAAAAAAGAAGGAACAAAAATGCGTGACTGTATAATAAAATTTTTTTTCGAACTAATGAAGAAAATCACACATTGCTCGTAGAATCGACTACCGCTGGGGAGAAAAGGTTCTTGAATGGCCTTCCCGTAATGATACATGCCGTGTAAGAAGACGCCACACGATGAAGAGACGACGTAAGACCACAGATTTATAGGGAGTCATCGACTAGCTCAAGATCGAGACGACGAAAGAGAGGCTTATGTCGAATTCGAGCTAAAATAATAATGAAGGAAGAATAACCTGACTAGGTGGTAGACTAATAGATATTAGTCAGAAATTGAACTTATTTAATATTTATACGACTTTGACTGTTACAGCTTACAGATCGAGACAACTTTATTCGAATTGCAAACGCTATTATCATGAATACAGGCTTTATATATTAAAGGGCATTACAGGTACAGTAATATGTAGCCGAATCTCCCCGAGTAGATACAATAAAATGGTTCATAAGTTATGGTTTGATAGCATACCTATCAAAAAAGACTGTTAAGCCCTGATAATAATACTGAAGACTATTATTTAATAAATACATTTTTTTTAAATATTATATGAGAGGGGGGCAAACGAACCTGTGGATCACCTGGTGGTAAGTGGTCATCACCGCCAAATTACTTACACCAAGTGGATTATACATTCTCAAATGCTATTTTGTAAAAAAACAATAGGTTTTTTTAAACTAAACCCCACTAATATAAACCTAAGACCAAAAGACCTAACGCAATTATTACTACGGAGTAGTGGCGTGCACTCCATATAGGCAAAAAGACATTGCCTACCCTATCAATTTGATAAATACCATCCGATGTTTCTTAATTCTTAAACATTGTTTTTAACTAATATTTCGTATCAAAAAAAAAAATTAAAAACAGCTCTATCTATCGGTATCAGTGCAAGTTATTAAAATCATCGCTAGTCATATTCAAATCGCAGCTAGGCGCTATTGTAGCAAATCGATCTAGCGGCGCTATATCGATGTGCTACACTAGCGCCGCAATGGGAGCTCTGACAAAAGATGTTTCTAAAAAAAAACTATTTTTTTTATGATTTTTGAAAATAATTGTAAAAATCGTATTTTTACCATTAGAAAGCCGATACGATGTAGACTTAAAGTAAATAAGACATAACTTAAAGTAATAAAAAATGTAGGTTAAGTGGACGTTTTATTGAGATTTTTACAATTATTTTGAAAAATCATAAAAAAAATCTAGTTTTATTTTAAAAAACATTTTTAGTCAGACCGAAGTCGGTCTTTTTTCCGCCAATTTACGTTTTAAAAGCATGGCCTGTTATTCCCAATCATTATTGAGCTTATTTCGATGCGATACATCATTTAGTTTAAAAGTTATACCTTTTTATCAATGTGGGAGTTGAAGATGCAAACAAAAATTTTAAAAAGTCAATAAAAAAATAAATACAGACTAGTTTTTTTTTTAATATTTTTTTCGTCGATAAAATTGGGCCTAGTTTACCTCATTTCAATATGTGCCCATTATGAAGATTCACACTGTATATAACATATCAAAATTTTCAAGTGAAAATTATTACTAAATAAACCAGTTGAGAATGCGCAAGCTTGCATTGCCAGAAAAACACCTGGCTCGTCAATTATATAACAATTCAATTCTTTTTTTGTTTATTTGATTTTGACCATGAGATAGGAACGGTGTTCCTGAACATTCCTATTCTACTTTTTTATGCTGAATCCGAATCTGAAGTCAAAATTCGAATATTCGAAAAAAACGCACACACAGGAAAACGCACATACAAACATATAGATTTCATATAGGAACGGTGTTCCTGAAAAGGTTTAAAAGAACAGGTTGGTTTCAAAGCGTACACGTTAAGAACGTATCGTACGTATGCGTCTACAGGCGGAAGAATATCCTGTCAGTAATTCTGTCGCGGTCGCGTTATATCACACTTGTGATGACATAATAATTAAACCATGAATATGTCATTAATGCGCAAAGATAGAGGCAAGCCCGGTACGTGTAGTAAAGGTTGAAATTTTTTGTGCGCCATATTTTTGTACTAATTATTGACAAACGCCGCAACAGTGCTCTAAAGCAAAGCTTACCTAGCTAATAAAATAAGGAGCCGAGGAAGACCGAGACTATGTATGTATGAATGTTAGAGAAGCGACTGAAGTATGTAAGGACCGCGTCTTATGGCGCACGGTTCTCACTGCCTACCCCACAAGGGACCTGGCGTGAAGATATACATACTTAAATAAAACACATCAAAGATAAATTCTGATCCGACGACGCATCCGATCCTCGTAATTAGTAACTACGTGTGCGTTCGTACGGCCCGTCCTATTCTAAGCCAGTACTCAGGATCTACTTGAAATGAACGGACGGAACGTACGCCCCAGCGTGCAGCGCTGACTATACACATTTGTAATGCGGGGAACTGGACCGTTAAAGTAAATATAACGTTATAACAATGGCGTATGGTGCAATTTTAAATGTTAATTCTATGCAGGGGTGATCGGAGATTTTGTGAGGTTTAAATACTTAACGCGGTTCTTAACAACGTTAGAGGGAGTTTGTATCACTTCACATTGTTTTGTAAGTATCAATACAAAACAGAATAGTTGGTTTGTTTGCTCTCTAAAAATTAAGAGAGCTAGAGCGCATCAAAGCAGGCCGTCTGCGGAAGTACCTCCACTTCACAAAAAACCGCAGCAGCTAAATAACTCCCTAGAGGGTTGTTGTGTTCCTGCGTGTGAGTGAGGTCACTAGTAAGCTCATAAGAAATTGCTGTGTTCGAAGCAGAGGAGGCTTCGCACGATGTATACTTAATGTATTGCAAGCGTTCATAGGCTACGGTAACCGCTTTACGTCGGGTGGGCCGTATGACTTCCGTCGTTGGATAAAAAAGCAAGTACTAATAAATATTTAATTTTTATACAACCTCGGGAGGCATACAAACATACGATCCACCTGATGGAAAACGATTACAGTAGTCGCTCGCAATACATTAAGAATCACTCGCGCGATGTTAACACAGGAACTCCTTAGGAGTCTTATCGTGACCTCACATACACGCAAAAACACAACAATCATCCAGGCAGTTGTTATTTGGCTGCGACTTTCTGCGAGGAGGAGACAACTTCCACTGACGGGCTGTTTTCATGCACCCTATCGATCTTAAAATTATCCAGACCAAGGACAAACATATATATTCATGCACACAAATTTTTGCACTTTGTGGGAATCGTACCCACAAGCGTTGGTATTAAAGTAATGGAACAGCGCGCTCCGGCACTGCGCCACAGAGCTCGTCAGGTACTATTCCAGCCATTATAGTAAAACACTCACTAGCAGAAACACAAGAATCCTCTAGAGCAGTGGTCCGCAGACCACCAATAGTCGGCAAGAGCAAAAATGTGGTCGAACTAGACGGCGCAGTTGTTAGTAAGGCTACTTCCATACCAACGCTCGCGGGTTCGCACTTCCCACACGGGAGAAACATTTGCGTGCTTAAACATATCTGTTGGACTTGGTTTGGGTGTTTTCAACAGAGGTAGGGTACCTTCAAAACAACCCATCTAGGGAAGCACCTCCACCTCATAGAAGAACGTAGCCAAATAACAATTTTCTTGTTGTTGTATTCTACGAATGAATGAGGTCATCATTAAGCTCCTAAGAAGTAGCTGTGTTAGCAGCATAGGCAACGGTAAACTCTTTACATCAAGCTGTATGCTTGTATGCCTTCCGATGTTGTATATAACAAAAAAGCCAGGCTGCTTCAATGCGTTGCGATGCGTGCGATGGCGCAGCGGTTAATAACGTGACTTTGTAATCCACGCTCGTGGGTTCGATTCCTACAAACGACAAACATTTGTGCGCATGAATATGTCTATTAGTCTCATTTAATTATTATACTAGTGTACTAGAACCGACACCGCGAACCAAATATTTGCGCCATGCTTTGTTGCCGATCGGCAACAACTCATTGCTGTACTATGTTGAACGAAACGCGTAAGCGCCACGAAAATTACGGCGCTTTTGACCTTTTGGTCGCGAGAAAAATAGAAGAGATCCCTTAGAAGCGATTTAGTGCTGTATCATCGAATTTTTGAATAGACATCTAAATTATTTCAGCGCTGCAGCGGACACTAGTTTTAATACTTTAATTTAATTATTACCAAAATGGTGCCAGACTTTTACTTAGGATAACTCTAGTACATAATTACTCAAAAATTTGTCTTAGTTTGAGTGTTAAGAATGGCAGCCCGTCTGGTAAAGTACCTCCACCGCGGTCAAATAACAACTCTCCAGAGGGTTGTTGTGTTCCTGCGTGTGAGTGAGGTCACCAGTAAGCTCCTAAGGAGTTGCTGTGTAAGCAGCAGAGATGTCATCGCGCGAGTGATACATAATGTATTACAAGCGCCCCTTAAGCAACAAAAAAGCCTCCTCTCTATATATAGACTGGCCTTCAATGAGCTAATTAATTTATTGCAAATGTCGACATTTGTCACGTATCGTTATATACTCTATAATGCAGAAAAATAATTCGACTACACTATTTTTAGGGTTCCGTATCTGAAACGGCAAATAAATTAAGTATAAAGTTATCTATCTATAACTTCCTTCCTTTAAAACCGTCGCCAAATCACAACTCCCTAGAGGGTTGTTGTGTTCCTGAGTATGTGTAAGGTCACCTGTAAGCTCCCAAGGAGTTGCTGTGTAAGCAGCAGAGGAGGAGGAGGCAGCTCACATCGCGCGAGTGATACTTAATATATCGCAAGCGTTAATAGGCTGGTCTATGAACGCTTGTTATATTTACGTATCACTCGTGGGATGCCACCTCTGCTGCTAACACAGCAACTCCTTAGGGGCTTACTGGTGACCTCACTTACGCGTAAGAGCACAACAACCCTCTAGGGAGTAGTTATTTGACTGCGCTTTTCTGAGAGATAGAGATACTTTCTCAGCTATGATGCGCCTTACCTCTCTTAAAAACACCCAGGCCAAAACAAACAGACATGTTCATTTGCCATAATAATATGCTTGTATGCCTCCCGATTCCGACGTTGTATAAAAAAATGTACCATATAAATACGGATATCAAGTTAATCTGGTCGTAGATTACGAAATAACGCAAACAAAGTCGCGGGGATCAGTCAGTGCATACTGTATATAAACAGAACGTTCTAATTGCACAAATCCACACCAGGCTACAAACAATCGTTTGATTCAAGGTGAGGTTACGAATAAACCGCGAGATAAGCACCTACTTTCCTAACCTAACAGACAGATTGATATCTGCTACCAACTCAGCACAAGGATGCTTAACCTGGATACGGTCTGATTTATAAAACGTCGGGAGGCATACGAGAAACGTTTGCAATACAGGAAGTGTTCACCAGAGGGAGACTTTGTACATAAGTCGGCTGCGTGGGTACCTCTGTCTCACCTATTTCTATCGCCAAGCAGCTATATTTATATAGAAGCATCCCGTTTTGAACGGTGAGATATGGCTGAGAAATTACTGGGTACTCTGACGAAACAGCCTTAGGTCACAAGATTGGCAGCGCGCGATTAACATCCCCGTAGTGTTGCGCGCGTCAATAGGCTGCGGTGAACCCTTACCATCTGATGCGGGCCGCATGCTTGTTTGCCAATCTAGTTGTATAATAAAAGTATCTCTTACGCGTTATCACACCTGCTGCGAACACAACAACTTTCCAGGAGTTTACCGATAACGTCACTCACTCGCAGGCACACAACAAGTCTCCAAGGAGTTGTTAACAACTGAATCATCTATCAAAAAGAAACGAGAGCAATGTTTTAACGTGCACTCTGGTGGAGACGTGGAAGTCACCCGTAAGCTAAGTAAGCGAGTGATACTTAATGTATTGCAAGCGTTCATAAGCTACGGTAACCGCTTTACACAAGGTATGCTCGTATGCCTCCCGGCGTTGGATAAATAAAAACTATGAAGTGAGGGTACTAGTAAATCTCCAAATGAGTTTGCTGCGTTAGCAGCAGGCATGCAACGCGCGAGCAGTACTTCCTGTGATGTTAGCATTCATAGGCTATAGTAACCACTTTGCATTAGGACCGTATGCTTGTATGCCTCACCACATTGCATAAAAAAACCTAAACTACTTGTTACTTGTACTCGAACTTGCAAAACGAAACTATAGCTTCGTTTCCAGTGTGGCCAACGTTTAAGAATAGTGACATGTAGCCTGTAATCTCACTTACACGCATACATACATACACCACGAGACGGAGATACACGCCGTGTACACTAACACATCATCTGTTTTTATACAGCATACCGTTGTTTACATTCAAAGGTTATAGATAACTACCAAAAATTTTAAAGTCAACACATTTTTTAAACATATTTTACCTAGACCGGCCGCAAGTTATGTTACAAATGAATATACATTTATTTTTTTATGAATTAATAAAACATATGTACATATTTATGGAAGTCGCAGCGAAAAATAAATAAAAAAAACCGTCAAGTGCGAGTCTGATTCGCGCACCGTAAAATAAAAAGAAATCGCAAATAATTTTGGCAATTTTTTTTTATTTAGTATAACTACAAATTTACGTTTTTCGGATTTTTCCTTTTCTTGTGCTACATGACATTGGTTCTTATCAAATTTCATGATTCTGGGTCAACGGGAAGTACCCTGTAGGTTTTGATTACATTGCGAGTGTCAAAATATGCATATAAACGAGGCCTAAACAGTAGCTTTTGATTACCTTAACTTAGAAGTTCGTTTTTTTCACTGCTCGAAGGTATTGCTCAATGCTCAGGTCTGAGTATTTGATATTAATTTCCGCTCCGCTTGATACCTCCACCCGTCTGTGAGAAAAAGGATCTTGACAGATGGACAACTTTCCGTCTTTGATACAGGCATTTCATTTGTCTGGCTACAAATCTATGGATTCTGTTTCCATGGGAAATTTAGCCACTGCTTGCTCCAGAGATTTCTCAAGACGCACAAAGTCGGCGTATTGTTTCAAGCAGGCCATGTCAAGGCCAGTTTTCGGCTCTTATAAAATCCGGAATGTTGGTTTCGAACCAAGCTTGATGCCGGTTGCAGACCAAGAGCTAAGCTAAGTTAGTTTAGCTTAGCTCGCATAGCTGACGCAGTTTTCCATACTTGTGTGCAGACCGCTAACTATGCGAACTAAGCTATGTGAGCTAACTAAAATATGCGAAGCTAAGTTAGTTGTGTATGCCGATGCGCGCTACACGAGCTAAGCTAAGCCCCTCCCGCCTTCCCCGCACGCCCTTCGCACATCCTTCGCCAGTGCTGTCCAGTGTCCTTTATCGTACGCACGGTCGTTTTGTAGCAAATATGGAGCAATTTATTCCATAGTACAGGAAATTGTTAAACAATTTCCTGTACTATGGAACACACAGTCAAAGGACTATCATAACTTAATTAAAAAGGATGTTGTATGGAAAAAAATAGTTGAGGAAATATGTATGTTTAGTAATATCTCCGATAATCAATGATAACAAATCATAAAACTGAAGTCTTGTAACACGATAATATAACTGAAAATGTTCATCAGTTAACTCGTAAATTAAAGTTCTAAACTCTCCACTTGTCTGCCGAAATTGAATGTGTTGACATATCCAAGATCTGGCAAAGACTTCTTGAGATCTGGAATGTCTTTTTCTTAAATAATAATAAGTCAGTATTAATCTTCTTTTTCTATGTGTAACGTATTCATCATCGGAACTTTCTTCATCGATTATATTCATGGCGAGCGTCGTCCGTCTAATTGAACTTCGCAACACTGACTGAACTTTGGCTTAGCTCTTGGTGTGCACGCCATTTATTTCTAGCTTAGCTTAGCTTAGCAGAGCATAGCTTGCTTAGTTTAGCTTTGGCATAGCTTAGTTTTCGGTCTGCAACCCGCTTGAGTGTTTGGTGACAAGGTGCAGAGTCCTACTGGAAAGACCACGGTACATTTTAAAAAAAGTGTATTGCTGGGAGGTTTCACAACACGATTCAAGACAGTCTCAGTTCTTCTTTAGAACTGCGTACAATTTGTTATTTTGCTTGATGTAGTACTCTTCAATTGTAATTTTTTTTATTAGTAACGAGAATATTTCTGTCTCTTTCACCTGCGTATCGGGACAGAAGGCGTTTTCATCGATCCACTCTTCAACTGTAGGGATTGATTTAGAGCATGTCCTGTATATCGACGAAAAGCGCCGAGCTTCAGGTCTTGTTTTATTATACGCGACAGAGTGGTAGCGGGAATGTTAATTTCTCGCGGTAAGATTTATTTTCCTAATGGGGTTTCGGGGAATTCTGGCTTTTAACAAGCCTTTGTTCTAACAGCATGCATGCGGTCGTCCCGATCTTTTATGGTCTTTAACTGCGGAAGTGTTGGTACATCTGTCGATAGTACGATATACCGCATGTTCAGGCTGACACCAAGTTTTTGAAGTGTTTTGAATATGACCAACGGCTCCATACCCACTTTGTGCAAGGCAATCACTGCAATCCTATTTTCTTTAACACGCATTCCATGTTGTAATTTGATAATAAACATGAAAAAAAAGTGCCAATTTACGGCGGGAAATCGAAAGAAGTTTCTAACATAATAAACGCGTTCCAAATTCATTATAATTAAAGAATAGAAAAAAATAAAAGTTTCTATATAACAGTATGTATGGCCAAACTAGTTATATATTTACTCAACGAATACGTCACGAACAGAAGGGATATGAATTCCAAATCTTGTTATTGCCTGGAGGATTGTTGTGTTCGTGCGTGTGAGTGAGGTCGCCAGTAAGCTCCTCGAGTGATAAGTAATGTACTACAAGCGTTTATAAACTACATTACTACGGTGACTACATTATTACTACTACGGTAAGTAGTTTACATCAGGTGGGCCGTATCCTTGTATGCCTCTGGATGTTGTATAAAAAAAATGCTCGTTTAATGAAATTGCATATTGTTTCATCGAGTACTGAAAACTTATTGGTTTATGTAACAGAAACTGTTTTCGAAGACCTATTTTTAATTCCAAACAAAAAAATAGAAATTGTCATTGACATTTTTGACATGTGTCATTATGAATAAGTCGTTAAATGTCAAGTTTCTTATCGCTATGAGAGATTTGCGTAATACTGTTCTAAATTCTCCGTTACATTACTGAAATTCACAATGAACGTGGTTAACAGAAATGGGAAGAGGTTTCTGCATATTGTTGCCAATGTGAAAATGTACTCACGGAAGCTTGGATCAGGATCCGACAAAGGTGGAGGCAGTGCGGGCGCTATTCGCGAAGCGGGAGGCGCTTTCGGCAAGATGGAAGCCGCCAGAGAGGATGAATACTTCTACAAGAAGCAGAGGGAACAACTTGCTAATCTGAAGAGACATTTGCAGAAGGAGATTTCCTTTCATCGGGAACAAATCAAGCGTCACGAAGACGCCATTAGACGTCACAAAAATCAAATGCACGACAATGCGAAATAAAACATTAAAAGCATCCAATACGCCGAAATAATTTATATTTAATATCCTTTTTTGGAAAAATTACCTACTTTTTTTTATACTACATCGGGAGCATACAAGCATACGGTCTACCTGATGTAAAGTAGTTACCGTAGCCTATTAACGCTTGTAACATATATCACTCGCACCATGCCTCCGCTGCTGCTTACACAGCAACTCCTTAGGAGCTTACTGGTGACCTCACTCACACGTAGGAACACAAGTGAGGTGGAGGTACTTCCCCAGACGGGCTGCTTTGATGCGCCCTACCTCATTTAAAACACCCAGACCAAGACAAACAGACATGTTCATGCACATAAATGTTTGTCTTGTGTGGGAATCGAAGCCACAAGCGTTGATGTCAAAGTCGCGTCTTTCACGACTGAGCCACCGAGCTCGTCGCTACATACTACTCCTACATCGTCACACAAAGTCCCTTGCGGGGTAAGCAGAGGTAACCGAGCGCCACGTGACTCGATCCTTACACACCTCACTCGCTTCGTTAACATTCTCTACTTCTACATCCTCTATTTTCGCGTTGTATATTTGTTTTGACGAACTCGGTGGAGCAGTGGTGAAACGCGCTGTTACGCTACTTTGACACCAACGCTCGTGGGTTCGATTCCCACACAATACAAACATTTGTGTGTATGAACATGTCTGTTTGTATTCGTCTGGGTATTTTCTATGTATAATAAGTATGTATTTACAAAAAAAAATGTATTTACGTATGTTTATCAGTTGTCTAGTACCCATAACACAAGCTTCACCTACTTTGGGGCTAGGGGGCGTTGTGTAATTTGTTCGACAATATTTATTTATTTATTTGATAGAAGATATAGTTTCCGCATATTTACCTACCATGACCAATTTGGTCGTGTTCTATCAGAAGGTGATGTCAGGAGCCCTAGAAACCGGCGAGCGTGCATGAGGAGAGCAACGATTGTTAAAGAAGCGAGTGAAGTATGTAAGGATCGTTTCAGTTCGTGTGGTGGCAAGCCGGCGGTATAGACAATTTAAAAATTCTTGTGGATAGTGCACTGTATCTTCGATGTTGCACACATTATCAATAGATTTGTAACTTTTTTAAATCGTTTTAAAATCACCTTGTACTTTTTCCATGATCATTTTGTTTATCTCATTTACTGAGCTGTTTTTCGGTGAGACGATCGCCCTCGAACAGAGCCTGTGAACAAATTGAGAGTTCCAATTGATTGCCTCAAAGGTGATGATTTGAGGCACACTTTAATAACTTCGGCACGTGTACCTTTCGCAATGACCGGTAGCGTTTGACGACAATCTCCAGCCAAAACCAAAGTTCCGCCTCCCATAATGTTGCCTGAGTTTCTAATATCTTTTAATGTGCGGTCCAATGCTTCTACATAAGCTTTATGTCTAATGGTGCACTCATCCGAAATAATCAGTGACATGTCCTGTAAAACCTTTCCAAGTGGACCATTTTTACGAATTGAGCATACAGACTGTTGTTCTGAAGATACAGCCAACGGTAATTTAAAGGTAGAGTGAGCAGTTATAATAGGGATCATATAATAGGGTTACACCTATGCCGGAAGATGCCACTGCCAATGCTTTTCTTCTAGATTGTCGTACTTTTGCCAATATTAAATTGGCAAAGCAAAGCAAAAGCAAAGGTTTTACCAGTTCCGCCAGGCGCGTCTGAAAATAATAGTCGACTAGTGTTATTTTCCACACTTTCTATTATAGCATCGAACGCTATTTTCAGGAACACCGTTCCTATATGAAATCTATATGTTTGTCTGTCGCTTTTTTTTTCGAATATTCGAATTTTGACTTCAGATTCGGATTAAGCCTAAAGAAGTAGAATAGGAATGTTCAGGAACACCGTTCCTATCTCTTAAGGAACATGGTCAAAATGGCCGACAAATAAAAAATAAATTGCATTGTTATATAATTGATGAGCCAGGTGTTTCTCTGGCAATGCAAGCTTGCGCATTCTCAACTGGTTTGATCTGCCACCAACTTGGGTATATTTGAGTTAACAAATACTGACAACAAAATCCGTAATATCTTTGGAATGGAATGTCCGATTTCATTAATAACAGTAATCTACAGGCATTGAAACAGTCTTGAATACGAAATTATTTATTTGGATAAGGATACTAAGGTACGAGTAATGTGGCCTAGTTTGTATATAATAAAATTATAACTGTACAATAACTTTTTTGAATTGATTATAAGTACCTAAATAAGCAGAGTAAAATAGCGAACAGCAAAATAATAATAGATATGTATTATGTACTTCGTCCGCGCGAAATAGTTATTTTTTTATTATATATTTATATTAATAAAAATAAATAAAATTTCTAAAATAAAAGTAGCCTAAGTTACTCCTTATTACATTAGGTATCTGCCAGTGAAAGTCCCGTCAAAATGAGTCCAGCCGTTTCAGAGATTAGCCGGAACAAACAGACAGAGACAGACGCTCACCTGATGTAAAGTGGTTACCGTAGCCTATAAACGCTTGCAATACATTAAGTATTTAACACAGCAACTCCATAGGTGCTTACTGGTGACTTCACTCACACGCAGGAACACTCCCGGTTTTCTGTGAGGTGGAGATACTCGTATTTACCTAGACGACTGCCTAGACGGGCTTTAATGCGCCCCACCACTCTTAGAATTATATTAGTTATATTATCGTATTTACTATACGACATAGCGTTATCTTGAATGCCTTGATTAGTGGACAGGACGCGCTCAGGGCCTGTGGCCACATGCCGCGTGCCACATGTCTGTCTGTCTGCGCCGCTTTCCATCAACGAATCATTATTATATATACAGGCTGTTCAGTTCAGATGCACTGTAGCGTCGTAATTAGTAATTAAGGACGTATTATTTCGGGTGGCAAGCATTGAACACGGTACACCAGACTTAAACCTCACAAGTATACAGACGCATGCAGTGCATGTGTATCGGATTGCCAGCTCGGCTACCGACGCAGCACATCCCTAGTAGCCTACTATACGTAAACTAACACACTTGTTACTTATTTATTTAGTCTGTTCTGTAAAATGTTGTATTAGGAACTTGGAACGTAGTTCCAAAGATCATGGATTGGCTACCTTAGTGGCACAAAAACATGATATGGAAACGGACATCACTTTATTACAGGCTACGATAGCTGCTTACAATCACAGATGTACGCTTGTGTCCCATCTTAGTGGCATAAAACCACATTGATAAAGTATGTAAATAAAGCGAGTTTTATGTTGGGCAACGCATGAGTGACAACCCCTAGTGTTGCAAATGTCATTAGGCAGACTTGTTTGCCACCTTAAAAGTACAAAAAAAGTCACAGATAGACGGTTCAAGTGAAAGCTCTTGTCAATGTGTCACAGCATAATCCCCGAGGATAAGAAATAAAGAGGGATGGAGGAGTTATTTGTGTATACCGTCTATCCATTTTCTTCAATGAAAACTAGGATCTTATTCTTAGTATTGAAATGAAATAAATAGCAAGCACGACGGCATCGATGTGCGCGTTAGATAGTGCACAAGATTGGCAGCGCGCGATTAACATCCCCGTGACCGCTTACCATCGAATGAGGGCCGCATGCTTCTTTGCCAAACTAGTTGTATAGGTATACAAAAAAGACCGCTGATGTTGAAAAAAAAATTAGTTTACAAGATAGATCTCGCTAACAGAAGAGTTTGTAAAATTATATACTTACTATTACTTCTCAGGATTTATGGAGAGCATTGTGTATTCCTCGCAAGTTTCTACGAGAACACATAATATTATCATAACCCGTTCGCGAAATTCAGTAAACAATCTTAGAATATCTTTAAACAAATTGCGTATACCTTATACAACGGACGATTTGCCAAGACTGGGAGTGTTGTACTACTTGACAATTGTATTTTCAGGAACACCGTTCCTATATGAAATCTATGTTTGTCTGTGTGTGTGCCTGTCGCTTTTTTTTCGAATATTCGAATTTTGACATCAGATTCGGATTCAGCATAAAAAAGTAGAATAGGAATGTCTGTAAAAACAACCTCCTATCTCTTAAGGAACATGGTCAAAATGGCCGACAAAGTTTAAAAAATAATAATTTAATTGTTATATAATTGACGAGCCAAATGTTCCCCTGGCAATGCAAGCTTGCGCATACTCAACTGTTTTTTTTATATAACGTCAGGAGGCATACTACCCAACTGATGTAAAGTGATTACCGCAGCCTATGAACAGTTACAATGTATTAAGTATCGCTAGCGCGATGCCGTGTCTCCGGCAAGTTTTTAGGAGTTTACCGATAACCTCGCTTAAAGGACCACAACAACCCTCTGGTATTTGGCTGTTATATATAAGGTATTGTATAAGGTTACTTCCTCCGATGGGCTGCTTTGATGCGGCCTGCCTTTCTTAAACAGGCCCAGACTTAGACAAATAGACATGTTCATACGCACAAATGTTTGTCCGGAAAAATTACACAATCATCCATCTCAATCTAAGTAAAGCTTGTACTATATGTACGAGTACTAGACAACTGATAAACATACGTAAATATTTTTTTTTGTTATAGTACATAGAAAACAACCAGACCAAGACAAACAGACGAAGTTCATGCACACAAATGTTTGCCACGTGTGGGAATCGAACTCACATAGCCCTGGTGTCAAAGTAGCCTTATAAACCACTTCGCCACCGAGCTCGTATTTGATTCTATAATAATTGCCTGAAACAGCCTGTACATGTGTTTAAGAATGCCTTTTGCAAAATGGCTATCACTTTGATAAATATCTAAGGTTTCGTGGAAATGATCACACACACAGGCACACATAGACATTTTTGCGTTACGTAACGAAGCGGTTTACCCTCCCATAAGAAGTTATCACGTCAAAATCCTCAGAAAGCGAGAAAGAAAATAAGAAAAAGCAATTACCACAGGATACGGTGCCCGCTGCATCTTGTTCAGTACTGTCCTATTCAAATAAACCCTCCAACAATAATAAAAACATCAGTACTCACGCTGCATGTGTATATGCTGCTTGGGCATCTTGTAATCGGGTGGGTAACATCTCTCGTAGAACTGGAGATCGCTGACCTCGCATACTTCTGGTGTTGGTATGATGAGCCCCGTGCCTGATATCGCCCTCTGGAGATGGTGCTCCTGTTTAAAAAAAAAACTGTCAGAAAGGATGTGGTTACCGTGACAAAGACTATGTTGATATGACTATGGACAAGATTCAGATAAAGCAGACTTTTCTTAGAGTTAGGTCACGCACGTTTAAGAACCGCAGCAAAATAACAACTGCCTAGTTGTACACAACAACTAGGCAGTTCGTTATTTGGCTGCGGTTACACTAAATAAAGAGTGACGAGCTCGGTGGCTCAGTCGCGAATGACGCGACTTTGACACCGACGCACGTGGGTTCGATTCCCACACAAGACAAACATTTGTGTGCATGAACATGTCTGTTTGTTTTGGTCTGGATGTTATAAGAGAGGTAAGGCGCATAAAAACAGCCCGACTGGGGAAGTATCTTCATCTCATAGACAAATCTCAGCCAAATAACAACTCCCTGGAGAGTTGTTGTGTTCCTGCGTATGAGTGAGGTCACCAGTAAGCTCCTAAGGAGTTGCTGTGTAAGCAGCAGAAAAGGCATCGCGCAAGTGATACTTAATATAATTACAAGCGTTAATAGGCCACGGTAACTCCTTTACATCAGGTAGGCCGTATGCTTGTATGCCTCCCGACGTTGTATAAAAAAAAGAGTAGAGATACTGTAGTAGTGGTAAGGCCTGGAGGATGAAGACTTAATATACTCAATAAAAATATGTTGTGCTCCCCTGAATGTTTGTTTACATTGTTTATCTCGGTTACCCGAATGCAGTTTACATTGATAAGTCTAGTTTAACTATGGATGTATTTATTCAAAAGTGGAAGGATGTAGGAGCCGCCGAGGAAGACCGAGACTAACCTACCCTGACCAAATTCTCTTTGGCTATCCCGCAAGGGACCTGGCGTGAAGATATACATGTATTTATTCTCGAATCTATCATGTAGAGACTCGTAATTAAAAAAGAAGTGAAGTAATAAACGGAATTTTGTACACCGTACCCTTTGCTCCGAAAACGACGAGGGTACTGACCGAATACCTACACCGGAAGTGCATGCGCACGCGCATCGACTTAATTTTATTATTGTACGTTAAAAATGCTTCGTATACACAACGCAGCGCTAGTCCCAACGCTAACTAATGGAAGGGAGAGCTGGATATGGCAGAGAGAGCACGAATATAGGATAAACGCGGACGAAATGCAAGTGTTGCGGCAAAATTTTAATTATATTTCTCATTTTCAGTTCAAGCAGTACGCCTTTGGAATGCTTTACGGTTTAATATCCGAGGTTCCCACAGTATTTCCCCCCTTCTTATCATAACTAAAAAGCTACAAAACAAACTTTAATTAAAATAAAATTGGTACTTTAACGTGCCCGGTGGTGCGGAAGTTAGTAACGCTACTTTGACACCAACGCTTTTGTGTGTTCGATTCACAAACAGGGCAAACATTTGTGTGCATTATTACCTAACAAGTATATTTGTCTTGTTCTGGGTGTTTTAAGAGATGTAGGGCGCATCAAAGCAGCCTGCGTGGAGAAATATCTCCACGACTCAGGGCCTTACCAGTCTACAGACGTAGTGATTATGTGAATCGAATTGCCAGCTCCGTTACAAATGCAGTTCCACCTTATTGTAGCCTACTATACTGGTCAAGAAATACACTTGTTTCATATTTATTTAGTTTAGTCGTATTTATTTAAGAGAGTCTGGGTAAGCACCTCCATCTAACAGAAAACCGCAGCCAAATAACTCACTACATGGTTGTAGCGTTCCTGCATGTAAGTAAGGTCACAAGTAAGCGCTTGCTGTATTAGCGGTAAAGGTGACATCGCGTGAGTGATCTTAACACATCAAGTGGCACATATGCCTCCCGACGCTGTATAAAAGAACACAGCCAACGGTATGAAGACTTAAATGAAGTCAATTTCATTTTCTCATTTTAATATTTATCATCATCAGGAACATTAAATGCAGGATGAAAGAATGACGAAGCAGATATTCAACGCAAAACTGGAAGGATGTAGGAGCCAAAGAAGGCCAAGACTTACCTACCATGACCAAATTGGTCATGATCTATAAGGTGTTATCAGGAGTCCTAGAAACCGGTGAGCGTGCATGAGAAGAGCATTGAACGTGAAAGAAGCGATTGAGGTGTGTAAGCATCAGGTTACGTGGCGCTCGGTTCTCTCTGCCTACCCCGCAAGGGATATGGTGTGATGTTGTACATAGATAGATCAACTTTAAGTTGGATACATGGGAAGCGGCTGCCTTAAGATGCGTGTATTCGCTTAATGCAGGTTATTAAAAATTACAAAACAAAAATATGTTAAAACATCAACCGACAATTATTTTCCCACGATCAATTTCCACTCAAAATGGTTATTAACAGCATAGAATTAAAGTCGACTTTGCATTAGCAATGGTACGAAGCTGACCTTTACACAAAAATAAAGGTTTATGAAAACATGAAAACATGAAAACATTTATTCTTTCTCGTAAAAAGGTATAATACAGTGTCTGGCAACTTCATTTAAGCAAAACAGTGCTTGTGTTTGAAGTCACCGCTCTTTCGCTGCAAACAATGAGAAAGACAAAGTGCTAAAGTTCTAATTCTAATATATAATTAGATAAAGACTTAATCACTTGGTAAAATTAATAAATATTTTATATGTGTGTGTATGCGTATTATTAGTATATGTGTTAAGTGCTTATTTTGTGTTATAATGTATGTGTGACTACTGTTATGTGTGTATATATGCGTCAACCCTCCGACTTTGTCTTGGGATCAGAAACTGCTACATACCTAGTAGTTTCCATTGACTTATTTAAAAGCAAATGTAGGTTTCTTATCCTATTGTTTGTATGATGGACTCTATTTCATCATAATTTTTCGGTTGCAGCCATTGTGTCAGATTCTTTTTACATTTAAAGTACTTTTGCGGGTATACATTTAATTCCTTATTTATTAGGTTATATAATCTAGATGAACAACTAGCATATTGTCGTTTTGCAAAAGCAGATTTCACGGCAATTGTAAGTGCTACTTTGTATTTTAGTCTACTGTTTATATTTTTGATGCTTAATGTAATGGTTTTGTGTTTCTTTAATATAAGATGCAGTATATATAGTTTTCTAACAGTTAAAAGATTCAATTCTGAATATAGCTTTTCTGTTGGATATCTAAAGGGTTTAAAAAAGATTACCTTCAAGAGCGATCGCTGTGCTCTCTCTAATTCCAAAAACTTCGTTTTTGTAGCCCCGCCCCAGACAGTAAGACAGTAAACTATCACAGATTGCGCGAGAGAAATATATGTTTGCTTCAGAAGACTCTTTGTGGCAACATGACGTAAGTTTTTAAATGACCATATCAATTTCCTAACTCTACTCATAATCAGGTCCAAATGCGAATGCCACGATAACCGCTGATCCACCATAAGGCCCAAGTACTTAGTGAATTGGACCTTGTTTATTGTTGTACAGGAACAATTGCTGTAATCGGGAGTGCAGCATTTATGAATTTTTATTTGAAAGTTTTTTGGAGGTTGTGTTCGTTCGTTCTTTGTAAAACAAATATAGTCCGTTTTTGAGAGATTTAAAGTTAAGAGGTTATAATCTAACCACTCTGCTATCTTCACCAAGCCCGTCTCAGCGACTGTTCGAACACTTTCCCAGTTTCTGTCGGAAAATACAATGGCCGTATCATCTGCATATGAAATTATATGCCCTTTATCAAGTTTCAAGCTACAGATGTTGTTAATGTACACGAGGAACAACGTAGGACCCAGAACACTTCCTTGCGGCACGCCAAAATCAACACTTTCCTCGTAACTTATGTGTCCACCTATCTTAACTTGTTGTGTACGCCCACGTAAATAATCCGTCAACAAATCAAGCGCTGTACCCCTTACACCAATTCTATCAAGCCGGTTCAGAAGAGTGGGGATAAAGACCGTATCAAATGCCTTTTTGAGATCGAGGAATACAGCTAGACACTTCGCTCCGCTATCTACTGCGTTAGTTATAAGGGAAGTAAGTGTCAAAACTGCGTCTTCTGTGGATAATTTCTGTCTGAAACCGAACTGACACGGAGAAAGGATATTAAGTTTATTAAGGTAGCTAATAAGGCGGTGATTTATTAATTTTTCCAGAATTTTAGAAATGGATGAGAGAACTGCTATTGGTCTGTAATTGGATGGATCAGTCTTATCCCCACCCTTATGCACCGGCGTTATAAGTGCCCTTTTAAAAGCCGAAGGGAAGACTCCCTGCTCAAAACACAAATTGGCTAAGTAAGAGATCACAGGAACTATTATTTTATGTGCAGATTTCAAAAAATTTATAGGTACTTTGTCCCATCCGGAGGCACTGTCAGATTTCATGCTCATTAAAATAGTTAGTACTTCATTTTCGTCTGTATTAAACAATGCAAAGGAAGAAGATGGTCGGTTGGTGATCTCATCGGTGTCCGCATTAAGTTTCATCGAAGATCTATCTGTGATTTGCTCAGCTAACAATTTGCCAATATTACAAAAATATTTATTTACTTTATTTAATGAAGTTAGGGGAGTTGACTCTAATTCTAATAACTCTAGGTTAGATGTTTTAGGTGATTTATGTTGTGAAATGTCATTTATTTTTTTCCAGAGTTTCTTCGGGTTTTTAAGTGCTTCTGAAAGTTGCTGGTGATCGTATTTGCGTTTTTGTTTTTTTATTATATTATTACAAAAGTTGCGGTATCTCTTATATGTAATTCTCAAAGTTTCATTATGAAGGTCAAGTTTTAATTTTCTTTGCATGTTATCGCGATTTCTTATACACCGTAGTAGACCGGGGGTCATCCATGGTTTCATCAATCTATTCTTTGCAGAGACGATCTTCTGGTTTGTGTTTTCAGAGAGACATTGAGATATATTGGATAATAGTGCATCTGCAAGCACATTTGGATTTGTTAGTTTCAGTAGCTTTGATAGATTACACCCTTCCAGTTGTTTTAGCGCCCCATCTAAGTTTAATACTGTTCTTGTGTTGACTTCTCTTCGCAATTTTGTGGTATTTGATAGTTTTAAAACAGACATTGAATGATCTGTAATTGATGTATTTATGACAAATATTTCAGCAGTTTTGTTTTCCGACTTAATTTTTATAAAGAAATGGTCAAGACAGCTTTTACCTCTCGTTGGTAGTACATGCCCCGGAAGTAACCCGTTCATAGCCATCATGTTTAAATAGTCTAATCTGTTTACACGAACATGAGATTGTTCATCTCTGTGAGGTGTTAAATTAATATTGATGTCCCCAGTTACAATGATATTCTTAATTTGCGATATGGTATTTATGTGATTATTTAAAGATATAGTGAAATCATCCGTATTTGTTTTGGATGGAGATCTGTATATACCAAGTACCAGAAGATCGGGTAATACTTTGATCTCTAGACAAGAGGCGTGAGTAAGCGTGACTTCTCTAACTTTAATTTTATGGTTTTCCTTAATATAAGCAACTACTCCATCCGCCTTATTTATGTGCCTAGTAGTTTGGTATGATACGTAGTTGTCCAGATGAGGCAAGTGTTTATTTGGGTTCAATCTGCATTCAGTAAGAATAATTAAATCAACATTAAATTTTAGGCTCGCTAAGTTAATTCGAAGGTCATCAAAATTAGTATAGACGCTTCGAATGTTTTGCGTTATAATCGTAAAATCAGTATTTTTCACTTTGCTTAATTTACAAAAATCTCCTATTGTACATTCACTTGAAACAGCTATTTGCATATTGTCTATTTCTTCAACATTAGAAAACTGACTATCCATAAACTAAGTTATTTGTGGTCTTTTCTTGAAGAATTATACTTGCATTTATTTTTAATAGTAGAAGGCTTGTAGATAGTTGTGATTGCAGTCTCAGGAAATATATGTGTATGTATGACTCAATATATGTATGTGCTTTTGAGATTGTATATGGAATGAAAGTATGAAAGTACTGGTGTGTATATATATGCATGTTTAGTGGAGGAGTGTTGAGTGTGATTGTGTAGTAAGCGATAAATATTTGCTTCTTTGCACATAGTAGCACACGGAGTATATAGAAAATAATTAAATATGCTAAAAATAAACCAAGTTCATGCATTACTTTAAATAGTAGTCATGGAGCTTGTATAAGACTATGAATTTGAGCTTCATTATTCAAAATAATAATTGGTGCAACGTTATCTTTTCTTACATACACCCGTCCGTAAGAAGTCCAGCAGAACATATAGTGTTTTGACTTCGCCAGGTCACGGGCCAGGAAGTAAAGCCGAGCGCTCTTGGCCGTCAACTGCTCAGACACGTAAATCGGGGTGTCATCGTTCTTTTTGATGCCCAAATTCGCAACGCTAAGCTTCTGCTTATGTTTGATATTATAAACTTTACAGAGCTTTAGAAATTGAGTTTTCAAAATTGTGGATGAAACTTCCACGATTATGGGCATGCTACTCATATTTGACTTTTTCGCATTCACTCTATAGATGTCACTGATATCTTTATTTGTAACGTTGCACCCTATGCTGTTGGATAATTGTAGTACCATCTCCGTTAAATCTTCTTTAGATTCGCCAGATTTTTTTGGCACATTCTTGATCTCCAAGTTCGCTTTCCGGCTTATACGCTGCATGTCCTCCAGTCGCTCCTCCAAAACGGTAATTTGTTCTTTATCTTCCTTTCTTCGTCTCTCCAACTGTTCTATTTTTTTCTTGAATTCCTCATTTTGGGATATGAGAAAGGACATGGAGGCCTCTATATTACAATTGGTGTTTACGTAATACAATTGGTTTATGTAATTAACACTTTTGTATATGTCTAACAACAGAGTACATATAGGCGTACCATAAGGCATACCAGCGTTTTTATTCTGTAACACTTTACGTAATACCTAAGAGTCGGGTAAAGTCGCGGCTTGACTGCCGGCGGCGAGAGATGATTGTTTGGAGCGTATTAGTCGCTTATGATGAAGCGGTTTATCATAGAGCAAAATCGTACAATTCACATTTTTTTATACAACAACCTCGGAAGGCATACATACGACCCATTTGAGGTAAGGAGGTTACTGCTTGAGACATCAAATATCCTCTGCTATTAACACAAATACTCCTTAGGAGCTCATTGGTGACTACACTAACTCGCAAGAACACAGCAACTCCTTAGTAGCTTACTAAGGAGTTGCTGTATTAGCAGCAGCATTGCGTGAGTAATACTTAATGTATTACAAGCGTTCATGGGCTACGGTAAACGGTACGCTTTACATCACGTGGGCCACATGCTTGTATACCTTCCGATGTTGTATAATTAAAAAAACATACATACTCGTATTTTGGTGCTTTACTTGAAATCAGAGAGCATGAAAGTAGAATAAACAAGAAATAGTCGCGATACGAGCGTTGGGTGGTTCAGACGTGTAGAAAGAATGACGAAACATCCACACATACACCGTGAAATAGAAGGATGTAGGAGCCAAGGAATACCAAGACTCATCTGTCACGATCGAATTGGTCGTGTGGTGTATCAGTAGGTGGTATCAGGAGCCCTCGGAACCGGCGAGCGTGCACGAAACGAGTGCTACGACTGTTAAGAAGCAAATTTAGGTGCGTAAAAACGGACTCATGTGTCGCTTAGTTTTCTTACCTGCCTACCACGCGAGAGACGTGGTTCGAAGATATAAAAATAGATATAAAATTATACCAATACTAGCTACAGCACAACTTTGTGTGCGCGCGTTTGATCGGTAGTAGGAACCGCTTTTTCTACTTTCTATCCTTTTCCCTCGGCTCTTAAGAGTTGTATCGTGATATTGATTAGTCTACTACCTTCCTTAAAGATATACTCCGTTGGTTCGGACATGTAGAATGTATGCAGGATGAAAGAATGACGAAACAGATAAACAACGCGAAAGTGAATGGATTTCGGAGCTGAGGAAGAGCAAGACTAACCTCCCATGACTAAATTGGTTGTTTCATCAGAAGGTGATGCCAGAAGCCCTAGGTCACGGCGAGCGTGCATGAAAAGAGCTATGTTAAAGAAGCGAGTGATTTGATGGCATAGCAGTAATTTTTTTTTTATACAACGTCTCGAGGCATGCTATCCACTCATTGTGGCTACCGTAGCTCAAGAATTAATTACTCGCGCATTACCACCCCCTCCGCTACCACAGCAACTCCTCGTGAACTGAACTCACAGCCCATTAGCTTATTTTGTGCGGTCTTCTGTGAGGCGGGGGATACTACCTCGGTCACGCTGATTGATGTCCGCTACCGCTATTAAGTAAGGCCCCAGCCGATTCACTGACTCACTTTATGCAGTCGTCATGCGTCATTATTGTCATCCGGGCGTCGTGAGGGAATACTAATACACTTGAGAAAGCAACTCTTGGCAACACATCCCGTCAAGGAGCTTACGCCTTACCGCCGTAGACATAGAGTTCAAAATGTACAGTTAATCTTTGTATATAAATGCTGGCGTGGAATAACGTCATCAAATAGTTATTTATTCAGTTTGTAATAGTTTATTACCCAAAGCCGAAAAGGAAGACAATGTCTTTCTGACGAGGTCGGTGGCGCAGTGAATAACGCGACTTTGACACCAACGCTCGTGGGTTCGATATCCACACAAGACAAACATTTGTATGCATGAACATGTCTGTTTGTATTGGTCTGGAGGTTTTAAGAGAGGTAGGGCGCATCAAAGCAGCCCGTCTGGGGAAGTACCTCCACCTCACAGAAAACCGCAGCTAAATAACAACTCCTTGTTGTGTTACTGCATGTAAGTGAGCTCACCAGTAAACTACTAAGTAGCTGCTGTATTAGCAGCAGAGGAGGCATCGCGCGTGTAATACTTAATGCAAGCGTTTATAGGCTACGGTAAGCGCTTTCCATCAGGTGGGCCGTATGCTTGTATGCCTTCCGACGTCGTATAAAATAAAAACAAAAAATCGGCCAAGTGCGAGTCGGACTCGCGCACGAAGGGTTCCGTACCATTATCTATAAAAACGGCAAAAAAAAACACGTTTGTTGTATGGGAGCCCCCTTAAATATTTATTTTATTCCATTTATTAGTATTTGTTGTTATAGCGGCAACAGAAATACATCATGTGTGAAAATTTCAACTGTCTAACTATCACGGTTCATGAGATACAGCCTGGTGACAGACGGACGGACGGAGAGCGAAGTCTCAGTAATAGGGTTCCGTTTTACCCTTTGGGTACGGAACCCTAAAAAGACCTTACAAGAATAATTCGTAAATACATAAATCAATATAACATTTTTTATAACCTTATTTATTTTTCTTTTCTCTTTAAATATCCATTTCGAGTTTTTTTGGGGAATAAAAAAGCCCCTATACAAGTGTAGGTAATGATTGCTGCATAGGACTGAACAAGCTGAACCTCTCGCTCCGCAAGACTGCATTGCACAGCATCTTCCACAGTTTTGTATACCTGACCGGAACAAATGTGTGCTAAGAAAGTAGTTAGCAAACCATAACAAGCCTCACTCATCTCGTTGACAGATAGATAGATAATCGTTTATTAGCTGCTACGGTCACACACATACAAACATAATATAACAGTACAAGAGGGAGTAAACAGGCGTTGCTCAAAACATTTCCAGTGATAGGTGCATGTGTGTGCAGCAGCAAGCGAATAGGCCATAGCTCAGTGTGACTTTTGTACGATGCGCAAAAAAACACCGATTTTCTACTGCTGCCTGAGGGACGGGCGCGCTCAAAGTCATTATTTAAGACCGTCTTAGCTTAACATGCTATACGAAGCCCGGAGACGCTCGACATACGATGTGCGTAAAGTAAGTAATGAGACTAGCACATCAGCGGTGTACCTTCCACCCCTGCTGAAAGCGCATCCAAGATATACAATCTCATCCACTTGTTCTAACATTTCATCATCAACCGTAATCCTTACATTGGTTCTGGTTTCTTCTCTTTCAAATACCATTATCTTTGAGCCTTAGAAACTGGCGAGCATGCATGAGAAGAGCAATGAATGTTAAACAAAGAGTGAGGTGTGTAAGGATCGAGTCACGTGGCGGTCGGTTCTCCCTGCCTACCCCGCAAGGGATTTGGCGTGAAGTTATAGATAGATAGACAATATCATCATCATCATCATCCGTGCTAATCCCGGTCGTATCCCAACTTTTCGCTTCGGAGTCAGGAGTCCGCTTTCCTTCTACTTCTGCACTTCGGGCGCCTCCGGCATCCCTTATTGTGAGACTATTGGTACGCTTGTCAACCTTTACGACGTCACGCCAGTACTTTTTGGGCATACCCCATCTACATGGACCCGGCAAATTACACTACCACATTGTCTCCTTCAAAGTAACTACCTCATAGCAGTGGTAGAAGTCGGATACTGGAATAGTCTCTAGCTGGTGGGTTACGGCCGTTTGAATAGATGTATACGAATGCATGTATATCTTTACGCCAGGTAACTTGCAGGGTACACAGTGACTACCGAGCGCCACGCACCTCACTCGCTTCTTTAACGTCAATTGCTCTTCTCATGCACGCTCGCCGATTTCTAAGACTCCACATATCATCTTCTGAGAAAACTTATAATAAACAATCCATTTGGTCATGGTGGGTAAGTCTTGACCTTTCTTTATATATGGTATATCTGTTTGGTAAATATTTCTTCTTGCATTCTTTCAAATAAAATTTCATGTCAGCATATTGGTACATTATTGCATTCTTTAATGTCGCAAAATGATGTGCTTAGAGGCGATTTTTCGATCTTGGGAACAAAAAAAAGTCACATGAGCTCAAGTCGGTTGTCTCAATAAGGAGGCTGAGGAGTCCCGCCACAGGAATGTGTGACCTAACGGACCTTTTATTACCGCTAGTACCCTGGAAATAATGTGAGACTACTACGCGATCTCAATGTAATGTTAGCATCGAGTCTTAATGCCAATTAAGTGACCAATATAATAAATAGTTACTTTCAAGAAACTTTTGTATCAATGGTACTGGATTAATGCATACCGGCGCTATACAATGGTAACATCACAGTAATAAAGGAACTATTATTTATCGCTGTTACCTTGAAAACATGTCAGAGTACCGGCGATCTCAATGTAATTAAGTGTACAATATAGTTACAAAGAAGTATTCACATTCAAGGGACTTTTGTATCAACAACCTGCATACTCGACCAAAACATACCGGCTATATACAACGGTAACGTCATCGTAATAACGGAACTATTATTTATCACTGTTACAACACTGTACCCTGAAAACAATATGAGGATACCGGCGATCTCAAGTAGGGTTGCCAGATGGGAAGACTAAAATATCTAGTCTGGATTTTGGGATTGTTTGGGATATTTATTTATCCCGACATAAATAAATATCATAAAGATAGAGAAACGATTTCAATTATTTTTTACTACTAATGTACTTGGCATTACATTTAACTGAACCCCAACAATTTGGATCCTAGCAAATATTCCGAAAAGTTTTAAAATTTAAATGTTCCGTGCACAAACCAGTAATACTTATATTCCGTTTCTTCAATGTTCCGTTTAATCGCAGTGCCGTGATTGTAAATGCGTGTGGTAATTTTAAATTTCGGGTGTGGTAAATAACATTATGAGAAGCTGTTTCTCGGGATATTTTGTCGGGAATCTCGAAGGACATCGTATAAATGTCAGGACAATCCAGACGAATCCCGATCATCTGGTAACCCTAATCTCAAGTACAATCAGCATTAAAAATATCTTTTGTACGAAGGAACTGATCAATAAAGTTGCAAATATTAATTCTGAAAGGACTTTCGTATGTGTAACCTACATACTCGACCCTTACACAATGTACAACAATGACGTCACCCTCGCTGCTCTGTTATCAGGCATAATTGGACACCTATCACTCCGATAACGTAGTGTTATCGCGAGAATACTTAAACACCTCTCGGTCGTATCGCGATGATGAAGTTTTAATCAGATTTCGTGTAGACAGGTCTTTACGAGTATTTTAAAGTAAATAACAGCTATGTATACTCACAAATATTGAAACAAGAACTAGTACATTAATTTGAATAAAACCTGTCATGTGTGACTCGGGATTCGTTTTGTTAATGACTATCGGTACATTTTAGCGTTCCGTACATAACTTTACTAATTGTAATTACCAATACATTACAATGATTTATGACGGCTATGAGTTGTTCCACATCCATGGGTTGTGGACGTTGTACGGGATGAACTGCAGTGGGGTCACACGCTGCTTTAATACACCTGTTCTTCCCACAGGATATCTGTAGGAACCTTGCTTTTTGCCCTTAACATAAGCTTCTTCGTAAGTCCTTAGGTACTGAGTAGAAATAAAGGGCAAACGATATTTAAGAGAGGTAGGGCGCAACAAAGCAGGTTACAGGTTAGTTCACCGAGATGATTTTGTCGAGGCCAATCATTGTGGAGCCCGTGGGAAATGTATTGAAAACTTTGCGAATGCGGATCCAGGAGAATTCTCGTCGAAATTCACGACGAGAAACTCACCGCATGCGAGAAATGCAGACAGTAAATACATACAACGGTAGGTAGACTAGTGCACTTAGGCCTTTTTGCTATATTTAGGTATATGACATGGCGAGCTGTTATCGTAGTGGTTAGTAACGCGACTTTGACACCAACGCTCGTGAGTTCGATTCCCCCATAGCACAATCATTTGGTTGCATGGATATGTCCGTTTCTTTTGGCCTGGCTGTTTTTAAGGCATATGCGCAGTTATGTTAGTGACTGCGAGTAAGGTCACCAGTAAGCTGTTAAAGAGTTGCTTTGGCAGCAGCGGAGGATGGCATTGCGGGAGTGATACTTAAAGCATTGTACACGAACGTACGCAACGGTAATCGCTTTACATTAGGTAGCCGTGGCTTGTATGTCTTCCGACGTTGTAAAAAAATGGTTTTGAAGTTATCCTATCCTACTGGCTATATCTGCTCTGTGGTGTCTAGCTGCCATAACACGCGACGGTTGGCTGCTCCCCGGATCTCCCACCGAAGGCTGCGGGATTCAGTTACAACTGCCAAGTTTCTCGGCAAAATGACTTTTGAGATCGCTATAGGATTTTTGTATAGTTGTGTTTATATAGATTCGACGAGGATATGTGCATACTTATTTAAACTTCTAAGGATTTTCAGTTAAGTTTTGAGAATAAAGAACTTCTTTCTATGTGTATGTAAAATCTTTCCTTTAGCTTTCTTATTATTTTTGTTACGGTTACCGTAGCCTGTGAACGCTTGTTTATTGCATTTAGTATCCACCCGCGTGATGCCACATCTGCTGCTAACACAGCAACTCCTTAGGAGCTTACTGGTGACCTCACTCACACGCAGGAACACAACAACCTTCCAAACTGATTTCGTAAAAGGGACGAAAGTGTGTCACAGGAAGCCGGGGAAGCGCGCGCTATTTGATTTGACCAATGAGAGCGGTCGGTGGTAGAATTGGCAGTCAGATGGTACCAACTCATATTCTGTGAGGTAGAAGTACTTCCCCAGACGGGATGCTTTTATGCACCGTACCCCTCTTAAATCATCCAGACCAAGACAAACAGACATGTTCATGCACACAAATGTTTGCCTTGTGTGGGAATCGAACCAACGAACGTCGGCGTCAAAGTCGCGTCATTCATGACTGAGCCACCGAGCTCGTCAAAATTCAATTATTATCATAATTTGACTGATCGATTGACAAAAGATGTCAATAAATCCCCTAATACCACTCTTAAAGACTCCCAGACCAAGACGAACAGACATGTTCATGTACACAAATGTTTGTCCTGCGATGGTATGGAACCCACGAGCGTTGGTGTCAAAGTAGCGTTACTAACTACTGCGCGACCGAGATCGTCGGGATGCTAAAAAAACGAGTGTGCTTTAGACCACACGACTGAAGTAAAACTTCTTTAGCTCCATAGTGTGATATAGACAATAGGCCTGCACTGTGTCTTACATATACGAAACTTAACTCGCTATGAGAGAAAGCCTATCTTACCCCCAGAGTAATATACGAAACGTAACTCTCTCTCTTTCTATCTTCACTAACTTATATCTCCCTCTCAACTTCCGTTCGCCTCGCCCGATCACACTTTTCGTAACGCTCTCGTCACGCATTCACCAGCTTACTCCCCACGTCAAGCGTGCGTGAAGAAGTTTTACTTCAAGCGTTAACGCAACGTTTTCACCGTACACCTAGGCATTCCTAAATACTGGCCCGGGTCTGGTCTAGTGCTTTTTTATGTGAAATTGAAAAGTGCACGCGGGCGGGACTGCGGTAGCCCGCAACGCCGGCCAACGACCTCGCGTATCAGGTTCGACTCCTGTCACGAGACGATGTGATTTCCAGTTTTAAAGTTACGTTTTACGGCGCTCGCGCTCGTATTCTTAAATTGTAAATGATGATGTAAGAAAGAGTGTCGGTGTTGAGATAAGAAAAGGTACGCTCCGTTGGTTCGGACATACGGGACAGGCCCATCACTCATACCCACCAATGTGTCTCCTGTGAAGCCAGAATTAACAGCGGCGCCCATCAAAAAGGCAATGAACAGTGAAATCCATTGCTGTCCCGGGGGTTAAACTATAGAGGAAGTTTGGAATTAACTTCCACTCACACATTGGTTGGGAAAAAATGTAGGATGAAAGGATGACACCAAATTGGTCGTGTCCTAGGAACAAGCGAGCGCGTACGGAGACAGGAGAAGGATGTAGGAGCGAAGAAAGACCAAGACTCACCACGACCAAATTGACACCATCTATCACAAGTCCTAGAAACCAGCGAGCGAGCATAAAAAGAGCTATGAATGTTAGAGAAACGAGTGAAACATGAGGGTCGATTCTTGTGCATCGAACAGAGAGAAGCGAGATCTTTTTTTAGGGTTCCGTACCCAAAGGGTAAAACGGAACCCTATTACTGAGGCTCCGCTGTCCGTCCGTCCGTCTGTCACCAGGCTGTATCTCATGAATCGTGATAGTTAGACAGTTGAAATTTTCACAGATGATGTATTTCTATTGCCGCTATAACAACAAATACTAAAAAATATAATAAAATAAATATTTAAGGGGGCTCCCATACAACAAACGTGATTTTTTTTTGCATTTTTTATAGATAATGGTACGGAACCCTTCGTGCGCGAGTCCCACTCGCACTTGGCCGATTTTTTATACAACTACATTGGCAAACAAGCATGCAGCCCGCATTAGATGGTAAGCGGTCACCGCAGCCTATTGACGTTCGCAACAACACGGAGATGTAACTGGCGCGCTGCCAAACTTGTGACCTAAGACTGTTTCATCACAGTATCTAGTAATTTCTCTTTGCATACTCCACTACAAGGGACTTGGCGTAATGGAGTTCCTGAATAAATTATCTACATCTTAGTTAATAGATTCAGGCGTTATTTTACGAAAGTCAAATTTACATGGAATACGATCTAACCTGCTTCGTGTGCATCCGCCACCAATTAATTCATGCGAACTAGCGCCGGTCAGCTAACATGCTACAAGGGTAAGTCTAACGATTAACATCTACAGCGCCTGAGGATGCCTCGTGGTGAGGCGAGAAACAGAAACGCAGAGACGACCAGGGCAGTCATGGCAGCGACGGTGGCGGGTGCGGGTTCTGTTCTAGATGGCGGGCAATCGCGAGGACAACCGCAGCAAAGACTACCGGAGCAGCCATGGCAGCGACGGCATGCTGAGTCTACTAACGGGTGGGTGGGTCCCGGCCGACGCTAGTTCGTGTGAACTAATTGGTGGCGGAAGCACACAAAGCAGCTTAGAACAAATTGCATATAAATTAGACTTTAGCAAAATAACGCCTGAATCTATTAACTAAGATATAGATAGTTTATTCAGGAACACTTCTTAACCATTTTGCTAAATCTCTTTGAGATTGTGTGAGAAGCCCCCCACTTACGCCCCAACCGGTTCACGATACTTAATAAATAACTCGTTTTTTTTTTCTACCTCTGCAAGCCATCAACGACAAATTTCCAATAATATCTGAACGGGACAAGCCGTCAAAGCGTCCTCCCCTCTGCTTCGGGGCGATGTTGGTTATAAAAACAATGATAAGCCAAGCATGAGTTGACTTAATCAAATGGTTCCGTAATATTTATTAAAAAAAAAAACTATTTTGAGAGCAGTAATGATAGTCCAGTGAATAAAGAATCGGCTTATTGATCAACTAGTTACCCAGTTCGAATTCTGACATGTATGTATGTATAATTTCACGCCAGGTCCCTTACGGGGTAGGCAGAGAGAACCGAACGCCATAAGACGCGTACCTTACACACTTCACTCGCTTCTTTCACATTCATAGCTCTTTTCATGCACGCTCGTTGGTTTTTAGTGCTCCTGACACCACCTTCTGATAGAACACGACCAATTTGGTCATCGTAGGTAAGTCTCGGTCTTTCTCGACTCCTACATCCTTCCACTTTCGCATTGTATATCTGTTTCGTAGTTCTTTTTTTTCATTCTTCATTCTTCTGACATGTATCACTAAAATAGTGTTTTCGGAATTATGTACATATTTGTAATGTTTTTTTATACCACCAAGGTGGCAAACAAGCATACGGCCTGCCTGATGGTAAACAGTAATCGTAGCCTATGGACATTTGCAACACCAGCGGTGTTATTCATGCGTTGCCGACCCTCTAAAAACCTCTTCGCGCCTCTCTTGAAGACCCCATGCTGTAGTCCCTTGGGAAAACCCGAGGTTTTCTACAGCATGGAAGCTCATTACACAACACAGACACTGGTCTGACTGCTTGAGATTAGGTAGCGCGGACTCTGGCAATTATAATGAAACAGAAAAAAGTATAATGGATTATTCAGGCGTTATTTTGCGTCAAAATTACGGGCGATTTGATTCAAACTACTATATACTTCTGCCACCAATGAGTTCATGTACACTAGCGCCATGCCATTGGAAGGTGCGGTCGGCGCTAATCCGCAGGAACTAATTGGTAGCGGAAAGTAAATCAAACTGCAATAAAATAATTATAATAACCGTAGCTGAACGACAAATCCGTGGAGGCTTGTGTTCCTGGGAGTGAATGAGGTTAGCAAAGATAAAGAGGTTGAGGAGATATTACCAGAGTCGGCTATTGTAACTGTTTACCATCAGGCAAGCGTACGCTTCTATTCCACCTTGGAGGTATTTTTTTATACATCGTCGGATGGCATAGAAGCATACGAACCACCTAATGTAAAGCGGTTACCGTAGCATATGAACGCTAGCAATACATTAAGTATTACTCGCGAGATGCCACCTCTGCTGCTAAAACAGCAACTCCTTCAGAGCTTACTGCTAACCTCACTCACTCGCACGAACAAAACAATCCTCCGGGCAGTTGTTGCTTGACTGCAGTTTTCTGTGAATTAGTTTTTTCTTCAAAATATCATTAAAAGAAACATGGAATGAGCTATGAATGTAAGTGAAGAGAGTGAGTTGTGTAAGGAACGAGTATTGTGACGCTCCTTCCTCTCTGTATATATCTGAAGGAACCTGGCATGAAGTTATAAATAGAAACATATTTCAAAACACGTAAGCGGACCCCTAAAATTTCGCGTACCGTAATACGAACCGCCTCCCGTCTGCTCTGACGAGCTCTCATCGATTTTATGGAATTAATAATGCCTAATAGAGGGGTTGTACTACCCTTTGAACGACCCCACTACACGTGAAACACTTGCTGAATAGCCTCATATCATAGTATCTATATGTCACAGGGATATTTCGAAATAAGAGATTTGGGAGCGCCGAGGAATATATGTGGAGTTAGAATGATTTATAGAGATAGTACGATACAAGAACAATGTGGATGAATGTAGTGATAAAAATTTAAAAGTGTATAAATAAAGTCTCTTACAAATTACACAGCGCCATCTAGCTCCATAGTAAGCGAAACTTGTGTTTATGGTTGCTAGACATCTGATAAATATACGTAAAGACATGTTTTTTTTTGTAAATACGCATTTGTAATACATGGAAAACATCCAGATCAAAACAAAGAGACGTATTGTCCTGTGTGGGAATCGAACCCACGAGCGTTGGTGTCAAAGTAGCGTTGCTAACCACTGCGCCACCGAGCTTGTCTCGTATGCTGATATGGTTTGGACATTTGGAAAGAATGGATGATATCTTTTGTCACTCATTTGTGAAAAACGAAGTTACGAAAGAAGTATATCGAGCCAGAATGAGTGGAGATATCGGCAGGGGCCGGCCTAGACGCACACATGTCACATGGATCAAGTAACTGATGTGCTGAAAAAGGGCCAAATCAAAAGCACCCGAAACCGAAGAGCGTGCGAGAAGAGGTTGATGAGTGTGGAAGAGGCGAGAGAGGTATGATTGGATCGGTGTACCTGGCGATCCATAGTCTCTGCCCACCACAATGGGAGACAGGCGTCATGATATGTTCGTATGTAGGCATTTGACCGAAAACGAAAATTACTAGAATTAAAAAACAGATATGTAATGCAAAAGTAGATGGATGGGTCTTCCTCAACTGTAGGAGTTAGACTTACCTACCATGACAAAATTGATCGCGTTTTATCAGAAGGTGATGTCAGGATCCCTAGAAAACGGCGATCGTGACCGAATCCTTGGGTGATTTTATCAAATCACGGAGGGCGTTAGAATTTGTTTGTTTTTGTTATATCCCTAAACAAATCATAGAAAACAAAGTGACTGCAGCCAATGTCAAGCAAGATTTGATGTAATTACAACACGTCAAAGCAGCTACCCGTAAGCCTATGAATACATGTAATACAAAATGAATCTTGGCTGGTTGTTACTTCCGCTGCTAGCATAGCAACCGCTCAAAAGCTTGCGAGTAACCTCACTCACTCGTAGCAACACAATATAACCTTTCTGGGAGTTGTTATGTGTCTGCAGCATTGAGTGAGGTGGGGGTACCACCCTCGCCACAACAAACAACGTTTTGGTGAGGGAGGGTTGCCTTCATGCGCGGTATGAATTCATTCGTTAGTGGATTCTCTGGGTTGTATTGCCTGATGGTAAGCAATTAGAGCCTATGGACATTTGCAACATCAGTGGTGTCACGTGTGCGTTGCCGACCCTGTAGAAATCTCATCACGCCTTTTTTGTAGAACCTCATGTAGTCCATTAGGACAACCTCGGCAGGGAGTTCATTCCACAACTTAAAGAGTACTCGGTAGTAAAACTTTTCTACAATCGCACAGTACGCGACCATTACAGTGAATTCTCATTACAGTCTATTCTGTCTAGTATACAACGTATTTGATTCACAAAGCTAGAACCAGCACTGCGTGAACGAACGTGTGAGATCGTGATCTGGGACTGTAACAGAAGACGAGACGGCAAGCTCATTAAAGCATACAATATTTTCTATTTCTTATAACTAAGAAAAGTTATAAAAAGATAGAAGTAGATATACAATGCAAAAGTGGAAGGATGTATGTGCCGAGGAAGGCCAAGACTTACCTTCCATGACCAAATTGATCATGTTCTATCAGAAGGTGATGTCAGAAGCCTTAGAAACCGGCGAGCGTGCATGAGAAGAGCAATTAAAGTTAAAGATGCGAGTGAGGTGTGCAAGGATCGGGTCACGTGGTGCTCGAATCTCTCTGCCTACCGCGCAAGGGATTTGGCGTGAAGTTATAATAAAAAAAGATAAGAAAAGTTTCACATATGTATGTAATCTCTTCTTCTTAGCGTTATTCCGTTTCCTAGTACATTAGGTTTGCGGGGTCCTCTACCTAAGACTAAGGATTTGGCGAAGATACTGATTTTTAGGGTTCCGTACCCAAAGGGTAAAACCGAACCCTATATTACTGAGGCTCCGCTGTCCGTCCGTCCGTCCGTCCGTCTGTCACCAGGCTGTATCTCATGAACCGTGATAGTTAGACAGTTGAAATTTTTACAGATGATGTATTTCTGTTGCCGCTATAACAACAAATACTAAAAAATAGAATAAAATAAATATTTAAGGGGGCTCCCATACAACAAACGTGATTTTTTTGCTCATTTTTGCTCGATATTGATAACGGCAACAGGTAGACGCTTGAAATATTGACAGAATATTTAGTTATATATTCACTTTAAGAATAAATAATTAAATTAAAATAAAACAAATATTTAAGGGTGGCTTCCATACAACAAACGTGTTTTTTTTCCGTTTTTATAGATAATGGTACGGAACCCTTGGTGCGCGAGTCCGACTCGCACTTGGCCGATTTTTTACATGAAGTGACTGCCGGCTGACCTCCACGACCCACACGGAAAACCAGACCTTTCTTAGGTTAAGTCGCACGTCTTTCGATATAAAATTTCTTGCACGTGCAAATTTTCTCACAATGTTTTTCATCAGTACAGAAGCAAGTGATAAATATGTACCTATATAATTCCGAAAACACAAATTGAATTGAAAATATGACGAGCTCGGTGGCTCAGACGTGAAAGACGCCGCTTTAACACCAACGCTCGTGGGTTCGATTCCCACACAAGACAAACATTTGTGTACATGAACATGTCTGTTTGTCTTGGTCTGGATGTTTTAAGAGAGGTTGGGCGCATCAAAGCAGCCCGCCTGGGGAAGTACCTCCTCACAGAAAACCGCAGTAAAATAACAACTCCCTAGAGGGTTGTTGTATTCCTGCGTATGTGTGAGGTCACCAGTAAGCTCTTGAGGAGCTGCTGTATAAGCAGCAGAGGAGGCATTGCGCGAGTGATATATGTTACAAGCGTTAATAGACTACGGTTACTGCTTTACATCAGGTGGGCCGTATGCTTGTATGCCTCCCGAAGTTGTATAAAAAATAATTGCTGTACATTCCCCGACAAGATTCGAACCGACGACCAGTTGGTCAATAGGCCGATTCTTTATCCACTGGGCTATCACTGCTCTCAAACATATCTATGCTATGTAGTATCTAATTACAATACATAATGCTACGTACTAGCTTATCTACTTTACCGTAAATTATATGGTAATTGTGTACGTGAATTCATCTGAAATTAGCGAGGTACGAAATGTGCTAAAACAAAGCAGACTCTATTTGAAAATGCAAATCTGTTAGGGATGTCCATGACGAACACAAACTACTAATATCGATAGAACACCTGGAGGAAACACCTTCGCTCAATGCCATTGTATATAATTATTTTTTATTCTGAAATTATACATAATAATACAAATATTATGTAAAAATGTCACTTGTATATACTATGAGATGTAACTGTTTTGTAGAAAGTGACATCCCTACAAAATATTTGTAATAAGCACATAATTGTAAAATAGTTGTGACTTGAAAATTCTCAGGGACGGCCTGGAGTACAAGCCTCGGCCTACTGGACACTGCAGACTCTCACAAGGACTTATTGTGTAGACTGTAATACTTTGCGAGTGGTAAATGAAATGATTATTATTATATCAATATAATAATATGTGAAGCAAAAACTTTGTACCTCCTTTTACAAAATTTACGGAGAAGTATGAAATTTGTCATACTTAAAGTTTACATGGAGAAGGGTAGAAAGCTAAATTTTTTTAGACTAACGCTTGGAAAATAAGATTAAAGTTTGACACACAAACACATGTGCCTAAATATATACCTACTCTTTTGTTTATGATTAAAGTCAGTGGTGAAACTGAGAAGAGATTAATATTATTGGTATTTAGTGTTATTTGTTTATAGTCTTACTGAATGTCAAAAGTAATCATATTTGTGATAATATCATAGTTTGCCCAATAGATATTTGTGCTTTATAACTATATACTGATAGTGAAGGAAAAGCTTCGTACACCTTTTTAAGCATATTGCGCGCACGGAGGAGTAATGATATTTGGCATAATTAAAATACATACGGAGAAGAAGTGCAGAAATATAAAAAGTATGCATAATATGTGTATGTATGTATATCTTCACGCCAGGTCCCTTGCAGAGTAGGCAGAATCCTTGGTCGGACGTAGAATCGTATATATCAGCGTATTGGCGTAAATCGACTTCCGTGGGTGATATGGGACTGACAATGTTTGTGGGCTAAGGGACGAAAAGTTCCCAACCCTCTTCAAAATGTCTCCTCGTGATTGTAATTAGCGTTTTAATATTTACTTTCCATAAAATTACGCTAAAACATTTTAAATATTGGAAGTAAAAATTCTATATTTAATTATGAGATAGAATAAGAACTATTAAGTTGTGTAATGAGCTCCCTGCCGAGGTTTTTCTAAGGGACACCAATATGGGGTTCTTCAAGAAAGGCGTAAAGAAGTTCTTCTTACAGGGTCAGCAACGCAAGAGTGACACCCCTGGTGTTGCAAATAGCCATAGATTGCGGTAAATGCTTACCAACAGGTAGGCCGTATGCTTGTTTATCAGCTTAGTGGTATACATAAAAAAAGAAGACCACGGAGAGTAGCTGTGAGAAGAGCTATGAACGCTAACGAAACGAGTGAGATGTGTAAGGATCGGTTCTCCCTGCCTAAACCGGAAGAGACTTGGCGTGAATATATAACTAGTCTGGCCATACATACTGTTACATAGAGACTTTTATTTTTTTTCAACTATTTATATACTTTGAATTTGGAACGCGTTAATTACGTTAACAATTTATTTCGATTTCCCTCCGTTTTACATATTTTTTTCGTGTTTATTATCAAATTACAGTATGGAATGGGGTGTTAAAGAAAATAGGATTGCAGTGATTGCCTTGCACAAAGTGGGTATAGAGCCGTTATTCAATATTCAAGACACTTCCAGCTTGGTTTCAGCCGTATGTTCGTATATCATACCTCAACACTTCCTTTGTTGAAGACCATAAAAGATCGGGGCGACCGCGTGCTGTTAGACCTACAAAGCCTGTTAATTTTGTTAAATCCAGCATGCGCCGAAATCCCATTAGAAAACAAAAAACCTTATAGCGAGAAATGAAGATTCCCGCTAGGATTCTGTCGCGTATAATAAAACAAGACCTGAAGCTCAGCGTTTATCGTCTATATACAGGACATGTCCTAAATCCATCTCGACAATTGAAGATAATGAATCGATGAAAACGTATTCTGTCTCGATACGCAGGTGAATGGCGCCGAAATACCTCTTTACTGACGAAAAAAAATTCACGATTGAAGAGCACTACAACAAGCAAAATGACAAAGTGTACGCACACAGTTCTAAGTAAGAAGCCGCCCAATTAGTCCGAAAGGTACAACGTGGTCATCATCTTACGTCTGTAATGGTTTGGTGGGGGTGTCTATTCAAGCAATCACAAAGCTAAAATTTTTGTGAAAAAGAAGTGAATCCTCTCAGCAATACACTTTTTTGGTAGATGATATTACAAACATATTACATTACATTGATGAGCTCGTTTGGGGAACTACCTCCAACTCACAGAAAACCGCAGTCAAATAACCCTACAGGGTTGTTGTACTCCTGCGTGTGGGTGAGGTCACCAGTAAGCCCCCAAGGAGTTGCTATGTTAGAGACAGAGGTGGCATCGCGCGAGTGATATTTAAAGTATTGTAAGCGATCATAAGCTACGGTAACCGCATTACATCAGGAGGGCCGTATAGTGGTATGCCTCCCGACGTTATATAAAAAAAATACATTCTAAACAGAAAGATCAAAATGAATTATTTTATGTTATAATTTCTAAACATTATATTTCACGCCAGGTCCCTTGCGGGGTAGGCAGAGAGAACCGAGCGCATTAAAACGCGGTCTTTACATACTTCACTCGCTTCTGTAACATTCATTGCTCTTTCCATGCACGCTCGCCGGTTTCTAGGGCTCCTGACATCACCTTCTGATAAAACACGACCAATTTGGACATGGTAGGTTAGTCTCGGTCTAAACATTTTCTAAACATTGCTGCTAGTTATAGTAACAAAATATAATTACTAACGCGGGAAGTATTACTAGTGGACTAGCCTCGGAGGGTGTAAGCCTGAGCTCTAAAGCGATAGCTTTGGGCGATACCGGGATTAACGCTCGGATGATGGCGATGACTGACCTCGGAGCACAAACCGATTGACTGCACATGAAGGCGCCTCGCGCTCACAAGAACGTTTTAAGCGCCTAAATGTCTCACAGATTACAGTATACTAACTAAGCCTATAAATGTCGCGTTCTACTTAACCCCCTGATGCATAGCGGTGAATCGAGTTACTGCGTAATATCGGTATTTTTTATACAACGTTGGGAGTCATGCAAGCATACGGTCCACCTGGCGTAAAGCAGTTACCGTAGCCTATTAACGCGTGTAATACATTGAGTATCACTCGTGCGATGCCTCCTCTGCTGCTTACACAGCAGCTCCTTGGGAGCTTACTGGTGACCTCACTCACACGCAGGTACACAACAACCCTCTAGGAAGTTATTTGGTTGCGCTTTCCTGTGAAGTGGAGGTACTTCCCCAGACGGGCTGCTTTGATGCGCCCTACCTCTTTTAAAACACCCAGACCAAGACAAACAGACATGTTCCTGCACACAAATGTTTGTCTTGTGTGGGAATCTAGCCCACGAGCGTTGGTGTCAAAGTCGCGTCATTCACGTCTGAGCCACGGAGCTCGTCATTGTCGTAGCTTTGGAGAGATACCGGGATTAACGCTCGGATGATGTCGATGACTGACCTCTGAGCACAAACCAATTGACTGAATTGACTGAAAACACAAGAACGTTTTAAGCGCCTAAAGGTCTCACTGATTCGAGTATACTAAGTCGATAAGTGCCGCGATCTTGATCCGTGAACTAGATAAGAGCGTTCTACTTTACTCTAACAAAGAGACAAATGATATGATAGATACCTGTCGTTAGAAAGAGATGAATACATCTTAAGATATTTATGCTTTGCGGCGAAGTACGTACAGCCGCGACGCGAGAGCGTAGCCAACTGAATGCGAGTTGGGCAATTGTGTTCCTCATGAGTGCGGTTCATCACGGTAATGTAAGCGTACACAGGCTACGGTAACCAATTCATTACAGGCGGGCAGTATGCTTGTTTGACTACCGACGTTAATATACAGACAAATAACATCAATTTCCAAGTTCCTGGTAGTACAGAAGGGCAAGAGGATCTATTCAGTTTTTTTTTTATAAAACCTGTCGTCATATTTTATCGACAATGGTACATCACTTTATGTAAGTATCGGTGCTGGGCTTTGCATAAAACGCCCTCACTTAACGTAGTCGTTATGAATATGTCCTTTTTGCCCGCAAATGAAAAAAAAAAATGCTTTCATATTATACTGAGGATTTAAGTATGAAATAGTCGATTTTTTTTCACCGTTTATATTTTTTTCTATTTACATCTATCTATATTATTATTGGAGTTTACTTCTTAAAAAACGATTTTGATTAGGCCGCGTACGGAGATTTTATAAGGAGTAAATTCAAGTGAAGTGAAGAAAAATGATGCCTTTATTCGTTCGTCCGCTAAAAAGAGACAAACATATACATTTGTAGGATTTAACGTGCGAGAGAGTGAGATAGAACTGTCTATAGTATTTAACTGAGATTTTTTTTATACAACGTTAGAAAGGCATACAAGCATACGGCCCACCTAATGTGAAGCGGTTACCGTAGCCTATGAACGCTTGAAATACATTAAGTATCACTCGCGCGATGTCAGCAACTCCTTGGGAGCTTACTGGTGACCTCACTCACACGCAGGAACACAACAACCCTCTAGGGAGTTGTAATTTGGCTGCGGTTTTCTGTGAGGTGAAGCTACTTCCCCAGATGGGCTACTTTGATGCGCCCTCTCATAAAATATCCAGATCAAGACAAACAGATATGTTCACGCATACAAATGTTTGTCTTGTGTGGGGATCGAACTCACGAGCATTGGTGTCTAAGCCGCGTCATTCACGACTGCGCCACCGAGCTCGTCAAAATGAGAATGAGATAGAAAGTATTATACAGTATTTATTAAAGAATCCCAGCGTTGTACGTGTGTTAGTACGTATGTGCCTGTGTATTACGAAGCTTGGTATGTTTTACGTATATTTTTATGTACTATTAAACAAATCAACAAATTATTAAAGTAAATAAACATTATATATGGAATATGGAAGAAAGAATCCGTAAAACACGTGAACGCGGTTTATTCTTATTATTTTAGAAGGTGCGCTCCTTCGTCCTCTTTTTCTATAATATACAGTGTGAATCTTCATAATGTGCACATATTGAAATGAGGCAAACTAGGCACAATGTTATCGACGAGAAAATTATTAAAAAAATTCTAAAACTTTCCTAAATTTTTTTGAGATTTTAAAATTTTTGTTTGCATCTTTCACCCCCATATTAATAAAAAGGTATAACTTTTAAAGTAATTGATCTATCGCATCGAAATAAGCTCAATAATGATTGGGAATAACAGGCCGTGCTCTTAAAACGTAAATTGGCGGGAAAAAACCGATCTCGGTCGGACAAAAAAATGTTTTAAAAAAAAAAAAACTAGATGTTTTAATCATTTTCAAAATAATTGTAAAAATCTCAATAAAACGTCCACTTTACCTACATTTTTTATTACTTTAAGTTATTCTACATCGTATAGGCTTTCTAATGGTAAAAAATACCCTTTGGAATAATCCAAGGTCGTGTTCTATCAGAAGGTGATGTCAGGAGCCCTAGAAATCGGCGAGCGTGCATGAGAAGACCAATGAATGTTAAAGAAGCGAGTGAGATATGTAAGGATCGAGTCACGTGGCGCTCGGTTCTCTATGCCTACCCCGCAAGGGATTTGGCGTGAAGTTATAGATAGATAGATAATTATCGTTCGTAAGAAGTAAACTACAGTCGTGCTCGGAGCTGACACATACACTTGACATTGTTTTTTTAGGAAATAGAGTATATTTAAAAACATTTTTTTTTATATTTAAAACTTTTTACGTGTTGCCAGTTTTGCTTCTTTGGACTACATGCAATTTCATAACGAATCCCATTTTTATTACAACAATCATCGCAATTTGACCAAATTGGTCGGTCGTGTTTTATCATAAAGTAATGTCAGGAGACCTAGAAAACAGATGATAATATAAGTGCTATGAAAGTTAAAGAAGCGGACGAGGTGTGTAATGACAGAGTCATGTGGCGCTCGGTTCTTTCCGCCTACCGCACAAAGGACTTGGCAATATATTACATGTATATACTTATATAGATCGCAATATTGAGCTGTATGTTGTGTAATCATATTACCTACCTCTATTATGTCCATAGACAAACGAGAATGTCATTATAAGAAAGATATAAAGTCTTAGCTACCTATCGTTGAAGTGAAATCCAGATGTTCTAAAAAGTTGTATTTTAACTTTAAGGTTTATATCGAGTGATTAACAAGATGATGTCAGTAGATGTCATGTCAGTATTAATATAAGAAAAGGCATGCTCTGTTGGTTCGGATATACAACACGAAGGTGGATCAATGTAGCAGCCGATGAAGGCCAAGACTTACACACCACAATCAAATTAATCGTATTTTATCAGATGTCAGTAATCTAATAATAGTAATTTAATCTAATCTAAAATAAGAGGAGGCATGCTCCTTTGGTTCGGACATGTAGAAAGAATGCAGGATGAAAGAATGACGACGCATCGTTGTACATCTTTTACGTAATTGTTCCTGCATTCTTTGTCAATCAACGGAGCATGCATCTTCTAAAGATTCATCGTAAGGTCACACATCTTTCGAAATATAATTTCTTGGACGTGCCGGTTTCCTCACGACGTTTTCCTTCACCGCCGCGCAAGTGATAATTACCAAATATGTACAAAAATCTGTAAACACGAATTTATTTGTACAAGCCATGATTCAAACCAGTGATCAGATGGACAATAGGCAAGTACTTTGTATAAAAGAATCCACTGGGCCATCACTGCTCTTACGGAATATGGAATTCCATGAGAGTGAAATCGCTAGCAACAGCTAAAAGTAAATAAATAAGTAAAACTTCACGCCAAATTCCTTGCGGGGTAGAGAGAACCCGCCACCACATGACTCGGTCCTTACACACTTCACTCGCTTCTTTAACATTCATAGGTCTTCTCTTGCACGCCGGTTTCCAAGGCTCCTGACATGAAATAAATAAAAGTATTGCCATAATAAAACTTTACTATGAAGTAAATTGCCTCAAATTCTCCTCATAATCGTTGACTAAATCACCTTTAACCGTTCGTATTGAACGGGTTCCGTACAAAAAGATTGCACCGTCCCGCAATGGAAGGTGGAGGTTACCGGCATTCAAAAGGTAATTGCGGAAATGGGCCCTTTTGTACAACCTTATAACAGCAAGAGCAATGAATTAAGTCGTTGCAGTCGACTTTGACTCTTAATTTATTTATTGTATGTATGTATATCTTCATGCCAGGTCTCTTGCGGGGTAGACAGATAGAACCGAGCGCCATAAGACGCGGTCCTTACACACCTCACTCGCTTATTTAACATTCATAGCTATTATTACGCACGCTCGCCGGTTCCTAGGGCTCCTGACATCTCCTAATAAAACACGACCAATTTGGTTTCATGGTAAGTTAGTCTTAATCCATCATCGTTAGTCATCGTTTCACTTTCGCATTGTAGGTCTGTTTCGTCATTCTTTCATACTGTATTATTTCTACATGTCCGTACCAACGGAGCATGACTTTTACTTATCTTAACACCGACACTCACTGTCAGACCAACTCTCTCTCTTACATCATCATTACGAACGCGGTCAGCAATTATTAATTTATTTTGTTATTGTTAATGTAAAAAGGCCATATTGAGGAAAACTTTATACAACGGAAGTAGGCATACAACTGATGACAAGCGGTTACCCATGCCATGATTACGTTAATATTACTACCACGGCAAAGCAGAATAGCGAATTGAAATATGTATGTATATCTTCATGCCAGGTCCCTTGCGGGGTAGACAGATAGAACCGAGCACCATAAGACGCGGTCCTTACATACTTCATTCGCTTCTTTAACATTCATAGCTCTTTTCATGCACGTTAGAAATATGTAATACCTACAATTCCACTCTATTAATATTAGCTTTTGATTTTTTTATACAATGTCGCAATCCCAGTCAACAAAACACACGGCGCACCTGACGTAAAGTAGTTACCGTAGCCTATGAACGCCTGCAATAAATTAAGTATAACTAGCGCGATGCCACCTCCGTCGTTAACACAACAACTCCTTAGGAACTTATTGGTAATCTCACTCACACGTAGGAACCAGTTATTATTTGGTTGTGGTTTACTGGGAGATTGAGGTTACTTCCTCAGACGGGCTGCTTTGTACACCCTACCTCTTTTAAAATACAATAAAATTTAGGAGAGGTAGGCCGCATCCCTACCTCTTTTAAATTTAATTGTATTTTCATTCATGCTTACTTTATAGAAAGCGGATTTTATCTAATCGTTAATCGAAAACAACAATTATGTGCAAACATTGAGTTATGATGTACTAGAGGAACTATCCTAAGTAAAAGTCTTGCTCCATTTTGGTAATAATTAAAAATAATGTCCGATGCAGCGCTGCAATAATTTAAATGTCTATCCCAAAGATTCAAAGATACATCACTAAATCGTTTCTAAGGCGCACTTTTCTCGCGATCAAAAGGTCAAAAGCGCCGTGATTTTCATGGCGCTTACGCGTTTCGTTCAACGTAGTACAGAAATGAGTTGTTGCCGATCGGCAACAAAGCATGGCGCAAACATTTGGTTCGCGGTGTAGGTTCTAGTACATAATAATTCAATGTTTGCTAAAAATAAAACATCCCTAAAACTACTACTACTGTTGCTACTACTAGATACTGCTATTGCGTTGTTGATTTTCTTAAGATTCTAGTTTATATAAGACATGTGGAAACCGTAGTAACGTGAAGCAGATAGATAAGTTTTTTGACGCGACTTTGACACCAACGCTCGTGGGTTCGATTCCCAGACAAGATAAACATTTGTGTGCATGAACATGTCTGTTTGTCTTGGTCTGGATGTTTTTTGATTAATACACCCCTGCCGTAGGCAAGGCTCTTTTTCAGCAATAGATAATGATGCATATTTTTTAAATCTTTAAATAATCATTATATTAAAAATAAATAAAAACACATTTATACCAGACTCACTCTTTCATTCCGCAATTCATCTTCCATTCATCATCTTAGTTTAGTTTTCGAAAAAAAAAATATTTTGGCCCATTTTAGAACGCCGGTGAAGCTATCATAAGTATCCAGTTGCCCTCCCTATACTGCGTCAGTCCAGACACGGGCGACAGCGAGCTTCACAGCTCCACCTAGCCACCGCGATCCCATCGGCTATACAAAATATAGCCGAGGTATACTGCATTAGTCCTAGGCGGAGCTGCACTGCTTGTTGCGGTCTATGACAGCAGTGGCTAAACTCACGCAGTATTTTAAAAATTTTGTTCTCTTTTTTCCCATCACGACTTCGGAGACTGGAGTTTCGGTGACCCGCACTCCCAACTCCTGCTCCAAATCGTACCTCTGCTTGGAGAATGCGGGACACCGAAACAATATGTGCTGCACTGTCTAGTCTTAGATTTAAGTGCACTTAAATCTGTGCAAGTACGCGGAGAACCCACCATGCCCCGAGAGGACCTGCGTAGTGATGCTCGACGGTACCATTTTGCCCACGATGCCGTACGCCGCCACCGCACTCGGGAAGAACAGTTTCGTTGTCGAAGCTGTTGTTCCCGATTTGTACCTCCTGTCCCATTCGTCAATGGTCCCCTTGCAGATCATACCTTTGACGAATGAGACAGGGCAGCGGTCGTAATCTGGCCGCCTCCGCAATCCCAGTGCGGCGCTCCTGACGAGTTCATCGGCTCGTTCGTTCCCCTCCAACCCCGCGTGTGCCTTGATCCAGAACAACGAGACGCTCTTACCCTGGCTTTTGCACAGTTTAAGAGCGTCCCGCGTCTGCACCGCCAGGGGATGGGGGGACTCGACGTTCGCCACCGCGTGGAGCGCCGCCATGGAGTCGCTGAAGATGCCAATACTGCTTTACATCCGTCGGGCCGTATGCTTATATACCTCCCGACGTTGTATAAAAAAAATATAGACAAATGTTGTGTTAAAAAGTGCTCTGTATGTACAAAATAACAAGCACATTGCACATAAAAAAGGGAATTTGGCATCATCCCACAATGCTCTAGCCTCGCCGCCAATTTCCTGTTTTGTACGTTTGCAAACATTGCTACAAATATTTTTAATATCCGTCAAGTGTACACTCAAAATCCTGGCTATATATCAATGTACATATTTGAAAAATAAAAAAATAAAGTTCTCAATTCAAACCGCGCCCTTCGAATCGAGAACTATATTTTGGCACTGACGTAACTGACAAATCTACTACGAATCTTTTCCAAAATGAATTCTTTCTCATGAGCATAAATACATTGCTGTTTTATGAACTACTCACTTTATTGTAAAGGCATGAACATCAATGTATATAAAAAAAGAGCGATTTTCGTGTACCGTTGATTTTTCACGGTAACCGTGGGCGGTCAACGGCCTGAGGCCCGGCATTGCCACGCGGAGATAAGCGCGTCTGAGGTGAACATACGCGGCTTTTTTTTTGGCAAATTCTATTACGTAATTTACGACTTATGGCGTTTGTTGCGACGCCGCATGGCGTTCTCACACATGGGAAAAAAAGTTGCGTAATTATATGTTTGTGAGATTGTGTCAATGAGGGAATGTGAGATGGCATTCATCGTCAACAACGGTCTCAACTTTTTTTTTAAATCCCCGTTTTATAGGATGTTATTTAATTGGCTCAATGATGAAACTCAAATTACGTTTAAATTAAACTATATTCAAATTGCGAATACGTTAAAGTTGTGACGAATACGTCACAAAATCGTACTCCGATTATTTGACATGTATAAATTAATAAGCCGTTTTTGTTTGCAGCTGTATTGAATTAAGTAAGAATTTGCCGTTTGAATTAAGTAAGAATTTTAAATTATTAAATTTATTTGAATATATCATACGATACAGATAAATAAAATTGAAGTGTCTGTTTGTAATATTAAAATAACCGCTTTTTACTAAATGCATATGGATGTATACACGATACATATACCAAAATATTTTTTTTACAATTTTTGTCTGTCTGTCTGTGTGAACCGATTTTGACGGAACTTTCACTGGCAGATAGCTGATGTAATAAGGAGTAACTAGGACTACTTTTTTTTATTTATTTTTATTAATATTATAAATGAATAATAAAAAAATAACTATTCCGCGCGGACGAAGTCGCGGTCACAGCTAGTATATCATATAACTTTAACACGTTGCCTGCCACCTCATACGAGGCCCAATATTATTATCTATTGCCATCATACAAAAGGATTCTAATGTGTATAGCGGGCTGATAACTTAGCACGGTCTATACTACGTTTTACACTCATAGTTGGCCTGAGAGCGGTGCTTCTTACTACGAGGACACTCGTATCTGGCAGACAAGGTGTTAAAACAATAATTCTTATGTATGCATATATATATTTAATAAAACTTCAGAAAGTCTCTAAAGATTTGGATAAATTTTGTATTTAGGCCAAAGTTTTGCATTTTAAGTTTATCCCTATAGGAATCTCGAAAAAAATGCTGCATTACACTAAAAATCTAAAAATCGCTGAACGGAGTTCTGGTCACTCAGGCAAGTGTAGTAAATCAACGCATTTTTAATTTTCATTATGTACATCTTCTCAAATTTCACTATCTTTCTCTTAACGTTACGTAATCAGCATATTTTTTCTTGTTTCTCCCCTCAGTCTCATTTAATGTGTGCATAATCATTGTAATGTATCATTTTGATAAATTTGTGTGTATGTATATATTTATGTATATTATATATATTTATGTATATTATATATATTTATGTATTTATTTATGTCTATTTATATAATATTTAATTTCCTTTGAGTTATGCTCTGCGCCACCTACCTTGTTTCTTCACTTCTCCTCTACAGATAAGACCGCCGTTGTACTGATACTTTTTTATTGTTGTTTTTTATATATTTTTCTTTTGGTGCAATAAAGTGTATTGTATTATGCAGGTGGTGACCAGTTAGAACCCGTTATATACGTTTTCCCATACATTTCGCGGTCATATATGACCACCCGGGTTTCGGAGGGTTAATGGGACTTCGTAATCGGAATAGAGTTTAGTTCACACGATTAAGTTTCAGGTCCATTTACGTGGCTCTCTGTAACTTTTAAACGTACTACGAGTATACGACTAGTAAGATTTCCAATAAATGAAGGCTACGTAACTAGGAAAACGAAATGATACCCATATCTTAAGATCTGATGAAGATGAATCTGGAGACACTTACCTGAAACCAAAAAAACAAACATATTTACAATTCACTCTTATATTTTACAATGACTTATTTTGTTCAAACAGGTCGGGTGACAAAAATACGAGTGATGGTGGTAAGAATTTGACGTGTTTCGTATGTCCAAATAAGCCACTTATGACGAGCTTTTTCTTTATATATTAGTACAGCATAGTGGCTCCTCTTTGCCTGATAGTAAGCAAAAAGCAGTGGTGTGAGTAAGGGTTGATGTGGATGCCTCTCAACGTTATACATAAAAAAAACGGGTTGCACTCCGGGAGTACCGGCAGAAGTGAAAACTTGAACATTAACGTTGTGCATTTTTGAATATTTTGGAATGGTTAGGGAATAATTTCGCACGAATTGCTTTATTTATCAGTATAAAAGTACTATCATGTATGTGGTAAAATACAATATTCATTTATTGCGCTATCGTACAAAAACATGACAATTTATATTACTCGTACATTAAAAATTTAACACTTCAGAACTATTACAATTATTTTACATTAAAATGTTTATCTCTCAGAAAATCAACTTTCATCCATAATTTCAACGACTCTTTCACCATTATCATTACCAGCATCATCATCACCAATCTATAAACTCAAACACACACGCACACTCGCACAAGCGCCCTGCGCCGCTTACACCATACAGCGATGTTGACAAACTACGTTGAACGAAACGCGTAAGCGCCAAGAATTTCATGGCGCTTACAACGTTTTGGTCACGAGAAAATAATGACCTATGAACGATCTAGCGCTTCATGTTTTAATTGTTTAATTAGAGGTAACTAATGTTTTAGCGCTGCAGCGAACTTAAGTTCTAATTCTCACCAAAATCTTACGGTCAGGGTCACGTGTCCTGACGCGAGTTTAACATTTTTTACTCATCCCAAAAAGTGCACAACGCCGCTAAAGAAGTTTTCACTTCAAAAAACTTTTTAGGGAGGGCGGCCCAGGCGCGAGGTCGTAGGTGCCCGACGGACGCTTAGCGTCGCCACTGCGGAGAAATACCGTTGCGAACCAGTTATTTTCAAAATACAAACGGTATCCCGCCGTCCTTTTAAGGAGACAATCATACTATGGAACAATTTTAACGAGGTACAATGAATTTTAAAGAGTTCTCGGAGTAACGAGAGTAGCGACGTATCGCAGTTTTGGTAAAATATCTAGGTATAACTACAGTTTGACCGTACGCCTTACTGCTATAGACATAGAGTTTAAAATGAACAGTTAAATCTGCATTTTCTTAGCGTTATCCCGTACCTTACCCTAAGAATTTGGCGAAGACAATAATTTTTACACGGAGCCACTGACGTCAGACCTTCGCAACCTAAAGGGAAAACTAAATCATTCTTAGGTAAGATCACACGTCATTTCCAATAGAATTTCTCGAACGAGCGGGTTTTCTCACTATGTTTTCCTTCTACGCAGAGTGATAATTACAAATATGTGTACATAAATTCGAAAACACAAATTTAGGGGTCCATGCCGGGATTCGAACCGGGGACCTGTTGTTCCCTAGGCCGGTACTATAAATATATACTAAATAAGAGTAACGACATTATGTTACATGAATGCCGCTACTAACCAACTACACTCGGTTGAGCTCGGTGGCGCAGTCGTGAATGACGCGACTTGGACACCAACGCTCGTGGGCTCGATTCCCACACAAGACAAACACGAACTGCGAACTTGCGTGCACGAACATGTCTGTTTGTATGTGGCCTGGATGTTTTATAGAGATAGGGCGCATCTGGGAAAGTACCTCCACCTCACATAAAGCCGCAGCCAAATAACAACTCCCTAGAGGGTTGTTGTGTTCCTGCGTGTGAGTGAGTAAGCTCCCAAGGAGTTGCTGTGTAAGCAGCAGAGGAGGCATTGCGCGAGTGATAAGTAATATATTACAAGCGTTAATAGGCTACAGTACCCGCTTTACATCAGGGGTAGCCGTATGCTTGTATGCTTCCCGACGTAGTACAAAAAAAATAAAAATAAAAAAATCGGCCAAGTGCGAGTTGGACTCGCGCACGAAGGGTTCCGTACCATTATCTATAAAAATGGCAAAAAAACACGTTTGTTGTATGGGAGCCCCCCTTAAATATTTGTTTTATTTTAATTTAATTATTTATTCTTAAAGTAAATATATAACTAAATATTCTGTGAATATTTCAAGCATCTACCTGTTGCCGTTATCAATATCCAGTAAAAATGAGCAAAAAAATCACGTTTGTTGTATGAGAGCCCCCTTAAATATTTATTTTATTCAATTTTTTAGTATTTGTTGTTATAGCGGCGATAGAAATACATCATCTGTGAAAATTTCAACTGTCTAACTATCACGGTTTATGAGATACAGCCTGGTGACAGACGGACGGACGGACGGACGGACGGACGGACGGACGGACAGCGGAGCCTCAGTAATAGGGTTCCGTTTTACCCTTTGGGTACGGAACCCTAAAAAGAATCCTAGAACCCGGCGAGCGTGCATGAAAAGAATTATGAATGTTAAAGTAGCGAGTGAAGTGTGTAAGGACCGCGACTTATGGCGTTCGGTTATCTCTGCCTACCCCGCAAGGGATTTGGCGTGAAGTTATATATAGAAAATAAAGTCAGTGTGTAATTATTATATACTCATGTGAACATACAAGAATTGCTCACCCCGGTGGGTATCCTAAAATCAATGAATTCCGTATACTTATTCATTGATTTTCCAGTACTTAATGACAAGTAAGTCATTGGGTGTTTTTAATTCAAACGTGCTACACTAACCTAGCCATCAGAATGAGCGTCCTATTTGAAAGGCTACGCCGAACGGCGCAACATGTCTACAAAATCGATGGAGGAAATCCCGAATTAGTCATAGCTTTATTAGGTATTTCAGTTCCCAGTTGGGCGGGGCGAACTATTGTTTGCTTCGTGATAGGGCACTAGACAAACGGAAAGTTTAAGCTGGGGACAATTAAGGTAGGAAAATTGATCCCGAAATAGATATAAGATAAAGAGAAAAAGATAAAAATCATTTATTTGCCATTAGGCCCGTACGGGTACTTAGACACGTCTTACATTCTTTAAATTAGATTATATTGTATCTTAATAATTTTCGATTTTTATTTTAGTTTCAATTTTAGTTTTAAGGAGCATTTTTTGAGCATTAATCATTAGCCAGAGAGAGCACGAAAGTTGAATAAATGCGGTCGAAATGCGACCATTACGCAAAATTTGTGGCGTAACGCCTGCCGACAACGTTCGCAATGATGATGTAAGAAAGATAGGCTACGGCTCACCCGATGTAAAGCGGTTACAGCAGCCTATTAACGCTAGCAATACATAAAGTAACACTCGCGCGATGTCACCTCTGCTCTTAGCACAGCAACAACATGTGAGCTTACTGGTGACCTCACTCACACGCAGGAACACAACATCCATCCAGAGAGTTGTTATTTGGCTGCGGTTGTCTGTGAGGTGGAGCTATTTCCTCAAATGGGTTTCGATGCGCCCTACCTCTCTTAAAAACACCCAGACCAAGACAGACAGACATGTTCATGCACACAAATGTTTGTCCTGTGTGGGAATCGAACCCACGAGCGTTGGTGTCAATGTAGCGTAACAGCGCGAGTCACCACTGCGCCACCGAGCTCGTCAAATTTACATCACGTGGGCCGTATGCTTGTATGCCTCCTGACGCTGTATAAAATTATCATACAATACCTGTTTTCAAGAACACAATCTAGTTTTAATGGCTTCCAAAATACTTTATATAGGAGTTGTTTAGAAAAACATGGCGCAAATAAGTTCATTAACATCATAAACCTGTCTGCATAGTTTAGACCAGTGGTTCTCAAAATGGGTGCGCGTGACGCTAGGCGTGATCCCGGTCGTACGTGGTAGGCAAACAAATTGAAGAAATAAAATAAATAAATTAACAAAACCCCCGCCACAAAAAACTTATTAAAAAAAATCTTGCATAGTTATAGCGTATAGGTATGGTATAGTATTTCAAATTTTAGGTCACACATATGTTTAAAAGTAAATACCCATTATGCTTATGAGATCCCTACCGCAGCTAACAAAACAGCTGATGACCTTGACACGGCTGAACCTCCTATCCTCCATCCTAGTCACCCGTTTAAGAGTTACGGCGCCCCGTTTCATATTAAGATCTGTATGGTTCGTTACCTAAGCATAACGATTTTTTTTTTTTTTTTTTTATATTAGTTCAGCATAGTGGCCCCTCTTTGCCTGATGGTAAGCGAAAGAGGAGCCCAAATCGCAACTGCAACTGACAGCATACTACATCCCGCATCCTGTCAGTTGACGCTGCCATGCTGACCCGCAAAATGCTTCTTCACGCTTCGTTTGAAGGATCCCATATTGTAGGAAGGAGGGAACACATGTGCAGGCAAGGCGTTCCACTTTTTGATGGTACGACAAAGATAGGAGTTGCCGAACTTTTTGGTACGCGAAGAGATATTCTCAACCGTGGAACTATGACATCGCAAGCCCGCACGTGTGGTTCTATGACGGAAGGGTGAGGGTGGGATAAGGGAAAACAGTTCTTCAGAGCACTCGCCATGGTAAAGGCGGTAAAATACGCTTAGAGAGCCTATGTCCCTACGGAGTTGAAGAGGTTCTAGGCTTTTGGTGACCTCTTCGTCGTCAATTATGCGGATAGCCCGTCGCTGTAACCTATCGAGAGCCTCAAGAAGATACTGTGCGGAGCCGTCCCAGAGATGCGAGCAATACTCCACGCAGGCCCGAACTTGTGTCTTATAAAGCAGACAAAGTTGGTCCGGCGTGAAGAACCGGCGCACCCTGTTCAGGACTCCGAGCTTTCTTGAGGCTGTTGAGATGAGGCTCTCGATGTAATAACGCTGGTTAAGGTCGCAATGAATACCCATACCCAGCATGTTCAGGCTATCACGCATACTGAGGGAAGCACCCTGAAGACTGGGAGTGGGAAGGAAGGGGGACATTTTTGTTGTAAACGCGCAAACCTGAGTTTTCTCGGCATTAAACTCAACCAGGTTATTGGAACCCCATTTACTAATGAGATCCAAAACCCGATTCAGTTCAACGACAAGACTCTCACGCCTCTCACCGATTTCTGTCCGACCAGCACCAGGCCGACCGAAATATCGCCCATGGACCGTACTGTCATCTGCATAGCAATGAATATTACCAAGTGGCAGCATGTCATTGATATGCAGAAGAAAGAGGGTGGGCGATAGAACGGAGCCCTGTGGGACACCGGCATTCACTGACATGAACCGCGAAGCGCATCCATCTGCAAGGACGCGGATTCTACGCTCATGCAGGAAGCCAGCAATCCAATTACAAAGCTGGAGGGGCAGACCGTATGCCGGAAGTTTGGAGAGAAGTGCTTTGTGATTTAGCGAAGATACTGATTTTTACATGGAGCGACTGCCGTCTGCCCTCCACAACCCAGAGGGAAAATCAGACCTTTCTTAGGTTAGGTCACACATCTTTCGAAATATAATTAAACGTGCGATTTTCCTTCACCGCCGAGCAAGTGATAATGGTCGTCGCTGCGACACGTGTTTCGCCTCTCCACGAGGCATCATCAGACGACCAGGCCAGTCGTGGCAGCGACGGTGGTGGTGGGGGCATGCGGATTCTGTTCCAGATGGCGGACGATCGCAGCAGCCGAGGCAGAGACTACCGGAGCAGCCATGGCAGCGTCGGCATGTAGCACGCACTAACAGTAGAGGGTGGGTGCCGGCCGGCGCTAGGCCGCATGAACTAATTGGTGGCGGAAGCACACAAAGCAGGTTAGATCAAATTGCATGTAAATTTGACTTTCGCAAAATAACGCCTGAATCTATTAACTATCAAGTGATAATTATAAGTATGTACATGAATCAGAAAACACGAATTTATTGGTACAAGCCAATACTTTATAAGATAGGTAGGGCGCATCATAGCAAGTCTGGGGAAGTTCCTTCACCCACCGAAAACCGCAGCCAAATAACAACTCCCTAGAGGGTTGTTGTGTTCCTGCGTGTGAGTGAGGTCACCAGCAAGCTCCCAAGGAGTTGCTGTGTAAGCCAGCTGAGGAGGCATCGCGCCAGTGATACTTAATGTATTACAAGCGTTGATAGGCTACGGTAACCGCTTTACATCAGGTGGGCCGTATGCTTGTATGCATTCCGCCGTTGTATGAGGACCAGTTGCTGAATAGGCCAGTTCATTATCCATTGGGCAATCACTACTTGTCTGCGTGGGTACCTCTGTCTCACCTATTTCTACCGCCAAGCAGCTGTATTTATATAGCTGTGTTCCGGTTTGAAGGGTGAGATATGTCAGAGAAATCACTGGGTACTGTGAAGAAACAGCCTTAGGTCACAAGATAGGCAGCGCGCGGGTAACATCCCCGTGGTGTTGCGAGCGTCAATAGGCTGAGGTGCCGCTTACCATCTAATGCGGGCCGCATGTTGTTTACCAATCTAGTTTCATAAAAAAAAAAAATACTTTGTCAGGAAAAGAACCGGAATTGTTTCAGGCAATGTACAACAAAAATATACCAGTCTTAGCAAGCCGATGAATCGGCATACAACCTATTATTACTATGGACACACATACAAAAAAGAATACAAAATGTTAGACGTAGCGACGTAAAGTTACATTTCTTAATAGTTTAACATAATAAAGCCATAAACTAATAGAAAAGGTAGACACTTGTTGCTAAATAAGTTTCTCGTCGTTATGATAATCATAAAGGAACGACTCAAAGAGCACGGGAAAACTTTTTAATTCCAAATGACAAATGAAATGACTTGCTACAGCCGAGGTGCAAGGTTAACGGGAACATCAAAATACTGAAAAAGTAGGCTTTCAAGGTCGCGTGCTGAATTATTGCCGAAAGAATGACTAGTATGAATTTCGGTTCAATTAACGGATGGAATATTTTTTATTAGGATAAATGCGGTCGGAATTCAAGAATTTGTGGTGTAAAGACAGCGTTCGCAATAACGGTGTCAGAAACAGAGTTCGTTAGTAAGAGAATATCGGTGTTAAATTACAATAGGTATGCTCCGTTGGTTTGTACATGTACAAAGAATGCAGGAGGAAAGTATCACGAAACAGATACAACGCGAAAGTGGAAAGATGTGGGAGCCGAGGAAAGCCCAGACTTACCTACCAAATTAACAAACTGGTCGTTATATCAGACATTTAACATTCATAGCTCTTTTAATGCATGCTTGCCGGTTCCTAGGGGTCCTGAGATCACCTGATAAAATACGTCCAATTTGTCCTATTTCCTTTCACTTTCGCATTGTATATCTGTTTCGTCATTCTTTCTTTCTGCATTATTTCTACATGTACGAACCAACGGAGCATGTTCTTTCTTATCTTAACAACGACACTCTGTTTCAGACCAAAAAAAGTTCAACTCTTCAAAAATACTTTGCCTGTTGTACAAAACGTGGTAAGATTGAAAAGTATACTATTTTTTTATATACAACGTCCGGAGGCATATACGCATAGGGCCCACCTGATGTAAAGCAGTAACCATAGACTATGAAAGCTTGCAACACATTAAGCATCACTTGCGCCATACCACCTCCGCTGCTAACACAGTTACTCTTTAGGAGCGAACAGGTGATCTCACTCACACGCAGGAACACACCCTTCAGAGAGTTATTTGGTTGCGGTATTCTGTGACGTAGAAGTACTTCCTCGACGGGCTGCTCTGATGCGCCCTACCTCTCTTAAAGCCTCGACCTCAATATATACTAAACAAAACTAATCAAATCATAAAGTCATAACATACTAGATTGGTCGCGTGTTACATCATGATTACTGATTACTTGCCTGCCTCAGGCAGTAAGGTAATCCGCCTGGGAATCGAATCGGCGATCAATTTGTGCCACTCTGGGGTTAGGTCACGGCGTCCCTGCCTAGGTACAGCCTTACGTAACAAGCAATTTATATGCCCGTATGTGATATTCAATATAAATTAGGACTGACTTAGCTATTACTAGATAGGGATTATCTTATTGCTAGAACATTTTGACGAGCTCGGTGGCGCAGTTGTGAAACGCGCTGTTACGTTCCTTTGACACCAATGCTCGTGGGTTCGATTGCCACGCAGGACAACCATTTGTGTGCTTAAACATGTCTGTTTGTATTGGTCTGATGTCTTTAAGAGAAGTAGGGCGCAACAAGGCAACCCGTCCCTTCAAAAAAAAAAAAAGTACCTCCATCTCACAGCTAACCGCAGCTAAATAACAACTCCCTAGGATTGTCGCGTTCCTGCGTGTGATGCTGTTCCTGCGTTGGTCTGATGTCTTTAAGAGAAGTAGAACGCATCAAGGCAACCCGTCCCTTCAAAAAAAAAAAGTACCTCCATCTCACAGCTAACCGCAGCTAAATAACAACTCCCTAGGATTGTCGCGTTCCTGCGTGTGAGTGAGGTCACCAGTAAGCTCCTAAGGAGTTGCTGTGTTAGCAGCAGAGGTGGCATCACGTGTGTGATACTTAATGTATTGCAAACGTTAATAGGCTGCGGTATCCAGCATTACATCAGGTGGGCCTTATACTTGTATGCCTTCCGACGTTGTATAAAATAAAACATGAGTTTTTTTGTGCCTTTGATTTGGGTCTTTATCATCACATCACCAATATAATCTACATGTGTGCGTCTAGAGCGTCCCATGCCGATATCTCCATTCACTTTTGCCGAATTCGAATTCAATTTTTGTCACTGCACCAACTTTTATTCCACATAGTTCTCGTATCGTGCTATTTCTTACTCTATCAATCATTCCAAGTCCACAAGTACTCCACATCCTCAGCGCTATCACTTGTACGGCGTTCAGTGGGGTGAGTTCATAATTTTTCTGCCATACATCATGTTACACTGCCGTACATCAATATTGTCGTTAATACACGCTGAATGATAGATAGCAAGGCGAGCTTTGGTCGATACGTTATCGCTTGTTACCACCGAGTACAGCGCACCATCGATACGCTTTTGCTTTCTCTTTAATCGAAGAGCATGCATGAAGAGGTTGATGAGTGTGGACGAAGGGAGAGCAGTAACGTACTTGGCGTTCCATAGTATCTGCCTACCCCAATGGAAGACAGGCGTGATGATATGTATGTATGTAGAATATGGTGGTATGTTTGATTTTCTCACTGGTCGAAGGAATTACAGATTTGAGTTTTTGATATTAATTTCACCTTGATACTTGGCCCGTTCCTGAGAAAAAGCGTCTTAACAGACAGACGGACAACAAAGTGATGCTATAATAAGAGTTCCGATTTTCCGTTTAAGGTACGGAATCCTAAAAATAGTAAATCATATTAATTGTATAATGTTTTAGAGCTCAGTTCAGTTCGAGCGCCATAAGACGCGATCCGGCACCATACCTCACTCGCATCTTTAACATTCATACCTCTTTTCATGCACGCTCGCCGGTTCCTATGGCTAATTAAACAAGACCCATTTGCAATATGGTAGGTTAGTTTTGGTCTCATCATTGATCAGGAACATAGTTATTTAAATAAAAAAAAGTGTATAATAATATATTAAGTAAAATTTAATAAACAAACAAACAGAACTGAAGTTCGTATACGTATCTATGTAGATAACCGTGTCGAGTCCAAACCGCACGGCGGCATTCCGTCCATTTGGATCGAATCCAAAATAGTTATTGCAAATATTAAAAGATAGCAAATTGCTCTTTAGGCTTTATATTGGTTCGTAGCTAAAGTTATGACAGTATTATATTCGTAGAACCAATCAAATAATGCACATTTTTTTTTATACTACGTCGGGAGGCATACAAGCATACGGCCTACCTGATGTAAAGCGGGTTCCGTAGCCTATTAACGCTTGCGATATATTAAGTATCACTCGCGCGATGTCTTCTCTGCTGCTTACACAGCAACTCCTTGGGAGCTTACTAGTGACCAAACTCACGCGCAGGAACACAACAGCCCTCTAGGCAGTTGTGCGTGTGTAGGCAGTGTGCGGCCCACCTAATGTAAAGCAGTAACCATAGACTATGAAAGCTTGCAACACATTAAGCATCACTCGCGCCATGCCACCTCCGCTGCTAACACTGTTACTCTTTAGGAGCGAACAGGTGATCTCACTAACACGCAGGAACACAACCCTTCAGAGAGTTATTTGGTTGCGGGTTTCTGTGAGGTGGAGGCACTTCCATTGACGGGCTGCTTTGATACACCCTACCTCTCTTAAAATATCCAGACCAAGACAAATAGAGATGTTCATGCACACAAATCTTTGCCTCGTGGTGGGAATCGAACCCACGAGCGTTGGTGTCAAAGTCGCGTCATTCACGACTGAGTCACCGAGCTCGTCTTCTCAATAGTTGAATTTATAAATTATAGCAGTGATAGGTTCGAATCTGTGTTCGTGTTTTCGAATTTATGTAGTCATATGTGTAATGACCACTTGGCACTCGGCGATGAAGGAAAATATCGTAAGGAAACCCACGCGTCCATGAAGTTATATTTCGAAAGACGTGTGACCTGGGAAAAAAAATTGGAAGATGAAAGTGTGAGGAGTACGTATGTACGTCTAGTCAGTGAAAGACTTGCGAACGCGAGTCTTTCCGACTCAGATGTAGACGAATGTTGGAAAGTTCTGAAAGAAAGTATGGTGGACAGTGCGAAAGAAGCATGTGGATGCGCAAAGAGACGTAGAACACTAAGAGGAGATGCCTGGTGGGATGCGGAGGTTCAATCCTCCGTGGAAAAAAAGAGGAAAGCGTGGCTGGATTACGTATCATCTTTGCACCAGAGTGATGGTATGAAAGAAATGAAGAAAGAAATATACCGTCGATGCAAGAATGACTCCAAAGCTTTAGTGAAAGAGAAGCGTGAAAGACTACATATGATTGAGGAAGAGAAGCTGACGAAGAACTTCGAGGCAAATACCAAACTCTTCTGGAGAGAGGTAAAGAAGTCTCGAAGTGGTTCGTCAGCATCCAGAATGGACAAGATAAGATGTAAAGCTGGTGGCATTCTTGCTAACACTCAGGAAGTGTTAGAACGGTGGAGTGAATATTTTAGAGAAATGTATGATTATGTCCATGACGCTGGCATTGTGAATGAGTCTGTGATAGACTCGGCAGTGCCAGCGTACCATGAAGACATTACTATGGATGAGATTGAATGGTCGATACGAAGTTTGAAAGATGGAAAGTCAGCGGGAATCGATATGGTAACAGCTGAGATGATCAAGCTAGGTGGTACCTGCGTTAGGGACGCCTTCTGGTTTTTGAGCAAATTATGCTGGAGAACCGGAAGGGTCCCGAGCGATTGGAGACGCGCAGTCATCGTGCCCTTGTATAAAGGCAAGGGCTCACGTATGGACTGCGCCAACTATAGGGCCATCAGTTTGATCAGCTTAGCAGCTAAAGTGTATGGAAAAATCATTGAAAGGAGAATGAGGGTGAAATCCGATGGAATGCTTTGGGAAGCACAGGGTGGGTTTCGAAGCGGCAGAGGATGTACGGATCAAGTTTTTTCACTCCGCAACATCGTAGAGAAGCATCTGGCTTTGGATCAGAAGGTTTTCTGCGGTTTTGTGGACTTTGAGAAAGCATTTGATAGAGTCGTGCGAAAGAATCTCTGGAACATTTTGCCCGGATATGGGGTTGACGGTGACCTACTCCGTGCTGTGCAATCCACTTATGAGGATTGTACAGCATGTGTGCGGGTGGACGGCAGCTTGTCGCCCTGGTTTGATGTCAATATTGGTGTCAGACAGGGATGCGTGCTGTCGGCTCGGCTGTTCATCCTGTATCTGGACAGTTGTCTTCAGAGAATAAGAAATATGAATGTGGGAATGCGAATGGGTGACTCAGTGGTCAACTGCCTGCTTTATGCAGACGATGCGGCATTAATAGCAGAATCACCATCCGAACTGCAAACACTAGTTACAACAATGAAAGATGATTGTATGAAGAAAGGCTTACAATTGAATGCGAAGAAAACCAAGATAATGGTATTTGAAAGAGAGACAACCAGAACAAACGCTAGGATTATGGTTGATGATGTAGTGTTGGAGCAAGTGAATGAGATTGTATATCTTGGAAGTGCTTTTAGCAGCAATGGAAGGTACACCGCTGATGTGGAGAGACGAGTGAGTGCCGGGAATAGGGTGAATGGAGCGTTGGGTAAACTTCTAGGCAGCCGAAATCTAAGCCAGAAGGCACAGCTCGCTGTACACAACGCGGTGCTAATTCCAACGCTAACTTATGGAAGTGAGAGCTGGGTATGGCAGAAAGAGCATGAAAGTAGAATAAATGCGGTCGAGATGCGAGCATTGCGCAAAATTTGTGGCATAACGCTTGCTGACCGCGTTCGTAATGAAGACGTGAGAGAAAGAGTTGGTCTAAAAGAGAGTGTCGGTGTTAAGATAAGAAAGGGCATGCTCCGTTGGTTCGGACATGTAGAAAGAATGCGGGACGAAAGAATGACGAAACAGATATACAATGCAAAAGTGGAAGGATGTAGGAGCCGAGGAAGGCCGAGACTAACCTACCATGACCAAATTGGTCGTGTTTTATCAGAAGGTGATGTCAGAAGCCCCAGGAACCGGCGAGCGTGCATGAAAAGAGCTATGAATGTCACAGAAGCGAGTGAAGTATGCAAGGACCGTGTCTTATGGCGCTCGGTTCTCTCTGCCTACCCCGCAAGGGACTTGGCGTGAAGATATACATACATACACGTGTGACCTAACCTAAGATAGGTCTGGTCCATCTGCGTTGTGAAGGTCTAAAGGCAGTCGCTACATCTTAAAATCAGTGTCTTATCAAATCCTTAGGCTTAGCAAACGGGATAACGCTATGAAGATAAAGTAGTGAACTAGAAACAAATGTATTATACATATAAATCTATATATAATCTAATATAAAGTAGAAGACCGACGAGCTCGGTGGCTCAGTCGTTAATGACGCGACTTTGACACCAACGCTCGTGGGTTCGATTCCCACACAAGGCAAACATTTGTGCGCATGCACATGTCTGTTTGTGTTGGTGTGGATGTTTTAAGAGAGGTTAGGGCGCATCAAAACAGCCCGTCTGAGGAAGTACCTCCACCTCACAGAAAACCGCAGCCAAATAACAACTCCCTAGAGGGTTCTTGTATTCGTGTGTATGAGTGAGGTCACCAGTAAACTCCTAAGGAGCTGCTGTGTAAGCAGCAGAGGAGGCATCGTGCGAGTGATACTTAATATATTACAAACATTAAATAGGCTACGGTTACTGCTTTACATCAGGTAGGCTGTATGCTTGTATGCCTCCCGACATTGTATAAAAAAAACTGATGGGTGTAACACAGCAACTCCTCAGGAGCCCACGGGTAATCTCACTCGCAGGAACAACAACAACCCTACAAGGAGTTGTTATTCGGCAAAAATGGTGATGTGCCGCTCACGCCCAAAATGTCGTAAATTTATTCCTAAGATTATATTACGTATTACGTAGCCAACACACTTGTCGACCTAGAACGCGTATTAAAAACCTCTCCTCTGATATTAGAACGTAAATCACCCCGCAGCACTCATTAATAACATTTATAGCTTCTCAAATAAACACCAGAATAGCTTGAAAGAAAATACCTCACCCTCAGAGGGGCGGTTCCGATCCGTAAATTAGCCGAGTCAAAACAAACTCTTATATGTGCTCGCTGCTCCTCTAACGCCTACGACAAACAGAGACGGCAAGCGCCTACGCACTGTCGCAAGAATTGATTCTTAGAATCAATTATGGCCGATTCTAGAATTACGCATTCATCATCGCCAACCCTAGTCATGATAAGTTACTTCGAAATTTCGCTGCGTTCGTATCAGACGTTGCAACGCACGATCACAACCGTGTATAGATCACGGTAACCGCTGTATATCAATGTTTCCCATCCGATATAACACAAAAACATACTTTCCTTACTGCCCTGACTTTACTAGATATCCTAGGGTTGCCTAATGATAAGTCATCACATCAGAGCATAAAATTTCATGTGACCTATTACGGTTCCTACGATACGGCCCTGTGACAGACAGACGGACTGACAGCGGACTCTGTTCATTTTCTATGCCGCGAGACGGAGTGTTAACAAAGAAAACATAGGTTTTTCAAACTAACGAAATGGTACACAGAGGCTAAATCTCTTCTAAATGCATTAATATGAACATAATTAAAATCGGTTAATTAACGAAGAAGTTATGTCCGAACGTACACAATAAATATATATATATATATACATATATATAGCGAATTGATAACCTCCTCCTTTTTTTAGTCTGTTAATATCAGTCCCCTTGCTCGTAGAACGCATTGGAGTAGGCCTGAAAAGATTTTTCTTCGGCGAAGTAAAGTACTCTGTTCAGATTCACTCATTCTTCAAGAAAGGCTTGAAGCGGTTTTGACAGGATCGGTAAAGCTCGAAACACCCCTGTTGTTGCAAATGTCCATAGGCTACGGTGACTGATTACAATCAGGCAGGCGGAACTATTGTATAAAAAACCGTGTATACATATTTGTATGTTTTAAAAAAGGATAGTAGGCGCGTCATTAAATTTCTCAATTTCACGTTAGTTTTAACAAAACTCTCAAACAATCTTTTATGTGTGAGTCATGACTCATCATACAAATCCAACGGTGTTATTTGAATACATCACGTGTAATAAATAAGGTCACAAATCGAATTGTATGTCGTGCCGTCACCGCGATACGTTATCATAGTACGCCGTACTACTCGTACATACAAGGATGTAGATAGCGTTTTGTTTTTAATGATGACCGATTGCGTTTCGCGAGATCCCACGAATCAAAGCATAGATTAATATAGGTAGGTCATACACAGTTAGAACGGGGGCAATCTGCCATACAAAATATTCTATTTATCTATTTAAATTCTTAAGATATAGCTTAATAACTTGTTACGTTAAAGCAAATACATATTAAAAAATACGAGCTTTAGACCACACGACTGAAGTAAAACTTCTTTACCTCCATAGTGTGATAAAAAAAACGGGTTGCACTCCGGGAGTGCTGGCAGAAGTAGAAACTTGAACATTAACGTTGTGCATTTTTGAATATTTTGGAATGGTTAGAGAATAATTTCGTACGAATTGCTTTATTTATCAGTATAAAAGTACTAACATGTATGTGGTAAAACACAATATTCATTTATTGCGCTATCGTACACAAACATGACAATTTATATTACATTAAAAATTTAACACTTCAGAACCTATTACAATTATTTTACATTAAAAAGTTTATCTCTCAGAAAAATCTACTTGCATCCATAATTTCAACAACTCTTTCACCATCATCATTACCAGAATCATCATCTCCCATATCTAAAACTCAAACACACACTCGCTCAAGCGCCCTGCGCCGCTTAAACCAAACAGCGATGTTGATAATCTATGTTGAACGAAACGCGTAAGCGCCAAGAATTTCATGGCGCTTACAACGTTTTGGTCACGAGAAAATAATGCCCTATGAACGATCTAGCGCTTCATGTTTTAATTGTTTAATTAGAGGTAACTAATGTTTTAGCGCTGCAGCGAACTTAAGTTCTAATTCTCACCAAAATCTTACGGTCAGGGTCACGTGTCTTGACGCGAGTTTAACATTTTTTACTCACCCAAAAAGTGCACAACGCTGTTAAAGAAGTTTTCACTTCAAAAACGAGCTTTAGGCCACACGCCTGAAGTAAAACTTCTTTAGCTCCATAGTGTGATAAAAATAATAGGCCTGCACTGTGCCATGATATACGAAACTTAAATCGCTATGAGAGAAAGAAAATGTGTGCTCCTACCCCTATAATAATATACGAAACCTAACTCCCTCTCTTTCTATCTTCACTAACTTATATCTCCCGCTCAACTTCCATTCATTGCCTCGCCCGATCACACTTTTCGTAACGCTCTCGTCAGGCATTCACCAGCTTACTCCCCAAGTCAAGCGTGCGTAAAGAAGTTTTACTTCAACAATTAAAATATATTCAAGTCTTTTATTTAGAATTTATTTCTAGGACACTTTCGAACATGTAGAAAGAATGCAGGATGAAAGAATGACAAACACATATATAATGCGAGAGTAGATGGATATATGAGCCGAGGAAGTCCAAGTCTAACCCCCTACTATGACCAAATTGGTTGTGTGTTATCAAAAGGTGATATCAGGAACCCTAGGAACCGGCGAATGTACATTTTTTAAAATCTTATTATCTATCTCTATAGGCTTTGCTCGCCAATTATGAGCTCGGTGGCGCAGCGATTAATAACACGACTGTCACCGCGCTCATGGGTTCGATTCCCACACAGGACAAAAAATTGAGTTTTTTTATACCACTAAGGTGGCAATCAAGCATACGGCCTGCCTGATGGTAAACAGTCACCGAAGCCCATGGACATTTGCAACACCAGGGGTGTCACTCATACATTGCCGTCCCTCTAAAGACCTCTTCACGCATTTCTTGTGTGCATAAAACATGTCTTTGTGTGGGTGTTTTACCTCATCTCACAGAAAACCGCAGCCAAATAAAGACTGCCTAGAGGATTGCTGTGTTTCTGCGTGTGAGTGAGCTCACCAGTAAGCTCCTAAGGAGTTGCTGTGCTAGCAGTAGATGTGGCATCGTGCGAGTGATACTTAATGTATTGCGAGCGCTCATAGGCTATGGTAACCTTTCCATCATGTGGACCGTATGCTTGTATGCCTCCTGACGTAGTATAAAAAATGTAGTGTCATCTAGTTTATATAATACAGACGCAGGATCATGATAACTGTAATTTCTCATTCCATTACTGAGTCACAAATCTGTTGATTCACGCACATTAATAAAACAAATTTGCCGTAAACGGATACTTAATTAGAATTTATTAACGGGTTTTCCCTTTCCGAGAAGAGGGGCGACCCTCCTCATGCCCCTAGGGTGTTCCAATGACCAATTTACGAGGTTTTGTGTAAAGATTTACAGATATGTATAGATCTACCTATATCTTCACGCCAAATCCCTTGCAGGGTAGGCAGAGAGAACCGAGCGCCACATGACTCCGGTTCTTACAACACGTTTTAAGGGGGTATCAAAGCAGGCCATGTGAGTGAGTAAGGTCACCAGCGAGTTTCTAATGAGTTGCTGGTGACCTCACAGTTAACAGTAGAGGTGGCATCGCGGGAGTGATGCCTCTTTAGACACAGCCTTGATTGTTAATTGGAGAGATGCACCACATGCAGTTAAGATTGGTTTTGACTGTAAAGATTATAGTGAGTCACATCCCTGTTTAATCGGTTTATTTAGTTCCAGTTAACAATAAAAGGTACATAAGTGAAAACTGGAAATTTCATTTGAAGAAAAAGCTATCTATCTATAACTTCACGCCAAATCCCTTGCGCGGGGGGGGGGGGGGGGGCAGAGAGAACCGAGCGCCACGTGACTCGATCCTTACATACCTCACTCGCCTCTTTAACATTCATTGATCTTCTCATGCACGCTCGCCGGTTTCTAGTGCTCCTGACATCACATTCTGATAGAACACGACCAATTTGGTCATGGTAGGTAAGTCTCGGCCTTCCTCAGCTCTTATATCATTCCACTTTTGCGTTGTATATCTGCTTCGTCATTCTTTCATACTGCATTCTTTCTACATGAAGAAAAAGCTGACTACAGGAAACACGCCTCCTATACATGTATATTTGGCGAGCTCAGTGGCACAGTGGTTAACAATCCTAATTTAACACTGACCCGCACGGGTTTAATTTCCACACAGGACAAACATTTGTGTACATGGAAAGTGTACGTCTGTTTGTATGGATGTTTTCAAAAAAAGGTAGATCGCATCAGATCGACTGGTGAAGTACCTCCCTCTCACAGAAAACCGCAGCCAAATAACAACTCATCGCACACATAAAAGATATAATTTATGGGGAACCGTTGAGACGATATAGCGTAGGAACACAACTAGGCGGGAGGAGCAGAACGCGCAGCTGTTATTGGCTAGTTCAGGGATCAACATCGCGTCACTTAACGTCTTATTGGTTAAAATATCCTCCCATTGGTCAGTAAGCTCGAATTGCTATTGATATTTAGGCGCCGAAATACTATGTTTTAGTGAGTGAGAGGCGCCTTTATGTGTCTTTGTGGTTCTTTGGTTTGAGATCACACACAGTCATTGATTAAGCTTACGCCATTGTCAACGGGCGGACAATAAATTACATATAGTTTTTTAGAGACTCATAACGATGAAGAACGCGAGTGAGGTTTGTCGAGTCATGTGGCGCTCGGTGCCCTCTGTCTACCCCGCAAGGGACATGACGTGAATTTATATATAGATAGATAATGCTGAACATATTCCAAATCTCAGAAGTATACAATATTTTCTTATCCAGTGACAATCTTAGTGTCAAGGAAATAACATCTACAAGGAAAAATATATATAAATAAATATTTGTTTGTCCGTACTTTATACGCTGCCATACGTTTCATGAGATTGCGATAAAATGTTGTCAAGTTATATTACTCACAATTGTGCGACGCATATAGGACAAAAAAAATACATATAAAACGGTCAACTTTGTTTTTTATATACAACAATGTCGCGAGGCATACAAGCATACGGCCCACCTGATGGAAAGCAGTTACCGTAACCTACGAGCGCTTGCAATAAATTAAATATTACTCGCGCGATGCCACCTCTGCTGCTAGCCCAGTAACTCCTTGGGAGCTTACTGGTGACCTCACTCACACGCAGGAACACAACAACCCACCAGGGAGCTGTACTTCCCAGGCGGGATGCTTTGGGTGCGATAATTCCAAGTGCGAGTATGAGTCGAGCACCGAGGGGAACCCTTACGACGTGCTTGTAGGTACGAACTTGTAGGTATGTAAATAGATCGTCCATCGCGTCTCGAAGGTTTATGTATTTTGAAGTGATAACTTCTTATGGGAGGGTAAAACGCTTCGTTAAGTAACGCGTTACGGCGCCAGTCTGTCTGGCTTCCCTTTCTCTCACGCATACGGCAGCTTTAATTATATGTAGATTAGTTTAAGTTATCACTTCTGGCGGGCGTTCCGGGACGCACCCTACTTTTTTTTTATTAAATTATAACAATGAAAGCATCGATTAATGCTCTGAAAAGAAGAACTGAATTAATTGACAAAATTAACTTTACTGTTGGAAAACTATTTCCCCCATAGATGGGCATAGATCGCGGTTAGTTTATCAACAGCAAATAAGTTTATAATCACAAAAAAAAAATATACAAATTAGCGTTTTTCGATTTTTTCCCTTCATTTGTGCTACGTGACATTGGATCTTGTCAAAATTTCATGATTCTAGCTCAACGGGAACGGTTTTGATTCCCTTGCGAATGTCAATTTATGTGGTAGAAACGGCCGTATGTTTTGATTGCATTGACCTAGAAGTTTGATTGCTTCCCTACTCCAAGGGAGCACACTTGAGTATTTGATATTAATATTGATAGATAGAGGAGTCGAAAGAGCTCGGTGGCTCAGTGGTGAATGACGCGACTTTGACACCAACGCTCGTGGGTTCGATTCCCACACGAGGCAAACATTTGTGTGCAAGGCGCATCAAAGCAGTCCATCTGGGGAAGTACCTCCACCTGACAGAAAATCGCAGCCAAATAACAACTCCCTAGAGGGTTGTGCATGCCTCCCGATGTTCCATACTAAAAAAAGCAGACCAATTAGGAAAGTAACTCCACCTCATAGAAAACCGCAGCCAAACAACTTCCTGGAGTGTGTTATTGTAGTTGTTCTGCGTTTTTCTTTATATATAACGTCGGCCGGCAAACAAGCATACAGCCTATCTAATGTTAAGAGGTTACTTTAACCTACTAATGATTGCAATACCGGAAGTAGGGAGTTGTTACGTGGCTACCGTTTTTACCTTCATCTCACAATGAAAGTACGCCGGACGGGCTGCTTTTATGCGCCCTGCTTCTATTGAAGATGGTTGGCATAACCTAGGTACGGATCAATTTACATACTTCCCTAATTTAAGCAACATGCGAACAAAACTATTGTTTGTCGCGATCAAACGTAACTTACATAACCGTGATTTTAATTACAAATGATCCCCTTGTTTTCCATACCGTTGACGAGGGTGGGTGCTACGCAATAGCAACCCCTTGGGTCCCTCCCCTATTACAGAGTGGTCACGATTTTGCTTGGAACTTTTGCGTAGAAAGGGGTAAAAGATATCGTTGTACAAGCTTCTGTCCACGGCTTCGCCCGTCTAAGAGATATTGCATTTTTAATTATGTCAAGTTACTACTTTACCAGAGGGAGGGATACAGTTTGGTGTTGTAGCTACATATTTATCGTTTACATCCAAAATTTCATTACACCACTTGATAGCTAAAGAGCTTATAAGAATTCATTGAATGAGGACTGTGACGTTTCGCTGAATCATATGGAAAGTATATTATGTATCAGCGAATTCGTTTTAGTATAAATTACTTCCTTTCTTTTGGTATAAATTCACAGCCGCGTCCATGACACACCCATGTATCTTTTTTTTTTCAAAAGGCCGTGACAAGAGATCAAGGTGGTCGGTAATACATATGTGACGTCCCTGGTGTTACAAGTAGCCATGAGCTACGGTAACAGCTTACTATTAAGGAGGATGTACGCCTACATATCAATTAAGTTAAGTACACATATCAGTTAAGTTACACTTAAGGACACCTTAGCGACAAAAATAAATGATTTTCTCCATATGAGATCTGGAGAAAAACATGTATTTACCTTACCTCTCTAACAAATTACATTACGGACTAATACGGACCATTCAGCAGTCAAAGGCAAGACATGCCTTTGACAACCTATCATGACCAAATTGATCATGTTTTATCAGAAGGTGATGTCAGGAGCCCAAGAAATCGGCGAACGTGCACGACAAGAGCTATAAATATTAAAAAAGCGCGTAAGGTACATAAGTATCGAGTCACGTGGAGTTCGGTTCCCTCTGCTAGCCCGCAAGGAAAGTAATAGTAGTAGTATAGACAGACCAGTAAAGATTCGAAGATACAGCACTAAATCGCTTCTAAGGGGTATTTTTCTCGCGACCAAAAGGTCAAAAGCGCCGTGCCGCGCAAAGCCGCCGCCGAAAATGTTTGGTTCGCGGTGTCGGTTTTAGTACACTAGTACATAATAATTCAATGGTACCCCTAGATTTCCAGTACAGTAAATGAGTAACGCTTGCTCTACTACTACAACGACCCTAACTCATCCCACTGTAGGGTCTCCCTTCAACCGAAGAGGTTTAGAGCATATTCCACCACGGTGTTCAAATGCGGATTGGTGGAGGCCAGTGTTTTCAAGCCGCTCGACGGCCACTGACTTAGCTTAACGACCGTCATGTATCGATATCAGTTGGGACCAACGTCTTAACGTGCCCTCTGGGCCAGGAGAAGCTCGAGATAGATAAACCCATCCATAAACAGGCGGTGGACGTTACTAACCCTGCGTGTTCGGTTAGAATGATAAGCGCAACGACGTCATCGAGCTCTCTAAAAATCCAAAAGCCATCAAATGTTTTATCGCAAATCAATAACTGAATGATTGTTATACATGTATCAAAATTTCTTTACGAATATTATTTAAGCGAGGTAGGGCGCATCAAAGCAAAGCACAGTCTGGGAAGTACCTCCACCTCACAGAAAACCGGAGCCAAATACAATTCCCTAGAGTGTTGTTGTGTTCCTGCATGTGAGTGAGGTCACCAGTAAGCTCCTAACGATTTGTTGTTATGCTGTTGACATTAGAGGTGGCATCGCGCGAGTGATCGGTTGTATGCCTTCCAACGTTGTATAAAAAAATGACAAATCTAAATACTACGCGCTGTAATAACCTAGTAGATAAAAAACAGCCTATTAACGGCTGGCTTCCGGTTTGAATCCTATTGGAAGCACGTACCACTAAATCCGTGTTTTCGGATTTATGTACATACTAGCTGCTGCCCGCGGCTCCGCCCGCGTGGAGGCAAATAACGTAGCCTATGTGTTAATCCAGATCATAATCTATCTACGTGCCAAATTTCATTCAAATCCGTTCAGCCGTTTAAGCGTGAAAGAGAAACAAACATCCATACATACAAACTTTCGCATTTATAATATTAGTAGGATTTGTAATTATCACTTGCTCGACGAACGGAACTCGGAGAACATCGTGAGGAAACCCGCACGCCCAAGAAATTATATTTCGAAAGACGTTTGATCTGACCTAAGAAAGATCTGATCATTCACTCTGTGTTGTGCAGGTCTGACGTAGTCGCTGCCGATTAAAATAACAGTAATATCGCTAAATGCTTGGCCTTAGGTAGCAGACCGCGCCAATTCTAATCAATTAGGAAACGGGCTAAGAAGATAACACAGCTAACTTTATGAAGTGAAACTTCTTTAGCGGCGTTGTGCACTTTTTGGGATGAGTAAAAAATGTTAAACTCGCGTCAGGACACGTGATCCTGACCGTAAGATTTTGGGGAGAATTAGAACTTAAGCTCGCTGCAGCGCTAAAACATTAGTTACCTCTAATTAAACAATTAAAACATGAAGCGCTAGATCGTTCATAGAGCATTATTTTCTCGCGACCAAATCGTTGTAAGCGCCATGAAATTTTTGGCGCTTACGCGTTTCGTTCATAGTAGTTTATCAACATCGCTGTTTGGTTTAAGCGGCGAAGGGCGCTTGCGCGAGTGTGTTTGAGTTTTAGAGATTGGCGATGATGATGCTGGTAATGATGATGGCGAAAGAGTAGTTGAAATTATGGATGAAAATTGATTTTTCTGAGAGATAAACTTTTTAATGTAAAATATTTGTAATAGTTCTGTAGTGTTAAATTTTTAATGTAATATAAATTGTGATGTTTGGGTACGATAGCGCGATATATTGTATTTTACCACATACATGATAGTACTTTTGTACTGATAAATAAAGGAATTCGTGCGAAATTATTCCCTAACTATTCCAAAATATTCAAAAATGCACAACGTTAATGATCATGTTTTCAATTCTGCCGGCACTCCTGGAGTGCAACCCGTTTTTTTTATACTACGTCTGGAGGTATACAAGCATACGGCCCACCTCATGTAAAGCGGGTACCGTAGCCTATTATCACTTGCGATATATTAAGTATCACTCGCGCGATGCCAGCAATTCCTTGGGAGCTTACTGGTGACCTCACTCACACACAAGAACACAACAACCCTCTAGGGAGTTGCTATTTGGCTGTGGTTTTCTGTGAGGTGGAGGTACTTCCGCAGACGGGCTGCTTTGATGCGCCCTACCTCCCTTAAACTAACTTAACTACTACATTTGACTATATCGAGACATTATTCCGAGTTTAGCAACAAACAAAATTATGAAATCACTTCTATGTGCCATCTATATAAATAAAAATCAATGTATGTGTGTCGTCTATGGATTCGGAAAATGGTTAGACCGACTTTGATAAAATTTCAAGTAAACTTCAGATAAGAACAGCGGATGATCTTTTAAAGGTTGGTAGAGATCGGATCACTCGCGCAAGCCGGGAAGAGTAGCTAATTACATATAGGTATAACGTAAAAAAAATATGTACGTATTTTCTCTCACAGTTTGCACACCCCACAGAATCGGTATATCTAAATATAGCAAGCCAAATGGTCAAACGATCATTGTTGAATGATACGGCGAGTGTTATGTGATGAAGTCATTAAATTGCGACGTACCGCGAATTCAACATTCGGACTCTGACATATCCTACTAATATAATAAATGCGAAAGTTTGTATGTATGGATGTTTGTTGCTCTTTCACGCTTAAACGGCTGAACGGATTTGAATGAAATTTGGCACGTAGATAGATTATGATCTGGATTAACACATAGGCTACGTTATTTGATTCCACGCGGGCGGAGCCGCGGGCAGCAGCTAGTCTGTATATATAATAACAAAAATTAAAAAAACCCCGACACACAAAATCTATCAAAAGTAAAAAAAATCCATAATCTCGCATAGTTATGCAGCATACACGAGTGTTTTAAATGTAAGATCACACATATATATGAAAGTAAATACCTATTTTGCGTTTATGATCCCTACCGCAGCTAACAAAAGAGCTGATTACCTCAAAACGGCCGAACCGATTTTGATAAAACACGCTAAAAAACCTGCTTTGATATAAAAATAACCGCATACAAATCGGTTCATCCGTTTAAGAGTTACGGTGTCAAAGATAGACACACACAGCGGTCAAACTTATAACTTTATACTACGCTATTATAATATTTTGCGTCGAGGTTTAAAAATTAATTGCCATGCGTTAGTCGCCCTAAAACTAGGAAAACGGTCCGATCGATTTGCTACACATTACCGGGAAGATTAAACAACAACGGAAAATGCAGGAGAAAATGATACGAAACAGAATACAAAATACAAAGCGAAAGAAGAAGAATGTACGTGTCGACAAAGGCCAAGACTTATCTACCATGTTTTTTTTTGTTTTTACGCCAGCCGTAAAACGACGACCCACAAAAGAAGGACTAATTCACCCCGAGCGTCTGTTAGGCACCCTCCGGGACCCGTTGGGAGGGAGGGAGACCTTTCATGAGTACCTTTTCGGACGGCCGAACGAGTTATGTCAGACTTACTGACTAAACACCACCTAGGGACTGCCTTTAGCCGGGAAGGCTTTAAGTTTAAAGGGTTCATCCTAGGACGCAACCAACCGTGATAAAATTGACCGTGTTTTACCAGAAGGTGATGTCAGGCGTCTTAGAAACCGGAGAGCGTGCATGAGAAGCGCAATGAATGTTAGAGAAGCGAGTGAGGTGTATAAAGCGAGTCATGTGGCGCTCGGTTCCCCATACCTACCCCGCCAGGGATTTGGCGTGAAATTGTAGAATAAAATAGAAAATAAAAATTAATAATGTATCTTGTAAGCTGTGACCGAAATAAACATTTGTCCTTTTTTCTTTCACGGGCTGTGATAATACAAGATTTAAGACAAAAAAGCAAGTGCGTGTCGGATTCTTACACGAAGGATTCCGTATCACCCACAATCATCTTCCTCCTAGAGTTATCCCATCAACGAGATAACGTTAAGAAGAAGAGTTCAAAGGATAGAGCCCTGTGACACACGGACCGACAGACTGACAGATGCACAGGCCAGCAGAGCCCGTAGGCTGCCATCGGGTACGGGACCCTAAAAAGCGACATTATAACACAGCGAGAAACGACTGGCACATGTCTGATTTCTAATTCAAGTTTAACGGAGGATCTTCAAATATTTCGGGGCTTATAAGGGCTTTGGAAATAGGATCAAACCACATAATCCTCAAGTATGTTTATACGCAATGCCCTTGAGGGAATCTTAAGACGCATCATTGAATAAAAACTTGTAACATAAAAACGAATACAAACTGAAGTTTTTTTTTTTGAAGTGATAACGTCTTATGGGAGGGTAAACCGCTTCGTTACGTAACGCGTTACGACGCCAGTCTGTCTGGCTTCCCTTTCTCTCACGCATACGGCAGCTTTAATTATATGTAGATTAATTTAAGTTATCACTTCTGTCGGGCGTCCCGAGACGCACAAGTTTTGTTTTCTTTTATATATGTACATTGGGGGACATAGAGGCCCATCCTGATGTAAAATTACCGTAACCTATAAACGCTTGCAATACATTAAGTATCGTTCGCGCGATGCCATCTCTGATGCTAACACAGCTACTCTTTAGGAGTTTACTGGTATCCTCACTCACTCGCAGGAACCCAACAACCCTCCACAGGATTGATATTTGGCTGCGGTTTTCTGTGAGGTGGAGGTACTTCCCCGGTGGGGCTGCTTTGATGCACCCAACCTCTCTTATTATGTACTAATTCTCTGATGATAAACTAGGACATTGATGATCATATCTTTTCATCACTCACCTATATACTAAACAGTGAAAGTGCCTAAAACTTATACTAAAGTGGCAAAAGCAACTGTTATTAGACTTTTTAGAGATCAAAGGCTGTCAAAAGCACCCCTGCTATCTGTCAAAATATGTAGCATAAAAGGAGCATAAGCGGCCGCATATTTTGATTGCGTTGATTTAGAAGTTTCTTTATTTCACTGCTAGAATAGAATATTTTAGAATATCTTTATTTGCATTTGCTCCAAGGGAATTGGAAATTCGTTTGCATTTGATATTAATTTCACATTGATAACTGCATGTTTGAGTAAATGGATCGGGACAGATGGACTACGAAGAGATCCGATAAGGGTTTCGTTTTATTTCTTTTGAGCAGCTGAACCCTAAATATATTTTCATGAATACTCCCCAGCTCTAGGGCTCCTGACATCTTCTTCCAAACGTTATCCCGTTTCCTAATCCATTAGGATTGGCGGAGTCCTACCTAAACCTAAGGTTTTGGTGAAGGCAATGACTTTGACATGGAGCGATTGCCATAAGAATCAGAGTCACATGTTACACGTCTTTTGAAATATGATTTCTTGGACGTGCACATTTCCTCACGATGTTTTCCTTCACCGAAGAGCAAGCGATAATTACAAATATGCATATGAATCCGAAAATACGCTCCTTACATTTTGTCTTATCTCGGCTGCTATTTATCTATAACTTCTCGCCAAATCGCTTGCGGGGTAGGCAGAGAGAACCGAGAGCCACATGACTCGATCCTTACACACTTCACTCGCTTCTTTAACATTCATCGCTCTTCTCATCCACGCTCGCCGGTTACTAAGGCTCCTGATATCAGCTTCTGATAGAATACGACCAATTTGGTCACGGTAGGTAAGTCTTGGACTTCCTCGGCTCCTAGATCCGGCCATTTTCACATTATTATATATCTGTTTCCTAATTCTATCTACATGTCCGAACTAACGAAGCATGCTTTTTCTTATCTTAACATCGACACTTTTAATAGGCTGGAAAATGTGATGTCTAACTTGAGAAAGGTCTGGATTTCCTTCTAAGTCGTGGACGCCTGACGACAGTCGCTCCATACAAAAAATGAGTATCTTCTTCAAATCCTTCCTTAGTCTTATGTAGCGGACCCCACCAAACATAGGAAATTAGGAAACGGAATAATGAAAAAACATATAATATTAAATAAATATACAACTTATTTTTGACATCTTTCTTTGATTTATATATAATTACAGCTGTATTTTCCAGAGTGATATAAAAAGCTGTATGTCAGGAACCGGCGAGCGTGCATCAAGAGAGCTATGAACGCGTCTCATGGCGCTCTCTAGCTATCTCGCAGGGGACCTGGCGTGAAGATATACATACATACATATAAAAAGCTATTCAAAAGTAAATATCTGGCTTTGGGCCAGCTGCACAAGAATTGGTTCATAGCACTCTAATTTAGTAATTACTAAATTGACTTAATTAGCACTAACGAACCTCGTTAAGTCAAAGTACTTATGGGACTTAGTAGCGTTGTTAATGAAATGGGTGGCAAACATACGATCCGCCTGATATACATATGTAATTAGAAATCTATACACTTTATTTACGACCTCAGTGGTACACACTAGGGATACACTCATTCTACACATATAATATCGTCTACTTTTCTACGTTATATTAAGAAACTGATAAGCTGACGAGCTCGGTGGCGCAGCGGTTAGTAACGCTACTTTGACACCGACCCTCGTGGGATCATTTCCCACGTAGAATAAACATTTGTGCTTCTTGGTCAGTGTGTTTTTAAAAGAGATAGGGCGTATTAAAGCCCCACCATTAGTACGAAACCCTGAAAGGCATTGGTAGTGAACTCTACGACAAGTGCTTAAGCACTAGATAGATGTATAGTTATAACGCAACCTAAAAAAGTTTAACTTAAGAAAACTTGACGAGCTCGGTGGCTTAGGCGAAAATGACGCGACTTTGACACCAATGCTAATGGGTTCGATTCCCACACAAGGCAAACATATGTGTGCATGAACATGTCTGTTTGTCTTGGTCTGGACGTTTTAAGAGAGGGTAGGGCGCATCAAAACAACCCGTCTGGGGAAGTACCTCCACCTCACAAAAAACCGCACCCAAATAACAACTCCCTAGAGGGTTGTCGTGTTCCTGCGTGTGAGTGAGCTCACCAGTAAGCTCCCAAGGAGTTGCTGTGTAAGCAGCAGAGGAGGCATCGTGCGAGTGATAATTAATATATCGCAAGCGTTAATAGGCTACGGTACCCACTTTACATCAAGTGGGCCGTATGCTTGTATGCCTCCCGACGGATCCTAATGGATTAGGACACGGGAAAACGCTTGCAAGAAGAAGAAGGTTTGTCTGTCTTACATTATCTTATCTCTGTTGAATCATAGTGATTGTTCTCAACTGCAGGGTGTAACGCTTTAGGCAATATGTTGTATGTATATGTAAAGAGAGTTGGCCTGAAAGAGAGAGTCGGTGTTAAGAAAAGGCAAGTTACGTTGGTTCGGACGTGTAGAAAGAATGCAGGATGAAACAATGACAAAGCAGATATACAATGCGATAGTGGAAGGATGTAGGAGCCGAGGAAGACCAAGAGGCACCTACCATGACCAAATTGGTCGTGTGTTACCAAAAGGTGATGTCAGGAGCCCTAGGAACCGGCCAGAGTGCATTAAGAATTATGAATGTTAAAGAAGCGAGCGAGGTATGTAAGGACCGCGTATTATGGCGCTCGGTTCTCTCTGTCAAACCCGTAAGGGACCTGGCAGATAGGTTATCAGTTAATAACCTGATGTTTCTTAAACCTTCCCAAGGTTAAAGTTGATTACTAATAATAATTAATACTGATAGTCCATTATATCTTGTAATTAATAAAATGTTCATAATGTAATGAGATTTTAATATCTATATTTTTGACGAGTCGTTAGTAACGCCACTTTAACAACACTCGCGGGTTCGATTTCCATACTGGTCCTGTGTGGAAATCGAACCCGCTCAAACAATTATTGCTCTTTTCATGCACGCTCGCCGGTTTCTAGGGCTCCCGACATTACCTTCTAATAGAACACGATCAATTTGATCATGGGAGGTAAGTCTTGGTCTTCCTCGGCTCCTACATCCTACCACTTTTGCATTGTATATCTGCTTCGTCATTCTTTCATCCTGCATTCTTTCTACATGTCCGAACCAACGGAGCATGCCTCTTCTTATTTTAAATATAACGGTAAAAATAAAAATAATTCATAAATAACATTCTGAAGTGGAATCTGTACAAATGTTTTCATTAACATGTAGTCTTCAAAATTCAACCAAGCGCCAACAATAAACAGTATCAACATAAACTCCTAAGCAGTTTCTGTGTTAGCAGCAGAGGTGGCATCGCGCAAGTGACACTTAATGTGTTGCATGTGTAACCGATTTACATCAGGTGCTTGCCGACGTAAAAAATAAACGATATAAATATATAATTGCATTGCATAAGTGTATTGCCGGAGGAACAACTAGCTCGTCAATTATATAACAATAAATTTTTTTTTTAATTTTTCGGCCAATTTGACCATGTTTCTGAGATAGGAACGGTGTTCCTGAAAATTCCTATTCTACTTTTTTATGCTGAATCCGAATCTGAAGTCAAAATTCGTATATTCGAAAAAAGCGACAGACACATATAGATTTCGTATAGGAACGCTGATCCTGAAAATAAACTTAACTAAAGATTTTTGACATAACCAATGGGAACGGAATAAGTACAAAGTCTCGCAATAACCTGCGGGAACCTTTTCTCGAGCAATGTCCTGTAACTACATATTGCATAACAATAGGGCAGTTTGCCTCAGCTGCACATGTGCTGTCGGTGGAGCCCCCGGCCAAAGATTACGTATTAATAGATGTGATAAAACTTACGAGTAGGTAGATTACCGTCTACGTTATAATCACAACTATTTCACGATAAGAACGTAGTGTCCTTGTCAAAGAATAACTACATATGTATATGACGAGATCGGTAGCGGAGTGGTTAGCAATGTCACATTAATACCAATGCTCTTGGGTTCGATTTCCGATACAGGACAAACATTTGTGTTTGTCATATGGGCGTTTTAAGAGTTAGGGCGCATTGAACTAGCCCGAGTGGGAAAGTATCTCCGCCTCACAGACGCAGGAAAATAACAACTCCCTGATTAGTGTTTCTGCGAGTGAGTGGGGTTAACAGTAAGCTCCTAAGGAGTTGCCGTGTCAGCAGTAGCGAAGACAACGCGCGAGCGCTTATTCCTGAATTGCAAGCGCTCATAATACAGAAGTAGAAAAATTCATCAAATTTTGGCCACTCCACTTAGAAATAAACCTTGAGGACCTAATTGGTAGCGGTCCCAGTAATAGCCAGTAGGAGGCTCATACTCCGAAAAGATCATAAAGCCGTATGAGCGTTTAGCCCATGTGTATAATTATAGCTTATTATATCAAAGAATACCATATTTTAGGTTTCCGCATACAAATATTACCAAAGGGATCCCTATTCTAAGGCCCTTTCGTAACAGGCACTTGAAATTTTCAGTGTGCTACCGCTGTATCAAACATAATGCTTACCATCAGGCAGGCCGTACGCTTGATTGTCACCTTAGTGGTATTAGAAAAATTAAATACACGGGGGGTAGGGGCTTAAATTTGTACATAAAATCTATTTTTCGGCGTTTTTAGGGTTCCGTAATACAAAAGGAAAAACGGAACCCTTATAATTAATCACTTTGTCGTCCATCTGTCTGTACGTCTATCAAGACCCTTTTTCTCATAGACGGGTGGAGCCTTCAGGCTGAAATTAATATCAAATACTCAGATCTGCAATCCCATCGAGCAGTGAAAAAATCAAACTTCCAAGTCCACGCAACCAAAAGACACGGCTGTTTATGCGCATATTTTGACACTCGCAAGGGCATCAAAATCTATAGGGTACTTCCCGTTGACCTAGAATCATGAAATTTGGTAAGAAGCCATGTAATGTAGCACAAGTAACATAAAAAGTCTGAAAACACAAAAAAAAACGTTTTTGGCGATAATAATTTGAGAAAATATTTTTTACGGAACCCTCACTGCTCTGCATTGCTGACTGCTCGAGTCGGACTCACACTTGACGGCTTTTAATGTGTAGTGTTAAATTTTACAAGAGTCCAAGTGCGAGTCCGTCTCAAACTTGGAACTCGGGTTGTTAATCCAATGTCGGTCGGTAGACAATGGCCCGCCTGATGTAATGTGGTAACAGAATCCTATTTCATTTCTGTCATTTTTAATTAATTTGTTTTTTTTTTAATCCGACACACAAATGTCCGAAAAACATTCAATGTATAAGCATTTTTATGGCCACGCATTTTTGTATTTCCCATTCTCACACAATTTTGTAGCCCGTAGGCAGTAAACCACTGCGCCCTCTGCGTACAATCTGCTCTCTGGTGCCGGCCACGCCACCGACCACGTGACGAGTGACTCACCGGCATTCATTCAACGATAATGCCCGTGTCAGCTGTACTGCGCCACAAGGTATTCGATATCGGACCCGCGAAAACATTTTGTTTTAAAACCAGCCATTTGGCCGCAATAAATCATGATAAGGGAACTTATATTAATATTAACGTTATATTTAAAATAAACGCATTTTTAGTTCGCAGTGTACATGTAAGAAAGAGAACTGATAGCCCAGTGAATAAGGAACCGGTCTTTTGATCAACTGGTCCCCGGTACGAATAATGGCGGGGGGCCAACATGGCAGAAATTAGTGGTGTACCACTAAATTCTAGTTTTTTTTTTATACAACGTCGGGAGGCATTTAAGCTTATGCCCCGCCTGATATGTAACTATTAACACTTGTAATATATGTATTAAGTATCACTCGCGCGATGCCTCCTCAGCTGCTCACACAGCAACTGCTTAGGAAGTTACTGGTGACCTCACTCACACACAGGAACACAACAACCCTCTAGGGAGTTGTTATTTGGTTGCGGTTTTCTGTGAGGTTGAGGTACTTCCCCAGACGGGCTGCTTTGATGCGTCCTACCTCTCTTATTATTTGTTTTCAAGTTTATGCCCATATTTATCACTTGCTCGGCGGTGAAGAAAAAGAGTATGAGGAAACACACACGTCCAATAAATTATATTTCGGAAACGAGGGACCTAACCTAAGAAAGATCTGGATTTCCCTCCGGGTTGTGGTCTGACGGCAGTAGCTCCATGTAAAAAACAGGATCTTCGCCAAATCCTTAGGCTTAGGTGGCGGACCCCGCCGCTCCTAATGGATTAGGAAACGAGATAACGCTAAGATGTAAGATAGAGAGTCTGAGTGAGAGAGAGTATCAGTGTTAAGATAAGAAAAGGCATGCCTAACGTGACCATTTATTTTCTGATTCAAAACGGGATATCGGTTTATTTATCTCAATTAGTAGAGCCGATTCATAAAGGAAACTCAATTTGAGAACACCAGTTTAGGTTCTCAATGAAAAAAAAAACATATTTGTTTAAATTATTTTTATATCTATCTGAATAAAAAATATTTATTTACAGCCGATAAAATTTCTAAACTAAACCTCTGATCGTAACATGATTTCAACGCACAATCATTGTAGCAAAAACTGTGATTTTCTTGTGTTGTTTGATAACCTCAGAGACGCCTTCTGCCGCGGTGATATCTAAAAACCTTTGAAGTTAGCGCGTCGGGTTTTTGAAAAGTTCGACATTGAAGTAGCGACAAGATCGACATTTTTATGTTTGTAGACTGTATACGCTGTTCAATATCACCCGTACCACTAACGAAAACACTAAATTCTGTACGAGACATCACATCTGACATCCGAGGGAGTATTTATTTGGTTAATAAATGGATATTTTGTCAGTAAATTAACTTGAACGTACATTTACCGTTTTGGCATAGTGTAAATGATTCCAAAACAAAACTCTAAGTTAATTACCGCCACAAGTATTACGCGAGTTCCAACAAACTAAGGAACAAATAGCGAGAAGTCCACATGAAATAAATGATACAATCTGAACAGAACTGAATCTTATTAAGCTCTCTTAATAGTAGAAGTAGTAGTTAGTAGGGCGCATTAAAGCAGCCCGTGCGGGGAAGTATCTCCACCTCACAGACAACCGGAACCAAATAATAACTCCCTAGAGGGTTGTTGTGTTCCTGCATGTGAGCGAGGTCACCAGTAAGCTCCTCAAGGAGTTGCTGTGTAAGCAGCAGAGGAGGCATCGCGCGAATGATACTTAATGTATTTCAAGCGTTAATAGGCTACGGTACCCGCTTTACATCAGGTGGGCCGTATGCATGTATACCTCCCGACCATGACCAAATTGGTCGTATGTAATCATAAGGCGACCGTGCACGAGATGAGCTACTAATGTAAATATGCGAGTGAAGTGTGTAAGGATCGAGTCATGTAGCGCTCGGTACCCTCTGCTTACCCCGCAAGGGGCTTGGCGTGAAGTTATAGATAGATAGAGGATTTTTTTTTACAGGGTCCGGAGGCTTAATGTACACCTGATGCAAAGTAGTTACCGTAGCCTATGAACGCTTGTAATATATTAAGTATCACTCGCGTGATTCCATCTTTGCTGCTCACACTGCAACTCTTTAGGAGCTTACTGGTGACCTCATTTACACGCAGGAACACAACAACCCTTTAGGAAGTCGTTATTTGATTGCGGTTTTCTGTAAGGTGGAGGTACTTCCCCAGACGAGTTGCTTCGATGCGCCGTACCTCTGTTAAACAATATAACAATAGCATATGCGCCTCTGACATAAAATCAGCATTCACTGGCTACTTGACTACAGTTTTCTGTGAGGTGGAGGTACTTCCTACGTCTTGACAAATGTCTTCTATCGAAAACAGCCGGGATCAAAACCTTAACGTGGACTCTGAATACTGCGAAACTCGAGACGACTACGCTCATTTCGAACTAAGTGTACGTAGCGCACCTTAGTTTGGTTTTGGCTTCAAAAACAATAGCGAGCCTCTTGACAATGAGCTTCATACAAGCCAAGTAAGCCAATTACTCTATATTCCCACTTAAACCTCCACGTTATCGTATTATAATCTGGCCCTCATTCTAAGGCACGATCCGAAGACACAATCCAGCTAAATCCACAGTAAGCCTCAATTCAACTCTTCAAAGAACTGAGGCACAGTAGAGATGTAACAGTAGGTCAACTTTGGCACTTACGCCTTTTGTGACATTATCAACGCTCGGGTGAAAGCGGTAGGGAAACTCGTTAGTTTCAGAGCTAACATCCAACATAAGACGCGATTTCGTTATTAATCACATATGTTCTCATGCTTTTTCTCTATCTATTTTATCTTCCATCTCTTCGATCTTTTTTTTTTACTGCGATTCATTGCTCCATTCAAGTACTCGAAAGCAATGGTCGGCTGGAAGAAATTCCTTGAAGGAATAAGTCCGACTTTGCAAATCATGCAAGTTTTATACTTTGTAATTATGGATAATGCAATATAGTTATACAAACAAACAAACAAAAAATGTTACCGCTAGTTTCTTAAACCAGACGCAACCAAATAAATCCTTGGAGGGTTGTTGCGCTCATGCGATTTAGTGAGATTATCAATGAGATCCTGCGGTGTGGCTATCTTTGCAGTGGGGATGGCAACGCAACGATGGAATATTGCAAGAATTCACATGCTACGGTAACTATTTTACAATGAAATAGGTCGTATGTTTGTATGTCTTTCGACGTTGTATAAAAGGCAGCAACTAATTTGACTTCATATTGTCGTCTATCGACGAGCCTCTGTGCGAGTGCGAGAATATCGAAAGTTTCTTTGAAGTTATCCTACTGCTTGTGCCTGTCTACTGTGGCTGAGGTGCGAAACATTACATTTCGAAATGTAATCTGAACATAAAATAACATTCCTAAATTTAATTATTTAGAATTATTGAAGTAAAACTTCTTTACGAGAGCGAGAGAGAGAGAGAGAGAGAGCGTTACGAAAAGTGTGATCGGGCGAGGCGAACGGAAGTTGAGAGGGAGATATTAGTTAGTGAAGATAGAAAGAGAGAGAGTTACGTTTCGTATATTACTGTAAAGCACACTCGTTTTTTTATTGTAGGTACAAAAAACTAAGGATCATTCGTCTAGACTTTAGAACAAAAAACTAACTAATAAATCGTAAATGATGACTAGACTGGTTGCATCCGGTGACGATATCAACTGTATTTATAGAGACCTTCGGGAAATTAGCATGTTTTTTATACTTATAACGTGACAAACAAGATAGAACAGCTTCACGCAGTGTTTGCAATCTTAGTAAATTCTGCTTAAAAAATATATTATTAATCATATTTTGTGATTTGGTTGAGTCATGCTCCGTTGGTTCGGACATGTAAAAATGCCAGGATACAATACAAGGAAGGCCAAGATTTTCCTATCATGACCAAATTGGTCGTGTTTCAACGGGCCGTGATATCGAAGCCCTAGGAGCCAACGAGCGTGAATGCAATTTGAAATTTTTAAGTTTCATTAGGGTATTTTAGGATTACTTTCTAAAGAATTTATGGTAAAACTAGAATCGTGAGTGGAAGCACTCCACACTGGGCAAGAACTGGATTTTTAATAAAAAAAATTGGAAAACAGTAGGTACTTAATCAATAATTTGTACATTTTCACAGAGAGTTCCTTGCGGGGTAGGCAGAAAACCGAGAGCCACATGACTCGCCCATACACACCTCACTCGCTTCTTTAACATTCATAGCTATTCTCATGCACGCTCGCCGGCTCGCTTTCTAAGGCTTTTGACATCACCTACTGATAAATATCGACCAATTTGGTGGTGGTAGGTGGGTGAGATTTGACCTTCCGCAGCCCATACGTGCTTCCCACTTTCGCGTTCTATATCGTTTCCGTAATTCTTTCGTCCTACATTCTTTCTACATACTCGAACCAAAATGAACAATGTAAATGTTCTTTGATAATTTCATATGTACAGTACAGTCGAGTTTCGATAAGCGAGAGTTCAAGACAAGACATTTTCAAGACGTTTTGAGCGGATGACGAACTTATAGTAAGATCGGCAAATAGGACAGTAAATACTCTTACGTGGCCGTTCGAAAATAATACGAGACAATGTTAGTTGGTTCCACGAACTGTTTTGTATCGAGTAGAATACAAAACAAAACCATTTGAGAATGCGCAAGCTTGCGTTGCCAGAGGAACACCTGGCTCGTCAATTATATAACATTTTTTTTTTTAAAACGTTGTCGGCCATTTTCACCGTGTTCCTTAAGAAATATGATATTGGTTTTTAAGGCATTCCTATTCTACTTTTTAATTTACTTTTCGAATCTGAAGTAAAACTTCAATTTTTTTTTTTTATTTGTCTGCCATTTTGACCATGTTCCTTAAGAGATAGGAGTTTGGTTTTTCAGACATTCCTATTCTACTTTTTTATGCTGAATCCGAATCTGAAGTCAAAATTCGGATATTCGAAAAAAAGCGACAGACACACACACACAAAAATATACATTTCATATAGGAACGGTGTTTCTGAACATTGGTTCCGCGAAATTTAAGAAAGAATCCTAAATGGCAGATGTTTATCGAGTATATTTTTCATCTGCTATTTATGACTGTCGCGTAGAGGTACAATACTGCCAATACACTTAAAAATATTAGAAAAAAAATTAATGTCTTTTTAAGTGAGGTAGGGAGTATCAAAACAGCCCGTCTGGGGAATTAGCTCCACCACACAGAAAACCGCACCCAAATAACAAGCTCCTTCGAGAATTGTTTTATTTCTGCGTGTGAGTGAGTACACCAATAAGCTCCTAAGGAGCTGCTGTGTTATCAGCAAAGGTGACATCGCGCGAGTGATACTTAATTTATTACCAACGTTTATGTATGTATGTATATCTTCAAGCCAAGTCCCTTGCGTGGTAGGCAGAGAGATCCGAGCGCCATAAGATGCGGTCCTTACATACTTTACTCACTTCTGTGATATTCCTAGCTCTTTTCATGCACGCTCGCCGGTTCCTGGGGCTCCTGACATCACCTTCTGATAAAACACGACCAATTTGGTCATGGTACGAGTAGGTTACTCTCAAGGTTTATAGGCTACGATAACTACCCTACATTAGGTGAACCGTATGCTTGTATGCCTTCGGACGTTTTAAAAAAATCCTGGTCGATACTAACCACGACCCGCGAAGGAAATATAAATATCCTATTCACCGCTACTGGACGGGTTAAAGTAGAACCTTCAGCTCTTAATGCTTAGTTAACGGATCAATATCCCGTCACTTACCGGCTTATTGGTTAAAATATTCTCCCATTGGTCAGTACGCTAGAATCGCCGAGATATTTATCTATCTATAACGCCTGTGAATAGTGTGAATGGAGCGTTGCGAAAACTTCTTGGCAGTAAAAACCTGAGGCCAGAAGGTACAACTCGCTATAAACAATGCAGTGCTGGTCCCTACGCTAACTTATGGAAGCGAGAGCTGGGTATGGCAGAAAGAGCATGAAAGTAGAATAAACGCGGTTGAAATGCGAGCGCTGCGCAAAATTTGTGGCGTAAGGCTTGTAGACCGTATTCGCAATGATGATGTTAGAAACAGAGTTGGTCTGAAAGAGAGCGTCGGTGCCAAAATAAGAAGAGGCATGCTCCGTTGGTTCGGACATGTAGAAAGAATGCAGGATGAAAGAATTACGAAGCAGATATACAATGCAAAAGTGCAAGGATGTAGGAGCCGAGGAAGGCCGAAACTTACTTACCATGATCAAATTGGTCGTGTTCTATCAGAAGGTGATGTCAAGAGCCCTAGAAAACGGCGAGCGTGCATGAAAAGAGCAACGAATGTTAAAGAAGCGAGTGAGATATGTAATGATCGAGTCACGTGACGCTCGGTTCTCTCTGCCTACCCCGCAAGGAATTTGGCGTGAAGTTATAGATAGATATAATAATAATAAATAAAAAATCCCTTGCGGGCGCCACATGACTCGATCCTTGCACACCTCACTCGCTTCTTTATCATATATTGAGATATTTATATATAGAACATATGGTTTTTGTGAGCGCTGGGTGCCTTCTTGCGACGTTAAGTGGTCCGTGCCACGATCACTCTGCCAAGAGTAAACGCCACAAAGAAACCCTACGGCAACTCATTTTTTCCACGTCGAAAATAAACAGAACCCACGTCTAGAAGCGAGCGGCGCGCCTGCCAACCGGTTTCCTTCGAGCATTTCTGTTTTATATCTGCGAGTGATAAATAGACAAAGTTGCTACTTTTTTCCGTTTGCCAATTTCGCAACTTTGCGGCGGGTTGCGCAATTTTTTTATAAAATATCTGACTTGTTTGCACATAACAAATGTGTCGACTTCGATTAAAAATGAATCTCGATGACCTCGTGTGGATTGTATTAATTTATAATATATCAGAGGGAGACTTTATACAAAAGTCGTCTGCGTGGGTACTTCTGTCTCACCTATTTCTACCGCCAAGCAGATATTTATATAGCTGTGTTCCGGTTTGAAAGGTGAGATATGGCAGAGAAATTACTGATTACTGTGACGAAACACCCTCAGGTCACAAGATTGACAGCGCGCGAGTAACATCCTCTGGGTGTTGTGAGCGTCAGTAGGCTGCGGAGACCGATTACCATCTGATGCGGGCCGCATTGCTTGTTTGCCAATCTAGTTGTATAAAAAAATAATAATATAAAACTTTGTGCCCTTTTTTTACGAAAATTTACGCGGATGGAGGATTATGAAATGCGGTACAGTTAAAGTTTATATGGAGAAGAAATGCAGAAAGCTAAATTTTTTTAATAATAATGCTTAGAAAATACATTAAATTAATAAAAAAACATTACGCACACTACTATGCTCTTGACACACTACGTATATATCTAAATAGGTATATTGTTTGTGGCTAAAGTCTGTGGTCAATCTGAGAAGATATTAATATTATTGATCTTTAGTTTTACTGAATGTCAAAAATAATTATGATAATGTCATATAGTCATAGTTTGTCTAATAGATATTTGTGCTTTATATAATTAGTTATACGTTATATATATTTTTTTATTCTAAGTCGGGAAGATACAAACATGCGGTTCACCTGGTGTAAAGCGGTGACCGTAGCCAATAAACGCTTGTATCACTATACATTAAGTATCACTCGCGCGATGCCACCTCTGCTGCCAACACAGCAAATCCTTAGGAGCTTACTAGTGATCTCACTTACTCGCAGCACCAGCAGCACGCAACAACCTTCCAGGGAATTGTTATTTGGCTGTGGTTTACTGCGAGGTGGAGGTACTGCCCCAGACGGGCTGCTTTACTGTGTCCTACCTCACATAAATTATACTAGTTATATGTTGCAGCAAGTAGAGTTCGATCATGCGACGGTTTGAGATTTTATATTTCCGAATATAACTAATTGTCAAGGACATTTAGCAAACAATGAAATAGATTTTACAAAAATAAATCGTTCACAGAGAAGTTTTTAATCATTAATTGAATTATCATATTAAATATTTTAATTCAATTAATTCAAGTTCAAAGACAAATCTTTTCTATCGCTTCGTTTTTTGTTTAAATAAAAAATATATAAAAAAGGTTTGTTATTTCAGTCTTCATTTTTTGTATTTTTGATTTTAATTTAAATGTTATATCATTTGTTTGAAAAGGATAGGTAAATTAACTGTGTAACCTAGGCGAAACTGTGATTATGGAGGTTTTCGTTTTTGACAATAGAACCTTACTAACGTTCAAACTTAAAAGTCGAATGAATTATGGTCGAATTTCGACTACTGGACGCCCACTAGTCCATATAATTTAATCGGTACACAAAGTAATTCGGTAGCCCTATTCTAATCTACCTTACGTAGTTCCTTTGCAGTTCTGTGATAGAATGACAGACAAACGACCCTTAGTAATATGCCTCAGTAGCTTTTAGAATAACAACGGAACCCTAAAACAATGACATTCTCGCTAGGTACTTTTTGTTTCGGTCACGACAATGCTGCTGCTTGTTTATCGTGGTATTTACCACCCTATATTTATATTCATCGAACCCTACGCTTTGTGCGTTTTTGCGAAATAGTACGTTCTTCACAATATAAGGTCAGCTCCCCACTCACAGTACGACCTCTTCGCAAACCGGCCACGCCATCCAATGACGTTCAATGATAGACCAACTTGTTAAGTGATAATAAAACGATATTCTCGTATGGATCGTTGGTAGCGAACTGCGAATGAAAACACGCCATTTTACCGTGCTTTGTTTAGATACAAGACAAATCAATTGAAACCATAAACTCATGTGCAATACGACACACTGTGCCTTGTTGTTCTATATGATAAGACTATTTTTCTTTTTCAATAAAAATACATTGTTCTCTTATACTATACAACACATAATACAAAAAAAATATACGTTCCAGTGTTCAGATGGAAAGAATGTTCTTTTGAACTACTACGTTAGCTTTCCCGGAAGATATCCTGGAAGCCAAAACAGATTTTACAAAAATACAAAATTCTTATGCAACGCCGAAAGTTTTTTTATACCACGTCGGGAAACATACGAGCAAACGGCTCACCTGATGTAAAGCGGGTACCGTAGCATATTAACCCTTGCGATATATTAATTATCACTCGCGCGATGCCTCCTCTGCTGCTTACACAGCAGCTCCCTGGGAGCTTACTGGTGACCTCACTCACACACAGGAACACAACAACTCTCTAGGGAGTTGTTATTTGGCTGCGGTTTTCTGTGAGATGGAGGTACTTTCCCAGAGAGACTGCTTTGATGCGCCCTACCTCTATTAATAAACTGCTAGGAGCATGACGAAAATAACCTATGCAGACTTTTTTTTTGCGTAGTAACAATGCTCACCGCTATAGGATAGGTTATAAAGTATAACGCGCAGCTCTTATTGGCTAGTTCACGTTTCAACATCGCGTTACTTGTCGGCTTATTGGTTAAAATATTCTTCTAATAGGCAGTAGGATCGAATCGCTGGCGCTAAAACACTACGTCTTGGTGAGCGAAGTGATTTCATTGGTTTGTGGTTAGGACCAATAATACCCCATTGCATATAAAACCAGCGTATAAAATTATTGGTCGTCGGTTCGAATACTGATGCAGGCATACAGCAAGCTCCGTTTATCTCCGCTTCTTCGCTAAGTTCCTCAGCTCCGATACAACTCCCAAACCCTAGAGGGTTGTTGTGTTCCTGCGTGTGAATGAGGTCACCAGTAAGCTCCTAAGGAGTTGCTGTGTAAGCAGCAGAGGAGGCATCGCGCGAGTGATATATATTACAAGCGTTAATAGGCTACGGTAACTGCTTTACATCAGGTGGACCGTATGCTGGTATGCCTCCCGAAGTTGTATACAAAAAAAAGCCAATAAGACTAGCGCGTTCTATTTTACACCCCGACCTACAGCGGTGAAGCATTGTTACTACGCAAAATCGTGTCATTGGGTCTCCATATGTAAATTCCTTCACGCTCCTAACAGTTTAGTCTACGAAGTATAGTTTAAGTGAATAATGAAATAAAAGCAAAATTATGGACTAAAAAGACATTGCAACTTGTAAAATGTAAATAAGCATCAGATCTTTCACTTACAGTAAGTAGCCTATATTTTAGTTACATCATGTGTATTCAGCATCGGGATCGCTGCCTGCCCCTGAGTAGGGTACGAACACGGTACAAAGCTTCAATAACATTTTCCAACCCTCGCAAAGGGGATCTTTTCAAGATAAATAATACCCTTTGTACATTAGAAAAGGTCTTAAGACTTTGTGTGTATGGAATTTTTAAGTTCACAAAAAGGGCCGTATGCGAGTCAGACTTGCACTCGAGGGTTCTGTACGTTTCGACTTACCTTTTTTAATTTTTTGTCAATATTCATATAAATGTTTGACTTGGCAACTTGGCGGTCTATTGTTGAACATTTTTGGAGACCTTGTTGCCGCCCACGTAATGGATTTGTTAAGGTTGAAGGTTTTTAGGGTTCCATAACTTAAAGGAAAAAACGGAACCCTTACAGGATCACTTTGTTATCGTCGATAAACTACGTTGAACGAAACGCGTAAGCGCCAAGAATTTCATGGCGCTTACAACGTTTTGGTCGCGAGATAATAATGCCCTATGAACGATCTAGCGCTTCATGTTTTAATTGTTTAATTAGAGGTAACTAATGATTTAGCGCTGCAGCGAACTTAAATTCTAATTCTCACCAAAATCTTACGGTCCGGGTCACAAGTGCACAACGCCGCTAAAGAAGTTTTCACTTCAAAAAAGAAGGGCCGTTCTTTATCTGTGAGCTATCATTGGTGATGTAACATTTTATATGCCGTCCGTATATAAATAAATTCAATCAACAACCCGACAACGGCCTTGCCTAGGCAATGGACACTCGAAAGGCTATCATCACGAATATCTACGCTACAACGTGAATAGACTTTAAAATCTAGTAGTGTTGTAAATAATAGCTAGTAGTTTTGATGAGCTCGGTGGCTCAGTGGCGAATGACGCGACTTTGACACCAACGCTCGTGGTTTCGATTCCCACACAAGGCAAACATTTGTGTGCAATGAATGTCTGTTTGTCTTGGTCTGGATGTTTTAAGAGAGGTAGGGCGCCTGAAATACTTCCACCTCACAGAAAACCGCAGCCAAATAAAAAGAGTCCCTAGAGTGTTGTTGTGTTCCTACGTGTGAGTGAGGTCACTAGTAAGCTCCCAAGGAGTGGTAGTGTAAGCAGCAGAGGAGGCATCGCGCGAGTGATACTTAATATATTCCAAGCGTTAATAGGCTACGGTAGCCGCTTTTCATCAGGTGAGCCGTATGCTTGTATGCCTCCCGACGTAGTGTAAAAAAAATACTAATGGTAGTGAAGGTAGGTGCCGGCCGGCGCTAGATCGCATGAACTAATCGATAGCGGAAGTATCCAAAAAGTAGCTTAGATCAAATTGCCTGTAAATTTGACTTTCGTAAAATACCGCCTGAATTTATAAATTATTTTTGTACAACATCGGAGAGTACACAATTTCAATCAATTAAAGTAGTTACTGTTGCTAATGAGCACTTCACTTGCACACAATCACACAATATTGTAGTAGTTTACAACAGACTGCTTCTTCTTCTTCTTCTTCATAAACTTTATTGAACGTTAGCGCACAAAAGCACTTTTTTTGCACTCACATTATTATAGTGGTTGCCAAAAGTCACTAACTTATATCACCCTCTCAACTTCCGTTCGCCTCGCCCCCTCGTGCTTGCACCTCTCTCTTGCCCCTACAGTAATATACGAAACGTAACTCTCTCTCTTTCTATCTTCACTAACTTATATCTCCCTCTCAACTTCCGTTCGCCTCGACCGATCACACTTTTCGTAACGCTCTCCGTTCGCCTCGCCTGATCAAACTTTTCGTAACGCTCTCGTCACGCATTCACCAGCTTACTCCCCAAGTCAAGCGTGCGTATAGAAGTTCTACTTCAAAAAGAGGGCGCGATTCCTTTTTCAAAATCGGTGAAAATCTTTGACAGACATGTCTATCTATACGCCAGCACTAGCCTCAGCATAAAGAATAAAAGCCAAAACCCACATGGGCGGGAAAAGCAGGAAAGCGGGAGCGCGCCGGAGCGGGATTTCTTGTGTGACAGGTAGCATACAAACACGAATGTTACAAAAAATACAGTGCCGGATCGCTCCCATTTTACCGCTTTTCCTGTCCATGTGGATTTTGGCTTTAACACAAGCGTGCGGTGATGATAGAGTCAGAAATACCACGATACGAGATCAAGGTAATATGAACGATGACGTAGTTACAACAATTGAAAAGGGAATGCTGAGATGGTTTGGAAAGAGTGGGTGACAAAAGTATTTCGAGCAATAGTGAGTGGAGATATTAGCAGGGGCCCTAGGCGCATACATTTCGGTCAAATAGCTGATGTGCTGAAAAAGGGTCAAATTAAAAGCAGTGTGGAAAAGGTGAGAGAGGTATGTTTTTTTTTATATACTAAGTTGGGAGGTACACAAGCATACGGGCCACCCGATGTTAAGCGGGTACCATAGCCTATTAACGCTTGCGATATATATTAAGTATCACTCGCGCGATACCTCCTCTGCTGCTTACACAGCAACTCCTTTGGAGCTAACTGGTGACCTCACTCACACGCAGGGACACAACAACCCTCTAGGTAGTTGTTATTTGGCTGTGGTTTTCTGTGAGGTGGAGGTACTTCCCCTGACGGGCTGCTTTGATGCGCCCTGCCTCTCTTAAAAACATCCAGACCAAGACAAACAGACATGTTCATGCACACAAATGTTTGCCTTGTGTGGGAATCGAACCCACGAGCGTTGGTGTCAAAGTCGCGGCATTCACGACTGAGCCACCGAGCTCGTCTCGTCGTGTTTGGATCGGTGCTTGCGATCCATAGTCTCTGCCTACCCCAATGGGAAACAGGCATGATGATATATATGTATAAGCGATTGATATAATTTCTAAGTAAAGGTTAGTATAAGCATATAGAATATAAAGAGGGTTATTTACATAAACGTCCGCGGCGTGCCGCGTGTGTTTGTAACGTATGACGTAATATCTTGTTATGTGTACTCCATCTTTATGGGACATACACCAAAAAATTCCACAGCCTCTGCAACTTAATCATCTATATTTTCTTGCTTATTTTTATTTCTTTGTTTTCTTTTTACAACGTAATGAGGTTTGCAAGCATACAGCCCAGCTGAGGTATTAGAATGAGAAAGAAAAGAAGAATGAAAACGTTTATTTGGACGTAACACAACACTATACACACAATAAACAATATACAATAATAGTAAAGCAATAATAGTGCTGTGTGGCGTCACAAATAGGTCCTATCTCAGCATATTGCCGAATGAGAATAATATTTGTTTACGCGGCATGTCTGATGGTAAGCAGTTACTAACATCAAGGACATCTCTCGTACGTTTGTGATACACAGTGAATGTTTGATTATGGGAGATTCTTAATTATGTTCGAACATTTGTTTTAATAACAATGTCGGGAGGTGAAAAACGACTCAAGTGATTACCAGTGAGTAGCCTATGAACACACTACAACGAGAATCGCTCACGCGTTGCCAGCTCTTTCAGTCGAGGTGGAAAACACCCTACTTTTCTTTCATCAGAGCCCCGTTATTTTTTTAAGTCCTCTTCTAACGTCGAGTGTCATACATGCATACGGCCCACCGGATGTTAAGTGGTTACCGTAGCCTATGAACGCTTGCAATACTTTAAGTATCGCGATGACACCTCTGCTGCTAACACAGCTACTCCACAGGAGCTTACTGGTAACCTCCCTCACATGCAGGAACGCAACAGCCCTCCAAGGAGTTCGATGCACCCTACCGCTCTTAAAAATATTATTTAATTAGCAATATGCACCACGTGCATGTAAAATAATATTTTGCTCTAACGATGATCTTCTTCGCGTTATCCTATTTCCTAATCCATTAGGATCGGCGGGGTCCGCTACCTAAGCCTAAGGATTTGGCGAAGATACTGTCTTTTACATGGATCGACTGCCGTCAGACCGTCACAATCCAGAGCGAAAACCAGATCGTTTCATAGGTAAGGATGCCACACGTCTTCCAAAATATAATTTCCTGAACGTGCGAGTTTCCACGCGATGTTTTCCTTCACCGCCGAGCAAGTGATAAATATGTACATAAATCAGAAAATACGAAATTAGTGGTACATGGCCCACCAGAATTCGAACCGGGGACCAGGTGGTCAATAAAGCGGTTCCTTATCCACTGGTGGCTCTAAAAATGATAAACAATAGTAAATACTTTGATCGATCACCAGAATAGATTGCCCTTCACGGAGTTCTGCAGCGTCACTCATAACGCGAGTCATGACATTAGATTAACAAAAATATTTGTACGTGGCTTATGCATGACATTAGGAGGTGATATGACGAGCTCGGTGGTGCACACCGAGCTCGTCATATCACCTCCTAATGTCACCTGTCGTGAATGAAGCGATATTGCCACCAACGGTCGTGAGTTCGATTCCCACACAGGACAAACATTTGTGTGCATGAACATGTCTGTTTGTATTGGTCTGGTTATCGTAAGAAGGGTAGGGGGCATCAAACCACTCCGTCTAGGGAAGTACCTCTACCTCACAGAAAACCGCAGCCAGTTAACAACTCCCAGGAGGGTTGTTGTGTTCCTGCGCGTGAGTAAGCTCCTAAGGACTAGCTGTGTTAGCAGCAGAGATGGCAACGTGCGAGTGATACTTCATGTATTACAAGCATTCATAGGCTACGGTAACTACTTTACATCGGGTGGACCGTATGCTTGTATGCTTCACGACGTTGTATAAAAAAAATACTGTGTCAGCAGCAAAGGTAGCATCGCGCGAATGATAATGTAATGCAATCGTTCATAGACTACGGTAACCGCTTTACATCAAGTGGGCCGTACGGTTGGATGCCTCCTGACGTAGTGTAAAATAAAATGTTAGCTACTAAAAACCCATCGCTGATATTTAAGAGGCGGGGCGCGTCAAAGCTTCTCAGAGAATTGCCTTCACCTCACAGAAAACCGCAGTCAAATAACAACTCCCTGGAGGGTAGTTGTGTTCTTATGTAATTATCACTTGCTCAGCGGTGAAGGAAAGATCGTGAAGAAACCCCGTGTGTCCAAGAAATTATATTCCTAACCTAAAAATAATTCGAGTTTCTCTGTGTCAAAGTCAGTATCTTCTCCAAATTCTGGTCTATGGTCGGACCCTGCCAATCATAATAGATTTTACGGTCGGCAACGCAAGAGTGACTCCCCAGGCGTTACAAATGTCCATAGGCTGCGATAACTGCTTACCACAATCAAATAACAACTCCGTGGAGGGTAGAGCGAGGTGACCAGTAAGCTTCTAGGGACTAGCTGTGTTAGCAGCGGAGGTGACATTGCGCGAGCGATACTCAATGTATTGCAAGTGTTCTTAGGTTACGGTAACCGTTTCACATCAGGTGGGCCGTATGCTTGTATGCCTCCCGACGTTGTATAAAAAAAAACTATATAGGCTTGATATACCTGCACAGCACTTCTTCTTTAGCACCACGATCCCGTAGTCGTAAGTCGAGAAAAATTCCAAACACATATACGAGAAACATTAAATTACCGCAAGTGTCCAGAAATAGAAAAAAATCCGAAGCGCCGCGGGCATTGAACCAAGGACCTCACGGTCGGGCTTACAACACTTGAACGATTCGAGTTTTTGCGCCATTCACAACTGTATATCTGTCTTTACCACAGTAGAGATAAAAGCAGTAGGTTAACGCCAAAGAAACGTTCGTTATCTTTGCACTCAAATACTGTAGGCCGATTATACTAAAAAACCGGCCAAGTCCGAGTCGGACTCGTGCAGGAAGGGTTCCGTACCATTATCTACAAAAACGCCAAAAAAATTACGTTTGTTGTATGTTCTTCTTCTTCTTCTTCTTTTTTTTTTTTCCGTAAAAATGGCTACATTTGTTTGGAATCGTCACAATTTTTTTCCCTACCGTGCAGTTCATGACTAGGTGAGCACTGATAAAAATACTGCCAAAAAACTCAGGCATCCCTCTTTTGGTATCCAAACAAATTTACATAATTTATTAATTACATTATAATTGGATCGACTCAATCCCAGGCATTTTTATCATTAATATAGTCAGATACTTTATAATATGCCCTGCTACACAATTTGGCTTTAATAGTAGTTTTAAATTTGTTTATTGACAATTCTCTTATGTTGTTGCCCCCCTTAAATATTTGTTTTAATTTAATTATTTATTTTTAAAATAAACATATAACTAAATATTCTGTGTATATTTCAAGCGTTTACCTGTTGCCGTTATCAATATCGAGCAAAAACGAGCAAAAAAATCACGTTTGTTGTATGGGAACCCCCTTAAATATTTATTTATTCTATTTTTTAGTATTTGTGGTCATAGTGGCAATAGAAATACATCATCTGTGAAAATTTCAACTGTCTAACTATCACAGTTCATGAGATACAGCCTGGTGACGGACGGACAGTGGAGTCTCAGTAATAGGGTCCGTTTTACCCTTTGGGTACGGAACCCTAAAACCAGCGCGGCGTGTGTCAAAATGCGTCATTTTGACGTTTCGTCAAGCGATCTGACAGCAGCGACGTTTAACGAAACGTCAAAATGTACGCATTTACGTGCGGTCGGGTCGGAGGATAAAGTAGAAAGCGTAGCTTTTATTGGCTAGTTCACGGATCGACATCACGATACTTTTTTTTACTACGCCGGGAGGCATACAAGCATATGGCTCACCTGATGTAAAGCGGTTACCGTAGCCTATTAACGCTTGCAATTGTTATTTTGGCTGCAATTTTCTGTGAGCTGGAGTTCTTCTCCAGGCGGGCTGATGTGCCCTATCTCTTTTAAAAACACCCAAACCAAGACAAACAGACATGTTAACGCACAGAGATGTTTGTTCCGTGTGGGAATCGAATCCATGAGTGTTAGTGTCAAAGTAGTGTTATTAACCAATATGCTTCTTTAAGATTGCTACTGTTGTCATGCACATTCTCCAGTTTACAGGGCTTTTAAAATCAGACACTAACAATCATTGATCATTATTAGTGTGTTTTTAAAACAGGCAGTGCCCATTACAGCAGCCCGTGTGGGAACTACCTTCAACTCACAGAAAACCGCAGCCAAATAACTCATTAATAGGTTGGTTTAGACACTAGGTTATCTATCAGTGCTCCATAGTATATTATCATAGCTCAATAGAAGGGTAATTAGAATAATATTCCACAATAACATAGGCAGTGGAATTTTCATAAATATTTTCCTACATATATGTATATATATATTTAATTGTATTGTCCATAATTATTTAAAGCATTCATTATCCTCATCCCTTCACTTTTGCTAGGTGTCGAAAATCATATAAAAATCGATCCTACATATTTTACAAGGAAATGTTAAAGAATCAACATTATTATTCAGATATTCTGATGACTCAAGTTTTAACTCGAATAAACAACATCTTAAGAGCCTATGAATCAGAACTTAAGTAGTTGTGATCATTGGTGTTTTTTTTTACTGCACAAACTAAAAGGACCCATTTTTTTATACGGCCCACCTGATGTATAGCGGTTACCCGTAGCCTATAAACGCTTGCAATACATTTAGTATCACACGTGCGATGCCACCTCTGCTGCTAACACAACAACTCCTTAGGAGCTTACTGGTGACCTCACTCACACGCAGGAACACAACAACCCTCTTCTAGGGAGTTGTTATTTGGCTGCGGTTTTCTGTGAGTTGGAGGTAGTTCCCCAGATGGGCTGCTTTGATGTACTCTATCTCTCTTGAACTCATATTTGGACAAACTTAAAGTTAAAAGGGTCAGCAGGCAAGACTATCAGGCAGGGTTATGCTTGTTTACTACTAAGTAATATAAAAAGGAGTCTCAAAACTTTATTTCCACTGAGGGAATTTAAATATGTAAAGTTTGGATTTTACACTACTACTACAGATTCACACCAAAGACCTTGGGTAGGCAGGAAGGACCGAGCGCCACATGACTCGGTCCTTATATATCTCACTTGCTTCTTTAACGTCACAGGAGATCATACAAAGAAGAAAAACCTCACTATGGCAGTTAGCGCTCAACAACTGATCTGGTAGTAATAGAGAAATTTCGACTTTCCATAGCATGTTCAATCAATGGATGCAATGGAGAAACTGTTCAACTTCCCACTAAATATCTAAGAAAGGGAGGGCGCTTCAAAGCAGCCCGTTTGGGGAAGTAGGTACCTCCACCTTACAGAAAACCGTCGTCAAATAACAACTCCATAGACGGTTGCTGTGTTCTTGCTAGTAAGTGAGTGAATCACCACTAAGCTCCTAAGGAGTTGCTGTGTTAGCAGCAGAGGTGGTATCGCGCGAGTAATACTTAATGTACTGCAAGCATTCATAACGGTATCTGCTGCGGTAACTACTTTACACCAGGTAGGCCGTACGCTTGTATGACTCCCGACGTTGTATAAAAATATTAAAAAATTCGAAATCAGAGTAAGGTTTATAAGTCATAGCTGGCAAACATACATACATATGTATGACAAACTGCTTAGCAGTCAGAACCCGTTATATACGTTTTCCCATACATTTCGCGGTCGTATACGACCACCCGGGTTTCGAAGGGTTAAGAAGGTGACCTCAGTTAACTTGCCATAAAATGATAAGTTTTACAACCAGAACAGTTATAACAGACATCAATGTGTTGTCAGGCGGTGGTGTCAGGAGGTCTAGGAACTGTGAATGTTGAAGACGTGAGAGAAGTGTCACGATGGCATATTATGGTGCCCGGTTCTCTGCCTTCCCTGCACAGCAGAACTTGGAGTGAAAATATAAAAAGATAGACATACATTAGATAGATATAGATTATAATCAAATATTGATCAAAGGTAAAATATGATTTTGATTCATCAAAGGTGATGTGATTTTTAATAAAGCCAATGCCAGGTAACCTGAGTGTAGATCCATTATAGTTTACCTGGGATCAGTACAGGTACATACTCAGAGAAAATATCTAAACCAAATCATAAGCAAAACACAATTTTTTAACAAGTTAATCATCTAATCCTCTCCATTATATGGGAACAAATTCACATATAGGCTGATACTGAGGAATCAATTAAGATGTTTTTGAGATATTCATAAACATACTTAACGAAACAGATATATAATGTGAAAGTAGAAGGATATAGGTGCTGAGGAAACACTCATCTATCATGACCAAAATAGGTTGTGTGTGGTGTTATATGTCAGAATTCTTAAATACCGGTGAGTGTGCATGAAAAGCGCTATGAATGTTAAAGAAGAGAATGAGCTGTGTAAGGACAGAGTCATTTGGCACTCGTCTCTCTATACCTACTTCACAAAGGAGTTCGCTGGTAGTTACAGACAGAGAGATACTTCGTTTGAAGTCAATTAAAATGGAGAGTTTTAGATATGATAACACTGCTAAATTTCATGGTCCAACTGGAACTATGATTACGCTGGAAGTCATCACTTGCTTTTTCTTGACCTACAGATGTACAATAAATTGTTCCTACCTTGTATGTATTGTATGTATGTACCTTTTCAGTAGGATTACTCTAGAAAACAATTGGACATATCAGAATTGGAATTAAAGTCTTTTATCACGACAGAAGCACTAAATTCGTTTGATCTTGATGGTAGATTGCCTAGGAAGGCACTATTAATGAGATTTATTCACACAATAGCCAAATTATAGTCGTCCATCGGAATTAGCATCAAGAGTAACTAGACTAGTATGGAAGCCTAAGCCCATTTTATTTATTACAAAGTTATTAATGAAAAACGTTTTTAGGTACTAAAAACTTTCTCCTAACCCTGGTGGCAATGCACACTCATAAGAACATACTGGAATCCTACTAATTATATGTGCCTCATTTTTTTTATACAACATCTCAAGTCATATAACCTTGAGTAGAACACAATGTAATGTGTTTACTATAGGCCATGAACACTTACAATATGAGAAGTATCCCTCACACAGTGCAACTGTTGCTAACAAAGCAATTACTCACTAGCTTATTTGTAACCTTATTCACAGGAACACAATAACCCTCCAGGATGTTTTACTTTCTGCTGCTAGCTTTCTGCTGGTTCTATGAGGTGGAGGTACTTGCCCAGTAGGGAAGCTTATATGTGTTTATTACATTTGTTAATTAACGAAAGATTAAAAAAAGCTAGTCAGCGTGATGCACCCTATGCACTTTATTGGCTATGGCTCTAAAGATAATGGTCACTTATAATAATGCAGTTACTGGGAATTGGGAACTTTGCATCACATACAATTCCATCATCAGCTGTATTTTTCCCAATGTAAATATTCCCAATAAAGATTAGTTTTTAAAATAATATTTTATTTTCCTATCCATGGACTCGAAATTGACCAACTATAAGCCAAGGCCTGGATATCTTCTGTAAGATCTTAAAGAATTACTGTTAGCAGTAGAGGTGGCTTCACGCAATCGATACATAATGTATTGCAAGCATTCATAGGCTATATATAATAATCACTTTACACGGTTGTATGCTTCCCGACGTTGTAATAGAGGTTTAGTAATAGAATTTCGGTATTATTGCATTGTACTTATGTTGATCTACTCATAAATACAAATTGATTTCTACTGAGATTGTTCTATCTATCTATAACTTCACACCAAATCACTTGTGGGGTGGGCAGAGAGAACTGAGAACCACATGACTCAGTCCTTAAATATTCATAGCGCTTCTCATGCACGCTCGCCGATTTCTAATGCCCCTGACATCATATTCTGATAATACACGATCAATTTGGTCACGGTAGGTAAGTCTTGGCTTTCTCCGGCTCCTACATCCTACCGAGATTGTTACTGGGAAAATATTCATAATATTCAATGAAACTGCCCACACAACGCTCTGACCATATTCAGATTACAAAATATTCCAGTAACACTAAAATATTAAGTTATTAGATAAACTATTTCTTGTATTTTGTCTGCCATATGTGATAGCAATATAGTCCACCGGAATTTTGTGTTATGCCTTTTACCAACTCCTAATGGCATTCAACACTATCAGGCAGCATTTTGCCCTATTTTGAAAAATATTGACCCGTACAATGTCATTAAGACAAGTATCAGCATGATATTTTACTTAAAGTTACTCGGCCAATTAATTCAAGTAACAGCATTTAGACACATAGTCATGGCTCCTATTCAAGACTGAAACAAGAATATGGAGCCTGGAGAGTGAATATAAATTATTGAATAAACTAACAATCTATAATTTATTTACTCATGTTAATATTTATTTCATTCTGTAGTAATTATACTACATCTGTTTTAGCCAATTACTTGTTATTCAAAACATGAAGCTAAATTGGAATATTAACATAATATTATGTACTTATTTTTATAACTGAAAATTTATATTTCCAACAACTTGTGGAAGAGTGCAGTTTCTTTGAAGTCTGCTTCAATAAGTCACCACTAATAGTAACAAAAATGTAATATAGGTGAAAAAGACAACGTAGATAAACGTTATAAAGGTAAATATTACAAGTATTTGTTTAAGTGTTATTTGAAAATCATTGTGAATGATTGTAAAATTCAAAGCAAGAGTACTAGCGTACGTGTTGTTTGTAAACAAATAACAGATGACTGACCGACCGGCTTTCTTCAATATTTATATCATATTTTCTACATATATCCCCCTAACAAACTGCCAGAAATCAGCGCCGTGCGAGCTAAAATAGCCAAAAAAAATCGAATTAAAAGGCAACAGGAACTAAAAGTTGGGAGTTTTACCACCATGTGCATAGTACCTACGCGCCAAATTTTGACATTCACTTTGTGGCACATAATAATGATAGAACAATAAATGTAAGGGCTTGTTTACGTGAATATCTTCATGATTCTGTGAATAAACGCATTATAATATATTTCAGAACATTATACGGTAAAAAATAAAATTTCAGAAATATACCGCCTCTAGTGGTGGAAACAAGAAACAAAAACATAATGGCCGACATACAGTAGTTTCGATGACTGCAGACCTAAATGCGTAAAATACTTACACTTTCCTCCTCTTTTTCCATTCCAGAGGGCATCTGAGGTACCGCACGATTAATCGCCGAGTAGTCCGGTAAATCCGGGAGCTCCTCGGCGAGATATATGGGCATTGGTTTCGACGCATCCAGGGCCCTCGCCCTAAACGAGAGCTTCGACATTTTGTTGACAGAACAAAACACGCTAGCGTCGACACTAAACTGCACTTATAAAACACTTTTTTGCTCCTCTAGGAAGTCCCAAAGGACCTTAAACTGCACTTTGCACACTCTAGTTCGTTCCCATGGTTAATTTTTGCACGCACTCAGTCACAATTAATGAAAAACAATAACGAAACTTTACATATTGAGCGTACTTTACAGAAAGCCATCATGGCGGCTTTCCGTTTGGCGGACGACCATGACCAACTTCCACCTAGCACGACGTGCGCGGGAAGGAAACACGCGGGGACTAATCAGATATATTAAACATTTTTTTTAAATGCAATAGAAATGGATCACTATTAACGTGTTATAAATAATATAAAAATATATAATAATTTTTGAAAATGTACATAATCAAATTATAATTAAATTGATTTACAAACTTTTAAAAGTTATGAAATGACGTCGGCAGACTTCTGCCGCACCATAGACTGAGGGACTTGCCACAGCGTTCCTGTTGACGCATTATGCTTCGTTGCTGCCGTTTGGTGCTAAAACGATTAAAGATGTTTATATAATTTTAGCTTTATGTCTTTTGATAGACTGTAATTGCAAAACTCTAGTTTACGTAATCATACCATAAAATTAGAGGCGGGTAAATAAACATTCCATTCAATTTATCCAAATATCGAAGCAGTTCAACGTGATTTTGACACGATCACGACACAACTTAGATACGATATATGATGATAATGGACTCTCTCTCATCTTAAATAATACCTCTTGAGTTGGGTTGGCTCGGTAAGATACCGAGTCTTGCCAAGCCAACCTAACCTTCTTGCATACTGCAAGATTGTATTACAAGTATTTATGGCGTTGACAGCCTATTTCGTCTATGTTTTTCCTTTGTGGGTTTTGGTGTAATCGTTTGCAACTGAGCTTTGGCGCAAAACAAAGTGCAAGGACTGTAATGTTGGGTATTTATACACAAGAGTTTTAAATTCTCTATTTGAAAGATTGGCATCCTACTGTTTCCATGCCTGTTGGGGTATTCAAATTGCCTCGGAAAGCCATATTCGAATCGGAATCAAAAGTTATCTGTCAAAATGTATTGCGAATGAGATTTGCGGGAATGGCTGTTGAATTCACTTAGCGTTATCAAGTATTGTTTTGTGTTTCTGGATATTTTACAATTCAGTTAATGGGTATCGTTGACATTCGTTTTTGTTATTTTTTACATTTGTCTGCACTTGATACATTGGCATTTAAATAGTTAATAGATTCAGGCGTTATTTTGCGAAAGTCAAATTTACATGCAATTTGATCTAACCTGCTTTGTGTGCTTCCGCCACCAATTAGTTCATGCGGCCTAGCGCCGACCATCCCCATTCACACCCACCCTCAATTCAATATAAGGGACGGCACTGCGATGGATTTGTCACTTGTAGCATGTTATTCTTACGATTAACGTCTACAACGCCTGATGATGCCTCGTGGAGAGGCGAAACACGTGTTGCAGCGACGACTACGCCAGTCGTGGCAGCGACGGTGGTGGTAGGGGTATGTGGATTCTGTTCCAGATGGCGGATGACCGCAGCAGCCGAGGCAGAGACTACCGGAGCAGCCATGGCATCGTCGGCATGTAGCACGTACTAACAGTAGTGGGTGGGTGCCGGCTGGCGCTAGGCCCCATGAACTAATTGGTGGCGGAAGTACATTGGCATTTATTAAGCTTTTTTTATTTCCATCATCGGTTGAACAGAGACACGGTTTAAGGGTCCTCCTTTTAATGGCTATTAGAACTTTGACTATATAAATATCTAAATGGAGATTCGTGATCTATTTTCGATCGATTGATTTCGACGAGCTCAGTGGCTTAGTGGTCAGTAACGCCAACACTCGTGGGTGCTATTTCCACTCAGGACAAACATTTGCGTGCATGAACATGTCTGTTTATCTTGGTCTAGGTGTTTTCTAGGTATCATAAGTATGTATTTACAAAAATAAAACATATTATGCACATTTGTTTGTCAGTTGTCTAGTAACCATACCATAGCACACATCCATTTAATGCATTGACAAAATTCAATGATAATACGAGGGTCATTTGAAAAGTTCTTAGCCTAACATACTTAATGAAATGTCTGGGGTAGACCGGGACGATCATGCCAGTGCTGGTGTAGGTGTCGTACTCTCCTCTCGCTTAGCCACTGGTGTAAGAGATTACTTTTTGGTAGGGCCTAGACTTATGTGGGTTCGTATTAAACTGGGCATCACGCGAGTATTTCTGGTTGCAGCATACGCGCCCGTGAGCTCAGCGTGTGCTCAAGAACTGGAGAAGTTTTGGGTGTTTGTGAAGGATGTTCTGGACTTAGCTGAAGGGAATGAAAGAGTGATTATGTGTGGAGATTTGAATGGATGGGTTGAGACCAAGCGATACAGCTATGAAGCTGTTCTTGGTCCGTATGGAGATAAGAGAGTGAACGAAGCAGGTAAGTCAATACTAGATTTATGTATGGAACGAAACCTCGTCGTGTCGAATACTTTATTTCATCATAAGGATATACACACGTATACATGGAGAAAGAATGACCAAAAAAGTGTGATTGATTTTAATAGATAGACGTCTCCGAAATGTTATAATAGATACAAGAGCCTTTAGAGGCCACATTCTTGAGACGGACCACTGGTGGTAAGCCGGTTTGTGGGCCTTTTTAGGAAGTGGCGAGTGCGTATCCCTTTCGGAGATCATGAAAGGATAATGAGCGAAAAATTGTAAAATGAAAGTGTAAGGAGAATGTATGTGCATCTGGTAAGTGAGAGACTTGCAAATGCAAGCCTCTTCGACTCAGATGTGGATGATTGTTGGAAAGTTTTGAAAGAAAGTATGGTGGATAGTGCAAAAGAAGCTTGTGGATGCGCAAAGAGACGTAAAACAGAGAAAGGAGATGTCTGGTGGGATGCGGAGGTTGAATTCTCCGTAGCAAGAAAGAGGAAAGCGTGGCTGGATTATGTATCATCTTTGCTCTTAAATGAAAGTATGAGAGAGAAGAAGAAAGAAATGTACCATCTATGCAAGAATGAAGCCAAGGCTTTAGTGAAAGAAAAGCGTGAAAGACAAATTATGAATGAGGAAGTGAGGCTGACGAAAAACTTCGAGGCAAATACCAAACTCTTTTGCAGAGAGGTAAAGAAGTCTCGGAGTGGTTCGTCGGCATCAAGAATAGATAAGATAAAGTCTAAAGCTGGTATCATTCTTGCGAACACTCAGGAAGTGTTAGAACGGTGGAGTGAATATTTTGAAGAAATGTATGAGTATGCCTCGGACGCTGACAATGAGAGTGAGTCGGATGCTTACTCCACGTTGACGGCGTCCGACGAAAGCATAACTATGGATGAGATCGAATGGTCGATACGAAGCTTGAAAAATGGAAAATCAGCGGGAATTGATCTGATCACAGCTGAGATGATCAAATTAGGTGGCACTTACGTCCGGGACGCCTTCTTGTACTTATGCAACTTATGCTGGAGAACTGGAAGGGTCCGAATGGACTGGAGACGCGCAGTCATCGTGCCCTTGTAAAGGCAAGGGGTCACGCATGGACTGCGCCAGCTATAGGGCCATCAGTTTGATCAGCTTAGCAGCAAAAGTACATGGAAAGGTGATTGAAAGGAGAATGAGGGTGAAATCCGATGAAATGCTGTGGGACGCACAAGGAGGTTTCCGAAATGGAAGGGGATGTACGGATCAAGTTTTCTCGCTCCGCAATATCGTAGAGAAGCAACTGGCCATAGACCAGAAGGTTTTCTGCGGTTTTGTGGATCTTGATAGGGTTGTGCGACATATTGCCGAGATATGGGATTGACGGTTCACTGCTCCGTGCTGTGCAGTTCACTTACATGGATTGCTCAGTATGTGTGCGGATAGATGGTGGCATGTCACCCTGGTTTGATGTCAAAATTGGTGTCAAACAGGGTTGCTTGCTCTCTGCTAGGATGTTTATCCTGTATCTCGATAGTTGTCTGCAGAGAATAAGGTCAACGAATGTGGGATTGCGCATGGGTGACCTAGTGATGAACTGTATGCTGTATGCAGACGATGCCGTGCTATTAGCAGATACACCATCTGAACTGCAAATACTGGTCGCAACGATGAAAGACGAATGTATGGAGAAAGGCTTACTACTGACTGCGAAAAAAACAAAGATAATGGTATTTGAAAGAGAAGAATCCAGAACTAATGTAAGGATTACGATTGATGATGAAGTGTTGGAACAAGTGGATGAGTTTGTATATCTTGGATGCGCTTTCAGCAGGGATGGAAGGTACACCGCAGATGTGGAAAGACGAGTGAGTGCTGGGAATAGTGTGAATGGAGCGTTGGGAAAACTTCTTGGCAGTAAAAACCTGAGCCAGAAGGCACAACTCGCTATACACAATGCAGTGTTGGTCCCAACGCTAACTTATGGAAGCGAGAGCTGGGTATGGCAGAAAGAGCATGAAAGTAGAATAAACGCGGTCGAAATGCGAGCGCTGCGCAAAATTTGTGGCGTAAGGCTTGTAGACCGTATTCGCAATGATGATGTTAGAAACAGAGTTGGTCTGAAAAAGAGCGTCGGTGTTAAAATAAGAAGTGATGCTCCGGTGGTTCGGACATGTAGAAAGAATGCAAGATGAAAGAATGACGAAGCAGATATACAATGCAAAAGTGGAAGGATGTAGGAGCCGGGGAAGGCCAAGACTTACCTACCATGACCAAATTGTCGTGTTCTATCGGCGAGCGTGCATGAGAAGAGCAATGAATGTTAAAGAAGCGAGTGAGATATGTAAGGATCGAGTCACGTGGCGCTCGGTTCTCTCTGTCTACCCCGCAAGGGATTTGGCGTGAAGTTATAGATAGAGAGAGGCCTGCATTCCTGATACTATAGATATTTTGATACTTCTAAGGGCATTTTAAAAGTTCTTAGTCAATTACCTAGTTTCCTACACTTATCGATAAAAACGTGTTTGAAGTTTTTATTTTGCTTGTATCTCTGGAACTACACGAGATTCCAACGTGAAAAGATGTAACGAAACAAAAAGCAAAAAACAACACAATATATTAAAGAAATAAATCATATATAAATATCAAGAGAGGCGGGCGTCTCAAAGCAGCCCGTTTGGGGAAGTACCTCCACCTCACAGAAAAACACAGCCTAATAACAACTCCCTACAGGGTTGTTGTGTTCCTGCGTGTGAGTGAGTTCACCAGTAAGCTCCTAAGGAGTTGCTGTGCAAGCTACGCACGATTTATATTTAATATATTACAACCGGTAATAGGCTACAGTAACAGCTTTATATCAAGTGGGCCGTATGCCTGTATGCTTCTCGACGTTGCATCAATATATATATATACAAGTTATAAGTATATATTAAATTCCAATCGGAGTATATTACTAGTACTACATACTTTTATATTTATCTCACGGTATCATAGGATGCCTTTAACAAACGTTTAAAATTCTCTACCAGAAATACGTGTTTTGAGCTGGTTATGATTTATACCACCATACCATATCAACCCTTACTTATCCCACTGCAGGGATACGGGTCTCCCTTCAACCGAAGGGGTTTAGAGCATACTCCACCACGCTGCTCAAATGCGGATTGACCCAGGCCAGCGTTTTCAAGCCGCCCGAGGGCCACTGACTTAGCTTAACGACTGTCATCTATCGACAACAGCCGGGACCGACGGCTTAACCTGCCCTCCGAAACGCGGAGAAACTCGAGGTAGATAAACCCATCCATAGACAGGCTGCGGTCGATGTTGCTTAACCTTCGTGTTTAGTTAGAATGACACGCGCAACGACGCCATCGAGCTCTCAATGATTGGAATGGTTATGATTTATAAGTTTGTTAATTTACGCCGTGTTGTGTATGTGTCAACGGGCCCTACTGTATTATAGTTATAAACATTAGGGCCCCGATATCCAGTCCTCCCACCTCTCACCGCCGTGATGTGACAATCAACCACTTTCGATTAGAAATAAAACTCCTACGCACTTCCGGCGCGGTAAAATCCGTGTCGTCGACATATTAAAGAGTTAATTATATATGCTACCAGTAAGCTCCCAAGGAGTTGTTGTCTAAGCAGCAGAGGTATCGCGCGAGTGATATTGAATATATCGCAAGCGTTAATAGGCTACGGTACCCGCTTTACATCAAGTGGACCGTAAGCTTGTATGCCTCCCGACGTAGTATAAAAAAAATAATGAGCAGCAGTGGTAGTGACGAGTTCAGCGGATAAAGAACCGGCGTATTGACCAAGTGGTCACCGGTTCGAATCCTGGCAAGTACCACTAAATTCGTGTTTACGGATTTATGTACATTTTAATTATCACTTACTCGGTGGTAAAAAAGAAAACATCGTGTAGAAACCCGTATATCCGTGAAATTATATTTCAAAGATTGTGCGACTTTTTCTAAGAAACGGCTGGTTTTGTCTCTGGGTCGTGAAAGTTTGATGGCAGTTGCTCCATGTAAAAAAATAGTAGCTTCGCTAAATCTTTAAGCTTAGGTGACGTACACCGCCAATCCTAATGGACTACGAAACTAGATAACGCTAAGAAGACATTAGCGTATCTCACCTTCTTCTGTAGACTACGCATTCTACACCATATATCAACTATTTAACAAATACGGTCTTTTCTATTATAATATTAGAGGAATTGTGAATTATACACTTAACCCGTCAAACGCTGTTATATACCTGTTGCCATAATGCGCATGGTTCGATCAAACCGCTCGGCACGCGATGGGTCAATACACAAAAAAATTTACGTCTTTCTAAGTATTGCTTTTTTATAACGTTGGGAGGCAATCAAGCGTAAGCCTCATGTAGTTAGTGTAGCATATGATCGCAGCAACGCATAGTATTAGTCCCGCCACTCGTGCACAACTCCTCAAGAGCTAACAAAGTTCACCTTTTAAAATAAGCATATTTCCAGTTGGCCTTATTTGACATTAGGCAGGCCGTATGCTTGATTGCCACCTTGGTGGTATAACAAAAAAAAACGTTACTAACTGCAAAGGAGTCTGAAATAATTATCGTTCAGTATGTAGTAAATTTTGTTCCTAAGAATAATATAATTTGATCAGAATATAGGGTTTGATATTTTTATATAGGTGCGTAGTTTATTTTTTTATTATATTGGCTCTACATAGTGTCTCTGCTTCGCCTGTTGGTAACCGAAAAGAGGAGCCCAAATTGCAGCGGCAACTGACAAAGGACTACAGTGTGCTGCCAGTTGACGCTACCATGCTGGTCCGCAAGGTGCTTCTTCACGCTTCGTTTGAAGGATTCCATGTTGTAGGAAGGAGGAAACACATGTGCAGGCAAGGAGTTCCACTTTTTAATGGTACGACCGAGATAAGAGTTGCCAAACTTTTTAGTACGAAAAAAAATGTCCTCAACAATGGAATGATGACATCGCAAGCCTGCACGTGTGGTTCTATGACGGAAGGGAGAGGGTGGGATAGAGCTCTCACCATGGTACAGAGATTAAAATTAGAAATTAATCATTTACCCGTTGTTTGTATGACGAAACCTGAAAAAACTCGACTTCATGAGCAAGTGCGTAGTAGTTGGACAATTTGGTTGGAGATTGCTTAGTCTACAGGAAAAAAATACATATTTTACTAAAAACTTTAATAATATAATAATTTTAAATCCATGTCTTAACTGAAATTATAACTAAAATGAATTATTAACTACTCAGATATACAGTTATAAGGACCTTTAACTACTTATATTGTTTACAAGAGAATAATGACGTATTTTAGTTGTTGTAAACATTAAAAATAACAAATACATATACACATGAAGCTAAAATTCAACTGAAAATTTGATATAATGAAAAAAAATATGACGGAAAATTACATCATAGGAAAACATGGTAACACTGAATTATTTTAGTGTTGCAAAGATATCCGAAATAACTACTTTGGAAACGTGGTTAAATTGAAATTCAGTGTTACCATGTTTTCGTTCACATAATACTTCTTTCATTTAGGACTTTAATAATTATAATGAATAATTCGGTTATTTATACTTACTGTTAGAGATTAATTTGCGACGTGCCTACTTTAGCTATTGTAATATGTGAGCGACCTAATTCACCAATTACTTCCAGATTAAAAATGCAATATTTTGTCACAGCGTAATATAAAATACAGGGAATGCATAAAATCGTATTCTTTGATTTCTTTTTAATTTTTGAATGTTCGACAAATCCCGTTATGATTAATCGTACTTATTGTTCTGTATAAAAACAATTCATATCTATCTACAACTAAAAGAATTTTGTACATTCAATATAATAATTTATTAGGACAGTTCATTAATTTTAAAACACAAACATATTAAAAACAAACATGTAAAATACGATTTTTTATATTCCACAAATCATTGAGTATCATTCATAAAATGTTTCGACCCCACGAAGAGACAGACCACCTCGTCCGCTCCATCAGCACGTCTATCTCAGTCGCGTGTCACGTTCAATACCATTTAACAACAAACTTATCTATATAAAAAATTCGTAAGATCGGACAATGTCAAATATGACAATAAATATGATTAAATTAAATATTCTATATATAGTAAAATAATAGAGACAGCCTGAAAACACCCAACGAGATTTTCAACTAACACCAACATTGAAGTGAACTTGTTAAATACGTCTCTATTATGCAAGTTTTTCAGTAAACAAATGAATAAACAAATAAAGCAATGATTGTTTCAAATTTCAGACGAGTCTTCGGGGCTCTTTGAACACATGTCACATCTTATTTTCACTCGGCACATAGAGGTACTTACAGCCTTGTCTTATAATCGCACAGGTTTCTGTCTGTATTAGCACTAAGATGTAATGTATCAGGGTCGCAACAGACCTGTAGCTGAGTAGGAATTTTTTTAGTCCTACGACACACCTGGAATGGTTAACACATAAAAAGTTTTTCAATCTTTATATCGACCGGTATAATGTGAAATATAAATTCACTTAAACACACCACCATTCATTTCCAAACTAAACAGGTAAACACATGCACTTGTGTACTTTTTTTTTATAATTATGTACTTATACAGAAAATATCCAGTCCAAAATAAGATGAGCCGCAGCAATATCAACCATAATTTTTGAAATTAATTTGTATCAGTAAGCTGATAGTTTAGTATGCAATTATATACACAAACAATCCGTAACGCAGAAGGCGAAGCATACTTCACGCGCGGGGTCCATAGACAAAATGTTCGAATCCATCTATAACTTCATGCCAAATCCCTTGCGTGGTAGGCAGAGCGAACCGAGCGCCACGTGACTCGATCCTTACATACCTCACACTACTTTAAATTTTTTTCATCTTATTATTTTAATCGTAATTAATTTTATCGTATCTCGAAAGCGGCTCTGATTCGGTTCAAATTTTGAATATAAACAGGGTTTTTATTTTTATTTTACGTGACAATCCTAAAAAAAGTTATTTAAAAAAAATTACATCTCAATAAAACGTGTATTTTTGGAATTTTATATCATAATAAACTAGATGGTGACGGAGTAATCTATCGTCCTTCCTCTTTTCCTTTTTTTAATACAACGAAGACGGGAAGTACCATAGTGCATAAAAACGCGATTCTCTCTTAATTGTGAAACTTGAGCTTTTTGCTGAACAACATCTTCGGACTCTGGAGAAAATTAAAAAAAAATCTTGGAAAATAGAAGACATATTTTCACAACAATGGTATCTGCATCCATCAGCAATTTGTAAGCCGAAAAAGTGTAAAAATCTTATTGTAACTACGAAGCTATTGTTGCATCTATGGGTCAATAAACGTATAATTTGCGTTATCAATTATGGTCCACGTCGGAGGTAAATTAAATTACCTTCGCTACCACAGAGGGTGGCTATTGAGACAAGGGCCTAGACAAAGTAACATTTTAGCGAAGGCGAAAACCCTAAAGCAGTGGTTACGCCAGTCGGACACACATTAATATTGGCAACAAGCAAATTTTATCTCCTGGATCTATGACGGATCGGACGGCCTTATCAAATATTAAAGTCAAAGTTTATAGTGAACTACATGTATAACAACATGAAAAAGTGAAACAAATCAGTGCAAATGTGTTCTGCCTATGATGATGACAAATCATATTCCTTGTTAATACATTTAAATAATTATATTTTTTGATGGATATAGTGTAAATAAATGTACATCAAATTGTGGATAAAGTGTAAATAAATGTACATCAAATGGTGGATGAAGTGTACATAAATGTATATCAAATTGTGGATAAAGTGTAAATAAATGTACATCAAATGGTTGATAAAGTGTAAATAAATGTACATCAAATTGTGGATAAAGTGTAAATAAATGTACATCAAATTGTGGATAAAGTGTAAATAAATGTACATCAAATGGTCGAAATTCGTACATATGGGTATATTGAGCAATTACACTCTATTTGCCCCATTTAGAAATAAACCACACAAAACACATTTCAAAACAACGTAAAATAAGGAAAATATTGTATCGAAGTAGTTTTAAAACTCACAACATACGCGTTAGCGTAACCACTTCACACCCGCCATGTAACGACATTCGATTTCAATATGTTACTTTGCCGAGGCCAACGAGAGTTTAACATGTAGCAAACAGTTACAATAACCCCTGTGCACATTATAACAATTACAACAAACACTTACGTATATCAATTGTTAATAAATAATTTCCCTTCCTATCATATATATTTCCATCGGCATGTCGATATTAATAATATTTTAAAACCAACATATTATTAATTGCACGACATTATTTTCGAAAATATTTCTGTACGATATTTTTACACATAATCAACAGTTTTGGAATAAAAGCTACAATTTTGAGTTTAGAATTAGACTCCTATTCGCTGTTCAAGGAATTGAATGAGCATAGAGTAAAGTGTCACGCTTTATTCAGTGAACTAAGGTTTCATTATCTTGTTTATACTACTGTTATGATGTCATCAAATTATTATTAGATATTACTTTAATTATACCTGTGACTTGGGAATTTAACGTATTCTGATTACAGATATTTCCAAAAAAATCTCCGTTATTCTAAGGGTTAATAAAGCATATCTCATTATTTATTACGGGATGCAAAGCGACCAGTAGGCTGATTCTACTAAAAAATTGCAAATGGACTGCAGCGCGGCATATGACAAAATTAAATACATTTTGACGTTTCGTTAAACGGAAAATGTACGCATTTTGACACATGCCGCGCTGCAGTGTAGTTGCAGTTTTTTAGTACAATCGCCTTACTGTGTACCTTATGAAATAGGTGGAGCTACAAAAGTAGGTCATGATGTCATGGTCAAAGGGAGTGAATGTACTCATTAATACGGACACCTTCACAGTCGCGGCCATGGCTACCCAGTCGTCTCTACTACGGCTTACGCTTTCCTGTTACAGATGCCTAACAAATACAGATACCACTACAGTGACCAGGGTAGAAACGACCGCAGCTGCCATGGTGATAGGTACTGAATTCCAAGACCTGACTTCCGGAGACGGAATCAAATTCGTTTTTAAGGTCCTCCGAATAACACCTAGATTTCTTCCTCCACAATCACCCCTTTTTTGCCATAGTTTCTAGACCAGAACGTAGTGATAAGTTTGTTGTTACACGCGTCCATTAAATCAGCTCTGCTCGATGGAGTCCTCAGAGAGCCCACTGCTGGGACAGTCGCCTTTGGGCGCCACCTTCGACGGCTTGGCGCCTTTGCCTACGAAGATCTCTACCTCCTGGAAAAAAATTAACGGCCGACGTTGTATATACTGGAAACACAATGGTCGCGTGCTGTGCGATTCCATTTACTGAGGGACTAAGTTGTGAAGTGGGCTATGCAGAGATCACAACAAGAGGTTTTCTAACAAAGCTACTCCTTACGAGCTTACTGGTGACCTCACTCACAGACAACACAACAATCCCCCAGGGATTGTCTTAGGGTTTAGCGATTGTTATACATTGAAATAAACAATTTTTTGAACGAAAGTATCGCGTGTTTTATTTATTTTGTTGAACCTGACGTTTCGAATGCTTTGCGTCCGTGGTCGCAGGAAGACTAAGGTGACATTTGTCTTACATTGGTTATTCAATTATTACATATACCGCCGACATGGATAGATTGAATATACGTTCCGATTCACACAAAAATCGCTCACGGTGTCCGATTGTTTTTAAGTAGATCTCTGGGTATGTGACTTGATTATTTTTAGAACTGGATCACAAGCAGGTGGTACTTGCCACATAGTCTTCCTGCGACCACGGACGCTGCAAAGCATTCGAAACGTCAGGTTCAACGATACAAATAAAATACGCGATACTTCCGTTAAAAAAATTGCTTAAATCAATCCCCCAGGGAATTGATTATTTGGCTGCGGTGTACTGTGTGGTGGAGATATCCTGTTCCCCAGTCGGACTGTTTTGTTGCGCCCTCTTAAAAAACGCCCAGACCAAACCAAACAGACATGTTCATGCACACAAATGTTTGTTCTGTGTAGGAATGCCTTTCGGTTCATAAGGTCGAAATTATTAAAATGTACATATTATAAAATGTCTCTCTGCCTACCCCGCAAGGGATCTGGCGTGAAGGTATAGTATAGTCTATTTAATCGTAATGTCTAAAGATTTTTTTTTTATACTACGTCGCGAGGCGTACAAGCATACGGCCCGCCTGATGTAAAGCGGGTACCGTAGCCTATTAACGCTTGCGATATATTAAACAAGTATCACTTGCGTGATGCCTCCTCTGCTGCTTACACAAATTTACAGAATTAATTTAATACTATGCTAATTTTAATTTATTTGACTATTTTTCATATTTCATTTTTTTATTTTTACTACAACTCAATTCTATTGTATTTTAGAATATAAATGTTTTAAATTGGTAATTTTCATTAAACTGACATTTTGATAATATGAAGACTATACGAACCGAAATATGGGAATCGATCCCACGACCCTCGATGTTAGCCAGCATATTTCTAACCACTTAGCCCCAGGGCTATATGTGGTGCAGACTGAGAATCAATGTGAAGTGTGAGTCATACCTGGCTACCTTCGATGCCCATCTCTTGCGTCCCGTCGCTGCTGCAGCCCGGCACTGCTCGGGACGCCAACTGTCTCTCGCGGGCTACGCGCCTGTAAACACATAACACAACTTATTTATAGTTAGTAGGAATAGATTCAGACGTTATTTTGCGAAAGTCAAATTCTAGTCTCTGGAGAGGCCAAACACGTGTCGTAGCGTCGACCAGGGCAGTCATGGCAACGACGGCATGTTGCATCTACTAACGGTAATGGGTGGATGTCGGCCGGCGCTAGTCCGCATGAAGTAATTGGTGGCGGAAGCACACAAAGCAGTTTAGATCAAATTGCACAACTTATTTAGTCGATAGACTCTGTTGTTATATCGCCGAAGTGACATTTATATAGCATTTCTTCAACATTGGTTTGATCATGTCGTTTGAAAACTTTATTACACTTTAGTAGTAGCTCGCGCGATGCTCCACCTGCTGCTAATACAGCAACACTTTAGGAGCTTACTGGTGACCTCACTCGCACACAGGAATACAGCAACCCTCTAGGAAGTTGTTTTGCAAAACGGAGCCATTCACTCTATTTATAACATGGGCATGGCAAAGAATCATACAGGTAACAGTTTTTAAGAGAGGTAGGGCGCATCAAAACAGCCCGTCTGGGGAAGTACCTCCACCTCACAAAAAACAACAGCCAAATAATAACTCCCTGGAGGGTTGTTGTGTTCCTGCGTGTGATTGAGGTCACCAGTAAGCCTAAGGAATTGCCGTGTTAGCAGGAGAGGTGGTGTCGCGCGCTTTATGTATTACAAGCGTTAATAGGATACGGCAACTACATTACATCAGGTGGGCCGTATGCTTGTATGGCTTCCGACGTTGTATAAAAAAACTGTTCAAACAAATAAATTTCTTCACCGTTATTTCTTAATATATTATTGAAAATATAATCTACGCTCGCAAAAATACAAAGCCGTTTTCAAAGTTCAGGGAAAAATCATAGAAGAAGAAATAAGTTGTGTATGCCGGTACATCGGCTTGCTAGGACTGGTAGATCTTTTTATGTAAATAGTTTTCGTTTCTATAATAGATTGCCTGAAACAGTTCTGTCCTTTCCTGACAATGCATTCCAAAAGCACATAAAAATACCATGTAGAAAAGGCATATTTAAGATATATGAAGAATTGATGAATATGTAACTGACAATGACGTCTGGAAATAATTCAGCATAGACGATCGTTTCTTAATATCATTTATAAATATAATAATTTTTAATTCTACCACTTGACATCATTATTATTTTTGACAATTTGAAAAGAGACTTATAATGATTGGCAAGTTTCTTCGGCATTTCTTCTTCGTCAATAGTGTGAGAATCTAATAGAATACAATAAGATTTAATTTTATAATTGTAAGACATGTCTAAGTGCCCGCGAGAGCTCAATAAAGTATTTTTAACTGTTATATAGTTGTGAAGTTAAAAAGTATCAATACCTCTCTCCTGGTGGTATTAAAAAGTATCAAACAACACCTCCTGGTGGTATTAAAAAAAATGGGTGCGTGTACTTAAGTACGTGCGTGAGAAGTTATACTTCTCTGGCATCATTAAATAAATATTTACCATTAATAACTAATATTTAGTATTAATTATATTAAATAATAATATTTAAATTTTAACTATAGCGCCATCTACCGGTAATACCGTGAAACATTTAGCAGTTTTAACCTATTGCACATTTTTAACTATAGCGCCATCTACCGGTAATATAGTGAAACATTTAGCAGCTTTAAACTGTACTTTTGTGTTCGAGTGCCACGTATTCACTCTCGCTCTGTCTCTTTCTATTTCCCCTCCATGGTAGCGTGAAACGTTTAACGCAACCTTTTTGCAAGTCGCATTAGAAGTATAACTTCAAAAGTATCAAAACATACCTCCTGTGTTCGAGCATGGCCTTCCTATCGGCCTCCCTCTTCTCGGCGGCCAGTCGAGCCTTCTCGTTCTTGACCTGGGGCACAGCGCGAGTCCGCGGCCGAGAGGAAGCGGCCACCGGCGTCGAAGGGACACGCTTTGTTGGGGACGATACCTGTAAAAACCACAATATTCCAAGTCAAGCTTTGTACTACCTACACTAAATCTTCCTAGGTCCCAACATTACCTTCTGATAAAACACAACTAAAAAATCAAAATCATTTTTTTTTTTTTTCTCTCTAGAGTACATGTATATCTTTATATGCTAGTTTATTTCCTGTGAGAGACTGGCGCCTGAAGTAGGTTTAGTAACAGTAAATATGTGTTACATTACAGGTCGCCATACGTCGTATACTAATTTGTTCATTGTAGCAAAGTTCGCACGCAACGCTCCTAAGGAGTTGTTGCATGCGAACAATACTTCCTGTATGGCAAGCGTTCATAGGCTACAGTAACTGTGCATATGCAAAAAAAGTGTGTGTATACTTATGTACGCCCGCAATATTTCATCCGTTATACTTCTTTCGCGTAAAATAAACAATAATAACTCAAAAAATTTCACCCCGTGCGCCAACAAAACAATAATTTTGTAAAACAAAACAATAATTTAATAAATATATCAATAAACCTTATTCACCACCGTATATAAAGTCACGCACAAACATATGTATTTATATTTAAATATATATTATCTGTACTGATATAAAACATGTGTTTAAGATTTATAAATAAGTAGTATTGTCTTAGGTTTTCGCGATAGTTACACATTGAATTAAACAATTTTTAAGGGAAGTATCGCGTGTTTTATTTATTTTGTTGAACCTTTCGAATGCTTTGCAGCACCCGTGGTCGCAGGAAAACCGCGTTATAAATAAGTATTTGAATATCTACCTTGAATATAGTCACGGAGAAAGCTTGAGACATTTATCAACTTCGTGGTGTCGATTTTAGATGTCGTCATGAGACCAACACTTGTCATTATTCCCGCGTCAAAAGAAGTATAACTTCCAATTGTCATGCGAAAGCGAAATGTTATAAATAAAGGAATGTGGCCGACAAGTTCACCAGCCTTTACCTCCCGCCAGTTGTTGTGTTTGAGCTCGGCGATATTATCGAACATGTCGTCGACATGTTTCACCTGCAGACACACCATGTCCCAGAAGCCTTGCAGGTCTTCCACCGTGGTGGGGAACGGCTCGTCCAGCCGCTCGTTGATATTGTTGTAGCAGAGACCTGGAAACATGGGTATGGTGGTTTCATTTTTAATCACCAAAAGCCCGGTGGTGAGGGTTTGACTTCCACACAAGACAAAACACGTCTGTATGTATTTAAGAGAGGTAAGGCACATCAAAGCGACCTCAATGTACCTTCACTTCACAGAAAGCCGCAGTCAAATAAATCCCTGGAAGATTTCCTGCTTGTGAGTAGCTACTAACAACAGTAAGCTACTAAGTAGTAGCTGTCTTAGCGGCTGAGGTGGCATCGCGCGAATGATACTTAACGTGTTACACGTGTTGCATTCATAGGCTACGGTAACCGTATGCTTGTGTAATTCCCCACTTTGTATAAAAAAAAATGATAATATTATGTAGCCAGCCATTGAATATTTATCCATTCAACAATTGCTGGACACCGTTCATTCTACATGTGTTATTATTGTGAATTGAATAACAACTGTTATACCTTCAAACTGCTGCATCTTCTGTGTGGCGAGAAGCCTCGCCTTACCGGCGGCAGCCCTCAGGAAACCCAGCACTTCCTCGCTCACGTTTTCATTCTGAAAACATGCACTTTGTTAGTTTCAGTATTTTCTAGATTCAGACTTTATTTTAGAAAGTTATATTTGCAGGCAATTTGATCTAAACTGCTTTGTATGCTTCAGCTACCGATTAGTTCACACGAACTAGAACATGACGTCGCTGTGATGGCTACCATGGTCGTCTCTGCGACACGTGTATTGCCTCTCCACGAGGCATCCTCAGGCACTATAGATGCCCCGTGTAGAGGAGAAACACGTGTCGCAGAGACGACGAGAGCAGCCAGGGCAGTGACGGTGACGGATGCATGAGATTCATGTTTTAGAAGGCGAACATTCGCATTAGTAGTTCATAACGGAAGCACACAAAGTTGTTTAGATAAAATTATTTGTTCTGTTCTGAACTTGTCTAGTATGGAGAGAGGCCTGTAGTGTTATTTAATTTATTTTAAATTGTTATAGATTGTCTACAACGGATACATAGAGGAATTCAGAACGAACACGAAGATTACGGTTGATGATGTAGTGTTGAAACAAGTGGATGACATTGTATATCTTGGATGAGCTTTTAGCAGGGATGGAAGGTACACCGCTAATGTGGAGAGATGAGTGAGAGCAGGGAACAGTGTGAATGGAGCGTTGGGTAAACTTCTAGGCAGCCGAAATCTAAGCCAGAAGCCACAGTATGCTGTACACAACACAGTGCTAATCCCAACGTTAACTTATGGAAAAGCATATAAGTTGAATAAATGACCGACCGACCGCGTTCGCAAAAATAATGTAAGAGAGAGAGTGTTGGTGTTAAGATAAGAAAAAAGGCATGCTCCGTTGGTTCGGACATGTAAAAAGAATGCAGTATGAAAGAATGACGAAACAAAAATACAATGCGAAAGTAGAAGAAGAAGAATTTGGGAGCCGAGGAAGACCAAGACTCACCTACTTTGAATTGGTTGTGTTTTATCAGGTGATGACAGGAGCCATTGCAGCCGGCAAACACTCATGAAAAGATCTATGAATATTAAAAAGCCGAGGGCGATGCAAACGTCGTGTCTTATGGCAATCGGTTCATTCTGCCTACACACAAGGGACCTAGCATGAAAATATACATACAATGGATATATGTATGACATTTTCCCTAGCACGGCAACCTCAATACGGTTAGTAAGGGAAGTCGCTCCCACGGTATGAATGTTTTTTTCATACCACTAAGGTGGAAAAAAGCAGACCAATCTGTTTGATAGTAAGCAGTTATTGTAGCCTATGGTCACTTGCAACACCAGCGATGCTATCACATGTCCATTGTCAACCCAAAAGTTTCTTATAGACTCTTAACAGTCAAAAAATAACACGAAGCACACAATATAAGAATTTTTGTTGTTTTATATACAAGGTCGGGAGTAAAGCTGATGTAAGGTGATTACCATAGCCTTGAACGCTTGAAACACATTAATTATGCTATCTCTGCTGCAAATTAACCTACACCTTAGGAGCTTACTAGTGACCTCACTCACCCCTCCAGGGAGTTGTTATTCAATTGTGAATTTATGTGAGGTGGAGGTACTTCCCAGACAGGCTGCTTTGATGCGCCCTACTTCCCTTAAAAACACTCAACCAAGACAAACAAACATGTTCATGCACACAAATGTTTGACCTGTGTGGGAATCAAACCCAAGAGTGTTAGTGTCAAAGTAGCATTACCACTGTAACACTGAGCTTGTCGCCATTAAACGTTTAAACTACTATCACTAACTTTGTCAGGAGTCCTAGGAACCAGCCAGGTGCATGAAAACAGCTATGAATGTTAGAGAAGTGAGTGATGAGTAAGGAACGTGTCATATGGTGCTCGGTTCCCTCTGCCTACAGCGCAAGGCACATGGCGTGAATATATATGTACATCTTCTTAACTTTCAGTTAATTGGTCAGTTTCCTGAGGGACACCAGCTAATAACAACATACACCAACAGGCACTCAGCAGAGTGTTTCTCAAAGTGTGTGCCGTGCAATTTGAGAAACATTGTGCTGAGTGTGTACACTTGTGGCCATAGCATATAGTAAGTATCTAGGTCACTTGGCCTAGGTTATAAGACTAAACAGGTCAACCAACTCATAAAACTTAACATCTACGCTTATGAAGGTTTTATGAAGAAATAATTATTCTAACATCACCTTGGAATATTGATTTGAAATGTTTATTTGACTAATTTTGTTTAGTTAGACGTCTAGTATAGAGGTATAATAGGTATATAGTAGATATACATACATCTTCATGCCAGATCCCTTGTGGGGTAGGCAGAGACATCTGAGTGCCATAAGACGCGGTTCTTACACAGTTCACTCACTTCTTTAATATTCATAGCTCTTTTCATGCACGCTCGCCGGTTTCTAGGACTCCTGATATCACCTTATGATAAACCACAACCAATTTGGTCATGGCAGGTTAGTCTTGGTCTTACTTGGCTCCTACATTCTTCCACTTTCGCATTGTATATCTGTTTCGTCATTCTTTCATCCTGCATTCTTTCTACATGTTCAAACCAATAGAGCATGCCTTTTCTTATCTTAACACCAACAATCTCTTTCAGACCACTCTCCTTCTCATCATTGCGAACGCGTTTAGCAAGCGTTTTGCCACAAATTTTGCGCAATGCTCGCATCTCCACCGCATTTATTCTACTTTCATGCTCTCTCTGCCATACCCAGCTCTCACTTCCATAAGTTAGCGTTGGGATTAGCACCATGTTGTGTACGGCGTTCTGTGCCTTCTGGCTTAGATTTCGCCTGCCTAGAAGTTTACCCAACGCTCCATTCAAATAATATAGATATAGTAGATAATTAATAAATATACTTTCTTGGCATGGTTAACACAACAACCAGTCAAACAGACCATATTATATAGCATCTTCAGCGATTAGACAGCTCAAACAGACACTGCCACTTCAATTGGGATTTGTTTGTACAGCTGAGAGTAGTAGACAGTAGGTAATTCTACTACAAAACCACAACTGCACTGCTGCCGGAAGTGTGGCAAAATGCGTACATTTTGACGTTTCGTTATTATGTTGCTGCTGTAAATGCCTCGCTATTCTGTTAAAAAACCTTGACTATAGTTGCTACTTGTACTGTAGTTTCAAGAGTGCGGTGACAAAAGTTTCAAAGAAGTTTATTTGGAGTTTGCTAACGTTAGCCTTAAGCAACTTTTGTGATGTGAAAGTAATATTCTGAAGAGGTGATTTACATTAGATAGATAGATGTTAATTATTTTGCTTTGGGAGATGTTTGTAGAAATACATGATTAAGAAGCTTCCTTTTTAGGAACACCATTCCTATATGAAATCTACATGTTTGTCTGTGCGTTTGTCTGTGTTTGTATGTCGCTTTTTTTTCGAATATTCGAATTTTGACTTCAGATTCGGATTCAGCATATAAAAGTAGAATAGGAATATTCAGGAACACCATTCCTATCTCTTAAGGAACATGGTCAAAATGGCAGACAGACTAAAAAAAAAAATAATTGAATTGTTATATAATTGACGAGTCAGGTGTTCCTCTGGCAATGCAAGCTTGCGCATTCTCAACAGGTTTCATTTGAATTTGGTTGAAACTTTTGTTTGACTTTCAGAGTCAACATTTAGGAAAAGTACAATTTACTAGACTGAAATACATAATTGGTGTTAAGTGGTTCATTGGCAGTATATGCACAGTTGCAGCGTAGTTGCAGTGCCGTTACGTGACCAGTGTAGTGCAGGAAATTTTAATAGAATACATGTATTGGCCTATACCTGCTCGACTCAAATGACAAGCGTAAACATTCAGCTGCAGGTTTTTAGTAGAATTGGCCTCAAGCTTAACACTCAAAGTTCGATTATAAATCATATTACGTACGTTTTAAAAGTGATACAATCGTCAAATTGTTAGGATGCTTTTCCACTAGAGATGTGCTATGCTTCGTTGCTACGATGCGTTTGGTATCCACCAATTATATTCATTGGTCCACATAGCACAGCAGTGGTAGAAATGGGTTCTACTAAGCTATGATTTTTATGTGGATGGATGCGTGGGAAGCGTGCTATAAATGCTCTCTTACTCGCTCCGCTACTTAGCTTAGCATCAGTGGAAACGGTTACATATCACATCTCTGGTGAAAAAGCAGCCTTAAGATCGACATGCACTTAGCTGTACTTACTAGCAGAGTTTATTCAAAAACAAAACTTTAATGCAAACTGTAATATATTAATTAGCACACCATGCATTTCCAAACAAGATCCAATAATAACCCTAATAGGAGTCCTGTTAATATACCACAATTGAAACCAGTGCCTCCTCCCCAGATGAAAGCAAATATGTTCTGTTTGCTAACAGTTTTTCTCACAAATTCTTACTAATTCAAATCTATACCAGATGCAGGTGAGAAAACTGAAGCAGCAATAACAAAGGATAATTCAAGAGACTGAATCAATGTTATTATTGCCTCTGAAGGTATTTGATGACGTTCAGAGGCGACCTGTGGGCGGTATGGGGAAGCACAAGGTCGCTCAGCGTGCTACAGAAAGAGGCATGCGTGGGGTTTCTCTGCATGATAGAATTAGAAATGACGATATCCGCTCTGATCCGATATCCAGAACTAAGGTAACCGACATAGACCACAGGATAAGCAAGCTGAAGTGGTGGGCTGGCCACATAGTTTGTAGAACCGACAACCGGTGGAGAAGAAAATGGACTCGAACGGCATCCCCATGCAGGGGACGCCATTCAAGAACCGTGTGGTGCACGCAATGTGGTAGATCCCACTAAATGAAGCTACGCCCTCGAGAGGTTTGTAGTCGATGGATGCAGATGGCACAAGATCGAGGCCTATGTTCAGCAGTGGACGAATATGGGCTGGGATGATGATGAAAGGCAACCAATAACATATGATGCAGTTTATCTCTGAACTTTAATTTATGTTTTTTCCCTTCTCCTCTCTGTGGAGGCTTACTCTAACAGTTATGATTATAACACTAACCTGCAAACTTTCCAATTCCTTCTCGGCGCTAACAGACAGCGCTAGCAGCCTTTCAGTCTCCTTCTTCTCCAAATCTAGGAAATAATGTCCATCCTTCACAACCTCCTTCACACCATTCTCTAAACCATTCACTGACTTAACACCATCATCTAACTTTATCACAGAAACACCATTTGTTACCACATCACAGGGCAATTCTTCAGTCTTTACACATTGTGGAATGTTGTCGGGCTTTTGAGGCGACAGTTCTGTTTTAACACTCTTCTTTGGTGACAGAATAGGGAGCTGAGCACGGAACTCTGGCCTCAAATGCCTGAGGACGGGCAACGATACATCGGATTCTCCGTTTGGACTAGAACACACATTTTCACTTTCAAAACATTCAGATTTTCGTGGAGAAACAAATCTATCGTTGGGACAATTCATTGATTTTTCCATCAACACTTTTGGTTCATCGTCGTCGCTTTGACTTTTGAGTTTGTGCCGTTTCTGATTGAAGAATCCTTGCGCTAATGCCCCAGGACCATATAATCTTTCCACACGCTGTTGTATGAAGCTTTTCATTGGACTTGTAAGTTTTTCTCCATTCTCTTTTGTGATCTCAACCCTTTTAGACATCCCATTCGAAGATATTGTGTAAGATTCTGAGCTAAATCTGGATTCTTTACCATTAGAAGTGATGGTTTTTCTAAAGTTAGTTTCAGAGTAACTTGACTTGAAAGTCAATTCTTTTGCGTTGTCTACCTCATCTTTTTGATGGAGCATGGAGGCAGCAAAGTTCTTGTTCTCAGTTGAGATATATGTTCTACTTGTGGTCGTCATGCTTGGACCCAAAAAATCGTTCTTCAGCTGTTTGTTCTCTGCAGCCATGTACACATGTAGCGGCGACGTGGCTAAGTAAGGGTCCGTATGCGCCTTAGAAGGCGCTTTTAGTGTCAAATCTGCTCTAGTATCATGAGGACCAAAAGTGGGTACCAGCAGTTTGTTGGCACTAACTGGAACTGGGACGAGGAGCGAATTATTCTCAGTCTTATATTGATATGTGTGTGTTATAGGTCTTATAGGGGATGCTTCTCGACTCTTATTGATATCTTGCCTTAATTTTGAATCGTATGTTGTTAGGTTAGTATAACCATTTACTGAGCAAGCTAAGTTTAAGTAAGAAGGTTTTTTATGTTGAACCTCGTCTCTTTTCTTATGATGACCACGTGACCTGTGGCTGCCAGCGTCGATGTGTATTTTAGGGGGTGGTTTTAAGAGATTCTCAGATTTCTTTGGGGTGGGTGTGGTATCGTCGGGGGTTCTTATTGGGGTTGGGATTGGGGTAGGATGCTGACTGGGTGGTAGATTAGATGCAGCTCGCTCCTGGATGCGAGATGTGAAGTCTCTGATGCAGCTGGTTGTTGACGATGGTGTCAGGAGATTCAAACTTCCAGATGTGGTATCTGTAATAGAAAAGTCATTGTTTAGAAGTATCTATTATGATAACTTAGGGTGGGTCATTTAGATTACTTTGTGACATCCTATCATCTAAATTAATTGGATATTTTGAATGTAGGGTGAATGTTCATATATATATTCCCTCATATTGCACCTATGTTGACCACATTGAAACCTAGTGAGCAAGTATGCGTCAGCGTGGAAGCACTATTCTGGTTTACCCATCGTTTCTGGAGGTCAAGGAGATGCCAACTCATCCAGGTGAAACTGGACGATACTGTCACCCAATATGTGGTTTGTGTACTTATTGCTTATATAATCAGATGGGACATATTTCAGTCATCTTAAATTTTGTATCATACAAATAAAGAACCGTTAAAAGAACAGTTTAGAATTTAGAGAAATGTTGTGAGTGGTGTCTTAAGTGGTTCCTCTACATCTTTTGAGATCAAGTCACATCTGAATGTGGTGCAACCTGCACTTATTACGTCACTTTTGCATGATTATGAGAGTATTTTGTTAATTAATGCAATACTTTATTATCCCTTCTTATTATTTTAACTGAGTTTTATTAATTTAATTATTTTTATTACTTTTTTTTTTTTTGTATATACCGTCGGAGGACATACCAGTATACGGCCCATTTGTTGTAAAATGGTTCACCCAGACCAAGATAAATAGACATGTTCACTTAGACATGAACATGTCAATGTTTGTCCAGTATGAGAGTCGAACCCACGAGCCCCACTGTTTAAGTAGCCACTGTTAAACATTCGACCACTGGGCTCGTCATTTAGATTATTTTGCTTTTGCTTACACCATTTGACTGGAACCTTGAAAACACAGAAAGGAAAGCAGATAAAGAGTCACTGACGTAAGGCCAAAATATTCAGCTGATCTGATTTTAATCAAAACATTTAAAGTCAAAACCCACAGGGGAGCGAGAAACGGCAGCGATCCGCAAAAAGCGGTCGAGATTGCGACGCGGTGCGATCGCATTTTGTGTGACAGGTTGCACGAATGTTACAAAAAATCCGGATTGCTTTCGCTCTCCCGTCTCCTTTGCGTTTCGGCTTGAAGATAAAGATATTTTCTAGAGGTAATATAACTTACACACGCAAAACATGGGAAAATAATCACACATTGTATCTAACTGCAATAAAACTATGCTTAACTCTTGTTATGATATACGTAACACTAGACAATATGATCATTTTGTAATCTTATCGACCAAGATTACGCACACGGCAATCGGTGAAGGCCGATTTGGAATTCATAATCACGGCTTCAGATTATTGAGAGTGAGAAAACAATCATTTATAAGTTTAGTACCTCTAAATGGACGACCAAGCTTCGTTCGGCGCTTGTTGCTTTTTTGTGCAAATCCCGTTTTGTAAGGTAAGGCACCTATATGAATAAGTGTAAAATCAAAACTATCAAATACACAATTTGATCCAAATCGTTAGAGTCGATTCCGAGACTACATATTTATATGAAGAGAGCTATGTACATGTATGAGTGTGTGTACATGTGTAAGGTCTGCGTCTTATGGCGGTCGATTCTCTCTGCCAGCCCGCAAGGTAGGATTCCCGCAAGGGATCTGGGGTGAAGATAGACATACATACATACAAGTATGTATATAATGGTATTTTTGAAGTAAAACTTCTTTATGCACGTTTGACTTGGGGAGTCAGAAAAATGTGATCGGACGAGGCGAACGGAAGTTGAGAGGGAGATATAAGTTAGTGAAGATAGAAAGAGAGAGAGTTACGTTTCGTATATTACTGTAGGGGCAAGAGAGAGTGAGAGCACACATTTTCTTTCTCTCATAGCGAGTTAAGTTTCGTACATGTAAGACACAGTGCAGGCCTATTGTCTGTATCACATTATGGAGCTAAAGAAGTTTTACTTCAGTCGTGTGGTCTACAGCACACTGGTTTTTTTAGCGTTATCCCGTTTCCTAATCCATTAGGATTGGCGGGGTCCGCCAGTTAAGACTAAGGATTTGTCGAAGATACAGATTTTTACATGGAGCAACTGGCGTCAGACCTCCACAACCCAGCGGGAAAACTATATCCTTCTTCGGGAAGTTCACACGTCTTTCGGGATATAATTTCTTGGACGTGCGGGTTCCCTTACTTACTTTTCTTTCACCGACAAGCAAGTGATAAATACAAATATGTACATAAATCCGAAAATACGATTTTAGTGGTACATGCCAGGATTCGAACCGGGGACCAGTTGGTAACTAGCCCTTTATATATTTAACATGGTGCCAGTTCATGTTACACACAGCGACACCTCAAGCTAGAATGTTTGACCTTTGTAACGTTCTTATGGCGCACGTAATAAGAGTTATAACGGTACTGCAAATGTCTAACACGACTTGTAGCTGTGTGCACAAGTTGCGGGTGAGTCAGGTAGATTTGGCAACTCCGACGATATTGATCTTCTCCTCAACAGTTCAGCAGTTACTGAGGTTTGGAAATGAGTGTTTGCTTATGTACAACATATTGATAAGCCCGATGGTGGATTGGCTACTTTGGGACCGAAGCTCGTAGGTTCAAATTCCGCACAAGGCAAACATTTGTGTGCGTGAACACGCTTTGTTGTCTGGGTGTATTCTATGCATTATACGTAAATATTTACAAAAAAAAAGGTATTCAAGTATGTTTATTTTAATACAGGACGTATCTATCACTCGTTGCTACCCCAGATGTTAACATAGCAACCTTTTAGTAGCTTACTCGTAACCTCGCTTGCTAGTATTAACACAACAGAGAGTTGTTATTTGCTTGCTGATCTCTGTGATGTGGAGGTACTTCGGTCTGCTTTGATGTGGCTTATACAAACAGAAATTTTCACGCACACAAATGTTTGTTCTGTGTGGGAATCAAACCCATGAGTCTTGGCGTTAAAATAGCATTGTTAACCACTTCGACATCGCGCTTTTTATTTATGAATTGCGGGTACGGGCGGCGGGTGTAGTGTCTTCAACCCTATCAATGTTGCTGATCGCGTTCATAATGATGATGTTAAAAAGAGAGTTGGTCTGAAAGAAGTGTCGGTGTTAAGATAATAAAAGGCAGGCTACGCTGGTTCTTCTACGATGCGAAAGTAGAAGAATGCAGGAGACGAGGAAGACCAAAACTCACCTATCATGACCAAATTGGTTGCGTTTTATCAGGTGACTTCAGGAGCCTTAGGAACCGGCTAGCATGCCCGAAGAGAACTATGTATGTTAAGGAAGCGAGTGAGGTGTGTAAGGACCGGGTCTTAAGGCGTTCGATTCTCTCAGCCACCCCGCAAGGGACCTGGGGTTACGATAGACATACATACATACAAGTTCTGTTATAATAATATATGTATATATCTTCTTCGTTAACCCGTTTTCTAATGAATGAATATTTTTATGTGCCTATATATTTTTACAGTCAGTTTTGATACTATATGCTATGGACATTGAATTTACCAACTGCAAAATATGCCTTTAACATGTACGCATGCAAATATTTAATTAGTACATCAACACAATTAACGTAACCTGTCCATCAATTGTCAATCAATTTTTTATTGTCCATTTTTAAACACTCTATATTTTTTAACAAAATTGTCAAAATATTCATAATTCGATTTGTCGAGCAACTAAAATATAAACTAAATTTATGTATAGCAATTAATTAAATTATTAAATTTGTATGTCCTAAAATAAATAAATTACTAATTCGTTCCTATTATCTCAAAACTTGTAATCCAAATATTCCTGTACACCATAAAAGGAATGGTGAAGAAGCCATTGCTAAATGCTTTAGGATTGGCGGCGTCCGCTCTATCTAAGCCTAAGGATGTGGCGAAGATACTGATTTTTATATGGTGCGTCTGCCGTCAGACCTCCACACCCCAGAGGGAAAACCAGACTACTTAGGTAAAGTAGCACGTCTTTCGAAGTATAATTTCTTGGACTTGGTATTTGATATTAATTTCAGGTTGATAGCTCCACTCGTACGGTCCCTGAGAAAAAGGCTCTTGACAAACGGATAACAAAGTGATTATACGAGGGTCATTTGAAAAGCCTAACATGGTTAAAGTCATTGGTTTTTTTTATAACTGCCCTCATTTTGTAGTTACATTATTTAGCAACAAGTATGCACAGTTTAGTTTATTCACAGTAACTCATTGTTCGTTTACACGTGATACCGTAAGTCAAGTCAGAGCCATTTTTGAAAATGGATAAAATTAAACATCGTGCAGTGATAAAATACCTGAATTTGAAAGGTTTAACACCAAAAGCTATACATGAAGACACGCAACAAAAACGCAACCGACTCACAACTTCTCGCGACTGTTTAGAGTTATATGAAGCTGACCCAATGGAATTTGTTGAAAGATTTATAACCATGGATGAAACCTGGGTTCACCACAATACACCCGAGACAAAAGAACAGTCGAAACAATGGAAAAGAGCAGGATCGTCCACCCCAAAGAAGGCAAAGGTGGTTTTATCGGCGGGCAAAGTCATGGCATCCGTTTGTTGGGATGCAAAGGGTATAATTCTAGTGGATTATTTAAAAAAGGGTGAAACAATAAACTCCGATTACTATTGCAACCTGTTGCGTCGTTTGAGAGAAGAAATCAAAGGAAAACGTCCATGTTTATTGAGAAGAGAAGTCTTGTTTCATCAGGGCAATGCGCGCGTTCACACCTCTGTGCATTACATGGCAGAAATCCATCAATGTGGCTTCGAATTGTAACTTTTCCCCCATATTCACCGGATTTAGCACCGTCCGACTTTTATCTGTTCCCAAAGCTGAAAAAATTTTTAGGTGGTGAACATTTTTTTACAAATGAAGAGGTCATAGCCGCCGTGGACGCTTATTTTGAGGAGTTAGACGAAGATTTTTTTAAAACGGGTATCGAAGCCTTACCGGGTCGATGGAAAAAGTGTTTTGAGCTCGGAGAGTATGTTGATAAATAAAAATAAACTCAAAATCGTGTGGTTTCATTAAGTATGTTAGGCTAAGAACTTTTCAAATGACCCTCGTATAAGGGTTCCGTTTTTACTTCTGAGGTACGAAAGCCTTAAAATGCAAATCTTCGATACTGTAGATTAGTGTAGATACCCACTGTAAGTCACACGTCTTTCGAAATACAATTTCTTGGACGCGCAGGTTTCCTCACGATGTTGTCCTTCACCGCCGAGCGAGTGATAATTACAAATCTATACAGATAAGTAAAATTGGAGTGTCTGTTTGTAATATTAAAATAACCGCGTTTTACTAAATGCATATGGATGTATACACGGTACATATACCAAAATATTTTTTTTACAATTTTTGTCTGTCTGTTTGTTCCAGCTAATCTCTGAAACGGCTGGACCGATTTTGACGGGACTTTCACTGGCAGATAGCTTATGTAATTAGGAGTAACTTAGGCTACTTTTATTTTAGAAAATTTATTTATATTTATCAATATAAATAAATAATCACAGAAAATGGCAGCCAAATAACAACTCCCTGGAAAGTTTTTATGTGTCTGCGAGTGAGTGAGGAAGATGAGAAGTTGCTGTGTTGACAGCGGGGGTAGCAACGCGTTAGCGGCATTTGTTGCTACCGTTCATAGGCTACGGTAACCGCTTTACATCAAGTAGACCGTATGCTTGTTTGCTATCGGTCGTAGTATAAAAAAAATACTAAATTTTATATATTTTTTTTTCACTATTGTTGGCATTCTAAATATGTAAAACAGTGATTAGTAATATATGGTCTTGTGTCATGTTATGACGAAACTGTAGGGTTCCTCGTTCACTAAGAAACCATAACAATTAATACAAACAACCAATAAGCAAACAATTTATTATATGCTTATTGATTGGCTGTTTGTATAAATTTTATTATTACTTTTGTTTAAATAGCAAAATCTCAATTAAATTTTTATTCATTATATGTAATTCCAATATCCATTTTAAATTGCTCTGTCAATAATAGTTCCATATGACTTATTTTTGCAAATAGATCAATGTGTTAAAAATAATTACAAAGAGGCAAGAGTAAGTTGTGTCCTAAGTTCTGTGCTATGCTGTATCCATGAAAATATATTGCAAATTCCTACTCCATAGGTAACATAATTCAACGTGCATAATCAAATAACATTAGATACCTGACTTAATGGTGGGCGCACATTCCGAACCTCTCCTGTCGAATTGCGCCAACTGGTTACCATTGAGCAGGCTGTGGTGGCCAATTTAATGGTATAAAAAAACATCTCTACATTCCCAGCCTGACTGCTCATAGGTATTGCAGTACAATATGTCTCTATTAGCACTAATTATCACTTGCAGATTCAAGAAATTATATGTCAAAAGACACGAGACCTAACTTAAGAAAGTTCTAGTGAATTGGTTGCGGGCGAAGGCGCACAAGCAGGTTAGATCAATGTATCTACTACTTCACTACAAATCCGTTGTGGGGTAAGCAGAGAGAACAGAGCGTCACAGGACTCGATCTTTATACACCTCACTCGCTTCTTTAACATTCATTATTCTTCTCATGCAGGCTCACCTGTATCTAAGACATTACATCACCTTCTGATAAAACACCGACCAATTTGGTCATGGTGAGTAAGTCTTGGCCTTCCTCGGCTCCTAAATCCTTTTACTTTTGCTTTGTAACTAAAACAAAAAGGAGTAATTTTCCCTCTGGGATGGGGAGGTATGATAACAGTCCTACATGTCAAAATCAGTATCTTCTTCAAATCCTTAGGCTCAGGTAGTTGATCCCAATAATACTAATTGGATTAGTATTGGTGGGATTGACTACCTGAGCCTAAGTATACTTGTATATACATCATGTCTATGTTAATTGTGTATTTGTGTTGGTATGTGTAGGTATCATCCTGTGTATGTTTATCTGTTTATATTTTAATTCAGTATTCCTTTGTAGTTCCAATACTTACCGTTGAGGCCCGCGTGGCTGAATTCCGCCATGCGCGTTACGGCGCCAAGTATATAACGGGCCTATGACGCCTTGTCAATATAATACAGTGATATTGTGAGGAGAATGGTGCTGACATATCAGGATAATCATGTTGTACTGTATGTTTCATTGTGTGTTTTTGTGAAATTAATAAAGTGTTATCTATCTATCTATGTATTAGGAAATGGAATAATGCAAGGAAGAAAAAGACATATATACAAGAGATGCTCCTTTATGGTAATAAGATATATAAATACAAGTCAAGGTATCATATTTATTCTTAGCACTGGCGTAAATTAATCTGTGATATAATGATGTTTCCCTGTACAACTGTAGGTAATATAAATTCAAGGTCTTCCTGCCATGCATAAACAATAGTGCAATACACAGATGACCATATTTAAACAACAATGATTGATTCATTCATTACCTTCTACATACCAATAAAGTGACAAACAACCGTATAGCCTGCCTGATTGCAAACAATCGATGCAGGTACCAAAACTCTACGCTACCACACATACACTGAATTATGTACAAATAAACCACAAAGGCATTTGCAAAATGTTTTCAGAATCATAAATCAAACAATTAGAGTTATTTAGAAATCCTTTTCAGGAACACCGTTCCTTTATGAATTCTATATGTTTGTCTGTGCGTTTGTCTGTCGATTTTTTTCGAATATTCGAATTTGGACTTCAAATTCGGATTCAGCATAAAAAAGTAGAATAGGAATGTTCAGGAAACCGTTCCTATCTCTTAAGGAACACGGTCAAAATGGCCGGCAAATAAAAAAAAAAAAATATTTTGAATTGTTATATAATTGACGAGCCAGGTGTTCCTCTGGCAATGTAAGCTTGCGCATTCTCAACTGGTTGAAATTGAAATATTAAAAAAGAATTTTTAATAACTTCTGTTTTGGGATTTTTAATAATTGTATGATTTACAGAAATCATCAATTTGTGTTTGATTTAAGTAATATTATATTATTTATATTTAAGCAATGAATGTGAAAGAAGCGAGTGAGGTATGTAAGGATCGAGTCGCGTGGCGCTCGGTTCTCTCTGCCTACCCCGTAAGGGATTTGGCGTGAAGTTATAGATAGATAGATAGATCAATTTGTGTTGGTCTGTGTGTTTTTAAGAGAGGTCAGGTGTATTAAAACCATCCGTCTGCGGATGTAATTCACCTCACAGAAAACTGCAGCCAAATAACAACGCCCTGGAGAATTGTTGTTCCTGCGAGTGAGTGAGGTTACCAGTAAGCTCATAAGGAGTTATTATGTTAGTAGCAGAGGTGGCTACTGTATGAGCACTTTACATCAGGTGAGCCATACGCTTGCATGGTTCTTGATGTTGTATAAAAAATTAACTGTAACATATACAATGACCCCCTATTGGAAAGATATGTGGGTGTGACTTTCATGTAAGTATGAGAGGCATGTGTACAGTAAAAACCTGGAATGAAGGAGATCCACAAAGAAGCAAAGGTACATAACTCATGAAATCACCAAAATTGTTTTTTATATACAACTAGATTGGCAAACAAGCATGCGGCCCATATCAGATGATAAGCAGTCACCGCAGCCTATTGACACTCGCAACACCACAGAGATGTTACTCGCGCGCTGCCAATCTTGTGACCCAAGGATGTTTTGTCACAGTACCCAGTAATTTCTCTGCCTTATGTACCCAGTAATACCTTCAAACCGGAACACAGCTATATAAATATAGCGGCTTGGCGGCAGAAATAGGTACCCATGCAGACAACTTATGTACAAAGTCTCCCTCTGGTAAAAGTGACATTGGAAAAGTCAAATCAATAAATCAATTGGTACTTAGATACTTCTTTTTAAAGAAGCATATGATTTTAGTCAGGATCCATAACCTTAGTAGCATTTATGACAATATACGAATGTTAAAAGCAAGTGAGGTGCATAAGGATAGTCAGGCGGCACTCAGTTCTATCTGTAACCCCATAAAGGACTTAGTGTGAAGATATATATATATTATAGAGTGGCATTGTATAATTAATGAATATCTAATCAATAAAGATATTAGGAAATAAAGTATACAACTTGATATTATTGTTATTGTAGCAAAAACATTTATTTATTGTAACATCTAATTGCCAATATGGATAAAATAAGTGTAACATTGGCAAAACCACATCTTTCAAAGCCATAGGTCCATTTCAAAATTTCTATGTAGAACAAGAGTGAGTGGAGATATCAGTAGGGGTTGTGCGTTCGCACACACATGTAACCCCAAATCTCATTGGTAATGTGCTGAAAAAGGGATAAATCAAAAATGAAGAGGTTAATGAGTTTGGAAGTGAGAGGTATGTTTAGATCGGTACCTAGAGTTCCATAGTCTCTGCTTACCTCAATGGGAGACAGATATGATGATATGCATGTATGGTAGAATAAAAATAATGAAGACTGGAAACGTGAGTAACGTACATTGATATAACTGCCAATGACTAAAAAAGAATCTATCGTTTTTAAGTTTTTTTTTATACTACGTCGGGAGGCATACAAGCATATGGCCCAGCTAATGTAAAGCAGGTACCGTAGCCTATTAACGCTTGAGATATATTAAGTATCACTCGCGAGATGCCTCCTCTGCTGCTTACACAGCAACTCTTTGGGGGCTTACTGGTGATCTCACTCACATGCAGGAACACAACAACCCTCTAGGGAGTTGTTATTTGGCTGCGGTTTTCTGTGAGGTGGAGGTACTTCCCGAGAGCTGAGTCATGTGGTTCTCTGTTCTCTTTGCCTACCCCGCAAGTGACTTGGCATGAAGACGTAGATGAATAACATTGGGTAGCTTTGCTTATTGTTCATTATCACATACTTATTTCGTTTTTTTTTTGTGAATAAATAATAACTAAAAATGTACTGTATATAAATACAGAACATTTGCAGTAATTACTTATAATATATAGACAAATGTCTTTACAACAAATTGAAATCTCAGGGGATAAAACAGTCTGTAAAGCTCAGATATCTCGGACAAATGTGTTAAAAAATAATCCATCAGAAAAATAGGGTTTTAATTTACAACCTTCAACTAGTGGTTTCGTTTGATAAGTAAAAGTTGTATATATTTGACCACATCTCTAATCTCCCAAAGGGAATTGTATGATCTGATGATATGGAAACACTTTGGATTTACCCAATTTTTGATATTAATTTGTTGTCCATTCGTAATTCTATTACACATTGCATTAAGATGTATTACTTGTACCATACATCAAATAAAAGGGATTTAATAACGGAACAAGAGTCATGCAGTTACTGTAAGATTAGCTGGCGCCTACAGAAAAAATAATTGCATTACTCATCGGAGAACTCAAACAGAAGAGAGAATAAAAAAAAAGATTGTGATTTCAGTAGAAATATAATCATAAATTTAAATTCGTTAGCTATAAATCAATATATATTACTAAGAAATAAAAATGTAGGTAGGACACGACCACGTAAACTTTTAAATTTTGTACATTTTCTAATTCAGAATAAACAGCTTAATCGAAATGAACTTACCAGACAAATAAAGAAAAACACTAATAACACCACAATAGAAGTCAGAAGAAAATTAATACAAAGAATATAATAATAACACTTCAATAATATCGATGGTTGAAAGGCTAATGGAGCTAAGCGACTTTTTGTAAAAGTTGCAGGAGAGCGGTTCAAAGATTTTTAATTTCGAAAAAAAATCATTGTAAAACAACTACTGAGTAGATTTTGATCTAATTAATACAGGATATCCGTAAGTACATGCGGAAGTTCTCAAAGTCATTTCTGTTAATAAATTAGTATTATTTCACGAAATTTATGTCGGTTGAACCAACATGCATCGAATGTAGAGTAAGATAAAATAGTTCAAATGCATGCGCCACATAAAACAGCTAAAAGTAAATTGGTCCAGTCACCAATACCAATATGTACCAAAACAAGGAAAAATGGATTATGCACCACGTCTTCTGTATATAGAATATGTCACATGAATTTAAACAACATAGGAGAATGAAATCAGAGTAGAGTAACCTAATGTACACGACCATCAGTTTAACCAACAGAATGAAGCAAAATGAACTTTTACTATTGTCAAAGTGGAAGTAGGTACTTAAACCATCATTCTTTTTCCATGTCAATAAAATATTTCTAAATAAATGTTGGGTAGGATTATTTTAAAATTAAAACTTTAAAACTATTTGGTGTTTTAAACGTTTATCTTGGAATAACTGACAACAATAACAGTTTCTACACATAAGCAAAGTAATAATAATAGTAAGTTTTAATTTTGTATTATTTAAATTTATGAAAAACAAAAATAACTATTTATAATTGTTTTTATTCAGGTACCAAAAGTGGTTTTAACTTATGGTTCAAAAAGTTATCAAATATAAAAAAAACAAACTTTACTTTCTGTCATCATAAGTAACAACAAAACAACAACAGTTAGTAACAAAATAATTTATAGTAGGAGGAATTAGGAATATTAATTAATAAGGAATAAGGTCTCATACTTCTTATTCCTTATTAATAGAATCAGATGCTATGGTTGTGGTTTCTATCTCATCTTCAATATCTGTTTCAACCAAAACATCTTTTTCCGTTGCGATGAGAAAATCCAGAGTATTCTAAATGAAATAGTTTTGGTATAACTCCTGTATCGCATAACTTTTTCAAGTCTTTGTACTTCGTAGTAGTTATGGGCAAATCTGTTTTATATTTTTGTTGAATCTCTTTTGCTTTCTCAGCATCATCAATCATGCTGTATGTGATTGTCAGGACATTTGGAGACGATTTTTTTAATGTCGCCACATGTCGTCGTATTTTGCTAATCTTACCCGTTAAGTTACCTTTGAAATATTTTTCAGATAACTCTTTGAAATTCTTGAAGTCGTTATGGGTAAGCGTTTGTACGAAATATGGGCCAGGTTCTTTACGAGCCAACTGAAAAACTGTTGGCCACTGTGAGGGTGCCCATATTGTACTCGTAGTATTTCTAATAGTGTTTTCAATTGTGGCATGGGTACTATCCACTGTCATCTCAGTGTGACCCGGAAGAAGATAGTTCATCTGTATGGTCTCAATATGATTTGTTTCTAACAGTGCATTGTGTATGGCGGCCAATACGATCTTGTTTTTGTTCTGTCCTGGGCACGAGTCTGAATACAGAATTAAACTTGTGATAGAGCCACGTGAAACAACGGCTGCAATATACTTTTGTAGTATTGTAGCTATTTCATTATCCCCTCTTTTCCCTTCGGTGTCCCCCCACGTATAACAAAAACCATTTCTTGTACCAGTTTCGTAAAAACACAGGTTGTAGACGGTGTATTTCCTTGAATAAAAGAGTAGCATGCTTTCCCCATGCGGCGTATTGAGCACCTTTTGTAAGTCAAAAGAAGTACAAAGCATGGATTTATTCTTCGTACACAGTTGACGATGAAAAGCTAGTCTCTTTTTGGAGGCTTTTTTTTCTTTCAAATGATTCATCTTTTCGAGATTTTCATTTTGTCCTTCAAAACGTAAGCATTTGACACACTTATCCTTTTTCGGGACGTGAAAACCAATGTTGAAGTCTTTGTTCAAAAGGTCACGAAATACTTTTTCACCAATAATATCGATGCCCTGAGAAGTCTGTGCTTCTTTATAAATTCTGTATTTTATATTTATTTTTTATTTTATTTCTGTATTTTTATATATATTCTTTATAGATTCTTTATGTCCTTGAACTTGGTGGGAAGATATAACCTAGTACTGTCTTTACGACAGTAATGGGATGGCAACGCCAGTAAACTTTTGTTCAAGTTTATAGCTGAATCTTTTACTATTTGGGGGGTTTTATTTTTAGGAACAATTTTACCTCTGCTCTCTTCTTTTGACAACCCAGAAGAGGCACTGGCCAATGTGTACGTGATATATTTGTAACTAACATCTAAAGTTTTCATCATAAACTTCATACATACTTTTCGCCGACGTTCACCATCGTTTATAAAGTAGTAATAGGTGTTCTTTCTATAGCTAGATTCCTTTGATCTTTTTCGTTTTACTGTACCTCTGGAAGTCATAGATCCTTTTTTCTTTGTGAGAATAGTCCCCAAAAATAGTCGAAGATGTTTTTCTTTTTTTCTCGCTTATGTCTTTACAGTTGTTACGACACGTTGTGTCCAGACATGGATTAGGCCTCAGAGATCTAGATTTTGCAATAGATCCATCCTTTTTAACATATTCCTTACCATTATCTCTCGAATTTTTCGCTATTTTTTGTTTATTTATTGTTTTCTTTCTTACTCCAACCTCACCTACTTTTCCATTATCTAAGCTAAGCTTTTTCTTCTTTTGCAGTTTATTAGTTTCACTAGACGTAGATTCATCTCCTGTATCCTTCCAAGATGTAGAATCCCATAGAAAGTCTTTTTTGTCAGAAAGAAAATCTACATAACTTTTCTTCATTTTACTTCTCCTAGCTTGTTTGTTTTCGGATGTTTTACAATAATTTGATTATCGTCTGGTATATTTATTATCCATTTGTTTATCAATGCCATCTTCCTCGAGCGATTTTCTCATAAAGTCCATTTCTTTTTCAGCGATTAGTTTTGTAAATGTTGGTTGAAGTTCTCCACTTCCAGATTCGTCAATCTAAAAAACGGTATAAAATTCACAATAATAAACTAAAATTTTGAAATACCTAATTATAATTAACAATGATGAAAAAAAAAATAATACACCTGCTCAATTCTATATCAATTCGTATATTTTCTATACATTTTATTTCTTTGGTTTGGTCCTTTTTTGTAATGTCATCTTAAATAGGTTCGGTAATATTCTCATTATTTGTTTGTATTTATACTCACCACAAAAAGAGTCAGCGGTCTTCGGGTCGAGAATAACTTAATCTGCTCACTGCTGGCGCGTGACGACAGCGGGGGGAAATATCTCAGTAACGGTCACAACAATACTCAGCGCGCAACTAATAAGCTTTATTCCAAACGACTTAAGTTTAAGCTACCTTATTAGATTTTTGATGGCTCAAGTAATCATGCTCTGTAATTTCGGTTTGGTAAAATAATGCAATTACCAAAATAATATACACTGACATCAGGACGAAACGTTTCAACCGTCGTAAAATATAAAACAAGATCCAAGTTAAAATAGTCCAAGTGACGTAATTTATTATTCTGATGGAAAGCAAAATAGGTCAAACGACATATTTTAATATTCGGATAGAAAGCAAAGTGGCTCAAGCGACATAGCTCATTATTCCTATCGAATGCAAATTGGGCTAAGCGACACAATCAGGTATATAGAGTAAAAGTTATATGTCTTAACGCGCTTTAGTTGTTGTAAAGATTGTGACAAAAATGACCCAACAGACATGCGATAAAAAATTGAAAAAAGCCTAAACAGCTTAAGTCATTGGGTCCTCAAATTGGTCCAATTTTATATCGCTTGGATCAATGACCTCTAAAATGAGACCTGATTTGCTTTGGGTGTCAAGCGCCAAAAAAGTGCTCATAAAAATTTGAAATCTAGTTCAAATGATAGAGAAAAATTCGCTGATTCCAAATATGTATATAACTCAATATCGCAAAAAATGTCGCTTGGATCAATTAGCCTTTCAACCGTCGATATATATGATTTTCACACAAAATTTTATGACATCACATTAGCAAAGACTAAAATTAATGTCAAACTTTTTACTTTTTTTTTCGTTCCAGACGACACAACGATACGACAAACAAAGCGCGTGTCTGCAGCCAGTATAGACCGTTCCGTTTCACGGTAGAATTAACAATGTTATAGCTATTAACTTATAGAGTTTTTTTGCTATTTCTTTGGAAATATCGTATTAATAGAGATTGTTCACGTATTCGTCCGTATACCGCGATAGATTCGACGACAATGACCGGACTTCACTTCAATAGAAGTGTGTGGGCTAAACGAGGCCGCCACATCTATTCGTGTATGCGTATTCTTTTTTTTGAGTCTTGCATTTTGCAACTGCATTGTTTGTGGCCTACATTATGGAATATTGTTTGAGATAACAATTTACACAAGATTACAAAATTATGTTACTAAACATGTAGGGGTTGACTAAAAAATATTCGAAGAAAATAATGTACTTATTTGAGTATGCAAGTTGGTCCACGCATGGTTGCTTTTCCAGCTGGGCTGTATGCGAGGTAAACTACACCCACAAATACAACAGTAACAATTTATAGCTAGTACGCATTATTACTAGTAAAGAATGTGCTAGTAATCCTATTTCATTGCATATATTTAAAAATATAATAATAGAGTAAGAAGTGTCTTATGGCAAGCCGCGGAAATGTTATAAGTAAACGGTATATATTGTATTTTAATCAACTTCGCTTGATAGCATTTTAGTGCGCAGGCACAACATTTTTATACATATAAAAAAATCTAGAATGAACTGACTCAGTTACCAACCTTACATGTGTCTAATTACTGAAGCCAAATGTAAAATCAATCTATTCTAAAATAAATGAACTCAATCAACGCAAGGAATAGGTGAAAAGATACAGATGTACAGATGCTACTCAGCTGAACGTATGCTAATTAGGATGGATGGAGATTTAAAATGGTATTTTATCGAATCGACAACAGGCGTGAACAGACTGGGCTGGCAGTACCGACAGAAATAATTTAAAATACAAACTAAATACTTTTTTTTAACTATTCTGGGCTGTTCGGAACACCACAACCCTCGATGGCAGGGGTTCCCGAACTTTTTCAATTCGCGGCGCCCTTACAGGTTTAATATTTTGTCTCGGCGCCCCGTAGTCGTGAATATCGGAAATAAGGTACAAGGATACCAGGCAGATACGCACAAAAATTTAAATATCCACAATATGATGTTTTACATTTTCATTGACGCGCAAGAAAGATTTATAATTTTAGAAAGGATATAAAATACATGACGTTTTAGCTTCGTGATCTTCACACTTTGTTCAAAGCGGGGGATAAGGTTTGACACCGCTACTCTCATTTCTTACTCCACATTTATCTTTGCCAGATATTTGATTTTCATTTAAGCTACCACTGAAAATACGACCTCACATAAATAAGATGTTGCAAACGGAATGAGAATTCTTAATGCTTTTGAACTTAAAGTTGGCTATTCATTCTGGATCGACACCAAAACTTCACAAAATCGGAATACGTGAATGCGGCGCCCCTATATACCTACTCACGAGCGGTGGTGTTAAAGTAACGTAACAGCGCGTTTCGCCACTGCGCCATCGAGCTCGTCCTGTTCTTAAAACACCACATAAGTAAAAAGCGGCAATCTTTCTTAAACGTTTATAATAATAATTCCGATGTCAGCAAGGACTAGTGACTAAGAAAGGATGTCAAAATATGTATATTCTAGCAAAACTGTGACCTTTATTGAAAATGATTCACTAGTATTTTCATTCCGTATAACCAATGACTCTAAATTTACATATGACCGATTGCGTTTGTTTTAAAATGGAAGCCACAATCCTTGATTTCGCAACCTCACTTAAAATTTCAAGAGAAAAGACGTCTTGAGAAAGACAATATTTGCACAAATGGTGTCTACCGCATGGTCCTAAGGTTATTTAGTCATATATACATGTGTAAATAGTAAAACAGAGATAAATAAGCTACGTATAATTTAAGTCACTATTTACTCGTAATAATTATTTGTAACTAGCTCGCTTACAAGCTCGGTGGCGGCGCAGCGGTGAAACATGCTGTCACGTTACTTTGGCACTAATGCTCGTGGGTTCAATTTCCACACAGGACAAACATTTGTGTGCATGAACATGTTTGTTTGTCTTGTTTTGTGTATTTTTAAAAGAGGCAAGGTGCAAAAAGCAGCTTGCCTGGGGAAGTAGGTACCTCCACCTCACAGAATACCGCAGCCAAATAACAACTCCTTAGAGTGTTTTTATGTTACTGCGTGTGATTGAAGTCTCCTGTAAAGTAAGCTCCTCAAGAGTTGCTGTGTTAGCAGCAGACGAGGCATCGCGAATGAGCAAGCACGCAAGCGCGCTTTATATCAGGTGTGCCGTATGCTTGTATGCCTAACGACGTTGTATATGTATAAAAAAACCTAAAATTGATGAAATTTACCACGTTACTAAATTCGATAGGAAATTTAGAGCACTCAATTATTGTTTAACACGACATAGCGTACTCGTTGTAACATAAATTCCTTGCCACTAACAACTCTCGAGTTTTCGACATGAATTCCATTCCATACGACACAGAGTTATTATTAATTAATTAAAGAAAAAATCGGCGTGAGTAAAATTGTGCTCCGAGGCTTCCTTACGTTCTTTTATTTATATATTTTTATCACTCAAAAGTAAAAAGTAATAATAAAGAAAATGAAATTATTGTAAGATTTTACTCGAGATCCATTAAAATACTACGGGTTTCCTGTAAAGGCGGGATTAAAAACTAGGCAATGTATATCAAAATAAAAAGCAAATAAAGCTAGGCTTATACACAGACGAACTAACGTTTTGACACCCGTCTACAACAACAATTTGAAACAATTTTTTTTTTGAGAAATTAGTATGTAGGAGACAGTGGCGTGCACTCCATATAGGCAAAAAGACATTGCCTACACTATCAATTTGATAAATACCATCCGATGTTTCATTCTTAAACATAGTTTTTAACTAATATTTCGTATCAAAAACAAAAAAATTAAAACAGCTCCATCTATCGGTATCGGTAATTATTAAAATCATCGCTAGTCATATTCAAATCACAGCTAGGCGCTTCACTACACTAGCGCCGCATTGGCAGCTTTTAACGGCAGAGACTAATTATTTCTGTCTAAATTTACGTATGTGTGCCGTGTTGTGAATACAAATACTGTAGTGTGCATTCCTATAATTACATTGCCCACAATAACACAAATAACGCACACAATCGCATAGTATTGACAATGCCTTTTCAGCTGAACTATAACGTAAATTACCGAAGTGTCGCGAGCATTGCTACGTAACTATTTTAAAAAGTAGTTTGCTGCATATATTTATAGTGAAAGATATTGCCATTTCTTTTTTTCGTATAAAATTGATGTTAAATATTATTTTGATTTTAAAACGGCCGCCATTGTTTTTGATTTGAATCGATTGACTGGTAGCAAACGAAATAAGATTTTAAAGTTTTAAAGTTGATAAATATGTATGATATTCACTGCGAAAGTTGTTCATGTGGTGTGTGTAGGGAAAATAAAAAATTTTCTACTATCTTTCGGTGAAAAAAAAACAGGTGATCACATACATCATTATTTCCACAAGACTGGGTAACCAAAATCAACATTCTGTATTTTTTGGTAAGTTAATAGCTTTAAAAAATTCTGCCTACCCTATCAAAAATATCTGTGCACGCCACTGGTAGGGAAGGTAGGAATATCACGTAACTGCGCCAAATTTCCAGTTTGTATGTCTAAATGTTTCTGAGATAAATACATGTAACGGATTGACAGACAGACACACAAGTATGATTAGTTGAAAAATAAAATTTATTATACACCAATAGAAAAGTCAAGCGTGAGGTCACTAAATATACAAAATCGTGCAAAATGCGAAACAACCTTATCCTTATGCTACGCCTTGGTACCCCCTGGCAGTCTCAGTCCTTTACTCTCATTTATTACATTGCAACAACCTGTAAAATCCATTCCTTGGTTGGCCACAGCTTTGGGTGTACGTAGCTAGCTATCATTGTAAGAATCATAGTCGAGATGCACAGGGTGCAGCCTGGTAATTAATAAACGAGGCCTTAGCAAAAAAGAGGTGGAACGCATCGAAACAGCCCGACCGGAGAAGTACCACCAAGTGATAGAAGATCGAAGACAAATAACATTGCTTTCTCAGTGTATTTTTACTTCAATGTAACCGTTTTTTTAAGCAGATGCAGTCTATTCAACTACGTTCCCAATATTACTAAGATATACTCGTAATTACGAAAAGCTATTGTGAGAACGAATTAAAAAAAACAATTGCGGTGTCATTGTAATCATTCTCTAATCTGATCAGATCATTTGAGTGAGCAAGTAACTCATAGATACACTAACTCATCTATACTCAAATGGAAAACTGATTTCAATAACCTCGACAAAGATGTTTAGACATAAGAAACACAAATAATGATATCAATTCTATTATAATGAAAATAAGATAGGAAGATTACAACACTACCAATAACATAAACGATACAATGAAATGATAACATACAATAACATGCTATGCAGATAGTGCACACAGAAGCCTTAAATCATGGATTTACCTGAAAAATCCGTACTTGCATCCACGTCCAAAGAACAACTACCGATGGAATCCACAGATTTGTCCATGACTTTAACAATCAAGTCTTTTGATCGATCCTTCAACAAGTCTGCTTCTTTTACTTCAATTTCATATGCACCAATGCTGTCTAGATCGTGATCGAGGTTAACTTCATTGGATTTAGGTGAAACAGTCGAACTAGGTAATTTTATGTCAGTCTCATCTGTGTTAATAGTTAGTATTGAGTCCGGTTTAAGTGTTAAATCATTTGGAATGTTTTTATCTAATATCAAAGTGCTTTGGCTTGTAAAATTGCTTCTTATAGGCTCTATGTATTCTACGTCATCGTCGTCATTGAATAAATTGGCACGTCCGCTTGGTCCTTGTACGTCAGTAGCGTCTTTAGGGACTGCGTCTATAACAGTCCGTGTTTTAATTAAACTCTTATAGTAATGGCTTTCTAATTTTTCCAATTGTCTTTTAGTGTCTGATTGTTTCTTTCTCACTGAGTCTATTATCACGGGTAGGTTTAAGAGATCTGGTGTTTTTTCTTCATTACGTTGATCTCTTTTGAATAAAGGAGAATCATCACTTTCTAGTTCAAAACGTTTGTATTTTGATGAGCAATAGTCATCTATAGAAGATGTATCAGATTTTTTGGAGTCGAAAAACGTATCGAGCGAAAAAAATGATTTACGTTTCTTCTTTGGTTGGCTGGCCTTATCAAAATTTGACGTTACAAAAGGATCGTTTGTTTTGAACTGTTGTACGCAAATATTACCCGTGTTAACAAGAGATTTTGGTCGAGATTCTTGTGGTAGGCTTAGTGGTACTCGGTTTGTTTCGATCTTTCTGGAATCTAAACTCAGAGTTTTTCTGAATCTTTCGTTGAGGTTAGCTAATAAAAAATGTCTACGTTCTGTAGACTTTGGAGTCACATTATATGAGCTCTGTTTGCTGCTAGAAGGCTGTGTGTCTGAAATGTGCTCTGTGTATTTGAATTCTATATCATTTTCAGAGTAATCTTTATGTTCCGTCCTTCGGTAAGGTTCCGAAGGACATACAGATGACTGACGGTCTGGTCGGTGGAAAGAGAACGATCCTCGATTCGAAGAGTTCTTATTTCTGTCACATATGCAGTTACCGGCACAATTTAATCTAAGACATCTCTTCTCTTCAGGCTCGACTGAAATTTCGTGGTCTTTTGTAATGTACCTATCCGGTTTATGTTTGTGGGCTAAAAGATCTTGCCTTATTTTTTCGAGCCTCTCGTCGCCGTGGAGTCCTCTGGTATATTTTGATTTCGGCGGTCGGAAAAACTTAATTGAACCAGTTGTTGCAGGTTCTATAGATCGTCGTCTTACGAAGGATGGTGAGTCTGCTATCTTGTTTACTCCTAGTAAAAGGACAGGAGATTTTTTGTCCTCTTCGTCTGGTAGATCACTGCAAAGAAAAAGATGATGTCAGTTTATGAACAAGACAATAAATGAAATTTAGAAAGCAATAATATTGGTATTTAATTTTTATTTGTCTTAGTAATCTTTAGTTCCTAGATAGTTATAGCAAAATTGTTGGGAAAATAATGAAATTAAAGCTTAATCAAAAACAATATTGTACAAAGAAAATTCAAGAGAGTGTCGTAAGTTGTGAAAAATTTGCACAGAATTAAAACACATATAATATATAAATAAATAACAAGTAAAAAGCGGAAATAAAACACATACTCACATTTAACCATACAACAAAATGAAAGAAACAGAAAACAATATTACTAATTTAGTTAAACACAAACAAAAAGTTAGCGAAGAATTGAAAACGTGCCAAAATAAAAACGAATATTGATATTAATTGTTTAACTGTTATACATTTAGATTTGCATCGATTAGATAATGAGGCACTCGATCGCAGTGTTATATATAACTCACAGTAGACAAAACAGAACTTTATATGTGGTTTTTAAGAGTATGGGAAGCCATCAATATTTTCTTAAATTTTCCTATTCGAGGTGTACCTTTGGCTTCGTTAAGAAGTCATGACTTACATTCCAGCTGGTGTAAATAGTAGATGCGCATTGTGCGTTTTTAACTATCAATCTTTCTCCACGCAAAGCTGAAGCTTTCATTTCTCATCAACCCTCTAGGTAATTGTTATAGGATTGCGGTCTTCTGTAAAGGGAAGGTAGGTAGTTTCCCAGTCGTAATATTTCTTATTAAATATAGAGGCTATTAACCGACGGTCCCATGTTTAAATCCTGGTGTGGGCCGTGGCTGTTCCGAAAACATGAAATTCAAACCATTAAATACATACCACTAAGTTCGTATTTTTCGGATTTAAATACATAAGTACGTATCGCTTGCTCGGCGATAAAAGAAAGATTGTGAGGAAACCGGCACGTCCAAGTAATGATATTTCTAAAGATTATCTAATCTAAGAAAGGTCTGGTTTTCCCGTGGGTTGTGCAGGTCTCATGGTAGTCGCTTCATGTCAAAATCAATATTTTCGCCAAATTCTTATTCTTAGGTTGTGGTTGTGGGCCTCACCAAACCTAATGGATTAGGAAACGGGATAACGCTATGTAGAAGAGTGTGGCTTAAGGATAACAGGTAAGGACAGTTGGGTAGTAGAGTTTTTTTTTTAACTATAGATATCTGTAATGTAAACAAAATTGACTAATTGCCTTAATAAAGTTTATTTCTTTGAATTAAACAATTTTTAACGGAAATATCGCGTGTTTTATTTATTTTGTTTAACTTGACGTTTTGAATGCTTTGCAGCATCCGTGGTCGCAGGAAGACTAAGGTGACATTTGTCTTACATTGGTTATTAAATTACTACATCTACCGACATGGATGGTTTAATTATTTATATATGTTCCGATTCACACAAAAATCGCTCCTGTCCGAACGTTTTTGAGTAATCTCTGGGTTTGTGACTTGATTATTTTTAAAACTGGATCCCAAGCAGGTGGTACTTGCCAACCATCTTCTCTATTGAAATTGCGGTGTTTTCTTATTTCAATAGCCTGGTTTATTGAAATAAGAAAACACCCCAATTTTTTATTTTAATAAAGTTTATTTCCATAATGAATTTGTTTTTACTTTACGTATTGCGCAGTAGGTGAAAGGCAAATGGGTTATAAAAATTGCGTGCAACTGACAATAAAAGGGCAAACGTGACACAAATGATGAAGGAAGGGCAGAAGGGCGTACCTGGCACAGATAGTGGATGTGGGTACAAATTTTAATTTACCTTTAAAAAATCTGATAAAACGCTTGTCGATACAAGGTCATTTATTATATAACTAACCACAGCCCGACTTCTTTCTTTCTTTTATCTCGGCCTCTAAGAGTCGTATTGTCATGTTGAATAAGCCTATAACCTTCCTCGGGTCGGATCGAAAAAAGAATCGGGCTATCAAATGATAAATAATTATTCAGATCAGATTAGTAGTTCCAGCACGTTCAAATAAACAAATAAGCTCTTCCACTTTATATATTAGTATAGATTCTAGCTACTAATGGGGTTTTTTTATCACACAACAAGCGTGCATCGTGTCTCTCCTGATGTAGCAACTCTGACCTATAGACCCTTGCCACACTAGTAGTCACTAAAAACTGTTTAAGTTAGGGATCACAAACTATCTTCGAATATATATTATGAGCAGAGTGTAAAGTGGTTAGCAATGGCTACTGTAACACGTTTACGTTTTTACTGGTTCGTGGGTTCGATTCCCATACAAAAAAAAATGTGCTTAATATGCCTGTTTATATTGGCCTGGTTGTTTATAAGTGAGGTAACAACTCCCTGGCAGGTTGTTCTGTGAGTGAATGAGTTTACTAATAAGTTCCTAAAAGTTAGTTATGTTTGGGTAGTGAAGGTTACACGCCGTGGTTACACGCAAGTAATACTTCCGTTAAGGCGTTCGTAGGCTACGGTAAACATTTTACATAGTGCTTTATTCTTGTAAGTCTCCCGACGCTGCATTAAAAAAATACTAAGGTGACAATAAGATTACCTATCGCCTGATGAGAAACTGTTACTTTATGAAGGGTACAGTTGTTATGAGTTCAGTTAAGGGTTAAAGCGTGCGAAGATCACAAAGTATCTATCTATATATATATATATATATATATATATATATATATATATATATATATATATATATATATATATATATATATTCTTTCTATTACAAAACCAGGCTATTCGTTAAAAGTATCACCGACCACGCGGCAACGCAGTCTACTTAATGTGAATAATAATCGCAATTTAACTGCAGTGACCTAAGCGCACACCAATTATAAATGAAATATCCGTGGGAGCAGCAAATTTTATCTAACTTCCAATCTGTGCTTTAGATCTGTGTTGTAATGAGTTTTTTTTCGTATTGTGTTATTATTACGCATAGCATATTATAAAAAAAGCTAATTAAAGAAGAAAATGATCATCAAATTCATCAGTGGAATGTTAAAATCTTGATTAAGATAAATAGTATGATTTATGGAATTGTTTCCAGACATTTGTGTAAGTTGGATATTCGTCAACTCTAACATTTTATTATATTATTTTTAATATAAATTCGTGTTTAGTTCAATTTAAATTCAAAAATACACAATTGCCTCATCAAAACAAACGAGAATGGAGTGTTACTTTGCAGTTTTTGTTGTATTGTTGTTGTAAACTTTATTGTAGAATTATGAGCATTATAATAAAGAGCTGTGATGATACCCTAATGGACAAAGAAGCGGCCTATTGACTAATTAGTCCCTGGTTTGAATCCTGGCATGTACCACTAAATTCGTGTTTTCGGTTTTATGTTCACATTTGTCACCTCCTCGGCGGTGAAAGAAAACATTGTGAAGCCGGCACGTCCAACAATTATATTTCGAAAGACGAGTGACCTTACCTAAGAAAGGTCAGACGTTCCCTTCGGGATGTGGAGGTCTGACGGTAGTCGCTCCGTGTAAAAATCTTCGCCAAAACCTTAGGTAGTGGACCCCGCCAATCCTAGTTTTGGGATAATTAGTATTGTACAATGGCGGCGTTATCTCATTAGGGTTATCCAGTCAACCATAGAGAACCTGAAATAATACTTATATATATGTATTTTCCTGTTTTTTACATATAATTTGAGAAGTCATTTGTTTATTTACATTAATTCAATTTCCCAGTTTAGTCATGAAACCTGAATTATTTTAAAATACATCTCGCATACCTACTCTGCTGAATATAATAGACATCTCACGCGGAGAATGTAATATCAAAGCACTAGTATAATTACATCGGTCGGTTTTCCAAAACGAATCATTTATGAATCAGGCAAGATAGCCGTTTTAGCCCCAAACGTACAGTTATGTAAGTTTATGTTCAGGCCACCTCAATTTTTATTGCACGATTGTTTATCTTTAATCTACTTGTGCGTGTGATAGAGCAATTTGTCTAACAACTGGTTGATTAGTGATGGGACATAACAATATGACAACAATATCGGTAATTGAACTACGGCTTTATCGTTAATATGGCCAAAAATCAGTTCCTTAATATAAATATAAAAATAACTTTGCTTGAGTCCTGGCTCTAAATAGGGCTGGCCTTACTTGGCCTTCGGCGGCTTGAAAACACTGTTCTCCTTCAAACTGCAGTTGAGCAGCGTGGTGCAGTATGCTTTCCCAAACTATTTCGGGCAAGAGACCCCTTTGCCTAAATGGACTGATACCTCAGACCACCATAATCAAATTACTTTAAAAATCCTATCTCCAGTTTTTTTTAAAGTACAACAAAGATACTAATTAGTAGTTCTTATAACAAGTTGGTACACGTAACACAACTTATACGGTATCTTTAAAGTTTCAAATAAGAACTTGTGTTAATTGGCAGAGCTGCGATAGCCAGCGGAGCCACATTACCCTCAAAATTGTCGTTTGGGGTAGACTGATGTCATCCAGCTAGCGTTTAGACGGTAATAGTGAGAAACTCCAAAATCGACACACTAATAGCTAACATATTGTAGTTTTGTATCCTTTAATTTGAAATTTAAATGTTCGTTGGTGAGGAAGAACGGTCCAAAATCGTTCCAATTAGAAAAAAAAAACATATCGGAAAACGTATGGCCGGCCACTCTGCAGTGCAGAGTCTGCACTGCACTCCCATCAACAGAAAAAGTAACAGCACTCGTCGCTAGACGTCGTACAGGGTTCCATATATTTTTAAAAAATTAAAAATAAAATATTTAAATATTTTTTAAATTTATATATATTTATATATATATATATATATATTTTGCTGTTATTTACTAGTTAATAGGTGTCGATTTTTAGACCTTGTCAACCACCAAAAGCAGTTTATGTCGACCTCTGGGAAACCACCACTTTGGGACTCCCTGCTCTATACGGTTGAATTGAGAGCCATATCTCTGCAGTGGGTTAAGATTGGTGTATTGTATTCTAGGCAGCCGAAATGTAAACCAGAAGGCACAGCTCCATGTAAACAATGCGGTGCTAATCCCAACGCTAACTTATGGAAGTGATAACTGGGTATGGCAGAGGGAGCATGAAAGTAGAATAAATGCGGTCGAGATGAGAGCATTGCGAAAAATTTGTGGCATAACGATTGCTGACCGCGTTCATAATGATGACGTAAAAGAGAGTTGGTCTGAAAGAGAGTGTCGGTGTTAAGATAAGAAAAGCATGCTCCGTTGGTTTAGACATGTAGAAAGAAAGCAGTATGAAAGAATGATGAAACAGATATACAATGCGAAAGGGACCTGGCGTCAAGATATACATACATACATTTTATTGATAAGTAACCTTACATAACATAAAAATGTATGTTTAAGGTTATCTATCAATGTATAATAGGAAAACTGAACCTGATATCTTTATATTCATGCACTTCCAAGTTCATTTAAATTTGATATATAAAATGTGGTATAAAAATACTAAAAACATTAAGAACCATGTTTAATAATAAATACTGCAAAATATCATGTCGTATTACAAACCGACGTCATGTAAAAAAGAAATTGTGGTGATTGGTAGATACTGGAGATAAATCATTTCTTATTATCGTCCCATGTGTATTGATAATCAGGGGGCACGGCAGTGCCCCCGCCAAGTCGAGCGCGAAGCAAACACTGCCGTACCATCCTTTACTGGAACCATTTCGCCGCATTTTCAGGCCCCTATTTGAGAACCTCTGGATAAGACCAGAACGCAGAAATTTTCGTCATCCAGTAAGCTATAATCACATACTTAAAATCCAAAATTTCAAGTCTGTAGGTCATTTAGTTCCGAAGTTAAGCGAAAGCAAAGTTTCGCATTTATGACACTCACTCATGATCATCAAAATAGAACTAGTACTTCCCATAAACTCCGAGAGCTGAAATTTGGTACAGAGTTAGGGTTTAATGGCCACATAAAGGGAAAACTATAAAAACTAGGATAATCGAAGATCTGGAGTACCTGGTGACCCTGATTAGAAAACACAAGAGCCCAACCAAACTATTAGAGATCGACATACCGCCTTTACAAAAAATATTCAACTTGGTGGGCCGCTTCATTTGATGTCAAAAATCGAAGGTCTGAAGTATCTGATGAAGAACCCTCAGCTGGTCTCAGCTGTATTAGAGATATGGTAATGCCCCCTTCTACTATGAGAAAAAATCTGTGTCAAATAAGAAAATCTAATAAAATAAATCAATATGTCCACGTTTCTACAAAAAGAAGTGAAATCCCACCAAAAACATTCTGTAAAAAACTAGCCAAGTCTCGACGGAGCTGCTTGTTTATCTCTAAAAAGTAATGAAATCTAGACAAAGTCGTGCCAAGTCTAAGGTTCCTTACTGCGATTTCTTTATTATTATAGTTAATGTTGTGTGACTTGGCCGTTGAAGGGTACACAAGGGTACAAACCCAGGTGCTCCATGACACCATTGCACCAATCTGTCGCCAGAACCGCTACCCATTGACGATGGAAAATTGCCACTTGGAAAACGTTGATTCAATAACCAGTCAATTGTAGGCTTGATAAAGCTGCGGATTTCAATAATACTTACGTATAGGCGAGCCTGAAACAAACAATATAAAAAAATATTTCCAGTACAGACGGACTTCTAATCATTGATAGAAGTCCGTCTGTACGTCTATTTTATGTTGGATCGGTGGTCGATTTGACGCTCCAAAAAGAAGAGAGCAGAAGTCAGCATTGTCAATGCTGAATGCATGTGTTGCACAATCAACAACAGCCAAAAATGAGACACTAGCGTCCAATTACCAATACCAGTATGGGCTATTATCTCGCTTAATAAACATAGGTAGTTACAACAGATATAACATTACGTGTAAACAAAATTGACTTGTACCCACTAACGTATAAAGAATTTTCAACGGCCAAGTCACACAACATTAACTATAATAATAAAGAAATCGCAGTAAGGAACCTTAGACTTGGCACGACTTTGTCTAGATTTCATTACTTTTTAGAGATAAACAAGCAGCTCCGTCGAGACTTGGCTAGTTTTTTACAGAATGTTTTTGGTGGGATTTTGTATTACGCGTTACTATAAGTTATACTATAAGTATATTTCTCAAAATATACATTTATTTAACTGTGTGTCCAAGTGTACATCTATGTATATCTTCACAGTCGGTCCCTTGCAGTTTTAGGCAGAGAGAACCGATCCAGAATTATATTCATGTACCTTTGCTGGTTCCTTGGACTTCTGATATCACCTTCTGAAAAACACATGACCAAATTGGTCGTGGTAGGCAAGTCTTGGCCATCTTCGGTATCCACTTTCACACTGTATATCTATATCGTCATTCTTTCGTCCTGCATTATTTTTACATTCAATTAGAGTAATTTGCAGTATTTCATAATTAATAACTACTACTACTACTACAACTTCACGCCAAATCCCTTGCGGGGTAGGCAGAGAGAACTGAGCGCCACGTGACTCGATCCTTGCATATCTCGCTCGCTTCTTTAACATTCATTGCTGTTCTCATGCACGCTCGCCGGTTTCTAGGGCTCCTGACATCACCTTGTGATAGAACACGACTTTGGACATGGTAGGTAAGTCTTGGTCTGCCTCGGCTCCTACATCCTTCCACTTTTGCATTGTATACCTGCTTCGTTATTCTTTCATCCTGCATTCTTTCTACATGTCCGAACCAACAGAGCATGCCTCTTCTTATTCTAACACGGACGCTCTCTTTCAGACCAACTCTGCTTCTAAGACTAATAGATAACAAATTCAGTTGGAGACAGCATGTGGAGTATGTGTGCAACAAGCTGAGGTCAATCTTAAGTCGACTAGTGATTTTAAAATACAAGTTATATATAATACTCATAGGATGCTTTACTTAACACGAGTCGATAAAAAGATATGGTCTCAGTAGTTATGGGAGGTCGAATAAAACTAATTTAAACGATATATACAACCTACAAAATAGGAAACTCAAAAACATCGTACCTAAAAACATTAAAGAAAAATATCGTGACGAATATTCCAAACTATTTAGGTTTTGTGGTGTACTTCCCGTGCAAAGCATGATCAATTTATCAGTACTGAGAGAAGAATTTGCGAATACGGGCCATCTACAGAAAAAACATCGTAGCAATAAGGTAAGACCACTGCCAAACATGGATACTTTTGTCGTACCTTCACATAACAATAAATATGGTCTGAGAACATATCAATACATGTTACCAAAAATTTTTAAGAGCCTCCCAAAAGACATACAAGAATTGTACCTTACCAACCCTAAGACAATTAAAAGAATTAAAAAGTATTTAATTTGCAGTGAGAATTTTGATTACGCGCTATGACACGTAAATTAACTACAATGTAGCATTTTGCATGCATGCATCTTAAATTAAATAATTAAGTCGAACTATTGGCTGCGTATAAGCCATTATGTGGCTTTGTAGTCACAAACATTTTAAAGTCTGCGATACAATATTTGAAACTAAATTAAAAAATAAAAAACATTAATAAAACTATTAAAAAAAATATATCAATAATTCATTAATCACGCGATCATATCTCACGTAGTAGCGTCTTAGACGAAACTACGTTTACACGAAATGGTACGGCAGCCTTGATTTTTACAATATAAATAATGGAAATAGTGTTTGCATCTTTTTCACTTCCAAGTTATCGATATACGTTTCTTGTATAGGAACATCACTAGTCCTTTCATCACAATCATCGTCAGTGCACGAAAGCTCACGCTTCATTGGTTGTACTGTTATTTGTACCAGTATGAGGCTAGTATGTACATTAACTTCCGGGCAGACTTATAACTTGGAAAGAGTTATTAAAAAAAATACAAGTCATTGGAGAAAAGACGCGAGATTTCGCCATTTTTACTCTGTTGGGATGACTGTCATATCCAAGAACCAAATTATATTTATAATATAAAATAACAACTCTACTACAAGTACGAGTCATTCTTATAGTAAGTCAAATATATAAAATCGTCCATTATAAACCAGAAGCAAGTGAGACGTGTAAGCCATGTAGCGATCTGTTTGTTCTGCCTACTTCACAAGAGTGTTGGTCCAAGAATATATAGGTCGATTAAAAATTGTCACAAATCGATACTTCTAAATTTTAACAATTCTACAAAACGATACTCCTTTTAGACTACATAAGGAATGTAAAACGTTGTATGGCTTTGCAAGAAAAATGCAGTTACATTATCTGTTGTGAATGAGGCATTATTTGTGGTCAGCGAATAGCGGCCATTACGCATTTTTTTTTATTTTCCCGCTTTTTTTACTGTTAGTAATTTACATTACATGTCAGTCCGTTAAATTGTTGCGTGGATGATTTGAGAAAAAGAAACATGCTTTAAGTAGGAATTGTATTCTATCGTATTCTAGGAAACAGAACTCAATACACTAAACTCTGGATTTGAGTCACAAGGCCCGATATTTGTAAGGTTATATTTTAAATTACTTTACAAGAGCGGTTGAAAAATATTTTGGGCATGTCTCGCGTTGAATAGATGTGAAAGTATCGCCAAAATCTCTTCTCCCTAGCGTTATCCTGTTTCCTAATCCATTAGGGATTGGAATCAAAAAAAAAGTTAAAATCAGCATCTTCGATTTGGCGAAGATGCTGATTTTAATTTTTTTTTTATTTATACAACTCTGGCACAGGGCCACCTAATGTAAAGCAGTTACCATAGCCTTTTACCGCTTGTAATATATTAAGTATCACTAGCGCGATGCCTCCTCTGCTGCTTACACAGCAACTCCTTAGGAGCTTACTGGTGACCGCAGGAAAACAACAACCTTGGCTGCGGCTTTCCGTGAGGTGGAGATACTTCGCCAGACAGGCTGCTTTGATACGCCCTACCTTTCTTATGGAGCGACTACCGTCAGTCAATCACAAACCAGAGGGAAAACCAGAACACGAGAAAATTATACTACAAACATTATGTTCGAAGTAGTTAACATAAATTGATAAATTTTAAAAATACTTCATTATTATTCAAAAATAAAATGAGTATTGCCAGAATGTAAATTGCCGGCAAACGCAGGGAAAGCTACAATAAAGATTTAACGCCACAATCGATTACCGACAATGAGGAATCGATTATATTTATCGATTGCGTAAATCGAAAACGACTTCCGATTATGCAAGTGTATCTATGTGGTTAATTCTGTAATATTTTTTTTCTATCCCGTGCGTAGCTGAGGGAATCGAGCGACCGTGACTCAGTCATTTAAATACCGCACTCGCTTCTTTAACATTCGTAGCTCTTTTTAAGGACGCTAGTCGATACCTAGGGCGCCTTACATTTTCTGATAAAACTGGACACGTTACAACTCGATCTTTACACACCTCACACGCTTATTTAACATTGATAGCTCTTTTCATGCACGCTCGCCGGTCCTTAGGGCTAGTGCTCCTGACATCACTGGATAAAACACGATCGTCTTGGTCCTTCTCAGTTCCTACATCCTTCACCTTTCGCATCATATATTTTTATTTCATCCTTTATATCCCAATTACTCCATAAAAATATATTACTCGTTGGGATTTTAATAAAATATTTTATTATTACGCATGCGGGATAAGTAATATTTTTGCGCCCGTTGTTACAAGTGATAAGTCGCTATTTGCCCATTTTAAAATTACAACATGAGTTTTGAGTAAACGACACTCGATTTGAGTACGACAAGTAGACTTGGCGCACGCAAATATACGAGAAAAAAAAATTTATAACGCCCCTGGATCCCAATTTTGGACGACGGATTAGTTCCGCATTCGTAATAAAAAATAGTATCTGTAACTCGTGCGATGTGTTGACAACAATCGCACTAGTTGCACAATATACTATTCCCAAATAATCTCAGTTTTTACCATGAATGAAATAACCTATGGAGGACCGGTGAGACTATTTTGCAATAGTCAATTCACCGTAACGGGTCGAGGGTAAAGTAGAACCCCAATAACAGCAAATTTTTGTTCTTTTTGCAAATACTTTCTTTTTACTTTAATCTATCTATCTATAACTTCACGCCAAATCCCTTGCGGGGTAGGCAGAGAGAACCGAGCGCCACGTGACTCGATCCTTACATATCTCATTCGCTTTTTTAACATTCATTGCTCTTCTCATGCACGCTCGCCGGTTTCTAGGACTCCATACATCACCTTCTGATCTGGCTCCTGATTTTTTTTACTTTAATCTTGTATATAACTACGAGTATTATATTATGAAAAAACGCCGAGTAAAGGTCGGTCGCAAAGAAACTTTTTTTAAGTATTAAATCATACGCTTTTACATAATCATTTAATGCTTATATAAAAGCGAAATAAAAAGAAACAGTCTAAAACAGTAGAAACTTTCTTCCTAAATTAAAATTAGTTCCAATCGCATTTGCGGAGTTCGCATGTGTACAGTTCATGCTCAATTGTCCAAATTGCCCGTCAATTGGACGCAAAATCAAATTAACAAGCACTTACATCGTTACAAGTTTAGTTTGAACGGCGCACATTTTTTATACAACGTCCGGAGGCATACGTAATGTGGTTACCGTAGCCTATGATTGCTTGCAATTAAGTATCACTCGCGCATAGCCACCTCTGCTACTAACAGAGCAACTCCTTAGGATTATACTGGCAATACCAGTCTCTCACAGGAACACTACAATGTTTCAGGGAGTTGTTATTTGGCCGCGGTTTTTCTATGAGGTAGAAGTACTTTCCCAAGTTGTTTTAATGCGCATGTGTCTCTTAAAAACACCCAGAAAAATACAAACATACTTACATATTCATGCACACAAATGTTTGTCGTGGGTGGGAATCGAACCACGAGCGTTGGTGTTAAAGTAGCCAATGCTAACAGGTCGACAACCGAGCTCGGCAATAACATTCAACATAATCTCGAACGAACGGGATGATTGATTGTTTCGTTTATCTGTTCCTCCAGGGAATAGGGCGAGAAACCAGAAAACAGGAGGAGGTATATTATCACAATATATTTTTATACAACAAAAAAGAAGCAAAAAATTACGCTTGCATACAAGGTAAGGCAAAGGAATACAGTTCGTCTCAAAAAATATAATTTGAAGGACGCGTGACTAACATAAGAAAGGCCTGGTTTCCTTGTGAGTTGTGGTGGTCTGACGGCAACTCCTAAGCTCAGGTAGCAGACTACGCCAATCCTAATGTCACCCAACCATAAATAGATGTTTATGGTACGGAACTCAAAGTTATAGTTACTAATGTTCTAGAAAAACTAGACGCAGCTCAGAATCTATTAGAAAACAACATTACGGTTGCCGCCGACGAGTACGCCATATATGGGATTTTATTACGATTTCCTTTGCCGCGAGTTTTAGTTTTTATAAAAGGAAACATATATTCGAATAAGGCCGGAAGAATGACGGAACTGATCATTGATCATAGATATTTGTTTTTTTTAATTGGTCCGGAGCCTCATCCAGAGGACTCAGTGTTTTTGAAGCAAAGGTTGGGAATGAGTTCTAAATAAGATCAAGTTTGACTAAAAAATAATCTAGCTTTTCATAAACTTCCCTTCGTTATATTATTTGAGTTAAAAACTTTATTTCTTCATTTCATCTTTTACTCAACTGACCGGAGTTTAATGTTAATTGAATGCATGTATGCCAGTTCCATAGTGCCTCCTGCAACCTACCTAGCTAGACCGAGTTTGAAGTGCGAGGCGTGGTAATTTCATTTTTAGGGTTCCGTCCTCAAAAGGAAAAACGGAGCCCTTATAGGATCACTTTGTGTCCGTCTCTCAAGACCTTTTTTCTCTGGGACGGGTGGAGCTATCAAGCTGAAATTAATATCACATACTCAGTCGGTCTGCAATCCCTTCGAGTAGTGAAAAAATCAAACTTTATGTCCCGTTTATGCGCATATTTTGACACTCGCAAGGGAATCAAAACGAACAAAGGGTACTTCCCGTTGAACTAGAAGTAAGAAGCAAGGTCGTACCTACTGTTACATCCATATAGTAACATAGTATTGCGTATTTTGCTGTTTTCATAATAATGGAAATAACAGATCAGCGAGTTGTTCAAAGACAGCCAGTCGATATTGTGAGTAGCCAAACTTCTGGCCAGCAACGGACCTGGTTTCCACTTGCCGGTCTGGAGAGCTATCAAAGTTAACAGACAGAATACTGCCGGATTACTTGGACATACCTAAGTCCTAAGTACTTTCACGGAGTAGTGCGATAAATAGATAAACATGCGAACAGTGTACATACTTCTCGAAAAGTTCTATCTATAACTTTACGCCAAATCCCTTGTGGGGTAGGCAGAGGCAGAGAGAGAGTAGCAGAATGTTAAGGATTGAGTCATGTGGTGCTCATTCACATCATTCTCTCATTATCTCATCCCATTAACATACATTGCTCATGTTATGCACGCGCTCGCCGGTTTGTAAGGCTGGGAGTTCATTCCACAACTTGAGAGTTCTCGGAAGAAAATTTCACTGGAACTGCACAGTACGTAACCATTGCGTCCCCTCTTGGCGGTCTTCTATGAAGTCGGAACTTGCCCAGTGAGTAAGAAAGCACGAAAAGGCGCATTAGAACAGAACACAACTCAGGAGCACACTGCTTCAGTACCTATCACTGCCGGTATACCGTCTGGCCCACTCGACTTCGACTTATGAATGTCGAGGGAGAATAATGCCCGCCGGACATCTCGCTGGGTAATGGAGATTTCCGGCGGGATTTCACGGGATGGTAGGTGGCACAGCAGTTCATATTCGAGTTAGACGCATAGAGATTACCAAGTAAATTGGCTTTCTCCTTAGCGGTATGGCCCATATTTTCCTCGGCAGCTTTAGCGAGCGACCAGAAAGCACGGCTTTCAGAGGGAAGGCTCGCAAGCCGCTTCCTAATTCTACCGACGAAATCGAATTTTGCTCCAGCAATCATCCTTTTACTGGACCTCGAGGCAGCATTTAGATTGCTCTTCAAAATAGAGACATTAGGATCCCCATTAGCACGCGCCGTGGTCCAAGCCACATTAGACTAGTCCAAGCCTGCTTAAGAAGATTGGCTTCTCTACAATGCCGATTAAACCACGGTCGTTTTGTAACTCCCGCAGCAGTCACTAGGTGATTGGGAATGTAGTATTTCATACCATTCAATATCGCCGCAGCCATTGCGGTTGCACAGGAATCAATGTCGTCTGATTCGAAGCACAGTTACCTCCACGGTTACGATGCGTAGAATTCACGCAATCTACCCCAGTCTGCTGACTGTGCTGACATATAGTCAGACATAGACATAAACTCCTAAGGAGTTGCTGTGTTAGCAGCAGAGAAGGCATCGCGCGAGTGATATTTAATGTTATTACAAGCGTTTATAGGCTACGGTAACCACTTTACATCAGGTGGGCCGTATGCTTGTACGCCTTCCAGCGTTGTATAAACAAAATATATCCACCAGTATCCATAGATTGCTTTCAAAAATAACACTATATTGATAAGATGTACTAGAAGCACTACGTGAATACTTAATATATGAAAAAAAAATAAGATTTTTTTTTTAAATACTGTTTATTTTAATTCTCAGCTCATAATACGCTTCATTTATTGAAAAGTTGGCAACTCGATAACGGACGGCCATTCATATTTCAAATCTAAAAGTAGCGATATTAAAGAACAACAACAATACAATGAAGTAACAATAATTTAGGGAAATGGATGTAAAAAAAGTAAAATATTCTAAGAAAAAAATTAAATACACATGTACTTCCAAAAAATATTTTACAATGCTATCAAGAAATCTTATTACATCGCTTGGAAGACATAATGTTATGTTTTTGAATTACAAAAGTGTAATTAGATAAAGACCATAGACAATGAAAGACATGGCGACTGATGACTTCCTGAGATTCTTTTAATTCTATTCACACTTTGGTTCGCACGTTGTGAATTGTTTTGGTATAACATATTTCTGAACGTTATTATAATAACAGTCATTACATCACCAGCTAGAACCGTGGCTCTAAAACTAATAGCATCACGAACCCTAGTCTATTGTAGTAGGATAGAAATTTAAAACAAACATGACTGGAAAAGATACATATTGGCGGCGGGAATATTCGAATTGGAGAATGGCCGACTTTAAAAGCTGTCAAAGAACCATTGACCCCGTCTGGTCGATGGAAAGTGCTAACGAAGACAGCAATCACAGTTGAAATCTAGGGATTTTTTTCCAAGTAGAAATTGGATTTCAAAGTTAACAAAATTTATGATTGCAGTAAATTGTTTTCGTACGAGATAAGTAGAATGTTTTTGTCCCGGCTGTCTTGGGCAGACAACTGTCGTTAAAACCTAAGAGACGTAGGGCCATAAATAAATATTGTCAGACAGACTACACAGCGCCATCTAGCCCCAAAGTAAGCGAAGCTTGTGTTATGGGTACTAGACAACTGATAAACATACGAATTTTTTTGTTATTACATACTTATGACATAGAAAACATCCAGACAAAGACAAACAGACATGTTCATGAACACAAATGTTTGTCCGGTGTGGGAATCGGACCCACGAGTGTTGTCTGTCCTATGTCTGTTTGTTTTAGTCTGGGTGTTTTTTAGAGAGGTAGAGCGCATGAAAGCTGCTTGTCCGGGGAAGTACCTCCATCTCACAGAAAACCGCAACCAAATAACAACTTCCTACAGCGTTGTTGTGTTCCTGCGTGTGGGTGAAGTCACTAGTAAGCTTCTAAGGAGTAGCGTTGTTAGCAGCAGAGGAGGCATCGCGCGCGTGATACTTAATGTATTGCCAGCGTTTGTAGGCTATGGCAACCGCTTTCGATCAGGTGGGCCGTATCCTAGTATGCCTGACGTTGTATATAAAAAACCTGAGTAATCCGTACATTCCCTTACAATACTGGTTTGTGGGACGAATATCGCAAGTATGCATACCGCACTGGCAATCCGACATTGATACCGGATATCGGTACCGGTTATCGGTTATTATAACCGTTCACAGCTAGAGGAATAGATCCATCATTCATTATGTATGAGTATACATATGTATGGACCAACGCTCGTGTTCGAATCGAAATCGAACACGACCGTTGGTGTCAAAGTAGCGTAACAGCGCGTTTCACCACTACGCCACCGAGCTCGTCAAATCATGTGTGTCAAGATCGGGAGCCGATGAATGCAAGCAGCACAGGGCCGATCGCTGTGGAAGTCTACGGGGAGGCCTATGTTCAGCAGCGGGCGTCCTTCAGCTGAGATGATATTGAAGATATGTCTGTACTTTCTTATTCTAAACATTATCCCCTTTTAACGTTGTAAGGATCAGCCTTTAGGATTGGCGGCTCCGCTCTCCAAATGTAAGGATTTAGCGAAGATACTGATTTTTACATGAGAGCAATGATTATAGCTCAGTGGATAAGGAACCAGCCTTTTGAGCAACAGATCCCCGGTTCGAATTCTGGCATGTATACCACTAAATTCGAATTTTCGGATTAATGAACATGTATTTGTAATTATCACTTGCTCGGCGGTGAAGAAAAACATCGTGAGGAAACCCGTACGTCCAAGAAATTATATTTTTCGATAGACGTGTGACTTTACCTAAGGAAGGACTGGTTTTCTCTCGGCGTTACGGTGGTTGGACGGCAGTCGCTCCATGTAAAAATCAGTGTCTTCGTCAAATCTTTAGGCTTAGGTAGCGGACCCTGCCGATCCTAATGGATTAGGAAACGGGGTAATGCTATGAAGAAGACAGATTTTTACATGAAGCGACTGCCGTCAAACCTCCACAGTCCAGAGAGAAAACCAGACCTTTCTTAGGTTAAGTTACACGTCATTCGAAATGTATTTTTTGACGAGGTCGGTGGCGCACTCTTGTGTGACGCGACTTTGACACCAACGCTCGTGGGTTTATCTCACACAAGATAAATATTTGCGTGCATGAACATGTTTGTTTGTCTTGGTCTGGGTCTTTTTAAGAGAGGTAGGGCGCATAAAAGCAGCCCGTCTGGGGAAGTAACCCCCACATCACAGCAAAACCGCAACCAAATAACAACTCCCTAGAGGGTTGTTGTGTTCCTGCGCGTGAGTGAGGTCTCCAGTAAACTCCTAAGGAGTTGCTGTGTTAGCAGCAGAGGTAGCATTACGCGAGTAATACGTTATGTATTGCAAGCGGTAAATGGTAAAAGGCTACGGTAAATTTACATCAGGTGAGTCGTATGCTTGCATGCCTCCAGACGTTGTATTAAAAAAGGAAGTTAGCTAAAAGATACCTGACCGTGCCTTAACTTGAATGTGTAGGAGGAGACCTTAAAATGACAAGAATTACTCGCGGCGAGTTGTCCAGCGTTAATTTTGTTAAATAACACGTATATTCAAATAGTTTTGACGAGCTCGGTGGCGCGTCGTCAATCGACTTCGAGACCCAAACTCGTGGGTTCGATTCCCACACAAGACAAATATTTGTGCGCATGTACATGTCTGTTTGTCTTGGTCTGGGTCAAGAGAGGTAGGGCGCATAAAAGTCGCCCGTCTGGGGACATACCTTCACCAAATAGGAAACCGCGGCCAAATAACAACTCCCTATAGGGTTGATGTGTTCCCGCGTGTGAGTGAGGTCACCAGTAAGCTCCTAAGGAGTTGCTGTGTTAGCAGCAGAGAAGGCATCGCGCGAGGTTATATAATAAAAAAAAGTTAATTAACAAACACAGGAAAATGTTATCGGTGATCGTGAAAACCTGGGTTATTTTTAACTGATTTTTAAAATATCGTTCTGTATGTTTTCGAAGCTTCAAAGTTTATTTTCGGGCTGCATGACATTTTTTTTTATTTTTCTTTTGTGTATGTTTTTTTTTTTTTATTTATTGTCCAACACATCTCAATTTCATATATTTACATACATATATGCCCACATAACAAAAACCTCGCAGGGTTTAACCGTTTTGTGGGGAGTCGCTTAAGTGTAACTGTATAGATTTCGAGTACCGAGGCGTGTACTAGGTATTTATGGGATTATTAATAAATTTACCAAAACTTTTCCACCAGTAGCTGTATTCAAATTCCACATGAATCCAAAGGCTATATTACAGAGAAATAAACACAGAACATTGCGCGTTTTATAAAACTAGATGACTGCACAGCGCCATCTATGAGTAAAAAGGTAAATTATTTACAAAGCAAAACATACAAGTAAAGTGCCGTTGAACCAACATACAATAAATGCGCATGGGCTTAAAGCATGCTTAAACGATTATTTTATAGTTTAAGAAATAGATTATACATATTCCGCCCACCAAGGACTAGTTGAAACTCTGTCCTTCACAATATTCCGCCCACCATGCTGTTTGATGGTGTCATCGCCATGATGTGTTAACTACTAACTCAAGACTTTAATAAATAGTATCTTAATAACTTACATACCTATAAAACATTTTTTTTTTTTTTTTTTAATCAGAGACTGGAAGCAGACATAACTTTGATGTCGGACGTTTAATAGTGCCATTTAGGGTTTTTAAGGTCACAACTCGGACAATTTTATCATGACCAGCATGGGTAGCAATGACCTTTCCGTAAAGCCAGCGGCTTGGAGGCAAGCCATCTTCTTTTACAATTACTACATCACCGACACGAATGTTCGGACCTTGCGTTGACCAGCGATATCTATGCAAAAATTTTGTAAGATACTCCTGCGACCAACGGCGCCAAAATTCCTGCATCATTTTTTGTGTGTATTGCCACCTCCTAAGAGAACCCATGCTAGAAGATTCATAATTGTGATCAGGTGCTGTCACTAACGCTTCTCCAACAAGAAAATGTCCTGGAGTTAAGACTGTTTCATTGCCCAGATCATCTGCAACTACAGATAAAGGCCTAGAATTGAGGCACGCCTCGATTTGAGCCAAGAGTGTTGACATCTCTTCGTATGTCAGGGTAGACTCTCCAATAACCCGTTTAAGGTGATATTTGACAGATTTTACCCCCGCCTCCCATAACCCACCGACATTGGGAGCACGGGGTGGAATAAAGTGCCATTCACAACCCTTGGTCGCTAAAGATTCGGCTATTTCGACCAATGAATATTTTTTCTCAGCCTTCAATAAATGCTTTAACTCACTAGCAGCTCCAACAAAGTTGGTACCGTTATCACTCCACATCTCGACACATGGACCGCGTCTGGCAACAAACCGTTTATATGCCTGTAGAAAACCTTGTGTACTTAAATCCGTTACTACCTCCAAATGAATGGCCCGGGTAGCCATGCACACAAACAGACATATGTAACCTTTATGTGATTTGTGACCCCTACCTTGAGATGTTCTTATTTGAATTGGACCAGCGTAGTCTACTCCACTGCATAAAAACGCACGGGATGGAGTAACTCGTGAAGCAGGTGCTTGGCCCATAAGTTGATTATGTGTCGCTGCGTTATTCTTTATACATATGACACAATTCCGATAATGTGACTTGACCAGTTGCTTGGCACGTAATATCCAGAATTTAGACTGTATGTAAGCCAACATTAATTGTGGTCCACCGTGAAGAGTTTGCCTGTGAGCGTCAAGTACTATTAAATCACTTACATGTGAATTCAGAGGCATAAGAATGGGATGTTTACGACTTTCAGCCAAGTTTGAATGATTCAGTCTACCGCCTACTCTCATTATCTGTTTATCGTCCAGATATGGATTCAATGATCGCAGTTTACTGTTTTTGGGTAAGTCTTTATTTTGTTTAATTCTGCTTATTTCTTCAGCAAAATGTATGGCTTGACATTGCTTAATACAAACATTTAGCGCATTTTCCAACTCCTTGCTTGTTAAATATTTAGGCAAATCGATTGACTGTGTTGGACATTTTTTCAATTTAGCCGAAAACCGCATACAATATGCTATGACTCTCACCATACGTTGCAGTGAGGAGAATCTTTGCCACAGAGTATCTTCAACTGCCGAGCAATGAACCTTTACGTGCTCTATTTCTGTCACCAAGTTTTTTGGTTTTCCATAATTAACTTCCTTCTGGGACAAAAATGCAGGTCCATCAAACCACATTGCATATTTTTTCAGTTCTGATGGTTGAAGGCCTCGGGAAGCACAATCCGCTGGGTTTTGATCAGAAGAAACATGAGACCACTGATGAGCGTCTAAATTGGTTTGGATCTCTGATACTCGATTGGCTACAAAAACCTTCCATCGATTTGGGTGGCTATTGATCCATGCCAAAACTATGGTAGAGTCAGTCCATGCATATGTGTTATGTTTTACGATCTTCATTACTACCGCAATTTCATTAATTAATCTCACCAGCAGAACCGCTCCACACAATTCCATACGAGGAATTGAAATTTGCTTCACTGGTCCTACTTTTGTTTTAGCAGAAACCAAACCAACATTTACTTTGCCATCTAAACTAATACTACGCATGTACACCACCGCCGCATATGCGTTTTTGGACGCATCACAAAATCCATGCAATTCCACACGTTCAGTATTTACCCTTGTACCTATCCATTTTGTATCAACATTTTGGCTAATATAATACATGGTCCTGCCCAGCCAAGAGGATCATAAATTCTACATATTTTTGATAATATTTTTCTTTTTGTTTCAGGTGGTATCGTCGCGGGAAGATTCACTGTGTATCGGAAACTATCATCTTTACGATTCCAGGTAAGTCCTACTATTTTTATAACTTCATCAGTTTTTATTTTTAATCTTTCATTTGAGCATTCTTTTGCTTTCATTTTTTCTAACAACTCATTGCTATTGCTTGTCCATTTTTGTAGCATAAATCCACCTTTGCTGAGTAATTGCTTCATTTGTTCGTAAATTTGCATGCCCTCTTCCACATTGTCACAACCGGTCAATAAGTCGTCCATATAAAAATCGGATAGGACTCTTTTAGCAGCTTCTGAATAATTTTTTCCTTCATCCACACTTAATTGCTGGAGAGTACGTACCGCCAAGTAAGGTGCCGATGCGGTGCCGAATGTGACGGTTAGTAGTCTGTAGTGTAAAATTTCTGAAGACTCATTAGGCCTCCAGAGAATTCTTTGAAAATCAGTATCACCTGCATCGATTTGCACCTGTCGATACATCTTTACTATGTCTGCAGCCAAACATATAAAAGGTGTTCGCCAACGCATAATTAAATGTCTAAGTTCCGGCTGTAATTTAGGCCCTATTAACAAATGATCATTTAATGATTTGTTATTATTTCCCTTGCAGGAAGCATCGCACACAACCCGTACTTGTGTTGTATCTTTATCTTCCCTTATGACAACATGTTGAGGTAAGTATATCGCTCTTGGATTGCTTAGTTCTTCCTTTGGTATTAATTTCATATGATCCAAAGAGAGATATTCTTCCATAACTTCCGTGTATTTCCGTTTTAAAATTGGCTTTTTATTTAATCTGCGTTCCAGATATTTTAACCGCCGTTCCGCTATTTGTACCGAATCCTTCACCACAGGTAGCTCAGTCTTAAGAGGAAGTCGTACTATATATTTACCCTGCTCGTCTCTGCGTGTAGTCCCGGAATACAACTCTTCACAACACTGTTCATCTTCTGTGAGTACATTTTTCCTGACAGTCTGATCCGCTTCAATTTCCCAAAACCTTTTTAACAATTCATTATCGTCGACGCAGCAATGTAACACATGGGCGTCCGAGGAAAGCATGGCTGACGTGTTTACCGCCCCAGATATAATCCACCCAAGTGAAGTAGATTGTGCTATAGTTGAACCATTTGGCCCTTTCTTCAAACCACCTTGCAGTATTATTCCGTACACTTCTGCTCCCAATAACAAGTCAATTCTATTTGGTGTGTCAAAATTCGGATCAGCTAATTGAAGATTTTCAAATCCCTCCCATTCCAAGGTCTCTACTCGTTTTGTCGGCAACAATGCAGTTATAGATTTCAAGACATATGCACTTACAGTAATTACCACGTTAGAATTCAATCTAGAGGTCACTTCAATGTTAACTTTAGCTTTTGAAGTTATATTTTTTCCATTTCCTATGCCTGATATCTGACTTCTTACCGCTATTTTCTTTAATCTAAGCAACTGCACTGTAGCCTCCGTAATGAATGAAGATTGTGATCCTTGATCCAACAGAGCTCGCAAAGGATAACTCTGACCATTTCTCGATGTGGCATTGACCACCGCTGTGGCAAGTAAGACTTGACCGTAAACCTTACCCGTCGATAAATAGGTTACTATTTCGTCATTAGAATCTGACTCTCCAGTTTCAACCGCTTCTTCTAGCACCAATTCTGTCGTATCATCGATGGCGCAATTGACCGCAGAAGCATCACTAGCACCAGAGGGATGCAAAATCGTGTGATGATTACGTTTGCAAACCCGACATCTACCTTTAAATGTACAATATTTTGCTGTGTGATTGCTACCCAAGCAAATGAAACAAACATTATTTTCTTGAACAAATTTACGTCTGTTGTCTACTGATTCATTGAGAAATTGTTTACATGCGTACAGGCGATGTTCACTAGAACAAAATGAACACGTCAGACTTGATACATGTAATGTTTTCACTTTATTAACTCCACTCCCTGAAGGCTGATTACGTATATTTCCAGTGTTAAATTTAGTGTCAAGAAATTCCATAGCTCGATATCTGTTTGTTAAAAAATCTTTAAACTGTTGATACGTAGGCAGTTCATCTGTAGCTTTACTATTTGTTACACTAAACTCCCATTGCCTTCTTGATTCCGAATCTAATTTATTAGTTAAAATATAAACAACAATCACATCCCAACCCTTTACGTCTATTCCTAAATTAGATAAAGCGGACAAGCAATCGTTGGATGTGTCTATTAATTCCTTTAAACTACTAGCTGATTCGTTTATAATATTTCGTTGTCCAAAAAATCGTTTTAATATATTATGACAAATATATTTTTTATTATTGTATCGCTCTTCCAATAAACTCCAACATCTTTCGTAATTATCGTTTGCTATAGGAATATTCCTTAAAAGTTGTCCAGCTTCACCCACTAGATAGCCCTTCAGATAGTGCAACTTTTGTACACTGTCCAACGTATTATTGTGATGTACCAATGAACTAAACAAATCACGAAATGTACACCAATCAGAATACCTACCTGAGAACTGTGGTATATTTATTCTCGGCAATTTAACATTAGACGCCTTTACTTCAGATTGTCCACAATACTCAGTCGGAATTTTAAATTTACATAATATCGACTTCAAATCGCATTTGAAACTTAAATACGATTCTTCTGCCTTATCATAGATTTCGTCTCTAAAATATTCGGTTTTAAGTAACTCTTTCCGTTCATTCGTACAAATCAGTTCTTTATGACCTATCATAAATTCGCTCCACAATTTCTCTAAATTCTCTAAACGTCCCTCCAAATACTCTTTAGTAATTCGTTCCTTCGGAGTCTTTTTAAAATTAACTTTCGCTTTTGTTATGCGAGTAAACAAATCATCCTGAAGAAATAATTTAGAATCCATAATGAATTATTAACAATTTACAACAAATATAAGGCACACAAAAACAAATAAATTGTAAAAGAAAACTTGCAGTACAACCTACACAATACAATCTACCTGAATTCTAAATAAATTCCGACACTTTGCACTGCAGTAAAGTAACAAAAAAAAACACCAAACAATCTGAAAATTTTACAAGTCCTAAAAAAATTGTTAAAAATATTCTAAGTCTTTTTAAACTTAAAACTACTTTAATAAAAACCGACACAGAGTCCACGTCCTCTCGTTTTTTCACGAAATATTCTAAGTCCAATTTCTACACTAAATTCTTCAAAGTTAATATTCTAATGTATTTAAAGTTCAAATTAGTTTGACTTTTATTTCTTTATTAAATCAATTATCTTCCTACTAAGGTTCAAATTCGCATGAATTAATTAAAAAGTACTCACTAATATTTCCGATTCACACTTCACCAATTTGCTAGACGTTATTCACTATGCACTTGGAAATGACGTCACCATTTGCCGTCTGTACCATCAACTGCTCTCTGCTCCGCCGTATAGCAACTACCAGGTTGCTTCACCTCCTTCGAATGGACCGGAATCAGCTGGAATCCTGCCTCGGTCGGATAACCGGGAGTAGTAATGCAAAAACTTCTGCACCGCTACTCTGGTGCCCTACAAAAATCCGGTATCGAAGAACCTTGTATAGATTTCGAGTACCGAGGCGTGTACTAGGTATTTATGGGATTATTAATAAATTTACCAAAACTTTTCCACCAGTAGCTGTATTCAAATTCCACATGAATCCAAAGGCTATATTACAGAGAAATAAACACAGAACATTGCGCGTTTTATAAAACTAGATGACTGCACAGCGCCATCTATGAGTAAAAAGGTAAATTATTTACAAAGCAAAACATACAAGTAAAGTGCCGTTGAACCAACATACAATAAATGCGCATGGGCTTAAAGCATGCTTAAACGATTATTTTATAGTTTAAGAAATAGATTATACAGTAACTAAATATTAATATTTAATTGTTATGGTTTACAAGATTAGGATTTGTTAGATAATATTTTTTAAATTTGCTTTTGTACGAATATAATACAGAGTTCGAGTATAGGTCTTGAAATTCTTTTGGTAGTTCATTTAGATAGCTTGGTATTACATGATTTAGCTTTCTAGTTCCATATGCGTTTGTTACTTTGGGAAGGATATACTTTAAGTTGTTGTGATTTAATTTTCTCAATTTATTCGGTCTTTGATATTCTTCTAAATAAGATTTTAAGTTACATTCTACCAAGTTATTAAATTTAATTTTATCAAAAACGTTCATTACGTTACAGTGTTCAAAAAGGCCCTGATCATCCTCCTTATATTTATTTTTAATATACTTCGGAACAATTATTTTCAATAATTTGCGTTGCAACTTATAAATATCTTCGATGTAGGTTTTATATGTTTTACCATAACTGCTTAGTCCGTAACTGATAACAGACTCTGCAAGTGACATATAAAGTAGTCTTAGGGTTTTATATGGGAGTTTGTACTTTAATATTTTTAGTTTGCTAATGATCGATCTAAGTTTAGCGCATACATGGTCTTTATGTGGGCCCCAACAGAGTCTGTCATCAATCACGAGACCAACATACTTATGTTCCTTGACATTATCGATAGATTGACAATTGCATGACGTAGATGATGATCCATGCATACATTGGTGTTGGTGAGCCACAATACTGGGTGTGAAGGGAGCTCTGTTATGTGAAGAATGTATATGTATCAACTTAGTCTTTTGCGCATTTATAACTAGACCCATATCGTGTGCCCATTTACATAGATCATCAAAGCTACTTTGTATTTTTTGTTGAGCCAAAGATAAGTCCGCCTCAGCGGTCAATAAGCATGTGTCGTCTGCGAATTGGTACACAGAGCAGTTGCCTAATACATTACACATGTCATTTACATACAACAAGTATTCCAATGGCCCCCATATTGAGCCCTGTGCCGTGCCTTTTTGAGTCAAAATCATGTCACTAAAACAATTTTGTATTTTTACAGTGGTGTAACGGTTTCTGTGATAGTTTTTTACAAGTTCCAGGAGCGGTCCCTGAATACCACATCGATGTAACTTAGTGTAAAGTGTGTCATAACGAAGCATGTCAAAGGCCCGGCTGAAGTCTATGAAAACAACTAATACATGTAGTTTACCATTTAAGTGTGAATTTATTTCATCTGTAAACTTTAGTAGGAGTTGGCTGGTGCTTTTCTTCTTTTGAAAACCATATTGATTCGGATTTATTACATTATTTATGGTAAGAAACTTATTTATTTCGTCACCAATATAGCGTTCAATAATTTTGTCCAAACATGATAGTATAGTTATTGGTCGATAATTACTCATTTCTTTACGTTCTCCTTTTTTGTATATCGGTCTGATTACCCCTATTTTTAATTTATCCGGGTAAATAGAAGTGGCTAGACATCTATTTATCAAATGTGTAATTAATGGAACTAGTTTAACCGAAGCGTATTTGACGTCACATGCTCTTATTTTGTCATAACCGGGGCTCTTCTTATCATTCAAGGTTTGTATGATTCGATGGACCTGGGCCTCACTGGCTTTTTTCAGGAAGATCGATCGGTCAGGTGTACGTTGATAGGTACTTGCTTGTAACAACGGAGTATCGCATGAGTTGGAGATGTTTGTTACACTTGTCTCGAATTCGGCTGCAAATTTATTGGCTAAGGTTATAGGAGAATCACTAAATGTTTTTAAAAGGATATCTTCAATTGATTTTGTAATTTTACCGCTTATTCTATTTATAATTTGCCAAACCTCCCTTGGATTTCTGAAATTTTTAATAACCTCATTTTTTTATGTAACGATTTTTTATATACTGAGCATATTTATTTGTTTTATTTCTATATTGATTGTAAAGTAATTTTTTTTCGGCATTATTAATATCCTTGCGATATATTTTATATAATTCATCTCGTTGTTCATAGATATATTGGAGATGTCTCAGAATTTAGATCCGAAAAAACAAAAAAAAATATGTGGATAGTGTTAATCAAAAATACCTACAAGGTTAGTTGTTCAACATTATGATTAATACTCGTATTATGTTAAAGAAGTGAGTGAGGTAGATAAGGACCGAGTCATGTGGCGCTCGGTTCTCTCTGCGTATCTCGCAATGCAAAGTTATAAATAAATAAATATTGTCGGACAAATTACACAGTGCCATCTAGCCCCAAAGTAAGCGAAGCTTGTGTTATGGGTACTAGACAAATGATAAACATACGTAAATTCATTTTTTTTTTTTGTAAATACATACGTATTATACTCAGAAAATACCCAGACCAAGACAAACAGACATGCTTATGCACACAAAGATTTGTATTGTGTGGGAATCTAACCCACGAGCATCGGTGTCAAAGTAGGGTAACAGCGCGTTTCACCACTGCGCCACCTAGCTCGTCAAAAAGTTATAGATAGATGATAATTGCATATTTGGTCAGGACTATCTTATACAATAAATATCTAAAAAAAAAGTAGAACGCGCAGTTCTTATTGGCTAGTTTACGGATCAACATGGCGTCACTCATCGGCTATTGGTTAAAATATTCTCCCATTGGTCAGTAGCCTTGAATCATTGAGAGATATAGGCGATAAAATGCGTTTTATTGCCTTTTTTTATATACAACTTCGGGAGGCGTACAAGCATACGGCCCACCTGATGTAAAGCAGTTACCGTAGCCTATTAACGCTTATAACATATATCACTCGCGCGATGCCACCTCTGCTGCTTACACAGCAACTCCTTAGGAGCTTACTTGTGACCTCACTCACGCGCAGGAACACAACAACCCTCTAGGGAGTTGTTATTTGGCTGCAGTTTTCTGTGAGGTGGAGGTACTTCCCCAGACGGGCTGCTTTGATTTGCCCTACCTCTCTTAAAGGACAGCCAAGTGCTTCATTGATTTGCGGTGTTACAATAGCATTGAAAATGGTGTTACAATATGCCACCGGGCTCCATTTAATTTTTTTAATGTTCTTACAACAATAGGTTATAAAATTTGTTAACAGCGATTATACAACTTTCTGTTTGTTGTTCCGATTGCAGCTGCATCAATTACAAATAATTGCAGGCAATCACAAAGAAACTGAACAAAAATACTGTATTTATGCGAGTTAGCCCGACGGTAGATGTAATATCGACCACTCGCACAGACGTGCATATTGATCTGATATCTCTACGCGTATATCTATACTTCTTATTTATTATCTATGTACAGCTAAGTGCAGCTCAAGCTTTACACTTTGACCTTTGTACCGTTCTGATGCCGTACGTGATAAGAGTTACAATTGCACTTCGAGTGTTAACCGTGATCTGCTGTTAGCTGTACAAGTAACCAAAATTATAATTATTTCTTATTATGGCTACTTGTAGCAATAATCCAAATTATGACATATTGTATTGTCTTAGGTTTTCGCGATTGTTATACATTGAATTAAACAATTTTTTTAACGGAAGTATCGCGTGTTTTATTTATTTTGTTGAACCTGACGTTTCGAATGGTTTGCAGCGTCCGTGGTCGCAGGAAGACTAAGGTGACATTTGTCTTACACACGGACACCGTGAGCGATCGGTGTCCGAAAGTTTTTGAGTAGATCTCTGGGTTTGTGACTTGATTATGTTTAGAACTAGATCCCAAGCAGGTGGTACTTGCCAACCATCTTCTCTATTGAAATTGGGGTGTTTTCTGTGATATATTTTTATTAAACAAAATAAGGGCGCCACTTAGCTTTTTATACGCCCAATTAATTAGCATGGTGTTCCACGTGTAAGTTAGGTTGGCGTTGACTTTAAATAGTTTCATCCTTTAGAAATTGGAAGATTAGTTACTAACCTCGCGATTAGTCGCAAACAGAATAAGCATCTAGGTCATGTTCACAAAAATTCATTGACTTTAATTGGTTAATGATGAAGTGGTTCAAGAGCGCTTACATTGGAAAAAGGATGACAAATAATCCTACCTATGATTATTATTATTAGCTCGGTGGCTCAGCGGTTAATAACGCAACTTTGTCACCGACGCTCGTTCGATTCCCACACAGGACAAACATTTGTGTGTTACAAAACATGGACATGTCTGTTTGTCTTGGTCTGCGTGTTTTTAAACCAGGTAGGACGTATCAAAGCAGTCCGTCTGGGGAAGTACCTCCATCGCACAGGAAACCGCAGCCACATTGAGATTTGTTTGAATTGAAGAATTGATCGCAGAGGATTGTTGTTCCTGCGTGTGAGCGAGGACACCAGTAAGCTCCTTAGGAGTTGCTTTTCCCACAGCAATTCCTTTTAGGAGGTACATCCCCATTTGAACCGTGGTTCAAATCCTGTTTGCCCTCACCAGGATTTGAACCACGAACCGGACAATATAGGTCGCATCTTTATCCACTGGGCTATCAATGCTAACTATATATTATATATACAACATATACGAAGCGCGAAGAAGCACCTTGCGGGTCAGCATGGCAGCGTCAAGTGACAGGACACTGTGTAGTATTTTGTCAGTTGCAGTTGCGATTTGGGCTCCACTTTCGCTTACCATCAGACAGCGGAGCTATTATGCTTAGCTTATATAAAAAAAAAAGAGTATGCTTTAGACCACACGACTGAAGTAAAACTTCTTGAGCTCCATAGTGTGATACAGACAATAGACCTGCACTGTGTCTTACATATACGAAACTTAACTCGCTGTGAGAGAAAGATAGAAAGAAAATGTGTGCTCGCACCTCTCTCTCTTGCCCCTACAGTAATATACGAAACGTAACTCTCTCTTTTTCTATCTTCACTAACATATATCTCCCTCTCAACTTCCGTTCGCCTCGCCCGATCACACTTTTTGTAACGCTCTCGTCACGCATTCACCAGCTTACTCCCCAAGTCATGCGTGCGTAAAGAAGTTTTATTTCAAAGAAAAATACGCTACATTGTTTTTGCTAGTGGCTCACTACCGTATACATATAGGTATATATATAGGTATACTAGCAAAAACTCCTGTGCATCCAAGTTAGTACATTCAAGGGTTAAGGATGTGCGTACTTTCAATCAATCACTCAGTCAGTGATAGTTTTATTAACCAATATCCTGCCTGGTAACCTCAGACCTTTCCCTACCTCCGTTATTTATTACACGTTGGGTCTAAAAAAGTATGCGACTTCTTTTTTGCAACGTCGGAAGGCGTACAAACATACGACCCACCTAATGTAAAGCAGTTACCGTAGCCTATTAACGCTAGTAACATATTAAGTATCACGCGCGCGATGGCTCCTCTGGTGCTTACACAGCAGCTCCTTAGGAGCTTACTGGTGACCTCACTCACACGCAGGAACACAACAACCCTCTAGAGAGTTGTTATTCGGCTGCGGTTTTCTGTGACGTGGAGCTACTTCCCCAGACGGGCTGCTTTGATGCGCCCTACCTCTCTTAAAACATTCAGACTAACACAAACAGACATGTTCATGCACACATTTGTTTGTCTTGTGTGGGAATCGAACTCACTAGCGTTGGTGTCAAAGTCGCGCGTCATTCACGACTGCGCTTTCTCGCTCGGCAAAAAACCCCGTTTCAATATTTTGTATAACATCTTTTATTATGCTAACGACTACTTACGAGTCATTGAGTCATACCGAATGAATTCACTACAATTACTTTCGTGAGTGTGTCAACGTATATATGGATGTTGACGTTGATGATAAATTTGAAAGGATTTGGAATTTTAAATAGCCACGTCTCTCTCCTAGCAACTGGATATACATACATTTATATACTTTATGCACAACATAGCTATACCTGCCGGGAGACATGTCAATTGCTCTACTTAATGCGAAAATTAACACATTTCTGCGTAACAAAATAATAACATTGGCTACGATCTGAAACGCATAATAGCTTAAAATAACATAGGAAAATCCATTTATAATTATTTTTGTTACCTCAAATTAACACAAGGTCAATTAAAATTACCGTAGCAGAGTATTTTTTTTCTATACTTACACATTTCATTAAATTCTTTTCTTCGAGCACATCATATCATTTCAAATAAACAATGACAACCGATTCCCACACTATCAAATGTTTTAGAACCACGGGAGTATCGGTTTCACTAATGAAAGTATTGGTATACTTTCTCAATCGAATTTCACTTGTAAAAACACATTTAACACATTCACTCGAATTAAATTGTATGAGAATTAGATAAATGACATTTTAAAGGTCCCAATATATAGCCTTGCGGAATTCTATATGGAATTTCATAAGGTTACCGACATTTGTGCTCAAGCGCACGTCTAACCTTACGTGGGCGTTGCGACGGTGTGACGTGGAGTCATGACGAGCAATTAAATTGAATTCCGTTATACTGAACCATTCATGCTTACACGTCCAACAGTATCCAACGCTTCTTTTAAATCGAAGTACCAACTAAACTTGTTTTACTTTGCACCGATGGATACATATTACAAAGAGGGAACGAGTAACGGCGCTTATGGTACGTTTAGAGGTAAGGAGGCAAAAGAGGGGGACTAAACCAGACGCATAGACAGTACAGTTGTTTATGTTTTAGTCTGATGGCACGTGCTAGGGAAGTATGCAATGATAGTTGTCTTACATGTGTTGTTTATGGTGTTTTTATGGATGAACTATCGCGTACACCTTTGTGTGAAGATTAATGAGTTCCAAATTAGTGGCATATAACGACTTTACTTGATTTTATTACATCTAAATAAAATACCGTAGTTTTGTTACACGATGTCGCAACGTGGGGAGACAAACGAGCTTGCAACCGACCTGATGTAAAGCGGTTACCGTAGCGCTATGAACGCTAATAATACATCACGTATCACTTGCGCGATTCCTCCTCTGCTGCTAATACAGCATCTCCTTAGGAGCTCAACGGTGACCTCACTCACCTGCGCCCTTACTATTTCGTAAAAGCTGTGTTAGTTAAATAAAGGGTGCATCAAAGCAGCCCGTCTGGGGAAGTACCTCCACTTCACAGAAAACCGCAGCCAAATAACAACTCCCTAGAGGGTTGTTGTGTTCCTGCGTGTGAGTGAGGTCACCAGTAAGCTCCCGAGGGTTGCTGTGTAAGCAGCAGAGGAGGCATCGCGCGAGTGATACTTAATATATCGCAAGCGTTAATAGGCTACGGTATCCGCTTACATCAGGTGGGCCCTATGCTTGTATGCCTCCCGACGTAGTATATAAAAAAAGGCAGATGATGATAAAAGAAAGAAAGTCGATCTGAAAGAGAAGAAAAGGCACGTTCCGTTGGTTCGAACATGTAGAAAGAATGACGAAACAGACACACAATGCGAAAGTGGAAAGATGTAGGAGGCACGACGACCAAATTGGTTGTATTTTTACCATCGACCTCTACCTCGACTTAAAAAAGAGGAGTGCTTATAATTTGACTGCTATATGTGTGTGTGTGTGTGTGTATGACTGTGTGTCCGTCTGTAGTACCGTAGCTCTTAAAAGGGTGAACCGATTTGAATGCGGTTTTTTATTTATGAAAGAGGTTTTCTAACGGTGGTTCTTAGACATGTTTTATCAAATTCGGTTCAGCCGTTCCAAGGTCATCTGCTCTTTTGTTAGCTGCGGTAGGGATCTTAAACTAATAATGGGTATTTTACTTTACTTTGAAACATATGTGTGACCTAAAATTTGAAACACCCATGTATGGTTCATAACTTAAATAACATGCAAGATTATAGATTTTTTTTACTTTTTATAGGTTTTTTTGTGTCGGTGGTTTTTAAATTTATGTTATATCAGTAGGTGACGTCAAAAGCCATAGGAACCGGCTAGCGTGCATGAAAAGAGCTATGAATATTAAAGAATCGAGCAAAATGTATAAGGAACGCGTCACGTGGCCTTTCTGCCCGGAGAAAACTTGATGTGAAAATATAGATAAATAGCTGAATATGACTATGATAATGAATATGATGGAGCAATGATAGCCCAGTGGATAAGGAAACGGCTCATTGAATAACAGGTCCCTGGTTCGAATCCTGGCATACATATTGAGGAAACCCGCACGTCCAATAACTTATATTTAGATGTCTGGGTTGTGGAGGTCTGATGGCAGTCGCTCCATATCATAATCGTGTGTTCGCCAAAACTTTAGTGTAAAGGTTTGGTAAAAATCAGTATCTTTGCCACATCCTTAGGCTTAGGTAGCTGACCCCGTCAATACTAATGGATTGAGAAACGGGATAACGCTAGACAGCAGAAGAAGATGAATCTGACAATGAACAGTGAAGTTCAGTGCAGTGCCAGCCTTGAATGAAACTACAGCTGCCTCAGAACTCACGAAAGTAATCAGAACACTTTAATAGAAGATCGCAACGGATCTCTCAAGGGACTTGCATAGATATATAGATTCGAAAAGTTATTACACTGAATTGTTACCCAGTGAAATGTATTTCATTTTCATACACAGAACGCTATGTTCACCATGAAAACGAAATCTTTTCGATGCTATTCGAATCCATGCAAATTACGGATTTAGGGTCAATACTATGTCTTCTTCTTCATTTGAAAAATTAGGCCATTTTGACTCGGAATATTCTCGACCGCTTGTAGGCTCGCGAAATTTTCCCGACGTGCATATTCAGGAACACCGTTCCTATATGAATTCTATATGTTTGTCTGTGCGTTTGTCTGTGCGTGTGTCTGTAGCTTTTTTTCGAATATTCGTATTTTGATTCGGATTCAGCATAAAAAAGTAGAATAGAAATGTTCAGGAACACCGTTCCTATCTCTTAAGGAACATGGTCAAAATGGCCGACAAATTAAAAAAACAATTGAATTGTTATATAATTGACGAGCCAGGTGTTCCTCTGGCAATGCAAGCTTGCGCATTCTCAACTGGTTATTATTATATGTATATTGAAAACTTCTTCTTTTTAGCATTGTCCTGTTTTCTAATTCACTACGATTGCCGGGGTCCGCTACCTTACGCTAAGGATTTGGCAAAGATACTGATTTTTACATGGAACGTCTGCTGTTAGTACTCTGCAACCCAGAGGGACAACCAGATCATTATTAGGGAAGGTCACATGTATTTCGAAATATAATTACTTGATAAGTGGGTTTCCTCACGATGTTTTCCATCACCGCCGAGCTAATGATAATTACAAATATGTACATAAATACGAAAAAACGGAATTTAGTGGTACTTACATGTACATGACAGGATCGAACCGGGGACATATTGTTCTTTAGGCCGGTTATTTATCCAATGGGCTATCACTGCTATATGTATATTGCAAACGTTAAGTAATACCATATAATAATATAAACGTTAAAGAATCAATTAGGTTAAGAAAAGTTGGCTGGAAGAGATCTCTTGGAAGTTGGAAGGTTAGAAGAGATCTATTACAGAGATAAGTCCGCCATTGTACATACTAAATATTTGTAACCGTATATGCTATGTAAATATATTGTGCAATAAAGAGATTACAAAAACAACAACAAGTTGTGTAGTACCTATTATTATTTAGGAATTAAAAAAAAAACATGAAGTAACTGTAAAATTCACTATTGTTTTGCGGGCGGTATTAAACTTCAGGATTTTCTCTGGAAACATTTCCCGTGTGTTTTTCATCAGAATTTCTGAAGTTTTGAAACGGTCCTAACATTAACTTGTGCTGTGTGGGCTAAGACCCTTTGCATTTCCCTTGTGGGCTAAAAATAATAAAAAAAAGCATTTCGCTACATTCGGTGTGACATTTCGAAGTTGCCAATGTGATTCTCTCTGTGAGAATCTCTGGTGTGAAGATATATATATACAGATAGATAGTATAAGTAAACGTCGAGTTCGAAATCTATATGCAAACAAAAGTTACAACCTGTTGCGACATAAATGGTATTTTATCTCGAAAGCAAACCATTAGCCACTGATAAGAAGTATCGAACAAGTTTTGTAAGGAAATATAATATACGCACGTTGCCCTGAGAGCTCGATGGCGTCTGTTCAGTGTCTAAATATCTCAGCAATTCGATCCTACTGTAGGCTGATTCTACTAAAAACTGCAACTACACTGCAGCGCGGCGTGTATCAAAATGCGTACATTTTGACGTTTCGTTATTCTGTTAACCGATCTAACAGCAGCGACGTTGCAGCAAAGCTGCAGTAAATTACTCGTTAATCTGTTAAAAAACCTACATTGCATCTGCACGTTTCCTGCGATATAATTGTATTCTGATAAATTATTTTTGACATTTTGTATGGCGGTGGCAGAAGTTTTAAAGGAGTTTATTTGCAGTTTTGCTAACGTTAGTCTTAAGCAAATTTTATGAAGTGAAATAATATTCCGAAGCGGTGATTTATATTACAAAACATTTGTTTTGTTTTGGGAGATGTTTGTGGGAATATATGATTAAATAAAGCTTCTTTTTTAGTTAGAAATACCTCCACGCCGGCAACCAAGGGTTGCAGAAGTCAACATTAAGTAAAAATACAACTTATTAAATTAAAATATTGTGACACGACAGGTGTAGTAAGTAGTTCATTTGCAGGATACGCACAATTGCAGCGTAGTTGCAGTGCAGTATATTATAATAGAATACACGTATTGGTACTGCGCACTACTCCTGCGCGACTCGAATGACAAGCGTAAACGTGCAGATGCAGGTTTTTAGTAGAATTGGCCTACAGATCAATGGGAGACTATTTTAACCAATAAGGCGATAAGTGACGCGATGTTGATCGGCAGATTAGCCAATACGAGAAGCGGGTTCTACTTTACCCCCCTACCCGTAGCGGTGAATTAAGTTACAACGTAATGCTCACATCGGTTCTCCGTATGTTATTTGCTTCAGAGCCGGAACAAGAAACATAAAAAAGGTTTTTTCTATAAGTTCGTGTTTATTCATATACATTTAGTAAAAAGCTGTTATTTGGGCATCACAGACACTTGTCAATTACATATTACAATAGAAAGTAGAAGGACGTAGGAGTCGAGGAAGTCCAAGACTTACCTACCATGACCAAGTTGATAGCGTTTGATCCGAAGGTGATGTCAGGAGCCTTGGAAACCGGCGAGCGTGCATGAGAAGAACAATGAATGTTAAAGAAGCGAGTGAGGTGTATAAGGATCGAATCATGTGGCGTGGCATCTGCCTACCCCGCAAGGGATTTGGTGTGAAGTTATAGATAGATAAATTCATGTCAGCATATAGGTACAATTATGATGACAAATGGTAGAATTAAAGATTACATATACGTTATGTAACAGACTTAAATGGACAGCTTTTTCATGTGAGGAAAGTCGCCAGTTCAATCAGGAAAAGCGATAGAAAGTAGACATGTCTGTCTGTAGACGACTGCGCCCACCTGAACAATTCACCCGCCATAAATATTGGTACCCACGAGCGAAGTAGATAGCCCAGTGGGGAAGGAACCGGCATATTGATCAAATGGTCGCCGGTTCGAATCCTGGCACGTACCACAAAATTTGTGTTTTCGGATCTATGCACTTGCTCGGCGATGACGGATATCATCGTTAGAAAACCAACACGTCCAAGAAATTATATTTCCAAAGATGTGTAACCTAACCTAAGAGAGGTCTGGTTTTCCCCATGGGCCGTGGAAGCCGGGAGTCGCTCCATGTAAAAATCAGTATCTTCGCCAAATCCTTAGTCTTAGGTAGCGGAAAGCGCCAATACTAATGGATTAGGAAACGGGACAACGCTATGGAAAAACGAGCTCGGTGGCTCAGTCGTGACTTTGACAACAACGCTCGTGGGTTCGAGTCCCACACAAGGCAAACATTCGTGTGCATGAACATGAAAATTGTACCACTCGCACGGCGACTAATTTACTAAGTAACGTACGGATTTAAAACAAACACACATACTTAACATTTCAATGTACAAATTTTTTTATAATAATACTTTGTTAATAGATTCAGGCGTTATTTTGCGAAAGTCAAATCTACATGCAATTTGATCTAACCTGCTTTGCGTGGTGGCGGAAGCACGCAAAGCAGGTTAGATCAAATTGCATATAATAATACATTTTTTGTAACAGAGCCTCCACACAATTCCACCGCTGTCTCCTGTATGGCAATGTACAGTCAAGTTCATTGGCAATGTATAGTGAAGTTCATTGCAGTCCCGGGTCGATTATAACTGCCTCGGAACTCACTACGAATTTAATCTATACATAAATAGGCAGATCACAACAGTTCAGCACACACTTTTGCTCTGTTTGATAACTTGTATTTTTTTTCTGTTTAGCTTTAATGCCATGTCATGAACCATTTTTTAATTAATAATTAAAGAAATTTAATCATGCATATACGAACTGGGGGTAAGCCCCAATTGTCGTAACTAGTAAATTTAAAATATGGAAGAAGTGGATAATAAAGTTTGGAAAACGCAAATTTCATTTCATCAAAACGCAAAACACGTTTTTTTTTACAACGTCAGGAGGCATATACTCGTATAAGCATGCGGCCCGCCTGATATAAAGCAGTTACCGCAGCTATAAACACTTGTAACACATTATCACTCGCGCGATGCCACCTCTTATGCTAACACAGCTACTCTGGAACGGTTTATCCGTTACAACCTGCATAGAAATTCCAGTTTCCTAAATTAAAAATTTTCTAATCAAAATAATTAATAAATTAACGTAAACAAACTAAATTCACTCAAATCTTATCTGAAAACGTTACAACTAACAGGATTCGAACCGGGGACCAGTTGGTCAACAGGCAGGTACTTTATCTTTATACTCGTATAAATATATATATTTTTATTACTGCAAAATAGTTGTGATTTGCATAATTTTATAATTATTGACATTCATTTTCATCTCTTTTATTTTTGACATTTTGTAATTGTAACTTATGGAAAAACATTTTCACGTATAAAATACTAAAAGTGTTATTCTTATAATTATTAATAATTCCACCGTACATAACATTGTAACCAGTTTTAACGCAAATAAAATATATTTCTTTTATACTACGTCGGGAGGCATACAAGCATACGGCCCATCTGATTGTAAAGCGGGTACCGTAGCCTCATAACGCTTGCGATATATTAAGTATCACTCGCGCGATGCCTCCTCTGCTGCTTACACAGCAACTCCTGGGGGGCTTTTTGGTGACCTCACTCACACGCAGGAACACAACAACCCTCTAGGGAGTTGTTATTTGGCTGCGGTTTATTGTGAGGTGGAGGTATTTCCCCAGACGGGCTGCTTTGATGACTACCTTTCTTAATATTATATTATTATATATATTTTTAAATATTCTATTCTATTCTATCTCTTGGGCTATCAACGCTCTCTACTATACTTAGTCTGGCCATAAATACTGTTACAATTAAAAATAAACAAAATAGTACATTTGAATTTGGAATCTGTCATTTTTATATGATTGTTCATTGAATTTTCTCATTTTGGCGCCAATACATTGTACAATATTTTGCGATATTAAAATGGGGTGGGGTGATAAAGAGAACAGAATCGCTGTGATTGCATTATACAAAGTAGGTATGGAGCCAAATGCAATTTTTAAATCTCTCCATACGCTTGGTATTAGTAAAATGTTTGTGTACCGGACTATTAATAGGTACAATGAGAACTCCTCTGTTTGTGACAGAAAAAGATCTGGCCGTCCACGTAGTGTTCGTACGAAAAAGGTGGTCAAAGCAGTAAGGGAAAGAATTCGAAGAAATCGTGTCCGAAAGCAAAAGGTTTTATCTCGGGAGATGAAGATAGCACCTAGAACCATGTCGCGTATTTTAAAAGATGACTTAGGACTTGCAGCCTATAAGAGACGTACTGGTCATTTCTTAACTGATAATCTAAAAAAGAATAGGGTGGTAAAATCAAAACAACTACTGAAGCGGTACGCAAAGGGAGGTCACTGAAAAATTTTGTTTATGGATGAGAAAATTTTTACAATTGAGCAACATTTTAACAAACAAAATGACCGTATTTATGCTCAAAGCTCTAAGGAAGCTTCCCAATTAGTCGACAGAGTGCAACGTGGGCACTATCCGACTTCAGTGATGGTTTGGTGGGGTATTAGCTATGGAGGAGTGACTGAGCCATATTTTTGTAAATAATTTTTTTTTTTTCAAAACTATGGCTTTTTTTTTAAAAAGTTTGATACCTTTTTCACAGAAGTCGTAAGAAGGTAGCGAAGCCCCTTAACAACACCATGTTCAATAACCAAGAATGGTCCTTCCAGCAAGACTCGGCGCCCGGTCATAAAGCTCGGTCTACGCAGTCTTAGTTGGAAACGAACGTTTCGGACTTCATCATAGCTGAAGACTGGCCGTTGTCTAGTCCCGATCTTAATCCGCTGGAGATTTATGGTCAGTTTTAGAGAGTACTTGCTCTAAACGCCATGATAATTTGGAGTCCCTAAAACAATCCGTACGATTGGCAGTGAAGAATTTTCCCATGGAAAGAGTGCGTGCTTCTATTGATAACTGGCCTCAACGTTTAAAGGACTGTATAAGCCAATGGAGACCACTTCGAATAAGCTTTTTATATTTTAAATTGTTTTATATTTATGTATTAAACTAACACACTGTAAAAGTAATAAATGTTATTTGCAATAGATTTTTTTTTTCTTTGTTTCAGTATTTATGGCAAGACTAAGTAGATATCCTGCCGAATCAGCTTTAAAGATTCCCGCGTCGACCGCAATGGGTGAGCGCTGTTTCTGGATCGGCGCTCCCAAGTCCTAGAATATAATGGCGTGCCATCACAGGCCGGATGTGGCACAATGCTCAATTATACTTATGTCATGCACATTGTTCCAATGTTGCTACAGTCGGCTGGAGTAACAAATTAACATGACGAGCTCGGTGGCGCAGTCGTGAATGATGTGACTTTGACACTAACACTTGTGGGTTCGATTTCGGTAGTTATGTATTGTAAATGTCCATAGGCTATCGTAACCGCTTTATATGAGGAGGTATGCTTGCATCATAGTGTAGTAATTACTAATAGTGGGGCAACTCAGCTGTCTAGACAGGGCAACGTGCGGTGCGGGGCAGAGCAGCTTCCCTCCTCCGCTAATACGCAGACGTTCAGTCCGCCCGACTTCTATTGCGCGTCGGTATTGTTCCCTAAGTGTAGCTCTGGCTACTTTAAATTATTACTGCGACAAAATAATGTACTATGAAAATGCATATGTAACTAAACTGGCCATAAATACAGTTACATAGAAACTTTTTTCCAACTCTATCGATTTCCATTTTACATATTTTTTCGTGTTTATTATCAAATTACAATATGGAATGGGGTGTTAAAGAAAATAGAATTGCAGTGATTGCCTTGCAAAGTGGATATGGAGCCGTCGGTCATATTCAAGACACTTCAAAAACTTGGTATCACTCGTATGTTCGTATATCGTACCATCGACATACCAACCAAAGTAACACTTCCTCTTTTAAAGACCATAATAATTCGCCGAAACCCCATTAGAAAACAAAAAATCTTATCGCAAGAAATGAACATTCCCGCTAGCACTCTGTCGCGTATAATAAAACACAACCTGAATCTCGATGCTTATCGTCGTCGTATCGTAGCCCAGATCTAAACCCCTTAGACTACAAACTATGATGATACAATAAATCATCTTTCTTCGCTTCCGACTCCTGACTTTCCACCATTTCATTTTAGTCAATTTGATGATTGTGATGTTAAGAGGAGCATACTGTCTATCTCGTCTGATGCTGTGGGTGCTGATGAGGTAAGTCGTGCTATGATTCTTCCTATTCTGGACATCGTTCTTCCTACTATAACCATTTTGTTAAATAATTCAATTGTCTCATGCACCTTTCCCACAATTTGGAAGGATGCTTTTGTAGTACCGCTACCTAAAAAAGCAAATCCTTGTTCCTTTTCTGAATATCGTCCTATTTCCATACTTTCTTTTCTCTCCAAGGTCCTTGAACGTCTTGTTCAGCACCAGCTTAGTAGTTTCCTGTCCAAAAATAATATTTTGAATCCTTTTCAGTCTGGTTTCCGCTCTGGACATAGCACGACTACCGCACTCATTAAAATCACAGATGACATCCGTCGTGGTATGGATAAATCTCAGGTTACCATTCTTACGCTCCTAGACTTCAGCAATGCATTTAATTCTGTCGATTTTGATATACTCCTAGGCATGCTATGTTCCTTTAACATATCTCCAATCGCCATTGACTGGTTTCGTTCTTACCTGTATGGGCGTAGGCAACGTATTCGCATCGAGGATACTTTCTCAGCTTGGTGTAGTACGTCTGCCAGCGTGCCTCAGGGTGGCGTGTTATCTCCTCTTCTATTTGCTTTGTTCATTAATTCTATTACTTATCAACTTCGCTCTTCCTACCATCTCTACGCCGATGACCTTCAAATTTATAGTCAAACTCACATCGATGATCTCGCCTCTGGTATCGACATCATAAATTATGACTTATTAAAAATATCTACTTGGAGTAAATTGCATGGGCTTACAGTTAATCCAGCAAAAAGTCAAGCAATTATTATTGGTAGTCCTCGGTTTATCTCCAAAATAAATTGGTCTAATCTCGATGCCATTATCTTCGATGGAGTCCAAATTGAGCTAACTGAACAAGTCAAAAACCTTGGTGTATATTTTGACCGAACCTTGTCTTGGAGTCCTCAGGTGGCCGAGGTCAGCAGGAAGATATTTGCAGCCGCTGGTTCTCTTCGACGACTTCGAAATTTTCTTCCCGTGAATACAAAAATTGCATTAGCACAGTCCTTACTCCTTCCTATCCTAGATTACGCAGACTCTCTAGATCTCACCGTACAGCAGCTTAATAAACTTGAGCGTCTTCAAAACTTGTGTATTCGTTTCATTTATGGCCTTCGTAAGTATGACCACGTTTCTGAATTTCGTACGCAACTCAAGTGGCTTCCTATCCGTTATCGCAGAAACCTGCATATACTTTCCCTCTTATACTCCATACTATTTAATCCTTCTACGCCTTCTTATCTGAAAGAATGTTTTTCCTTTCATAGAGACATCCATAGTGAGGGTCCCTCGCGACGTGACCTTTTCTATTTTCGTCTGAAAACACCCTCTCACTTCACAAACTTTTTTTCTAACTCCTTTTCTGTTCAAGCCGTCCATCTGTGGAATGACTTGCCTCTTACAATCAGGCAGTCTCAAACACTGTCGAGCTTTAAACAGCTCGTCAAAAGCTACTACCTTTCAATTTAACCTTCGGAACTTATATAAGCTGTCCTCTTCAGTCTTTCTTTTGGTGTCGGACATAACTGCATACTTTTGTATTGCATATATATTGTTAAGATAAATTGTATAATTGTATAAGGTTCTTTTACTTTGTCATTATGCGCCACCTACCTTTATTTTCGTCAATTCTCCTTTAAGTTAAGGTTGCCTGGAAGAAATTGCATTAGCGATAAGGCCGCCTATTGTACTTTCCTATATAGACTATGTATATTTGTATATTTTATTGGTGCAATAAAGAGTTTTGTATTTTTTGTATTGTATGATCAGTTTTAAAGGACATGGCCTGCTTAATGAAAAAAAGTCCCTTTTTTACGAATATTCGAATTTTGACTTCAGATTCGGATTCAGCATAAAAAAGTAGAATAGGAATGTTCAGGAACACCGTTCCTATCTCTTATGGAACATGGTCAAAATGGCCGACAAATTAAAAAAAAATGAATTGTTATATAATTGACGAGCCAGGTGTTCCTCTGGCAATGCAAGCTTGCGCATTCTCAACTAGTTTTTTTGTTGAGACTTCCATAAATATGTACATGTAAGTTTTATTAAGATGACATTACTTAATAAAAAATAAATGCATATTCATTTGTAACAGAACTTATGGCCGGACTAGGTATATAAACATACAGTCCATACTACGTCGGGTGGAAACGAACATACGGCTCGCTTGATGTGAAGTGGTTACAGTAGCTGTGTTATTAGCAGAGGTGGCATAGCGCGAGTGACAATGTATTGTAAATGTTCGTAGGCTACGGTAACCGCATCGAATCAGCGTTTCAACGTTTTAAAAGGTCTATCGAGCTCGGCGGCTGCCTTCATTCTCCGAATACATGTTTGTCACAAAAGGTTGTTTAAAATAAATATTAGGTTGACTGTACGCTGTCGTTCTGTTATGGATGTTAAGATATAAATTACGCATAGCTAGACACGAACGATTTATTGGTTTGTGCGTGTAGTGTAGACCATTAGGGATTTGGACAACCGATGAAACAGATATTGCGTAGTAACTCAATTCACAGCTACGGGGCATACGGCCCACCTAATGTAAAGCGGGTACCGTAGCCGATTAATGCTTGCGATATATTCTGTATCACTCGCGCGATGCCTCCTCAGCTGCTTACACAGCGACTCCTTAGGAGCTTACTGGTGACCTCACTCACGCGCAGGAACACAACGAGGAGTTGTTATTTGGCTGCGGTTTTCTGTGAAGGTACTTCCCCAGACGGGCTGTAATGCGACCTACCTCTCTTAAAACATCCAGACCAAGACAAACAGACATGTTCATGCACACAAATATTAGTCTTGTGTGGGAATCGAACCCACGACCGTTGGTGTCAAGTCGCGTCATTCACGACTGAGCCACCGAGCTCGTCAAAACAGCGTGAATCGACGATCAAGATCAAACCAATCTAGCGTTACTGTTTATTACCATCCGAAATTAATTCCATGTCGGATGTATTAGTTGTATCTGATTCTGTATTGTCTGACTGCACTCGTCCTCGTCATGCTAGGGTCGGCAACGCATGAGTGACACCCCTGGTATTGCAAATGTCCATAGGCTACGGCAACTGTTTACCAACAGGCAGGCCGTATGCTTGATTTCCGCCTTAGTGGTACAAAAAATAATATGGGTGATAGCTGAAAATCAGTGATTGTTTCATTTGAGCAACGCTATACACTGAGCTATAGCCCATTTGCGCTACTGCGGCACACACATACAAACACACACAAATAAGCACCTGAATTAAAAACGTTCTCTATAGTATAGGGAAACTGTGTTTTAAGTTAACAGTGCAGTGCAACATTCTATAATAAATTACCAGAAAAACAGTTCTGTCCTTGCCTGAGAATATGTTCAAAAGGTACATCAAAAATACTTTGTGCAAGAAGGATTATTATAGAATCGATGAATATCTAACTGACAGAGATGTATGGAAATGATTCAGCACATGTACGAGTATATCTTTTATTGTACCACTTGATATCACTGTATGTACACTCACATATATTTATTGTAATATATATTAACAATGACAAAAAAAAGACCCATATTGGCAAGTTTCTTTTGGCATTTCTTCTTCGCCAATGGTAATTTCCGAAATGCTGGTGGATTAAAAAGAGAGATTAAAAGTAAAAAAAAACTGGAAAATTATTAAGATACAACATGATTTAATTTAAAGAATGTAAGACGTGTCTAAGTGCCCGTAAGGGTCTAATGGCAAATAAATGTTTTTTATCTTTTATCTTTATCTTATCTAGTGATGTTATATCGATGTACAAAAATGATGTGTGTGCATGAAGTAGGTACGTAAATAAATGATTTATCTATCTATCTATGTTTTCAAGAGTAACCTTACTGGATTCTCAAAAGAACGTCCCTCGACGACCAAATTTCATAAGCACCTGGTTTTTATTGGGGTATATAGAGCTTGACAATTGGTCTAGAAACTTCCTTGGACCTGATAATTTCACGGCACTTGGGTGCCAAGTGTACGGAAAATGATTGTGTGCAGATTGGTGTTTGTTCACCATGTGGACGTTCACTAATGGATGGGGTGTGAACAAACAGTAGGTAGTTGGAAAGGCCTTGCTAATATTTTCTATCATTTCATTTATTAATTCACAAAATAGAATAGGGCTACCTCGTCACAGTAGTGCGCCAGGTATGTTCGCTGTGGAACGCACTGTTGGCTTTTTTTATATACAACTAGACTGGTAAACAAGCATGCAGCCCGCATTACCGTTAGATGGTAAACGGTCACTGCAGCCTATTGACGTTCGCAACACCACGGAGATGTTACTCGTGCGCTGCCCTAATCTTGTGACCTAAGACTGTTTCGTCACAGTACCTACCCAGTAATTCCACAACTTCCTACTCCTACAAATTTCTTCTGTTTAAATTCGTTGTGAGTTCCAAGGCAGCTGTAGTTTAACCCCCGGGACAGCAATGGACTTCACTGTTCATCGCCTTTTTGGTGGGCGCCGCTGTTAATTCTGGCTACACAGAAGAGACAGTGGTGGGAATGAGTGGGGGGAGTACCCAGTAATTTCTCTGCCATATCTCACCCTTCAAACCGAAACACATCTGTATAAACATAGCTGCTTGGTGGCAGAAATAGGTGAGACAGAGATACCCACGCAGACGACTTATGTACTCCCTCTGGTTCATGGCGTAGGGCGTAAAAAATTGCTTCCCTGTTGCGCCGCATGCGGGACGTTGCCAGTAGCATTGTAAACACCCTCACAGCTAGAGAGGGTAGCCCTATTGTACGCCACTGGATGGAGGTTCATCATCATATCGCCGGCACCTCAAAGGCGGGCAGTTAAAATAAGAATTTGTTGTATGTGCCTACTCAAAATTATCATTAAAAAAAATGTTCGGTCTCTCTCTATTCACACTGATATAGTTAATAATAAACTAACACAACTTATGGGTTATGCACGAAATAAAGGATTTATATTATTAGAAATATAATACAGGTACCAGGCCACTCAGAAAGTATTGCGAAAATACTTCTGCGGCGGACTTGAAAAATCTTTCGAAAACTGGTTCAGACGCATGAAACTTTGTATAGAGGCGGGTGGAGAGTACTTTGAAAATATTTAATAAAAAAATATTTACCTATAGAACACTTATTTTCGCAAATCCTATCTATACCTATCCCATGTATATACAGATATATTGGTGTTAAATAAGTGACTTTTGGGATTGGCAACGCAAGAGTGATACCTCTGATGTTGCAAATGGCCATAGGCTACGGTAAGTGATTACCATCAAGCAGGTCGTACGGTGCCCGCCTTAATGGTATAAAAAAGTTAACGTAAAGCGCAGTCATGATTTGCCTAATTGGCATTCTAGCGACTTCGTCTGCGCGGAATTTGAATTTCTTAACAATTTTATGAGTGTTATTTGTAACGGCGGAACCCTCACTCTTTTTCTAAAATAACAGCCATTCCTTATAACATCAGCTATCAGTACAGTGAAAGTCCAATCAAATTCGGTCCAGCCGTTTCAGAGATTAATCGGGACAAGACAGACAAAAAAATGATGTTCTGGTATAATTACCGTGTGCATTTAGTAAAAAGCTGTATTTTTGACTGTACAAGCAGACACAAAGAGGACTTAGGTACCTACCATGACCAAATTCGTGTCTTATCAGAAGGTGATGTCAGGAGCCTCGGAAAGCGGCGAGCGTGCATGAGAAGAGCAATTAATATTAAAGAAGCGAGTGAGGTTTGTAAGAAACGAGTCACGTGACGCTCGGTTCTCTCAGCCTACTCCGCAAGGACAGACACTTCAACTTTGTTTACTTGTATAGAGGGAATTACTTATTAATATAGGAAATAATTAAGAAACAGATATATAACGCGAAAATAGTATAGCAGAAGGATGTAGGAGCCGTGGAAGGCAAAGACAAATTGGTTGTTTTATCAGAAGGTGACGACAGGAGCCTTAGAAAAGAGCGTGCATGAGAAGAGCTATGAATGTTAAAGCGAGTGAGGTATGTAAGGACCGAGTCACACACACATATATATATACGAAATATGTCAATAGTAGGAAATGTCACGGTACAGACAATAAATTTAGGCATTTTACATTACGTCTGCCTCAAATTGGGGTAGGCGGAGACTATGGAACGCCAGGGGCATCGATCCAAACACATCTCTTTCGCTTCTTCCACACTCATCAGCCACTTCACACATTCTTGTTTTTGTTTTAGGTGGTTTTGATTTGGCCATTTTTAGCACAGCGGCCCCTACCGATATCTCCATTCACTTTTGTTCCATATACTTTTTTCACAACTCTTTTGTCATACATTCTTCCCAAATGTCTAACTATCTCAGCATACCCTTTACACTTACTTTTAACGCTCATGGGTTCGATTTCCACACAGTACAAACATTTGTATGCACGAAAATTCTGTTTGTCTTGGTGTGGGTGTTTTAAAGAGAGGTGGGGCGCATCAAAGCAACCTGTCTGGGGAAGTACCTCCAGTCACAGAAAAACCACTGTCAAATAACAATTGCCTGGAGAGTTGTTGTGTACCTGCGAGTAAGCGAGGTTACCAGAAAGCTTCTAAAGAATTTTAATATAATATAAATAACGAATGATTTATTCACCAATACAACATGTTACATCCAATCAGTTAGTTAATTTCACCCAATTAACATTTGTAGTTTTATGGGCCCCGATTCTCAAACTAGGTCTGACCTGTATCTTGAGAATTGTTATACTATCGCGCAAGCGACACTTAACGTGTTCATAGGCTACGGTAACCACTTTACTATTTTACTTACTTTTTTTACACTTAACCGCCCTAGCCACCATTGCCAAATGTCACCTTTGATCTGTGGTCGATGGCGTCGAAGAGAGCTCGATGGCGTCGTTGCACGTGTCATTCTAATCTAACACGCAGGTTAAGCAACTTCGACCGCAGCCTGTCTATGGATGGGTTTATCTATCTCGAGTTTCTCCGTGCTCGGAGGGCACTTTAAGCCGTCTGTCCCGGCTGTCGATAGATGACAGTCGTTAAGCTAAGCCATTAGCCATCGGGCGGCTTGAAAACACTGGCCTCCGCCAATCCGCATTTGAGCAGCGTGGCGGAGTATGCTCTAAACCCCTTCGATTGAAGGGAGACCCGTGTTCCTGCAGTGGGATGAGTAATGGTTGGTGTGGGATCCGTGGTCCACTGTACTACAAACTCTCTTGGCACACAAATATATTGCAACAAACCCGCGTGGGAAGTAAAATACAGGTTTATTGACAAGTTAAAAATATCATCAACGGAGAGTTCCGTACAGTGGTTACCACACGTACATTTGTACCATCTTCTTCACAGTATTCTCCAGTTTCCTAATCCATTAGGATTGACGCGAGGCATACAAGCATACGGATGTAAAGCAGTTGCCGTAGCCTATTAACGCTTGTAATATATTAAGTAAAACCCGCGCGATGCCTCCTCTGCTGCTAACACAGTAACTCATTACGAGCTGACTGGTGACTCACATGCATGAACACAAAAACCCACTAGGGAGTTGTTATTTGGTTTCGGTTTTCTATGAGGTGGAGGTACTTCCCCAGACGGGCTGCTTTGATGCGTCTTACCTCTTTTATCTCGTAAGGGTATGACATACTAGTAGGAATTCACTGGAATCGCGCTGTTAAATATAATAATATATATATATAAATATTTATATTACTATTAGATAAACTAGAGTAATCTTTAAAAATATGAATGTGATATAAACTTATATTTAAAAATCTTTTAAGTATAAACCATTAGTGTCGCCGGCTAACGGTTACCACAGAACAGGCACAGCCTAGTGTGGGACCAACTTTAATACTCATGTAGGTACTTAGTTACTGTGTTGCCATACCTTCTTTTTCTTTCAACCTTATGTAACTGCTTAAACAGTGTTTTTTAAACAATAAATTGTTTGCTGTTTTTTGGACAATAAACAAAACAATCATATCAACTGTTTCATAATGTTGCAAAAACTAATCCATGTTCCAAAACATTTATTTGCTAACTACAGGCCCCGGAATATGTTTCAAAAGACGCGTGATCTTACCTAACGAAACCAGAGAACCAGATTCTCACTCTGGGTTGTGAAGGATGGCAGTCGCACCATCTCGAAATCAGTATCCTTCTTCTTCGCGTTGTCTCATTTCCTAATCCATTAGGTTTGGCGGAGTACGTTACTTAAGACTAAGGATTTGGCGAAGACACTGATTTTTACATGGAGCGACTGCCGTCAGATCTCCACAACCTAGAGGGAAAACCAGATCTTTCTTAGGTTATGTCAGACGTCCTTCGAAATATAATTTCCTGAACGTGTGGGTTTCCTCACGATGTTTCCTTCACCGCCGAGCAAGTGATAAATATGTACATAAAACCGAAAATAGGAAAGTAGTGGATACAGCCCTCGCCAGTATTCAAACCGGGGACCAGGTGGTCGATAAGCTGGTTCCTTGTCCACTGGGTTATCACTGTTCGAAATCAGTATTTTCGTCAAATCCTTAGTCTTAGTTATCGGACTCTAATCCGATCCAATCCTAGTGGATTAAGAAAAAGGATAAAACTATAGGAAGAGGACATTAGTAGGAGATAGCAACTTTTATAAATGGAATATTCGTGGAAATACCCCCCTGGAACTAGGACGTTTCACAACCATATATGTGTACTGAACCATAAAGTCAATCTCTCGAGAGTCTGACAAGTTCCACCCACACCAAGTCCGGTCCGAAGTTGTTGATAGACGTTGTAAAAACTAATTGGTTTCCATAACTTTTATGCTGAGTACAGTCGCACTTTGATTATCCGATCACCCAAAATATATAACCCTTACATATAAAGAGAGAGGTGCATCAAAGCTGCCCGACTCAGGGAACACCTCCACCTCACTAAAAGCCACAGCTTACAGGCAATTTGATTTGATTGAATTTGACGTTAGACTAACATCTACAGCGCCTGAGGATGCCTCGTCGAGAGGCGAAACACATGTCGCAGAGACGGAGCAGCCAGGGCAGCAACGGTGGCGGATGTATGCGGTTCATATTTCAGATGGCGAACACTCGCAGAGACGACCGCAGCAGCCGAGGCAGAGACGACCGGAGCAGTCATAGCAGCGGCGGCATGCTTCTACTAACGGTAGTGGGTGGGTGCCTATATGCCTCCCGACGTAGTATAAAACAAAATGGTTCTGGCAAGAATTTATTAGAACCCTTATAATAAAAAATGCACCAGTTTACAATGAACTCTCACAATCTGGGTTTGAAATATTCTGGAATCTCACAGGACTTGTACGAGGAGGCATCGTGCGAGTGATACATAATATATTACAAGCATTAATAGGTTGCGGTAACTGCTTTACTTCAGTTAAGCTGTATTCTTGTATGCCTCCCGACGTAGTATAAAAAAAAACATAGCATCCCTCTGGTGTATATCATATATCATTTTGAGGAGTAAATATACTTAGACGATTCCTATTGTTTACCAATTACATTGCAGTATACATTAGCTACAGCTTACAAACTTCATGCAAACACCTAATAAATTAATGTAAAATACCCAATTAAGTATGGTGAAAAATTTACCAACCTTCGATAGTCATACATTGTTAGTCACACACTTATATTTATTTAAATGAACTGTTACCTCCTTATCCACCGGAAAAATCTGTTCCCTCCCTTCTTCCCGTTATGTTTCTTCTTCTTCCCCATCTTCTACCACCACGTTGACCATAAACACTATTACTTGAACTCAAGTTTTAAAATGACAACTGTTCACAAATGTAAAAAAGAAACAATGTATGCACTGTATGTGTAGAAAGAGTTTACGTTTGAAAGTAGAACGACACGTTCGATTTACGAATGCACTTATCACTGGGCGCAGTCAAGGCGCAGCTTTTTATCATACCACTTTGTTCGTTACTCGAACGTTTGTACTATCTCACTGGCCAGTACAGGACTCTATGATTGGGCTCTATTGAAAAAAAGGAAAATAATTAAAGGCGTCTGTACACGTAAAGTTGATCGCTCAGAATGTTATAATGCATACAGTATTTTGACTAGTTTAATTATGTTTTGCGACGTACAAAGATCATACGCAAATAGAAATAAATGTGATGCCGCCATTACAATCGATGTTACGTGTATAAAACAAATGAAAATACACGAGACTTCAGATGTTAGATTCTTTCTTTACGTTGGGATTAAGACTAGGATTTAGATGTTAAACTTTTAAATATCGTTTTGCCTAAGATTTGTTGCCAATTAATTTATGTTACGGTGTAAAATGCTCATTACGAGCAACTTTAATCACAAAAAGCACGAAAACAAAATGTAAACGGCAAATTAAAAACACTGTTAATTACAATTATGCCTTCTAATATTGAATATTTACCAGACAAGTCCCGAGATGAATACAATCTCTAGTACAATCACAAAGGATGATTGGGGTGCAATCACACTATCTAGAATTTTCGAAAGCGTATCGGTGTAATGTAGAAATCTATTTTAAAATTATATCCCTTGTTTAGTCAACTGCGATGTAGGAATTGAAGATGTAGTAAGTGAAGATATGAAAGACGTTTACAAAAACTGATTTAGCATATTTTTTATGTCGCAGTAATTGATCTCACTTAATGATAGCAAATAGTAGGAGAGGTATCAACAGAGTATAATAGAAACTTAGAAACACATGAAATATCTTTTTTTAAAATCACTTAAATAGTTCCGTTTTTTTTTATATAAAATTCTTTAGTTGTAACTAACGCATAACACTCCAATTACCCTGCCTTAAAAATACCATAGACAACTAAAAAAGTGATAGATAGCAAAGGGATATAAATTCAAAAAGAGAATTCCAACCGCAAGAGTGCACGATTCGAAGCTCACGCGTACAGACTGGCGCGTGCGCGCGTTTAAAATTAGAATCTGAAGAAAAAAAAGTATGGATGCACGTTGCTGGAAAGCTGTGTTTATTTATTTTTGTGCATACGAGTGGTAGAAATGACGATCGGTTGATACACGACGGATTACGGTTTCCTATTTCAATTAAAGAGATCTTGGTACCAGATCGATGCATCGAAATCTTCGGATGAGTCCATGAGCTTAACAATGAAAATTAAGTTATTCTTCCAACAACCGAAAGCATTTTTATACAAAGTCGGAAGGCAAACAAGAATACGGGTAAATGACAAAGATTAAGTTTTATACGATTCTTGCGAAAACTGTAAAATAAAACATATAATGAACTTTCTTCTACCTAACGTTATCCGATTTCCTAATCGATTGCCGGGGTCCGCTACGTAAAACTAAGGATTTGGCAAATCTACTGATTTTACATGGAACGACTCGTACCTCCACAACCCAGAGGCAAGACCAGACCTTTAGGTTAGGTCACACGTCTTTTGAAATATAATTTCTGAAGGAAACCCTCCTTCACCGCCGAGCAAGTGAATAAATACAAATAGGTATATAAGTGGGAAAAAAATATATTGCGAATATAATATAATGAAGTTTAGTCTCAAAGTTTTCGTGGTCGTCGACTAGTAGAGGGTAATCGTCGTATTATATAAAGCGGAAGGGTTCGTATGTTTGAACGCGATAATGCCTGGAACTACCAGCCCGATTAAAAAAAATTATTAACATTTAATAGCCCAATTAAATGTTAATAATTTTTTTTACCCCCTACCCCGCAAGGGATTTGGCGTGAAGTTAAAGATTATAGATAGATAAAATAGCCCAATTCTCGAGGAAGATTATAGGTTATTTAACATCACGATACGTCCCTTTGAAGCTGAAAGAAAGAAAGCATAAAAAGCGGGTCCTACGGAATACCGCGGACGAAGCTGCGCGGTGCAGCTAGTTTAGTCTATAAAGCTAAATAAATTAATAATAATGCTGCTTCATTCAACTCTTAGCAATTAAAATTGACGAAAACATCCTAAAACTAGTGCACTGGTTCTAATCTGACGAGCTCGGTGGCTCAGTCGTGAATGACGCGACTTTGACACCAACGCTCGTGGGTTCGATTCCCACACAAGGCCAACATTTGTGTGCATGAGCATGTCTGTTTGTTTTGGTATGGGTGTTTTAAGAGGGTAGGGCGCATCAAAGCAACCCGTCTGGGGAAGTACCTCCACCTCACAGAAAGCTGCAGCAAAATAACAACTCCCTAGAGGGTTGTTGTGTTCCTGCGTGTGAGTGAGGTCACCAGTAAGCTCCCAAGGAGTTGCTGTGTAAGTAGCAGAGGAGGCATCGCGCGAGTGATAATTAATATATCGCAAGCGTTAATAGGCTACGGTACCCGCTTTATATCAGGTGGGCCGTATGCTTGCATGCCTCCCGACATAGATTAACAAGAAATGGATCTGGCAAGAATGTATTCGAACCCTTTTAATAAGAGATGCACCAGTTTACAATGAACTCTCACAAACTGGGTTTTGAAATATTCTGGAATCTCGCACGACTTGTATGTACAACCGATAAAGTACTCATTTTACTCTATGGTGCTATCGGATACGAGGCCATAGAGCTTATTTAATTATCTATGACGTTGCAGATTGTAATACAAATACAACAAAAGCGTCGCAGACAGAATAAAACTACAGCCATGAGTCACACGGATCTATATCTGTTCTGTTCGCGCTGAAACAACACTGCGCGGGGCCATTGCCTTGAAACTAGAAAACGTTTGGATTCAACGTGATATCTTGTTATATCTATGTACGACTGCAAGTCCATTAAAGAGCAGTTGAGAATGCGCAAGCTTGCATTGCTAGTGGAACACCTGGCTCGTCAATTATATAACATTTTTTTTTTTAATTTGTTGGCCTTGACCATGTTCCTTAAGAGATCGGAACGGTGTTCCTGAACATTCCTATTCTACTTTTTTATGAATGAATACGAATCTGAAGTCAAAACTCGAATATTCGAAAAAAAGCGACAGACAAACACACAGACAAACGCACGGACAAACATAGATTTCATATAACGGAAGCCCATGACAACTCGTTCCTGATAAGTTGTCATGGGCTCCGTAAGTGTATATTCTCGCATTTTTTTTATACCACTAAGGTGGCAATCAAGCATACGGCCTGCCTGATGTTAAACAGTTACCGTAGCCTATCGACATTTGCAACACCAGGGGTGTCACTCATGCGTTGCCGACCCTCTAAAAACCTCTTCACGTATTTCTTGAAGAACTCCATGCTGTAGTCCCTTTGAAAAACCTCGGCTGGGAGCTCATTCCACAGCTTGAGAGTTCTCGGAAGAAAACTTCTCTGGAACCGCACAGTACGCGACCATTGCTGTTTCAGCGTGTGAGGGTGAACTCCCCGCCGTCGGCGAGCGGTGCGGTTTTTTCGCAAAAAAATATATTTTTTTTGTGATATAACTACAAATATACGGCTTTCGTTTTTTTCCTTAACTTGTGCTAAATGACCTTGCTTCTTACCAAATTTCATGATTCTAGGTCAACGGGAAGTACCCGGAAGGTTTTGATTGCGAGTGTCAAAATATGCGACATAAACGAAGCATAAACGGCCGTATCTTTTGATTGCGTTGACTTAGAACTTTGATTTTTGTCACTGCTCGAAGAGACTGCAGACCTGAGTACGTGATATTAATTTCAGCCTGTAGGCCGATTCTACTAAAAAACTGCAACTGCACTGGAGCGCGGCGTGTGTCAAAATGGGTACATTTTGACGTTTCGTTAAGCGATCTAACAGCAGCGACGTTTAAAGAAACGTCAAAATGTACGCATTTTGACACACGCCGCGCTCCAGTGCAGTTGCAGTTTTTTAGTAGAATCGCCCTACTGATAGCTCCACCCGTCCGTGAGAAAAAGGGTCTTGACAGACAAACGGTCAACAAGGTGATCCTATAAGGGTTCCGTTTTGCCTTTTCAGGTACGGAACCCTATGTTCACACGTGCAGTTCACACGCGATAGAAGTGAAACCTTCAAAAATATGAACTTCAAGATAATGAGACAAATGTAGAATTTCAGTAGATTAATTGGATTATTCATTACTAGCTGTGCCCGGGACTTCATCCGCGTGGAATATTATTTAATTATATTAATAAAAATAAATACATTTCTAAAATAATAGTAGTAAAAGTTACTCCTTATTACATCAGCTATCTACCAGTGAAAGTCCCGTCAAAATAGGTCCAGCCGTTTCAGAGATTAGCCGGAACAAACAGACAGACAGACAAATTGTAAAAATATTCATTTTGGTATATGTACCGTGTATACATCCATATGCATGGATGGGTTTATCTATCTCGAGTTTCTCGGTGCTCGGAAGGCAAGTTAAGCCGTCGGTTTCGGCTGTTGTCAACAGGTAACAGTAGTTAAGCTAAGTCAGTGCCCTTCGGGCGGCTTGAAAACATTGGCCTCCGCCAATCCGTAGTTGAGCAGCGTGTGGAGTATGTACCCCTATCCCAGCAATGGGATGAGTTAGGGTTGTTGGAGTAATCAAATCCGAATGATGAGTCTTCTTCTTTGCGTTATCTCGTTTCCTAATCCATTATGATTCGCGGGACCGCGACGTAAACCTAAGGATTTGACGTAGATACTGATTTTGACATGATGCGACTGTCTTCCGACCTCCATAACCTAGAGGGAAAACCAGACCTTTCTTAGGTTAGGTCACACGTCTTTCGAAATACAATTTCGTGGGCGTGCGGGTTTCCTCACGATGTTTTCCTTCACCGCCGAGCAAGTGATAATTACAAATATGTACTGAAAATACGAATTTAGCGGTACATGACAGTATTCGAACCGGGGACCAGTTGCTCAATAAGTTCCTTATCCACTGCTATAAATCCGAATGGTGAAAGTAACAAAAAGTATTATGAAAACAGATAATGAAAATAGACATGTTCTAGATATCCAAACACTTCCGTATCAGAGATCGGGGAATCACAAAATATGAATGAAAATAAACAAAAGTTACATCATATAGTGCACAGCCAATCTTATGGAGTAATATTTAAAATCATTTGGATACCAGCCAATGGATGTCACCTGAATATATGCGATAGAATGAGGAAATGAAATAATTATAGCACGAAAGTGGAACTCTCTGTCGTTAAGAGAAATGATTATATATGAAGATAAATAAAATGTTTTAAATACACCGCCCTTCTTCTTCTTAGAGTTACCCCATTTTGATTGACAGGATCCTCTAGCTAAGACTAAGGACTTGGCGAAGATCTGTGTGAAAGGCCTGGTTTCCCCTACGAGTTGTGCCCTGTACAAATTTCTAATTATTGTTAGAACTTTCTCAAGTCTTAAGTCTTTCGAAGTAGGTATAATTTCTTGGACGTGCGCACGTGCTGGTTTCTTCACGATGCTCTTCCTCCACCGCAGCACGTGTGATAACTACAAATATGTACATAAATCCCCAAAAACACGAACTTGGTGGTGGTTTAGAGCACACTCCATCACAACGCTCAACTGCTGATTAGCGGAAACCAGTGTTTCCAAGCCGCCCGAAGGACACTGACTTAGCTTAACGACAGTTATCTATTGACAACAGCCGGGACTGACGACTTAACATGCCTTCCGAAGCGCCGTGAAACTCGAGATAGAAAAACCCATCCTTAGACAGGCTGCGGTTGACGTTGCTCAACCTGCGTGTTCTGTTAGAATAACACGCGCAACGATGCCATTGAGCTCTCACATCACATTGCAGCACAAAATTCTTCAAAATGGGCGTGAAGAGGTTTTTAAAGGGTCTACAACACGTGAGAGTCCATCTCCCTAGAGGGCTGTTGTGTTCCTGCGAGTGAGTGAGGTCACCGGTAAGCTCATAAGGAGTTGCTGTGTTAGCAGCAGACGAGACATCACGCGGGTGATACGTAATGTAAACCGTTCATAGGCTACGGTATCCGTTTTACATAAGGTGGGCAGCTTGTATTAAAAAAAAGCGATAATAAAAATGCTGCCAAAATCAACGTTTGTTCATGCAGCTCCCACCAATCAAAAGGAGGGAGGCATTCTAAAATCAGTGCGCTGGCATTGCCCAAGAATGCATACAAATCCCCTTTTACAACACAAACAATCACCAGGTTATAAAGAGCTCCCTTAAGCCAGTTTCACACGCATTGGATTGATGTGCGTTTTTTTTTCACCCAGATTATACTAGACCATCTGATGTCAGCGGTTACCGGAGCTAAGGACACTACTAGTATGTCTTCACGCCAGGTCTATTAAGGGGTAGGCAGAGAGTAGAGACAGCGGTTACCAAGAGCGCCTACTTGACTCTCACACACCGCATGTGCATGAACATGTCTGTTTGTTATTTGTTTTTAAACGAAGTAGGGCGCATCAAAGCAACCCAACTGGGGGAATAGGACGTACTTCCCCAGACCCCTCATAGAATAGCCAAATAACAACTCTCTGGAGGATTCTTATGTTACTGCGAGTGAATGAGTAAGCTCATAAGGAGTTGATGTGTTAGCACAAAGCGATGTTCCTATAGGCTTCCCGACGTTGTATAAAAAAAAATGTAGTAACAAGATGTACGTATAAAGTCGCCCTAAGAAAACGAAAAAGGAAGACGCATAAACAATCTTGTAGAGACCACGACATTATGGTTGGAGTAACAGTCAGAACACACTTTCGCGGGTCGACGAAAGCGAAATGAGACTGCGAGACGGTCCATACTTCCTGATCCGTTTTAACCATAGAGTTTTAACATTTCGACATGTAACACTGGCTGACAAAAAATCCGACAGCTGCCACACTAAAAATATAAACACTTCACTTTTGAATAACGAATGCCACCATAGACTATAATATTTCGTAATCAGATTTTCTTGGGCTTCGGACATTCATGAAATAATCACTAAACATTTTTTCGAGGAATGTATTATATTTTAAATGTTATTTAAATTTATTTTTCTTCAAACAATAGAGCCGTGATTACGTCATAGAGTTACTATAAACACTAAATATTGAAGTAATATGGATTTTTTGTTCAAAAAATTCAAAATTAAAACCGTAATTTTATCGAGCACGCGTATTGAGTCCTGTCACGGGCGTCTACCGCAAGTATGAACCGACTACTGGCGAGAGTATTCACATCAAAATACAAGCTTTTCGGGAAGTCATAGTGTTTAATTATAGTACACGATGAAATGCCGGCAGTAAACGCTCAAACTACAGATAAAATTTTATGGGTGTTATAACTAGAGACTAAATTAAAAATCTAGTATAAGCATAGTATATTATAGTAATCTTATGATTAAATGTAATAAAGTTATTTATATATTTTATTTAGTGGCTTTGCAAAACGAACGAACGACGGGTCGGTTGTGAGCGCAACACTCGGTATTTTATTTTATAATACGTCGGGAGGCATACAAGCATACAGACCATGATGTAAAGCGGGTACCGTAGCCTATTAATGCTTGCGATATATTAAGTATCACTTGCGCGATGCCTCCTCTGCTGCTTACACAGCAATTCCTTGGGAGCTCAACATGGGAACATCGGAACACAACAACCCTCTAAGGAGTTGTTATTTGGCTGCGGTTTTCTGTGAGGTGGAGATACTTTCCCGACCGGGCTGCTTTGCTGCGCCCTACCTCTCTTAAAACATCCAGACCAAGACAAATATACATGTTTATGCACACAAATGTTTACCTTATGTGGGAATTGAACCCACGAGCGTTGGTGTCAAAGTAGCGTCATTCACGATTGAGCCACTGAGCTCGTCAAACGCCGTATACGCAAACCAGAAGCCACTTGAATGCGTATGAAGGCATCGCGCGCTCACGACGTTGTGTTTAGCGCCTAAATATCTCAGTGATACGAACCTACTGACCAATGGGAGAATATTTTAACTATTACGACGATAAGTGCCGTGATGTTGATCCGCGAGCGAGCCTATAAGAGCTGCACGTTCTACTTCACCCCCCGACCCGTAGCGGTGAATTGAGATACTACGCAATATCGGCGTCATTGGTTTTCAATATGTTATTTGCTTCATGTCTTCGATTAAGTAATTCATTAACGGTATTGCCATACACTATAGATTAATATTTCCAATCGGGCTAAAATGACGGATCGTAAAGACAAACCGTATCGTATATGGCGACGTTTAAAGCATTCTTTTGACGAGCTCCGTGGCGCAGTGGTGGAACGCGCTGTTATGTTACTTTGACACCAACGCTCGTGGGTTCGATTCCCACACAGGACAAAGATTTGTGTACATGAACAAGTCTGTTTGTCTTGGTCTGGGTATTTTCTATGTATAATAAGTATGTATTTACAAAAAAAAAATTTACGTATGTTTATCAGTTGTCTAGTACCCATAACACAAGCTTCGCTTACTTTGGGGCTAGGTGGTGCTGTGTCTGTAATTTGTCCGGCAATATTTATTATTTATTATTATTATTTATTCTTAACCACTCGGCCACCGGACTCAGCAAACTCTAAGTATCTAGTACATGGTCACACTTGCACAACAACATGATGCTGAGAAGGCACCTTGTTGGCAACCATTGTAGTGTACAGCAAAGTGCATGTTAACTTTTACACTTAGACTTTTGTATCGTTCTTATCCCGTACGTAATAAGAGTTAAAATATAACTCCCAGTGTTAAGCGTGGTCTGGTCTCAGCTGATAATGTCAATTGTTTCTATCCTTAAAAAAACTGCATTTCCTTCCATAGGGATTATAGAAGGAAATGAAGAAATTTTTATAATAGCAAATACAGAATATTTGGCTTAATTTTTAAATTGAGAAACTCGGTAGCGCAGTTGTTATTAAAGTTACTTTGACACTAACCCCAAGTGCGTTAGTGTCAAAGTTCGATTCCCACTCACGACAAACATTTGTGTCCATGAATATGCCGAACGTATGTTTATCTGCCTATTATGTTGGTCTGGCTGTTTTTAGGAGACGTAGCGGAACATCAAAGCAGCCCGACTGGGGAAGTACCTCTACCTCAAAGAAAACCGCAGCCTAATGACAACTCCCTGGAGGGTTATTGTGTTCCTACGTGTGGTCATTAGTAAGCTCCTGTGGAATTGCTGTATTAGTGTCTTTATATATGTAGTCTTAGGATCGCTAAAGTGACACATAACATGCCACATAACAACTCCAGGAATACAACAACCCTCTAGGGGTTGTTGTATTCCTGCGTGTGAGTGAGGTCTCCAGTAAGCTCCTAACTAGTTCCTGTGTCAGCAGCAGAGGTGGCATCGCGCGAGTAATACTTATTGTATTGCAAACGCTTATAGGCTACGGTAACCATTTTACATCATGTGGGCCGTATGTTTGTATGTCCCCTGACGAATAAAAAAAATCAATAATGTTTTATCTGATATCATCACATATACTTAGCAATAAATCGGAGTCGTTGTCACTTCTTCCCGTAAAGTTTGGCAAGCGTAGGGCTACATTTATACGACACGATATTGTTCCAAATCGCCTTCAAGATATTTTTGTCGGATTGTACAGTTGAAGACAAAATAAAGGGGTGGTGTAAGGGGCTCTATCTCAGGGTAAATATCAATTTGACGTGACCGATAGAGGAGTGACAGCAATGCTATTTGAAGAGACGTACAAAGCTAAGTGGCGCCGACATTTTGTTTTTATTGATAATGCTAAATTTAAGATCTATCTATCTATCTATAACTTCACGCCAAATCCCTTGCGGGGTAGGCAGAGAGAACCGATATTAAATTTAAGACCAATTCCAATAAAACGCTCAATACTGGCACTGAACCATATTTATGTTTTTGAGATATACGAGTATTCTGTATTTATTACTTATGTAAGATAATTGATATTTTTAAAAATTTGCGCCACGCCATGGATCAAAAATCACTTAGACTCATTTATCTCGCACTTGGACAAAGTCTTATTTCTTACTGCATTACTTCGTGGGGTGGCGCCCCTAAAACTAACCTAAAAAAAAATAAATCTCACAAAGAGCTATGTTAAAAGTCAGTGGTTTCTTTCCTTTTCTTTACTCGACTGAGCTACTCTATCAACACTGGAAGGTGTTAACGGTACGACAAATATTTATTCTTAGCACTATATTAAAACAGCATACAATAACAACTTACTCGTACAATACCCAAAAACAGAGTGTTGAAGCTAGGCGTGTAAAAAATGTGTGTGTACCTTTCACTTCAAAGGCAATTTTTACAAGAAAGTATTTCTGTTATTTAGGTTCATACTTATATAATAAAATTAATAAGATCTTGTCTATCCATTCTTGCAACAAACAGGAATGTAATGTAAAAGTCCAGAATTGGCTATCTTCCTTAAATTACGATCAAACAGAAATGCTTCTCACAAGTAACACTTGACATCTGAAAACATCTATTTATACTACATGACAACAATACCTAAGTAAAAATTTATATATTCATATTACACATAAGTATATTATATATACATATATGTATAAACAATATAATGATCGTAAAAGCTTAAAATAAATCCCACGCATTATAGCCTAATATTAGTGAAACATGTTTTTATGTTATTAATTGTATTTTTGTTTTGTTTTTTGGTTTAATAACTCTTACTCCAATTTTGATTATACAAAATTGTACAACAAATTGGTTAAAAAGACAATATTTACCCTATTTGAGAGGTGAGAACCTGGCGTCCTGTAATACAGGCTTATCAAAGCCTACTTCAGGCACCAGCTTCTCACACTAAAATGTTTTACACAATTGTAAGGTCGCATAGATTACATCATTCACCTTTGTATTTTAAATCTATATATTTCTTATCTTTTGTGTCAAACTGTGTGAGAAGAAAATAAAGAAGTTAATTATTATATATACAATTAGTCATAATTCTTATTATTGCTATAAGTGGCCACAATAAGTCATAAAAAATAAGGGATGAGTAAGGGTTGATGTGATGTGAAAAGTAACCAATATTTTAATTAATGTAATAATAAAAATTTTGGTTACATGTCACATCACATCAACCCTTACTCATAATCAAAATTTTGGTTATTTGTGGCCACTTATAGCAATAATAAAAATGATGTGACAAGTGACCAAAATTTTGATTATTACATTAATCAAAATTTGTTCACTTGTCACATCACATCACATCAACCCTTACTCATCCCATTGCAGGGATACGGGTCTCCCTTCAACAGAAGAGGTTTAGAGCATACTTCACCACGCTGCTCAAATGTGGATTGGCGGAGGCCAGTGTTTTCATTTTCAGTATGCCGTCCGAGGGCCACTGACTTAGTTTAACGACTGTCATATATCGACAACAGCCGGGGCCGACGGCTTAACGTGCCCTCCGAGCACGGAGAAACTCGAGATAGAAAAACCCATCCATAGACAGGCTGCGGTCGACGTTGCTTAACCTGCGTGTTCGGTTAGAATGACACGCGCAACGACGCCATCGAGCTCTCAATATTACTTCAGTTACTTTCCTTGTTTACCTTCCTTACTTGTACATAGATAATAAATGAGCGTTTCTCAAAATCTTTGTACATTGCCAAAATGTTAGTGTCCCATAACTTTAAGAAAACTTTTATGATAGAACTTCTTAACAACCAAGAAGATTAATTTTAATATGTGCTTAATATCTCTTTTTTAAATTAAATCAACATCAAAATATGGTTTTGCATTATTAAAATTAATTATAAAAAATAAATGCCAAATGCTGACTTAAACTCCAGTATGAAAAATGACTTGTCCCAATTGCGAAAGTTGACATTGAAACATCGATTCTAAAAACACGCATTTTTCGATACTGGGAGTTTACACATATTTAAAATGTCCTTAAATTCAGTTTTAAATAGATTGAAAAACAAATCTTAAGCATAAAATCATAAATCTTATATTATTTTTTTAAAATTGCCCACAAATAATTCCAATTTGGAAGTCTTCTTTTGTTACCGTCATATACGAGTTTCGCATAATTCATAGAGAACATACTTATTGTACCAATACAATGGCAACGCCTAATCAGTAAGGCGTTCTTTCTAATTCAGCGTACGACAGTCGACGTTAGTTTAAAACTTGCGTGATAGTAGACTACCTGCTTTAGTCATCTTTTGTTTATCATTTTGTTACTGCGAAAAATCAGGTAAGATTTTATGAATTCATTGTTATTTTAATGAATATACAAAATCAATTATTAAGAAACTAGTAGATGATATAATTTTATTACAATTTTAAGCCATTTTTTGTATCATAGCCTTTTTCACTTATAATGTCTCATTCGTTACTTCCAATTTTGAAACTTCTAAATGGTAACTTATAAGGGGAATGGGTAGTAACAAAATAGGAATTCGTAAAGGAGTATTCGCACTTTAAATAGTGGACCTAATTTTTTTTTAAACTAGGTACCTTTACTGGTACTTTTATATCTAATATTTCAAAATAGTTTTTAACATATACATACTTTAATAGACATAAAAGGCATATAGTGTGGGAAATAATATTTTTCGTCCATATTCCTTCTTAACTTGTAGCGGTTTCTCTGTACTTTAGTTTCTATATATACAATTAGTAAGGTATTATGTTTACGTTTCGAGGAGTGGAACTAAAATTTAAAAAAATAATTATGTGTCTCCTATAGATTAAAGTTACGTCTTGTAGGTAGGTACTAATGGTTGGTTTTTTCTTGTAAGAATTGTGATGATTGACCAAAGTGTAAACGGATCTTAATAGTTCCTAAATTGTTACTTATGTTCCTAAGATATGTTATTGTCCCATCAAATATTCACGAAAGAATTTAATTATTTTTATGTTTCTGATATTAAAATAATATTCTTTGGTTAATAAATAATTAATCTATATTAGATTACACTATTAAAATTAAATTACGTTGAAATGAAGCCCGAATAATTAATAATTTAAACTTTCAACGAACATTTGGTTCAATTGGTAACGTAACTGAGAAAAATCTTGTTATTTCAGTTTCAGTTTTTAGTTTTATAACCCAATTTTAAGTTAATTTCACATTTGTTGTATTTTGTATTGTATAAAATATAAAATTAAAATGGTTCGTTATGCCTAAGATTTTCTTTTCAATTCTTAATTTCGGTAACAAAATAGGATCTTTTTGTGGACCTTCAATGAATTAAATAAACAAAAATACCTAAAACTCTCTGCTAAAATCTGAACATTTAATAAATTTTGATTTTAGAAGGACATATCTCACATTTGCAGTCATTTGGCAATTAATATGCAAATAAATATATTTCATCTCATTAAAAAAATAATGTACAAAGATTTTGAGAAATGCTCAAATACGAGATATGTTTAAAAAAACATAAATATGGTTCTTCAGTGCCTGTATTGGGCGTTTTTGGAATTGGTCTTAAATTCTGCGTTATTGATAAAAACAAAAATGAGGGGGCCACTTAGCTTTGTACGCCCTCTTAACATCAAAGCTCGAGGGTTCGATTTCCATATAGGACAAACATTTGTTTGTTTTGATTCGGATCTTTTAAGAGGCAGGGCAAAACAAAACAACAAACAAAGTAGCCCGACCGGGGATTTTTTTATACAACGTCAGGAGGCATACAAGCATACGGCTCACCTGATGTACAGCAGTTATTTGACTGCGGTTTTCTGTGAGGTGGAGATACTTCTCGAGACGGGCTGCTTTGGTGCGCCCTACCTCTCTTATAACTACCTCCGCCTCACAAACAACCGCAGAAAAATAACAAATCCCTGATTTTTATGATCCCGCGAGTGAGTGCAGTTAATAGTAAGCTCCTAAGGAGTGAAGGCAGCGCGCGAACGTTTCTTCCTGTATTCCAAGCATGTCCTGTTCCTGTATTCATAATACAGTAATTCCTTTACATCAGGTGGGCCGTATGCTTGCATGTCTCTAGACGTTGTACATACGTTGGGGTTCGCACACAAGATAAGCATTTGTGAAAATGAACAAATCTGTTTGTCTTGATCTAGATTGAATAGAAATTCTTTTTTTATACAACGTCGGGACGGATAAAAACATACGGCCCACTTGCACATAAAGCGGTTACCGTAACCTATAAACGCTTGCAAAACATTAAGTGTAAACGATGCCGCGTCTGCTGCTAACACAGCAATTCCTTAGGAGCTTGAAATCACTCACACGCAGGAATACAACAGTCATCTATCTGTGTAGTTGTTATTTAGCTGCGCTTTTTCTGTGAGGTGGAGGTACTTCATAGACAAATCAAAAGCACCCGAAACCGAAGAGCACGTATAAAGAGGTTGATGAGGGTGGAAGAAGCGTGTGATTGAAACTTTTCTGAAAAAATGCCATTTTATACAAAAAAATAATAAAACGCTAACCAAAGCTCGGTCGCCCAGGCAGAGTATATAACATGACGCATATTTTCCACAGATAATATTGCACCATAATGGCTCGCCAATCACCATAGATAATAAACTTTAGTGAGGACAATACAGATAAGATATAAAGTAATTTTCAACAGCAGTGGGCGCGGCTAATGGTTTTCTATACTAAATTTTCACGCCAGTTCCCTTGCGGGGTAGGCAGAGAACCGAACATCACAAAACGCGGTTCTTACACACCTTACTCGCATCTTAAACATTCTTCAATTTCTAACATGACGAGCTCGGCTAATAATGCGTCTTTGACACCAACGCTAGTGGGTTCGATTTTCACATAGGACAAACATTATTATATATGAACATGTCTATTTGTCTTGGTCTGTTTGGTTTAAGAGCGGTAGGGCGCCTCAAAGCAGCCCGTCTGGGGAAGTACCTCCACGTCACACAAAACCGCAGCCAAATAACAACTCTGCGTGTGAATGAGGTAGCCGGTTAGTTCCTTTGTGAGTTGCTGTGTTAGCAGCAAAGGTGGCATCGCGCTACTGATACTCAATGTATTACAAGCGTTCATTGGCCACAGTAACCGCTTTGGTATAAACTGTCGCGAAAGTAACCTTAGGGTTCCGTAACACAATTGTGAAAACGGTACCCATATGATGCCACATTGTGCGTCTATTTGTCACATTTCAATAGCTACTAATGCTATCGATTTGAAATTTAGAACACTTTTAAATATTTGCTAAATAGATACATTGCTTGTAGAAAATGAAAAAAATAATAATAATGTTTTGCTTGAAGGGTGTCGAAAATTTCCAAGTGCAGTACTTTTTTTTTATAACTAAGGTGCAATAAGTCGAAACCAGTACCAATATTTATTTTCTGTATGTATGTATATCTTGACGCCAGGTCCCTTGCGGGGTACGCAGAGAGAACCGAGCGCCATAAGACGCGGTCATTCCACATTTCACTCGCTTCTTTCAATTCATAGCTCTTTTCATGCACGCTCGCCGGTTCCTAAGGCTCCTGACATCACCTTCTGATAAGACTTGCCTCACTTTGTGTATTTTTCTTCCCAGCGTTATTCCGTTTCCTAATTATGATTGACGGGGCCCGCTATCTAAGACTAAGGATTTGGCAAAGATATTGATTTTGACATAGAGCGACTGTCTTCGGACATTCACAACCCAGGGGGAACACCAGGCCTTACTTAGTTTAGATCACACGTCTTTTGAAATATAATTTCTAGGACGTGTGGGTTTTCTCAGGATGTTTTCCTCCGTAGGTTCGGACATGTAGAAAAAATGCAGGATGAAAGACTGACGAAGTAGATATACAATGCAAAAGTGGAAGGATGTAGGAGCCGAGGAAGACCAAGAGGCACCTACCATGACCATGAAAATTTACATGAAAATTTGTGGCGTAAGGCTTGTAGACCGTATTCGTAATGATGATGTTAGAAACAGAGTTGGTCTGAAAGAGAGCGTCGGTGTTAAAATAAGAAGAGGCATGCTCCGATGGTTCGGACATGTAGAAAGAATGCAAGATGAAAGACTGACGAAGCAGATATACAATGCAAAAGAGGAAGGATGTAGGAGCCGAGGAAGGCCAAGATTTACCTACGATGATCAAATTGGTCGTGTTCTATCAGAAGATGATGTCAGGAGCCCTAGAAATCGGCGAGCGTGCATGAAAAGAGCAATGAATGTTAAAGAAGCGAGTGAGGTATGTAACGATCGAGTCACGTGGCGCTCAGTACTCTCTGCCTACCCCGTAAGGGATTTGGCGTGAAGTTATAGATAGATAGATAGTTTTCCTTCAGCGTCGAGGAAGTGAAAATTACAAATACGTGTACATAATTCCGAACTTAGTGGTAGGTACATGCCCCCACCAGGATTCAAACTGTGGACCAGATGGTAGGCCGGCTCTTCACCCACTGGCCTATCAGTGCTCATTTAATCATCAATGATATCGCACAGTATAAACCGTCCTTCACCTTGGCACATGCAATAAGTCGAAACCAGCCAAGGCTACTCCAGCTTTTCTTGAGATGTCTATTTTGCAGATATTTCATCTCTTTCAAGGCAAAACAAAATATTTATTTTCTACGCTTATATACAGTATTGAACGCTTGACTATAAGGAGTATTTTTTATACTACGTTGGGAGGCATACAAGCATATAGCCCACCTGATATAAAGCGGCTACCGTAGCCTATAAACGCTTGTAATGCCATGAGTATCACTTGCGCGATGCTACCTCTGCTGCTTACACAGTAACTCCTTGGTAGCTTACTGGTGACCTCACTCACACGCAGGAACACAACAACCCTGTAGGGACTTGTTATTTGGCTGCGGTTTTCTGTGAGGTGGAGGTACTTCCCCAGACGGGCTGCTTTGATGCGCCCTACCTCTCTTAAAACATCGAGACCAAGACAAACAGACATATTCATGCACACAAATGTTTGTCTTGTGTGGGATAGGAATCGAATCCACGAGCGTTGGTGTCAAAGTCGCGTCATTCACGACTGAGCCACCGAGCTCGAGGCGAATCTCGTGTCGCAGAGACAGACATGCCGTACATCAATATTGTCGTTAATACACGCTGAATGATAGATAGCAAGGCGAGCTTTGGTCGATATGTTATCGCTTGTTACCACCGAGTACAGCACACCATCGATACGGTTTAGCTTTCTCTTTAATCGAAGAGCATGCATGAAGAGGTTGATGAGCGTGGAAGGAGAGAAGTAACGTACTTGGCGTTCCATAGTATCTGCCTACCCCAATGGAAGACAGGCGTGATGATATGTATGTATGTAGAATATGGTTCTGCTGAATGTCGAATTCAATTTTTGTCACTGCACCAACTTTCATTCCACATAGTTCTCGTATCGTGCTATTTCTTACTCTGTCAATCATTCCAAGTCCACACGTACTCCACATCCTCAGCGCTATCACTTGTACGGCGTTCAGTGGGGTGAGTTCATAATTTTTCTGCCATACATCATGTTACACTGCCGTACATTAATATTGTCGTTAATACACGCTGAATGATAGATAGCAAGGCGAGCTTTGGTCGATATGTTATCGCTTGTTAAAACCGAGTATAACGCACCATTGATACGGTTTCCTGCTTTTACACTTCTGTCAAAATTGCCCTCCCATTTTCCATTTCTTGTAAACATAGAGCCTACATACACAAATTCATTCGCTTTTTTCACTTTTTCATCACAAGTCATTATTTAGCACTCTGCAATAGATTCATTTCTGTCATTTACTTTCCTAATCATGAAAGTGCATGTAACTTTCATACATTTCCTTTTAAAGGCCTTATTCATTATTTATATACATTATTCATATATATATACTGTAATAAAAAAATAAATAAATGTACTACACCGTTTCACACCGCAAATATCGAATAGCTACTTTTTACGGGGTCGGCAATGCAAGAGTGACACCCCGGTGTTGTAAATGTCCAGAGGCTACGGTAACTGACAACCATCAGGCAGGCCGTACGCTTGTTTGCCGCCTTAGTGATATTTAAAAAAAAGGCAATGCTGATCAAAGATAGATTTGAAGGGCATGAATCATGTCATTTTGTATGTCATCCAGATGCGTCACTATAAAGATAAAAATCATTTATTTGCCATTAGGCCCTTACGAGTACTTAGACACGTCTTACATTCTTTAAATTAGAATATATTGTATCTTATTACTTTTTCATAGTTTAAAACTCTGTTTTTTAATCTAGCAGCATTTGACCATTAGCGAAGAAGAAATGCCAAAAGAAACTTGCCAATATGTTCTTTTTTTTCATCATCAATAAATATATGCCAGTGTATATATAGTGATATCAAGTGGTATATGTTTATTTATTGACATACGGAAGGTCTCATATAGACGTCAGAGTAACGAAAATTAATTAAGTGTTAAAACCGTGAAAGCGACTTAAAATAGTTTACAATATACAGTAATAAAGTTACAAAGCACTAATTTTATTACACCATAAAAAAAAGTTAAAATGTGTTGACAATTATGTTAGTGTGGTGTTATTTTTGGCGCAGGCGGTATAATACAGCGGGAATTCTGGTAGTATTCCGAACCGCCTCGCTAGGCAAGCACCTTACAGAATGACGTCTACATAATAAAGTGGTAATTTCTTCTACACCGTATTCACTTAGGCTTGAGACAAAATGTAAACAAACCATAAAAAAAACCGGCCAAGTGCGAGTCGGACTCGCGCACAAAGTTCCGTACCATTATCTATAAAAACGGCAAAAAAATCATGTCTGTTGTATGGGAGCCCCACTTAACTATTACTTAACTATTTATTTATTCTGTATTTATTGTTATAGCGGCAACAGAAATACATCATTTGTGAAAATTTCAACTGTCTATCACGGTTCATGAGATACAGCCCAGTGACAGACGGACGGACAGCGGAGTCTCAGTAATAGGGTCCGTTTTACCCTTTGGGTACGGAACCCTAAAAAGGTTATTTTACGTGTCACTTTTATCACAAAATAAACTTTCGTTGAATAGACATTTTACTAAATTCAATACATTTAGTAAAATTATTCTTTTTTTTATACCACTAACACAAGCTTACGGCCCGCCTGATGGTAAACAGTCATCGTAGCCTATGGACATTTGCAACACCAGGGATGTTACTCATGCATTGCCTACCCTGTAAAAACCTCTTCACGCCTTTCTTTAAGAACCCCATGCTGTAGGCCCTTGGAAAAACCTCGGCTCATCTTATTCCATAACTTGAGAGTTTTTGGAAGAAAACTTCTCTGGAACCGCACAGTATGCGACCAGGGTGTGAGGGTGAACTCTCCGCCGTCGGCGAGCGGTGCGGTTATAAAATGTAGCTGTCGGCATCATATCAAACAATTCGTCAGAACACTACCCGTTGTACAATCGGTAGAACACACAAAGGGAGGCAAAATCTCCTGTTACTTGCATATAAATAAATATTATAAAGTTTCCACTATTGCAATAATGATTTCCGATTTTTTTACACACCATAACAATTTGTGACCTTACTCACACATGGGAACACAACAACCAAAGGAGTTGTTATTTGGCAGAGGTTTTCTGTGAGGTGGAGGTACTTCCGCAAACGGGCTGCTTTAATGCGCCCTACTTCTCTCAGAAACACCCAGACCAAGACAAACAGACATGTTGATGCACACAAATATTTGTCCTTTGGTGTCAAAGTAATGTAGTAAGTTACTTTTTATAACCGCACCGCTCGCCGATGGCGGAGAGTTCACCCTCACACGCTTGAACCACAATGGTCGCGTACTGTGCGGTTCCAGAGAAGTTTTCTTCCGAGAACTCTCAAGCTGTGGAATGAGCTCCCAGCCGAGGTTTTTCCAGGGGACTACAGCATGGAGTTCTTCAAGTAATGCGTGAAGAGGTTTTTAGAGGGTCGGCAACGCATGAGTGACACCCCTGGTGTTGCAAATGTCCATAGGCTACGGTGACCGTTTACCAGGCAGGCCGTATGCCTGATTGCCACCTTAGTGGTATAAAAAAAAAATGTAACAGCGCGTTTCGCCACCGAGCTCGTCAAGTTAATGATTATGGAATATCCTACAGTCCAACAGCCGCGTATGCAATGGCTCGGGTTTGCCTTTTGCAGACGAACCCTAAATGTTGTTATGTTAACAAAAATACACGGCGCCATAATGCTGCCATAACAAAAATACATTTGTAGAACATCCAAAGCCAAGATTTTATTACAAAACTTTATGCTCTATGCCCTAGATGCAGTTTTTGTGCACGTTTGGACCACGGCCAATTGGAGGGAGCGACGACCGATGCCTTTTTGCTTTTTCCATAGACATTATCTGGCATAGAGACACTGTAGGAATGGCGGACTTTTAATAGAATTAAATATGTCGGGCGGGTGGAAAGAGTAACGATTCCGCGTCGGGAAAGATTGATGGAGATATAAATTTAACATAAATAAAGGATTCTCCGTTGGTTTGGACATGTAGAAAGAATGCAAAAGAGCAGAATTACGAAACAGATATACTACGCGAAAGTAGAAGGATGTAAGAGTCAAGGAAGGCACAGACTACCTACTACGACTAAATTAGTCGTGTGTTACCAGGTTTCGTCCAAAATACCTCAATGTCTCAAGACGAAAATCTTCCGTGTGTGTTGCCAACGATGACTTACGGCACAGCAACGTGGTCCCTACTATGGACCTCATACGGAAGCTGAAGGTTACACACCATGCGATGGAGTGAACTATGCTCGGAGGTTCTCTGCGAGATAAATTCATAAATGAGCACATACGTAGCAGAACTAGAGTTACCGACGTGGCTCTAAGGATCAATAAGCTGCATTGGAAGTGGGCAGGCCACATAGCTCGGAGAAATTTCTCGAATGGCGACCACGAACCGGAAAACGCAGCCTTAGGACAGCCCCCCACACGATTGACAGACGATCTTGTGAAGATTGCAGGGAGCCGATGGATGGAAGCAGCACAGGACCGATCGCAGTGAAAGTCTAAGGGGGAAGCCTATGTTCAGCAGTAGACGTCCTTCGGCTGAGATGATGATGATATCAGGTTTCTTATTTTTATTCTACGTCGAAGGTCATAGAGCATACGGCCCACCTGATGTAAAGCGAAACTCGTGGTCACTCGCGGGATATCACCTCTGTTGTTAACACAGCGACTCTTTAGGAGCTTACTAGTGACCTCACTCACACGCAGGAACACAACAACCCTTCAAGGCTGCATTGATGCGTCCTGCTTTCCTTAAAAGGTGATGTCAGGAGCGCCTTCTGCAGGCAGCACATTTTAAATTGGGTGGGTTACGCGACGACGTTACGTAATGTTGTCGTTTAGTATTGCGGTACCAGAAACGAGATGTATAGGCTGGCAACATTTGGTCAGCTTATCATCTTGAATAACACATTTCAATTTTGACGCTTGATAAAAAAATTATAATTTGGGTAGATCAACAACAACAGATCGTCAGCGGTCCCATATGTTGCTCTAAAGCTAACTATTGTACACACACAAGGCCATTTTGTCGAAGTTTTACCTACTAAGCTTTCCACTTTATGAGCTACTTTTTGATATTATAAGCAATGTCATTGGCGAGAACGCCACAAAGAAGAAGTCAGATTAGATTAATATTTTTAATTATTTATTAAAAAAAATTCATTCAGTAATTGATAAATTAATGGATTCCTCTGAATATTCTGACAACAAATGTAGTTCTAGTGAATGGCACTGAAAATCTATTTTTGTATTCTTGCATTTAGTAATAAACTAAGTACCCACAGATAACCAGTGTTTTTTTTATTTTGAAATTCGAGAAAAATGATTTGGACCCCTGATGTTTCTTTACATAATTTCTATCTTCTCGTGGCACGAAACTTAGTCTTGTTGCATTTATCCCCCCTTCCTGAGAGGATGACGTTGTAAATAAATAAATATCCCCGAACAAGTCACAGCCATGAAACCAGAATCAAGCGAAGCTTGTGCTATGGGTATTTGAAAACTTATACTCGTAATATTGCATTTTTTATTGTAAATATATACTTATAGGTACATGTTCACGCAAACAAACGTTTGTCTTGTGTGAGAACCGAACCGACTCCTTGGTCTTAAAGTAACCATTACTAACCAGTCAACCACAGCTATTGTTATAATATTAATTAACACAACTTAATAAAAAAAAAATAAGACGTACTTGTACAAGAAAAATCTAATGAACCATAGAGATACAAAGCACTGGCCAAAAAAATAAAAACAAAAATGGAATGCGCGAAAACTAAACGTCTAAAGCACGGACAGCTAGTTCCGAATCGCGCTAGTCACTGCATGAAAATATCGTGGCGGGAAATGATGACCGTTTATAAAAGGCAATGCAATAAATGTATTCAATTTGGATTCAGATTGTGTCCGAACGAAAATGGTACGACTAAAGCTGACGAGGAATTATGATCGCGGCGATGACGGAAAGAGGTCAATGGATAAATAATTGATCATTCGATTAGGTGATAGCATGATACTGTCATCATTATTAAGTGACTGCCACATCAATTTAAACTTTATTTTAAATGCAATAAGAACATGTACGTGCATTTTTTAAGTATAGTACATTCTAATAGACATCGCGGTGTTATTGAGGTCTTACGCTAAATACTTACTTTTAATGGTTCCGAAATTTACCAAGAAAGCAACAAGAGTGGGTTCATAGTATAGTGGATCTGCCACATGAAGGAAATAACCTAGGCCTAGCCGAAAATACCGATATTAAGTAGTAACTCAATTCACCGCTTCGGTTCGGGGAGTAAAGCAGAACGTGCAGCTCTTGACGAACGCTTGCGATATATTATCACTCGCGCGATGCCTCCTCTGCTGCTTACACAGCAACTCCTTGGGAGCTTACTGGTGACCTCACTCACACGCAGGAACACAACAACCCTCTAGGGGAGTTGTTATTTGGCTGCGGTTTTCTGTGAGGTAGAGGTACTTCCCCAGACGGGCTGCTTCGATGCGCCCTACCTCTCTTAAAACATCCAGACCAAGACAAACAGACATGTTCATGCACACAAATGTTTGCCTTGTGTGGGAATCGAACCCACGAGCGTTGGTGCCAAAGTCGCGTCATTCACGACTGAACCATCGAGCTCGTCAATATCTATAAATGTTGTGATTACAATACTTTCTCAATAGCTTAGCTCGCTCGAAAGTAAAAAATGCAAAGTAGGGATGGCAACACATGACTGACACCCCTGTTGCCGCACCTTTCCATAGGCAGTGGTAACTGCTTATCATTAGGCAGGCCGTATGTTTGTTTTCCATCTTAGTGGAATAAAAGTTATTATAAAAAATAGCTCTACTCCTATTTTTTAAAACCCGACCAGACCTTTCTTAGGATAGGTCCGCCATCTTAGGAAATACTCGTATAATTTCTTGGACGTGCGGGTTTCCTCACGACATTTTCCTTCACCACTGAGCAAGTGACAATTGCAAATACATAAATCCGAAAACACAAATTTAGTGGTATATACCAGGATTCGAACCGGAGCCTGTTGGTCAATAGAGCGGTTCTTTATCCACTGCTCACTAAAGTTGGTTATTATTTCTTTTAAAATAGAGTTAGTTTATTAAGTCTTATAAATCGACGAACACCGGCTGCACTTGCATTCTTTCGACATGTCCGAACCAACGGAGTATGCCTCTTCTTATTTTTACAATAACGCTCTCTTTCAGACCAACTCTGTTTCTAACATCATTGCGAATGCGGTCTGCAAGCGTTACGCCACAAATTTTACGCAACGCTCGCATTTAGACCGCGTTTATCCTAATTTCATGCTCTTTCTGCCATACAGCTCTCGCTAACTTATGGAAGTTAGCGTTGGAACCAGCACTGCATTGTGCATAGTGAGCTGTGGCTTCTTGCTCAGGCTTTTACTGCCAAGAAGTTTTCCCTCCATTTACATTACACTATTCCCAGCACTCACTTGTCTTTTCACATCAGCGGTGTACCTTCCATTCCTGCTAAAAGCGCATCCAAGATATATCTTTTATATATTCAAGATTGTATACAATCTCATCCACTTGTTCCAACGCTTCATCATCAACCGTAATCCTCACATTGGTTTTCGTTTCTTCTCTTTTAAATACCATTATCTTTGTTTTCTTCACATTCAATAGTATGCCTCTCTCCATACATTCGTCTTTCATCATTGTGACCATTGTTTGCAGTTCAGTTGGTGTTTCTGCTAAATCATGGCATCGTCTGCATACAGCAGTCAGTTCACTGCTATGGATCCATGCATGACCCATGCGTGATCCTACATTCGATGACTTTATTCTCTGCAGACAATGATCGAGATACAGGATAAACAGCCTAGCAGATAACATATAACTCTGTTTGACAGCAATTTTGACATCAAACCAAAATGACATGCTACCATCCATCCGCACACATGCTGAGCAGTCCTTGTAAGTGGACTGCACAGCACGGAGCAGTGAACCATCAATCCCATATCTCGACAATAAGTCCCAGTTCCTTTCGCACAACCCTATCCAATGGTTTTTCAAGATTAGAAGAAGTTATATTCTGGATGTTACAGCAATAAGCTAAAAAAAGGTTCAAACAGCTGATGATATGTTAACCAACACTCGTGGGCTGGATTCCCATCCAGGACAAACATTGGTGTGCATGAACACGTCTGTTTCTCTTGGTCTGGATGTTTTTAATAGAGGCAGGGCGCAATAAAGCAGCCCATCTCGGGAAGTAACTGCATCTCAATGAAAACCGTAGCTAAATAACTACTCCTTACAAGGTTCTTGTGTTCCAGCGAATGAGTGAGGTTAGCGGAAAGCTCCTAAAAAGTTACCGTACTAGCAGCAGAGGTAGCATCGCGGGAGTATTATTTAATATATTGTAAGCCGTCATAGGCTACGACAACCACTTTACACATCTGGTGCCCTCTTTGCCTGTATGCGTCCTGACACTGTATTAAAAATAAGTTACGCATTCTTTTCGTGGCGCTCGGTTTTCTCTGCCTACCCCGTAAGGGATTTGGCGTGTAGTTATAGATACTTTTCGTATTTTTGCACGCATATTCTCCAGCTTATTTCGTAATAAGAATAATCCTCGGATGAATTCTTCCTTTGGCCCGACATCCGCCAGGAAATCACTAATTTGTTACTTGCGGTGCCTGTCTGGGTAAAAAGAATATCTCTACTCTTAAAACATGTTCCTGTACACAAGACAAATATTTGTGTGCATTAACACGTTTGTTTGTCTTAGTCTGGGTGTTTTTAAGAGGTAGGGCGCATCAAAGCAGCCCCGTGTGGGAAAGTACCTCTACCTTACAGAAAACCACAGCCAAATAACTACTCACTGGAATACGCCACCAGTAAACTCTAAAGTATTGCTGTGTTAGCATGAGAGTTGGCATTGCGCGAGTGATACTTAATGTATTGCAACAAAAAGAACTTGGGTCATACATAACTGAGCGAAAATATCTACATACATACAACCCAATTTCTGTTGTCGAGACAAATACCTAAAACAAGTTTCCTTCGTTAAATAAAGTTTGGCCTTTTTTTGTACCCTGCATTACGTCACCTGCCCATATAAGTAGACTGTCGACCAATCCTTTCTTACTGTTGACGTCACCAATTTTTATTTATATTGAGCTCGATGGCGCAGTCGCAAATGACGCGACTTTGATACCAAAGCTCATGGATTCGATTCACACACAAGACAAACATTTGTGTGCATGAACATGTCTGTTTGTCTTGGTCAGGATGTTTTTAAGAGAGGTAGAGCGCATCAAAGCAGCCCAACTAGGCAAGTATCTCCACCTTACAGAAAATCGCAGCCAAATAACAACTCCCTAGAGGGGGTATGGCCATAAGCATGTTATGCCTTCGCGTCGCGAGAAATATAAGCACATGGCCCACCATTTGTAACAGTATCGCGGTGATGTAAAGTTATCGTAGCCTATGATGGCTTACAATATCACGTGTACTCCGTAGAGGGGTATTCACGTTGCCACGGTAAGCCATATTCGATACGGATTCGAAAAGTTATCGCTCAGATTCCGTACATTTTGAGCGAAAACTTTTCGAATGGAAGGTTTTTTTTAGTACTACTGGGAGGCGCATACATCCACACACCTGATGTAATGCGGTTACGGTAACATATGAACGCATGGATACACCTATTATCACTCGTGCGATGCCACCTCTGTTGCCAACACAGCAACTTCTTAAGAGCTTACTGATGACACCTCACTTACATGCATGAGCACAAGCTCTCTCTAAGGAGTTGTTATTTGGCTGCGGTTTTCTAGGAGGCGGAGGAACTTCCCCGGACGGGCTGCTTCGATACGCTATACCTCTTAATAACACCCAAACCAAGACAAACAGGCATGTTCATCCACACAATTGTTTGTCACTGTGTGGGAATCGAACCCACGAGCGTTGTTGTAAAAGTAGCGTTAACAACCTCGTCACCACGCTCGTAAACAAAAGCTTGTTGGTAACCTCACTCACTTGCAGTTTCATTGGGCTGTGGACTACGAGGAGATCGATGGCGTCGCTGCGAGTGTCATAATCAAATACATGGATAGGTTTGTCTATCACGAGCTTTTCCGTGTGCTGAGGACGCGTTGAGCAGTCGGTTCCTGCAGTGTCGTTAAAAGTCACTGGCCTTCGTCAATCCGCAGTTGAGCAGAAGAATGTTCTAAACCCTTCTTCTGGTCTTCGGGAAACCAGTATCCCAGCAGTGGAGAGGTAGGGCGCATCAAAGCCGCCCGTCTGGGGAAATACCTACACCTCACAGAAAACCGCGGCCAAGTAACAAATCTCTGGAGCGTTGTTGTGTTCCTGTGAGTGAGTGAGGTCACCAGTAAGCTCTGTAAGGAGCAGCTGTGTTAGCAGCAGAGGCGGCATCGCGCGAGTGATATTTAATGTATTGCAAGCTTTTGTAGGCTCCAGCTGTAGACCATGCTTGTATGCTTCTTGACATTGTATAAAACAAAAAATGTACTACCAGCGTTCATGGTCTAGGTAACCATGTTACCATAGACATATGCTTGCATGCCTCCCTACAGTGTATTAAAAAATGGGGCCCTCCTTATTACATAATTGTAATGTATTCAACATGTGTACTTATTTACAATAAATTACCAGATGACATTAAAAATACTAGCATTCAAAAATATCAAAATCACATTGGCTTATGAAAAACTGTTTTTATTTGGTGCATGAATATAAAAATAAAATGAAGGCCATTTATATTTTCATGATACATACACTAATTGATTCGAAATTGAAATTGGATTTTATGACATAAGATATTCATCATCATCATGTGAGTTAACGTCAATAAAAAATTGTATTCTATTGATAATTTGTTAATTATTGTGAGATCAAATACTTACACACCTGTTGCACAGGTTGAATACGGCATATATGAATAAAATTTCATAATTGCGTGACTACTTTGCTTCCTCCCATGGGGGCTGCGCTGTTTCAGAGAGAAGGATCTCACAAGTCCTGTGGTCAGTGTTGACGAGATTGTTGTTGGCATGGAATACTATATTTGTTACTCCGATGTAGTCATCAAAAGCCGGAGACGCCCTTGGTTTAATCGCAAATCCGCTAAAGCTGTTAATAACAAACAGGCGGCATATCGAGCTTGGACCAGGGGTCACACCCTCAAAAATCCAAATATTAACTCGCTGAAATCAGTCTACATTACTGCCACAAATTTCATAATTGTGTGATTGCATTTGAGTACAAATGTAAACTTATATTCTTGTATATAAAACTTTTGTTTTGATAAGTGTACCTTGCTGTTATGCTCTTACTGCAAACACAAGAGCTTCTTCTTCTCATTAAAAAAAATCTAATGACTACTGAGGAACCGTGTCACTGCACACTGACATAGAATCTTTGCCTAAAAACTTACAAGTATGATATTTTTTTTTCAAACAGTAGCTGAACAATAAATATTGTTCCTCATATTCTGAATGATGACAATCTCTACATTAACTAAAATTTAAGCCATTTTTGGATTATGTGTGAGGTGTGAGGCAGAATTTTTTCCGGCCTTATATTTAAATTATTTGGTGTGATTTCAAAAGAACGACACAGCCTGGTGCAGTGATAGTGCATATGCTAACGGTGCGAGAGAAAAATATTTGAGAATACTGAAATAATTGATTAACTTTTAAATCACAAAAAAATGTTAAAAAAGGAAGGTAGTTTTGTGCTAAAAAAATATGAAAAGTCTGTAACTAAATGAATATATTTTTATGTCAGAAAAAGAGAACGAAAGGAAATTATATTTTATTTTGAAAGGGATAAATCATTAGTACTTACCAAAATAATAACTCAGGGTGTCTGGAGACACAGTCAAATATTTTATAATCTTCCACACGATTAAGTTTTACTTACACTGCACTTAGGTTCTTAGAGAAATTCATAAACACTTTAGATTTTGAAAAAACAACACTACGTTGTTTACGCATAACTCCACTCGATTGTCACGTCATTAGATTGTCAAATTGCAAATTGATTGATTTGATGTGTTGAAAAGGGAAACAAAACTGAGCGTCATTATATGGCAACTCAGAATATTATATTTAATTATATTGTAAGAAAATTACATTGTTTCTAAGGTAAATAAACAGAGTTGTAAGAATTAGTAAGGTCTCGAATTAAAGTGTAATAAAGTAATTTGAAAATGGTATATAATTAATTATTCTGAAAAACAAATTTTTACTCTTGGTAACATTACTAGGCATCGTGAAAATGGAGGGACGTTCAAACGTAACATTTGGGGTGTTTTTTATCGCAGATATTTCTAGTCTTATCCAGTTGTCTTTACGTACAGAATAAATATTACAATTTTGTATATTTAGCATAGCAGAAAATTGAGATTTTGATTTCACTTTGAAATTTGATTTATATTACATTATATTAAAAACAAACGAAGGGAAACGTCGGAGTTACTTACATAAGGGATATATATAACAGAGGTACGGCGCATCAAAGCAGCCAATCTGGGGAAGTACCCCACCTCATACAAAACCGCAGTTAAATAACAACTCCCTAGGGGCCTAGAGCGTTGTGTTTCTAATTATTCAGTAATACAAATTTTTACTCTTGGTAACATTACTAGACATCGTGAAAATAGAGGGACGTTCAAACGTGACATTTGGTGTGCTTTTTATCGCAGATATTTCTATTCTTATCCAGTTGTCGTTACATAGAACATATGTAACATACAACTCCTTAGAGAGTTGTATTCCTGCGTGTGAGTGAGGTCACCAGGAAGCTCTTGAGAAGTTGCTGTGTAAGCGGCAGAGGAGGCATCGCGCGAGTGATACCTTAATATATTATAAGCGTTAACTGATACACATCAGATGGGTCGTATGCTTGTATGCCTCCCGACGTTGTATAAAAAACAAAACCCTTTTTCTTTATTCAAAACAAAGCACTCTTATCTATGGTATTGGTCTTCACTCAGTAGTTTTTAAACCGCATCGGTTAAGGGTTATGTGCTACGGTAACTGCTTACTAAGAGGAAGAGAGTACACTTGTTTATGGCCTTAGTAATATAAAAAGGATATTTTCTATTTTCGATAAGTACCTATACTTAGTCTGGCCATAAATACTGTTACAATTAAAAATAAACAAAATATTACATTTGAATTTGGAATCTGTCATTTTTATACGATTGTGTTTTCTCATTTTGGCGCCAATACATTGTACAATATTTTGCGATAATTAAAATGGAGTGGGGTGATAAACAGATGATTGCATTACACAAAGTAGGTATGAAGCCAAATGCAATTTTTTAAACTCTCCATACGCCTGGTATTAGTAAAATGTTTGTGTACCGGACTATTAATAAGTACGAGTACAATGAGACCTCCTCTGTTTATGACAGAAAAAGATCTGGCCGTCCGCGTAGTGTTCGTACGAAAAAGGTGGTCAAAGCAGTAAGGGAAAGAATTCGAAGAAATCCTGTCCGAAAGCAAAAGATTTTATCTCGGGAGATGAAGATAGCACTTAGAACCATGTCGCGTATTTCAAAAGATGACTTAGCCTATAAGAGATGTACTGGTCATTTCTTAACTGATAATTTAAAAAAGAATAGGGTGGTAAAATCGAAATAACTACTGAAGCGGTACGCAAAGGGAGGTCACAGAAAAATTTTGTTTACGGATGAGAAAATTTTTACAATTGAGCAACATTTTAACATACAAAATGACCGTATTTATGCTCAAAGCTCTAAGGAAGCTTCCGAATTAGTCGACAGAGTGCAACGTGGGCACTATCCGACTTCAGTGATGGTTTGGTGGGGTATTAGCTATGACGGAGTGACTGAGCCATACTTTTGAGAAAAAGGTATCAAAACATCGGCACAAGTATATCAAGATATCATTCTTGAAAAGGTAGTGAAGCCCCTTTAACAACACCATGTTCAATAACCAAGAATGGTCCTTCCAGCAAGACTCGACTTTCGGACTTCATTAGCGCTGAAGACTGGCCGTCGTCTAGTCCCGATCTTAATCCGCTAGATTATGATTTATGGCCAGTTTTAGAGAGTACGGCTTGCTCTAAATGCCACGATAATTTGGAGTCCCTAAAACAATCCGTACGATTGGCAGTGAAGAATGTTCCCATGGAAAGAGTGCGTGCTTCTATTGATAACTGGCCTCAACGTTTAAAGGACTGTATGGCAGCCAATGGAGACCACTTCGAATAAGCTTTTTATGTTTTAAATTGTTTTATATTTATGTAGTAAACTTAACACACTGTAAAAGTAATAAATGTTATTTGCAATAAAAAATTTTCTTCTTCTTTGTTTCAGTATTTATGGCAAGACTAGGTATATTAGGGGTTAAAGTATGAAATTGGAGATTTATATTGAAAAATTAAAACTAGTTTGTTTCTAATATCTAACATATTTATTTAATCAAAATATTTACCCTCATTTTCTATACATTGCTGACATCTAATCAAATGTTTATTTATGCCTTTGCGATAGAACTGTGGGGATCTAGATTCGACAAACTGTGTGAAAGTATTTTGCACTGCCTCCTGTTTTACCACGTAGAAAATTGACCAATTCGCAAAAAAATGGAAGTCAGTTGGAAACAAGGTCTGTCGAGTACGACGGATTACGTATAGTTTCTAACTGCAGCTCCTGTAGAGTTACAACGGTTTCTCGTGCAGTAGGCGCTGAAACACATCTTTTTAGTAAGTGAGTCGGGCCTATCTGATGTAAAGTGGTTACCGTAGCCTATGGAAGCTTGCAATACATTAAATATCGCTCGCGTGTTGGCACCGCGTGAACACAGCGTATTCTCTGACCAACCAAGAGCTTAATGGTAACCTCACTCACTTGTAGGAACACAGCAACGCTCCACTGTGTTGTTATTTCGCCAAGATTTTGGGTGGAGGTACTTCCCCAGATGGGCTGCTTTAATGCGCCTTACCTCTATTACAAAATGAAAGTCGTAAACAATTGTCTAAATCAATTATATTCAATTACAATAAATACAATAACATAAAAAATACAAAATGCTTTCAGCACTAACTTACATTATAATATTTTTGTGACCACTTGTCATCAATCTATGCTCATCCTACTCTTCGAAGGGAGTACTCCCTTTCTATATATCCCAACGAATAAAGTACAGCTCCACAAGGATTATAATAAACGTGACCGAAATTATTGCGAACTGTTCAGGTTCCAGAGAAGTGTTTCTTCCTAGAACTCAAGTTGTGGAATGAGCTCACAGCCAGTTTTTCTAACAGACTCAAAGCATGGGGTTCTTCAAGAAAGGCGATAAGAGGTTTTTACAGGGTCGGCAACGCATGAGTGATACACGTGGTGTATGCAAATTATGCTTATTTATTATTTCTTTACGGCGTTCTTGATGTTCTCGCCAATGACAACGCCTTTAATATTTTAACTCGGCGAGTGCTCATGAAGGGCCCGAGCTACGCTTATTTATAGAAATAAAAAAAATCATCCACCATCTTGTTAGATGTCACTTTGACAGTTCTATGTCGTTAAATGTTGCATTGTGGTTGGTTGTGCTAATTGACAATCCGAAATGTCACTGCAACGTCCGCCTATAAGCGTCACTCGCGTTCATGAAGATCCTTGTGGCTCTGCAGCCCAAGTGAAGAGTGGCCGTTTTTGTACAAGCCCACTTTAATGAGACGCTCTCTGATTTTTGGCGCGATAACTAAAACAAACCTTAAGCATATATTCAAGACCATACCAAGGAGTGTTGAATGCTTTAGGTATACTCTTTCTTTATCATCACCTCTGCCCGTAATCGTGCACTAGTGAACATAGGCCTCCCATCTAGAGTGCCATTCGTCTCGATTCTGTGCCACCTGTATCAACCTTCCTACAATGTATGTATAATGTGGCCACGGCGTAAGAATGAGCCACCCCATCACAACCCGTGGATGTCGTAAAAGGCGACCAAGGGAAATATCCAGCGAACGGGCGGCAGCGTTCCCTGAGTACACGAAACATACGCCAGTTGCCAACCCGTCTGCCAAGCGTGGCAACTATGGCAAAAGCCACCTCAAAAACATGACCATGCTCTTTGGTTGGAAGCAAATGTAATGGTAACAATTCTTTTATTTATATATATACAACGTCAGAGGGCATACAAGCATACGGCCTACCTTATGTAAAGCGGTTACCGTAGCCTATGAACGCTAGGTATCACGAACCTCTATTGTTAACACAGAAACTCCTTAGGAGCTTACTGGTGACCTCACTCATACACAGGACATAACAATTTTCTAGAGAGTTGTTATTTGGCTGCGGTGTTCTGGGAGTGGGAGGGTACTTCCTAAACGGGCTGCTTTGATGCCTAATTCTCTTAAAAACAGCAGTCGCTTCATGTTAAAATTAGTATCTTCGCCAATTCCTTAGGGACTTTCAGGCAGTAGATATAGACAAAGATCTTTACAATAAAACGAAAAAAGATATTTATCCCTATCAGTAGGAATTATTTGGCTGAGATATATACAGAGGAAAATACTCCGTTATGCTATTCTATTACGGATTCACGGAAGCCATCTAGACTGTAGAAATAATGCAGAATGAAAGAATTAGGAAACAGATATACAACGAAAGTAGAATGACGTAGGAGCCGAGGAAGGCCGAGACTTACATACAATGACCTAATTGATCGTGTTTTATCAGAAGGTGATGTCAGGAGCCAAGGGATTTGGCGCGAAGTTATTGATAGATAGATATGTTTAGACTAAGCTTCAACAGTTTAGAACTTAGTGTAATGTATATGTTCACGCCAGGTGTTTTGTGGGGGTAGACAGAGAGAACCGAGCACCGTAAGACGCGATCCTTACAAACCTGACTCGCCTCTTCAGCATTCATAACTCTTCATTCACGCTCGTTGGTTTCTAGTATTCTTTAATATCATTATTCTTAGCATAACGTGTTCATGAACGCGTCTGTTTGTCTTGATCTGGGTATTTTTAAGTTATATGCATCAAATCATCCCGTCTGAAAAAGTACCTCCACCTCACACAAAACCGCATCTCGATAACAACTCCCCGGAGGGTTGTCGTGTTCCTGCGAGAGAGTGAGATCTCCAGTAAGCTCCTATGGAGTAGTTGTTAGCAGCAGAGGTGGCATCGTGCGAGTGCTACTCATTATTGTGTTGCAAGCTTTCATAGGCTTCGGTAACCTTTTTCGTCAGGTGGGGCGTATGATTGTATCTCTCCCGAAGTTGCGTAAAAAAAATTGTATTCGTGGTTGCAATGGTTTCGTGGTGGTGTATAATATATTTTATAAAAGCTAGAGGTACTTCTAGACTCGGGTTGCTCCCGACTAAACATCCTTGTGACTTCTCTCTTACCTTTTTAAAGTGAACTTACCTACAGAATGATAAGTGACAGTTATGATAATTACATGTTTTTTTTTTCGTCATCAATAATCATTACAATATTTACATACAAAAGTGATTATTATTGTACATATTTTTATTTATACAACTAGATTGACAAACAAGCATACGGCCCGCATTAGATGGTACCGGGGGGATAGCGCGCTGCCAATCTTGTGACCTAAGGCTGTTTCGTCACAGTACCCAGTAATTTCTCTGCCATATCTCACCCTTCAAACCGGAACACAGCTATATAAATATAGCTGCTTGGCGGTAGAAATAGGCGAGACAGGGGTACCCACGGAGGCGACTTTTGTACAAAGTCTCCCTCTGGTAAGAATATTGGATTTGTTTTAGATTATATGTTATATTGGATTAATTTTATTACACCCAATGCTTAACAATATTATACATAACTTACACCCAATACGAAAAACATACAAATTTAGTAAATAAATGCGAAAGGTCATTGTCCATAGCGCGATAGCGCGGTTGCGGTTGACGCTGAGCGTTGGTCACTGGACAATGGCCTTTGATGACACGATTCTATTCTTTACTAAATGGTTTACATGTATGTAATATAAAAAGAGTATAGAAAGGGTTATTAATGTTAAAGAAGCTTGAAGTTACGTGTCTAAGGTCCGAGTCTTGTGGCGTTCGGTTCTCTCTGCCTACCCCGCAAGGGCATGAAGATATAGATAGAGAGATGTATGTAATATATTTATTGTACAAATTACAAGTACAAAAGGGTGAAATTTGTATGTTTTTTCGTAATGGATACAACGTATCACCTCTACACATACTGTCCAGTTAATATAGACCCATACATAAACAGTATTTATTTTCATTAGTCCACTGTATTTTTTTATACTAGTGGAGTAAACATGTGTATAGCCTACCTTATGGTAAGCAGTTACCGGCATCCGTACGTTTGGAACGGCAGGGGCGTCAGTTGTGCGTCGTGTTAAGACCTCTATAAGCTGTAATCTGTTGTTAAACCTTGGCATGGAGGTCACTCCACGACCTGTTGGTTCCCTAAACAAATCCACTTTGAAACTGTATACTTATAAAAAAGAGGTATGACAGTCAGGAAAGCATCCCGTCTGTAAAAATACCTTCACCTCACAGAAAACCGTAGGCAAATAACAACTCCCTAGTGGGTTGTCGCGTTCCTGTGTGTGAGTGAGGTCACCAGTAAGATCCAATAGAGATGCTGTGTTAGCAACAGAGGTGGCATCTCGCTAGTGATGCTTAATGCATTGCGAGCATTTATAGGCTACGGGCACCGCTTTACATCAGGTGGACCGTATGCTTTAATGCCTTCAGACACCGTATAAAAAAACATATGTACATACAATAATTCATAATCAAATTTTGATAACAGTAAATACTTCAGTGCGAATGATACATTGTTATTTATTTTATACAACATCGGAAGGCAATCGGCCCACCTGATGTAAAGCGGTAACCGTAGTCTTTGAACGCTAGTAATACATTGAGAAACACACGCGCGATGCCACCTCTACTGCTAACACAGCAACCACTTAGGAGTTTACTGGTGGCCTCACCCACGAGCAGGAACATAACAAATCTCGATGGTTATTTGGCTGCGGTTTTTGTGAGGTGGAGGTACTTCCACAAACGGGCTGCTTGGATGCGCCCACAGGGTAGGGTACCCGCTTCACATCAGGCGAGCCGCATGTTTGATTAGTTTATTGTTTACTGTAAAAAGCAATAACTCTTACAACTACCTCGAGACGCTTTGATATTATTATGATTAATTACTGCTGATATATTAGAAATTATATATTTAAGAATTATATATATATATATATATATATATATATATATTATTATCTTCCTCCTAGCGTTATCCTGTTTCCTAATCCATTAGGCTTGGCGGGGTCCGTTACCTAAGCCTAACGATTTGGTGGGGATACTGAATTTACATGGAGCTACTGCCGTCATACCTCCACAAATCAAAAGGAAAACCAAACCTCTCTTAGGTTAGGTCACGCGTCCATCGAAATATAATTTCTTGTACGTGCTGGTTTCCTCACGACGTTCTCCATCACCGCCGAGCGAGTGATAATTACAAATACGTACATAAATCCGAAAACACGACAGTGGTACATGCCAGGATACGAACCGGGGATCAAGTGATCCGTAGGACGGTTCCTTATTCACTGGGCTATCACTGCTCGACAACATTCCAAAAAAGTAATTCAAATTGGTCATAAAGAATATTTATCACCATAAAATATGGTAACAAACATACTTTTTTAATAAATAATCTTTAAATGACCCAAAACTATGTTTAAAGATAATTTATTTGAAAATGCCGCGTAAAGGAATGTGTGACGTCATTTGTGTGTAAATAAACCACCAGCTGTGAAAGCTATTACAGCAATTGATCGACTAATAACAAACAAAATAACTTAAGAGTACAAATAAGTTAGTTAAGTGCTACTAATTACCAAATAGCTTTAACATCACGAATAAAATAACACTTTAACGGCTTGTAGTTTGCATACGCGGCATTTTGGGTCACTTAGAAAGTTTCATCACATCAACCCTTACTCATCCCAATGCAGGGATACGGGTCTCCCTTCAACCGAAGGGGTTTAGAGCATACTCCACCATCCACCACGCTGCTCAAATGCGGATTGGCGGAGGCCAGTGTTTTCAAGGCTACTGACCTTGCTTAACGACTGTCATGTATCGACAACAGCCGGGACCGACGGCTTAACGTGCCCTCCGAAGCATGGAGAAACTCGAGATAAATAAACCCATCCATAGGCAGACTGCGGTGGACGTTGCTTAACCTGAGTGTTCGGTTAAAATGACACGCGCAACGACGCCATCGAGCTCTCTTAGAAGGTTTATTTACTTAAAATAATATTTTCATGGTGATAAATATACATTAAGATTAATATGAAGCACCGTTTGAAATATCGTTCGATCCTCTATTTAAATGACAAAAACATGATATACTGACGCACAATACTGTGAATTCTTAATATTATGACAAATTCGATGACAGAAAAAAAAATGGATACAGCAAACTAATTTCACGTACCAGTAAAACTACGCGCAATTCAAAAACTACGTCCATCGCTCGTTTAGTCCGCCATGGGACATTGACGCGACGTTACGTAGCTTGCCGTCGTCTATACATTGTTAAAATGCATCACGTTATCGAGACGTACAAAAGTGACGCTAGGAAGGTAACGAAAGCGAGTTGTATTTCAATTCATATTTATCATATTATTCTTTCAAATATGATACTTTATATTTATATTAATTATTATTAATAATTTAATACATCCAGTTTTGAGACCGACAACTATGAATACGCTCATGCACGCATCAACCGAATTCTATTACATTAGACTTATCTGTTAGATAAGTCTAATGTAATAGAATATTACATTAGACTTATCTAACAGATAAGTCTAATGTAATAGACTCGAAATTGAGAGAGCAGGTAAGTAATACGGGGTCTCCGTGCGCTGAAAAAGGATGGCTGTAACTAGAGTGGGATCATAATTACGACTGTATGATGCACACACACTAAGGCGTCATCGCATTTGACCATTGATGACATGACATGTATCCATTTTTTTCTGTGATCGAAGTATTTGGTCACACATCTCGAGGCTCTTTGGCATTCCCCTGGCATTTTACACATAATGACTGACTTAACTTTACATTTCAATCAAATTGTTATAAAATACATATTAATGTACAAGACGACAGCTCAAGTTATAACGAACCATGCTAATTTCACCTTTACAGCTACGACATAAGGTGCATGGGTGGATAGCTTGATCTGCCGTTGACTGTACAAATCACCACCATTTATATTCAACAGTGGGTGACAATTGTGATGAACAGTAAAACAATGGAGACAAGGCATCTACTGTAAACGGGCAATACCGACAGTTCGTCACATTATGACTGACTTTCGTCACAGGATTTCGTCACAGCCGCTGTGGAAGCTGAACGTAGATGGATCAGCAAGCCAGTAGGTCTCCGACGGCTCGAGCGCCGCCCTCACTCGCCCAGTACACACCTCCGCAGCCACTGATCAATCCCCACACGTACGGCGTGAAGAATTCTTCGGGTCTTTCCTCTTCGACGTAGCGGAATTTTAGATCGGGGAATTTCTGCAAGTAAAACGAAAAAGTTTTTGTTTTATACAACGTCGGGAGGCATATAAGCATACGGCCCGCCTGAGTGAAGCGGTTACTGTAGCCTATAAACGCATGCAAACATTAAGTATTACTAGCGCAATGCCACCTCTGTTGCCAACACAGCAACTCCTGAGGACCTCATTCACAGGCAGGAACACAACAACCCTATGGCAAGTTGTTATTTATATTAGTTTTCTGTGAGGTGGAGGTATTTCGCCAGACGGGCTGCTTTAATTTGCCCCTATATTTTTTACTTACTTGCCCCAGTAAGAATATACTTATTTACCTCAAATTTAAGTATTTACTACAGGGTGACAGGAAATTTGACCTATTTCTTGATAATGACTATATCAGGGATCCACTACAACGACCCTTACCCATCCTACTGCAAGGATACAGGTCTCCATTCAACTGAAAGTTTAGAGCATACTCCACCACGCTGCTCAACTACAGTTTGGCAGAATCCAGAGTTTACAAGCCGTCCGAAGACCACTGACTCAACGACTGTCATCTATCGTCAACAGCCGGGATCGACAGCTTAACGAAGAGGCGATCGACATAGATAAACCCATCCACCCTCAGGCTGAGGTCAACGTTGCTTAACCTGCGTGTTCGCTTAGAATGACACGCGCAATGACGGCATTGAACTTATCACACCATCGAGTTTCTTATCATACCAGCAGTCATTTGTAATAAATTAACGCTGATCGACTTGGGATAGAAAATATGCAGTTCAAGAGATATATAAATCACTAATTGCGTGTCCGGGATACACGCAATTAGTATCCCGAGGCAGCCGTTTTTCTTTTTTTTCCTCGGCTCCTAAGCGTCGTATCGTGATTTTGAGTGGCCTTAACTATAATCTTTTCAAGAATTACGCAAAAATATTTTTTAAACCGGTCGGTAGTTCCAGATATAATCGCGTTAAAACAAACTTGACGAACTCGGTGGTACAGTGGTGAAACGCGATGTTACTTTGACACCAACGCTCGTGGGTTCAATTCCCACACTGGACAAACATTTGTGTGCATGAACATGTCTGTTTGTCTTGGTCTGGGTATTTTCTATATATAATAAGTATGTTAAAATAAGAAGAGGCATGCACCGTTGGTTCGGACATGTAGAAATAATGCAGGATGAAAGAATGACGAAGCAGATATACAATGCAAAAGTGGAAGGATGTAGGAGCCGGGGAAGGCCAAGACTTACCTACCATGATCAAATTGGTCGTGTTCTATCAGAAGGTGATGATGTCAGGAGCCCTACAAACCGGCGAGCGTGCATGAGAAGAACAGTGAATGTTAAAGAAGCGAGTGAGATATGTAAGGATCAGTCACGTGGCGCTCGGTTCTCTCTGCCTACCCCGCAAGGGATTTGGCGTGAAGTTATAGATAGATATAGATAATAAGTGTCTTTATAAAAAAAAATGTATTCACATATGTTTATCAGTTTTCTAGAACCCATAACACAAGTTTCGCTTACATTGGGGCGTTGGGGTAGCGCTGTGTAATTTGTCTGACAATAAAAAACTTTTTCGCTTTATATAGATTTAAGATTTATTTTTAAAATATTGTAATTGTTTGGCGAGAAAAAACCTAAACTAACTAACTATATCTTATTAATTGATACTTTTTATTTATATATTTATTGCACAGGTCAGTTTACAGTAGGTAGCAATTATAATACATCCCACCATCTTCACAAACACGGACCCTAGCTGGGTATTGCAATTTACAAGCTACAGTTAATACATTAATATTAATTAAGTTACGTGTTTGTTTTCCACTCTACGATATGTTCCTTGAGAGTTTTATCGTTCATATATTCAGCAACAGAGTAATAGCAATTTTGTAGTAGTAGATTTTTTAATTTATTTTTGAATAGGTGTACTTTTTGTTCGTGTTACTATTCTGACAGTTGATAAACTAGTGTAGCTTTGACGAGCTCGATGGCGCAATGGTTAGTAACGCTACTTCGTTACGCTCGTGTTTTCGATTCCCACACAGCATAAACATTTGTGTGCATGAACATGTCTGTTTGTCTTGTTCTGGCTGTTTTTAAGAGAGGTAGGGCGCGTCAAAGCTGCCTGACTGGGGAAGAAAGCTCGCAAGTGATACTTAATGTATTACAAGCGGTCATAGGCGCTTTACATCAGTTGGCCGTATGCTTGTATGCCTCCCGACGATGTATAAAAAGTTACTCCGTCTCACTGTAAACTGCAACCAAATAACAACACCTAGAGGGTTGTTGTGTACATATATATGAACATGTCTGTTTGTCTTTATCTGAGTGACTGAGTTTTAAGAGAGATTGAAACTACAATATCTATATTAAGCAGTGGATCTCCATCTTCTAAAACGATGAAGATAATCAATAAGCTTTCAAGGAGTTGCTGTGTAAGCAGCGGAGGAGGCATCGCGCGAGTGATACTTAATATATCGCAAGCGTTAATAGGCTACGGTACCCGCTTTACATGACGCGGGCCGTATGCTTGTATGCTCCCCGACATAGTATAAAAAAAAATCGTTAGACGAAATAATTAATACCTTGAGCCTATCACTGGACCACTGTTCAGCGCCTTTCTTTAGACAAGCTAGTACTTCGTTGACACCTAGGTCGCCACCAGCTCCCTCTTGCACCCTTTGCAACCTCGTCGAGAAGTAACCTATTACCTATAAAAAGAAATGTGCATTTAAAGATTTGCATACTTATTCTGAAGAGCTCGGTGGTGCAGTGGCAAAACGCGCTACATTGACACGGACGCTCGTGGGTTCGATTCCCACGCAGGACAAACATTTGTGTACATGAACATATCTGTTTGTCTTTGTCTGGGTGTTTTTAAGAGAGGTAGGGCGTATGAATGCAGCCCGTCTGGTGAAATACCTCCACCTCACAGAAAACCGCAGCAAAACAATAACTCCCTAGCCTAGAGGTTTGTAATTTTGTATTTTGAATGTAATTCCGTATTGTTTTTTTCTATTTATTGATGTGAAACATCTAGTGGCGCGTCTTGACGGCAAATGGCATGACACTCTCTCATGCCGTCATGCCTCTTCTACGCTTCCACTCTCGACTGCCTTGCGTGTATGCGTGCGTATACTATACAATCCGTTGCTTCTCTGCATGAGCTGTTTACTATATCTATCCAATGATTTTTGATTATATTTATTAAAAAAAATATTTTTCAATAAGATGTTTCACATCTGCCGGGTGTCCCGTGAAGGCCGTCCTTTTTTAATTTAAATAAAAATATAGACATGCAAAATAAATAAGCACTATAGGTTGCGAATAACTGAACACTACACTTTTTTTTCTATTTAAGTTCTTAATAAAATTATGAACAAGATTAAAGATTAAAATTTAAGAGAGGTAGAGCGTATCAAAGCAGCCCGTCAGAGGAATTACCTCCACCTCACAGAAAACCGCAGCCAAACAACATCTCCTATAGCGTTGTTGTGTTCCTGCGTGTGAGTGAGGTCACCATTAAGCTCCCAAGTAGTTGCAGTATTAGCAGCAGAGGAGGCATTGCGCGAGTGATAATTAATATATTACTAGCTTTCGTAGGCTACGATAACCGCTTTATTCCCGACGTTGTATAAAAAAAAGAACAAGTCAAAATCAATTTAGTTCGCTTATAACTGAACAGAGACGGCAATCACAAGTGTACTTAGGTATCCAAGACTTACCATCTGTATGTTCTGGGCGACGTGGTGCGCGTGCTGCTGGAAAAGCTGTCGTTTGTGTAGCAGGGCGTACACCACGTTCAGGTTGCTCTGCAGCTGCTGGGTCACGCAGGAGTTGATAATCTCCAGCAACATTCTTAGGACTTCATCTAGAACACTTATATGATCCATCTGGAATGAAGGTTAAGCTGATTAGCTGAAAACCTTAGAATGCTCTGTGTGGTTCAGAAGTTTCTATCTATGACTTCATGCCAAATCTCTTGCGCAGTAGGCAGATAGAACCGAGCGCCACATGGTCGATCTTTACCTACTTCTCTCGGTTCTTCAACATTCATAGCTCTTGTCATCGACCTTCCTCGGCCCCTATATCTTTTTCTATCTATAACTTCACGCCAAATTCCTTGCGGGGTAGGCAGAGAGAGCCGAGCGCCACATGACTCGATCCTTACATAACTCACTTGCTTCTTTAACATTCATTGCTCTTGTCATGCACGCTCGCCTGTTTTTATGGCTCCTGCCATCACCTTCTGATAGAACACGACCAATTTGATCATAATAGGTTAGACTAACCTATTCCTAACCTACTCATCCTTCCACTTTTGCATTGTATATCTGTTCCGACATTCTTTCGTCCTCCACTCTTTCTACATGTCAGAACCAACGGAGCATGCCTTCTCCTAACACGGACACTCTCTTTCAGACCAATATATTACATAAGCATAGTTTATGATAAATGTGCGCGGATAGTGTAATATTTTTTATATGTAGGTACGGAACGCGACGCGTCTCGCGTCGCTCTAGCCAGGCCCGGTCGGGCTGACGGCCGGCCGGCGCAGGCCATGCGCTGACTCTCGCTTGCACTGTACAACTCATTCAGTATTCGTACTCGACGCGAAACATATGTTCGTTTATCAAGCTTTCCGCTATACCAAATTCGTAGGCCTTTCATTACATTTTTTATACAACTTAGATGGCAATCAAGCGTACGACCTGCCCGATGGTAAGCAGTTACCGTAGTCAATAAACATTTGCAACACGACGAATGCGTTGCCGACCCTGTAAAAACTCTTCACGCCTTTCTTGAAGCAGCCCATGCTGTAGCTCCTCAGGGAAACCTCAATTATTTAGTAAACATAACAATTTGCTAAATATAACGTTTGATTTTTTGTGTAACTTTTTTAATCTCGCGTGTATTCGAAGGACCAATAAACAAGGACACGGATCCAACACGTAGGAGCCAAAATAAACTCATCATTATCAGAAGCTCTCCGAGAACATACATGTATAATTGTTTAGAAAGTAAGATAGTAAATGCTACTCACAATTTCTTCAGTCTTCTCTTCAGCGTGATGTGGTAATTCTAATGTAGTTATATCACCGCCTGGACAGAAAACAGATAAACTGTAGGCTGACGAAATGGTCGTGTCAGATGATGGAATCAGGAGCCCTAGGAACCGAGCGTGCATGAAAAAGCTATGAATGTTATAGAAGCGAGCGAAGTGTATAAGAACCGAGTCTAGTGGCCGCTCAGTTGTATCTACCTGTCCGCAAGGGACTCGGCGTGAAATTATACATAGATAGATAAATGCATATACTATATATGTATCCATAACTCCACTCCAAATTTCCTGCGGAGTAAGCGTAGAGAATCGAGCGCCACACGACTCGATCCTTACACACCTCACTCGCTTCTTTAACACGCATTGCTCTTTTTTCTTTCTCATTCACAGCTCCTTTCGTGCAGGCTCGCCAGTTCCCAGGGCTCCCGACAGAAAAAAAATTTTCAAAGTTTCCCAAATGACAAATGAATTTATCAACTATTTTACCTTCTATTTCGTTGACCAATCTCTGTCTTCGCTTCGTTAAAGTTTCAAACAACGATATTAACCTCTGCGCCACGTAAGGATGAAGATTTCTGAATTCGCCTTTAAACCAAAGAAGAAGAAAAATTAGGAAATATTTACAGCGGTAAATCACAGAAAATTTACGTACAAATTTGTGTGCCAGGGAAGATAAAAAATACAAATTCTTTATTTGCCTTAGGACTAATCTTACATTTTCAATATCAAATCTTACTGTAATTTATTAATTTCTCGCAGTTTTTATTTTTTGATTTACCTGTATTTCGAAAATGACTATTGGCGAAGAAGAAATTTGCCAATGTAGGTCAATTTTTCAATTGACATTACAGAAAATCTATGTGAATATAACAGTACAATAATAATCACGATGTCAAGTGATAAATCTGCCGATACAGAAGTTCTCATTGACAATAATAAATCGGAATTAATGATACAGTATTTCTTCGAATGACAGTAGACTCACCACCACATAAATATACGTGCCAGTAAGCTCAGCTCCGCTGCATATGCAATTAGGAGAATTAGACAATTGACGGATGTGGCTACTGCGCGCTTAGTCTATTTCGGTTACTTCCACAGCATTATGTCATATGGTACACTACTGTGGGGAAAAGCGGCTTATATTGAAACTATTTTGTATTACAAAGAAGAGCCGTCCGCTTTATTTATAACATGGGCCCCAGGGAATCATTTAGGGAACTGTTCAAAGAAATAAATATCCTCACTGCTAACTCTCGTTATATTTATGAAAATCTTAGAAACAGAAATAACTTACGCATGCCGGTACATCGGCTTGCTAAAACTGGTAGTTTTTATGTTGTAAATTGTATTCGATTCTGTAAATAAATTACTTGAAACAGTCCTGTTCTATTCTGACAATATCTTCAAAGGGCACATCAAACACTCTTTGCAAAAGGGCTTTTTAGTTATTACAGAATGGATGAATATCTGACTGACAAAGATGTAAATGATTCAGCACATGTATATATTTTTGTATGTTATTATTCTATCACTTGACATCATCAATATTATTGTATTGTTATACTGACATAGATTTTGTAACATTAATTGAAAAATACCTATCGGCAAGTTTCTTTTGACATTTCTTTTTCGGCAATAATCAGTTTCGATATGTAAGTAATTGAAAAAAGAAACGAAAATATGAAAATGTATAAAATACAATAAGATTTCATTTTATAAATATAAGACATGTCTAAGTGCTGACAGCTCAATGGCAAATAAAGATTTTTTTTTATAATGAAAGTACTTAAAGAAATAATATCCATGTTATGAAAATAATATATGTGCTGAATCATTTTCAGACAATTGTCAGTCAGATATTCATTGATTCGATAAGACCTTTTACAAAGAGTAAATGTGCCTTTAGAACATATTGTCAGGACTTTTATACGGAACGACTGCCGTCAGACCTCAAAAACACAGACGGCAAACCCGACCTTTCTTATATTAGGCCACACTAGGAAATATAATTTCTCGGAGGTGCTCTCGGGTTACCTCACGATGTTTTCCTTCATCGCGAAACAAATGATAATTACAAATGTGCACATAAATCACATCAGGTTACGAACTGGGACCAGTCGGATAAAAGCTAACGAACACGCACGTTAAGCAACGTCGACCGCAGCCCGTCTATGGATGGCTTTATCTATCTCGAGCTTCTCTGAACATCGGAGGGCACGTTAGCTTAACGTGCCCTCCGATGTGAACGTGCGGTCCCGGTTGTTGTTGACAGACAGTCGTTAAGCTTAATCAGTGGTTTTCGAGCGACTTAGAAACACTGGCCTCCGCGCCAATATGCAGTTGAGCACCGTGGTGGAGTATGCTCTAAACCCCTTCGGTTGAAGTTGGAGAGCTATATCCCTGCAGGGGGTTAAGTTTAGGTCAGTGTAGTAGTACTAGTAGTTTCTGTGAGGAGATAATTGCCCTGACAGGCTGCTTTGGTGCTCTCTACTTCTCTTAAAACACCCACACCAAGACAAACAAAATCTCTTCTTTTGAAGGTAGCCCCGTATCCCTACAGTGGAGTGAGTTAGCGTTGGTGTAGCAGTAGTGTGTAAGTTACTTACAACTCATGTTAGCGATGGCTGCGAGACAGTTGGTGTGCAGATACTTGTCCCTCACTCGCACCATGTTATACTGGAGAGCGCGGAGCAGCACGAGCACCATCAGACCGCCCACGGATATCTCTGATATAGCCCGCTCCGTGTACCATAGGGGGTTCTTTATAATCTGCAAAATAGTACACGGGTATCAGAATGCCATTAAAGTGGCAAACAAGCATTTGGCCTGCCTGATGGAAGGCGGTCTCGATTAAACTGACACGATGCAATCGAGCTCCGCATAGGGAGGTTAGTTGAACAAGACATCTTCTATCGTAGCCGGCGACGGCAGGCAACACCAGTCTACCTTGACATCACAAATGTCCACCACAGTTGAAACATCGAGGGGCAGAAAAAAAATAAAAAGTTATTTCTACCATTAAACATTATCTATTTGTTTCTGTCTTTTCATCGCTTCATGCATGAATATGTGCAGTGTTATTTTCCACATTAACATCGTTCCCGTATTCCATACGCCTGACGACATGGTGCTGCTTTGCCATTGTCATCCAGTCAAAGAAAGGTAGGCGTGCGTTCCTTATTATACCTCGACAATAGATCCAACAATCATTCATTCAACCAGACATTATAATTATAGAACATGACAAGACTTGCATGTCACAACCGAATACCAGTTATCAGAACGTGTAGTCAGAAGCCCTAGGAACAGCACATGAAAAGAGCTATGAATGTTAAAAAAGCAAGCCAAATGTGTAAGGACCGCGTCATGTAGCGCCCGGCTTTGCCTGCCCACCAGGCAGCCCACCTGACGGCCAGATATGGATGGATAGAATACTATCATTATAATTCTCATGTGAGAAGCTAGTTAAAATCACTCACAATTAAGTGCACATTCTTTATAAGCGCGTCGTCTTCAGTCAGTATGAGAAACACTATCAGCGACATATAGATGTGGTGGGAGTTCGAATCTGGAGCGTTGTACAATACTTGTAGGATAGGCACTATCTGGAACAAAACATCTACAATCATATATCAAAAATTATATTTATATCTTTCATTTTCTATTTTTATTTTTTTGACGACCTCGGTGGCGTAGTTGTCAGTGACGCTGCTTTGGTACCAATGGTCGTGGGTTCGATTCTCACACAGGACACACACATTTGTTTGCATGAACACGGCTGTTTGTCTTGGTCTGGGTGATTTTAAGAGAGGTAGGGCGCATCTATGCAGCCCGTCAGAGGAAGTACCTATACTTCACAGAAAATCGCAGCCAAATAACAACTCCTTCGAGGGATGTTGTGTTCCTGCGTGTGAGTGAGGTTGCCTGCTTGCTAGCTTCTAAGGAGTTGCTGTGTTAGCACCAGTGGTGGCATCGAGCGAGTGATATTTTATGTATTCCAAGCGCTCATAGGCTACGGTAACCACTTTACATCGCGAGGGCCGTATGCTTGTATGCCTTCCGACGTTGTAAAAAAAATGTCTAAAGGTATACTGCCAGCCAGCAAATAAAACAAAGCCTGTCCTCCGAAGGGCGCAATTTTTTTTTACTGACTATGCAGATGGCTCCAGTAGGCCAATTCTACTAAAAAACTGCAACTGCACTGCAGCGCAGCGTGTGTGAAAATGCGCACATTTTGACGTATCGTTATTCTGTTAAACGATCTGACAGCAGCTACGTTACAGCAAAGCTGCAGTAAATGACAAGTTATTCTGATAACCAACACTGCACCTGCACATCATGCACAAGCTTCGCTTACTTTAGAGCTGGTTGGCGCTGTGTAATTTGTCTGGCAATATTAATTACTTATTTATTTTATTCTAACTCATGTAATAAACAGTTTTAATTTATTTTACTTCTACCCCCGACCCGTAGCGGTGAGCGGTGACGGTGCGGTCTATGTTACACGTATGCCGGTCACGGTTGGAAGCGCTAAGCTCGAAGTTGTTGACGAATATGTCTACCTAAGTCAGGTTATTCAGTTAGGTAAGTCCATCTTCGACCGACAGGTCAACAGACGGACCCAACTCGGCCAGTTTTCGGGAAACATTGGCACATATTCTCGTCCAAAATACCTCAACTCCTGAAGAGTAGCATCTCCGAACAGGTGTGTTGCCAGTGATGACATACGGAACTGAGACGTGGCCCTTCACTGCGGGCCGTATGGGGAAGTTCACGGTCGCTCAGCGTGCTATGGACAGAGCAATGCTCGGGGTTTCTCTGCGTGATAGAATCAGAAATGAGGATATCCGCCGTAGAACTAAGATAACCGACATAGCCCACATGACAAACCGACAAACGCTGGGGAAGAAAGGTTCTCAAATGTCGTCCCCGGACTGGTATACGCAGTGTGGGACGACCTCCCACTAGATGGAGCGACGACCTGAGAGGTTTGCAGAGAGTCGATGGATGCAGGTAGCACAGGATCGAGATGAGTGGCACTCTAAAGGGGAGGCCTATGTTCAGCAGTGGACGAATACAGGCTGAGATTATGATAATGATGTAATAAGCCGATCTAATTTCTTTTACTCCTACCCTCGACCCGTAGCCCTAAAGTTTATTTACAACGCAAAATCCGTGTCATTGGTTCTCCATAGGCTATATGATGGTGTTACGTCACTTACCAAGTTTTCTATGTGCGGATCGTTGCTGACATGTCTTTTATATGCTTTACACGAATGCAGCATCAGGTAGAGCAGGAGGGTGGAATGTTCGCAGCCGGCGGTTGCACACAAAGCTTTGTGTAGCTGAAATCATTGTTAAAATACAAATGACGACCACCGTGGTAGAGTGGTTAGTAATGCAACTTTGACACCAACGCTCGTGGGTTCGATATTTTATACAACTAGATTGGCAAACAAGAACGCGGCCCGCATCAGACAAGCGGTCTCCTCAGCCTCTTGACGCTCGCAACACCACGGGGATGTTACTCGCGCGCTGCCAATCTTGTGACCTAAGGATGTTTCGACACAGTACCCAGTAAATTCTCTGCCATATCTCATTCTTCAAACCGGAGCACGGCTATATAAATATAGCTGCTTGGCAGTAGAAATAGGTAAGAGATCTGTCTACCACGCAGACGACTTTTGTACAAACTCTCCCTCTGGTAAAACATTTCCACATAGGACATACATTTGTGTGCATGAATATGTCTGTGTGTCTTGGTGTGCATGTTTTAATAGAGGTATGCTTTTCATTTATACATCGCCGGGAGACATACAAGCATACGGCCCACCTAATGGAAAGCGGTTACCGTAGCCTATGAGAGCTCGTAATACATTACGTATCACTCGCGCGATGACTCTGCTGCTAGCACAGCAACTCCTTTAAGGAGCTTACTGATGATCTCACTCACACGCAGGAACACAACAATACTCCAGGGAGTTGTTATGTGGGTACGGCTTTTCTGTGAGGTCGACGTACTTCCCCAGACGGGCTGCTTTGATGCGCCCTATCTCTCTTAATAAAACTATTGATTGCAACGTGCTGGCGGAGTGGTTATTAATACTACATTGATACCAACGCTTGTGGGTTAGATTCCCACACAGGAGAAAATTTGTGTGCATGAACATGTCTGTTTGTCTTGGTCCGTGTATTTTAAGAGAGGCGCAGCTAATCTGGTATGTACCTCTACATCACATACGGGTTACTTTGATGCACTTCTTAGAAAACCAAATAACTCCCTGAATGATTGTTTTCATGGCGGTTGCTGTATTAGCTGCGGGAGTGACAACGCGTAAGCTCTACTACGCGTATTTCAAGCGTTTGTAGGCTACGGTACGCGTTACGTGAACTGTAAGCTTTGCCTCACTCAAAAAATTTGACGAGCTTGGTGGCTCAGTCGTGAATAACGCGACTTTGACACCAACGCTCGTGGGTTCGATTCCCACACAAGGCAAACACTTGTGTGCATGAACATGTCTATTTTTCTTGGTCTGGATGTTTTAGGAGAGGTAGGGCGCATAAAAGCAGCCCGTCTGAGGAAGTACCTCCACCTCACAGAAAACCGCAGCCAAATAATAACTCCCTAGAGGGTTGTAGTTTTCCTGCATGTGAGTGAGGTCACCAGTAAGCTCCCAAGGAGTTGATGTGTAAGCAGCAGAGGCGGCATCGCGCGAGTGATACTTAATATATCGCAAGCGTTAATAGGCTACGGTACCCGCTTTACATCAGATGGGCCGTATGCTTGTTTGCCTTCCGATGTTGTATAAAAAAAAAGTTACGTAACAGTGACAACCAGATTAACAAAATATATATTTAGGGGTCTACTTACAGCTGTCATGTCTATCCGAGGGGGGGTCACTTGTACACCGCCGACGTTTGCGTCCCTCTGAGGGGTGGCCCCTGAAGTTTCTGTAATATAGCTAAAACATATTGGCGAGCTCGGTGGCGCAGTGGTGAAACGCGTTGTTACGCTTCTTTCACACCAACGCTCGTGGGTTCTATTCCCATACAGTACAAACATTTGTGTGTATGAACATGACTGTTTGTATTGATCTGAGTATTTTCTATGTATAATAAGTATGTATTTACAATATATTTTCGTATGTTTATCAGTTATCTAGTACCCATAACCCAAGCTTCGCTTACTTTGGGGCTAGATGGCGCTGTGTAATTTGTCCGACAATATTGTTTTATTTATATTAAAAATAACGAGTGTGCTATAGACCACACGACTGAAGTAAAACTCCTTTAGCTCCATAGTGTGATACAGACAATAGGCCTGCACTGTGTCTTACATATACGAAATCTCGCTATGAGAGAAAGAGAGAAAGAAAATGTGTACTCCTCTCTCTCTTGGGACAAGAGAGAGAGGAGTACAGTAATACCCCCCCTACAGTAATATACGAAACGTAACTCCCTCTCTTTCTATGTTCGCTAACTTATATCTACCTCTCATCCGTTCGCCTCGCACGATCACACTTTTAACGTAACGCTCGTCACGCATTCACCAGCTTACTCCCCAAGTCAAGCGTCCGTAAAGAAGTTTTACTTCAAAAAAATATTTTTTGAGGTGAAGAAAATTTAATCACATTGCTTTGAGACCAACGCTCTTGGGTTCGATTACCACACAAAACCTAACATTTGTGTCGCACGTTAAATCCTATAGATACTTCTATCTCATTCTTCCGCACGTTAAATCTTCTGGATACTTCTATCTCATTCTCTCGTACGTTAAATCCTATAGATACTTCTATCTCATTCACTCGCACATTAAATTCTATAGGTACTTCTAACTCATTCTCTCGCACGTTAAATCCTACAGATACTTCTATCTCATTCTCTCGCACGTTAAATCCTACAGATACAGAACAATGCTAAAGAAGTTTTCACTTCAAAAACTTACCAGCGGAGTCTTCGCAGCACAACAAAGAGTTTCTGTACAGGTTATCGATATTCATGCAGTGGTTGGCGAGTGCCAGGACCAGCAACATCGACTGGTTCGCTACAGGGTGCTCCTTCTTCAGCCTCTCGAGCAGCTCGTGCCTATCCAGCGGCGGGTGTGTGTAGATCGTGTGAGTCGTAGTGTTGAAAGTCAGCATGTTCCAAAGGCCGGCTGAAAAGAAATTCTCTACATAGAATCTATGAATGAAATCGATGAATGATGCAAGATTTCGTTTATTACCACGTCGGGAGGCATACAAGCATAGGACCAAACTGATGTAAATAGGTTACCGCAGTTTATAAACGCTTGCAATACATTAAGTATCACTCGCGCGGTGTCACCTCTGCTGCTAACGCAGCAACTCCATAGAAGCTAACTGGTGACGTCACTCACACGCAGGAACACAACCCTCTAAGGAGTTGTTATTCTACTGCGGTTCTCTGTGAGGTGGAGGTGGAAGTACCAAACGGGCTGCTTTGATGCGCCCTAGCTCTCTTCTTGTTTCAGAACTGCATTCTTACAATTATAACCCGCTGAACATCTGAGGAGGTGCTGCATTAAGCGGCGGTGGTAAAATTCTTGGCATTAAAAGCTTGAGCCAGAAAGCACATCTCGCTATATACAACGCAATGCTGGTCCCAACGCTTACTTATGGAAGCGAGAGCTGGGTATGGCAAAGAGCACGAAAGTAAGATAAACGCGGTCGAAATGCAAACGTTGCGCAAAACTTGTGGCGTAACGCTGATAGACCGTGTTCGCAATGATAATGTTAGATATATAGTTGGTCTGAAAGAGTGTGTCGGTGTTGAAATAAGAAGAGGCACGCTCCGTTAGTTCGGACTGGGAAGAACTACGAAACAGATATACAACGTGAAAGTAGAAGGACGTAAGAGCCAAGGAAGGCCAAGACTTACTTACAATGACCAAATTGATCGTGTTATATCAGAAGGTTATGTCAGGAGCCCTAGAAACCTGTGAGCATACATGAGAAGATATTTATGAAGAATATAAGGACTAAGTGACGTGGCGCTCCGTTCTCTCCACTCTCTCACTCCCAGGGTTCCTGATATTACCTTCTGATAAAACACGACCAATTTCCTCCTACATCATAATTTTATTCATTTCTCCAAGTTTTCAATTTTCTCATTTCAATTAACCTTTTCATTTTTATATCGCAAAACGTTCATAGAGTAACTGCTTAACATCAAGTAAGCAGATTGCTTGTTTGTTTTATTTATGCAAAGATAAATAATTTCGGCAAGTTTTTTTTAACGCATAAGGTCACTGGAAAAATAAGTAAAAATATAATATTCTAATGGTTATTTCTTATTTATACTACGTAGACAAACAGACACACAGACCGCATAATGTAAAGTGTACTTAACTTGGCCTATAAACGCCTTAAACTACTAACATCATCGCTCGCTCATTTCCGGCCATCCCCGCTTAAAACTGACTCCTCACTCTTCAGATATGTCTTCTGGAGCGCTGCTTTGATGCGCCCTACTCTTCTTTCGCGTGAGCCTTTTTTATTGGCTCAGCATAGTAGCTCCGCTTCGCTTGTTGGTAAGCGAAAAGAGGAGCCCAAATTGCAGCGGCAACTGACAAAGGACTACAGTGTCCTGTCAGTTGACGCTACCATGCTGGCCCGCAAGGTGCTTCTTCACGCGTCGTGTGAATCATCCCATGTTGTAGGAAACACATGTGCAGCCTTGTTTGATAAGTAGTTCTGATTTATTAATTAATTATATATATATATATATATATATATATATATATATTTACATTTTACGTATGATCTTGCGCCAAGGGTCGAAAATTTGCAAAGGATGCTGCGTCCGACCGGTATACTGCGTCCGATATACGGACGCAAGATTAACCCCACCTGATTTTCACCCAACAGGCTCCATATCACCTATAAAACGCGTGGGCAAAAAATCGGCCTGGACGTGTTTTGACGTCTGAGGTGTAATTCGCCGTATTTTTTAGTTCTGGGACTTACCGCGCAACTTTCTGAGGTCGTTACTGCGCGGCGTATATCGGAGCGACGTATATTAACATTTTTTGTCTATACATTTCTCCGATTATCCTGCTGCTATATATTGTAAATAATATTCATGTTTTTATCAGTTCAAAGTGGCGATTTAAATGCTTCCGTTAAATTTGTTTCGAGATAGATATCTGCGGGGAAATGACAAAAGGAAAGGGGGGAGGGGCAGCAGAATCGCGCGGTCGAGGGGCCACTATTTTTACACGTATTTAATATCTTCTTTTGCGACTATGTATGGGAACAAATATTGAAAGACGAATTTAACCAACTTGTAATTATCGTATCAATTACTAACTTCGCGAATGCATGTTAATCCGATGACAATAAAATAATAATAAAAATGTATAATTTGGTTCGACCGAGCTGGTGTGATGATGCACCCCGAAGGTGGATTGTGAAACTCTTTATTGATTACTAGTAAACCCCCCGAGTTTGGGCTCGTTTGGTTAGTTTTAACGAGTCGCATACGTTACACTTGGTGACACTGTTCTGACGATGCATTTTGGAGGTGGATAGTGGAACTCATAAACTGTTACAAGTAAACCCCTCGAGTTTGACCTTAATTGGTTTGTTTTAACTAGTTGAATACTTTAGACTTCGTGATAAGTATCTGAGAATGCATCCTGGAGCTGGATAGTAGAACTCTTTAATGGTTACTATGTAGTAAAGTCATCGAGTTTGAGCTCCTTTGATTTGCTTTGACGAGTCGAATATGTTACACTTGGTGACGACTATAATTTTTACATTACTATAGGGCCTGATTGTGGTGATGAAGCATCCTGGAGATGGATAATGGAACTCATAAACGGTTACTAGTAAACCTATCGAGTTGCAGCTTATTTGGTTTCATGACATTAGACTTCATGATGTGGGTCTGATAATGCATCCTAAAGGTGAATAAAGGAGGAATTCTTTAATGGTTTCTAGTGAACCCATCGAGTTTGAGCTTATTTAATATATTTTAACGAGTAATACTTTAGGCTTCGTGATATGGGTCTGAAGACGCATCCTCGGAGTGGATAGTAGAACTCTTTAATGGTTACTAGTAAAGCCATTGAGTTTGAGCTTCTTTGATTAGCTTTGACGAGTCAAATATATTCTACTTGGTGACGACTATCTTATGATGTATCCTTGGATAGTGGATATTTCTTGTACATTTCAAGTCAAGAGATTAAGATAAGATTCATTCTGGATTCAACGGGAATTTTTCTTCTTGTTGAACGATCACAGTGCCTGCGCCCATGCTGTCATGATTCTGTAGAGCATTAAAATTTTCATTCCTAACCAAGTCCCAATTATTGTTCATGAGGTCTTGCACAGATGGGGTACAACGTAGGCGGGGTGCATGCTGACCCCAATCTAATGGCTTCTGAACAATTGCTGTGTTAGCAGAAGGATTGGCAACGATACTTTTTACACTACATGGGTTTATTGATTTGTTCATCTGATGCTATTGTATAAAAAATCTCCTGCTTCCCCAATACTTGTAACCACGGGACAATGAAATCGCTACATGTAGCAAGTCAATGATATGTATAAAGAATAGAATAGGGGACAAGAAATAGCCTTGTGGTATGCCAGTATTTAAGAGCAACATATTCAAGCAAGTACCGCCAACTGCGACTTTGATGCTCCACATGCAATTAATGCTGGATACTACTATTGAAGCTTCTTTAATTTCTCAAATAGTGCCATTTGCCACATCCGATCGAATGCATTTAACTAAGTCTAAGCTAGTGGCTAAATCTTCACCTTTGAGTTTAATGATAAGTTTAGTACACTAGAACATCCCAACTGAGTAGAAACGACTTATGTTTTCCACAACTTTAGAAAAAGACATAATTACTATAGGAAATAACATTGGATTAATCAGAGCCTATCCTGTGTTGGCATCCAAATCTCCAGGTCTCTCTAGTGTTAGAACAGGTCAGTATAAATCATGCTAACTTGCAGACGTCAAGTGGTAAGTCCCTTTCATAGTTCGGGGCGTCTTACCTTGGAGTCTTAACAAAACCCTCAAACCATGGCAGGAACTTACCACTGCTGAATCAGATGAAGAGAATTTTCCTATCTTGCAGAATGGCAGTAGCGAAAGTGTTGATATAGGCGCAGTGCTTATCCAAAAATACTAAAAACCCATTCTAATATTCTGATAATTTGGGGCCATCACTCAGTAAAAATCCTAAAAGGAAAGTTATAGAATGGTAGCCTTTTCCGTCTGGTACTTACATAAGTGACGTAAATAACAGCATTCGAACTCAATATTAAAAATTGCGTTCCATATACTGAGGCTGATCTCCCCGCTTTGATCAGTTGAAAGTTTTGATGTCGTAGGCACTAAGATCACACAGAATCATTATTTTAGGGGAAAGGATTGCCTGTATAATTCTGTCCGTTGTCCGTTGTACAAGTGGAGATAACTGCTGGATACTATATCTATGCCGTCGTCAAAAAGAATCAAATTAATTTAACTGCTTTCTTGGTGATGTCGTTAAGCTCATACAATGTAGAACATAGGGTGTCACGCCATTTTCCTCTTTCTCTAAATTTAATCTCAATCATTTGACATTGGAAAATAATAATAACTAATATAGGGCGCTAATTTTAGCTCCCAAATATCTTATCAATAAGCTAACTAATTAGAGCTGGGTGTTCTGCTTCATCCCCCAAATCCGTGACGGTGAGTTAGTTGAGTTTCAAAGCAAAATCGTTCTACCAGCTGCGTTTTTGGATAAGAAAGAGAAAATCATAACTAGTTTATGTATCGTCTTTGGACCTACGTATGAGAGAGTAGAAGAAAGAATTATTTCGTCAGTACTGGAATGAAACACTTCGAGTGAGGAAGAGAGGCTGACAATTCTGGAAGGAGGTAACGGCTAGTAGTTCGTCAGAATCCAGAATCGATGAGACGAAGTCTAAAGATGATATCATTCTTACTAATATATGTGATGTGCTGAACGGTGACGTAAATATTTTTCGAAAAAGCATGACTATACCTCGGATGTTAATACTGAGAGTAAATCTATTACTGACCCCAAAATATCAGCAGTAGCAGCAGATACGATGTTAACCGAGATGATAATACTAGGTGGTACCTATACGTGGTACATGACACTCTCTGGTACTTATTAGGTTGGAGAACCGGGACAGTCACAACGGATTATAGACGCACAGTTACCATGTCTTGTATAAAGGGTTCACTGATTAGAATGAAAGACTGTAGAACACCGTGGGATGTACAGCGGTCTTTTAAAGATCTTGAGAAAACATTTGACAAAATTATGTTAAAGTATGTAGAGGCCATATTGCAGCTCGCGTGTGGGAATTGTACAGCAATGTGCAGGTAAACGATAACTTTAGAACGTAGATTGAAGTTAGAAGCCATAGTACGCTTAGTTGGCGTATTTTACGAATGAAGGACTGCGTGTAAGTGACCAAATCGTGAATTATCTGCTTCATGCAGGTGATGGCATGTTGTTAGCAGAAACGCTGTTGAAAGACAAATATATAGAAATAGACGTACACTGAATGTAAAGAAAACAAATATGGTGTTCAAAAAAGAGCATTAACACAAACGTATATTAACGTTTATGTAAATAATAAATAATGGTTATGTAGTGTGAGAATAAGTGGATCAGATTGTATATCTTGGATGTACTTTACAGGGATGTAAGGAACACCGATGATGTGAAATGATGACTGAGCGCAGAAATAGTATGAACAGAGTGTGAAACTTAAGCTAAACAGCACAACTCTTTAATAATGCAGTATTAATCCCAACATCACATAATCGAAACGAAAGCTGGCTATAATAGAGAAAGCATGAAAGTAGATGATGTAAGAAAGTGTGTTGGTCAGAAAGAGAGTATTCGAGATACGATAAGATGAGGTACACTCCGTTGGTTAATACATGTAGGAAGAACACACGAGGATAGATTGACGAAACATATCTATCTACCTATAACTTCACACCAAATCCCTTGCGGGGTAGGCAGAGATAACCGAGCGCCACGTGACTGGATCCTTACATACCTTACTCGTTTCTTTAACATTAATTGCCCTTCTCATGTACGCTCGTCGGCTTCTAGAGCTCCTGACATCACCTCCTGATAGAACACGGCCAATTTAATCATGTCTTGGCCTTCCTCGGCTCCGACATCCTTCCACTTTTGCGTTGTATATCTGCTTGTTGTACCAATATGCTAATGTGATTTATTTTTGTAATTGACAATTTAAAAAGAGACCTATATTGACAAGTTTCTTTCGGCATTTCTTCTTTAGTCATTTCCAAAATGCTAGCAGATTAAAAAAAAAAAGTAAAATAAGAGAATTGATTAAGATACAATTAGATTATATTTCAAAAAATGTAAGACGTGTCTAAGTCCCCGCGAGGGGGCAAATAAAGATATTTTATTATTATCTTATCTTTTATGTGCCACATTGTTTCCATCAGGAACAAAACCCGTTCCTGATGGAAACAATGTGAAGAAGGGAGCAATTTACACATACCATATACGGAATATACAGTGTGCCATATAATTTTCGTCACGAACGGACGTATTAAGTGAGCACAATACACCAAATATATACGAAAATATACAGGATGCCTGAAGTTTCTCAATACGAACGGACGCATAATGTTAGCAAAGCATATAAACTATATACAGAATATACACATGTGCCCCATGGTTTCCATAATGTATGGACTCCATAAACAAGCGAGAATTATTCAAAATTGAATATTGTGGTATGTAAAGTAAATGTAATATCTTTATGACTACGGTCTTAGTTTACAATAAAACAACCAATATTCACAGTAAAAACAATTAAAATACCATTAGAAGTGGGAGACGCAATAAGTATCGAAAATGAAAAGACGCAAGATCACGTCTGCGATTTAAATATATATATATATATATATATATATATATAAATCTGTGGTACAACGTTTCGAGATCGATACTCACAAGCAATATTGATAAGTAGACTCCCGCCCGCAGCGTTTGTTCCAAACATGCTGGGCGGTGCTGGCAGCATGTTAGAAATGTTTATCAGCAGCGTCTTCACCAACAGCGGCGCGTGCATTCCGTAGCGGCCTTGGAACAGAGTCCTGAAATACATTGCGGATTTAGCACGATGCCAATAGGAATTGTGCGCTACGGTGCAAGCAGTCTCACTCTCTAAATTGCCTATTCAGAAAAAATACAAAATTTAAAGGCAAATTTTATTTTGGGTAAATTTTGAGTGTATGTCCTTACTTTTACCCTTACTTTACCTTATTTAATTTTGAATGTTGCTCAGCGGTGTGAAAATATTGACAAGGTAAATGGTGTTTTAGTCTACCAGTCTAAACTGCTTCACATGCAACAATCTTTTATTAAACAACTAAAACCAAATGTATAAAATTCTTCTTCTTCAACTTCTGCCAATCCAGAACTTCTGATTGACAATAATAAATTAGTATTAGTTAATAAGTTCCTGGAATTTTTGACGAGCTACGGTAACCGCTTTACATCAAGTGGGCCGTATGATTGCATGCTTCCCGACGTTGTATATAAAAAAGAAAGGTCTTTTACAAATAGTTTTTTTCATGTGTTTTGAAGACTTTGGCAGGATGTTTCTATTGTAATAATGAATGTATATATATAACTATTCAGTACCTGTATATGAGTGAGGTTTCAATCAATCTCGCCTGACCGTGCACTCCGCCAAACATATACACAGACATCAATACCAACAGAGTGTTTATGCATTCTAAATGTAAGTAGTACGTGTTGTCTCTGGAAAGAAAAAGAAAAACATTGTAAGTATATCTTCACCGCAGGTCCCTCGCGGACGCGGTTCTTGCACACCACACTCCCTTCTTTCTTCTTAAATTTGCTGATCTCCGCGATTGCAGTTTCCCTGCGGTCGGCGCAGCGATATCGAAGAAAGCACGCATTATAAAATCGCAGTTAGACGAGCGACACAAAGACAAGTCAGTGCAGGAGATCAAGCAGTTTGTGTCGCGACTGCCGCAGATGTTGGCTAACAGACAGTCCCTAGCGGCGCACACCGCCATCGCTGAGTACGTCAAAGAGTCAACGGATATCTTTGAATTCCACGATACGATACAACGCGAGGAGGACTTCGTGAACTGTATAGACAACGATAAAGTTAGCCCTTACGAGGAGCTCATCGCACGGAATGAACCTATCACTAAGGTACTCCGGCTAGCAAGAACCAGTACAAGTGTATGGACGAAGGATTTGGTTAACGCTATGCAATTTGGAGAAGTGCGGTCTGCTCATGCTGCAGTCAGGAAACCGATATTATATGGTATTAGCATTCATAACTTTTTTCATGCACGCTCGCCGGCCCTAAGGCTCCCGACATCACCTAACCACCATCACCAAAACCATGACAAATTCGGCAATGGTAAGTGTGTAAGTAAGGCCAACTTCCTCGGCTCCTATAACCTTTCACTTTCGCGTTAAATATCTATTTCGTAATGGAAAGGAGCATGCCTCTTTGTTATTTTAACACCGACACTCTCTTTCAGACCGACTATCTTTCTTACATAGTCATTGCGAACGCGGTCTACAATCGTTACGTCTCAAATTTTGTGCAACGCTCGCATTTCGACTGCGTTTATCCTACTTTCATACTCTCTCTACTATACCCAGCTCTCGATTCCATATATCAGCACTGCGTTGAGTATAGCGAGCTATGCGTTCTGGCTCAAGTTTTTACTCCCAAGAAGTTTTCTCAACGCTCCATTCACACTATTCCCAACACTCAAGCTTTCCATATCAGCATACCATCCCTGTTAAAAGCGCATTTAAGACATACAATATCTTCCACTTTTTTCAACACTTCATCATCAACCGTCATCCAGTGTTACATGGCCTGTCAGAACAACTAAATTGACATCGACATGACGTGACAGCCGGCACCGATTATTTGGCAGTACTTACGTAACAGGTATGTCAATGATCAGTCCTATCAACGCATCCACCAGTATCTCGACCCGGCTCTCGCTGCCCACCAGCTTAGGGGACTCGGTCACTTCTGTTGCTGCAGAGACCTCCTCCGTTGTTGGCTGAAATGAATATACTTGTAAGAAAATGTAATACTTACTATGACTGTTATAGAGCGAAGTGTATCAGGCACCAAGTCACGTGACTCTCGGTTCTCTTTCTCCTACGCAAGGGACTTGGAAGATATAGAGAATAAATAGTCATAAAAGGGTCTGGCTTGCCCTTCGTTGTGTTGTGGAGGTCTGACGGCAGTCGCTCCATGTCAAAATCAGTTTCTTCAACAAATCCTTAGTCTAGCTAGTGGATTAGCAAATGTGGAACTCTAGGAAGAAAAAGATAGTCATAAAGCTCAAGAATAGATTTACTCACTGTGGTGTCTAGCATGTCCTTCTCTATCGGTCCATTCCCGGTTCGTCTCTCGACTTGCACATCCAGATGTCGGCACAGTTCATACTCCGGGACCATTTCCACCAAATATTTGCTCACCGATCTTATGACGAACAGCGCATTGAAGCTTTGCCACGCTAGCATCACACTGGAAAATATATATTTATAGATCAATAGTTTTCTAATGGCTTCAAACTATCCAAAACCTTTTCTGACAAAGAGCAACTAACGCTCTATGGTTTCAGCGCACTGTAGAATTACACCGTGACCTTGCACTTCCTTCCATCCAACAACACTTCCCAGAACTTGCTAAGCTGTTCTTCGAAACCGCTGAAAGTCATCCTAATACTCTCATCCAGCGGGCTGTGTCTCTCTCTCCCGTCACCAAAATCGCAGGCCGCGTAGTGTTCATTTAAATCAACTTAACAAACTTTCGAGAGTTTTGGACCGCTATATAGCGGCCGATGCCGAATAAACATTCCTAAAAAAACACCGAGCAAATTTTAATTGCCCGTACTATTTATACGTCCAAGAACTCCTAGCACTTCCTCGCTAGTTCTGTCAACAAGAACCCGCCTGTTGATTAACTGGACCGTGGTTCGAATCCTGGAATGTACCATTCGCGTTTTCGTATTTATGTACATATTTGTAATTACGAGTATCACTTGCATGGCGATGAAGGAAAACATCGTGAGGAAACCCGCAAGTCCAAGAAATATATATTTGGAAAGACTGTAATTACGGGTTTTTGCCTGCCATGGGCAAGTCTATTAGTATAACAATAATATTTACAAACTAAACACATTCATACACCATATTCCCTTTCATTCATCATCTTTCAGTTTTATGCTCAGTTTTGAACGCCGGTGAAACGATTATGGCTGTTTTCACACTTCCCTCCTCAACTGTGTCAGTCCAGCCACGGGCGACAGCGAGCTTCACAGCTCCACCTAGCCACTGTAACTAGGGGTTGTGGAGATTTGACGCCAGTCGTTCCATGTAAATATCATCTTTGCCAAATCCTTATGGTTGTGTAGCGTACACCGCTAATCCTAAGCGCTAGGAAACGAGATAACGATAAGAAGACAACGCGCATAAATCTGTTCTAAAACTATTAAGATTGCCATAAGCACCACGGAAGAAGAAACGCTAATTATTTACCTATATAAGGATAATTATAAATTCACACATACTTGTCACTATTCGGTGACGCCAGCAGCTCTGTAGCCCTGGTAATGAAGACTTGGACCAGGGAGCCCAAGTTGCCAGTCTGTGGATTATTCTGGAGAAACTTCTGTAGTAATGCTTCTGTGCTTGAATCGAATATTAACTGTTCTTCTCTGCAAGGAAATAATTATGTTACTGTGTAATCGAGTGGTTTGACGAGCTCCGCTTCGCGTGGTTAACAATGGCACCTTAACATCAAGGTTCATGGATTCGATTTTCAAACACAGGACAAACGTTTTTTTTATACAACGTCGGGACGCATACAAGCATACGGCCCATCTGATGTAAAGCAGTTACCATAGCCTATTAATACTTGTAATATATTAAGTATCACTCACGCTATGCCACCTCTGCTGCTTACACAGCAACTCCTTGGAAGCTTACTGGTGACCTCACTCACACGCAGGAAAACAACAACTCTCTAGGGGGTCGTTATTTTGTTGCGATTTTCTGTAAGGTGGAGATACTTCCCCAGACGGGCTGCTTTGATGTGCCCTACCTCTCTTAAAATATTCATACTAAGACAAACAGGCATGTTCATGCACACAAAACTTTATCTGTTGTGTGGAATCGAACCCATGAGCGTTGGTGTCAATGTCGCGTTATTCGCGACTGAGCCACCGAGCTCGTCTTGACGTGTGTTTGTTTTGATCTAGGTGTTTTTAGGAGAGGTAGACCGCATCATAACAACCGACTAGCGAAGTACCTCCACCCCACAGAACCACTATTACTACTACCACAACCCTAACTAATCCCGATGCAGGGAAACTGTTCTGCCGAAGGAGTTTAGAGCATACTCTAACACGCCGTTTAATTGTTGGTAAACGGAGGACAGTGTTTTCAAGCCGTGCGAAGATTTACTGACTTAGTTTAACGACTGTCATCTATCGACAACAGCTGGGACCGACGGCTTAACTCTCCGAAGTACGGAGAAACTCGAGATAGACAAACCCATCCACAGACAGGCTGCGGTCGACGTTGCTGAACCTGCGTGTTCGGTTGGAATGACACGCGCAACGACGCCATCGAGCTCTCCACACGGAACATGGTAGCAAAACCCAAGTCTATTAATAGCTTCTGCGAGTGAGTGAGGTTACCGGTAAGCTCCAAAGACAATCATAGACAATGGTAACTACATTACATCAGGTGGGTGGTATACTTATGTCCCTGCCGATGCTGTATTAAAAAATGCAACTTACGAAGTAGCCGGCGGGTTGATATTGAAGGCAAGCAGTTGGTTCCAGAACGGGTCATTGGCGCATATCACCTCTGCAGAACAGAACCTCGTGAGCAGCTCATTGGAAGACAGCTCCGAGTACCTGCTGACTGCCACACCCATAATCCTGACAACAAAAAAAGGATTTCACCAAATTAGAAGATTGTATATCTTGGATGCGCTTTTAGCAGGGATGGGAGGTACACCGCTGATGTGGAAAGACGAGTGAGTGCTGGGAATAGTGTGAATGGAGCGTTGGATAGACTTCTAGGCAGCCGGCATTAAAAGCCAGAAGGCATAGTTCGCTGTATACATAGCGGGGCTAATCCCAACGCTACCATATGAAGTGGAAGTTGGGGAAAGTTGGGTATGGCAGAGAGAGCATGAAAACAGAATAAATGCGGTCGATATGCGAACATTGCGCAAAATTTGTAGCGTAACATTTTCTGACAGCGTTCGCAATGATGATGTGAAGAAAGAAAATTGGTATAAAAGAGAGTGTCGGTATTAAGATAAGAAAAGGCATGCTCCGTTGGCTCGGACATATAGAAAAAATGCAGGATGAATAAATGACGAATAATGAAACAAATATACAATGCGAAAGTTGAAGGACGTAGTAGCAATGAGGAAGACCAAGACTCACCTACCATGAAAAATTGGTAATGTTTTATCAGAAGGCGATGTCAGGAGCCCTAGGAACGGGCGAGGGTGCATGAAAAGTGCTATAAATGTTAAAGAAGCGAGTGAGGTTTGTAAAGACCGCGTCTTATAGCACTCAAGGGACCTAGCATGAAGACATACATAAACACAAAAGATTCTATCTACGAAAGGCGTTAAAAGTATTCTCGGTGTTGGGATATTTTACTAATGAAGATAATTTTACCAATTTCTCAGAAATCTTAAAAACCGGCGAGCGCGCATGAGAAGAGCCATTAATGTTAAAGAAGCGAGTGACGTGTGTAAGGATCGAGTCATGTTGCGCTCGGCCGTCTCTGCCTACCCCGCAAGGGATTTGACGTGAACTTACAGATAAGTATAAAATTATATATAACAACGAATTGGGTGATGATTAAGCTAATGAATCGTATTATTTAAGGGTATTATTACGGACGGCATTAGCTTGTTTTCTCTCTCTCTCTCTCTCTCTCTATGTAATATAAAAGTTTTAAGTAAACAGCCATAGGATTAAGTTGTATAGGTACATATTTTCAGGAATACCGTTCCTATATGAAATTTATATGTTTGTCTGTGCACTTGTCGGATTCAGCATAAAAAAGTAGAATGGGAATGTTCAGGAACACCGTTCCTATCTCTTAAGGAACATGGACAAAATGGCCGGCAATTTAAAAAAAAACAATTGAATTGTTATATAATTGACGAGCCAGGTGTTCCTCTGGCAATGCAAGCTTGCGCATTCTCACCTGGTTCTTTTTCGTTTGTACATTTTGTGAATAAGTATATATAAATATGTATATAAATCTATATTTGACCGACCAAAACGCGCGCTACGATACTATTGGGGTCTGGTGCGAACTAGTAACAACGGCGGCCATCTCTAAACAAATACATATGCGCGAAAACACGCAGTCAGCGTTTGTGTCGCCCTGCTTTTCCTTGGGCAATCGCCTCCGATGAATTCTTTAAAAGGCAGTCCCTAGGTGGTGTTTAGTGAGTAAAAGTCCCACATAACTCGTACGACCATACGTAAGGGTATTCTTGAGAGTTCACCATCTCCCTCCTATCGGGTCCCGGAGGGTGTCTCTCTCATAAGAATGACTAATGCACGATTTTAGTGGATTAGTAGACTACAACGGGAAAAACTTACTCTAAAGAATTGTGAATAATTGTTATTATTTTAAAATAGATCATACAAGAACCTTTAAACAGAGTGTTTTATTGTAACTCAAGTCAAAGAAGCGTCCAGCACGCACTTGATTATTCCTAGTAGGTATGTATTGTATTGTATACATATATTGTATTCTATTGTATCTGGACTATGCAGTCCACTTTTGAAGATACGGGTATAAATATAAAATTTCACAACACTTTATTGTAAGATAAGAAAGGGCATGCTCCGTTGGTACGGACATGTAGAAAGAATGCAAGATGAAAGAATAACGAAACAGATATACAATGCGAATGTGGAAGGATGTAGGAGTCTTAGGAACCGGCGAGCGTGCATGAAAAGAGCTATGAATGTGAAAGAAGCGAGTAATGACCACAAGCTTCATCACGCTGTATTGAACAAATTTGGATTTGCTGGTATATTTGGAAGTATGAATTTACATTCTCATAAAATTGAGGCGAGACAGGAAAGGGGGGTGCTGTTCCCATCCCCTCCCAAGGGGAAAACTCTTAGTGGTGAGGTTTTGGAAAAAAAGAAAATTGAAGACATAACTGCAATTTTTCAATATTTTTATTCCAAATTATAAAAGGCCTCAGGCTCATATTGACCAGTAAGATTTAACTGATTTTTAACCGACTTCAAAAAGGAGGAGGTACTCAATTCAACTGTATGCTTTTTTTTGTTTGGTAGGTTTCAAAGGTGGTCCCATATAAATGTAATTGAAATTGATTCAGCGCTTTTTGAGAAATCAAACAAAAACAAAAATATATACACAGATAATGTTTTGGTTTGTGGTTCCTTGTTTTCGCAAAAGATTTTGTTGAGGACTTTTAATCTATGTTGTTTCTTTATTTACACCACTAAAAAGCAAAAAATAAATTATAAAAAAAGCTACCTTCAAAAAACACCCAGTAACTAAAAAGCAAAAAATAATTGGTTGGTGCCAGCCGTATAATATCAATTGATAATATCAGTATACTGGCACCAACTCCAAAAATCATAAGTAATTGTGACCTTTTTAGTTTTTTTTTATTTTTCGTTTTATAGTTCCTGGATATTTTTTGAAGGCACTTTTTTTATTTAAATATAATTTATCATTGTTTAGATATCTTGTAAAAAACAGAAGTGTAGCAGAACCAAAGGCTAGGGAAGACTTTGGTGCTCTAAGTAGGCTAGCCCAGAAAAGATGTGTTTACACAATTTCAATAAATATTAATCAATTATTCAAATTGAAATGTCAATATTACACATTACAAATTGCCTTCTTCCTAAACAACTAACAAAATGTGAAACCTAAAAAAGTATTAAATTTTAATTCATAAATATGCCCATAATTATGAATTCTTTGATAAAAAAAAACTTGGTAGGTATTAGGTGACCATATCAGGTGACCCACATGCTCCTTTACCCCCCCTTCTAATATAAAAAAAAAATGTAAGACAATTACTTAGTTCTTGGTCAGCCAAACATGCCAGTCAGCCATAGATGTGTGCCAAGTCAAGGCTGAGCCTTGACCAAAGTGCACCAAATAGTCATAACAAGCCCATTGTGACACTTCAATTAGCTGGTATGGTATTGGTAGGTCACTACTAGCCTACCACTACCATACCAGCTAATTGAGATCGGAGAGAATGGATTAAATACACCAGAAAGCTCGTTGTAGGAGTCATTCCGGGCTATCAACTGACATAGAGTGAAAATCTGTGATTAACAAATAAATCTATTTATGTATCTATAACTTCATGTCTAATCTGTTGCAGGTTAGGCAGAGAGAATATACACCTCACTATCTTCAACAAAATCCATTGCTCTTCTTATACACGGTCGCCGGTTTCTAAGGCTCCTGACATCACCATAAAAATAAATAAGTGTGATTTATATTGAGGCTTTAATTTCTAGTAACTAGTATGAAACTCTATGACAAATAATGGAAAACTGAGCCTATTAGGTCCTTCTACTCATTGATATCACTACAATTGCTCAAGAAAATTATTTCACAAATTTTTGTGTGACCATGAGGCATTGCCCTGTTTGGGGCCACACGTACCACAAGGCAAACGATCTAATTAAAGGCATTCGTGATAGATTAACTTTAGAATACCGCCTATTCGCCGAACAGAGTTTATTACTATTTTGAGACAAATATTATTAACTTACAATATTCAAAACTAGCACACATAAAATTTTAAATATAGGCAATAATATAGGTAAGTACACAACTGATGACTCACTCGTTAACACCAATAAAGAGTTACAAAACCCCATTAGTTGGAGATGAGAATTAGCAAGTTTAAAAAATAATATATTCGCAGGAAGAAATGAAGTGAAGCAGAATATTTAGTCATTTCTAGAAGAAGTAAATGAAATATTATGGCTCACCTGCTATGTTTGAACTATTTGTAAACGTATTCAATAAATTGTTGTCAATATTATAACAAAAATATTGGAACAAAATGTTTAATCTTTATTTATTCGCCACGAAGCCAATCAAATTTGATTTGACAGTGACAGTCTGATAGATTCTTGAAATTGACATTGCTGACACACGTCTGTTACGACCTCAGAGGAAGGATACCTAGAGGTGACAAGCAAATAATAATACCAAGATAGAACGTGATAGATGTATACAGTTCCTCATAAGAAGGAAAGAGACAGATAAAATATTTTTTGTCCCTGTCATAGATTCATTATTTTGTGTTTGCCACAAAAACAAATTCGTGGCAAACAATCATTTCGTTCCTTGTAGTACAACAAAATGTTTGCATAAATTACTAAATATACATGCAATTTGATCTAACCTGCTTTGTGTGCTTCCGCCACCAATTGGTGGCGGAAGCACACAAAGCAGGTTAGATCAAATTGCATGTAAATTTGACTTTCGCAAAATAACGCCTGAATCTATTAACTAATTACTAAATATAAGCGAAATATTAGTGCATATTTGTGTTCTTTTGCTTGTTTGGGATTGTCTTTTTACTTTAACAATGGTACGTTGCTGTGTAAAAGGCTGCAAAAGCCTCAGTTAACAAAAATACGAAAACATAACCTTTCATACGTAAGTATAAAGTTTTAATAGTTATTATCAAATATTTTGCGAAAATTAGAGATACATGTAGTTTTTAAATAAATTGTTTGTATAATAACGTGAAAACAATGAAAATGTCGGTTTAATTTACAAAAAGTATTTCTAGTAAAAACCGCCTAAATCTTGAAGATTGTCTGTGGGTAATGCGTCAGCCATTTTCTGTTGTATTTTCAATTTATCGGTATAATTAGCGTTTTAGGTTTACCAGTATATAGTATGGGAAAACACTCCGAAATTATGGGTAAATTATATGGGTACAGACACCTTTTTTTTAACTTCTTACTTTTTGTATACTTCTTTGTTTATAATTTTTCAACAAAATATATTTATTTATTTTTAAATTAAAAATGTTAACATGTTTAATCTTAGATGTATGTTTATTTTTTAGATTTACTAAAGTCGTCAGTGTGCGTAATGCACGGATTTTTGCTACTGGACGACAGAATTGGGAGCCGAGTACAGTCGCATATGTTCCAAACGTTTTAAAGACCACTTCTTCCGGAAGAAGTTTATTTGGATAAGTCGCCAGTTTCAACATCCACCATACACGTAAGTTAACATTTGTTGACCTGGTTCGTCAACATTTGATTTGTTGACGAACCAGGTGTTCCTCTGGCAATGCAAGCTTGCGCATTCTCAACTGATTTATATTGTTTCTATTTATTTATTTACTCGATACAGTTACATAGTACAAATTATTATGTTCGCCAAACTGTGGTAACAGTTTGTTGGCGAGTATATATGATGATAGGTATTAAAAAAAATAAGGAACTAAATTAGATGATTTACATGCCTGCCTGTTCATCTGCTAGTCTGTCTTAGAAAGTTTCACGTACAGACTTGAAATTTTACATAGTTACATTTTAGTCGTAGAAGCGTATAATTGAAGTACAAAAACATATGAAAATATTCCAACGACTCCGACAATCCGTAATTGAGTAGTTTCGGGACATATCTTCTAAGGTCTTTTGGTTGAAATAAGAACCCGTACTCCAGTAATGAAGTGAGTTTGGGTTGATATGATGTTGATGGGTTGATTATATTTATACAGGTAATTGTGAAAGATACGGAGGGTAGTCGTGTAGATTATTCTATACCAATTATTTATACCACGTTAATCACGCACACACACAAGCTTTTGTGTCAACACATAAATATTAATCAAGCATTTTATATTGTCTGAATTTGTAAACTTTTAAATATGTAAAGCTCGATTAAATTATAGTATTGACAGTAGTTTTAATATAATGTTAGTACTAGGCTGTCGATATTACATGCTAATAATGCGTTACAAAATTAAAATTGTCCTATTTTCCAGACCGATTATCCAGGGCTTCCAATAGCGACGCACACTACATTAACACCATGAAAATTAAAGCTTACTTTTGAATTGAGACTGAAAACATTACTGGCTGAGTCACGCAAGTAGAAATTAGCTATATTAAGGTCAAAAACTAAACGACTTGAAATAAAAATGCTGAACTATCTGTCATTATACAGAATTTTAATGTAATCGGTGTATAGATGATAGATATCATTATACAAGTTAGAGGAAAAGAGTGAACTAGGGAATTAAGGGACCGTAGCACTTTACCACCTTTTGAGTGCAATATGTGAAAGGATAATCCTTGATAAATTGTAGCTTTAGTTTAAGTCTAATGAAAACCATGATGCGCAATACAAAATGTTTAAAAACAAAGATTGTTTACCTTTGTTTAATATTTACACTTTAATCATCCCTGGCATTAATTATTTTTTACATGACAATTATGGAAAATTTTTATGCAATATGTTTAATTTTAAGAAGGAATAATCCGCATTTATTGTGTAAAGAAGATTTAACTAAAAACCGTGTATGTAAACGTGACCATGAATATTCGACGGCTGTTTCATTCTCACGATATTATATAAATACACGATGTAGAAAAAACGATCTAATAACATTGATTTCAAGAATAAAAATCTATGAAAAAATAAACATTAATATGTTTGTAAGGCACGAATATTTTTATTTACAAATTGTCTATGAAGTGTTTTTTATCTTTTATCTCATATCTATGCCTATATTTATTATCATGTCATCGCCTGTTATTTTAAAATATATGTCTAAAATAGAAAAATATATTGTTTAATTTATATAACTCTGCTAGGTTTGACCAATCTCCTATCCTTATTCCAATGATTTCACAGATCTTACTGAAACTAACTCAGGCTTACTATTAATTAACCCTTCGAAACCAGGGTGGTCGTATATGACCGCGAAATGTATGGGAAAACGTATATAATGGGTTCTGGCTGCTCAATAGATCTATACAGTAACTCGATTTGCGTAAAAAAATACTATTCTAATAATAGTTAATAGATTCAGGCGTTACTTTGCGAAAGTCAAATCCACATGCAATTCGATCCAACCTGCCTTGCGTGCTTCCGCCACCAATTAGTTCATGCGGCCTAGCGGCTAATTGCACTAATTGGTGGCGGAAGCACGCAAGGCAGGTTGGATCGAATTGCATGTATTCTAATAATATTAAAGTGCAAATATGTTTGTTGATCTATTCAGGTACTGTAGTTTTCATACGTATGTAAATATAAACTTATATTACTTTGTGTGTACAAATGGCTGTATCGACTTATGCGATTTTTTTACATTGCTAATATCATATTATGAGTATATTATTATAGCACACAATACATATTCTATGCAAGTTTCTGGTAAACAGTTATCTGGGCACATTGTAAATTTCAAATTGCCGAAACGCATTATGTAGTGGGGTAAATTTTCCACAGTCTGGTAACCTTGTTATTGAATGTACTTTTGTTGCCGTCCCTTACGGGTGTACGCGTTTGTCAACTCTAGATATATACTTCCTCTGAGATCTGTCAGAATCCTACATAGATGGAGAAAATAATAGATAAATGTACCCTGTAACCATGATTGAGACAGAGATAGTGTACCTATGTGTGCGTGTAATGTTGCCATTGTTGCATCGTTCCCTATTAAATAAGGAATATTGACAGGTGTTGTACTAGAGTGGTTAAAGATGGCTAATGACATGTAACCGGTTTATGGGTACGGTTCTAGTAGAAGATATATATTTCCAGATTGACCATGTGTCTTTGTCTGTCTGTTTTCAATTTCTTGTATGTAAATATTAGATCAGCTGTTAATTACGTATGTTTATTAAAGTTTATAACAGGCACTACTTTACTAATGCATACTTATTCAGCACGCTTGTTGAGAAATCAATTTCTTCTAGCTAGCTAGTCAAGTATTGAAAATTAGCATCCGGGCTGTCCAGAAAGGGTATTGAGATCCTGCGAATGAGTAGGTTACAGCTAAATTCCTGAAAAATACCTGCTATAGCAGACAAGGCACTGGTTGGCTAGCAGGTAGGTACTCTCTAGGAGTTGAAATGAAACAACGTTTAAATTATCTGATATCAGTAGTAATATTTATAGTTTCTTTTTATGAAAATAAAGTACGCCTGCAAAAAGATATTGCATCTCTATGTATATATATACATTTAGTGGCTTGCGGGAGAAAGTTCCTTAAGTATCAATTGCAACTAATTGAAAATGTTTTTACTTATTAGAGTACCAGAATAGTATAGTTACCATAGTACCATGATAGTAGTAGTCTGTTTGTTGATTAGTAGCAATAGGGTAATTGCATACCAAAACTGGCAATACATTTATAACCACTAAACTTAGTTTACGAATCTAAAATTTCCAAAATTTCTAATGAATATGGAGTTACAACATGGTTTTATCAAGTCTAATTGCAAATAATATTGGGGAATACGAGACAAAAGGTGTAAAATATAGACTACAAGTTATAAAATGATGTTACAAACCCATGAAAAGATACACTTTAGATTTTACTTTCCCTGTCGCTTTTGTATAAAATAAGACTAAACCGTACCGTAGTTTATTTAACCCTTAATTTTTATTCAAACACCAAAACAGTAGTTTTATTCATAAAAATAAAATAAAACATATTCCAAACTACACTGTTTTGCACAATAGAGAAAAATATCAAGTTTGTTTCGCAATTAGAGTTGCTGACCTTGAAAAAACTGAAACTAGATGAGGGACAGAAAATTATTTATCAATGTCTCGTTCTGTTACATTTGAAACGTATATTGCTGTCTCTTTACTGTGTGAATGAGATGTAAAACGTCACTTGGTCTATTCTTTTCTCCGTCTACGAGAATCCTACGATACGCCACACCAGGGGCGTAGCTACCGCCGTATTTGCCGTATCAATTATACGGGGCCCCCGGGCCACGGGGGCCCCCAAAGTGTGTAAGGAAAAAGAATAAAAACTTTCTAATTTATTTTATTTTACAAATGACAAAATTCTATAAAGCAATTCCTTTTTTTCCCGCCTTAAGCGTGCGTTCAAAAGTTGGCAACACTACATCGTTATGGCGGGCTGCGGGACTTCCCCGTTTTACTTACTTCATCTTCAACTCAGCGGGGAATCCCCGGGAATCCTTCATCGATATCGCGATGTACGTGTACGTTGTTGTACTTTGCATTGGATGTTAAACCACGGAGTGCAGTGCACTGTTTATTTACGCGCTTTATATAAATGTGCATTACATTGTAATTCAGTACAAACAATATTGTTCTTCTGGTTTAGCAGTATTAGTAGCGATTTGTAAAAGAAATGAGTGTGTTGGCGACTGGCTGGTTGAAGTCTAGCAGTTCGATTTTATAATACTTTTTTAGTAGAGTTTGTTTTTCGGGAGTTGTCAGCTGTCAGTGTTAGAATTTGGTTTTGCTATTAATAATTATATTAAATATTAAGTGTTTTATCGTTCTTGTGCCTTTCTTTACTTCAAATACAGTCCTGCTCGCTAACATTTGGTCCTTACGAGACCGTTTTTTAACCGACCTATATAAAAGAGTGTGTGCACAAGGATGGTAAATACACGCAATACCAAAACCAAGTTGACCACGGCAACCGTAGTTTCGAGGGCTGAGGATGCGCTGCATACTGAGCGCCCGGTGCGCTCGCCCCGTAGCACTCCCTCAGTTCCGATCGCCGACGATTGTATCGACGGTGGCGTGATGCTCCCGACGAGCTCCCACTCGCATCCTGCGGGTAGCATCCCGCCACAAACGGCGAATCACGGTGAAAATACGGATAGCGTATCGGTTCAGGCAACGCGTAAAAGTTGTTTTGTTCGCAGTGGTGATTCTAGGTGCGGGTTCACGCAGTCACACTCGTCCCGTTCGTCTGTAACTCTGCTCGCACAGAAGCTAGCTGCCGAGGCGGATTATCGTCGCCGCCAGTTGGAGAGAGCACGCGAGCTCGCGCGCCTCGAAGCGGCTGTCGATGAAACGGAACACCAAGCTAGGCTTGCAATATTGGAAGCCAACTCAGATAAGTCACGTAGTTTTTCTGGTAGTGGTTCCGGCGAGTCATTGAAACGAGTTACATCGTGGGTTAACGAGCAAAATGCAACCAATGGTGATATCGTTGTCGACAACACACTTCCGCTGCCACACCCGTTTAGACAGGCAGCGATTATCGGCAAGCCCCCTCTACCCCAAGGAGGTTGTAGCTCGGACCCTATGACTCAATTAGCGAATGCTATAACGGCACTATCAGAGCGACCTAAGAGGCCTGATTTAGTCTCTTTCTCGGGTGACATTACTCAATGGTTTGCTTTTAAAACTAGCTACGACCGTACTAAATCGTTATTTTCGCAGGCGGAGAATATGGCTCGCCTAAATGCTGCTATACGCGGCCCCGCACAGGAAGCCATCGGGTCCCTTCTGTGGATTTCGGAAGACCCGGAAGAAGTGGTACGCGCTTTAGAGCAGAGTTTCGCGCGCCCAGAACTAGTGGTAGCGCGTGAAATCGCCAGCCTGCGGACCCTTAAGATTAGTAATGCTGAGCATTTAAATGTACTAGCTAACAAGCTGCGTAACATTATCGCTACTATTAAAATGCATCGGCAGCAAGAATATTTGTATTCTCCAGAGCTGTTTCGCTCTGTACTGTCTAAGCTAAGCGAACATACTAGAGCTCGTTTCACTGATTTCGCAGCTGAACATGAGCACTTTCAACAAGGCGAATGTAAGTTAGAGTTACTTTCAAGATTCTTGTTGGTTGAAGCAGATCGTCAATTGAAATATAATTTTGTAGTTGACATTATAGTACAACAGCCTGTCACTAATAAGGTACTTAATGTCAAATCGACTTCATCAAAAGAGTACGTGCACGCTGTAGTAAATGGTACTAGCCACAGCGACGTAGCACAGTGCTCTTACTGCAAGCAAGATAAGCACAACATCAAAACTTGCAAAGCTTTTTTGCTTTTGCCAGTAGATGATAGATGGCATTGGTCACGTAAAGTTAAGGCCTGCTATAGATGTCTCAAATTAAATCCGCACAAATGGACCAATTGTAGGGCTAAGCGTTGTGGTATCAACGGCTGTCTGAGACGGCATCATTTCCTACTTCATGGTGAGCAAAGCTCCTCACATACAAAAAGTCCTAATAAGGACTCGCATTGTATCAATACTGTGGTCCCCGTTACAGCTGCTCAAGAGGCGTCTTTGTTGAATGTTAAATCTGCACCTGACACTCGTATTAATGTTTCGACTATGTCTGACGTTGCTATTAATATGTTAGGTCCTGATCGATCACCGCTGCCATGTCGAGCCCTTTTGAAGATGCTACCAGTGGTCGTAAGCGGTCCAGCCGGCGAGTATGCTACGTACGCACTTCTCGATGACGGCAGTACGGCAACGCTCATCGACAGCCACGTGGCAACACGGATTGGTGTAGAGTCTAAGCATACTGAGCGTTTACGCATAGACGGAGTAGGAGGCATGTCAAAAGTTACGGAAGTAAGTTACGTAGATTTTTACATACGTGGCAGGAACTTACCCGAATACAATATGGTACAAAATGCACGTGCAATAGTTTCGCTCAATTTGTGTTCACAGAGCACAAACAGTATAAATATCGCTGATTATAAGCATCTATATGATTTATCACAGGATCTTTCCTATGAAGATGCGAAACCGACTATACTAATTGGTGCAGGCGATTGGCACTTGTCAATCAGTCGTGAGACACGTGTTGGCAACCGGAACGAACCCGTCGCCTCTCGCACTTTACTCGGTTGGGTATTGCACGGCGCCGTCTCGAGCAAATCCAAACCCGTAAATTTTGTAAATCACGTGTCATATTCCCAGTCAGAGATTAATTCATCGCGTAAGTTAGATGACTTAGATACATTACTCAAAGAGCAATACGAATTGGACTCTATCGGCATTTCTAAGTGTATTCATCGCCAAAACGCAGATGAACAGCGTGCGTTACAACTGCTAGAGGCCTCGGCTCGCAAACTCGATAACGGTAGGTTTGAGATTTGCCTTCCATGGAAGGAAACAATCCCACAGGTCATACCTGACAGCTATCCTCAGGCGTTGTCACGTCTTAAATCATTAGAAAAGCAAATGGCAAATAATGAGGTGTTCGCAACAGCATACCGTAACTTTATTAATGACATTATAGGAAAGGGTTACGCCGAGGAATGTCTTCCGAATACTTATTATAAGAAGCATTCCCAACGTCAAATGTCTCAAAACTCGGTACCTAGTAATGGCGTAAGGTGGTACTTGCCACATTTCGGTGTTTTCCACCCACAAAAGCGCAAGCTGAGAGTAGTTCACGATGCGGCAGCTTGTACAAAGGGTGTCAGTTTAAATAGTATGCTTTTACAGGGACCCGATCTTTTGCAGCCTCTTCTAGGTATTCTTTTTCGCTTTAGAGAAGGAAAATTCGCCCTTACGGCTGATATAAGGGAGATGTTCCCGCAAGTAAAAATCCGGGAAAAAGACAGAGACGCGCAGCGCTTTTTGTGGCGCGATGGCAACCCGCATAGCCCTGTCAAAGAGTATAGGATGTCATCAATGATATTCGGAGCTGTTTCAAGTCCATGCTCGGCACTATTTATTAAAAACAAAAACGCTCAAGAGATGGAGTCCCGTTTTCCTGAGGCTGCGCATGCAATTGTCTATGATCAATACATGGATGACTATCTTGGAAGTCTGTCCAATCTAGAGGATGCAAAGCGTCTGGCTCACGAAATTGTTACAATTCACAAAGCCTGTTGTTTTGAAATGCGTTCCTGGATCTCAAACAACAATGAAACACTAGCTTTTGTTCCTAAAAACTTGTGGGCAGACCAGAACTCGTCGACTGATGTTGATCTTCCGCCTAATAGGGATGTGGGTGTTTTGGGTATCAAATGGAATCCCTCTCAGGATACTTTAGGTTTTCGCACAGGACTGCTAGATACAGAAATCGAATTTACAAAGCGATGTCTATTGTCTAGCGTTATGCGAATTTACGATCCACTGGGTTTAATAATGCCTATCATAATTCAGGGTCGTATACTCATACAACAACTGTGGAGAGAGGGACTCGATTGGGACGTGCCAATTTCGTCTAAATACATATCGGTTTGGAGAAGATGGTTTGAGCAGCTGAAGGTTGCATCAAACATTCGTATACCTCGTTGGCATGTAGGTAATTTGGAGTCCAGCCTGATTGATGTTCAGCTTCATATTCTGGCAGATGCTGGTGAAAATGCGTTTGCCTGTGTTGCATACTGGCGGCTTACATTCAATGACGGCCTAGTAAAGCTCTCATTAATAGGCAGTAAGGCAAGAGTCACTCCAGTAAAACCAGTTTCCATACCACGCCTTGAACTCCAAGCAGCCGTCATCGCCGCACGTTTTGCTCAAACTGTTCTGCACTGTCACCGTTTAAAACCGGCCACGGTTGTTTACTGGACTGACTCTACCACTGTTCTTAAGTGGATTCGCAGCGATGCACGTGCTTACAAAGCATTTGTGGCACACAGATTGGGAGAAATTTTGGAATCCACGAATCCGTCTAGTTGGAGATGGCTCCCCAGTGCCCTCAACAATGCTGACGACGCGACTAAATTAAAGTCTCTCAATCTCGATACGTCTCATAGATGGTTTGTAGGCCCTTCTTTCCTTCTCTCTCATCCTTCAGAGTGGCCAGTTGAGCCCGTGAACGATGATAAAGAGGTCATGCCAGCTTCTGAATTAAAAAATGTGCTCGTTGGTCTCCTTACAGACTTACCGATTCGCGATCCACCCACGCCCGATGTATCGCGTTTTAGCAGCTGGATGCGTTTATTACGAGCAACAGCCCGCGTTCTCCAAAGCGTAAAAATATTTCGATCTCTATTTTGGCCACAAAATCCAAATTCGGAATTAAATAACAACACCACCTCCCTCTCATCCATAGTGGCTACAGATCTTATCGAAGCTGAGAAGATTCTTTTGCAGCGCGTACAAGTGGACAGCTTTAGAGAGGAGTTAAGGTGTTTGCACGCCTCCCAGCCTTTGCCTAGAAGTAGCCGTTTGACAGCGCTCAATCCCATACTCGACCGTGAAGCTTTTATCAGGCTAGATTCACGCATTAAGTGCACACCTGGTATTAATGAAAATATCATATCACCACTTATTTTAGATGGCAGACACCCGATCGTGCAATTGATGGTACAATATTATCACGTACAAGCTGGCCATGCTTTCAATGAAACCGTGCTTAATGAATTAAGGCAACGATTTTGGATACTCCGTGCGAGAGACACAATACGAAGTATTGCCCGAAAGTGTTTACACTGTAGAAGACTTAAAGCTCACTGCGAAATGCCACCGACAGGCGATCTTCCAACTGAACGTTTGGACCATCATAAACGACCTTTCACAAATGTAGGATTGGATTATTTCGGACCAATTGAGGTATCCATAGGCCGAAGAAAAGAAAAGCGTTACGTGGCCTTATACACTTGTCTCGTCACCAGGGCCGTACATTTGGAAGTCGTATCTTCACTAACCGCTAGCTCGGCCATTATGAGTCTGAGACGCCTGATCGCTCGCCGAGGATCTCCAGCTATGATCATTTCAGACAACGGGAAGAATTTTGTTGGCGCTAGTCGTGAACTTGCCGTATTTTATGATCCAGCCGTAGAAAACTTCGCCACCAATAACAAAATTTCCTGGCGCTTCATTCCACCCGCCTCGCCGTTTATGGGCGGTGCGTGGGAACGGCTGGTACGCAGCGTCAAAACCGCGCTCAATACCACATTGAAAAATAGAGCGCCGAGAGAAGAAATTCTAACGACAGTCCTCCTAGAGGCAGAGGCGATAGTCAATTCCAGGCCTTTGACGTACGTATCCAGTGCTCCAGATGCTCCAGAAGCCATCACACCATTCCACTTTTTGTTGGGCACTTCTTCAGTTGCACCATGGACATCTCAGTTGAACGACACCGATTTGGTGAGACGTAGCGATTGGAAGCATGCACTTCGATTAGCTGACCACTTCTGGGCTAGGTGGTTGAGAGAATATCTACCCATTCTTCGACAACGAAGACCTACAGCCAATACGAAGAATGTCAAAGAGGGGGACGTGGTGTTAATCAGTGATTCAACACTCCCGAGAGGTTTATGGCCGCTAGGGCGGATCACTAAGATATATCCAGGGGCGGACGGACTGGTTCGTGTGGTAGACGTTCTTACCAAAGGAGGAATTTTGCGTCGACCAGTCCGGAAGCTTATCCAACTGCTACCCGACACTTAGCCAGTGGCCACCAAGTTCTCGTTAACACTGGGGGGTCAGGATGTTGGCGACTGGCTGGTTGAAGTCTAGCAGTTCGATTTTATAATACTTTTTTAGTAGAGTTTGTTTTTCGGGAGTTGTCAGCTGTCAGTGTTAGAATTTGGTTTTGCTATTAATAATTATATTAAATATTAAGTGTTTTATCGTTCTTGTGCCTTTCTTTACTTCAAATACAGTCCTGCTCGCTAACAGAGTGAAAGGAAAAGAGATTATCCCAGAGGCGCTGAGAAAAGAAAAATTAAACAGAAAAGGGACGAGGTTATAAAAAAAGTGCCCAAAATTTCTTCATTTTTTCAGAGACAAGATACTGTGAGTGATTTAGATTGGAAAGGTAAGTACTACACTACTACCCAACCCATTTATTAGGGGCCCGTAGTGATAAACAAGGAAATCTTTTAATTTCGGTCTGTCCATCTGTCCGTCACAAAAAGTTGTCTCCCCCCTCGATTTTCACAATTATACTGTTTTTAGGGTTCCGTGCCTTGATTAAAAAAAAAACAAAATTCTAACTTATCTATAGGATCGATTTGTTTTGTTGTTTGTCTATCAGTCCGTATCGTATCGTTAATTGCGTGTTGAGAACTTCAGATGTGCAGACTCGCTTTCGGGTTCTCGTTTTGTATGGCCACTACACTACGCGCTGCGTTTAAATAGCACGCAGGTGTATAGTAATGCACGGACGGGCTGCAGGTGATTTTGTATCTACTAATAGGTACGAGCACAATCCGCGTAGAGTCTGTGTGCGTCTGAACTGAACACTCTCTAACTGTGACCCTTAGTAACGTTATTTATTTATATATAACTCTTTTTAGTTTAGTATCAAAGCATTCGTATTTATTTTTTAACAATTACTCGTTTATTTTTAGATTCTTCTGAAGCATGTTCTTCGTCACATATCCATCCGGAAATAGAAGAAAGCCAAGCACATACTTTATCGGATGTCCATCCAGAAATCGAGGAACCCCAATTCAACGATTCTGATATATCTGCAGATAATGCAGATTGTAATATAATTTCATCAGATAGAGGAAATTTTGGTGACAATTTAACTGAATGCGAACGAAAAATATTTTTTAAATTGGGTCCATTTAAACCACAAGGACCATTTCCAAAAGTTTCAGAAAATAACCGACCTTTTTCGGCTTATTATTATTCATATTTCAATCAGGCAGGCATAAAAATTATAAGACCATGGTTATGTTATTCTAACGTTTTAAACAAACCGTACTGTCACTTCTGTTGGTTATTAGCAGATCGTCAAAACAAATCGTACTCCTCTGCTTGGGTTAACGGTGTTTCGGTTAGAAGCAATTTCACACAAACTATTCTTGACCATGAAAAGTCACAGCAGCATATTAGTGCCTCACTCTCTTATAATAATTGGTTGCAAGGAAATACCATCGATACTCTATTGAAAAGTGAAATCGATAGTAAAATTACATTCTGGAGAGATGTACTGCATCGTATAATTAATGTTATAATTACTTTAGTATCTTGTAATCTACCTTTGAGGGGGCATGATTCTGATTCTGGCAATTTTATGGCAATTTCACGTCTGCTATCTAACTATGATGCAACTTTAAAAGAACTTCTTCTAAAACCGAAAGGTGAAATAAATTATTTAAGCCCTACGATTCAAAACGAAATTATTAGTTTGCTTGGTACTAACGTTAGGAACAGTATTATCTCAGAAATTAAAAAAGCTCCATTTCTGACAATAATTCTGGATACAACACAAGACTTATCAAAAATTGACCAACTATCTGTAGTTTTTCGATATATCTCGGTTACAGAAAATGATGATAATGTGCCTAAAGAAATAAAAATCTGTGAGTCCTTTTTAGGATTCATAGCAGTAACCGATTGCAGTGCTGCAGGTCTGAAAACTGTCATTTTAAATTTGACTAAAGAATATGGAATTGATTTGACTAAATGTAGAGGACAGGGATACGATGGAGCAAATGTTATGTCGGGTGTGTATGGAGGATTACAAACCCTAATAAAAGAGCATGCTCCAAATGCCGATTATGTTCATTGTGCTGCGCACGCTTTAAACTTGGTTTTGAACGATGCTGGGAGACATGTTCGTGAAGTATCGACTTTTTTCGATAATTTAGAAAAAATATATACTTTTTTTGGCAATAGTATAAAACGCTGGGCTATGCTAAGTGACGATTCATCTGAAAAATATTTGATTACCCTTAAAAAGGTATGTCCTACCAGATGGTCTTCTAGGAACGACGCTTTATTAGCAGTAAAGAAAAATTTTTTACTAATCATGAAAACTTTGTACCAACTAAATTTAATTTCAAATAAAAAAGATGAACATGAAGAATGTAAAAATATAATTAACATTTTAGAGAGTTTTGATTTCTTAGTGCACGTTACATTTTTTTCTTCACTATTTGAAATTATTAATCCTGTTTCTAAAGCTCTACAGCATGAAAATAATGACTTACAGAAATCTAGTATTTTATTAAGTAATCTTTTAAATAGACTGTGCCAATTAAGAAATCAGAATTCATTTAATAGTTTGCTAAATGAATCCAAAGATTTAGCAAAAGAGTGGGGGGTAACAATTGTTTTTAAAAACAGTAGGCGAAAGATAACGAAGCGTTTTTTTGATGAGTTATCACAAGATGAGAGAATTTCCGACCCGGAATCCTATTTCAAAGTCAATGTATACTATTGCTGTTTAGATTTATCTATCTATCTAGGCTCTGAAATCTTTCTTTAGTTTACTAAAGAAAGATTTCAGAGCCTTTGCAACCTGAGTAGTATATTCGAAATATTACAACCGGAGAAACTCCTATCTTCTTCAAGCGAAGAGATATTAAACGCTTCCGGAAAACTGTCTGCTAAATACAGTAAAGACATCTCACTTAATCTTTGTGACCAATTAAAGGCTCTAAAAACATGCTTAAATTCTGAAATTAAAAAAAATTATTCCATTAAAGAACTCATTGAATTATTGCTAGTAAAATTCAATAGTCTTGCATCCAGTTTTCCCGAGGTAATCACAGCATGCTTTTTATTCTTGACCCTTCCAGTTACAACCGCAACGGCAGAAAGAAGTTTTTCAAAATTAAAACTATTAAAAAATTACTTAAGAACTTCGATGGGACAAGAACGGCTGTCAGACATCTCACTATTGTCCATAGAGGCAGAAACTTTAGAAAAACTAAAATCATCATCAGCCATAAATGATTTAATAAATCAGTTTGCCGAAAAAAAGGCAAGGAGAGTGAATATTTAAAATTCGATTTTTATTTGTAAAATGGGTAAATTATGTGATAAATAAATATTTCTTCTCACAATATTTTTTTTCTTTTGTGAAAAATCTTTACCTCCATATAAGGGCCTCCAAAAAAATTTTTATACGGGGCCCCGACAAGGCACGCTACGCCACTGCGCCACACGCTGAAAACTAAGTGTTATTATACGGTATCTTCTGTGATTCTTTACGATTCGTTTATGTCTATCTATATCTATATTTTCAGTGAATATATTTGTTAACATCCAATAATTTTCTATGAAGTTAGAAGATGAAGTTTAATAAGGATAATATGTAAGGTGATAAATAATAAAAGTAATATTTTTTATTAATATTTGTTATTTAAAACTTTATAAAGGAAATTTTGTGATTTTTTAATTATATCTATTTTTGTCTAAATTAATGTTTAGGAAAGTTAATTATGTCACTTTTGTGACTCTAGTCGTGATAAAAAAGCGGAGAAATTACTGTCACATGCAATTTACGCGGCGCAAAGCAAAGCACGAAACTAAAAATAGCATTCCAAAATATTTAGAGCAAACTATTAATTTAGACCGTCGTCGTCTCGGTCAAGGACAAATGTCAACAACAAACAAATAAATTTAAAATTAATTTTATTGCGTATACGGAAAGTTATTAATCGTTTGAGTTGCTTTATTGAACACGTGCACGTTTTACTTTCGTTAACTAAAGTCAAATGTTCAGAAAATAACTTTGCAATGCAATTAAAAAAAGCCTTATGCGGCTACAAATAATGTTTAATTTAAAATGAATATTCACGCGGAAACGTACCTATCTATATCAGTCTTGTAGCCGCTTCACGCAAATATCTAGCTTGTATTCTTTCACGCGCCTAATGTTTGACCGCATCAGTATCAGATATTCAGATTCAGTTACGTACCGTACCGTACCTTAGTGCGAGGTGATACGAGTTATTAACACGACAGCGGTATGCAGTACATAGTTTTCGTGCCGCCCGATATATAGATATCGGGTATTGGACAAATACATAGATATTGTATCTATATACGATTTGTATCGCCCACTACTAGCCAGGACTTCTTCCCGCGCTTTTGACGAGTGACATTATTGTTATACTTGAAATTTTTACAATTCAGTATAAAATTAGTTTTGTGTGACAATTTTGATAGTATTTTGTAACATAAGTGCTAGTGAAATTATACAGTAATGAAAAAACTCAAATATAATACGTTTATATACTTTTTGGAAGACGTGAATAAGTTCATCAAGAACACCTTGTAAAAATCACTATCGTTTTACGGGTAATGTTTAAACTGGGTTAATTGGATCTAGGTACCCTTCCCAAATATTTTTTCAGCCCAGTTAATGAAGCTGGAACATAGAATTAAGATTTTTAAATGGTTCTAAACAGAAGACTTGGCTGTATGGGCTAGATCCTTGGTTAGCCTTGCCCCTCGGGGATATAAAAGAACCAAAAAAAAAAAATACCATGCCAATTTTATGTCTTTCATTTAAAAATTTTCAAATAGCTGCTATTTTGATATTTTATTCCCACCGTGTGGTAATTTCATCAAATGTCAAATGTTTTAAACTTTAAACTTCCGATTACTACAAACCATGGAGCCAGACTCTTACCAAATCGAAGTCTTACATTATTTAAATCCCCATTTATTGTGGGTTGAAGTGAAACACTGTGAAATAAGAAAGCCGGTTGATTTTGTTTTTGAGCAAATAGGGATTTATGGAGTTCTCCCACAAGAAGTATCAATTTCTCCTGATCATGAAGGACTGTCTACTCGAACGAGTGACAAATGGGCCCCAGCTGCTGAACTTGTTATGAAGAAAACTTTGGCTGATGCTGAAGAAGTTTGGTTCAGGCCTACTTTCATAGACAGGAGGTAACTTTCGTATATATAATTCACTGTAGTTTTATTAATGTTTATTGTAAATCCACATATCCTGTACTTGCCCTTTAATTTCAGTGTAATTTGTTCAAAGAAAGAACAAATAAGGGCGAATGCTGGAAACTATATCAATGGTGCGTTGTACTCTGTGGTAACAAGCGATAACATATCGAGTAAAGCTCGCCTTGCATTCAGGATGTAGTAATGACAATATTGACATACGGCAGTGAAACATGGGTATGGCAGAAGAAGCATGAAAGTAGGATGAACACCATAGAAATGAGAGCGCTGAGGAGTACTTGTGGAGTGAGAATAATTGATAGAGTAAAAAATAACCAAAAATGGATTTCAAATGGTTTTCTTACCACTCCTCTTGAGATTAAATATCCAGGCATTGCTGGGCTATTCGGAGCAATATTATAGAAAGAGTGTGGCTGGCACCCGATATAAACTTTGCTTTTTAAACCCTATCTTTATTTAGTGTCATATGTTTTCATTTGTTGATGTTGCTTCTAAGGAACTTGAGCAATGATATAATTAAAAAAAAAAAACAATATTACAATAGTTATAGAATTCAAATATAATTTCAGGACTTCCATATTTGATGACAACATTCACAAGTTCGGCGAGATAATCATTGTAAAGGCAAATGGCAAAACTAGATCACTATCTGAGCGCCTCGTCAAATCAGGCTTTGCTTCATTTGAACCATGCCGCTTCCATGAAGAACTTAGTGTCGGCCATATCAAAACAAAATTAGACAAGGAGCAAACACAAAATGTTATAAAACAACTTGAAAAATCTGCTCAAAAGAACCCAAAGGAGAAATGGGAAAACTCAGTAAAGAAACAAACCAGTATTCATCGCACAGCTCAAAAAATTGAATCACATTTCACCACTGAGAACTTACAAAGGCACAATCGTAATCAAGATCCATATAACGTCATTGAGAAGAAAATGAAAGATCTTGAGTTATGTAAAGACGTTGAAGAAGAGTCTGTTGGAAGAGCTTTTAATCCTAAACTGTTAAAAGGTAATAGCAAGTTTCCCACAAATAATAGAATAACTAAGAGTAAATCAAAACAAAATACATTAGATATTTTGATGGCCACAAAGAAGTATTTAGAAGATAATTCCGTTTTGAAGATTAAAGATCCCAATGATGATAAAAATGATCTGTCTTATGATAAAGACGATTATCCTGGGGACACAACTGAACAATGTGTAATACAATCAAGATTAATTAAAACAAGAAAAGGTAAGAATATGTTCGTTTTTATATATTTTATTGCTATTTGACAAGCTCTGTGGAGCAGTGGCGAAAAGTGGTCGTTACACTACTTCGACACCAACGCTCAAACATTAGCACAAAATTTATCTTTGCCTGGATATTTTTAAGAGGTACAGTGCATCAAAGCGGGAAGGGAGCTTCCCGTCTTGGGAAGTACCTCCACCACACAGAAACCCACAGCCAAATAACAACTCCTTAAAGGGTTGTTATTTTCTTGCGTGTGAGTGAGGTCACCTGAAAGTTCCTAAGGAGTAGAGTTCTGCTACGCGCTACGCGATGGTGCGCGTGTCTGCGTTTTTTTACGTTGTATCGAAATATCTCAGTTTGTATAGAATACACGCACGGCTCAAAACACTGACACCTGACTGAGATATTTCGATACAATTTAAAAAAACCGTACCGTTGCGTAGCGTGTAGCAGTGTGGGATGCGCCTTAAATGCTGATAATTTTTTCATGTTTATTCACAGCTAAAAACAGTCATAAGGTTCCACGACTGAATAATGAAATGGAGAAATGCATTGCTTATGGTCCTCCCAACTTTGATCGTATGAAATTGTGCTATAAGGTTGTCTCTAAGATAATTGAAGAGGATACATTGACAAAACCACCGTCAGAAGAAAATATTGAAATAGCTAAAGAACATGATACGTATGAGGGAGTAGATTCTGTTGTTAACTTTGAAGTCACTAAAAAACATTTGTCAGATTGTAAAATATCACCGATTAATTCAGATGATATAAAAGACAAATTAATCACTAGTCTTTCAGGTTCACCTGAACCACAATTACTTGTTCAATCAACAATCATCAAAAGGAGACTAGAACTATATAAAAAGCAACAAAATGGAACATCTGTTACTGAAGATGGTCCATCAATATCTCAAACAGAATCATCTGGTCTGAAATTAAAAGTAGAGCATAAAAAGCTACAGGAATTCAATGAAACAAACACCTGCAGCCAAAATCAGATAGACCAATTACAATATAGTACATCTACTGACTCTTCCAATGATCCTCAAATGGCGACACGTTCAAAATTTCTGCAAAAAAAGCTAGAGTCTCATAGAAAGCAAAAAGAGATGAAAACTGGAGATACATGTTATACAATAGATTTATCTAAAGAACTTTGTGAAATTTCAAGTGACTGTCCTAGTGAACCAAGACTGCCTATCCATTCAAAAGCCTTACAAAGGAAACTCAAATTTCATAAAGAAAAGAAATTGAGAAATAGTGATGGCTCTACTTCGTCTATGTCTGACATCGCGAAAGACTCTACCTCAAGCATCGAAGAAAAAAACGAGAAAGACTTTGGTTCTGATGAAGAAAGTAATCAGAAAGTGCTGGAGAAGATTAAACAAGAATATTCTAGTACAGTAAGTCCTAAAATAGATATTGATCAACTAAATGATGTAGTTATGAGCCAGGTGGATGTTAAAAATAATGTTAATCCTTTTAAAAATGTAGATCCTACTATATCAGTGTTCGTTGATAAGCTAGTCACACCAGTTTTAATGGTGCACAGTAAGATGAATAAGCGTATTCAACCCTGTTTCGATTTAAGAGACGTCAATTTCAATACTCATATTCATATAATGTTAAGAAATATGTCTGTAGAGAAACCAATGACGATACAAACCGTATCATGGTTCAGTATTTTGAGAGGGTATAGTCTTTTTATGGTAAGTCCTTTAGGTAGCGGGAAAACTATGGGTTATTTGCCTGCTGTATGTCGGTTAATAACTGATTTTAAAAGTGAAATTGTTGATAGTGTAGGTCCATCTTGCATTATTGTTTGTGCAACATCCAAATCTGTTACTGATGTTGAGCAACTGTGCCGAGCATTCTTAGGTCTTGATGAGAAAGTACTAAGCTGTTTTACAGGCATGAATGAGCTTCACATAGCAACTTCGTTGCTGAATGGTTGCGATTTACTTATATGTACACCTTCAATGTTAGTCCGTTTATTACAAGCGACAGATTTTGGAGTTGACCTTCGTCGACTTTCGATGTTTGTACTTGAAGATTGCGAGAGGCTGTCTGAAGTATACATGAATGAGGTAAAATTCTTCCTTATGAAGATTAAAGAAATGCTCAAAACGCGAGCCAATAAGGAGTTAAAGGTCCAGTACATAGCGGCATCTCGAATTTGGTGCGATTTTATGGAACCACTGGCTAAGAGAGCTCCGAATTCCGTAATCTGTGTTGGTGCTTTTCAAGAATGTGTCTTGTACTCCAAGACAAGTACAACTGTAAATTACGTCAAAAAGGAAAATAAATTAAAAACTGTTTGGGAATTTCTCGAGAATATTGATGGATCAAAAAAGACTGTCATAGTTTGTCGTTCGGATAGTGAAGTTGAAATGTTAGAAAAAGCATTGAGAAAACAAAAAAAAATTGTGTTCGCTTGTAATAACACCATGACTGTACAAGATTTGTATAATCTAAACAAAACTTGGAGTGATTATCAGGAACCTGTTTTAGGGCCTATATTGGTCTGCTGTGATGGAAATTTGACCCATTTGAATGTTACAGATGCATATTATCTAATTCATTTTTCTTTACCTCCACTGTTTTCATTATTCTGCAAAAGATTTGCTGTTCTCAATGACAATTATCCATCTATATTTAACACAGAGAATGAGAAGGTAAAAATAAAAATTTTGCTGGACGATGACAATGTAGAACAACTACCTAAAATTATGAATTTTATTAATCGATGCACTGATAACGCACCTCAATATCTAAAAGGAATTTGTGACAAAGTGTTAAATGAAAAAGATGCATTGAAAGCCAAAAATTTGGTCCCTGTATGTGATAATTTGCTAGCTCTAGGAGAATGTCCGAATTTCTGGAATTGTCTGGAACGTCACGCTATTTTGAAAGGGTATGACGAACCTAAAGAATGGATACCCAAAAATGGAATAATCACTTTTAATATGATACACTACCACACTGCTACTTTTTACTCTGTTAGATTGGTATCGAATATTGTAAATGGCGAAGTAACTGAATATCCACAAACCTACAGCACTCTTTCTCTGAAACTTGGAATGCACTTTAGCAAGGAATCGAACCGGAAATTGCAAGGTATACCCAAAGTAGGAGACATATGTGCTGTATCAGTTAAGCAAAACTTCTTCGTAAGATGTAAAGTGATGAAGATATTAAGTTACTATCAGAAAGGGAATCCCAATTATGTTTTAATCAAACTTATAGACGAGGAAAAACTAGAAAAGTCCAGAGATATTTATTTGTATTATTTACCAGAAAAACTAAAACAATTTGAAACAAACGTGGTGCAAGTAAGATTGGCTAATATAATGCCAAAAGACAAAGACATAACTTTCTCCGACTTAGCAAGAGACAAGTTAAAGAAGATCACTGATAAAGAAAACCATTACATGAGAGGCCTCATCAAATTGACTATTGGAAACTGTGTTTTTGTAGACACTTTAGAAGCATGCCAAAATCTTACATCGCTCAACGAAACTGTTGTAAGTGAAGACTTCAAAAAGATACTTTTAGATACGCACGCTATGTCAAATCCTGATCATATAGACAAATTAGAAAGTCTTTGTGCAGAAGGTGCCCTTAAAGTTAAAAAAGTTGTCTACATTCCGAAGCTGATCAAGGATCAACCAAAACCAACTTGGGCGTATTTTGACTCCGAAGAATGTCTGACATTGGTTGTTCTAGCGTCTACCATGAGTCCAACCACGTTTTTTGTGCGCCATGATAAATTTTCAACTTGTAGAAGGCAACTCTGGAAAGATATACAAAAGTATGTAGCTGAATATCCTACGGCAGTAACTGATGTAGGTATAGGAGATATCGTTCTAGCTGGAAATGTTGATGATGGGACGTATGAACGAGCAAGAATCGACGATATATGTCCTGACGGAAAAGCAAAATGCTTCTTTGTTGATGAAGGAGACTATATGTATGTACTTCTTAATAATATAATTCGTATTCCAGATGATTTAATAACTAAAATGTCTTTTCAAGCTATTGAATGCCGCTTGGTCGGCGTAGAACCAATTGGAGGCAAATGGTCCGAGTTCGCCAACAATTGGTTCTACGACACTTGTGAAAGAGACAATAATGGCGATTGTAAAAGATTCTACGTCAAATATTTCACAAAAGAAACAAGCACATACACTGGAGGTCACAAATACGGAGTTGCGTTAATAGACACAAGTAAAGGTTATGATATGTTAATTAATCAATTCATGATTGAAGCTAACTTAGCAAATGAGAATGACGAAGTAAAATACTTCGACGAATTACAATTATGTAATGAATCGCAAGTCGAGCATCTGTTAGTTAAAGATGAATTGGATGATTCGGATGCTACTAAAAAAATCGATACAAATGATCCCAAATTGAAGATCATGGACAGAGATAGAGAAGGCAGAGAGAATAACAATGAGAACGTACATACTACAGACTTAGATGAACAGTCCGTGAGCAATGAAAGATTTCAAACAGATGAGTATGAGTACTATGATCCTGAATTAGAAAAAGATGATACAGAAACTTCAAAACTACCCTTGAGTATGATTTTTCCAAAAGAAAAACCTAAATCTACTCGTCCAGTCGATAAATATGAATTTGATGTTCCCGACGATGACGAATTTGAGATTCAAATGGATCATGGTATATGGGACATGTTTAAGCACTTTAGAACATCCATTGAACAAACTACAAAAACTAAATTGCCGGCTTTAACAAATACCGGAGATCTAGATTCAGATAATGAAATATGTACTGAAATGAAAGCAGATTCTATCGACAATGGCAATAAAGTAAAAATTACAGAAATATTGAACACAAATGACCACGCTTTAGATAATACTGAAGTTATAAAAAGCAAAATCGAAACTAGAGAGTTCAATGGTGCCAATTCTGATACAGTAAGAAATAAAATAGAACCGAAGTCAGAAAACGTGGAAGCGTTAGATTCTGATGATTTATCTTCGGAATGCACTCGAATTTCTGAGAAACCACTAAAAGAAGAAATACCTCTTAACTCAGCAACAGCGCATAGAAAAGGGTTATCAAATGAAAGTAATGATTTTAAAACGGAATCAAAAACTGCAGCGGACTTAGATTCGGATGACGTATCGTCAGAATCAATTAATGATGTAGACATTACAAATGCAAATTTACACGAATACAGAAAGCCTACCCTAATATGGCGACAGACAAAAATGACAGTTATTATTAAAATTAAATTAATCGGAGTAGAATCATATAAATTAGAAATTGGTGATAGATCATTGAAATTCGAGACGCATATTCTTGATATACCATATGGTTTTGAGTTTGAATTATATGGAGTTATTGATACGAAGAGAAGTTATCATTGCAATAAAGGGCAATATGTCCAAGTTAATTTAAGAAAAGTTATAAATAGGACTTGGATCACTTTGACCAGAGATGTAGGATTGAAGAAATGGATTGTTTACGATGTTGATTCCATAGACCTGTCATCTGATGAAGAAGTTGTCCTTAAGTATCCTTTAGGGAAAGCAACGGATCAAAAGTCCGATTCTGATTCCGATATTGATATAATAGATGACGCTATGTTGTAGATGATGTATCTACAACTAGATATTACTTTTAACTCTTGAATACCTCGAGGCTAGTATAGCTGATAGGTAATGTTTAAAGATATGACCCACCGTATGTTTAACTTCAGGGTAACATTATATATAAGACGATTTTTTCCCACTTTGGAAACATTTTTATCCGGGAAGATACTTTTAACTTTGTTTTAGCTCAAAGGAGTAGGTTGTGGTACCGCCTGATGTGTATACATATATAGGATTATTTCAAAATACGAAGAGGAAGTTCAGTATTTAAGTATTTAATTTCTTAATCAATTTTTTAATCAATAATAGGTTTACTTACATAAATGCTAAATAAAGGTTTGTCACTTGTGCCCGCACCGAACATACGTGGTGCGTACCTGTTCGCACAATTCGAACGCTACGGAGTAATCAGTTACCTCTTTATGCCTCAAACCTTAAGAGCAAGTTCATTCCACCGTTAAGGGGTTGTGGAAGAAAACTCACTACGCGGTAATTGTGGCGCCAATGTATGAGGATAAACTCTCAGTTCATGAAGAGCTGCGATTTAAGTGTACATATAATGTCTATTTTCTCTGAACGCAACTCCTTATTCAATAGGTAGAACACAGAAATAGGAGCAACATCTTTCATTAGACTCTAGGGTTCAATGAAATCGTATATTTATATTTTAAATGATTTTATTTCATATACAATGCCGCGTATAACCTTGATCGCCGGTAATCCGCTACGTCCTACCGATAATATTCGTAATCTTTGGCTATCTTATATTTAGAAATGTCCTAAAAGTTGGCAGTCAGTCTGATTGCATGTAAAACATTGATAGTTGTTACATTCCATTATTGCTTCACTTTTTAGTCTGTCATTTCATTTGATTTTCATTGTCTTCATTATCGTTTTCCTCTCCCAACTCTCAAACAAAACTCCCTTTCTGTAGGTAGGCATTATTGTCAAGGGTTATTTGATCAAAGTTTTTGATCAATTTACCCTTGACAATATTCTTTAGTGCAAAGGTCGCAATAACGACGCAGTAAGCGGTAAGAAATGAATCTCTACTAGTTTTAGCATGTGCCTAAGATGTATGATATAACTTAAGCTTTCAACAAATAATAAAACGTTATTTTATCACTTTGTACTTTTCTCAACTGAGGGAAATAACAACATTGTCCCACTACCATGCCTCATGACACTTTCTCCCCCATCTGGGGCACAGACATTTGCAAAATGCTTTCGACGACGTTCGTTGTCAGCATTATTCTTGTGCTCTCTTGACTTGACTACAGGATGCCTGTCCTGGCTCTCACCGCAACTCATACACTCAAAGCTATCTCTGTCAGTCGCTTTCTGAAACATTTATAACCAGTTAGAGTTTGAGTCGTAAGATAATACGGTTCGACGCAAGCAGCCATGAGATGGAGCAGCACGTCCGAGAAAAATCATCTGAGTTACTTCCCCTTCGTCTCCCTACCCCAGCGGTTTTACCACCTCGACCGTAGCAACCGAAATTTCGCGCATTTGCCTGCTCAATTCGCGCCTACACGCTCTCTAGCCGTCCAACATGGATTATTTCTACGTCAGCAGGGAGGATACCAACCAACGCAATAAGCGCTTTGCTGGTGGACCTGCAAGTCCAGGTGTTTGTCAACATGATTGTGCCTGCTTGTGGTCTGGTCACTTATCATATAACAGTATATTGCGGCTGTTTACGTTAGCGTAGCCATGTAAGTTCCTGCGTAGATTATTCTCAAAGTAGAGTATCACACTCCAAGATGATGCGGATGTCTTTGGTGATGATCTTCTTAAAACACACTTCCACTCGTTCACATCGCTGCAGCGAATCTGAATCCAGCTCCACTCCAAGAATCATTGCCAACTGTCAGACTGTCTGTTACATCGTCAAAGTTTGCGAAACAAAACTTGTATTTTTTTATAAACCAGTCTTTTTATACTGCATCGTTAATCAAGTCTTATTATTCGCTTTGAAGATTTTTTACGACCCATTTTTACATGTGGGTGAATTCTTAAATCCGCTACTGCTACTGCCACTCCCAGTTGAGTTCCTGCAGGAAAATCCGGGCCTCCTGATGTTGCTTCAGGTCTCTGTGAGGAACCTTGGATTTTCCAGGATGGCAATTCGTTGAGTTGCCACTTCCTCGCAGTACAGTAAGGCGGGTGCAAATACTCGTTCATCCTTAAGGCATATTTCTACACAGAAGCTATAAGGTTACAGCAGGCTGTCTGTAAGAGTCCCACAAGTTCAAACTCTGTCCATTTTGGACAGCTCATTCTATCACTAATAGCGGTGGGTCGCATAAGGCAGCCTGGCCGGAATAGTACGTCCACCTCACAGAAAACCTCCTATATATCTCAAATAAAAACTCCCACGTTGTGTTCCTGCGAGTGAATGAGGTACGAGAAGCTCCTGAAGAGTTGTCGTGTTACCAATCGTTTATAGGCAACGATAATATCTTTTAATCGAGTGTGCAGTATGTTTGTGTGACTTCCGCACGCGCGCCAAAGGTGTTGTACGTTTTTTATATATTTTTTCACTCATGATCAGAATTATAGGTATTATTGATTTTTTGCGAGATTTTTTGTCCCAACTTTAGTGCGGAAAAGGCGATTGAATTTTTTGGCACCTAAAAATTGTGAGGTGTGGAGCACTACTCGTTTTGTTAAAAACAATATCAGATTACTATATGGTTTAATATTTTGACTGCTGACCAAGACCTCCATAATTGCCAAGTCCCCTATAATATCCACAACCGATCATCCCGGCTTCCATAAGAAAAGTATAAAAAAAATATCATTACCCAAATTAAATGATGTTCCGAATGATGATTTACTACCATAAACAAGTACTACTTATTTATATATACGAAACGTACAGAGTAAGTTCAATTCAGAGTAAAGATTTTCAATCATTTGTATCCCGTAGACTAGAGATTACCAATTATTTTTGTTCCGTAGATCCCTTGCCTATATATTTTCTGTTCTCCGTAGACCCCTGCCTGACTGGTGTTTGAATCTGATGGACCCCATAGACCACTTTGGGAAGCACGGGTCTTTTGTCCCAAAAGGATCTGTATCTACTCTCAAAGGTTTATGCCGGCATGTAAGAACAGAATTCGTAAATTTCATATATATAGGTATACGACCTTTAGGAAAATAAATAAAAGTAAGTAAAATCGTTTCCCATACCTACGGTGATACCGCAATACGCTAGTTTAGTATGTATGTATGTATGAAATTTACGAATTCTGTTCTTGCATGACGGCATTTATGAGTAGATACAGATCCTTCTGGAACTTTGTACTTGGATTGGAGTATAGTGCAATTAGAGTGTTATGCTCAATTTCGCTGTTGCTTTCAGAAAAGATTATATGTGGTCATTTCGATGAAAAAAAAATGTGTATTAACATCATCATCTTTTTGAACTCTGGTAAAATACGAGTAACCGACGACATTTATATTATTGTTGCATGTATTATCGCGTCGACTTCAATGAAATGAAGGGCCGACTTATGTTTCAGGGTATTATATTTTATGTGTTTTTAATTTATGTTTATTTATGCGACTCCACTAACGCACAGTTTTAAAAAAAGTGATCGCTGTCTATGAACATGTCTGTTTATCTTGGTCTGGGTGCTTTTAAGAGAGGTAGGATGCATGGGGAAGTACCCTCACCTCACAGTAAACCGCAGCTAAATAACAACTCTCTGGAGGGTTATCGTGTTCCTGTGTACGAGTGATGTCACTAGTAAGCTTCTAAGGAGTGGTTGTGTTAGCAGCAGAGGCGTCATCGCGCGAGTGATACTTAATGTATTGCAAGTGTTAATAGGGTATAGTAACCGCTGTACCTAAGTGGGCTGGGCTGTATGTTTTGTAAACCTCCCGGCGTATAAAAAAAATAAGAATTACTGTTGATGATGTAGTGTTCAAACAAGTGAATGAGATTGTAAATCTTGAACGCACTTTTAGCAGTGATGGAAGGTACACCGCTAATGTGGTGAGGCGAAGGGTAACAGTGTGAATGGAGAGTTGGACAACTTCTACGCAGCCGAAATTTAAGCCAGAAGGTACAGCTCGCTTGTATACACAAAGCGGTGCGGTGGCGTTGGTGACATAAGGAAATGACTGTTGGATTTGGAAGAGAGAGAGCATATGAAAGTATAATAAAGGTGGTTAAGATGAAAGCATTACAGACAGAGTTCGCAATGTGGGTGTGAGAAAGAGAGTTAGTCTGAAAGAGAGTATAGATGTTAAGACAGGAAGAAGCATGTTCCGTTGGTTTGGACATGTAGAAAGAATGCAAGATGTGAGCGTTGCGCTAGCCGACTGCTGATGATGACTTTTTTTATATGCAACGACGGGAAGCATACGGCCCACGGTTTCCGTAGCTTGTAAACGCTTGCAATACATTATGTATCACTCGCGCGATGCCGTCTCTGCTGCTAACACAGCAACTCCATAGGAGATTACTGGTGACATTATTCACAGGCAAGAAAACAACAACTCTCTAGGGAGTTGTTATTTGGCTGCGGGTTTCTGTGACGTGGAGGTACTTCCCCAGACGGGCTGCTTTGATGCGCCCTACCTCTCTTAAAAATACCTAGACCGAGATAAACAGACGTGTTCATGAAAATGTTTGTCCTTTGTTGGAATCAAACACGTCAAAATCGGTCTGAAAGATGTAGATAAGATAAAGAATGGCATGCCCTGTTGGTTCGGGCATGCAGAAAAAATACACGTTTTTTTAATATTTCCCGCACTGCAGGGTTGCGTTACGGTACTGCAGCTATTAGCAACTGTCATGTTACCATGAACCAGGCTAGTGGGGATAGGCTATAACTTTAAATAAATATTGTCTCCGAAAGCTACGCTAAAGTCCCATTACCCTTTTTTTATACCACTAACGTGGCAAACAAGCATACGGTGTACCTGATGGTAAGCAGTTATCGTAGCCTATGGACATTTGCAACACCAGGGGTGTCACTCTTGCGTTGCCGCCACTAAGAACCCTTGGTTGCCGGTGTGCAGGTATTTAAAACTGAAAAGAGGTAGCTTCAAACTCGTGTAGTTTCAAAAACATCTCCGAAAACGAAACACTTTGTGATATTAGTCATCTCTTCAGAATATTAATTTCACGCCGCATAAGGACTAGCGTTAGCAAAACTGCAAATAGATAGACTTATCTTTAAAGCTGCTGTCAACGATATACAAATGTCAAAATAATATCTTAGAATTATATTATATTGCAATAAATTTATGACGTCGCTGGTCCCACTTCGCTTCAAAAATACGCCAAAATGTATTTTTATTTCAATTGGCGTACAGGTAGTCAAATTCTACTAAAAACCTGCAGCTGCACGTTTACGCTTGTCATTTGGGTAGTGCAGTGCCCGCTCATACGTGTTTCTATTAACATTTCCTGCACTGCAACGGCACTGCAACTGTGCGTGTACTGCAAATGAACTACCTACCACCTGTCATGTTACCATATTTCAGTCTAGTAAATTGGACTTTTATGAAATGTTGACTCCGGAAGTTTCAAGCCCTATTGCCCTTGGTTGCTGGAGGTATTACAAATTGAAAAGAGGAAACTTTGTAATATTAAAATAACCGCTTTTAATTAAATGCATATGGATGTATACACGGTACATATACCAAAATATTTTTTTTTACAATTTTTGTCTGTCTGTTTGTTCCGGTAATCTCTGAACCGGCTGGACGGATTTTGACGGGACTTTCACTGGCAGATAGCTGATATAATGAGTAACTTATGCTACTTTTGTTTTTGAAATTTATTTATTTTTATTAATATAAACAAATAATAATAAAATAAGTATTCCGCGCGGTTGAAATCACGGGCACAGCTAGTAATTAATATATTTGCACTAACATCTGCCAAAACCAAACAAATAATCACCACTTCAAAATATTAATTTCACTTCGCAAAAGTTGCTTATGACTAACGTGATTAAAACTGCAAATGAACGTCCTTAAATCTTCTATCTCCGCTATACAAATGTCATTTTTTTTTATTATCGGAATAGGAATATTATATATACGTCAAGGTTTGTTAATAGAATAGCGAGCAGTTACTGCAGTGCTGCTGTCAGATCGCTTATCAGAAAACGAAACTGTCAAAATGTACGCAATTTGACACACGCCGCGTAACAGTGCAGTTGCAGCTTTTTAGTACAATTCTACTACGTCGTTCAGAATGATATGAGCACTACAAAGTACCTACTGTCGTAATATTGTTTTCTTTCTAGTAGTAAGAGTGAAGAGATACGTTTCCTAATTACCGCTAATTCTAACTACTTGAGCGATGGAAACACTATTCCGCCTACCATCACCAGATACAGTAATTCCTATACGGAAATCTCCGTTACACAGCGAGACGTCTGGTAGGAAAAGCTCTCTCTTGGCATTTATAAGTCGAATAGGCCAATAAACATACCGGCAAACACTAACGCTGTGTGAATTGTGTCCCATATCTTCGCGCCGTCGCCGGTTCTATACGAGAAACAGTCTTCCTGAATAGTTTCCCAATTTGCACCGTTTTGATCCATGCTTGGCCACAGATTAAACCTATCTCCGCCTTACCTCCAAGTAGTAATTTAGCGTGGAATCAAATACCACGTGGCTTCTATAATACCTGGAAAAACATGACTTGCTTCGCGACCGTATATAACCACGCCGTAGTAATGTTATCCACCATTCCACATTTGAGCAGCGTGGTGGAGTGTGCTCTAGACCCCTTCGGCTAAAGGGAGACCCGTATCCCTATGTGGGATGAGTAAGGGTTAATGTGGCGATAGTAATTCTATAGGTGTTGCTCTAGTCTAATGTATCTAAAACATTATTGAGATAGTAAAGCAGTGGACAGTAAAAGTGAAGCGGTTGCTGTCAGCCGACGTACAGCGAAGGTATTAACATCTACCTCCCCTCCTCTCTTAGACTGTATTCTATTGGGAAAACCAAAACGTGAGAAGTCGTTAAAAGTAGACTAATCAGAACAAATACCACGTAAATTGTACAATGATCATTTATCTGTGAATGAGCGATTCAAACGCTTCTGTCAGACTTAAGACCAACGACTCACAACATTACATGAGAATGTATCTACATAGTTCCATATTGTATTCAATGTATAAAACTCAAGTTTGTTACATTGAAGTCACTCGCTAGTAACATTACTCTCGACGCTAATACCAACGGCGATCCAACTCCAATGTCTTAGTTCTGGCCCGTAGCGGCGCTAGGCTCACCCTTGCGCCTGTGGGAGCCTCACGAAATTTTTGTCATTATTTGATTACCTGTAATTATATTAATACTTGTAATAATTATTAGTGCACGATTCCGTTTATTTAGTTTATCATTTTCCATGTGACTTGAAAATAAGAAAGGTTCTTTTTTTTATACCACGTCGGGAGGCATACAAGCATACGGACTACCTGATGTAAAGCGGGCTATTAACGCTTGTAATATGTTAAGTATCACTCGTACGATGCCTTCTCTACTGCTTACACAGCAACTCCTTGGGAGCTTACTGGTGACGTCACTTACACGCAGGAACACAACAACCATCTAGAGTGTTGTATTTGGCTGCGGTTTTCTGTGAGGTGGAGGTACTTCTCCAGATGGGCTGCTTTGATGCGCCCTACCTCCCTTAAAACATCCAGACCAAAACAAACAGACATGTTCATGCACACAAATGTTTGCCTTCTGTGGGAATCGAACCCACGAGCGTTGATGTCAAAGTCGCATCATTCACGACTGAGCCACCGTCCTCGTCTAGCGGCGCCACTGGTTTTGGCTAATAATTCACAATCTCTGCTATACTTCGTCAACATATGTTTTTCATTAATAGTTCCTAAAGTGTTGTTATTTGGCTGCGGTTTTCTGTGAGGTGGAGGTACTTCTCCAGATGGGCTGCTTTGATGCGCCCTACCTCCCTTAAAACATCTAGACCAAGACAAACAGACATGTTCATGCACACAAATGTTTGCCTTCACGACTAAGCCACCGATCTCGTCTAGCGGCGCCACTGGTTTTGGCTAATAATTCACAATCTCTGCTATACTTCGTCAACGAAAACGAAATAAGTTTTTCGTTAATAGTTCCTAACTAAGCAATCGATTGTCAATATTTAACAAATGTGGCGCCACTGTCGTTATTTAAGTCTATTCCGATCTATTGCAATTGTTTTCCATTTCAATTGTGTACACATGTAGTGATGTACCTATACGTGATTGACATTGAAATATAGTAATATTTATCGATATGTTGTCAAAATTCTTGATATTACAATAATTAGAAGTCCTAGTAAGAATGCTTGTTCACACACAGAAGTAGATAATTAGAGCGTGCTAAAAAAAAGATTTAATATAAATAAGTTCCTTAAAAAATACAGATTTGCACAAAATTGCGCATAATTTGTGGTACGCTTGCTGAGCGCGTTCGTGAAATTAGACTTTGAATTTTATACCTTATGCTGCATGCAATAGAATTTAAAATTAGACTGAAAGTGTCGAGTTTGACAAGCCCGTGACTGTATTTATATACTGCCAACACAGTTTAAGCATGAATATTTTGAGAAAGATTATGTTGGAAATTTTGTATGCATCAGCTCATTTTCACGTGATAACGTCTTATAAATCGATGAATACCGGCTACACGCTCGAAAAAGTGTCACGTTCCGCCTGAGGCGTGCGTGCAAGCGAGAGCGCGGAACAACCGATAGAGAGGCACGATCGGCCTAAGCGTTCGGCTTGTGACGCATCTATTTCTCTTCCACTCCATCGGCCGATGCGTCCGAGTAGAAGAGAGACAACGGCAGCACACAACCTACACGTGAACTGTTTAGTCAACTGTTGAATGTTTTCTAATGACGTTATCACGTAAAATTATCGTCCGTAAACCGACTTTACAGACAAACATTTTTTTTGTGATGTAACTAATAATTTACGGTTTTCAGATTTTTCATTTGCTTGTGCTACATGACATTGCTTCTTACCAAATTTTATGATTCTAAGTCAACGAGAAGTACCCTAGTAAAATCATAAATAAAAAATCATAATCATAGTAAAATCAAATAAGTAGGTTATCTTCATAGATACGCACCGCGTTCGGTTTGTATGTGTGCGCGCCCGTACCATCCCGTACGTATACGTTGTCGCACGCACACACTGACAAAATTTATCGTTACTCAACTCAAGGTACCTGGTACGCCAGTCGTGGTTACGCCGTGCTTAATACCGCACGCTCCCACGCACGCACCGCCGCTGCTGCGCTCCCGCTCGTAATAATTTGTATGTGTACCTACCTACTTTAACTACAAATTCGTAAAAATGGCTAAAAAGATTTTTTTTTGTATCAAATGTGTAATTTTTTATAAAATCACAAATTTCCTACAGAAAAAAGTACTTTTAATGCCTATCATTTTAGGCTACTGTAAAAATATTAAATTTCTGAATAAAAGATTATAATTTTGATAAGTGTATTAAATGAAAAAGTAAAAAATAGTTGTGTAAAAAAAAATGGGCGCGTGTACTTATGTACGCGCGTGAGAAGTTATACTTCTCGGGCATCATTAAATAACAAATCCCTGGAGGGATGTTGTGTCCATGCGAGTGAGTGACGTTACCACCTCACAGGCAACTGCAGCCAAATAACAATTCCCTGGACGGTTGTTGTGTTGAGGCGAGTGAGTGACGTTACTACCTCACGGAAAACTACAGCCAAATAACAATTCGCTGGACAGATGTTCCGTTCATGCGAGTGAGTGACGTTACTACCTCACGAAAAATATGCTCAAAACTGCAGCCGAATAACAATTCCCTGGAGGATTGTTGTGTTCATGCGAGTGAGTGACGTTACACCTCACAGGCAACTGCAGCCATATAACAATTCCCTGGACGGTTGTTGTGTTCAGGCGAGTGAGTGACGTTACATGACCTTATATGGCTGCAGTTTTCCGTGAGGTAATAACGTCATTCACTTGCATGATCACAATAACCCTCCAGGGAATTGTTATTTGGCTGCAGTTTTGAGCATATTTTTCGTGACTTAATGAGCGGTTTAGCGGGTAGCTGTTACTTTTGTGTTACAGTATCTTAAAATTTCGCTCATCATTTTTTCATAACGCGTCTAAAGGAATATATAACTTCAATACAATAGTCAGCTCCTGGTCTATGTACAAAAAATAATGAAGAAAAACTTTGTGTTCTAGATCCCTGATGATTCACCTACAGGGGAAAATTGTTTTGTATATAGATAGACTACGCATTTTTGACGATTGTATAAACTATAAGCGACATCCCTACGTGTTTAGGCTATTATCCTTCGCTTGGGGGTCGAGTCGGCCTACTTGTTTGATTATACTATGCTATAGGTATTGATTCTCTTGCGAGTGTCAAGTTATGCACATAAACGAGGCATAAACAGCCGTATTTTTTTATTGCATTGACTTAGAAGTTTTTTCACTGTTCGGAGAGATCGCAGACCTGAGTATTTGATATTAATTTCAGCTTGATATCTCGACCCGTCTCTGAGAAAAAGGTATTGACAGATAGACAGACGACAACAAAGCGATCCCATAAGGGTTCCGTTTTTCCTTTTGAGGTAACCCTAAAAAAAAAGAGAAATTTTATGTCAATTTTATTCCAGTCTTTGTAGTCTAAATTGATCTATAGACAAAATAATGCGCCTTTAACGTTTCAGATGTGGCGTTTTTTGTTTAACATTGTATGTATATATCTTCACACCAGGTCCCTTGCGGGGTAGGCAGAGACTTGCGCCATAAGACGCGGGCCTTACATACTTCACTCGCTTCTGTGACATTCATAGCTCTTTTCATGCATGCTCGCAAGTTCCTGGGGCTCCTGACGCCCCTGATGACATCATCATAGTTGATTGTTTAACATTATCAGAATTATTTTTAATTTTCCTTCTAATGATTGGTCCATGCTAACAAACGGCTATTATTCCATAGCTACAGCATCAGTTGTACGCGTTTATTAAGTGTAGAAGTCGGCCGGCGGTAGTTCGTAGAATCAACCCAGTGGTGGAAGCTCATAAAGTAAATTGTATCCCAGGTCCATCGGAACAAAGTTTACACAACTACGAGTACAAAGTGTATTTGATTGAAAGTTTAAATTGATAGAAATACAACGCTAGCGCGTAAAGCTAAATCTTTCTGTTTTTGAAGGTGCTAATTGTAAAATTGTCTATAATTGTAAGTTAGATTTAAGAATAAAATTTAAGAGTTTAGAATTATAATTTTTTTACGTGTAAAGTGTTAAGTATTTTTAAATTGTTTAAAGTATTTTGTTGACAATAGCGATAGAGACGATGGGTGGGTGGGGGTATCAAAAAAACAGCTTCGAAAAGCCACATTCGAATTGGAATCCAAAAGTTATCTGTCAAAATAGTGTGGAATCTGAGTAAACTTTTAGAATCCGTTTCGAATATGGCTTTCCGCGGCAAATTTACCACTACAGAACTTTATCGCGTACTATAAAATCTACATTAAAAAAACTCCCTGTTAGTCTGTGACAACAGTATCGTCGTGGTCTCATTACCATTACATATGATCACCTTTTATAGTAAAAAGTAAGGATATTTTAGACAATAATTAAGTGTTGAAAAGAGTGAGCTGTGCTCTACGTAAACTCCGGTGCTGAGTATGCGATAAGTGCCTACTGTTTCGCGAGCGTTCCAAGCTATCAGGCACACTCAGAAGCGTCTCCCTAATATAGACGTTTCTCAGACCATTTTTTTTTGCAATTACGTATTTCGCGTATGTGTACAGTGTGTGGATAAAAAATGACAGATATTTCGCGTTGTCACCAAAATCCGCTAGCCTCATTGTTACGAGGCTTTTGCATTATTTGTAAATTAAACATTGGAACGTCAGAAATAGAGTTCCTGTGAGTGATGAGTCCTTTTTTGAAGTGATAACTTCTTATGGGAGGGTAAACCGCTTCGTCACGTAACGCGTTACGTCGCCAGTCTGTCAGGCTTCCCTTTCTCTCACGCATACGGCAGCTTTAATTATATATAGATTAGTTTAAGTTATCACTTCTGTCTGGCGTCCAGAGACGCACACGTTTTTGAAGTGATAACTTCTTATGGGAGGGTAAACCGCTTCGTTACGTAACGCGTTACGGCACCAGTCTGTCAGACTTCCCTTTCTCTCACGCATAATGCAGGGGATTAGTTTCAGTTATCACTTCTGTCGGGCGTCCCGAGACGCATACGTTTTTGAAGTGGTAACTTCTTATGGGAGGGTAAACCGCTTCGTTACGTAACGCGTTACGGCGCCAGTCTGTCAGACTTTCCTTTCTCTCACGCATAAGGCAGGGGATTAGTTTAAGTTATCACTTCTGTCGGGCGTCCCGAGACGCACACGTTTTTTTAATTAAGTATGTATGTATGTATGTATATCTTCAAGCCAAGTCCCTTGCTGGGTAGGCAGAGATAACATAACATTTTTATTAAGTAAGTACACAATTTATCTCACGTTTTACTTACATGACTGTGTGGTTTATGTTACATGTGACCCTATTGTTTGTATAAGTGGAGATCGGCAAATGTTTATCAAAGAATACGATTCTTTTCCATATTGTATAAAAGCTCCCGTAGAACTTTTATTTATGAAAAAAGTGTGTGTGGAAGTTCTGTGATCTAACTTAAGAAATTGGCCTCTATAGTTTAGTTTGAATCAATCGACGTGGATTACCTGTGTAGTATTGAAACAAAACATGTCTTGTATTACTACTGTCTGCGTTCATTTGACTACAATCCGGCGACAGATCGAGCTGTACAAAACTCCTCTTTACTACAACGATAAATGCATAGGGGTATAGCGTATTGTAGCGTATATGTGTACACCACCTAAAGCCCGTCACAGATAGCTATAATGTTTTTTTTTATACATCGTCGGGAGGCATACAAGCATACGGCCCATCTGATGGAAAATGGTTTCCGTAGCCTATGAACGCTCGCAATATATTAAGTATCACTCACACGCAGAAACAGAACAATCCTTTAGGGAATTGTTATTTGGTTGCGATTTTCGGTGAGGTGGAGGTACTTCCAGGCGGGCTGCTTTGTTGCGCCCTACCTCTCTTAAAATATCCAGACCAAGACAAACCGGCGTGTTCATGCATACAAATGTTGGCCTTTGTGGGAATCGAACCCACGTGCGTCGGTGTCAAAGTCGCGTCATTCACAACTGCGCCACCGAGCCCGTGAAAAATGTATCGTAAGATAACATGCTATCTTGCTCTGTATGTATGGAACACGCTGAAACAGGAGAAACCGATTCACCTCAGCGATGAATCAAAAGGTAGACACGTTATACACCAACATTATTGTATTTTAAAATGGCGTAAGTAGTACTATATCTACGTACAGTTATTTATTATGATACTTTGCTCTAATAAACAGATAAATATATATCTTAAGACATTTATGCTTTGTGGCGAAGTACGTATAGCCGCGACGACGTATCTATAACTATAATAACATTTTAGATTCACCTTGTTTCACATATTTAGAGTGAGACAGCATGTTATATTACGATATATTATAGCTCCGTCTGTAACCGCCTCGAATATGTCAACTTTCTGCCTTTATGTTTATTTAATTTAAAAACTTATTGTGTTTTGATAATGTTGTTTTTTGTATTCGACGGCCGATCTTCATATGTACCTAATAAAAGTTATCAAAATGTTGTCTAATTTTTTACTGCCCATTGTTCTTTATTCCAAGGTATTGTAATCATCTCCATCTGTGTAACGATCTTTTTTCACATGTGATAACAGCGGAAATCAGTTAGCAAATGATCACGGTATTTTTTTATACCGCTAACGTGGGCAAACAAGCATACGGCCCGACTGTTAGTAAACAGTTGCCGTAAAACCTACGGACAGTTGCAATGCTGCCGACTTTGTGAAAATCTCTTCACGCCTTTTTTGAAGAACCTCGTGCTGCAGTCCCTTGGGAAATCCTCGGCAGGGATTTTATTTCAAAATTCTCGCTTGAATACTTTTTTGGGACCGCACAGTACGCGACCATTGTGTAAGGATATATTCCCAACCTTTCTTATTTATACTCCTAATCATAGATAACAGAAACAACGGGAGATGTGACGAGGGGGCGTGGTTGGTGTCGCCGCAATATGCTCAAAACGAGAACATTGCCAAGAACAGTTAGTTGCAATCAAGTTCGATTGAGATACGTTGCTCCTTGTTTTAGCAAAATGCCAAGTTGTGCTGTTGCCTTTTTGCAAAAATAGAATTGTTAACTTTAAATCAAATGGAATCACTTATCACCTATAAGTACAAATAATATTACGTTTTATAAGCATAAATACAGAATTAATTTCAAAAATTCTCTGACGCCATTTCTACCAGGGCCTTACCACGGTACAAATTATAAATATAAAATTTCTCATTCCTAATCATACATTGCTTTTCTACCATTACACAGTCGCCACCGCTCGTTTACCAACACGCAATGTAAAGCGAGTAATATTATTCATTCACTGTGTGTACAGTTTCGAGATACGGCCGCTTGTTTCTGCCGCTTTATAAATGTAGTAGTGCGTGCTTACTTGGGTGTTGTTTAAATAAACATCCAATGACAGCGTCTTAACAAATGTGTGTCGTTGTACTTGTGTGCGTAGAATGATATTTTTTATTTAAGTGTGTGAGTGTTTTATGGTGGGGTGAAACTCGGCGACAACCGTCCCGGTGTAAACTCGCGTGGTATGTCACATCTCCCATTGTTTCTGTTATCTATGCTCCTAATATATGTTAAAATAAGAAGAGGCATGCTTCGTTGGTTCGCACATGTGGAAAGAATTACGAAACAGATAAACAACGCAAAAGTGGAAGTATGTAGGAGCCGAGGAAGGCAAAGATTAAACTAAATTGATAGTGTTCTATCAGAAGGAGCCTTACAAACCGGCGAGCGTGCATGAGAAGAGTAATGGATATTAAAAAAGCGAGTGAGGTGTGCAAGGATCAAGTCGCGTGGCGCTCGGCACTATCTGCCCACCCCGCAAGGGTTTTGGCGTGAAGTTATAGATACTATAATCATGTCGATCTGTGTACCGTTGTAATATGGCCGCGGTTTTCTATGAGGTGGAGTTACTTCACCAGACAAGGTGCTTTAGTGCGCCCTACTTTTCTTAAAAACAGCCAGAACAAGACAAACAGACATGTTCATGCATATAAATGTTTGTCCTGTGTGGGAATCGAACCCACGTGCGTTGGTGTCAAAATCGCGTCATTCACGACTGAGCCACCGAGCTCGTCGTCTGGAACTACAGTTCGCATTTGGAAAATTCCTTTTGCATTTGATAGCCTAATTCTTGAGGAAGGATAAAGTAATAAAAAGGTACAGATATAGGAATACAAACGAACTGGAAACGAAGCTTTTTAAAAAACAAAAGTGAATTTAAGAATATTTTGCGGCTCAATTTATATAATGTGGTTACCGTAGCCTATGAACACATGCAACGCATTAGTTACTACTCGCGCGATGCTATTTCTGCTGCTAACACAGCTATTCCTTACGTGCTTTCTGGTGACCTCGCTTACTTGGGAGGAACACAATAATCCTCCATTCCTCCATTGAGTTGTTATTTGGCTGTTTTCTGTGCCTCTCTTTAAAATGACAATAGCTTAATATTAGTTAAATATTTTTTTATTTGTTAAAGTTCATCAAGGAAGTAGTTAAAAAGAAATACAGTTAGCTTAAAAAATTTATTAAAATGTTGGAAGGCACTGTAACATTTGACATAATACTGTTACTTAATATAAGCCATGTTGTGATGACGATGAGCTCTTGGTTAACTATATATTCTTTTTCTACGATACGATATTAACGGCGCAAGAACACAAAATAGTCCAAATACATGAGTTACAATTCACAGTCAACGCGCGATACGGTCACTTTGTCCTACCGAAGCCGCGCCACGCCCCCTACACTTTATATACTTGCAAGCGTACAGTCGTAATATTAGCGTAAAAGGTTAATTAAATTAGCATTGGCTATCGTGTGACGATGTTTATCTCTTCACATATTTATAATACCTAAAAATGATAACTTGACCTAAGGAAGCTAAGACTAATCTACCACGACCAAATTGGTCTTGTTTTATCAGAAGGTGGTGTCAGGAGACTTAGAAACCGGCGAGCTTGCATTGAAAGAGAATGTTAAGGAAGCGAACGAGGTGTGTAAGGACAGAGTAATGTCGCTCGTTTCTCTCTGCCGACCCGGCAAGGGACTTGGTGTGAAGACGTTAATAGTAGTAGAGCTAAGGTAATCACAAATGGACTCAAACGAATCAACATTCAACGCGGCACTAAATACATTAAGTTAACTTATAGGTAATTTATCTTAATACTTTAACAGATATTACTTATAAAAAGTAATCTACATAGTCTTTTGCCATTCTCCTATTGATAACTGCAAGCTTCCAGTGAATATCTCTCGACTTTGACGCGATACCTATCAACAGCACGTAGTTTGCGAGGCAACGGTCGAGCGTATGTATTTCACGCAAGTATATAAAGTGTACGAGACCTGTAGATAACTGTGATACATTTTCTATTGATTGACATAGTTTTATCTAGTCCACATTTTTGTTATTTGTCAATTTGTTTTATTTTTTTATACTTTTTGATCTACTTAGTTATCAAAAAATATTCGTAATATATTAATACATTACATAGATATATATATATAGCGACACAAGTGCTATCAACGATCGCCCCAGCGTCCAAACTAGCGATCAAGATACACGTTGGTCAAGACAAATATGCACCCGGCGTCTCGCAGCAGGCATCTGACTGCACACAGATTTGCACACGTTCGGCCCCTCATTTCTTTTTAATTTCTGTAACTTTAACTTCAATGAGCGAGAGCGTTCGTAGCTGCTACGGGGGGCGAGAGACGGCGCGAATGGGTTTCGATCACTTGGTACGAATGGACTTTGTATCTATTCATAACGTCTGCAGTCAGCGTCAAAATACACTACACAATTAAGCTCCACATTGGCTGCTTGTCTGTTCACTCTAGTCTCAGAAATTGTGTATATTCGTTTAGTTTTTCACCAGTACTAAGTTCGAGTCTATCCAAATTAATTTTCGCCGACGTTTATCTACACGTTTTAACGTCCCTTAATGTAGCATATTCTTTTTACAATGACATATTGATTCCTGAGAACAGTATTAAGAGTAAATCCAACCACAAGGGTCTATACTTAAACAACTCGTATGGTACAAGATATAGGGAATCGTCCCCAAGTATAAAGGCGATCATTGAATTAAATAATTTGCCTTAGCTATATATTTTTTTTACATTTACGAGTTAGTTCCACAGTGGATCTATTCTTTACGACCGCAACGACTTCCTCCACAGTTCATAATTTACTAAAATTTTAGCAATAACAATATTGTCCAATAATGTATGAATAAATCAGGTTTTCTGTAAGATCCAAGTGCTACTTACTCCCCAACGATATCTATTATTTAAGTATAATCAAAAATACTGTTACAAAAATATTAGTAGCTTCAAAAAATTAACTTGTGAATATAAAAAAAAATCAGTACGTACAATTCTATTTTGGAAATTGTCACAGATTTTAAGTAGGTATTTTAGTATTTAGTAAGTCTACATAAAATAACCCAATATTTGGCAATAGATTTTGTGAGACGCTGACTGCACGGAACTCAATTTAAAGGTAATTTACATCTTGTGCTTGGTTAAAAAAGAAAAATATCTGCTACCGATGTCATTTTCCATATGTTTTGATGAAATAAAGGAAAAACAGAAGCGCGCTTCTTAAGTAGATTTAAATGTCAATAAAGACATAAAATTCTTTTAAAAAGTAAAGAATCCCATTAGATTTTTACACGTAAGATAAAATTGTAAAAATATTGTTAACTTGGTATCGGACATGGCAACACATCGATAGCTCTGATAAAAAATTTAAATCCAATAGATTAAGAATTTTATCGTAGAAAAAACAGCTAAGTATTCATAAAAAATGATATATCTATCAGTAACAATGAAAATATAAGCTAATTCAGCTTTTGTTATTGACAAAATAAATAAAATAAACATTTAACCTAACTTAAATATGCACTAACAACATAAGCATTCCACTTAAAATATTATAAGTTGAGATTTTATCAAATAAAATATATACAAGATACAATTTTTGTATAGATATTACGGTTTTTGTAATAATTATTATTACCAAATTAGTTTCTCTCATATAATTTTTGCAAATTGTTTTTTTTTATTACCATGACGGCTACCTGAAAAAAAAACATTTTTTATGCAAAAGCCTTTGCTAAAACAGCAGTACTATATCGTGAATTTCAGACAGTGATTTTAGACATTAACAACTCTATGACCATTTAGCAAGTTTTAATTTCGTTCCGAATTTACATGCAACAAAGAGACTTGGTAAAATTTCAACTTACAATCTAACTAAATAGACTAAAATAGTCAAATCATAAATATATGTAAATTGATTATAAAACGGAATGTGTTTTAACTGCAATGAAAATATTGATAGTTTGAAATTTATTGAAACTATTTTGAAACTTAAAATATATATGCTTCGAAATTATCTGCCCCTGTAGGGGCAGGTAAGTATAGTACAAGTAAAAAAGCAACTCTTAACGCCAAACTTTAAATGTGAAATTAGACCAATAAAAATTTTAATCAATATGTATATTTTGTATTGTCATAGCTCATGTTTTGCGGACGGTAGCCATTATAAAAGTTATTTGCTTACGTGTACTGAACTCGTCTCTAAAAGAAGTGCAGATTTTTAGTAACACACTGTAGCTTGTTTAGGTTTTTCGTTTAAGATTTTTTTACTGTGTATCAAATATACATTTGCATACATTTTTACATTTATAGTATAGGTTCATACATTGACTGCGTCGTGCTATTTCTGTAACCCAAATAAAATGTTAAGACACTAATTATGTACAAAAAGCTTAAAATAGTTTCAAAAAATTACACAATCATATAACTATGCCATGCCTAAAACTTTATTATGCGAGAATGCAATTTTAAATAATTAAAACCCTTAAAATGTGATAAACTAAAGCTAAAATGTTTAATTATTTACAAGCCATATTCGGTTCACAGGTACATAGCCCATCGGTATTTTGAAACATGTAATAGTTCCAATGTCTTGTTTGATCGTGTACATCAATGTGAGTGGTTTCCAAGCTTATAAATAACAAAATTGAAATAATATTTACGTTTGCAATATTTTAAAATAACATAAAAACAATATAGTCCCTCTTGGGGCTTGAGTTAAAATAAAAGGGGTCATTACAACTATTTATAATAACCAAATACTTATATATACAGATCATATTAGCTACGCTGTTGACATGTATATATCCACTACTATTAGTAGGTAGGTACAGTGAGTTTGTGAGGATGTATGGATGTCAGTTACTCTTTCATGCAAAATCGGATAAAGGGATTCCGAAGGATTTCAGTACACAAATAGATTCTGGATTAGTACATAGGATACTTTCATCTCGAAAATATTAAAGGTTACTGGGTAAACCTTCAAAAGAATCCACGCGGATAGTATTGTGAATAGGAAAGAATGTGCCCGTTATAGTTTTGCGACTAAATCGTTGACCGAATCGTTGTTGATATGTCATCATGACATAAATAGGATTCTTGGCAAGGACAATGGTTACTTATACTTACATACGGCAAAAAGATGTTACTACACAGAAGTGTTCAGTGGTGATCTTGTCAGTGCAGATAAATGTGAAAATGACCTATATTTAGAATAAATTGCTAATCATCTGTCGCACATTGACGGGAAAACATCTGGGCCGAAATCAATCTTACTTCCTAAAAGTTATTTTTCGCTCTGTTCAAGGAAACTGATTGACTGTAAAATCAGGTATTCCACGTAAAACGGGGGCCACGACATGCCACTGCGAACTAAATAAGAGAAATGTTTAAGGTATTAGTGGTAAATAGCTGAAATAACCCCTTACTTCAAATTACCAATCTAAAAAGGACTTTCGATAAGCCAATACAAGACTCACAGTAGCAACGTCAATCCATGTAGCGCCCTTTGTAAAAACATGTCATTGATCCGGTTAAGTAAATATCTGCCGTGTCTCCAAGCATCGAGCTTAAGGTTTCACTACTATGGGCATAAATGAATTGAGTACAAGAAAATACTTTTAAATCTGATCTTCCTTTGGGGGCAATCAAACTAGGATGTGTCCTGTTTGTAGGTTTATGGACTCGGCAACATCGAAAGGCCTTTAGGAATGAATGAAAATGCATATCATTACGGTTTGGTCCTTACAACATAACGCACGATTTCACGAAACATCATGTATATACGCGCCAAATAAGCTACAAAATGCATGATATCCCCAAAAATCCACCCTAAATTACGCGAAACTATAACCGAGAATCCGTATTTAGTTTATTATTACGAGTTTTATTCCATTTAGATTTAAATTACTATGGATTCTCAGACATGTCTCAGCTTATTGAACTTAGTATAGATTTACTTCAGTGGATAAATGGAATAATTGGAATAAACGCACATTCTAACCAAATTTGCGGGCTTCGCTTTTGATATATAAATATACTAATTAGCAAACTTATTTAGCTAGTATTGTAATTATTTTACAAATACTTTTTATTAGAACATATATTTGCATCACAATGTTTCAAGTGTTAAATAAGATGAAATTTATCAAATAAACAACATATTAAGTGCTTGTGGCGTCATCGTAAAATTTGCTGTGATATGATGTAAAAAATTTGTAAAAGAAATGGCAACATTGGCTGTTGATGTGAAATGGACTATAAATGTCAATTGTTTATTTACCATGTGTTACATATTTTTTTCTTTTAAATATCTCCATATCTAATGATAATTTTTCATCTTATTTATTTAACTCGTCTAGTAAGTAGATTTTTATAAGTGTATAAAAAATATTGCTTAAAATATATACGTATGCACTAAAATGCAGTGTAAAATACTGCAGTTTATTGTCAATATATATTATATATAGCGTGATATATTAAAATAACAGTAATAAGTGCGACGGTAAACAGTGGGTATGATTACGTAACTAATCGACCATCGACAATCGAATCGTTTTGATAAGCCTATTCGATTTTGCTGTAACTTTGCGACTTTATAACATTGGTCGATACAAATTACACTTAAAATTTTAATATATAACCTGACACAATTTTATTTGATGAGAAATGTTATATGAAGTTTTTTTATAGTCTTTTTAGTAAAGAATTATAAATATAATAGTACTAACTAGTATCGATCTCATTTTGGGTTGTCACATCTTATATCCAGTACGGGGATGCCAAAAATATCAAGAATAAAATAAATGAACTCTTAACAAATGATATGCCTGCTATTATACAGCATACAGCAAAAAAATTGAAAACAATAATGTTCAAAGATCAGATTATTTTGTAAATTCAAATTATAATAGAATTATTAGCATTGACAACCCTCAGATAAAGAGTGTTTCACACTACACGACCTTCATTCGTATCGGTACATTTAAATGAACACAAAAATATTGACATCATGATTTTTATGTAAGCGACTACGTGCGATACAGAGACGAATAAACTGTGTAATGCAATAACACCCTAATTAGTAAACATTCCAGTAATATTTTTATTGCTCTCTCTCCAGTTGACGCATCAAGCTTTTTTTTTATTATAATAATAAACTAACTAGTGGCAATAATAATATGTATAAAAATAGATTTTTTACTTTAAAACACTCGCTCGACGTCTGAATGTCGACTGTTCAATTCGATATTTTTTTGTTCGATTTATTCTTAGGCACGTCGATAATATAGTAACCACTACCGGGCGTTACAAATAGTGACTTCTTAATGCGAATCATTTCATAAACCCTGCCGAGTTTAACACGCATATCGTGCTGAGAGCGTAACATTAGCGCACGTAATTATAACGGTACTTTTGTGTCAATCATGAATGGATTATATGACCCGAATCCTGCATTGATGACTGTAATTTTTGTTCTCCAATGATCCCAATTCAAACAAGACACAAGTTCTCGTAAGAGTACGTCTTAACCGATCGAGGGAGGTAAGTTTGAAAGAACCAAGTGAACAACCGCTTGAACCGAGTCATAGCACGGTCGTAATTAATGAATTAGGGATAATGATTGACATACGGCCGAATAATACGAAATAAATCATGTATGATTCAGCCAAAGTATATGTTTATACTGCAATGTCGTTCATTTCGACTTTAGTTTTGTTTTGGAATGTCGATTTATCAGACGTATTGCTAATATCACACAATATACATACACACAGAATTATGAAGCACACAATTAAGCATAATTGGTTGTTTATTTATCGGTATTCATTTACTATGACAGCAACTTTCATATACTGTTGTGTACTCAGATACTGTTTTGTATTGAAATCTGTAGGGTCGATATAAATCGGTATAACAAATATTAAAAAAAAGAACCACTGACAGCGATCGGGGTATTGGCTGAATTTCTCGGCAGACTTTATCAAATTGTCATTAAGTGATAACTGTTTTACAAACACATTTAAGTTTTTTAAGTATTTAGAAGTCATGGCCAGCATTGCAAGTTATTTATAAATTCGAACAACACTTCCATTTCAATACAAAACATGGCAGACAAATCATTACGCTATTTTTAATATACCTCTCTGTGTGTATTTTATTCTGTGTAAATATTAAAAAAATCACGATAAATAATTTTAAAGACAGCAACATTATTTATAAGCCCATAAATGACAGTTGTTAATTTTTGGGGCATGACAGCATACGTAATATAGCATCGCTTGGCATAAGGCGTTTTGACACTACCGCTTATTTGTAAAAGTATTCCCACATGAGCATGTTAATGTTTCAGTAATACCAATTGAATAAAAAGCGTATTAAATTGATATCTGTAAAGAATCGATAGACAGTGTACAAACACAGTGTACAAACTTTATTTGCATAGATAAAACTTCTTTAAGCTCATAATAACGCTGCGTATGAATAACAATTTTATACGGTTGTTGTTCTGCTTTACTTTTAGACAATTGGCAAACTTGTTCACAGAAGGAAGTTTACGTTATCAAATATAATATGACTATATCTTATTATCACCGTGGAATGAATTTATGAAAATATTTGAAGCTCAAAACTTCTGTTTATGAATCAGGGATTTTCCATTATTTGTGTCTACGAGATAGCTTGTCTATATATTTTTTTTGCGTGAATCCCTGCATTAAATATGAAATTTACGGACCTTTGCATATAGATTCCTTTGAGAATCTATGACATAAATTGTTGCTGTTTTTAAATTGTAAAATTTCCTCAATAGGTAGGTTTAGAGTGGACGAGCTCGACGTAGTTGGCGGGCAACATGCCCGTGTGTCCCGTGCGGAGCACCTGCCCAGTCATCCAGCCCTCGTCGATGGACGTAACGTTCGATATGTAATCGCCCTCGCGGAATGATACCTGAGAAAAATAATACATGAAATATAATAGGAAAGTAAGTATCAAAAAATAAAATATTATTAAGTAAAACTTCTTGACGCACGCTTGACTTGGGGAGTAAGCTGGTGAATGGGTGACGAGAGCGTTACGAAAAGTGTGATCGGGCGAGGCGAATGGAAATTGGGAGGTACATATAAGTTAGTGAAGATAGAAAGAGAGAGAGAGTAGTTAGTAATAGATGCCAGGATTCGAACAGGAGATCTGTTGCTCAATAAGCCGGGTCCTTATACACTGGGCTAACACTGCTCTATGAACTATAAGCCTGTATCAGGGGGCGCCGGCCTTCCGTACCTTATTTTAGTAATATTCTAAACTAGCTGTGCCCGCGACTTCGTCCGCGTGGAATATTATTCATTTATATTAATAAAAATAAATAACATTTCTAAAAAAACGTAGCCTAAGTTACTCCTTTTTATATCAGCTATCTGCCAGTGAAAGTCCCGACAAAATCCGTCCAGCCGTTTCAGAGATTAGCCGGAACAAACAGACAGACAGACAAAAATTTTAAAAATATTCATTTTGGTATATGTACCGTGTATACATCCATATGCATTTAGTAAAAAGCGGTTATTTTAATATTACAAACAGACATCCCAATTTTATTTATCTGTATAGATTATTTATATGAGAAGGTTTGTATTATATGTAAAGCGTATGTGAGAGTTGCGCGTGTCATTCTAACCGAATACGTAGGTTAAGCAACGGCGACCGCAGCGTGTCTATGGATGGGTTAATCTATCTCGAATTTCTCCGTACTTCGGAGGGCACGTTAAGCCGTCGGTCCCGGCTGTTGTCGATAGATGACAGTCGTTAAGCTAAGTCAGTGGCCATCGGGTGGCTTGAAAACACCTCCGCCAATCCGCATTTGAGCAGTGTGGTGAAGTATGGTCTAAATCCTTTCGAGGGAGACCCGTATCCCTGCAGTGGGGTGAGTAAGGGTTGATGTGGTGTGGTTATATACGGTCGCGAAGCAAGTTATGTTTTTCCAGGTATTATAGAAGCCACGTGGTATTTGATTCCACGCTAAATTACTACTTGGAGGTAAGGGGGAGATAGGTCTAATCTATGGCTTATGGCCATCCAGGATCCAATGGATCAAAACGGTGCAAATTGGGAGACAATTCAGGAAGACTGTTACTCGTATAGAACCCGCGGAACCCCTCGTATTGGATACAATTCACACAGCGTTAGTGTCTGTGGGTATGTTTACTGGCCTATTCGACTTATAAACGTCAAGAGAGAGCTTTTCCTACCGGACGTCTCGCTGTGTAATGGAGATTTCCGTATAGGAATTACTGTATCTGGTGATGGTAAGACGGAATAGTGTCTCCATCGCTCAAGTAGTAAAGAATTAGCGGTAATTAGGATTCGTACCTCTTCACTCTTATTACTAGAAAGAAAACAATATTACGACAGTCGGAGTTAGAACGATTGATAAAGTAATACGAGAATACAAAAATTGAAACAGTTATGCTGAGAAGGGTTAGACATTTAAAAAGAATGAATGACAAAACAAGTTACGAAAAAAAGTGTATCAGGCAAGAGCGAATGGAGATATCGGCATATGTGGAAAATGAAAATGACGAATTCAGTCGCGGAACTGTTTTCAAATTTCTATTGTACAGTCAATATTCCGATATAAATATTAATACGGAGAATGACTTGAATACCTCTATATATATATATATATATATATATATATATATATATATATATATATATATATATATATATATATATATACCTATAGACTTATCTGCCTATCCTAGGGCATAGAGGACTCAAGTCGTTCTAAGAAGGATCACGTTTAAAAATGAATCATGGTATTTAGTCTCTACGTATTAACTACGCCAATGAAATTGTGAAACTAGCTTTAGAAAAATATATTAGACTTTTTTTTTACACAACGTCGGGACGCCTACAAGTTTACGATCCACCTGATGTAAAGAACTACCGTAGCCTATTAATGCTTGTAATATATTAAGTATCACTCACACGATGCCTCTTCTGCTGCTTACACAGCAACGCCTTAGGAGCGTAATGGTGACGTCCTCACAAGCACGAACACAACAACCCTCTAGGGAGTTGTTGTTTGGCTACGATTTTCTGTAAGGTGGAGGTACTTGCCGAGAAGGGCTGCTTTGATGCGCCCTACCTCACTTAAAACACCAGACTAAGACAAACAGACATGTTCATGCACACAAATGTTTGTCTTGTGTGGGAATCGAACCCAAGAGAGTGTCAAAGTGCGTCATTCATGATTGAGCCACCGAGCTCGTCAAAATATTGTCTCTTTTATAAGCCATAAAGACGTCTAATTGTGTACATATGGCAATACTCACTTCATCGCTGTCGCTCGCTTCGTAATCGTACATAGCTACGTACACAACCTGAAAATAAAATAAAAAAACGTTATGTATATTATATAAGTATGTATATCTTCACGCCAAGTCCCTTGCGCGGTAGGCAGAGAGCACTGTAGGCCGATTCTACTAATAAACTGCAACTGCACTGATGCGCGGCGTTGCAGTGCAGTTGCAGTTTTTTTGGTAGAATCAGCCTACTGAGCGTCATAAGACGCGGTCCTTACACACTTCACTCGCTTCATTCATAGCTCTTCTCATGCACGCTCGCCGGTTCCCAGGGCTCCTGCCATCACCTTCTGATAAAACACGACCAATTTGGTCATGGTACGTTAGTCTCGATCTTCCTCGGCTCCTACATCCTTCCACTTTTGCATTGTATATCTGTTTTGTCATTCTATCACCCTGCATTCTTTCTACATATACGAACCAACGGACTTGTTGTTATTACACTAATATATTTTCTTCTTAGAAATATCCTTACGTACCGGCCCCGGCAATCGTAAATATCATTACGATTGCCGGGGTCCGCTACCTAAGGCTAACGATTTGGCGTACCTCCACAATACAGAGGGAAAACCAAACTTTTCTTAGGTTAAGACACGCGTCTTTCGAAATACAACTTTGACTTGCGGGTTAGCTCGCGTTGTTTTATTTCACCGCCGAGCGAGTGATAATTACAAATATGTACATAAATTCGAAAACGCGAATTTAGTGGCACATGCCAAGATTTGAATCGGAAACCTGTTGATCAATAGGCCGTTTCTATATGCATAGGGCGATCAATGTTTCCTATTAATCAAAAATATTTGTTCTGTGGGAATCGCATCCACGAACGGTGGTGTGAATGTAGTGTTACTAACTACTGCACCACCGACTCTTAAAAAGTTGGAGATAGGCGAGCGAGGAGAGAAGTGAACAAAGATTAGATTCAGAGATGTTTTTTTAAGAGAGGTAGGGAGCATCAAAGCAGCCCATCTGGAGAAGTACCTCCACCTCACAGAAAAACCGCAGCTAAGTAACAACTGCCTAGAGGGTTGTTGTGTTCCTGCGTGTGAGTGAGGTCACAAGTAAGCTCCTGTGGAGTTACTGTGTTAGCAGCAGAGGTGGCATCAGGTGGGCCGTATGCTTGTATGTCGTATAAAAAAAGAAAAAAATATATATATATATAAATCCGTCCAACTCCTTCCCTCAACGTAATTAAAAATTTACTTTGAAAAGTCGTACCGAAATTAAATTAAGTTTATTATTACATTTAGTCGTCTCCGTGGGTACCTCTGTCTCACTTATTTCTACCGCCGAGCAGCTATATTTATATAGCTGTGTTCCGGTTTGAAGGGTGAGATATGGCAGAGAAATTACTGAGTACTGTGACGAAACAGCCTTAGGTCACAAGATTGGCAGCGCGCAAGTAACAACCCCGTGGTGTTGCGAACGTCAATAGGCTGCGGTGACCCCTTACCATCTGATGCGGGCCGCATGCTTGTTTGACAATCGAGTTGCATGAAAAAACAAACATGCGAGTACTGCAGTCACCTTTGGGCGGGCGCACCTGGATACCAGCTTGGATCTTGTGATTCGGTTCAGAGACGAGCTGTGAGAATTGTCGGCGATCCTAAGCCTACACGCGGTATTGTTTAAGGAGATTTTGCCTCCCTTTGTGTGTTCTACCGATTGTACAACGGGTTGTGTTCTGAAGAATTGTTCGATATGATGCAGACAGCTACTTTTTACAACCGCACCGCTGCGCTCGTCGACGGCGGGGAGTTCACCCTCACGCGCTAGAACCGTAATGGTCGCGTACTGTGCCAAAGAAGTTTTCTTCCGAGAACTCTTTTGTGGAATGAACTCCCAGCCGAGGTTTTCCCAAGGGACTACAGCATTGGGATTTTCAAGAAAGGCGTGAAGAGGTTTTTAGAGGGTCGGCAATGCACAAGAGTGACCCCTGGTGTTGCAAATGTCTACGGTGACTGTTTACCATCAGGCAGGCCGTATGCTTGTTTGCCACCTTAGTGGTATATAAAAAAGATATCTAGACTTTGACTTACTTGGTTCTGCTGCGTGGCTGGCTTAGGTTGTTCCGAGGCCAGAGGGTCCATATCGGTGACCCGGCCGATCTGACGGCTGGCCTGCTGCTGGGGCTGATGAGAGCCTGAAATTGAAGGTGTGTAGGTTTAAGTTTCTATACATAAGAGACAGATATTTGATTCCAAATAAATATAAGCAGATTTTTTTTTCATATCGTGTTGTTAGGAATAAGAAAATCTTAGCAGTCTAAGTGCCCTAACAATGTGCATTTAAATATTGAGAGCTTAATTGTTTACGACATCTACAAGATAAGGTAACCAACCAATAAACCGCTTGACAGTCCATAAAGGCAGCCTTTACTTACCAAAATTTAGTGTTTAAACGGCTTAATATGTCACCGATTCCCGCCTACACGGTACAATGCGATGATATAAACAATAAGCAGATACGTGACACGATGTTGATTCGTGAACCAGCCAATTAATTAGAGCTGCACGTTCTACTTTACCCGTATTGGTGAGTTCAGTTTCAAAGCAAAATAGTTCTAATGGTTCTCCATTGGATATTTCCCCAGGAAATGTGTAGCGTTAGGGCATTTAAACACTGACGAGTATTCAATTCATATTCGAAAAAATATCCTAAATATTATAAATGCGAAAGTTTGTATGTATGGATGGATGTTTGTTGCTCTTTCACGCTTAAACGGCTGAACGGATTTGAATGAAATTTGGCACGTAGATAGATTATGATCTGGATTAACACATAGGCTACGTTATTTGACTCCACGCGGGCGGAGCCGCGGGCAGCAGCTAGTATTAAATAAAAGGCAAATAAATCATATTGTGTTGACATTGCTTCGAAACACCATATTCCGGATTAATATTACCTAATATCAGTCCCAACTTGAAAGTCATCCTATATATTCCTTTCCAGTAGACGTATTCAAATTGCCTCGGAAAGTAATAAAAATATCACACAATACCGGGCTACTCAGAAAGTATTGCGAAAAAAAGTTTTTATGTATGAGAGACTGCCCAGTTATAATCTATTTTGAAAATATGAATATTTATAAGTAAAAATAAGTACATTCCAATTTCAAAAATTCCCTCCACATTTCTGCAAGCTAATTTAAGTTACGTATCGCATTGAAAAATGGAACTGCGCCGGGAACATTTTCACACTATATTTTTTTACGATTTCAAATGTACGATAGACTTCCAAGTGGCATTCATGGATGAAGGCCCTTCCAAGACAACGGTGTATCGTTGGTATAACGAATTCCAGCACGGTCGACTGACTTTGGGGGAAAGAAAGAAGTGGTCGCCCTTTGACGGCTGTTACAGAAAAAAAAACGTGCTAGTAGTGAAAAAATAATCCAAGACAATAGGCGAGTTACGTATCAGGAGATTCAGCACATACTGCAGATTGGACCGGGAAGGCGTCACAAGATTCTACACTTGCATCTTCGCGTGAGGAGGATAGTTTCACGCTGGGTGCCGCACAACCTCACCTACACCTCACTACAACTATAATAAAACAGATTTGAAGTAGGCTCGTCTCGGCGTGTTTACGACATCATTACAAGTGATTGACTCCTGGATTTATCGATACGATCCAGAAACGAAGCGTCAGTCGACGGTTTGGGTGTTTCAAAACGAATCAACGCCTGCTGTGAAGCGATCTAGAAGCGGGGGAAGATTTAGAGCTTTCGAGCTGTTTCTATTTGACCGGCTACCTGGTGCTCAAAACGGGGGACTTCCTGGACAGCACGCTGGTCAAACTCCTGGGACATCCTTCTTACAGCCCTTAATAAAAATTAGCTCAAAGGGATACAATTTTCGTCGCCGGATGATGTCAGCGTTCGAGCAGGCAGTAAATGAGGTGTCTGCGGCGGACTGGAAAAAAGTGTTTCGAAAACTGGTTCAGACGGATGAAACTTTGTATATGGGCCGGTGAAGAGTACTTTGAAAAGATTCAGTAAAAAAATATTTGCCTATAGAACACTTTTATTTTCGCAAAACTTTCTGAGTGTCACACGTATATATATAGAATTTGAGTGGTATCTTTTCGAATCTATTTCAAATATATCGTTCTCAGGCAATGTGTATATCTCTACTGAAAAGGAATATATAGGGTGACTATTAAATTAGAACTTTCACATTAAGTAAATATTAAAAAAAAAACTACTTTGATATAGAACAAGGAGTGCGAAAAACGTAATGGAATATTGAAGATAGACATCGCAATGGAATCCAATATATAAAATGTTAAATAAATATAGCTTTGCTAAAAAGTAGCGTGCAATGTCCGTTATAGTGATTTTGTACCATTTCATTTACCCTACCAATGCTATAGATGGTACAGATTGCTATATATTAGTACAGCTGACACGTCAGGCTTACACTTTGTCCTTTGAATCGTTCTTACGCCATAAGTGACAAGCTACAATCGAACTACCGAATACTAAGCGTGATCAGGTCCTCTCCTTATAGATAGTATAACTTCACGCCAAATGCATTGTGAGGTAAGCAGAAAGAATCCCATGCAGGTTGTCTTCCCTTGTTTAAGCTGCACCTAGCTCTATATTAATACAGATAATACTTCAGTAGTGTTTCTATAAGTTCTATTAAGTGGAAAAAAGTATGTTAAAAAGGATGAAAACTTGTATAAATTTAAGATTCTCGTAAGTCCCGTTCGTTTTTCGCAACCTGTATATAACCAGATTTGCTTGTGTATATGTATTATCAACACTAATACACAGAATCAAAATACAAATATACAAATAATCCATAGAATAAAATCTAGCCTAAAGCCCAAAATAGACGTAGCTATAATATATCATAAGATAAATCGCTGTCTTGCTATGGAACGTGATGAATCAGGGGTTCATCATTTCTCTTTTATTTACGGCGTAATAGCATGTTTTCTCACGATATACTATAGTTGCGTTTGTGACGAGCTTTAGAGCTTCCATGTTCCATAAAAAAAATAACAAAAATAGACAAAAAAAAGCCACAAAACAAACCTCTCTGTTTCCCGTCGTTGGTACTATTATAAATTAGGGTTGCCGACGCCCTCTGTGTGTTTGGTGGGGCTCTGGGGCCGTCACTCACTGGATCATAGTCCTGGATCCTGCCAATCCTCTGCTGTGTACCGCCCCTATGATTCTGGTACGAATTTTGGTATCCGTCATATTGGTTTGGTATTTCGTTATATTGGTATTGGTATTCGTCGTATTTTTGTTTATAATATTGGTCATACTGCCGATTCGGGTTAACCGGCGGCTGGTACTGGCTCGGTTGCTGTACTGCCGGGGTAGGGGTTTGATAATGGTTCTTGTGTGGCAGATTTGGCGGCAAATTGGGCGGTAGAGTCGGTGGCAGCATTTCCGTTGCGTAGTTCTCGATTTGTTGATGGTAGTTGTCGTTTGGGACGTCTTTTGAGCACACACACAGACACATTTGATTAGATAATGAGATGAGTGGACCAGGAAAATAAGTGTAGTATAGACAGTACTGTTCAAAATTATTAGGAGTACTTAATGCACAAAATAGCGTAACTCAAATTAACGGATTTTTCAAGAAATTAAAAAAAAGATTTATCTACCACGTCAATCTTAATATTTTTATTATCGTCTTTTACTGCACATATAAATAAAAAAAAGGTTACAATATAATATAAATAGACATAGTTAACAAAGGCGAGCTTATCTCTAAAAGAGATCTCCTCCAGTCAACCTTCAGCTGTGTGACATATCGGTAGTTGCGTAAAGCGGTACCTATGTGCCTGAATAAATTTTATGTAAATAGATACATACCGGATACACACATATATACTGTAAATACACATATATAGATGTACATACTTGTTTTAAAATTGATAAATAGAGGTCTTTAATTTTTTTTTATTTATTTAAAATGCACTTCGCAGCCATATGACACGTTTACATCGAGCATAGCTTTTGCATATCGTCCAAATGATACTTAATCGTTCATGACAGAATACAAGGCGGTCTTATATCCCAGACCAGCATCTGCAAGACCGTCGTAGAAAAGAAAGAAAAAGAAGGGAGCAAAGTGTAGTTTATCTAATAAAAGTTCCATCTATGTATAACTTCACGCCAAATCCCTTGCGGGGTAGACAGAGAGAACCGAGCGTCACATCACTCGATCCTTACAGACCTCACTCGCTTCTTTAACATTAATTGCTCTTCTCAATTTGGTCATGGTAGGTAAGTCTTGGCCTTCCTCGGCTCCTACACTTTACATAAATAAAAGTTAATATATGGAAATATATATCGCTAAAGTACACATTAAAATGTCGACATAAGGAATTAATAGCAAAAATTAATCAATTTGTATTGTAAATTGTAAAGTCGATATTTTCGAGTTACGCCTTTGATGATTAAGTACGCATTATACAGCGTGTATTTGTAAAATGAACAATAAGCGAGAATAAAGAAGAAACTAAGAAATATACAATGAGACTAAAAACGACATAATCACTACATTGTTATGTCATAGTATGTGATAGTATGCCATATAGATCCTAGAAAAGTTGTATGGACATATAAGGTTTGTTTACAAAAATTATTGTGCAACTGACCTAATGAATTTTATCATATTACTCTAAACGGGCAAGTCTTATATATATATTATTATTATTACTATTTTCTCTAAATATTTGTGCTAATTGACAAAATTTTGTTTTATCTAGGTTTATTTTTTTATTTTGTCATATCACTAGATATCTTTTGTAAGAAGACGCAATAAAAAAGAATATTCGACAACTGTCGTGATTGGGTGATATCTCTAGGAATTTCATGAAATCCTCATTTCCCTGCGACATATAGGTATTAGGTATTGTAAAAAAATTCTTTTAAAAAGACTTATTTTAAACAGAAAAAGTCATTTAGAGATCAAACATCCGAATAGGAATCCTTGTGTTACGATGGGTTTATTGAAACTCGCATTACATGGGCAATATTTGGATATATTTTTGCAACAGATAATAATTCTATGACATTCCACATTATGACATTGACAAGGCGACTTATTGCGAACTAAACTCTTTAAGGAATAAATAGATATATAGATAGATAAAGATTTATTTGTACCACAAGTTTCACACGAAGTACAAACAGTTACATCCCGCTAATGTAAAGTCAAAGTGTGTATGTACACATACACATCTCCCTTCCACACTATTTATATTCGTAGATAATATCACAACAATTACATATTAACGTTTGTTTATTTACGTTATTTGAACTGTTTGTATTTTATATCATATTACGATTTCCCTCAAAGTTCGCCATAATGTTCCATTTTAAAAAAACACACTGTATATAACACTATTTACATCGTACGTTTGACAGTACCATATCTAATTATATTGCATACAATTAATATTAATGTTTAAATACATTATTTTCCTGGTCGTAACAAGTTAGCAACAACACTTCAGTGGACAGACATACATGGCCATTATGATTATATTCATGACGTCATTGTAGTACTTTGTGAAAAACATGTTTTTTGCGACCAAATTAGATACTATGAAGATACTCTTCTTAACGTCATCCCATTTCCTAATCCATTTGGATTGGCGGGGTCCGCTACTTAAGACTAAGGATTTGGTGAAGATATTGATTTTTACATATTGTGGCTGCCGTAAGACTTCCACAACCCAGAGGACAATCCAGACCTTTCCTAGGTTAGGCCACACGTCTTACGAAATATAATTTCTTGAACGTGCGGGTTTCCTTCACCGCCGAGCAAGTGATAATTAAAACCAGTTGAGAATGCGCAAGCTTGCATTGCCAGAGGAACATCTGGCTCGTCAATTATATAACAATTTTTTTTTTTTTATTTGTAGGCCATTATGACCATGTTCCTTAAGAGATAGGAACGGTGTTCCTGAACATTCCTATTCTACTTTTTTATCCTGAATCCGAATCTGAAGTCAAAAATCGAATATTCGAAAAAAGCGACAGACAAACATGTAGAACTCATATAGGAACGGTGTTCCTGAAAATATGTACATAAATCAGTATACCATACAACTTTTATATTCTACAAATATATTGAATCACGAAGGTAGCCAACAAACCCGCAAGAGAAATCCCGCGGGTATTTACTTAAATTACATTTTGAAAGAAGTGTGACCTAACCTAGGACCTAGTTCTCCCTCTAGGTTTTTTTTATACAACGTCGGAAGGCATACAAGCATACGGTCCACCTGATGTAAAGCAGTTACCGTACCGTATTAACGCTTGTAACATATATCACTCGCGCGATGTCTCCTCTACTGCTTACACAGCAACTCCTTAGGAGCTTACTGGTGACCTCACTCACACGCAGGAACACAACAACCCTCCAGGGAATTGTTATTTGACTGTGGTTTTCTGTGAGATGGAGGTACTTCTCCAGACGGACTGCTTTGATGCGCCCTACCTCTCTTAAAACATCCAGATCAAGATAAACAGACATGTTCATGCACACGAAATGTTTGCCTTGTGTGGGAATCGAACCCACGAGCGTTGGTGTCAAAGTCACGTAGTTTCTCGACTGAGCCACCGAGCGCGTCTAATGGGTTGTGGATGTCTGACGGCAGTCGTTCCATTTCAAAATCAGTACCTTCGCTAATATAATTTCTTGGACGTGCGGGTTTCCTCACGATGTTTTCCTTCACCGCCGAGCAAGTGACAATTACAAATATTACACATAAATACGAAAACACGACTTTAGTGGTATACGCCAGGATTCGAATCAAGGACCTGTTGGTTACATTAGAAGGCCGGTGGTTCTTTATCCACTATTACTGCATATAGACAGTTCTATCATTTATTATGATGAAAATATGAACGAATCCGAGGCGAAAGCACAGTATCAAATAACTCGGTCAGCATTACAGGCCTTTCGCAAAGTAAAACAACGACAATGCATTCCCACGAACCGCAATGATGAACGCACGAATTGTGAGACATTTTGTGTATATGGACAATGGCCGAGATCAGTGCCAAGCTAGAATAATTCTTATCAATTCCCAGTTAAAGTGAACATTGCATTAACAATGTATTGCGAAGTTAGTTATTTTAATCTATATAATGTTGTATTGTTATACAAATAACGAGGATATTGCATATTGATACGTTAGATAGAATAATTTAAAAGTTCACACAACATTTCCAAGACTTTTTGTGCAATACTTTGTTCATTGATATAGTTTATTCCTTAAAGTAACGCAGTAGTAGATCGGTATAACAGTTTTGAACTAATCCGGACTTTTTATTACTGCTGCGTTACCTCAGGTAGGTAACGCAGCAGTAGATTAGTAAAAGTATTTGGACTGCTTAGAACTTTTTGTTACTTGGACTGGTTGGTCGTTAAAAATAGTACCAGCTAAATTTAGGTCTTCGTGAATCGAGTCCAGTTTATCTATCGAATCTAATTAATGGGAAACTTTATCCGACAAGACGACTTTATAATGAACATAATTAAAGGAAAAAAGGGCCCAGGAAGGTCGAGGCATTGTTACATGAAGCAAATATAGAAGAAAACCGAAAGTAATTTCTTATGAAGAAATAAGGAAAGAAGGGACGGAAGAAGAGGAGACAAAAAAAATAACTCCACCGATAAGAGTCGAATGTTAGAGTCTAGTAATAGAAATAAATGCAAATTTTCAATGCTTAAATGATTTAATAGATATTCGTATCTAAATATTTTAAAAATTAGGTAATTAAAATCAAGCTCTAAAAACATTTTAGCATAGACGTATTAATAATTCATACAATTCATTCATCGTTTGTTAAATTTTGTACGAATAATTCTTATTATAAACTCGTTGATATAATAACTTTGTTTTGATATTTGTTTATTTTTTATTAATAAAAACCGTATCATTTGGTCGTCCTGAATATGAAATTTATATATTTATAAAATTTTCCTGCAATTTACAAACGATTTTAAGAAATATTTATCCTGTATGTTTCGATTCCGGATGTTCATCTAAATTTAGCTGGATATTTTATTTTTTAATTTAATATTTTTTTTAAATTAGATTGATACCATTAGCAGTGAAGACGCAATCGATTAGGAGCATACTGCTCTCCTATCTGCTAATATAAAATGTTGTATGATCATATTATTCAATTCATACTGTCTATTTTAGCTTGGCACTGTATTTTATGTGCTATGTTGGTAAGATGGTGCTGACACCGAACACCCAACACTCATTTCTTTTACGCATTGGATATTTATTTTAGTCGATTGAAGTTATTTAAACATACATTGTCCGCTGCGTAACCAGGAACAGAAAACTACTAAAATGACAACGAATTGTGAAGTTAATTGTAGTCCTGGGGTAACTAAAGATGACAAGGACCACGGAAAATAAAGCCACTGGACTGGAAATGTTATGGCATCAATATCAACGGCGAGTATATCACTCACCTTCAATTTGCCGATGATATAGTAATCATGGCAAGATCGCTGGAGGACTTGAACACAATCTTCAAGCATTGTGTTTAAGTCCTCCAGTGATCAGGACAGAGCGTCCCAACGAGTGGGTCTTAAAATGAACATGGACAAAACGAAGATTATGTCGAATGTACATGTTGTACCCACTCGTTTCTTCTCCATTTTATACTTCATAAAATGGAGAAGAGATGTCTAGACAAGTAAAGTTCGACAGATCAATGCTTACGTCATAAAGATAGATCGTATGCTGGATTAGCTGACTACTAAGTTCCCGCTGCGTAGAGTTGTCAGTTCAGTAATTTTAGCTCGTGGCTGGGAGTTCAGTCGCACGTACGTTTAGGTGTCCTTACGTGATATATTTCATCAATCGACTAAACTAAATATTCTACATTGCACTCAAAAAATAAAATGTCTCACCAACGAGTTCACCGTTCTCGTTGATCTGCCTTTGTTTCTCCATCTGCGCTTTCTTCTCCAGTTCTCCGTGGTATGCAACATTGCTGATGATTCGCGTGTTGGCTTTGATCCGTAGTGTCTCTGGGTCATCTGCTACCTGCAAGTTGATTAATATGATGTCAATAATAAAGTTCAAATTGAAACTAAGACCAGTAACGCAAGAGACATTTTTCTTTATACAACGTCGGGAGGCATACTATCATACGGCCCACCTGATGTAAAGCGGTCACCATAGCCTATAAACGCTTGCAATACATTAAGTATCACTCGCGCGATGCCACCTCTGCTGCTAACACAGCAACTCCATAGGAGCTTACTGGTGATCTCACTCACACGCTGGAACACAACAATCCTCAGGGAGTTGTCATTTGGCTGCGGTTTTCTGTGAGGTAGAAGTACTTTCCCAGACGGGCTGCATTGATGCGCCCTACCTCTCTTAAACATTTGCTTGGTAACGCTATAGATTACATGCTATCAAACGAAACTATGTTACTATATGCTCGACAAATAATGAATTTTTTTTCCGGACAAATTACACAGCGCCATCTAGCCCCAAAGCAAGCGAAGCTTGTGTTACTAAACAACTGATAAACATACGTAAATACTTTTTTTTTCGTAAATATGTACTTATAATACATATATAACCCAGACCAAGACAAACAGACATGTTCATGCACATAAATGTTTGTACTGTGTGAGAATCGAACCATCGAGCGTTGGTGTCAAACGAGCGTAACAGCGCGTTCCACCACGGCGCCACCGAGCTCGTCAAAATTGCCGCTATATAAAACTTAGACTTATGGCAATGAATACCTAATGACTCACTAGTAAATTCCACCAGATTCCAACCAGGGACCAGCTGGTTAAAATACTGGTTCGTTATCCCCTAGGCTATTACTACTGTACTTCTTTGAAACAAGTAAGGAAAATCACTACAAACTCTTGGTCCACTGCGTTACCAGCAGGTATTTAAACGTGTCAGTGATATCCCTCTTCTGCAAGCGTCTCCAATGAGAATACATCATACCTGTGTGAATTTCCCCTTGCTCTTCTCGAAGTCGGCGTGGTACTTGACGTTGCTCTGTATCTTGGTGTTTTCGGCTATCCGCTTCAGCTCTGGAGTCTCTGCCATTGTGGTATGCTTAGCTTTTGGCACGTGTCTGGAATTCGAGAAAGAAACTATTAAATAAGGCAGAAGTGAAAACTTGAACATTAACGTTGTGTATTTTTGAATATTTTGGAAAGGTTAGGGAATAATTTCGCACGAATTGCTTTATTTATCAGTATAAAAGTACTATCATGTATGTAGTAAAATACAATATTCATTTATTACGCTATCGTACACAAACATGACAATTTATATTACATAAAAAAATTAACACTTCAGAACTATTACAATTATTTTACATTAAAAAGTTTATCTCTCAGATAAATCAACTTTCATCCATAATTTTAACGACTCTTTCACCATCATCATTACCAGCATCATCATCGCCAATCTCTGAACTCAAACACACACGCAGACTAGCGCAAGCGCCCTGCGCTGTTTTAACCAAACAGCGATGTTGATAAACTATGTTGAACGAAACGCGTAAGCGCCAAGAATTTCATGGCGCTTACAACGTTTTGGTCGCGAGAAAATAATGCCCTATGAACGATCTAGCGCTTCATGTTTTAATTGTTTAATTAGAGGTAACTAATGTTTTAGCGCTGCAGCGAACTTAAGTTCTAATTCTCACCAAAATCTTACGGTCAGTGTCACGTGTCCTGACGCGAGTTTAACATTTTTACTCATTCCAAAAAGTGCACAACGCCGCTAAAGAAGTTTTCACTTAAATAAAAACAATATGTAGACGGTAAATCCAAGCGCGCCAGGTTCTGACATGCCTATCTATTGATGAGCCTGGTGGCGCAGTGGTTAGCATTTTTTATATATATAAAACGTCAGGAGACATACAAGCATACGGCTCACCTAATGTAAAGTGGTTACCGTAGCCAATGAACGCTAAGCGACACTCGCGCGATGGCACCTCTGCTGTTAACACAGCAATCCTTAGTAGCTTAATGGTGACTCATTCACACGCATGAACCCAATAACTCTCTAGGCAGTCTCTAGCTTTGATGCGCCCTACCTCTCTTAAAATACCCCGAGCAAGACAGACATGTTCATGCACACAAATGTTTGTCTTGTGTGGGATACGAAGCCACGAGCGTTGGTGTCAAAGTCGCGTCATTCACGACTGAGCCACCGAGCTAGTCGATTTTTTTTTATATTTGTCGTATACAAAAAGTGCAGTGTGATAATTTCCAACGTTTCTTTAAAATTGAGTACCTGAGCGGCAGAGGTACGTTCGGCGTTAAACATACAAAATATTTACATATGTTTATCAGTTGTCTAGTACCCATAACACAAGCTTCGCTTACTTTGGGGCTAGGTGGCGCTATGCAATTTGTCCGATAATAATTATTTATATATTTTTAGTAGTAACTTATTATTCAAGACACCTCTTCTAATTCTACCTAACATTATCCCATTTCCTAATAATAAGGAGTGCCTGGGTTCCGGTGCCGAAGGATATGGCGAAGTTGTGATTATCATATGGGGCGATTACTTTCAGACCTCTACAACCACAGAGAGAAAACCAGACCTTTCTTAGATTAGGTCACACGTCTGTCGAAATATAATTTCTTATCATTTCAAAATTTCTCCTGTCCTGAAAAATCCCTTTTTTTCTAGACACCTACATTTTTTTATACGACGTCGGGAAGCATACGGCTAACCTGATGTAAAGCGTATACCGTAGCCTGTTAACGCTTGCAATACATTAAGTATCACTCGCGCGATGCCACCTATGCTGCTAACACAACAACTTCATAGGAGCTTACTGGTGACCTCACTCACACGCAGGAATACAACAACCCTCCAGAGAGTTGTTATTTGGACGCTGTTTTCTGTGAGGTGGAGGTACTTCCACAGACACGCTGCTTTGATGCGCCCTACCTCTCTTAACGCTCGCAACACCACGGGGATGTTAATCGCGCGCTGCGCAAATCTTGTGACCTAAGGCTGTTTCGTCACAGTACCCAGTAATTTCTCCGCCATATCTCACCCTTCAAACCGGAACACAGCTATATAAATATAGCTGCGTGGCGGTAGAAAAAGGTGAGACAGAGGTACCCACGCACACGACGAATGTACAAAGTCTCCCTCTGATGAAAACGACATACACGAATATATTTATTTATACAAGAATTGTTCTCTTAAAAGGAATAAAATTGAGTCAGAGGCAAGTCGCTATCACTCTCGCAGACGGGAGCGCCTATTGTTCTATCTGATCAGCTTTATCTCTTAGTCTATTATATATAAATCGAAATATAACGAGTTTATCGTATAGCACCGATAAGATCGTTATCAAACATACTGTGAGATTGTTACCCATTGTTTCAATTTGCGGCGATTGGTTAAGATCTATGGGTTAAAAGTAGGCTATATTACGGTTCTGGGTTCCGTATTTGACGAGCTCGGTGGCACAGTGGTTACTTGCGTCGCCCCGCATCCCCTGGGGCGATTGCCTCCGATGATAAAGCCTTCCCGGCTAAAGGCATCCCTAGGCGGTGTTAAGCCAGTAGTTGTCTGACATAACCCGTTCGGCCGTCTGAAAGGGTACTCACCCACCTCCCTCCCATCGGGCTCCGGAGAGTGTCCCTCATGGAAGAAGTGGGTGTCTTCTTTTGTGGGTGTACATTATCATGGGCAAAAATAAAATAAAACTGTGGTTAGTAACTTTGACACTAACGGGACAAACATTTGTGTGCGTGAACATGTCTGTTTGTATTGGTCTGGAAGTTTTTAAGAAAGATAGGGCGCATCATCACCATATTATTATCATCGTGGCTTATTATAAACCTGTCGTCTTCACGGACATTGAATAGGGACTTGAACTATGTAGTACCTACTAATTTAGATTTCACATTTTTTAAAGTTATTTTTGTAATGCGATTCGTAACGACAAGGCATGTCTCCTAGTGTCGCATAAGAGTTTGGATATTTACTAATAAATTTACGTCTAAAATATAAATAGAGGGTAAAGTTATCAGGAACACCGTTCCTATATGAAATCTATATGTATGTCTGTGTGTGCGTTTTTTTCGAATATTCGAATTTTGACTTCAGATTTAGCATAAAAAAGTAGAATAGGAATGCTCAGGAACACCGTTCCTATCTCTTAAGGAACATGGTCAAAATATATAATAAAATAAGGTAATTTGTCGGCCAAATTAAAAAAAAAATGAATGGTTATATAATTGACGAGCCAGGTGTTCCTCTGGCAATGCAAGCTTGCGCATTCTCAACTGGTTTTTTTTTATATCACTATGAGTAAAGATAGGTAGGGGGTATTAAATAAATCCCGACTGGGGAACTGCATAGCGCTTAAATACGCTAAAAATTAGTGAGCGCGGCGTGGCTTCGTACATATTCAACTGAATTATTGGTTTGTGGGTAAAATGCGCAAGGTATACTGATACCGAAAGTACATTATATAGCACACAAATGTTGGTCTAGATTTCTAGAACATAAATGAACTATTGAAGCAGTTATTTCTAGGTCGAATATTTGATTGGTGCTAGTTCATGGAACCCTGGCATCTTAATCTGTTGAATGTAACCTTGTCACTAACGTAACGGCATAGATAAAAACTAAAGGCCCATGCACACGACATCTACACTTATATATAAAGCGGAATAGTTTGTTTGTTTTGACACGTTAATCTTTTTTGAAGTGAAAACTACTTTAGCGGCGTTGTGCACTTTTTGGGATGAGTAAAAAATGTTAAACTCGCGTCAGGTCACGTGACCCTGACCGTAAGATTTTGGTGAGAATTAGAACTTAAGTCCGCTTCAGCGCTAAAACATTAGCTACCTCTAATTAAACAATTAAAACATGAAGCGCTAGATCTTTCATAGGGCATTACTTTCTCGCGACCAAAACGTTGTAAGAGCCAAGAAATTTTTGGCACTTACGCGTTTCGTTGAACGTAGTTTATTAACATCGCTGTTTGGTCCGCATGTTCATGTTTTCACTTCTACCGGCACTCCCGGAGTGCAACCCGTTTTTTTTATACTACGTCGGGAGGCATACAAGTATACGGCCCACCTGATGTAAAGCGGGTACCGTAGCCTGTTTACACAGTAACTCCTTGGGAGCTTACTGGTGACTTCGCTTCACACGCAGGAACTTACTTCCTCAGCCTTTGCTTTATTACTTTGCTTTGATGCGCCCCACCTCTCTTAATAAACGGTTTCGGAACGTCATTGGAAAATCGTTTATCGACGATAGTAAGCATCGTGTGCGCTGGACTTTACGCCAATGATCCTTTCACAAAAGACTGTTAGCGACGACTATAGAGCAATAAAAAAGTCCATTTCGAAATCTAGGTCATGTTAAGAACTAAGCGATGACGAGATCGCTGGGCACTGCAATATCGAGGATCGTGCGTTAGATTCCCGTATAACGGAAATATTTGCTATTTTATTTCAAGAGTGACGAAAGCGAAAGTGGGAAGAGTGTAAGCGAGGAGGTAGGACAAGACACACCTACCGTGACCAAAATGGTGGTGTATTAATAGGAGCAGACGAATTTAGGGTCGGCCACGTATAAGTGACGCCCCTGGTGTTGCAAATGACCACAGACTTTTTACTCAATAAACTGATGTCAAGAGAGGAGGGTCCAGCAAAAAAATAGCTAATGACTGTTAAAGAAGGGATAGCTCAATGGATAAAGTACCGGCCTATTGATCAACCTGTTCCCGGTTCGAATCCTGACATGTTCTGCTGAATTCGTATTTTCGGATGTACATATTTGTAATTATCACTTACTCGGCGGTGAAGGAAAACATTGTGAGGAAACCCGCACGCCCACGAAATTGTATTTCGAAACACGTGTGACCTTACCTAAGAAAGGTCTGATCTTTCCCTCTGGATTGTGGAGGTTAGATGGCAGTCGCTCCATGTCAAAATCAGTATCTTCGCCTACTCCTTAGGCTTAGTGATAGTAACGAACAGGGACTACAGTATGAGGATCTTCAAGAAAGGCGTGAAGAGGTTCTTACAGGGTCGGCAACGCAAGAGTGATACCCCAGGTGTTGCAAATGGCCATAGGCTACGGTAACTGCTAACCATCAGGCAGGCCGTACATTTGTTTGCCACCTTAGTGGTATAAAAAAAAGAATCCTGTCAATCCTAATGGATTAGGAAACGGGATAACTAAGAAGAAGAAGAAATATTGTTAAAGAAATGAATGAGGTGTATAAGGGCCGAGTCATGAGGCGATCAAATGTATCTACCTACTCCGCAAAGCACTAGGTGTAAAGATACGGGTATTTAGTATTTACGAGTTAGTATGAAGATAAAAATAAACCTTTAAAGCTGACCTTTCAGACAATCGGTTCCATACAAAAAAACCTCTTGCGTGTTAGTTTATAATTGTTTGGAAATAAAATATACCTAATGTTGGGCAATAATCTAGGTTCGTATACAAGCAAATTTCGGATACAGGAATTCAGCAAAAGCTTCTGAAAAAGCACATTTTTAAAAAGATTTTCATGAATGTACTGTCTTATACATTTTAATTAATTAATTATAGTTAATTACCGATGGCCGTTGGGGCAGAAAGATTCTCGAATGGCGACCACGAACCGGAAAACGCAGCGTACGACCGCCCCCCACACGATGGACAGACGATCTTGTGAAGATCGCTGGGATCCATTGGATGCAAGCACAAGACCGATCGCTGTGAAAGTCTTAGACTTTCCATAGGGGACGCCTATGTTCAGCAGTGGACGTTTTTCGGCTGATATGATTTTTTTTTATTATTAAGCTATTGCATAGCTTTTATCGCGGGCTTTGCGGCGAACGAATCAAGAAATTCCGTAACGAAAATAAAACCTAACACCTCCCACTCCGCCTACCGTGTAGCTCGTTTTTTTTTTTCATAATCATCAGATGATGATGATGATGATCCGTCGGGTGGCAAACAAGTAAGAAAATTGGTAGAAGATTTTTTTTTCATAATCATCAGATGATGATGATAATCGGTCGGGTGGCAAACAAGTGTTCAGCCTGCCTGATGTGAAACTGTTACACAGCCTATGGACACTTTTAAACTCCGTCGGGTGGCAAATTCGCTGGACAGATATTGCGTTTATGCGAGTGAGTGACGTTACTACCTCACGAAAAATATGCCCCAAACTGCAGCCGAATAACAATTCCCTGGAGGATTGTTGTGTTCATGCGAGTGAGTGACGTTACCACCTCACAGGCAAATAACAATTCCCGCCTGAACACAACAATCGTTCAGGGAATTGTTATTTGGCTGCAGTTGCCTGTGAGGTGATAACGTCACTCACTCGCATGAACACAACAATCCTCCAGGGAATTGTTATTCTGCTGCAGTTTTGAGCATATTTTTCGTGAGGTAGTAACGTCACTCACTCGCATGAACACAACAACCGTCCAGGGAGTTGTTATTTGGCTGCAGTTTTCCGTGAGGTAGTAACGTCACTCACTAGCCTGAACACAACAACCTCGCATGATATGATATATGATATTGTCTTAGGCTAGTTATGCTTTTTGAAAAATACGTATGTCCTGTATGTATCTATTTTATGGAATTTTTGCGCATCAACTCATTCAACAGGTTGCGCGAGGTAAGGGGGAACGAGTGACGTGAGTAGGAACGTTGAATTTCGCACACCTGACGGCGACGCGACTTCATTGTTTATCCGTTATCTATTCCTATATTAACTATATTAACGTCAGAAGCCTTAGAAAATGGAGAGCATGCATGAAAAGAGCTATCAATGTTAGAGAAGCTAGTGAGGATTCCTACTATCGACAATTTTACTTCATTTTTCATACAACGTAGTGAGTAATACAGGTCATATGTAAAGTGGGTACCGTAGCCCATGAACCGTTGTAAGGAAAATCGCTTACACGTTACAACCCCCATTGATAATGCTGCACTTTCTCGATACTGTTTACTCGTCCTGTCCAATTTACGTAAGCAGCCATTTTACGTCAGGAGTCCAGGTTTGTTGATCGGCAGCGGGCACCACATGCACGTATCGGCTTCAGTTTTAAACATTTCGACGAGCCACCTACACAATCCAATGAAAGTGCTACACATAGACAGCAGAGCTGTTCATTAATCGGTATTATAGACTTTTTTATCGCAAAAAACCGGTTTAGTATCCGCATACCATTAAGGCGACATCGACTTTCGATTGCGATTAAATATTACTGAACACACGCGAACTATCGCTTCCTAGAAACTAGTAAAAATGATTTTAATTACGTCATTATTGTACAGGGAGAGTGACTAAGTTTTTGAAGTGAAAACTTCTATAGCGGCATTGTGCACTTTTTGGGATGAGTAAAAAATGTTAAACTCGCGTCAGGACACGTGACCATGACCGTAAGATTTTGGTGAGAATTAGAACTTAAGTTCGCTGCAGCGCTAAATCATTAGTTACCGCTAAATTAAAATTAAAACATGAAGCGCTAGGCTAGATCGTTCATAGGGCATTATTTTCTCGCGACCAAATGTTTTAAGCGCTATTAAATTCTTGGCGCTTACGAATTTCGTTCAACGTAGTTTATCAACATCGCTGTTTGGTCCGCATGTTCAAGTTTTCACTTCTACCGGCACTCCCGGAGTGCAACCCGTTTTTTTTTATATACAACTTCTGGGGACATACAAGCATACCGCCGTGCAAAGGAGCTTACTGGTGACTTCACTCGCTCGCAGGAACACAATAACCCATCAGAGAGTTGTTATTTGGCTGCTGTTGTCTGCGAGGTGGAGTTACTTCCCCAGAGATACTCAGAATGTATTTATATATATGTCGCAGGATAATTAGAGAAAACGGATCTTTGCGATAATTCTAGGACGATTTGACCGGACAATAGGAATCTAAAATAGAATTTCGCAATTATCCGAGGTATTTTCATTATCGTTGCATAAATCCGACCTATTTTAGGTTAGGTTAGGTTTTCCTATTATCCGGTCATTTGGAATCTTCCTAGGATTATCACAAAGATCCGTCCATGATGTTGCTATTACAAGAATTGCTCATTTAGAGTAGGTAATATGATACAAATTCATTAGGTCAGTTGCACAATATTTTTTGTAAACAAAACTTATATGTCCATACAACTTTCCTTGTATCAATATGGCATACTATCACATACTATGACATAACAATGTTGCAACTCGAGAGCATGCATTGTGAATAATGATGAATTCATTATAGCTATAATTTAACAACTTTATCACAAGCCGCGTAAGATTCAATTTCGTACGACGAAATGGTTCGTGACAAGTCATAAATAAAGCGGCGGTTTGACTATGAGCAAATTACGTACGGGGGCTGTGAGCGATTTATAGAACAATGGAGCCCGCAAAAATCATAAACCTCCATTTGAGGGTTATCATTTTTGCAAGCTATCTTTATATGGTTCAGTCGTGAATGACGCGATTTTGACACTAACGCAACGTAGTATAAAAAAAAAGCGTAGGAGTTTGTTTGTTTGAACGCGCTAATTCTAGAATTAGCAGTCGTATTTGAAAATGACCTCTTTCATTTGATAGACCAATTATGAGAAAGACGGTTATAGACTATTCAACATCGTGATATGACCTTAAGAAGCCGAGAAAAAAGAAAGAAATTAAGAAAAAGCGATTCCCACGGGACACGCGCGATCGAAGTCGGGAGATGGTCCGCGTAACCTGGTATCTTGGTATCATGGTAAGGGTTGTATCGTGATATTGAATAGCCTTCCTCAAGAATTGCTGTTTCTGAGATTAGCCGAACAAACAGACAGACAGACAGACAGACAAAAATGGTAAAAAAATATATATTTTGGTATATGTACCGTGTATACATCCATATCCATATGCGGAAGCGTGCTCGTTCGCGACCCCTGCCAATCGATTAGATTGCAATTCTGGCCCAAAAACGCACTGATGTGCGGGTTAGGGCGTCCCCCGGAGGCGACGGGCACCGATCCGCCCCCGTCGGTGCGAAAATAGGTGCATGCGGCGGTGGGGGCCGCCACCCACCACGCAGTGCTAATTCCAGCGGGTCGAAGAGAGCCGAGTGCTGAATAGGCACGTGGAATGTGAGAGGTGGATTGAGTGATAAGATGATGATGATAACGTAATGAATGAGAGACGCTTAGATGCTTTGTGTGTGACAGAGACAACAAGGGAAGCGACTGCCCGGTGGGATGATGGCCCTATGGTCTGGTGTAGACCGGGACGATCATGCCAGTGCTGGTGTAGGTGTCATACTCTCCTCTCGCTTAGCCTTTGGTGTGAAAGATTACTGATTGGTAGGGCCTAGACTTCTCTGGGTTCGTATAAAACTGGGCATCACGCGAGTATTTCTGGTTGCAGCATACGCTCCCGTAAGCTCAGCGTGTGCCCAAGAACTAGAGGGATTTAGCTGAAGGGAATGAAAGAGTGATTATGTGTGGAGATTTGAATGGATGGGTTGGGACCAAACGAGACGGCTATGAAGCTGCTCTTGGTCCCTATGGAGATAAGAGAGTGAACGAAGCAGGTAAGTCGATTCTAGATTTATGTATGGAACGAGACCTCCTCGTGTCGAATACTTTATTTCGCCACAAGGATATTCACACGTATACATGGAGATGGAATGACCAAAAAGTGTGATTGATTTGATTATAATTATAATAAACGTCTCCGAAATACTATAATGGAACAAGAGCCTTTAGAGGTCCCACTCTTGAAACGGACCACTACCTGGAGGTAAGCCGGTTTGTGGGACTTTTCAAGAAGTAGAGGCATTGGCGAGTGCGTATCCCTTTCGGAGATCATTAAAGGATAAGGAGTGAAAAATTGCAAGATGAAAGTGTAAGGAGAAGAATATATGTACATCTGGTAAGCGAAGGACTAGCAAATGCAAGTCTTTCCGACACAGATGTGGATGGTTGCTGGAAAGTTCTGAAAGAAAGTATGGTGGATAGTGCAAAAGAAGCATGTGGATGCGCAAAGAGGCATGCAACATTGAAAGGAGATGCCTGGTGGGATGCGGAGGTTAAATCCTCCGTAGCAAGAAAGAAGAAAGCATGGCTGGATTATGTATCATCTTTGCCCTTAAATGAAAGTATGAGAGAGAAGAAAGAAATGTACCGTCTATGCAAGAATGAAACCTTTAGTTTTCTCGGGCTTTAGTGAAAGAGAAGCGTGAAAGACAAATCATGAATGAGGAAGAGAGGCTAACGAAAAACTTCGAGGCAAATACCAAACTCTTTTGGAGAGAGGTAAAGAAGTCTCGGGGTAGTTTGACGGCATCCAGCTAAAGCTGGTATCATTCTTGCAAACACTCAGGAAGTGTTAGAACGGTGGAGTGAATATTTTGAAGAAATGTATGAATATGCCTCGGACGCTGACAATGAGAGGGAGTCTGATGCTCACTCCACGTTGACGGCGTCCCATGAAGGCATAACTATGGATGAGATCGAATGGTCGATACGAAGTTTGAAAAATGGAAAGTCTGCGGGAATTGATATGATCACAGCTGAGATGATCAAACTAGGTGGCACTTACGTCCGGGACGCCTTCTGGTACTTATGCAACCTATGCTGGAGAACTGGAAGGGTCCCAATGGACTAGGGACGCGCAGTCATCGTACCGTTGTATAAAGGCAAGAGATCACGTATGGACTGTGCCAGCTATAGGGCTATCAGTTTGATCAGCTTAGCAGCAAAAGTATATGGAAAGATAATTGAAAGGAGAATGAGGGTGAAATCTGACGAAATGCTGTGGGAGGCACAGGGAGGTTTCCGAAATGGAAGGGGATGTACGGATCAAGTTTTCTCGCTCCGCAATATATTAGAGAAGCATCTGGCTACAGACCAGAAGGTTTTCTGCGGTTTTGTAGATCTTGAGAAGGTATTTGATAGGGTTGTGCGAAAGGAACTGTGATGCATATTGCCGAGATATGGGATTGACGGCTCACTGCTGCGTGCTGTGCAGTCCACCTACAAGGATTGCTCAGCATGTGTGCGAATAGATGGCAACATGTCACCCTGGTTTGATGTCAAAATTAATAAAATAAACCATAGACGATTTCTTGTACCAAAATTTAAAGGCCGTAACACCTAGCGACAGTTACGCCGCCGCTCCTGCCAACGAGAGAAAAGAACGGGGATACTCATCGCTTGAGTTTTAACGAAACTGAGTAAAGGCTGTAATTTTTATCTCGTCTCGTTGAACGCCCTTTTGATCGCTGCTCGCCGGCGATCAGACCGTCGCCTTACATTGTCACAAGATTCACTTTTCTTTGACAACTATTTATAATATTTGGTCACGTGGTGTCCTTAAGCAGGTTAAATTTAGGTTGAATTTGGTATGTTTTTTACGAGTGAACGAGTGCGGATGTAAGTTTATATTTTTAACAGTCGGGTCGGGTCACTTTCATTTTTGTTTGTTGCGTTTATAATGGGCACCGAAACCGCAGAACAAAATGGGCACAACAAAAATAAAGGACAGTGAATATAGGAACTAACAAAATTAACTCGACGGGTACATTACCCTCAATGCATGCAGGGTTTAATATATGGATGCTTGGCGTCGAGATCTCCAGTGAGGTGCAATATCGAAATCACCTGGAGAAGGTCAAGCTGGCGTCCAAAAAACTTGGTGTGCTCACCAGGGCAAAGCAGTACTTCAATGTGGGGCAAAGACTTATATAAGTCTCAAGTCAGACCGCACTTGGAGTACTGCAGTCACCTTTGTGCGGGGGCATCTGGATACCAACTTGGACCATGTGATTACATTCAGAGACGAGCTGTGAGAATTGTCAACAATCCTAACCGTGTGTACCGGTACTGAACCGTTAAGTTTAAGTAGAGATTTTGCCTCCCTTTGTGTGTTCTACCGATTGTACAATGGGTTGTGTTCTGAAGAATTGTTCTAAATGCTGCCGACAGCTACTTTTGACAATCGCACCGCTCGCCGACGGCGGGGAGTTCACCCTCACACGCTGAAACCGGTCGCGTACTGTGCGGTTCCAGAGAAGTTTTCTTCAGATAACTCTCAAGCTGTGGAATGAGCTCCCAGCCGAGGTTTTCCAAGGGACTACAGCATGGAATTCTTCAAGAAATGCGTAAAGAGGTTTTTAGAGTGTCGGTCTGGTCTGGTGTTGCAAATGTCCATAGGCTACGGTAACTGTTTACCATCAGGCAGGACGTATGCTTGGTAATATGCCTTCCTTCAAAACGATTTCCTATTTCCTAATCCATTAGGATTGGATAAGACTCTGATTTTTACATCGAGCGATCAGACGCCCAGAGAGAAAATCCGACCTTTCTTAGGCAAGGTCACACGTCTATCGAAATATAATTGACGTGCAGGTCTCCTCACGATGTTTTCCTTCACCGCCGAGCAAGTGACAATTACCAATATGTACATAAATCAGAAAACATGAATCTAGTGGTACTAGCCGGGATTCGAATCGGCGACCAATCGATCACGCTAATGTATGCATTATACTCATTATGACAAACTATTATAATAATATAGTAATACGTGTGTCATGAAAGGTCATTATTCGTTGGATGAAGCTCAACTAGGCTGTGTACCGTGGCCGTGGTTGTGAATGTTTGTTTACAAAATTTGTTTTTCACAATAAGTGCAGCGTATACAAATGTACATAATATATAAAGCAGTGAGAAAGTTTAAGTGAGGTAGGGCGCGTAAAAGCAGCCCGTCTGGGGAAATACCTCCATCTCACAGAAAACCGCAGCCAAATAACAACTTTCAAACCGATTTTTTTTTTTCGAAGAATTGTTCCAACGTGTAGTTCCAGAGATTAGGGCGATCCAAACGTCCTACGTAAAAATCCTACGTCGGGAGGCATACGATGTAAAACGAGTACCGTAGCCTATTAACGCTTGCGATATATTAATTATCACTCACGCGATGCCTCCTCTGCTGCTTATGCAGCAACTGTTTGGGAACTTACTGGTGACCTCACTCACACGCAGGAACACAACAACCCTCTAGGGAGTTCTTGTTTGGCTGCGGTTTTCTGTGAGGTGGAGGTATTTCCCCAGACGGACTGCTTTGATGCGCCCAATTTATATTTGGATATACACCAAATATAATACCTAGTCTTTTGTTTATGGTTAAAGTCCGTGGTCAAACTGAGATTTTAATGTTATTGGTCTATAATATTATTTGTCTATAGTCTTACTGAATGTAAAAAATAATGAAAATAAATAACGTAATAGTATCCTAATTAAAAACTAAAATTACCTAAACTTAAACTACTAAAAAAATTGGGTCCTTTAGGTAAGGTGACCATAACGCAAGCAGCGTTCCCGCGCTGGATTGCTAAGGAAAGTCTTTGCGCGAAAGCTGCCTGCATGGTGATCTCCAGTAGCCTCCATCATAAAACCAGTTGAGAATGCGCCAGATTGTATTGCCAGAGGAACACCTGGCTCGTCCAATATGTACTATTCAAAAAAATTTTTTCTAAATTTGACGGCCATTTTGACCATGTTCCTTAAGAGATAGGAACGGTGTTCCTGAACATTCCTATTCTATGCTAAATCCGAATCTGAAGTCAAAATTCGAATATTCGAAAAAAAAGAAACGCACAGATAAACATATAGAATTCATATAGGAACGGTGTTCCTGATAATCACGATAATGTCATAGTTTGTCTAATACGTAGGTCACACTATAAGTTTTGCGTAACTTAAAAAAACAACATGTTATAACCAAAATATTATGTTTATTGCTTTTCAAAATACTCTCCTTTACATTTTAAACATTTTTTCATGCGATCGAACCATTTTTTAAAACAGGAGGACCACAGATCTGAATGCATGTTTTCTACGTGCTGATTGAACGCTATCTCTGCCTCTTCGGAGTTGGTAAAAGTGAAATCTTTGATTTTGGGGAAAATACAGAAATCACAGGGTGCTAGGTCGGGGCTATGCGCAGGATGGGTAACGAGTTGTACTTTTTCGGAAGTTAAAAATGACTTTGTTTTGTTGGCCGTGTGTGAAGAAGCGTTGTCATGATGTAGGAGAACGCGGCTTTTTGGTCGTCTTTCGCGAACTTTTTCTAACACCCTGTAAACAAATGGTAGAATACCACTCGGCATTAACACTCTTTTGATCTTCAAGTGTAATTGTGCAGATGGGACCCGTAGCTGAGAAAAAAAACGCGATCATTTTTTTACCAACGTTTCTCGCCTGCCTCACTTTTGTTGGCCTGTTCTCATTTTCAAACACCCATTCACAAGATTGCTGTTTTTTTCGGGTTCAAAACATTAAAACCACGTTTCGTCTCCTGCGACAATGTCATAAACTGCATTAGAATGTCCGTGGTCGTACTTCAGTAGCATCTGTGAGCACCATTCCACGCGAGCCCGCTTCTGCTCCGCTGTCAGTTCATGAGGGATCCAACGACAACAAAGTTTCCGAACTTTCAATTCTTCGTGTAAAATTTTCTGAGTTTTGCTCATACCAATCCCCAATAGTTCTCGAATTGTCTTATAGGTAATCCGCGGGTTTTCTTCAATTAGCCGCTTAACAGTAGCCACATTATTTACGTTGACGGTTGAAGGCCGCCCTTCACGAAATTCGTCATGTAAAGAAACTCGACCTCTCTCAAATTCAGCAAACCATCGCCTCACGGTGCTCAAAGAAGGTGCTTCTCTCCCAAAAGCATTTTGAAGACGAGCAGCACAGTCTTGCGGAGAGAGAGAACTTTTAAAATCATAAAAATCATCGCTCTAAAATCTTTTCGACTCAATTCCATTTACGTTGCGTACGTAGAACTTTGATGTGTGATAAAAAACAATTGACAAATGATTTCCCGCCAATTGTTTTTTTTTTTATTACTAAGTAGGTTGCAACGTTTCAAAAAATAACAAATAACATTCGAAATTCAAATAGTTCCGATTAGCTAGAAGTGCAAAACTTTTAGTGTGCCCCATGTAGATATTTGTGCTTTATATATATTAGGTATTGAAACTGAAAAATTAAATGAAATTATGTTCGAATTTCGACCACTGGGTGATCACGAGTTAATTATAATAATTGTGTACTCACGCTTCGCAGTAGGGCAGCTTGCCGTAGCCCTTGTAGGTGCGCATGTTCAGCGTCATCCCACACTCCTGGCATTTGAAACATCCCTTGTGCCACACCTGCCAACAAAAAAATATATATATTATATATGTATACTTTTTTATATACCACAAGGTGGTTCCAGTGTATGAGGATGAACTCCCAGACATCGGCGAGCTGTGCTATTTTAAATATGTTCGCTACATGCACGTCTAAGAAACTAGTTACACGTGTGAGTAACCTAAGAAAGGTCTGATTTTCCCTCTGGGTTGTGGAAATCGGACGACGGTAGCTCCATGTCAAAATCAGTATTATCACCAAATCATTAGGCTTAGGTAACGGTCCCCGCCATCGTAACGTGTCATTGAGAGCTCGATGGCGGCGTTGCGCGTGTCATTCTCACCGAACACGCAGGTTAAGCAACGTTAACCGCAACCTGTATATGCGTTTATCTACCAAGAGTTTCTTCGTGCTTCTGAGGGCACGTTAAGCCGTCGGTCCCGGCTGTTGTCGATAGAAGACAGTCGTTAAGCTAAGTCAGTAGCCCTCGGGCGGCTGGAAAACACTGGCCTCCGCCAATCCGCATTTGAGCAGCGTGGTGGAGTATGCTCTAAACCCCTTCGGTTGAAGGGAGACCCGTGTACCTGCGCTGCGCCAATCCTAATGGATTAGGAAACTGGAAAGCTGGATAAGTATAGTTTCTAGTTTTATACAGTTGACGAGGGCGGTGGTTGAATTCACAATGATAGTTTAACACCAGGGCGAGGCAAACAGAGGGTTCGAATTCAACACAGGACAAACATTTGTGTGCATGAACGTGTTGTATGTCTGGCTGTTTTGTAAAAGAGATAGGGCGCATCGAAAATCAACGCAGCCCGACTGGGTAACCACCTCACAGACAACCCCGTCAAACAACTATTCCTTGGAGGGCTGTTGTGTTCCCGCTAGTGAGTTTACCAGTAGGCTCCTAAGAAGTTGCCGTGTTAGCAGCACTTTCTGCGTTCATGGGCTACGTTAACCACCTTACATCAGGTGGGCCGTATGCCTTTTTTATACAACGTCGGAATCATACGGTCCACCTAATGTAAAGCGTTTACCGTAGCCTATGAACACTTGCATTACATTATCATTCGCGCGGTGCCACCTCTGCTGCTAACACAGCAACTCCATAGGAGATTACTGGTGACCTCACTCACGCGCAGGAACACAACTCTTCAGGAAGTTGTTTGGCTGCGGTTTTCTGTGAGGTGGAGGTACTTCATCAGGCGGGCTGTTTTGATGCGCCCTACCTCCCTTGCATGCCTTCTGACATTGTATAAAAAGTAGCAACTCCTCAGGAATTTATTGGTGGATAAGTTCACTCACACGCAGGAACACTACAACCATCTACAAAACCATTATTTGACTACGACCTTCTGTGAGAAGACTTTCTCAGTCAGGATGCTTTGATGTGCCCTGCTGGTAGTGTTACAGTGGTGACCTCACTAACTCGCGGGAACACAATAAACCGCTACGGTTTAGATCCGAATGAGCGGTAATGTTTATTGCCCTAGATACCATCCACATTTAGCTTGAATATGGACATTCCAGCCCGATTACGGCGCTCAGTGCGAACAGCAACGTTGTCTATGATTCATAGACTATAATTAGCTATGGTACATTATAATCACTCTGTGAAACATGAAGTGTAAATTTTCTAGTGGATTATTCGAAAATTACGATTATACCATTTAAGAGAAGCATTTTTTTAAGCACGTCAGGGGAAGTGCCTTCATCTAACAGAAAACCCCAGCCAAATATTTCCTACTCCACTGGGCAAGTCCCGGCTTCATGGAAGACGGCAAATGTGCACCAGATGCCCAAAAAGGGCGACAGAATAGAAACCAACGGCAATAGTCGCGTACTGTGCGGTTCCAGAGAAGTTTTCTTCCGAGAACTCTCAAGCTGAGGTTTTTCCAACGGACTACAGCATGGAGTTCTTCAATAAATGCGTGAAGTGGTTTTTAGAGGGTCACCAACGCATGAGAGAGCAACTTCCTTGGTGTTGCAAATGTCCATAGGCTACGATGACTGTTTACCATCAGGCAGGCCGTATGCTTGATTGCCTTAGTGGTATATAAAAAAAATAACTCTCTTGAAGGTTGATCACGAAAGAGTTTACAATGCTAAAGTAGAAAGATGTAGAAACCGAGGAAGGCCAAGACTCACCCACCACCAGCAATACGAGATCGGTGACGCAGCGGTTAATAACGCCACCAAGACACCAACGCTCGTCAGTTCGATTCCCACACAGGACAAACCTTTGTGTGCATGAACATGTATGTTTATTTTGGCCTGGGTGTTTTTAAGAGAGGTTAGGGCGCATCGAAGCAGCCCGTCTGAAGAAGTATCATCACCTCACAGAAAATCGCAGCCAAATAACAACTCCCTAGAGGGTAGTTGTGTTCCTGCGTGTGAGTGAGGTCACCACTAAGCTCCCAAGGAGTTGCTGTTTAAGCAGCAGAGGAGGTATAGCGCGAGTGTGACTTAATGTATCGCAAGCGTTAATAGGCTACGGTACTCGCTTTACATCAGGTGGGCCGTATAAGAAAAGTGTGTTGACCTAGCGGGGGAGACTAATTATACAATTTAAAAGGCAAATAACAGCTGCCTGGAGTGTAGTTGTGTTCCTGCAAGTGAAAGCTCACCATTAACCGAATTGTTGTGTTAACTTGCTGCTGCTTGATGCTTTATATATTACAAGCGTTCATAGGCTACGGTAACAGCTTTACATCAGGTGGTATGTATATATCCCGACGTTGTATGAAAGAGTTCGTTTTAGCCACGTATAGAAAGCGGCCGTGTACAGCACTGACCTCATTCGAGCAGATGGCGTCACTAAGGTCGTGCTGGTACTGTATAATGGTTATAATACAGTTTGTGTGCAGTGCCCGCGGTTTATTGCATGGCCCGCGGCGCGGGTGTGTCTCTACTAAAGCTTCGTGAGCCAGCGTCGGGACTATAACGAGAAGTAGGAAAGAGGTAGGGCGCATCAAAGCAGCCCGTCTGGGGAAGTACCTCCACCTCACACAAAACCGCAGAACAACAACTCCCTAGAGGGTTGTTGTGTTCCTGCGTGTGAGTGAGGTCACCAGTAAGCTCCCAAGGAGTTGCTGCGTAAGCAGCAGAGGAAGCATCGTGCGAGTGATACTAAATATATCGCAAGCGTTAATAGTCTACGGTACCAGCTATACATCAGTTGGGCCGTATGCTTGTATGCCTCCCGACGTAGTATAAAAAAAAACGTTGAAAGTAATAACAACTGGTCCGAAAGAGAGTGTTGGTGTTGAGATAAGAAATGCGATGCTCCGTTGGTTCGGTCGTGTAGAAAGAACGCAGGATGAAGGGAATGACGAAACAGATATACCAATGCGAAAGAGGATGTAGGTGCCGAGGAAGACTAAGACTAACCTACCATGACGAAATTGGTAGCGTTTTATCAGAAGGTGATGTCAGGAGCCCGAGGAACAGGCGAGCGTGCATGAAAAGAGCTATGAGTGATAAAGAAGCGAGTGAAGTGTGTAAGGACCGCGTCTTTTGGCGCTCGGTTCTCTCTGCCTGCCTTGTAAGGTACTGGACGTGAAGGCATACATAGATAGAATAAATCTGGCTCCATCAACAAATCTACACAAACCCCTACTCATCCTACTGTACGGATCTTCCTTTTTTATAGTTATATAGAATATTTCGTTCCTAATTTCTAAATTTTTTTTTTGAAAGAGTGACAACCAGAACGAACACTAGGATTATGGTTGATGATGTAGTGTTGGAGCAAGTGAATGAGATTGTATAATGGAAGTGCGTTTAGCAGCAATGGAAGGTACACCGCTGATGTGGAGAGACGAGTGAGTGCCGGGAATAGGGTGAATGGAGTGTTGGGTAAACTTCTAGGCAGCCGAAATCTAAGCCAGAAGGCACAGCTCGCTGTACACAACGCGGTGCTAATTCCAACGCTAACTTATGGAAGTGAGAGCTGGGTATGGCAGAGAGAGCATGAAAGTAGAATAAATGCGGTCGAGATGCGAGCATTGCGCAAAATTTGTGGCATAGCGCTTGCTGGCCGCGTTCGTAATGAAGACGTGACAGAAAGAGTTGGTCTAAAAGAGAGTGTCGGTGTTAAGATAAGAAAGGGCATGCTCCGTTGGTTCGGACATGTAGAAAGAATGCGGGACGAAAGAATGACGAAACAGATATACAATGCAAAAGTGGAAGGATGTAGGAGCCGAGGAAGGCCGAGACTAACCTACCATGACCAAATTGGTCGTGTCTTATCAGAAGGTGATGTCAGAAGCCCTAGGAACCGGCGAGCGTGCATGAAAAGAGCTATGAATGTCACAGAAGCGAGTGAAGTATGCAAGGACCGCGTCTTATGGCGCTCGGTTCTCTCTGCCTACCCCGCAAGGGACTTGGCGTGAAGATATACATACATACGTACAATTTCTACATAGGAACAGAGGAAGTCTAAGACTCGCCTACTATGACGAAATAGGTCGTGTTTTATTAGAAAACGATGGGATATTAAAATGTGTGTGTTAAAGAAACGAGTGAGGTGTGCAAGGACCGCGTCTTATGGTACTCGGTTCTCTCTGCCTATCCCGCAAGGGACCTGGTGCCAATATACATTATACCTTTTCTTACTAACTTCCTGTTTACAATACTAGTATATAAACTTGGTGGCAAGTTGGTACGTTGACACCAACGCTCGTGGGTTCGATTTCCACTCAGGACAAACATTTGAATATGTCAGTCTGTTTAGGTTTGGGTGTTTTTAAGAGCAACGAATGTTAAAGAAGCGAGTGAGGTATGTAAGGATCGAGTCACGTGGCGCTCGGTTCTCTCTGCCTACCCCGCAAGGGATTTGGCGTGAAGTTGTAGTAGTAGTAGTTTTTAAGAAAAGTCGTATCGAAACCGCTTGCCTGGGGAAGTACCTCTACCTCACTGAAAAGTTTGTCCTGTGTGGGAATCGAATTTATTAAGTCGACTTTGACACCCACGAGCGTAGGTGTCAAAGTACCGCGCCACCGAGCTCGTCAAAAGTAAAGAGTAGCTGTGTTAGCAGCAGAGGTGATATCGCGCGAGTGATATTTAATGTGTTGCAAGTATTCACAAGCTACGATAACCACTTTCCATCATGTGGGCCGTATCCCTGTAGGTCTCCTGACATGGTATAAAAAACCGATTTTCTCCGGAATGCGATCTTTTTTTTTATACTACGTCAGGAGATTTACAGGGATACGGCCCACCTGATGTAAAGCGGGTACGGTACCGTAGCCTATTACCGCTTGCGATATATTAAGTATCACTCGCGCGATGCCTCCTCTGTTGCTAACACAGCAACTCCTTGGGACCTCACTCGCAGGAACACAACAACCTTCTAGGGAGTTGTTATTTGGCTGCGGTTTTCTGTGAGGTGGAAGTACTTCGCCAGACGGGCTGCTTTGATGCGCTCTACCTATCTTAAAACATCCAGACCAAGACAAACAGACATGTTCATGCACACAAATGTTTGCCTTATGTGGGAATCCAGCCCACGAGCGTTTGTGTCAAAGTTGCGTCATTCACGACTGAGCTCGGGGGGCTCGTCAAAATACATAATTTCTAGATCTATTCAACCATAGCTTTTATTTACATTAAAAAAGCAGAATGTTCACTAAAACAATACCATTTCGAAAATCGGCCTACTCGACCGACCGCCGCCAATATCCGTATCAAATTAAATTACTAAAATCAATAGCTTTGGGCCGAGTAGAGTGACTAATCTTTCGGACAGTCCGGTATAATTTTGAGCTATTGTTACGATCGTAAATTATGACAATAACAATGTAGAATGATATTGTAATGTGACTTTATTGTGTAATGAAACTTGTAATATTACGGTCGTTACGAACACGATTTCATGAACTGCTGCCAGCGCCCATTGACAATCGTGTCGAATGTCCATGTTACACCGAAGAAGTTGTTGATGAATTATGTCTATCTAGGGCAGGTTATTCAGAAGTAAGTCCAACCGGCCGAGAGGTCAACAGACGAATCCAACTCTGGCTGGGCAGCATTCGGGAAACTTCGACGCACCTTCTCGTCCAAAATACCTCAACTGAAGCTTAGAATTAACAGCGGCGACCACCAAAAAGGGAATGAACAGTGAAGTTCATTGCTGTCCCGGAGCTAAACTACAGCTGGCTTGGAACTCACAACGAATTTAATCAGAAGAAATTTGTAGGAATAGAAAGTTTTGGAATTGACTTGCCCTCTTGGCAAAGTGATGGCTAGTCAAGTGAAGCTCAACTGCCGTGCACCTAGGCGAGGCCTATGTTCAGCAGTGGACGAAAATAAGAGCTGATATAATGATAATGCTGTCTTTGAACTTCGCCCGAATTGTTTTAACAGTAGAGATGTGCCGAGTATTGTTCGGCTTTATCTTTACCGAACCGAGTACTCGGACGAGCTACTCGGTTCAGTTCAGGTACCTACTGCAGATAGCGAACGAGCGGTTGCCTGGCCGCCTTGAAGGAAATAAACTATGTGGGACCAACGAGACAGATATTAAGTAGTAACTGAATTCACTGCTACGGGTCGGGGGGTAAAGTAGAACGCGCAGCTATTATTGGTTCGTTCGCGGATCAAAGTTGCGACACTTATCGCGGCTTATTGGTTAAATTATTCTCCCTTTGGTCAGTAGGCTGACATAGCTGAGATATGTAGGCGCTAAAGCACTACGTTTTGGTGAGCGGGGGGTGCCTTCATGCGTGGTCAAGTGGTGTATAGCTTTGTGTTCTCGACGTTTAAAAAAACCGGCCAAGTGCGAGTCGGACTCGCGCACGAGGGGTTCCGTACCATTGTCTTTAAAAACGGCAAAAAAATCACGTTTGTTGTATGAGAGCCCCCTTAAATATTTGTTTTATTTTAATTTAATTATATATTTTTCAAGTGAATATGTAAGTAAATATTCTGTGAATATTTCAAGCGTCTACCTGTTACCGTTATCAATATCGAGCAAAAAAATCACGTATGTTGTATGGGAGCCCCCTAAAACATTTATTTTATTCTGTGTTTTACTATTTGTTGTTATAGCGGCAACAGAAATAGATCATCTGTGAAAATTTCAATTGTCTAACTATCACGGTTCATGAGATACAGCCTGGTGACAGACGGACGTACGGACAGCGGAGTCTCAGTAACAGGGTCCGTTTTACCCTTTGGGTACGGAACCCTAAAAAATATCCGAAACAATCCCGTTACATGGTGAGCCTATTCGTCACGGTGTGCGAACGCCGGGCACAATGACTTGTTCCGCTCCACCGCACACCATCGTTCGGTTTAAGTTATTATCGTTACTAGATCAACGGCGAAGATGTTTGTATAGCGGTCTTGGTTAGCCGATGGTTATTTTTATACAACGTCAGCAAGAATACGGCCCACCTGATGAAAAGTTACCATAAAATAGTTAATTTTTTTATACTACTTCGGGAGGCATACAAGCATACGGCCCACCTTATGTAAAGCGGGTACCGTAGCCTATTGACGCTTGCGATATATTAATTATCACTCGCGCGATGCCTCCTCTACTGCTTAAACAGCCACTCGTTGGGAGCTTACTGGTGACCTCACTCACACGCAGGAACACAACAACCCTCTAGGGAGTTGTTATTTGGCTGCGGTATTCAGTGCGTTGGAAACGGGCTGCTTTGATGCGCCCTACCTCTCTTAATAGATTCAGGTGTTATTTTACAGAAGTCAAATTTACATGCAATTTGACAGTCGCTGCCACGGCTGGTGCGGTTGACTCTGTAGCAGCCATGGCAGCGACGGCATGTTACGTCTACCAACGTAGTGGATGGATGCCGGCCGGCGCTAGTTCACATGACACTAATTGGTGGCGGAGGCGCACTAAGCAGGTTAAATTGCATGTAAAGTTACTATAGCCTATGTCTGCGTGCAATACAGGAAGGCGTTGCCACTTCTGCTACTAACACGGCCACTCCTTGAGAGCTTACCAGGAACTCCAGGCACTCGCGAGAATACTACAACCCTTATTTTAAGGAGTTATTTTCATACAACATTGCGAGGCATACAAGCATATGGGCCACCTGATGGAAAGCAGTTACCGTAGCCTATGAGCGCAACTCCTTAGGAGCTGACTGGTGACCTCACTCACGCGCAGGAAAACAACAACCCTCCAGGGAGTTGCTATTGGTTGCGGTTTTCTGAAAGGTGGGAGGTACTTTTCCCCAGACGAGATGCCTTGATGATGCGCCCTACATCTCTTAAAAATACCCAGACCAGAACAAACAGACATGTTCATGCACACAAATGTGTGTCCTGTGTGGGAATCAAACTCACGAGCCTTGGTGTCAAAGTAACGTTACAGCGCATTTCACCACTGGGCCACCGACCTCGTCGAAATTTGATTAATTAGTTGCGGTTTTATGTGTCGAAGTGATAGCCCAGTGGATAAAGAACCTCTATTGACCAACTGGTCCCCAGTTCGAATCCTGGTATCTACCACAATATTCGTGTTTTCGGATTTATTTTGTAAATATCACTTGGTCGGCGGTGAAGGAAAACATCGTGAGGAAACCCGCACGTCCAAGAAATTATATATCGAAAGACGTGTGACCTAAGAAAGGTCTGTTTTCACGAACACCGTTCCTATATGAAATCTATACGTCTGTCTGTGTGCGTTTTTTTCGAATATTCAAATTTTGACTTAAGATTCGGATTCAGTATAAAAAAGTAGAATGGGAATGTTCAGGAACAGCGTTCCTATCTCTTAAGGAACATGGTCAAAATGGCCGACAAATAAAAAAAAAAATGTTATATAATTGACGAGCCAGGTGTTCCTCTGGCAATGCAAGCTTGCGCATTCTCAACTGGTTCCCTCTGTGTTGTAGACGTCTGAGGAGGTTGAGGAGGCAGTAGCTCCATGTAAAAACCAGTATCTTCGCGAAATCCTTAATCTTAGATAGCGGACCTCGACAATTTTGATAGATTAGGAAAGGGGTTAAAAGAGTAGCGGTTTTCTGTGAGATGGACGTCTTTAAAAACACTCCGTACAAGACAAATGGACAGGTTCATGCCCACAAATGGAAGTCGAACCCACGAGCCTTCGTATTAAAGTAAACATTCTTAACCACTAGACCACCGGCACCATTGAAGTGATAGTAATCTTAGTAGGTTAGTAAAAAAGTAAGCAACTTTAACCTACTCTAAAAAACCTATTCTAAATGGTCATAACTCTTATATTCTAGGTTAGATGCCAAATAAGCCAACGCCCCGCATGATGAACCGTGGCTGACGCACGGAAAGTAAGGTTGTATACAATTGCAATGGAAGTATACAACTGTACACACAGCGTCACAAGTCATGTGTGACAATTGCTGCACCTTTTTCATTCTTATTCTGTGACAAACAACAATGGTACAAAAGTTAAACAGTCTAACTTGAGGTGTCGCTTTGTGTACATAATTAGGGCATTAAAACACGTACACAAATAATTATTACAAGGGGCGGACGGGTAAATTATATTTATAAACTAGCTGATCCGGCAAACGTTGTTTTGCCATATAAATTATTCCTAGGATTATTCTAGTATTACAAAAATAGGGGTTGATGGTAGAAGGGTGAAAGTTTAGGGTTGTATGTATTTTTAAATGCCACATCATAAAAAAAAAATATGCAAAAAATAAATTTGGGGGTGGACCACCCTTATCACTTAGGGGTATGAAAAATAGATAGTAGCCGATTCTCAGACCTACTGAATATGCATATAAAATTTCATCAAAATCGGTCAAGCCGTTTCGGAGGAGTATGGAAACTAACATTGTGACACGAGAATTTTATAGGTATATAAGAAGCGTGAAGAAGCACCTTGCGGGCCAGCATGGTAGCGTCAACTGACAGGACACCGTAGTCTTTTGTCAGTTGCCGCTGCAATTTGGGCTCCCCTTTTCGCTTACCAACAGGCGAAGAGGAGCCACTATGCTGAGCCAATATATAAAAAAAAAAAGATATTCTCGCCCCGTGTCCAGGGGTGAGTGGGTACTGTGAAAAGAGGATGGATATTTTTGGACAATGAGAGGCTGAAGGGGTGCCACAGGTGTGCGATGCCACCTCTACCTCTATCTACTTTTCATTCGGTCGATGCGATGCCACCTCTACCTCTATCTACTTTTCATTCGGTCGATGCGATGCCACCTCTACTTCTATCTACTTTTCATTCGGTCGATGCGATGCCATCTCTACTTCTATCTACTTTTCATTCGGTCGATGCGATGCCACCTCTACTTCTATCTACTTTTCATTCGGTCGATGCGATGCCACCTCTACTATTCATTCGGTCAAGGAACAAAACAAGTCTCTAGGGAGTTATTTGCCTGCGGTTTTGTATGAGGTGGAGATACTTCCCCAGACGGGTTGCTTTGATGCGCTCTACCTCTTAATAAAAATACACAGACCAAAACAAACAGGCCAAGTGGAACGCGCACCTCCTATTGGTTAGTTCACGAATCAACATCGCGTCACTTACCGTCTTATTGGTTAAAATACCCTCCCATTGGTTAGTAGGCTCGAATCGCTGACATAATTAGACGCTAAACCTTTTGCGAAAGTGAGAGGATAGAGAAGCCAAGGAAGACCAAAATTAACCTACCGCGTTTTATAGTAAGCTGATGTCAGGAGCCCTAGAAACCGGCGAGCATGAAAAGAGCTGTGAATGTTACAGAAGCGAGTGAGATGTGTAAAGACCGCGTCTTATGGCGTTCAGTTCTCTCTGCCTACCCCGCAAGGGACCTGGCGTGAACATACATACTACATTTTGCTGAGTTACGGATGCCTTCATGCGACGTCAAGCGATTTATTGGTTTGTACCTAAAAGCATCAAGTAGTATGAAGGACAGTATAATATAATGTCACGCTATCTCTCTAATTCATAATATGTAAACGTAGATAAACTCTGATAAGATAATTTCGCAGTACACGGATTTAGGCCAGACGAATTCTAGTTCGTGTGTATACACGGAGAAAATACACGTCACAGTGTAATAGAATGCATTGTATACCTATCTCTATCTTTAACTTCACGCCAAATCCCTTGCGGGGTAGGCAGAGAGAGGCGAGCGCAATGACTCGATCCTTACACACATCACTCGCTTCTATAACATTCATATTCTCGTGCACGCTAGTCGGTTCCTATGGCTCCTGACACCTGATAATATCAATTTGGTCATGGTAGGTAGGTAAGTCTTGGAAAGTATATATTTATTAAAAAATAAATTAAATATAATAAATCCAACTAAAATAGTAATTATTGAGCAGTCAGAACCCGTTATATACGTTTTCCCATACATTTCGCGGTCGTATACGACCACCCGGGTTTCGAAGGGTTAATAAAACAATTAAGGTATGATCGTGGAAAAAAACAATTTGTTCTATTAAAGCTCTATTTTGTAAATTAAGATTACATCAAGTTGCAATTTCTAAAAAAGGATAATCCTTTATAAATGGGGTTTAAATCCATTACATATAGTCCGCCATATTAGAAGTTACTTAAACAAGCTACCATCTGTCACCCTGTAACATGTCGATGTTAGTACGCCGCTGAAGGACATCAGAAGCCTGAAAGCCAGTCTCGCTGATGTCCAGTCACGATTAGCGACATCGGAAACAATAATGTAATGTTTCCGTAAACAAATAGGAAGTTCATTATAGGAATGTTCCGCTGGGGGTAAGTGGAGTCATTCAATTGAAGATGATAAATTTAGAGCAAATAAAATAATTCTTGACTTTATTGACTCCCAAATAATAATAATTACAAAGCAGAAGGATGTAGGAGCCGAGGAAGGGCTCGGCTACCTTCCTCGGCTCCTACATCCTACCTACTATACTACGTACATCCTTCTACTTTTGCGTTGTATATCTGTTTCGTAATTCTTAAAACCAACGGAGCATGCGTCTTCTTATTTTAACATCGACGCTCTCTTTCAGACCAACTCTGTTTCTAACATCGTCATTGCGACCAGGGTCTACAAGCGTTACGGCATAATTTTGCGCAATAAAGCTAGCTTAATCTCCTCTAATCATTATCCCGATTCCTAATACGTTAGGATTAGCGAGGTCCGCTACCTAAGACCAAGGATTTGATGAAGAAATTGATTTTTACATGGAGCGACCGCCGTCAGAACTCCACAATCCAGGGAAAATCAAACCTTTCTTAGGTTAGGTCACACGTCTTTTGGAACGTAATTTCTTGGACGTTCTTCAGGATTCCGAGCGACTACTATTAAAGCCAAATTGTGTAGCAGGGCATATTATAAAGTATCTGACTATATTAATGATAAAAATTCCTGGGAGTGAGTCGATACAATTATAATGTAATTATTAAAATATGTAAATTTGTTTGGATACCAAAAGAGGGATGCCTGAGTTTTTTGGCAGTATTTTTATCAGTGCTCACCTAGTCATGAACTGCACGGTAGGGAAAAAAATTGTGACGATTCCAAACAAATGTAGCCATTTTTACGGAATAAAAAGATTTTACTTTGACTTTGAGTGATAATTGCTAAATGTGTATATAAATCCGAAAACACGAATTTAGTGGTAGTTACTCGTAGTTAAATAAACATTTGGTTTCTCTATAGAGTACTAAAAGTTTGTAGAACACTGTATATGAGTATTAAGACGAACTCGGTGACGCAGTGGTTACGCTACTTTCACACCAACTTATTCGATTTTGCCTCCCTTTGTGTGTTCTACCGATTGCACAACGGGTTGTGTTCTGAAGAGTTGTTCGAAATGATGCCGACAGCTACTTTGTATAACCGCACCGCTCGCCGCCGGCGGGGAGTTCACCCTCACACACTGGAATCGCAATGGTCGCGTACTGTGCGGTTCCAGAGAAGTTTTCTTCCGAGAACTCTCAAGCTGTGGAATGAGCTCCCAGCTGAGGTTTTTACAGCATGGAGTTCTTCAAGAAATGCGTGAAGAGGTTTTTAGATGGTCGGCAACGCATGAGTGACACCCCTGGTGTTGCAAATGTCCATATGCTACGCTGACTGTTTACCATCAGGCAGGCCGTATGCTTGATTGCCACCTTAGTGGTATAAAAAAAAAACCAAAGCTCGTGGGTTCGATTCCTACACTAAACTCTGGTCTAGGTGAGATGTAGGATGCATCATATGCTCTAAAATCTAAAAATACTTGACCTCACAGCAAACCGCAGCCTAATAACAACTCCCTGGAGGATTGTTGGGCGTGTGAGTGAGATCACCAGAAATAAAAAGCAGTGATAATGTGATTTTACGAGTATATTACACCAATTGTGAACAGTGAAAACGGGAGCAGATCTCTTGGAACGCTTGTGTAATGACACTCATTATCATAAATTAACAGCTCATTAACTCCGCTATTGTAATTGTAACATTACGCGTCGGTTGCGGACACCCGATTACAAGATTATTGAATGATGTGCAGCGAGAGGTATTTGGGCAGCGATGGTGACGAGCTCGGTTGCTTTGAAAAATTTCAATTGTTATATAATTGACGAGCCAGGTGTTCCTCTGGCAATGCAAGCTTGCGCATTCTCAACTGGTTTAACACTAATAATTTTACTTGTTTGCTTGAACGACCTAATCACAGGAGCTACCGTTCGAATTTGAAATAATCTTTTTGCATTCGATAGTCCAATTCTTGAGGAAGGTTATATGCTATTCAACATCAAGATCATCGACCCTTAGAAGTCGACGAAAAGGAGAGACAGCAGAAAAAGCCGTTTCTACGGGAAACGTGTGATGCGGGGTTCAGATAGTACTTGTATTTACGAGTATGTATGTATATCTTCACGCCAGGTCCCTTGTGGGGTAGGCAGATAAAACCGAGCCCCATAAGACGCGGTCCTTACATACTTCACTCATAGTACTTGTAATACACATAAAGACCAGGTTCTACTTTTTCCGAAGTTCAGAAATTATGTTCAGCGTGTTTTTAAAAGAGGTAGGGCGCATCAAAGCAGCCCGTCTGGGGAAGTACATCCACCTCACAGAAAACCGCAGCCAAATAACTCCCTAGAGTCTTGTTGTGCGAGTGAGGTCGCCGTAAGCTGTAAGGAGTTGCTGTGTTAGCAGATGTGGCATAGCGCGAGCGATATGTAATGCAAGCGTTCATAGGATACTGCTGTAGATCATGCTTGAATGCCTGACGTGTAAAACAAAAAATGTTCACGCACACAAATTGTTTATCTTGCGCGGGAATCGAACTCACAAAAGTTATCCATTTTTGTATAGTTAAAGTTAAACTAAATACACATTAACTAATGTCGGTAATCGCTTGAATAGTCAGTCGTATGTATTAACAGCTTATTGGTTCATTAGTGTAATTGAATGAGTTATCAAGTAACTCATTCATACGCTATGTCACGGATCCTTAGCTCCGGGGAATGTAATGTAATACCCACATGGATCAATAATCATACTTAATATAGGATATTTGCTTCTATAATTTATATTTGACGAGCTCGGTGGCGCAGTGGTGAAACGCGCGGTTACGCTACTTTGACACCAACGGTCGTGGGTTCGATTCCCACACAGTACAATCATTTGTGTGCATGAACATGTCTGTTTGTCTTGGTCTGGGTATTTTCTGTGTATAATAAGTATGTATTTACAAAAAAAAAATGTATTTTCGTATGTTTATCAGTTGTCTAGTACCCATAACACAAGCTTCGTTTACTTTGGGTCTAGATGGCGCTGTGTAATTTGTCCGACAATATTTATTATTTTATTATTAATAATAAATTACACTATACAATATCAAACCAAGCAATACGCGTTATGTAGCAGTAATATATTCAGTTGCGGTTAAACACTCTAACACTCCCACTTAGTGCCGGTGTTACGAAAAGGCACGCTCCGTTGGTGCGGACATGTAGAAAGAATGCAAGATGAAAGAATGACGAAACAGATATACAATGCGAAAGTGGAAGGATGTAGTAGCCGAGGAAGACCAAGACTAACCTACCATGACCAAATTGGTCGTGTTTTATCAGATGGTGATGTCAGGAGCCTTAGGAACCAGCGAGCGTCCATGAAAAGAGCTATGAATGTGAAAAAAGCGAGTGAAGTGTGTAAGGACAGCGTCTTATGGCGCTCGGTTATCTCTGCCTAATCCGCAAGGGATCTGGCGTGAAGATATACATACATACAAAAACATTCTAATTAGCCAATATGCTACAGGTCCGAGGGCTCGAATCTCTAAGATATTTAAGCGCTAAAACACAACGTTTCTGTGAACGCAGGTGTGTCTTCATACGCAGTAAAGTGATTAATTGGTTCGGCATCGAACTAAAAAGTTCCATATCGCTTGATATCTTAATCTATATATATAAAAATGAATGTTTGTCTGTATGTCCTCTATGGACTCAAAAACGGCTGGGCAGATTTTGATGAAATTTTCAGTGAATCTTCAGGTTAGCCCAGCAGGTGATCCTGTGAAGTTTGGTAACGATTGGATCACCCGTGCGAAGCTAGGTCGAGTAGCTAGTATCATATAAAAATGTACAGTATCTTACCAGTCTGTGATAATTCATATGATGAACGATATTTTATATTAACATAAAATATTATCATATATTATAATTTTATGATATAGTGTCTTAGCAGTTCGTCAGTTTTCACATTGTAATAATGTAGAGCGACGAATACGGAGTGAAAGTTATTTTAGCGAGCACAGTCACACGGTTCCGTGGTGTAGTGGTTATCACATCTGCTTTACACGCAGAAGGCCGCCAGTTCGATCCTGGCCGGAATCATAGTTTTTTCACGTCTCAAACTTTTCTTGGTATTATTCGATAACGTATCAAACGTGCAAATAACTCTGGCGAAAAAAAAGATAAGGTGGCATCATACTTCAGCCTCACAGATCACCGCAGCCAAATAGCAATTCCATGGACCGTCGTTGTGTTTCTGAGAGTGTAATTTATTTATATTCACAGAAATTTTTATACAACTAGATTGGTAAACAAGCATGCGGGCCCGCATTAGACGGTAAGCGGTCACAACACCCTATTGACGCTCGCAACATCACGGGGATGTTACTCGCGCGCGTCTTGTGACCTAAGGCTGTTTCGTCACAGTACCCAGTAATTTCCCTGCGATATCTCACCCTTCAAACCGAAACACAGCTATATATAAATATAGCTGCTTGGCGGTAGAATAGGGGAGACAGAGGTACCCACGCAGACGACTTTTGTACAGTCTCCCTCTAGTGAAAATTTTGTACATAATTGGCACACTTTACACGTACGAATTTGTACGATGGTGAGGATTATAATATACATATAGATTTAACACATATTAGATTAGAATACCTAAACATAATAAATAAAGTAATCAGTTATTTATCATAAAATTATTCAAGATAGAATCAAGTAATTAATTAAATTGGCAAATTAATTTTGATATATGGGTTATTCTACGATAAGAGGTTTTGACTCCATAGAAGATGCGGCCAAGGTCAAAAGTTGAAGGTTTTAGTTTAAACACATATATTACGATTTTAGTACCTTTTATGTATATATTCACGTAAGGGCAACTCACTTTATACATATTTAGTTACTTTTTATAAGGCCAGGGTAAATACGTCGGGCAGGGTAGAGACATCAAGATCAGGGTAGATATTTTTTTGACCAGGGGAGAGACTTTGACATAATAAAACAAGAAATAAAATCAACTTTTGTTAAACATTGTACTTAACTTATAATCAGAGTATCATTTTCGTATTACAGCCTTTCTTTATATCTAAAACTAGAGCTTCTTTAGTGTCTGTGACAAAAATATAAATATAGTAACTTGACATAGTACTTTCAACAGATAATAAAGCATTCTTTTATCAATACTTATTAAGTAGACTAGCGCCTTTTAAGTGATAATCAGAACAATTTTCATATTACCTATACTTGTACTATACCTTTCATTAAATCAACTAGTTTTACTCATGATATAAACTAAAAAGAAATAACATAACAAATTAAAAGGTAAAAATATGCTTAAGCTTTGTTAAACACATCCACCGAATTTATGAACGAGTAGAATATCCTCTGCCCTTTTAAAATAAGATTTGATGTAGAGTGTCTCGACAATCTGGTCCTTTAAGAAAAGTTAAATATCTTGTTCATCAAGTTCGTCATCTTCCAAACCCATACACATAGCCACGTAACATTACTCTATTTTTCATTCTCGTTTGATCAGAATGAAGTCGCTGTTCTTTAGTGTTTTTTTTTAATGTCGACGGCTGCTGTTCATCAGGTGCAACACCAAAAGGTGTAATGATTTGTTCACTGTCAGCTAATTTATCTTTATCATTCTCGCACTCTGAACCCGGTTCGTAAACATCCTCAACTCGGAGACGAGATGTGTTATGAAATTAAACAATTTATATTTTTATTGCAAAAGCAGCTAAAGACTTCATCGCAGTCATCAGACAGTATCGGAGTCATTTGATCGACAGTTTTTATTATTCCTTTCTCCTTCTTTAAATATTTTTCCTTATCTTTTTGTTAATTGATCATTTTTAATCCTTTCATGGCGTAATCTCTCAGCTTGATGCTTCTTCTCTAATCGTTCGTCATGTGTTAACTTTTCGCGTGGTGCCATGATTTGTAACAATATTATAGAACCAATCCCGAGGGACACCTATTAAATAAAAAAGAAATCATTAAAATCGGGTCAGTAACAAAGAAATTATCCACAAACACACATAAAAAGCACTTTTACTATATTTTCTTTTACTATAATAATTTATAAAGTTTCTTGAGAATGATAATGTAAGTTAGCTATATCTGAATTAATTTGCACCTTACGCCTATGTATATATGATCTACATTATCTTCCCTGGTCAGTGAGTATCTCCCCTGGTAGTTATCGTGCCAGGGGAAATACGGCAGGGGAGAGACGTTTTCGTGACAAATTTAAAAATTTTAACTGACCTAAGTTAATATTGCGTTAATCGTATATCACACCTTAACTATTACAGTATTATTGAATTTAGGCAGTAAATGCAAATAAATTAAGTGAATTTTATAAATTTTACGACTTACCAGTGGAGAGACACATTCACCTTGCGAAACCACCGCACCGCACTGTCGCATCGCGCCAACTAACAAATAACAGCGATGTAACAGCTTCTGTGTTTAGTGTTATAAACTTCACGTTGATACGTGTCTTTGAACGCCATTTTAAATATGACCGTCTAATACTATTCTTTATAATAACAGATCAAACTTTGCCAGGGTAGATACGCAAAAAAAGCGAGACAATAATGAAGTTCGAATTTTTTTGTAAAATAATCTAATATTGTTGTATTTTCCCCTTATAATACTTAAGTATACTTGTCATATTCGTTCTAAATATAATTTAATTTAGCAACTACGACATTGAACATATGTACTGTTTGCATGTTTAACTAAAAACGTCAAGGGGACAGGCCAGGGTAGAGACTTTTTCAGACTTAAATACAGAATTTCAGGAAAATGCAGTTTAATTGGGCATTTAATCATAATGCTACTTATAAAATACATTAGGATGCTGTGATCAATTGCATAAAATAACAACTTGTAGTATAAAAATAATATTTTATAATGGGTGACGTACACATTACCTCTTATCGTAGAATGACCCATATAAATAATTATTGCCGAGGTGTTCAAAATAAATTCATATTTTGCCATTAAAATATTCCTTTAATAATAATACGTCTTGTTGATAAGTATGCGTGTATGTATATCTTCACGCCAAGTCCCTTGCGGGGTAGGCAGAGAGAACCGAGCGCCATAAGACGCGGTCCTTGCATACTTCACTCGCTTCTGTGACATTCATTGCTCTTTTCATGCACGCTCGCCGGTTCCTGGGGCTCCTGACATCACCTTCTGATATAAAACACGACCAATTTGGTCATGGTATAGGTTAGTCTCGGTCAGTTATTATTGAGAAGTAGTTTCTTTAATTGTATATGCATACATAACATCGCGCCTGTCTCTCACTGTGGTAGGCAAAGACTATGGGCCGACCGGTGGACCGATCCAAACCTACCTCTACCTCTCTCGCTACTTCCACACTCGACAACCTCTTCTGGCACGCTCTTCGGTTGCTTTTGAGTTTCTTTAATTGTATCGCAAATTAAAGAAAATCAAATCGGTACTCTCTGCCTACCCCGCAAGGGTATTGGCGTGTAGTTAGATAGTATCCCAAATTTATCTTCTTGGAGGGCTATTAGGGAGTTCGGCAAGTGATTGTACACTTTAATGGTCATGTAATATGCATTGTTTTGGAACAGCTTAGACGCGTGATGGGGATGAGGAAATTAGTTAAACGTCGCGATGCACAACGGCCTGGCATATCAGGATGCGACAACGATGCGATGTTTTGGTAGAAGTTGCAATGATTTTTAACAAGTCGACATAAAGAAGTTACAAGAAGCTCCCGATTCAATGTTAGCGTCATCACTAGTCTTTGCATAGTGAGTGTTTATAAGCTACTGTAAGCATTCTGTCAGGTAGCTCGTACACTTGTTTGCCTCCAAACGGTGTATCAAAAGGACATATTTATTTACAATGTTTTTTATGTCGCTTGTTGTTACATCGCAGTCTGACCAACATGCCTTTTTATATAATACATGTCTGTTTGTCTTGGTCTGGTCGTTTTCTGTGTATAAAAAAATGGTTTTTCACAAAAGTTAAATATAATTGTTGGGGCAACCTTTTAGGCAAAAACTTGCCTGAGGCAGTAAACTCCACTCTTCTTACCTACGGTTATACATATATTTTGTTGTTTAAGTTAATAATAATATATACTTTAATATACATCCAACCATGCAACAATAAGAAAGAAAATCATTTTAATTATGCATTTACAAAAAAAATGTATTTCCGAGATATGTTTATCAGTTGTACCTATAACACAAGCTTTGCTTACTTTGGGGCTAGATGGAGCTGTGTAGTTTGTCCGATAATATATATTTTTTTAACTTTAATAGCTGAACCTAACCCTGCGAGTTCGTCCACACGTATCCCGATATCCCGTAGGAACTGTTTTACCTCGACTTCTAAGGGTCGTATCGTGATGTGAATAAGCCTATAACCTTCCTCAAGAATTGGGCTATCAAATGCAAGAAGAATTTTACAAATCCGAATAGTAGTTCCCGAGATTAGCGCCTTCAAACAGACAGACTCTTACGTTTCGTATATTAATATAGATATGTAATCATCTACATTATAAATCGGCGTATGCAAACTTGTTCAAATATAGTGAAATAGGCTAAAACCACAGCTTACTATCATGCATCATGTTCCTGCGAGATTATCAGCTCCTCAGAAGATGCTGTTGGCAGCGACGGCAATATACGATGTGATCCCTCTTGTCTTGTTACCGTTTACAACCCACAGTAGCGGCTTCACATCAGGTTGGCCGTATGCTAGTTTTCCTCCTGACTGATGAGGACATTCGTCGAATATCATTATCAGAAACAGAATTGCATTTTTTTATACCACCAAAGTGTCAAACAAGCATACAGCCTGCCTGATGGTAAACAGTCACCGTAGCCTGCGGACATTTGCTATACTAGAGGTGTCACTCATGCGCCGCCGTCCTCTAAAACAAAACCTCTTCACGCCTTTCTTGAAGAGCCTCATTCTGTAGCCCCTTGGGAAAACCTCGGCTGGAAGCTCGTTCCACAATTTGAGAGTTCTCGGAAGAAAACTTCTCTGGAACCGCACAGTACGCAGACATTGCGGCGACTAGACAACTGATTAACATACGTAATTTTTTTTTTGTAATATATACTTATTATACATAGAAAGTACCCCGACCAAGACAGATAGACATGTTCATGCACACAAATGTTTGTATTGTGTGGGAATCGAACCCACGAGCGTTAGTGTCAAAGTAGCGTAACAGCGCGTTTCACCACTGCGCCACCGAGCTCGTCAAGTAAAAGTAGTAGGTTCCGCCGACATCAACAACCATATTACGACACTAAAACCAAAGTTATTTCAATTCGACCCCGTACGATTTTATCACAGTTACCTAATAAAAGCGTGTTAAAAACTAAGTACTTTATTAATCTAGCAGTCAATAGCACTCTTACGTTGTCAGTCAATGCCAAATTGGCTCAATTGAATTAACTCACGCAATTCACAACTGTCTCGCTTGTTGCCAATCGAAATTTAATCGGTTTATTAAAACCTAGAGAGACCGAGATCCTTCTGGTTCATAAGATCTAGTCTATTTTTTTTATACTAAGTTGGGAGGTGTACAAGCATACGGCCCGCCTGATGGAAAGACCGTAGTAGTAGTTTACTTGCGGGATGCCACCTCTGCTACTAGCACATCAACTCCATTTAGGAGCTTGATACAACCGTTAGAATCCTTAGGAACAGTTCCTGAGGGACACTGGGATAGGCGCAGGCAAAGTCGCGGGCAGCAACTAGTACAAGCTGTATTCTTGACGTATGACCACCTGACGTAAAGCGGTTACTATAACATATGAATATTTACGTTAAGTATCTCTTGTGTGATACCACCTCTGCTGCTAACATAGCTACTCCTTAGAAGCTTACTGGTGACATCATTCACTCGTAGGAACACAACTAAACTCCAGGGCGTTGTTATTTGGCTGCGCTTTTCTGTGAGGTGGAGATACTTCCCCAGACTGCTTTGATGCGCCCTACCTCTGGTAAAAACACCCAGATCAAAACAAACAGACATGTTAATGCACACAAATGTTAGGCCTGTGTTGGAATCGAACCGACGAGCGCTGTTGCCGTAACGTAACAGCGCGTTTCGTCACTACGCTACCGAGTTCGTCGAAATTTATCTATACATATAAAATTCCAAGTCCTGACTGAATATGTAAACCGCTGGTCCTAGAGTCATGAAATTTGGAGAGTGGGTTCTTTGTGAAGTGTAGGTATCCACTAAGAAAGGGTCACTAGGAAACGGGGTGAAAAGGGGTGTAAACGTTTGTACGAAAAATCGAATTCCCCTGTATGTATTAACTTGAAACTTAGTATAAAGACTCTTGAAAACAAATAATGAAACACATTTAAGGATTTTTCGAAAATCAACCCCTAGAGGGGTGAAATGGGGTGTACAAGTTTGCATGAAAAAATTGTATTCCCTGCTTGAAACTTGGTATAAATACTTTTAAAAACAGAATAAAACACGTATTTTTCGAAAATCAGCCCCTAAGGGGGTACATGGGGTGTAAACCACTACACCATGCAAACTCAACCAAAACCATTTTTATATGGCTGTTGATAACGAGGTACAAAGAAATACTGCGGTAGGTATAGTATTTCATGGTCTTCCAAGTCGTCGTACGATGATGTAGACCATGCGAGCGAAACCGCGGGCAGAATCTAGTTGAACATAACATCACTATACGGCCCTTAGAAGTCGAGGAAAAGGAAAAAGCCATTCAACCATATCCCGGTATCCCGTGGGGACGCACGGGATACGGTCGAACGGTGTCGCCAGGTACAACTAGTATGCAATAAAATCTTCGTAAGTTTTCTGTTATTAAACACTAAGTAATGTCTACACTCATTTCATGTAACACAAGTAAAGGGAAAAATCCGAGAACCGTAAATGTGTGGTTAAACCACAAAAAAGCCGTCAAGTGCGAGTCCGACTCGCACACCGAGGATTCCGTAAATTTTTTTATGATGTAACCAAAAATTTACGGTTTTCGGATTTTTTTCCTTTACTTGTACTACATGACATTGCTTCTTACTAAATTTCATGATTTTAAGTCAACGGGAAGTACCTTATAGGTAACCCTAAAACATTACAAACTTATTTGCAGCTGGTAAACCATTTAAATAGAGGTATTATTCGATAATTACCTTCGCACGACTAATGACTAACAGAAAACTTTAATTATAGTATTGATAGATTAAGATTAAACACATGAATATATTATTTCTATTAATTATTTAATTGTTAAGGGCTCCGTATATATACCTCAAAAGGAAAAACAGTACGGAATAGGATCACTTTGTTGTCCGTCAAGACTCTTTTTTTCAGGGATTTCTGATATTAATATCAAATACTGATAGGTCTGTAATCCCTTCGGGCAGTAAAAAAATCAAACTTCTTAGTCAACGCAATCAAATGATACGGCTGTTTATGCTCGTTTATGCGCATATTTTGACACTCGCAAGGGAATTCCTAAGGAAAGGTTATTTCCCATTGACATAGAATCATTAAAATTATAAAGAAGCAATGTCATGTAGGACAAGTAAAGGAAAAAATCTGAAAACCGTAAATTTGTAGTTATATCACAAAAAAAAAATGTTTTTTGCGAAAATATTTTTTACGGAACCCTCGGTGCGCGAGTCGGCTTGGATAGCAAAAAAACTTGACGGTTACTCTTCATGTGAACTACGGGTCGGGAATTCCGGAAACCGCTTTCCGGCGAATAACAGAATTTACCAGTAATGATGAAGAGACGCAGTGATGGCCCAGTGGATAAAGAACCAGCCTATTGACCAACTGGTCCCCGGTTCGAATCCTGGCGGTGACATGTACCACTAAATTCGTGTTTTCGGATTTATGTACATATTTATCACTTGCTCGGCGGTGAAGGAAAACATCGCGAGGAAACTCACACGTCTAAGAAATTATATATCAAAAGACGTGTGATCTAACCTAAGAAAGAACTGGTTTTCTCCCTGGGTTGTGTAGGTATGAAGGCAGTCGCTCCATGTAAAAGTCAGTATCATCGCCATATCTTTAGATTTAGGTAGCTGGCCACGCCAATCCTAATGGATTAGGAAATGGGATAACGCTAAGAAGATGAGGAGTCGCTGTGTAAGCAACGGGAGTGCCAATGCGAATGTTCTTATTACAAGAGTTCACAAGGTTATGGTAGTCGTATAAAAAAAGGTTTGACATGCAAAATTACATAATTAAATATATATATATATATATATTTAGATTTTTTTATACTACGTCAGGAGGCATACAAGCATACGGCCCACCTAATGAAAAGCGGGTACCGTAGCCTATTAATGCTTGCGATATATTCAGTATCACTCGCGCGATGCCTCCTCTGCTGCCTTGGGAGCTTACTGGTGACCTCACTCACACGCAGGTACATAATAACCCTCTAAAGAGTTGTTATTTGGCTGCAGTTTTCTGTGAGGTGTAGGTAATTCCCCAGACGGGCTGCTTTGATGCACCCTACCTCTCTTAAAACATCCAGACCAAGACAAACGTTCATGCACACAAATGTTTGTCTTGTGTGGGAATCGAACCCATTCGTCGCGTCGCGTCATTCACGACTGAGCCACCGAGCTAGTCAGAATGCTATTCAAGCGGAGCCGCGGGCAAATAGGTATGTCTTCACGGTCAACAAACATGATTGTGACGTAATATGTAGAGCGGTGTGTACGTAGTGAACGTTATTTTAGCACTAACAGTCACACGGTTCCGTGGTGTAGTGGTTATCACATCTGCTTTACACGCAGAAGGCCGCCAGTTCGATCCTGGCCGGAATCATAATTTTGCATGGAGATTTTTTTTTAATTATAGAAACAATTGCTTTTTAATTTAGTATAGGTCGTTTTTTATTTAAATTGTCTTATTTTATATTTTAGAGTTGGTATTATTCTTTAAGAGTAATTAAATACTCATTTTTTATAACGTTGGGATGTAAACAATTATACTAAAGCGCGCATAAAAAGAGCAATGAGTGTTAAAGAAGCGAGCGACGCGTGTAAGGAGAGTAAGGACCGCGTCATGTGGCGGTCGGCTCTCTCTGCCTATCCTGCAAGTAACTTGATTAATTTTTATCTATCTATTATTTATGTCTATAGGCTACGGTAACTGCTTACCATCAGGCAGACCGTACGCTTGAGTGTCACCTTAATAGTACAAAAAATCCCGTGTGATAATTAATATATCGCAAGCGTTAATAGGCGACGGTACCCGCTTTATACGAGGTGGGCCGTATGCTTGTATGCCTTCCGACGTAGTAGAAATAAAAAACGTTCCGTACCATTATGTATACAAAAGGCAAAAAATCATGTCTGTTGTATGAAAGCCCCACTTAAATATTTATTTACTCTGTTTTTTAGGATTTGTTGTAATAGCGGCAACAGAAATACCTCATCTGTGAAAATTTTAACTGTCTAACTAACATGACTCGAGAGATACAGCCTGGTGACAGACGGACGGACGGACAGCGGAGTCTCAGTAATAGTGTCCATTTTACCCTTTAAGTACGGAACCCTAGAAAAAGGCTGCGGTCGACGTTGCTTAACCAACGTGTACGATTAAACCGACGCGCAACTAAGTACAGCTCAAAAATGTTTGAAACGCAAATTCTATGGTAAATGGCTAACGAAGCAGTTGCACAAGATAGTTATATAAGAGCACTCTAAATGCGAACTGATGCTAAATTGCTGCTAAATGTGTTAAATTGCATTCTTCACGTCTTATTTACCGACTAACTCACCCGACTTCCATTTTGTGTAACCGTTTATTGGAGAGCGTTTTACAATAAATGTTGTGTAATCAGTGAACGAATCACTGTGTGTAATGGACAAGCTCGACGGCGCAGCGGTTAGTAACGCTACTTTGACACCGACGTCTTCGATTCCCACACATGACAAACATTTGTGTGCATGAACATGTCAGTTTGTCTTGGCATGGGTGTTTTAAGAGAGGTAGGGAGCATCAAAGCAGCCCGTATGGGGAAATACCTCCACTTCACGGAAAACCGCAGCCAAATAATGAACTAGAGGATTGTTGTGCTCCTGCGTGTGAGTGAGGTCACCAGTAAGCTCCTAAGTAGTCGCTGTGCAAGCAGCAGAGGAGGCATCGCGCGAGTGATACTTAATATAATCACAAGCGTTAATAGGCTACGGTAACTGCTTTCCATCAGGTGGGCCATATGCTTGTATGCTTCGTGGTAGGTGAGTCTCGGTCTTCCTCGGCTCCTACATCCTTCTACTTTCGCATTGTAAATCTGTTTCGTCATTCTTTCATCTTGCATTCTTTCTACATGTACGAACCAACAGAGCATGCCTTTTCTTATCTTAACACAGACACTCTCTTTCAGACGTCATCAGTTTGAGTTTCAGTAACTACATGCATACATCTAAAATAATTAAAATGATGTTATTTCCTTCATTGTAGTTAGTCATACATATTTCTATAATATGAGATCACATTCGGAATACCTACACATCGATGACACAGTAGGTGAAGTAAATCAATGCACTTATACCCTTTTTGACATTCGTGACCCGCGTCCCCACTGCTATGCTCCAATGTGAGGCCATGAGCATTTTCAAGTACTTGCGTTCTCATTTATTTTGTGGAATCGATAATCATGGGCATTTAATTTCAAAGAAATTTTCTTACATGTGTCCCCATTGCAATGTCTTTTAGAAAAACTTTTTTTAAACATTTTTTTAACATAAAGTATTAGTTATGATTTCAAGTGCATTTAAATGGCCAGTACTTCAAGAACAAATCAACATGGCCCCACCGTTCTACGTATGTGGGGACACAAGTACTTTAAAATCCTCATGCCCCCACCCCCACAGTGGGACATAGCAGTGGCCATACAAGTCCGGAATGCTCTTTGACATAATCACCAATGCTCGCGTTGGTTATGTCGTTTAGTTGCGTTATGTCGTTTCGATCTAATCTATCTATCTATAACTTCGCGCCAAATCCCTTGTGGCGTAGGCAGAGAGAATTGAGTACCACGTGATTCGATCCTTATATACCTCACTCGCTTCTCTATCATTCATTGCTCTTCTCACCGGTTTCTAGGGCTCCTGACATCACCTTCTGATAGAACACGACCAATTTGGCCATGGTAGGTATGTCTTGGTCTTCCTCGGCTCCTACATCCTTCCACTTTTGCATTGTATAATTTCAATTATCTCATAGTGCATTAAAACGTTCCCATTGGAGGAGGGATATATGTACATAAGAATTGAAATTGTCTACGTATAATTGGGTAAAGAATAAACCACTTGAAGCCTATGCATGGAGAAACACCGTGGTCACATTATAGTCGCGTTTTAGCGATTCGAGCCTATTAACCAATTAGCCAATGGGAGAATATTTTCACCAATAAGCCGTTAAGTGACGCGATGTTAATTCGCGAAATAACAAAGAGCTACGCGTTCTACTTTGCCCTTCACCCGTAGCGGTGTTGAGTTACTACGTAATATCGATCTCGATAGGGTATTTCTTTAATGGGGTAAAGACAACACAGTTCAGTAAATTTTTCTCGTCAATTTGTCAACTGATTGTTTTTTTTGTTTGATTGACGAACTGTAATATCAATAGTACAATTTTGGAAATATATTTTTTTTTGGAATCATGCAAATGCGTGTATGATTTTCTGAAGATTTAAATACTTATTATGGTAGTATCGTATAGGCTTTACTGGCGTGCGTAAAAGAGTGACAAACATCTATGGCTATTTCGAATGTTTCTCTGAAGTTATCCTACTCTACTGCTTATATCTCTCCACTGTGTCAATGACTTCTACATACATGTTTTACAAAATGTGTTGTATAGTTGGATGTTGATATAAAAAGGATGCTTGTGCTATTTGCAATGTATCGGTAAATGTTGTGATTCTTCCTAACAGCGCAACCAGGTCAATTTTTAATTGGTTCAACAGCCAAACCAAAACAGAGCCGAAAAACCAAAGGAACCGAGGAAAGCCCAGATTGTCCTTCCACAAACAAAGGTGGTATCAGGAACAATAAATACCTGCGAGCGTGAATGAAGAGCTATGGATGTTAAAGAGTCGATCGTGACATCGTGAAAGATCCGAGGTGTGATCGTAAAAGATCGGGCAGTTAAACACGTCTTACATTCTTTGAAATATAATTTTATTGTATCTTATTCAATTCTCTTATGTTACTATTTTTCTTTTTTAATCTGCTAGCATTTCGGAAATGACCATTGGCGGAGAAGGAATGCCGAAAGAAACTTGCCAATATAGGTCTCTTTTAAAATTGTCAATTAGATATTACAATAAACTCACATCAGCATATTGGTACAATAATGATGTCAAATGGTAGAATTAAAGATTATTAACGACAGGTCATCTGTGCTGATTTATATCCAGACATCTTTATCAGTTACATATTCGGATGATTATATATTCTATAATAAGCCCTTTTACAGAGTTTTCAAGAGAGGTAGAACGCATCAAAGCAGGCCGTCTGGGAAAGAACCTCCACCAACCAAATAACAACTCCCTAGAGGGTAGTTGTGTCCGCGTATGAGTCAGGTCACCAGTACGCACCCAAGGAGTTGCTGTGCTAGCATCAGAGGTGGCATCGCGCGAGTGATACTCAATTTATTGCAAGCGTTCATAGCCTACTTTAACCACCTTCCATTAGGTGGGCTGTATGCTTGTTTCCCTCCCGACGTTGCATATACAAAAACGTTTTTATACAATACACAGTTCTAAGTCTAGCTGCATGAAGGTGCCCCAGCGCAAGGTAACAGAAGTTAAGCGTATTAATTCGTTTTTTATCAGAGATAAAATAAAGCGAGCGATTTATCAAATACCCAACATTAGCCGATAAGACTTCGTAAAGAGATATGACAAAACGTAACATCTAGAATAGATATTATATTTTTATCCACTAAAATATAAATGCGAAAACATATTTGGGATTGACACGTTTTTTTTTATACTACGTCGTGTGTTCAACGAGCTCGGTGGCTCAGACGTGAATGTCGCGATTTTGACACCGACGCTCGTGGGTTCGATTCCCACACAAGACAAACATTTGTGTGCATGAACATGTCTTGTTTGTCTTGGTTTGGATGTTTTAAGAGAGGTAGGGCGCAACAAAGCAGTCTGGGGTAGTACCTCCACATTACAGAAAACCACAGCCAATAACAACTCCCTAGATGGTTGTTGTGTTTCTGCACATGAGAGATCACCAGTAAGCTCCTAAGGAGTTGCTGTCTATACTATACTAAGTATCATTCGCGCGATGCCTCCCCTGCTGCTTACACAACAACCTTCTAGGGAGTTGTTATTTGACTGCAGTTTTTTGTGAGGTTGAGGTACTTCCCCAGAGGGGTTGTTTGATGCGCCCTACCTCTCTTTAAATATAGATATGCTATGCAAAGGTAGAACTGTGTAAGAGCCGAGGAAAGCCAAGATTTGTTATGTTTTATCAAAAGGTGAGGTTAGGGCTCCTAACCACTAATGAATGTGCATGAAAAGGCCTACATTTGTTATAGAAGCAGCGCGGTGTAAGACCACGTTTTGTGCCGCTCGGATCTCTGCCTACCCCGCAAGGGACCTGTGATTTAATTTTGTATTGCCATCCATGTAAATGAAATCATGAGGAAATCCTAACCTAACCTAAGAAAGAGCTAGTTTCCCATAGGTGTCTTCGCCAAATCCTTAGGCTTAGGTAGCGGACCCCGCCAATGCTAATGGATTAAGAAACGGGGTAACGCGAAAAAGAAGTATATGTACATTTATTACATTTTAAGATGTTTAAACTTTAAAATACTTTCTTAGAATGAAAATCCTATTCTCATGCAAAAAAGGTCCAAATTTGTATCATAACTCAATCAATACTAATATATAACGTGGTGGATAGAATGACTTTAATATACCTATTTGGAAGATACTATAGGGGGATGAGGTAGGAAACAATAGAGAAGGATATAAGATATGGGAACCATCCCATTGACATATACACCCTGCTCCTATATATCAAAGATACCCAGCGTCGCCGGTTATTAAAATCTACGCAATTTTTATACAAGGGATAAATTAGTGACGCGCATTGGCAGCGTAAAAAGAATGAAAAAAAATCTTTTTTTAAATATCCATTTACTGTTGCTTGAGTGGTAGTAGTGGATAGCACAGTAGATAAGAACCGGCCTATAGAGCAAGGTCCCCGGTTTAAATCCTGGCATATACCACTAAATTCGTGTTTTCTGATTTATGCACACATTTGTAATTATTACATGGTGATGTAAAACATCGGAAGGAAACCCGCACGTAATATATTTGTGTGCCCTAAGAAAGGTCCGGTTTTCCCTCTGGGTTGTGGAGGTGTGACGGCAGTGGCTTCGTCAAAATCAATATCTTCGCCAAATCTTTAGGCTTAGGTAGCGGACACCGTCAATTCTAATGGATTATGAAACAGAATAACGTTAGGAAGAAGACTGTTGTTCGACAGTCAAGGTGTGAGGAAAGTTACCAATAATAAAAGTTTCCTTTAAAGAAAGGAGGTATTTTTACCTTCCCAAGGTTTAATTGATTATCTATTATATCTATTATGATAAAAGTATCATAACATTGATTTGATTTTAGTTTTAATTCCATAAATACCTTATTATCAATTATTATCTAGTAGGTAATAAAAAATTAAAATTCCAAACAGCTTTTCATTTTTATACCATACCATAGCCTGACTGCCTGTAAGCTAAGTCATGCATTGTGGAGCCTGTAAAAACCTCTTCATATCTTTCTTGAAGAATCCCATGCTGTAATCCCTTGGGAAAACTTTAGCTGGGAGTTCATTCGATTATATTAATAATATGATAATATTAACCCGTCAAGCCCCGAGTGACTGATATCAGTCATGCGCGTTATGCGGAATGTATATAATGGGCTCTGACATTCAATATTATTTGCCACTTTTTTACAATATCTCATTGTGATTGGGGGTCTCCATTAAAGTATTTAATACTTTGTTGGAACAGCCCGCTCTTCCAAAATAGCTTAAGTAGTACTTACAATTGAACTTATATGTTTAAGTTTAATTTGGGCATGTACTACTAAATTCGTGTTTTCGGATATATGTATATATTTATCACTTGCTCGGCGGTGAAGGAAAACATTGTAAGAAAACTCACACATCCAAGAAATTATATTTCAAAAAACGTGTGACCTAACCTATAAAAGATCTGGTTTTTCATCAGTGTCTTCACCAAATCCTTAGGCTTAGGTAGTGGTCCCCGCTAATGCTAAGGGATTAAGAAACGGGATAACGAGAAAAAATAAGTATAATGTACATTTATTATATTCCAAGATATTTGAACTTGAAAATTCTTTCTTACAATTAATTTCATATTTTCATACTAAAAAGGTCCAAAATTGACTAACTTTTTTATCATATCTCAATCAATACTAATATATAAAGTGCAAGAGTTTGTTTGAATGTGCTAATTCTCTGCAATTACCAGTCCAATATGAAAAAAAGTCATTCTGCGTTTGATAGCCTCATTATTGAAGAAGGTTTTAGGCTATTTATTCAACATCATGATACAACCGTTAAAATCCTTAGATGCAGTTCCCGAGGAACTCTGGAATAATTGCAGACAAATTCAAAGCATACACTTCACCCGACGTAAATTGGTTACCATTGCCTATAAATGTTTAAATTAAGTATCTCTTGCGTGATACAACCACTGCAGCTAACACTGCTACTCCTTAGATGCTTACACTTTTGCTTAGGAACACAATAAACCTCCAGAGAGTTGTTATTTGGCTGCAGTATTCTGTGAGGTGGAGGTACTTTTGAAGACGGGCAGCTTTGATGGATCCAACTACTCTTAAAAATACACAGATCAAGACAAACATAGATTCAAGTACACATACAGGTAACCCTGTACACTGGTTAGGCTGTGAACGCTTGCAATACATAAAGTAATACTAGAGGTTCTAGAGAAGTTTTCTATTGACAGAACCCGTTATATACCTTTTCCCATACATTTCGCGGTCATATATGACCACACGGGTTTCGAAGGGTGAGTCTTAAATTCAGTTAAGTATGAAGAATATATGTTTTCTGAAACATCACCCATCAATCAAATATAAATATCATCATACTATTAAAAATAAACATTTACAAGTCACCATTGTTTATTGTTGTTGAAAACATCATAAGGAAACCTGCAAGTCTAAGGAGTCATATTTCGAAAGATATGTGACTTAACTAGGTCAGGTTTTCCCTGTAAGTTATGGATGGAGGACTGATGGCAGTCATCCCATGTAAAAATCATTATCTACGCCAAATCCTTAGTTACCAACACCAATCTTAGAGATCCAGGATTAATGCTAAGAAAAAGTGGGATGCGTCTTCTGCTCATCAAAATCAGACTGCCCTGAATTAGAATACGTAACTCCCCAACCTACCCCTTGTTGGCCAAAGTTTGCTAATTGACAGGAGTTATTTACAACTACATAACATGCAATGCTAATGCATTGACCATTCCTTTAGGGCACTGAACACATTGTGTAGAGATGCAAAAGTATCATGTAATATTATCCTAAAGGATATGACAATCCTGGTTTTGAATTTGAGCTACAGGATAAAACAATCTGACAACAGAAAACTCGCATGACGAAGAAATTATTCATATATAAAAAAAGATGTGTGATTTAACTTATTAAAAAGTCTAGCACTTCCTCTGGATTGTGCAGTTGCTCCATGGTAAAAAATATGGGGTGGGTAGTATAGCTACACTACCGGAACTTTTTTTGCATGAAAACATTACGGTTTTATAACGTTTTGTAATTTGTCACCTGGCACAGCTTTTTACTCTAAAGCTTATACTATTATATATTGAACTTACTTTTTAAAGCACTTCTATATCCACAGACAATGTACAAATATTTCGTCTAACCCTATTTGTTGCGGAGTTATGACTAATTCATTGGGTGCGCGAGTGCAAGTCAAGGCCCTTTTTCAACCCCCCTCCCCACACGAATACGAGCGTGCACATTATTGTAGGTATCCTAACTACTATAGGACATTGTCTATTTTCAAAATATATACAACACTTGGCGATACAAATATTGAGAGAGTATATCACAAGATATATCGATGTTTATGGTGACAATAAAAATGTTTCATCTCTAACTCTAAATGTTTTCACATTAAAATCAGTACCTTCACCAGATCCTAAGGTTTGGGTAGCAGACCCTGCGAAACCTAATGGATTAGGAAATGGGATAACACTAACAAGAACCTACAAGACATAATTAATCATTACATTTTGTACAGAGTACAGTGACTTTAATTAAATTATTTATTAACTTTAGACCATCCTAAAGAATAGAGGATTAATGGTATCATTGCACATTTGGGTCTCATCTATATACACGTATCTGTAGACAAAAGCTCCACTTCATCAGATACATAATTTTATCTAAAAGCAGTAGGCCGATTCTACTAAAAACTGCAACTACACTACTGTAACTATGCATTTTGAAGTTTTGTTTTTGTGTTAAGCGTCTGACAGCAGCGATGTTGCAGGAATGCTGCTGCAGTAAATGACTCGCTATTCTGTTAAAAAACCTGCACTGCACCTTTCCTGCAATATAATTGTATTCCGATAAATTGTTTTGACATTAGGATCCCGGTGACAAAAGTTTTGAAGGAGTTTATTTGCATTGTTAACGTTACCTTTGAGCAACTTTTGCGAAGTGAAATTAATATACAGAAGCGGTGATTTATTTTACGAAACATTTGTTTTGTTTTGGGAGATGTTTGTGGAAATATATGATTAATCTCTCATTACCCGCGGACCGCTTTTCCGCCAAGAAATGTATGGGAATACGTATATAACGGGGTCTGACAGGATAAGTAAAGCTTCTTTTCAGAAATACCTCCACGCTGCAATCAAGGGTAATGGGGTTAGAAACTACAGGAGTCAACATTAAGTAAAAATCCAATTTATTCGATTGAAATATGGGAACATGACAGGTGTTAAGTAGTTACAATGTATGGTCTTCAAATTTCCCTTCACAATAAAATTGCTCCATAATTCTAACTATTTACAGAGGCTGATGAAGACATGAAGAAGGGTTTATTCTAATTATTATCTTTAATAAAGCAATTTCCACAAAGGTACATGGCAGCCACATAGAAATTTCTTTATATTTTATATGACATAGATTGTTGTTATAAGTACTAGATGCACTGTATATATTTAAATTTCCTTGTAATGGTATATGGGTCAGTTCTTAATAATGTTTAATCCAGACCAGATACATTCCTTTACATAAGGAAATCAAAAACAGTCTACATTGCCGCCAAAGTGAAAAAAAATCTCAAATAGAGACATATTCATTGTAGGTGACTACAGAATAATACCATACCGCTGCATTCAGCCGAGCCTCACGTATTTGAATACAATCGATTCAGAAGTGACACAAGGTCATGTATATTGCCTAAGACGACACTAATTAAGCAAAAGGTCGACAATTTAACAGATATGGCGTTATGCCCGCAATGATATCAGCCGCAATTTATATAAATTTTAATGAGTCACTCGTCCGCTCTAACGAAGTGATGTACCGGCCGTAAAGTTAATAAAAGTGATTATACCAACACGACAGGCAACGATAGAAATCGGATTACATCTACGATAATATAATAAATCATTTTAATAAACGACAGAAATGAAATTAAACTAGTTTTCATGAGGAATGCAAGAGAAAATTACCTTGTCCAAACATTTCAGCTCCTCAGTGGGATAAACAATTTTCTCACACCGCGCGCAAGTTTTATTCATGCTTAGCGTTTTAAACACACAAACACCTTTATGAATACAAGCACTGGTATTTCACAGAGCAACACAAGTTTTCACGATTCACAAACAAAGTTCTGAATTCACTTTTAATTGAAAACACTCAAGAGCACGATTTTCGTAGCATCTCTGAACGCGCATGCCAAAAATATGACAAATGGCGGACACTGGTATTGCAATAGTTAAAACAAAACTACTATGTGTGTTACTAGTAACTGCACACTAAATATTACTATAATTTGATAATACTTTTCTACGGAGAGCATGTAGTTGTAAATGATTGACACGAATATATTATTACTACAAACCAAAGTAAAATATGTACGTTAAACACTAAGAACAGAGACATTTCTCCCTTTGAAGAACCGTAAGTGCTTCATTGAACAATTGCTTCGATGTCTGAATCATTTCCGTTAAATTGTTAAAATCTTCGCGTTTTTCTTCTTCGATCATTTTCTGTTTATCTTCCATTATTTTTAACTTTTCTTCTAATAGCTCCAATTTGTATTTTAAATCTTCTTTATCTAGTGTATCGCAACTTTCACCTGGTTGTGACTCTGATAAACTCTCACTTGATTTTTCAACTACAGCCATTAGCGAAGAATGTTTCCTTGCTACCGAAGCGGATCCCATAAATTCATGTTGTTGTTCTTTTGTTACGGAAGTTTTGGATACTCTGGAGTGTTTTCTTGAATCTCTCAATGATTTTATTTCGGATTCAAGTGCAGCCACCCTGCGTTCAAGTCTTTTCTTCTTTTCTTTGATTTTTCGGTGAGCTATATCTAATTCTTCCCAATTGTGTCTTTCGGTATCAAGTCTTGCATTTAAAGCTAGTACTAGTTCCGACAGTTTCTTTATTTCATTATCAGTTGCTGTTTTCATTGGTGTAAAGAAAACACTTCGCAAAGAACATTCTTCGTATCGCAATAATTGAGCTCGCAATTCCTCTATTTTCGTTGTCTTTTCGGTAGTCTGTTTTCTCAGAGCATCTATTTTAGCATCGGAATTTGTGATTAGTTTTTGATATTCAGCCATTTCTGAGTTCATTTTCATAATTTTTGTGGTGTTCTCTTTTAAAATATCTTGATAGTAAAGCTCCAAACTCTTCATTTGATTCTGAAAATGTATTTTAGATCAAATAATGTCTCGTTCCAGTCTATGATGCATAGAAACAGGTATTAGTCAAGAAGTATAGATTACTGGCATAATTGTGCACATGTAACTTACCCTTTGTTCATTGATTAGAAGATCGTCACTGTTACTCTTCTCGACAAACGTCTGAATCTTTTGTCTGATAACCGTCATATCACATTCCAAGTTCCTGATTCTACATTTCGCTCCGTCAAGTTTCTTTTTCAATTCCTGATTTTCGTCTTTTAACAGATTCAAATCTTTCATTGCTAACTCAATGTCCCTTTTTCTCTTGGCTTCTATCTCTCTTATTACCTAATAAAAGAATAGAGTTTAAACACGATAAACGAGATGTTACGTTATTCTATACCTGGCTATGAGTGTTAAAAATTAATGTTTTGATAAGATTACCTATTCTAGCATCTATTAGAGTCAGTTGCGTTTTTTGTCCAATTAAAGTGACAAACAAGGAAAGGGTGTAGCTTATAGACTCTTACAATATCAGGAGTGTAGTTGTAAGTTACCGACCTCAGCCGGGAATTCCTTCCATAACAAATGTTGTAAACATGTGATTTGCTGGTATTTTTGATTATGCATACTAATAAAGAGATCATGTCGTCAGCAACTTATTTTCTGCTTTGCAATTTTTCGTAATTTGTTTTATCTTAAGGTAGCATAATCCTATGATATCCAAATCGATTACGCTTTTATAACGGGACATAAAAGTCACCTTCGGTCTACAGGTTGAGTTTATTATAGAGTATAAAATTACCTGACTTTGATCCTTTCTCTTTGCTTCAATCAAATCTTTATGTTTTCCATTAAATTTTTCTTCCAATTCGCTAATCCTAGCCTGAAGTAAAAGTATCTGTTGAGCTCTGCCTTTCCATCCGGCTAAATCATTCTGTAATTCTTTGATACTTGTAAATTTGTCTCCAAGCTCTTGTTGCAAGATCTTTGTAGCCAAAAGTATATCATTTTTAAGTTCCAAATTCCTATTTTTACTCTCATATAACTTTTTATTTACTGCAGTTAATTTATTATTTAGTTCTTTAAGTTCGTCCGTAGAATCAAGTGGTTCATCTTTGCAAATACAAATATTGAGTTTCTCTTGGTCCTTACTAATAATATCAAGTTGCATTACCTTTCTTTCGAGAGCCGCATTTCTTGTTTTATAGCCTTCGACTTCGGCTACTAAGTGGCGGTTTTGTTTGCAAAGGTCAGTAATTTTTGCACTTATAACACCAGCTGATTTAGATGAAATAGCTGGTCCAGTGCCGGATATAATATCACGAATTCGCTGGTTCAGGTCTACCACAGTTTTGTTAAGCTCCTTTATTTCTTGATCTTTTGTGAAGATGCACTTGCGCAACTCATTGTTTTCACCCGTCATTATCTGGAAATTAAATTGAAGTTGTTAAATATTAATAAACAAATATTCTGACATATATATTACACAGGCCATCTAGTCCCAAATTGAGCCAAATTTATTATGAGTATTAGATAGGTAGTAAATATACCTACTTATACTACTTAAGTGAATATTAATAATAATTTTGATTGTGTGAAATGAATACCTTGTCGATACTGAGAGTTGGGATTGTAGAATAAAAGTAAAATAATTGCATTGAATTAAACAATTTTAACGGAGTATCGCGTGTTTTATTTATTTTGTTGAATTTGACGCTTTGCAGTATCCGTGGTCGCAGGAAGACTAAGGTGACATTTACATTCTGTGTACTAAGTATCGGGAATTTGTCAATAAAACAAAAAATACAAATTATTCATCTAAATTTATTTTATCGCCTTCAAAGTAGGCCCCATCGCTTGCAATACAACATCTCCACCGCTTCACCCAGTCTTCCATACATTTTTCATAGGCTATTTGCGGTATGGCCTTTAGCTCATTCAGCGAATTTTCTTTTATGGCTTCTATCGACTCAAAACGTTTTCCTCGAAGTGGTAATTTTAACTTGGGAAATAAAAAAAAGTCAGACGGAGCCATATCAGGTGAATACGGTGCTTGGTCGAGAACTTTTGTTGAATTTTTCGCTAAAAACTCTTTCACTATAATGGCTGTGTGTGATGGTGCATTATCATGGTGCAGCATCCATGAGTTGTGTTGCCACAAATCTGGACGTTTTCGGCGGATACTCTCACGCAAACGCTTCATGACGCCTAAATAATATTCTTTATTCACTGTTTCTCCCTCTGGAAGGAATTCGGAGTGAACCACACCACGGTAGTCAAAAAAAACTGTCAGCATCACCTTGATTTTGGAGCGACTTTGCCGCGGTTTTTTGGGTTTCGGCTCGTTTTCGAGACGCCATTCTGAAGACTGTTGGCTTGTTTGCATGTCGTACTCATAAACCCATGTCTCGTCGCCAGTTATTATACGTTTCATAAAGGTCGGATCCGTAGAAGCTCGGGAAACCATGTCTTCAGCGACATGCTTTCGCTGCGCTTTTTGAACAAAATTGAGCTCTTTTGGAACTAGTCGAGCGGCGACGCGTTTCATGCCTAAAATGTCAATGAGAATGTTGTGGACGGACTTAAAAGATATGTTCACCTCACTAGCCAACTCTCTCAGACTCATACGTCGATTTTCGAGCACTAGCTTCTTGATTCTGTCGATGTTTTCTCTGGTCGTAGCGGTTGAAGGTCTACCAGAACGAGGCAAGTCTACTACTACTTCTCGGCCTTCTTTAAAAGCCTTATACCATTCATAAGCCCTTGTTTTCGATATACACGATTCGCCGTAGGTATTTCGCAACATTTTTAGTGATTCACCACATGAAATATCATTTGAAACACAAAATTTAAGGCACACTCTTTATTCAACAATATTTTCCATTGTAAAAATCGCCGAGGACTCAAAACTATGACCAACAAAAAGTGTAGTTTAAAACAAATTAAATGACAGATCCCGCTCAAATTTTGCGCGCTAAATCAGTACAGTGCTACCAACATGCAGTAAAAAAATTAGAACGACCTCTTTTACGCGGGTCTTTTTATTGACATATTCCCGATACTTTTTACACAGAGTAGTATTTGTCTAACATTGGTTATTCAATTATTACATCTACCGATATGGATGGATTAATTATATATGTTCCTATTCACACAAAAAACGCTCACGGTGTCCGAACGTTGTTGAGTAGATCTCTGGGTTTGTGTAAGACAATACTAAAATAATTGCTTGAATATTACTCAGTGTACAATCGATAGTTAGTATTATATTCGTAATAGTATATTAAAATACATGAAGATCTCGAAATCTTCGGCCTGTAAGCTCGGGAATGTCAACATTTGTGCACATAGTTCCTGAATAGAGTTACAAGGCTAAACTGATATTCAGATATACTTTCCCAAAGCTAAAATGCATACTCAATGTCCGATCGGACTTTATACCTATATGTATTTAGTATGTACACAGAATATCCGATTTCTAGCCAGTAAGTTCACGAATTATAGATACCCGACGATATGGTCGAGCAGAGTTCGCCAAGAGTGGCCGTATTTTAGATGCTGCCTTTTGTGTCTGGCTATATGTTGGCTGCGGGGGTGTCAAGGGGAGTTCCGGCACTTTATGGAGCTGGTATTCGGAAGACCCCTGGCACTCCCCGGCAGCCACAGGGTGTCCGGGGTGTCTTTCGGCGTGATTAATCCTCGGATTCATCCGCCTCAAAGCACCCCACAAATTGGGCTTGTAGGTTGACTGCCCTGCGTTATGCCAGGGACATCACGTGGGTTAGCAGCAGCTGTACATATCTGGCTCTGTGTATCCACGGACGACCCTTTTGGCCGCAGGGTTCCTTTCGTAGGGGTCCACATTCAGGCGGATTAATCCTCGGATTCAACAGTTTGAATGGGGGCCGATCTCGTAAAAATGTGTCCGTCATGTTCCTTGGTTTCTGTTCTGTCCAGCGTCGTCCCTCTTCTAATGTGTGCTTTCACACACTTTCGTTCGTCCTTGCGAAGCGTCCGTTGTGGCACGTCAAGTCAGTTAGTCAGACACCAATTATCTCCACGCCTGCGTACTCGCAGAGAAGATTACCCGGGAGCGATAGCTTCCGGAGACGGCCTGGGTAAAGAGCTTCTGCTCGAGGCCCGTATGCACCTTCCGTGGGTGCACGACCCTCTGAGTGACTCTAGCAGAGCGATAATGATAACAATCGTGTTCCAGTATTACCTATCAAACATTCTGATAAACGTTTTTTTTTGTTGATACAGGGCAAAACAAATGGGTCCGAATTTAATGAACTGTAAGCCAGAGAGAGAATTCTGACTCCCCCTTCTATGTACATTGCACCAGCATACATGCTTACACTAAATTTGCAATTATTGTCTTGTCTCATTCAAAGCCTAATGTAAATGCCCCGTTTTGTTTAAATTGATTTTCTATTATATTACCAGTTAACAGGATGAGGGAAACATTCTACTCACAAAGATGGAATGTAAAGTAAACTGCTAATGTAATAGTTTTGATTACCTTTAACTAGTTAATAGATTCAGGCGTTACTTTGCGAAAGTCAAGTGCGATTCTGCAACATGTGTGTCACCTCGTGGCGGGTGCATGTGGATCACATTTCAGATAGCGAGTACTCGCAGAGACGACCGCAGCAGACGAGGCAGAGACGACCGGAACAGCCATGGCATCGGCGGCATGCATCTACTAACGGTAGTGGGTGGGTGGCGGCCGGCAGTAGTTCGCACGAACTAATCGAGAGCGGAAGCACACAAAGTAGTTAGTAGTGCCTACCTTTAACTGTTCAATCAAATGTGCATTCAATTCCGGAGGATATAAGATATCTTCTGGCTCGGGCTTGTCAAGCGCTGCTAACATTTTCAGTTTCATTTCGTCAGTTTCATCTATTTTGGCGGCCAATTCTGCTTGCTCCTTAACATTATGCTTCGACCGAACTTTTGACAGCGATGCTAATTTCTTGCCTTCCATTTCAAAAAATTATAAATCATTCATAAATGTTGTACAATAATATTTGTTTGACATTTGTTTCATCACTCAAATCCAAATAGAATATTAATCACTGCATTTTAGTCAAATTGACATTTAATTAAACTTGGAAACTTAAAACATCCATAACATAAACCTATATTAGTTTTTAACGATAATTGATAAACAAATAAATTTGTCGGTGTAGGTTGTATATGCTATATTTGCTTATATAACAGATTTTTTCAAATGCATATTTTAGAGAGTTTGAGGAGGTAAGTGGCACACCATTTTTATCTATCTATCTATAACTTCACGCCAAATCCCTTGCGGGGTAGGCAGACAGAACCGAGCGCCACGTGACTCGATTCTTACATACCATTTTTATTATCTAATTATATCATCTACATACTCGTATGGTACATTGCGATAATATTAGAAATAGTTAATACTACAGTATTATAGTAGCGAACACAACGAATGATATCATGACTCCAAATGTATGTTTGAAATCCCTAGTTTTATATTTATCACTATCGTTGCAACTGACACGTATCTAGCAGTGGCTACTAAGACCAGAGGTTGTAGGTTCAATTTCCGCCCTGAGCAGGGATTTATGCGTATGAAAATATCTGTTAGCCGTGGCCTGGGTGTTCAATATACATCCAGATATAACACTTACATGTCTATTATTATATGTATGTATGTATATTTTCACGCCAGGTCCCTTGCGGGGATCTCTATTAATCTCTATTATTATATCTCATCATTATCTCATTTCAATCTGCATTCGTCCACTGCTCAACATAGGCCTCCCCTCTAGAGCGGCATTCGTCTCGATCCTGTGCCACCTACATCCAACGACTCCCTACAAACCTCTTGAGGTCGTCGTTCCATCTTGTGGAGGGTCGCTCCCCTATTTGGCCGGCCCACTGACACTTCAGCTTGCATATCCTGCGGGCTATGTCGGTTACATTAGTTCACCTGCGGATATCTCATTTCTGATTCCATCACGCAGAGAAATCCCGAGCATAACTATTTCCATAGCACGCTGAGCGACCTTGAGCTTCCCCATACGGCCCGCAGTGAAGGGCCACGTCTCAGTTCCGTATGTCATCACTGGCAACACACACTGTTCGAAGACTTTACTCTTCAGAGTTCAGGTATTTTAGACCAGAAGATGTATCGAAGTTTCCCGAACGCTGCCCAGCCGAGTTGGATTCGTTTGGTGACCTCTCGGTCGAAGTTGGACTTACCTAACTGAATAACCTGCCCTAGGTAAACATATAAGTCAATAACTTCGAGCTTAGTGCTTCCAATCATGACCCGCATATGTGTAACATGGACATTCGACATGATCTTAGTCTTAGTCATGTTCATCTTGAGACCTACCAGGTTTGAGACACTATTGAGGTCATTGCTTAGCTTTAGAGAGTTTGCTAATTCCTCCAGCGATTTTGCTATGAGAACTATATCGGCTGCAAATCGAAGGTGAGTGATGTATTCACCATTGATGTTTATACCGTATCCTTTGCAGTCCTAGTATTAAACTTTCTATCTATCTATTGTAGATATAATACTATAGGTAATAAACATATGTACTTACTATCAAAGTTGTCCATAATACAAGTCCGTCCTCCAACGTTCTTTTCTGGACATAAAGTACCCTCGTAAATGCACGAAATGATTCACGGCAAATTCGTTCCTTCAGAACAAGGATTTAGACGTGAATACCGTCTCTTTAGCTATCTAGTTTCTATATTTACCAGCGGCCGACACTGAACAGAGTGTGGTGTTATAGCGTAATAATTACTTTTTGTCGCTGCGCTAAACGTGGACAACCCGACAATCGGCTACTAGACACTAAAAATACGTCAGGGTTGTCACAAAATGATGAATATCTTCGATACGTATTCTGGCTACCTACTTAGATGACTAGAATTATTAATCTCTCATTACTCGCGGACCGCTTTTCCGCCAAGAAATGTATGGGAAAACGTATATAACGGGGTCTGACAGGTTAAGCAGTAATTAATATCGCGTCAAACAAAATATTACCTACCCAATATACCGGTAAATGATAACATCATTGATAGCCCAGTGGATAAAGAATAGGCCTATTATCCGACGGTCCCTGGTTTGAATCCTGGTATGGGTATTACCACCACTAAATATTTTTGAAGTGATTACTTCTTATGGGAGGGTAAATCACTTCGTTAAGTAACGCGTTACGGCGCCAGTCTGTCTGGCTTCCCTTTCTGTCACTACACAGCTTTAATTATATGTAGATTACTTTAAGTTATCACTTCTGTCGGGCGTCCCGAGACGCACATGTTTTTTTTTATACAACGTCGGGAGGCACACAATCATACGGTGACCACCTGATGTAAAGCAGTTACAGTAGGCTATTAACGCTTGTAACAAATATCACTCGCACGATGCCTCCTCTGCTGCTTACACAGCAACTCCTTAGGAAATTACTGGTGACCCTACTCACACGCAGGAATACAACAACCCTCTAGGGAGTTGTTATTTGGCCGCGGTTTTCTGTGAGGTGGAGGTACGACTGAGCCATAGAGCTCGTCAAAATTGATATTTTCGGATTTTAACCCGTACGCCCAACGAATGCATCTGCAATCCTGTGTTGCAGGCGGTCATAGGCTTCGGTAACTTTTATCACATGGACGGTATGCTTGTATGCCTCCCGGTGTTGTATAATAAAATCCATGGGCTAACCTAGACTGCTTTTTAAGCATCTTCTCCGTTGATCTTGTAATGATAATAACTTAAAAACGAACGAGCGTGTGCGGTGAAGCCCGTAGTATATCAACTCTCACTGATCACTTTGCAGGGATACGGGTCTCCCTTTAACCAAAGGTGTTTAAAGCATACACCATCACGCTACTCAACTGCGGATTGGCTGAGGCCAGTGTTTTCAGGCCACCCGAAGGCCAGTGACTTAGCTTAACGACTGTTATCTATCGACAACAGCAGGGATCGACGACTTAACGTGGCCTCCGAATACGGAGAAGATCGAGATTGATTGATTAATGTTGATATTCGGCTACAATGACACACACAACGACGCCATGGAGGTCGCAAGACTAAGTTCCAAAGAAAGATAAATAGAAAACCATAAACTTTGGCCGTAAAGGAAACGGCTATATGAATCACGAAAGAGTTGGAACAAATATTTGGAAGACCTTACCTCATAACTCGCCCCAGGACAGTGACACTCCGAGTCATACCACGCTACCGTGAATCGCCTAAAATATCTTCGCAAATACATAGTTTATTGGTTTGACGAAGACCAAAGAAAACATAGTATATCGTCAATCCAGCGATAGAATTGCCTCTAAAATCTACAAAAAAAAAAATGTACCTTAAATACTGCTACTACGTTTGGTTTCACTAGGCAAAGAATTTTTAGTATGCTTCAGTACCATTGCATCGTCTCTATAACAGACAGGAACACATTGTCTAACCGCAGTGGCTTTATTAAATTGGACGGTAATGCAGCAATCACCTGAAGCAAAACTGTTAATCGCTTATTTTATTTCGATTCCAGTTGGGGTATTCACATTGCCTCGGAAAGCCATTCGAATCGGAATCGGAAGGTTAGCTCTCAAAATGTATGGAATCTACAGGCAAAATTCATGCGAACTACTACCGGCCGGCAACCACACATTACCGTAGATGCATGCCGCCGCTGCCATGGGCGCTTTGGTCGTCTCTGCCTCGGCTGCTGCGGTCGTCTCTGCCTCAGCGAGCGACGGTAGTAGGCAGTAGTTCGCACGAACTAATCGGGAGCGGAAGCATACAAAGTAGTTTAGATCAAATTGCCTGTAAATTTGACTTTCGCAAAGTAACGCCTGAATCTATTAACTATGTACGGAATCTGTCAAAATATGCGTTAAACTATTCGAATCCGTTTCGAATATGGCTTTCCGAGGCAATGTGAATACCCCAGAAGAAGTAAATTTCTAGGCTAACTATGTTATAAAACAATTTGTCAGTGACTAAATACCGTCACGTGAAGTCAGATCGAGAAAGTGGAAGAGATCACAGCCAGGGTGATAAATAGCACTACAAAAAATAATAAGAAACCCAGTTTGAAATTGCTTACCCACATAAAGCCGCTCATACAATATTTCCCCAACGCTCAGGCAGGACTAATAAATTAACTTCTCTTCTCTATATTTCCAACATTGATGGTTGTGGATGATCGGTTACGGTTGTTTAGCCATTCCGTCTCGTCAAAAGCATGTCAATCTTATCAACCTAGTAGTCTTCTATATCGCTATAGAATCCGCTTGTGAACTGATTATCTTACTGACCATTTTTCAAGCGTCTAGTCTACTTATTGCTACTACAAAAATATAAGCTACTATATGACTCTACAATTAATTTCAGACTAGGCAGTGTTATATTAGTGTTATCTGACTGACAGTTATCACGTACATGCCGTCAGCATATACGGTCAGAATCGCTTAAAAGCTTTACTTCTCCTTTTGTATTCGAACTCACATCAGGACAGAATAAATACTTAAATCTTTGTCTTTTTGTTATCGGGCAAAATTATTTTCGAATGAGAGTTCATTGCCACAAATTCAAGACGAAGAATATATTTGACAGTTCTAATAAGAACAACTACATATCCCATTTTGTCCATAAAATTGATTATTTCCTTTTCGTGATAGAATAAAGTTATTTATATTTTTCTATAGTCTAATGGTGTCCTAAAATTGCGCCCGTGCTAACAAAGTACCTTTTTATCTTTGTGAATACCAGGTACGTAAGTTTATGATGGCGTCTTAATATGGCCTTTTAATTAAGGAATTAGTAGTCTACAACGAGATTCATGTTTCGTCGTATTGTGATACAAACAATTGACTTTTACGGCATATTTGTGTATTGTTTTATCGTAGCACATAATCTTGTTTGAATGAATGTGTTCAAGGTTGGCCATTTATTACAGACATGTACTATGTCTTGACTTGAGTAAATTCAATAGACTGTCAGCTGATGAGACTAGGTTTTGTGAACAATTAAAATTGATCATTATACGAGTGTTTTAATCTTTTATGCTAGTCCCATTCGATGTGGGTTGCGGTTCAGACGTACTTGAAATCTATTTTAGTACTATACTTATTACTGTGATCGAATAATCGGGCGCTTATATACCCACCTAAACTTCACTTCATGAAAAATTAATATGGTACTTCCCAGGATCCTTTTATTGCTTGAAAGTAAATATTATCTTCATACTGCAGTCATAGCCCAGTGGATAAGGCATCAGCCTGTTGAGCAACAGGTCCCAACACAGCACAGGTGGTTCAAATCCTGGCATTTACCACAAAAATTGTGTTTTCGGATTTATGTCCATAATTGTAATTATCACTTGCTCGGTGGTGATGGAAAACATGATGAGGAAACCCACACATCCAAGAAATTATATTTCGATAGACGTGTGACCTAACCTAAGAAAGGTTTGATTTTCTCTCTGGTTTGTGGATGTCTGACGGCAGTCACTCCATGTAAAAATGATTATCTTGGCCAAATCTAAACTTAATCACACTATTTGTTTTTTTCTTTTTATACTACGTCGGGAGGCATACGGTCCACCTGATATTAAGCGGGTACTGTGGCCTATTAACGCTTGCGATATATTAAGTATCATCGTGCGATACCTCCTCTGCTGCTTGGGAGCTTACTGGTGACCTCACTCACACGCAGGAACACAACAACCCTCTAGAGAGTTGTTATTTGGCTGCGGTTCTCTGTGAGGTGGAGGTACTTCCTCAGACGGGCTGCTTTGATGCACCCTACCTCTCTTAATAATACTAGAAAGAAGAAGAATAATCTAGATATGAAAATTCTTAGAATCAACTGCAATACTGATATTTTTATTGAATACCAGCTAACTTAAAACTACTCATTTACTTATGACACTTATGACACAATACTTACCTGACAAGCTCAGTGGTGAAGCATCCTGTTACATTACTTTGACACCAACTATCGTGGTTTTCCACACAAGACAAACATCTTTGAGCATGAACATGTCAGTTTGTCTTGGTCTGGATGTTTTTAAGAGAGGTAGGGTACATCAAAGCCAACAACTCCCTAGAGGGTTATTGTGTTTCTGCATGTGAGTTTTTTTTTATACTACGTATATTGCAAGCGTTTATAGGCTATATAACCACTTTACAGCAGGTGGAACATATGCTTCTCCGCCTCCCGACGATGTATTATAATAACAAATGTTATGAGTAAGTAGGTAGGTAAAGTAAGTGGACAGTACACTCACCTTCATCTCTTAGGAGCGTTATCTACATGTACTAGCATTTGATTTGACATTGTGTCATCCAGTTGTCTTACAATGTTTGACCAGATATTTTATTGTCACCGCATATAATGTTGTTGGATTGTATGTGGGTTCTAGGATAATTATATTGATATTTATTCATAAAGACATATTGAAATTGACCCTTCATCATAAAATTACTAAAGTTTAGGTAAATAAGCACCCATTTATCAGATCACTGTTTATTACATATATATAGAAGAGAGTTGCCTTCTCTTTTGTTCAAATCTGGTATTTACTATGTATGTGTTATGCAAAGGGACAATATCTGATAAAAAATGCTACCTTGTGACTATAAAAACTTATAATAGGACTTAACCTGTCAGACCCCGTTATATACGTTTTCCCATACATTTCTTGGCGCAAAAGCGGTCCGCGGGTAATGAGAGATTAAAATTGGCTAAACGGGTGAGGTATGTAAGGATTGAGTCACATGGCACTCGGTTCTCTCTGCCTACTCCGTATGGGATTATGGGATTTGGCGTAAGTTATAGATATGTAGTGATGCTCATACAGATTAGGAAACGGGACAATGCTCAGAAGAAGAGTTGCTTTCAAAGTCAAAGTCAAAGTCAAAATCTTTTTATTCTGTAAAAATGGCTACATTTGTTTGGAATCGTCACAATTTTTTTCCCTACCGTGCAGTTCATGACTAGGTGAGCACTGATAAAAATACTGCCAAAAAACTCAGGCATCCCTCTTTTGGTATCCAAACAAATTTACATAATTTATTAATTACATTATAATTGGATGGACTCAATCCCAGGCATTTTTATCATTAATATAGTCAGATACTTTATAATATGCCCTGCTACACAATTTGGCTTTAATAGTAGTTTTAAACTTGTTTATTGACAATTCTCTTATATTGCTGGGAAGTTTGTTATAGAACCGTATACATTGCCCCATAAAATAATTACTTATTTTGTGGAGACGGCTTGCATGTAACACAAGATTATGCTTATATCTAGTATTTATGTTATGAGTATCACTCTTTTTACAAAATGAGTCTATGTTTTTATGGACATACAAAAGATTTTCATAGATATATTGCGATGCGACTGTTAGAATATTTATTTCTTTGAATTTTTCTCTAAGGCTCTCACGGGGACCAAGTTTGTAGATAGCTCTTATGGCTCTCTTTTGCAATAAAAAGATGGTGTTAATGTCCGCGGAGTTACCCCAAAGAAGAATTCTGTATGACATAATACTATGAAAGTAGCTGAAATAAACTATTCTAGCGGTATCAACATCAGTGAGCCGTCTAATAGTTTTCACTGCATAGGCTGCAGAACTTAGTTTTCCTGATAATTTTTCAATTTGTGGGCCCCATTGTAGTTTGGAGTCAATTGTTATACCCAAGAACACAGTTGTCTCCACTGGGGCTAAATTAGTTCCATTAACATGTACATTGGTAGTCACCTGTCTTACATTAGGTGTTGAGAACTTAATTACTTTAGTCTTTTTATCATTTAAAAGCAGATTATTAACATTAAACCAATGCATAACTTTAGAGAGAGCATCGTTAACTTCATCATAATTACCTAACTGTCTATTAATTTTGAATGTCAAAGAGGTATCATCCGCAAACAATACAATCTCATGTTTATCCTTCACATAATAAGGTAAGTCATTTATATATACTAAAAATAAGAATGGACCTAGAATTGACCCCTGTGGGACTCCCATGACTACAGGGGACCCCGAAGATCTTTTACCATTAACATCGACCTTCTGTATCCTATTGCCCAGATAAGAAGATAGAAGTTCGAGAGCCTTGTTCCTGATACCGTAGTGGTGTAATTTTCTGACAAGAGTGTCATGGTGCACGCAGTCAAACGCTTTAGACAGATCACAGAAAATTCCCAAGGCATCTTGCGAACCTTCCCATGCCGCGAATATACTTTTAAGCAAATGAATCCCTGCGTCTATAGTTGAACAACCTCTCGTAAATCCGAACTGTCTCCTATGAAGCAAATTATGTGTATTAAAATGTCTGAGCAACTGGCTAAGCATTAGTTTTTCAAAAATTTTACTGAGAATGGGCAGTATGGAAACAGGTCGAAAATTCGAAGGGTCCGAACTATCACCAGATTTAAATAATGGAATGATTTTACTATGTTTCATCAAGTCAGGAAATACACCAGATGCCACACAACAATTGAAAATTGTAGCTAAATGTGGAGCGATTGAAATAATAATAGAAGATATGGTTTTGACAGATAGACCCCACAGATCTTTAGTGTTTTTCATATTTATTGATTTAAAAGCGTTCAAAACATCTTTTGGGCTTACAGCTGAAAATTCAAATATTGTGTCGCATTCTACCACGCTCTGTTTGAGAACGAGTTCAGCAGCTATAGAAGAAGACCTAAGATTTCTCGTAGTAATAAGAGGAATGTTAGAAAAATATTTTTCAAACTCAGTCGCAATTTCTACATCATTTTTGATATCTATATCATTTATCTTTAACTGAAAGTCTCGACTACGTACTTTCGCTCTACCCGTCTCATTATTTATCATATTCCAAACAGATTTAATAATATTTGTTGAACCATTAATTTTATTTCTTAAATATATAGACTTAGCATTGGAACAGGCTCGTTTAAATATTTTAGCATAATTTTTTACAAGTTCTTGAAAAGTCGGATTGTGATTACAGGTCCTTTCTTCATAAAGTTCATACAATTTATTCCGACTTTTGTAAATACCAGGAGTTGCCCAATCACTGAATGTCATACGGTCACTTACAGACATTTGTTTTGGAGTAAAGATTGCATTAAATTCACTAGTAATTAAGCTAAATAATGAACTGTACAAGTGGTCCGGAGTACCGTGATAGGGCAACAATACAATTTTTTCTGCTATATTAGACTTAAATCTTTCTAAGCGGCTTTTACTAAATGGTATATAATTTATTTGCTTTCTTTGTATTTTTGAAGAATTTGGAAATGAAACCAATTGACCTGAATGGTCTGACTGAACTTTATTAATTATAGATTGATATGAAGGTTTTACATTGCTAAATATATTGTCAATACATGTAGCACTTGTAGCAGTTACTCTTGTTGGCTCTGTAAAAATATGATGCAAATTGTTTGATTTAAATAAATTTAAAAAGTTGTAGGTAACAGTATTTTTCTCCAAGATATTTATATTAAAGTCTCCACAAATTATAACAGTTTTATGGCTATTAGATAATTTATTTAAGGCATCCTCCATGATATTTGAAAATGTTTCAAAGGGCGCGCTAGGAGGTTTGTACAGGTTCATAACAATGAATCGTTCCAATTCAATGCATGAAATCTCTACAACTCGCTCAACAGAGAGGCTCACAATGTCACACCTTTCTTTAAATTTAAGCAACTTATTTAATAATATTAAGGAGCCACCATGTATACAGTTATCTCTGATGAATGAGCTTGCAACCTGGTGGTTATTGAAGCTGAAAATGAATTGATGGGGTTTTAGCCAGTGCTCAGTTAGACATAAAATATCAATATTGCTACAATTCATAAACAACTCCAACTCTAACTCCTTTCCTATCATCCCCTGAATGTTTTGGTGCACCAGGTTGGTACAATTATTATTCTTTCTATATTCTTGACAATTTACAATTGATGGGGATATTGTATTATTATTACTTTTAGTTTCATTTTGAATATTGTTATTATTACTATTTACATTGCCAGAGTATAACTCTATTGTCTTGTAACCTAATTTAAAGAATTTGGAATACCTTCCAAGGTACCATTACATAATGTCAAATTATCTAACTGCTCAAAAGAAGCAGGGTTGTTAGCCAAACTTTTGGCTGGTTTTTTAAAACAATATGATAGCGAATCTGCTATTTGTCTTTTATAAAAATTGCTAAGATAAAATTTATCTTCTGTCAAATTATAATGTTTATTATTAAATATATTTATGTCAAGTATATGAAATTTGTCATCATATAATGTCAATGTATGCATTTTATCATTTAATCTATACCTAGATGCATTTTCCGCCTCGGGCAACAAAGTACTGTATGGAAAAGTAAATAAAAACACTTTTCCCACATTTAACTGCTGTAACATATTAAAATATTTAATCATTATATGTTTGTTTAAATTTCCTCTCCTCCCAATAAAAACAATTAAAGTTGTGTTGGGGTGGTAATCCCTCTTAACTATTTTATCAACTATTTGAGTGAAACTGGCTCCAGGCAAACAATAATTGGTAACCAGTTTTCCTGATTTTTGTAATAATAATTGGCCCATATTTTTACCTATTTCATCACTATACATTATTATTTTGGAGTTATTATCTTCACTATTATTATTTAATGATGATGACATCTGTTTAAAAGCACTACTATTAATGGCCTCATTCACATTATGGCTATGTACTTGAGATAGTTTTGAGGATCGAGTTACCTGTGAACATTTCATCGGAGTTTGGGTTAATTCATTCCTATTGTACAAGTTACTAAGAGACGATAATTTTTGTTCATTTTCTCTCAAGTCAGCTAGTAATCTATCCATGCCTACACTGTATTCTTCAATATCTCTTTGAGCATCCTCATATTTTTTAGTCATTAAATCTAAAGAACTATTAAGTGTTTGGATCTCAGATTGTAGGTCTTGAATGATGTTTTTATATTCCCTATTATTAGTATTAAATTTGTAACTAGCATGTTTATCCTGTGTGTTTGATACTACAGACCCATCACAGGTTAAGTCAATTGTCAGTGACGGTAGATCATTCGTATTTGAGATGGCAGAAGCAGTAACTAAGTTTGGAGCGCTATCTAGCAATTCATCAAATAACGACTGGGAATGAACAACTGTTGACTCCTGATGGGAACATTCCAGCTGATCAATTGTACTTAGTGCCTGTTTCAATTTGGTTTCTAGCTGAATATTGCGTTCTAGAGTGGTCTCAAACTCAACCCTACATTTATCAAAACTACCTACCAAAGACTGCAATGTATTATTGTCTTCCAAAGCATTATCTAACTCTAAATTAATTTTCACTATCTTTTCCTTAAGTATAGTATTACTTTTAATAATTGACAGTGCTTCCAACTCATTGTCATCTCGTTCATTTTGCAATTTTTCTGACAATTCCTTATATTTCTTTAAATCTTTTAAAGTTAATAAAAATTTATTATTTAATTCTTTGTATCGTAGCTCTGAACTTTTAACATCTTTTAATGCATTTAAATACCTGTCATTTAACTCTTTAGCTCTTTATAGCGTGCCTCAGCCATTGCCTTTCTAGTCAGCATCATTTCACCTCAAACCGTTTAGTTAAAAAATAAATAAATAAATAAGGTAGGTGTACCTAATTAGAATGATACAGATTAAGTTATTGTATACTATATTTTATGGCTAATTCACTAATGGCAACTATATAAACCCATGTATTTTATGCAGTAGTGAGTAATTATTTACAATTATTTGCTTTAGTCTTCTGGTGTTATCTACTTCAAGGATGGAGACAGTTAATCAGTTTATTATTGTTAACTCACTCTCAAATTTCTACTTTCGACTATTGCAACTGAACATAAAGTGTCTTCAGTCCACATAGCATATTGTCCCGTTTCCCAATCCATTAGGATTGGCGGGGTCTGCTGACCCTCTGTTCCCATAATATCACGCTAAAAACATCCCTTGTGAGTTGTTTTGGGAAAGCGCAGGAATAAATTGTTATATATTCCCAAAATCTCCCACCTTAATCCCCTATTTGGGATATTGTGCAATTAGAATATTTTATTTAATTCACTATTGCCAAAATATACAGCCTCTCTTTCTCAATCATAATTTGTCTTTCACGCTTCTCTTTCACTAAAGCCATGATTTCATTCTTGCATAGACGGTACATTTCTTTCTTCTTCTCTCTCATATTTTCATTTAAGGTGATACATAATCCAGCCACGCTTTTCTCTTTCTTGCTACTGAGGATTCAACCTTCGCATCCCACCAGGCATCTCCTTTCAATGTTTTATACCTCTTTGCGCCTCCACATGCTTCTTTTGGAAGTTATACTTCTTTAGGCGCGTTATGAAAAAATGATGAGAGTGAAATTTTAAGATGCGCGCGCATCACAGCACATGGTACACAATTATTATTTAACAATACAATATGTGTGTATATATGTTGTTTGTGTATATGTATCTATGTTAAGTATCTGTGTACATAATATTTATCAGGCACTTACAGCTATTCTGTACCTGACAATATATCCCACTGGTGGAGGTTGGCTGGAAGAGATCTCTTCTAGAGATAAGCTCGCCTTTGCGAATGAATTACTTTAAATCTTGTATATATATAATGTTTTTGTGCAACAAATAATAATAATAAATATTATGCCGCTATTGGAGATCCAAGACCGGTAACTCACCATCATGGAACTGCAGCAGTTAGTACGTCTAAACTTGGTTATGTAATTTATTTTGTTAATAATTCTTACTTATAATATTATCTAAGAAATTTATTAATGTAAGCGAAATACCCACTTAATATAAATGCTGTTTATGCCTGTAATAGGTATATATATAAGAATTATGTTTGTACAATGTCATAAGCATTGTGATGTATGTATACTGTTGGTGTACCTTTTCCATAAATGTATAAAAAACTGATCTTCAATGGAGGTACCATATATTTTTCCATGGGTGACCTTTGTATGTAAATGTTTTGAAAGTGGTGGTACAGCTTCCTACAACTCAATAATGCTGTTGAACTCTTTAATAATTTTAGATCAATGTTTTTAGCCTCAACCATGCCGGGCACAAATCTGATAGTGCCAGTGGTCCTATGGGGCAAACACGCCCCCACCCACTGCATATCATCCGTCTACCTCTCCCGAGACCAGAAGACTCTTGTCACTGGCTGCTACGATGGTCAGATATGCATCTGGCAAGTGCACCCGGAGAGTTTGAAGATGATACCTCGATGTCTGCTCGTTGGGCATACAGCACCTGTCACCTGTTTGTCCAGGGCTTCTATTATACAGGTTAGAAAAAAAATGAAGTATTTTATTTTCATAAAAATAGTTGATGTTTAAGGCGGATACATTTTTTTTATAAGTAGCATAGCCTTTTTTGTAGTAAATTTTTAAAATTACTAATTTAGATTCTAGGGTACATCACACACGAAGCGATTCCTGCCCGCGTCCGCTGCGGTTGCGGGACTGAAATACGCGTAGAGTATTATTTTATAGTGTTTGTAATGGTAGTTGAAAATTCACGAAAATTTTAATTATTGCGTATTGTGCTCACTTATAGCATAATCAAAATTATGACTAACTGTTCATAAATAATAAATACAAAATATGTCTCAAAAACATAAATGTGGTTCTGCAGTGGCAGTATTGAGCCCTTTTTTTGGAATTGATCTTAAATTTAGCGTTGTTAAAAACAAAATGAGGGCGCCACTTAAGTTTATGCGCCCTTTTAATCATCGTAAGTAATCCGACTTGCGGTATCTCCCGCCAAATTTGCGGTTGTCCTTGCAGCCGTGGTTGCAAGTAATCGTACGAGTTGGTTCTTTAGTAGTAAGTAGTATCGCTACTCGCTACCGCGGCGGGCGCGGGCGTGAACCGCTCCGTGAGTTCGCATCTTTATCGTTCTAAAAAAATCAAGGTTGTGACAAGGCAAACTAATGGTATATATTTTTACTAAAACTTAAGTTATATCTTGACGAGCTCGATGGCTCAGTCGTGAATGACGCGATTTTGACACCAACGCTCGTGGGTTCGATTCCCACACAAGGCAAACATTTGTGTCCATGAACATGGCTGTTTGTCTTGGTCTGGATGTTTTAAAAGAGGTAGGGCGCATCAAAGCAGCCCGTTTGGGGAAGTACCTCCACCTCACAGATAACCGCAGCCAAATGACGGACTGCTTTTATGCACCCTACTTGTTTTATACAGAATACTATATAGAATACTATAATCTTAATATATATAATTATATATATTAAGATTAGATTTTTTCCATGTCACTTTGTATATACAAAATATTTAATTCACAGGATAATAACTTCATAGTTAGCTCATCCGAGGCCGGTGAGATGTGCACGTGGGACCTCGTCGATGGAAAGTGCAGGGAAAGTGTCAAACTGTCACAAGTGCATACAAACATACAGGTGAGGATGCTTTTGTTTTTAATCTATCTGTATTTTCCCACCAAGCCCCTTGCGCAGGCGGAGAGAACCGAGCGCCATATTATCCAGTCCTTAACAGCTCACTCGCTGCTTTCACATTCAAAGTTCTTTTCGCCGTCATTCGCCGTTTCGCCTTTATATTAGAGGGGGCAAACGAGCATGTGGGTCACCTGTTGGTAAGTGGCCACCCTGCTCGGCATCAGCATCAGCAACACCAAAGGGTCACTTATCCGTTGCCAGCCTTTTTAGGGAAACAACTCTTGAAGGTAGCCATATTGTATTTGTTCGGGAACACCGCTGAGGGTAATTTATTATGCAATTTCACCGTACGTGGTAGAAAATGCCTCAAAAAGCGTACTGTAGTGGATTGCCACTCGTCAAGATGGTGAGGGTGAAATTTAAGTTTATGGTGAGTGGTAGGATAGTAAAATTCAGCGGCTGGTATTACGTTGAACAGCTTCTCCGAACACTCCCCATGATACAATTTGTACAGTACACAATGAGAAGCAACGTCTCTTGGTGTACAAAGTGTGGCGCGCCGTCCCAAAGATGTGAATAGTATTCCACGTGAGGCTGGACCTGGGCCTTATAAAGTTAAAGGTGATGTTGAGGTGTAAAATATCCTCTAGCTGTTGATAACAACACTAATCTTCTTGGACGCTAACTTAGCTTAACCCTTCAGATGACCGCGAAACTGTATATCGCTCGATATGACGATTCCCAGGATGAGGGGTATACCTTCTAATGGAGGAGCTACGATAAATGGGGACTTTTTCGCGGTAAACGCGCTCACTTGTGTCTGTAGCAAATTAAGTTAAACTACATTCAGTCTGTCCCCAATCTGAGACCTGTTCTAGTGATGTTTTAATTTCAGACACAAGCTATGATCAGCACTCATTGACGCAATCCCGAGAGATATTGGCTTGACCGGTGTATCTTGCGTCCCGTACCGTACTGTCATATACTATACTGTCTGTACTGTCATCTGCATAGCAATGAATGCTGCATACGTGCAACAAGTCATTGATATGCAGAAGTAATAGAGTGGGAGACAACACACAGCCTTGTGGTACGTCAGCGTTCTCTCTCTCATCACTCACCGTACGAAACGCAATAGCATGCTATTTCAGCATGCCACTACTTCACGCCGGATTTCTGTGAGAGATTGCTACTACCCCAATTACGGGCCCAATTTCGAGATATTGTTATTCAATGGCCACAATTGACCCGCAGCCATGTAGCCATGTAGGCCACTAATTGACAATAGCTTGGGCCTACCACTTTTACTGACAATAATATATTTATTTAATAATAAAAAATAATGATCCATTCCTATATTTAAAATTACAAAACACATGGCAACTTGTATTAAACTTTAAGAGCCACTGACGACTTCAGTGCCAAAGTGTTTAACAATGGCTTCTTTGTCATCTATGGTTGTGGATTCGATTCCCATACAAGACAATAATTTATAGGCATGAAGATATCTGTTGTTGGTTTTCTATTTATCATAAGTACCAATTTACTGCGTCCCGTATGGGCAAGCTCAAGTTCGTTCAGCGTGCTTCTTTGCATGATAGAATCAGAAATGAGGATAAGCAATCTGAAGTGGCGGTGGGCCGGCCACATAGTTCATAGAACCGATAACCGCTGGGGAAGAAAGGTTCACGAATGCCGTTCCCGTACTGGTAGACGCAGTGTGTGACGGCTCGCCACTAGATGGAGCGACGACCTCAAGAGGTTTGTAGCGAGCCGATGGATGCAGGTGGCACAGGATCGAATTAAATGATACTCTAGAGGGGACGTCTATGTTCAGCAGTGTATGAATACAGGCTGAGATGATGATGATGAATTTACAAAAAAAGAAATAGATATCCACATTAGGATTCGATTCAGGTATTCGCCGATTAACAGGCTGGTCCTTTATCCACTAGGCTATCACTCCTCCTGAAAATGTGTGTGTGAAAATGTATTATATATGCAGTCTCTGTTATTCGCAGGCCTATCACATGTGCAACAGTGAAGATCTCCGTCTGTTCTGCAATGGTTACTACGCCGAGATACTCATAATGGATCCATTCTCACTGGAGATATTGTTTTCGTTGAGCTCCAAGATGAACCCTGACTGGATATCAGCTTTGCATGTGAGTTTTTTTTTATACAACCTACAAAGAAACAAGAAAAACTGTCCACTTGTTGTGAAGCGGATTCTGTAGCTAAAGCCTGCAATAAAAGGAGCTTTGCTCGTGGGTCAAACTCTTAGGATGTTAATGGTAAGAAATAATCAGTAATCATACTATTGGTAAATTAACGTCATTGAGTTTTAGCCATATTCGATCAAAAAGTATGCAATATTTTAGTAATACATTTTTGTACAATGTCAATCAAAAACTAATGGAAAATTTTCTTTTCGATTAAATTTACATATGCGTTATTCTAGCCACATCCTAAATAGTTTCTTTTGTCAAGATACCCCAAAAATATGATTTCATATCTTAGAGCCATTGTATACAAGAAATAACAACGGACCCAAAACACTTCCGTGTGAAATACTTAGATTTGCTTTTCTACGAGTATATTCTGATGTTTCTTTGATTCTTTCTATGTTGGTGATTGAGCAGATATTCGTCTTAGATAGGACTCAAGTACGACATGATCAGTTCAGATGTGTTTGCTTGGTCAACATAATATTCCACTTTTGTTTTTAATGCACTATGATTCACATTATCAAAAGCTTTAGTCACTTACGTATGAAGCGCTTCATTGAATGAATTAAAATCTATCCCAGTAACGATTATAAAAACATAATAAGAAATTGTATGTTAATATTACTATTAATTGATTGATAATTTTATTTTGTTAATTATAATGTTAGCTATTTAAGTAACTGGAAAGTAATAATTTGCACGCATTCATGCAGACTCTTTTATAACTGTGTTCTGAAAATAATGATGATTTGATTAAAATAACTTTCGATGAAATAAGTCCCAGTACGTCCTCGCCAATTATTTCTATCAACGAGTTTAATTATCTACACCAAAAACTGAAATATGGCGTGACAAAGTAACAGGTCGGGTCAGTAAACCCGATTATATCAGATCAAATAAGGCAGATAAAGCGAAATGTTCTAGTTTATCACATATGCATTTTTTTTCCTGAATTTTATTTACTAAATTCCAATTAATATTGTTTGCAGGTACTTCGACCGTCTTCGCGCAAAGATGACGTTGTTCTAGCTATTTCAATCACAGGAACTGTCAAGGTAAGTTCCTAACCGATAGAGAATGTACACGAATAACTTATCCAGGATTCATACTTTAGCTTCAAAGTACAACACAATACAATTTAATACACTTCATTGCACCAAAAGAAAAATACATAAAAACAGAAACAATAAAGTAGCAGTACAACGGCGGTCTTAACGCGATGAGATCTCTTCCAGACAACCTTTGGGTAGAGGAGAAATAAGAAAACTAGGAATGCAGCGCAGAGCATAACTTAAGGAAAATAAAAGTAATTATATAAATATACATAAATATATATATAAACATACATGTATACATATGTTATATATAGTAAAATATATACATAATTCATCTTAATGATATATACATTTTATACATATAGACATAGTAAATGGAACTAATGGCACTCAGGGGAAAGCCAAGAAAATTAAGCTGATTACGTAATGTTAAAACAAAGATAGTGAAGTTTTACAAAGTAGTTGTTGTACTATGCGATCAAGAGGTTAAAAGGACGCTGCACGTACTCGATAGCACAAATGATCTGTTTCGAACAAACAGACTTTTATGTAGACATTAATGTAGACTAAAATCGAATGCAATACGGCGCAAATTCCGTTGCAGTTCTCAATAACGGATTAATATTTTGGCAATTAGAAATGTATTTTGTTGTACTGAAATACTTTTAATTTGTTTAACAAAATTGATTTTACAAATTTTGCAGCGGTAATGTATACTTTGTAGTTAGGGCATGCGGTCGGTATACGCCTTATTTTAGTATTCGAATTTGTCGAACAGTTCGAGTTTTACGAAAATTTCGAAAATTGTGTTTAATGATAAAGTATATATTTGTTCTTTTTATTTAAACAGTAAGATCAAAGGGAACTAAGTGCGCCTCTATCATTACTGTACATTTAGTAGTCTAGTACTGTAACACAAGCTTCGCTTACTTTGGGGTTAGATGGCGCTGTGTAATTTGTCCACCAATATTTATACAAAAATATTTATTCGCAGCAACCAGATTTGCAATAATGATATGTGCTAATTAGTTTAATACAAGGCCAGAATATAAATTCTGGCTGTTGGGAGATTTAACAATTAAATTTTTACCAATGATATTCCACACTAGAATAAATCTGTATTGTGGGTATCTGTACGGGTCGCCTGAAGCTTTACATCCGTGTTACAAACATTGAATAGAAATGAGGTACGTTTGTAGGTACAATATGGTGGTTGTATGGTTTGTAGGTATAATAATATATATTTGTTTATTATTATTATTTAATTGGAACTAATTAATGAAAGCATGAGAGTAGGATAAACGCGGTTGAAATACGAGCGTTGCGCAAAATTTGTGGCTTATAGATATATAGCTTATATATTCGCAATGATGAGGTTAGAAGCAGAGTTGGTCTGTAAGAGAGAGTCAGTGTTAAAATAAGAAGAGGCATGCTCCGTTGGTTCGGACATGTAGAAAGAATGCAGGGTGAAAGGATGACGAGGCAGATATACAATGCAAAAGTGGAAGGATGTAGGAGCCGAGGAAGGTCAAGACTTACCTACCATGATCAAATTGGTCGTGTTCTATCAGGTGACGTCAGGTGCCCTAGAAACCGGCGAGCGTGCATGAAAAGAGCAATGAATGTTACAGAAGCGAGTGAGATATGTAAGGATGGAGTCACTTGGCGCTCGGTTCTCTCTGCCTACCCTGTACGGGATTTGGCGTGAAGTTATAGATAGATAGAACTAATTAATTTAATATTATTAATTACTTTTAGCACAAGTAACCGGCGAGAATGCATGAAAAGAGAATATTAAAGCAGCGAGTGAAGAGTGAAGTGTCTTATGGCGCTCGGTTTTCCCTGCCTACCCCGCAAGGGACCTGGCGTGGAGATATACATACATACATTATTTACGTGTATATGTTTTCAGGTGTGGTCACTGCTCGGCCACGAGAACAAGCAGTCCGAACCGATCTACGAGAACGAATCCAAGCAGATCCGGTGTTTGAATGCGCTGTCACTCAATTGTTGCGCTTACAATCAACGCACAGTTCTCATTGTGTGCGCTAAGTACTGCCAGATTTACGACGCCGGTTAGTGTAATGTGATTCCTTAACAGATTCTGGTGTTATTTTATGAAAGTCAAATTTACTTTTAAATTAATTTTAAGAGAGGTAGCGCGCATCAAAGCAGCTCGTCTGGGGAGGTGCCTCCACCTCCACCTAGTGTTGTTGTGTTCCTGCGTGTGCGTGAGGTCACCAGTAAGCTCCTAAGGAGTAGCTGTATAAACAGTAGAGGAGGCATCGTGCGAGTCATCTAACCTGCATTGTATGCTTCCGCTACCAATTAGTTCGTCAGCCGGCGCCCACTAAATACCGTTAGTAGACATGCCTCGGCTGCTGCGGTTGTCTGCCGTCTGGAACAGGAACCGCATGCCCCCGCCACCATTGCTGCTATGACTACCCTGGTCGTCTCTGCGACACGTGTTTCTCTCCACGAGGCATCCTCGGGCGCTGTAGATGTTAGTCGTTAGAATAACAGGCTACAATGTTGCATTCACTAATGGTTATGGGTTGGTGTCGGTCGACGCTAGTTCGCGTGGTGACTAATTGGTGGCGAAAGCACACAAAGCAAGTTAGATCAAATTGCATATAAAATCTGTAAACTATAACTTTACGTCAAATCCCTTGCGCAGAGAGAACCGAGCGCCACATGACTCGATCCTTACAAACCTCACTCGCTTATTTAACATTATTTGCTCTTTTATGCACGCTCGCCGGTTTCTAAGGCTCCTGACATCACCTGATAAAACACGATCAATTTGGTCAATCAATTCACTCTTATCTGATACACTTCTTTCGTAACTTTTTTGTCATTCATTCTTTCCAAATGTCCAAACCATTTCAGCACATCCTTTTCAATTTCTGTCACATCATCTTTTAGTCCACATAGTACATAAATTTATATATAATAAAAACTGATACTTTCCTTCTAGGTGACTTCTCAGTCCTGTGCTCCATTCAAGCGCCATCCGGGGAACGCTGGATGTCTGGTGATTTCCTGGCACCCGACAGAGTGCTGGTGTGGTCTACCGAGGGCAAGGGATACTTATATAAATTGCCAGCCAAGTAAGTTGTCTACTTGTTAATCAGTTTACTTTGTGTTTGATTTATGATTTAGGCCATGGGGGGGGGGGGGGGGGGATTAGTTTAGTAGTTGTAGTTGTGGGGTTTTGTTTCGCAAATCACAATATCAATACCTTCATGCCAGATCTCTTGCGGGGTAGGACTCGGCAGTGGACCATCTGGGGAAGTACCTCCAGCTCACAGAAATATTTTGTTTCTGTAAGTTGTCACCAGTAAGCTCTAGGAGTTGGTGTATTATGAACAGCGGCGGCATCGCTCGAGTCACATTTAATGTATTACAGAGGCCGTATGCTTCCCGACGTTGATATAAACAAAACAAAACAGCTTCTGTAACATTCATAGCTCTTCTCATGCACGCTCGCCGGTTTCTAGCATCACCTTCTGATAAAACACCATTGGACATTTTGGTTTGGTTAACCAATCTAGTCTAATTCTAATTCCTAGCCTAATAGGGAATAGGCAGGTGGTTCAAGGAGCGAAATATTTTTTTAATAAATTTTATTACTTCAGAATTGTGTTTTATTCAATATTTTTGATGGTGATTTCGTCTTGAGCAAGAAATTATTATATTTAAATTATATTCTATGACAAGAGAAGTCAATGCAAATTTGCAAGTCGGTTCCTTGGATTGTTTCATAGAGAGAGAAGTTTGTTCCATCTGATGTATTAGTCGAAAATTGAGAACACTGTAAAACTGCAGCAGAACACAATTTTTGTTGCACCTTTAAAAAGTGGACCGCCTTGCCTGCACATGTGTTCCCTCCTTCCTACAATATGAGATCCTTCAAACGAAGTGTGAAGAAGCATCTTGCGGGTCAGCATGGCAGCGTCACTGACAGTATACTGTGTAGTATTTTGTCAGTTGCAGTTGCGATTTGGGCTCCTCTTTCACTTACCATCAGGCAAAGAGGAGCTACTATGCTGAACTAGTATATAAAAAAAAACTTCTTTTTATGTTTGTTTGTTGTCATGGAAAATGACGTCACATCTAGTGCGCCAAAATGGCGGCTGTTTAAAATGGCCGTGTGGATAGGCAATTTTTTTTTTAAACTCTAAATCACTTTTTACTGTTGAATATTTCTTTACTGTTATGTAGCGATGTTAAGTACTGAATATAAACATACGTGCATATTCCCTAATAATTTGGTGTACTACTGTATCTAGATATTTTAATGATGATGTTAGAAACAGAGATGTTATGTTATATATAGATGTCGATGTTAATAAGAAGGGAAATGCTGCATTGGTTCGGACATATAGAATGCCGGAAGAAAGAATCACGAAACAGATATACAACACGAAAGTAGAATGGTGTAGGAGCCGAGGAAGGTCAAGATATACCTACCTACCTTGACCTAATTGATCGTGTTTTATCAGAACAGGTGACGTCAAGAGCCCTAGAAACCAACGAGCGATCCTAATCCAATAGGATTGGCTGGGTCCGCTACCTAAGCCTAAGGATTTGGCGAAGACACTGATTTTTTCATGGAGCGACTGCCGTCAGATCTCCACAACCTAGAGGGAAAACCACATCTTTCTTAGGTTGTGTATGTGTGGTTTTACTCACGATGTTTTCCTTCACCGCCGAGCAAGTGATATAAATATGTACATAAATCCGAATACATAGGTACATACCTGAATTCGAACCGGGGACTATTTGCTCAATAGACCTAGGTTCCTTATCCACTGGGCTATGCTCATGAGAAGATATGTGAATGTTAAAAAAGCGAGTGATCTCAGTTCTCTCTGCCTACCCCGCAAGGGATTTAGGTATAGATGGATAGATTAATAAGTACACGGTCATTTCACAGACTGGAATGAATCAACGAGTAACGATATGACTAAGGGACTACATTGTGTGATTCTGAAATGTTTCAATGATACAAAGTCACACATCAATAATACTGAAGAACAGTAATTCATATATAATAATGGTTATTTTATGTGCTAGCTAGTATCCCATTCTCGTGGTCTCACTGGTCAATGTTTATAATCATTATAAAACATTGCCCATAGCATCTACAATATCTCACAGGATGTGTACACTAGTATGTTTCTAGCTTTCGTTTAACACACACTCTAAACATATATGTACTGTGTAACATCTAACACCGTTCGTTATTAAATTGTTTACTTTTTGGCGTGATAACGTCTTATAAATCCGCCGGCTGCACGCAATTAAAAAGTGTCACGTTCCGCCTGAGCCGAGCGTGCAAGCGAGAGCGCGGAACAAGCGATAGAGAGGCTCGATCGGCCTAAGCGTTCGGCTTGTGACGCATCTATCTCTCTCCCACTTCATCGGCCGAGGCGTCGGAGTAGAAGAGAGATCGCGGCAGCACACAACATACACGTGAACTGTTTTGTCAACTGTTGAATGTTTTCCTATGACGTTATCACGTAAAATTAGCGTCGGTAAACCCACTTTACAAACAACCAATTTTTTTTAACATAAATGTTGGGGAATGTTTGCGTATTTTTAATGTAGGTATACATTAATTACTTTATGCTACTCTTGTTGTTATGGAAGAGTGACTCCTTTTAACACAGGTGTTTCATACTTAAAAAAATAAGCCCAATAAAGATATATGTATTTGAATCATGTCTTACAAATCTCCAACGTTTCGGCGGAAATTTTTAATATCACAGTGGTAAAAAATCATCAGTAGATATTCATTGCGCACTCGGCTAAGTTATTTATTATTTCTGTGTGTTTACGTAGGGTGATGTAACAATGTGTTTTATTCCACACTAAAGTGTGTTAGTAGTCGAGATAAAGAATGTAAACAAACATTCAGGGGTACAGAACATTTTTTGATTGAGTGGAATAGTTTTCTTCCTTCTAGCTTTTCCACCACTTTGTACTATTTTATTTAGTGCAATTTAGTATGTATTAACATAATTCAATTTAACGACTAAAACTCGACAATAACAAAAATTGCCTACTCAATAATACAAGATGTCAAATTAGACATATTTTTTTATCATAAATTGATAAATAATAAAACAAATTGGGTGCGTGTACTTATGTACGCGCGTGAGAAGTTGTACTTCTTTGGCATCATTAAATAAATATTTAACATTAATAATTTAATAATATTTAGTATTAATTATATTAAATAATAATATTTTAATTTATAAGAAGGGTTATTGGAGTAAAATTAAAAAACGTCTTTCAAGTAGTAGCGGCGATTTTTATGGAATGTATTACATACAAGTCAAATGTCAAGTACAAATGTTATACATTTTTAACTATAGCGCCATCTACGGTAATACCGTGAAATATTTAGCAGCTTCAACCTGTTACATTTGTGTTACAGTGATGCGCGCGCATCTTAAAATTTTACTCTCATCAATTTTTCATAACGCGCCTGAAGAAGTATAACTTCGAAAAACGTTGAACGAGGTTACGATGAACGTAGTAACTAGGTTCTGATAGTTTCCGAGCGAAACGAGTTTTAATTTTTTATTTTGCTTGTATCTCTGGATCTACACGAGATACCAACGTAAAAGTTATAACGAAACAAAGAGAATATTATCACAAATACAAAAAAAACCAGTCATGTATAAATATATAGTTAAGTATATAGTAAAACTGAAATCGAAGTTCTAGTTAATAGAAACTTGTAGATTTCGTTTTGAAATATTGTATTAACTCAATTTTGCTAAAAACCATAGTTGACGCGTTTATCGTAATTTCGATAGAACAATTTCAGGGTTGTTTACGGCACCACTTGTTAGGAAATTTATAAATATATCTAATAATTACCTTCTCCGCCTTGGTGCTATTCAAACCCACATTCACTCATTTGCTGGTCGATGAACAGTGGAATTATAATCGAGTTATGTCACTCACCTATTAGTGCATTATTTTGTAGATAGATGGCACTATATCGACTTTACAGCGGTACGTGGAAATGCATAAATTCGCCACCATCACAAACGTTAATGGTAGGTCAGTTGGAAGATCATTGGCGTTCCAGTGCTCTTGGGCGCAGTTGAGAGGTCGCTGGTTCGAACCCCACGTAGGCGGGAGAGTAGAAAATATTAGTCACTTAGTATGATGTTCGAATATAGCAAAAAATCGATAAACAAAATTTAATTTTAGGATTTTCTTAGGTTTTCGCGATTGTTACACATTGAATTAAACAATTTTTAATGGAAGTAAATTTAATTTTCCCGTAATAGTCATCATCGGCACGATGCCGTTTATTATGAAACATCATAATGAACTGCGTTATTACGATTAGTTTTTATAATAACATAATAAATTATTTATTGTTTGTTGTATCTGAAATTTAGCTTAGCCTACACATTTTTTATACGAGACGGGCACGAGCATATGGGTTATCTGATGGTAAGTGTTCACCGCCGTTCATAGCCTTTAGCAACACTAAAGCATTACCAAAGAAAGTATAGATTCTTCTTGTGAGTGTTACCACTTCGTATGAATTTTGTTCATAACTGGTCAAACACCAATGGTATCGAAGTGTCCCATGTTTTTTTTCCGTTGAGTGCCAATGGTATCGATAAACCCCATAGGGCCCTTGCAGACATCTACTCTTAAGCGCTCGACGATTTAGCTGCTTTACGGAAGCTAGATGCAGCGACCGCAGCTTACAGATGCCATTTGTACTCGACGGGAAAAAAAATATGGGACACTTCGATATCATTGGCGTTGGTCCAAATGTTGTAACCATGTTCTGGTTATTGATATAACATATTTATCTGATCACATGTGGGTATACATATGTTCATAAGAAATATGATATTCAATTTCAGTACATTATTAAATTATAATTAAAGAAAAATGTCAATCTTATACAATACGATAGTATTAATCTTAAACTATTTAATTACAATATTTATCCAATCATAATATTACAATGTCTTTTATAGTTTTTTAGGAGCAATGTAATGGAAACATCTTATTTTAATGAGTGTATTCTAAAATTTTTATTTCAAATTTGTGTACTATTAAATGCAATATGTCATACAGTCACATAATTCTATTGAATTTTAGGTTTGCAAGAGAGCTATAATATCCTTAATTATTATTTCTTAATAAGCAATCTGTTTCTTTGCCGATTAATTTTTGCATAATTGATCATAATAAAATAATAATCAAAAATAACTCTTTCGAAATATACTAATCCAATCTATAATTTAAGCTATTTTATTGCATGATTTTTGCAGTATGACTATCAATTGTGTATTCATAATTATGTATTTTAAGCAAATTTTTAATATATCTAAATATTAATATTAAGTTTTGGCTGATTTTTCTATACAACTTAGGCCACGCCCTTTTCATCCCTGTTTCATGTAAGTTATTTATTACCGGCGTAAATATTCTATAAAGTAACTTAAAATTTAATAACCATGTTCCCTAGCGTTAACTTGTAACTAATCTATTAGGCTTAACGGGGTCTGCTGCGCTACGGAGTTAAGCATAAGGATTTGGCGTGTATACTGATTTTGACATGGAGCGACAGCCGTCAGACCTCCACAATCCAGGAGATAAATCAGAACTTTTTTAACTCAACTCACATATTTCGACATATAACGTCTGGCGTGCGGGTTTACCCCCATGTTTTCCTTCACCGCCGATCAAATAAATATAATATATAGATTCAAAATCCGAATCGAATAGTACATGCCCACATCAGTAACTGTATTCACATTTCCTCGAAACGCTATAATCGAATCGGAAAGTTAGTTGTCTGTCAAAATGTATGGAATTTGTTTGAAAACGTTTCGAATATGGTTATCCGAGCCAACGTGAATACCTCCACAGGATACGAACTTCGTTCTCACTAGTTCGATTTCGATTTTTCGATTAGTTCGATCGTCGAACTAGTGAGACTTTTTTCATTTGTTCGACCGACGAACTATTAAGATTTTTTTTCTCATTTTTCGACCGTCGAACTTTTTTTAATCGAGATACACGAAACGGTAAAATAAAATAAAAAAAAACGCTTGTATGGATAAAAAAGGTTTATATTTGTATAAGTACATACTATGTTTGTACATTTGTAGTCTGTACCCACATCCTTGAGATAATTGAAAAAAAAAAAATCTATCTTGCTTATCTCAATAAGCTTAACCAGAAACAAAATAATGCTTATATGTGTAATAATTGATCATTAGTCAAAGATCGAATTGCATACGTCAAAATTACAACTATACATAATTAGAATCTTAAAAAAACAATTTTGTACATATCTTTGATGAAATATACATCATCAAATATATTTTTCTCTGTCTTACTTATCTCAATTATATAAAGAACTATTATATATGTATTCCATCAAAGATACGAACTAGTAAGAATTAAAAATAATTCAACTGCATTTAAATGCACTTTCGAAATATATTGAAATTTCATTCCAAACTACATATACATATGTGTTATGTGTGCGTTGTGCTGGTTTCCTAACAAAGTATTTTAATAGTAAATAAAACAAAAAGATTACACAAATCATCGTCATATCATCCGGAAGTCGTCCATTATACATTTCCTTACATGTATCTATACCTATAGCACCTAGCTATGTACATCAAGCATTATAAACATTTAACTGAAGGTAATTTTATTTTATTGTTTATTGTATCTCGATTAAAATAATTTCGACGGTCAAACAAATGAGAAAATAAAAATCTCAGTAGTTCGACGGTCGAACAAATGAGAAAAAAGTTCTCACTAGTTCTACGATCGAACTAATGAATCGAACTGGTGAGAACGAAGGGGATTCGCCTTTACCTGGGACCAGTCAGTTAATAGGTTGGTTTATTCACTAAGCTATCACTACTCAATGTTATGTTAAACGACAATGTTATGTCAACATATTACAATAATAATATTCAGAGATCCGTTCACGAATGATAGAAACATGAAGCATTACGTATGTTGCATTATAAATGAAAAATAACTTAATTTACTAAAACTAATTACAGACCGTGCTTGACATTCGAAGTTTGATTGTAACTCTTATTAACTACTGTATAAGAACGGTGCAAGGGTCAAGGTGTTAATCTTGACGAGCATTTAGCTGCACAGTGAACTCAAAGAAAATACTCAATTTAAAAATTTCAATAAATTTCCCAAAATATTTCCCAATTTAAAATTATCAATAAATTTCTCAATTCAAAATAGACATTAAATTTCTCAATTTAAAATTATCAATAAATTTCTTAATCGAAAATTATCAATAAATTTCTCAATTCAAAATTATCACTAAATTTCTCAATTTCAAATTATCAATAAATTTCGGAATTCTAAATTGTCATTAAATTTCTCAATTCAAAATTGTCATTAAATTTCTTAATTCAAAATTATCATTAAATTTCTCAATTCAAAATCATCAATCAATTTCTTAATTCAAAATTGTCATTAAATTTCTCAATTTAAAATTATCAATAAATTTCTCAATTCAAAATTGTCACTAAATTTCTCTATTCAGACTTATCAATAAATTTCTCAATTCAAAATTGTCATTAAATTTCTCAATTCAAAATTATCAATAAATTACTCAATCGAAAATTATCAATAAATTTCTTGATTCAAAATTACACATAAATTTTTCAATTTAAAATTCTTAACAAATTGAAATAGTAATTTTCTGCTATAAACAAATTGCTGTTTATTTATTTATTTATATATACGAAACTTGCAGAGTACATTCGCGTACAGAGTCGTTATTGGAAATTGATATAAAGTATAGCTAAGACATAGCCTGATCCGCGGATCGACGTTTGGTGAGATACAGAATTATCCATGGGATGTAGCAACAACGATATAGTGTTATATATAACGTCACAATGTAATAAACAAAAAAACGCTATAAATTCATAATTTTTGTTTTAGCAAACTGCGTGGAAAGGCTCTCAGTAGGTCAGCACGAATTTTTTTTTGTATTCGATGTAGTTTTATTATAGATAGTGTATGTATAATTTTGATATATAATATTTTGCCTGCACCCTGTAGTTGCTTATTTATATTTTTTTATTTTTAATTCCTTTTATTTAAAAGAAACAACGATTTACAGTGCTTAGCACCATCCGAGGTATGTTATTGTGCAGATGCCATTTGCAAACACGTTATTTTAATATAGGACAGAGACCCAGCATTTGTGTCATGTAACGGATTATATATCATTAATGTTTAAAAGTTTATCTGCAGACTTTTTAGGGAAACCATATACTATTGAAGGTCGCATTTGTTCGAAGTCATTATTGAGGGGAGATGATTCCACAATTTCACCGCCACCCTAATTCGAAATATTTCGACTTTAAATTGTTAAGGTAATCGAGGTTATGGCGGTTCGAGAGCACAGGCTCGCAACGGCTTTACAGAAGTACAGTTTCTGTAGTGATGTTATCGTATTAATCAAATTATTTTTAAAACGCAGTTGATTTGAACATTTATTTAGTTAATTTATATCTATATTTTTATTTGCTTAACGCACATCCATAATATTCATCCTATTATGTATATAATATAATTTAAAAATTTTGATGTAGTGATGTATCTACTCTTATCTTATACCATATATAGTGTAATCATAGACATAATTGGTTTGCTTGTATGTTTTTAAAATAAACGAATGATTTTCAGCTCCGTGCCAGATCACAAGGGGTTCCATGGGCCTACAGTGGATCATGATAGCCCGGTTCTATTCAGTATTCTGGCTCATCCTGATAATAAGGTATGTATGGTATACTGATGACTTGTGCACTATTTATAATTAAAACTGTTGACTGTAGCAGATGAATAGTTTAGATTCAGGCGTGGTAAGTTTATCCGTAGTTTATATGCATTTAATTATGGATGGAGGAATTTAGGATTGAATTCAAATTCATTTTATATTTCTTTGTTTTTTAAATCCATAATATGAGTAATTTGTGGACCCCTTTTTGAGACATACTACTCTGTGTAAAAAGTATCGGGAATATGTCAATAAAAAGACCCGCGTAAAAGAGGTCGTTCTAATTTTTTTACTGCATGTTGGTAGCACTGTACTGATTTAGCGCGCAAAATTTGAGCGGGATCTGTCATTTAATTTGTTTTAAACTACACTTTTTGTTGGTCATAGTTTTGAGTCCTCGGCGATTTTTACAATGGAAAATATTGTTGAACAAAGAGTGTGCCTTAAATTTTGTGTTTCAAATGATATTTCATGTGGTGAATCACTAAAAATGTTGCGAAATACCTACGGCGAATCGTGTATATCGAAAACAAGGGCTTATGAATGGTATAAGGCTTTTAAAGAAGGCCGAGAAGTAGTAGTAGACTTGCCTCGTTCTGGTAGACCTTCAACCGCTACGACCAGAGAAAACATCGACAGAATCAAGAAGCTAGTGCTCGAAAATCGACGTATGAGTCTGAGAGAGTTGGCTAGTGAGGTGAACATATCTTTTAAGTCCGTCCACAACATTCTCATTGACATTTTAGGCATGAAACGCGTCGCCGCTCGACTAGTTCCAAAAGAGCTCAATTTTGTTCAAAAAGCGCAGCGAAAGCATGTCGCTGAAGACATGGTTTCCCGAGCTTCTACGGATCCGACCTTTATGAAACGTATAATAACTGGCGACGAGACATGGGTTTATGAGTACGACATGCAAACAAGCCAACAGTCTTCAGAATGGCGTCTCGAAAACGAGCCGAAACCCAAAAAACCGCGGCAAAGTCGCTCCAAAATCAAGGTGATGCTGACAGTTTTTTTTGACTACCGTGGTGTGGTTCACTCCGAATTCCTTCCAGAGGGAGAAACAGTGAATAAAGAATATTATTTAGGCGTCATGAAGCGTTTGCGTGAGAGTATCCGCCGAAAACGTCCAGATTTGTGGCAACACAACTCATGGATGCTGCACCATGATAATGCACCATCACACACAGCCATTATAGTGAAAGAGTTTTTAGCGAAAAATTCAACAAAAGTTCTCGACCAAGCACCGTATTCACCTGATATGGCTCCGTCTGACTTTTTTTTATTTCCCAAGTTAAAATTACCACTTCGAGGAAAACGTTTTGAGTCGATAGAAGCCATAAAAGAAAATTCGCTGAATGAGCTAAAGGCCATACCGCAAATAGCCTATGAAAAATGTATGGAAGACTGGGTGAAGCGGTGGAGATGTTGTATTGCAAGCGATGGGGCCTACTTTGAAGGCGATAAAATAAATTTAGATGAATAATTTGTATTTTTTGTTTTATTGACAAATTCCCGATACTTAGTACACAGAATGTACATGTATTTATGTATATGTATGTATCTTCACGCCAGGTCCCTTGCGGGGTAGCCAGAGACAACCGCGCGCATGAGACGCGGTCCATATATACTTTACTCGCTTCTCAAACATTCATAGCTCTTTTCAAGCACGCTAGGCGGTTCCTGGTGCTCCTGACATCATCTTCTGATAAAACACGACCAATTTGGTCATGGTAGGTTAGTCTCGGTCTTCCTCGGCTCCTACATCCTTCCACTTTTGCATTGTATATAGACATACATGTTTTCCCTTTATTCCCATATTTATTATCTATAACTATTATTATTTACTATATATTCCACCTATAAACTAAAGCAAAATGCACAATATAATTTTAAATTATAGCAGTATAATATTTATTATACCCGTACGGGATACTGGGATACGCGCGGGCCAAGTCGCGGGGTACAGCTAGTAAATAATAAAATACTACGTTTTGTTGAGTGAAGGGCGTCTTTATGCAACGCCAAGTGATCTATTGGTTTGTGTTGGCACAGCTCCTGTCGTGCCCTCCATCAATGCGGTTCATCATCACGTCGGTGGGGGGCAAGCAACGTCGGCTGTTGCTCCGAGGCGACTCAGCTGGCGTGGTCTCGCTGTGGAATGTAGACGATGCTGCCGTGCCTGCTCCTAGCGAAGTATTGTGTAAGTAACAATCAGAGGCCCCTCGGAGCGTAATGTACAAAACGCAAATTGAGTGTCAGAAAAACCCGACGGAGTGGCGCCGAAGAGATTTAACTCACTGTTTGTTTCTTATAAACGTTGGGAGGCATGCAAGCATTAGGCCCACTTTTTCTTACACAACTACGAGTAGATTGGCAAACAAGCCTGTGGCCCGCATTAGATGGTAAGCGGTCACCGCAGCCTATTGACGCTCGCAACACCATGGGGATGTTACTCCAATCTTGTGACCTAATGATGTTTCGTCACTACCCAGTAATTTCTCCGCCATATCTCACCCTTCAAACCGGAACATAGCTATATAAATATAGCTGCGTGGCGGTAGAAAAAGGTGAGACAGAGGTACTCACGCAGACGACGAATGTACAAAGTCTCCCTCTGGTGAAACCTGATATAAAGCGGTTACCGTGGCCTAAGAACGCTTGCAATACGTCACTGCTGCTAACACAACAACTCCTCAGTAGCTTACTGGTGATCTCACTCATACGCTAGAACACAACAACTCTCCAGTTGAGTTGTTACTTGGCTACTGATTTTTTGTGAGGTGCAGTTACTTCCTCAGAGGCCTTGCTTTGATGCGCCCTACCTCTCTTAATTACACCCAGATAAAGACCAACGGACAAGTTCATGCACACAAACATTTGTCCTGTGTGCGAATCGAACCCACGTGCGTTGGTGTCGAGGTAGCGTTATTAACCACTGCGCCACCGGGATCGTCAAAATATACCTTGATTCTATTGTTGCTGCAATAATAGCCCAGTGGATAGAGATGCATCCTTGTGTACGCCTCTCCAGACGTTGTATAAAAAGAAAATATGTATTCAATTATTGACTGTTCCCAGCTCACGCTCCAATAAAGATGACCAGTTTGGACATGGCCTGGGCTGAAATGGACCCTAGTCCGGTTGGAATACTGGACCAATTGTGCCTCCCAGATGAGCCTGGTAAGTTATGACCCACAGGTTATTAGAATTTGTACCTTTCTCATTGTTCTGGGGGTACCATCGGGGTCATGATAGTAGGGAATGATTAGTGGTGGTGAATTCTCAATATGTGCCCTTACGGTTGTAAGGGTTATGTTAGAATTTTGTATGTATGTTTTCACGCCAGGCCCCTTGCGCGGTAGGCAGAGGTAACCTAGCGCCATAAGACGCGGTCCTTACTCGTCCATAGCTCTTTTCATGCGCGCTCGCAGGTTCTGAGGGCTCTTGACATCACCTAGACGCGTCCTTACTCGTCCATAGCTCTTTTCATGCGCGCTGGCAGGTTCTGAGCGCTTTTGACATGACCTAGACGCGTCCTTACTCGTCCATAGCTCTTTTCATGCGCGCTGGCAGGTTCTGAGGGCTCTTGACATCACCTAGACGCGTCCTTACTCGTCCATAGCTCTTTTTATGCGCGCTGGCAGGTTCTGAGCGCTCTTGACATGACCTAGACGCGTCCTTACTTGCCCATAGCTCTTTTCATGCGCGCTGGCAGGTTCTGAGCGCTCTTGACATCACCTAGACGCGTCCTTAGTCGTCCATAGCTCTTTTCATGCGCGCTGGCAGGTTCTGAGCGCTCTTGACATCACCTAGACGCGTCCTTACTCGTCCATAGCTCTTTTCATGCGCGCTGGCAGGTTCTGAGCGCTCTTGACATCACCTAGACGCGTCCTTACTCGTCCATAGCTCTTTTCATGCGCGCTCGCAGGTTCTGAGCGCTATTGACATCACCTAGACGCGTCCTTACTCGTCCATAGCTCTTTTCATGCGCGCTGGCAGGTTCTGAGCGCTCTTGATATCACCTAGACGCGTCCTTACTCGTCCATAGCTCTTTTCATGCGCGCTGGCAGGTTCTGAGGGCTCTTGACATCACCTAGACGCGTCCTTACTCGTCCATAGCTCTTTTCATGCGCGCTGGCAGGTTCTGAGGGCTCTTGAACCTAGACGCGTCCTTACTCGTCCATAGCTCTTTTCATGCGCGCTGGCAGATTCTGAGCGCTGTTGACATCACCTAGACGCGTCCTTACTCGTCCATAGCTCTTTTCATGCGCGCTGGCAGGTTCTGAGGGTTCTTGACATCACCTAGACGCGTCCTTACTCGTCCATAGCTCTATTCATGCGCGCTGGCAGGTTCTGAGCGCTCTTGACATCACCTAGACGCGTCCTTACTCGTCCATAGCTCTTTTCATGCGCGCTCGCAGGTTCTGAGCGCTCTTAACATCACCTAGATACGTCCTTACTCGTCCATAGCTCTTTTCATGCGCGCTGGCAGGTTCTGAGGGTTCTTGACATCACCTAGACGCGTCCTTACTCGTCCATAGCTCTATTCATGCGCGCTGGCAGGTTCTGAGCGCTCTTGACATCACCTAGACGCGTCCTTACTCGTCCATAACTCTTTTCATGCGCGCTCGCAGGTTCTGAGCGCTCTTGACATCACCTAGATACGTCCTTACTCGTCCATAGCTCTTTTCATGCGCGCTGGCAGGTTCTGAGGGATCTTGACATCACCTAGACGCGTCCTTACTCGTCCAAAGCTCTTTTCATGCGCGCTGGCAGGTTCTGAGGGATCTTGACATCACCTAGACGCGTCCTTACTCGTCCATAGCTCTTTTCATGCGCGCTGGCAGGTTCTGAGGGCTCTTGACATCACCTAGACGCGTCCTTACTCGTTCATAGCTCTTTTCATGCACGCTGGCAGGTTCTGAGGGATCTTGACATCACCTAGACGCGTCCTTACACGTCCATAGCTCTTTTCATGCGCGCTGGCAGGTTCTGAGGGATCTTGACATCACCTAGACGCGTCCTTACTCGTTCATAGCTCTTTTCATGCACGCTGGCAGGTTCTGAGGGATCTTGACATCACCTAGACGCGTCCTTACACGTCCATAGCTCTTTTCATGCGCGCTGGCAGGTTCTGAGGAATCTTGACATCACCTAGACGCGTCATTACACGTCCATAGCTCTTTTCATGCGCGCTGGCAGGTTCTGAGGGATCTTGACATCACCTAGACGCGTCCTTACACGTCCATAGCTCTTTTCATGCGCGCTGGCAGGTTCTGAGGGATCTTGACATCACCTAGACGCGTCCTTACTCGTCCATAGCTCTTTTCATGCGCGCTGGCAGGTTCTGAGGGCTCTTGACATCACCTATGAACTCCCTGCTGAGGTTTTACCAATGGATATATTTATTATTGGTAAAAACTCGACAGGGAGTTAATTCCACAACTTGAGTTCTCGGTAGATAACTTCTCTGGAACCGCACATTAAGCAAACATTGCGGTTCCGGTGTGTGATGATATTGTTCTTCCCGTTTCCCGTTTCCTAATCCATTAGGATTGCCGGGGTCCGCTAATTAAGTCTAATGATTTGGCGAAGATACTTTTTTTGACATGGAGCATCTTTGATGTATGGGTTTCCTTACCTAAGAATGATCTGGTCTTCCCTCTGGAATGTGGAGGTCTTCCGGCAGTCCTGTAGCGGACCGTGATAATCCTAATGGATTAAGGAAACGGAATTACGCTAAGAAGAGCTACTTTCCATTTGCAAAAAGAAAATGGTGTTATATGTAATAATATGTATATGTATGTCTTCACGCCAGATCCCTTGCGGGGTAGGCAGGGAGAATCGATCGCCATAAAACGCGGTCCTTACACACTTGTATATGTAATATAGTAATAAAATTTATTACTATAACCTTTTAGTAGATGCTTACTGGTACTTTTATCGTTAAAATGTAAAGCTGGCGTTATTAGAGCACCAACCCTCGGCGTGGTGGGTCTTGTCATGCCATAGTTGCAGAAGTAGCTCGCTGTACACAACGCGCTGCTAAACTCAACGTAAGAGTATGGCAGAGAGAGCATGAAAGTAGAATAAATGCGGTCGAGATGAGAGCATTGCCTAAAAATTAGTGGCAAAACGCTTGCTGACCGAGTTCGTAATGACAACGTAAGAGAGAGAGTTGATCTGACAGTGAGTGTCGGTGTTAAGATAAGAAAAGGAATGCTCCGTTTGATCGGACACGCAGAAAGAATGCAGGTTGAAAGAATGACGGAACAGATATACATTGCAAAAGTGGAAGGCTGAAGGAGCCGAAGAAGACCGACACTAACCTACCATGACCAAATTGATCGTGTTTTATCAGAAGGTGATGTCAGGAGCCCCAGGAACCGACGAGCGTGCATGAAAAGAGCTATGAATGTTAGAGAAGCGAGTGAAGTATGTAAGGACCGCGTCTTATGGCGCTCGGTTCTCTCTGCCTACCCGCAAGGGACCTGGCGTGAAGATGTACATACATGTCATAGTTGAGGTGTTTTCCATCACCATCTGAATTTAGTGGTACACGTCAGAATATGAACCGGGGACCAATTGATCAATAGGCGGCTTCCTTATCCACTGGGCTATCGCTGCTTTAATCCGGCGTGTAGTAATGATTAATTTTCAACCAAAAAAGATAAATATAGCACAAAAATCATTTATTTGCCATTAGGCCCTTACGGGCACTTAGATACGTCTGACATTCTTTAAATTAGATCATATTGTATCTTAGTTTTCCATAGTAATTTTTTTACTTTAAATTTCTCTTTTTTAATATACCAGCATTTCGAAAATGACCATTGGCGAAGAAGAAATGCCAAAAGAAACTTGGCAATATGGGTCTTTTTTTTTCATCGTCATTATACTTAGTCTGGCCATAAATACTGTTATAATTAAAAATAAACAAAATATTACATTTGAATTTGGAATCTGTCATTTTTGTATGATTGTTCATTGAGATTTTTCATTTTGGCGCCAATACATTCAACAATATTTAGCGATATTAAAATGGAGTGGGGTGATAAAGAGAACCGAATCGCTGTGATTGTATTACACAAAGTAGGTATGGAGCCAAATGCAATTTTTAAAACTCTCCATACGCTTGGTATTAGTAAAATGTTTGTGTACCGGGCTATTAATAGGTACAATGATACCTCCTCTGTTTGTGACAGTAAAAGATCCGTCCACGTAGTGTTCGTACGAAAAAGGTGGTCAAAGCAGTAAGGGAAAGATTTCGAAGAAATCCTGTCCGAAAGCAAAAGATTTTATCTCGGGAGATGAAGATAGCACCTAGAACCAAACCGCGTATTTTAAAAGATCACTTAGGACTTGCAGCCTATAAGAGACGTACTGGTCATTTCTTAACTGATAATTTAAAAAAGAATAGGGTGGTAAAATCGTAACAACTACTGAAGCGGTACGCAAAGGGAGGTCACAGAAAAATTTTGTTTACGGATGAGAAAATTTTTAGAATTGAGCAACATTTTAACAAACTAAATGACCGTATTTATGCTCAAAGCTCTAAGGTAGCTTCCCAATTAGTCGACAGAGTGCAACGTGGGCACTATCCTACTTTAGTGATGGTTTGGTGGGGTATTAGCTATAGTCAAAGTCAAAGTCAAAATCTTTTTATTCCGTAAAAATGGCTACATTTGTTTGGAATCGTCACAATTTTTTTCCCTACCGTGCAGTTCATGACTAGGTGAGCACTGATAAAAATACTGCCAAAAAACTCAGGCATCCCTCTTTTGGTATCCAAACAAATTTACATAATTTATTAATTACATTACAATTGGATCGACTCAATCCCAGGCATTTTTATCATTAATATAGTCAGATACTTTATAATATGCCCTGCTACACAATTTGGCTTTAATAGTAGTTTTAAATTTGTTTATTGACAATTCTCTTATATTGCTGGGAAGTTTGTTATAGAACCGTATACATTGCCCCATAAAAGAATTACTTATTTTGTGGAGACGGCTTGCATGTAACACAAGATTATGCTTATATCTAGTATTTATATTATGAGTATCACTCTTTTTACAAAATGAGTCTATGTTTTTATGGACATACAAAAGATTTTCATAGATATATTGCGATGCGACTGTTAAAATATTTATTTCTTTGAATTTTTCTTTAAGGCTCTCCCGGGGACCAAGTTTGTAGATAGCTCTTATGGCTCTCTTTTGCAATAAAAAGATGGTGTTAATGTCCGCGGAGTTACCCCAAAGAAGAATTCCATATGACATAATACTATGAAAGTAGCTGAAATAAACTATTCTAGCCGTATCAACATCAGTGAGCCGTCTAATAGTTTTCACTGCATAGGCTGCAGAACTTAGTTTTCCTGATAATTTTTCAATTTGTGGGCCCCATTGTAGTTTGGAGTCAATTGTTATACCCAAGAACACAGTTGTCTCCACAGGGGCTAAATTAGTTCCATTAACATTGACATTGGTAGTCACCTGTCTTACATTAGGTGTTGAGAACTTAATTACTTTAGTCTTTTTATCATTTAAAAGCAGATTATTAACATTAAACCAATGCATAACTTTAGAGAGAGCATCGTTAACTTCGTCATAATTATCTAACTATCTATTAATTTTGAATGTCAAAGAGGTATCATCCGCAAACAATACAATCTCATGTTTATCCTTTACATAATAAGGTAAGTCATTTATATATACTAAAAATAAGAATGGACCTAGAATTGACCCCCTGTGGGACTCCCATAACTACAGGGGACCCCGAAGATCTTTTACCATTAACATCGACCTTCTGTATCCTATTGCCCAGATAAGAAGACAGAAGTTCGAGAGCCTTGTTCCTGATACCGTAGTGGTGTAATTTTCTGACAAGAGTGTCATGGTGCACGCAGTCAAACGCTTTAGACAGATCACAGAAAATTCCCAAGGCATCTTGCGAACCTTCCCATGCCGCGAATATACTTTTAAGCAAATGAATCCCTGCGTCTATAGTTGAACAACCTCTCGTAAATCCGAACTGTCTCCTATGAAGCAAATTATGTGTATTGAAATGTCTGAGCAACTGGCTAAGCATTAGTTTTTCAAAAATTTTACTGAGAATGGGCAGTATGGAAACAGGTCGAAAATTCGAAGGGTCCGAACTATCACCAGATTTAAATAATGGAATGATTTTACTATGTTTCATCAAGTCAGGAAATACACCAGATGCCACACAACAATTGAAAATTGTAGCTAAATGTGGAGCGATTGAAATAATAATAGAAGATATGGTTTTGACAGATAGACCCCACAGATCTTTAGTGTTTTTCATATTTATTGATTTAAAAGCGTTCAAAACATCTTTTGGGCTTACAGCTGAAAATTCAAATATTGTGTCGCATTCTACCACGCTTTGTTTGAGAACCAGTTCAGCAGCTATAGAAGAAGACCTAAGATTTCTCGTAGTAATAAGAGGAAGGAACTATGAAGGAGTGACTGAGCCATACTTTTGTGAAAAAGGTATCAAAACATAGGCACAAGTGTATCAAGATACCATTCTTGAGAAGGTATTTCCCTTAACAACACCATGTTCAATAACCAAGAATGGTCCTTCCAGCAAGACTCGGCGTCGGGTCATAAAGCTCGGTCTACGCAGTCTTGGTTGGAAACGAACGTTTCGGACTTCATCAGAGCTGAAGACTGACCGTCATCTAGTCCCGATCTTAATCCGCTGGATTATGGTCAGTTTTAGAGAGTACGGCTTGCTCTAAGCGCCATGATAATTTGGAGTCCCTAAAACAATCCGTACGATTGGCAGTGAAGAATTTTCCCATGGAAAGAGTGCGTGCTTCTATTGATAACTGGCCTCAACGTTTAAAGGACTGTATGGCAGCCAATAGAGACCACTTCGAATAAGCTTTTTATATTTTAAATTGTTTTATATTTATGTATTAAACTAACACACTGTAAAAGTAATAAATGTTATTTGCAATAGAATTTTTTTTCTTTGTTTCAGTATTTATGGCAAGACTAGGTATATTTCAATAAATATATGTGTGTGTACATATAGTGAAATCAAGTGGTACAATTAAAGATACGTAAAGTGGTACAATTAATTAATGATTTCAGAAATTAAACTCACTGCCTCGATTTACCTGCTGGCAGCCAATCGCCTGGTGGTAGGTCGCGAGGATGGCTCCATTGTTATTGTGAAAGCAACTCATACAGTGCAGCTCCAACTTCTGCACGGGAGACACCAGCAATCAGATGGTAAGCCATACACAAATATTAAATCATCATCCTGTTTTTTTATACTACTACGGGAGGTATACAAGCATACGGTCCACGTGATGTAAAGCCACCTCTGGTGCTAACACAGCAACTCCTTAGGACCTTAAACCTCACTCACACGCAGGAACACAGCAGCACTCTCGGGAGTTGTTATTTGGCTGCGGTTGTCTGTGAAGTGGAGGTGTTTCGTCAGACGGGCTGCTTAGATGCGCCCTACCTCTCTTAAAGTTTACTCTCTCCTCGTAGCGTCATCCCGTTTTTTAATCCATTTAGATTGGCGGGCCCCGGTACCTAAGACCGGGAGTAATGGTGGCCCGATGGGAGATCCCATGTTGGGTTCTTAGATGTGAAACGTTTGGAAACTGTGCCCACGTAGGTGAGCGGGGTTTTCACGTCGTTTTCCTCTTTGCTCAGCGGTGTGGATTTTTTTTATACAACGTCGGAAGGCATGGAAGCATATAACCCACCTGATGTAAAGCGGTTTCCGCAGCCCATGAACGATTGTAATACATTGAGTATCACTCGCGCGATGCCACCTCAGCTGCTAACACAGCTACTGCTTAGGTTAGATTTGTTATTTGAAGACGGCAGCCAAATGACAACTCCCTGGAGGATCATTGTGTTCGTGCGAGTGAGTGAGGTCACGAGAAGATGAGTTGTTGTGTTAACAGCGGGGGTGGCAACGGGCTAGCGACATTATTTTTGTTGCTAGTTCTTGATGTTGTATGCCTCCGAAGAAAAATATGGCGACTCCTCACACACTCTCGTATCCACATGGCACCATCAGCTTCCTTATTGATCAGAATCTTGTCTAATATAATCTTGGTTTTCACAGATTGGCCACCCCACCAGCTCCTTCTTGGTCACAATGGACGAGTCAATTGCCTTCTCTACCCCCATCACGTCCATCATAGGTGAGTGATCAAATTTCTATACGCCACTTAGGTGGCAAACATTATAAGGACACATCAGAGTAAAAAGCACCTTTTTTATAAAACTAGATTGGCAAACAAGCATGCGGTCCGCATTGGATGGTAAGCGGTCACCGCAGCCTATTGACGCTCGCAACACCACGGGGATGTTACTCGTGCGCTCCCAATCTTGTGACCTAAGGCTGTTTCGTCACAGTACCTAGTAATTTCTCAGCCATATCTCACCCTTCAAACCGGAACACAGCTATATAAATATAGCTGCGTGGCGGTAGAAATGTGCGAGACAGAGGTTCTCACGCAGACGACTTTTGTACAAAGTCTCCTTCTGCTATATACAAATTAACTTGCAATTTCGGTCTAACCTGCTTTGTGTGCTTCCGCCACCAATTAGTTCATGAGAACTAGCACCGGCCGGCACCCAATCACTACCGTTAGTAGATGCATCATGGCATCGCTGCCATGACTGCCCCGGTCGTCTCTGCGACACATGTTTCTCTACACGAGACATCCTCAGGCGCTGTAGATGTCAGTCGTTAGAACAACATACTACAAGTTGCATTATTGACGGCAGTAGGTAGGTGCCGGCCGGCAGTTTGCTTGAACTAATTGGTGGCGGAAGCTCACAAAACAGCTTAGACCCAAATTGCATGTAAATTTGTATCTTCATGCCAGGTGCCTTGCGGGGTAGACAGAGACAATCGAGCGCTATAAGACGCGGTCCATACACAATTCGCTTGCTTCTTTAACATTCATAACTCTTTTAATGCACATTCGCCGGTTCCGGGGGCTCCTGATATAACCTTAAAATTAAATGACCATGTAAATTTGACTTACGCAAAATATCGCCTGAAATCTGTCAATTGTCTGATTCTCCTGCATATGCAGTGGAGCTGAGCTTACTGACAAGTTTTTTATTTGAGGGCCCCTTTGTAATCTGAAGTCTACTGTAATTCCATGACCTTCTGTATTGGCAGAAGTCACACTCGGAAGACTAAATTTGATGCATTTGGTTTTTGCCGAGTTTAGCCAAAGATTTGAAGACATGTGAACCAGTTTAAAATAGCAGACACAACACCAGCAGCTCACATTAAAAATTAGAGAGGTATCATCAGCAAATAGTACTATATCCGTCGTTTTCTGCACAAAGCGGGGCAGATCATTCGCGTACACTAAAAATTAAAAAGGGACCCGAAATAGAACCCTGTGGCACCCCGATATTAACATTACTGCCTTTAGATTTAACCCCATTTATATCAACTGTCTGCAATCTATTATTTAAATAAGAAACATTCAAGTTCTGGGCTTTACCCCTAACTCCATAATAGTTCAGCTTGAGTAACAATCTCTGATGATCTACACAATCAAAAGCTTTAGAGAGATCACAGAAAACCCCAATAACATACTGTGATCTCTCCCATGCGTTAAGGATATGCTTTACCAATGCCAACCCTGCATTCGTAGTAGATTTACCAGCTATAAAACGGTATTGCGCATCATAAAAAATTTCATTGGTCTTAAAAATGTGTTGAAAGTTCTATGTTTTTTTTAGATACGATAAGGCCCATCTTGTCTCTGGGGGCATTGACTTCGCGGTTTGTCTATGGGACCTGTTCAGCGGTGCTCTTCTTCACCGGTTCTGTGTGCATGCTGGAGAGATCACCCAGCTGATCGTACCACCACAAAATTGCAGCGTGAGTATCAACTTGCACTTCAATAATTTGAGTCCACTGGAGGGCGCTTTTGTTTTAGTTTATTACACACCTCGCTAGCTTCTTTAATATTCATAGATCTTTTCATGCACAAATCTACACCATTTGACAGATTCTGGAGAAAGTTGGGAACGAATCATATAATTTTTATTTTAATATTTTTGTATCACAGAAAACCGCAGCCCAATAACAACTTCGTTGAGCGTTGATGTGTTCCTGTCTATGAGTGAGGTCACCACAACCCTCCGCCTGGAGGGTTGTGATATTACTGCGAAAATATCAACTCTCTGGAGTGTTGTTGTGTTTCTGCGTATGAGTGAGGGAACCAGTAAGCTCCTAAGAAGTTGCTGTGTTAGCAGTAGAGGTGGCGAGTAATGATACTTAATGTATTGCAAGCGTTCATAGGCTATGGTAACCGCTTTACATCAGGCGGGATGTATGCTTGTTTGCCTCCCGACGTAGTATAAAAATCTTTAATTTCTAGGCAGGTTGGTGCTTTGTCTGACAATCGAATAGTTAAAAAGAATAATTTAACATATTTGTTGCAGCCCCGTATCCAGAAATGCATCTGCTCCGTGGCTTCTGATCACAGCGTTACTCTATTGAGTAAGTGTTGATGGCGTTAGCTAGGCTCCGACATAAGTTACATTTATCTAAATATAGGATGCTAAGCTCCTACATAAGTTACTACTATCTAAATACAGAATGCTAAGCTCCTACACAAGTTACATTTGTCTAAATATAAGATGCTAAGCTCTTACATAATGTACACCTACCTAAATATCGGATATTAAGTTCCAACATAAGTTACAACTAAATATACTATGCTAATCTCTTGAATAACGTACAACTATCTAAATATAGGATTCTATGCTCTAACATAAGTTACAGCTATCTAAATATCGAATGTTAAGTTCCAACATAAGTTACAAATATCCAAATATAGTATGCTAAGCTCTTACATAACTTACAACTATCTAAATATAGGATACTAAGCTACTGCCTAAGTTACTACTATCTGTATATGGTATGCTAAGCTTCTACAATACACTCTTTCTCCACCAGGTCTAGCAGAACGCAAATGTGTAACCCTGGCTTCTCGCCATCTGTTTCCCGTGGTGAGCATCAAATGGAGGCCCGCCGATGACTTCATGGTAGTGGGCTGCAGCGACGGCACTGTCTACGTGTGGCAGATGGAGACGGGGCACCTGGATCGGGTGTTGCATGGTGAGTGTGATTTTATTTCAAGGTCGAGAGGCAAGGAAGGGATCATATGTGTGGCAATAAGGGATGCCGAACACGTTTAGAGGTGGAAGTCAGAAGTGGACGCCAGACTTTCAAGCGAAAGCTTAGGACACGATCGGGTTTAATGCTTGAATGACAATGATCGACAGGCAAGCGAGTATAGACCCACTTGATGCAAATCGTAGCTCATGAAAACTGGCAATATGTAGTATCGTTCGCGTGTTGTCACTAGGACCGTTTAGATAATTTCACTCACAGAAACACAACCATCCTCTTTATCTTTGGGTTTATCTCTTTTTTATACAATGTCGGGAGGCACGCAACCTACCTAAATAACAACTCCTTGCATTGGATTAGATTCCTACACTGGACAAAGATTTGTGTTTATGAACATGTCTGTTTGTCTGTTTCATTGCTAACACAGCAAATCAACTCATCAGAAGCTTACTGGTATCCTCTTTCACACGCAGGAACATAACCTCCAGGTAGTTGTTATTTGTCAACAGTCTTCTTTGGAGACGCCCTACCGCTCTTTCGTTGGAGCCTCGTTTTTTAATGAGCATGTTGCATCATGAGAAGGTGAGGATAGCTATGTGAGTACTGTGAGTAGTGAGTACGAAAAATCGATCTCATTGGATATCAAACCCAATGAGATCGATTTTTCATAGTAAGTCAATTCACCGCTACGGGTCGGGGGTAAAGTAGAACGCGCTGCTATTATTGGCTAGTTCGCGGATCAACGTCGCGTCGCTTATCGTCTTATTGGTTAAAATATTATCAGTAGGCTGAGATATTTAGGCGCTAAAACACCACGCTTTTGTGACCGTAGGGTACCTTCGTGTGCAGTCAAGTTGGTTTACTGGTTTGTGTTCCGCCATCAATAAATGTATGTTGTCTATCAGGTATGATCGCTGAAGAGGTGTTGTCGGCGTGCGATGAGGCATTGGCCGATGACCTTGGAGGGTCTCTGTCAGTGGGCTCCACTGATCTCCAGGGCCTTGCAAATCCAGCAGTGCACTTCTTCAGGTTAGTATAAACCTCTTAGATAGCGTAATGGTAAAACGCGCTGCTATGCTACTAACACCATCGCTCGTGGGTTCCATTTCCACACAGGACAAACATTTGTGTGCATGGACATGTCTGTTTGTCTTGTTCTGGGTATTTTCTATGTATAATAGTATATATTATATGTATAATAAGTATGTATTTACAAAAAAAAAGTATTTTCGTATGTTTATCAGTTGTCTAATACCATAACACAAGCTTCGCTTACTTTGGGTCTACATGGCGCTGTGTAATTTGTCCTAAAATATGTATTTATTTATTATTTATAACCATTGTATGCATGAACATGACGGTTTATTTTGATTTTGGTCCTGGATTAAGGAGGTGCTAACATCGTATGCTTGTATAATGTATACCTTCACGCCAAGTCAAGGGATGTGGCGTGAAGTGGCGTGGCGTGCGGGGTAAGTAGAGAGAACCGAGCGCCACGTGATCCACCACTCGATTCTTACACACCTCACTCGTTCCTTTAACATTCATTGCTTCTCTCGCTACGTTGTTTTATTTTATCTGTCTTCAAAAAAAGGAGGAGGTTCTTAATTCGACTGTTTTTTTTTTACTTTAAACGTTTTTTTACTATATAATAACAGCTATTATTCCAAAAAAAAACATTTAAAAAAATTCCTGCCACACAGAACCTCTTTTAGTTTCAGTTTTTTTTTGTACAATGTCGGAAGACATACAAGCATACGGCCCACCTGATGTAAAGTAGTTAGCCTATTAACACTTATAATATATTAAGTATCACTCGCGCGATGCCTCCTCTGCTGCTTACAGAGCAACCCCTTAGGAGCTTACTGGAGACCTCAGTCACACGCAGGTACATAACCCTCTAGGGAGTTGTTATTTGACTGCGGTTTTCTGTGAGGTGAAGGTACTTCCCCAGACGGGCTGCCTTGATGCGCCCTACATCTCTTATGTTTTATATTATATGTTATGTAAGCTGCCATTCTCCTTCATCAATGTCTAGAGGACTTCGCCACCGCAACCTGACTGCCATGCGAGCGGCAACACAGCGCGGGCTAGCGGCCTTACAGGGCCCGGGCCATGCGGGGAGCGCCGGCCCACTAGCCGAGCCGGCGCGGGCCAGGCGGGCCCAGCTCACGGTACAAGGCTTCCGGTCTAACCCCGCAGGTAACTATAAACCTCACTGAACCCGCAAATTACAATTTTACAGGCAATTTGATCTAAACTACTTTGTGTGCTACCGATTAGTTCATGTGAACTAGTGTCGGCCGGCTTCCACCCACTACCGTTAGTAGAGGCATGCCGTCGCTGCCATGGCTGCTCCGGTAGTCTCGGCTCCGGCTGCTGCGGTCGTCCGCCATCTAGAACAGAAACCGCATTCACCCGCCACCGTCACTGCCATGACTGCTCTGGTCGTCTCTGCGGCACATGTTTCTCTCCACGAGACATCCTCAGGTGCTGTAGATGTCAGTCGTTGAAATAACATGCTACGAATTTCAATTTTGGGTTTTCTTTTTTTACAACCAAGGTGGCAAACAAGCATACGGCCTGCCTGATGGTAAACAGTCACCGTAGCCTATGGACATTTGCAACACCAGGGGTGTCACTCATGCGTTGTCGACCCTCTAAAAACCTCTTCGCGCCTTTCTTGAAGAGCCCCATGCTGTAGTCCCTTGGGAAAACCTCGGCTGGAAGCTCATTCCACAACTTGAGAGTTCTCGGAAAACTTCTCTGGAATCGCACAGTACGCGACCATTGCGGTTCCAGCGTGTGAGGGTGAACTTCCCGCCGTCGGTGAGCGGTGTGGTTATAAAAAGTGTGGTTGGTTTGCCACGTTGGTGTCACCAATGCTGGGGAATGCTTATTCTTGGGAAGTACTGGTCGTGATGACAAATGATAACAATTGCTCACTGTATAATATTGACTTTAATACTTAGTTTACTAAGACAGTACACTGATTGGTTATAGAGAAGTGATGATCGGGGCGGGTGTCGCGCGGTGACTGGCGCTTCATACATACATCCAGCCTCAGTTGCGAATTGATGATATTATATAGGTTATGATGATGATATAGGGTCGCTACATATAGGGTTTAACATATACAACGCGAATGTAGAACGAGCCGAGTACCATGGACCTGGTACCATGGACCATGCTACCAGGAACCATGGAACGTTAAGACCACAACCAAATTGGCCGTGTGTTATTAGAAGGTGTTGCTAGAACCAAGTCTCGTGGGTTGGATTCCCACACAGGACAAACATTTATGTGCATGAACATGTCTGTTTGTCTTGATCGGGGTGTTTTTGGAGAGGGTTAGGGGGCATCACTTAAAAAGGCAGCGAAATAACTCCCAGGAGGGTTGTTGTAGCCCTGCGAGTGAGTGTGGATTAAGTAAGCCGCTAAACATTTGCTATGTTAGCAGCAGTGGTGGCAATGCGCTAGCGATACTACCTGTTTTGCAAGCTTTCATAGGCTACGGTAATCATTTTTTGTCTGATAGGCTGTTTACCCCTTATCTTAACAACCACGTCATACCTTTTAAGATAACTTGAGTATGTATGTATATCTTCACGCTAGGTCCCTTGCAGGGTAGGCCACCGAGCGCCATAAGACGCGGTCCTTACATACTTCACTCGCTTCTGTGATATTCCTAGCTCTTTTCATGCACGCTCGCCGGTTCCTGGGGCTCCTGACATCATCTTTTGATAAAACACGACCAATTTGTTCATGGTAGGTTAGTCTTGATCTTCCACGGCTCCTAAATCCTTCCACTTTTGCATTGTTATCGGTTTCGTCATTCTTTCGTCCCGCATTCTTTCTACATGTCCGAACCAACGGAGCATGCCTTTTCTTATCTTAACACCGACACTCTCTTTCAGACCAACTGTTTCTCTCACGTCTTCATAAATTGAGTGCTAGATAAATTGCATGTATGCATATCTTTACGTGAGGTCCTTTGCGGGGTAGGCAGAGAGGACCAAGTGCCATAAGAAGCGGCCCTTACACACCTCACTCGCTTCTTTAATATTCGTTGCTTTTTATGCATGCTCGCCGTTTTCTAACACTTCTGACGTCACCTTCTGATAAAACACGACCACTTTGGTTGTGATCGGCGAGACTTGGTCTTCCTCGGCTCCTATTTCAACTTTCGTAGATAATATATCTGTTTTGTAATTCTTTCATCCTGCATTTTTTCTACATGTCCGAACCAACTGAGCATGTCTTTTTCTTGCCTTAACTCCGTCACTCTAAAAAAAAAATCGCGAAATAACACTTCTCTGGAACCCCATGCATTTTGATTCCAAGCCTGAGAATGGTTTCCATTTTGATGGCAAACAGTGCATTCCTCCTCTTTCTTTCTAAACCAAGGAAAAAGTGTGACGTATTATATTGTACTAATTTCATATTATTTGCTCTTAGATCCTGAAAGTCATATCCTGTTCTTCGACATTGAGGGTCTGATCGTGGAACTCCTGAGCGAAGAGTATTCAGCTATGAGCCCCGCTAGTTTGGAGGTGAGTAATTTTTGGAAGGTCTAGTGTTTACTTTAGGTTCGTGGGTTCAATTCCCACACAGGACAAACATTTGTGTGCATGAACATGTCTGTTTGTTTTGGTCTGATTGGTTTTAAGAGAGGTAGGATGCTTCAAACCAGTCCGTCTGGAGAAGTAACTCCCTCCTAGAAAACCGCAGCCAAATAACAACTCTGTTGTGTTCCTGCGTGTGAATGAGGTCACTAACTCCTAAAGATTTGCTTAACACAGCAACTCTTTAGGAGTTTACTGGAATAATTTTCCTCGGCTCCTACATGCTTCTACTTTCGGTTTGTATATCTGTTTCGTAATTCCTTCCTTCCGCATTCATTTTATATATCCGCCCGCAAATCAACCACTAAACCTTCTTCTTAGGATCAATCCATTAGGATTAGCGGGGTCTGCTGCCTAAGACGAAGGATTTGGCGAAGACACTGATTTTTGACTATGACTGATGCTAGCGACTGCCGTCAGACTTCCACAACCCAGAGGGAAAACCAGACCTTACTTAGGTTAGAACCCGGTACGTAATTAACAATTTAGTGATACATGCGTTTTTAAGAGGGGTAGGGTGCGTCAAAGCAGCCCGTCTGGGGAAGTACCTCCACCTCACAGAAAACCGCAGCCAAATTACAACTCCCTGGAGGGTTGATGTGTTCGTATGTGTGAGTGAGGTCCCAGTAAGCTCCCAAGGAGTTGCTGTGTAAGCAGCCGAGGGGGCATCGCGCGAGTGATTATTAATATATCGCAAGCGTTAATAGGCTACGGTACCCTCTTTACATCATGTGGGCCGCATACTTGTATGCCTCCCGATGTAGTATAAAAAAAAAACATGACTCCGCCAGGATTCGAACCGCGGATCTGTTAATCAATAGGCCGGTTCCTTATTCATTGGGCTATCACTGCTCAAATCAACCACTAAACCATTGCTTATCTTCCACCAGGCCGCTGGGTTAATCACCAGCGAATACATGGTGGCGGCAGCACTGACGCAGTCGGCCAGCCCCGACGCCACAAAACGGATATCCGGTAAGCAATTAAACACTCATTAAATACATTCACCGATATGAAAAGTATTTTTCAATTAACGAGCTAATGTGTTCTTTTGGTTTTTCCGTAAGATTGATTTCTCGTCAAGAGCTCGGTGGCGCAGTGCTTATTAACGCTGCTTTGACACCAACGCTTGTGGGTTCGATACCCACATAGGACCAACATTTGCATGAAGATGTCTGTTTGTTATGGTCTGGATGTTTTTTGGAGCGGTGGAGCGCATTAAAGCAGTTCGTCTGGGGAAGTGCCTTATAGAAAATCGCAGCCACATAACCACTCCCTGGACGGTTGAGTGAAGTTACCAGTGAGCTCCTGAGGAGTTGATGTGTTAGCAGCAGAGCAATGTTGCAATGCACGTACTTTTTTCTTCCTAGCGTTATGTAGGCGTTATCTTCTTCTGAGCAACTCCTTAGGAGCTTACTGGTGACCTCACTCAGGAACACAACAACCTTCCAAGGAATTGTTATTTAACTGCGGTCTTCTGTGAGGTGGAAGTTTCCCCTTCCCCAGACGGACTGCTTCTATGCTCCCTACCTCTCTTAAATAGTTTACTACGACATGATATTCTCTTCGAAGGTAGTTTGATTGTAGTAGATTAAATTTATATATATTTCTGCACACGCTTACCTAACTGGATAGATTTCTTCGGTCGAGTGAAAGACAAGGCTGGCGATATGGAACGCATACTGAAAGAAAAGGACAAACACGGTTTGTATTTGAGAGGTTTTAAGATTTTTTTTTATAATGCGACCTTAGAAGCTTTATCTCTTGCAACGGTTGAATTCGAAGGAGTCATCATCACTTTAGCCGAAGGACGTTCGCTGAAGCCATAAGACACGGTCCTTACACACTTCACTCGCTTCTTTCACATGGTTCTCTGCCTCTTTTCGCTGAAAATTGTTCGGCCGATTATCGCTTGCCAACTAACGTTTCGAAGAATTTTATTTCGCGGAATAATCATTTGCCAATTTTTCGTATAATTTTGTTTTATTCCCCAACCTCACAGTTGCCAACTGTATATTTGGTCTGCTTTTTATAATGACACTTTTCAAAATGCCAACTTTCAAGTAGCGAATGTTTTAATTAGCGTAATATTCAGCGCTTCTGGCACTTCGCTGGCCACTGTCGCGGCACGCTCGCTTAGCTCGCTCGCCTCGTGCGTTGTTTGTCATACTCTAACCTACTGCGATTTCTGTTGCTATACTTATTACAAAATTTTTGATTTGACAAATGATAAATGCCCCAAACGTTTTGTGACATTATAATAATCAGCTTAACAATAATTCTACCAAATGAAACGTTGTCATACAAAAAGTTGATAATCGTTAGTTATCAAAGTGAAAAATAGGCGAAACGTTGGTTGGCAAGTGATAATCGGCCAAAGAATTTTCGGCGAAAAGGCAGGGTACCATTTCACATTAACACTTTTCATGCACGCTCAGCTTCTGCTCCTGACATCATCACCTTCTGATAAAACAAGACCAATTTAGTCATGGTAGGTTAGTCTTGGTCTTCCTCGGCTCCTACATCCTATCACTTTTAACAGTTATTATTGTGATTGTAAATAACTATTTAATAATTTTATCAGGTATCCTCGCAAAGATGAAGGAAAGCGCTGAACAGATGCAGAACAAATTGCAGGCGAAAGCCGAACAGCTCAAAGGCCATCTCGATCCGAAAGGTAAGTGGTAGCTACCACGTTGGTAAAATTAGATCCTTAGGTCTATTATCGAAGAAAAATGGATACCGTATGGCATACCTCGATCGATGGTGAAACGATTTAGGAATTTAAAAAAGATAAGAAATGGAAGCCTCAAAATTAGGTTATTATATCTTCGATCAAAGAAAAATTGACACCGCATGTCACATTTAAGAGGGCGTATAAAGCTAAGTGGCGCCCTCATTTTGTTTTTATTAACAACGCTGAATTTAAAACCAAATCCATGAAAACGCTCAATACAGCCACTGTAGAACCATATTTATATTTTTCGAGACATATTCTGTATTTATTATTTATGTACAATTGGTAATAATTTTGATTATTATTATAAGTGGCCACAATAAGCAGTAATTAAAACTAGAGTTCGCCTAGTGGTCCAAGTTCGATCATAATTTCTCAATCTTTAAGTGTCTACTGTTATTAAGGTTCTATTGTCAAAAACTTTAACATCTATAATCACAGATTTCGCCAAGGCTTATCGCTAAGGCAGTTAATTTGCCTATCTTTTTCAAACAAATTATATAACATTTAAATATTAAATAAATACAAAAAAATTATAGTGAAAGAAAGATTACCTTTATCGTATATTTTTTATTGAAACAAAAAAACCGATAAAAATGTCTATTGAACTTGACATACATATTTAATACGATAATTGAATTAATGATTCAAAACTTCACTGTGAACGATGTTTTTTTGAAAAAATTCTTTCATCGTTTGCTAAATGTCAATGATCGAACTCAACTTGCTGTGATATAAAACTAATATATACCGTATAACTAATATGAAGTACAAATATCTATTAGACAAACTATGACATTATCATAATTTTATTTTTAAATTAATTCTTCCCATTAGTTTGGGAAAGGCAAATGCAGAGCGCATTTGCCTTTTCCCATTTCCCAAACTAATGGGAAGAATGCAAAGGCATGCAGCCATTTTGATTTAAATTTCATTTCATTCATTTTATTTATTCATAAAACAATGTTACAATTTGTATTCGAATATCAAGTAATAAACTTATTGTCTAAATGTGGAAATAGAATTAATTCAAATCAAATGTCAGTACAACACAATAAAAGCATTCTATAATTTTTTACTATTTCATCATTCATTTAACTCTATGTTCAAATTTCTTGCCTATTCTTCTTCTTCTTTGCGTTATCCCGCCGAATATAAATAAGGCCGAAGACACTTCTTCAATGTTCTTTCTTCATATATCTAGTTAATGTAAGGTCGTAGCTACTTCTGTATTATATCTTTATATTCAAAAAAACATTATAGCCATTAATTAAAAGTTTATACAATGTAGTACAATCTTGAATATCTTATCTAGGTTTTCAATTCCAATTCCGTCAATACGATAAATTTATATATATCCTTGCGGTATTTGTAAGCATTCCAGGTATTGAATGTCGCGCGGGAACATTATCATAATTATGATTATTTTTGACATTCAGTAATACTATAGACAAATAATATTATAGACCAATAATATTAATCTCTTCTTTGTTTGACCGCAGACTTCAACCATAAATAAAAGTAATTTTGATTTTTAGGAAAACCACTGATAAATAATATTAAAGACCAATAATATTAATATCTTCTCGGTTTGATAAACGACTTCAACCATAAACAAAAGAGTAGGTATTTAACAAACTTATTAAAATATATGTGTAAACGAACATAGAACCTCTTTCTTTGAAGTCGGTTATAATAGTACAATCTGTCTTCGGCTATTTATATGTAGGTTGTAGTTGCTGGGACACTGCTATTACGACATAGTAGTATATTGTAGCCAGGCCTGTGTTTACAGCGAGCCTAGATTTATGGGTTGTTTGTTGGCACGCAGGCAGGGTGTGGTGACCAGTCTATCGACAAAACTAATCAGATATGCACTTAAAATAGTGCATTTCCTTGTGGGTGTCGATTCATTGTCTAGCACCTTGGCGTTTTTTTTCGAAATACAGTACAACCAAAGAGATTTTACAGTAACTTTTTACTTATAAAATACGAAAAACCTTTTCTATCAATTATTACGAGTACATAATAGATCGAGGAAAATTTTTATTCTAAGTAATAATAAATGTCTTTGGTTGTACTGTTTGTTACTGGCTGGTTTTGATACCATTAAATAGATGATGTTTAAAAAACAGAAAAATTGTAAGTACATACGGTTTCCCGGCAATTTTCTATTGCTTTTCTGTCCGCCACAATGAGTGAATCTGACGACGGGGACTTCTTCCCGCGCTTTTGACGAGTGACGTTGTGGTTATACTTGGAATTTTTACAATTCGGTATATAATTATTTTTATGTGACAATTGTGATAGTATTTTGTTACATAAGTGCTAGGGACCTTGTACAGTAGTGAAAAAACTCAAATATAACACGTCTATGCACTTTTTTGAAGACGTGATTAAGTCCACGAAGAAAACCTTGTAAAATTCACTATCGTTTTACGGGTGTGGAATGGACTGAAACTTATGAAAAATAAAGATATTAAAGGTCTTTGTTACCAGGCTAAAACTTACAAAACAAATCTGACGAAGAAATTCAATACATTTTAAAGTTTTATTATAAAAAAGGGACAAATGTGACATTAATTGGGAAAAAATATTGAGACATTTATGGCGCAGGGGCCAGTAAAAGTATCACAAAATTGATTCAAAGCGTTTTCAGTCCGGGAATATTGATGGCATAATAATAATGTGTAATCCAAGATTTGCATGATATCTGTATCAGCTAAACATGAGAGCAACTTTATACCATTTCACCAACTTTATACTATGTTGTGCAAATAAACGACTTTCGACTTTTGAAAGATAAAGCTCTCTCTGGTCGACCTGTTATGGATAAAATCGATGCCAGGATTCTGGAGATACAAGAAAGCTCGATATTTGAATCACGCGAGCTCATTGAAAGAAACCCGATGAACTAATTTCCGATTCTCCGTTGAAGAGTAATGGTTAACAGTTTTTGAAAAGATTGATCACTGATTATGTAAAGTTGAGACAACTTGCGACAATAGCGTCTATGGCGAAGATGTCCAGGGTGAAAAAGATGTCAAGTTCCACAGACTTAGCGAAACACGGATTAAGTCGCTATAAGGTGATGCTGTGTGTATGGTGAGATTGGAAGGGCATCGTTCATTATGAACTTTTACCGATGGGGAAAACCATCCATTCGCATGACCGCTTACCCTTGCCAATGAACACTTAGAATATATTAAGTATCACTCGCGCGATGCCTGCTGCCCCTGCTGCCACTCCTTAGAATTTTACTGGTGACCTCACTCACACGCAGAAACCCAGCAACCCTACTTGGAGTTGTTATTTAGCTGCGGTTTTCTGTTAGGTACTTCCCCAGATGCGCTGCTTTAATGCGCCCTACCTCTCTTTAAAGCAACCAGTACAAGAGAAATAGACATGTTTATGCACACAAATGTTTGTCCTGTGTGGAAATCGAACCTACAAGTGTTGGTGTCAAAGTAGCCTTACTAACAATTGCGCCACCGATCTCATCAAAACATTATCATACAAATACGATTATCGAGCTGGTCTGATGATAGACTTAGGCTATATAGCGTGTTTATTTTTGTTTGACCATAATTGAAAACTGCGAAAATAGTATTATTTTTCCGATCGGTAATTCCGGAGATTAACGCCTTCAAATTGATTGGTATTAACTGCCATGCTCCATAAACTTACACATTAACTAGGTTCTCACGATTATCGAGAAAAACGTGCTTTAAGTTTTTATTTGCTTGTATCTATTAAACTATGCGAGATATCAATGGAAATTGTAACGAAAGTAAGACAATGATGTTACAGTTACAAAAAAATCAATCATAATATGTAAGTATATATCTAGTAAATTTGCAATCGAAGTTTTAGTTAATGCGTTCATGGAACTTAAAAACGGGGAGACTTATAAAGGAATCATGAAATGGCACTTTGAGAAACTTGTAGATCTCGTTTTAAGATATTGTATTAACTCAATTTTTTTAAAACCTTTGAAGCGTTTAACGTAGGTGCGGCAGTATGGACGGCAAAGGTATTGGGAACAAAGGCTTCGGTGTTTAGTGCTTGTGTCCTATAACCGGGTAGAAATATACTAAATAGCTACTACACACTGGAAGTCTTCGTTACTTCCAACGTGATCTGTGTCTATCATAATGCTCGTAATTAGTACGTATTATTATTCATTTAGCGCCAAGGCGAGCAACATTCGTAAATAATTTTGCGCGATTGATATTGTCGGTGATACGGGCGTTTAGTTTGGCGAGCATGTTGGCCATCTTACTCGTAATGATCGACGAGTTTATAGATCAATGTATAAAGAAATCTCATTTTTCTCCTTTGAGCGGAAGGACGTTGAGGCTGTGGGAATTGTCGGCGATCCTACGCGTACACACGGAGCCCTTGAGTTTGAGAGATTTTGCCTCTCTTTGTCCTTCCCTTTTTCCACTGATTGTTTAACGGGTTGTTTTCCGAAGAATTGTTCTATATCATACTAATTCAAGTCACTATTGCTACGTCTGGCCCCAGCTCGACGATTTCATGTTATTGTAACGTCATCAGAGCTGCACTCAACTCTTTAAGTTTCACGATAACAAACTAGTGTAATTAGAATTATTTGAAATTAGTATTTCTAAATACCATACATCTGTATAAATGAAAGCAGACATTGATTTTTCTTAATACAATTTTACTAGGAATACAAGCATGCGATCCACCTGATGTAAAGTAAAGTGGTTATATCCTACGTGCTATACTACCTACGTCTTAATGCGCTCTGTTCACCCTGCCTACCCTACAAGAGACTTGGCGTGAAGAACAACTCCACAGGAACTTCACCTCACAGAAAACCGCAGTAAAAAGAAACTGACCTTAGTTCGTACAGTGTAATAGTAATTCACAATACACGCATCCAAAGCACAACTATATCTTTTTATTAATTAATGTACGAAACTCTAGCTTTACACAACCTTTTTGTTCGAGTTAATAAGTACCTGTTAAACCATCTCTTAAGAAATTACGAAGTTCGTCATCCTACTATTCCGTGTGTCCGTATTGCAAGAAAGCCTACGCCCTGACCAAGGCAGTCTAGATTTCAAGTAAACTATCTGCAACATTACATATTTAATTGTATCTTATTACTTGTCCGATAAAGGTCGAAATACCTTGGCTTAAATAGGGCTATGTTAGTACTGTATTATTGTAGTCCGTCACTCTGTAAAAATAAAGTGCAATATACTTTGTATTTTATCCAGATCTAGACCAGTTTTGAAATACTTTAGTTTCCTTTGTTCTATATTTATATATTTACTATATATGCACACATATATATATTTATCGGCAGTGAAACTAGTAGCAGTCATAGCCCAGTGGTTAAGAAACCTTTTGATCAAATGTTCCCTGGTTTAAATCGTGGCATGTACCACTAAAATCTTATTTTTGGATTTTTGTACATGTAATTACCACTAGATCGGCGGTGAAACCAAACATCGTGAGGAAACTCGCACGTTCAAGAAATTATATTCCGAAAGACCTTGCCTTAGAAAGATCTGGTTTTCCCTCTGGGTTATGGAGGTCGCCAAATCTTTAAGCTCAGGTAGCGGAACCTGCCAATCCTTATGGATTATGAAACGGAATAACGCCTAGAAGCCACTTCCTTTCAGGTGGGCCGTATGCTGGTTTGTCTACCGACATGGTTTTGGAGGTGGGATAGTAGTCGTAGTCTATATACGCCTGCAATGCAAGGCGTATCGCTTGTGCGTTTCCATCCTGCTGTCAATGCAACACTTTCTCAGTAGCATCCTAGTTTTTGTTATACTTCGTTGAATGGCTACTGGCACGGCCTGCCTGATGCCAGGTGGTTACCCCAACCAGCCAGTAGGCACAGGAGAGAGATTTGGTAGTGGGATAACCAGGAGTTTTAAATTTATATGATGAGCTCGGTGGCGCAGTGGTGAAACGCGTTGTTACACTACTTTGACACCAACGCTCGTGGGTTCGATTCCCACACAGTACAAACATTTGTGTGCATGAACATGTCTGTTTGTCTTGGTCTGGGTATTTTCTATGTATGATAAGTATGTATTTACAAAAAAAAAATGTATTTACGTATGTTTATCAGTCGTCTAGTACCCATAACACAAGCTTCGCTTACTTTGGGGCTAGATGGCGCTGTGTAATTTGTCCGACAATATTTATTTATATTTATTTATTTATTTATCTAACAAATAGCGACCGGCCCGGGTTTCGCGTGGGTAGTTACTCGTACATATAAAAATAAATTTTGAAGAGCTCGGTGGCGCAGCGGGTAATAACGCGACTTTATCACCGACGCTCGTGGGTTCGATTCCCATAGTGAACAAACATTTGTGTGCATTAACATGTCTGTTTGTCTTGGTCTGGATGTTTTAAAGAGATGTAGAGCGCATCAAAAAAGCAGCCCGTCTGGGGAAGTATCTCTACCTCACAGAAAACTGCAACCAAAGAACAAATGCAATTTGATCTAACCTGCTTTGTGTGCTTCCGCCACCAATTAATTAGATCAAATTGCATGTAAATTTGACTTTCGCAAAATGACGCCTGAATCTATTAACTATTCAAATAACAAATCTCTGGAGGAGTGTTGTGTTCCTGCGTGTGAGTGAGGCCACCGTGGCACCAGATGTGGCATCGCGCGAGTGGTATTTAATGTGTAGCAAGCGGACGTAGGCTACGGTAACCGCTTTACATCAGGTAGATCGTAAGCTTGTATGCCTCCCAACGTAGTATAAAATTGTAACCAAAATAATTGTATTTGAAAGAGAGACAAACAGAACGAACACGAGGATTACGGTTGATGATGTAGTGTTGGAGCAAGTGGATGAGTTTGTATATCTTGGAAGCGCTTATAGCAGCCATGGAAGGTAGACCGCTGATGTGGAGAGACGAGTGGGTGGATGATTCAGAGCCTGATTAACAGATTCGTTGCGGATGGCATGCGACTGTTTGAAAGAAAAGGATTTCTTTTTGGAGTTGAATTTATGTACTTATCTAGTGCACACTTCAAGCTTAAGAGAGGTAGGCCGCATCAAAGCAGCCTGTCCGGGGAAGTACCTCCACCTCACAGAAAACCGCAGCCAAATAACGACTTTCTGGAGGATTATTGTGTTCCTGCGTGTTAGTGAGATCTTAAGGAGTCGCTGTGTTAGCAGCTGAGGTGACGCGAGTGATACTTAATGTATTGTAAGCGTTCATAGGTTACGGTAATCGCTTTACATCAGGTGGGCCGTATGCTTGTATGTCCCCGACGTCGTATAAATATTTTGTAATACATTTAAGTATCACTCGCGCAATGTCACCTCTGTAGCTAACACAGCAACTCCTTTGGAGCTTATTGGTGGCCTCACTCACGCGCAGGAACACTGTTGTGTTCTCTTCAGGGAGTTTGTTATTTGGCTGCGGTTTTCTGTGAGGTGGAGGTACTTCACCAGATGGGATGCTTTGATACGCTCTACCTCTCTTAAAAAAACAACAAACAACGTCGGGAGGCATATAAGCATTTGGCCCAGCTGATGTAAACCGGTTATCGTGGCGTGGACCAGACAGTGCAGCACATATTGTTTCGGTGTCCCGCATTCTCCAAACAGAGGTATGATTTGGAGCAGGATTTGGGAATGCGGGTCACCGAAACAAAGGTCTCCGAAATAGTGATGGGGCAAATTAGATCAAAATTTTTAAAATACTGCGTCAGTTTAGCCACGGCTGTCATAAATCGGAACAAGCAGAGCAGCTCCACCTAGGACCAATGTTGTATACTTCGGCTATAGGAGCTGTGAAGCTCGCTGTCGCCCGTGTCTGGACTGACGCAGTATGGGGAGGGAAGTCTGGCAACACATATAAGGATAGTTCACCGGTGTTCTCAAATGGGCGAAATAAAAGCTAGAAGATATAATTGAAAGATGATGAATGGAAGAATGAAGTGCGGAATGGAAGAGTATGATGAATGAATGTGTTTATTTACATTGGAATATTTAAAAAAAAAATTAAGATGAAGAAATAAAATGTCTATAAATAGCCTTGCCCATGGCAGGGGTGCACGTATTAAAAAAAAAAAAAAAAAAAAAAAAAAAAAAAAAAAAAAAAAAAAAAAAAACCGGTTATCTTGGCCTGTGAATGTTCGCAATATATTAATTATCACTAGCGCGGTGCCAACCCTGCTGCTAACGCAGCAACTCCTTAGGAGCTTACTGGTGACCTCGCTCACTCGCAGGAATGTAATAATCATCGAGAGAGTTCTTATTTCGTTGCGGTTTTCTGGTAGGTGGAGATGCTTCCCCAGATAGGCTACTTTGATGCGCCGTACCTCTCTTAAAAACACGCAGACCAAGACAAACAGACATGTTCGTGCACACAATTGTTTGTCCTGTGTGGGAATCGAACCCACGTGCGTTGGTGACAAAGTAGTGTTAGTAACTACTGCGCTACGGAGCTCTTGAAAGGAACTCTTTTTCCGTCGAGCTCGGTGTACGTACGTGGTCCTTTTCGCCGGGATGATCAATAAGCTAAAATAGCTTTTCTTAAAATGGGCAATAACATACCCTTTTGGGCGTCGGAAACTCTATGGAGCTATTATTTTGGCTGCGGTTTTCTGTGAGGTGGATGTACTTTTCCAAACGGACCGCTTTGATGTGCCCTACTTCTCTTAAGAACACCCGAACCAATACAAACAGACACGTTGCTCACAAATGTTTGTACGGTACAAACATTTGTGTGCATGAACATCGGAATCGAACTCACGAGCGTTGGTGTCAAAGTCGCGTGATTCACCACTGCGCCACCGAGCTCGTCAAAATTATAAGAGTTGCATCCTCATTTGGGTGCCCTAAACCCCTTCCGTCAGAATTTTGATTGCTAATCATCATTGGCCCTGTGCAGATTTGTTTACCTTGAGCTCTAAATGCCATGGCCCCACCATGGCATTTAGAGCTTCAAATACTTACGTCTTTAACCCCCACTTTATTCGAAGTTTTAGTACAGGGTACGTAGCCATTAAGTTTTTTCCGAACCGGCGTACTTAATATATCTCAAGCGTTAATAGGCTACGGTACCCGCTCTACATCAGGTGGGCAGTATGCTTGTAGGTTGTAAAAAAAGGTAAAATCCTAGCATGTTCCACATCAGGAAACTCGCGGCACCAACATATTATACACACATCAAAAGTGTCTAGGGATCAACATATATTTTTGCAATAACTTTTCTCCTGATTGATATTAATTAAAATTTTCTTTAAGGATTCATCAAATAAAGTGTTTTCGTTTGTCTACAGTAACGATAAACCAAGTCACCTTTGCCAACCAAACCACCAAGTTTATCGTTACTGTAGACAAACGAAAACACTTTATTTGATGAATCCTTAAAGAAAATTTTAATTAATATCAATCAGGAGAAAAGTTATTGCAAAAATATATGTTGATCCCTAGACACTTTTGATGTGTGTATTTCGAAAGATTTGGTACCTAAGAAAGGTCTGGGTTTCCTGCAGAGTCGTGGTCTGACGGCAGACGCCACATGTACAATCAGTGTCTTCGCCAAATCCTTAATCTCAGGTAGCGGATCCCGCCAATCCTAATGGATTTGGAAATGGTGTGACAGCTAGGAAGAAGACTACCGCTAATGTACCGCTATTGCGTTACCATCAGGTGGTTAGGGGACGCAATTGCCACCAAAATGTTGTACCAGCAGTTTATTGGGCTCTCGAGAGAATCCAAAAAGAATGTGAAGGGTATTGGTAAAGCAAAATAAACCAGTTGAGAATGCACAAGCTTGCATTGCCAGAGGAACACCTGACTCGTCAATTACATAACAATTCATTTTTTTTTTTAATTTGTCTGCCTTTTTGACCATGTTCCTTAAGAGATAGGAACGGCGTTCCTGAACATTCCTATTCTACTTTTTTATGCTGAATCCGAATCTGAAGTCTAAATTCGAATATTCGAAAAACGCACACACAGACAAACATATAGATTTCATAAAGGAACGGTGTTCCTGAAAAGAAATATAGTAACTTAAGAAAATTTAAGAAGGTGCATTAAGATATATTTATATGTTGCATAATTATTCTGTCCATGTGTATGTTATTGAACTCCTAAACGGTTGGACCGATTTCGACGAAGTTTTTGTGTTTGTTAAAGTGATTTCGAGAATGATTTAGATTCACAAAAAGAGCAGGTAGGTGGAGCTGCGATCGGGCTATATGACTTACTGTCTTTATTTTCGGATAGGGCAACGTCTGTCGGAGGCCGCTAGCATTTAAAAAATGTAATACGTGTCTAAGTGCTCGCGGGAACCCAATGGTCAATGATTGAAGGTTTTATTGTGGTAACGCGTGCCATGCCAAGTAATAACGTTTAATATCCTATCGCCTATAGTAACATTTGTCATATGGTAATTCAGCTACTTTTGATAACCGCACCTCTCGCCGACGGCGGGGAGTTCGCCCTCACACGCCGGATCTGCAATGGTCGCGTACTGTGCGGTTCCTGAGAAGTTTTCTTTCGAGAACTCTCAAGCTGTGGAATCAGCTCCCAGCCGAGATCTTTTCCAAGGGACTACAACATGGAATTCTTCAAGAAATGCGTGAAGAAGTTTTTAGAGGGTCGGCAACGCTTGAGTGACATCCCTGGTGTTGCAAATGTCCATTGGCTACGGTAACTGCTTACCATCAGGCAGGCCGTATGCTTGATTGTCACCTTAGTGGTATAAAAAAAACGTATTTATTATTTGCCACTTTGGCGATATACAAACTATTATTATGTTAGTAAGGTGACAGGCTAGTAGTGGTTTTGGGCAGGCTACAACTCTTGGAACCAATGGTTGCTGGGTTCGAAAGGTTCTCGAATGGCGACAAAAACCGGAAAAATTATCTAAGGGCGGTACCCCACACTATCGACTGACGATACTTTGAAGATTTTACGAAGGCGATGGATGCAGGCGACAGAGAACCGATCATTGGGGAAGTCTAAAAACATACTTACGTTCAGCAATGGACGTCCTTCGGCTGAAATGATGATGATGATGAAGGTTAGGAATATGAAATTAGGTTATACCACAAATCATTAAACCACTTGACTGCGCATGAGCACCCCGCGCTCACCAAAACGTTGTGTTTTTGCGCCTAAATGTGTCAGCGATTCTGATCAATGGGAGAAATTGCCGATAAATGTCGCGATGTTGATCCGTGAACTAATACTCTTGTAGCGGTTGAGTTAAAATAAAAATAGGTCTCATCGGGCCTCCATAGGCTTTTTCTTCATCGGTGAGTTATACTAGCGATTGTGATGTGTTAAGACGGAGTCATTTACCGCTCGGTTCTCTCTGCGTACCCAGTGAAGGATTTAGCGTGAATATATAGATAGGTAAGCTAAGATGTGTCGTACACGCTCTAGAATGGCAATACGAAAGTAAGGTAATTGCCCAACTCGCATTCAGTTGGCCACGCTGTCGCGTCGCGTCTGTACGTACTTCGCCACAAAGCATAAATGTCTTAAGATATATATTCATCTCTGTCTAACGACAGGTATACCCTATCATTTGTCTCTTTTGTTAGAGCAAAGTGTCATAATAAATAACTGTACGTAGATATAGTAAGTACTACTTGCGCCATTTTAAAATACAATAATGTTGGTGTATAACGTGTCTACCTTTTGATACGTTGCTATAGGTAAGGGGTTAAGTAATAACAAGTAAACTTTGTAAAATGTGTTTATTTACACTTTGGCAGTGATGGCATGAGTTTATTTACAAAGAGAGTTACTGAGACCTTTGTTTACGGTTTGAGCAAGTTCTATCCGTTTAACGCTATGGTGAGATGAGGGGCAACCAAAAAATGCCAACGGTACAGCATTATCAACCATTGATAACGCTGCCTTAATAACAGCTATATCAAATAATAATTAAAATAGCTACCGAAAATAACGTTGTTTGTAACAGCTGTATAACATATTTGATAATAGCCATCACAAAGAACAGTTATGTTTCAGTTTTAAAAATGTAATGCTATTTTGTAATAGCTATTTAAAATAACGATTATAAAAGTAACAGTTTTAAAGTTATTAAAATAACGTTTATTTCAAATAACTGCATTGAGGTTATGAAGCGATAGCTATTTAAATAGCGGTTCGATAAATAGCTGTTATTGTTTTTGGTTTATTTATGGTTTACCAAGCGTGGAGGCCGAGACCGTATGGGGCGGCCAAGCCATAAGGGGCGGCCAAGCCATAAGGGGCGGCCAAGCCATAAGGGGCGGCGTAGGCAAGGGGAGCTACGGCTGGGGCAGCGTAATGGGCAGCTCGGACAGCAGCGGCGGCACCGCTCAAGGCAGCGTGCTGGGACTGCGCGGCAGCCACAACATTCTGGGAATGAGCAACTCCATTCCAGTACGCGTTCTCGTTGATATCTCTGGCGGCTTCAGCGGATTGGCGTACGGCTTCGGTGTTCCACTGTACAGCGGCTTCAGCGGCGCGAGCTTGGCCTTCACCGACAGCTCGGACGTGGTCTTGTGCGGCGACGGTTGCGTCGATGGCTGCCGCTTGGGCGTCGCCATGGTTCACACCATAGGCGAGGGGAAAGATGGCGGATGCGGATGCATAGCCGAGGACGGCGACGAAAGCAATCTGCGGCATTAAAAATCAAAGTGTTATTTTAAGGGCTTTTCTACCGTTTCTAGTATGATTTTCAGTTTGGGCTTAGGATTTTAATTTGGATATTTTTATTATCGGACAAATTACACAGCGCCACCTAGCTCCAAAGTAAGCGACTACTAGAGAACTGATAAATATACGGAAATGCATTTTTTTTTGTAATTACATACTCATGATACATAGAAAACACCCAGATCAAGACAAATAGACATGTTCATTCACACAATTGTTTATTCTGTATTGGATTCGAAGTGACGAGTGTTGGTGTCAAAGTAGCGTTACTAACAACTGCGCCACCGAGCTAGTCAAAATTAAAATAGGATTTTAATTTATTCACACGGTATACCTACTGGGTTACGCGTAGATGAATATGTGAGCGACTGGATTTAGTTATTTTTCTAATTTATACCGCCAGCTGTACGGTATCCGGGTATCTTATGGGAACCTTTAATACGAGTACTTTCAGCTTTTATACTTTCTTTTTTTCTCGGTCTATAAGGGTCGTATTATGATGTTACAAAAAATACAACTTTCCTCAAAAATTGATCTATCAAATACAATAAGCATTTTAATTTAAACCAGTTGAGAATGTGCAAGCTTGCATTGCCAGAGGAACACCTGGCTCGTCAATTATATAACAATTCGTCTTTTTTTTTAATTTGTCGGCCATTTTGACCATGCTCCTTAAGAGATAGGAACGGTGTTCCTGAACATTTCTATTCTACTTTTTTATGCTGAATCCGAATTTGAAGTTAAAATTCAAATATTCGAAAAAAAACGCACACACAGCCAAACATATAGATTTCGTATAGGAACGGTGTTCCTGAAAATATAAAGAAGCATATTGTGCAAGTGATTTGAGAAATCGAGTAGAGTGAAATATTAAAATATTTATAGTGAGTGATACGTCAGCCGGGCGGTATGCTTGCCCTTATCTAGATCAAAGAAACTAATTACACAAGTAACTAATCCAACACTTAAAGCTGTCAAAAATGATAATTGGCTGCACATTAACATTGTTATCAGTAATTATTAAGACCTTGTCTTGACTTGGCGCAAGAATATAACCTTATTAACGTGTAAAACTATAAATATTTATAACTTATTGAACATCCTCTATTCGAGCTTCCTTTAAGCGATTGCATAAAATACTAATACATTACTGGTGTATATAATATTTATTTATTTATTAGGTACATACATTTATTGGCTTCGTCCACTTTGGTAACTAAACTTACGTAACCAACGTTACAAGAGAAGATTTTTCTTCCGCTGTTTGGTAACTAGTTGTGAGAGAAGAATTATTTTCCCACTTTTGTAACTGTTTGATAGTTATGAACGTGGATGAGTCACATACTTTCAACTCATTTGTAAAATGGTAAAAAAATATTTTCGTAATCAGGAACACCGTTCCTATATGAAATCTATATGTTTGTCTGTACGTTTGACTGTGTGTGCGTTTTTTTCGAATATTTGAATTTTGACTTCAGATTCAGATTCAGCATAAAAAAGTAGAATATGAATGTTCAGGAACACCGTTCCTACCTCTTAAGGAACATGGTCATAAAGGCCGACAAAGAAAAAATAAAAAAAATCAGCCAAGTGCGAGTCGGACTCGCGCACGAAGGGTTCCGTACCATTATCTATAAAAACAGCAAAAAAAAAAAATCGGCCAAGTGCGAGTCGGACTCGCGCACGAAGGGTTCCGTACCATTATCTATAAAAACAGCAAAAAAAAATCACGCTTGTTGTATAGGAGCCCCCCTTAAATATTTGTTTTATTTTAATTTAATTATTTATTCTTAAAGTGAATATATAGCTAAATATTCTGTGAATATTTCAAGCGTCTACCTGTTGCCGTTATCAATATCAAGCAAAAATGAGCTAAAAAATCACGTTTGTTGTATGGGAGCCCCCTTAAATATTTATTTTATTCTATTTTTTAGTATTTGTTGTTATAGCGGCAACAGAAATACATCATCTGTGAAAATTTCAACTGTCTAACTATCACGGTTCGAGAGATACAGCCTGGTGACAGACGGACGGACGGACGGACGGACGGACGGACGGACGGACGGACGGACGGACGGACGGACAGCGGAGCCTCAGTAATAGGGTTCCGTTTTACCCTTTGGGTACGGAACCCTAAAAATCACGTTTGTTGTATGGGAGCCCCCTTAAATATTTATTTTATTCTATTTTTTAGTATTTGTTGTTATAGCGGCAACAGAAATACATCATCTGTGAAAATTTCAACTGTCTAACTATCACGGTTTATGAGATACAGCCTGGTGACAGACGGACGGACGGACGGACGGACGGACAGCGGAGCCTCAGTAATAGGGTTCCGTTTTACCCTTTGGGTACGGAACCCTAAAAATGAATTGTTATATAATTAACGAGCCAGGTGTTCCTCTGGCAATGCAAGCTTGCGCATTCTCAACTGGTTTTTTTTGTGTGTTCTACAAATTTACGGTTTTCGGATTTTTTCCTTTACTGAAGATACTGATTTTTGCATGGAGCGAAAAAAACGCTCCGTTGGTTCGGCCATGTAGAAAGAATACAGAACGAAAGAATGACGAAACAGATGAGAAAGTGGAAAGATGTAGGAGCCGGGGAAGGTCAAGACTTACATACCACAACCCATTTTTACTTGGTTACATTTTCAGTTGCAAGTATGCGGTAACCGATCAGGCAGGCCGCACGCTTGTATGCCACACTTAAAATCTGTTAAAATATGGTTATTGTGCAAACATTGCGTGCCCTTTCGCTAATCCAAATTAATTCGATTATGTTCCGAAAAAAAAAATGGTTATTTATCGGTCTAGTAGGTGCAACGGATATGCAATTCCAAACGGGTACTTTGTGTGTTAACCGCTTGTAATAAATTAAAATTCCCGTTTATAAAGGAAATAAGTTGAAATTGTATTCGACAATGTATGTCTAGAAACTTTGCATGTCAATTTTGTGAGGGCTCGTTTCCATACGTCGTAGGACGATCGATGTTAAGGCGTATTTACATTGGATATGTTCGCCGCGCCGGCGGCGGCCGCGGCGGCGGTACGACGAAAAAAATCAGCTGAACGAAACAGGGTATCGACCAATCGACCAGTTGTACCAGTATCGCAGTTGGACTTAATATAGGGATGTGAGCCTCATGAAATTGATTTAGCAAGCTTGGTGGCTCAGTCGTGAGTAACTCGACATTGACAACAACGCTCGTGGGGTTGATTCCCACATAAAACAAACATTTGTGTGCATGAACTGTCTGTTTGTCTTGGTCTGGATGTTTCAAGAGAGGTAGGGCGCATCAAAGCAGCCCGTACCTCCACTTCACAGAAAACCAAAATTTCTTACGTTACACATCGTTCGAAACATAATTTCTTGGACGTGCCGGTTTCTTCATGATGTTTTAGTTTACCGCCGAGCAAGTGATAATTATATATATGTGAATAATCGAATCAAGTGTTCGAACCAGACGCTGTCGGCCGCTCTAATCCATATATGAATTTCGACATTGTGTGTTCAATGTAACTGTGCCCTAATTTTAGTCGTAGATTATTGATTTAGTGTTCTAGTACCAAAATTACTATGTCATGCTTTTGCTTTATCTAAACTGTTGATGCAACATTGTATTCTATTGTGTTAGTGAAGAAATTGTATGAGACAAGACTTTGCCTAGTTTACTAGTAAGTACCTACCCATTATAACAAATGAGACGATTAGGTACTAACGCACTGTTCAGAGTTACAAGCAATATCTCAACTATTGCACTTACGCCTTTTATGTCATAATTACCTACACTCACGTTGGCATTTTAAAATCGCAAACAGCGAGATGTGCGCTACATTAACATAATTTTAACATGAAAAATCTTTTTCAACGGAGGTTATTTTCGTGAGTGATTTAAATATTTTCTTTGAAGTTACCCTACTGCTTATATTTCTCTACTGTAAGCCGCGTAATATTGTGATCGGTCCACCTGTCCTCCCACAGTAAGTCCCATAGTACAAAAGCTTTTTTTTATTAACTATCTTCTGTAGCTCGTAAGCCAGGAAAGAAGGTGAAAGACGAAGAAGAAGAAGCAGCGACCTGAACTAACGGGTCACGAAGAGATCAAAAAGTTCTTACTTATTGATCTCCTCGCGACTCTTTAGTTCTGATTCATCTAAAGAAGAACGAAGGATACTTCCTGATAGTCTATCAAGCAAAAAAAGAGTGGAAAAAAGAAGAGATGTGCATCGTGATGGAAATAATATATGAATAGCCGATGATACAGATATTACGTACAATAGTAGTTGTAGTAACTCAATTCACCACTACGGGTCGGGGGGTAAAGTATAACGCGCTGCTCTTATTGGCTAGTTTGCGGATCAACATTACCTCACTTATCGGCTGATTGCTTAAAATAATCTCCCATTGGACAGTGGGCTCCTTTTGGTAAATCCACTGATGTATCACTGCTCCTAAGTCCTTGACCCAACTGTATTGTTATGTGTTATGTATTCCAAACACGTCTTATAGCGTAACCGTTATGCGACCTTCACATGCTATGCTGTTATAAGAGGTCCTACACACTGTCCGGTCCCGTTTCCAGACTTTACTGCGTCGGGTGGCATATAAACATACGGCCCGCGTGATATGATACGCTTAATATAGTCTACGTATAAGGAATATTAATAATCTATCTATAACTTCACGCCAAGTCCCTTGCGGGGTAGGCAGTGAGAACCGAGCACCACATGACTCGATTCTTACACACCTCGCTTCTTTAACATTCATTGCTCTTCTCATTCACGCTCATCGGTGTCTTAGGCTTCTGACATCACCTTCTGATAAAATACGACCAATTTGGTCATGGCAGGTAAGTATTGACCTTCCTCGGCTCCTACATCCATCTTCTTTCGCGTCGTATATCTGTTTTGTAATTCTTTCCTGCTGCGTTCTTTCTACGTGTCCGAACCAACATAAAATTTATGATATATATTGTATTTATGGACTAAAGTACAATAGGTGGTCTTATCGCTAAGCCGTCTCTTCCAGTCAACCTTAAGCTTATGAGAACAAAAAAAAAAATGAAACAGGTGGCGCTAAGTAAATTGTATCATTTAAAAATGACAAAATTATCAAAATAAGTAATATAAGTAAATACCGTAGTTGCATGCATATGCAGTAATGATCAAGTAAAAGAAAATCGAGATTAAAGAAAGGAAACGGTTAGGTTGTGTTTAGGGAAAGGTTTTGACTAGAGATTTGAAGGAGGAAAGAATTTGGGCACTTTGAATATTAAACGCTAGAGCATTCCAGAGACTCTTGGACTGAAATAGCTTTCCGGAAACTACTTTAAAAGGAGATGCTATTCTGCAGCGATGTTCTGAAGGTGAAGATAGTTCCCCAATCTGACTCGTTAGTGAATATTGCTGTGGCCATCTTGTTTTATGCTAGAGCCTGCAGTTGGGTTTGTCTGGTTAGATAATGGTGAGCCAATTTACACAAAAGAGTTTTATCAGGAGTTGGTGTCAGGAGCACTAGGATCTGCCGAGCGTTCATGACTAAAGAGGTGTGTTAGGACATCATCTTATGTCGTTCGGTACTCTCTGCCTATCTCACAAGGCGCCTGAAGATACAGATAGAAATAGCCGCTTGTGTTAATCTATATTAGTGTTTGGTTTTCGCAATCCACGCAATATTGAATGATAATATGAAATCGATTAAATATCGAGCATGTAAGTAATTGAATTACGTTCCGCTATTCTGCATTACCGTTGCATAGGAATTAGATCCGCCATATTGTGTCACCTCGGTCTAATTTAGGTTTTCACTATTGCCCTACACCGAACACTTAATGTGCTCTTTGAACCACTAAATCGTTCGAGATGTTCATCCACTCAGAAACAGTGAAATCTTTAGCTGAAGTTCATCTAGAAACACATTACATCACTTTATAGAATCACAATGCTGTTACCGTCCATCTTGATATGTGATGAATTTTTCGAAAAGTAACTACTTAGTTATGCAGATTTCATTTTGACACTGAACGAATGACGCCACGGTCTGACATTGTCGTTCAGTTCGCTACTTTTCAGTTGTGAAAGCGAACAATGCAAAGTTGCAAACTAAAGCACCTCCTTTAAATCATTATTCGAACAAAAGATAACGACGTAATATGTAACGCTAACAATTAACTATTTAACATTTTAATCACGTGCACGTAAAATAACGAGGCGTCCGTTTGTATGGGACACTAGTTATTTTTAAATGTCGTCGCTTATTCTTCACGCCAGGTAACTTGCGCGAGAGAGAACCGTGCGCTATAAGACGTGGTCCTTACACACCTTTCTAGTTTTTTTTAACATTCATAGCTCTTTTTATGTACGCTCGGTTGCTAGAGCTCCTGACATCACCTGATTATTGAATATAACAAGTATTCTCTGGTAAAATCGGACTTAATACGAAGCTGTCAATGCGTTCAATATAGCCCAGTGATAGAGCGTGATAGCCCAGTGATAGAGCGTGATAGCCCAGTGATAGAGCGTGATAGCCCAGTGGATAAAGAACCCTATTGACCAACTGGTATCTGGTTGGAATCTTTGTGTTAGCATGTACTAAATCATGTTTTTTGATTTATGTACAGTATTTGTAATTATCACTTGCTCAGCGGAGAAGGAAACATCGTGAGAAATCCCGCACGCCCAATAAATTTTTTTTCGAAAAACTTGTGATCTAACTTAAGAAAGATCTTGTTTACCCTCTGGGTTGTGGAGGTCTAACGGCGTCGCTCCATATAAAACGTACCTTCGCCAAATCCGTATGCTTGAGTAGCGGAGCGTGCCTATCCTAATGGAATATTAAACGGGATAACGCGAGCAATAAGAAAAATGCGTTTATTTTAAAGTAATATTCAATTAATTTTTTATTCTTTGCTACTGAATATATACGAATTGGCAAAATAAAATGTCCCACTGTTATTTATGGACACATTATATACATTAAAAAAATATTGGGCAATGTCATTTATAATGTTCCTTGTATTTTTGAGACAATAATTCTTATAGCTGTAAAGATTCTGGACCCTATTTATTTACTAATCTGTTTACAATTCCTAATAAAAAATAGTAGGAAACCGAGGAGTATGCGTCCAGAGTTTGATGAGTGTGGAAGAGGCGAGAGAGGTATGTTTGGATCGGTGCACCTGCCGTTCCATAGCCTCTGTCTACCCCAATGGGAGACAGGCGTGCCGTTATGCATGTATGTATGTAAATTGTACATTAATAAGTACTTTTAAATTTGCATACCAGATTTGATGTGCTTAATGTCCACATAAAAAGTGAAGTTAAATTGTAACTTGCAAAAAAATGTTACGTTTACGGAAGCAATTACTATAAATAATATGTTTGTTACTCATACAAACACAATAAAAAACAAGTAATTTATTCATTGTATTAACATACATTACGACTAGTAACACAAGTATGACAATTTGGTCACGCCCTTTACAATGTTGACGTGTAAGAATGTGATACCATAGACACAATTGACAGATTGACATTTGAGTATTTGCATTGTCTATGCTAATATTTTGAAGAAAGAATACTAAGTAAAAATCTACGAATGTACGATTGCGATTGGGTGATCTAGAGAATTAGAATTTAAGACAGGTAGGCCACATCAAACCAAAACCAGCCCGTCTGGGGAAGTATCTCCACAGAAAACCGCAGCCAAATAACTCCCTGAAGGGCTGTTGTATTCCTGCGAGTGAGTGAGGTTATCATTAAGCTCTTAAGGAGCCGCTTTGTCAGCTGCAGATGTGGCATTGCGCCAGCGATACTAATATATTGAAGGCGTTCACAGACTTCGGTAATCACTTAACATCAGGTGGGTCGTATGCTTGTATGCCTTCCGACGTTGTACAAAACAAAAAATATAGTTTTATGTAGATATTGCCATGGTATAAGCAGAAATGCGATCTGGAAGACAATTATAAAATGACTCTACAAGAATAGACAATTGTATAAAATGAAAGGCTTTTATATTTACGAGTAACAAGCGACGAGCTTGATGATTAGTGGTTACCGTAGTCTATGGACACGTGATATTGTTTAGTACTAAATGCCGATGAGCGTACTCGAAAAGAGCTATGAATGTTAATTTCTGTATACCCTACAAGGAATATTTCGTGTATATGAAATGACAAATATTTTAATTTGTCTTCGTGAGCTTTTACATGCTTTAGGTGCCTTATTTTTTAGAATATTTAATTTCTAACTTCTTTTAATTTTTAATCCTCGACCAAAAAGAAGCGGGATATATATGATAAGTCTTTGTCTTGAGATTGCAAGCTACCTCCTTAAATTAAACAAATTCGTGGACACTAAAGGGGTTTATAATATAAAATAGGAATCTCATAAGTGGATTGTTTATAGCATTAGATGTCGGAGAAATCACAGTCTAAAAAAAGACAACATCAAACAATGTTTATCGGATAGTAATGGTGTGCACCGTACTATAAATTATACTTAATAAATAATAGATAAGTACACAAGTATTAGATGCTTACAGAGCTTAAATTAAAAGCAAGTACGCTATATAAAAATACACACATACAACCTTGTCACTGTAAATGGATTTGCAAATAGCTTTAATAATTAGTCCACATGCCATTAAGAATTAAATTGACAAGGTCACGTCCGTGTACAAAGGGCTACTAACTAGCTACCAATAATGACGACGGAATGTTGTAGGTTTTCGATCGCTTCCTGTTTTTTATATTGAGATTTTGATGTCAACGTGAATAGAATTTTTTATTTCAGGGATGTATGCACGTTATACCTTTGCCAATTAAGAAACATTCTAAATGAATATATGTCTATGTTTATTTAATCTTAATTATTTTATGATTTATAGCTGATAAAACAACTCTTCTGCGCTATGCCTTAATGAAGTATCACACTTATGTAATTATATCAAATAGAAAATAATATTGTACGATTAAAAAATTTGCTTTTTCTCAAAATAGCCGTTCAATAATAAAATGACAATTAAATTATATATATTAACTTCGACATTGTATTTATATCTGAACAAGGTTGTGTATGGTTTGATTCGTAAAGCTTCCAAATAAAAAAATTGTAGAATGCCATTGTTCAAAAATTAAACAATAGATTGATCATTTTGATCATTGCGTTAATGCCACAATAAGAAAACTAATTGGTTATCTATAGAACAATTGTTAAACATTGATTGTTTATTTTGATTTTAGCGAGGTACAATTTGTAACTTAGCATTGCTTAAAGTCGAGTTCGTTAATTTTAAGGGCAATTTCCCAATTTTTCATTCATGTATTATATTTGTTTTAAAATAGGGTGGTATCTATAATAGTTGTTAGAACTAATATCGTACATTTTATAGAACCTGTTATTTGTCCCAAATTTCAAACTACATTGAGACTGATGTCTTTTATAATTACAATAACATTTAATGTTTGCACTTTTATGATTAACCTAATATTTCGCCGAATTACAGAACGCCATCTAGTTTCAAATTAAGCAAAGCTTGTATTACGGGGTACTAGATAAGTGATAAATATGAAATTACCCAGACCGAGACAGACAGATATGTTAATGCACACATATGTGTTGTACGGGAATCAAACCCCTAGACCGTTTGTATCACAGTGGCTTTTGCTAAGCAGTCGACCATCATCATTATCATTGATCGAGTGTTCGGAATCCATAGCGTTATAATAAAAAGTTGCTAATGTTGCGAGTGAAAATACACGATTGATGGACAACACTATTTCAAAAGTCACTGTCACAAAATGGCGCGAATTTTTCGGCGCGAAAATTTTCCGTCGTCACTATTAATTAAATCTATTGTTATTGATAAGATAACAAGTGTATTACCAGAAATCTCATCGTGCACTTCTTGTACAGACTGCTCGATAGCTACTGAATGCTGTTCCTTTGAACGCTAGGTCTTTTATAGTAGTCGTGTTGTATTGAAAGTTCCCAACTGATACGGTTAAGTACGCGCTCGTGGATGTATGAAGATTTAGAGGCGAACGGGTTTGAATATGATAAAATATGCGATATATGTTTTCTTTTATCGATTGACTTTTATTCACGTGCCTTCATTTCTTGTATGAATATTTTATATATATTGTTTTCGATTCGTTTCATTGAAAACTAAAAAATGGTACCGGCGTTTTGGATTTATAATCCGATAGGAAAATAGAATGACAAAAAGTAAAATTTGTAATTATGCTCGGTGGCGAAGAAAAACGTCGTGTGGAAATTATATTGCGGAAGACGTCAGACCTACGAAAAGTAAAGGTAGAATGCTTTTTTTTTATACTACTTCGGGAGGCATACGGCCTACCTGATGTAAAGCGGTTACCGTAGCCTATTAACGCTTGAGATATATAAGTATCACTCGCGCAATGCCTCGTCTGCTGCATACACAGCAACTCCTTGGGAGCTTACTGGTGACCTCACTCACACGCAGGAATACAAGAACCCTCTAGGCAGTTGTTATTTGGCTGCGGTTTTCTGTGACGTGGAGGTACTTTCCCAGACGGGCTGCTTTGATGCGCCCTACCTCTCGTAAAATATCCAGACCAAGACAAACAGACATGTTCATGCACACAAATGTTTGCCTTGTGTGGGAATTGAGCTCACGAGCGTTGGTGTCAAAGTCGCGTCATTCACGACTGAGCCACCGAGCTCGTCATATCGTCGAGGTCTGATGGCAGTCGTCAAATCCTTAGTCTTAGGTAGCGAAGCCCGCCAATACTAAGCGGGATAACGCTAAGAAGAATTCTTTTTTTTTTATGTATGTATATCTTCACGCCAAGTCCCTTGCGGGGTAGGCAGAGAGAACCGAGCGCCATAAGACGCGGTCCTTACACACTTCACTCGCTGCTGTGACATTCATAGCTCTTTTCATGCACGCCCGCCGGTTCCTGGGGCTCCTGACATCACCTTAAAAAGCCTTTTATACCTGAATATGTATTATGACACTGATATGTTTCCAATAATTTGAAAACTGGTCTTTAGGACGTAGTCGGTTTTAGTTTACGGCCGAATGTAATGTAATTATTAAACATGTAAAGTAATATATAACACACAATTATATCAAATTTGTTGTAATACCATGCTAAAGATATGACCCGTCAAATCCTGTTATATACTTGTTGCCGTAACGCGCAAGGTTTGATCAATCCGCTCGGCACTCAACGGGTCAAGAGGAGGTAGGGCATATTAATGCATCCCGCCTCGAGAAGTACCTCCACCTCATATGAAACCGCAGCCAAATATCAACTCCCTAGAGGGTTGTTGTGTTCCTGCGTGTGATTGAGGTCACTAATGAGATGCAATGTTGGCAACAGATGTGCCGCGAGTGATACTTAATGTCTTGCAAGCGTTCATAGGCTACGGTCACCGATTTACATCAGGTGGGCCGTATGCTTGCGATTACTTTGTATTCGACAGTAGTTGAGTCACGGTAGCATTCGGGCGGATTGAAAACTCTGACCTTCGCCAATTTTTTATGTAACGTCGGGAGACAGTGGAGCAGTGTAGCGGCGCTTACCCTAAACCCCTGAGATGAGAATGGGTTGGGGTGGTGTTCGACACATGTAACATACAAGCAACAAATAGCAACCTCTCAATACGTACTTAATTTGCGGCATGAATAAAAAAAACCAGTTGAGAATGCGCAAGTCTGCATTGCCAGAGGAACACCTGGCTACGTCAATTACGAGTATATAACAATTCAATTTTTTTTTTATTTGTCGGCCATTTTGACCATGTTCTTAAAGAGATAGGAACGGTGTTCCTGAACATTCCTATTCTACTTTTTTACGCTGAATCCGAATCTGAAGTCAAAACTCGGATATTCGAAAAAAACGAACACACAGACAAACATATAGATTTCATATAGGATCGGTGTACCTGAAAACGTGTGCGTCCCGGGACGCCCGACAGAAGTGACAACATAAACTAATCTACATATAATTAAAGCTGCCATATGCGTGAGAGAAAGGGACGCCAGACGGACTGGTGCCGTAACGCGTTTTGTAACGAAGCGGTTTACCCTCCCATAAGAAGTTATCACTTCAAAAAAACCTCTTCACGTTTAAAGAAGCTCATACTATAGTCAGTTCTGTCAATTGGTAACTCTATGTAGCAATGATGATAATACTGATCTGCAGGGTGGAGCAGGAAGTACTGATATGAAATAAAAAACTGTCGCACATACTCTGTGACATTTAAGAGAGCATACGGCTCTGGTATTTTACGATCGCAAGGATGCTGTTACACCGTAGCGAATCGACATTATATTCAATACTAGCTGAAGCCCGCGGCTTCGCACGCATGAGATTTGGGCTTTTAGTAGCCTTTATTTGTCTAAAGACCTTTCTCATACAGCGCCATCTATTGACCTTTGCAGGAGGCAACTTATATTTATTTTATTTTTATTACATATAAAATGCGTAGTTATTTAAAAATAGGTATTCTATGAAAATAATATAATGATAAAAATAAAATTGCAAAGTCCCCCGAAGAAGAAGATTTCCCCCTAATTTTAATAGTTTTTAATTTTTTGCGCAGGAACCCTAAATATTTACGGGATAAAAAGTACCCTATATGGTGCTCTGAACAGTCGTCTACCTACCAGTGAAAGTCTCGTCAAAATCAGTCCAGCCGTTTCAGAGATTAGCCGGAACAAACAGACAGACAAAAATTGTAAAAATATTCATTTTGGTATATGTACCGTGTATATATACATATGCATTTAGTAAAAAGCGGTTATTTTAATATTACAAACAGACACTCCAATTTTATTTATCTGTATAGATATCCATATTGAAAGCCCAAAGTCCAAACCAAAGACAACCTCAGTTGCGCAGCGGTTAGTAACGGTGCGGATTACAAACCCACTCAGGACAAACATTTGCGTGCATGACCATGTCTGTTTGTCTTGGTCTGGGTGTTTTTAGGATAGGTAGAGTGCATACAACCAGCCTGTCTGGGGAAGTACCTCCACGTCACAGAAAATCGCAGCCAAATAACAACTCCCTAGAGGTTTGTTGTGTTCCACCGTATGAACGAGGTCACCAGTAATCTCCTAAGTTGCCGTGTTATCAGTAGAGGGGGCATCGCACGAGCGACACTTAATGTGTTTTTTTTTTTTTTTTTTTAATTTATTTCCAATATTCTTAATAATATATTACAATGGTAAGTAACCGCACTTGGAAACCTCGCAGGGTTTATCTAGTGCAAGCGTTCATAGGCTACGGTAATCGCTTTACATCAGGGCCGTATGCTGATATGCCTGCGACGTTGTATAAAAAAAAAGAATACTACATTCTTTTGGAGGGTTCTATTCACCCCTCCGTGTGTATTCGATTTTTTTTTCTTTGACACGTAGGTATATGAAATTGCAATGTTTTCGTAATGTAGATGTAATTTGCTACAAAGTTATCTATTTATATCATTATATTTGCTGATCAGTAATTTAAAACATGCCGCCTGACGCACTATGGTGGACTTCATCACGTATTTGCATCCAAATTGACACATAATTATGAGTCTTCCTCATCTTAGCATTATTCTATTTGCCAATAAATTAAGATTGGCGGTGTCCGCTGCCTAACAATAAGGATTTGGCGAAGGTATTCATTTTGACATGGAGCTACTGGCGGCAAACCTCCACAATAGAAATGGAAAACCATTCTTTTTTAAGAGAGGTAGGGCGCAGCAAAGCAGCCCGTCTGGTGCAGTACCTCCACCTCACAGAAAACCGCAGCCAAATGACAACTCTCTAGAGGGTTGTTGTGTTCCTGCGTGTGAGTGAGGTCACCAGTAAGCTCCCAAGGAGTTGCTGTGAAAGCAGATGAGGCATCGCGCGAGTGATACTTAATATATCGTAAGCGTTAATAGGCTACGGTACCCGCTTTTCATCAGGTGGGGCGTATGCTTGTAAGCCTCCCGACGTAGTATTAAAAAAAAACATATATTTTATGCGTCTAGTGGGTTCCCTCACGATGTTTTCCTTCACCGCCTAGCAAGTGATAATTACAAATATGTACATAAATACGATAACATTAATCTAGTGATACATTCCCTAGCTAGGATTCGAAACCGGAACCACTCCCTTAATAGTCCGGTTCTTTACCGGCGGTCTTACACGCCAGGGGTCATTTGTTAATCATCAGGGTGAGACGTCCAGGTGTGGTTAGCTGTGACTCTGAACACGATAGTGAATCACTTACACCACTAACAACTAATTATTTAATTAGAAATTCAATTAACGGGTTTTTACGGGTTTCGTGTTTAAAATATATTTGTCTATCTATAACCCTTTCGGGGTAGGCAGAGATTGTGGAACGTCAGGTGCACCGATCCAAACATACCTCTCTCGCTTCTTCCACACTCATCAACCTCTTCATGCATGCTCTTCGGTTTCGGGTTCTCTAGATTTGGGGTTTTTCAGCACGGCACCTGCCGTTATCTCCGCTGACTCTTGCTCGAAGTTTTCTTTCGTAACTCTTTTGTCATTCATTATTTCTAAATAACCAAATCTATATCATCTTTCTGTCCTCCTCCTCTAGGGAGTTGTTATTTGGCTGCGGTTTTCTGTAAGGTGAAAGTACTTCCCCTGAGTGGGCTGCTTTGATGCGCCCTACCTCTCTTAAAACATCCAGACCAAGACAAACAGACATTTTCATGCACACAAATGTTTGCTTTGTGTGGGCATCGAACCCACGAGCGTTAGTGTCAAAGTCGCGTCATTCAGGACTGAGCAACCGAACTCGTCGAAGTTTATGTTGTATGTATTGCGTGGATAATAAGTACATTTCTGTTTTTTTTATTAAATGACTTCAAAAACCACACAGATTTCAAAAATAACAATATAGTATATTATTGTCCTAATATATTTTATTCTAATTAGTCTAAAAATATATTTATATATCATGTTTAAGTACAAATAGACACTATAATATTTGATCTAACCTGCTTTGTGTGCTTCCGCCACCAATTTAGAGTTAGTTACTAGTTTTTCTAGTAGCGAGTCACCAGGTTAGATCAAATTGCATGTAAATTTGACTTTCTCAAAACAACATCTGAATCTATTAACTACTGTATTTGTTTATAGTAATTTAAAGAAATAAATATAGCAATTATTTTGTACCACTTCTACAATTGTTCACTTCTCATGCATGCTCGCCGGTATCTAAGGCTCCTGAGATCACCTTCTGATAAAATACGATCAAATTGGTTATAGTAGGTAAGTGTTGGCCTTCCTCGGCTCGTACTTCCTTCACTGGTACAATTTAATAACTAAATACAAATACCTCGCCATCCTAAAAGACCACCTCATCCGTTACACTAGGGTGTGACCGTCAGTTATGACATTCAGAAATGCATTCAACAATAATACTATATACATATATATTTATATAGCACTATATCTATACTAGCATATAAAGCGGAAGAATTTGTTTGTTTATTTGAACGCGCTAATCCCTGAAGCTGATTCCACGAGCTCGGCGCAGTCGTGAATGACGCGATTTCGATACCAACACTCGTGTGTTCGGGAATCGAACACACGAGTGTTGGTATCGAAATCGCACAAACATTAGTGTGCATGAACATGTCTGTTTGTCTTGGTGTGGATGTTTTTAAGAGAGGAAGCGGCCCGTCTGGGGAATTACCTCCACCTCACAGAAATCCGCAGCCAAATAACAGTTCCGTCGAGGGTTATGTTCCTGCGCGTGAGTGAGTTGTACCAGGAAGCTCCTCGGGAGCTGCTGTGAGAGGTGCAGAGGAGGCATCGCGCGAGTGATATATAATTTATTGCAAGCGTTCATAGGCCACGATGACCGCTTAACATCAGGTGGGCCATATGCTTGTATGCCTTCGAACGTTGCATAAAAAAAGAAAAAAAAAACTTGCAGTCGAATTTGAAAAACTCTTTTTGCATTCGATAGCTCAATTCTTGAGGAAGGTTTAAGGCTGTTCAACATCACGACTCTCAGAAGCTGACGAAAAGAAAGAAAGTAGAGAAACCGGTTCCAATGGGATACCGGAATACGCTCGGAGGAAGTTACGGGGTGTAGCTCGTGCCTTATATGTTATCATAAAGGTGAGGAGTTCGGTGGTTGGAATGATTAATAATGGTTATTTTTCTTACACCCCTGCCATGGGCAAGACTCTTTTGAAGACTTATTTATTATTAATATACAATTTCTTATTATACAAACTAGCTACTCGAGCCAGCTTCGCACGGGTGATCCAATCGCTACCAAACTTCACAGGATCACGTGCTGGGCTATCATGAAGATTCACTGAAAATTTCATCAAAATCTGCCCAGCCGTTATTGAGTCCATAGAGGACATACAGACAAACATTCATTTTTATATATTAAGATTAACACATTCATTGCGAGCGTGCACGAAAAGAGCTATGAATGTCACAGAAGCGAGTGAAGTATGTAAGGACCGCGTCTTATGGTGCTCGGTTCTCTCTGCCTACCCCGCAAGGGACCTGGCGTGAAGATATACATACATACAACACATTCATCCATCGTTTTCTCTTTCATACCACAATCCATTCTTTCTTTCATCATCTTTCAGTTTTTGTGCCCATTTTTGAACGCCGGTAAATAATTATTCTTGTTTCTAAGCTTCCCTCCCCATGCTGCGTCAGTCCAGCCACGGGTGACAGCGAGCTTCATAGGTCCACCTAGCCACCGCGACCCCATCGGCTATACACAGCATAGCCGAGGTGTACAGCATTGGTCTTAGCTGGAGCTGCTCTGCTTATTACGATCTATGACAGCCATGGCTACATTGACGCAGTATTTTAAAAATTTCGTTATGTTTTGCCCCATCTCTATTTCTGAGACCGTTGTTTCGGTGACTCGCATTCCCAACTCCTGTAATGTAGTAATGGTTACGTTAACATCAACGCTCGTGTGTTCGATTCCCGCACAGGACCAACTTTTTTAGGCATGAACATTTCTGCTCTGTCTTGGTCTGGGTGTTTTTAAAAGGTAGGGCGCATCAATGGGAATGAAAGTAGGTACGTTCACATCAAAATCTGCAGCCAAATGATATCTCTATGTAGGGTTGTAGTGTTCCTGCGTCAGAGGTTACCAGTTCCCGTGAAATTGCTGCCTTAATGCTTGCTTGCTGCTTTAAGTACTTAATTGTAATTATCACTTGCTCGGCTGCAAAATAAAATATCGTGAAGATTCTCGCACGTCTAAGTTTCATTACAAGTGCGGAAAGCCTGTCATTGCAAAGAGTTCCGACAAATGTCTACCCGAGCGGAGGCGCAGTCGAAGGTGAGGGTTGACAGTCGGAACTCTTTGCAATGACGGTTCCGCGCGTGTACTGAACAACTATTTTTAATACAGTTGCGAAAAAATTAAGCAATTTAATAAAATAATAAAAACAAAATAAACTCAACTAACTAGGAAAATGGCGCCAACCGTAAAAGAATATAAGCAGAGATTTTCTTTTGTTTTCTTCACCCATTCTGGGTAGGCAAAGGGATGTATGCCCATACAGCCAAGTCTTCAGTAGAATTTTTTTATTGATATGATACGAAAATGAAATTTAATGAGATGAAATGAAATGAAACCTAACCTAACTCATTTAATCAAATCATGTTTCATCATCATCAATCTGATATTGAAACAAATTAGTAAAGTAGCTTCTTTTTAGAAATATTTGCATGAATCATAAAAACTTCTCTGAATTTTTTTTAGTAAAAACTTCGTGGTTGGTTTTTTCTTTTTAATAGACATTATTTTGACAGTTGGGAAAGAGAACGCTCGAGTTCGGAAAAGGTAAAGAAAAAGCACGAGTATGTAATAGCCCACATCCCGAACGCTATACGTCCCTGCAATTCGCCACTTTTTGAGCAACTGTATTAAAAATTATATTTCGAAAGACGTTGTGACTTTATGTAAGGAAGGTCTGATTTTCCCTCTGCGTTGTGTAGGTCTGATGGCAGTCGTCATGTAAAGAAATGGAGTATCTTATTCAAATCCTTAGTGTTAAGTAGCGGATCACATCAATCCTAACGAGATCAGGGTCGGCAACGCACGAGTGACACCCCTGGTGTTGCAAATGTCCATAGGCTACGGTGACTGTTTACCATCAGGCAAGCCCTATGCTTCATTGCCACCTTAGTGGTATAAAAAAAAGGAAACGGAATAACGGATAAAAAGAAGATCGTATCTAGACAAACATGTGAACATTATTCCTAGTTAATAGACTCGGGCCTACTCAGGCGGTATTTTGCGAAAGTCAAATTTATATGCAATTTGATCTAACCTGCTTTATGTGCTTCTGCCACCAATTAGTTCATGCGGCTTAGCGCCGGCCGGCACCCACCCACTACCGTTAGTAGATGCGACATGCCGACGCTACCCCTACAAAATGTCACTCACGTGTCTGTCTGTCATATCTCTGAAATTATCACCATGATTGTATCATGAAATTAAACCTTAACTGAAAAAGCTTATTATGGTTTGAAAACATTTCTAAATGATAAGATGCCTTAATAATAAATTAGTGAATCATAAGTATCGTGAAAGGAGAATGACCAAATGTGGGCCCACCTTGCGTCTTCACCATTTATACTCTAAAAATTCTTTTCTAAATTGATAATGTTCACGTATTTTTTTCAGTCCTATTGGAACAGGGGTTTAAAAGTTGAATATTAAAAGTTATTTGCATTTCCGCTTATGACTACAAATGGAGAATGACAGTTTAGGGTTGCGATGATTATGTAATCGATTATCGATTATAAAATATACTAAATAATCGTTTGTAATTCAGAACCTTTATAATTCATTGCTTATAAAGTGAATATGAAAGCTTCTATTCATTTTAATAGCTAACCTTCCTATAAAAATGTTTATAAACAATCATGATGCATGAGTAACATCACTACTCGAAATATTTCTTTAGCAAAAGTTGTTAATCATAACATAATCGAGTTAACATATATTATTCGGTAAATAAAGCTACTGAGGTGTGTAAGGACTGTAAGGATCGAGTTATGTGGCGCTTGGTTTTCTCTGTCTACCCCGCAAAGGATTTGGTGTGAAGTTATAGAGAGACAGGAGTCCTGTTAGTCCCATTAGTAGTAAGATACAGGCCTTTGTTTAAGCCCAGTTCATACAATGTCAAAGTGTTAGATTAGGCGTAATTATTTTAATCGATTGTTTTTTACTTTCAATTTATTAATAAAACGTAAGTATTACGTAGTTCTCAAAAGGTACTTTATGTCACAAACAAACAACTTGCAACATTATTGTAATTACGTGAGATCAGAATAAAAAGGTAAAGGGATAACGGTACATTCCATTTTATTTCATGGTAGCACTGTATAGAAACAATAACACAGTAGGTATTGAGATCTATGCTAGATATAGTGAAAAACTGTGTACTATTATTATGTTTTTTGTTGCGTACAAATAAGTGTACATTTCAATGCCGATTGAATCGATTTTTTAACCCATTGAAATCGAATTCCAATCGCATCCTTATACAGCGACGTGTCCATAGACAAGAGTCAAATCCTTAATCTATTCTATTTCATTTTTCGTTTTATTTTGTTTTGTTTAATTTCCATACATGTGAAATCAACGTGTGGAAATATTATAATATCCATTGATCATACCAACAACTAGTACATTCCTTGGATGAACAACTAGTACATTCCTTGAATGGTGCTCAGTCCGGTAAGTGTTACGTTATTTTTTAGTTCATATATATATTTGTAACCTTTTATTAAGTATATGAATAAAAGTATAGACCGCGCCTAGATAAGAATTGTGAACACATATCTACACTCACCCATATTAGAAGCTGCACCATTGATTGTTTATAAAATACAGCGGTATTATTATGTTTTATAATAACTGACATAGTAAGACTACATTAATGACTTATGTTTTTAGATTATTGTGTTTATCAATTTATCAATTAAACAATAATTTTTAATTGTTACAGATCACAGACGGTAGCATCTTATGCCGGGAATTATATATACATTAATATGAGCTTAAGTAACATTTGAAGTCAAACCTTCAAATGAATTTGGACATCAACAAGTAGCCCTTGAATGTGGGATGTTGACATATTGATAATAAGATCAATTATACAGAGCTATCACCAGAATATCAGAAATGGGATGTTATACTTAGATGGATTCCAGTTCATATGGTACATAATTTCTTAAACATATTTTTTTATGATGTTTCCCTAAAATTATATAATTTTTTTTATAATTTGTACAATGTTACTTTATTCTGTTCTGATACTCCTACAGTATACACATATTTAATTTTCTAATATATATATGTTATTCTAGGTATCACGACTGGAAAGAGTGTTGACGAGCAGCTGAGTAATACAAAGACAACAGTTCCATGATGGTAATTGATAACTGCTAGAGGAAATTAACCAGAAATTCATCGAGGCTGCACGTAAAGTTCCAGTGCCTTCATCATTTTTTTGTCAAGCCACAAGAACTATAATTGCATGGATCTTAATTACATTTATCAACATGAGGCACATGTTTTTGGGTTTTGATATATTATTAATGTACAACATATTATATGTACCTAACTGTGCTAGAATATGCTGTCGTCAGTTAGGCAATGGAAATTAGGATGAATTGACATTAAACATACATATTATGTGCCCTTGGGATAGCAGTTTTACTTTGGAGAACATATTCCTAATGAACTGTATGCTGTGGAGATTAATTAAAAAGTAGAAAATGCTTCCCATATATTAGGACAAAATAATTATCAGAGCTCATATAAAGTGGAGGCACATCAGTTCAATAACATATTTGTTTAAATGTCTGGAGAGGTATGGGTCGGCTACTGCTGCAATTGTTTTTTAGGAAAATGAACAATACAGTGTGCACATAATTTTGTTAATTTGGTATTTAAGTTAGGGTATATTTAAAGATGTACAGGCTTTAGATTTTTATTTAATGTATTTATTGATGATAAAAATTGTAATAAACCATTTAAAGAAATATTTTTTTTTATATATAATAACCTAATAAATATAAATAAAAGTGTCAATATACTAGGTGTTGTTCTTATTTATCTCCAATGAATATTCTGTGATTAAGACCAATGTAAGTAATTATATAAGCATACAATCCGCCCGATGTTAAATACTTACCATAGCCTGCCAATGCTTACACCCAAGTAATTTAAGTTGCACATTGCCACCCTGACTGCCAAGGTGCTATATGGTTACGACACTCACCCGAGTGAACAACAATTCTTCAAATAATCTTTTGCTGCGTTCTTCCCCATTCAAGCTATTGTTCCATCAGTATCGTGGGGTGCACAACGTCCAGGTAAGGTTTGTTTCAGTCAAAAGTGATGTTAAAGGTGATGTTGAGCTACTTCAACCCAATTGCAATGTATAATACATATATATGAACATAACAAGTTGAAGTTAAATATCTACTACTTATCCTGTGGTTTAATTATTTGAAGATGCATTTAACGTAGGTGTTCAGTTCGCTTGATCTATGCACATGGCATCGTATTTACAAATCCATATAATCTTTACTAAAATATAACCTCCCCTCTGTAGGTACCTTGTAGTTTTAACATCGATGAGTTTTACACTCGCAAAACATAACCTCAAAATGCCTAATTTGATTTAAAAATACTCGATAACCCCTATTCGTATTGAAATAATATTTCTTTTGAGTCATCTACAATATATTTCCTTTGTTTTGCCGATGGTTAGGTCAAGACGCATGACTGACGCAAGTGGGCCGAACTCCCATACATATTTGGTCATTCTCCTTTAATTGTACAGCTAAGAGCAGATCATGCTTAACAGTCGAATTGCGAGTGTAACCCTTATTACGAACGACATAAGAACGATACAAAGGTCAAATGTAAAACTTGAGCTGCACTTAGCTGTACGTGATTATTCTGCTGACTTATTTTATATTTTTATGTTTAGTACTCGTAGTACTCGCAGGATAAGCGACGTAGACCGCAGCCTGTCTATGGATGTGTTTATCTATCTCGAGTTTCTCCGTGCTTCAGAGAGCACGTTAAGCCTTCGGTCCCGGCTGTTGTTGATAGATGACAGTCGTTAAGCTAAGGCAGTGGGCATCGGGCGGCTTGAAAACACTGGCCTCCGCCAATCCGCATTTGAGCAGCGTGGTGGAGTATGCTCTAAACCCCTTCGGATGAAGGGAGACCCGTATCCCTGCAGTGGGATGAGTTAGGGTTGATGTGGTGGAGACATTTAGACTTCTACATATATTAGTCTTATAATAATGATGTGTTTCAATCAACCATCTATCTACGTACATCTTCGCGTCAGATCCTTCCGGAGTAGGCAGAGAGGACCGAGCTCCATGAGACTCAATCCTTACACACCTCGCTCGCTTCTTTAACATTTATATCTAATGCAAGCTCGCCGGTTCTTGATGGTGCTGACATATTCTGGTAGAACGCGACCAATTTGGTCATGGCAGGTATGTCTTGACCTTCCTCGGATCCTACATCCTTTCACTTTTGCATTGTACTCGTATGTCTGTTTCGTATTTTTTTCTGCATACCCGAACCAACGTAGCAAGCCTTTTTTTTCTTCTTTCTTTATTTGTGTTTCTTTTTATACATCGTCGGGAAGCATACAAGCATACGGTTCTGATATAAATGGTTATCATAGCCTATGAACGCTTATAGTGTATTGAGTATCGCTCGTGCGATGCCACCTCTGCTGCTAACACACACAGCACCTCCTAGGATCTTGCTGGTGACCTCACTCGCGAGCAGGAACACAACAACTCTCTAGGAAGTTGTTATTTGACTACAGTCGGGATGCTATGATTGCGCCCTACTCGTACTAGGTACTGTGTCGTGCGATACAAGAGGCGCAGCTCGCGTGTTGCCACCCCCGCTGCTTACACAGCTCGTAACCTCACTCACTAACAGGAACCCTTCAGAGAGTTATTTGGCTGCGGTGTTCTGTGAGGTGGAGATATATTCATCAAGAATTACTCTCGCAATGCCACCTTTGCTGCTAACACAGCTTCTTCGTCGGAGGTTACTGGTAACCTCACTAACTCGCAGAAACACGACAACCTTTCAGGGACTTGTTATTTGGCTGCAGTCGAGATGCTAAGATGCGCCCTACCTCTCTTAAAATCACCCAGACCAAGACAAATTGACATGTTCATGCGCACAAATGTTTGTCCCCGGTTGGAATCGAACCCACGATCGTTGGTGTCAAAGTAGTGTTATTAACCACTGCACCTCCGAACTCGTCAAAATGTTTTGTTTTTACTTGATAACACTAGGTTAAGTTACTTAGGTTTTTAGTTTAATGTATACTTGCATCTTGATTTGATTCCCTTGCGAGTGTCAAAATATGCGCATAAAAGGGACCTAAACGGCCGTATCTTTTGATTGCGTTGACTTAAAGTTTGATTTTGTCACTACTGGAAGGGATTACAGATCTGAGCATTTGTTATTAATTTCAGCTTGATAGCTCCACCCCTCCTTGAGAAAAAAGAGTCTTGACAGACAGACAAACGGACAACAAAGTGATCCTATAAGGGTTTCGTTTTTCATTTTGAGGAACGGAACCCTAAAAAGGAAAAGTAAAACAAGGTAAGAAGTAGAACGCGTAGCTGTCCTTTGCTAGTTCACAGAGTGACATCGTGTCACTTATCTGCATATTGCTTAAAATATCCTCGTATTGGACCATAGACCATAGGCTCGAATCGCTGAGGCAGTTCCAAGGCACTTAAGTGTTTGTCAGTCAAGAGTGTCGTTATGCGTTTTCCTGTGGTTTGTTGGTTTGTGATCGCGTGGTACTCCAGCAGGGGGAGGTGAAACTTTTCTTTGCAAAAATATTTATGAACTACCATTGATCAGGTTTTCTCTGTGGTTTGTATATGTCTGACGGTAGTAGCTCCCATGTCATAATTGGTATCTTCGCCAAATGCTTAGTCTTCGGTAGCGGGCCCCAATCCACCTCGCAGAAAACCGCAGCCAATTAACAACTCCCTAGGGGGTTGTTGTGTTCCCGCGTGTGAGTGAGGTCACCAGTAAGCTCCCAAGGAGTTGCTGTGTAAGCAGCAGAGGAGGCATCGCGCGAGTGATACTTAATATACACAAAACACTATAAGCGTTCATAGGCTATGATAACCATTTACATCAGAACCGTATGCTTGTATGCTTCCCGACGATGTATAAAAAGAAACACAAATAAAGAAAGAAGAAAAAAAAGGCTTGCTACGTTGGTTCGGGTATGCATAATTAATGTATATCGCAAGCGTTAATAGGCTACGGTACCCGCTTACATCAGGTGGGCCATATGCTTGTATGCCTCCCGACGTTGTAGATATAAAAAGAAAATAATTCGGAAACACGATATTGCTAGGAAGAAGAAAGTCAGACACATGCTATCATGATCGCGTGATGCGTAGATCGATAATGTGTTTTTTTATAAGTTTAGGAACTTTTAAGGCTAAGTGCAGCTCATGCTTTACACTTTGACCTTTGTACCGTTCTTATGCCGTTCGTATTAAGAGTTACAATCGTAATTCGTGTTAAGCATGATCTGCTCCTAGCTGTACCTGAGTAATCCATGCAAAGATTCAAGTATTCTTGCTACGAGTATAGCAACAACGCCAACAACATAATTCTCGGTACATGTTGATTTCACCAACTGAGGCCTGCTGGCTGTCGTAACCTAACACTTTACGTCAGAAAGTTGTGGCGCAAATAGGGTTGTCAAATTTCTATAACTTTTGCTTAAAGTATTTCCTAGTAAAATAAAATTTATTTTAGTATATAAAGGGGAAGTGATTTTTGCTTGTTTGTTTGAGCGTTCAATCTAGTTCGTTCATTTGTAAAAAGAATTTATCAAATCTCGCTGGTAGGTCGCTTTATTTTTTTTATACTGTCGGTTTAAACGTCGAACCCAGTAGCGTTGGTGTCAAAGTAGCGTTATTAACCACTGCGCCAACTAGTTCGTCATAAATCCTACGTTCGAATCCAGCCGTGAGGATGTACCTTGATTTTAATGTGATTATGTGACGAGCTGGGTGGCGCAGTGGTGAAATGCGCTGTTACGTTACTTTGATACCAACGCTCGTGGGTTCGATTCCCACATAGAACAAACGTTTGTGTCCAGGAACATGTTTGTTAGTCTTGGTCTGGGTGTTTTCCTTGTATCATAAGTATGTATTTACAAAAAAAAAATGTATATTTATCAGTTAAATTATCTATATATATAATAATATTATAAGTATCAGTATCCATAACACAAGCTTCGCTTACTTTGAGGCTATATGGCGCTGTGTAATTTGCCCGACAATATTAATAAATTTGTTGTTAGCTCTTCAGTTTTTTTTATACAATGTCGGGTGGCATCCAAGCATACGACCCACCTAATGTAAAGCAGTTACCGTAGCCTATAAACGCTTGCAATACATTGAATATCACTCGCGCGATGCCACCTCTGCCGCTAACACAGCAACTCCTTGGGAGCTTACTGGTGATCTGACTTACACATAGGAACACAACAACCCTCTAGGGAGTTGTTATTTGGCCGCGGTTTTCTGTGAGGTGGAGGTACTTCCCCAGACGGGCTGCTTTGTTGCGCCAACCAAGGTACCAAAGAAGACCAATACAAACAGACATGTTCATGCACACAAATGTTTGCCTTGTGTGGGAATCGAACCCAGGAACGTTGGTGTCAAAGTCGCGTCATTCACGACTGAACCACCGAGCTCGTCAAAGTTCTTCCTTTGTATTAAATTTATCATTGCGTTGACAACCCTACGTGCTGGCGATAAAGTCCTCAGACAATAGCCCACGCTCGCAATCCTTTAAGCGTATTTCATCAGAACAGAACGGCTGATGTCCTCCACCGCGCCCAGAGCTGGTATTCCGCTCGTAATTAGCATTTCCTCGTTGCTACCGTTTCGTTATAAACTAGCTCCTGCTTACGAGTTCACCCGCGTCGTTTTTTTTATACAACGTATTACGCATACGTACGCAGTGTTACGATGTAACCAACGATCGTGGGTTTGATTCCCACATACATTTGTGTGCATGAGAACATGCCTGTTTGTATTGTTTTGGGTGTTTTTAAGAGAGGTAGGGCGCATCAAAGCAGCCCGTCTGGGGCAACTGCAGCCAAATAACAAATCCCTAAAGGGTTGTTGTGTTCCTGCGTGTGAGTGAGGTTACCAGTAAGCTCCTTTGGAGTTGTTGTGTTAGCAGCTGATGTGGTATCGCGCCATACTTAATGTGTTGCATGCGTTTATATGCTACGGTAACCGCTTTACATCAGATGGGCCGCATGCTAGTATGCCTCCCGACGATGTATAAAAATAAATACAACCCACGTGATATTAAGTGGTTACCGAAGTCTATGAACGCTTGAAGTGCAGGAAGTATCGCTTGCGCGTTGCCACCTGTGCCTCTGTCGCTAACACAGCAACTCCTTAGGAGCTTTTTCATGCACGCTCCCCTTACCTTCGGCACCTGACATCACCTTCTGATAAAACAAGACCAAGTCTATTTCTTATATCATTATTGCGAACGCGGTAACCAAATCTTGCTCCAAAAATTTTGCGAAATGATTTAATTTTAGTTTTTAAAAAGGACTTTTATAGTTTTATTAGTTTTTTTATATTTTTAAATGAAAAAAAAACCGCCGTTAAACACCACCCAGATACTAAAATAATTGGTCACAATTGCTTACGATTTTTGTAGTCGGTGCCAGTATACTGATTTGATATTATGCGGCTGGCACCGACTCCAATAATTGTAAGTAATTGCGACCAATTATTTTTCGCTTTTTAGTTCCTGATGGTGGATGGGTGGTTTTTGACGGCGGTTTTTTTTATTTAAAAAATATTTAATTTTGAATTAAACAATTTTTAACGGAAATATTGCGTATTTTATTTATTTTGTTGAAGCTGACGTTTCGAACGATTTGCAGCGTCCGTGGTCGCACGAAGACTAAGGTGACATTTGTCTTACATTGGTTATTCAATTATTACATCTACATGGATGGATTAATTATATATGTTCCGATTTACACAAAAATCGCTCACGGTGTCCAAGCGTTTTTTAGTAGATCTCTGGGTTTGTGATTTGATTATTTTTAGGACTGAATCCCAAGCAGGTAATATTAAATTTTTTGCTTTTTAGTGGTGTAAATAAAAAAAAAACAGAGTTTGAAAGTCCTCATCAAAAACTTTTGCTGAAGGGAATCACAAACCAAAACATTATCTGTGTTAGTGTATATATTTGTTTTCGTTGATTTTCTCAAAAAGCGCGGAATCAATTTCGGTAAAACTTATATGGGATCACCTCTGAAGTATGGACCTACCAAACAAAAAGGAATCATCAAAATCAATTAATAATTGGCGTAATGATTGCGTAACTAAAATACAAAAAAAATAATGCAGTTGAATTGAGAACCTCCTCCTTTTTTGAAGTCCGTTAAATGCAACTTGGAAAACCCGAACTTAGTGTATTCACCACAGTTTTATTTAACGGTACAACTTTTCGAATAATATGTACACCTTTTCCTTATTAATCGCAATACTCAGAACTCTATCTATCTAAGCCTAAGGATTTAGCAAAGATACTGATTTTTACTTGGGGCGACTGCCGTCATACCTCCACAACCCATAGGGAAACTAGATAATTTTTAGGTAAAGTCACACGTCTTTCGAAATATAATTTCTTCAACGTGCGGATTTTCTCACAATGTTTTCCTTCACCGCCAAGCAAGTGATAATTACAAATATGTACATAAATCCGAAAACACAAATTTAATCGTACTTCTTAGGATTCGAACCGGTTACCTGTTGGTCACTAGGCCGGTTTTTTATCCACTGGGCTACCGCTGCTTAAAACCGAACAGGTTATCGATTATATAGGCGTAATATTGCTGATCTGTTCTTTCCAATGTTATGAAAATGGCAAACTAAGCAATATGGTGCTAACATATTGATGTACCAGTTCCCAAAACCTAACTATCTTGGCTCCCTGGAGTACTCTAGATGCATGCACTAGACGGGCATGGTCTATTCACATCATGTGTTATTACCACACCCTTATGTCCTGGTCACCATATTCAGTACCAGCCACGCGTGATGTGAATAATGAATGATAACTCAAGTGATTCATTTGTTAAGTAACTTGTAATTTATTGTGCAAAGAAAATTGGCCGTCATGTTGCATGGTGACTTTGTGAATTCACAATATGAATATATATAGATCAAAATATGAGTTTGTATATATATGTAGGTATGTATGCGTGTATATCCTCACGCCAGGCCCCTTGCGGGGTAGGCAATAGAATCGAGCGCCATATTCATAATTTTTTCATGCACGCTCGATATCTGATATCACCTTCTGATAAAACACGACCTATTTGGTCATGGTAGGTTAGTCTTGGTCTTCCTCGGCTCCTTCATCCTTTCACTTTCGCATTGTATATCTGTTTTGTTATTCTTTCATCCGGTATTCTAGCTTCAGGCGTTATTTTGCGAAAGACAAATTCCCCAACAAAAAAATGGTTTTCATGCACGCTCTCTTTGACGAGCTCGGTGGTGCTGTGGTTAGTAATGCTACTTTGATACCAATGCTCGTAGGTCCGATTCTCAAACAGGACAAACATTTGTGTGCATGGACGTGTCTGTTTTTCTTGGTCTGGGTTTTTAACAGAGGTAGGGCGCATTAAAGCAGCCGGTGTTTGGTGAATTACCATCACCTCACAAAAAACTGCAACTAAATAACAACTCTCTGGAGGGTTGTTGTGTTTCTGCGCGTGAGTGAGATCACCGGTAAGCTCCGAAGGAGTTGCTGTGTTAGCAGCAGAGAAGGCATCGCGCGAATGATGCTTAATGTGGTACAAGCGTTCATAGGTTACGGTTACCACTTTCCATCATGTATGCCGTATGCTTGTATGCTTCCCGACCTTGTACCAAAAAAACTGTCAGTCGTAGGACTGCACATCAGAAGTGTAAACTTTTTAGCTTCACAAACTAAGTATTGGTTACAGTAATCGCTTCACATTGGGTGGACCGCGTATACTACGTAGTGACAAGCTACTACGTATAATAAAAAAAATGTGTTCTACGTAGGAAGATTTTCTCTGTTTGTTTGAACGCGCTAATTTCTGGAACTACCAGTCGAAAATGAAAAATTCTTTTTGCATTTTCCAATTCTTGAGGAAGGTTATAGACTATTTAACATCACGATACGACCTTTAGAAGTCGAGGGAAAAGAAAGAAAGTAGAAAAAGCATTCCAATGGGATACCGGGATACGATAAAGCTCGTGTCATAGAATGTAGGGAGAAAAAGAAAATCTGCTCTAAAGTAATATTTAATCAAAACACTAAAATATTTTCAATTTAAGAAATACTTCTTGCTAGGCAGTGATAATGTAATGGAGTAAGAGTAATGATGTTCTAATGACATTCCGCAATGGAGGAAATTCTCCTCCTCTCTCGCCAACCTTTCTGATTAATGAATAAACTTTCACCATTCCTTAGCAGAAGTATGAGATGACGAACTAAACTCATCTGATAAAATCTTCACAAATCTGTCGTGGAACGGCGTCTTTATCTTCAAACCCTGATTCCTTATAGATGCTGCGGTCTTAAGTTTTGACGTTGACAGCTGTCAAAAATTATTTCTTAAATTGCAAATAAAATGATATTTCAATGTTGGCATCGGTGGGTGTTCACCAAGTGGCTTTGCTGGCGACGGCTGTTACCACGCCATCGTGGATTAGTGCTGTCTGTGGAGCGATGAGATTCAGTCCTGGCTGGATGAAGGTGGTCTGCCACGGGTACTGTGTAAAAAACAAATAAAAAAATAAAAATAAATAAAATAAATATTGTCGGACAAATTACACAGCGCCATCTAGCCCCAAAGTAAGCGAAGCTTGTGTTATGGGTACTAGACAACTGATAAACATTCGTAAATACATTTTTTTTTGTAAATACATATTATACATAGAAAATACCCAGACCAAGACAAACAGACATGTTCATGCACACAAATGTTTGTCCTGTGTGGGAATCGAACCCACGAGCATTGGTGTCAAAGTAGCGTAACAAAGCGTTTCACCACTGCGCCACCGAGCTCGTCAAATCCTGTAATTATGTTCAATGTTGGGTATAGGTAGGAATTGGATGAATAATTTTTGGTATGTCACACGACACGTGGCCCGATCCTTACACACCTCGCTTGCTTCTTTCATACGCATTCATTGCTCTTCTCATGCATGCGCGCCGGCTTCTACTTATCATTTTCTTAATTATGTTTTCATAAGTCTCTGACGAATCATGTAGGGCGTAAAGCGAGATTTCTGTTGTTAAGTTGTAACATAGAAATTCTTACCACATCACCTTAGCTTTTCAATCAACTACTCTTGGATGAATGTTGGAGTAAAGGTAGACTGAATTAAACAATTTTTAACGGAAGTATCACGTGTTTTATTTATTTTGTTGAAACGGACATTTTGAATGCTTTGCAGCGTCCGTGGTCGCAGGAAGACTTGTCTTCCTGTTAAAAATTGTTTAATTCAATGTATAACAATCGCAAAAACCTAAAAATACTAAAGGTAGACTTTCAATGTTACATATGGATGCCTAAACTGCTTATCAACTATGTTTGGCAGGGTTGTTAGCTCGAGTACATTTATATCATAATTATCTGATTCCACTACCGATATCATGACGCAGAAAGAAGGCAGATATATATGTCTTCCCTTACCGAACTGACTCGCCGCCTTCGGTCATCCCGTGACCATGGCGTCTGCAATGTCGCCGAAATATCATACAATAGTGGAAAAACCAACCGGAGAAGTTTAAAACTGTATTATTAGATACAAATTATCTGATTGTCAATACAGTTGTGGTAAAACAACTTACGGTGTTAAGATTTATTGGGAGCCCAGCAAGTGGAGCAGCAGCCAATAATGTTGGATATGATATGGGAGTTACAATAGGAGCTATAGCTTCAGGTCCTTTAGCCATAACATTCTCTGCCGGTGCCTGAGGAGCTTCAGTCTCCACCGTCTTTAACGCCGCCGCTGTTTCATCTTTGGCTGCCTCAACTGCTACTGAATCTTTCTGTTCAGTTTCAACTCCCGCAGTCTTAACCACTGCTTCTTCTTTCTTTTCTTCAGTCTTTTCCTCAGATTTTTCTTCAGTTTTAACAGCTGTAGCGCTGTAAACGACAGGCGCTATAGGCGTACCACTTCCAGGTACAGTTAGTATGGCGTGTCCTAGCAATTCGGAGTTGCTGGCCATCAGACCGTCAATATTAGCCTGTGCTGCTTGCAAAGCGGTGAGTGCTTGCCATTTTTTGTCTTCTACTTGCCAGAAAGCCTCTTGGCTCTTCTCATTAGCTAAGTCAACTGCTTCTAGAGTTTTATCGCTGCTGGTTTCAAGTACTTGCTCAGCTGTTTCTCGGTTTCTGTCGGCTGTAGCTTGGATTAAGTCTTCAGCTTCAACCTAAAGCATTAAAGGTTTTATAGTTAATCCAACGGAAATGAAAATGAAACGAAACATCAGTAATTGCTTCAAATTACACAGTCGAGGCCTGAGCTTGCCTTTATAATTAAAGATAAAAATTATTGAATGACGAAACAGATATACAATGCGAAACGATGTAGGAACCGAAGAAGACCAAGACTAACCTACCATGACCAAATTGGTCGTGTTTTATCAGAAGGTAATGTCAGGAGCCTTAGGAACCGAGCGTGCATGAAAAGAGCTATGAATGTGAAAGAAGCGAGTGAAGTGTGTAAGGACCGCGTCTTATGGCGCTCGGTCCTCTCTGCCTACCCCGCAAGGGACCTGGCGTGAAAATATACGTACGTACGTACTTAAAAAATATTTATTTGCCATTGGGTCCTTGCGGACACTTAGGCACGTCTTACATTTTTTAAATATAATCTTATTGTAAAAAAAAAATCGGCCAAGTGCGAGTCGGACTCGCGCACTAAGGGTTCCGTACCATTATCTATAAAAACGGCAAAAAAATCGCATTTGTTGTATTGGAGCCCCCCTTAAATATTTGTTTTATTTTAATTTTATTATTTATTCTTAAAGTGAATATTTAGTTATATATTGTAAATATTTCAAGCGTCTACCTGTTGCAGTTATCAATATCGAGCAAAAATATCACGTTTGTTGTATGGGAGCCTCCTTAAATATTATTTTTTAGTATTTGTTGTTATAGCGGCAACAGATATTATCATCTGTGAAAATTTCAACTGTAACTATCACGGTTCATGAGATACAGCCTGGTGACAGACGGACGGACGGACGGACGGACAGCGGAGTCTCAGTAATAGGGTTCCGTTTTACCCTTTGGGTACGGAACCCTAAAAATACGTAAGAGAATTGAAAATGACATTCCATTCTCGTACGTTATTATTATATTTTTAATCTGCTAGCATTGATGAGCAGGTCATGTAAGTGTCTCTAAAGCGATTGACCTAGATTATATTTCTTTATTTATATACAGTAATTTTCTTTACTGGCAGTAGTTTGTGTAGGTGTTTGAGAGAAGAAGAGAGAGAGGGAGAAAGAGAGGAGATGTCGTTAATGGTATGTACGATAGTGATGATTATATATCGTCGATGGACTGCCAATACCTCCAATTATTTATTATAATTACAATTGACTTAGTTGTTTACTGTTAATTTAATAGGTATTTCCACAAACTGCTTAGAGCCTTTCTGGTAATGATTGATGATTAGGTTTAATTGCTACCGATGCAAATTTCAAGGTAACGGTAGTTCCCTAGTCGGGTTAGGGAACTACCGTTACGTTAAACCGTAGTCTAGCCAGTTAACAACTCCCTAAAGGGTTGTTGCCTTCTAGCGAGTGATTGAGGTTACCAATCAGCTCCTTAGGAATTTCTGTGTTAGTTGCAGAGGTGGGCACTTCCCATATCGCAAGAACCACTTTGGTATCAGGAGGCCCATGTGCTTGTGTGCTTCCCAACGTCGTTAAAAAAATCAAAGCATACCTTAGCGTTTATAGCTGCTGCTTGAAGATCCCCGGGAGATATTGTAGGTATCGCTGGCAAGGTAGAGATGGCAGGAATTGCCGGTATGGACGCTGGGAAGGCCGGTATGGACGATGGGATTGACGGGATGGCCGGTATGGAAGATGGGATACCTGGGATGGCTATCGGTATCGTGCCCAGTAGGGCGCCAGATGGCGCTGCTGCGGCACAGGCCAAGATGGCGGATAGAATCTGAAATAAAGTGTATTAAACTGAAAAATATTATGGTATAAATAAAAATATTAATGAAGAAAACTTCAGGTGGGCCTCTTGTTTGCCTTCCAACGTAGTACACAAAAAAATTGTTACTATTTCTATAATGTGGCATGATAGATAAACTTTTGACGAGCTCGATGGCTCAGTCGTGAATGACGCAACTTTGACACCAACGCTCGTGGGTTCGATTCCCATACAAGACAACCGCAGCCAAATAACAACTCCATAGAGAATTGTCGTGTTTCTGCATGTAAGCGAGGTCGCCAGGAGCTCCTAAGGAGTTGCCGTGTAAGCAGCAAAGGGGGCATCGCGCGAGTGATACTTAATATGTTACAAGCGTTAATAGACTACGGTAACTGCTTTGTATCAGGTGGGCCGTATGCTTGTATGCCTCCCGACGTTGTATTAAAAAAAACTATTTATTTGTTATTCAATCACAATACACTTACAAATAATGATCGCAGATGAAAAAGTGGAGCAAGTGGATGAATTTGTGTGTCTAGATTCTATGTTTACGAGATGAAAAATGTGAGGCAGATATTGAGAGAAGAGAGTAAGTAGGAAACCGTATCAATGGTACCGTACTCGATGTTAACAAACTATGACATATAGGGTCAAGCTCGCCTTGTCATCATTATTATTCCATTTAAACTTCCCAAACGCTCCATAGTTTCCTAACTACCTCGCCCTTTAAAATGTATATCGCCCAAAATAAAGCGTCATCGCCCAATTTGAGAAAGATTGATGATACTCTTACGTTGCAATATTTAATGTTAAACAATAAGAATCTATTAATATTCCATAACAGGAGGTACAATATTTTTAATTGTAACGCATTTGACGCTATTTACATACCGGTAGAGCGCATCAAAACAGCACCTCCATTTCAAAGAAAACCGCTGCCAAATAACAACTCCTTGGAGGGTTGTTGTGTTCATGCGTGTGAGTGAGATCACCAGCAAGCTCCTAAAGAGACGCTATGTTAGCAGCAAGGGTGGAATGGTGTGAATGATACTTAATTTTTTATACTACGTCGGGAGGCATACAAGCATACGGCCCACCTATTGTAAAGCGGGTACCGTAGCCTATTAACGCTTGTAATATATTAAGTATCACTCGCGCGATGCCTCCTCTGCTGCTTACACAGCAACTCCTTGGGAGCATACTAGAGACCTCACTCACACGCAGGAACACAATAACTCCGTAGGGAGTGAAACTTAATGTATTGCAAGCATTCATAGGGTACAGTAACCACCTCATCACATCATTCTGTACAACAGCTGGGTTGTGTGCTTGTATGTCTCCCAACGTTGTATAAAAAAATATTAGTTTTGACTTCCACCTCCCCAAAAACCCTGTGTATATATTAATATTGTTTGAATAAAAAATATTCTGTCTAAACTATCCAAACAAATAGTTAATAGATTCAGGCGTTATTTTGCGAAAGTCAAATTTACCTGCAATTTGATCTATTATATATTGCATATGTCCAAACAACGCGTAAGTTTCTTATCTATCCCACCCTTCACAATGTATACCGCCAAAAAAGAAGCGTCATCGCCCAATTTGAGAAAGATCGACGATAGGCTGTCCGTGTGATACTCTTACTGCAATGTTTAATATCAATCAATATCAACCTAATAATATTCCATGACAGGATTGAAGGTACAATATGTCCAATTGAAACGCATTTGACATTATTTGCATACCGGTCGTCCTACGTGTAAGTAAGTGATCTATATACATAACGAGTAATGCTGGTTAAAATATTTAAAGGTCCTTAAAGTTATCGAGATAGTTTGTCCTTTAAAAAAATATCATACAAATATAAAAGATAAATCTTTATTAAAAAAAAACGAGTGTGCTTTCGCCCATACGACTGAAGTAAAACTTCTTTAGCTCCATAGTGTGATACAGACAATAGGCCTGCACTGTGTCTTACGTAACTCTCTTTCTATCTTCACTAACACTCCCTCTCAACTTCCGTTCGCCTCGCCTGATGACGCTTTTTGCAACGCTCTCGTCACGCATTCACCAGCTTACTACCCAAGTCAAGCGTACGTAAAGAACAAAAACCACATACCTATATCAAAGTATCAAGTATATCACTCATGCAAGAATAACATGAAGTATATGCTATATAGAAAATCAAAGAGTTTATGGTTATATAAAAAGCAGAATTATTTGTTTGTTTGTTTACTACCAGTCGTTACTTTTTACCAGAGGGAGACTTTGTATAAAAGTGGTCTGCGTGGGTACCTCTGTCTCACCTATTTCTACCGCCAAGCAACTATATTTATATATCTGTGTTCCCGTTTGAAGGGTGAGATATGGCTGAGAAATTATTGGACACTGTGACGAAACATCCTTAGGTCACAAGATTGGCAGCGCGCGAGTAACATCCCCGTGGTGTTGCGAGCGTCAATAGGCTGCGGTAATCGCTTACCATCTGATGCGGGCCGCATGCTTGTTTGTCAATCTAGTTGTATAGAAAAAAGTCTGATTTGAAAAATTCGCATTTTGCATTTGATAAGCTAATTTTTGAGGAAGGTTATAGTGAACTCGACATCACGATACGACCCTTAGAAGCTGAGACAAAATAATAAAAGTAAGATAAAGCGGTTCCCACGTGCTCGTGAACGAAGTCGTGGGCTGCAACTGCTTATATATACATATATATGTACGTATAAAGATTTCGTATGTCTCGGATTTCTATAATTATTTTATTCGATTTTACACGGCGAGCGTGCATGAAAAGAGCAATTAATGATAAAGAAGCGAGTGAGGTATGTAAGGATCGAGTCACGTGGCGCTCGGTTCTCTCTGCCTACCCCGTAAGGGATTTGGCGTGAAGTTATAGACAGATAGATAGATTTTACACAAAAAAATCTTAATAAACGCCGATCGAAGCTCGCCCAAGTTTCCCTAATTGTGTTTTTTATACAACGTCGGGATACATAATCGCATACCGCCCACTTGATGTAGAGCGTTTACCGTAACCAATGATCACTTGCAATACCAGTGCAACTCCGTAGGCGCTTACCGATAGCCTAACTCACTCGCAGGAGCATAACATCACTCCAGGGAGTTATCTGTGAAGTGGAGGCAGAACCAATGGCTCCTTTGATGTGCCCTACCTCTCTTATGACCCTTTAATTAGAACGATTTAATGAATTACTACAAAGTCAATAAAGGTGCAAGAATTAGGATTGATCTGAATGAGATTATCGGATTTAAGATAAGAATAGGTTCCGTCGGTTTGGACATGTAGAAAGAATGCAGGAAGAAGGAATTACGAAACAGATATACAACGCGAAAGTAGAAGAATGTAGGAGTCCAGGAAGAAAATAGGAGGAAGACCAAGAACCTACATATCATGACCAAATTAATCGTGGTACTAACCACGATTTGTTGAAGGTGACGTCAGGATCCCTAAAAATCGGCGAGCGTGCATGAATCGCGCTATGAATGTTAAAGAAGCGTGCGAGGTGTGTGAGGACCGAGTCATGTACCGTTCGGTTCTCTCTGCCTACCCATGAGATATAGCGTGATATATAGATTATTAGTTGTAGATATATAGATAGATAGGTTTTATGTGAAGAGGTGGTACTTCTCCAATCGGGCTGTGTTGAACACCTTATCTGTTTTAAATACGTAGGGAACATACTGTCGATTTAAAATGTTATTTTCGAAGTTCGTTAGGAATTTTTATTTCCAACGATGAATTTAAGACCAATTCTAATAAAAACGCTCAATACTGCAACTGTAGAACCATATTTATGTTTTATGAAACATATATTTTATTTATAATCTATCTATCTATGTACTCGTAACCAAAATTTTAATTATTGCTCATTGTAGCCACTTATATAAAACATAAATTTAAAATTTAAAAAACCCACGACGAAAAGAACTTCAAATAAAACATTTCAAAAACCCCCGACATTAAAGCGTAATATGATTCATAAACCAGTTAGATATAATTCTCACTAATAAAGTCAATAAATGAAAAAATAGAATATTATTAACAGCCATCGTGCATACCAGTTTACAACATAGGCTATGCACGACGGGTGTTATAATATTCTATTTTTTTCATTTATTATTACTGAGAATTATATCTAACTGTTTTATGAATCATATTACGCTTTAATGTCGTGGGTTTTTAAATTTTAAATTTATGTTTTATTTGTGGCTTTTTAAATTTTAATAGTAAATGCGATTTATACAAACTAAAACTAATGTAATATAACTTAACTATAATATATAAATAAAATCCGTTTTATATATAATGCATGTACAAATAAAAAAAAAACCCCGACCTAAAAAACGGCTGAACAGATTTGCTTAAATCGTAGCGAAGAACACTCCCGATCATGCCACATTTAAACAAAAAAAAAAAAACAAAATCGCTTCAGTAGTTTTCGAGAAAAATAGTAACAGGCACACAAACAAACACCTCTTACCCCAAACGCATATACCGCCTCCGTGACCGTCGCGGGTAAAAAATAATAAAAATTATGACTAGTTGTACATAAATATTAAATACGTAATATGTCTCAAATGAACATAAATATGGTTCTACAGTGGCTGTATTGGTCGTTTTTTTGAAATTGGTCTTAAATTACCCGTTATTAATAAAAACAAAATGGGGGCACCACTTAGCTTCATATGCCATTTTAAGAAATGAAAATAGACTTCTTGAAGTCGAGCCTTGAATCGACGCTGTCGTTATTTTAATATTTATTGCCATCGACTTCAATGAAATTGGCAGTCTGTTATTAAGCCTTCGCTGTTTGACCGCCTGTCTGTCCGTCCGTCTGTCACAAGGCCGTGTTTTTTGATAAATATGATATATTTATAAACGCAGTGATAGCCTAGTCGATAAAGAATCGGCCTCGTCATCAACAGGTCCCCGGTTCGAATCCTGGCTTGTACCACTAAATTGGTGTTTTCGGATTTGTGTACATATTTGTGATTGTCAACTTGGCGGTGAAGGAAAACATCGTGAGAAAACCAGCTCGTCCAAGAAATTATATTTCGAAAGACGTGTGACCTAAAAAAGGTCTGATTTTCCTTCTGCGTTGTGGAGGTCTGATGGCAGTCGCTCCATGTAAGAATCAGTATCTTCGCCAAATCCTTAGGCTTAGGTAGCGGACCTCGTTAATCTGAATGGATTAGGAATCGGGATGACGGTAAGAAGAAGAAGATGCCGAATCATTTAAAAAGCGATGTTAATTCTCACATAGAATGGCGTGAACAGTGTGATTCTTAATTAATAAAGTCTATTTTTACTACGGAACTTAAATCGAAAATAATCCAAAAAGTCTTCTAAAAATATGATTAAACATTTGTCTTTCTTTCACGTATTCTTAGTTAAGGTAAATTTGTTAATATTATGGAATAGAATCACCCTTTTCGGATCCGACCATTCCTTCGATTTTTTTGCCACAATTTAAAATACACTGTACGACCTAAATCACAAAATTCACTTTTCAATGACACTTAAAACAAAAGTTGCACTGACCAGAACTCTCATTGCGAGGTGCTTCGTCGGCTACTGATTGCTGGCTACATCTCGCATAGCTCTTTTATATACCATCCTCAAGTTACCTATATAGATCACTGGATGGAACTTGTCATGAAAAAATAAAGTTTTATGCGAGGCCATCTTTGTTATAAGTGTGTTCCGTAGATTTCTTTTTATATGCAACGCCTGGAGACATAAATGTAAGGTCCATTTGATGTAAGTGGTTACCGTAGGTTAGGAGATTACTGGTTATGTCACTTACGCGTAGGGACACAACGATTGTCCAGAGAGGATTGTTTTTGTGAGGTGGACGTACTTCTCTAGTCAGGTTGCCTTGATGCAATCTGCCTCTCTTAAAAACACCCAGGCCAAGACGAACAAACATGTTCATGTACACCAACTGTTTGCACTGTGTGGGAAAAGTGTTGGTGCTACTGGACTCATGAAAATTAAAAAATCTTTATGCATTTTGTAAAAGACTTAAGTATCTTTTTATCTATAACTTCACGCCAAATCGGTTTTTCTGTGCGCTCACAAAATAATGATTTGAAGGCAAATGTTTGATCCCTTGGGTTTCATTATAACAGTTTTCGTAGGGATCTCTAATTTTTTGAAAACACAGTAATGCAAACATGTTACTCGCTGATAAAGTAGATTTATTTATTGCAAAGATTCTTAAAATCGATAAGGAATTTGTAGTTTATCCGTGACATGCAAACATATAAAAATCATTTTTTTTTCACTTTACAATATTAGTTATATACTCGTACCTAGTCCGGCCATAAGTTCTGTTACAAATGAATATGCATGTAGTTTTTTATGAAGTAATGCAATCTAAATAAAACTTATGTGTATACACAAAAAATAAATAAATGATTCTATTTGAAATGGCCACCTTGGCTTTGATACAGGCCTTTAATCTGACTGGCCACGAATATATGAATTTACCAACTGTTTCCATGGGAAATTTAGTCACTGTTTGCTCCAGAGTTTTCTTAAGAGACACAATGTCGGCGTGTCGTTTCGAATAGGCTATGATCCTCTAAACCTGACCATAATCTGTAGTCTGAGGTGTTCAGATCTGAGCTAGACGAGGACCAGTGTTCAGCTCTTATAAAGTCCGTAACGTTGGTTTCGAGCCAGGCTCGGGTAGCTCGTGCCTTGTGACCAGGTGCAGAGTCCTGCTGGAAAGTCCGCGGTATATTTTTAAAAAGTATATTGCTTAGAGGTTTCACATCACGATCCGAGACAGTCTCTTGATACACTTTGGCTGAAGTATTCACTCCTTTTTCACAAAGATAAAACTTTGTTGCTTGATTCCTCCTTGTTTGTCATACCGTGTGTCTAATGGTTTGGTGGGGGGTGTCTTACCCCACCAAACCATTAGAGACGCAGGATGATGACCACGTTGTACTTTTCCGACACCTTGGGCGGCTTCTATAGAACTGTGTGCGTACACTTTTGTCATTTTGCTTGTTGTAGTGCTCTTTAATCGTGAAATTTTTTTCATCAGTAAAGAGGATATTTCTGTGTCTTTCACCTGCGTATCGGGACAGAAGGCGTTTTGATCGATCCACTCTCTTCAACTGTAGGGATTGATTTAGGGCATGCCCTGTGTATCTACGATAAGCGCCGAGCTTCAGGTCTTGTTTTATTATACGCGACAGAGTCGTAGCGGGAATGTTCATTTCTCGCGATAAGATTTTTTGTTTCTTAATGGTGTTCCGGCGAATTCTGATTCTAACAGGATCAACAGCCTTTGTAGTTCTAACAGCACGCGGTCGCCCTTTTATGGTCTTCAACAGAGGAAGTGTTGGTATATCTGTAGATAGTACAATATAGAACATACGGCTGATACCAAGCTTTTGAAGTGTCTTGAATATGACTGACGGCTCCATACCGACTATGTGCAAGGCAATCACTGGAATCCTATTTTCTTTAATACCACATTCCATATCGTAATTTGATAATAAACACGAAAAAACATAAAAAACAGTAAATCGTCTTTAGAAACTTTATACCAGTTATTCGACAATATGATTATCATGTCTTTGGTCCCACTGCATACACTACTACAACCCCAAAGTCCCAGGTTCGGAGCCCACTGACAGCAATGTCTTTTTATTTCTTCCTTTTACTTTTTAATTATATACATGTATTGCCCGATTTTTAACAGTGACAACCCAGTGTAGAAAGAATTGGCTTATTCGCCAGCTGGTCCCGGCTCAAATACTGGCATCTACCACTAAATTCGTGTTTTCCGATTTATGTACATATTTGTAATTATCACTTGCTCGGCGGTGAAGGAAACATCGTGAGAAAACCTGGTCTGGTTTTCTCTGTGGTTTGTGAAAGTCTGACGGCAGTCGCTCCATGTCAAAATCAGTATCTTTGCAAAATCCTTAGTCTTAGGTAGCGGACCCCGCCTATCTTAATGGATTAGTAACTTAGAAGAAGAAGCTATATCTCTTCTTCTAACGCTAAACGAAGCTCGGTCGTAGTTGTAGTATTATTATATATATTGTACTTGGGATTTTATACTTTTTATACTACTTTATAGAGTGTGGCTTTAATCATAGCATAATTAATGTACAAGAAAAGAGTTTGGCAAGAGTTTCTGACACAGTAAGCAAGAAGAGTATCCTGCTAATAGCACCATTAATAGAAGATTTTGAGACTGAAGAATTGACAGATGGAGAAGATGTGTAATTGTTATCCATATCTTCTCCATCTGTCAATACTTTGGAATCAAAGCGACCGAAATGTGAAGAATGCACAATAGTAACACCAAAATGCGATTTTTTAATTGATCACTCAAAGAAAATTTTCATATAATATGTTATATTATAGAAGTAAGAAATCGACAAGACAGATAAGTACGAGTTAACTCACTATTTCCCTTCAAAGACTTTTTCTACTACAGAACTACTAATGGAGCTTCAAGTGTTTGATGACGAAGATACAAGAAGAGCAATGCTGAAAGATATACTATAATGTTGAAACCGCAAACCACTTGACGGCGTATAAAGGCACACTTAACTATTCGAAACTTTGTGTTTTACCTCCTAAATATCACAGCGATATTGTCCAACGCGAAGATGTTTTAGCCGATAAGTGATACGATGTTGATCCGTGAACTAGCCAATAATAATAATTTCAACCCGTAGCGGTGAGTTGAGTTTCGAAGTAAAATCGTTCTATCAGTTTTCCAGAAAGATATTGTGACCGACGAATTCACAGATGGAGAAGATATGTAATTGTGATCCATATCTTCTCCATCTGTGAATTCTTCGGAATCATTGCGGACCAAAATATATCAAGAACAGGAATCAGAAGATAAAAGTCACAATATTTATCATAACCATCACACCAACTCATTCATCCGTTGGCACATGGACCTATCTTTAAACGATGATGTGAGAGTATACTCTGCCATACTACTGCAAGGAAGCAGCACTGCAAATGTTGGAAACAAATACGAAGACGTAACGTTCACACGTTTTTGTACTGTGCTTTGTAAGCAGCCTAACTGGTGAAGTACCATGGAGGTAATACATCAAACCGCTGCCAAATAACAAGTGTTTTCTTGCGATTAAGTGAGATTACGACTAAGTTCCTATAGAGTTGCATTTGGAATTTATACCTATGTTTAATTATGATAAGTTTTAGGCCTGACGAGGAGGATGATCATGATGATACAAGGAGAATAATATTTTTCTATATTTGTAGTCGGCAGTTGACAGATAAATAGAATTATAAACATGAGGGCAATGCGCTGCTAATTGTGTACTCGAAGAATATTCTGAAACTGAAGAATTGACAGATGGAGAAAATACGTAATTGTGATCCCTATCTTCTCCATCTGTCAATTCTTTGGAATCAGAGTGAACAAAAAGTACGAAGAATGAAGACTGTGGATTTCAATGACGCGATCAGGTTTCTTGTAAAGATGAGATAACGACTTCAATTGGGGCATTTTGGAATTTACCTCGTCGTAAGTTGTGTAAAACTGTCTGCATGAATCTGCTGTCACTTTCAGTAATGTATTTCAGTTCTGCTTTTTGACGGCATCAAAAAGCATGACTCAAATGTGAATTGCTTAAGAATGAATAGTATTATTTTTACGCTGTTGCAGCTAACTTTTCAACACTACGTGTTATTACGTGTAAGGTATTGACAGTCTACGAAACACGCAGAGAATGTTCTGCTGACTGTGTTAATGAAAATTTTGTTTTTGAGAAGGAATAATTGACAGGTGGAGAAGATATGTAATTTAGATCCATATCTTCTCCACTCGTCAATTCTTTGGAATCAAAGCTTGCACAAAATATTAGTTCATTTCATGGTAAAAGTGCTTTTTGTGATGTGACAATCTTCGAATCCCGAGTTTTAAAATATGTACGACTCTCTTAAAGATGTCAGAACGAGTAGCTTGGAGTAGCATTTATGCTTTGAGTAGTATAATTGCATTCTAATTATCAAAGGATTATTAAAGGAGGACTGCGCTTTGACCTCCACAACCGAGTAGGGAAAACTTTATTAGGTTGGGTCACACGTCTTTCAGAATATATTTCTTGGACGTGCGATTTCCTTACGATGTTTTCGTTCACCGCCGAGTAAGTGATAGTTACAAATATATAACGTAAATCCGAAAACACGAATTTAGTTGTACATGCCAGGATTCGAACCGGGTATCAGTTGCTCAATAGACCGGTTATTTATCCACTGAACTATCACTGCTCCATGATTAATGAACATCCAATGATTACAAATACGATGACAGTTTAAGTTTTTTTTATTTACGGGAACAAATATCGTTTTATATATCTTCCCACGGATTCCTAAAGTATAAAAAAGATGAAAAAATGATAAGTCGAAGGCGGGAATGCAGGAAGCGAACCGCCGCGGCCGTCTCATATAGGCGCCATATTTGATTGCGTTCGAAATTTAAGTGTGTGAACCGTTGCATCATAGACCACAGACATATTTTGAATCGTGCCTGCATTTGTTTTTATCTTGATAGTTTATGGTAGGCGATAGTTTATGGCTGACGGGGATATCCGTTAAATTGACATGCACTTGGCTTGCAGAATAAATTCATTTTTGCTAACAGTGGCTCGCCATTATCTTCAGAGCGAATGCAAATGCCTCTCTCGTTTGTAGTCCGCCCAGTCAACTAGCAAATGAGCTTCAGACAAAACTTGACTGGGGAAGTACCATTCCTTGCCTTATCAGGAAACTGCTGAGGTGGCAAAGCGCGACATACTCATTGTATTTGCAATCACTCATAGCATACGGTAATCACTTCACTTTATAACCGGTATGCTTGAAGCTTGCTATTAGTGCCACTAGCTTAGTAAATTATTTATCACAAGCTACCCGCCCCGGCTTAGCAGGTTGTATTGTGCCTACTATTTAAGTTGATTACTTGGTAATCCGTGTTTGAACTCTTAATATCGCCTGTAATCCGCTATTTTATTTTCACCGTACTTTTTAACCCCCGATGCAAAAAAGAGAGGTGTTATTGGACGAGCTCGGTGGCTCAGTTGTGAATGACGCGACTTTGACACCAACGCTCGTGGGTTCGATTCCCACACAAGGCAAACATTTGTGTGCATGAACGTGTCTGTTTGTCTTGGTCTGGATGTTTTAAGAGATGTAGGGCGCATCAAAGCAGCCCGTTTGGGGAAGTACTTCCACCTCACAGAATACCGCAGCCAAATAAAAACTCCCTAGAGGGTTGTTGTTGTCCTGCGTGTGAGTGAGGTCACCAGTAAGCTCCCAAGGAGTTGCTGTATTAGCGGCAGAGGTGGCATCGCGCGAGTGATATTCAATGTATTGCAAGCGTTTATAGGCTGCGGTATCCGCTTTACATCAGGTGGGCCGTATACTTGTATGCCTCCCGACGTAGTATAAAAAAAGTTGTAAGTTTGACCGCTATGTGTGTGTCTGTCCGTGGTACCCGTAGCTCTTAAATGGGTGAACCGATTTGATGCGGTTTTTTTAGTTTTAAAGCAGGTTTTCTTGCGGTGGTTCTTAGACATATTTTATCAAAATCAAGTTTCAAACTCATAAACTCTTTTGTTAGCTGCGGTAGGGATCTTGAACGAATAATGGGTATTTACTATACTTTCAAACATATGTGGCCTAAAAGTACAAGATTATGGACTTTTTTTAAACTTTTTGAGTCGGGGGTTTTTTAAATTTTAAATTTATAATTATTATATTTTGACGACCATGGACGCTAGTGTTTGTAGACCAGCAGGGTTATCATCCGATATACCCGATCATCGAAATTTAAATCTTAGGCCGATGATCTAGTTATTATTCAGATTCAATCCCATATTGATACAATTATAGTAGACGTTGCGAGATAGATCACATTTCCGGCATTGGAATTGAATTGACTTTGGAATTAGCTTCAAGAGTAATCCTACAGGAAGGCTGAAAAGTTGTACGGAAATCATTACGTTCGTAATTTTGTTGAAATGCTCAGTGAGCAAAACCGATAGCAAACAGATAGATGAATGAAATAAGGGCATAAGGCAGCGAGATAGTAGGGTACTATGTCCTAATGGATAGGGAAACAGGATAGGATGACATATTTAGTAATGCAGTGCTGATTCCAACGCTTACTTATGGACGCGAGAGCTGGGTATAGCAGAGAGAGCATGAAAGTAGAATAAACGCGGTTGAAATGCGAGCGTTGCGCAAAATTTGTGGCGTAACGCTTGTAGTCCGTATTCGCAATGATGAGGTTAGAAGCAGAGTTGGTCTGAAAGAGAGCGTCGGTGTTAAAATAAGAAGAGGCATGCTCCGTTGGTTCGGACATGTAGAAAGAATGCAGTATGAAAGAATGACGACGCAGATATACAATGCAAAAGTGGAAGAATATAGCTGAGGAAGGCCAAGTCTTACCTACCATGATCAAATTGGTCGTGTTCTATAGAAGGTAATGTCAGGAGCCCTAGAAACCGGCGAGTGTGCATGAAAAGAGCAATGAATGTTAAAAGAAGCGAGTGAGGTATGTAAGGATCGAGTGACGTGGCGATCGGTTGTCTCTGCCTACCGCGTAAGGGATTTGGCGTGAAGTTATAGATAGATAGATAGAACTAATCACTTTTCGAACCGATGAATAAAACAACTCTTTATAGATTTTTTTTATCAATGATTGACAAAGGACGGCCAGAATTACTCTTTATTCATGTAAACAAGGCTTTATGTGAACGGCCCTTTGTATACCGTCAACTATATTGTAAAGTTTTATTGTCCGTCACATGGTAAATGTCAACGGGGATGTTTTTTTTTTCATATTTATTTATTGTTTTATTTTTATCCCAGTTAACTAGTCCGAGTGGTATGAGGTCACATCGCAGAATTTCAACTCGAAATGTTGGATATTTTTTAACAGCAACATGAATTGTTGTAGAAGTCATCTCATATAACCATATGTTCTACCAATTGACATCATTTTTATTGTACCAATGTGCTGACATAAGTTAATTGGAATATCAAGATGACGTTTTGAAAAGAGACATATTGACAAGTTTCTTTCAGCATTTCTACTTCGCAAATGATCATTTGAAAAAAAAAATAAGAAAATTTAATTAGCTACAATAAGATTATATTTTATTGAAATAGGACGTGTCTAAGTGCATACGTGAAGGCCCTGTGGATTATAAATTTTTTAATTTTTTTGTTATAGAAGTAAAAAGAATGTATAACTTGATAGTTGTAGGTAGTAGGGGTAGGCAGATGGTACCGAGGGCCAAAAAAAAAAAAAATAATTTTACACACACAAACATATTCAAGTGAAGTGAATATTGACACATGCTCAGAGCTATATGTTGAGAAAACATGTCCTCTGGAATTCTCTGACGTTATCGAAGTGTGCGCCCCCTTCTTTTGCGTGTTAGCCTATGTTAAAGCCATTACAATTTATTTATGTCCGAGGGTAAGTAAACAAAAGGTTACGCATGATTTTCTGGCCAACCATTGAAGCGGTTGACTAGATTTTTTATAGTTGGTTATTCTTAACGTAAATTATTCGTTATTAGATATATTATATAAATAAACTACTCATCCGATAATTATACAGTTACGTGAATAATGAGTCCCATGAAGTGTATTATATTGCTATAAGATCTCAGTCTATGTGTTAATGTATCAAGTTCTGGTGTCAAGTTGTCGGGCGCCGACTTTGCTTGTTGAAAAAATAATGAGGAAAATAACAAAGGTATTAAAAAAAAAACTCGAACTATATAGCAGTTTGTCACCGAAAGGGGCTAAAAGTACTTTAATAAATTTGACACCACAAGAATAAAAATAAGGATAGTACAGATTATTTCAAGTCTTCAGATTTCAAGTAAACCCTGCCAAACAAACAATGTATGTCGTAGGGGTCTTTCGCAGATCCTCATTTTATCCCCTTGTCATTTCCTCTGGATCGTGGAGGTGTGACGGCAGTCACTCCATGTCGAAATCAGTATCTTCGCCTAATCCTAGGTAGTGGACTCCGAGAATCCTAATGGATTAGTAAACGAGAGAATTTTAGGAAGAAGAATCATTCGTGTAAAACAAAAAGAAAAAGAAGTTAAGGCGAAACAAAGTACGGACTTAACGGGGCGATTAAATGCTTGAACTTGAACTCGAGCAGCGTCTTAGGAAGCTACATTAGTCATAAGCAGAGCGGGTACGCCATATTGCCTGTAAATCGATTTCAAAAAATAATTGTTCGATGGTATGTTTTTGACGTGAATATGTCTTCTTGTTCCATATGTTTCCATAGCGAGAGGCAACTCAGAAACTGAACAAAATCGGTTGATACAGTTTGGTACATATTATCGTATATGATATGATGTATTTCTATTGCCGCTATAACAACAAATACCAAAAAACAGAATAAAATTTCAAGGGGGCTCCCATACAAACGTGATTTTTTTGCTCGATATTGATAAAGGCAACAGGTAGACGCTTGAAATATTCACAGAATATTTAGTTATATATTCACTTTAAAAATAAATAATTAAATTAAAATAATACAAATATTTAAGGGGGACTTCCATACAACAAACGTGATTATTTTTTTGCTGTTTTTATAGATAATGGAACGGAACCCTTCGTGCGTGAGTCCGACTCGCACTTGGCCGGTTTTTTTATATTTGTTCGCCAATGATTTTTGATCATATAAAAATTAGTATATCGGCGAACGAGCATTCGGCGATTTTTTCGTTTTCTGTGTATATTCGAATTTTGCCACTGACAGACAATAATGTAGATAAACTTAAAAAGCAAATATTCTCTGAATAATAAAATCGATCAAAGTCGTTCTTCTTCAAAATCCGTCCAGCCGTTTAGGAGTTCAGTTAAGTATTCGTACTGATGATTTTTTTAAGGAGATACGAATTGATCGTTTGAAGTCAAAACCCACTGAGGCGGGAAATGTGGGAAATTGGCTGCGATCGCACCGCTCCGTATCGCGCCCGCTTTTTGTGTGTTGCTTTCTATTCTTTTTCTTTTTTGCGACGACAATTATTACGAACCCGAATACTCCGCTCTCACTTGACCGAATTGATTGTCTTTTTGAAGTGACAACTTCTTTAGCGGCGTTGTGCACTTTTTGAGATGAGTAAAAAATGTTAAACTCGCCTCAGGACACGTGACCCTGACCGTAAGATTTTGGGTGAGAATTAGAACTTAAGTTCGCTGCAGCGCTAAAACATTAGTTACCTCTAATTAAAACATGAAGCGCTAGATCGTTCATAGGGCATTATTTTCTCGCGACCAAAACATTGTAAGCGCCATGAAATTCTTGGCTCTTACGCGTTTCATTCAACGGTAGTTTATTAACATCGCTGTTTGGTTTAAGCAGCGCAGGGCGCTTGCGCGAGTGTGTGTGTGTGTTTGAGTTTTAGAGATTGGCGATGATGATGCTGGTAATGATGATGGTGAAAGAGTTGTGTGTATTTTACCACAGACATCATAGTACTTTTATACTGATAAATAAAGCAATTCGTGCGAAATTATTCCTTAACCATTCCAAAATATTCAAAAATGCACAACGTTAATGTTCAAGTTTTCACTTCTGCCGGCACTTCCGGAGTGCAACCCGTTTTCTTTTTTTATACTACATCGGGAGGTATACTAGTAACCCACCCGATGTAAAGCGTAGACTAGCCTATAAACGCTTGCAACAAGTATTAATCGCGCGATACCACCTCTGCTGCTAGCTAACACAGCACCTCCTCAGGAGCTTGCTGGTTGCTGGACCTGACTCACACACAAGAACACAACAACCCTCTAGGGAGTCTCTATGGACTCTAGTGATTCTCTAGGGACTCTAGGGAGTCTGTGTCTTACTTGTCTGCGGTTTTTCTGTGAGGTGGAGGTAATTCCCCAGACGGGTTGCTTTGTGCCCTACCTATCTAAAAATACCCGGACTAAGACAAACAGACATGTACACAGATGTTTGTTCTGCGTGGGAATCGAGCCCACGAGCGTTAGTGTCAAAGTAGCGTAACCACCGAGCTCGTTAAAATTATATTCAGATAATTAATGTTTCAGTATGCAAATAACTGTACGATGAACGCATGTACGATGTACGCATGAATGTATTGTTTTCCGCTACGCTCGTTAATGCAATACGAGTTTAAACTTTTATACTCATGTGGTAGTTAATTACAAAATTCAGTAGTTTACCATAATGACTATTATCCCATATTGTTATTAATTGGTGTTGCTCGACGTAATTATTTAGCTGGAAGTGTTTTTTGTGTAATGGTTTCCGATTAGTAAATGAAGGGCAGAATGTGGTGTAATATGTATTTTGACAAATACACTATATTCTGCCCTATTACTAGTGGTCGCTCCGATTGTCGAATTTCGACCATAATAATATTGAAAATTTGAGTAAAATATAGAAATTTGCATTTTCTCTTTGTTTTTTCACGACTTCCAAATTGTTTTTGTTGATTATATAAGTTTGAAGCTTGTTAATGGCAACTAACAAAGTAAAAAAATATTTGGCAGAGGTATTCTTAATAAAATTTATATGTACATATTTATAGAAGTGTCAGCAAAACAAAAATAAGATTCTATTCGAAATGGCCACCTTTGGCTTTGAATACAGGCTTTTAATCTGTCTGGCCACAAATCTATGGATTTATACACTGTTTTCATGGGAAAGTTAGCCACTGCATGCTCCAGAGATTTCTTTAGAGACACAATGTCGGCATGTCGTTTCGAGCAGGTCATGTCCTCTACGTGCCCTGTCGCTGACAGATCCGGGGCACCCCACCAAAGCGGCCGATGGCAATTCGCGGGGTCGTTTAGTGGGTATACCGTTGGGCAGCCAACGGAGAGTCCCACACTATCATCGGAGGCCACCCAGGCACCGGTGGTGTGCGTAATGCATTTTTCCCCGCGTCACAAAAAAAAAAACGTTATGTCCTCTAAAACTCACGATAATTTGTAGTCTAAGGGGTTCAGATCTGGGCTAGACGAGGGCCAGTCTTCAGCTCTTATAAAGTCCGGAACGTTGGTTTCGATAGAGGCTTGGGTAATTCGTGCCTTGTGACCATTGTGCAGAGTCATGCTGGAACGACGGTACATTTTAAAAAAAAAGTATTCCTGAGAGGTTTCACAACACGATCCAAGACAGTCTCTTGATACACTTTGGCTGAAGTCTTCACTCCTTTTTCACAAAAATGAAGCTTTGTGACTCCTTGATGAGACACCCCCCACCCCACCAAACCATTACAGACGCAGGATGATGACCACGTTGTACCTTTCCGGCCACTGGGGCGGCTTCTTTAGAACTGTGTGCGTACATTTTGTTTGTTGTAGTGTTATTCAATCGTGAAATTTGTTTCATCAGTAAATTATCTGCGTATCGGGACAGAAAGCTATTTCATCGAACCACTCCCTTTAATTGTAGGGATTTATTTAGGGCATGTCCTGAATATCGACGATAACCGCTGAACTTCAGGTTTTGTTTTATTATACGAGACAGAGTCCTAGCGGGATGTTAATTTCTCGCGATAAGATTTTTTTTCCTAATGGGGTTCTGGCGAATTCTGGCTTTAATAGCATTAACAGCCTTTGTAGTTGTAACAGCACGCGGTCGCCCTGATCTTTTATGGTTTTCGACAGAGGAAGTATTGGTATTTCTATAGATAGGTAGGTATATTGGTAACATACGGCTGATACCAAGCTAGTATCTTGAATATGACCGACGGCTCCATACCCTTTGTGCAAGGCAATCACTGCAATCCTATTTTCTTTAACACATGAGGTATCCAAATTGTAATTTGATAATAAACACGAAAAAATTTGTAAAACGGCGGGAAATCGAAATAAGTTTTTAACATAATAATCGCGTTAGAAATTCAACATAAAGAGTTGAAAAAATGATTATATAATATAGTTAATGTTTACGTGCACAGAATAAGATCGAGAGAGACTGGGGACAAAGATAGGCCGAAGCCGGTCGCTCATTACCTACACCAGTCCTCTTCCGGCGACATTTTAACATTGCGATACAGTGATTGCCTGTTATCATGATAAGAATTTAAAAATATGTAAGTGTACAAAGTATTATTATTACAAGTTAATTAATGTGAAGAATTATTTAACTCACGACTCTATCGGATATTATAAGCAGTATGTTATTACAGGTCGCCTCGCTTGTACGTTTCGATGCTACACTGGTACTCTTTAGAGCAACTGAAGACGTGGAGAGATCTTACATACTCTGTAAGATCTCTCCGCGTCTTCAGTTGCTGGCAACGCACGAGTGGCTTCCCTGTTACAAGTGTTCATAGATAATTCAGACTATTTCATGTTAAAGTAGACTTAACAGTGCACAGTTTGAATTATCCATATTCGTTGAACCGTTTCTGAGAATTTAGCCGCCTGTAGATTTGGTGTAAACGTTATTTGATAATAAAGTTCAGTTACCGATACTCTTCATGCCTTAGTTTTGTCTATGCTTCGATTTTGATGTTTCGTTCATAAGAACCTAAAATAATAATCGTGGAACTTTCATGACTCCGTGTTATAATCAGTGCGATAACACACCAACGAAACGACAACCACGAAACCACTCCAATAACGAATACTGTTTAGAAATGGCTCACATTAGGTTTGTTATATTTCTACACGTAGCAATAGGAGCGTTGCAGGTCTCTGTCGACCGTATGTAGACCACATTTTTGGTAATCTGTTTCGTAAAAAATCAAAAATAGTAGAAAAGTTTTTACAGAACCAGATCAAACGAGCGATGCCCTGGCATCGCAAGTGTACATAGGCCTACAGTACCTGCTTACCATCAGGCAGGCCATACTTGTTTAATGCATTAGTAATATACCACTGACTTAGCAACAAGAGTACGTACTACCAGTTATAACAAACACCTAAAGAAATACTATAATGTCTGAAGTTCACTCGTTCACATAAACAAAGCCATGTACAAATAAAAGTAATTGATTATACTTGAAAATGTGAAGGTAATCGCTATAGGCTATGAATATGGCATTCGTGTCGCAGTCAGTAATTTAGGCAATCGACGAAATGTCTTTCAATGTTCTCATTGGTTTATGAGTTGTATATTATTTTTCTTCACATATGCTCGTGATACAGCAATAGCGGGCGGTGTATCCCGTATTATATTCACGAGTGTAATAGTTTTTTTGTAAATTTATTTACATCACATTTTACAACAAGGTACGGTTTGTCGTAAAAAATGAGCACTGGTAGCCCAGTGAATATAGAACCGATCTATTAACCACCTGGCTCCCGGTTCGAGTCCTAATCTGGGCATGTATATACTATTAAATTCGGATTCATTCACATTGAAATATGTACATTTGTAATTATCAATTTCTCGTCGTTGAAGGAAAATATCTTTCTCAGGCTATAAACCATGTATATATGTCTATCTTCACGCCAGGTCCCACGTCCCAGGTTGCGGGGTAGGCAGAGAGAACCGGTCGCCATAAGACGCGGTCCTTATACACCTCACTTACTTGTTTAACATTTATAACTCTTTTCATGCGCGCTCGCCGGTTCCTAGGGCTCCTCAATGACGAAACAGACATACAATTCGAAAGTGGAAGGATGAGCCAATGAAGAACAAGACTAACCTACCATGACCAAATTGGTCGTGTTTTATCAGAAGGTGATGTCAGGAGCCTTAGGAACCGGCGAGCGTGCATGAAAAGAGCTATGAATGTGAAAGAAGCGAGTGAAGTGTGCAAGGACCGCGTCTTATGGCGCTCGGTTCTCTGCCTACCTCGCAAGGGACCTGGCGTGAAGATATACATACATACAATATTTATAATAAATGTATAGTTGACATATGTATGTACAGTAGGATGTTTTCATGCGCCTGAACTGTGATTAGCATGATACTTACGCGTCCGGAGTGGACAAGTGAACAGTGCGCTCCGTCAATACGGTGAACTCCACAATAAGCTCATGACCATCTAAAATGTCTTTTATGATTTAAACTTGTTATGATTTTTTTGTGATACTCTAAGTGATCGATTAGTCCCTGTGAAGTTACGACTTCATTAAACCAGTTTTCATGGTTTTTTAATATATGCAATAACTTTTTTGCAATAATTGTTGTTGATTGAGAAACTTTTTGATTTTTTATGTACAATGTTTTCTGACAATACTTAATAGTACCTATAATATTAAATAAAGTGAAGAAACAGAGCCCTGTGCACCTATTAGTCATCAATTCACACGGTAATTGTGGTATGTTGCGAATATGGCACTTATGTCGTAGGCAATCGTTTAGGCGATTGAGAATATGTCTAGGTTTATTTTTAATTAGCAGCCCCATTGATGTACTTCCATAATTTCAGAATGCCTTTGACCCCGCTTTGAGCATTGGCTTTCTTGGTGTTGACATCTGCAACAAATTTCTCTCGAATTCACTTGAAAGAGAAGGTTAAAGTGTCATCTATGAAACTTTGTACGCTTAGCAGAAGGAAGCAGTATTTCAGCCTCACTTCAAAGACATACTGTGCAAATTGTTGACGATTCCAACTTCACAACGGCAGTGAATCCGTCTTCAGTTTAAGCTCTTCTTAAACTGCTTTTTTTTCCGTTCTCCGTTGCGCCGTGTTCCGTGAAGTTTTTTTGCTATGATGCCTACAGTTTTCTTCTACAATCCGTCAACAAGGAATTCACCCTCACTTATTGGATACAAAATGTTTATTTCCCGGGAGATTGGATTTTTAAAATATGGTGCAGTGATTTTTATGTGATCGGCAACGTGCGAGCATAGTCTACAGAGTACGATAACTGCCTACTGTCAGGCGGGCCGTATACTTGACTGCCAACTTAGTGATATAAGAAATAGCTATTATGTTTGAATTTTCTGAAACAGCATTGTGATCTTCTCTTGAACTTTAAAAAAGATATAATGCATTTCAGTTTGAGTAATCAATGAATTGTGATTGTATACGACTAAGGTTGATTTAATTCATTTGTTTTAATTTTTTAACAAAGATGAGAATGGTATGTACTTAATGCTTCATAAGCATTATCATTCAACAAAATATTTTTCAATACTTTATTAAGAAAATCCCGATTATTATTGCCCAGAATTCGTAAGATAATTTTCACCATTTTAATATTAAATTTCAGTTTCAAAACATGTTTGTAAATATTGTTAAAGACTTATGAATAATGTACTGTGATCAATCAATCAAATTAGTTTGTTGACTTTCGGTTTGCATCTTTGTTCAGAGACATACTGGGAAATGTCTCCGAGCCCTAGCTAATAGGCGTTATCAAGTTAAAAAAATGTGACCAATATTGTTTTAAATAATTTTTGAAGAAGATTCATAATTTGTAAACTATCCGTTTTATATAGCATTAATGGGACAAACAACATGCTCGTTTGCCACATTGATAATACAAGAATGTCGTATTCTTGTTTGCAAACATTTATCGTAACCTATGAACATGAGTTACCCAAACTACATCACTTCTTTCATATATTTCATTGGGTTTGCTCATAATAAGCTTCTTGGTACGCAGAGATCAGAGCTGTAGGTCCCGTTTCTTTTTAAATTTCACGTTTTTGCCTTCAGATGACAATATCATATCTATCTAAATATGATCCTCGTGGAGCTTTAAAAAAATCATCTCCAGTATAGCTGTACGTCCTAATTAATTCCATTAACAGGAATAGCATTCGTATGCCAAAGTTGAAATGAGTGTCAATGGGGTAATTATTGTCCTTATGCCGCGTTAGGAGTTGAAGTCAGCAAGTGCTTGTATACGCGTCACACATTACTCAGACATATCGACAAGTCTCAATTCCTAAAGTGTTCGCAACATAATTAATACGAAGTGTTTACCTGAGCGCGGCGCTAGTGTGCATGTCGAAAGTGCACTAAAGCGTTTTATTGTTATATTTCACACCTACACAAGTTTGCTGTAATGAAGAGCTCTTGCTTGTGTGTTTTTTTAATGCTCATAGTCTTTCATTTTTTTTTTTAATAGCAAGGGTTTATAGATGTTGTAACGCATTTTTTTTTGCAATACAAGTACTACCTACCATGAGTGTCGTTGGCGTTGACACCCTCGCTGCTAAGTCAAAAAATTCTCTTGAGGTTTTTCGAAGGTTAAATAGGGGTCTGTATATATTATTTTATGTACTGACACGTCGGTACGGTCTGCCTGATGGTAAACAGTTATTTTCAAAAATAGATTATATTATGACTAGTTAAAAAAATAACTAATAACATCTCGGAAAATTTTTTTAGTTATCCGTTTGTTGGTCAGTAATAAATCTGAAAAAGTGTCTGTAATAGTAAAAATTCGAATATTTTTTATACAACGTCAATAGTCATACAATCATATGGCACACCTGATGTAAAGCCTATGAGTACTTGCGTTTTGCGATTGCGCTACCACTCCTCTTGTTGACACAACGACTCATTCACTAGTCAGTATACAATAGCTCTCCAGGGAGTTGTTATTTGGCTACGGTTTTCTGTGAAGTGGAGGTACTTCCCCGGCCGTATGCTTTGATGCGCCCATGTCTTTTAAAAATACCTGGACCTAGACACAAAATGTTTCTCCTATGTGGGAATCGAATCCACGAGTCTTGATGTTAAAATAGCTTTGTAAACCACATCACCACCAGGCTCGTCATGTTAATACTTGTTTTATACCCAAGAATATTTCTAGCTAGGCACAATCGATTCTATCTCTCTCTCTCTCTACAAGTCCACAATGTAAATAAGAGTAAGCGAGACAAACATAAAACTTACCAAGTATTTAATAAGTTATTCCAGTGAAAGGGATTTGTTACATAAAGTTTCTTGGGATTTAGTAATAATGTAAATCTGGTTCTGACTACAACGTCCTTATATTTTAATATATATGTATATTACAAGTAACAATGCACGCTCAGTTTGTTCGGACATGTAGAAAGTAAGGAGGAGAGAACTACGAAACAGATATACAATGCGAAAGTTGATGAATGTAGGGGCCGAGGAAGGCCAAGACTACCATGACCAAATTGATCGTGTTTTATCTGAAGGTGATGTCAGGAGCCATAGAAACCGGCTAGCGTGCATGAGAAGAGCTATGAATATTAAAGAAGCGAATGAAGTGTATAAGTGTATAAGCGTTTTATAGCGCTACGTTCTCTCTGCCTACCAATAAGGGACCTGGCTTGAAGATATACAAACATTATTTCTACATCTCGGAACTGACGTAGCATAACTCTTTTTATTATAATTGCTCTCTTTCAGACAAACTCCCTTTTTACACCTTTATTGCGAGCTCCATATACGTGCGTGACGGTGCAGATGTTACACACTCGCATATCGACCACATTTATTCAAAAAGCATGGTTAACTACATTTTCATTTGTCTTTAGGTGCTATAAGCGTGTTTGTACGAAACTATTTTTCTTACTTAGAGACGGAAAGCGATTTAATGCTTTCTACTGCTTTCAAATGAACAGGACAGATGTAATAGTCTTCTTTTTATTCTTAGGGATATCTCGTTTCCCAATCCATTAGAATTGGCGGGATCCACTACCTAAGCCTAAGAATTTGGCGAAAATACTGATTTTTACATGGAGCGACTGCTGTCAAACCTCCGCAACCCAGAGGGAAAGGCAGATCATTCTTACGTCACACATTTTTCGAAATGTTATTTCTTGGGCGTGCGGGTTTCCTCACAATGATTTTCCTTCATCGCCGAGCAAATGATAAACACAAATCCGAAAACGCGAATATAGTGGTACACGCCAGGATTCGAACTGGGTATCAGGTAGTCAGTGGCTCAAATTAGGTTCGTTATATTCCTTTAGATTAGACCCTATACGTGGAATAGGAGCCTTGCAGAAGACTCTGTCGACCGTATGTAGACCACATTTGTGGTAAAAAAAATGTAAAAAATCAAAAATAGTAATTGGCCGGTTCCTTATTCAATGGGCTATCACTGTTCACGTGATGATATGTATGTATTATTTGATAATCCTTATTACACTAATATCATCAGTATTACCGCTATTTTACTATAGCAGTATATATTTTTTTATATATTTCAATGGCTCTAGATACCAGGTTGTTCTATAACTGCATGACAATTTTAACGTGAATACGTCTTTAAATTTGCTTACATAGTGGTAGTAAATTCAGAAAACTGTTGATAATAAAATCGGGAGATCAAGTTTGTATATAATGTTGTAGCTTCACCATATAATATAATTGCCCGCGGCCAAATAACAACTCCCTAGAGGATTGTTGTGTTCCTATTTATGAGTGAGGTCACCAAGCTCCCAAGGAGTTGCCGTGTAAGCAGCAGAGGAGGCATGGCGCGAGTGATACTTAATATATATCGCAAGCGTTAATAGACTACGGTACCCGCTTTACATCAGGTGGGCCGTATGCTTGTATGCCTCCCGACGTAGTATAAAAAAAAACCTTTTATTATAACGTATTTCCGTTTACTTGTACTAAGACGTATTTTAATTCTTCTCTGCTTATTCCGCAAGGAAATTGGCGCGAAAACATATAAATGAAACTTAAACTTTACCGTAAAAGTAAACATTCAATTCCGCGTTACTGTCATATTTGGGTATAACATTTAAGAGTTATTCTTATATTTTATTTATGTTTTTCTGTCATCTGGAATTCCGATATAAAGCAAATGAGTCATATCACCTTATACACTGGTGCAAATCGACGTTTGCCATTCTAGATTAGCCATTTTGCTGCGGATTTATTGTAAATGATTGTTTTTTTTTCTATTTTGATGTGTGTTCCATAGACAAAGTCATTTTATTGTGTATAAACTATCTACCTCCTGCATGACTAACTTCAGGGTCAGCCTGTATAAATGCTCAAGTTCTTCTGTCTGTATGTTTGTTACGGACGATCTCTACGAACCAATATCGGCATAAGGGACATAGACATATATAGGGGAGGGCTAGCAGGGGCCATGCTCGGGAGTGACAGTGCCTGGCAGGCGATGGCCTCCTTCTGTGAGACGGTCATGTCCCAGAAGGAGGCCTCGGAGCGGGACAGGGAGGATCCCTTGGCTGTCCCGCTCCGGAGACGGCGGACGGGAGTGCGGCGTAGGCGCTACGCGCATCTACTGCCGCCTCCCTAACCTGTTGGACTAGGGGTTAGGATGGGAACCTGGCCCCATAATGGTCCCGCCGCCGGAGGGGCTGTCCCAATTTGCCGGGATGGCCCCTAGAGAGAAGAAGTCCGGCCCCTTTTGAGGGGCTGGCCAGTCGCAGTGGTGCCCTGTTGCTGACAGATCCGGGGCACCACACCAACGCGGCCGATGGCATTTCGCGGGGTCGTTTAGTGGGTATGCCGTCGGACAGCCGACGGGGAGTCCCACACTACCACCGGAGGCCACACAGGCACCGGTGGTGTGCGTAACGCATTTTTCCCCGCGTCACAAAAGAAAAGGGCTAGCAGGGGAGGAGCTTGATGGTCGTGCATGCAACGAATGTCAGTCAAATTGAACATGCAAGTTAAGCAGCATCAACCTCAGCCTGTCCATGTATGGGTTTAGTTGTCAAGTTCCTCCGTGCTTAAGGGCATGTTAGGCCGTCGCTCCCGGCTATTTGCAATGGAAGACATTCGTTAATTTTAGACAGGGCTAAACGTAGCAGCCCGGCTGGCGAAGTTCTTACACGTCACAGAAAACCGCAGTCAGGCGGGTTCTTTTGTTCCTACGATTGATTGAGTTTACAAATAACTAAGGAGTTGCTGTGATAGCAGTGAGAGTGACAACGTAACAAGCTCCTTGTAATGTAATGCAATCCTTCTACGGTAACCACTTTAGCTAGGCTGTATGCTTGTAAATTCAGGCCGTTGTATGTAAAAAAAAAGAACCTACTTAATCGTTATTTCATGTCCCCGAATGTACTTGTCTATGTATAGGTACAAATGGAGTCTGCGCCAGTCGTTGGCCCTTTAAAGGTTTCTGTGTCAACTCGCAATACCGGAATATTGTCAGTCCTACTTAGCTCCAACTTACAATAATATCCATAGCTTAGTTAACTATTAATGTTACTTAATCCACATCCTTTCTACTCACTGTTTCTCTGTATTTATATATACGTAGATACATACAAAACAGTTCAGTACCTTTTGCACCTATGTTTGTCTGTCAACCGATCTTCTATTTTTATATATCTCTATTATTTATAAATGGATTTTGAAACATAGACTAACAATATATATACTAGTTGTTGCTTGCGGCTTCGTTTGTGCCTAATTCGGGATCCAATGGATACCGCTTTTTTATTTCCTTTCTTTTTTCTGCGACATCTAAGGACCGTATTGTGATATTTCCTTATGATAAACTTCCTCAGGAGATGGCCTGTCAAAAGCAAAACAATTTTTCAATTCCGGCTGGTAGTTCCGGACATTAGCGCATTTAAACAAACTTACGTTACATATGCGAGCTATAAAATATACAGCACGAAAGAATTGAAAAGTTATATCTTTACTTTAATACTAAACTGCTCAATGGCCTGACCGATTTGTACGTAGCGAGTTGTAGTTATATATATATATATATATATATATATATGTCTTTCTTTTTGTTCGCTTGCTTCGTGTATCGCAAGCGTTTAAAAGATACATTGACTATTTTGTATCAGTTAGGCCGTATGCTGGCATGCCTTCCGACGTTGTATGAGAAAACGTGTTTATGTAAAGATTATCTCTATCATAGATTCATTCCATATTGTAATCCGTGTAGTATAGCAGTCAAGCTTTCCTCAAACAATGCTCTTATCATACTATTGATGCCTTTGTCATATTTTTTTCTCTCACATTTCCAAAGAGAGAAGACAGATCTAAGTTCCTTAAAAAGGGGGGTGTACTTTGTGTGTCTGCAGATATGTTTATTGTGTATAATTAACCTTATCCCGACCGTTTTTGAACCGATTATGATCTCCAAATTGACGAAGTTACCGGTTCATAATCTTGTTATCACAGTTTTCAAACCTTTATACCGTACTAGCTGCACTCGGGATCCCGTAGGAACCGATTTTTATACTTTCTTTCTTTCCCCCCGCCTTCTAAGAGTTGTATCGGGATGTTGATAAGCCTATAAGCTTCCTCAAGAATTGGGCTATCGAATGCAAAAAGATTTTTTGAAATCCGAAAGGTGGTCTCAGAGATTAGGTCGTTCAAACGAACAAACTCTTCTGCTTTATGTAGTAGTATCGATGAATTGACTATACAAATGTGTTGACGAGCTCGGTGGTGGAGTATTTAGCAATACTACTTTGACACCAACGCTCATAGGTTCAATTCCTACACGGGACAAATATTTGTGTGCATGTTTGTTTGTTTGTCACAGAATACGGCATCCAAATAACACCCTAAAGACTTGTGTTTATGTGAGTGAGTGAGGTTACCAGTAAGCTCCTAAGGAGTTGCTCTCGACGTTGTGTAAAAAAAAACCTCGAATTCTTAGTATGTACTTGGACGTTCATAATTGCTTTGCAATGTAATAATTTTTAATAACTTCCTTCAAACGCAATTTACGTGACTTAATTTATATTAAAGAATGATAATAATGATACTGTATGAAGGTTTTTTATCAATCACCGCAGTTCCGTGATACATATATTGTTTACAACCTAAAAATTCTCGTTTCAAGGTCCGATATTTTGGTAACTTCCGCCACACCGTGTCCAATGTTAACATTGACTTTGGACACATTTTACGCCCTAAGCAATTTAGTTAAGGTTGATTGTCTGATTTTGAACTTGCGCCGTGACATTTATGTGTGGGTTGTATTTTCTTTGTGTGTAATGTAGTGTATTAATCATGCAGACATAAATAGTTGAGTGTACAATCTTTGTATAACCTTGCTCTATATTAATACCCACCCACTAACAGTTCGAATTATACCTATCGATCACTGGTCGGATAATCTACGTATAACTAAGATATGAACCTTACTATGATATTTGTACTAATCTTAAGTCACAATGGACGATACTGTAGGTCTAAGTTAATGTTAGGCTTTGTTGTACGCTAATGTCTGATCCAATCGTATACCACCAGCTAAAGATTATGGATTATCTTTGAGTTCTTACTTTTACAGTTATTCTCTATGCACAGTTAGTGATGTAATCGATTGCAAATTAAATCGTAATGACTCAATTTCTATCCCTGAGATAAGCATTAACCGGCATTTACAGAAACCAGTTTCGATTACTAGGTTCTGTTAAATAATAATCGATGTAATTGCATTGTAAAGTAATCGATAATAAAACAACACATTATAAAATTACTATTTCATTTATTCACACATCCGTGCCATCTTTAATTTATGTACATTCCAAAATATTGAGTATTTTTTTGGTATCTAAATTGCTATCACAGTTTTTACCATCCATGCGCGAGACCGTGGGCGGCGAGTCCATGGGCGGCGAGTCCATGGGCGGCGTATCCGTGGGCGGCCAGCCCATGGGCGGCGTAACCGTGGGCAGCGATGCCATGGCCGTAAGCTACGGGTGCAACAACTGAGTGGACAACGGGAGCGGGGTGAGATTGGGACAGGGATTGGGTGACTACGGTCTTGCTGGCAGCCAGAGCAGGTGCAGCATACGCGGCGTGTCCCACTACGGGTGCGGCGTAGGCAGCATGGCCGACGACTGGGGCGGCGTACGCAGCGTGGCTAACCACGGGAGCTACATGACCGGCCAGCTGCTTAGCGAGCACTGGGGCCACACCAGCGGCTTGACCATCGAGCTGAGCCTCAGCGGTCTTGACGGCATCGACGGCTTGCCATGAGTGGTCTTCGGCAGCGTTGATGGCGCGGCCTTGGAACTCAGCGGCCTGATCGTGATATTCACGGGCAGCGTCGACGGCAGCGCGCGCGTGGTCGGAAGCGTCAACGTGGGCGTCGATGGCGGCACCTTGGATGTCACCGGGAGAGATGGTGGGGAGAGCCGGGCCGTGGGCGACTGCGACTGGTGCAGCGTGGGCGACGGCTACCGGCGCGTGGGCGTACGCAAGGGGCGCGGCGACGCTGTGTCCCAGGACACCGTGGCCAAGAAGACCATGGCCAGCCAGCAGGCCCGAGGGCACTGCAGCGGCGGAGGCGAGGACGGCGGCGGTGAAGATCTGTAAAAAAGACACATTTCAAATTTTCGATTCCGATTCAACGTCCATATCACAACACTGGCACAACACTAGCACTGTATAATCTGTGGTATTATAATAAATCACGATAATGGTTCTCAACTAACCAGAACTCTCATCGTGCACTTCTGTTGTAGACTGCGCGAAGGCTACTGATTGCTCTCATTTCGCCGCGTACCGTTTTTATACTAGCACCGAGCGTTGTGTGAAACGGTACGCGTTGAAAAAAGTAAGTGGTCGCTCTCAAGGGCGGGAAGGGTGCAGGAAGCGCGCCAATTTTGACAGATTACGTGTTCGAATTTTGACTTTGACAGCTGTTCCATACTAGTCGGTAATGTTTATTTTTTTTTTATTGAGGCAATGATAATGTGTATTTATCTAATTGAGAATAATCTTAAATAATTTTCTTGTATTTACATTCGTGAATTTTATTGATAAACAATAAATATGTGTTTGTCTGGTTTACTATAGTAATATACTATATTAATAATATAAATATCACACACAAGAATAATTTTCCGATCGAATGAATTAAATTTACATTTGAAATGTATTAGACATGCTATCCGGATGTATTTTGGGTCAAAAAACTTAAAAAAATTTGAACGTTGATTTAAGTTTGTTGACATTTACTTTATGTCTTTCCAATAAATTCCTATACGAATGTTACATATATGTTGTCGATTAGAAATTCAGTCTTCTTAGTATAAGACTGGAAATTGTTGGAGAGAAGTAGAATAGTCTGATTTGTACCCAACAATCGTGATATATCGAAGAGCAGTAATATCCTAGTGAATCAGCCTATTGACCGACTGGTACCCGGTTCGAATCGTGGCAATACTAATTCGTATTTTTTTTTTTTATACAACTAGATTGGCAAACAAGCATGCGGCCCGTATTAGATGGTAATAGATCACCGCAGCCTATTGACGCTCAAAACACCACGGGGATGTTACTCGCGAGCTGGCAATCTTGTTACCTGTGGCTGTTTCGTCACAGTACCCAGTAATTTCTCTGTCATATCTCACCCTTCAAACCGGAACACAGCTATATAAATATAGCTGCTTGGGGGTAGAAATAGGTGAGACAGAGGTACCCACGCAGACGACTTTTTTGCAAAGTCTCTCTTTGGTAAAATCATCTGACGCGCGCCAAAGTAATTAAATAGTTATAATCTTGAAAGACGTCTGACCTTACCTAAAAAGGTCTGATTTTCCCTTTGGGCAGTCGTTTCATGTAAAATCAGTATCTTCGCCAAATCCTTAATCTTAGGTAAAGGACCCCGCCAATCCTAATGGAAACGGGATAACGCTAAGAAGAAGAAACGTGACATATCGGAGCGCTAATGACTTTGTATCGTCATTAGAGCTAAAACGACTCCTATCTGTACGTGGTACACCCCACCAGATAACGGGTGAAATTCTGGTGAAGGGTAATCGAGCACAGTGATATTTGTATAATGTTTAGGAATGATCTGAGGAAGTTCCTTGAGAAAGATCGTAATCGCAAGTAACAATCCCTTTGTTTTGAGCGACTGCCGTCCGACCTCCGCAAACCAGAGGGAAAACCAGATCTTGCTTAGGTTAAGTATGATGTTTTTAAGAGAGGTAGGTGAGCATCAAAGCGGTCCGACTGGAAAAGTACCTCCACCTCACAGAAAACCGCAGCCAAATAACAACTCCCTACAGGATTGTTGTGTGAATGAGGTCATAAGTAAGCTCCTGAGGAGTTTCTGTGTAAGTAGCAGAGTTGATCAGTCATCACGCGAGTGATTCTTAACCCTTCGAAACCCGGGTGGTCGTATATGACCGCGAAATGTATGGGAAAACGTATATTACGGGTTCTGACTGTATTGCCAGCGTTTATAGGCTACGGTAACCGCTTTACAGGTGGGCCGTATGTTAGTGTGCCTCCCGACGTTGTGTAAAAAAATGCTTCTTTTAAATAATTATCAATAAGCCTCACCAACATACCTCCGTACCTCCCATGTGTAATTTAATTTTATTGGCTATACGCGTTGCGAAATACCATAAAAGTGTATTCGACTCAGGATAGACCTCGAGACTTAAACGCAATTGCGTTCGACAATCAGCGCTTGTGCCGCTACACCACCGGTCTAATAATCAGCAAATCTCGAGCGGCGCTGCCTCCGTGGCCAATGTTGCACCTCGATTTGAGCTTGCTGATGATCTCAATCAGTCACGAGAACACATCTGCATTCTGTCAAGTGGCTGCGGTTTCCAAGTCTAGCTGGGGATTTAGACATATTATATCCTGGATGAGTATAGACATATTATATCTATGCTCATCCAGCATTTTTATATAGCTGCGGCTTTCTGCGCGGCGGTACTGCCCCGGGCTACTTTGATATATTTCGTATGGAATGCCTTGCCGGGTCCTGTGTTTCCTCCTTCCTATATCATGGGACCCTTCAAAGGAAGCGTGAAGAAGCACCTTGCGGGCCAGCATGGCTGCTTCAACTGACAGTACACTATAGTCTTTTGTCAGTTGCAGCTGCGATTTGTGCTCCTCTTTTCACTTACAATCAGGCGAAACCGATATATAAAAAGGAAGATTAAAATCACCCAGATAGGCATTTGTATGCATATTTGTCTGGGTGATTTTAATCAAAGTATTAGTAAGAATCGAATCTACGAGCCTTAGTGTTAAAGTTGTGTTGATTTAAAAAAAAATGTTTAATGTCTATTTAGAGGATTATGCATATCAAATGTCACACTGTTCTAATCAAATCAAAATAAACTCTATTCTGGAGGACGCTAAGATTCAATTGCAACTTAAGAATATGTTAAAACGAAAAATCATAGTGCATGCATTATTATCCATTATGTATAGAAGACAACCTAAAGTCATCTTTATATCTATAGCGACACTGTTGAATGTAGGTAATTCTAGATGCACTTTAGTGGGTCAACCTTACAACCCGTTGCATGACCGACGAAACGTGATACGTTAGGGCTGGTGCATATTAGAAAATTAAAATATATAGGATTTATACAGCGAAATACGAAACAGATATATAACGCGAAAGTAGAAGGATGTAGGAGCCGAGAAAGGCCATGACTTACCTACCATGACCAAATTGGTCGTGTTCTATCAGAAGGTGATGTCAGGAGCCTTAGAAAGCAAGTATGCATGAAAAGGGATGTGAATATTTAAGAAACGAGAGAGGTGTATAAGGATCGAGTCATGTGGCGCTCGGTTCTCTCTGCCTACCACGGAAGAGATTTGGCGTGAAGTTATAGATAGATATTGCGCAATTGCGCTATTTAATGCTAAATAGCGCAATTGCGGCGACTACCTATTTTAGTAGCTTTTTGTATGTAGGTTCCTTTATGTTCGTAAATATGTATTAACAATAGGGAGAATAGATCAGCTGTGCTTTTCATTATCCACTCAGCTTAGTGGATAACGGCGGAGCCTATCAATCGACTAGTGACTGGTTCGAGTTCTGGCGTGAACGTATACTACTAAATTCGTATTTTCGCATTTGTGTACACATTTGTAATTATCACTTGCTCTGTGGTGAAGGAAAACATTGTGAGGAAACCCGCACGCCAAGTAATTATATTTTGAAAGACGTGTGATATAACCTAATAAAGGTCTGGGTTTCCTCTGGTATCTAACGGCAATCCAAATTAAAAGTAGTATATTCGCCAAATCCTTGGTCTCAGTTATTAAGATATATTAAGAGAGGTAGGGTGAATCAAAACCACCCGTTTGGGGAAGTACCTTCACTTCACAGAAAACCGCAGCTAAATAGAAACTCCATAGAGGGTTGTTGTGTTCCTGCGTGTGAGTGAGATCAGTAAGCTCCTTAGTAGTTTTGTAAGCAGCAGATGAGTGATACTTAATGTATTACGAGCTTTCATAGGTTTCGGAAACCGCATTAAATTAGGTTGGCCGTATGCTAGTATGCCTTTCGACATTGTATAAAAAAAAAAGTTACTGGACTCCGCTAATTCCCGAATTGGGAGACGGAATAACGCTAAGAAGAAAAATGGGGAGAATTGATCCCACTATTGATGTTGAAGTAGTCATTGGAAGTCACTCAACCGTTGTAGCGTCTTGATATTTTATATAATAAATGAATACACTTTTTTTTATGAGAGTATTGTTTTGGTGAAATACACTTTTCAATGCTGTTACCAGTGGGTTGTACGTTTATTTGAAAACAGTTGTCTTGTACAGCTGTGTCGTGATTCGGAGCGACAATTAAGTTACGTTTTGCAGTCGACAAAAGATCCTTATGTCACCAACGGAACGCATACTGCAATCCGTGTTACATAAGCAACGGTAACCAGTTACCACCGGGTGGTATAAAGCAGGTTTCAGTAAAAAAGAGACTGCTCACCAGTGTGGATCCATACTGATATTAAATTTTTATTACCTGTTTGTTACCCGACCCGAAATGAAGGGTTATGTATGTTGACAAGCTCGGTGATGCAGTGGTTAGCAACACTACACACCAAAGCTCATGGGTTCGATTCCCACACAGAACAAATATTTGCGTGCATGAACATGTCTTTTTGTATTGTTTGGGTGTTTTAAGGGAAGTCGGGTGCATCAAAACAACCGGTCTGGGGAGGTACCTCAATCTACCAGAAAACCGTAGCCAAATAGTAACTCTCTGGGGGGTTGAGGTGTTTCTAAGTGCCAGTCAAGTCCCAGGAAGTTCCCAAGGAATTGCTCTGTTAACAGCAGAGGTAGCCTCGCGCGAGTGATACATAATGTGTTACAAACGTTCTTAGGCTACGGTAACCGCTTTAAATCAGGTGATCTGTATGCTTGTTCACCTGATTAAATGCGTCTGTCACGGTCTTGTTCGGGTTATCCCGTTTCCTAATAGATTAGGATTGGCGGTGCACGCTACCTCAGACTAAAGATTTCGCGAAGACACTGATTTTTACATGGCGCGAGTGCCGTCAGATCTTCACGACCCAGAGGGAAAACCAGATCCATATTAGGTTAGGTCACACGTCTTTCGAAATATAATTTCTTGGACCAGTCGGTTTCCTCACGATGTTTTCCTTCACCGCCGAGCAAGCGATAAATATATGTGTAAATACGAAAACACAAATTTAGTTCGAACCGGGGACCAGTTAACCTGCTCATTAACTGAGCCAATAACAATGATAGCCCAGTGCAACTAGCTCAGTTTGTGTGTTTCGATATAGCTTATAAATTAAACGTGGTAGGATCTGGATAAGGAAAAGTATGCTCTTCCAGAGGTATTAATGATATGTACTTTATGAATATCTAAAATTATAAAAAATAATTTGTTTTCGAGCGTACATGAAAAGAGCAATGAATATTAAAGAAGCGAGGGAGGTATGTAAGGATAGAGTCACGTGGCGCTCTGTTCCCTCTATCTACCCCGCAAGGGATTTGGCGTGAAGTTATAGATAGATAAAAAATAATAAATGATTGTGGTAGCACCCTTATCTTGTATGTTCACGGTTGTCACGCAAAAGCTACTGAATTTTCACACGCGCTGTGGCAATCTTTTATGATGCTTTGTATGAAAATTATCATCCACGTCCCACGGAGAGGTCGCTAATTGGGTAGGGGATAGACAGACATGTCGATGTCGATGATGTCGATGACTATTAATATATAAATCCTCGCCTCCTCCCCAGAGGGACTGCTTTGATGCACCATACCTCTCAAAACATCCAGACCAAGACAAACAGACATGTTTATGCACACAAATGTTTGTCTTGTGTGGGAATTGAACCCACGAGTGTTGGTGTCAAAGTCGCGTCTTTCACGACTGAGCCGCCGAGCTCGTCAACATGAATTTAACAACAGTTTTACATACATAAGCCTACGTCTTACAGGCTATCTTGTTGGACGTTGGTTCAAGGCCATGTACATTGCAAGACGACAATTATGTGTACTCGACGGCATAACTAACGACAATGTACTGACCCCTTTATTAGAAATACTTACCTTTTGTTTGTCATTTCACAGAAAATCATTTCATACAGAGACGGCAGAAGTTAGAATCATTTATTATTAACGATATCCTTTGTTGCGTTTCTCCATACATTAGACATCAACGCGCTCGAAAACTTTGATGTTGAATATCTAATATATGTATATATCTAATATATGTATATATCCACATCGCATCGCGTGGAAAATAAGCATTCGGTCCGCCTGATGTGCACTTACTGAGGACTAAACACTCGAATAACACGAAGAGAGTCGCGTTGCTACCCCGCTACTAAAACCATAGTCAACTTTATAGTGAGCTTAGTCTTTCCCAGAAATACAACAAACCTCCAAGCAATCAATTTTGTATCAAGTGGGCAGTATGCTTGTTTGACTTTTGACGTTGTATTAAAAGAGATAATTTAGAAAACATTGCTTTTTGTAGTCAGTCTGAAACCAATCTCTCACACAGAATGACATGAATCTCTTTTGCTAAGCGTTATCTCGTTAATAACCCTAATCCATTAGGATAGTCAGGGTCTGCTACCAATACCTAGATTTTGACATGGAGAGACTGCCGACAGGCCTCCACATCCCAAAGGGAAAACCAGACCTTTCTTAGGTTAGGTCACACGTCTTTCAAAATATAATTTATTGTTCGTGCGGGTTTTCTTACGTGGCCTATGAACGCTAGCAATACATTAAGTATCACTCACGCAATGCCACCTCTACTGCTAACACAGCAACTCCTTGGTGACCTCACTCACACGCAGGAACACAATAACCCTCTAGGGAGTTGTTACTTGGCTGCGATTTTCTGTGCGGTGGAGGTACATCCCCAGACGGGTTGCTTGGATGCGCCCTACTTTATTCTGCGCGACCTACTTTATTCTGCGCGACAAGTTTGATTCGACAAATCGCTTGCGAATAGCGAATTTTACCGATGCGTCTTTCTGTAATAATCCTTAGTTTTAAAGTAAATTAGTTACGAGACTGAGAGAGGTTATATTTAACTGGCCGCCGTAACATTTATACGACGATTGAACTACTTATTAGCATTACTGTGTCTACGCAAACGTAATTATAGTTATTTTAACTAGATCTATGTTAGGGTTAGATTATATATTGTCTATGCATTCTAGAGGAATAAATCAATTGCAAACTACGCAAAAGTGTCTATCGATAAGTTAGTTATTACCGCTTTGCGATTTGTGCTATTATAAAAGGAAACGGACAACTGATCAGAGCATAAACCATTGTCCCAGTTGAACGTGTAAGTGGAGCAGATGTCTCTTAAACTTCAATTTACATGTATTTTTACGACATGTAGAGAGAAACAAGCGCAACAAGATGCGATCCTTGTAGCAAGAGAATTGTACTCTGTTGCTTTTTTAACATTCACAGCTCTTTTCTCGCACGCTGGTTCTGCTGGTCTAAAAACGTAGTACTCGTAATTTGAACCGATTCTGTTTGAGATGATGTTTTAGTCTCGTCGAAGTACGGTGCCAACCTATCGTGCTATTGTGTTGTGGTCATACGAATATATACAGTAAACCACAAACGCATGCAATATCTGAATATCTGTGAGATTAACCGGGCCATTGCACACAATACGTCTATCTCCAGATCTAGACGCAGTGGTACGCTGCGTCACGTTGTGCCATTCACTCGCTAGGAGCGACGGCGCAGTGATAAGCGCAGGCGGGAGCGAGGAACTCCATTGGTTTTGTTTTGTACAACGACAGTAGGCTTACAACACAGCAATTCCTTAGGAGCTTACTGGTGGCCTCAATCACACGCAGGAACACATCAACCCTCTAGGGAGTTGTTATTTGGCTGCGGATTTCAGTGATGTGAAGGTACTTCCTCAAACGGGTAGCTTTAATGCGATCTACCTGTCTTAAAACATCCAGATCAATACAAGCAGACACGTTCATGCACACAAATGTTTGTTGTTTGAGGATCGAACCCACGAGCGCGTGTAACAGCGCATTTCACCACTGCGCCATCGAGCTCATCAAAATTTAACTTGCTTTAATCGACTATGTCAGTGGTGGTTCCAATGTGTGTATGCCGTCAGACCTCCACAACTCATAGGAAAAACCCTACCTTTATTTTGTTAGGCGACACATCTTGAAATATAATTTCTTGGTCGAGCGAGTTTCCTCACGATGTTTTGCTTCAGTGAAGAGCAATTTTTTTTATACAACGTCACGAGATAAAGCATACGTCCCACCTGATGTAAAGCAGGTACCGTATTAACACTTGTAGTATATTAAGTATAGCTCGTGCGACAGGACAAAACAAGTAGCTGAGTTACAGCCATTTTGTGTTACTGCGGCACACATATGATTTTTCTCCCCTCTACAGTGAACATGTTGAACATGTTTCTTTGTATTGCTTACATTTATAAGCATAATTGTAACAAATTGTTATGTGTGTGCTGGAGATACAAATAAAGAATCTTTTTATCTATCAATGCCTCCTCTGCTCCTTACACAGCAACTCCTTAGGAGCTACCTAATGATAATAACAAACATGTACATAAATCTGAAAGAAGACTTTAGTGGTACTTACCAGGATTCGAATCAGGGACTGTAGGTCAATATATTCTTTATCCACTGAGCTATCAATGCTCTCAGTCGGTTCATCACCATTGGTGCCTATACCCCAAGCCCGCTTCGTTTGTGACCAATTTGATCTAAACAAATCTCAAGTTGTGGAATGAATTCCCAGCCGGGGTTTTCCCAAGGGACTACAGCATGGGGGTCTTCAAGAAAGACGTTTTTAGAGGGTCGGCAACGCATGAGTGGTTTTGCAAATGGCAATAGGTTACGGTGACTGTGTACCATCAGGAAAACCGTATGCTTGTTTGTCACCCTAGTTAAAATGTAAAGTCGTTTTCAAACTTCAGTGAAAAACTTAGAAGTAGAAATAAGTTGTGTACATCGGCTTGCTAGGACTGGTAGATATTTTCTTGTAAAATGTATTCGATATAATAATAAGTTGCCTGAAACAGTTCTGTCCTTTCCTGACAATGTATCCAAAAAGCACTTTAAAAATACTCTCTGTAGAAGGGCTTATTATAGAATGGATGAATATGTAACTGACAAAAATGTATGGAAATAATTCAGCACAGACTATCTGTCCTTAATAATCTTTAATTTTACCATTTGATTTTACTATTTGTACCATTAGTGTTATCAAATGGCAAATTTACATAAGCAGTAATTTCTTTTTGTAATATCTAAATCACAATTTTAAAAGAGACCTTATATTGGCAAGTTTCTTTCAAAAAAATCTTCTTCGCCAATGGTCATTTCCGAAATGCTAGTATATTAATAAAAAAAGGAAAAAAGTAAAATAAGATACAATAAGATTATATTTCAAAAAATGTAAGCGTGTCTAAGTGCCCGCGAGGGCCCAATGGCAAATAAAGATTTTTTTTTTTACGTTTTAGTTGTGCGCTTCCGTTACCTATTAGTTTATGCGAACCCGAGTGCTGAATGCATACCCCTGCTGGCGTGGCTGCTCCGGTCGTCTCTGCGATACATGTTTCGTCTCTTCACGAGGTATCCTCAGGCGTTATAGATATTTTTGTTATAATGTTGGGAGGCATACAAGCATATGGTCCACCTGATGTAAAAGGTTACCGTATCATATGAACGCTTGCAATACATTAAATATCACTCGCGCGATGCCACCTCAACAGCAACTCCTTAGGAGCTTACTGGTGACCTCGCTGTCACGCAGGAACACAACAACCCTCTAGGGAGTTGTTATTTGCTGCGGTTTTCTGTGAGGTGCACGTACTTTCCCAGACGGGCTGCTTTGATGCGCCCTACCTCTCCTAAAACAACTACATCAATACAAACAGACATGTTCATGCAGAAAAATGTTTGTTCTGTGTGGGAATCGAACACACGAGCGTTGGTATCAAAGTAACGTAACAACGAGCTCGTAAATTTTTATTGGGTAACATGTTATTGCTTATTTGTGTCCATCTATATATATATATATAGATATGTAGTTTCGTGGTGTATAAAGCAAGAAAGAAGCCCTGTTCCAAACGAGTTGACGAGCTCGGTGGCGCTGTGCTTCTTTCCACGAGGCATCCTCAGGCGCTAAAGATGTTAATCGTATGTCAGAATGACATGCTCCGCTTGTCACTAAGCTGGCACCTTTCACCCCGCATTCCTCGCCACGGCCGGACGCAATGATATAACTTGATATTATTCGACCTCGGCGGGGACACCGACTTTTTACTAGACCCTTAAATAATCATTGAGCGAAAATGACATTTAAAATTAACGCATTAAGGTCGTAGGAAATGACCGTTTAACTTGAATGAAAGGAGTTCTTAATGACGTATGTAAGGAATTCATATAATCATATCGTGGAACGCCCCATGTTTGTTATGCTGGAATTGACGTTATTCGTAAGGCCGTAAAGTCGAAATTGTCGTTTCGTCGTAAAGTAAAAGGTACCCAATGACGCGATTGTTAAGTATTAATATATAAGCCAGAGTATTCGATATGTATGATCAATATCCGGCATCTCTTTCGATGTGAAATAACTCAAGAAACTTAAATTTATTGTATTTGGCCGTACGTATATATGGTGAATATTTTGTTTGAACTGAAAATTTTAAGGGAGTGAATGTACTCGTTATATCAACTTTAATTTTTTTATACATCGTCGGGAGACTCCAAGTATACGGCCCACCTGATTTAAAGCGGGTACCGTAGCCTATTAACGCTTGCGATATATTAAGTATCACTCGCGCGATGCCTCCTCTGCTGCTTACACAGCAACTCAACACATCAACCCTCTAGGGAGTTGTTATTTGGCTGCGGTTTTCTGTGAGGTACTTCCCCAGACGGGCTGCTTTGATGCGTCCTACCTCTCTTAACTTTTATTAAATCGTCTCTCTTTATACTTTATACTGTGCCGTATACAAGAACGAACTAGAAATCGGACTTATGTCTTTGGCAAGATTAGAATACTCACGACAGTACTCTAAACTGGAAATTAATTGAGACCTTCGAAGAGCTTCGTTGGTTGAATTAGGGTTGGTGCAGTAGTGTATAGTAGTAAGCTTAGAAAGAGTGTGTAGTCATTATTGTTTCAGCCTTTGTGCGTCCTCTTCTGAACATGGCCTCCTTTCTAAAGAGCCATTGGCCTAAATTCAAGACACCTCATGGACTCCACATGAGTTTCTCAAGGTCGTCGCTCCATCTAGCCAGGGGTCCTCCTACACTACTTATACCAGTGAGGTTTGGTTGTTTCTTATCACTGAAATTCTAATTCCCATACAAGATGAATATTCATGCTTGTCAAAGCCATTACGAGTTATGTCTTTAATATAAACTGGACTCACATTTATTCGTGACTTACAAGTTTTTTATACTACGTCGGGAGGCATACAAACATACGACCCTCCTGATGTAAAGCGGTTACCTATAAACGGCCTATAAACTCTTGCAATACATTAATATTGCACCTCTGCTAATATAGCAACAAGAGAGAGCTTACTGGAGACCTCACTCCCACGCATGAACACAACAATCCTCTAGGAAGTTGTTATTTGGTTGCGGTTTTCTGTCAAGCGGAGATAACTTCTCCAGACGGACTTTGATGCGCCCTACCTCTCTTAAAAAACACCCAGACCAAGACAAACAGACATATTCATGCACACAAATGTTTGTCCTGTGTGGCAATCGAACCCCCGTGCGTTGGTGTCAAAGTAATGTAGTTTTTAACAATGTCATTTACTCGGCAGTATAATAAGAAAAAGATTTCTAAAAAATACATTTAAAACATAGTTGATCCACAACAACTCAATAAGTTTGCTGCTTATAAAAGTACTGCATTTAACAGTACGCTTGTAGACGGAAAATAACTTTACTATTCTTATGCAATCGATTGCCGCGGGATATTCAACGTGGAATAATTAAAGTTATTGTATATTTGGTAGGTTCTTTAACAGCTAACAGCAGAAAGTTGTGGACCCTATGACTATACAGATTAGACTGTATTTAAACTGTACACCAACTGAAAATTACAGTTTAGATGCTGTTTCTGCGCAGTTTTTACAACAGCACCAAAACCAGTCGACTGCATAGTCTCCTTGCAGTCACCTGGTAACACAAGAGTCCTAATGCGATGTACAAACTCCACGGCGACTTCAGGCGAACTGTTCAGTCAGTTGGCGGTTTCGATGTAGTTTTACCGATTTCAGCGATTGAACCTAGTCCAATTCAACCCTACCAAGACACAAGTTTGCGCGTTCACCGCTAAGAAAACCCCATTTGCTGTGGTTCCCCAATTCCAGAACACGCCGCTCACAATTTCTAAGAGCATTGGGATTCTCGGTATCGGGATCTCCAGCGATTTCAGTATCGAGGTCACCTGGAGGAGAAGGTTAAGCTGGCGTCCAAGAAACTCGGTGTGCTCAACAGAGCTAAACAGTACTTCAGCGCGGGGCAAAGGATTATGCTATATAAGTCCCAAGTCAGACCGCATATGGAGTACTGTAGCCACCTTTGGGCGGGAGCACCTGGATACCAGCTAGGACCTTGTGACTCGATTCAGAGACGAGCTGTGAGGATTATCGATGATCCTGGACTCACACACGGCATTGAGCCCTAGAGTTTGAGAAGAGATTTTGCTTCCCTTTGCGTGTTCTACCGGCTGTATAAAATGGGTTGTGTTCTGAGAAGTTGTTCGACATTATACCAACAGCCTCGTTTTACAATCGCACAGCTCGCCGGCGGCTGGGAGTTCATCTGCACACACTGGAACCGCAATGGTCGCGCACTGTGCGCTTCACGAGAATTTTTCTACCGAGAACTATTATGTTGTGGAATGAGCTCCCTGCCGAGATTTTCCCAAGGGACTACAGTATGGGGTTCTTCAAGAAAGGCGTGAAGAGGTTCTTACAGGGTCGGCAACGCAAGAGTGACACCCCTGGTGTTGCAAATGCCCATAGGCTACGGTAACTGCTTACCATCAGGCAGGCCGTACGCTTGTTTACCACCTTAGTGGTATAAAAAAAAAAGCCCGTACCAGATTGGCAGGCTAAGTAGGGCGGTAGATTTTAAGGGTGGCAAATTTGGGGGACAATTTTATTTTCATGTCTTACAGAAATTAAAAATATTAATATTTAATATTATTAGTATATTTATTTATTTAAAGAAAGTATACAGTATTTTTAACAAAGTTTGTTTATCTACTGTTTACACTAAAATACTAAAACAGGTACTAACTAGTTAGTTAAAGCCTCCTGTTACCGAACTAGGCTAAGAATGAGCCTGTATTTCGGTCGACAGCGCTTTCCTCACAATATGAAATATTTAGTAACAGACGATTAAAATTTGTAAAATATAAGTGTCATACAAATAATTCTAAACGTAGTATATTTCCCACTTAAATATTTTTTCTACAATTGTAGTCGCTTTTGTGTTTAGTGCACAAATGATAAAGTTACAGTTTAACAAAATTAATTAATTTTTGATTACAAGCGGTTTACGAACTCTAAACAATTAGTATCGAGTGCTACAGGTCGATACGTTAGCAAAGTTTCAGTAGCCTACTTGCGACAAGTGTGTTAATTGCCCCCAGGATAGACCTGTTTCGCTCCGTTCAGAGCGTTAAGGATGCTTACTACAACACTATATGGAAAGCAAAAGTGTTTGTATGCAACCTGACACAAAAAGCGGGCGCGAACTGGCGCGGTGTGTCGCTTTTTGTGATGTTGAACACAAACACCGATGTTACAAAAAAAAGCTTATTTCGGGACGCTGCCATTTTTCCACATTTCGTGCCTCTGTGGGATTTGGCTTTTATTTTCCTAAAGATCACGGGTAAATAATAAAGCTTTTACGGATCTTCTTCTTAGTGTCCTACCTCACCCTAAGGATTTGGCGAAGATACTGATTTTTACATGGAACAACTGCCGTCAGACCTCCGCAACCCAGAGGGAAAATCAGATCATTCTTAGGTAAGGTCACACGTCTTTCGAAATATATTCTTGAACGTGTGGGTTTCCTCACGATGTTTTCCTTCACCGCCGAGCAAGTGTTAATTACAAATATGTACATAAATCCGAATACACGAATTTAGTGGTACATGCCAGGATTCGAACAGGGGACCTGTTGTTCACTAGGCCGGTTTTATATCCCACGGGCGATCACTGCTCGACAAAGCTTCTACGGATTAACTGCATTTATAGACATAGCGGAAAAGTAACATTTGTAAATTTGCAAAATAAGTACAATGTTTGCAGTAGTTTGTTGATCAATGTTTACATTATGGTTAGACAGACACTGGTCATTATTTAGATCTGCCCACCGCCGATCGTTTTTTTGCAATTCTGACTGCCATTTAAGCTTACAGGTTCTAAATTAGCGTGGGTGCAAGTTGCCAATCTTATATTGATGATTGCCAAACTGCAGCATACAGATTTTACATAACAATACGTAACATGTTAAAATTAAATTATTTTAAATTGGAAATACAATGCACACTGCAAACATAGTGGAAAAGAATCTACCTAATGCCAACTGGTCCCCGGTTCAAACTCTACTAAGGGCATGCATCACTAATCTCGGAGATCCCGATAAAACATCCGAGTTTTTGGATTTATGTCCATATTTGTATATACCACTTGCAGGAAAATATCATGAGGAATTCCGTCCATAAAATTGTTTTTACAATTACGTCTCGCGAATGCCACCTCTTCTGCTAACACAGCAATTCCGTGAGAGCTTACTGGTGGCCTCTCTTACATGCAGGAACACGACAACCCTCTAGGGAGTTGTTATTTGGCTACTGTTTTCTGTGAGGTACTTCTCCAGCGAGACTGCTTTGATGCACCCTACCTCTCTTAAAAACGTCCACACCAAGACAAACAGACATGTTCATGCTCACAAATGTTTGTCCTGTGTCGAAATCGAGCGTTGGCGTCGAAGTAATGTAACAGCGCGTTTCACCACTGCACCACCGAGCTCGTCAAATCCTAAATAGCATCCTGCAGATTAGCAAACGAAGCTATAATCGGGATCGAACACTTCACGTACACTCCGAAATTAGACATTTCGGGTTCTTGCGTATTCCATTAGTCCAGCACGCGCAGAGCGGGTATCACACTTCCAGCTATGTGCTAATGCTAAAATATTTCAAAATTAAGTCATAAATACCCAAGATATTTACTTAAAATTACATTTGCAAGTCTTTAAACATATCTTAGACCACTTACCTCGTTAATATTAAAGCTCGGGTACTTAATTTGGTAGTTAGCATGAATATTAGTGTAATATTGAGCAAATACATTTGAATATCTACTTATTATTTAGGTATTTATGATGAATATAAAATATTGCATTAACAGTGGTAAATTTTGCGACATTGATCAATTTTTAATCCCACGTCTTACGAAAACCGGGCAAGTTGCGTGGGTAACAAATGCTATGTCACCTCTGCCGGCTTCTGGTAGGAGGGGTAAGCCCAAGAACGCAAACACACGCCGTGAAGGATGCGTGCCAATGGTCTCACAATAAGGGATGCCGAAGGCGCCGGAAGTGGAGAAGTGAATGTCAGAAACCGGACGCGTTGCTCCGAAGCGAAAATAAGCGACACGACCGTCCTTAACGGTCGCATCATGATGCTCAAATTTGAATACAGGGTAGAAAGTCATACTATATCTAAAGCGATCGGATAACTTCAAAGAAACGTCTGAAATCGTCATACTCCTAGTAACGTCTTCCTACTTTTTGACGAGCCCGGTTGTCAGGTGGTAATGGCGACTTTGACATCAAGGGTTGTGAGTTCGATTCCTGCTCAAGATAAACATTTCTATATATCTGTTTGCTTTGGTCTGGCCGTTTCTATATATAATTATGTGTTTACAAACAAAAGTATGTTTATAACTAGTACCAGTAACTCAACTTTCCTTGTTGGCGCTGTGTAATTTGCTTGGAAATATTTACATTCTAACCGAATCTAAGGATTGGGACTTTAAATTATATAGCTGTTGTATGCCCATAATTTTTGACATTTCTTTATTATTCAAATAAAATCTTCTCGCAAATTCCATAGTGCCATAAAGGCCAAAGTTAGGCGAAGCTTGCTGTAGGTTCATAGCAGACAACTGATACACATACGTAAATTTATTTTTTGCCAATACATACTTATCATACATAGGTAACGCCCAGGCCAAGAAAAATGAATGATGAAAGCTATGAACGTGCGAGTTTGTGCGGTCACAGCATTCACCAACTCCTGCCGTATCCGGAGAGTGGCCCATTTCTTCGAGCGTGAAAAAGCCACGTTTAAAAGTGTTAAAGCAATTTAAGTATCAATACGTTAATTAAATTAATCTTGTCTAGAAATCTTCGTTTGTATTTCCGATGGCATTGATTCATCCTTATTAAACTAAATAATTAGTTAATTAAATTTAACCTTGACATTCAGACATGTTAATGTTTAATTTTCTTATGCAATTGACTTTTGCTGTTGCAAATAAACTAACAAAATATATATATGAATATTTAACCCTGAAAACCTACACAATGAATTCGTAACTGAATAAAAATTAATTAGAGCTTTTATTAATAATCAAACCAATCCAACCCAATTAAAACCAAATCAAATAAATAAAAAAAGTCTGTCAGTCATAGGACTGGACTACACGTTAGAAGTGAAAACATTTTAGCTTCACAAAATATTAATGTTGGATTGTTAGGAAGTATTTCGAAGAGATCTTCTTTAGAATCGTTGCGTGAAAGTCGATGAAACGATAAAGCGACAGTAGAAAGCGACAACTACATATATCTATAGGATTTAACGTGCGAGAGAATGAGATAGAAATATTAAAAAGAGACAATCACATTAATTTGTAGGATTTAACGTGCAAGAGAATGAAATAGAAGGCATTTACAATGTTTATTACAGGGTATCAGAGCGTTGTACGTGTGTTAATACGTGTGTTTGCGCGCCTGCGTATTAAGAAGCGTGGGATAAGGCGTAATAACAAACGTGGTGTATTTTATTGTTTACATAAATATTACATTATTTTAATATAAACATTTTTTAAGTATACCGAAAACGAATGCATATTGGTGATTTTATCTGCATATTAATATAGTTATAAAATTTTCATTCATGTTTTACATGAAAAATAATGATTATTATCTATATAACAATAACACACAAATTTATGAATACATACAATTTTATACAATTTAATAACAAGGCAATTTTTAACACATGTCCATATATTTATGTAGGGATACAGATACATAGATACTCAGATCCATACATACATATATATAATGTATGTATCTGAGCGCGATAGTCACGCAAGTGCAGTGCTTTACCCCATATAAGATTTTTGCGTAGGGTGTATGTATGAAATCGAAAGGAGTTTTCAGTCTTTTATATGAACAACTTTCACTGTGCAGTGACTTTGAAATTGTGCAAAATCTTTCAATGTGTCCGTCGATTTTCTTTTTATATAGCTGATCGCTTTTGTACGTAGTGTAAGTATGTTATTTTGGTGATTTCGTTGTCAGTCGCACCATATTTTTTTTTATATTAATGACCAGAATCACCTTTCGAATCAACATTACTTTTTTGACACATTTTGTTTATTTGACACATTACTTTATTATAATCCAGCAGAATGATTTGGGAAGCACAGGGTGGAGCCAGATCTAAGCCAGAAGGTACAGCTTGCTGTACACAACGCGGTGCTAATTCCAACGCTAACTTATGGAAATGAAATCTGGGTATGGCAGAGAGATCAAAGCAGTAGGATAAATGCAGTCGAGATGTGAGCATTGTGCAAAATTTGTGACATAAAGCTTACTAACCGCATTCGCAAAGAGAGTATTGGTGGTAAGATAAGAAAAGGCGTGCTCCGTTCTTTCAGGAATGTAGAAAGAATGCTGGATGAAAACATGACGAAACATATACCTATATACATTGCGAAAGTGGAAGGATGTAGGAGCAAAGGAAGACCAATACTCACCTACCATGACCAAGTTCGTCATGTTTTATTAAATGGCGATATCAGGAGCTCTAGGAACCAGCGAGCGTGCATAGAAAGATAGGAATGTTGAAAGAAGCGGGTGAGGTGTATAAAGATCGCGTCTACACGAACGGCATTCAGTATCAGCTCTTTCTGCCTACCCAGCAAGGGACCTGGAGTATATACATAGATACATATTATAATAAGACAGTAAGGAGGGCTTTAGTATACACATACACACCACCACCAATCCTTACTCACCCCACTGCAGGTATACGGGTCTCCCTTCAACCGAAGGGGTTTAGAGCATACCTCACCACGCTGCTCAACTGCGGATTGGCGGAGATCAATGTTTGCAAGACGCCAGAATGCCACTGAATTAGTTTAGCGACAGTCTTGTATTGCCAACAACCGGGACGGCTTAACGTCCCCTCCGAAGCACGAAGAAACTTGAGATAGGCAAACTCATCCGTAGACAGGCTTCAGTCGACGTTGCTTAACCTGCGTATCGTGACACGCGCAACGAAGCTATCAAATTCTCGGTATAATACATACTCCACTGTACCGTACATGCATCTGGCGTCGATCCCATGGCTGCTGCCTCTGTTCCAACAGTCTTGGTCAGCTCTGTGCTTACCAATTATCTGAAACATTATCCCATCACCATCCCACGGCTCCACCGATCTCGCGGTCAATGAGACACTGTCCCATCATGTGAAATAGATGAAGTACGAAGCTGCTCTGGCTGTCATGTCATTATCGAAAACAGTAGAACGGCTGCTGCTTTTCTTTGTGTGTGCTAATAAGTGGGATACACCACGTAAGAGCAGTGATAACCCAGTGGATTATGAACCCCTATTGACCAACTTATCCCCGGTTCGAATCCTGGCGTGTACCGCTAAATACGTGTTTTGTTTTGTGCATATTTGTAATCATCACCAGTTCGGCGCTGAAAGCAAATAACGTGAAGAATACCGCACATCTAAGAAATTATATTTCGAAAGACGTGTGACCTTACCTAGAATAATCTGATTTCCCCTCTGGGTTGCGGAGGACTGACGGCGGTCGCTCCGTGTAAAAATCAGTATCTTCGCCAAATCTTTTGGCTTAGGTAGCGGACCCCGCCAATCCTAATGGATTCGGAAACAGAGTAACGCTAAGAAGAAGAAGTAGAACGGCTGCTGCTCTTGCTGTTGTGGTCCTATCCACAACATGTGTTTTCTCTGTCACGGGGTATTTTAGTCGCTATCCTGTTACAGTTCGTTCTGGGACTGTTTCGTATGCTTGGGACAAGGTCCAGCTACGTAGGTGCAACTGCTAGATAGTCTCCCATCGAATCTAAGAGCCATACTCGGAGTTTCCCTGCGAGATAGATTCAGGAATGAATACATTCGTAGTAGAACTAGAGTTACTTAAACTCGAGAAAGTTTCTCGAATGGCGGCCACGAAACAGAACAAGAACAGAAAACGCAAAGTAAAGACGCCCCATGTCGGTTGACTCTAGTATACATAAGCAAGCTATTGTTTGTGTATACTAAAGTATACATAAGTAAGCTATTGTTTATGTATACTAGAGTATACATAAGCAAGCTATTGTTTATGTATACTAGAGTATACATAAGTAAGCTATAGAGCGCCTTCTCCTGTTTGTTGTGGCGAAGTGGAAGGATGTAGGAGCCGACGAAAGATCAACACTTACCTACCATGATCAAATTGGTCGTGTTCTGTCAAAAGGTGATGTCTGGAGCCCTAGAAACCGGCAAACGTGCATGAGAAGAGCAATGAATGTTAAAGAAGCAAGTGAGTTATGTAAGGATCGAGTCACGTGGCGCTCGGTTCTCTCTGCCTACCCCGCAAGGGATTTGGCGTGAAGTTATAGATATAGTATGGACCTATTATAATGGTGTTCGAAATTTCTAGGCTATCGATACTAAATACAGACATTTTTACATGTCTTATTCCCAAAAAGAGTGTTATCTCTGATAGAAGCACATGTTACTCTGGATGGACAGCGACGTATACACGTGGTCTTGCTCATACGTGTGCTTACTGTTCATACTTAGTAAGGCGGTCTATATAGCTTGTTTATGTATACTCTAAGGATGGGACATCCTTGGGAGCTTACTGGTGACCTCATTCACACGCAGGGACACAACAACCCTCTAGGGATTTGTTATTTAGCTGCGGTTTTCTGTGAGGTGGAGGTACTTCCCCAAACGGGCTGCTTTGATGCGCCCTACCTCTCTTAAGAAGCCTCTCAGGTGGGCTGCTTTGATGCGTCCTACCTCTCTTAACAACACCAGACTAAGTCAAACAGACATGTTCATAGACACAAATGTTTATCCTGTGTGAGGATCGATTCCATGAGCGTTGGTATCAAAGTAGCGTCCACCGTTGCGCCACCGAGCTCGTAAGATGGTGTTTGGTAGGACAATACGGTTAGAAATTCTCTTAAAATACCTACACAAACGTATCGTAATCATGTTGGGTCGAACTCACGACTCTACAATTACAATGGCTCCGTAATCACGCATCGAATCTGTAATTTTGGCATAACCTTTCAGATATCTTTGTTGCGATCGTAGTCCGACACCACCCGAGGTCGGGGTAATTACTGTGAGAATGTGCGAAACATATTTGGCAAGCAATCAATTATACGCTTACGTGCAGTTAAAGAAATTTTGCCTAATTATAGGCGATCTTCCAGAATCGAGTCTAGGACACCCGTAGGTCTACCATCGTATATATCCGAACCATTCTAGCCGTGTGGACGAGGAACCGGTCTATTGGCCAACTGGTCCCCCTGGTTCGAATTCGGATTTATGTACATATTTATCACTTACTCGGCGGTGAAGGAAAACATCGTGAGGGAACCTACACGTCTAAAAAATAATTTTACGCTCGTTAGAGCATGCGTGGAATTGGCGTGAAGATTAGTCGATCTTCTTTATCCCGTTTCCTAATCCATTAGGATAGGCGGTGTCCGCTACCTAACACTAAGGATTTGGCGAAGTTACTATTTTCACATGGAGCGACTGCCGTCAGGCCTCCACAACCCAGAGGGAACACCAGATCATTCTTATGTAAGGTCACACGATTTTCGAAATATAATTTCTTGAACGTGCGGGTTTTCAGACGATGTTTTCCTTCGCCGCCGAGCAAGTGATGATTATAAATATGTACTTAAAATCGAAAACACGAATTTAGTGCTACTTGCCAGGATTCGAATCGTGGACCACTTGCTCAATAAGTAGATTCTTTATCTACTGGGCTATCACTGCTCTAAGATTAATTGAAGTGACGTGAAGATTGATAGAAGTACAAGTATATGGAGACAATGTGTTACCGCTATTCATTTTTATTCATAAAAAAATTTGCATAATCATAATTCATATCTACATCATTATGCTATTCGAAATTTTTGAAATTCAGGTTCGAAATTTGTATCGAATCATTTTTAAATGATCATTTTTTTGACAAATTACTTAGAGCTGTCTAGTCCCAAACTAAACAAAGCTTATACTGTGGGTACTAGACAACTGATAAACATACAGGAATAACTTTTTTAAATACATACGTATAATACATAGAATACACCCATAACAAGATAAATATATTGATGCACACAAGTGTTTGCCTTGTGCGGGAATCGGTCCCAAGTGCTTGGTGCTAAAGAAGCCATCGCTAGGTATTCCACCGCCGGGCCCATACATTCCATTTTTTGTATGTACGTAAACTTAAGAAATCTACCTATCTATAACTTTACGCCAAACCCCTTGACGGGTAGGCAGCGAGTACAGAGCGCGACATGACTCAATCCTTACACACCTCACTAGCTTCTTTAGCATTCATTGATCTTCTCGTGCTCGCTCGCCGGTTTCTAAGACTCCTGATAGTATATGAGAAACCGTCATCAGATATCTGCATCATCAGATGCAGTTTTGAATATTTGTATTAAGATAGGTCCTGCCGATTATTTAATGGCGTTCGTTGACCTACTTCGAACATATATTTTGTGTGTATTACCCAATCCTGCCAAATAAAGCGAAATAATACAACTTTATGTATGTTAATGCCAGCGATAACATCTTTATGTTCTGTTAAATAGCATGTTTAACTTATTATTGCTTACTTACAGAGGTTGCGACGTCTTTTGTATATCAAATGTAAATAGACATCATATCGTGTGATACCCTTACTTGGATTCTGGCCACTTGTTGCCAGTCTTGGGTAGCTTGCAAACGTAAGACGTAAATCCGTACTAATATATAAAGTAAATAAAAAAATATTGCCGGACAAATTACACAGCGCCACCTAGCCCCAAAGTAAGCGAAGCTTGTGTTATGGGTACTAGGCAACTGGTAAACATACATACATTATTTTTTGTAAATACATACATATTACACATAGAAAATACCCAGACCAACATATGTTTATGCACGCAAATGTTTGTCCTGTGTGGGAATCGAACCCACGAGCGTCGGTGTCAAAGTAGCGTAACAGCGCATTTCACCACTGCGCCACCGAGCTCGTCATAAAGCGGGAGAGTTTGTTTGTTTGAACGCTGTAATCTCTGTAACGTCTAGTTGGATTCGAAAAATATTTTTTGCTTTTAATAGCCCAATTCTTGAGGAAGGTTATAGACTGTAGGCCGGTTCACAAAATGTTTGTACTGTGTGGGAATCGAACCCACGAGCGTTGGTGTCAAAGTAGAGTAACAGCGCGTTTCACCATTGCGCCACCGAGCTCGTCAACATAAAGTAACAGTTATCGCCGAAATATGTGGGATATTTCGTTTCGAGTAACATTAATCTGTTTCAGATTAATTTTCGTTTGTCTACTGTCAGATATGTATCTTGATAATTAATTTGATAGCGATCATATAATTCATTTCGTTGTTATGTATGTACTCCCTGTCGATACAGAATTGATGTTTATAACGATCGAGTGTCCCGATACAGTGTAAGTTGCATAAATTGATCGATATTTATCGATTTATTGAACATTGTTTGCACACAATATGTCCGTCAGGGGGTCAGTCATGTTATAATTTTGTAACATACATACATAGATACGTATCACGCCTGTCTCCCATTGCGGTAGACAGAGACTATGGAACGCCAGGTGCACCGATCCAAACATACCTCTCTCCTTTCTTCCACACTCATCAACCTCTTCATGCATGCTCTTCGATTGGGTGCTTTTGATTTGGCCCTTTTTCAACACATCAGTCATTTGATCTACACTACACTTCTTTCGTAACTCTTTTGTTGTTAATTCTGTCTAAATGACCAAACCATCTCAACACACCCTTTTTTTTATTCTACGTCGGGAGGCATACAAGAATACGGCCCACCTGATGTAAAGCGGGTGCCGTTGCCTATTAACGCTTGCTATATATTAAGTAACACTCGCGCGATGCCTCCTCTGCTGCTTACACAGGAACTCCTTGGGAGCTTACTTTTGACTTCACTCACACGCAGGAGCACAACCCTCTAGGGAGTTGTTATTTAGCTGCGGTTTTCTGTGAGGTGGAGGTACTTCCCCAGACGGCCTGCTATGATACGCCCTACCTCTCATAAAATTTTCGTCACTACATCATCTTTTGTCCCACATAGATCTCGTATCGTGCTAATTCTTACTCTATCAATCATTCTAACTCCACACATACTCCTCTTCGTTCATTTTTAGGGTACCGTACCCAAAGGGTAAAACGGAACCCTATTACTGAGACTCCGCTGTCCGTCCGTCCGTCCGTCCGTCCGCCCGTCCGCCCGCCCGTCTGTCACCAGGCTGTATCTCATGAACCGTGATAGTTAGACAGTTGAAATTTTCACAGATGATGTATTTCTGTTGCCGCTATAACAACAAATACTAAAAAATAGAATAAAGTAAATATGTAAGGGGGCTCCCATACAACAAACGTGATTTTTTTTGCTCGTTTTTGCTCGATATTGATAACGGCAACAGGTAGACGCTTGAAATATTCACAGAATATTTAGTTATATATTCGTTTTAAGAATAAATAATTAAATTAAAATAAAACAAATATTTAAGGGGGGCTCCCATACAACAAACGTAATTTTTTTTTTCCGTTTTTATAGATAATTGTACGGAACCCTTCGTGCGCGAGTCCGACTCGCACTTGGCCGATTTTTTTTTTAATAAAGTAGTAAATGATAATATTTTTTTTATAACATGTACAAAATTAATATCGTCATATGGGGTAGCTGGCTTTCAGTTAAAGTCTATGCTGTGTGGGCCTACCTGCAAATTTACGAGTGAGCCGTGTGTTAAAGTAATGTAGTCTTCATCTTCGTAATGTTACCGCGTTTCGTAATCCAACCTTCTCGGACATCAATACACCAGGGCAGTAAGCTTATGTGCCTTCCGACGTATAAGATAAAGCTGTTTCTAGTATTCACTTATAGAGCACTTATAGACCTAGCAATTAATCTCATTTATACGGTCATCTCACTTATCCAGTTCTCACTCCCTCAGGCTTGACAGTATAACATATAAACTTAGACAGAAATCTTACACTTAGATGCGGTAATGGCGACTTAAAGCGCATGACGTTGGCCTACCGAGCCAAACAATCCCGCCATGTTGTAACCGATGTCACAAAGTAAAACTTGCTAAAACCGTAAACCGTCTCAGCGGCCGTGAACTTAAACTTGAGTTGCAACCGAGCCAAGGTTACACTTTTATGTAACTCATCACACTATCACGGAAGGTGAACGGTGTTGGAAGAATAACTAGCTGCAGCCCGCGACTTCGTGTGCGCTATTCCGGTTTTCTTCCGTTTCCGTTTCCTAATTGATTAGGATTAACGGACCCCACTACTTAAGCCCCAGCTCCGTCAATCGTAATTGTTTAGGAAACGAGATAACGCTGAAAAGAAGATTTTTTTTAAACAACGTCGGGAGGCATTCAAGCATACGGCCCACCTGATGTAAAGCAGTTACCGTAGCCTATTAACACTTGTAATATATTAAGTATCACTCGCGCGATGCCTCCTCTGCTGGTTACACAGCAACTCCTTGGGAGCGTACTGGTGATCTCACTCACACGCAGGAACACAACTACCCTCTCTTTAAACATCCACACCAAAACAAATAGACATGTTCATGCACACAAATGTTTGTCTTGTGTGAGAATCGAACACACGAGCGTTGGTGTCAAAGTCGCGTTATTCACGCCTGAGCCACCGAGCTCGTCAACTATTTATCTTTATCAAGAACGTCACACCTGTGTTGCACATATCCATGGCCTACGGTAACTGCTTACCATCAGGCAGGCCATACGCTTTTACGTCCAACGGAGGCCGAATAGTAAATGACTATAGGATTCTTGTATTACTAGTAGTAATTTACTACACATGGTAATTTAGTCAATCAATCGATCAATAATATTTATTTGCGCAAAAATGTAGGTAACATAATAAGGTGACATTTGAACAGTTTCCGGTGTACATTTTGCCTTTTGTTAAGGCATGCAAATTATAAAAGATAGTTAATAGATTCAGGCGTTATTTTGCGAAAGTCAAATTGTATGCCTGTTTGCCTCCCGACGTGTAAAAACAAAGTAACCCAGCTGTGGGACGTGTGTATGTTAGTGTGGAAGTGATAAATAGGTGAATAATCTCTTGGCGAAATGTCCAACTCGCCATTCGTAACCTTGGTGCACTGCGCGTTAACCATGTTTCGCAAGAAACGGAATCACGCGGCACGGGTTCGAATCCACTGCCCGGGAGATTGTGTCATCACCGCTACATGTACAATGTTGTGATTATGTACTACAAATTATTGCTTTGGCATGCAGAGAACAGCTTTATGAATGTTAAAAGCGAGTGAGGTGTTTGAGGATCGAGTAATCTCTTGACGAGCTCAGTGGCTCAGTCGTAAATCGCGACTTTGACACCGACGGTCATAGGTTCGATTCCCACTCAATGGTTCGATTCCCAAACATTTGTGTGCATGAACATGTCTGTTTGTCTTGGTCTGGATGTTTTAAGAGAGGAAGAGCGCATCAAAGCAGCCCGTCTGGGGAAGTACCCCCACCTCACAGAAAACCGCAGTCAAATAACAACTCCGCGCGTTGTTCTGTTCCTGCGTGTGAGTAAGCTCCCAAGGAGTTGCTGTGTAAGCAGCAGAGGAGCCATCGCGCGAGTGATACTTAATATATCGCAAGCGTTAATAGGCTACGGTAACTGCTTTACATCAGGTGGACCGTAAGCTTGCATGACTCCCGACGTTGTGTATAAAAAAAAACTTACACCCCAAAGCTAAGCTATTACCGCCCTTAGTGATATACATATCGAGTTGTTAATAAATTAACGTTACGTAGATTTTACAATTAATCGTCCAACTAACAGCAAAGCTGTTTGCATGGGCGCGGTCCAGCTAGGTATAGCCTTCGGCCAGTCCAATTCTAGATCTAGATCTCGGAGTGTGAGCTATTGTTTATTGTTGGGTAATGATGGTATCGATGTTGTAAAGGTAATGTTTTTGAAATTGTAGGTCGATGTAGAGAACATATATTTTTTTTACTTAACACGTTTTTAAAATATGTGAACACGATCAACTAGTAGTGGATTATCAATAGCTTAATAATAGTTCCATTATCATAAGGTCGGCTACATACGGTTAATAATTATGACAGCAAATTAAACGGCAATAGGGCAAGGTAACTGAGTAATCTTGGCAGCGAAATGACTCCCCGGATCTGGGCAGTTAATTGACGAGTAGTGATGTACTGTATGGCTTTCTATCGATATCGATATTACATGCTTGACTCCTTAGTAGTTTATTAGTAATCGCTGTCATTTGTTATTTGACTGCGGTTTTGTAAGGTGGAGGAATTCCCTCAGACGGGTTGCTTTGCGACCTACCTCTACACAACGCCCAGACTAGAACAAAGAAACGTGTTTATGCACACAAATATTTGTCTGTCTTGTGAAGGAATCGTGTGGTGATTTTAAAAGAAGTAGGAAGCATTAAGGCACTCCAATTTGGGAAGACCGTAATTAAATAACAACTCTCTGGATATTGTTGTCTGCTTGTGAGTGAGGCTACCAGTAAGCTCCTTATCAGCCTGCAATGGAAGCGATGGTAGGCTACGATAACCAATACGGACGTGGCGTATGCTAGTATGCTTCCCGACGTTGTATAAAAAACTCACTTATTAAAAAATGCCAAGATTTTCAGGTCTGACCTGATCACACGTGGTGCTATTTCATGTTCTTATTGCTGGATTGCAATCAAAACCTTATTAAATTTTAAGCTCTCACGGTTCTTTATATCACTATTGTAGATACGAAATTCACCGCGATTTATTTTTATATTGTCCCGATATTTCGGCGACGTTGCAGAAGCCACGGTCATCCCGTCATATAAATACAAATTGCGGTAAGTCCCGTACCTACAATTGAATTAAATTTATCGATATACCACATATGTATATTGCCCATCCCTACCAACCTTGCACTTTAAGAAAGTTGTCCAAAGCATGTCGATTGTCCTTAACTTGAATAAGTAACACCCACAGCTGCTTCTGGTTCAGCATTGCACATTAGTACAGTCAGGATTCGTGTGTACAGTCAAGTGCATACTCGATGTGCGACTTTGAATGTTCAGTTTGATTGTTCTATTCAGTACGTTATAAGAACGGGTTTTAAAAAGATTTTATTAACGTGCCGATAGCAGAATCTCATTTGGGTAAACATCTGAGTTGCTATCAATTCTCCGCCGTTGGCGAGCAGTACGATCGTAAAACGAGTTTGTTCTATCATAATTCCGTTTCCTATTACATTAGGATGCATTAATTATCTGCACTCGTACTTTATTTATATATGTATATCTGTCTATCTTTAACTTCACGCCAAATCACTTGGTTCTCTGTGCCTACCCCGAGGCAGAGAGAGCCACATCTCTCTCGTTTCTTTAACATTAATTGCCCTTCTGATGCACGCTCGCCGGTTTCCAAGGCTCCAGACATCATCTTCTGATAGAACACGATCAATTTTGTCATGGTAGGTAAGTCTTGGCCTTCCTCGGCTCCTACATTCTTCCACTTTTGTATATCTAATAATAATAATAACTCATTTAATCTGTTTCGTAACTCTTTCTTCTTGCGTTATTTCCTCATGTTCGAACCAACGGAGCATGTCTCTTCTTATTATAACACCGACGCTCTTTTTCAGATCATCTCTGTTTCTAACATCATCATCGGGAATATCAATCAACGTTTCTATCATCATCATCATCATAATTAATATGTATATATTCTTAATTTTTTTAACATATATAATCAGATATCTTGAAGCATATTAATATTAAATTTGTTATTATATGCGTTTGTTCGACCCTGACCTCGTCTCGGCACAAACAATACGTACTTACCTCCGGCTATGACATAAGTACTCATTATGATGCATAACAATAAAATTAGGCATAATAAAACAATTTGTATAAATCTATGTAATATAGACTTAGGCATAAATGTAATCTCGCAATGAAATATGAATAAAGAACTCATTTAATATATACAATTATGTATTATTTCAAGATTTAAGAATCTCCGTGGTTAACAATGAATACTTTAACAGCCTGTGGGTTCGATTTCCACACAGGACAAACATTTGTGTGCATGAACATGTTTGGTGGTTTAGGAGATGTTACAGCAGACTCACTAAGGAAGTACCTCCATCTCACAGAAAAACCACAGCCAAATAACAAGTTCTTGGAAAGCTGTTGAATGAGTGAGGTTGCCAGCAATTTTGGAGTTACTATATGTTGGGGTAGCAAAGCGCGAGAGATACTCTATGTATTCCGTAAAAACATATTTTTGAAATTTATTTTAGCAAAAAATAAAATTCTTTTTTTAGATGTAACTACAAATTTACGGTTTTCGGATTTTTTCCTTTACTTGTACTACATGACATTGCTTCTTACCAAATTTCATGATTCTAGGTCAACGGGAGTTACCCTATAGGTTTTGATTCCCTTGCGAGTGTCAAAATATGCGACATAAACGGGGTATAAACAGTCGTATTTTTTGATTGACTTGACTTAGAAGTTCGATTCTTTCACTGCTCGAAGGCATTACAGACCTGAGTATTTGATATTAATTTCAGCTTGATAACTCCACCCGTCCGTGAGAAAAACGAACTAGACAGCCGGACAGACAGACAACAAAGTGATCCTGTAAGGGTTCCGTTTTTCCTTTTGAGGTACGGAACCCTAATGAGTTAGGAGCGTAAATTATTCGTTATCATCTTTACAGTCAAAGCCAACGTCACATGCACGTGGTGTTCCCCGCTAGTTGACAAGCGGCTCTGGGGAAAGACCACCTAACAGTAAATCGTAGCAATAACAGATTTGGTTCTTCCCCTGGGTAGTGGAGGTCTGATGGCAGTCGCTCAACATCAATATCTTCACCAAATCCTTAGGCTTAGCTAGCGGACTTCGCCAATCATTAGAAAATGGGATAACATCGGTTAGAAGAAGATTTATTTATAAATATGTTATTAAATATAACTTATGTTTGTTACAGATGAGAATCAAAGCAAGCGTCACCGCCTCAAGGATGACACCCTGGCTGAACGGACACACACCATGGAGATCGCACAGATCCTCGTCTCCCTACTCCACGCGTGGGGACTTAACCCTGACCTGGATAGAGTGTGCGAGTCTAAACTTGGATTGCTTAGACCTATGGTAAGCGAAAACACGTTACATCGTACCGTACCATGTTCAACTAAGCGAGGTTTTTCTTGTACAATTTCGGGAGGCATACAAACATACGGTTCGCCGGATATAAAGTGGTTACCGTAGCCTTTGAATGCTGGTAATACATTAAGTATCATTCGCGCGATGCCACCTCTGTTGCTAAGACAGCTACTCCTTAGGAGCTTACTGGAGACCTTACTCACACGCAGGAATACAACAATCCTCCAGGGAGTTTGTTATTTGGCTGCAATTTTATGTAAGGAAGTACTTCCCCAGACGGGCTTATTTGATGCATCCTACCTGTCTTAAAAACACCCAGACCATGACAAACAGACATGTTCATGTACACAAATGTTTGTTTTGTGTGGGAATCGAACCCACACGAGCATTGGTGTCAAAGTAATTTCCACTACGCGCAAGCCACTGCGCCCTCGAGCTCGTCATTATATGGTGGTGTAGCAAATGAGGCGCTGGAGAGCGATTGGGCAACTACCCTGCTGAGAAGGCCCAAACTGCAACTTAATAGCAACTTGTTGGTTGTTACCTTCTTGCGTGTGAGTGAGGTTACAAGGAAGCTTTCTGGCGTTCTGGGTGCGGTGACAGTGACTGGCCGCTGATAATGTCGAATATTTGATTGTGTCCTGACATAAAATTAATTACGTAGTTACAATCTAGTCAATGGTGCGTTGTACTCCGTGGTAACAAGCGATAACATATCAAGCAAAGCTCGCCTTGCTATCATTCAGGGTGTATTAACGACAAATTGACGCACGGCAGTGAAACATAGGTATGGCAGAAGAAGCATTAAAGCAGGGCGAACGACGTAGAAATAAGAGCGCTGAGGAGTATGTGTGGAGTGAGAATAATTGATAGAGTAAGAAATAGCACGATACGAGAACTAGTAACTAGAGTGGAATGAAAGATGATGTACTGATAAAAAATTAAAAGGGTATGCTGAGATGGTTTGGTCATTTAGAAAGAATGACTGACAAAAGAGTTACGAAAGAAGGCAAGAGTGAATGGAGATTTCGGGAAGGGCCACCCTAGACGCACATATATAGATCAAATTGCATGTGTTGAAAAAGGGGCAAATCAAAAGCACCTAAAACTGAAGAGCATGCATGAAGAGGCTGATGAGTGTGGAAGACGCGAGGGGCGTATGTTTGAATCGGTGCACCTGGCGTTCCATAGTCTCTGCCTACCCCAATGTGAGACAGGCGTGCTGATATGTATGTATGTACATTCTAGTCGAAATAAAAGCGTGTGATTCTTCCCTCAGGTGCCAGTATGCTTCGGCGTGGTCTCCCGCCATGGGCACATGGCTGTTCAGCTCCCCACACGTCTCCTGGAGTGGGAGCAGGCCTGTACGGCGGCTCCTGATGATCCGCTGCTCGTAAACTCAAATCTGCCGTCGGAACTCTTGAAACAGGAAAAATTGACCAGGTTCGCCATCATCGAATTTTGCGGAAGATTGCGTCAAATGTAGAGATCAGTTACGTATTTTAGCCGGGATGTAAATCTTCATCAGAATTTCATTCGCCTTGATGATGATCTTCGTGTGAGATCAGAAGTAGTAGACTTTCTCGAATTCAAAGGGGTTCGGTGGCGCCGCGGTTAAGATGAACATGTCTGTTTTTCTTGGTCTGGGTGTTTTTAAGAGAGGTAGGGTGCATCAAAGCAACCCGTCTGAGGAAGTACCTCCACCTCACAGAAAACCGCAGCTAAATAACTACTCCTTGGTAGTTTGTTGTGTAAGCTCCTAAGGTATTGCTGTGATACTTTCTGTATTGCAGGCGTTCATAGGCTATAGTAACCACTTTGCATCAGGTGGGCCCTATGCTTGCATGCCTCCCTACGTTTATAAACAAAAATGTGCAAAATCTGCGACGTAACGCATGTAGAGTGAGTTCGCAATGAGAATGTAAGAAACAGATCTGAAAGATGATGAAAAATTGTTTCCCCTTGTATGCAGGCACCGAGGAAGCCCAAGACTCACCTACCACTACCAAATTGGTTGTGTATTACCGGAAGGTGAAGTCAGCAGCCCTAGGAACTGAACTGAACGTGCATGAACAGACTTATTAATGTTGAATGATGATGAAGAGGCAAGGCCTTGCGGGGTAGGCAGACAGTGCCGAGCACCTCATGACTTTTTTTTGTACTATGACAAGCAACAAGAATACGGTCCGCTTGATGTAGAGCGGTTACCTTAGCGTATGAGCGCTAGCAACATAAGGAATGTTGCCACCCCCGCTGTCAACATAGCAACTCCTCCTCTTCCGGTAACCTTACTCACTTACAGGAACACAACGACCTTCCAGGAAGTTGTCATTTGGCTGCCGTCTTCTGTGAGGTGAAGGCACTTTCCCAGTCGAGCTAACGTCGAGCCCTGCCTCTCTTTCGCCAGAGCCTCGTCTGGTGATAAGTAGGGCGCACCACGTGCATGTGGCTTTGGCTCTAAAGGAGACATTGAGCCACTTACACCTCAATGACTCTGTCCTTACACGCCTCACCCGCTTCTTTAATATTCGTAGCTTTTTACATGATGATAATGTTTAGTTTAATCCTTGTATTTCTCCGTAGATTGTTCACATCGAAGTTACACTGGGAGTTGAGCACAACGCTTACCACCAACCACCTGCTGTCCATCGTGGCCCTCGCCAACACTCTCATGTCGATGAGGAACGCCAGCTTCGTGCCGGAGCAAGAGGCGGCAAGGAGACTACACAGGTTGGTTTCGTTCTGTTTTAAACCCCCGACGCAAAACAGAGGGGTGGGCGATGTTGTATTTATTGTTCCAAGGGATGGTGACTTTTTGTTGAATTAAAACCGAAATCACACCGCCATTAAAGTCACACGCAAAAAAGCCTGTTCTGTAGGCGTCTTTCAATTAGGAGCTGCCATATTTTTTATTGGATTGTAATTACAGACAAGACAAATGTCAAAAACAAATACTATACATTTTCAATAATAGCGCCATCTAACGGCAATACCGTGAAATACGAATATGTATAAATTATAAAGACAGAGCGCTGGTGGATTTTCTCCAAGGGGTGTTGTTGTTGTTGTTGTTGTTGTTGTATTCTCTTTATTGTACAAATATACTTAACATATACAGTTACAAATCTTTAGCATGTACAAAGGCTGGGTTTTATAAGACTTATAAGTTTGAGCGCTCTGTGTGTCTGTCTTTGTCTTTCGGTGACTTTCTGTGACACCGTAGCTCTTAAACGCGTGAACCGATTTGGATGTGTTTTATATTTATTTGAAAGGTGGTTTTCTAACGGTGGTTCTTACACATGTTTTATCAAAATCGGTTCAGCCGCTTCAAGGTCTCATCAGCTCTTTTGTTAGCTGCAGTTCCCTACTTAAACTCATAATCGGTATTTTACTTTACTTTCAAACATATGTGTGACCTAAAATTAGAAACCCCCTTTTACCTATGCTACATAAATATCCAAGATTATGGATTCTTTTACTTTTTATTGTGTCGGGGTTTTTTAAATATTAAATTATAAAAGCTTTTATTTAACTTGTACTGGTTAGTACGCCTGGGTCAAATCTCAGAAGTTAAATTAGAACCATTTTCTGACGATCAACTGCGCTCAAATTTGGTGTAATTGCATATCTGCGGTGACATTTTTTTATACAACGTTGGAAGGCATACAAGCATACGGCCCACCTGATGGGAAGCGGTTACCGTAGCCTGTGAACACTTGCAATACATTAAGTATCACTCGCACGATGCAGCTGCTAGCACTGCTGTGCTAGCAGCAGCATCGCGCGAGTGATATAATATAGTGATAGTGATCGCTCCTTAGTAGTTTACTGGTGACCTTAGTACTCTCATGAGTACCCTTTCAGACGGCTGAACGAGTTATGTCAGACTCTTACTGACTAAACACCACCTTGGGACTGCCTTTAGCTGGGAAGGCTTTAAAGCCTTCATCGGAGGCGATCGCCCTAGAGGATGCGGGGCGACGCAATCACGTAAAAACGCTCGGACCCTGTAATAAACACTGTATAATGCCTTCTATCTCATTCTCTCGCACGTTAAATCCTATAGATGTATGTGGTTGTCTCTTTTTACTGTCGCTTTTTTCGCGAATTTGAAATCACAACGATGCGAAAGAAGTTTTCACTTCAAAAAAATCACGAATACATTGCTATCACAGACGTATCAAAAGGTAGACACGTTATACACCAACATTGCTATATCTACGTACAGTTATTTATTCAACTTTGCTCTAACAAATTGTAATGTTTTTGCAGACCATCAACTCGCAGCTCCACATCGTGGGCTGGCGATGAGGAGAGAGAGGAGCAGTTGGCAGCTCAGCAGACGCACATCAAGCAAGGGTGGTCTTTACTAATCACCTTGCACAGCGTGCTGCTCCCTGAGACTGTAGTAGCTGCAGGTAAATAATATTATTGTTTTTAAACTAATTACGGCAGTTTTACTAAACTCATTTTTTTATACAACGTCGGTAGGCATATAAGCATACGGCCCACCTGATCCCTCTGTCACAACACAACAACTCCTTCAGGAGCTTCCTGGCGACCTCACTCGCACGTAGGATAACAACAGCCCTCTAAGGAGGTTATTTGGCTGCGCTTTTCTGTGAAGTGCAGACGGGTCGAGGTCGAGGAGGTTGTAGACTATGTGAAGAAGGCCAACTTCACCTTGAGTGTCGAGCGACTGGAATCTCGCCACAAAATGAATTTTAGTTCGTTTGTGGTGAGGGTTCCAACTCATCGTCTGCCGACCTTCATGAAGGAAGATGTCTGTCCGGAGGGAATGGTGTTTCGGAAGTTCCGACGACGGTTGCCTAACGACACGCGCTACACGTCGCGTCTCCACGTGGAATTAGTTGAAGTTAAAGTTTCTATTTATGTATGTATATCTTCACGCCAGGTCGTCCCTTGCGAGATAGGCAGAGAGAACCGAGCGCCATAAGACGCGGTCCTTACACACTTCACTCGCTTCTCTAACATTTATAACTCTTTTCATGTACGCTCGCCGGTTCCTGGAGCTTAACTAACTTAACTTACCTTGCTTTCTCTTTCCTTCCTGACTTACATTTTACTTACGTTACTTAAGTTAAAGTTAAGTTTATAATATCATATATATTTTAATTTAAGTTATATCTCTATGGACCCGTGTTGTAAAACCTGTTGTCTGAAAATCATATAAAATTATAAATAAATTGTTTCCAGGTTCGAAGAGCTTCAAGCGTCCTCAAGTGGAGATGCTAGCGCGCAGATGGCAGCACCACTGCATCGAAGTGAGGGACGCTGCGCAGGCGCTGCTGTTAGCTGAACTCAGCAGGTGTGCTATTTATATTAATATACTCATCTCAAGAGCGGTGATCTACATCTACATTACCAGGAACCGAGAGCCCTAAACGTCAATAAAGGCTCCGGGGTGTCCGGCATCCGTCCTTTATTCTTCCGCCATTATATTACCTACGTACTCAAATAAGTTGGTGGCTCAAAATTTGTCATTTACGTAATGTTTTATATTATGTCTGTGTTCTTACATTTTGTCGATCCAAGAAAATAAATAAAAAAAAAAGTTAAAATTAGAATGTCAATATTTTCAGGCTGGGACCCAAAGGTCGTAAGACTCTCGTGGACAACTGGGCTCAGTACCTACCCTTGTATACACACACTGAGAGCATCAACCCTCATGCCGCCCAGAAGGAACCAGTCGAAAAGGTTCGTATACAATTTTACATAATTGGTAGTGGCCACAATCAAATAAACCATTTGACTGCGCGTGAAAGCACCCAGCGCTAACAAAAACGTTGTGTTTAATAACTTCCTTACTATTTCCTCTTCTGAAAACTGTTTAAAATAGTGTAAATCCATACTGTGTTGACGCCCACGATACAGGCTTAGCCTAGTGTGGGGTCATAGTACTACTATGTTCCATATGTTCATATCTTCAGTTAATAAAGATTATTATTATTATTAATAATAATATCTCGGCGAGGCCAGATTACTGACCAAATAGAGAATAATTTAATCAGTAAACCGAGTGTCGCGAACTAGCCAACAACAGCTGCGTGTCCTACTTTGGCCCGACCAGTAGCGGTCAATTGACTTACTACGAAATATCCCGGCTCTCCGCAGGTTATTTCTTTAGGCCAAAAGATTAGATTTAGGGTCGGCAACGCATGGGTGACACCCCTGGTGTTGCAAATGTCCATGGGCTACGGTTACTGTTTACCATCAGGCAGGCCGTATACGTGATTGCCACCTTAGTGGTATAAAATAAATAGATGGTAGTGACTATAGGGCCATCAGTTTGATCAGCTTAGCAGCTAAGGTGTATGGAAAAATCATTGAAAGGAGAATGAGGGTGAAATCCGACGGAATGCTTTGGGAAGCACAGGGTGGATTTCGAAGCGGCAGAGGATGTACGGATCAAGTTTTTTTACTCCGCAACATCGTAGAGAAGCATCTGGCTTTGGACCAGAAGGTTTTCTGCGGTTTTGTGGACTTTGAGAAAGCATTTGATAGAGTCGTGCGAAAGAATCTCTGGAACATTTTGCCCGGATATGGGGTTGACGGTGACCTACTCCGTGCTGTGCAATCCACTTATGAGGATTGTACAGCATGTGTGCGGGTGGACGGGAGCTTGTCGCCCTGGTTTGATGTCAACATTGGTGTCAGACAGGGATGCGTGCTGTCGGCTCGGCTGTTCATCCTGTATCTGGACAGTTGTCTTCAGAGAATAAGAAATATGAATGTGGGAATGCGAATGGGTGACTCAGTGGTCAACTGCCTGCTTTATGCAGACGATGCGGCATTAATAGCAGAATCACCATCCGAACTGCAAACATTAGTTACAACAATGAAAGATGATTGTATGAAGAAAGGCTTACAATTGAATGCGAAGAAAACCAAGATAATGGTATTTGAAAGAGAGACAACCAGAACGAACACTAGGATTATGGTTGATGATGTAGTGTTGGAGCAAGTGAATGAGATTGTATATCTTGGAAGTGCTTTTAGCAGCAATGGAAGGTACACCGCTGATGTGGAGAGACGAGTGAGTGCCGGGAATAGGGTGAATGAAGCGTTGGGTAAACTTCTAGGCAGCCGAAATCTAAGCCAGAAGGCACAGCTCGCTGTACACAACGCGGTGCTAATTCCAACGCTAACTTATGGAAGTGAGAGCTGGGTATGGCAGAGAGAGCATGAAAGTAGAATAAATGCGGTTGAGATGCGAGCATTGCGCAAAATTTGTGGCATAACGCTTGCTGACCGCGTTCGTAATGAAGACGTGAGAGAAAGAGTTGGTCTAAAAGAGAGTGTCGGTGTTAATATAAGAAAAGGCATGCTCCGTTGGTTCGGACATGTAGAAAGAATGCGGGACGAAAGAATGCGGGACGAAAGAATGACGAAACAGATATACAATGCAAAAGTGGAAGGATGTAGGAGCCGAGGAAGGCCGAGACTAACCTACCATGACCAAATTGGTCGTGTTTTATCAGAAGGTGATGTCAGAAGCCCCAGGAACCGGCGAGCGTGCATGAAAAGAGCTATGAATGTCACAGAAGCGAGTGAAGTATGCAAGGACCGCGTCTTATGGCGCTCGGTTCTCTCTGCCTACCCCGCAAGGGACTTGGCGTGAAGATATACATACATACATACAGATGGTAGTGACTAAAGAATAAAAACTTGAGCCAGAAGGCACAGCTCGCTGTACACGAAGCAGTGCTGGTCCTAATGCTTACTTATGAAAGCGTGAGCTGGGTATGGAGAGAGAGTGAAAGTAGAATGAACGCGGTCGAAATGCGAGCGTTGTGCAAAATTTGTGGCGTAACGCTTGTAGACCGCATTTGCAATGATGATGTTAGAAACAGAGTTGGTCTGAAAGAGAGCGTCGGTGTTAAAATGAGAAGAGGCATGCTCCTTTGGTTCAGACATGCGGAATGAATGCGGGAGGAAAGAGTTACGAAGCAGATATACAGCGCAAAAGTAGAAGGATGTAGGAGCCGAGGAAGGCCGAGACTTACCTACCATGACCAAATTGATCGTGTTCTATCAGAAGGTGATGGCAGGAGCCTTAGAAACAGGTGAGAAGTGAATGAGAAAAGCAAAAGCAAAATTAAAGAAGTGTGCATGCATGTGAGGTATGGAAGGATCGAGTCACGGCGCTTGTTTCTCTCTGTCTAGCCAGCAAGGGATTTGGTGTGAAGTTATAGATAGACCAAAGAATAAATATTTTCCTTAGACCAAAAGATTTAAAGTCACTTGTGGAGCGAGAGCAGGTCATAATACATTAGCCTATAGACATTTGCAACACCTGTGGTGTCACTCGTGCGTCACCGATCCTGCTCTCTAATAGTATTCTTCTTTCAGCAGCAGGAGGAAGAATTTGAAGAGGAGGAAGAGGAAATAGTAAGGAAGCCTTCCTCACTCGCAGAATTGAAACGGAAGCAAACCACCGCCGTTGTGCTTCTGGGAGTTATAGGCTCCGAGTTTGGACAGGACATCACTAGTGAAGGTAAGGTTCGGATTCCGATTTGCCGGTTATACCATGTGGTGTTAGTGGCTCAATGTCACCCTTAGAGCCAAAGCCAACCTGCTTAACTGCAGTTGAGGCTCTGGCGAAAGAGAGGTATGGCACGACGTTAGCCCGACTGGGGAAGTACCTCCAACTCACAGAAAACGGTAGCCAAACAACAACGCGTTGGAGGGTTTTTGTGTTCCTGCGAGTGAGTGAGGTCACCACAAGATGAGGAGTTGCTGTGTTGACAGCGAGGATGGCAACGTGCTAGCGACATTCTAAAAAAATAACGGCCTTTTTTGTACTACGACGGGAGGCATGCAAACATACGGCCCGCCTGATATAAAGCGGGTGCCGTAGCCTATTATAACGCTTGCGATATATTAAGTGTCACTCGCGTGATGCCTCCTCTGCTGCTTAAACAGGAACTCCTTGGGAGCTTACTGGTGACCTCACTCACACACAGGAACACAACAACCCTCAAGGGAGTTGTTATTTGGCTGCGGTTTTCTGTGAGATGGAGCTACTTCTCCAGAAGGGCTGCTTTGATGCAGCCCTACCTCTCTTAAAACATCCAGACCACGACAAACAGACATGTTCATGCACACAAATGGTTGCCTTGTGTGGGAATCGAACACACGAGCGTCGGTGTCAAAGTCGCGTCATTCACGACTGAGCCGCTGAGCTCGTAAAATAATAGATAGTGGCGCCAGGAGTCCAAGGAACCGGCGAGCAGTGATAGCGCAGTGGGTAAAAAATCGCCCTATTGACCAACTGGTCCTCTTCCTGTTCAAAAAAAACATTCATGATTAAGGAATTATATCTAACTCAAGTTCATATCGAACGTTGGTTCGAACATGTAGATAGAATGCAGTATGAAAGAATGACGAAACATACAATGCTAAAGTGGAAGGATGTAGGAGCCGAGGAAGGCCAAGACTTACCTGCCATGACCAAATTGGTCGTCTTTTATCACAAGGTGATGCCAAGAGTCTTAAAAGCCGGCGAGCGTGCATGGAAAGAGTTATGAATGTTAAAAAAGCGAGTGAAGTGTATAAGGACCGCGTCTTGGCGCTCGGTTCTCTCTCTGCCTACCCCGCTAGGGATTTGGCGTGAAGTTATAGATAGATAGAGAAGAATAACGATCTAAGTCAACTTTATTTTTTGTTTGAATAAGTTAATTAATAATTTGATTGATGGTGTCATGTGGTTTTTGTATATTTTACAAATACTAAAAATAATATAATACATGTAAAATCGTATTATTTAACGAAATATTAACTGCATTATGTACATCACTGGTCGTGAGACATATATGCCGCATGGACATAGTAGTGAAATAATTCACGAGCCATATGTGCCTCATTGGACTGCGAGCCTGTTTAGAAATTATAATCTTTAATATAATTGTTTTAGGTGCAGCTGGAAACAAACGGCGCAAGGATGCCGACAGCAGGAAGAGTTCCGTCGTCGAAGGTGAGTAGCCTCTAAGGACACTAACGCTTGTGGTTCGATTCCCGCACAGGGCAAACGTTTGTGAGTCTGTTTGTATTGGTCTGGGTGTTTTGAGAGAGGTAGGACGCATCGAAGCAGCCCGTCCGGTGAAGTACCTCCACCTCACAGAAAACCGCGGTCAAATAACAACTTTCTGGAGGGTTGTTGTGTTCCTGCGTGTGAATGAGGTCATCACTAAGACTCTTAAGGGATTGTGCCAGCAGTGTGAGAGTGTTACTTAATGTATTGCGAGCGTTCATAGGCTTGTCACAAGCACGTTTTTTATGCAACGTCGAGAAGCATACAAGCGTACGACCCACCTGATGTTAACTTCAAGTTAACGCTTGTGATATATGAGGAATCAGTCGCACGTTGCCTTCGCTGCTGCTAACATAGGAACTCCTTAGGAGCTTGCTGGCTACTTCACTGACTCGCAGGAGCACAACAACTCTCCCGTAAATTGTTATTTGCTAGTGTTTTTCTGTGAGGTGTAAGTACTCCCCAAGACCGGTTGCCTCGATGCGCCCTTCCTCTCTTAAAATCACCCGGTTAAACAGATATGTTAATACACGCAAATGTTTGTCCTATGTGAGAATCGAACACTTCAAAGCCTCGATGTTAAAGTTATATCTATTACTAACTACTACGTCACCGGGCCCGTCCATACTGACGAGTTGTTTGCCACTCAACGTACAAAATATATCAACTTATTATAACTATCCTAAGAACGTAACCCTTGTAGACCGTATTCGCAATAATGTTAGAAACAAAGTTTGTCTGAAAGAGAGTCGATGATAAAATAACAAGACGCATGCTCCGTTGGTTCGGGAATGTAGAAAAAATGCAGGAAGAAAGAATTACGAAACAGATATACAACGCGAAAGTAGAAGAATGTAGCCTTTCGGCAGACAATGTTCTCATCCTATAATGTCCTCGTTCAACGTTGTCCTGATATTATAAATCCATTTTTTAATAGTTCTTCAAATGTCTGCATCCTAAAATGTCTCCATTTCAAAACGACCTCAATATTGTCACAGGTACCTACTACTGACAGTACAGTCGGCCGATTCTACTAAACAACTGCAACTGCACTACAGCGCGGCGTGTGTCAAAATGCATACATTTTGACGTTACGTTAAACGTCGCTGCTGTCAGATCACTTGAAGTAACGTCAAAATGTGCGCATTTTGATACACGCCGCGCTGCAGTGCAGTTGCAGTTTTTTAGTAGAATCGGCCTACAGGTTGTTATAACTGCAAGTCTTAAACTTACAGTTATTTTAGATTGAAACTAATATCTTGCACTATTGCCGATACCTCCAGACTGAATTTAAAAATAAATTACTATAAATAAATAAATAATAAGGTACCCGAGTGCTCCAGAGAGTCGATCAGGGCCTTCGTCTCCGGTGTGTCTTCGTCGGTCGGAGTAAAAACACAAGAAGGCCTGCAGGACTCTCAGCTCTGGCTTGCCTTCATTGGCCGTCCAGAGAGGAGTCGATAGAGCATTGTGCTTTATCAGGTGATATGCTCCAGGGGTGGAAGTGTTAAAAGGGTATAACGCCGCGATTAACTTCGGAGAAAGCGCAGCACACCTCTCGACACCCCTGAGTCACTCACACCGGTGTTAACCCCTATCGACTTTGTCTGGCATTTCGGGGGTTCATCCAGTGAGTGGCGAGCCACCGCCTGCCAGGAGGAGTAACAACAAATATTAACGCAACCGACTCACAACTTCTCGCGACTGTTTAGAGTTATATGAAGCCGACCCAATAGAATTTGTTGAAAGATTTATAACCACGGATGAAACCTGGATTCACCACAATACACCCGAGACAAAAGAACAGTCGAAACAATGGAAAAGAGCAGGATCGCCCACCCCAAAGAAGGCAAAGGTGGTTTTATCGGCGGGCAAAGTCATGGCATCCGTTTTTTGGGATGCAAAGGGATATAATTCTCGTGGATTATTTAAAAAAGGGTGAAACAATAAACTCCGATTACTATTGCAACCTGTTGCGTCGTTTGAGAGAAGAAATCAAAGAAAAACGTCCAGGTTTATTGAGAAGAAAAGTCTTGTTTCATCAGGACAATGCGCGCGTTCACACCTCTGTGCAATCCATGGCAGAAATCCATCAATGTGTCTTCGAATTGTTACCTCATCCCCCATATTCACCGGATTTAGCACCGTCCGACTTTTATCTGTTCCCAAAGCTGAAAAAATTTTTAGGTGGTAAACATTTTTTTACAAATGAAGAGGTCGTAGCCGCCGTGGACGCTTATTTTGAGGAGTTAGACGAAGATTTTTCTAAAACGGGTATCGAAGCCTTACCGGGTCGATGGAAAAAGTGTTTGAGCTCGGAGGAGAGTATGTTGAAAAATAAAAATAAACTCTAAATCGTGTGGTTTCATTAAGTATGTTAGGCTAAGAACTTTTCAAATGACCCTCGTATATATATATATATATATATACACATAAGAAGTAATGCCATCCGCAATGTCTCTTCTTGTACTCATATAGAGGAGGCTTTTGCCATAGTTGACAGTGTAACGTTACGTTGCTTTGACAACGACGCTCGTGGGTTCGATTCCCACACAGGGCAAACATTTGTGTGCGTGAACACATATGTTTATCTTGATCTGGGTGTTTTTAAGAGAGGTAGGTTGCATCAAAGCAGCCCGTCTGGGGCAGTATCTCCACCTCACAGAAAAACCGCAGCCGAATAACAACTCCCTAGAGGGTTGTTGTGTTCTGCGTGTGAGTGAGGTCTCCACTAAGCTTCTAAGGAGTTGCTGTGTTAGCAGCAGAGGTGGCTTCACGCAAGTAATATTTAATGTATTGCAAAACGTTTATAGGCTACGGTAACCGCTTTACATCAGGTGGGTCGTATGCTTGTATGCCTCCCGACGTTGTATAAAAAAAAACGTTACCTAAATCTATTTATTGTTTGTCACCAGGATTCACTCTCAGCGCCTCCAACAACCTCGCTCGCCTGACAGCGTTGGCTCTGACCCATCTTCTTCTATCACCGCCGTGCCCTCGCTTGCCGGAGTTCACCCCGCTGAGGCGAGCAGCTGTCGACCTTCTCGGCAGAGGTTTCACAGTCTGGGAACCGTATTTGGACGTGAGCCATGTATTGTTGGGTAAGTATTTACGACAAGGTATAACTTGACTGCCCTTTCACCATGGACTTTTTCGTCATGGACGCTCTTGTCGCAAGTTGTTGCAACTTTTCATCATCAGTGATCAATCTTTTCAGAAACTGTTTTCCATTACTTTCAATCCCATCAACGCTAGTAATATATTAAATATTGCTCGCGATCCCTCTTCTGCTGCTTACACACACAACTCTTTAGTAGCTTACTGGTGACCTGTCTCACACGCAGAAACACAACAACTCTTTAGGGAGTTGTTATTTGGTTGCGGTTTTCTATGAGGTGGAGGTACTTCCCCAGACGGGCTGCTTTAATGCGCCCTACCTCCCTTAAAACATCCAGACCAAGACAAGCAGACATGTTCACGCACACAAATGTTTGTCTTGTATGGGAATCGTACCCACGAGCGTTGGTGTCAAAAGTCATTCACGACTAAGCCACCGAACTCGTACATGATTCATTTTTTTTTTTTAAGTAAGCTCGTGTGGCACTATATCGAGCTTGTATATCCAGACTTTTTCAAATGGGTCAAAACTGTTTTGTGGTCATCCCCTAGCCCTTCAGCTATATCGTAACCACCAATATATCGACCTTGCTCTACTTTTTCAAAAATGACGTTAACTTTTCCCGTAGTAGGCCGACCAGAGAAAGCTTCATGTTTAACATCAAAATCCCCGGACTGGAAACGCTTGGGCCAATTTTGTGCTACCCTTACCGACACTGCGTTAAGGCCACAAACGTCATAAATTTTTGGCGGCACGTGTTGATTTTACCCTTTTTTGTAATAAAACTTACAAAAAAGATTTAGCATTGTAAAATGTTAATAATACATGATTATGATGAGTCAGTAATACCTTAGTGGGATTCCATTCGCGTGTTTGAAAGGAAATTTGACACATCTTTATTGAACTTCTAAGGTAGCAAACATGCGTACGGCCAACACCAAGGGCATCCTACTCGTACCTATTAGTCATGCGTTGCCGACCCTGTAAAAACCTGTGTATTGTACTGTATTCTAAGCATTCTTCCTTGGCAACTGCTGTAACAATTATCTGGTCGCATATATTCTCGTGGAGTTACTTTGAAACGGAGCAATTTATTCACTTCCCCAGTTGACTGTGATGACAATGAAATGTCTGTAATATTACAGTTAAAATAATATTTAATAACACAAACGCAGGTAAAATTGCTGTGCAGTGTAAACGTAAGATTTAATTGTGATTATATTATCATTATGCTTATCTTATGATTTTTTCCCATATAAATTTCTTAAAAATCAAGTCACCCGCCCCTTAACTGTTACTAATTAATACCCTACCTTTAAATATTTCCATCGCAGTAAATGATGATTGTTCCCGCGGCCCCGCGGGACAGGCATAGCCTAGTGCGGTACGATAGATAGCTACGATCGATGTTGGATCCGTAGTGTCGCAAGGTCCGAGGCCCGCAGAGGTGGCGCGAGATCCGTCACGTTCCGCGATGTCAGCTCCTCGTCTCCGTAGCTGTCGCAATCGTCATGCATTGGGGTTATTGTAAGTCAGCAATATCCATTAGCCACGATGCTGTAACACGATGGTGTCGCACTTTGGTAAATAAATTATTCTATTCTATTGTTGACTTAACGAAATAAAACTTGTCTCAGGGTTACTGGAGCTATGCTCGGACGCAGACAAGCTGGTGCCTTCGATGACGTACGGCCTACCGCTGACGCCGCAGGCCGACTCCTGCCGCACTGCACGCCAGGCCTTGACACTGATAGCTACTGCCAGGTATGACGAGCTCGGTGGCACAGTGGTTAGTAACGCTACTTTGACACCAACTTTTCTGATTTCGTATCCCACAGAAGACAAACATTTGTATGCATGAACAGGTATCTTTGTTTTGAGAGAGGTAGAGCGATTCAAAGGTGGAAGTACTTACCCAGTCGGGCAGCTTTGCTGCGCCCTACCTCTCTTAGAAACACCCAGACCAAGACAAACAAACATGTTCAAACACATAAAAATTTGCATGAATCTGTGTGGGAATTAACCCACGAGCGTTGGTATCAAAGTAACGTAATAGCGTGTTTCGCCACTGCGCTATCGAGATTGTCAAAAAAAAAGTTTTTGTTGTAAAAAGATTTCAGTATTTCAGTTATGTTGGTTATTCTTCTAACGAAATTTTATTCCTGTCCAGGCCAGCAGCTTTCATCACGACGATGGCCCGAGAAGTGGCACGCTGCGCAGCCGCCCAGCAGAGCGGTCAACCATCCGCCGCATACCACGCGCTGCAGAAGGGCAGAGCCGAAGTGCTCCGAGGAATAGAACTGCTCATCGACAGAATGCACAATGAAGTAGCTGAGCTGCTTGTCGAGGTTTGACAGCTATAAAGTTTATTATGGCATCTTATGACCTTTGTAATCCCAGAACTAGAACCTGAGAGACGCAGACGAAAGGAAGTCTAAACTTCCTGGATCAACAATTCATTCGACCGATTTTTGAAGTAAAACTTCTTTACGCACACATAACTTGGCGAGTAAGCTGGTGAATGCGTGACGAGAGCGTTACGTAAAGTGTAGTAAAGTGTGATCGGGTGAGGCGAATGAAAGTTGAGAGGGAGATATAAGTTACTGAAGATAGAAAGAGAGAGAGTTACGTTTCGTATATTACTGTAGGGGCAAGAGAGAGAGATGCGAGCACACATTTTCTTTCTCTCTTTCTCTCATAGCGAGTTAAGTTTCGTATATGTAAGACACAGTGCAGGCCTATTCTCTATATCACACTATGGAGCTAAAGAAGTTTTACTTCAGTCGTGTGGTCTAAAGCACACTCGTTTTTGAAGTAAAACTTCTTTACGCACGCTTGACTTGGGGAGTAAGCTGGTAATTGCGTGACGAGAGCGTTACGAAAAGTGTGATGGGGCGAGGCAAATGAAGAGCGTTACGAAAAGTGTGATCGGGCGAGACAAACGGAAGTTGAGGGGGAGAAGAAGAATAACCAAGTGAAATTCCCAGTCAACACTCTCCGTGCGTGCGCGCGTCGCTCCGTCCGTTGCGAGCGCGAAGGATATTTAATTGCCTATTGTCTGTAAGTTTTACTTCAGTCGTGTGGTCTAAAGAACACTCGTTTTTTTTTTAATAAGCTTCGTGTGTATTTATACATCCGTATTAATAAACGTAGATTAGCCAAGGTCTACGTTAACTGTCATTCTTGAGGAGAATCCAATGATGTTAAACCAGTTAAACCTTGGCTAATCTACGTTTATTAATAAGGGGATAAGGTCTAACATATTCAACCCGGTAAATATTGCCGTGTTTATGTATCTCTCTCTGTCACATTAGGTAATAGATACTGTGTGTGAAAGAGATAGCTACTAAGAATAGTTCTATCTCATTTATTTATATTAGAATGAAAGAAACGTTGTAATTGAGAGGACACAATATACGAATAAAATGAAGAAAGTCTATTATTTTCTAATTTAATTCTCACATACATTTTATCGTTTTTCCATAAAAAAAAAACAAATTTAAGCCATGAAGGTGTAATTGCCAGCTTTTATCGGGTACATTTTGTTACGCTCTATATACGTGCGTACATAAGTACACACACGCGCACATTTTTTTTATTATTGTATTTAATTGTATATAGTAGTAATGTATTGTAAACATGTGAATGTCCTGTTCCAGGTAATGGACATAATCCTGCACTGCGTCGACCAGTCCCACTTGAAGAGCAAGGGTTTGAACGAGGTGTTCCCCGCGATATGCCGGTACAACCAGGTCTCTCACTGTCCGGCCACCAGGAGGATCGCTGGTCAGTGTTTATTGGGGCTCCGTAGTGCTCTTTTGTCTGTCTTGGTTCTTATATGTTAACAATCCGTAAAAGAAATTAACAGTAGAGTGGGGATCGTTGCCTGCCATCGGCGAGTTTAGAATCTGTTTTCAGTTTAAAATAGTGTCTCACGCAATTAAGAGGGCTTATATAGCTATGTGGCGCCCTCATTTTATTTTTATTAACAACACTGAATTTAAGACTAATTAAAAAAAAACAATGCTGGCACTGTAGAACCACATTTATGTTTTTTCATAGACATATTCATCGACATATTATGTACAATTAGTCATAAGTTTGATTATTGCTACAAGTTTTTTGTAACTGGTCTTAAATTCACCGTTGTTAATAACACTTTATACGCCCTCTTAATGGACGACTCCTAGCCTAAACATGTCCAGCTGCACCCATATCTACTGTTCATTCTCCAGTGGGCAGCCATACTGGCCAGCTGGCCATGTACGAGCTGCGAGCTGGGCGCTGCCAGTCGCTGACGGCACACAAGGGCCCTGTCACAGCGTGTGCCTTCAGCCCGGACGGGCGTTATCTGGTCTCGTACGCCACCGCCGACAACAGGCTCTCCTTCTGGCAGAGCACTGCTGGTAAGTTCGATTTCGCCAGATGTTACAGCTGTAAATTCTAGTGTGAAGTAAACACGCAGGATAAACGACGTCGATTGCAGCTTGGCTATGGATGGGTACGTCTATTTTCACCTTCGGAAGGCAAGTTAAGTAGTTAGTCCCGGCTGTCATCGATAGCTCATGCGTTCGATTCCGACACAGGACAAACATGTGTGTGTTTGAACATGTCTGTTTGTCTTGGTCTGGGTGTTTTTATGAGAGCTAGGGCGCATGGAGGAGGCGGAGACACTTCCCCAGACGGGACGTTTTGCGACCCGTCTGGGGAAGTATCTCCGCCTCACAGAAAACCGCAGCAAAATAACTCCGTGGAGGATTGTGGTGTTATTCTGTATCTTCAGTGGCGTTCGTAAATCGTGTGAGAGACGAGATATACGTGGTGAATGGAGCGTGACAAACACGCAGGGTCTGCCTGATGGCCGTAGCCTATGGACATTTGCAACACTCCTGCGTTGTCAACCCTAGATCTTTGCATTAAGTGGCTCGTTATGCACTTGTTCACTTTTAATTTTTTTATATACAACTTCGGGATGCGTACGGTCCACCTGATGTAAAGCGGTTACCGTGGCCAATGAACGCTTGTAATACATTATGTATCACACGCGCGATGCCTCTGCTGTTAACACAGCACCTCCTTAGCAGCTTACTGGTGGCCTCACTCACTCGCAGAAACAAAATGAAACGGTGAAACGCATTGTTACGTTACTTTGACATCAACGCTCGTGGGTTAGATTCTCACAAAGGAAAACATTTGTGTGCATGAACATGTATGTTTGTCTTGGTCTGGGTGTTTTTCGGGCGCATCAAGCAACCTGTATGGGGAAGTACGAGCACCTCCACCTCACAGACCGCTGCAAAATAACAACTCCCTTGACGATTATTGTGTTCCTACGTGTGAGTTGTTATTACCTCCAGATATTGTATGCAGAAGTTCAAACGTGATGCATCGTGTTTGACAGGTATGTTTGGACTGGGTGCTGCCCAGACCCGCTGCGTGAAGTGCTACAGCACGGCGCCGATGGCGGACGTGGCGCGGCTGAACCCAGCTCGACTGGCGCGTCTCGTCTGGACCAACTCGCGAACCGTTACCCTGATGCTGGCCGACGGCTCCGAGACCAGGTTCAACGTGTAAAACCACCATTAAAATATCGACCAATAATATATAAGGGTGTAAGTGACAGCTTGGCAAAAACCGAAACAGTAAAAATCTTACTCGAAAAAAAAGGAATTAAAAAAATCATGATACTTTATATTAATTTATATATATTATTATATAATTAGAGATGTGCCTAGTACACAATTTACCCAGTAACCGAGTATTCGGCCGAGTTACTCGGTTCGTGCGTCTCGAAGTCTGAAAGAGCAGAGTGGTTAGAGTTCCTCCATATATGTGTTTACATATGTGTGCATTTTCAAATCCGACGGTTAGATCCAGGGACTAGCGCGTTTGGCTAGATGGCGCTGTGTAATTTGTTCGACAATATTTATAATTACAAATATTCCGAAAACGCCAATTTAATATCGACACCAGGATTCGAACCAGAGACAGGTCGGTTAATTAGCTGATTCCTTTACCCACTAAGCTATCACAGCTCTGTGCCAACCCGTCACTTACGCCCAACATACTGCTACCACCAAATCATGATTGCGTGGCTCGTTTGAAGCAACATATGTACCGTTGCACGTATATAAAACATTAGATAGTTGTTCTTGTTAATTGTAAAAATGTTGTTAGCACTAATATGTTTAAGTAAAAGTTTTTTTCTCTAACTCGTTCGGAAATGTTTGCATTTATATAATGGTTAACGTTACTAGGCACAGTTGGCGTAACCTTTATATGACCACGATACACGGGTCAACCCCTTTTTTTCATACCCTATGATTAACGCAATCAGTGACGGCGCTAGACGAAATGTGACTTGTGTGCTTCCGCAGGTTACCGTATAATATGTAGGTAACTCCTGTTCCACTCGCGGTTGGATACACCTTAAAAATGTGACGAAACAAAAGACCGAGAGTTTTAATTTGCCACATTGTTTTATAAAAACTACTTACGTGCCTCGGCCAGGGAAGCGATTGCATTCTCATATTATAGCAGACGCCTCGTTACGGCTCCGGCTGCTAACATGTGTTCAGACATTAAACGAAATTTCCCGACCATTCTTATTTGTAAGCTTATAGGTATAATTATGTAATCAAAATGAATGAAATTGTATAGATTTAGACATTCATGGTCGCTATTACGTTATATATTTACGAATTCTGCAAAAGTTTACCTTTATTCCTTGTTTGTAACCAAACGGTTACGAAGAAGGAATTATGAATTGTTTCTTCCTTGTTCCCGATGTGCTATATTATTTCCAAAGTACCAAAAAATCGGTATAATTTTGTGATGTAAAATTTATGAAAGTGTAAATTATATTTATTATTATTTATTTGTTGTTTAATGTAAATTAGTATTAATATATGGTTAATAAAGTTATTTGTATTATTTTTTTATACCCTGTCCCTATATAAAAATAAAAAGAGGCATGCTCCGTTGGATCGGAAATTAGAAAGAATACAGGAAGAAAGAAACATGAAACAGATATACAACGGAAAGTAGAAGGATGCTGGAGCCGAGGCAGGCCAAGATTTACCTACCATGACCAAATTGATAGTGTTTTGTCAGAAGGTGATGTCAGGAGCTAAACCGGCGAGCGTGCATGTGAAGAGATATGAATGTGAATGAAGCGAGTGAGGTATGTAAGGATCGAGTCCCGTTGCGCTTGGTTTCCTCTGCCTACCTGGGATTTGGCGTGAAGTTATAGATATACCATGTCGCTTGGCAAATGTAGGGACTGCCAGATATGAAGCCATTAATTAGGCCAGTACAGTCAGGCAGGGAATTATTTGTCCGGCATCTTCAACAAGTTGACTACAACTTTTGTCGAGCTCGGTGGCTCAGTCGTGAATGCTTTGACACCAACGCTCGTGGGTTCGATTCCCAGACAAAGCAAACATTTGTGTGCATGAACATGTCTGTTTGTCTTAGATGTTTTAAGAGAGGTAGGGCACATCAAAGCAGTTCGTCTGGCGAAATACCTCCACCTCACAGAAAACCGCAGCCAAATAATTCCCTAGAGGGTTGTTGTGTTCCTGCGTGTGAGTGAGGTTACCAGTAAGCTCCCAAGGAGTTGCTTTGTAAGCAGCAGAGGAGGCATCACGCGAGTGATACTTAATAGGCATCTTATTAGCAAAAAGTCCAATTAACATGACATCTCATTAGCAAAATGTCTTATTAGAGTAAAACTCCTTTATCTTGATTTATTGTCCTAATTTTCTCAACATCTTGACGCAAGCTTTTTATTTTTTTATGCAATGTTGGAAGGCATACTAGTATACGGCCCACCTGATGTAAAGTGGTTACCGCAGCCTATGAACGCTTGCAATCAAGTAGGCCGTATATTTGAAAGCCTCTCGGAGTCTATATAAAAAAAAATTGAAATTCCAATCCAAGGTTAACAAAACCAATGTATTTCTTACTTTAATATCTTGACAATACAGTAACATCACAATACTTTCACACTACACGCGTATAATCTTAGTGCCGGGCTCCCATTTGTACCCCCCTTTTTGGACAAAACTGCCTATCGATGGCTGCAGCGTCTCCATAGACGTATAATAGACAATATTTGTCGATGGATCGCAGCTTAATGTCTCCTCAGACTTGATTCTAGAAAGTACTGTATCTTGAGTTAGTGTTGTGGTGCTATCGATTCGGCTGACAGATCTTCGGACATCGCTTTGGATGCTGATTTGCCCGTCCTCGGAGTTCATATCGCATCGTTTGCTGTGGTGGGGATGAATTATTCCAGAACAGCTATGAAATTTCGAGTATTTACGATGGGTCCTGCATTCAAGTTCCATGTGCAGGCTTAGTTGACGTCTGAAATATAAGATTTTTTTTATACAACGTCGGAAGGAATATAAGCATACGGCCCATCTGATGTAAAGCGGTTACATTAACTATCACTCGCGCGATGCCTCCACTGCTGCTAACACAGCAACTCCTTAGAAGCCTACTGGTGAGCTCACTCACACGTAGGAACACAACAACCCTCTAGGGAGTCCTTATTTGTCTGCGGTTTACTATGAGGTAGAGCCCCAGATGGGCTGCTTTGATGCGTCCTTACCTCTCTTAAAAACATACAGACCGATACAAACAGACATGTTCATGCACACAGATGTTTGTCCTGTGTGGAAATCGAACCCACGAGCGCTGGTGTCAAAGTCGTGTTATTCACGGCTGCGCCACCGAGCTCGTCAAAGATTATAGATTATAACTAGTCTTGCCATAAATATTGTTACATAGAAACTTTTTTTCAACTCTTTATTATAATGAATTTGCGACGCGTTTATGTTAAAACTTTTCTATTTCCCGTTGTTTTTTTTTCGTGTTTATTATCAAATTAAAATATGGAATGGTATGTTAAAGAAAATAGTATTGCAGTGATTGCCTTGCACAAGATGCGTATGGAGCCGTAGGTCATATTCAAGACACTTCAAAAGCTTGGTATCAGCTGTATGTTCGTATACCGTACTATCCACAGATATAGCAGCACTTCCTCTATTGAAGACCATAAAAGATCAGGGCGACCCCGTGTTGTTACTACAAAAGCTGTTAATGCTGTTAAAACTAGAATCCGCCGAAATCCCATTACGAAACAAAAAATCTTATCTTAAAAATGAAGATTCCCGCTAGGACTCTGTAGCATGTAATAAAACTAGACCTGAAACTCGGCGCTTACCGTCGAATACAGTACACAGTCTTCCGTCCCGATACCTACGCAGGAGAAATGCACAAAAATATCCTCTTTACTGATGAAAAAAATTCCACGATTGAAGAGCACAACAACAATCAAAATGACAAAGTGTGATTTTTTTTTTCATTTTCGTGAAAAAGGAGTGAAGATTTCGGCCAAAGTGTATCAAGAGACTGTATTGGATCGTGTTGTGAAAACTCTCAGCAACACACTTTTTAAAAACGTACTGTGGATTTTCCAGCTGGACTCTGCACCGGGCCACAAGGCACGAACTACCCAAGCCTGGCTCGAAACCAACGTTCCGTACTTTATAATAGCTGATCTGCTAGACTAAGGATTGTCTATCCTTAGTCTGAACCCCTTAGAATTAAGAACCCCTAGAAATTAAGGTCAGTGTTAGAGGACATGGCCTGCTTAAAACGACATATCTTAAGAAATCTCTGAAGCAAGCAGTGGCTAAATTTCTCACGAAAACAGTGTGTAAATCCATAGATTCGTAGCCAGACAGATTAAAAGCCTGCGTCAAAGCCAAAGGTGGCCATTTCGAATAGAATATTTTTTTATTTTTTTGCTGAGACTTCCATAAATATGTACATATAAGTTTTATTAAGAATACATTACATAATTCATAAATAATATATAATTTGCATATTCATTTCTAACAGAGCTTATGGCTGAACTAGGTATATAGAGATTTGGTATATTTTTGATGCCGGCTCCTTAACATCAATGCTCGTGGCTTCGATTCCCACACAGGACAAACATTTGCGTACATGAATATTTTTTTTATACAACTAGATTGGCAAACTAAAATACACTCTATATTTCCACGCCAGGCCCATTTCGCGGTGGGCATCGAGAACCAAACCGCGGACCCTACACCTCGCATTTCTACAACATGAATAGATCTTTTCGTGCGCGGATGTGCTCAACCTAACCTACGTTGATCTAGATCAGATCAATCTAATTGATTGTCCCATAATCGAAACGCGATTCTAATTGAATGTGAAGTAGGCGAACTAAACTACGTCCAAGTGCTCACTGTCGTGAAAGCGGTGCGAGTTGTGGTTCGTACGAAAAAACTCCCTCCGATGCCAGTGAACGAGTGTTTTTGAAAAAGTCTTAGAAATGATATGAAAGATAGTTCTTCTAGGCTTCTAGTGTTTTATTAATTTACGGGTGCATCATTGCCTCATTTATTAATTGTTTTAATTTATATAAAATCTACATATGACCAATATGATCGAATGTCGAAAGAAACAAGTCGAATGACTTACATATGTATTAACAAACATGTCATAAACTTAACAAATATTTTCATAGATGTAGGCATCCGTAAAACTGGTTTTCAATAATTTCCACGGTATACAGAAAGTGTGTTGGTGGAAGCATGCAGTACGCGTAGACGGAGTTTCAGGCGAACACTATGAGCAGTGGATAAGGAACCAACATATTGAGCAACAAGTCCCCTGTACGAATTCTGGCATGTTACACTAAATTACACGAATTTATATACATATTTGTACCTATCACTTGCTTGCTCGGCGTTGATGGAAAACATCGTGAGGAAACCTGCACGTCCAAGAAATTATATTTCGATAGACTACATACATCAACTTACCTAGTATCAAATTTCTCCCCGCAACAATGACAGACCACTGGCGAATAGTAGCACTTTGACGTGACCTCAGAATCTCCTTCTGCAGACGACAAAACCACCTTTTCACGTTTCCTTCTTAAATTGACACAACTCACAGTCCTCTTATCTCCATCTGAACTATTCATATCTGTACTCCTATTATCTGTATCTCCAAATCTCCACCTACGCCTCTGCAGCGTGCATTCGGAGTATCTGTTCTTCTTAATATTCGATAAAGCTTGATCTCCATTTGTTATTTTGTCAAAGAACGAAACGATCTTCTTTAATTTCTCTTCGTGTACCTCATTTGTCTCTGTTTGGGTGATGCTTGTCTTGTTTATTGATTGTCGGGCTGTAGACGATGCAGATAACATGTTAGAACCAATGTTCAGTTTGGTTATCCCTAGGTGTTCATTCTCGTGAGTATATTTATCGTATTCCTTCTCGAAACCTTCATGGCAGTAATGACAGATGTACTTGCGGTCGGTGAAGTGGCAGAGGTTTAGGTGGTCGTTGTAATTTATTATACCTGGAAAGAACAGATGATTGTTAGCATAATAGAATCTCTCGGTTTTCTAGAATATTTCCTAGCTTTAGTTGTTAAGGTTTTCACAGGAGGCTGGACGGGTTTCTTCAAAGAGTTGAATGAGGATTTTCAGGATCGTGTAGATCGTGAGTAAGTGTGTTATGTTAGTACTAGTAAGCTACGATTATTGTTTACCACTATCTGATTGTATGCTTGTTTATCACTTGTGGTACAAAATAAATATGTAACTAAAACTCGATGGCGATTGCATGCTTACATTTTGTAGATAATACAAAAAATACTTTTAATACTTATGCATATTTAAGTTTGTATCTTATCTTACCGTACGATACCATGGTACATCCGGTAATCGGACATTGGCGAGGCGTCGTGTCCATCAAGCAGTTCCTCTGTACAGACTGCACGTACGACAAAATCGTCGGATTCCTAATATTCTTCAAAGCGCTGTCCGATTGCGTGGTTTTTAGTTTCCGAAACCTACGAAACCTCAGACCTGCTCTCCGTCTCTTCTCTTTATACGTATATATATTATTGTCACTCGCTGGGTAGACTCTGCCAGGGTCTTTATATTCATGTCTAATTCCAAAAAGTCTTTGTATGAACATTTGAAATCTAGTCAGTTTTGGTTTTTGGTACGGTAACGTGTAATGGTTTGGAAGTATAGGTTGTATATGTTGGACTGGTGATGTTTGGGTGCATTCGCACTCTCGTCTTGTTGCGTCTTCTAGGAAATGTTTGGAGTCTTGGGTCGATTTGTAGGTTGTGGCGTCGAATTGGGTGGAGGTGCAGGACCATGGAGCAGTCTTCAAATCCCTTACTTTTGTCGGGATTGTAGAATCTATAAATTAGGAATTACATGTAATTAAATATTTAATGGTGAGAGAGCTTGGTTGGGATGTGTTATTGCCACCGCCGTGTAGCCCTGATCTTGCGCCCTCAGATTTCTACCTGTTTCGGTCTCTTCAGAATTCTTTAGGTACTGTTAGGTTAACATCAAGAGAGGACTCTCAAAACTACTCGTCGCAGTTTTTGATCAGAAGTCCCAAATTTTCTACAGCAATGGAATTATGTCACTACCTACAAAATGCCAATGTACTGTCCAGGTTTACCCAGAAGACAGACATACCTACAGCATGAAAGTGAAAAATGTAGGAGCGACTAGCCAATGTAAATTACATTGATTGTCTTATATCAGTATGTAAAGCCAAGCGTGCATGAGAAGAACTCTGAATGTTACAGAAATGAGTCACAGGATGAGGTATGAAAGAACAAAGTCGTATGGTGATCAGTTCTTTCTGCAAGGGACTTGGCTTGATTATGCTTTCTTCAAGGATTATGCAATCTTTTTAATGGGGAGGAGGAAAACACCTGCGGGTGTTCAATTCATAGGGTAAACCGTACCACCCAATTATTTGCACTCAAAAGTAGCAATCTTGAAATATTTGATGTCCAATGGAATCTAATACGATTAAAATTACTTGCAATGAATGTGAACAAGTCTCTCAAAATTTTTACCAGTACATTACTTTCAATCTTAATGCTTAGTTGACAGAAAAAATATGATTTATGGTATCCGCACACAAATATTGTCATATTCTATACAAAGTATTGGAATCTTATTATAATATTATTTGTCTATAAATCTAAGGACGCAATCATTGGATTGGGTGGGTGCCAGCGTTTCTTTGGTCGGATTACGAAATGAATATTTTAGTGTGTATATCCGCCTGTGTTTTATCTGAGACCCTTAGGGGTACAAAAAATGGAACATCAGGCCTTAAAAGCATCCATTAGTATAACATAATCGTTCGCTCGTGAACCATCTTTGTAGTGCGCGTAGTCTATTTTGTGATGACTTTAATTACGTCGAGTTTATCCGTACTTTGGCTGTCTAACCTTCGCTGGGCTTAACGATGCTTATCTACAAGCCAAGTCAGAAGTCTTCTGTTGGCTTGGAATTATTGGCATTCGGCAATCCGCGATAAACCAGCGTGGTGCCTGATGAACTTGTCAGATTGAAGATTCGTTCAAAGGCTTGACTTGGAAATAAGAAAGATTAATGAGAGAGTTCAAGGTTATAGATCGTAAATCAGTGACAGCCTGTAACGAGTCAGCCTAAAAATGGCTGTTCCTGGTTAGAATCTTGGTTTGGGAATGCTAAGGCTAAGTTCGTGTCTTCGGATTTAGCTTCATATTTGTAATTATCGCTTGCAGAAGGAATGTGAGAAAATCCGCACGTCCAAGAAATTACATTTCGAAAGACGTATGATCTAACGTAAGAAAGATTTTCCTCTAGCAAATACGCCTACGGGTTACGATAACCGAATAGACATAATTACACAAGCTATGTTATGACGGAGTTAGGATGAGGCCTAGAATGCCTAGAATTACTTCATCATCTACAGGATCATTTTACTTTAACAACAGCTACACGTAGAAAGAATGCAGGATTAAAGAATGACGAAACATATATACAATGCGAAAGTGGAAAGATGTAGGAGTCGAGGAAGACTAACCTCCCATGACCAAATAGCTCGTGGTTTATCACAAAGGTGAAGTCAGGAGAACCTTAGAAACCGGCGAGCGTGCATGAGAAGAGCAATGAATATTAAAGAAGCCAGTGAGGTGTGTAAAGATCGAGTCATGTGGCGCTCGATACTCTCTGCCTACCCCGCAAAGGATTTGGCGTGAACTTGTACATACAGGAGGAGAAATTATTTACCTCGTTCTGTATCATTGTCTGTGAGGTTTTCAGTGGACAGCGTGGTGCTGGTCCCCGCGCTTACGTCTGTTTTGGTCCGCGTTGAACGTTTTTTTCGTTTAGTTTTCTTTGTTGCTTCTATTTGCTCGAACGAATCTAGTTCTCCGTTACTGGATGGCTCAGGCAATATACCTGTGTTGATAGATGACAGTCAGTTAAAAAGAGGTAGGGTACAGCCCGACTGGGGAATACTTCCACCCCACATAAAACCCCTTCAATAACAACTCCTTGGAGGATTTTGCGTTCCTGCAACTGAGTGAGATTATCAAATAGTTCCTGTTTTAGCAGCGGGTATGCAAACAATATATATCTTCATATATTGCAAGGGTTTATAAGCTACGGTAGCAATTTAACATCAAACGAATCGTATGCTTGTATGCCTTCGAAAAAAAAATATTTAAGCATTACATCTGAGAAAAGATGAGTTATTTAAATTTGACCGGCTGTGTGTATGTTAATATATCAAAATTGTAAAAAGGAAACCGTTAAACAAAAAAGAAAAGTATACTTACGATTTTGTCGGTGTATCTGTCTGTCACAGTACTTTTTCCGTCTCACGATCCGTATGTATAATAAGAGGCATCCATTCTTATTGTTATACTCTCTATCAGACCATGTCACGTCAGGCATTTACCAGAGGGAGACTTTGTACAAAAGTGGTCTGCGTGGGTACCTCTGTCTCACCTATTTCTACCGCCAAGTAGCTATATTTATACAGCTGTGTTCCGTGTGTGAGATATGGCAGAGAAATTACTGGGTACTGTGACGAAACAACCTTAGGTCACAATATTGGCAGCGTAACTATTACTAACATCACCGTGGTGTTGCGAACGTTAATAGATTGCGGAGACCGCTTACCATCTGATACAGGCTGCATGCTTGTTTGCCAATATAGTTGTATAAACAAAAAGGAAAGTCCTTAGTCTTAAGGGTTCAATAAGTATCGTAGGTAAATAGGATCGTCAAAAGTTCTCTGAACTGAATCACTAGGGATAGGTTCACATTTCAGATGGCGAGCACTCGCAGAGACGACAACTCAGCAGCCGAGGCAGAAACGACCGGAGCAGCCATGGCAGCGGCAGCATGCATCTACTAGCGGTAGTAGGTGGGTGTCGGCCGGCAGTAGTTCGCACGAACTAATCGCTAGCGGAAGCACACAAAGTAGTTTAGATCAAATTGCCTGTGAATTTAACTTTCGCAAAGTAACGCTTGAATCTATTAATTATTTGATTTACTCTATTCTATAAATAACTTCACCTTGCGGGGTAGGCAGAGGGTACCGATTTACTCTAATTTGATTTACTCTAAGCAATAGGTATTTATCACTAGGGCTTGCTTTTCTTTCAGTTCTTACCTATAACACTGGCGTCGTAAATCTGGAACAGCTTCTTCAAACACTTATATTTAGCTTTTAATACTTCGTGTTTATTTTTGGGGACCCATTTTCTAACCTCTTCAGTGCTCTCGCATCTCTCCGGTATGCTTGTCAACACAGCAGCGCGTTTATAATGCATTGAGAATAATAATATACATGCACAATAAATTTTGGTAACCAAATAACGCCCCAAGTTGATTACTACCCCCAAATTTTGAAGTATCATTACGATATGACAGTTTAAAATTTATTTTGACTTTCCTTATAATCCATTTTCATTGACAGCGCTATTTGAGAACTTCTTTTTTTGATTAAAGAAACTATTATTTTTCTATTATTATTTAGATGAATTGGTAGTTGTAGTAAACCTTCTTTGATTCTGGTCATGAAAGAATTAACTACTAATGCGATAACTTCACGCTAAATCCCTTGCGGGATAGGCAGAGAGAACCGAGCGCCACGTGACTCGTTCCTTAGATACTTCACTTGCTTCTCTAACATTCATTGCTCTCTCACGCACGCTCGCCGGTTTCTAGGGCAATGAACAGTGAAGTTCATTGCTGTCCCGGGGGTCAAACTACAGCTGCCTTGGAACTCACAACGAATTTAATCAGAAGAAATTTGTAGGAGTAGGAAGTTTTGGAATTGACTTCACTTTTGCATTGTACCACTTTTGCATTGTATATCTGCTTCGTTATTCTTTCATCATGCATTCTTTCTACATGTCCGAACTAACGGAGTACCTATGCCTTTTCTTAATTCAACACCGACGCTCTCTTTCAGACAAACTCTGTTTCTAACATCATCATTGCGAATACGATCTACAAGCGTTACGCCACAAATTTTACGCAACGCTCGCATTTCGACCGCGTTTATCCTGCTTTTATGCTCTCTCTGCTATACCCAGCTCTCCAGCTCCAGCTCGCTTCCATAAGTAAGCGTTGGAACCAGGAATTAACTATCCTATGGAAACTCAATGAGACTATAACGTAGTAGCTCAATTCACCGCTACGGGTCGGGGTTGAAGTAGAATACGCTGCTCTTATCGGCTAGTCCATGGATCAACATATTATATCGGCTTGTTGGTTAAAATTAGGGATGCGCTGACTACACAATTTACCGAGTAACCGAGTATTACTCAGTTTAATCTTACCTGAACCAAGTTACACGGTTCCTGTGTCCCGAAGCCAGATAGAGCAGAGTGCTTAGTGTTCCTGCATCATAACTTGTAATTACCTAAATTAAATACACTTATTTATTTCTATTGTCTCTGCAATGAGATAAGAATATGTATATATATATATATATGTATCCTTCACGTCAGGTCCCTCCGGGGTAGACAGAGAAAACCACTTATAACAGGGGGGCCGTATGCTTGTGTTTCCCGACATTGTTGAATAAAAAAATAGACGATGTTTCCATATCATTGATATCAGCTCACAGAATTACGAAAATTTTATTGTTTATGTAGTACTATCCAGATGCGTATTCGCCACTTCAGGGGTATGAAAAACAAAATAATTTTTGTAACGTATTTATTATTATTTTTATGTACAAAAGAAAATACAATACCACAGTAATATCATTTTTTAAATCTATTTTGATTGATGATTTAAAATTTAATAATAAACCCGTTCTGTACAAAATATTTAACATTTATCTATCTATACAATAAATTAAACATATAAACATACTTATAGTCATACACAATAAATATATCACAACGAGGAATATATCTACCATACAATATGTTACACAATGCATCGACATAAGATTTTATTTAATGATTATGATAATTTACTGGTAAATTTATTAATTGAGAAATTAAATGCATCTATCATAAATCATGATCATATATGAATCTGTTCTTTATGTTCAATTCATGTTACAAACAAAATATACACCTAAATACAAAAAAAAATGCATTTTTTACACATGTTTTATTTTTCTTAAAAGCCGACAAGTTGCAGGCACTATCATCATGAATTCGATTACGTTTAATACATGGTGGAGGCAGAAATTACAAGGTTTTATACTCGTTCTCAGTTACTATTTGGCAGCGGTTTTCTGTGAGGTGGAGGTACTTTCCCAGATGGGGTGCTTTGATGCGCCCTACCTCACTTGGTAATTGCTTCTCAGTCTTTCCGTAGATGTTCACGCGTTAACCAAAAGCAACGGAACTTATTTTGTGGAAATTTTGTAAGTTGATAGCTTATGCTCCAAGTCAGTATTTAATCTACTTTGTCATCCAGCAAATCTTTCCTCCAAATGGGTAAAGACGCGTGCTGTAGCTAGTGACATAACTGCGCAGTTTATAAATTAGGAAAAAGTAGTTTAACTTTTTTTTCTTCCTAGCGACGTCTCCTAATCTGTTATGGCTGACGTGGTCCGCTATGTAAGACTAAGGATTTGGCGAAGATTCTGATTTTGACATGACATAGAGCGACTGCCGTCAGACCTCCACTACCCAGGAGGAATTTCAGACCTTTCTTAGGTTAGCAGGTCACACGTATTTTGAAATACAATTTCGTGGACGTGCGGGTTTCCTCACGATGTTTTCGTTCGCCGCCGAGCAAGTGATAAATACAAATATGTACTCATAAATCTGAGAAAACGAATTAAGTGGCACATACACACGCCAGGATTTTAATGGGCGTTTACGCTATCCACTAGGCAAGAAAAAGTAGTTTTATATAAAAAGAGTAGAAAATTCTGCCCCTTCATTGCAGAATTGCTGGTACTGTCACTTTTCCCATGAATATTATACTCAACCATAGAGTAAACGTGTATTCATTACGTACTCTAAAGAGATACATTCGACTATTAAATTCTATACTAGGCTTGGTAAAAAAAATCGATATCGATATTTTTTGAAAAAATAATCGATATATATCGTCGATATATTTATTCCCGAACTATCCACATTCGATATTTATTTCAGAGTATCGAATTTGTATCAAATTCGTAATTTTTTTAAGACTTCTGTACATACGACACATGTATGCAACAGCGGACAATACTTAATAAGTATTACCATGTCCTTCTGGAAAATAATATGGATATATCGAATAACGATTTTTTTTTATTGTATATATTATACATATCGTATATCGATATTTTTCATAATATCGATTTCGATATATATATTTGATTTGCCCTTCCCTATTCTATACTATATATTCTATTGATCTTCATAAATAATGTTGCCATGCTCTTATACAAAACGTATCACTAAATGGGAGAAATGGAAAAGTAGTTTTAAATATAAAGAGTCGAAAATAGAATGATATGAAGTAGTTAAAAAAAATAACAATAAAATATAAATAATATCTGGTGTTCACTTAGTAAACCTGCCCGAAGCATCTCGGATATTTACTCGTTCGTTTTGGGTATGAGGAACTCCCTACTCTTTCCTTCTTCCTAGCGTTACCCCGTTTCCTAATACATTATGATTGGCGTGGTCTGCGACCTGAGGAATTGGTGAAAATACTTATTTTTACATGGAGCGACTGCCGTCAGACCTCCACAACCCAGAGGGGAAACCAAACCTTTCTTAGGTTACACGTCTTTCGTAATATAATTCCTTGGACGTGCGGGTTTCTTCGCGCTGTTTACTTCACCGCCGACAAGTGACTATCAAATTCATTTTTTTTTAAAGAAAGAATTGTATTTAATTTGTCTGCATACTGACCCTAACTTAATCTACAAAACTATCGTGTTCTAATCTAAAAATACTGAAATCCACTTCTAAGCAATATTCTTTGTATTTCAATATTTTAGATGAACAGTTAGTATTTTTTGTTGCTCAATTTATTATATTCCTGTGATAAATACCGTGATTGTTGGCATACTTTGGATAGAATGTAAAAATAGTTGGGTTTTATTATGTGGATACTTAATGTATCCATGTTTTGTGTATTAACTAAGTATTAACAATAACAATAAGTATTAACAATAAAAGTTTGAGAGAACTATCCACATTCAATTTACAGTAGTGAAACGTTACTTTGACACCGACGTTCGTGGGTTCAATCACACAAGACAAACATTTGTATGCACGAACATGTCTGCTTGTCTTGGTCTGGGGGTTTTAAGAGGTAGGGCGCATCAAAGCAGCCTGTCTGGGGAAGTACCTTCACCTCTCAGAAAACCGCAGCTATATAACAATTTCCTAGAGGGTTGTTGTATTCCTGCGCGTGAGTGAGGTCACCAGTAAGATCCTAAGGAGTTGCTTACATACACTTACATAATGTATTGTAAGCGTTCATAGGCTATGGTAACCGCTTTACATCAGGTGTGCCGTATGATTGTATGCCTCCCGAAGTCGTATAAAAAAAAAGTAAGTAATGTTAATCGTATTACATTGCATTTGGCATTAAATATTTCTAATTATTTCAATATTGCTTCTTAAAGCGCCAATAATTGGATTGATTATCCTATATCTAGCAATGGATACTAAAGACTTCAGATAATTTACAGTGTACTCTAGGACTGATGCACCAGAAAATATTTACATATGTATATAGAAACAGTGGTTTATAACTTGAAACATAACAAAAACACACTTTGTATATAGAAACATTAGTCTAGCATGCATTCTTGTGCTAAGTAAACAGTTCTAATTCTCTTGTTTCTTTATTCTATATGCAATTTCATCTAACTTGCTTTTAATTAGTTCATGCGAATTAGCGCCGACCGGCACCCACCCACTACCGATAGTAGATACAACATGCCGTCGCTGCCATGGCTGGAGATGTCGGTCGTGAGAATAACAAGCTACAACGCTGGAGAGGTTAGTCGTGAGAATAACAAGCTACAACGCTGGAGATGTTAGTCGTCAGAATAACAAGCTACAACGCTGGAGATATTAGTCGTCAGAATAACAAGCTACAACACTGGAGATGTTAGTCGTGAGAGTAACAAGCTACAACACTGGAGATGTTAGTCGTGAGAATAACAAGCTACAACGCTGGAGGTGTTAGTCGTGAGAATAACAAGCTACAATGCTGGAGATGTTAGTCGTGAGAATAACAAGCTACAACGCTGGAGAGTGGAGATGTTAGGCGTTAGAATAACATGCTACAACGCTGTAGATGTTAATCGTTAGAATAACAAACTACAACGCTGTACATGTTAGTCGTTAGAAAAACAAGCTACAACGCTGTAGATGTTAATCGTTAGAATAACAAGCTACAACGCTGTACATGTTAGACGTTAGAATAACAAGCTACAACGCTGGAGATGTTAGTCGTGAGAATACAAGCTACAACACTGGAGATGTTAGTCGTGAGAATAACAAGCTACAACGCTGGAGATGTTAATCGTGAGAATAACAAGCTACAACGCTGGAGATGTTAGTCGTAAGAATAACAAGCTACAACGCTGTAGATGTTAGTCGTTAGAACAACAAGCTACAACGCTGTAGATGTTAGTCGTTAGAACAACAAGCTACAACGCTGTACATGTTAGTCGTTAGAATAACAAGTTACAACGCTGTAGATGTTAGTCGTTAGAACAACAAGCTACAACGCTGTAGATGTTAGTCGTTAGAACAACAAGCTACAACGCTGTACATGTTAGTCGTTAGAATAACAAGTTACAACGCTGTAGATGTTAGTCGTTAGAAAAACAAGCTACAACGCTGTAGATGTTAGTTGTTAGAATAACAAGGTACAACGCTATACATGTTAGTCGTTAGAATAACAATATTCTAACGCCTCAGGATGTCTCGTGGCAGTAGAGGCGAAACACGTGTCGCAGAGACGACTAAGGCAGTCATGGCAGCGACGGTGGCGGGTGCATGCGGTTTCTGTTCCAGATATCAGACGACCGCAGGAGCAACCATGGCAGCGGCGGCATGTTGTATCTACTAACGGTAGTGAGTGGGAGCCGGCCGGCGCTAGTCCCCATGAACTAATTGGTGGGACGCAAAATAACGCCAAAATCTATCTAACTCATTGTTTTATGTTGTTTCCATATTGCTTCTATATATCATCAGTATTTGAAATTCCACAAGATTTTCTCTATATGATAATTTATAAATTAACTTAATTACTGTAATTTCCGTGCATTATCCGAAAGACCCTTCAGGCATGAGGATGGCTGGAAGAAAATAATACATAATATTATAACAACATATATATAACAGACGATTCTTATGGTTACTTATACATCTAGGAACTCTCGATCACGTGGGTTCAGCAATATCGACCACATTCTGTCTGAGGATGGATTCTTCTACCTTATAAATTGTATTCTATTCTATAATAAATTATAATAAAACCTGAAACAGCAGAATCGATGAATATCTGACTGACAGAGATGTTTGGAAATGATGCAGCATGTAGTAATGGATCTTTAATTGTACCACTTGATATCACTATATGTATACTCACATAAGTTTCTTTTGGCATTTGTTCTTTAACAATGGTCATTTTCGAAATGCAGGTAGATTAAAAAAAGAGAGATTGAAGCTATGAAAAATTAATAAGTTACAATATGATCTGATTTAAAGTGTGTAAGACGTGTCTAAGTGCCCGTGAGGACATAATGGCTTATCAATAGTTTTTGTCTTTATCTTGAGCATCATAGTGAGTGTTAAACCGCCGACTGTTGGAAATAAAGGACAGTCAAGCTAAGCCAGTGGCTTTCGAGCGGCTTGAAAACACTGGCCGCCGCCAATCTGCAGTTAAACCCCCTCGGTTGAAAGGAGATCTTATCCCCTGCAGCGGGATGAGTAATGGTTGATGTGATTGATTGATAGATTGATGGTTGTTAACTGGATCAGAAGCAGGGGAAGCAATGATCTAACAATACTTCTTCACATCACTTCACATCTGTCTGGCCGTATACTTGTTTGTCATCCGGCCACTGCTTCAGAGAGCAGTAGCGTACTTGACGAGCATGGTGGCACTGCGGTTAATAGCGGGACTTTGACACCAACGCTCATAGGTTCCATTCCTACACAGGACAAACATTTGTGTGCATGAACACGTCTGTTCGTCTAGTCTGGGTGTTGTTAAGAGAGGTAGGGCGCATCAAAGTCAAGCTAACCTAGTCTGGGGAAGTACCTCTATCTCAGAGAAAACCGCAGCCAGTTAACTACTCCCTAGAGGGTTATTGTGTTCCATGTTGTACGTTGTATAAAAAGATCGAAGACTCGAGATAAATAAGGAGGCTGAATATTTTCCTTCGATTGAGTGAGATCTCCAGTGAGCTCTTAACGAGTTGTTGTGTTAGCAGCAGCGGAGACATCGTGCTAGTGATACTTAACGTATTACAAGTTCATACGGCTACGGTAACCGCTTTACGTCAGGTGAGCCGTATGCTTGAATGCCTTCCTATGTTGTATAAAAAAAAATTGGTTGTCTGTAAAATCGGTTTACGGCCGATAATTTTACGTGATAACGTCATAAGAAAACATTCAACAGTTGACAAAACAGTTCACGTGTAGTTTGTGTGCTGCCGCTGTCTCTCTTCTACTCGGACGCATCGGCCGATGGAGTGGAAGAGAGATAGATGCGTCACAAGCCGAACGCTTAGGCCGATCGTGCCTCTCTATCGCTTGTTCCGCGCTCTCGCTTGCACGCTCGCCTCAGACGGAACGTGACACTTTTTCGTGCGTGCAGCCGGCGGTCATCGATTTATAAGACGTTATCACGTCAAAAAATGTGATGAGTATAGATGGATGTGCTGGAGTCCTCATATCACATACCCGCTATGCACGCTGTCATGAAGCAGATACCGCATCCGGCGAAGAAAGCCCGAACTGCCATCTAAAACATACATTCAATGAATTAGTAAAATGTTCCTTCCTACCGTTATCCCCTATCCTTACTCATTAGGATTGATGGGGTCCGCTACCTAACTTAAGGTTTTGACGAAGATTTTGACATAGACTGCCGTCAGACCTCCACAACCCAATTGGAAATTCAAACCTTTTGTTAGGTTAGGTCACGCGTCTTTCGAAATATAATTTCTTGGACGTGAGGGTTTCCTCAGTTTTCCTTCGCCGCCGAGCAAGTGATAATTACAAATAAACTTAGTGGCACATGGCCACACCACGATTTGAACCTCCGTCTCTTCTCACCTATACAGATAAATAAAATTGGAGTGTCTGTTTGTAATATTAAAATAAGCGCTTTTTACTAAATGCATATGGATGTATACACGGAACATATACCAAAATGAATATTTTTACAATTTTTGTCTGTCTGTCTGTTTGTTCCGGCTAATCTCTGAAACGGCTGGACTGATTTTGACGGGACTTTCACTGGCAGATAGCTGATGTAGTAATGAGTAACTTAGGCTACTTTTATATTAGAATTTTTATTTATTTTTATTAATATAAATAAATAATAAAACAATAACTTTTCCGCGCAGACGAAGTACATAATACATATCTATTATTATTTTGCTGTTCGCTATTTTACTCTGCTTATTTAGGTACTTATAATCAAATCAAATAAATCAAATTATAACTGAACAATAATTTTTGTGTTAAATTCCGCGCGGACGAAGTCGCGGGCACAGCTAGTAATAGAATAATATTGGTATTCTCGGGTTAAACTAAATGGACTTTCTCTTCACCGATGTGTCTCCATCGCCTTACTACCTTGAGGATATTATATAATAGCACATAATTATATTATTATCACCATAGCAGTGATAGCCCAGTGGATAAGGAACCGGCCTATTGACTAAATAAATTATAAATTCGTGTTTTCGGATTATAAAAAAAAAAAAAATATTGTCGGAAAAATTACACAGCGCCACCTAGCCCCAAAGTAAGCGAAGCTTGTGTTATGGGTACTAGACAACTGATAAACATACGTAAATACATTTTTTTTTTTGTAAATACATACATATCATACATAGAAAATACCCAGACCAAGACAAACAGACATGTTCATGCACACAAATGTTTGTACTGTGTGGGAATCGAACCCACGAGCGTTGGTGTCAAAGTAGTGTAACAACGCGTTTCACCACTGCGCCACCGAGCTCGTCAAAGTCGTCAGTCACCGAGCTCGTCGAGATTATGTACATGTTTATCACTTGCTCGACGCTGAAGGAAAACATCGTGAGGAAGCCCACACGTCCAAGAAATTATATTTCGAAAGATTTGGTTTTCCCTCTGAGCTGTGGAGGTCTGACGCAGTCGCAGTCGTATGTAAAAATCAGCGTCATCACCAAATCATTTCAGCCGAAGAACGTCCAGTGCTGAAAATAACCTTAACCGCAGCCAAATAACAACTCCCTAGACCTAGAGGGTTGTTGTGTTCCTGCGTGTGAGTGAGGTCACCAGTAAGCTCCCAAGGAGTTGCTGTGTAAGCAGCAGAGGAGGCGTCGCGCGAGTGATACTTAATGCAAGCGTTAATAGGCTCCGGTACCCGCTTTACATCAGGTGGGCCGTATGCTTGTATGCCTCCCGACGTAGTATATAAAAAAATAGACCTTTCCCTTAGATCTGATGAGTCTGAAAGTTATACTTACAGAAGACAATGTCTCCCTCTGGTTGGGTGCCATAGCGGAGATGGCTCCGATCATGATGGCAGCTGACGAGGGGTTGGTAAAGCCGCACAGCGAGTATGTAGCTATAAGTTCTGATCTGGGCTTTAAACAAAATAGAACATAGTAAGATTAGAGGGATGAAGGAGCCAAGGAAGGCCAAGAATTGGCCCGAGCTAGTTTGATTCCCACACAGGACAAACATTTGTGTGCACGAACATGTCTGTTTGTCTTGGTGCATCAAACCAGCCCGTCTGGGGAAGTATCTCCACCGCACAAAAAACCGCAGCCTTAGCCGCAGCAGCTTAATTGACATATATTACTGGAACTACTCAAAGGATCAAAGGGTGCACGCAGGCGCCATTTTGTGCGCGGCCGCCATTTTGTTTAGTATACCTATTGATCTTATTTGTAGTAGCAGTATTTATTCTATAGACTCGCGAGTATTTATTTTATAGGCGTGCGATGGGGCATGGTCATCCCCTTTGAGAAGATTGAAGCAATTACACCCGCCGCGATCCGCTCCGGGGGGTATCGATGGAGCATCGCCAATGGGAAGGTCTCGGCAGGTTTTGGGATTATTGCAGAAGCGGGATCACCTGCCATAACGCAGAGTATGTAGAATATACGATACTATCGCATGCATACATATCATCACACCTGTCTCCTATTGCGGTAGGCAGAGACTATAGAACGTCAGGTGCACCGATCCAAACATACCTCTCTCGCTTCTTCCACACTCATAAACCTCTTCATGCATGCTCTTTGGTTGCGGGTGCTTTTGATTTGAATATTAGGTATTGATAAATGGATATTATGGAACGCAGAGTATAGAATATTACGGAGTGATTTAGAGTTCCAATTGTGGTTTTATATACAGATTAATTCAATATCTTGTTATTTATATTTAATCTATGTTTATTATAGTGTTGAGCTTTTTATGAGATAGTTACCGATAACAATCCTTCCTCCTTCATCACCCCCATCCTCTGGTAGGCCACAAACTCGTTGACCACTGTCTTCAATCCAATCAATTCACCTACGTACTCACATTCTTCCCAGGGGACACCTGGAACAAGATAGCCAGAGTTGTTTAGGGTCACAGAATAAAAAAAAAGACGGACGCTTGTAAACAAAGGCAACGGATGAAGTGAAACCAATTTCCCGTTGTATACAAACTTGCCTCCAGGCAGTTGCCAACTAAAATCCTGTTTTTCCCGAATGTGTAACTAAACCAAATGATCTTTCTATTAATGATGACGAATTTTGGACGACATTGAAAACTTATGTCAGTCTCAAAATTTTGCTGTTATATATGATAGAGATAAGTTTTTTTTTTGCCGTTGGGCCCTCGCGGGCATTTATACACGTCTTACATTTTGAAATATAATTATTTATATATAATAATTATTGTATCTTATTTAATTCTCTTATTATACTTTTTTCTTTTTTTTAATATACTAGCATTTCGGCATCGATGTATATTATGTACCTATGTTATATAACTCTGTAACAATATTACGAGGTTTGTCTATGGTGAGTGAAATATAGATATACTTCCACTTCCAATATTGTGCGTGTTCATAGGCTACTGTAACTGCTTTAGATCAAGAGGGCCATTCACACAGGACAAACATTTGCGAGCATGAACATGTCCGTTTGTCTCGTTCTTTGTATTTTTACTAACCTCTCAACTAACAACAACAACAAATAACAACTCTCTAGAGGGTTCTTGTGTTTCTACGAGCGAGTGAGTGAGTCACCAGTAAGCTCCTAAGGAGATGCTGTAGTAGCAGCAGAGGTAGCATCGCGTGAGTGACACTTAATGTATTGCAAGCTACGGTAACCCAATGTTGCATCATAAACTACTTACGACCTACAACTATTTATCTTAAATAATTTGTTACTTACCCATAATCCAACATAAAGGTATGAAGATCTTCCCAAACAGCCACTCCAGGCTGAAGTTAGTGGATCCCAGCAAACCACCGCAGTAACCCAGCATCCCATTGAGGAACGCGATGAATGATATGAAGGCAACCAGGTTTGCGATGATATTTAGGACCAAAGAGATACCGTTGGTTGCCCCACGGGTCGCAGCTGAGAGAACTGATTCATCTTCGCTGGGTAAAGAAACATGATATTAATTTGAAAGTCCATGATTCTGATGATAGTTTCAGGGATGTGCAGTGATAGCCCATTGGAGAAAGAACCGGACTGTTGACCAACTGATAACCGGTTTGTATCCTGGCGTGTATCACTTTTTTTTATACGACATCTGGAGGCATACATGCTTGTATTACATTTTAAGTATCATTCGCGCGATACCACCTCTGCTCCTAACACAGCAATTTCTTAGGAGATTACTGGTGAACTCACACGCGGGAACACAACAACCTTCTAGGGAGTTGGTATTTGGCTGCGGTTTTCTGTGAGGTGGAGCTACTTCCCCAGATGGGCTGCTTTGATGCTCTACCAGTCTTAAAAACACCCAGACCAATACAAACAGACATGATCATGCACACAAATGTTTGTCTTGTGTGGGAATCGAACCCACGAGCGTTTGTGTCAAAGACGCGTCATTCACGACTGCATCGCCGAGCTCGTCAAAATTTATGTAGGCGCTTATTTCTAAACAAGGCGCAGAAATTAGCATGTTCATTAAAATATATTTCAGTACACGGCAGAGTTTGGTTAACCCTGTGGATTGTGAAGGTCTGAAGACAGTCGCTTCATGCAAAAATCAGTCTTCTTTTCCAAATCCTTTCCAGGTAGCGGCTCCGTCAATCCTATTAGATTAGGAAACACCATAACGCTAAGAACAAGAATTTAGACTTTATAGAGGAGTATTCTTAGACGAGCTCGGTGGCGCAGTGGTGAAACGCGCTGTTACGCTACTTTGACACCAACGCTCGTGGGTTCGATTCCCACACAGTATAAATATTTGTGTGCATGAACATGTCTGTTTGTATTGGTCTGGGTATTTTCTATGTATAATAAGTATGTATTTACAAAAAAAAAAAAATGTATTTACGTATGTTTATCAGTTGTCTAGTACCCATAACACAAGCTTCGCTTACTTTGGGGCTAGGTGGCGCTGTGTAATTTGTCCGACAATATTTATTTATTATTTATTTCGCAATGAAGACGAGAGAAAGCGTTGGTCTGAAAGAGAGTGTCGGTGTTAAGATAAGAAAAGGCATGCTCCGTTGGTTCGGACATGCAGAACGAATGCGGGACGAAAGAATTACGAAACAGATATACAATGCAAAAGTGGAAGGATGTAGGAGCCGAGGAAGACCAAGACTAACCTACCATGACTAAATTGGTCGTGTTTTATTAGAAGGTGATGTCAGGAGCCCCAGAAACCGGCGAGCGTGAAAAGAGCTATGCATGTCACAGAAGCGAGTGAAGTATGTAAGGACCGCGTCTTATGGCGCTCGGTTCTCTCTGCCTACCCCGTAAGGGACCTGGCGTGAAGAGATACATACATACATAGAGGAGTCATAAAACCCAGTAAATCTGCGTTCATATTCCGTAAGTTTCCTCATTTAGAATTAATGAACAAATAGTGTTGAAATAAGAAGAGGCATGCTCCGTTGGTCCGGACTTCCGAGGAAGGCCAAGAAGTAGGTAGGAACCTATCATAACCAAATTGATTGTGCGATCAGAAGATGATGTCAGGAGCGCTGGAAACCGGCGAACGTGCATGAGAAGAGTTATAAATGTTAAAGAAGCGAGTGATGTGTGTAAGGACCGAGACATGTGACACTCGGTTCTGTCTGCCTTGTAAAGATCATACTTAATTTCTTTGCTTGCAACATTTGATTGGGCGTGAAGTTAAAGATACATACCTATAAGGAAGACGTTATCTAGTTTGTGACCATTTCAACCATAGAGTAATATGTACGAAGATTCTAGCAGTGATACCGTAACATTTACAGCGGTAATTCTGTTATATAACACTCGCTGTATCCAATAAATCATTGTATACAAGTCATATTGGGCAATTGTTCATACACACACAATAAAATTTTAGAAGGCCAATAGTGAATCTCTTTTTTTATATTAGAGGGAGACAAACGAGCACGTGGATCACCTGATGGTAAGTGGTCACCACCGCCCATAGACATCGGCAACACCAAAGGGTCACTGATCCGCTGCCAGCCTTTTTAGACTCTTTTCTTAAAGGCACCCGTGTCGTATTTGTTCGGGAACACCGCTGAGGGTAATTTATTCCACAATTTCACCGTACGTGGTAGAAAATGCCTCAAAAAGCGTACTGTAGTGGATTTCCTCTCATCAAGATGGCGAGTGGTACGATAGTGGCTGGTATTAAGTTGGACAGTTCCTCCGAACACTCCCCATGATACAATTTGTACACTACACAAAGAGAAGCAACGTCTCTTCTTGTAGAAAGCAAGTCCAGCCGAACGGGGATCACTGGGTCACCGACGATTCGAACTGCTCTACGTTGTATGCCATCAAATGGAGTATGCAAATATTGTGGCGCGCTGGCCCAAAGATGTGAACAGTATTCCATGTGAGGCCGGACCTGGGCCTTGTAAAGTTGAAGGCGAAACACTATATATCAGATGTGCTCAAACCTTGTTTACATTTTAAAAGCTTGTAAAAGCTCACTATCTTTTCTTGACTGTTGAAATATACCTGTTTATAATCATTCTCTATTCATATATGTTATAAAGGCGATTACGTAATAACTTTTTTTAGATTATGCTTACGAACATACATTTATACATTTGCATGTATTTATATATGTATACATTGAATATACATATGTTCTTATTCTTATTTATTACACCAGTTTATATAAACATTATATATAAACAATATTGACGCATTTTATAAACCATTGAGGTTTGACGCAAATGCAATGTTATCACTACATCAAGACATGTAATAATTACTTACAATGTAAAATAAGAATAGTATATAATAGTATTGCGTACTTAACTACAACAATAAGATTCATAGGTGACCGGGCGAGTGCGTTCGAAGACATACTACTCTGTGTAAAAAGTATCGGGAATATGTCAATAAAAAGACCCGCGTAAAAGAGGTCGTTCTAATTTTTTTACTGCATGTTGGTAGCACTGTACTGATTTAGCGCGCAAAATTTGAGCGGGATCTGTCATTTAATTTGTTTTAAACTACACTTTTTGTTGGTCATAGTTTTGAGTCCTCGGCGATTTTTACAATGGAAAATATTGTTGAACAAAGAGTGTGCCTTAAATTTTGTGTTTCAAATGATATTTCATGTGGTGAATCACTAAAAATGTTGCGAAATACCTACGGCGAATCGTGTATATCGAAAACAAGGGCTTATGAATGGTATAAGGCTTTTAAAGAAGGCCGAGAAGTAGTAGTAGACTTGCCTCGTTCTGGTAGATCTTCAACCGCTACGACCAGAGAAAACATCGACAGAATCAAGAAGCTAGTGCTCGAAAATCGACGTATGAGTCTGAGAGAGTTGGCTAGTGAGGTGAACATATCTTTTAAGTCCGTCCACAACATTCTCATTGACATTTTAGGCATGAAACGCGTCGCCGCTCGACTAGTTCCAAAAGAGCTCAATTTTGTTCAAAAAGCGCAGCGAAAGCATGTCGCTGAAGACATGGTTTCCCGAGCTTCTACGGATCCGACCTTTATGAAACGTATAATAACTGGCGACGAGACATGGGTTTATGAGTACGACATGCAAACAAGCCAACAGTCTTCAGAATGGCGTCTCGAAAACGAGCCGAAACCCAAAAAACCGCGGCAAAGTCGCTCCAAAATCAAGGTGATGCTGACAGTTTTTTTTGACTACCGTGGTGTGGTTCACTCCGAATTCCTTCCAGAGGGAGAAACAGTGAATAAAGAATATTATTTAGGCGTCATGAAGCGTTTGCGTGAGAGTATCCGCCGAAAACGTCCAGATTTGTGGCAACACAACTCATGGATGCTGCACCATGATAATGCACCATCACACACAGCCATTATAGTGAAAGAGTTTTTAGCGAAAAATTCAACAAAAGTTCTCGACCAAGCACCGTATTCACCTGATATGGCTCCGTCTGACTTTTTTTTATTTCCCAAGTTAAAATTACCACTTCGAGGAAAACGTTTTGAGTCGATAGAAGCCATAAAAGAAAATTCGCTGAATGAGCTAAAGGCCATACCGCAAATAGCCTATGAAAAATGTATGGAAGACTGGGTGAAGCGGTGGAGATGTTGTATTGCAAGCGATGGGGCCTACTTTGAAGGCGATAAAATAAATTTAGATGAATAATTTGTATTTTTTGTTTTATTGACAAATTCCCGATACTTAGTACACAGAATGTATATTGTATTAGGATATAAGTGAGTAGCATAAATAATACATACACATAGAATAAACAATTTTAGTTAGTAACTAAGTAAACGGTAAATATTAATTATAATTTAATTAAGATTTATTTTACTGCAGGTAATAACAATGATATGATAGTTATGGCATGTGTCCGTCCCTCTTCTGTAATAGCCCAGTACTAATAATCCCTGCAGACCTCATTTTAATAGCCCAATAATTTCCAACACATTTGCAATAGTCCCAATACCTGCCGTGACCTGGTTCATGGGTATATTGTCACATTGATATCCCCTGGACAAGGTCACGGCGGCTATACAACATTACATCAATACATTTATTTATTTATTATCCCCGCGCACGCCTATCAAATGACCGGGATAATACCCGTGAATCAAAATAAAATCATGTAGTATAATTAATTTTTTTTTTCAAGTTCTTAAGTGAATTTATATTGCTTTGACTACTTAAATTGTCCAAAAACAACTTTTTTATTTCATACTATAATTTTTATATAAATCGGGTGGTAGTTTATTAATTTAAGCACGATACAATATAACGAGTCGTTCTCTTGCCGTACACGTTGCTTGGTGGCGGGAGATGTTTGCAGCCGGTTTTGTGTGTTTTTTTGTTTTATATATAGTGAACATGTAAGTAGTTTATGCGCCTGCTATCTAATCAAATCAAATCAAATCAAATGTCTTTATTGCTTCCATAATGTTACACACATAGGTGGTGTAAATAAGAAAACACATTAAGACCATTATGGACCCTGATGGGCACTGCAATTGAAGAGAGGAGGAAACCAAATCCATTAAAATCAGAACATAATTTTAAATTAAATTAACCAATCAAAAAGAAAGATATAAAAAAAACAGTCAATAAATAATTAAAAATCATTAATTTATTTTATTATGTCGTAGAAATTCATTCAAACTGTAATAGGCTTTGTCTACTAAAAATATTTTTAAATGTTTTATAAATTGCATGTCACTCTTTAAGTTTTTAATTATTTGTGCTAAGTAAGTAAGTATTTGTTACTCTACCTCAAGGTTGTCTGGAAGAGATCGCTTTGCGATAAGACCGCCTTTTGTGGTTTAATGTTTACTTTTGTAAGTTTTATTTGGTGAAATAAAGTGTAAATATTGTAATGTCTTCACAACCAATCAATCGCTATCAAATAAGAATATTTCTGTATCATAGCTTTAAAAACGTTTATCGACGGTCGGTTTATGTAATTAGCGCAACAGTGCGGATAGCAAACCTTGGAACTGTCTGTATATTGTCGACGGCCGTCAGCGATCGCTTGGTCTCCGGCATTAAGAGCTTGCAATAGCAGATAGCTGCCGGAGCGGACATGACACTGGCAGTCACCAGATGTGCAGGCTCCGCTCCGAAGGCGATGTAGGCAGCAAGGATTGTACCTGTGGAAACCGTACACAAAGACCATGTCATTTTGGACTCAATTTTGAGCGTTAGATAATTGCAAAATGTTTAAAACTAGTGAAATCGACTTAAATGGAAATAAAATAAACAAATCGAACGATAGGAGTTTCATGATGAACAGAATTTTCATGATTACAAAGGTATAAAAGGTGGAGTGCGAGTCCAGTGGACAAAGACGCGGCCTATTGACCAACAGTCCGCGGTGCGAATCCTGGCGTGAGATGTACCACTGAGTTCATATTTTCAGATTTATGTACATAATTATCACTCGGCAGTCAAGGAAAACATTGTGATGAAATCCGCAAATCCAAGAAATTAAATATTGTAAATAAATATTATCGGACAAATTACACAGCGCCATCTAGCCCCAAAGTAAGCGAAGCTTGTGTTATGGGTACTAGACAACTGATAAACATACGTAAATACATTTTTTTTCTAAATACATACTCATTATACATAGAAAATACCCAGACCAAGACAAACAGACATGTTCATGTGACATGTGACAGTTCATGCACACGAATGTTTGTACTGTGTGGGAATCGAACCCACGAGCGTTGGCGTCGAAGTAGCGTAACAGCGTGTTTCACCATTGCGGCACCGAGCTCGTCAAATTATATTTCGAGAGACGTATCTCCTAACTTAAGAAAGGTCTGGTTTTCCCCTATGGATTGTGGAGGTCTGACGGGAGTAGCTCTTTATTAAAATCAGTATCTTCGCCAAATCCTTGGTCTTAAGTAGCGAACCCCGCCAATTATAATGGATTAGGAAACGTAAATGATAGTAAGAAGAAAACAAACGTTTTTTAAGAGAGGTAGAGCGCATCAAAGCAACTCGTGCCGTGGGGGAAATACCTCCACCTCACAGAAAAACGCAGCCAAATAACAACTCCCTAGAGGATTGTTGTTGTTGTTGTTCCTGCGTGTGAGTGAGGTCACCGGTAAACTCCCTAGGAGTTGCTGTATAAGCAGCGGAGGAGGCATCGCGCGAGTGATACTTAATATATTACTAGCGTTAATAGACTACGGTAACTGTTTTAAACCAGGTGGGCCGTATGCTTGTATGCCTCCCGACGTTGTATAAAAAAAGAACTTTGCATTATAAGATCTTCTTAAAGAAGCCTTTCAAAATCGGTTTACAATTGGCTATCGCGTTGCATATATGCAATAAAGCTAAAAACACGAATGGACCTCCACACGACGGACCGAGATGAACTGGTAAAGACTGCAAGGAGCCGATGGATGTAGCACAAGACAGATCGTCTTGGAAGTTTAAGGAGGCCTATGTCCATCAGTGGGCGATCTTCGGCTCATTAACAACAAACTATTCCACTTTGTGCAAGAAGGATTATTATAGAATCGATGAATATCTAACTGACAGGGATGTTTGGAAATGATTCAGCACATGTATTAATATATCTTTAAGTACCACTTGATTTCACTATATGTACACTCACATATATTTATTGTAATATATATTAACGATGAAAAAAAGACCCATATTGGCAAGTTTCTTTTGGCATTTCTTCTTCGCCAATGGTCTCCGAAATGAAGGTAGATTAAAAAAGAGAGATTAAAAGTTAAAAAAAAAATCGCCCAAGTGCGAGTCGGACTCGCGCACGAAGGGTTCCGTACCATTATCTATAAAAACAGCAATAAAAAAAATCACGTTTGTTGTATGGGAGCCCCCTTAAATATTTATTTTATTCTATTTTTTAGTATTTGTTGTTATAGCGGCAACAGAAATACATCATCTGTGAAAATTTCAACTGTCTAACTATCACGGTTCATGAGATACAGCCTGGTGACAGACGGACAGCGGAGCCTCAGTAATAGGGTTCCGATTAACCCTTTGGGTACGGAACCCTAAAAACTATGGAAAATTGTTAAGATACAATATGATTTAATTTAAAGATTGTAAGACGTGTCTAAGTGCCCGTAAGGGTCTAAGGGTCTAATGATTTTTATCTTTATCTTTACACAGGTATTTGTACTTTGTGCACCCTAGAATTCGTTCGCGCCTAACCCGTTATCCCTTAAGAACAGCTTTTCCTAGTTTCTTTATTATTCCTTGGCTCCTAAGGGTCGTACTGATGTTGAATAGTCTAACACACCTCAAGAATTGGGCTAACATATGCTAAAAGATTTTACGACCGGTAGTTTAACAAACTCTTCCGTTTTAGATTTCTTTTTATACTACGTCGAGAGGCATACAGGCATACGGCCCACCTGATGTAAATGTGGCGTCAATAGGCCACAGTAACTGTCGAGCAGTTTATCAGGCTGCCTAGTTTTTTTCACCCGACGTAGTATTAAAAGACGTATGTACACACCCGCTTAAATAAATATTAGTTACTATGTCCCACACCAATCAGTGATTGTAAGTTACGTAAAATGTTTTTTATCTGCGATTAGATCTCATTGGATTGTGATTAATATGATTGTACTCGTAGATATTTATTTAATGGCAACCTTGTTATGTCACCGAATTATTATTGTCTATGGATACTCATATGTATTGAAACAAACGTAATACTGTGTTGTATAGCAACATCGCTACGTCATCTTGGCATTGACGTTACGTTTCGTTGAGGCGGTCGTCGCGCTTGTCACTAATCAAAGACGCAGGTTGAGCAACGTTGCTGTCTACGGATGGGTTTAGTTAGAGTTTTTGACGAGCTCGGTGGCACAGTGGTTAAACGCGCTGTTACGCTACTTTGTCGCCAACGCTCGTGGGTTCGATTCCCACACAGGACAAACATTTGTGTGCATGAACATGTCTGTTTGTCTTTGACTGTGTGTTTCTAAGAGAGGTAGGGCGCATAAAAGCAGCTCGTCCGGGGAAGCACCTCCACCTCACAGAAGACCGCGGCCAAATAACAACTCCCTAGAAGGTTGTTGTGTTCCTGCGTGTGAGTGAGGTTTCCAAGGAGTTGCTGTGTTGGCAGAAGAGGTGACATCACGCGAGTGACACTCAATGTATTGCAAGTGTTTATAGGCTACGGTAACCGCTTTACATCTGGTGGGTGGGTTGAAAAAAAAACATTTGCTAAGTGTTTAGGAGGTCAAACAGTCGGTCCCGGCTTTGGACAGTCAGACAGCTAAGTCCGTGGCCTTCGGGCCGATTGTGAACCCTGGCCTCCGCCAATCTGCACTAGAACATTTTACTTGGGAAGTGTACAGTCCTACCGTTCTAATATGTCAATATAATTACGCTGGTAATAGGTAGTTTGAAATTGTTTTAAATAAATTATGATAAATATCGAAGAGCAGCACAGCCTAGTGGATAAAGAAGTGACCTATTGACCAACTGGTCCCCGGTTCGAATCCTGGCACCACTAAATTTGTGTTTTCATCAAAACAAAACATCGTGAAACCCACACGTCCAGAAATAATATTACGAAAAACGTGTGACCTGACCTAAGAAAGGTCTGGTTTTCCGTCTAGGTTGTGGAGGTCTGACGGCAGTCGCTCCATGTCAAAATCAGTGTATTCACCAAATAAAAAATTAAGCTTAGGTAGCGGACCCCGCCAATTCTACACAAACTACATAATCATATAGTTACCATAACGTCTTCTTCTTAACGCTATCCCGTTTCGTAGCGTAATGCCGTTACATAAAATAGGTAATTATAATCATTAGCGTGGGTTTTAAAAACGTTGCTTGCCTAGGTTTTCAAAATATCATATCGAGTGTTGTATAATACCTAGTAACGTGCTCAACTATAAACTATTTTATCTTTTGAAGTGATAACTTCTTATGGGAGGGTAAACTGCTTCGTTACGTAACGCGTTACGACGCCAGTCTGTCTGGCTTCCCTTTTTCTCACGCATACGGGAGCTTTAATTATATGTAGTTTAGTAAAGGACAGAATTGTTTCAGGTAATTTATTATAGAATCGAATACAATTTACCACAAAAGATCTATTAGTCTTAGCAAGCCGATGTACTGGCATACGCAATCTATTCCTGCTCCTAAGATTTTCAGTACATTTTGAAAACAAATTTATATTTTTACGAGCATACATTATGTTCTTATAAATATACGAGTATTGAGAGGTAACCGTGAGGATAGTTATTTCTTTAAATAGTTCTCTAAGTGATTCCCTGAAGCCCATGTTATAAATAGATCAGATGGCTTTTTGTAATATAAAAATAGTTTCAATATCAGCCGCTCATCCCCACAACAGTATACCGTATGACATAATGCTGTGAAAGTAGCTGAAATAGACTAAGCGAGCGGTAGCCACATCCGTCAATTGTCTAATTCTCCTAACGGCATATGCGGCAGAGCTGAGCTTACTGGCCAGTTTATTTATGTGGGGGCCCCACTGCAATTTTGAGTCTATCGTAATTCCAAGAAATACAGTATCATTAATAAATTCTAGTATATTATTGTCAATCAAAACTTGTGTATTCGAAGACGCCACATTTGGAAGACTAAATTTTATACATTTGGTTTTAGTTGAATTTAATAAAAGATTATTGCATGTGAACCAATTTAGAATAGCAGTTAGAACACTATTTACCTTGTCAATATTTTCGCACCGGTGAGCAACATTAAAAATTAAAGAAGTAGTTTAAATTAATATCTTCTGTCGGGCGTCCCGAGACGCACACTTTTTTTTAAATTACATTTACAGAATACAATTACTAACATATACAGAGACATTTAAGAACTTAAACATATAATTAGCGTTATTAAAAACCACGGATCTAATAGTTTAAATTAGAACTATAAAAGATATTAGAATACCTGGAGTTCCTTGGGGGATTATAAGAATAAATATATATTTAGAATTAATAATTCATCTATATAACATAAATCTAAGTCTAAGATGAAGGGATAAAGTAAGATGATTAGTGCTTGTAAAAATATATGGAAATAAACCTAAAAAAATATTAAATAAAATAAAAATATAGAGACAGAAGTAAAAGTTGATCTTCTTGACAATTTTAGTGAAATAAATAAAAACCATACGGTATTAAGTTCTACAAGTAGTTTCTTACTTTCAATACTGAAATCCTTACACATTTCCTGCAAGATTACCTGTTTCACATCGGACGTAACGTATGTTTGTTTGCCAACATATCGAGTTTGGTATTGTTTACCTTGTTCAAAGTGAATTATTTTTTATTACCTAGTGCATTTTTTTTAAATTACTATTTAATTTAGGAAACGCTTTATTCCGGAAAACGAAAATCTAATTGCCTAGGCGATTATATGATCACTATAACGATTATTAAATAGATAACGCAATTATATCTTTATTTGTACAATTGTCAAATTTTATTTGATGATTGTACAATTGTATTATCGTCACCTTGGGATTATTATTCTTTATAATATTTAGTAATGACCTATTAATTTAGATATACAACGCGAAAGTAGAAAGATGTAAGAGCCGAGGAAGGCCAAGACTTACCTACCATGACCAAATTGGTCATGTTTCATCACAAGATGATGTCAGGAGCCTTAGAAACGTGCGCGAGAAGAGCTACGAATGTAAATGAAGCGAGTGAGGCGTGTAAGGACCGAGTAATGTGGCGACCGGTTCTGACTGAAGAGTTTTTTTGTGATGGAACTACAAATTTACTGTTTTCGCATTTTTTCCTTGCGTGTGTCATGATATTTGCATAAACGAGGCGTAAACAGCTGTATCTTTTAATTGCATTGACTTATAAGTTTGATTTTTTGCACTGCCCGAAGGGAATGCAGACCTGAGTGTTTGATATTAATTTCAGCTTGATAGCTCCACCCGTTCCTGAGAAAAAGGGTCTTGACAGACGGACAGACAGGCAAACGGACAAAGTGATCCTATAAGTGTTCCGTTTTTCCTTTTAAGGCACGGAACTCTAAAAATAATGGGTTATTTTGGCGACGTTAATTGGCGACGGGCTCGGTGGCGCAGTGATGAAACGCGCTGTTACGCTACTTTGACATCAACGCTCTTGGGTTCGATTCCCACACAGTACAAACATTTGTGTGCATGAATATGTCTGTTTGTATTGGTCTGGGTATTTTCTATGTATAATAAGTATGTATTTACAAAAAAAAATGTATTTACGTATGTTTATCAGTTGTCTAGTACCCATAACACAAGCTTCGCTTACTTTGGGCTAGGTGGCGCTGTGTAATTTGTCCGGCAATATTTATTTATTATTATTTATTTATTTATTTACGAAGCTATTTTAATCAGTATTATTCCTTATTCATTTTTATTTATTTATTTATTTACCACTTTTACAGCTATTTTTGCAGGTTTCAACCTAATACAATAGTGCAGGTTACCTTTGTTCATAACATATGATGAACAATGCTATCTTATTGAATTCGATCAGAGAACAGGAAAACAAATCAATTTTCTCCGCTATTTGGTTCAGAGTGCGCAGCGCGCGTGTCCACGGCGCCTTGTCTGTGCGCCCGCCGCCCGCGCGGCACAGCTATATTTGCGGCCGGCGACGACGCCATACGAATTTATCTGGGACGCAAAAGCTCGTAATGCGTAACAACCGACTGTTCGTTATTTTACCCCTAATTAATTTAAATATATAAGACGCCAGACACAATTCCCTATGCACACGAAGCTCATTCATCCCCACCATGCCCAAAATAAATAAATTGGGGTACATAGGGGGATAACAAGGATATACTGGGGAATTACAGACCCATATCTATACTACCAGTTTTGAGTAAAGTTTCGAAAGGATAATGCTTGATCAATTGCAACTCTTTTTTAAGACCAATGAAATTTTTCATGATGCACAATACGGATTTACAGCTGGTAAATCTACGACGGATGCAGGAGTGGCATTGGTTAGGCATATCCTTAACGCATGGGAGAGATCACAGATTGCTATTGGGGTTTTCTGTGATCTCTCTAAAGCTTTTGATTGTGTAGATCATCAGACATTGTTACTCAAACTGAACTATTATGGAGTTAGAAGTAAAGCCCAGAACTTGATTGCATCTTATTTAAATAACAGAGTGCAGACAGTTGACATAAATGGGGTTAAATACGCGGTGGCTAGGTGGAGCTGTGAAGCTCGCTGACGCCCGTGGCTGGACTGATGCAGTATGGGGAGGGAAGTTGGAAACATATGAAGATATTTCACCGGCGTTCTAAAACGGGCAAATCAAAAATTTTTGGAAATTTAACTGAAAGATGATGAATGTAAGAATGATTTGTGGAAAATGAAAGAGAGTGTGATGTATGAATGTGTTTATTTATATTGAACAGTGATTTTTAAAAACAAAAATAAAATGTCAATAAAATTATTTATATTGTGCAAAAAGTGCCTTGTCCACGGCAGGGGTGTAAGAAAAAAAAAAAAAAAAAAAAAAAAACAACTCCCTAGAGGGTTGTTGTCTTCCTGCGTGTTAGTGAGGACACCAGTAAACTCCCAAGGGGTTGCTGTGTAAGCAGCAGAGGAGGCATCGCGCAGTGATACTTAATATATCGCAAGCGTTAATCGGCTACGGTACCCGCTTTACATCAGGTTGGCCGTATGCTTGTATGCCTCCCGACGTAGTATATAAAAAAAATTAGATCAAATTTTGTACTTAGGTAAGGCTTAGCTTTTCATGTTTTTTATCTATAAAAAAGTATGTTTAGTTAAAGCTTTTATTGTAGTGAAAACTTCTTTAACGGTGTTGTGCACTTTTTGGGATGAGTAACAAATGTTAAACTCGCGTCAGGACACGTGACCCTGACCGTAATATTTTGGTGAGAATTAGAACTTAAGTTCGCTGCAGCGCTAAAACATTAATTACCTCTAATTAAACAATTAAAACGTGAAGCGCTAGATCGTTCATAGGGCATTATTTTCTCGCGACCAAAACGTTATAAGCGCCATGAAATTGTTGGCTCTTACGCGTTCCGTTCGACGTAGTTTATCAACATCGCTGTATGGTTGGCGCAGGGCGCTTGCGCGAGTGTGCGTGTGTGTTTGAGTTTTAGAGATTGGGGATGATGAGGCTGGTAATGATGATGGTAAAAAGAGTCGTTGAAATTATGGATGAAAGTTGTTTTTTCTGAGAGACAAACTTTTTAATGTAAAATAATTGTAACAGTTCTGATGTGTTAAATTTTTAATGTAATATTCGTGCGAATTCATTCCCTAACCATTCCAAAATATTCAAAAATGCACAACGTTAATGTCCAAGTTTTCACTTCTGCCGGCACTCCCGGAGTGCAACCCGTTTTTTTTTTAAGTTCATATGTTTTTTCGCATGCAGGTATTTACTTACCAGAGACGGTCGCGAATCCAGATCCCATCACCACGTGCATCTCTGAAGGCGTCAGGATAGCCAGGTATGGTTTTATTATCAAAACTGACTCTGTCTGAAATGTTAGAAATGAATCTCCCATATAGACATTTGACGAGCTCGGTGGCTCAGTCGTGAATGACGCGACTTTGACACCAACGCTCGTGGGTTCGATCACCACACAATACAAACATTTGTGTGCATGAACATGTCTTTTTGTCTTGGTCTAGACGTTTTAAAAGAGGTAGGGCGCATCAAACCATCCCGTCTGGTACCTCCACCTCACAGAAAACCGCAGCCAAATACCAACTCCCTAATGGGTCGTTGTGTTCCTGCGTGTGAGTGAGGTCACCAGTAAGCTCATAAGTAGTTGTTGTGTTAACAGCAGAGGAGGCATCGCGCGAGTGATAATTAATGTATTATAACTTTCATACGGTAACCGCTTTACATCAGATAGGCCATATGTTTAGTTGACTCCCGATGTCTCATAATATATATATACATCTTATTTTGGTTCATATGCGAGAATCTCTCAGAACAAACTTTCAAATTCCTAATCTTACATCTTGCTTTATAAAACTGAACAATTTTATTATTGTTTATATTGTTTATTATTAACTTACAAATTGAGGTCATTTTTTTTTTCATATTTTGCGTTACAGATTTGGTAGGGTATGATTTTTCTTTGAATTCCGATGATCAGTTTTCTAGTCAGTTCAGTTGTTCTGTTTTATGGGCCGAGTTACATCCTACGAGATTTGAACCTATAAACCTTTATATTGTGCCCCCTGAAATGTTCATGTATACAATATCCACATTACACATACAGTATAATTTTATCTCAATCTATACAGTAACAAGTTCAGGGACAACTTGACCGCTTCATGGTATCTTCATTAGATTTTGATATTTCTTGAGATAAATAATATCATCAAATGAATCAATACTCATTCAACTGCTACCATGAATATTGTTTCATATTATTGAAATGGATCGTCCTTCGATTAAAATTGCCCTGTTTTGCCAATACTGCTGGTTGGCAGTGGCCAATGATTGTGACCGCGATAGTACAATGACTTAAAAGATAGGTATAGATAAGTTGGTTTACGCATTTAGTAGTTACGGTAATATAAAAAACTTACATATTTATATGAACCTTGAAAATATTACGCACACTTTGACGTGATAACGTCTTATAAATCGACATCGGCTGCATGCACGAAAAAGTGTCACGTTCCGCGTGAGCCGAGCGTGCAAGCGAGAGCGCGGAACAAGCGATAGAGAGGCACGATCGGCCTAAGCGTTCGGCTTGTGACGCATGTATCTCTCTTCTACTCCATCGGCCGATGCATCCGAGTAGAAGAGAGACAGCGGCAGCACAAAACCTACACGTGAACTGTTTTGTCAACTGTTGAATGTTTTCTTATGACGTTATCAGGTAAAATGATCGTCCGTAAACCGACTTTACAGACAACCAATTTTTTTAGCAGTAGTGATCTAACAGGTTGGCTGGACGATTCCTCTTATAGAGATAAGCTCGCCTTGCAAACTGTTGTTCAAATATTGTTATGTTGACACTGCTATGAGCATTAAATAATATATATACGGATATATTTCAAAAGACGCAGACGACCTCTGTCTCAACTATTTCTACCGTCAAGCAGCTATATTTATATAGCTGTGTTCCGGTTTGAAGCGCGAGATATGGCAGAGAAATTACTGGGTACTCTGACGAAACAGCCTTAGGTTGCTAGATTGGCAGCGCGCGAGTAACATCCCCGTGGCGTTGCGAGCGTCAATGGGCTACGCCGGTGACCGCATGCTTGTCTGCCAATCTAGTGGTATAAAATATATAGGTATATATTGAATTAAACAATTATTAACGGAAGTATCGCGTGTTTTATTTGTTTTGTTGAACCTGACGTTTCAAAGTCTTCTTGCGACCACGGATGCTGCAAAGCATTCGAAACGTCAGGTTCAACAAAACAAATAAAACTCGCGATACTTCCGTTAATAATTCTTTAATTCAATGTGTAACAATCGCGAAAACCTAAGACAATACTATATATATATATTTACTTACCATTCCCAAAAAAACGTTGCCTACGGCAATGACACTTTCGCAGACAGTGGTGTTGGTGGCCGTTCTGAGGAGCTGGCCCAGTTTCAGGCAGAACCATTGCAGAGCCCCCCAGAAAAATAGAATTTCAACAATCATACTGAAGAAGAATATGATAGGGAGTACCTGCGTGAAGGAAAAAATATATAGAATTGTGTCTGTAACTTAAAATGACTATAATGATTGATTCTATCAACAATTTTATTGACATAATATCATTGATATACAACAGTAACAACAACGGGAGCACGCATACGCATCCTTGCGGGACACCTGCACTGATTTTCATGGTATCGAAATCATCTGCCATCAACAACGGCTTTTAGTGTGATAACTGCTGGACAAAAATCTCAATGTATATTTAATTGTTTTTAAATGTTATTTAGATCCGAAATTATTGTTATATTCTTGATCGTGATGTTCTAGAACAAATCATAGACTAATCAATAATAACTTACACTAAAAGCAAAGATGCCCTCTATCTTGACCAACTCGTCGCCATAGACGAAACCGGCACCATGCAGGCCATACGATAAAAATGTTGCCACCTGAGAAAAAATCAAGATATATACTCAACCAAAATAACAAGTGGATATTTAGAAAATTAAAGTTACCACCCGCTGCCTGTATATAGGGGGTTTGTTAATAACCTTAATTACCACAGTTAGTTGGCACAAAAGGTGAACTTGTTCATTTTATTCATTACCAGTCATCCATAAGAAGTGGAGAACGAAACACGACTTCGCTTTTTACGAGCACGTAAATTGATACTTTACGTGCTCGCTTTTTACGATATTACGATATTATAATGTATGCTATCACAATTTATGTGGATTTAAGTCACGAACGTAGACCTCATTTTGTTTTTATTAATATAATAATAATAATAAATATTGTCGGACAAATTACACAGCGCCACCTAGCCCCAAAGTAAGCGAAGCTTGTGTTATGGGTACTAGACAACTGATAAACATACGTATATACATTTTTTTTTGTAAATACATACTTTTTATACATAGAAAATACCCAGACCAAGACAAACAGACATATTCATGCACACAAATGTTTGTCATGTTTGGGATGAAAACTCGTTTTGTATTTTATTGTATTGTCAAACGAAAACCAAAATACCACATAAAACTGACCTTATCGGAGAAGCATTGTAGAGCAGCTCTTCCTTGATCCCATCTGATAAACATTAGGCCGAAGATAAACTGGATGGCCAAGCCCATCAGCACAGTTCTCCATTGTACACGGCCAGGGTGAGCAGATAAAAGGAATCCTGTTGGAAATTAGACTTCTTTATACAAATTATACTGCAGACTATACTATACTATGTTTCAGAGAGCACAAGGCATCTGCGACGCTGAGCATCTAGAGGAGGAACTCCAACATGTCAAACAAGTACTGCGGAGCAACAGTCACAAACTCCCTCGCATGCGTCACAGAAGCCGCCCGAAGCCACCTACAGTTGAACGTCAACCTGCCATCTTACCATACTTAAAGGGAGTCACAGACAAAATTGGCAACATCTTACGGCGAGCTTCAATTAAAACTTATTTCAAGCCCCATAAGAAGATCAGTCAAATTCTAAGACCTATCAAGTCTAATATCCCCTTACAAGATGCAGGAGTATACAAATTAGACTGCGAATGTGGTTTATCATACATAGGGCAAACAAAGAGAAGCGTAGGTACTCGTGTGAAAGAACACATTGCTGACATGAAGAATAGGCGCGATAAAAACTCTGCAGTATGTGAACATACACTGGACCAGCCAAACCATTACATCCGGTTCGATAAACCACAAATCCTCGCCAAGGAGAATCGCTACATGCCGAGAATGTTGCGCGAGGCTATTGAAATAAGAAAACACCCCAATTTCAATAGAGAAGATGGTTGGCAAGTACCACCTGCTTGGGATCCAGTCCTAAAAATAATCAAGTCCCAAACCCAAAGATCTAAAAAATGTTCGGACACTGTGAGCGATTTTTGTGTGAATCGGAACATATATAATTAATCCATCCATGTCGGTAGATGTAATAATTGAATAACTAATGTAAGACAAATACCACCTTAGTCTTCCTGCGACCACGGACGCTGCAAAGCGTTCGAAACGTCAGGTTCAACAAAATAAATAAAATACGCGATACTTCCGTTAAAAATTGTTTAATTCAATGTGTAACAATCGCGAAAACCTAAGACAATACAAAATATTTAAATATTTTTTAAATTTAAAAAATATCAGCTCTGCCTACACAGCTTGCTGTTATTTACTAGTTTTGGGTTAGGTACCTCAAAAGGAAAAACGGAACCCTTATAGGATCACTTTGTTGTCCGTCTGTCTGTACGTCTGTCAAGACCCTTTTTCTTAGGGACGGGTCGAGCTATCAAGCTAAAATTAATATCAAATACTCAGGTCGGCAATTCCTTCGAGCAGTAAAAATCAAACTTCTACGTTAACGCAATCAATAGATACCGGCTATTCATGTAGCTCAAGTAAAGGAAAAATCTGAAAATCGTAAATTTGTAGTTAGGTACATCACAAAAAGAAACTTTTTTGCGAAAATAATTTGGGAACACTAGGATTACGGTTGATGATGTAGTATTGGAGCAAGTCGATGAGTTTGTATATCTTGGAAGCGCTTTTAGCAGCGATGGAAGGTACACCCGCTGATGTGGAGAGACGAGTGAGTACAGGGAATAGCGTGAATGGAGCGTTAGGTAAACTGTTTGGCAGCCGAAATCTAAGCCAGAAGGCACAGCTCGCTGTACACAACGCGGTCCTAATCCCAACGCTAATTTATAGAAGTGAGAGCTGGGTATGGCAGAGAGAGCATGAAAGTAGAATAAAAGCAATCGAGATGCGAGCACTTCGAAAAATTTGTGGCATAACGCTTGCTGACCGCGTTCGAAATGATGACGTACGAAAGAGAGTTGGACTGAAAGAGAGTGTCGGTGTTAAGATAAGAAAGGGCATGCTCCATTGGTTCGGACATGTAGAAAGAATGCAAGAATGACGAAAACAGATATACAATGCGAAAGTGGAAGGATGTAGGAGCCGAGGAAGACCAAGACTAACCTACCATGGCCAAATTGGTCGTCTTTTATCAGAAGGTGATGTCAGGAGCCTTAGGAACCGAGCGTGCATGAAAAGAACTATGAATGGGAAAGAAGCGAGCGAAGTATGTAAGGGCCGCGTCTTATGGCGCTCGGTTCTCTCTGCCTACCCCGCAAGGGGCCTGGCGTGAAGATATATATATAATATATAATTTGGGAAAATATTTTTTACGGAACCCTCCTTGATGCGCGAGTGGGACTCGCAGTTGGCGGCTCTTTTATTATTTTCATCATATTTATTTTTACTGCATGGTAATACGATGGTTATGTGATACAAGGACAGTTTACACAGGTCACTTTGAATAAATGGACTTTTTGACACTATTTACTTATGAATCGAAAGGATTTCAACCATATTAAAAGTCATATAGACATAACACGAATTTTTCCGCATCTAACTTTACTAAGGCGGAATTTGTTCAGAATTCTTCATGGCTCTTCCTAATATACATGAAATAAAATGAACAAAACCATTGAATTATATGTGGCAAGATATATATCGTTAAACAAAACTTACCCAAAAGCAAAAGTACAAAAAGTCCTATGAGCGAGGTTAGTCGTTCTGGCGCGTCTAACGTGTCGAAATAAAGGAACACAGCAATGGCGGCGAGCACGGCTATACAGAATCCCCATTTGAACAAACTGAAAGAATGTAAACTATATATAACCCGAGCAGATCGTTCAGATCCCTAGAATTTCAGATCTTTAGTTGATAATTCGTTTTAAGTTTTGCTTAGGACATTGCAAACTGATATTTATAGATAATAAATGTGTACAAACACATGAACTTAAAAGTATTAAGTATTATCTAAGAGAGGTAGGGCGTATCAAAGCAGCCCGTCTGGCGAAGCACCTCCAGCTCACTGAAAAACCGTAGCCAAATAACAACCCCCTAGAGGATTGTTGTGTACCTGCGTGTGAGTGAGGTCACCAGTATGCTCCTAAGGAGTTGCTGTGTTAGCAGCAGAGGAGGCATCGCGCGAGTGATACTTAATATATTACAAGCGTTAACAGGCTACGATAACTGCTTTACATCAGGTGGGCCGTGTGCTTGTATGCCTCCCGAAGTTGCATAAAAAAATAATCGTTATTTTCAATGTAATATAAATTTCAGTTGAGTACTGCACACAAATTGCGACTAGAGTCTATTCTCACAATGAAATTCAAACTCATACACATAAGGCCTAATAATATTAACTGGACAAACTTTACACTTACAGTACAACGTATACTTTGCTTTACGTATGTATGTAATTGTATCCATTAGTAAAAAGACACAAAAGTGGCCGATACTTCTGTAAAAATTCTAACTCATCGAAACACAAAAAAAAAATTGAAAAATTGGGTTTTATTTTTCTAATGTTCAATAACTTTTTTTTTATACAACTAGATTGGCAAACAACCACCCGTATCACATGGTAAGCGATCCCCGCAGTCTATTACGGTCGCAAGACCACGGTGATGTTACTCGCGCGTTGCCAATCTTGTGACCTAAAGATGTTTCATCACAGTGCCCAGTAATTTCTCTGCCATATTTTACCCTTGAAACCAGAACACAGCTATATAAATATAGCTGCTTGACGGTAGAAATAGGTGACACAGAGGTACCCATGCAGACAACTTTTGTACAAAGTCTCCCTCTGGTAAATTATTCCATGTTTGTAATTATATTGATTAATTATCCCTATACCACAGTATATTTACGCGGGTCTGAACAACGGTCGTTGTGGCTCACCGATTTTACTCATATCTAAGTAACGATCCCTGTAGCACCACGTTTACTCGGGTCTGAGCAAAGGTCGTTGTGGCTCACCGAATTTACTCATATCTAAGTAACGATCCCTGTAGCACACCACGTTTACTCGGGTCTGAGCAACGATCGTTGTGGCTTACCGAATTTACTCATATCTAAGTAACGATCCCTGTAGCACCACGTTTACTCGGGTCTGAGCAAAGGTCGTTGTGGCTCACCGAATTTACTCATATCTAAGTAACGATCCCTGTAGCACACCACGTTTACTCGGGTCTGAGCAACGATCGTTGTGGCTTACCGAATTTACTCATATCTAAGTAACGATCCCTGTAGCACACCACGTTTACTCGGGTCTGAGCAACCATCGTTGTGGCTTACCGAATTTACTCATATCTAAGTAACGATCCCTGTAGCACCATGTTTACTCGGGTCTGAGCAACGGTCGTTGTGGCTCACCGATTTTACTCATATCTAAGTAACGATCCCTGTAGCACACCACGTTCTCGGGTCTGAGCAACGGTCGTTGTGGCTCACCGAATTTGCTCGTATCTAAGTAACGATCCCTGTAGTACACCACGTTTACTCGGGTCTGAGCAACGGTCGTTGTGGCTCACCGATTTTACTCATATCTAAGTAACGATCCCTGTAGCACACCACGTTTACTTGAGTCTGAGCAATGGTCGTTGTGGCTCACCGATTTTACTCATATCTAAGTAACGATCCCTGTAGCACCACGTTTACTCGGGTCTGAGCAAAGGGCGTTGTGGCTCACCGAATTTACTCATATCTAAGTAACGATCCCTGTAGCACACCACGTTTACATGAGTCTGAGCAATGGTCGTTGTGGCTCACCGAATTTACTCATATCCAAGTAACGTTCCCTGTAGCACCATGTTTACTCGGGTCTGAGCAAAGGTCGTTGTGGCTCACCGATTTTACTCATATCTAAGTAACGATCCCTGTAGCACCACGTTTACTCGGGTCTGAGCAACGATCGTTGTGGCTCACCGAATTTACTAACATCTAAGTAACGATCCCTGTAGCACACCACGTTTTCTCGGATCTGAGCAACGGTCGCTGTGGCCCACTGAATTTATTACTCGAGTCTAAGTAGCAATTCTTGTGGCAAATCGCATTTTACTCGAGTCTGAGTATCGATCCCAGTAAATATACTACACTTACTCGGGTCTGCGTAACGATCATGTATGATTCCTGTGTCACATCTCATTATCTCGGGTCTGAGAACGACCCCTGTGGCACACCATATTAACTCGAGCCTGAATAACGATCGTTGTGGCACACAGCATTTACTCGGGTCTGAGAAAGGAATCTTGTGTCACATCTCATTATCTCGGGTCTGAGAACGACTCTTGTGGCACACTATATTTCCTCAAGCCTGAATAACGATCGTTGTGGTACACAGCATTTACTCGGGTCTGAGAAACGATTCCTGTGTCACATCTCATTATCTCGGGTCTGAGAACGACTCTTGTGGCACACTATATTTCCTCAAGCCTGAATAACGATCGTTGTGGTACACAGCATTTACTCGGGTCTGAGAAACGATTCCTGTGTCACATCTCATTATCTCGGGTCTGAGAACGACCTCTGTGGTACACTATATTTCCTCAAGCCTGAATATCGATCGTTGTGGCGCACAGGGGGCGGGCAGGTTGGCGCGTTGGTCAGGGAGACCCGGTGAAACGGTTGACTGCTGGGCGCCCGCAGGTTAGTAGGGTTCCCGAAGCCGGGGATCACTTAATCTCCGCCCCGGGAGGCTGAACCGCCAGCCTGTGAAAATTCCCTGTTGCAGTGGTCGTGCCGGAGAAGGAGACCGGGGTGGACCCGGCTGCTGCAACAGGGGGGGACCGGGGGCCCCTCCGCCCGCCGCGCCAGCAAACCGCATTACCCGCACGGTACTGTGGTGAAAGACACCGCGCTTTTGTCCTTCACTCTGTCTGTTCATCGACCTCTCATTTTATTTACCTCATCACAGTCATCACACATGAAAAAGCAAAAAAAACGGAAAAATGGTTTCACAGCGGCTACCCCTTCCACAATGTATATGGACTTTTGCAACATCAGAGATTTGCACTCGAACATCAACGCGGTCCATCATCACCTGGAAACCGCGCGGCCGACCATTCTTTTCCTCACGGAGACACAAATGTTCTCACCGGCCGACACTTCTTACTTGCATTACCCCGGGTACAAACTGGAGCACTTGTTTGTGCGTTATGCCGGGGTATGCTTGTTCGTCCGGGAGGATATTTGTTGTCGCCGATTGCATAACCTTGAAGACAGGGACCTGTCGATATTATGGGTGGGAGTGGATCAGGGCGGCCACACCCGGATCTAGGCGTGCCTTTACAGGTCTCATAGTGGTGATACAGGCGCATCTCGTTTATTTGAGCACCGGCAAAGGGTGACTGACAGCGGCATCGAACAGTATTCCTCCGCAGAGTTAGTGATTTTGGGAGACTTCAATGCCCACCATGCCGAGTGGCTTGGCTCTCGGTGCACTGACTACGCGGGGAGATCTGCTCATGAATTTGCTCTGGCCTATGGTTTCTCTCAGCTGGTTCATTATCCCACGAGAATACCAGATGTAGAGGACCATGCAAGCTCTCCACTGGACCTTCTGCTGACCACACGTCTGGGTGAGTATAACATCTCAGTGGATGCGCCGCTTGGCTCGTCGAATCACTACCTCATCCGGGCCCAAGTGCCTTGTGCCGGACGCGACCCACCTCGGCCCCCCGGATGTCGTCGCGTATGGCACTATAAGTCAGCAGACTGGGATGAATTGCGTGAATTCTATGCATCGTACCCGTGGAGGCAGCTGTGCTTCGAATCAAACGACATTGATTCCTGCGCAACCGCAGTGGCTGCGGCGATATTGGATAGCATGGAATGCTTCATTCCCAATCGCCTTGTAGCTACTGCGGGAGCTCAAAAGCGGCCGTGGTTTAATCGGCATTGTAAGGAAGCCATTCTTATTAAGCAGGCTGCTTACAATGCTTGGACCACGGTGCATGCTAATGGGGATCCTAGAGTCTCTGTTTTGAAGCGCAAACTGAATGCTGCCTCGAGGTCCAGTAAAAGGGTGGTTGCTAGAGCAAAATTGGATTTCGTCGGCAGAGTTGGCGAGCGACTTGCGAGCTTTCCCTCCGGGAGCCGTGCTTTCTGGTCGCTCGCTAAAACTACCGCATGAAATTTCTGTCAACCGTCCATGCCACCACTGCAAAAACCGGATGGCAGTTTGGCCCATAGCGCTAAGGAGAAAGCCGATTTACTCTGTAATCTCTTTGCGTCTAACTCGAATATGAATGACGGGGGAGCAGTGCCACCTACCATCCCGTGGTGCGGTAGCTCAATGCCGGAAATCTCCATTACCCAGCGAGATGTCCGGCGGGCCTTACTCTCTCTCGACATTCATAAATCGAGTGGGCCGGATGGTATACCGGCAGTAGTGCTGAAGCTGTGTGCTCCTGAGTTGTGTTCTGTACTAACGCTCCTTTTCGTGCTTTCCTACTCCACTGGGCAAGTCCCGTCTTAATGGAAGACCGCCAATGTGCCTAAAAAGGGCGATAGATCAGATCCATCGAATTACAGGCCTATCGCCATAACATCCCTTCCCTCCAAGGTGATGGAACGTGTGATAAACGCACGACTTCTAGGATACCTAGAGGATCACGACTTGATTAGCGACCGTCAATACGGTTTTCGCCATTGTCGCTCAACTGGTGATCTTCTAGCGTATCTTACACACCGCTGGGCTTTGGCGATAGAGAGTCAAGATGAGGCATTAGCTGTCAGCCTAGATATGGCGAAGGCGTTCGATCGGGTCTGGCATCGGAGTCTTCTATCGAAGTTACCATCATACGGGCTACCCGAGGGTTTGTGCAAATGGGTCGCCAGCTTTTTATCCAACAGATGCATAAAAGCCGTGGTTGACGGTAGATGCTACGATAGTATGGATATCAATGCTGGCGTCCCTCAGGGTTCTGTACTGTCTCCAACGCTGTTTCTTTCCAGAACACACCTCTTCCCGTCACCAAAAGTATTAGGATGCTTGGCGTCGACATCTCCAGTGATGTGCAATATCGAAATCACCTGGAGGAGAAGGTCCAGCTGGCGTCGAAAAAACTTGGTGTGTTCAACAGGGCTAAGCAGCACTTCAGTGCGGGGCAAAGACTTATATTATATAAGTCTCAAGTCAGACCGCACTTGGAGTACTGCAGTCACCTTTGGGCGGGAGCACCTGGATATCAGCTTGGACCGTGTGATTCGATTCAGAGACGAGCTGTGAGAATTGTCCACAATCCTAAGCTTACACACGGTATTGAACCCTTAAGTTTAAGGAGAGATTTTGCCTTTTGTATTCCACCGATTGTGCAACGGGTTGTGTTCTGAAGAGTTGTTCGAAATGATGCCGACAGCTACTTTTTATAATCACACCGCTCGCCGACGGCGGGGAGTTCACCCTCATACGCTTAAACCGCAATGGTCGCGTACTGTGCGGTTCCAGAGAAGTTTTCTTCCGAGAACTCTCAAGCTGTGGAATGAGCTCCCAGCCGAGGTTTTTCCAAGGGACTACAACATGGAGTTCTTCAAGAAATGCGTGAAGAGGTTTTTAGAGGGTCGGCAACGCATGAGTGACGCTCCTGGTGTTGCAAATGTCCATAGGCTACGGTGACTGTTTAACATCAGGCAGGACGTATGCTTGATTGCCACCTTAGTGGTATAAAAAAAAAGGACCTGAAAGAGCGTGTCGCTGTTTTAATAAGAAAAGGCATTGGCAAAGCAAAGGCAAGCCGTTGGTTGAATGCAGAAAGAAAGAAGCACGAAACAGATATACAACGCGAAAGTAGAAGGATGTAGGAGCCGAGAAAGGCCAATACTTACCTATCATGACCAAATTGATCGCGTTTTATCAGAAGGTGAAGTCAGGCGCGCTAGAAAGCGACGAGCGTGCATGTGAAGAGCTATGAATATTAAAAAAGCAAGTGACGTGTGTAGGACCGTATTATGTGGCGCATGATGGGTTCTATCTACCCCGCAAGGAATTTGGCATGAAGTTATAGATAGATAGATAAATACTAAATTAAAAAAAGTGGTCCAATAACGAATTACTCATTATTAGTTATTTTATAATTGTCAAATGTTTGTCCAGTTTTAAGCAATCTCAGAAACTTTTCTTCATTATTTTACAAAAAAATATCCTTGACATTATTATAGTAAGCTGCAGTTCGTAAAGTTCATTATTATTTGGACATAATAGCCTAATATACTTACGTAAACTTCCACACAAAGCTACACGCTTTCGACACGTGTCGCCATATATTCCTCGCAAACCATTTCCCGAAAAATCTTTTGATGACCAGGAAATATATGACGAAGAAGTATACGATGCTTAGCAGTGCAATCAGACTGCCAAAGCCGTCACACAAGGCCAAAGGTAATGCATCTGAAATTAAATAAAAATTGCATCATCGGAAAGACCAAACTTTGTGTCCCAACGCTTACAGATTGTGTTCGTTCGTAGCACAAACCTTGCTTACTAATGTGTAAAGCGGATGTGTTTGTTTGTTTGAACGCGCAAATCTCTGGATCTTCAAGTCATATTTGAAAAAAATCATTAGGCATTTGATAGCCTAATTCTAGAAGAAGGTTTATAGGCTATTAAACGTTACGATACGAGCCTTAGAAGCAGAGAGAAAAAAATAAGTAGAAAAGCACGGGATACCGCGATACGCGCGGACGAAACCGCGGGGTTCAGCTAGTGTAAATATAAAATAGCATGTTATTCTAACGACTAACATCTACAGCACCTGAGGATGCCTCGTGGATAAACACGTGTCGCAGCGACGATCGGCACAGCCAGGGTAGCAACGGAGGCGGATGCATACGGTTTACGTTACAGAAGACGGACATTCGTAGAGACGACCGCAGCAGTCGAGACAGAGACGACCGGAGCAGCCATGGCAGCGACGGTATGCATGTAACGGCAGTGGACGGCTGCAGGCCGGCACTAGTTTGCATGAATTAACCACCGCGGAGCGGAAGCACACAAAGTAGTTTAGATCAAATTGTCTGTAAAGACTTTCGCAAAATATAGACAGAATTTATTAACAAACCGAAAACACTTTACTGCACATGAAGGCACCTCGCGCTCACAAGAATGTTATGTTTTAGCGTCTAAATATCTCAGCGAATTGAGCCTCCTGACCAATGAGAGGATATTTTAACCAATCAGCCGATAAGTACCGCGATGTTGATCCGCGAACCAGCAAATAAGAGACGGGCGTTCTGCTTTGCCCCCGACCCGTAACGGTTACAATGCAAAGTTTTTTTTTACACAACGTTTGGAGGCATACAGGCATACGGCCCACCTGATGTAAAGCAGTTACTGTAGCCTATAAACGCTTGCAATACGGTATCCAATAATTCCGGTGACGGAAAACCGCAAGTCCAAGAAGTCTGGCACCGGAGTCTTCTATCGAAGTTGCCATCATACAGGCTGCCCGAGGGTTTGTGCAAATGGGTCGCCAGCTTTTTATCCAACAGATGCATAAAAGCCGTGGTTGACGGTGGATGCTCCGATAGTATGGATATCAATGCTGGCGTCCCTCAGGGTTCTGTACTGTCTCCAACGCTGTTTCTGCTGCATATCAATGATATGTTGTCAATTGATGGCATTCATTGTTATGCGTACGACAGCACCGGGGACACTTATTATGCAGGCCGTGCAAACATCCCTCGTTCCCTTGTGGAGGAAAGCCGCGACAAACTTGTGTCTGAAATGGATGGTACTCTGGCTAAAGTATCTGACTTGTGGCGGCTTAACTTGGTCGAATTCAACCCCAAGAAGACACAAGTTTGCGCGTTCACCGCTAAGAAAACTCCATTTGCTGTGGTTCCTAAATTCCAGAACACACCTCTTCCCGTCACCAAAAGTATTAGGATGCTTGACGTCGAGATCTCCAGTGATGTGCAATATCGAAATCACCTGGAGGAGAAGGTCCAGCTGGCGTCGAAAAAACTTGGTGTGTTCAACAGGGCTAAGCAGCACTTCAGTGCGGGGCAAAGACTTATATTATATAAGTCTCAAGTCAGACCGCACTTGGAGTACTGCAGTCACCTTTGGGCGGGAGCACCTGGATATCAGCTTGGACCGTGTGATTCGATTCAGAGACGAGCTGTGAGAATTGTCGACAATCCTAAGCTTACAAACGGTATTGAACCCTTAAGTTTAAGGAGAGATTTTGCCTTTTGTGTTCTACCGATTGTACAACGGGTTGTGTTCTGAAGAGTTGTTCGAAATGATGCCGACAGCTACTTTTTATAATCACACCGCTCGCCGACGGCGGGGAGTTCACCCTCATACGCTTAAACCGCAATGGTCGCGTACTGTGCGGTTCCAGAGAAGTTTTCTTCCGAGAACTCTCAAGCTGTGGAATGAGCTCCCAGCCGAGGTTTTTCCAAGGGACTACAACATGGAGTTCTTCAAGAAATGCGTGAAGAGGTTTTTAGAGATATTTTAACCAATCAGCCGATAAGTACCGCGATGTTGATCCGCGAACCAGCAAATAAGAGACGGGCGTTCTGCTTTGCCCCCGACCCGTAACGGTTACAATGCAAAGTTTTTTTTTACACAACGTTTGGAGGCATACAGGCATACGGCCCACCTGATGTAAAGCGGTTACTGTAGCCTATAAACGCTTGCAATACGGTATCCAATAATTCCGGTGACGGAAAACCGCAAGTCCAAGAAGTTATATTTCGGAAGACCTAACCTAACCTAACCTAAGAAAGGTTCGATTTTCCACTGGGTTGTGGAGGTCTGACGGCAGTTGCTTCATGTCATAATCAGTATCTTCGCCCAATCCTTAGGCTTGGGCAGCAGCTGACCCCGCCAATCCTAATAGATTAGGAAACGCGATAACGCTAAAAAGAAGAGGGGTTTTCAAAGTAGACAACACACGATTGATATTACGGTAACTATTTACATGAGGCAGTATGCATATTTGTCACCATAGTGGTATAAAATACTCACCCTCATCATTGATATGGTGCAGCAGGCAGGCGATGAAGAATCCAATTATACCACAATTCAACAGCACCAAGAATAAAATCTTCATCTTCGAGCTGTGTTTATTGAAAAATTCGCCAGTTTTCTCTTGGGACTTGTCCAGCGTGGACTCCAGCCAGTTTGAGGGGTGGTAGTCCAGGTCTTCAAAGGTCAACTAAAACAGATGAATTTATTATATTTATATACAAGATAATTATTTTGGCTTTATATAGTTCGGTATCCCGGTTCCTAATCCATTAGGATTGGTTCGGTCCGCTTCCTAAGACAGAAGGTTTCGCGAAGACACTGATTTTTTTACATGAATACGACACTCCACAACCCAGAGGGAAAACCAAACCTCTTTTAAGTTAAGTTAAGCCTTCGAAATATAATTTCTTGGACAGGCGGATTTCCTCACGATGTTTTCCATCACTGCCGAGCAAGTATCAATTACGAATTTAGTGGTACATGACAGGCAGACATGGTCGTGGATGTCGCTACCCCAGAAGGTGGAGACAGCGTAATATAAAGAGACAAAGGATCAGATTTAAACAATTTGTAGGGGTATAAAAAATAAAAGTGAAAATGACATTCCTGAGGAATATGGAGAACTTTTAGAACTTTGCCTAATATCTGGCTATTTTCTTTGGAATGATAAATTTTACACCCAAATCGATGGCGTAGCTATGGGCTCTCCCATTTCTCCTGTTGTCGCCGACATTTTCGTGGAAGACCTTGAGGAGAGAGCGCTGTCGATGGCACTGGCTGTACCGAAGATGTACAAATGGTACGTAGATGATACTTTTGCTGTCATACCCAAAGATAAAGTGTCTATATTCCTACACCATTTTAATTCCAACAACAATAAAATCAAATTTACTATGGAATTAGAGGCGAATAATTCACTAGGAATGCTAGTTGATATATTAATTACCTGGAAACTTGACAACTCACTTACTCATACAGTGTATAGGAAACCCACCCATATAGACAAATCTCTCAATGGTAACTCACATCACCATGTCAGTTAGCTACCATAGGCAAATCTTTGTTTCAGAGAGCACACGGCATCTGCGACGCTGAGCATCTAGAAGAGGAACTCCAACATATCAAACAAGTACTGTGGAGCAATAGTCACAAACTCCCTCGCATGCGTCACAGAAGCCGCCCGCAGCCGCCCGAAGCCGCCTATAGTTGAACGTCAACCTGCTATCTTACCATACTTAAAGGGAGTCATAGACAAAATTCGCAATGTCTTACGGCGGGCTTCAATTAAAACTTATTTCAAGCCCCATAAGAAGATCAGCCAATTTCTAAGACCTATCAAGTGTAATATCCCCTTACAAGATGCAGGAGTATACAAATTAGACTGCGAATGTAGTTTATCATACATAGGGCAAACAAAGAGAAGCATAGGTACTCGAGTGAAAGAACACATTGCTGACACGAAGAATAGGCGTGATAAAAACTCTGCAGTATGTGAACATACACTGGACCAGCCAAACCATTACATGCGGTTCGATAAACCACAAATCCTCGCTAAGGAGAATTGCTACATGCCTAGAATGCTACGAGGCTATTGAAATTAGAAAACACCCCAATTCCAATAGAGAAGGTGGTTGGCAAGTACCACCTGCTTGGGATCCAATGCTAAAAATAACCAAGTCGCAAACGCAGAGATCTACTCAGAAACGTTCGGCCACGGTGAGCGATTTTTGTGTGAATCGGAACATATATAATTAATCCATCCATGTCGGTAGATGTAATAACTGAATAACCAATGTAAGACAATTGTCACCTTACTCTTGCTGCGACCACGGATGCTGCAAAGCATTCGAATCGTCAGCTTCTACAAAATAAATAAAACACGCGATACTTCCGTTAAAAAATGTTTAATTCAATTTGTAGGGGGCGAAGAATTGCCACAAACAGAGCTTCAGAGCAGCAAGTGCCGAGTGCATCTCCCACGATGACGGCAAGGTCGGTGGAGCAATGGGCGGTGGTAGGTACATGACAGGATTTAAACCGGAGACCAGTTAGTCTGCTTAAAAAACCAACTTAATTTTGTAGTTGAAAAAGTTCCTTTGAACTACAAAATACTACTACTGGTGATCTCCGCGGAGGCCGCTTTCTCGTGCAAGTTTCCTTATCAATCCAGCGCGGGAACGCTGCCTGCGTTATGGGCACCTTACCCAAAGGACCCAATTTTTTAAATATTTTTTAGTAGTTTACGTTTAGGTAAGCTCTGTTTGCTATAAGCCACATCACTTCCTAACTAATTTTTAAATTACCTACATGTAAAAGTTGTTTTGTTCACTCAACATAGACAATGTTCGAAACTAACCTACACTGACATAACAGACACGGAAATCCTATTATTTATCTACCGTCATGCGTGCATTGATTCTGTGACCATACAGCATAGTGTAGTTGTCTCATAAGTGAGCTCCAGAGAAATTGATGTCATTTACCTGATATGCAGAGTTATATTAAGAAATTGCTACAGAATTGCTAAGGAATCTTTCTTTGTTTAATTGAAACTATGTACTTTATATTAGCTTCGTAGAAGAATGTAATTGTAGTTTGTGTTAGTACCTACGTTAACTATATTGGTGTTTTGTTTTTGTTTAATTTATATGTTTTGTAATGATTAAATATCATTGTATATTTTTGGTCCATGTCGTCACTCTTGACTTTCACTGAAAACCAGGGCTGGGAATTCTTTGTGAGTTCCTAGCATAGAACCCTGAGTGAGAGTCAATTCTGACTTCACTTGTGTGTATGTGTACATAATTTATTGTAAAGTTATAATGTGAAGTTGGAATAAATATATTTCTATTTCTATTTCTATTTCTAGGTAATTTTAGTATTTAACTACAAAAAAAATTGACAATTCCCCAACTACAATTGTAAGTTATCAATCGCATTTTTTTTTAAATTCAACTACTAAAAGTAACATAGTGCGGTAAGTCGAATTACGTTACTTTGTAAGTAATAACGTGTTTACATGTAATTTGCTGCTTTGTGTGCTTGCGCCACCAATTAGTTCATACATACTGTCAACTCGTGCCGGCGGTACCCTCCCACTACCGTTAGTAGATACAACATGCTGTTACTGCCATGGCTGCTGTGGTAACAACTACCGGAGTGTTGATTATTGATGTGTCATCATCATGACATTTTGGTGGCAGAGCATGTAACGCCTGATTTTATTAACTATTTAATAACAATTATTTTTTTTACCACTCAGGTGGCAAACAAGCGTACTGTCTGCCTGATGGTAAGCAGTTACCGTCGCCTATGGGCGTTTGCGGGCAACACCAGGGGTGTCACCCTTGCGTCGCCGACCCTGTAAACCAATCAAGTTTGTAAACCTTACAACAAAAAAAACTCACCACGCCATTATTGAATCCATTATGGTTTGGTCGTCCATCATCCACCTCTAACGCGTAATCATCACCAACCTGCAAGATAAAAATATAAATATCATTCACCATGTTGTCTCCAAATTAGAATTCTCTTTATACAATATGCACGTAATGAAGCAGAAGTTCAATTATGGCCGAAGCTTTGTTTGGCTCTTGCCGTAAACTTCGGCCGAAGCTCTTTGTTCGGCTCTTGCCATAAACTTTAGCAAAAGAATTAACCTAAAATCTAATCACAATTTTTTTTTATTGTTTTATGTTATGTGTTGCTGGGTATTAATATATTCAAAATGTATTGGTATTAATATTAGCAGCTTCATTTTGTAATCGCACTTCTCGTCGACAGCATGCAAATCAACGGTTACGTACTATGCGGCTCTTGAGTTGTGGGATAAAAGGCCTGCCGTAGTTTTCCCTAGGTTTTTAAAAAACACATGAAATGGTTTCTACAGTATCGGCATAACATCTCTGGTGTGTGTCCATAGGCTACATAAAATATAAAAGGAATAAAAATAAATAATATAAGTACGTATGTTAAAAATTGTACATTCGCACGCACTAACACTTTATTATACTTTGGCTAAAACTTCGGCAGATTTACGGTGAACATTGAACTTATGGCCGAAACTAAGCTTAAGTACGATTATGAATATCCAATTTATGTCATAAACGGACTCGAAAAATATATTTGTCATTCGGGTAAATATTGCTTTTGACACTTGAGTCGAACCGATCGCTGAAACATGGTTACGCTTTGTGATGTACATTAACAATTAGTAAATAAATTTCTCGCACGATCATCGATTTAACACACAAACAGTAAAGATACTATATTTGATTTGATCGCTCATGTCGCTTCAATTGTGTGACAGATAATCAGTTCTCGGTTATTTCCGTACAACTCACTTGTAAATTCAGTGAGAGATTAAGAGAGGTACGGCGCATCAAAGTAGCCTGTCTGGAGAAGTACCTCCACCTCACAGAAAACCGCAGCCAAATACTAACTCCCTAGAGGGTTGTTGTATTCCTGCGTGTGAGTGAGATCACCAGTAAGCTCCCATGGAGTTGCTGTGTAAGCAGCAGAGAAGGCATCGCGCGAGTGATACTTAATATATCGCAAGCGTTAATAGTCTACGGTACCCGCTTTACATTAGGTGGGCCGTATGCGTGTATGCTTCCCGATGTAGTATAAAAAAAAAGATACAAATAATTTAAACAAATAAATGAAAACAATAAAATAAACTCCTTATTAACAAAGTTCTTGTTGACGCGTTTTGACGTGAATACATTTGTTAATTTGCTTCCACAGTGGAAGCAAGCCAGAATACTGGTAATAATTGGTTTTTTACGATAAGCTCGTAGTCTCAGGTCTTCATTTAACACTCTTTTGACAGTGGTTCTGTTTAATCCCATCTGAAGAGCTAAGATTTTTTGTTTACGCATGGGATTTCTTTCGATTCGCGCCTTCACTGCTTTGATGACCGCTGGTGTCCTAACTGTGCGACGTCGGCCGCTCCTCTTACGATCTTCGAAGCTTGAATCGTTTGATAGTGCGATAAATAAACCGTAGTGTTATTTTCATTTTTTGTAGAATGTTGAAAATCTCTGTTGGCGTGTAACCACAGCGGTGCAACGCGATAACCGCGACTCTATCTTCCTTTTTCGACCACTCCATACTTCCGTTTAGCATTAAAAAGACGTGTTTACGACACAGGCATTTCCCGTTTTGTTTTTAAAAATATTTTTATCTATGAATTAACATAATTAATACTTTTTTTTATACAACTAGATTGGCCAACAAACATGCGGCCCGCATTAGAAGTAAGCCGTCACCGCAGCCAATTGATACTCGCTGAACCACGGGGATGTTACTCGCGCTCTGCCAATCTTGTGACCTAAGGCTGTTTCGTCACAGTGCCCAGTAATTCCTCTGCCATATCTCACCCTTCAAACCGGAACACACCTATATAAATAAGTATAGCTGCTTGGCGGTAGAAATAGGTGAGACAGACAACTTTTGTACAAAATCTCCCTCTGGTACTGGTATTTTGAAGCAAATAAAGGCTTTCGTGTACGATTTTTTAAAAGATTTTTATGCTATAGTTTCACGAGTTAAATTTTAAGAAAATTTAACAAACAAACAAATATTAACAAAATAAACAAAATTATTTCGAAAGACGTGTGACGTAAAAAGGTCTCGTATTCCCTGTGGGTTGTAGAGGTTAGATGGCAGTCGCTCCATGTCAAAATCAGTATCTTCGCCAAATCCTTAGGTAGCGGACTCCGCCAACCGTTATTAGGAAAAGAGATAGCGCTAACAAGAAATAATGTCTTGATTTAGGTTTATTTTTCTGACCCTATAATTATATGATAGCGATAAGGCAGTACTAGTCTTGATCAGGGACTAAAAGGTACCCACCACTCGGCACCAACTTGGCAACTGCAACTGTACCAAAATAATACGTACTTGGAATTCTAGCCATATATTTAAAATAAATGTTTTTACTGAGTTTTAGCATTTATATTGTTTAATCCATAGTGTTAGAGACTCTAGATAGTTGTCATGTACACACATTTTTGTGGAATACATCATCATTCTTCAATCATTCAATTCAATTTATTTATTTTGTGAACATAGGTGATTATCAAGATGTACATACAATATATACGAGTAGATGTGTAGCTCTATGTCCCGCCAAAGGGCATACAAAATTCATTAAAATGTAAGTTGAAATGTAAATAATTTAAATAGAAATGCAATTAATATTGGCAATTTAATGAACAACAATCGTGAACTAAAATCAATTTAAATTTCTTTATGATAATGCAATGTCAATTTTATAGAAGATAATAATGAAAACGAATTTGTAATGTCAATTTAAAATTTGAAATCTAAAATAAATAAAAATAAATAGTAATAATGATGATTATTTCTCCATTATACATTATCACTTAGATATTCATCAACTGAGTAGTATGCTTTGTCAATAAGTAAACTAAATACATTTCGCCTGAATATATGTAAATTTTTAATATTCCTAATTTGTTCTGGGACTTTGTTATATAATTTAGGCGACATTGCATAGACACGTTTATGTAAAAAAGGAGTTGCCCCAAAGTAAGCAAAGTTTGTGTTATGGGTACTAGACGACTAATAAACATACTTAATTACATACATTTTTTTTGTAAAAACTTATTATACATAGAAAATACCCAGACCAACACAAACAGACATGTTCATGCACACAAATGTGTGTCCTGTGTGGGAATCCAACCCACGAGCGTTGGTGTCAAAGTGGCGTAACAGTGCGTTTCACCACTGCGCCACCGAGCTTGTCAATCCTAACCTATATTCGAAATACAAAGCTCATACATAGTTTGGGATATTGAATTAATGTGCATAAATATATACCCATACCAATAGCCTCCTGTATAATGTAGTACCACTTATCATTTAAACTGTGACATTGAGTCGATTACAGACTAAATAAATGGAATACCGACTGTTCATCAGATGAACAATGGTGACAAGCCTTGAATATGTACTTAGTATGTTAATGTTAGTTTTGTGTTTATTTCTCAAGATCATTAATGACATAAAATGTTAATTATCACACAATTTTATGTCACTTAGTGACAAATAAGTCGACGGCTAACCATGAAGTGGTCAAGGATTCAGCATTTCATACATTTTTTTTTTAAATGTCGGGAGGCATTCAAACATACGGCCCACCTGAGTAAAGCGATTACCGTAGCCTATGAACGCTTGTTAGCAGCAGCGGTTTCAACGCGCGTGCAGTACTCCGTTCATCTACCCCAGCACCACATAAACCCTTACTCATCCCACTGCCGGGATACTCCACCACGCTACTCAAATGCGGATTGGCGGAGGCCAGTTTTCAAGCCTCCCGACGGCCACTGATTTAGCTTAACGACTGTCATCTATCGACAACAGCTGGGACCGAGACGGCTCAAACTGCCCTCCTAAGCTCGGAGAAACTCGAGATATATAAACTCATCCATAGACAGGCTGCGGTTGACGTTGCTTAACCTGTGTTCGGTTAGAATGACACGCTCAACGACGCCATCGAGCTCTCACTCCGTTGATATGCTACGGTAAATACTTGACATCAGGTTGGCCGTTTGTACGTCTCAGGATTTTATATAAAAAAACGGGTCGTGTCTGTGTCGTGAACACCCTTGAGTTTTACGTGAATACGTCTTCGTAACATTAAACGGTACTGCCGTTTACTGTTATACTAAAAGGAAATTATATGATGCAGCGAAATGATCACAAAATTCCCACTCTACCCGCCGCGCGCGATACATTACAGTCCACACTCAACGTAACGACTTCTCCGATTCTTTAGCTACCAAGTGGTGTAATTAAATTTTTGACTCTCAATATAGATATGTAGCTACAATGCAAAATTGTATCACCCGATTTTTTTATCCTCAGTTTTCTTGAATTACCTCCCACTATGGAAGCAAACTTAAATACCTATCTTACATATTTTCTAGATATATTTCTACACTAACGGCTCTCACGACTTTGTCACTGCGTATCCCATGGGAATCACATTTAAAATTATTCCTTCTCCTTTTCTTTCATTTTTCTTGGCCTCTAATGAAATAAAATTACTCCTGTTCTATGTAATTACTACTATATTTGGCTCACTTTAATTAAACGTGTACAATAATCTTTATCATTAAGCTAAGGGACATAGATTTTATAACGTGTCTTATCACCACGAAGGACCACGACTGACTACCAGCCGACTTTTCTCTGTACACCCCAGCCCTTTCAAGCCCACCAACAACATCTCCCCAACTGAACTAAGTAAACTAGTGTGGAGTTACGTCAGAAAACAGCACCCATCAGTGTTGCCATGTCATATTTATAAAATATTACTAGAATCATGACACTAAGGGTTGTACCGTCATATTGATGCTTATAACCTTTCTCAAGAATTGGGCTATCAAATGCAAAAAAGTTTTTTTCAAATCCGACAGGTAGTTCCAGAGAATCCTTAAAATCTGAAGGCCCCTTCGAAACCCGTGTGGTCATATATGACCGCGAAATGTATTCGCACCGCATTCTAACAAACAAACTCTTGCGCTTTGTATATCAATATATTAAATACGTCAAGCAAAAACTTTGTACACCTTTTTACGAAATTTACGCGAACGGAGGAGTATGAAATGTGGCACAGTTAAAGTTTATATGGAGAAGAAGTGCAGAAAGTTAATTTTTTTCTAAGTAATGCTTGGAAAATATATTAAATTAATAAAAAAACCATTACATACACTACAGTGCGTTTGAAACACAAACACATATGTAGGTATTCAAATATATACCTATTCTTTTGCTTGCATTAAAATCTGTGGCCAAACTGAGAAGATAAAAATATTATTGGTCCATAATATTATTTGTCTATAGTCTTTCTGAATGTCAAAAATAATCATCATTATAATAATGCCATAGTCATAGTTTGTCTAATAGATATTTGTGTTTTATATATTAGTTACTAGCTGAAGCCCATGGGTTCGCACGCGTGATATTTAGGCTTTTAGTAGCCTGTGTTACTCACCAGCCTTCAAATACTTTCTGTTAAAAAAAAACAAAGTTCAAGTACTTTCTTTGTAAGTAATTACCCTAGATATATTAACAAACATTATAAAATATTACGCGATTCCATTTTGATACAGCGCTATCTAAAGATCAATACCTTACGGGAGGCAAAGTGTATTTATTTTATTTTTATTACATAAATGCGTAGTTATTTTATGTCACAAAATATACGTATTCTGTGAAAATATTAAAAATAAAATCCGATAAAATATAAAAAGTTACCGATATTTCCCCTTAACTTTAACAGTTTTTCATTTTTTACGCAGGACCCCTAAATATTTGTGGGACAAAAAGTAGCCTATATTCTGCTCTCAACAGTCCTCTACCTATCAATGAGAGTCCCATCAAAATCGGTTAAGCCATTTCGAAGATTAGCCCGGACAAACCAACAGACAGACAGACACAAAAGTTAAAAATGCATATTTAGGCTTGGTAACATAAAAATAGCAATATGAGCTTAAGATAAAGGCTTTATTTTGAAATAACAGACAGATACTCCAATTTTATTTCTATGTATAGATTCAAATTTAAAAATTAAATGAATTATGGTCAAATTCCGACCACTGCGCGACCACTAGTTAGTATAGATATATGTATAAGAATTTGTAAAGTAATAGGGTACCTATAGTCTCAAGTCAATGCAAGCAAGAGAGAGGTAGGGCATCAAAGCAGCCCGTCTGTGCAAACACCTCCTCCTCCCAGAAAACCGCAGTGAAATAACTCCCTGGAGGATTGTTGTGTTCCTGCGTGTGAGTGAGGTCACCAAAGCTCCTAAGGAGTCGCTGTGTAAGCAGCGGTGGCATCGCGCGAGTGAGTAACCGCTTTACAAGTGGACTGTATCATAACTTCATAACTGTATGCTTGTATGCCTCCCAACGTGGTATAAAAAAAGGGTTCCGTACCATTATCTATAAAAAATCGCCCAAGTGCGAGTCGGAGTCGCGCACGAAGGGTTCCGTGCCATTATCAATAAAAATCAGTCAAGTGCGAGTCGGACTCGCGCACGAAGGGTTCCGTACCATCTATAATATAAAAATGAATCGCTAAATGTGTTGCTAAGCGCAAATCTCGAGAGCAGCTGAACCGATTTCGCTAATTCTTTTTTTAGAATATTCATTGAAGTACGAGGATGGTTCTTACGAAGAGAAAAATTAAAAAAGTTGCCTAAAAGTATGGCAAAACAACGTTTGCTAGTTATCTATAAAAGCGGCAAAAAAAAAATCACGTTTGTTGTATGGTAGCCCCCTTAAATATTTGTTTTATTTTAATTTAATTATTTATTCTTAAAGTGAATATATAACTAAATATTCTGTGAATATTTCAAGCGTCTACCTGTTGCCGTTATCAATATCGAGCAAAAACGAGCAAAAAAGTCACGTTTGTTGTATGGGAGCCCTCTTAAACATTTATTTTATTCTATTTTTTAATATTGTTGTTATAGCGGCAACAGAAATACATCATCTGTAAAAATTTTAACTGTCTAACTATCACGGTTCGTGAGATACAGCCTGGTGACAGACAGACGGACGGACAGCGGAGTCTCAGTAATAGGGTTCCGTTTTACCATTTGGGTACGGAACCCTAAAAACGGCAAAAAATCATGTTTGTTGTATGGGACTTAAATATTTATTTATTCTGTTTTTTAGTATTTGTTGTTATAACGGCAACAGAAATACATCATCTGTGAAAATTTCAACTGTCTAACTATCACGGTTCATGAGATACAGACTGGTGACAGACGGACGGACGGACAGCGGAGTCTCAGTGATAGGGTCCATTTTACCCTTTGGGTACGGAACTCTAAAAGGCTCTACCAATATCTAATGACCCTAGCCTTGATCATTTGACCTTTATCAACCAATATCATTTTCCTCATTTTTTTCCTTGTGTGAAACCATCCACTAAATAAAACTTACTTTGGGTATATAAAAAGTGTTTCCTACAACGAATGTACAGGTTTTTATGTGGTTCCATTTTATGTCTCCAGCTGATGAGTTTACCTCAGATACCAATTTTTGATGGAGTGATAACCCAGTGGATAAAGAACCGGTCTATGAGCAACTTGAATGAGCCGAGGTTTTTATTTTATCAGGAACATCGTTCCTATATGAAATTTATACCTATGTTTGTCTGTACGTTTGTCTGCGTGTGCATTTTTTTCGAATATTCGAATTTTGACTTCAGATTCGGATTCAGCATAAAAAAGTAGAATAGGAATGTTCGGGAACACCGTCCCTATCTCTTAAGGAACATGGTCAAAATGGCCGACAATAAAAAAAAAATGTTATATAATTGACGAGCCAGGTGTTCCTCTGGCAATGCAAGCTTGCGCATTCTCAACTGGTTTTTATTTTATTTTATTAGGTCTACCAACAGTTGTTACATTTCATTCTTCTTACATAAAAGTAGGTAGGTATACATTTGCAACATTACTGGCTTAAATGTACAACCAATTACAGACAGACACAACTTGCGTAAAGTTTAAATAGTAAGAGGTACTTAAAATAGGTACAATTATCAAAACCTCTTGTCTTCATATATACCAAGTGGGAAATCAAAAATGCAAGCGCAAAAAATTTTTCAATGGACTACAGCATGGAATTCTTCAAGAAATGCGTGAAGAGGTTTTTTAAAGGGTCGGCAACGCAGCGCATGGGTGACACCCCTGGTGTTGCAAATGTCCAAAGGCTACGGTGACTGTTCACCATCAGGCAGGCCGTATGCTTGATTGCCACCTTAGTGGTATAAAAAAAACTTCCAGGGACAAGTACCACTAAATTCACTATATCGGATTTCCGTAGGTACATATTTGTAATTATTACCTGGTAATTGAAGAGAAACATCTCGAGGAAATACGCACGTCTAAAAAATTATATTTCAAAAGACGTGCGACCTAAACTAAGAAATGTCTGGTTTCACTTGAGTCGTGGAGGTCAGCCGGCAGTCGCTCCATGGAAAAAATCAGTGTCGTCGGCAAATCCTCAGTCTTAGGTAGCGGACCCCGCCAATACTCATTGATTGAGCAGTCAGAACCCGTTATATACGTTTTCCCATACATTTCGCGGTCGTATTCGACCACCCGGGTTTCGAAGGGTTAAGAAACGGGATGACGGTAAGAAGAAGAAGATCAATTTACGGTAAGGTACGTGTCACCGATATGCTAATGCGTGTACGCGTCACCAACATGCTAAATTGATTTTCACTTCTATTGGCTCTCCACGACTGCTTATTTTTTTTTAGATAAGGTCGGGAGGTACACATGCATACGGCCCACCTGATGTAAAGCCGTTACCGTAGTTTATGAACGCTCGCAACACATTAAGTATCACTCGCGCGATGCCAGACCTGCTGCTAGCACAGCAACTCCTTAGGAGCTTAATGACCTCACTCACACGCAGTTATTTGGCTGCGGTTTTCTGTGAGGCGGAGGTACTTCCCCAGACTGGTTCGAAGCGCCCTACCTCTCTTCGCCCAGAGCAACACAAACAGACATGTTCATGCATACAAAATGCCCCATGTGCTACGGTAACTGCTTACCATCAGGCAGATCGTACGTTTGTTTGGCACCTTAGCGGTATAAGATATGCACTCACTTTCTAAAAGGCGGACACGGGCTTAGTTAGTTAGAGCTCCAATTGGTTTCAGCTATTCTATTTTATGTATGTATGTATGTATATCTTCACGCCAAGTCCCTTGCGGGGTAGGCAGAGAGGACCGAACGCCATAAGACGCGGTCCTTACACACTTCACTCGCTTCTGTGACACTCATAGCTCTTTTCATGCGCGCTCGCCGGTTCCTAGGGCACCTGACATCACCTGATAAAACACGATCAATTGATCGTCATGGTCATGTCATGGTAGGTTAGTCTCGGTCTTCCTCGGCTGCTACATCCTTCCACTTTTGCATTGTAGGTATATTCTGTTTCAGAATTTTTTCGTTCTATTTTATTATTCATATTTCTAATCTTCAAATTATTCAAAATGTTTATTGTTATTTTTTTTGTTTTGAATAAAATAAAATGCCTCTGTAGGTGTACAGGCAAAACTGCGAGCTAACACTAATATAATCATGGTTATTGCGAAACAGTGTCATATCCGTCTGGTGCTACTTTCACATACCACCTTTTTGAGAAAGTGAATGACATAATTTGACATTATATCACTGTAATAAATGAATTATGCGACATCTCGCCTAAAATGTAGAAGTTGATATATATTTTTATACTACGTCGGAAGCAAGTCGGAAGAAGGAATTGTTCGATATCATGCCAACAGCCTCGTTTTACAATCGCACTGCTCGCCGCCGACTAGGAGTTCACCCTCATACACTGGAACCGCAATGGTTGCGTACTGTGCGGTTCCTGAGATGTTTTCTACCGTGAACTATTAAGTTGTCGAATGAGCTCCCTGCCGAGGTTATCCCAAGGGACTACAGTATGGGGTTCAAGTTCAAGAATGGCGTAAAGAGGTTGTTATAGGGTCGGCAACGCAAGAGTGTCACCCCTGGTGTTGCAAATGTCCATAGGCTACGGTAACTGTTTACCATCAGGCAAGCCGTAGGCTTGTTTGCCACCTTAGTTGTATATAAAAAAGCATTCAAGTATACAGCCCACCTGATGTAAATCGGTTACCGTGCCTAGCAAATAGCCTTGAGAAAGTGAATAACATAATTTGACATATCACAGTAATAAATGAATTATGCGACACCGCCTAAAATGTAGAAGTAGATATATTTTTATATTATGTCGGAAGACATACAAGCATACGGCCCACCTGATGTAAAGTAGTTACCGTAACCTATTAACGCTTGTAATATACTAAGTATCACTCGCGTGATGCCTCCTCTACTGCTTACACAGCAACTCCTTAGGATCTCACTCACACGCAGGAATCCAACAATCCTCTAGGGAGTTGTTATTTGGCTGTAGTTTTCTGTGAGGTGGAGATACTTCATCCAGACAAGCTGCTTTGATGCGCCCACCTCTTTTAAAGCAGACCAAGACAAACATACATGTTCATGCACACAAATGTTTGTCTTGTGTGGGAATCGAACCCACGAGCATCGGTGTCAAAGTCGCGTCGTTCACGACTGATCCACCGAGCTCGTCAATATGTCCAAATTTCTGGTCCAAATACCCATATTAAAGGGCAAGCTCATCACACATTTGGACCGTTGTGTCTCCTGTGTAGCCATACTTGACAGCGGCAACCGCCACCTTAAAAATAGTGGTAATAGGGAATAAAGCATGCAAGCAAAAACAATTTATCAGGAACACCATTCCTATATGAAATCTATATGTTTGTCTGTGCGTTTGTCTGTGCGTTTGTCTGTGAGTTTGTCTGTGCGTTTGTCTGTGTGTGCGTTTTTTCCGAATATTCGAATTTTGACTTCAGATTCAGATTCAGGATAAAAAAGTAGAATAGGAATGTTCAGGAACACCGTTCCTATCTCTTAAGGAACATGGTCAAAACGGCCGACAAATTGAAAAAATAATAATTGAATAGTTATATAATTGATGAGCCAGGTGTTCCTCTGGCAATGAAAGCTTGCGCATTTTCAACTGGTTTTTTATTTTAAATCACACAATTATCATACAAAAAGTAAAACAAAAATAAATTGTTTAGTTTTTTTTTTGTTTAGTTTAATTTGGTGTTAAAATCGTAAAAAAAATCAAACAGTTTCTATAACAAAAAAAACTCATAATTTGAATTATTGTCATATTTTGAACATTACTACTATGACAGCATCAATGTGAATGCTTGAATTGCGGAAATACAGCTAATATTTAGATGAAATCGATACATTGCTTCATAGTTTTCATAGTTTGTGACGTCATCTACCGCAGCCTCTTAGTATGAAGCGTTTTCAAGTCACGTGATGAAATGCCACATTAAAACAGGATCATCTCGCAAACTAATCATCGTAGAAAAAATTTACTTTGAGATATCTTCCTGTTACTACCACCTCTTTTAAAATTTGTCCTAAAAATTGTTCATGCATATTCTCTATTGGGGGGAAAACTATAACTACCTTTAAATCAAATCACATCAAAATATGTTTATTTGTGAAAACAGGTTATAAGTTGATGTTACAATTTACGAGTATTATATCGCACTGTGTATTCTGCCGACTGGCGTATAAATAATATCTCTAGTTGATTACAATATTAAACAAACTATATAAACTTCCAACGGATTGAATGTGAAGAAATTGGGAAAATGGGGAACAGAAGTTGGGAATGTGAGACACATCAATATGTCATCAATAGTCATTCAATAGTCTCAAGAGATCGGCAGTCAAGTGTAGCTTGTCTGTAGTGAGCTTTAGGCAGTATCGCGTTATATGCCAGAAGCATGTTCTGGACCCCTGTCAATCCAAGGGATTGAAACTCTGAACCGATATCGTACCGAAGTATACCGCATTTAATTTAGGCTCCACTCAGCACAGAGTCAGATGGGACGAGGAGAGCGAGCGCTGTATAGACACATGGAATGTAAGAGATGGACTGAAAGATGAATGAAGTGCTAAAGAAGCGAGGGAGGCGTGTAAGGACCGAGTTACGTGGCGCTCGGTTCTCTCAACCTACCTTGCAAGGGACTTGGCCATATTGATAGCGAACAAATTCGCAGTTTTTTAACAAAAGCGATCGGTTTTTACATTGCGATTCCAATCAAGATATTAATGATTACTTAGGGTCATGATTGGAACAGCGATCTGTGAAAGACGTACTGTAGGCCGATTCTACCTAAAAAGTGCAACTGCACTGCAGCGCGGCGTGTGTCAAAATGCGTACATTTTGACGTTTCGTTAAGCGATCTGACAGCAGAGACGTTTAACGAAACGTCAAAATGTACGCATTTTGACACACGCCGCGCTGTAGTACAGTTGCAGTTTTTTAGTAGAATCGACCTACTGTACTGTACTGGCCTCATCAAATTTAATACAAAAACATAATTACTAAAATTATTTAATTTGATATTAATTAATACTTACGCTTCATTTATTGCTTTGAGTAATGGTTTGAAATTAATTATCAATTAGATTAATTGTCCATTATATGTCTATTACCAAAGATTTTTTGGGTTCCGTACTATAAACATAAAGGTGAAAACCATGTCCTCCAATAGTAGGAGTATAACGCTGGGAGGAACTTTGGAAAAGTCCAGCCATGTAATTCTGTAAGAGCAAACATTCTTACATCCTCGGAAACATCGGCTGTTACAGCCTTGAATACAAAATTGCAATTCTTTCGCTTTTCATGGTTGTGCGACACTAGCGCCGCAAGGCTGCGTTTGGAATTGGAATTCTACAAGGCAAACAGCCTCGCGTACGCTTACAGCCTTATAGAATACCAAATAATTTAGCCGTGATCGCAGTAGACGATGTCAAAGCTGTGACATCTGTGATCACAGCGACGCACACAGCCATTACGAGTCGCTTAGAGAATTGCATGGCAGTACACCTCTTGACATGCCGGTGTTACCCCGGGACAACATTTCTGACATTTCGGGGGAGCAACCAGTGGCATATGTTCAGCAAGGGATGAATATGGGCTGAAATGCTAATGATGACGTGTTTTTAGTGAAAAGTAAATAAATTGCTTACCGTATCAGTCTTATCCGCTTTCCTCGCAGGTCCGTCCATTGTGACAAGGTACTTGGCAACAATTCTTCAATATTATTAATATTCCAGTCCCACGTATATCACAGTTTTGTTCCTGAGCTGATTATGTGATGTGCCATGGTGTACTCATCTGTAACAAAACATAATTAATTAGATAATAAAACTCTGATGAATATAATATCGAGCATCGATAGCTCAGTGGACAAAGAATAAGCCATTAACAGACTTGCCTCCGGTTTGAATCCTGGTGTGAGCATGATTCTATATCTGTGTTTTATGTACCTAATTGCATTTTTTTTGCCACTAAAGTGGCAATCAAGCGTACGGTTTGCTTGATGGTAAGCAGTCATCGTAGTCTATGGACATTTGCGTTAACGTTTGGTTAAGCGATGTGACAGCAGCGACGTTTAACGAAACGTCAAAATGTACGCATTTTGTTTTGTTGATGGTAGATCTTTTGTTGTTGGAAGATCTTTTGTGATGGTAGATCATTTGTTGTTGGTAGATGTTATCTTATGTGTTGGTAGATGTTTCGTTGTAAATTGTATTTCATTCAGAAATAACCTAGCGACCCAGCCTATCGTTATCGCACGGGTGATATAGAAAGATGATTTGATCTACTAAACTTCACTCAATCACTCGCTAGGCTAACCTGAAAATTGAAAAATTTTTCAAAATCGGTCCAGCCGATTTCGAATCCATACGGCACATACATAGATACATCCATTTTTAAATTTCATATTTATTAAGTGAAATAAATACAATTTACAACAAAAGATCTTTAAAATACATAACATAATAGTATCCTAATTAAAAATACAACTACAAACTAAAATTACCTAAACTTAAACTACTAAAAATATTAAAAAAATGGTGTTCTTAGGTATGGTGCCCATAACGCAGGCAGCGTTCCCGCGCTGGATTGCTAAGGAAAGTCTTTGCGCGAGTAAGCTGCCTGCGCGGCGATCTCCAGTAGCCTCCCTCGGCCGTTACTGAGCTCCTTGAAGAGCCCGTGCGCGCCTCGACCCCAAGGACGAAGGTCATACGATATTTAAAATCACCATTTTTCAGAACTTGTGAATCGTCAAGTAAGTGATTGTAAATCGACACGCACATGTTAAAATCATTTTTTTCATAAATATATTTATGGCGTGGAGGCTTATACAATCTATTCATAAATTTTACTCTTGTTTGTCATTGATTGACTTCACCGCGCGGTTTCCAATAATCACATTTCAAACATTTCTTGTATACGTACTTTGCAGTGGTAAAATATTATACTTTCGAAATAAAGCTTCAGCTGAAGCCTTTATAGCCCTTCGCGGGTAAAGACGGTCCCAGGTGGTGTTTAGTCAGTAGGGATCTGACATAATCAGTTCGGCCTTCCGAAATATTATCTTATTTAAGATGTCACCTCCTCCCTCCCATTTTCCCTCACCGGAGGGTGCCCCTCAAGGAAGAATGATTAACGTACACCCGCGTGTGTGGGTTAGTCCTTTTTAGTGGGTCTACAATTATCATGGGCGAAAAAAAAAACAGCAACAACTAATGTTCCTACTCATAGGAGCCATTATAAACAAATCATCTGAGCTAGTGGCAGCTCGAAGTTGTTGAAGGTTATAGCGAAACACGTTCACGGTAAGCTGAACACGTTCAAATTGAAGCGGAAAATTGTTGGTAATGATGGGTATGCGTGGTATAAAAACTACTTCACCAGCTCCACAGCCCGTAAGAATTTGGCTTCTATAATATTATTCACTTAAACACTATAATATTAGTCACCAGTAAGCTCCCAAGGAGTTGCTGTGTAAGTAGCAGAGGAGGCATCGCGCGAGTGATACTTAATATATCGCAAACGTTAGTAGGCTACGGTACCCGCTTTGTATCAGACGGGCCGTATGCTTATATGCCTCTTGACGTAATATAAAAAAAAATCGAAGCGCGATCACTTTAAGGCGGGTTTTCGACTTCTGGTTTTCGATGAAACAAAGCTAAAGACTATTATTGTACAAGAATAGTTGTAATCGTTGAGATTAGTTGAGATAAACCTTTAAAATGATAAAGTTAAGATATTTTATTTTTATTTGCCATTCGCGAGGGCCCCTCGCGGCCACTTAGACACGTCTTATATTTTTTGAAATCTTATTGTATGTTATTCAATCCTCTTATTTTACTTTTTTTTTTAATCTGCAAGCATTTTAGAAATGACTATTGGCGTAGAAGAAATACCGAAAGAAACTTGCCAATATAGCTCTCTTTTAAAATTGCCAATTAGATATTACAAAAAATATATAAATAAACAGCGTCATACACGATTTTTTGGAGTGAAAACTTCTTTAGCGGCGTTGTGCACTTTTTGGAATGAGTAAAAAATGTTAAACTCGCGTCAGGACACGTGACCCTAACCGTAAGATTTTGGTGAGAATTAGAACTTAAGTTCGCTGCAGCGCTTAAACATTAGTTACCTCTATTTAAACAATTAAAACATGAAGCGCTAGATCGTTCATAGGGCAATATTTTCTCGCGACTAAAACGTTGTAAGCGCCATGAAATTTTTGGCGCTTACGCGTTTCGTTCAACGTAGTACATCAACATCGCTGTTTGGTAAGCAGCGCAAGGCGCTTGCGCGAGTGCATGTGTGTTTGTTTGTACTACAGCCTGCTACGCGTATCCACGGATGGTGACTGCTGATGGCTCGAGATAGTACTTTTATACTGATAAATAAAGTAATTCGTGCGAAATTATTCCCTAACCATTCCAAAATATTCGAAAAAGGACCCCGTGCAACCCGTTTTTTTTGTAACAACTATACAAAACGTGTAACTTACCTGTGAGGTCACCAGTCAGCTCCTAAGAAGTGCTGTTTTAGCAGCAGAGGTGGCAACGCGTGAGAAATACTTAATATATCATATAGTATTGCAAGCCTTCATAGGCTACAGTAACGACGGTCGGCTAAATCTGTTAATTTAGCATTAAGTTCATTAAGTAACGCGAGTGAGCAATATTATATTTAAAACAATGGGCATAAGATATTTTTCTGCGGTAAAATGGAGTTTATATTTTAAGTTGGACCTCTAGCAATATATTGGTGAAAACTTCATTCATTTCTATGCAGTCGTTTTTGCGTGATGCGTGTACAAACATACAGACAGACAGACAAAAATTCTAAAAACTGTTGTTTTGGATTTTGTTGCTCAAATAAATATTAAATATTATTTTTTCTTCAATAACTATAATGTGCAGACATCAGCCTGTCACAATTTTATTATATGTATAGATTTTTTTTTATACTATGTCGGGAGGCACACAAGCATACGGCCTACCTGATGTCACGCGGATACCGTAGCCTATTAACGCGTGTAATATATTAAGTATCACTCGCGCGATGCCTCCTCTGCTGCTTACACAGCAACTCCTTGGGAGCATACTGGTGATCTCACTGCAGACCAAGACAAACAGACATGTTCATGCACACAAATGTTTGCCTTGTGTGGGAATCGAACCCACGAGCGTTGGTGTCAAAGTCGCGTCATTCACGACTGAGCCACCGAGCTCATCAATCGTTCAATTTAGGTCCAAACGTTGCATATTCCGTACGTAAATATGCCTCTATGAGTCTTCTTAAGATTCAGTCCGTAAGACGCAGTGGTTAGTAACGCTACTTTGACACCAACGCTCATGGGTTCCATTCCCACACAGGTCAAACATTTGTGTGCATGAACATGTCTGTTTGTCATATTCTGTGTGATTTTTAAGAGAGGTAGGACGCATCAAACTATCCCGTCTGGGGAAGTATCTCCACCGTACGGAAAACCTTAGCTAAATAACAACTCCGTGGAGGGCTTTTGTGTTTCTGGGAATGAGTGAGATCATCAATAAGCTCCTTAGGAGTAGTTGTGTTAGTAGCAGAGGCGGCATCACGCGAGCGATGCTTAATTGCAAGCATTCATAGGCTACGGTAATCGCTTTACATCAGCTGGGCTGTATGCCTCCCGACGTTG